>FR989877.1:1882500-11267500 GCA_905404145.2 Biston betularia
GCACTAAAGGAAGAGATGTGATCCGTTACGTCGCGGCACGACTATTGGTTTCAAAGCGTACCCCGCGCACGCACCGCGCTGCACATCTCTGCACAGCAATGGCACCCGGAACTTCTTCCTTCGCGCTTTTATCGTCACTATTTTTGACATTTTTAAACGGACCGACGGGGAGGGAAGGAACAAAATTGTATAATTTAATCCTCTCACCCCATTGGAACCGTCATATGCGCCCGCAGCTGCCAAAAGCAGCATTATCATCGCGCAGTGTGGCTTTTGTTATTATGCAGCCGGCCCTCAGACAGGAGTGGTCCTGGATGTGTCTCCATGGACCGCAATGTGCGTTCGAAATGTCGATGTTCAAATGTGTCCTGCAGTTCACACTATGACGCGCAGTTAACTGCGTTCTTCATCGACCCGCGAGCCAAGTGATCCACCGTCCAGGGTAATAGTTTTTAAATAATATAACCCTGTTATATAAAATTATAAGATAAATCTCTTAGAACGATCGAAAAACGCGCGCGATCTCTCACGCATTGTTTCTCTCTCACTCTAAACCGTTGTTTTTTTTTTGTTTTTTTACGAACGCGCGCGGAAAGCCATCCATCCGGACTCCGATTACGGATTTCTAATCTTCAAAGTCTTTAGACAAATTTATCTCTCACGCACGCGACGCGATAGCGTCATAACACCCCAATGGGTCATTAAGAACGCGATCTGATTAAAAAGGATTAACTTTGTGTTATAAGTGTTTATTATATAAATAAATATATAACAAAAAACTTTCAACGTTAATGATCCTTCCGCAGGTTCCCCTACGGAAACCTTGTTACGACTTTTACTTCCTCTAAATGATCAAGTTTGGTCAACTTCCCAACGACGCCGACGGCCGTGAAGCCACCGCGTGTCGGTCCGAAGACCTCACTAAATCATTCAATCGGTAGTAGCGACGGGCGGTGTGTACAAAGGGCAGGGACGTAATCAACGCGAGCTTATGACTCGCGCTTACTAGGAATTCCTCGTTTATGGGGGATAATTGCAAACCCCAATCCCCAGCACGAAGGAGTTTCAACGGGTTGCCCGGGCCTCTAGGCCAGGGAGAACATGTTGATTCCTTCAGTGTAGCGCGCGTGCGGCCCAGGACATCTAAGGGCATCACAGACCTGTTATTGCTCAATCTCGTGCGGCTCGAAGCCGCCGGTCCCTCTAAGAAGAATTTTAATACGTCGCCAGTGAGTTGCGTGACGTGAATCACGCACACCGAAATGACGACGCCTATTTAGCAGGCTAGAGTCTCGTTCGTTACCGGAATTAACCAGACAAATCGCTCCACCAACTAAGAACGGCCATGCACCACCACCCACCGAATCAAGAAAGAGCTGTTAATCTGTCAATCCTTCCGGTGTCCGGGCCTGGTGAGATTTCCCGTGTTGAGTCAAATTAAGCCGCAGGCTCCACTCCTGGTGGTGCCCTTCCGTCAATTCCTTTAAGTTTCAGCTTTGCAACCATACTCCCCCCGGAGTCCAAAATCTTTGGTTTCCCGGAAGCCGCCCGCCGAGCCATTGTAGTAACGTCGGCGGATTGCTAGACGACATATTTACGGTTAGAACTAGGGCGGTATCTAATCGCCTTCGAACCTCTAACTTTCGTTCTTGATTGATGAAAACACCTTTGGCAAATGCTTTCGCTGATGTTCGTCTTGCGACGATCCAAGAATTTCACCTCTAACGTCGCAATACGAATGCCCCCAGTTATCCCTATTAATCATTACCTCGGAGTTCTGAAAACCAACAAAATAGAACCGAGATCATATTCTATTATTCCATGCACGAAATATTCAAGCAGCAATTTGAGCCCGCTTTGAGCACTCTAATTTGTTCAAAGTAAAATTGTCGGCCCACCTCGACACTCACTGAAGAGCACCGCGATAGGATTTTGATATTGAACCGGCGTGTTACCGCCGGCTCACCGACGATATGCTCCGCAAACGTGTCAGTATCACCGCGGATGCGGTGCACCGACAGCGCGGCGCACAAATGCAACTACGAGCTTTTTAACCGCAACAATTTTAGTATACGCTATTGGAGCTGGAATTACCGCGGCTGCTGGCACCAGACTTGCCCTCCAATTGTTCCTCGTTAAAATATTTAAAGTGTACTCATTCCGATTACGAGGCCTCGTAAGAGTCCCGTATCGTTATTTTTCGTCACTACCTCCCCGTGCCGGGAGTGGGTAATTTGCGCGCCTGCTGCCTTCCTTGGATGTGGTAGCCGTTTCTCAGGCTCCCTCTCCGGAATCGAACCCTGATTCCCCGTTACCCGTGACAACCATGGTAGTCGCAGAAACTACCATCGAAAGTTGATAAGGCAGACATTTGAAAGATGCGTCGCCGGTACTAGACCGTGCGATCGGCAAAAGTTATCCAGATTCATCAAAGTTAACGACTTCGGACGCGAGGCCCTCCGTCGATTGGTTTTGATCTAATAAAAGCACTCGTCCCATCACTGGTCAGAGTTCTAATTGCATGTATTAGCTCTAGAATTACCACAGTTATCCAAGTAACTGAGTAAGATCTAAGGAACCAAAACTGATATATTGAGCCATTCGCGGTATCGCCTTAATACGGCTTGCACTGAGACATGCATGGCTTAATCTTTGAGACAAGCATATAACTACTGGCAGGATCAACCAGGGAGCTCGCCAAATTATAATTATAATATACCCTCCATTTAAATCTCGAATACAGAATTTTGTAATCGAGCAGAGGTTTGTATATACTATTATTTTTATATTTTGGCAAAATTCATCCACATTTATGTCACACCACCACTTACTGAGATCGGATAGATCTCACTAGGCGTATGCACACATATGGAGAACGGAAAGACCGATTTGAACGATCCATATGTGAATGTTCATGACCAAGACCGTTACGGACACACACTGTGTATAAGTACGTATGTATATCGTAAATTTTGTACGATACCGCCCGGTGCTGGGAGAGCCGAGAAGCATTAAGTTTCCTATCTGCGAGGTGGGGAGGGAGGGAGATCTGGTGTCTAAACACCGAACTTCACTCTAGCACGCCACAGAACGGAAATGTTATCTTCGAACACCACACAAGAGTTTTAAAACTCACAAAGGGATAGAGTGGAAGAGAAAAACTTTACGGTGATCCTCGTCATTCTCCACTTTGATAAGTTTTTATTTTTGTTTTATTGACACTTTATTTAATACTTTGCACGGCGTTGCGTGGCTCGTATATATACAAATAAACGTTGTGTCGTAAACGTTAAACAAGATACCACAAGATCATCCTTTCGTTACCAGCCCCTTCAGAGTTTGAAAACTCGCCAAGGACGGTAAATAAAAGTTTGCAGTACCGATCGTACGCCGCAGAGATGTAAACAAGAGAAGAGAGAGAATGAGGAAAGAGCGTGGTGTGATGTGTCGTGTTGTAAACGTAACGAACGATACAATCGTTCATTATTTTCAAATGAACGATATGTATACACATTACCACATACATATCCCACTTCGTTCTTTTTATCATCTTCTCTCTGCCGTTGTTACACATTCATACATGCCGATCGTGATCACAGCGCGAAAAATAACCACGGAAATTTTATATAGTATATCATATGTATAATAATTTTATGTGTGTAATGTGTGAGAGTCCGCCGTCCCGGAGAACTCTACTCGCATCCACATTTCCAATATTTTTAAATACACATCATATACACAAAAATTCGTAACGTGGTATTTATAACTACTCTGCCTGACGAAAAGTTCGTAGAGATTCTCTCTCAGAGGTGTAGAGTACATCAGCCTCTGTTCGCGCGCCGCTTCGATAGGTCTCGTGTGTGCCGTAGAGTAATAATAATAACGACTTGTAGTAGTTGTTGTAAACTACACGCTATCGTTTTAATATAATAGAGTCTTAATTGCAGTGGCGATACGGAGAATAATCTCGTCAAATTTTCATAGGCAGCAAACGCGTTTTAAAAACAACAAAATTTATAAAAAATAATGTATGGATGTATGTATAATTTATACGATATAAGAGAAAAAAAAAAAAAAAAAAAAAAAGTTGACATCCGACATGTCGAATGAACATCCATCACTCTGTGAATGCGTAAACGTGAACAATAAAGAAATAAAAAGAACAAGATACAACAGAGTGTGAGAGAGAGACAGAGAGAACAAGCGAACCCCTAACAAGAAAGAAACACACCTTTCCAAAATTTATCAAAATAAAATAACAAGGATATTGAAGAACTTATGGGAGACGGCGACAAATGCAACCATGGCGGCATATTATCCAGCCTCATTATATCTATAATAAATAATTATACATACATAATGCTACCATGCGATACACTCACCTGCTTCATTTTCGACGGGACGGGAATGTCTGCAACTCTCGTGCAACACTCATGCATACCCAGCGGGGCCAGCGGCGCAGCACCAAAAAACAAAACATAATATGTATTTAAAAAGTATCCGGGTTAAATCAACAATACCTGTGACGACTGCATTATTAATAACATAATAATAATAAATTGATAAAAAGATGTGCTTCATCAGTTTGATGAAAACAACTAGAATGTCATCCATATAAACAAAGTGATAACAAAACCATAATCACTTAATGTATATGATGTGACGTCACTCGCTCCTGTGGCTATTACATTTTTTTTTAAATGAACCAGGTAATGGTGTAATTTAAAACGGGTAAACAAAATTAAATGTGATATACATCATTTCGTATCCAATACAATTGTACAAGTATGTAACCGTTGAGGAGATCCATCATCACGTAGGAAAATTTAATTCCATGCAATAAGAAATATAAAGTGAATCTAATCTAAATACTTACTAAAAAGGAAAGTTAAAAAAAACCTTGTTTGTAATAAAAGTAGTAAATTATGAAAAAAACTTCGGCCCACAATCGACTAGTACCTATGTTTTAATTGAATCGAATTGAATTGACAGACGATAATAAATTAATAATTGTTTGTTGTATACATATTATATTATACACATTTTTTCTATCTCTGTCTGTGTCATTAGAGATGCCAGTTACTTATAGTTGGTTAATGTTTACAAAATGGCGGCAGTTGGTTAATGTTTATAAAATTTAAATTAATATCTTTAGTTACTAGTTTCGTTATTATTTAACAGGAGGTCGTCTAATCGTAAGTACCTATCAGATTTATTCTGCCGCCGAGCCAGTAGTATGTAATAATCCAATGTGTTATATGGTTTGATATTCACTTACTGCAGTAGGCGATAGTGTATGGACAGACAGGTTACAATCATCAGTAGATTCGTTTTCGTCCGTCTCATTAGATTTGCACAAAATATGTAGTAGGAATAGAAAAGAAAATACTTTCGTGTGAACGAGACATACATACGTTTATTAGTAGTAAGTATATACTCGTAAGTACTTATATTTATCTCCTCCTCCTCTCTTATACCTACCTACATACATAATATATTTTGTCTCCCATTTTGTGGTGCTTCGTGCATTATAACAAAAGAGAGATAGAAGATATAGAGATAGATATAGATCTAGAGAGAGAGAGAAAATTTTAAATATTTATATCTAAACTAGACGGTCTCGTTTCCTTCCTAACTCTTTTATTATTATTGATCGTTTTTTATTATTATTACTATTATTTAAATGAATTAAAGTAAAGGATAACATCGTGAGAAAACGTCTGCGACTTTTCACCCACCCGTGGCGCCACTTATCGTATTTTTTTTTTATTCTCTTTTCTCTGAACTCTAGTACAGATCCGGGATCGAGTGACCGCCAGGTGGTTGGCGCTACTGGCGTATTTGGCGGCGTTTCTCTTTCGTTTATTTATTCTCAATTACACGATACAATTGACGCATCATAAAAGTGTTGCTTGTACTTAACTTTTTTTAAATCAACTCTCAGACTGCTTGCTGCCAAACACCCAGCAGTTTGTATGTATGAATTCTTATGAGAAATAAAATATTTTAAACAATAATTACAAATTATATCAAACCGGAACACAGTGGATGTTTACACACTACTACTGCTCGGCGGCAGAATATCTGATACTTAAACAAACCGATGCTTGTAATAAGTAGATGCATATAACTAACTACTTAAGTATCAGATATTCTAGTAGTTAGTTATATGCATCCACTTATTACAAGCATCAGAATATACCTACTACAAGGATTATTATTTACCTATGATTCAAATAATATGCACTATGTGTATACATATACAGTGTAAACTCCATATAACGTCACTCGATTTAATATCAAACTCCTTAAAACGTCGAAATTACTCGACTTTGGTTGGTTTGCCTTGTTGTCCATACAATCACACACACACACACACACACACAACACTCTACATAACGACTACAATATGTCGTTATAAAGCAAGTAATTTCGGAAACTAATAAAGCACCTACTGTTTGTGTTCGTTTGTTTGATAAGAACAGCGGTTGTGTACGTTTTTTTGTTTGTCATTTTGTTGTTTTATTGTCTGGCCCGTATTCACCTCGACTATCGGCCATCATACGGATCAGAGATTCTAAGAAATTTGTTCTTCTGTTTGTTGTAATTACTTTGTACGTGTTTGCCTCAGTTGCTAGACTGTTGTTAGGATATTATTATGCATTTTCAACACGTTATCATAATATTCTTAGTTGCTCACAAACTTTCTTCTCCATATAACGCCAGAAAATACGCAGTCCCCTCAGCGTCGCTATATAGAGTTGTGACACTGTATATATTACTTTGTTTTACTTCTTTTTTTTTAAATGTTTTTGTTTAATTTTATACAAACTTAATTAATTTTTATTTGATATAATTTAAAGTGTTAAAATAAAGATGCTAATGTTTGAAGTAACATAAATTGATGGTTTTTTTTTATTTTTGAAATTAAGGCGGCCAGATGGCGACAAGGCGCTACTGACGTGTTGGTGGCGTTTCTCTTTAGTTTAGTTATTCTCAATTACTCGATACAATTGACGAATCATAAAAGTGTTGCTTGTAGGTACTTAACTTTTTTTTAAATTAACTCCCAGACTGGTGGCTGCCAAACCACACGAGACCAACACAGCGGTGAACCCCGAAACCGAAGCGAACGCACCCATCCACGACACGACCGAAATGAATCTTACCTGAAATATACAAACATAATTAATTGTGTATTTAAAAACTTAAATGAAAAAAAAATAAAGGACACAAAAAAAAATCTGTTCACTCCATACTGTCCTCTTGGAACGAAACCGTAAAATATTTTTGATATCCGAAGTGTCCGTTCGGAACATGTTCTATCTATCACTACATTGTATAAAACAAAGTCGCTGTCGTTCTAATGATGATGTGATGTCGTAAATAAACACATTTTTTGAGCTTACATTGCAAACGCTGGCTGAACCCCACGAGATAAAACAAAATAATGTACTACAGTATTGTACACCTCAAAAAGGTCAACAAAAAAATCCGCGATGGTATATGTCTATCTCAAGGATAACCCACAATAACCATTTTTTATCCTTTACAGTTTACGGGAAAAAATTGCTTATTTATGAAGTGATTTTAAGTAATACAGCAATTTTTATCCAATTAAGTACCTTAAATACATTGTCCATTTAATATAGATCAATATGGCCCTGTACAGCATGTAATTTAAATTAATATTTCCGATGATATTACAGATTTAAAATGCAGGTAATAAACATAGCGGTGCGGCGGTACCTTCCAATTTAAACGCCTACAATTTCCGGTAATCTTTTGCAATGACCATTAATAAATCGCAGAGTCAAACTTGCAGAGACAACGTTGCGGGCTTAGATTTGAGCGATGAGTGTTTTTCTCATGGTCAATTATATGTCGCTCTTTCAAGAGTAACCGCTAAACAAAACATGTTTGTATTGTCTAATGACAAAAAAGCTGTAAACGTTGTTTATAAGGACATTATGTAGTAGGTAGGTATATTAGTATCAGCATTGCACCCGTGCGAAGCTGGTGCGGGTCGCTAGTACTATCATAAAGAGGAAAGATTTGATTGTTTGTTTGTTTGTTTCTATTGAATAGGTTCGGAAACTACTGGACCGATTTCAAAAATTCTTTTACCGTTGGGAAGCTACATTATCCCCGGGTGACATAGGCTACTTTTTATCCCTGTATTCTTTTTTTTATGGTTAGTAGGCTAGGTGTTTGACCGCAGCTCATCTGATGTTAAGTGAAGGGGACGGAAACTACGCGGGTGAAACCGCGAGGCGTCCGCTAGTCGCAAATAAAAACGAATAAGTAAATAAAAATACTTGTATATTTTATCTATTCATACAAATAGCAACTTTTTATTTTTTAGGATTCCGTCCGTATAATAAACAAATACTAAAAATTTAATTATACTTTGTGAGTAAATTCTTCATCCGAATGACAAACTGTATTGATTGAAAGGTATGTAAAATATATACTTGCATAATTATAAATTTAGTAAAAAACTGTTACAGTGAAACCTGGTTAAACAGGACCTCGATAAGTGAGAAACCTCTATTATTGAGAATTCCAATGAGGTCCCGGCACTTTTTTATCGAATTACCTCTGTTAATGGGACTTTTGGAACCTGGTTAAATGAGATTTGATTTCTAGGATTTTTTCGATGTTTACCTCTATAATTGGAACTCTGTAGCTCAATTCCCTGCACAAGTGAAACATTTTATCAGGTTGGGACAGGTTTCGACACGTTTATTTACAAACGGTGTGTTCCGGCAGCCTCACTTGAGAGCCAGTTCCATTCCAGACTAGGTGTGCTTTACCATCTTCGACCACACCTTCACTTAACATCAGGTGAGCTGTGGTCAAAACACCTAGCCTGTCAACCATTAAAAAAAAAAAAAACATTTGAATTTCTTTCGCACGCCCTTTGTTTGTCAGTACTATCTCAGAATAAAAGTGTACAAAATGTCCAAACGTAAATATAACACAAATTACTCTATAAATGGAATAACGGTACATTTCGACCTCTATAAGTAAATGCCTCTGTAAATGAGACAACTATCATTTTAACCTGCCTAATTGGAAAACTGGATAAATGAAAACCTCTTTAAATGGTACAAAATTTTTGGTCCCTTGAGATCCCAATTAACCAGGTTTCACTGTATTTTGGTACTACAAGCAGCAACTACTTTTAATTATTTGACGATGATGATGATGGTTGCTGATGATTAATAAAATTGATAAAGTATTATTTGTTTAGATGTATAGGTTTACCCTATTTTGTTGACAATTCGGTATGTAAAGAAAAAAAAACTTTACTGTTTCCAAAACCATTTCGAAATAGTATATTTCTGTACAATATTTTTACGTTTAAAAGTCTGTAAACTATGAGGTGGGGTTTATTTCAATAAAAAACATAAATCAAACGTGACTTTCAAATGATGTCTCATGACGTCATCTCTTCGCGCAACTTTCATAGACTGGCACACCAAAACAAAACTTGTCAATGTCAAGTCAACGGCGATCATAATAATCTTTTTCATTACACATACGTCGAGGTTATTTGGACTCTGATATCGCTTTTATGACATAAGATTTGTTTACTTTATGTCATGAATTGTAAAAACCGAAGACGTGACAGAATGGCTTTACAGCTTTAGCCTGCCCGATGGGGCAAATTAAAAAAAAAACTTGTCAGTTCTGTTGTCAAAGTTAATGAAATGTGTTTTGTATAATTTTTTGTTTCGTATGGCAAAGGCATATTCTACATATTTAGCCGTACTCATGACGTCATAACTATAAAAAGTTTGAAAAAGCCAAAATATTAAAATTAGTTTCTTAAAATAAAGTTTACTATCAGTAAAAAATATAAAATAAATACAAAAAAAACTTTACATACCGAATTTCATGTGCTTCTTTTTTCGCGGTGCATTATTTATTTTTATTAAAAAGCAAAATTAAAAATTTTGAAAAAAATAAAATATTGTACAAAATAAAATTGAAAAATAATTTAAAGCCCCCTGACTTAAAAAATAAATGTAACGCGAGATAATAATAAAGGTAACAAACCCATTACTGAAAACCGCATCAAAATCGGACTAGTAGTTTTGGTTTAGCACAAACAAATGTTTACTGCAGCGCTCCCTGGTGGTTTTTTACCGTAACACCTATTTAAGAACGCATGTTCTTAAATAGGTGTTACGGTATAGGTGGTACGGTATTGGTGCATACCAATTAAACCTAAACCCATCACTGAAAACTCCATCAAAATCGAACTAGAAGTTAGGAGCAAAATGGCAACATGGATTTGAACTAACAAATGTTACTGCAGCGCCCCCTGGCGAGTTGTCATCGTAACACTTATCTAAGATAATACACCAATCAAACCCGAACCCATTACTGAAAACTGCATCAAAATTGGACTAGTGGTTTTGGAGAAAAATGGCAACATGTATTTGCACAAACAAACAAACATCCTCTCACCCCAAACGCATATACCGTCTCCGTTCCGTCGTGGGTAAAAACTAACAACAAGCAACAAACAAACAACGAGAGACAAATAAGAGACAGTTATAAAAAAATATTTTACAATGTATTGTCAATTTAACGACATCTGGTGGTGAGTAGCAGAAGCGCCCTTTAACATTTTTATTTATCCCACAGGAACCTACCAATGTTATGATATAAAAAGTATCCTATATGTTAATCCAGGTAATAAACTATATGTGTGCCAAATTTCATTCAAGCTTGTTCAGCCGTTGTTGCATGATTGAGTAACAAACATCCAAACAAACAAACTTTCAGCTTTATAAGTAGGATAGATAGATGAAAACATTACATACCTATGAGTAGTATTTTCTTTTTATTTCTGAATTGTGACACCACTATGTCGCTTACTCTAAATTGTGAAGGAAAACATCATGAGCAAGGTCTACACGTGTGCGAGTTTTCGCTGGTGGCGCCACTACTTTTATTTATTTATTATTTTACTTTACCAAGTCACTGAGCCGATCCGGGATTGAGTGGCAGTCAGGTGGTTTGCGTTCTTTAGTTGGGTTTTTTCTCGGTGACTCGATACAGATGATGCATAAAAATGCGCCACACGACAGAAATCCCACCTGAAACGCGCCAATTTACAAACATGTAATAAAAATATATTAAGTACATGGCTTATTTTTTTCAAAAGTCAACGTTTCACGCTCGCCTGTTACTACTACTACTATGATTTTAGGGATTTTTCTCACATAACTCGAAAAGTAACGAGTTAAATTCAACTCAGTCTTACGTCGTAGCTTCTTTGTCATTCAAATTCAGACATATTGCACTTCTCAAGAAAACTCAAACATGTAGTACCTACATGTTAACCTTACTGTACCATGGGAAACAAATATTCTTAAAGACCACACAAATAGATATATTATTATGAAGATGTTGACAATAGATAGTTACCAGTCAATTTATGTTTTACTGTCCCTGCAACGCGTGACGAGGCGATACGATTGAAGTTTAAGAAGTTTTTCTATCACATAATCTATTTGTATATTACTAGAACATATTGTCTAGGGTGGGTGCCACCGCAGTACCAGATATTCTGCTGACAAACATTCGGTACTGTTTCAGTAAAGGTACAGCAGCGAGCAAAATTTCAGTTTTTAAATTACTGGTACAATGGTAAGGCGTCATCTGTTAGCATCAGGAGAACATTCATCTCGTTACATTTAAAAAAATTGACACCATACTGAGCTGAAGAGATGGCTAACAATGCAGTCTATACAAACTGCAAACTTAATAATATACTACCACTCTCTGTGCCCCACAAAAAAAATTCTGGATAAAACGAAGCCAATGTTAATTCAAAGTGTCAACTACCTTGGTGGTAGATCTCCTTAGCAGGAGGTCATCTAGGTAGGTACCACCGCAGTACCAGATATTCTGCTGCCAAGCAGTGGTGTATAAACATTACTGTTGTTCCAGTTTGAAGGGTACTGCAGCTAGCGAAATTACTGGGCTGTCGAGACTAACCATCGAAAGTCTCAAAGTAATGAGCACCAAAGCAGTGATGCCCTGGACTTTGTTATGTTACTCAGAGTTCTGTGTATCACTGCTATGGTCATGGACAAGCGTTATCTCTTACCATCAGGAGAGTGTCTCGTTCGTCTCATTATTTTTCACATAAAAAAAAAATACATCAAATTGGCCCAGTTGTTTGAGTATGAAGTAACAAACATACTTACACTCTCAAAAACTTTTGCATTGATAATAGTAGTGTGATTACAGTGTGACAGGCACAGGTATGAGATCAACCATAACTTTGAAATAGTGCCATCTGCCAACATTGGGCTGAACTACCAAGGTATACTTACTGCAAACTATGAAGTATATAAGAATACTACTATGAAGTATTGGCGGGAACGCCGAAAAATCATATCACTGCATTGTACTAACAGCTTTATTAGCTTGCACTGTAGGTACCTATGTGTATGTTGTTGATGATTTTGGGTCAAATTTAGTCATTGAAATTTCACCCTCTTCCTGTTGATAGATTGATCTGATATTTGGTACATACCTTTAGTTCTGATGACAATACAGTAGGTACACAATACAAAATATTTTTTACTTATTTAAATACTTAATGGTATTTTCATGTTAAAGTGTTCAATTAATATTCATGAGTGTAGGCAAATTATATTGATAATACAAAATTAAGCTTTATAAAGTTGTAAGATGTTTTTCAAGTTTTCAGAACTCCATTAAAGCTAAAAAGTAATTCACAACTTCTTCACTAGGCCATGAACAGGACTTGACTGTGATTAACTTCAAATGAGTGTTATTTCACAAGAAATAAAATCAAATCAAGAAATATTGAAATACCTACTCAACACTAACAGAACACAACACAAAAAATGTGTAAAGAATGTGTCTTCCAAACTAAGATGGCATGCATCCAATATGACTTCAATGTGAATGGAAAGTGTTCTAGGTAGATACAATGTCTTTTTGTGTTGATGCTTCCAGAACTCAGTCAAATCTTCTAAAATATTGTTACCACTACTACTAACATTATGAGATCTTTGCCACTAATGTAAAATATTTTATGCTGTAGCAAAAACAGAAAAAGATAACATCATGTTGGTGATGTGAACCCATAAGTTTTACCACTACCAAAAATCTCATCGACATGGCTAAAAAGTTTTCACTTCAAAAATAGTATTATAATCAGGCAAATTTTTAATAGGATACATACCTTCATCATCAAGACTTCCTCTGTTGGTTAGTGAGCTTTGACCAAAGCCTTGTCCTGTGTGCACTTCACCGCCTTCCACCAGATCTCAAACAGTCTGAACTTGTGAAATACATGTGGCACTACCTGTAATGCAGTTGACAAATATGTAGGTATATGCAATGATATTCAGTCCACTGGGATATGGATGAATGATGGAGCAAGGGTGTAATGCAATATTATGTAATAACTCCTTAAGACTAGGTCTACCCTAAGCCTGATGACTACATTACATAATGTAACATAATGACTTTCAGGTTGATAAGAGCTTAATAGCTTTCAAAATGTAACATTTACTTTACCTACAATTTATTAATAATTACTGTTAATATAATTTATTAACAGACTTTACACTTCCTAAATCGCAGACAGAGTGCAGAAAATGTACAATGGTTGAGTAACATTATATGAATACCGTTTCACATAGTGAGCCACCCGTAATATACCGACGCGATGGATATGAGCCCCGGCCTTTTTTTTAGGGGCCACGCCTTCGGTGCGCACGTTTAGTTTGGTGTACCTACCTGCGTCGCAACTCGATACATAAAGGGGTTCGAATAGGACTAACTCCTATACACCAGGCCGTAAATAACGTGAAGGTAATTATGTGTAATAAGTAAGGAATTATACAATTATAGAGCCAATCTACAAGTTAGGTACCTAGGTCCCTAGAATTTTTTGTAAAGAATCGCATTTTCACAAAATGGCGGAGTTGCCGTCGTTCACCCAAAAACATATATTACGGTATTCTTTCTAGTAAAAATATACATGCTTATGTACCAATGACAACAGGGGTTTGGTGCCAAAGTTAACAGCATATAACCTAGGTATTAAACACTGAACAGTATTGAAAATCTAACATCATCCAACATTTACAACAAATTTATCAGCACACGTCGCGTCGCAGTGGGTGCGCTTTTCGCTTAGTAGGTGTATATTATATACCTAGTACCACAGCACAGCTTATCACCACCATTAAAAACATAAAAACAGTAAGAAAACCAACAACAGTAAGTATTTACCTTCAGACACGACGCTTAACTGGCGGTTACTCCAACACCGTGTAGCAGCCTAAATTAGAGCGATTTTTACCATAAATACAATCTGAGTACCCAAATATAATGAACACACTGATTACGAAAACTAAGATTTCAAATTCTACACTCATCAACTCAAAATTAAGATTTAAATTTTAGACGTGCACCACGCGTAGAGCTCTCTAGCAACAATAACGCACTAAAAGGCGGCCGCCCGCGCGCCGCGCCCGTCCCGTCACCCGCCGCCCGCCCGGTGAGCAACGTCCGGCGAGTACAAAGCAAGGCTGGATTTAGGTAGATATGGTGAAAAGAATCGTAAAAAAGTTAACGAGATCGTATTTTCAAAGAAGTAACGTACAATTAATTCACATTTTATAGTCAGAATATGTAATAGTTGCTCTCCTCTTCTAAATTAATAAATTCCTTAATTTTCACTGTTATCTTATTCTCCTTGGCTGTTAATCGATTTATTATACCTACCTATCAGTAGAAATTAATTGGATGCGTTTGCCAATTTGCCACTTTTAGTTCCGTTGACAGCGTTACAAGCAACAAAAGGCGTTCAGCCTCCGTAGTAAGATGAATCGCAATAAGTAGGTATATGCCTGCGCAATAAAGTTCGTAATTACATAGCCTTTGGTGAGCACATCACAGATATCGCAATAGGAAGCTCAGAGTAAGGGGCTCGGAGTATACACTTGTAATACAGTCCGTATTAAAAGTTTGTTACGGATTTTGTTCTTGGTTAGGTTGATTTTATTTAATTTCAATATTCTCTCGCTGTCAACGTTGTCACTTAGAATTACTAAGCAATCTAGGACATATATTTATATTTTTTTCTCTAAAAAGTATCTATATAAGTTTTGTTTAATCTTGTCATAGGTATAACTTACTTTGTTAATACCTACTTATAAATAAAGTCATATTTTCCGGTACGATCGTTAGATAATAGTTGTCGATATATTATGGATCAGAGTATGAGTTCTATCCGATATAATATTCATATCCTATTATTATCTATCAAAGTTCAACCCTGGAGCAAAGTGCCGCGCCGAAAGGCGAAAACGACTCAACGGAGTTTTGGCGGGAACGCGGGAAGAGTCGTGTCGCTCCGTTGTATTTTTTTCCAAAACTAGTGTTTATGCATAAAAATGGTGGTTTTTTTATTTATAAAGTGCCGAATTACAAGCGCGAGTGTGGGAAAATGATATAATGTGGTGAAACATGAGTTTTCGTGTTGCTTCCAAAACTCCATCGAAGCTTTATAGTAAAGTCGCCACTACTTTACTAAAGCATGACTGGACTTGACTGACACAGACTGGACTTGACTAAGACTGGACTTTGACTATAACTAGCTTATTTAACTTTTGAAACTTGAAAATATTAAATACTTGACACCGGCAAATGCTAAAACGCGACGCCAAAACCAAAGAAAAAAAAACGACTCAACGAGTTTTAGCGGGAACGCGGAAAAAGTGTCGCCAAAAGTGTTGTATTTTTTTCCAAAACGTAGTGTTTTTACGAGTGTTTACGTATAAAAATAGTGGCATTTTATTCACAAAGTACCGAATTACAAGCGTCGGTGTGGGAAAGTTATATAATGAGGTGAAACATTAAGGCTTACAGTAAAGTCGTCACAATTTTACTAAAACATGACTGGATTTGACTGATATGGACTAGACTTGACCAAGACTGGACTTAACTACTTTTAACTAATGAAACAGTGAAGCTTGATAGTATCAAAATCACAGACGAATAATCAATTGATGAAGGGTCCAAGATCAAAACACTTAACACTGCCAAATGCACAAAATGCGATGCCAAAATCAAAGAAGAGTAGACGAGGCCAATCAAAATTACAGAAGAGTGCTGCCAGGATAAACGAGTTTTGAACTAAAATTTCGCTACATTGTAAATTCCATAAGTTCAATTTTATTTTAAATTATATTCTAGTACTAAATATAGCCTTTATTACTCAGGGAGAATGTAGCATTCTAATGGTGAAAGAATTGGTGAAATCGGTTAAAAGTTTTTCATTATTCATAATTAATTAATTAATGCGACGTAGGTAAGTCTAATACCCGCAGAGGGCCTATTATGCTGCTTCATCGATTGATTCTGTCAATTCGGTGTGACTCTGTACATGATGGTCTTATATACCTATAGGTTTTGATTCAACAGCTTATCCTAGCGGACATGCAATATTTTCTTACCATTATCTATAGTATTATCATATCATATTGTCCAGTAGTTTTGAATATTTTCTTACCATTATCTATAGTATTATCATATCATATTGTCCAGTAGTTTTGGAGCCTATTCAATACACACAAACAAACAAACAAACTAATTATCAAATGTTTCCTCTTTATAAGTGTAGATGACAACTGTAATTGTTAGACATAATTATGATATTGCGGACTTATTTGTAGGCGTAGCTGTCAATTTGCTCTTTAGAACGTCACTTTTTTTTTTTTTTTTTTTCTTTTGTTTTGGCGTCGCGTTTTAGCATTTGCCAGTGTCAAGTAATTATATATTTTCAAGTTTCAAAAGTTAAATAAGTGCCATCGTAGCTAGTTTTAGTCAAAGTCGTCTTTGTCAAGTCCAGTTCGTGTCAGTTAATTCCAGTCATGCTTTAGTAAAGTAGTGGCAACTTTACTACAAAGCTTCGATGGAGTTTTGGAAGCAACACGAAAACTCATGTTTCACCACATTATATCATTTTCCCACACTCGCGCTTGTAATTCGGCACTTTATGAATAAAACACCACCATTTTTATGCATAAACACTCGACAAAACACTAGTTTTGGAAAAAAATACAACGAAGCGACACGACTCTTCCCGCGTTCCCGCCAAAACTGAACGTCACCTTATTATAATACCTATTATTTTTTTTTTTTCTTTGGTTTTGGCGTCGCGTTTTAGCATTTGCCAGTGTCAAGTAATTATATATTTTCAAGTTTCAAAAGTTAAATAAGTGTCATCGTAGCTAGTTTTAGTCAAAGTCCAGTCTTAGTCAAGTCCAGTTCGTGTCAGTCAAATCCAGTCATGCTTTAGTAAAGTAGGGGCGACTTTACTATAAAGCTTCGATGGAGTTTTGGAAGCAACACGAAAAGTCATGTTTCACCACATTATATCATTTTCCCACACTCGTGCTTGTAATTCGGCACTTTATGAATAAAACACCACCATTTTTATGCATAAACACTCAACAAAACACTAGTTTTGGAAAAAAATACAACGGAGCGACACGACTCTTCCCGCGTTCCCGTCAAAACTCTCTCAACTACCCAAGTAGAAAAAAGTATTTACCATAATTATGTATACATACGTACGTGTATCTCGCGCCTTGCACTTCACTAAACCCCACCCGAACGCACGGTTTCATAATTAGTGCAAGCATGTAACGGTCACTCTAGCACTCTAACTATTTTTTTAATAAAACGGACATAAAGAAAAAGGGCCTTACAATGATCTGTCGCCCCAGGGCCTCGTAACAGCTAAGGCCGCCTCTGCTCACTATATTATTTACTGTGAACATTTATTATATACATTCGTTTCACGCTTTCAAGAGTACTGTGGCGACACTATCGCCACCTCATACTCACATAATTATAATTTGCGGCAGCGCGCGAGAGAGAGAGAGACAGATGCAGGCGCGCAGCATCGCAAGTCGCGCCCGCAACGAAACGAAAGGCGAAAAGGTAGGCAGTGGCAGTCAGGCACCCGCCCGCTCAACGTCGTCAATACGGAACACGCGTATCCGTGCATCCTTGTCTCTCGGTTCTCACGTACACGCTAGCCCGATTACTACTTTATACAAACAAAGAGATGTGTGTATACAATTCGTGGTGTTGTTGTGATTAAATACCCACAGTAATCAGCTAGTAAGTAGATAGTAGACAGAAAATTACAGGCATTGAAAAGTTTAACTATTTTAAATATGGCTCCCCTTTCTAAAGGCTCTAACAATGGTAGAGGGTGTTGGCTGGCTTTGCCTTGAGAATCTCTGAAACTGGCTGATGAAACGTCCTGTTACACTTTGCTAAAACAATTGAATTTAAAATAAACTCTGTTTTGAGGATTCGAGAAATACTCAAAACTGGTGCTGGATGGAACTTGGAAACAGATATCAAATACGTAGGTACCTACATACAATTAAAAAAGTAAAATGAAACTTAGTAAGTAGTAGATATCTGTTTTTACTTAGGTACCTACCTACCTACTTTCCGGAGCATAAATCCGGAATAAAAAGTGATCGTTAATTTTGTTCTGAAATGAACCTACCTACTTATCTACAGTTAGCAAAATAACAGGGCTAATCTAACCTCAAAGTAATGAGCGCTAAAGCAGCGATGCCTTTTACTTCGTTTTGTAACACACAGTTCTCGATACCGCTGCATGCGTCATCACTTACCATCAGGAAAGCGCTTAGTTCATGTCATTACTTTTACAAACTTCACCATAGCAGACAGATGGACAGGTAAGTGGTGGCAGACTATTATTGTAATCACCAAAAAAGATTCCGTGAGACCCTTTACGTACGGAACCCTGAAAATAAGATATCATCCTTTTTGGGGTTCTCCCACTAGTAGGGTACATAAGCAGGGGGAATCGCGCTCACTGGGTAATGTCTCTTACCTCTATAACTTAGTCAAAATTGAACATGGCAACACGCTGCGACGCGTGAAGCACGGGGGGTAAGGACCTCTAACAGGCAGCGACGTGCACGGGACGTGTCAGCTAGCGGCAAGAAACCTTGAAATGTTTTTCTCCGTATAGGTAGGTAGGTAGTAGCTCATAGTACCAGAGCCCACGACTAAAACTTTTGTCTTATAGCAATTCGGCGGAAACCGCATCAAATTGATAGATTCGATTATCTTAAACTTGAAAATTTTGAAATCAGAAATTTTTCGCGTAGCGTTTGTCCTGGCCGAATTTTCAAAAATGTCAAAAAAAATTACCGAACTGTATCATAGCAATCTGTCTAATTTTCGGACTGTAGTTGAATGATAGCTGTAAGATAGGAAAACATGGTTTTCAACAGATTAAACTTTAATCTGATTGTTTTTCAGAAGTCAGTAGTGTAGCACTCGACGAATCCGTAAGATCACTCAGGTACAAAATTTACAAATTAGACTTAAAAAAAGTGATCATATCAATCCGTCAGAAAAATATTTTTTACTAGTAAATGTGAGTTAGTTGATGCAAAAAAAAAATATTTTCAGAAGAAAATTTGGACGCGAATATGCTACGCGCAAAATTTCTGCAAATTTCTTCTTTCTTCGTCATAAAATAACAAACACTATGTACATTTCCAATATCAGACGTATTGCTAATTAATACGATACCGACTGCCTTTTTTTGACATAGCATAAATGACCTCCCACCCAGTTGCTACACTTTTGACCGTTATTACCCACCTAGTCTACCTAGGGTTTAGAATCATAGGTATAATTTAACGATTTTATACAGTTTTGACCGTATTGCTATGATAGGTACTTACTTACATGTTTTTCGCCGTGGGCTCTCGTACTATCAGCTCTGTGTATGATTCGGGGATTGCCCGAAAAGCGCACGACGCTGTCGTGTGGGATTCCCCATCCTGTAGCTATTAGGTACTGAATTTTATGCTGTTGAAGTGTCAGAAACAGACTTATTTTTGGAGATACCTAGACTGCGAAGACACATAAAAGCTGCTAATGTTATCTGACTGGGTATCTTTGTAGAATATATAATACCTAGGTACATGCGTAAATCTTGAAAATAGCATTAGGTACTTACATAGGATGTACAACAACAAAATATCTGATAAAAATATAATAACAATAGTTATAACATGTCTTTTTTCCCCAGGGAAAATCCTTTGTGGATACCTACCACCCGGCCACGGGGGTGGCAGATGGTTATGTGGGACTCTCCGTCAAGAATGACGGCATACCCACTAAAAACCCTGGGGTGTTCCATCTCCGCGCCTTGAACCGGAGTAGCGGGCACGCTTGCGCATTCGTCCGCTACCAATTATAACAGTGCCTAACCTAACCTACATGTTAGTATGTCTGCCTTGAGAGCTGTAGGACGTGGGTTCGATTCCCACTCAGGGCAAACATTTTGTGAATAAACAAATGTTTGTTCTGTGTCTGAGTGTTCTGTATGTATTATAAGTATGTATTTAAAAAAAAAAAAGTATTTATGTATTTTATCAGTTATCTGACTTCCATCACCCAAGCTCTGCTTAGTTTGGGGCCAGATGGCGCTGTGTGTATTTATTTATTTATTTTATTTATTTATTTTATTGAGAAAGAATACGGTTAACCAATTACACTCAATCTCACAAAATTTTGACATTCCACAAAAACAAAAATCCAAAATACAATTACAAAAATTAAGATGTCAAAGTACAAAAAACAAAGTAATAATAATATTTAAAAAAAAACGAATTACAAAATGTCATAAGATTTAAAAACTAAATGTCGAGATCGGAGCCTGGATTACTATTATTGCATCGGTCCCACTGGTCTGAGTCCTACGATATTAATTTATTTATTTAAGTAAGTATAATATGGTAGGAGATGGACTAGCAAAAATACACAACATTAAGAATATAATAGATACTTAAAGATAAAAGAAAAAATGTTAAAAATAATTTGCACTAGAGAGCCGCTTTAGTTTTAGTGAAGAGGTACCTAGAGAAAAAATCAATGTGTACACGGAAAAAAAGAGTCAAAGAGGTTTCTTTCGATCAAAACATTTGGTTTGCTTGAACATATTTCTTTCAGTCAAAGAAATTGTTTTAAAATACAATGATAGGATATTGAACTAAATTGGTAACTTTCTTGATTGAATATAGCAATATTACTTTAACCTGAACCAAAACATCGTTGTTTCAACACAATAAATCTTACTTGCCCGAAACTAACCCGAATTTTTGTTTTAATACTTTAATTTAGTTGTTACAAAAATGTATGGTATCGGATCAACTAATTTGATGGTCTTATATGAAATAGAAGAAAAAGCTAAAGGAAAGTAATAAAATGTTACCTTAATGTCACATTTGATTAAACTAAAAATACATTTGTCTTGGTTCAAATACACAATGTTATTGTCATGAAGTTCTCGTTACTATTTTAAAGAGTGCTGATGCTCCAATACAATAAATTTAGTTTGTCTGAAAATATCCTTAATAATTCATCTTCAGTGAAAGCAGATAATTAGATTAAGCCGAAGTACTGACCCTGTTAATGCAATGTTATATTTCTTTAAAACAAGGATAACTGTTAGCTTGTTTCGAGCACAATGTTATTGCCCTAAAACGCTCGTTGTTTTCGTTACAACTTTTTTTCTTTTCTACCTAAGCAATTTATTTTGAAATAGTAATGCTGATATATTGAAGTAAAATAATGATTATCTTACTTTATTCGTAATTATTAATTTAGCCTGAAGTAAATTTCGTTGCTTCAATGTAACATTTTACAAATCGAAAATATTTAATGGTTTGTTCTAAATGCTTAGATTTTCTTGCTTAAGGAACATAAATAGCATCAGATCAATTAGGTTGTATGTTAAATCAAAAATTTCTTAGTCTTGCGTTTAAAATAATTAATTAAATTAATCGAAATCGATATAATTTTAGTAAAATGTAATATTTCTTTAATAGGTATAAGAAAACCTTTCTTGCGTCAAAAGCACGGTGGTGCTCTTTTGAAACTATTGCCGTCAGTCGTTTTATTTTATTCAGTAGTCGACTGGTCGTTGTCTCGTTGTGATTGTGAACACTGAACTGTGAAATTGTGAATTTTCGAACTCTAAGCGTAGACTTTAATAGTGTAAGTTGCCAAGGAATCTAAGTATATGGTACACTTATATCTAAGCCATGGAAGCTGCTGATCTAAGCGAAGAAACGCAAAATCTTGTAGTTCTATTGATATCATGGCAGATACCCGAAGATGTAATTCAAGCATTTTGTAGTAAGTAACCTTCCTTATAAACCAATTATTCACTATTGTGCTATACTTAACTTTTTATTTACCTTACTTTTGAACTGTTTTCTGTGTGTATTGGTGAATTTTACAGTTAATTAGTCTTTATATGTACCTATAATTTGAAATATATATTTGTTACAGGCGTCACACTTATGATGGTTACAATGTGCTTACTGGGAAAATCATAACTCTTTTTCCACATGAAACAGCTGAAACATATTTTACCAGGCCGTAAAAAAAGTAGCTCTGGAACTGGAAAATCCATTGCAGCAAGAGGTAAACTGGTCGATAACCTGTTTCAAAGCCCTGAGAGAAAGAAGGGCTGAGTAAGAAAATGCAGTTACAAAAAAAAGTGGCTTCCTACTGAGTAAGTGCCTAGTTGTACTTTTTCTTTTCTTTTTCATGTCCAAAATTTTTCATGTAAGAATATTTCATCTCTAAGTAGGATAAAAGGAAGTAGCTATTTGCTGTCTGTATTATAAATAATTTTTTGAAAAAAAATTGAGTTGTCACTAGTGTTATATCCATATAATTATGTATTTATGACCTAGGTACAATGTTTGTTTATTTCAGGTATTCATGAAGATGACATTCAATGGCTGAGTCAATACAGAACAATGGTCAGAAGTAAAATCAAGATGGCACAAAACTTCACAGACAAGACAAAAGCTTAACCATAAGAACAGCCGGAACTTTTAATCGCAGTGGAAAGTGTTGCAATTACCATGTGGAGCGGAATTGGTGAGTAGAATAACAAACCATCAATAGAAAAGAAAGTAACAGATGTTCATAACTCTTAAGTGACTTTTCAAACACAGTGATGGAGTTATTCTCTAAAATTATACTACATATACATTATAGGCATACATTGTCAGACAGTTCCTCCTCGCAGTCCTCACCACAGGTTGTACAATTACCTATTCTGTTCCACAGGCAGCTTGTGCCAGTGACACACAAGTTTTTAAGTACAATATATTTTATATTATTTACTGATATCAATTACACTTTGTTGTTAATTCTTTTTAAAATTGTTATCAAAAAAATGAGAGAATAATAATAGTTACAATAATCAGCTTTCTTCTTTCTTTCAGAATCCTGGTGACATAAATTATTGAAAAAGCTGCGAACAGAAAATTGCAGGTTCAACCATACATAATCTTGCTTGGAAGTTTGCAAAATATCGTGCAAGCATACATTGCCACAGACAGTGTTACACACGCTGTCATCTCTACGAAAGAAGCATGTGACTTGCTACTAAAGTTATTTCATGTGTTAAATACAGGATTCCTTAAAGCCAAGTGAACATATTCATTTAATAATCCAGCAATATATTAATCTGTATATACTACTATTCTGCATTTAATTGTACTAAATTGTACTATTGTGTTTCTCATTGTACTGTTATTTTTTATTTTATGTGATTTTTTGCTAAATAATAATGATTTCGCCAAATTACGATGGGGCAATTCGGGCCCCCTAAAATTAGAGTGGACTGTATATAATTGAGTTGAGACGATGGTGCACGAAACAAAAGAGAAGGATGCGGAACGAGAGGAACAGCACTCACTTGTGATTCCGCCGTCCGCTATCCTTTCCCGGGAAAAACGCCAGCGAAGCGCGCGACGGCTTCGAACACGCGCACGCGCACTGCAATCCTGTTTCAGAACACCAGAGCCTCGGGGGCGAAACACAGTTCAGAGTTTTATATGCTAGACCTCAATGGCCAGCCGACGGACCACCGTTTCACCAGAGAATACGTGGCCGAGTACCTCGACAAATTTCGAGCGCGCGCGACTCGCGCGGCGATCAATCACACACTGAAGTCGTATGCGCATTGCATTTTTCTTCTTGACAAACAGTGCTGTTTTAAGGGTAGGAGGAACAAATGGGAAATGCACCAAAATACTAAAATTCTTAATTAAATCATAATCTGGCGTAACCAAATAAGTATTTATTATTATGGTCAATTTATGACTTAAAAATTTATATTAGAGATATGGTTCACTTGTATAGGTAATAATAATTGTAAACTATTGTGTGTTAAGTTGTACTGTTGTATTTTTAATTGTACTATTATTTTAAATTGTGTTTTTACTATAATATATTCAACGCTCAATTAATTGCTCTTTTTTCTAATCACTCCCAAGAGACATCAAAAAGGAAACTAACAATATGATAGTGTAATTGTGATACAAATCTCAATCTAGTTAGAAGCGTTTTCATATACAATGCTTTTTGATTTTACATTTGTTTTGTTATGTTTGAGGAATGGTTAGTCTTCTTGACTCAGTTGGTTGAATTTATTGGAGCTCAATCCTTTAAAATGTCCATTATGTTAACCGCTTTTTGACAGCTCATACAAAGTGGACGACATAACTTTGTACAGCGTCTAGCAAAATAAATCTCACACAAATTAATACGTTAACGAACTCGAACTCGAACGTGAATTCGAATTCGAACTTGAACTCGAAAGTGAACTCGAACTCGAACGTGAACTCGAACTCGAACGTGAATTCGAACTCGGAACTCGAAAGTGAACTCGAACTCGAACGTGAACTCGAACTCGAACGTGAATTCGAACTCGAACTCGAAAGTGAACTCGAACTCGAACTCGAACGTGAATTCGAACTCGAACTCGAACGTGAACTCGAACTCGAACTCGAACGTGAATTCGAACACGAACTCGAATGTGAATTCGAACTCGAACTCGAACGTGAATTCGAACTCGACTGTGAATTCGAATTCGAACTCGAACGTGAATTCGAACTCGAACTCGAACTCGAACGCGAATTCGAACTCGAACGTGTATTCGAACACGAACTCGAACGTGAATTCGAACTCGAAAGTGAACTCGAACTCGAACTCGAACGTGAATTCGAACTCGAACTCGAAAGTGAACTCGAACTCGAACTCGAACGTGAATTCAAACTCGAACGTGAACGTGAATTCAAACTCGAAAGTGAACTCGAACTCGAACTCGAACGTGAATTCGAACTGGAACTCGAAAGTGAACTCGAACTCGAACCTGAGTTCGAACTCGAACGTGAATTCGAATTCGAACTCGAACGTGAATTCGAATTCGAACTCGAACGTGTATTCGAACTCTAACTCGAACGTGAACTCAAACTCGAACGTGAACTTGAACTCGAACGTGAATTCGAACTCGAACGTGAATTCGAACTCGAACTCGAAAGTGAACTCGCACTCGATCTCGAACGTGAATTCGAACTCGAACGTGAATTCGAACTTAAAAGTGAACTCGAACTCGAACTCGAACGTGAATTCGAACGTGAATTCGAACTCGAAAGTGAACTTGAACTCGAACTCGAACGTGAATTCGAACTCGAACGTGAATTCGAATTCGAACTCGAACGTGTATTCGAACTCAAACTCGAACGTGAATTCGAATTCGAATGTGAACTCAAACTCGAACGTGAACTCGAACTCGAACGTGAATTCGAACTCGAACGTGAATTCGAACTCGAAAGTGAACTTGAACTCGAACTCGAACGTGAATTTTAACTCGAACTCGAACGTGAATTCAAACTCGAACGTGAACGTGAATTCGAACTCGAAAGTGAACTCGAACTCGAACGTGAATTCGAACTCGAACGTGAATTCGAATTCGAACTCGAACGTGAACTCGAACTCGAACTCGAACGTGTATTCGAACTTGAACTCGAACGTGAATTCGAATTCGAACGTGGACTCAAACTCGAACGTGAACTTGAACTCGAACGTGAATTCGAACTCGAACGTGAATTCGAACTCGAAAGTGAACTTGAGCTCGAACTCGAACGTGAATTCGAACTCGAAAGTGAACTTGAACTCGAACTCGAACGTGAATTCGAACTCGAACTCGAACGTGAACTCGAACTCGAACGGGAATTCGAACTCGAACTTGAACTCGAACGGGAATTCGAACTCGAACTCGAACAGGAATTCGAACTCGAACGTGAATTTGAACTCGAACGTGAATTCGAACTCGAACTCGAAAGTGAACTCGCACTCGATCTCGAACGTGAATTCGAACACGAACTCAAACGTGAATTTGAACTCGAATGTGAACTCGAACTCGAACGTGAACTCGAACTCGAACGTGAACTCGAACGTGAACTCGAACTCGAACGCGAACTCGAACTCGAACGTAAACTCGAACTCGAACTCGAACGTAAACTCGAACTCGAACGTGAACTCGAACTCGAACTCGAGCGATTTTTTTGTTAGATTATCGCCAGCTATACTATCAATGCGGTATGCGGTATCAA
Source organism: Biston betularia (assembly GCA_905404145.2). Lineage (NCBI taxonomy): Eukaryota > Metazoa > Arthropoda > Insecta > Lepidoptera > Geometridae > Biston > Biston betularia. Next base: position 1,909,065 of record FR989877.1, read on the forward strand.
TACAAATACAATAACTCAAGAGACTACTACTACTTATTATCAAGATATTTGTATTATTGAATAGTATGTATTTTACTGCACAACATAATGGTATTTTGTTTTATAAAGTTATATTAAATTTGTCAAACTTATTAACAGTAAAAAGAGATTATAATATAATATTGCTTGAATTACATTACTCGACAAAAATTGCTCATTTTCCTTGATGCGTTGTTTGGGCGCCGGCGGCGATGACAACGTCAAGTATCGGTGTTGAATTCAAGTCAATGTTTGAGCCTGGGCATAGTGTGTTGTAGAAGCAACAGCTGGCCTGGCTCTATTATCACAGCTTCAAACGGCGTTGACTGGCCGCTTGACCATCGGCTGGCTTATTCAAGTCACCATTCCTACAAAGTAATGTTAAAATTTAGTATTGTATTAATAAAAAACAACATAAGTACATATATGTAAAAGCCTTTGATAAATTATATATATGTATATGTCGGCGTGTAGCTTTAATGTTGATTTAGTTTAGCGCCATCTTGCGTAATTTTGGTGGGCTAGAGGTGGAATGGTGAAACCTCTGACGTAACACTGGTTCCGTGCTCTGCTTGTCGTTATTCGTGTAAAGTATTTTGACTTCAACCAATGAGAGAAAGTGAAGTTGCGGATGTCGGCCGGTAGGGGCGCTGTGTGAAGCGAGCCGGCCGTGCGTTGAATGTTGAGGTGGAGAGATCATTCTTGCTTTGGTTGAGGAGATTGAGTTGGTCGGCTGCAGAGTGCGAAGCTAAGCGGAACGTTTTGTCCCCAAGCTATGTAATAGTGTCTATAATGTTCTAATCGTTCTTACACTAAAGTCGTTGTGAAGTGCTGATTAAACTTTGTACAAGAGAACAGAATTGTGTGGTTTGTCTCCTCGCCCGCTACACCATCGCCCACCCGTTGTCGCTTCTTCTTCCTTCTGATATCTCCGACATATAATTCCTCTAAGGTAAAAACTTAGCTATTGTCAATAAAGTAGGTACCTTTCCATTCACTCCACACAAAATTCAAATTGATATGTTTTTGTCCTCATTGTTAAATATTATTTTGGTATATTCAATTATCCTTATTTCAATTCAATAACAATGCTTTGATTTGCATTTTAATTAATGCATAACGAAAAGAAAAACGCCAATGAAAATATGAAAATGGCGTTTTTTTTTCTTTGGTTTTGGCGTCGCGTTTTTGCATTTGCCAGTGTCAAGTATTTATATATTTTCTAGTTTCAAAAGTTTAATAAGTGTCCTCGTAGCTAAAGTCCAGTCATGCTTTAGTAAAGTAGTGGTGACTTTACTATAAAGCTTCGATGGAGTTTTGGAAGCAACACGAAAAGTCATGTTTCACCACATTATATCATTTTCCCACACTCGCGCTTTCGATTCGGCACTTTATGAATAAAACACCACAATTTTTATGCATAAACACTCGACAAAACACTAGTTTTGGAAAAAAATACAACGGGGCGACACGACTCTTTCCGCGTTCCCGCCAGATCCCGCCACATTTCAGCTACGAGAACATTTATTAACTTTTGAAACTTGACAATATATAAATACTTGACACTGGCAAATGCTCAAAACGCGACGCCAAAACGAAAAAGAAAAATGACATATTAAACAATTTTGGGATTAGGAAAAATTATTACCCAACACTGGCAATATTACGTAAGAGGTTATTATAGCAAAAACATAATTATTATTGTTAATTTGGTTGTTTTTCTTTCTTCACTCCATTATAACGGTAACTCTCTATAACTATAAAAAATGCTCGGTCCCTTGAGTTTCGTTATAAAGAGTTTACACTGTATATTAAAATAAGTATGGGTTTGTATATTCATTCCTTGGGGTTGGAGCTAGTTTTTTAAAGGAACTGTGGATTGGAATATTTTTTTATATGCATCTCAAAAATTTGTCGGTTATATCATACGTATTTTCAGTGTATTTTTGTCGGTCAACGGCTAATCTTGACATTTTTCGGTATACGGCAAATCTTAGTATTATTGCGTACCAGGACCGAGTAACCTTGGTACATTGTACATGATGCTAAAACCTAGTATGAATGGCTGGTACGGCTAACATCACTGATCAAAAATCCCATCAAAAATTGCGAAACACTGGCATGGCATATGTTTTTGTGAAACGGAACGTAACTTACGTTCCGTTTACCCACGGCATCTCCGTGATAAAACAACATAACCCTCCGAGTTTGGGCTCGATTGACTCGTCTCGATGAGCACTCTCTAAGATTCTTACATACCTACTAAAAAGTTAAAAATAAATTAAAAGTAAAAAAATGTTTTTGAAAACAAAGTTTTATCTGGGACAATGAACTAAAAAGTTAAAAATATAATTGTTCTAGTAAGTATTTGGCGTGTACTTACCTATATCTTAAAAGTTTGAGACACAGAAGTATAGCTAGTATATACCTTAAAAGTTTTTTTTTTTTATTTATAATAGGTTCGTGTTTGACCACACTCTGCCTGATTTTAAACAGTAGTGTGGTCTAAGATGGAGCACGCTTACCTAGAAGAAATCTAATTACTCTAAATTTTATTTACAAGTAACCTGTAACGGGTAGTGCCTCAAGCTTTTGAGAATATTATAAGTACCTACACGCCAAATACCTACTTACTAGATTTTATTTTTAACTTTTTAGTTCATTGTCTCAGAATTCTCAGATAAAAGCTTGTTTAAAAAAATATTCTTCTACTTTTAATTTATTTGTATCTGTATAGGAGTTTGTATATTATGCTGTGGATACAGAGCTCAATATTCTATGTGTGACTTTGGATTGTTGCGGTTTTTTTATGATTGACAGGCTAGGTATTTGACCACAGCTCACCTGTACATACGTGTTGTGAAGTTTTTGCGTACCTACTATGAAAAATATGTGATTTATAATTTATGTTTACCATAAACACGACATTATTTACCTTTAACGTTTTTACCCATGACGGAACGGAGACGGTATATGCGTTTGGGGTGAGAGGATGTTTGTTTGTTTGTTTGTGCAAATACATGTTGCCATTTTTTTCCAAAACTACTAGTCCGATTTTGATGCAGTTTTCAGTTATGAGTTCGGGTTTGATTGGTGCATGTTCTTAGATAGGTGTTACGGTGACAACTCACTAGGCGGCGCTGCAGCCAACCGTTTTTGTGCAAATCCATGTTGCCATTTTTCTCCAAAACTACTTGTCCGATTTTGACGCGGTTTTCAGGTGACAATAAATATTTAACCGTTGTGGGGGTTTTCAAAATTTTTAATTTTGCTTTTTATACATATAGTACCTACCTAATAAAGAAAACTACAATAATTCAATAAATCAGTTTTATTCTCATTCTTTGAACATTTCTGCGTTTCACATTGTCAGTTCACATTACAGTTGACAACAGAATTTGGTCGATATTGTACAGCACTGGGTTAGCTCGAAACTGTTCTGTTATGGAAGATTCTAGATCGTTGATGGCACATGGCTGTGGAAATTTTACGAAAGGAAGCTATTTTTTTTTTAATAGATTAGGCACACCATTCGCTGACTGACTCAAAAACCCTTTAGGCAAGGTGCGATGTAGCTTGCGCAAAGAGACAATTAAATAGATAATGTTATTTTTAGGCAAGTTTCACTACATGGCGTAGATTCAAATTTCTTTTCCTTGTGGATGCTGCGATTTTGCCCCATTTTGCCCAATGTGTATGGTCAAGAACACGAGCTATTATGTGGTTGTGTCTAAGTTGGTGTAAAGAGATACCCTCTATAAGGCATATCATAGAGTGCATACAAAGTCATGGACAAAGAAAGAACGAAGTAAGATTACATATTACATTACATTACACGTAATATAATTAAGTAGCGTTAGCAAAACTACCACAACCAATTGCATATTGAGTGCAACGGGGTTCTTGAGTGGAATCCGAGTAGGTACCATTTGATAGTATGCGGAAGTTCTTTAGGAGATAAGTTTAAGTTTCAGACAAAGAGAGTGTTGTGTTGGCAATTTCAACTTTTGAGTCTCAAATACACTACGATATTAACATTGCCACTCTCTCTAAAAGCCATCAATGGAGCCCTAGTAAAGCTATACATTATAACAGTTGATAAAATAGTTAATATACATCAATAGATACAGGCTTATTTCTAAATCATACATCTATACAGACTAAAAATCTTTTAAGAAGTCAACAATATATTCTACTTACTGACTCTGCAGTATTCACATAATTTACGTTTGTAAATGAATAAAAATATTTAAAGAGCCATCTATCGTTAAAACACGTCATAATTTTGTGATGCTCTTTCTATTAAACTATCTACGTATCATTAGATAATTATTACAATAAGTGCTAACGTTTCATTAGCCATAAAAGAAGCATCATACAAATAAATAACATTAAGACGTATCGATGACAGATAAATGTTTTAAATAAACCGTCAGATTTAATTTATAATTGCTCTTTCAACGGCCTCCCACTATATTCCTCCTCACACATGATATTTATTACTAACTCAGGAGCAGAATACTAATATAGATTCCGATCCGATGGACGCCTTAAGCATACCAAGTATTAAAAGTGATATAGGCACAGTAACGTTCTCATTGGACGCCTCGTAACAGCTAAAGTTAGTATTTTCTCTCTTCATAACACTTTGTATCAATTTTAGTGACTGGAACAAAGATCTCGTTATGTTGCATCATCTGTGCTTTTAGGCAATATATTATGTATAGTATATACATTAGCGCTTACAATTTCGATTACCAATGAATGTGATGAAATGTCTCCATGACAAAAAATCGTTGACATTTTGTGTAAATCCACAATCATAAAAGCGAATTCGGTCTGTTTCAATTTTACAACAAAATGGACGAAATCGTACTTACTAGAATTTCAGCTGTCTCTTTATTATTATAAGAATCTGTGAAGATAAATAATTATTGGGGTTAATTTTTTGGACTGGACTCGCTTTAAGAAATATGTAACGATACGCTTACCTAATTAATTATAAACGAATAACAACGAAGTACACAAACAAAGAACACGTAGCTGCCGTATGCATTTTATGTACAGGAGATATATTTACAGACTTTACAAGTAGATATTTATATTGGTAACAGATTTTGACCTCTATTTCACATTATTATACGAAACTAATCTCATGTTAAGGCAAGTTTCATTTATTTCAATGATAGCTATTTTCAAAACAAATTTGATCCGTTTTCATATTTTTTGTGTCCGTTGTAATAGTTTGTTTCCTTTCGGAATAAATTAATTTGATTGTGAAATCAGTTTCGTACCATAATTAAATGACGTAAGGAAATCGTAAAAAAGTATTTACGGTGTAATTTAGTCAAACATTGTTTAAAAATACTTCGTTATTTTTGGAATAGGTACTTTGGAATGACCTAAAATACAAATAGTTATAGTATATAAATACAATTTTGTTTGGAATACTTTATTATTGCAGCTTACAAAACAACATCTCTTTAGCAGTAGCGTGAATAGATTACAAAAATACAACTTAGTTTGTTCTAAGAATTAAATTCTATATTTTTTTTGTGTTTCCCTTTAGAAGTCCAAAAAGTTGGAAGTATGTACATATTTAAAAAAAAAAATTGTTTGTGTTCTATCATTTTCTGAACAGCATCAAATTAGACAGTTAAAGATGCCAAAAATTGGCGTCATTTAAACGTTAATAAAAACAAGGGATAAATAAAGAATCAATATTTTTTATTTCCTTAAACGCTTGCGCTGATCTGATCTCGCCGACTCGCTTCCCTTGCTTGAAGGAACATAGATTTAATTCAGAGTCTCAACCATGAAACAATAAAAATGACACAGTCGAAGAAAATCTTTCGTCTATAAAGTAAATTAATATTTAGTTTAGTTCTACTGAACTATCTTTCTATTTATTTGAACTCTGTCTATTTTTGGACGGCTAAGGAAAAACACTATATTTATATACTCTTCTAATATTCAATTCCTTTTAACGCGGAATTAGAATAAATACGCGCGTACTAACCTAATCTCAGTTCTATTTACAATAATTATATAAAGTTATAATAATGGTCATCTTTCACCGTATCGATTTAACACCACATCGACCAAATCATGGGAATGTGGAGTCTATAGAGATCTATACAAAGGAACAATTTTTAAGTGATTAGTTACATCTTTTTTCATGTACTTTGCCAGATTTAAACTGTTACCATATCGCTTTCATAACTATAAAGCAGTAGAGTTGCTATATTAACATATTATGCACTGATACGAAGTTTATAGTTCGATTTCTTTTTACACTTTGTTCTGCTTTACGTTGCTGAAGCAGAGGCCTTAAAATTTTTGTTTTTAGCCAATCCGGTGTTGAGTAGATGTAGTGAGCGATGACCACAAGTCAGTTGTTAAAACATAACACAATATATTAGTTCTTTACTTTCTAATACTCATAGATGAATGGCATTAGTTTTATATACGATACTTGTTCGTTAACGTATTGATCTATTTATATTATTTTCTAGTCTATAAGGCGCTTAACTGTCACAAGCGGTAACGAAATATTCTAATATAATCACTTGTTGACAAAGCAATTTTCGATGATGTTTTCATGCGGGGAATGACAATCGTGTAGCTATGCACATTGCACAAGGCCAAAACCAAAATATTTAACTAAGGTTTATCCTTTATACTAGAGCTGTCCAAACCAGATAGAATGTCAACTTTCTACACGATTATCATCCCAACCCTGAACACAATACAGTGCAAATTAATCTGGCGCGTTGAGTAGCGACTGAGAGTCGAGTAGTTGGCTCGCGTCAATGAGACTTAGCTGCATGGAGTCGAGGGCGGCTGTGACGTCACCACGATGCAGACTGAATGGGTGGAAGCGGGGGGCGGCGGCGCGCGCGGGGGGAGGGGACGCACCGTTCGACTGCCGGTTGGAGAGGATCGAGAGGGATTGCAGCTTCTCGTTCAGTCGGCTTATCTGGAACAATAGTTACGTACTTGAAACTTACTTACGACTTTGTATTTTGAAAATAGTACATTTCTACGATTTAATTTGTAGCTCACTGGTTAGCGCGGTCAGTTCACCCAAGGGCGTGGGTTCAAGTCCCAACAGTAAGTTTGAGCTGCTGGTGAAGGAAAACATCGTGAGAAGACCATAGCATGGTGGTAGCGTACTCTCTAGTACTCGGCTGGCTAGCTACCACCCTCAAGTTCAAAATCTGCCACCAAGCATCTAACGGTGTGTTCCTGCAGCCTCACTCGAGAGACAGTTCCATTCCAGGCTAGGTGCGCTTCGCCATCTTCGATCACACCGTCATTTAACATTAGGTGGGTTGTGGCCAAACCCGGCGACATAGGCTACTTTTTATCCCTGTATTTCCACGGGAACGGGAACTACGCGGGTGAAACTGCGAGGCGTCCGCTAGTCAAATATAAACAAAGTCGTTACTATGCTTATTTGAAATATTGACAGAAATGTGTAACTAGGATCATTTACCCAAGCCAGTGCACTCATATGCGACCTCCAATAAAAAATAATGCTCCTCAATGAAAGAATCCTCACTTCTAAACGTTGGTGTGCCATATTTGAGTGTGTAGCATACTACCTTGTGTTTATAATATCTTGTACTGTATGGAAGCAAGACATATCTTGAATCTTGTACCTGTTGGCTGAGTGGCGCGTTGAACACGTGGTACTGGACGGGCCCCGCGTGCGGCGCGTCCAGCGGCAGCAGCCAGCGCTCGTAGCACTGCGACCACAGCTCCATGCCGGCCACGGACGAGCACGGCTCCAGCCGCGGCAGCTGCTCCGAATATTTCTTCGCTGGACTTATTTGAGCTGGGGGAAAGCCCAATTATATTTTTTAACCCCCGACGCCAAACGACGGAGTGTTATAAGTTTGACGTGTCTGTCTGTCTGTGGCATCGTAGCTCCCGAACGGATGAACCGATTTTGAAACCGTTTGAAAGGTGAATTAGTTGGGAGCGTTCTTAGCTATGTTCGATGAAAATCGGTTCAAGATGGCCGCCGACAAAAAATGGCGGATTACATATTTTTTCACAAGTCCCTCAATATGGGTATCAAATAAATGGGCTTGACTAGTAGAATACTATACTATGATACATTTCAAATCCAAGATGGCCGCCGCCACAAAATGGCGGATTACATATTTTTTTTGTGACTTGATCGAAAGTTATCTTCAAGAAAGTCTGTTCAGCTGTTTGAAGACAAACAGCTCTTATGTATGTGAGTATTTACCACTGATCGATTCGAAATTTGGTATTATGTGTATTATTGGTGTCAGGGGTTGTTTTAAATTTTAAATTTATATACTTGTTTAACGCAGTCCTGTCTTTCATTCAATAAATCAATCTTGTTACTTCACGATTTTAGAGTTGTACTTTCAGTTTAATACAACTTTTCCGCGTAACCCTGGTATAAGTAACCTGTTCAACAAACTAGCCCTAACGCCTTAAGTTCGGTGTATTTATACTCACATAGCCTCTGTTTAGGTGTAGGCGTGGCTTGATTGCCCATGTACAGCGGGTTGTAGAACATCGCCTTGTCTTGTTCTGAGAACTGCTCGCCCCAGTCCCACACTGGCCGCTGGACGAAATTCTGGAAAATAAATACATTTGACAAAATATCTTTGCAGAGGCGGCTAAGAGAAAAAGACCGTCATCAAGTCTGGTTGGTTTTTAACACAACAAATTTCATTGGCAAGTCTCAGGGCACGTCGCCAGCGTGTAAGGCAAAGTACTTTGTTGCGTACTCGTTCGATCCTCGTTCCTGGTGGAAATGCTGGCCATTGCTATCCAGCGCGGGAATTCTGCTAGGCTCATAAGTACTTTTGCACCAGGTACAGTAAGCGATTTTTGACCGAATGTCGCTGAAACAACCTTATTATTTTTAGTGACATATTGTTTATGATTATGATTTTGGAACGGCGTTCCTCATCGCACGTTATCGTTCTCGTTTGTTTGCGGGCGGAGGTGCTAGACCAGGGGTCAGCAACCTGTTGAGATGGAAGAGCAATAAAGTACAAATTACAAAATTTCCCCGTTATTATCGATTCAGTTTGCCGTCAGTTTTGAGAATATGCAAAAATATTTTATAATTTTAAAGAAATAAAGCGTTTTAAAAGAACTCCTTTCCAACCGGGTGTCCATAAGATACCTCTCATTTATTATTACATGTTGTTAGCGCCACTCAGAGGCGCTTCCTTCTTTTCATTCCTACCCTCATTTTCCCATGAACGACGACTAACTGTGTTGAACTTCGTGGGATGAGACACCACTGCGAAAGCAGTCTGCCGTTGACCCTCGTCAGCGACGCATGTGAGTCTGCCGTTGACCCTCGTCAGCGACGCATGTGAGTCTGCCGTTGACCCTCGTCAGCGACGGATGTGAGTCTGCCGTTGACCCTCGTCAGCGACGGATGTGAGTCTGCCGTTGACCCTCGTCAGCGACGCATGTGAGTCTGCCGTTGACCCTCGTCAGCGACGGATGTGAGTCTGCCGTTGACCCTCGTCAGCGACGGATGTGAGTCTGCCGTTGACCCTCGTCAGCGACGGATGTGAGTTTACCGTTCCTCGTTATCGACGGATGTGCGTTTCTATTGACCCTCGTCAACAACGGAAGTGTACTAGTGAACACGTTTCGCCCGCAACACCGCTTATCATACCACCGCACGGGATACAGTTCCCGCAGGAGCCGAAGGTTCCCCGCGCCCGCATCATTTACCCGCAAATACAGTCCACTACTCCAGATTCGCGATTACCTAGGACCGGGTAACGCAGCTCTGCTCATCAGCCCGGAAACCAGGTAAGTCGTCGTTCGTCACCCCTCCGTGTTGGGCGCGCTCTGCCATAATATTTGGGGGCCGCGCTAACACACTCTCTGTCCTTTGAGCCGGATATTTCTTTTTCCAATTTCCTCATCTTCTCCTTCATTAAAAACCGCAAATTTCCATCGATTTTCTAAATATAATATTTTTTTCCCGCTATTATTCGCATGTGAAGGTAGTTTCGTGGTCGGTTACCGCGCCACATTCCTGCCTCGCTCAACCGCTCTGCTAGTTACTAAGCGTATATGTGTCACTGTGCAACCATTAAATTAGCCGTTTCGAAATTTACCTAAATTTATCAGTTGTCTCTCAAAATGGCTACTCGTTCCAAAGATAAAGACGAGTGCAAAGATGACGTACCTCACGATAAGTTGCAAATTAAACGCTTAACTTTAACAGGTAAAAGAGATACCATATTTTCTCGTTTACAAGACATTTATAACCGCTCTTTAAATGCTTTTACTGATGATACGGAGAAAGACCTATTTTTATGTGGGATTATTTCACTCGATCGTTTACAGTCCGAGTTCAATGACGTTGTAAACGAATTAAACATCACCGAGCTGACAATAAATCCTCGGTACAAGGTCAATTATCAATCGCTAAATGCATTCGAAGATATGTATTGCCGCTGCAAGTTTGTTTACGATAAACTTAACCCGCCCGCTATGAGTGCAAAACTCGCTGATTCTCACACTTCACCGCAACGTAAGTCCGTCAAGTTACCTAAACTCGAGCTAATGTGTTTCGATGGCAATCCAATGACTTGGAAAATATTTTATGAATCATTTAACCAGACTATTCATAAAAATCCAGATTTAACTGATCATGAGCGCATTCAATATTTAATTAATAAGCTCAGTGGTCGCGCTTTGTCTGGTATTTCAGGTATTACGCCAAATAGCAACAACTACCGCCTTATCTATCAGACACTCGTAGATAGGTACGATGACCCGCGTTCTCTTGCTACCTCCTATCTGCAACAGATAATTGAATTTAAATCTAATAATAATATCGCTTCCGCAAAGAACTTAGAATTATTTCTTGATAAGTTTTGTTCCGCTGTTTCCAGTTTGCAATCGCTCGATTTGACAAATCTGGCTGACTTTATTTTGATGCAACTCGCAATAAATAGGGTCGACTCGACAACCGCACGCGCATTCGAAATGCACATAAGAGGCAAACCTATGCCTACATACAATGAATTCATCAAATTCGTTCGCGAGCAAAGTAAAATACTAGATCGCACCGCGCCCGCTTCCGAACGCGTATCAGATAATAATTATAATCGTAAGAAATCTACACATTCGTTCGCTGCTTCGTGCGTTCAGCTGCGCCAATGCAACTTGTGCAATAGATCTGATCACGTACAATTGTATAGGTGCCCCGCGTTCGATAAGCTGTCAGTCGATGATAGGTTGGCCTACATAAAACAACACAAAGGCTGTACTAATTGCTTAAGTTTGTCACATGACAATACTGACTGTAAGTCAATTCACAAGTGTTTTAATTGCCAATCGGGTAGACATCACACAAAGTTATGTAGAATAATTTCCCGCGATAATTCCCGATCGCACATTAGTGCACACACTGCATCACGCACTGAGCCATCGCAACCTGTACGAGCGGGCAACGCCACACGCGCCCCGGCGCAGGCTTCGCCGCCCGCCTCTTATCAGCGTCCCAGCCACGTTCAAGCCAACAACGGCGCACGCTCGGCTCCCGCTCCGCCCGCGCCCTCCTTGCACCTCGACGGGGCGAGCGCCGGCGCTTCTTATCAACCGCAAAAACATGTTTCATTATGCAACAATTTACGGCACCCTATTACTAGCTCAACATGTTTACTAGGAACTGTTCAAGTTTACGCTACCGATTTAAACGGTCGCGAGCATGTTCTACGTTGCTTAGTCGACTGCGCTTCTCAATCTAATTTCATAACCGCAAAATGTTGTGATATATTGAATTTAAAATGCAATAAAGTTTCTAACACTGTTGTAAAGGGAATAGGTTCCGCATCAAATCCTATCAAAGGATTAATTTCAACCACATTATACTCGCGATTGAATAATAATTTTATTTCGATCGAAGCTTTTATTATTGACCGCATTACAGATAACCTGCCGTCTGTTAAGGTAGACGTCTCGGGTCTCACACATTTAAATTATTTACCGCTCGCAGATAACAGCTTTTCGGAACCGTCTGAAATAGATATTTTAATCGGAGCTCCACTGTTTGCCGATATCTTACTATCGGGCCGCGTCTCTGGACCACCTGGGTCACCAACCGCATTTGAAACCATTTTTGGTTTTATCGTAATCGGAAACGCATCCGTTACGTCCGCTCACGTTACTGCCGCGTCTAGTGTCAGTAACTCCGCTGTCAATGAAAATCACCGCGCTGAAATTTCTCTCTGCGCCTTTGCCAAAGAACCGCGTCTGGACACTCTTCTCCAGAAATTTTGGCAACTTGAGGAGGTGCAATGTGCGCCGACCTTAAGCCCAACCGCTCTCGAAAATGAAAGTATTTTCAAAAATAATTTCTCCCGCGATTCTACGGAACGCTATTGTGTTTCGTTACCGTTTTCTCGTGAACCCGCTGTCGCTCTCGGCAACTCGTTTAACACCGCTAAGAAGCGCTTCATGCACTTAGAACGCAAGCTCGTCGCTTCACCTCCTCTGCGAGTGGAGTATGACGCGATTATAAAAAAATATGTACGCGAGTTACCTTGTATTCAACAGCTGCGCTTCCCTCGCCATCTAGGTGTCGAAGAAAAATCTAAAATCATTATTGCGGCATTTTCAGACGCTAGTGAAAATGGATATGGTGCCGTAGTGTATATTCGAACTCAACTCGATTCCGACTCGGCTCCGATCACCCGCTTAGTTTGCGCCAAATCGAAAGTGGCTCCGCTTAAAACAATTTCCATTGCCAGATTAGAACTCTGCGCATGCCTACTCATGGCTAAACTCGCGCGCCGAGTTCTCGACACTTACGAAAAGCGTCACGCTATAGATAAAATATTTTGTTTCACCGATTCAATGGTAGCATTGCAGTGGATCACTGCTTCTCCGCATCGTTTCAAAACATTTGTGGATACGCGTGTCACTAAAATTATTTCCGCTATTCCCGCCGACCGTTTCCGCCATGTACCCGGAAACGAAAATCCCTGCGCCGACGCTCTGTCGCGAGGGTTATCACCCGCTCAACTAGTCGACCACCCGCTGTGGCTCACTGGTCCCGCTTGGTTATGCCAAAATACTACTACTTGGCCAGTCAAGTCAGTAGTTCCCGCTATGGTAGACGATGATCTACCTGAACTAAAGAAAATTGTTTCGCTCCCTGTGACTCAGTCGCAGGGTCAGGTTTCGAACCCGTTGTTGGAACTTTCCACCCGAGTGTCGTCGTGGTTATTGTTGCTACGCTCAGTAGTTTTAGTTTATCGTTTCGTTAAGAAACTACCGCGATCGACATGTTTTTCCGCCGATGACATAAATTTCGCTGAAATACAAATTATAAAGGCGTTGCAAAATCATTATTTTTCCGATATTATTTCGAATCTCGCCTCGGGCGCTCGCTGTCCGCGCGCTGTACAGCGGCTCGTACCGTTTCGGGACTCGAACGGGCTAATTAGAGTCGGAGGCCGTCTCCGAAATGCGGATCTGTCTTACAGTCAGCAGCATCCGATTTTATTACCGCGCAAGGACCGCATAATAGAATTGATAATTAATTATTATCATCGTGTTAATTGTCACGCCGGTCCCGTTGCTTTAATGTCTATTCTTAGACAGCGATACTGGATTCTTTCCTGTCGTAGTATCGTTCGCTCGGTTGTACATAAATGCAACTTTTGTTTCAAGGTTAAGCCTAAATCTACGTTCCCGCTCATGGGAGATTTACCCGACTGTCGCGTAAACGAGGCCAAAGCTTGGACTCACACCGCCGTAGATTATGCAGGCCCTATATCAATCATACCGTTAAGAAAGCGTGGCGTGCGATCTATTAAAGCGTATTTATTAATATTTGTAGATAAGGTAGTCCGGTGTTGCCATGTCGAGCTGACAACTTCACTAAGTACTTGCTCTTTCTTATCCGCATTCAAACGTTTCCTCGCGCGACGTGGAAATGTATCTGTCATGTATTCAGATAATGGCCGATCATTTGTAGGAGCTAAGAACGCATTATCCGAAGTATACACGCTAGTCGATTCTGACGAATTTCAGAAGGCAATCACAGACGAACTATCTGCGAACCGCATTACATGGCGTTTTAACCCACCGCGCTCTGCTCATTGGGGTGGAGATTTTGAGATCTATGTAAAAGCATTTAAGAGTCATCTCGCTAGAACAATAGGTTCACAGTTACTCACCTATGAGGAAATGTTAACCGTGCTTACACAGATCGAGAGCGTCATCAACTCGCGTCCGCTAACCCTACTCAGTGAGGATCCCTCTGAACCCACTGCATTAACGCCCGCGCATTTTTTAATGGTTGCACCGCTGAAACATTTACCCGCGTGCGCGGCTACAGACGAGCCCGCTCACTTAATCAAGCGCTATGCTTTACTCGACCAAATGGTTCAATCTTTTTCCAAACGATGGAAATTAGAATATCTCCACTTGCTTCAAGCTAGAGGCAAATGGAATACTCCCGCTAACCCTATTAAGATAGGTTCCGTCGTGCTTATCATTACGGATAACCTTTCCCCGCTCTCCTGGCCCCTGGGCATCGTCGTCGAGACATTCCCGGGTGCCGACGGAGTCTGCAGAGTCTGCTTGGTCAGAACTGCTACTTCTGTGTATAAACGACCAGTCGTTCGTTTATGCACACTCCCAACGCAATAATATACCTCATACCGCTTTGCCCCTGGTCAACCCGCTACCTATTCAAACCGCTTTCTTTCTTTTCCTTTAAAAACCGATGGTTTTTAAGGCCGGGGGCAATGTTAGCGCCACTCAGAGGCGCTTCCTTCTTTTCATTCCTACCCTCATTTTCCCATGAACGACGACTAACTGTGTTGAACTTCGTGGGATGAGACACCACTGCGAAAGCAGTCTGCCGTTGACCCTCGTCAGCGACGCATGTGAGTCTGCCGTTGACCCTCGTCAGCGACGCATGTGAGTCTGCCGTTGACCCTCGTCAGCGACGGATGTGAGTCTGCCGTTGACCCTCGTCAGCGACGGATGTGAGTCTGCCGTTGACCCTCGTCAGCGACGGATGTGAGTCTGCCGTTGACCCTCGTCAGCGACGCATGTGAGTCTGCCGTTGACCCTCGTCAGCGACGGATGTGAGTCTGCCGTTGACCCTCGTCAGCGACGGATGTGAGTCTGCCGTTGACCCTCGTCAGCGACGGATGTGAGTTTACCGTTCCTCGTTATCGACGGATGTGCGTTTCTATTGACCCTCGTCAACAACGGAAGTGTACTAGTGAACACGTTTCGCCCGCAACACCGCTTATCATAACACCGCACGGGATACAGTTCCCGCAGGAGCCGAAGGTTCCCCGCGCCCGCATCATTTACCCGCAAATACAGTCCACTACTCCAGATTCGCGATTACCTAGGACCGGGTAACGCAGCTCTGCTCATCAGCCCGGAAACCAGGTAAGTCGTCGTTCGTCACCCCTCCGTGTTGGGCGCGCTCTGCCATAATATTTGGTGGCCGCGCTAACACATGTATTTAGAATAAGATTATTTATCTGATTGACAATCTATACTATTATAAAGACGAAAGATTTGATTGTTTGTTTGTATTGATTAGGCTCCGAAACTACTGAACCAATCTTAATAATTCATTCATTATTAGAATGCTACATTATCCGTGATGTGTAATATGTGTAATATAACCTATGTCAGGTTATATTATATTTAAAAAAACAATTGGGGATCTGTATGGAAAATTAAATAATGTAACCCAAGCTGTGAAAAATTTGAAAAAATCCTTACTAAGCATGCGCAGCGAAAACTATTGACAATAGAATAAAGTGACGTTTTATAGAGCAAATTGACAGCTACAAATAAGTCCACAATATCACTTATGTCTAACTATTACAGTTGTCATCTACATCTTATAAAGAGGGAAAAATAAATAAAAAAAATACTAAATATGTGGAATTGGATAAAAATATATAGTGAATGTTTGTTTAAATATATCTATATATCTGTGTTCGTCCTGTGTTTGTCTATAGTTAGTTAATTGTTTTGTTACAGAAAAGGGGAAAGGCACAAAATTCTGTGAACTGTACCAATTACATAATTATTATGTATAATAGTCAATACTTTACTTAACCCAACCTCATTATGTGGCAGTCTATCATTCCACGTGGCACTGGCAGAATTGTGGAGCATCTCCGCAAAGGCCATTCATCAAGAGTTGAAGTTGAGGAAAGATTTAATTTTTGTTTGTTTGTATTGAATAGGCTGCGAAACTACTGGATCGATAAATTTATATTGTTAATCGAGTTTTTTTTCCCGTGCGAAGCCGGGGCGAGCTGTTAGTAAATAATAATATATATAGAATTTTTTAAGATAATTTTGAACCAAAATTATCTTAAAAAATATATGATTAAACGTTAAATCAATATAATTATATTTACTATCATTACCTTTTGCACGGCCAAGTCTCGGTCCCTCGCGCAGTTGAACAGAAACGTGTCGAATAAGTGATTATGGCAGCAGTCCCAAAGCGTCGTCAGGTACGTTTCTGAACACACAATATATTGTGTATTAACGCGGTGTATTCCAGCAGCCTCATTTGAGTGCTAGTTCCAGGTGCAAGCTACGTGTGTTTGCAATCTGCGACCACACCGTCACTTAACATCAGGTGGTCAAATATTATATATCTAAACAAAACTAATTGCTTAGTTTGGGGTCAGATGGCGCTATGTGTAATATCCTACGATATTTATTTATTTATTTAAAAAAAAGTTTAATTAATGCTAGCTTATATTTAACTCGCAATGTATGTAATTGTAACTGAACCAACATGTCAAACTTCTACTCTGTACTATAAAGATAATGATTTTCTCATAATAATTGACCCGCGTTTATTTCTATATCCTGCTTGTAGTTAAACGATGTGGTCTAAGTTGGATCATGCTTACTTTAAAAGGACCTCAGTTCCTAACTCTGCTGATTCAGGTGGTTCTAATTCAGTAATATTTGACTTGAACTAAACATACTAAATTTAATATGTGTGATATACAATGTCAGGTGTATTCAACATCCTACTCATATTTATGGTAATTTTTAAAAAGTATTGCATGGGAAACAATTTTTTATTAAAATAAATCAATTAAAACTAAGCTATAGAGACTAACCATCGAATGTCTCAAAGTAATGAGCGCCAAAGCAGTGATGTCCTGGACTTTGTTTTGCTTTTTTTTTTACGATGTTAGGCTTGCGTTTGATCGCCACCTCACCTGATGTTAAGTAAAGATGCGATCTAGGATGGAGCACGCTTGCATAGAAGATACCGATTCACTATAGATTTTAAGACATTTGATTGCTACTCAGTTTTGTGTACTACTGCAATAATCGTGAACATTATCTCTTACCATCAGGAGAGCGTCTCGATCGCCTTAAAACTTTTATATAAACAGCCCTGTTGGTTCATTGGTATGTCTGCTTCAAGATCTGTATGGTGAGGGTTCGATTCTCACCCAGGACAAACATTTAGTGGTATAAACAAACGTTAGTTCAGTGTCTGTGTGTACTGTATGTATTATAAGTATATATCTACAAAAAAAAAAACTATTTAAGTATTCTATCAATTATCCGACTTCCATACTACAAGCTTTGCTTAGTTCAGGGTCAGATGGCGCTATGTGTAACGTCCTACGATATGTTTTTTTAAAAGTGCAATGTCATCAAGTGAATATGTATTAAGCATGGTTACTTCTAACGAAATGATCAAATTGTCAATAACTTATTTTTCATTTATTTACTAACACTTTCACAGTAAAATAGTAGTACCTGTGAACTGGAAGGCGGCAGGGAACTGCGCCTGCAGTTGCCATACACAGTCAAGGAACAGCAGGAAGACAGGTGCGGCCTGCGCCGCGGCCGCGTCCTTGGCTGTCGGCTCCTTAGGGTTGCCGGGCCGCGGGAGCCCTAACCTGAAACGAGCAAAATTTTTTAAGCAGATGATAATAATAATATAACTCTTTATTGTATACACCAAATTACAAAAAAATATATAAAAATAAAGACTTAAAACTAATGTAACAATATATATGTGTACAATATGTATGTGTATGATTCTTCATTTCAAACTTGCGACCACAACATATGGAATAAAAAGTAAAAAAAACCCACAACGGTTAAAAAGTAATTGTTACCTATCTATGATAATGCATCAATCAAACCAGAACCCATAACTGAAAACTGAATCAAAATCGGACTATAAGTCTAAATGGCAACATGGATTTGCACAAAAAATGTTTGCTGCAGCGCCCCCTGGTGAGTTGATTACCTATCGCAGAAGGGATGTCCAAGCGCGAGCCACTCCTTCTGCACGAGCGACTGGAAGCCGGAGACGGTGCGGAAGTGAGGGTCCACCAGCAGCTGCGTCAGGGACGACACCAGAGCGCAGTAGTCCACGCCGTCTCCTGTGAACAACACCATTATTCACAAGTTACCTTTAACCAGGGTTGCAAGCTTGGGTACACAAGTCGATAGGGGTCTTTATCTACATCAATCATTAAATAATTACGTGTTACACATTTTGGCCTTTATTATCATTATTTTTTTATTGTTGACAGGCTAGGTGTTTGCCCACAGCTCACCTGATGTTAAGTGAAGGTGTGGTCGAAGATAGTAAAGCACACCAAGCCTGGAATGCAACTGGCTCTCAAGTGAGGCTGGCGGAACACACCGTTAGATGCTTGGCAGCAGATTTTCAACTTGAGCAGTAGCTAGCTTGGTAGCTAGCCAGCCGAGTAGGTACTAGATAGTACCTTACCACCATGCATATCTTTCTAACTATACTATTTGATTGTTTGTTTGTTTGTATTGTAAAGCCTCCGAAACTACTGGACCGAATAAAAAAAATCTTTCACTGTTGGAAAGCTACACTATCCCCGGGTGACATAGGCTACTTTTTATCCCTTTATTCCCACGGGAACGGGAACTACGCGGGTGAAACCGCGAGGTGTCCGCTAGTTATTTATTATTTTATTATTACAGTTCTAGACACAATAAACGTTATTCATAATGATGTAAGATTGTTAACTTTCGGTTGAGTTCAATTCAAGCTTTTACAAAAATAATAATAGACAACAATAAAAAACCTATTTATTATAAACTAGCAGCTCGCCCCGGCTTCGCATGGGGAAACAGAACTCGCTAACAATATAAATATAGCTTATGTCACTCAGTAATAATGTAGCATTCTAATAATGAAAGAATTATTAAGATCGGTCCAGTAATTTCGGAGCCTATTCAACAGAAACATACAATCAAATCTTTCCTCTTTATAACAGTATAGAAAAATACACTAGCCGTTTTGATTAATAAGAACCATAAGCGTGAATTTGAGAGCCAGTTCCATTCCAAGCCAGGTGTGTTCACCGTCACTTAACATCAGGTAAGTGAGATAAATAGATAGATATAACACTTTATTGTGCACACCATAAGAAGAAAAAAGTACAGAGAACAAAAGAACCTTATGAACTAGTGCCACAAGTGGTGGCCTTATCGCTAACAGCGATCTCTTCCAGGCAACCAAGAAAAGAAAAACACGATAGAAAACATAAGAAACAGACGGGAGATGTAACACTAATAAGAAAGATAAATAAAAATAAAACATAATTATAGCAAGTATATAATAATATTTATTTAAATAAAACGAAATATGAGCTGTGGTTAAAAGTTAAAATTTAGAATATGTGCAGTGTTAGTGTGTCTGTACCTTCTTGCAGTACGACGGTGGCGTTGTGCGAGAGGTGTGCGGCCGCCTCGTCCGCGAACGCGAGGCAGTTGGCCACATGCCGCAGCCAGCGGCTGGAGTCCAGGATGCTGTAGTACTGCGAGTCTTGAACCTGGAACCGATACACTCAAAGGTTACGACTATATCATCAAACAATCGCTCTTCAAACAAAAATAAATAAAACCAAGCTCAGTCTCGACCAAGCGCTCGAAGAGTCAACACCAAGAGTCCTGAGGATGCCTCGTGTAGAGGCGACACACGTGACAAGTTTAAGACTTGTGATTATTTTAATTAGATTTTTGTTAAATTATATTTTTAAAGTTTATTTAAGTATTCTATCGGTTATCTGTCTCCCATAGTACAAGCATGCTTAGTTTGGGGTCAGATGGCTCTGTGTGTCCTACGATATTTATTTATTTTGGATTTGACCCTTGACCCAACCATCTAGCGAGTCTTAAGAATCTTTAAGATATTATTATCCTTATCTATATTTCCAACATATCCGGCTAAAGAGACATGCCATACTTAATCCCACCAAAAGATTTCTACAATGAGACAAAAGTAGAGTTTGCTAGAAAGAAATTGTTCAACAATTTACGGCTCTCGTAGATCTCAATTGACAGATATGTATCAGCCAAGGATTGACTTCTTGACTTATTGTTCCTGGAACAGACTGTCAAGAAACATAAAAAAAAACTCACCCAGAATCCCCCGAGCGTGGTGGGAGTGCAAAGCTCCACGAGTTTCTTGTATGAGGCTTGTAACGTCGCCAGAGGCGGCAGCACGTGCGCACTGCTCGTGTTGACGAAGCTGTTCCCGCAGAGGTAGATCACGTGCGGCGGCGTCAGCTTCGGATGCGATCGGCGGACCTGCCAACGAACGTCAACTATCATTAGTTATTTATTACACGGCCGCCCAAAAGAGGAATGTAGTATAATAAATAAATATCATAGGACATTACAAACATCGCCATCTGCCCCCAAACTAAGCAAAGCTTGTGTGATGGAAGTCAGATAACTGATAGAATACATAAATACTTTTTTTGTGTTGTAAATACGTACTTATAATACATACAGAACACCCAGACACAGAACAAACATTTGTTTATTCACAAAATGTTTGCCCTTAGTGGGAATCGAACCCACGCCCTACAGCTCTCAAGGCAGATATACTACCAATGAGCCAACGGGGCTGTCAGGGAGTCTCCAAACAAAGTGGTAGAAAGTAGATGTCACCTGTTCCAGGAGTATGCTCTCCGCAGTGGCCGAGGAGTCGGTCTGCAGCAGCTCGCCACTCCGCAGCAGCGCGGCGCCCTCGGGCCGGCCCCACACCCACACCGGCACCCGCCCCGACCGGAAGTGCCGCGCCGACTCCATCAGGTTGTAATCTGTAATTAAACGTATACCCTTCGCTCAGAGGCCGTATGGCAGCCCGTACACGTCCATTCCGGATCGCGCTCCAAAGTCACGGGTCATTATACGGTTTTTACTCGACTATGCGCAAAAGGAAGTTATGCGATGAACGGATCGCTCTGATGGTAAGGAATAACGCATGCCCATAATCATTGCAGCGATACATACAAAATGATATAATGTGGTGAATCATGACGTTTCGTGTTGTTTCCATAACTCCAACGAAGCTTTATAGTAAAGTCGCCACTACTTTACTAAAGCATGACTGGACTTGACTGACACGGACTTTACTTGACCATAACTATAGCTAAAAGGCAACTTATTTCTCTTTTGAAGCTTGAATATATAAAACACTTGACACTGGAAAATGCTCAAAATGCGATGCCAAAATCAAAGAAAAAAAAAATGTTTACGTCAAGATTGTTTTGTTTGTTAGTTTTGCATACAGATTTAGTCAAAACTGAGATCGTCAGATTGCACGTATTACCTAGTACAGAGCTGGGAACTATGAGCGTCTCTCCCGCAGTGAGCATGAAAGCGTCCGAAGTGCCGTTGATGCAAGTGATCCGCCAATGCGGACACCCGCACCGCTCCAACTCGCGCTTCCAGTCACCTGCGCAAATAAACAAAATGACGTGTATTTATGGTTAATGATCAGCGCATGTACAAAAATATCATTAAGTCATTAAGATTATTTTGCAGCGATGATAGATCAGTGGTTAACGCGGTCGGTTTACATACAGAAATGCGTGGGTTCAAATCTCAACAATAAACTTGAGCTGCCGGTGAAGGAAAACATCGTGATGAAACCATATAATGGTTGTAGGATACTTTCTGGTACTCGGCTGCCTAGCCACACATCCTCATGTTGAAGATCTGCCACCAAGCACCTAACGGTGTGTTCCAGCAGCCCCACATGAGAGCTAGTTCTATTATATTAGTTTATTATTCCAGTTATTTATTTCCTTTCTTAGGTTTTTTAATTTTTTTTACTTAATGTAAAAAAAATTAAAAATAATACACTAGGCTAGATGTGTCCACCATCATCTTCGACCAAACCGTCTCTTAATATCAGGTGTGCTGTGGTGAAACAGCAGTCAAACATGTTTTTAATTCTATTTAATGATAATGTATCCCACTAATATTATAAATGTGAAACTTTGGATGGATGGATGGACCACTAATATTATAAATGTGAAAGTTTGTATGGATGGATGTTTGTTACTCTTTTACGCAAAAACTACTGAACGGATTTGGATGAAATTTGGTATGGATATCTCCATAGAGACCCTACACTAATCACATAGTGTAGGGTCTCTATGGAGGTACTACTTTTTATCCCGAAAACATGTCAGGATAACACCGCGGGGCGCAGGTAGTCTAATATATTTTTCAATGTGCCTACCAATAACCATCGCGGCTATCGCGGCTTCGTATATACGAAGCCGCGAGCGAAAAGTTAGTTCAAAAATAAAACAATAGGCCTAGTACTTTGGTACGCGAGTGTACCCATGAGTAAACACTTTCCTCCAGCGTCCTTTTTCATGAGCGGTAGCCAATAACGCTTAGTCTGAATATCTTAATTGAAACAAAAATGTGTCAAAACCACATCAGTTTTCACAGTATTCGAGTAGTAAATAATAGAGCATTACCTGGTCTGAGGAACATATTCATGTCTGGCGGCAGGCTGGGGTAGTAAGGTTCTCGGTACTCATACGCGAAGAGTAGGTCGTGCCGCTTGGGGAATGCGTGGTGCATTAGTGCGAGCGCGATTTTGCGCCCATTGTCAATCGGAGAGTTAGCGAAACTGAACGTAAGCACTTTCATGTTCTGAAACAGAAAATATACAAATAAATAATTTGTTGATAACATCAAAATCAAATCCAATTCCGTAATACGAGTATCATTACAAAATTTGAAATACAAATGTCGCAAGCAGCAATTCTACCACATCATTTTTTTCTTCTATGACTTAATACAAAACAAAATTAAAAATTTTGAAAAATACCCACAACGGTTAAAAAGTAATTGTCACCTAAGATAATGCACCAATCAAACCCGAACCTATAGCTGAAAACTGCATCGAAATCGGACTAGTAGTTTTGGAGAAAAATGACAACATGGATTTGCACAAACAAACAGTCTCTCACCCCAAACGCATATACCGTCTCCATTCCGTCGTGGGTAAAAAAACATTTTACATTCATCGAACAAACAGGCCAAATAACATGGTCATCAAATTTCGTTGATCACGAATGCGAATCATCAGTATAGTTTCGTAATACGTACAAAATAAAAACATATCTGACGAAAGATTTTTGGACCACGTTTTGTGTATTTAGGCTTTATTGAATCACTGACATCATCGCTTGAAGAAATATAACTGCAATGCGTTTTCCTATAACCTTGACTGTAAAATAAACGTCTAATTCTTGGAATACGGTTATTTTGAACTAAGTTACTAACAATTAAAGTATTACCGCGCATGTATCGTGAAATCTGATTCATTTAGGTTTTTATTTTTACAACAATTGGATTATAAATCACTTGGCAATTTATTTGTTGGCAGCGATGCTCTGGAAATTGTTATGCTACTCTAAGTTCTGTGTATCGCTGTAATGGTGCAATCGCGGCAACATGCGGTCTCTTACCATCAGGATAGCGTATCGTTACTTTTACATTAAAAAAAATACAATACGCCCTAATGTTATGACTAGATTATACGACTATACGTATATATACATTAAAAAAAAATCGACACGTGTATTTACATAGTGGTATCTGGTATGAGATTTCCCTATGTGACATTCCTACGATCGAGTCCAATGAGTCAGATTAGATAAACAGCTACAAATTTTCTGCTACTCCGATATAAATATTAATGAGTCGTTTATTCTCAATTGAACCTACAATCTGTATCTTTTAAGTTTATTTTGTTTTAATTTCTAAAAATTTTTAAACATGGCATTCATTGAAATGAAACTTGCTTCTGAAGCGTCTGTGTTTATTCCAATACCTTTAAATTCCGAGGTGCGTAAATGTTCGTTTGTACAGTTATCTGTCGTGGTCTGGTATGCGTGGATTGGCCTTGGTTTGTTATCAAATCATACTTGTTGGAGTCGACCACATTACTTAATCGGCTGTGATAACAGACAACTAGAGGTTTGACTCCACAATGTTATGCGAAATTAATAAAAAACAAATTAGAGATGGATTTTTTTTTAGTTATTTAGTAATAAAATGCAATTTAATTGTTTATTTTACGTTGAATGCTGATTAGACGGATACGATAAATCCTTTATCAGCACACAAAGTTTACTGCTCGATACAGGGGTTGTCCCGAGACAAAACACTTAGCAAAATCCTTGGGTTTTTCCCTCTAGTTGCTGGCAGCTGTCTTGCATATGGTCGCACTATTCAATTGTCCAGGAATATTTATGTATGTACTTGTACAATGTACATAATATATTTTGGTTTTGACTGGTTCAAAAGTGAATAACTCGGTTATGTTTAGTCTATTACTTTGCGACAGCAGACCGGTGGTGCCGCCATCTCATCAACGAAAGAAACAAAGAGAGAGAATTTCATTCGGTAAAGCTTATTCAAATAATTTATGAACGATATTTTACCTTAAATAATTATTTTTAAACACTTAATTATATAAATTCTATAAAACTATGCTTTGACTTATAATTTGAATTAATGTGTATTTAGTATACGCATACATACACACTAGCAACCGATGACAGCGTAATAGGAAGTCTAACGTAAGCGAGGAGATTCGTCATGTAGCGCTCACCTTGCATATGACCTGCAGCCCCTTGACCTTGCCGGGCATGTCTCCGTAGGGCATGAGCCGGCGGCGTCGCACCGGCCCGCCGTCCGTCAACCACACGGCGCCTACGCACGTCAGCGGCACGTCATACGTGCCTAATAGGTGGTTGCGTTGGCTGTACTCCTGAAAGAACAACTTATTGACTTAATATGGTGACATACGGAATCGTATAAACACTGTATCTATCAACGCGGGACTGGGACGAGCAGGAAACGAAGTTCACCGAAGTATCAGCTCATCCTCTTGGCTTTGCAGAGAAGAGAGAAGCTTTTCGAATAACGAAAAAGAGCTAACAGACTACCGTGCCGTTCGTTTTAATCGATTTGTTCATGCCACGTACATGTCATCTGTGGAATGACTGCAATGCAAACAACGGGTGATTCCTCCTTAAAGGTTAAAGGCAACAATGCTCCAGATATAGTTCATCAAAATCGCCCATAGCTGGTAGTGACCACTTACCATCAGGTGGCAAATCGCGTGTTTACTATTTTTTTATATAATAAAAAACCAAATGGACTTTGATAGGAGAGAAAACAATAAATCTCTTACGGCTATAAAAAATTAAAGTATTCCCGTTGACCACAGCAGCCTTGGGAACTAGCGGGGACGACGGGACGCAACCTTGTCCATCTGCAGCCACGACCACTCTGCCAAGAGTGTCCGATTGAGAAGAAGAAGTTGACCACATATTGTGATTTGTGAACGAAGTAAATTGCAAAAGAAGAATGAGGCAAGATGACACTTGGGTAGAATATGTCCGAGTCAGGATGATACCGAGGCCCTAAGGGAGGGGAAGTGCCCCAGTTCTACTCCGTTCACGTCCCGACGGCTCACGGGTGCGATAAGAGTCGAGTGGAGGTGGGGTAGAGCACTGGAGCGATAAAGGTACGGGTCAGAGGCAGAACGTGGATAAGACGATATAAGAACGTCACAGAATTGAGACAACAGTGAATATGATAACAGCGAAGCTGAGTGTAGAAAAAGAGTCAAGAGTCATCTTTAGATGTTTATGTGACGGTATCGATATCCCTCAATTATATAAAGCAGTCTGTTTCCCCTTTTAGTTCTTCTAAACTACGCACCGGATTTTGAATTTTTGATACGGTTTTCGCTGTTATTCAAAGATTTTTTCCCGGAAGTTTACATGTCCTTGAGAACCGGGGCACGTTGCTAGTAAAATATGAATCAAGAAGGAATTCTGTATGAATTGCATCACAACACTACCGGAGTGAAACCGCGGCCTTCTGGCAGTCTTTCAGCATTCTGGCTAATGTGGACTGAAATGTGCGTTACCATAATCTTCTAAGAAGGAATTAAAATCCAATTACATCATTGTTGGAGTTGTCGAGGGGCACGAAGGTGAGTTTGTAGTTGGTGACGAAGAGCGAGCCGAAGCGGCCGCGGTCGCGCTCGCTCAGCGGCGTCAGCATTACCACGCTGTGTGCCGCGCCCGTCACCAGCTCGCCTGCGGAAAACCAACACATGACTAGCTGTCAATGTATCTCAAAGATTACTGTCAGCGTCTGTTTCAGAAACAGAAAGGAAGTCCGTTCTGTTTCTGAAAGGTTACTAGCTGTCTACGTCTCTCCAAGAAGACTACCTGTCTGTTTCTGTAAGATTACTAGCTGTCTGCGTTTTTAATTAGAACTATCCCTCTGCCGTCTACCTACATCATTAGCCGTCTGTCATTCAGTAATTTTTTAAAAGACGCAAACTGTTTGCCTCTCTCTAAAATAAAAAAGCAGACTGCTTCTCTACAAGATCTATGTATATCCGTTTGCAACAACATAACTTTCTCTTGACATAACGTCTTCAAGAGCTAACCCTAAAATGTGGTGCTGATTGTAATCCTCCATGTCTATATAACTATACAAATATTTTATTAATAACACCAATGTTACAAGTCACTTCAAAATTTTAAATACATGTCATTAAATGAGTTTTAAAACACTGATTATTTATGTCAACACAAAAATGTCAAAATAAGGGTCTTCAGGGGTTAAGGGTTAAAATGTCAAATACATGCGAGTAAGATGATGGCAAAATCAAGTACTGTAAAATATTTTGATTGTAATAGCGAATGTTTTCAGAAAGTTCCAAGGCGGCTCCAATTTGTAGTAAAAACATGATATTCGAAGCCAATGAACCGTCAAATCAAATGACCTTGCCTTGCTAGGCTTACACCGAATTAAATTGCTTTGTGTATCAAACTACTCCACATTTTTGTAGAACTAAAAAAAACTGTGATACAGATGTTTTTCGTTAGTCGTTTAGCTATCGAAATGGTAATGACCTAGAATGAGTCATGCGTTACAGAATAATTATAACTATTACCACAGAATATAATTATAATACAATATTACGTGAGCTTACACGGATAGATAAACTCTTTATTTTCATAACAGAAATTACGTACAAAAGATAGATATATCAAGAAATGAAAATTAGATTGATATCAAAGAAATGTACATATTTCCTGGCTAAAAATGTTCAACGGCTTAACTACTTGAAGTTAATAGTTTTTTTGTCAATGACGAGACAGGTAAAGCACTTTCCTAATGGTTAGCTTACGACCAAGTGAGTACCTTAAACAGTTTAATGTCGCTCGTAGTTTTAATAGGTACACAGCGCTCGTCACATCGAAACATTGTGAGGAACCACGGCGTGGTGGTAGACTACTTTACAATGCTCAGCTGGCTAGCTACAACCCTCAAGTTGAAAATCTGTCTCACTTGAGAGCCAGTTCTATTCCAGGTTGGGTGTCCTTTACCATCTTCGATTACACCGTCACTTGATATCAGATGAGCTATGGTCAAACACCTAATAAAAAGGCCTGCAAGTACTTGTAATTAATTATTTAGTATTGACAGGTAGGAAAGTATCAGAAACCGACGCAAGAATCTTGAAGTGTTTTGCTCAACCTTCACGGTCACTGGGTTGGCTACAACGGATCGCGGATGAAAACAAAAGCATTTTGCGCAAAATGCACCGACCATGAATATCGGCCTGACTCACGCACTAGAAATGACCTGATACATATTTGTAAAAACAGCAACAATTTGCTCAAATCTTACTCAAGTAGGATTTGACGTACCTAAAAATCTTAACTTGACGTAATTTATGATTTCATACTTCTGTGGTACTAGAATAATGTCAACCTTCACACAATGAAAAGAGGCCCGAGCCCAGCAGTGGAACATTTTACCAAAAATAAGGCTGATCCAGATCCGGAATGTTGAAACGTGAGAGTAAGAGAACTATAGAAGCGACAAAAAGTACTAAGTAATGCAATAGACATACCTCGTTTTAGCACACCCATCCCTGGTCACAATACACCATGGACTGGGCATGGGCTGTGACTTCCTATCAGGCGTGCCTTATATGTAGATACAGTTAAATGTGTGCACTGCATACTCTATTGAGTTATTGTGATTTACATCACTGATGCCTTATGAGCTGTAGCTTAGCATAATACCGCTCAACTAAATAGAGAGGTACTCGTGCCTACTCTAGGTGACGTGAATGATATTATGGAGTAAGGATTTTGCAATGTCAATTGAACAACTTGATTATTACAATTACAGTAGAGCCTCGATAATCCATAACCTGGCTAATCCGAACTGCCCAATGAGCGTTTACATGCAGTTGGGGACCCGCATGTACCCACACCTCCTGTCTTTCAGGACGAGTGCATTTTTTCTGCAATTTCGTGAGCTTTTAAGACATAATCAATGCAATTCTGACCACACTAAAATGATCTCTCGTTTTCCAAAAGGTTCTTGCAATATATGTACATTCTTTTCTTTTACTGTAACTAGGATCAATTGATCAATTTATGACGCAGAAAACTTAGATTTAACTTATCATTCGAAAAGCTTTCGTGTGGAAATTTGTTTACTTTTTTTATTTAACATACTATAATCTGGGTACTCTGCGAGTCCCTTATTCGTTTATAATGACCACTTGAGGACATAACGCACCGCGTTTACGTATCGTGTTAGAATTTGAGTTAAATTTGCGTGGAATAGTATACTCTGAACTTTCTATGCCAATGTCAAATTAAAAAACACGCCAAGATCTGATAATATAATTATGTGCTTGTTTGAACTAAAAAAAATAATTTTAAGCGTGTTCAACGTAATAACGTTATAGGTACAAACTATACGTAATCTCATGCGACTTAGAGAATCAGGGGTCAGGGGTAGGTTTTTCATGGTTCACATTATCAAGGCTTTACCTACTGTATTGACTTGATTTTTAAAATTCTTAATTGTCATGAACAAATGAATTTGTATTAGTTTTTTCTTTTTTACAAAGGGTGACCTCATGGCCCAGTATATCTTAGTAACCATCAATGATTTTATTTACATTCAAACAATACAAAACTTTAGTGAAAAGTCTGTTAATTGGCACTCTAGTTACTGTTCTATAAACAAATGCAAAATTTGTAGAATAGGACTTTTTGTTCAATCCATCATAAATAAATATCATAGGATATTGCACACAGCGCCATCTGACCCCAAACTAAGCAAAGCTTGTACTATGGAAGTCAGATAACTGGTAGAATATTTAAATAGGTACTTTTTTTTTATACTTGTAATAAATCCAAATCCAGAACACCTAGACACAAAACAAACATTTTGTTTATATCTCAAAATGTTTATCCTGGGTGGGATTCGAAGCCACACTCTTCAGCTCTTGGAGCAGACATATTACCAATGAACCAACAGGGCAACCAACCATGATGAATAAGACATTTTTTATTTAATGTTATGATACAAACAAGATATTTGCCTGATGGTAAAAGATAATGCTTGTCCATGACCATAGCAGCGATACACAGAACTTTGAGTAGCAAAACAAAGTCCAGAGCATCACTGCTTTGGCACTCATTACTTTATACAGCAAATAAATAAATATGATACCACTTAATATATTTTTACTAAATGCTCTCACTCGCATAAAATCTTGACACATTAAAAGTTATACATCTCTTATTACTAATGCTTTTGACCTAGCATGTGCAGGGCTTGCAACTAACGACACGGATAGTTTTGTCAACATTGCCTTTCAAAGGCTTTGCAAAGGCTTTGCATGTCCAGGGTTGGGAACAAACTAAACTATCCTTAATTTTGCCTTAAAACAATTTTTTAATATTTAGTGCTAACTCTTGCCACACATAAAAATGACAAGATACAACATTTACGCTTTCAAACTCAATTCAGGTTATGCATTAATTGTCCATTAGTATTTATAGTTTTATATTATAGGCAAGATAATTCATGTCTAGTAAGCACTTACCATTTAAAAGATTTGGTTTCACCTCTTGGACTGAGCCATTCTTTTCTCCTTTACTCTGAAACAGACATTATTATGTCATGATTTGTGTTATGTATAGCTTTGACTATTACAGAAAGAGACAGTGGTGTCACTTTCCATATTATTAACTACTAGCGGACACCTCACGGTTTCACCTGCGTAGTTCCCGTTCCCATGGGAATACAGGGATAAACAGGAGCCTATGTCACCTGGGGATAGTGTAGCTTCCCAAGGTGAAAGATTTTTTTAAATCGGTACAAACAAACAATCAAATCTTTCCTCTTTTTAATAGTATAGATCGGCTAGTTTTAAATAAATACTAGTTTTATTGATAACTGTAAAGTAATCATATTTATAAGGTTTTACATTTAAAAGTGGTCCTCTCTCTACAGTAAATTATTCGTAAGTATTGCTAATCACTGACTTAGCAGTCTGAGTAAATAAACCTTTGAAATCTACCCATACATGCAGAACAGTACAGTATATTCCTAATATTTTATAACCCAAACAAAATTATTTGTATGACAGATATACAATTATACATGTAAAGAGAGTAAATGTAAGGACAAAGAATGATAAAGGAATGTGGAGAAGATGCTGTCATACCCAACTAGAGGGATAGAGGTAGGAAGTAAAATCTGAGTTACAATTAAGAAATAGCAGAGGTTCAGTATACCTGAATATATATTTGAGCTGCAAAAATAATTGCTTTAGAAGGTGCAATAGTATAGTAAAAGGATGTATATTGGTTTTATATAGTAAATCAAGTAGCAGCACTGTCTCATTATAAAAATCTTATTGTAGGTAAAGTTGCTACAGTGAAACTGTTGTACATTGCAATCACTACAGTCACACTGAAATGCTAAGTCTATTTTAAATGATTAAAACCTTGTACAAGAACATCTCATCAGTCAGATGAAAAACACAGGTAAAAAGCAAATGTAATTTTGAATCTTTGCGACATGAACACACAATTCTATTTATAGCATTTTGTGTGCGATTAAAACCCGGTGATACACATAATTGTGTTTAAAATGTTGATATAGGATGAAAGGAACTTATTATTATGGTTGATTTAAAATACCTGGACCAATTAAGATTTATTTATGGGTAGCTAGAATTCTAATTACCGTAGGAGACACATTGATGTAGCTCTTGAAGTTCTGAACCAATTTTTTCTCATTCATTTTAACCAAATAGACCACACAGCAAGTTGACCCACTTTATACATTTACAATTATAAATTTCACTATATTACATATGGATATGACTTTTCTTGATCTGTTGAGTGGTAGTGTAAATTTAAAAATAGATATATCTTCATGATTTGTCCACAAATTCACTTTATTTGATAACAATCATCACTATAAACACAAATATAATACGCAGCTTAATATGAACGTTAACTTTTATTAGGGATGTATCATAACTGTACGATGATTGACGAGCCTCACATATCCGAAAATTAATCTTAATAACTAGTATTTCGTGAATAATTGTATTTTTTAAAGATTTAGAATGAGCAACAGCAACACGCAAACGAAACGAGTAATAGACTAATAGATGATCATTGATCATAGACAATTGAAATATTGTCATTGACAGTTAAAAGAAAGATGACAATTCAATAATTTAAAAAAGAACATATATTGTTTTTTTTTATATTTTTACTGATAGTAAACTTTATTTTGTGAAACTAATTTGAATATTTGGCTTTTTCTATGTGGTAGTTTAATTCTAATACGTTTTAAGACTTTTTATAGTTATGACGTCATGAGGTCGGCTTAATATGTAGATATGCCTTTGCCATATAAAACAAAAAAGTATACAAAACATTTGACACAGATTAAAACAGAACTGACAATTTTTTTTTAATTTGCCTCATCGGGCAAAACAGGCTAAAGCTGTAAAGCTATTCTGTCGCTTCTTCGGTAAATGAAGTAAACAAATCTTATGTCATAAAAACGATGTCAGAGTCTGAATAATTTGGTCAGGTTTAAAGTAAACTAATCCAGTTATTTGCATCAGTAAAGCGAAAAACAACTCGACCTACGTGTATGGAAGAGGTTATCAACTTTTTCTTTTTCTTCTTGGCTTCTGCGGTGCTGCCACAATTTTGCCAATGTCTGGAGGAAGAGGTTAAGCTGCCGTTGACTTGACATTGACAAATTATGTTTTGGTTTGCCATTGCTTTTTTAGTCTATAGAAGTTGCCCTACGAGGAGACGTCACTAAACATCAATTGAAAGTCAAGTTTATTTTATTAAAATAAACTATCTCATACTTTACAGAGTTTTAAACGTAAAAACATATTTTAAATATTATGTTATGAACACTGTGATTTTCATGATTCATGTGGAGCGGATTTATTTATGTCATATTGTATCATTTGTACACACTATTGCATTTAATTCTGCATTTTATTATTTACAACATAAGCACTTTAACACAAGTTAAAAAAATACTGCAATGCAGCGACATGGTGTTTTTCACGTTAACGGTTACCGCCAAAACTTGCAACTCCACCATATAGGTTTTTTTTAATTCTTGGCCATGGATACTAGTCTTTTAGCCGCCAACATTTAAGTTAAGGTAACGCATTGTCTTTTTTTCGGTTATTTTACAGTCTTCGTTACTTTTCGTAAAAAATAACTTTTATGATGCTCCAAAATGATTTATGGCCATATGAATAAACATTATTACTATACCAATAATAATGTATAAATTGATATTAAAATAAAAATATCACTCTAACACTATGTGGTTACTGCAGCGACAAAAGGATAAAAATAGTTGTGGTTATTTTATTTTAATTAGTTTTTTGTCTTTATGTTTATGTTAAATTTTATTTTTAGATATTAAGTAAAGTTTTGGATATATTTTTAATAATTAAATTGATGTTAAGTTAGTTAAATTAAAATCAAGTTAGTTAAATTAAAATCCTCATCACTGTTGTAATTGAAACAACTGTTTAGTAGAAATAAACTAAAATATATACCTTGAATATTCCAAATGAACTTCCACAAAATTAAAATAGTATTGTTTGCAACTGTGCTCTATCAATTCATTTACTTCTATTTCTGGTAGGATTTTAAAATCTACGAGACTTATTATTTTTAAGAGACATCTAGTATCGAATCTGGGAAGTTATGTTAATGTTACCACAGATTTATATATGTTTTTTATTTTATACTTTCAGTGAACAGATCAAAAGGGTTACACTAATTACCCTAGCGCTTAAAGCTAAAAAGTTTTGCATACAGTTTTGTTTATAGTCTGTTGGTTATAATATAAAATTATGGCAGTACGACCGCTATTAGGGCAAATAATATTATTTGTTGTTAAATCTAAGGGTTGTAAAAGTAAAGGGTTACTTTTACTAATTTACTGCTTAGTGCATACTAACCTAATAAAATGCTGATTTACCAGTTACCTGATTAATCAATATTTTATTGTCCAGGGCGTTACTTTTTAAATCTGAGGACTGGCCACACTGACATGGCATGTCTCCGAAAGCGGCTGAAGGACTGTATACATGGCCAAGATTAAATTAAAAAAAATTAAAATGTCTCCGAAAAATGGCGTATGAAAAATTTTTGGATTAAATAATTTTCAAGTTGTAATTGAAGATATTTGTGTAACTTAGTGAAATTATATTCGCAACTGCCTTAAAAATGGCAGAGGCAGTTGTACAACCTCGGAGACCTGTCCAAAGGTTTTTCTGCCACAGGTGTAATGTTGAATTTGAAGATATTTTGCAGGTAAAATCGATTATTCATTAATTTTGCTGATTACTAGCATTATAGCTTACTTACTAAGTATTATCTAATGCTTAAGCTACCGTGTATAATGCGTAAATGTCTCTAGTTATGTTTGGAACATGACTTTCAGCACCTGCGTATCAAAGTATTATTATCGATGTGGCTAATGGTGCCGGCAGCGTACATACAATATAATTATACAGTGACGTGAGTTGTTGTGCGCTCTGAGGGCGCATTCCTTGGTCATGGACAATTTCAGTGTTGCATCAACACATTGTTTAGTAAAAATGAAAAACATAGGTCTTCTAGCAATGGTCAATTGAACTCCCTAATTTTGCCTTGCAGTCTAATAAGTATTAAATTTACTGTAAGATTTAATAGCTAATTGCATTGCAACTTAAAAAGCTAACATAGATAGAAAGGATGCATTCCAGTAGCATTTGTTATTACAGATGACAAATTATTGTTCTACAAATTTATTAGTCATTTAGTTAATAGTTCTATTATTTAAAATTTAACTATGCAATTTCCTCAAACAAAAAATATTTTTTTGAAACAATTTTACTATATTCAATTCAATTCAATTCTTGGTTTATGGCTTTTGTGAAAATGTTTCACAATTCCGCCGCTGTCATGTAGAAAGATAGACCATCAAACGCAGGAATTTGTATGGTGTTGGGCCTCGTTATTCGTTGAATTCGTATAGCAGAGGTTTTTGTTTGTCACCCTGAAATTTTACTATATTAAATGTTTCTATTAAAAGATGACATTCTGTGGTTTTATCTGTCAGTCTAATCACTCGAGTGTAGTATAGATAGGTATAGATGTTATGTTTTAATTAGTGTACTATTAGCACTATAATATTTTAATTATAGATATAGTGTTGTCAGGTTTCAGATCCTCTATAGACTATGTTCAAATCAAAATACTTTTTCGATTTATGGTTATTGGGCTAGGTTTTTGACTAGATTATCTCTTGGTGTATGGTGTACTCAAGAAGATATACACACATGAAATGGAAACTTGCCCTGATATATAGTTGTCAGTATATACTGTTAGATTTATACATACATATACCTAATCAAACCTTATTCCCATTTTTAGATTAATCTAATTAGATCAACTATTTCAAGGATTTCAATCTAATAAATAATTATTTATTAGATTGAAATCTAAGAAATCAATAGGCATTAATTATAATTACTACCTATTGATTTCTTAATGATCTTTTCATGAAGATTATAGATTCATAGAGCATCAATCTCATCATTCCAGGATTATACATGTCCATACTGCTCTACGGGATTCATTGAACGATTGGAACGTGATGACGCATTATCCAGTGCTATGGATGATGAGGAATATAGTGATGCAGACATGAGCAACTTGGAGGATGCCAGCCATTTGGAAGGAAGTGTTGACAGTGACAATCCCACACGCTCCAATACCGTATGTTATTTCCATTAACTTGTGTATTGCAACTTGAGGTAGATAGTTAGCTAGCTGTAGCTTGTACTAGAAAGTATTTTACCCTACTACCATACTATGGTTAACTCACAATGTATTTCTTCACTAGTAGCTAAGCCTTACTGTCATTGTATCATTATTACTTTTCCAACTCATCAATAATGTTTACCTCCAATGGTTACACATACAAAAAACTAATTGGCAGAACAATTTTTAAAAAGGTTAGCATGGAAAAAATTGTGACAGTGTAATCTTTACTGTCTATTCTTTGGCTTTTTGGCATAGCAAATCAAATTAGTTCTGTTTGGAATTCTTCTAAACAAAGCTAAATGTGACTTTAGAAAAAAACTACTGAATTATAATTATAATTATTATTATTGTGCATAGTAGTATAATTTTGAGAAAAAAATGCGTTAATTAATGCTTTGGCCTGACAATTCTTACCCATACTACACAAATTATACTCACTTAAATATAACCAGGACTTAATATGTCATACAAATGTTTCAATGAATTTGTGTGCACAAAGTTAGTATAAAACAAGCAAACTTTGTAGGGATAATGTGTATTCATTTATTTTTTATGTAATATTCTAATATCTTTTTCTAAAAACCCACTATAATTGCAATTTTAAATTGCTTAATTCATAGAATTGACAATTTAAGTTTAAATCAATGAGAATATTGTTAAAAAGCATATCAAATGTGCCATGTCGTTATTGAATTAATTGCAATTACTAAGCATTTAAGGCTTAGATGTCCTTGATGTTAAAATTCAACCAATACAAGTTGATTAATGTGAACTTGTTGTATACTTATTATATCAGTTATTTTAGTACAAGCTTTGCTTAGTTTGAGGCTAGATGGCGCTAAGTGGAAAGCCCTGATTTTTTTTTTAATGTTTCTAGTTTTTTTTTATAGTTTACAGGCTAGGTGTTTGACCACAGCTCACCTGATGTTAAGTGATGGTGTGGTCGATCATGGTAAAGCACACCTAGCCTGGAATGGAACTGGCTCTCAAGTGAGGCTGCCGAAACACACTGTTAGATCCTTGGCGGCAGATTTTCAACTTGAGGGTGGTAGCTAGCCAGCCGAGTACTAGAAAGTATCCTACCACCATGCTATGGTTTCCTCACGATGTTTTCCTTCACCGGTAGCTCAAGCTCATTGTTGGGGTTTGAACCCGCGCCCTTCGGCATGCGAACCTACCGCGCTAACCACTGAGCTATCATCGCTACAAAACTAACATGACGCCTCTGTGGCTAGAGAAGTCGGTTTACACACAAAATTCGAGATCAAAGTCCAATAATAATAGAGCTGCTGGTAAAGAAAACCATAACTCGATCATAGGGTACTTTCTAATACTTGGTGGACCAGCTACCAACTTAACATCAGGTGAACAATGGTCAAATAAATTTGCCAGTCAACAGTAAAAATAAAAGAGTTTGGCACTATTGAAAAAAAAACCTTTTTATCTGTATGTTTATTGTTTTTCTTATTGAGTCAATATTACACCCTGATTAATTTTTTTTATAAAATATTTTCCTGCCTTACTTAATTCACACCTATTAATGGATTCCACAGCCCATACAAAAGTAATGTCTATTGTTAGTTTTACCACTATCGCCTAGCCTACCACTCCACCATGACTAGTGAACACAACCATATCTCGGTGAGATACGATAGGTATTGAAAGTCACGCGTGACGCAATATTTTTATTAGTATCAGTGACACGCTACTGTTATCAGTTTGTTTCCTGATAAAATTTCATTAGTCAAGATATAAATAAAGTGTGAATGCGCAAACGTGATTATTGAAAATCGCAAACGATGCTTAAACTAACTTCAGCCTGCTGTTCCACCTATGTTTACGTTCTTCTTAGTGGGCTCAAGTCTTTAGATAGACTGCAAACATCCATACACATACATACAGCCCTGACAGCCCTGTTGGCTCATTGGTAGTATATCTGCCTTGAGAGCTGTAGGGCGTGGGTTCGTTTCCCACTCAGGGCAAACATTTTGTGAATAAACAAATGATTGTTCTGTGTCTGGGTGTTCTGTATGTATCATAAGTATGTATTTACAAAAAAAAAGTATTTATGTATTCTATCAGTTATCTAACTTCCATCACACAACCTCTGCTTAGTTTGGGGCCAGATGGCGCTGTGTGTATAGTCTTACGATATTTATGTATTTTTATACATTGTCAATTTTATTTTATTAGCTGAGTGCCTCATACTTTACACTCTACCTTCGGTCTTGTATCTATTACCTTATTCGAAGTATCGCAAGCTAAATTGGTTCAGCTGTTCTCAAGCTATATATGCTTACAAACATAATAGAGTTATGTTACCTAGTTCTGAAGTTTATAAAAAGTCTATATAAATTAGACGGTAAAAGGTGCGATGCTGGGGCGGGTATATGGTGCAAAATAAAAACAAAACATTTTGAAACTACAATCAATTTATTGAAATACTGACGTGATTCGTTTCAGACAGGACAGCCTATGTTGAATGACCTAGCATTTCTGATGACCGGCGGAAGATTACGGTAAGTTTTTTTCGTGTAAAAGTTAATAAGACGAACGAAATGCGCTCCTATTGGCAAGGAGTAACGTCTGCCCATGACCATTGCAGCGATACTCAGAACTTTCAGTAACAAAAAATTCGATGGTGAATCTCAACAGCCCTGTAATTTCGCTAGCTGTAAACTATCTTTGAAACCGTTACAAAGTAATGTAAATATGCTTGGAGGCAGCATATCTGACACCTATGTAGATATTTCGCTAACATCCTAATATCTAATTAAGCAGTTCTGGTTCTGATTCTGGTAAAATAAATATTTAACTGACCATGACGTAATGGAATATTATATTGATTGCCATGAATTTTACCGCCTTTTGAATTCTCTCTTTCTCTCTCTCTCTCTCTCTCTCTGTCATATATCTTTCACCATTACTCTACTACTACTGTTTATGGTTACAGGCCAGGAGGCGGGGGACGGCGCAGCGAGGGCGCGCGCTCGCTGCTGGAGCAGTTAGTGTGGATGGTCGGCGGCGGGCGCGGGCACGTCACCACGGCCGGCGCGCCCTTCGTGCTCGTCGGGGCGCCCGGGGACTACGTTTTCGGAGGAGAAGGTGAGAACCACAGGAATCATATTATATAGAGATGCGTTTATCTATAGAAAGCGTGGCGAACAAGGAGATAGTCCGCCTGATGGTAAGCTCACCGGCGCCTATGGAACTGAATTTATTGATTGATAAATTCTAACTTGCTTAACTCTCGCTTGCAGCGTTATCGATGTTATCGATGCATTGCTACCCCAGAGATATGTTTTTAGATGCCCTTTTTTAAACGCGTCATGTTGTAACTTCATGAAACCTTGGAAGGACCATACCACATCTTGAAAATGCCTGAACAGTACTATTGTTTATTCTCTTTACCTGTAAGGTAAAGTTAAACCACAACTGAAGAAACCACTGCAGACTGCTAACAACTGTTTTTTTTGTGTGAAAGTAATGAGACGGACGATGCGCTCTCCTGATGGTAAGAGATAACGCATGCCCATGACCATTGCAGAAATACACAGAACTTTGAGTAGCAAAACAAACTCCGAGGCATCACTGTTTTGGCGCTCATTACTGATGGTTAGTCTCAATAGCCCAGTTATTTCCTCTTCGTTCTTGTTTCTGACTTGGGAACTGTTTGTTGGCAGGTCTAGACGCAGTGGTGACGCAACTGCTCGGGCAGCTGGAGAATTCTGGCCCGCCGCCGCTACCGCGCGAACGGATCCAGGCCATCCCCACCGAGCAGATCACGGCCGCACAACACGACGCCAACATGACCTGCTCCGTCTGCTGGGACAATTTCACGCTCGGTCAGCACCAAACCTCTTACAATCCGCCTCTGGGCAAGGTTGCGGCCTCTCTGTACTCATAGCGAGCTCTATCAAGCATCTTTAAAATAAATACATTTAAAATTATTTATTTGGAATAGTTTACATAGTATTAATAACAAATACAACGATGCTAGTTAATGAAGTTTAGAAAACTGCGTCATGGGCAACAATGCCAATGCCTCCTCTGGGAGATGTATGATATATCCAAAGATTTTAAGTTTTTTCCTAAAAATAGCTTATTTGTATGTTATGTTTATAACGTACTAGCGGACGCCTCGTGGTTTTACCCGCGTAGTTCCCGTTCCCGTGGGAATACAGGAATAAAAAGTAGTCTATGTCACCCAGTGTAGCTTCCCAACGGTGAAAGATTTTTTGAAATCGGTCCAGTAGTTTCTATTCATTACAAACAAACCTTTCCTCTTTATAATAGTGTAGATAAATAGATAGATGTGAGTACGTATTTACTTCAAATTAACTAAATCAATGTGTCTGTGTGCGTGTGTGTGTGTGTGTGTGTGTGTGTGTGCGCGTGCGTGCGTGGGTGTGTAAAACCTAAATGATCTTTGTGATAATCCATATTGTCATTACAATTTTATTTCTAAGCCTATGAAATCTTTACTAAGGCTGATGATCTGGCATATATGAGACGAGAAACAGCATGCAACGGTAACTCCGTGCATATGCCGGGAGCATCGGATTGCAGGGACGAATTCCGTTCCTAGGTCTTGCGATCTAGATGTAAGTTTCTATTACAAAGTTTTTTTTTTACAAATTTGAAAGAAAGAAAGAAAGAAGAAAGAAAATAATTTTATTTTGCAACAATACAAAAAAAAACAAAAATAACAACAAATAGAGACAAACAGTTACAAAATAGGGGCTCACCTCAGCATAATACTGGTCACACTAATTAGTATGACCAGCGCTGGTCTTCCGGTGAGCCCTTGTCGGTGAAACAAAACAACAAAACAAACATAACAAATTACCAACAACAAATAAACAAAACGAAATAAAAAATTCAAACAACAAACTACTATGCAAATAACTCTTCTCAAAATATCAACATACAAATAACAAAACAAAAATAACAGGCTCACGTTTGACCACCATCACGCCTGTTACCAAAAGAGAAGATACGATCTAGGATGTAACACGCTTGTCTAGGGGAAACCGATTCATGAAACCAGCGATAACATTATAGCACTAGTTTCAGTAGTTTAGTTTATTTGTTAGATCTTCAGGAGGGTCACCGTGAGCTTTTAATAACCAGTTGACGCATGCTTACAGGCTGAGTGGCGAACGCTCGTTTAACTCGCCCTGGTAAGACTTGTAAGTACATACACATAACAACTGTGCTGTCATATGTGGAACAACATTGTGAACATAGAGCTAATAATATCTTTTGTATCAGTCATTTAAAGTAGGTAACTTATTTTTGCTCAAATACGTTTTATATTATTACTAGAAGCACACCGCGGTGTTAACCGCTAAAAAAAATCGGATTAATAATAATTAGCCTATGTGTTAATGCAGGGTGTCAGCTACCTCTGTACCAAATTTCAACAAAATTGGTCCTGCCGTTTGAGTTTGAAAAAGTAACAAACATACTCTCACAAACTTTCGACTTTATAATTTTTGTGTGATTCCGGTAATTCTCGGTTGATTACATTATTTAGTAAATAGTTTATATAATAGTAAATAGTTTTATGGCCCGGACAACTATGACTTTGATTACACTAGGCAAAGTCAAAGCTTGTAATAGCCACCACTATATTAATCTCACTAATATTATAAATGTGAAAGTTTGGATGGATGGATGGATGTTCGTAACTCTTTCACGCAAAAACTACTGAACGGATTTGGATGACATTTGGTATGGAAGTAGCTGAGACCTGGGAATAACACACTAGTTATCCCAAAAACATGTAGCGGGTAACCGCAGCTAGCAATAAATGAAAACGGCAAGTGCTTGGGGTGCCACGCTACTTGTGTCAGCAGTGGTGGAACACTTGGCAGCTGGGGTGCTCGAAGATTCGTGCGTGTGTTTGGCCAACGCATAAGACATAAGACAAGACACCAGTTTGTTGATCCTCGTTCTGACTCTATCCTGGTGCAGAGGTTTTTTGACCGAATGTCGCTGATCCGCGTCAGTATAACAAGTCGTATGTGTTAATTACATACATAGATCAAACTCTTGAAGACGACAAACAACTCGTGCTCTATGAATTTTGCTCGATTTATCAGGAAATGTTTAATAGGTGGCACTGAATTCTGATGTAAAGATGAAAGAAATGGTAACAATATTTGTTATCGGTTCCAGGCGAGACGGTATCCCGGCTGGAGTGCGAGCACATCTTCCACCCGGCGTGCATCACGCCCTGGCTGCAGCTGCACGCGACGTGCCCCATCTGCCGGCGGTCGCTGATCTCGGAGGCGACCACCGCGCAAGCCATGGCCGATATCTTCATCACGCCGGCGTCCTCCTCCACCAACACGACGCAGACGGAGCCGCGGGACGCCATGCGTGAGTGACATGTAGGAACTTTGTAGGATATTATTATTGCTTGTTCGCTTTAGCCTGCCGGTGCGTGGATTATGCATCCTTGTCTAACATGTGTGGACATGTCTTCGCTTCTTATGAGATTAACTGTGTTGGAATGAAACACTCGTTGTGTATCAATGATGATTAGAATATAGCTTCCAAGTACTAACAGGGTTATAAGCTGTATGTGTACTAAGCCGAAAGGGGGTCATTGTACTCCTCATTATTGGAAACAACTATCAGTATGGGTACAATTCTGAAAACGTGGGTCAATGATTTATTTCCCCTAAGAATTTCTGTTTTTTTTTGTTGTGTCCTTAATTTTCTTTTCTTTATTAAATTAAGTCTATTTACTTCGATTTTTATTTTCTGATATAGATGGGAAATTAACAGCAAGGTACAGAAATTTAGTTACATGTACAGACATTACAATATATGTTGGTATGGCCACTTAGAATATCCACTGACAATTAAAAAATGTTACTACTATAAATGGTATAGGTTAACAACAAAAAAATCTTAATAAAGCTGCACGATGGATGGAACTGCGACCCGCTATCAGTATGTATGCATACATAGCGATTGATAGCGGGTCGGATTATGCATTCTGTACTTTTGCTTAGTTTCAATAAACCTAACCTAATCTAACCCACTTTTTTGATATGAGTAAAGGAACTAGGCTGATTTGTGTGCACAGTAGTGGTCCTCTGTACAGAAAAACGGCTATTGTACTCATATTTATAAACAACTTTTAACTATGGGTATAATTCTAAAATCGCGAAACAAATTTCTGCTCACGTATTACTTGACCGGCCCCTTTAGTTACTGCTAATCGAAATTTTCCTATAGATTAGCTATTTTTTTGCGTTTAAATACATAATTGAAAAAAAAGAAAAAGATACTGCAACATAAAAACACAAAAAACAAAAACGAACAAACAGTTACAAAATAAGGGCTCACCTCAGCATAATACTGGTCATACTTAGTATGACCAGCGCTGGTCTTCCGGTGAGCCCCTGTAGTTGAAAACTAAAGTGTGTGTGTGTGTGTGTAAAAGAAAAAGATGACTACAAATAGCACCTTTCGGTTTAGTACACCCTAAGTTCCTGTGTATTTGTCGATGGTGTAAAGTAGGCATGTGATTGTGTTTGTGTGCAGCGACCGGGTACTCGCGTGTAGTGGTCCGGCGCGTGGGGCCGCGGCGGCGGCGCGGCACGCAGACCGGCACCAACTCGGGCACCTCGTCCTCGACGTCCGGCAGCCGCGGGCTGTGGTCCACGCTCACCTCGCAGCTAGCCTCCGCGGCCGCCTCCGCCGCCGACTCGCACTCGGCGTCGCACTCCGCCTCCAGCCTCAGCTCCGACGCCATGTACATGGACATTGACTTCGACTAGCCGCCCGCCGGGACGCGGCGCTCGCCGGCGATCTCTACCGGGATTTCACCGTCATTATAATATTAAAGTAACATTCGAGGACATATTTTCACACAGCGCCATCTAGCCCCGAACTAAGCAAAGCTTGTACTATGGGAACGAGATGACTGATAGAATACACATTTTTTTTGTAAATACAATACATACTTAAAACACCCAGATACAGAACAAACATCTATGTTCGGCACATAAATGTTTGTTCTTGGTGGGAATCGAACCCATGTCCTACAGCTCCCTACTAAGCAACAGGGCAATCACGACGTTACCTGTGTATATAACGAGTTATAGTATGTGTAATACTAGATTAATTGTTCTGCAAACTGGAAAGTTAACATACAAATTTGCGAGAAATGCGTACGTACTTAGTATGAATAGAACATGTATGGAAACTGGGACAGCGCCCCCATCGAACGTACATGGCAACGGATTTTTTATACATTTGTGCAGCAAGGGAATGGAAGAAGCTACCGCTTTAAGACTATATTTATTTTTTTATGTTTAGAGTGAATATCTGGTAAGTTTGAGTGCTTCATCTTAGACCACGAACAAATCATGGTCAAACGCGAACTTATTTGCAATAAAAGCATTTTCTTATTTATTTTTTTAATAGCAACGTTGCGGTTTACGATGGAGCACCCCTGCCTAGAAGATCGATTCATTTTTAAAGACTTCAATATTTTTTGCAAATTTCTATGCTATTAT
This sequence comes from Biston betularia, assembly GCA_905404145.2. Taxonomy (NCBI): domain Eukaryota; kingdom Metazoa; phylum Arthropoda; class Insecta; order Lepidoptera; family Geometridae; genus Biston; species Biston betularia. Next base: position 1,953,217 of record FR989877.1, read on the forward strand.
CTCTAATATCAAACGTATATGTCTGCAAAGATATTGCTAAATGGCTTTAAGGTAGTACGATTTCCATACAAATAAATTTTTGCCATATAAGGACAAATGGAGCATAATTTTACAGTGAAATCACAGCTACTGTCATTTATTTTGGTCCTTATTTGCGGTAAATCACAATTGCTTGAATAATCTACTGTTTTATTCAAAAATCATAAATTCATAAATTTGATTTTATGCTAATAATCTACTGTTTTATTCATGCAATTGTGATTTACCGCAAATAAGGACCAAAATAAATGACAGTAGCTGTGATTTCACTGTAAAATTATGCTCCATTTGTCTATAAATGGCAAAAATTGCTTTGTATGGAAATCTTACCACCTTATCCTAAAAGCTTGATGAATTAAATAGTCGGTAGGTGCCGTCCCGGTAGAAACTGTGATGTATTTTCTATTTAAAAATCAAATCACCGATGTAAATTATTTTATTAATTATTTCGAAATCCATAGTGAACCGCTCCGAATCGATGCACGCCTCGCTTAGATCCCGACACCATAATTCAGCTTACTTAATTAGTGAAATTGTAAATTTAGTAAAACTTAGACATGATTTAAATACAAAGAGATTACAGTGGTGAATGTGGGCCGACTGCAGAAGTCATTTATTTATCAGTATTGAGATACTTAATTTCAGAAATATACTGCTCGAATATTTTTATTAATAAATAAATAACAACAAATCACGTCAGTTCTCATAGTAAGATTTATTGCTATAATAATGTGGCGATGATAGCTCAGTTTTAGCATGGTCAGTTCGCATGCCGAAGGGCGTGGGTTCAAATCCTAACAATGAGCTTGAGGTGGCAGTGGAGGGAAATATCATAAGAAAACCATAGCATGGTGGTAGGGTACTGTCTCTCACTCTGCTGTCTAGCTGAAAATCTATCGCTAAGTAGGTACCTAACGTTGTATATATTCGCTGAATGCCTAGTACTTCGTGCCCGGTGCGGTAGAGCTCGGCCTTTGCCCTCACATACGCAATATGTATATGTATAAACCTCATTCAAAGTATTAAATCCATGTAAATAAAAGTATCAGCTAAATCGGTTCAGCCGTTCTCAAGTTATGCGCTCACCAACGAACATCATTTGATTTTTTTGTATATACTAGTGAGTCCAACAGAATATGTCCTGCTCACTTGCAGCGGTCGGGGTAAATCTAAATCTTCCAACGATCCACTATAGCAAACACAAAAAAAAAAACATCAAAATCGGTGCAGCCGTTCAGGAGTAGTTTAATACAAACATACGTACATACTAGATGGAATGAAAAGTCCCGAGCCTCATGAGGAAAAAATTTCTTTATTACCTTAAAACCTATTTTATTCTTTAGTGTACTCTCCATCTAGAGTAATGCACTTATTCCAGTGGTTCTCCAACTTTTCGATGCCTTAAAAAAAAAGATTTGTCGAGACGCTTCAAAATACGCCTCAGTTTTGGCCATGACTTCAGAATTCAATGAAAATTTCTTTCCCTGGAGAAACGTTTACATGTTTTGGAATAAATAGTAGACGCTGGGGACCAGATCTGATGAATACGGGGGATGGTTAACTAATTGGTAGCGCAATTCACTCAATTTGACCGTCGCTTTCATCGATGAATGTACTGGTGCGTTGTCGTGGTGGTACAGCATTTTCTGCTTTGCCATGTGCAGCCGTATTTTTTTATTTTTTTGTCCAAACGGTCCAGTTGAGCTACGTTGTAGTCACCTGTGGTTGTTTTCCCCTTTTCTAAATATTCAATCATGATTATTCCACATGTGTCCCAAAAACACTTGCCATAACCTTCCCGGCCGACTGTTGCGTCTTTGGACTCTTTGGACGGCTGCTACCTGCTCCCAACCACTCTGCAGACTGCCGATTGGACTCAGGAGTATAATAATAGAGCCATGATTCATCTATCGTTACAAATGATGCAGAAATTCTTTTTTGATTTTGCGAAACAAGACCAAACCATGCTCGGAATCTTCAACACGTTTCTGCTTCTGGTCTGGAGTGAGTAAACGCGGCACGCATCGCGCGATCAGCTTTTTTATCCCCAAATGTTTTTGTAAAATTTTGCTAACGCATTCAGTCGATATCCCTGCGGCCTCTGCTATTTCACGCAACTTTGCTTTCCGATCATTAAAAATGATCAAATTGATTTTTTTAATGTTTTCCGGTGTGGTGGCCTCAGAGGGCCGTCCACTGTGCTCAGCGTCTTCGGTGCTAGTACGACCACATTCGAAGTCCACAAACCAGCGTTTTACGGTTGCAATGGAAGGCGCGGACGTTGCACAGCATTTATCTAACCACTCCTTAGCATTAACAGTGTTTTTTCCCATTAAAAAACAATGTTTTATCAAAACCCGAAACTCGTCTTTTTCCATCTTTCGCGAGAAACCAAAACTTGTCTGACACTTTCAGGTGTCATTCAAAAACTAATGCACGAATTGACATGAAATTCAAGATGGTGCCCATCTTAAGACTGATTTTCAACAAAAACATCAGCATTCAATCCTAGGGGCAACATATCTGTGTGAGGCTCGGAACTTTTCATTCCATGTAGTACATTTATTAAAAATATGATAAAATACACAGCAGTCCAATTTTCTACTTTATTTCATAGGTGATAAATATATGATTCCAATGGCATATGTGGTCTGTATTCCCCATTGCGATCGCGCGCCTGTGGTGTTGGGTTCTAGCCGGTCCCGCGACAATGTGTGTGTGCTGTGAATGAAATCAGGACATTGTGATTGTTATTTTATTTTTCTCTTATTTATAACACGTCAGCTCCGTGTAATGTACGCGGTGTAAGGTACATCCGATGTAGGTGTGATTGTTTCGTGCAAATATCTTTCCTATTATTTTGGAAATAAGGTTTTGATTACGACGCCCACGTCGGAGAGCCGTTAAAAATCGTCAAAAAAAAAATAGCAAAAGATGCAAAGTCGCGTGCCTTTTAATTTGTATTGCAATATATAAATAATCGATATAACATTTGTAAAGACACTTGTAATAATTGTATGATTTGTTGCTGTTAGGAATATGTGATGTTAGCGATCAGTGGGAGTCTATGTACGGTGCCTAGAAATTTGAAACGCTGTTTGTTTGTCATTGTTTGAAGAAATTTAACTGTGTCATTTGAATGTTCAAAGGAAATATAGGCAAGTAGTTTTGACTATTTCTACCAATATATGGGTCAAATTGACAGTTTATTGTCATTGGCTGGAAACGCATCCAAAATTTATCCGGGATAAAAAGTTTCCCATCTTACTGTTCACCTAACAATCTACCTCTGTAATAATATCTCACGTGCAAATTATTAGCCGTCGCTTGAAACAAGGACCAACAATTAATCTTTTGTATAATTTGTAATTGTATTAGCATGGATTACTTGTCTATCTTCTCTGTCGAGTAATACACTGATTCCACGTTGATAAAAAATTGACACGAAAGTTATCTTTATTAAAATACTCTCATATAATATGTACATTGTGTAAATATACATTGTTAGTTAAGTTGTTCTGAACTAGCCCTTGTCAGTGTTAGGATTGTAACCTTTCCATGCCATTGGCAGCTTTACTTGTAAACGTTAAGCGATGCGCTGTCAACGTCTCTGACGTGAAATATCACATTTTGACTTTATGCAATGTTTATAAGTAAAGCTTTAATGTTTGAAAACTTATTATTAAACATAAACGATAAAAGATTGCACGTAAATATTTATCTCTAATACTACTCACTGCTACATACCTGTAGGTGAGTAGTGTTTGGATACGAAGGTATATGAAATGTTTTGTATCAAAATGTAACAAATAGCAATGTTTCAGCTTGCAACATTTATGAAGGACACTACTATCCCAACTTCTGACAACGGCTGTACAACTTTATGGGTATCATAATGGTTGTTAAATTGTAGAACTCTTGGTGATAAAATGCTAAGTGCGTGTAAACATACATACATACATACATACGATCATGCGTGCAAACATTAAAAAGAATTGAGTTTCTTAATGTCGTCCCTTTGCTCTATGCAAAGGGACGAAGCATGGTAAAAATTGCTATAATTATTTTTGTTAAAATAAAGTGAAGTTTAATTTAAAATTTTATTTTATTTTTGTAGTGATTAGAAGAGTAAATAATATAGAATAACTAGTATACATAGTTAGACATTGAATACTGAATAATAACTATACGAAATATACAAATGGAAACCGATATATATATATAATCTATAGTTCCTACACCTAACGAGAATTGAGATGTCAAAATAACTTCGCAAAACGATATCATGTTAGTAACTGTCTAAACAGATGTGAGCGTTTGGTTGACATTAGCGCAGTCTTTACGAGAGAGAGAGAGAGAGAGAGAGGTAGGATATATGTAATTATTTTATCTTTTTCACGTTCATGGTCGGCGCTAACCGAATTCGCAGATCTATTACGGTCGGTAATGGTATATGAACGAGTGTTGGGTATGCTAAGATATTGTAGATATGTTATTTGTATTTTGTTCATAATGCAGTTGTAATATAAACAAACATGCATTTCAAATTCTTGATCTAGAGACTTGGGTCTGAATGAAGACTGATCTCGAAAGTTCAAAACTTGGGTAAATTTGTTTTGTATATTTTGTATTTTTCACATGTTAGATTAGACCTGTGTAATAAGTAACTTGTCAACCATTCGTTGCAGCCATTTGGGAATACAAAAGATGAAAAAGAAATAATTGTCAGGGAATTCTAGGGCCGGGGCTCCAATAGATACATGACTGGAATATTTATTAAGAATGTAATACATATACTGAAGAAACAATTTAACTCTGCTAGTAAAAACCTGACATTTTAAAGGGATGGGTAAAACTGACTCTCGTTGTCTTGCATGAAATATCATTAAAATGTACCTTATTCCATGCAAGCATTAATTTTTCCTTTTTTTTTCAATAAGCAAACATCTTACCAATAACAATATTTAGGCCATCTGGACTAAATATTGGTATGGGCAGGTCTCAGTCAAACAAGGTTACAAACATACAACTTGGAGTTGTTCTTGGCAAAGATTGCCACATAAACGTCCACATTTTGCTGCGTAATTGGAATGTAGGATACTTAATAATACTTATCCAACTTATCATTAATTTATTTAATTGTAAATAAATCGTTGAGTATGGAATGATGTATTTTTTACTATTGACAGTTCTTCATTAATCAAAGTGCCGACTAAAGGACAGATAAAATGTTGCTTAGAAATGAGTGGACTCCTTGGAACGTACCCCGTCCCCTCCTACGAACTATTTGCACGACAATACACCAAGGCCCTATGTCGTACAAGCACATCAAGGCATTTGTGTGCAAGTTCGTGTAACAGAAAAGCAATAATAAATAAATATTATATAATTATAGACAATACATAACGCAATATTCTGTTCTTGTTTATAATCTCTGTTATTGGAATAAAATAAAAGGTTAGCACTCGTTTTACTGTAAAGGAAACCTGAGGGTATCATATTATATAAATAACACGACAATTTATGGAAATAATATCGTTAAGTTTTAGATATATTTATAAAATGTATCAAAAAGCTTACGTTAGTTTTCAGTTTAAAACATGCTCAAGTTTGCAGGCAATATTTTCCAACTTTTAGCAATTCTAGTTACGTTTTTATTTGCTAAAATATCTTTTGTCAGGCGCAGCGGGGAGATCAGCCTGCAATTAGTAGTATTGTTTATTCTGTGGCGCAGGGACGCTACTAATTAGGCAGCAGATGCGCCGACGCGTGCGCGTGTGATTGCACTTGCCACTTTCTTTTATTTTGAAGTGAACGGCTCTGCTCAGGTCGTTGATCCAAGCTGAACCAGGACTTTGAGGTCACTAAAGACAGTCATAAATGAGCCATATTACATACCTACCTGTTTAAAAGAAATAAAATTAAACTTGTTTTCGTTAATAATACTTATAACTCTCTTATATTTTAAAGGTGGACGAGCTAAGTGTTTGACGACGGGGCGAATTAAAGCGCAATTCACATCGCGAGTATACTTCACAGCACACGATAACGACCCAGCTCGTAAGAAACGATGGCGTCATTTCTTTGTAAACACTTTTATTAGTTACTTTTCATAATTTTTTTCAAGTTCGTTAATTGTTCGTTCCACGAACTCGTCTAATGTCAAACAATATGGTTGACGACGAATCACGCAGTTTTAGGAAATATCTAGGTATACACTCTTCACTCTGACTTTGAAAAGATCTAGATTATAACGTACTGGAAACAAGGAAGCTTGTTCCATTCCTTGACCGTATGGTTGAAAAACGTAGAGTATGAATTTAGAAATAGGGATTTAGTTACCACGTTAACGTTTCCGTAGTAATGTACCTACCTACTTAGGTAGGTAAGTAAATCATCGTCACAGATTCTGTCTATCTATGCGTATAATTAAAGAACTACGAAATTGTAACTTTACCTACTACAGTAAGCACTGCGAGTTTTTTAGGCGTGGGTGTCGTGTCGATACACGAATAGATACATTAACTCCATTTAACAGAGATGATTTTTCTCTGTGCTCTATTTACTTTGCGACCTGTGTACTTACAAATCAAGTTTACGAGGCAACTACGTAGGCATTTAAAGTAAATAAGTGATAAATACAAGTGAAGCGGCTATAAAGAGCGGGTATTGATAGATTTAATTCGATACCACATGCCGACACAGTGCTACAAAACGAAAAAGTAGCGTCTTGACTCTGAGTGGCCGCAGCGAGGTAAACAAAACGGGCTGCACCTGAGCACAGAGTAGAAACACTGCAGAGAACTAGCTACATTATGTTTAAAATGTTCAGTTATGGTAGGTGGTCCTCACACAAAAATATCTAATAATGTCAATAAATATAAACAGGTACTTCCATCGACTTTGTGGACTAAATCTCACAAAATCGTCTGCGTAGCTATACAAGCATTTTGTTACACAAGTCAATTAATTATTTTATTTATCTATGTCTGTTCTTCAAGAGCGTAAACACAATGTAGAGTAAGTATTTGGTAAATATGAATTAGATAATTATTTAAAAAAATAAAATAATGAATTTTCTAGTCTTTACATCCTGTTAGCGGTCTTGGCAAACCTTCAATCATGTTTATTACAAAACTACTTAGTCACTGCCAGCGGGCTTCACTCGCGTATTCCAATGATTTGCGATTCAAAGAAATATAAACGAAATACTTATGATGTAAGTACCTACAATACAAACTGTTTAGCTTAAGTAACAACACCATTGTTAGTTTAGCCTCGTACACTATCAATGTACTGTTCAAAAGGAATACAATTTCTTTTCTCCAGTTTAACTCAACTTTCCCTTAACAGATTTTTATATAACAAAACTAAATGTTGCTCTGCTCTCTCATGCTTTCAGTTACCTACTGCAGGAGCCGCTGTAAATATTTTGACCATATTGTGTACCTACTAATATGATTTTATTAAATATATTATAAATTGTCGCAATCGATTTCACAAGCGCGTTGGGTTCTGCTTTACAGAAGCTGTTTGTCTGTTGCATTTCCTAATCAGTAGCGAGTGCAATTATTACAAAAGGTGCGTGGCGGCAGCTGACACACACCTGCCGCCATCTTTAACATTTCTTAACCTTTTTTTTCGCCATTGGAGTTATTGGCCTATTTTTTATGGCGCAAGCTGGCCGGCAGCTGACTCCCGTTGCCTCTCACCCGGAGCCTTTGTTATAGCCTTTAGTTCATGTCTCGAACGATATCTCTAGGCGTCTACAATAATAGCGCAGATGTTCTGATTGAAAGGTTCAGGTTAGGGCCAGGTGTGGGTGCAACCACGTGGATATTTTAATATTTTTATAATGTCTTGTCCTTTTTTTGGACGGCTGATGTAGTTTTTGTCGCGTTCAATGTTCTCATGGGTTATGAGAACTTATATCGGTCATTAATGTTATTTTATCGCAGGGCGGAAGTCATCACAGGAAACGGAAAAGGTTAAATAATAATCTAAATTACTAGATGTATAGTAGGTACATGATCGTATACAGGTGATAGAATCACATTCATTACAATTAACAAGTTACTAACAAAAGATTTCAGTCTAAGGCATAGTTAAACATTCTAAGATATGAGCATACCTGGCCTGAAATGGAAGTAGCCAGACGAGTAGGTACCTACTAGACAGTACCCTACTAATCTATCTTTATCTATGTTTTCCTTTACTCTTTCCTTACCTTTCCTTAGCTCAAATTCATTGTTATGGTTTGAACTTACGTCTTTCGACGTGTGAACCGTCCGCGCTAACCATTCACGGACCAACCAACCATCGTCGTTACAAAAGTTTATAAAAATTCTCAAGCAATAAAATAGAGAATTTGTGTGCTTGACAATCTCGCACACCCAGAACGGTAACCACAGGCCTACTCTCTCACTCCAAATATCTAACAGCTAACGTACCTAGTTATATGCATAGGTGCTCTCTTGTACCCTTTTTTTCTACAGCATTTAACAATAGCTGTAGAACTTCTTGTACTACAAAACACATTCAAGTCAGACAAAATTTGTGTCAATTGATTGACTCAGACGTTACTTTGCGGGAGTTCATTTTCAATATTCAAGGTATTTATTTTAATTAGTTTTAAGTTTATGTCAAAATCACTTTTAGATATTAAGTAAAGTTTAAGTTAAAGTTAAGTTTTTAATTATTAAATTGTTGTCAGGTTAGTTAAATATAAATCCTCCTCACTGTTGTAACTGAAATGAATGTTAAGCGATAATAAACTAAATATATACCTTGAATATTCAAAATTTGAGTCACTGGACTTCTATAAAATTTCTATTACAACATGCTGCAATAGCTGTTGAACACTGTTGATGATGCCGATATCGAACCAAAACTAATTTCGTTCCAGAACTAAGCATTTGATAGTTTATCGACTGATTGAGATTGTCTACCAAGTCTCAAGTAGGCCTACCTATAAATATATGAAAATACAAATAGTCGTAGCTATGTAACTTTTGCCCCCTCTCCCTATTTCTAACTTCAAACAGTTGGTAGTAAATAAAAGTTTAGTTAAGTAAGTGGATCCGCTTTGGTTTCCTCACATAAACTAGTTAAGTTTGGTTCTCATTACTTTCCTCACACATTACCATTGAAAATATACTTTCGTCTCTCTGTTAAACAAGACAAACAACTTATGAACGATGATGTTTTCATCCAAAGTACGGCTATGCAGTGGGTTCTATTATTAATTCTATGCTACGGCCAAATCCTTTCTGTTTACATCATAATGGTTTGGAATAAATCGTGGCTCGGATTAGCGTGCGGCCCCACGAGATCGATGGCTAGACCAGTACCCTCGTGAAAACTAGGTCATGTCGAACGCCCCATAGCTTGGCTCCCCTCGTTTCGTTGCCAGGGCACTGGATACAATATTAATGTTCCCGGTGATCAGACAAGTTTCAACATCTGTCAAAGTTGTACTGCCTCAGAAGGGTTTCGAGAGATAATTGAGGAAATACCGAACACAAATCTTGCTCCTTGTTAAAGTACCTGGGTGAATTTTATGATTTATGTAGTCCAGACTCAATTATGAATTTGTTTCTTATTGGAACAATATCAAATTCTGTGTGAATTTCTGTACCTACTTCAAAATAATCATTTCTACACTGTTGCGAAATAGAGAAGATAAAAAAGGATTGAATCAGAAATAATATGTAACTTTGCAATAGACTACTGAATGTGTTAGAATTAGATGAAAGTTTTCATTTATTTTTACAAGTTTTTGTTTAACTTACAATGTATGTAGGTAGGTATGTGTATTTGTCAGTAGGTTTACGTCAAACCATGCAAGCTAAATTAAAACCACTGTCTTATTCTACGGAGTTGAAATTTGACACGTTGGTTCAGTTCCGATGACAGTGCATTTTTATGGTAAACATGACTATTTTTTACCCACAATTAGCTCAAGATGATGAGAAGCTGCACAACACTCAACTGTTTCGAAGAAATTTAATATAAACATATTTTGCCCGTTTCATTACCTAGCTAATGTATGTAAACATACAATGTACAAAAAAAATGATAAAAAAAATGTGCCAGTCACCCTGTCTTAAATATCGCAAACTTACCAGTATCTCTCAAATTGAAACACAAACACTACTGTTTGGCGCTTGAATATCGGATACTGTGATAGTAGGTACCTACTTAGACCATCACCTGCTACCACATAGTAAACCTTTCTAGTGTGATGATTGCATGAGTGTGATAGTAGCATTAATATTAATAAAGCAGATGTAAAACGGTCAACAACCGGTCACGTGCCTTCAAGCTACACCTGCTTAGTGATTATTCCAAATAGTTATACCTGCCGACCTTTATTTAGGTAAGAATTACAAATGCCGTCTAATCACCTTTAGCTTTCTCTACATAGGTGAGCATTTAGTTTTCAGCTGGCAAAACAGGAAAGTTTTGCTTGTTAATAAGTAAATTATTTGCAACATTTTTTTTAGTGTAATTTACTCGTTTCATTTACATAAATTTATTTATCATTAACGATTATAAGTTGCGATGATAGTTCAGTGGTTAGCGCGGTCGGTTCGCATGCCGAAGGGTCTGGGTTCAAACCCCAACAATGAGGTTGAGTTGCCAGTGAAGGAGAACATCGTGAGGAAACCATAGCATGGTGGTAGGGTACTTTATAGTACTCGGCTGGCTAGCTACCTCCCTCAAGTTGAAAATCTGTCGCCAAGCATCTAACGGTGTGTCCCGGCAGCCCCACTTGAAAGCCAGTTCCATTCCAGGCTAGGTGTGCTTTACCATCTTCGACCACACTATCACTCATCAGGTGAGCTGTGCAAACACCTAGCCTGTCAACCATAAAAAAAAAATATTTTAAATTATTTAAGATTTCATTTGCAACTACCTATGTTTTTGTGAGGGTAGTGTGGGGGGGGGTTGACACTCACCAGAGTGAGTGTAAGCCACACTGACCAGGGTGAGTGTAAGCCATATCCAAAATAAATAAAAAAATTACGAAAACCAAAATGTATACAGTTATGTATAAAGATTAGATCTTACTATCCAGACGCCGATAAAATAAAAATTAACAAATAAAAACCGTAGAAAAAGAATTATCGACAGAATTCGTTTTTTTCATCAACTAGTTATAAAGTGATTTTGATGTCAATTAAGGGCTCTTAAAGACCACTAGGATTTTTCACCGTAAACTGGTAATTATTTCTTAAATTATCTCCTGATTGCGTGCTCATAACTCCCCGCTCTGTAATCACAATCGCACTAATTTCGAAATGATTTGCGACAATGTAAGCACGATTATATTATTTCACTAGCGGTCCGTCTCGGCTTCGCACGTGAAAACAAAACTCTATTAACAATATAAATAGCTTATGTCACTCAGTGATAATGTAGCATACTAACGATGAAAGAATTATTCAGATCAGTCCAGTAGTTTCGGATACTATTCAATACAAACAAAAAATTAAATCTTTTTCTTTGTAATTAGTGTAGATAAGTAATGAGCGCTAAAGCAGCGATGCTCTGTATTTTGTTTTGTTACTCAAAGTTCTGTATATCGCTGCAATGGTCATGGACAGGCGTTATCTCTTACCATCGGGAGAGCGTCTCGTTAGTATCATTGCTTTTAAAAAAAGATCAATGATTGTTTCCCGCGGCTTCATGTCATTTGTTAGTTTACATTTGTTATATGTGTGTTATTGACTATGGACGACTATGACTATGACAATTTAACGGTTTTATTTAGCTTCACTACTTAGTATAATTATTACATTATACATATATTACACAATGAGAAGAGCAGAAGAAAAAAAGCACCCATCAGTGGTACAGTTTATAAAAACAGCGCTTATTCGGGCTTTTTGTTGACAAAATTGAAATTTTGAAACCTGTGGTTGAAAAAAAGAATTATGTGAGTGTAGTGGATAGCGAGCTTTTATCTTGCATATACACACAAACTTTCACATTCACGATAACAATGTGGTTATAAGGCAGTTATTGATCATGACATTTAGGGTTCCCTGACTCTTAAGTATGTGGTGGTTTCCTTTAGAGGTCAACGCACTGCTGGACATGCGTGCTGTTTCGTTTTATTGACTTTTTTATGATTAACCGCGGTTTCCAGTCAACTGTTTGCTTTCATTTTGCCGTAGTTATCCTTAACTTAACGATGTTTTATTTATAAGTACAGTGTTCTATTTTAATATTAATTCATTTGGTAGAATATCTCGGTGATATTAGCTCTCGCTCAGTGTTATTATCTGCTTCAAGAGCGTGGGCGTGCGTTCAATTCCCACCAGGACAAACATTTATGTGATATTAATTATTTTTTTATGTTTAACAGGCTAGGTGTCTCACAGCTCACCTGATAAGTGTAGGTGTTGTCGAAGATGGTAAAGCACACCTAGTCTGGAATGGAACTGGCTCTCAAGTGAAGCTGTCGGAACTCACCGTTAGATGCTTGGTGGCAGATTTTCAACTTGAGGGTGGTAGCTAGCCAACCGAGTACTAGAAAGTACCCTACCACCAAGCTATGGTTTCCTCACGATGTTTTCCTTCACCGGCAGCTCAAGCTCATTGCTGGGGTTTGAGCCCACGCCCTTCGGCATGCGAACCTACCGCGCTACCCACTGTGCTATCATCGCTACAAATGTTTGTTATGTGTCTGGGTGTTCTGTGTGTATTTACAAAAAACAATTATAAAAGTATTCTATCAGCTATCCGGTTCCCATGTGATACGCTTTGATTAGTTTGGAGCTAGATGCCGCTTTGTGTAGTCGTTTTTAAGACAACTTGCCTTAAAAATAACGACTCCTTAAATTGAAATTAAAATTATGATAGAGCATTAAAGTGAAATTTACTTATGGAAATAGAAGCTTTAGGCCAGACTTCAAGGCCAGATAATGATAAATTTCACCTAGATCTTTCTGTCTAGCAAGTCTACCTAACGAATGGCTAATATTTCATTTTAGAGCTAATATTGTAATCTCGATAAGACTCTTTACTATAATTTTGATTTATTTAAGGTTCTATAATTTGTTTTATGGTTGACAGGCTTTGTGATTGGCTACATCGCATCTGATATCTGATGCTAATTGACAATGTGGCTAACGATAGTAAACACACCTAACCTGGAATGCGAACTGCTTCTGGAATGAAGTTGTGACCTTAATTCTATGCTATGGTTTTCTCATAATGTTTTTCTTTATCGGCAGTTCAGCCTCATTGTTGAGATTCATATTTTAACGGAGTGTGATCCGACCACACTAGCCTCTGAGTTATTATCGCTACAATTTTTTCTTAAAACAACCATTGTAACTTAAGTTACACAATTTCCCATTGCCATTACATATTTTACTTATTTTACTGACAATTTGTCATGATTTTTTAGTCATAGAGTAATAATTCTTTGCCGTGTTGTATATAACTTGATGTTAAGAAATTGTAACCTATAAACCGTTAACCTGTATGAGGAAATTGGAACTTTCCAGGTCGATAACCTATTTTTCATTGATTTCCCATGGGCTGTACTATATGTAGTACGCAATACATGTTTACCCATGGAAGTACCGTCAGCTATTACTTCAAGCTTATGTTTTGGTCCTTTGGGGCGATTTTCCCATGGCACATGCAATAACAACTATCACATTATACGTTAATATTATAGAGGTAAATGTTTGTGAGTGAGTGTTTGATTTAGTTAGGAAATGAATAAAATAAAAGTGTTTAATGATAACTCACACAGCGTATTAAACTTCATACTAAGTAAAGAGTTTTCTATGTAAAAGTAGTTTCTATAATATCTGAATTAATATTGGTGCATACCTAGACGACGTCAGAGGTCTACAACTAAGGAAAGCTTATACTATGGGAATGATATAGCTGATGGTTTGAGTTAAATTACAGGGCTTTTGGTTGAGCTAACCATCGAAAGTTTTAAAGTAATGAGCGCCAAAGCAGCGATGCCCGAACTTTGTTTTGCTACCATCAGGAGAGCGTTTCGTTCGTTTCATTACTTTTACTTTTTTTTTGTTAATACATACATTTATGATATCCATTCTATGTTCACTTAAATGTTGTAACTTTTTTTTTTAGTAATTTTGTAAATCTTAGAAATATACACGTTATTCTACATAATGGGTGGAATGACAGGGCAGTGCTAGTTGTCAAATATTCTGTTCATTAGCGAGCAGGCTTCTAGGTTCAGGTAGTTAGGTGTTTAATTGCATTATACGCGTTTCATGGTGGCTGCCATGGGGTCAAGTAATGGGGTCGGCGGTGACACCCCTGCTGACACAGATAACACAATCATATCACCCCTAGCTATGGAGGTGTGTTGAGAAAACGTGCCCGTAGCCTGTCAAATGAAGCCGTTTGTTTATTTTGACCGAGCGAAGCAAAGGTTTCCGATTCTACTGTAATGTGTCAGCATTATGATGTATGTTTCGCTTGCGTCGTACTCTACTTTGGCTCCTTAAAAAAGGTCACCACATGTAGCTGTATAGTCAAAGTATGTTATAATTAAAATAGTATAATATTAAGTTAAGTCTAAGTGTTTCATCTTCGATCGTGGCTTACCTTCAGGAGAGTGGTGGTCAAACGCGGATTCATTTTATACAGTGTTATAAGCTTGTGTACACTAAGTCGAAAAGATCATTGTACTAATATATTTTACTAGCGAACGTCTCCCGGTATCACCCGCGTAGTTCCCGTTCCCGTGGGAATACAAGGGAAAAATGTCACTTGGGGATAGTGTAGCTTCCCAACGGTGAAAGAATTTTTGAAATCGGTCTAGTAGTTTCGGAGCCTATTAATCTTTTCTCTTTATAGTATAGACAAACAACTTTTACGATGGAATCAACACCGAAATCTCGAAAAAGAATCAAAACAAATAACAGCTGATTTTTAGCTTGAGTACCTACAATCTACTTACAGAAAATAGATATTTGTGTATGTTCGGTACCAGAATTTAGAATGGCGGTTAATTATGACGCATGCTATAATTTGACATAATAATTTAAGGTTTTGATTTATGAATTTTACTTTTAGTGTTTGACATTCGAATTTAATTTTATGACATTTCTATTCATAATTTTGTGACATTTTTAATATAAGACTAGCACCATCGCATTAGGGAAACCCTGTAAGGATGGTGTGATATTAAGTAAATAAATAAATGAATGAATGAATTAATTAATAAATAAATAAATACTTTTTGGTAAAGGGCCGTCTTTCTAATTCATTCTGTAGTAAAAAGGGGCACTCAGCAGCACAGCACAGTACGGCACAGCACAAATCACAGCATTTTACAATAGTTTTAGTTTCCATTTACACTCGCCAGGAGTGCTGACCTATTCTTTATGGGTACATTTGATACCTAAAATTGGACTTTTTTTTCCTCAAATTGTTGTGTTAAGCCCTCTGATAACCTGCCCTTTAGCAGTTGCAATTTATAACAATTTGTAAAAAAATAATGGTTGTTATTAAGACACTATGCTAGGTGACTATCGCAAATAATTCAGTATGTATCGGAAATAAATAACCAATGCGATAGGTATTAATAGCCGCATTGCAATTCTGAGAGGCGTAGTTCACTGCCCGTGCGACACACACAGAATAAATTACGCAGAGGGCCAACCTTCATGTTTGTCTTTTGTAAACACTGTTATCTAGAATGCTTATTTTATGTTTTTTTTAATGGTTTTGTATGCGGCGGCAATTCCACAAAAATGGCTTGGTTTTATATTTTACAACGTAGCATAACCATGTCAAACAGCACTTCAATTCGTTGATCCGTTGCTGCATGAAAAAGGACAAACAAATTGAAAAACTTCACATAAACTTAAACTTCAGTGCTTTCTAGTACTCAGTTGGTAAAATCTGTCGCCAAGCACCTAACTTGGCTAAGGAATCATTACTGATGAACTTTTTCTTATTTTGTATAAATAATGTACAATATATAGATTGTATATTATTTATACTCACAGTAAAGTTTCGCGTTCATAATATTAAGTGTAATATTTTGTTTGAGTAAATGTAGATAGCCTACTGCATAACTTGTACTGTGTGCCCAGAGATCCTTCCACGAACCTGCCCATTCACTGCCAGCGTTCGTCCTCGAACTCAATAAGAGGTTCAATAGCTTTACAATTTTATTGTTTTTATGAATAATTGGTACTTACATGTAATGAAATGTGCTTCTACCAGTAAAACCCTGAGATTAATAATTTTATGGTTGACAAGCTAGGTGTTTATCGCATATCACGTGTCTTGACTGCCCTGTTAGCTCATTTGGTAGTGTATCTTTTTTAAGAGCTGAAGGGTATGAGTTCGATTCCCATTCAGGATAAACATTTGTGTGACGAGCATAAATGTTTGTTCCGTGTCTGGGTGCTCTGTTTGTGTTATAAGTACGAGTATGTATTTACAAAAAAATCCTCTCAGCCCGATTTTCATCTTTTTGCTTGTGGTGGAATAATGAAAAGGATAGAAGCGAATACCGGTGGCTTTTTATGTAGTGTAAAATGGTCAGTACATCAAGTCAGATTAAGAAACGGCTCTCAAATGATGCTATCGAAAGCTGGTTGTAGATAGCTGACCAACCATGTATCAATTTTTCATTGGCCGCGAATTGGTAGTGAAGTCGGCGCAGGTGACGATCGGACTAAACGCGGTAACCACTGAATTATCATTGCTAGACTATCTACACAAGATTCTTTTTAAGTATGTTACACAAGCCCTGTGGAATTGGGGTGTTCTAAGTTTTTGTACTGATCATTAGGAACAACTTTTACTTTGGGCTAATTCTGAAAGCGTAAAAAAATATTTAACTTTTTACAGAAAAAGTTTTTTTGATACAATTTTCAGTCCAGTCGTGTGTGGAATACAGCTGCCACCTTTGGAACGGTTATGCCAAGGACCAACTCCTCAAGCTTTTAATTCTGTAGAGCGGCGTACTGTTAGACTTATTAGTGATTAAAATATAGTAGAAAAAAATCTTTTAAGCCCTGAACACCCTGGAAAGAAGCAAGTCTGTCAATTTTCTACAGGATTGATTTCGGAGAATGAGCTGAACTACCTTGTACTTCCATTCCCTTTTTCCTACAGGACAAGTAGAATGACTGCCCACTACCAACTACCACTATCTAGGGGTTTAATGTTAAAGCTAAAAGGAGTGCTTATAATTTTATTATTATATAATGTGCAAAACATTATCTAATTTTTCACAAATTAACCTGTAATTGCATCGTATCGTATAACAGATCCTGTTCTGTACATAGAGATAAATTTGCAGCGAGGACACCGCTGAGTGCGCGTATCAAATATTTAATACTGCCAGAGAGCTGACAGCCAGACGGTCAGATTTGTGTTAAATGGAAGAAGATACGTTAAATGCTAAACTGTCCTTTAGACAGATAACATATTTATGCGTTCCTCTCTGTTGCCAAGATCATTGATTAAGATTTAGATCATGGGAGCTAGAGTAGTTTGTGAAAAAATCGCATCCCGTTTTTGATACGTGTAATATGTACGCCACCACGCGCCCCGCAAATTACACGTCTTCACGTGCGAGGCCCACGCGGCGAATCAACACTATATACTAGACTCGTGCGACGTCCTTTGTTTACAGTCCATGAAAAAGGTCACCAGATGTGACCAAAACTATAATCAGAGTATCTGATCTAATCAAACATGATTTATCGCGTAAAAGTCACAGGAACAGGTGGAAAAAATAAGTTTTTTATTTAATCCTACCATTTTCCATAATTGTTTATTTTTAGGATGACAATAACTAGACCTTTCTTATAAACTTATTCGTAAAATTTAATCTATGGTTAAACTAGCTTCAGTCATTATCACGCGTGGCATTTCACGACAATTTCAACGTCTTTGGCATTGATACGTACATCGTACATATGTGTACTGCAATTGCCTGAGAGAAGTTGAGACGAATTTTAAATCTTGAAGCAACGTTTATAAGTAAGCCCTATGGATTTTAATAAAATTATAAGCCCCCTCATTGTATTCATCTCGTGGGCATTGATTCTTGGTAAACAAAAATATGTGTATGAGTGTAACGTATCTTTCACGTAGTTCACAGGTCAGACTGGTTTGGACATTTTTTCCTCAGTTTCCCCCCGACATCCCCTTGTTTGTTTTATTGGACTTGTTTGATGGCAGTCGAACACTAATGTGTATCGGGAGTGAAGGGTGCTCAACGAAATGTTAATTGTTTACTCTTAAACATTTTCCATTATGATTTCTGAAAAGAAATACAATTTGATATCCGTCCAAAAACCTAACAAAAATGATATAGAAGGTACATTTTAAAGAAAGACATTTTGTGTAAATTGCTTTACAAGATTTTTTTTGCTGAAATTGCTGCTATAATTAAAAAATAAAACAGAATGGTTATGGCTAAGGGGTTCAACATTTACAAGTGTTTGTTGTGTCTGAAATTTTTGTAAAATTTTGCTGTCAAAAATCACTACATTGTACAACACAACAGCGCAGCAAAGTTATACAAAACAATAATTAAACATTCATTTAAAAATTAATAATAAAATAAAAATAATAGATACTATTTACAAAATGTATACAAAAACTTAGTCTAAAAATTCGTCAGAGGAGGGATATGTGGCCAGAATGCTGGCAGCATTGCCGCGCTGGATGGCAATGCTTAGCTTAAAGTAGATACCAGCATTCTGCTAATAATGAAATTAGAATAAATAATTTCATAAATAGAATAAATAAAAATAAATACAAATAATTTCAACTTTAAACTTGACAGGCAAACGGACAACGAAGTCATCCTATATAGGTTAAATTTTTCCCATTCCCATTTTTCCCTTAAAACCGCTGCTTAGTAAAAAAATATAAGTGAAAAGTGTTTGAAACCGCAGATTTTTGCTATTTCTAAATTGTGCCCATGGAAAAGTTATCAATAAAAATAAAAAAAAGAATATAATGACACCGTTTCAGCTCAGTATATGTATATATATACCAAACAACAAAAGGTAACTTTAACATTTCTGAAGTAAACGACCAACAAGTTTATCTTGACTTTTCGGCTATTGCAACAATTTTCTTGTGGAACAATTAGAACTCACTTATAACTTAACGTTTACATAACTATGCTTTCAAGTTATATAAATGCGCAGAACACAGTGGGACAATGAGAAACCCTAAAACATATTAATTACGACACGACACAGCTGAGTTGTTGCGCAACAAAATAAATACAAGAGAAAAAGTAACAAAAGCAAATTTACGATTATGACGTATTTAGCTAATTAATAAGTGTTTTTTTTAATTTCCCGCAGTTTGCTTTTTATTTTAATCTTCTCCTTTGGCTATGCACTACGCATTTATCATCTTCAAATTGTTATTTATTCCTTAATTTTTTATTCTCATGTTTAATTTTATGTTTACTATGTTTAGACTTCAATTTGGAGTGTAGGCAGGGAAACATATAAACGCGACTCAAAAGGATTTTAAGATGGGACGGGAATAAGAACCTGGTGAGTGGTATAATAAGCTCAAATACCGCGGTTGACGTTTGTACGCAAGCTTGGGATTTCGGAAAGAAATCTTATATCAAAGAGATCGGACGGGTGCTTGTAATTTACTTTTGAACTCTCCCTCCAAAACCATCTTGCGAACATGTGGCCATTACAATTTTTAAGTGTCTCTGAATTATAAATAAACCTATTGTTGGAACTACAACTTGCGTGTGATCAAGGATGGAAGAAAGAAGATGATCTAGAAGAAACACTTTATACTTAAGTTCAATTTGGTATTCTTAAAATCAAAACCGGCGAGCGTGCTCTATCCTAGACCGCAAAACTGTTTAGTAACAAGCAGGATGTGGTCAAACGTAAATTTATTTCGACTAAAATAATTGTTCAGAATGCAGATCTCAAGTAATAAAAAAATTAGAGAAAAGTAAGAAATGAAAATAACATTTATTTGACACTAGCTGCGCCCTGCGGTGTTACCCGCTACATGTATTCGGGATAAAAAGTATGCCTATGTCTCAATCCAGGGTCTCAGCTACCTCCATACCAAATTTCATTAAAATCCGGTCAGTACTTTTTGCGTGAAAGAGTAACAAACATCCATCCATCCAAACTTTCACATTTATGATAATAGTAGGATAATACAAACAGATTAAAAAAAATTGGCGGTCATAGGGACTGCTGACAGAAGTAAAAATTTAAAACACATCACATTAGCATGTTGGTGTTAGTCATAGCAAAAAAATCAACAACGCATCTAAAGAAGTTTTCGCTTCAGAAACATATTCAAAAAAATATATCGAGGAGGAATAACATGATTTGTAATGAGAATATATATATTTTTGAAAAACACCATTTATAAAAGTGAAGTAATCAGTCTTGAAAACATAACATTCCTCCTTCGGGCAGTCGTCTAAAAATTAGATAAGCGATAGCGAAATACCGAGAATTGATCTAGTTACTTATAAAAATAATATTAATATTTGTTAGAGGCAGTAGCGACCCATTTCTGCAATTTTATATACACCAGCGAGTGTTCGCAATATTATTTTCCTAGAACGCTATATAACGACAATGCAGACACTCGTTTCTAAGAAACCGCTAGAAAAGCTATTTCCTGGATATTAAGAGAACAAAGGATTTACAGGCAACTCTCAAGCTTAGTATGAATTATCTTCCTGATTACAACGCTACCTACATGCGCAGTATAAAGTTATTTTTAATGGTTGACAAGACTGTCTACTACACCTCATCTTATGTGCAGTGACAGTGTGATTGAAGATGGTAAACATACCTAGCCTAAGATATGATAATAACTATACGTACAGCCAGCGTGGACTTAGCCTCTCAATTAAAAACTCCCGGGGGTTTTTTATAAATAAATAGACGAGCGTTTGATAATACCTCATAAAATGGTGAGTCATACTGTAGTCTAAGATGAAACACGCTTGCCTTTGTGTTGTGTTGTGTTTTTATATTGGTTCTTTTGTTCTCTGTACTTTTTTCTGTTTATGGTGTGCACAATAAAGGGTTTCTATCTATTGCTGTACTATATGAAGTGGGGCAGTTTGTGATGTCTGATCCGAAAAACCCCCTTTCTCATTAAATTAGAAATGCTGTGTAAATGAGTCCCAGTCCCAGAATCACAAATCGATACAGCTCGCTCGCTCATGGGATTCCCGGGTCGGGCGGGAATAAAATCGAGCTATATCAACATATAGGTCATATAACCACAGCAAATAAAGAAACTTGATAAAATTTACTGGAAATTGTTGTGAAATTTTATACATGGTTAAATCTTGCTTAACTGAGAGGATAGGGGGTCATTGTACTCATTATTACTAACATTTTTTACAATGGGTGCAAATCTGAAAACGGAAAAAAAACATCAGTTGCTTCATACATTCGGTCCGGAGTCGATATACCTTTTCTATAGAACACCTGATTAAATAATTTCCATATTCTATATCCATAGTTACCCAAAAATTCCTAATACGAGTAACTATGAGTAGTAGTAATGTCACCCTTTCGGCTTACACCCGTAGCTTATAGCACTGTGTAAAGTTTGAGCATGAGAGTTTTGACGAGAACACGGTAAGATCATGTCATCGTCGACTTCCCTGTTTCCCAGAAATTACAATTTTTAAGGCTAGAGTGAATAGATTTCTTTTAGATCAGCGTGTTCTATCCTCGGCCACACCGTCGCTATGCATTAGACGAATTAGCGGCCAAACGTAGATCTAATTAAAGTAAAAAAAAAATGTCGTTGCATTGTTTTTCAGAAACATAAATAGCAGAAGAAAGCAGCTTTTCCATATTAAAGAAATTCCGTAACAAATGAGAAGAAAGGGGAATATCTACTATTATATTGATACACGACACGACAGTCGGCTGCAAGAACCAAGAACCTAACCGTGTGTTCCAACAGACTCTTTACTACCCTCAACCATACCGTCACTTAACATCAGGTGAGATTTTGTCGAATACTTAGTCTGTAACCTTAATAAATATACAATATTTAACGCAGTATCGATCATTCATTTAAATAAAATAAAGGTGGCCGTGCATTAATGTTCCGTAACGTCACGATGCCACGCAAGCCTTCCGGACGTAAATCAGAGCTGAGGCCGTTTACCCGAGGCGGAAACAAAGTCGATGCACCCTACGCACACCAGTGCAGCCGCTGTGTGGGTAACTCGATGCGCACGCGGAAATACCACATTAACATACATTTTCCGCGCACACAGACGCGCGAGCGAGGGATGTTGCGTCGCACGCACACTGGAAGCCTGTAGTCGGTTTAGAGGCGCGAGTGTGTGAGTGCCGGCATGTAGGTACTGCGCGCTGCTCGGGGGTGTGGCGCGGTACGCTTTGACGAGAACTAGGCGAGTGCATCTGTGTGCGTGTGATGAACTTGTGTGCGTCTCGTTTAAGTTATGGTGGTACGGAAATACGGAGTGTTTCCTATTTGATGGAAACTAAGCTATAAGTGGGTTTTAATTTATTATTTATTTATTAACCAACTAATACGGTAGATACACCAATTAAAATAAAATTATATAGGTATATCTATTTAAAGTAATTTGTTTTTTTTTTTAATTTGAAACAACGTTCCGTGGACTCCGGGGTCCTTGCTTTTTTTAAAACATATTTTATAATTCTTAGCTCACTAGAGTAAGATCATACATATTTAATAACACCACCCACAATATTTTGTACCGCATACAATAAAAATCACGGATATATATTTTTTAAGTCGGTTAAGAAGGAAATCCCACAACATTTGGTCCCAGGTACAAAAAATCACGGGGTCTTTTTGAAGTTGATTAAGAAGGAACTCCTACTATATTTTGTCCCGCATGCAGTAAAAACCCGGAAACATTTGGTTATGTAGCACGCTGTATATACGGGGTGCGGTACACGTGTCTGCAGCGCGTGTCTGTGTGTGTGGCGCGGGCGGCCACGGCCAGGGGTCGCCGACCGCACCCCGGCTACGCCGTAACCCCGCTACGGACGCTACGTCGCCGCTACGAGCTCCCGTAGCACTTCCTCGATGCTTTTAATTCTACGCCGTCTGTATCTACGGAATGAAATTACTGGTTTATGTAGGTCAATATAATTAATAATTTGACTTATGTTGTTACATGTGATGCATTACTTAAAAATTAGTGTTTATTTTATAGTTATAAAGTGTTATGTTCTGTGTTAATTTTAATTCGACTACGTTTATGATGATAGGTCAAGTAAGAATTTATTTATCACAATTTTTCGATGGAAAAGAGATAGTTAACTTGAAAAGGTCTGCCAACCCAATTTGAAAATTTTGTTCTAAGTCAAGGTTTTATTTTAGTTTTTTTTGCTATTAAATTGGCTGATACCTCTGGATTATTTAAGTCGTCAAAAATTATATTCTTGTGCGCTACTGATCTAAGTGTTTTTTTTTCTGTCTGTTTACAAATATCGCGAATTTACCACAAATTTTAAGGTAATATGGTTTTTATCGATTCACTTGAAATTTATTAAAGTATTGATAAGAAACACAGGCCTATAGAAGAATAGCCCTTATCCACGGTTTCGCTGGCATTAATATAGTTTTTTTCCATTTTTCGAGAATAGAAACCTTTTCTGGATTGAAGGTCTTATCTATAGGTTATCTGGTTCACATAATAAAAGTTCAGCATTGGGCTAGATGGCGTGATCTGATGGCTGTGTGAAATGTAGTACGATATTTATTTATCTCCAAATTCAGGTAAAGTGCTCAAATGTTGGCCACTTTTTGAGTAACTGCGAGTTTTTCAGTTGTCAACATAAGTTACGCTATTCAAATATTTTTGAAGCATTTTCCTCCTGCCATGTCCAATTTGGAAAATAAGAGCCATCTGTCAAAATGTACACACTACGTGACCTCGTTCTTTACTGTGTACGAATACTCTCAATTACGTCGACAATTTACCGTCAATATCAGCGAGCAGGTGTGCTTCTGGTAGAGAGGAAGCACTTTTAAGAATGTTTTCTTTGCCCTGCCTTTACGAAATTATACTTTAAGGTATCAATCATCGTCATTGTTGTTTTAGAATAAGAAATAATTATATAATTTTTTATTACTCACACCAATTACAATAATATAAAACTTAACACTAATGAAACGATTATCGAAATAAAAAAAGAGAAGATAAGAGGAAAAAACGAATAAGAAATGATGTGCTTTATTTAATTTAATTATGTTGATTTAATTCATAATACATAAGAAATTAGTCGTATTGAAGCTACATGATATTTTAAACTATTTTTCTTTTTTTTATCAGGAAAGTTAAAAAAATGTAGATATACTTAAATAAGAGTTTATGTGAGATGCGCTAACAAAAGATTGCAAATCCCTGGCGTAAAGCGTATTCAGATAGCATGAAATCTGATATACCTAGGTATTACATCTGCAACTAGAAATCTAAGTTTTAAAACTGCATGAAATGCTTATAAATTTACTAGTTAATTATCATTACTACCCTTCTTATCTAACCTATTTTATTAAGACTTCTTACAACACAGAGTTACCTATTTCTGTGATTACGGTTTGTTTTTTGTTGAAATTCGGGAGGCACGTCATCGTTACATAAGCGCGGGAGGGGGGTTACGCAAGATGCGGGACGCGGGGCAAGGGGGGGTGCGACGGCGCGCGTCGGGGGGGGGGGGCCGGGATCGATGCGCGGCCGTTCACCCGCCTGCAATGCGCCTGACGCGTCGTGCTCTACGCCAGCCGCCCTGGTACCCGCCGCCGCCGGTTCATGCCTCCCTGGTACAAAGCAGAGCCTGCGCTACCTAACCCGGAAAAAATTATCGCCCCTTAATTTTTATTTCAGCCATTCCCTTAATAAGATTTTTATTTTATAAGCTACTTATAAAAACTTCAGTTCTGCTTCTTACTGCAG
The DNA here is from genome assembly GCA_905404145.2 of Biston betularia. Taxonomy (NCBI): domain Eukaryota; kingdom Metazoa; phylum Arthropoda; class Insecta; order Lepidoptera; family Geometridae; genus Biston; species Biston betularia. The sequence goes on from FR989877.1 coordinate 1,978,229, forward strand.
TTTTTTTTCTATCATGAACCTAGAAGCAATATAAATAATCATAGCTTAAATACAAACTAAGGCTAAATTTGTAGGAATTACGTTGTAGGTTCACGAGAAAAAAAATGGAAAACTGGTAGTCATTAATCAAAATTATATTTCTCAATTTTTTTCCCTTATTTACGTAGCTATTTCTTCTACGTAATTATAATCTAAAATTGTGTTAAACCTTGTTTTTACAAGGTAAGTAAAAATATCAAAGACTAATAAAGAAATACAAACAAACATTTTCAATCTAGTAATTTTGTTACTCATCCAAATCCAGTCTGCAACTGATATCCGTGTATATATATAACATATATGTTACTGTAAAACATCGTTTATTGGTCATACTTATATTTTACTAGTAAATCTTAGGATTTACCAATGTAACTTGGTAGATGTCAGGACTTTTTTTCAGGTTTTTACCATTTGATTTTGGTAGATGCTTGATTTTACTAATAATGACAGTCGGTAAATATTGGTTTTGAGGATAAGCTCTGTGCCGTATCCGACTCGGATAGGTTATGTGTGAACTCTGCTTCGCTTCGTTTCCGCTTCAACCCAGAAATTCTCACTACTTGTGCAAGACTACGATACACATTTTGAAAGATATGTGTTTCCTAAGATTATGATTGTAAAGCTATTGTTTGTAAAACAAAATATTTGTGGAATAAGATGTTTACGAAATGAAGAGTGTACGAAATGTTGATTGTAAAGTAATATTTTGTCAAGTGTTGGTGAAACATTAGAGAAACCCTATTTTTCAACATTTACCGTGTCACTGATGTAAAACCTAAGATTCACCTATTTTCTGGTAAAAGTTCAAAATTAACGATAATCACAACACTGTTCGGACTTTTACCATTAAGAATTGGTAAAATCTTAGGTTTTATTAGTTTTATTAAATGTAGACAGCCCTGTTGGTTCATTGGTAGTGTATCTGCTTCGAGAGCTGAAGGGCGTGGGTTCGATTCCCACTCAGGACTAACATTTGTGTGACTAACATCGATGTTTGTTCTATATCTGGGTGTACTGTATGTATTATAAGTATGTATTTACAAAAAAACAAAAGTATTCTATCAGTTATCTGTCTTCCATAGCACAAGCTCTGCTTAGTTTGGGGTCAGAAAGCGCTGTGTGTAATGTCCTATGATATTTATTTATTTATTATTATTTATTTTACTGGAAAATCTTGACTTAGTTGGACTTAGTTCGGGCTTTTCCTGTAACATAGACAAAGCAAGAAAGAAGAAAATCTCATAAGCCCCATTAACTACATATATACAATACAAATAGTAACATACTATTGATAGTATAATGAAGTTATTATGTATGTTATTTTTATGTAAAAAGAAATGAAGCGAACGAGACGCTCTCTTGATGGTAAGGTATAACGCTTGCCCATGACCATTGTAGCGATACACAGAACTTTCAGTAGTAAAACAAAGTTCATCGCTGCTTTGGTGCTCACTACTTTCGACGGTTAGTCTTAACAGCCCCGTAATTTCTAGCTGCAGTACCCTTTAAACCGGAACACAGTAATGCTTACACCCTGCAGTTTAGTGACAAAATATCTGATTCTGCGCTGGTATCTAACCCGGACCCGGTGTATCACCTAACAGATATTAATCACCATTATCATCGTCAGCTAACTTTAGCAATGATAGCTCAGTGACATGCGCGGTCGGTTCACACGCCGAATAGTGTGGATTGGTACTGGTGGTAAGGTACTTTCTAGTACTCGGCTGGCTAGCTAAGCTGGCTAGTTAAGTTGAATATCTGTCGCCAAGCACCTAACAGTATGTTCTATTCCAGACAAGGTGTTTACCATTTTTGACTGCACCGTCACTTAACATCAGATGAGCTGTGGGCAAAAAACTAGCCTGTCAACCATTTAAAAAAAGTTCACTTCTGATCTGCAAGGATCATAATGCGTGCCGTAGTAGCTTATAAAGGGACCAGTAATACTAACAACATTACAAAAAAATGTTATCGATTTTCAAATGTTACCCAGAGCGTTGTCACGTTGTATCGAGCGAGTCTACGTGACTACGCGCCCTCGTAGCGGCTCTACGGCCGTGCTACGAATAACATACAAATATATACAGTACATATTATAGAGGCGGTATTTTTAATGTTACTCGATATTAGAAGGTCGTCCAATAGAAAAGGTAATAATTCTCATATACTTTAAGCAGTGGATCGTTGTCGTAATGTAGCTAATATCACAAATTATGCAACAAGTTCGTAGAATAGAAGAAACTAAACCTAGACGTAAATAGATGAGCAGTATACCAGTTATAATGAGCTTGTATTCATGAAAATTTCTGTAAGTAGGTATTATATTAAGATTATTCTGTTAAGATGTAATTTCCAAAAAAAATATATTTATTTTTGTCATAACACAAAAATATTTTCAAGACATGTGTATTTTTTTTTTGTCAATAAAGGTTATTCTTATTTAAAAAAAAAAACTTTTTAGCTAAACTTTTTATTCCAAATTCTAGCGGGAAAATTGTAGATTCTGATTCCGTTAACATGTCTGCCATTTTTTTTGTGAAAATAATGAGACGAACGAGACGCTCTCCTGATGGTGAGAAACAAAGCATGCCCATGACCATTGCAGCGGTACCCAAAAGTTTGATCAGCAAAACAAAGTCCAGGGCATCGCAGCTTTGGCGCTCATTAAATAAATAAATACATAAATATTGTAGAACATTTCACACAGCTCCATCTGACCCCAAACTAAGCAAGCTTGTACTATGGAAGTCAGATAACCGATAGAATACTTAAATACTTTTTTAAAATAAATACAGAATACTCAAACACAGAACAAACATTTTGTTTATACCACAAAATGTTTGTCCTGGATGGGAATCGAACCCACGCCCTTCAGCTCTTGAAGCAAACATTACTTTGAGACTTTCGATAGTTAGTCTTAACAATTCCATAGTTTCGCTAGCGGTGGTACCCTTTAAACCGTGACACAGTAATGTTTACACACTACTGCTTGGCGGCAGAATATCTGGTACTGCTAGACGACCTCCTGCTATCGGAAAGATATACCACCAAGTTGTTTGATCTAGTTCCTTAGTAATTTCTCCGACTCAAATTGAGAACATGTTTAGTTAAAAGTAATTTTTGATGGTTAATTCTTTTAAATGTAATAAAGCTGAGCCAAATAATTATACTAATTATATAAATAATTTGTCTATTTTAGAAATGAATGTAGGACCGGCATGACTCGCTTCTCATTTCTCTACCATTTCCCCGGGATCACTTGGCGCCAACTTGGCTGGCAAGGGGCCACGATTACTCGAGCACAAACTACTACCCAATCTGTTACACAGAACACTACTACAGATATCTTAACAGTATGTATGAAACGTGCATAGAGAGAAAGTTGAAAGAAGTTTGGCTTCTATACCCACAGTATAAGGTTTAAAATTAACAAAAAAGCAAATCGCCACAGATTAATTTGCAATAAGTCGTAACGATAAGAATGAGATTCTATTGTAATGGCACAAGGATCAAAATAGAATAAAACTTTGCGTGTTTTCTTATACACGCGTGTCTATATTTTTATGGGATTCTATACCTATAGGTATGGTGTCTGGATTGATTTTTGCCAAGTTTGTATTCCCCGCGTGTTCTCAAAATACTTCTGATAATAGCGTTCTCTATGGATACCGGAACTTTATTCTTGAAGGAAATTGAAAATAAGGTTTGTTTACATTGCGTGCAGCAAGACTGTGTACTGTTTGTTTGTTTTTCAAGTAGTTTTGCATGAGTGTTGCTTGAAGGTAGTCCGTTTTGAAATGTTTCATAATATTGGAGCGTCACGCTATAACTTATTGAGTTATGCGTACATTTATATTCATCATAAACTAGTGATCACTTTTATGTTATGGGCACATGTAAACGTTTTTAAAGCATGTGCCAGACGATTGAATTAGCGATTTTGTTGATAACAAAACACAAACGGATCTTATGCATTTTTTTGTCATAAGATAATACATTATTGACTGCTGTGTTATTACTAGCTTCTTGGTTAGCTATCCTCCCAGAGCTTAGAGGCGTGGGTTCGATATTCTCCTAGGATAAACATTTGTATGACGAACATAAATGTTTGTTCTGTGTCTGGATGTTTCTGTATGTACTTGTAAAAAAAATTACGTATAAGTATTTGTGTGTGTTCCCATAGAACAAGCTTTCGTTTTTTTTGGTTTTTCGTTAGTTTGATTTGGACCCTGTATAAAATATCCCATGTGGTATTTATTGCTTAATGTCAAAAATAAACTAAGAATATTTTCCAAGAGAGCGTGCTTTACCTTTACTTTTGCGGTGATTTAAAATGAAATAAACAAATCCATTTAAAAATCGGTTACTATTTTTTAAATAACTTTGATCAACTTTGTCTTATCGCAAAAAAAACATTATCATGTTTAAGTTGATAACTAAGTATTTACTTACATCCAATAGCTAGGCGAAACTTCTTGTTTTATCAATAACATTTTACGATATGCCGTTTTCACAATACCCGCGTAATAAAATTATATGAACCTCATTATTTTGCGGATTTTTAGCTATGGTCGCGATGTAGTTTTCTTTTGTTTCTTTTCCTACTGTTCTATTTTTAAATCAAGTTTGAATGAAGTTGAATTCTAAAGAGACTTATGAAACGTTCAAAAAAAAGGTAAGTAGGTAAACACTCTTAACTCATATTCGCGGGTGCATCGTAACATCAGATGTGGGCTGAGAAAATATAGAAGATCGAGAATTTTGGTCCCCCTTTGTAGCCCACATAAAGACAATCCTAATGATTATAAACTTAAATATATAGCTATTTGTAGTGATGATAGCTAAGTGGTTAATGCGGTCGGTTCGTACGCCGATGGGCATGGGTTCAAATGCCAAAAATAAGCTTGAGCCGCCAGTAAAGAAAAACATTTAATCGGGTACTGTCTATGTCTAGTACTAGACTGGCTTAACTTCCCCCCTTAAGTTAAAAATCTGCCACCAAGTACCTAACGGTGCGTTTCGGCAGCTTCAGTTTCATGCCAGGCTAGGTGTGGCCATCTTCGACCATACCGTCACTTAACATCATGTGAGCTGTGGTCAAATAACCAGTGTATTCAACATAAAAATTAAATTTTGGAGACAGATTATGATAGGTAAACTCATAAACAGATTGTGCAATACAGGCGTTAATATCAATTCCATAAATACTGTACGTTTATTTTCAAACGTATACACGTAGTAATTAAGTCTAGACAACCCAGACACGACTTACGAACCCATCTACAGATCGATCCCCCCTATACAATAACCTCATCGACTAAGCTGCAAATTATTCCTGGCCCTGCATCAGCAAAACAAAGCAAAAGCGACTGTGACAGCGATAATTGGCGGCCGACATCACGCTTTAGCCCAATTCGTAGGTATCGAGTCTGCGACCAGAATACAATGAGCTGGCGGAGGGAGTAGCCTGTGCTGCCAGGTTTGTAAAAAAAATCAAATTTTCAATACTCACTCTAATGCACAAATAATAAAATAAATAAATATAAAAAATAAATTGTTTTGCAGTTGTGAAATTTGAAAAAATGAAAGCCTGTGTTAATATTTCTAAATATGGTCCCTCGGTATATATTCTGGAGTCTGCGTTCTATAACCGCGTACCCGCTGTCCGGGATGCACCTTCCACCGCGTGCTTCAGAATCAACCTAAGATCTTTGCTGCTAGGAGACCTTGTTTAATGACATTGACGAGTATTTATTTATCGATTTATTTAAAATTGTAACTAGTATACACCAAATACATTAAAAATTAAATTCGCAAATAACAAATGTCAGCGTAACAGCAATAGGCGAAGACGGCAAGAACAATCCAGATACGAAGTATGTAAGTCTTATCCGCAACAAGAAGCTGGAAGAAATGGTCGCAAATAAATGCATGTCGGATGTTTTAATAAGTACAGCGATGTTCTGTTCGTTTTTGTTGCTGAACGTTCAGGATAATTGTTATATTGATTTCTTCTGTTAAATGGACTGTATCTGATTTATGTTGTTGGATGATAGGAAAACGAATTCACGTGCGTTGCATTTGCGTTCTTCTCCTTTAGTATCGCGAATATGATTGTCTAGAGTCCAGACAACTTTCGTGATGAATTGAACCGTTTATTGTCATGGATTCATGATTTTTCTTAAAATGTGAACGGTTTTTTGGAAAATGGTGGAACTAATTTGTCCATGTTGGCGGGTGGGAGTGTACGACCGGTCTTTGCTTCATTCTCCGGAGGGTGGAAAGGAGGCGGGAAAATCTCATCAGGCGACGATGCTTGAAAAATAATATATAGTTATAATTGATCGTTTTATTAATTGTTGGCATAAAAAATTGTATACTGAATTTTTTAGTAAGCGCTTCACTGGCAACACTAAATGAAATTGCATTTCGGTCCCGACCTACCCTCACACGAGACGCAATGCGACGCGACGGCTCGGTACATGCGGCACTATAGGTGACTAGGTACCCGCCGTAGGTACACTCTATCCAGTCTGTCTGGTACACAACTGAATTATACATTTATACATCGCGAGGTTTATTGCTGCTACAGGGATTGCGGATCTGGTGAATATTTCAACATTTTAGCGGGTTTCACCGGAGGTAGCTAAGTTATAATGCAATCGATTGAAATTGATTTGATTGCCCTGTTGGTTCATTAGTTTTGCTTCGAGAGCTGAAGAGAGTGAATTAAACTTCCACTCAGGACTCACATTCATGGGACGTATATAGATGTGTGTTCTGTATGTTTTTTTTGTGATCAAAGACGGTAAACTACTTAGCCTGGAATGGAACTACCTCTCAAATGAGGCTGCCGGAACACACCATTAGGTGCTTGGCGACAGAGTTTCAAAATGAGAGAGGTAACTAACCAATCGAGTACTAGAAAGTGCTCTACCAACACGCTGTGGTTTCTTTAAGATGATTTCCTTGACCAGTACCTCAAGCTCATTATTGTGGTTTGCCTACGCCTTTCGACGAAGGACCCGACTGCGCTAACCACTGAGTTACCATCGCCACCATGCAACATTAAGGATGTTGTCGTTGCGTTGCCAACCCAGAGAGACTCTCTTAACATGAAATAATTTGTATAGATAATTATTGTTTGCAGGAGGCTGGACAAAAAGGTTAAAAACTATCTGCTTCAAAATTACACACAAGGTGGACAGACGACCTAATGAAGACCCCAGGAACGCGCTAGATGCGAGCCGCTTCCAACCGGTCTTACCGGTTCGGTTTTATCGAGGGAGGCCTATCTCCAACAGTGGATGTCTCACGGCTGAGATGATGATGATCATTACAAATTATTTATTTTCTAGAGTTTAGTTGGCTTAGAGAATGTGGCCAGCTCCTCAATCACAGTGGCCAGCCGCCAGACGCTCTGTCTAGACGTGGGGTTTAAAGTGCATTTTTCTGTCTGGACCCCTCCGTGGAACCCTATGCGTATGCGTTATTTAATTTTAACAGTCTATCAGACTCCCCCACGAGTCTTTATTACCACATCTTAAGGGACGTTATCGGTTGTCGTAAAATGATATAGTAATGTATGTCGGTGTTTGACGTTTTCTTTATTGAAAGGTGTTTATAGGTAGGTAGGTTTTGTTTACGTTTTAGCGAAAGGGGATTGAAATGAAATTTACTTGAGTAGGTAATGACTTTGTACTGACGGAGTAGAAATTTCTTAAATACGTTATTTACAACGTAAGTTTTTTTTACTTGAAAATAGGCTTGTGATTGACTTTCATCTCGCCTGATACGGTCTACGAAGCTAAGTGAAAGTATACTCGTATCTTATGGCTGCGTGCTGTGTGCTGTGTGCTTCATCTTCAACAAGATCGTGACTGACTTTGGTGTTATCAATACAATATTTGTCTTTGTATCTGTACAGCTGTTATTGTCATGAACCAGTGTTTTAGACATAATAACACGCCGAACAAGATATCTGAAGTAAGATTTTCATCAAACAAGCCAATGCTTATTCTATCCCTACTCCATCAAACATTTTAGTGTAAAAAACAGAGACCAAGTAATACTTTCTTGGTTTAGCTTTGTTTGCGAAGATTACTAACTGGCCCCAATCTAAGCAAAGCTATAGAGCTTTGCTTAGTTTGGGGCAGTTAGCGCTGTGTGAAATGTCTTCCGATGTTTATTTATTCATAGAATATTTTAAGAATGCTCGCTGGCTTGATGTAAATAATGCACGAGCGTGCGAACAGTTGTCTAGAGCGTGCGTGCTCAAACATAGTAGCTCCTCGGAACGGTTATTTCAGCGTTCTTGTGTTTCAGTCGTTTTGAGCAGGTACAAGAAGTTCTTGCTGTTCTCGTAGTATTATTTTGGGTATAAACACTGAGAACGGACTATCAGTTACAACAAAAGATCACTAAACGGTAAACGTCTCTCTGCCACTAGCTTTAGCTTTATGTTTATTTGGCAATCCGTCCTTAAATCCACATCATTTTTTTATATAAAGACCACACCTCACTTGATGTGAAGTGATGGTGTTATCAAAGAATAGCACACCTAGTCTAGAATAGAGCTGGCTTCCAGAACACACCGTTAGGTGCTTGTGGACAGATTTTTAACTCGAGGATAGTGGATTACTTGATTAGCTGAGTACTAGAGAGTACTCTACTGTGGTTTTCTCACGATGTTTTCTTTTACCAGTAGCTTATTGTTGGGATTTCAACCCACGCTCTTTGGCGTGTGATCCGACTGCGATAACCACAGATCTAATTTAGAACTTACCCTCTTGCTCATAAAGTAGACACACTACTTCAGAACCACGGAAATAAAAAATACAATTGTTTTTACAAATTTGACTGAATGTTATCAATACCTAGGTAGTCATATAAAGTAGTCGTTGCCATTTGAAAACTTTGTTGTTACAATACAGTAAACACCAAAAGTAATGGCTTCCATTTCATTTTACCACATCCACCGCGACAGTGTAAACTCACGAACAGAATGCCCGCACGCTGCACTGTATACATCAACATTGTACCACCATATTCCCTGAAAGATATATAAATAATATAATAAAATATACAGACGCTTGTATCTCTCTACGTATCATCACTTCATATCAGGTGAAATGGCGGTAAATGTAAGCCTAATTATCATTCGACAGCCCTGTTGGCTCATTGGTAGCATATCTGCCTTAAGAGCTGAAGGGTGTGGGTTCGATTCCCGCACAGGACAAACATTTTGTGGTATAAACGAAATGTTTGTTCTGTGTCTGAGTATTCTGTATTTATTTTAAAAAAGTATTTAAGTATTATAGATAACTATCAACATATAACAGATAACTATCGGTTATCTGACTTCCATAGTACAAAGCTTTACTTAGTTTGGGGTCAGATGGCGCTGTGCGTAATGTCCTACGATATTTATTTATTTTCAAAAAATTGCATACCTTAAAACTGAAATCATACCGAGTAATGACGAATCAGAAACGGAGCATAGTAACATAAAATGTTTACACGGTTATTACCCGAAGCAGCAGTACCAATAAAGGATTATATGCTCACACCTAATAATTGTTATGACAGGCTCGGACGTTATTGGAGCCGTCTATACGTGGACAGCAGGAAGCTGCAGGTCGTTGCACATCGACGTAACAGGGGTGCGGGTGCCATGCCACCCGCCCCCACGCCGGCGATCGCCCCTCGGTTCATTATCAAAGTTCACTAGTCCGCTGCACACATCGAAAGACCATGCCGAGTGTTGCATACATCCAAGCGACCAGGGAAACTTGAGCTTCCAGGTCATGTACGCTTCGAAGCCAGATAGACGATAGCGTAGCTCCTCTTATCCTGGTGCTTCGAGGGTGTCGAACCGAGCTGCACCGCGGAAGCCGCCAGCTCGAGTTTTGACAGTTCGCCCGGAAAATCTACAAAGGAGGAATGTTCCACTTAGTAACATTAATTACGCGACTTTAAACTTTATCTCCACGTATATAAGAATTCAAACGTAAGTCCGATAAAATTGTTTTCAACTAGAATTCTGATGTCTTTGTCAGTCTACAGAGAAACAAGGAATAGAATTAAACCGAGATTAAATGTTGAGAAATCTTTATGAGGTTCTATGAATATCATGTTTGAGTTACTCATAGAGAAAATTCATGATAATTATGTACGTATAATAACATACAAGCGACTTGACTCAAGGTCGGTTTTACATGGTAATGCGCATAATAGGCTAATATAATCTGTCTAGGGCTCGAAAGGCGAGGACAACTACATATCTGGTTGCCATGACAACCGCCGCACGCACACAGCCACAGACTCGCCTGGTGTACTAGGCATGTACTAGGCTCGCATACGTTAGCGAGAGATGGATAGGCTTTAATTTGTTAGCGAATCTAGAGCTGACTGATGAAACCTTTGATCTCTGTACACGGGGCTAAAAATGCTACAGTTTATTCTGTGTCCAATTTGCTATATGAATGTTAAACTATTTAACTTGAAAGTTGTAGCTTTGCTTATAACCGCTACCAATAAAATTTAAATCAAACAGATATACAACAATTAGCTAGTACAAGTCGAACATAAAGTTTGTAATGCTATCCTAATCCCACTAATATTATAAATGTGAAAGTTTGGATGGATGGATGTTTGTTACTCTTTCACACAAAAAATACTGAACGGATTTGGTATGGAGGTAGTTGAGTCCCTGAATACAAGCTACTTTTTATCCCGATAAATTGTAGCGGGTAGCACCTCGGGGCGCAGCTAGTAATATTCGAAATCTGCACTTCAAGTTCTAGACAATGCTAATAAATTTTACTAGATTATTTTGTTTATGTACTCTAATCTAATTTAACTCATGTCTTTTATTATATGTTTTTTCTTAAATATGTCTAGTCCATGACATTCCAAATTACACAAGGTTTAATGGATCAAAATGGGAGGAATACATTAATACGTTGCAAGAAAAATAATGATATCGCGTTGGTAGTGTTTAATCTGAGTCGCGTTGTATTATTTTCCAAATCTTAAGCCAAAAACAAAAAAGCAGACACACGTCAAATCTGGCAAGGCATTCAGGAAAAACCCACAAACGAACCTACATAATTATGATGAAACTAATATATTTCTATAGTAATATATACACGGATTTAAATGAAATTTGGAATAAAGGGAGCTTATTATTTGTTATATCACATTAGCTCTTTATCCTAGAAAACGTGGGTGAACTCGCGGGGCGCAACTAGCAGATAGGTACATACGTAAACTTAATATAGCACTCCTTTTTGGGGAAATCGCGTAAAAAAGGTTAAATCTGATATGAACCAGTACATTTTTGCCCGTCTAAGCCATTCTATGGCAGCATATAAATTAAGGGATAGAGAAAGTTAAAGAGTTTTCTTCCCGACTAACGACCGCAAAGTGATTTTAATGACCCTTGGGACGACTGTCCGCACTCCGGGGGCATACTAATGTCTAGGGGTCAGCGGAAGAACTTTACATGTGTTGTTATGCCTACACTCGTATCTGTAGGTACTATTGAAGGAAATTTTATGAGATATAACTGTTGCTTTACGAGTCTCACTGCAAGTTGTGTGCGTGTGATTCACGAAGGAGAGAAAAAGAAAGAAGGTTTCAATAGTAAATCTAGGAAGTCATCTAGGCAGGTACGTTCGTACTATTGGACCGCCGAACAGTTCTGGTTTAGATGGTACTACAGCTTGCGATATTACAAGGCTGTTGAGACGTATCGAATTACATCGAATGTAATTTTTAACCTTTTACGACAATGACACTGGGTCTTACCGGGCCAGCCGTGGCCAAATTTAAGAAGTCGGAAGTTGTATTTCAATTATTTTCTATCAAATTAAAGTGTATTTCTTTAAGATTATTTATTTAATTAAATTTAGCGCATGCCTACGCATTGCAGTGAACGGTACAAGTGGTCGTAGCATTGCTACGGATACGTAACAAGATTCGTAGTCTGCAGAAACTGTACTGCCGTAGATCGAAATCTCGTAAATCGTTCTACAGTGCCAATTTTTTTCTTATAAACGTATTGAATTTAGTTTATTATTGTTATTATCTAAGGTAGTTTACGTTTTCGTTTCTTATGCAATGATTTAATTGACGAAGTTTCGGCAGCCTTGTTGGGAGACCGTTTGGCTTCCAATCCAGAGGTCCTGGGTTTGAATCTCACGGCACGCGACTGTCTTCTTTAAGTATATAGCGTATTGTCGGAAACTACTATCGGTAAAGGAAATATCAATCAATATCAAACAAATCAAGAAAAATCTACATCCGGGAGCTCAAAAAAAAGTTTTCAAAGATGTGTGAAGTCTGTCAGTTCGCACTTGGCCAGTGTAGTGGCATAGTCCTCCATGCTGTCTAAGTGCTGATATGCCTTACCCTTTTCACAATGGGAAGACGTCTATGCCCAGCAGTAGAATAATTTATAAAAAGGGTTGTTCTAGAAAGATTTAATCTAGAACGTCTTATAACCTAGATGTTGTAGACTAATAATTTCAATTATTTTGTAAAGCTTCTTCAATCAAATCCAGAGTTAAGAGAACAGCAGACGACAAAACGTATCATCATAATATTCACCCTCCGTCTAGGACGAAACTTTTTTTGTACCTATTCGTTGTAATATCGGAATGTCTGTCTGTACGAGTCACAAACAGATCTTGACATTGAATGACGGCAGGTTAAATAAGTAAATATTGAAAGAAATTTCATAAAGCAATATCTAGCCCTAAACTAACTATAGAAACAAGATAACTGATAGAATACTTTCATATTTTTTGAAAATACATACTTAAAATACACACAGAACAGCCAAATAAAACAAATATCTATATGACTCACACAAATGTGAGTGGTCCAGAGTGGGAATCGAACCCATGTGGAGTTCCATTCCTATTTAGGACTTCAGTTTTCGAAACAGAACAATTAAAAAATGTGCTAACAGGTAAGTTTTGACGAAGAGTAACAATAATTAAGAATGACGATATAATTTTTCCTCTCACTCTAAACTAATTTTAACATACAAAAAAATAATATAGTTAAAATAATTATTTTTTAGCCGTTTCTTCTAAAGTAGGTACTTTTTTGGCAAAAAGGATGATTTAAAGTGTGCTTAAAAACCAGAAATCCGCTCACAGGTCCAGCCGAGTGAAAACTATATGCAGTGATACGAGTACATAAATATAGTGGATATTATAAAGTACCCCCTGACTGCAAGATAAAGTAAGTACCTAAAGACAGACAGAAAAGCATTCCGCGACAGCGTCGTCTGGATTCGCCCTTCGAAGGGGAATTAAAGCAATTTCATAGTAGAATAGGGCTCCCGGCCTTACATTTTGATGTAACGGCAATTCAACGTTCATACTATTTATACTATTATATTTATTTACTCGATGGTAGATCTCCTTAGCCTGCTTAGCTTAGCTTAGCTTAGCTTAGCATGTAGGTGTGCACCATCGCAGCATCAGATGCCAATCAGTGTAAACAACTGTATTCCCATTTTGAGAGTACTGCAACTAGTGTTGCAATTAGTAGTTAACCATCGATTGTCTCAAGGTAGTGGGCGCCAAAGCAGCGTTGCCCTAGATTTTGTTTTGTTAATCAAAGTTGTTCTTCTATCCAATCAGCGCTATGTATTTTCCCAATAGTGTTAAGGATCACAAGCAGTTTACTGCACTAAACGTAGTCCCTAAAATATTTAAGAGTAATAGGATTTTGTGGACAGTCCTGTCTAGACTGGCATCAAAGGTCCAGTATCAGATTGCAGGTAAATTAATAACTGAATTATGGAACAGAGCGCCGCGACCACTGTAGAGTTACTCGTAACAAAAAGATAGGTATTGCAGACGAACACGCTATAACGAGGAATGGCTACAGAATAAGGTGGTGACCACAATAACAGGAGAAAAGAAAAACAAGCATAAAATATTACCAGCTATTCTTTAGGGTATTTTCTAGTGTTATGCGGAAGGTCTAGATGTCGCCGCCCATTGTACGTGTTTTAGGCTGTTTCGATTTTACGGCAGCCACTTAAGCAAATAAATATCGTAGTAAATTTCACTCAACACCATCTACCCCCAAACTAAACGAAGCTAGCACATGGGAACCAGATAACTGATAGAATACTTATTTAACATTTTTTGTGAATATATACTTATAATAATAAAATATACCCAGGCAAGGAACAAACATTTATCGTCGTATAAATGTTTGTTCTGGTGGGAATCGAATCCATAAAAACTCTTGAAACATATTATTACCACAAAGCATGTTATTATTCCACCGAATGAGTTAACCAGCCTTGGTTGACTGGCGAAGCTTCAAATCGATAGAGATTTTGCGGAGTGAACATTTTTTTTTTATGGATGACAAGTTTGGTTTACCACACTTAATTATGTTGAATGACTGGTTCTCCAGTGAGGCTGAACACGGCGATGGGTAGATGGGTACTCGGCTGCAGACTTTCAACTTGAGGGTGGTAGCTAGCCAGTACATTACTAGAAAGTATCCTAACAACATAATTTCAAAGGTTCCGTTGTTTTTCTTTACAGGCAGCCCAAGCTCATTGTAAAGATTTGAATCCACACGCTATAGCACGCGAAACGACCGTGCCTGCCACTAAGCTATCACCGATACTATTGTTAGTTTATAAGAGTCCATGTCAATAAGTTTAACTATTTATTTCTCTAGCTTTACTTTAAAAAAAGAGAGGTAAGTTAGAAAGCTTTATCACATCTGGTTTGGGAAGTTGGAACAGGAACCCTGGCCACCCCACTGCCCAGTTGCAGACTGCGATGGCGGCGCTTCCGACGGTCGCCATGGTTACCTTGCCCCCTCCACCGCCCCTGCACCATCTACCACCAATCTGCAAATATTTACTCATGCATCTAATGACTTCTAGGTATTTTTCCTCTACATAACATCACCTATTAAAGTAGGCACTTTGTATCCTGCGTTCTTCTACAAAGAAACATTATAAAATATTATAAAGCTTTTTTTTTTGTAGTAATGTGCCAGAAAGTGTATTCAAACAGATTTTTGTTACAAATTATTGATGTATCGAAACGGTATCAATGTTTTGTGACAACCAAAACATTGAGCTCGGTGAAAAAAAAGTTCGGTGTTTGACCACAGGTCACCTGATATTAAGTGTCGGTGTGGTCAAAGATGGTAAAGCTCACCTAGCATGGAATGGAATGGAAATAGCTCGCGAGTAAGGTTGCTGGAACACACCGTTAGTTGCTCGGCGGCAGATTTTTAACTTAACTAGCCAACCGAGTACTAGAAAATACCACCGTGTTATGGTTTATTCATGTTTTCCTTCATCGGCAGCTCAAGCTCATTGTTGAGGTTTGGAACCGACCGCGTTCACCACTGAGCTATCAACCCAACAATTAGTTCTACGAACTAATTATCATATAACTTGTATTGTTATCTCAAAAAGATGCTACTGATGTCAGACTTGGCGAACGATACTCCGCCCTTTTTATCATCACGTGGACTTGACAGGCAATTAATTTCAATCATTCTAGGACAACAATATTGAATGTAATTTAATTTTTAAGTGATATGCTATCAAGAACAGCTATATAAACTAAGGGCAGAAGAAAGAGCTATGCGTTCTTCAGTTTTACTGAAAATATATCATGCTCGTCTTTTCATGGAAAAGACTTCAACGCATGCTCCGTACATTATTGGGCGGTATTACAGTTTTCAGTCCTAATTATTCATATTTATCAGCAGGTCTAATCTCGTGTAGTAAGAATATGATAATAACAAGTTTAAGAATTTGAACAGTGTCATATGTCTTTGAACCTTTTGAGATGAAACTTCGAGATCGCGGGGACCGGGTGCAAAAAAAGAAATAAGCTTAATTTATAAAAAACATGATGTAAGGATTTTAAAAATACCCCATACATCAAAATCTGTTTAGACATTTAAAAGTGGAATAAAAAAACTTTTGCTTACAACGTGACAATGGGAACGTTTTGAAACTTTTTCATTAATAGCGCCATTTTAGATTAGTTTATTAAATTTGATTTTTTTTAGTTGTCACTTATGAACTAATCAGCTAAAATAAGATACTATAAAGCTAAGAAAATAAAGACGCCAATAAAAAACATGATAACAGCATAAATTCATAATATTTTTTGATTTAAAATACATATTCATAGTTGCTGAAACAATTGAACAAAAAGTCGAAGTCACGTCACAGTCATATTTCACTGGAATGCAATTTCACCGCGAAACCTTTGTCTAGCCGCGGCGTCCGCCGGCCCCGCACTAAACTAACAGTTTCTTTGTTGTGCCAATGCACCGGCAGTGCAGTCTGGGGGTCAACACGCCTCAACTTGGGGTAGGTTAGCACACACAACGCGACGAGACACTCACTACTGCACTTACTCCAATTACACTTAATTCAACTACTCTTTTAAATTTTAATCATACATTGCTGCACATGCATGAGAACGTTGTAAAGATCAACTAACCAAACTTTCAATGGTTTACAAAACAGCGATACTGTGGGTAGTTTGAAGCGGGTGTGAGGTGACGTGGTGAGGAATTGCAGTCGAATGTGGCCATAATATCCGACTTCCGAAGAAACAAGGCTAGTTTACTTACGCTGCGGCGCTCGATACGCTCTCCGCATATGTGGATTTAGCGAGAATTGTTGTAATAGAATTTCCCGATGTGCTCAATCTATTAAAGCAAGCTGGGGCCATACCGTGCACTCTTATTTCTATTCAAGTTAGACGCTCACATCAAATCTACACAAACGAAAAAGTTTACTTTCGCAATTCGGATCCCACAAGTGTAACTTTTTCGTAATTGCTTAACTTAAATGGCAATAAGAAGTCACGGTACGAAGAAATAGGAATGTTTCGCCTAATACTCAGGACCAAATTCAAAAAATCTTTCACGGTTTTTTTTTTAATTAGTTTTTTTAGTGTCGCTTCTTGGAGCTCCTGGCTGTCCGATAGTAAAATGGGGTAATTAGTTCATGTAGCACACATCTGAAGCGCACTCACTAAAACGTATCCGGTAGAAAACTGACAGACAATTGGTAAATCAATGAAGAATTAATAAATACTTCAGACAAGCAAACAAAAGAAAAACAATATCGATCAAATATTATTATTATACAATTATAATTACATTATACATTATACCTTTAATTAGCTCAAACTCATTCAGTCCACTGCAAGCTGAGTAAAGGTCACAGTCCTATTTCGAATAGGCAATCTCTCAAGTTTAGCACTAATCTTGTTCGCAGAACTTCTAGAATTATCAAGATATTATTATAATGGCGTGATAACGTATGTCATACCATATAATACAGTAGATATTTATGACATGGAAATTTTTGGAACTGTGATGAACTGTTGATTCTGGGGCTAGATTTTGGAATGCAAAACATAATAAATAGATAAAACATTGTCTACAACTTTTTTTATTTTTGTTTTGCTTACGCGGGAATACGCTCGTTTAATTACATTGCAAACTATGACTACAGTTTCGACCACATCCGGTTAGATTCGGAATATCCGATATGAAACGTGAGTAATCCCTCAAAGATAAAACAAAAACGTATCAAAAACCACGTCAGTGTCCAGAGAAATATTTATCTAAAAATTTAAAGCGTTGTTAATACATTTGATTGAATTTCGCCCCAGACTAATTAATTAGTCCAACAAAATGCGACAAAACAAACAGTAGGTACCAGGATAGCAGAGATTTAAAGACTGCCTCTAATTGAAAATTCATCACCCCACGATCTCTAATCTCCCCCTTTCCCGTACAAGTCTATTGATAGATGTTATACTTGTGTCAGTCGTCTGGCTGCAGCTTCGTTCGGTTTCCGTCTGCTGAAGTACCTGCGAACGGCGGGGCGCCATTGCAGATTGCAAACTACCTAACTTGGACAGACTGAATTGTTTACAACCTTATATTAAAGCTAAAATGGGAAAAGTTTTTTCGATACTTAAATCGTTATCTGTTATATTATATTACACGATTATAAATAAATTTTAAATATTTCGTTAATTTGGCATAGTCATTTAAATTGTGGGAAATGCCAAAATTTTTAGCAAATATTATTTTTTGGACAAAAAAAAACAATATTTCTTAACAATTATAAACATAATTCAGTCAACAAAAGTAAAAGTTACATTAAGAAGTTTTCAATTTTACCCAAATTCAATTCTTGTTTTTCTTTTTCATTAAAAATTGTAAAATTAACTGATTAGAAGTTCAAGCTATAATATATTGTAGGTATATTTCCGCTTAAATTACAATTTATCTTGACGGTTTTTTTTAATCTCTCCGTAATGTTACTTGATATCAAAATAATCACACAAAGACATGTAGGTTGATCAATTAGTACAGTAAAAAATAAGTAGATACTCTTTAAAATCACTCATTTTTCTTTCCTCTAAACAATGTTGTAGTTGTTAAATATAGTGATGCTAGCTCAGTGGTTAACGCCGTCGATTCATACGCCGAGGGGCGTGGGTTCAAACTCGAACAATGAGCTTAACCTACCAGTGAAGGAAAATATCGCGAGGAAACTATAGCATGCTAGTAAGGTTTTTCTAGTATTCATTTAGCTAGCTACCACCGTTAAGTTGGAAATCTGAAAAAACTTGTGACAACAAATGTGTACACCGACGTGTTTTTTACAGGCTATATTTTTTGACTACAGTCAAAAAATCTTGCCTGTAAAAAAAAAATAACAGTGGCGTTTCGACCAGAAGATATAGAACCACGTTGCTACTCTCTAAATTTTGGCTCAAGCTAAGATGACGTAACGCTGCATCATAGCAACGCACGTCTGGAAATATCAGATCGCAATCGAAGTAAATGCTTCTAAGATTTTATAGCTGACTTTTATAGTATAGGGCACTCGATCACTTTGAGGTTGAAATAAGAATACAACAATACAATGTGATATTTTGTGTACGAGATACTCGTATGTATAACGCACAAGAAACGTACGTTTGTTTTTTATAATTATATAATCAAAAAAGTAAAGTCACTGGTCATCGATAAATTTAAGTAGTCTAGAAACATGACTCTGGACGTAGAATACAAATGGTGCACTAAAAATAGCCGATCTCAATCTGTCAAATAGATTTTAACAAAGATTTAACATAGATTTTAACAAATAAGGCTTCTAATAAAAACGCTATTTTTGTAACGCAGAATTTAAATAACTTGTGTACTATTAACTATAGTAAGTAGTAGTGTGTATTAGTAGCAATATTTTTATGAAATAGCGAGAAAGTTTGACAATGAGAATTTATTCTTTTTTTCTTAGAGAAACAATTTAAGTTTTAGCAACTTTTCCATAAATAAATATCGCAGGACATTACACACAGCGCCACCTGACCCCAAACTAAGCAAAGCTTGTAGGTACTATACATATAATATGTAGTTATTATTGTGAAATGTATTATTTCAATGAAAGCTATAACATTTATTTTATTATTTTTATTTACATAAACAGGTAATTCGACACAAAGTTAAAAATGTAACAGCTATAAATCCTGGGATTTAAAATAAACATACAATTATAAAAACCTAGATCTAAGAACAAGCCATAGAGCACGCCAGGTTTTTTATGTGCTCTGTTCTACGTTACTATTTAATATTTATTTCCATTTTAAAAATAATCTTCGAACTTTACTCGTTAAAATGCACAAAATTATTGTTTCTGAAACACGTGTTTCTGGTACATATTCAGCGGAAATTCCGAGACAAAGACGCAGACGCGATCGAATCAGCTCACTGGGTGGGCGGCTCCGGTGCAGGGCGGGCGGTGCACACATCCTTACGGTGGAAGTTTGCCCTGTTATTGCATTGTGTACGTAAATTTTTATCTTTACTAACAAATATATACAACTCTGGAGTCATACATTCATGGGTTACACACAATTTTTAAAAAATCAGAAAGATTAGAGAGCACAAAAGAGGACAAATTCAATGGCTCGAAATTAAAGTGCAGTATTAAATTTGCGAGCGGTCGAACGCAAGCCATGTAAAAATCTAACTTTTTTTTTGGTTGACAGTCTAGATATTTGACCACAGCTCACCTGATGTTAAGTGAAGGTGTGGTCGAAGATGGTAAAGCACACCTAGCCTGGAATGGAACTGGCTCTCAAGTGAGGCTGCCGGAACACACCGTTATTAGATGCTTGGCGGCAGATTTTCAACTTGAGGGTGGTAGCTAGCCAGCCGAGTACTGGAAAGTACCCTACCACTATGCTATGGTTTCCTGACGATGTTTTCCTTCACCGGCAGCTTAACTAACAGGAAATATCCAGAAACAACTATGAATTTCAGTTCTGATTTTCTCTGTAAACACGTTCAGCTTGCGGTATTCCACCGTCTTGTATAATTTCATAACCCTTCCAAGAAAACCTCGAGAGCTTCAACTGTGTCTACTTTAGAGAGACGATAATTAATTCTACTGAAATACCCACAGATTAAATGCTGGGGTCAACTGTATGCATGCATTTGCGCATATATCCGCACAGCTTCACTTGAAAATCAGTTACCATTCCAGACCATCTCTCGACACCGTGACTTAACATAGAAGTGCTGTGGTCAAACACCTAGCCTGTCATTCATAAAAAAAATACGTTATTATTTTTGTTTTACGTATGCGGGATTACTTTTGTCTCGGATGTGGCGGAAACTGTAGTCCGAGTATCCGATATAATAAAACGTGAGTGATTCCGCATTTGTAATACAAAACGTATCAAAACCACGTCAGTTTCCATGGTACGTTATTTGGTTGTATTCATTTAAAGTAAACCTCAGTTCGTGTTTGTGCTTTCGGAATTGGTTTTTATGGATCAGTTGTAAGTTTCTTTAGTTTCTTTGTCAGTTCGGTCATCTCTATAAAATATTATATCTAGGGTCTGTAGATTATTTTCTTCGCTGGATTCCTTGAGTGAGTCTTCCTGCTAAATGTATTTATCAGATTTGCGCTGTTTGAGCATGGGCTATAGATATCTGTGGGTGCTTCGGTCATTCGTAGAGCTACGGCCCTTTGATTGACGTCAGTTAGTCTAGTTAGACTCCAGTTCTTTAAAATAGTGCCGTCAAGTATCTCTATAATAAATAAACGATAGATTCAATTATTTAGAAGAAAAAAATTGTTTCCATTAACTCCCGCTAGGGGTGTCGCTGTTCCATTCACATTTCTATCATTTACGCAGTATGTGAATCTCGTAAATTGATATGCTAACCTATGCTTCTATGTATTTAATCATTTGTATTATTTTCTGATATTAATATATTTAGATAAATAACATTTCACTTTTTTTACACTTCATTATCATCACAATCAGTCTATCATAGTCCATTGCTGGCTTCCTGTAACGCATGCCATTCAGCACGAGCGACGGTTTCTTAGGCTGGCTTTGCCAGCTGCCTTACGTATGTTGTCACTCCATCCTTCACATGTTAGCCGGTTCGCGGTCTCCAATTTAGAACATATCAACCCTAGCAGTTATATGTAGATACATATTATGTTTGATAATAATAACTGCCTCCAGGTTTTTATTAGTAATATTAAAAACAATATTTTCTTGGAATCGAAATAATTGTGTAGCTCGCCTTCATAGAAAGCGAGAAAAAACTTCTACATTATTTACTCAAACGCATGATTTTTTTTAGATTTCTATATCAAAATGGTATCTGTGATTTTTATATCTAAGAAGTTTCTAAAAACTGGTATTTATAAATTTGTTCCAAGTGACGGTGTGGTCGAAAATGGTAAAGCATACGTAGCCTGGATGGAACTGGCTTTCAAGTAAGGCTTCCGGAACACACCCTTAGATGCTTGACGGCAGATTTTCAACTTGAGGGTGGTAGCTAGCCAGCCGAATACTAGAACGTATCCTACCACCATGTGTGTAAATGACAAAAATGTATTAATTTATGTCTTAATTAATTTAAATTTTTAGTAGCTAGTTTTTATTGTATCACAACATGCACTTGCCAAAATTCACGACCAGAGATGCTCGGAAAAACTAATTATGGACATTGGTCTGCTCCGCCTGGTGCAACTGAATGATTTTTGTCGTGGTGCACTTAGACCCGGTTAGATTTAAAAAGTGTGTTTTGCATAGTAATTTGTCATAATTTTTACAAAAAAAATAACCTTTATTCTACTAAGTCCAAACATACAATACAATACGATACAATGTAACCTGGCCGGGTTACATTGTCTCATTATGGAATTCCAGGGCATCATGATGATAAAACCGAAAAGTAGGTAATTTATTGGAACTATACCAGTGATCGTAAACATCATTGTAAGATTACAGGAAACTAAAATACGAAATTTTGTTCGCTTAGATGACTTCAAATTTCAGTTTAATCAAACTATTAAACTGATCTCGATGAAATGTATATAAGATCAAAAGTATATCCTATAATATTTTTTCAAATTGGTCCAACTCTTATTGAATAACAGAGTAATATAGATACATATTTTTTTAGGGTTAGGCACCTCAAAAGGAAGAACAAACCCCTTATAAGATCCTTTGTAGTCCGTGAAGCCGTCTGCCAAGACCTATCTCGGGAGCGCGTGAAGGTATCGAGTTGAAATTAAAACCATATACGCAGATCTGTGGTTCCAAGCAGCTGTAAAAAAATCAAACTTCTCAGTTGAAAAACTTATCGTAAAAAATAGTTACAGCCGTTTATGTCGCATAAAGCCGCATATTTCGACACTCACAAGAGAAACAAAACCTATAGGGTACTTCCCGTTGACCTTGTACGACGAAATTTGTCAAGAAGCTTTGTCTTATAGTATATTTTTAATTTAGTGAGTTGACCATAACTTGTGCGGAATCATACGAATGAGCTCCATTATTTAGGTATGTATTGCTACTATAATCATAATTGCAACACATGGAATATAATCATAAGTAATAATTATGAGAACTGAATTTCAGGAAAAGCTCGAAAAAAACTGCAACACTCGATTGCCAAACTATTTATTATACCTTCTAGTTTGTACGGAACCCTCGGTGGGCGAGCCTGACTCGCACTTGTCCGTATTATTTTTTCTAGGATTGCCACTAGATTGCCGCTAAAACTACTCCGTGATTTATCTTCACCATCTCACTGCGACAGATTGACTGCTTATCAACATCACTAATAATAATAATTAAGATTAAATTAAATTAATTTTATAACTATCTTCTTTCTGTATTGTATTATTGTAAAAAAAAATGTAATTCAAGTTGACAAAGGTCACGGACCCCGTCTGTGGAGCGTATAAATTGAAATTAAAAAACATTTCATACTACAAGCATGTATAATTGTATATGTACATAATTTATACATCTTTGATCTATTGACAGCCCTGTTGGCTCATTGGTAGCATATCTGCCTTAAGAGCTGAAGGGCGTGGGTTCGATTCCCGCTCAGGACAAACATTTTATGTATCAACAAATGTTTGTTCTGTGTCTGGGTGTACTGTATGTATTATAAGTATGTATTTACAAAAAAAACTATTTAAGTATTTTTACCAGTTATCTGTCTTCCATAGCACAAGCTTTGCTTAGTTTGGTGTCAGATGGCACTGTGTGTAATGTCCTACGATATTTGTATTTTTGTATTTGTATTTCTACTTCTGCGATAGAATTTCTGTTGGTTCCAGGTGCACAGTACCCGAAAGCAGCGCTGCGTTTTCGTTGTTTTGTGTCTGCGTGCCAGTGATGGTGGGAGAAGGCTAATGGATGCCCGTTGGCATCCCCAATATACAGGGTTATAAGCTTGGGGTATACTAAACTAAAAACATTGTATTTATTTATTTTCAGCCTCTAGTGTCCCAGTGCTGGTCCTTTCCTCCTTCTAGACTGCCCGGTCATCGGCCTTAATTATGAAACTAAAATTGTTTTTTTTTTTTAATATTTTAATATTTAAAAAAAAAAAATTATAATTTTTTTTTAAAAATATTTTATAATTTTTTTTTTTATTTTTTTTTTACCGTAATTTAATTCTATACGTTACAAATGACATTTATTAAACAAAAAAAAAGAACCTAAAATTAATACTATTTTCAAAATTTATACAAAAAACTTAATCTAAAAGTCCGTCAGAG
Source organism: Biston betularia (assembly GCA_905404145.2). Lineage (NCBI taxonomy): Eukaryota > Metazoa > Arthropoda > Insecta > Lepidoptera > Geometridae > Biston > Biston betularia. The sequence goes on from FR989877.1 coordinate 2,002,425, forward strand.
GAGGGATATGTGGAAATTGAGTAATAGTTTTTCTTCCTCGAGATTCTTGCTGAATTACACTGGGTTATCCAAAAAGAGCGTTTGTAAAATCTTTTAAGTTTGTATAATATAATGTATGTATTTATCTAAATGGCTTCATTTGTCAAGTTACATTTCAATGGTTACGTTTTGCCGCTGACTTCAAAAACATCGTGAAAAACCTACTTGATCGAGAGTTCATAAAAAAACTTCTCGAAGATGTGTGAAATCTGCCAACCTGCACTTGGCCAGCGTGGTGGACTATGGCCTTACCCTTCAAAAAATAGGTCTGATTCCGATTCGAATATATATAACGAAAATACATTTTGTTATTCATTGATATAACTTATTTCTAGAAAATTAAAATATCTCATAAAATCTAGAAAAATAGCCATTGTGATTGTAGATTCTTATTTGTTTTCGTAGTAGAGCGAGTAGACAAGCAGGTTATTGGCCTGTAGGTAAAATACACTTACAAAGGGGGCTGTGAAAGGGGGAAGCGGGCTGAATTCGCGACCTGCCGCACTGCACTACAGCAGTCGAAGAGCCAGAATTCACGGTTGCAGTGAAACTAATACTATAGAAATTCATTTTATAAAGCCTCACTCCACAGGCTCCAGGAAAACCTACCGTTTTTAAATTAAACACATTTCAGATTTATTTAAATTTTGGCTTACTTGACCACGGCTCACCTGATGTTAATTGACGGTGTGGTCGGAGATGGTAAACAAACAACTCTCAAGTGAGGCCGCCGAAACACACCGTTAAGTGCCTGGCGAAAGATTTTCAACTTGAGGGTGGCCAGCTAGTCGAGTACTATAAAGTACCCTACCAACACGCTGTGGTTTCATTAAGATTTCCTTCACTGGCAGCTCAAGCTCATTGTTGGAGGTTGAACTCACATCCATCGGTGTGTGAACCCACCACGCCAACCACTGAGCTAGAATCGCTGATATATTTTTTTTCGATATTAGTTGTGGTGTACCGAACAGCATCTGTTTACGAGGTGATGCTTATGTTAGTCATCGCTTACATAGTCATGTTGAAGGGAAGAGGGAGCGCCACGCGCTGCCTATTTGCGAGCGTGAGCGCTCCTAGCATCCTAGCATACACGCTTACTTGGTGGTATATTCCAAGTAAGCGTGTATATTCTGCCACCAAACATTAGTGTGAAACATTACTGTGTTTAAGTTAGAAGGCCGTACTGCAAATAGTGAAATTACAGGGTTGTTGAGACTAACCATCGAAATCGAAATAATGCCCTGGACTTTGTTTTAGTACTCAAAGTTTGGTTTATCGCTGCAATGGTTATGGACAGGCGTTATCTCTTATCATCAGGAGAGCATCTCGTTCGTCTCATTACTTTTACATAAAAAAACTCTTTACGTACTTAGTATGAGATATTGAGCTTGTTATACAATGAGCAATGAAGAAAAAAATGAATGCAAAATATCACAAAATGCAGGAGATCCTCTCCATTAATAGGTATTACAGCTGAAGCACAAGCAAAACCTTTCAATAGGCGCCTCCTCAGAGCGAATTAACGCGCCCCGCTGCGCGCCCGCTGTGACGCTTATACGGGGGAATTTATTATACGACATGGTGTTTTCTCTGATTTATTTGGTATTTATGTATATCTAATGATTTGGTTTATTTCATCCAATTTTCTGAGGCAAAGTGTCGAACGTCTCTACAAATATTTTTTAAAGTTGACAGGCTAGATATTTTAGGCCGCAGCTCACCTAATGTTGAAGTGACGGTGTAGTCAAAGATGGTTAGTATACCCAGCCTGGAATCAAACTGGCTCTCAAGTAAGGCGGCCAGAATGATAATTTTTATTATTAATCTAAGTTGGGTCGCGTTTGCCCACACTTTATCGTGGATGCGGGAAGCTCCGTTTACCTTGAAGATATATCTTAGGGACACATCAGAAAATACTCTGTGAAAGTCTCCTGTTTATAAATACAGACATATACAAAATCCTGTTTACATATAAAGTGTTCAAAAATATAATTTTGAACACTTTATATGTACTCGTACGTCTATACTATTAATAAGAGGAAAGATTTGATTGTTTGTTTGTATTGAGGAGATCCGTAGACGAACCAAAGTTACCGACATAGCCCAACGGATTAGCAAGTTGAAGTGGCAGTGGGCAGGGCACATAGCACGCAGAACTGATGGCCGATGGGGCTGCAATGTTCTGGAGTGGAGACCACGGACCGGCAAGCGCAGCGTAGGACGTCCACCCACAAGGTGGACAGATGACCTAGTAAAGACCGCAGGAACGCGCTGGTTGCGGGTCGCTTCCAACCGGTCTTTATGGAAGGCAATGGTGGAGGCCTATGATGATGATGATGATGATTGAATAGGCTCCGAAACTACTGGACCGATTTCAAAAATTCTATTACCGTAGGGAAGGTACACTATCCCCGGATGACATAGGCTACTTTTTATCCATGTATTCTCACGGGGACAGGAACTACGCGGGTGAAACCGCGAGGCGTCCGCTAGTGATTTATAAACTCACTTGGTTGCAGTTTCTAGCAAAACAATAAATACAAAGGGGCAGTTGCGACTGAGAGTCATTCTAAAAGTTATCTATAGTAAAAACTTCGTGTTTTGTGGAGGCTCTGCTAAAACAAGGTTTATAAACTGCGTCACTGTGTTTTATGCGCTGCAGTGGAATATTCCAGTACAACGCCCCGCCCCGGTCCTCTTCCTGTACCCACTTAGTTTTGGTGAATGCAGGATACAAGAAGATATTGTATATTGATCCTTCTGTTAGTAGATTTAAGGTACAGAAGAAAACTTGCGAAAAATGTTATAAATAAGTTCTTTAGAATTTTATTACGAAGTTTTGTTTATTTACTTTTGTCCGACTATTTTAGTTGAAGATCATAAAGTTCTGTAACTGTAAGCCTTCTGAATAGAGGTATACCTAACTAGGCGTTTTATTTAATTACAAGCGCTTTAAGCGAAGTTCTCAGTAGGATGCAAACGCTAAATAGGGTATCGTCAGAAAGGTGTAGTAATTACAAGTACATTATACTCGCATATAGGATACCTTGAATTACGGTCTTCAATGTATTTAATTTTTTAAATCAAATAAAAAGAGTGATTTTAAAACTTTGATGGCATCTTTCTAATTATCAATTATTTAAGACTTTGACATTTTATCAATTAATAAAGTATTCTAGCCCTGTTCTATAAACTGTTGGGCGCGGGCTTTTTATCAGCACTCTGGCCATAGTGCGGCTTCGCGTACTTCACACATATTCAAGAAGAAAGAGCAAAGAAAGACGAGGCCGCGCGCGTTGCACTCGCTTAGCCTCCTTGAAGAAGACCACCGGGTGTGGCCGAAACTATAGTTGAAGTATCCGACATAATTATACTAAATCATTAATATTAAAAACTAGTTTGTATGTTAGGAATTTGTAGATAGTTTTTTTTAAATAAAGCCAATATCATTTGACGTAAGTAATCCCGCATAAGTAAAACAAAACTTTTCTCACGATGTTTACCATTTGAAGTATAAGTTTAAGCGGGAATACGAAAATAACTTAACAGATAAAGATGCGTGCCTGGGATTCGAACCCAGATTGGAACGCAAACCGTCTCCCAACAAAGCTGCCGAAACTTCAAAAAAAATATGCTCACGTTAAAAGCTTTCATTACAAAAAATCCAATGAGTTTTGTGATAGAAAAGTTAGTAGCTAGGCGGCGGGGTGCAGAGGTGGGCGGTTGCTATGGCGACCGTTGCAGGAAACTGCACAATCGATGTTGCCAGACGTTGTGGATCAATGTGTCTCTAGTACTACGCGCGGTGGTACGTTCCCGGGTGCCGGGGAACGTATCTTCGCGCGCCTGTGTGCCGCCTCACCCCGACTCCGCCACCGTACCCAGCCCTCCAACCTGAGATATCCCGCTGCAGACACCGCACAAGGTGGGAGCTCAAGCTAAACTAGCCCAGAGCTATGTCCGCGTAAATTTCCCCGGGCGTTTGATCGTGTGCGTGGATTGTGTCAGTATTACGTGTAAGCGCGTTCCATTTTCATCGGAAACTTGTGAATGTGTTGTCTGTGTGCGTGACTGCCGGCGTGTGCTGGGACCTGCCGCGGCCGGTGCCGGGAGCTGCTATTGTTTGTTTTGTTTCTATTATCGTTCGGAAACTCAAACTTTGCTGTTCATGCGTGATGCTACTGCTACCGTTTGGATTCTGCTGATACAATCACGTGAGAGTATATTCTGTATCAGCTCTTCCTAAACGAAAAAACTTTGGCAGAGATGATAGCTCCGTGCTTAGTGCAGTGGGTTTATCAGCAACATCGTGAGGAAACCATAGCGTGGCGGTAGGGTACTCTCTAGTATCCGTCCGGCTAGCTGCCCTTTCATGTACATAACCTTTCATGATAATCTGCCGCCAAGCATCTTACGGTGTGTTCCGGCTGCTTCACTTGAGAGCCAACTCCATTCCCTGCTAGATGTGTTTACCATTTTTGACCACACCGTCACTATACATAAGGTGAACTGTGGTTAAGCATCTAGCCTGTCAATAAAAACTTCCACAATCATTGTTGGTTTATTCGGTGTCGCTGTGACGAGAGAGAAGAAAGGTGCAATCTTTTCCCGCTCAGGTACGTTTCCAGGATCCACGTGCGAGCCAAATTCAAATTTTTAACCGAATAAAATTACGCAATGTCGAGTTACGTGACGGCAAAGGGATCCTCTGTGGGATTACGGTGTTCCGTAAACAGAGGGTGGGAATTTACAAAAACGTCGCTTCAACTTGCCAAATTAAACTCTATTTCTATAGATATACGTTTTTAGTCGTATATTTCGGTAATAATGGTATTGACAAGATGCTGATGACTGGCAAATTGGTAAAGAAGGCTTCGGTAATAAATAGAGTTATGTGGTTGTTATCGAGCGATGTTAAGAGTCCGTTTATCTTGTTGTAACGGTTCGTTAAGTAATATCGAGCCTGGTCGCGGTAATTGATGAGATATTCGGAGCCATCCTCTCGTAAACGCAGGGACTAGGGAGTAATAAAATGAAGAAGAGTTTTCTCTTGCGAATCTGAACATCTTGTTCAAATTATTTGATGCGTGTTTTGTTCTGTTGTCTTGGTTGTTTACATTACCTACTTTACCGTTGCTGTCGCAGATACCTAAAATGTGTTTTGGCCTCCGATACTAAAAAGCGTCATTTTTATTGATCTTGAATTACTTCAATGGCGATAGTGACGATCATACACCACAAGAACTTTTTATTGACACTACAAAAAGTATAAGAAAATTCAAATAAGCCAAAAAGGCGGTATTATCACTGAGAACGATCTCTTCCAGAAAATCCTCTGATGGATGAGCCCATGAATCCTATGATACATTAATGGTAATTGGCAAGACGCCACTGTAATACTTGTCAAAATACGAAAAATAGTTTTTGTCATAAAAGAGAACAGATGAAAGTACTTACATTTTTGAAAACGCTAGAGTTGTGACTCTTTGAGTTTTTCCCCACAGACTATACATACTACTATCCTGAAGTTATTAGAGTCCGGCAGCTCTTGAACGCTAGTAGAAATAGGCGTGACTTCCCAGGCGTGACCTGACCATGCGTCACCACCACGCCCACTAACACTACGTCATTTTAATCATACAATTTTTTTATGTAAAGTAAAAAAATTAAACACCCTGAAGTTTGAGTAATAAAACAAAGTCTAGTCTAGGGCATTGCTGATTTGCTGCGTTGCGCTCAAGACTTTAAGACATTCGATGGTTAATCCCAATACATCTGTAAAGTTGCTCCAGTACCCTTCAAATTAACAGATCTATAAAAAAATCAATTAATAACAATATTAATAAATAGAACCGGATATTAGAGACAGCGCCATCTAGCCCCAGATTTTACAACTATATAACTGATAGAATACACACATACTTTTTTTGGAAATCTATACTTATAATAAATACAGAATGAATATTTATCGTCGCATAAATGTTTGTCCTGGGTGTGAATCGAACCCACGCCTTAATACTCTTGAAGCAGATATATTGACAAATGAGCTAACAGGCTATTCAAAATTCAAATTTGAATTAAACTTTTATTTTTATTGTTCACACCAGAAAGAAATACGGTAGGTATTAGTAGTAATTTCATTTAAATAAATAAATAAAATAAATATCGTAGGACTATACACACAGCGCCATCTGGCCCCAAACTAAGCAGAGCTTGTGTGATGGAAGTCAGATAACTGATAGAATACATAAATACTTTTTTTTTGTAAATACATACTTATAATACATACACACCCAGACACAGAACAAACATTTGTTTATTCACAAAATGTTTGCCCTGAGTGGGAATAGAACCCACGCCCTACAGCTCTCAAGTCAGATATACTACCAATGAGCCAATGGGGCTGTCATTTAGTCTACACTATGTAGACTAAATGACAATACATTTTGTTTTATCTACAGTCAATTTTTAACAATAATGACTCATATATCAGTAGTTAATACTATTTAAAGTAAGTGCCATAAATAGACCGATGAACCATTAATTTCCATGGAAAGTGAGGCTTTCCAACGGCGGCGTGTGTCATCGGGAACATCGTCCTATGATTCATTTATCCTAGACAGACTCTGCAGACAAAGGCAGGAGTCCCACCGACAGCGGGTATGCCGTTGGATATTTTCTACTCGTAGTTTGGAAAGTATGTATTTACACGAGTGTTGAATACTAAACAAAATAAAATTGTTAATCTACATTTTGCGAAAAAATCTAAAATTTTAAATGTTTGTATATAAAATATATATATATTATTATGTACGCCCATTTCCTTACATTACACTAAATTTGTAAGCGGCAAATTATTTTTAAACTTTCGTGACTTGAACACATAATAACGTTTATCACGTTTATCTTAATCGCGCGCAAATATATACAATACTATGATACAAAATTAAAACCATTATCATGGAATTTTGTTCGCGATTAATATCCGGTGAGAGACATTTTTATTTTTAAAATGTAATACTAATTGAGTTCTTTCTTTTGATATCAAGCATGTTTTTTTAATTGAAAAGCGAATTTAGGTTTTAAAATTTGCCATATTACATTAAACATGCGTTTTACTGAGACGCTTGAATAAAATATGATTAGCAGCTTAAGAGATACGAGGGATCAGATGAATATTAAAATCATGACCTTCTTTGCGTAATCAGGTAAAATATGTACAGCCAGTCCTCGAGTCAAAAAGAAGTACCTACGTACAAATTTGATTAATACAAATATTTACTAAATATGTATATCATTTAATTTGATTAATACTAATTTGATTTTACGAATTTACTTTTAATAATAAATTATTTTTTTATGGAGTAACTAAATATAATTTCATTGATACGTAAAGTCTTTGTATAATAAACTTCTGTTCTTACATAATTAAAAAAATAATGACGTAGAAAATAAAAATGCATTATTTATTTATTTATTATTTGAATAGAACAGAGAAAAGCCAGAAATGTACTAAGATGTCCACGTGACATATCGACAGCTTATGTCAATCCCGTACATTTTTGGATGTTTCTATTAGCGTTATCGGTAATCAAATGTTACTTATCTTCTTGACTGTTTTCCAAAAGGAACGTACCGTAATGTTTTTGAGCACTGTAGCTGTAAAGATAGCCGAAAGCTCACCCGCTGGCTTTAGGGCGCCCGGCTAATGTGCTCAGCCCTCTTCAATTTATAGCTTCATTTCACTGCAATTAAGGCTCCTTTGGACGCACTGGTGGGGGCACAATGTCTGCCTTATTTTCAAATGGAGAATGATAAAACCACAAAAGACATTCATAGTAAAAATGTCTGCTAAAGCGCACCTACTTACAAGAAATTCGATTCTACTGTTCACAAGACCACATTTCAAGGTAAGACTACCTCGAACAAGATTGGTTTGACCAACTCCTGTACTTTGAACTTCAAGTTTATTTACAATATAGTTTTTGTTTTTATCCATGTTTATTTTTTATATTTGAATATTGTTTTATGTATCAAATAGAGTGCTGTCTATTGTCTATAATCATTTGGAGTACCGAATATGTTAGTCGCTTACAGTTTTTATTATTTTCTCCTTTCAAAGGAGACCGCTGCATTTCTTTTGGCAAACATCTCTCAAAGCAAACAGTAGGCGGGTTTTTGACCCTAAAAAACCGGCTAGACAGATTGTCGCCCACGGAACTACAGAGATGAACAGCAGAGGGGAAGGGAAGCTTTTAGGTGAGATATATCACCTGATTGTCGGTTAAATTGAGTGTCCATTAGCAGCTTAAATGGAAAGCTGATGTTTTTGTCCCTGGAAGAATAAGCAATGAATCTGTCGGTCATCTGTCTGGGGAGGTGAGAGGTGGTTTAGAGAATGAAGTAATAGATGTTTCTTTTATAAAGCCACCTAAATACAGATATAGGTATACATAACTAACACATTTAAGCGATAAGGCATCGTTTGCACTGTCAGATATTTCACTAAATATTATAAAATTAAGTCGCACTTGGCGTGGTGTGTTAATTGGCTTAGTTCTCTTTTAAGTGTACTTATTTTAATTTTGATACGGCTGACAATCTTTTAGAGAATTTGTATGTGAACACGCTAATCGAGGCGGGTCGCCTACATTCAGCTGGCTAGCTACCACCCAAGTTAACAATCTGCCGTCAAGCACTTAATGTAGTGTTCCTGCAGCCTCGCTTAAGAGCCAGTTCCATTCCAGGTCAGGTGTGCTTTACTACCTTCTATAACACCGTCACTTAACATCAATTGAGCTGTGGTCAAATACCTACCTTGTTAACAATTAAAAAAAACTCTAGCAATTAGATTCATTGTTTTTTATCCGAATCAATTTATTATTCAATCATATTGCTGTAGACGTATGTTCCAACGTCCAGTAAAAACAAACCGGCTCAACGAGCCGCCATTCCAGAGTCCACGCACGCGATTAGAGAATTACCCGTGTTGGTACGGGACCACGATACTTGGCTGCACTAATTCTATTTATACACGTATGTGATTCACCTAGTTTTACCTGAAAGGTGACCTCGTTAACATTTAAGTTCTTACTCTTATTATTGGTAGTCTTAACTTGAAAAGCGGTCTTGTAAACATTTAAGTTCTTATTTATGTCATTAGTGGTCTAGCCCTGAAAGGTATTGTTAATACCTTTCTTGTCTTGAAAAGTAGACTTTAGAACATTTAAATTCTCAGAAACAAAGAAAAATATATATTAGTTATATCGTATCGTAGGACTATACACATAGCGCCATCTGGCCCCAAACTAAGCAGAGCTTGTGTGATGGAAGTCAAATAACTGATAGAATACATAAATACTTTTTTTTTGTAAATACATACTTATAATACATACAGAACACCCAGACACAGAACAAACATTTGTTTATGTTTGCCCTGAGTGGGAATCGAACCCACGCCCTACAGCTCTCAAGGCAGATATACTTACCAATGAGCCAACGGGGCTGTCAAACGTTAACGTTGGGGTAAACCATATTAAGGCTTTTTATACGTGCATGTGATGTGAATTGAATCGATTGATGATCTCAACGTCGCGTCATATCTAAGAAACATATCTAAGAGACAGCTTTGGTAGTCTTCTATTTCCTTACAGATCTGCTCGTTCGCGACCACTAACCACTCTGCTTTAATAATGACCTGAACCTGAAAATAATGACTTAGGTAGAGAATTAATACTCACAGGTGCAATGAACCGAGTGAACTGTTATTTGAAGAGGAGTTTATATAAACTCCTTACGTGGGTAAGCGAGGGAAAACCTATGAATCAGTAGGGTTGGGCTTCCCTAATGATAGCTACCATGAAATACAATGCTATATTGTTCGCATTGTAACTGTTTGTGTTATAATTTTAAATTAAGTCGATTATATACTACTTACACCTTAAAAAATCGACCACAAAATGTAGATTTGCTTTAGCTGGAGACGAGTGCATTGATTCCAATTTCTGCAGGGACCGTTCAAATATGACGTTGGCAGAATTTTATTAATTTTCAATAACTTACCCCTTCTGTCAGCGAAAGTAAGCAAAGCTTATGCTTACGTACGAATTAGTTTAAAAACAAGAAAAGTAAATTAAACAACACTGAAGATCCTCGTAGTAGACCCCACGTCTACAATCATTGGGGTCATTGTATTTTCTATTATTACCAATTTTAAATATGGAGCATTAAGCCCTCCCTTTGTACATGTTTTTCTTTAAAGTGTGCAATAAAGAATTAAATAAATAAATAAAAATCAATATGTAAAATGTTAAGGGGCATCAAACGATAAAAGTATTCGATAAAAATATCGAATTTTTCAGGCGTTCAGAATGTGCTTATAGTAAATTAACCATAATATGTCCAGTTGTGCCTATTGACTGAGGGTAAAAATAATCCGAATCAAGCTGGTTAACCTTCCGCGGCATTACCGTGGGACCGGATGCGCCACAAGCGCGGTAACTCGATGCCGGAAGCGCCAGCGGCCTCGGTGACCGGAGCCCGGACGCGGCGCACAGCCTCCCGCTTCCCGCCTCGTCTGCCTGCTGGCTCACCTCAGTTCTCCGCCACTCTCCATTGTTGAACATAGGTACTTGCTGTAAAATACTTGGACAGGTAACCGGTATCATAAATAATCACACTAATATTATGAATGTAAAAAATATTTTTGTTTGTTTATTTACGTTAGTTACATCATTACGCGGCTTTTAAATTTGAAATGTTTATACGTTGTATTAATGTATAGAAAAAAATAAAAATAGCTTAGCTAGTAAATAAATAAAAATGTATTTTATTTCCTGCAAAACTCTTTTTGTCTTCTATTATTTCTTGTAAGTTTTTTTGTTTCCAGATATCAGTTTTGTGTGTGCTTTATCCTATTTTTTAAGATTTAATCATTTTCCCTTTTTATGGTTGATATGCTAGGTGTTTCCCCACAGCTTACTTTATATAAGTGAGGGTGTGCTCGAACTAACCAGGAAAAAATAAAATAAATAAATGAATATAGGGAGACATTTTACACAGCGCCACCTACCCCCAGACGAAGCAAAACTTGTACTGCTTTACTGGTACCTTGTTTGAAACTACATGACTGATATTATAATACTTTTACACAGAACAAATTTTTGTCACACAAATGTTTGATCTAGGTGGGAATCGAACCCACGCCTCACAGCTCATGAAGCAGATCTACTACTAAATGAGCTAACAGGGCAGTCAATGAAACTGGCTCTCAAGTGTGGCAACACCTTTAGGTGCTTGATTGTATAACATATTAGTGCACTTGGTATAATGGTCTATTTACATCAATACATAGATTTGTCTAAAACTAGACCATCCTTAGAAAATCTTCTACAAAGGGATCTTCCATTTTTATTCATGAGATCGACCTTGGAAACACACGTGCAGACCTTCGACAGTTGCCGAGCAACTAATCTGCCATTATTTGAGCTGTTTTGTTGTCGGCTTAAGATATTATACTGATGTATTAATTTGAAATGCTCTTCAATATTTTTTTTATTTATTTGGCTTGCCTATGATTCCCATCTCGCCTGACGTTAAGCGACGATATTGTCTACGATGGAGCAAGTTGATTTTTATTAATAAACTTGGTTCTGTCAGTGACTTCGTCCACGTTGACTTCTAGAATGGGCCCAGAGAGAAATTATTTTTTTATATTGTAAAAATATTTATATATCTACTTACACTTATATATTACTGTTTACTTATATTAGTTTTGTCTATTCTTTTGATGTTTTTGTTTAACTTTAAAAAAAAATATAGTACTTTAATACTATAATAAATATACCTAAACCTATCTTAGGCTTAGCTTTAAACGCTGTATATGTAGCTAGAAGTACTCGAATTGTATTTCAAAATGATACAATGTGTTTTTCAAGGTGAGTGTTGCTCGTGACGCGCAGAACGCCTGCTGTTTGGCTACTTATCAAATTAATTACTGTACAGTTTACTCGATCAATTGTAGTGTATACAATTTTACATCAGATTTTCAAAGTGAAAACTTCTTTAGCCGCGTTAGGTTATTTTTTGATGGGGGTAAAAGTCACCGACATGCTTGTGGCGCGGTCTGTTTACATGCCGAAGGACGTGGGTTCAAATCCCAACAATGAACTTGCGCTGACGGTGAAAACAAACGTAACAAATTGTAGCGTGACGGTAAAGTACTTACTAGTACTTGGCTGGCTAGCTACTACTCTCAAGTTGAGGTCAACTGAACTGCAGATGAGGTGTGGCCAAAATCTATCCTGTCAACCATTTTTAGGTACCACCTCAGTACCAGATACTCTGCCATTAAACAGTAGAGCGTACACATTAGAGTTCCGGTTTTAAAGGTAGCTGTAGCTAGCGAAATTACATTATAGAGACTAACCATCGAATGTCTCAAAGTATTGAGTGCCAAAGCCGCGATAACCTGGACTTTGTTTTATTATTGAAAGTTGTGTGTACAGCTGCAATGGTCATGAACATATGTTAACTCCTACCAACAGGAGAGCATCTCGTTCGTATATTTATGTTCATCACAAAACATTTGCCTTGGGTAAGATTGGATCCTACACCAAGTTGATAATCTGTCGATGCACGCACGCACCTAACAGTGTATTCCGACACTTGAGAGTCAGTTCCATTACAGGCTAGGTGTGTTTGCCATCTTTTACTACACCGTCACTTAACATCAGGTGAGCTACTCAAACAACTAGCCTGTCTAACATAAAATATAAATGAGACCCCTTTCACGACACTAGTTTTTTTGATATCGTGAGTACCTACCTAACAAGTTGGAAACTTTATGACGATTTGGAATAAAACTTAATAGGCTATTTTTAATATAAGATTACTTTATTGCATCTGCAAGCTATCCACATTTTAACTGAGTTATAAAATTTCCAATCCTTGCCCGTTAAACTAATCGAGAAAGTTGGACGTTCCCGTTTTTAACTTCATTAATTTAGCGAATGAACTGTAATTATGGTAATAGGGCTACCTTGGGGCTAGTAATAATAACTGTACTTATTTTGCTGGTTGTTTGTTGAAGGTTTTGTTGGTAAACAGGGTGCGAACGGTGTTTTTGGTTGATGTTGATGGATTATTTGTTTGTGGTGAGTATTTCAGATGTTGATACGTAGTAACTAAAGCGTCTACTCACTTTCGAACAAACTTTACGGGCAAATTTCAAACAGGGTGGTAATTAAACAAAGATATTTTTTTTTAAAATTATTATTTAAAATTTTATATTATTATTATTATTTTAATTCCACTAATATTATAAATGTGAAAGTTTGGATGGATGGATGTAATAATTTTAGCGATAAGGCTGCCAATTGTTACACTTTGTTTTCAGATTGTATGCATTATTCCTTGAAATATATAGCCACAAACTGAATTCTACGCAGGCGGAGCCGCGGACACAGCTAGTTTATAATAGCAGTCCGATGGATTCAAAACATGCGTGCTCAAATAAGTAGTTTCCAAGTTTCTTCCTTCATGTACCCTGACAACAGTAAACATCCTGACACCTGCGCACTCAAAAATAGATCACATCCTGCATAAAAATAACGAAAAACGTGTGATCGTGACCGAGTGGCGAACTATCACACTACTGCACACTGTCGCATAAACTGTGACTGTAGCAGATGTGACTAAAGTACTTATTAAAACCAACTTATTGGAAATCTCTTGCTGGAGAAATTTAGACCTTATCATTAAAACACGAGTGTTATTCGTTGTGTAGAAATATATTGGTCGAGCGTGGTGTCAGGTTGCAAGGTACTCTACTTACATCCGCCGAAGGATGCTGGTTTCCAATGGATGTATTGATTGGTTTTAAACAGCTGTTTGCTAGTTTGATCTTACTTTTTTTTTAAAACAAATAGACTTGCGTTGGACCACTAGCTTGCCTAATGATGAGCGAAGATGAGGTCTACGATGGAGCACGCTTGCAGATTGTATTAGGAAACACCCACTCGGGCAGCAAGTTCTGTTATATTAGTGGTTTGTGCGATGAAACTGGAATCGAACGGCTGATTTCATCGCGTTCAGTCCAGTTTCATTTCGAGTTTTTGTAATGTCAGCTATGAAGCGGTGTCTTTTTTTACAGCTCCTGGCTGTCCGATAGTATAATGGGCAGGGTGGAATTAGGTCATGCAAATCTGAAGCGAACTCCCCAATGTGTACCCGGTAAAAAACCGATAGACGAGTAACTTTGTGTCGATGTTCAAGGCTTTGAAGCCTTTTCTTAACATACGAGTCATTGTTGGTGAGTTTCTTAGCACGTTACTCAATGGGCTCCAACGCCTCAAGGTGGTGGTGGCCGATCCGTCCCAAAGGTCAAAACAGTATAGACCTACTCAATGCACGATCGAACTTGTGCTTGGTACTCGTGCCTTCGAAAGGAACCATCACCAGGTACCTAGCTTTTTCGAAAGTGTTGTGTGTGGAAATAGCAACCTAGGTCCTAAAGTATATCAGAATTAAGTGTCATCCAAGTGACCTTCGCTAGTTTGTACGAACTTGACTAAACATATTATTGTAGAAAACAAGTCCTAAATGAAAATGATTGTGCGAATTCAATAAAACTTCGAATGTATCTGTTAGTTTTCAAATGAGTGGCTGTTAAATGTTCTTCTTTTTATAACGGATATTAATTATTAGATTATGATTATTTATTATTATAACTGACACCCTGGGAAGCAGTTGCAAGAATGTGCGCCTTATATGACAATTTTCTGAACTAAGGCTGTAGTTACCCACTAGCTGAAGAAATTGAAGAATGAAAAAATCTCTACTTATGTTAACAGTGTTTATTACTAAACACTTTCAAGCCTAACACGTAGTGCGTAGCGTAGTCGTAGCGACGTGCTACGAATGTCGTAGCTCCGGCGTAGAACACAAATCACATTCTAGAGTTCGGGCGTACAAACTTATGAGTATAGTTGGCAAAATAGAAAAGTTAAGGATCCGTACAGAAGATTATAAGTTTTCTTTCAAAAATTCGATGGCGGCTCCTCCATTTAGTCGCGTTATGTGCGTGATGCCACAAAATATAAGTCGCTCTAGTAATATAAGTTTTTCTTCAGATTTAAGTAAATACCATATTTATTAGATTTACCTGATACGTAAAATAGAAACCAAAATTGTGTGCACAGATGTTTATTCTGTGATGTGTATCGAACCCACATCAAATCTATCTCTTATCATAATTGGTACTCATGAGTATTGCACACACCGGCATTTATTTCTAATTTTAAGTTGATCACACCCTACCTAATGTTAAGTGATGGTGTAGTCGAAGATGGTAGCCGGAACACACCGTTAGGGGCTTGGCAACAGATTTTCAACTTACGAGTGATAGCTAGCCAGCTAAGCACTAGACAGTACATACCCTACCAACGTACTATGGTTTTAGTCACTGGCAGATCAAGCTTATTGTTGGGGTTTTAATACACTCACTTCGCTGTGTGAACCAACCACGCTAACCACTGAGCTATCATCGCTACATCATCGGTTATATTGTTTAGAATGTCATCCAAACAAAATTGTACTTATTCGTTTGTAAATACGTATTGTCCATAGTTATCTTTCATTACACATTACCTACTTATGAAGTTAACATCAGAAGTTCCGATTTGTATTGACTTACTTACCCTACTTGTAATCTTTCCCGGTTCAATCTGTGCGTGTCATTTTGTAGCTTTGCTTGATATATGACCCGTTTGACTAGTAACCCGTGGTGGATACTTAACTTATCCCAGTAATGAGATCTTGACCTGACCATAGCTCTTTCTAGAAATTTGTGGGATCGCAAAGAAAATCGAACGGTATATTGCAGTAGGCTCACTTGAAAGACAAATTTTAACACTAATTAAGAATCAAAATGTCAACTAATTCCGATTAATAAAATGTTTTTTTTTAAATTAGATTTATTTGCCAAATATATTAGTATTAGTCTATATTTCGACATACCTCGACAGTAAATCATCAGTATGAAAAATGCAAGTTCATTTAGCGTCCTCAGATCGTAATCCCTTTTCATATTTTACGATTATGATATGTTATATAGAACCTCTTTATTGTGCACTAGAAATAGAAAAAAAAGTACAGAAAACAAAAGAATCTTATGAGCCAGTGCTACAAGTGGCTGCCTTACCACTAAAAGCGATCTCTCCCAAGCAACCGATGATATTATAATATATTATGTGTGTGTATATGTGATTTTAAATCAAATGAGTATAAGTCAAAACCATATAGTAAGTCTCGGTCGAGTCGAATCATGCCCTAATAAAGTAGTGGCGTCTTTAGTACTAGCTTCGACGGAGCAAAGGTAGAAACACAAAAAGTTATGTTTATTTTCTACACTCATGCGTATTCTCGCATTTCTGTATTTGTATACATAAAGACTTGAAGAAACAAAAAACCACAAGTTTTGAAAGTAATGTGAAGCGGCGACAAGCTCTTTCCGCGTTCCCGCTAAAGATTGTGTTCTTTGTGTAAAGGCTTCCTACGTAGGTATGAAAGGTGTGACGTGAAATAAAATTCTCAGATCGAAAGTTATAGTTTATATTAGATTTATAATAAGATATGTAGTCTACAAAATTTCACAAATTTTCACAACTTTATTTGAACCTAAAGCGTCTACCCATTTTATTATGAAAATAAAATTATCCGAAATGTAGCTACGACCGACGAGGGCTAGTTTTACGCAACCATTATTTTTCAAAATATAATCTAATAGGCAATACTTCATAATCGCATCTTTACATGAGTGAGTCAAAAAGTAACGGTAAAAAAATAAAAAAAATATTAATTCATAAAACCAGCCCCCCGTGAAAGGAAACAACAACGTCTTCCGATACATTATACATTACATTTATAATAACGTTATATTTAACTAGAGTTATACAGAATAATGATCCTATGAAATATAATTATGCATTTTTTTTAATTTATTCAATAGGTATAATTAATAATAATACTTAAGTATCAATATAGGTAATGATTAGTCACTGTGCTACAGACTACTATAGTTTATAATCATGAATGAGTCATTTATTATTTATTTATTAGGTTAATTTATAAGTTCCATGTAGTAGGTATCTAGAACTAGAACATAGAGGAGCCTCGGCCCGGGCGGGGCACGTAATCACAACTAAACATGTCAACACATAAAATTATAATCAATAATAATACAGATAAAAATCATTCATAAAAACATTACAATAAAAATCTAAACATTAAAACACACTTAAAACAAACATTATATTAATATTATCATACTCATAGTGTGTAATCATAATGTACGTATTATAATATCATTTAAGCGAATAATCGTATAGTCAAAAATAATATGAGCATGGGTCGCGGGGGAGAGGCGGGGCGGCTCGTCCTCTAGCGACACTACTCTAGCGCAGTCTCGCGACACCTGACCCTCCGGCACTCGACACTCGGCACTCGGCATTCCACAGTCCACACTCCACACTCGCCTCGGCGCGCACAACCAACCACCTAACAACATTCAGCTACCCGCACAATTACCTACTACTCACTACAATCGGCTAACTAGCTAGACTCGGCCGCGCTCCCCGCTCCCCGGCCGCCCGTCCCTCGCTTACGCTAATATTATAATAATTATATCTTAATCCTTTACGCTATTACGTTAGGTAAGCATTATAAATTTCGATCTTTCATTTATGCTAGTCAATAATAATAATTATACAACTTTTTTTAAATTTTTGCTTTTTTTTCGAAATTCTATCGTAACGTATTTCGACTCTCTCTGCGGCGTCGAGGCGCGGCGCGCGCTCGATCGTCCAATAAAAAACGTTCATAATAAGAAAATATATAGTGAACAACTCTGCCGACTTATATACGTTAGGTACGGCGCGGCGGACGGGCCGTGCCGGCGGGCGCCGACTTTTGGCACCAGTGTTTCGATTACGCGATTTTTTACTTCCTTTTTTAACATTTTTTTAACGATTCGAGTAAAAAAGATCCCCAATGGGGGAACGTGCGAAACGGCGGGGTCCGTCGCCCGCGGCCGCCGAAGCGCGCCGCTTACGAGATGATGCGGATCGCCTGGTGCGCCGGCGCCGAGCACGCGGGGCACGGCGCCGCGCCGCCCGCCAGCCGCTGTGCGCACTCCATGCAGAACAAGTTGTGTCCGCAGGGCACCAGCGCCGCCGCCACGCCGCGCTCGGCGCACACGGCGCAGGCACGCGCCGGCGACGCCGCGGGCGAGGGCCGCGCCGGGCCCCACGCCCACACGGCCGCCGCGCCGTGCGGCGACTCGAACGACGGCGACTCGCCCAACCCCTCGTCGCGCTCCGTCGACGACCAGATGCCCAGCAGGTCGCCGAGACGCGCCGACGATCCGCCCGAGGAGCACGACCCCGCCGACGAGAAGGCCTCCTGCTCGGGCCGCAGCAGCGAGGCGAGCCCGGCGCGGTACAGCTGCGCCAGCGGCTCGCCCTCGGGCGGCGCGCCCACGCCCGCTCCCGCCGCCGCCGCCGCCGCGCCGGTGCGTAGCGCGATGTGCGCCTCTATCTCCTTGCGCGCCGCCTCCACGCTCTCCGGCAGGCCGGTCACCTCGAAGACTGGCTCGCGCTCACGCGACGGTGTCACGATGTACGTGTGCGTCGTGTGCTGGATACGCTTGATGGTGGCGCCCTTGGGGCCCACCACGAGCCCCACCACGCGGTACGGCACGCGAACCTGCGCCGTCACGTGGCCGGGCGCGCCGGCAGGCGGCGGCGGCGCGGCCCCACACTTGCGCGACGCGCGGATCTGCGAGAAGTGCTCGGCGGCCGACAGGATCTCGCGCTTGGCGCGCGCCACGTCCTCCTTGCGGCCCGTCACCACGAACACGGGCTCCTCTCCGCGCACCGGCGTCTTGATGTACGTGTTTGTCTTCGCGCGCAGCGCTTTTATCTTGCAGCCTGGAACGAACGAACCTTACGTTATTCACATAAAAGAGTCCCGAGTCAGGAGCCACGGTTAGCGTCAGCGTCGCTCGTGACTGTTTCGAGGTTGGTTAGGCGCTTTACGTAAATTCATAGCGTTCGTGACATTGTGAAATATTGTCAAAAATTTACATTATGAAAACGGCGAGGTCTCCGCGGGGCTTGTGGCGGCGTCGACACAGCCACCCCCGCCCTCCACGAGCGAGGAGTTTCTCGGTAATCTCACGAGGTATTACATCAGAACCGAGCATCGGTCAGTCGGCGTGAAGCCGCCGAGCGAGGCGTGCGTGCCGTCCTGTCTCTACCTGAACTCTCTACTATTATGAATGGACCTTTTGGAGCCCTTTTCAGTGATCGTTTCTCGCTACCGAATTATGTGTCACCTAATAGAACGTAAATTTAATAAACAATAAGTAATTCACGGGCCACGTGTCCTATAAGCATCCCTCTCTCCACCGCGGGGAGGCCGCTTTACGTCCCACTCCCGGCGCCACTGCGGCAAACAGTGGCGTCTCTACCTCAGCATCTTGACTTTTCGAGTCGCTATTATGACGACCCACATTCACTTCATGAATTCGATAAATGAAAGCATTTTTTTGTATCTACACTAGTACTAAGTATATTACATAAGACTATTATTAGCGAAAAAATTTTTGTAAACAATTGTATACCTAAGAAATGGAAAACTAAACATACTAATAAACACGAATTATAGTATCACGAAGTCGTTAGACAACTATTAACCTCCAAAAGACAGCTGAAAGTCACCTCTTTCACATATTGTGACGTGGCGCTCTCTGTGGTACAGGTATCGACGTCGGGAAAGCCTATACCTATAAGGAGGGTAGTTTCATGAATCACGTGTCATCGACCCGGGCGCTTAACCTTTCCCCTTGCTGAACGAAACACTTCCCTACTGCCTTGAATATAAAGATCAGCGTATTTTTGGATCATTGCAAGACAATTTTAACCTTTACGTTTCAAAATTAAGGCCGATATTTCTGAGCGCGAGTTTTAGATAGCTAATATCGGAACGTGGAAAAATCGTTTTTCGATCATGTTTTAGATTGATTTTATTCGGGGTTTATTAATATTCATAACAGAATAATTTGTGGGTGTTGGTTTTCGATGCTGTTGGTAAATGAATGATTTACAACATTAATTAAGAATTTGCGGCGATTGGTCTAAGTTAAATTTGTGTTTTAAACGTTTACGGTATATATGTATGTACGTATTTAGTTGCAAAATAAAATTTACAGAAAGAGAAAGAAGAACAGACTACATAAAATTAGCATTCGAAACATTATAGTTATTAAAATTGAAGTGACGAGTTTTGAAATTACATACAGTATTGCAGTCATTCCTACAGTGTTCTAGTATGATAACAATACAAAGGACAACGCATGCACTATTTAAAAAAAATTGTCACAGAACTAATGTGCCCTAATAATAAAAACAAGTGATGATATTGCCCCCAAGAGGATATTATTCAAATGTAACAAGTTTTCGAAGTTGGTGAAATCAGGGCACTAAAATTTGCCACGTAACGCATTTAATGTTGGTCAGAAATTCCTCTGGTAGCTCCCTGTGAAAGTGCACAAACGTTGCTTCGTCTGTAGTAGTTAATATTGATAGTATCTTGAGTTGGCTCGGCTCCTGGCGTAAGCTTTGAGCCTGCCTACAAGGCTATGGTTTATGTACGAGTGTAACGCCAACAATGGTAGGAAGTATTTCATTTCAGTTTTTCAATTTCATCGCAGTGAGAAGAGATTAATGTTTCTTTTGGGGAAATGAAAAATTAGGGCATTAACAAAGTTTTTTAATACAGACTTTACTGTAAGGAAATTTGTGGTTTTAATCCTAGTATGGAAAGGGGCCTCTTAAACCAACACTTGGGTCACAAGTTCTAGGTCCTTTGTATTTCTACTTTTGGTATGTACAATAAAGTTTCTATCTATCAATCTGTCTTATTTTTTGCGGAATTTTCAAGTACATTCCTTGATTCATAAATTATATAACAGGTCCTATAGTTAGAGATAGTGATAAATGAAATAGCACTAGAAATGATTAATTAGAAATCACTCGCTACCCGTCCGAGAGGGAACCGATGCCAATTTATCATTTGAGATCGGTCCAGATGCTTCTACTCCATTACTGAACACTAACTTTATAAGTATTGATTAGGTATTATTTATTTATTCAAGTATACTTGTTAGAAATTTTACGAGTCTATACAAAGATGCATCGTAACTATATACAAGTAACCCAGTCCTTCTACAAAAAAAAAACAAATATCAGAATGCTTCATTAAGCGCCATCTAGCCTAAACTAAACAAAGCTTGTACGACGAGAACCAAAACTGATAGAAAAATTATATATGTATAAGTAACATTTTTTTACTTATTAATACTTATTTAAGAAAATGCATGGCCTTGGCTTTTACTTATTTAGCTAGTTTTGTTTAGTATTAATTAATGAATATTCTACTGAAGTAAATAAATGTCTTCTGTATGTATGACGCGATATGTAAGACAAATATCAAATGATCAACTTTTTCATATAAATGTAAAGTTAAACTGGCAGCGGAACCCGCCAGCGGGCGGCTGTGGAAAATGTCATTGAGTAGGCGCTACGCGGCTACGGCGCCGCGTTCACTGCACTCTACGCCGTAGCTATCCAGGTCAGTGCCCCCCTACGCCGTGACGTCACAACCATTTTATGAACAATATTTCTATTATATTTTATGCGCTTCGCGGTTTCTATCGCTTTTCCGGGATACAAAGTGTGTATGTGTTCATTCAAGATATAAAAGCTGCATTCCAAATTTCAACTAAATGCGCTCAACCGTTTCTAAGTAACAAAAATACAAACAAACTTTCATATTTATGGTGTTAGTGTGACATTCATTTATTTTTTGTTAAGACACATACATAATATATATACGAGTATGTATATGGGAAAATTTATTTGAAATATCTTGATAAAAAAAAATTTCTTGGTCACACGAATTAAACACATTTATTTTATGTATTATAACACAAAAAAAAAAAATGTATTACAGTATCTCTATACCAATAAATTAATAAATTTACGTAGGCACTAAACTTTTTATCATTATACTCTTTACATTTTACAAAGGTTCTGGTATTGACTATTAGATTATTTTGAATATTGATTTAAAATTATGATTTGATCAAAAACTACTCGAAAAAAGCATTTTGTACACTTATATAAGTTGATTTTGTATATAACGTACGAGCTACGCCGTAGAGGATCTACGAAATATAATTTAGACCTTTTGATAAGTTACTTGGAACTAAATGTAAATAGACAACATAGTAAATTTGAGGCTACGCGGAACGGATATATATTAAGTGAATGGAGGTTATTATGCTCAGCGTTATAAACAACTTCTCGTGTTATGGGCAAATTCTGAAATCTAAAGAAAACAGCTATTTTATACATATTTGGTGAGAATCACTTTTTTAGGACAATTCACACAGCGCTAACTAGCCCCAAACTAAGCAAGCTTGTACTATGTGAATCAGATAACTGACAGAATACTTCAATATTTTCTTTGTTTTATTACTTACAACTGAAAATGCAACTTCTGTACGGAATAGCTGTTTTTATGCTATTTCAGTGTGTAATGTTGAGTGATTTGACCCCCTTTCGGCTTAATACAATAACGGCAATACAATGAGCTTAAGCTGCCGTCGTAAGGAAACAATAGCATGGTGGTAGGGTATTTTTTAGTACTCGAATGGCTAGTTACCACAATCAAGTGGAAAATCTACTGTCAAGCACCTATCAGTGTGTTCCTGTAGCTTCGCTTGAGAGCCAATTCTATTTTAGGATAGGCATGTTTACTATCATCGATAATATCGTCCCTGAGCACCAGGTGAGCTGTGATCAAATACCTAGCCTGTCTAACTTTAAAAAATATTACCGTTCCGCGTAACCCTGCATGACATCAGTGTTAGATAATGTCATAGTACAGTTTTGCAAGGTACTAAATGAGGTATTTTTAAATTCACAATCAAACTTATCAAAAAAAGAGACCAAAACATTACTAATCTATCACAATCACTAAGTTATAAAATGTGTAGAAGTGTGTTTGTTTTGTTAAAAATCAGTTAAAATTCTGTTTAAAAAAAGTGAAATAAAGCAACTCTAGCTAAATTAGTTCTCTGCCAACCCCTGTTAATATTTAATCGCTTCAATTACAGATTAAAAACAAAAACGCGACCTCTTTACATGTGGGTCATACTTTAGCGTAAATTCCTTTATGTAATCTGTACATGACCACAGATTAATGCATACTGACGAATATATAATGGCGCGCGGGAAAACAGCGGAAAGCGTGTTTCTCTGAATAATGAACAATGCGCCTATCTCGCTCGCACGCGAGGGAATCCCTTTCCCGTCCTGCTCTTACAGGATCCTCTCAATGTTTACTTTGGATAATCGATTTTGATACTTTTACCTACTTCTGTTCTAACTTTTTTTTGTTCTTAAAACAATATTTTTTTCTGAAAGCGCTTCGTAGCTTCTTTGCTTTTTTGGATAGGAAACTTTAATTATTATAAAGAATACAATTAAGCGAAATGTCTGGCAAACCACGCTTTAATATTTAACTACGTTCTGTGGTTTTATCCGTACTGCTAACTAAAAGAAAATCAACAAATAATCAATTAATTGACGTTATTTATGACAATCTCGTCATAAATAAACCTCAATCTGTTGTTTCGTCGCTGCGTTAAAAGATACAAGCAAACAAACACACAATCACATTATGTGAACATTTAGTAAAATATTCTAGTAAGGGGCTGTGAGTGTGAACAGTTTACCTTGGACATGTTTTTAAACTGCGCAGCGAGTTAATAAAAAAGTAAAACACTGAAAGCCTTTTCCTTAGCGTTACCGCAGTAATATCCCGAGAGATCAAATAAACGTAAATTTCTTTACAGTATTTTGACGATCCTTATCGCTCGGGATCGTTATGGCAAAATAAATATTATATTTCAAGCGCCGCGGATGTAGGGCTGTAAGCAAAATACGCAGAAAATGTCCACTTATACGTGTCTTTCGCAATTTTTTGATAAATAATCACTTGAACAGTATGCTGTCGCAATTGTAGGCGTAGGTAGCCTGCAACGGTAGCAGTATGTACCAGTAACTTTTGAGTCAGTTAAAAAAAATCGGTTCACAAATAAATATTTAAATAAATATTTATTTAAAATATTTGATCTACATACAAAGAAATACAGAAAAAAATGGAAAACATTTTTTAAAACATCCGTGAAAACACAAATTGTAAGCAAAAACAAGAAGTTTTTAAAAATTATTAAAATATTTTCTAATTGACGCCAATCTAGTTGTGATTGGCGGCTTTTCGAATTTAGTTTGCAAGACCAACAGAACCTCTCCCAGCTACAGTCAATTTTCTATACACAATTCCATAGAGGGTTCAATACGCGCCAACCAGCAACGCATTTTCATGATTACGCCTGTCGATTCAGCAAATGGTTTCATGCTGCAGCTTGACTTTCCGCTCTGGTTTCCCTGAACCAGTACTATACGAGACAGTGAAATATTTGTAACGTTATAAATGTGTATGAACCACACACAAAAATAGTGTTCACATACTAGTTTAGATTATAATGCGAACATGGGAGGGCGAGCCGGTAACGGTCGACGTAGGCATACGCATCGTAATCAAATAGAAGTGGTTTTAAAGGGCAGATCAAAAGTATCATCAACCGTCGAGCATGTATGTAAACGGAAAAATTCAATGAAAATGGAAGAATCCAAAGCTGCTTGGGAAGATCGTAGTAGTAAGATGAATAATAGATAATTATATGCATGTATCACTTTAGTCAGTATCACAGGTAAACTTAAAAAAAATGATATTAAAATTTTACACATTCCCAAACATGTTATTTTATAAACCTACACACTGATGACCAAACTCAACTCAACAGTGTTTTATAAGACAAACAACTTTGTGATTAATTTCGTTTCGCAGTTATTTAGACGTTGAGACGCCATCGAAATGAGTGGCCATAGATCTCGCGTAGAAGATCAATAAAGACAGTATAATAGGAAAAACGTTGGCCAATGCGGTTTAGCAAAAACACCATTTCGTCATAGTTGGCAGAACGCCAACCAACTCTATTTTTCAATCAACATCTACAAGATCCACACGCACGAATCCATCACAACATTTAAAGAATCCTGGCCAAGAAAGCTGCTACACCGACAGTAATATAAAAAATAATTAGGAATAAGAATACCTTTACTAATTATTCTATTAGTTATCCGACCTCCATAGTACAAGCTTTGCTTAGTTTGGAGGCAGATGGCGCTGTGTGTCATGCCCGACGATATTTATTTTATTTTTGCTTTACATAAAAACATACGTATACAATACACAATACACATAGGTTTACATATGTGTATATTTTGAGACTTATTTAAATATTTCCGGAAATAATGTAAGCATAACTTATAATTATTTAAATTCTGTCGTATTTGTCTAAATTTGTTGGTCAATTTCTAACATTTCTACACTGCGACTCTACATCTGTTGTTACCTTTTATTCATAGACTAAAATTAAAAAGACTGATACAACAGTTCAAGACAATCGATGTTAAAGTTCGCATGAACCGGACAAACAAATTGACTTTGCTGAACAAACGACAATATTTGAACAATACTGATTAAATTCTAATGAGCAAACAGTGTTTGCTATCAATACGAGTAAATAGTAAATACATATTGGAAAATAATTTCACAAAACGCCCTCTAGCCCCAAACTAAGCAAGCAAAGCTTGAACTATAGGTTATATTTTTTTATTATTAAATATTTCTGTTTTTTTTTATATATAATTTTAGAACTAGCTACTAGGTATCCTTAATTAATAAAAAAATAAAATATCGTTTGTGGTGTATAATAAATAGATTTTGAAAGTTTTTCTTTAATTGTCAACTTCAAAAGTCATTAAAAAAAATTGAAATTGTCAATGGTCCAGTTTTTCTTGAATATTTTTGGTACCTATATAAGAATATGTAACTAACATAAATAAATAATTCGTTAAAATGCTGTTTACGCTAATTTGTCTGTGATATCAATTAGATATTTTTTTGTCAACTTCAAAAGTGGGTCAATGTTCTTTTCTTGAACTGTAGAATCTTGAGTTGACCAAAATGACGCATGCGGCAGCGGCGCTAGGTGGTGCGAGTTTCCTCGTATGGAGGGGACTGAGGGGGTTAGAAGGGGCGCTAAGGGTGTGGGGGTTGCGTCGCGCCCCCGATCGATACCGGTCAACGAACCCGGCAGGTCTGCGACCGATGCAATGCCGCCGATCTAACCCACATTCGCCGGCTAATTGCTAAAGCTATTCCACGCAGATTACGCTCAAATATGGATTGTTGGTATGTAGGTCACGTCAAGGATGATCGGAAGTGCGTGAGCCTCGCAGTTTTTGAAATAGATTGCCTCTTTGCCGCTCTTACACGGATTAAGACCGTTCAGGTACGAGCTAGGGTAGAAAATACTAAAGAGCCCCTTAAATCCTAGCCTCTTTAACTTTTATGTCTGTGTAAAAAGAGAATCGGATTGCAATAAATATTCCTATTAGGTTAGATACATTTGGATTCTCTAAAATATATAAACCCAATTCTCACGGCGTTCATTAAAACATTAAGCTGAACAGTAAGCTTAGCCATGAACAAAGCGTCGAAAATATAAATTTTCTCGAAAAAATACTAAAATAAGGTTACTAAAGAAAGCGCAAGGGAGGAAAAGCTTTCCTGGTGTTTCGGTGCGGCCATTGCACTCGGCTTACATAATACCAGGGGCACAGAGGTAGCCAAGAGTGCGCAGACACCTTCTTCACACAAACAGGCGTAATTCGCAAACTAGCTGCGAGCTAAAGGAAACCTTAACAAGATAAAAATAAATTCTCTTTTTAAACTACCCGTGGTGGGCAGATGTGGGTAAAGGAAATGATTAATGAAGGTTTCTTAGCAAGTAGGTAGGTGACAAAGGGTGTGAGGCTCCCGCGCAGGGGAGAGGGGATCGAACTGAAATTGGCAGCGTTCAACCGCGTTCAACGCTCCGACCGACGTTTGTTTTGCCCTGTAATTTGTCATCGAACAATGGTTTATTCATGATTAATTATTTCTACATTTTAGACAAAAAATCATCTAAAATATACCGTGAAAATAGACTTTTATTTTAAGAATCAAGACTGTTTAAATAGCGTACTCGTCGGATTCTGGACGATTCTAAAACGGAACAGATATTTTATCCCAAATTAATGTAAACCTTAGAAGTTAACATTTAGGTTGAAATTTTAACGACTTTGTGCTGTTAATGTTTTTTTGGTCGTTGTAAATTATTACGAATCAATTAGAACCTTGTTTTAAGTACTATAAGTGTTGCTTTCGTGTACGACACAGCTGACTTGATACTTGTAAGTTTGACACGTGGCGAGAATGTCACGTAGGGGCGACAGAGGGATTGCAGGCCATCTCATTCTAATGCTCGAGATAGACATATTTCCAACGAAAGGGAAACTACGCGACTGTTTTGGAACTTATTGTAATTTTATGTCGGTACTTGGAGTACTTCATGTTTTATAGTGTTTAATATATTGTAAATTGTGTTGACGTTAATTTCGAGGATAAATATGTAATGTAATAAAAAAAAATATTGTGCGGGAAATCTCAACTGGTAATAATTTGGTAAGATATGGACAATCGGTGGGAAACATTTTAGTGAGGTACATTCATGCGCTAAAAATGAATCAGCATTATAGTTTGGTCTAGGTATTAATCACGTCATCGGCATTGTGGTTTTGTATCGTTGACCTTTACGAAGAAAAAATGCAAGATTAGTTGAAGCAAAAAAATTGACTTCAATCGTGTAAACAATCGATATGTATATTACAGGTAAAAATCACGGTTTCCCATAGCTTTACTATGGTATATCTATAGTACTCGACTCGTTAGGTAAATTCTGCAGACATAATACTAAACATCGAAATAAAAAGCGAATCAATCCGAGAATTATAAAATTAAACACTACCAGTAGGACACTGTTAGTAAGGTGACTTTGACAATATTTCACAATGTATTAATGCTTTGCTAATTATTCCCTTCGCGAACGCTATAATTATGAAATACGACTGTATACGTCTAACTGACGCGAGAAAGTGAGGGAGAGAATATATTGCTCTCTCTTTTGCTCTCGTTGGTTCAAGGCGATTGTGATATGAGCGGTATCCCAACCTACATTATCTGTAGCGTACCATTACAATGTATTCTATTTTTTAGACAAACTGATAGTTCTCTGGTGAGTGACAGCTAGATTTTTTAATTTCTTTCTTTTTGGCGTCGCATTTTGTGCATTGGCCAGTGTCAAGTATTTTCATATTATTAAATATTTTAAAATAAAGTAAAATCACACAAAGTAAATCAAAGTCGAGTTTTATTAGGTATGCTCTAGCAAAATAGTGGTGACTTTACTACAAGCTTCGACGGAGTTTTGGAAGCGACACTAAAAGTCGTTTTACATTATACCACTTTCCCACACTTGTGCACGTAAATCGGCACTTTATGAATAAAACATAACTAGTAACTTCTCATATTTTTACACATAAACACTGGGAATAACACAAGTTATGGAAAATAACATAATGCGGCGATAACCTTTTCGCGAAAGACTAAATCTAAAGTAGTGGTCTAATTAAAATTTTATACTTATCGCCGCCTCCAATGTGATATAAGTAGCATGAAGTTTTACCTGAAAAAAAAAACATTGATATAAGAATGTGATGGTAAAATATTTTTAACATAGAAAAACATTATTTTACCGTAATATTGAAGAAGTACACAAAAATACATCCCTACAGCTTTCCCTTTTCCCAAAGGAAATTTAGCACTTTCGAACAAAAATTCGAGCTTTTCTTTGAGGTTGAGACACTCCTGAAATTAGTTTTACAGGGCTGTTGGTTAACTGACCAAATATTGTACAGTAGCATAACTAATTCTGCTGAATGATTTCATTTATTTTTTGCTTGAGAATAATAAACTTTGTTACTATTTAATTGAGCCATTATTGAGCATTTTAAATGTAAGCCTTTTTTGGCATCTCTGTTAGTTGATTGGTAGTATGTCTGCTTCGGGTTCGATTCCCACCCAGGACAAACATTGTGGTATTTTATTTTTATTTATTTATTTAATATTACATGACCCTTAATACCTATAATACATTAAAACATCTTATCTTAGTATCTTAAGTATACAATTAGGGGCCGTTCAAGTATTACGTGAGCAGATTTCTTACCATTTTTTACCCCCCCCGCCCCCCTTGTCATCAAAAGTAAGCAAAGCACTTACCCCCTCCCCCTATGCTTACGTAAACATTTTTAGTAATAAATGTTTTTTTATATTGTTATTTTTAAAATAGGAAAATTCATGAAAATATTAGGTTTAACTGATACACATAGAGTAAATGACAAAAAAATATAATCAGAAATAAAGAACATAACTAACATAAAGAATATTTTCGGAACACATTAACAGTCTTCAGTCCATGAAACCTGAATCCATGATTCTAAGTTATCGATGACATTGGATTGCTGCTCAGTGTTGTGAGTCTGCTCACTTTCATCCGATTTTGGAATGTCTACGTCACTCTCATCGAGCCATTCAACATCTTGGTGCTCTAAATTTTGAATAATGCACATCAGTTCATTAGCACGACGAGCAGCGACTCTTACAGGTCTAACTTTTCCCTCTGTGGGCGTGTTTACTTTTTTATGGATCTTCTCGATGTGACTTGCTATCTAAGTGGCTCTTGTGGTGATCAGTTTGAGCACGAATGAGCCTAACAGGGACTGTCGATACATGTCTTCGTCCCTCTGTAGAATTCGATTTTCTGGGAATCAAACGAAGATATGTCGCACTGCGACTAATGTCAAATCCTAGTTTACGCAGTTCTTGTGTGAGTTCGTCAAGAGTTTTTACGCTGTGAATAGATTCCGTTCGTCTCCTGTCATCACATGCACTCCCAAATAAAGCTATATCCGCAATTGTTTTCAATAGTAATGGTTGATCGCTTTCAAGTTTAGGATGTCCTACTGAATCCCTCAGAGATAGTCTTCTTTTTATTTCAGGATTTTCCTGACAAATATCTTCTAACTTTCTTTTCATACCATCCCTGTGTTTCTTCTGGGCAACTGCGTTTTGAATCTTCCTGTTTAAAGTATTTTTTGCTGTTTTTAGTTCCTCGCGCAACTTAATGATCTGTTTATCAACTTCAGCGCAATTTGGCATAGTATCTCTGGCAGAATACAAAGCGTTCAGATTTTTTTCGAGTAGAGTAATCTTATTTTTCAAAGCTTCTTGAGAAGGTTTTGCTCTTTGTTTATCTGCATTATTATTATTTTCGCGTTGCTCTTGTGATTCATTGCCGGTTTTAATTTTATCTTCTTTCTGTTTTTCAATGTTAGAAAATGGCTGTATAATTTGTGTTTTTTCTGTAGGTTTACTGGTAGAAGACGTTGCCTAAAAATGAAAAATTTCTAAGAGTTCTGCTGGATATTCTCTTATTAAGCTACATAAATTCACCGTATTTAATAAAACCAGCGTTTAAATATTATTGAAAGCTTTTCCCCACAGAAACCCTTCACATACAGATATTGAAAACACCGTGTATTTTGTGACCAATTGCCGGAGTCGATCTTAAGAAATAAAATATCAATCATTTACCTTTTTACTTTGAGATAGGCCATCATATTTTTTACTCATAAATCGTTTTAATTGTTACAGAACGTAAAGAGAAACTTTGTACTTATATTTACTCACCTTGGAAAAAAAATGAAGCAGATTGGATTTATTTTTAGTCGCCGCTTGCAATTCTTCTTCAATTGTCTTAGATACAATAATATCTAGTTCCTTATCTGACTTTGCTTGTAATTTATAATTTCGCCAAACTTCGTTAACTAACTTTTGTACATTTTGCACTTTCGTCCCAGTATGAGATTTTTTAAAACTTTCGAACAGTTTTTGGTATAACTTGGATTTGTCTATATGATATGACATTCTAATAAGATATTTAAATTTAAATAATTAAAACGTTAAACTTTGGCTAATTGCATCAACATAAACACAAATGATAACTTTCAATGCTTACAATACGTTTAGAATCCAAACAAAACAATACTGATAGATGCGCACTTGCAGCCGGCCGGCACGAGAGTGAATTATTAGACAAGTGAATAGCGCACGGTAATTTCCCTAATGCGCGGTAATTCCCCTAATCAGTTCTCAAAGCGAGTGCCTACGCATATGTATTATTTGCGGGAATCCCCGAAAAAACTTAAATAACTAACGATGACGTAATCATCATCTAGACCCCCCCACCCCCCATGTCATCCAAAATAAGCAAAACAGAGAAATTGGTGCTTACGTAATACTTGAACGGCCCCTTAGGTATTACTAAGTATTGAGTAAGTACCCTAGACTTCACACTAGGAAAACCTGTGTCGCGAAGTCTAGTGTCTTCCGTTCCATGCTCGTATATACATAATAATCTTAACCTAAATTTATATAAAAATATAAATAATGAAAACAAGTTTGTGTGTGTGAGTGAGTGAGTGAGTGTGAGTGTGTGTGTGTGTGTATAAACAATTTGTTCTGTGCCTGGGTGTACTGTCTGGGTTTTTATTATTACAAGTATGTATTTATAAAAAAAAAGTATTAAGAACCTACTCTATCAGTTATCCGACTTCCATAGTACAAGCTTTGCTTAGTTTGGGGCAGATGGCGCTGTGTGTAATGTCCTACGATATTTATTTATTAATATTTTACGTTACATCGCATCGCTGCGTTTGTCGCTCACGTAGGACGACGGGTAAGCCCCT
The DNA here is from genome assembly GCA_905404145.2 of Biston betularia. Classification (NCBI taxonomy): domain Eukaryota; kingdom Metazoa; phylum Arthropoda; class Insecta; order Lepidoptera; family Geometridae; genus Biston; species Biston betularia. The sequence continues at coordinate 2,034,410 of FR989877.1, forward strand.
CTAAGCGGACTCCGCCTAGACAAGGGACCAGGTAACTATAGAATTTATTGATGATCTAATATTACTGTACTGGTCATGAAGATAATTGAGGTGTATTTGATTGGCAGTGTAATATCAAAATTAGTGCTCGAAGTGACCAGTCGGCGAAACATCAAATTATTTTTACAGCCGTGTCGAGATAACGTTATTATTATGTCTAAATTAATTGATATTAATAACTAGTGTATCGTTGTTTTATTCAATCGTCGATGTAGGTAAAAGTCGAGGCAAGGTTAGTTGGACAAAAAATTGGCTCGAACGTAGTGTGGCCAGTGCAGTGGGTCGTGTCGCCGGATTACGATAACTGGTCAAGAGCGAGTTGATTAGTGTATCTAAGGTTCCGTATCACCCCAGTTTATTCATAATGCGCTATACATTATTTTATTATTAAAGCGACATTACAGGGCTGTTGAGACTAAACGTCGAGTCTCAAAGCAATGAGCGCCAAAGCAATGAAACCCTGGACTTTGTTTTACTACTCTAAGTTCTGTGTATCGCTGCAATGGACATATGTTATTTCTTACTATCAGAAGAACGTCTCGTTTTTCTCATTCATTTTACATAAAAGAATATGCTTGCTGTCGCTAAAAGTTTAAATTTAAAAGAAAAATCATTTTGGGGTTCCGTACCTCAAAAGGAAAAAATGGAACCGTTATAGGATCACTTTGTTGTCCGTTTGTCAAGATCCTCTATTTCGGGAATGCGTAGAGGTGTCGAGATGAAATTAAAACAGTATATGCAGTAGTCTATAGATCCACGTGAAAAAGTCCTAACTCCTTGGTTATCGTAAAAAAAGTTACAGCCGTTTGTGTCGCTAAAAACCGCATATTTCGACACTCACAAGGCAATAAAACCTATAAGGTACATCCCGTTGACCTAGGACTATGAAATTTAGCAATAAGCATTGTACATTGTGCATAAAGGAAAAAATACGAAAATTTCATTTTTAATTTAATCACAAAACAATAGGTTCTTTATGCTACTATTAATCATACCTACTGGTCTGTACGGAACCTTCAGAGGGCGAGTCTGACTCGCACTTGTTGAATTTAAATCACACGTATTGTTGAGACTTGTAGAAGTATTCACATTGATCAAGTTGCAAAGTGTCGCTTAGCAACTTTAATACCAAATGAGTTTGTCATGCGTGCTGACCAGGCGTGTGCCGAATATGAAACTAGGTATAAGTTATTTAAGGTAGGCCTATGAGTTACTAGGGACAAGCCTTTCTCTTTTACAACAATAGCTTTGAGGGTAACGCTAAACAAATGATAATCAATAATTCTTGGGAACGATGTGGATGGAAATTATAAATAGTTACTTTCCTTTGTAAAAGTTCTTGCGAAACAATCACATACGTCACAGATTATGTAATAACATTAAGGACCTACACATTTACATATAGTATAACGCCATTTATTGTAAAATTTGGAACTATTTTCTGTTTCGTGACTATTGCAAGAAGATTATTATGCGTCTAGATGGTTACTGTAAGCTTATTGTTAGCTATTTAATGATTCTTGGTTTTTAGTTTTTGGTCCTGTTCTATTAATTAAATGCCGAATTATGTCCGTACACGAGTGTAGGAAACTTTGAAACATGTTATTTCGTGGTGTTTTCAAAAACTTTCTATGTAGGTTATAATTACGTTTACCATCTTAATCGCGCACAAAATACTATGAAATTCGTTTTTATTTATAATTAAAATAAATATACATTAAAAAAAACGTTTTTAAGTCTCGAAAGTTTCACAAAAAAATTACACTTACAATGCGTATGATCAAGTTTACTTCTGACTTATTTAGCTTGGGTTTTCAACGAATATTTGAAAATAATAAAGAATATTTCGTCATTAAAAAGAGGCGTAAGACAGGGAGACGTTATATCTCCGAAACTGTTTACTGCCACAGTGGAAGACGCCTTCAAGCTCCTGGAATGGAAAGGATTCGGCATCAATATTAATGGCGAATACATCACTCACCTTCGGTTTGCCGACGATATAGTGGTCATGGCAGAATCGTTGGAAGATCTCAGCACAATGCTCGAAGACCTCAATCGAGTTTCCCAACGGGTGGGTCTTAAAATGAACATGGACAAGACGAAGGTAATGTTGAATGCCCGTGTTGTGCCCACCCCAGTATCAGTTGGGAACTCGGTTCTCGAAGTTGTTGAAACATACATTTACCTAGGACAAGCAGTCCAATTAGGTAGGTCCAACTTTGAGAAAGAGGTCAGTCGTCGAATCCAACTCGGCTGGGCAGCGTTCGGAAAACGGCGCGACGCCTTCTCGTCCGAATTACCTCAGTGCCTCAAGTCGAAAGTCTTCGACCAGTGTGTGTTACCAGTGATGACTTATGGCGCTGAAACGTGGTCTCTGACTGTGTGCTTTCTTGGTAAGCTCAAAGTAGCACAACGCGCTATGGAGAGGGCTATGCTCGGAGTTTCCCTACGAGATCGAATCAGGAATGAGGAGATCCGTAGACGAACCAAAGTTACCGACATAGCCCAACGGATTAGCAAGTTGAAGTGGCAGTGGGCAGGGCACATAGCACGCAGAACTGATGGCCGATGGGGCTGCAAAGTTCTGGAGTGGAGACCACGGACCGGCAAGCGCAGCGTAGGACGTCCACCCACAAGGTGGACAGACGACCTAGTAAAGACCGCAGGAACGCGCTGGATGCGAGCCGCTTCCAACCGGTCTTTATGGAAGTCAATGGGGGAGGCCTATGTCCAGCAGTGGACGTCCTACGGCTGAAATGATGATGATGATGATGATGATGATGATTTCGTCTCATACACTTGACACTGGCAAAATGTACAAAGCGCTATGCCCAAAAATAATAAAAATTAATTTACTTAATTTATAGTCATGTTATATTGGCACAATGCACGAACGTGCCATGACCTAAGATAAAAGTAATGTAATAGTTTGCGATTGCATACTCAAAGATGTGTTTAGATGTTTTTAATCTAGTCGTGGAAGTAGGTTACAGCTGACTCAGTAGATTTGCGGAATCGCACGAGTCAGCGTGATATCTGTGCGACCTGTGTGTGCACTTTGGGATAATTTGTAAAGCACAGAATATCTGATGTATAATAATTACCTACGATTTTAAACTTTCTCTGCCTCATTATAAGACATATATTTAGTTTTAAGTTATTATTGGCCCCTTCTAGTTTCCCACTAATCACAAAACATCATTGACTTATACTTCGTAAGGACAGGTCAAATGAAAAGTTTTAAATAATACGGTAATTAGATATTCCTTACTATACGAGGAGTTTGCTCAGTAGTGGTCAAATGCCTTCATTATTTATGAACAGCGTGTGTTGCAATCTTGAGACGAAGTTATTTTCATAGATGGCGCTGATTTTAAGTGGTAGACATACTGTGTTGTCTGGGGCGTAAAAAGCAGAATAAATAGATAGACATTGAATTTTATGATATTGTTAAATGGCAGAGTTTTTTTCTCTATTGTACTTTAATATTTGTTTAATAATTATGTTTAATTACCAAAAAAAATATATCTTTATTAAGTTTTTCTAGTTGTAAATGTAAGTTAAAACTTTTTGATCTTGTCTCCTATTTATCTTATTTGTTGGCAGCTATTCTTTTTTTTATGTAAAATAAATGAACATTTAGTGGGGCCTATCTTTGCTTTGTGATAAGAATAAAATGTTTGGAAAGGCATGTCTTAGGTTTTAAGATCTTTGCCATGCAAACCGACTTACTGCTTCTACTTTAGCTACATACTCCCCACAGGTTATTTGGTCAGCGAGTAAAGCTGTCACATCGAGTTATTGTACTGTGATTATATCACTTCATAAAGGTATTCTGTTACAAAAATAAAGAAATTGGCTTACTCGGCTGTGAGACTAGCTGGCAAGCAAGTTTTTGCAGCTTTATGGGTCACTTATCGTAAACGGAGATCTCTAATCAAGGATGAATGAGGTCTTTAGGTGTAGCCAGCCGAGTCAAGTACTTTACCACCACGCCACCACCATGGTTTCCTCAAGATGTTTTTCCCGAGCACATTGTTAGGATTTATTTAAACCCACATCTTTCGGCGTATAAACCGATCGGAGTGAGCTATCATAGTTACAAATTGTATCGTATTTGGAACCATAAAAAAACTTAGCTAAATGTCTGGCATCCAGTTTTATTCTTATTATTTATTAGCACAATTATTATTGGTATATATTATATTTATTTACTTAAAAAAAAGCGACTCAATGCCCCTAAGCGTGAACGCCGAACAAGTCTAGGTTTTAGATATTTCGGTTTAAAAATCAAACTAAACTTTTGAACTTTACATGAAATCTCAATGGGACCAATACCTTTAATTTTTCTCGGAATGGATTATGGGATCATATGACGGAGTTTTGAGATTACAAACAAAAAAAAAACGAATTGAGAATCTCCTTGTTTTATGAAGTTGGTTAGTCAAGGGTCGAACTTTGGTAGGACCCGGACGTCTCCATGGTCATGTTGATATATTCAAATTGGTAGAAGACAAGACTAGTAGGCGTAACAGGCTTCTGTAATAGGATTAATGGCTGAAAATAATGATTATTAATAGTCTAGTATCTCCCATCCAAAGATGCTCGTGACTGTCCGTGAGTACATCTCGTTCATTACTTTCAATTTAAACAGATTATAAATATTGTATTGTATGTAAAACAATGGCAATATTATACCTAAGATCAGGGTTACGAAGATGCGTTCTAAATGATTAATAGCAATAATAAATAATTTGAACCAATAACAAGAGATAATTCTTAATTTATTATCAGCCTGCGTAGTGTTAACTTTTATGATATAAAGGGTAAATAAACAAAGTATAGGAATGCTTTGTTATATTGTAAGATGTGAAAAATTATTAAATCAAATTCAGATGTTTGATCTAGCATTACAGACTTAATTAAAATTAAAAAACCTTGTGTCTAACATAAAAATCTTCTGATTTTGGCGTCACACTTAGTGCATTTGCCAGTGTTAAGAATTTCGATACTTGCACACGTATTTATTGAAAACTCCAAGTTAAGTCTAACAGTTCAAAGTACTATGTTATGATCGAGTCCGGTCATGCCCCAGTAAAGTACTGGTGACTTTTCTATCAGCTTCGATTGAGTCTAGTGAAGAAGCCACTACGTCGTTAGTAGGACATTATTGGACTTGACCTTGAATTAAATAGTTCTTATTTTTATTACAAAATACTTAAAAATATTGGTACTGGCAAAATGCACAAAGTGTGATGCCAAAAATAAATAAGAAAAATTACGCGAGAGCGCTATTAAAAGTTAGTATAATTATTACTATGGAAACTAATCTGTCAATATTTTATGAATGACTGCATCATCTTTTTTTTTATTTGATATAATATAATATGATACATTTGCGAAACTCTTACTTAATCTATGTAATACGTAGTGGTATATTATTATGTTTGAAGAAGCTATCAGGAAGCGGGCCACCCGACATCGTTGATTTACCTAACTCGTGTAGGTATTCTAATGTAGGTACATATTTGAATACAAATAATTTTGACACTAGGAAATTGGCCGGCGGGAACATTCAAAGTGCATCGAACCGAGTTCGCGAGATAATTGTCGTGATAAAAACATTTTTATAACATTTGTCATAAAATAAAGAAACAGGTTAGCTATGTTTGGCTGTTACGTCTTACGTCGGAAACTTGTAGGCATGTCATGCCATGTTAGAGTGGCGCACGACTTTACCTAAGTACTACAAATATTCAAATCACTTGATGGGATTTAACCGAACCTTACTTTATATTCGGACGTGAGAAACACGTGTGTCAAAGTTACAGAATGTATTTGTTTGAAGTAATTCCTTTGCAAGCAGTCTGTAAATAATAAAAAACAAAATTAAAAATTTTGAAAAAACTCACGACGGTAGTACCTCAAAAGTAATTAAAAAAAAGATAAAATAATGTTACACCCATCTATAGGTATATATTTGCACAAACAACGTTTGCTGCAGCGCCCCCTCTGTTGAGCTGTCACCGTAACACCTAATCTAAGAACATGCACCAATCAAACCCGAACACATAACTGAAAACTGCATCAAAATCTGACTAGTAGTTTTGTAGAAAAATGGCATCATGGATTTGCACAAACAAACGTCCTCTCACCCCAAACGCATATACCGTCTCCGTTCCGTCGTGGGTAAAAAGAGCAATGTTCTGAAAGCAGATTTACAGATAAAAAATAATTATTGTCGACAGTGGCATAGCCTAGCCGCTAGGCGATGACGTGCATCATACTAGGTCCTGTACGCGCACCAGGCTCAGGGCGGCTCACCACACCTAAACTTGCTGTAATTTCTCCCACCTTTAAGATATTAATATAACAGGTTGCAATACGGCTATAATCATGGCAACACATAGTCAGTTAGAAGCAATTTAAATTTGAAGGGAATTCACCTCAATTCTTTCTGTTGTTTGTAGTATTGCTAGTTTCATTGTAAAGTTATATTTCTTCGTAATGTAAAAGTCATTTACTTGATATAACCTTGTTTTTTGCACCAAGACTTTTGGATTCCTAGCTACGCAAATGCTAGTCGATAACTTTGAATAGATTTTTATATAACATGACTTCTGATATAAATTATACGTGTGTATGTATTACGGACTAAAAAAACGTGATTCAAACACTCGCTACATTCAGAGCAGTGTGTACCTTAAGGTGTACTAGGCTGAAAGGAGGTTTCTTACACATTAGAAACAACTTTAACATAACAAAATCGCAGAAACAAAATCAGCTGCCCCTTACATTTGGTGAAGGGTTCACGTTTTATATGAGTATAATTTAAAACTTAACGAACCTTTGGGCTTAGTGTGTCCCAACGTTATAATTTTGTAAAACATGACACAATACGAAACTGATTTAGTCAACATTATTCATTTCTATCATAAAATACGACACGACAAAGTTATCTATAAAACAAATCAAGCGGATTGGTTTGCACTCACCTCTCTGTTCCCTTTTAGGTAAATAGAATTCGTTGGGCATGACAGAGAATATTGCGTCACGCTATCTCATGCAATATCAATGGCATATAAAATATTCGGGATATCCCACCGTAGTAGAAAATAAAAACATCGTGGGCAATTATCTTACGTCGGTGGGTGAACGCACTGGCCCGGTTGGCACGGGTCCAGATCTCACGGTAAACGTCCCTAATCACTAAACTCACGCGTTAGTTTAGTATGCTCCTCATCGCTCATGGACGCCTGGTACCCGCGCAACCATTGTACCTAGCGGCCAGGGGATAATCAAGTCATCCTTCATGTTTTCCTGGTCGTTAACTCGTGACGTTGCTAGATGACGCGTTTTCTTGTTATTTTCGTTCAAATAATTTGTACTATCTAGTCAGGAGGTCGTCAGTTTTAAAATGACACATTTCATCGCGTATTTGTGACTGACCTTGAACGAATATCTTGATGGTTATGTCACATTTAAGTTGCGTCCATTCTCACATAAATTCAATCTCATACAAGATGTAACGAATGCTTCAAACGTGTAGGTTTTGTAAGTGGCAAGTTGTGCAACATTACACATTTGGTATTGCAGGAAGATTTACGTTATAGCGATAAGCGCTATCGGTTAATCAACTCGGCTGGTGCACTGACATAGACCTTTTACCTCACCTACGGCGTCCATAACGATCTAAGTGTTTGCGTACGGATTCAATGTCTTTTTATTTCCAGGGGACGATCAATCATTTATAAAAATTTAGTGAATAAGTGAAGTTTATCGTAAATTAACACAAACATCGGAAACAAATGAGAAACTTTGTGCACGCACCCAACAACAAGTAAACAAACAACTCAAACTCCATGCTTAATTGGCCGCGAACTTTTTTATGGTTGACATGCTTGGTGTTTGACCATAGCTCACCTGATTTTTGATAACGGTGAGATCAAAGGAGGTAAACATCTAGCCTGGAATCTGGCTCTCCAGTGAGGCTGCAGGAACACACAGTTGGTGCTTGGCGGCAGATTATTATAAACTTAACTTATGAACTTAAGGGTGGTATCTAGCCGGCCGAGTACAATGAAGTATCCTACCACCACACTATGGATTTTTTGGGATGTTTTCCTTCACAGGCTAGGTTATTGTTGAGATTTATACCCACGCCCTTAAGCGTGTGAACCGACCGTGCTAACCAATGGGCTATCATCGCTACAAAAGAGTAAAAGTAACGAACTAAACAAATTAGAGTAATAAATGAATAAAAAACATAATTACATATTATTTTGACATTTTGTTTTTTATTAATTGACATAAATAAATAATATAATCAATAGTTAAATAATGTATAAATTTAAATTCTTTTAATGATATACCTGCCTATTTGAAATAACATTTCGGCATTTGACTTGTAACATTGATATTATCAATAAAATGTTTGTATTGTATAATACATCGGGAAGTTCTCTAATGTAATATTTGATAAAATATAATAAGACCAGTACACATGGATTTTGAAAAATATGTGTAGTCATAATATTTCGACAGTAAGCTAAAACGTGTAGCCAACCTCACGTCTGCTTTATTGGTCCGCCGGCGAAATATCAAAGTTGTTTTAGGTATTTTAACAGAGCCCGAACACGATGGACGTTGCTCAGATGCTGATAGCTGGTGCCTTCGACCTCCCTCATTGCCGTTCTGTTTCCGGCTAGATACCTACTCGCCTAGAGGCCAAACTCGGTTGCGTAACTCTTTTCTGATATGTCATCGAATACATTTGAGGATTGGCAAAGGTGAATGTCGGAGCGATAATCGTATTCAGAATTATTTATTTACACCGAAATTATATTTGATAAAATATAATAAAAATAATAATCTTTATTTACAAAAGTGCACGTATACAAACAAAACACTAAGCAAAAGCTTGTATCGCAGGAGATTTCATATATATCTCTAGTCTTAAACATACGAATAAGTATAGTAGTAAGTGATTAATCATTAACTTTATTGTGACTACCCTCAATTTTATGTTTTTTTGTCTTTGTTTTTGTTTTGTCCTAAGATTTAAAAGTCGCTTCTAGCCTAGAAAACGACATACCATATTTAGATAATTTTGTTAAGTTCGTTACGCCAAGATATTTAAATCACAATCACACAAGGCTATAAACGAAACCAGAATCTTGTTCTAATCAACGACAAAGATGAATAAAAGAAATTCAAAACTGAAATAAAACAAGGAAACAACACATCACAAAGTAAACCAAATCCAGGTGTGATTTAAATCTCAATAACTACCTCGAATGTACCGTCCCCTGAATCCGATTGTTTGACTTCCCTTTATCAAGCGTCTCTTTGTTTGCCTATAGATAGCCTACTTTCGGGACACAAGGAACCTTATGACAGTAAAATGCTTTAGAAAACCGCCTGGCAACGCATATGGTCACTGAATACGACAAAGCTTGTCCAGGTGTAAGACGTACTGTGTTATAGTATATTTAGTTAAACTAAACGATATAATCTGACCTTGAGCTCGGTATTCGGTAATGACCCTGCGCGCGTCGAGTAACCGACGACTTGCGATTATGCTAGGCTTGTAGTGTAGTTGAAGCAGTGATACTGATGCTGTAGATATACGCGGTTAATAAAAGCTTGGGTGTACTGTCCTGCAAGTGAGGCTTTGAAATCAAAGTAATGAACAAGTTCAGAACCTGAAATCGTGTATAAATATCTGTAAAATCCATGTAGGTAATTGATGACTAATGAATAATTAGTACATCCTATGACCCTGTAGGTACATATTTGCTCAAATGACTATCCGATCAGATGACATTGTAAGAGCGAGAATATAATGTCCAGAAAATATTTCAAAGGAATTATCGGATTTAAAAATGGTACGTAGAAAAAAAAACGTAAAATAACTTGTGTGTATGAAAAATTTAAAGAGGTGAGGAATAAACTTAACGTTGTAATTTTTAATTTTTTTCTATATACGTCATGGTCGTTTAGCCATTTGTAAATGTAAATTTGTAATCGCTTTTATGCAAGAAAATAGACAAATGTATGATTGTCGTATGTTTAATTTACTTGTGCTGACCTTGACCTAAGACCTTGCTTTTTGCCTATAAAGGTTATTTTATTTTTCCTTTTAAGGTATGGAACTCTACAAACAGTAGAACATATCATGTGTCAACTCGCAAGTTGTGCCAATTGACCTCCAAACATCATCAATATAAATAAAGATGGAAATCTCTATTAAAATTAAATTATTATGGCCATTAAAAAAAGTAAAAATACCTATATAACGGTATCTTCATGACTTTATTTCTTAAATTAAATAACTGTAGTTTTAAATCTTAGGGCTTCTAGTGTAAGAAATCATTAAAGCGATGTTTGTTATTAAAATATACGTCGAATGGATTATGTTACAATTCTACTACTCAACAGAATTAAGATTGAATCAAATCGTGAACACAATAGCCGGTTGAATTAAACCCGAAATAGCTTTTCCGAAGAATTCATTGCTCTGTAAAATTTCCTATTTCACACGCACAAATTTCTTGAAATAGGTAGGTAAGCAATTTTGATGAAAAATTAATGTCTTTTAATCCTTTTCAAGTACCTATAGTAGTAGTAGTGTAGTTTTTAGTTTAAAGGGTTTTGTCACCTAATTTTGAGTTAATGTAAGAAAGATTTATGTGAAAACTAAAATTATGTGTTTGACTAAAAAGAAAAATCACGTTTCATTGCAGAATGAGAAAATGAATCCCACAAAACCATACTTTCGTCGTGGACATTGCACGAGATCACACGGAACTATTTAGAACTATACATTCCTGATGCCAACATTGCCAACTATCCAACGACGGAACTCCTTGCTTTCGTCTTTCCGTAATATCAAAGCACATTACTTCCATAACTTCTACTAAAGGTTGGTAAATTAGTTTGGCATCCAGTCATGCTGTGCCTATTCAAGTCTACATACGAGTACAATATCTTTCTTTTTTTTTTTTTTTGTGTTGACAGGCTAGGTGTTTGACCACAGCTCACCTGATGTTAAGTGAAGGTGTGGTCGAAGATGGTAAAGCACATCTAGCCTGGAATGGAACTGGTTCTCAAGTGAGGCTGCCGGAACACACCGTTAGATGCTTGGCGGCAGATTTTTAACTTGAGGGTGGTAGCTAGCCAGCTGAGTACTAGAAAGTACCCTACCACCATGCTATGGTTTCCTCACGATGTTTTTCCTTCACCGGCAGCTCAAGCTCATTGTTGGGGTTTGAACCCACGCTCTTCGGCATGCGAACCTACCGCGCTAACCACTGAGCTATCATCGCTACATATCTCAAGTTTTTCTGTGAAGGTTACTGTGAAATGAAACACCTCAAATCGACAGGTGACAAATAAATAAAACTCACGCGAACATTTTCTCTTTTTGCAAAATTATTGTTTATCAAAAAGAAACCAGGCCGTGCCAATATGTAGTCAGTAAATCCGAAACCGAGAAGTCTCATTGCAAACATTATATGGAAACAAAGGAGTGTGTGTGTATGTCTGCGCTTGCACCCAAACACAAAAGCTTTTGTCAAACAACCTCCGAAAAGGAAAGTGCCGTTCATGCATCGTTCGTCCTTTTGACATTTCAATTTTAGTTAACCAAGGTGTTTATATTCGTTTCTCAATAAGTGAATAATTATGTAATTTTTTTTGTCCAACCCCATGTTTCTCGAGAAATCATTTTTTATAGGTATTAGAGTACATAGGGTGACAAGCTAAGTGAAGCTAATCTAAGCACCACAGCTCACCCAATGTTAAGTGACGGTGTGGCCGAAGATGGTGAATTGGAACTGGCTCTCGAGTAAAGCTGTCGGAACATACCATTAGGTACTTGGCAGAAGATTTTATATAGCCGAGTGTCAGAAAGTATGTAACAACCATACAAATCTAGAGAAAAACCGCAAGGATCTTTGACATTGCAGTATATTATTGACCGAAGCTGTTAATAGGTGCTTTAGACGTAAATGCTATTTTTTGCTTTAATAAAATTATCGTAATTTTATCACGATTCCATTTCATGTAACCTGGATTCACGACACTACACGTGTTCTTATAATACAGAAACAAGCAAGCGTGACTCGGACTCACGCACATAAGGGTTCCGTACCATTATCTATATAAACGACAAAAAAAAAACACGTTTGTTATATAGGAGCCCCCTTAAACATTTTTTATGTTCTGTTTTTTAATATTTGTTGTTATAGCCGCAACAGAAATACATCATCTGTGAAAATTTCAACTGTCTAACTATCACGGTTCATGAGATACAGCCTGGTGACAGCGGACAGCGGAGTCTTAGTAATAGGGCCCCGTTTTACCCTTTGGGTACGGAACCCTAAAAACCGAGACTAAAATTAGATGTTATCAAACGTAACGAACGTAGTGTAGTATCAAACTTATTATATTTCAGCAACGTCAAAGGTCAGCTAGCAGGATAACCGCGGCCTAAACAATGCCAATAAAGTAAAAATGAAGCCGCTGTAGTGACAAACCCCCGGGATTGCATAACCTGTTATGAAAGGAGCCGCTCGCCGCGCCTTTACGACGTGCCGCTGAAACCCAAGCTTCAAAACTTAATTATCGTTTCCACAAACTATACAACCGAATAAACAATACAAATACACCTTCAAAAAGTATACCTACATAATTCGTGTGCAGTCTTTATTAATTTTTTTAAATAATTTAAGGCAAAAGTTATAGGTGAGCATTTGTCGACAGTCTACTCATCGCGATCTGTCCCACAGGACCTGAATGGAGGATGAAGTTATTAAGCTCCGCAAATAACAATTCTGAATGCAGATGAGCCCTGTAGCCAATCTAAAGTTGGCAGGCGACGGTTCTAGAAATAACAGCTACGAAATAAATGTCGATGGGCGATGTACTTTGCGTGACGCACAGGCGGGCTATCCCTTCAGAAGAGATCGCATTCTTTCATTCGACACATGACATCGAAAATCACGAAGTCCAGTGACATTCACGAGGCGCCCTAAATCCTCTAAAGTAGGTGCCGGAGTAATAAACCCGTGAGATTGCGTAATAAAAGAGCAGCTGTACGAAATCGCAGCGCGGAAAAAACACGTAAATGTACGGCGATCTGTTTACAAACATTGAACTGTAAGTTTCACAACTAGGGTTCAGCGTCTTTTCACTATAATGGGACCTTTGACATTGCCGGGACGAGCGAGGACGATCCTCATTCTCTTATATTGCGCTCGACTTTATTTACTGAAACGAGCGATATGCTTCCAGACGATATTAAATAATCGATTGTTATTTTCTTTCGTCGGTGAGGTGTCAGTTTTTTGCTGCACCGTCATTATGATTGGACGTAAATTGCAGTGATACCGCTTCGCTTGAAACGAACTCTCAATTAATTTTGAATATGATTTGACAGGACGAAATTACAGAGGAATGATCGAATCGTACGTCGAGGCTACGGACTCTAGCCCCGACAATACGAGCTGAAAAAATGTAGATGAGTGTTTCGTGATGTTTGCGTTCTATCGACGAGTTTGTTTTGTGTCGCATTTGTTTATGTGGAGCACAGGCGGCGATGTAAAGGTCAGGTGCCGAGTCGGTAGGCGGATGACGAATGCGCAAGGGTTGTTGAACGCGTGTCTATTTCGGAGCGACTAAATGCGGCGACGTTCACCGACTGACATTTAGTCGGGCTAGGTGCATCCGAGACTAGCCGCTGTATTCGACTCGAACTATGAATAGGACGGCATGGACGACATTTCTGAGATGATCCATCAAAAACGTCACGAGAATGAAGTGCCTATTTAGGTCGGAAATGTAAGTGCTCCAGATCGAAATAAAAGTAAAGCGAGCAAAAATATTTTGAAAGAATCTATTACTCAATTTGAAAAAAAAAAAATACATTTAGAAGTAAACGTGGAAGAGACTCATATAAGATTCCGCTTTTTGACACATGAGTTCAAAGAAACATTTTGTTTCATTTTAAGTTAGTTTAAATTTAGTGGAGAGCAAACCGCATTAGGTACATTCCCGACCGCTCAACACGTTAGTTGTTGGCGACCGGCGAAGGGTTGTACTAGTACTTCACATTCCTCGACACGACGCAGTCGCGATCCGATCCGACCCGACGCGTGGCCAATCCGATCAAACTGTGAAAATATTATATCGTTTACCATTTAACTGCACGCACACCCGTGGTTACATATTTAGACTTTTCGTCATAAACGCGATTAACTCCGACAAAAAACGCCCATAGTCAATCGGTTTTATTGCGAACAGATGTAAAACTATCAGCTGTCTATATCCTGGTTTATTTAAAAATCCTTAATCAATCCTTTATCGTAAGGAATCTGCGCAGAGGTCAGCGCCACAACGAAAATAACAATTTAATTCAATTGACAAATTAAGTGTCCGAGAATTCGGAATTAGCTCCTCATATTTGCTTACAAATGAGGTCGTCAACGCGAATTGATATCATTTTTAAAGTATTTGCTAATGGGGAGCCGTAAAGAGATGCGGTTTATGAAGGCAGATCGAGATGTGGCTGCACAGCCATTACCGCCGCTCCGCGAGCGAACTAACTCATTAAACAAAATTGATACAGATCGTGTGGCCCTGCTGCAATTCGAACATTTTAATTAGGGTGCGAATGTCGATACAGTTTCAAAAACAAAGCTAAACGGTTAATAATAAAACGAGCTGGCCCTGTTGTTTCGCGCTGACTTCACTGCTGACCGAGCTTCGGAGAACCAAAGTTTTTTTCTTAAACCTCTTTCCAGTCCGCCGCCTGCGACGATTACCACGAGTTTTCGGAACGATTTGGCATCATCGGAGTATCAAATTCGCGATTGAGCAGCAACCCGAAACGATTTAATCAATATTCCGTAGGTAGAACGAGTGTGTAGGTATATCTAAGTAATCTACACTGAAAGCTACAACTAAATTACTAACCACTAGGAATCTTAATCGATCTTTTGGCACTCGAACACAATTCGTCAGCGGATCGATTTACACGAATATTTCCGATCGATTTGTCGCCCGAAATAGGTGTTCCGAATTCGAAATTCGGATGGTACCAGTGGCCTACTAGACGCGCAAGATAAACAGTGCTTTCATTTTTATTCGTCCTCGCATTCTATTCAGGTTTGGGCTGTCACTTTTTCTTTCGATGGCGGGAAGCGCGCGGGGAGGGAGGAGTGGAGTGGTACTAGTGGTGTGCGCGGCGAGTGGTGCGAGTAGGATCTCGATTGGCTCCAGCCTTGACCTTCAGTTGCGATCGGTCGCGCGGGCGAACGTCGACCCGTGGAGCCGCGCCGCACCTCCACCTCGCCGCTAAAGATGCTCGATTATTGCCGATTATTGTTCTATCCGGTAAAACCGACGAGATCATTCTACGATTCGAATAAAGTACTCGCTTCGAGATAAGATAACAGGTTACGTATTTAAATGCAAACTTATTCGTATTTGTATTTCATAACATTAATAAAATAAAATTAATAGACTAGTTACCCGAGCGTACGACCTTACGTTTTACAGGGTTATTAGTTTGAGGTGTACCAAGCCGAAATGGTTATTATACTCATTATTTCGAACAAATTTTATTACAAGTAGAACTCTAAAATCGTGAAAGAAAGAAAAACAACTGTTCTATAGAAAAATTCGTTGGTCTTTGACCAAATGACTCCCTGTCAGCTAAGCTTTTAACCCTATATTTGTTGATGTAGATGTAAATTTTACTACAAAAAGATACATATTTTTAGGTACCTTATGTAGAACAAGTAGGTTAATACAAGTATTGTTTTAACAAAACCTCATACTACTATTGTTTGTTTATATAAAACGGATATTAGCCCAAAAAATTGTGGCTAACTTTTCGATACTATCGTTACTGTGTGCGCGATTATAATTTTGTTAATCGATATCTTGTAGCCGCATTAGGTTAGGACATCACTAACGCCTAAGGAGGAACTAACGTGCCTTATATCGGCGGGAGCGATGCGATCCACCGTCAGGATTACATTCTTCCGCGAACCTATTATTTTTATTTTTATGAACTGCCAGTATCGGGCATATCTGTAACTTTATAGCTGGTACAAGATTAAGCCCGTATGGATCTGAGATTTGTTTTTATAATTATATTATACCTACTATAGTCTTGCATTTAAAAATAATATACCGTGATGACAATATTTACTGTTTACGACAGTGCTTTATAAACAAGAACAAATATTTACTCTGGGTCTGGGTTACTAGAAGTTCATTTTGGTTCTAATAATGTGAATGCAAGAATCATAGAATTTCTCAATTCCTAATAGTTTTTTATGGTTGACAAGCTAGGTGTTTGACCACAGCTTACCTGATGTTAAGGGATGGCGTTGTCAAAGATATGGAGTCAATAGAACTGACTCTCAAGTGATGTTGCCGGAACACACCGTTAAGTGCTTGGCGACAGATTTGTAGTAGTTTTAGGGATAAGTACGAGTATATCGACATCTACACTAATACTATAAAAAATAAATATTTGCATAAACTCAAAAACTACTAGACCGATTTCAAAAATTCTTTTACTATAAGAATGCAATATTCTCCCTGAGTAACATAGGCTATATTTATTACTAGAATTTAATTACAATATAATGTCCACCCGTGCGAAGCCGGGACGAGCCGCTAGTGTATAATAACAATGAATTTGTCTATTTGAAAGAGTTGTGTACGGAAAAGGAAAATACATGAAGAACTTATTATTTCCATTTGCTTAGTGGTAGGATATTTGTTCAAATTGGCGAGTGTTTCGTAAAAAGCAGGAAGTGAGTGCAAATGAGTCGAAACTTGCATGTGCAGATGCGATCACCGTGCGTTTGTTTGACAAAGCAGAACAAACTTACCGCGCTGGAGAATTACAGAACACATTGTAAAATGGCGTAGGTAAGGAACACGGAAAAATCATTCCGATGCATTGTGTTATAAACGCTTTTCTTTCAAGTGTTTATAAAAAAAAAAGAAATTTCCGTAAAAAAAATATTACCCCCTTTTTTGACATTTTTAAATGACTAAATAATTAGTATTTTTTTATTGACATAATTATTATATGTCGACATTAATCTAGTAGTTAATATTTTGTTTCTAATTAAAAGGTATTTTTGTAATGAATTCAAATATGAATAAATATCGTAGGACATTTCACACAGCGCCAACTAACCCCAAACTATTTTTTTGTAAATACCTACATACAGAACACCCAGACACAGAACAAACATTTATGGTCACATAGATGTTTGTCCTGGTGGGAATCGAACCGACACTCTACAGCTCTTGAATTTTCGCTCTGAAATCTTCTAGCAAATGAGCTAACAAAGAATAAAAAATCACAAAATAACTTATAATTGTGGTGTTATCAATAAAATATTGCATTGCATTCGGCTTGTGTCTAATAGTCAACATGTACTTTATTTTTTAGTCCATAATTATTATGAAGACAAGTGTTTCAATCGAAAATAAAAAAATAAGTCTTTGCCGTTACAGTTGTAGAAGAACAAGAAAGGAAAAGGAGCTAGCTTTATCTCTAGAATTTTATAGAGAGTTTTTGGAAACACCACTAAAATACATGTACTAATCAAATCATATTATTTACCCACATTCGAGCGCATAATTCGGTAGTCAGAATATAAAAACACCACTATTTTTAAACGTTAACTACTAGAGAAACATATGTTTTAAAAATAAATACAATGTACCGGTAAGATTTTTCCACGTTCCCTCCAAAACTATTGTCAATTTAGTCATTAGTAACTCTTTTAAATACAATAAATACCTACGTAAAAAAGCACTTTTAATAAAATGTGCAAGTAAAATTTGTATATTGGTATTTAATTGATTTACTAGGCATCGGAATTTCATTTAGTAGGCGTTGATACTAACCAGGCTCGCATAGAACAAGTATTGACACTCAGTATCAATGAGTACGTGGAAGTACTTCATTATACGTGTTCCTTAGTCCTACAATCCTAGTACTGGCGGGGTATTCTGTGTCTTTGGTTAGTAATCGTCTTGCATCGCAGGGGCGCCTCGCGAGCCGTGACGCTTGGGCCGCATCCGCTGGCTCGGACACACGGGTGGAAAACTTATCGAACAATATGTACCTACATGCTTAAGACTTTGTTTCTAGAGAAAAAATATTATGCATGTCATTAATTTCATAACAGCGTGACATTGGAACTACTGGATTTATTATACAAGTATTTATTAAAAAAATAAAAATCCCCGACATGTGCATAGTATTCTACTAGTCAAGCACTTTAATTTGATACCCATATTGAGGGAGTTGTGAAAAAATATGTAATGCGCCATTTTGTGGCGGCGGGCATCTTGGACAGCGATTTCCAATAAACATAGTTAATTAAGAACACTCTAATTCAACAAAAAAAAAAAACAAAATCGAAAACACAAACACAGATGTTGTAGTAGTATTTTTTAATGTAAAAGTAATAAGGCGAACGAAACGTTTTCATGATAGTAAGAGATAACGCTTGTCCATGGCCATTGCAGCAGTACCCACAAATTTAAGTAACAAAACAAAGTCCAGTGCATCGCTGTTTAATATTTTGACACATGTTTACAACTTGTGCTTGCCGGCAGATTATCTGGTGCTGCTGTGGTACCTATCTACTTAACTCCCCTCCTGCTCAGGAGATCTATTACCAAGTAGTTTAAAAAAATACTCAATTATTACACGAAATACGGGAAGTTACACTCATATCTGATATCAAGAGCTTTCCGTTAAAAAATCTATTGTAGGGAGATACGGCATCGGCGGGCGTCGCGTAATCTTGTTAGTCAAACACGAGCTCTTGAATTATCGTGCGTTACGGTGCGCACACATGAATGGTACTTACACATACGTGAGCGTACGCGATTCATTCAATTTGTTTACTCGGACTCATCGTGTATGCCGCCGCGACGCTCGGTCAAGGACGCCGTCCATCGCCCGCCTGGACTGCGCCGAAATAATCATACCACCCACATGAAACGCGATGATCACGGTAACAATCCGATATTCTCACAACCGAACACTCGCTTGTTATTGTTTACATATGCCCAGTTTCGTATTAGCACAGATGCAACGTTGTCGTGAAACCCTATTCGAGGCTATTTAAAAGAGGCGATCATAGGGCGACAAACTTCAGGAAGTTTTTTTACTGCTTTATTTAAATGTAACAATTAGATTTAAATAAACTTCTTCCTGTTTCGTCACAAAGAACAATTTCGTCGCAAGCGTTAAGTGCCTGATGCGGCCCATATTGCCGCCACGTGGCAGCGAAGACCTTCGTCCAGACCACCAGTTCTCAGGTCATTTACTCCAATTACGTAACACCCGTGTAACTACGTATATAATCGGTGGAATTTTTATTGACTAATTATTCGCAATTTTTTATAAGCGGTGAAGTCAGCGGATATGGCTAAATATTCAAACAGTGTATCATTCGAGGCTAACAATAATGTACAAAAAAGTCCTTCGGATCGAATTATCTCACGTCGATATCTAGTGGACGGTAAACATCGTGTGGTTGTTTGTACTCCGCGGGTCTGTCATTATATATGCGATGGGAGATGGTTTTAGTGTAGGTTTTTATATCAGAGGTTGTCCCGAGATGCAGCCACATTCCAAGACGATGAGTCGCCCAGCCGGACCACCGCTGTAGGCTTTTCACACGTAAACATTATGTCGAAGTAGAAAGACACTTAGTACTTAGGTTTTACAACTGTAATGATTTCGTGTAGGAGAGATAAAGTGGGCCATTCATCAGGCGCAGTCGCGAGCCAGCGCGGAGTCAACGCCCAGACGGATTAAAGGGCCGATTAACGAGTACAGTTTAATTTATAACCGGAATAATAAAACTCACTAAAAGACCGCAACACTACTCGCCGGCTTTCGGAATCCTGCGCAACCCACATCGCTCGTAAGTTATAACTAAAGAGTCAACAAAGTGCTCCTCTCATCGTATGTTATGTTCTGTACAATTTTTGGTGTTTTATAAACCATTTCTGAGTTTTGTTTTGTAATTTCCTTTCCTTGACACAGAGGCGCTATTTCAATGTATTTGAACTCATTATCTAATAACGACCAAACTTTCGGTTTCGCACAAAAGCTAATGTTGATTTAGAGCGTAGCGATAAAAAGCACAGCGCGTCTGGATGCCCAAACCGGTCGGAGCAGTCGAAATCTCAGTAATTATGTTAACAAGACCAGACGTAGACCCACGCGACCACAACTTCATTTATTAGTAATCGTAAACTGAACGATAGTGAAAGACATTTCCACGGCTATTCCACAGCCTATAGTTTCCTTTATAGGTCGGTAAAGCACGTGTTTAGGTGTTGTAGTATCCTTTCTCGACTGGAATACATCTGCTCGATAAAATGAGATAAGTTATCGAGACCGGAAAACAGGGTAGAATTCGCCGGGGAGTCGAGTAGCGCTAGTACCAGGGAAGTGTGACAGATAAGGAGGTTATACAACGGCCTGGAGGACCCAAGGTCACGGCAGATGCGAGAAGCACAAGCTATCCGTTTACTGCTTATCTAGAAGAATGTTTGCCGAGTGTAAATAAGCTGCGGCCCAGCGCTGCGATCAAAATACTGAAGTCGATACTGCGCACGATGTTTATGGGTGTGAACGCACTCGGTCACGGCGGCGGCGTCGTGAGAACTACTGCCACATTATTAGAAGCGATGATATGGGCGATAACGCGACACGTGGTAATCGAACCTGAGGGAGCACAATGCCTCAGTGTAACGTTGCGTAACATTTCGTAAATATAGTTATTCACACATATGTTAGCTTCTTGAATTTGGTCGAGTCCACGAAATTGAAATTCGTGTAGGCACATAATATTTTAATTCTCGACGAATGCGCTGAGGCACCCGACCGATAAAGAGTTCACGCGATCTCGGCGGGAGGGCAAGATGACGCGCCGGCTAACATTCCAAAACCGATATTATTTATTTTTAATGATGCCAATGAACGCTTAGCAAGTTTACCTTCGATTTGCATCTACCCGTTTAGCCGAACGCTTCCTGCTTAAGTCATATGACTTGTAGAGATTTATTTGTGAACGATATCGATATTCATTCAAGTGGAGAGCGCAGCCGGCGCGGAACGGGTTGGACACTGACGAAGCGAAAACCATTCGTCGAGGACGGGAAGCGACGGCCAGTGGGTCACTGGACCCTGGAGCGTACCCTCATAGCCATGCCACGAAGGCCGCCATTCATAATAAAAATGACATCAACCGCGTGGGAACACGAGCACAAATGCCACGCTGAACGACTGGTTAGACCGGCAGATTTAATTACGGCCCTCCGCAGATTAATATTTAAGTGCGCGACAATTATTGAAACTCTCCATTGTATACGGAACAAACTGAAACTCGCTGGAAGCGTTCACAAAAAGGACGAGAAAATATACGGACGATCGTGATGCGTCAGCGCATTGCACTTCTACCATCTCTGTCGCTTCGGTGAATAAACTTGTCATTAGTATGCCCGTCCCTGTCTCGCCAGCATCCCGGTGTGACTCGTCCATCATCCGTCCCGTTCCCGCCACACGAGTTTGTTTAAGGAAGTGCGTTTACTTACGGGATCGCATCGACCGACGACGGCTTTGCATTGCATACCGAACGGATTAGGAGTCGAGGGTTTAGTCATTGAAGAAAATCAATCAGAAAGCCGTGCGTGTGGCCGTCTGCGACATTTTCCCCATAACAATGAGTGATAGTGCATCCGTCCCTTTCGCGGCGAGGCTTGTCGTGCTGTTGCTCCGAGCCAGGTTCAATATCCCAGACCTTGGGCCGATCGAGACTACCGATGGCCAGTTAAAACTAGTTACTCAAACTCATGCCTACCATAAGTAATAACTTATGATTCTCCGGCTATTTTTATCGCCTTATATACCGTTGTATGTCCGAATAGTTCGTGGTACATATGGAGGAACGTAATTTTCCAGAAGGCTTTGTCGGCGAGGATCGAACGCGCCAGGGTCACGGTTTGACATAAACGACTCAACGTAAAAATTGAGAAGTTTATGATTTCTTTACTAGGAAAACTAATGAAGCGTCGGTCGGCCGGTGGTCGGCGCCGCGCCCGCTCGGCCTCGTACCTACATCAAATATACGAGTGGCCAATTAGATGTCGGCCGCGTTGCGAAAATAATATAAATATTAGTAGAACCGACAAAGGTTTTTAATCATTGATCTGAATGCGTTTTGTTCCTTTTGCGGTCCGAAATTACAGGTTGCGAGTTCGCTCACCCTGGCACGCCGCGCTTAGGGCAACTATGCTCTCCTGGATCGTGTGAAAAATTACCTAACATTTTGCTCTTATTACGTATTATATCTAAGTGGTAAAATATAGTCGATGTGTGTAATTTGAACATGCGACCGAATATTAAGCAGCTTTAGGTGCACGCATGCGGTTTTGTCCATTCTATAAAATTAGTTATCTGCATTATATCGGCTATATTTTTTTATCGAGAGGAAGTCGGTGTCACATCGAAAATGAGATTTAACTCTAAAAAAGAACGAAAACGAAAGCGAAGCCCGAGCGACGAGCGTGGAGCGCGCATCTCACCGCCAAGGTTACGTAGTAGGGGCGGCGACCGGCGAGACGGGCGTGACGTCACGGGCGCCGGAAACGATTGTCCGTATTATAGTTCTTTACGGTTACATTTTGACTTTAGAAGAAAGAGCTTCAAGTCAGTTGGGCTAGGTCAGTGCGCTGCATTCGCTCAGTATCTACCGAGCTTTCATTACATTGTCTTCCGGTAGCTCAAGTGACGAAGCTTCGAGTTTTTTGTCAGGCTTCATTTGCATGACAATAATGAAGCGAGAATTCTTACGGTGCGTTTTCTTACCAGCTCATAAAGTAAGACGAACAACAAAAGCTGTCACGCGGGGGTCTGTGTCCAAAACGGCAGATGTATACGAAAGCAGGCGGCCTCCGGCCCTTAGCCGCCTGATAAGCAAATTAATTACGCGAAGCCAACTACAATGGCCAGAGATTATTAAATTTTAATATCGTTACTGTAAATAAAACAGATCCATATAAATCTTAATTGTTATCTACTCTATCACTCTCCGTACATGTTATTTCGCGTATTCTTACATAAAGGTACCTTCAGTACAGCAACTCATAACCGCAAATTTACCTGAAAACAAGAAAAATAAATTTAATTTAATACATCGATCATATCAAGGTGCTAATAAATTTTTAATAGGCAATTAAAAATATGGTCTTTAATTTTTGTTCGGGGGCCGTGTGCCCCAAAAGAGGGCAATGTTATTGAAGATGATGTTGTCACAAGTATTTATGTTTAATGCCACCTGCATGTCTTTACGCGCGCACTTCCAATAAATAAGGTTTTAGTGTCAAACGTAATGTACTATTAAGAATCTTAAACATTAACTTAGTCCGAACACATGACAACAACTTTAGTTATGTATGACGCGCTTGTTACGGCCGCCTTCATTTCAGGAAGAATGTGAAAAATCCAGTATACAATCACATAAGATGCACTTTTTCAAAACAAGCGAAATACGCCAATGATCGCGGAACGTCGGATGTCGAGTCATAATGTTCGGCATTCCTTGGCGGCCGTGTGTCTCGGACGCGCGCACCGACTTTATTGAACTAACTGAAGGAAGCTCATTAAATCTGTTTAGTTTACTTAGGAAATGAAATTTTTGTTTTATTATAATTAGGAAATTGAATAATTTCAATAAGCTTATGATTAACGATTTTGTAGGTAAATGCAAAATAATGTAAATCTATTAATTATAATCGCGTACCTACGATCGCGATGTTACAAGAATTGTAATCGGAAATCACAGCCTATGTATACAGGGTTGTACGCTAGGGATGTACTATGCCGAAAGGGGGACGTTGAACGCATCTTCATCGATCTTTAGGAACGCATTTAAAACTATGCAATAAAAAAATGGTGTTCATGCAGCTAATTTATTAAAACTACATGGATGAGCCCATCAAATAAAATAAATTAAATACCACCAGCACCACATTCCATGCTTTCCGGTCTTTTGCTATAGGGGTAGAGTTGTGGCCCCAAGCTTACAACCCTTGATTGCAATTATCACAAAGATAATAAAACATTAGATCTGGAATATCAGCGAGAGAACTCACGAAGTTACTCAGTTTTCTTCCTAAATATCTTCTAAGAAATACTGCAGATTAAATAATAGTTACAACGTAAAATTCTGATGGTGTAGTTTTACTCAGACGCCCAGTTTCATCTGACATATTTCGTCGAAGATTAGAAGTATTGCAACAGGTCAAGGTATGTTGGTTGTATTTGAATACTCGGCCGTTAGCGCTTCCGATGCGTATGACGCAGTCCTACGCAGTCAGAATCCGTGAGTCAGGCAATCAACTTGTTGGGCACAGCACTAGACCTTACACTTGTTCGCAATGACTACATTTTTCTTAATAGGTTTAATGACTTTGAGGCATTGTACAAACATGTTAGAGTTTAGTTGTAGGCGTCATATGGGGCCGATACGGGTCACTGTATTAATTTTAAGTAATGTGTGAACTGTATCTACCAAACATTTAACCGGCAAGTAAAGACCCCTACGTCGAAATTAACGCTTTCATTCTTTTGTAATAGAAATTGTTTGTGTCAGAGTTGGGAATAAGTAAAGTAAAAGTTAAACGAACTTGCCCTGGTTCATATAGTTACAGCTTATGTCACTCACATACATCCATTCCAGGCTAGGTGTGCTTTACCATCTTCGGCCACACCTTCACTTGACATCAGGTGAGCTGTGGTCAAACACCTAGCCTGTCAACCATTAAAAAAAAAAAAGGTAGCCCAGTATTGTATTAATAACTAGCAGACGCCTCGCGGTTTCACCCGCGTAGTTCCCGTTCCCGTGAGAACACAGGGATAAAAAGTAGCCTATGTCACCCGAGGATAGTGTACCTTCCCAGAGGTGAATGAATTTTTGAAATCGGTCCAGTATTGTTTGAGTTTATTCGATATAAAAATACAAATCTTTCCTCTTTATAATATTAGTGTAGATAATTAAATTTAATAGTGACCACAATCGGTCAATTTAAGCTTTAAGCGCTTGTATTTAAGTCTCAATTGCTTCGATCTACCAAATTCTAGTGTAGGACCCGTTCTTATAACAAGGGTAGTTTGTCAACATACCGATTCGACAATATTCACTTAATAATGCCGAATGCCAATAATAATTGATGTAAATTGTTCGACTTTAAATGTCTCGTTAGCATTTTATTTTCAAGTTTCTGCTCTAACTGTTGACCACCATTTTAACTAGACATGTAGATGTTCATTATAAAATATATTAGTTGACTTATTCTACAATAATCATGGACAGGCGTTAGCTCTTATCATCAGGATACCTAGCGTTCTGTTCGTCTAATTAACAATTACAAAAAAAAACAACGTTGAATTGAGAACCTTCTCTTTTTTTGAAATCTGTTAAAAAACGGAATCCTCGGAGTTTAGGATTCTACATGTGTGATGCTAACGTTTGATTCCACGTACGGAAAAATAAATGATCAAACTGAAATTGTGTGAATGAACCCTATGTGTTCCGGCAGCCTCACTTGAGAGCCAGTTTCATTCCAGGCCAGGTATGTATAACATTTAATATTAGGTGAGCTGTGAACAAAAGCTTAGTCTTTAAAAATGCACCTACTCGTTGCGACGCCATAATATAGGGATAGTGTATTGTTATCCTAGTCTTTATTAACCACATTGTACATCAGTAATGGATTCTTTAATGTTCTTTCAGGAGGTTCAAATAACAAATGTCCAACACCACTGGAAGTATTGAGGTGTCAGCAAAGAACTAAAAGCCGAGATCAATTAACGCTCAAGCAGTTTAAACTTTAATGTGAGATAAAAAGCAATAAACGTACCTTCGCCGATCAATATCGACCGAAAGACATAATTCAGCGTTCCACTGTTAAATTAAAAACGCATAAATGCCGTGTGGCCCTTGCCGACTTCAATTAGATTTTGCGAACGAACAATAAGAAATAAAATCTCTTTTTATGAGCCGTCTGTCAGCCTCGGTCCAAGAGATGCTCATAAAAAAGGGAATGCAACGGACCTCAAGTTACTAAAAAACCAAAAGTCACCCGTAAGTCTCCGTCCGAAACTGCCAGCCGAATTTGATGGGGCTGTTTATGGCTTGAAAAGTAGGTCACTCGAGTACAAAGGCCCGCAATTTTCAACAATTGCGTCACGAAGGTACGCCAGCACAAAGGCGCTCGCGTTTCAGCGAAACTTGTAACTCTATAATATAATATAGGTAGAATTATTTGCTCGTGAGAAACTCGAAAGCTCAATTAAATCGATGAATACGGCTTCTTATTGGATTTCCATTTCCAAATTTCAAATTGTCTCTGCACACGAGCGCCCGAGGAATGCAAAACGGAATCTCTAAAGTCTTTGTTGCGGATTCCCAGACGGCGGGCGACGGTCGACCGACGATGTAAAAAGCGGTCACATGCACGCCTTATAAATTTATAAACCCCATCGGAGGTTATTAGTTGTCGAAACGACGACGAAACCTGGCGGCGAATGAGACGCGTTACCGTTACAAAACCTAGACCCCTAAAAAACTAAGGGCGATAAGGTCGCCCGGCCAGTTTATTTTTCTTCGAAAACAATGCTCGAGGCTGAAACTCTGCTAAATTAGAACGGCGAGCGTGATCGCATCGCGATAAACTGCATAGGTATAATTAACACGATAAACAGGAATCTTGAGCCATTAATTATAATGACATTGTTATCAGAGCACTGTTGACCTGACCACTCGAGAAACTAATAAGTCAACGACTCGCGTTCGATTCGAAAGAAATGTCGACCGATGTCACTGCGTCAACATAAATATCGACTCCTATTTATAGACATTGCGTAACAATGTGATGCCGGAAAAAGTTTTAAAAACTATAACTGGACTACGAGAAAAAATTAACTAAAGAAAATAACGTAGCTTATGTCACCAGGGGCATAGTAACAAATGGATTGTTACCTTATTCATCAAAATCGGACGAGTAATTTAGGCAATACGGTGGAACATAAATAAATAAAAACATACATGAATACTAAAACCATATGTAATCCTTTTACCTTTGCCGTATTCGGATCCAAATAGGGCTTATGAATATATCTTGAATATCAAACAAATCGACTCAAGTAGACATACTAATTGAAATACGAAGAGGCGAGTTAACAATAATACCAAACTTACAGCTGTAAATCAAAGAGACGGAATGTCATGAATCTAAAACAACTCCTATCTGAAGTATACTAAGTAACAATTATGAAAACTGGATCGATACTAACGACACAATTGGTCTATCTACTAAATTAATAAATACAATAATGGATGGAAGAAATGAACTGTAAAAACTTACAGAGAAGATCGCTCCTTACAATGTTACGAAAGTCAATTATGACATCACAATAGGAAACGAAAAGTTCACGATAAATATAATAAAACTGATTGATTTAAACGCCCCTTCATATGATAGAGCTATTTATAAATGCATAAATAAGATAGAAGGTCGTCTCCCACGCGGGTCTGCGTCGAGGTAGGTCGGGATAAAAACAAATAGTCCGAAATGAAGTAATCAACTTATTGGTAAAGGCATTATGCAAATCGGTCTGATGAATATCGGATCATTATGCAAAAAAATATATCTCTTGTTTTAAAACTATTAACTTGGGAAGTTTGTGCGATACCGGGCACAAATAAAAACGAAATAAGAGAGTGTCATATAATTAACCTTTGTTGAATTTTTGAGTAACCACAAAAAAAAAAACTTAAATTTATAAGGAGATCTGTTATATGATCTATAAGCTAAGAATGTCTCTTTGCATATGAAGCAACGTAACGTAAGGTCGATCGCCAGATAGTAGATGTAAATATCTCGGTATAAATAATCAAACAAGTCTAAACAATTTAGCAAAATATTTCTGAAGTTACATAGAACCCACATCAACAGTCATAAAATTAGCGTTTACGAAACTAATGATTAGAACTTTAGACATGCAATTCAACAAAAATAAACCTAACATATAATTATGGCATGCATTTGATGTCAAAAATCGACCTTTTCTATCAAGTTTAATAAATGATCTGTGTTCTAGGAAGATAATTAGCCTATAACCTATGGTCCTACCCATAAACATATTTGAACATATTATCCTTCTAGTGTTTTTGAGCTTGATGCATATTAGTTACTTGAACAAATTACCTACTAGGAGCACATCAATGATTCTTGATTATGCTTCCGCATCCTCCCGGTATCTGCATGCAATATCTACCAGGGAAGCATAAGTGGCCAGGAGTGGAGGTTGTGAAATTGCGTGCGACCGCAAGACATCCGGCGGTCGGCAGAAAGCCCGACGCCGGATGCGCTGCCACGTGATGGTATTGGTGTGCTCATGTGCTAGTATGTTATTGGAATCTATGTCTGTGTGAACTTTTGTCTTCAATGCATGTCATACATTTAGTTTTAGATGAATGTTAAAATCTTTAAAATGTTTCTTCAAAATCGGAAAGATATTCTGATACATTGAATATCTTGACACAGAAATCTGAAATTCATTTGAAACGTTATATGGGGCACGCTTTTAATATAAAACATTCAACCTTTAAAGTTCTTCGCACGTACTCATTTCTCACAGATTTTTATTCCTTTGTGAGCTTTCGTAACCAGAACATTCGGATGGAAAGGAAACCACAACGTAATCGTTAATTTCCTTTGGACTTGAGGTTGATTCGAGGTTTTTACATCGATCATCGAAACAAAAGAAAAGTTTAAAATAAACGGATAAGTTGGTGCACATAAAATGCACACGTCATATTCAATATAATGAATACATAGAGCACCAGATTGCGGCGATGACTAGGAAAGCATAGACACGAAGAAGGCGGTTAGTTATGGTTATCAGAGTATCGGATGAAGCGATCTATCAAACAGGTCGTTACCGCAGTCGCGTAGTGAAGCTCTACAAGTGTGGGAGCGGATTGCAGAACTGGTTCCTCTATGTTGAACAACAGCATATGCACTCCTCTACATGCTACCCTAGTAATTTCTCAAATCACTGTTAAACACCATAATGATGATTTCCATCGTTATTGTTGGCAAAATTTAAAGATACCAGTTCCTTTTGTAACTACAGAAACCGCGTGTCAGTAATAAAGGCGTACAGCAATCTCGGCACAAAATTACATCGCCCGTAAAAGCTCTAAAAGATGTCGTTTACAAAACTCTTTTGTTCGGTGGTAATTTAAAAAGGAATAAATGGGTGCGTTCTTTTTATTGTATCGATACTCGATACATCTCGGAACGCATGCAATTTTCTGTTGTGACAAGCCAAAAACAAAAATTAAAATTAAAAAATAATAATAGGGGTAATAGGTTGGTAATGGCATAAAAATTAACGCCACTGCAAAATGTAGCTTGTGACATTACGGAAATAAAGACGTCTATAGCAGATCTTTCTCACCATTATCATCATCATCTACCTATCGTTGTCCACTGCATTTTCCAAGACACGCCATTCAGCCCGTTCTTCGGCTATTCGATATATATCGTCACTCCATTGGAGTCATCAGGACGTCCCACGGCACGTTTTCCGATTCGCGGTCTCAACTCTAAGAACACGTCAACAAAACGCCCGTATCTAGCCATTGTTTCTATGTACGTTGCACTTTGAAATCTAACATGTTCGAGCTACACTAACTTTTACTTGCATTAATTCAATTAATATGTACAAAAGGAGGACTTAATGCTAAAGTATTTTCTGCCAGCCATTCACACAATGTATGAGTATCCATATGTATAAATAAAAATACAGCAACCAAATTTATGTATTATTTTTGTACAACTTAATATTAATATATGTAGATAATAAACTATTATAAAATATACAAACTTATATGTATAAATATGTACATCTTTGTCAGATAATGAATCAATTGAACAAAAATGCACAACCCATTTTTAGTTTATTCCATCAATACTTTCGAAAAACATTACAAAAAAAAAGAAAAGAAAATTCTGTGTATCGCTGCAATGGTCATGGGCAGGCGTTATCTCTTACCATCAGGAGAGCGTCTCGTTCGTCTCATTACTTTTTAAATAAATAAATCTAAAAAAAACCCTCCTTATGGAGTCGGGTAAGCAGACTGACAGTTGATAGGAAATGTATCGGCAGCCGTTTATTAGGATCGACCTTCAACACTAAATAATGGCTGATAAGTTAATTGCTGTGAACCGATTAGCTTTTGGCAGTTTTTTGCGTGCCCCAAAACTTAGAACTCTTTGTTTATGATTCATAATTACAATACAACGGCGAGGCAATCACCGAACCTGTCATTATGTTGTACAAATAACTACTTATTCAGACTAGTGGGGTATATAGTGCTTAATTCGATACCTACATCGGTTATGTTCTCCCAATTTAGGTATTTATTTATCGATTGCTAAATTGACGCGCGGCAAAAAACCGGAGGTCTAATTAGATCGCTATATTTCATCGGACAGTTTCTCAAAGTTTACTAAGGTAAAAAATTCGAATTTATTGTAACGTAAAATTAAAATTCATGCTTTTTTTGTGAATGGAAGGTTGATGTTTATGATTTGTGGCTATTAGGACCTACATCAAACGGTTCGAGTGTGACCCAGGCATACTTCACTAACGAATCATCCATACACTTGATGCCATATTTAGAATTACACAATAAACATAATAATAAATTTAATTACCATAACTCACTAAGAAATTATAAAAATAAATTTGAAGTTTTTCGTTGATTTGAAGCTTTTTTGAATTTGAATTTGGACGGTAAAAGGCTAAAAATTCACAAAAGAACTAATACGAGTACAATAAACAAAAATAGTTATAAATAATTTTTTTTTTTAAACGTGTCCTTTCCCAAACATTGTTTATTTTTTTCTATCCTTTGTTTCAGTAGTCCCGCTTCACAAGAAAAAGCCCGCAAAAACTAGTTATGTATTTAAATTGCAGTTTTCATTTTTAAAAATTGGCGAGGTAAATAGCTAAAGCACGACGATTTTGGTTGATCTGATAGTTGTTTAACAAAAAATCGAGTTCGTGAGATAGTAAAAAAACCTAACAATAATTGCTAGTAACTCTTGATACAAAATATAACTATTAATTATGGTACCATAAAGTTTTATTATTAAGTATTATTATTACACACGTGTTAAGTTTTAATTAAGTTAAATAAAGAACTTATTTACGAGTTCAAAAGTAGCGCTGGCGCAATTGGGGGAACGATCGCGCGCGCATATTATTTATATAGGTACATGTATACGTACTGAGATCGATCGATTCGAGAACAATGAATTGGTAAACATTTGTAATTTTAATCGATTATAGTGATTGATTAACATTTTAATAATAACGACCACAATTATTTTACATTTAAACGATCTTCCGTAATACTTTCAAGTGTCTAATAATAACAATATAACTCTTTATTGTTCACACCAATTAATAATAAATTAAATGTTTAACACTAGTGGAACAAATTAAATTGCCGGCCTTACAGCTAAAAGCGATCTCTTCCAGGCAACCTCAGTATGGAAAGTATTCTAGCAAGTTAAGAACAGTGTGTGTTGACAAGAGGAAAAAACATTTTAAACATACATCCTATCTATATTATAAAATATCAATACTAATTAAGTATAAATAAAAGTTTAGAATGTTTTTAGTAAATATAGGCACTTTTTTTAGATACTTGTAATAGAATTTATTAAACAAAATAAAATATCTTATATAAATAACTTACTAAACATATAAGAGATAGAACGAACGAAGAAGAACGAATTGCGAAGTTATTGCAATAGGACTTAAAACCTCAGGTGTAGGTTTTCCTTCGGATTTCTGCGGGAAGCTCATTCCACCTTTACCAAACCATACAAAAGTACACCTTTGATAAAATACGAATTAGAGTATTTATAATAAAAACAAGTTCTATAGAGATTTAATATTAATTCAAGACCGTGGGGATAATAAGGTATTATGGAAATAAGATAATAACACGTCTGGCCTAAGCGGTACTGCGAATTGTGGTTTTTTTCCGGTCTGTCGAGGAGCGGTGTTGCCATGTCTGGCGGATTACTCCCGATTTAACTAGTTCAAGGTTAGACGAGATGTCATGAATGACGGCTTTATTTTTATTTGCGATAGGTCGTCTTTAGGTCACACGAGTCACCCGAAACAAACGCTCCCATTAAATAACACAAAGAATCGTATGTTGGAATCTCAATAACACATTATAAGTAGCCATGTCTTAATTTAAACGAGCTATTTGTTTGGAAATTTGTTTGGCAAACAAAATAAATTAGGCAAAGACAACATACACGACGATACCAATAAAAATAAGACCGTTAAAAGGATCCGATTTGAAAATTAATTAACTACTTATGATAATAGGGTTGCGGTCCGGCCAAAAATGCATACTTAATTGTGGCAAAACATCACAAAAAGAAGTCGAATGACGAAGACATTATTTTGTAACGGAGTGCAACGCACTGGGAACTGACCGCAGGAGGTTGGCAACCCAGCGCAGGGCGCGCGGCGAGTGATCGTAATCGAACCGTAAACGATTATTCGAATTAGGAATGTGCCACGTGACCGCCATGCACTCGACTTCCGAACACATCCTGTCCGATTCTGTTAATCGAATTACGATTAAATTAACTTATATCGATTGTTACGTTTCTAATTGAGTGTACCTACCTACTATATTACTGAAGTTAATTTTTATAGTGGTGAAGTCATCAGTGTGTAATAAATAAGTTCGTATTGGCTAAGTGGTCAGCCCTAGTGTCAGAGTTAATATGCTGCTAATAGGCCTGATAATTATTGTTATGTAAACAAAGAACTCGGGACTTACAATTCAACGCATAGGTACGCATTCTATGGTCATCATACGATCACCCATCCAAAGACTGACCGGAACCGTCCGTTGCTTAACTTCAGTTATCATTTAAGAACACTTAGTCAAGCTACGCCGCAAGCGTTGTGTAGTGCTGTATATAAAATTGACATTTTATTTTCCGGGTTCGCTCGCATTCGCAGGTGGTTCGGACCACCGCGACCGCGCCAAAGTCACTTTCAAGTCACTTTGAAGAAAAAAACAGGCCACCGGAGTGTAAGTCGTCCATGCATGATATTATAGCATGTGCAAAATATCAAAATATCCGTCAACTGGGCGGCGAACGGTTTTGATCTATGACATGGGTTTGCAACACGAAAATTACTTTGGATTGTCGCAAAAAATGTTACGTATGTAGTAATTAAAAATAGTTGATTTGCCTGATGGAAATTTCCCATAAGAATTGATAATTAATTCTAATTGGAGCTATAATATTTACTAAATGCTATATAGCTATGTCAGTCTTGCTTTTATTTAATTATTCGAATTGGAA
Source organism: Biston betularia (assembly GCA_905404145.2). Taxonomy (NCBI): domain Eukaryota; kingdom Metazoa; phylum Arthropoda; class Insecta; order Lepidoptera; family Geometridae; genus Biston; species Biston betularia. The sequence goes on from FR989877.1 coordinate 2,067,998, forward strand.
CATTTTATAAAACACGTTATTAAAAAAGTAAAAATATCATACAAATTGTTATAGAGTATCTAATTAGCGAAGACGGGTCACAGCGTGCTTTTATTTCGTTGCCACTTTTTGATAAATGGTTGCTTAGCTGACACATTAGCGGTTTTAATTCATAGTGGTCGTTACGTATCGCCGACTGCTGTTTTATTAGCTTTTCGGCTTAACCGATAAACATCTAAATGAATTTAAGAATCGTTCTGTGCGATGCCGAAGTTTTATGTGAAACAAATATGTTATAGACGTGAACGCCGGCTACATCAAACGTTCTTCGGCTGCTCTGCAGTCCGGGCCACCACCCAAAAATGACCTCTAAATCTAAAACACAATGGCCCGTAGACGCCTCAGGCATGAACGATCTCGAGAAGACGGGAAGGTCATCTTAACATGGCCGCCAACCGACCCGATTTGTCCTAAACCGTGAGATACTCCTTCGAATATAGAATTAGCCGTGTCAGAAATGGAATAATTCATCGAAAACTCCGATAGAGGTTCCTTTAAAAAATGTCGTCGGCATTCAAATGACTTCGCTTCAGCGGACATACTTCAAATATCGTACGCGTTATTTATTGCCTTTGTATTTAGAAACGGTTGCAAAGATTTTGTCTCCTTTAAAAGATAATTAAAAACTTGATTTATGAATGTCGTCTGGACGTTTAATTGTGTTTTTTTTCTTTGTAAAATTTTGCTTTTAATAAGGCCATTGAGATTTATTATAGTAGGTTGTTTTTCTACGAATACTGTTTGTGTTGTATTGATTACAGTGCATATATTTTCCGTGCGACTAAGCTCGGTTCACGGTCGGTTGCGTCGTCAGCTGGCCGGCTCCCTCGGGCTCCCACACTCGCACCTCGCCCAGTTACCCCTAATTACGGGGACTGTGTTTCTGTGTCAACACAGCAACGAACAAAAAAAAAGCCCACTAGCGCCTTCATATTTCAAATCCAATTCTAACTAGACCAATTTTGAAAATAGAATTGTACGCTTTCGATTCTTATCGGAATCCATTTAGGATAGATCTTTATGTAACTGTTAATCGATTCAGAACAGATCACACCGTATGACTTTCACTCACTTTCGTTGTTCCCTTGGCCTGCGTCCGACATTAAAACAATATGGCGGAGAACAAAGGTCCATTCGAATGATTCCAGCGCAAAAACAAGATCGGTTAAATGTTGGAAATAAACGAGAAAAAAGCCAATTTCCAAGAAGCGTTGCCCGGTATGCCAATTATAATAAAATTGTTCAATACAACCACCAGAAAGGTTAGCATTAATATACTGATGAGTTAGTTATAGCGCCGATTAATTAGATACAGTTCCTGTATGACCGGAACGAAAACCACTTTGATTTCAGGGAAAAATTTAGCAATATTGAAGAACAATCGTCATTTTCCTGTCGAGATCAAGCGGTTTGCATGTCTGATGCGGCATCCGGTAACTTTACGTGTGCTATCAATAAACAAAACTAAAAGTAAAACAATCGACGGGCAAGTCCAAATCGATTGTCACAAAATAAATCGATTGTGTCGACACGTTTCAACTCGATCTTCGGGAATATTGCGGAATGCAATCCTGCAGCTCTCGCTTTCCGAATGCGTTGCAGTCCCACGATATAATCGTGCACTCACATTATAAGTAGCTTTAATAAGACTTTTATAGGACAAAAATAACACAGCATAAATAACAGTAGGTACTTAGTGTTTTGACCCTTGTAAGTTACAACAAGACAATATAATAACGTCATATAACGGTTTGATGTGAACGAACAACTTTGTATACGGTCAAGCTTTACCTATCAGTAAAATTCTTGAACTCCTTTGGCATTTGGAGTCCGGAACAGGCAGCTTGCCATAGCTATTTCTTCCACACCGACAAGAGGAGACAAAGTAGCAATCAATTAACAATAAAGCTATTAAAATCGTAAAAAATGTACGCGATTAACATAAGCTGTCGATAGGTCACGTGGGCAGCTTATGTCAATCCCGTACATTTTTGGACTTTTCTATTAGCGTTATCCAATATATCGAATGTTATTATGTCTAGATCCTCAGGTGACAAATTTACATACATCATACACTTTCTTTCTCCGTCCACAAGATCATTTGATTCAAGTTGGAAGATGTTGTATCTAAATGTTACTATCACGACTAATATCTCCAGACATCATTAGAAACTCATTTCGCCCACTGCAGGCAAGCTTATGTACCTACTTTAACATTTCCATGTGTTTACGCAGAACGGTGCTATTTTTATATGAGTTTTAAATAAATTTGAAGAAGTTAAACCAATCTTGAAGATATTTTCTAGTCTGGTGACGGTTGCGGGGCGTAAGTGGCAACTCTAAGGGCAGTTCTTTCCGAAACGGCAAAATAAAATCGAGGTCCCTGCCCGGGGTATCAATTGCTATGCAAATGAGTGTAAAACGCTCATCGTTTAAGTAATTGGCCTCTTAAATATGCTTTTGAAAAGCAGATTGAATGGGGAATTTACGCAAAAAATCTATTAAGAAGCTCGATCGATTCGCGGTTAAGAATTACGCGTTTGACTCTTTTTGGGAGTCGGCATTGTCGACGCGAAAGTCACCTTTCTCGGAAGGGTCCGAATGGCCTCGAGTAGGACGAGTTATCTTGATCATCGGATCGCTTGGGTTCTATAATGTTATGTTTAAATGTTTGGAAAAAATATTCGAGTCGGCAGGTGCAGGGGCAGATGGAACGACGTCGTACTAATAATTTTTCGTCAGGAAATTCCAAGTCTGTTGAAATGGCGACGATTGTTTCTCAGTGCTACTAATCACATTACATAATACCCTTGTAAGATAAAGAACCGTTTTGTAAAAGTTTATTTTCATCCATAACAAATTGGCAAAATTATATCGATACTTGTGACTATTATTTCTAATTATTTTTTCTACTCGCACGTGACCGTAACCGCAAATATTAACTAACAACTTTGTTCCTGTCACAATTCGAACAAAAAATCCTTCAATTCTCAACTCTCTTGACGTTGCGTAAAATAATGAACGCTTCACAACTTATTTTGCTGGCTGTTTATTCAAAATTCGAAGAATCGAAAGCCGCATCGAAATTGGAAACAAAACGAAATTGCATTTCCGGGGCGGCCAGCAGATGGCGTCCTTCCGCCAGCTGCGACCGTCTCTAGCGGAACGAGCACAACCCGGGACCGCGGCTCTTCGACGATATACGACAACTCCAGACTTCTTAAACCACATTCATTGGCATAATGAAATCGTCCCTTTAAATACACTACAACTGTCGAAGGTGAACCGGCCGCCAGGACTTCTTTATACGAGCAATCTTTAATTACAGCCTCCGATAGCGACAGGTGGTCCGCGTTAAAAGTTCTTTACACAATAATTAACGACGCGAATAATGTACCAGCATGCGAGGCGAAAATCTAAAGGTTCCACACGCATTGGAACTCGATATCGAGCTTTGAGCACATTTTCACAAGGGATGGATCGGCTTACGCGAGACTGCCACCCACAACGCTCCTTAAAAACTTGCCAGGCAGCTCTCGCTTTATGTGCTCCTGGTACTTGAGAAGTTGAAAAAGTTTTACTATAAAAAAAAAACCTAGCCAAATAGATCCTCTATTTGGCTAGGTTTTTTTTTTTCTATTACAAATTATATATTTTACTAGTAACTTTTCACCTTTATCGATATAAAGTTCAAGGTCATAAATCAACGTAAGTACCTCCCGTAATTTATTAAATATACCAAAACTAGTCTCTACGGCAATTTGCTCGAGTTACCCATATTTAATTTATTCACGCGAATAGCATTTTTTTTTGTAACTCGATAAGTTTTACAGAAACCTAGACACGCAAGCCCTGTTCAATATTTTAACACCGATATCTTGTTACAAATACATTCTAGAAGAAACAGTTTAAAAAATAAAAATAGGAGATCGAATATAAAGCGAATCACCTCATTCATTGCCCCCTATATATTCAGCTGGTAATGAAAAAATTAATTATTGCAACAAGTTCATAAAAAGGAGTTCTTTTTTGTCTCGAGTGCATATTAATTGTTAATCATTTCGTTTTAGCATTAATAAAAGGGCAATATACGCTTCAATTAAGTCATTCAAACATTCGCGGAACACTTAATTTCCGATCTCTCATTCAGTCGTCTTATTAAAATCGATATCAAGTATCTGTAACGAACGATACATTAATGAACATAAATCCTTTAAAACTGGAATTTAACTTATCGTTCGAGAATAAGCCTGATTAGTGCAGGTAGAGGCAGGTAGGGTCGTTCACAGGAATTTATACCCATACCTTTTATTTTTTCCTTTTCGGCCATTTCTAAAGATACAGTTATATTTTCCTTTGTTGCAAGTGTTAGGTTTTTTTTTGAGGAGTTTACAACATTGGCAACCGAGTGTTAGCTTTAGATAGCATTGTTTGAGCACAAAACGAATTGCAGTATGAGGCGTCAAAATTGTGAGGGCATTCATTGTTCTAAGTTTTACTACACATAAAATTCAGGCAGATAAAAGCTAATAGGTTCGATTGTTGGAAGCGTTAAAGTTCTCAGTATCAGCAACCTTCTTAAGTTATCAAGGTTATTTCAAAGCAATGGATATTCAATGGCCTAACGAAGACATCATATAAAATTGAGACCAAAATATTTCGAACCAAAAATATATTGGATAGCCTGGATAGCCGTTTAAAATATTTTATACTGAAACACATAACAGTATTATAAGCAACTTTGAAAAGTGAAAACCTTCACCAGTAGATCATGCTCGTTCATGTTGGGGTTTGAACCCACGCCCTTCAGCGTGTTATCCGACCGCGCTAACCACTGAGTTATCATCGCTACAAAATATAATAATATGTTATCCCCATTCGATTAAGTACACTTTAAAGCTGTAACCATGAATTTGCATTTTGTAGCAATTCCATTAATTATCTAGAATTGACTTCGCAGACTTCTAGATTACACTTATGAACTTCTTGTTCGTTGTCCTTGAACCAGATGCAGGGAATCCTGACGATGAAGTTTGTGACGTACGTTTCCGTCGAGTGCGATAGAGCGATAACCTCACATCCGAGGCAAAGCGCAGAAAGTCCCTCGAGTGAATCACAGGAAGCAGAACTTCTCAACAAGTGTAACCTATTGACTGATTATGCTCGTAGCTGGCGAAACGGTTTCTACTTGTATTCATGCACTATTATAACTGAAAAAAAATTAACTTTAGGATGCGTGTGTTGAAGTGTAATTATACGTATTTCCATTTGCTATATACGTGAACTTAGGGTGTACTAAGCCTACAAGAGATCGTTACGAAACAACTTTTACTATGACCATAACGCTGAAATCGAGCAAAACAATCAACTTATCTATATAAAAAGTATGTTAAACGTTGACCGAATGTATGAAGTTGATTTTTTTATAGTAGTTAATCTTGGGTTTGATCGCCATTCCGCCCGATGTTAAACGAAGTTGTTTCTATAGTAAAAGTTGTACATAATAGTGACTACAATAAGCCACTTTCGGCTTAGTATACTTTAAGCTTATAACACTATTTTTATTTTGCACTGTTTCTTATATATTGTAATTAAAAATACAAAGCTATAAAGGCATGTCATAAAAGGGCAGAATGTTTTATTGACACAATGTACTACAAGGTTTTTGTACAAACGTTTTACAAAATGGTTTCATATTATTTTAGTTCTAACATAACAGAGTTATATATTGCCGGCCTATTACACAGATAGTTTATACATAAATTATACGTATGATACCAAACTAAGCAAAGCTTGTACTATGGGAATCAGATCACTGATATACATATGTACTTATGTAGGTATATTTTTTTGTAAATAGGTACATACATAATTATAATACATATGTAAATTTAGAATACCTAGATACAGAAATAACATTTATGTCATTTGTCATTTCAGATCATAAAGCAGAGCTACTACTAAATGACCTTACCAGGACAGTTAACAAAATGAAAATGTGTTGTGTTTACACTGGCATGGATCAGAATCTAATGGCATGTGTTAGGCACATTGCTCTAATGATATACGCAACTTTATTACTATATTACATTCAATAATAATATAATGTATATTATGTGTTCGAAAAGCTCAAAGCTACAGTATACTGAGGCATATAGTCGTGTAATTTATTTGAATTTGAAGATCAAAATGAATAAAGGATTCTTCCGTAAAAGTGAATTTTAGATACAAGTATAACAATATAAGTTTAGTAGAAGCCGCATTTGAAATTAAACTTACATGCGATACATTGGTAGTAACATAACAGTAAAACTTTCTTCTAAAAGAGGGTAGTCTGAATTCCCATACGCATTTAAAACTTTGTATTGGCTTCAGTTAAACAAATAAGAGTTAAGGTCCAGGGGATAGATACCACTAAAAGTTCCTAACGGTAAAGATTGCAGGGATGTTATTAAGTAGGTGAAAGGGTGTCTCCGGAGATTTTGAAAGTTTCCGACTCAAAAAAAGTCTATTGTAAGAAACTTCACACAGGGTAGCCAGGTTGGACACAGACTATTGAATATTGTCTGAATAGTTTATCCATGATGTTGAATTCACGTGTAATTTCAAATAGTTTGTATTTAAGTATTTAATCGGACCTCGAAATCGTATCGACCACATGCGGTTATCGTTACGTTTGACTGTTAACGAAGTAACGACATGTTACACGTTACAACGGATAGCGCAGCTGTCATGGTTTCCGTTTGTGACAGTTCAATGCATACCTACATATAAATAATTATATGTGTTCCATTTTACAGGTTGGTTTAAGTGCGTTCTCTTGGCACATATTTCTGCCTTATTTTTTTCATTTTCGTTAATATGTCACCCGATGACCATATAACAGAATAGTGTCATAACATCTATAAGCATTTAAGATTCATTTAATATAGATTGATGATTACTGGTTTATTTGTAGGACGAACATGTCATCCGCTAGCTCATGTCACGGATGTTCTACAGTGGTGGTTTGGCCCGGAAAACCATTTAATAGAAACTTGATATTGAAGTTTAATTCAGATCTGACCCTTGCAAATCAGGGTTCTATGAACGTTAAACAGGGTTCTCTAAGCATTATTGTTCTTTAAACGTCTGGCGAGCGCGACTCGTTGAGCTGAGATCGCTTGTTATCCAATCGACTCAGTTAAAAGGGCATCGACTATGACAGCTGCTGTAACACTAAAAAGTTATGTTTTATTTTGCAACTTTGTGCGGAAAGGACGTTGTCGACTTGATATCCGGTATTGTTCTTAGCTCCTAAACGTTTCAAGTAGCTAACTACAATTAATATTATACGTTAGTTGGATCGGAGACTGAATTTTTACGATACTCGGGTTATGGATTCGATCATTTTCAAGGAGTCAAAACAGAATAAAACTCGAAACTACACGCAATATCAGACTTAATCAAACTAGATCAAATTCGTATGAGTAAAACAAAAAACATTTACTCAAACATACCTGAATATTTTTACGTGATTAGATTTTTTCATGATTGACAGGCTAGCTGTTTGACCACAGCTCACCTAATGTTAAGTAACGGTGTGGTCGAAGATGGTAAAGCACACCTAGTCTGGAATGGAACTGGCTCTCAAGTGAGGCTGACGGAACACACCGTTAGATGCTTGGCGGCAGATTTTCAACTTGATGGTGGTAGCTAGCCAGCAGAGTACTAGAAAGTACCCTACCAACATGTTATGGTTTCCTCACGATATTTTTCCTTCACCGGCAGCTCAAGCTCATTGTTGGGGTTTGCGCCATGCCCTTCGGCATACGAACTGACCGCGCTAACCACTGAGTTATCATCGCTTCGCTACGTGATTAGAATAAATAATAAAAGTTTACTTATAATATTACTAAACAAAAAAGTTAAATATTTAAAGAGTGTTTGAATAGAATTGATTGATTACTTCTTTTTTAAGCATCCTATTAACCCTTAAAGCTGAGAGAAGTACTTAATTCGATCTTCTATTTAAGTACAACGGTATTAAAGAAATAGCGTTTTATCTTTAAATAGTACGGTATGTGGATAACAAGCCCTCGAGTATGCGATGCACCTGCTTAAGTTCTTTTTGCGTGTATTATAAAATAAAATATATATAAAAGTAACCGCACAACATTCGATAGCTGGTTATTCGAACGGTAATTCTTAAGAATATTAAAATGTTGTCTAAACTCTTGATTTGCGAGGTTTGCCTTTGTACATAGTCATAATAATCAGAGTTCCTTCAAATCGCGATTTGATACACCTCTTTATTGACTTTGCAGGATATTACAATAAAAACATTAAAGACAGGCTTATAAAAATTCAAAGGTGGTGGTAAATCAACTTTTCCTAGACTAGCCAACTTCACTTGACATGGCGATATAGCAGTCTCATCATCATTATCCACAGCCTTCTTTATCCCACTGCTGGGTATAGGCCTCTCTCTTTTCATGCCATCTGCCTCGGTCCTGTGCCAATCTGGTCCAGGTTTCAACCCACGACGGTGACAATATCGTCGATCCATCTTGTCTAATACAAGCCAACTAATTAAAAAAATTACACAAATTTGAATACCAAAATGGGTTCAATTCCCACCCAGGACAAGCATTTGGTGATATAAACAAATGTTTGTTCTGTGCCTGAGTGTACTGTATGTATTTTATGTATGTATTTACAAAAAAAACTATTATGTATTCTAACAGTTATCCGACTTCCATAGCATAAGCTTTGCTTAGTTTGGGGTCAGATGGCGCTGTGTGTAATGTTCTACGATATTTATTTTATATGGCTTAAACGTCTCTGACACTGTTTAAAACAAGCTTTAAACTATTGGTTTGATGTTTTCCAGTATGGTTAGTACCCGTAAAAAGTTTGTACCATCACCATTACAATGATCCGAAGGGTTGTTGCTTTCGAATCAGGTTTTAATGATGATGTGCTTTAGACGCACCATGTACGAGCATCATCTCTTAAAGATGGAAACGGAGCATGATGGTGATAAGGATTTGTAGTGATGATAGCTCAGTGGCTGAAAATCTGCCACCGAGCATCTAACGTTGTGTTCCGGCAGCCTCACTCGAGAGCCAGTTCCATTCCAGGCCAGGGGTGCTTTACCATTATTAACCGCACCGTCACTTAACATCAAGTGAGCTGTGGTCAAACACCTAGCTTGCCAATCAAAAAAAAAAGACAAAAAACGTTGATAATGTTTTAGTATTCGCCACTGAGACGGAGAAACCAACTACGCAAAGTTATGTGTACAACAAAGATATAGATTATTTGTAAGTACAAAGTCATCAGTCCGCGCACCGCGCCCTTAAGACGGTTGGCGTCGGTTGGCAGGTGCGCACTCGCAGTTACCTACGTTACCACCGGTCGTCGAAGACGGTTATACCAGATGGCGACAAGCCGACACGCTGGCATTCAATTGTGTGTAGGTATTCAACTGCTCACAAGCATACCGTTTTAAAACTTAATCGAATGTTGAAAGGTAAATAAGCAGAGATGCCCCGGGCTTTGGACTTGTTTTGTTACCCAAAAGAATTAGGTACCGCTGCAATGGTCTTAAGCAACGTTTTCTCAAAGAACATCATGTTCGTTTAAAAAATAGACATGTCTTAACATGTCTTAGAACATGTAGGGTTCTTGGTAATCTAAGATAATTTGATCAAATACAGACCGGTAATAATCATTCTATGGAGTGAAGGAACAATTATAATTTATACCGAAATATACTGAAGTTTTGAGTGGGCGGACTAAATCTATCTATTTTGGAAATATTGAACAGATTGCAAGCAAGATTTTGTGCGTGAAGATCTGATTACAACAAGGAAGCAAATTAATTTTGGAATAACGATTTTCAGATGTCAGAATAGATATTACACAACCATGAGCGTCCAATAATATTTATTTCCTGTAGTTCTGGGATCTCTAGGGATTTAATTTGCAATTTAGTAACTTTACTATTTAATATATCGATTGTAAATTATTGATTAATGGAAACTTTAACATGTGTGTTGGTGTCATTGGCGCCACTGTTAGTTTGTCATAATTTAACAAATAAATGTTCTACGTTTTGAGCAATAGTGAACATGTAACAAGCCACATGTGGCCCAGTAGGCAGAACGGAACATCTCTTCATGGCGACAGCTTCGCACATCTGCGTACGGCCTTCGACTCCATCGTATCCTGTCATTAAACTCGCTACAAAAACACATGTTTTTTTTTTTTCGACAATAATCTAGAACACAATCTTGGACAGAAATTGCTATCGTTTAGTTGCGCACCCGCCAGAGAATAATAAAGTCGGAATTACCACTGATTACCGACTCCTGGACGAGTAAATCGAAATGGGAGTGAGTCTAATTCGCGGCGCCGGGTGACAGCCCGAGATGGATTGTTGTCAACATTAGTGCGGGAAGCATATCGACTTGTCGCTCTATAAAGCAACTACCAAAGCCTCGGCAACAAAACGTCGCAACTACTCCCTCCGTTCTAGAGAAATGTGACTTAACCAACACGTAATAAGGATAGATTCGATATGAATCATCAGGTCAGTTGAAGCTTTGTTTTACGAGAGCATCTACTCGCGTCCAGAAGTACGTGTCACGAGACGTTTGACATACGATTTGAAGCTCAGAAGCGGAACAGCTCAAGGTCCACAATTAAACGGCGGGGCTGTTTTCGCGCCGGATTACAGCTTATTCGTGCCGCGGCGGCAATTAGGAAGTCATTCATTAGGCTCCCTAAGTTTCGCAGACGTGGGGGTGCCGTCGCACTGTGACGTCACGCACGCTTCTTTCGCAACGGGTTATGGTTATGATTTCAGAACGCACGTCTCAGTGCATCGAAAACAAAAAATGGAAGCGTTTAAGAATGCTGTTACGAGGTGCGTTATACAAACAGGAGCGGGCCCGCCATGCCTCCTCTTCCCGGGGCGCTGGCGCCACCGCGAGGGACAAGGACGGGGAAATGCACCTTAAAATAACCCTCAAATTCGTCGTAGTAGACGCTCTTGTAACATCTAATTCCCGTGCGATAAGGACGCAAGATGCGGTTAGCGGCGTCCCAGAATGCATCTGTCAAGACAACACAAAAAATGGGGCCCTGGAATTTCGGGACGTCTCTGAGCAAGACATACTCATAGTATGCTCGTTTATTTTTTACTGCCGGAGTAGTTCATTCAAAAATTGTCAACGAATAGGAGATTTGTGTAATCTTGTTATCGTAATAGCAGTCGAACGTTAACAATCAATTTAGCGATCATTCGAGAGGTTTGATTCAAAGCTGACATTTATTGCCGTAAAAACGTCAACAGAGCTTTTATGCTTCGGCCACCGTGAAGTCTGAAACTCAAGTTGGAACTGTTGAACTTCGTTCAAACGAGCGTAGTAGATAAAGTTATCAATGCACGGTCAATTGCTTCGGCACAACAGCCGTGAGAAATCGCTTGAGCCGACTATCAGTTTCGCTTTTCTCGGCCCATTTCCGCTCGTATCGCGAGTTCAAGCCACCAGGCGTGCAGTAGTGCAAGGAGGGCCAGCCTTGACCCTGAGCGCGGTGGCGTCGACCGGAACGCACGCCGCGAGCCGCACGCTGCGAATCTCGCCTGCACCACCACTGCTGCGATTCTAGTACATTCCACTCACACGTGAGCTATGTACGATTGTTTTCTCCCTCATTTTATGTTCGGAAATTGCTGCGATTACGTTAATACGTTCTTTATACACTATTTTTGTTCCATTATAAGAAGAATAAAGCTGATAAAGCGGTCTTGCAAGACAAGTTTTGTAACGAGCCGTCTTCGGAACGGTTAGTCAAAAATCGAGAGTTATTGTTGAGTTAAGTCGTCATAAGCGAGGCGAGAGGGTTGGCAGTCATTGATGTGGAACCGGTCTTGAGGAACCGGCTCCGACAGGGATGAATTACCGAATAGCTGTGAGAACTTCGCTACGGACAATCGACACCTAAACATTGTTCGGATGCCACCGGTGCGGTCCTGAGAAACATCGCCCTTAACAATCCCTAAAGTAGGTTAATTCCGCTTATAAATATAAATAATGACTAGAATAAAACGACATCAAAATATGTTATTCAATGCAACCCGTCTTGCAACAATCGAATTCAAAATCGAATGCAAAAACAGTGCGGTGTCACTACAAATCAAAACAACAAACGCGCCGACAGGAGGTCGATCGAGTCATGATCGAGTCGAGATCGACAACATCATCGACATCGAGCGTCTCGACGGCACCACCCGACCGGATGTGACGTCACCTGAGACATGCGTATGCGAGAATTTTAAACAACCTCCTTTTAGCGTATTGCGTGTTGTCTCAAACAGATGTCGCCATGTCAAACAAAGACAATTTCAATTCATAAACTTTTATCCTCCTCCGCAGTCGGCATAAGGTTCAGAATGCAAATTGACTGAAAACGTGGACGCTTAATATTCACGCCGTATGAAAAGTGCGTTGTTAAAAGGTCGTATTAAAGTTTGACGAGAATTTAAAACGAGCGAAATAGCGGATACTATTGGTTTAATCCATGGAATTCTATTTATGTTGCTCAACTGACAGTTTTGCGAAGAATTACGCAAAGAATGGACATCAATCTACACCAAATAAATACGTGTATTATTTATGTATAGGTACTGATGTCAAAAAATCAATGTACTACAAAGAGGTTCCGCATTGAAAATTTGTAAGCTTAGATTCAGGTAAAGCAAAATGATTCTACCGCGTTAGAGTACGGTTGGCAAAAAAGTCTTAATAATGCACGACGAGAAATTATTTGCCCATCCATTGCTTATGGTATTGAGTTACTGAGCTTTTGTCGTACATATTGTAGATTGTGAGCACTGAATAAATCTCAGCTTGACGGTTGAGCTTGAGAATAATACTCAAATCTTGGGGTGTGTTCTTGGAACCGATTTTGTTCGTTTTATTTTGTTAGAATATTTTTTTGCTACACAGAAAAAAACATTCATTGCTTTTAACGTATCTCCTTTCTGTTATACTCTATACAGTACTATTGTCTGGTTGCTACGCAATTGAAAATATAATTTGAAATGGTATTAATATTCAAACCATAAAAGATAACCGATTTGTGTGGAGGTATAAAAAAACCATCGAAAACGACGGACATCGAAGTTATTAAAAGGGTTCGTTTTTTTTCTTTTGAGCCCTAAAAAAATTGTACCAATGTTACATTACGAGATAACGAGTTGCCAATACCTAGTTACAAGACTTGTTTCAAAGTAAATATATCCACAAATTAGACACATTTATTGATGGTGTCCGAAGTTGATTACGGAAAAAGTTTCGGGTGTATCTTGGGAATATGGATCATCAGATGAAGTTTAGTCTTAGTATTTAATGTAAAACGACAGACCAATCGGATAAGTTTTCTGCTAAAAATTATACACGTAACACAAAAACTATCACACTAAAATTGTAAGGGCGAAAGTTTGTGAGCATGTAAGTGTGTTTGTTACTTTTTCACGCTCGAACGATGATTTTAAAGAAATTTAGTAACTGACTACCTGGATTAACCATAGCCTATTTAACAGAGTGGTGGCCTAGGCAAGGGAAGCGGAGCGTCGGTCGTCCAGCCGCAAGATGGGTCGCCGATATCGTCACCGTCGCGGGTCGAACCTGGACCAGATTGGCACAGGACCGAGGCAGATGGCATGTAAAGAGAGAGGCCTATACCCAGCAGTGGGATAAAGAAGGCTGTGGGTGATGATGATGATGATGATTTAAAAAAAAAACATGGTCCCCACAAGGTTTGTTAACTTAAAGATTGCGCTGCGCGAATTACTCGCCAATATGAGTTATTATTTATAGATCTAGCTGTGATTGGTTACTAGCTGCGCCTGCGGTGTTACTCGCTACATTTTTTCGTGATAAAAAAAGCGTTAATCCAGAGTGACAGCTGCCTCCGTACCAAATTTTATGAAAATTGGCCCAGCCGTTCGAGCGTGAAGAAGAAACAAACATACAAACACACTCACACACTTTCGCCTTTATAATATTATTATTATAGTGTGACTAACCTAAATATACCTACATACAAATACTTATGTACCTACATACAATTGTACTATTCTTTATTCTTGTTATTCTGGTGGGTTTTCGGAAAAACAGACTCGCGTCGCAAACAGATTATTGCATCTCCTACATCAAAAAGGAACCCTAACGTTAGCATTTTAAAGTACATAATATACGAGAAAACCGCTCATCGTGTCAAACAACAAAATTATTCAATCAAGTCATAGCAATAAACAGTCTCAAGTGCATTGTCTTCCTTCGCTTATTTAACGTAAATAAATAAATACTATCACAGCACGACGCATCAGAAAGCGAAGGAAGCAGACCGAAACGGCCTAAATATACCCCACTACCTATATATAAACAACTTTGTCAAAGTAAAGGACGAGGTAATTTCCTTTAGGTTCGTTAAAATTGTGATCACGGGGTGTTTTGACAAGGTTGCAAGTGCCGCAGCTGCGCTTTTTTGCTCTCGTTTCGAGTCTGGAAATGCAGGGGACTATACATTTTACTACTCTTTATACTTTGGAGCGTGGATTCATGTTATGTTGTATCGTTTCTACTTGGGAGACCGGAGTTTATTGAAGAATTATAGAACTGTCGAATGAAATGTAATTGCATTACCTATATGCATTCTGCCAGTCATATGTTTTAGTATCTCAAAGTGAAGTGTTAGGTACAAAGTCATATAAAATTTGATTAGTCTAGTAAAGAAGTCCATAGAAGTTTCTAGCCAACCTATCGCTCACAAGTTGTCTAGAAGCTTCTACGGATCACTTATGAGTTGATTAGAAGATTTAGAAACAACACAAAAATACCACATTATATCATTTACCCACACTCACGTTTATAGTTCGACACTACGCTTTAAGTTTTAAGAAATAGTACGATACCTATATCGTTTCGCAAAAATCCTTTCTCGAATTTTTATAAATTTTGTGTCTATCCTACTAATATTATAAATTACTAGCGGACGCCTCGCGGTTTTACCGCGCAGTTCCCGTTCCCGTAGGAATACAGGGATAAAAGTAGCCTACGTCTATGAGATCGAAATCAAAGTAAATTAATTTTGATTGTCAAGTTGAGAGTTGGCAAAATAATTTCCAAAGCTACGCACTCGTTATATATGTACTTATGTAGGTATGTTGCCTTCATATGATTTATATCTTTTAATTAAAAGTTTACACTCAGTAGCTCATTATGTAAGATAATTAAACTTTATTCTAATGAAATAAAATATACCGCATTTTAGTTTTTTAATCCTAAATCTGTAAATTATGCTAATAATGTCAACATAGATGGAATCTTGATCTCAATATGACAAGTAATAATATAAAATCGTTTATTTAAGCATGACAAGTTAATTTGAACAACTTGTAAATATGTACAATTAATTTGAATACCAACAACCTCGTTAAATGGCATTTTTACAAGGGATTATCTTTAAATCTTTACGAGGTTTTATAAGCTCGTTCCTTAACCCATCTTAGTACCTATTAATTTCACACTAATATTAGAACGCGAAAGTTTGTTTGTATGTTTGTTACTTCTTCACGCTCAAACGGCTGGACCAATTTCGATAAAATTTGGTATGGAGGTATTCGACACCCTAGATAAACACAAAAGCAACTTTTTATCCCAAAAACATGTAGCTGGTAACACCGCGGTACGCAGCTTGTCTTATAAATGTGAAAGTTTCTGTATTGATATATATATGTTACTCGATCACGCAAAAACGGCTGAACGGATTTGGATGAAATTTAACACGCATATAGTTTACTAGCTATTATCCGCGACTTTGTCCGCGTGCTATGACAAAAAAAAATGTCATACTTAAGTAGAATAGTTTTTGCTATTGTGTGTTATGAAACTTGACATTATCTGGCTGTAGGTAGTGGTAGTGCCTTTGAACATTTTCGATAATCTTACAGGAATATTTTTCTTATATCATATATGTTAATCCAGGTAATAAAATACATGAGTGCCGAATTTTACCCACATCCGTTAAGTTGTTTTTGCGTGATTGAGCAACATACAAATTTTCACTTTATAATATTTAAAAAAAAAGTAAGATTACATGGATTAAGGATTAACATAAAGATATTACGCTTTATGTCAGAAAAAATTAATGCTCCTGTGGGATTATCAATGAATAATCTAAAAATAAAATAGCGCGCAAATTTCATGACTATCACTCGTACATGTTTGATTTCTCTCTGAAACTAATTCTAAAGTTAATTCGGACGAAGTCGCGGGCGTAAGCTAGCGTAATATAATATTTACCTGCGAACTAGGTAGATACATCGTATTCGATTGTTGGGTGTAGTATTACGCGGCGATTTTACCCTACTTTTTCTCAAATTTCGTGGTTTAATAATTTGCAAGATATCAAAAAACACATAATAATCGATTCTCCTCGGAACCGACTGCGGTAACTATTTTTTAATCTGTTCTGGCACACATTTGAGAAATTGCTAGATAAGGTAAAGTTACCACGAACTACCTTTGTCGGTCTTTTTTGCCCTCAGACTAGAAAAAAAAATCACCCTTAGGGGTATTCTTTTTTGCCGAGCACCTTTTAATTAGAACGGTGGGATAGTTTTTATGAGATACCTACCTTCAGTCAATTTTTGAGTTTGACAAGAGAGGAAATAAGTTATCGGCATTCTAAAAGATACGAGATTTACCTACATAATTATAGGTATGCTTGGGATACATTAATTTCTTATTTATACCATAAAACTGATTAAGTATGCAAAATTCCAAACTGATTTTTGATCAATACGTGCGTATATGAAATACATACCTACTTAGCTAGTTTTATAAAAATAGTTTGCTTGATAAGTAGGTAAGTAATTAACACAATGTAAAAGTATTGGTAAGCAAGTAGGTATGTATATACCATAATTTACATACATACACAGAAAGTAATTTACATACATGGGTATGTAAATTACAGAAAGTAATTTACATACATGGGTATGTAAATTACTTTCTGTGTGCAATTTTTATAAGTAGGTAGGTCATGGATGGGTTAGAAATATTTCTTATTGAGAATTGTAACATGATTTTGCCACAATTATTAAAAAAAACAAATGGGTACGATTGTACAGGTATACAATCTAAACAGAGTAAACAAGGCAACAAAAAGTATTATAAATAGATCATGCATTTTCTGGAGTCTTGTCATAAAATTTAGTATAGGTATTTATCTCGAATTCTCATTTTTACGTTGAATTACTTAACATAATGAAAATTTAAACACTCAATAATTGGCATACAAAAATAATAAATACATTATGTAGGTAAAAGAGGTCATTGAACTTCTCAATAGACAATCTACTAATTTGTCATCGAAACATCGAAAGCGTTGTCGGGTACGCAATTTTAGAAAATAAGTTCTAACGCAGGTACCTACGTTCTATTCTACATCGGCCTGAAGACTACGATAAAGTCTACGCTACCTAAATAAAATCTACGATTCATACCTACCTTCTACGGGCGTAGTACAGCAACCCGCAGTGCCGGCCGGCCAGCGAGACCTAGCAGCACACGGCGACATTGCGGGTAAACAAATAAAAACATCGCGATTTCACGTCAACGGATTTTCTCTCGCGTTCCCGTCGCTGGGTGTCGGTTGTGATCGAACATAACCTAAAACCGGCACGTGCGCCCTTACATAAGGGTGGACGCCGCCCGCCGTCTGACAGACTGACACCGAATAACCTCTACAGCTGTCTGCAGCGGTACGCGACTCGTACACAGACACCAACCTTGTCGGCCGACGATCTCCGCGACGTGCTCCGATGAAGGCACGGGCACGCACTCCGTCATGTTCTGGCTCTTCTTGGCGCGGTCGTCGGGCGGCGGCGCGAACCCTAACGGGCTCCCGAGCGCGGCCGGCGCCGGCATCGGCTCGCCCAGGCTCAGCATGCTCAGTTCCAGCGCCAGCTGAAACGCGCGCTGGTCTTCCACCAGCCCCCCGCCCACGCCGCCTCCCAAGTCCGCAAACAGGCTACTCGACGGCATTTCCACTTGTGAAGCTATCTTGACTGATGAGAGGTCGCCCTCTCGGTCACCGGTATCGAAAAGGGTGCGTTTCAAACGCCGCGTATTAACATGAGACGTGCGATCGGCGCGACGCGCGGCGGTGAACTAAAGTAAAGCCGGCCGGCGGGCGCACGCGCCTTGCGGCCGGGCGGCCGGGGCGGGTGCACCGCCGCGGGCGGAAGCTGCGTCGCATCCCGCCCGCCCTGGCCCCGGCGCGCTCCGTGCTGCCGCCTGCCGCCTGCTGCCTACCTACCGAGACGCTCCTACCTGCACACTGCTACCTATTCTGCGGCGCAGGTAATTATTTCGAGCCACGTTTTATGGTGTGCGTCGGTGACCGGTGATAACAACCCTTGTTACGAGACGCGCTGATTTATTCGCTCTCGGTGCTCAGCGCTCACACTGTCACTCTTATTTTATTTTTCATTGATACATCTGTACATGACAAAAGTAGCATCAATCATCATCATCATGCCCTGTAGCTCATTTGGTAGTTTTTCTGCTTCAAGAGCTGTCAGGGCGTGGGTTCGATTCCCACCGAAACATTTGTATGACGAACATAAATGTTTGGTCTGTGTCTGGATGTTCGGTATGTACTTACATGCTTATAATACATACAGTTACTCAATCGATTATGTATAGTATTGAAAACAACAAAGCAAAATTGTAGTACAATTGTTATTAATGAATAAGAATACGTGTTTATGTTAATACCAAATAAATGGTTTGATTTGATTTGAATGTCCTATTAGCAATAAATCGATTATGATTATGATGGCGCTGTGTGTAATGTCCTAGGATATTTATTATCATCTCAGCCGTTGGACGTCCACTGTTGGACAGAGACTTCCCCAAATGATTTCCATCAAGACCGTTCGGAAACGGTTCGCCTCCAGCGCGTTCCTGCGGTCTTCATTGGGTTTCTTGTCCATCTTGTAAGTGGACGTCCTACGCTGTGCTTGCAGATCCGTTACCACCACTCCAGAAATTTGCAGCCCCACAGGCCATCAATTCTGCGTGCTATGTGCTCGCCCACTGCCACTTCAACTTGATAATCTGGCGGGCTATATTATTATCGGTAACTTTAGTTCGTCTACGGATTTCATTTCTAATTCGATATCAGTATTAATTTGAATTTTATTTCATAACTACCCGCGGTGTTGCCCGCCACATTTTTTCAGAGTAAAAAGTGTATATATGTGGTAATCCAGGGTGTCGGCTAACTGCATACCAAATTTCATAAAAAATGGTCCAGCCGTTCAGCGTGAAGTAGTAACGAACATACCAACACACTTGCACACTTACAAACTTTCGCTTTATGCCATCTGACCCCAAACTAAGCAGAGCTTGTACTATGGAAGTCAGATAACACACATATATATACTTTTTTTTCTAAATGCATACTTATAACACATACAGTTGTACACCCAGACATAGAACAAACATTTGTTGGTACATAAAATGATATTTGGGTGATAATTGAGTAAAATAACTGCAAGTCAACACTACATTGAAAAAAATGTTTTATAACTAGTTCTATTAAGTACGATTTCCATTGTTACTTATTTACTAATTTTATTTACAGCGAATCAATCTCGATAAGATTTAGGTAAGTACGAATTGTGAAGGTACAAAGTAGGTCATCTAAACTTCTTTATTACAACAAGAACACTTCTAATAATACTAAAATAAAATAAGCTTATCAGTTGTCAATAAAATACCTACGCATTGTCGACGCTATTGATACGATTAGACGCCAGTATTCTGGGAAACGCACCACATTCCATATAAAAATCTTAGCACTTTGACCTCATCTCCGGTTACACACAAACAAACGTATATTATAATCTGTGTCTATTGTGGTATACTAGCTGCTATCTATTCTGTGCCATTTGCATAGTAACTGTAAATGAAACTATGTTCGAACGAATGTATTACGTCACCTAGTTAGTGGAAAACCTAAGGTTTATTATAAGTGAACAGTCACATCAAAGTGCCGAAATTGGTATCGGTTAAGATTAATGTTTGAGGTCATACATTGTTTCACAGTTTGTTGGAGTAATTCTGTTTCTAAAAAACACCGTTGTTATGACTAAGATCGTAAGCGTACCTTGAGGTTGAGCCCTATGTATTAAGGACAACTGCTAACTTAGGAAACAAGATGTAACTTAGGAACACTCAAACATGCGCACAAAACATAGTTACATACTTACTCTCATAGCAATCTTAGAAACCATTAAAAAAACTATTTAAGTACAGTAAAAGCTCCTTATTCACGGGGTATACGTTCCATAAATATGCCGCGAATACAGAAACCGTAGATATGGAAAGGTAGTTAGTTGGAATCATAGGAGATACGTTCTAAGGTTCCATAATAGAACCAATATGTATCAAAATAAAACCAGCTTTAAAACCGGGGTTTACAAATTATTGTTTTTTTCGTTTTGTAGTTTTTGAAAAGTCTTTAAATTCAGATTGATATTGGGCTGTAGCATAAATAAATAATTTGCCGTTTCTAAATAAGGCATTCGACAATGGCCTTTGTACAGTGGCAGTAAGGTTTGTTTTAGTTTGAAATTAGTCCACTCGGTTACATCTTTTATAAAAGCCGCCTCGGTACGTACCAACAGTACATACATACATACTCAAAAGATGCCGATACGTTAATAAATTACACCCAATTCCTTTCTGTTTACCGATTGCATCCGCGAATAATGATTTTTTAGCCGCGAATACAGGAACAGGGTTCCCATTTTTTCACCCGCGAATAAAGAAAACGAGAATAAGGAAACCGTGAATAAGGAACTTTTACTGTATTCTATCAGTTATCTGACTTCCATAGTACAAGCTTTGCTTAGTTTGGGGTCAGACAACGATGTGTGTTATTTTCTATGATATTTATTATTATTATTATGTAATTAGAATTAGTATGTGATCCAAGTAAGTGAAATTGCGTTTTTTGTTTTACTTTTTTTATGGTTAACAGGCTAGGTGTTTGACCACAGCCCACCTGATGTTAAGTGATGGTGTGGTCGAAGATGGTAAAGCACATCTAGCCTGGAATGGAACTGGCTATCTAGTGAGGCTACCGGAACACACCGTTAGATGCTTGGCGGCAGATTTTCAACTTGAGGGTGGTAGCTAGCCAGCCGAGTACTAGAAAGTACCCTAGGTTTTCTTTCACCGGCAGCTTAAGCTTATTGTTGGGGTTTGAACCCACGTCCTTCGGCATGCGAACCGACCGCGCTAACCACTGAGCTATCATCGCAACAAAACGCGCTTACTGCGTCTTTTTAGTTTTTTAGGTACTTTACGCATACATTTTTTAAATAATATTATTGTTCTATCTGATAGTGCGATGTACCTAAGTAGACTAAGCGTCACAATAATTATGTTACAACCAAGTAAAAATATCAAATTAATAATAACGATTCAAAGATAAAAATAAATTTGGAGTCTGCCCAACCTCGCCTATGTTTTAATGTTACATATTCAAATAGCTGACTTTGATATCCATTGCGAATATAAATTAAGTAATAACAAACGGTCATAATACAAAAAAAGTTACGTACGAAACTTATTATAATAAATTTACGATAAAAATTTTGTCCAAGTCGACGTGTCCTTGAGTTAAATCTACTCACCTGTCAAACTATTTCCGGTTCTATGACCTATATACTTATACAGTATATACTATGTACATGTGTCCAATCTCTGTTTATGACCTCTCGAGGTCAAGCTTGTCTCATTCATAAGTTGGAATTTTATTTGAGGTACTGAATAGGTGAACAAAGAAAATTCTGTTCAAGAGTGAATCATACCCTCGCATTGACAGTTCTTTTGTGTCAATGTCATATTTACCCGACTGCCTGAGAATGAAATATTTTTTTAGATTTATTATTGTTATCAGATTTTGAAATATTCTATTTTGTAGCAAACGAGTCCCCTTCGTAGACCGCATCTTCGCTTAACGTCAGTCACGATGACAGTTAAACGCAAATGAAAAAAATGTGTTTCTTGAACTAAAACTAAACTAAAATAGTTGTCTAAGCGGGTAAATCGCACCGTCGTGATAATTTTAGCTAATTTTATAAATACGTTTGAGAGTTGTTTTTAGGGTTCCGTACCCAAAGGGTAAAAACGGGACCCTATAACTGAGACTTCGCTGTCTGTCCGTCCGTCTGTCACCAGCCTGTATCTCAAGAACGGTGACAGCTAGACGGTTGAAAATTTCACAGATGATGTATTTCTATTGCCGCTATAACAAAAAATACTAAAAATAAATATTTAAGGGGGGCTCCCATACAACAAACTTGATTTTTATAGATAATAAGTACGGAACACTTCGTGCGTGAGTCCGACTCGCACTTGGCCGGTTTTTTTTGTATAAATTTGTCTGTTATTATGAATTATAAAGACCAGGACTGATCACATAGTTACCAGCATTATCTATGCAGTTATATATGCAGTTTTTTTTTTACATTGGACTAGGCATGCCTTTGGCCACGATCTCACCTGGTGGAACGTGATGATGTGGCCGAAGATGGTGCACGCTTGCCTAGAAAACACCTATCTACGTTATTTTATTGTAAGTCGCCCAGTTTTGTAATTGGGATTCTTTTTAAGTAATTACGTTTTAACGTTGCAAAATAAAAAACACTTTCTTTCTTTAGAGCACCAACACGCAAGCGAAGTAATGATAAGTCATGATATAGTCAAGGATGAAGCACGCAGACTTTGACCTCACACATATTATATTTCTGAGGAAATAAGTAACCCATCTTGAATTTAACTAAATCAATATCCAGGATATTAATAAAAAAAAACTTTTGAACACACATTTATTAATTGCAATCCCGAGATCGCTTAACTGGTTAATTACATCAATAAATTTTACAAGCAAAGAATTTTTATTTTTACATGAATTAAAAAAAAGTTTGTTGAACACGGTTAAACAAAATTTAAGTACATCACACTAATATTATAAAGGCGAAAGTTTGTGAGAGTGTAAGTGTGTTTGCATGTTTGTTACTTCTTCCCGCTAAAATGGCTGGACCAATTTTGATATAATTTAATATCACATAAAAGCTTTTTATCCTAAAAAAATCTGGTTCACGTGGGGAAAAGCGGGTAACACCGTAGGGCGCAGCTAGTATGTAACAAGTATGTTAAAGACTTATTGATATTGTCCTTATAGCCTGATTAATGAGCGCCTGGCTAATACAATTCTTAGTTAAAATGCGGGTGTTTATTTGATCCAATGCATAGATTTTTAAGTGGCAACGAGTTTACATTAAGTTCACCTTCACGTGTAAATGAGTAAGTATTAATGTATAGAATGAAGACATACACAGCTTGCACATAGGAGACGTCTTTACCTGGGACAGTGAGTACATGGCATCACGGCTGAATGCTGCGGATGAACAGATTTCTCTTTTGTGAACAATCTGCTTCATGCTCAGTCGATGTAATACTAGGATGACCACAATATCAGACTCAAAAACTCGAACCATTTCGTTCGTAATTACAAATAGTTTTTTTTGGTAAATTGCACTTTCTGTTTTAAATCAATAAATATCGTAGGACACACACAGCGCCATCTGGCCCTAAACTAAGCAGAGCTTGTGTGATGGAAGTCAGATAACTGGTAGAATACATAAATACTTTTTTTTTTAAATACATGTAACATGTACTTGTAATACATACAGAACACCCAGACACAGAACAAACATTTGTTTATACACAAAATGTTGGCCCTGAGTGGGAATCGAACCCACGTCCTACAGCTCTCAAGGCAGATATACTACCAATGAGCCAACGTGGCTGTCAAAACAACTTCTAATATGGAGAGGATTATATATTAGAAGTGCTGTCAATTTCTAGCATACCGCCTTACCTTGTAACACTTGATAAACCGTATTTAAAGGTTTCAAAGGTTAAAATATCGGTACGCAACCAGAACAGAAATACACAAATCTTTTGCGTATTTCTGTTCTGGTTTTTGATGATTTCAAAAACTTTTATTTTCGTTTTATAAGTTTGGATAAAATGATCGGACACCCAAGAATGTGAACCTGATTATCTCAGTCTGATTAATCAATATAATCGATCCCAAGAATCTAAATTTCCTAATCGACCATAAGCTGGCTATAATCGAATTGAGCAATTTAGACAATCATGCAAAAAACGTATCAAAATCGGCAGATAGGTCTATTTTTTGTCCCCTTTGTGTGAAGTTCACACATAATTTTGCTAGCTTGCGGTTTGGTCGACCTCCATGGAGTTCCGAATTCTTTTGCAGCAACTCGATTTAAAAAAATAGGTGCGTTATCGGAATTAATTAAATAGTATAAATGCGCCATTACATCACATACATGGAGCGATAATTATAAGAAAATGAAAAAGCACATCACGTGGAAAGGAGTTAGTTAAAATTCCCTTTATCGCGCTAATTAAAAACTTTCATAAATAAATGATTTTATAGAGAACTGTTTTAATAATGTTCGGGTTTCGTAAAACGTTATAATCATTCGAAGATAAATAATTTACAGGAAAAAATAGGACACTGTTTCATATGATTTGATCAGACTTTAACATTTCATGTCTAAGCGGTTCACTAGTTTTTATTGCTTTACGTACTCCGAAAATGAAAGAAGGAAATTTTTCGCGTTAGAAATGTTTTTTTTTTTAATTTAAAACTCCTTTAAAAGTGTACAAGATGCGCTAACAAAGTCAATTACGTCCAGTAAAATCGGTACAAACACAGAAAATCAAATAGATAAGCATGCGAATATGATAGATTGCAGGTACTAAGTAGGTGTTAGAATCCAGCAGCTAGATAACCGCTAGCCCAAAGAGGTAGTACAGCTCCTTAGCAGGACGTCGTCTAGATTCGTAGTATCAGATAAAATCTATAGTAAAGCAGCCTTACTCTTGGAAGTCTTAAGAGTAGTATAGTTAACAAACAGATCTATTGAGATTAACTATTGAAGTTCTCAAAGTAATAAGCGCCAAAGCAGAAGTGCCCTAGACTTTTTTTAAGCCAATGTTTTGGTTACCACTGCAATGGCCACGAACAGAAATGACTTACTTTCATGAGATCGTTTCGATTGTCACATAAAAAAAATATATCTGATATTTTTCCAAGCCGTGGTCACCCCAGCGAGTACGTCTCAAGAATAAGTACAACAAGGGACAACAATGAGATATAGCAGGTAGTGATTTTTTCGAGCCTTCGCCAGCTGCTTGTAAGGCGGCAGATGCAAGACGGCCCTTTTATATCTATATAGCTTTTTATAGCTTTATATTTTTTGTACTTCTTTTTTCGCCATTTACATGGTCCTTTTGAATGTAGACCGATGTTCAGATCAAACGGATGCTGTTCTGTTTACATATAAAAGTATAAAGAGATGGTTAAGTATGAGAAATTGGTTTTAGAGTCTTGCGAATGATATCCGGCGCTGTATCCGGTTTTTTTTCTATTAATAAATGTTAACACATTTATTAATAGAAAAAAAAACGGTTGATTTTTGGAATAAATCATCAGGACAAAGCGTTGGGTGACAAAATAGAAGATACTTGTCTAATAGTGTCGTAACATGCGATGTTCGCAATAAATCAAGTAATAAACGAGGTTTTTTTCGTTCGTACTTAAAATAATACCCATATTAGTTTGCTATCAAAGTTATTTACAGATGATTTCAAGCTTTACTAGGTACCTATACAAGAAGAGTTTTTTTTTAATGTTAAAGTGATGTGACGAGCTATGCGTTCTCCTGATGGTAAGAAATAACACATGCCCATGACCATTGCAGCGATACACAGAACTTTGAGTAACAAAACAAAGTCCAGTGCATCGCTGCTTTGGCGCTCATTACTTGGAGACTTTCGATGGGTAGTCTCAACAGCCCAGTAATTTCGCGCGCTGCTATAGTGAAGTTGTAAATCTATCTATACTATAATATTATCAATGTGAAAATAATTATGTCTGTTTGTTAGTTACGTTTTCACGCTAAAAACACAGAATCAATTTTGATGAATTTTGGTGTAGATATAGACGAAACCTTAGAGAAGGACGAGGCCTAATTTTTTGGACTTTGTTTTGCTACTAAATTTCTGAATACCGCTGTCGTGGTTATGGGCATCATGGTCAGAAGATCGTTTCTTTAATCTCATTAATAAAATAGGAAAGTGTTTTTCTTTTGTATTAAAACATCACGAATGAACGTGTATGAACATTTGTTAGCTGTTTTGCAGACTCACCTATTAGTTTTGAATTTCCTATTATGTGCATGCATAGAATTCGTTGTACTAGATATGTGTAATCAAATATTATACGTCTTTACGTGTATGAATATCGTACTTATCATAATGGTACAAGTAGGAATACCCGGGCAAAATTAGCACAAAGGTCGTTGAACTCCGGGCCGGAAGAGCCAGGGTAAGGGTCTCGACCCTTCTCGATGACACGCCACCCTTAGAGGCAACCAAGGAAACGCGGATACAAGTTTGATTTGATTTTTACGCTTTCCACAACATTACTTACCTTTGGTGTTGTTGTAATAAATCTCGCAATATCGATTATCTCGTACTATTTAGTTACAATCACAAAACTTGTTTTTTTGTTGGAATACGTCTTTAAATTTGCTTCCGTCAATTCAAATTGTTTTTACAATAAAATATTATTTAATCAATTAAATATCGTAAGACATTTCACACAGCGCCATCTAGCCCCAAACTAAGCAAAGCTTATACTATGGGAACCATGGCTGATATATTACTTAAATACGTTTTTTTTAGTAAATGCGAACTTATAATACATAAGAACACCACAGAACAAACGTCTGTTTTAGTCACACAAATGTTAGTTTTGAGTGGGAATCGAACCCACGCCTTCAGCTCTCGAAGCAGAACTTTACTAAATGAGATCATATAATACATGCTGGCAGAGCAATACATGTGAAGGTTTGCTACTTCTTTACGCTTAAATGGCTGGACGTATGAAATTTAGAACGAACATAGCTTATATTCTAGATTAACACATTTTAAATAAAATTCCCGATAAACACAGGTGCAACTTTAGCTATGAAGCCAACCCTGAAATCGTGAATAAAATAGTTTACTTACGTACTTTAGAAACTACTTATCGTGTTCAATCATATAAGTTTTTAGTATCCAATCATTTCAAGTCTTGTCCATGCCAAAGCCTGGAAATAATCGCTGCAAGAGATAAGGTCACACAAATACTGCCGAATGTACCAGTAATGTGTGACAGAGCATACTCTTCGACATGAGGATTCTATACAGGATTTTTATTTTCATGAGGATTATATACAGTTTGGGGTGTACTACGCCAGCAGGGGGTCATCGTACTCATCATTACGAACACCTTTATGGAAAAAATAAATAAATCAAAACGTGAAAAAATTATCAGCTTATAAAGAGTATATTGAATCAAATATATTAAGGCAGTTGATTTTTTTTCATGATGGTCAGAGTTGTGTCCATTGTAAAAGTTTTTAATGTAAGCATTTGGTTTCGGCCTGCGCCAAAATGTACCTTATTGTGGAAAGTAAACACATGTTAAAAATATAAACATAAATAACAACTTAAAATGGCCACTATCGATTACATATTTACAAATTTAAAAAAAAAAGTCTTAATAATGATATTAATAACATTTTCAGCTATGTTTTTTATTAAAAAAACAAATTGTTAGATTTTTTTAGATCTTCATTTGTAAGTATCAGGGAATCAGAAACCAGGAAGAATTGCATTGTAAGGATAATAAAGGTTAGCCAAACTCTGCGGGAGGAGATATCGATCGTTCCTTTCCATTCTGCTTCCCTAGTCCCCTAGTCCTTATTCGTCTAAGATCGGGAAAATGCTCTCTCAACTCTCGAGCTTATGACTTCGTTTCCCAACAAATCATTCAAAGAAGCTATGGCAGGGGGTGGAGATTTCAGGGAATCTTTACGGAAATGTAACGTAATTATTAAAAAGAAGCAAGTGCAGTATTTTTTTTATAATTCATCGGCAAATAATGGATACGGTTTCCTTGATGCCTAATCTTTATAATTATGTACCTACTCCGATTTTTGTCTCACATATTTAATTACAGTCAAAGTCCAGCCTTGGTCAAGTCCAGTCCGAGCTGGTTGAGTCCAAACATGCCTTAGTAAAGTAGTGTTTATAAAATGTGTTCTATGGAGTTTTAGAAGCAAAACAAAAAAATGATTTTGGCACGGACTCTTTCCGCGTTCACGTTAAAACTAGCAAGTTCAATAATGTGTGTTAGTGTTGCAATAGGCAAGCAAAATAGTTTGACGATCGAAACAAAACGTGTACCTAATCCAAAAAAAGAAAATAAATCAAACGTAGTCAACAAGCCTTTTTATTTATTGCCGGATTCATTGTTTCTTGAGATTAATCTGCATGCGTCATCTTCCACCACATCGTCGCTAACCAACTGGCGAGTTGGCTGTTAAATACGGATTTATTCTTGCTAAAAATATAGCTTATTAGAGAAACCATAACGTGTATTATAAATGTGCTATGTGATTCCGGCTTGCAATGGGAAAGTAATAAAGGAAGGTAAATAATTATAAGATCACCCTAACAAGCGCCGGCACAAAATTATCTTTCCCCGCGCGGATACGTGACGTAGATAGAATATAGATATGTCTATCTCATTTGCGCGAGTGGAAAGACTTGTCACGGCTTATGTGCTAGGCGGATTATAACAACTAGGCACATATTTCAGATCCGGAGCTGTTTTTATGTAAAAGTAAGAACTCATGCCCATGAAGATTGCAGCGATAACAGGACTTTGAATAACAATACAAAGTCCAGGGCATCGCTGCCTTAGCGCTCATTACTTTGAGACGTTCGATGGTTAGTCTCAACAGCCCTATAAATTCGCTAGTTCTAATACCCCTACCGGGATACAGTAATGTTTGTTTACACACTACTGCTTGGTAACAGAATTTCTGGTATTGCGGTGGACCTATTTAAACGAACTCCTGCTAATATCAAGTCAAGGCTTTGTGAATATATAAAAACATAAATCACATACGTGTTCAAGTCGTGTAAAATTAGAAATTATATTTTATATCCAAGAGAGGTAGCTATTTATTCCAATTCGCTATTTGTGAAAAGATTGTCTATTAATAATGCTATAATAGGTATAGGTACGCATTGAATTTTTTTGTGGCACATTTTTGCAGACACATGCGGACTGGGAAATTATAAACGATTCTTACCATACAATCACGAGCAACGTTCCCAAATAAGAACCCTAATTTCGCACGGTAGTCTACGTTTCTCACAAAACTGCACCCCAGTCGCAAAGTTTCGCATACCATTGACCCCGAGCCTTTGTCCGGGTCCTTCGAGACCCTGTATAGGCTCTTAAATTGGGACCGACTTATTCGAATACTTGAGTAGGGGAGCCACTATGTCAATTTTGAAGGAATCTTTCTGGAGCTTGCGGAAAACTTTTAGTTCCGTTTATGACCGGTTTTTTAGTTTTATTGGTTGCGAAGAAGGTCTCACATCTGCCATTGCACCGGCCCCTTGCCACATATAATGCACTTCTTGAGACGGTTTTTGACGGTTGGATTTTAATATGGATTTATTTGGAACGGTAGACGTGCAGCTGGTTCCGTGAGATATACGAGTACCTACGTATTATGTACCTAGCATAAACTTGCTCTTGAATGTTTAATATTTTTATTGTACTCTTGTAGGAATTAGTTAGTAGAAGTAGTTTTGGGTTTTGATCCCACGCCTGGCGGTATACGGAGTGCGAACCTAACGCCCGTCATACTCAAAGTGTGCTCCGCGGAACCCTAGGGGTCCGCAAAGCCTCTGTGCGGCATGAGAGATAATGAAAAATAAAACTAAAGAGTTGCCATACATATAAATATTCCAACATCAAGTTAAAAAAATAAAAAGTGTAGTAGTGGAATGCGTAATATGAGAGCGCAACATTTCAGCTTCTATTTACTTTAGGGCTCCGTCAAATATTTCGCTTTCAGGAAGGACTCCGTCGGCAAAAAAGTTTGAGGACCGCTGCTATAAGCTATCATCGTTACAGAATATTTGTCATTAATTATGGCCATCAAATAGCAGATTCCTGTACGTAGTACATAATAAATACCTATAACTTTGGTGTTATTAATAAATTATTTGTATTTGAAGCTAGAAACTCAAAAAAGTGACATTGTTTCATGATTAACGTTCCAAAAGCACCATCACTTAACATCTGGTGAGCTGAAGTCAAACTACTGGCCTGTCTATAAAAAAAATTCTTCCTCTGAAGTGCGACAGAAAAACAAAACAAAATCCCGCGTAAAAAATAAAAGGGCTAAAATTCTATAAGTTTGAATTAGAATATTTAAAGCAAAAAATAATGGTGTTTTAATCATATTGTATCGAAGTATGTACACCATACCGAGTGTGGAAAAACGATATTTTAAAAAGAAACAACTCCGTCGAAGCTTCGAGTTAAGTTGACACATTTTTATTAATATATATGAAGTAGAATTGAGCGTGTTTTATTTTGTGTTAATTTGATTGAATTAGATTTGAAACAAGATTTATTTTTCATAAATATGTACTTTAAAGACGCATTTTACTTAAATGCGTACCTAAGTGCGATATTGAAACTACAGATAATGAAAAATAGATAAACGTCCATTTTGACTATTGTCAAACAGTGTTATCTGCAGGGGTAAAAACATTTCAATGACAAAAGAAAGGTGCGAAATTGTTGCACGGCACAAAAACCTCTTGTTCCATGAATCCATTGAGAAGTTTTTCTTGGTATTGTATCTACTTAGGTATGTATACAATTTAAATTATTTTTGAGGATCTTTCCCAATTTTGAACTGTTGGCAAAATAAAGGTACGTTAGCAAAATGAACAAGGAACAAGAAGTTATGGACAACGTATAATTTTTTTACTGTAGGTACTGTTTTTTTTTAATGTAAAAGTAATGAGACGATCGAGGCGCCCTCCTGATGTTAAGAGATAACGCCTGTCCATGACCATTGCAGCGATACACAGAACTTTGAGTAACAAAACAACGTCCAGGGCATCGCTGTTTTGGCACTCACTACTTTGAGACTAGACTAGACTGTATTTACTGTTTTAGAAAATATTTAAAGTTTTATGAATTTTCTGCATTCCCGCCAATTTATTGACATACAGACTATGTTAACGAGTGTTTACATAGGCAGTATTATACGATGGTTGACTAAATATTTTTCTTAGGCGAGTTTATGTTGACACTCTGGTAAGGGTCGACGTAGACGTACGTACCTACTGTAATCAACATGAAGGCGTTTTAAAGAAAGACCAGTCATAAGTACTTGCTACCCATGATCATGTCATGTATGAAAACGGCAATGGAAGTAGACTAAGCGATAAATGTGGTCAAGATCGTAGAAAGTCGAAAAATACCTACTCCTACGGGAAAGACGTGATTTTAAGTACCTACGTACGTTGACATTTTTTTAGGTACTCTGTAAGCAATCTTCTATGTGAACAATTCTAGCTAAGTATTTAAACAAATTTGACCAATATACGGTTATCATTTTCTTTACCGTTTAGTTGCCACTTCTGTTCTCAATGGAGGTATTATTAATAAGCAGTATCAAACAGGACGAACAAAATAATGCGTATTAGATTTCCCCACGTTTATCGCAAGCCGCGAGCAATAAATTGAGTCGCAACTTTATCCTCGTGTTAACCTAAATAAGTACGAAAAGAATTAGGTAGGTAAGTACCTATTTTACTTTAGTTACCTTCTTATATCTGTCATTGATACGTTATCGTAAAAGCGAACAAGGCTTTATATGTTTCGTAACAAACGTGGTTATTCAGGCATTTCCTTACCAACTATGGCACTGTCCCTAGCACGGGAATTATCATAAAATACGTAACGATGCTAGCTCATTTAATATAGGTAGGTTAGGTTAGGTTAGACTGAAGTTAAAAATCTATGGCGTATATTATTCACTTGCAGAGCACCGCAGAGCGTAAGCAGAAATTACTTTGATGTACACCACATAAGGGTATAACAATTAAAGCCCAACGCTTAAAAGGCAGTCTTGTCTCTGAGAACGATTTCTATCAGACAACTCTGGGATAGATAGGTAAATAGCACCTGCCATCTATTGCAATTTATCGACACTATCATATTCGGCACTATAATGAAATCATGGAGGCATTTAGTTGATTTCTTATTTGTATACCAAAATTTAGTTGATATGCCGAAACTAACGTGTAACATATAGATGTAGATGGTATTTATATATTTTTTTTGTAATATAACACTGACTAAACGTTTTACTTAAGACATGGCAGTATACTCAAGAGACTATGGCGTACTAGCGAAAAAAAAAACACTTTATTAATTCTTAAGGTGTCATTGTCACTGTCAATGTTAAACTCATTAAATAATTGTCAAAATGGCACGTCAGCAACAAGATGTAGACGAACTTTTCGATGTTAAAAATGCTTTTTACATTGGGAATTACCAACAATGCATCAATGAAGCGCAAAATGTGAATGTAAGTAATAATTCAAAACTAATGTTTTGCATGAAAACTATCTTGTCACATTGTTACTTGCTTTGTTGTTAATGACGTTTACGCCGCTTAGGTTTTGTGATTCTCTCGAATTTAACCGAATAAAACCTCCAAGAAAACCTTAGGAAACCCTTATCATGTTAAATTTGTCTTTAGTCATACCTCCAAGTAATATTATCACACAGTCTTACTAGTAACTATAATATCTCTTAAGATGTTTTGAAATGACGTCGTCGCTGCCCGTTTTACAATCATAATTATTAATCATGAATTCTAGCCATCAAGCCATAGAATTGATGTCTTTCCAGATTTGTATATTACTTAAGTAGGTACACAAACTAAGTAACTGTGCTCAAAAATAAAAAAATTCTGCCTCTTATTACAGAAACAAATATCCATCAAAATCATCAAATATTATACTTGTTAAAGCAGTTTTTTTATATTTCATTATATTTTAATGTCTTTCAGCCATCTACACCCCTGGTAGCACTCCAGCGAGATGCCTACCTGTACCGGGCATACATCGCTCAAGGTAACTACAGGATTGTGGTGCAAGAGTTGAAGACTGCTGACCCATTGCTGCAGCCGTTGAAGACCCTTGTAGATTATCAGACACCAGAAGCTAATAAACCGGCTATTGTGGCTGACATTGATGCTAGGGTAAGGCTAAAACTAGTAGCTCATTTTTCCAATGTAAAGATATATAGGCATTAGGTATATTAAACCATTGCCAAATGTTGTTAAAAATAATTTTGTCAACCTTAAAATAGTTTCCTTGATTTTATTATAGCGCCTAATTGACCCAAATATATATATATATATATATTGTTTAATTGTAATGTTTGCCATTAAATCCTTGACATTTTAATCTGCATGTTAGTAACAGTTAATAAAAACAAAGTATAGAATCATACATCAAGCCTAAATAATGCAATAATGATGCAGTATAGTGACATCTCATATTCAAATTAAGGCCTATCTCTAGCTAAAGTGGACTCATTGAACATTAATTAAAAAATTTACAGCCCCTTCCAGTTTTTCCCACTAACTTATACCATGTTTTAATATGAGTTGTAATCTTAAAGTTTCTTTATTTAAGCATCCAAAATTAAACAATCTTTTTGTCATTCTTCTCTGTGGGTCTTATAATAAAATTTTGAGAAATTAGTTTTAATTGTTTAACATAATCAACATTTTTAACCTAGTTGGCAAAAGTAAATTTAGTGATTTGACATTGGATATTTCAAAATTAAAGACAGTAACATTGTTTATCTTTTGTATGCAAATAAAATTCCATTCTTTTAAATTGATTTAGCTGTTATAGCAACAAACATCACATTTATCCATTCACCGACACTCACAATTACCATATTGTGTTGATGTAAAAGTACTATATCTGCTTCCCTAGGTTGCAAAGGGCACAGAGCTGCAGAATGAAATCTTCCTGATTGTAGCGGCCACTATATACTACCATGAAGACAATTATGAAGCTGCCATGAAGTAAGTATCCAATATCCCACTACTGGGCTTAGGTCTACACCATCAAAAACTGATTGGCATATAATATGGCACCACAGTGGTTCAGTGTGGCTTGGTAGATAACCAATAACCATATTATATTTATCTACTTATCTTCTATCTACACTATTATAAAGTGTAAAGATTTGATTGTTTGTAATGAATAGGCTTGGAAACAACTGGACTGATTTTCAAAAATTCTTTCACCGTTGGGAAGCTACACTATCCCTGGGTGACATAGGCTGCTTTTTATTCCTGTATTCCCACGGGAACAGGAACTACGCGGTTGAAACCGCGAGGCGTCCGCTAGTAGTTTATAATAAGGTTTCCTCACAATATTTATTTCACCATTTTTGTTTCACAAACTTCCAGAATCCTGCACAATGCGGAATCTCTAGAGCTCCGCACCTTCACTCTTCAGTGCTTGCTGGCGATGAACCGCCCCGACCTGGCTCGCAAGCAACTCAAATTGCTGCAAGATATTGAAGATGATGGCACCTTGACGCAACTTGCACAAGCTTGGCTAAATTTGTCGCAGGTAACCAAATCTATTTTTAACCAATCAAAAAAAGGAGTTTCTCAATTCGATTGTATTTTTTTTGTATGTATGTTACGCTATCTTTCCGTCAATTGATGAATCAATGTCGGTGATTGTTTTTTTGCTTGGGTAGATTATACTTCAAAGGTTCCATATAAATTTTTTTTGCTTGGGTAGATTATACTTCAAAGGTCCCATATAAATTTTATTGAAATAAATCAAGCAGTTTTTTAAAAGTAACAAAAGTTCACAAGTCCTTGATATCTAGCTTACTACCTGCCGTAATACCACGAGGTTAAATAAGTACAAAATAAAAAAACTTATTTAATATGTTACATACAGAATCCTAATATTTGACTCCTCACACCTTTTAAAGATTCTCATGTCCATTCATGAACTAGAAAAGAGCTGATAATATTTTAATGGTTGAATTGACTTTGTTGTATCTTAATAAAGAACACTCAATAAAGTCACATCGCAAACAAAAAACTAAATCAAAATCTGTTTTTTTTTAATGTTTGACAGGACCACTGCTCACCTGATGTTATGATCGAAGATGGTAAACACACCTAGCCTGGAATAAAACTAGCTCTAGAAAATCATTTAAATCATTAAATCAATAAA
This sequence comes from Biston betularia, assembly GCA_905404145.2. Taxonomy (NCBI): domain Eukaryota; kingdom Metazoa; phylum Arthropoda; class Insecta; order Lepidoptera; family Geometridae; genus Biston; species Biston betularia. The sequence continues at coordinate 2,103,436 of FR989877.1, forward strand.
TCATTACTTAATGGTCAACTACAAAACTATCTATCTATCTAGTATCTACTACTACAACAAAAAATCACTAGAGTAAGTGCGCCAATTATGGACCACCATAAGGATTTTGTTAAATAGTTTGTTAAATCTACTAATTTAATAAATTAATGTTTTTTTTTGTCATGTCATTTTATTATATTGACAATATTTATTTTATATTGACATGATTGTGTATTGACATACCTTATTTTGACATTTTTGTTTTGACATGTATGCATCAGTGTTTTAAAACTCATTTAATGACATATGTATTTAGAATTTTAAATTGACTTGTAACATTGGTGTTATCAATAAAATATTTGTATTTGCTCTCAAATGTGGTTGCTGGTACGCACTGTTAGAGAGCTATGAATCCACAGATACAACGTGAAACCCCCCTTTGTTTACGTCAGGGGTTTAAAAATGTATAGTGAGTTCAAGTTATTGATTTGGTATTCGTTTCTTACAGGGTGGTCCGGGAGTGCAAGATGCTCACTACAGTATAATGGAGCTCTCGGAACGGCTCGGAGCGCTCGGCGCCGGTCCGGCCGCCGTCGGCGCCGCGGCTGCCGCTTCTAGAGGTACTGCGTCCCACTTTACCACTGCTGGGCAATACTGGGCATAGCATTCTGGATACATGCATCAGCCATTTATTTTTACATTGAATAAAGAATATAAAATTAATTCAACCACTTGAGAGGCAACCTCACTTGAGAGCCAGTTCCATTCCTGAGCTGAGTGAGCTGTGGTCAAACACCTAGCCTGTCAACCATTAAAAAAAAGTTACACCTAACCTGGAATGGAGCTAGCTTTTAAGAGTTTTAAGTGAGGCTGCCGGAACACACTGTTAGATGGTTGGCGGCAGATTTTCAACTTGAGGGTGGTAGCTAGCCAGCCGAGTCCTACACTAAATTACGATCCATCTTCGACCATATCGTCACTCAATATCAGCTGAGATGTACCAAGATGTACTGCCAACCATTAAAAAAAATGCGTCTGCAGGTATGTGGGAAGAAGCGGAACAGATGGTGACGGAGGCGCAGGCGCGCGCGCCGCAGCACCCCGACCTGCTGCTCGGGCTCGCCGTCACCGCCGCGCACTCCGGGAAGTCGCACGAGGTCAGTTTTTTTATTTAAGGTGGTTCGAATTCCATACAAATAAATTTTTCCATTTATGGACAAATGGAGCATAATTTTAAATAAATAAATATCGTAAGACTATACAGACTATACACGCAGCGCCATCTGGCCCCAAACTAAGCAGAGCTTGGAAGTCAGAAAACTGATAGAATACAAAATATTTTTTTTTGTAAATACATACTTATAATACATACAGAACACCCAGACACAGAACAAACATTTGTTTATTCACAAAATGTTTGCCTTGAGGGGGAATCGAACCCACGCCCTACAGCTCTCAAGGCAGATATACTACCAATGAGCCAACGGGGCTGTCTACAGTGAAATCGCAGCTACTGGCATTTATTTTGGTCTTTATTTGCGGTAAATCACAATTGCTTGAATAAAACAGTAGATTATTAGCAAAAAATCAAATTTATGAATGATTTATATAACTTATATGATTTGTATAACTTTAAAAAATATTCCTGTGATTACAATATCGACTTTTATCATTCCAGGTGTCATCGCGCTACCTGGCCCAGCTGTTGGACAGCAGTCCTGACCACCCCTTCACCAAGGAGTACCACACAAAGTGCAACGAGTTCAAGCGACTCGCCGCACAGTACCAACCGACCGTCGCGAGCTAAATGTACTTTAGTTCGCTAAGCGATTCCAATCTTTATAATTAAGAGTATTAAAGAATTCATGTATTGGAAACTGTGTTTTTATTTTACTTTGTTAACCATGTGATGGTAAATACCACTATAAATGTGAAAGTTTGGAGGGATGGTATAAAGTTGACGACATAACTTAGTACATCGTCTAGTAAAATAAATCTTACACAAATAAATACGTTTAATCTAGCATATAAAATTGCTCTTAATTTAACGCAGCCTTGTAAAGAGGTAGGTACCTAATGATAGATTAAACGTACCAACTTATTTATTTGTGTGAGATTTATTTTGCTAGATGCTGTACAAAGTTATGACGTCAACTTTGTATGAGCTATCACATAGCGGTTAACAAAATGAACAGAGTACTGCTAGTAAGTATACTAGAAGGTACTCTACCACCATGCTATGATTTTCTCACGACATTTTCCTTCACCGGTAGCTCAAGCTCATTGTTGGGGTTTGAACTTACGCCCTCAGCGTGTGATTCGACAGTGCTAACCACTGAGCTATCACTGCTACTAAATGCTCTGAACTTAGTATTGTTACCTAACGTAAGTACTACTGGATCGGGCTGTTAAGACTAACCATAAAGTCTCAAAGTAATGAGCGCCAAAGCAGCGATGCCCTAGACATTGTTTTGCTACTCCAAGTTCTGTGTATCGCTACAATGGTCACGAACAGGCTGTATCTTTTACTACCAGGAAAGCGTTTCGTTTGTCATTAAAAAGTTGCAAATAAAACTGCTAAATAATTTAGTAAAAACTATATTCATAATCTGAGTCGAGTTCCTCGTCAGCAGCGGTGGTGTTGTCTAGTAGATGATACTGGCGTAGTCTTTCGAGTGCGTGGCGATCGTCCAGCAGCCCAAGGGCGCCGCCCTCGGACGCGCCCTCCTCGGGGTCTCCACCCTTCACGAGGGACCAGTCAGTTGTGGACTCGCGTCGGATCTCACCTGTCTCGCCTGGGAACACGTAATCATTCTTTACAGATACCTTTAAACTTTCAGTCCTGTTGGTTCATTGGTCGTATGTCTGCTCCAAGAGCTGAAGGGCGTGGTTTGATTCCCACCCAGGATAAACATTTTGTGGTATAAACAAAATGTTTGTTCTGTATTTATTATAAGTATAAATTTACAAAAAAAAAGTATGTAAGTAGGTATTCTATCAGTTATCTGACTTTGCATAGTTTGGAGTCAGAGTCAGTGGCGTAGTGTGTAATGTCCTACAATAAAAAAATCGGTATATACAACGATCTATTTGTTTTTAGCTGATTGCACGAAAATGGAGTGTTATAATTGTATCTGTACGTAAAATAAGACAAATTCTGAAGGCTGAAGACAGTTATTAAGTTAATTGGGTTAGTGTGTGTGAGTGTGTTTGTGTGTGCGTGCGTGCGTGCGTTCATACATGCGTATTGCGTACTTAAATATGTTTGTTAGCAATTTTTACCCGACAACGGTAACCTCAAAAGAATAGCTAATGTATTCTATGTAGGTATTTTTACACTATATTATGTACTAGCGGACGCCTCGCGGTTTCACCCGCGTAGTTCCCGTCTTCGTGGGAATAAAGGGATAAAAAGTGACCTATGTCACCCGGGGATAGCGTAGCTTTCCAACGGTGAAAGAATCTTTGAAATCGGTCCAGTAGCTTCAGAGCCTATTCAATACAAATAAACAAACAATCAAATCTTTCCTCTTTATAATAGTATAGATGTAAATATCTTAGGAAAGTTTACATAGAGCCATATAGTAGCTGGTACTATAGGAACCAGAGAACTATTAGAATACTTTTATACCTACTTTTTTTGTAAAAACATAATAGATATATAATACATAGGTACTTTGCATGGTGGTATTGTACTTTCTAGTACTCGGCTGGCTAGTTACCACCCTCAAGTTGAAATTCTGCCGCCAAGCATCTAACGGTGTGTTCCGGCAGCCTTACTTGAGAGCCAGTTCCATTCCAGGCTAGGTGTGCTTTACCATCTTCGTAACACCGTCACTTAACATCAGGTGAGCTGTGGTCAAAACAACTAGCCTGACAAACATTAAAAAAAACACATCTACAGAACAAACACTTGTGTTTGTCACATTTATATTGTTTGTCCTCCTATTTACATTAAAACTTTTTCAAGCGTTAAGCTAAATTTTGTGAATGGCAATAAATTGTTGGAAATATTTTGAATAATTATAGTGGCAACACTAAACAAACAGCGTAATGGCGTCCAATCTACACAATAACCAAAGTGCGGTGTCAGAAAAAAAGTTTAGACGCCAAACTTCGTGACCACCTCGTTAATTAATTAAACTTATTTTACAGTTGCGGATGACAATACGGTAAGTGTGCTAATTTACTAAGATATTAAAGTAAATTATTTAGCAATATAACCTTTAAAAATATGTGAATGTTATCGGTTATTTGTAATTATTGCGTGTTTACCCTTTGGTACCTACTACTAAAACCTAATGCTCGGACAAATTGTGCATTTTTCGTCCAGAGATTGGGACGAACATCATCCCTGTGATATCCCTTGTACCTAAATCCATCATGCATTTAATGCCTTGAAACAAGTCTCATTTTCCCTTGAACCTGTTGTACATGCTTCGTCTGAACACTCGGAGTTACATCAATAGCATTTAGCTTGTCGCCTGTTTTATTATCGTAAGTTAAGTCTCATTTTCGTTTGGCTCAGTATTTTTGTTTTAGATAAATATACCTCCATACACAGAGATTTATCTAAGCCTACATATTTAATAAAATCGTACTTACTTATGTCTACGGTTGCAAATTTAGGCATTTGTTAGATTTTTTTACTTTGTTTCAGTTAAAAATGACTGAAAAGCAGGAGACTATGTCCAAAATAGATCTTCCATTTCAGCAGCTGTAAGGCAGTACAATATTCCAAAATCAACATTACATGACAAAGTATGCGGCCGCTCTACTGTTGAATGCTCCATGGGACCGCCTACAGTTTTGTCAAAAGATGAAGAAGATCACTTAAAGAAATTGATTATATTTATGGCACAAAGTGGGTTTCCTATAAGTAAGTCACAGCTATTGGATGGTGTGAGCTTACTTATGAAAAGGATGAAGCGAAATAGTCCTTTTAATTTAAAAAAGTGGACAAAGACAAAATAGACCTTTTACGAAAGACAGACCTGATCATTACTGGTTTGAATCCTTTATAAAAGGACACCTTGAAGTACGTCAACGAGTGGCTCAAAATTTGACACAAACCCGTGCGTTAGTGAAAGATAGTCAGATAAGATGAAAGTCATAGTTTGATGAAATAAAGAGTTCTTTTTGGTTGCAAATCTCGAAGTAGCTGCTTAAGATCCACGCAGACTATTCAATTGCAACGAAAGTGCAATTGAAATGAGTGTTGGCAAAATGTGGCTCTAAAAATGTCTACAACGTATTCCCAGCGGCGAAAAGGAATGCGTGACCGTTCAAGTCACAGCTAACGCAGCAGGGAAATTAGCACCTCCAATAGACTAAGATCTATACCTTACAATATTTAAAAAAATACGCCTGGAGACTGGGAATTGGGACAGTCACCATAAGGTTAAATGACGGGAAAGTCGTCCTTTAAATTCGTATAGGTATAGCGAATGTTTTTATCCATGGCTTCAAAAAAGCAACATTCAATTAAATATTTTTTTAGATGGACATTGCTCGCATACGACGTTGCCAAGTAATTTCTGCCGCGAGAAGAATATATAACTGGTAGCTCTTTACCCAAACGCAACCCATATTCTTCAACCGATGGATGTGGCTGTTGTCCGGCCATTAAAACGGATATGGAAAAAAATTGTATACGAGTGGAGGAACGAAAATCAGTTTACTGAAAATACAAGATTTCTGCCCAATACAAAGACAAAGCTCTTAACAGTTAGACCCCACCTCCATCAAAGACTGTTTTCGTAAAAGCGGCTTATCGCCGTTTGACGCAAACAATGTGGATTTTTCCAAAGTAACGAGTGGCCCAAAAACCATTCAACATTCAACCAATCATCCAAACATCCAATCTGACACTGTTGGCCATTTCAAATACTTGGAGCCACAAATAATACGTGGAAAGGGGATAAATCTTTAGAAGCTTTGTTCAATGTCTAGTGGCAAATGAATACTCAGATTAAGATGCCTTCAGCTAGCTCAGTTCTTAATTGCCAATTGCTCAAGAAATCTCTGATGTCAACAAATCTCCATCATTCTCAGATCTTGTTGATTTCACAGGTTTGACAGACATTTTTGGACACAAATTTTCACAACTCATTTGACTTGACTGAAAATGGAAACCACAAAAATGGAAATGATAATGAATACAACAAAGAAAATATAGAAAAGATGGAATTCTATGAAGTTTTAGATGGAACACTGACCACTATGGTTCTTTTATCGTATCTGAAAGATCTCGACGTCTTCTATGACTTTTGTTTGAACACCCCCGGTTCTTTTACCGTTTCAGAGATATTAGAGGTTACATTTTGTATGGCGATCATGTTTTTTGTGTGAAACCCATGTTATTTTTTACCCACCTGAAAATACCTAGGGTTTTGGGTATATTTAGTTAAAGTGCAATGGCAAAAATGTTTCTAGTTTCTGAGATCCGGTGGGACTTTCGACGAGGAGTCGACTTTCGGCAGGGCTAGTACTTTTTCCCGAGCCTTCTGAGTGATTCTCTATACGCCCCTATATTTTTTTTTTCTACGACCCCTCCTTATACTATATGAGTTCTATTTCTCTAAGTCAGTCAGTCAGCCAGTCAGTGGTAATTTAACTTTATAGAGTTTTTCTATATTTTTAACTTAATTATTTCTATAATTTAATATTTTTTTAAATCAATATTGAAAAAATAAGAATTGTTCCAGTGCAAAAATAAAGAGTTGTCTATTGTGCGAGCATTGTATTTTTTGGTAAAAATGAATGATTCAGCCTTGTATCTGAGTGTGTGTTGCATCCTGCCGACCTAATTTTTTCGCCTTTTAGTTTGTCACGCAATCTAGACTTTCGTTTTAATTTCAATAATTTATGTATATTTTAAGTAAATATTGTTTGTCGATTCGTTACCATTGGGAGAGACTTCAATAGCAAGGCTCTCAATTGGCGGTGCCGTATACGCCTCTAAGTCTTGCTCGGTCATGCCCTCTCGCTCCAGCAACTCTTGCTTGCGTTGCCGTCGCCACGCCTTCTGTAGATTGAATCTCTCTGGCCTGGGAAGTAAAAAAAATGAGGTAGGAATGCAGAATCCCGAGAAAATAAATGTAATAATGAATGGGATACAATATACTTTGGCCAATGCGCAAACGCCAAGCGTTTTCTCACTCTCCACACATTTTTACATCGTTTACAATTACATAGTAGGTATATACAATTATACATACCTACATCTCAAAAATTGAATAGGTCTGGAGCGGTTGATATTTTTTCGTAATTTGAGAGTTGTGCAAATAGTAAACACTGTTCATAATAATAAATAGAAAACAATGAACTCCTTTCGACGTTGTTCACCCCGAGCTTACAACCCCGATTATATTTTACATTTTGTTTCCCTATTTTACTTGTCTCGAAACAACTCTAGATTCAGATTCAGATTCAGATTGTATTTTATTGCGGAACTGTGTTACATTTAGGTCTTAATATTAAGGAAGTGTCAACAGTTTAGTTCTTCACGAACATACAATAGAATTCGGTATGTAAAGTTTTTTTTTTGTATTTATTTTAAATTTTTTACTGATAGTAAACTTTATTTTATGAAACTAATTTGAATATTTTGGCTTTCTATGCGGTAGTTTAATTCTAATACATTTTCAAACTTTTTATAGTTATGACGTCATAACATTGGCTGAATATGTAAAATATGTACCTACTTTTTTAGGCACTGAAAGAATCCTTATACAGCCAAGGACATGACGTCATTAGAAGTTAATTGAAAGTCAAATTTATTTTATGTATTTTATTAAAATAAACCCCGTCTCATAGTTTAAAGAGTTTTAAACGGAAAAATCATGTACAGGAATGTAATATTTCGAAATGGTTTTGGAATCAGCAAAGTATTTTTTTTCTTTACATACCGAATTTGGCTAGATACAATTATTAATTACGAAAATGTCAAAATAACGTCACGTCACTACGTCACTACGTCACTCACCGCTCGCCATCCTTATAAACCTTGGCCTCCAGGTTCTGTATATCATGTCTGATGTCGGCTATCATCAGCAGCATCAGGTCCAGGGAGCCCTTCGGACCACGAGCGCCGCGCGGGCCTCGCGGGCCCATATCGCCTTTCGGACCCTCCATGCCGGGCGGGCCTGCTGGACCCTGTAGAGTAAATAGTAGGGTTAACTTAAAAAAAACTAAAATAAATAGAAAATATGGTATTCGTGGTGCGCAGCCAGGTGCCAGCGTGGTGGACTATGGCATTACCCTTCTCACAATGAGCAGAGACCCGCGCCCAACAGTGGGAGAGTTTATGGAAAAATAGGGCTGATTCGGAAATTCTAAATTAAATTCTAAATTCTCCTGATTCAAATCGCAAAAGTTAAAAATATTTCATTACATTTAGGCGATGCCTGAAATCTTTGTTGCACACTTTCAACTATAACATTATGTACAATAGAAAGTACTATTGTTATTTGCCATTTTATTGTAAGTTTGGCTTCATCATGTAGATTTATATACGTATATGCCAGTTGCTTATAACGTCGAGCCACCTTTTACATGTCAAGTATGACATGATGTCTTTGTCTCTTCGATAATCTGAATAAAGTTTGTTTTGATATCAGGCGGCTTACCCTAGGACCTCTTTCACAGCGACAGTATCCACCTTCCAAGGGAGCTGTCGAGTCCAGCACCCTGAACGCATAGTTTCCTTCTGAAAATTGATCACCAGCTGTAAGGAAATATCAATATATATTCGTAAATACCGTATTCATTAGTGCAATCAATATTTTATGTTTAATAGTAATGGTACAATCGAGACGCTTTTCTGATGGTAAGAGATAAAGCATGTCAATTTGTCCATGGCCATTGCAGCGATACACAGAACTGAATAACAGAACCCAGTCTAGGGCATCGCTGCTTTGGCGGTCATTACTTTGAGACATTCGATAGTTTGTCTCAATAGACCTGTAATTTCGCTAGCTGCAGTAGCCTTCAAACTGGAACACAGTTTATACACTACTATTTGGCGGCAAAATATCTAATACTGCGGCAGTACCTACCAAGTAGACCTCCTGCTAAGGAAATCTACCGTCAAGTAATTCGAGCGCCTGTGGAAAATGTCATAGTAACTAAATAAAAAAATATTTTTATTGGTTATATCTGCATGCTATAAATAGTGTCTCTGAGGGCAAGGAATGCGTATTGTCAGCGGTTTTGGATGCGCCGGAGTAAATATAGTCCCGCCCGCCGCTTCCTCGCCTCTTCAGTCATCCTCCCACCGCCGTGTAGTCTGTACCGTGCCTTACGAAATATAATAGGTCATCAGTAGATGTCCTCATCATCTTTATTTTCAGCACGTAATAGTCAACTGCTGAGCATAGACCTCTCTTTTTGTACGTCGGCCACTACAATCCTGTGATAACTTTATTCAGGTTCGACCCATGATCTTTACGACGTCATCAACCCAACCAGCTGGCGCTCGACGCTTCATTTCCCACTTAGTTAAACTTAAAAGTCCTTACCATCTCCCTTAGTGAGGGTATTCTCCATGAGCTTCTTCAAAGCTTGCTGCGTGGTGTGAAGCTGGTCGTTTAGCTGCTTCACTTTCCTCGAGAGCCAGGAGACGGTGTCGCATGGCGCGTAACAGCGGGACGATGCGCGGACCAGCGGGAGGGGCTCCTGGTATTAATCAACATGTTTTAGCTATATGGCATACTTTTTTTTTATTCCCCTCGAACAGGTACTACCGATACTGCGGCTATACCTACCAAGTCGATTTTTCGGCAGCCTAGTTGAGAGATCGTCTGACTTCCAATCTGAAGGTCCTGGGTTCGAATCCCACGGCACGCACCTCTGTCTTTTCTATGTTATGTGCGTATTGCCGATAACTTCAAACGGTGAAGGAAAACATGTAGAGGAAAACTACATGTGCTAGAGTTATTAAAAAAAAAACTCGAAGACATGTGAAGTCTGCCGACCCGCACTTGGCCAGCGTGGTGGACCATGGCCTTATCCTTCTCACAATGAGAAGAGACCCGCACCAAGCAGTGGGGCAGGTTAAAAAGGACTGATTCGGAGCTACCAAGACGACCTACGAAGGAGATCTACCGCCAAGTAAACTAACTTCTTACTACACAACACGCTTACAAGGCCTAGCAGGTAGTGTGGTCCTTTGTTTAAAAGAAATAATCTGAAGGTTACCGGCAAAGCCAGAGGGACTGGGATTGGCGCGCGCCGCTCGCATTTCTTGCCGTCGCTGGCGACCACTAGCGGCGGAGAGCACTCGCAGTGGTAGCCGCCAGGATCGTTCACGCACTGTTGCTCGCAGTCCCCGTTGTCGACCGCACACTCGTCGATGTCTACATACAAAACAAACAAAATAGTTTTACAATAGTATTGCAGAAATTCTACAACTTTCACAGTGCGAAAAGTTTGATTTATATTCCTAGATTTGCCAGTCGTTAAACCTACAGTGTTTATAGAGTGTCTATGTATACACAAGTAGATTTGACTGTATTTGACTGTAAGCTTCGAGTAGACAACCAAATTATTTATCTGAGACTGTAAGTTAGAGTTTTGTTTTCATAAATTGTAAATATAACTTTTTGCTTGGACTTTGACGTAGTGTTTTCATTTATATCCCCATTGTACAACAGCTGATTTGGAGCCGTTGAAGAAGGAACAGTCAATTTATCAAACTGATTTCGCAACAGAACATCTATGTAGTAAAACTATGCGCACCATTTCTTTCTAATAATAATCAAGTATTTTAAAGAAAATGGTGCGCTACTGGTCTCATTCCGTTCAGAAACTTTTAATATTTGCAAAAGAGTAGTATATCTAGTGCTGTTCTATCAAACTGGTTTTACATTGAAGGAAGAAAGAAAGAAACAGTTATTTCATCACACACACACGCACACACACACACACACACGCACACACACACACACACACAAACGCGCGCGCGCGTGCGTTCATACACTCACACACACTAGAATATATCTACGTATATTAAAAAAATTACAATAATATTGTAAGTTGTCGCTGTGGTGTCCAGGGCGACAAAAAAGGCTACTTAGTTCAACTTCAACCTACATTTATTTTTAAATATTTACATAAGGTTAGTGATTTCTTAGATAATTGATTGATTCAGGCGTTACTTTGTGGAAGTTCATGTTGAATGTTCAATGTTTATATTTAGTTTATTTCCGCTTAACAGTCGTTCCAGTTCCAACAGTGACGAGGAGACTTAAATTAAACTAATAATACTACTGCTTTTTATTTTAATTTAATTTTTGTCAAATTAACAATATTTCTAAGTTTATGAGTTCTAGATTTTAAGTAAGATTAGGGTTTTTAATTAATAAGCAGTGTAAAATTAGTTTAATTTAAGTCTCCTCGTCACTGTTGGAACTGGAACGACTGTTAAGCGGAAATAAACTAAATATAAACATTGAACATTTAGTGATTTCTCTTTTATTACCAACGCAGTAAGGCTGCTCCTTTCGCTGGTAGTTGTCCGGGTAGAACTGGAACCCGCGGTGGCAGGTGCACCAGACTCTAGTGTCTTTCACCTCGCAGGCCTGCTCACAAAGCTTCAGACTGCAAGGATCCACCGACTTGGGAATACACCTGGACAGTTGTAAGACAAGAAAATATGCTGCATTACCTACTGTTCTTAATAACTTTTAATAAGTGATATATATCTATCTCTCTATCTATACTATTATAAAGAGGAAAGATTTGATTGTTTGTATTGAATAGGCTCCGAAACTACTGGACCGATTTCAAAAATTCTTTCACCGTTGGGAAGCTTCACTATCCCCGGGTGACATAGGCTACTTTTTATCCCTGTATTCCCACGGGAACGGGAACTACGCGGGTGAAACCGTGAGTCGTCCGCTAGTCTATTAATAAGGAGGTAGCCGCTGTGTCATATATCCTACCGCCAAGCAGTAGGTAGTGTATAAACATTCCTGTGTTTGAGCTTGAATGATAATGCGGCTAGTAAAATTACCGGCCTATTGAAATTAACCATCGAATGTCTCAAAGTAATGAGCCCCAAAGCATTGATAGCCTGGACTTTTTGTTACTCAAAATTTTGTGTATCGCTGCAATGGTCATGGATATGCGTATATTCATATACTTCATTTCTAGAATAGCAGTTTTCTTCTACATATTGTCCACGAAACGTGGTACAATGATTTTTTTTGTATTTTTTGACCATAGATTTACATTTCATTTTGTTCACCAAATGTCACTGACCAGAATTTATGCTATATGGTTAGTTAGATACACAAAGGCTTCATGTTCATGTCCCTTCGCTTATTACTTATAATAAGTACTTACTTATTATTGTTGCGGTTTGTAAAGAAAACCGAACAAAGAGAACAAGTAGGTTAAACGTAACATGACGTGTGTGGTAAGAATTGTAAATTATCTCTTGCGGTTTTAACATGAATTTATACTTGAGACCTTTACAACCTGTACAAGATATACTTTAACCAGCTATAACTATACAAGCAGGGTTTTAGATAGAGTTAGCTTCTTAGCTTACAGGTAGCGCAGCTGTGGCTACAGGTAAGGAAAAAGTACAAAAAAAAAAAATTGTCGGGAGAGTAGATAATACACCAATCAAACCGGAACCCATAACGGAAAACTTCATCAAAATCGGACTTGTAGTTTTGTAGAAACGTGGCAACACAGATTTGCACAAAAAATGTTTACTACAGCGCCCCCTGGTGAGTTGTCACCGTAACACTTACCTAAGAACATGCACCAATCAAACCCGAACCCATAACTGAAAACTGCATCAAAATCGGGCTAGTAGGTTTGGAGAAAAACGGCAACATGTATTTGCACAAACAAACGTCCTCTCACCCCAAACGCATAATATACCGTCTCCGTTCCATCTTGGGTAAAAAGCAAAAAAGTAGTTTATTCAGGTTTATATGATTTCTCCAACACTTTTTAAACATCCCTAAAATAACTGAATTCATTAATTCGCTATATTATTAAAAGTGCGATGGACCTTATATCAACTGAATTAGTTCTTTTTTTTTCAAAGACCAGAAACACGCCTACCATTCTTTTGTTACCCGTCTGAGAGGCTGCCGGAGCACAGCAGCAGATTTTCGACTAGAGTAGAGTAAGTACTAAGAAAGTATTTTTTTTATTACATTGACAATATTTTTGCATTGACATATTTTATCTTGAATTTTTTTAAAATTAATTAATGTTTTTGACATATTTAATGATATAGGTATAGGAAATGATATTACGAAATTACCGTTCGTATCGTACAAAATTGTCGTACCGTAGCGGTAGCACAAGTTTTTTTTTTTTTTTTTTTATGTAAATTTAGTGAGACGAACGATACGCTCTCCTGATGGTACGACATGACGCAAGTCCATAACCATTACAGCGATACACAGAACTTTCAGTAGCAAAACAAAGTCTAGGGCATCGCTGCTTTGGCACCCATTACTTTCGAGACTTTCGATGGTTAGTCTCAACAGCCCAGTAATTTCACTAGCTGCAGTACCCTTCAAACCGGAACACAGTAATGTTTGCACACTATTGCTTAGCGGCAGAATATCTGGTACTGCGGTGGTACCTACCTAGACGACTTCCTGCTAAGGAAATCTACCACCAAGTAAAGTACTACTACCGCTGTCATATCATTTCAATTAGTGTTTTTTTCTTTTTTTTAAAGATATGTTTCGGTGTCTTATATGTTTATATTATATTCTAATTGGAGCATTATTCTTTATTAATAAGCCTTCCAGCACAGCATTCGAAACCCTTTGTCAAATAATTGCTTTAAAACTATTCTTGCAATCTACAATGAAGCAAAGGCTGCTTTTCCTTTGTTCAAAGTTTACTGTATCAATAAAATAAGTAAACTAACTATATTGGTATTCTACAACCATGCTATGGTTTCGTCATGGTGTTTTTCTTCAATGCAAACTGGCAAAATAAGCTATTGAAATCACAATATCTGTGTTGGCCAATCAGTTACAGTAACTGGCGCGCATTACAATCAATATTATTCACCGAATTTCTTATCAGAATTTACATATTTTTACTTAGCGATGATAGCTCAGTGGTTAGCGTGGTAGGTTCGCATGCCGAAGGGCGTGGGTTCAAACTCCAACAATGAGCTTGAGCTGCCGGTGAAGGAAAACATCGTGAGGAAACCAAAGCATGGTGGTAGGGTACTTTAATACTCGGCTGGCTAGCTACCACCCTCAAGTTGAAAATCTGCCGCCAAGCATCTAACGGTGTGTTCCGGCAGCCTCACTTGAGAGCCAGTTGCATTCCAGGCTAGGTGTGCTTTACCATCTTCGACCACACCTTCACTTGACATCAGGTGAGCTGTGGTCAAACACTTAGCCTGTCAACCATAAAAAAAAAAAATGTAAGTATGTACAAAATTTGTTTACACCTAGCATAAACATAATTGGGCACATTTATTTGTAACATATTAAATGTTATTGTACTCGTACCTGCCAGCAATATAGGTATGCGTATCACAGCAGTGCAAGCGCAGGCACTGTATGTCCGCGCCGTCCACGGTGCATGTCTCGCGTGTGCGCAGTAGTCGTTCCGACGGACACGCGCTCGATAAATCGCCTCTGGAACAAGAATAATATTTATAGTGATACAGTGGAAGACATCAATATCTTTCACTGTATCTTTTCAGTTCTGCTCCTTATCTGAGCGACTTATTGCGATACCCGCTAAGCGCTCGCAAAAAAATTCACGACCACATATCGTATACACGTGCAGTAAGATTCGCAGTCGCTTAGCTTTCTCGTGAGCGTCTAACGGGAATAGCAATAAGAACCAAAGAGTACTGATGCTGTTCTGTTCAGCGCCAACGTTGTATTCGGAAGATTGGCGCTGAATATGGTAGCATCTATCTACTATATTTCTGAAAAGATAAGGTTTGTGTTGAGTTGTGATGATTGGCGCTGCATAGGGAAAGTTGGCGTTGCATAGGGAAAATTGGCGCTGAATTGAGAAAATTGGCGCAGAATACGGAAAATTGGCGCTGTATAGGGAAAATTGGCGCTGAATAGGGGAAATCAGCGCTGAATAAGAAACATGGGTGCTGGTAAGAGAAAATCAACGTTTTTAAGGAAAATTCGTGTGGGAAAGGGATGATAAGCGTTGAAAGGAAATATTGGCGCTGAAAACGGACGTTTAGCGCTGAATAGGGAAGATTGTCGTTAAATAGGAAAGATTGGTGCCTAATATGAAGGATTGGCGCTGAATAGGGAAGATGAGCGCCAAATAGACAATATTGGTGCTGGGAAGGGAATCATAATAGCTTACAAAGCTTTTTATATTCCTGTCTCATGATATTCCACATGATCTTGTATATTTGAAATATTTTTTTTTAGTTTTTAAGAATTTGCTAGCTAAGACAGACTTACTGTGTATCATCTTATGGTTGTGTAAGTACTTAATACGTGGCATCGAATCCTCCTTATCTTATCGGATAGTTTTACGATGACTAATTTCATGATCACAAACAATGACCTACTTGCGTATATTTTAGTTAAATTGGCTTCTGCTGAGACACGCCATCTCTCTAAGTCGCCTCAAAATACTCACACGTTCGGAGAATATATCGTCCATCTTTTTCTTTTAAGTCAGTAGTATCATAGTATCTCGAGCGTACGCGAATTGAGAATAATATTTATGTTTTCAGTAAAACATATTTAAGTAGTAACATTTTCAAAAATCTCTCGAGCTTTTTGTTTTGTTACTGTCTAAAACATTATTCACACATATGCAATATGCATATTGCAGTTTACACTGTGTATTTTTAATTTATAATGGAGTGGGTCTTGATTTTCATAATATCATCCATATAGAAATGATAATGTAGGAGCCTATATCATATTTCTCAGAATAGACCGACAACAACATGTTATAGTACTCGACAGTACTAAAGTTAGGTACTTATTACCTACTACCCATTAGAGCATGATGCTTATCATATATCTTTAGAGGTACGAGTATGTATGTGTGTACCGATCACTCATCCTCGCGTTCTGGGAAGCCGCTTCTGCCCTATTTATATCAGTGTAGAATTGTAGGTATTACATTCTGGGCAGTGAGTTGCCAGCTTAATTAATTAACATTAAATTGCTGAAGTCAAGTTTAATAAATTTACCACATAATTTGTGTCGTATTTACCAATCTCTACTTTATTTGAAACTGTTTTTATCTTCGAGTAGGTCACGCCTTTTACTGTTTTAGGGTTCGGTAACCAAAGGGTAAAACGGGACCCTATTACTAAGACTACGCTGTCCGACCGTCTGTCTGTCTGTCTGTCTGTCTATCCGTCTGTCACCAGGCTGTATCTAATGAACCGTGATAGGTAGACAATTTAAATTTTCACAGATGATGTATTTCTGTTGCCGCTATAACAAAAAATAGTAAAAAACAGAATAAAATAAATATTTAAGGGGGCTCCCATACAACAAACGTGTTTTGATTTGCTGTTTTTAAAAAGTATAAAGTATTCTATCAGTTATCTGGTTCCCTTAGTACAAGCTTTACTTAGTTTGGAGCTTAGATGGCGCTGTGTGAAAAGTTCTTGGATATTTATTATGCATTTTTGTATTAGGATACGTACGTATAAATGGCACACGACATTTTCACCACCAAACTACTATGGTAATTACGAAAGCGATTATTTTATTCATCAATCATAGCATACCATCTATTATAATTATGTATATAATCGTAGAAAATTTAGTCAATATAAATTTAGAAGGAAAATTTCTTGTAAGTATTTGGTGTAAGGAAGCTCTAAGTATCTCAGCTAAAAAAAATCTTGCTTTATTTCTTTTAGGTATATATAATTCTTGTTGTACTTATGCGGGATTACTCACGTTTAATTATATCAGATAGGAACTCAGATTACAGTTTCGGCCACATCCGGTGGCTTTCTTCATGGAGACAAAGCTGAGTGCAACGTGCGCGCGCCTTGTGTCAAAACCACGTCAGTTTTCATGTATAACGTTTCCGTGTCACTGATGTCACTGAACTCCTCTTAAACGGCTGGACCGACTTTGATGTAATTTTTGTGTGTTATTAAATATTCTCTGGATGGTTTAGACAATTGGACTCAGGAGGTGGTACTGCAATCGTGCACCGTGTACGGAGTACCAGGCATTGTTAGTATCTAAGTCTCAAAATAGTTAAAAGTGTGTTAATATCTAAAAATATTCTACTTTTGTTCAATTTTAAAAATAATGCAAGTTGACTGTGTATCACATTGTTAAGCATATTTCATAATGTGCATTGTACTTGGTGCATTGAACCCGGCCTGGTTTAGAGATTGATAACCAAGGGAAGTCGCGATAGCATGGCCGTGTCGCGAACTCGATGAAGGACGGGCGAGACCTCATGAAATTGAATTCATTGAATACAAAAGAACCGGGTTTTAAAGTAGATTGTTAGGCACTCAAGAGCATGTAGGGCTTGAAATTGTACGTCTATGAAGGTATGATAT
This sequence comes from Biston betularia, assembly GCA_905404145.2. NCBI lineage: Eukaryota > Metazoa > Arthropoda > Insecta > Lepidoptera > Geometridae > Biston > Biston betularia. Next base: position 2,120,948 of record FR989877.1, read on the forward strand.
ACGTAAAGCTGTGCGCAGTGACTGGAGGTAAAAAGCTAGGTGGCTTACATTAGGAAAGGCTTACATCCAGTAATGGGCTAAAGTGGGCTGATGATGACGAAAGAAAAAAAAAAGATAGAAAATAATTTTATTTTGTAGCAGAACAAAAATAACAACAAATAGAGATAAACAGTTACAAAATAGGGGCTCACCTCAGCATAATACTGGTCATACTAAGTGGTATGACCAGCGCTGGATGAAATCGTCTAGGAATGTTTGGATAATGTAACTTTATTTCGCTACTGTAGGCCTAATAAAATGTATTAACTAATACATTTTAACTATTATACATTTTACTATAACGCTAACATACTGCTATGGACTAGAAAGTTAGCCAGAGTTATGTAGCAGACGACAAACATACCTTTTCATAGAAAACCGGAACAAGAAATGATTAAATATAATAGCATTGCTTTGGGTCCATATCTCATTTTAATAAAATCAATAATAAGCCAAGAATGTTAAATTTTGTAGGATGGTGGGTCTTCTTAGCAGAAGATTGCGTGGTTTAGAAGAAGTAAACGGCGAAACAGTTAGACGCGGCAGCTACTTTGTTTTATACTTTTTAGAGACTAGACACTAGAAATTGGTATGACATTGTAGTTGACATTGCACCAACGAAATTTTAATCTGAGAATAAAATTGACACGACAAAAATTTTATTACATGACTTTTGTCCAGTGTAGATCTCATAAGCTTTTGTCATAATATTACGCCAGCAATCGTAATGCATGTCTCAAGAGACAATTTAGTTAAATAGCAGCATCTGTTAAGAACGATTGTATTTATCGTTTTTAAAATTTGTAACGGTCAATTATACGAGTACAAACGTTCGATAGCTATTTAAATCAAATCTTAAAGACTGTATTTGTAAATTTTGTGAAAGATCATTTTAATTTTAAAGGTCTAAGTTTTAATAACATTAATACACATACACATAACAGCAATAAATATTTTAAATTTTCTAATTAATTTTTACAGTTTTTTTGCACAAACCAGCTTTCTGAAATTCCGAGTTTCTAGCAATATACCTACATAATTATGTAGTATACATCGATATTTTGTATAAATACGAAACTAAGTGGGTACAATACGACTCTGATAACTAGGATATTTTATTATATTTTTACTATAAAACCTTTGATCAAAATGTAACATTTTTGGCAAGAAAGTACCTAGCGAAATCACTGGGCTGTTGTGACTAACGATCAAATGTCTCAAAGTAATGAGCACCAAAGCACCGATGCTCTGGACTTGGTTTTATTATATAAAGTTCTGTGTATAGCTGCAACAGCCATGGGCAATTGTGCATGCGCTATCTCTTATCATCAGGAGAGCGTCTCGTTCATCTGATTAATTTTACATTAAAAGAACCTAGTATATCTAAAATCATCACGATCTTTTATCAAGACAGATTAGTAAAAAAATAACCTTTTATATATAGTAGCTTGGATCGAAAACTTTGGATTTTGTGAATCTAATATAACTTGACATTCATAGATGAATGTCAAAATAAATTTAGATCATGTAAAATTAACGGACGTTCAAAAACTTGCACTGATCAAAGTCGCATTTAACGATCATTGTTTCCGTCACATAAATAAAGATCACATCACTGATCAATAAACACTAGGGTCACATGAACTCACACGTCTATCACATCCTCTGGCTGGTAGGAGTCTTCCACGTGGTAGCCGATTTCCTGGTAGCTAAGTACCAGGCTGGCAGAAGATAGCAGGAGGACCGCGTGAGCCGCGAGGCTGGGAGACGCGCGCATCTCGACTGCCAGCCAGCGCGACGGATGCGCTCGCGCTGATATCCAAACTTCACGCGTGTATAAAATAAAACACCAGCTGCATAGTGTAGCTACGTATGTAGTGCTGGTAATGGACTGCTATGATTTATGCGCCCTGGAGATGTCAGTCGGTAGTTTTAATGGTCCTTTTGATCATTTGAACGCGAACTATTCTAGGGTGACCTTCCGCAATGAATTAAATCTATTCGGCCGTTTAGAAATGTGTCAGAGGGTTCAGCCTATGGCATCATTGAGTTTATCATGAGCTCTAATTACGTTCAGAAAAGATCAAGTTTAAATATGCTTCCAGTAATAGATAGTATATGACGCTTCAACACATTCCACATTCTGATATAGAACTTTACAGAAGAGCAGTGGATCTACTTCGTCTGTAAAAAAAAAAGTTTGATAACCAACAGAATAGCTACTTAGCCACTTGGCTGGAAACAGTCCCAAAAATAAACACTGGTGTTGATTGATCCTCTTCGCAATTAATCGTCAAGGACAACAATGTTTGCAGCTTCCTCGTGTGACCAAACTTTTGGAATAAGTAAGGTCGATAAAATTACTATGATGTCTTTTAAATTAATTTTGTGTTTATTTTTATTTCGATTCCGATTTCCTAACTTATATAGACAGGACACGAATAACCGTGCTTAAGGATTATAAAACAAAAGTTCCAGTGATCAATACTTTCTGTTTTCTTTTAGGCTTAAATTACTGTACCAAGTTCGCTAAAAAATTTAGCCTGATGTTAAACAAAGATGCGGTCTACGATTTATAGCATGCTTACCAAGAAGAAACCGATTTACTTTCGACTTGAAGGTACCCATATTGTATCTATCAGGGAACACCCATTCATGCAGCAAATTCCATTGTATAGTGGTGCATATGTTGTGGGTGGAATAGAATTACTCTTTAGTTCGAGTTTTTGGAATATCTACAATGAAGCGGTAGCGAGGTGGCTGCGTCCACCGCGCCGTATACTAATGAACCAGTGTGCATTTAACTACCGCCGTTATCATTACATCTACCCGCCCACATATGTAACAGCTTCTTAGAACTCCTGGCTGTACAACAGAATAGCTGGGATAGAATGGGTGGGTGAACTTTTGAGATCATTACTTATAATGTAAATAATTAAAACCGATACCTGTTGTTATAGAGTTCTTAAAATGTAGGCACTCTTTTAGCAGATAGCAGCCCCGCGGTGTTACCCGCTACATGTTTTCGGGATAAAATGTAGCTTATGTGTTAATCCAAGGTGTCAGCTACCTCCACCCCAAATTTCATACAAATCCGTTAAGTAGTTTTTGCGTGACAGAGTAACAAACATACATCCATCCGTCCACCCATCCATCCATCCATCTATCCAAACTTTGACATTTATAATATTAGCGGGATTTAGTTCGTTTACGTGATCGATGGCCACCCTATGACAGAGATGTTTGTTTACGTAGATTCACGGTCGCCGATCGCCCCACTGACACTGTTTCCTGTGCAACCGATAAAAATACGCCTTAGCACTAGGATGCTGCGACCAGCTGGAGCTTTGTGTTTTTAGATAAATCTAGAAATTCAGAGTTCATATTATATTCACCACACAACCACACCCACACACACAAATACACTGAAACAATAAACTACAAAGTTTAAAGTATATATACGTATATACATAATTATACTTATATATATAACTCTGTATAAAATGTGATGGCTATGGAGGAGCGGGGTTTTTTAAAGAAATATAATGTTTTGCATTTTTTTTTGTCTAGTAGGTTCGTCGAATCGATTTATCAGGTAAATGCCAAACGATTTCTACACTGGGGAATATCAATTAATTTCATACGAGTGCTACCAGAACACACCTTTAGACGCTTAGCGCAGATTTTCAAGTTGAGGGTGATAGCTAACCAGCAGAGTACTAGATAGGGTACTCTATCACGATGTTTTCCTTCATCGGCAGCTCAAGCTTATTATTGAAATTGGAACCCACGTTACCATCGCTGCAAGATAGTCATCACCGTCATCAATAGTAATTTGTCAGACGTCCCCGACATAGCTCAGCGTAATAACGATCTGTAGTAGAACCTTTTCACAGCGCCATCTTGTTTGTGCCGTAGAAATTACTGTAACGTAGGTGTATCATGTCTGAAATGGAACTGGATTCTTGCGTTATGCTAAGCACGTTTGTGTTGAAAAAGTTTTCAAAATGTTCACTAGAGGTCACTAGCAGTATTTTGTAATAATATGATTGTGCTTTGATTTTCTAGGTACCGACGGAGGATATCACTTGGTAAATCAATCTTTTTTTTCTTTGATTTTTTTTACTCTAATACAACCCCATATATGTAATCCATACATCCAAATCTATTCAGGCGTTTATAAGTTATAGTTGATAAAAGAAATCCATAAACATACACGAACCCTGAAAACTACACTCCTTTTTTTTTGGGTCGTCGTGTAAAAAAATGCTCACACAGAAAGGTCCTAAACAACCTAACCAAATTTGATGGAAAATACACCTTTTTACGAATTCTGTATAAGCGTAAATTATAGTTACTTTAGCGTAACAAAGAAGAAACTCATGAACTAATTCCTGTAGTAGTAGACTTATTAAAATTATACAAATATCATTAGATACCTAACAAATTAGAGACACGCGCTAAAAACAATAAACTTCAGTTAGGTACGAAACAATGAGCGTTAGAATACGTAGATTTAGACAAATTTATTTTTACTTACGTACCTATATATCTTTTACGTATGTGAATTAATAAGCTGTCCTTGAAGTTATTTCTTAGTGTACAAAACAATCATAATTTTTGTCACCACTTTTATGAGTTGAGCCACATTAATTTCCTAGGTGGCAGATTTGATCACGTGAAACATTAGTACATAGTAACTAAGCACTTATATAAAAAAAATCAACCCGCAATAAAACAACCTAATTCTGTCACTTTAATGAACTTTTTATTATTTCATGCCTGTATAATATAAAACTACCAACATGCATAGTCAATACAATATGCAAAACAAATCTAGTAGACAAATAAACGACGCGTTTTCAAAGCGTATATATCTTTTTTCAGTTTTTCAGCCTGCTTTTGGAACTGTTTCAAGCTTTATCCGACAGTGTTCGCTCGGACATCGGACACGATCGTCCTCGGACAAACTAAAGTACAACACAAAATATATCCGTACGGACGAAGTTTTCAGTGTTTATTAAAAATACAAATATTACATATTTTTATCTTATTGTTTAAGTACTTATAAGTAAAGTTGACTTAGAATCTGTTTCTTTTCGGACAAACAATTATTTAGTTTTAAAATTTTGTCAACAACCGAAAAAGAAAACAAGAAAGAGTTTAAAAAAATATCCGCTAAAACGAACAGTAGTCTTCTTTTTTAATAGTCAACCAACGAAAATGCTATTAAAACTTCTACAACTGAGCGTGTTGACTTCTGTGGTGATATCCTACGATCTCTGCGACCCTGGTTACCAAGAGTTTCATGGAGTCAGCAGTCCACACAACGGCTTCAAGGAGGCGAAGCATTTCTACAACGAGTGGACTGTAGAGGTGGATGGGGGACAGGAGGTAGCACAGCTGGTCGCGTTGGAGCTTGGATATCTTTATGGAGGGCTGGTAAGTTTTTTATGAACCTTAAGTAGATCTACTTAGCAGGAGGTCGTCTAGGTAGGTACCACCGCAGTACCAGTTATTCTGCCGATAAGCAGTAGTGTGTAAACATTTCTGTGTGCCGGTTTGAAGGGTACTGCAGCTAGCGAAATTACTGGGCTGTTGAGACTAACCATCGAAAGTCTCAAAGTAATGAGCGCCGAAGAAAACTAAAATCAAATGTCCAAATTGTCATCAAAGCCTGTATTATTTATCGGATTGGATTGTTATTGCATGCTTTTTTGTGTGTGTTCGTATGTTTAATTCCTATTAACATTGGTATTAGCTTAGATTTTTTAGCCTTTATACCGTGGATTAAACTGTTTATTCTGGAAAACGCGAGTGAAACCTTTGGTGATAAAATGAATGGTCCCAAGATGAACATAATATATACTCAAGGGTTATGCTGAACAATACAGAGGTACCCAGAGATCCTGAGGGTTGTTACATAGTTACAGATAACTGTAGAGTCCTTTCAGCTTATACTTTCGAACAAAAAAACGCTTTCTGAGCATATTTCTTAAATGCTCGTCCCATGCGCATGGTCGAGTGATGAAACTTTACCGTGTCTATCTACATATTTACTTGACCAAAACGTTATATGCTCTAAGATAAGCTTCATAAACTGCTATAACGTCATGTTGAATAGTTGCGCTGTGTTTGACATATAGAATAGAATTATATTAGAATTATACACCAAAAACAATTTACAATGAAACACAGATCACAATGAATTCAAATATGAAACAAAAAAAAAATTTAAAAAAGAAGAAGATATATAACAAAACAATATAATAGATATTTAATGTATAAGGACGCTCTTATCGCCTAGAGCGATTGCTTCCAGACAACCTTTGAATGGAAAGAAAAGTAAATAAATGTTTATTTTTTGACATATTTATATTCTTACACTACCTATACATTTATGTAATGAGTTCTTGTTTGATCGAATTAGCTTAAAGGCATGGACATTTCAGAGAATTGGCCATTTTGACAATGAGCTCTTAAAATTCGTATGACGTTATTCTAGAGATACTAGTGACATGCCTTTTCATGGAGCATCATCAATCAAGCTCTGCGACAACAATATAGCCAAGCCGGAGTGAAGTGCGTCAGACTTTCAGAACCGTTGATATCACGGACAAAGCCAAGGTTTCCGATTGTTTTGTTATTTCAGCTATACGTTGTCGCTAAAAGCTAAGGAAATACTCATTTGGATGGTTACGCGTATTAGTCAGACGCCAGAAATATCAAATGAGATTTTTTTTAACACTGCTTTGTGGTTAATCAAAAATAGCATGGGCTTTCTACGGTGTCTATCATTTGTATCGAGATTGGCAGTACCAAATCATACAGACAGTTTCGAATTTATAGGCCCAGACAACTGAGTTCTTTCGGAAAAATATAAAATATGATAAATATTTCTAGTAGTCAACACTGTCCGCTACATAACGCAGTCATTGCGGAATTCACGAAAAGTTATCCGACTGGGCATCTTATTATGGTGTGTTAAGCAAAATATTTTTTTTTTTTCTATGGATGACAGGCTAGGTGTTTGACCACAGCTCACCTGATGTTAAGTGGTCGAGGATGGTAAAGCACACCTAGCCTGGAATGGAACTTGCTCTCAAGAGAGGCTGCCGGAACGCACCGTTAGATGCTTGGCGGCAGATTTTTAATTTGAGGGTGGTAGCTAGCCAGCCGAGTAGGTACTAGAAAGTACCCTACCACCATGCGAATGCTCGTTTTATTTTGCTCAACGCATAAGTCTTTTGTGTTTACTTTACTAAAACTAACCCTCAGTTTCAGGCCACTGGTCGCCATTCTTATTTTAGTAAAAGCGTACCTACGTTTATATACCTATAACATTAGATAGATACCTTTACCAGAAATTCTTCAAAATCCACCAATTAGGATTCTTACGGCCAGTCTTGGGAAACAATTACAGTTTAATTATTTTATAAGCTCAGGGCAAGACCGGCATTGTTATGCAATTATAAATTGAAAAACAAATCTGGTTTCTTCGAAATTACAAATGCTTGCCTGTAAGCTTGTTTAACCTTGTAATAGTAAACTAAAGTACCTACTATACCTAAACGTTAAATTAAAAGAGAAACATACATTCATTATTACTCAAATAAACTATAAAAGAACTTGAACGGATTGATTCTACCTTCATAGTACGAACCGCTTTTTTAATAAAAAAATGTTACTACAAATAGGCTTGCGTTTGATCGCCAAATCGCTTGATGGAGCACACTCGCCTAGAAGAAACCGATTCATTTGCGACTTGAAGGCACCAAGATACGAACCGCTAAACAGTGGAATTTACTACCCGAGTGGGTGTTCTCTGATAGATACAACCTGGGTGTAACCTAAAATTCACTCATAAAGAAACCCCATCTATTGATTTGACGCTTTGCTACTACGAAGTGGGAAACAGCCTGAAACACGCACAGAGAGTGGCGCCATCTAGACATCCACATCCGCAAATACAAATATTTTATTGATATCATCAAAGTTACAAGTCAAGTCGCGCTTTGTATAGCAATAGATGTAAAAGAATATTAAAAAGATCAATCTTTTTCTGAGAATATTATTATTTTTACTAACTTAGGAGTTTATCGGTGGCCTTTTTATTTGTTTATCTATACAGATTACAGCGTTTATATTAATAAAATAATATGCTCAGATAATCGACACACTTACAGTACCAACCAAATTAAACCACAAATCAACTACTACGAATCGGCCAACGTAGTGCAGGACGCGCTGAGACTCGATGGAGTGACTATGTACGCAGAATAGGTGGCAGTGGCTGGAAGCGAAATGCCGAAGTTCGATAGTCAGCCCGAGCGTGTCTTGGGAGGAGCATATGTATGTCCAGCAGTGGACTATGATGGATAAATGATGATGAATCAATATACCAGAAAGTTATCAAATTTCTACTTGATACTTGCCCAGAATACGTGAGGTACATAATTACCTCCTAATAAGATATTAGATTATTGACACTATTTTTATCATTATTTTATTAAGTGACCTAAGAACTCTCGTAGGTCTGGATCTACTTAGATTCTAAGAGACAAAATAAACAGAGATAAGATGCAATTCCAATTTGTGCGAATCAATGAAAGTCCGTTTATTTTCTCATGGGAATGAGGATTTGACATGCTCTATCTAGGAGTTAGAATAAGTGGTTTAATTTAAATACGTGGGTAAACTAGCGACTGGTCCTGGCTAAATAAGGTAAAACATATCACATTTTCGGAAGAGACTCCCTAAATGAAAAACTCATCAAAATCCGTAGCATAATTTAATTTAACCAACTAGACACACTCGTGAGTATAACTTTATTTTATACTATTTAATGATGACCGCGTATAAAACTTATGGATTGAGATGAAAATTGGAATGCAGATAGCGTATATTCTGAATGAATTCATAACCTTTTTATACTGGAAAACATGAACTTAGAGCAATTAATAATAAAGATTTCGAAAAGACATTGCCAGAGCCAGAGCTGTGGAAGTAGGTACGGTAGAATCGCCTGGGGAAATACACGCAACAACAACATACAACACTTTGTTAAGTCTGTGGTATTCCATCGCCAATCAGTATTGTGTTCAGGATTGAAGGGGAACATTTCCAATGATACTAATAAAGATACATAAATCTTTTACCTATATCTCAGGAAGACAAGTTCAGTGCATAGCCATCATAAATCGACTTTGTTATGTATTGTGACAACCACAAAGGTTTTCAAATTGTTCACAATTCTGAATGGCACTAAATTGGAAGTGGCTGCGCCACATATAATATATTTTCGCATATTCATTTATTATATAATAAGTATTTTATCTACCCTCATACACGCACACAAAAACACACCTTCCTACCCTCACCTTCCTTATAATACCTGCCAGTGTCAAGTAGTCGCGAACTGGCGGTTGAATCGTACGCAATACGCTTTTACACAATTATCATCGGTGCGCTTAAAAAACTAAATTCTCATCGCGAGTGCGACGCGAGTGCTTCTACATCACAAATCAATGTGCGTCTTGTGTGAACCATCATAATTTTGTGGAAAAACTAAAAACGCACAGTGGACAGGAACCGGGTCGTACCGACCAGCACCATTGCTTCTGCTATCGACGGAAACTACAAAAGGTATTTCCCAGCCTCTCCAGGAAGAGTATCTTTTACAATTACATTAGAGACTGCTAGAAATAGGCCTACTCTCAAATATGTTTATGCTATTTGATAAACTTGTCGTTATTGTCCATTTCCAAAAAGCCCACATAATGAACTTTGGTGTTATATTTGCCGTTGATAAGGCAAATCAAAGTGATGACGCCGTATCATGGAGTGCCACTTGAGATTAGCGAAACCAGTATATTGCTCGGATTATCAACCATATATCTGCCATATCTTGGCTATCTGTTATGGGGCTTTGTAATTAATAAGCCGTATTAACTTTTATAGCGTGTTTGTATGTTTTATAATTCGTGGGGACTTCGGTGGATTTCTTTTATTGTTAGAATGCTTTAAGGTTAGTTGGTTGGCTGGGGTAGACCACAGCAAATCTGGGGTCTTATTCCTTATGACTATTGACCACGAAATGCGACTGCGTTTTACATAACACAACGGAATTTGATTTGAATTTATGTGGCATGGAAATCTTTACACACATTGATTATATTATTATGTCCTGGTTTATAGAGTTCGTTCTTTATACCGTTGTCATATTAAGATAACAAGAGACTGTAAGTGTGTGTTGTTAAAAATAGACCTCGAGGCATTTGACGAGGAAATACATAGTTTATGGCAGTACATATAATCTGCACCAATTATAAAGAGGAAAGATTTGGTTTTTGTTTCTTTGTATTGAATAGGCTTCGAAACTACTGGGCCGATCTGAATAATTCTTTCAACATTAGAATGCTACATTATCACCGAGTGACACAGGCTATATTTATATTGTTAATCGAGTTTTGTTTTCCCGTGCGAAGCCGGGGCGAGCTGCTAGTATCAAATATAAAAAAATAGGTGAATGAGAGTCACCACCAAATGTTTCAAATTATTTTGCGTCAATACAGTGATACCCTAGACTTTGTTTGGTTACTAAAAGTTCTGGGTTCCACTGCCAATGCATAGGTATCTCGTGCTGCTACAAGATTGTATACCTAGTTTGTATCATATTAGGTACTTGTTAACATAAAAAATTTAACCATACTAGACCCAGAATCACTCTGGAAAATTGGTTTTCTCGCCACACTTAATCAGAAGTTCCTACTTAATGGGATTTGATTAGTGAATTCTAAATCTTAGTTTATCTAATTCTGTGTGTTTAATTCGTACCTACTCATTATTGTGATTCAGAAGATGTTGTCTAGTGATATTTACTACATACCTACTAGATGATACTGACTTTGCTTCGTCCTGAATTCTCCGAATGCTCGTTTCGTTTAGTTGAACTGGTTTTACTGCAGATCAATGTATTATACACCCCGTGCAGTACTCGAAAAATATATTAAATTATTTGGTGAACAAATTGAGAATTTTGAAACATGACACAATACGATTGACTAAAGAACATAGATTGGTCATGCAGATTTGTTGACCGATTTGCATATACCTACTTCTTTGTTCAGGAGTTATCTTTAGGTACCTACATATAATTCGTTGATGTTGACGAACTTCTTTAGTAATGGTGGGTACAATACAAAAATAACCTAAAATCTGCCTTACAGATTAGCCTTATTGTCGTACCTATTTAAAAATAAACAAAAGTGTTTGTTTCGAACCAGTTTTTGGGAAATTCAGAAACTAGTGATGAATAGTTTTCGCAATAATTATTATAATATTTGGCTTTTGAACAATGATGCTAATTTGCACTAGTTTCGCTTGTCAGGCGCAAAGATGATGCATTGAATCTGATTAGCTGTCATCTGGTGTGATTCATATTTTTTTTTACAATGAAAATGGCTTTTCCCGAATTACTTTATTATGCCAACAGAAAAAAAATGTCAATTTTTTTAGCTGTGAAAAAATGTGTAGGTAATCCGCCATTTTATAGCGGCGGCCATCTTGGACCGATTTTCATCAAATACAGCTAGAACACTCCCTGACTAATTCAACTTTCATACAAAAAAACAAAATCAAAATCAGTTCATCCGTTCGGGAGCTACGATGCCCATGCCACAGACACACACACACACACACACACACACACACACAACAAAGACACGTCAAATTTATAACACACCGTCGTTTTTGCGTCGAGGGGTTAAAAATTAGAATATCTCTTGTTTCTTCAACTACTAACAGTGGTGTGGTAAGTAAGTAATGTGTTATGTTTATGAAAGTGCAGATTTAGATACGCTTCAACGGTTACCTTCACAACCCGTGTTCTTATCCCGCCTAACCAAATTTGATATGATCCTACCAACGCTGTTTTGAATACTCTTTCAAGAAATTAATCTACGATTGTTCTCTGTAGGCCGACGTTTTTTTATCAGATTATAGCAAAATTTTGTTGGTATTCCTCTCGCTTTCACTTCGACTGCGTATCAATTAACCACACAACCATTTATTTACAATTACTTATTCTGAAAATTTATACACCTACTAGTATTTTACTACTAGAGAGCGTTTCGTTGGTCTTATTACTTTTAGGTACACAAAAAGCAACATTATAATGTTTAAAACCAATTGAATTATCTTGCTTGACTATGTACCTAAAAATCTTTGTTAATATAATATGTGTACTTTGACCAAGGACCGAAGTAAAACAGTCGGAACAAATCTATTTGACTTCTTGTAACCTTCAAATTCTTCACAACGGTCTATGCAAAATGTCTTATTTATTCGCCAACAAAGAAGGAAGTTGCCATGACATGTATTATGAAACAAAAATGGTTTAAACTATAGTAAAATAAGAAGAACTTTACATTACAACGAGCGGAGATTTGATGCGGTCTTTAATTAGCCACCCATGAGAAACATTCAGTAGATATATGATGTAGAAATGGGTTTTATATTGATTGGAACGCGTGAACTAAAGTAGTCTTAACTTATTAATGTTCGAATTCGGGTTAAAAAACTGTATTTCTAGTCAAGAAATGACAAAAAATTCACTCACGTTAATCACTTACGTTTTTTTTAAGTTAGCGCTCCACGCTCTCAGAGGACTGTGCTCTTTTCAATTTGCATGTATTTTATGACTTTTGGTTTGCAAGAGGAAGATTTCTTACTTTAAAGTTTAGTAATAATGTTTAATTTCTCTGAGGGATCGTATCCGTAACGAAGCAATTCTCAGAGAACTAAAGTCACTGAGATAGTTCGACGTATTAGCTAGCTGAAGTGTTGGGTTGGACACATATGTCGCAAAACCGCTAACCAGTGGGATAGACGTGTTTTAGAGTAGAGACCGCGAATTGGCAAACGGTGTGTAGGACGCCCTGAGACTCGATGGAGTGACAATATACGTAGAACAGCTTGCGGTGGATAGAAGCAAAAAGCCAAAGATCAGGCTGAGTAGCGTTTCTTGGGTGATGCCTATGTCTATGGGTGTGAACTTCGATACGCTGATGATGATGATAAATAATAATGTTAAAATGTTTAGAATACTCTGTTGCCGTCTTGGTGGCGTGCGTTAGTTGGTTCACACGTCGATGGGCGTGGGTTCAAATCCCAACAATGAGCTTAAGCTGCCGGTGAAGGAAAACATCTTAAGGCAATTATAGCATAGTGGTAGGGTACTTTGTAGTAGGTACTCGGCTGGCTAACTACCACCTTCAAGTAAGAAACTGCCGCCAAGCACCTAACAATGTGTTTAGGCAGCCTCACTTGAGAGCCAGTTCCAATTCAGGCTAGGTTTGCTTACACTCTTCGACCACACTGTGTCTTAACATCAGATGTGCTGTGGTCAAACATCTTGCCCCTGAACAATATATTTTATAAAAATGCAGTCGAAATATACAACCTTAACTAAACATTATAGCAACTAAAGCTTTTAGTAACTTTGTTACTGGTTCCTAAAACGAATCACGCAGGCGCTTGGTACGCAAGGCTATTGGGCTACCTAACAAATAAAATACTAATAGTCTATCTATCTATACTATTATAAAGGGGAAAGATTTGTTTGTTTGTATTGAATAGGCACCGATACTGGACCGATTTAAAAAAATCTTTCACCGTTGGGAAGCTACACTATCCCCGGGTGACATAGGCTACTTTTTATCCCTGTATTCCCACGGGAACGGGAACTACGCAGGTGAAACCGTGAGACGTCCGCTAGTTCTAAATAAAAATTCAAAAAATGCAAAAAAATGGGGAACTTCCAACTGCGGTGTACATAGCTTGGCGTCAAATATAACTTGGTGGGCTTTAACTGTAGCGTAGGCAAAGCAAACACAATAAAGATAAAGGCAAGGTGCACGTCAACCATGCCGAAATTAACGATTATCGCAAACTGAGATAAATGGCTCTAGATAATTCCGAGCCATTTGTCTCGCTTAGCTGTCGATACGCTGATGACGTCACGTGGACATTAAAGCATTAACAAAGCACATGATTTATCATCATTTAAAAATAACACTTTATTACTTTATTACAAGATACACGATAAAATTAAATCATTAATTGAACAGAAATGTTTTTTTAGGGTTCCGTTCCCAAAGGGTAAAAACGGCACCCTATTACGCTGTCCGTCCATCCGTCCGTCCGTCTGTCACCAGGCTGTATCTCAAGAACGGTGATAGCTAGACAGTTGAAATTTTCACAGATGATGTATTTCTATTGCCGCTATAACAACAAATACTAAAAATAAAATAAAATAAATATTTAAGGGAGGCTCCCATACAACAAACTTGATTTTTTTTTATAGATAACGGTACAACTCGCACTTGACCGATTTTTTTTTTAATGTTTTACAAGCTAGTTGTCTGACCACAGACCTCCTGACGGTGTGGTCGAAGGTGGTAAAGCACACCGAGCCTGGAATAGAACTGGCTCTCAAGTGAGGCAGCCGGAACACACCGTTAGGTGCTTGGCGGCAGATTTTCAACTTGAGAGTGGTAGCTAGCCAGCCGAGTACTAGAAAATACCCTACCACCACGTAATGGTTTCCTCTCGTTTTCCTTCACCGGCAGCTCAGGCTTATTGTTGGGGTTTGAACCCACGCCCTTCGGCGTGCGAACCGACCGCGCTAACCACTGAGCTATCATCGCTACAAATCTATAATCACTCACACACAAATACCCCCACACACACACACTCATAGTACACACAATATAAAAGGAGGGTTTTTTTTGGAGCAATTTTGTTCTTCGACACTCAAATATTGTTAAAATAAATAAATATCATAGGACATTACACACAGCGCTATCTGACTCCAAACTAAACATAGCTTGTACCTACTATGGACGTCAGATAACTAATATACTACATTTTTTTTTAAATACTACGTAGGTACTAAACAAACACTTCTTTACACCAAAAAATGTTTGTCTCTGGGTGGGAATCAAACCCACACCCTACAGCTCTTAAAGTAGATATACTACCAATGAGCCAACAGGGCTGTCATATTATATTAGCTACATTTCTCATGAAAGCAAATTAATTTATTATAAAAAATAAATTATCTTAGGTAATATTAAAAAATTGTGCAGTTAACACAAGATGTGAATACCTACTTACATATATGAAGAAAAATCATATGAGAATAAATCATTTCAAAACTTCAACCTTTGTCTTGTACCCCTAGACAACTCCCTATGACGTAATAGTAATTAAAAATACTTACTAACCATCTTCAGAAACATGACCTGACGTAAACACTAGATTAAACCGTTAATAAACAGTTAAAATTTTAATAACGGTTATTTGAGTCGTAGTTAATTCGCACTGACGTACAGCCTCCCACATTCTGCGCTTGAATTTATTTGCTGCTGTAGCGCCTATCTTATGTGGAGACTTGAACAACAGCGCTGCCGTAGCATTTTTTGCACAAAGTTGTTGCAGAATTTTAGTTTCATAATTTTGCCAACTCTTTAGACAATTTGTTCCGTATATACGACTAACTCGATTAGTGCGTTGGAGAGCATTCTGAGCTAATTTCCTAGGCCAAAGTGGACAGCCAGGAGCAAAAAATAGAAAAATGTTATAGTGGAAGAAAGTCAAATATAACTTGTATGTAGGTATAATTATTATAGACTAACCTACGACTAAAACAAATTATTCTGTTCTGAAAAAAGCAATTCCGATATAATATTATGTATGTGTGTATACTGTATATGTAATAATATGTATATATACGTTTATATGTTTAGATAGATACATAAATAACACATGCCGTATTATATAGTATTTGTATGCTGAGAATTCTGCTTTCTTTTTGATATTATGCTGAAAGCACCACCTCACCATCGGGTGCCGAGTTTCTTTCTCGTTCACACGTTTTCGTTTTGTGTCGTTTTTCTAGCAAAAGTTGATGCACTCTGAACGTTTTGACTAGGAGATCATGAACAGACGGTAGCACGTAGGCAACTGCTGAGGTTTTTTTATTATTTTGCAATATGATAGATAAATGACTGACAACAATAACTTTTAGAATAATAATTATGTACCCTAAATACAAGTTTTCAATAAATTATAAATGAATTGGTTACTTAGCACAGTATTTCATTTATTTGCTAAAATATCTGTAACTAATATTGATTCGAAACGTTAATTTTTTATTTTTATAAAAAGTAATTATACGAACTAGACGCTCTCCTGATGGTAAAAGATAACGCCTGTCTATGACCATTGCAGCGATACACATAACTTTGAGTGACGAAACAAAGTCCAGGGCAACACTGCTTTGGCGCTTATTACTTTGAGACTTTCGATGGTTAGTCTCAACAGCCCAGTAATTAATTACTTTTAGTTAGTTCATTAAAACTTTCGGAAGATAGCGTCTGGCCCCTGAGTAACACCTTTCAGGTCATCAGCTGATAAATCTTTCCACCAGATACTGAGCTGGCATTTTTATTTAAATACAATTCACGCACATAAAATTCATCTCATAAATTCAGAAGAAATCACTGAACATAGTATATTTATTTGTATGTATATTTTTCATGTTTGAGTGACCAGCTGCCGCATAATCACTTTACGTTGACCACTTTATGTTGACTTTTAGGAGTGAAAACTTCTTTAGTTTGGCGTTTGGCTTTTCACCGTACGTGTTCCTGTTACATAGACCGAGTAATAATGGAGCTTCGATGATCGAAGAACACCGAGCGTGTGTGGCTCGGTGCACACATGCGCCGCTAACTTCGCGCCTCTTCGTTGTTTCGTTTTGTGTCGTTTTTGCACCAAAGTTGATGCGCTCGGAACATTCCAACTAGGAGATCATGAACAGACAGATGATAGCTAGTAGGTAACTGATGTTTTGATACGATAAATTAACAAATGACCGACCTACTTATATTCAACTCACTAAAATAGATTGGTATTGGAATTAAAATATATAGTAGTAGGTATAGTATAGTAGGTAGGTATGTGCATAAATTTCGTAATAGGTATTTTACTGTTTGTATCGTTAGTACTAGGTATTCTCTAGTAACAAATTAGTTTCCGAATAACACTATTTTTCGCTATGTTTAGATTTACAGTTATACGTTTGGGGTGTATAAGCAAAGGTCTTAAGTGGAAAGTTTACTTTTGCTTATATTTTGTTGCTGGTCAATATTTTTTTTATGAAGCTGATGATTTTTTTTCACTCTTAGGATTGGTTTCATAGTAAAAGTTGTTTAATAAGTTAAAATTGTCACAATGAACCGTTTGAAATGTTATTTTTACCTATTTCCGAACAAACTATGAAAAATATAAATTTGCAAAAACTAAATTGAAATATGTATTTTAAAAGATGTACAGGTACCTATTATTTTTATCGTCAAAACAAATCAGGCAATCAATATGACGTTAATTATGTTATGTTCGTTGAATGCTTTGTTATAGTCGATTTATTTGTTTCCAATAACAACGCCGACTTGGCTGAACTAGCGTGCTCCTGAAATTTCAGACAATGGCGTCATCGCGTACCGTTGTTTCAGCGACGCTTGTACCAGGCGTGTAGAAACTGCAAAGAGATCATTTTCAGCGAGTCATGAAACTTCAGGCATTTCTAAATTGTGTTAAACATATTAGTAGGTACACAATTTTATTATCAGTACAACCTTGTATGTTGTATTCATTGATTGTGTAACACTTTGGTGTAACATAGGTTTGTAAACATGCATGAATTGTGAACGGCAGATTTATTTCATTTGTATCTCATCAATGTACGTATAATGAGAAAGTTATGTACGGATTATGCGATTTTGTTCGTTTTTAGGGTTCCGTACCTAAAGGGTAAAAACGGGACCCTATTACTGAGACTTCGCTGTCCGTCCGTCCGTCCGTCTGTCACCAGGCTGTTTTTCAAGAACGGTGATAACTAGACAGTTGAAATTTTCACAGATAATGTATTTCTATTGCCGCTACAACAACAAATACTGAAAAATAAAATAAAATAAATATTTAAGGGGGGCTCCTATGCAACAAACTTGATTTTTGTAGATAATGGTACGGGTAAACCCTTCGTGCGCGAGTCCGACTCGCACTTGGGCGGTTTTTATTTTAAATTTTTTCCACAGATTCGGAATTTCATCTTTATACATTTCATATTCATACGAATATCTATCGATATAGAGGAAATTAATAAATACAATAATGTATTCATTACAAAAAAAAAAACGCAAAACAAATAACATTACAACAGTTCAAAAGAAATAAACAAAAAGTAGAAATGTATAATTTACGGCCAGCAAGACGCCACGTGCGGTTGAAACCAAATATCGATTATCGTAATAATAAAATTATTGATAAAACTGGCGAATTTTGTTAACCACACAAATTAACTTTATAACTCTACCCGAGCAACCGATTGGTACGTCAACGCAATTTGATTCCGTCGACGTACTTAATATCTATAATAACATAATAACGCGATGTCACCATACACGACCTATCCCAAACGCGTGTGTTCACACCCCCCTTATCGCACACATACGTACGCTTTTCTGGTGTGATATCAAATTCCTCTCGATTTCTGCTTGCCTGGTACACATGTGCCACACGTGGTACACATGTGTCATTCACGAATTAATTTACACACAGGTAGTTTGGTGGTAGGTTGGTTTCGACAAAGTGGAAACGTGAAAGCGATGTGTGGGATATAAATTAACTATAGAAAAAATTACGGAATATCATAATAAAATAAGTAAAAAAAAAAGTAAATACATATGGGTAAAATACGTTAAGTTCGTTCACACAAAAAGTGCTCGATTATTGAAATAAATTAAAAATTGCCGAAACAAAACAACTTACCTAGAGAAATTGGGGCGCCGCGCGCCGTGGATCCGCCTACATCCTATTGTTCCCGACGCCATGCACCAGGCCATCACGAATGCAAAGGGCATGTTTTGATAGTTGTAACCTTACAACGTTTCAATACATAATTAGTTATATCTATAGCGTAGTACATAAGCGCTGTTAGCGCAGTCTAGCGCGTCGAACTAATGAGAGCAAAGAGCACCCAAAGCGAATAGTTAAAAGTGGAAGGGAGACGTGGGAAATCCATCACTAAACTAAATTTATAATATGAATTTCCTACGTCCCTCCATTATACGTCCGTCCCAAACAATTAGGTGAATAACAAATTATCAAAATTTTGAGGGCATTTCAGCGTCATCTATGGGAACCAGATAGCTGATAGAAAACTTAGATACATCCTTATTTATTAGTAAGCACACAGCACAAACAAATAAAATTGTCATGCGTGACACAAATGTTTGCCTGAGAGGGAATCAAACCCACGTCCTTCAGCTTTGGAAGCAGAACTAACAAACGAGCTAACAGCAGTCAAACAGGGCAAGTAGCAGATAAAATTTATCTCAGCCCATTTTTAAATTGTTTTGTTGTCAAATAAATGTACATAATCATATTAGAGGACATTTTACATAGTGCCATCTAGCCCCATACTAAGCGAAGCTAGTACAATGCGAACCAGTTTTTATGTTTTATTACGTGTTTTGAATATTCTGCCTGTGTAGGAATCGAACCCCGCCACACACGCCACATACTGCCAAATGAGTTAAAAAAGGAATATAATTGAGTAGATAAGCTAATACTTATTTTTCTACTTTCTAAATTATGCTGTCCATGCTAGTTAATCTACACTAATTATAAAAAGGAAAAATTAGATTTTTTGTTTATTTGCATTGAACTGGCTCCGAAACTACTGGACCGATCTGAATAATTCTTTCATCATTAGAATGCTACATTATCACCGAGTGACATAGACTATATTAATATTGTTAATCGAGTTTTGTTTTCCCGTCCGAAGCCGGGGCGAGCTGCTATAGTAAAATATAAAAACGTTATTTTCGTATTTGTTACAGGTGACTGGATTTCCGAACATGTATAGATTCCTAAAATACGAGCACGAGAAACAACGGCGAACTCCCAGCACACACACGACCACACTAATACAAGACAGGAGGGTAAGTTATACACACTAGCTAAATAAGTTGTAGCTAACTTCTTATGGATATGATCGCCTGGTACGTTCGGAAGCAGTCGGTTACATCACCGGGGTGAGACGATCTTTCGCTGCCTTCGTTGACTTTCGGACATTCACATAATTTTCACTCGGACTGGGATATCTAAAGTCAATTTGAGATGAGATTAATTTTATTATGAGATTTACTCATAACATTGACTGGAGGGGGGGAATATAGAGTCAAAGCGTTGATGGTCGTATGAAATTTAGATTTACTCTGATCCCAATAATGCAATTTATTATTTAGAGAGTTACGAAATTTTCTTGTATTTGCCACAAGATAGATTCTCTTCACTATCAAGAAAATATTTAAAAGGTTTTAATGGAGCACCAGGAAAAAAATATACTTTAAATTTAAATGTACGTAGCTTTGACTTGTTCGCTGGATAAAAAAGTGTGAATAAGATTTTTTTCATTTTAATTTTATCTGGCTAGGCTAGCTGAAAGATTTAAAATACATGCTTAAGTTTATTTTTCCCTGGTAGGTGCGATGGGCAGAACAGCTGTTCGCGAAATCGAGAGTGAAGCGGTTTCCGATGCCAGATCCCGACCAAGAGTTGCAAAGGGTGAAAAGGTTGAAGGATACCAACTTCATTGATCACAAGCTGTTTGGTGATAAGAAACCTCTTTTCAATGATGAGCTTTGGGGGAAGGAATGGTATCTGGTAAGGATTCTTTGCTTGTTTGTAATGTGATGCTACTTCTAAAAAAAATCTAAATGGTTTTATAGAAAAAAAAACCTAATCTAATAAGTCCACAAGAGGAGGCAAATGTGCCTAGAATGCTGTTGTCACGCTGAATGGCAATGACATAGCCAAGAATAAAAAAACCGGCTAAGTGCGAGTCGGACTCGCGCACGAAGGGTTCCGCGCCATTATCTATAAAAACGGCAAAAAAAGTCAAGTTTGTTGTATGGGAGCTCCCTTAAATATTTATTTTATTAGTATTTGTTGTTATAGCGGCAACAGAAAAACATCATCTGTGAAAATTTCAACTGTCAAATCTATCACGGTTCATGAGATACAGCCTGGTGACAGACGGACAGTGGAGTCTTAGTTAGGCTTCCGTTTTATCCGTTGGGGACGGAACCCTAAAAAAAAAGAATGGCAATGTAAACTTTTTGACTGAAGTAGATGGCAGCATTCTAGTCACTTGACGCTTCCTGTAAAGTTGTACAATAAAATTTTACTATACTTACAATAAAAAGAGATAGTCTCCGACATTTTAGACAAGTAGTTTTAATTAGTAACAAAAATAAAGTACCCTAAGTAGCATCTCTACGAAAAAAAAAAACGAAAATGTTGACACGGAAGACTGACACCGGTTCCAGGAAGGTTTGCCTAAAGTTTAGAGTACGAGGATAGCATAAATGAATAGAAGGTACATTTGATACACCATTTCAATCGGAAATCTTTGAAAGAGTGATTTGACAGCGTTATATTTTTATTTTAGTATGGAAATTGACGTGATATTGAGATATTTTTGTATCTTTGTTTTCCAGCAAGACACACGTGTTTCCCGAAGTCTCCCTCGTCTGGATCTGAACGTGTTGCCTGTCTACCGCATGGGGTATAACGGGAAGGGCGTCCGAATATCAGTTTTGGACGATGGCATCGAACGCAACCACACCGACCTTAAAGATAACTATGTAAGGTTTCAAGAAGTATATATCCTCGTCTAATTTTTACATTTATCATTATTTTTTTTAGAATAAGTAACTGACTAGCAGAATACATAATTATAGTAAGCAAGTAATGCCAGAAACGGAGACAAAAAAGCTATCTACTCATTATTAGTTTAATGCACTAATTTTTTATTCGACAATGAAAAAGAAGGCAGTATAATTATTATGTATGCTATTTGTTTCAATCAGCAGAAAGAAATTTGCAGTCTAAAATTGGCATGCCTGGTTTCGGTTCTGCAACCATGAGTCACCTCACTACTTACTAATCGTTATGCTACATTTTCTTTATGATCTCTTGGTAACAACGTTCAGAATGCGTCGGCTTTTCGTGCTAAAACGACGACACCAAAACAAAATGAAAGGACGGACGGCGGGCGCGACGCGTAATTTTAAAAAATAAGTGGCATTATCATTATGCTACAGTTTCTTTATGATCTCCTGGTAACAATGTTCAGAATGCGTCAGCTTTTCGTGCTAAAACGACGCAAAACAAAAGGTGTGGACGGAGCGGCAGACGACGCGAAATTAAAAAAAAAAATGGGATAACCGTTATGCTACATTTTCTTTATGATCTCTTGGTAACAATGTTCAGAATGCGTCAGCTTTTCGTGCTAAAACGACGCAAAACAAAATGAGACCACAGTCGGCGGGCGGCTCGAAAAATTATAAATGAACGGGGAAAGTATTGACCAAATTTTTTAAAAATTAATTTTGATCATTGCTTACTATTCTCGTAAATTTAGAAAAAAATAATTTTGATCATTGTTATTTACTATTATCTTAAACTAGAGCACACACACACAAGAAAATAGATCAAAATTAATTCAACTTTTAAATTTACAACAACTCACCTAATGTCTGATATTATATTATGACTGTGTGGTCGAAAATGGTAAACACACCTAACCTGCCATGGGAGTTCATTAAGGAATTGCTTTCAACTCTCTTTTTAAAATGTACATAATCTACATAATACATAAGTTTCTCAATAGCACGCCGACGCAATTCATGCCATGTACATTGTACAGTGTACACGCCAAATTTGTATGGGTAGAGTTAATTTTATTTGGTCCTGTCGAATTCCCTGTAGTTTTTATATAGCGGATGTAAAATTTTCGGGTGGCTCGGTGGTGCAGTGGGCCTAGGAAGTACTTCCGTTATGTATAAGTATACGCAAAATTAAAAGTTATATATAAAAAGATGGTATGTTATCTATGAACTTGATTCTTAGAAGATCTGCACTGACTTGATAGTATATAGGTACAAAAGCATAAATGATCGCAACGAACGCTGTTGTTGCGCTTCGCATTTTTTATTTCTACTGCGCTTATGACGTTTGCTAACGATTGAAGCAGCGGCCGGTGTTTGCGCTAACTCCTCGGGCTTACTGATGCCCTAGTAGCTTCGCGGCCCATATGACGACTGCGCTGCGACATCGCGAGGTCAATGAATGGCGGAGACGCCACGTACGTTCCCGAGCTAGTTTTGTAGCTGACTGTGGGTGATAAATGCGTCAACTCTGTAGCGATGGGATTGTGTGTTTTCATTGCCAACCGGGCTACTACAGTTACTACGTATGACGTTGATTTGAATGCGAATATCTTAGCACGGCGACCAACAAAGAGCAAAAGAGACAACTTTATTTTTTGTCTCATTTCTTGTCTGGACGGCACAATCCACTTTGAACGAGAACTCATTTCTCTAGTACTCTTTTACCTTTCTTATACAGGGTTACGATGAACAATATTGACGCGGAAAGAAAGTATTACATAAGTCGAAAGGCAGTCATTGTCATTTTGCAGCGATGATAATTCAGTGGTTAACGCGGTTGTTTCACACGCCAAAGGATAGGATAGGATTCCAATCACAACAACGAACTTGAACTGTGTCGGCGATAAAAACATGGCGAGGAAACTATAGTAGTACTACTCAGTACTCGGCTGGCTAGCTATCATCCTTAAGTTGGAAATCTGCCGACAAGCACCTAAGGCAGCCTGACTTGGGAGCCAATTCTATTCCAGGCTAGTTGTAAGAATCATCTTCGACCACAGTATCACTTAACATTAGGTAAGCTGTTGGCAAGCATCTAACCTGTCAATCATATCGAAATATTGTCGTAACTTTAGGGTCAATTCCATGGTTTATAGTTCCAATAGAGCCATAGATAGATAAACAATCACCAGGAGAGTTTACTTGATGTTTTGCGTTTTCTTATTGGCGCTGTTGGCGTCATAGAGACTGTTGATGTGCCGGTAATATAATTATATTTTTTTCAGGATCCAGAAATCAGTTGGGACTGTAACGACAGTGACCCTGACCCCACGCCGCGATACGAGAAGGTCATGACCAACTCGCACGGGACACGCTGTGCTGGAGAAGTAAGTTTGTTTTACCTACTATTGCATTGCACACACACATTTACATGTGTTTTTCACATTCATATTCGTTGATTTTTTGTAATTTTACTTTAATACTGTACACTTTCGCATTACTGTATAGATAGCAATGGCAGCGAATAACCTGAAATGTGGCGTTGGCGTCGCGTGGGGCGCGCGAATCGGGGGTGTTCGCATGCTGGACGGCCGCATCACCGACCGCATCGAAGCAGAGGCAATAGGTGAATACACAGGGCTGTAAGCTTGGGGTACACTAAACCGAAAGGGTTAATACAATATTCGACACGAATGTAATGAATTTGAAATATTTTGTTAGAGTAATAATATAATTGGTTGGCTAAAGACACTCTTCCATGTTTATCCAAGGTACACCTTAGTACCACGGACGCAATGTCAACGTTTGTTGATGCTTCTTGTTATTCATATCATCATAATAATATCCACATCTAGTGTAAATCTTCTAAGACATCACCTTACTTTGTTTCTAAGACAAATTATTATTGTAAACTGCTATTTTTTTTAACCAATTTATCATTATCAATACTATTTTGTATGCAGCACTGCTAGAAAAAGATAACTGAAACTAAGAATCTCGTGAAAACCTGAAATGGGACACAACCAGAAAAGTAATTGACCAATTTCGCGGCGTACAATTTTATTCTAGTGAAGAGTTTCTATCCATTTTCTAATGCCGTCGTCAGTTCAGCTCTGGTGAACTAAGATGGACACAAGACAGACTACACACACAATTTGACTGCACGCCCTATTTTTATCAAACTACTTATCAGAATTATACGTAGGTACAATGTAAATATTTCGAAGGAAGGAAGGTATTTCAGGAAGTTTCGGTAGCTGAGCTATGAACTTAAACCCTCATCAGTTTCAATCACAAAAAAAATCCTCATGATGTTTGCAAGTCATTTAATTTTTTTACCTACTTCGCAAAAAGACCTTGTTCGTGGTGTGGCAAGTGGCATTGGTTGCCCGATGATGATAATAACTGAAACTTGCTAAGACAGACAGGTTCTTGGACACCAGAGTTACTAGGGCAACATGACATTGCAGTTGTAGCTCTGCACCTTGTATCAAAATATAATAAAGTGAACGCCTGACTCGAATCGCGCTATGCTACGGCGCGGTGCGGCGACGCTTTCGAGCAATTTTGTATAGATAGATAAAGTAAATTTTAAACTTTACGATTTGAAGTAATTTATTGTATTTTGTACGTGATGTTATTCCTGACGATAAACATAAATAATTGTGCATAGGTACATAATTTAAAGCAAAAAGTGAATCAACATTAATTATTTTCTATCTAAATTGTTGTTTATTTTTCGCCAGCGTATGCAGCAGACAAAGTAGACGTGTATAGCGCATCTTGGGGTCCCAACGATGATGGAAAAACTGTAGAAGCACCAGGCCGGCTTGCCATGGAAGCCTTTAAAAAAGGAATCACTATAGTAAGCAGATTATTTGGGTTTCACATTATTTATGATTATTATGTACTTAGTTGTATTGGTCGGAATCGAGGGATACGGCAAAACCTTTCAAGTTTTCAATACAATGTATGAAAACTGCAATATAATAATTATATCAGCACCTTTGACGGGTGTGGTTTATATCAAGAGCGTAATGTTCATGATCTCCTAGTCAAAATGTTCCGAGTGCTTCACTTTTGCTAAAACGACACAAAACGAAATCCTAGCCGAGATAGTGGCGGACGACCTCTGGCCATAATCGAAACAGATTATAAAAACTAAAGTCGCTTTTGACGTTTACATTACAACAGGCTAGGTTTGGCGGGAACGCGGAAAGAGTCGTGTCGCCCCAGTGTAGATCTTCTAAGTGTCGCCCCCATTGTTTTTCTAAAACTAAGTAGTGTTTTTAGGCGTGGAAGAGAAGGAAGAGAGGCCTTTGGGACAAAATGGGCTAAAATAATAATAGTGTTATTCGTGTGTTTATGTATAAAAATAGTGGCGTTTTATTCATAAAATACCGAATTACAAGTAATGTGGTGAAACATAACTTTTCGTGTTGCGTCCGAAAGTCTAACGAAGCTTAGTCTCCACTACTTTACCAGGTCACAATGACCTGGTTATTTACCTTGACTTACTTTGTGTGACTTAAAATGATATAAAATTAGGATAAATAAGTATAAAGCTTAATAAAATTAAAATTACATTAAAAAACACTTAAAAATATCGAAAGCCAAATGCACAATGTGCGACACCACAAACAAATAACTCTTTATTGTTGACGCCAGAAATAAAATACAACAATAGTGCAACTGGCGGCCTCACCGCTAAGAACGATCTCTTTCAGACAACCTTACTTACTTTGAGGCACGTAGGTACAACAAAGAGGAAAATAAGGATTTTCTCTTTACGTTATTGTGTTTGCAGGGTCGTGGTGGCAAAGGCAGCATTTATGTTTGGGCTAACGGTAATGGTGGAGCTCATGAAGACAACTGCAATTGTGACGGGTAAGTTTATTTAGCTAGACGTCTCCAAATCAATAGGCTATGTTGTTGCTTTCAGTATACAAAGCACAAGACGTTCGACCTTGTATAGAGTAATGCTTATAGGGCTAACCACGTTGTTACATTTCTTGAATACGGCCGTTATGTACTGATAGAGAATAAGGTCCCTAATAAGAGTTTTAACTGCTGCCAATGGATAACGCAGTAGGATCCAGCCACGCTAGAGGCGATCGAGTCTAAATACTGAAGTAGATATTTTGTGTTCAGGTATTCGTCGTCAATATATACAGTATCGATTGGGAGCGCATCTCAACAAGGCAAATTCCCGTGGTACGGCGAAACTTGCTCATCCACCTTAGCTGCTGCGTACTCATCGGGCGCTTACACTGACCAGAAAATTGTAAATATACTTTGTTTTACATTGATTGATTAACTCTTTATTGCACACACTAAAAAAAAAAATACAGAAGAAATAAACTTAATTACATTTATGTGTTCCTGATTACAATTAGGTACGTGTTCTGTATTCTGGTGTATATCTTATATCCAAGTCGTTTTGGCCACAAGGGGATTGAACGTACGAAAATAAAATGTAAAAAAAAAATGTATGGAAAAATCATCACCGCATCTAGCTGACTTACTGACGCTGGGGTACTTTAAGAACGTAATGATTATGATTTCCTAGTCAAAATTGTCCGAGTACTTTCAGTACAAAACGAAATAAATCCGCGCGGTGACCGACACAGATTTAAGCCGTAATCGAACAAATTTATTGATATTAGGTAGGTATGAACAATTCATTGAACATAGTCTGGATTATACATACCTACTCGTAGGCAATATGCGAAACATCTTTCAAGTTTTCATTCAATACATTTATGAAAAATTAATCATCGCCTCTGGCGGGTGTGGGTTATTTTAATAGTGTAATAATAATGAATATTCATGATCTCCTAGTCGAAATAATCAGAGTGCTTCACTTTTAGTGCTAAAACGACGCAATACGAAATCCCTAATAGCGCGGTTACCGACACAGATTCAAGCAGTAATCGAACTAGATTGTTTTATAATGAAATTCAAACCTGTATATTTACTTACAAATCATTGATATCTTTAATATTTAATCGAACTTGTGATTATGAACAATTGAACATAACCCTGGATTGACATTCTATTTCAGAACATATATACAAGATTCCGTTAAAATCGACAGGCGTTTCTAGTATAAACAAAAGACGATGTTACGTTTTACGAAAATAAGGTTGAGGTTACACAACTTACTGGCAGGTCGAACGGCGTTGCGACTTTAGTGTGGATACGTTCTACTTCTTATGTTTGGTACTGAAACTGTGGTATTAAATAATAAAACATCGCTGTTTCCCCATTAATGATTTAATTTACATAATATATGCATAAGCATCATTTATTTGTATATAGTCTTTTTAAACAATTGCTTCACAATCATGTTTCATCTCAGAATATATCACAGTCATGCCGCTTTGGTATGTTACAGATAGGAATAGTTACATTATAATATAACTAGCGACCTGTCGTGGCTTCACATACAATTTATTTTGGCGCATTGATTACAAAACATTCAACAGAATTTCTATACTTACACATAATGTACCAACATACAAAATATTTAAATGATAGTGAAAGCCGTATTGAAATCTGTTGTGGTTTAGAAGTAAGCGGAGTATCAGACAGACGCGGATAACGATTTTGTTTTTACTATTTTTTTTTAAATGGACCTGAAATGGGGAAGATGGGCAAAATTCGCACACCGGCCTCTGGTATATTAGGCTGTCCAGGCACACTTATCATAACAGTGGGGAGATTTGGCCGTTCCATCTCATTCACTTTCTCTCCAGATCTGTTTTTTCTTTTGTCTTTCCTTGGTGGTTTCTTTTCGCCTGCTTTTATGTGAATGTCTAGTTCGTGTCTGCGTCTTGCAGAGCTGCGCAAAAACTTGGCATCGCAGAATTTGCAGCCGAATTTTCTGTCTTGTGTGTGAGTCTTCATATGATTGAGAACGTATCTGGAAATATGTGTATTTAGTAATTCTAAAGTAGTCTTGATGTGTGAACTAACGCGTCGTTTCAAAACACAACAATGAACTTAAAGCTACTGTACTGTGCGCCGGTGAAGGAAAACATCGTGAGGATACCATAGCATGGTGGTAGGGTACTTTCAAGTACTCTACTGGCTAACTACAACTCCTCGAGTTAAATATCTGCCGCCAAGCACCTAATAATGTTTTCCAGGCTAGTTAAGGCAACCATCTTCGAGCATACATTCACACATAACACCATGTGAGCTGTGGTAGAAACACCTAGCGAGTCACCAGTATAATAAAAATGTATCTTACTTGTGCGTCGCGAAGGCCAGGCCGCAGATTTGGCAGTGATGCTGCTGCCCCTTGTGCAACATGCGGTGGTGTTTCATAGAGTGTTGGCTAGCTAGAGGTTTCCCGCAGTCGGGGCACGTCACTTTCTTGACGATGTCCTTTTTTAATGTCCCAGGTCTTACGCCCGGCACGTAGTTGACAGGTTTAGAGTGGTTTCTGTTGCATATAAAACATAATTTATTTTATTTATACAATGTACGGCTTCAAAGCCTTGAGCATCGTCGTAGAGTTGCTAGTTTGTCAGTTTTCTACCGGATACATTTCGGAGAGTGTTCACTAGAACTAGTACAATTTGGATCCCCTTGCACCTTTCTTCTATCGGACGGCCAGACAAACGCGACCATAACGCTTTGTCCGTACATGGTGGATATTCCCCTGTATGCGTACAGGGGAATATCCACCATGTACGGACAAAGCGTTTTGATTTCACATTTTTTATTCGCACAGCGAGGTTGTGGAACTCTTTGCCGGAGTCTGTGTTTCCCAAAAGGTACAATATGAGTGTCTTCAAATCAAGAGTAAACAGGTTTCTTCTAGGTAATCGTGTTCCATCTTAGACCACACTACTATTTAACATCGGGCAGAGTAGGAACAAACACGAAGCTATTTAAAATAAAAAAAAATAAAATGGAATGACTGCAAACACGATGACTGGTCACAATATAACACTCTATTTATTGCACTAACCTAATGTGGCGCTGCAAGAGAGATCCAGTAAAATACCGCTTAGAACAGATATGGCAGACGTGGTTCTTGGATTTCTCATGCACTTCAGCCCTGTGAATAACAAGCTAAATTGATAAAATGAAACAACACCAATGTCCACTAATAAATAAAAAAAAAAAAGTTTATGGCCAGTGTCACTCGGAATGATAAAAAGATTCTAATAATACCTCATACATTCAAATTTGTTATAATATAAAAAAAGTTATGGTGGGAAATGAAACTCACATTCATATACATGAACCCTGAAAACATCACATAGTCATAGAAATGTATCAATTAAAGCGATTTTTTGTTGATTTTGGCTGTTCGACTGCCCTGTTAGCTCACTTGGTAAAATATCTGCTTCCGGAGTTGTAGGTTCATTACAAACATTTATGTGACCATAAATGTTTGTTCTGTGTCTGGATATTTTGTATGTATTTTTTTTTACAAGCTTTGCTTAGTTTAGGGCTGTCATGGTGCTGTGTGAAATGCCCAACAATATTTATTTACTTACTAATTTTATCAATTTAATGATCTATTATTTTTAAATAATCGTCAAACTATGTCTCTAGCAGCCATGATTTTAGTTTTGAAGCATGAGGTATACTCACTTGTGCAAAGCGACACTATATTTAAGCCTGAATTTAGCATCACAAATGTCACAGGAGAAAGGCTTGACTCCAGTATGTACACTAACATGCCTTCTCAGAAGAGATTCTCTAATAAACTTTCGGTCACATCTGTCACACTTAAATGGCAGAGAGTCAGGCTGATGCTTCGTTCTAATGTGTAATTGAAGGTATGTTTCAGAGAAACCTGCAAACAATATAGAGATTATATTATCTGTGAACAAGTTTTGACATTTACATAGAAAAAATATTTTACTTCAGTTGCTCACATGAGAAAATAATTTAAAAATGAAAAATAGTCAAGAAGTCAGAAGACAAAATTTGAGGAAACTGGAAGATACTATCATTTTCATAGTACATATATCTATATCTAAATGAAATTCAAATGTTTCTTGGTAAGTGCATAACTTGAGGATGGCTGAACAAATTTAGTGGATTCTTTTTTTACATCTTCATCTAAACTTGGGTACTTTATAGAGTTAAGACTAGTTTAGTTATATACTGCTAAGAAAATGCACAATACATACCACAGACATCAGTGCAAGTTACCACTCTATATCGAATAAGAGTGATCTTACTTGATTAGATCCTACACCATACTCATGTTTTTTCAGTTGACTTTAGTGACTTATGTTTCAGCATTTGTCTTATATTTAGCTATTATGGGTAGTTTTGTTTAGCTTTAACAGCAACATCACTTAAAATCAGACGAACTAACACACAAAATGACAGACTAGGTAGGTAGGTATAAAACAAACACTACAAAAAAAACTTACGTTTATTACATATTGGGCATTGAGGTTTACAACCGGCATGGATAGCATTTATATGATTTTGCAAATTTTTTCGGTTATAAAAGCTTTTTAAACATATGTTGCATTGCAACTTCTTCTTTTCCAAGGTATGTAAAGAAACTTGTTCTGGATGGCTATGAAAGATATGAGTTTCTAATGGTTTTTTTCTTGTGAATGTCTTGTGACAATGTGCACATTCAAACGTTTTCCGCAGCTCAATAGGTTCATGTGTCTTCAAATGTATTACTAGTCTGTGTTTAGACTTTAACTGTTTACCACATAAATCACATGTTACTGGGGTATTTGTCACTTGTTGATGAATATTTCTGCACCCTGGAAAATTTGTAGTACAAAAAATAATTTTGAACTGTATTTTTTATAAACTAAGAAGTTCTGGTGTGAACTACTGCCTCACCCTAGAGAGGATAACAATCTCTCTGTTCTACTCTTTATCAAATTTTTTCTTGGATCTAACAATGTAAGGAAACTACGCTTAATTGTTTAGTTTATAAAGACTTACTTTCTGTTTTTATTACACCAGTGTTTTTCATTTTCTTCATACTTAAGAATTCATTGTTCAATAGCTCTTGCTTGATCGATAATTTTGATGTTGGTCCCGTATCTATGTCTACACTACGTTCACCATGAGTTTCAAAGAGATTTTCTGCTGGAGACATTTCAAGAGACTTCTCTTGTTGTAATACAGAATAATCAATCAGAGGCTCATCATAATCATAGCTGGTATGATATACAACCTCATTTTTTATAGTGTTTTCAATATACTTTTGAAGTCCTAAAGAACTTACAGTTGCTTCGTTTTTTAAAGCTAAAGACTTGAACTGATGGAATTCTGCTAGTTTTGAAAAACATCTTTCACAAAATTTTGTGTTGTTACCTGAACCTTCAACGACCTAAAAGCAAGCATTATTTTGTTAATAAGACAAATAGATAAGTAAGTAGGTACTTACGAAAACACAAAAATGATTATCTTTAATGTTCCAACCTGAATTCCTAGGCAAAATAGCAAGATATATTCCCCGCTTTGTACGCTGTTTTCAGTGGATTTTAATTCAGTAATATCGTTTTTCGGATCACTACACAGGCATATTTTACAGACACTCATAGTTTTTAATTAATTATCAAATATCAAAAAAATAGAAGAATTGAACAATTTTCATAATATTATTATAATAAATAATAAATACACACGTGCGTTTCACTAAAGAGTTCCCTTCGTCGTCATGTTGGCAGCCCTGTTCGTCGAAACGTCAAACAGATAGTTTCATTGTTCATTGCTCTAATTGTTTTCAAGTTTTTAATTAGTAAAAAATTTCTAAACATGCCCAAAACACTAAAAAGTGGTGAAAGACAGATGGTGTTAAAAGTCAAAAGTTTTTGTGAACGTGAAAAACGGAACAAAGCGCCAATAATCCCTTTGGAATGTGTTCGTAGCCGTGTCGCCGCCATGACAGGTTAGTAAAATAGGGATACCAGGCAGGTCAAATCACTATTCCTCGTTTTTCTTAATGTATATAATAATTATAATTTTATATAGTAACTACATAAACTTTTAGATATGTAGAAAGAATTCAAATATAAAACTAGCAATTGTACTTATTTATTTATATTGTTTTTGAATTTAAAATGTGTCTCCAACAATTGTGTTACAACATAAATAAAACAATGTGGATTTGTTATTAAGTTAATTTTAACATTTATGGAGTTTTTTTATAAAAACTATTTTTTCAGGTATATCAGAAAAAACAGTCACACAAATTTATAAAGAAGGTGAAGCAGCTGCTAGTACTTCAACAAGAATTTCGACGCCTGGTAAGAGTCGGCCGCGCGATAAACAAATTAAGCTGGATGATTTTGAAATTTGTGCATTACGACATAAAATACATGAATTCTATGCTGTGAGAAAAGAATTACCTACGCTGACCAAATTACTGCATGAAATGCGAAATGATATCGATTTCAAGGGAAGTCGCACTACTTTATGGCGAATAATGAAGAAGATAGGATTTTATTTCCAAAAATGTAAATCAAAAAGAAAAGTTA
This sequence comes from Biston betularia, assembly GCA_905404145.2. Taxonomy (NCBI): domain Eukaryota; kingdom Metazoa; phylum Arthropoda; class Insecta; order Lepidoptera; family Geometridae; genus Biston; species Biston betularia. Next base: position 2,154,276 of record FR989877.1, read on the forward strand.
TGATGGAAAGGTACGATATTGTGGCTTGGCGTAGTCGATATTTGAAGCAGTTACGAGAAAATCGTGAAGGAGACCAGCGTCCAGTCATTTATTTAGATGAAACTTACGTTCATTCAACTTACTGTGCAGGTAAATGTTGGCAGAGTGACACAGAAGCAGGCGTTTTGTCTTCGGACTCAAAAGGACCACGATGGATTATAGTCCATGCAGGGAGTGAAACCGGTTTTGTACCCAACGCTCAGCTGATTTTTAAATCACAGTCTAAATCCGGAGACTATCACGATGATATGAATCGAGAAAATTTTATGAAATGGATTCAAGAAAAGCTTTTACCGAATCTACCTCCTCAGTCGCTTGTGATTATGGATAATGCTCCCTACCATACAGTGGCACTCAACAAAGCACCAACAATGAACAGTACGAAGTCTCAGATGCAAAACTGGATTGTTAGTAAAGGTCTCGCTTATTTACCAACGATGGTAAAAGCTGAGCTTTATGAAATAATTAAAGACCATAAAGAACCGCCTGTTTACGAAGCAGACACGTTACTGGAGAAACATGGTCATAAAGTGGTAAGGCTCCCGCCTTATCACTGTGATTTAAACCCAATTGAGCTCATATGGAGTCTTTTGAAAAGAAGAATTGCAGAAAAAAATGTTGGACAGGAAGCAAGTCAAATTGTTAAAATAACAGAAGAAGCATTTTTAAGCATATCTGCAGAAGATTGGAAAAAAGAATGTGATCATGTCAAGAATATTGAAGACAAATACTACAATGATGGAGTACGTGCAGACGCAGAAATTGACCGATTCATAATTGAAGTAGGAAACGATAGTGACGACACTTCTTCTGATGATGATACAGGTGGTAGCGACATCTCGGGTGTTGGCCCATTAGATGAACACAATTATTATAAAAAATAACCATAAACATTTGTTTTATTTTTCAACCTTGTCAATTATATCAATATAGGTAAAATACATAGTTGTATTAAAACTATAGGACTAGGGACCGCAATCTGGTCTGGTGTCATTTTCAATCCGGCTGGATTCCCGCCGATACTTCGGACCAGATGTTAAAAAATAGTATCTACGTTAGTGACATTAAAATTTCCTTAATTTCGAGTAAACATCTTTCTGAAAAAGTAGCAACACTGGTTTCGTAACTACCAACATGACGACGAAGGGAACTCTTTCGTGAAACGATCTATACACAGGACTCTAACCTGAGACTCTTGAGGTTTTGGCGGGAACGCGGGAAGAGTCGTGTCGCTCCGTTGTATTTTTTCCAAAACTAGTGTTTTGTCGAGTGTTTATGCATAAAAATTGTGGTCTTTTATTCATAAAGTGCCGAATTACAAGCACGAGTGTGTGTGAAAAATGAGTGAGTGAGTGTGGGAAAATGATATAATGTGTTGAAACATGAGTTTTCGTGTTGCTTCCGAAACTCCATCGAAGTTTCATAGTAAAGTCACCACTACTTTACTAAAGCATGACTGCACTTGACTGATACGGATTGTACTTGACCAAGACTGGACTTTGACTATTACTTTAGCTACGAGGACACTTATTAAACTTTTGAAACTTGAAAATATATAAATACTTGACACTGGCAAATGCTAAAACGCGACGCCAAAACCAAAGAAAAAAAAAAAAAACTTGAGACTGACTCTGTGACATTGACATTGATAGAGTAATACATTTTTTTTTCCTTTGGTTTTGGCGTCGCGTTTTAGCATTTGCCAGTGTCAAGTAATTATATATTTTCAAGTTTCAAAAGTTAAATAAGTGTCATCGTAGCTAGTTTTAGTCAAAGTCCAGTCTTAGTCAAGTCCAGTTCGTGTCAGTCAAGTCCAGTCATGCTTTAGTAAAGTAGTGGCGACTTTACTATAAAGCTTCGATAGAGTTTTGGAAGCAACACGAAAAGTCATGTTTCACCACATTATATCATTTTCCCACACTCACGCTTGTAATTCGGTACTTTATAAATAAAACACCACCATTTTTATGCATAAACACTCGACAAAACACTAGTTTTGGAAAAAAATACAACGGAGCGACACGACTCTTCCCGCATTCCCGCCAAAACTCAAGTAATACATTACAATGGGAGCATTAATCCCTTTCTTCTTTGTGTTTGGCGTCATACTTTTTGTATTTGCCAGTGTAAAGTACATAATTACATTTGTATCGATTTATTTCTCAGATTAAACAGTAATGTTAAGTAGTGTTTAATCTGAGGTCAAATAGTTTATGTTTAACTGTCACATAATAAAATTAAGTAAAATAAGCTTTAGGCACAGTCAAAGTCCGTCAAGTTCTTTTAACTGAAATAAAGATGACTCTAGGTACTGGAAGCATTTACAGACTTTTGAAAACTACAACAAAATACATGTTTCTTGACCACTACTCTAAAAAGAAATGGTTAAAAGAAGCGATAAAAACAATGCAGCGATTTCGACAAACATTTTGGTGAAAAAATGTTTGTTTGCTATTTGGTTTTCAAGTTCTCTTCTAGGTAGGTACGTAATTACAATTTGTTTGATTGGTACAGGCGACTACAGACACGAGTGATTCATGCACACTGAAGCACACAGGCACGTCTGCCGCTGCACCCCTTGCCGCCGGTATTGTAGCGCTGGCTCTCCAAGCCAAGTATGTTTCTTTAATTATAATAACTAGACACAATACGAGCTTTTTGGTATAAATATTGTTTATTGTATTTGTTTAAAGTTTCAGTCAACATAATTGTGTTCACAAACTATCTGATAAAATAGACCGAAAATAGGAAAAGAGGGCGGAATCAATTAACGTTTTCATAATTTTTGCAGCCCCAACCTAAACTGGCGTGATGTCCAACATTTGATAGTTTGGACATCGGACTATTCTCCTCTATCGAATAATCCGGGATGGCAAAGAAATGGGTGAGTAAAATCTCATAAAATAAAATCCTTATTAAAAGTGAACTAATATGATAATGTTATTTTATTCTAAGCATTAAAACTGACTACACAGGAAGTTATCAAGTTATCAACCGAAACAATGTTTATGTTTACCTAATGCTTACAGGGTCGGGCTGCATTTCGACGTAAGATTCGGTTTTGGTCTTTTAAACGCGGCCAAATTAGTAAAAACGGCTTTGAACTGGACAACTGTCCCGAATAAACATACTTGTCGCTTCGAAGCTTCTCCGTGAGTATGCTTCTAATAACTATTCTATAATAATTATCTTGTTTTTTTTTCTTAGTTTTGATTTTTTAAGTGAAAACCGATTTTTGGGTGGGGGCAAAACTTATGGGTTCGTTTAATCGACATGCTAATGTTTCAAGTTTTTACATCTGTCGGCAATTCTCTTGACTATTTTTCACAATATAGGCTCTTAGGTAACTTTTATAAATTCACATTTATGATGCCCTGCTTACACATCACACGGCTCGCTCTCGCAAGCTGGCAAAAATTTAAATATGGCATAGCCTTTTCAGACGTTATGTGCGCCTAGTGAAACATTCGTTAAATTTCTGCTAACAGAGCGTCAATCCGTAGCGACGGCACTACCAAACCACTCTAATTAGAGCTTTGCTAAGGTTTTACATTCGTAAATGAAGGTCTCTATTTATAATGGACAGTTTAAAATGGTATTCTCTAGTCGAAATATTGGTACGATTGCTAAACGATCGTTAACTCGTGGATAGCGTCACCAGCACCACGTTTATTAAAACTGCACCAGGCGAACTGTTGCTTAGTCTGTGACTATAGCGCGTCTCACTCACGCAAACGAAGTCATGATATGAATGACCGCTCTAGTAAGAGCGAGCCTACGTTTCACACAAAGTAATGAGTTAGAGCGAGATCAATATCTAGTTGTCTAGTATACTCACATACGACGGGTAGCGTTGTTATAGGCGTGGTTATACGTTGGGAGCACTGACTCGCATGCATTAGCTCCGTATTTTATGCGATCCTGGTAGAACATTCGAGGGGAGGTCCAGAAGTCCGCGGAATGGAGAGGAACTACCGCAGCATTTTATTTTATGATCAGAAGAAAATCAGAATCCACAAACAAATGTGGTTGTATTTATTTATCCCAAAGATCCTTTACCATTGATGTCTCAAATTGTGACTTGAGGAAAGCCAAATGTGGTCAAAATGATAATGAATGTTGTTAGAGAAATAGTTCATTTGGTAGATATAAACTATAATAATATTATAACTCCTATATAACTCTTATATTATTATATTATAAGCGTATGCTTTTGTATTCCATTCCTTGAAGTTTATTTATTACTAGTAAGTACTGATTTCTGAGATTGATTTGTTTGCGTATTTTGATAGGATGGCGACTGCAGACGCGCGCCTATTTTCCGATGAAAATGTGGAGGTGGAAATCGCAGTGGATGGGTGCGCAGTCAACTACTTAGAGCACGTGGAAGTTATCGTCAATGTCAAGTATAGCCGCCGCGGTGCGTTGGAGATCTATCTCACTTCGCCACAAGGTATATGTGATACATTAGCGTTTAGCAATAATAGTATAGACATTAAACATGTACTTATAATGCCCAGAACACCATGGACAGCACATCGGACCAACGTAAGGTTTTGGCCACATAGGCAGGAAATATGGCGACAATGTCGAAAAATTTATGGCTACGGGGAAAGCCGATGGCAAGAGATCACGAAGCCGCAGTCCGATCAGATTCGCACCGCATTCGGCACATCGGTTTACGAGTATGACGCGCTGCATGTCGCTAGTGAGAAAGAAAGATGGCGTAACATCGTGCGTGAACGGCTCCTGGGAGCTGGAAGGCACGATACTCCGATACTACACTATGAGGAGGAAACATGTTGCGTTAGTCAAAATCAAAATAAGTACTCTTAGTGATTCACCCTTTCGGGAGATACATACAAAGTCTTTGATATGCAAGAGAGTTATTTTCTGTTTTGATAGGAACTAAAGTGCAATTGTTGAGTCAACGTCCAAGAGATGACTCCAAAGCAGGATTCGTCAACTGGCCTATGACTTCAGTGGCTACATGGGGAGAGAAACCGCGTGGCACATGGACTGTCGCTATCCATGACAAGGTATGAACGCTTTGTAACGATAAACAAGGTAGCTAACACGTATAACAACAGCAAATATAACATATTTTACATTGATATTTTAAATGTTATTTTTAAATATAAATAGAAAAATGACCTGTGTTATCAATAAAATAATATTCTTATTTGTAGTTGACGTCATAGCTCAGAGTATTAGCCAACTGAAGTTGCAGTGGACTAGTTATAATCTAAGTCGAACTGATAACCGCTGGGATGGACATGTTATAAAGAGGACAACATAAATCGAAAAATGTAATGTGGGATATCCTGAGAGTCGGTGAGATGACTTACTGACTGAGCTGACGATATACCTACGTGATACTGCAGCGGCTTAAAGCAAGAAACCATAGATCGGACTGAGTGGCGTGCCATAGGAGAGGCTTAAATGTAGATAGGCTGATTGTAGTAGTGACTCTTCATCCATAGCAGTATAGTCATGTTTTGCAATCGTTTGTCAGCCCAATTTAGCCCAAAGTATAGAAAACCCTATTTAGTGCCAATTTTATACATTACCATTATAACTTTATAACTGCTCTATTCGTACTTTTACAGACCAACGAGACCAACTCAGGCGAAGTAGGAACAATCAGCTTGATTCTGCACGGAACCCGCGACATGCCAGCCCACATGGGCCAAGGAGACACGTCTTCTTTCGAAGATCTTGCGCCAGAATTGATCCCAGAAGAAGATTTCGAGGAATTCGATCCTCATGCGCTGTTGGCACAATTTGAGCAGGAGTTGCTGAGGATTCATCACAGGAAGGATGATATGAGTTATTTCAATTATGGATCATAAAAACTTTTTTAATTACCATCGGTAAATAATAATAAAGATCTATATGACAGGAGGACAAGTATCGGTACATGTTATTTTGCCTTTATATCATTTCATACTTATTGAAGTTAACTAAACTTATCTTTATGTCTTCGTTTACGTTGTTTTTTATGAAAATTTAATAGAACCAATTCAGTATTTTTAAAGAACCGTATTAAAAAGACATTAATTTCTTCAAAAAACATTTAAATTTTTGTATCTATATTGTTTTTCAGAGGCTTCAAGTCCAAGATTGAAAGCTATGTTGGTATTTATTGTAAAATACATCATCTTATGTAGTGATTAGTACTTAATTATTTTTATTAGTAAAGAAAACATTCAAAATGATCTCTTTTAAGAATATATTTATTTGTAAATAAATCTAAAAATATATTAATAGTAACATTATTTTTATTAAGTATAATATAACACAGTATTTCCCTATCTCTAAGGCTGTGTTCTCTCTTATCTCTAATCAGTGTTACATATCAGTGTAAACATTATTATAAAAATATCTGGTTGTGTGAGAACAACATAACAGTAATAAAGTGTAGATGGCAAACTGATTTATTTATTTACCAGTTCCGTTTTAATTATATTATTATAACGAAAATTCGAATTCTTATTAGGACCTAGCGGACGCCTCGCAGTTTCACCCGCGTAGTTCCCGTTCCCGTGGGAATACAGGGATAAAAAGTAGTCTATGCTATCCGGGGATAGGGTAGCTTCCCAACGGTGAAAGAATTTTTGAAATCGGTCCTGTAGTTTCGGAGCCTATTCATTACAAACAAACAAATCTTTCCTCTTTATAATAGTATAGATATAGGTAGATAGAAGATATAGACGACTACTCTGCCGTCATCAGGAAAAAAGACGTATCTTATATTGAGTTACACTACATCATCGAAAGTAGTAAAAAATGACGCATCTACCAGTAAAAAAATGTCAGATGTCTTTTTCCTTATGACAGCAGTGCAAATTGCTGATTCTGAGGTAAAAATAAACTTAATAACGTTGTCAGTTTTGTAAATTTTTCTTTTTTTTTTAATGCAAAATGTAATGAGAAGAACGAGACGCTCTCCTGATGGTAAGAGATAACGCCTGTCCATGACCATTGCAGCGATACACAGAACTTTGAGTAACAAAACAAAAGTCGAGGGTATCACTGCTTTGGCGCTCATTACTTGGAGACTTTCGATGGTTAGTCTCAACAGCCCAGTAATTTCACTAGCTGCAGTACCCTTCAAACCGGAACACAGTAATGTTTACACACTACTGCTTAGCGGTAGAACAACTGGTACTGCGGTGGTACCTACCTAGATGACCTCCTGCTAAGGAAATCTACCACCAAGTACGAGATCTTTTATTACGCATGCGATGTGTAATAAATTATGGGATTTTGATAATAGTTTTTAAATATGAAAATGACCTGTAACTTTGGTGTTATTAATAAATGATTTGTATTTGTATTTGTAAAAGATCTCTGTCCACATTATTACATAAATTCAATTGAAAGCTTCATTCAAAGACCGGGTACCTCTAACATAAAATCCCAAGTCTCTCAATTCTTTTACTATAAAATCATCCTTATATTGTTCTATTTTGCCTATCCAATCCTCAGTAGATATAAAATGCCTGCAGTGACCCCCTAAGTCACTCGGGAGGTACTGGGGATGTATGTGGCTGTGGAGGGAGCTGAGATCCGAGCCATGGAAGTGTATTTTCGCCCACACGGCTGATGGAATGAAGCGCTTGAATATATAAAACACGGAGTGCAAAACCCAGTTGTAGTTTACTATATGGAGGCCGTGCATCGGCAAAGGGAAAGATACCTGCAACAAATTAAGAAATTGGTATCACTTATTGTTCACTCGCTCGTGGCTGAGCTTATCCAAGTGTCTTCAACCGATCACCGATGTTAAGTGACAGACAATCCGTTCAATTTGCGGATGGGTGACCGTGATTAGAATCTCTTTCTCAGCGCTGCCGTGGATTGTACCAATAGTCCGATAAACTGAAGTCCCGGTTTACATGTTTTCTAAGAATGCCATTTAAGTAAGTACGGTATCAATACATATATCGTTTGTATGGAACTAAATTGATTTCAAATCCTGGAGTACGCAAGAATTTATTGACAAGTTTTAGTAGGTACTTGGTGTTTTTACAGCAGGCGTGTAAGAAAATGTTGAGTGAATTAGGCACTATTTTAACTAGAAGTAGTAATAGTAGGCATCTAATTGAGTTTCATGTAGAGTTAATTTACATATTTATAATTTAACTTTAATAATATCTCAGATTAGGTTCATTAAAAATACTAAGAACAGCTGTTATTTTTTACTTATTTATTACGTAGTTTTACGTTATACGTACCTAAACTTACTAGAAAAAGAAACGAACCAGTTCTAAATTAATAGTCACTCGATATCAGAAGAATAGGACGACCTTTGACCAACACGTGCATCTTACGGTACAAATAAGTTACAAATAAATAATTCATTTGCAAAGAAAATGTTTACTATACCTAACATGATGTTCGCCTGGTACTCAGAAGCGCCGATTGGAGAGCAAGAGACTCCTTGACTCGGAACGCCTTTTGGATGGAATGGATTTATTCGCAAATCGGATTGATCAAATTCAAAAAGTTCTCTCAAAAACTCTCTCTTTCTTATCTGTGAATTTTGTGTAAGAAAAAGAGAGATGACAATACATTTTTTCATTTGCTACATTATACTTTTGATATTATTCACCATGGTCATGGCAAAGTACTTGGAACGCGCGGCGCCGTGTAAGTAGAAAATCTTTTCGTTAATAGGCGACACAAGTTGCAAGAGGCGGTGCGGGGAGGGCAGAGGATGCTTGCCGGCGATGACTATACGAGTGCCGGCAGAGCACTGAGCGAGCAGTCGGTTAGTACGTCATGTACCTTGCGTGCGTCTGTAGCTCAAACGCTACTTTGCCCGCCGACTTTGTACTGTTATACATTACTTATATTTACATTATCGGACATGCCGACACGGTGTGCAGTGCCTACGTGTACCAACAATAATTATAAAAGTCATAAACATAAGTTTTATTCTTTTCCGAGAGATCTTAACAGGTACCTATGGATTTGTTTATTTACTTCAGTTGGATATGGTGTGAGAAATTAAATTGTCCAGTAGGTAGGTATTATTGAAGCGATCGGACGGATCATATTTGTTTTCTTAGCTTGACGGGATTCCGCGGAATGATAATTACAATATTGATAGTCCAGGAGACAACGCATAAATTTGAGAATCATAACATTACGTAAAAATATTTTTTTTAATTCGCCTAATTTTTTAATTTAACGGCACCTGTCATACCAATTAACTATAATTATTATTTATGAATTACTCAGAATCAGTGAGGCTGATTTATGACTAATGTACCTACTAAAAATATAGGTGCATAGTACAATTTAGTTTTTAAATCAGAGGTAGTTTAATCCTATAAGTTATTTGTTCTTTATCTGTCTGCCTACCAAAAATGTAGCCTTGCAATTCCGTACAAAATTAGTTACTAAATCTAAATACTTAGCGCTAATTCTTGGTTAATTTAATTAAAAATGCCAACCACTTTTTTGTTACAGACAAAAACTATGGGTGCAGATGATCGGAAGACTAGACATAAATGTGGAAAAAGACATCTCCAAGAATTATAGTATTTGCGATGTCCACTTCCATCCACTTATGATTGAGAATGGTCGCCTAAAAGAATACGCCCTTCCTATTATTCTTGTATCCTCGGATAGCTTGACATCATCAAATTACTCTGTGGAAACTCAAACATGCTACTTAGTTAATGCATGTTATACTCAAACTGAAAGTGTACAACTAACAGATAAGAGCGTGCAAACTAAAAACATCGAGTCATTCGAAACGGCAAATGAAAAATATGTGAAATCACAGACTACGTTAACATTAAATCAGCTGATAAAGCATTAAATATCTTTAAAACTATGAAGATAATAAATACCAATAATAATTCAAGTGTTAACTGGACCGATTTATTAATTCTTACGCAATCAGTTCATTTTGAAATACCCAGCGAGTGTTTCCTTAAAACCTTTTGTTGAAACTTTTTTTAAGAATTCGAATATACAACACTAAAAAACAAGATTCAAGAAATATCGAAAAATGTTGAGTATATCGTGTATTTAAATAAAAATGATCTCGCAAATTTATTCTCGAATAATTGTAATTGTAAGTGTAAAATATATGTCAATTGAAAAAATATTGTTTTTTTTAAAGATAATATGTTAGACGCTTATTATTTTATTGTGTGCTCCTGTACTATTTACTCTGGCATTAACCTTGACATGTTTCCCACACACGAGAGACCTTGGACCTTTCATCAAAATTCTACTGAGCGTGAGACGAACGACCCGTGGAGTCTCTTGTGTGTGGAGAGGGAAACGAACGACTCGTGGCGTGAGTTTTGGTGGGAACGGATAGACTCGTGTCGCCCCATTGTATTATTAACCCTCGACGCAAAAACGACGAGGTGTTTTAAGTTTGACGTGTGTGTGCGTTTCATCGTAGCTCCATAGTGTGTGTAGTGTGTGACTGTATGTATGTTGCATCGTAGCTGCATAATGATTATTTATAATTATAGTACCTACTCAAAGTAGCAGAATAACAACTCCATAGATTTATAAAGAATAGCGCTATCTCTTGACAGCCCCCTGAAAACTAGACACGTACACGAACAGAAATTTTTAATACACACGGAGTGTATGGAAGATTGTTATACATATTTCAAATATCTAGACTTATATTATATATATCTAGTAAACATAAGTCAGTGTTCTGAGGTGTCTGCGTAATTAGAAACGTAAGTTGGTAAAAAAAAACATGTATTTATGCTTTTGAATGAAATGAAATAAGTAAGTGTAGTCCCAAATCATGACGCTAGATGACGCCATTCATATTTTACACAAAATATCGTGAGTTTCGGAATAAAAAAAAACCATTCACACTAGATATTCAACTAGTAACTAATTATAATCATCACCCCATTACTTCATGAACTTACCCCCATCAATGCCACGATCTGGCTGGCCACTGTGGGTGTGAGGTGGGTAATATGGCCCACGCTCAGCCCATCTAGGTCCACAATGATGGTAACGCCCAGGATTTGCATCTTGGGCTGCATCACAGCTACTTCATCCATAAACAAAGCGCAGCGGACTACGTCATCGATGTTTGGCACTGCTTCCGTGTCCCAACGACCTGATTCATAAACCAGAAGTAGGTAACATTTGTATAATAAGTCTGCATGTTGTTCTTAGTAGCACAATAATTATTACTAAACAAGTGTATTTCACAGTAAGAAAATTATTTGTAATTTTTATGAGGTTAATAAATATTCTTAAACTGTGTAACAATCAGTTTCTAAAGTAACGTGATGTACACATATTTCATAATTTCTTCAATTACAAGCCGCACTGTCTTTCACATGGTTTACAAATATACGAAGAAACTTATTTATTTACTAGGCAATCAAAGATTTATCACAGGTAGATATGTAATTTTGTGCACAAGTGAACTATACATTGTACCTATAAGTTAACCAGGCTGGTGCGGCGACTCAAAATATGTTTGACCTTCTATAAGTACTAAAAAATGCCATCTTTTTTTGATCTTGTACTACTTTTTGACAAGTAAGTAGGTATAGACTTCCAGCTCTCAGGATTTCTTTAACCACCTCCACGAAATCTATACTTGGGACGACTACCGAGCTTTTCATCCTCCAGTTCCGAGATTTGGCCTTTTAACGGGGCGATCTTCTCCCATCCTTTCTAGATGTAGAGTCTATGGACTTTTTAGGTATTAGGTAAAAAACGACAGTGACAAAAAAGGGATGGCTTTTCACTCTTTCTCTCTCTCTCAGTGTGTTTCTGTATCCCATGTGTTTTATTGTGTGTAGGTATCACCGATATAATTATAATGCAAATAAATAAATACATCCGACAAGGTCGTGAAACTTTTGGTAGGTAATTTAAGACCCTTGTCATCGAAAATGTGGCGTAGGAATTAATCCCAAAATGTTTTAAATATTTAACCTTCTTTCTTCATCAAGATTGATTGTTCAGAAATATGATGGTAGTTTCCAAAATCTTACCAAACCTCATGAGTATGATCCGGCCGTTGTCCGGACTCTCCGGCAAGACTCCTCCATACACATGCTTGACCTTTTGCAAGCCAAACGCGTCACAGTCGTAAAGGTAAGCGTTTTTATGACGGAAATCTTCGTAGCGGACCATCTGGAAATTATATTTTATCATGCTTTTTACCACTTGGCGTGCAATCGACTACAGCCTAGCATGGGAACAGACTTTCCCAAATAATACTGCCAATATAAACTATTAGGGACTTACTGGTAGATATTTCAACTTGAAGGGTTGTAGCTAGCGATCCGAGTATTTATAAGTTATTGTTAAAAATATTTTTGGAAGCAATCCCGCTAAAATTATATATGTGAATGTTTGGATGGATGGATGTTTGTTACTCTTTCACGCAAAATCTACTGACCGGATTTAGATGAAATTTGGTATGGAGGTAGCTGATACCCTGAATTAACATATTGGCTACTTTTTATCCCGAAAACATGTAGTGGGTAACACTGCGGAGCGCAGCTAGTTATATGTGCAGCAGCCGGGCAATGGAGCAATTTAAAAGAGGCGATCAAAATTGAATGCGTATACCTACTCGTACAATATTTCATGTCGATACTGTTAACCGATAAGGAGTTCCTTCGTCTGGAGTCAACCCTGGCTGTTAAATCAGATCATGCTTATCATAAAAAAGCATTGTCATTGAAACTGAACCAACGTGTCAAATTTCAATTCCGTAGGACAAAAGACCTTACTAAATTTTACCTAAACAAACATACAAACATTGCAAGTTTAATAAATGCTAAACAAAAGCACCTACTAATAAAAAACCCTATACTTTTAAAGTACAATCTGCTGCATACCTGTATTAGATACCAAATTAAATCAAAGACGATAAAAGTTAAAAACACAATGTTCACTTTGAACGCAATCCATTCTACCAAATTAATGAAATTCTCGGAATCCTCATTTTTTGTAAGGTGTAAAACCAAAAAGATCATTTATGTCTCGTGTGTTGTATTTAGTTAGCCTCTAGCTAATTTTATTTGTATTTTTACCTACAAATGTATATTTTGTTTACCTACACAACCATTTTTGCTGACATATCCAATATAGCAGAATTTTCCTAACAATAGCAACAAAATTAAATTATATCACCAGTGCAAAGTAAATAGCAATGTTATTGAATAAAATGTTTGATACTAACCAGTTTGTGAGCTAAAGCCGGAATAAATCTGCGACATCTCAGGAACCGTAGTAAATATGCATCATCCATGCGACGAGGGTGGCATTCCCCTCGGTCTGGAATTTGAAACATGGAAATACATGACTACAATCTGCCAGTCTAATTTAGTTCAGAATAGATGTTTGACCACAGATCACCTGATGTCAAGTGACGGTGACACCTTTTTAATTATTATTTTTTTAAATGTAAAATTAATGAGACGATCGAGGCGCTCTCCTGATGTTAAGAGATAACGCCTGTCCATGACCATTGCAGCGATACACAGAACTTTGCGTAACAAAACAACGTCCAGGGCACCGCTGTTTTGGCACTCATTACTTTGAGATTAGATGGTTAGTCTCAACAGCCCAGTAATTTCGCTAGCTGCAGTACCCTTCAAACCGAAACACAGTCATGTTTGCACACTACTGCTTGGCGGCAGAATATCTGGTACTGCGGTGGTACCTACCTAGACGACCTCCTGCTAAGGAAATCTACCACGAAGTACTACTACCTAGCTAGGAATGGAACTGGATTTCAAGTGAGGCTGTCAGATTTTCAATTTAAAGGTAGATAGCCAGCTGAATACTAGTGAGTAGCCTACCACCATGCTATGGTTTCTTCACGATGTTTTCTTTCAGTTCAAACTCATTGTTACAATTTGAACCCACGATATTCGGCCTGTGATCTGACTGCGCCAATCACTGAGCTATCATCGATATTTTAATGTAAAACCAATGCGACGTACGAAACGCTTTCATAATGGTATTATTTTGCGACATACGATGGTTAGTCTCAACAACCCTATAATTTCGCTAGCTGCAGTACCCTTCGAACCGGAACACAGTAATGTTGTCACATTACTGCTAGTTGTCAGAATATCCGATATAGCCGTGGTACCAACCTAGACTGAAATCTACCACCAGGTATATGTTTGAGTGATTTATAAATATAATAGGGAACAAAATAAACGGAATACTAAAATTAGTTCAAGATTTTGATTCATTCATCCATCCTTGTGTACGTAGGTATATGATTTTAATTATATTTATTAAAACCGCGAGCAATAACGTTGTACAATTGAAGGACTCTTGCATAATTTGTTTTATTTTTCTTGTTTTCATTATACAAGAAAAATAAAAATAATAAAAGTGTTTAATAATTATACGTATATAAATTATATATAGGCACGTACGTATAATTATTATTTTTAAGTTAAATAATTTATTTTCAGTTTAGTATCTATACTGCAATGAGTTATTAATATTGATTATAAATTGTATTTTGTAGCTATGATAGCTCAGTGGTTAGCGCGGCCGGTTCATACGCCGAAGGGCGTGGCTCCAAACCCCAACAATGAGTTTAATCCCGCGCGACCTACACAGTACCGACAGGAGAGCATTTCGTTCGTCTCATTTACATTGAAAAAAAGGAAATACCTACGTATAGGTACATACAGCGGTCAGCGCTCGTGTCAGAATTGATTATATCTCACGAGAATCCGGTGTTGATCGGTACAGCGGTCAGCGCTCGTGTCAGAATTGATTATATCTCACGAGAATCCGGTGTTGATCGGTACAGCGGTCAGCGCTCGTGTCAGAATTGATTATATCTCACGAGAATCCGGTGTTGATCGGTACAGCGGTCAGCGCTCGTGTCAGAATTGATTATATCTCACGAGAACCCGGTGTTGATCCTGTTACCTCCAAAAAATTCAGTGTCTCTATCTTTGATCATTATTACATAGGAGATCACAGTAGGTCTACCTATACCTACTGTGATCTTTCATCAACAACTTGTAATCACCGTCCCGTTCTTTTTGCAATAATAAATCGATAGTACTTGATCAGTAACTGTAAACCGACTTCTTGTTGATTGATTTACGAGTACCTACATACGTATTGCGGTATAATCTTTTTGTGAAGATGCCACTTTCCAACGCTTTCCCTCCTAAAAAACATCTTCGAGGAAGACTCGTTAATTTATAAAAGCGTCATAATTTTCCCAAAAGTTTACCAGGTACAACCGGTCTTGTAAGTGGTTTTTGGATAACCTTTTGCACTTTTAAATGTATTTTTTCAAGATGCTCCTTGAGATTATTTTTCTTACATGTGGTAGGTTTCACGGGCACGGGCCCCAGCTAAATATTTATATACGTGTTGAGTTATATTCACTCAATGATGAGTGACGCCCTGAACTTTGTTTTGTTTTGTTAAAGTTCTGTGTATCGCTGCAATGGTCATCATGGTCAGGCGTTATCTCTTACCATCAGGAGAGTCTCTCGTTCGTCTCATCACTTTTTACATAAAAAAAATATATTAAAAAAAAAATTGAGGCGATCACGAAAAAGCTATGCGACCGTATATTTTAGGTATACCCGCGGAATAAGTTCAAGTTCAAGTCATTTAATCGCGTTAAATTGTGGTTACATTAGGTCTAAAAGTTATAGTTATGCTATAAGTACGCACAATTTTCGCTTTAATAAGCATGCGACATTTGTTAGATAATTTTAAACAGTAATTATAGGACTAATATAAAATATGTTACGATTATTCGAAGTCGCAACATCTGCTTAGGTACAGTGACAATAAGAGCTCACGGTATGGTCTCCATGCCTATGCAAGCTAAGTGACTGCTTTAGCCCGGTGGGACACAAATCTTACTGAATAAACTGACTGGAGATGTCTTGCGGTAGATAGATAGAAACTAAGGTGCACACAAAAAGTAGAAAAAAAAGTACAGAAAACAAAAGAATCTTATGAGCTTGTACCACAAGTGGCAGCTATAGTGACTGAGCTAAATATTCAACCGCTATCACAGGCCGTCGCAAACCTCGTCTGTATGGAACAGGCAAGCTTCACCGAGTAAAGTTTTGATCAGTGCCTTTTGTGTCTACACTGGAAACATTATAAGTTATTTTAAATATACTTCATACTTACGTATACCTGTATCGTAATGATACATGACGTGGAGGTCTTTGTTAAAGGCGGCTATAAGTTTATCAAGGTATGTAGGTACGTGGCACCTATTGTGAAGCCACTATATTGACTTTCGAGCCGATAAGTCTGACTTTAGGGCTGGCAAATTGGCCTATTAGAACTTTTTTTTTTACGTAAGAGTAATAAGATGTTCGAAACGATCTTCTGATGATCAAGGATAATTTCTGGCTATGCTCATTGGAACTGCACCTAGAACTTTGAGTAGACATCAAAACAATGTTCAGGGTTTCATTGCTTTGGCGCTCATTACTACAGACATTCCAGACAAAATATCCCTGTAATTTCGCTCAGTACCTACTCGGTACAGCTGCAGCTCTTTAGACCGTTACACTATGATGTTTACACACTACTGCTTTGCGGCTGAATATCTGATACTTCGGTGGTAAGGTTTAAAGGTAGGATAATGTAGGAAAGCCGGATTTGATCGCTAGTTTATCATAAAGTAAGAGCTAGCAGTATTTTACTTTTTTTTTTAAATTGTTTGCCATAAGACAACGTTTGTATGTTTGCACGTTTGCTGCTCTTGCACGTTTAAAATATATTTATTTGCCTCACCAGGGTAGCTTCAATCAATAAAATTGTTTTAATTATAAAATTGATTTTAGTTAAATTCGGTCTTGTACAAACTTTAGTATTGGAAATCAATACGGGTATCAGCATCCATACCTTGTATCATCCGACGAAGCTCTTCAATGACCTTGCCCCTGGTTTCGAAATTCTCATTGCAGTTCTTCTTGGCATATTCCTCAAATTCAGGGTCCTCGTATCGACTCACTTCTGCTTGGAATGCTATATCTATGAATGGCATTTTCTTACCGCTAGTTGACTAATACACTAGATACCTAATATTAGGAACTATTTTTTATCAAAACTCTCTTTAGCTGTCTTGTACAAGATATTTCTACATCATTAGTTGATGGATTTTCGGATTTAAAGTTCTCACAAATAAGTAATCAAGATTTCACGATTATTTTAACTAAAAAAAGTCTATTGAAAAAACAATGTTATAGTTTACATTCTATGTAATTTGACCTGAGACAAACGTTAATAATACTAAACTTTTACATTTCCAAAGAAGCTAATCACTATAAGTTTATTGTAAAGCATATTTTAGTTTAAATGTTACTTTCACATGTCAATCACATAAATAGAATGTTGTAGAAACTTGCAGACCGTTAAATGTTCTTTTTTCAACTAAGACTTTATACATACTTTTTGCTATAACAAACACTTCAATAATTTAACAACTTTTAATATTATTTTAATTATTCAATTTTATAGTTATGTATGAATAAACATTTTTTTTATCACAAAGGTATATAAATTAATTATTTTGTTTTTGAACGGAATGTTTTTAGTTTTCGTAACTGGTTAATATTGACCAACACACGTGAAGCCTTGGCGCCTTTTCGGACTTACTGTCGACTCGGATACCGCTCACCTTAATTAAACGGTACCAGCTGTGGGTGGGATGTAGAATATGTCACAGTGAGTTAGTTTTAAAGGGAGTCCAAACTCGAAAGGGATTACCAAACCTAAATAGGTACCTATACATGTTGCAGGTCCAGCACAAACTTTAGTTTGAATTTGTGGTTATTTAATTAGATTTTTGTTTAGTTAATTTTTAAGTCCCATAGCCTTGTTGGTTCATTGGTAGTATGTCTGCCCCAAGAGCTGAAGGGCGTGGGTTCGATTCCCAATCGGGACAAACATTTTGTGGTATAAGTAAATGTTTGTTCTGTGTCCCGGTATTCTGTATCTATACCTAACTAGTAAGTATTTACAAAAAAAAAAGTATTTAAGTATTCTATCAGTTGTCTGGCTTCTATAGTACAAGCTTTGCTTAGTTTAGGTTCAGATGGCGCTGTGTGGAATGTCCTACGATATTCATTTATTTCATTTTCCGAAAAATTATCTGTATTTAATTTGACATTTAATTATATTTTACTTGACGTTTTACATATTATTTTTACGATGATGGTTTTAGTTAATGTTCGTATGTTTTATTATTTTTGACATGTGTAGGATGTGACTTCAGACTTGTGATTGATTACAGACAAACTCGGTTTATTTGTTTATTTTTGTGTTTTTTCATAGGTCATATATGAAGGTTCTTTCTATATATAGTTAAATCCAACTCTTTTACGTTTACCCATTATGTGCAAATAAACAATTGAATTAAATGTAAATAGTTTTTTTTTATAATATAGCCCTGACTTTAATATGTTGATCTTTCGCACTGTTAGTTATCATCATCATCCGTGTTCTACCGCTTCCTATGTTAGGTAGATATTTGGCTTCGTGGTAGAACTTCCTGCCTGGTACGACTATTGAAGCTTACCACAGATAATATAACAATAGCTCAGATGCGTTGTCGAATATAAAAAAATAACTACGCTAAATCGGGCTATTCTTCGAGCTATTCTGTATATATATAGTGCCATGTATAGATGGTTCCACTCTATACATAGCGAAGTTGTCGCGTCGTTCTCGCTTCGTTTTCTCCATGACCACAAACAGAAAAAACCAAATCACAATTGGTTCAGCCGTTTGGTAGCTGAGATGCCACAGAAAGGCACAATGCACATACATACGTTAAACATATAACATCACTCTTTTTGAGTCGGGGGTAAACACAATCTTAGGATGGAAATGAGTCAGAGCAGATACAAAAGACTTCTCTCTCTGTTTGTTAAATTTGTGTAATTTGTATAATTAATTGAAGAAGTAGTAGACATAAGATTCCTTTTATAATTTATAAAAAACACAATGAACACGTCTATCTGTATATTACAAAGCAGTTGAAATCTAGACATTCAGGTACAATTAAAATTTATTTTATATAAGTAATTTCTTAATGTAACGAAGGAACATGTAATGAGGCATTTATTATTTACCTTTTTTTTTCGTTTTCTTTCAATGCAAAATTTAGTATCTACTAGTTTACATACCTACTTATTTCTGCTTGGTGGCAGAATAGAACGGGTATGGAACGAGCTCGCAAGTAAAGCGGCTACTGAAACACATCGTTAGGTGCTTGGCGGCAGATTTTCCATTTGAAGGTAGCCACCCGAGTACTAAGAAGTATCCTTTCATTATGCTGTAGTTCCCTCACAATCGTTTCTTTCACCAGCAGCTCAAGCTCATGTTGGGATAGGAAACAACGCACCTCGACGTGCGGTCAGAATACGCTAACCACTGAGTTATCATCGCTACAAAAACATAGATAACTTACAATTCTAACTTAGCTTTTAAAATTACCATTCAAACTTCCATCCATAAATTACGTCACACGAATTTCATGATTTTATTACCCTTCCCCCGCCCTTGTCACATTTGTGGGACCACCTAGTGTGATGTCACATATTTTGAAATTTTACATTTAGAAATTTATGGCATTAGATATAAAATGTTAAATGTATTTTGAAAAAATGTGATGTCACAAAATTTGGAACCTCTCCCCGCCCCTTGTCACACAATGTCACAATGTCACACATCGTCGACCCCCGTAACGTGTGACGTAATTTATGAATGAACCCTTAGTTTACTTAAAAACATTAGATTTTGTACTTAAGAGTAATTTCACGACAATTTCACACATGTCTTTTAGGAAACAAGTATCCCTTTATGTTCAGCAACTTCAACTTTACTAGAAGCTTCGACGGTGTTTAAGACTCAACATGGAAAGACATGTTTTCCCGTACTTAGTAATTTTCCTACTTGCACGACCTATATATAACACACACCACAATTGTTTTATAGATAAACACTCAAAAGTGCCACCCACCCCATAGTAGGTAAATATTCCAAAAATTCTTTTGGAAGAACCGCTAAACTATGGAATTTACTGCTTGAGTGGGTATTGCTTCATGGATACAATCAGGGTGCCTTGAAGTCGCGAGTGAATCGGTTTCTTCTAGACTTCTTTTTTCCATCATAGACCGCGGTAAAAGATGACATTCAAATGCAAACTTAGTTAAAAAAAAAAAAAAAAAAACTAGTTTTAGAACAAAATGCAATACGAAATGATTTTCCTGCGATTTTTTGCCAAAAATCTTTGAGGTCTAATTTCAATCAGCGGTATAGCCAAGCGTCCTCATATCACAGTCGAATTGTTTATTCTTGTACTGATTGATTTTTGTGAGCCACATCGCTAAAGACACTTCGTCGCGCTGCCCGCCGTATCTCTTTGGCAGGCACTCGGGGTCTATATATCTGAAATTAGAAAATTGGAAATTATGGTTGTGCAATAAAATGGTTATTTTGCAACCGAAGTTGGTTTCGCAGTTTAATATTTATTTATTTACCTTACAACTATTATTTCAAGTTTCACCAAATGCGATAACGTAGGTACTAATAGATACATACTTATACTTAGTTATATACATGCAATAAATAAATATCGTAAGACATTACACACAGCGCCATCTGACCCCAAACTAAGCAAAGCTTGTACTCTGGAAGTCAAATAACTGGTAGAATACATATATAGGTATACATTTTTGTAAATATATATACATACAGAACACCCAGACACAGAATAAACATTAGTTTATACCACAAAATGTTTTTCCTGGATGGAAATCGAACCCACACCCTACAACTCTTAAATAAGATATACTACCAACAAGCCAACAGGGCTGTCATAAAGTATAATATTATTAACCTTACTACTCTTATTATTGAATTGACAAGTAATCTTACCTGTGCAGAGACGTAAAGTCATACCCGTGAAAGAAGACTTTCTGCCAGAGATCGTCGGCCGGAGCGAATCTCTTGAAGATGGGGAACAACGCCTCAAAGAACCGAGATATGTTCACGATGTGGACTCCACGCTGGTATGTAGGAAATGCATACTGAAACATAATAACACAGAATATTTTAACAGTTTATATTTAAGGCACTTTGCAAGTAGAAATCCGTATATAAGTACCTACGTGATTTTTGCATAAACATTAGCTGCTTTATTATAGCTTACACAACAGCTATTAACTAAATAGATTGTGTAGCGATGATAGCTCAGTGGTTATGGCGTTCGAACCGCCCGTCAAGAGATGAGTGCAAAACATCGTCAGTGTGAAGGAAAACCTCATGAAAACCCGACAGGAGGGTACTTTTTTGTACTCATCTGGCTAGTTACTCCAGTATTACTCCAATATTTGCCGCCAAACATCTAAAGGTGTGTTCTAGCAGCCTCACTTGGGGACCAGTTCCATTCGATTTCATTCCAAGCAGCTTACCATCAAAGTAAACATAACAGGTATAATTGGGACAATAAAAAGAAAACATAATCCTTGTCGTATTGAGAAGGCAAAACACCGGTGCTTGTGTTGCAATTATGTTTTCATTTTTTTTTTTTTTTTTAATGGTTGACAGCCTAGGTGTTTGACCACAGCTCACCTGATGTTAAGTGAAGGTGTGGTCGAAGATGGTAAAGCACACCTAGTCTGGAATGGAACTGGCTCTCAAGTGAGGCTACCGGAACACACCGTTAGATGCTTGGCGGCAGATTTTCAACTTGAGGGTGGTAGCTAGCCAGCCGAGTACTAGAAAGTACCCTACCACCATGCTATGGTTTCCTCACGATGTTTTCCTTCACCGGCAGCTCAAGCTCATTGTTGGGGTTTGAACCCACGCCCTTCGGCATGCGAACCGACCGCGCTAACCACTGGGCTATCATCGCTACAAAATCATAAACGGCGGTCACTTTTTACCATTAGAAGTTTAATGTCTGCTTATTACCCTTACAAGACTATACGCCTGAAAACAAAACCTTCCATCACGGAACATTACGAAGTTCTGTCTTGCTGTTTTACCGCATCAAACGTTTTAGTATTATATTACTGGGTATAACATTACCCTCGAATAGTAATTGAGCGATACTCCACTACGGCTGGCTCAATACGGTTGGCGGATTCATCTTTACTGGATTTGTTATCCAGTTGCATGTCAGTCTCCTCACGATGTTTTTGTTTATGAAAAGACATTAGGACACAGCTAAGTAATATTTTGGCCTTAGGATTAGAAAGAGACACAAGAGAAGAAACAATAGATTGTTTAAAGCAGCAGCTGTATCAACATACCCCCAAAACATTCATACAATGTGCAGCAATGGTCGGGGAGAAGGATCGCATATGCCGCATGGTAAGACCCTCGCAATCCAGGAGAGCTGTACCTCCGAGAATCTGAAGCTTTGGCTGCATGATACCGATTTCGAGGAGCAAGAGGCAACCGCGAATCAAGTCCTCCGCAGGGATCTTGTCCGGGTCCCATAAACCTGAGAAAAAATGGACAAAGGATCTTTCGTTTTAGGTTTAAATTATAATAATTAGTTGTACAATTACTTCATTATGATTGTAGACTCACCAAGTCTGCAGATGATAAGCCTGCCAACATCAGGTCTATCATACAGCACTCCCTCGACGATACTGCCGAGTCGCGTGAGACCGAACCAGTCGACATCCCGCCATAGGTTAGAGTTATCGTTTCTGAACTTGCAGTACCGCACTAGCTGGAACAATGTATGGAATGGATACCCTGAGCCATAGGTACAAATAATCTACATCATCCAGCTAAAAGCATAGGACATTTTAAAGGAATTGATATAGTGGTTACATCAGCCAAGTCAGGATATCGTCTGACTTGAATGTGGAGGGCTCGAATCCCAAGGCACGCACTTTTTTTCATTTATAAAATTGTATTGCAAAATTTTCCAGCTTTAGTTACAAAGCTAGAAAATCTTTTTATTGTTTACACCAAAAATTAAAAAGACCGTAGAACAATTTAATAATACAATATATAGGTATACAAGAACTTAAAGAGGTAGGGCCAAAAGTAGGAAACTTTAGGAGCAAACAAAAAAGGTTTAAACACATAGGTATATGCCCATTTATGTTCTCAAAGGTGTGTGAAGTCTTCCGATCTGCACTGATTGTGTAACCACACTAACCAGAGTGGTAGAGCCTATGACTGTACCTGTTTCACAATAAGAGCTTCTTGTTATTGTGTATTGTAGACCATAGAGTGAGACAGTTCATAAAAACAAGATTGACCCTGAACGGACTGGCGCGCGCTGAGGGCAAAGGCTACTTTAGATTATGGTTGACCGGAATAACTTTCACTAATTGCTCCGATGTTTGTAATTGGCGTGGAAGATTTTATTTTACTACTAAATACAAAGTCAGGCAGACAGTATTTGCGTGGTGTTTCTAGTGCATGGACTATACCAAGTTTATGTATAGGCGTTAGGAGGCAGAAGTATCATGAGGCCATCCTATGTCATGTGTAGTAATAAATTATTTAGACCACCTGTCAATAAATCTGTATTGTAGCGATTATAAGTCAGTGGTTAGTGCGGTCGGTTCGTGAGCCGAAGGTCGTGGGTTCTAACCCCAACAATGAGCTTAAGTAGTCTTACTCACTAGTCTATGTGCTCGTGCCGGTATAGACTTCCTGGCTCTCAGGAACCGCAGCAGAAACGCGTCATCCGTCCGAGGCGGGACGCACTCCCCTCTCTCTGAAATATTAATTAAGCCGTTATTTTGTATAATAATATTTTATCCAATCTAAAAGTTATGATAGAATTGTCTATCTAATAAATCTAATATGTAAATAACTGTCTGGCTTCAAATCGCGGAAATTGGAATCTTAATTCGAATGTTTGTCTCATATTTTAATCTATTATATCGACATTTGCAACACATTAACCGATTAAATAAATTTTCAAACTTTTATATAATTTAATTCTTGGTATAAGGATTTGTGAAGACGTTTCACAAATCTGCCACAGTCTTGTAGAAATATAGAAGACCGTTAAGGGCAGATAATTTTTCATACACCTCTTTGATAAAACTTTCACACCAATCTTTATTTTCATGGGACAAGACTAATCTACATTTTCCGAAATATGTAGTCAGTTATATACTTTTTTGGTATCCAGTTTGATACGCTCGGATTAAAGACTAAAAAAAGGACGCATACAGCGAACTAGAGGCGAGGCAAATCCATATAAGTGGCTTTAGATAAATCAACTTTACCAAACTTATCGTAAGTTCAAGATTAATTTTGATATTTAGCCAAGTACAAGAAAGTTATCACCATATGGTTTCCTTTATCGGCGGCTCAAGTTCATTGTTGGTATTTGAATCCTCGTACTCCGGTGTGTCTGTCCGTATGTCCGCGTTAACCACTAAGCTATCACATTTCTGTTTTACTTATGTGGGATTACCCACGTTTAATTATATAGGATACTCCGACTATAGTTTCGGCCTCATCCGGTGGCCTTTTTCATGGAGACAAAGCTGCTACAACGCGCGTTCATCTTGCTTCGCACTGCGGGCCGCTATGCGCATGTGAAGATAGTGAGGTATTCTTAGTGTTTAAAGTGGGGGCGATAAAGATGGGAAAGATAAGTCCTGCACTGACGTTCCGCTTGGTGTGTTTTGTGCATTTCTCCGTACAATCATCTTCCCGAGCCAACCCAGCTCCTTGAAATGTCGGAGCGACGCTCCGGGTCGCTGGCATAGTAACTCAACTGAGATGGGTGGAATACTTAAAGGCATTGATTGATCGGGTAATGTACCGGGATGCGCCGATGCGCTATGGAACCCTTCCTCACCGGAGTCCTCCACTTCGGTGTCAAGAATACCCCAGCACACTGCTCACTGATTATAAATCCACAACTTCTCTCACGAGCTCCATGACGATAAGGTCTCCTAGTCCAACTATTATAGTCAGAGTATCCGATATAATTAAACGTGAGTAATCCGCATTAGTATTTAAATCAAAAATGCATAGCTAAGTTGTTGACTTTGGTCTTCGTGTTTTCACCGCATTAGTGTGCACTGTGCAACTTGAAGAGCCACTGACTGTCATTAAGCATACCGGTAAGACAAATAGCAACATTATCTAAGAAAGTGTCATCATAGGGAAAGGCTCCACTTTAATGATCGTTTTCTCACGATATAAACGATCGTTATATGGATAACCACACTGGCTATGTTAGAGTGAGTATGTTTTCTATCAAAATGTATGTCCACATGAAATTCATTTACACACAAGTTAGTTTATATGTAACTAGCGGGCCGGCCCGGCTTCGCACAGGTAAACAAAACTCGATTAACAATGTATAGCCTATATTGTGTTACTCAGTGTAGCATTCTAATTATGAAAGAATCATTCAGATCGGTCCAGTAGTTTCGGAGCCTATTCAATAGAAACAAAAATCTAATCTTTCCTCTTTATAATTTGTGTAGATGACAACTGTAATAGTTAGACATATGATATTGCGGACATTTTTGTAGCTGTCAATTTGCTTTATAAAACATGACTTTATTCTATTGTCAAAAGGTAGTTTTTAATCTGAAGTCAAATGTTTTCGCTGCGCATGCTAAGTAGATACTAACGATGAATTAACCAATTTCTGACGTATTTTGAAAAATAAACTTTTATTACAGGCATAGCGCTTAACTGAGTAGGCAGTGGAGCTGTGTGGGGTGGCATGTGGCGTAACAGTACTATCTCGATATACACCTGTGATGAATATGAATGAAAATATCTTTTACGATATTTACATTGAAAATTGATTGACAATGCCGCATTGGCCAATGCGTCGTACGCTTTGTTCTGACAATCCGGTAACCTTGGTAACGGTTTTATGTACATTAATGTCATCTTTATGCTCAGCAGATTTGGGGTTTGTTTTTTGTTGCCTTAAAATATTCTTTAATTTTATAAACAACTTGTTCTGAATTCTAATGCTTATAAAATATACGAATATTTCAAGGCGTTAATATCGGACCCTTAACTGAAACTAAATGTGAAGCTGAGTATCTTTAGTTGCAAAACTTTTGCAAGTCAATTATTTTTTTGACATCCAATAACTATTACCATTAGTTTTTAGGGTACCGTATCCAAAGGGTAAAACGGGACCCTATTACTAAGACTCCGCTGTCCGTCCGTATGTTCGTCTATCACCAGGCTGTATATCATGAACCGTGATAGTCAGACAGTTGAAATTTTCACGGATGATGTATTTCTGTTCCCGCTAAATTTTAAGCCGTTTTTATAGATAATGGTACGGAGCCCTTCGTGCGCGAGTCCGACTCGCACTTGGCCGTGCGAATATTTTGCATGAGTGATGTTCATTTCTTTTATTATTAATTTTTATTTGACAGCTGTATAGATACATACCTGTTATAAATTAACTAACATTTTGGTAACTTTCGGCTTAATTTATATACACTAACCGTATATCATGGCCCGCAACTCTTCAATATTCCTCGACCTGGAGTCGGCGCGCTCTCCACAGAGCTCCAAGGCCACCTCCTCTGAATCCGAATCTTCATGTCGGTTCACCTCCGCAGCGAATGCTATTTCTTTGAACGACCATATTTTAAGATCAGTCTGAAAAGATATGATTTTTTTAATATTTAAAAGTAATGAGACAGGTTGCTTTCCTATATGACACGGGATAACGCATGACCACTGCAGCGATACACAGAACTTTAAGTAGCAAAACAAAGGCCTGGTCATCGCTGCTGTGGCGATCATTACTTTAAGACTTTCGATATTTAGTCACAACGGCCTTGTGATTTCGCTAGCTTCAGTACCATTCAAACCGGAACACAGCAATGTTTACACATTACTGCTTGGCGGTAGAATATTTGGTAAGTAGGTACTGCGGCGGTACCTATCTAGACGACCTCCTAAGGAGATCTACAACCAAGTACACCAGAAAATCAGGAAAGATAGTGGTCAAATGTGAGTAAAAACAATAGCAAGAGAACTCTTTAGCATTCGATGGTACTCGGATCACCGTGCGAGTGGCGGGTCTTACGTGTTGCAGGGTCGGGAATCGTCCAGGTTTAAGGAGACCTTTTAAACATGCAGGTACTAACGCTCACCTTCACTGCTCGCGTTTTGTCTCATCAAATTTGATAAGATCCTACCAACAATGCTGCTTTGAGGTTTTGCCGATATTTCTTCCCCTTATAATATAATACGACAAAATGTGAATGTGGTTTGCTTTGTTTTTTATGCTTTCACGTCATAGCTATATCGATCATCATGATATTTCATCCACAAAAAGTAATGCTCCCAAGGGACATAAAAATATATTATCGCGAGCAAAGCCACGGACAAAAGCCAGTACAACACATACGTATATTAACCAAAAAACGACTTATGTCGAATTCAAATTGTCATTCAAGGTCATGAATATTCTTTAGGATTCATTTTGCGAAATGTTTGTGTAATATAAGATGTTTTTACTGACTTCTTTGCTGTTATGTAAATTATGTTAGGTATTAATTCAGTTATGAATTATGTTTGGCATCATCTTGAATATTGCGTAAACTCTACCAAATGTGTACAACTTTCATGACTACTGCTAAACATACAATAAACAAAATATCACATATTGTGCTGAAGTTAATCTACCTTCCTAAAGTTACAACCATTTTTTGTATGGCTTAACATGATGCAAACCTTACAAAGCTATTATGATGGAAATTACTCTCGTGGCGTAACGGAACGAAACTCAATAGCAGGCGGATGGGTTTTTAATAAGCATAACCATAGTCAACACCAAAGGTTTACTCACTATTGTTTTTGCTGCTAAGGCTGCGTTGTTGGTCTCATAGCGAGTGAAGGGACTGGTGATAGTGAGCGAGGGCCGAAACGCGTAGGCTAGAACGTTTGGTAAGCTTTCGATCACTATCACGTAAATTGTAGCTGCTCAAATAATTATATTCCTGGCGGCCACGGTTAAAAAAGACAACGAGAATACAAAACCAAAAGGTAAAACCAAAGGGTTCTAAGCTGTTATTTCTATTTCTGCTTTACTTGTGCGGGATTACCCTAGTTTAATTATGTCGAATAGTTTGACTATAGTTTCGGTCTCATCCGGTGGCCTTCTTCAAGGAGTCAAAGCTGAGTACAACGCACGCACGGCGTCGTCTTGATTCGCAATGCGTGCCGCGGCGCGCTTTACTCGTGACAGTAATAAAATATTCTATTCTGTGGAAATAATGTATCTATTGTATCATTTCAAAGAAATTCCTTAGTGCAACATAATACTGCTAATCATCAGCAACCAGATATGTGACGATGAACTTGTGCGAAGCCATTTCAAATTGTTATGTGCCCTTCAATTTATTTGTACATTAGATAACAATTTCTTTATAGATCGTACCTATTTGACTCTATATTAATGAAGCCACTTGTTCGTAAATATACTGTTTCTTTAGTATAATAGCTTTGTATTCGTACTTTTGCATAATAATTCAAACACGGTAAAAAGGTTCTGGCTGAATTTTTGAAGAGTGAGTGTATATTAACAAATAATTGAGTGGAAGATAATTGCGCTGAAGGCGCGAAATTTAAATAGCAGTTCGCGAAGACGGCTCGGACACCAATGTTGATCTCTGAATAAAGATACTTTTAGTACGGGCGAATTTAGAGTTTGGAGAAACGGGAACTACGCGGGTGTAACCGCGAGGCGTCCGCTAGTTTAAAATAAATATAATAAAATTATAGACAGTCGCATATGTTCACTAATGATGTCGTACGATCTATCGATGTTTCCACACGTAAGCTTCCAGACGTCGCGTCGATCGTCATCGATGTTCCACCAGGAACAAACTCCCTACTTCTTTTCTTTTCTTAGATTTTCACGTTTAACGATTTCGAGTTTATTTTTGTACCTGAGTTTGTACCGGTTTTTAAAACTTCTGACCTGAATATAGGAAGCGTGATTCGATCAAGCGAAATGAGAACAGCAACACTTGACCGATTATCTAAAATTTATCTGGTCATTTCTCGAACGCGGTCAACACATTTGGGCGTATTCAAGCAGAACAAAGATAGTGACGGTACAACCTTTCGACAACAATATTCGAATAGTGAGTGATTTAGCAAATCAAGGGTCTACCTGGGTAGTAGATGAGGTATTTAGGAGGTCGTCGGTATCATCGCAGTAAATTAAATTCTGCATCCAAGCAGTAGTGAGCCAATAATATTGTATTACAGTTTGAAGAGTATTGCAGCTAGCAAAATTACAGGGATATTGTGACTTGTGACTAAAGTCTTAAAGTAATGAACGCAAAAACGGCGATGCCCTGGACTTTGTCTTGTTACTCAAAGTTCTATTCTGTTACTCAAACTTTGCATAATGGCTAATGGAAGGATGAAGTAATTATTTTTTACACGTAAAACTCTGCGTTTGGTCAGCAACTCGCCTTATGAAGCACGTACACACGTGGAATCCAGGGCATACCCACAATAACATTTTATTATTTATTTGTTATTATCTAATCACTCTGACCTTGAAAAGGCAAATGTAAATGTAATCTGCCCTTGTAAACGGACAAATTAGAATGCAGCTACATTTTAGACAACAAACACACTGAGTGGCAACAAATTTTAATACTTACCTATCTACTACGTAACTGATAAAGTTACTAACAAGCAAAGCCCTTCGCTTGTAACACTCTATATAACAAGATAATAATTGTTGCTTAATTTCAATTAAATTGACTTGCACATCAACATAATCACTAAACCTTTCTTACAAAAACATATAAAGTTAGTAAGTATTCTGTTTCATGTCATAAAGAAGAAAGAATGAAAGAAAAGTATTTTATTTTGTAACAAAAACAGTTACAAAATAGAAGAAAAAAATAAAAGAAGAATAGAAGTAGTAGCATAGCTCAAATAGAAAAGGCAACTTAAACTTGGTAGCGATGATAGCTCAGTGGTTAGCGCGGTAGGTTCGCATGCCGAAGGGCGTGGGTTCAAACCCCAACAATGAGCTTGAGCTACCGGTGAAGGAAAGCAGCGTGACGAAACCATAGCATGGTGGTAGGGTACTTTCTAGTACTCGGCTGGCTAGCTACCACCCTCAAGTTGAAAATCTGCCGCCAAGCATCTAACGGTGTGTTCCGGCAGCCTCACTTGAGAGCCAGTTCCATTCCAGGCTAGGTGTGCTTTACCATCTTCGACCACACCTTCACTTAACATCAGGTGAGCTGTGATCAAAAACTAGCCTGTCAACCATAAAAAAAAAACTGGTTTGTAGAGAATGCAGTACCTACATGAAGTCGTTTCAAGGAGTACACGAAAGATCTGGGTATGTCGTAGTTATCAACTACGGATGAAATGTATGTGACGCGGGTATATCGATTGGGGTCACAGTTCGTGGAGTAATTCTAATTAGTTTATTGATTATATGATAAACGGGAACGGAACTTGTTTTATAAAACTTGCACTATTTTGTTATTAGGATTCCTTTAGGATTCGTTTGATCCCTGAATATAGATATATCCAATCCAATTCCGGTAAATCTTGTTCCGGTAACTTCACTTGAGAGCCAGTGCTATTCCAGAAGGTGAAGGTAACATCAGGTGAGTTGCTGTGGTCAAACAACTAGCCTGTCAACCGTAAAAAAATGCTTACTTGCATTATATGTAGGTATGCATTATATTAATATCATGTTATGTATTACGTCCGTGGTAATATGTGTTATAATAACGATTGTTTGGTAGAAGAATCTCGAAGTGGGTAAGTATGTGATTATGAATGTGATTTGGAAATGCTTCACGCCAGCATATTTGGTACTAAGCCCTTTGAAAGTGAAAGGTAAGTGTGAACTTATGATAAGTTTCACTTTGAGAAAGCTTTTGTACAGAAAAAGTGTTGATTTAACAGATTTATATTGGAATGGCCAAAGATTTGCTGAATTCAGATGTGGTTAGGTACATGCCAGTACAAATGTGTACCTACGACAAGTATGTAAAAAAATATCTATATTTTTTTGCATAAAGCCTTAATTATAAGCTCTGGCTAATTATTATAAGCTACAAATTTAATTTATACTTAAATTAGCTTGTTTCGTGTGCATTTCACATCAACGAGAAGCAGACATACCAATTTAAGAATTTATTGCCATTGCCATCTAGCGTGGCTATGCTTGCCAGCCGCATATCCCTCCTCTGACGGACTTTTGTACTAAGTTTTTTTGTACCAAAAAAAGTATTAATTTAAGAAATTTCATTTTGTGTAATAAATTATAAGAAATAATTTATTTATTTTAATCAACGTTTAAATGTAATTATTCAGACCTTATTTTTTTAGAAACCTATCAAATGAATTCTACGGAGGTTGAATATTACTCATACCCACTGAAAAATTAAATATTACCGTTACATACTGTCATATAATATTATGACAATGACCTCAAAGCAAATGTCACAGCCAATACCCGAAACCAAAGCTTGACAAGCGTTGTTAAAAACAATTCACGGACTTTTGAGGATTTTCGGTATTGGTACGATATCTGTATTTATAGGTAACCAACATTTAGATATTATATTATTTACGCAAATGTAAAAACAGTGGCACATCTGTCAAAATGAAATTCAAACATTCGTATTTAATTTAAATAATATTTACTAACCTCCAGCAGCGTATATGCGATCCATTTGCTTTTAAATAAATAGATAAATATTGGAGGCGATTTTAACACAGCCCCATCTAGCCCCAAACTAAGCAAAGCTTATACTATGGCAACTAAGCAGCTGACAGAATACTTAAATACTTTTTTTTTTGTTGTAAATATACATACAGTACACCCAGACACAGAACAAATATCGATGTTAGTCACACAAATGTTAGTAGGTATGTTAGTAATATTTTGTGTAGTGAGTTAGGTTTGTATTTAGTTAACATTTAAAAAATACGAATTGCTTTAAACAACATAACAAGTAACCAAGTTTAGAGGAAAAAACATTGTTAGAGTCAGTTTGCAAAGAGAAAGGCCTTGCCAAAAAACTGAATAGCGTAACGACTCATAGCAACACGTGCCTTCTAGTCTCAGCTTCTAGCAATATTGTCAAACTCAGCTGTTATTTCAAATTTTGTTTTGTAGTTGCTACTTAATAAAAAACAGGACCGTGACAAGTGAGATTCTACTCAGGCGTTGAGTTATATCATTCATCAAGAGAATCGCGACTCGACGATTGTCTTCTATTCAAACTCCGGACTTTGCTCAAATCAAAAGATAAGTCGGATTGAAGGTCAAACTTGACGTGAATGGTAAACAAATCTCCCATATATCAATATACTTTGCGTCAACTGTAAATGTAAGTTTGTTAAAAAACCTCAATCGGTACAAATATAGTTCTTTATTTAAATTGAGTTGGCGTTTGAGTTTTTATGAGGTTGAAAGATTCGTGGCCGGCCGCTCAAGTACTATGTATGGACCTGGCCAAACGTTCAGAGGAGTTTACGACTAAAATTGCCAGCATTCTGGTCTACCTCGGTCAAAAACTTTGCATTGCCATTCAGCGTGGCATACTGCCAGCATTCTGGTTTTTGTTTTCATAAATGTGTAAATATTAGGAATTTATTATTGAGCTTAAGATATTTTAAAAGTTGTTAAGTTAATGTAATTAGTTAACAAGATTTAATAAATCAAATTATTATCTATGACAGTTAGTAAGCGCATTTTTTTTCTATTTGATATTTAAGTATATAAATTAATGATTAACATTATTTTTTCTATACTAACTTGCATTTTGTCATGCTTAGCTTCTTGTCAATTTGCCCTGCAGCTGGTATGAAAAATATCCTTTAGGTTTTAATAGACAGCGAAGTGATTTTAAAAACGTCCCTTTTTATTTTTTAGTTAACCCTAAAAAATATCAATTCAACATAACATCTTTAAAACAAGTTCACTTTCTGAACAAACTTTACGTACGTAATTCGTTACGTGGGCAGGAGGACCATTAAAAAATTTTAAATTTTTGAAACTAGGATCAAAATTTAGTTTCTACATTTTTGTGGGATGTTATTGGCTTCATAATAACGTTGGTCCATTTCATTTAAATTTGTTTAAAGTGTTTGTGTCGCGCCAGTATTATTGAAACATTTAACTGTCGGTTAACACAAAGGTGATAGTTAGTTACGGTAAATTTTATGGTGCGTAAGAATTGTAATCTATGTGTAATTGCCAAAGTTGAGAGCTTTTATTGCTCAGATCGCGGAAGTTATTGATTTTTTTAGGACACACGTAAATGTCTCGTGTTTTTGGTTAGTTCGGTATACGGCTCACAAACAATCAAATACATGTGTAGATCGCCATGCCGCTGCTTAGCGGCTTTGCTTGCTACTAATATTATGAACACGAAAGTTTGTAAGAATATATGGATGTATGTTTGTTACTCTTTCACGCAAAAACTACTGAAATTCATTTCATTTCAAATAATTTTGGAGGTACCTGATACCTTAGGTTAACACATGCTACTTTTTATTCTGATAAAATGTAGCGGGTAACACCGCGGGCCGCACCTAGTATTGAAAATAACGCTGCCCGTCAGACTACCCTGTTAGTTCATTCAGTAGCAGTTTCGCTTCATGGACGCAGGTTCGATTCCCATTTAGGAAAATAATTTATGTGACAAATATAGATGTGTGAACACACATCTATATTTGTGAGTGCTGAGTGTTTATGTATGTATTATAAGTATGTATATATACAGCAAAAAGAGTATACATAATCATTTTACACGTTCTGTGGTTCCCGTAGTACCTACCTCGCTTAGTTCGGATCTAATAGATAGCGCTGCGTGAAATGTCCACTGACATTATATAAGCAACGGTATATACCGTATATACCGTTATCGTTACCGACATCGATATAATATTTATTTACTTTTTTTTATAAATGTACGCAGTCGACATTTTTTAATTCTGCGATTTAATATTAATACAATGCAACATAATACCATTTCGCCATTAAAAGAAAAAAAATAAAAAAGCAATAAAGATCAATCGATTGTCTTATCGCAAAGAGCGATCTCTACGAAACAACTCTCAGAAAAAGTATAGCATTTTAGAAATTAATAACGGGTCGTAAGTGTAATGTAAATAAATCTTTTAACAAAACATGACAAGAAATAATGAACCTCACAAGACAGAATCACAAACCATCCAATTGCTTTAGCAGTAAATTTAATGAAGACGCACCTCTTAATCGGAGACTGTAACGGAGAATTCCTCAGGACATACTTTAACCCCACGAATAAAATAAAGTAGAATGGGACACAGGCTATATACCAAGCACGTCAAAAAAATCAATGGCCGCCAAACCAGCTGTTTACTGTCCCACTAATAAAGGCGACAGATAAAAGAACATAAAGTAAAGAAAAAATAACTAAATATATTTTAATTAAACAAAAGAAAATTCAATAAAAGTTAAACAGCAGATGCAACTGTTTCGACACATGAAATCAGACTACTTACAGAAATAAAAACACAACACAATTCAAAAACAAAACAAATGATCACTTATTGCATATATTTTACCTTCATTTTCAGCTATATATGAACTACTGCTTTGCCGCCATTTCAAGCACATCTATCCATTTC
This sequence comes from Biston betularia, assembly GCA_905404145.2. Classification (NCBI taxonomy): domain Eukaryota; kingdom Metazoa; phylum Arthropoda; class Insecta; order Lepidoptera; family Geometridae; genus Biston; species Biston betularia. The sequence continues at coordinate 2,188,971 of FR989877.1, forward strand.
ACGATAAATAAAGTTACTAGACTTTCAACTTGTAAATTTAAATTGCAAAAACAACTTCGAACACATTCAACAGTCTTAGTTATATTACGAGAAGCTTTGATAGTAATTAACAATGCTACAAAATTTTGATCCAATTTTGTAACGTGGATTCACTTTATATTTGCATAACTATACAACTAGTTATCTTAGATATTTTTCAAGGAGGTAAAAACGTTTTTTTCAGTTGTGCGTGCGCGCAACTGTCTTTCTCTGGGATAGTAACAGAATGAACCATTGCATCGCTAACACGGTATTGCTACCAACGAATAACAAAACAGCACCTTATCAGTGAAGCGTTATTTACTGCGGTAGGTAGGTACTTCATTTATCACTTTTGTTCAACTCTCAATACTTAACTTAACGACAGCCCTGTTGGCTCATTGGTAGCATGTCTGCTTCAAGAGCTGTGGGGCGTGGGTTCGATTCCCACCTAGGACAAGCATTTTGTGATATAAAACCAAATGTTTGTTCTGTGTCTGGGTGTACTGTATGTATTATAAGTATATATTTACAAAAAAAAAAATATTTAAGTATTCTATCAGTTACCTGACTCCCATAGTACAAGCTTTGCTTAGTTTGGGTCAGAAGGCGCTGTGTGTAATGTCCTGCGATATTTATTTATTTATTTATTATTATTTATTTAACTATTCTATGTTTTTGGGTAGTTGACCACAGCTAACCTGATGATAAGTGACGATAGAGTGATTCAAGAGGAAGGTTTATAAGTATAATATATGTATAATATAATAGAGAAACACTGATAATTTTAGAGGTTTCTAATGTGATGTCGTAAATAAACACTTTTTTTTGCGCTTACACTACAAACGCTGGCTGAACCCTACGAGATAGATCAAAATAATGTACTACAGTATTGTTCACGTTAAAAAGGTCAACGAAAAAGTCCGCGATGGTATATGTCTATCTCTTAGAGATAACCCCCAATAACCATTTTTTATCCTTTACTTTTTACGAAGCGATTTTAAGCAATACAGCATTAATAATAATCCTTATCCAATTAAGTCCCTTAAATACATTGCGCATTTAGTATAGATTAATATGGACCTGTAATTTAATTATAGCATGTAAGTTAAATGAATATTTTCGAATATATTACAGATTTAAAATGCAGGTACATGGTACATAGCGGTTGCGGTACCTTCCAATAAAGTCGTCCGCCGCGTCTGTCTGTCTGTTTGTTCGAGATAAACATAAAAACTACTGAACGGATTATCATGCGTACTTCACCAACAGATAGAATGATTCAAGAGGAAGGTTTATATGTATAATACTTGTATATGCACCACATTAGTATCTCTGTAATTTTGCGGGTGCAATATTAAAAGTTGCTTTTAGTATTGCACCCGCAAAATTACAGAGACTTTGGTTAGTTATATAGTTTTTTAACTTGACTTTATCGCGACGCGTAATATGCGTACCTACTCGACACTACTCGTACCTTCATTATAGATTACATCATTCATAATTTATGTATCCCAATTTTTATTTTATAGCGTTGACATTAAAGCTTACTTTTACTAGAATACAAATGTCTTGCACAATTGAAAAAATAAAACGAACGACCAGTGCTTTTTATCCATTAAGTAAGGCTTAAGAGTAATCGAATCGTTACCTTACAAACCACTTTGCAGAGATATGCAAACTTTAGAATTTCAAAATAATTGTTAACGTATTGGACTATAACCTAAAGAATTTATGTAAAGGCCTGTGAACCTTAAAAAGTCACGTTTTTATTAGTAATAGTCCGGGTGGCAGCGTTGCAAATACAAAAGTCATAGTAAGCCGGCTGATATTGATATTGATACTGATAGTAGATCTCATATGGCTAATAAGTAAACCGAACGTCAGCTGCCCAGGTAGCGGTGGGTTTGGGAGTGGGAGGTCGTGGAAGTTGTAAAAAAAAATTAAAAAAAAAGTGATAGTACGCCGGCTGAAACCCATTTTCATGAATAGTTGACATCATACTAAGTTGAAAAATAGTCGTCAGCTGCACGGAGGAGGGTGGATTATGCGTCAGCCGATCGCATGAACTTGTAAAAAATCGCGTAAAAAAAGTCATAGTACGCCGGATGAAACTTAAACTAGCTGATAGTTTATATAATTTAAAGTACGAAAACAGCAATCAGCTGCGTGGGTAGCGGTGGAAAGACCGTCAGCCGATGCAGTAAAGGTTGGAAATATTGGAGCATTTTTTTTTTTTTTTTATTATTATTATACGCTCCACAGACGCTGGGGTCCGTGACCTTTGTCAACTTTAGTTACAAAATTTTTTTTTTTTTTTTTACAATTTTACATTACAAAAAGAGGAGAGGTTAGTAGGATCTTAATCTAAGGTTAAAGTAGGTACTAGATTGTGTGTATACCGCGAGCAGACCAGCGACCCGCAAGCAGCACCCGATCACGAGTATGACGCATGTGCCAGCCATCGCCCTCCTCAACCATATCTGAGGGAAGAGAGCGACCCGACACACGACGCCGCCGCAAGAAGGAGCCTTCGATGGTGAGCATGAATGCTCGAGGCATACACACAATCCTTATTTCTATTTACATGAGTTTTCGTTTGAAATCGCCTCCTCCCGACTCAAGGCCTCCATCACCGCCGTGTTCCGATCTTTGATGGCCATCTGCAAATTATATTCTTTGATGGTCTTCGGTGACGCAGCCGACGCACGACGCACGAACCGACAGATAGCATCGTCTTCAGTATTGTCGGCGTAGTAGACGAAGGTCCCGGTGTGCCGTGATACTGCGACGACCGCATGCGACACGCTCTCGTGCAGCTTCATTTTTGGCTTGGTCTTTATGGCGATTACCGACTCGTACGTTAACCCCTGAGCTTCATGGATGGTAAGAGTGCCCGACCCCGTGCCTCCCCCATACCCTAGGCTGATGAGGGTTTCCTTTTCTTCTTGAGTGTGCACTAAGAAAAGTGTGTTGGGAAGGGTGATGGGTATTTGCGCTCCCTTGTACCGTCTGTGCTCAAGGGATTTAATACGGGGAGCTGAGGAATATATACCGGAATATATTTCTCTCAGCGCGTACGCGACGTCCATTGGGTTTCTATGTGTGCAAAGCAACTCCTGACTGATGTTTGTGACCAGGTTTGGGCGATGGTACCTCATTTCGAAGATATTTTCTCTGTCGATATAAGGTAATTGATTGACGTCTCCGACAAGGACAAGTTCGCTAGCACCAGACAGCCGTGCAGCCATTACTATGGCTCCAAAATGGTTCATAAGGGCTTCATCCACCAAAAGGCGGCTGAAGCTATTTCTACCAAAACCATTTACGAGGGAGGAAGCCATGGTTCGCACCCTGGTTTTTACCAGGTCACCTATTCTGTGCGATAGTTTCTCCCTCAGATCTTTTGCTGCTTCTGTTGTTGTGGTGATGATAGCGTCCCTGTCGACATCGAAATGTCTGATCACCCATGTTGTCTTTCCACACCCTGGAACTCCGTTGACCCATTGCATCTTTGGCACCACCCAGTTGTCCCAATTTGCCTCGACATCTGAGTTCCCTTCAATAGTCTTAGCCATCTCGAGGATCCTGTCATCCAGCACTTGCACTTGCTAGCTTGGTGCACTTGGCGGTGACTACGATTGGGTCATTCGATGGTATCGCGTATTTTGGTCTTCCTGTTCGCTCCGTCTCGGCTTCATCTAGTGCCACAAAGCCACTTTCTGCACTATTATATTATAACTTTCTGCACAATATTGGAGCATTGCTACTATGCGGTTTCCTTTTAAACACGAATTTCGAGGTAGATTTGGCCTTGCTTGAGCCCATAACACGACCTTCGGGCTACCTAAGCCTCTTTCCTTAAAATTAATTAAATTGATTATAATAAAATGTATTTATTTGTTTATGTATTTATTTGGGTATATGTGCGAGTGTGTTAGAGAGGATGTGTGGATGTGGATGTATAACATTTTTTAAATTTTTTTGTTTTGCTAACAAGCTTTTTTATCTGGGACAATGTACTAAAAAGTTATAAAATAAATTCTAGCAAGTATATGGCATGTAGATACTTGCCGATATTCTTAAAAGCTTGAGGCACTACTCGTTACAGGTTAGTTACTTACTATACTTTTATACATAGGTTTAAAGAATATAATTAATTTTACTACTTAGGTGTTTAAAATAGCATTCCAAAGCCCAATTGGTTGCACAAAAAGCTTATCCTTTCGCAGGTGCGACGATACTTCACGCTGGAACTGTTAATAACTTTGTATCAACCACAAGTTTGCTTACTATCGGACAGCCAGGAGCTCTAAAAAGCGACGTCGCATCGTGATAGCTGTTCCTAAAACTGGAAATAAGCGGTTCCATTCCACCTTCATCGCGGAAACTGCTTAGGAATAGTATTTGCTGCCCTGCTCTGCTGAGTGAGTGCTCCTTGGATACAATCTATGCCTTCAAGTCACAAGTGGATCGGTTTTCGGTTTCTTCTAGGCAAGCGTGATGATAGTAGACCGCATGTTTGCTTGACATGAGGTGAGATGGCGGTTAAGCTCAAACCTATATTTAATAGTAAAAAAAATTTTTTGGCTCTACGTAATGTTTAAAGTTATGTAGTAAGGTAGAAGTTTTTGTGAACGTAAAATGTATTGCTATTCAATTTGGAAATATTTGTTGGTAATGTCTTTTCATCAGCAATGAAATACGTTGCACCTTGAAGATCGCTACTGATAAAAAGTATGCAGTTGGTTTTAACTTAATATTAACTACACATACCAACCTTTCTGATAAAAATACTAATACATTTAACGTAATGTGTCGAGGGTTTTTTTTTAATGTTAAATTAATGAGACTATCGGAATAATGTCCTGATAGTAGGTAAGAGATGCGTGGCCATTGCAAAACTTTGAGTAACAAAACAAAGTTGTGTTTGAGACGTTAGATGGTTAGTCTCTATAGTCCACGTCTGTCTGTCTGTCCACGTTCTATTTTATACATTTTTTTATGTAGAGTAATGAGACGAACGAGACGCTCTCCTGATGGTAAGAGATAACGCCTGTCCATGACCATTGCAGCGATACACAGAACTTTGAGTAGCAAAACAAAGTCCAGGGCATCGCTGTTTTGGCGCTCATTACTTGGAGACTTTCGATGGTTAGTCTCAACAACCCTGTAATTTCGCTAGCTGCAGTACCCTTCAAACCGGAACACAGTAATGTTTGCACACGACTGCTTGGCGGCAGAATATCTGGTACTGCGGTGGTACCTACCTAGACGACCTCCTGCTAAGAAGATCTACCACTAAGTAAATTAAGGTCTATTAAACGGTTAAGCAAAAGCTATGCGACTGTGGTCTTGACGTGCTCAACATACAGTAAACTGTTTTTGTTAGCGCCTAAAATAATTCGCTGGCTGCTTTTGCCCATGTTCAATGATATTCATCAAAAATATTAGACGTTCGTTTTTTCACAATGTGTTTCTCATTAAAAAAAATCTAGTTAGGTTAGGTTAGGTTAGGTTATTTACTTAAACTGTACAATTTTATTACAATGTCGATGATAGAAGGATCCGATAACAGTTCTAGCCTAATCAATCGGGAAATTGGATAAAAGCACTGAGCATTAAAACTTTGATGTAAGTTTGTTTGGCAACGCTTAAAAATTAATTATCTGTCAACTTCTCGCTAACGTGAAATTCACACGAGAAAACGAGACAGCCTATTTCTAGCATAGACGAACTCTAAGCAACTTTTATTAGTAAGGCCCTAGACGCAACGATAACCAGATGTACGTACCATCGATATTATTGTACTATAAGCCATACTTAATCTTCTCATTACCACATGAATGACTTGTCTAAGAAGTACCAGGAAACCAGAAATCGATGAGAGTTGCGCAAGGGTGTAATGAACCATCGATCAAGGCTGCGCACTGGCCCGTGAACCGTTTGTGAAACATGACCGTTAACCATACTCAATGCAGTTTCGACAGTAATTGTTGAAAGTTTATCTCGAATCAGAACTCAGTTTGCAAAAATGTAGAACTTTGATTATGTAAGTCCGTTCAGATTGAGTTGATAGCACTAAAGAGTTTTTAAGGCGGTTTCAAGGCCGCTTTAACATGAGTTAAATAGGATTCAACGTTTGACCAATAAATGGAAATTGTTTACATCAGAATCTGAAGTACAGATTCAAGGGTTCTACAAGCAAACCTAACAAAAAAAATGACCTATCTGTAAAAAATATTCGCTATAAAAATAAGTACAGATACAAGGTATTTCTTTAGGCGCTAGTCAAGTCAATAATAATAATGTATGAAGCATCGAAGAGATTAAAAAAAGTAAATGAGTACAAGTAATTTTAGGCTTAGTACCGTTATAGTCCGACATACATATATCTTGAATCGAGTGATGGAGCTATCATCGCATTTCTTAGCTAAAAGTGACAGTCATCTGTTTAAATTTATTGCTTTTACTTCTTTGCCAACTTCACAGATAAGTTGGTTGGTGGGTCCCGTTAGATCAATTGTACAACAATTACTCTACTCAAGCCGGTATCACAATAATCAAGATGCTGCAAAATTATGTACTATTCCATTCTGTTTTTGTGCACTACATTGTTTTTGTGGTGTTCTAGCAAATTATAAGGAAAGTTAGAATTGTTAAAAATACATGTAAAAGATTTGGACACTGGGCCTTTTGCGATTGTCGTAGGTGTTAATTTTATCGTAGGTTTGAGATTATCGTATGAGTCAGCTCGTAGCTACGGTTATTTTTATTTATTTATTTATTGTAGATTTTTAGTAGGTAGGTGCTTTATTTATTGTCCTAACTTTACGGCTAAGTAAAATTACTTACCTAAGCACTCATGTGGAAGTAGGTGATTGATTGGTCTGATGCTACTTATCCCGTGTATCTGAATTATTAGCATAAATGATACTGAAAACATTGCAAAATGACTATTGAACGAATAATAAATAAAATAAACATGCGCCTACAAAAATGTCGTAGAATGGTGCTGTCAAGTGCAATACTCTAGTGAATATTCCAGGAGTATTTTAGCTAATTAGCCGAGTGCAAAAGAAGGTAGGTATCACTAGCTGCTCAGAGACGTTTTTCATTCTACCCAAGTCGGGGCTAGGGTTCGAATCCCAACAATGAGCTATGATGATGTTAATCATCACAATGACATTGTGATCGAAGATGGCAAACACATATATCTGGGCATTAAACTCATGTTATAGCAACACACTGTTAGGTACCTTGGCAAATTTTCAACTTGAGAGCGGAAGCTAACCAGTCGAGTATAAGAAAGTACTCTACCACCATGCTATGGTTTCCTCATGATTTCCCCTTTACGAATAGCTTCAGCAATTGTTGGCAAGCTCATTGTTGGTATTTGAACCGACCGCGCTAACCACTGAGCTATCATCGCTACAAACTAAAAAACTTTTACGTGTTTTGGTAACTAAAATGATAAGTAAATGTAAGTACGAGTATATCTCAAATTTGTAAGTCCCAATTAAGCGTGTTTAGGACTTTGCATGGTTACGTAAAATTCTGAGTACCGCTGCAAGGGTCATAAGCAAGCGTTATGTCATACCATCTGGCGGGCATCTTGTTCGTGTCATTACTTCTTACAAAGTGTTACTCAATACGTGTAGATATTTCACGAGAAGGAGTCGATATCGTAACGATAAACAAGCTCAATTAATAACATGTAAAAAACACGAATACCGTCTAGTAAATTTGTTTTAAAAAATTAATAGCCAGTTTTATTCGGGATGATTCTAATAATAAAAAAATAAATATCGTAAGACATCACACAGCGACATCTGACCCCAAACTAAGCAAAGCTTGTTCTATGGAAATCAGATAACCGATAGTAAAAGTTAAATAGTTTTTTTTTGTAAATATATACTTAAAATAAATACAGAACACCCAGACATACCTAACCATACACAATGATACCATACATCCAAATCTCTTCAGAAATTTAAAATTTATGGTGGAATAAAGAAACTAAAAATGTACTTATATTATGCATACAGGACCCCTGACAACAATAGATACACTTTTGGGCAGTCGTATAAAAACATATTACGATTATTTTTCATTATACAACTATTCCATTTTCGTTAAAGAATTTTTGATTACCAACCAGAATACACGTACAACTAGGCCACGAGGTCTCAAGGATCAAGTAAGGTAAATGCTTATGTAATTAACAGATATTTATCCATTTAAAATACTTGTCAAGGCGAATTTATTGACCACTTGACCGGAGCGAGACGCAACCTCGACTTGGATTATTTTGGAATTATGTGTATTGAGTGAACGGTCAGCTTATCGTGAGATACCAGTAGGTGATATGTGCATATAATTACAGAAGCTATAGAGTGTAGGTAATTAATTTAAAAAACTTGTTTTAATCGTTTAAAATTTGAAACAGCTGACTAGTTTTCTACTTATGTTATGAAAAAAAAACGAAAAGAAGTACGGGCACAATATGGAGTTTTGGCGAGAACGCGGAAAGAATCGTATCGCCCCATTACATTTTTTTTCCAAAACTTATGTTTTTTCTAGCATTTATGTTTAAAAATAGTGGTGTTTTTAGGCATGACTAGACTCGACCGGCACGGACTGGACTTGACCAAGACGGGACTTTGACTGTAACTAAAGATGTTAGACATAAATTGCATACCCCGAAGAACATATTAGGAACAAAGAATCCAGTTGCCGATGAATTAAAAAAAAAGCACACAATATACTTTTCTTCTAAGAAGAGACTTCAACGCGGCTCAAAGTGATGTAGTTCATTCGCTAGAATGCAATTTATTTTGGCGACTTAACTAGAAAACATTGTATTCCTTTAAAAAAGTTTAACTAAGACTTATTTTACATACAAACCATGTCTTAATTATGAAAGCAAATTGAATTGTCTATATAATTGTATGTATGTATGTTTTTTATCTTATTCCGGAAAATACAAGTAAAATCGCAGGGCGCAGCTTCTTCTAAAATCTGTTAGCAATAAATTCTCTGATATGATTATAATAAATGAATATACAATTTTTTTTTTCGTTTATATTTTTACATTGTGATAAATGCAAAATTATGCTTTTTTTAAACACTTGGGTTAAAGTTTGACGTGTCTACGTGACGTGTGTCTGTACTGTCTTATTGTCTTATTTCGTTTCATTACTAACTGTATCCAGTATACATACATATATAATACGTATACACACTTTGAACAATAAAATTAATCATTCTAAGCTGCAATATTTGTACAAAAGTTTGTGAGACAAATTAATCTCGCAAAAAGAAAACCGATCAAGTGCGAGTACTTATAGTACTTACAATATAGTATACCACTTACGTACCGAGAATACCGTATAAATACGGTGTAAAATGTCATTTAATATACAAGGTACAAGTACAAGTGAGTCTCAGTCAAAGTCATATAAACTAAGTCGAGTCCAGGCCCTAGTTATGTAGTAATTTTACGAGGAGTTTTCTTTCACTATTTTATATTCTCACGCTAATGCACGTAATTCGGCGCTTTATGAAAAAAATACCACAATTTTTGTAAATAAAACGTCCGCAAAAACAGGTCTTGATAAGTTATTCTGTTGTGGTGTTTATTAAACTGGCTGTTTGTTTATTTTATTAGTTTCTAAACAAAACTAACTGCATAAGGAGAAACTAGTGCAGATAGAGACGATAAATGTCGTCGAGTACTAGGCGAACATGATCGTCAGGCGGTAGCAGAGGTCCGAGTCAAGGCGAGGCGCCGTCGACCTCCACTTGAGATTGTTATAAAATCATTGCACAATAAATCGCCCGACGCTCACACCCGATAGTTTGGCCTCTTTCCAATACAACAACACAACTTTAAACTTACTTATGTATATTAAGATTACAATTTTGATCCGCTAGGAGACTACAAGTACGAGACACAAGCGAGTGCTCTTATGTGAACGTTTCATTAAGAAATTATTTATACATAATATGTATAAATATATATTATATATTATATATAAAGTATGTATAATACATATTATGTATTGTATACATAGAAAATGTTTTGAAGGTAAATGAATTATTACTTAAAACCCAAGCTATTTATAAAGAAACACTAGCTTTTACTTGCAGATTCACTCGCGTGGTCAATTCAGAAAGGTCATTTTAGAAAATCTTATCTTTTTTTTGTCCTATGGTCTTGTTTTTTTGTTTGACTGGCTTAGTGTTTGACCACAACTTACCTGATGTTAAATGGCGGTGTGGTCGAAAACGGTAAATACATCTAGCCTGCAATAGAACTGGCTCTCAAGTGAGGCTGTCGGAGCACACTGTTAGGTGCAATCACAAGGCGACAGATTTTCAACTTGATGGTGGTAACTAGCCGAATACTAGAAAGTACTTTACCACCTTGCCATTGTTTCCTCACGACGTTTTCCTTCACTCAAACTCATTGTTGGGGTTTTAATGGGTGTGAACCGACCGCGCTAACCACTGAGCTGTCATCGTTATTGCTATCTTATTTCGGACGGGCAGACTGATACAAATTTAAACCCAGAATGAGCAATAGGAATCACGTAAGCTGCGTTTGTACTGGAACTTAAGTACGCGTAAATGCAATTATATAATATTGAGCGCCATATATAGAATATACGATGCACGCCTATTGAGGCATGTTATTTAAATAAATAAAATAAATATGAATAAATAAATATCATAGGACATTACACACACAGCGCCATCTGACCCCAAACTAAGCAGAGCTTGTGCTATGGAAGACAGATAACTGATAGAATACTTAAATACTTTTTTTTTTTTTGTAAATACATACTTATAATACATACAGTACACCCAGACACAGAACAAACATCGAGGACATCATTTGTGTTAGTCACACAAATGTTAGTCCTGAGTGGGAATCGAACCCACGCCCTTCAGCTCTCGAAGCAGACACACTACCAATGAACCAACAGGGCTGTCTATAAATAATTTCACATCAGAATTTACGTAGGTATATGTTGAGAAACAAAACTGGCCTATGTTCGTCTTAGAGAAACATATTATAACCATTTCAATTTTCATCAAAACAGAAATGATTATAGCATAGTAGCAAAAAGTAATAGATAGTGGAGAGCTAAAATTACTTTCGCGTTTATAATTTTATATTAGTTCCCAATCAGCCCTATTTTTATAAACTGTCGCACAGCTGGGCTTGGGCCTCTTCTTATTATGAGAAGGGTGTGTGTTGACATATTTCACATACCTTCGAGAACTATTTTTTAAGAACTCTTGGATGTGTAGTTTTCCTTCCCAGTTTAAAACAATATTTGCTTATATGCCTTAAAAATGACAGAGTTACGTGCCGTGAGATTAAAACCTAGGACCACCATATTGGAAGCCAGACGGTCTCTCAACTAGGTTGCCTAATTTTTTAATACTAGGATTTACCATCGAAAGTTTTACTAGAAGCAGAAAGTGGAGAAATCTAGCCCCATTCAGGTTAACGACATTGAAAACGTAGAGGCATTTAAGTTGAGAATTAATACATAAAATAAAACCAGTTTATCATTATCTTGCTGACCTTATAGGCTTATATCTGCCAATGCATCTTGTCTGAGCTCCTAGTCAGTCATATTGTTTACGTCTTCTATTCTAGACGAATCTAGTGTACATTGCCTTACTGGAGCGTGACGAGTAACAAAACTTTCACCATATTTACGTTCAATTCTCCAAACTGGCAAGAGTAACTGAAATGCTGTGATAGGCATCTCGGAAGAAAAATATTATTTGATTTAATCAAATCATTTTTCCAAAATCAAATGTTTCTTTTTTAAATATGTGTAACAAAGATCTTATAACTATTATTAAAAGTTCTATTAATGAATAACTTAACATGAGGTTTGCAAATGTAAATTTAAAGTGACATTTGCACACTTCATGTCAGGATAATTTTGTCAAATGCGTCAATCGATTCTTATAAAAACAAGTGATGAACGAATAAAACTGTACAACAGTAAAATCAACTTTTTATTGACAGAAATGGTTTTAATGATGATTAGATACGACTTATTCACATATTTTTTTATGTCCTCAATTATTTTATTTGTTATTTTGCCTAAAATGTTTGCGTTGTCATTTGAGGTGCCGTATGAGATGTTCTTTCTTTGTCCGTCTTTATTGATTCAACTGTGATTACACAATATTAATTTGTATAAAACTTGTTCTTCTAAAAGAGAGGGGAAGGTCCCGTGCTTAATTTCCATCAAATAAAACTATCGATATACTTTCTTGCCAGTGGCAAAATATACAAAATGCGATACCAAAAAAAAACAAAACAAAGAATGAACGCGATATGCGAAATTATCATATCACTGGTTTGTTCATGATCTAAAATTGTACCATAGAACGAAATCAATCCATTGAGAAACTCTGCCAATGTTGACCGTCACTTGTTTTGATAAAGTTAACCATTTCGGTACAATCTCTCCGATGGCACGGCTGCTTCATACTTAATTATTATTTTCTGTTAATAAATATCTCGGTGTATATATCAAATTACCTAGTTACAGTGTAGTGTGGTTATACCTACTGATTCACAAGAACGAGTGACGAAGGCGGAACGGCGATTATACTAGACAAGAGATTTTTATTATTAGTATTAGAGAACTAGTCGCAGTGCTATGTTGTGTCGACCATAAATCAGTTATAACAGAGCATTTAATTCAGAATTGAATTGTGAAAATCTTACTTTCAAACTTTATTATAGTGTTTTTATAGCCCTGTGTGTCGGAATGCAGTGATTACTTGAACCGTTATATTGGATGACCAGAGTAAGATTTTGTTGTGTTTTTTGAATGAGAGTCTGAATCTGTCTTTGCGATAACTTGAATTCGCAAAAGTGACGATACAAAGTTGTAATAATAACTAAAGATCATTGCTTATACGGGTAATGTAATTAATAAATGTGATATATTCCTTATAAATAAAACAAAAATGTGTCACCACGTCAGTTTCCATGATAAAATGATTACAAATATGAGCATTTCAATACATTTTACAAAATTAATTAAAGTAGTGTTGTGAACGACTATTGTTTTTAGTTTTAACTAAATTCTCATTTTGTTCAAACGTTTCCGGCTTTTTTTTTATTGTTGTCCGTCTAGGTGTTTGACTTTTGCTCACCTGATGTTAAGTGACGGTGTGGTCGAAGATGGTAAAGCACACCTAGCCTGGAATGAACTGCAAAAATGAATGAATGAATGAATTACAAATAGTTTTTGAACTACATGAAACTCGTTTTTTTAAAAGTAATACAATGAACGAACGTTCTCTCGATGGTAAAAGATAACGTATGTCCATAACCATTGTAGCGATACACAGAACGTTGAGTTACAAAACAAAGTCCAGAAACTGCCTAGAACATGCCTGGTTTTATATAAGTTCATAATACGCCCCCTGGGCATCGTTGCTTTGGCGCTCATTACTTTGAGACATTCGATGGTTAGTCTCAAAAGCCCTGTAATTTCGCTAGCTATCGTAGCCTTCAAACCGGGAGATCTACCATCATGGGTACAATCACACTAGGTACATAACTACTAAAGCATATTCATAGCAAGGATTCTATATAAAACGATGAAAGTTTCACTACCAGTCGGCAAATTTTTATTTTTTATTTTAAAGACATATAAGAACCCTTTCTTTGGTGTATTTGGGTCGCTCCCCCAGTAAAAGTTAGTAAAATCCTTTGGCATATGTACTCGTATTTTTTTACACGACTGCCTAGAAAGAGGTGTAATGTTTTCAGGACTCATGTACGTGAGTATCTTAATTCTACCATAACTTTAAAGTACCAGAACAGATTTAGATATATGGGATAACGTTAAAATCCTTATATCATACTAAGTGACACGGGTTAAAGTTTGGCGGCAGATTTTCACTTGAGGGTGGTAGCTGGCCAGCAGAGTACCTATGGTTTGTTAGGTGGTTTCCTCACGATCTCTTTCCTTCACCGGCTGCTCAAGCTTATTGTTGGGGTTTTAACCCACGCCCACGCCGTGTGAACTGACCGGGCTAACCACAGAGCTATCATTGACACATCATTTCTCATAACATGCGATTTTAAATAGTTAGAAAAAAAAATACATTTTTGTAAAATGAAAAATGTCAAGAATGACTCATAATATACAAAGAATGGTCATGCCGCGATGTCTATAGATTAAACAGTATAGATTGCACTATACTAATAGATTAGCCGTTTTACACACATCGCAATACAATGAAATTTGCTGCCCGAGTAGTTGTTAACATATAGTTACAATCTGGCCTTCAAGTTGCGAGTGTTTTCATCTAATCTAGAAAAACGTGATCTCTAGTAGACCGCATCTTCGCTTTACATAACGTGAGTTGATGGTCAAACGCAAGCCTATTTTTTTTACTTATGCGGGATTAATACTCCAACTAAAATCGTAGTTTCGGCCACGTCCGGTGGCCTTCTTAAAGTGAGAGGTCGTGTATCTAAAGACGTTGTATTGCGCTCTGTGTGCTGAAATATTCCTAACACTGTAGATGACTCCGGTTAGGAATAGCTCCAGAGCGCATCGGTACATCTTGGACCCTACTAGCTCCCACCCCCGCGCCTGCGCACCAACCACTTTTTTAACGTGCGCACAGCGGCCTGCTTTGACTCCTTGAAGAAGACCACCGAATGTGATCGAAACCACGTGTAATTAGAGTATCCGACATAATTAAACGTAATTAATCCCGTGTTAAATCCACGTCAGTTTCCATAGCAAGACTATTTAAAAAAAAACTTTTTCTAAAGTTCTCTTTCAGATATACGTATAAGTTAGTAGAAAACGTATTACAAAGTTAAGGATTGATGTTTGGACCTTGGTAGAACATGCAATAAACATTAATACGCTAATAACGCAAATTGCTAACAGTAGTGCATACTCGTAGATGTACGATATGTTATTTTGACGACCCGTATGTATGACTTTAATGATATAGCGTTTCTCTCTAATGTATACATACTTATATCGCGCCACTATCAAAATTCTATCCCGGTAGGTAAAAATATAGAACAGAGGCTGCTACTAGCTGCGCCCCGCGGTGTTACCCGCTACATAATTTTGGGATAAAACATATCCTATGTGTTAATCCAGGGTGTCAGCTACCTCCACACCAAATTTCATCAAAATCCATTCAGTAGTTTTTGCGTGAAAGAGTAACAAACATACATACAAACTTTCGCGTTTATAATACAAGCTGCGCCCTGCGGTGTTACCCGCTACATGTTTTAAGAATAAAAAGTAGCCTATGTGTTAATCCAGGGTCTCAGCTACCTCCATACTAAATTTCATTCAAATCCGTTCAGTAGTCTTTGCGTGAAAGTGTAACAAACATCTATCAATCCATCCAAACATTCACAATTATAATATTAGTGTGATTAAGACTAACTATCAAATATCTCAAAGTAATGAGGCAGGACATGCCCTGGACTTTGTTTTGTTACTCAAAGTTCTTTGTACCACTGCAATGGTCATGGTCGAGCGTTATCTCTCACCACCTGGAGAGCGCTTAGTTTATCTCATTACTTTATCAACAAAGAATTTTATAAATTAGTTAGGAAATACAAGTTTTATCGCAAGAGTTTTTATGTTAATTTACGAACGTCATACTTGTATGTACATACTTAAGTATGTTAACAGCTCTGCGAATCAATGACCTGTAATGTTGAAATAAGGCGTAATTTTTCCGTGTTTTTATAATAGAGGGTGTGGATTTTTATATAATATAAAAACTGCGAAAATGGTCGAAAAAAATTAAAATGCGCGGAGGTCAATGTTTATGGGACCTACCCACATTTGTCAAATTTAACCATCTTTAGTTTTAAATAGATGTCAATGTCGTAAAACAAGGTCTCTAGTGGCTATGATCTGTGGGAATCAGTAATATTTCTTATTTACACATTAGATACACATTTAGGTACTCAATGTACTCAAATTCAAATTAAAATTCAAATGTTTTATTTGCATAAATAAGTACAGTCAGGTCGAAAATAAAATATAAAGGCATCCCAATATACTCATACATCTAAAACAAGTACTAATATACATATACATACTTGATATTATTGATAAATAGAACCTGCGATGATGTAGCGATGATAGCTCAGTGGTTAGTGCGGTAGGTTCGCATGCCGAAGGGCGTGAGTTCAAACCCCAACAATGAGCTTGAGCTGCCGGTGAAGGAAAACATCGTGAGGAAACCATAGCATGGTGGTAGGGTACTTTCTAGTACTCGGCTGGCTAGCTACCACCCTCAAGTTGAAAATCTGCCGCCAAGCACCTAACGGTGTGTTCCGGCAGCCTCACTTGAGAGCCAGTTCCATTCCAGGCTAGGTATGCTTTACCATCTTCGACCACACCTTCACTTAACATCAGGTGAGCTGAGGTCAAAACACCTAGCCTGTCATCCATAAAACAAAAAAAAAACCTTTTTACTGTACACACGAGAAACAAAAAAATGTACAGGAAACAAAAGAACTTTACGAACTATAAACTCCAATCCAACTCCGACTAAATATAATGTCGTCCAATTCTGAACTGTTTTTTGCCCAAACTACCCCACTGCTGCTTTCATTGTGAGAACAGACCAAGTGCGAGTTGGCAGACCTCGCACATTTTCGAAAACTTTTTTTTATGAACTCTCTAACATGTAGGTTTCCTCACGATGTTTATCTTCGGCTAAACGCACATAAATTGGAAAATATAGAAGTGCATGCATGCAAGGATTAGAATCCAGTACCTCCAGATTGGAAGCCAAACAGTATAACTACTAGGCTGCCAAAACTTTAAAATGTACCAATTTTTTTACCTTTTTGAACAACATACAAAAACAACACATATTATATTGTCTCAATAACTTATCACCTGAAACAATTTGACAATTCCAATTGAACATATCAGGTAGATTATACAGCTTGACTATTATGCGATAAAAAACTCTACGTACGTACGATGGCTCAATGCCTTGAGGTAAAAAGTCCAAGCAAAATACAAATGCTGCTTACGCCTGTTCTAACTTAATTATACCTACATACCATCATTAGTACCTGTTGCATGATGAAGCAAGGCCGTCTACAATGTATTTTATTACCTACTTTTATTATATCGCCGCTGTATTCAAAGACAGGCGAATTAGGAGCTTGTGTAACGCGGGCCAGCGTCTAGTACTTAGATTTGTTGCTTAACTTTTCGGCACGAATTGCCTGCAAAACTTTCACCGTGCTTATAGATCGACTGTCAAATTTTAGTTTTGAAAGATGCTGTGCCAGATCCAAAAAAAAAGAGGACTCTTTTTTTTTGGAATTTTAGTCAGGGCAATAAACTTACCATGTATTTTTTTGTAATTTCATGGATTTTGAAGAAGTCATCCCTGACTTGTAGAAACTCTATGGGTATAAAGCCTGCCCCAGACAGCCACTGTCTGTGATAGCGGCTAAAATGCTGCCACACAAAACTTAAGCCGAGTTAGTGTAAAATAGACTTTAACATTATTGTAAAATAATTACAAGAACTATTAAAGGACATGAAAATGTTCTCTAGAATTTTAAATTTAAAAAACCTAGATGAATGAGCATAAGATTCTATCAATGGTGGCTAGGTACGCCATGATATCTTTATGTAATGTCAATTAGTATTCTGTAAGTTATCTGACTCCCATTGTACAAGCTTTGCTTAGTTTGGGGTCAGATGGCGCTGTGTGTAATGCCCTACGATATTTATTTATTTATTAATTAATAAAAAATTGTAAACAAGCGTTCTAAATGATATTCTTTTAGTTTTAGTTCATAAAATATAGTAGATTCATTGCAATAAAAAATGTTTTTAAGGCACAGCGCTACTTCAGAACAAATTTTTTCGTAGCTTTTGAACAATGTTTTTTTTTCTACGTGACATAAAATTATTAACATAATTTGATAACTTAAAGGTGAGTATATTTTTAAAATTTAAATGTAAAATTTTTGCAATAAAGACATCATAATCGGTTCAGCCATTTAGTACTTATAAGAAAACATAGAGACAGACATTAATATATGCAGGTAAACCTCTTTTGTGTCTAAAGACATCTCCAATTCCAGTTTATTCCGAGTCGCTGTTCAGTTTCGATACCTTCATCTCCTTTAATAAATAAATAATTTATGCCGATAACTCACGCGGAACCTCAGTCGAATGTTTCAAAACTCCGTCAACATTCCTCTATCTTTTATACTAAAACGTCATCAGACCCGTCTCTTGGAACAATCTACATACGGGTCATGTAAAGCATCAATTAATTAATTTTTCATTTCATTTTGAACCGTAATTGTGTTTCTGTTTCTCACGATCGAGAATTGTTGCAGTCCATTCTCTGCAGTGGGAGTCACACTACGGGGCTATTGAGCCTAACAATCATCCTTCAATATTTTTGCTTTATTTGTATGAGTTTACTCTATCTATTACATTAGATTAGCTCGGATACTCCATCTATGGTTTCAATTAAATCCGCTTTAAAGTACCTATTCAGCATCAAAGCGCTGGACATTATCCTGCTACACAAAATTCTGGCAAATGCTGCTGTGGGTTTGTTATCTTATACCATCAAGAGAACATATCGTTTGTCTCGTTACTTTTACAAAAAAAAAAATGTCTTGCCTTGTATTTTTGGGCCTGCAAAGAGGTTTTTAAAGAGGTTTTTTTAAAGAGGTTTTTTAGAGGTTTCGTAAAGCTATACATAGGGTATATAAATAGTAGTTAATAATAATGATTATTATTGATTGATTCTGGCGTTACTTTACTGAAGCTCATTTCGAGTGTTCATGTATATAGTTTTTAAATATCTATCAAAAATACTCCTTATTTTATATAACTAAAATCTGATATACGTTTAAAAACTAAATTAATTAAAAATAACTAATTGAAATAACCTCAAGTCTTCATATCCTTTTTTTGCTGCTGTAAACACGGTTTCCGACACGTTTTTCGCCTCTACACGACATATCCTCAGGTGTTGACCCTTCGATTGCTTAGCCATGAAGCCAAAAATAACCAAAGCTGTTAACACCCAGTTCATTCAACCAACTTGTAATACACAGCTAACAATAAATTATTTAAAATTGCTAAGTTTCACGAATCTTTATCCAGTGGCCTTTTTAATGCAGGATCACTAATGTAAACACTGTCCAACAGGAGTCCCAGCAACAATGTACGAGCAGTTCTTAGAAATAGCGTTCGAAGCGGAGCTGGACACCCGTGAATGCCCTGAACTGCTGGAGGTGGCTGCCGACCTCTGTAATGAGGATCAACTAACTCGGGCTGCGGCCATCACTGAACTCAGGCAAATTATATTTGGTGAGCTCGATAGCTGGATAGTGTATTCTGGCCAATAATCCCACCTGGAAACGTGAAAGAGTGAATTAATAATAAATATCGTAGGACATTACACACAGCGCCATCTGACCCCAAACTAAGCAGAGCTTGTGCTATGGAGACAGTTAACTGATAGAATACTTAAATACTTTTTTTTTGTAAATACATACAGTACCTACACCCAGACACAGAACAAACATCGATGTTAGTCACACAAATGTTAATCCTGAGTGGGAATCGAACCCACGCCCTTCAGCTCTCGAAGCAGACATACTACCAATGAACCAACAAGGCTGTCCAAAATTGATGAAGATGAGTCGTAAGCGAGGACGTAAGGTGAATCAAAACAACACTCAAATAATGGTAGTCGCAGAACGAGACGTTTCAACATAGGTACACACTTAAAAGTAAGCAGAGACTTTATTAACTGCCCTGTTAGCTCATTTCGTAGAAAATCTGCTTCAAAAGCTTTAGGGCCTGGGTTCGATTCCCACCAGAACAAAAAAATTTGGGGAAACGTTCCAAAAAATTAAGACAATTGAGAGTACTGGTAACTACTAAAATCATGCGAACGTTTTTAACTTCGTTCATTTGTTGCTAAAGGTATGGAAAAGTGGATCGTTAACCTCTAGCGTCATGTTTCTGTACAATTTAATTAACTGAGCTATTTTTGTAATAACAATCGTGTATAATTAGGCTGGGGATTTTTTTACACGTATGCTTGCGAGTGACCGACATCTCGCTTGATGTTAACCGAAGATGCGGTTTACGATGGAGCATGCTTGTTTAGAAGAAATCTATTGACTCGCTACCCAGATTCTATCTGGGAACACCCGCTTGGGTAGCTAATTCCATTGTTTAGCGGTTCGTCCGATGAAAGTGGTATTGAACCGTTTATATATCGAGTTTTACAAACATCAAAACTTTAGCGTTTAAAATTGAAAACTTAAAAAAAACACACGTTTTTAATAGTTCAAATTTTATATTAATCTCATGAGTCTCGTGGTATGTTATCATGGTGCAATGGAGCTACTGCTGCTATCGAATACCCGTGGGCGAACTGATAGGAAATAGCAATGTTCTGAAATATTACTTTATTGACACTTTCACGGACTGTCAAATGACCACTAATTCGCCTGATGGTAAAAAATGTTGTAGTAGAACATAGATTGTTGATATTCACTCTGAATTTAAAATAATCAAAATGAAACCCCTCAGGATATAAAAAGCCGGTAGCTCATTTTATTCAGGTAGTGTTTTTTTTTTCGATAATATAATCCTACGTTTATGTCCATTGACGTTTATTATTCTATTTTTCAGAGCGTGGAGAATGCAGACCATCGAGAACAGATGATGAATATCTAATGAGGTTTTTACGGGCAAGAAACTCTATTCCAGCGAGAGCCCACAAACTGGTATATTTTTTATATCATGCTTTCAATTATATGATAATGAAAAAAGATGGAAACTGCTGCTGTCTTTATTAAAATTGCATAGTGACTCATGCATTTAAGTAGGTAATGTAAATAAACATAACTTTAATGATATGAAGAAGAGTTTTTGAAAACGTTGTTCGTAGTAATTATTATTTGAACTGTGCAAGATTTGCTAGGCAATGGATAAAAGCAACCTACTCGTAGCGCCATCTATTACATCACCTAGTAAAATTGCTATTGCCTTTTGAAGGCTTTCAACATTCTTAAATGTTTCTTTCAAAATGAAATAGATGTCGTTGTAATATAATTTAGTTACGAGTTTTGTTGGCCTAGTTTTATGTGAAAAGAAATTAACCGCTGTTATAAATTTAGGATTTATTAAGTTGAAAGGGATTGTTATACTGATCTTAATGGATAACTTTCAGTAAGTACCTACGTATTCATAATTTTGATATCTTGAAAAAATGCTAGAAAGGAAGGTGTTCTGTAGACAAAATCGGTTAGCTCTAAAAGAGCTGATGAGCAAGTACAATTAATCCCTTTCAGCTTATATAACTCACTCTATATAACTAAGCGTAAGAGATAAAACACAAGTTTCTATTCCAGCTAGTACGATACTGCGGTTTCAGGGAAGCCTACAAGTCGCTATATGAAGGCGTTGACCTCTGGGGCTTGTTTAAGGTCCAGGACGCTTACGAAGGCATCTTATACGATCGCCCAGATTACGGCCGGATTTCAATATTCAAGTTTGGTTAGTGACAATCCTTCGCTATGTAGATAGAAAAGCTTAATTTAGCTATACGGTGCGTGTGGTAGCGATATTTTATTTTATTTTGTAGTGTACTTTTATTAATCACTAGCTGATCCCCGCGGTGTTACCCGCCACATGTTTTCAATATAAAAAGTAGCCTATGTGCTAAGCAGGGTCTCAGGGCAGGGCAACTTGGTGGTGGATCTCCTTAGCAGGAGGTCGTCAATGTAGGTACCACCGCAGTACCAGTTATTCTGCCACTAAGCAGTAGTGTGTAAGCATTACTGTGTTCCGGTTTGAAGGGTACTGCAGCTAGCGAAATTACTGGGCTGTTGAGACTAACTCTATCAAAAGTCTCAAAGTAGAGCGCCAAAGCAGTGATGCCCTGGACTTTGTTTTGTTACTCTGAGTTTTGTGTATCGCTGCAATGGTCATGGACAGGCGTTATCTCTTACCATCAGGAGAGCGTCTCGTTCGTCTCATTACTTCTTACATTAAAAAAAAAAGCTACCTTTATACCAAATTTCATCTATATCCGTTCAATAGTTTTTGCGTGAAAGAGTAACAAACATCCACCCATCCAAACTTACACATTTATAATGTAATATTAGTGGGATGGGATTTATTTAGTAACATAAACCATGTTCATCAAAGCGTTGTCACAATATTGAGTGTATAAAAATACACTCGGTCAAGATTATACACAATTGTAATTCCTGATACGTAAAATTACATATATTTAATCTATAGATTACTTGGCGGCAGAATATCTGGTACTGCGCTGGTGCCTACCTAGACAACTTCCTGCTAAAGAAAATTACCACAAAGATTCTTCACGTTCCAGGTTCATGGGACCCATCTGAGTACCCAGTGGAGGACTTGGTGAGAGCTGGCATGGCCATGTGCGAGATCGGCATCAGAACACCGCGACTGCAGGTCATGGGCGGCACGGTCATAGTCGATCTGTCCGGGATAACGTTTCGACATGTAGCCACTCTCACACCAACAGTTGCTTACCAGATCGTCTGCCTTATGGGGGTTAGCTCTTTCACTAATTTGCTTTAGGAAAATGTGGGGCATGTTTTGGTGCGATGTTGTGGTTTGTTTGTTGCAAGGTCTGTCTTATGTGGAATGGCTTCGGTTCCTTCGTTCTTTCGGGTTTTCCGCCGGGTTAAAATCTACCTAGCTTCAAACTATAGCTATAACTATGTAGGTGCGGTACTATAAATTAAATTTTACTTGATACTATAAAGATTTGATGCGCGATGTCCTGAAAAATAATTATTGCTTGGGGTATGATAAGACTTGGTTTTATATGGACATAGCCAAGATTAAGATTCTAGTATCTGAAAGTACTGATTTGAATGATGTGCCGTAAAATGGCATGAAGAAGCAATTAGTGGTTAATGCGATCGGATCACACGCCAAAGGGCGAGGGTTCAAATCCCACGAACGAGTTTAAGCTACCAGTGAAGGATAACATCGTGAGGAAAGAATAGCATTGTGGTAGAGCATTTTATAGTACTCGGCTGGCTACTACATCAAAGTTGAAAATCTACCGGTAAGCTTATGTTGATTAACGGTATGTTCCGGCAGCCTCAGTTGAGAGTCATTGAAATGTGTTTACCATCTTCGACCAGTCATAAAAACTTGATTTGACAATAATTATGTCCATTGGGTCGACAATATCGTAAAAATCGTGAATCGAGTTAGTGCAGGACTGGGAAGAGTGGCGAACAGAAAGCTAATCAGGCGCGGTAGACCTGAAAATAAATGAATGAATGATTGAATCTTTTCCAAAGATGTAATTCAAATTATTCAATCAACCTTTTCTATTCACAAGGGCATGTTATTCAACTCTGCCTTTTTACTGTCTAAGGAGGTTTCATAC
Organism: Biston betularia; assembly: GCA_905404145.2. Taxonomy (NCBI): domain Eukaryota; kingdom Metazoa; phylum Arthropoda; class Insecta; order Lepidoptera; family Geometridae; genus Biston; species Biston betularia. The sequence goes on from FR989877.1 coordinate 2,212,497, forward strand.
TACTTCAGCTGTAAAGTTAGAAATTTTTCATTTTTAATGTGTATTTGGTCAAATAACACGAATTTTAATATTTACAATGTTTCTTTGTTATGTTGATAGCTACATACGCGCAGAACAAAAAACGAAACACGAATAGCATTTTTCTAATTTCAAAATAAAATTTCTTTGGTGTCGCATGGCCTGACACATCCCCATTTTGTAGCAGAGGGAATAATATTTCTCAGTTTTTGGCGTGAACGCTGAAAAGTCGTGTCGCATTGTATTCTTATTCTTATTTCAAAGTGGGGGCGATAGGTCCTGCACTGACGTCCCGCTTGGTGTGTATTGTGCATTTCCCCCTACCAGCGTCTGCCGAAGCCAACCCAGCTTCTTGAAGTATCGGAGCGAGGCTCTGGGCCGCTGGCATAGTAGCTCCAGTGAACGCATTGTATTCTTTTCCCAAACTTTGAAAATAGTAATGTTTTATTCATAAAGTGCAATTTGTAAGCGCAAGTGTGGGAAACTGATATAATGTGGTGAAACTAAACTTTTCGTGTTGCTTCCAAAGCTCCTTTGAAGTAGTGAAGTTGCCAATACTTTACCAGATTTGCCCTTGACTTTGTATGACTGTGACTTATTTTACTAGTTTTATTATAAACTAGCGACCCGTCCTGCCTTTGCACGGCTACTATATAGATACTAATGTAGTGCATATGCATGTATTATACATACAAACCTTTCTCTTAAATCACTGTCTATTGATGACAACCACATTAAAGTCCGTTGCGTAGTTTAAAAGATCTTAGCGTATAGACGGCGGGAACAACTTTGTTTTATATTATGTAGATATATCTACTTGAAAATATCGAAACTGGCAAATGCACAAAGTTTGACGCCAAAAACAAAGAAGAACATTTCTTTCCATAGGCTCAAAATAAAGGTTCTAGTTTAGACACAAATTGAATGCTTCAAATACCGTATAGTTTAATTGTCTGTTAGTATGGTCATTTTTAATAGATGGCATATTGTACGATACACGTACTTATATAAGACATTAATTCAAAAGTAAAATTGTTTTAAAGTCCGCTTGCTACATGTACAATGGTCTTTAAGTGAATTCCAGGCACGTTCGAGATTTAACATCGGTTTTCGATCGGAGTAATAGCCCTCGGGGGAGACGAAACATCTTTCAAGCCAAAGTTATCTCTACCCGCCCTTTCAAACTTACTTACACTTTCATATAAAGTTTGCCGATACTTCAAGCTACTTATATCAGAACGGCAAACTCGTTTAGATATGAAAAGAAGCTTTGAAAAATTTATCAAGTCAGTTATGTGAGCCCGCGCAAAGTTTTTATTAATAAAAATTGTTTAGATTTTTCGAAAATTTAAATTTGTTATTGGTTGAAAGAGTGAATTTTATGTACCTACTTAGTACTATGCACCTACTTTTATGAAAAACATCGAAATAGAGTATGTGAAAAACGGCCAACCGATCTGCGGCATTGCTTTGTAATGTTTTTTGTAATTGAAACCGATTAGTGAAATAGTAAAGTTGTTAACGTGGTCGCTTCACACACTGGAAAGGGCGCAAAACATAGCTAAGAAGCCATATCATGGTGGTGGGTTACTTTCTAGTGCTCGGTTGGATAACTTTAACCCTCAAGTTGACACTCTGCCGCCAAGCATCTTACGTTATGTTCAACCACACCGTCACTTAACATCAGATGAGCTGTGGTGACTACCATAAAAAAATACACTGCTTTGCAGTCGAAGTGAACGAAGTAAGCGTTCAGCTTGCGTAATGTTTTACACAAAAAATTTATGACCGACTGAAGTAATTAATTTTTTGCGAACGAACCAAAAATTAATGGTCCTTCACTAGTTTTGTATGATCTGTGCCGTATTGTAGCGTACATATAGAGTAGCTTAATTTTTATAAATATTTTGTTTGTTTTTTGTTACCTCTTGATGAAATTTGGTATAAAATAGCCGTAACTCCAAAAAACATACGTAACCAGACAAATGGGTATCAGAAAACCAAAGATCCTTAAAATTATTTTTTTTCAGCTGGCCAACCCGACACGTCTCCGCAAATGCCACATCATTAACTACTCCTGGATCCTGAACACTTTCTTCTATCTCTTTAAACGGTTCATCCCCCAACAAGCGTGGGAATCCATCTTCTTCCACGGGAGTGATTTAAAGAGTCTCCAGCAGCACATTGACAAAGATTGCCTTCCTCCGAGATACGGAGGTACATGCAGGAACATGGTTTCCGTCGGTCACTGGCTGAAGAAAATCAAGAAGTATAGAGATACAAACTTTGACAAGGAAATGAAAGAGCTAGGATATATTATCAAAGAGTAGAAATATCTCTTTTCTTCAAATATATCGATACTATATGTCTACAGGGTTATTGTAATATATTAAAATCCTGACAAGAGTTATTGAAGGCTCGGTATTCTGGGTAGATATGACATTACCTAGCTTGTCATCTTTTTTTATTTTATTGCGTCTCTCTGATTTAGGATTATTAAAGCCTTGCGGTTTTATTCATATTTTCTGATACAAAAAAGTCGCCTGTAAATATATTCATGCAGAAAAACAAACATATAGATACACTTTCTAAAACTCCTAAGATGTTGAGGAGTTCTTCTGCCGCTCCTGGGAGCGTGGCTTTTTGAAAAAGATTCAACTACACTGGCTAAGAGCAGGTTGGCAGAGTTCACACGTTTTTCAGAACGTTAACAACGCCCAGGCGCGCGACCTGCATGCCTTTTCACGAAGTTATTCTTCACCGTATGAAGCTAGCGGCAAGACGCACGTTATTTGGAAAAGACAAGTGAATACCGTGGGATTTGAGACCAAGATCTCGGCGTATCATTTTTATGTACATTTTATAAATTTTAAGGGACTGGACTACCATTGGCTGCCTTATAAAGTAATCATTAGGCGTGATAGTATTTGTTAAGTTATAGAGTTAAGAAAAAATAGTTTTAGTGTTTTTGTACAAGTAAGTAAAATTAAGTTTGCTTAATAGTTTTTTTGTATATTTGTAGGAACGGTCAGTGCTCAGATTTAAAAGTATGTGATATATTTATACTATACAAAATTAAGTAACTTGTATTTATAGTTGATACCGGATTGATGATTTTTTTATTAATAACGTTTGCCATGTAGCCTAATGTTAAACGAAGATGCGGGCTACGACGGAGCACGTATACGAGAAGAATCCAATTCAATGTGATTCAAAGGTTGTATCTATTGGGCATCACTTAAATGACCAGCAAACTCCACTAGTTAACGGCTCGTACAATGAAAGTAAAAACGCTTTGAAATTAGTGAAGTTACTGAAAAAAAAAACTTACAAACATTAAAAAAAACAGGCTTTAATCCAAAAAATTGAAGAACACAATTTTTATGAAATAACAAGTTCCTTCTATGATATACCTACAGATATTAAGCATAAGAAACATGTTCTTATTTAAATATACAGATTTGAACAAGGTCTCGTTATATCTAGGATCTATAACAGAAAAAATGTTTTCATAATTTAATAGGGCTTACCTAAAACATGGTTCGTAAAATAACAAAGCGGTGGATTTTGTAATATTATTGTAAAAAATAAGAGTTCTCTGAAATAAGTAACGAAAAATTGTTCTTTGATAAAGAATGTGACTTTTTGGTATTTTTTCTAATAAATTACAGTTTGTACGAAATAGTAAATTGTTTACATTATCTAACCTAACAGTCAATTTAGTTTATCCATATTTATAAACAACTTAAAAATTGCAATTGCAAAAAATACCTTTTAAGAAAAATGTTAAATAATAAATATTGTTGCTACGTTCATTTTCACTAAAACCTTTTTGCTTCTTTTTTTAACCTACGAATTTTATCTTCTCTATAAATTACCTAATCTATTTACATCAGTCATATAGAGGAGTGTAATCAATCAATGTACCAGGGTATCATACGTCACCACGAGGACGGTAATAGCGCTCTATTAATCACTCGCCGATATGGGCGCGCGAATTTATGCTCTCCTGTGACGTGGGACTTAATTACCTACCGAGACAGATGTGCCGCTTGAGAAATTCAGAGGTTGTTTTGAAGTAAATGTAAAAATAAATTCTACTTAAAAACTAAAATAATGTAAAATATGTTTACCTATTTATTTTTTAAAAGAGATTTTTACCCGTCTTCCCAAGAGTGTTATGTTTTTCTCATGTTTGTGCCTATATACATTTATGTACACCGAAGTCACATCTATACACACAATAAAATCGTATTTGAGCCGTTTATGTACATCAAATATTTAAAAAAAATACATAGGCATACACACGTTGTACTTATTACTACTCAAACTGCCGTGATTTTTGCTGGCGGTCATACACCTGTTACACCAGCACAGCTAACGGTGGCTTCATAATCATGGCCACCACGCTAAAGATTGGGCTGATAAGACGAAAAGTAATCTTCACATTGTAAACGACACATTTGATGAAAATAATTATAAATACAAATAAGTAGTGTAAATAATAATTTAATTCCTTAATTTCAGCACAAAGTTTATTGTTCGTATGTGAGTTACCCAACTAAGTACCTAATTACGAATTTGTATATTTCATATTTTCCATCTCTCTTTGAATAAAATTAAATATTGCCGGCTACTGAATTGTTACCCCAATTATAATTTGAACGGGATTCTGCCTCTGGTGCTAAAAATAAAAAAAATAAACCTTTAATATTTCTACGTTGCTTCTAACCTGTAAAATTTTAAATAAAATTTCAGAATAAATAGACAGGCCCGTAAAAACGAAACAAATTACGAGCTAGCCCCCCTTAAAGGGAGCTTTGTTATTCTTCAGTGCCAATTGCGATATGAAGACACCACCGCAGTCTGCCCGTCGCGGGTCACTGCCTCCGATGTTAACGATTATGATACGAACCCAAACTTCGGTCCTTCCTAACTCTCTCACACCTAGAATTAAACGGACAACAACACTGAATACAAAGAACCATGGAACAAGCAATACTAACAGCAGTTAAGTACGCCATTGAGCGCCATTTTACTCTATATTCAACCGAGGGTTTCCAACCTGCCAGATTAGTTCGGACTGATTAAAAAGATCCGAATTTCATTTCGATTACATTTTATCTCTATAGAGAGCTTGCCCTATATTCATATTTAATTGTGGTATTTGTAACCGCAATTTTGATCGCTACCGCTGACTGCGTCACAAACATTAGAACTTCCAGGAGACCTAGCCACTAACCACGTCACGTCTATCTTTGGCAAAGCTTTCTAGAAAATGTCTAGGGCGCCCTGCGCTCGCAATCCCTACAAAACATGTACTGCGATTAAGAACTGTTATACTAAGTCAAAAGACACTCGTTGCACATTCGTGCTCGTTGTTATTTGAATTAAATTTGGTCGACCTTCAAATTCCCGAAACCACGACAATTTTCGACAGGTTCCGGTTTTTTAATCTAAAAGTAATGAGACGAACGAGACGTTCTCTTCATGGTAAAAGATAACGCCCGTCCATGACCATTTCAGCGATACACATAATTTTGAGTAACATAATAAAGTCCAGGACATCACTGCTTTGGCGCGCATTACTTTGTGACTTTCGATAGTTTGTATCAATAGCCCTGTAATTTCGGTACAGTACCCTTCAAACTGAAACACAGCAATGCTTAAACACTACTGCTTGGCGGCAGAATATCTGGCACTGCGGTGGTACGTACCTAGATAACTACTCCTACTAAGGAGATCTACCAACAAGTAAAATAACTACCACACAAGTTTTTTTAAATATATTATTATCCAAGACTAGCTGCGCTCCGCGGTGTTACCCGCTTCTTTTTTCCGGATAAAAATTAGCCTATGTGTCCATGTGTAATCCAGGGTCTCAGCTACCTCCATACCAAATTTCGTCCAAATCCGATCAGTAGTCTTTGCGTGAAAGAGTAACAAACATCCATCCATTCATCCATCCAAACGTTCACATTTATAATATTAGTGGGATGGGATAAATACACACACGTAACATAGTGGCGAAACTTTCATACTATGGTTTAAGATATTTATTTTCTCAAAAAGAATATAGTATTCACTTACATGAGAAAAATGCATGTTTTTTTCTTAATTAGGGTAGGTACTTACGAGTTGCAAACATACAAGCGAGACGAAACAAACAGTGGCTAAATGCATCATGAATCAGTAAATCAGTATATATAAAGGATATATAAATATATATCCTTTCTATATTTTCGACATGGTACCCCTAACCGAGACGGAAACAGGCTAGCCACGTGCCGTGGTAATGGACGCCGAGATGTGGCTGGCACTTCATTACCATCAAAGTACCTACGGGGACTTACTTCGATCACTAGCTACGTACTACATTAATTTCTGAAATAGTTATATCGTACAAAATAAAATTGGTCTAAGGATACTTTCTAAACAGAATCGCGTGTGGTATCTCATCAAACTTGATGCATCTACTACACACACGTGGACTTCTGTCTAGAAATCTGTCGGAATCTACCTGTCTTCTATTAGAACTCTGTGCATGCATCAAATTTATTCTCATTTAGTTTTTTGTGGCGATGGTAGCTCTGTGGTTAGCGCAGTTGGTTTTTACGCCGAAGGGTATGAGTTCAAACCCTACCAATGAGCTTGAGCTGCCGGTGAAGGAAAAATATTGTGAGGTAACCGCAGGTACGAGTAGGGTATTTTCTAGTACTCGGCGGGCTATCTACCCTCGAATTGAAAAGCTGCCGCCAAGCACCGAACGGTGTGTACCGGCAGCCTCACTTGAAAACCAGTTTGTGCTTTATCATCTTCGACCATTTAACTTAATTTTACGTCCATTAACAACAACAGTTTTGAATTGGCGAATTGGCAAACGTAGCGTAGGACGCCCTGAGACTCGATGGAGTGACGATATACGTAGGACAGCTGGCGGTGGATGGAAGCGAGAAGCCGAGGATCGGGCTGAGTGGTGTGTCTTGGGAGAGGCCTATGTCCAGCAGTGGACTACAAAAGGCTGATGATGATGAACAACAACAGTTGGCAACATTGGTTGCATTATATATCACTAGCTGCGCCCCGCGGTTTGCACATGTTATCGGGATAAAAAGTAGCATATGTGTTTATCCAGGGTCACCCCTTGCCCAAATTCATCCAAATCCGTTCTGTAGTTTTTGCGTTAAAAAGTAACAAACATCCATCCTTCCATCCAAACTTTTACATTTATAATATTAGTGGGATTTGTCACGAGGACTAAGATGGATGACGTTGCTGTTGCTGCGCTAACAATTATTTTATTGCTTTATACAAACAATATCTAAATCTAGTAAAACGACAAACACTGGAAATACCTCCCACGACCATTTCTTTCATCACTTCACGTTTCAGCACTAAATCGTTGGCGTCTCAAAGGACCTCAGGGCCCCGAACACAATAACAACTTTTTATTTTCCTTTAGTCACCCACCCAGACGTCATTTCTACTTGTATTATTGTGAGACAAGGGTGTGAATAGACATAGACAAGGTCGTAAGTGGAAACAGTCGTTGACTTAGTATCTCGATAGGTCAAAGCTTCAAACTGAAAAGGTAAAATGTCCTTACTTGACCTTTAAGGACATAATACCTAATATCTTAAAAATAAACGAATGCTTACAGTGTAACAGAAAAATCTACCATCATTAAGACCCATTAGATTAACATAAGGAAGCAAAATCAATAAATATTTACTGTAAAATGTAAAGATAAGAATATTAGCAATAATAGTCACTCAGAGTTTTGGCGGGAACGCGGAAAGAGTCGTGTCGCCCGGTTATATTTTTTCCAAAACTAGTGTTTTATCGAGTGTTTATGCATAAAAATGGTTGTGTTTCATTCATAAAGTGCCGGATCACAAGCACGAGTGTGGGAAAATGATATAATGCAGTGAAACATAACTTTTCGTGTTGCTTTCAAAACTCTATCGAAGCTTTATAGTAAAATCTGCCGCCAAGCATCTAACGGTGTGTTCCGGCAGCCTCACTTGAGAGCCAGTTCCATTCCAGGCTAGGTGTGCTTTACCATCTTGGACCACACCTTCACTTAACATCAGGTGAACTGTGGTCAAACAACTAGCCTGTCAACCATAAAAAAAAAAAAGTCACCGCTACTTTACTAAAGCATGACTGTACTTGACTGACACGGACTGTACTTGACCAAGACTGGACTTTGACTATAACTATAGCTACAAGGCAACTTATTTACTTTTAAAACTTGACACTGGCAAATGCTAAAGATGCGACGCCGAAACTAAAGAAGAAAAAAACTCACTCATTGAAATCTGTGTACAGCTATATATATGTCCGAAATCCGAAACGCTAAGTATCGTCACAAGAAAGGGGTTTAGTTTATAGTTTGAGTTTGACCTCTTTTGAGAACAGGGACCGCAGGCCTCAATCAGAGATGGAGCGAGGTCAAATTTGTGCGCGTAAAAAAATACGAGACTCTTTAGAGATGCGAGAGGTCATTTATAGTGTACAGCGATGCCCCGAGCTTTGTTTTGCAATTCAAAGTTCTGTGTATTGAAGCACTGGTCATGGACATGCGCTATCTTTTACCACCAGGAAAGCGCACCGTTCGTCTTATTACTTTTACCAAAAAAAAGAGCAAAAAATGTTTACTCTTTTCTTCTTACCGTAAACCTGCCAAGCCCAAGAATATAAGCCTTATTACCCTGCTTATAAGCCTGCATTACCCCCGACGCCCTCGCCTTACACCGTCTCTGACCAGATAAAGGATTAATGGAATCTGACAGTAAGTTGATAACAGAAGTAAGACGGTGACTATATCATTTTGAACAGATTGTGTTCATTGAAATTGGATATAAAATGAATAGGTTAATAGCTTAAATGGTTAGAGTTTCATATCTAAAGGGTATACGACGGGACACTGTTAGTAAGACGACATGTCTGTCAGTATTCCTGGCGTTTATCTGTGAAACCGTGATAGGCAAAGGCTAAAAACTTTCACAAAACTTAGCAACAGAAACAACAACAGAACAGAATGCAATAATATTCACAACAATAAATACAAATACACAATTTTTTTGATCTCTATCGCATTCCAAAACTATGCATGTCTAGGTGCATTACAATTACATTTTTAAAAAGTCGCTAGATAATAATTAGGATTATTATCATTGACGACAAATGAATCGATAAAATAAAAGTGGTTTGCATGGGAAGTATAAATACATAACTTATTTAAAACGTACCTACAAGAAAATTATTTATGACGTGTATTATATAATATTACATAATAATGCGATATTTTTAAAACAACATTATTAAAATAATGTTAAAGTAAAAAACTGTAACGTCAAGTACGTTAAGGCTGGTCTGTACAAAGATTATTCTATCAGAACTACGTTATTTTCCCAGCGTAACAGGAACAAAGCCTCGGGGCTCGGCTGCCGATGACAGCAGAGTTATTGTATCTATTGTAGCCTCTGAAGGTGACGGTGGTCACGAGGTGCGGTCATTAATTACCTTTATTACGCCACATCGTAAAAGTAGAAATCAGCTATGTGGCTGTTAGATTCGCGCGTCAAAAGGCGACATTTATTTCTATAATTTTAATTTCTTAGTTGATTGATTCTGTATAGAATATTTGTTTTTATCCTTCCCATTTTTAGCCTGAATGGAAGACATTGCTTTAGCGACTAGGCCGCCACTTGTAGCACAAGCTCATAGGGTTCTTATCTGAACTTCGAATATTAATGTCTGGTGCACACAATAAAAAGTCTCTATATATCATTCTCGTATAGAGACTTGGGCAAACGATTAAAAGATAATTCGTGTGACCAGAATACTAACACCTACTTTAGCCAAAAGTTCATTGTCATCCGGAGTGGCAATGATGCCAGCAGCCAAATTTTCCTGCTCGCGTTGACTAGATTTTACTCATTTATTTCGTATAAGATTTATTTCATTATACTTCTTATGTGTAACTGTTACATGCGACTTCCTCATCGTGGAGTTTAACAAAAAAAAAGATTAAAATTTTCCAATTTTCTGTGGAATTTTCTTAATTTTGCTTTCCGGAAGAACAAAGAATTAGAAAACTTTAAAAAAAAAGATGAATGAAATCGGTAAAGTCGATCTCAAGTTATGGCGTGACCAAGGGAAACGAAAAGACTTTCATTTGTATAATACATACGTCATACATATATATTGTAATTATGCGAATAAAATTAATGTCAGTACAAAAAAAAACTAATACGTAAGCTTGTGTGTTTGTTTTTTCTTCAAACAATTTGTAAGAAATAAATAAAAGTTGAACATTTACGCTTGTATATTGTTTTCACAGTTATATGTGAAAAATGAAAATGTAAATTGAACCAGATCCCCAATCTTAATAATATTTGGTGACATCGATCCAAATTTGACATGAGATAAGCGTGCATAGGCCATATATTTTCACTCGGAAAGTGAAGAAAAAACCTGGAATATTGTAAGGCTCAGCTAATATTATAAGAATAAGCTGTCAGTATCAGCAGGTGTGGGGAAAAGGGCTTAATTAGGGGTTGTTTAGGGTTCATTCGAATTGACTGATTTTAATTAAAATGCTCACTCAGGTCAGTCGAGTGTCAAGATAGAACCTACCGCTCTATTGTTGAGGTAAAAATTTTACAGATATTATAAACCTTAAATGAAAGCTGATAAAAGCTTATTTTGACGTTCAAAAAGTTTCACAACATTAACAGGCAAAATTCCACGTACCATACATTTTTAGACCGTTTCGATCGTTTTAATATTTTAACATTTGTTACACAACTCAGTTAGTAAACTCTATTAGAAATATTCTCGAAATAGTAATTTATTTTGAGAATACATTGCCATCCAGCTTGGCAATGCTGCCAGCATTCTGGCCACATATCTCTCCTCTGACGCTAGCTATATTATAGTTATTATGATAATATCCTTTACCTCATAATCGCTATTTTGAGATATACTCGTAGAATCATCATGGTCCACTGGTGGACAAAAGCCTCTTTCAAGATACGGTACACTCAATCCAATCTTCACTACGTATGTTGTCACTTTATCGTATCTCAGGGCGTCCTACACAACATTTGCCGATTCGTGGATACTCTAGAACTCGTCTACTTCAGCGATTGTCGGTTCTGTGACAGATATTTCCAGCTCACTGCCTCTACAGCTTGCTAATCCACTGTTGATGAATTACATTGTTTCGGATACGATTCTTTAGAGAAATGCCGAGCTTAGTTCTTTTCATGGATTTTAAGAGTAATATTTGTTTAGTTACTGGTCTTAATCAACGATTGAATATTTAAATAAAAGTAAAATACTCGTTAGGTATACATTAAACTCACTTAAGGATGAAATAATGTAGATAGTTAAGGTATCCATAAGCAAAAATACTAGTCTACACCATCTGTAATTATACAGGCAACGTGCTCTAAAAAAGTATTCAGCAATTACTAAAAAAAATAATTGATACTTACTTAAAATTATGCTTGTATATGATAAATATGATAAAAAAGTTGCAATATTTGGTTTTTGTTTGAAAATAATAAATAGGTTTAAAGAAATACATATTTTTAAAGAAATAATCCACCTTTTGAAAAGAGAACGCAAAAGATAATGAATGTTCTGAATTCAATTAGCCATTCATTTCAGATTTATCAGAAACATGGGACAAGTTAATAAATTAGCTTGTAAATTACGAAACAACAGCTTCTAAGAGATCTGTAGCACGGCTACGGCGCTACAGGTTGCCAGTCCGTAGCGAGCTACGCCGTAGAGTAGACGTAACAGCGCGTAACGAATCTGTTACCAGCATTTTCATTGAATTTACGCCACGTGGCTTATTTTCATAACAATATTTTCGCAACTTTTCACGCATATTTTAGTAGATGAAAGAAAAACAGTTTTGTGATTTTTATACTGATTGACGATCTAAAAGGATTGAAGGTAAGAATATATATAGAGTATAGAGTTGTAAAAATATGAATTGTACGAAAAGAGATAAACATAGAAGTATTTTGTATTATGTTGATATATGTAATTGATTCCTGCCAGGGTAGATGTGTGTTTTGTAGAACCGATGGTGATGGATGATTTGTTAAATGCATTATCGTATTTGATTAACAATTTTCTTTTGATTTGTACGATTGTTTAACATTGTTATGACTAATAACTACTCGTTTTCTCCAAAAAATTATTAATCTATTACTATGAAAACTTTTTTTACAGGTGATTGTTTTTAAACAAAAACCTACTATTTATTAATGTCGATGTACCTTTTTTTGTAATTGAGACAGGCTAGATGTTTAACCACAGCTCACCTGGTGTTAAGTTACGGTGTGGTTAAAGATGGTAAGCATACCTAACTTGGAATAGAACTGGCTCTCAAGTGAGGCTGTCGGAACACAGCGTTAGGTTTGGTGGCCGATTTTCAACTTGGCGAGTACCTAATAGAAAGTCTCCTACGACTATGATAATATGGTTTCCTCACATAATTTTTTTTCCTCGGCCGGACAAGCTTATTGTTGGGGCTTGAAACCACGCCTTTCGGCGTGTAAGCAGACCGTGCTAACTACGGAACTATCGACGTTACAAATCTTCATGAATAAAAAAATATCGTAGGATATCGCACACAGCGCCATCTGACCCCAAACTAAGCAAAGCATGTACTATGGAAGGTAGATAACGTATAGAGTACTGAAATACTTTTTTTTGTAAATACATACTTATAATAAATACAGAACAAACAAAATCCTTAAATTAGGTGATTTTTGGGGTAATTATTTCTATTACTCCTTTTGTATGTTAATAAATCAACAATTCAAAAGCAAAAGAGGACTATAATGGTTTTTAATGAAAGCTAAGTAAAACTTTGATGTCGTTTCGCTCTAAATTGCGATTCGTCGAGAGAAAAGTTTTATTTTCCACGTTGTTTGTTCAAAGCTCGTTTCAAAGTTCGTTTGATGGACCGGGTAAAGTGAAGCATTGAATATGCAAGAAGCTTCTACATCTACATTAACTTTTTTAAACTAGGACGAAACCAGAGTCTACAAAAATTGTTAAAATAATATACAAATTTACAAATAAAAAAAAGCGACTCCATGACCGCCAACTAAACGCACTGCTCCAATGAAACAGCGAGATTTCGGAGTAAATGAAAATTTCATCGATATAGTATGTAACCTATACAATTTTTAGATTATTGTTGATTTTTTAAAAACCGCTTGATTGATTTCGATTTTATATGGGACCAACTCTAAAGTATGATGTACCAAGCAAAAATAGAATCATCAAAATCGATTCATAATTGGCGAAATGATCGCGTAACATATAAAAAAAAAATTACATACAGTCAAATTGAGAACCTCTTCCTTTTTTGAGTCGGTTAACATTATTTATGGAAACATTTGTGATTTTTATCACAATCGGAGTATCCGAACTGATCAACCGCAACTAAATCAATATTTTTTATTGTTATTTAAATTAGGTTCATATTTGAATATACTCTACCTGATGGAGCTAGGTTAAACGCTAGGTTAACCTAACCTATTTACTCTGTATTTTAGGATATTCAAATTATACATTTCACAGACTCCGGTAGTGAGTTCTACAATTTCGCTGTGCGAATAAAAAATGTGAATTAAAACGCTTTCAGCGTACGTGGGGAATATCTACTATTTACGGAAGTTATAATGTAAACTAGCGACCTGCCCTAGCTTCGCACGGGTGCATGGTAATACTAACGTAGTACCTCGTAAGATTTAGCCTGCGTTTGAAATGTTGCAAATTTTTGAAATTCTCAAATTGCCTCTACGATACAATATGCATGTATTATTATGTTTAGATAAACCTTCCCCTTAAACCACTTTATTTATTGGTGAAAACCGCATTAAAATCCGTTGCGTAGTTTAAAAGATCTTACCGTACAGTCGGCGCAAATCAACTTTATTTATACTATGATAGAAATCAAGATTAACAAAAGTTTTTACATGTAACAGAATGAAATGTTATGCTAGATTTATATGCAAAATGTTGTGATCACTTCTACCACACTTCCTGCTCTACAATTTTTTCTAGGCCTCAGGCGTCAATCAAGCAGACGGATTGATTGCCTGATGGTATACAACCACCGATGCCAATAGATATCTGCAATTCCTAAAAATATATAATAGGAGTACATACAGACGTATATACAACCACAAATATTTTATTGAAAACCCCAAAGTTACAGGTCATTTTTCCATTCAGATTTAAAAATAACATTAGAAATATTAAAATAATAACATATTATGTCAATATAATGAAAATTACATTTATACGCAAGTAAGATTTCCAATAGAGTCTGAATAATTATACGTAGGTACATGACAGCGATGTTTCAGAGAGCGTACTGGCTATAATCTAGCTATAATTATAGATCGAGTAGTAAATACTGACACTCACATTATGTTTTACCAATAAATAGGTTTCCACATTCGGGGAACAATTATGTAAGCCTCACATTTCGGATTCATCTCATAATTCCCTTCCAGCTCTTAAAACAGTCTGACTCAGGTGTGTAAAATTTAATGTTATTTTGGCACACCTCGTGTAATACAAATTAAAGCTAATTTATTCATGTATTCCTTCTCCGAAATGCGAACAAAGCGAGCCTCATTAGCTATGATTCATATTTAGTGAAAATACGGAATGTTATTAAAGTTTCCATTAAGTTATGTAAGCCTGGTACTTCTATGTTATTATACTAAGACTTAGATCTTATATATTCATTCAAACTAGCGCCGGTATACACGATACACTAATGATACAATTAAAAAAAAATAAAAAATTATTGAAATTTTTTTTAGTGATAATTTTACTTAATTATGAGTATTATACGGAAATAAACATGCATCTAAAATGTTATCTAGTATTTTTTTTCCTAAAAAAAAATTAAGCTTGATTATGTCGTACCTTTCCTAAAGATTTATATTTTGCAATGGCAACTAACATGGTGAAAAAAAGTTACAATGTCTCAGGTACATACCATACCAGAAATTAGAGACAAAATAAATCTTGAAACAGCTAAACATCTGGCAGCCTGTTACTAAAATACCTTAGACATCACGTAGTCGAGTAAAAAGAGCGTATTTTTTCAGTTAACTGCGCTGTAAACCGAGGACGGCAAAAATTAACCATAAAAGTACTCGTAAACAAGTCACTTACAGGATGGGTCGGCCATAAATATGCACACGAAGACAATTCTAATGCATACAGGGCTATTTTCAATCAACAGGCCACCGCGCGCTAGCATCTTTATAAATTTTACTCCTATGATTTTTCATAATTCGTAATTTTTATCATCCACACCATTACAAAAAAGTTTAATTTATTTTTAACTTTTTTTAATTTAATATTTCCTATTATACACTTTAAATAGATATAAACATAAAAGTGTTTAAAAAGTTAATGTTCAAACGGGACGAAACACGGGAATCCAGTATTGAACTTAGATTGCAAGTTTTGTGTACAATTAATGTAAAAGCTTAAAAAATAAGAAAAAAAAAATAGTGATGGGAATAATTATCACGGGACATTACACACAGCGCCATCTGACGCCAAACTAAGGAAGGCTTGTACTATGGAAGTCAGATAACTGATAGAATACTTAAATAGTTTTTTTTGTAAATACATACTTATAATACATACAGTACTGTTTAGTTCTGAGTCTGAGACACAGAACAAACATTTGTTTTTACAACACAGTGTTTGTCTTGTGTGGGAATCGAACCCACGCTCTTGAAACAGACATACTACCAATGAACCAACAGGGCTGTCAATATATAATAAAATAAAAGGATAAAGTCATAACTGCAACCAATATAATACATTAAAAGCAATAAAACGCAACCAATCTCGATTTTAAGTCTTATTTTATAGCGTAATACGGAATACAATAAAAGTAACAGAAAACACATGTCTAAATAAGTTTTCAGAAGCTTGTCAGTCATGAAAATAAAATTCGTGGCGTAAAAATGTTTTGGACCACTGCGGGGACAAACCGCACCCTTTGAACCGAAGATACTTCTTGCTTAACAAAACATAGGCTGACGATTCCGCTTTATGCAGAGTTTCCGTTTCAAGGGATCCATACCTGAAGAGTGTTTTATGGGTCCCTATTGCTAAGTTTGCATTGCTGTAATTTTAACTATTGAAAATACTTAATACAACTTCATTCTGCACCAGAATAAATGTTTTTTTATTATTTAAAACTTAATGAGACGAACGAGACGCTTTCCTGATGGTAAGAGATAACGCCTGTCCATGACCATTGCAGCGATACACAGAACTTCGGAATAACAAAACAAAGTCCAGGGCATCACTGCTTTGACGCTAATTACTTTGAGACTTTATGGCTATGGTTAGTCCCAACAGCCCAGTAATTTCGCTAGCTGCAGTACCCTTCGAACCGGAACACACACAGTATAATGAGACTTTAAAATCTGTATTATGAGTATTGTATTAGTTAGGTCTGCCAACCCACATTTGGTCATCGTGGCTTACCATTCTAACAATGGGAGAGTAAATGATTTCTCTTTAAAAAAAATGGTTGATCGGTTAGATGTTTAACCACAGCTCTTCTAATGTTAAGTGACGGAGTTATCAAACATGGTAAACGCATCTAATCTGGAATGAAAATAGCTCTCAAGAGCACCACACACACCACTAGGCTGCAGATTTAGTGGTAGCTAGCCGAGTAAATATAAATTGTAATTTGAAAAGTATTATTATGTGAACACGTGTTTTTTGAGAACTGCTCAAGGATTTTATTGTAAAAACAAAGAAATATCTTAGCAATATATAAAGACTTCGTAAAAAATTTGGTCACTGTTTTACTTTTCCAACAATACGAGAAAAATCGCAATAACCGAAGTTTGACACTCATTACTTTGCGTAACCGCCATATTTTTGGTCTGCTACATGTGACCCTTTACAATACAATATTAGATTGATCATCGACTACGGTAACAAACGTCGCAATACGGGGTCTTTACGTAATAACAACGTAGTAAAAAAATGCTACATTGATACGGAACCCTCGAAGAGAGAGTCCAATTTATGTTTTACTTCTTTTTAAAGTCATCCATCACAGCCACGTGAAACGCGAACTCTTTGTAAACCGTCTGTGGCTTACTTACCGATGTGGTCTCTGTTTTCGAGTTTTAGATGATTTGTGAGGTTCTTCCTTGAACATAATGCTAAGTTGTAGAGATGCCCAAAAACCACTACATGCATTAAATATGTAAGACAATTTAAGTGTCATGTTAATATTAATCAAAGGTACAAATACTTTGTTGATAACACAAAAGTTACAAGTCAAATTCCGTTATAGTATTTCAAATTGTCAAAAGCATTGATTGCAATGACATGTAAATGAAAAATCGTCCAAGTGCGAGTCGGACTTGCGCACAAAGGGTACTATTATCTATAAAACGGCAAAAAAAAATCACGTTTGTTGTACGGGAGCCCCCTTTAATATTTATTTTATTATATTTCTTAGTACTTGTTGTTATAGCAGAAATACATCATCTATGAAAATTTCAACTGTCACGATTCATGAGATACAGCCTGGTGATAGACGGACAGACAGACAGACATATAGACAGACGGACGAACAGCGGAATCTTCAAAAACCGGAACCCTAAAAAATAAAATAAATCCGGGGCTTGCCACTAGTTTGCGATTATGATGTTATTACAGCTACATATAACGATGTACTGACTACTTCACACAGTAAATTTAAAGGCTGAGCCTGTGGGCATCTCTATAGAATATCATCTCTGAGGAATTATACTAACAAAGGTATGTGTAGGTACAAGTAATATCTGGGTGCTTCTTTCTAACTTCTAAGCCATTAGTCATCTTGGTAAGAATTGTTACAAACAACATGTATCTCTTTTTAAGAAAGATATCTCCGTTGTTTTTGTGTTATAAAACAGATTAGCATAACAATCGAGCTCTGTGAGATGGTTTCTCATAAAATTTTATTTTATAGTCTTATAGTAATGAACGCCAAGGCAGCGACGCCCTGGATTTGTATTGCAACTCTATGTTCTGTGTATCGCTGCGACGTTCATGGACATGTGTTACCTCTTACCATCAGTAGAGGTTCTCGTTCGACTCATTTCCTTAAATAATAAAAAAATACATTGAATCGGGTAATGGCAAATATTCTAATGAAGAACAGCGGTGCGTGTACATGAAACTAACTTTATGTCATGTTGTTTTCTTATTTTTGGCAATGTACTATGTAAATTCTTCCAGTGATAAGTATATTTTCAAGTGTCTCATGTTAAAATGAAATAAGATAAGTCTTACCCACAGACAAAGTCACATAAACTCTATATCGAGTCCAGTCTGTGGCCTGGTAAAGTGTGTAGACGTTTATGGAATTCTCTACGGAGTTTAAGAAACATGTTGTTTTATAATTTATCAATAGGGTCAGAAACGCGCGTTGTGGACGTTTCAAATTAAATGAGATGAGATAAAATAAATGAAATTTATTTGGCAGTTACATACATCGTCTATCAGAAGTTATATATAAGTGTTGTTCGGATGTAACACAGAAATATTATAGTGATGATAGCTCGCATGCCAAAGGGCGTGGGTTCAAACCCCAACAATGAGCTTGAGCTGCCGGTGAAGGATAATCGTGAGGAAACCATAGCAATATGGTAGGGTACTTTCTAGTACTCGGCTGGATAGCTACCACGCTCAAATTGAAAATCTATCGCCAAGCATCTAACGGTGTGTTCCGGCAGCATTACTTGAGACCCAGTTCCATTCCAAGCCAGACGTGTTTTATCATCTTTGACCACACCGTCACTTAAAATCAGGTGAGCTGTGGTCAAACACGGGCCAATAAAAAATAAAAATAAAATGTTAAACATACTACTAGGAATTAATTATTATGATTTTTTTATTATGGAAAAACAATATACTTCGCCGGACAAAAAAATCACTAAGTACTTCATAAACAACAAAAATAGAAAGAAACGAAATATTTGGGGATATAAAAAAAACAATTCAAGGAATCGATCAAGAAATCGACAACATTCAAGGATCAATGAATGATACAGCCTATCCAGCTTAATTGTACTAGAAAACATAATCTCTCATGTATAGAGGTCAGTTGTTGTATAAAGCAATTTTTGTACATGAAAATATGTATTTTAATATGTTTTCAATTCTACTAAAGTTTAATATTTTATGTAATTTCCCTATTGAAATTTTTTAGTTGTACTATAATTTTCATAATATTGTTGAAATAGGGTAAATGTAACTACATTATGTAACCTCTGGGACCAGCTGCGCAGTTCCTACAAACTAATTTATCTCAGTAAAGACCCCACGAGACTCCGTTTATAGAACGCTCTGTACAATAATAATTTATGTTAAGATTTCTACTTTGTTCAATACTGTTTGTGTTGAGAAATTATAATCCCACTAATATTATAAATGTAAAAAATTTGGATGGATGGATGTTTGTTACTCTTTCACGCAAAAACTACTGAACGGGTTTGGATATAAAATTTGGTATCGAGGTAGCTGAGACCCTGGATTAACGCATAGGCTACTTTTTATCCCCAAAACATGTAGCGGGTAACACCTCAGCTAGTATTATAAATGTGAAAGTTTCTCTTTACGTCTACATTTTTCTCTTCACATCTACATCTGCCCTCGAAAGCTATTGACCAAAGCAATAATCACTAACTCTCCAAGTAGATTTTTTGTCAGCTTGCAGCAGTTAATTACTGAAGACAATAAAAATAATAAGTCGATAATTTAAAAAAAATTAATAATGATTAATGCTTTTGGCAGTAGCAGCATACACATTTTATAGGAACACACAAATGACGTCGAGGACAATATCCTCTACGTAACATCTCTCTTGGAAAGCTTTTACTACTGCATTTATGCCTTTACTCAAAAATTCTATGCAAATACGCCTAGGGCTAGCTAGGGTAAAGGTACCGCAGTCATTCTATGAACCGTAAGCAATGGAAATAGGAGCTTCTTTACCATATTTTTTTCACTTTGTGCTCTCTTAGACGTTCTTTGCAATTTTAAAAATTCATTTTCTGGCCACTCTCAGAGATATTATGTTGAAAAACTTGAGTTTATTGTGACGTAGAATTTGAAAATTATACAAGAAACGAGTATGAAATGTATGTATAAAGTTATATTGGTAAGTAGCTTTTTCATAGATCGATTTATGTTCTCAATTTTTTTTAGAATTCATGAGATTAAATTTAGTAAATTAAAAATATCAATATTTTTCTGTAAATTTATTTAACCAGTCATATTACAAGCATGAAACTTAAACGACATCTAAAAATTATATCTCATTGGCGTGAAATGATAATAACTGTCCATTCATTTTTTCCAAGTGTAAATTAACCTTTTGTATGGAACAAATGTTCAAAAACTGATATTTTTACCCACGACGGAACGGAGTCGGTATACGGGTATATGCGTTTGGGGTGAGAGGATGTTTGTTTGTGCAAATCCATGTTGCCATTTTTCTCCAAAACTACAAGTCTTTAACTGCAGTTTTCAGTTATAGGTTCGGGTTTGATTGGTGCATGTTCTAGGATAGATGTTATGGTGACGACTCACCAGGGGGCGCTGCAGCAAACATTTTTTGTGCAAATACATGTTGCCATTGTTGATTTTGGTGCAGTTTTCAGTTATGGGTTCGGCTTTGATTGGTGCATTATCTTAGATAGGTGACAATTCCTTTTTAATCGTTGTGGCTTTTTAAAAAAAAAAAATTTTGATTTTTATTGTCAAATGTAGGGGCCTATAAAATTCATTCATTGGCATCAGGTGTCGGTACTGCAATATTCATTCAACGAATACTCACAAGTAGTTTCACTTTTTTTTATGGTTGCCAGGATTGGTGTGACCACAGCATACCTGGTGCTGAGTGACGATGTGGTCGAAGATGGTAAACACACCTTGCCTGGAATTACATGTTCCTACATCTCTGTTGCAGAAAGTTTCGTATCAAGATCATTAAACTATTATAAAATGTATACTAAAGTTATTTCAAGCTTATGTTTGTTTGTGACTTTTTACTATTTAGCGCTGTGGGTGGCGATGTTGTTAGTAAACGCTTTTGTTGCCCCATATTTCCAACTTGTACCTTTCTGAGAAGCTCTTTGCAGATTGTAAAGAGAAAATGGAAACTTGTTGTTGACTTCTATAACAATAACGTAACTTTGTAATCAAATGGAAATATTTATGTTTTACTACATCCACTTTGCGTTTTACCCGCTTATTGTAGGTACTTAATGTATTTCACGGTACATGAAACTTTACCTTGCATCAGAATAGTGCGCTGAAGAGAAAGAAGCATGGCGGATTCAATAAATCTAATGCAATTTATTTACGAAGTAAAAAAAATAGTTTCACTATTCTAGGTAAGCAAATGTCTGAGTACAAATATAATATAATAATTCTAGTAGACAATCTAAATGTGTAATGACCTGTCAGAAACACAATAATAGTATGACATCTACTGTAACAAATAAATAATATAGCAAAATATTTTGAACTTAAATTTCAGATTTAAGCAACAGATTTTCAACTTCAGGTTTGTAGCTAGTCAGCCGAGAAATTAAAAGTGTCTATCACTGTGCTTTGATTCCCTCATAATGTTTTCCTTTACCCGTAATCAAACTCATTATTGCGGTTTAAATCCACGCTATTATCGGCGTGAATCGACGGCGCTAACCACTGAGCTAATATCGCTACAAAATGCGACATTATTTTTCTTTTTATGACCTGCGATATTTTATTTATTCGTAATTAATACTTAAATATACGTAAGCACTCAGACTTTACTTAAACTAATATATAAACAGAACACTATCTACAATATAAGATAAGCTGAATTTTAATAAAAATCCAATGAAATTATTTTACCCGACCTAACATAGCTAATTACGCTGGTATTGGCTTGGGTTCTAATTAATACCAAGCACCAACTATGCACAATGAACGTCTATTGAAATAAGTGGCTTAATGGCTAATGAAAAATCTAGCGTTTTTAATTAAAACCTCCTCGACTAGCAGAAAAGGTATTTTAAGAACTTGTTGTGATTCTTCCCTCTTTCTATTTAAGAGCCCTGTATTTGTGTGCTCGCTAACTGGTATTTAAACATTTTTGAAGATTTTAATTAGAAAAATTTCGCTAGGTCTCAGCAGGTGTAATTATAAGATACCGGGTGGAGTAACTCTGGTAGGTACCATGAAACAACAGCAAGCGCTTGATATGGGACGCTATTTCAGCACAAAAATAAATAACTCAATTATTAATAGTAGACAACAAGTACTACTTAGTTTTACTTGGTGGTAAATCTCTCGCAGTACTACCACTTAGTACCACGCTGTACCAGATATTCTGCGCCAATCAGTAGTGTGTAAGCGTTACTGTGTTCTGGTTTCAAGGGTACAGCAGCTAGCGAAATTGCAGGGCTATTGAAACTGACCATCGAATGTCCCAAAGTAATGAGCGCCAAAGCAGCAATGCCCTGGATTTTGTTTAGCTATTTAAAGTTCTGTTTATTGCTACAATGGTCATGGACAGACGTTATCTCTGACAATCAGGAGAGCGTCTCGTTAAAAAAAAGTCAGCATCAGTCAATAAAAAACCCTGAGTGTACTTGGAGCAAACGTATAATAAGGCGGGTAGCATTAGGTACCTATACCTTTGCTCAATGTTATTTATTTTATCTATGTTATTTATTTGTTTATACAATATGAAATATGTATTCTGAATTAAACCCGTAATATTTGGTCTTACATAAGTTATTTGCTTTTTTCTTAATTCTTAACGTAAAGAAATTATTTACTTAGACTAGCAACTAACAAAAGTAGATATTCAAGTTATGAGCTATAACTTAAATAATGTTATTTTTAACAAAGTTGAAGAACCATTATAGACAACTTACCTAAGCAAAACGTGTACTTAATAAAATTCGCCATTAGGCACATTACGAAAACGGCTTTGAGGAAACTCATTAATACTAATGACGCAAATCGAAAATAAAAAATAATGACTTATTCAAACAAGCAAGAAAAATTATTAAAATACTGAATGTTTTAACATAAGAAATATCTGAAGCGCTGTTAGGTGCCTATTCTCATTTGTTTTCAGAGATTACGAACACTATTACAAATTTAATGGTACCTATTTTTACTTTTAGATTAAACTAGCAGATGCTTCGCGGTTTCACCCGCGTAGTTCTCGTTCCCTTGGGAATACAGGGATAAAAAGTAGCCCATGTCACCCGGAGATAATGTAGCTTTCCATCGGTGAAAGAATTTTTGAAATCAGTCCAGTAGTTTCGTAACCTATTCAATACAAACAAACAAACAAAAATCTTTCCTCTTTCTTTATAGTATAGATATAAATAATAGCAAATATATGTTATTTTTTTTAATGGTTGACAGGCTAGGTGTTTGACCACAGCTCACCTGATGCCAAGTGAAGGTGTGGCCGAAGATGGTAAAGCACACCTAGCCTGGAATGCAACTGGCTCTCAAGTGAGGCTGCCGGAACACACCGATAGATGCTTGGCGGCAGATTTTCAACTTGAGGGTGGTAGCTAGCCAGCCGAGTACTAAAGTACCCTACCACCATGCTTTGGTTTCCTCACGATGTTTTCCTTCACCGGCAGCTCAAGCTCATTGTTGGGGTTTGAACCCACGCCCTTCGGCATGCGAACCTACCGCGCTAACCACTGAGCTATCATCGCTACAAATGTTTGATGGATGTTGTTAGATAAAATTAACGTTGATTTTTACGTAGGATACCTGTGCTATGGAGAACATTACCTAATCCAAGCTAATGTCATCGACAATTCTTACCGTACACATGCATCACAATATTCCCACATATTCAGAAAAAAAACCGTCTATTTTTAAACTAGCAAATTCTATAGAGCGTGGGAGAGTCGCAGAAATCAGACAAAGTTCGATCGTTAGCAACGAGTGGGCTCTTAACAGAGCTCAAGCCTTTGACCTATTTTAGGCAACGACTTTAGATAAAGCATGATTAGAGAGCCCATCCTTGATCTGTGAATTTTTGTCGACCTGTTTTGAGGAGATTTATTTATAGGTATGCGCTACTATACGATCCTTATAATAGTGTTTATTTACTTTAAAAAAAAACGAATAAAAATAGTGGTGTTTCTAGAGCTGTTCGGCGTGGGTTTAATTCCCAGATTTTTTGTGACAAAAATGTGTGTAACGATCATACTCGTGGATGGGTGTTCTGTTTCTAGATGTTCGGTATGTATTATAAGTATTTATTAATAAAAAAAAACACCCACTTCGTGCCTATAGTAACGCTAAAAGCACGAACCTAAACAAACCTCTCGAATTTGTCTGTATTTTAATGACTTTCGTATATTATATTTATTTTATTTTAAAGTCATACCAACGAAGCAGCTAATAATACAGATGATACACATTAAAGACAACGTTGGCAAAAATTAAGCGCTGCCTCAATTATAAGTATAATATAAACCTCATTCAATATGCACAGTATGCTTAAAAATATATTACACTAGCTACGCCCTGCGGTGTTACCCGCTACATGTTTTGGGGATAAAAAGTAGCCTGTGTTAATCCAGGGTCGCAGCATGGAGGTATCCATACTAAATTTCATCCAAATTCGTTCAGTAGTTTTCGCGTGAAAGGGTAAGAAACATCCATCCATCCATCAAAACTTTCACATTTATAATATTAGTGGGATAGTGGGATTCATTGATTAAATCCATCCTCACTCTCCTGTGGTCTTCTGTAGTGGTACAATACGTTTGCGAGATGAGCTGCTGTATGCTGTGCAGCCTGCACGTTAGTGGGGCAGGCTTCACCGGACGACACATCATTTTATAATGTTTCTCTGTTTGTCACAGCATGTGCTCAGAAGGGCGGTCGAGGGTGCAGCAAAACGACCTACTGCTGCACGAGGCCGTCATCAAGAACGAGCCGGACGCCGTCCGCGACGCGCTCCAACGACCCACAGATGTCAACTGCAGGAACAATGTCAGTATTATATGTTTTTGATTTCAATTTTACTTGTATTTAGATCTCATAGTAGAATTTTTGATTGGTTTAGAACTAGATGGCGCTGTACAAAATATCCTTTAGTATTTTGTCTCCTCATTTCGTTTCGCCAAATGGCTTATTCATTGAAAAGACATGTGATTTTGTGGAATGACTTCTAAACAACAACAACAACTGAATAAAAGAAACTGACAGATAAAATAAACCTACTGATAAAAGAAACCGACAGATAAAAGAAAGCTACTCATAAGCTATTTATCAATATAAATTAGGTAAATAATGCAATGTCTGTCAGATATAAACGCAAATTAAATTCAATTATCATTTGATGTAACTATTTATTGATTAAAAAGTTATTAATACTAATAAACTGAAAGGCTTTCTAAACCTTTATTTAATTCGCGAATTGAGTGGAATTATATTTGGATAAATGTCTGAAAACAATTGGGCTCTTAGTTATTTAGTTAAGTGAGTATTTAAATAGCTACTTCTAGTCTTGAACTTGAATTGTCTTACTAGTACTCGGTTAAAAAAATTGTTTCGTACCGAAAAACCATTTTGGTGCTGGTACAAAAACACTACGCTAAAAAAATAAAGTACCTAAATACATGCAGTATAGATTCACAATAACTCACAATACAACTAAGTAAGCGTACAAAATCAAATGATATCCAATCAATTCCACCGAGAAATTGACTTGTTTCGTGACGGATCTGGGCTCGATATTTCATTTTCTGCTTATAAATAAAAGCAATGACAATTTCCGAAAAAACAAGCCTGTCTTTCTAAACATATTGAGATTAATAAATATATTGTAATACAATGTAATATTTTTGCGTGTAGTTACTAATTTCGTATCTATACTGGATCGATAAAAGAGTTTTTTCGTCTGGAGCTAGGTATAAAATTAGGTCAGGCTTACCATAACAGTATCATCGGAACTGAACTAATTTAAACTTCGTAGGATTGACGTAAACCAATTAACAAACATACCACGCAACGTGTTCCGGTTTGAAGGGTACTGCAGCTAACGAAATTACAGGACTGTTGAGACTAACCATCGAATGTCTCAAAGTAATAAGCGCCAAAGCAGCGATGCCCTGGACTTTGTATTACTCAAAGTTTTGTGTATCACTGTAATGGTCACAGGGAGGCGTTATCTCTTACCATCAGGAGAGCGTCTTACTTAATATTTTTTTAATGCAAATAAAACAGAAGCTTGTAATAATATAATCAATCGCAGTAAAAATTGGTTAATTCATTCCGCTTCATGGTCGATATTCCAAAGACTAAACGGTTCAAGTCTACCTTTATTGTACGAACCGCTAAACAATGGAATTTGCTGCCCGAGTGGGTATTCCCTGATAGATGCAATCTTGGTGCGTTCAAGTCGCGAGTGAATCGGTTTCTCCTAGGCGAGCGTGGTCAACCGTAGACCGCATCTTTGCTTAACATCAGGCGAGTTGGCGGTCAAACGCAAGCCTATATGTAATGTAAAAAAAATATATTTTGTGAAATGTACCTTACATAACCAGCTTTATGATACAAGTGTCCCAAACCGGATTGGAAGCTTAACCCGGCTAACAAAATAAAGAGAAGATTATAAGGTTGAAAGCTTGTTGATTCCTGCACTGGAGACGTCAGCTGCGATCCTCGACACGAGGGGATTACTGAGCGACCAACTTACATTTACAGTTGGCTAAATGGTGGAACAATATATGTTTAACTTACCCAAGAGATTTCTGATCTATATGTTTAAGATTTATGTTTTGACTGCTGGAAGGAGATTTCAGCACTCAAAGAAGACGCTAGGGATGCTTTTTTCTTAAACAAACGTCCTAAATTCCACTTCGCAGGGGAATTTATATGACGGATTTTGAAATTATTTTGTTAATTTCAGTTGAATCCTTATTATAAACATCTGGAAGGAGGGGAGTGGGACACTTCAAGCAGAAAAAAGTGATCTAATAAGGGTTCCGTTTTTTAATATTATTGAATATAGCGTCCTCCTGAGGACATAAAGCATAAATAATTTTTTTTTAGTACATAAGTAACAACATTTTTTTTTCGTACATAAATAATGTACTAAAAAAAAAATGTTGTTTTGGGTATCAAATAAAAGGGCTGAATTAACACATTTCAAAAATGCATATTTTATATTTACGTAGGTATTGGTCTGGTTTTTTTAATAAGAAAAAATAATGTTTTTTTTCTTTCTTCTTTTAAATGTCGGTTGTTCAGTTGGTTTAATTTAAAACAATGGAATTCATTTTCATAGTGTTTTTTTAGTAATAATTAGCTGTTACCCACGGCTTCGTCCGCGTTCTTTTTTCGCAAATCGATGTTTCGAGTTAAAAAAAATTGTTTTAATCTCAATAAAATCTCTTTATAGGTACTTAATGTTTGGTAAACGTTTTCTTGAGTTAAAACAACTACGTTTGTGGCATCCCTCCCACGTGAACACGCCACTCAAGTCACCCGTAAAAAATCTGTGCCTATGCTCATCGTTTGTCCTATTTATTTTTTTACCAACTGTATTGAATTGACTTACTAATTATTTAGTATAACGAAACTCTGTTATAAGGTGAAGAAATAATCTGAATCTGAATCTGAAACGTAGTGATTTGTTGATTGTTATAGTATAGCTGACATTGATAAGAAATTACTGCTTTTTCGTTTAGCATCGGAAGAGATGACGGACAATTCGGTGGTGGGTCGGCGAAAGCAACTGAACAGATATCTTGGTCGTATTAACGGAGATGTTTCGCCTCCGGCTCGGGTGGGCTCACATATCGTGAAACATGTTCAGAAAAGGTTTTAGAAATATCAGACAGAATTGGACACTGATACGTTCATTGAGCAAGTTTTTCTTCTATTGTGTGTATAACAATAGTGAAATGTTTATCTTGTCTCTATATCAGCGGAACAGAGTATATAAACTGCGAGTTTTACTGCAAAAAATGTGGCAGTTCCCGGGTGAGCATTAATTAATTACGTAAGCTGTTTTTCTTTTAATTTGGACAACTTAGTGAGATTTACTGACGTTAAGTGGTGCCCTTCTCCGACCCTACGTGGGATTTATACTACGTATTTAACTATGGAAACTCTGTAGTCGGAATATCCGATATAATTGAACGCTAAATAAAACAAAATGTATGATATTTATTAAAGGACTAAATTTAACTATTTTTGGGGCTGCGTACTTCAAGCCGCAGAAAAAAAACCAAACAAATAGCCCGGTTTATCGTTGTACCATTTATTATAAGAGATTTTTATTTTTATTTTTGACAAGCTAGTTTGACCACAGCTCACCTGATGTTTAGTGACGGTGTGTTCGAAGATGGTAAAGCACACCCAGCCTGGAATGGAACCGGCTCTCAAGTAAGGTTGCCGGAACACACCGTTAAATGCTTGGCGGCAGATTTTCAACTTGAGGGTGGTAGCTAGCCAGCCGCGTACTAGAAAGTACCCTATCACCATGCTATGGTTTCCTCACGATGTTTTCCTTCACCGGCAGCTCAAGCACATTGTTGGGGTTTGAACCCACGCCCTTCGGCATGCGAACCGACCGCGCTAACCACTCGACTATCATCGCTACAAAATGATGTTGTATCTGTATTAATATTGTATTATCTGATGTAGTGTATTGTTTGTTGTGCAGTACGGACGAGCGCCGATACACTGGGCAGCGAGCCGAGGCAACGTGGAGATAATCAACCTGCTCATCGAAGCGAAATGCGACATAGAAGCCGCTGATAAGGTAATGTGCCGCTATGAAGCCAAGTGCGAGCGGGACACGCGCACTAGAGGTTCCGTGGCAACACACGACGTAGCGATGTTAGCTTAGTGGTTATCACAGTTGGATCATACTGTATATGTATACCTATATAATGCATGTCTATGTCATACTTATGTTAACCTACCCTGGTTATTTTTCTTGTTATAGGTACACACCATCTTTGACTTGTTCTTGAATCCTCTCCGTTCTAAAGTTTCCTGGAAGAGATCGTTTTTTGCGTATATCAGTTGTTCCACTACTATATCTTTTAAATCATTTTTATTTACAATCTCTATGGTAGAATCTCCTGAGGAGCCATATAAGAAATTCTTTATTTGTGAAGTTATTTATTTGGCTTTTAGTGGGAACGCAGAAAAATCGACATTTGTCAAATGTCGTGTATTATTTTTCTAAAACTTTTTTTATAAGTGTTAATTTTAATACCCAAAAAAATAAACAAAAAAATAGTAACCTTGTATACCTATTTTCACAAAACAGTAAAATAGTTCATTGTATGTCGATGATATCGGGTTATATACTTCTTCCCGAATAACGAAGCATGAATATACTCGAACTTACCGTTCGAGTAGGTCTATATATAAAAAGGTAACCAATAATATCCCAAAACGTATCGACTCCAAAGATCCTTTATTATTTATGAAAAGGTTTATTTTGGGAAGTTCGAAGAGATCCGTAGATTAGAAAATGTTCCTTGAAGATAAGTTGTGTAAATTTGGACAAACAAATTTTCAAAGAAATCGAGAGCTAATCAACATTTTCTTGTGAAACTCATAAGAACCTCTTTATTTTCTAAATTACATCCACGCACGGTGTTGAATCAGTCTAAATAATATCTATATGGTAAAACACAATTTTGAAACCGGTTTTTCGTTCTATATTTCATTTATGTAGAATATTAAGTATTAATAAAACACATCGTACAACATATTTAGTAGAAGTAGTTACAAACATATTTTTTTTCTTACCGTTATACTACCATCTGTTTCAGTACACCAACTAATTATGTAACAGTATAATTTTAAAATTGAAATTCTATGAAAATGTCTTTTCAAAATGTCAAAAATGCACTATAAATGCTTCTTCCATTTTTGGAAATATGCTATGAAAGAACTAAAATAACATTTGGTGGTAAGTAGATATCTTTAGCAGGTCGTCTAGGTCGGTACTACCGCAGTGTCAGATATTCTACAGCCAAACAGTAGTGTAAACATTACTGTGATCCGGTTCGAACGTTACTACAGCTTACGAAATTACAAAGCTGTTGAGACTAACCATCAAATGTCTCAAAGTAATGAGCGCCAAAGCAGCGATACCCTGGACTTTGTTTTGTTACTCAAGGTCCTATATGTACCGCTGCCATAGTTAAGGATAGGGGCTATCTCTTACCATCAGGAGAGTGTTTCATTCGTCTCATTACTTTTATATAAAAAGTCCAATTTGAAGTATATTTCGTCTTAAGTGCATATTATACCTAATCATATATTTTATACGACATTAGGGCGTTACAACAATGTACGTAAATCGTGATTATAGTTAGGTAATCCTTTTAGTCTACAACTCTCAAGAAACAATTAAGAAATCCTAGTCAAACTAATTACATTAACCAGTATACTTCACTTTAACTACACACTTTGATTCAGCTAACTAAATCTAACTCCATCGCAAAAGTCTTTCTTCCATGCGCTTTACTGGCATGAAAGTTAAATAATTGTTCGTACCTACTGTATTGCGACTAAAATTAAATGAAATACATTATAGCTTTGAGCCTCTGGTATTACTTTTTTGGTACATTTTCATAAGTCTGGGCTTATTGTATTTAAAGTTAAACCGACACGTAGAATACTTAGGTATTTTTAGAACAATAAAATGGTTTTTAGTTGATTGGTTGCAAATTTTTTGACACTGTTTCTTTGATTGAGGAGGTCCATCAGCTGTCTTAATTATAGATAGAAAGACGAGCTGGCTAAAGATCTCCAAGAGCTGGAAGTCAATAATTGTCAGGAAACAGTGCAATATTGAGAAAGCTGGCGTAGTATTGGAAGCTCAGGCACATTTAGAGTCATTGCGCCACTAGAATTAAATTGTTTTTGATCGCACTAATGATAACCCCACACAGACGTAGACACATTTTCTTACTCTCTTTCTCACACACAACCTCTATCTATTACATACACACAATTTATTTTCTCTCTCTCCCACACTATACGTACACATAACCCAAAATGTTTTATATTCTGTCAAACATGTTTTGGACCTTACGATACAGAATCTTCCTAGTGCAGGACCCACAATCTACCAAACTTTTTTACTTTGACCTCTCTATGATGTTGCTCTTTGCCACCAATTAAGTTTAGTGTTTAATATGAAAATTTGGACCGCTGTGAATAGATATATATCTATTACTAACAAAGTGGATAATTGAATAAGAAACGAGAAAATAATTTTAAGAGACGCATACTAAATTTCAATATTGTGTGACATATGTAAGTAGGTATATCAGCATCCGCTGCACGCCTATCATCAAATACATAAACCCGTACTGCTCTTTAACTGAAATATTACTTACTTGTTACTTAGTTCGGCATGAGGCCTCTCCTAATGGCAGCATGGCATGGTCACCTGGACGCTGTGAAGACGCTCGTCAAAGCCGGCGCCTGTCTTGCTGCTACCAATAAAGTAAGAAAATCTTATCTTTGAATCTTACCAGTGACCCGCCTTGGCTTCGCACGGGTGCAATGTAGATACTAATGTAGTGCATATGCATAAAATAAATAAATATTGGAGGACATTTCACACAGCGCCATCTATGGGAAACCTATGGGAACCAGACAGTTGACATTTTTTTGTAAATACATACTTATAATACATACAAACCGCCCAAGCACAGAACAAACGTCTATTTTAGTCACACAAATGTTAATCCTGAGTGGGAATCGAACAAACGCCCTTCGGCTCTCGAATTGTTGAAAAATTTGGCCAAATTGATCAACTGGTTGAACAAGTACGGGAATTAATCAGTTATATACGAGTATAAACAGTTACTTTGAAGCTAGAAAGGAAAGAAAAAAGGAAGCATAAGATACGTTTATTTTCTTTAAAGTTGTATATTTTCTCCAGAAGCAAAATGACATCCTGCAATGCGCGTGCGCTCGCGGCGCTACCACCGTGGCTGAGTACGCGATCTCCCTGGGGGCTCGCGTGCAGACCCTGGACTCAGCCGGCGACGCCCCGCTCGCGCTCGGCGCCAGGGCCGGACACACGGCCATCGTTGAACTCATGCTGGAGAAAGGCGCTTACATAGATGCTGTCAACAAGGTACGAGTTATCTTGCTTACAATTATCAGGGCTAGAAAAGCGGCCACAATTCATCTTTTTAAGTGTATAATACCTACGTAACTTTATTCAAAAATGTATGTCCATGTTATTTATGACAACCTAATCATAACTATATCTTAAACTTTTTTAATTCTTATTATTAGCATACTTGCACGGTTTTCTACCTGTAGGTACCTACATATCGCTTTTAGCGATAAAATCGTCATAAGAAAGAAAAATATAAATAAACGTATCATCTGGTGACTAGATGATACGTTTATATTTTTGTAGGTACTACATTCTCAAGTGCGAAAATTAAGAGTTTATCTACCTATCTGTTTATAACTTACTTCAGAGCAGGTAGGTACTTACTTAACTTTTAATAAAGACAAAGCAACATTAAAAGCCATTAATGTACCGAAGCTTCAGACTAGATATGATTATTATGGCAACTCAATTCGCTTTGAGAGCTCATTCCTTACGAAGTGCCTTGATATTATGACGTATGTCTCGGCGTGATGGAATTGGGGCACGTTTTAGTCCGTTACCGCATGTGAGTGATACAGCACTTAGTATGGTGCTGACTGTATAGGGTTATAAGCTTGGGGTGTATAGCCAAATAGATTATTTATTTGAATTATTTAGGATTTTAAAATTTTTAAGGATGATAGGTTAGATAAGAGGTTTTATTGCAATGGTAACTCAGTGATTTGCGCGGTCGGTTCACACGCCAAAGTGTGTGGGCTCAAACCCCGACAATGAGCTAGATCTCCCGGTAAAGGATGACATCCTGAGGAAACCATAGGTAGGGTATTTTCTAGTACTCGGCTGGCTAGCTGCCACTCTCAAGTTTCACCCGCAAATTTCACCCGCGTAGTTCCCGCTTCCGTGGGAATACAGGGATAAAAAGTATATCAGCCTATGTCTCGGGGATAGTGTAGCTTTCCAACGGGGAAAAAATTTTAAAATCGGTCCAGTAGTTTTGGAGCATACTCAATACAAACAAACAATCAAATCTTTCCTCTTTATAATAGTATAGATATATATATAGATGACTGTAAACCGTGTAAAACAAAACGTACTTAAAAAACGATGGGTGATGAAAACTATGATACGGAAATGACACGTATCAGCAGTAATGTAATTAACTGAAATAAAAACTCGTTTCCCTCCTTCGTATTTCTTTTATTATTTATTTATTTGTGTCATGTGCACCTAATTAACTCAACGAGTAATGGTTGTTAATTACAATATCGTCATTGACCCAGTTTTGCAGGCTTCCTCGCATCCTGCATAATGTATCGATTGTGACTTTTCAAGGTGATGGAAGGTACCTCATATTTTGTTTAAAAATTAAAATTAAAAATATGATTTTTTTTTTAGAGTTTTCGTTTATAGTAAAATACAAGAAGACATGGTGCCTTGTTTGGTTGAATTCGACTCTAACTTCCGAGAAATCTATGACTTTCAGAAGTTTCAGTTTACGAAGTAATAATAATATGCTATACCTATAATTATGTAGATTGAAATTGAAATCTTTATGACAGATTCACAGTTTTTTAAACTTCTGAAAATGTGTATATTTAATAAGTTATTCATCGTGACATCCCTATTTGTTTGTTCTGATATCTAGATGTTTATTCTGTATGTATTTTAAGTAAATATATTTAAAAAAAAATGCAAATGTAGAATACCTACATTTAGGTACCTGCTCCATCGTACAAGCTTTGCATACTTTGGGGCTAGATGGTGCTGTGTGAAACATCCTAGGCTGTCTAGTTATCTTAAAATTACAAATGTTTAAAATAAACTTTCCTTCCAAAAACGAAATATTTGTTCAATCTTTTACATATTTATAGATTTCCATAACAACACACGGGTAGGTTGGGTAGGTACAATCTACTTATGCTTGTTATTTCTTTATATACATAGGAGATATTATAATAGTGTTTCGGAGAGTAACAGGGAAATTCCGCAACAATAATGGGATTATACGCATTTTTCGCGGGAGCAGGAAAAAAATGTGGAAAGCTTCTAAGAATGCTTCTGACGTTGAAGTGCTCTTTACAGCTTTTTATTGACCTCCGGCCTTCGGTACACTACTCGGACAGCGACCACAGAATACCCAATAGTAAAATCGACACACATTATGGGCACTTTCCCGCTTTATGATGGAATTACTCGAAACGCACAATATTTATTATTTTTATTGCTTTGTTTCGATTTTGATTTTAATGGCATCTATTAGTGAAATCAACGTGTCACATTGAATAACTTTGCTTGCTATTGGTCTTGGTTCAAGAGATTGCTAACTTCCAGTTGTGGAAGTGTGATACATGATGATCTATATACCTTTAACTTAAAGTGTAAACTATTCAAATAAATGCTTAAGACACTGAAAGCTTTAGTAGGTTTTTTAATTAGCTTGATACGATGCGACCTTATTTTTAAAAGCATTTTCAAACTTTTTGTTCAAGCTTTTGGGATAAAACAATAAAACTATGTCGATATTAGAAGTTTTAGCCTTTTGATCGTTTAAACCAGGCAGGCAGGCACAAGGAGAGGGGAATTACGTTATCTATTATATATCACACTCTCCCACAGGGTTATGATGCTAGGATGCAAAAATCAGGCGATCGGCTTGCGTCCGCTGAGACCTTGTGCTCGGGTGCGACGTACCCCTTGCATCCCCGGGTAAAGAAAGACCTGCTCTCCGAAATGAATCCAATAAAATTCCGACAGATTATCTCTTCATGACTAAGCATGACGTTGGAGAATTAGTGTCTTTTCTGATTCGTCAGTTTTCCAATTTGCATCTGCCTATAAAACGAGAAGATATCGTATTTTTTTCCAACCACAAAATTGATATTTCGCTGTAAATTTCTTTAGGGTTATTGAGTCACCCCCAGGTTTCAGTGAATCGAGCAAATTGAATAAGTGGTGGCGGCGCGACGATACCCTAATCAAGTTAGACGGATCGCCTGCTGAGCTGCTGTGACGCGACACTTTTAACTTTATTGCTATAAGCTTTTATACTTTAACTTTATTAATTGTACAAATTATTACTGTATGTATATATTCAAAATTCAAATTCAAGATCACTTGTGAACAAGTTTAGTGATCTTTTCATGTGATTCACTGACTAAACACGAAATTTTGAAAACTACTTTCTGATCTCTAAAGCTTTGAGCTTTTTGTTTCACCACAGTGCACCTAATGTTTAGTAATCTTGCATAAATATATTTAAAATAAAATTTGTACTGCTGATACAATCTACTAATTATTACATGTGCATGGTTAGAAAGTAATAAATCTATAAAAATTACAATTAAAACCATTAAAAATATGTAAATCAAAAAATATATTAAAACTACAACCAAAACTGTATTTATACATAACAATAGTCTGACATATTTTATGAATATAATTATGCTCAACATACGCTGAAACATATTAGGACAGATAATAATAATAGTTAAGGCTAACAAAACGGTAAATACGCTCCAACATAATTATACCAAAACAGTAGGTATGCCCAAACTTAATTATGCCAAAACAGTATGCCCAAACATAATTATGCCAAAACAGTATGCCCAAACGTAATTATGCCAAATTATGAAGAAACGAAATATATGATATAATATGCGTAAAATATTTTCTGTCAAATTAAAGTAAGAACTCAAAAGTTATGCATATTAGTGGGATCCCGTGTAGATGTTTTTTTTTTCAATATTTGGTAAAAACAGTCCGTAACTATCCAACGTTCAGCATCAACTTTGTACCGGACCGGTTCCGGCCACCGGCGACGCGGGCGTGTTGTCAGTCAACTAACAAAACAGATTAGACCCTCTGTCCCTCATACCCAGTAGAGTTAGTTCTAGGTGTACCTACATAACAATATGCAATATACACGTCTTATCAGAACTAGAATTCAGAGTGAGCGAGGTAGTGTTTGCGAAATAAAGAACAAATTTACTAAGTGGTGGACCTTAGATGAAATTTCGACAGGCTGGTTGGGAGACAGTCTGCCATCTAATCTCGAGGTTCGGAGTTCAAATCCCACGGGAGGCACTTCTCTATTTTCTAAGTTATGTCAGTGTTGCTGCTGACCTTAATCGGTGAAGGAAAACATCGTGAGGAATGCCCCAAAAAAAAGTTTTCGACGATAATTGTAGTCTGCCAACCTGCACTTAGCCAGTATGGTGAATTATAGATTTACTCTTCCCACAACTAAAAAAGGCCTGCGTCTAGCAGTGGGATATTTCAAGGGCCAATCCGGTAAGATCTTAACAGGAAGTTTCTTAAGTGGTTACCACCGCAGTACCATATATTCTGCTGCCAAATAGTAGTATGTAAACTTTTCTACATTCCAGTTTGAAGAGCGCTACAGCTAGCGAAATTACAGGGATCAAAGTAGGTAATGACCGCCAACGAAGCGATGTCCTACTCTTTCTGTTTTCTACCACACCGTCAATTAACACCAGATGAGCTGTAGCCAAACACCTAGTCTATCAACCATAAAAAAAGAAAAACTTTTATTTTGCTATTCAACGTTCTGAAAGAGGAAATTTGTAATATTTCTTAGCCAAATATAAAAACAATAATATAGCAAGTAACCAGAATCATTCATCAGCAACTTGCTCTTCAATACGGCCTTTTCGAGTCTGATGTGCCGTACCTACAATAATTATGTACGCACCAGCGCCTCTATTGAAAGAAAAAATTAAATAAATGATAACTAAATAAATATTGACAGTTCACACAGCGCTTGTACTAAGAGAACCAGATAACTTTTAAAATTATCATATGTATACTTTTTTTTTGTATATATATACAAACTGAACACCCAGACACAGAACAATCATTTATCGTGGCGTAAATATCTTTTGTGGTGGGAATCGAACCCACACCTCTCTTGAAGCAGATATTCTACCAAATTAGCAAACAGGGCAGTTATCCTCTTCTACAGTAATTGCGTCCACCTCGGAATTGCCTGTGTTCATGATCGTAATTAGTACATAATTTCCGAACTTTCGACCGTTCATTAAATTTATTGTCCATTGGACCGAACTCGAGCATCCTCCGCACGAAATATGATCACAATCTCCCAGGGAAGTGGAGACGACATCGCTGTCCCTTTTGCCCTCCATTAAAATAAAAATATAGCCTGTTCGTTACTAACCAAGGGTTTTTATTAGACCATTCGTTTATTAAACGTGAAACAGTGTCTGTGGATATTTTACTTTCCAGTGATAATACATCTAACCAAGAAGTAATCTATACAATTTTTTGTTTGAATAATAATATACTTAGCTAAAGATCTAGGTCGACAATAAAATATGATCAAATTGTACGATTCAAAAATGCTTGTAATATTTTGTTATAGGTTGGATTTTATTACATGGAAGTCATGTTTCTGTAGTGATAACTCAGTGGTCAACGCGTTCGGATCAAACGCTGAAGGGTGTGAGTTCAAATTGCTGACCGTGATTAAAACTTGGACATGGACACTTTCTAGTACTCTACTGGCTTTTACCCACAAGTTGAAAATCAGCGCCTAACGGTGTGCTCTGGAGTCAATTCTTATTCCAAGTTGAATATGTTTACCATCTTCGACCACGGCATTACTTGACATCAGGTAAACTGTGGTCAAACATCTAGCTTGTCACTCATATAAAGGCATCATCAGCCACTGTTTCGTAGAGATATAATATATTGTAACACCAAACTTGTATATTTACATCAGTCCACTAATCTACTTCTCGTGTCGACGGGCAAATGCCATAAATATAATTATATGTTAACCTAAATAAGTTTCGCTCAGTAGTCGGCAACAACCACCCCAAAAAGAGCCACGTCCAAGGGCATAGGCCTCTCCAAAGACACGCCACTCGGCTCCATTTACAGCTCATCGTTTCCAGTATCGCTTATCTTACGTAGATGTCAATTAGTAGTCTCTTTACTATCTTTTTTCAAAACATTCCATGTAATATTGTCAACAGAAAGGTCGCACAGCATTGCACATGGCGTGCGAAGGCGGGCACGTCTCAGCTGCAACCGTGCTGATGTCGCGCGGTGCGAGCAAGGAGGCGCGTGACAATTCAGGACGCACTCCGCTGCACGTGGCAGCAGTACATCGACATACGGAACTAGTACGGTCCCTGCTCGACGGCGAGTGTCAGGTCGACGCTGTTGACAACGTGAGTATACAGCAAGTTGTTACGCAACACATCAAGAAAACGCGTAACAACTCTGGATGCACGTCGCTGCACGTGGTAGCAGTAACACAAAACTAGTGCAGCGAAAACACAAAGTTACCATCTTCTGCCGCATTGTCTATCAAGCGTAGTTAAATATCTAAAAGATCAAAAGCAATTTAATAAAAGCAGCTTACTTACCTCAATTTCCAAGACTTTTCCAATATTACAACTTCTTTACCTTTCCTTTTACTTAGACAGGCAAGCAGCCTCATTTTTGCTGGCAAATCACGCTGTCTTAGAACTCAATCAGACATTCAAGATCTACTTAAATTTTACTACCCATTCCAAACTGACCCTCTCAGGCACTGACTTAATTAAAATTTAATAGGCAATCACATTATCCCGAAGTTTTTGCTTTCATTCTTCCGAAAATTAGACGTGATGAGAGGTTACATTACGATTCAAAGGAAACGAACAAATTACAAAAGAACCAGAAAAACAATTTGAGTGGATATCAACATTTGATGAATAAAAGATGACTCATTACGTTGGAAGATGATATTGTCTGGAACATTTTGTGCTTTGTTATCAGTACATTAATGTTATTTGTTTCAGAATGGTGTGACGGCATTGCAAATGGCATGTGCACAAGGCTGCCGCGGCATTGTAGAGCATCTGCTCGCATTCGGTGCGAATGTACACATGCAAAATAATGTAAGTATTGAGCGTTTCTCCCTGAGGGTTTTCCTTTGCCGAGTTGATGTTCTGATGTGGTTACTGTTACAACAAAAATAGAGCGACTTCGACATCTTTGAATATTCAAGGTATATATTTAGTTTATTTCCGCTTATCAGTCGTTTCAGTCACAACAGTGATGAGGACTTCAACAATTATTTATATCCTCTTCTCGCTGCAACCACTTGCCGACACGTGTTTTGCCTCTACACAAGACATCCTCAGGACGTCTTGACTCTTCGAGCGCTTGACCAAGTGCTAGTTTTTATTTTTAATAAATCTGGCCGAAAAGGACAAGCAAAAAAATGCGGAGATCTTTGGTTAGCAGTAGGGATGTATTAGTATTTTTTTAAAAACATTGTTTACTCGAACTGTGTTTTAGGGGCTTCTATACAACTCCTATATAAGGAATTAGCTCATATTCAAACTTGAAAATTATTTTTGCATGAAACAAAGTTTCATAAAGGTATGTTGTAAGCGGAGCAGGTTCGCAAGTTATGGACGATCGAAAATCAAAATAATAACTAACTTTTATCAGCCAATTTGATGAAATCTTTCAGGAAATCGGGAAGCTTAAATAAACGAACTGACTCGAAGTGCAATCAATTCTGACAAAACGTAGGGTAAAACCAATAAACTTAACTAGGAAAACTGTTCGAATAGTATCCAATAGAAATCCAATAGTTCGTCAATAAACTGCGGAACTAGTTAGAACAAACTAACGTTGGAGAAACATTGTGCTTTCAGCTTTGGGAACTATGTTACGGGCTATTTATAACCTAAAGAACGTTTGGAAACTAAATATGGGGAACTTACGAGTTTACTTGGCGAGTCATTAGAACTAGCCAATCATATTTGTGTATTGGCCTTGTTTTTAAATGCTTTTAAGATTATTATTAAGTAACTAATTAGTTGACGAAATCACGTTAATCTATGTAGATAAAAATTAATTGTATAAGAGTAATCCGGTATATTTTGTAAAAAAAAATGTATCGAAGCCATGTCAGTTCTCAGTAAAACATAAAAAACGTTTGGCGCTTATTCCTTCCGCGCATTGGTAAGATGTGAAATGTAGGTATTTCTTGCGAGCAGTGGCGTAACTATGGGGCTAGGCGGTACCGTGCACTAGGGCTCTCAAGCTTAGAGGACCCGTCGGACACTGACCACCAAGCATACTAAAATTGTTGTAATTTCTCCCACCTTTAACATATGAAAGTAACAGGTTGCAACACTGTTATAATTATGGCAACACAGTCAAAACTTGTAGGGAGCCTACCTAATTTTTTTCTGTATAGTGTTGCCAATTATACTTATTGAAATGTCAGTTAGTCAGTAATAATTTAGATAGATGGAAACTCTGTACCAATAGTGTACAGCAGAAATATAAAAAATGTACAGATAACAAAATAATCTTATGAGGTAGTGCCACAGGTTATCGCTAAAAGCGATATTTTCCAGGCAACCGAGAGTGGGAAAACATGTTACTGATTAAGAACAGACGAGACATATTGTAACACTATTAAATTTTAAAAATTATTTACCCTCTATGACTCTTTATTCTCCTGTGTGTGCAGGTGGGATCGTCAGCACTACACGCGGCGTGTGCTGCGGATGCTGCCGACATCGCGGAGCTGCTTCTGGCGCATGGAGCGGACCCCACACTCACCGACCAGGTACTTACAAAAAAAAGCAACCAAAACGTGCCTATAAGTGTTACTAAAACCAAAGAGTTTCGTACA
Source organism: Biston betularia (assembly GCA_905404145.2). Taxonomy (NCBI): domain Eukaryota; kingdom Metazoa; phylum Arthropoda; class Insecta; order Lepidoptera; family Geometridae; genus Biston; species Biston betularia. The sequence goes on from FR989877.1 coordinate 2,253,452, forward strand.
AAAAAGTTGCAACTCTTTTTCCCTTTTTTTTTGGCTACTGCCCTATATACTTTGGAGTAATTTTGCAACAGCATTAACAGAAAGTGTAAAGTTTGCAATAAGTTATAGAAAATGTACGATATCAAAATGTATGAAAACCGGGGTTTAACCCTATCGGGCGTAAAGCTATGTTTTCTGTTTTTTCGAAAAATTTGGTAAGGGGTAATGTTGCTCTGCTTTTTTATAAGGAACTCTCGACCAAAATATGTGATGTAAAGAGGTAAAAATATTTAAAAGCTGTAGTAGTTAAAAGTGAAGGCAAATGCTACCTTATTAGATTAGTGCCAACATTCGATCAAAATATAGTGTCACATTCGCAGTTAAATTTTCAAATTGTTTTTTTGTTTCAAAAATTTGTATGTTTTGTACGATGAGGTTTTGTATATTTTAAAGTATCATTCACAAATCGAATACAACACGTATCCAACTTATTCAATTTTGCAGGCTATAAAACTACAAATAAAAAACTTTGCTAAAAACAACTGTAGGCTGAAGATTTTTAACTGGAAATGACATACCTAATCGACAATAAATTGTCATCTAATGAACAAAAAGGCATATGCACAGGGGACACCCGGGTTTGAACCGGGGACCTCTCGATCTGCAGTCGAATGCTCTACCACTGAGCTATATCCCCATGTATAACGTGTCCGAAATAGCCAATTGGTATCTTAGCTGGAAATAGACATGACGTCATCATAATCAGTTGAGACTTGCGTGGGTAGGAAACTCATCGTCTACAGAAAAATGACTCGATAACTACAAATTATTTTTTTCTACACAACAATCACAGACGCCTGCTGATTACAGTTCCGTTATCTATTATTATGATAAGGGAACGTTGCTCTCTTTCTTAGAAATGAGATTCTTGATTACTTACTTGTCTTTTTCGTGCCAGTTGTGCGATATCTTTGAAGAAATATAATTGTCTATAATGTTACTTATTTATAGAGGGTTACGCGGAACGGTAGGGCTAATTAGAAGAGACATCCTATATCATCATCAACAGCTTTCCGTCAATTTCGTGAAAAGATAACTAACTGTCCCTAACCGGATCAACACATCCTGAAAAATATACGGTTCCCTTAGTATAGCAAATGTAAATAAGTAATCATATTTAATTAAAAATAGGTGACTATGTTAAAAAGAAATATTTCATTAAATTGACAAAGGGCACGTACAGACGTACACTGGGTGACTGTGGAGTAGAAAATGCTAATTATTCTATTTATAAGACCTACTATAGTATAGTTCTGGTTAACAAAGGTAGACACAGACACACAAACAAAGTGGGTTTGTAACTTGACATTTAAAACGATAAAATAAAGTACCTACTGTAGGTGACCTTTTCATCACGAAATACAATACCTTTTAGTCCACCCTGGAAAGACTAATAAAATAAGAATAAAATGTTTAATAAATTTTACACTCGATGAGATGTAGCCGGCCATCCATAAGGGATAGTAGGTACACACCTAAGTATGTTACGTACCAGAACAGCATCCAGTTTAATATAACTTAAGATTGACCTTTATCATTAGGCAAATCGCTAAGTGTTTGACCACAGCTCACCTGATGTTAAGTCACAGTGTAGCGATGATAGCTCAGTGGTTAGCGCGGTAGGTTCGCATGCCGAAGGGCGTGGGTTCAAACCCCAACAATGAGCTTGAGCTGCCGGTGAAGGAAAACATCGAGAAGAAACCATAGCATGGTGGTAGGGTACTTTAGTACTCGGCTGGCTAGCTACCACCCTCAAGTTGAAAAATCTGCCGCCAAGCATCTAACGGTGTTCCGGCAGCCTCACTTGAGAGCCAGTTGCATTCCAGGCTAGGTGTGCTTTACCATCTTCGACCACACCTTCACTTGACATCAGGTGAGCTGTGGTCAAACACTTAGCCTGTCAACCATAAAAAAAAAGACCGTGGTGGAAGATGGTAAATAAAAAAGTCCAGTAATTTCTAGTAAAATAGTGGTGACTTTACTGAAGTTTTATCATGTTTTGCAAGATATTGCCACTTACGCACGTATTCGACACTTTATCAATAAATCACCACTAACTTTTGGAAAATAATACATAGAATGTGTTGCTGCATTGTATTCGTTTTACCTACATGATTTTTCTGCGAGCCCTCCAAAACGCATCCAGCCAAGTTCTACTGTAGATCAAGTTCTACAAATTTAAATTCTACCAAGAATACGAGCGTATAAGAGACTTTATTGTAAACAAAATAAATTGTATAAAAAATCAATAATTAAATTTTTCATTTCTCGTCGTTTTGCCTCTGAGTTTAAAGTCAATTTACCTTCAACAAGATTTCCACTCGACTCTTATAATATCAAATTGAGGAAACCAGAAACATTAAAACGTAATTTTGAAACCGTAGTCTCTCTCTCTCGGTTAATTACATCGGAAACCATTACAATTAGCTTCGAGGTCGTGGCTTTCTGTCGAATAACACTGTCATGAAAATCAAGTGTTTACGTCTTGCTCTGCGATGCGTGAAACAAATCAAACAAACACAATGAGAAAGCCTATAATAACAATTCTCGACCAAGATTCAGTTCGTTTTTTTAAGTAAATGTAATGAGACAAACGAGACGCTTTTTCTACTACACAATCCTTATGATATGGAGAAGAAATATATGATTTAAGAAACATACCTCCAATACACATCGTCATAGCATATAACAGTCTACTTCTGGACATACGCAAGGCACACCACTCAGCCCTATCGGGTTCAGGTTCTCGCTCCAAACCACGTGCGGCTACTATACCAACACCAATACATATCCTAAATAAAACATCGTCGAAATAATTATTTTAGAATTACGGACCTAGGCGAGCGTTTTGGCTAACAAATTTTTTAGTTTTTTACATTTTCTTGCGTTCGGAAGGTATACTTTGTAAATTACTGACTTATTTTAGGCTGTGAATGAATTTTAATCGTAGCCTGCTTTTAAACGATCTGCACCATACGTTTCAAGGTTTCGAGCTATATCGCTGAATCGGACGGCAGGTTCTGAATTATTGAAGCGGCACGACCTCCGCACAACTCTGCTCTCCTGGTACCTACATATTTTATAAAACAAATAGTGAACCCGTTGCCTGCTTTGTAAATTTACTCAAAGAGTTTTCTCTCTTGGTGTATTTTATGCTTTGCTGTATGGTAGTTGTTTATGTAGGTACTACGAATAAATATTCGATTCAGCCGCTTTGTATCCTACGAATTCTTATTTGCTACAAAAATGTAAGAAGGAATAATATGAAAATGTGGTACAACTCTAAACAAAAAGATGTAAAATAAAATTTTATTAAAGTATCATTTTGTTTCGGTTATGTGCAATACCGATATACAAATAAGACTGTGCAATTCCTAGTTTGCTTCTGAAGCCGTTATAAGTACTTTTAAGTTCTTGTTGGCCGAAGTTCAGCTTTCTCATGCTAATAGATATTTTGTAGAGCTTTGTCAATACTACAGTGTAATAGAATTACATAATAGAGGAACAAGACGTTAAACTGTTCAAAATTTCAAGTGCAAGTTAATCAGTTTCTCCGGGGAAATCAAGTGTCGAGGAAGTTCCGAAGGTGCGTGCGTATTCTAAAACACGTTCAACAAGTTTGTGACGAAATAGTATTACCAAGTTAATAATTATAAACAGAAGATAAGGTATTACCTAGTGGAGGATCTAATATAAAATAATAATTTAAAAAAAAGTATACATGTATTCTATCAGTTACCTGACTTCCATTATACAAGCCCTGCTTAGTTTGGGGTCAGATGGCGCTGTTCGTAATGTCCTACGATATTTATTTATTTTATTCTGTAATCGGCAAAGCGGTATGTTGCCGTACCGTATTTTTTTGCTACGAAATAAATTATGTAGCGATGATAACTCATTGGCTAGCGCGGTCAACTTACACGCCGGAGGACGTGGGTTCCAATCCCAGCAATGAGCTTGTGCTACCCGTGAATGAAAACATCGTCAGAAACCCATAGCGTGGCGCTCATAACTTTGAGAATAATGATGGTTAGTCTCGACAGCCCTCTAATTTCTCTAGCTACAGTACCTACCCTGTAACCCGGAACACAGTAATGGTTACACACTACTGCTCGGCGGATGAGTATCTGGTATTCATAGGTGCATATAAAGGTTACTGCTCTGCTTTAAAACAAAACAGTAAGTAGATGTAGGTAGCCTACTTTTACGTGCACAGCAAACAAAGATTTCATAACAGTACAAAAGGAAAGTATTTAACTTTCCGAAGCGGCTTCTGTTTGAAGTTCCCTCACTTTATTATATTAAAAACAAGACCAAGTTTCTGTCGAGATTACAGCTCCATGATTAGATAATCGTACAAGAAAGCGAGTATACGTACTAACTTACTCATAATCTATGTTTTGGTACCATTGCGGTAAGAGTTGTCTATACTGTGACTTATTATGTTTTAGCTTTGGTATAAGGTATAGCTGGGGATATTATATTAAATGTGGTTTGGATAAGCCCGTATTCCCAGTGTCTGAACATTAGAACACGCGGTTTGTTCAAGGACTTAGTCCAATTAGAATTTTGAGAAACAAACTGTTCTTGGAGTTTTACCCAGTATAACTATAGATAGATATATCTTCTGAGAATGAAATGAACAGATAAGTTTATTAATACAGTTTTTTTTTACTAAGCTTTAGTCATACCTAACTACTAACTAGGTGGTGGATCTCCTTAGCAGGACGTCATCTAGGCAGGTACCACTGCAGTACCAGATATTGTACCACCAAGCAGTAGTGTGTAAACATTACTGTGTTTCAGTTTAGTTACATTACAAAGCTGCTGAGACTAACCATCTTATGGCTCAAAGTAATGAGCGCCAATGCAGAGATACCTTGGACGTTGTTTTGTTACTCAAAGTTATAGGTACCGCTGCAATGGTTATGGACAGACGTTATCTTTTACCATCAGGCGAGCGTACCGTTCGTCTAAAAAACTACAAATCTAGATACAAGTAGAATCAACAGTCCAGATGTCTTCAAGTCTAGAGTGAGTCAGTTTCGTCTCCATCCGTGCTCCATCTTCACTTAACATGAGGCGACACGACGATTAAATGCAAGCCTATTTCATGATAATAAAACCTTAAAAATCAGAAAAACTAGAAATTTCTACTTAGCGAGTCGGGAAGCCTAGTAGCTACTTTTCGTAATCGCTCACACATTTTGTTTTCGAAAGAGATATTTCCGCATAAAACGCTTTTTAAAAACAACATCTGTCAACATCTCTCCAGGTCGACGACATAATTATGAGCTTACCATCTGGCGAGCCGTCTACTTTTTTCTTTACTATAAGTACTTACCTACTACTAAGTGTAAATAAGATAGATGTTGACATCAATTGATCAATCATTGTTACTTCTTCACGTTCAACCGGCTGAACTAATTTTGATGAAATTTGGGATGGAAATAGCTGACGCCCTGGATAAATGCATAAGCTACTCTTTATTCTAAAAAAAAATTAACGTGTATTTTTTAGTTGACTTACAAAATAATATTATTCAATCCAGATCATTACACACTGACAAACCGTCGGTCTTTTGGGACGTAGCGAAATCAATACTGTCACAAAGCTAGCGATATCCAAATATTGGCAGCTTTCGTTCCATCTCACCAAATCAAAATAAACAGTCTCTTGATTTTGTTGATTTAGGAACATATTACTGTTGCATAGTCAACGTCGACTTGGTAGATTCGACCTAACAATAACATTACGATACTTTAAGTTATTAAACATATTGGAATACTCAGTAACAACTCAATTACCTATAAAAAAGAATGAAATAATAAAAAATTAAGAAACCCCCGACAAAAAAAAAACTTGAACCGATGTGTGATGGCGTGTGAACCGACCACGCTAACCACTAAGCTAACAACTCTACACAGTAAAGATTATTAGCAAATAAATTAGTTTATATACTAGATACATAGATACATCATCATCATCATCATCCACAGCCTTCTTTATCCCACTGCTGGGTATAGGCCTCTCTCTTTACATGCCATCTGCCTCGATCCTGTGTCAATCTGGTCCAGGTTGGACCCGCGACGGTGACATAGATACATAGGCTACTTTTATTCTTATAATACATAAATTTACAATTTAAAAAACCAACTCCATGACCATTTTTTTAATCACCGCACGATCGATTTCGGTAAAATTTATCCCAGGACCACTTCTGAAGTATTGAAGATTTTTTTTTTTTTAATTGGTTCACTAAACTGTCCGTTACATAAAATATGATTTTCGGTAAACATTAATGAGAAGCGAAAAATGTTATGCACGACCTTCTCGGAGCGAACACTGCATGCACGTGAATAATTACATTAAGGTACAATGTACGTAAGTATTAAGTGACAAGCTTACAATCATAATTATAAAAAGATTTGATTTTACCTGGTGTAGTGTTAAAAATATCTAAACTATTGGAAATTTTGTTGTAAGACGAGAACATACAGTACAATGGTGAATGTTGACTATACATGGTTCGACAAAAAGAAAGGCTGAATGTTTTTCTGAGAGACGGCTGCTGGAACGTGGAACTAATAAGTTACATTTTGCGAGTATCGTATTGAGAACCTCCATTTTTGAGTCTGTTTAAAAGAGACGTAGATCTTTAGTGCAGCATGTAAAACAGCATAGCGTGCTGATGATATTGTCTCACTTCTCGTCATTAGTATACTTTCAGACTGTTAAGAAGTAAATAACTTACCTACTTCTTCACGCTATTGTCTTAACGGCAACTAACGTAAAACAATTTTGTTCCAGTGGGCCCAATCCCCAATGAGCGTAGCCGGGGGCGCTGCGAACGTGGAGTCTCCTCCAGAAGGCTTCCGACGAGCGGCTAGGGGCTCCTTTTCTGCCATTCTGGACTTGCTCACGGCTACCACTAACTTGGACCCCCGTCACGTAAGCATTGGATTGACTTAGCTACACGGAAACGACAACATCGAATATCCCATATTGTCATAAGCAGGGTATTTTATTTTGCAAAACATGGACCTATTTGATCTCACTAAAAATCCTAAAACCCTCCTGTATTCCGGTTTGAAGGGTACAATACAATACTAAATAATTTAATTTCATATATATTGAGACTTACTATGAATGAAAATGAAAAGAAGCAATGAACGCCAAAGTAGCAATGCCCTAGGCTTTGTTTCGTTACTCAAAGTTTTCTTTACATCACCTGAATCCTGAAAACCCTGAACTAAGTAACTAACTAACCATATGTAGATCTGATTTTAGATTGGTTTTAGATGAAAAGCTAATAAAAGTGATTAGTTGTACCTACTACAGCCAACAAGAAAACCAAAGTTCAATTAACGAAGCTATAAAGTTACAAGTACAATCCCAACAAAATTAACAAAGCCATTAGTAACTGGGGAGCAACACATTTTACCGACTAATTGAATTGTCGGTCTACGCACCGTTCTTTCCGGCCAATTGGATAAAAGCTTCAATACGACCAACATTTATAAAATAGAAAGAGGGAGCTACAATCACATTTTCCAAACAAAACTTAAAGCCAAACATTGAGAATATGTTTAGTCGTGATATAGTTGGTTGCACTATTATAGATGTCAGGCGAAACGAAGCGAGATTTGAGGGTAGTTGGAAAACTTTACGCTCTTAAACTTCGAAACTGCCTCTTTACTTACAAAGGATCTGTATTTCACTTGAAAGATCGCGCTTAGTTTATTTCTTTAGTTGAGAGTAAACTTAACTCATAGATTGATGGGGAAGCTAACTAATAAATATTTAACTTTAGTCTTGTTTTTGAGTTGTTAAAATTTAGCTCGAAAACTTGTAGTTAGTTTAGATTTTCGCTTTACTCGAAATTGAATTGGGTATAAGTAGTTCTTAGATACAACATTTTCAAGCGTGAGTATTAACAGATATATTGTGTACCTACCTACCAACTATACACATTTGCTTTTTTCTATTACTGAATGGGCTTGTGTTAGACCACAAAATCAACAAATGTTCAATGCAGGCTTCTATGGAGTAGGCTTACATAGGAGAAACCGATTTCGCAACCACTATCGGGGCACATCCACTCGGACAGCAAATTCTCACTATATGGCGGATCGTATGATGAAAGTGGAATCAATTCGTTTTGTTCGAGTTGTTGAAATTAACACATTCAAAATAGCTATATCATCAGCAGTGATCTTCAATCATACGTCTGAGTTTACGCGTACAAATATGTCCGCCTGTCAAATAGTATACCTACCACTCCATATCAATATGTGAAAATTATACGAACGATTCAGAAGCAGGGACCTGAACGGTTTTATATGAAATTATAGCCAATCACGAGTATACAGAAATACCCTGCAATGTAAAACGTATTCTATGGAATACCTTTTGTCTTTCAATTATTGGCGCAAATGAAATATTGACAGTAGGTACCTAAACACAATTCAGAAGACACAGGAAATCCCGAACAGTTCGTAACAAAATATGTGTAGGTATGTATATAATATAGAGTTCGATACCTATCAAGTCAACACTCGAATCAAAAAAAGTATATTTCGCTACACAGCTTGCCCTCGAGCTTGAGTAGGCTATTTCTTTTGTAACATCGGTAATCTCAAAAGCAAACAATAGTTGTTTTTCTCGTACCCGCTGTTTCTATTCTTGTTTCCAATATCTGCTTTTTATTTCCGAGAGCGGGGGCTCTCAGAAATAAAAAGCGCAGCTTACGAATAAAGTAGGTACCTAAACTGAACGTTTGAAAGCGAAAGTTGATGATTGCAGTTATGCCCAGTGCCAGATACGGTACACAATGGAAATCAATATTGATTTCGCGTTCAATCTAGAGCGGTTTTTAATGTTAGTGTTGTTTTATATTGTACGGGTAGATATTACGAATCAGACCTTTTTTTAACTGTCCCGCTGTTGGGTGCGGGCCTCGCCGCTTTGTGAAAAGGGTAAGACCATATTCCACCACACTAAGCGCGGGCTGTTAGACTTCAAATAACATCGAGAACTTTTTTAAAAATAACTTTCAGACATGTTGTTTCTTCATGAGTATAAAGTAATCAGTAATACGCACATAACTTTAAAAAGACAAGAAGTACTCGCCGTGGGATTCGAACTCAGGACCAGGGCGTGTAAACCACCACCAGAAAACCATAGCATGGGGGTGGTGGTGATTGCTTTCTAGTAGGTACTCTCGTCTGGCTAGCTACCACTCTCAAGTTGAGAATCTACCACCATTATTCGGTTCAGTCTCACTTGAGAGCCAGTTCCATTCCATGCTATGTTTGTTTATCATCTTCAATCACACGGTTACTTAACATCAGGTGAAATGTGGTCAAACAATCAACCTATATCTGTAAAAAACCTAGCCTATCAACCATAAAAAAAAAAACGTTTTATACCAATTTTATAACCTTACACGTAGAATTTGTCCGTAGTACCAAGTTGTCACCAAGTTTCTACTCCCCTCTGAACGGAAAGTTCGCAGTTCTCTATTTTGTCAAAGCTGACAAAACAGTAAATTCGACAACTCGATCACGGGGTCACAGGAAAGGGGAAATTGATATAGCAACGGGAAATTGGTTTAGTCGCGGCAGGTGCACCGGAGACGTGGTAAAAGCGAAGTGCCACATCACTTTGTAGGCCAGTATTTCACTGCGAGCGGAGATGGATGATATTATTTTTCTTTATGTCACAAGTGGCAAAAAATCAGATGGATTACCTGATGGTAAGCGATCACCGTCGCCTATGATGACATTTTAAGACATCCAACTAACCTTCATTAACATCCCTACCAAAATTAATTTTAGCTTAAGTTGTTAAAGAATTAGTTATAGTATATTAAGATCTCAAAGGTCACGAATCTCGGCGTCTGTGGAGTGGCAACAAAAAAAAGGCTTTTTAACATTTTAATAGTATGCTATTGAAGGACCTAACATTGCAACTCCGCGGGAATACTGAGAAAGGATGATTGTTCTACAATTTGCAGGTGTATGGCGAAAAAGAACGCGTGAATCGCATCGTCCTATTTCTATACGGGGTTAGTGAGTGGGTGGCAGATCCAACATATAAACTCTTAGCTTAGTTAAAAATCCGAAAATCCGTCGCTCAACCTAGTGGCGTAGCGTGCCTTGTATCAAAACTAGTTGGAGGGCCCAAATGAAGGGTAAAGATTTCTCACAAAAGAACATTTCTTTATAGTGTAATAAGTGACTAAAGAGAGAAAAGAAATTACGTAGTAGGTAAATCTCGTATCTCGTATGTGTGAACTGTTTCGTTTAAAATAAAAGACTGACATTCCGGAAATTTCAGAGCTTCCGGTATGTAGTACCTACTATTATTTATTCGGTACTTCCGGTATAGGTGCGTGGGTGCCACGATACAGTAAGTTCATTGCGAGTTTGTCTCTTTTGAAGCCTCTATCCGAAATAACATGAAAGATGACTCATTGAATTCCTTATGGAGAGAGGTGATAAGTAATGCCTATATATAGGCACCTCTCCTATACTTAATGAACAGAAGTCCCGCCTACAATAAAGATTCCGTGATAGGTACCAACCTATACCTATAAATTCCGAAATATAAACGAAGTGATAGTAGAACACTGAAATTAAATTAAATTTATTGTACCTACATTATCATGTGCGGAACCGTGCTCTTGAGACAACTACATACAACAATCCGAGTCTATTTACTTACCTGTTCAAATAATAACTTAAATGTATCGTAGGACATTTCACACAGCGCTATCTAGCCCTGGCCGGGGCTGGCCTTACTGAGCAAATCTTATAGGTACTATGGGAACCAAATAACTGTTGGAATACATAGTATCTTTTTTTTGTAAATACATACCTACTTATAATATGCAATGGTGCAGCTTTTTCGTGACCACCTATGTAAAAGAATGATACGAGCTCACGATGCAGCACGTACAGACGAAAGTCCCCGTAACCGACGAAAAGGCTAAAAATGAGTGCCAGGATCGGAACATGTAGATAGGTAGGTAACCTACTTATCTAAATAATTTGAAAATTTAAAGACCCCCGACTGGTGTATAGTATTCTACTAGTCAAGCCTTTGATACTCATATTGAGGGAGTCGTAAAAAATATGTAGTCCGCCATTTTATGGCGGCGGCCATCTTGGACCGATTTTCATAAACATAGCTAAGAACACTCCCGACTAATTCACCTTACAAACAAAAAATAAAAAACTCAAAATCGGTTCATCCGTTCGGGAGGCTCGGAGCGACGATGCTACAGACAGACACGTCAAACTAATATCACCCCGTCGTTTTTGCGTCGGGGGTTAAAAAACAGTCGGTATGCTTTGCCTATCCCAATGGGGAAAAGGCGTAATTGTATGTGTAGGTATATTCTGCCAGATGGTGCCAATTAATCAAGTAGGTACCTATGTAATATAAATACCTACTGGAAAGCAACCTACGTACCTATAATTATAAGACTATGTATTGTACTTTCCACTCGCACGGACTCGTCATGTTTCTTTCATTATCCCTGTAGCTCGGACACGGCCCAATTAGAGCGAACATGATACGAAATCATCGGATTTCGATCTAATAACGCATGAGAATACCTAAACACACACGAGGGACCGTTGGTATGAAGACATTTACCTATATGACAGAGATTGTTAGTTTTGGATTTGAAGCGTGAATTTTGTATAGCGGGAAGGAAGGTTTTGTATTGCACTTGTAATTTGGCAAGGACATTTCTCAGTTATAATCTAATGTAAAAATGAAGCGGGGAAATCTAACAATTAGATTATTTTGTATGGTTGAAACTTATGTAGGTAGAAAAATACCTATTAGGTACTACCTACAGCAAATTTTGGGTAGGTACGTACTTATGTAGGTCTCGGTCTTTTGCCTAGCTAGCATAGTTTCTATTATTCAGTGTTTCTGCGAGCCAGCTCTTATTCCAGGTCAGGTACGATTTCGAATACACTGTACCTAACTTAATCCTATCAGTTGAGCTGCAGTCAAACACCTAGCTTTAGAATTTTAAAATCGTTTATCTACTTAGACGGTTAGGAACTAAATAACGATTTTACTAAAGGTAGGTAGCTACCTAGATTTTGATGTTACCTATTGGCCTGGTATTAGATGAAAATTGTAAGGACATGAAATCAAATCCAAACCTTAAAACGGATACGTAGGACCGCTTACGCCCCCACTCGTCATAAATTCTGAATGGGGGCATCTATTATTTCCGCTTTACCGTGTCCATGCATGAACGTGACCACTTATAAATTCAGGCTTCATATCTCATGGGGCTGAAAACTCCTGTATTTGTTATTTTGCATAAAAAATAGACAGGCCGCGCAATTTTTACCTAAAAAGGCGTCGCACTTTGCATTTGCTAATCAAGATGATCGATATAATAATATTATATATAAGTAGGTGCCATTTTGTGGAATAAATCAAGGTTAATAAGTCTTAAGTTACACAAAGTAGCCGAAGTCATGGGCATGCTTTACCTACTAGTTTTAGTGGTGATTTTACTACAAGTTTTGACGGAGTTTGGAAGCAGCACGAAATGTCATGTTTCACCACAATATTTGATCGCTTTCGCACTCGCGCGTAGTTTTACTTTATAAATAAAACACCATCAGTTTTATAAACACATTTAGGTATTGATAAATACAATGCAGCGACATTATTTTTTCGCGATCTTAGGAACATTTTCAGCGGTGTCCATTACTTAGTTGACAGAATCGAAACAATAATCAGTCCGCAGTGTGTTATAGAAACTATTTTATCTACATGCGCACACTTAGAATCCTAGTGCTAGGGTAATATAGGTTTCCTGTAAATAAAACCCAAGTACCGGGCTAGTTTAAAAAGAATGAACTTTAGAGTACCTACCTACGATTACACTTGATTTTCAATTACCTATTATCTTCGCAACTCTAACCTAAATAATTTTATTTATACCTATTCAGCCCAAAACATCATTCTGCGTGACTGGCCGCCCGAATAGTAATTCGATTCCCTTGTACCAGAGCGTGTGTGAAATTATTCGATTTGCGAGCGACCCGTGTCCCGTAGGTACCTACCTAAGTACGGCAATAGTTTCCGGTCAACAGCGAGCTTCCATAACTAGGTAGGTACTTACCAAAGGCACCTAGAGAGATTAAAAACGAAATAAGTTAATGTTTGGCTTTGGAAATACTTAGTACCTACCGTAAGTTAATGCCTATCTGGAAAATAATAAGTATATAAGAAAGAAGCCTATAGGTAATAAGAATAGACTAGTAGGTACCTTTTACATGTTATTCCTGTCTTCATAAAAATTATAAGAACATTCCTAAATATCTATTGGTAACGTACGACATACCTATTTAGAAATATTTATGAGATTTTGGTAGGAAACGTGATAAGTACCGGTAAGCCAGTGCCATGTCGCCAAGCCTTAATTAGGATCGTTGGGCAAAAATGTAACGAACAGATGTTATTTATTATAGGTATGTTACTTATAAGCCAGTATTTTCCCATTAACGTTATTCAATCGGGGAAACGCGAATTCGCCGCCAACAAAAGAAATTTTAATTAAAATTTCAGGATCATTCAGAGGGGTCATCCAGTCCGCGTGGCGCTGACAAATCGGGCAGCCGGTCACCCGCTCGTAGCGAAGGTAACTTACTCGTAACTATACATCTTTTGCGATAATGATTTTTGATGTTTTCCCCCTGATTACATATTGAAGCCTATGTTTATCACAAGGATAGAATAGGATACAATGACCCCTTTCGACTCAGTACCTACACCTTTAGCATATACCTACCCCTGGCATCTAGCGTCACGTTTTCTAGGTGTAGACCCGGACAATGAAAGGTGATGGTCGGCCTCCACACTTCTGGATCGGCTGGCGCAACGCGGGTTCGCCGCAGACACGCGTCTCGCGCTGCCGCCTACAGGTCAGAGGTCAATTTTGATGTTTAACTTGCAGATTCTTTACTACTCTAGTAAATGTGAGAAATACGTAGAACCACCTAATACTAATACCTAATGTAATTCCAGTTTACACCCGCAGTCCAATTTCATACTTTTTTCATCATTTACGTATGTGTATCTACCAATTACCTACGCATTCTCTTACCTTTTATTTTTCGCAGATTCCTTTGCTAGATCCTGTACCTATACTTAGCTCCATTTAATCCTAATTATATAGGTACTCGGACTGCTGGCGAAGGAAAACATTGTGAAAAGGAACATTGTGAGGAACAATTTATAAATAATGGAGGCATAATAATGTCCCAGTAGCCTTGTGTTGTAACATGCTTTCTATTAATTGTGAAAGCTTTAGTTGGTCATATTTTCAGGTTGCGCGCGGTATCGCGAGCTGTGTTACCGCGCTGCGCACGCGCACCTCCCCGACGAGGCGCCGCCTCGCCCCTGCGTCTGCGTAAACTGCGCGCGCCGACGTCGCTCCGCTGAACCTTGACTTACCAAACCATAGACGCTCTACTTTAGAATCACACGAATAAGTTTTCGTACAATACTTCCGTATGAAAACTCATGCGTTCGTACCTATGTATAACTCAAAAATAGCACACATTTAACGTTAACTGATTATAATTCTGTGAAATAATTTTGATTGTATATTTGATTTGTATAAAGCGACGTCTTATTTTATCAACAATGCGGATAATGACGCTACGTGCTGTTTATATTTTTACAGAAAACACTAATTGTTATTTTAATTCGGTTTCCATCGTCGATAACTCGTAAGCCGTATCGCAATGTAGGTGAATGTGCATCATCAAAATCGCTTTCATCCAGATCGCTCTTTCGCTTATCTTCCCTATAAGTATAGCGCGTAATTTCAACAAGTTGTCCACTGACGTAGATTTATGAAAACGATGGAATAGGTCGATAAACTCAAAATGTTTGACAAGCCATTGAGATAAATAAAGCAATTCAAATACTTTGTAGTGCACTGTAGCCAATACACATGAAAGAATGGAATAAACACCATTAGATGTAAAATAAAAATAATAATTAGCAGTGGAGATTGTATACATGTCTGTATCCATTTTAATGCCGCGTATTTGGCGGGAATAACAGCGATGATACCCGCTTTCATTCTTTGTTCTTTGACGTTTGACTCTACTAACAAAACGTTATTGAAACTGTGCTAGGCCACCACAAAGTTTGTCAGATTAGTAGATACAAGGGCACATTTTAAAAACCTATACACGTTTTTGCGAATTAGAATTGAATGCTTAAGATTTGAAAGATATGGTAGATAGGTATCATAGTAGCAAGTGAAGGCTAAAGCGACGACCTATGCAGGTGCGTTTCAGCATGTACTTGTATATTTCCCTCTAGACACCTTTTCCATTTCCAACGGAGGTCAATTCCTAAGAGTCCAATCTTTATCTTAAATATTTTACATTTTGGTACCTACTTGTTATTTTGTTATTCCTTGTGCCTTACCTCGGCTTCACTGTACAATGTAATTAGTACCTACTTTTGAAATCTCTTCAATTGATAAAAATCGCAAGCTTTTTACCTACATATATTATAAAAATATTGTCATGTCACATTCTAATGTGTAAAAATATGCACATCCAAATCGCTTTTATAATTAAGGAAATATCGCAATTATATTGTATCTACATAGACGTAAGATAATAATACCTACTTAACATTTCTTTCTCTATGTAGTTATGTAAGTATCATATTAATAAACATTAAATACGTTAACTAAAAAGAAAAGTGAAATTAATTTTCACACATTTTATTTGGACGTTTTGCTACAGAGGAATTTTCCGTAATTCTAATTTTAATATAAGAAAAAAAATATTCTATCTATCGAATAAAGTGTACGCCAAATTAGTAGGTACTTAAATTATTATTATTACGGTGTAGGTGGCTAAAGTATTATATGGTCCAGAGAAACGAAGAGATAATCTAAAGTATTAAAATTAAACGCGTGCTAAAGTATTTCGTTAACGTCTTAATTTTAGCATCTAGAATTAAGTACATCTAAGTTAATTTCCATATGACCTAAATGTAAACCTGTCCATATGCACAATGAACTTTTGTCGATTTTCTATATTAAAAATGTACATTTAAATTCTATTTTATATTACATCTTTAATATATAAACACTTTTTAATTACAAACATTACATAATTCTGATCTATTTTCTATTGTACTTACCCGATGTCGTTTTAAGCGTAATTATTAAGACATATTTTAAACAATGGCCTATCTACTTGCTTTATAAAATGTATTTTAAAATCAATCAAAAATAAAATTTATAAAAAACCATACGAACTATTTCATTATTTTCAATACTATCGATTGTGTTCAGATGTACATATATACTCTAAGTTTCTTATGAAAGTAGATAACCGACGTATGTGTGAAGCGAGTAAAACATGCCTAGGTACGAATTAAATATCTCAATAAAAGTCGCACACTTCACAGACAAGTCGGAGTCTCTATAAGGATACCTAAGCAGTCTTGTCAGATGAATGAAATTTAAAAATAAAACTTATAATTAGTAGTAATTTTATTTAAGTTAAAAGTACAGAAACTCAAATGAGAACGTCAGGAAATTTGTTCAGGATGTTAGTACAAGTGCATATTTAACCACGCAATCAAAAATTTGAATCAACCTTCAATCTGATAATCAATCAAGTAAATACACATCTCCTAAACATGATTACATTTCATTATGTCGCGAACTAATTATATCTATCGACAGGTACAGGATGTTTCCGACAATATCAGAACATATCTTTGCAGATACTCATAAATTTTTATCTAAGTTATTTATAAAAATATTAGTATTAAAAATAACTGCCAATAGCTTGACATTAGTTTAATTATGAATGGAATTCACAAAAGATGCAACTATAAATTATAGATCATAAAATAACTACATAAGAATGGTGTTACAACTGAAAATTTCAGCTTTCAACGCTCACTGGAAATATCCAAAAGGCAAATACACTACACAAAATGTCCAAAAAAACTAAACTACTAACTTAAAAACATTCGGGAATGAGTCTATGAGAATACTATTATTCTAATAAATTAGAGTCGAGCGTCAAGAGGCGCTCACTGTCACGAAGACCTAAGGGTTATCAACTAGTTTATTTGTTTAAGATATTTCTGGTATACATACATCAGTATCTTAGGTACTAAAGCATCGATCAAATCTTTTATCATACGACTCATGTGTACGCTACCTAAATCGACGCAGATATAATCATAGTTTATCCTATACGTAAGATGCCTGTGTGAAAAAACAAATGCAATAAGCTTCTTTCTCATCGACTCGTCTCCGATAAAAATAATATACAAACTCGAATGATTGCGTTTGTAGAAAAAGATAACTATTTTACATTACATACGAGAAAATTCCTTCAAAACAGCTAGTTCAGAGGGCCGGCTCTCGCTAGGAGTGTATCAAGGAATGTTCGGCTCGGTCTCGTGAACAATGAAAGGCGATCTCCGTGAACTAGCTAGAGTCAAAGCGTAGCGTAACCTTAGTTACCAGGTCTCGTCTAATTAACGCCTGTAGGGATGATAGGAAGGTGCAGATGCAGACCCACTGGACGAGCCGTGGTAGCTGCGCTTCGAGGAGCGCTGGTACCCATCGCCGGAGCCCCCCGTGTACTCGTAATCATCACCTGCACGCAAAAAACAACGTTAACACGACAATCACAGAGTCATAATCAAACAGCAACATTTCCAAAGCAAAAGATAATAAAATCACTTACTCGCACCACGCACCACCTCCACAGTTAACCTCAGAGTTTAATCATACGAATGTTTTTGGGACCGAACCTACACCTATGTCTAATGGTGGCATTTTATACTACATTCGTTAATTCTTTCAACTAACAATCTACAAACCTAACTACACTAGATTAGCATGAACGTCACAGATAGCCTAGATGGGTTTAAAGAATTATAAAATTATATGGTAATACAGCCAATTTTAAAAGTCTCAGGTAGTAAATTACCGAAATATATGGCCACTCTTTTGCGATTAGAGTAAAAGAGCATAGCAATACTTTTGGCAAGTCTAGATCTATCCGCCAAAACCTTTAGAATTGACTATTTTATCGCTCTAAATAAATTTGTACAAATTATAACCTGAGACGGATGCTATGTCAGACACATTGCAATAGGACGGTTGCGGTGATACCATTGGGCCACAATACATCATTTGGACCTGTCGAACACAAACTTTATTGGTCGACAAATAATGTATGCAACTAAGATACAGAGATGCTTTGTAGGCGAGCATTTTTCAAGCAGTTCCGAGATGAAATTCAGTTGTTTTAGCATGAAATAAATAAATTTGCGACTGAACATTGCAACTTGATTACATTTTCTCTCATAGAACTGTTGTAATAAAATAAGGAGTATTAACGGTTTTTATTACGTGTACCGCTTGTTCTATGTATTATTTCAAAAGGGCAAACCTGTGGAGGTGTTCCCATAGCTTCGTTCATTTGCGGCATGCTCACATACTTGGGACTTCCCGCATTATTAGCGACACCGTCTCCCTCTGTGGTATATCGTATCTTTTAGTTTACTACTGGCCTTATACCAAGCTATAAAGCTACTGTGTCGCCATCTACCTAAACTAATAACGCCCGCACCGCCAAAGTTCCACAAATAACAAAAAAAATTGATTTTATTTAGCAATTAATAAAAACATGACAACTAAGGATTAAAAGATATATGTTGCCAGTATCTGAAGGGCCAACCAGCATATTATTATTATTAAAAGAGTACAAAATATCATAAAATTATACTGATACTTTGGTGATACGGACCTCCTACACCTCTCGACACCTTTGGGACTTCAGATAAACTACAGGTTTCAGAGAGGATTCAAAATTAGGCTTTTAGTTAAGTCCTACGATATTATTTTGTATCAGACTTCTAAGAATATTCTATAACACGAGTAAGCTACATTTATACTGACGTTATTTCGATATAAAGGCCATGCGACACAGAAGGGTTGGATTAGGAATAAATTTTGAATATATATAATAGGCAAAAATATTTCTACATACATAAATATATATCGATTGCAAACTAAAATCTGCGACTGTGCATTCTATATAATACATGTAATACAACATATACTGATTACGAAATAAACTAAACAGATATAATGCCAATACACATAGGTTTAATTTTTTTTCATTATTAATGTGCAAAAGGTAGTGTTAAGTGTTTATTTACATTTTAGGAAACTGATGTCTAATCGATTTTGGTCTTTGTGTAGTTTTGGTATGTTAGGTATTATTTAGTCGGGTGAGAATGCTACTGAAAATACATTACTTTATGCCACCACATATAAAAACAAAAATTATGATATCTGTCCCGAGGATTTAATCTACAGGGGTGGGTGAGATCGACCATTAAAAATGCCAGTTATATTTTGAAACTTTTGATTTCTTTTAATTATCTACGTTTTATAATGTCCTTAAAAGTAGATATAATATTTCATCATAAGATATTATTTCAAATATTTGCAGTGGTAATATTATTAATTTTAATTATTCAACCAGTAGTAATTACTTAATCCATTAAGATAGAAGAAGCTTAATAATAGGAAACTACGACAAAACTGTTTTTTCAAGTACATTACAATCTACATACTTACTTGTTACCAGTTAAATCTAACACTAAATACATACCCAAAATACCTATAAAGAATAATGCATAATTTCTACTAAGAAAGACCTGTGTTATTTTCTGTGATAGCACTTTAAATTACATCAATAAACTTCTCGCGTACAAGCTTCTCGTCTTAATTTAGTGCTTCGATTATTATTATTATTAATAATTAAAACCGTAATTAACTAATTATCATTAGGTAATTGTCGTTAAAAAGAAACAACAAGGACACTCGTGTATGTCTATCATAATTTTCATTTTTATATAACGAACATAAAGCGAAGTTAGAATGGCCGCGCGGGTTGCAAGATGGCCGTCGTCGGCCATTTTGTAACACGTGCGACTCCTAACCTTCGCTAATGCGCTCTCGTTAGGGCTAAGTATAGATTAATAATATTATAACAAATCTAGATAATAGTCTTACAATCGTAACATGCTTACTCTGTGGCTAGGTCGCGGTCGCCGCTTCCAATTAATTATATTTTAGAAAATTAATACAAATATATTTTTATGTATACAGCGCACCGTACCGGTGCGGCGGTAAACTTATATACTGCCGTAAGTAAACGTTACTTTATATATTGTACATCAGTCGATAGCTCATCTAACAATTTTGTAATCTAATCGATCGAGAATATGTACTTTAATCCACTAAGAAAATAAAGTTAAAAAATAAACAACATCAAAATTTTAAACAGAAAAATAAATAACAACTTGCCCTAGGTTTTATATTAATTAATATGTTATAATTAACTGTAAAGCCCGTGCAATTTATTTTTAAGATTAAAATTGGATTTCGTAATTACATTTATATTTAAATTCTAGTATAAATATGAGGTTTTATAGTTAATAATACCGGCATTGGTTTTTAAATAACTTTCCAATAGACTACAGTAATGGTAGGCTGTTAGTCGGCCGATATTAAATGCAAATTATTTTAATTTACGTGACGAGTAAAAAGTGAACTTAAAAAAATAAGAAAGTCGAACAGCTAATCTAACTTTTAACACTAGGGGTCTTGTCGTGTATAATTAGTCAATTACGATCATAAATATATTAATTATTTAATTAATGTAAGGAGCGCTCGCCGCTCGATGCTGCTACGTTATTTATCATTATACCAAAATACACTTAAACATGTTTCCTTTATATACTACCGAATAAACATACACATATAAAAACCGCATACACTATAATATTATAAAGTAATACAAACAAGTCGAAAGGTTAACTACACAACAGTTCTACAGTTAAGCCATGATTATAATATTATTCCATAAACATTATATAAGTATTTAAAGATACAGTAATATATCTTATGTCGATATTACTCAGTGTAATATTAAAATGCAAGGATGGTGCCACTCACGGGTTGCGCATGTGCTACAGAACTGTAACAGGCCTGAGTGAAGTCAAGGGTCCGTGAGTGCGCTAGTGGCGCCCCCGCGGGCCGCGGCGCCCGGCGGCACAACGTTTGACAGACGAGCCTCTAACGAGTCTTACCGTATTTGTATTTCGCTAACTATTTTTAATTAATAAATTCATCCAATATTTTAATGTTTCTCCTATAATAATAATTAAAAACTCATATAAATAGTCTCAATTGATTTTCTTTACCTTTCACAATAATTTGCACTAAGTTTAATGTTGAGTAAATCTAAAATTTCTAATACATATCATATTTTAATTTTTAAATAAATTATACTCTTTATAATAAGAAGATTGCCACGTATGGTACATTATAAACTAAGTTCTTAATTGTTCCAAGATTTGTGAGTAGCGGGGCTCGAGCCCATGTCTAACACACCTCAGTGCTTAACTTTATATAACTGAACATAACATAACTCTACACGCATCACAAAGCATTATAAAGGCATTATTTATTTATTTTCTAATATTAAAACAGGTGTGAACCGTATCGTTCGTATCATCGGTGGATGTTTACAACTATCGTAGTAAAATTATATGGAACGGTGTGATACAAGGCAAACTGAACGGTGACAAGGGAGTTTGCTCTGGCGAGCGAAGCGGGGCGGGGTTAGCGCGAGGGCGAGTTACAGTGGCAAGAGGGTACGACCGAAACGAACTACCTAACTTGTACAGTTACAATTACCGAGGAATGAATCGAGACTATTAACCTAACTATAATAGGAACGAAGAGTAAACGAAGCGATGAAGCGGCACTATACGTAACCTAACTGGCAGTAGGCAGTGGGCACCGACGCCGAGTAGCTTATTATCCATAATTTGTAATTAGGGTCCATAGTTCCCTTGTCGAATCCTACTTATTGAACTTGCTCAGTCGATTGTTATTTTATATTAAGGCTACAGACGTGTACCGATGTGTTATCTATCAGAACCACATTAACAAGACGTTAGTATAAATTTCTTTACTATTTTAAGTTAATTTGAGACACCGCACCCCTCGCTCCTGACCGCGTTAATTATAATTTGCTTACTCCTCACGTTACTTCTCAATAGATAAATTATACTTACGGAGCGATCTTAAATAACCCTATTCTAAACGTTCAAATTATGCAATGTCAACAATTCGTCTATTAAAATATTTATTATAACAAATGTTGTGTCGCGCCTTGTGCGGCTGTTCTATAATATAATTGGAACAGCGTCCCGGGTGCGCGGGCGCAGGCAGTCTATCAGTAGTCCGTAAACTCTAAGATAATTACTACAAACGAGGGACACGCCCCGCTGGGGACCGCCGCTCGTCCTCGCGGCGCCGCTTCCATTACTTAGCTTATCACTAAAATTTTAATCAGTCGATCGGTCAAACGATTGAGCGATATAGTACAGTAAAAGACTAACATTAAATTTAATCTAATAAATGTTATTTTATATAAATTATAACTCACTTGGCGGGCGGCGCGGGACGCGCGGCGGGGCGGTGCCCGCGTTACGACTAACGTCCCTCAGCACAACACTATACAGCTTTTAAAAATATTTGGCAATCACATAAATTAAAACTTTAAAACTATGTGACGAGAGAATCGATTAAAATTATGCTTTACACACAAGTAGGTATATAAATATGTACAGGGGGTGGCGCGAGGGGTGCGCGGCGGTGCCGGGGCGTATATAGTATCCTAAATGCTTGAGCTCCATTCACTTACGCAGCCGACCTATACAATTTGGCAGGTTAATTTAATCCATTAAAGTATAACTTCGTATTATTACCATTATCAACTTAATAATTGCGATAAAAACTAAAATGCATATTAGAAAACAAATTAAAATTACGAATATTTATAAAGAACCGTTCACGTTTTATTTTTACAAAAACGGGAATCATTAAAAATAAATAAATCACGTTCAGCCATACTATGTTTCGTTAATAACACATAATTATTTCATTACATCTCTACCGTTTTCCTAAGTCTAGTGGGTGGTAAGTAACCAAAATACTAATATTAAATATACATACCGATATATATATCAGATATTTATACAAGTTTAGCTTAAGTTAAGTTTTAAAGGTCATTTTCCCTAAATTGGCCTTGTTTTACATGTCTGTCAAACGCAGGTCGCTGGTGCGGCGTCGCCGAGGGCGCCTTCTGTATCAACTACGCGGCATAGTGAGATCCCACAACACGACAATTACTACATAACGACATTATTAAAAGAAATCATTTAAAGAGGAAAAAAAGTTTATAAAATTCGAAATATTTTCAAAGTTAAAATAAAAGGTTAAGCCCACATCCAAAGAGAATATTAAAAGCAATATAACTGCGTACGAAAAGTACGGCGTACGCGTATTCCAGCGTCTCCAGCCGACGAGGGGTCGCGAAAACCTCCGGGCGGCTAATATCAGAGCTAGTACAAGCTAGGACCTACGTCGTCAATAATATCGATCCAGATCCGCGTTCAGAGACGTTACGATCACTAAACAGACGAAAACGTGAAATATCTTATCAAAAAGGAAAAGCTCAAAAATTTTTATAACTACGTTACTCGATCGTATTAACTATGTAACTATTTTATTTAGATATCAAAAAATAATAACGCTTACTTTACGCGTGTGGGTTTGTGTCGATGCGGTCCGCGTGACCTAAACGGTTACAAAAAATCGCCTAAAAAGGCTTTTCAATTTCAACATTTCATGTGTTCGTATCGTTAATCTAACAGTCGATAAATTAGTCTGTTTTAAACATTTCTATATGTAAAGTTGCATTGCAATAAACTAATTAGTATGCGCGTCGCGTCGCGGCAGACTACGAGGCGGGACCGACGCCTAGCGAGTGTCGCGGGTGCGCTACTGAGGGCGCCGCTGTGTGGTGTTTGTAAGTGTGAGCCTACGCGGCAGGCCACTCCTTGTTAAACTCGTTGGGTGTGAAGTGTTTGGGCGCGTGGTGCGGATGATGCACACCTGGCGGCTGCGCGGCGCCCGCGCCCGCGTGGTACTCGCCGGCTGCGTACCCGCGCGACGCACCGCCGTACGACGAGCCCTGCCAGTCACGCGACACACCGGCCGACCGTTAACCACTAACCACTGCACGGCACGGCCCGACTGGATAGGCGAGCCGACCCAGTCCGGCCACGCGCGGACCGCGGTGCGAGCATACACGATCAGTCCGCTTCCATATCACACACATAAATAGTTGTGGTGTATCTTGGTCATGCACCACCCAAAGAGATTTTAGTATTAATTAAGAAGACCGATGCGATTTGTTTTCTGTTTTCAGTTTTTGGGTGGTAATAAATATTAAGTATTTGTAAATACAAAATGCCAAAAAACACATTACAGACATAATGTTGCGCAGAACATAGGTGCAACCCTCCTTTACCATGCGCTCGTCATTAAAGAATTAAACGCACACGAATAAGGCTTTAACGTATTTATGGATGTGTAATAATTGAAAGGCTAAGGAGACCACACCCATTATCTGTATAACATTACATTTATACTACTTTATTTCAAATCTGTGTTTACGCGAGCTTTATTTCCAATTTATCTGGTCGCGTTCAAAGATAGTACGAATTTATATTAGGTGGAAGTGATTAAAACTGATCATGTATGGTGACCCCTCATGAGAGAATCGACTTGAGGCCCCCGCGACACACTACTTATGGATGGTTCTCAAAGGTCGGGGCCACATCAGACGATGCCCTCATGACGGACAAGTTACAAACGCGATGACTTCGATCCGATCACGCGTAATAATGGAATAAAAGTTTGTTCATCTCTGAACACTTAAAGTACAGCTCTTAATATTATTTTATTATCGTTAAATTATGTATTAATGAACCTGTAACAATATGAAAAATCCAAATTTTACTAATTTGTACTTTAAATGCCAATTCACGAGTGTTGAGATGACACGTAGGATGACGACGGATCATCTCGCACGACTACGAAATGCGATATGAATATAATATAACAGATAACTAAGTTAAGCTTATATCTAGTGTGGTGCGATGCCTTTTTGATGAGCGCACTACAGTCGCAACGACCGAACCGTCCATAGTGAGAAATCCCCAGTGTTTCGCGACATTCCCTCATCCGATACCCGCCCTTATCTCTAATTGTCTTTCTGGAGGAGCCACTCTTGGCCCTGATCGACCAACTGGAAAAGAAGAACAAGACATTGAGTCCCACTCGCCACAACTGTTTAGCAGGTTTATGTAAGTAGCGCAGCGGCGTGAACATGGCACCGGGCGGAAGCGTGTGACTGACCCGAGGGCGAGATGACTCCAGGAGGGGACAGGGGAAAGGGAGCAGGGAGCGGGGCGCGGGACGGGAGAGCACCGGCGGCGGTGATGAGAGACCTTCAGCGAAACTCGATTCATCAAATATCTCCTCGATTTCCACTATGGATAGCGATGCGAGCGCCGGCCGTCGCGGCCCGATCGCGGCCTCATACATCCATCTCGCGATACCGACCGCAGCATAGCTCTTCGATAATCAAAAAGACATCGCACGTTCCGATCTCGCCACTGGAAACATGCAGACAGTGGGCAGACGCGAATGTATGGCGTTCCTCGTGATTATAAACAAGCGATTGGTACACAGCACACGGATGCAGGGGTGGCAAACTAATGGCTCTATAACATATCAATCATGCTGCATATCAGGCGCGACTTACTCGCGTCGGAGAGGCTACTATTTCGCTGAATATCACTCGTCCACCGGCGCTTGCACGGTCACTGTCATTCACACTGGCATCGCAAACAAACAATCACCGGCCAAGTACAACCAAATTGAGCTATGGATGCGGGTAGTACTAGTAGACTGATATAACGTTCACTTCTCTCTCGCACAACTAACTTTCAGCTAACCGAGCTTGTAAAACATAAGTCACCGTTCATGCGTTCACGCACACTGGCTCTACGCGGAGTAAAGTACGGGAAAACGAATGCGGGACGAAAATAATGTATAAAGCGTTGGAAGAAACGGGGGGTGGGAAGGATGCAAGCCCCGGGGTGGTGAGCAAATAAAACAAACAGGCCCGAAAAGAACAACTTGGCTGTACTTTATGTGAGTAAATGTTATTCGGATGTAACTATATGTTGGACTCGAGCGTAAACAAAAAAAAGACTGATCTGCACAAAAAATATTTTCGTAAAAAACCAAAGTTTTTTAAGTACAAAATATAGTTTTCCGAAATAACAGTTTGGATTGTTTGCGATTTTCATTGTAATGAAAAAGCATAGTCATAGTAATGAAATGTATCAAGCTTTCCCGACCATGATAAACACCACACATCGCGAGTGAATGCTAAAACCTCTACCGTATACAGGGCTATAAGCTTAGGATGTACTTACCCGAAAGGGGGTCATTGGACGAGTCGTTATGAACATGTTTTACTTAGATAGAAAAAAATCTTACCCTTGGCCAAATGTAGGCATAGTCATTTTTGTCACAATATTATTGTTACGCGTGTAGTAAAAGTTATTCATAATGACAAGTACACTGACCCCCTTTCGGCTTAATACACCCCAATCTTATAAAGCTGTATACAAATCACTGAAGAGTATTGAGCTGTATACTCGTATTGTCACGAAAGCGAGTAGTCTTTCGCTTTCGTGACAATACGATACACGTGGACAAATGACAAAGATAATGAAAATTTGTAATAGGAACATCTTCCTTTTGCAGCTTAATATAAAGTACAGATTTCAATAGTCGTTTCAGAATAAAGTTGAACAATAAACATAAACTCAATATTTCATAAACGAGGCGAATATTGAACTCGTTTCTAGCTGAGCATGATCTCGAGGTGGTTAGGTTTTAGCAGACGCCCGTTAGTTTGCGATCGTGCGCATTGTTAGCAGATTAGCTGCTAACGACCCACTGACACAAAACCAGTTCTAACAATAGTCATTGTAAAAATATTTTGACCCCAATTGCTGCGGCCTATGATCGCCTTTTTATTGAGGTCTTAAAACAACAGTTATTAACCTCCAGTAAATTCAGTGACTACGTTATAACGTAATTCGATGCGAGATGATATCGATATTTAATTAAAAGCAATATCAACATTTCAGATAGTTAAAGGACAATCTCGGAAACATAACTCTAAATGACATTTTATAAGTACATTATTTAAATAAATAACAGTGTTTACTGGATTAACTTTAACTGTTCAAAATGATTGATAAAAAAAAACACATCTCCGCTCACGTCGGAAATATCTTTTGAACCCTAACAAAAACCAAACCAACACCAGTGCAATGTATTTCAATATCATGTATATCCCAATGGTCCATGCTAGGCTAAGCTGAAACACACTGGACAATGTATATAAGGACGTGTATGCATGTCTCAATTTACCAAGTCAATCTAAAATTACATACAAGTTTTCCTTATAGACAAGTCCATCTTAAAATAAGTTTTTAATTATTAAGATAAACTAAAATCATTGTCATTATTCGATTTACATTATAAATTATGTTGTAAAAGCCAATGATGATAGTTATTTTCATTAGACGTAGGGTATTGCAAAAGGTATTGTAAAAGTTGTTTTGCAATTTCACTACGTTGATAACACAAAAGTATTGTTTAGTATATCTGTATTGGTCTAATATATTTTATGTGAACAATCGCCATCTTTAAATCTAACGAACAAACAAAAATAAAGAAACTGATCAAAATCGAATTCTATTTTGGTTTACGGCACTAAACCAAATGCAAGTGAACTTCTTTTTATCTCTGTTCGCCAGTTTTAAGACGGGACGGCAAATATATTTACAAACAGATATCGATACGAACGCGTGACGGTGCTATGTTGTCGAAATGATAACTAATAGCTTATTCAATATTTCAACTACTAAAAGACAAAGGTTATCAAAGTAGGAGAGTTTTTAAATGCAACGTTATGTCAAAATTAGTTGGCAATAAACGGTAGAAAATCTTTCAGATTTTAACATTTTGAACAAAGACTTTCTAGATTTTGTAAATTTTGAATTTTTAATGTTCAAATCCAAATCAGGATCAAGACAGATCTCATTGCCACTAGACATGAAGTGAGCTGTGTGACCAATCTTGTCCACTGTAAAAACGTTAAGAAAGAAGTAGCGACACGCGCTCGTCGCGTTATCTGTAAAGAGTACTGTGTGCTTGTGTCTGTGAGTGTGTAATGTAGTGACGTACCTGATCCTGCTGGTATGTTGGCGGGTACTGCTGGTAGGTGGAGTAGTCCGCTGACGAGGACTTGGAGAGTGCCGCCGAGGAGAGAGCGCCGGTGAGGGTGGGGGCGCCACCACCTGCTCCTCCGCCGCCACCGCGCCCGTACATCTCTCCACCCTCGGACAGCGGCACGTACGAACCGGCTGCGGGCATAACGCACCACTCACAATACAAAATCCGACACAACACATAAACATAGTCATCATCGGACTAGTAAACCACATCTATCGGTACCTCTTCAAGTCTACGCTCTACATTACGTTTTACATGTGAAAAAACATTGTTTTAAGCTATCACAGTTGTTCACTACAGTGATATGATTATTTAATGGTATTATGATATAATGAGAAGCTTGTTTCTCAAAGTAATCATGGTAAATATACTGCAAATATTCATATCAATGTTCAGTTATCAATTAAAGTTATTATAAAATATGTTTATATGCAACCATCTTTACAAAAGTAGAGTATAATAGTATTAAATTAATATAGCCCTGATCTAATGTCATGATAAACTGCATACACTTCTACGCCAACAAACGACACTGTCACATTTTACTTCAACGAGTCATCACCAAAATTCGTTGAGTGTACCCAGCTTAAAACACGAGCATGGATGGTTCAATCTCGCACTACCAATATAATCTATGTATATCTAGATATCCTTCATCCTAAAAGCCAACGTTGGTTTTGGGATACAAATTGTCGATATTTTACTACACAAGAAGTGAAGTATTCTAGAATAAAGCAGTACATATAGTAAATACTCTGTGATTTTAGCTTAACCACATCTACTCTCGCGATAACAACGTGAACTATCAAGACTGAATTCGAATAGTTGAATATATTATGAGACTGAGACTTAATACCTTGTGACTTAATTCTCGGTATTTCGACGAGTTGACAGCGAGTTCGCGAGATTACATATAGTCAGTTTTTTAAAAGTATCTTCTTAGTAAGCAAAGCCTAACCTTTCACGCTGTCTTGAAGCATTTCAGCGTGTAGAGGAAATTACGGATTAGCCGCTGTACCTACTTAGTTTCTATTTTAGAACAAATTCCAATATACAATGCTCTCTACATTATTTTAGGGGCGTTGACGGCGACCGCCCGATTCCCGAGATGTCTTTTCTGGGACAGTTCTAAATTTGGAATCATCCGTAAATGCGGAAACAGGATATTGGAATCTGGACTTAGATGGCGTTAGCAGTAGGTACTCTGTAAAAATGCGGCACTGGCAAAATTAGGACGGGCGATGCCATCCAAAGTAGGTACCCGAGAAAGTATAACTAATAAAAGAACAAGAAAAGTTTATCAACCGACACATTGTTTTTTATATATACACGTTTTCGTCGATATTTCTGTGATTTTAAGCGATTTCGGTGTCGCAACGTTTTGTAGCCCGAGCCTATATGAGGCAGAAGTAACTAAAACCAGCTCGACATTTCAACGTTTACGTTTTTAAAGTGGCCATGATATAATGAAAGCGACGTGATCCTGACATGCCGTTTTCTTACAGAAGTACTAGTCGTATAAATGTTAATAACGATTTAACTTCAGCTCTTATCTACCTCCGGTGAGTATGAGACTACGTAAAGCTATGACACTATCTTACATCTAACGTTATTTGCCCAACAAGGCCTAAAAAAACGTTTTTTCGTATTGGTAACACAAAACTGCGCATGTGATATCTATGGTCCGCAAGCGAGAGATGTCCGCTCGGTCCGTGTTAATGTGTTTCGTGTGCGTGACTCACCGGAGCCAGTAGAGTTGGAATTCTGCGGCATGTTCCAGTTGGTCCAACTGCCGCCGGCAGACGCGCCCGCCGGCGCCGAGCTGTAGTTAGCTGCACACCAAATTGGCTACTTTAGCTTTTGTATCTTTACAAATGCAGCTTTATAATTCACGCGGTAAGGCTCTTTAATGCCCATTATTTTTCCGTGTCGGATCCTCGCTTCTTTTTCGCGTTGTATTTTTATTTATTCTTTCGTTGATTGGTTTTAACAAAATCAAGGCCAAATTATAATATCAAGCTGAAATAAATGTATAATACCGCTGGTTGCGTTATAAAAAACCCTATCGCCTGGTATTGTAACCGTTGTTAATCGCCGCCTAATTTACAGTTAGCTGTTTTAATTCCGTTTCAACGTTTATCCTATTAGATGAAATTAGTATACCGGAGATTTGAAAAAAAAAAAACTTGAAGTAAATAACGACATGTTTTTTTGTATTCGTGCTATGTGACACATATACTTATGCCTGATTACTCGTTTGAAGTACATCGGATAGTCCGATTATAGTTTCAAGCCAAATCTGGTCGCCTTTATCAAGTAGTCAAAGCAAAGTACAACGCGCGCGCGTCCTGGTCTTACTTCAGTAATTAAAGGCGAATAATCCCGCAGAAGTACAAAAAATAGACAAATACCACTGTATGGTTAGACTTATCGCTAGCGCTATAACTAAACTCGAGTGCCGAGAGAAAACAGCCTGTGGTGTAGTAGTCACGGATGATAATAAATACTAGTATAGATACATTACCCCATACAAAAAAATAGTACCTACTAATGGACTATTTTACAAGTTAATTTCTAGTGTCATGTGGAGGTCTAGATGGCGTTGCTCTGCATGTTTCTGGATATTTTTGTTTTAATAAAATGTCAGATGGCGCAGTGAAAAAATTTTCGTTTTTTCATGACGAGATGTGTAGTTTTTTCTTTTCTAATATTTTATTGACATTCTAGGCTATTTTTCCATTTATATTTAAAATTAACGTATAAAGTATGTTGCAAATTCTGTAGACTCGATGTTCATGTGAACTACAAGTATATGCTGATTTGCTTTGATGTCCCACAAACATCTGAACGTACCAACAGCTAGATCACTGAGGCACTGCCTGGATGTGGACTAGTGTGTTCTTTGAAATAGGTTTGCGTTAGACGTCACGTAGGTATGCTAAGTACCTACTGATGCCAATCTAAAATTATAAACGCTTACAAAGACACGACATTTCACTTTCGTATTATTTTGTTACTAAATAATCACAATATAATTTTCTTTTGTTAATTCACAAGTTAATTTCTAGTGTCATGTAGAGGTCTAGATGGCGTTGCTATGCATGTTTCAGGATATTTTTGTTTTAATAAAATGTCAGATGTCGCAGTGAAAAAATTTTCGTTTTTTCATGACGAGATGTGTAGTTTTTTCTTTTCCTTCATTTTTGACATCGTAGTTCGTGCGCTTTACCAGTGGTCAAGTAATTCTTCATTTCAAGTTTTTAAAACTAAACTAAAGTAAAGTAAAAGTCTTAATCACAGTAAGTCAATGACCAAGTACAGTAGTGGCGACTTTTCTAAATGCTTCACAGTAATAAAAACAACAGGGGGAAAAACATGTTTCTTCACATCATATATCTGGACCACACTCGTGCGTACAATTAATTATTATTATTAAACATAATACGATACTAAAAGAATCAAAATTGTGTAATATACAATGCAGCAACGTGATTTTTCCGCGTTCCCACCAAGACTCCGAGCACGTGGTAGTAGCAAACGGTTTCTTCGTTACGCCTACAAGCTGTGGAAGGGTACAGTAGGAGCAGGTATGCGTGCGTACGTACCGTAGCTGGTGTATCCCTGTGCGGGCGGCTGCGTGTGCTGCGTGTAATTGTTGGAAGCCGGCCAGGCGGGCGCGTGAGGCGGCGCCTGCGGCCCGGGCGGTGCGCCCCAGCCCTGGTAGTTACCAGGACCGGCGCCCGCGCCCGCCGCGCCGTAGCCGGCGTACGATGTCTGACCTGGCGACGTGCCCCACCCTTGGTAGCCCTGGAACGGTACAACGTTTCATCTCACCGCACCTACCAGTAATATACCACCACCCTCTATTAACAGAGCTTCTTAAGCTTGATATATTGATTACGGTTACTTACTTTATTCATTTATAGGAAAACTAAGAGCTACACGATAACTTGTGGATCAACTATTTGCAGTAAAAAGTTAATTATAGGTTTTAACGCGTTTTATACATATTTTTTACTTGCTTTGTTTTCTTCAAAACTGAAACTTCTAGTTTTTTGTTACTTATGCTTATTGGCTTTACTAATACCCAAAAATAATGCAGAATCTGCTGCAATAGTGTAACTTTTAAAACTTTTGTTCTTGCTCGTATAAGTTTTGTGAACAGTTAAATAATAATATGTAGATTAATAAAAGTTAATCTGAAATAATTCAAAAATTAGTTTGTGCTCGCTACTATCTGTCGTAGTGTTTCACGTGACACACAAAAAAAACTCACATGCCTAACAAACAAAAAAAAAACCAGTATGGTCTAGCATAACCATTTGCGATAAAATTTTGATCAAGTTTTCAAATATATTTTTTTTTAAATGGCAGCACTTTATGTTAGTTTCAGATTCCTGCTAAGTTTATCTTAAGTGCCATATAAATAAATAAATATCGAAAATTAACGAGATTTTTCGCAAATTGTCATGGTTAGTAAACGGTAACTGCCGCTAATGGAAACCTGGAAATATTACAAATACAATGCAGTAGAGTAGGTACAAACCTGCATGATGTTAGGTCCCGGCATTGGCATGTTGATAGGCGGACCGCCCATCTGTCCGTTGTGGCCCTGGATCATGTTGATGGGCGCGGTGGCAGGCGGGCCCCACTGGCCAGCTTGCGGTGCATCGCCCGGCGCGGACATGCCGCCGGCCATACCGCCGCCAGATCCCAGCTTGCCTGATCCGTCGCGGGGCTCGGCACGCTTTATTTCCACCTACATACGTACGCAGGTGTAAAGTAAATTCGTATAGAATAGAATAGAATAGAATAGGTAGAGTGGCCACTCTAATGTCAGACAATGTGACGTACGAAAACCTTCGACATGGCTTGTTGTCATAGAACAAGTAATAGGTACAATATCACAATCTCCAAAAAATATTTACTGTAGTATTAATTCAGAGAATAAAAAGTTTTACTAACCAAAGAAATGGTTTCGTAAAAAAGCCTAATTGACCAATTGTATTTAAAACAATTATACACTTTTAACGTTTCAGAATCCCCAAAAAGTTTATGAAAGGTTAAATTTCATTTTCCCTTATTTATTATACTTACAGAAAGAGTAGGTACCTAATACACAGTCCTTCGAAACAAAGTTCAATGTCGAAACCTTCAGAACAAAAGTTCTACAGTACCAGCAAACGGAAAGGTTTGCACATACAAGGCTTCCCCACTTCCAGCTACGTTCACGCACAAAATCAATATAACGTTATTTTTAGACTGTTCTTAAGCCCGAACGCTTTAATTGGTACAAATGGTTTTTACTGGGAAAACATAATAGGCAACATAATGTTCTGTAGAAAATCAGGGCTATTCTTGTGCGAAATTATCTCGGTTGGTCTCACAATCAAGACATCTATTTTTCCATTCATATTTAAAATTAACGTATAAACTATGTTGCAAATTCTGTAGACTCGATGTTCATGTGAACTACAAGTATATGCTGATTTGCTTTTATGTC
This sequence comes from Biston betularia, assembly GCA_905404145.2. Classification (NCBI taxonomy): domain Eukaryota; kingdom Metazoa; phylum Arthropoda; class Insecta; order Lepidoptera; family Geometridae; genus Biston; species Biston betularia. The sequence continues at coordinate 2,287,357 of FR989877.1, forward strand.
CCACAAACATCTGAACGCACCAACAGCTAGATCACTGAGGCACTGCCTGGATGTGGACTGGTGTGTTCTTTGAATTTTATTTCACATTTTAAATAGGTTTGCGTTAGACGTCACGTAGGTATGCTAAGTACTGATGCCAATCTAAAATTATAAACGCTTACTTACAAAGACACGACATTTCACTTTCGTATTATTTTGGTACTAAATAATCACAATATAATTTTCTTTTGTTAATTCATCTGCAACTGGATACAAATCCTTAATGACGAATTTTTATTTACACATTTGGATTTTGCTATTTGTTTGACTGATAGTCTTAATCAAAGTCATGGTAAAGTATACCTACACTCATTATTATGATTAAAACAACTATTTCTAAACATAAAACCTGGAAATACACAAATTTTGAATATTTATACCAACACAATGCATAGACATAAAACTCACCATAAGTTGAAGTAGTGTATCTTCATTGTAACAAAGCAACTATACTATCAGGCACGGTGAATGGCTAATGGAATGAACTGACAATAACACTTGAGCTCATCGTACCTGTTTTCCGTTGAGATTGATGAAGTGCTCCTGGGTGACACGCTCAACAGACATCTCGTCTTCAAAGGAGAGGAAACCAAAGCCTGCAACAGACCAAAAGATAATCGTAAGTCGTGAAGAGATTTTAATATGTATACAATAAACACATCCACATGATCGTCGTCGACCACCAACAAGACATTTTAAAAATTTAAAAATGTATTTTTGGTTCGCTCTATATAGCATTAGACAAAGTATACTCGTTAACCGATTTAAATGAAGTCGATTGTCAATACAGCCTCACAATTAGACTAGGATATAGAGACTAAGGATAACTAGGTACTTGATATTTAAAAATCACTGATTAAAATGTAAAAAAGTTTAAACATGTGAAATAAGAAATTTAATCAATTTCATAATATTAAATTGCTTCCCATTTAATTTGAAAATCAAAAACTTCGACTAGAATGATCCAATGTAAATAAAAACTGCAATCAAACTATTTCTGCGCCAATACGATATCTGTAGTCTAGAATATAGATATAGCATAGGTATAGAATATCTTCTAGGAAAGCATGCTTTACCTTAGAACCTGTCTATCCTTCGGTGAGGCATGGTCAAACGCGAACCCATTCTATATTAAAAAAAACTTTGTTGCTGGTTGGCTACGATCATGTAGAACACTTATGAAGGTGCGTCATATTAACGTCACCTGCCTAACATCTATCTAACCTCGGTGTGGTCTTCTGTTTGGTTCATCATCATTCTTCACCATGAGGCCATTCTCATCCATGTATTCTGAAATTCCAATATTCAAGCGACATGATTCAGTATCGAGACTTAAACTAAGCTTTAGTACTATTGAAGTTACAGCCAGATTCGGCAAATAAGAAGTCCCTGAACTGATATTTTTGCGCAAATATTGGAAGTTTCAAGAACACGATTTCCTACTTAATCAATAACTTGCGTAGGCGGCGTTTGATGTGATCTGTCGCAAATTTTGTAGACTTAAAGTTCACAAGAACAATAAGTATATGCTGATTTGCTTTTATATCCCACAAACATTTGAACGAACCGACGGCATAATGCTGTAGGCACTGCCTGAATGTGGCAAATATACTTGATAGCTACAAGACCAAACCAAAATGTATCACATCGGATAACTGAAAGCTAATAGATCTATCAGTCTCCGTATTTTGAAGTCGATAGGAAAAGCTTCGATTCGAAAAGTACTCACACCATCTCATTCCTTTAAATTCAGGACGACAAAGTGTAATTTTCAAAAGGAGACCTTTCCGATGGAAGTTCAAGATATGGGAACTGATCGAGCTTGCATGTCCGCCATCTTGTTGACATTTTAAACAACACGTGTTGAAGATACACAATCATATTGAGGACAATTGGGTTAAATGTAAAACACGCGCCGATTCTTTTGCGATACAATAAAACCAATCATTGAATTGTAGTATCAATGAAATTAAATGAAAACGCCTTGTTTCTGAGATTCATCTGTCACATCTGCAGTCTTGCATTAGCTAACATTGCATACTGTTTTTACTGACAATGTTACTAATTGAATGAAAAATTGGATTATAATAAAAGTTAACAACCTATTTTTCTATGAATACTACTAGCCTTTGTACGCGTTATGAACCTTACAATACCTACAGGGTTCATGTAACTTCTATTAAAGAAAAAAAAATATATAATCAGGAGTTCCATATAATACCCGGATACATATAAATTCTAGTCTTTATATTGCAGAAGCAAGTCTACAAAAGAGTAAAATACCATACTTTAACTACTGTTCAATTGGAGAAGGCAGTAAAGTATGAAATTCTCTACTATTCTTAATGGTTGATGGGGTTGGCGTTTGACCATTATAAAGATATGTTACATTTGTAAGCACGCCCAGCCTGGAATGGAAACTGACTACCAAGTGAGGCTGTTGGGATACCATTAGGTGCTTAAGATTTTCAACATGAGAGGGCAGCTAGCCAGTACAATACAAAAAAAACACCACAAAGCTATAAACCGGAAGCATTTTTTGAAATATTATTTTTGACTTGACGTCAATAATAAAATATTATATTAATAATTAATATGAAATTTAGTTTTTCAATATTTTTTTTCCTTTCTCAAATGATAACATAGTTTTGCAACTATAATTTTACCCGCGATTTTTCCAGTATTGCATCATATTTCCAAAAAAAAACTATCTAACTATGTGCATCCGTATCATTATCGCCATTGTCAAGTTATATAGATTGCTTCAGGCATACAGTAGTGAGAGGTCAAACAATACTATTATTTATCACACTTAATATTAGTGTTAAAATAATGTCCAATTTTGAAAGCTTTAATTGACAGATTAAATTCACCAAAATATTTTACAGTTATTTGTCTTACATAAAAAAGACAATACAAATAAATGTAGATCTGTCAACTAAAACCTCTAACTGCAAGTATTAAAGAAATGAAAAGTTAAGAAAATTGTTGGCTGTAAAAGCAAATATATCAACAATCAAGTCTCACCTCTAGATTTCTTCTTCTCCTGGTCATACATGATAACGACCTCCATGACCTTGCCGTAGCGTCCGAAAAAGACCCTCAGATCAGTCTCCGTGATGTTGGAGGGCAGCCCGCCAAGGAAAACCTTGGGGTATCCGCCGCCACGCTTCGGTTTCTGCAGCGTGCGAGGGTTGCACGGCTTCGGGTCGATGGTCCTATAGGACAAGGATATTTTGATGATGTTTATATTTTCATAGCTTGTTTTCACAGCATGCTTAAAATGGAATCAATGTTGACCCGAAATGAGGGTAGTTTTGAAAAAACTGTTTAGTGATGGGATCGTATCTATTTACGTTTTGCTCAGCTTTTATTAATTTAATCAGTGCATATTTAGTAGAAACTATAGAAAAATAAGTTTCATCAGTAGTTTTTCAGCTTTGACTACGGTAGGTAATGCACAGCCAATGGGTGGCCTATGACCAGCAGTGGACATTTGCACAAACATTGCTCTTAAATCCGGAAAATAGTACTATTTGAATTTATACTACAGCTTGGCAGTACAATGCTAGTTTATGCTAGTAATGGTAATCATGGTCGTTATATTTTTCCCCTGGCTGCCCTATTAATGTTTTTTAGGAAAATAAAACAAAGCGCACATTCATGTCACTTTATTATTCCTAGCTCTCAACTGCTGATATACATAAATAACAGGTGATTCCAGAAAAACATGTTAATAAAATGCAAATCCTGAAAGCCTCAATCTGGGAAATGTAAAGAGAGGTTTATGTAGGAATCCAGGAAGGATCACGAAATTACGGTTATGCACGTGAGCTATTAATGAAATTCTCATGGAACTAAATCTATACTATTATAAAGAGGAAAGATTTGATTGTTATTTTGTTTGTATTGAATAGGCTCCGAAACTACTAAAACTGAATTACAAAAACTAATAAACTACTAAAAATTCTTTTACCGTTGGGAAGCTACGCTATCCCCGGGTGAAATAGGCTACTTTTTATCCCTGTATTCCCACGGAAACGGAAACTACGCGGGTGAAACCGCGAGGCGTCCGCTAGTATTATATAAATTAGATCTTAGTTTTTTTTCCCAAATTTGGATTAGATATTCGTTTTGACTCTACGTTTCTCATCCGTACGGCCAAGGAATGGAACAAGCTGCCGGTTTCCTAGTTTCCTTAGATATAAAATAATCTGGATCTTTTCAAGCTCAGTGTCAATAGGTATCTTCTCAAGTCTGCGTGCTTCATCTTCGATCACATCATCGCCACATCAGGCGAGTCGGTGGTAAAACGCAGACTTATTATTTTATTTAGTTTAAAAAAAAGATTGTATGAAAAAACCCAGACAGGGTTTTCTAAGTGTAGGTGTATTCATTGAAAATACATTGTATTTAAAATATTTTACATAAAACATATTTTTTTATTTATTGCGGTGGGATAGGAAGATCAAACAAATAAATAATCGTAATTTGAAGTTAATATAGTTCAGGGCGGAATTCGGTAGTTTGAAACACAAAAAAACTTGCCAGGATTTTGAAATCGAGTTTTCCAGATACACAGATTTACGCAACATATTTTACCTACGCATATCTAAATATAGAGGAAAAGTACCGCATAAAAATCTAAGTAGGTAGATATGTATAATTTTTCCTCACATACAATTACTGAACAATGTTACTTATTGTAAGAAAAACTTATTTCAAAAGCATGTTATGTGGCTGTATACTGTTTACACTAATATAGACGTATTTGTTTTAACAGGTGTATCAGTTATATCTACTTTAAATGTTCATACATAAGTAACAGCTCTCCAAATACTGCTCTGTATTGAATACTGAAACTTCATTATAACTGACCTCAAATAGATGAAACAAACAAAACAAAATACTTTAAGCGACCTGGTTAAATTTTTAAATCCAGCATTTTTATTTTTATGTACCTACTGTATGACGTTATCGCTGTACGAGGCTGGCATACAAATCATCTACTTAGAAATAAACATCTATCATCATTACCATAAAGCTCATAAGTGTTTGACTGAGGCTAAGTAAGCAGCAAGGGTCGTTGATACAATCACAAGTGGCACATCGACTAAATTAGCATTACAGAGGCATACAAAGTAACCGTGAGAGATATAGACACAGTAATCTGACAACGAAAACTTTCTTTGCATTCAATGGTATCACCGTTCAGATGGAGAATCCATCATATTGCTGAGACAGGAACTCGTACAGTGCCTAGAACCTGCGCCCCAGATGTAAGTTTAAGGGGTCCCTTTAAAAACGTATCTATTAACGCTCACCTTCACTGCCTGTTTGCATCCCTGTAATTTTGACATGATCCTACCAACACTTTGGATATTCTTTCCAACAATTAATTTATAGATGTTAAAATAAATAGATATAATCGTCACTGTATGTGGACGCTTTTGGTGATGCCTGAATAATATGAAATTATGAGTGAATGAACTGGTGCGGAATGAGGTATTTCAATATGGTTTATGATTATTTTTTCAGAAGTTCTAAAACATAATATTCAGTAGGTACTATGACAGAGCCTGTTACGTACTTTAATGTCGCAAACCTTGTAGACTTGATATTCACATGAGCATAAAGAGTATATATACTGCAGTTTGCTTTAATGTCCCACAAACATCTGAACGTACCAACAGCTTAGTCGCTGATGGCACTGCCTGGATGTGGATGAATCCAGCACTTACTGCGTTTCTACTGGATTATTCCATTCGCATAACAAAATTCGATCTAGTGTTTATTTAACCATGGATGTCAGTTTCACGACAGTTCAGAGTCAATGAGGCAGGTTATTTCTGTATAAAATTTGGGTCACTATAAAAATGACATACACTTACGTCAGCTTTAATTTTAATTAGAAAAAGAATCGGTCAAATGTTAATTGAATTCTGGGGAACAGGCACTTTTTATGTGCCCTGCGACAAATTAATTCCAGTATCAATTTGCGAGATGCGTAATTTTCTTTGAGTAAACAATAAAATTGCCGTTACTTGCGGCCATTGGCCTTTTTCACGCGTCGGCGAGTATTTAAAGATTAAACTAAAATGTTCCATAGAAATGTTATAATTTTCGTGACTGTTGACAATATAAAACTTTACATGTATGTACTTGTTATTGTAGCAAATATAATGACAATCATTATTGTGCTCAGCCAGAGGTAAAATAGTGTCACCATACCCGTTATTTTAATAACGGCCTTTGATTTTTAGGGTTCCGTACCCAAAGGGTAAAAACGGGACCCTTATTACTGAGACTTCGCTGTCCGTCCGTCTGTCACCAGGCTGTAGGTATCTCAAGAACGGTGATAGCTAGATAGTTGAAATTTTCACAGATGATGTATTTCTATTGCCGCCAACAACAAATACTAAAAATAAAATAAATATTTAAGGGGGCTCCCATAAAACGGTCCCCTTCGTGCGCGAGTCCCACTCGCACTTGGCCGGTTTTTTTATACTTGCTTAATATTTTATATGCAATAAAACGAAATATTTAGCTAAAATTAAAGTTACTACATATTTCTTAAATCTTTAACAAAGTCGACTACAAATAGTGTATTTTTAACTAAGTACAACCTTTTTCTATGGATGTCGATGGCTCGCTGCAAATTGCACTTACCTTCCATCAAGCTGGTGAGGTCCGTTCTGCAGCACAACGTTCACGAGTGCCGGGTCGGCGAAGGTGACGAAGCCGAAGCCCCTGGACCTTCCCGACTCGCTGTTCTTCATCACCACGCAGTCGATAACGTCGCCGTAGCGAGAGAAGTACCGCTGCAGGTTCTCTTGGGAAGTCTCCCATGATAGTCCGCCGACGAACAGTTTTCTGCACCAATAATATTAAAAATATGATTAGTGTCCCGAAATAGCAGTACCTGTTATCTGGTTACTTGAAATACAAGCACAACATAGTTTAGGCTAGATGATGCTATGTGAATTACTCTCGAATATTTAATTTTTAATATTTACTTAAGTTCCAGCATTGGCACCTCCATTCAGAACGACTTATTTTATCTCGTAAAGTTTTATAATGAAAGTAAAATTCTGCATTAAAATTATTAATTTAAAAACCAGAAAATTTCACAATGTAGTAAGTACCTAGTTAAGCTGTGCTAAGTATTATTGATACTCATTACTACCTGTGGTTCAAACTAATTATACATTAGTTAGTTTGTGCTTATGATAATGCGATGAAATAATGACTCATGTCAAGAGTCATTAAATTAAAAAAAACTATTAAATGAAAACATTAATATGGCAACTTATAAAATGTGAAGCAGGAAAGGAACAAGGATTGTTTCTGCACATATGTATATGTATGTTTAAGTATTTTGTATGTTAATAAAATTAAAAGTAGAATAAGGACTTGTCTTAAAACCAATGTGCTATCGATAATATAAAAATATTGTTAACCTGAACTTTTTAGTATTATCATCTTATTTTATTTGAGACGAAACTTCTTAGCATTCATTGGTATCATAGTGTGAGTGCCTGGCCAAGTTTTGTAAAGTGGTTGGTTTAAATAAATAAATAAATAAATATCATAGGACATTACACACAGCGCCATCTGACCCCAAACTAAGCAGAGCTTGTGCTATGGAAGACAGATAACTGATAGAATACTTAAATACTTTTTAAGTACTAATTAATACTTTTAAATTGTCCGTTTACATAATATGTATCTATGCTTACCTTTACTGCCCATGAGAAGTCTGAGATTAGAACCATGTTTTATATCAAGTAAGACAAGCCAAACTTTTTTAAATTAACAAATTTGTTTTCAATATCTAGCATACTAGCCGAAGATCTCAGACATGGACAATTGACTTACGTTATCATCTACCATTAACTCGTATTGGTATACATTTCAACTGATAACTGCAAGCAAACTAGGTTTCTGGGTCGTTATATAACAATTTACTTTTTATCTATCTACATAAATGGTTATTGTTCTAGGCAGATAGAAATAGAAAAAAATCTAACTAAGCGGAACTCTCACAACTACAAAATATTTCTGCAGACTAATAAAACAAACTTTTAACATTTTAAGCAAGATTGCATTTTAAGTAGTGACATTTAAAAATGCCAACTCCAATCTGTGTCAAGTATGCAAGGATTATAAAAGTGACACAAATTTCAATAAGTACCTATAATGCTTAATTACTATGGCACAATAATAATTACATGCCTAACATGGAAGTAAATATACATTTAATTAAGGTAGGGATGAGAATGGACAGTGAATGTATGTGTTGATGGGATCAGAAGGGGCCTCTACACACATTAGACTATCCTACACTTAGTCTACAAGTCCAAAGACACTGTATGGATTCCCGTACTTGCAACACAATGGTCTTGACAACTGTTTGAAAATACTGTTGCTAAGTGCATTTATGGGCATGTTTTTTTATGCCTTACAAAAACCAATATTAATAAACTCATTCGAGTAAATAATTATTAGAGGAAAATTACTAGTTGTTGTATGCTTTGCTAAGCAATATTGAACAATGAGAACTAATTAGCTGACATAATACTTTTTTTGTAATTAATACTTATAATACATGTTTTGAACACCCCACAGAATAAACAGGTTTGTTCTTCATATAAATGCTTATTCCTAGGTGAAAATTAAACCCACATGTGAAGCACATAGGGCTTAACAAGCCAGTCAATTAAATTAAGATTTAGAGTATTTAATAAGATGTAATAAGCATTTGCAGAATTTATATTTTCAAGTCATCAAAAAAAATTTACTTGAGGCTGATAAAGATATCAGCCTCAAGTTAATTCTATTTTTTATCTTAACTTCTGTTTGGTCAGAATATTCTCTACAGAGATATAACAATGATGTGATGAACTACATAGTTATGATAGCCACTAGCCGAAGACCGGGCAGTCTGGAAGGAGGAAAGGTAGGCCTTTGCCCAGCAGTGAAACAATAGAGGCTGATAAAAAAAAAATAGTGATGAAGAAGACCCTCTTGATTTAATAAAGCCCAACTTAAAATGGGTCAAACCATTTTACTGCAGAAATGCATAACTACGCAAATATGTTAATAACAATCTTGGGTAGGTAGGTAAGACCACAAACTAGTTTTATGAAATTACCCACACTGCTATATTGTTGATAACCCGAATAGTGGCTAATTACACAAATATTTAATTATCTATGTGTCTTACTTATGTTGCATAAAGTTAGCAATTGCTTAAAATGCTGATGTGTAATGTCATGAGTGAAACAATACTTTATGCAATGTTTTTCCTTTCATACCTAATATGTTTTTAGAAATATGTATTCATAGGTACCTATTCTTTAGTAAAATAGGGCATTATTATTATACACACATGTATAAGTTTGACTGATAACTAAATAACCTAAAATCATGTACACATATGGAAACAAATTCTAAGAATTGATAAGCAATGACTTCAATGATTCAAAATTAATCTTATCTATGTAGCAGAGCTATTTACCATTTTTATGTGTTTGCCTACAAAGTTACAAATGAACTTTTACTTGTTTAATAACCTCTCACATGTATAAAAATTGCAATAAGGTTGTGCTTACGAAGCACAATGACTAGAGGTGAAAGTAACATTCACTTTTTTACTAGTCTCCATATTGGTCATGCTTTCCTAGTAGATAAAGGCAAGTAAAAATAATTATTAATTCCTAAACAAGTATAGGAAGTTGATATTTTGGGTTAAATATCTTTACTAAGTAATGATTGTTACAAAACAGATTACATTCTTAACTAAAAGTTTATGAAATTATCTACTGTTTCTAGTTGTGACTGTGTGGTATTTTTTCTTGAGATATCTCAGCTCTCATGTCCCTCAGTTTTGAACTGCTTTGTTTTATAAGTTTAGCTAAATACACCAATGAATAACTAGGAAACAATTTTCAAGATATAGTATAGTATAGTTGATGTGGTTGAATGAAACTGTAATGTTAATGTTTATTTAGAAGATGGATAACATCAGAGGAAGCGTGGTATTAACATGCGTAATTAAAAAATACATGAATAAAACTTGTTTTTATTTAGAAATATGTTTATAACCATTTTCCAACGACGTCAGTAGGTACCTACCTAACCAATATGCAAATGAATCAGCACGTTTCGTCTTGTAGGTAAATGAGAGCGAGCTACGCGGCAATCCGATCATTGATCTAATAACCTCTTTTGCGAAACAACTTTTTCGAATCATAAATGCCCAATGCAACACGACGCTAAGCGCTAACAAACCTTATGGCAAATACCTACCACCGATAAGAGAAAGCAACGATTAGTCACAAAAAGGTTAATTTTACAATATTGCGACGCATCCAAATCACGGTAATTGTCCACGAAACCGTTACATAAACTGCTTTAAAGGATTCTTAGATGCTTATTGCTGACTAGGATTGGATGATAGAATCATGGGAAAGTAATAGCTGCCATGATAGTACCACGCCAGTCGCGCGACGAAGCTTGGGGTCGGTGTCCGCTAGCCGGTATAAAGTAAAAGGGTAATTGTGAATTCGCAGCCCGTAAGTCAGGTTACAGGTGACGCACGTCATCAAACATCATGATTGTTATTTTATCCGAGAGATCATGAAAAGCAAAAATTGAGAATAGATTTCCTTCACAGCCTCGCGGGCTATCCGTGCGTGAAATGCGACACACCAAGCGAACATGCCAGTTTGGTTGACCTAATAGAGGTGGCACATCGGGGATGAATTTCAGCAGAAATAATATAAATTGGAATACACTCACCCCTTCTCATCATCGTCCATGTCTGGGTTCATACGCATAACTTATTACTAATTAAAAATAATGGTTGGCACCGGTAAAGACACCCAAACCACACAAGCACAGACCCACACGAATGATTATGGCGGACCAACCATTTCCGCTTTCTTAAAAATTGTCATGGAAGACGGAAATAGTCATAATCACAAAAATTAATTTTAAGGATTTTAACAGAGTATTATATACACAAATTGAAACAAAGAATAGCAAATATAACTCATAAAAAAAATATCATTACAATAATATTAGCTATTTATTCATGTTAAAGCAAACTAGTGATTTAAAAGATACTTTTGAAACAGAATTATAGTAAGTTTTCATAACTACACCACTAGAGGGCAGGACCAATGTTGCGATTACTAAAAATATTAAAATAGCCCAGTGTTGCACGAATATTCAAGACAAAATATTACTCAGAAAATAAATTGACGTCACAGCTAATATAACTTTTTTTACGATCGTTCAGTATGTAGAACGAATATTTTATATTTACCGCTAACTCGATGCGCGTATAGTCTGGATATATGCAGCCGGGGTGGAACGAAATTAACGAAAAACGTTTAAATAAGGCGAGAACTTAAAAAATCATATTGCATGTCAAACTTGGGAGTTCAAAATTGATGCTTTTTATACTTAGTTATATACACAGAGGACTATGGTAGTTAATTAATTTAATTAGTTATATAGTTCGCCCGTCGTACGTGAAAAGTAAGCAAGTTTTCATTTCTTCATTTTAAAATAAGGTTTGTATTTTGTTTCTTCCTTGTTGGCATTAATGTTATTACGCCATTAATTTTCCATGCGTTTTGATTTATTTTCATTTCGTGATTTGCTACCAGGTTTATTTTTGACATAATTATATACAATATATTATGTATATACAATTATGGATGATTCAAAAAACGAAGATGAATCAATCAATTATACATTTAACGGTAACAAAGAAAATAAAACTATGTACAAATTTATATATTCGGTATACAGTGTACAGGGTTCAAGAACGTTGTCAGCAATATTTTTCGTATCATTGAATGGATGCGAGCGTTTTGTACTTGGTACCTACTTACTTTATCACTTATTGAAGTTGGTTTTTTTTTAATTTTTACTTGTTATTCTACTTTGGAATATTCAAATAATATCTAATATACTACTTTTTTACTATGAGTAATTGGGTATAGATTTCGCTGTATGAAAATTACAAAATATTATTTATTTAAACTAATTTATTTTATTTTATACAGGAAATATCACAGTATGTAAATTACGTAATAGCCTTCCTGGGTTACTGCTTCAGCCATTTAGCTATGCGCTTACAACCTGGTTTATGGTATTGAAAATAAAATTAGGTTAATCTAGAATTAATATAAACAAATTAGAAATCGAAATGAATTACAGGTACCGTCGCCACTGTTACTGGTATGTCCTCATAGAGATTAAAGTGAAAAGGAAAGCAAACTTCTACCTGAAACAAAATAAAATGAATACATTTTAAAATCATGTTGTAATTTGAATATTAAATGGCTAGCCGCAAATTAATGATTACTAAGCTACCCTACCTAGGTATAAGTATAAATAATGTTCGCTGCGGTTTCAGCTGTGCGTTGATTGATCTATCAGTAAGTAATTTTTTTTAAGAATTTGCTCCGTCGTGTATGCTCATGCTTAAGCTGTAAAGTCATACTGCCTGTCAGTTTCTACTTTTATATAATTACTATATTATAGCGTCCCGGCATCATACGGGTGGGCATTTATTTTTTAATTAAATTCTAGCACTAAATATAACCTATGTTCTACTCAAGGCTAATGTAGCATTGTAATGGTTAAAGAATTTTTGAAAACAGTTCAGTAATTTTTGAGTTTAGGTATTCGTTACAAACATACATAAATCCAAAAATACAATTCGCTGAAGTTGCTTGCTGTAAACATTATTGAGTTTGATGTTAAGATACTATACTTACCACCATACTAAACAAATTAACGCAAACTCGAAAAAAACACACTCACCCTAAATGCGTAGGATATATCTATCATTGGTTCTGCAGTATGAATACTTGAAGGTGTAATTTGTGGAATATCCATCTTCAAATTATGTAGTCCTGAGATTGATTTTCCAAAATCTTTATGAGTCACTTTGAAAACTTTCTTTTCCTCATCTGCGTAACCAGACGAAACAGTGTATCGCAGCTTCTGTAAAATTATATGTATTTATATAAACCAGTGGTCGGCAACCTTTTGGCAGACAGGGGCCACAAGACGGCAAAATAAAATCAAGGTGTGATTCCTCACTTGTGATATTAACCCTAGAAGCTTAATAGTATTAGGTATAATTGATCCATATCCCATAGAATAGATAGAAAAAACAAAAATACCATTAACTACATGTATGCTTTTTTGAGTTTCAATACTTCAATAGATATTTCATGCATATTTTGTAAACTGTGTAATTGTAATTGTATCCAGCTAATTTGTACGATTAGCTTTCAAAAATGTTAAGGCTTACTTGAATTAATGACACATTAACTTCAGATATCCAGACATTTTTTTCATTATCTATCACCACTTCGAATGGAACTGTCTGTCTTGAAGCAAATCCTTTAAATGTTTTAAATTGAACAGCTACTTTTCCTGGGATGCGTTTGAATATTCTGTCAAATTCATATATACATGGGATCTAAAATTAAAAAAGTACATTTTAAAGTTAATCTTTAAAAATTGTTTTACGTTTTTGTAATTATTTATAGGGTTGGTGGAAAAAAGTCGAAATAATGAAAATACTAACAAGCATTTCATCCAAATTGTTAATATTAACTGTCGCTAAAACATTAAACGGAACAATTTTTCTTATAATGTATTTAGGTTTACTTTTTATTTTAATACAGTAATGAACTCTTGCTATGGAACTTTTGAAAGTTGATGGTAAATCTTCCGGTAGAGCAAAATGGAAAGGATAACTGTAAACTCCCGCTGCTATTTTGTTATCTGAAAATAAATAAAAGTTATCTGTAATAATTATGAATGTGTGTTTTTCTTTCAAACCTTACTACTGTCGCTTCATGATCAAATTTGGTGGAGCATTGTTTAAAACAAAATAACTTACTCCGTCTATAACTTCCAAAAATATTTGTATTTTTCACATACAGAACTTTTTTTTTCTCGGCATAAATTTTTATGTACGGAATAGTCGGCATCACTCTATTCCATTGAGCTTTGCTTGTTCCTGTTATTTCTAAGTCTATCGCTGTAAATAATACACTTGATTATTATTATGTTTAAATGAGCTATGAAGAAGACGTCGACGTTGTTTATATTTTTGCTTCAGTATTTTTATTTAGATTTAGCTATCTGTGATGAGTTCGTACGTTTATGAAATCTTACTTTCAACTTTCAGATATTTATCTAAATCTAAAGTCACAGTTCCAGTAACTATATCACCGGTGTAAAAACAACCAGTCGAATCACTGTTTAAGTTCACTGTTACACTCTTCTGCGATGACATTGTATTTATTTTTTACTATAACAACTCTATGATGTGGTTCTAGTAAATAAGTTATTGGATATACCGGTTCGTAAACTGTAAATAGGTATTATCAATAGTAGATAAAAGAAAGTTTGATAGCTTAATTATGATAACTATACGATAATAAAACGTATACTTACATATAGATAAGCCAGTTAACACTATGAATGGTTACTTATATCGGGGTGCATTATGTTCTATGCTGTTATATCTTACTAAATAACATCTAATATTGCAATGCTCAGAATGACAACATATTGTACTTGTACAGTACTCACCTTCGAATACTGTACAACTCAGATTTACTTCATCTGAGCTGTACAATATATACGGCAGATACATTTTGCTACTATCGAAAATATTAAAAAATCAAAGTCACAAATATGTTCAAGTAGGTGTTCCCCGATATCATCATCATCATCATTTCAGCCGTAGGACGTCCACTGCTGGACATAGGCCTCCCCCATTGACTTCCATAAAGACCGGTTGGAAGCGGCTTGCATTCAGCGCGTTTATTCTTAATTTTTCAAAGACAATTCACATCACACACACACGCACATATCACCCTCGTCAATTGGCTTAACAAAACTTTTTGTTAATTTAATTTGTTCAAAACAAATTGAAGTTGTAACATTCAAATGAACAAAAATAAAATAATATTTGAAATATAGTGATATTTTTGTGCGAAATGTCATTCGTATGGTTTCGAAATCAGACCTTTTAAATACTACAATATTAGTTTTAGCGAATAAACACTGTTTAATGTCTCTAAAATAAAAAATAAAACATTTTATTTTGACTTATGACATTGACGTTTCAGTTCTGAAAGATGATCGGAAAATCGGAATTCTATCCAAGGTGTTTTTGCCTGTGATCGGTGAATTCGCGATGATTTTATTGTAAAACTGGTAAATTTCTTCCATTGTATTCAAAATTTTACCAACCAATGTCTTTTCTGGAAGGCTAGGTATTTGTTTACCATGTACGAATCCTGAATGCGTCCTACGCATAAAGTTCGAGGTTATGTTATGCCCTTTGGGTTTTCAGGGTGAAAAGTAAGTAGGTATTCTGTTTTTATTTCCATTATTATTTCTGCAACTACTCATTTTTACGCTATAAGCGGCGTTAAACTCTACGTTCTTAAGTTTTTTAAGCTAAGATTTATATTTTTATTGACTTATTGGTTGTTCTTAAATGATTTGATGAATTTTAGTGTTTTTGATATCACGATAACATTAATACCTGCAAATACAAACATTCTCCTGTTTCTAATCTCGTCTTCATAGCCTAACTATTCTTAAAGTATTTCTTTTTTATTAATGTAGAAGTATTGATCATATTGTTATGCAAGGTTTCACAAGTAAGTACGACAACACGGCGTCAGATTACTTATTTATTTTAAAACGTCATTGCAAAAATATGTTTCATATCCAAATATAAGCTAGGCATACCTACATTACTTCTACCCATGTCTATAAGCATTGTGAGTTAGCTGGTCATGAAGAAATGAAGACACTAAACAGATTTTTAGTTAATATATTTTAATTAATAAACACACCTTATCTCACATTACTGTAATCCTACAGTAATGTGATTGTATCAACAAAGGACAATTCAATGACTTCATTGTATTACTATCATGAAAATGCCTAGTCAGATAGATGTTATTAGTCTAAATTCACATATTGCATCAAATTTATTTCCTTACATTTGGCATTCAATTTGCAAGTAGTATTCTACACACACATCTTACATTCTAAGTAAGTTTGTACACTACATCTTTGAAAATTAAAAAATATGATAGTAAAATATTTTATTATCTGTTTAAAAATAAAGAAACAGGTTTGTAAATTGTTTATTCTAATTAAAGTGACTTAACATACTCATAAATGATAAATGTTTAGTTTTAGTTATTAATTACAAAGTATATAGATCATATTGACCTCAGAAACAATAAGTTTAACAAAGTGATGGATTTTTTTCTAGACTTTTCTCTGTCTATAGCCAGTTGTGAAGTAGGTTAAGTGGATTAGGTAGTTGTGTCAAGTTGATTCTTCAACATTTACTAATATAATTATTTTGATCATGACAAACTGAAGATTGGACTGAGTGAAGTGTTGCAAGAGGTCATACCCTACTGTGTACTATGCTAACAATGTAATAAATACTGTCATACATTTTTAAAGCTTTTCCATATGGTATTAAATAATGACATGATGGCAATAATACTTGCCTATCTACACATGTCTATTTCAACTTTTAGTAGGAAAATATGTCCAGGATATATGGAATCCATTGATTTGATATGTTAGGATAATTTTTTATTTTTTTTTATTTATAATTTTTCATGTAGCATATGTTATGCCAAAAAATGTTATGTTAAGGCTACATTCATCACATAAATTGTATACACTAATTCCTTCTACAGTAATATAGTATACTTTCTTTTTTATGTAAACCGATGGTAATATTGGGAATTTTTAAAATTTTATTTTTCCATATTTATTTGTTAACTAAATGTAAAGGTGTATAGTGGTTTCCTCATTAGCATGTATCAAGGAATCTGTTAACAGAAAACAATACAAAATATATGACCACACAAACAAAACAGTAAATTTAACAGATCTAACATACAATTTGAAGATTGTTCTCTGTTTTTTCATATGTACATGTAAAATGTGTCTTGCTTGATACATCTTTTTATTCTTCTTACAAATTTTTTAGTTTCTGCTTTCTCACTAAAGTAGCATTTTTAGAAGAGAAAAGTGGAATAAACCATATTTATCAGGATTGTCACTATAAAATACTTATTTAAAACTTAACTCACATATTTCTAGATAATTAAAATGGATCCCAACATCTATGCACTGGTGCTAGAAACCCTGAACCGTGCCACTAGTCAGAACACTGAGGTTCTGAAGCCGGCTGAGAAACAGCTCCAAGAATGGGAGAAGGAATCAGGCTTCTACTCTGTTCTTTTGGTTAGTTTAAATCTATCATTAATTAATTTTAATTCTTAAATAGAAGGAACTAACTGCCAGCTTTAGTTTCTTGATGGAAGTAATATAAGGTCTCTTCAGGCATCTTAAACAAAAAGATATAAATGTTCATTGTCTGCAAGTTTTTTTTTGACAGTAACCTTACCGAAAGATGAGTTGATGATAATCAAACTTGGACTACTTATTCATATTAATAAAAATGAGACAGAACGGTTCTTTGTTAGTGTTTTGATGATTGCATTGGATAAAGACAACATAAAAATGATGGTGTAAATGTATAATATGAAACTCTACTTAGTATAAAACAATATTGCTTCCCACCATCTGTACGGTTAGATCTTTTAAACTACATAACAGATTTTCATGCAGTTTCCAAATAGATGTAGTTGAGAGAAAGGTTTAAAAGTATAATACATGCATATGCACCATATTAGTATCTACATTACACCCATGCCATGATATGACAGTTAATACCATGCATATATGCCAATACTCGAATCACATATTGTGCAAAACTTAGTGGCATAAAGGCAGGAAATAACTATATTTATCGACGGGACTTAATTATGCACAAAATACTATGAAAATAGTTTTGTTTATTTAAGGGCAGGAAGATGACGACACTCTGTTCAAAGAATTTCGAAGAAGTTATGAACATCATAGGTTTTTGTGCATAAAAATAAATATTCTATTTTGGTTTACAGAATGTTGTATCCAATCACTCGATAGACAGCAATGTCCGATGGCTCGCCGTGATGTGTTTCAAGAATGGCGTCGACCGCTATTGGCGGAAGAACGCTCCTAATGCTATCAACGATGAGGAGAAAGAGAAGCTTCGGCAGGGCCTACTCAGTCCGAGTGTGTTGAGTGAGCCTGTGGCGCAGATTGCTACTCAGGAAGCAGTGTTGATTTCAAAAATTGCTAGGTAACATATGCATACATACATAAAGTTGTCATGCTGTTTTCTTAGTCATTTAATTTATCTATCTATACTATTATAAAGAGGAAAGATTTGATTGTTTGTTTGTTTTTATTGAATAGGCTCCGAAACTACTGAACCGATTTCAAAAATTCTTTTATCGTTGGGAAGCTACACTATCCCCGGTTGACAAAGGCTACTTTCTATCCCTGTATTCCCACGGGAACGGGAACTACGCGGGTGAAACCGCGAGGCGTCCGCTAGTTGTATATATTTTAGTAAAAAGATTTTATTATAACTTTAATTATTTACTGTCTTTGCAGAACCGTGGTCATTTGCTTAAAGCTTGCTTAATAATCTGCTGTTCATTTGAATAACTATTGATATAATTTAATTTTCTATTATTTTTCAGGTTTGATTGCCCTGCAAGCTGGCCCAGCCTTGTACCCGAACTGATGGGTGCATTGAAAGCTCCACAGCCACTCATCCAGCACCGGTCTTTGCTGATCTTCCATCATCTAGTGAAGGCCATGGCTTCTAAGAGACTCATCGGCGATCGGAAGACATTCCAGGTTAGACGAATTTAAGATTTGTTGATAAGTTCTGTAGGTAGATCTGTAGGTTTAGTTTTAATTTTGACATGTAAGAATGAAGCAGAACAAAATCGAATGTTGTTGCAGAAAACAGTTAAACTTATATTTTTGTTCGATTTGATATGGTTTTCACCACTTCAGATCGAGATAGAGAATGTTCGCGAAGTTCTCTTCTTCACTGACGGGTTATGTATAAGTAACTTTTAACAGTAACCTTTGTCATTGAATTTAATGATCTTGAAATGAATTGACGTTAAGATATGTCGGTGGCTTAGTTCTCTGATGACTTCGTTCCTGATACGATTTCTTAAGAGAAATGCTCTTTCGTCACTTTTATACGCAGTATTGTAAAAAGGGCGTTTATACATCTCTTAATGCCCTCGATTATTTATTTTTTAAATAAAGAATTATACTTACGTTTGACCGCCATCTCACCTGATGTTAAGCGATGATGCGATCTAAGATGGAGCATGCTTACCTAGGAGATACCGATTCACTCTCGACTTGAAGACACCCAGTTTATATCCGTCGGGGTACACCCTTTCAGGCAGCGCACTCGCCACTCTACTCTCCACTGTCTAACGTACATGATTTCTTACCTAAAATGTGTTAGCGATGATAGCTCAGTGGTTAGCGCGGTAGGTTCGCATGCCGAAGGGCGTTGGTTCAAACCCCAACAATGAGCTTGAGCTGCCGGTGAAGGAAAACATCGTGAGGAAACCATAGCATGGTGGTAGGGTACTTTAGTACTCGGCTGGCTAGCTACCACCCTCAAGTTGAAAATCTGCCACTTAACGGTGTGTTCCGGCAGCCTCACTTGAGAGCCAGTTCAATTCCAGGCTAGGTGTGATTTACCATATTCGACCACACCTTCACTTAACATCAGGTGAGCTGTGGTCAACCACCTAACCTGTCAACTATAAACTATAAAAAAAAAATGTATAACGGTTTACGCTTCTACTTCCCAACGAGCGTCTAACAGACCTCGTCGTGTCTTTGTATTAGTCATTTGCATACAGAATATCATACCACCCGTCTACACTGTGTATATATATATACACGGTGTAGACCACGTGGCGGCTTAAGAAGTGGCGAGATATCAATTATTTATTTAAATAAGAATTATACTTACGATTCAGGGATGGTCAGTTGCCCCGCTAACTGATTCGTGTGCTTTTGAAGTCTATATGCATGGGCAGCCTTATGGGGGGCATCTATTTCTTGTCGTATTTCAGGAATTAACAAACGCAGTGTATCCTTTCATCCTGAACCTCTGGCATGAGAACACGGATACATTCCTCCGTCACATACAAGAGGGAGCGGCCACGGAGCTCATCACGGAACACTTGGAGAAGGCGCTCCTCTGCCTTCGAGTCTTGAGGAAGCTGACAGTGTTCGGGTTCAAGAAAGCTCACGAAAGTCAGGATGCCATGGCTTTCTTAAATGTTGTTTTCGATCGCGCTAAGACCAGCTTAGAGTGTAGTAAGTGTTGTGTTTTTTTATATAAGTCTGCATTTGACCGTCAATGTTCCTGAAGAATCTAGGAAATCTTGAAAAGATCCTTATTATATCCCTCGGGAAACAAAGAATCCGGGAGCTTGTTCCAATCCTTGTTTGAAGAGGTTTTTTTACGGTCCATAAGTTAGGTGTTTGTCCTCAGCTCACCTGGTGTTAAGTGACAGTGTGGTCGAAGATGGTAAAACGCACCTTACCTGGAATAGAACTGGCTCAAGTGAGACTGCCCGAACGCACTGAACGGATTTGGATGAAATTTGGTATGGAGGTAGCAGAGACTCTGGATTAACACAGGCTACTTTTTATCCCGAAAACATGTAGCGGGTAACACCACGGGGCGCAGCTAGTTAGTAATATTTATTTGTATTTTTCAGGAAAGCTTCTAAAAGGTCGTGGCATTTACCCGCTGGAACTCTGCGAAAAGTTCATCATCCATCTCACCAAAGTGGCCCTTGGCGTTCTAAACCACCACCCATACTCCTTTGTGCCATTAATAAGACCATCGTTAGAATTTGCACTTTATTATGGTTTCACGGAGCCTGGAATGGCTCTAATATATGAACGGTTCACCATACAGTGCTTGAATATTGTGAAGTGTATATTGCAATGTGTTGAATATAAGCGTACAAATTGTGAGGTGGAAAAGGATTCCGTAGAATGTAAGTATACCATAATTACAGCGTAGTTGTTAGTATGTTAAGAAGCCATTCCAGGCTAGGTGTACTTTACCATCCACACCTTTACATAACAACAGGTGAGCTATGGTCAATCGTCTAGCCTGTCAACCATAAAAAAAGCAATGTTGATTGATTCAAGCGTTACTTTGCGTTCATTTTGAATGTTCAAGGTATAAATTTAGTTTATTTCCGCTTAAGTCAGTCTTCAGTCCAGAGGCGTCTCTAGCCTTTGTGGCGCCCGTGTGCAACCAGTACCCTGGCGCCCTCTAGTCTAGTAGGAGCGGGGTCCAAATGGAATACTAACAGTTATATTTTCAAACGGAAATTCGGATGCAAATGGTGCAATTTTAAATGATGTCGGAAAGCAAAAAGTTTTTTTAGGAAGGAAGGTAAAAGTAAAAGTTGTAATTCAAAAAAATCCTAGGTCCTATAGGTACGAGTATTTAACTTCGATACTATCTATCACTCGATGTTTTGTTTTTTTTTTTCATGAATTTCGCTAGCTATTTTTGATGACCTCCGACCTCGAGGCATGCATGGTGCAAGCAAATAACCAAATCTTACCTTTTATATATTTTTTATCAAAAGAAAAGCCGATTTACTTCATATTTACATGTTTATTCAAATATGATAGTTAACTAAATTGCAACAAGGCTTATTTTCGCAAAACTACGGTGTAGCGGTAAAACAAAAATTGCGGCATGCGTACACAAGCCTTTGAAAATGACCGCCGCACGCCCCCGGGAATTTCAATTTGAACTTTATAGCATTCTAATACAGCCGAGTTAGCAATGGTTGTCGGCGTGTTGTCAAACGAATCAAAACACACAGGTGCCGATGCCGGCACGCGCCTTTGGTAGCGATGCGACATTACGCCAATTTAATCTTTAACTATCCGGTTTAAGGCTGATTGCACGTTGAAACAAAAGTTATTGTGTAAATTTAAATAAAGTAGGAAAAGGAGTTGCCTTGCTTTGCTACCTCGCGCCCGGCGTCGGCCATAACACGAGCGCAGGGTCTTTAAGAGCGCCGGCATCGACGCATCTTTGGAGGTGTCGCATTAGAGGGCGCTCGGCGCCCCCTTAGACCCGGCGCCCGTGTGCGCCGCACACCCTGCACCATAGGTAAAGACGCCTCTGCTTCAGTCGTTCCAGTTACAACAGTGATGAGGACTTAAATTAAACTAATTTGACACAGCTTATTAATTAAAAACCTAATCTTACTTAAAATCTAGAACTAATTTGACATAAACATAAAAATATAATTTGACAAAAATTAAATTCAAATAACAAAAAATCTAATTAAAATAACCACAAGTCTTAAAATCCTCCTCTCTCTGCAGTAACCACTTGCCGACACGTGTTTCGCCTCTAAACGAGACATCCTCAGGACGTGTTGACTCTTCGACCAAGCACTCGAAGAGTCAACATGCTGAGTCAAGCAATGTTGTTGGAATGAGTTCAAACTCCTCTTGAAGATTCAACTTTAAGCTTGGTGAAGGAAATAGTCATATAATTTCTAGCGTCTCTCTGACTATCAAAAATACTAAAATGGTCAAGGGAATAAATAGCATGAACAGAAGCAACAGAATCTAAGACAGTAAACATGTAATCAATTTGTCTGGAGTTTTGGCAGGAACGCTATAAAAATCTTTTCAAGAATGGTTTGGGGATCTTCCTAAACTAAGGTATTTTAGAGTATTTATGTATATTATTTTTTACTGTTGACTAGCTAGGTGTTTGACCACAGCCTACATGATGTCAAGTGACGGTGTGGTCGAAGATGATAAAGCACACCTAGCCTTAAATGAATTTGATATTATAGTGGTGTTTTATTCATAAATTGCCAACGTGCATGAATGTGGAAATGTTATGTAATTTGGTGAAATATATGTATATAAATGTAAAAGACTAGAGCTAACGTTAAATGACTGCTGGATGGTAAAGACACTTAAGACTGGACTGGGAAATGGCTAGTGCGATTGCTGGAACAACATTAACGGCAGATTATCAACTTAGTTATCATTTTATATCCTTTCTGCCCAGTGACGTTGGAAGCACACCGAGCTAAGACAGAAGTCTTAGATGCAAACACAGTGGGCCACATGTGTCGACACCTAGTCACTCACTACTTCCTACTGAGTGCCGATGACTTGGCACTCTGGGATGCCGAACCAGAAACCTTTGCAACAGATGAGGCAGGAGAGTCGTGGAAATATAGTCTCAGGGTATGTCTGTAGTTCTTGACTGACTTGAATAATGCAATAGTTGGTTTTGGCTGTCTCATTTTGTTCCTTATCATGATTATAAATAATATATACAGCCGAATTATATACGGCTGCATGAGTTGAAGTCCATTTACCTTCATCATCATCATCCACAGCCTTCTTTATCCCACTGCTGGGTATAGGCCTCTCTCTTTTCATGCCATCTGCCTCGGTCCTGTGCCAATCAGGTCCAGGTTCGACCCGCGACGGTGACCATTTACCTTACCATATGTTTATCCTCTGAATACAGACAAACAGTATAAAAAAGAAAAAGTAAACTTTATTTGTTTTAATTCGAAGTAATAATTACTAGCTGCGCCCTGTAGTTACACCTGCGGTTTCCAAGATAAAATTTATCTTATGTGTTAATCTAGATTACAACCTATCTGCACTATAACTTTCGTCCAAAACTGTTTAGCCAATTACAGTGTGAAGGAATAATAAACGGTTTATTGGATACAAACAAAAAAAATCGCATTTATAATATTGGAATTGTTTTGCATTTATAATTAGGAATCTATGTTGGGAGATATGAATATGCTATACTGTATTTAAAAAAAAACTAGAAAGAAAAGTAAAAAAAATAAAAAACTTCATCTCGGTACTGACAGAGAAAAAAGGTCCGTTTCTTTTATAAAAAGATAGCTAAGAGAATGCAATCTTGTGCAGTTAATTATGATATATGTATAGTAGATAATGTTTATTTCTTCCAGCCATGTACCGAAGCATTATTCAGAGAACTATTTCCATTCCGCTACGTGGTCGGCCCCGAATTGGTCAGGTTGCTAGCGTCGGTGCAACAACAGCAAATAGCTGTGGACGATCTACCAGCTATTCTCAATAAGGATGCCATATACAATGCGGTCGGACTCGCTGCGTTCGACTTGTATGACGACGTGAGTAAAATGTTGACGTTAGTACCTAAAGAATTCACACAGCGCCATCTAGCCTCAAACCAACAAAATTTATGTGCTGAACATCTGTTTGTTCCGTGTCTGGCTGTTTGCATTATTATTAATTCCATCATTATTTATTTCTTTCTTATTTTTAAATTTTTACTTTAAATATTTACAAAACATACATATTTCAGGTATTTATTTTGTTTCTTAATTTTTAATTTTTTTACATTAAATAAGTATAAAACATAAATAATATAAAAAACTTAAAAACTAGGGTGCCGCCGGCAGCGGGGCAGGGCTCAAGCTGCCGGTGGTTAGGGCTGCAGAGTGAGGAACCTCCTCACAATGCGCGCCGTGTCAAGGATCACTGCCTTTTGAAGCTGACCCTTGACCCAACCGTCTAGCGAGAGTCTCTTGAGATGTATATATTATTAATCCCATCAGTTTTTTTTTAATATTTTTTTTTGTATTACTAATTATTATTATTTTATCTGAATGTAATTACGAATTTATTAATATTATTATTGTATGGAATTACCAAAAATATATTTCCTTCAAAAGTGTATAACTATACTATTAGCCGCATTTCATACTACAAGCTTTGCACAGTCAAGTCCAGTCCATGCCTTACAAAAGAAGCGGAGACTTTACTATAGTAATACTATATTATTATAGAAAGTCATATTATAAGTACATAATATGTACAAGTGTACATATGCTTCGACATTTTGTTATTGATATCCTACCATTTACAAATTGTGGAAAAAAATAAATACATGATTTTACCGCGTTCTCCTTAATGCAAGTTTATAGCAATGAAAGTAATGATAAAAGTTTTATTTCAGATTGATTTTGACGAGTGGTTCACAAACGTGCTGAGCCAAGAGCTGAAAATCAAAGACAACAACTATAGGATAATTAGGAGACGGGTCTGCCAGCTTATTGGTAAGTTGTAGGTAAAATCACTGATCGTGTTACTTACAGAATAGGCCAAGTGCCACGCGCTCCCGGCCCGAGAATGTTGCCAGCGTAGAGCAAGTTTTTGTTAGTACAAAACAATATTTTTGAAAAAATTTGCGCTCGGTACTAATATTGTGTTAATTTTATTATAAAAAAAAATCCCTGCACTCACAATGGTTGTAGTGTAGTGGTTGTATTAATAAATGTCTAGTGTCTTATAAAAAAAAAATGTTTTTCTTTCTTTCTTTGCTATTATTTTTGAAATGGTTGTGATTGGTTGTGTACAAAATATTGGGCATCCGTCCGTCAGCGATACTGTTGCCAACTTACCCCTCAGAGAACTTACGCTAGTTTTTATTTGTCTGTAAGTGGACCGCGGAATAAAAAGTTGGGGAACCCTCGAGCTAGGTGTGAATTAGAAAGTTTTTTTTTTATGTGAAAAATAATGAGACGAACGAGACGCTCTCCTGATGGTAAGAGATAACGCCTGTCCATGACCATTGCAGCGATACACAGAACTTTGAGTAACAAAACAAAGTCCAGGGCATCGCTGCTTTGGTGCTCATTACTTTGAGACTTTCGATGGTTAGTCTCAACAGCCCAATAATTTCGCTAGCTGCAGTACCCTTCGAACAGGAACACAGTAATGTTTACACACTACTGCTTAGCGGCAGAATAACTGGTACTGCGGTGGTACCTACCTAGACGACCTCCTGCTAAGGAGTTCTACCACCAAGTAGTGTAGTGGTTGTATTAATAAATATCTAGTGTCTTATAAATAAATGTTTTTCTTTCTTTCTTTAAGTAGCTGATTATTTTTTTAAATGGTTGTGATTGGTTGTGTACAAAGTATTGGGCATTTCGTCCGTCAGCGATACTGTTGCCAACTTACCCCTCAGAGAACTTACGCTAGTTTTTATTTGTAGTGTAAGTGGACCGCGGAATAAAAAGTTTGGGAACCCTCGAGCTAGGTGTGAATTAGAATGTTTAGTGGAAGTTGGTTGTTTCGCTTTTATAGTTTTTCTTTCTATTGCAGGGCAATGGTGCGGTGTTCGAGCCTCTCAGTCCCTCCGGCCAGCAATTTATACCGCATTACTAGAACCTCTTTCTAGCCCCGATGAAGACGCGGCCGTTAAACTGGCAGCCGCTGAAGCGCTGAGAAGCACCATCGACGATTTCAACTTCGACGTTGAACAGTTTGCGCCGTTTGCTCATCATGCGATTGCAGCGCTTTACGAATTGCTGGTTAGTAGCGAAATGAATCGTTTTCAAATGCTAACACAACAAAGAATGAAATTGAAAAGTGCCAACAACTTTATTTTGCCGAAGTCTAGAACTAGTTATGGTAAAAAAAATAATTAAATGAAGTATAATCAAACTAACCCTTATTAACCTCTCTACCAGTATTACGTTTAGCTTAAATTATATTAAGAAAAATAATTTTGTATTAAGTTAAGGTTAAGGTAAGCACAGCCCTAGTGGTTAATTGGTAGCATATCTGCCTTTAGAGCTGAAGGGCGTGGGTTCGATTCCGTATTACGTTATCACGTATTACGTATCAACAAATGTTTGTTCTGTGTCTGGATGTTCTATATGTATTATGAGTATTTACAAAAAAAAAAGTATATATGTATTATATCAGTTATCTGACTTCCATCACACAAGCTCGGCTTAGTTTGGGGTCAGATGGCGCTGTGTGTAATGTCCTACGATATTTATTATTATGTATTTATTTATATTATTCTAGGTAAGCGTGCTCCATTTTAGACCACACTACTGCTGCTGCATCAGGCAAAGTATGACCAAACGCGAACCTATTCTGAATAAAAAAAAATAATAATAAAAAAAAAATGTTCTCCTAGGTGGAATCCGAAGAATGCGATACGAAGATGCACGTGTTGCACGTAGTGTCGTACGTGATGGAGCGGATGGGCGCGAGCGTGGCGCGCGGGGGCGGCACGGCGGCGCTGTCCGCGTACCTGCCGCAGCTGTGGCACCACGCCGCGCACCACAACATGCTGCGCGCGGCCGCGCTCTCCGCGCTAGTGCATCTGCTCAAGGTGATCCATACACAAGCCACTAACGACGAAAACTTAGCATACGTATTGTAGCGATGATAGCTCAGTGGTTAGTGCGGTCGGTTCGCATGCCGAAGGGCTTGGGTTTAAACCTCAACAGTAAGCTGCTCTTTTAATATTTGATAGGCTAGGTGGTGTTTGACCACAACTCACCTGGCACACCTTTTCTTTCCGTTAGCGCCTTTTCTTATGCTTTATTTTTTCTTTAGCTTGAGCTTCCGGTGAAGGAAAACATCATGAGGAAACTATAGCATGATGGTAGGGTACTTTCTAGTACTCGGCTGGCTAGCTACCACCCTCAAGTTGAAAATCTGCCGCCAAGCATCTAACGGTGTGTTCCGGCAGCATCACTTGAGAGTCGGTTCCATTTCAGGCTGGGTGTGTTTTACCGTCTTCGACCGCACTGTCACTTAACATCAGGCTAGCTGTTAGACTAGCCTGTCAACCATTAAAAAAATTAATGGTATTGCGTGTGCCAGGTCCATCGCGTCGCAGGGACAGTGCCTTGGAATTGCGACCCAAGTGTCTGTTTAAAAATATTGGAGGATATTTCACACAGCGTCATCTAGCCCCAAACTAAGCAAAGCTTGTGCTATGGGAACCATACAGCCGACAGAATACTTACATTTTTTTTTTTTGTAAATACATACGTATCCCATTAATATTATAAATGTGAAAGTTTGCATGGATGGATGTTTGTTGCTCTTTCACGCAAAAACCACTAAACGGATTTGGATGAAATTTGGTATGGAGGTAGCTGAGACCCTGGATTAACACATAGGCTACTTTTTGTCCCGAAAACATGTAGCGGGTAACACTGCAGCTAGTAACACCCAGCCACAGAACAAACATCTATATATTATCATAGTAGTATCTACATATTATAGTGTAAAGATGATCTTTAAACGAAGAGATAATAATTATGTTTATTATTTTATTCAAATCAATTTATCACTCACCATTATCAACCTTATTCCTAGGCATTAGGAGAGTGTTCTCCCACCATTCGTCCATGGGTACTGAGCGTCGTGAATGAATCTACGAAGCTATCTGAACCAGCACATGTTTATCTTTTAGAAGATGCTTTAGAACTGTGGCTCGCTATCTTGGAGACTTCACAAGTCGCCGACCCAGCTACTCTGCAATTGGCGGACAATTTATACCCTATTCTAGGTGAGATAAGGTTCATTTTCTGCCTATTAAAAATACTGTTCATGACAAATAAATGGTCCTTCGAGTTTAAAGTTTAGACTTTAAACTCGAAGGACCATTTATTTAATAATTCACTTATTAGTAAGTGAATTATTAAATTTTGCGTGTCGTCTTTGGTAGTTGTTCTAGCTAGACGTTAAAAATAGAAATAGTTTATTGTTTTATGTAGTTCCCTTTCTATTAGGCGAATTTGCATGGTGGTAGGGTACTTTCTAGTACTCGGCTGGCTAGCTACCACCCTTAAGTTGAAAATCTGCCACCAAGCATCTAACGGTGTGTTCCGGCAGCCTCACTTGAGAACCAGTTCCATTCTAGGTTTGTTGTGCTTTACCATCTTCGACCACACCATCACTTAACAAATGAAACTAATTTATGGTTAGTCTCAATAGACCTGTAATTTCACTAGTACCCAGTAGTATTGCAGTGTCCTTCAAATCGGACTATGCCACACTAACACACTACTGCTTGGCAGTAGTGTGCCTGCCGCCAAGCATCTAAAGATGTGTTCCGGCAGCCTCACTTGAAAGCCAGTACCATTCCAGGCTAGGTGTGCTTTACTATCTTCGACCACACCGTCACTAAACATCATTATGGTGAGTTGTGGTCAAACACCTAGCCTGTAAACCATAAAAAAAACTACTGCTTTTTGGTATGTTTTTCTTAGATAATACAAAATTTACAATTTAAAAAAAAACCGACTCCATAACCAGCCCCATTCATGAAACGGCGAGGTTTCGGAGTAAACGAAAAAAATCATTATGTATACATTTTTTAAGATTTTTCTTATTTATTTATTATTTATTATTATTTAGCCCATTTTGTCCCACTGCTGGGTAAAAGGCCTCTCTCCCCCCCTTCCACGCCTCTCTGTTTTGTGCTGTTGAGGTCCACTCCTTATTGTGGGCATCGAGCTCATCTTTCCACCGCCTTTTAGGCCGGCCTGGTGGCCGTTTAGACCCAGTCGGTGGTGGTTTTCGCCCATAGCTCCGCTGGCATTCGGCAGACGTGTCCAGCCCAGTCCCACTTTAGCATGGCAGCTTTTTGAGTCACGTCAATGATCTGAGTTTTGGAGCGCAGTATTGAGTTTTTTATGCGGTCTAATAACCTTACGCCCAGTATGCTGCGCTCCATCGCTCGCAGATTTTTCTTGATTTTTTAAAAACCTTTATCGATTTCGACGAAATGTATATGGGACCACCTCTGAAGTATGATGATGACTGGCGGAATTATCGCGTAACAAACATAAAAAAATACAGTCCTCCTCCTCCTTTATTGAATCGGTTAAAAACAAACTGACTGGATTGTTCATTGCGTAACTTTAGTAATAAATAATAAATAAATAAATAATAAATATCATAGGACATTACACACAGCGCCATCTGACCCCAAACTAAGCAGAGCTTGTGCTATGGAAGACAGATAACTGATAGAATACTTAAACACTTTTTTTTTTTGTAAATACATACTTATAATACATACAGTACACCCAGACACAGAACAAACATCGATGTTAGTCACACAAATGTTAGTCCTGAGTGGGAATCGAACCCACGCCCTTCAGCTCTCGAAGCAGACACACTACCAATGAACCAACAGGGCATTAGTGACCTATTATTTTATTTTCAGAAACCTCATCGGAACATCTACGGATAGTAGTATACATAATGCAAGCTTACACGCTCCTTTGTCCTGAGGAGTTTCTCTCAGGCGCGGGGGGAAGATGCTTGGGCCTTTTAGAAGACATGTTAGCTGACATGCGGACGGAAGGACAAGTAACAGTTTTCAAGATGGCGGAGATTGCCGTCAGCGTTAGCTTGCCGGAGAGAAATGCGCTTCTAGGGGTTAAAGTCATATGGCCGATAATTATTCGAGTCATTCAGTGAGTATTTATTAACCTTCTATTTAAAATACGTGTCTTTTCTTAATAATTTACAAATGAGGGATACTTAGCTTGCTCAATAAATCAGTTATTGCGTTCAGCGTCATCTTGCCGGAAAGAAACGCGCTTTTCAGGATTAAAGTCAGCATTAAGTCCTTCCTTTGTGCATGTTTTTCTTTAAAGTGTGCAATAAAGAATTAAAAAAAGTCATATAGCCGATACTTGTGCGTGTAATTCTAAGTACCTAGGTAGTAAATCAGGTCTAGGCGTGGTCAAACGTAAACCTATTTAGTACTTGGTGGTAGATTTTCTTAGCAGGAGGTCGTCTAGGTAGGTACCACCGCAGTACCAGTTGTTCTGCCGCTAAGCAGTAGTGTGTAAACATTACTGTGTTCCGGTTTGAAGGGTACTGCAGCTAGTGAAATTACAGGGCTGTTGAGACTAACCATCGAAAGTCTCCAAGTAATGAGCGCCAAAGCAGTGATACCCTCGACTTTTGTTTTGTTACTCAAAGTTCTGTGTATCGCTGCAATGGTCATGGACAGGCGTTATCTCTTACCATCAGGAGAGCGTCTCGTTCGTCTCATTACTTTTTGCATAAAAAAAAAAAGTATTTAAAAAAAGACGTACCGACGCAGTACCGATATTCTACTTTTTATTTATAATTTTTGACAGGCTAGATGGTTAGTGACGGTGTGGTCGAAGATGGTAAAGCACCTAGCCTAGCCTAGCTAGCCTAGCTTGGAATGGAACTGGCTTTCAAGTGAACCGGAACACTCCTTTAGATGCTTGGCGGCAGGCACACTACTGCCAAGCAGTAGTGTATTATTGTGTCATAGTCCGGTTTGAAGGACACTGCAGTACTACTGTGTACTAGTGAAATTACAGGTATATTGAGACTAACCATAAATTAGTTTCATTTGTTAAGTAATGAGTGCCAAAATAGCGGATACCCTGTTTTGTTACTCAAGGTTCTAGATACTACAATGGCCATGGACATGCGTTGTTTTTTACTAATGCCTTTATGTACGTAGGGACCGTCAAAATACAAATATTTTATTTATAACACCAATGTTACAAATCAATTCAAATTTCGAATATGTATGCCATTTTATGAGTTTTAAAACACTGATTACATGTCAATAAATAAAAAACAACAACAATGACAAAATAAGGTATGTCAATATGTAAAAAAGTATTCTCAATATAAAAATACTGTCAATATAAAAATATGTCAATACAAAAAAAATATTGTCATTATAATAAAATGGCATGACAAAAAAAAAATTAATTACGTACTAGTAATTCAATCATGAGAGCATTTCCTTCATCCCGTTAACATAAAAACTAATAACATTTATTTTCAAATTTGTTATTTATTTTATGATGACATACTAACAAAGAATGATAAATCATAAAGTTTTTAATGATTCAAAAATGTAAGCCGAGAGCGCATTTTGCGTTGGGCGAGACAGTAAAAAACGCAAAAGTCATATTTTTATTCCTCTCACAGTGTTCTTTTAGAAAACGACGACCTTCCTATGGTAGTATCAGTACAACTATGTCTGCTGTCCCGAGTCATACTGCTGTCTACGGATCTGTTCTATAAAGCCGTGCAAGAAGCTTCCACTGGACTGCAAGAATATGACTCGGACCCGGTCAAGGTTTTGAACAGGTAACTATATACCAGATCTAAGTCAAGCAATAGCCGTATTTGCGAAAAAGCTTTTGTTAAATTTTTGATTCCAAAATATACGAAAAATTACAATACTTTTCCAAGACTTTATTCAAATTTTGTACGAAATATAGCCCATTTCACTATAGTGTAGCTTTTTAACTATGTTTTTTTATTCATTACTCCCTAAAAATTTTACAAACTATGGTTCACAGATAAAATTAAATTAAATATTCAGTTAGTATGAATATGATAAATTTATTTACTTTCAAAATCTTCCTATTAGTAGGAAGAAGGCAAGATTGACTTGTGATTTTAGTGTTAGCAATGAAATATAGTGGAATGTATCATTTTACGGTTTAAAATGATCATTTCCTTAATCAGTTACATTCTCTTGAAAATAGGTATCTTAGGTATATTTTGTATTGAAAATACTTATTTGAAATTACTAAATTTACTTACTTGATACATTTCACGATATATTATTGATAACACTAAAGTCACAAGTCAATCTTGCCTTCAATTTACGAGTGAATCGCTTTCTTCTAGGCAAACATGCTGCATCGTTCTTTATTTTTCGTGACGCATTTTGAGCATATGCCAGTGTCCAGTGTTTTATATTTTTAAGTTTCATAAACGAAATAAGTTGCCTCGTAGCTATAGTTATAGTCAAAGTCCAGTCTTGGTCAAGTTTAGTCCGTGTCAGTCAAGTTTTAGTAAAGTAGTGGCGAATACAACGTGGCGACACGACTCTTTCCGCGTTCCCGCCAAAACCCGTATACCGCATTTAGCATCAGGCGCGATGGCGGTCAAACTTAATTCAAGCCTTCTTATTCTTATTCTTATTCGGAATGGGGGCGATGAGTCCTGCACTGATGTCCCGCTTGGGGTGTATTGTGCATTTCCCCCTGCCAGCGTCTACCCGAGCCAACCCAGCTCCTTGAAGTACCGGAGCGAGGCTCTGGGCCGCTGGCATAGTAACTCCAGTGGGTGAGATGGAATTGTTAAGCCTATTTGTAATGAAAAATGAAAAAAAAAATTGTGAAAAAAAAAACTAGAAAGACCAGACCAGAAATAGAATCCGGTAAAAATGTACTGAAACATTTAATTTGTAAAATGTATACCAGTCACCGTTCATTTCAGGTTGCTTCATGTGTGGACTGAGAAAATGAATCTCGTGACGCAGGTCGAACGATGGAAAGTTGTTGGTAAGAGAAAACTTGAAATAAATGATTCTTAGCCCCGATGTAAATAGAGTGGTGTTATAACTTTTACGTGTGTATCTGTGGTATAGCAGCTCCCAAATGGTTGAATCAAAGTTACTTTATTTTTTTGAGAGATTGTTTTTAGCTACGATTCAAGAAAATCTGTTTAGCAGAGTCAGAGGTACATCTTTGTTTCATGATCATCAGCCTTTTGTGGTCCACTGCTGGACATAGGCCTCTCCCAAAACACACCATTAGTCCGATCCTCGGCTTCTCGCTTCCATCCACCGCCAGCTATCCTACGTATATCGTCACTCCATCAAGTCTCAGTAAACTTCTGTTTATAGATATTTTAAACGATCCATATTTCATTTTAGTGGTTAGCGCGGTAGATTCGCATGCCGAAGGGCGTGGGTTCAAACCCCGACAATGAGCTTGAGCTGCCGGTGAAGGAAAACATCGTGAGGAAAGCATGGTGGTAGGGTACTTTCTAGTACTCGGCTGGCTAGCTACCACCCTCAAGTTGAAAATCTGCCGCCAAGCATCTAACGGTGTGTTCCGGCAGCCTCACTTGAGAGCCAGTTCCATTCCAGGCTAGGTGTGCTTTACCATCTTCGACCACATCTTCACTTAACATCAGGTGAGCTGTGGTCAAACACCTAGCCTGTCAATCATTAAAAAAAAAAAAATTTAAGTCAGTTTAATATTATGAAGTTTTTTTTTACAAATAAGCTGGTTATACATGTATGTATACATAAACGTATTTCAACATTTATTTTTATTGACAGGCTAGTTGTTTGACCATAGCTCACCTGATGTTAAGTGGCGATGTGATCGAAGATGGTAAACACACGTAATCTAGAATGGAACTGGTGCTCAAGCGAGGATGTCGGACCGAACTGTTAGATGCTTGGCGGCAGATTTTTAAACTTGAGGATGGTAGCTAACTTCCTCAAGGTGATATATATTTAAAAAAGAAGGTAAACTTGCTCACAGGTTTAGGTTTGGCAGCATTGTTGACGACACAGAACGCGACGGTTTTACAAAGGTTCCCCGCAATCCTGCTCAATTTGACTGAAGTGCTGAACGACGTCATGAAACAAGAAGAGAATGGTGTTTATGTCGAGTGAGTGTAGGAAAATTTAAAGAAACTGATAAAAAAAAAATCACAGTTCTGTGTATAAAAATACACACATTTTCCATAATGACCCCCTTTTGGCTTAGTACGCCCCAAACTTATAACCCTAAGGTGTCCCATTCATGGACCCAAATACGAAAAAGGCCCCGTTTTTGTTGGTAAAGGACGAAAATGTAAAAAACAGTACCCAACAAAATAAATATTTAGGTTTGTCACCAGAATAAATTAAAAAAATTGAAATTGCGTTCTATAGCTCACTAAGTAGAGCTACTATCGACTGAGCTAAAAAAGGATGACAAAAATATGTAAAACTAGCTGCGCCCCGCGGTGATACTCGCTACATGTTTTCGGGATAAAAAGTAGACTATAATTATGTTAATCCAGAGTGTCAGCTACCTCCATACCAAATGTCATCCAAATCCGTTCAGTAGTTTTTGCGTGAAAGAGTAACAAACGTCCATCCATCCAAACTTTCACATTTATGTAATACTAGATGCGCCCCGCGGTGTTATCCGCTACATGGTTTCGGGATAAAAAGTAGCCTATGTTCTAATCCAGAGTCTCAGCTACCTCCATACCAAATGTCATCCAAATCCGTTCAGTAGTTTTTACGTGAAAGAGTAACAAACATCCATCCATCCAAACTTTCCCATTTATATAATACTAGATGCGCCCCGCGGTGTTATTCGCTACATGGTTTCAGGATAAAAAGTAGCCTATGTTTTAATCCAGAGTTTCAGCTACCTCCATACCAAATTTCATCCAAATCCCTTCAGTAGTTCTTGCGTGAAAGAGTAACAAACATCCATCCATCCATCCAAACTTTCACATTTATAATATTAGTGGGATTAGTGGGATGGGATTATAGTAGGATAATAAACTGTGTCAGTTTCTATAGTGGATGTGACATAATGTTTTAGCGGTCTGGTAGCGCCGCCGGGGTCGCGGCCCGCGTCCCCGCTGGAGGGCCGCGGCGGCGCGGCGCGGTGGGGCGGGGAGGCGTCGGGCGCGGGCGACACCCCGCACGAGTTACGTCGGCGTAGACTTGCCGCCGCGCACCCCGCGCGAGCCATCGACCTCCGAGCCGTCACTCACCACCAGGTATTTTTCTTATCGCATCGCACTTGTTCTTATTTTTTTATAACATACAGGCTTGTGTTTGACCGCCATCATCGGTTGTTAAGCGAATATGCGGTCTACGATGAAACCGTTTCACTCGCGACTTACAGGTACCCAGATTGTGTCTATCGGGGAACACCCGATACTCTTGGTGGTAGATCTCCTAGATGGTAGAGCAGGAAGTCGTCTAGGTAGGTACCACCGCAGTACCAGTTATTCTGCCGCTAAGCAGACGTCAGTGTGACGTCAGTTTTCATTAAAATAAATGTGTACAAAGAATCTTGTTTATACGATTTGTTTAATTTATTCTAGGTGTTGTAAATGTATTCTATCTTTCTGTTAAAAAGAAATGTATTCTGTCAGCTGTCTGGCTCCCACGATACAAGGTTTGTTTAGTATGAGGCTAGATGGCGCTATGCGGCTGGAAGGCAGTCCCATTCCGAGTCGTATCATGACAAACATAAAAATTTTACTTTTAAATGTTACTGAAAAACCACTGTGTTTTTGTTACTTCACGTTTCAGTTATAGTTATAAAATGTACCATATTTTACTGCGACGTACACATGTAGTGTATCAAAAATTTGTTTTATTTCAGTTGGAAACCCTAAAAAGCCAAGTCGGTCCGGAGACATTCGAGCGGCTGGTTCAATCGGCTGATGCGGAAACACTTCAACAAATCCGGGAATATATACCTATTTAAAACTTAAACATACCCATACCGTTAAGCCTTAATTGCTTACTTCAAAATCAGGCCGTTTTATATACAACTGTACTTTTTTTTTTAATTCTGCAAATAGGTATATAAAAGGAGTTTTGACGAAAAGGTCGTTTTTTCCAAAGCTTATGTTTTTCGATGTATAAAAATATAGGCGTTTTTCATAAAGCGTCGAATCGCGTGCGTGACTGTGAAAAGTGATATAATAATGAGGTAAAACATAACTTTTTGTGTTGCTTACAAAACTTCAAAGCTTTTAGTATAGTCACCACTACTTTACTAGGCATGACGGGACTCGATCTTGACTTGCTCTGTGTGATTCTGACTGTGGCTTAGACTTATGTCACTGGACTTATCTTAAAACAATTGACACTAACAAATGCACAAAGTGCGATGACAAAAACAAAAAAGAAAGATACATAAGACTTTCTTTAAAAGTAAAACATAGGTATATCCTATATTATATGTAAGTTTGAATACTACTTAGCAAATTTTATTTTTACTATTAATTTGTTAAAATTTGTTTACTCTATGTACTATACGTTCTATGAATATTGAAATTGAATGAACTTTTACTGTAGGGTCGATCCTGAATACGCGAAAAACTGTACTGTAACATTTATTTCTTGAATGTCAATGTCATATTTCAGTAAGACTGTTTTTTTGGTGATTAAAACCACGATGACTCTTTGCTATTCATGATGAGTGCAGTGGCATCCTTTCGGCCTAATGCAATTGATACGCGTAACCCTGTATGCCAACCAACCAACCCTCATCAAAATATCACCTGTAGTTTCTGAAAAAAAGCAACCAATCAATGCAATCTTAAAACAATATTTTTTATGAAAATTAAAAAAAAAAGTATGTCCATTAAAACAGTGTGTTCCGACAGCGTCGTTTGAGAGCCAGTTTCATTCTAAGCTAGGTGTGCTTACCATCTTCGACCATACCGTCTATTAACACCTGGTGAGCTATGGTCAAGCACCTAGCCTGTAAACCATAAAAAAACTACTGCTTTTTGGTATGGTTTTCTTAGATAATACAATACTTACAATAAAAAAAACCGACGCCATGACCCTTAGACCAACTAAACGCACTGCTCCAATGAAACAGCGAGGTTTCGGACTAAACGAAAATGTCGATGTGAAACCGCTTGATCGATTTCTGTTAACCATAACAAAAAAAAAGTGTTAGGATAAAAATTATAGCCTATGCCACTTGGGATGTAAGAATTCTAACGATAATCCGTACATCCAGATCAGTGCATTTAAAAATTATAGTGGAATTGAATGCCACATAGATATGTTGAACCTCGAAAATATTACACTCCTTTTTTGGGCAGTCGTGCCCAACCCACCACCTTCGAGTGGTGATAGGCACACGCGACCACTATTATTAATAGGTATATTACATTACTTCTAAAAACGTTTCTATACATTTGAAATGAGAGAATGTATTTTGATATCATCGTAGCTGCGTGTAATAAAATTTATTAATATTATCTGTGGAACAAATATAGTTTAAAATCTTAATCCTGATTTGCACTTAAGGTTCAAAACACAACGGCAGATTCCGAACTGATGTGTGGGCGGGAAAATGCTCTATCAACTTCTATAATGAGAAATGTCTTATGTGGAAATAAGACAACACATTTTGGGCAAAGCCAGCTAATTTGACGTTCTGAATCAAGGCTTCACTAAGGAGTTCTTATGAGTTTTGTATCAATCACACCAATATTATGATTGCGAAAGTTTATATGCGTGTGACGGCTTAATGGATTTAGATCAAATTTGGAATATACATATATCAGACTGCATATATTCTGGATTAACACAACAACAGTGTTGGTCGGCAGTTGTTAAACATTTACATTTAGTATACGTGCGCGTACATAAAAGGGAAT
The DNA here is from genome assembly GCA_905404145.2 of Biston betularia. Lineage (NCBI taxonomy): Eukaryota > Metazoa > Arthropoda > Insecta > Lepidoptera > Geometridae > Biston > Biston betularia. Next base: position 2,325,505 of record FR989877.1, read on the forward strand.
TGAGAGAGGGGGCATGACAGCATAAGAAAGCGTCACGCCGTTCGCCGTCACGGCATACGAGTTGGTTTTACTACCAAGGGGCGCCAAAAGATGTTTCATATCAAACATTGTCGTCCCACTGCTGGGCATGGGCCTCTTCTCGTTGTGAGAAGGGTAAGGTGTCCACCGCTGTAACCAAGATCAGGTACGCAGATTTCACTGTTAAAAACTCAGACGAGCCGGGTTTTTACAGTGCTTCACCGTTCGAAGGTAACGGTTATGCACATAGAAAATACAGTACAGGTCTCTTGACAAGGCGTAGTAAAAAAATAGTAATGATTAAGAATGGGTCATTACCAACCATTATTGGGTTGGGTTATTGCTAAAACTAAAAAAGTTATAATGGATTTTAAATGAAATATAATTGTTAACAATTTTGAAAAAAAAACCTGTAGATATATCGTTAAAAGTTGTTGTTGGCTACGCTCAAAATGTTTCTGATGCTTATAGGCGACGGTTAAAGGAGTAACTCGATGAACATGAACATACTTGACAAGCGATAGCGAGCCATGCACGCCAACGACATCACTACTTGACAACAAATATTATGGTCTACAAAATAATCAAACTTCGTTAAACAGTATAAAACTGAGTCGCATTTTGCTTGCACGCTGTTTGACTGCTTAGCTCTTACAAACTATGCAACGGTATTTGATATGGTTTTATAATTTAGATAATTACTTTCGGAAGTTTTATAAATAGTCGCTAGTATTAATACGTTGCTGACCGTCGTAGGTTACGCACTGAATGCAGCCAAACATTTTGTGTATATGTGATATACGATTACCTATATACGTAGTATTAGTATAACTATTATGTGATATTCTGTTTGTTATTGGAGTATACTATAGGTACATATAAGATTTATAGATATATACGTACATCGGTGGCCGTCACAGGTTGCCGTTATATTTGACAGCCCTGCACGCCAGCGACGTCAATATGTGGCAATTTTTTTTTTGTAATCGATATTAATGCCCTTCCTACCATTATTAGACAGGCTAAGTCAATTTATATTTTTAATAATTTAGTATATAAACATTATTTATCAGCCTGCTAATCTATATATTTAGTTTATTTAGTATCTCATAATTATGTATATACGTTTATTGTATTGTTATTTTATTTACTTATTTCTTTTGTACACCAACCTTATATTTATTTACTCTTCTTTCCATCCAAAGGTTGTCTGGAAGAAATCGCTCTAGGCGATAAGACCGCCCTTATACATCATTTATTCTATTGTTTTGTTATATTATTATATCTTCTTTTTTTTTTTTTGTTTGTTGTTTGTTTCCTATTTGTATTAATTGTGATCTGTGTTTTTGGTGTATAATAAAGTTATATTCTATTCTATTCTATTAATTTTTCGATTTTTAGAATACCTGTTCTATTAATTGAATGGTTTATTTTGGGATGCTTATTTTTTAATGTTTTTATAAGTATGTATAATTTACAAAAAAAAGTATGTCTTCTATCAGTTATCTGACTTCCATCACACAAGCTCTACTTAGTTTGGGGCCAGATGGCGCTGTGTGTATAGTCCTACGATGTTTATTATTATTTATTTATTTTTATAATTTGTGGGTTTGGAATATATGTTCTTTTTTATTATTTGGATTTTAAGAATACCTGTTTCTAAGTATTTATTGTCTTGGCGTACAGGGTACAGAGATGAATTTATGCCGTAGTTTATGGGAAATTCCATTAACTAGGGTGAATACGGAATACGGTGGACCAGACTGTCACACTGGTTTTACTGTTAAAAATGCCTTATATTTAATACATACACTGCCAATATTACAAATATAAATATAACATGTTATTATTTATGATAAATATATATTTTCAGCCACTGAAACCAACAGAATATCACTAGTTATTTTAATGTTAAATTAACAATAATGAATTCTAAATTTAGTATATTATTCTAGTTGGCATTTTGATGTCCTAAATTAAACTGAATCTGTACGGCACTAAACTTGTTGCCCTTGTAGACTTGAAGAATGATGTAAGTGCAGTCAAATTCAGTTTAGATACTTATATAGATAGACGTAAAGTTCAAAATTGTTTGCCAGTCAACTTTTAATGCATTTGGCCTTATGTCTTCATGAAATTATATTATGCAACAATTAAAAAATTGATTCTATTGCTAAGCTTTTAAGGATGTGATTAGTGTATGAAACTACGAATTAGAAAGTAATGTTTTGTAATAATAGAGAAAGTCCGTTCCATATTATAATAAGGAACGGGTTTGAGGCGAAATCGTATGGAATACATAGTAAAAACTTTCACATAATTATGAAATGTGAGTTTGCCATCTTCTCCAAAGAAATTTTATTTTTTTTGTTCGTTTTTTTATCGCAAGGAACGTTTGCAAAGAGATAATGTTTTTATGTATTTGCCATTTTAGTGCTTGCGGCGTTAGATTTAGGGCTTTTTTTGTTTTGGCCGTACGTAATTATATCAATAATAAATAATTAGTGTTTTAGACACCACCATTTGTTTTTATTCTTTGTACGTTTCAAATACCATTACCGCAGTACCAGACATTCTGCAGCCAAGCAGTAGTGTGTAAACAATACTGTGCCGGAAAACAGGGCTGTTTCAGACTAATCATCGAAAGTATCAAAGCGCCAAAACAGCGATGCCCTGGACTTTGATTTTGCTTCTCAAAGTTCTGTGTATTTCTGCAATGGTCATGAACATGCGTTATCTCTCACCATCAGGAGAGCGTATCAATCGTCTCATTACTTTTACATGTAAAAAAATCCGTAATAAAAAAAATTGTTTACTGTATTTGAGATTTTTTTAAAATTAAGGGTTAACTTAAGGGGTTAAGGTGAATTGCGAGCTTATCGCTATTAAAGTTAAATGATCACGAAAAAATTTTATTGCGTTGCTCTTTCATGAGCACTTAATTTGAATGGCAATGAGTAGTTCACGGTACTCCCCCGTTGGTTATTTTCAATTTGAACTTTTATTGCGTTAATATTTATTTACGCACTGAAATGAAATGTTTTTTTTTACATGAACTTTATTTTGATTTGTACTTACTCTAAATATATTAAGTACTTTTTTACTCCTACATACAAGTGCAGCTAAGCGTTAAGTTAGTATTAAACTTAATGGAGGTCAATGTACTTATCATATTATGAACACCCATGGCATCACCCATTAAATTGTAAAAAAAACAGCTTAGAAATATAATTTTCCTTAAATGTATGGACTTTTAAAAGGGTTGGTTACAAAACAAATTCACATTAACAATTACCTTGTTTCGGCTTAGTAGGTACTTACGTTTCGCGTAACCCTGTATTAGCTTCACTTGTGAATACACTTACCTTGTATACGGTTAAAATGTATCGCATACGGTTTCACCTCACGTGTGTATTGAAAAGCAATTTGTATTGAAACGTCTGAATTCCACAAGTGGATTTGTTATATATAATTAAAGAAAATGTAATATCGCATATTTTTTTATCGCTCGAATGTATCTTAGCTTCATAATGTACTAGTGTACAGTTGAAATTTTGTTGAATTCCACCAATATACATTGACCTCGCTCGTAAATTGTTATTATAAGCATTTGTTGCGGGTCGTGGGTCAATTTATATTGGCTGATTCTAACATTTGTAAATTGCACTCATTATAATTTATGGGACTATACTATAAATAAAGGTACATAATAAAACGTTTATCTAAATGTTTTTATTTTTGTCTGTATTGTGAATTTAACTCGTTATGAGAGAATTTAGTAAAAATACTAAATGGTTATATATCTACGGTTAACAGTATTTGTAACATCTACACACTATTGCTTGGCAGTTTTTTTTTATGTAAAAAGCTATGAGATGGACGAGGTGCACTCTTGATGATAAGAGATAACGTCTGTCTAAGACTATGGCATATATGTCTTTTTTGTAGCGATGATAGCTCAGTGGTTAGCGCGGTCGGTTCGCATGCCGAAGGGCGTGGGTTCAAACAATGAGCTTGAGCTGCCGGTGAGGGAAAACATCGTGAGGAAACCTTAGCATGGTGGTAGGGTAGGGGAGACCGAGGTGAGTTGTGACAGAGGAGAGTTGTGACAAAGCCGATTTTTCGGAAACTATGATCGTTAGCGAGGTGATAACAGTGCGTATTTGTTTTTTTGAGACATGCTATTTGACGCAGTAAACGCCAGTGGTGCACGAGAAACGGTTTTGTGTGTACGACATTTCCATACAAAAAATTACAAAAAGTAAGTTTTTCCCCAAAATTTTGATTGCATAAATATCGTTACGTATTATGTTTGCATTGTTATGATATTTTTTCTCATATGCTTTTGTTTTTCAAGTTTCATAATGTAGTATTGTTTTTCTGTATTGACATCGTGTTTAGAAATTACGAATTATTATTCTGACCGGTTCACGATTTTTTGCAACAAGGTGAGTTGTGACAAGCTGTCACAACTCACCTTGTTGCAAAAAATCGTCCAGATCGTGAAATTCTGGCAAGGTTTTAACGTCTTGTGGTGTAATGAAGCATGCTGAATTTCTATTTCTTTATTCCAGAATGCCAAATAAATATATAGAAAAGATTAATAGGGGGCATAGCTAGTGTCGAAACTTATGAACTGACTTTTGAAGAAGTCACGTTAAGAGGTCAAAGTACATCTTCAGTACAATCTCAACTACATGTCTTTGCAAAGATATATTAAGAAGAAAAAGGCATATCAAGCTAATCTAACAGACAGAGCTCCATGGGTCGGTTATGCCACTCCGACGATTTTTACTGATGCTGCACACTTTACTTGGTGGTAGATTTCTTTAGTAGGAAGTCGTCTAGGTAGGTACCACCGCAGTACCAGATATTCTGCCGCCAAGCAGTAGTGTGTTAACATTGCTGTATTCCGGTTTGAAGGGTACTGTAGCTAGCTAAATTACTGGGCTGTTGAGACTAAGCATCGAGAGTGTCAAAGTAATGAGCGCCAACGCAGTGATACTCCGCACTTTGTTTTGCTACTTAAAGTTCTGTGTATTGCTGCAATGGTCATGGACATGCGCTATCTTTTACCATAAGGCATCGTTCGTCTCATTACATTTACATAAAAAAAACATGTGCAGCATCGAGTTATGGGCTGACAACAAAAGAGACAAGTAATTTGGCCAATATGTTAGCAAAAAGTTAGTATTTTACATCTGTACTTACCCATAGCGCAAATAAATGGATTATGAATTAAAAAAAAAAAAAAAAAAACAGTAAAAAGAATCCGGCACCATGAGAAGAAATGAGAAGGTAGGAGAAATCTGGCTCAAGCTATTGATCGGATCAGATCATCGGATACTGATACTATTTATGTCGATATTACATGTTATTTTAGTTCGTACAGATATGCCAAATGATGATTAAAGTGCTTTGTTGTAAAACATATTTGTAATTTATTTATCATTAATATGTTAATGGTATTATTTATTCACCAAATAGTCTAAATTCACAGACGTCACAACTCACCTTGGTAGCTGTCACAACTTACCTCGGTATGAGGAGAGTTGTGACACGAGGAGTAGTTTTTGTTTTTGAAGATTTTCTCAGAAACCTTAATACTTTTATTAATTTTGATGATTGTTTCTTAAAGAGTACAGACTGAGCTACATTAGCTTTCAAAGCTCATAGATGTAGAGTGTTTCTTGACGGAGATATGTCAGTTAATAGAAAAATTGTCACAACCCTCCTCGGTCTCCCCTACTTTCTAGTACTCGGCTGGCTAGCTACCACCCTCAAGTTGAAAATCTGCCGCCAAGCATCTATCAGGTGAGCTGTGGTCTAACACCTAGCCTGTTAACCATTAAAAAAAATGAGCATTCGATGGTTACTCTTAGCGCTGTAATTTTGGCGCTAGCTGCAGTATCCTTCCAACTGGAACACAGTAATGCTTACACACTACTGCTTGACGGCAGAATATCTGGTACTGCGGTGATTCCGGCTTTGGGGGAAGCAGGGTGGTTATGTGGGACTCCGCCATAGTGGCGGCCTACCCACTAAAAACAGGGCTACAGGAACGCTTTCGCACTCGTCCGCGGCCCCGACGGCGCTGGTTCCCTGGGACCGTTCCCTGTTAGGGATGGGGCTGGAGAGCCTCCATCCCTCCTTCCTTAATAGGAAGGAAATCCTCCTTATGTAGGAATCTAACCTAACCTATACATATAATACTTTGTGTGCAACTGTGGGGCTCCTACGCAAACCATGCAGCACCTTCTTTCGTACCCTCGCTGTCCGGACTCCTGCACCATGGAATACCGCCAAGAGGCCACCTCTCGCGGTTTTGCAGTGGCTAAATACTGGCAGAAAACCATCTAATTGAAAAAAAAAACTAAATTTTTATAATAAAAAATTGAAATATCGACTCGACGACGAATACATGTATAGGTATATAAGGGTTTCGTAGGAGAATGAAAAGGTGATTCAATAATTAAATTAAAATGAGAAACCAACAAATATAACTTTATTAAAATGGGCAAAAACTTCACCCTCCATGCGCAGTCAGTTAAATCGTTATATCAACAATTCGATTATTTAACTAAAGATACTACCTACTATCAATATACCCTTTTTCTAGTTTACCTAAGTATATATAAACTTCACAAGACGCCTGCTCGACATCACCATTCAATGTCAGCAAAATCCAAAAATCTTACTAAGTAGACACTTTTCAATCTACTTGAAATCTCGAAAGTTCGCCCTGGAAAAATTTTACTGAGAAAACTAGCTTAGTTTATACGGATGGCGTGATCTAAACCCCTTGAGGGCACGTCTGAGTCTAATAGGACTACATTTTGGGAGTATACTTGCAGCTTGGTAAAGGCATACGCACACAATGTTCGAAGATTCGGAGCTTGCAAGTAAGGTCGGTATGAAAAACAATTACTTCTTTGTTTCTCTTCCGATGTTTAAGGTTTCGCACGTTGCGAATTTGCCAGTGTCAATTGTTCTAGAATAATGATATATGACTTACTTAATGCATATATGACTGTATACAATATTGGCTCAATTAATAGTACCTAGTCTACTTCGAGAGCTGAAGCGAGTGGGATCGATTCCCAATCTAGACTAACATTTGTGTGACGATTATATCTGTTCTATGTCTGGAGTCTGGGTGTTCTGCATGTATTATCAGTATGTATTTACAAAGAAAATTGAATGAGTATTGTGTCAGTCATCTGGTTTCAATTATCATAGAAGGCAGGTACCTACAAGGTTTGCTCAGTTTGGGACTTGATGGAGCTGAGTCCAATCCAATCCAATGGTCTCCAATGTCATTGTATTTTTTCTCCTAATAAAAAGGTAAATAACTTGATTCAAATAAAATTCTCTGTAGTATTTCTTTTACTATCTTCTTTAAGCAGCATTATTCGCTATTTTATGTAATTGCTTTTCATTAGTAACTAGGTACCTACACTGCCTTATTGTATTTATTTCACTACGATCCAGGTACTGCATCGATGCAATGCATCATGTGGCTAGGTCTTAAGAGTGCCAGGGGTCTTGGAGACTAGCCAAGTGATCGCTCTTGCAAGCAATTGCGGGCTAACAAAAATTGATTTGATGCTTGGCTTTCTGGTACGGATGTAAGATAATTGGTTTTGTAATGTGAAACGCACGCGATAGAAAGTCAGACAGGTATAAAGTCGCTTGTTGTTACAGTAGGAAACAAGTTGTAATATATGTGGCATAGTCTACGTGGCATAACGCCCGACATCTTCTTAGATAATTTATTTCTTACTTTTAAGTAGGTAGCTACATCTTATCATCTTTAATATAAACTAAATCTATTTTCTCTTTCACACTAGTATCAAGTTTCAAGTTTCAGCTAGCCTGTCATTTATCCGTCTCTTTCACCTTTCTTACGTTCCAATACACACTACGAACACTCATCCCAAAAGGCAAGATTTTGGAAGTAATATTCAAAAATGTTTTATATTGGTTTACTTGAAGAAGCATAAAGAGAAGTTCAGTGTCTTGGCCGTACTGAGGGAACTGCTGTTTTGGTCTTTAATTCTTAAAACATATTAACAGCTTGCTTCTAGATATGGGTACTCTGCTTTATATGATTAGGTATATGATTTTGTAGAGCCCATCCACACAACTTTTAAAAAGTCACTAGTTAGTAGATAACTAATACTGACTTTTAATTCGTAAGTCGTTCAATGGCCGCTACTGCAGGAGGCACCAGTGTGAAGCAACCTTTACATAAATATTCCAAAAGAGACTAATAGAAACATAATCGAAATTTTTGCAGGTACGCGAAAAAATTATGTCGCTACATTGTCAAATCAAAAAACGTTGTAATAACTAATATTAATTTATGCAAGTGTTATATACCTAGTGGTGTAGGTACCTACGGAATTACATATCTGTCCAAAATTCATTATTTATTTGTTTCAGGCGAGCGTCTCGTTCGTCTCATTATTTGTCACATAAAAAAAAAAAAATCCGTTGAATATTCTAGTACGTAAACTCTCCACTATTTTACTAAGGACATGGATTTGTCTCGATTTTGAGTACCTAAGTGCTTTATCTGACTTTGACTGCGACTGATTTTCGAATCCCTTGGCACACACCTCAGTCTTATCTAATAGAAACCTATGTATCCTGTCACACCTACCCGGTTTTGCTTACAAAGAAACCTGGTGTTACAAAATAAAATTCAGTAGTAGGTAGGTGAGCACAAATTTATTATTAGGGTCGTGGTGTACGGCCTAACTGACAATGCCAACTCAATCACTTCCCTGTTAACCGATGGTCGAAGATGGCCCTCGTCCGTAGGGAAACGCTGGCGTCTGGACTTGTTAAGGTATCCTCTTCTGGGAGATTTGATGAGTATGAGTACGGTGTGAGTAGATAATGGTAGTTACAGAAGATGCTTATCTGTAGTGGAGATGCCAGAAGCATAGAAGACCCTGGAAGCGATAAAACCAATCTGTTACGATTTAGTTTATCAAACTTCCGATCTGGTTGACCACTGATATAAAATATCCACGGAGGTAGGTACGTAGGTAGATACATATTATTACTTTTTTATGCAAGATTGTCGTGGTGGTGAACAACCAGAACGGAGTTTACAAAATGGAAGAAACGAAGTTACTCAGCACAGTTTAGCATTGCAATAATTAAACAAGCCAAATGTAATTATGCACCTAGCTTTAGAAATCACATTTAGAATAAGAAATTAAAATGAATGGAACGATAATGATACACTTACAACAATGATAAACTTACTTGGAAAACTATTTGAAGCAAGTTATTTACATTTATAAAGATTTTATTACTGGTGGCTAAAGCTGAAAATGGTACATAAAATAACAATGAAGTTTAAGCAAGAATGAGTTGAGAGCTGAGTTTACATGAATAAGCTAACGGTTTATGTGCTATTTAAAACTTACCCTAAAGCGGGGTCAAATCCGGCACTGGAACAGTTATTTAAAGTGGGTGAGATGTCACCACTACTAATACAATAATGATTATATTAATATAAATATGATTTTATAATAAAACAGCCATTAGAAAGATTTAAATAATTGCGACGGGTGGCGTGAACCGATCACGGGTCTAGTATAGCTGCGACTCACGAACGGCGGCCGGCCGCCTGTCAACCTGCGACAGCGCACCTCTTACCTCTCGCTTCCCGCTCCCGCCTATTGTTCTCGAGCTAACGTACAATCGCTCGGAACTGCATTATAGAATTTGTAAATTTAAATTAAATGCTTCGTTCGTTGACCAGTCGTGCGTTTCGATCCTTTATTTGTTAGTTGTGGGTTAATAATATTAAGGTGGTAGGTATATGTCAGTAATTATGATCGTGTAGTTTTAGGGTTCCGTATTCATACATGTTAAACTAGACAACGTCATGTAACGTTCCGTTACATTACCGCCGCTTCCACATAAGGGTTTTATCGTAACTAAACTATATGACGATAAAATCCGCTTTTGTTACTGGCTACTTTTTACAATGACGATATTACTACCAGCTTATATTGTGAGTGAATAATTTAGAAAATTAAACTATGACTAACTATAACTAACTTAACTATGACTATTAATTATTTTGATTTACTACCTTTAGATCTTTAATATGCCATGTGCCTAAATCCTTCCCAGACATGTTTTCCAAAACATATACAAGTGGTGAAAGTTTTTTAGTCACGCGGCATTTTATATATTTAGGTGCCAGCTTTTTGCTGAAATATTTATCTTTATCACTTAAAACAAACGCGCGCTTATATACAATATCTCCTACCTGAAACTCAAATGCTTTCCGTCGCAAGTTGTAGTGGGAAGTATTTTTAGCATGAGCGTGATACAACGATTTCTGCACTTGATCAAATATGGACCTTAAGCAACCGAGGTTTTCGGCATATACGTCACGTGGCAGAAACAAAACCTCACTTCCTAGATCTGCGTCCGTATAATGAGTACCACAGAGAACTAGTTCCCTCCCATATACGAGAAATGAAGGGGTGAACCCGGTGGCTTCATTAACAGAATTATTTACGGCAAATTGTACTTTTGGAATAAATAAGTCCCAAGTACGGTGATCATCGTCAACAAATGTGGAAAGGCTAGTTATAATTGTTTTGTTGTAACGCTCAACTGTATTTATTTGCGGAGTATATTTAGGCGTAAAGAAAACATTTGGAATTTTGTATGTATCGAATAAGGTTTTAGTCTGCTCACTTATGAATTGGCTGCCATTGTCCATAAAAATCGTCTGAGGGACGCCATGGACTAGGAAAACTTGTTCCTCAAGAATTTTGACAATAATGCTAGATGTCGCTTTTTTGATAGGAAAAATTTGGCAAAACTTGGAGAAACAGCAAGTCACTACTAGAATGTAGCTATTCTGCTTACGAGTTACAGGAAGAGGACCCATTAAATCTATGGATATCATCTGGTAAGGACGTGAGCATTGTTTTGGGCGTCCCATTTCTCCAAGTGTGGCATGATTTTGTGTTTTATACGAAAGACAAGTGGAGCAAGAACCAATGTAATTCGTGATGTCACTGTGCATATTGGGCCAGTAATACCTGAGCGCAATACGCTTATATGTCTTAAAGATGCCCATATGACCACTTGTTGGTTCATCATGGTTTCCCTCAATAATCTTATTTCGAAGGTCCATTGGAACAACTTCCTTCCATGAAAATTCATTTGTAAGTTGGTGTTTATTTTTACTAAGGCGAAAGAGAACGCTATTTTTAATTAAAAAATTAGGGTAGTTCTCTGGCTTCTCGATACAGCCTTTATAAATAGTTTTATACCAATCGTCACTAGTGGATGCGGCAGAATTAGCTGTAGAAATAGAGGAGACAGGGAATGCTCTAGATAACGCATCTGGAATTACGTTGTCTACACCACGACGGTGTTTCAAAATGAAGTTGAATGACGACAATCGTACTCCCCAACGTGCTAGCCTGCCTGTTGGGTTCTCTAAAGTGAGGAACCATTTCAGAGCACTATGGTCTGTGTAAACTGTGAATGTTTTCCCGTTCTCTAAATAGCAGCGCCAGTGCTCGAGGGCTACGAGAACGGCTAACGTTTCGCGTTCAGTGATGCTATAATTCTTTTCTGCTCCTGATAGCGATCTACTCATGTAAGCTACGGGATGTTCTTTACCATCGACTGATTGTGTGAGCATAGCGCCTACTCCGTAGTTACTGGCATCGGTGTGGACTTCAAATGGGAGATCGTAATCAGGGCAGGAAAGAATAGGTGCGGAAACCAAGCATTCTTTGAGCTTTTTGAACGAAGTATCGGCTTCCTCGGACCACTCAAAGGGAGGAGTTGGTTTTTTATGGGAAGTTAATTTATTAAGCGGCCCCGCAATCGTGCTAAAATTTGGAACAAATCTCCGGTACCAAGTTGCCGTGCCAAGGAAGCGTTTTAACTCCTTGCGACACGTAGGGGTCGGATAGTTCAAAATGGCCGTTACTTTGTCCGGATCCGTCCGTAAACCATTTGCATCGACTACATAGCCTAAATATTTGAGCTGACTGCGGAAAAATTCACATTTTTCTTGGTTTACCGTGAGATTTGCTTGACGTAGTTTGTCTAAGACACGCAAAAGTATGGTCACGTGTTCTTCAAAAGTGCTACTTATTATAATAATGTCATCTAAATAAGCAAATGCCTTGTGATCCATGTTACCAAACAACAAGTCAACTAGCCGTTGTTGCGTTGAAGGTGCATTGGTCAACCCAAATGGTGTGGTCTTGAATCTAAGTGTTCCTCGGCCCGGGACGTAAAATGCCGTCTTGTGTGACACTGGCCCCACGTTGGGCGCCAGTGTCACACCTACCCGGTTTTGCTTACAAAGAAACCTGGTGTTACAAAATAAAATTCAGTAGTAGGTAGGTGAGCACAAATTTATTATTAGGGTCGTGGTGTACGGCCTAACTGACAATGCCAACTCAATCACTTCCCTGTTAACCGATGGTCGAAGATGGCCCTCGTCCGTAGGGAAACGCTGGCGTCTGGACTTGTTAAGGTATCCTCTTCTGGGAGATTTGATGAGTATGAGTACGGTGTGAGTAGATAATGGTAGTTACAGAAGATGCTTATCTGTAGTGGAGATGCCAGAAGCATAGAAGACCCTGGAAGCGATAAAACCAATCTGTTACGATTTAGTTTATCAAACTTCCGATCTGGTTGACCACTGATATAAAATATCCACGGAGGTAGGTACGTAGGTAGATACATATTATTACTTTTTTATGCAAGATTGTCGTGGTGGTGAACAACCAGAACGGAGTTTACAAAATGGAAGAAACGAAGTTACTCAGCACAGTTTAGCATTGCAATAATTAAACAAGCCAAATGTAATTATGCACCTAGCTTTAGAAATCACATTTAGAATAAGAAATTAAAATGAATGGAACGATAATGATACACTTACAACAATGATAAACTTACTTGGAAAACTATTTGAAGCAAGTTATTTACATTTATAAAGATTTTATTACTGGTGGCTAAAGCTGAAAATGGTACATAAAATAACAATGAAGTTTAAGCAAGAATGAGTTGAGAGCTGAGTTTACATGAATAAGCTAACGGTTTATGTGCTATTTAAAACTTACCCTAAAGCGGGGTCAAATCCGGCACTGGAACAGTTATTTAAAGTGGGTGAGATGTCACCACTACTAATACAATAATGATTATATTAATATAAATATGATTTTATAATAAAACAGCCATTAGAAAGATTTAAATAATTGCGACGGGTGGCGTGAACCGATCACGGGTCTAGTATAGCTGCGACTCACGAACGGCGGCCGGCCGCCTGTCAACCTGCGACAGCGCACCTCTTACCTCTCGCTTCCCGCTCCCGCCTATTGTTCTCGAGCTAACGTACAATCGCTCGGAACTGCATTATAGAATTTGTAAATTTAAATTAAATGCTTCGTTCGTTGACCAGTCGTGCGTTTCGATCCTTTATTTGTTAGTTGTGGGTTAATAATATTAAGGTGGTAGGTATATGTCAGTAATTATGATCGTGTAGTTTTAGGGTTCCGTATTCATACATGTTAAACTAGACAACGTCATGTAACGTTCCGTTACAATCCAAGAGTTCATAAAAAAAGTCCTTAACATGTGTGAAGTCTACCAACCCGCACTTGGCCAGCGTGGCCTAGACTGAGAAGAGGCCCGCGCCTAGCAGTGGGAGAGCTTATATAAACAGTGCTATGGTACAGTTCGGTACCTACTTACTTGACACTGGTTCTGGTAGAATGCTCAATGTACGGTGCCAAAGAAAGAAGAAAATAAGTAATCACACACATATGTACCTTTTTATAAGGTAGGCACTTTACACATTAGGTAGGTGTGCTATTTTGTAAATATCTAGTCGCCTGCAAATATTTAAACCGGTATCTAAACATATATGTAGCTATGTAGGTATATGCTACGTATCCCAAAACAAAGGTGTGGATTATTGGGGGTAAAGGCTCATCGCTAAGCAATCAAAAGCTCGTTTACCATATCACGGAGTTGACTTTAACTTTAGAGCCCTTATCATCGCTGGGTGGAGGCCAAGTCGCATGAGAACGTTAGGCCTGTGAGAACTTGGTAAACTGAGGGCGGCGGTTGTGACGTTTTTACTTATGCTTTATCTTGCTTTAAACAGCGGCATAGGTTACGCGGATTAGATAGACTAGTCTAAAGTATGTGAATATCTTTTACTGTTGGGCGGATCTTGAAATTGCAAAAAAACAAATACTGTCACATAGAAAAATGTAAATCTCTTTCGAATACCATTGTAATTGTTTGTATACAGAGTGTACTAAGTCGGGGGTAATTATACTATTATTAATTATGAACCATTTTTTCTATGGTCACAACTCTGAAGCCGTGAAAAAAATCAACTGTTCCACAGAAATTCCATGACAGCCCAGTTGGCTCATTGGTAGTATATCCGCTTTAAGAGATGTAAGGGCGTGGGTTAGGACAAACATTTTGTGGTTTAAATAAATATTACTTCTGTGTTTGGGTATTCTGTATGTACTATAAGTACTCCTACATATTTACAAATAAAAATACCCCTTCGGCTTAAAATACCTTATACTTATACCCTGCAAAGTAACCAGTGTAGTATCTAAAACATTTACTCTCGATATGTAGAGAAAATCATTAAATTTTTTATTCTAGTCGCTGGTTTGCAAGCAGCAGAAAAAATCGTGATTTATAAACAAGTAGTAAAAATAAATCGCATCTGTCCGAAGTCGAGATTAGTAGTTAGTAAAACATAAGGCCCTGTAACGCAGTAACGTTCTACATCTATCTATATCAGTCTATACTATTATAAAGAGCAAAGATTTGATTGTTTGTAATGAATAGGCTCCGAAACTACTGGACCGATTTCAAAAATTCTTTCACCGTTGGGAATCTACACTATCCCCGGGTGACATAGGCTACTTTTTATCCCTGTATTAAATAATAAATAAATAAATATCGTAGGACTATACACACAGCACCATCTGGCCCCAAACTAAGCAAAGCTTGTGTGATGGAAGTCAGATAACTGATAGAATACATAAATACTTTTTTTTTTTTAAATAAATACTTATAATACATACAGAACACCCAGACACAGATTAAACATTTGTTTATTCACAAAACGTTTGCCCTGAGTGGGAATCGAACCTACTCCCTACAGCTCTCAAAGCAGATATACTACCAATGAGCTAACGGGGCTGTCAAATTCACAGTATTCCCACGGGAACGGGAACTACGTGGGTAAAACCGCGAGGCGACCGCTAGTTTTTAAATAATTCTATTGTTACATTAACAATAGAATCTACAAAAACGAATGCTGACACAATGCCATGCAAAACAAAACTTTTTGTAATTACAACGCGGAAACAAGGGTCAGATAAGTTTGTTCGTGGCAGAAATCTGAGATAACTTACACCACGCTCCGGAGAATGAAATATATGTAGTGTTGTCCCAATGCAAGATCAACAAGAAGAAGAAGATATTTATTACTCGCAGTACCACACATGTTTTTGATTAGGCACATTATAATACCGAATTCCAAATCCAGTTAGTCCTGTTCTTATAAATTATTCCACTGCTGGGCACGGGTATCTTCTCACAGAAGGGTAAGGTTAAAGTCCACTACGCTGGCCAAGTGCGGGTTGACAGACTTCACACGTGTTCAAGAAGTTTTTTAATGAACATTCGGACATGTAGGTTTCCTCACAATGTTTTCCTTTACTGTTTGAAGTCAGCGGCAATACGTATATAACTTAGAAAAGACAGAGGTGCGTGCAGTGGGATTCGAACCCAGGATTTCCGTGTTTGGAAGCCAGACGGTCATCCAACAAGGCAGCCGAAACTCGGCTTTTCAATACAAACACAAACACTTAATATAGAAAAACTTAAAAACTAGGTTGTCACTGGCAGCAGTGTAGGGCTGCTGGTGGTAAGGGCTGAAGAGTGAGTGAGCGAGTGAAATTCATAGCAATGTGAGCCGTGTCAAAACTTAATGCTTTTTGGATGACTCTTGATTCAATTGTCTGGCAAAAGTTTCTTAAGATGTTGGTTGAGACTCTTGACTATAAGGCCGTTCTCCGTGACGATTATCGGACAATGGATACTGACGTGGTTTTGATACATTTAGTAATCCCGTATATCTAAATCAAAATATTACATATCTACAGTCCAACTTTATTTAACTACAGTTATCCAAATTATACATATTTCAAATTCAAAGGTCTAATTTGTTTTCAAGCGAAGATAATGAAAGAATGTTAAAAACTCGACAAGTATTTTCACGAGCATGTTTAGACCACTGAAGAGATTCTTTATTATCAAATACATTATTAAAATCTCAATTTTTCCGACCCGGGCTAATATTACCAGACGACACCCCAAAAATAAACAAAATAACCTTCCGCAAATTCGGCTTGAAAGTTCTTTGATGGCGGCTGCGAGGGCTCAAAGCTTTTTATTCTTAAAGCGCTTATTATTTCAGAAGACAAGGCAATTTTACTGATAACTAAACAGACCTGGGACTGCTATCGAGGGAGCACTTTGTTTTTTAAGTCACCCCCGCGTGAAATTGTACAGAAATTGTGGAGACAAAGCGTAATTAGAAGAGATAAGTTGGTGGTAAAGTTTGTCTATGATTAGTTTTCAGGCTCCGTTGCGAAGTAAGGAACTCTTGTAGTTTCATATTCAATAATAATATAAAATCTGTGCAATTTTTTTATAAAACTTAATAAGACACATAGTAGGCATAAATGCCTAGTATCACAGGTAATGTAGACAAGCGTAGTGAACATTCTGCCGTCAGGTGGTGTGACGACCTGCGTAAAGCAGCACAACAACTGGATAACTTACAGAAAGCTGTCAATCGAGCTCAGTAGGCATTTCGTCGAAGTTGAATGTCATTTTTCTATGGAATAATTAAATGTTTTTTTACGGTTTTAAATTGGTCCCGTAATAAAAGTGAGTGTAATGATCTCCAATCCTGCAATCCTTGCAATCCTGAATAAAAAATTCTCATCGTTATGTGATTTTTATTTTTCGAGTTAATAAACTATTATTTGATTTGATTTAGTAAAAAACACGTTGAACTTGTTTAAAAACCTTAATTCACAAAACAAAGAGCGGCACCTTACTCGGACATAGTCTTGATGTCGTTCTCGCTTCAGTTCATTAGGTAATTTATTCTCGGGAAAGTCCCTACTATCCTGCAAGAACGCAACTAATGGCGTCGGCAACACGAAACCCGTAGTCTTTGCTTGTAAGATCTTAGGGATAAGAGGCGGGCGTTCAAGATGATCTTTAACTTTGTATTAATATGATTACAGAGTAAAATACTATTCCGTGAAGCATCGTCAAACGTCAACCCATTAGATAGTTGTTAAATCCTATAGAGTTTCTACGAATTTATCAACTCCGATTCAGTTAACAGCTATAGAAATAGATATACATTTCCTACAAGCAATACATGTTTCTCTACATGCACTACAACTTATTTTGACACAACACTTAATTTTAGCTGCAAGCGTCTTTGCCACAAGCGCTACATCTTTGCTTCAAATGCTACATGTTTGCTAGAAGCGCTACATCTTTACCAGAAGTTCTACATCTTAGCTACAATTTCTACAATCTTTGCTACAGTCGCTAAATATATAATATGCGGTAAGTCTTTTTCGCTACATGAACTTTATTTTTATTACATGCGCTATACCTTTGTTATGCTGCTATATTGTTCTTACGAGCGCTACGACTTGCTAGTAAACACTAAACCGCTGTATTCCTTCCACTTGATCCTCGCAATAATTTATGAACAGCCACCAGCTCGGGGACGCGGCAATTAGCCGAAGCATAACGAACGCTCCAAATAAATATCATTCCGTGATTAATGTCGCCGTCATAAATATGTTGTTCACCGGACACTGACGGCTCCAGCGGCCAGATATCAAAGGGTTCGTTTGTTAAATTACAAAAATGTGGCGTGAAATGAAGTGAAATTTCGAGATTGGATTATTTATCAATTTGATTATATAACAATTATTCTACCTTTACTTATATAGACAAAGCTCATAGCTGACTTCTTAAGGGCAACTCCTATGCGTTATAACACACAACTTTTGTTCTATTACTTTTGATGAATAGATATTTTTTTTTGTCTTTCACTCAAAAGCAAAATGTATAAAACGTTAACAAATTATTATATGATTAGCTATCAGATACCCGATTCTTTAGTTAATAAATGTATACATAGTATATGTATAAATCTATTGTCTGTAGATTCGATGATTTTAGCTTGAATTAATGAAGTTGAGCTTCCTATAAAGTATGCATTATAATTTTCAAGGCAGCAATAAGGACATGTAAAACAATAACAGATTAACCTGAACAGTTATCACGATTCGTTAGCTGTATTTACCGTTAATTAAAGCGGCGCTCGTGCGAAATGGTTCAACCATTGGTTAGGATAATAACAGAGTTACAGTTTCCATTTGCTTGACTGCAGGTAAAAATGTTACAATGTTTTCAAATAACAATTGAAAACTAAAATGTATATTTTATCATAATTTGAGCTACGCCATATTTTGGATTAACAAATTGTATTTTATTGCAATGAACACGAAGCCTTGCGTTCGACATCAAACACGATGTTTTTTTTTGGTTGAATGTAAAGTAAATATGATAAACTGCAGTCGCATTGCTCGATCAGTCTTAAAACTGACGCTGTTGCGGTTTAGAATTTACCACAAATCATATTTATCATTATCAGAAAAACCGTGATACAACAGTGCGACTGTTGTATCACAGTAAAGAAAGTCGATTTCAAGTGAAAGTTCATTTTATTTCAATGTACCAATACCTGCTTGTTAACAGGTGCAAATAAGACCAATGAACGCCAACAAATTAATTGCTCTCTCTTTTCATTTTATTGAAACAAAACGAACCAGCAATACATTCTATGACGTACGTTAGCCCTATCAGAACTGAGCATGACGTTACTTTGAGAGTTGTTCTTCTGTAGATGTAGTGACTCTGTGTTTGACTCCAAAGTTAAGCTTACAAGCTTTCGATCGAGTTTGCAACTACGCGGCTTACACGGATCTAGAGATAGTTGGGGAAAATAGTTGGAAACTGGAAGACAACAAGTTTTAGTTACACAGGGCTGGCTGTAGTCGAGAGGGCTGGAGGCCTTGGGTATGCGAATAATGTTGCTTTACATTGTTCTGAGCGTTGGCTGTAATGTAGCCTAAGGAGAAAGATACAATGAACGTCTTTTAAGAATTTCACTGATACTTATTTTTGACCATCATCATCCATAGCTTTCTCTCTTGTTATTCCATCTGCCTCGGTCTTGTACTAATCTGGTCCAGATTCGACCCGTGACAGTGACAATATCGTCGACCCATCTTGCGGCTGGACGACCAACGCTTTGCCTAGGCCACCACTCTGTTGCAACCTTACTCCAATCAAAGTATTTTTTTTTAATGTAAATGATGTACGTAACGCTAACAGCTTTACGTACATTGCAGCGGCACTTTAATAACAAAACAATGTCCGCCGCAAGCATCGCAGGTTAGCCTCAATAGCTCTGTAATAACACAAACTGCATTATTTTTATTTTAGTTTTAAATGAGGGCCTTTATGACAACATAAACTATCAAAACAATATAGCCTGTTGTTTACCCCAAACTATGATCTCGTGAACTTTGTATCTTCCCAAAACCTTGACCGAGTTGACTCATACCTACTTGTAAAATAAGGAAAAAATAAAGAAATATGCTGTTTGTGCGAACTATTTAGGTACTTACTTATATAACATTTTATGATGATCAGTTGAAGAGGTTTGCAAGTTGTAGTCGAACACATATGCACACTAATAAATAAATAAATAAATTTATTTATTTATTTTATTATAACATTTTATGATGATCAGTTGAAGAGGTTTGCAAGTTGTAGTCGAACACATATGCACACTAATGCCCATTCGTAGCTAGTAAAGGCTGTGTTAAAAACAAAGCTCGTATGAAAAATGAATTTTCCATTTACTCCCAATAGAGGCGCTGTCCATTTTATGTACTAAATTTATTTGACGTGAATACGTTTTTAATTATTTTTTTTATATTATATTGGTTGCCTACCTCAGAAAACTGATGATAACATAATCCGGGGATACAATTTGGTGATGCTGAAATATATGCACCATCGCACAGCGAGGATGTGTAATTCTTTGCCGGAGTCTGTGTTTCCTGAAAAGTACAATAGACGTGGTCTTCAAATCCAGAGTGAACCTTATAGGAAAGCGTGTTCAATCCTAGACTACAACGTTGCTTAACATCAGACAGGATGTGGTCAAACGCGAACTTATTAAATAAAAAAAAAATCTACATCGATAATTTAATTACACCACTCGGTAGCTAAAGTATTAAAAAAAGTTACGTTGAATAAGGACTTGAAATATGAAAATCCAAAGGTCCCCTTAGTGTTCAACCTTTACATGTATTTACTTACGGCCGCGTCCATGACAAAGCCGCACCAAGATTTTTTATAGTTTAGATAAATAGTTCGTGAATTTCGCATGCGAGTACTTCTGATATCCAATGACCGAAAAACGTAAGGTATTTGAATAATTCGTGTGTAAAATCGAAACGAAGATTTGACAGCCCCTAAAATGATCGCTTGCCTCATCTAGGTCATGCACGCTAGATTCCTTGAGCACCAGTATTCACAAACTTAAATCTATTTGTTTTTACGGCGCTGTGCCTCTCGGTCCGTTCCCGGTTAAGTTTTAATTGCCGTTGAGGCAACATTGGAAACCTTGCGAGCACTTTCGCTTTTTACGTAGTTTTATTCGGCTTCGCTCTTTCTGCATTTTACCAGTGTCAAGTATATCGAAGTTTACAAGTAACTTACTGTAATATTTTAAAAGTGAAAATTTGTACATGTGGATATTTGTTGCAAAACGGGTTTGGATGAAATTTGGCACACATAGTTTATTACCTGGATTTACTTAAAGGATACTTATTATGTCAGAAAAATGTTAGTTGCCGTGGTATTATTAAAAAACTAACTACTGAACATATCAACATTATTACCAATTTGGTGTTTTGCGTTTTATAGAACATTATTTAGGGATAAAAGGTATCGTTTATCTTAATTCAATCATAAAATAGCGCAAGTGACGCGACTAGATATTATTAGATATTTACACATGTTTCATTTCTCCCTGAACCTAATTCTAAAGTTAACGCAGACGAAGTCGCAGTCGAGTGCGACGCAGTACTTAATAAAAACAACGTTGTTTACTTTTTATTTTGCTACTATTTGATATACTATGGAAATTGACGTGGTTTTTACACAATTCTCGTTTTGTCTACAAGGCTACTGGAGTGTTCCGGCAGCCTCACTTGAGAGCCAGTTCCATTCCAGGCTAGGTGTGCTTTACCATCTTCGACCACACCTTCACTTAACATCAGGTGAGCTGGGGTCAAACACCTAGCCTGACAAGCATTAAAAAAAAAAAAAAATGTCATTGTGTCCGAAACTATAGTCAGAGTATCCGATGTAATTGAACGTGAGTAATCACGCATAAGTAAAACAAACATGTATTTGACAAAAGTAACAAAAAGTACAAATTTTGTAAACGTTTATTTTATGACGCTTTACACTGTTAGTGGCTATTCTAGCTCATGAATATTTTGTATTCCTTGTTTACCTAGCTTTTTCTACTATTATGTAATTTATCTAGGCTCACGTTCGTGTTGGAACAGAGGGCTTACAATACCTATTGAAGTTTTATTAAGTAACCTTTTTTGGTGTTTGTGTTAGGTACCTACTTCTTACTTCGTATTCATCTCCTTTGTTAGCAGCTGTTCGTTTCCCATGAAGACAAATATTACATAAAAGTCAAAGGAGAAGTAGTTGGTAAACAATTATTAATAAGTTATTCATAAGTATAAAGTAGGTTTTTTGGCGAGAACGCGGGAAGTCTTGTCGCTCCGTTGTATTTTTTTCCAAAACTAGTGTTTTGTCGAGTGTTTATGCATAAAAATGGTGGTGTTTTATTCATAAAGTGCCGAATTACAAGCGTGAGTGTGGGAAAATGATATAATGTGGTGAAACATGACTTTTCGTGGTGCTTCCAAAACTCCATCGAAGCTTTATAGTAAAGTCGCCACTACTTTACTAAAGCATGACTGGACTTGACTGCCACAGACTGGACTTGACTAAGACTGGACTTTGACTATAACTAGCTACGAGGACACTTATTTAACTTTTGAAACTTGAAAATATACAAATACTTGACACTGGCAAATGCTAAAACGCGACGCCAAAACCAAAGAAAAAAAAAAAAGTATAAAGTATATTAAGGGGAACTCGAAAAAGGCATGTCGTTGTATTTATTATTCTTTAAAACTTGTGTTTTTTTTAGTTTAAATAATTTAGTGCTGTTTTATCCATAAAAATAAATAAATAAATTACGCTCGCAAGAGTGTAGGAAAGTGATTGTATCTATCAGGGAATACCCACTCGGGCAGCAAATTCCATTGCTTAGCTTGGTTCTTACGATGAAGGTGGTGTCGAACCGTTATAATTATGTCATATTAATATGTTGTAATGTCATTTTACCTAATATTTAATCTAATACAATATAGAAACATATAAACTTCTAAACCTAGTGTTTTATTTTATCATGCCCCTATGCTTTAGGTATATGTATAACATTATGATTACTATCAATTTTAATTTATTCATCAATATGTGGAAACCTTTGCTCGATGAACCAGTATTTCAATTTAGCAGACAGACAAATAAGCAGACTGAGCAGCGGTTACCATCTTTGGCAATCTGTTTTAACACTTTTTTTCAGGGAAAACCGGCCCGGCCGGTGACGGTGGTTATGTGGGATTCAACGTCCTAATGGCGGCCTACCCACTTAAAACCCTGGAGTGTTCCACCTCGGTGCTTTGTATCGAGCCTGCGGGCACGCTTTCGCTCTTTACCACGGCCTCGACAGCGCTTGTCTTCTCGGACACCACCAAGGCTCCCTTGCCACGAAGATGATTTGTGTCGGAACACCAGACACATCGTGATCCACTTCGGAGATCAACACCGCGGAAAGAATGTCAGACGCTGACCCTATAACCTGTGTAGACCTGCCAGACTTTGTCAGCGACCGCTCAACACCACCAAGTTTGTCGACGTATCGTATCTTACAACAGAGCCTATCGTTATATCTGTGGTACAGATCAAGATTATTTCTCACAAAGACCGCTACGAAAAGAGAAGACCACGACAAGAGATGGATAAAATAATCCACAGACTCCATTGTATTTTTTCCTTGTATTATTATCATACCTACGTTATGGTACCAAAATATCCCTATTTTTATCCGAAACTAATCCGTCCGAAATGGGAGAAACTTACTAGTGAACTTGAAGGGCATTTTTATTTTATTCTTTATACAATACACCTCACGCGTTCTGAGGGCCAGTTTCTTCCTCAAACTTTTATCCCTCAACTGGGTACACACGGTATTAAAAATTTAAAGATACATATAACCATACTCACAGAGATGATTGTAAGCCACTTTACGTATAGTTAAGTTTGTTACTTTTGTCTGTTGTTTTAGTATGAAAACAAAATAGTCCTTCTTAGTATAATTAGCCACAAATTTATACCTACACATAATCATAACACAGTCATTACTGTGCTGAAGCTGAATCGAAAAATTCTATATCAATGACGACTCGACTCTTTCCGCGTTTCCGCCAAAACTCTTCAGACATTTGGCTAGGTACGAACTACATAATTTATGCAAATATAGTTACGTTAGTTTTAGTGTCTGTTTACGCCCGACAGGGTCGCTAATCTATTTTTCATAAATCTTGGTGTCAAAAGTCAAGCTTGTGCTAAGCCAAGGGTGGAGTAGATTTTTTTATAGTTTTAAGAAGAATTAATGATACGAATGAGATGCTTTGTTGATGGTAAGAGATAACGCTGGCCCATGACCATTACAAGTATTATGTGTTAACCAGATGGGTACCTACTAAAATTAAAATTTACACTGTAATCCTTAGAGGATTCCACTCTATCTAATACCGTGTGTGCCATCACTTTCATTTATTCCCCTCACGGCTGTCGATTTATCCCCGCGTATATCGATGTATCGGCATGTGACATGAATATCAGCTGCCCATTGCGCCCATTTCGATTGTGGCCAAATGAACGACCGGAGTTATTTGCGCTCGTTTGCCACTGTTATGGGGGCATGGGGTAAGTTTCGACGTTGTAAGCAATTTGCAATTCGGGATGCGTTGGTTTTTTCAATTCGCGCTTGTTCTTATCATGAAAACAGATACCTAATGCAAAAAACGGCATTGCATTTAAATTAATTAAATTAATTTATACATATGTATGTATATATCTATCTATCTACCTATAAAATCATAAAGAGGGAATATTTGATTATTGTTTATTTGTATTGAATAGGCTCCGAAACTACTGGACCGATTTCAAAAATTCTTTCACCGTTGGGAAGCTACACTATCCCTGGGTGACATAGGCTACTTTTTATCCCTGTATTCCACGGGAACGGGAACGCGGGTAAAATTGCGAGGCGTCCGCTAGTATAAAATAAAAATCCAATTTTTTTAATGCGTGGCAGGCTAGGTGTTCAACCACGGCTCACTTTATAAGTGACAGTAGTATGGTGACCAAACATACAGAACAACCATCTAAGTTCGTCACATTAATGGCTGTTGTGGTAGGGAATCGAACTCACGCCCAGCTCACGAAGCAGAGCTAGTTAAGCATTCATTTATTCAGAATATACTCGTATTATATGTCATTTTCAAGCCCCCAGTTTGTTACGACAACACTTTGCGGGTTTGGTTCAAAATGTACACTTTGTAAAGTGTGTACAAGTATTTCAAAATAAGTATTTCTCAGTTGGTGCACTTCCCACAACGTCCAATGCACAAAACGATAAAAAGGAACACTTCATAACAGCCCGATCCATTCCAGGCAAGGTGTGTTTATCTTCTTCTCCACACTCCCATCATGTGAGCTGTTTAAAAGCCAGAGTGTTTATGGTACAATAATAAAATGAAAACTTCTCAAAAGGAAAGATAAAGTGCACATTTTAAAAAGAGCTTATTTTGTGTAGTTTTATAACGCTCATTTTAAAAAGTATTCATACAAAGAAGAGGCCTTTTTAAGAATTTCACATTATGGGAAGTGCACTGACTGAGAAACAATAATTAGAATCTTACTAGCTGCGCCCGGTGTTATTCGCTACTTGTTTTCGGGCCATAAAAAGTGACCTTTGTCTTATCCAGGGTCTCAGTTACCTCCATACGAAATTTCATCCAAATCCGTTCAGTAGTTTTTGCGTGTAAGAGTAACAAACATTCATCTAAACTTTGACATTTATAATATTAGTGGGGTATAAATTTTGGAAAGTGTGCAATTTGATTGTAACCCCATAACAATGAAGCAGATGGAACTATTTTACTATGGAAACTGACCTGGTTTTGCACATTTGTGTTTCACTCATGCGGCATTACGTAATTACGTTAATTTTATTATAATACGTTACCATTAATCAACGTATCATTATATCCGAAACTCCGATAGTTCAGATAGAACTACACCAAACAAACTCGCATACCGATTTTAATAAAAAAAAGTCACATTATCATGTCGGTAAAGCGAGTCATTAAGCTTTGCCTTTTCAAAATTAGTCAAAGCGGCTAAAGAAGTATTCACTTCAAAAATTCTGCTTTACAACAAAATTCATGAAAAATAGAACATTGACCAGATTATCTACGGAATCCGAAAGGGATTTATTTATACTTTTTGCAACAAATTTTGAGTATTTTCAATATCGCATCCAATGAGACGAGGCGTACATTACTGAAATCATATTTAAATTAAAACTTGTTTTTGTACGATACCTCGGTTTGTGTATTCTTTTCGAATATTAAACTGCATGTTTGTTTCGATATTTTGTATTCAAATTGATAGATCCATGAGCATAAAAGAGCACTTACTTTATTAGCATTGGATACCTAGATATGCTATGCTACCGTTATTCTAATAATAATTTGTGTAAACACTGGATAGCCAACGAATTTTTTTACATAGATATGTATATAGTATTGATGGGAATACGGTTTTATAGCGATAATAGCTCAGTAATTAGCGTAATCGGCTCGCTCGAACTTGAGTTGCCGGTGAGGAAAAAACATTGTAATGAAACCATAGCATGGTGGTAGGGTACTTTTTAGTACTCGGCTGGCTAGCTACTACCTTCAAGTTGAAATCTGCCGTGAAGCATTTAAAGGTGTGTTAAGCCAGCCTCACTTGAGAGCCAGTTCAATTCCAGGCTAGGTGTGTACCATCTTCGATCACACCGTCACTTAAGGGAGCTTTCCAGTGTGACAGCCCGAAAAATCGCTGTTTTTCGCGATTTTTTTTTTAAAGAAAAAATAATCTAATCGGTCTGGTTTTTTTTTGTATATTAACATCAGGTGCGCTGTGGTCAAACACCTAGCCAGCCAAACATAAATAAGTGTTTTATTAAAAACGTGTAAATTTATATCAATCACAGCCAGCTTCATTTTTAATAAATTAAAAAAAAGTTGCGAAAAAAAATCTTTCTGATTTTATTTTTTTTATTTATTTCGATACACACAACAGAATATAATTACCACATCATTATGTAAATTACAGTAAGGTTTCGTACTAAATTATATTCCTAAACAAATGTGTATACAACATGAACAAAGAAAGCAGTAGCATTTATAAAGTGAGTGACATTACTATTATACTAACTAACAATGTTGAACTATGTACATGTAAATAACAGGCGGGATGTAAAAGCCATCAACAATTACAATTATAAATCAGGCGTATTTGGAAAAAAAAACAATAGTGATTAGGTACTATTGCTTTTCTTGCAAAATGGCCAAGACATCCCGTTTAAATTTTGACAGTTTAAAGTTAAATATGTCTATTGAGCCATGATGATCCACTAAGATATCGTTGTATTGACGACACATTCTAACTAGTGGGTTATATAAAGAGGTATTGTTTGTATAGACTCTCAGAGAAAAGATACCTATGTGAGGGTAGCGAGATTTAGGCTTGATGTTAAAATTTATGTTTGAAAGAAGAGAAGACGAGTCTATCTGGGAGTGAATAATTTTGAATAAACAAATGAAGTCCAGGTATGTACGTCGCGTCTCAAGTGATGGTATCTTAAATTTAACCAATCTTCCAGAATATGACCGTAATTGACGGTTAAGCCCGAGTCTGTAGCAGAGCATATTTAGACACTTAGATTGTACGCGTTCGATACGTTTACTGTGGATATTATAATGATTATCACAAAAGCAAAAAATCTATTTTTTTTTTTATTACATTGGCATAAGAAATCAAAATGAGAGGGTTTTGGCGGGAACGCGGGAAGAGTCGTGTCGCTGCGTTGTATTTTTTTTCCAAAACTAGTGTTTTGTCGAGTGTTTATGCATAAAAATGGTGGTGTTTTATTCATAAAGTGCCGAATTACAAGCGCGAGTGCAGGAAAATGATATAATGTGGAAACATGAGTTTTCGTGTTGCTGCCAAAACTCCATCGAAGCTTTATAGTAAAGTCGCCACTACTTTACTAAAGCATGACTGGAATTAACTGACACGAACTGGACTTGACTAAGACGACTTTGACGATAACTAGCTACGAGGACACTTATTTAAATTTTGAAACTTGAAAATATACAAATACCTACTTGACACTGGCAAATGCTAAAACGCGACGCCAAAAAAAAAAAAAAAAACAAAATGAGTACAGATTCCACACTCGAAACTCGTGTTGATTTATGTTATGTCTAATCTTATAGAATATAGATGAAGCTAAAAGCTTTCGAACGAAATTCCGTACACCTACAGGGGTTAGATTTCGACGTAAGGCAGTGCGGCATTCAGGCATCCAGGAATGTGTAATGCAGAGACCGAACATTGTGATAAAGGAACATACTATAGTGATCGGGTTTGCATCTCATAGTGATCAGGATAGAGAACATTTACGCGACACATGAACGTCGAAGAAGTCGTTCTTATACATTGTACAACCCTCGACAGAACACGCTCGTTTTCATGATAAAGCATTGGGGCTCCGAAAAGGCTAGTTAAGTACGCTATTGTTGAATTATTTTACTAGGTATCTACTTTTCTCATCAAATTATTACATTTCATAACTGTGAATGTAAAATGTATACGCAAGTACAAGTTTTGTATTGACACAATCTTCCAACTAAGCTAGTTTTAGATACCAACAACTTATTTCTGATGCCTGTTTTAATATTACTTGTCTCTAGGTAGTATCCGAGACAGTTTAGCATAACGTTACCAGTTTTATTGTTTGTTACATCTATCTATCTGTACTATTATAAAGAGGAAAGATTTGGTTGTTTGTTTGTATGTATTGATTAGGCGCCGAAACTACAGGACCGATTTCAAAAAAATTCACTGTTGGGAAGCTACACTATCGCCGGGTGACATAGGCTACTTTTTATCCCTGTATTTCCACGGGAACGGAAACAACGCGGGTGAAACCGCAAGGCGTCCGTTAGTCTATACTATTATGAAGAGGAAAGATTTGATTGTTTGTTTGTATTGAATAGGCTCCGAAACTACTGGACCGATTTCAAAAATTCTTTCACTGTTGGGAAGCTACACTATCCCCGGGTGACATAGGCTTCTACTTTTTATCCTTGTATTCCCACGGGGACGGGAACTACGCGGGTGAAACCGCGAGGCGTCCGCTAGTTTGGAATAAATAGATAGGTAGAGATTACACATAAATTCTGGCTACCTTATCTTAAGAGCTCAATTACTGCTCTAGTTCATATACCGTGTATCCAGTGCAAATCTTGCGAGCGCGCGAGAATGTCGGCTCGTGCCGCCATGACAGTTTCGCAATTAGGTACCACAAAATGGCGGCTGTTTAGAATTACCGCGGGCTATAATGCCGAGCGATGTTCACAACGGTGGCACATTGGCTTCCTTTTGGACCAGGGCTACACAATAAACGGGAACATTTTGGGCGTTCCATGAAATTAAAAGTAGTTAAGCATTCAGAATTAATATTGTAATTGTAGCTTATTATTTTGATTGTTTGCGAAAATCACACGTCATGTTTTCGATTACGTCTGATAACCTGCGTCACTTGTCTGTGATAATTGGTAGCTATGCAGAGGTGGCCCCATTCGGCATAACATTTTTTTGGATTTGTCTATTAATATTGTGTCAATTTTTTACGTCTGTCTTTCCGCCATTTTGTAGCGATGATAACTCAGTAGTTAGCGTGGTCTATTCATATGCCGAAGAGCATGGGTTCAAACCCCCATCAATAAGAGTTATGATGAAACAATATTATTGTGGTAGCGTAGGTACTCTCTGGTTAGCTACCACACTCAAGTCGAAAGTCTTTCGCCAAGCACTTAAGCACTGCATTGTGTTACAGCCTCAATAGAGTACCAGTTCCATTCTAGGCTAGGTATGTTTAGCGTCTTCAATTACACCGTAATTTAACATCAAGTGAACTGTGGACAAACACCACGCCCGTTAACCCTACAAAATGTTTTTTCTTTCATGTCCAAATGTGGATATATAAATGAAAATAACAGCACTTTAGTTTCTTTTATCAGCCAGAGCGCTATTCTATTTATTCTTTAATTACTGTCATTTATAATACATTTCATCAAGGACTCGACAGATCTTTTTTTGCACAAATTACCAAATATTCACTAAAATATGCTTGCTTCATATTTAGACATTTCGTTCCTTATGGGTAAGATGATTGTTAAACGTAGATACTATAAAAAACCGCCATAAAATACTTTCCGAGTTTCCTAAGCTCAATTTAATAAAATCCTCCAACTACCGCAAAGAATACAGACAAAGTTCCGCTGTTTAATAAAACGTGAACTCGGTTTTACGTGACTCGTCGCTGACTTCCGATCTGAGTGTCGGTGATTAAGTGACTTGCATCCGACTTGGGAGACACAAACTGATTATGCCGTGTCAAATTGTTTGCGATATCTATGGAGTCGAGTAATGCTTATATTACAGGGTGTACGAGATACTTATGTACATACAGTCATACATAGATGAGGTAAATAAGACACGCACTCAATTGGAATGCTCATTCATTTTCTGCCCTGTTAGCTCGTTTGTTAGTAACTTGCCTGACCTGTAGGACATGGGTTCGATTCCCACCCAGAACAAACATATATGTGACAAATGTAAATGTTTATTTTGTGTATGACAACTTAAATAAATATATATTTGTGAAACAAGTATTTACGTATTCAATAAGTTACCTAGTTTCAATAGTAGGTACAAGCTTTGCTCAGTTTGGTACAAGATGGCGCTGTGTCAAATAACCTATGATATTTATTTACTTATTTGATACTAGCCGGCGAGCTGTGTGTCTAAGCATATATACTACATGATACAATAAGTATATCCACCACACTAAATTTTAGGAATCTGGTGACAATTAAAAAATTCGTACTTAAAAATAATCGAATATCTTATTCGATACACAAAATACATCACAATTTTGACCAAAATTACCTACAGCTAATTCAACTAGTGAAAACTAAAAATACTTACAAGCGGTATCTATGCACGCTCTTATAAATAAAGACAAGTGAGAGAGCTGGTAAAACAATAAATGTGAAAGTTTGTGTGTTTTTTTACTTCTTTACATTAAATTATATTCTCTCAGTCTAGTCTCAAAGTAGGTAATGAGCGCCAAAGCAGTGATGCCTTGAACTAAGATTTACTGCACAAAGTTCTGTGTATCGTTGCAATGGTCATGGACAGGCGTTATCTCTTACCATCAGGAGAGTTCGGCTCACTATACCATTACATAAAAAAAAATTAAACTTATATTTTTAATGTAAAAGTAGTGAGACGATCGAAACGCTCTCCTGATGGTAAGAGATAACGACTATCCATTACCATTGCAGCCGTACCCAGAACTGTATTGGGCATCGCTGCTTTGGCGTTCATTACTTTGAGAGATCTGATTAAATTTATTTATTGAAAATATCGTCGCACAATTATTGTTTTCATGTTCTAAGAAATATTTCAAACGCTACCTAGGCCCTACTCTTTCCAAGGATTCCTCACTTATCCTTGAGTTGTCGGGTTAACATTTCCACATGGCGGAATCTTGCGCAGAACGCGTAAATTGCGTCTCCCCCGTAATGGTGTCGAAGCATATACAAATACAGTGTAAATATCAGCGCCTCTGTACAGTTAACGCAGTAATACAACTCACGACAAAGTAAAAGAAAATAATGCGACTTTTTTGAAGATTCAGAAGCGTTATTTTTATTGTTCACCCGCCCTGGAATTGTTATTTTTGATGTCAACGCCATAGCTCATCATTTTTATACTGTTTTGCTAGTTCTGGTACAAATGAATAAATATTTCATACTTTATTGTAGTGAATTTTCAAACTGTCTAGTTTAGACTGGAATTTGATATGAATGTGATTGTGTCTGGGTGTTCTGTATTTATTATAAGTATCTATTTACAAAAAAATATTTAAGTATTCCATCAGTTATCTGACTACCATCATACAAGCTTTGCTTAGTTTGGGGTCAGATGGCGCTATGTGCAATGACTTACTATATTTATTATTATTATTATTATATTAGACTTAAAATAACTAAACTTATGATGAATGGGCAATTTTATTTTTATCGTAGGACGCAATTCGGCACTTATTATAAATAGAAGAAAAAACACTATTTCATACACTCAAAAAAAAGTGCGGTGACATTGTTTTTTCTTGTGAACCTATTAGTGATATTGTGTAATTGTCATAGAGATGACTAACAGAATAATCGAGCACTTGAATCAAATTCACACAATTTCGCGTCTTACATACATGTTTATCATCATCTATGTGGTCCATGAACTAGGTACTTAGGTATGCGGGATTGCTCACGTTTTAAATAAAAATATGTCAAAACCACGTTAGTTTACATAGCTCAACTAACTATATATGTATATTGAGATCTGTACAATGGTCGTGGGTAGCATAATTCCGTGTATTGAATATGATTGTTTACGCTTTTCTATTTTGAATGAAAACAATGTACTGTTTTTATTCTATATTGTAGTATCGGGCTTTTAACGTATTTGAATAAGTCCTCCTTAGTACTCCATAGCGAAACGGTATCGAAATAGTTTCTTTGAGTGTCGTTTAACGGGATAAAGAATAATGCCATTGAATTTAAATGGAATGATCTTTTCAGAAATTCTGAAGCTGAGTTTTTTTAAAACGAATATGTCCGCGTTTGACCTTCTCGCCTGATGGTAAGCGATGACGTGGTCGAAGATAAAGTACGCAAACTATTTATATATAACTATATTACAATTATCAAGTGTTTGAAGAGACAGTAATTTTTAGTTCCGCTGTAAATGATATCAATAGTAAATAGATCCTAGATCACCATACTACTTACAATTTGTTTTAGTTCAGCGACTAGAGTTAAATAAAAATATACCAACATTAATCGAGCACGCAATTATTCGACCAACAAAATTCTTGGTAAGAGATAACGCGTGCCCATGACCATTGCATTAATACACAGAACTTTGAGTTGCAAAACAAAGTCCGGGGCATCGCTGCTTTGGCGCTCATTACTTTGAGACTTTCGTTAGTCTCAACAGCTCAGTAATTTCACTTGCTGCAGTACCCTTCAAACCGGAACACAGTAATGTTTACACACTACTGGTTGGCGGTAGAATATCTGGTACTGCGGTGGTACGACCAAGACGACTTCCTACTAAGGAAATCTAAGCTTCTTATAGCCATCAAATTAAGGAAACCAGAGTCCCATCTTTCCCCGGTGGCTGTAACTAACGTTTAGACCGGAACTCATCTGCATTATGCAATGCTTTAATTGTTTGCTTCTCATAAAGTTTGCGAAAGTGCGTATTGTGTCCACGAATTGCGTGGATCGTGGACATTCTGTTTGTGTTTGTAAGTCTAAAAGCAAATAGTATGAAGAAAGGACCAATTTTTTTTTTCGAATTTCACTTTTTTGCATTAATTTTATTTTACTAAAAGATCACTAAGTAAACTTAAAAGGGAATCGTTTAAACTATTTATTATTGTAATATAAATATTGAAATTATTCAAATAGGATCAGTATGCGGAACCTATTCCGCTAGATTTGTTGCATTCAGAACATTTCCACCGGTGGTGTTTTACTGAAGGTATCTGCAGTTTAAGCCAAACTTGAAGTCGTAAACTCTGGTGTGGTACATTTGTTAAGATTTTGCGATAAGATAACTACTAATGAATGTTTTAATTCTAAAAGGTTTACCATCAAATATCTTAAAGTAAATCACTTGATGGTCCTTAGGAGGAGATTGTAAAATCAAAGTACCAGATATTTTGCTGCCACGTAGTAGTGTGTAAATAACTGAAGTTAGAGAAAATGTCGAAGATCAGGTTATGTGGCGTGCGTTGTCTTTAAAGAAAGGAAATTGTTAACATTTTTCTTCAAGCGATTAGTAGGTACATCAATATTTGTAGCGAAGCCATTTGCCATTCCAGGCTAGATGCTTTTACCATATTCGACCACACCGTCACTTCATATCAGGTGAACTGTGGTCAAAAACATAGCCTGTCAGCCATTAAAAAAAACAAATTGTTAAGATAAAGGTGATATTTTCTTTTACGCCAAATTTTATTACTTGGTCACTACAGTTTGTCACCTGCACCATGAAACCGCTCCGCTCGCTACAAAATGAGGTTTGTATTGCAAATACCGGCTACATTTCCGGTTACCAAATTAGTAATCGCGTATTTGCAATAGTATATGACGCCCTGAGACTAGATGGAGTGACAATAGCAATAGCTGGAAAGATCGGGCTGAGTGGCGAGTTTTGGTTTTTTAGGTATCTACCTATAGCAGTGAATTATGATAGGCTGATTTTTTTATGGTTGATAGACTAGACATTTGACCATGATGTTAAGTGTGGTCGATGATGGTAAACATTCCTTGCCTGCTATGGAACTGTTTCTCATTTGAAGCTGCCGGGACACACCGTTAAATGACCGTTTGTGACAGAATTTCAACATAGCTAGCCAGTATTATAAAGTACCCTACCATCATGCTATGAATGCTATTTATTTCCAACCGATGCTCTCCAATTGAGCGCTGATCAATCTTCGCTACAAATGATGATGAAATTAGTAATAGTTAATTGATTGATTCGGATATTACTTTACGGAAGTCCATTTTGAATATTCAAGGTATATATTTAGTTTATTTCCGCACAGTCGTTTCAGTTACAATAGATATCCGAAATTTTACTTCTAAAATTTGACATAAACTTAAAAATTAAAACTAATTAAAATAAAATAACCATAAGTCTTTATATGCTCTTCTCGCTGCAGTAACCACTTGCCGATACGTGTTTCGTCTCTACACAAGGCATCCTCAGGATGTGTTGACCCTTCGAGCGCTTGGTCGAGACTGATTCAACACGTCCTGAATATGAGGAAGTTTATGTCAAATTTATGACTTTTCACAAAAACTACAAACTTTTGGATAAAATTTGGCACACATTTAGTTTATAGCCTGGATTAACTGCTTTTTATACTGCAAACTAAACAAACTTTTTTTAAATTCCACGCGGATCGCGGGTAACACCTAGTAAAAAAAATAGTTACAAGAGAATTTTAAACAGAAGTTTAGAATTTCAAAAACCAACAACAATTATATTATGCAACGACAAGCCATACATTTATCTAAACAGTAAAAATGACAAACCATTAAAACATAATTAATGAAGCAATGCAAAAACCAGCGATCTCCTCAGAGCAAGTTTGTTCTAATTAGAAACCGATGAATTGGCCCTTTCAAGTGTCGGCCACTTGAGACTGTTAAGCATATACCGTCATTACAGTACGGTGTTGTCAACCTTCCCTAAAAAAAACTGCAGACAAGCTCTGAAATATTTTTTTTTACAAAATTCGACTTTTGAAAAACAGTATACATTTTGAAAAATAATGTTTACTCGTAGAAACTCGAAATCGTCGAATAAATTTAGCAGGTACAGGGCTAAGAAGGGCGAATCGATTGAGCTGTTACCCGCTGCGTCCGCTTAGAATTCAACAAAAAGTTGGTTGAGTTTGCACTATCAAAAGTATCATAATTATATATGTTAATCCAGGCCATAAACTATCTATGTGTGTACCAAATTTCATTCAAATCCGTTCCGTAGTTTTTGCACCAAAGAGTAACAAACATCAATCCATCCCAACAAACTTTCACATTAGTAGCATACGATAGGATCATCCCTGTGTGTTTCCTAATACTGTTAATGGTCTTTCAGGCAAGTATGCTTTTTCGTTAATCATGGCATATCTGCAAGCCTACAGAAAGTGTTTATAAAATTCATTAAAAGTTTATTCACTGTTTTCCATAGCATTTCGAAGCCAGAGCCAAAGTAATTAGTGACTGCGTTTTTTAATGAAATTTTAATCAAACCATCGCTATTTCATTGAATCAAACAGATCTTCTCCAATCGGACTTAATGCAGCAGAATATTGTACAGTTATCTGAAGAGTTGATTTCAGTTTAAAAAATGTAGGGACATGCGATCAGAGTAAATAGAGACCACGAGTAGTTTTACAAAAAAAATGTAAACTACTAGCTTCACCCGCGGTGTTACCCGCTACATTTTTTTGGGATAAAAAGTACCCTATGTGTTATTCCAGGGCGAGGACGGCTGGCACATGACCACCGTATGCCGCCATAGTGGGGAACTCGGAGGATCGGGGCCAGGGAAACCCGTCCTCCTAGTTAGAAGAGCTTCCTGAGATTTAACGGTGCGTGACATGTGTCCCACATATTGTTAAAATGACGGGTGGAGCATAAGCTCACCGAGATGGTGTCTGATAAAGGCAAGCGCTATTGGGGCTATACCAAGCGTTCCCGTGGTCCTAACTGCAAGCGCGGAGAAGGAACTCCCTAGGGGTTTTAGCGGGTAGGCCGCCATTCTGGTGAAGACTCCTACATAACCACCAAGCTTCCCCCTTCCATAATTCCTCGGAATGAAAAAAGGGTGTCAACTACCTCCATACCAAATTTCTTTAAAATTCGTCCAGCCGTTCAGCGCTTGAAGAACTAACAAACAGACAAACACACCCACAAACTTTTGTCTTTATACTATTAGTGTGACATATTTGGATGACAATACTGAAATCTGGATGCAGGAGTGCGTTTTGAATTTGGTGCTTTTTCCCCTTTTTTATTACAATATAAAAGGGTAAGGCTTGCATTTTACGTGTTTTATTTTCAATACCAAAAAATATATCCCAACGACATGCACTATTATGAAATTGCATTGGAATCATAAACGAAGTCATTAACAATATTTACTATCCAAAATAAACTTACAATATTCGAATTTTAAACCTTACGCCGTCTGTTAAATACAATTTGTTTACGGAGTAACTCGTTATTGCGGGTAGTTCGTAATTTGTTGAAATTATTAACATATTCAGCGAATTTTAAGCCTGAGCGTATTGACCTGTTGGCGGTTGTAAAAATTGTGATTTTCGTAGGCCAATTGAAACCATTTCAATTTTATGCCAAAAAAACTACCTACCTAATAAATTCATGCTCATTTTCAAGTCAAGAATTTAAAGATAATTTTTGAATCAACATTTGCGCTATCTTTACTTCTAATACATTAGGTATATTTATACATAATTATAGCACATAGAAGTGAATATAAAACTTAGTGAATATAAATTTTAAAGACGAATAATATAAAAGATAAAAAAACCAACCAAGTGCGAGTTGGACTCGCTCACGAAGGGTTCCATACCATTATCTTTAAAAACGGCAAAAACAAAAACACGTTTGTTGTATGGGTTGTTGTATGGTAACCCCTCCCTTAAATATTTATTTTATTCTGTTTTTTAGTATTTGTTATTATAGCGGCAACAGAAATACATCATCTGTAAAAATTTCAACTATTTAACTATCACGGTTCATGAGATACAGCCTGGTGACAGACGGACAGACAGCGGAGTCTTAGTAATAGGGTCCCGTTTTACCCTTTGGGTACGGAACCCTAAAAACTAACTCTTCCCTAAACCAATGTAATTTTTCAACAAATATAAAGGGCGATCCCTCTGAATACACAATGAGCGGCTCTGGGGATATAAAACAGGTCGTTACGTGTGTAACATGCAGTGGACTAAACATGCGACGCTGTTTTGCGTGAGCTCTACTTCTATGTTTGCCTATTTACTTACCGGGAGCAACGAAAATGAATGATACGCCGACATGAAAACATTTTTATTCTAAACTATCTGCGGTGTTACCCACTACATGTTTTCGGGATAAATAGTAGCCTATGTGTTAATCCTGGGTGTCAGCTACCTCCATACCAAATTTCATTAAAAGCCGTTCAGTAGTTTTTGCTTGAAAGAGTAACAAACATATTTATAATACCTATATTAGTAGGATAGGTTCGCGCTTGACTACGGCTTTTTTCTGGCCAACTGAGTACTGTTTTCCTTCACCGGCAGCTCAAGCTTATTGTTGGGGGTTGAACCTACGTTTAATCATCTTCGTTGAAAATCTACTGTAACAGTGAAAAACGAAAGAAAAAAAAATATTTTGTAACACAAAACCAAACAAACAGACAAATAAGAAACAATTACAAAATCAGTGAGTCCCGAAAGCCTCAATTGAGAGCCAGTTTCATTCTCGACTAGGTGCACTTACTATCTCCAACTACACCGTCACTGAACATTAAGGGTGCTGTGGGCAACAACCTAGCCAAAAAAAACTATAATATTTATTAATTTATTTTTGCAAATTTAATTTAATTTGTTTTTGACTGTTTGTTAATTTGTGAATCATCATCATCATCAACAGTTAATTTGTGAATAGTATTTATTTAATTGTATTTTTTTTTTATTGTGACTTGTAACCATTCGTTATTAATAAATGAGTATGAAAAATTAATAATAAAAAAATTATAGAAGTGGCTCTTCAAAAAAGTTTATGCTAGACTTTAAGCTTGTCACCAGCTGTTAAAGTATTTTATACTTGTGATTTATTGAAGTCTGAGATTAATCCAAAGATGGTAGGTTGAAGGCATTATGTTTAGTTAGATAGTTATTTATAAATTTTGTACTGTTTTCGATGCAATATGAACTTATACATAAAATTGTGCACGTCTTGCCGGAATGCTTTCTATGTATCTTGTACGTCAGTGTATGTATTGTATTGTACAACTATTCGTGATTTTTGTAAATTGATCCAATTAATCCAATAAATAAATAAATAAATCGTAACCCATCGAGTTGCAGGGCGTCTTACAGTACGTTTATTTGCTGCTTAATAAACTCAAAAAGAAAGCGCCTTATCTTCCCGCGTCGTTCCTCTGCTCGGAGTCCGGGCGGCACGTCCTAACCGTTTGTTTTCATACACAGCCGCCGCCGCCTCCCGCGCCGGCCGCCGACTTCGACCATAACCGACGAATAAAGCTTTGATGCGTGCTATATTTTTAACTAAAGAAAAATTGAGGGTAAACTGCCGAGGACGTAGAAGTTGATATCAGTACGCATGCTTTAAAAATAGCTAAGAAAACAAAAAGCTTAAAGCTGGAAGTCGACTACGTAGGTACCATCGCAGTATAAGATAATTCTGCCGTCAAGTAGTATTGTGTAAGCATTACTTTATTTCAGTTTGGACGGTAGTGTAATTATTTATTGAGACTAACTATCAAATAACAGCCCTGTTGGTTCATTGGTAGTATGTCTGCTCCAAGAGCTGAAGGGTGTGGGTTCGATTCTCACCCAGGACAATCATTTTGTGGTATAAACAAATGTTTGTTGTGTATCTGGGTATACTGTATGTATTATAAGTAAGTATGTATTTACAAAAAAAAAACTATTTAAGCATTCCATCAGTTATCTGTCTTCCATAGCACAAGCTTTGCTTAGTTTGGGGTCAGATGGCGCTGTGTGTAATGCCCTATGATATTTATTTATTTAATGTCTCAATGTATTGGCCTTATCTTTCATACAGTAAGAAGAGCCCTGTAATGAAAGAGTGTATAAAACCGGACTGATCCGGGAAATCTATAGATATCAGTAAAATTTGAGGCACTTAAATTGGTTCACAAGTGTCTAAGCAATCGCATATAGATACAGGAACTATGTACGGATTGAGTCCACCTTTCTCCGTTTGAAATCAGTTAATAACTTGGTCTGGTATAGGATCGATACAGTCACTA
Source organism: Biston betularia (assembly GCA_905404145.2). NCBI lineage: Eukaryota > Metazoa > Arthropoda > Insecta > Lepidoptera > Geometridae > Biston > Biston betularia. The sequence continues at coordinate 2,364,919 of FR989877.1, forward strand.
TTGAAACCTGCCTGCTTATATTTTTGTAGGTGAAAACTAATTAGTTTTATTCAGGATATTTTGTCCTAAAGACTAGATACTGCCTGCCACTACGAAGATGGTTATTTTTCCAAAAATATTCAGGAGATATTCTGGCTTCAAATCCGCGGTCAGCGAAGGACGAGATGTTGTTGTGTTGAAACTTGACAAATGGATTGCCAAGTTGCAGTTTGTTATGCTTTATAAACTAACTAGTAGACGCCTCGCGGTTTCACCCGCGTAGTTCCCGTTCCCGTGAGAATACAGGGACAAAAAGTAGCCTAGTCGGGGATAGTGTAGCTTCCCAAAGGTGAAAGACAAAAACACAAATCTTTTCTCTTTATAATATTAGTGTAGATCAATGACCAGCGTTAGCGATGAGAACAAGAGCAAACTAATAACATATTTAGTAACAATCTGTATAGATAAAGGGATGAGTAAATATAATTATTTTACTTTGGAAACTGTCGTGGTATTAACACATTTTTGTTTTACCACCTCGTCTTATTCGCACCAAACGAAGCAAGGTGAGGCCGCGCGCGCGTGTACTCAGCTTTGTTTCCATGAAGAAGGCCACCGGATGTGGCCGAAACAACAGTCGGGGTATCCGATATAATTAAACGTAAGTACGTTATTGTGTTCCGGTTCGAAGGGCTACTGCAGCTAACGAAATTACTGGGCTGTTGAGACTAACCATCCAAAGTCTCAAAGTAATGAGCGCCAATGTAGTGATGCCATGGACTTTGATTCTTACTTAAAGTTCTGTATATCACTGCAATGGTCATGGACAGGTGTTATCTCTTACAAAAAGGAGAGCGTCTCATTTGTCTCAATAAATTTACAAAAATAATGTTTCGCGTACAATTATTTTCTTTGTATAAACTAGAAAAGCTGACTACTTTTTGGCTGACGCTGAACTACAGTCCAATTCAATCAGTTAAATGCATTGCACGGTTTCCCAATAGATTAAAAAAATCAAGCGGATATGTACGAGGCCAGCCCATTCAATCGCTTTCACGAATACATGGCGAAATTTTCATCACATGGCCAGTAAAAATCCAACCCAACTCATGATCGGCCGAACCGATAGGCGGATGGGAGCCGAAAAAGGCTCGAAAAAGTGTAGATTCATATTTGATGAGCCTAGTTCTTTTAGCGCACTTGTGGAGTGCGCGGCTTGCCTTGAGTAATGATAGAGTGAACCAAAATGTTTCGTGGAATTTTAGGAAGAATCGAAACTGTGAATTAAATAAAAGATTATATGCTTAAAAAATTACGTACAGTACTGTCTTAAATATGTTAAAGCGTAGAAACTTTTATTTGCTTTATCGGAAGCTTTTTTTTTGCATACAAATAATTCTTCGTATTTTTTTTGTTAGATCGCTTTGTTGAGATTCGGAAAGGAGGGTGGGAAAGTGGGTAACATGACAGCTTAGAAAAAAACTTTCTGACACATTTATATATCAAAATAAAAAAATATATGAAGCACTATGCGTTTGTTTCATTTTTTATTAACTTTGGTGTCAAAAACATGAAGGAGTATGTTAAAATAATGTTACTTACGATCATTTAGTTAAAAACACGCTCTGATTAGAATAGAATATGAACAACAAAATATATTAAACTAATTGCCTGCTCCGTGCTTATATAGTAAAATCTGTTGTTAAGTACATAAGCACTTAACATCAGACGGGCAAACTACACACGCTCATAAACGAAATATTACTCGTATTACGGCAATGGACATTCTGTGAGATAATGTATTACTAATAATTTAATTACATGCATGATTATTACGTAGTTAACTAATACTGTATTACATATTATGTATAGTTGATAATAGTTCATAACTACGTAAGTACTAACATGGCCCATGATAGTCGACACTTAATTAGCGAATGGGGTACTTACATTTAATTTTAATGAAAATAGGTTCTACTACTGCAGTGATAAATATTTATGACATCTTCATAGGTATTTACTCAATGCTCAAAACTTTATTGCGATATATGTAACATATTCTGCTGATAGTTAAAACGGTACCTTACTTTTTTTTAAATAAGTTCATTACATTCCATTTTTTTTGTTTAAAAATCTGTCAATGTATATCCCTTCTTCTATTGTTATATTATCGACAAAGAAAAATACGGCTCCAAGGCCAATATTCAAAGAAAAAGGGTTGCCAGTGACATTTTATTTCTATTTACAGTTTTAATAAAATTCAATCAATGTCATCTTGACGGGTGAACAAGGGCTTACTAAAGTGTAATATCCACTGAAAAGAATCGACATTTTACGATCTAATAGCTTCGGACAACGTTCGCTGGCTGTCTCAAGAAAAGTTACAACGTCATTGTTTTTCTACTAAAAATGTAACAGGGCTAGCTTGTACATATACTAAGTTGTGAAATGCTATCTAAATAACACTTTTATAGTCTAAAATTATAAAGTAGACACGACACTTTCTTGATAGTAAAAGGTAACGCATGCCGATGACCATTGAAAGTAAGAAAAAAGATTTTATTTTGTAACAAATAGGTACAATTAAAAACAAAAACAAACAAATAGTTACAAAACAAGGGCTCACCTCAGCATAATACTGGACATACAAGCGGTATGACCAGAGCGCTGCTATATCCCAAACTGACAAAACAAAATCCAAGACGTTGTTGCATCAGCGCTCATCATTCGGTTGTGTTTTATTAGTCCTGTAATTACGTAAGCTATAGCTACATAGTACATAATATATTGGGGTAAATCGGACCACCTTACGAGTTATTTTCTATATATCATACGGAGATCTAGACGACACTCTCTGTGCACGTTACGAGCCATTTTGTAGCTTTAATTTTTTTTTTAAGTAGGACTGGCTAAGTATTTGACCACAGTTCATTAGTAAGCACACCCAACCTGGAATAAAACTGGCTCTCAATTGAGGCTGCCAAAACGTACTGTTAGGTACTTGGCGGCAGATTTTCAACTTAAGGGTGGAAGCTAGCCAGCAGAGTACTAGAAAGTACCTTATCATCGCTATGTTTTCCTTCACCGGCAGCAACTCATTGTTGTAATTTGAACCCACGCCCTTTGGCGTGTAAACCGACCGCGTTATTCACTGAGCTATCATCGCCACAAAAGAAGTGACTTCTCGTAATAAAGTTGCTTTCTGATAAGAATAAAAGTGAACAAAACGCTATTTTTACAGCACACCTAAATGACTAAATAACACATTCACTGCATAAGCGTCGCCATCAAAATTCATGTGCCAAGATTGGCTCGCGCAGATTAACAAGTCAAACTGTAAGTTGTACAAAAGCAAGTCTTGGCACTCAGCACTGCTTGCGGAAAACTTTTGTTTAATACTACAATGCTCTAGATACAAATATACACAACAGTGAATGTTTTGATAAATATCTAGCGAAAAATTTTTGAACGTTGCATATTGTCGAGGATTTTTACTATACAATAGTACTTGTTATAGTCATAAGCACCTCTTTAACTATAGGCAAAGAGTAAAAATGAGACGACAAAGTGTTATTACTCAACTCGAGCAGTTTTCTAATTGAACTATCTCGTTTTTTTTTGTGTTAATTTATTTTTATTTACGTTTGTTACTTCTTCTTATGTATTGTAATGTAGTTGAATGTAATGGAAATTTGTTTTACGTCTCAAATAGAGTGTTATCTATTGTCTCGCATTCATACACTCAAGAGTTTTCTCGGCGGAAGGAGTGACTTTTAAAATTTAAGCCACCGAGCCACGTCTTCTAAGCTTCGACAATAAAACGAGTTAACAGCCCTCCAGTGCTATAAAACCGGTACGTTTCTACCCGAAGGATGTAAATCAAGCGGTGTCTCTTGCACCACTGCAGTCTGAGGCTCTAGCAGTAAACCTATCCACAGATTACAGCGCCACAATCATAAGTTAACGGTGGTGCTTTTAGAAACTAAATTAGTACGGCCTAATATATCTATACTAATAAAGAGGAAAGATCAGATTTTTTGTTTGTATTTATTGAAAAGGCTCCGAAACTAATGTACCGATCTGAATAATTCTTTCATCATTAGAATGCTACATTATCACTTAGTGACATAGGCTACGTTTATATTGTTAATCAAATATAGTTTTCCCGTGCGAAGCCGGGACGGACCTTAGTAAAAAATAATTTTGTTAGTCGCTCTAACTAGGTCTCATTTCTGAAAAAACGAGTTTTTGAGATACATTTTGAATATATTTGTACCAAGCAAAGCGTAGTTACTACTTATCTATAAAACGTATTTACGATATAACTGAATCTTGACAAATGTTACAGTATTACGAATTCTCAAGCATTAGACCGATATACATATTTATGTATAGAGTTAGATTTTGTGCGAGGCTTTAAATCTCGGAGCGCGCGGCCAGGCGTATATCCGACTGCGTTCAACGTCGAAATTCTTAACTTCGGCTCCCAGAAACTTGACTCCTTTTGAACTAGTTGCCACTGGATAGATCTGTTTATTGATGACTGTTCATGTGTATTTATTGTGGAAACTATCACAATAATTGATTATTTTGATATATTTTTATAAATGAAAAATAACACATATCTATAATTGTACATTAGTTTTCATAACGGACCCTTCCTACGTGCCATTCAACCATAACACAGCCCCCGTACTCGCAGGTTTTTATTGCAATTCCTGTAAGGTGCTCACGAGAAAGCTACGCGACTGCGAACCTTGCTGCGCGGGTATACGATATGCGGTCGCGTAGCTATATTGTAAACGCCTAACGGGAATCGCAATAAGATGGTTAGAGTACGGGGGCAGTATTTTTAAAAGTATCAAAGTTAGGTTAGGGCGAATCAAAGCAAATCTCTCCAGAAAAGGCTGTAAGTGCCGGCCCTACTTCAAATTTGGACCGAATAATGGTGACGAATAATTGAATTTTAACCAATTCGCGCGTAGAGCAGTCTTATGCCAACTATCCATATTAAACTGGTCTCTCATGTCTTCTAGAAGTTGAAGAAAGATAGGAAGCACGTAAGGTCTCGATGGCTGGACATGCCGTAAAGGGTCTATCGATATAAAATGCGCTAAAGTGGTGACTACTTCGCTCGGGACGACCTTCATCTGAAAAGCGATAGAAAAAGTTATTTTTGTCCAAAGCGAGATAAGAAAATTTTAGGTTTGAATGGCTGCTTTAAGGATTCCGTAGCAAGGCTAAGGAATTTTTATAGCATTTTATACCTATTTGTTTGTTCATCTGTCTGTCTCACTACAGTTATGTTAACAAAATTAAACACAGTTTTTAAAATGCTGTGTAGTTTTTTAATTTCATGTCGTCGTTGAGTCGAGTGTGAGACCAAACGACGCAGAAAAAAGCTTACTAATACCTTATGCTCACTCTAAGCTTAAAGTAAAGTCGCCACTACTTTACTAAAGCATGACTAGACTTGACTGACATGGACTCGACTTGACCAATACTAGACTTTGACTATAACTTTAGATGTAAGACATGAATTATCGCAATAACTGAAGACGAGACAGTATGGCTTAATAGCTTTAGCCTGCCCGATAGGGCAAATTAAACAAAAAAAAAATCATGCTCACTCTAGTTACGACCTTTTAACGAGATACGCCCTTATTGTTTTCCATCGGCAATATAACATAGATGGATATAACAGACATATAATTATCGTAATAATATTATGCTGGTTCTAACAGAGATATTAAATCACTTTTCTATTATTTTTATTGCAAGAAAGGCCTGAAAAGTGAAGGAAGGCCTGGAACAACACGAAACAGCTAGTAGTGTCTGGAAGAGAAAAGTCAGAGATCGAACTGAATGTCGTGCCCTGGAAGAAAGCTATTTTCAGCTGTGAAGTATGTTAAGGTGATTATGATGTTAAGCTAAGCTCCAGGGATTATTCAAGTATATTATGAAAACGATTTTGTGTTCAAATATCTCAAAATAGAAAACGCCAGTCTCCCCATTAATCAAGATCAGCTTGATCTTCAATAACACATCATCACCTTCCTCGATTCATAAATAAAGGGGAAACTCCAACAAGTCGAGCCTGCTACTTCTCAAAATTAACGATTTCCGACAAAATTGTGACGTCACCTGCCACCCCTGTCCAATCAGAGCCCAGGAAAAATGGTCCACGTCAAAATAAGGTAAACTTACCTTTAGATATGATAAACGACGACAGAATCAAAGATGAATTAGAAAAGAATATTAAAATAACGTGAAATAAATTATTCAAGACGAAACGGGGCGCAGATGAATTTTAATTTCTTGTGACGTCAACGAGTGGATAAGATGATAGATCTTTTTCAATTTAGTTCGAAAGGCGAAAATGTTACTATTATAAAGCGTTTTTGGAAAATGTTGAAACTTTATAAAATAAACTTTATTTTATTGACGAGAAAGAATTATATAATATTCTAAATAATTGTTTTGACTATACAAATATTATTATCAATTTCTTTCTGACGGCATGAATTCAATTTTAAACAATTTTTTTTTTTATGTTTTTGATATTTTTATTATTATTATTATTTAAAGACGAAGCCCCTATACAGCTGACTTAATAAAAATTGTACAAACTTTTTGACGAGTCCATATAGGAACACTGATAATGTTTAGTAATTTTTTTTTATGTGTGTGACTTTTTGGGCAATAAAGATTATTCTATTCTATTCTATAGTAACCTTAACTAAAGCTATCAACCCAGATTAATAACTATATCTATAGTAACTGGGCGACTGAACTATGCTCTTTGTATGTAAAATATAAAACTGCTATTTGTGCAGTTTTGCGATCAGATAGGGTAAGATTGTACGTTTTGGCACTAACATTTAAAATATTGCTAGCGATATTGTCGATACAAGTAAGATGGCGTGTTCAATAATATGAAAATTAATGCCATAATTTGACAAAAACGGTTCCCAAAAAAAGCACGAATTTTTGGGGCGCCTGCAAATTATTCGTGGTTCTACTGCAATTGAAATATATATTTTGACAAGAGTAGCTGAAATTGTATGTTTATAGCAATATATCTTTATTAAAATTTCCACAGCTGATTACTTTACAGTTATTCTCTTTTACTTTTTTAATGTCGTTTGTAGGTGTGCAAAAATATATAAGCTGCTGAGGATGAGGCTGATGCCTGAACGTTTCAAAAACCCGATTAATTGAATTATTTATAACATATCATATCATATCGGTTCAATTTGTCTGCCTTGTTAGCGCAATTTATAGGATATCTGCTCCAAAAGCTACAGGGCGTGGGATCGATTCCCATCGGGGGGAAAAAGATGTGACGATAAATGTTTGTTTTGTGTCTGGGTGTCCGGTGTGTATTATAAGTATGTATCTACTGAAAAAAAGTTTATAAGTATTCTATCAGTTATTTGGTTCCCATAGTAGAAGTTTTGCTTAGTTTGGGGCTAGAGACGCTGTGTGAAATGTCTTATGAATTGATTTTTGCTCCGGACATACAATCTCGATTTGAGATGGTGTCAAGTCGTGAAAACAAAACACTGTTTCGTGCAAATCATCCAAAAAATGTGAAGCGTGACATCATGTTTCCCAAACTTGCGTTATATTACGTTGTTACTCCTTGCAAAGGATCAAATGGCCTCATTTTGAGAGAGAGAGAATTAACGAGCTAGTCGGGGAAAAAATGAATTATGACGTCACTCGACGCCTGGCGATAATCATGCTGAGCTGTACTTTATCGCCAAAGAATAAGTTAGAGATTGTTTTGTTATTAAGCATTTTTTTTCGTAGGCTTTTGGAACTTCGCTAGTAAAGGAGGGACGCGTTAAAGGAAATATTTTTGATCGTAAAGAAATAAGAAACACAATCTTGTTAATCCTATCAGGAGAAACGCATTTTTCATTTCTATGGAATGACTGCTTTATAGCCAAATGGGATACTTATAATACTTTGAGAGATGCGCTTTAGGCGTGGGTTCGATTTCCACTCAGGGTAAATATTTCTGTAATAAAATTTCGTGAGTCTGGGTGTGTATACGAATGTAATAAATGAGGTGTGAGAAGAGAGAGCGCAAGTTAATTTGATAAGCATGTTTTTTATGTTTGGCAGGCTAGGTGTTTGGAATGGAACTGCCCCTCAAGTGAAGCTGCCGGAACACAGCGTTTTTCAACTTGAGGGTGAAAGCATGCTAGAGGTTAAAGCTAGCTAGCGGGCAACTAGAAAGTTCCCCTATTACCACGCTATGGAAGGCACTTGCAAAACAAAGCAATACTTGACTACTCCATTCTCAAAGTCGTTTAAAGCTCGAAGGACCAAAAACAACTCAAGCAAAAACTACCCGAAACCGGCTAAAACCAGATAAAGTAATTATTATCAAGTCTCCGGTCACGCGCGAAGTATTAAAGCGACCGTCGTTCTGTTATGGACATTATCAATATCCATTAAGGAGGTAAGTTTTTCTCTTTATTGCTAACTTGAGTTATGGAACAGGTGTGCTGACATAGACTCTACGATGAGCCTTTTTGGGGTGATTGGAAAATCATCGCCGTCAGTGCCTGTTCTGTGGTTTAACTAAAGTTTAAGATCCGCTGTCTATTATTTTTAATGTTGCAAGTTTTGTCCATAGTCACGGAGTGTCTTTAAGGAAGTAAGACTGACTTCTACATATTATGTAATAATTATATAGAGTGGCTTTAGAAAAAAAAACTGTTGAACTTATCGCTACCAATCACAGAACCACTTGTTAATCTGAAGGTTGTCTGAAAATTATACTGGTATGCAAGAGTGGTTGTTATTAGAACTTTGGCATATTTTGGCGGGGCGTAGCTAGTTGAAAACCACGCACGGAAAACAGTGTACATTGTACAACTATTTAATCAGTCTACAAAGCAAAAAATTCAGTAAAAATTGGACAAAGCAGCACTGAACTAAATAAGAAAACATTAACCAACTCGAAGAATACGAAAACAATTTACCCAGCACTGCACCACAATTTATAAAGTACCAAATCCGAAAGGAAACTTTGAAAATTATCGTTTAACTTTACGCCCAAACTTTTCAATGAGAATTAAGTGGAACTTTGCGTGGTTTTGAAAAAATACGCGCTCCCTTGATCATTCGGCTCTGTATGTTCTATCATGAACGTAATATTATTGGATTATGACAGGGTTGCCTACCCGGGGTTAGGTTCGGTTTCGCACTGAGCGTTTTTGGGTTGTCAAGCTGACACCCATGGAATTTCGGCTACTACACCAGTCTCAGAAATTCCATGAGCGTTGTAGGAAAATATCCAATTATCCCACTTGAGGGTAGCAGCTAAGCTGAGTACTTATTCAAACCACTACCATGGTATACATTTTTCATATTTTTCAATGGACACATGGTTATACTACTAAGATACACTCATATTTAAATCCATTTTTTAAGCGTCTGTACATCTGGGAATAGAACTAAAAACTTTATCAGAGGGTTGCTATTCAACATTTTTTATTTGTACAGCGAGGTTCCGAAATTCTCTACTGGAGTCTGTATTTCCCAATAGATGTAAAAAGTGTGTTTAAACTCAGAGTAAACAGGTTTTGTCAATCTAAACGTGCTCAATCGTATTTCACGTGTCAAACGTGTGGTATCAAACGAGCGAGTCTTTTGAGAAAAATAAAATCAAACACGTTATCTCTGACTCACAGACATAGTAAAAACTGAAACGCTTTTACCCCAAGCTTAACTATGACGGCAAGATCTTCCCTTTTCACAGTACGTTCATCAAGAACGTAATAACATTCGAACATGCCGACAATCGTGGAAGACAGTGAAATTAACAGTGGCCCCCGAGATGTCTACCCTTGTCACAAGACTAAGCGGGTGTATTGCCTAGTGAAAGTCTGTAAGTAGATACTATACTAGGACCTTTTGTGAAGTTTGCTCTTAAAGATGAATAAAAGTATGAACAAATTACTAGCATGACCCTAAAACATTGATGGTTATATTTTGAGAAACAGTTTAACGCCGCATATGTAGCATAGGGCTAGTATATTGGGAACTTATTCCACAAATAGCGACATAATAGAGTAAAAGTTTATTTCCGTTTTAAAATAATATATCCATTGTGTTTATTAGTTATAAGTTCTGTCTGCGATTTCGTCCGCGTTGACTAGTATTTGAAGCTTAGTGCAGTTGGATGACACGCTGAAGACTGTGGGTTCAAAATCCAACAATGAGCATGAGCATGAGCTACCGGCGAAGAAAAACATTGCAAGGAAACCATAGCGTGATGACAGGGCATTTGATTGTAATCGAGTGACTAGCGCCAATCACCTAACGGTGTGTTCTGACAGTCTCACTTGGGCGCCAGTTCACCAGGCCAGGTGTGTTTCCACCTTCGTCACTTAACATCAAGTGAGCTGTTTGCCAGTCAAGCATACAAAAATGTAGAGTATATTACGAGCTTTATTCAGTTAAAAAAAAATTGTTATTGGTGTGTTGGGTAACTTTCAGGAGACTTCATAGAGTATGTTTTAGTTTATATTGTTATTATAATGTTTTTGTTGAATATGTATACTTGTCTTGCACGTGATGGTTTTATTTGTCACACAGCTACGACACAGAAATTATAAAAATAAAATTATATGAAAACAGCTGTTTTTCTTTTATTTGTTACTCATAAAATAAATCTGACATTACCTATGACGTGGCCTAATGAACCTACTTTGAAACAAAAGTCAACTAATTTTATTTTATAATAATGATAACAATTTTAGCTTCATTCATATAAAATTTCTGACCATGATCGACTAAGATCATGAATCATAAGATAATGTGGTCGCCAACTTATATCGTAGGCAAGCCTACCACCACTGTCAGAAGAACTCCCCTTTCATTCTCTATTGAAATAAATCTGAACTCTGCGGGGAAATAGTGCTAATTAAAGGGGTCTAAGTAAACTGGTTGCTCGGCTACAGTTTTCTCGATTAGTTCCTAATGGCGCGGAACGAAAGATTAAAGTTTCTGACGGATTCTAGATTGCTTCTTGAGACATACGCCCCAGGATACGTCCTTAGATTAAAGGTTAACTTTGTGATTGGTAAAGAACTTCGTTTTGAATATCCTGTAGTTAAATAATAATCTCCATGTACAAGAAGAAAGGACGAACACCACCGTGAAGAACACCAAAAATATGTTACTTTTTAAAATCAACCGTGTTATGTCTGTCCTATACTGTGGTGGTTTCGGCAAACCTAGCTACTTTTTTACTTGTAACTGGCTGCATTTTTTAAAAATTAATATCAGCCTAGTGTTGGAAAATCATGACCCTGTGTGGTCTAAAAAACGCTTATCAACAAGATATCTGGTTTTGATCAAACCTTATTTTACCTTCCGGTGAACACAAACTCCGATAGAGAACTACGACAGAGCGTTTAACAACTTCACCGTGTAAATAAAATATGATCAATTGAAATGCTTTTTTGCATTTTTTTATGTAAAAAAGCATAGCTTGCGTTTGACTACCATTTCACCTGGGCCCTTAATCGCTATGAACACTTGAACGCGTAACACGCCACGTTTATGTAACGCGCCGGAATTCAAGTTAAATTCACGTGGCAATTTAGCATTGACGTATAAAGTACCAACTTTCTACGTCAATTTCAAAACATTCAGGGGCTTGACGCATTTTACAAAACACGCGCGTTTTGAAGAAACCGATTCACTCGCGACTTGAAGGTTTTCTCTGACTCATGCATCGCAAGTAACTGTTTTGCGGTTAGCACAATGAAACTCAAAATCGCTTCATTCGAGTTTTTTGAACGTCAACCATGAAACGATGTCACTGCGTCGATGTGTTGTTGATTGTAAGCTTCCATCAATATTTGCAAGTCGCCGTACAGGCAGTCAGCACTTGGAAGATGGAATCACTGTTTGGTCAGCATTAGCTGTGCAAGCAGAGAAGACAAACACGCAGACTATTGTTTGTATATTTATGTTTATTGACAGGCTCATTGGACATGATTGTCGTATCTGGAAGCCTCTCTCCATCTTTTGATGCAAACTAGTCAAGAAATGGTGTTACATAACAACACTGCTTACAGTTTGAATTTTGTTTTTAAACTTTCGCGACTTGTACATATTGTAAACACCAGATTTTAATCACGCACGAAATACTATGAGAATAGTTTTGTTTAGTTTTTGTTTGACAGTCAACTCTCACAACTCGCGATTAAGGTTATTGCAATATGGCTGAAATGTCAAGGTAAATAAACAAAGTAATTTAATTTGTTTTGGATGTATTACGTATTATACTACTGGTTGGCGGCAAAATATCAGATACCGCGGTGGTACCTACTGAGACGACCACATGCTAAAGTGGTCTACCACCTAGTAAAGAGTATGTATCACCTACTTCTACTGAACATATTGCTGCAGCTGTACCTACAGTAATGTAAAGTGCATAGAATAAATTATAAGAAGGTACAGCTGAGCTACATTCTACCAGAGCTTTATAACACATTCGTAAAATAGGAGTACCAGAGTCACATAATAATGCAAGAGGTGATATGACGAAACTCGTAAAGATGTGCAGTGCCGCGACCCAAACTTTGCTCTCTGTGCTTATCAAGACATATTGCTTTAGAGCCAACATGCGCTACATACGGTCATTGAAAACGCCAAACCGAATATGAAACGGAATTATATTATTACACCAGAGAAAGATATTTTGTTAAATATTTTTAATCGTTTTGACTTGTAAATTTAATTGTATTTTATATATGACAAATTAATTTTAAATGTATGTTAATTACACCATCGTATTAAGGAAACCCTGTGAGGATGGTGTGAAATGTTGTGAATAAACAAAAATGAATTAATTAATTTATAAGTTTTCCATAGTTAATATTAATTTAAAGACGTAGTTTGTTTCAAAAATAAACTTAGAAATAAATATTTATTGAGACAGAAATATACTTGTTTTTTAAATTAAATTAGGCTTGCGTTTGACCACATTCTGCCTGATGTTAAGCAGTAGTGCAGTCAGAGAGCACGATTACATAGAAGAAATCTATTTGTTCTGGATTACCTATAAATATGGAAGAATTCGAAAAGCCGAAGATCGCGCTGAGTGGAGTGTCTTGGGAGAGGCCAATATGTCCAGCAGTGGACTAGAAAAGACTGATGATGATGATGATGATGACGTATATTAATTATGTTATGATTTTGAACTTACGAAGTAAATGTTCTTATGAATAATTAATTTATGTTTGCAAGTACCTTCACGTAATGTTACCTAAAAAAAGGTACTTTGAGACATATATATATAGATATATATATATACATATATATATATATATGTACTTGTTGAGAATTTAGCATTAGGCTCAAAATAGATTTCATTAGGCCATTTTCTTACCGAATTTTACTCTGTTCCACTGAGCGTTCAATAAGAAACACGCATGCTCATTTATTTACAAACTTTCTAGCTAAAAACTATAATAATAAATTAATTACGATTAAATTAATTAATAAATAAATTATAAACGATTAATTGGTTCGACGGTATTATAAAACTTAAAAAAAAACCAAACAAATGGTTTGTTAGTTGAATTCCATAACTGTATGCCCCCAAAGAATAGCTGCCTTCATATTTCGTCGGTGCATCCCTGGAAGCCGCAGACCGAGCGAGCATAGCAGCTAGCTCCGTTTGTTCTATACTTTTATTTTTAACATTCTCACAACTTTAAACTCATTATACGCTCCAAGAAGCAAATGAGAACGATGGAATCCACAGAAAACTTATTAAAACTCCTTTGAAGTTACAATGACAATGTGGTAGTGTGGACAAATGTGGCACTTACGTTGAAAGATAGCGTTGACTATTTAATGGTACCGAAGCTACGGGTACGGTAGCCTAGTTTGGAAACCATCTGACTACCAAATCTCAAGGATCTATGCCCAAATCACACGGCAGGCTCCTCTACCTTTTCTAGGTTACGTCCGTATTGCCGCTAGCTTCAAACGGTGAAGGATAACATCGTGAGTTAGCGTGCACGTCTGGGAATTCTTGCTGTTCTCAAATATATTTTTTTACCACAGACTAGACTTGCGTTTGGCTTTGATCTAACATGATAGAAAGTTACCATTTGACCTAAGATGGTGTGTACGCTTGCCTAGAAAGTAAAAACTCTTTCACTTTTTTCTTGACCCAATGTTGTACTTATTTACATTGGAAAACAAAGATGCAGACAACGAATTCCACACATGAGCAGTCCTTACTAAAAAAGTGGTCGGAAATAGAAGATATCTGATATCTGTACACAAAGTTTGTGTGTATTTTCTTGCATGTAGTCAATAAACAGTTATACCACTAGTGAAATTAGACTGTCTGATCACAGACCAGACCGCGAGACATTTCGCTATCTGCCAATTTGGGACGGCTTCATAAAACGCCGAATTACCATAGATTAAACAATCCGCCTATTGCCTTTAAAGATAACGGCCTTAAATGACTGTCGCGAGAGTTTTCTCCAAACCATTTATTTGGTTGGACGCGAGTTATGGACGCAGAGATTCGAGTAGGATTAATTTAATAGGCTTGGAATTTTCTAACTTTTACAAGGGCGGCGGTTGTCCTAGTAGACCGCAATGAAAGTTAATAAATACGAATTTTAACTTTTTTAAATGTAAAAGCAATAAGACGCTTTCCTGATGGTAACGAAGAAAACATGCCCATGACCATTGCAGCGATACATAGAACTCTGAATAGCAAAACAAAGCCCATCTAACCCAATCATCGTGTCATCATCATAACATCGTGTTAGCGATAAATACTTAAGCTAAACAATATTCATCTCTAAACCTACTTGGTGGAAGCCCGATGGTGGTTCTTTGCAGGAGGATGTCTAGGTTGTCGAGGTACCTGATAGGTACCATCGCAGTACCATATACTCTGCCACCAAGCAGTAGTGTGTAAACATTACTGTATTCCGGTTTGAAGGGTACTGCAGGTAGCAAAATTACACGGCTGTTGAGACTAACCATTGAAACTCTCAAAGTAATGAGCGTTAAAACAGTGATGCTCTGGACTTTGTTTTACTACTCAAAGTTCTATATATGGGTGCAATGGTCGTGGGTAGGCGTTATCTCTTACTATCAGGAGATCGTTTCGTTTGTATCATTACTTTTACATAAAAAAGACAACTTTTGCTCAGATCATAGCTAACAAAGCCCAAGTTTATCTACATTGAAAAATTTCTCGCAAAGCCAGTAAAGTAGCCAAACGAATGTAACCAGCATTGGTACTGTACATAAAGCCGGACACTCACGGCGCTACGCTCACGCGTCTCCGGCAGTCACGTACTTCGCAATTTGCCGGCGGATGGAAGAGCGCGGTCGTGGTACGTGTCGCGCACTTTATTGCCGGCTTTATTTTTAAGAAAATAAATTTATCTTACTGCCGACGTGGAACTTTACTTTGTTTGTTTTTTAGAAATATCGTGGAAGATATTTTCGGGTTACTTTTTATTTTAGATGTTTTTTTCCAAGGTTCCAATAAGTTTTTTTTTTTTTTTTTTTTTAATGGTCGACAGGCTAGGTATTTGACCACAGCTCACCTGATGTCAAGTGAAGGTGTGGCCGAAGATGATAAAGCACACCTAGCCTGGAATGCAACTGGCTCTCAAGTGAGGCTGCTGGAACACACCGTTAGATGCTTGGCGGCAGATTTTCAACTTGAGGGTGGTAGCTAGCCAGCCGAGTACTAAAGTACCCTACCACCATGCTTTGGTTTCCTCACGATGTTTTCCTTCACCGGCAGCTCAAGCTCATTGTTGGGGTTTGAACCCACGCCCTTCGGCATGCGAACCTACCGCGCTAACCACTGAGCTATCATCGCTACAAAAAAAAGTTCTAAGCATTTCTAAGCAATGAACATATTTATCTATATACATATCCGTAACCCAATTAATTAAATCTGAGCTCCGATGTAGGTCAAACTACCAGGGCCACATGAACATAAAGTGGTTGAAACTAGAAGGTGGAAGCTACCTGTCTTTAATATAATATTTTGTACATAGTTCGCTCCCTCTGGGCACCTGTTGCCCTGTGGCCCATTCTTTTGCGGGACTCGTTAAATACTTGATGACTCGCTTGACAACTCGACGTTGGTGTTGACAACGGCTGTTTTCTTCTTTTTTATTTCTGGCATCATACTATGTATCTTGAGTATTTTAATATTATCAAGAATTAGAAAAGAATACAACTTTTTTTACTGTTGTAAATAAGCCCTCCACATCGGTCTCCTCCACTCCAGTCCTCCACGCGATTTACAACAGTGTAAACACCTTGTTTGCAACAAAAATTTGTTTGACCTTCAACAAACTCTGTGGACGGACGCGCGTTGTAAACCACATACCGATGCCACCGTTGTAGAAGTGGGAGCACTTCCACAACGGCAGCATTGACACCTTGTTGTAAACCAGTGTCAACGCCAACACCAACCGTGCCTTCCACCAAGGTGACCCCTGTTGGAAGATTGTTTACAACAGGCTGGTCCACACTTTAGGCATACTGCGGCCTAAATGAATATTTTTCAAAACATTTAGAATAGCCATTGTCTCTCGAGAGGGATGTAAAGTTTCTAACGATAACCCTAACATCCAAATTTGTTGAGAAAATTTTAAGTTATGGAATAAAGAAGCACATACATACTTCCATGAACCCTGATAATAATATTACACTCACAGTAGTGATTACACACCTTTTTCGGCCAGTCGTGTAGAAATATAATTTTTTTTTCAACCTCTAGTATCCCTCTTCTGGGTAAAGGCCCCTCCCTCCCTTTCCTCCTTCCAGACTGCCCGGTCTTCGGCTTTGATTGTCGTGACCATTTAGTTCGTCACATTATCTTCTGTGTCGACCCTGAGTTCGCTTATATTTCAGGGTTGAAACTAAAAACAAGTTATACAAAAAGACGACATGATTTTTCCACATTCCTGCCAAAATCAACGTCTATTTAAACAGTACTCGAGTGAAATGTTGAGTGCTTGCCTGTAAGGTGTGATGAATGTGTTGTAAAGAAGTTTAATTGAAAAGTTTACCTGAGCTGAAGGGAGAGCGACAATTATGGCCACGATTCAAACAACAGTTTAATACAGCTGTAGAAACGAGGTCGTCTGTTAAATTAAAACATTTTAGAACTGGCTCGATTAAAAATGTGTTAATTAGAATTATGAATTACTTTCTTGTTAAAAAATAATAATAATTATTAAGTAATAACGAACGTGATTTAAAAGTTTAAAACAAAAAGAAAACAGTCTAGTCATTTAAGAGTTGTTTTAAAATAATTTTGTATTCTATAAAGGTTTTTTTAGTATAGTTGACAGGCTAGGTGTTTGACCTCAGCTCACAGGATGTTAAGTGACGGTGTGATCGAAGACGGTAAACACACGTAGTTTGTACTGAAACTGATTCTCAAGTGAGGCTGCCGTAATACATTGTTAGTTGCTTGACGGCAGATTTTCTGTTAGTGGTAGCTAGCCAGCCAGCCAGCTAGAGAGTACCCCACTACCATGCTATAGTTTCTTCACGATGTTTTCCTTTACCGGCAGCTCATTTTCGGGATTTGAACCTTCGGTGTGCGATCCGATCGCGCTCATCGCTACAAACCCTACACTTGACAGCCCTGTTGGCTCATTGGTAGTATACCTGCCATAAGAGCGTAGCGTGGGTACGATTCCCACTCAGGACAAACATTTTATGGCAAATGTTTGTTCTGTGTCTGGGTGTTCTGTATGTAATATAAGTATGTATTTACAAGAAAAAAGTATTTTTTGTATTATATTATTTATCTGGCTTAGTTAGGGGTCATATGGCACTATGTGTAATGTCCTACGATATAATATATCTATTTGTATCTATACTATTATAAAGAGCAAAGATTTAATTGTTTGTTTGTTAGTATTGAATAGGCTCCGAAACTACTGGACCGATTACAAAAATTCTTTCACAGTCGGGAAGCTACACTATCCCCGCGTGACAGGCTACTTTTTTCCGTGTATTCCCACGGGAACGGGAACTACGCGGGTGAAACCGCGAGGCGTCCGCTAGTATTACATACTTAGGTTACGTATTACGTAAGTTCTAGGCACTACAATACGAATACCTGTATGGTGATACCAATAAATGTCTTTCGTCTAATAATACCTTCTCTTTTTTTTTATACGGATAAGTCCGCGTTTGACCATCAATTCGCCTGATGGTAAGCAAGGATGTGGTCGAAGATGAAGCACGCAGACCTAGAAGATACCTATTCAGTCTGACCTTGAAAAGATCCAGATTATATCTATCAAGAAACAAGGAAGCCGGTAGCTTGTTCCATTCCTTGGCCGTACGGATGAGAAACGTAGAGTCAAAACGTGACCAAAACGCGTTTGACTTGACTACAAAAAAAAAATATACACGAAAAAAGTCATAGTTGATCATTAAAAGTACCTTTGTCTTAACTTACCAACCACCTTAATTACAAAGAACCTGAAGACATTAAAAAAGCTTAACAAAGACTAACGACCCGGAAAATTCTTCATTCACAATTCACTGGAAAGTCATTTAAAATGTACCAAATCGGAAGTTACGTCGCTCATTTATTACTTACACTAATCGAAGCACTCTTTACGGACCTCGTTACAAGCTCTTTATAGCTAAAGGTGGCGTATAAAAAGACAGGCTGGCATCCAAATGAATTTATACCTTGGAACGGGTACGTAAGACTGTTTATTGGATAAAGATGTACAAGTGATTTAATGAGTGAATTTTTTATGAAGTTAGTTGCCTAGTTGAATTTAGTATGGGTTGAAATCGTTTGAAAAAACGGACAAGTGCGAGTCAGGCTCGTGGTAAATAGTAGCATAAATAACCCTATTTTTTGTGCGATTAAATTAAAAATTTAGACACAGTTTTCGGATTTTTTCCTTCATGTATAAGACGACGCTTCTTACTAAATTTCACAATTTTAGGTCAACGGGAAGAACTCTATATGTTTTGATTTCCTTGTTAGTGTCCGGTTTTTTTGTGACTTAAATGGCTGTAACTTTTTTTTTACGATTAATAATAATAATATTTTTTATTTGAGCAAAATTTATACAATGAAGTTAGTATTTCTTATAACTTACAACACTAAGTAAACTTAATAAACTTATTTCTAACATCGTCCTTCTTCTTTTACGATAACTGAGAAGTTTGATTTTCACAGCTGTAAGGGACTACAGATCTACGTATATCGTTTTAATTTCAACTTGATACCTACACGCATTTCCAAGATAGAAGATCTTGACAGACAGACCGACGACGGACAACAAAGTGATCTTATAAGGGTTCCGTTTTTCTTTTGACGTACGGAACCCAGAAAATGAACTAAAGTTGTACAAATTATATGTGTGACATTGATAAATTGACGATAGAGCGAATTGCAATTGATTTTGAACTAAAAGTGAAAAGAGAAATAAGTTTAGTAACAAACAAAAATATAGCTTAGCGATGATAGGTTAGTATTTAGCACGGTCGCTTTACTCACCGAAAGGCGCAGGTTCGAACTCCAATAATGAGCCTGAGCTGCTGGCGAAGAAAAAACATCGCGAGGAAACCATATCATTACTATGATATGGTTTCCTCGCGATGTTTTTCCTTATAATGATAAATATTACGACTATTGTGAAGTTCGCATAAGAAAATACACTTACATTGGATCGTATCACAATATTTATAAGAAAGTATGACTGTGCTTTGACCGATACTTTTGACTACAGCTCGCCTGATGTTAAATCACGGTGTGGTCGACGATGGTAAAGCACACCTAGCCTGGAATGGCACTAGGTCTCAAGTGCTGCCCGAAAACACCTTTACTTATATTCTCAGTTTTGATTTTTATATATGATACTCAGGGAACTATTACAAAGCCTTTTGTAAGCAGCTAGACCAATCAGAGGTGTCAGTCATCTAAATACACAAAACATCCAAATGTTTAGCATTTGATAATCTATGCACAAAGAAAGAGAGAGAGCGTGATACCTTTTGCACACGTGTCTAGGTGTAGCGATCTTATTCGCCATCTGAAATGCGAGGCGTGACCCCGCATACTGCTGCCAGACTTAACTGACCTCCTAACTTCATCGAGCCAACTACCGCACTATAGTGCTGCCAGATAGCGTTTATCAAAAACAACGCATGAGAAGTCTGAAAGTAACAACGCAGAATAAAACAATATTAACTCTTTTCACATACATACGTAGCATATACATGAACTCTGAAAATATTTAAAAAAAAAGAAGTATTTATGTATTCTATCAGTTATCTGACTGCAATCACACAAGCTCTGCTTAGTTTGGGGCCAGATGGCGCTGTGTGTATAGTCCTACGATATTTATTTATTTAATACAGGGATAAAAAGTAGCCTATGTCGCCCGGGAATAGTGTAAATTCCCAACGGTGAAAGAAGTTTTGAAATCGGTCCAGTAATTTCGTAGCCTATTCATTACAAACAAACAAACAAACAATCAAATCTTTTCTCTTTATAATAGTATAGACTGATATAGATAGATAGATGTAGGACGTTACTGCGTTGTAGGGCCTTATGTTTTACTAACTACTAATCTCGACTTCGGACAGATGCGATTTATTTTTACTACTTGTTTATAAATCACGATTTTTTCTGCTGCTTGCAAACCAGCGACTAGAATTAAAAATTTAATGATTTATATGATGATTTGATATTTATTTATTTTCTACTGTGGGAAACTGACATGGTTTTGACATATTTTTGTTTTACTTATGCGGAATTACTCATGCTTAATAATTTCGGATACTTCGACTATAGATCTGAAGACGTCGCAGAGAGTTCTGTGTGCTGGGATATCCCTAACACCGTAGAGGACATCGTGGAGCGCACCAACTGCTGTCTTCACGTGCGAGGCGCGTAGCGGCCTGTTATGTAGTGCGAAGTATGACGAGGCCGCGCGCGCGTTGCATTCAGCTTTGTCTCCATGAAGAAGGGCACCGAATGTGAAAGATAATCGAAAACATAGTCAGATTATACGATATCAATTCCACACAGTAAAACAAAAAAAGTGTTCTTTTTGGTTAAGAATCGAGCGCGCAACCATTTGACTCCAATTGATATTGATATAACCTCCACGGAAATTGTTCCCTATATAATTTGAACCAATTGATCAAAAAGTTAAGGTACAGTTTAAATTGCCATTATATAATTCGCGTCGGCGCCGCGCCTTCAGAGACTGCCCTTAATAAGTTAAAGAAACTTCATCTAAGTTACGAACTTTGATTAATTTCTCCTATGAGCGAAGATATAATGAGAAAAAACGTGTATTTGACAGATTATGTTGAAAAAGTTTAGTTTAACATTTATCTTGGTCTCGTAGGATTTATGAATTTATCGGAAATATGAGACGAAATTTTAAATTTACTTTCATTATGTCACGATTTATTAAGATGTTGTAATTTTGTATGTAAATTGATAGAAGTTTTGGTTTTTTAATTTTTGTGCGTAGTGCCACTGACTTCAAACGGTGCCTGTCTACCATAAAAATTGTTATTTAGCTGTTGATTTCTCTAAAAGTTTAAAAAAAATATATTAAAATAGATACTGAGTCAATTGTTATTACATAATTTTTTTTTATTTTTTCATATTGACATGTTAACACATTATTATGTTTTTTTTTGTTCTAAACATGCCGAGTTTTGGCAAAATTGGCAGGGCTTCTATAATTATATCCTATATATCTGTATATTACTCTATTTTTGTAAATAAATAATGACAATTCAATTAATGAGCTCCCGTTTCGCGTAACCCTATACATAAATCGTTATCCAGAGCATCGAAAATTTGAATCTCTTAATTTAAAAATAAGATAAAAGTTTCAAATTTAATATTCAAACGTAACACGTGCAAGAAAAACATGCAAATCACTGGGCAGTGCGGGCCCGGAGGCAAAGTATTCCCTTTTATGGAGCCTATAAATTACAGGCTTGGGTCAAAGCAGAGAAATTTAAACACAGCTATTAAGTAGGGGGCAATGTTAAAAAAAGTTTGTGAAACATTTGCCTGCCAGTTCTTTTGAAAGCCTCTTAAAAAGCTCTAGGCTCGTTACAGAACAGGAAAATAATGCAGAGCAGTTTTAAATGTCTGCCTACATCTAACTCAGATTATAAATGTTTGTTACTCAATCACGCAACGCACTGAACGGTTTTGCCAAGAACCGCCAAGCACCTAACATTGTGGTCCGGCTGATTTTAGGGTGGTAGCTAACCAGCCAAGTACTAGAAAATACCCTACCACCATGCAATACTTATAATACTTTAGATTTAACAAATGTTTGGAGTGAGCTCAATAGTGCTTTCAGTGGTTAGCGCGGTCGGTTCGCATACCGAAGGACGTGGGTTCAAACCCCAACAATGAGCTTGAGCTGTCGGTGAAGGAAAACATCGTGAGGAAACCATAGCATGGTGGTAGGGTACTTTAGTATTCGGCTGGCTAGCTACCACCCTCAAGTTGAAAATCTGCCGCCGAGCAACTTCACTTAACATCAGGTGTGCTGTGGTCAAACACCTAGCCTGTTGACCATAAAAAAATACCCTTGAACGGTCATTTTGGCGCGGTTTCGTTTTCTAAATGTCATCCCTAACCATGCTCTTGTTCATAAAATAACGATAAAAACAGCTAACAAACAAATTTAAGCCCTCTTCGTGTCATAACCTCCGTCTATACAGCTCATTGATGGCCCAAACAGAGTTATGATCAGCACATAACGCTGTGGCGTGCCATTTATTCATTTATTAGGCATTTTATTTTTATAGACTCTAGGATTTTAAGGAGATACGCACCTTTGTGATGTTTGCGTCGTTTTGATATTTAACTTTCTAAAGTAAAACGACGTTCTCTAGTTTTTATAAGACAACTTCAAGATGTTTTGTTTATTAGAAGGAGGTTGATAGATAGATAAAACTCTTTATTGTGCACACGATAAACAGAAAAAAGTACAGAGAACAAAAGAACCTTATGAACTAGTGCCATTTATCGCTTAGAGCTATCTCTTCCAGGCAACCAAGAAAAGAAAAACACGATAGATAACATAAGAAACAGACGGGAGATGTAACACTAATAAGAAAAATAAATAAAACTAAAACATATAGCAAGTATATAAAAATAATCATAATAATGTATGTACTTGAGGCACTAGTTCATAAGGTTTTTTTGGTCTCTGTATTTTTTTCTGTTTATGGTGAGCACAATAAAGAGATTTATCTATCTATCGTTCATTTGAATTTATTATCTAGTCACATGGTCATCCTTCTACTTTTTTTTTTCCTTCTAATGATGTATCTGTTTTTTGTTAGATACCTCATTGTTATTACAATCTAGCCTAGTTAAGACTAATAAGTAATTTTAATGTAACTTAAATTGCTAAGTAGAGTCTAATCGAAGAATGCGTCCATCGACACTTTTCTTACTGTCTCTATTAAGGGAAAGACACTTTGTTCATGTGTTCTATAATATGTAGTACTCACTGCACTGACATTACTAACTTAATACACTAACTCAAAAGGTTTTGTCTTTTTTAGTCTTCTTACTATATCCGTGTTGTCGAGAAGCTGGATAGCCTCGACATTCACATGTTGATGAAGTCTATTTTCATGAGCTTCAGCGTATTTTTTAATGATGGTTGCGACCATGTCCACTTTCAGGTCCCGATGGAGGTCGACGTTTTTTATGTACCAAGGTGCGTTCAATATGCCTTTGAGTACTTTGTTCTGAAATCTTTGTATCATCTGTGTATTGCTTTGTTTGGTACAGCCCCATAGCTGAATACCATAAGTCCATATTGTCATGAGGACTTGTTTATACAAGAGTAGTTTGTTGTGCACTGATAACGAAGAATGTTTAAATCCTTCTACTGTTGTATCATAAGCTAATTTGAAGTTTCGTGTCCCACATGCAAACAGCTAGAAGCCCAGCAAATTCGAAAATCCGGTCACGCGTCATACGACATATCCCATTCACTAGAGAGCCTGAGTACACAATGCAATAAGGGTTAGTTCCAAATGGGCAGGGATCAGCTAGAGCACGCCAGCTATCTGTCTAGTAGACAAATCGCCCCCTCAAATGGGAGATTACTGCAAATCCTACGCCCGTTTACACCGTCACGTAGCATCGGTTCGTTTGTAGTAACAAAGTTTGTTAGTTTTTGCTTGCGTTTATTTAGTTTCGATGTTGTTAAAGTTGGAATAGCTGAATGTTGAGCTGGAACTAAGCAATTTACTAAGCTTTAGTTTTTAAATTTTGTTGTAGCAAGACGTAAATTAGAGGGTATTGGCGGGCTATTACATTTTTAGTAGGCGTTTTTATTAACTAAAAAATATTTGTTAACTATTTAGTTTTAAACGATTTTTATTAAAATTTATCCTATATTCAAGAAACTTGCAAAACTAGAAACGTTAATGTAGAATGATCGACTCGATAGAAATCTAAATTAAAGCTGACACTAAACATTGTAATTTTCGAGACCAATAATTTAAGATTAGTTAATTTTGTAGCAATGGATATGTCTTTTTAATTTAAGAACTTCTTAATTCATAATTAGGTTTAGTTGTTTACTTTTTGAGTAATGTGAGAAAAACCTCTAAAATCATTGCTTTGACACGCGTGAACTCGCGTAACCGACGTAGTATGTTTGCTTCACAAAATTATACCCTATTTAGCACATCATTAGACTAATGATTGCCTGAAGTAACAAACGTGCTCAAAATGATAGAATGTTGTGCCTTAACTATGCTTCTATCACGTCGGAACAATAACTTACAATAACTACTTACTGATAAGAAAGTAATTTACTTTATGATGTTAGATGTATTGTGCGGGATTATTCACGGATGATTAAAATACTCCGTTTATTAGTTTATCGATGAACATGCCAATTCTAGGTTCAACGAGGTTGATTGTTTAAAGTTTTAATTTTTTATAGGTACTAAATTAAAGTAGTGACAGAAAACCAGACCTATTTTTGAACTATTGATAAAATGAATACAAGCTAGGGGTTGACTACAGCTCATTACATATTAAGTGATGGTGTGGTCGAAGATGGTTTAGCACAACTAGCATGGAATGGAACTCGATCGCAACCTGCTTAGACGACCTGCAGCTAAAGAGATCTACCACCAAGTAAAAGTATGTATTTTTGTTTTACAATTTTTTTCAAATCTCAGATTTTCTAATCATTACGCTACGGTGTAACAGACATCCACTTTAAGCTCAAGTCTTCAGATATCTTTGCAAAGACTCAGTCTAGTTTTATTGTTTGTACTCTCATTTTATGAGAAATTCATGAGTAATTTGTTTCGGATTACTGCTAAAGTGGGTGTCGAATACTTAATGGTCAGTGTTCTACGCGAGACAGTAAGTATAAGGTGACCTACCTTAAGGGACCTACCACGATACTAAAAGCACAATCAATTTAGTTTTGATTACAATTTTTTCGATTTCAGAAATTGTAAGTTGCTCCACAAAGCGTTGCGGCACAAATACAATTTAAAGAAAAACAAATAGCGGTGGACATTATTCCCAAGCTAAGTATAAGTATTGGGAACCAGACATCAGTAGGTCATTTGTTAGAATATCTGCTTCATGAACTGTAGAGCGTGGGTTCAATTCCCACCACATTTATGTGACAATAAATGTTTGTTCTGAATCTGGGTGTACATACATATTTTAAGTATAAGCATGTATTTAGCACAACGAGCTATGGAGAGGGCTATGCTCGGAGTTTCCCTACGAGATCGAATTAGCAAAGAAGGGATCTGTAGACGAACCAAAATTACTGACATAGCCCAACGGATAAGCGAGTTGAAGTAGCAGTGGGCAGGGCACATAGCACGCAGAACTGATGGCCGATGGGGCTGAAAAGTTCTGGAGTGGTTACCACGGACTGGCAAGCGCAGCGTAGAACGTCCACCCACAAGGGCAGGCGCCCGCAAGGACGCGCTGGATGTGGGCCGCTTTCAACCGGTCTTTATGGAAGTCAATGGGGGAGGCCTATGTCTAGCAGTGGACGTCCTACGGGTGAAATGATGACGATGATGATGGTGATGATGATGATGACGTAATAAGATAATTATTATTGATATGATAAGTATTCAATCAATTATTTAGTTCCTATAGTACAAGCTTTGTTTAGTTTGGGGCTAGATAGCGCTGTGTGAAATGTCTGACAATAGTAGAAACAATTTTAAGGCACCTATGTTTTTCAGTTTACGTAAGCTTTGTCGTTTGTATCTTGAGCAAGTAATACATATAAAGGTATAATAAATATTTTCGAGATCGTAGTAGACCCCATTCGAGTTTAACCTTGGGTAATCACCATTGCCAATACATACTATCCTATTTGTTTTTATTTGCCTTTTCTTTAGGTATTCTGGATTCTTTTAACAAAATTTGTATTTAAATTGTTACATTTCTATTCAGGTATGTTAATATAGTTCTTATTCAAAGAGGTGAGTAAAATGAATAATAGAAATAGATATTTTGCAATAATTTATTAGGATTTTGTATTGTAACTATGTTTTAATAAATCTAATATTTCTTACACAGTTCTTCTTATACAACTACATCAATACATTTATCGTTCACATTTTGCTGTGGAATTACTTAAAAGGGTAGAACTACCTGAAAAGAAGCGCATTGTCTTGACTTGGTGGTAGATCTCCTTAGCAGGAGGTCGTCTAGGCAGGTACCACCGCAGTACCAGATATTCTGCCGCCAAGCAGTACTGTGCAAACATTACTGTGTTCCGGTTTGAAGGGTAGGTACTGAAAGCAGTAGGTACTGGTAGCGAAATTACTGGGCTGTTGAGACTAACCATCTAGTCTCGAAGTAATGAGTGCCAAAGCAGCGATGCCCTGGACTTTGTTTTGTTACTCAAAATTCTGTGTATCGCTGCAATGGTCATGGACGGGCGTTATCTCTTAACATCAGGAGAGCGCCTCGATCGTCTCATTACTTTTACATAAAAAAAAAAAAAATGTACCGATATACATTAACCACTATTACTAGAACTTATTCTCGAAATGCAAAAAATATCATTGAAGAAAATGTATGAACAGTTGATTTATTTGAAATTTTAAAATTAATCTCGGTTTTTTTATAATGACGGCTATAATTGAGCGCAAAGCTCAGTAAAAAATTGACTGATTTTTATAGCTTTTTAAGATAAAACATATTACATACTGCTGAAATCATAGCCCCCATTATCAAGTAGTCGGATAAAAATTAGAATAAGAATCATTTATTTGCTATAAATACCAACTATTATTACAGGCAAGTCAATATATTAATAAAAAAACGTCTTAAAATTAAATTTCATCTAAGTTATCCAACCAAAAAATATTTTCATTTTATGTAATTAAAAATAAGTAGCGGGCAATTCACTGT
This sequence comes from Biston betularia, assembly GCA_905404145.2. Taxonomy (NCBI): domain Eukaryota; kingdom Metazoa; phylum Arthropoda; class Insecta; order Lepidoptera; family Geometridae; genus Biston; species Biston betularia. Next base: position 2,392,400 of record FR989877.1, read on the forward strand.
GTTTCCAAATACAAAAATGAGTTTTCTGAGATTTACATTACCATAATTATGTATATTCATTTAAATAGTAGGTAAAATGGATTGCTTTTAAAGAAATGTTTTAGTGTCTGTTTAAGTGTTTTAAAATTCATTTCAGTAATACTACCTATATAAAAAACTACTTCATCTCCATACATTATCCTGAATCCAGTCAACAAAACTAGATACTCTGGTATATATGCCAGGTAGGTTTGGAAGCGCACAGTCAATGCCAAATGACGTCACACCGATGACGTAATGCATGGACCCTTGAGCGTTGGTTGGGAGAGGAATCTTCACTTGGAGCGGCCCTCCCGAGTCACCCTGAAATCAATGTTTTGATGATATTTAAAACTTTGAACAATTCAGACGCTGTCACCACTTAAAAAAAAAGACTAAAAAATACCTAAGACGCAGCAGAAAATGTCCCCCAAAATAGTGACAACGTACAAGAATACAAATCTGAAAACGTTAACTTAACGTAAAAAACAAAATAAATATTAATTTGCTCTATGTAAGGATGTTGGTCCCAACTTTGGAGATATAGGTACGGGCAAATATCCTATAGCGCAATCTATGCAAGGCTAAAAAGCCAGTGTATTGGACCTATCAAACTTTTGAACGTTAAAATTGAACCTTGCGTGGTTGATTCCAAAAACACGATTTTTTGGATTTCTTTTGAAAGCCGGGCGTAACCGCACACGAATACTTGATTATGATTTAAGAGAAGGACCGAGGACTTTTTTCCTGAACAAATAAAAATACCTGACAAGCGTCGACTCCACCAGCCAACTTCCCAGCGCACAGCTGGTGCTCTTGCATCCCACACCAATGCCGATAACACGAAGGCCGCAGCAAAGCGTCGCATTTCTTCTGGTCTATCAGGTCTACTACAGCTGCTTGAAGTTCTGGAGATGTTGCCAGACTGCCTGTAAGAAAATGTTTGGCTAGAAACTTACGACAGTGAAAATAGAACGACGTTTGTTTTCTAATCAGATCGCAAAGTTGAGAAATAGTGCCGAGAGCCAGTTTTAGGAATCGCGTGACTTGAAAATTAAAGTAGTGCCATATTTTGACACTAGATGGTGTTGATAATAATTGTTATATGTATAACTATTTGTACGTGTGTTTATTAATCAACTCTGGACAGGACCAAATTAGATAACAAAATTGTGTGTATTCAAGTGAGCTATGCATAGTTTGGATACGTAGTATTATTATCTGTTCTGCGGTTTGGATTTACAATTGGATCTGGTAGGTGGCGCTACACTTGTACACTTGTACAGTGTATACTGAGTATTCAGCTTTTATTTTATATTTCATAACTGTTTAACCTAAACATAATCGAGCAAGTATCCAATCAAGAATTTATTATTGTAAATGCAAGTGAAAAAACAAAGCACGCTGTTTGCTCCAAAATATGAATATGATTACGGATTTTCTACGTGCAATCCATTTTACAAATGAAGTGACTGTAATATGATAATACTGCTCTCGGAATCCTCATTTAGTAAAAGTAACAAAAGGACTAAGCTAAATATCCGCTACAAAAGTCTTTTTCACTTTTTTCACTACCGTTCTGTAAAATTTGTTTGTATTAAAGTGTTTCGAAATTATTATTTTTTTTAATTATGATTTTTTTGTGCATGTGTGTGAAGTTTGTTTATAATCTCAAATCCGTTCAGTGATTTTAAATCTACAGTTTTAAAGATTGTTAAGATTTATTAAGTAAGTATAGAATCATGCAAACTACAAAGATTTTCATTGTAAGATCGCTAGTACTTACAAATAATCGCAAATATGAAATTCTCAAGAATCGTAAAATTGTCCTGCATGGTTATTACTGAATTAAAACTTTATTTGGTTTTTACTGTCATGCGATTGTATAAAAACCTTAATTTAATACAACGAAGTTTAATCGACTTCTTTTATTGTTCAAATATTATGCAAAATCGTAACGTTCGTGGTTTATTATGTTTTCGAGTAAGTATTCAGTGAAAAGTTACATCAAAACTAAATATTTGATTTTAGAGATAAATTTGTACATCGTCAAAAGGGTTAGTGTAGAAATTTGTAGCGTAGAATAGAATAATTTACTGATTTTATAATACTTTCATTCAAAACAATAGTATTATTGTATAAATTGTAATACGCATTTAATTTTGCATGATGGTAGGGTTCTTTCTAGTACTCAGCCGGCTAGCTACCACAGTTAAATTGAAAATCTGCTGCCAAGGACCTAACGGTATGTTCCGGCCGCCTCACTAGAATGCCAGTTCCATTCCAGGCTAGGTGTGTTTACAATCTTCGACCACACCGTCACTTAACATCAGGTAAGCTATGGTCTAACACCAAACCTGTCATCTATAAAACAAACTCGACTAGCGGAGCAGTTTTTTTTTTCTTAATAATAGATAGGCTTGGGAAGATGCGGTCAACGGTGAAGAAGAAACCGATTTACTCGCGACTTGAAGGAACCCAGACTATATTCATTGGGGAACACCCACTCGGGCAGCAGATTCCAATGTCTAGCGGTACGTATGAAGAAGGTGGAGTCAAACCGCTTAGTTCGAGTTTTTGGAACATCAATCATGAAGCGGTGTCACTGTTTAAAGCTCCTGGCTGTTCTGGCTGTTTCTTTTATAAGTTACGGCTGCCACCGTAGGGCGCATTAATGTGGAATAATCTTTTAATAGTAAAATTACTTACCAGATACCACCACACCCCATCCAGTTAAAGTAGCCTCAGTAGCCAGAGAGCTGGTATCAGACTGGATCCACAAACAAGCTGGATGGATAAACTTTGTAAAGATCACATCATTCTCCAGTTCCATTAGAGCTATGTCATAGTACTTCTTTGGAGATGCAAATTTCGGGTGAACGATTATTCGAATGATCTTCTCGTCTTCGGGAAGGACGCCATTGGAGAACTAGAATTGATAAAGATAAAGAGGTAAGGTTCGGTTTGGTTTATACGGAGTTACGTGGAATGTAGTACAAACCTGAAAAGAGGTTATTATGGAAACATTTACTACGTAATAACTTACTTTTTTTCGTAATGTCACGGTTTATCCATAGTAAAATTTATTCAGAATGGTGAGTACAATAACACCCTTTCAGTTTGTTACTACTGATCCGCGTGACCTGCTATAAATAGGATCAATCGTATACCTACTAGTTACATTTAAATATTTCTTATAGAAAGAACAATAAGGTTTTCCTGAAAAAAATTAGACTTCTTGATATTTTGAACATTCTTGTAAGATGTGTTATGTATTTTTGTTGAGTATCGTGCGTCCCAAAAGGTTATTTCTGAAAACCAGCGCTGCTGAGAAATCGGCAGCACTACACAGCTGAGAACTAACTTTTTTTGTCGGACTGGACATATAAATAAATATAAATATCGTAGGGCATTACACACAGCGCCATCTGATCCCAAACTAAGCAGAACTTGTTTGATGGAAGTCAGACAACTGATAGATTAAATATATACTTTTTTTTTGTTTGTTGATACATAAAATGTTTGTCCTGAGCGGGAATCGAACCCACGCCCTTCAGCTCTTAAGGCCGGTATGCTACCAATGAACCAACAGGCCTGTCTTTGTCAAATTGAGAACCTCCTCCTTTTTCGAGTGGGTAAAAAGTAAAAAATTAGAAATATTTTTATAAATATCACTTACTGAGTCTAAGATATTTTTGTACCCAAGTCTCACGATCTTCGGTACAGGATCTGCTATGGTGGTGTCCCGTGGCGAACCACTGGAGCAGTGCGCCGCAGTCAGGACAAACTTGGAGCTGATGAGGGAACTGCCACATTTAAACACCCAAGTCCCTACTACCGCCTCCCATCCTATGGCACCCTAATAATGAAAATAAACTCAAATGTATTTTATACCGTATCAGACCATCTTACGTTTCAAAACTATATTGCAAAAAACTCAACTTCCGTTCATTTACTATTTTTATTATTTCCTGTAGCGGGACAGCCCGTCGTATCTGTGTGCGATAATGTTGGCCCAACTGTAGTAGATACTTCACCCGCGCGCCGTGGCGCTATGATCGCCCCGGCAGACTCACGTGGTGTCGCCCCGACCAATAGGAACGCGAGCGAGTCACCACGACGTTTTTCGACGCGCACACGCCGTCCACCGGCCATTTTTGATTTGTAACTCGGGGACGTTGGTCGCGTAGTTTTTGTGTTAACTGTTAACTGCTCTTTTCTATAACTTGAATAAACGTGCTTACAGTCATATTCGCGTCTTAATACATTTCACCACGTTGTGTAGACATCATTCTGTAGATATCATTAGTGGGAATAACATTTTGCGAAAGCAACATTGGACGCAAGTTACTTTCTATGATATTGACGTTGAGCGAAAGTGACCAAAGTTTTTGTAAAGGTGATGTTTCGCATCCATCGTAGATCGCATCTTCCCAGTAAAATGCAAACGTAAAATTAAAAAAATATATATATTGAGTTTGCTCTATAGGTACTAGTGTGACCTGTAGAACAGTAGGTACTTAAATTTAGCCGTTACATTGTAATATTATTTATTGTTTATGATTTTTGTGACCAAAAAACTCACCATATGGGGAAATTCTCCGGGTATTGTAATTCGACCCCCTATTGCGAAATGTGGGCCATTGTGATCTCGGTTCTTTCGCTTATACGCTAAACCTGTGAGTAAAGTTTATCGATTTTAATCTCTCTAGTGACATTCAACTAGCATCTACCATAAAATCTTTCAATTGCTAGTGTTTGTTTGGTTCAAATTGATTGATATTCAATATGACAATGCCGCTATATACGCTGTTAACAAATTGTACAGGGTTATAAGCTGTGCTAAGCCGAAAGGAAGTCGATATACTCATCAGTATAAACAACGTTTACTATGAGGACAACTCTAAAATTGTGTAAAAAATATCAGCAGTCTCATATAAAAAAATATTGACCTCTAAATATATATAGTGCAGCTGATTATCTTTTTGCGATTTCAGAGTTGTGTCCATAGTTAAAGATGTTCATAATGATGGGTACAACCTCCTTTCGGTATTATATATCCCAAACAAATAACCTTGTATAAAGGTGATCTGAAACTTCGAATAAAACCGAACAAAAAAGAGACTAGCTAAGTCTCACGGTTTTACCTGCATACTAAATTCCAATAAAATCCGTTAACCTATTACAATAACAAATATAAAACAACAAAACGCTTTCAAATTTATTATTTGTTAGTAAGCTGAGATTTTGTATCTAAAATATTTGTATGATGAAATATAGGAAAAAAATCTGCAGTGTTCGGATAAATAAAGAGGGGAAATTAGAAATGCTTGTAAATTTCAAATAAATGTTTTTAATTAACTTTATTGTTACTTACATTCAGCGGACCTTTTATTAACTTCGTCTCTATGCTTGATATCCCAAATATATTCATAGCACTCTGAAAATAGACCATAAACTCATAAATCATGTAGTTTTCGAAAGAATTGGATGATGAATGAACAAAAAGTATTGATTTAATTTTTAACTCGCTATATATAAGTTGAAAGTATATCGCGAAGCACCTACTAATATTATGTTTTGTCAGCCCCTAGATACGTTTACCATATTTGACCGCATCGTTACTTAACAACAAATGAGCATATGGCAAACGTCTAGTCTGTCAAGCGAAAAAATTAAACCTAAAACCTTATAATCTTGGGGTGCATTTAGCTGGAAGAGAGGGAAGGGGGGTCATTATGAACAGCTATTACTATGGATACAACTCTGAAGTCGTGAAAAAATAAATCAACCATAGAAAAAGTTTGTCAACCGTTGACAAATGTATAGTGCTCAATACGCACTTATACAGACTTCAGTGCTTATATTTTTTTGCAATTTCAGAGTTGTTGTCATAGCAAAAGTTGCTCGTAATGATGAATACAATAACCTCCTTTTGGTTTGCTATACCCCATGCCTATAATTCAGTGTAAGTTTTTTTTTTATCAATAAAAAGACTTGCGTTTGATCGCCATATCACTTAATCACTCGCGACTTGTATACAAAGCTAGATTGTATCTATCGGGGACATTCACTAGGGCAGCAAATTCCATCGTTCAGCGGTTCGTATGATGAAAGTAAAATCGAACAGTTTAGTTCGAGTGTGCGAAACGGTATCGATTTTTAGAGCTCCTAACGCTAACGCTGAACTTCTGGCTGAATTAGCTCATACAGATCTGAAGCGTACTTTCCAATCTTGTTGATCCAAAGTCAATATAATAGAAATCCGATAGATAAACAACTTTGCGTCAATATTTAAGGCTGTGATGTCTATTCTGAACCAGTAAGTCATTGTTTGAACTCTTCGTTCTAAATTACTAAAATTCGTTAATCTATTACAACGTGAAGAAGTTCAATTCACAAACTTTCGCGTTTATATTAAGAGAGAGAGAGAGAGAGTAGAGTAGTGGTTGTAGAGTTCAGTTGGAATATAAACTCACTAGTTTCACTAATTCTCTTCCCCAGCGCACTGAAATCTGGCTTAGGCGAGAATGTTGTGTTCAAACACGGGTTCGAAGTGTCCATCGCTCGCGTGGTGGGCTCACTTGAGGTTTGTGGAGCTGGCGAGCCCGGCATGATGACGTATCCCCAGTCCCAACGATCATCCTGCTGTAATTTTAAATTCTAGTTAAAATATATTTTCTTTAAAAAAAATGTACTCGAGATTACAAAATACAAGTTTCAGTAACGTATTTTCTGAGCTTGGCAGCGACAACAATCAGTTTTGATTTACCATTTTCCTGTTATACAAACGTACCTTACCCATGACATAAATAGAACCCTTGATAGTTTCTACATCTTGATCTATTGTTAACGGGAAATACTTTGTCACTAATTTATTCATTAGTATCTACTCAATTTGATAAATAGTATATTGTTACGTGTACTAGGTACGATTAGGTAATTAACCGGAGTCAACCTTCATGTGGATGAAGGTCATGTGTGTGAAGATGATGTCATCACTTAGTGCAGTCCCTATACCAAGTGATGTCGACTGAATCAGTCGTTTTACAATCTAACGTTGACATTGAACTTTTGAAAGAAACGAAGTGCGTTTGTATAGTTTTAATGTACACAATTTTGGTTAGTTTATGTTTTGTATGCGGGCTAAATTTAAACTGCTACCAAGTATTTAAATTAAAAATGTTAAACTATTTGTACATGTAATTGTTATTTTGGAAATAAATATTTTCCTATCTTCAATAACGCGTGCCTCATGGATGTTTTGGCACAGAAAAAGCGTGTGGCTACTTGCATAATCCTGGAAAAGAAATTCGGTAGACACACTTGGCTGGCTACCCTCAAGTTTACGATCTACCGCCAAGAAAGCCAAATTGTGCTAATAGTGTGTTCCGGCAGCTTCATCTAAGAGCCAGTTCAATTCCAGGCGTGTGGCCATATATGTGTTTACTATCTCCGAACACACCGTCATTTAAGTTCAGGTGAGATGTGGTTTAACACTTGCCTGTCAATCATTTAAACAAACAAAGGTAAACACCAATCCGCATCGGTCGAACTTGATGAAAAATCTCAAATGTTATACTTTGGGGTTCCGCAAACATAAGGCTTGTTTATCGCAGATAAGTCGGCGTTTCACCACCAACTCTCCTTAAAGAACCAACAAAGCTTATTCTGGCTCACAACAGTGTTTAGTTTTGAATACTACTCACGTCAACAAGCCAAAGAGTTGTTTCGGAATATCTAGTTGAGTTTAACAACGTGTTATACTTATCTGACAGCCCTGTTGGTTCATTAGTAGAATGACTGCTTCTAGAGCTGAAGGGCGTGGGTTCGATTCCCACCCAGAACCAACTTTATGGCATGAACTATTGTTTGTTCTGTGTCTGGGTGTTCTGTATTTATTATAAGTATGTAAAATTAAGTATTCTGTCAGTTATCTGACTTCCATAGTACTTTGCTTAGTTTGGGGTCAGATGGCGCTGTGTGTATTGCCCATATATTTATTTATTTATCTAATAACAGGTGATAAGATAGAAAACAAAATACTCACCCGTTTGTGTCTCTCTAATGTAAAAGAACTATAGTTTACAACATCTTCATCAAGCTGTGCCGGTGTTAAAAACACTGTAACAAGACGAAAATAAAAAATAGGAAAAAATTGCGAATAACATAATTGATCAAATGTGTTTATTAGGAAGTTAAGATTGAAGAAAGTATATAAGAAAAATAAATTATTCACAGAAAATAATGAATGTCACTGACCCCCACTAAACAATGCCAATATCAAAAGGTTGCACATGCTAGGTCACAAAACACCGAGACGTACGACCTTCAACTGACACTACAAAAACACTACTAATATGTATTTATTTAACCCGCTCACATAAAACTCGTTTAATAGATATGAGTTACGTCACTAAAGTTGCTAACACTTTTATGTCACGTTAGTAACAAAGTATTACGTGATGCATGCGTGTATTTATAAAGTTCTTTGCTTTACGAGGGAAGTCCCAAGATAAGTATATGTGGAAAGTAGACTTGGACGATAAAATGAAGGACATGGAATGCTTCGTAAACCCAGCTGCACATTTTACACCGATACTAAAAAAGTTCGACAGTTTCGGTGTTACATTATCTAGAACTTTATTTAAATCAGCGTGATATATCTTAAATTTAGCTAGCGAAATTACTGGGCTGTTGAGACTAACTCTATCAAAAGTCTCAAAGTAATGAGCACCAAAGCAGTGATGCCCTGGACTTTGTTTTGTTACTTAAAGTTCTATGTATCACTGCGATGGTCATGGACAGGCGTTATCTCTTACCATCAGGAGAGCGTCTCGTTCGTCACATTACTTTTTACATTAAAAAAAAATAATCGGACATACACTTAATTTTCAACCATACCATCGCTCGTTATTTTTGCTGTTCATTTTTGGAAGCGCGCCCTCTCATGTACATTTATTTGATTCAATTTTTTTTCTGCTCATTATAAAGCTAAAAAAACGATGATTTTATATTAAAAAATAGTGACTTTTACAAATATTTTCTTTTATAAAAACCCATGAAATGAGCGTAGATCATCCATTTAAATATATTTTTTTAAAACCAAAGTTTACTCTCAATAAATTTAATCAGATTTGCGAGTACATTTTTTGCTTTTTGCATACTTCTGAACAACATTACTGTCAAGCATTAATTTTTATCCTTATGCTTTTAAGCGTCCACGTGGAATTTAACAAAACAAATGTTTGTTCAGTTTGCAGGATTTACGAAAAGTTAATAATGATGTACCCAACGAAATACCTAGGTTCTCATTTTTTGCGATGCTTGGTACTTATTTTGTTTTTGGTCTTTTTTGTATGCGTTTTGTACAATTTTTTTCGTTTTATTTTTGGATTCATCTCAATAAAGCCTTTTATTAAACAATGTTTGGTGATCATATTGTATTAAATAAACGACGCTTGTTGCACTCCTGATAGGTGAACATACCACACAAACTTTGTTTCCGGAAAAGGCACCGAGACATGTCCATGATGTTTATTCGTTGTCAAGTTGAAAGTATCGCAAGCTGGAGCCATCGAGATGTTTACACAAGATTCTTGGAAACATGGAAACTAACGGCAGCCCCGCTGGCTCATTGGTAGTATGTCTGCCTTGAGAGCTGTAGGGCGTGGGTTCGATTCCCACTCAAACCAAAAAAACATTTTGTGAATAAACAAATGTTTGTTCTGTGTCTGGGTGTTCTGTATGTATTATAAGTATGTATTTACAAAAAAAAAAGGTATTTATATATTCTATCAGTTATCTGACTTCCATCACACAAGCTCTGCTTAGTTTGGGGCAAGATGGCGCTGTTGTGTATAGAAAAAAAAAAAAAAAAAAGGTGAATCATTTATATAAAATGCATCCGTGTAGATTTATTTACGTATCGTATTATCATAGGTTTACTTGTGAACTTCAGAGCTTTAATGACTCTTAATGTTTATTTTCGGCGTCTGTTATATTTTCACGACTGATCAAATAAGGAGTACAATGATTTCAGGGTTTATGTATGTGAGTTTCTTTATTCCGCCATAGCTTTTAAATGTCTGCACTGAGTTGTATGGGGTATCTTTAGAATCCTTACATCATCCCGAGAAACACTGATAATAATTCAGAAAATGTGTCGCCAAGCACCTAACGGGTGTGTTTTGGCAGCCTCACTTGAGGGTCAGTTCCGTTCCAGGCTTCCAAGTGTTTATTATCTTCGACCACACCGTAACTCACTTAACATCGGATGAGCTATGGTCAAAGCCAAGCAAAAAAAAAACTCATTTTTAAGGTTCCGTACCTAAAGGGTAAAACGCGACCCTATTACTAAGACTCCGCTATCTGTCCGTCTGTCACCAGGCTGAATCTCATGAACTGTGATAGTTAGACAGTTAAAATTTTCACAGATGATATATTTATGTTGCCGCTATAGCAATAAATACTAAAAAACAGAATAAAATATATATTTAATATCCCATACAACAAACGTGATTTTTTTGGATAATCGTACGGAACCCTTCGTGCGCGAGTCCGACTCGCACTTGGCAGATTTTTTTACATTTTAGACAATCAAAAAAGTAAATCTCACCTTGTCCAGCAAAAAAGACGTTAAAACCTTTTTTGTTTTATGATGTGAGTACCTTGGCGTATTACTTTTACCGTAATTTTAAATGTGAGATACCTTTCACTAAAACCAAGCCCCGTTAGAAATTACTACTGAGTCGTGACATAAGGTAAACAGTAACGCTTTACCCAAAATAAACATGAACACATTTGACACGTATATTAACATAAAAATTACGCTAGATTCATCTTAAATCTAAATTCAACACTTCCTTTTTTTTTTTAATAAATTTCATATTAGGAACCGCTGTACAGAAAAAAAATGCTGCTCGAGTGGATATGGATATTTCCTGTTAGTAACAATCTGGATGCTTTCAAGTCGCGAGTTAATTAGTTTCTTTTAGGTAAACGTGTTTTATCCTAGACCGCATCTTCGCTAAAAGAAAGCTTCTGCTAAGGAAATCTACTACCAACATATTCTAGTCTAGTTCTAGCCGTAATGTTAAAAATCATAAACCAATTTCAAACTCAAAAAGTTTTTTTTTATGAAAGTTATATTTTAAATGAAACCCTCCAGTTTTCACCCAGCTTTCGACTACAAGGAGAATCAATCAGCGAAACAAAAGATACAGCGTGCTCCAGTATTCTATTTGAAGCGTTCCCGGAATCGCTGGGATTTGCCCTAATCTACCTATAGATGGGGCGATCGGTCTGTGTTTGCATCATTTAGCATTCGTTTTCATACTGAGATTCAGTTTTAAAAGATTTGAAACGCTTCCCAAGTTTGTTCGCGAGTGAAATGATTTTACTTTGTGAAAGAACAAATTGCTCTTATCACTCTTCTTATTTTGCGTCTCATTGATGGAAATTATATCAAAAAAAGTTATAGATGTTCCTGAAATAAATTTCTTTAAGTTTTCTAAAGCAATAGTTGTTATATGGTTTATTTTTATTGAAAACTTGTGGCTTGCCCCAATCATGCACGAGTGCAATTTAGAAAAAAAAATGTTGATCCGATCGCTACCAAACTTCACAGGATCACCTGGTGTGATATCAGGTAGTTAGAAGATTACCTGAAAATTTCATCAAAACCAGTCACTGGACAGTTCATATGGACTATGGACCTAAGGACTCCATACACTCAACGATTTATATGTATAGAACAGAGTTGCGTTTGATCGCCATCTCGGAAAATGCGGTCTACGATAGAGCACGCTTGCCCATAAAAATATTGACTCGCGACTTTAAGGCACCCAGTTTGTAATAATCGGGGAACACCCGCTCGGGCAGCAAATTCCACTTATTAGTGGTTCGTACGATGAAGGTTGAATCGAACCATTTAAGACAAGGTTTTAGAACATTAACTATAATTCGGTGTCGCTTTTAAGGCTGTCCTTCGGGAAGAGAAACGGTCTCCCAATAGTACAGTAGGAAGTACACAAATGTTGAACAGTACACAATTGATTTCTTTTCTGATTACGACTGATTCTTATAAAAACATTGTTTAACGAAGCTTGTCTCATTTCCATGTTACGTCGGCAAGAAGTTGACAGTAAATTTTAAGTATTGATTAACTTTAAGCAACGTTTTAAGTAAGGCTGTTGCTGTATAGAGGTTTGCGCAATATATTTTGTGGGAACTCGACATGCGCGTTGAAAATCATGCGTCCGAACGATTGGTTAAGACTTAAGATGACGGCCAAACATGTGTTTCGATCCATGGTATGAAGCTAGATACTCTAGTGTAAATTCCTGGGATGTTAGGGAAAGCACAGCCGATGCCAAATGACGTTACACCGATGACGTAGTACACGTCTTCTTTAGTACTGCCTCGTATGAGCTGCTTTATTTGTAGTGGGCCTCCGGAGTCGCCCTGCAAAAATACATTTATAATAATGAGCCAGTGAAGTAAGTAAAAATGAAGATTGAAGATGAAGTGGCCCCCTTCTAGCAGTGAGATAGTTTATAAATCTGCACTGTTTGTGCTGATGCGGACATACTCGCTAAAATATACTAAACCCTAACATATTAAGTTAGTTTCATTTTTTATCTTCAAAATGTAACTTTTGAATTAAAAAAATCTCAATTATTAGCCAAATATTTAAGAACTCTGTAAAAGTAGAAACGTATTTTAGAATGTTCAAGGTTTATATCTAGTTTATTTCCGCTTAACAGTCGTCCCAGTTGTATTTTAGAATGTTTCAATATAAATTTAAATTCAAGTTGACAGAAACATGTGATTTCTTCAAGATCTGCTAAGAAATTTCTGTTTCGATAACATGAGAATGCCATGGCAAAAAACAACTTTTTTATTATTTATTTTCAGGACTTTGTGAGATATCATTTTATATAATTTTCGAGTAATATTAGACAAAAATTGAAAATATAAGTTTGATACGCACGTACTTTTGTAACCATCATAAATGTAGGCATTTGCTTTGTAGGTGCGACTCTATCTTACACAGCAATAGTCTAATAATTGAAAGAAATAACAAAAGTTCACAAAAATCGTTGTAATATAACCCTTAGATGAACTGAAAAGAAACGGCCAAATCAAGTAGACTTTGAGTTCAATATTGCATTTTTTAATTAGTTAAAACAAACATACAGTGAATATGTACATTTACTGTAGTGAGTACCTGACACGCGTCAACTCCTCCAGCTAGCTTCCCAGCGCACAGCTGGTCTTCCTGCAGCCCCCACCAGTTCCTGTTCCGCGAGGAATGGAGTAGCTGATCACAGTACGTAGAATTTATGATGTCCACCACTGCTGCTTGCAGCTCGGGGGATATCTCAAAACTGCCTGTAAATGTCACATAGGACGTTGAACTCGCTGTGACACTGCATTATCTGTTAACTTTCATGGGATTTTCACGTTAGACAGATTTTTTTTCAAGTATAAAATTTCGAGATATTTCGTCAAATGCGAATGCACAAATTGCATTAAGCAGCAGTTTCTTTAAAATTAGCAAATTATTTTTAAAAAAACTGACCTAATTAGTCTTTGCGTCGTAGCTTAGACAAATTACACGCATTCAAATTTAGTTAATGAACGTTCATACATACCTACTAGTAAGCTACAGATTTATCTACTACAATATCTCGGACAAAGAAACTGATCAATTGTGTATCAATTTTGTCGTCCATAGAGTCTCTCCAATACAAGCCTCTACACACATTATTTCAATGATCACAAACTCCAGGAGTTTCCTAAACTGATTGCCTAACTCTCACTTTTCTACGTTAGGTGCATGTTGCCTCTAGCTTCAACGCTGAAAAAAACTACGAGGAGTGTATCTACGTTCTTGTTTTTGAAGTCTGCCAACCCGTACTTTATCATGACTATAGCTATGATTAGGACTATGGGATTTCCTTGAGTATAATGAAAAGACACCTACACCTAAAAAATCTAGTACAAATAAAAGACATGGTAAAAAAAAATGTGGTTACCTTGATGCAGCACCCCCCATCCAGTCAGAGTAGCTTCATCTCCCAGCTCGCTGATATCAAGTTTACTCCATAGGCAAGCCGGTTGCATCAGCCACGTGAATGTAACTTCAGTGTCCAGCTCTAGCAGAGCAATGTCGAAGTATTTCTTTGGGGGTTTAAAGTCAGGGTGCACGATGATTCTGGAGATGTTCACGTCTTGGCTGAGGTGGTAACCTGCTCCGTCCTGTGTAATAAAAAAAAAAATGAAATATTATTGTTTCTAATTCTACTATAATTTGAACAGTCGGTTTTACTTCCACGTCATATATTTTACTAGCGACTCGCTCGGATGCAAATCGTTTTATCGACATTTTGGCAACTGGATAACAAAATATTGAATTTCATTACTTATAACCTAACCTAGTCATAAAAACCGGCCAAGTGCGAGTCGGACTCGCGCACGAAGGGTTCCGTACCATTACCTATAAAAACGGCAAAAGAATCACGTTTATTGTATGGGAGCCCCCTTAAACATTTATTTTATTCTGTTTTTTCAATATTTATTTTTATAGCGGCAACAGAAATACATCATGTGAAAATTTCACGGTTCTTGAGATACAGCCGTTCATGGTGACAGACGGATGGCCGGACAGCGAAGTCTTAGTAATAGGGTCCTGTTTTACGCTTTGGGTACGGAACCCTAAAAATGGAATAGTTTTTTTTTACCTAAAAGAAATGAGTTGAACGAGACTCTCCTGATGGTAAGAGGTACTGCCTGTCCATGACCATTACAACGATACACAGAACTTTAAGTAGTAGTTAATACAAAGTCCAGGGCATCGCGGCTTTGGCGCTCATGACTTCATCCGTCATGACACTTGCGCTGTTTAATTACCTAGACTAAGATAAAATAAACCATTTATCCCGGAATAATGTTCTATAAGACACAACCGAATTTCAAGTGCATACGTTTTGTAGTTCGTTTTTTGTCCCACAAAATCCCACAGAAACCTAACATTTTTCCGAGACAAAAAGTCCTACATGTTAATCCATGTAATAAACTATCTGTGTGCCAAATTTCAACCAAATCCATTCAGCCGTTTTTGTGTGACTGAGTAACACACACACAAACATCGAAAACATCCAAACATATAAATTTTCACATTTATAATATTATAGAAGGATTATATATTTAAAAAGTTTTGACCTTCATTTTTGCGTAGTCGGACACTAAAATAAAATGAGCTTGAAATGTAATTATTTTATTTCCAGGAATATAACCTAATTGCCAATCACTTGCGTAGGTGAAATGTTTTACGCAAAATTTAACAGTGAAAGGTCGTAGAAATTATTTTGCGAGCATATAATCTTTTAAATCTACTTGTTTTTCAAACTTTATGGTAGCCATCTGAAATAGGATGTGTCACTTTATATCACTAGTCTTAGTAATCAAATTTATGTTCTATTTATGTTCTTGTAACGTCGAATGATATTAATCACTAGACTTTACACCAAGGTCAAAGGTCAGTGTCGACTTGAGAAGGTCAAACTGGCTACGAAGTAAACAAGCATTTGGTCCATAAAATCTATATTACATTATAAATCAGAAAGATAACCGGTTTGCAATTTTACTTTGATCTCATTGGGTATGTCCTAGTAACTAGAAAATTACTGTATAGATATTAAGTAATCGAGTTAAGGTTGTCAATGGTTCGATTCCGGGTACGTACAAAACGGTTTTTGTAATTATGATTATGATTAAGTATCATTTTTTTTACACACAGCGCCATCTGACTCCAAACTTAGCAAAGCTTGTACTATGCAAGTCAGATAACTGATAGAATACTTAAATACTTTTTTGTAAATACATACAGTACACGTCCCAGACACAGAACAAACATTTTTTATTCATCAAAATGTTTATCCTGGGTGGGAGTCAAACCCACGCCCTTTAACTCTTGAAGCAGACATACTACCAATGAACCAACAGGGTTGTCCTTTATTAAAGTTAAAGTTAAAATTATTATTAAAGTTGGTATTTGAAATATCACTCATATTGATACCAAAAAGAAAATAAATTCTATGGCGTAAATATAGATAGATAAATTGAGAGATAGAGTTAGTGCCACAAGTGGCGGTCTTATCGCTGAAATCGATTTCTTCCAGGCAGCCGAGAATGGAAAACACATTACAGCTATGTGTCTGACAACACATTTAATGGACAAACGTTAAAGAATTCATAAAATATTTAGTAGACTATAGATGGACTACACACTCAAGAGTGTGTAGTCCATCTATAGTCGATGTAGATATATCTATCTATACTATTATAAAAAGGAAAGATTTGATTGTTGTTTGTTTGTTTGTAATGAATAGGCACCGAAACTACTGGACCGATTTCAAAGATTCATTCACCGTTGGAAAGCTACACTATCCCTGGGTGACATAGGCCGCTTTTTTCCTGTTTTACCACGGGAACGGAAACTACGCGGGTGAAACCGCGAGGCGTCCGCTTGTGTAAAATAAAATAGAGTTTCAACTTACCACGTATTTTGGTATGGGTTTCACTATCATTACCCAATTGCGCCGAAGCCAAACTTAACTATAACATAACTATGACCATTATACCTTCAGAGGGACTTACCGTATGGTATAAATTCTTATCGTTGAGCCGAACAATCTTCGGCACGGGATCTGCTAGAGTTGTATCCGCAGATGATGCTCTAGAGCAATGCGCGGCAGTGAGAACAAACTTAGAACTTATGAGGGTACCACCGCATTTGAATAAGTACCCTTCCACAGCCGCCTTCCATCCTATGGCGCCCTGGTACAAAAAAAGCATAACAATCTAGTTTCAGTAGCAACATTCTCTGTAATAGTAAAATTCTCTGTCAAATTCTCATTGACGTGAAACGTCACGAGTAAAAACAAGAAAGCCTACTTTAAGCATATATTGGGTTTAAGTAACGTTTGTAAGTATGACTTTAGTTTTATTTTATAGCTTACAAAGAAACAGGTTTCACTATTTGATAACGATTATGATATATTAATGTAGTGTAAGTATGATCCAACAAGCATAAATAGAATCATCAAAATCGATTCATAATTGGTGAATGTATATGTGTATGTTTTTTCATTCTGACGTTTTATTAATTATTATTTGGTTATTATTGACATTTTGATATTTTAAAGTTTTGCAAATTGATCATTTGTACGCCCCAGCGGTCAATGATATGTGGACTATACCTTATTTATAAGACACGTGTGCTGTTTTATAGAAATGTACACTAAACCATATTCTACAAAATAAATATATCTTGAATCTTTACAAAATTTTGAAATAAATAAAATTATTCCAGTTTTTGGCGCCCCGGTATGGGAACAAATAATAAAAAAAAGTTGCAGTCTTGGGGTCAAAATGTTTTGTTTTTATTGAGTTACGCGACCCGCCCCCCAGTGTTGATAATAATGTGGCGCATATACATATATTATACTATACATAATTTTTATTAACTTTCCTCTTAATCACTATGATGGAGACCGTAACAAAGTATGTTGCGTAGATTAAAAGATAAGCGTACAGACGACGAAAAGCGACTTTGTTTTATAGTATGTCGATATGAGATTTTTTGCTGATTTTGGGATGCGCTGTAGATATTAAAATATCAGATATACCATTTAACAATTCTTAAAGCAGTTACGAAACGTAAAGTGCTCGTAGCGACCGAAATAACAATTGAGATGGTCGCGTTAAAAACCGACGAGGACAATTAAGAACAATCACAACAAGAACGCTTATTCTCTACTTCGGTGGGTATAGAAATGTTCTATTCCTGACACGTAGCTTCAATCTATACCTTTCCTTGACCTTACCATATGAGGAAACTCTCCAGCGTACGTAGGTCGTCCACCCACAGTCGCAGGCGGTGGTGGTTTGCCTTCATTCATCTTATTCCAACCTGTAATAATTATGCTACCAGTATTACTTGTACTTCAATGTATCTTGACCTACCATATTGCTATAAAGTTGCACACTAAAATTTACTAAGAAATTGGACCGGATACATCACCGGATGATCATTAAACTTTTTAAAATTATATATTACATATATCATTTAGATCTTCTTTAAAGTGTAGTGTTTACTATTTTTATCTAGTTTCCTCCGAGCTAGAACTAAACTTTAAGAACTTAATACCTTATATGATAAAATTTATTAATGAAAGTTAACAAAAGGGTTCACAGTGAGAAAATGAAATTTAATGTCATAAAAAATTGACTAAAGTTTTTGGGTAAGAACTTTAGTCAACTTTAGGGTTACTGCGGCAAAGCCAAAATAGGAAGGTTATTGTGTTTGATGTATGTATGTATATATGTATATCCGTCCCTATGTTTCCTCGTAACTGCTTAACGACCAAACTGATTTTGGTTAATGATGCGTCGTTAGATTTGTTCTTATTGTGCGAGTCTCACTGGATTTATTAAAATTATAAAAAAATCGCAATATTAGATTTATGGCGAAGTTTTTTCCTTTAATAAGTAGTATTTTATATCTGCATTCAGGTTTATTGTCGAACATTTTAGCTTGTTAGTCAATTTATAGGGGCACATACATACATTCGTCGTTTCTTTTGAAAGTTTCTTCTTCTACTAGTTTACGCCATTTGTATTCTTCACATTCTGAAAAAATAAAATATGATAACTACTACAATTACTATATGAACTAACTCAGTAAGATCTTAATCACAATTTGATGCGAATAATTAGTTTATTCGTTTATCTATTAAATTAAATACACTATTATAAAGAGGAAGATTTGATTGTTTGTTTGTTTGTATTGAATGGGTTCCGAAACTACTGGACCGATTTCAAAAATTCTTTCACCATTTGGAAGGTACACTATCCCCGGGTGACATAGGCTACATTTTATCCCTGTATTCGCACGGGAACGGGAACCACAAGGCGTCCGCTAGTTTCTATAATAAAGTAAAGGATTTTGTCTTTTCGATAGTACCCTCGTTGCTTAAAATGTTTTTCAGTCAGTAGATTAATCGGGGCAGCCTTTGGTCGTGTTAAACGCGATTTGCATTTGCAATTGTAAGAAAACGATATAAGACTAAATTCAATGGCGTTTATTGGCCAAGGGCAAACTATCAATAAAAGTTGTTAGATACTTACTGACCGACAAATACAATTCTTTAGATAACTTACTCTGATCACTGATCGTTTTTTCCGGAAAATTAGGTTTCGTGGGTCGGAACTCGGCGCATGGATCGTCGTAGGGAGGAAATATGGTACTTGCAATTTGTTCGCCATTGTTTCTATCATCAGTCTGTATAAAAATACACTGTAGTTAGCAAAAAAATTATTAGAAATAATACTTAAAATAAAAATATAGGCTTGCGTTTGACCGCCATTGCACACGATGTTAAGTGACATGCGTTCTAAGATGGAACACGTCATAGACTTTATACCGATTCAGTCTCGACTTAAAGACACCCAGATCAAATCAGTTAATCAGATTTTTAATGAAACTGAGCTGTGCTATGCTTTCAGTGTACTTTTTCTTTAGTAATAATTTGCCATATTTAGCGCAATTGGGTGATGTTTTGACAAGTTGAATTCTAGGACGCGTTAACAAGCTTTGTAAAATGTATATATGAATTTAAGAGACTCACACTTATAAGGCTTTTATAGTGAAGGAATACGTCAGATAATGTGCATAATATAAAAAGTGACATAAAAAAATTATGACGTATCTGAATCCGTCAACTTGCGTTGAGAGCATAGTAGAATATCAGCAAACGTTATTAGTTTGTTTTTAAATAATGAATAGGCTTGCCTGCGACTTGCCTGACATTAAGCGAAGATGCGGTCTACGATAGAGCACATAGAGTGAAAACAGGTTCACCCGTAGCAGCAAATGCAACCGCTTAGCAGTTCGTACGACGAAAATGGTATCGAAACTTTTAGTTTAAATTTTTGGAACACCATCTATGAAACAAGTGTTATTTTTGTAGGTTTTTCGATAATATAATGCGGAGCATATAGCGGAGCAATAGCAGAATTAAATCAGGTCATTCGAACTGCAAGAGAAAGGCATCAACCAGAACAAGCTAAAAAATAAATGAGATAAATGAGATATGAAAGACTGATTAAGTCATGTTTTGTATAATCTCGTGTGTTTTCTGCTAGAGTGGGATGCACTCCGTGTCTCGATATTCCTTGTAACTTCTAAATCTTACAGGGAAGAGTGAAAATACATCATGGGTAAGCCACGCCTGATTAATTGCTTACATTCTAAGTTATACCAACTTTGTTATTTTTTTTATCCCCATCGACAACACCCCAGATCCAGCGGTCATCATCGTCCTGCAAAAAAATATATCTCAAGTTAGTTTTGAATGTCCCGAGAAAAAAAATTGTGTGTTTATTCAAGGAACGCGTCTAGACACGTCCAGCGATGGAATATATTATGATGAAGGTTCAATACTCCATAAGTTTATTTAGTGTATCGTAAAACTTACTTGACTCTTACTTTTCGTGGGAACATCAGCAATTTGTCCTAAAGTCGCTGAAACAATCGTAACTTGATTATTTACATATCAGTTTAATATTCATAATAATCTGCGTAAAATTGATAAACAACCTGTACAGAACATCATAACCACAAAAACAGTTAAAACTGTATAAACCACTGCACTACACTTCATTTTTACTAGATTTAGCTAGATTTAGTGCTAACTTAGCTGATTATAAAGTGAATTGACTTGTTCCAAAATTTTCTTTTCTATACGCATGTGTTTAATAAAATGTTTAAATTATTAATACGATGTCTTTCCGAAGAGTTCACTCTTACGAATGAATATATTCTTATTGTCGATTCACGCTACAGTATGATATCATTCTTGAAACTGGTTTTCTCTGATTGTCTCAGTAGTAATTTGTTGTCAAGTTGTAGGAAAATAGCTGCAAAATATTTGCAACTTTTGTAGGCACCACATTAAAACATTAAAAAAAAACAAGTAAATATCAGTAGTTATTTCACACTGTGTCATCTAGTCCCAAATTAAGCAGTTACTTTATAAACTAACTTATCTTTACATGAAGGTTAATCTTCTTAGAACGAGTTATCAGATATTCTATTGCCAAGCAACAAAAATAAACATTAAAAAAAAACCAACGACGTACGTGTGTAAACATTACGATGTTTCTGCAGCTAGGGCTGTTGCGACTCGCCATTACACATGAGAGCACGAACACGAGCACAAGCACGAACACGGGCACGAGCACGAGCACGGACACAAAAGAAACTTTCTTAGCTTAATTATGTGTAATGAATGATAAACATTTCGAAGGCGAATTCATACCCAAAATTGGGTCAAAGTTACAATTGATGCACACTCTGTAAAACGTGAATAACAAGATTGTGGAATATTGAGTACCAGGCTAGCATAAAACAATAGCAGAGTATGTGCATTCAATTATTATTGAAAACACTTGTTGCTTGTTCGAAACGGGTAGCTTGAACTTGCTTGAAGTAGGAAACTTAGCTTGTAAGCCTTTCATAATGCAGCAAAACAGCATTCAAATCCAAATAAAACATGTTTCTTCTTGGTAAGGTGCGCCATTCTAAACCGCATCGCTGCCTTATTAACATCAGGCAGGATGTGTTCAACCGGGAACTTAGTAAGAATTTAAAAAAATGTGACTCAATATTATAATCAACGAAACTAGCTGAGACGAGAATAAAATATGCGTGCTTCGTTTGTATCCCGGGTGAAGCCCATGTGTAGATAAAGTCGCTGAAATGTAACTATGAAAATTTTAATTGCACGTGAAATTGTAATTTACGATTTAATTACGAACTTACAAATGAAGTTAAACAACGAATGATCAATTCGATTTAACTGATGTGTCATTACAGATTTAAATAAATGATCATTGGAAGTGTGTGGAAACGTGCTCTTTAACAATAGAATTACACAAAAGGCAATTATTAAAACTTAGTAACGCAGGGTGCGTTATCGTTTACAACACCATTCTACAGGAATGGAATGTTTTGCCGGTAAATCCGCGATTTTGAAATTTGTCAAAATTTGACCAAAGCTCACCTGATTTTAAGTGGTGGTGTGGTCGAAAATGGTAAATCACACCTATCCTGGAATGGAACTGGCTCTCAAGTGAGGCTGCCGGAACACACCGTTAGATGCTTGGCGGCAGATTTTCAACTTGTGGGTGGTAGCTAGCCAGCCTAGTACTAGAAAGTACCCTACCACCATGCTATGGTTTCCTCACGATGTTTTCCTTCACCGGCAGCTCAAGCTCATTATTGGGGCTTGAACACACGCCCTTTGGCATGCGAACCGGCCGCGCTTACCACTGAGTTATCATCGCTACAAAAAGTAAAACCCAGGTCGCGTCATGTAAAAAGAACGCTGTCGGTTGAACATGTTTTTAATTCTATTTAATGATAATATATCTAATATATTTTCAATGTACCTATGATCAATATACGAAGCCGAGAGCGAAAGGCTGGTTCAAAAATAAAGCAATAGACTTAGTACATTGGTGCGCGATTGTACCCATCCGCAAACACTTTCATCCAGCGTTCTTTTTTCATGATTGCTTCATACTAGTTATACAATTATCTTTAAATAGTTATATAACTAATTTGATGAAAACATCAAATGTTTCTCATATTTACTATCAAAGACCTCAGAAGTTCCAGTTTTAGAGCTCGTTATTTATGGCGTTTATGAATTGTTAGCAACGTTGAGCCGTCAAACTCGGTAATCGTCCGCTCGAATTTAGTTATAATATCCCGAACTTAACAAGCTGTTGTTAGGGTGTAAGAAATATGGATACGGTTTATTAATTACACTTTTTTCGTGTGTTAATTTTGTGATATTTTTAGTTTTATCATCATTCACTAGTGACCGTTATTTTTTTTGTTCATCTATTAATTTCAATCAGCTCGCCTTTTAGCATGTGACAACAAAGATGAAGCATATTATAATCAAAGAAAATATAGACAAGATACACATCTTTCTAATCCACAAAGCTTGTCTATAACTATATACTATAAGTTCATCGTATAGATAATTATAAAATATTTAAAAAATCGATAAATATTTTTGTATTCAATCAGGTGTTTCATCGAATTGTTATTATCTGATTGAATGAAATAAAGTTCGTCGAATCTTGACCGAATTTAGGGAACAGCTGATTTTTGAATTAAACAATTTGTTAATGAAGTTTTGAATTATATCACTTTGATAATATTTCATTAATATATAAGGCGTGGCTGCGACAAACATGCCGCTGTCCCGATGCCGGTTAGGAAACAGTAGTTTCCTAACTGACATTTGTGGCACACGCTCTATGCCAATGTTTTTTTTTTTTTATTATTATTGTATTTTAATTATTTTTAATTTTAATTTTGTGCCATGTATTATTATGAGTCCATGTATAGTTACTTGAAATAAATAAATATTTAAATTAAATTAAATCACTTACCCACGCTTGGACACATAACTCGGCACTTTATGAATAATACCATCACTATTTTTATACATTACTATAACTCGGAAAAACACACGCTTTAGAAAACAATACATAATTATAATGCGCCGCTACGACTTGACTTTCCGCGTTCCCGCTATTAATTCACTCGCACTCTGCTGTATAATTATGTATTATTTTTTCGTATATACCGCATTTGAATTTTCGCCATTTCAAGTATCACCAAGATGGTGATACTTGAGCCATAGTTCTTGAGTTATCTCGCAGCACACTATGACACCAGCTACTGCGCAACTTTATTATGCTATGTATACTAAGTTTGGGAACAAGCAACTGAACTTGTATACTTATCTACTTATAATAACTAGGTTACGTGCCCGCGGCTAAAACGTAAACTAAGTTAAAATTGCATGGAGTTTTTTAGCCGGAGTGTTGACGTTTTCGACATTGAAACCACTGTAACTAAAGAAAAAATAATTGAAAAAAATAAGGAGAAATAATCTTAAAGGATTAAGAATTTTAAAAGGCCGGCAACGTATTTTTTTTTGCCCCTAATATTGCAAATATCCATAAACAACGGTGATCTGGCAACCCGACTGCTTTATAGCCACTTGTGGCATAAAAAATATATTTAGAAATGTGTTTGTAGGAACAAGGGGAAAGTAATAGAGAAGAATAAAACTTGCATGCAACGAATTCTATATAAATAAAATATAATTAAACTTTATAAAAAAATGTGTGCGAAACGTCCAACTAATCTGCTTGGTCATGTCTTGACACATTTTACTTATTGAATGCTGTCATTAGCCAATTTAAATGGAAACATAAACATAAATAAATAATATTAGTTCGTATTTAAAAGTATACAAAAGCTTTGTGTTATTATAAAATTACTCTTAATTATTAATTAGGTTATTAGTCACATAAACAGATACAATTTACGATTACGTACAAATGTTATTCGTAATTCAATAGAGTGACGATACACTTAAAATAGCTGGCAGTGGATGGAAGCAAAAAGCAAAAATAAAAAAAATAGATTGAAGTAATCTAGTTTAAAGGGAAGGAAGTAGTAGTCTAGTAGGAAAACAAAAGGTAAATAAACTACAAGTCTGATCTACAAAGGCTAAATTAATAATATCAAAACAGCGTCGCTAATTAGTTAAGCTCTACCTCTTTATCATTATTCCATTCATGTACCAGGACAACAGAAGACTGCAGGAAGCACCTGCTTTACAGTCACTTATTAAATTGATATCTCAAAAAACTCGCATTCGGGCTTTCAAGCTCGGTTAAAAAGGAAAATGAATTAACAACAACAAAAGGTAAAGATAAGCTGCGGAGAAAACAAAATTCTAGATGTAAAGAGATAAGAGAGGGGGTTTTGTCGAGATTCACGGAGTGGACCACTATAATCGCCTTGGATCGTGACGGGCGGCAACCACGTTAAATGCAACTGAGGGTAGAATGAAATACGAGTAAGAGCACTTTGTCTATATCTATACTATTATAAAGAGGCAAGATTTGATTATTTGTATTGAATAGGCTCCGAAACTACTGGACCTATTTCAAACATTTTTTCACCGTTGGGAAGGTACATTATCCCCGGGTGACATAGGCTATTTTTTATCCCTGTATTCCCACGGGAATGGGAACTGCGCGGGTGAAACCGCGAGGCATCTGCTACGGGAGTTAGATATAAATACAAATTCCGACACTGCAACATTGCCTTTTTTTTCTCAATTTTTGCATTCGCACTTTGTTTATTTTGCCAGTGTCAAGTATATGACATTTCAAATGTCTTATGATTAAAGGGTTGTCAGGGGTTTTGGCGGGAACGCGGGAAGAGTCGTGTCGCTCCGTTGTAATTTTTTCCAAAACTAGTGTTTTGTCGAGTGTTTATGCATAAAAATGGTGCTGTTTTATTCATAACGTGCCGAATTACAAGCGCGAGTGTGGGATGGAAATGATATAATGTGATGAAACATGAGTTTTCGTGTTGCTTCCAAAACTCCATCGAAGCTTTATAGTAAAGTCGCCACTACTTTACTAAAGCATGACTTTTTTTTTTTATTACTGACTGGAATTAACTGACACGAACTGGACTTGACTAAGACGACTTTGACGATAACTATAGCTAAGATACAGCAGAAATAACACTTAAGACAAGGCAGTACGGCTTTATAGCTTTAGCCTGCCCGAAGGGGCAAATTATGAAAAAAAAAAAATTATGATTAAAGCAAGTGAAATTAGTGTAAGTCATAATCAAAATGACATAATACCTTTGTGGTGACTTTGCTAGTAGCTCCACATTTCTTCTAAAACTTTAATTCCTTTTTTCATGTGAGCTTTGACGATGGGTCGTTGTAACAATTGTTGCTTTAGTCTCTTTAAAAAAATTTAACTGCAACTGTCTACATTTATCGTAGACATTTCCGCATAATAGTCTAATCAAATCTGATATAATGCGACAGAGACAGCTGTATATCGATATAATTGGAGAAACAGAGACTAACTATGAGCGTATTTGATTGTTTATCATAATCATCCTTGCTTCTCTTTCTCTTGTTTTTTACATCCATAGATATCTTTCACATGATAGGTAAAATAAAATTCTAAAGTATATGATATGGTTCTTGTCTTATCTTCTGTACTGACTTGTGATACTGTTTGCGCCTGTAGTGTGACAATGCCTAGGAATTATCGCGTTTTCAAAAATAGTTTAAAGAATACGAAACCTTTCGAGTTGGGATAAAAGAATGTTATGATTATAACAATGTGATTATTTCGGGTTGCTTGGATTATTTATACTTTTAAAAACCTTTTACTTAGTAAAGGCCACAGGAACGCGCTGGATGCGAGCCGCTTCCAACCGTTCTTTATGGAAGTCGATGGGTGAGGCTTAATTCCAGCAGTGGAAGTCCTACGGCTGAAATGATGATGATGATGATTTTTACTTTAAGTTTCAGTTGTACTTCTATGCTTTCAGTATCAGGCTAAGTGCAGTGAACAGTGTGTTTGTGTGCGTGAGATGAGTATTTTAAAACAAAACGTTTAAAAATGTTCTTCATGGTAAATCTAAAGTTTTAATATCTTTGCTATAAACCACCACTTGTGGCAAAATTACCCTTTCATAAGATTCTTTTGTTTTCTGTATATTTTTTCTATTTCTGGTGTGTATAGTAGTTTCTTTCTATCCTCTTTTGTTAGCTATTGATTAGGTCGGTCACCATGGTTTCCCTTTCTCAAGTAACGCTTGTCAAATCGGTTTTCATGCTAGCTGAGTCACCAAAATACACTCTCCGATTGATATCCGATGTATATTACGTTATATAGGTGTATGTCCTGTACAATATTTACAACTTTTTGTATTATTGCGTTAACTGTGTCTATTAAATAAGTATTACATTTTTTTATCTTATAGCCTGAATGATAAAGTATGCCAGGATTTTTTAACAGCCAATGTTGCTACAGGTCACGTCATGTAAATGGCGGTCAAACATGTTTTTAATGATAAATCTATCTAATATATTTTTCAATATACCTACCAATGACCAATATACGATGCCGCGAGTAAAAGGCTGATTCAAAAATAAAACAATAGGCTTAGTACCTACTTTGGTGCGCGAGTGTATCCATGCGCAAACATTATCCTCCAGCGTTATTTTTACATTACAACTATGCTGTGAAACAGAGCGATCTTGTGTGTGGCGATTCTAAAAAGAGTGAAGCCTAAAAACATAGATTTAATAATAGAAAATGGCAACATGGATTTGCACAAACAAACATCTTCTCATCCCAAACGCATATACCGTCTCCGTTCCGTCGCGGGTAAAAACAACTGACAATATAATCATTCTATATTGAATACTATAATATTTACTAAAATTCCTTGAAAAGTTCTCATTGTATTATAACCCTGAAACAGCAACATGATCAATTAGATCGTAGACGGTACATTGAACGAGACTCATTACAGTTCCGAACAGAAATCACGGTAGTCATTAGCAGTTGGGAATCACTTAGGGCTGTTCGCTAATTGAGCTCACTGTTGAGTGCTAGCACTCTAGTAAGATGATAGTGGCTGTTTTCATGGCCACAAAAGATCGATACCGCACAGAGTTCCAAAAAATATTTACTCAAACTAGGGAGTGAAGCATATCATGCGAGATTTATCAAATTATGTAAACGATAAAAAAATAATGGAAACTGGGGCAGCGTTTCTGGCGGGAGGCACTTTGACACTTTTCGCTTTCATCCACCGACAGCTGTCCTACATATACCGTCACTCCATCAAGACACAGGGCATCATACGCTACGTTTGCCAATTGGCGGTCTCCACTCCAGAAGTCATTTTTCATTTACTTTCTCAGAATATTGAATCTTCATATTTTCTTGCCGTACAGTTGGGTTCATTAGTAGATGACAAAGTGTCTCCCTATCGCAGGGCTTCCTTCACGGTTCGCGGTACGCCCTGAGGCTAGCCGGCTGATTCTGTCGTCTCGATAAAGAACTGTCTTATTTTCTGTCTCTATGTATTTATCGCGTTAGCTAATATCATTTATTGGACGGGATAAATCTTTTTTATTACAAAGACTATCTCAGGCTGAGGAAATAGTTACGAAGGGCGTTAACTCTCTATTATATTACTAGCTGCGCCCCGCGGTTTTACCCGCGTCGTGATAGATGGTGATGATGATGAAGATGATGATGATAAAAAGTATTCTATGTCTTATTCCAGGACCTACCTATTAAAGTACCTACATACAAAATTTCACCCAGATCTGTTGAGTAGTTTACGCCCTTAAAAAGGAGTGAAATATTTTTAGGGTTCATTAATGTACATATTAATGCACTCGTATGCAAATATGTTTTTTTGTTCCAGCATAACTTAAAAAAAACTAAAAACTTATTAGTGGGCATTCAGATTTATAGTTTTCTTAATTAAGTTCCTTATTTTTTACTTGTTTTTAACTCTCATATGTTTCTTCGTCATCAGTGTACTACTATTTCTATTGTTTTTGTTTTTTATCGTGATGCGGTTGAAATCACAAAACATTGCAATTTCATTAAATGGGAAGTTATTGGCGTCGTGGGATCCGGTCTAAGGCAAGTGCACAATCGCGGTATAGTTTTAGAACGGTCTGCTGATACAGTTAGTTATAAAACTACACTAACTGTACCCTTCATCATGGTTCTACTATCGAATTTGCCGCCGGCGCCACAAATGTCAGCCACATAATTATAGATGCGCGGATGTATCGTACCGCTCGATTTAACCGACTGTTTCTTTCATGCACCTGTTTTCTGTGGAATAGCTTCGAGTTTTCCAACGAATTATAAACAATTGGTGAATACGATCCTCAAACGTAGGCAACACACTGACAATACCCCGAGTTATAAATGACTGTGAACACTATCGATGTGTACTTACTATCGGTGACCCAGTGCTCACCACCATTTCATTTAAAAAAGGATATCTTTATTTTTTCTCGAGGTAGCTCTTGACCACAGCTAGTGCAACATGGCCGAAACGTCAAAGTCAAGTCAAAGTCAAAGTCAAAAGTTTTTAACGTAGTTCTTTATGTGATCAAATCAGCAAAGTTTACAAATTACATTCATTGTTTTTATTCGAATTTTAATCCCAAGCAAAATGGGGGAAAAATCTCTGCAAAATATAACAAAACATTAAAAAAATATAAAGTACAATTACATTTTCAATACTCGCCTTGTTACATCAATCCTACGTCATTATAAAACACCTCATATAGTCACACAAAAGGAAATCATCTCGAGCAAGTCTTCCCCTAACGGGGTGACAAAGAAACTCGGGTTGTAATGAACAAAATACTGAACACATTATTAAGAAAAGTAATTCTTACAATATTGCTTTTAATTCTTCATACATAGGTTTAACAATACAGATAAGTACATGTAGAGTTTATAGCGATAATTGCACAGTAGTCAGTGCGGTCTGACTGCACGCCCAAGGGCGTGGGTTCAAATCCCGACAACGAACTTGTGCTGTCAGTGAAGGCAAATATCGTCAGGAAACTATAGCATAGCGGTTCAGTGGGCTAGCTACCACCTAAATTGTCCACGTGACATGAATTATGTCAATTCCGTACATGTTTAGATTTTCTACTTTGACAGCACTGTTAACTCATTGGTAGCTGTAAGACGTGGGTTCGATTCCACATTGGGTGGGGTGTTTGTTCTGTGTGTATTATATGTTGAATGTTACATTGTTTAGACCCTCTATTCTGCCGTTCCCATTATACTAAGTAATGCTTAAGTATTTCCGATAAAACCTCAAATCAAATTCCACTGTAAGTGGTGAACACGGCGGCGGCGCCCGCATCTGCAATTCAATCCCAACTTAAATTGCCGCCAGCTATACTGGCAACATTGAATTATTCGCCATCTGCCATGAACTGCCCATAAACTAAACTGTACGGTGTTATTTGCTAAACTAGCTGTTTAGAATTAGAAACGGGTTTACGTTGTTGTTTGTTTACTTGGTGGTTGATCTCTTTAGCCGGAGGTCGTTTAGGTAGGTACCGTCATAGTACAAGATATTCTGCCGCCCAGCAGTAGTGTGTAAACATTACTGTGTTTCGGTTTGAAGAGTACTGCATCTAGTGAAATTACAGTGCTGTTGAGGTCGAGAGTCTCAAAGTAATGAACGCCAAAGCAGTGATGCCCTGCACTTTGTTTTGTTACTTAAAGTTTTGTGTATCGCTGCGATGGTCATGAACAGGCGTTATATCTTACCATCAGAAGACCGTCTCGTTCGTCTCATTACTATTTACATTTAAAAAAAAATTATTACCCACCGCTAGATGTCAAATTTCGCAATACACATTTGTAATGACTATTCTACTTATGAATTGACGACATGTGGTGGTTGTGACACTTTTTGGACGAAGTCACGGGTAACAGCTAGCCGGTTAACATTTTCTTCAACACGTCCCGACCTAAAGAGCGCATAATCGCGAGGTTCACGCTTTTCTTACGGTTGTCGGATTTCGAATGCGGTGGTTAGTGTGTTCGTTTAACAGGCTCTCTGTTCAGTTGTTAATGATATGTATACGAGCATAAATTTTGCATACATTTGAAGGAATTACTAACGGTAACGAGTTAATCTTATTTATCTACTTAGAGGAAACATTATCTAGTTAGTACTTTCATCATTGATTGACTTGTTATAAATACAATTAGAGATTCTGCTTCATGAGGCGTGGAGGGTGTGGCATCGATTCCCACGTAGTACAAAAATCGACGAACATTGTTGTTTGTTCTGTGTATTTTTACAAGTAAGTAAAAAAAAAACAATTAAATATTATCTATATCAGTTCTTTGGTTCATAGCGTTGCTTTGTATGGGACAAGTGAAATATTTTTCAAAATTTATTATTGTTTATACACAAAGCGTTATAAAACGTGCAAAAAGATATCAAATTAGAAACCATTAATATCTTCTACTGATTAATGCGTTAATATCACAAATTCACCATCATCAGCCTTACATACGAGTAGTACACTGCTGGCCTCTCCCAAGTTATGCCACTTAGTCCAATTTTTGCATCATGCTTCCAGGCACAGCCAATTATTTTACGTATATCGTCACTCTATTATGTCTCAGGGCGTCCTACACTACGTTTGCTACCTCGTGAATTTCAACCTATTTTTTTGTATCAACCTTTTAATGTCGTCGTTTTGATCTTTCAGAAAAATAGGTAGCTACTAGATTTTTATTCGCCATTAATGACTATTAAATTTACTACAATATATATGAAATATACCATGGAAAAATCAATCGAATTTAAAAAGTAACAGCAAAATGCCAGGAAAAAGCGTCTAACAAATTTTTGATTATCATTCTTGGATGACAGGTTTCGAATAAGGTTTAATTGGTAAATGGTAAGGAATTATGAACCTTCCTTTACAGTGTCATTCAACGGGCTGGAGAATAAAATGGCGGACTTTTTGCAAGCTTGCAATAAGTCTGGCTTTATAATGAACTACCAATCAAAATGTTTTAATACCTGAATCTTAAAAGTATAATAAAGGTAGCGCAATCGTCGCTTACTTAGATTAGTGTATAATAAAAACCGGTCAAGTGCGTGTTGGACCGCACACGAAGGGTTTCGTAATATTATCTATAATTATATTGTTTGTTTATTGTTTAATTACGTCTACCTGTCACCGTTATTAGTATCGAGCAAGAAACGGTAAAAAAATCAAGTTTGTTGTATGGGAACCTTAAATATTTATTTTATTTTATTTTTAGTATTTGTTGTTATAGCGGCAATAGAAATACATAATTTGTGAAAATTTCAACGATCTGGCTATCACCGTTCTTGAGATACAGCCTGGTGAGTGACGGACGGACGAAGTGGAGAGTGACGAAGACGCAAAAATAATTTCCTTGTATTTGTGTGCGATTACCTCAGACCCGGCGATAAATATAATTACATTGGTTTAATTAATTCTTATCGAAAGTACTCTCGCCAGTTAACTAGTCCAGTAACCTCCATTAATTCGCAGAATTATATGAGCAACATTAATTTACACGTAGTCAAACATAATTTAACCAAAGTCTGTAGGTCCATTTATCTTAACTTGTAATTAAAATGCAAATCAGCCACAAAAAGATTTTATCCCAATACGAATTAAAATAGGGGACCCCGTTCAGGCTTATCGCGAGTCGACCGCACGATACCACTCGGTAAAGGAACTATTTCTACATAATTTGCTCTAAAATTTGGAGCACGCCGAAAATGCCTCCCGACTGTACATCAAAGAAAATAGTCGCGGGAACTTTGCCCGTTTGAAATATTGTTGCAAAAGACAACGTTTTTAGTCGAGATTCAGACGAAAATTTTACTGAATAAAGAGCTATTTTTCGTCAAGCACCTACTTGACAGCGTTTCTCCTGATTGTTTCCCTTTTGGCGTTTTGTTAACCAAAAGTTTAAAACGATTGAGGTAAATTGATTTGTGAATAGACAGAACTGTATGTCAATTAAGAAATGTTTGAACAACACCGCTATTGTAACTTAATTAAAGACCTTTGGGCAAATTAACAAGCGCCTGAATCTGATTAAAGTACCAGGACATCACTTCAAGGGAGGAGGTAAACTATTGTCTGTCAGAGTCCGTTTGCACAGGACTGTTCATTGTCTCGTTCTATTGAAAATCAAATTCGCCGTCCGTGCCCGAACGAAATTAACGGGAAAACGCATAAATTAAAGCGAGTTAAGACAAACTTCCTCTAGAAAGTTTCATTCAAAGAGGTGAGCTCTTTTGAGGGATTGTTCTATTGAACCACGAGGGAAGTTGGCATTGTCTGTGGCTGAATTTTAAACACGTTATTTCTTGTAGAATAGAGAACGAGATCCTGCGGTTTCGAGTCGGAGGGCGGCAAACTGGAGTTTGTGCCGCCGTATGCTAATGTAGGACTCCCATCGGAAAGATTCTGGTATTCGGCCGAATTGGATGGCAAATCATTGGAATATTTATTAGTCATGGGATTTGATCCTGGTTCGGTTTGTTATTGTGGTATCGGCTCTCGTAAACATGACCTCCAATCAAAGTTGTCAGTTTCGGGTTAGTTAATTCCAATTTGTTATTGTTTGGGACTTTATTATGTTGTGTTTGAGTTTTGAATGAGCCATAACGTTTTAGAAACGTTCAAATGAAGCGTTTATTTATTTTGTTACAAGGAAGTTGGGATGTTTATTAGCTTTTGTTTTATCTTTATTTAACCATTCGAGAAGGAATTGATATAATAAAGGAAAATTAATATGAAACAATTAGGTTTGTGAAAATTCGCGAAAGGTATTTTATTGATTATGTATTGTATTGTTTAATTATTTTTATACAAAAGTAATTAAATTGGACTAAGTTATCTGTGCGCAATATTAAAGTCATTTTTAGCTATTAATTTACCTCATATTACCTACGTTGTAGGAATCTCTTATTTATTTATTAATAAGTAAATTGATTTTGTGAATGTATAACCTAAACTTACAACATATTAAAATACATTATGGATATGTATGTACCTACTTAAAACAATATTCCGAATGCGCGTCCGAATCAGCTGTGTTTTTATTAACTGTCCAATTGCTAATAACAATAAAAAATAAAATAAGAATTATTATTACATAAATAAAAATAAATATCGTAGGATATTAAACATAGCGCCATCTTTTTTTTAAAATTTAAAATAGGTTTGCGTTTGACCACACTCTGCCTGATGTTAAGCAGTAGTGTGGTCAAAGATGAAGCACGCTTACCTAGAAGAAACCTATTTACTCTAGATTTGAAGACGCCCTAAATTAAGCAAACTAACCTAACCTAACAATGTAAACCAGATAATTTATAGAATACTATTTAACTTTTTTTTTTGTATATTATATGATTATATATGATTATATGTACTTATATAGAACACTAATACACAGGATAAACATTTATCGTCACATAAATGTTTGTCCTTAAATCATCGAAAGTCTCAAAATAATGAGCGCCAAAGCAGCGATGCTTTGTACTTTGCTTTGTTACTTAAAGATCTATGTATTGCTGCAATGGTCATGGACATACATTATCTCTTACCATTAGGATAGCGTCTCTTTTATTACGTTACTTTTATACAAAATTAAAATATATCTTCTATCTATCTAGCTATCTAGTATACTATTATAAAGAGGAAAGATTTTATTGTTTGTTTGTATTGAATAGGCTCCGAAACTACTGGACTAAAAATTTTTCCACCGATGGGAAGCTGCACTATCCCCGGGTGACATAAGCTACTTTTTATCCCTGTATTACCATGGGAACAGGAACTACGCGGGTAAAACTGCGAGGCGTCCGCTATTAAATAATAAAGTCGAATTTTATTCGTCAAAATCAGCTGAGCCGTTTAATTGTTACGTAAAAACAGTAGTTTTCTTAATGCCATGTGGGCCATTTATTCTTTTCATAAAAAATTAAGTAATAAACTATATAACCATTTCCAAACCCCTAAGTTTAAAATAAGTGGGTACTTATAAATAAGTACGTATAGAACAGCTGTTGCTTGTTCGTGACAATTTCTCGTAGAGGCGACGAAGTAAGAGTCGAGATTACACCCGGTTGTCGCAAGTTCGCGAGAGTCCCGGGTTTATCGGGTCTGTTGCGACACCTCGAGTTTTGTCGCAAATTTAAAGCTCACAGATTATAAAAATGTATTACAGATGTTTTGTTGTGGAAACCTTGAGTGACGATTTTTCAATTATTTATTTATTTAAATCATTTCACACCATCCTTACAGGGGTTTCCTAATGCGATGGTGCTAGTTAACACACAATTATTATAAAAATTAAAAATTTCACAAAATTATAAATAAAAATGTCATAAAATTAAATTCATAAGTCAAACAAAATTCATAAATTAAAACCTTGAATTATTAAAAAAAAAACGCTTATTCCACGTATTATATAAGTAATAGACTAATTAGTGTTTTGACACAACTCAACCTTATATTAAGTTACGGTGTGGTCGAAGATGGTAAACACACCTATCTTGTAATGGAGTTAGCTCTCAAGTGAGGCGCTGTTTGCGTTTGGCGGCAGATTTTCAACTCGAAAGTGGTAGCTAGCCAACCGAGTACTGGTAAGTACATTACCACCATATTTACCACCATAGTTTTCTCACGATGTTTTCCTTCACCAGCTTTAAGCTCATTGTTGAGATTAGAACCCACAATCTGCGACGTGTGCACCAAACGCACTAACCACTGAGCTACCATCGCTGCGAAACTAATTAAATCACTTAGTGCAGCTAGTGACTGTCGACAGCTATTTAAACAAAGTAAACACGATTTTCCGTCGATATTTTGAATTAGTTCCGCCAAACGCAGTCAAACTCCGAGCAAGAGAAAAACTTTGAAGATGATTACGACACTACAAGTAGTAGAAAATTGTCACCAGAACGCCAAGACCTGTGACAAAGTCCTGTTGGCAGTTAAAATATTGGAAATGAGGAGTTAGTATGAGTTCTTCCGAGACTGGTTTTTGACTGGTCTGGAAGCTAATTTGCGCGCGAACTGACAAATTTAATAACAAATAACGAAGTAAGAACATGCAAACGTATAATCTCTCCTTAGGACGCATTTGAACATTTCTCTTCGGATCTTTGTGATTTGAACATTTTTTTAAAACCTGGTATTAATTCTTTATTTTAATTATTTACTTATTTTTGTAAGAACTACTACTTATGAACAGTGTTTTCATAAAAGTGGTGTAACGTTTTATATGAAAACGAATGCCTTTAGACCTAACATGTAAAAAATTGAATTTCAGCATTACAGATAAATAAATCCGTTAAGGTTAATTATCTACTAGTTTCGGATATTTATTTCCTCGTGAAATTCCAATGTAAAAAAAAAACATACACACGTACAAGACACGCGCGAAAAACATAACCCTTCCTTGGCAGTCGGATAAAAAGCCAGTCAATTCTTCGACATGCAAACACAGTTTTTAATTTTTAAATATAATTCCACCACAATCTCAGTGTTGGTTCCGTCGGTGGAGTCCAAACAGTTTTCTAGACTCCATTAATATCTCTTTTGTACGTGAACAGAATTTAAAATGACCAGTTTGTAACTAGACTATATTCTATGGATATGTCTGATCAACAATTTAGATATTTTTTATTATCAGTTTGCTCAATTTAGACTTAATAATTATAATGTCACTTAGATCAAGTTCGTAAGGTCTGCTGTATATCGGCTTTCTACTGGATTTAGAAACGTGACACTCGAACATGTTGGACATACCCCATGTGAACTAAGCGCTGCAATTCCAGGTTTTTTATTCGCATAACGAGGATGTGGAACTCTTCGCCGGAGACTGTGTTTCTCG
Source organism: Biston betularia (assembly GCA_905404145.2). Classification (NCBI taxonomy): domain Eukaryota; kingdom Metazoa; phylum Arthropoda; class Insecta; order Lepidoptera; family Geometridae; genus Biston; species Biston betularia. The sequence continues at coordinate 2,428,874 of FR989877.1, forward strand.
AAAAGTACAATAATGTCTTCTTCAGAGAGTAAATGTGATGTGATGAAATGTGGGTTATGCAAATTGATCGTGTAATTTTTAGATGAGATAGAAAATGCAAAGAGATCAGATATCCCTATGCATGCTAAACAGTTTGAAATCTTTGACGATCTGGAGATTCATAAATAAAGTATTAAAGGACTTATTTGTGCCGTTTCTTATTTGTAGGAAGTAGTAATGTGTTATAGTACCTACGTTAGTTAGAATATGTTGAAAGTTTAATTGTTGGGTACAGACATTCTTTGCTGAGTACGTTTTAGATGTACCTGCAGAGACGGGAAAGTTTTTATAGGCAGACACAATCGCACTTTATTGTCACGGCCAGTTCATTAGCGGTACTGGTTCTGCAAGTATTTTGAAGTTAGTTATGGAAATGGGTGTCGACAATGGTCGTTATTTTAATATTCTAGTGATCGTAGCCAATTACGGCTCCTCAATTGTAAACGAAGTTATTTTTTAGCGAATTAAACATTTTGTAATAGAAATTTAACATAGTTTTAACGTAATTTTTAATTTGATGTACTTATATAAGTAATATTATAATTATAGATTTTAATTTTGACATAATATGTACCTATATGGTAATGTAGCACTAAACTAGCTCTGGAGTATCAGTTAAGTATTACTTTGACATAAACATTGGACCAGTTTTTTTTTTAAATTATTAGCTAGACGGTAATTTATATCAAATTTGACATTTTTTTTTATTCATAATATTTTCTTTCAATAATTTTTAGAAGACCAAATTCACATGCCGATTCACGACAAAATATAAGAACTAAATCAACTAAATAATTTAAACTTAGATGAGATCTTCGCTTTAAAAATACCTCAGATTTTTTTTCGCGTTTCAGGAACGCCCGGAGCCTATTAAAGTAAGGACGGAGCTACACGTAACTGGCTTCATTCCAAGTCATTGCGGACAACAGCTAGCTGTTTTTGTCAATCGGGCTCAGTTAGCTAAAGACAAATATTTTTAGCTTCTTTTTCGTAGCGTAAGTTTAGTTGTGGCCCGTCTAATTTTCACTGTTTTAAGCGCGCGCCTAAACACTAAAAATATCACCCGCCTCTTTAATTATTCAAAGTTTTGACTGGCAACTTGTTTTTTTATTTTATTTTACATGGAAAACAAACAGCTGTTAATTTTGACAATAAATAGGAAACTATTACTATAAATCATAAATATAATAATAATAATAATTTATTTGAGCAAAATATATACAGTGAAGTTATAACTTAAAACACTATGATAGTAAACTTAATAAACTTAATATATTTTGAAGCCGTCCTTTGGGTCACTCGTCTTATAAGAGCCAGCTTCCAAGCTAGAGAACTACAAAATGCCGCAATACGCGACGATTACAAACAACAATAATAAAAACCAACACATAGTCGGGAGCTGACCAGCGATGACGAGGCGTTCCAATTTTTCTTGGAAGAAAGTGTAATGTGTGTAGTGTTTTGAATTTTGTATTTATATGTGTATCCCATCCAAAAAACGGCGTAACTCGAACCAGAGAAGGGTCAGAAAATTGTGCAACACAACATTTTTTACTCACAAAAAATAACTTTGACTAAACAAACAATATTCATGAGATATTCTTATCAATGTTGCCTCTTCCTTGTTTCACGGAGTACCTAACTTTAATAACTTTCAGATAGCAAAGTAACGCCTGAATCAATCAAATTTCAGATGTCATAAATATAAAATGAAGCCTGAAAATCTAATGCTAGAAAGTTTTTTCTAAGCTAATATCGGATTAAGAATATCTTCACTCCTCTTTCTCGTCACGAATCCGTCAATATCTGTCTCAAATTGAGTGAAACATATGCAGAAAATCAGCTTGAAATTTTGCGGCCTAACCACAAATGCGTGCGATGATTTAGCGATGATAGCTCAGTGGTTAGCGCGGTAGGTTCGCATGCCGAAGGGCGTGGGTTCAAACCCCAACAATGAGCTTGAGCTGCCGGTGAAGGAAAACATCGTGAGGAAACCATAGCATGGTGGTAGGGTACTTTCTAGTACTCGGCTGGCTAGCTACCACCCTCAAGTTGAAAATCTGCCGCCAAGCATCTAACGGTGTGTTCCGGCAGCCTCACTTGAGAGCCAGTTCCATTCCAGGCTAGGTGTGCTTTACCATCTTCAACCACACCTTTCACTTAACATCAGGTGAGCTGTGGTCAAACAACTAGCCTGTCAACCATTAAAAAAAAAATGTACATCTACTTCATCGAGTACAAAATTCGGACAGGACGGACTTACTACAACTTTATTTTATATTATTTTCTAGAAAGATAAATAATAGATAAGTGCTTAGCTTGGTAGTTTCACACGCTGGGTTCAAGTCCCAACGAGCAACGAGTCTGGCTCCAATGAGCTTAAGCTGCCGGTGAAGGAAAATATCGTGACAAAACTATAGTATTGTGGTAGGCTAACTAGTAGGTACTTGGCTGGCCAGAAAGACTGTCGTCGAACATTTACTGGTGTATTCTGTTAGTCTCCCACACCGTCTCTTACCATCAGGTAAGCTGTGAACTAACACCTAGCCTGTCAACCATAAAACAACTTGACTTTTCGTGTTGCTTCCAAAATTTTATCGAACTTACTTTTTTTAAGGCATGACTGGTCTCAACCATGGCTTACTTTGGCTGAGACTGTTTAACTCATGATGCATTGGCCAATGTACAAAAATCAATGCCAAAAGCTAAGAAAAGAAAGAAAACAGCTCAGAACATGGTTGGTCCTATCACCAGATATATTGATTACGGGAGCATTGGCGAGCCAGTATGGCGCTAGACACCATAGGATAAACAAGATAGCCGAACACCCTTAAAATTTTATATTACAATATAACATTGCTGATAATGAAGTGGGTTCAGTTTTACGATAAAAAAAAACTATTTCTTTGTTTTCTATTCAATTCTATACCTTAGTTCTTTATAAGTTGCTTTCCTTTCCGATCGGACTAAAATGCTAATTTAGTTAAGATAAACACAGCAAACTCTGTGGAACTCAGAGCTGAGTTTAGGGCCTTTTTAAATTGGAACCTAATTGAATTGCTAAATTATTCGATCAGGAGACAATGGGGGGTTTTGTTACTCATGTAAATAGAGCCTGCTTTTAAATCAAGTGTATTTGTGACTTTGTCGCAATTATTTTATAGTAGGCACCTATCGACCTACTACTTTTTGTTTCGTCTCAGTTTTATGTTTGCAATTTGGAAGTACCTCAGACGAAGAAATAGAAGTATGAGTAAAAATACGTCGTCTTACCTCTTAATATAACGGTAGTAGTAATTAAATTTTTGTTTGCGTTTTTATCTAATAAAATATGTTAAAGTGGTACTCTACTTTCCAGTACTTGGCTGGCTAGCTACCACCCTCAAGTTGATAATCTGCTACTTAGCATCTAATACTGTTTTTTCTTTTTTTTTAATAATTATACGCTCCACAGACACTGGGGTCCGTGACTTTTGTCAACTTTAATTACATTTTTTTTTACAATTTTACAATACAAAAAGAGGAAAGTTACGTTAGTAATCTTAATCTAAGGTTAAAGTAGGTACTAGATTGTGTTGTGTGTATACCGCGAGCAGACCAGCGACTGAACTGATACAATACTTAAATACTTTTCTTTTGTAAATACATACTTATTATAGATACAGTATACCACGACATTTTAAATAATGTCTGAATTTGAGAGCAAAAGCATTACAAAATTGGATTTAGTGAAGCTGTATCTTACAGTGTCTTCTAAACTATACTTATTGGAAAGTCTGTAGCGATCGGTCAGCTGGCTCATGAATTATTTAGAGCGTCGGTAATCGACCAACTCTGATAATATTGATGGAGCGGAAAAATACTGGTAAATACCGTCAGACGATACTTGTGATTTTTATATCGAAACCAGTAAGTTTTTTGGACACAGACATAAAATTATGTTCATGAAATTCTACTTTAAAATATTTTTAGATTTTTTAGGCTGTTGTTTTCACTGAGTGACTAATCACATTAAAAAATTTTAAGCAATTGTGACTGTACAAGTAATTTGTTAAATGTGGCAAATAAATTTCATTAAGAGTAAAAAAAACATAAGACTGACGAAACTAGCTTTGATCTATTTTTTTTTCTGTTAGTCTTACATAACTAATACAAGTAAAGTACCTATGAGATAATAATTATAATAAGTACAATCCACGTTCGGGTCTGTTACTTTTTTCACACTGGAACAGCTAGTTGTCACTAGCTGTTCCAGTGTGAAGAAATTACGGACACACATAATGTATATACTAACACTAGAGATTTACTACGACAACATGGCCCGCCCCTCCAAATTACTGTTTTAATGTGTGTAGTCACACCCTTAAAGAAAGAGTGTATGGGCCGCCTTACACGTTCAATCATGATCACGATCCGCGATCCGCGATCCGCGATCATGATTTCAAAATTTCTAGATATTATGCGATCCGGAGCATCAGTCCGTCAATCCGCTTCGTACACGATCAGTCTGGATCGCGATCATTGATCGCGGATCGCGGATCGCGGATCGCGCGGAACGTGTACGGGCTGCCTATGTAGTTGTAATTATTATTCGTCTTCAGTACCACCAGATTTGTTTGTCAACTTACCATAACTAGTTGACCGCGGAAGACAACGCACGTGTCATTTTCATAGAGTACGTCAGTGCAGCGCCATACTAATAATAAAGAGCGATTAATGAACGCCGCTAGTCGACACACAAATCCATGGATGGATTTGCTAGCTCGACTAGGTGTTTGACGGCAGTACTAGTAAGCGCACATGCGTGGTGGTGCGTTGTAAATACTTTCAAATGTTTTGAATTTTGGAGGGGCGGGTCATGTTATCGTAGTAAATCTATTCTACTAGATGCAATCTGCATTGGATTTACTAATAAAATAAAACATTTTTTTTATTTATTCCATAAGATTTATTAGAAATACATACTTATAGCTAGTATTACAAATCGAATAAGATTACTGTCGACAGTAATTTATCATTTTATTTAATAATAATTAAATAAAATGATGAATTCTGCTTATGGAAAACATATATATTGTTAATAGTTTATATTAAACAGAACAAAGAATCTTATCATAAGGAGAGCGTCTCGTTCGTGTCATTACTTTTACATAAAAAAGTAATATAGCATATAAATCACAGATTAGAAAAATATCAGAACAATGTTGTGCAAAAAATTAATGATTACTCATTAGCGCTAGAACCAAGAACTTACGTCACACCAAAATAGCAAGATATTTAGTTGTGTGTAATTCATGTAAGTAAGCAAAACTTGGAAGACTAAGGAATTTTCACTCATTTGACACGCCACATTGCCTTTGTACTTTTTATTTTCTGTGATATAGATTTACAAAAAATGTTCTAATTTTTAATTAATTACGCATATCAATGATATTTCATGTTACTTGGCACAATTGAAAAGGTTAATGGGTACTCGAGTCCAATAATCTTATCATGTATTGATTCTTGTTATAAATACTTCCATGATCCAGAAGATAAAATATAAATATTAAAACTACAAATAGTTGTTTCATTCATGTGCAGGATTATTGACGTTTCATAGAGTCGAATTCCTTGACTGTAATCTCTACATAGTACAAAGTCGCTTTCCACCTACGCTTAGATCTTTTAAACTACGCAACGGATTTAATGCGGTTCCATCAATAGACAGAGAGATTCAAGAGGAAGGCTTATAAAACATGTATATTATAGTAGCGAAAATCCGAGAATTTCAAAGATTTGTAATGTGGTGTTGTACAAAACACGTCTTTGTGCGCTTACATTGCAAACGCTAGCTCAACCTTACAAGTTATATCAAAATAATGTACTGTAATCTACATTGCACCTGTGCAAAGGTCGCTAGGTTCGATTACATTTGATAACTTTTCTCAAGGATGACACGGTCTCGTTTTCCACCCTATTTGACAAAAAGAAAAATGAAAAATTTAATTACATTTTTATATTATTATTAATAGCAAAATGTTATTTAGAACACAACTAATCTAAGCTTAATTATAACCATCTTAAAGTACTAATCTAGCAAAGACAATAACTACAAAAACTAGTATTTATAAAACACCTAACGATAAAATTCAATGCCGATACACTAACACAGCCATATTTTGTGAAATACATGTATCAACCTACATCATTACATAGAAGTACATAACTATCCTACATAAATATATAATTAAACTGTTTTTATTCTTACATTTTTTTATTTCATATAAACATAGAATAGAATTTGTAACGATGATAGCTCAGTGGTTAGCGCGGTCGGTTCACACGCCGAAGGGCGTGAGTCAAGCCCCAACAATGAGCTTGAGCTGCCGGTGAAGGAAACCATAGCATGGTGGTAGGGTACTCTCTAGTACTCGACTGGCAAGCTTCCACCTATTAAGTTAAAAATCTGTCGCCAAGCACCTAACAGTGTGTTTGGGCAGCCGCACTTGAGAGTTAGTATTATTTCAGGCTAGGTGTGTTTACCGTCTCTGACTACGCCGTCACTTAATGTCAAGTGAGCCTCTCAACATTAAAAATAAAAATAAAAAACTTCGATTCAATCTTAATACTGATAGATACTACGAAGTTATGCGCGAATCGCTGCGGAAATGCAAAATATTAACCATCCAAACATTGACCGGATCGTTCATTGGTTCGTTTGACAATACAGCAGACAAACTACTACACGAACGTTACAGTAAAACTATTTATATTGTGAAAATGAAAAACTTCATCTCGTAGTTTACCAGTATTTAACAATAGAAATGAAAATATTCATAATTTGATTTTATAATTGATACTCTACTCTTTAAAACCAAATAACAGTTTAGCTATATATAATAGTAGAATCATACCAAGCAAACTGAATATATTGATTTATAGGAGACGATATTACTTTGTATATGATAATATCATTACCACGTGTCTCTATAATTTACGTTTAATTACAAAGAGATATAATCACAGCCCTTATTTTGGCTTTATTTAATTACGAGTAAATAACGTACCTATTAAATACGCAATAATATGGAGCTCAATTTAACTTGGTAAAAGTTGGTAGTGCATTTTTTTCTTCTTGCATCTATAGTAGTCTACGCATTGGCAATTGGTTCATATTGGCAAAATTATGTACTTATTGTACAAAATCAAAACAAAATCGAAGGATATTTTTTTAAAAACATCGTAGGATATTTCACACAGCGCCCATCTGACCCCAAACTAAGCAAAGCTTGTACTATGAAAGTCAGATAACTTATTGAATACTTAATTATTTTTGCTGTTGTAAATTACACTTATAATACAAACAGAACACCCAGATACAACACAAACAAATACAGCCCTACAGCTCTTAAAGTAGATATTACTACCAGTGAGTCAACAGGACTGTCAATTATAAACCTACGTACATGTAATTGGAAGTAATTTTCATGAATAAAGACAGCCGTTATACATATTACGGTTAACATTATTTTTAGAAATAAGTCCGCGTTCAACCACAAACTCTTTTCAAGTAATTGAATGAATGTTAAAGAACACATAAATAACAGTTAACTTCTAAATTGAAAGCAAATATTTCCGACTGATATTTAACATCTGAGGCTACTATTTCTGATTCTCATATGACTAAATTATTATACCTACCCCATGTACGTACAAAGCGTTTTGATTACTGCTTAACATCAGGTAAGGTGTGGTCAAACGCAAACCTATAAAAAAAAACTCATGAAATACAAAGTTAAAATCTTTAAGAATCTCCACTGTCAACAGGCAAGAACTGCTGCTGTGCTACGGAAGACAGCATCATATCGATCGGCTTTGTGTCATCGTATAGAGATGGGGCTTCGCAGAGGATCGCAAAGGTCCCTACGATAGAGGCGATAGTGAATATCCAGAGGAACAGGCGGTCCAGAACCATAGCGACGAAACCCCAGTCTTGGTCTTCCTGTTGGTTAATTATTTTTTTGTAAATACACACGACACAGCGTAAAGGAAATTAATTTCTAAGTAATTACAGAAAAACAAATGTAAGAAATTCTGCTCTTATAAAATAGGTGAAAAAGTATTAAATTTGCCGATAAAAAACATTGTGAAGAAAATATAGTACTAAGATATTATGGTAATTTCTGGTACCGAACAAGCCAGCTGCTTTATTGAAGTTGAAAAGTATTCAAACATCTAAATTCCTTTCTATTTTTTGATTGTCAAGCTTTATGGTGTCAATCCGTTTTCTACATTCCTATGAAATTTTCTGACCTATTTTTTAATTTTCATTATATTTTTGTATCGTTTTCTTACCGCATTAAACTCGTCCTGTCGCTGCATGTGGTGTTGAATGAACATGACATTGTGGATTGCCTTTTCCAGCTCAAAAGGGTAGTTTGGCCTGGTCTTCTTAACCACGTCGCTGAGAGAGTCGTCAAGGCCAGACATCACGGAAGGGAGGCCGTTGTAGCCAGCGCTGAAGCTACCTAGAGCTCCAACCAGGCCGCTGAATCTACAGAAGAAATATAAATAATTTAAAATATCTAAGTTAACTTGTTCTAGTTACTAATGGGGCCAAAAATTTATTCAAAAAACTTTTTTTTTTGCAAATACATAGTCACTAGTAACAATACTAATCTATTTATACTATTATAAAGAGATTTTATTATTTTAAATTAATATTCAGAACTAGGCGTTTAGAATAACCTGTTTGTAGCCGTAGTAGAATGCAAGCCGTTGCAACCTCCAGGAAGATGATGCCGCAAAGAATCCGGACTGGATGCGTTAGAATTAGTCTGCTCAGCTGCTTGCAACGCATCCTTAAATTTATTTTTCTTCTTCATGCTTCTGCCAGCTATCTTCTGCGCTGCCAGATCTCTCAGCAGGTCATTTGGAACCCTCATCAAAAGCAGCTTCGGAAGTTTCGTAATAAAGAACTTTCTCACCCATGGAGCCATTTTATGAGTACTAGGCTTCCGGTAATGAACATTCAGTATGATGATAGTTATCACAACAGACAATCCTACTAACAACATCGTAAATAGTAAGTACTTCCCCAACAAAGGTAAAGCTAGTGATGTAGATGGAATGATTTCGGAAATCAGTAAGAAAAACATTGTCTGCGATAGTAAAATCGAAATACTTAGAGCTATCTTCTCTCCGGAATCAGCTGGCAAGTAAAACACTAACACTGATAAATATGAGATTCCGACACACGGTACAATCAGGTTCACCGTGTAAAATAGAGTTTTTCTTCGTAGTGTAATGTTGAAGAAGATATCTGTAACAAAAAGACATAAAAAGTTTCACTGATTAAAAATTCAGAAGAAAAGTAAAAGTTTTGTAATTAAAACCTTACAAGGTTAGAAAGGATTTGAGGGGTCGTAAAAGGTGAAAAAAATTTGGGCTAAATAAAGTTGGCGCGATTTATTGAGTGGAAATGCTCCTTTATAGTGTTTTAACTGGTTTATTAAGTTCTGAAGTTTATAATTTTGAAACATAGGCATTCATTTTTATAATTATACGTCAGATAATACATAATATGTCAGATATTATCAACAATCGCTTATGTATAAATCTATGTACATATTCACGAACTAAGAACAGTTGGTCAAAAGGAAAATCAGCAGTACCGGACTCAGTAGGTACCTGGAACTAAACTAGGTATACTACTTGATAGTGGTGGCGTAAATCTTTTTAGCATTAGGTCGTCTAGGTAGGTACCACCGCTGAGATATACTGCCGCCAATCAGTATCGTGTGAAAACATTACTGTGTTCCGGTTTGGGTATTGCAGCTCAGTAGCTGCAACCGTGCAAACCGGAACACAGTAATGATTAGTCCGAACAGCTCTGTAATGTCAGTACATTACAGAACTGTTGGGACTAATCATCGTAAGTCACAAAGCAATGAGCACCAAAGCAGCGGTTCTCTGATTTTTGTGTTGCTACTCAAAGTTCACTATTCCACCTGCCAGCACTCATGTTCCAAACGAAACAACAATTTTGCCTTCAACTTTCGCAGCTACAGTCTAAGTTCAAGTGGGGCCACTTTCCATTTGAAACTTCAGTTCTCGAGATATAACTTCATTTATAATACGGAAATATCCAGACAAAGAACAATCATCTATGATCTTCGTACAAATGTTTGTCCGGAGTGGAAATCTAGCCCACGCTCCACAGCTCAGGAAACAAATCTACCAATTGAGCTAACAAGAAGCAGTCAAATCAATTCTAAGCTAGAGATTGTAAATAAAAGAAAAATACGGTGCCTAACATTCTGTTTTTGACATTCTTCCATTTTTTGTCAATTTCTTTTAATAAAACTAAAATACGTTACGCGTTTGGAAATGGAGCATGTTTGTTTGTCCCAAAAACATGAATTGACTATAAAACTGTCCCTAATTCTGTAGGTAAATTGATGTTTCATAAAATACCCATTCCTCTACAAAAAGAAGACATAAAAATGGGAGTCTTATTATCCTTAAATTCTTAATCTGATTGTGTTTCAGCCAAAAGAGGACCACCAAGCGAGAAATTGGTACAAACGGAATAAAACGGCTTTTACACCATAGTTCAAAGGGAATATTTGGCGGCATAATAAAAAAAACTTATTCCTTTGCGTTAGAGGCGAAAATAAGGAAATACACAATCTCTTTCGTTTTTATTCTTTGTCAGGAATTCCTCGAGCATTGTTTTGGTTGAGAACGGTTTCTGGTCGGTTGTTTTGAATAAAGAAAATTAATTTTCGCGGAGGCGATGTAACAGAAGTTAATGTCGGGCCCGAGGACTTCGGAAAACTTTATGAATTGTTTCCAGAGAAATATTGCTAATCGATCGGTTGTGAGATTCAACTTCCAAAAATGGTAAGCAATGTTACGGTTTCAAAATTAATAACACGTCTGCCGATGTCGATATGAATCGGTTTCGAGTTATTGAAATCATAATATGAAAACAAACCTTGGATAAATAAATTATTAGTTCTAAAAGTTTTGCATTCTATTTAGTATACGAGTTTAGTAGTACGATATTCTTTAAAATATTTTCAAATTATCATATTTTAAATTGTTGTATTGTATTTGCCGCTGACTTCAAACGGTGAAGGAAAATATCGTGAGAAAAGTTAAAGGTCCGCGAGCTCTTAAAAAAATCTCGAAAATTAAAGAAGAGCCCCGCAGCAATGAAACAGCTTCTAAAAATACGGCTTATTCGGTTCCGGAAATTATTGTACTAGATATTTTGTCGACAAGCAAAAGTGTACAAACATCACTGTGTTCCGGGTTCTAGGGTACTGCAGCTAGCGAAATTATAAGGCTGAAAAGTCTAACCACCGAAGGTCTTAAAGTAACGAGAGCTAAAGCAGCGATGCCCTGGAATTTGTTGTACTACTAAAAGTTCTATGTATCGCTGCAATGGTCAAGGACATGCGTCTCTATATATCTCTTACGATTAGGAGAGCGTCTCGTTCGTTTCATTACTTTTACATAAAAAAGAGGATTGATTTAAATTTTGTGGAAAGATTAAATTAAAATTGATTATCTTTAAAAAAAAAATAAGCGTGATAAGTATTTATTCCACGCATTTAAATATATCAAACATTCGAACATTTTAAACAGTCAACGAAATCTGACATGAAGCAATAAATGCTAGCCTGTGCGAAAGAAACACATAAAGTTCCAAATGTCTTGGAACACAAAAAAACGACCTTTACGCCAACTGAGCGTAAGCCCGTTGATAAATGACTCAACAATCAGCATTCGGTCTACGTCCGCTGTTTATCCAAAACAAACGTTTAACCTGTTCCGAGGCGGCAATAAAACGCGGCACGACGCGGTAAAGTGCGGCAAAACGCGGTAAAATGCGGTAAAACGCAGTAATTTACCAAAGATAAGCGTCTCTTCGTCGCTCGACGTAATTTACGCCGTCGTTCAGATTAGCTCGCGTGGATTGTTTGAAATACAAGTTTTGTTTAGAGTTTACGAGCATTTCTAGTTTTAGAGAACTAATATACTATGATAGCAATAATGACATAGCCTTATTCGAAATAAGTCTCAATCGCTTTCTAAATAAAGTGTATAAGAATATAAAATATTAACAATAACAATAACTAAACTATATCTAATGTATTTTAGCTATTCGTGACAATTTTTGTATGTATACATTTTACATAATATTAATTTAATAAAATTCATAATTGTATTTCTCTCTAGAATTCTAGATTTATTTATAAACACCTTACGCTTAATTCACATCAGTCAGAAGTTAACAGCGCGTTTTAAACAATTAGTTTTAAAGTAACATTTATAAGCAAATCCTTACATGTAACGTGTACTCAAAGATAGTTTGAAGTACGCTTTTGGAATAGTCATAAAAAAAGGATGAAATAAATTTTGTAAATACATATTTCCAAATACAATAGTCAAATTAGAATAATTACAAACAACAACACAACCCATTACAATTATAAACAATCAATCAACAACAATCAAACAATACAAATCAATAAACAATCTATCAAACCAATAATTATCATCAATTAATTATCATCAATTTTTTATTAGCTTACAATTATTATTTACAATTTTTTATTTAGAATTATTTACAATTTATTTTGTTTTTGTTGTTGTAAATATATATTTCGCTAAATCATAAATATATAGTTTGGCCTATTACAATTACTTACGTCGAAACTATTATAGAACTAAACTGTAGTAAGTAAATATGAATATTATTATTATTATTTAATAAAATATCAAGTCTCATAGTATCGTTTTACTACATACGTAACAATTTCAAAATTATCAGCCCCAGTTCTAAAAGTTTCGCAACCAATACATGTTATCCAATCTAAGTTTAAAACAAGTAATTTGTTCAGTCGTTCGGAAAGTTTGATACGATTTAGTATAGACAAGTTACGCAAACACTAATGTGTATACATACATGTATAAGTCAGATATCCTAAACATAAAATTTTTATAATTGTTAGTATAGTCCGCCGCCAAGCAGTAGTACGTAAATATTATTGTGTTCCAGTTTGTAAGATACTGCAGCTAGCTGCTAGAGTAATTACTGGGCTATTGAGACTAACTATTAAATGTGTGTGACTGAGATGCCGGTGAAAATGGTGCCGGTATTTAAAAACCGCTTAATTGATTTCGATAAAATTTATATAGGACTAACTCTGAAGTATGTATGATACCCAGAAAAAGAACATCAAAATCGATTCATAATTGGCGGAATTAACGCGTAACATACATTAATAAAACAGTCGAAAGGAGGTTCTCACTCCTTCTTTTGGAGTCGATTAAAAAAGGGAAGCACGCCACACGGGTAATACTCAATCCAGCAGCGTATTACACTGTTTAGCGGTACGTAGAAAAAAGGACCGTTTTGTTCGAATTTTTAGAAGTACTTTATTCATCAGAAATATAATAAGCTAATTGAGCTTTTAGAGGTGACAGCATTCCCACCTACTCGTACATTTTTCACCCACTCAGTTAACCTTAATAGAGACAAAATCTACATACATAATATAAAACAATTTCAGCAAAAACATCTCGTACATCAAGCTGCCAGAAAAGGGCTCTGATTAACTAGGAGTGGATGCTTATTAAATTGACCTTCTTGCATTGTCGCCTTTATTTTCGCGGATTCTGCGCTTTTTCACGCTTTTTGTGTTCACACAGTCGCCGCATACGTAATTTTGCGGCTCGTGCGATTTCACACAACTAGGGATGAGGCTAATGAAATTAATTCAAATTACAAAATGATTTAGTCTTAACTGAAATAATTTTATTTTTATTCGAATAAATAAATTCCCTTTATCTCCTCTATTTCACTTGATCTCATCACTCAGGACACTGGAACCCAATTTTTTAAAATTTTGCAATAAGTTTGCGTTTGACCGCCAACTTGCTTGATGTGAAACGAAGATGCGGTCTATAATAGAGCATGCTTGCTTAGACACCCATTCACTCGCGACTTGATTTTCAAATAAATACAAATAACTGTTTTTTAAGAGTGTTCATATTTTTACTCATAAACGACGATATTGACAGACAGATCAAAAAATGTAAAAAAAATAATCATATAGAAAAAGACCGCTCTTTGGATCCCAACTCTTTTTTAATATGTATATAGGTATATTAAAAAAGACTATTAAATTATAATGTCACGAATTCACGATGAATAATGTCGGTTACTCCGACTGTAGTTACTGCCACACACGATGGCCTTCTTCACGGAGTCAATACAACGCGGTTTTGTCTGTATTCGCGGAGCGGAGAGAGATATGTATCAAAATCACGCCAGTCTTTATAGTAGAAACAATATAAATATTTGTAAATCCACTAATAAGCTATAAAAATCTAATTTCAGCAAACTATAGTATAAACACTATTAGTTTAGATATTTGAAATTACTAAGAAATCATGTGTTATCATTAAAATTAAACACTCTTTTTCGAATAAGTTTAGAAAAAAAAATTTGATACAACTTCGAATACGTCGCTCGTCTCTACTTACCACCATAAATAATATTTCACGTTAAGATAAACACATTTTGAGTTTATAATGACGCAGTTTTCATTGTGCGTAACGACCCTCTAGAGATTCTGTGAAATGTTTAGCAGAACATTTTAAGTTTGAATATTTTTACTATGTATATAATGGTAGGTTTTTTATTTATAATTATCTTAGGACTTTTCACACAGCGCCATTAAACAGAACCACCCCAAACTAAACAGAACTTATATATGCGCTGCGCCCCGCGGTCTTAAAAATATATGCTCCAGGGTCTCCGCTACGTCCATACCAAATTTCATCCAAATCCGTTCAGTAGTTTTTGCGTGAAAGAGTAACAAACATTTATCCAACCATCCATCCAAACTTTCACATTTATAATATTTATAATATTAATAAGTTCTGTGTATCGCTGCAATGGTCATGGGCAGGCGTTATCTCTTACCATCAGGAGAGCGTCTCGTTCGTCTCATTAGTTTTACGTAAAAAAAATATGTAGGATTATCCCTTAAAATCAAAAGCACCTGTAGAATAGAACAGTTAAAGGAATCAATTAATAAAATATGCATGACAATAGAAACACTTGAAGTTTTTTAACTCTTTTGTCTTGTTTTGGCACGCAAGATTGTAACATTAAGATTTCTTACAAATTTATTACCCCTAAAGCGCAAGTAATTTTGAAAACATCAGTTTAATTAGAGAAGTTTTTACTAGATAATTTTATGAAATAAGACAATCGTATGTAACACCCTCTAATCATCATAACGACTCGACTCATCACAGACCGCCTTAATAAACCATAACTCAACTCGAACAATAAAGGCGAAAGTCACTTAGTACTTTAAGGTAACATTGCACTAAGACGAATAATAATACTAGAATGTACCATGACTTCACTCACGAATTTCCGCAAATTATGGCAAGTTACTAAAAAGCTTTTGGCGTAGCTTGACTATAGCCAATCTTAATAAGTGATCTCGACCAATTATTGTCGATCTTTAATTGCAATTTCAATCTATTTTAACGTGAATACATAAAATTATTTAAATTTGTTTCCATGTTGGGATTGATGAAAACACAAGTGGTGTAATTACACCACTCAACAGCTAAATGATCAAAGCATTCGCAACCATGAGTAAACACTTGAGATATACAAATCGATATTATGCGTACATAATTATTTATCTATACTATTATAAAGAGGAAAGATTTGATTGTTTGTTTGTTCGTTTGTATTGAATAGGCTCCGAAACTACTGGACCGATCTTAATAATTATTTCATTATTAGAATGCTTCATTATCTGTGATGGGCATAGGCTATATTTTATTTAAAAAATAATTAGGGATCCGTGTGGAAAATTCAATAATGTAACCCAAGCTGTGAAAAATTTGAAGAAATCCTTACTTAGCATGCGCAGTGAAAACTATAGACAACAGAATAAAGTGACGTTTTATAGAGCAAATTAACAGCTACAAATAAGTCCGCAATATTATATGTATAGCTGTCACAGTTATCATCTACATCTTATAAAGAGGAAAGATTTAATTTTATGTTTGTTTGTATTGAATAGGCTCCGAAACTACTGGAACGATAAATTTATATTGTTAATCGAGTTTTATTTTCCCGTGCGAAGCCGGGGCGAGCTGCTAGTACATAATAATAAAACAAATACTTATTTAGGATTTTAACCATACTCCGTACATACAAATCTGATTAGGCATATAAAACTTATGGTGGACTAAAAAACTCACATAGAAACTCTTTATCGTGAACACAAGAAATAGTAAAAGTACAGAAAACATCATCAAATCTTATGTGTGGCACAAGGCGGCCTTATCGTTAAAACACACATATACATAAATGAATCCTAAAAAATTACACTGGTTCTTTGGGCAGTCGTGTAAAAGGTGATTTTCTTTTTGAGCTACAAAGAAAGAGAAAAAATGTTTTTCATGATGCATTCCTAGTGCAGTGCGGACCAACCCTAAAGAAGAAATTGTCACCCGGCACTCCTAACGCGTCAATTAATTTCATAATTGTGTCATCTTCAGTAATCGTGGAAATCTAAGCAATTTGCTCCAAGTGTTTCGAGGACCGCTTGTAATTACGATGAGGGCTCAGTAAGGGCTTCTCTCGCACTAAATTAGAATTCCTTTTCACTCTTTGACGAAACATTTGCGATTCGACAGGATATTCTGGGTTTGTTTAGGTCGAAAGGCAGACTTATTCAGAGCTGGGAAAGGTTTAGGGATGTAAACAAGTCCTTATTACGTGTTTATTACTTAAGTCTATCTTGATGACTTGATAGAAAAGGTTTTTAGACATAGAATTTGTTTGTATTGAGAATAATTTTATTAACGCCATTTAAACTTATCCCAACAATCGACCCAATTAATCGGAACTTGTGTGCTGTCTTCAATTGATCAGGTTTTTAGCAAGAAGTAGATGTAGCCGTGTCAGATGTCTATCGATATTAAAAAACATACAAACACACAATACTTTCACATTAACGATATTATTGTGAGCTGCTTTGTTAAATAATGAGGTACATTGAAGAAGGTACGTTGTTACGTCTAACACGCATTTGGCCGTGACTCGAATACTGATGGAAATACGCAACGTAATTGCCTGAGCCATTTATCATGCGGTTTACCTTAAGAGTTGTCTTGAAAGCCGTAATGAAAGTGGGATGCCGTTAAGTACGCTGTTTCTGCCTTTTGAGGGGAATACAGTTTGTTTTAGGAAGTCTTTCTTTGTTTCGGTTTGTTGGTTTTCTGATATAAATATTGGAGGAGAGGTGATTATTTCAGTATAGATGTAAACAGTGCACAAATATATTAGTGTTTATAAATTCGAGCTACTTAGTATCAATCCTTCTTTCCTTCTTAGTCTTAGTAGTGTCTTAGTTTAATTAAAAGGGCCTGAAAAAAGTGCAGTGCACAAAAAAACATTAACAGACTATTTGAGATGATTTTATCAAGTTAGTCAAAATGTAATCTATTATCTCTTTAACCATATACGTATAAGATTAACGTGTGTCTGTCTGTGGCATCGTTGCTCTCAAATCTGGATCTGATTGAGTCGAATAAGGAATTCAGTTACTGGTGTCAGGTTTAATTTTGAATTTTTGGTTTACATATTTTTTGTGAATACGTCCTTAAAAAACAACCACAACACGATCTGAAAAACTCTCTTCTAAGAGTGCAAGTGATTACTGAAAATAAAATGAAAATAAGGGCTTTATTAATCTTACTACCCTACTCAAGCTAACCTGGGTAGGGTTCTTGGCAGCAAGGGTAGTATCTCTCGTGACGCTCCGCCGGCACTCCGAGGATGTCCCACTCTACAGATGGGTAGTACTCGCGAAGGTCGATACCAACGTCTACCATGTCGCCTTTCTTCTGATTGATATGCTTCAAGTCAATCTGGAATAGTTGAGAAGTTTAAGAACAAGACGAGATCGTACTTGCGTCCATTTTTTTCCCCAAGGCTATCACACTAATATACAGCAAGACTGATGAGACACCTACGATACTCGAGGACGTGATATTTGGCGATCATATAGGAAATAAAAATAACATTTAAAATAAATATTAACTGACTAGTAGGTAAACTTAATCGAAAGGTATGTAATTAATTACGCAACGATTGGACACCGCGCTGACGTTGTGAGGACGCTCGCGCCGACGACTAGCGGGCGACACAAGCACGTACTTGTCGCGTGATCAAAACATCGTTATCAGCATCGGGAGTGTATCCACGCTTCATTTATTTAAAATTTGGTATCTAATTTTATTACATAATTATAACGAGAGTCGAGTACCGAGTACTTTCCTTCATTACCGTATATGTCTCACCAGTCATACTGTATAAGCAAACGTTTGTATGTATGTTTGTTGTTTAGCTAAATCGATTTCGATGATAATTTTGCAACGCAGATAGTTTATAGTCTTTTTCCTTATAGTAAACGTAAAAAATACGTATTCTGAAAAAGTAGGTAAAACCACGGGGCACAGCTAGTTAGGTATAAAATAATATTGGCACCTAAATGGTAGAACTGAAGTAGAATGGTAGAACAGAACTAACACAACATGATTGGGTCATATTTTGTCCGCACTAGAGTGGTTGAGATTTATATTCACCATTGACTTTCTTCTACACCTAGCCTAGAATAAAACTGGCTCTAAAGTTAGACCGCCAAAATACACCGGTAGGTGCTTGGCATCAGATTTTCAACTTGAGGGTGGTAGCTAGCCAGTCGAGTACTAGAAAATACCCTACCACCATGCTATGGTTTCCTCACTACGTTTTCCTTCACCAGCAGCTCATGCACAACTCGCACCCTTCGGCGTGTAAACCAACCGCGCTAACCACTTAGCTGCCATCGCTTCACCACAGTCGGGTATAAACAGGTCTGGTTCAGTTTATAATTATGATGGTAATGTTTTTATTCCGGTTTGTTTTGTTTGGTTTGTTTTAGTCTCAAATTAATGAGCGCTAATGCAGCGAGGCCCCGGACTTGGTTTGTTTTGCTACTCAAAATTCTGTGTATTATGAAATACATTATCTCTTACCATTATGAGAACATATCGTTCGTCTCATTACTTTTACATAAAAATAATTGTTTCGATTCGCTACTCAAACTAATATTGAAGTACCTGATCTCCATCATAGCTCCAGGAGCCAAACTTGAGGAAGCAGGTTTGCTGGTCGAACGGGAAATATCGTACGTCGATCTCGCAGGAAGACTTGAAGATGGCTGGTGGCGTCCAGAGCACCTTGCCGGTGTGGTGGAGCACTGCCTTGGTCATGGTTGTCACTACATACTCTCCATCGGCACTACGAGAGACACATAACCTTAAGAAAAAAACTTAAACGAGATTTTCAACTTCAGAGTGGTAGCTTGCCAGCCGAGCACCACCACGCTGTGGTTTTCTCACAAGGTTTTTCGTCACCGGTATCTGAAGCTCATTGTTGGGATTTGAACCCAAATCAGATATAGCCTGTTAACCCGGTAAGGGTGTGTGGTAGGTAAATTAGTTGACTATTAGGAGATAATCTAATCCACAATCTTCAGACAGATCAACCGTCAGACTCCGTTCAATGAATTCCGTTTCTCGAAGCTGACCTCTTTCTATAGTTTACTCAAAAAAAAAAGGATATCCATTTTTGATTAACAAGAACGATCGAATTCAATAACCTAAATAAAACACTTCAATTCAATAAACACAGAAAAGCTTAAACAAGTTTAAGCCTATCTTTGTTTAAAGTAATAAAATTAAGCCACGAAGGGCTGACTCATTTGCCGCCAACATTGGTTTCATTAAAAACTCTTTCACCACCCACCCTTAAACCATAACCCTCAATTATCTTAATCACCCCTTAAATTAGGCAACGCTCGTACGGAAGATAAGTAACATTGCAGGGTGAGGTATAACATCCTATGTAATTTATTAACCTGAGTCTTTCATTTTATGCTTGTGAATTTTGAGGTGGAAATTGAATATTATGAGGTATACAACCGCTAAAATAATACATAAGCCTTACACTCAGGAATTCATTGGTTTCCTGTAGGTAAACGTACACAATCGTAGACTGCAACTTCACTTAACATCAGGTAAGTTAGCAGTCAAACACAAAGCCTAAATCACTGATGCAAAGTTGCATGTTTATTGATTTTCTATCGGATGCAATTTGGAGAGTGGACTTTTGAGTAGCTAGACGAGAACTTCATAACCAACAGCCGTTTTCTGGGCTTATTATATAAACTAGCTGCGCCTGCACCCGCTACATGTTTTCGGGAAAAATAGTAGCTTATGTACTAATCCAGGGTTTCAGCTACTTCCATATCAAATTTCAAATCTGTTCAGTAGTTTTTGCGTGAAAGAGTAACACACATCCATCCATCTAAACTTTCACATTTATAATATTAGTGGGATTATAAACAGCTTATTTTTACACAACGCCCCAAGCAATCCTCGAACTAAGCAAAGCATGCACTGTGGAAACCATATAGCTGATAGAATACTTATATATTTTTTTTTACATAGGTACATACTTATTAATAGATACAGAACATCTAGACACGGAACAACCATCTACGCTCTCCGCATAAATGTGAGGCTTGAGTGGAAATCAAACTCACGCCTTTCAGGTCTCGAAGTTGACGCAAATTGCAAAAGAACAAAACTGAATAAAATGAAGTCTTCATACCTTGAATATAGTGTATTTTCGGTTACAACAGTGATGAGGATTTAAATAACATGGCAATATTAAAAAAATTATCTACTAAAAATATAATCTAATATATATTATTTACTATTTAAAACTAAAATTTGGCATAAAATATAAATCGAAATAAATTAAAATAACCACAAAACACTATACCCTCTTCTCGCTGCAGTAACCACTTGCCGACACGTGTTTCGCCTCTACACGAGGCATCCTCAGGACGTGTTGGGAAAACACTAATTATACCTTGAACACTCAAAATGAACCTCCGCAAAGTAACGCCTGAATCAATCATACCTATAAATAAAATAAAAACTTTTACAACTTTTACTTTTACTTTTACTAACAATAGTATAATATATAAGTGTTAGATATATTTTCAAAGAACAGTTTCTGATACAGCACTTTTTAGACTGATACTAGAATCCTTTAACCATAAACTTAAAGCTTAAAGACGCACGTATATCTAAGCGAATTTACACTAAGACGCAGCCTCAGTAAGACGCAGCCAGTTTATGACACGAGCTATAAACCTATCAGAAGGCAACTGATGCGTGAGCGGGATATGGCTTGAAGATGATTTGGATTAAGTGATGGCATTGGAGCGGTTTGAATACCCATTAATAAACTTTTAGGAATGATACATTTTATTATAGAGGATACAAAGGCAAGTCGTAGCGATCATAGCTCAGCGGTTAGCGCGGTAGGTGCGCATGCCGAAGGGCGTGGGTTCAAACCCCAACAATGAGCTTGAGCTGCCGGTGAAGGAAAACATCGTGAGGAAACCATTTATTTATTTTATTGAGAAAGAATACGGTTAACCAATTACACTCAATCTCACAAGCATGGTGGTAGGGTACTTTCTAGTACTCGGCTGGCTAGCTACCACCCTCAAGTTGAAAATCTGCCGCCAAGCATCTAACGGTGTGTTCCGGCAGCCTCACTTGAGAGCCAGTTCCATTCTAGACTAGGTGTGCTTTACCATCTTCGACCACACCTTCACTTAACATCAGGCGAGCTATGGTCAAACAACTAGTCTGTCGACTATAAAAAAAGAAAGAAAAAGTCGTACAAAAAAGAATGTCTTAATTGTTTTGATGTATTTTGTAGTTACTGTATTTTATTAAAGAAAAAACTTAACACAACAAATTATTATTAGATTCCTTAATTATCGAGTGGTGGAATTCAATTTTGGATGTGGACGATAGAATTTAGCTGCTATAATTCCCGGCTTTTGTGATCATCTGTTTTCTAAATTACTTCTTAAATGGAAGCAAATTTAAAGACGTATTCACATCATTACTACAAGGAAACCGTACGGGAAGACGTAACTTGCTAATATGGATTTTTTTTACTAGTTGCTTGACGTTGTGTATAACTTCAGAGTGAGTTTTCATTCCAAGGAAACTATATTTAATATTTTAGATCCAAGTATAAAGAGCACTGAAGCAACTTTCGTATAAAAATACCTAGAAATATCATGATTTTTCTGAGACAGACTCATCACACTAAATAAATACGAGTTTATCTGTTTAGGTATATGTGGATGAAATTTGGAATGCAGACAATTTATACTTTTGTGTTACATATAATTGCTTTTTATCCCCTGGAGCCATGTTAATTTTTATATAACACAAATTTGCTGGTGGCTAAGGAAAAATATACTCCAATATTATACCATACAATGTTGTTTGGTTAGAATATTTATGCTAAATTACTGTGCTGTTGAGACTAACGATCGAAAGTTTGTTTTGCTACTCAAAGTTCTGTGTACTGCTGCAATGATCATATACATGTATCATCTTTTAGCAACAGGATAGCGTATCGTTTGTCTCATTACTTTTACATGAATTAAAACATTGTCTCTCTCTCAAGAGAAAAATAACATCACGTTCTATTGTTTTTTGAAGATTCGGCTGCCTTGTTGCGATACCGTCTGGCTTCCAGTCTAGAAGTCCTGGGTTCAAATCCCAAAAACCAAAAACCAACGTCTGAGACTTCTTAAAAAAGTTCTTGAAGATGTGTTAAGCCTGATAATCCGCTCTTGACTAGCACGGTGGACTATGACCTTGCCCCTCACAATGAGAAGAGGTTTGCGCCCAGTAGTGGGAAATTTTATGAAAACAGAGCTGTTCCAAAGTTCTATTTACGTTCACACATTATGTAAACACGTTGTATTATGTGACAACCGAACAAACACTCATCAACATCCCGACCAATTTGTCCTCTGTCCAAAAAATATCTACCACGTTTACTTACAAGTTGTAGTAACCCGGCTGTATCGTAGCTAATTGATTGCAGCGTATATTGACAAGAAACGTTCGGGAATGATACATCATGTTGTGTCAGAACAGGCTGGCGGACGATTTATCACGGCACCACACGTGTCGTGTACTCTTGGCTTAAAGACAACCTTAGAAGAGACTTGGCTTACGAGATGTTTGTTCTGAAATTAGTGTGTGTGTTAATAGCGAACTTACATACAAATAAGTTTAACAATGGAAACTGATGTGGTTTACTCAAATTTTAAACGTTCCTAAATGTAAGGAACTTCCATAAATTATAATAAGTTCAAACGATAATTTCTTGAATTTCTGGAGGATCATTGCTTCGATTAAGTCTCAGTCTATCTTAATTATTGAACGCATTTTAACACACTTAGGATTTTTTTTGTGGTTGACGGGGCCTAGTTGTTTGAACAAATCTCAGCCGATGGTAAGTCTTTGGTGAGAAAAAAAATCTCATCTGGTGTTCTGGAATGGAACTGGCTTACAAGTGAGGTTACCAGAACACATCGTTAGGTGCTTAGCAATATAGATTTTCAAATTGAGGGTGCCTAGTCAGCCGAGTTTTAGAAAGTACCCTACCACCATGCTATGGTTTCCTTACGATGTTTTTCCTTCTCCAGCAACTCAAGATAAACCGATCGCGCTAACCACTGAGCTATCATCACTACGAATTATCTACACTCTTACCAGCAGGAGAGCGTTTCATTCGTTTCATTACTATTAAATATGCGTAAAACTCTTGTATATTTTTCTCCGTAGTGCACAGTTTGATTCAACATGTGCCTTTTTACTACCGAATTGCCTGAAAAACGTCATCTGTACATGGTGGATATTTCCCACACGCGCACAAAGTGAATCCATATTTTTACACAGCGTGGCTGTGGAACTCACTGCTGGAGTTTGTGTTCTCTGAAAGGTACAATATACGAGTAGAATATTTTAAGCCAATGAAGTGCGCTGGATGCCGCTTCCAACCAGTCTTTGTAGAAGCCTATGTTCAGCAGTAGACGTCCTACGGCTGAAATGATGATGAATGCATGAGTTCTAAGCCATAGCAAATAAGTTCTTTGCAATAAGCCCACTACTGTCTAACATCAGGCAGGGTGTGGTCGAACGTAAACCTTTTATGAATAAAAAAAAAACCTAACAAAATTAAACTTGAGAATGACAATAGCGCGACAACAATAATGATGTTACCCGCCCCACTGTTAGTAGTCTTCTGTTGTAAATGCCAGCGACCACCCATCTGAAACGATCCGACTTGATCCGCCTGCTTGGTGATCTTGTATGATCATCTTGTCAACTCGAGCTACGCCATAAGTGTTATAAGAGATAAGGAGAGATCAAAGGCAGCTACGAGTAAAGTTACACTTGTGACGTTAATATAATGTGAATTATGAATACTTATATCTATTTATTGAAATTTTATAGACATCTCGGGACTTGTTGAGTGGCAACAAACTGTTTATGTGAATAATCATTTTGATAAATACTATTTACAAAATTTATACAAAAAACTTAATCTAAAAGTCCGTCAGAGGTCCAACCTTAACCTAATAAAAAAGCTCAGCATTGCCACGTTTTTTTATTTTATTTTGTTTAATGAATAAATTACATCATTTTGATTTTTTTTCTTAAGTCTAAACTACGGTCTGAGACTGTGAGTTAAATTTACTATGTTATGTTAATTTATTGATATGCCATCGCTCATATTTGTACGGCTAAAGGGCAAAACACGATCACATGACATAATTAAATCTCTCTATGTATATGGTACCAATTTATACTACTCGTGTTTTATCAAATAAATAATCTCTATCTTTAACTTTTATGTGTTCAGATGAGTAACTGTTGAGTAACATTTTACGGATTCTAAATATTCCTTACCACATTTTCACATCTCATAAATAAATACCACATACATTTCGATATGCCATAAAATTTTGGCAGTGCTCTTCGACCAAAATTTGGCACTAACTTGGAACGCGGCCACAAAACAAACAGGACTAAAGTAGGGACTTAGATCTTTATATGCAAGTGGAGCATGATCACATACAGAACAGACTTAGGAAAGTCTCTACAATTTTTTTTATTTTTGTAATGTAAAAAGTAATGAGACGAACGAGACGCTTTGAGACTTTTGATAGAGTTAGTCTCAACAGCCTTGTAATTTCTATAGTACGTATTTTTATAGTACGTATTAAGTAACAAACATCCAAACCTATAAACTTTCACATTTATAATATTAGTAGGATGTAACTCACCCCGTGTACATTTTAAACTGGCAAAAGTATATAACCTTTTTTCTTAATGTTTCTTGTGACAGTTTCTTAAAACTTTCTATATTTAAGAGGGGGATTATGCCCCATCCTTGATTACGCCGAACCTTCAGCGTGATTAATGTATGTCAGATACATAGCACCATGTATCACTGTATGTTACTATGATGTAAGCTATGTGTCTGATACCCTGAATATTCCAGTGGAATATCTACAATGAATTTGTCGGTAGCCGGTAACCACATCGTATGGTACGCAATGATAAGTAATTAGTCAAAAAATATTTCTAATAGATTTGTGTAGATCAAGATCTAAGAATAGTTAGGAATTAATTCCCACTACTGAACGAGAACGAACTATTCCCCGCGCAAAATCTTACAAGTTCAATTGTACTTGCAAATTATGCCGTATTACTACAGCATAAAGTCCAAGTCCAATTTCCTAAGAGAAGACGTTGTGTCACCGCAACGTATTCTAAGTGCTAGAATAAACTGTTCTAAAGTACTGAAAGAAAGGGAACGAACTTTTAACATATTATGTTCAATAGAACTACTTTTTAGTTCAGCTGTACAATTAATTATTCTGATTCCTAGGTAGATCAAAATTAGCGTTGACTTAAAATGTTCCATTTTTTCATGCGATTGTTTTTTGGTGTTTAAACATTGAACTCATGGACATGTGCATTCTTCCCATCCTCACATACGGCGCTCAAACTTGGTCTTTGACAATCGAGCAAAGGTCCACACTCGCGGTTTGTCAACGAGCGATGGAGCGCAGCATACTGGGCGTAAGGTTATTAGACCGCATAAAAAACTCCTGTGCTGTGCTCCAAAACTCAGATCATTGATGTAACTCAAAAAACTGCCATGCTAAAGTGGGACTGGGCTGGACACGTCTGCCGAATGCCAGCAGAGCTATGGGCGAAAACCACCACCGACTAAACGGCCACCAGGCCGGCCTAAAAGGCGGTGGAAAGATGAGCTCGATGCCCACAATAAGGAGTGGACCTCAACAGCACAAAACAGAGAGGCGTGGAAGGGGGGGAGAGAGGCCTTTGCCCAGCAGTGGGACAAAATGGGCTAAATAATAATAATAACAACATTGAACTGCACATTTCCTTCTGCCCGAACGTAACTCTATAAGAGATTACAAATCAAAGTCAGACAATGATCACTAAACTTATAGTACTATTACAACTACAATACTGAACTAGTACATTTCTTTATTTGCACTAGTACGGAGTGCTCCACTCAGTGAACGATTAAGCCCAAGCCTAATTTCTAATGCTGATTCTAAGCCTATTTAATCATAACAAAGTCAACATCGAGTAACTTTGTATTTATTTATTATCTTTTAGATTTCTTTTTGTTCTAGGTCTCATAGATAAAATTTACAAAATTGATGCCTAAATTGACAAAATACGATATTCCTTATACGTCAAACATATCGAATTCAACTCTAATCCGTCATGTAAACAGTACAAATTGGCGAAAATCCAATTAACGGTATGCAAACGTTAAAATTGTGGTTGTAAACTGTATTCGTTATCATAGAATTTGTGGTATGGATACAGAGACTTTAGTAGAAATACAGAGACTTTAACGTAATTAAAAATAATTAATTTCGTTTAGAATTACGCTCAGAACTGGAACATGATGTACACTTCTGTTAAAGATAAATATTCGATTCTGCGGCAGTACTAATCTAGACGGTAGTGTTACGTAACACCATACCTCAGTAGCGTTTAGAAGGAATTTCTGTTTCACGGCAGCAAATATTTTAAATAACATTCTACTCTACCTTAGGAATCAGAAACATGGCAAGGGTTTTCATGACAATCTCAGGAAATTTTTGAATGCTCATCAGAAGTGCCAGGAAGATCTTATCCATTAAAGTATTGCTAATGTTATCGGCATAGAGACCCGACTGTCCTCCATATGTCAACAGCGTTTACTACCTTGTTTCGGCCATATAATGCGAAGAGGAGATGGCAGCCTTGAAAAGCTGGTCATTGTTGGCAATACTGAAGGAAAGAGAATACGAGGCCGGTCGCCAACACGATGGTCTGACCAAGTGAAAGAAGCCACCTCTTCTAAATTCTACCAGGTGGTGAGGGCTACTTCAGACCGGAGTCGATGGAGGCAGATTGTCCGTCTAAGAGATTCCAGACATGAGTAACCGATTGAAGAAGAAGAATGTTATCGCTAGTTTTAAAAGTTGGTTTCTTTTAGACAAGCGTGCTACAGCGTGCATAGCATCTTATCTTGATATCGGGCGTGATGATGGCTTATTTTTAATTGATAATAGAAACAAATTAATAATAGTGGAACGACTGGCGGTCTTATCGCTTAAAGCGATCTCTTTCAGGGAACCTTAGTATAGAAAGGACTTCTGGTACCAGTAAATGGGGTGTGCTACATTCAGAAGTTATAAACCCTCACATGGGCACACACTAAAACCTTACTTTTCTCACAATGAAAAGCGCCACAACAAGGCTAATCTGAATACGAAATTTATCTAATCAAATCTACTACACAAGTTACTCAAAATGTAATCAACGTCATGTTAATACTTTGACCACTACCATGCATATTCCAGTGCACTCGGTCGACTGCTTTTATGTTAGGAGCCATTGATCAACTAAACTAAGATGTTACAGCTCCACCATTATCCTAATTGTGTTTTATATCTAACTCTAAAGACGTACTGGGGTGGTTATTGATACTTGGTACTACCAAGATGACCTCCTGCTAAGGAGGTATCTACCACCAAATGTAAGTTTCGCAAAAGATCAAAAGACATAATTACTCTTTTACAGTATTATTAAACACAAGATGCGTCCCGCGGTGTTACCCGCTACATATTTTTGGGATAAAAGAAACCTATGTGGTTATCCAGAGTCTCAGCTATCTCCATACCAAATTTCATCCTAATTCGTTCAGTAGTTTTTGCGTGAAAGAGCAACAAACATCCATCCATCCATCCGAACGTTCACATTTATAATTAAATATTAGTGGAATAGTGGGATTGGTAGAAGTAGGAAGTAGGATACTTAAGTACTTTGAATTAATTTATGACTCCAGATAAAAACTGTAGTTTTATCCATGTTTTTCGGTACAAACAAAATCGAGTGCCTAAGCTGAAGAACGGCCTTTAAATAAACTCACAAAACACTTTACTATGTTTGTAATTTGTAGTTCCTGAATGGGTGGTGAGGACATTTGCTTTTGTAATTTTTTCGCCTGTTTTTTTGCAAACAAACCACAGATAATAATTTATTCTTTTATTTATTTCTAGTCCAACCATGTTATCACATAAGTGACAGTAATGTCTTCGATGGTAATAAAGTTCTTTAAGCCTAATACTAGCAACGTAAAATCTTACTAAGTTTACTAAACTGACTTAGCCCTTACTAACTTAACCGTCAGCTCTCCACATTAACAAGTTTAGTTGTATGTTCTAACTATGCAATTTGGTGCAAGCCAATGACCTAATGTTCACCGACTTTACCCGCGTTGTACTGAAATTAATTTTCCCATTAAACACATAACTTTGGATCGGATGTCGGTTGTTGAAATATGATTTGTGGGGCTTATTGTTTTGCGTTCGGGTAAAGCCGACACGTTAGCATTTAGTTGCATATTGTTTTTTTTTTCTTATCGAACCCACGCCGTTCAGCTCTTGGGGCAGACATACTACCAATGAACCAACAGGGCTGTGCAACAAACTTTTACCTGTGGTACATCATATAACTTTACTTGGTGGTAGATTTCTTTAGCAGAACGTCGTCTAGGAAGGTATCTCCATAGTACCTAATATTCTACCACCAAGCAGTAGTGTGTAAATATTACTGTGTTCCAGTTTTAAGGGTACTGAAGCTAGCGAAATTACAGCGCTGTTGAGATTTACTATCGAAAGTCTCAAAGTAATGAGCGCCAAATCAGCGACTCTGTTTTGCAACTCAAAGTTCTGTGTATCGCTACAATGCTCACAGATATGCTTTCTCTTACCATCAGGAGAGCGTTTGGAAAGTCTCATTACTTTTCGAAAGAAAAAGAATCTAGCAGTAAAAGTGAATGAATGACAGCATTATGAGTTTATTCCCTCTTATAGTTTATTTACTAGCATAACTGAGGCAAAAAGCGCTGTGATAGACGATGGTTATAGAGGTAAAAAATGAACGATCCCTATTGGTCATCGGATGTAATCGGGGTATTTAGTATTCAGTAAAATACTCACTTGTTATATAGAACGATGTCTGGCAGCCATATGTGTTCAGAAGGGACGTACAGCTCCTTTACTCCGCCATACTCCAAGGGATCCCATTTGAACTTATGGTCTTCCCATTCCTGATAAACAAACATTTTTGTTTTGTCAATATTTCAGTGGTATGGTTTTCTTTTGTTTAATTCCATTGGATACTTTAATTACATTATAGTTTGAGCGCGTGGTCTCGTCTTGCATCCCCGTTGCGCTTCACACGCGTTTTACTCTACTTCGACTCCATGAAGAAGCCCACTGCATGTGGTCCAAACAACAGTCAGGGTATCCGACGTAATTAAGCGTGAGTAATTCCGTATAAACATGCACATATACTTTACACACGTCTACACACGTCTGTGCGCATACACACACATACATACATAACAGCCACCCAATATTTTTTTTTAATTAATAAATTAAATTAATATCATTTAATTCTAAGAAGTTACACCTCTAGCATATTTTTTCGTATTATCATTTTTGGTAATCACAAACTTACTAATAAACTACACACCACATCTTTTACCATATTGCACACACATTAGTACCGACATGTGGTGACACAAAATTTACTTACGTGCTCAAGCCATACGTTGGTAGTCAAGATTTGGTCCTTGAGATTCTGTAACAAGATAAAACACAAGTTTCAAAATGTTTGTAGGCAATCAGTAACTTTATATCATAAGGATGTAATGTACAAAGTAATTTAAATAAGGGCTTAGGAAGTTAGAGGCGGTGTGAACGAAGTTGACACACATCTAGCCTAAAGTGCACTCGGCACTCAAGTGACGCTACCGAAACATACCGATAGGTGATTGGTGACAGATTTCCAACTTGGTAGCTAGCCAGTTGAGTAGTAGAAAATACCCTACCACCATGTTATAGTTTCCTAATGAAGTTTTCCTTCATCGGCAGCTCAAGCTCTGTGAATCGATCTTGCTAACCACTGAGCTTATCATAGTTGCATAAATAATGTGTATAGAAGCAAATACAAAATACAATTACAAATATTTTGTTGATTACAACAATGTTCAAATAATCATTTCAAATATCGGTATCATTAAAAAAGTTATAAAACAGTGATTACAGTCATGTCGTTGAATAAAAACAAAATGTAAAATAAAGTACAAATGTCAATAACAATATGTTGACATAAAAACATGTCAATACAAAAATATGTCAATATAAAAAAATGTTAGAAGCTGAAGGTATACTGTAAATGTACTGTCCACAAGAGATATGTGTTAAGTTATATTAAACCTTGTGTGTGTTTAAATTGTCTAAGTTCTGTGTTGAATCTATAGAATCTCATGCATGATTCCAAATACACCTCATGTCCGAATATTCAAAGGCCAATTTGAATGTGTTAGGTGTAAATTGGAATTTAGATAAGCCTTCTACAGCCTTTTGGTATCATGAAAGCGTCAGGCTTAAAACCTTATTTATAAGTATGAGCGAATGTAAGGTTTTAAATGAGATTTGAGTGTTTTGTACTTGCATAATTCGGTACTTATCGTAGACCAACGCCAAAATCATTGAAACAATGTGTTAAATAAGTAGTTATGTGGTGAAAAACTTGACAAATGTACTACGATTTCTGTTAATAGATAAATTTATAGGAAAGTCGTTTTTTGGTGACAACAATGAAGATTGTATACAAAATACATACAATAGAAAAAAGAAGTGATAAATAACGACATTACCATTAAGAGCGCTTTCTTCTAGATATATATTAACTAATAGAGATGATTCAAAAACAAAGTAGAAGACGAGGAGTGCCAATAACAAAGAAAATACACCAGTTTAGGCTTACGAAAATAAAAATGATATATCTTTATTTTCATGTTACGTTAAGTAAAAATAAAATAACAAAATCGTACCATTTTGGCTATTGTTCATTATTTAGGTACGGTACCCTAAAAACCAAGCAAAAAGTTTTATCACCAGAAGATAGATCTGAACTGAAATCAAATGGCCATCGTAGAAATCCATGCTAGAGTAAAAATACCCCGTTTTTACACCGTCACAAATAAATAGGCCGTATTTAAGTTAATTCCCGGATCTCAGCCCAAACATGAATCTCCGGGAAAGCTAAAGGGTTTACGGATAAGTCCAACCGTCGACCAGAATAAAAAATTGGCAAAAAAAACTCGGATTAGCCTGATTTTATAAACTATCCCACTATTGAGCACGGGACTCTTTTCATTGTGTGAAGGGCGACGTCCATAGTGTGTGTTGCCAGGCTTAGAAAATGTTGGGGACCATGCAAATTTTCTTGATGTTTTCATTCAGCATTTGAAACTAGCTGCAATAGTAATGAGCACTTCTCTTAGCAAATTATATATAAATTTACATTTTTTTTAAACCGACTCCATGACTAAGGGCCAACTAAACGCACTACTTCAATGAAACAGCGAGGTTTCAGAGTAAACGAAATATCATCGACGTATACAATTTTTAGACATTTGTTGATTTTTTAAACCGCTCGATCGATTTCAATAAAATTTATATGGGATCTAAGCAAAAAAAGAATCATCAAAATCTATTTATAATTGGCGGAATGTTATGCGATATAACAAATATGCAAAAAAAAACCGGTGGGATTCGAATCAAAGGCCTCCAGATGTGAAGCCAGACAATTTTCCAACTAAGCTGCCATTTGTTAGTTACGATTGGAAACCTTAATAATTAGTTGAAAGGACTTCAAAATATTCAACTGACTATAACAGATAATAGAAATAGGAATGTATAAATACATACACAAAACTAACAAAGTACAAATTTGTACTTCCATTTGTTCAATTTGTTAGTTTTAGTGTGTTGACATGAGACCCTCAAATAAAATTAGTATACATAGGTAAAAAAAAAAAAAACAACTATAACAGATCTAATCCAACTCATTGTATAAATAGACATATATGTGTATGTAGATATATATGTATATATACTTTGAAATGTCCAGTTAATATTCACAAGCTAAGCTTTCAATAAGTTCTTTACCACCCATTTCGTTTCATACATGGTTCCTGTCCGGATAACTATGTCGCCAATTTGACCAGAGAAAGCTGACTGTTACCGTTTGGGAAAGCTATTCTCGCTTAGTATGTGACTATGTCCCGTATAACGTAGCTGCATATTTGCATTTAATTGCCAGTGATAAGCTGAAATGTGCACTGGACCTACAGCTTGCGAACTTTACCCGTACTCTCTCTAGTTACATACACACTGTATGCAACTTTGTGTAAGTGAGCTACCTACATACCATACCTGAGTTTTACAAATATGTCTTATGTTCAGACGCGTTACTCAAAAACTTTTTTTTTTAATAATACGTTTTAAAAAACTTTTTTTTTTAATAATACGTTAATAATACGTTATGTATTTGTATTTTTTTGGTATGTAATTTTTATAGGTAGGTACAGAGGATCAATTCTAGAATTGTAATACAATTTCTGCTATCCATAATTTAAGTTGACAATAGAGAAACAGAAAACAATATCGCATGCTTTAGAATACGGGCTCCGATAGAATTAATCAAATTGTCCGTGTTACCTAGAGCACGTCAAGCACGTTTTGTCTAGCAACTAGCTTTACAGCGACGGTAACTATGACGGTTACCGTCTACAGTTGTCGTTCAAAAGCGACGTGTCTAGCTTATCCGATGACAGAAGGTAAAATCGCATTAGAATGTTTGAAACATAGCTGCGATGACATAGGAGCATTCTAGGTACAGTGAAGTTGTATACTACGCCTAAACGGCAGGAAACTTAACTGTTGTGGTTCTTACCACAATTTCCTGCTAAAGAGTTCCATCACCAAGTAAAATTGTATACGTTGTCTCATAGGTTATACGTTGTCGCTAGCTAAGTGCAGGTTTAGGTAACATCTTTGTAAATGCTATGAATTCTCAGATAAGCAGGTTTCCTTACGATGTTTTCCTTCATCGTTTAAAGGTATAACGGGCATAGCTTAGAAAAGACAAATATGCGTGCCGTAGGATTTGAACCCAGGACCTCAGGTTGACAAGCAGATGGATGGTGGATGGATGGTTTTTGTCTATCGTCACCGAACTGTTTTTATAGACCAGTTACTTTTATGATGTCTATAGTTATACTGTTCATGATGAGTACAATGACCTCCGTTCGGATTGCACCCAAAGCGTATAACCTTGTTTACAAAAAATATAATAAGCACTCCGTGCGATCGTACCCTAAACGAGCGACAAAACGTCGTGTAAGCGAATCGCGAAACATTTCAGACAAGAGATAGTCGACATTAGGATGCGACGGGTGTGTTTTCAAATAGATTTGATAATATAGAATTTTACTAGTTCTAGCTAAAGAATTCTAAAAGATTTTGAAAAATATCAGCAGATATATGACTCCGAATAAATTGAAGTGATTGAATATTTGTGAACGTGTAAATTAATATTTAGATCCAAATCTTCATCTTATCCTGTACACATACTCAAAACAACTTAGAGCAAAACCACGGACAAAGTTAGTAGCTAATAAAACACCCTGTCAATTAACAAGCAGCCAAAGAAAAACTTCCTCTCACTAAGTATTGCAAAACTAAAACTGAGAGAACGTCGATCATAAAAAGGCAGTAAACTTTTGTGTTTCCGACAGAGGCGTCTAGAACGTTCAGTATAGCCTCTAGAATGTTCTAGAATGTTCCAGAATGTCCGAGAATGCTGCAAAATGGCTTCCGCGGCGAACTGCACGGCAATTAGAGTCCCATGGCGGGTTGTAAACGTCAATTCTATTTCAATTAAGGACCCTTTGCAGTCGCTCGTGAGACTCGGTGTTAGAATGGAATTCTTTTTGTATTTTTGTTGTTGAGCTGAGTACTCTAGTTTTATGTGGTGTGGTGGGTCAATATAAGGACAAAACTGTGAGAGTTAGACACTTAATTGTTCCCCAAAACCTAGACCGTTTTAGACAAATGTGCTACATTGTACTTTCTTTTATGAACATGTTTTTTTTAAATGCCTCATTATTCTCTATCTGAAAGTTACACTCTGTGTGTCGCCGGATCACACGCCAAAAGGCGTGGGTTCAACCTCCAACAATGAGCTTGAGCTACTGGTGAAGGAAAATAATGTGAAAACATCTGCATGTGTGACAGTTTTTTTATGTTTTTGAACACGTGTGAAGGGTTGGCAAACCCACACTTGGCCAGCCCACACATAGAGTGAAGAAATCCGTGTCCAATACAGAAATACATTTTCTAGGGCCGATTCGGACGTTTGAATGTAGCGGTCTATTTTGGTTTCAAAATAAAACTACTAAACCGATTTTCAGCCAATTTATATACGACTATTCTGAAAACATATATTTTCAAATAATAAATTAATTAATTATTATTTATTTTAATATAATTTTATTGTATTAATTAGGAAAAATAATCTATTTAACATTTTCAAATTAAAAAAAAAAAGTGTTTTAAATCTCTTTATAAATGACACAGTTCTGAGGTGACAAACATAAAACAAGATTCCTCCTCCTTTTTTGCAGTCGTTTAAAAGATGTATGACTTTAGCTTTTTTATATGTAAAAGTAATAAGACTAATGAGACGCTCTCCTATTCGCAAGAGATAACACATGCCCATGACTATTGAAGTGATACACAGAACTTTGAGTAGAAAATCAAAGTCCAGGGCATCGCTGCTTTGGCGCTCATTACTTTCGAGACTTTCGATGGTTAGTCTCAATAACCTTGAAATTTCGCTAGCTACAGTGAACTGGAACATAGTATAGTTTAAACACAAACTGCTTGGCGGCAGAATGTCTGGTACTGTGCTGGTACCTGCTTTTGCTGAGGAGATCTACCACCAAGTAAACAATTCCGTACTGCCATTGGTTGCCGGCTTTTAAATCTATTAGGCCACTTATGCTTTTAGTCTGTAAGTGCTAAATCATATATTTATAAGTCTTTGCAAAATTTTGGTACCATAATTACCAACAATGGCAGGTATACAAATTCCAAGTATTCGACGTTGTGACGAAGATGGAATGTTAACTACGTCGTACAAAGAGAGCTTAAACTGGCTCAAACTAAACTCTACTTTGACGCCCTGAGTTGTTAAAGTCAGTAGAGCTAATGGAATTTGTGAGGTTTTGTACCTAGTTGAATTATAAACGCCTACAACTATTTCTTCTACAAGTATAAATAAAAAAAAAATACCTAGGAAATCTACCACCAACTAAAAAGTAACTTCCCACACATAATAGTCCTCACTATTACAGACAAGTTTAATTTTTGGAGCGGAGTTCCTTATCGTTATCGTTCTCATTTATTTGCGGGATGAGGGGCTAGACCGAAAAATGTGTACCTAACGATGCAAAACGACACTAAAAACTGACATCTTTTTGCAGTGATTTAAAGGCACTATCACCCGATCACCTAGGAAAGTAAAACTTTTTTCAATTGATTCAGCTTGTCTTCAATTTAAAAAATATGCAAAATATTTTGTATAGTAGTTTTAGGTAGGTACTACAGTAGTACTTGGTGGTAGATCTCCTCAGCAGGAGGTCGTCTAGGTGGGTACCACCACAGTACCAGTTATTCTGCCGCTAAGCAGTAGTGTGCAAACATTACCGTGTTCCGGTTCGAAGGGTTCTTCAGCTAGCGAAATTACTGGGCTATTGAGACTAACCACTCAGATTCAGATTCAGATATATTTATTGAAGAAAACACTGATACAATTTAATATTATGCTAGGCGTTCTTGAAAAGATTGTGTCATCAGTCTACCCTTATCGGGCATTCAATAATTTAATTAAACATGTCATATTGATTTTAAAAATAATGATTGAATAAACAATTTCAAAATATACAGTCAAGTGATAATATTAAAGTGGCATGTCAATTTGTAGCAAATATATATTTAAATTGTAATTGTATTTTTTAATATACTCATCGTCTCAAAGTAATAAGCGCTACAGCAGTGATACCCTGGACTTTGTTTTGTTACTCAAAGTTCTGTGTATCGCTGCAATGGTCATGGACAGGCGTTATTCTTACCATCTGGAGAGCGTCTCGTTCGTGTTATTACTTTTTACATAAAAAAATAAAGCCTTACAAGAAACTCCATTCCAACTGAGTGTCCATAACACACCTCTCAATTTTATTTTTTGACACGAATCTGTCCGCGTTTTACCTCCAACTCGCTTGATGGTAAACGATGATATGGTCGAAGTTGTAGCACAGAGACTTAGAAGATACTTATTCACTCTGACCTTTAAAAGATCTTGATTATATCTCTGAGGAAGCAAGGGAGCCGGCAGCTTGTTCCATTCCTTGGCCGTACGAATTAGAAACGTAGAGTCAAAACGTTTGAATGAATTAAACACGTATGTGCATTGCTTAGAAATAAACAATGCCATCTGAACTTTTTGAAATGTAAGACTTAAAGTGTCACGCCTAGAATTGAGAAGCCCATTCGATTCCCACTCAGTGCAAACATTTTGTGAATAAATAAATGTTTGTTCTGTGTCTGGGTGTTCTGTATGTATTATAAGTATGGATTTACAAAAAAAAAAAGTATTTATGCATTCTATTAGTTATCTGACTTCCATCACAAAAGCTCTGCTTAGTTTGGACCAGATGGCGCTGTGTGTATCGTCCTACGATATTTATTATTATTATTTATAAGTAAAACCTCAGGAGTCTTATCAAAGCATTCATACTGGTATACGTCGTACAAAGTTATATCCATAGTATATAGTGTCAGCCAGTTCGTTAGCAGGTCAAATACAAATAAGACAAGTTAAATTAGCGACGAGGCCGCGCGGAATACGAATGGCCTGGAGGGCTTTCATTATATCTGATGGAATTAAAAATGTACGAGTTTGCTAGTAGGTATACCACTTCGCAACTTTGCGCTGGTATTTGGACTGAATATTATAACGTTAACAAATTCTTAAATGATAAACAACTTGACATTTTTATTTATTTATTTATAAAAGCAAACGAGCACCCTGGATCTTGGAACTGGAAAAACCTGTGTCGCAAAATACAGTGTCGTCAATTTTATATTTTTGCATATGAGTAGGCTAGTATATATTTTTAGTCATGATAATTTAAGTACACCGTATGTAAAGGTTTAAAATATTTATTAAAATTAAACATTTTAAACACATGCCGAAGGTTGTGGGTTCAAATCCCAATAATAAGCTTGAGCTACTAGTGAATGTAAACATAATATGTTTTCATTCACTTGTAGCTCAATAATCTCGGTTAGCTAGTTACAGATTTTCAATTTGAGGGTTCAAATTGAAAATCTGTCGCCAAGCACTTTACAATGTGTTCCGACTACCTTACTTGGCAACCATTCCACGTTAGATGTGTTTACCACGATGAATATAAATACTCCTTCATTGTTTGACACTAAACTAAGACTTAGTAAGGAAGTAAAATATCTAGGTATTTGGCTGGACAGTAAACTATTGTGGGGAAAACATTTGGATTATATCACCACAAAGGCAACAAATATTTTATGGCAGTGCACTAGAGCAGTAGGAAAAGACTGGGGTCTTAAACCGAAGCTCTGCCATTGGCTATACACTGTAATAGTACGGCCTGTTCTCACCTACGGTTGCGTAGTGTGGTGGACTCGCACTAGCCTAACGACTGTAATATTGAAATTGCAGAAGACACAGAGACTTGCATGTTCTTTAATCAGCGGATGTATGAAAAAAGCACCATCAGCTGCCCTCGAAATCATTCTAGGTCTGACTCCACTGCACCTGCACATTCAACAGGAAGCGATGGCTTCAGCACTAAGAATAAAATCTACAAACCAGTGGACAAGTACGGGTCCGATTACAAACCACTGTAGAATAATTGACCGGGCGACAAAAATAATTCCCGAAGCAAACCAAGGGACTGATAAAATAGCCAGCACACACTTAGACAGCAAAAAGTATGAGCTGATCACGGAAGATAACGTCTTAGAAGGTGTTCAACCAGCGTGGAACATCTACACAGACGGTGCAAAAACCAAAGCGGGAGTTGGTTGCAGCTATTACTCCCCGGAACTTGGACTTAAGGAGGCCACGGCTCTAAACAAAACTACGACAACATTGCAAGCAGAGGCCATGGGCCTACTACTGGCTGCAAGGGCAGTCATGCCACTCAACGATTTTCTTGTCCCCGTGGATCGGAGTGATAAAGATATCCTCATGTTTACCACAGACAGTGCGGCCACCATCTACGCACTTAGAAGACCTGTAACAAGGTCTAGAGTCATTGCAGAGTGTCATACCATACTACAAACACTCTCAAGCAAGCACAGAACCATAATTAGATGGACGAAGAGCCACGGAACTTGTTCGGGCAACAATATGGCCGACTCTCTTGCCAAGGAGGGTGCAAAAAAGCAGGTAAGCGACGACGTGGTAGCTCTATGCAAACCATCAGCGATGGAAGTGCGAGAGCTATTGCGCCGTCACACCGAAAAAGAGCAACAAAACTTGTGGGATAAGAAAGACGACTGTAAACATGGTAAGACCGCCTTTCCAATTCTTAACAGGAAAATTACTAACGATTTATTGAAGTTGCAACGACATGACCTTCGTCTTTTAGTAGGCCTTATAACCGGTCATTGTAACTTGAATAGTCATCTTTTTAAACTGGGAGTCACGGATAGTCCGCTATGCCGTGGCTGCTTGCAGGAGAATGAAACTGTGGAGCATGTGCTTCTGCACTGCAAAGCCACAGAAGGTACTAGAATTGCTACTAGGCTGCATGAAGCTGCTTCGCTATCATCCATGTCGCCGCAACACCTTGAATGCTTCTCGTCATCAATGTCTTTGAATATTCCACCCATCTCACTGGAGCTACTATGCCAGCGGCCCAGAGCCTCGCTCCGGTACTTCAAGGAGCTGGGTTGGCTCGGGTAGACGCTGGCAGGGTGAAATGCACAATACACCCCAAGCGGGACGTCAGTGCAGGACTCATCGCCCCCACTTCGAATAAGAATAAGAATGTGTTTACCATCGTCGACAATAACGTCACTTAACAACAGGTGAGCTGTGGTCAAACACTTAGCCTGCCAATCATAAAAAACACTAGAGTCGCAGGCAGCTAACATAAAATCCATAAGTTATTAACACAAACCATCCGTAAAAGTCTTTGTGACATTTCCCTAGACCCCAAAACCTTTTTCGAACTCATTACAACAGGACCCCAGGGGTTACTTAATCCTAACCGATTATAACTGCTAGTCCAATGCAAACAGTATCTTCAAATACTTGTCCAGGAATCCTTTCTCAAATGTTTGAGCCCTTTCAAGAACTTCGCCCAGGGCGGCTGCCTCGAGGGTTCTTGAAACATTAGCAAAAATAAGGTATTTATTCAGTTAATTGCTTTGTTGTTAGCTTCGAATTCATTTGATTTGTTATTTCCATCCCAATATCAGCATTTAAACAACTGTTTTGCTACACAAAAGATGAAATTCGCATTTTCGGTGACATGTTTTTGAAATTTTGGACCACATCTATTCACGTCAGTTGTGGTTAAAACATACCCACAAAAAAAAAAACAGTAATAAAGGTGTCGATTTTTAGGGTTCCGTACCCAAACGGTAAAAGGGATTATAATATTATTAAGACTCCGCTGTTTGTCCGTCTGTCCGTCTGTCTGTCTGTCCGTTTATCACCAGGCTGTATCTCATGAACCGTCATAGTTAGACAGTTGAAAATTTTCACAGATTATGTATTTTCGCCATAACAACAAATTCTAAAAAAACAATAAAATAAATAAGTATAATAAAGTATAATATTTAAGGGGGCTCCCATACAACAAACGTGTTTTTTGCCCGTTTTTTAGATAATGGTTGGTAGCCTCACTTGAGTGCTAGTCCCATTCAAGGCTAGGTGTGCTTTACCATTTTCAACCATACCGTCACCTAACATCAGATGAGCTGTGGTCAAACACCTCGTTTGCCAACCTGAAAACACGAATTCTATCAACATAGAAGATAACTTCAATAGCAAGTAAATGTGTTCAAAATGGCCAACCAATCCGTAACGTAGGTATTTAGAATTGAAAAACAAAATTAACAATCAATTTCGTGTAAGAACGAATTCTTAATTTACTCTAAACAAATTTTTATGGAGTACTAAACAATTTGTATACCTACACAATTATGTAGTTGAGTTGTATAGAGCGTGTGTTCGGTCCATGTCATCTATTTACTACATAATCTCAGGTAAAAACTAAATAATAATCACACATACTCACCAAGTCAATAAGCTGGGACAACCTTAGACCTAGTTTCACAAGCACTGTGTTATTATTCTTATCAACAGGTCGAATTAGCCTGTTATAGTTGCTGAGCAGATCGTCGTATAGTCTTTTAGCATCAGGATTACCGTAACATACACCGAAAATGAACAAGAACATAGCAAAAACAGTTCTTAGCATCATTTCAGGTCCAAATCAAGACACACTACACTGATTCGAATACAAAAGAGGTTAGGTTTATGTTTCAACCCGAAAAAAGCAAAACAAACCAAAGTTCTTATTTTGAAACTAATCTAAACGAATATTGATTTGCTTTCATTTGTTTACAAGACTGTTGTTTACGTTAAAGTATTCTTTTTTCGTAAAATTATTTTGACAGCTACGCCCGAGAGACTGCAGCGATTGTGGCGCCACGACTGGCGGGAAAATGGCGAAACGAAGCGCCTACTGCGCCGACTCCAAATACAATTTTATTGCTCGAATGAAACGTTCTTTACTGCCTATAGAAATAATGACTCCTATTGATAATTTATTCTTATTAGAGTTCGAGTTTTATACGGCTTTCCTATACATTACTTGAACTAAAATCTAAGAAGTTGAAGGCTCTTATATCTAGAACTTCTGCTAAAATTCTCTTCAGCCAGTTTTTGCGTGCTTATTTGAGATGCTAATAAAAATTTGAATTTGGAATCCATTGACGTCAGAAGCGTCGAAAAATATTTGCACGCGAGAAATTTTTGTGTCAAATACATTATTTACGTGGGGTGTGGGGTTGTGCGGATCGATGTGAAGTACGCAAGCGCGTTGATCCATTCATGCTTTGTTGGTGTCAGACGCGTGAATGTAGATGGCGCTAGAAGCAAATTAAAACGTTCTGGTATCGTTTCGTTGTATGGGTGACTTCAGCAAGGTCGGTTCGAAAACGATATTAAATTTTGATTTTATAACTGTTGTTCGAGTGCGAAGGGCGAATGCGCCCTTGCAAATGTTAATCAGGGTAGGCAGGCTAGGGTTGTTTTGTACTGAATACTTATAAAATAAATTTTAATTGTCTGTTTGATGACTACGCAGTATGAAAATGCTACGTAATAGCTGCATTGTTACTCTGTCATGAAACTTTCTCCTTGCTCGAAGATACGTGGTAGAAAATTTATACAATGTTTTTAATTATCAGTTCAGTGGCTAAATACGGGATGAAAACAAACTAATAAAAAAAAAGGTTTGAAACATCGACTCGACGAAGAAGACGATAATAATGATGATAATATATTGTTAGGCACTAATTTTATGTAATTAGATGACTGTTAGTGTAAATAAGGTTTACAAGAGTTAATTAAGTTTTTAAGTATTACTTATAACTTCTTCAGTTTTTTTCTCGTTTGTTATGTGTACAAAAAAAAAAGTATATCAGTATTCTATCACTTATCCCATAGTACAAGCATTGCTTAGTTTTGGGCTAGATGGCGCTGTATGTAATGTCTTACGCTATTTATTATTTATTTAATTTATCTAGTTAAATTTTTCAATATTCAAAAGTTGCTTTAACTTTTATATAAATATCATTCTAAAAATCTCAGTAAGTCCTTTCATAACTACACACTATTTATTTAATTATTCAGTGTTCATTAAAATAAAAAGTAACAGCTTCTAAGCTCCCGAGGCAGTGCCACCAAACAACGGCTCGTGCTTTTACATTTACACGAAAACTTTTGCCTCTGTTGTCGTAACGCCTTTATAGTCGGAGAGCTCGGAGGTTAGATATAATTATGCAAGTTAAGTATTTAGATAGATAAACTTTTTATTGTTCACATTATATTGAATAAAATAGAAAAATCTCAACTCAAAACTAACTAACTGAGTGACAGCCAGTTCTTGTTTCAGGCTAAGTGTGTTTACCACTTTTTAAAAACATCGGCACTTATGATTGCCGTCAGATGAGCTATATTATAACCTAGCCTGTTACCTAGCCTGCTACCAGGAAATAACAAAAATAAGTAAAAAAAAAACAGATATTGGAGCACATTTCACACAGTCCCAAACCAATTAAGGCGTTAGTATTATAGAGTAAATAAATATTGTAGGACATTACACATAGTGTTGTCTGAACCCAAACTAAACAAAGCTTGTACTATGTAATAAATTTGTCTTTTAGGTGTAATTATGTAACTTAATTTACTCTTTGTCCATCAAAATTGCTCCGTTAGTAGTATTTTTTGTCATGTAAATAAACAAAAATTGAGGACATTTTACAATGCATCATCTAGCCCCAAACTAAGCAAAGCTTGTACTATGTAAACCTGATAACTGATAATAATATTTACATCTGTACTTTTTTGTTTATATATTTATATAATACATGAGGAACACCACGATACAAAGCCTCGAACAACAAATATTAAAATTTTACTTTTGTGTTCAAAGCACCTCTTAAATCGTGACATCTGCCTCGTAATCCGCTCGCAGGACATTCTTGCAAGGTATGCATAATTTATGCGTACCTAAGTCCCGCAATGCAGTTTTGTCGACTGTTATACTTGGTCCTTCTTGGCTCGTGTTCCTTCGGCCCAGTACGGTCCTCGTTTTGCCCACTTCGGTCCACGGGCCTGTCTGGGGTCGCATTAATTGCCACGGAAGCAATCAAATTGAGATAAATCGCCCCCCAGTAGATAATGCAGTAGCGACTATGACCGTTTCAAAGGAATTTGGAATTGGGGCGTTTCTGTTTATATTGCTTGGTGTTTGGTGTTTTAGGAGGCGAGGAAAATGAAACGCTCCTTTGTTTTGCTTGTTTGTTTGTCAATTTGTACCAGATCGTCGCTGTGTTAAGGAGTGTTTTTTATTATTGTACAAAATTGATCTTTATGTTATTTTTTTATGCAATAGTCATGAGATGAACTATATGATATCTTGACGGTAAGATATAGCGTATGGCCATGACCATTCCAGCGATACATAGAACTTTCAGTCGCAAAATAAAGTCCAGTGCATCGCTGCTTTAGCGCTCTTTACTTTCAGACATTAGACGGTTAGTCTCAATTTTGCAAGCTGCAATATTCTTAAATCTGAAACATAGCAATGTTTACACACTTCTGCTTGGCGTAGAATATCTGGCCTACACAATATATCAATGAACACCGC
The DNA here is from genome assembly GCA_905404145.2 of Biston betularia. NCBI lineage: Eukaryota > Metazoa > Arthropoda > Insecta > Lepidoptera > Geometridae > Biston > Biston betularia. Next base: position 2,472,906 of record FR989877.1, read on the forward strand.
ATTAAAATCGGTTAAGCCGTTTCATTACTTTCCTGTAATAAATTTCACCAAATCCTATCACCGTAAACATAAAACTCTCCCTACATTTAAGCATGTTATAAATGAAGTGTCTTAAATTAAATTGATCCGTTACTTGCGGTCTAAGTAACCGGGTCCCTCGGCGGGTATCGCGTCACGGAGCTACGACCTTACGATCCCAGTGCTCGATATAAGATATCAAAGTAGGTATGCCAAGTTAAAAGGTTTATATGATCCTTACGTAATTTAAGTGCTGATACACTTTTAAATTTGATATCATAATTAATATTACCCTACAGTTTCATCGAGGGATGACCTGTATTCGATTAGCTTACTTAGTACCGAGGAAAATGGTATACGTACCTATAAATAAAATAGATAGATATTCTTAGCAGGAAATCGTCTAGTTAGATATCACCACGGTATCAGATATTTTGCAGTAGTGCGTAAGCATCACTGTTGTGATTTGAATGCAGCTAGCGAAATTACAGGTCTGAAACTACCCATCAGATATCTCAAAGTAATGTGCGCCAAAGTAGTGATGCTCTGGATTTTTTAAATACATACTGTATTTTATTCATGTGTAGCTTAGAAGTTATGTACAAGTGAATTTAAAGTTATTCGAATATTTAACAATATTTTTTCAAAATATCGAATATAGCGATTATATCTCAGTAGTTAGCTCAGTCGATTCATACGTCAGGCGTGGATACAAACCCTAATAATGAGCTTAAGCTACCAGTAAAGGAAAACGTCGTGAGGAAATCACAGCGTGGTGGTAGAGTACTTTCTAGTACTCGGCTGGATAGCTACTACACGAGAGTTGAATGTCTATCGCCAAGCACCTAACAATGTGTAACATTTAAGGCTAGATGCGTTTACCATCTTCGACCACACCTTCACTTAACATCAGGCGAGTAGTGGTCAAACACTTAGTATGTCAACCATAAAAAAAGATTGCAAATAAAACACTGTACAGAACTAAAATACTTTGAAAGCCAATATAAAAATAAGATCTATTGTTGATTCATGATTTAAGTTATTTTCGTACGTGTGTTTGATTTTAATGAAATTTAAAGTAATGAAACTAAATTATCTAAGATAGTATAACATAACGCACTAAAAAAAGTAAGAACTAGTTATATTTTTATATGAAACTGTCCAATAATATCATGAACAATATCCTCGTAAATATTTCGCGAGTTCTATTTCAAACGTTTTACCGTTTTGAAGAGGAAAATCGGTAAAAAACTATGGAGTTGGAAAATTTTACAACCTTCTTTTATCAAACAATATACTTTCAGAAGTTGGAACCATGTTTGAAAAGTTTGCTATCGTTTTGGGATCAGTGTTAGTTCTAATGGTTGTGTTTTTTCTTTTTTTTCTTTTGGATTGTGGCAAAGCACATCATATACATGTATATGTGCTGAGCCAATAATGACTGTGACTAGTTTTAATAATAACAAAATACCCATGTATATAATTTCTTGGTGTTTTTTTTTAGTTAATTAAATAATTAGTTATTGTTATTCCTAGTAGAAGCTGGGTAACAAGTGCCAACATTTTCCAGTATCAAGTGATAGATTGGAACAGATTGGAGCATACAAGTGATATTGCAATGCTTATGCGATACTTGTACAAATAAATAAATATAATCTATGATATAATTATAAATCTATCTATCTCTCCTATCCAAATAAACACATTTTCATCAAGTATGGTGTTAACCGGGCTCTTAGTTATAAATTTGAGACCAAAGTTGACGAACTCAAAACATAAATCGAGTTCACCATAGACTCAAAAACTTCATTAATCAACAGATCTTCCTTTTCTCATTTCAAAAAATATCACGTAGCACAAACGCACGCCCTAAATACGGCTTGCAAACTTTCGGTTGACTTTTGTGGAATTACCAACTCGAAATTCGAGAAGTCGGAATTCGACAAACTCGATTCTCGGTGTGGAAGATGCCCATAATTAGGCATCGAACTCGCGGGTCAGGTGGATTCTACAGCGATTCTTTGAGTTTCATGTTTCTAAGCTGATTTTGTTTTAATAAGTGTGTCTTTAACCGTGACATTACTTGTACAATACAACTAAACTAGTCGCAATCTACAGTCTCTCTCACAGCGTTAATCTTACGGTCATCATCATCATCATCATTTCAGCCGTAGGACGTCAACTGCTGGACATAGGCTTCCCCCATTGACTTCCACAAAGACCGGTTGGAAGCGGCTCGCATCCAGCGCGTTCCTGCGGTCTTTATTAGGTCGTCTGTCCACCTCAACCTAATCAATCTGTTAATCTTACGGTAACCGTTTGTTTTTCCGGAATAAAAACTAACCTTATATACTTCTTTTATGTTAAATATACGCTCTTCAGACACTGAGGTCCGTGACTGTCAACTTTTTAATTACAAATATATTTTTTTACAATACAGGGAGAAGGAAAGGTGCCTTTTTAATTAACATAACTAACCCCCTTACTCCTAAACATTCATCATCATCAATATCTTCATTTTTTTCTATCCGCAATCGCCCACAGCTGAGCTGGGCCTATCTTCTTGTGCGCGGCTCGTGCCCGCCCTGTGCCAATGATATCCAGGTCCAGTTGCAATTTGCTCAGCCCAGATCTTGAAACAGAAATACTATCAAACTAACTAAAAGTCTGAAGAATTACAGTGTGAAAATTCATCAATATTCTATCTGTAGGAATGTGATCAGATCTTTATTCCTTTAATTATCCTGGCTTTAGTTTTACTTAGTTTTGGGGTAGATGGCGCTGCGTGAAAAAGTCCTACGATATTGATTATTATTCTATTAATTTCGGTCATTTCACTTAATGAAGTCGAAGTACTTATGTCAGGTAAATACTAAGATTAAAATACTTGTAGAATCACTTAACCCATTTTCCATGTAAGCTTTGCTTCACGTTATTTTCACCCCACGTCTCTCTGACAAGGGTACGCTATTTATCATAATATCAGGGATGTTGTCAAGGTAACCTAGCCTACTTATTAGTTTTTGGCGCGTTTCTCTTTGGCCAGAAGGCCAGTTTGCCCCATGCTTGGCCAGTTTTCGACCGTTTTAGCCCCCTGTTTTATGCATGAACGAATGGCGTAATAAACTAGCGTCGTATCGATATTTTGGATATTACGTGAGCACAGATCGTGTATAATGTTTTTGGGATGGAATTTGGAATGAGATTTATCGAGTCGGTGTTGGGAATTCTGGGGAGTAGAGTGAGAATTCTAGTTTAAGCGTACTGGGGTCTGCAGAGTGCGATTGAATAATATTACTAACATTTTTTGTCCTTTCTGTGTGAACATGTGACTCCTATGTGACCTCTCTACTATTTTTATTCCGAATCATCCCTGTTTTTACAAACTGCCCCACTGCTGGTTACCTTACTTTATGTTAATTTCTCATTTATTTATTTGATTTTTTGTTGTGAATACGACTTTAAATATGCTTCCATAGTGGGGGGGTAATTAAAAAAAATTGATGGTAACAATATTGGGGGACACAGTTTGATGTATCATCTACATCCAACATTTAATTAAACCACTCGATAGGTAAAGGATTAAATAATTCATTACTTAGAGTGAGAATTTGAAACATGGAAATCTGAAGGACTTCTTAGTGTTCTAAAATGTACACGTATTCATGACGGGTAAGATATCATGTAGATATGTATTATGTCACTTACAGATGGTCGGGTCGTATACACATTCCGTTTTTTTATTTGTGTTGATTTAAATAAATATCATAGGACATTACACACAGCGCCATCTGACCCCAAACTAAGCAGAGCTTGTGCTATGGGAGTCAGATAACTGATAGAATACTTAAATATTTTTTTATTTTTTTTTGTAAATACATACTTATAATACATACAGTACACCCAGACACAGAACAAACATTTGGTTTTTATATCACAAAATGCTTGTCCTGGGTATTTATAGATTTATCTAGTACCTACTAGCTGCGCGCCACGGTTTCAGTCGCGTTCCCGGGATAAATATGTCCAGGACTGAATTTCGATTTGAAATGTCTTGTCATTGGTACCATATATATAGTATTTGACCCTATTAAAACAATTGCTAAGTAGCCAGTCCATTCAAGTTTTTTTTAATTTATTCCCTTTCAATATTTTTATGCGAATGTGATTTTTTTGTTAATTCACTTTCACGCGTAAACTACTCAACGGATCTGGGTTAAATTTTGTATATAGGTACTTTAGACCCTGGAATAAGACATTTGATACTTTTCATCATCATCATCCATCACCACGCTGTAAAAACCGCGGGGCGCAGCTCGTTAGGTATATTTGATAATTAAGTTATAGCAACTGTTATAGTGATACGGAATATTTCTTTCGTTATGTTATTAAAGATTTATAAACTTATTTACATGCACAAGTAAAAACTCAGACGCGATTCCCCATACTGCCATATAAAATTTGCTAAGCTTTTAATTCCACTACGTTATAAACCTTTTACAATACTTGCATTATGAACATGACATAAAAGCACGGAGTAAGTAATTTTCCGTAATCCCTCTACTGTGATCAAATCCTTATTTCAACATAATATAAATTCTGTTCAGAATCTGTATAGCTTGTTGGATTAATAGGCTTGCGTTAGAAACATTTTAGATTTATATCTTATGTCATAGCTCACTTAATAATTTGTGATATCTTGAAAAAAAACGACTTTTTAAAAAACTCGTTGACTGTGTCATTTTTTTTTACAAATACAAATAATTTGTTAGTAAGCCCTATTAATGAGGTGATTGTTTTTTTTTTACCACGAAAACTACATTACTGTAACTTCCTTTTGACTTTCTACTAATGTTACTAATGTGTATTTAAATTAAAATAACACAGCGAAATGCTTTTCTATTTAAACCATTTATTTTACAAAAAACCACGCCTCGAAAACAAAAGACTATCGGCCAAGTGCACGACATAAAAGTAACAGGCCACTAATAAAAAGTATAAAAACTCCTTGGTGTACATACACCACATTCCTCCCCATTTAAATTAAAACTAACATCTATAATTTACATCTAAATTCCTAGTTCCTCTAACAGGATACCGGCGTACAAGTTGCCGTTCTGGGGACCCTTGATCCGTATCAGAACTAGATCTAGCTCCGGAAGAAGATGCGTCCAAAAATTCGTCTCCGGAATTAGCATCTCTTTCCTCCCCCACTACAACCGCACTAAGTTCAGATGCAACCGGCGCACTACGAATATTCTAAGTTATTGTTGGACTCTCGAAAGATGTTGATACACTAGATTCTGGAGTGAATACCGAATTAGAATAGTCTCCAATACAACTGACTGAATCATCTTGATCATCATTATCTGCTGGCAAACGGCCCTTGTACGCCAGTAATTGATCTACATGCTTCCTTAAAGTAATATTTAACAAAGGAATAAAAACAGTGAATATTCTAGAACCGATACAGCTTTTTATAACTCCATGCTTCCACGTCTGCTTATTTCCATTTTGGAAATAACATTTCACCAATACATCATCTCCTACAGAAAAACTGAGCTTTCTGTGTCCAAAGTTCTTACTCTGGGCTACCTGTTTATGGTAAACATTATTAGTGGCTGTTGTGGATGATGATGAAGGCGCAATATCGGATATTCGCAGTAAGTCCAGCCGACATCGCAAAGGTCTCCCTATCATCAATTGGGCAGGGGAGAATCCTGTAGTCATATGAACAGAATTTCTATAATCAAATAAGAATTTATTTAATTTTTTAATAATAACTTTTTGGCCATCTGTGTTTGTTAAAATGGCTTTTAGCCCGTTTTTAAAAGTTTTGACACTGTTTTCGGCCTGCCCGTTTGAGGCTGGATGGTAAGGGGCAATTGTTAAATGTTTAATGCCATTCAAACTACAAAAAGATTCAAATTCATGTGAACAAAAATTCGATGCATTATCAGTGACCAAAGCACTAGTCCGAATCTGCTAAATATGTCACTTAACTTGCTTAAAATTGTTTCACTGTCAGTTTTTTGCATAGGAAAACACTCGACCCACTTCGAATAAGCATCGATGACAATTAAATATTGACTTCCATTTAACATAAACATATCTAAATGCACGCGCTCCCAAGGGTTTTTTGGATACGGCCATGGTGCCAGAGCTGTATGCGGAGGATTGCTTCGCAATGTGTTGCAAATGTTACAGGAACCTATTTTTTCTTCTATGTCCTTGTCGATGTTTGGCCACCACATGCGAGATCTTGCCTCCGACTTTGTTTTAACTACTCCAAAATGAGAACGGTGCAATTCATCTAAAAGTCTTTTTCTATACTGTAAAGGAATCAAAACTTTATGACCACGCAAAATACAACCGTTTTCTACAGACAACTCATGCCGGCACAGGAAAAATGGTTTCACCGCTGGATCGGTAATTTTCGAAGGCCAGCCTTCTGTGATAAATTTATACAACTGCTTTAAATTTTCATCGCGCTCTACCTCCTTTCTAACGTCATCTAACGTAATCGGCAGTAAAACAGCATCACCTATAAAATTGATATAAGAGGCTTTATCCGCGTACTCCGGCGAGTCATACATCGAGTAGTGAGAATCAGTTGATCGCGAAAGGAAATCTGCTACATTATCTTCGCCTCTAACGTATTGAATCTCAAAATTATATGCTGATAGAAATAAAGCGTAGCGCTGCAGTCTGTTTGCTGCCAAAACAGGCACACCTTTTTTACTGCCAAAAATAGCTAACAGAGGCTTGTGATCTGTGCGCAAAATAAACGGTGTCGATCTACCATAAAGGTAGTGATGAAATTTCTTAACGGCAAACACAATAGCTGTTGCTTCTTTCTGAATCTGTGAGTAGTTAACCTCAGCTTTAGAAAGAGAACGAGACGCGTATGCAACGACACGTTCGCTTCCATCTGATTGTCGTTGTGCCAGTACAGCGCCCAAACCATTTGGACCCGCGTCACATGTCACAATGGTGGAATTTGATTGGTTATAATGCGCTAAAACGCGCTCCGATGCCAGCTCTTGTTTTATTCTTTGAAAAGCATCATGCTGTTCCTTATTCCACTCCCATTTGACATCTTTTTTTAACAAATTAAACAACGGGTTCAAAACTGATGAAGTTTGAGGCACAAAACATCTATAATAATTCACCATCCCCAAAAATGACTTCAGCTCAGTAACATTTTTCGGCGGACTACATTTTAAAATTGCTTCTACTTTTTGCTGCGATTTATGAAGTCCATTTTTGTCTATCACAAATCCAAGGTATTCTATCGAACTCTGGAATAATTCACATTTTTCCCGCTTGAGTCGCATACCAGCTTCCTGTAATCTGCTTAGAACAAGCTCTAACCGCTGTAAATGTGTAGCCTTGTCAGGAGCGGTTATACATATATCATCTAAGAAGATACACACGCCATCTATATCCCCCAGCAACTGTTCCATAGCCCGTTGAAAAATAAAAGGTGCATTTGACAATCCAAACACAAGTCTGGTGTAACGGTAAAGGCCTTTATGCGTGTTAATGCATGTTAATTTCCTGGATTCATCTAGCTCAAGTTGATTATAGGCTCTAGATAAATCAAGCTTTGAAAACGACACGCCTCCATGGAGCTTAGCGAATAAATCTTCTATCCGTGGAAGTGTGTAATTGTCTATATATAATCCTTTATTTAAAGTTACCGAAAAATCTCCGCATATTCGAACAGTCCCATCGGGTTTAAGCACGGGCACGATCGGTGTGGCAACATCAGAATAATCAACTTTTTCCAAAATTCCTAACTCCACCATTCTGTCTATCTCCTTCTCAACTAAAGGCTTCACTTCCAAAGCGACTGGCCGCGGCTTACAGAATTTTAGCTGAGTATCTGGTTTCATTTTAAGATTAATTTTGTATTTATTGAATTTGCCCAACTCATCATTGAATAAGTTTGCATATTTATTTAGCAAATCATCACATTTGTTCCCCTGTACCTTTAATGTATTACAATCTAAAGTACTGGTGCCTATACATAAATTAAATATTTTCATAAAATCACGTCCTAGCAGAGGCGATCGTTTGACTCTCGTCGATATAACGAAAAATTTTAACGGCATAGTGCATCCTTTGTAAGTTACTGATAAAAACAAACAACCTTCAGGCGCGATTTTAACTCCCGTATAAAAATTAAACACTTCCTTGCATGTCTGTAAACGGTACTGACTTCCTTTGAATAATTGTTGATAAACTGCTGTTGGCAAAATCGAGACAGCACTACCACAATCAATCTCGCATAGAACTACCTTACCATCTAACGAGACACTCTGCAATATCGGCTCGTCTTTATTGGACTCTTCAACATTGAATAAAGTATACATACCTTCTACTTTACCTTCATCCACACCTACAAAATTACTACATTGAACTTTAGCCTTGCACATCCTTTTCAAATGCCCTTTTTGCTTGCACTTTTGACACGAATAGTTAGCAAACCGGCATGTGTCTTTGCTATGATTTTTGTATCCGCATATTTCACATTTTTGAAATCCTTGCGCTGGAATTGTAGCAGTATTGCCTCCGTATGTAGCTTGTGGCCGAATGTGGAAAACAGGGTGCGATATAGCTGCCGCCTGCGCGATAACCGCGCCTCTTTCAACTCGAGCTGTATGTAATGCCACCCGCGCACAACGTACGCTCTGTGCCAATTCTAATGCTCTTCCAAATGTAAGTGCTTCTATGTTCTCCGCAAACAATTTTTCTTTTTCTTTGGTGTTTTCGAGTCCCAGTACAAAACGATCTCTCATAGCTGTTTGTAACTCAGATTTGAACCCACAAAATTGAGCCAAACTGCGAACTCGCGCTGCCCACTCTGCTAAATCTTCATCTGGTCGCTGTTCTGCCTTATAAAATTTGAACCTTTCAGCAAACGTACGTTTCTTTGACACAAAATGTTCATCCAACCTTTCAACTAAATATAAAAATTCGACGCCATCTATGTCTTTAGGAAAAACCAAATCTCTTGCGACGCGATATGTCTCCTCTACAAAGGCAGTGAGAAGTAACGCACGCCGCTTCGAACCACTTTTATCGCTTTCATTAGTGACGTCGTTAGCAGTACAAAATTGTACAAATCTGCTGAAAAATATTTTCCAGTCTTGAATTTTGTGGTCGAACGTGAGATTGCCCCCGAACATTGCCGAACTAGCCATGTTTCACGGCAACACTATTTCACGCGTAGATTACACTTCCTCGTCGCCAATTAATGTGTATTTAAATTAAAATAACACAGCGAAATGCTTTTCTATTTAAACCATTTATTTTACAAAAAACCACGCCTCGAAAACAAAAGACTATCGGCCAAGCGCACGACATAAAAGTAACAGGCCACTAATAAAAAGTATAAAAACTCCTTGGTGTACATACACCACAGTTACACTTTGTGATAAATCGAAAAAAATACGGGATGTCTTTTGAATTTATTAAGGCGAAATGTGTCTCACATTGCACAGGTTCTGAGAGGGTGAAGCAGACGCAGAACGCCGGGCGGCGTAAGGGGTCTAGCCAGCTTAGCCACCCGCGCGCCCGTGCGGTTAATAATCTTACAATTGTACAAAAAACTGAGCTCAAAGATGGATTTGAATGTCTGTTGGGATTACATACTTTTTTTTTTGTAAAAATACCTTTGATAGGAAATGAATGTAGTTGATTCATTCCATCTACGAAAAAGCCAAAACGGGCGTTTTTTAGGAAATTTACGATTTTTTACCTTACTGTATATCACTTAGTTACGAACCAGAAACAATCAAGGTCAGTTTAGCAAGTCGTAGCCAAGTCCAAGTCATACAAGTAAACACAAAAAAAAAGGTGTGGCCCTATACCATTTAAAATATTAATTACATCCTAATATGTACCTGTGCAATAATTATGCGTTCTAATCACATTTTGTTCAAATTACATTCACGCATATTGTTTGGCTGTGCAGGTACTTCCACGATAGGAAGTTCTCTTTTTCGTTTGTAGAATTTGTTGGTAAAATAGCTAAATTCTACAAGGACTTAAGTATACGATTTACTAGATCTATGAACGTTGGCAAATGGCGCTTACAGTTGTTAATTAATCTGAAACGGATATTCCTATTTCACAAGCGATTAATTCGTATCTGATAAGATATTCACTAATGAAGATCGTCTACATATCATGTATTCACTCGCTTGTGAGTAAAGCAACAAACGCATAATGTATTATCATAACGAATATCAGATCCCTTAATTTTCAAGTATTCTACAAGGTTGTAAGCTTTGGGCGTAATAATAATTATGAAAAACTTTTTTTACTGTCACAACTCTGAAATTAAAATAAAACAGTCGCTCTATACATTTTGTAAAGATAGGTATAACAAACTTTTCCTATTGAAAAGTTTATTTAATTTTAATGATTTTAGAGTTTTACCAAAAGCAAAAGCTGTTCATTATGATGAATACAATGAGGATAAACCAAGCATACAAACCTGTTTGTTTAAAATTACTTAGTACGATAGAAAAATGGTATTAAATAAGAAGTTTTTATCTAGGCCCGCTGGGGGCGCTGCCCAGGTTTTTATAATTTTATAGCATCATAGACATCATAGACTTACATTTTTAATGGATAAATTATTTGTACCAGGTAGATATTTCTTACGAGCGCACGATTTGATTTGATGTCGATTTTAGTCCTTCTAGGTAAGGCTGTTTCAATCTATATTGCATAATTGCTCCACAATGTTGTTTGACTACAGGCATCACATAATAAAACGCGAACTTGAAGATCGAAATTTTGTTTACATTTGTATTCTGGCAGTTTCAACATAGCAGATAATAATTCAATTCGTACTGTTTTTATTTAAAAGTGGGGTCAAAGTTCAGCACTGACGTCCCACTTCGGTTATTTTGGGCATTGTTTTTTGTAAAAAAAAAAAAAAAAATTATGTCGTTCAAAATGATGGAAGGATTCTAACGGTGCCCCATACATCCAATTCAGGCTATTTAAAGTTATGGTGAAATAAAGAAACTCACATACACACATACGTGAACACAGAAAACATTACACAATTTTTTTGGCAGTCATGTAAAAGAAAAAAGTATTCAATTTACACGTGTAATTGGTTCCACGTATGAACACCCCGTACTACTTCTGTATTGTATTCGATTTGCATTTGTACAAAACACCGTAGAACAATGCGATAGCGTACATGTTGGATATCAAATCGTTGCAATTAGTTTAATGGAAGCCATTTCCACACGCCCGTATCCCTTTACAGGTTTACACATATCTTCATATTTGAAAGTGCATTTCATCCGATTGATATGGAACTTTATGGCGTACTAACTTTATCTAGTAACATTATAACCTATAGAAATCTCACGGCTATCCAAGGTAGAGATTAAATTATTATATAGATGGTTACGCCGAGCGCTCGTACTAACTGAAATGAGCATTTCCTGAGACCGGATTTTCTAACTCACATTAGATTTATTATCAACAATAAGCGCTTTTAAACTTTAGTATGGGAACTGACGTGAATTCGACACATTTTTGATTCACTTATATGAGATTATTTACGTTTAATTATGACTATAGTTTCAGTCACTTTGGGTGGCCTTTTTCAAGGAGTCAAAGCAGAGTACAACGCGCGCGCGGTCTCGTATTGCTTTGCGTTACGAACTGCTGCGCGCTTTGCATGTGAAGACAGCGGTTGATGCGCGGGTTGGTTAGTTGGTTGGTTGGAAGCGAGTTGAGTGCAGAGATGCGCCAGTGCGCTCTGGAGCCCTTCCTCATAGAGTCCCTCTGATTTCAGGGCACAGGGCTTACTATGACGTCTTAAGATACACAACGACCTTCCATCTCTTTTAAAATTGAAAGCTGTCAAATTTTATTTTTAACAGTTTAATGTGTCTAAGGCAATTATTGTCTCCAAGATATGTTAGGTATTTAATGAGCCCAAAATCACCTAACAGTTTGTTCCGGCAGCCTCGCTTGAAAACAAGATCCGTTCGAGGCATGAGGCTACGTAGGTGTTTACCATCTTCCCTACACTCTGCATCAGTCAAACTGTGGTCAAACACCTAGTCTATCAACTATAAAAAATTACATAATTTCTTGGCTGCAGCACATTCATTTGACATTGACATACAGATATAGTTCCACACAAGTTAAACTCAAATTCCGCCGCTTTTTTATGCCACAGATGACTCAAGCACGTTGCCAGATGGTAAGCAAAATAAGCCGTCGCCTATGATTATCTGCAATACTAGGGCACTACAAATACGTTATGCAAGCGTGGCGCGTTACGTGCTCATGTGTTCATAGCGAATAAGGGCATTGTTAAAAAAAACTGTTAGTAATATAATGTATTAAAAAATATTATAATAATTACTATAAAAATATAATGCAAGAAGTGGAAAAAAATGTACATACCTCCGTAAGTCATATGCACGAAAAGCAGAATAATGTTATCAAAACGCTGTATTTTCCTCGTAAAGTAATAAATCAGTGGGATCTCCTGAGTTTTGAGTGCGCGGCCACCAATGCGGTTTTGCGGCTTAAATTGCACACAAAGCGTCACTGAGCTGTGTAATATATAATAATCATCAGGAGAATGCAACTAACGGCGCTTACACACTGCAAGTTCTGCCAGCAGGCCAGGTGTCGCTGGTGTGAGACGCGCTTAATGCCGCTTCATTATCATTAAATTTCGTGACACGCTGGCAAAAAATTTTGCTAGCAATTTCCCAGTTTTCATTACGCTGCTCAGAAAAGCATTGTGTTTATATAATAGGGTATTTTGCGATTTAGAGTTAAAGTCAGACTAATGTTTTTTTTATGTTTTATTAATTTCAGACAACAAATAAATGAGCAATGTTGGAAAATATTTCGCACATCGCTATCTAGCCCCAAACTAAACAAAGTTTGTAGAGTGGGAACTACATAGCTTAGATAGACATATAGTACTTTCAAATATATACTCTTTTTGTAAATACAAATACTATTAAATATGTACAGAACACCTTTGTTTGCCACACAAATGTTAGTTCTGAGTGAGAATCGAACCTATGCCCTGTACACTGTACAGGTCTTGAAACACACACTCTGCTAAATGACCTAACAGGACACTCATGAGCTAACGTGGAATGGTGTAAACTACCATTGTTCATGTCAATATAATGAAATGTACTGATGAATTTATTATAAAATCTTTCAATTCAAGATTTTTTATTCACAGTTGTTGTACTATTTATAACTATATTTTAAGTTACAGAATTGAATCACTCAATTACATTATAAATTAATGATTTCGTAGTTCTGTAATAAAGGAGTATGTAGTTGATGATTTTTCTATTAATAAAATAGTCAAAATAAAGGAAGTGAATTTCAAATTAGCTAATGTTAAAAATTTAAGTTAGACCTTCGGCGTGCAATATAATTAATAATAAACATAAATTTACTTTAAAACTTAAATGTTTATTGCATACTATTATGTACTTGATAAAAAAATAGAAACATGGAAATGCTATAGAACTTTAACTAAAAAAGTAGACAAAGGATTTTTGATTGCAAAACAGCACGGCCGTGTGTGTCAGTTACTAACAGCATTTTGAAATTATTCGCCGCAGCCCTCTGGTTTTTAATTTTATTTCTGTGCGACGAAATCCGACGGAAATAGTAGAAAATTACCCGACCATTCATTTGTGGCTGTGACGAATGCGATTTATGCTTTTTAAACTCAGCGAGCATGAGTCACGATATTTTACGTCAGATAAACGCTTTTAACGAAAGTGAGTCAAGTAGGCCGAATAAATTTTTTCAACTACTTTGGAAAGATAAATCTGGATAAAATTTTGTTAGTTACTTTACAAATGTTTTTATAATGAATATTTTTGCGTTTAAAAAATATATTAGACCTCAAATAAATATAAATGAAAGAAGCAGTTCTTTGTGTTAAAACGGCTAAATTCTGGATACTAATCGATGAAGGGCAAACACAAATATTTTATTGATAACACCGACGCTACAGGTAATTGTCCCATTATAAAACAACATTTAAAAATTTAGTCATTGTAGCGATACACATAATTTTAAATAACAAAACCAAGTCAACCAACGTGTTTACATATGTAAATACATGGAAATGGGTCGACGATATTGTCACCGTTGCGGGTCGAACCTGGACCAGATTGGCACAGGACCGAGGCAGATGGCATGAAAAGAGAGAAGCCTATACCCAGCAGTGGGATAAAGAAGGCTGTGGATGATGATGATGATGTAAATTCAAGTTTATATCAAAAAGCTAAACACGAATAAAATGAATATGTATTAAACATGTATTTACTATGCACACATAGTAAAAGGAAGATGAACGACGATAAATAGTTTAATAATAGTTCTAATAATAATAGTTCATGTTTAATATCTAAATAGTTCAGATATATCTCACAAATTTAATTTGCACAAGTTTCACGCAAAATATCAATTATAACAGATTCCCTAAAGTGAAACTAGATGCCATTTCTAGTGACAACAGCTGCCTCCATCTGCATCTGTGTCAGGAAATGCAATTTACTGTTATGCGACTTAACAAAAACATAGCAACGTGCACACTTGCGCAGTGTTCTCTTACTTCTCTTTTATAAGGACACGGAACATACTCAGATAAATATAATAATATGTCGGAGAGAGAAGAGGAACGACATCAAGTGGGATGGCCGATATTCGCATCATACATGGTTACTAGGTTACTGTGCGAGGGTGTAGCGGGCGAGGAGACAAACCATAGAATTCAGTTCTCTTGTACAAAGTTTTATCAGCACTCCTCAACGAATGATTAGAACATTATAGACACTATTACATAGCTTGGGGACAAGACGTTCCGCTTAGCTTCGGAATCTGCAACCGTCCAACTCAATCTCCTCTCAAAGCTAGAATGATAATCTTTCCTCAACCAAAGCAACAATGAATCTCTTCTCCTCAACATTCAACGCACGGCCGGCTCGCTTCACACAGCGCCCCTACCGGCCGACATTCGCAACTTCTACCTTCTCTCATTGGTTGAAGTTAAAATACATCACATGACTAACTGTTACGTCAGAGGTGACGCCATTCCACCTCTAGTCCACCAAAATTACGCAAAATGGCGCTACACTAAATCAACATTAAAGCTACACGCCGACATAATTATATATACCTACTTATTTTTTACTAGCTGCACTCTTCAGTTCATTCACTCATCAGCATAATTTACAGGATAAAACGTAGCATATTTAATTTTGTTAACCTAAGATAAAAGCTATCTACAGACTTAAAAAGCAGTAAGACCACTACTAATTACCCTTTTTGTTATTTTCTTTGTGTAAATTTTGATATAAACAATAACAAGCTCAATTAATAGAATTAAAAAAAACACAAGTGTCACATAAATGTTTTTTTTAGTATAGCCAGTTGACGATGCTATTTTTATTTCAGATTGTGTCTAACTCCATTCAGCGGAAGATATAACATATAAACACGCGCACTTTCGTCTATTATATTAGTGAAATGAGAGGCTTAGGTGGGAACTGAGCCCTTTTAAAACGTGGTACGCGGGCGATTTTACAACTTTAGAAAGAGTTAGTAGTTTACTGGCTCTAAAGTTTTTCCAGGCGCTGGGTAACTTGTCTAAAAATGTTAACCTTATTGCCATGTCAATCTGTCAATCCATAATAAATGTTTCAGCAATTTGCCAAGATCACTTGCCACCTATAACCAGATACCTAATGTTAGATATTTTATAATATCATATTTATTTTAAGATTTTCATGTTACAATGTAATGAATGTTTCTGATTTCTAATAATTATTAAATAATTTTGTACGTACTTTATTACAGTATCATTATACAGTATCATAATAACATACTTATAATACTTAAATGAAATTTTCAAGTTATCTAGTCAACAATTTGAGTTTATGTATTGATCATTGTAATATCGAACGAACAGACATACTATGTAGATTATATTATGTATATTGAAGACAAGACTCGGCTTAGTATTAGCCCAAGCTTACATTCCTATATAAAAAGTTTTAGATAAATAGATAACCTTTTTCAAAAAAGTTATCAGTTCTTTCCAATATATGCTTTTAGATTCATTCATCCAAGAATTTCCTTGCAAGTGCGTTCCGTATCATACATAATACATACAAAGGCTGTGAACCCAATAATATTGTGTATTGTCTGACAAGGGAAAGGAACACCGCGTTGGACCAAATTATGATAATAGGAATCCTGAAATCTTGAGCGTACGGAATATAAGATAAACTGAGATTATGCGCTTATTTTTGTAACTTTATGAAACAAATTAGCTGTTGTAGATTTATTTAATGTAAAATTAATTAGACGAACGAGACTTTCTCCTGATAGTAAGAGATAACGCCTGCCATTGCAGCGATACACAGAATTTTGAGTTGCAAAACAAAGATCAGGGCATCGCTGTTTTGGCAGAAATAATATTCCAGCACTTATAGCTCACAGGGATGTCTTCAGAACCACGACCAGGGTAGCGGTTCAAATAAGAAAATAAAACACTAATTTTTCTCTCTCATTAAACGTAAGTACTTAATCCCGCATAAGTAAAACAAACATGTGTCAAAACAACTTCAGTTTTTGTAATAGAATGTATTAGGTCCTTACATATGAAATTAGCGTTTTGTCGTACTGACCACTTTGATCTGAAATATCTCCTCTTTGGTTAAGAATTCCAAATTTAAATTTATAAATTCATTTAGCTGGTACATTTGAATTTTGAAAACAGTCATTCATTTGTTTTTTTCTCCACATAGATGGATCATCAATATAAGAAATCGAATCATACGTTTGTATGCCTGTATAACTCTTACTTGTTAAACAAATATTTAAAAGCCTTTATACGTTAAAGTTCGAGCACAGTCTCAAGCTCCATGGAAAATATAAAAAACTTCGGTCCATCTCGTATTAATCTAAAAGCAAATCAGATTCATGCCGGAGCTGAGCCACATCTGGCCAGTTAAAAGTTGTCAGTGAACTGGCATGAATACACCGCGGAACTTTGCTAAGAAGCTGGTGCAAGTTAGAGAATTCTACAAGTTTATTTTACACAGCAAAATGTTTTAGATCAACATAACTCCAACCAATATCCAAATTTTTGAAGATATTCTACAAACAGTTGTATATACAGTATGACAAGTGAGACACCTACGATACTCGAGGATGTGATATTTGGCAATCATATAAGAAGAAAAAAATAACATTAAAAATAAACATTAACTGACTACTAGATAAACTTAACCGAAAGTTATGTAATTAATTACGAAACGCATGAACACCGCGTGGATGCATGAGCTGGACGTTGTGAGGACGCTCGCGCCGACGACGGGCGAGCTGGACAAGCACGTGCTTGTCGCGTGATCAAAACATCGTTATCGGGAGTGTATCCACGCTTCATTTATTTATAGGGAAATTGGGGACAAAAATTAATTACCTAATTTTATTACATAATCATAACGAGAATCGAATGCCAAGTACTCTCCTTCAGTATCGTAGGTGTCTCACCAGTCATGCTGTATATAATAACTGTTTGTTAAAAATTATCTGAGTTCAAGTCAGCCCGGTCCCACTACTGGGCGCGGGTATCTTCTCATTGTGAGAAGGGTAAGGTCCATCATGCTGGCCTAGTGCGGGTTGGCAGACTTCACACATCCTCGAGCACTTTTTCTATTTTTAAGAACTCTCAGACATGTAGGTTCCTTTTATCATTTGAAGTTGTCAGCAATGCACACATAACTAAGAAAAGACAGTGGTGCGTGCCGCAGGATTTTAATCCAGGACCTCCAGATTGTAAACCAGACGGCCTCGTAACTAGGAGAAACAGACTAAGTCACTACTACAAATTAGTCCATGTTGTTTTGTTATTGTCTTTTTTCTTTATCTCATTGTTATATTGTAATTATGTGTCGATTGTTGGTATACAAAAAGTTATATTTTATTGTATTGTAGTTGCGTGAAATATTTGTGGTTAGCGTAGTCTGCCGTTAAAGGAAAGCATCGTGAGAAAACCATTGAGTGGTGGTACTTTATAGTACTCAGCTAGTATGCTACCTTTAAGTTGAAAATCTGTCGCCAAGAACAAAACGGTGTGTTCAGGTAGCCTCACTTGAGAGTCAGTTTCATTTCAGGCTACGTGTGCTTACCATCTACGTCCACACCGTCACTTAACATCAGGTGAGCTGTGATCAACCATCTAGCCTGTGAACAAAAAAATAACTGAAGGCCATAAGTTTGTAACTTGTGCTTGACTTTAAACGTATCCAAGTCCAAGACCCGGTACTTTGTACCGGTGGCATCATTTCGTGTTGTTAGTGCTCAAGAAAATATGAAAATATCGTTTTATTACAAACTTACTTCCGTTATTTTAGTACGAGACGTAGTTTTCGTGGAGATCTAATTTTAGACGGCTCTTTGTACACTGTGAGGAATATAATGTGTTTACATTTGTATACTTGGAACAGGGAATGTGGCTTGCAAATGTATCTAGTTTTAGGTGATAAATGCTTGTCTTAGACAAATAAATTGTTACTAGCTTTGCTTGCTTGTGTATGTATGGTTGTAAGGTTTCCAAGATCGAAAAGGAGAAGATCGTCTACCACTTTCATAAATCTTTCTCTCCTAGTCCGTCACGATGTGATATTTTCAAGCAAATATTTGCGTATTTTCTGCAACAATCTATGTTCCAAAAAGTACAATGTAAGCGTTTTCAAATCTATACTAAATATATCTTTTCTAGGTAAACCCACTCCATCCTAAAACAAAAAAGTACATGTGTCACATTGCATTCTGGATAATTGATTGATGCAGGCGTTACTTTGCGGAAGTTCATTTTGAATGTTCAATGTTTATATTTAGTTTATTTCCGCTTAACAGTCGTTCCAGTTCCAACAGTGACGAGGAGACTTAATTTAAACTAATTTTACACTGCTTATTAATTAAAAACCCTAACCTTACTTAAAATCTAGAACTCATAAACTTAGAAATATTCTTAATTTGACAAAAATTAAATTAAAATTACAAAAAATCTAATTAAAATAATCAAGAATCCTCCTCTCTGCAGTAACCACTTTGTCGACACGTGTTTCCCCTCTACACGAGAACACATACACACATACACATTGCATTACATTGCATTCTGGTTTAATGATAGTAAATTTCTACGATCTACATGCTGACTGATCAGTACTAACGCCTGATCTCATCAAACTACATAATGTCATAAAGGTGGAGGTTTAATGAAAATTTATTGTCCTGGAAAATGTCAGTGACACCGCGCAGCCATAGCTAGTGTTATTATCATTTTCGTCCTTTTTTAGATTGCTTATAATATACTCCCGCGGTGTTATCCGATACATGTTTTTGGGATAAAAAGTAACCTATGTGCTAATCTAGAGTCTCAGCTACCTCCATATCAAATTTCATTCAAATTCGTTTAGTAGTTTTTGTGTGAAAGAGTAACAAACCTCCATCTATCCATCCATCCAGATGGATGGATGGATTTTTCTTTTAATAGATATACGGATAGATTGTCTATCTATTCATCCATCCAAACGTTCACTTTTATAATATTAGTGGGATAGTGGGATTGATCGAAGTGTTGTCGAGTCGGAGTTTCCGATAAAATTAAACGTGAGTATATCACATAATTAAGTAAAACAAAAATGTGTTAAAACTACGTCAGTTTCCTTAGTAAAATAGTAAAAGGCTTCTTCATTGATTCCATTCCTCTCTATTTTAAGTAGTTGACCTAAACTAGAACACTAATAAATTGCTGTTATGCGCAAATTGAAAGAAAACATCATAAAATAAACCAACCTTTCATACAAAGCATACAAAAATTAAGCCTTAGCTATACAGACGAAGGTACTAGTTTCCGAATAGCATTATTGGAACTCTGCCAAAGTTCAAAGCTCCTTTGGCAAGCTTCAACGTTATGCGGGCAGTACGAATACTTGTACTTCCCCACGGCCACGATAAATGGTTTAAATACTGCAAACTTTCAATTTTTAGTCTTTCTTGAGATATCAGCAATAGGCTTGTGCCAACTGGGAATGAAACGGGTGATTAATTATGATTTGTACGTAAAAAAAAAACAAAATGTTTTGTTATAAATATTTGGATCCGGATTAGCTCTGTTTTTACATGACTGTCAATTCAGGGTCCATGTTTGCATGTAAGTTTCTTTATACTATTATAACATTTGAACGACTGAGCAGATTTCAATATACGTATCGTTAGATTTCCTATATCATTTCAAGTAACACTGGCTATAAATTGAAAAAAAAATGTATATATGTTGTTTACACGACTGCCTTAAAAATTAATGTCGGGGTCACCATGGTGGGGATTACTGAAGGATTTCGTTGACGTCATCTTTGAGATTTACCGTCAACCCCTAAACTATAAACAATACAATATTTAATAAATTTTCCTGACTCACTGGTGGGGCATATAATGAAACTCTATATAGCAGTGCACTCTACCGCGGCTATGGGCCAACTGACAAGTTTAGTGGCTACCAAGCATGCGCTACTCTCAGCAAAGGCACTGCTTCCTTACACCCTGTGCCTTTTTTTTGTAACTCTGATACTCGTATACATAATTTCATGATGACCGGTTGCATAGAAAATAACAACTAGACATACAAACTCATATTCACATTTAAAATATTAGTTTGCAATTATAATTCCGCAAAATTAGGCAATCAGTGACGTTACTGTGAATACCAAGTAGAGTGTGACGTCACTCCATGCGAAGTACTATTGCTGTTGTAGACGTTTTCAAACCCCGTACAGTCGCCGTTTGCGTGGTAAATTTTGATTGGTTTTTGAAATACTATGTTTTTAGTGCTTTGCTTAAAGAATAAAGCTAATACTAAATGATCTAACTGAGCAAGCAGCACCTACTTGTTTTACCCCTTTTCTTTTAGCTCACGTACTTCTTACCTATCCTTTTCGCTTCTATTCTATCCATGTCCACCGATCTACCCTGGTAGACGTTAAGTAATACAGCAATAGGGCTGCCTCGACTTATATTTCAACTTTCCCGATGTACGAGCAGTTTGTCCATAATGTATGAAGTCGGATCCACGGATAGCCATTACTGAAATTCGGTACATCATTAAAATTGTAAAGCAGATAGATTGGGGTATGAGAGAATTATTTATTACTTTGTTAGCTTGTTTGTAGAGATGTTTATATGTAGGTGATATAGTTTTTGGTTGTTTTTTTAATTTAATAAATTCCCGTTTGCTGTTCAAACGGTAGGCCTATGTTGTTTTGAGGCGAGGCAATTTGCAATGGACCTGGGACGCCGCCTTAGGGAGAAAGGGCGTGAACTCAGATCCGGTTGG
The DNA here is from genome assembly GCA_905404145.2 of Biston betularia. NCBI lineage: Eukaryota > Metazoa > Arthropoda > Insecta > Lepidoptera > Geometridae > Biston > Biston betularia. The sequence continues at coordinate 2,494,369 of FR989877.1, forward strand.
TTTCTGGTCCTGCAAATTACCCTTGCCATACAACGGGGTAATGCCGCGAGCGTATTGGCCACAGTCGGTCAGGATTCGGCGCGGACTTTTTAATTTGAATTTTTTTTTTGTGTCGTTTATTATATTAGTTTATTAATTATTGTTTTGTAATGGCCATTTTTTTTTAATTGTAATTTCTTTTTGTTATGTTAGTGATTATTATACTAATTGACATGTTATTTATAATTAACACTTAGATATATTAATGTATATAGAAAAATACTTCCAGTATTTACCTGCTAAAATACTAATAATTATTTTTTTCTTCTAATAATTAAAAAAATAAAATAATAAGATATACTTATTATTGGATGCTAAGTTTATTAACTCCTCTTGATAAGTACAAACTTATTATTATTTTAGCACACTTTGTCCCACTGCTGGGCAAATGCCTCTCTCCCTCCCTTCCACGCGTCTCTGTTTTGTGTTTTTGAGGTCCACTCCTTGTTGTGGGCATCGAGCTCATCTTCCCACCGTCTTCTAGGCCGGCCTGGTGGCCGTTTAACCTTCGTGACCCAGTCAGTAATGGTTTTCGCCCATAGCTCCGCTGGCATTCGGTAGACGTATCCAGCCCAGTCGCACTTTAGCATGGCAGCCTATTATAGTCATCTAAGTATATGCAATGCCTATAAGAGTTCCCTTTCAGCAATACTATCTTTACTTATAAATTTAAGCTTTTCGTGTAGGTATTATTATAATATATATCGTGAGAACGAAAGAAAGTTCATTAATGTGTGATGTAACATTTTTTTTAAGGTTTGCGTTAGACCGCCATCTTGCTTGATGTAAAGGGAAGATACGTTCTACGACGAAGTACGATTGCTTAGAAGAAACCGATCCACTCGCGACATGAAGGCACCCACATTGTATTTATCGTAGCACACCCACTCAGACAGCAAGTGATGCTAAAACTAGACATACTTTTATGTATATACGAGTATATTAGATATTTGATACTTGTGAAAATATCAGCGAAAAAATCTCAAAATAGGTATCACTCAATTATTTATTTTCTTCTCATGATAACATCGCAACAATCTTAACTTGTAAGTATTGCAGCATATACATTTGCTCAGCACTGAATGGTTCTGTATTCTTTATACCGTTTTTTTTCTAACTACATTTCGTTTGTTTTGTTAGTTCAAAAGCATTTCCGAGTAGAAGTCAAAGAGATGTATGCGGTGACCTTTAAAATATAAAGTCAACTTTGTAAGTGTCGCTGACGCGACAAAAGTTAGCCATGCTTAGTATCAGGCGGGACTAAGCGTGACGTAACCGTCTTGATACACTTCATAGCGTAACGTATATCTTGATACTAGAGATGAGCAACTACTATTGACTACGACTATTTAAAATATCGATAGTTTTTCTTAATAGTAAAACAAAGTCTCTGTTTGCATCTGTCTATCTGTTTTCTAAACCACGCAACGTATTAGGCAGGTCAAGCTCATGGTTGGGGTTTGAACCCACGCCATTCGGCGTGTAAACCGACCGCACTAACCACTGAGCTATCATCGCTACAAAACTTATCTAACCCACTTAAAATATCAAAAGAATAGTTTTTTAACTTTAAATTAGTTATCATTCTAATAAAAAAAAAACAATTTTGTGCTTTGGTTGAATATAGAACGATCAATACAAATAATAGTCGTATAGACAGGAAAACAACTTACAATAAAATAATTAATTTTAAAATCAGTTATTTCCATAAGACTAGTTCTGCGCCACGGTTTTACTCGCATTATACTGGATAAATAGCATAGATATAGCAATAGATATCGTGTTAAGCTAGAGTATAAGCTATCTGCATTTCAAATTTCATACAAATCTGTTGAAACGTTAAATGATAACCGCATAAGGATTGAAAATAATTATTCGAATTTAAATAACATCGATAGCTATTCAGGCCATCTCTATGTACCTACGGATAAATACTCTTTAAAACGTAACAAAAGTGTGTTGAAACACTTCATCGCAGAAGTGTACCAAAACTTTACGAGGAATAAAAACGTCTTAGCTTCTTAATATTTTATGAAACATTCTTGCTTCACTCTTGTAGCATGCTTTGTACAAAGTTTACAATAAAATACGAAAAAGTAACAATAGCAAGAAGCCATCTTTTATTTTTTTCATAGTGGTGTTTAAAAGTGCATCTGTGTTTCTGTCTGTGACGTCATAGCTCTGGAATAGTTAAACCAATTTTGATTAAAAAATTCATTTGAGACTTATTCGATTGTGTTATTAGCTATGATTCAAGCAAATATGTTTAGCCGTTATCAGGTCTTTCATAATTGATGAATTTATTTGAACATCTACAGTTATGATAGAGTCTCGTTCATCTATTACTTTAACATTAAAAATAATACTATGTAGTCAGTGACACAACAGAAACCTTACAGCAAGTTGTATTCGACGTAATCTTGAAGCGGCGGATTTTAAATGCTGGGAATGTTGATGGGTTGCCGGTTCAGGGTCGTGGGATACGAAACAATACAGCCCTGTTGGTTTACTGGTACTATGTCTGCTCCAAGAGCTGAAAGGCGTGGGTTCGATTCCCACCCAGGATAAACATTTTGTGGTATAAAAAAAATGTTTGTTCTGTGTCTGGGTGTCCTGTATGTATGTATTTACAAAAAAAAAGTATTTAAGTATTCTATCAGTTATCTGACTTTCATCACACTAGCTTTGCTTAGTTTGGGGTCAGATGGCGCTGTGTGTAATGACCAACGATATTTATTTTATTTATTTATTTAATATAGGTACATTGGGTCTACGATCAGTTAGCACTAAGTAAATAAATAATTGAGGATATTTAATATAGCGTTGTCTACCTAAACTAAGTAAAGCTGCTCAGGCATGTACTTTTTGACTACCGTGGTAGTTTTAAGCTCATTTAGTAGTGTATCACTTCAAGAGTTGGGCGTGGGTTTGATTCCCACTCAGGACTAACATTTGTGCTGTGAATATGAATGTTTGCTCTGTGTTTACAGTATATATTCTAACATTAATGTATGTACAAAAATGTATGAAAGTATTCTATCAGCTATCTGGTTCCCATATCTATCCCATACAACCTTTGCTTAGTTTTGGTGTTAGAACATCTAGCACCAACGTGTGTGAAATGTTTCTTTATATACTAAGTTTTGTAAATAGTTACAACTACCTGTGCCCCGCGGTGTTACCCGCTCCATGTTTTCTGGATAAAAGGTAGCCTATGTGTTAATTCAGAGTCTCAGCTACTTTCATCCAAATCCGTTTAGTTTTTGCGTGAAAGAGTAACAAACAAACTCGTATTTTATATATTACTTTGGATTTTAATAATTGATATTGATTTTTTTGATTACATTTTAGTACGAGTAGATAAAATCGAAAACTAAAATTGTTAAACCTCGGAGAATATCACCTAAGCTAATCAGTTTGAAAATGTCGAAATTTCCATACCTCGCGTCAAACAATTCCAGTGAAAGCCTTCAGCGTATCGACACGTTGCATATTTTAAATGCATTTTGGCACTTTGTTGTTGACACTGACTCGTTTTTAGGTCAGCATCCAGCGAGTCAGTTTCTAGCAAATAAACCGCCGAAAGTGAACACGGTAAAACATAATTTGGCTGTTGACAACGAAAATTGCTCACTTTTCTTGGTGATTCTTTACTATTTTGAACTATATCTTTATACAAAGGTTGCCAACTCCAAATTAGAAAAACTAGAATTTGAAGTAGGAAAAACCAGGACAATTCAGTTAAAAAACAGGACGCAGTAATAGAGTTGCAAAGTGGCGCGTGAATTTAAAAAACACATGACTTTATCAGGACGCTGCTTAAAACCCATCTATCCTAGATGGGTTTTATCTCAGGATACTAAAAAACTAGGACATGTCCTAAGAAAACAGACCACCCATACCTACAACAAGCTAAAAAGACTACTAAACTAACCAGAAAAGAAAACCTGTAGCATATTGCACGCGGAGTATAAGAACAAATCGGTTGGCACATCATTCATCAAAATCGGTTAAGTAATTTGGCGCAATAAATAAATATTATAAGACTTTCTACACAGCCCCAAACTAAGCATAGCTTTGTTAATGTATAGTACCAATTATGAGTTTGTATTATATCAGGATGTATGCTATTGTGTAGATGATTGGTCATAATTTGGGACAGCAATGCTTATTAAGAATACTTTTATAGGGTTTTAAATAAAATAATTAGTTAATACTCACAAGTCACTGTTTTATTCACATGATTCAAAATATTCACCAAGTATGTATTAAGTGGAGTTGTCTCGAACGCTGGTACTCAACTGCCTGTGAGATGCGGCTTTTCTCAGAGGTAAAACTGTCTACTTCTCTCTCCACTAACGTCCTATTGGTTGAAGCCGCGCTCACAGACAACTAGTACCACGTCTAGTCTATACAACAATAATTGTGTTCATTTAAAAGAAACAGTATACAATGCAAATTAAATACTTAATATCGCTAACAGTTTGTACTATGATAATCAGATAGCTGATAGAATACTTATTTACTTTTCTTTTTGTAAATACATAGGTACTTGTGATACATGCAAGTAATGCAATGATGGAACATACGTAATTACAAACATAGACAATTAAACACTATATAAAACAAAACCATTCCTTATGGCTTTGCCAAAGTCGGGTAATAATGAACTCTATGCGTAGCTCTAGCAGGTAGCTGTACTATATTTTAAGAATGTTCTAGCTACACTTTTTCTTTTTCGTCGAGTCAATGTTTCATTTTTATTTCTAGCTACACTGAAAGTGCTTCAATCAAATTAGACACTTAACATGTATCATGTTACTACAGAATCTGGCAACTGTAGTTTCGGCAGTCTAGTTGGGAGACCGTCTGACCTCCAATCTGGAGGTCTTGGGTTCGAATCCCACGGCACACACCTCTGACTTTTCTAAGTTATGTGCGTATTACCGAAAACTTCAAATGGTGAAGGAAAACATCGTGAGGAAGCATATATGTCTTAGAGTTCTTGAAAAAAAAAAGTTCCGAAGATGTGTGTAGTGTGCCAACCCGCACTTGGCCAGCGTGGTGGACATGACCTTGTTCTTCTCAAATGAGTAGAGATAGACACACCCAGCAGTGGGCCAGTTTATAAAAAAACATGGTTATCCCGGAACAGAATCTGGATTAAACAAACATTGCGTTATTTAAAATTTCGAGCTAATCCCTAAACTCGCGTTTAGTTTCAAATAAATAAAATACCTCCAGGACCTACTCATACAATATTAAAGTAGGTATGTCGGCCCTGTCGTGTTCTTGTTGACAAAATACGACTCCAAGGCTCATGTGCAAAATAACAAACTCTGTCGCATTAACCTTACTGCTCTAGTAATAAGGTATAATTTTGCTAGAACTAGGGATAAATGTGAACTTGTCAGAGCTTATTCGAATTACAGCACCCATGGTTCAAGAGATCAATAAAACATTCAAAAAGTTGATTTGATTCAGAAGAGTTCGTATCGTGTCAAATTACTGCGAGTGAAATACGTATCTATCGATACAAGGCTTTTGCTCTACATGTTTTCAAATTACTAAAGATTATTTATTATTGGCTATGTAATCTGTCTTCTATTATCATCATTCATTACTTTCAGTCCATAGTCGTCTATTGCTAAGCATAGGCTTTCTCTTCTTGTACGTCACTCATCCCGTTTCTGTGCTAGCCTTGTCCAAGTTCGACCCGCGATCTTTTGGTCCACGATGTCTTTGAGCCGACGTCGAGCTGTTGGGCGCCACACGTCGAGCTGGTGGGCGCCCGATGGCTCGATAGCTCGACGTCTGGCGCTTGTCAGCGTGGTGGAATACGACCAACTGTGGCATAGTTTGAAAAACAGGGCTGAATTATATACGGCTATTTAAAATGACAATACTGCTAACAGTTACATAATATGCTACTGATCGGTTGGTCTTAACATCATTTGGATTTATCTCTACGCCCTCATCCTGGCCATAGGCCTCTCCCAAGACACGTACGTACAGCCTTATTTTCGTTTTTTTTGCAGTCTCCATTCAAGAACTTCTTTTTAAACTCTTACCACCAGAATTTATCTCTTACTATCAAATTAGCCTCATTACATTTAGCTACAAAAAATCTCACTGAGCGACTCCATTTTGTGCACCAGAAAATAAAATACCGACATGAACCTAGCTAGCACTACAAGTAGTACGTAAAGTTTAAGTTAAAAGTAAATACTTACAGTAGGTATAAAAATAAAACAAAACAATACAAATCGAATAAAGACAGTCGTGAAACACACATAGCTATTGAGAGAAGATAAAACCACATTGTTCATTTTATATTATTTTTCAAGAAAACATTTCACTATTTGATAGAAAACGTAATATAATTGTAGTTTTGTTCATCTAGTCGGCAGACGTGACTTGTTTGTAGAAGTATCGAGTTCCGATACACCGGAGAGTATTTCTATTAGAAGTGGAACGTATAAGGTGTCCGATTTATTTTGGCCGGATGTTTGGTGGAATTATGCCGGAAAAAAATTGTCCTACAATATAATTATGTAAATAAACATATTATTGTATGATTATATTATAAAGAGTTTAAAGCCAGTTCCATTCCAGACTAGGTGTGCTTTACCATCTTCGATCACACCTTCACTTAACATCAGGTGAGCTGTGGTCAAACATCTAGCCTGTCAACCATAACAAAAAAAAAACCTTGTGTTTTTAATGTGTATTTTAATTAAAACAACACAGCGAAATGCTTTTCTAATCAAACCATTTATTTGGCAAAACCACGCTGCCGAAACAAAAGACTATCGGCCAAGCGCACGACACAAAAGTAACAGGCCACTTATAAAAAGTATAAAAACTCCTTGGTGTACATACACCACAGTTTTACAAAGCTGAAAGCAAGGTTATTGTACACATCATTACAAACTACATTTACTATGAGCACAACTCTAAAATCGTGGAAAAAATTAACTGTTTTATAGAAAAAGTAAAATACTCGTTGACTAAATTATTGAAGTTGATTTTTTGTATTCATAATTCAAAGTTGTGCACATAAGAAAACTCGGTCTAATACGCCAATAAAATTATTGTTAATTATAAAATGTGTCGATTAATTCATATTTTCCGGCTGATTATTATTTCATTACGTATCTCGTATCTGTGAAAGGAGGTGAAGCACCTCAAAACAATCCCATCTTGTTGTTACATGTACGCTTGCACCTGTTTTAATAATAAAATATGCGCATATGTGTCATTTGAATTTGTTTTGTTCGAATAATTTGAACGAGATAAATTTGGTATAAAAGAGGTATAACTGAAATTCTGGAACAGAATAAGTGTTACAATTTTTTGTCATCACTACGTTGTGAAACCAAATAGTGTCGTATCATTTTTTTTTCTTTAATTTTGGCGTCGCATTTTGAGCATTTGCCATTGTCAAGTGTTTTATATGTTAAATAAGTTGCCTCATAGCTATAGTTATAGTTAAAGTCCAGTCCGTATCAGTAAAATTTAGTCATGCTTTAGTAAAGTAGTGGCGACTTTACTATAGGTACGCTTCGATGGAGTTTTGGAAGCAACACGAAACGTCATGTTTCACCACAACATATCATTTTCCCACACTCGCGCTTGTGATTCGGCACTTTATAAATAAAACACCACCATTTTTATGCATAAACACTCGACAAAACACTAGTTTTGTTAAAAAATACAACAGGGCAACACGACTCTTTCCGCGTTCCCGCCAAAACCAACATCCTTTTTTTCTCTGAGAAGATCAGAGTATTTTCTTCATTGTATTTGACATCGTACTTTGTGCATTTGCCAATGTCAAGTAAGAGTATACAAATTAGTAGCTTAAACTCATTGTTGGGGCTTAAACCTACGCTCTTCGGTGTGCAAACCGACCGCGCTAACCTTCCAGATGGGACGTCAATTTTATCAAATTCGTGACTCTTGTACAATGAAGTATGACCTATAATATTACTGCAAGAAATTAGCACAAACCCAGCGATGGGAAAAATAACTCTGCTGATCACGATTCAATTTTTATACCGTTTTATTCATGTTCCGATTAAAACCATATAACTGTCACTGTCATTAATCTTTACTATAGTGTTACATCTAGTAATTCTGTTAAAGCTATTGTATTCGGGCGATGCATCAAATAATCTGCGCTCCATTGTGAAGCTATGAATAGATTTTGTTTTATTTATTTACCAGTCGTAAATTGTAACATTTGAAAAAGTTTATGTATTCAGGATTTAATCAGCCTAGTAATCAGTACAACGTAAACCCTGTATACATTTAGAGCAAGAACTCTACTTGGTTATACCTCTACTTGGTGGTCTACTTCTACTAGGGGGTAGATCTTTTTACCAGGAGATCGTCGCCAAGCAGTAGTGTGCAAACATTACCGTGTTTCGTTATGAAGGGTACTGCAGCTAGCAAAATTACAGGGCTGTTGAGACTAACCACCAAAAGTCTCAAAGTATGAGTGCCAAAGCAATGATGCCTTGAAATTTGCTTTACTACAAATAGTTCTATGTATCGCTGTAATGATCATGGTCAATTGTTATCTCTTATCATCAACAGAGCGTCTCGTTCGGCTCATTACTATTACATAAAAAAGAAAAGATAACGAGTGTTGCTGACAGTTACGTAGATATTGCATACTGTTAAGGCGAAGATGGATTGGCTTATCCCACTTCTGTGCGACGCGGGCAATCTATTTTAAAGCGGTTTAGATACATGGGGGGAGATAAAAGCAGGATAACTGGGAGATAAAAATTTACGGCACGTCTAAGGAGCGGAGAGCTACCACTTTTATTGGTTTATAGAAAATGGGTGCAGTTGTATAGAAATAAGGAGATAAGGAAAATGGGTCGTGTAATGTTTTGTGCAGTGTGTATATTCAAGGGATAGATAAGTTTATAATATTTAAATCACGAAATTTTTGCAGCTATTGAACTGTTTAATAAATTCTTCACTTTCTTTTCTTTCTGGCAGTCTTTTTAAGGATTAGTCACTTCAATGGGATTCAAGCTGGTCGTGACATTTTTTTTTAAACTGTCGACAATTTTAGTGACAATTTAAGGATTGTATATACCTACTTAAAATTACAATATATTCATAAAAATATAAAATACTAGCGGACGCCTCGCGGTTTCACACGCGTAGTTCCCGTGGGAATACAAGGATAAAAAGTAGCCTATGTCACCTGGAGATAGTGTAGCTTCCCAACGGTGAAATAATTTTTGACATCGGTCCAGTAGTTTCGGAGCCTATTCAATACAAACACACAAACAATCAAAATTTTCCTCTTTATAATAGTATAGATAGATAGATATAAATATATTGCAGGACATTACAAAAACCGTAATTTGACTTCAAACTAAGCCAAGCTTGTACTGTGGAAACTTGCATAGTGGTACCTTTTAAGCATCTAACGGTGTGTTCAACTGGAGAGCCAGTTCCAATTCAATTCAAATAAATTTCTTGGTGTATTTACTATCTTCGACACTTAACATCAGTTAAGCTGTCCTCAAACACCTAGCCTATCAACCAAAAAAAAAACATGAATAGAAAAGAATTAACATAATTCAAATACGGCAATTGTGTTCCAACACATAGGTTGTCATCAGTGTACATTACAAATCGACAAAAGATAATTGTTATCTAACTTCAGCCGAATAAAGTTACAGCCTAAAAATTGTAATCAAAAACTGCTACATCGAAATTCACAAGAAATTGAACATACGAAACGTTCAAAATCAAAGAAAACCTCCAATAACTCATCGTTTTCGGGAATTGGATATGGCATCGTCACAGCGCGATAAAAAAACATCGACATTTGAAACTCGACACAACTCAATCGCGAAACAATCAACAGATCTACCGCGGAATGTCCAGATGCCACAAAACATACTCACTGCGTCAGATTCGACTGGTAACGATTTTTGAATTTTCCTAAAAGGTAAGATAAACTCTTTTTTGTTCACTAGAAATAATATACAAATACAGCTTAACAATAGTTAAGCTGCAACAATAGTTAGTTACTTCTTTTTAGATACTTCTTTTCCTTCCAGAACAGTGACATCATGTCTCGAAAAACCACGTCAGTCTACGACAACGTGGACCACCCGAAGTTGTTATAGTCTTCGGGTTCTTCAGATGGATAGTTGGAGCTTCAATTCACTGCTTGATACTGTATTCTATTGCTCCGACATCCGAAGTTGTTCTATGAATGATGATGGGTTGATATTAGAGGCCTACAAACGCATTTTTTTTATTTAACATCTTATGCCGTATCGCACCATGTGAGTAAACATTTATATATCGGTTGGTCGATTTGTCTGGAGCGATTTTTGAATGCTGCATCGTCGGTCCAGCTGCAATTACTGGAGAGGCCGCGTTCTCTCCGCTCCAGCTTTTAGATTGAATTTCTAGAATTACGTTGACAATTTTCGGGGCTTAAGAATATACGGGATGGAAATGTTTTTTTTTTAGTGATGAGACGATCGAAGCGCTCTCCTGATGTTGAGAGATAACGCCTGTCCATGACCATTGCAGCGAGACACAGAACTTTGAGTAACAAAACAACATCCATGGCATCGCTGCTTTGGCACCCATTACTTTGAGATTAGATGGTTAGTCTCAACAGCCCAGTAATTTCGCTAGCTGCAAATGTGAAGGTAGAGTTAACAAACCGAAAACCACAAAATAAGTTAAGCTTGTACAATTGGAAATGTTATACTTTTCGTATAACCATGCTTGTTACACAATACACAAACATCATTACGTTTTTATGTGTAGAATATGCATATTTTTTTATGTAGAACACCTAGACAAAGAACGAACGTTATGTTTACCTCATTAAAATTTACGAAACTAATTGCTATCTTGTGTTGTAAGATTAAAACAGTAAATTTATTTTAGTTTTATATTTAGTTTAAAATTGCATATATTAATTAGAATATAAATAACAAATTTAATGTCTAAAATAATGCATTAATAAATTTTCCTAAATTCAATTGCACGTTTTAATTGTTCGTGTGTTTTCAACCATACAACTTCAATTTTAAAATTCTGGTTCTATTCTAAATGCTTGTTGGGGGAAAAATTGTCTTCACTGATTTAAGTGATTTAAGTGACGTAACATCTACTTTTGTGATAAATTACAGTTTAAATTTAAATTTACTTGGAAACTTAAAAAAGTCTTTATAGACCTAATGTATTTGAATTAATGACGAGTACAATAAAACAAAATACAGACTTCGTACCGGTCCTTATACGAAATCACTAATCACTAATCACTAATCACTTTCAAGGACAAAGTTATAGAGCACTATCTTTCTCAAAGCATAACTTCGTAGCTTTTAATTCATTAAATTGCACCAAAATTAAATTGATATTTTTTACGGTTTATTTATCTATAGTGTAGATACATATATATGAGCTTAATAATAGTCCTGTTGTTTATTAATTTACTTGCGGCCTCATTGCTTAAAGCGATCTCTTCCAGGCAACCTTAGTACGGACATAATAAGTATATAGTTCAGGTATATGTATTTCTACCTAATCAAGTTTACGTATGGCCACATTCTTGATGTTACTCAGTCTAGGATGGAGCACACTTACAAAACATTAAATAAACCTGTTTACTCTGGTTTTGAAAAATTTGAAGTGAAGACCAAAATGTCGAATTCATGCCGACCTTTATTAGTTTCAAAATGTATACTAACACGTACGAAGGCCGTTTTTCATCAGAAAGCAGTACGGGAGTGTTAAGTTGTTGGCCGGCCGGCTTGTGGTCGGATTTTCCCGGCGCTCCTCTACGTTAATGTATTGCGAGTAATTAGGTTTACACTTGTAAGACTAGCATTAGTGAGATAGCCACTATGCGAACTTTTTGCTGAATTCAGATTCATAAGGCAAAAAGTAAAAACCAGCTAAGTGCTTGCGAGATTGCGCACCGAGTTCCGTTCCGTATCTTGTATAGATCAGAAATAAAAAAGTGCCTATAAGCTATTACATATTAGCTGTTAATTTATTTAGCTCCTTTTCTTTATCTATAAGGCCTGGGTTTGATTCGCACACAAAACAAACATTTATGTAAAGATTGTATGGGGTTATTTCTGTGTCTGGGTATCTTAAATGTGTTTTATGTAAGTTATATGTCAGCGACTTCGTCCGCGTGGATTAGCAAAAAGTTTGTTCAGCTCGCAGGACCAGGTGTCGTCAAGTCATTAGTAGAATAGTCATTACTATTGTGTGTTGTGACACTGGACGACATCTGGTGGTGAGAAGTGGTAATATTTTTAAACATTTTTGAAATTCCTACAGAAACCTAACATTTTTTAAACGTGAAAAGTATCTTATATGTTAAGCCAGTTCATAAACTATATGTGTGTTAAATTTCATCCATATCTGTTTAGCCGTTTTTTCGTGATTGAATAGCAAACATTCAAACTTTCACATTTATAATACAAGCTGTTGAAAATTTTCAACCTTCAAGTTGAAAATCTGCCGCCAAGCATTTAACGGTGAGTTCTGGCAGTTTCACTTGAGAGTCAGTTCCATTTCAGGTTAGATGTTTACCATCCTCGACGACATCGTAACTTAACATCAGTTGAGCTGTGCTCAAACACCTAGCCTGTTAATCATAAAAAAACTAGGAGAAAATATTACAAGTAGACACTATTTTCCTATAAACGTATAAATTAATATTCCCTAGAAAGTTTTGAATATTTTTTCCCCCAACTTAGGTAATTTACATCAATATCCCTGGCCTACATAAGTTGAGTAAAATTGAATATCCTACGAATTAAGCAGTACATTTTACGTCTACAAAATATTTAGAACATGATAAAAACGATTTCGTTTGTTTGACGGGTTGATGCTCATTTTACCAAAAGAAAAGTTGTTCTAGATTTAAAATGTTATTACAAAGTTTTTTAAACTAGCTATGCCCATTGCCCGCAATTCCGCCCGCGTGGATGTACGTAATAGCGAATATTTGTTTCAGGTAAATCGACCGAACATGCGTATTTAAATTAATTTAACTTTTTTTTTGTGAATCGATTGGAATACAACAAACACAAAATGTTACGGTAAGATTTCCACATCAATGAAAACTGCATTCATTTCGGTTAAGCCGTTTCTGTGTACAAACGCACAGACAGACAGTCTCGACCAAGCGCTCGAAGAGTCAACACGTCCTGAGGATGCCTCGTGTAGAGGCGAAACACGTGTCGGCAAGTAGTTACTGCAGAGATAATAGGATTTTAAGACTTGTGGTTATTTTAATTAGATTTTTAAAGTTTATGTCAAATTAGTTTTAGATATTAAGTAAGATTAGGTTTTTAAATAATAAGTTGTTGTCAAATTTGTTACAATTTAAGTCCTCGTCACTGTTGTAACTGGAACGTCTGTTAAACGGAAGTAAACTTAATATACACCTTGAACATTGAAAATTGACTTCTTTTTTTTTATTGTTGACAGGCTAGGTGTTTGACCACAGCTCACCTGATGTTAAGTGAAGGTGTGGTCGAAGATGGTAAAGCACACCTAGCCTGGAATGGAACTGGCTCTCAAGTGAGGCTGCCGGAATACACCGAAAAGTTACTTCTGCAAAGTAACGCCTGAATCAATCAATTATCACAGACAAACAGACAAAAACTTTTGAAAAATACCAGTTATGTGATGGTTTAAACGGGTCATGCCACGGGATGTAGCTAACTTAAAATATTTAAGTATAATATTCGGTTCGCAAGAAACAAGCTTTAGGCCTCTGGGTGTTTGTAACTTTATACCTATTACGGAATCCGATGGCAATTATTATTAAAATTTAGAACAAAGGCTTGTTTCCAACTCGATTAGTGTTCTCATTTTGGGGCAAAATCATAAACAAGATATACCTACTTAGTTTATGTACCTTACCTATGCCGCCAAACAACCAAAGAGCGCCACATGGGGACGACAAAGTTCTTATTTCAATTTCATTTTAATAATTCGTGTGCACAATACAGAGGGTTATAAGCTTTAGGTGTACAAATACAATTCTTTTGTTATTAACACCAAAGTTACAGGTCATTTTTCCATTTAATTTTTTTATTGTAATTGTTTTTATTATTTTTAACAAATAATTTAAAAATTCAAACAAAATCATAAATATATAAAACAAACTATACTATTATAAAATGAACACGCCGTCGAGATCGCTGCCGCGCGGTAGGGTTCCCAGGATGATTTCGATATTTAAAAATATCAAAATCATAACTTAGGTATTTCAAATGAAAATGTCACTGTAATAATATGTAACATATAAAATAATCAGTCATAAATCGTCAGTCATTAATATGAACAACGTTTATTATAGGCACAACTGGCGAAAAAAACAGCTGTTACTTAGGAAAAGTTCGTTGACTCTCGACCGAACAACGTTGTTAGAGTTGTACACATTGTAAAAGTTGTTTACAATGGCAAGTATAATGATATTTCAACTTGGTATATACGTATTATTTTTATTATCAACCTATATTGTCCCACTGCAGGTCAAAGGCCTTCCTTTTCTTTTTCCATCGTTCTCTGTATACTTACCTCTAGGTAGGTAGGTACTTTGTAAAGTAATGAGACGAATCAAACGTTCTTCTAATTGGAAAAGATAACGGCTGTCCATAACCATTTTACCTGTACCTAGAACTTTAAAGTAACAGAACAAATCGAGGGCATCGCTGCTTTGGCGCTTCTCCCATTCCACTTCCCACTAATATTATAAATGTGAAAGTTTGGATGGATCGATGGATAGATGGATGTTTGTTTGTTACTCTTTCACGCAAAAACTACCAAATAGATTTTGATGAAATTTGGTATGAAGGTAGCTGACACCTTGGATGAACACATAGACTACTTTTTATTCCGAAAACAATATGTAGCATATAACACCGCGGGGCGTAGCTAGTTGCATTATAATAACTCAACCATAAATTTTACTAATACTTCGGTAGTAATGTTGGGTGGCATAATAGCTCATCATTATCTCAGGATGCCCACTGTTGGGCATAGACCCTCCATAACGATGCCCACGAATACAGGACATCTACAACCTTTAATTTTAGTGAGGTTCTACTTTCCAGACCTCACTCTGCTTCCAGTTTCAAACATGCCTATAATAAATAATTACAATTTACAAATCAGGCCAATCAATAATCACCGCCCCGAATACCCGAGTCGTACGCCTCAACGCATTATCGGCACACATAATAAGCCCTAACTTCTCACTCGTAACTCTGCATATATTTTCGTATAACCTTTGTCTGAGATCATTTCAATAATATTCCAAGTTTAATGGGAACGTAACGCAAACGTGGAACGGGAGGCATTGGGTAATAAAATTTAACGTGTCGTTGCGAGTTTTGTGACTTTACTTAAATTTATTGCTGGAAGTTTTTCTGGCGATCCATTTGTTAATCTCGTGCGTTGCGTGTTTCACATTTTGAAAAATACGGCGATATATCTCTGTTTTAGTTACGACTGAGCGATGCGGGTCGATGTGCCTTTTTGTTGGCCGCGCGTGTATTTCAATTTCGAATAGATGAGTTGTGCTTTCATCGATATATGACACATTTTTGAGCTCATAAAGGGCATTCTTGATACGTGTAGAATTCTTGCCATCATGCTTCATAAGTGCAGGATGTATTACTTGAGTATCGCGTTTAATTTTTGTATAAAATAGTTTATAATTACGTTTGACCACCAACTCGCCTGATGGAAAGCGACGGTGCGGCCGAGGATAGAGCACGATGATCTAAAAGAAATCTAGTCATTCAAGTCTTAAAATTCTCAAATTCTTGTGTTACAAAGCCTTGAGCACCGACGTAAAGTCGCTTGCTTGTCTGTCTTCTATTAGATACATTTCGGGGAGTGTGCCACAGAATTGCACAATTTGGTTCCGCCAGCCCCTTTCTATTACCGGACGGCTAGGCAGACTAGGCCTAAGCGCCATCCATACATGGTGGACATTCCCCACGTACGGACTAAGCGCTTCGATTCCACATTCTTCATACGCACAGCGAGGATGTGGAGCTCTCTGCCAGCGTCTGTTTTTCCAGCGAAGTACAATTTGGGGCTCTTCAAATCTAGAGGTAAAACACTAAACAGGTTTTTTTCTAGGAAGCGTGCTTCATCTTGGACTGCATCCTGCTTAACATCAGGCAGGGTGTAGTCAAACGCGAACCTATTAAGTATTAAAAAAATAAAATAAAAAATAAATACCAATTACCATTATACAACAGAACATTCTTAAAATAAATGTCATTATAGTAATATTTAAACACGCGCAGCTAAAAAAAAGAGTATTTATATTGTAAATGATTTCCTACAGAAGATTTATGGCTGTTATTTGTAACATTTAGTAGCATGATAATAGATAGATACTATAATTTTAAACTTACTATGACAATTAAGAAATGTAACTGTTGACATAATATACTTCATTACAATCGTAATGAATTAATATAGAATTGTCATTTACAAGTGATTTTGTTTATGATAGAACTTTTAAAAACATAATTTTCGTTATTAGAGCTTTGTTACTCACATTGAAGTTAATAATGACAATTTATTTAATAGAAGTATAATACATAATAACGATGTAGCGATGATAGTTCAGTGGCTAGCGCGGTCGGTTCACACGCCAAAGAGCATGGGTTCCAACAAACGATGAGCTTATGTTGCCAGTTAAGAAAAACATCGTGAGGAAACCATACAATGCTAGTAGGGTATATTCTAGTACTCGGCTGGCAAGCACCTAAGGGTGTGTCAAGGCTCACTTAGAAACCAGTTCCATTCCAAGCTAAGGCGCTTGACCATCTTCGACCACACCGTCCCTTAACATCAAGTGAGTTGTGGACAAACACCTAGATTGTAAACCATAAAAAAAAATCTTCTAAGCTCCAATAAGACGGCCATTTCCTATTCTGCAAAATTGTCAAATCCTTTAAAGCCAACTTTCAAAATGTCGAGCAAACATGTGAACTTAATATGTATATGTATTCATACCCGATCCCCATTCACCTGCTTAACATACAATTTGAATGTAAGCCGGAGAACTCATTGATGCCTTCAACTATACAACCACGAGCCAATTTAGAACCTTGTCACAGTATACTACTCATTTTGTTCTTGTACTCGTGATGAAACAGGTATAAGGAATTAAAGCGACAAAGTGTTTAGAGGTGTAGACATTCTATAAAGTCGATTGTACCAACTTCGCAAACTTTGATGAGTTTTAAAACTCATGAGGTTACACACGGCTTTGAAATAAAATATGTTGATTTGGAATATTCAAATGAGAATTTAAAGTATTTGCATACGAGCAAGACTTCGTGACGAATTTAAAAATTTTGTGTATTTATTATAAAGGGTTACTTGCACACTTATGTTAAGGTGGTTCGATTTCAACACAAACAAATTTTTCCCATTTATGTACAGACGGAGCATAATTTTACAGTAAATTTACAGCTACAGGCATTAATTTTGCTCTTTATTTGCTGTAAATCACAATTGCGTGAATAAAACAGTAGGTACATTATTAGCACAAAATCAAATTTATGAATTATTTATGAATTTATGATTTTTGAATAAAACAGTAGATTAAAAAAAGTAAATCACAATTTTATTATAATTATTGTAAATTGTAAGCAATTGTGATTTACCGCCAATAAAGACCAAAATAAATGCCAGTAGCTGTGATTTCACTGTAAAATTATGCTCCGTCTGTACATAAATGGGGAAAAATTGTTGTATGGAAATCGAACCACCTTAAATATGTTTTATCAAAAACAAACATACCTACCTAAATCACGATAAATAATCGTATTAATTTTAGCACAATGTCCTTGGTCTCGATTTAAGTCTGTGCAAAAACAGATAATTATCTAGCTACTATAGAAACAAGTAACGTTTAATTAAAAACCGAGTCGGACTCGCACACGAAGGGTTCCGTAACATTATCTATAAAAACGTTTGTTGTAATTTTATTGTGTTTTTTTTGTATTTGTTGTTATAGCGGCAACAGAAATACATCATCTGTGAAAATTTCAACTGTTTGACTATCACGGTTCATGAGATACAGCCTGGTGACTGACGGACATACAGACAGACCGACGGACGAACAGCGGATTCTTAGTAAGAAGGTCTCGTTTTACCCTTTGTGTACGGAACCCTATAAATGTATCATATTTCATTGGTGGACAAGGGTTTCTCCCAAGAAACGCTACACAGACCGATCAGCTTTTCGTTTTCAGCCACATCCAGCTGTCTTGCTTATATCGTCACTCCATGAAGTCTCCTATACTACGTTTACTAATTCTTGGTCTCCTCTCTAGAACTTCTACCCCAGCAGTTATCGGTTCTTTGTTCATGCGCAGTACTGTCCAGCCCACAGCCACTTTAGCTTACTAATACACTATATCAGTGACTTTGGTTATCTGGCGATTTAAATATCTGGTTGGAAATCTGGTTTTAATGTTTTTTTTTTGTGTAAAAGTAATGAGACGAACCAGTCGCTCTTCTGACTGTAAAAGATAACGCATGCCTATGACCTTTGCAATACATAGAACGTCGAAGTCCAGAGCGTCGCTGCTTTGACGCTCATTACTTTGTGACATTCGATTTTGTTAGTGTCAATAGCGTAATTCCGTTCAAGCCGGAATACTATTTTCAAAACTACTTGACAGTAGAATTTCTAGTACTGCGGTGGTACCTACGAAAACGATCTCCTGCTAAGGAGGTAGTATAGAGACCACCAAGTTTGATGTCTTAGATATAATTTTATTATAGTTCAAGCAACACTGCTAGAAATTAATGTGTATCTCACTTAGAGAATGCATAATAGGGCTTATTCAGCGGTTTGCGAGATAACTGCTAAATATGTAATTTGAGGCAGTTAAAACGCAGCTAGACGCCAAATTGGCTGCTCGCATAGAGTTAACAATATTAAGGTCAGATCTGTGCATTTAGCATTTGTTAAGTAAAATGTAGCGACATAGAGTATTAATATTATTTTAATTTTAATCCTGCATTAATATATATTTGAAGGATATGTTTAGACTTATTTCAGTAGCTGGTTGTTTATTTTTGTACCCCATGTACGCACAAAGCGTTTTGATTCCACATTTTGCATTTGCTCTGAGAGATTGTGGAACTTTCAGCTGGAATCTGTGTTCCCTGTTAGGTACAATATGGGTGTCTTCAAATCTAGATTAAATAGGTTTCTTCTAGGTAAGCGTGCTTCATCTTAGACCGCAACCAGCGTAACATCAGGCAGGGTGTCCTAAAACGCAAGCCTAAAAAGATACTAAACTGTTCGTCACATAAATTCGTTTGCCCTGGACGGGAATTGTATTTACGTACTCTACAGCTCATGAATCAAAGCTAGTACATAAGCTAAGAGAACAGTCAGTATATAAAATTACCTTGACTTTTGCCTATAGATATCATGTCTGTCTATATACAGTTCAAGGAGAGTAGTACGACAGCCATCTATCTGTTATCTTTCCTAGTTGTGCCCCCTAGAGAGGAAGCTCGGTCTCCAAGATTATTTGATTTGCGGAATCAATCCCAGCGCTTGCCACACCGGTAATTTAATATTACCATTAGACGCTACCGCTTTCAGCGATAAATAAATCCGCTGAAGATCAGAAACTCATTGAAGGTTACGTATCTTTCTGTCTCATGAAAAATAATGCGCCCTAGAAGCTGGAGTTGGAGTTTTGTCAGGTACAAATACAAATTTAAATTGATAGCAAGATAAAAAAAAAAAAAAAAAATATTGTGGGACTATACACACAGCGCCATCTGACCCCAAACTAAGCAGAGCTTGTGTGATGGAAGTCAGATAACTGATAGAATACATAAATACTTTTTTTTTGTAAATACATACTTATAATACATACTTAACACCCAGACACAGAACAAACATTTGTTTATTCACAAAATGTTTGCCCTGAGTGGGAATCGAACCCACGCCCTACAGCTCTCAAGGCAGATATACTACCAATAAAAAAATGAATGAAATTAATAAATAAATAAATGATAAATAAATAAATTCAACTTTTTACGTATATCTTATTTGTAAAGTGCCAAATTACGTGCACTAATGTAAGAGAGTCTATGATGGGTAAAGAATATGTTTTTTTTTGTTTAAAAATTCCGATTAATATTGTAAGTGCCTCAACTTTATTAAGACATTACTAGACTCGAACTTGACTCATTTTGTGCTACTTTGACAGTAACAGACTAATACATAATGTTCACCAAATACTATACTGGACGGACAATGGTAAAACGTACAAAATACAATGCTAAAAACAAATAAAACAAGAAAAAATGTGCCTTACCTCAAATTCTCTTTCTTCAAATAGTCTTCTTCTTTTTTCTGGCATCGCATTTTGTATGTTTGCCAGTGTCAAGTATTTGACTGTTTTCTAGAAACTTTTGTAGTGCAGTATCTATTACTTTAGGATACAGGAAGCGATATTTACACAGCAAACATTGAATAGGATGTTTGCTGTGTAAATATCGTTAACCCATCCTTAAATTTGACATATTTCAGGGAAACTCCTTGGCCTTATAAATTGTCATGACAGTTTGTTTCTTGGACTCTGACGGGGAACGTTGACAGATAGGTATCCTCTAAGGACCAAAAGGGACGGCGAGGACGAGATTAAAAAGGACCTCGTGGAACTGACGGGTTATTTTGTTTCAATTTCGTGAGTATTTTGGTTGAAGATTATTTTTATGTACTTATATAGGACGTAACATTTACATTGAATTTTTGGCAGGAATGCGTAAAAAATATGGTAAGACTTACATAATTTTTTTTTAATGGTGCTTTAAACAATAGAGTGTGTATTTTTTGTTTTTTTGTGGTTGTGATTTTTTCATGGGTAATTTGATGATGCGGTCGAAGATGATAAACACACATGAGCTGGAATGGAACATTCTCAAAAGTGTGGATACATCAAGTGGTGAGTTTCAGCAGCCTCAATTGAGAACCAGTTTCATTCTAGGCTAGGTGTGTTTACCATCTTCGACACCGTCACTTAACATCAAGTGAGCTGTGGTCAAAACACTTAGCCTGTCAACCATAAAAAGAAACGGACAGGTAAAATAAACGATGAGCATAAGTAATAAACTATGTTTATAAAGTAGGTATTGGTTGATTCTCTCTCACAGTGATGTTATTAGCATTGCTGCCGTAAAAACTAAGGAATAGCCTTTTGTGTCATTTTGCCAGAGTAACATTCTCACGCCAAGATCCACTTTTGTAGCAGATTAGTATTCTGTAACCATCTCTGCACTACAGCGCCGTAGAATGCAGTGCCTTGGTACAATATGCGGTCTTCGATGGGGTAGGGTTGACTACAAGAAACTTATGATTGCATCTAACATGTGGAAGTATCAGTGCCGGAGTGTAAGTGACTGACGGCTTTCACGCCATCAGGAGAAACAAGGTAGCATCACTGATTTAGCGGCTGCGGGGGAATCACAACAGCAATCCGAGAACTGTAGCTGACAATCTGCACTGTTTTATATCAATAGCCCTATTGAACTGTACGGCGTGGGTTCGAATCCCACCCAGGACAAACATTGTGTGGTATAATTGTAATCTGGGTATTCTGCATGTATTATAAGTATGTACTTACAAAAAAAAGTATTTAAGTATTCTATTAGTTATCTGATCATGTAGATCAGATAACTAGATACTATCATTTGTAGCGATGATAGCTCAGTGGTTAGCGCGGTAGATTCGCATGCCGAAGGGCGTGGGTTCAAACCCCGACAATGAGCTTGAGCTGCCGGTGAAGGAAAACATCGTGAGGAAACCATAGCATGGTGGTAGGGTACTTTCTAGTACTCGGCTGGCTAGCTACCACCCTCAAGTTGAAAATCTGCCGCCAAGCATCTAACGGTGTGTTCCGGCAGCCTCACTTGAGAGCCAGTTCCATTCCAGGCTAGGTGTGCTTTACCATCTTCGACCACATCTTCACTTAACATCAGGTGAGCTGTGGTCAAACACCTAGCCTGTCGATCATAAAAAAAAAAAAAAAACATACTAGCTTTGCTTAGTTTGGGGTCAGATGGCGCTGTGTGTAATACTCTACGATGTTTATTTATTTATACTAAGATAATAATTTGTGCGAATAATGATTTGCTTTAATAGTCCTTCACTCAGTCATTGCATTTGTCGCGTCAGCAACATCGAGAAATAGAGATATCGACAGTCCTCGGGTGCAAAGGCGCTTTCCATCAGTCAAGTTGGCGGCCAAACATAGATCTATGCCATATAATTAAATTTAAAAATGAAATTCATATCAAAATCTGTGACGTTGTAAGCCATGTGACAAACACGTAACGTTATTTTCAAAAAGAAGTGGAAGGAGAAACAGACAGACATAGACCGAAACTTTGCTTTATACTCTTTAGAAGACAAGAATAACGAAGCCAGACCTTGTGCAAATAAGAATTTGCATAGCTGTCACAGTAACATATATATTTCACCAAAAGTTGAGTCACCAGCGGTATACTTCCCTGTTGAAATCTACCTGCACTCCACGGTAAACTTCTACCCGTTTTACAGCATCTCTGCATTTACAATAAAAACCGAAATGCAACACTGAATGCATTAAAAGTAAAATGGTTGAGACAGAACTTTGGTCTCAGCTCGGGGACTCAATTTGAAAAGTTATTACGTTTCATAACTTAAGTTTAGGAGCTTATGTTATGGCACAGATTAAAAAACATACTACATATATTTTGTTGTGTAGGCAATGCGTGAACTCTCCGCAGTCCTAAAATTTCACTTGACATACGCGAACTGCACACACTCTTGTATATTGATGTCAAATATTTTATTGGTAAAACCAAAATTACAAGTTTTACTTTGTGCAACACCAGGTATTCTAACGCCAAGCAGTAGTGTGAAAATATGACTGTGTTCTTGTTTGAACGGTACTGCAGCTTGCTAAATTGCAGGGCTGTTGAGACTAAACATTGAAAGTCTTAAAGTAATGAGCGCTAAAGCAGCAATGCCCTGGACTTTATTTTACTACTCAAAGATCGTCACTGCAATGGTCATGGATAGGCGTTATCTCTTACCATCAAGAGAACGTCTCGTTCGTATAATTACTTTTACATACAAAAAGACGAGTTAAATACTTAGCTTCTAAAAAAACATCTACATGTTTGTCAGTTTCCACAGTAAATGTTGTGTTCATACATTTTACTGTGGAAACTGACGTGGTTTTGACACATTTATCCATTTTAGCCCGTCAACTAGAACATTCTATGTTACTCGACTCTACGATCGCTTTATTATTAAAGCAATAAGTCAGAACTAGTCTCGAAGATTAGATGCTTAATATTTAAATGATTATCTATTCTCCAAGCCTGAATC
The DNA here is from genome assembly GCA_905404145.2 of Biston betularia. Taxonomy (NCBI): domain Eukaryota; kingdom Metazoa; phylum Arthropoda; class Insecta; order Lepidoptera; family Geometridae; genus Biston; species Biston betularia. Next base: position 2,517,875 of record FR989877.1, read on the forward strand.
AGGTAAATGCTCTATGATATCGGTTTCTGTATCCGCGTGGGAAATCCCATTGGGGCCATTTACTTTTACAGGATAAAAATATCCTATTTTTATGTCACTCTCAATATTGTGCAAAATAAACGTTGAACCTTTCTGTCTTAAGCTGAGAGAATAACAAATAAACAAACGTGTAGACATTTTGTGATATTAGAAGGAACTTGTAACTTAATTTTTCAACGGGCTAATGCGCAAAATTGTGTTGTACACACAGCCTAAATTTCCACAAATTACTTTATCGCCAAAGACGGAAGGAAAAATTAGAATTGAAAATCAAGCCAAATTATTTTCATGGTTTGAAAATCTTAAGATGTTCAATTTTACCTACTGATATTACAAATGTTAAAGTTTGTTTGTTACTCAGTCATGCAAAAATGGCTGAACGCATTTGGATAAAATTTGGTACATACATATTATACACAAATTTTCGCCTTTACAATATTAGTATGAACATTAACATTTTTGCATGCCATGGTGCTAGAGCATGGTGATTCTATAAAACCTGTGACTTTTATCTCTGTAACCCATGTCTCTGCAAAATAAAGAATTTGAATTTGAGTTAAAATATTACCGACTAGCGGACGCCTCGCGGTTTCGCCCGCTTAGTTCCCGTTCCCGTAAGAACACAGGGATAAAAAGTAGTCTATGTCACCAGGGAATAATGTACCTTCCCAACGGTGAAAGAATTTTTGAAATCGGTCTTGTAGTTTCAGAGAGAGTAAAGTTTATTCGTTACAAATATACCAAAATCCAAAAATATAAATCTTTCGCTCTTTATTATTATTAGTGTGGATGTAATTTTTAAGTTTTAAGTTTATTACTTATTATTACTACTTATTATTTACTTATTTATCTTATTAATCGCTTTGTGAACTTAGTAGGTACCTAGGTACTCACGACCCACAACTCAAATCTAACAAGAACCCACAAACATCCGTCAACACAATACTTCCTCACAAAATTCAGGTCCAATAGGAAATATCGTTCAGAGTACATCGCCGATTGCTTTTCATCCCTCTGGATATCCGAGGCTGTTATATCTATAAGTTTTTTAGAAAAGTGGCCTCAAGGCTGCAATATTGGGAAGCGAAATTAAGATATCTTCGTTATAGTTTCTTTGGAACTACATTCTTCTGAAACAGCCTCTATGGTCGGATTGAAGATGTTAAATATTTTATTTGTTATCTATTTTCACCATCTCTCTTTTATTACAATTATCCTGAGACTTTTGAAACAAAACTAAAATTTAAATAGATGTAATTAGTTTATTCTTGTTTGCAAACGCCGTACTAAATAATTCAATTTTCAAATTCTACTAATATTATAAACGCGAAAGTTTGTGAGTATGTTTGTTACTCTTTCACGCAAAAACTACTGAACGGATTTATATGAAATTTGGTAAGGAGGTAGCTGAGACCTTGGATTAACACATAAGCTACTATCTATATATATATTTTATCTCAAAAACATGTAGCGGGTAAAACTGAGGGGCGCAGCTATTAATTTTTATGCAGTATGGGGCACTAAAATTCTGAAGTGGCTACTACGGTCCGCCAAGCGCAGCGTAGGACGTCCACCCACTAGGTGGACAAACAAGTATGCAGCTAGTGAAATTACAGGGCTGTCGAGACTAACGTTTGAAAGTAATCAGCGCTAAGCCCTGGATTTTGCTTTGTTACTCAAAGTTTTGTGTATTGCTGGGTCAATGGTTATGGGGATGTGTTATCTCTTACCATCAGGAGAGCGTCTCGTTCGGCGCATTACTTTTAGGTACATAAAAACAATAATGCATATCTCTGTAGTAATTTTATAACACTGCACACACGTGTTATGTATAGAACTATAAATGGATGCGTTCATGACATAATCTATCTAAATCTATCTATATATACTATTATGAAGAGGAAACATTTGTTTGTATTGAATGGGCTCCGAAACTACTGGACTGATTTCAAAAATTCTTTCACCGTTGAGAAGCTACACTATCCCCGGGTGACATAGACTACTTATTATATCTGTTTTCCTACGGGAACAGGAACTACGCGAGTGAAACCGCGTGGCGTCCGCTAGTTATTAATATTTAGTTAATACTTTTGTTTTTGTTCAAAAACTAAACAATAGTGTCGAGCGATGCGAATAAAATTCTCAAATACAAGGCATTTCTTAGCAAGTAGCTTGTAACGGTCCAGATAACCGTTAACATTTACAATTATTGTAATAACAATTACAATAGGGGTTTATCTCATTTATTCAAAATAATTTATTTAGGAAAATTTTCTACGATATAAAAGTTAATATCTTCGTAAATTTTGGGGGTTGCTGTAACGGTCCAGATAACCGTTAACATTTATAAATATTATAATAACCAAATAAAATAAGGTCTTAATACATTTACTCATTTAAAATTAATGTATGATTCTAATTAAATTTAAGATAAGTTAATTTTCATTTACATTCGGATTTGGTACAAAAGCGCTACGTTAGATAACGGTGAGGTAGCGAACTACAAAGTTAAGTGACCATGTGAAAATCAATAAAGTTAGTACCCAAACGCAATAGATGGCGCTATTTCAAATAACTAAAGCCAATAATTCAGGAAGCAATAGTTTTGCATTTAGACTTAGATAATTTATGTTTAAATAAGGGACAGATACTACATAAATTCGGAACTGATTTAGAACCCATGTGTGCTGTTGATGGTTTAATTATATCTTCACATTAAAATTAGTTATGAATTAAGAGGATCTGCACATCCGATGTAGACAGACGGAAGGAGGCGTGTTATATTTGAATAAGGATGTCCTTTTCAATATTACGTCGATCTATCATTGAAATACCAAATATCTAATCGAATTAGATTATTACTTTAGTAAGACAATATCTATATTAGATATTTTAGTAAAGTGGATAATGCCCAAATTATATATTGTTACAGCTAATTTGTAGAAAAAACAATTATGAAACTATTTTGTATTAAAATATTGTGCATTATAGATTGTTAGGTAAAATAGCTTGTCTTCCAATCCCTTCATAACTAAATGACATAATTGGCACAAGTGATGGTTCCTGTTGTATGGATGTTTGTTCGGAGTGGAGAATACTTGGACTTTTATTAATTAGGGATTTGGCGTTAATACCGCGGGGCGCAACTAGTTTAATATAACGGAGCAACTACAATTATGGGAAATTACTTAACACTGGCTGATCAGCAAATGCTTATTGGGGTTTTACTTTATCAAACCTCATAATAATTGGAAATTATAATAAATTGTTAAGTAGTTGATTTATTATTTTAAGCAAATCTGTATTGTATTTTAGTTACTAATAATTTAAGAATCAAAATATGAATAAATTACTAATTATAACATCACTAATTACGCGCACCGATTGGCAGGTTCGATCGATATGTAATAGCGGGATAGCTTGGCAGTTTTGGCGGGATTTAGGTTTTTCGCGGTAATTCTGATTCGGTTCGGCGGCCATTGTGGTCTGGATTGTGAATCAGGCTGGTGCGTGTCCCTTGTCGAATTCTTTTAACGGCTGTCCAATTCAGTAAAATTAATGGTGAATCTCTGCTCAAATACTGTTTGTACCTAAATAAGGTTAATTAATAAAACAAACATGTGAATTACTTGTGCCTCAGCTCATGAATTGGTATCTATTTCACGTTAGATTGCGATATTTACCGAGATTGGGTTTTTGAGTGAATTCTGTTCCCATAAGGAATGGAAAGTAAATTCAGTTTATGTGATAATTCGATCTACATCGATTTGTGTTATAATTGGCCAGTCTGTTAACGCACGAAGTGTGCAAAGCTGTTAATTCGAACCTTTGAAGCTTCCCTTCTTAGTGACAACATAATATTGGCAGCTTATTCCTCCCCGTTAGGCTCGGGTTTATTGTGACTAACCGAGCGGTGCTTTTGCCTAGAAATAGGAGCATCGAAGTCACCGGTTTGGTTGTGGTTTGGCCTGTGCTTGATATAGTCCGTAGTTCCCTGGGACAAGTTCCTGGATTGCGAACTTGGTGGCGTCGTTCTTTGATGGTATCATTACGTGGGCCAAGCTTCATGCAAACTGTCTTACGTTAGGTTGGATGTACTTGACCTTCCCATGACTGTCTCTGGTGTTATAGATTCGGTCTAGGCTTCGGCCATGCGAAAGTCGTCCCGTAGGGCTGGTTAGAGTCTTAGTGCTTTTCGGGCTGACCCCCGCTAGGTAATAGAGTAACATAGTTAGAAGGGTATTTGCACGTCTGGATACCGAGCATCTAGATAATACCCCGTATTAGGTTTGGGAACGGGGATAAAATCACAAAAATAAGACCCGCGAGTCTTTTGTTGGGCTTCTGATTGTATCTCTAGACAGTTTAGGGCCCGTCTTTAAGTGTAGGTTTATTTAATTACTAGGTAGGACATAGGAATATCACGTCGATCTAATATGTTCTACAGAATGCGAATGTATCAATCGGCGGGATTCAGGGACAAGTAGGGTTTTTATTTCAGGTTAACTATGGAGTAAATCACTTAATTCTTGTTGGAGTGTTCCGGCTATTAGAATATTAATATAAAGTCATCAATTGAATCTTGTTGAGTTTTGTATAACCTAGAAGTCAGATCGACTTGCATTTGGCAAATTACGGGAAGCTTGTGTTGTGGTTAGCTCTCTTGTTGGCCAAGCGAAGCCGTGCCAGTTGGTTTTCTCTTATCTAATCAGGGGAGAAACTGACATTATTAAGAGTACTACCTTAAAACCATGATTCTTAGTATACAAGCCAGAAGTATTGAGGCTATTACTATTCAACAAAGATTGAACTAATGACTTTCCAGGTTAATGATAAAACCCTGGTTCTCATAACTTTAGTATTTATTTAAATACTTTCCTAACTAAAAGCTAAAAGAATTCCGATGCCATAAGAATCATAAGAACATTGTAGTTATAACTACTGCATACATACCTACAGACCAAGTAGAGTCATTTATATATAATTTATAATGACAGACAGACTTTGCCAAAAGATAATGTCCTCTCAGTCCCTCGATTGCTATTTATGAATCTTAACGACTGACATCTATACATACAAGTTACTAGAATGTAATTTAATTATGTGCAAGACACAAGTCCCCATATAAAAGAAAATGTGGAAGACTGCTGTCCAGTCAGGATGCCGAGGCAGATTTTCAAGAGCGGGGCGGGGCTCTTGAATTAACCACAAACAGTTCAATGCTAATATAATATGTACTAAAATCCTTTCTTTTAAATCAAATACAATACTAAGATTGAGCTATTGAATTAAACACAAACAGCTTAATGCTAATGTAATACCTAAATTCATTATAATAAATTATATACAGTACTAAGATTGAACTCTAGAATCAACCACAAATAGTTCAATGCTAACAAATACTTAAATTCATGTTAATATTTTCTAAGTCATTTATATCCCGAAGTGTACATTACTTGCATTCACCTCATAACTCTTTGTATGTGACAAGACTGACTGTTTATATCTGAGTTTAATAATGTAGTAGGTATCTTTCAATATGCTAAGGAAGCTAACTTCAGTAATAGGTCTAGGTTTAGAAGTAGGGTCTAGATATTTTAGGCATTATAGGAATTCATCTCAAACCTGTCTTGGGTTTTATTACGGTTGCAAGGTAGAGTCCTCCTTAGACGATCACATGGCCAAAATAGAGATTTAGATTATAAGCGCTTAACCAGTTAAAGTCACCATTAACCATTTAAACATTTAAACACATTACCATAATACCTTAATATCGTATCTTTAACCTTGTAATAAATATAAACCTTTTAATCCATTTAAATATCTTTAAAAATAAATTAGTTTAAAAATTGTAAAGGGGGTAGTTACAAATGGGTGTGCCTTAGACCAGGATCAATCATTATAGGGTTTTTACAAAATTTAGCTTCATAATTATGTACTTGGGTAGGTTAGGAACTAGCACCTTTGCTATAAGTAGATGAAATAAGTGTGTCTTTCTGCCCAGGTGGAATGGCACACAAATTGTTGCTGTGTAGTGATGCGAATGGTTTGAGATGAACAAATTAATAAAATAAATAGGTAACTTGCATAAGAATAGGGAAAATACAATCAGTAAGATGCGGTCAAAATGAAAGAAATTATAGTTATTTTAAATTAATAAATTTAGAAACGAGTCTAAAACCTACAATTATGTTACATAGGATGTTTTCACTGACATAATGGTACTCTCTTTTATTCTACTAAAATTAAAAACTTATAGATTCACAGTCTAGATTATTATAAGTATACTTCAGCAAGTTACTTATAAAATAAGGTTAACACTCAAAATATAGGACTTTACCTTTAGTTCAGGATGTTTATTGTCTAGAGATAACACTATCTTTTTATTAATCCTAGTGAGCTTAAATGAAAACAAAATAGGAAACTATTTAATTCAAAACTTTAAAGTTATATGAAATTGCATATAAAAAAATAGGATTCTATTGTAGCAGGAAACGGAGGAATGTTCTTGTAGAATTTTCAAAATACTTGTAGTGACGGGCTAGTAATTTCTAATGTCTCAGTTACTTCATCTGAAAGGTAACAACAACACACTTTAGAATCTTATAGGGTTCCGACTAAAAAGTTAGTAATCATACTACAATTATGTTAGGGTATATACAATAAATAAGCAGTTGTTAAGTGTAATAGGCTGTACTCTTACCATTAGGCTATAGGTTGCTTAAACTATCACTTCGTTTTCATAATAAAACACAGTTACATTTAATAGGAAAATTTCACTAAATTATTTACATAAATTTACAATTGTCAGTAAGTCAGTTATTAACTAGAATTTTGTTAGATAGATTTTTAACACTTCTTGTTGTCTGCCAACTAGAAGCTTACTGATGGGAGTGGTAAGCCATCATAATTCTTTATAAGGCCTTACTATCTCAAGACTAGATTCAACTAAACAAACTATCGGTGTCAATTTATATAAATTGTAATAATTAAATTAGGGTACCACTAGATTTATTTAAAAATTTATTTTTATACACTCACTTGTTAGGATTCCATATCTGTCATCTTTCGTTAGTGGTTGAGTTCGATTAAAAATATAAGCTTCATTAACTTGTCTTACAACGCTGGAAAATATTACAATTATATTAGGATTAACTAAAAATTACATAGGTATAGTTAATTTGATCACCTGAAGTTTTAGTCGTATAACTCAATTTAGGTTTCACAATTTCAATTTAAACAGCTGAATAGGGAAGGAAAGACTAGATAATATCTAATCTAATGAGCTTTCACTTTGCTACATAAGTACAAATAAGATTGTATTGCGGAGTTAAGTTGTTACTTTTGAAAATAAATAAGGATAGTGACTTACTTATGTAATAAATGTTCTTAGTTGTAGTATGAACAATAGGCAAGTTCTACATTCATCACTTATCCGTTTCATGTAGTTGTATAACCATTTTTGAACTTTCTGGGCATGTAATTTAGTCATCAAATCAGGTTGCATTCAATGGTTCTGTAAATATGAAAAATAAATTAGGTATGTATGTATCTACAAAAACTCAAATACACACGAAAGATAAGTAAGATATCTGATAGGCAAATATTAGTTAATCAGCATTGATGTTGTGCTTGGTTATAAGGTTAAAGTAAAACGATTACAGGTAGTCATTTCAAAGTTAGGTCTAGAAACTTTAAGGTTTACTGGATTGGGGGTTGTAACAATAGGGAATAAGAGGGGTGTCTACTTACCAAATAAAGTTGCAGCGCTACAGCGTAACTGTAATGTATCCATCTTAGGCACTCGTACATTAGAGGTTAGCGGCTTTTCCAGTTTGGTCAAAATTTGTAAAGTTCACTGTAGTGACTTCGAGAAATGTACTATAACGTGTTTTGGCGTGTAATTATACTATTAGTGGGATCACGTAATTCGTAATAACATGAATAGAGCTTCAAAATAAGTTTGTTGTTGCATAAAATCCATAGTTCAAAGTTTCGGTCAAATAGAGATGAGACAATTATGAGTGACGGTTGGTAAACTAGTTCAAATCGATCGAGACTTATGAATTAAGAAACAAATTTAGTTACTCGTAGTTGTAAGGTTTTAAAAATAAGATGGTAACAGGTAAAGGTTCATGGTAAAGGTAATGGTAATGTCGTGATAAGATTCAAGGTAATGTAAGGTATGGAAAAATCTTCGCCATAACAACTTTAATTTCGAACCAAAAAGTGTAAGTATACCTACGTAAGTATTTTTATGTTAAAATGCTAACGCTATCTGATAGGTATGTAAAGGAAATAGACAAATTTAGTGGTTACTTTAAATGACTGTATCATAGTTAAAATTTTGAAATACACTTGAAAAATGAAATTAAAATCTGGTCTCAACATAATTCGGAAAACAATGCCTCATTGTTTGTATGTTTCTAATTTCTCTTATTTGAACATCTTGACCTATCCTAGTGAAATTGGCAAAGGAGAGAACATCGAAATACAATTTAATTAATTGCGACTAATTACATACAGGTGGAATTACAAGGAACAACTTTACTATGGTATCGATTAAGAAATGTAATCAAATTAGAAATCAACATACCTATCTATTGAGGAAAAAAAAAAAGAGTTAAAAAAAAAGAAATGTTTGACATTTCATTCAAAACTTTCTTAATATAGCATCGTACGGTCGACATTTGCCAAAGTCAAGTAGTTTAATATTTATAGAGCGATGTTAACTCGATAAGCTTTGGTCGCTGTTCAAAGTCACAGAAATAAATCTGTCATAATAAGTCACATAGTCACAGTCAAGACCTCAGAGAATAATATTAGAACTTATGATAGTTCTCGTTTAGTAAAATTGTCATACTCATAATGTTCTTTAGACATAATGTTAATAATGACTGTATAAATATGTTTGTGTAAATTTTATATTTGATTTCAGGAAAATGTAGTATTCTTCGGAAGAAAAGTCATCAAATGTATAATTTGTACGTAATCAAAATAGAAAGCGGAATGTGTTCTTATAAAGCGAATAGGCAAAATAGATTATAAAAAAAAAAAATTCTACGTCATCTAGCGTCCAGTAGCGGAATTTATTGAATTGAGAAGTGAAGTCGAACCGGGATCAATAAAACTTCAATGGAAGTAGAGTAAATGATTCGCGAAAGAGTCGACAAATGACGTTACAAATAACAAAAAGAAATTACAGGGCTTGAATTACGAAAATTACAGGGCTTGAATTACGAAAATTACAATTATTTTAGCTAGCAATTAACGTACCTAGTATCTATTGTTTAAAACGTACAGTTATTAAGGCGGCAAATTTAAAAAGTATTACTTTTCTGATTTGATTAATAGAGGCGGTAAATTTGAAATTATTATTTCAACTCTTCAATTCGTGGAAGAATTAAATTTACTATGCTTGGTGGAGAATTTCTTATAATTATTATTTGTAGGTCCCGCGATTCAAGAAAGCAAGAATGGGGGGTTGCCTCATAACAACTTACTACATGAATTTAACGTAATACTTTATTTTAAGAATATCGACGTAAATATTTGTGTAAATTCTCAAACTAAATAAATTCATTTAGTTAACTGATGTTAAGTAGAATTGCTAGTAAACAATATGGATTGTAAGGGCATCGTAATTTTCACGGATTTCTAATACGAAATTTGTTAGATTGAGTTGGAGGTGGAATTTAGTTCAGGAACGGTTTATGAAGTGGTGCAAATTTTTAAATTAAAAAAATATAGGCGAGACCTATGTTCAACAGTGGACGTCCTACGTCTAAGATGATATAGTTATAAGAAATATGAAATGTACCTATTGATTATAAAAATAAAATTATACTTATGGAAAAATGTTTTCTTTTATTGGTTTGATAAAAAAATAATAATAATAAAGCATTGCTAAAAACGGATTTTGTGCTTATTGTGTTATACTCAAATATCACTATCCCTACATGACTTGGTAATTGGTATTCGGTAAAGGTCTACACAGGTATTGGTTTTGATTTTCAAGGTATTAAATTATTTTTAAAAAAATAAATAAAAATAAAGGTAATGCGGTGGTAGTTTTATTTGTTTAATTTAAAGAAGTTTTGTTATTTATCATTTAATGTTTGTTCAGTAATGGTGCAAAATTTTATAGACTCTTGGACCTTAGATGGTGTTATTCTATTGGATCATTGGGGCGAGGGGTTACAGTTGGGAATATACATAGATAGATAGATTGTTCGGTGGGAATCGAAACTATACGTATAATATTGGAATATATATTCTATATATGATTATATATGTACATCTTTATATTGATAGATAGAATGAAGCAGTTTAATAACACTGTCGGAATGGGAGTCGTTTGTCAGAATTTGGGGTTTGACAAAACACTTACTCAAGTTGACCTTTATAAAGGAGGTTTGGTGTTAGGTTAGGCCAGCTGGCACTTCATCAACAGACGTTGATTTTATAAAGGTCTTTTACTCTACAAAGTATGAAAATCTGATCTGGTACACTGCACATTCTCCAAAGGAAAGTAATCTGAGTTCTACTAACATCTCTTGGTGGGATATTGACGCTATACGGAATTTAATCCATTTTGCTTAAGGGATCTGCTAAATCTGGAGGGGATGTATGGGCAACTCCTGATAAACGGAAAGTAGGTTTGTTGAGGAGTGGTCTATCCGTCTGTGGCTAGCGCTGTTTGGACTCACAACCCAAATCTTTCTCAGTTTTAGGGGGTTCTGTGGAAGGGAGAATTTTCTTTATTGTTGATATATTATCAAGCTTGGAGATGGAGGTTTTATGATGATTACATTCTTGTTGGTTTAAAAACACAACTTAATCATATTGTGTTAGGGAAAATACACATACATTAGCTGACACATAATTATTGTTGGAACTCGAATACTGACAAATTTAACTTGCACCTTTACATAAATTTCCTTTCCAGGTTTAGGTTGGTGTTTATTATAAATATTTGTAAATTAAAATTAATTTCTTTGGGAAAAATTTCCTACGATATAAAAATTACTATCTTCGTAAATTTTGGGGGTTGCTGTAACGGTCCAGATAACCGTTAACATTTACAATTATTGTAATAACAATTACAATAGGGGTTTATCTCATTTATTCAAAATAATTTATTTAGGAAAATTTTCTACGATATAAAAGTTAATATCTTCGTAAATTTTGGGGGTTGCTGTAACGGTCCAGATAACCGTTAACATTTATAAATATTATAATAACCAAATAAAATAAGGTCTTAATACATTTACTCATTTAAAATTAATGTATGATTCTAATTAAATTTAAGATAAGTTAATTTTCATTTACATTCGGATTTGGTACAAAAGCGCTACGTTAGATAACGGTGAGGTAGCGAACTACAAAGTTAAGTGACCATGTGAAAATCAATAAAGTTAGTACCCAAACGCAATAGATGGCGCTATTTCAAATAACTAAAGCCAATAATTCAGGAAGCAATAGTTTTGCATTTAGACTTAGATAATTTATGTTTAAATAAGGGACAGATACTACATAAATTCGGAACTGATTTAGAACCCATGTGTGCTGTTGATGGTTTAATTATATCTTCACATTAAAATTAGTTATGAATTAAGAGGATCTGCACATCCGATGTAGACAGACGGAAGGAGGCGTGTTATATTTGAATAAGGATGTCCTTTTCAATATTACGTCGATCTATCATTGAAATACCAAATATCTAATCGAATTAGATTATTACTTTAGTAAGACAATATCTATATTAGATATTTTAGTAAAGTGGATAATGCCCAAATTATATATTGTTACAGCTAATTTGTAGAAAAAACAATTATGAAACTATTTTGTATTAAAATATTGTGCATTATAGATTGTTAGGTAAAATAGCTTGTCTTCCAATCCCTTCATAACTAAATGACATAATTGGCACAAGTGATGGTTCCTGTTGTATGGATGTTTGTTCGGAGTGGAGAATACTTGGACTTTTATTAATTAGGGATTTGGCGTTAATACCGCGGGGCGCAACTAGTTTAATATAACGGAGCAACTACAATTATGGGAAATTACTTAACACTGGCTGATCAGCAAATGCTTATTGGGGTTTTACTTTATCAAACCTCATAATAATTGGAAATTATAATAAATTGTTAAGTAGTTGATTTATTATTTTAAGCAAATCTGTATTGTATTTTAGTTACTAATAATTTAAGAATCAAAATATGAATAAATTACTAATTATAACATCACTAATTACGCGCACCGATTGGCAGGTTCGATCGATATGTAATAGCGGGATAGCTTGGCAGTTTTGGCGGGATTTAGGTTTTTCGCGGTAATTCTGATTCGGTTCGGCGGCCATTGTGGTCTGGATTGTGAATCAGGCTGGTGCGTGTCCCTTGTCGAATTCTTTTAACGGCTGTCCAATTCAGTAAAATTAATGGTGAATCTCTGCTCAAATACTGTTTGTACCTAAATAAGGTTAATTAATAAAACAAACATGTGAATTACTTGTGCCTCAGCTCATGAATTGGTATCTATTTCACGTTAGATTGCGATATTTACCGAGATTGGGTTTTTGAGTGAATTCTGTTCCCATAAGGAATGGAAAGTAAATTCAGTTTATGTGATAATTCGATCTACATCGATTTGTGTTATAATTGGCCAGTCTGTTAACGCACGAAGTGTGCAAAGCTGTTAATTCGAACCTTTGAAGCTTCCCTTCTTAGTGACAACATAATATTGGCAGCTTATTCCTCCCCGTTAGGCTCGGGTTTATTGTGACTAACCGAGCGGTGCTTTTGCCTAGAAATAGGAGCATCGAAGTCACCGGTTTGGTTGTGGTTTGGCCTGTGCTTGATATAGTCCGTAGTTCCCTGGGACAAGTTCCTGGATTGCGAACTTGGTGGCGTCGTTCTTTGATGGTATCATTACGTGGGCCAAGCTTCATGCAAACTGTCTTACGTTAGGTTGGATGTACTTGACCTTCCCATGACTGTCTCTTGTGTTATAGATTCGGTCTAGGCTTCGGCCATGCGAAAGTCGTCCCGTAGGGCTGGTTAGAGTCTTAGTGCTTTTCGGGCTGACCCCCGCTAGGTAATAGAGTAACATAGTTAGAAGGGTATTTGCACGTCTGGATACCGAGCATCTAGATAATACCCCGTATTAGGTTTGGGAACGGGGATAAAATCACAAAAATAAGACCCGCGAGTCTTTTGTTGGGCTTCTGATTGTATCTCTAGACAGTTTAGGGCCCGTCTTTAAGTGTAGGTTTATTTAATTACTAGGTAGGACATAGGAATATCACGTCGATCTAATATGTTCTACAGAATGCGAATGTATCAATCGGCGGGATTCAGGGACAAGTAGGGTTTTTATTTCAGGTTAACTATGGAGTAAATCACTTAATTCTTGTTGGAGTGTTCCGGCTATTAGAATATTAATATAAAGTCATCAATTGAATCTTGTTGAGTTTTGTATAACCTAGAAGTCAGATCGACTTGCATTTGGCAAATTACGGGAAGCTTGTGTTGTGGTTAGCTCTCTTGTTGGCCAAGCGAAGCCGTGCCAGTTGGTTTTCTCTTATCTAATCAGGGGAGAAACTGACATTATTAAGAGTACTACCTTAAAACCATGATTCTTAGTATACAAGCCAGAAGTATTGAGGCTATTACTATTCAACAAAGATTGAACTAATGACTTTCCAGGTTAATGATAAAACCCTGGTTCTCATAACTTTAGTATTTATTTAAATACTTTCCTAACTAAAAGCTAAAAGAATTCCGATGCCATAAGAATCATAAGAACATTGTAGTTATAACTACTGCATACATACCTACAGACCAAGTAGAGTCATTTATATATAATTTATAATGACAGACAGACTTTGCCAAAAGATAATGTCCTCTCAGTCCCTCGATTGCTATTTATGAATCTTAACGACTGACATCTATACATACAAGTTACTAGAATGTAATTTAATTATGTGCAAGACACAAGTCCCCATATAAAAGAAAATGTGGAAGACTGCTGTCCAGTCAGGATGCCGAGGCAGATTTTCAAGAGCGGGGCGGGGCTCTTGAATTAACCACAAACAGTTCAATGCTAATATAATATGTACTAAAATCCTTTCTTTTAAATCAAATACAATACTAAGATTGAGCTATTGAATTAAACACAAACAGCTTAATGCTAATGTAATACCTAAATTCATTATAATAAATTATATACAGTACTAAGATTGAACTCTAGAATCAACCACAAATAGTTCAATGCTAACAAATACTTAAATTCATGTTAATATTTTCTAAGTCATTTATATCCCGAAGTGTACATTACTTGCATTCACCTCATAACTCTTTGTATGTGACAAGACTGACTGTTTATATCTGAGTTTAATAATGTAGTAGGTATCTTTCAATATGCTAAGGAAGCTAACTTCAGTAATAGGTCTAGGTTTAGAAGTAGGGTCTAGATATTTTAGGCATTATAGGAATTCATCTCAAACCTGTCTTGGGTTTTATTACGGTTGCAAGGTAGAGTCCTCCTTAGACGATCACATGGCCAAAATAGAGATTTAGATTATAAGCGCTTAACCAGTTAAAGTCACCATTAACCATTTAAACATTTAAACACATTACCATAATACCTTAATATCGTATCTTTAACCTTGTAATAAATATAAACCTTTTAATCCATTTAAATATCTTTAAAAATAATTAATTAAAATCTCTGTAAAGGGGGTAGTTACAAGCTATGCAAATACTTTTTAAAACTATTCCAGCCGTCAAGTTGCTGTGAATAATTCAATACGGTATTGTCGTGTCTCATAAAATAGAATAAAACACACTATAAACAGTATGATCACAAAGAAAAATATTACCTACTTAGAGATTAATAAGTACTGATTGCTATTTCTGCTTATGTTTAATGTTTATGTTTAATATTATACATAAATCTAATTCTGTCAAACGAGCAATGTTCGTATAAATATATAAGTATTTTGAAGCGATGATAGCTTAGTGGTTAGCGCGGTCAGTTCACGCGACCAAATGCATGGGTTCTAACTCCAAAAGCTTGAGCTGCCGGTGAAGAAAATCATCGCGAGGATACCAGCATGGTGGTAGGGTATTGTTTGATACCCGGCATATAGTCTGACTCGAAACTGTACCTAGCAAATTATGTATCTGTTCCGACTATGGTCAGTTTTGTGTATCAATAAATTTAATAAAATAATATGTGTTTCCACATGACAGCATATCCGTTTTTAACGTATACTGTTAAATCCTTTCAATACTAAGGTTACCTGGAACAAATCACTTTTAGCGATAAGCCCACCAATTGTTTTAATAATTATTTTTAATTAGTGTGAGCAATATAGAGTAATTTATGAGATGTATAATTTTATTAATCACATCAAACTTGCTACTGGCTTTTACATCCTTGTACCTTCAAATTGGCCAGTATTATCTAGTTTTGTTCAAATTTTGTAAATGAAAAGACACAGCTCTTTTAATTTAATTGTCATTGTCATGACACTCATTTTAATTAAGTTTGTCAATGGAAGTAAAAATGTAATTTTTGGTTTAAAGGCATTTTTGATTTAATTTTTTTTTTTGTATAAATATAATTATATATCTAATAATTTCAAAATACTGTGTAACATAAAAATATTACATATTCATCGTACTTAGGTTACATTTAATGCATATTAAACATGGCGAAAAATTCCAGTGTAGAGTCCATACTGTATTTTTTACTATACTGATCTGTTTCATAGTTTTCAAACTTTACAAGATTATAGAACGGGGAAATGGGGCATATCAGTGACGGAATCCACTTTGTTGACATGCTATGTAAGTGCAGTGGTGAGAGGAAACATTGTGCGACGCACGAATATCACTGTATCGGAAAATTAAGTGAATTGGCAATAGTGGTGAGAGTGGCAATATTATGATCATCAAATAGGAAACTTTATTACGAGTAAAATTTGATAAGTATTTGTAGTGAGTCAGGAAGATGGATGGTTGACAGCCTTGTTGGTTCATTGGTAGTATGTCTACTCCAGGAGCTAAAGGGCGTGGGTTCGATTATGGGTAATCGAACCCAGGATACACATTTTGTGGTGTAAACAAATGTTTGTTCTGTGTCTGGGTGTTCTGTATTTATTATAATAAGTATGAATTTACAAATAAAAGTATTTAAGTACATATTATAATCTGTGCTAGATGACTGGGACATTTGCGGAGTCAATAACTATATTTATTTTATTTTATTTTATGGTTGACAGGCTAGTTGTTTGACCACAGCTCACCTGATGTTAAGTGAAGGTGTGGTCGAAGATGGTAAGCACACCTAGCCTGGAATGGAACTTAGCGATAAACCGAATATCTCTCCCCTTCTCCATATTTTTTAATTATAATTATATTGTTTCCCTAATCCAGCAATACCTGTTCATATATTTGGGGTTCTCGAAAATGGCTCCACCGGTTTCTTTGAAATTTGCTATACGGGGATTTGAGGGTGAAAAATCGATCTCATCCCTGGAAAACACGTTTTTCCGAGATACATTTTGCACACGCGGAGGAGAAACGCTCGATCTCCCAGGTAAATCGGTCGATCTCTCAACTTATTATAACGTGCGCTGAAAAATTTACATTTATTAACATTCAGATGTGTTAAATATTTCGAAACTGTTAGAAGAATAGAAGAAGATGTATAGAAGTTCTGAATTTAAACAAAAAAATAATTAAGATATCCAAAGCTGATGTATTTTTTTTTGTATGTGAAAGTAATGAGACGAACGATGCGCCCTCCTGATGCTAAGAGATAACGCATGCCCATGACCATTGCAGCTATACACAGAACTTAATAAAACTAGTACCAAAACAAAGTCCAGGTCATTGCTGCTTTGGCACTCACTACTTTGAGACTTTCGATAGTTAGTCTCAACAGCCCAGTAATTTCGCTAGCTGCAGTACAAGTTTTATATACTGTAATTACCAGATAAATGGTGTTGGTTTATTTTTTTTCTTATAAAATTAAATATAATGATTTCTCTTCAGTGGTTGATTAATACAAAAAATATACGATGTTAAAAACCTTATGTTACAATCTGAACACAAATGTTTTTATCAAGGTAAGAAGTTATCACACTAACACTAATATAGCTGTACATAGAGCTGAGATCATAAGCGGATTGTGTGGAAACAAAGGCATCGTCATACACGTACGACCACATTATCGAAAGCTTTTAGCGCATTATCGACTGATTCTGAAATTGATATTATCTATTACGACATACATAATATCATCATCATTCTCATCCGCCTTGCATCGCCCACTGCGGAGCATAGGCCTTATCTTCTTGCCACTTATCTCGGTCCTGTGTCAATATTGATCAACGCTCCGCTTACCAGTTCGCGGCCACCAATCCCTCAACGCCTTAGTCCACCTGCCATCACCCTGCATGGCAATATGCCCTGCCTAATTCCATTTAAGTACATTATAATATAATTATGTATACTCCGTACATAATATACATATGATTGCTGCAAATTCAAAACGTGGTTTTGAAAAACTATTTGATAAGGTTGATAAGCTAAGTTTGACCATATTGTGGAGCAAAAGCTCCCCGGGAAGGAGTCTGGGAGACTAGCGCTATCGAGGTAGCGGACGAATGCGCAAGCGTGCCCGCTACTCCGGTTCAAGGCGCGAAGACGGAACACCCCAGGGTTTTTAGTGGGTACGCCGTCATTCTTGACGGAGAGTCTCACACAACCACCTGCCATCCCCGTGGCCGGGTGGTATCCAAAAAGGATTTTTCCTGGAAAAAAAAAGGTGTTTGACCATAACTTTCGTTACATTTGTAGTGTATTATAGTGACGGTTTAGTAGATGTTATAGGACACCTAGCCTGGAACACGAATGGCTCTTAAGTGAGGCTGCTAGAACACACCGTTAGATACTGACAGGGCTGTAGCTAGCCAGCTTACTACTAAAATACCCTGCAAACACGCTATGGTTTCAACCACTGCACTGCACTATGATCGTTCCAACTAAAAAACTGGATTGTAGCTTTTTTTTTATGGCAAAGTAATGAGATGAACGATGCTCTCTCCTGATGGTAAGAGATAACGTATGCCCATGACCATTGCACGGCCATGTGCATATTTTTTAACACTGGGAAGTCTTTCAAATTTCCATGTTTCATGTACTCAACGAATTCTTTGATTCTGTAGCTATCGAGTGCTGTAAGTGCTGGATGTTGAACATCTCTGCAAAGTGATGGACTCGGTGAGTTGCATGCATATCTGTTGCACTTACCGCGTATCAGTGATAGAGCTACAAAAATACGTAAACACTTTTCAATATTGTGATGTTTTTGTTGGTTTTTTTAACAAAACTGATTGAATCAGCGGGTTCGTGAGTAAAAAAGTGGTTTCGATGAAGCTATAAACCACCAAAGAAAAAAGATGTAAAAACTTGCCTCCTATATCAAAGGCTGGCCTATCTAGCTAGTTTTATGATGACTATGTCTAGTTTATAGTTTTTTCTTATACAGGTTTTTGTTATGAACTTGCAGTTATTTTTATTAATTCTTTCATAGAATACAGGATGAGATCGGAGCTGAGTGAAATTACCGAAGTCTAGATAATAACTATATTTGAAGAAGGTAAGTAGTTTTTTATAAGTGTTAAGTGATCATAGTTACTTAATGCATCTCACTCGTTTAATAATTTTCTTAATGAAAATAAATACATTTATGAACTGTGTTTTAGAAACATATAGAACCTAAGAAGTTATGAGCCCAGGTTTTAAGGGTGCTATAGCATAGCGTTTTATAGCGATGACAGCTCAGTGGTTATCGCGGTCGGCTCACACGCCGAAGGGCATAGGTTCAACCCCCAACAATGTGCTTGATCAGTTGGTGAAGGAAGGGACTTTGAGGAAACCATAGAAAACACGTTGAGATAATCATAGCATGGTGGTAGAAAACTTTTTGGCACTCTGCTGGCTGGCCAAGTTGATAATCTGCCGCCAAGCACTTAACGGTATATTTTGGTAGCTTTACTTGAGAGCCAGTTTCATTCCAGGCTGTGTGTTTACCATCTTCGACCACACCGTCGCTTACCATTAGCTGTGGTCAAACAACTAGCTTGTCAAATAAAAAGTAACAAAATATATTTTGGTTCAGTGTGGCTACGCCTTAAAAAAATAATTATCTACTGAAAAAATAAGTTTTCTTTTTAAGACTTTCAGATTTTCTGGCTTAGGTTTAAGTAGGTAATTAAAGACAGTTAAGTAAGGAAGTGAGGCCTGTTAAGTTCCGTTAATTGCGATGATGGATCAGTGTTACGAGGTTTCAGAGGTTTTAATACAGCTTTGCTATATCCGCTCCGGTTTTAATTTATTAGCAGGGGTTTGAATTATTTACAACCGAGATAATAGATCGCATTTATGTTTATTTTGCAATTATATTAGTTTTGCGTGTAAAATAAATAAGACGTTTATCTTTCATATAGGATAAGTGCCTCTTCAAAATAATCGCGAGTCGTATTATTTTGTCACATTACTTTTAAATAAAATAAAAAAAGTTGTGCGTGATCAAGCCGCGGTGATAAATATAATTATACATTATTTAAAAATAATAATAATTAAGTATCATTTATTTAATTATTTTTTATACCTCTTTTGTGAATTCTGACATTTATTTTAATTGATTTGACATTTTCGCATATTATTTTTTATAACTAAAACAATTAATACTATAAATGTGGAAGTTTAGATGGATGGATGTTTCTACTCTTTCACGCAAAAATTGTCAAATTTATGTGTATAATAATGTATTAATTATAAATGAACATTGTTCAATGTTTATATTTAGTTTATTTCCGCTTAACAGTCGTTCCAGTTCCAACAGTGACGAGGAGACTTAAATTAAACTAATTTTACACTGCTTATTAATTAAAAACCCTAATCTTACTTAAAATCTAGAACTTATAAACTTAGAAATATTCTTAATTTGACAAAAATTAAATTAAAACTACAATAAATCTAATTAAAATAATCAAGAATCCTCCTCTCTGCAGTAACCACTTTGTCGACACGTGTTTCACCTCTACACGAGGCATCCTCAGGACGTGTTGACTCTTCGACCGCTTGGTCGAGACCGAGTCTGACTGTTGTCCGACTGTTGTTGTCTGTGTGTTGTTGTTGTTGTTGTTTGTTTGTCCGACTGTTAAGCGGAAATAAACTAAATATAAACATTGAACAATCAAAATGAACTTCCGCAAAGTAACGCCTGAATCAATCAATTACAAATGAACATATTGTAAACCCAAAATGGTAACTGTTGATACCTAACTGATAACACTAACATGTAATACACAGCCTACAATAAAATATTTTGAACCGCTGAACAATGGGATTTCCAGCCCGAGTAGGTATTTTCCGATAGAAACAATCGAGGTGCCTTCAAATCACGAGTAAATCCGTTTCCTGCAGGTGTGCTCCATCGTAGACCGCATATTTTTTTTTCATCAGGAGAAAGCGGTCTAACCCAAGTGTTTATGTTAATAAAATAAAAAGCAAAATTAAAAATTTTGAAAAAACCCACAACGGTTAAAAATTAATTGTCACCTATCTAAGGTAATGCACCAATGAAACCCGAACCCATAACTGAAAACTGCATTAAAATCGTACGGCGAACTGATTGTGAAGAAATACAGAGAGCATTTTTTTTAATCTAAAATGTAACTCTTTTTAGTAACTTTTTTATGTATAGTCAGGATCAATCATTTATATAGGTCAGTTGGCTCATTGGTAGTTTATCTGTTTTAAGACCTGTAGGGTGTGGGTTCGATTCCCACTTAGTTCAAAAATTTTGTGGTATATACACACGTTTGTTCTGTGTCTGGGTGTTCTGTATGTATAATGAGTATTAATTTACAAAAAAAAAGTGTAAAGTAAATATTTAAGTTTTCTATCAGTTATCTTACTTACATTATGCAAGCTTCGCTTAGTTTGGGATCAGATGGCGCTGTTTGGCGAGATGTGTGTGTGTGTGTGTGTGCTGTGGGTTGTGATGTTTCTCGAAAGACGCAAGCAAGCCCACAAGGCGCAGCTAGTAAACTATATAAACACAATTTATCATAAGGTCTAGCCATGAGGCGTACCTCACTGCGGCTTCAACTTAAGATATAACGATTTATCTCAAGTGGTAGCTCTCGATGAGAATTTGATTCTCAATTAAGCTGAATTTTAGAATAATCAAACAATAGGATCCTTTTGCCAAATTAATATTAGTACGCGTTTTCAGAAGATTGGATAAATTCAATTTAAATTTAAACAGAATTTAGGGGAAAATAAAGTCATATTTTACGTCAAGCATCGCCAACTCGTTGCCCGAAGGTATTTTTGAATTCTTGATCAACAAGTTTGTGCTAAAGGGCGCATTAAACAGAAGCATTCATATAATAATATTAGGAGTCCCGTTTTCACCCTCAAAAACATTTTGCCGTATTGTGAGCCGAGCCGAGCCGAGTGAATTGATTTCTTCAATAAACGTACACTATCTGAAACCGTGTTATGTAGCAAATTAGTTTATTCAATATGTATAAATAGTTGAAAAGCAGGGTCGTCGTGCCAAAATATTAATTTATAATAAATTGCCTAGATGTATTACAAAATAGAAGTATGTTCGTTGTTATTAGCTTAATAATTATTATTTATTTCAATAGCTTAATTTATTCACATATTTTTTTGTAACAAGTGACTAGCCTGTAATTTTATCAATGCAGTATGATCAATATAGTAAATAAATAAAAAA
This sequence comes from Biston betularia, assembly GCA_905404145.2. NCBI lineage: Eukaryota > Metazoa > Arthropoda > Insecta > Lepidoptera > Geometridae > Biston > Biston betularia. Next base: position 2,539,742 of record FR989877.1, read on the forward strand.
AGTAATGGGTATAATTTATTGATTATTATTATTGTTGCTGATCTTGGTTTAGTAAATTCTGTTAATAAAATACGTTAAAATAATCTTTTATTGCAAGTTAAAAGATCGACAGGTCTATGAGTAAGCCATTCAGCGTAGTTTGTAGAACATTGCTACGAACTTCTACGGCGTAGCTCCTGGCGTAGCCAATAGGATTTTTTATTTATTTATTTATTTTTGAATAACTCTTGCTGTTGGCCTCAGATGGCCTCTACAGCGTCACCGGACTGTAAATCTGTTCACTAGGATTTTGATTTCATTAAAATTTCTTTATGAAATATGTGAATAGTAGAAATCATAAAATGAATATCATTTTATGATACTTTAAAATACCATCTGGAGCGGAAACTTTCTGTAACTTACCTCTCTCTCGTGTTTCAGATAGCACGGTTAATATGATGTTTTTTTTAAATAATATGTATTATAGCAAGATTGTTTTACAATCTAGTTCTGTTGTAACTAAGTAGTTTTGATAAGTAACTCTTTATTGTTTCAAAATTGAAATATTTTTATAGTTATCATGAGCATGCGTTATTTCCTACTATCAAGAGTTTCTCGTTTGACCCATTAATTTTAAACCATTCTATTTGTCCTACTAATATTATAAATGCGAAAGTTTGCGAGTATGGATGTTTGGATGTATGTATTGATGGTTGTCACTCTTTCACGCAAAAACTACTTAACGGATTTGTATAAAATTTGGCACAGAGGTAGCTGAGACTTTGGATTAGCTGATATGCTACTTTTTATCTCGACAACATGTAGCGGGTAATACCGCGGGGCGCAGCTAGAATTCAGTCAGTCAATGAGCCAGTCTAGAAAAAATCGCTTTTAGAAATAAAGCCGCCCTTTGTTAATCTAATTGTGAAGTTATGATCTGTTTGTTTTTAATGTAATTGTTGGTGTTCAACCATACAAATTTTAGTTATATACCTATAGGGCCGAAAACCTCAAAACAAAATTAGCAGTTAAATACAATATTGTGATTAAAGTTTCAAATGCTATGAATAAAATGGAAGTTATACGTGAGTGGAAGGTGTCGCTAATCAAGCTTTACAGCCGAAGTTTTACTTTGAAGTGAGCCATTATGTGCTCGAAGCTATAAAAAATATCACTTTAAAATCCATTTAAAAGCTTTTATTTTTAATTAAAGTTCTTGGAAACAAATATCAATCATTATTGTTTAATTTATATTTTAAAGTTTTTCGAAAAAAAACAGAGAACATTTTTTAATTTTTAAGACATGTGAAGACATATGTGAAGACTTAGTTATAATTATGTAAGATAAAAAATAAGTTTCCCAAACATATAATGTAATATAATGTAAAAAATAAGTTTTTATTACTTAATTAGTATTTATATGTATATTGGCAATACTAGCGGCCTATTTCGGTTTTATGCAAGTGCACTTTATTTTGGTTTCATGATATCAAAAAAAATTTCTGACTTTTCCGTGGATATTCCAAAGACTTTGCTAAAAAAACTCTACATAACGTGACGTCATATTATATATAATGGCGCTTAAAAAGTAAGGGATATTAAAAAAGAGAAGTAATGTTATACTTAAATTTATCTATTACAAAAAATTGACAATCCTATATTAATAAGTTTAGTTTCACAGCAAGCAAATTAATATCTTTAAAGTTATTGGAATTAAAGTTGTTACATAATCGAACAGAGAGTTGAATCCCGATCCCGAGATCCCGAATCAAATTGTAAAAAAAGTAAATTTTGGATGTTTGATTGCACGCGTGACGCTATCGGTGTGCGTGTTACGCGCGTACGTGTTTCGTTTACGTCACAGTAATCCGCCGTAAAGCGCCGAATCTAAAGTGCGTGCGGGTAAAAAAACCTCAACTAAAATCCATACGGGAAATAATTCTCGCTAATCAAGCGTGAAATTCGCCCGTTAAAGATGCAGCACGATATGCTTATTATATAAAATAGTCCAGTTATCCTTAATTAAATGTAATTATTATAGGTTAGTGTCTTTGTTCGCCGAGTGGAGACGGCCTTATCGACTGGGCGGCGCCGTCGCGCTCTCTCTGCGCTTCTCGCTCCCGCTCGGGCGCGCTCGGTAGCGCTCGGCACCCCTCGCTATGTTCACTACAAATTTAAGGGCAACGTTACGGGTATTCCGACAGGCGCGTTGCGTCTATGAAGCGAGCCATGGTACACGGCGTTATATAACACGCCGACTCGATACATGACTGAAAACAAACAAAATGCTATTCCAAAAATGCATGTCTACAGAAATGAGAGTTCCGTTTGAAAATGGGCAATTGTAGTCGAAAAAAAGACTAGAGCGATTTCCCTTTGGCGACAACCCTTTGCGAGGGTGTCGGGCTCGCGGTCGCGCTAGCGCGGCGCGGCCGGGCACATGGCGGGCGGCGGGCGCGGGCGGCAGCGGGGCGGGGCGCGGGCGCGCGCGGCGGGGCTCTCCCGGGCGCCCCGCCTCAGTGGCGGCCTGCAGTGGCACCGACGCGCGTGTCGCTACAGACACTTCCGCCCCGCGCACCTAATCCGCTCATTTAGCAAGCGAACGCCGCATACGGTGTGGTGGCGGCGCCAGCCCCCGGGGCCGATGCTCTGAGCGGCCGGGCCCCTCCGCCCGACCTGCTTCGATCCGTGTCCCGCCATGTGATATCACGCCGCGCTGCACAAGATGATCGTGCGTTCGATTGTTTACGTTAACGATAGTTGATAACCGGGAGGCCGACGCTGGCATGCTAATGTGAGTACCCGACCCTCCGACCCTCGCCCGGCGTACCCGGCGCGCGTGGCCCTCGCATGTCTCGGTGCCAGAGCGATTTACGTTCTCCTGCAATGCGACAACGTCGGCCGTTGGGAACTTTATCGTGTCTCGTGGGTTTTTAAAGCCGGGGTTTGTATTGTTGACAGTCGGACTGTTTGGCGTGGCGTTTCGTGGACTGGTCGGTACCGGGCACGTGGAGTGTGGGGGCGAGCGGGCAGGGCGCGCGCGGCGTCGCGCGGCGCGGCCACGGCGCCATGCGGTAGCGCGGCGGCAGGGCCGAGCGGCGGCCGAACACTCGTGCGCTCTCGGCTATGTGCCCCCCTTGCGCTACACTGTAAGTACGCCTCACTCTCTTAATCACCGAACCTAGCACCACCAAGGATTACTGATCCCTACAGCGTACACACATATAATTATGTGCAGTGTGCACCAGTCAGTATACAAATAGTATAATTTAAAAAAAAATTACGTTAAAGCATAATTCCTGTTTGCTATCTTAAAAAAAAACTGTCACTACCTGTTTGAGCGTTATGATGCTCAACTTGGCTATATAGCATTGGCATTTTATTTAAATATAGAAACAGGCTAAACGTTTATTTCAAAAAGCTCACTGTTTTTAGTTTCTTTTCATATAATTATTATGTATTTTAAACTTCAAATAATATGTAGTCTGCAGCCCTTTAAACATCATGAAAATCTCACATTAAAGTCAGCGTGAACACGTTAAAAACAAAAAAGCAATTGTAGTGTAATTTCATTTGTTACGTTTTGATTTTACGCAGTAATAACCCGTCAAACGGCTATTTATTTGTTTAAAGTTATAAGTTTTTTAATAGAACTGGGAGGGTTCTATTAAAAAACTGTTTAATAGAACTTATGTGATATAATATCTTAGAACAGTTTTAGATGCCTACTTTAACTTTATACCTTTAAAAATTTAGCTTTATAGAGTTCTAAAAAGTCACAAGGAACCTACAAAATTTGCATTTAATGTTTTGCATACTATACTGTAAATTTGTAGTAACTTGTTTTTACAAAATTATGTAAGTAACGTGAGAAGAAAAATATCGATATCACAAAAAAATTATTAAAAGTCAAATAGGTAGGTGTTCTGAACATAAAATAGACTAAACTTCAAATCTGTTAAGCCATTTACTTAACTACCGAAGATAATAAAAAAATAAACTAATATGTTTCGATTCGAAGGGCCCTGTTACAGCAAGCTAGCAAAATTACAGGGTTATTGTAACTAACCATTAAATATCTCATAAGCCTCCGAAGCCCCGGACTTTGTTTTGTTAATCAAAGTTTTAGGTATCGCTGTAATGTTCATGGACAGGCCTCATCTCTTACCATCAGGGGAGCGTTTCGTTTACCTCATAACGTAAAAAATATTACATACTTTTAAGAAAATATTTTGTTTATTTATGCACATTTATAAAGCATACCTACTTACAAAATAAAGTTAGCTCCATTTGTTTTTATTAAGCCACCAAAGAAAATCTGTAAAGAACTCATTTTGTCTTCGGATGAGTTACCGTGTGTAGCGTTCACAATTGAGTAGGTACTGCTATGGGTAGAATTATACGTTGAATTGTGCTTGTTGTTTGTACCACGACGTTCTTATTCAAGCTATGCCAGACGCATTTGAATGGAATTTAAATTCTGTTTGTTTTTTTTACATTATTGTGTTCTCTACCTACATACCACAAAAACTTGACAGGATCCCGTACAGTGCCTAGGAGTTGCGACCTAGGTGTAGGTTTAAGAGGCTTCTTAACATAAATACGTGTTAACGCTCAGTTTCACAAACCGCCTTCGCATACCAATTTGTAAGAAATTATTTTACTATGGAATTTGTACTATGTGACTATGTGGGGTTTGACACATTTATGTTTTACTTATGCGTTTTTTTTAATTACCTTTAATTGTATCGGAAACCGACTGATGTTTCGGTCACGTCCGGTAGCCTTCATCATGGAGACACAGCTGAGTACAATGCGCGCGCGGCCTCGTCTTGTTTCACATTGTAGGAAATTAACAACCACGTACCGTAAAAGGCTAAACTACATTAAAAACGCTTGTTGAGGCGACCTTTCCCAACTTTGAGCAATTTTAATTTGCCTTTTTAACTATTACTGGCGGACGCCTCGCGGTTTCACCCGCATAGTTCCCATTCCCGTGGGAATACAGGGATAAAAAGTAGCCTATGCCACTTAGGGATAGTGTAGCTTCCCAACGGTGTAAGAATTTTTGAAATCGGTCCAGTAGTTTTGGACCCTATTCAATACAAACAAACAATCAAATCTTTCCTCTTTATAATAGTATAGACTAACGGGCTGTCCCGGCTTCGCACGGGTAAACAAAAACTCGGTCAACAATATAAATATAGCCTATGTGTTACTCGGTGATAGTGTAGCATTCTAATGATGAAAGAATTATTCATATCGGTCTATTAGTTTCGAAGCCTGTTCAATACAAACAAACAAACAAAAAATCAAATGTTTCCTCTTTATAATTAGTATACGCTCGAAAACTTCACTTACAATATTATTTTCGAAATTAAATACCAGCTGTAGCGAACTTGATGAATTTGTTGTTAAATAATTTTGCGGAAAATTCTGTATGCATTGCATCACGAGACTACGCGAGTAAAACTGCGAATAAAAGCTAGTCAAATGTTTGTAAATACTGATTGAAGTTAGTATTTACAAACAAATGCATATTATCATTATCATCAGTCCACTTTATTCCATAAACGTCTCGCCAGAGGGCGCTGTGTGTATAGTCTTACGATATTTATTTATTTCATTTATGCAACATGCACCCCACCCAGTTCGATCTTCGGCCTTTTGCTTCCGGTCACTGGCTTACCTATATTGCCACTCCACCGAGTCTCAGAGCGTCCTCCGCTTCGTTTGTCAATTTTTTTGATGTAATGGCACTAATGGTAAGAGACAACGCCTGTCCATGACCATTGCAGCGATACACAAAACTTTTAGTGACAAAACAAGGTCTAGAGCCTCGCTGTTTTGGCGCTCATTTCTTTGAGTCACTAGATAGTTAGTCTTAACAGGCCTGTAATTTCGCTAGCTGCAGTACCCTTCAAACCGGAACACCGTAATGTTTACACGCTACTGCTTGGTGGCAGAATGTCTGGTACTGCGGTGGTACATACTTAGACGACCCCCTGGAAAATAGATCAACCACTGAGTACACTGGGCCGATACGCGGACTCCACTCTAGAACACGTCTACCGCAACTGTTATGTTATGACAGAGGTAGCCGTCTGCCACTTTAGTTACACATAAACAAACGTTAAAGCTAGAAATAAAGAAATGTTTTAAACAAACTTAAAAGCTGCGGAATATACCGCCATAAAACATAATATTTGATCATATTCGCCTCCCCCTGACATTGATAGATCACGCTGATGTCCAAAGGGTTGACATTACACCGTAAAACGTTCGGAAAGCAACACCGAATGTGCAAGTAGGTCATGGGGATATTGCGATTTACATACGCATGCCAGAAGTATAACATCGATGTAGAATACTTGTTTTACCAAATATTTTGATGCTATTTTTTACAAAGTAATCTGCTACGCTGTTAACTTATATAAATATTGATTGATAACATATTTGTCGAGTAAAAAGTTGTTGAAAATGTTAAAAAAAGATTTCTAGGCGCGAATGCGGAAAACCGTGTCAGTCATTAAATTGTTTTCCAAAATCGTATTTTTGGTGTGCTTATGTATAAAAAAGATAGGCCGTCACTGCCGACAGAAGTGAAAACCTAAAATACGGCACTTTAGCATGCCCCATAAGTTTTGCCCCGACCAAAAATCGCTAAACGTGGTTCACAATTTTCGCTTCAATAGCGGTGTTTTGACTGTGAAACATGACTTTACGTCTTGATTCCAAAACTTTATCGAAGCTTATAGTAAAAAAATATTTTACTATGGCATGACTGGACTCCACGTGGCTATGTGTGGCATTTAACTTATAATACAAAATATTTAAAAAAAATCAAAAATATTGCCACTGGCAAATGCTTTAAGTGCGACGCCAATACCAAAAAAGAAAAATGCTACATTTTATTGTTAGTATTTGTATCATATACTAAATGTTGATTTTAAATAGTAAACATTTATTTTTTGCACTGCCAAACACATTTTTTAAATGTATGTTGAACACACTAGTTATTTGACCACAGCTCGCCTGATATTAAGTGACAATGTGGTCGAAGATTGGTAAAACAAACCTAGCCTAGAATGGAACTAGTGAGGCTGCCGGAACACACCGTTAGATGTTTGCTTGGCACACGGCAGATTTTCAACTTGAGGGTGGTAGCTAGCCAGCCGGGTACTAGAAAACACCCTACCACCGTGCTATGGTTTCCTCACGATGTTTTCCTTCACCAGCAGCTCAAGCTCATTGTTGGCGTTTGAATTCTTAAGTGTGTGAACATACCGCGCTAACCACTGAGATAATATCGCTACAAGCTATCTAAACATACTATATTAAACTAATATTGTAAAATAAAACCGTTTAACTCAAAAAGTTTTTAAAACATTTACGTTTCATTTTGCAATAAAAGTAACAGTAATAACAAATTCGTTTACACTAGAACTACAGATAAAATCTAATATAAGTTTTAAAACCACTCTACGCAAAATAATTTTGCTGCAACAATAAAAAGGAAAAAATAAACTAGAAGCCAAGCTAGTCTAATAAAAAACGGCAGGGCATGCAATACCGCGCACCTTCAATACTTTAGCACAAACAAGCTCACTCGATGCTCGGGTATTGGGCTTGAATCCCGACTTGATTGGTTGGAATAAATGCACTGATATTGGTTTTCTAGTTGGAGTAATTTTAATACGGTATTTTCAAACTATTTTTATTCAAATGGGAGAACAGGATGGACAAATACCTTAAGGATGGTACCTAAGTTTATACCAAGTATTTTATGCTTTTTTTCGGATTACAAGTCGTGACAAAGAATATGTTTCGACTTATTGAAAGATTAAGTAAGCTGTTTACATTCACAATTAACTACCACATAACACTGATTTGGAGATCTAATGAAGAGGACTCTCTGGGTGTATTTATTGAATGTATTTGAACGTACTACATGTATTATTTTTATTAGTTGTTTTACTTTTTTTTTTCCTTTTTTTTGACAGGACGTTACACACAGCACAGCAGCAGCAGTATTAGTGTTACAACATTTCCCGCCTGTTTTTTTTACCCACGACGGAACGGAGGCGGTATATGCGTTTGGGGTGATAGGACGTTTGTTTGTGCAAATACATGTTGCCATTTTTTTCCAAAACTACTAGCCCCATTTTGAAGCAGTTTTCAGTTATGGGTTCGGGTTTAATTAGTGTGTGTTCTTAGGTTGGTGTAATTATGTATCATGTTTTCTATTTTTGTTTGCATGGAAGAGTCTTAGCGATAATGCCTAATAAAAATACTTGTGGCACAAGCTCATAAGATTATTTTGTTCTCTGTACTTATTTACTGTTTTTTAATGTGCATTAATCCATTATTCGGTTTAGAGTGTTTGATTGTGATAATTTGATCTTGTTTGATCTTCGTTTAATTAAATTTGGTACATTTATACTGCAGACAGGCGCTACAAAGACTTTTTATTTTTTTTTAAACAGTTCAACCAAAATAATCCCTTAACCACATAAATCCTACAAAAACAATATACGTATAGTCCTATAAAGTGTTGTTATTCTCGTGTGACAAGCTGCACGGAACTCTCCTAAGGCTCGCCACACACTAATTTATTTATCGTCAACAAACTTTGATGCAAAGCTTGTCACCAAGATTAGAACTTGTTCTTTGGATGTTCTGTAAGTAAAGCAGATATGTTGGAAAACAAGGATAAATTTGAATTACGAGCTTGAATTAAATTATGAAATAATAAATTCATTTTTGTTTTGTTGATAAAGTCATATGCAATATTTTATGTGTTACTTGTTAGAAGAAAACTGTTTCCTCAGAAAATCGCACAAAACTATATAACTAAAGACTTTTGTACCTAAAAATACCTATTATATTAATGTAATTTAATCATACAAATTGGAAATGTAAAAGTACAAAATTAGATACATAAAACAAAGTATAGGCAAATTAATAGTAGGTACTAACTGTTTAAATACAAATCATAATAATATTTTGCTAAAGTCGTGCAATTCAAAATAAAAATTATTATTATCAACGATAGCCACATGTGTTCCGGCAGCCTCACTGGAGAGCCTGTTCCATTCCAGGCTAGATGTGTTTACCATCTTCGACCATACCATCACTTAACATCAGATGAGTTGTAGTTAAACACATACCTAGATAGATGTTTGACCACAGCTCACCTGATGTTAATTAAGTGACAGTTATAGAAAATCACGAGTTTTAACGGTAACGGTCTGATCGGGTTAAAACTAACTATGTAGTGTGTAAATATTACTGTGTACCTATTTGAAAGGTACTTGTAGCTAGTAAAATTATAGGGCTGATTAGATTTACCATCAAAAGTCTCAAATTAATGAGCGTCAAAGCAGCGATGCCTTGGACTTTGTTTTACTACTCAAAGTTCTGTGTATTACTACAATTGACAAGGACATACGTTATCTCTTACCATCAGGAGAGCGTATAGTTCGTCTCATTACTTTAACATAAAAAAAACTAACTATATAACATATCTCTGCTTTATTGTGTGCTAAAAATCATTGGATATCGTCATCAAACTTCGCTTAGTCGAGTTTGGTAAGTTGTCTAGTTCATAAGCTCATCAAACTGTCTTGTACAAGCTGTTGTCGGGAGTGTTCGATAAATCTTTAGGTATTGAGGCGTGTTGGTAAAACAAGGAGAGTTGGGATTCTACGCCTTTGATAAGGGAAAAGGGAGATTCTTTCAAACATATGTCGTGTACTTTTCTCGGGAACAAAGAAATATTTGCTTCGATATTTACTTATTTTTATTTATGGTTAACAGGCTACAGCTCACCTGTTTAGTGACGGTGTGGTCGAAGATGGTAAAGCACACCTAGCCTTGAATAGAACTAGCACTCAAGTGGGGCTGCCGGAACACATAAGTTGCTTGGCGGCAAATTATCGACTTGATAGCTAGCCAGCTGAATACTAAAAAGTATCTTACCACCATGCTATGGTTTCCTCACGATATTTTCCTTCACAATAGCTCAAGTTTATTGTTGCTCTCGTTAAACAAGTTTCAATAATATAGTTGATTCGAAGCTACGACGTAGCGTTGCTACGAAACTAATTATGCTGCGCTACAAAATAGCTACGAAACCAGTACCAAAAATTATAATAGTACTAGCTGCGCCCCGCGGTGTTACCCGCTACAAGTTTTCGGAATAAAAAGTAGCCTATGTGTTAATCCAGGGTCTCAGCTACCTTTGTAGCAAATTTTATCCAAATCCGTAGTAGTTTTGCTTGAAAGAGTAACATACATCCATCCATTCACCAAAACTTTCAAATTTTTAATATTAGGGTTGTTGTAATAACAAATAATTTGTATTGTTGTAACAACGTTAAATTTTTTTGTGTTGTGTTGTGGTTATTATAGATACACAAAAATATCCAACAAACAAATTAATTTCTTACACGTGCGACCGATCATTCGCCTGACCTTGGTGGGGAATATCTGTTTTCTCTTAAATTTGTTACTATCTTGCTCTCTTAATACTTCGTGGAATTTCAACTAAAACCTTCCAAGAGTAAAACCTCCGCGCAAACGTTTTCTTTTGTTTCCTAATCTATACACTTACGTCTACATCGAGGTATTAGATGTATAAAGTTATGCATTTTTCATTTTCCCCGCTAAACGATAATACAAATTATACGAGCGGCCAATTCTTTATTTATGTTCAAAAGATAACCTAAATTACTGCACAAAATATTTTTTGAGGATAATCGCCAACATACACTACGAAATGAACTAATAAGGCAGTCCCAATCTTTGAATTCGATACAACCAGATTCAGATGCCCCTAGCAAACCTTGTGGCGATTAATTTCCTTATATCCGGACGTTTATTCCGATTTCACTCGAATTGATCGACAATCGATCACCTGTAGAGCTGTCTGTTTTGAAAACCGTCGCTATCGTGAACCCATCGTTACCTTTATGATGGCACCTAGCATACGTGCTTCAATTTTAACCCCCGACGTAAACAAAAAGAAGTTATAAGTTTAACGTATGTATCTGTGTATCAGTCTATGGCGTTGTAGACCCAGAATAGCTGAGTTTTTGTTTCAGAGTTTTGTGGTTCTGACTCCCAAACAAGGATTCCGGAACACGCCGTTAGGTGCTTGGCGGTAGATTTTAAAGTCAGCCTATGGTTTCCTTACGATGCTTTCCTTCACCGGCAGGTAAAGCTTAGGGTTTGATTTCACACCTTTTGGCGGGTAAACTGTTCGCGCTAACCACTGAACTATCATTAGCTACAAAATAAATATAGCTGAAACAACAAGTTTTGTTAATTTAAATGAAATCAATCTGTTTGTACAAACAGATCAATGTATACAATTCTCAATAACTCTCGTCGGAAGTTGAGAAATGAGCCAGAACCGCCAGGATATCGGCGAGCTCGCGCCGGAAGTTTCGATCATTCAACGGGCCGCCCAATTAGGCATTGCGTTTGGATTGATTGCAATCCGCTGTTAGCAGATGGGTAAGATAGATGTAGAGATAAATGGAGAGATGCGTCACAATATTTTGTTTGTTGAAAAAGAAAACAAAATTAATGGTATCTCTTAAAATACTACGGAAAGTAGTTGGGCGCCAATATATAGATTCTGGGTTCAAAATTTGTGACACGCATGTCTGTTTTTCCAGCCAATCAGGAAGACTTTAGTGATAAGCACAAATACATTTTATTTTGTTAACTGGCTAAGTGTTTCACTACAGTTCATCTGATGTTAAGTGACGGTGTGGTCGAAGATAGTAAACACTCTTAGCCTGGAATGGAACTGGCTCTTAAGTAAGGCTGCCGGCCTAACATACCGTTAGATGCTTGGTGACATAATTTTAACTTGAGTGGCAGCTAGCCAGCCGAGTACTAGAAGGTACCCAACCGACAAGCCTTGGTTTTTTTACGATATTTTCTTTCACTGTCAGCTCAAGCCCATAGTTGGGGTTGGGGTGGTAACAGACGACGCTATTCATTGAGCTATTATCGCAAAAAAATGTAGCAAATGTTCACTTTAAACATTTAAAATTACATAATAATTATGAATGATAGCATAATACGAGTATCTGCCCCAGACTAAATTGGCAGAGACACGAAAAAGTTTCGCCTTCAATAAAAAACAAGATTAAGTGCCTACCTCATCACCACGTAAAATGTATTTATTTAAAAAAAATTGTACATAGCTTTCCCAAATAATATAGGTGAAATTTCAGAAAGTTTGTATAAGCACTTGTTTTGTTTGAAATAGCTTTATTTGCTTAGTGAAGTAGCTGATTTTATTTTTCACAATTTCAGTGTACATTTTTCAGTATTACATTTCCCCGAAATACCTGGTACATTGCTTAAAACAATTACTTTAGTGAAATAGGAATATGTTAAAAATCATGTACGCTGAGTACCTTTCAATGTATACGATTTATCCTTATTTTAATCACGGCATTCTCAGAATCGATCAAAATGTATTATATTTTAATGTTCCTATCGTTACAGCAAAGAAAATTACATAATATGGATTTCGTATTTCCAGCGAATTTGAGTTGCTCTTGTACTTTGAAAAAATATTTTTGTGTCATTATTTTCTGCGGTACAAATGATTTTTCTTATTAAGTAAAAAATGCATTTTGTGTCTACAGCAAAGTCAAATGCTAAGGTTCAAATATTTTTAACAAAAATAAACTAATTATTTAAAAGCTTTGTTTCTTTTGACTTTAATATTTATTAGTAAACTACCTGTTATATGCGACGTTGTATACGTGGATTTAAAAAAAAAAAATTGGAATGTTTCTTTTTTCTGCGCAATTTTCTTAGTTTTTCTTTCCGTAATAACCTTCTACAAAGTATAAGAGCACTTAAAAAAGGAGATGAATGTAATCGATAAAGTCATTCTCATGTAATGGCGTGACCAATAGAAATAGGGATTATTTTTTATTTATAAATGAATAAATAAATATTGCAGGACTATATACACAGCGCCATCTGGCCCGAAACTAAGCAGAGCTTGTATAATGGAAGTCAGATAACTGATAGAATAGATAAATACTTTTTTGTTGTTGTAAATACATACAGAACACCCAGACACAGAACAAACATTTGTTTATTCACAAAATGTTTGCCCTGAGTGGAAATCGAACCCACGCCCTATAGCTCTCAAGGCAGATATGCTACCAATGAGCTAACGGGGCTGTTTATAAGAGATAAGTAAAAAATTATAAATAAAATATAACCTTATTTAAACTGCCATAAACAAATAAAATCTGGCTAGATAATATTTGCTTATGGTAAATATACGAATTTACCACTCACTGCATTCTTGGTCATTTAATGGCTACTTATTCCATTCCTAGTAACGATTCTGGTACTAATATCATACGCCTTGATAATATTAAATGTATTGTATTGTGAGCAACAATCAGTTCAGTCAATAGAGCTTAATTTTCCTTAAAATATTTTAATTTAGACTTTATGTAAATCTTCTTAACCTTACTGCTTTACTTTATCAAGTTGTTTACACATATTTAAGATTGTAGTTTTTAACGAAATTTACATATTTCTACTTTTTTTATGGTTAACAGGCTAGGTATTTGCCCACAGCTCACCTGATGTTAAGTGACGGTGTGGTCGAAGATGGTAAAGCACACCTAGCTTGGAATGGAACTGGCTCTCAAGTGAGGCAGCCGGAACACACCGTTAGCTAGCCAGCCGAGTACTAGAAGTACCCTTCCACCACCATGCTAAGTTTTCCTCACGATGTTTTCCTTCACCGGCAGCTCAAGCTCATTGTTGGGGTTTGAACCCACGCCCTTCGGCATGCGAACCGACCGCGCTAACCACTGAGCTATCATTGCTACAAACTATTATTACTTCTATTAATTATGTCTGTATCCTGTTTATTAAATAAATCATTGAACAGACTTAGTTTTCTTGCTTTGGGTGTAGATGGCGCTATATAAAATACTGTAAAATTTGAGTTGTAATATCAATAAAATATTTGTATTTGTTTTTGTACTGACTGATATGAATATGAAACTTCAAAATTTCATTTTTCATCAAAACTTTGACTTATTTACGGCTGGTAAGATTCTAAACTTCGTGTACAACACTATCGATATCCTCCCCGTTGTGTATATCAATCAGATTAATGCGGTAAACCAATCAATCCGTAATCATTCCGTAATCCAGGTATTCAATAGGCAGTACCGTCTATTGAGCCTGACACGTGTATGGTCTAATGACATCGGTGGGCGTTGTTTTGATACTCGCAGTGTATGAGTTACGTCTATTTATGGATTTAAGATCAAGATTGCTTGGCTACGACAGACGTTCTTCATTTTGTTTTAATAATTTTCTACCCAAAAACATTGTATATTTATAACTATTAGCAAACATCCTTTTCAAAAGACGAAAATAATTTTGAAATGTAATCTATAGATACTAATATTATAAAGAGAAAAGATTTTTGTATGTAACAAACAAACTTAAAAACTACGGGACCGATTTAAAAAATTCTATTACCGTTGCGAAGATACACTATCCCCGGGTAACATAGGCTACTTTTTATCCCTGTATTCCCACGGAATGGGAACTACGCGGGTGAAACCGCGAGGCGTCCGCTAGTTTGTCTATAAAATAATTATTCTGTTTACACCACACGTGATCAAAACGCTGTCCTCTATTTTGCATAAAGTTGAAGTATTGCCAAACAACGTGGCAATGCGACGTTTTGGGAACTATTTTACTACTTTTATACTTTATAGCGATGATAGCTCAATGGTTAGCGTGGTCGGTTCGCATGCCGAAGGGTATGGGTTCAAACTCCAACAATGAGCTTGAGCTACCGGTGAAGGAAAACATCGTGAGGATACCATAGCATGGTGGTAGGGTCCTTTCTAGTACATGGCTGGCAAGCTACCACCCTTGAGTTGAAAATCTGCCGCCAAGCATCTAACGGTGTGTTCTGGCAGCCTCACTTGAGAACCAGTTCCATTCCAGGCTAGGTGTGCTTTACCATCTTCGACCACATCGTTACTTAACATCAGGTGAGCTGTGGTCAAACACCTAGCCTGTTAACAGTTATTCCTATTGCCAGCGGCCTGTTAGATTAGATAGTTGGTGTACTGTAGGGCGTTAGTTCGATTCCCACCAGTCATATGTTAATATGACTTTTGCCTTGTTAGCAAATTTCCTTTAAATTTAAAATCGGGTTATGACTGTTTTATTTAAACGGCCATGTGTACATAAATGTGTACATTTTTGAACACTAAAAAGTCTTTTATTGTTTATACGAAGTTCACACGCAACAAAACGAATTTTTGAACCTTTAGAAAAAAACGATGTTGTTGATAGACATCACCAAACTGGTGTAAGACCAGTCTGCATCCCCCTGAGTTTGTTGTCATCAATATGCTGAGTTCCAATGATTAAAACAAATGTTAAAACGCATACACATCAAAATTTAAAAACTAATTTTTGCTTCAATCGCTTTTGTACCCACACTAACTTCACAATACAAGGTTTGCAAATCTTGAGTACTGCGTTATACTGCGCATTAGCAAATTGGATAAATCAGTACACTGGGGGGTGTCTGCTTCATTCGGATGTATCCGTATCAGCCGACGGTATTTAAACGGATTTAGAGGTCGGAGATCAGGCCCGGAGTCATACAATATGAATGACTCCGTGATCTGGAGGCACGTTGATGAAAGGTACAGTATAATCCTTGCTTATATTATACTAGCTGACGCCCGCGACATCGTTCACGTTAACTTTAGTATTAGGTTCAGAGAGAAATGAAACAAATAAGCAATAGTCATGAATCTGACATCTCTCTGTCATTTACAGATGAGAGATTAGTCAAATTGACACCTGCCAAAATCTGACATCTATCAAACTGACATCTGTCAAACTAGCATCTATCAAACTGGCATCTGTTAAATTGATATCTGTCAAACTGATATCTGTCAAACTGACATCTGTCAGCCTGACATCTGTCAACCTGGCACCTGTCGAACGGATATCTGTCAATCAGTCAATGAAAAAATGAAATGCATTTGTTGTAAAAAGTATTCTTTATATTAATAAAGCTTTTGTATGCCAAATTTCATCCAAATCCGTTCAGCCGTTTTTGCGTGATTGAGTAACAAACATCCGAACATCCAAACATCTAAACATACAAACATTCACATTTATAATATTAGTAGGATAAGCGAAATTTGCTGTAATGCGAGGCGAACGGCCCATAGGGCCGTTTATTGAGTGGCGCATTCCATAGCTTGACCGCTACCCGTCAGTTGTCAGTTGTTGTTTTGAAGCGATGATAGCTCAGTGGTTAGCGTGGTCTATTGACAGACTGAAAATATTATAGGAGAATTCATAATTTGTCAATAAAGGTATTCGTTACCTTATAACTAAAATATAAACATACATGGATAAAGACATCGTTTTTCTTTTATAAAGTCTACGACTACGTATTGTGTATTATGTAAGTCAGTTAACTGATAGAATACATTTTTTTTGTAAATGCATACTTATTACATACCCACGACGGAACGGAGACGGTATATGCGTTTGGGGTGAGAGGATGTTTGTTTGTTTGTGCAAATACCTGTTGGCATTTTTTTCCAAAACTACTAGTCCGAATTTGATGCAGTTTTCAGTTATGGGTTCGGGTTTGATTGGTGCATGTTCTTAGATATGTTACGGTGACAACTCACCAGGGGGCGCTGCAACAAAACATTTTTGTGCAAATCCATGTTGCCATGTTTCTCCAAAACTTCTAGTCCGATTTTGATGCAGTTTTCAGTTATGGGTTCGAGGTTAATTGATGTATTATCTTAGATAGGTGACAATTACTTTTTAACCGTTTTTTTAACTTAACTTTTTAACCGGTTTTTTTCAAAATTCTTAATTTTGCTTTTTATGACACATACCCAGACACAGAACAATCATTTGCTTATACCACACTATGTTTGTCCTGCGTGGGATTCGAACCCACACCCTACAGCACTTGAAGCAGACATTCTACCAATGAACCAACGGGGCTGTCAGTTAACAGGTAGCAAGCAATAACTAGGGTTCACTTTGTCGTGTATGGAAAACGAATATACTTACGCACACCACTGAGTGGTTCCATTGTAAACATCCCCCCCTGCCCTTTCGAAGAAAAATAATATGTAGATTGTCAAAACAAAACTAGAAAATACTCATTCAGCCGGTATCACTTGCGATAAGCCAAATGAAACTCAGAGGCGAGCTCGTTGTCACAGCACTAGGGGGCATCCCGGGGTGATTTAATAAATATTCAAATAAAGGAAGAGGTCGCATCTGACCGCGTTTTGTGGATTAAAACCCCAGAAACGTTTACACGAAAATATACCTAATCAAACCGCAGTAGGAACGAATTTGGAATGAAAAGCGAAGGGGGAAATATTGACGGTAGGTTTTGTGGCTAAGCTTTGTGGATTGGCGCGCTGTATTTTACTTTTTTTTGTAAGAATTAGAATTATTTGCAGTATTTTGTTAAGTATATAGTAACCCTAGACTAGTAGTTTTACTTATTGTATTGAGATGAATATGTCTGTCTTATTGAAATTACGAAAACATTTTTATAAATTTTGATAACATTTTATGTTATTGGTTTTTTGTTGTATTTTATGTTATTAACTGTTATTTGGGGGCGCAAAAGCGATCAAAGTCAAGTCTCGTCTAAGTTTTTTTCTGAGTTTTCAATTTTCCATACACCGAGCAAAACTCGGTCGCCCCGGTTCAAATGATATATGTATAGAGAAAATTAATTAAAATGTAATTATATCTGGCCATCTTTAAAAATCGTGTTAAGTATCATATGCATTATAATTATCCATATTATTATTATTATTTTAAATAATTTGTAACTTCTGACTGTACTCGTAGCACACACCATCCTTTACTGTTATCAAAATTCTTTCCATGCTAAGGTTGCCTGAACGATATTGCTTTAAGCGATAAGGTTGCCAGTTCAATATTTTATGTTTTCATGGTGTAATAAAGAGTTATCTTATTTTATATCTAAAATTCATATAATCGTCAAAATTTAAAACGAAAATTCAAGTTCATTCTTTATCTAATATTTAGATTCGTGTCTTCATAATCTTGCGCAATACAATTTTCAGTTATACAAATATATAAATCTCAATACAATCTCAAGTTGTAATAATATGGAAATTCATATCACAAACTTATAATAAACAAAAGTTTAGGTAAAATGAAAATTATTAAGCAATTATCCGGCCAATAAAAAACTTTTCAAATATATTTTATTAATTCTCTCGTAGCGCTCAAAATAACTTGTAACATAGTTTCTATAAGAATTACAGCTTTAAAAGTTTTGCATAACTTAGCAGCCTTTTAGACGGTCGCCAAAAGGGCACCTTAAGGTCCATTTTACGTTCACAATAACCGCTGGGAACCGCTGACTAAACAATATAACGTAAGATAAGGGCACCCTCGGAAAAACCTCATATTTGATGCTGGAACCCCAAATTTTACGATGAACTTTGCGATGTGATGAAATATTATAATGAAAATATATTAGATAAAGCAGACTTTGTTAGTTAGTGACTCTTCAAGTCTAGTTCAGAAATTATTATCCCATTAACAGTATTTCAATTTCATATGGCATCTATCTAAAGGGAAAGGTAATGTGGCGTAGACGTCTACGCCGTAGTACTTTACGTAGCAATCACGTAGTACTCTACGTAGCAATCACGTAGTCCATTCAAGTAGTCACTTACGCTGAGCATTACTTAATCTATAAACAAAACACAATATCAAACATATTGATGATTCGTAACATAAACCAAATCAAATCTTAGTCGATTTTACTTTTATACTTATTATAATTTCGTCACATTGAGCCCGATAATTTTAATTCGACTTAGATTTAATTAAAAATTCTACATTACACGAATTTTTGTTTTACTTCTGCAGGTATTGCAGATAATGCAGATTCTGCAGATAATGCAGATAGCAATAAAGTATTGAACGTGAGTAACCTCACGTTCAATTCTGTTGGATATATGACACTTATATATGATAGTTTGTTGCTATAGTTTCGGCCACATCCGATGGCCTTCTTCAAGGAGTCAAAACAGAACACGACAGAATACGTTTCGTATTGCTATACACTGCACTATTGTTACTGTAATCGGAGTATCTAACATAATTAAACGTTAGTAATTCCGCATAAGTTAAACAAAAATGTGTCAAAATCACATTAATTTTCACAGTAAAATATTACACGAAGCTACGATAACCTAATTAGAATACCGTTTGACTGCCTATCTGAAAGTACTGAGATCAAATCCTGTTGCACACACCGAACACCACACCACACATTTTTTTAAGTCATGATCAAATTTAATTTTATGTTAATTTCAAACGGTGTAGGACGTCCTAAGGAAACTTGCATAATATGACAGTTCTTAATGTAAAGTCTGACCGCATTTAGCCAGCGTGGTACACTATATAGCCTTATGTTAAAACTCTCGCGAGCATTACTGTGACAGCTTTTAAAAACAATTGAACGGAAAGTTACAGAATCTTATAACAAAATTACACATTTACTCACTAGGTTTGAAACTAAACTCATGTTTTCCTGGTAGAACTAACACGCAACGCCACTTGTGACTAACTAGGGCTGTAACGAACCTACAAGTTTGTATGTGTGTGTAATATGCGTGTGTGGGTGTTTAGTTCAGTTTCTGCTTGTTAGGCCGTTGCTTGGGTCAAGAGGTGTTCTTTTGAAAGTGTAGATGTAATAGGATATTCCTGCTTCCGGTAATTTCGCCATGCTCTTAGTTAATCATGTTCTAATTGTAATCAAAATAGAGTATTTTTTTTATACTAGCTTACAGCCGTGACTTTGTCCGCGTTAACTTTAGAATTAGGTTCACAGAGAAATAAAACAAACAAACAACAAATAAGTAATTGCCATGAAACTTGCAAGATTTTTATATTAGATTAAAATAAGATATACTAGAGAGATATTTTTTCTATTAGATACTTTTAACTAATATTATATATGGGAAAGTTTGGATAGGTGGATGGATGGATGGATGTTTGTTACTCTTTCACGCAAAAACTACAGAACGGATTGAGATGAAATTTGGTATGGAGGTAGTTGAGACCCTGGATTAGAACATAGGCTACTTTTTATTCCGAAAACATGTAGTAGGTAAACCGCGGGGTGCAGCTATCATTATAAATGTGAAAGTTTGGATGGTTGGAAGGTTGGAATGTTGGTTGGAATGTTTGTTACTCTTTCACGCAAAAACTAATGAACGGATTTGGATAAAATTTGTTACGGAGGTAGCTGAGGTAGCGGAGGTACCCTGGATTAACACACAGGCTTTTTTATCTCGAAAACATGTAGCGGGTAACACCGCGGGGCACAGCTAGTTTTATAAAAGTAAGTATTTGATCAATTTTCTGGATCCCATAGTACGAGCACTGTTTAGTTTGAGGCTAGATGGAGCTGTGTGAAATGTCGTGATATTACCTACAACTTAAGGTTTAAGGTTAACAAGATTTTATTATTTGTGATTAAAGCCTACTAATGAGCGGAGCGAAAATAAGAAAAACAGACATACCCTTTTTATACTGCAAGTAAAACTTTTTCTCGTTAAAAATATACATTATTTCTCCTTGCCAAAACTGAAGCTACTATAAATAAAGCCAAACCGTTTCCGCAACCGCATTTAAAATTTCTGCTAATGTATGAAGCTGTAAGGAAAACATGCTCATTTCAAAGTGCAGGTAGCCCTAAAATTTTTCGCTCAAACAAAGAATCGTTTAGAATAAAATGTATAAAGCCGCAAGTTTGGGGTAACTTGCTCGAATATAAGTTGAAGCCATAGTAAGATGGTTTAGTACCACAGTTAAATTTACGTATCACTTGTAAACTTACGTTTTTCTTTAGTAAAATGAGAATCAGTATTGGAATAACTAATCTATAGCAGCGATGACGCGGACTTTGTTTTGCTACTCAAAGTTCTGTATGTTGATGTCATGTCATGGTTAAGCGTTATTTTTTACCGTCAGGAAAGCGTATCGTTCGTCTTATTAAATTTAAATAAAAAAAAGACTCGATAGAGTGACGATATACTTAGAACAACTGGTGAAAGACAGAAGCGAAAACCCGAATACCAGGCTGAGTGGTGTGTCTTGGGAGAAGGCATATGTCCAGTAGTGGCGTTCGATAGGCTAATGATGATGAAGATGTCTATAAGTAATGTAGAACCTATTAATTTCAGTGATGATAACAAATAATACATTTTATTAAAACGCTCTACGCTAGTCAAAACGCCGCAACCAACAAAACCACATCCTCGTTCTTTGAAATGCGGTTTACCTGGAAAATTTCTCTGGTATATTCTGCAAAACCATTTTACTTCTCTTTTATAAGGATTGGTAACACAGAATTAAATAAGAAAAATGTAATGTTACTTTCCCAGTCGTAAATTGTATTTTGTTTATTTTTGTAGTGATGATAGCTCAGTGGTCAACGCAGTGGGTTCTCACGCCAAAAAGCGTAGATTCAAACCCCAACAATGAGCTTGAGCTGCCGAAGAAACCATAGCGTGGTGATAGATCTCTCTAGAACTCTGTTAGCTAGCTACCAACCTCAAGTTTGAAAATCTGCCGTCAAGCATTTAACAGTGTGTTCCGGCAGCCACCGGCGGCAGTCTTCGAATTGAGAGTGAATTGGTATTTTCTGGGTAAGCATACTCCATCTTAGACCGCTACATCACTTAACACTAGACCGCTTCATCACTTAACAAATTCGATGCGATGGCAATTTTAGATTTGTGTACATAGTGAAAGTTATTCGTAATGATAAGGAAATCGCCTCTTCCGCATTACATACCTTAAGCTTATAACCCTCTATAAAGCAGAGAGAAGTGACTGAAAGCTAAAATCTGAAGCCAGGTATAAGTGGTTCAAAAGAGGTCAACTAAGGATACTTTGTTAAGTTGAAGTTAGGCAGACGATAAAATGATTTAATTTTGCAAATCATAAAATATAAAATAAATACGAATTGAAATTTTTCTAAAAATATATGTGCATTTCGTGCTCACAACGTATCTCTAACCCAATTTATTGCACTGTTCGGCACCTAAATGGGGATAAGTTCGTGACTGAATGCCAAGGGGATGGATTAAGAATGAAGCAAGAAGGGCGGAAAAACATTGGGAAATGCTCTAAGCTGTTGTGTTACAACGTGAAACATTATTGTACGATGGATACTTATTTAAACCAACCTTGCTCATGGTGTGTGACAAAAATATATTGTTGGGCACACAACGCCCTCTAGCCCCATAATAACTAAAGTTTGTACTATGAGAACTAGATAACTTTTTTATCTCTGGCAGTTATAATAATTCATTGATGTAATTTGTCGCTTATTTGTATATACAGGTACATCTGTATCGACAGCCCCGTTGGCTCATTGGTAGTATATCTGCCTTGAGAGCTGTAGGGCGTGGGTTCGATTCTGTGTCTGGGTGTTCTGTATGTATTATAAGTATGTATTTGCAAAAAAAAAAGTATTTATGTATTCTATCAGTTATCTGACTTCCATCACACAAGCTCTGCTTAGTTTGTCAGGTCAGATGGCGCTGTGTGTATAGTCCTACGATATTTATTTATTATTTATTAAATTTTTAAATAATAAATTAATTTTATATAATACATTAGTGTATTTTTAGTTATTCTATGTAATAGGATGTATTGTTAATAGAATGTAGATATGTTTATATAAGTGATAGTTATATCTTTTCGTATGTGCATATCCTCGTTATTGACACACCCCGTCTTTTCTTCCTCTGATCCTATCCGTCCTAAGGTTGTCTGGAAAAAATCGCTTTTAGCGATAAGGTCGCCAGTCGTTACACCTATTCATCATCATCATCATCGTCGTCATGATCAGGCTATAGTCCACTGCTTGACATAGGCCTCTCCCAAGACACGCCACTCAGCCCGATCTTCGGCTTTTCGCTATTATTTAAGCTTATTTCTTATGTTTTCTGTGTTTTAGTGTGTACAATAAAGAATTAGCAATAACTGATAGTATATTTCTATGGTGAGTAACTTGTATGGTGTATATGTATGTGTATTTATATGTGTGGTATTACCGAGCTGAATAGAGTGAATGTTTGAATCACATCATCTCGTACCTTGTACCATGTTCATCACTAGAATATTGTGGTATCTCAATCCTAATATGTGTTACAATCGCTACCGCTTGTAGCATATGTATGTTTGTGTTACACAAATGAAACATGAAACGATATATTTTTTCAGTTGCGGCTAAATTATTAATTTTATTCGTGTATTTCCTTTTCCCGCCAGTTCCGACGTCAGCTATATCGCCATGTTTTCTCGTTTCCCCATTTCTCTTTCCTCGGACCGATATCAAGTTTTTCACACACAATAAAGTATTCATGTTTATGTCTTTAGAAGTTTTACCTACATTAGGGCCCAATTCGTGTTTGCGAAGTGACGTCAAAACTGCTATGAAGTCGTTATATGTCGGCAAGTTAAGTAGCTACGGTAATTTTCAACTAGTTTGAGTGCTTTAGAACCGGAGTAGTAAGTAAGTCGGTATAATGGCTTTATTGAGAAAAAGGTGCCGTAAAATTTTTATTTTTTTTTTATTTTTCATGTAACGTTTTTTTTTTATTTTGAAAGAGATCTTTATTTGGCTACCAACTCACCTGATGGAAAGTGGTGGTACGCATTCCGCCAGCGTCAAGTATTTCAATATTTTATTATAAGTTTGTCGTTTATTTATAATACCTACCAAAGTCAATTAAACAAAATAAAATAACTTAAAATAATAACTACTCTATAAAGCCGCTATCAATGGGAATACTTCCCAAAACGCTGGCCCCATAGTTTGTCTAATTTTTATTTTTTATTTATTGATACACATATTTTAAATAAAAAAAAATGTAATTAAACGTGAGGAATCGCGCGAGTAAAATAAAAATTGCATTGTAAAAGCATGTTTTTTACGTGTTCGCACCAACACTCGTAAGTTGCTTGACAATTTTTATACATAGTTTTATTTCTAAGATTAAACACTAAACTAGACCTTGTTATCCAATCACCTTTTAAAGCCTCTGTTAACTCGCTCAGCAGCGTCCTCTTTATGTTAATTTTTGAGGGTAGAAGAACATTTTGCAAGGGCAACACCGCATTTGTTTTTACGATATAGCCTGATGTGTTTTAGCTTATTTCGGGGTTACCAGCCCTTGCACTTAGCGGTGTTTGGATATCATTCGGTTTTAGATGTTTTGTTTATGACAAAGAGTTAAATAATTTAAAAAATTAGCAGAATATGAGTTAAGTTAACTAATCGATTACTACCATTTAGTGTGAAATAGGACAACTGGCGATGGATCAAAACTAAAGAACAATAATTTTATAGTTTTCGTGTTTTGATTAAATAAAGATAATTTCGAAACTCTACCATCATCTGTGTATTTGTAATTTGCTGCTGGACAGAAGCTCCTTTCAATCACTCTACTCAGCCCGTTTTGCTTACCGCCGTCGCCAGTTGTCCTTTGTATATCATCACTTCATCGAATCTCAAGGTGTCCTATGTTTGCCAATTTGCGTCCTCCACTTTACAACACGTTTACCCCAGCGGTTATCTGTTCTGCGACAGATATATCCAGCCCACTTCCATTTCAGCTGGCTAACATGCTGAGCTATGTCTGTGACTTTAGTTCTCTCGGCAAATTACTTCGTTCCGGATACGATCCCTCAGAGAAATGTCAAGCATAACTCTTTTCATAGCCCAGTGAGCGAGTTTGAGCTTGTGAACCATTCCCACGGCGACCATTCAATTCTACATTTCGGCTCCGTAGGTCAAACTCTATCGAGTATACTTTAGAAAATTTTCAGACTTGGAGGGCAAAAGAAGAAATTTTGAGAATTGAAGGTTAAAAGAAGAAATTTAATTGTACGCAAATCCAAAAATTACTCACCCACGTGTTCAAAATAAGAAGTAGTCTGTGTATTTTCAAATTAAACAAAATCTAACCACAAATTTTTGCATTTACAATATGGTCACTGATATCTTTGTCATATGGACAAATCCTTCCCGGTTGCCACTTTGTCTGTCACATCTGGCCCTCTAGACAACAAACCCTTCATATACATGAATAGACACAACATGTTATACAATAATCGGGTCAACTAGACCCACCTGTTAGATACCAAACATGGGTCCGTCTCAATGGGCATTGTATCCAAAACGCTGGAGGTGACAAATAGTTGATTTGGGCCGCATTTTAGAATAGATACCTAAAGTCATCTGTGTTATTATAGGAGACAGAAATTGAAACGAAAATGTGTTGAAATTAATCATCATTATAATCAGCTTATCGCAGTCCATTGCTGGGTATAAGCTTCTAAGACACGCCACTCAGCCCGATCAGCTTTTCTCTTCTGTCACGTTTTCACGTCATTGTTAGGGGTTGAATTCACGTCCTTCGACATCTGACCCGACTGCGGTAACCAATATCGCTTACCCAACAAAATTGATAAAAAAACATTGAATTTTTATAATTAGAAATGTTTACTTACTATGTACTGTATGTACCTAATTTTATTTAAAAAATATCTAAATGACAGTAAAACCCGTAGCATAATCCGTTGTGTGGCTTAAGATAAGTAAGCGGAGAAACTGACAGACTTGGTTTTGTACCTGTAACTTGAGGCGAAATTTACTGAATATTTTTTGTTTTAGTTGAAAATGGCAACATGCCTGATAAAAAAAAACTACGCCACCTTATATTCACACCACAGGAGAATTCAAGAAGAGTAGTAGGACATGTTGCCAGCTGCTACTTATACTATTAGTTATTATTTTTTACATCGGACTGGGTAATATGCTGCAATAAATGATTGAGTATTGAGGTATGTGTTTGGTCACGATTTCTCTTGATGGGAAGCAATGATGTGGCCTAAGATGGAGCACGCTTGCTTAGAAAAACCCATACACGTATTTCTTGAACAACGCCCGGTTTGTACTTAGAGACAGAGACACTGGTAACGAGTTCCACCCAACCGTTTTGAAATTCACTAATATTTAACACATTAAACAAAACTTTAAAATGTTAACACCGTTACAAATCGTTTTCACTCTTATGTATGTAGAGTTAACTTAGTTTTAACAACTAGATAGAATAATCTCATTCCGCAACTGACTCAAGGAAAAAATCGCAAAAAGGAAAAAAACACTTTTTCATTTACTTACACGAGCGCCTTTGGCTCGCTCGCCCTAGGCCATTAGCAGGACCACTACGTCTGTCCTCGTTTCACTTGACCGAACGTGTATTAAGCCATCCTTTTCAGATTTTCTAGCTCTATTACTATGTAGAAACACTTAAACTTTGGACTAGTGGGAAATGTTTCTTCAATCCTGTTTCAAATTGGCTGTTATAATTTTGAGCCACGTTGGAAATTAAACTCCAAATTCAGAATGCTCAATGAAGTATCCTAATATTTTAAAATATACATAAGTGTTAATTACAGCAAAATGTCTTTGAATTTTTCAGAAGGTGCCTTTTTTATTTTTAGGCTTCTGAACCTTATAAGAATCCTTTATTCGATAAATAATCGTGCTCGATGTTAGATTTCCTTAGCAAGAGGTGGTCTAGATAGGTACCAACGCAATACCAAATATTCTGCCGCCAAGCAATAGTGTGTAAATATTACTGTGTTCTGGTTTCAAGGGTACGGCAGTTATGTCTCTTACTATCAGAAGAGCATACCGATTGTCTCATTACTTTTACATAAAAAAAGCTCAAACAAAACTGTAAAGTCCACTATTCATCTACGTTTATTTTATTGGTACAGGTTTTCGATATTTGTGATATTTATCGTTCGTTCCGCTGCTATTGAATTTATTCAAATTGTTTATCGAACGGAACCATATCCGATATTTTTATCATCTATATTCGTTCCATAAACATAAATACATGTAACAGTGGGCCCGTTATCACTTGTGAAGCGTGAAAAAAGTGATCGAGCAAAATCCATATTTCATCGTTACAAAAGTGACTGGAGTAAAGGCGTAAATATTATAAATCATTCGTATCGAATCCTAGACAATAGCTGAGGATATATAAATAGTAAAAATACCGTCGAAAAGTAACCAGAGAGGTCAGATCAAGGGATCCCGCTGAAAGGAATATATATAAGTTTTATCGAGATAAAAATGGGGGAAAGTGGTGAGTCACAAGCTTTCGCGATTTCAAATATTAGAAGTTTTGCCAGGAGTACCGTAGCATAAAATAACTAACTGTCTTGTTGAAGTGACTTTAATTGTCATATTTATTAAACTAATGTTTTCTTTGACGTTGTTGAAATAATAAATAAATAAATATCGTATGGCTATACACACAGCGCCATCTGACCCCAACTAAACAGAGCTTGTGTGATGGAAGTCAGATAACTGGTAGAATACATAAATACTTTTTTTTTCCTAAACACATACTTATAATACATGCAGAACTCCCAGACACAGAACAAACATTTGTTTATTCACAAAATGTTTGCCCTGAGTGGGAATCGAACCCACGCTCTACAGCTCTCAAGGCAGATATACTACCAATGAGCCAACGGGAGTGTCATACTATATCATACTGCATATTTCACCTTCATTTTTGGCCTGCATTTATCTTAGAAACTGGACGTATAAGTGATACTAAAATTAATTTTATAACAGGCATTAGTTTTTTTTATTAACTGTTTTTAAATTAGATTAAATTTTAATTACTCAGTGTTTACTATTACAACAACTAACAATTTAAAAAACCGACACCACGCCCAAACACGGCTAGGTTTTTAGGTATTTTGGTTTAAAAATCAATCGAACCGAACTACTGAACCTATTTAATGGTTGTTACTGGGTTATTTTGTTCGTTGACTTTTTTGGTTTTGGTGTTGGGTGTTTTAAAACCTTTTTATACGATCTGTATATTAATCACATAGAAATTACCATATCGCTTGCTCTTGCATCTTGTGCCAGCTCTTTATCTGGGTTTCGCGGTTCCTGTTGGGTTCTTGCGACCGAGGGGTTCCGTAGAGGATAACCCTGGATGAAATAAATCTCGGACTGAAGAACTCTATAGACGTAATTATCTGTACTTTTGTACAGATAGAAGTATAATATACTGTAATAGAAAAAAATATTTTTAGAATTTTTACAGATTTTTTAAAAATCTGTAAAAATTCTTCAGCAAAATTTTATTATCAAAATAATGATATGTGTTCTCACAGGGTTTTTTTGTAAATAATGATAAAACGATGGGGGATATTTTAAAATTTTAATACGTCATTCACTTCAAATCCCTTTTAGGAATGTGTATAATTAATTATTTACATCTAATTTTGAAGTGACATAACTAAAAAAATAAATAAACTCAATAATGTGCCAGTATTCCCACATTAATTCTAAACATTTTGACTTTAAAATCAAGAAATAAATATAATTATGTTATTTGTTACTTACACGTAATTGTTTTAATTATAACAAAATCTATTTAACATGTACCTAGTTTCATAGAGATAAAATCATTCATTCATTCAGTTTTAATATCTCTCTGAACCTAATTCTTAAGTTAACGCCGAGGTCGCGGGCATATGCTAGTAAATGTATAATACTAAAGTACCTTTTAACATCTTTTGTAAAAGCCACAATAGATTTAGAAGCTCCCAATATGACTTAGAAAGTCCTGAGCTCTGTCGCGGTTGAAAGGATCTTACTCGGGGGCTAAATTAGTTTTCTATTTGTTACGAATTTGTTACTGCTTGGAGGCTTGAAGCTTATTATGACCGGTTCATAAACGTCAAAGAGGGTTTGCGTCCAAAATAGGCTTTTCAGATTATTTCGAATAAAGACATTAAAAATCATGTTTTTAGGTGAAAAAAAATCGATTTTTATTCATCTTGTACTACTTAATAACTGCTATTGAAGCGTTTATCAAGTTGTATCAAATGTTTGTTATTTTAGTCTATAATAAAAAATACTAAATTTATTATCTTATTAACTTTATCCTGTTTCAGAGCTTTACAAATTAAGCTTGTCATTAGGGTTAACCATTCATTCCACATGAGTTTACGTTTCTTACATCGTAAAAAATTACATCACCCTCATTTTCTGTAGAAATACTGCAAAATAAACTCCGAGAACCCTCACGAGCTTCGAATCTGCACCCACACCTCAATATCAGCTCCCACACATCTCCATTTCTACAATAAACAGGGACAACATACAATATTCACGTCCGACATTGTCCCATTTATAATTACCTAGTACAAGGGACTGAGTAAAGAAACCCAAAATAGGTACGTAAAGGTAAGACTGCACTTCCCCGTGCTGTCACGAAAATATCTTTTTAATTTTTCAATTGAATAAATAAGGGATCGATTTGTATTTATTTTTTATCTATAATTCAACTAGATGTGTCCCGTGGTGCTACCCGTTACATGTTTTCGAGATAAAAAGTAGCCAATGTGTTAGTCCAAGGTCTCAGGTACATCCATCATCTAAATCCGCTTAGCAGTTTTTGCGTGAAAAAGTAACAAACATCCATCCATCCAAACATTCACATTTATAATATTAGTGGGAGGTAATGCAATGTTGCCAACATATATTTAATGTGAACCAAAGATGCGGTCTACGATTGATCACGCATGCATAGAAAAAAAAAATCGATTAGTATGAGACTACAAGAGACCCAGATTGTTTCATAACTCTACTAAAAAAAAAAACAAATCCATTAAACCTTTACAACGTGACATATTAACAAAAATACGCACAAGCACGCAAAACTCAATTTTAAGTAGACGTTGCTCGATTACGTCAGTCAGATTGACGCAAAGTTTTTTGTCGCATAGTGTAGTGAGCGTAGACCCTAACGTAGCAAAGTACCTAATTCTGCGGTGACCCAAGTCCCCAAGGAGTGGCGGGTACTACTGCCTTGTATTAATAATGAAATACGGTATATTATAATGTACCTCAGATAGACAGTACACGTGCAGTGTGATGATACGAACAATATTTGAATATATGTACGAATTTTAATTTTATTGTTTTTTTGTTCTTGATCGTTAAAGAGCCAAAAAAAAAAACAATATCGAGTAATGTTATTTTTAGTAATCGTGTTTTTAAAAATAGTACAATAATTAACCTCGATGTCATGCTTTATTATTTTGCATTGTATTAATTATACTTTCAGATTGCTTTCATGGAATTTCCACAGAAAAAGTTCTGTACTTTGATTTTAAAACCAAAATAACTAGAAAAATATTTTAGTCAGGTCAATAATATTTTGCTTTGCTGTGACTTTTTAGTGTGAATATACCTATTACGAATTTTTTCGTACGCTACGCTAAATTGAGTCCGAGTCAGTGTGTTTCAGTGTGGGGAGTGTTTAAACACATTTTCGGTGTATTATTTTTCCTTAATTTCTTGATCATAACCTTCGCATTGGTCTTCATTAATTATTTACGTTCCATGTTATTTTCATCACATAGCAATTTAGTAACTTTGCAATCCGAGTAAACGAACCTAAAAAAAGTCTCAATTACCCAACACTACTTACGTAAAACAAACGGATTTCAAAAGGAAGTCTTCCCTACCTTCTGTCCGTTTA
Source organism: Biston betularia (assembly GCA_905404145.2). Lineage (NCBI taxonomy): Eukaryota > Metazoa > Arthropoda > Insecta > Lepidoptera > Geometridae > Biston > Biston betularia. Next base: position 2,570,467 of record FR989877.1, read on the forward strand.
AACCACCGACCTTTGTTTAAATGAACGTGATTACGAGTCACCCCGCGTCTGAAAACAGGGGTCATCAGACAATAACCCTATATTTGGACAGCTAAATATATAAACAATAGCATTACCGGGTAGAGTTGAAGATTCACGGTGCCCTAATTCAGTTTACGTAAACCGCTCTATATTTTTGTAGCAATTACAGGTAATTATGATCGATTACAAATGTTTTATTGATAACCCCAAAGTTGCGGATAATTTTTTAATTTGTATTCAAAAATAATATTAAAAATTTCAAAATCATAACAAATGTCAATATAAAGAAATGTCAAACACCAAATATGCCAATGTGATTAAAGATATAAATAACAAAATATAATTACTAACTAGTAATCCCTTATAATATAATACATAATATTATAAATAATATGAATAATTAATTGTCAAAGTTGTATTTTTAGGGGTTCGTACCCAAAGGGTAAAACGGGACTCGATTACTATGACTCCACTGTCCGTCTGTCACCAGGCTGTATCTGAAGAACTGTGATAGTTAGCGAGTTGAACATTTTCACAGATGATGTATTTCTGTTGCCGTTATCACAAAAAAATACTAAAAAATATATATTTAAGGAGGCTCTCAACAAACGTGATTTTTTTGGCGTTTTTATAGATAATGGTACGGAACCTTTTGTGCGCGAGTCCACTCTCACTTGGCCGGTTTTTTTGTTGCTGGAACGTCTTGTGGATGTCTTTGGTTTGAAATTTATCTACGTTTGTTAGTACATATTTATGTTACTGCGTACAAGTCTACGTTTGACCTCCACCTTGCCTATTGATAAGCGACGATTTAGCTGAAGATGAAGCATTTTTTTAATGTAAAAGTAATACTAACGACATGCTCTCCTTAGCAACAGCTTCGTAATTTTGCTAGCTACATTAAGTACCCTTCAAGCTGAAACACAGTAATGTTTACACTCTAATGCTTGACGGCAACATATCTGGCACTCTACTGCGGTAACCTACCTAAACTAAGGAGATAGAAAAAACTTAATTATTTATTTTAATCATATTTTATTAATATACTTAATCTTGGTGAGCTGTTGTCAAAAATTACATCACCCTCATTTTCTGTAGAAATACTGCAAAATAAACTCCGAGAACCCTCACGAGCTTCGAATCTGCACCCACACCTCAATATCAGCTCCCACACATCTCCATTTCTACAATAAACAGGGACAACATACAATATTCACGTCCGACATTGCCCCATTTATAATTACCTAGTACAAGGGACTGAGTAAAGAAACCCAAAATAGGTACGTAAAGGTAAGACTGCACTTCCCCGTGCTGTCACGAAAATATCTTTTTAATTTTTCAATTGAATAAATAAGGGATCGATTTGTATTTATTTTTTATCTATAATTCAACTAGATGTGTCCCGTGGTGCTACCCGTTACATGTTTTCGAGATAAAAAGTAGCCAATGTGTTAGTCCAAGGTCTCAGGTACATCCATCATCTAAATCCGCTTAGCAGTTTTTGCGTGAAAAAGTAACAAACATCCATCCATCCAAACATTCACATTTATAATATTAGTGGGAGGTAATGCAATGTTGCCAACATATATTTAATGTGAACCAAAGATGCGGTCTACGATTGATCACGCATGCATAGAAAAAAAAAATCGATTAGTATGAGACTACAAGAGACCCAGATTGTTTCATAACTCTACTAAAAAAAAAAACAAATCCATTAAACCTTTACAACGTGACATATTAACAAAAATACGCACAAGCACGCAAAACTCAATTTTAAGTAGACGTTGCTCGATTACGTCAGTCAGATTGACGCAAAGTTTTTTGTCGCATAGTGTAGTGAGCGTAGACCCTAACGTAGCAAAGTACCTAATTCTGCGGTGACCCAAGTCCCCAAGGAGTGGCGGGTACTACTGCCTTGTATTAATAATGAAATACGGTATATTATAATGTACCTCAGATAGACAGTACACGTGCAGTGTGATGATACGAACAATATTTGAATATATGTACGAATTTTAATTTTATTGTTTTTTTGTTCTTGATCGTTAAAGAGCCAAAAAAAAAAACAATATCGAGTAATGTTATTTTTAGTAATCGTGTTTTTAAAAATAGTACAATAATTAACCTCGATGTCATGCTTTATTATTTTGCATTGTATTAATTATACTTTCAGATTGCTTTCATGGAATTTCCACAGAAAAAGTTCTGTACTTTGATTTTAAAACCAAAATAACTAGAAAAATATTTTAGTCAGGTCAATAATATTTTGCTTTGCTGTGACTTTTTAGTGTGAATATACCTATTACGAATTTTTTCGTACGCTACGCTAAATTGAGTCCGAGTCAGTGTGTTTCAGTGTGGGGAGTGTTTAAACACATTTTCGGTGTATTATTTTTCCTTAATTTCTTGATCATAACCTTCGCATTGGTCTTCATTAATTATTTACGTTCCATGTTATTTTCATCACATAGCAATTTAGTAACTTTGCAATCCGAGTAAACGAACCTAAAAAAAGTCTCAATTACCCAACACTACTTACGTAAAACAAACGGATTTCAAAAGGAAGTCTTCCCTACCTTCTGTCCGTTTAAACCACCGACCTTTGTTTAAATGAACGTGATTACGAGTCACCCCGCGTCTGAAAACAGGGGTCATCAGACAATAACCCTATATTTGGACAGCTAAATATATAAACAATAGCATTACCGGGTAGAGTTGAAGATTCACGGTGCCCTAATTCAGTTTACGTAAACCGCTCTATATTTTTGTAGCAATTACAGGTAATTATGATCGATTACAAATGTTTTATTGATAACCCCAAAGTTGCGGATAATTTTTTAATTTGTATTCAAAAATAATATTAAAAATTTCAAAATCATAACAAATGTCAATATAAAGAAATGTCAAACACCAAATATGCCAATGTGATTAAAGATATAAATAACAAAATATAATTACTAACTAGTAATCTCTTATAATATAATACATAATATTATAAATAATATGAATAATTAATTGTCAAAGTTGTATTTTTAGGGGTTCGTACCCAAAGGGTAAAACGGGACTCGATTACTATGACTCCACTGTCCGTCTGTCACCAGGCTGTATCTGAAGAACTGTGATAGTTAGCGAGTTGAACATTTTCACAGATGATGTATTTCTGTTGCCGTTATCACAAAAAAATACTAAAAAATATATATTTAAGGAGGCTCTCAACAAACGTGATTTTTTTGCCGTTTTTATAGATAATGGTACGGAACCTTTTGTGCGCGAGTCCACTCTCACTTGGCCGGTTTTTTTGTTGCTGGAACGTCTTGTGGATGTCTTTGGTTTGAAATTTATCTACGTTTGTTAGTACATATTTATGTTACTGCGTACAAGTCTACGTTTGACCTCCACCTTGCCTATTGATAAGCGACGATTTAGCTGAAGATGAAGCATTTTTTTAATGTAAAAGTAATACTAACGACATGCTCTCCTTAGCAACAGCTTCGTAATTTTGCTAGCTACATTAAGTACCCTTCAAGCTGAAACACAGTAATGTTTACACTCTAATGCTTGACGGCAACATATCTGGCACTCTACTGCGGTAACCTACCTAAACTAAGGAGATAGAAAAAACTTAATTATTTATTTTAATCATATTTTATTAATATACTTAATCTTGGTGAGCTGTTGTCAAAGATCTAACTTATAAACCGTAAAAATCCGTTATCCATTAAAAAGTATAGTATGATCCGCTAACTTTCATTGCGTTTCTAAACGAGTCGCACGAGGGCCCATAAATCGAGTGACTGTCGCAAACCTTCATTTCCCTCTACACAGAGAGCATTAATTCAGGGCCGCAATGTCGGATGCCCAGTGGCCGGCGCCGCAAAGCAGTTTTGAATGCTTGCCAAAGTCGGGACAATACGGGTGTGGCGAGACTGATCGATGGGCGGTGCTGCAGTTATTAACGAATTAGAAAAGAAAGAAAGAAAAACGTTTAATTTTATAACAAACACAAAAACAAAAACAAACAAACAAAGACAGACAAAAGTTACCAAAATAGGGGCTCACCTCAGCATAATGCTGGGCATACTAATTAAAGAGAATTTTTATCTTAATGCCTAGTCTTGACGCAAATTAAGCTTGCTTGCTTAGCTTGAAGTAGCGGCTAAAATGCGGCTAGCTAAACCTACGGCTAGATCTGCCAAACCTGCCGCGGTTTGTTTTGGCGGACCCTGTTAAAGTCCATTGTATTAGCTACGGATTTAGCTACTATTGCATTTTGTGGAGCAGGCTGCAATATTTAATACCGCATTTACTTCGACAAACCACGAAAACACCGCAGGCATTTACGCGGTTTGAACTAACCGATTCCGTCTGTGGTAGACTTTAAGTGTGTACCAACGCAGAGGTTACGATGTTCTCTACGATTTCCATACAAATCAATTTTTGCCATTTATGGACAAATTCAGCTTAATTTTACAGTGAAATCGCAGCTACTGGCATTTACTTTGGTCTTTATTTGCGGTAAATCAAAATGGCTTGAATAACAGTAAATTATTATTAGCATAAAATCAAATTTATAAATGATTTACAAATTTATGATTTTTGAATAAAACAGTAGAGATATTATGCTTATAATCTACCGTTTCATTGTGATTTACCGCAAATAAAGACCAAACGGTAGAGTAGGTAGGGAGGTAGTGTGAATGTACATTTTTTCTACAGCACGACTAAATTTAAATAAATTTTAAAATTGTATTGTGAAAGTAAGGGTTTGCATACCATGGTTACCTTGTGATGTTTGCTTTACAATCATTTCAAATTGTTACGTTGAGATTTGTACCCATATAGCTAAAAAACAGAAATGCCACAATATCTATATTTTGCTTTATATAAATATGTATGTATATGTACACAAGTTCCCGTTCTCGCACTCCAAGCATTCCTATACGACATTTTTCTTCCCTTTACTTTTGTTGCGGCATTTTATTTTTATGTTTGTGTCTACCCAAATATTTCACGTCGTCTCACCCCACTGTAATTCCGAAGAATTCCCAAATACTTGTCAGTGTTGTTTGCGGAAAAGATATCGACGAAAATAATTACAAATAAGAGGGAACAAGTTTTATTGGTAAAAGTTTTGGCCAATCAGAAGTCCACGTGCTGACTCTTGCTTGTTGTTTCAAAGATGCTTGACAAGACATTCTTGTATTGGTGATAATTCAAATTCTTCATCATGTGCCTCAGGCGATCTTTCAGCTCGTTTGTACATAACACTGCTTCGTAGGATATAGATCTCTTCACTCTCAGGAGATTTGGCAAGATGTTTTCGTTATTCATAACAATTTTTGCGGAATTAGTTCTAAATATAACGGGTTCGCTTGTTTTCTCTACCATATCAACCAGGTTTGCTGTATAGCACAAAAGTGCTCTTACTCCATATAGAACGACGACCAAGAAGAGGGAGAAACCCGCGATGATGTAGTTCTTCTCAACTCTACTGAGAAGTATCAGCTTATCGTAAGCGTCCAGATCTTCACTGAATATCATAGAATGTATGTTCTGCAGTGGAATATACATGCCCAAAAAGACAACTGATGTAAAGTAAATGATAACAAGTAAGTAGTACAGGGTCTTGAAGTTGCTTGTGTTGCTGTTGATGGAGGCAATGATTTTACGGACATCGTAGACTGGGTTAAGCATAGTAAGGACTAGGATCATTTGTGATAGCATAATGAAGGTCAATATTATGCAGCCCATATCCATGTTTTCGGTTTTTGGTGTCGGATTTTACTTATGACTAAAACTAAGTGGATTGCATAACTGGTGGATTAAAGAAGACGTATTTCCATTATTTTATCTTTTTACGGCATAGTGAAAATTTGTGTGATGAATCACTTATAAGTTGACAAGTGTGACAATCTAACTGATTGACAAGTTCGTTTTGTGAATTTAGTTTATTCTTTTTATCTCAATGACAGGTGTAATGTTTTATGTTGCTAGCATTAGAAAAAGTTTAGAAGTTACTATTATTGTGATGTAAGGACACTGATCTCTATGTTTTTTAAAACTGGATATTCATTGGCTTGTGCCGATTTGAAGCGCTTTTTTATGTGAATCTTTGAAACTATTTTCATTGTAGATTGAATATTCGCTTAAGATCAGGCGAGATAGCGGACAAACGTAAGCCTATTTATAATAATAATAAAAAAGCTCCCAGAGTTTTTATAGGTAATCCATCCTAGACTACCTCACTACTTAACATCAGGCAGGATGTGGTTAAACAACCACATCGGTACCAGTATTAAGCATTTAGCTAGTTTTGATAAACAAAAGTAATTCCGAATCAAACCCTGTTTTTATAAGCTGTTTCACAGCTGGGCGCGGGTCTCTTCTCATCATGAGAAGGGTAAAGCCATAGTCCACCACGCTGGCTAAATACGAGTTGTTAGACTTCACACAATATATTCAAGATTTTCTATGAAGTCTCGAATATGTAGGTTTCCTCATGATGTTTTCCTTCACCGTTTGAAGTCATCGGCAATACGTACATAACATAGAAAATATGCGTGCTCTAGAATTCGAACCCAGGACCTCCAGTTTGGAAGCCAGACGGTATCACAAGGCTCTCAAAACTTCTAAAAAGTTAATATAAATAATTAGACATTTTTGTAGCAAGCCACACAAAATTATGAGAACGTGTCGCAAGTTTTAGAATAATATTAAAAAAAAAATTAATAGCAAGAAAAGTATTTGAGTACACATTTTATTAACAAAAAAAAGTCACAAATACGAGACAGTAAATCGCGATCTCGTTGAGGGATTTGATGCTTCACAAATTTTTGCTGTCATAACCGTAGGTTTATTGGTATCTTCAATAAAAGATTGCACAGTCATTGTTTCTCCAGTCAGCACTGAATATCTACACATCAACTCAAATTCTAGTAGGCGAGCAATTGTGATAAGGTATTGAGTAATCCTTTCTATTAGCAACAACTGAAATACAACCATATAAACACAAGTGTCAAAAGCTGAGCTTTTTGAATAATAAAACTCTTCCACCAAGACTTCATCCTCGACGCTGTCTAGGAGAGTCTTGTAAAACGCCCTTTCTAATAAAATTTCTAAATAAGTATTTGCTGCAATACTCAGTAATATTGTAACAAACATATTGTATGGACCTCTGCATGTTTCAAGCATAATTAACCAAATATCTCTTATATCACATGGTTGTTGAACAGGTTTAAGTAAAGCCACAACTATCAACACTTCTATGAAGAGAAAAAGGCCATGTATAGCTTTGAAAATGTTTATCATTTTGCCGTTTTACTAGAAACTTCTTTTCAAAAAGTGTTTATTTTAAATTTAACTTTCTAATGTCGAGTAAGTCAAATTGGTATCCTGTAGTACTTCCTTTTTTGAGATTTTTTTCCGAGCTATTGTTATTGGTATTAGTTTATTTTGGTTTAATTTTTTGAATTTTACTGTCTGCACCTATTTCATTTGATTTTACTTCATTCGATGTAGCTCGGTCCTTTGTTGACGTATCATCTGTGAGTCCACTATCAGAGGTTATAGAAGTTACACTTTCGATAACCAGGGGTTCGATTTCATTTGACTTTTTATCAGGTGTTGTTTCTGAGAAAATTTTAGATTTTTTGAATTTAAATACATCAATTATGGACTTTTTAGGTGCTTTTTTTTCTTCAACACTTTTCTTTGGCTTGTTTTTTAAAAATGACTTAATTTTCCTCTTCTCAGATGTGTTTAAGTCTGTAAAAGAAGGCCATTGATAGTCAGATTCAGCTATTTGTGCTGATGTAAAATCTACAAAACCAGTTTCTGTATCGTCGATATCTTCGTCTAAAGTATCCATTGTTTCATCTATAGGTTGGTGTTTTTCTTCTTGTAATGTTACATCTATTAAATTGTATGTTCCCATTAAATTAGAAAACTCGTGTAGTTTTGCAGAGAAGCTTATGTATTCTAGTAGTCTCCATATCACTAAAATATAAAAAAGAGAGAAAGCGCCAAGCAAATAATTTCGAGTTGCATTAGATGCAGCAATTATTCGTCTCAATTTTTCTGATGAGGTTTCATTTACTTTTGTCATTTTGTATATCTTCAACTTATTTAGTGTTTTTGAAGGGCCGATAATACCGTATCCTCCTACTGACATGGTATATATAAAACTCAAAGTTATAGTGAGCAAACGTCTTGAAGCAAAGTGATTCTTGCATAGATTAATGTATTTCGAGAGTGAGATTATATCGAATATAGGTAAAATCATAACTGAAATTATTACCATTTCTACGACGTTGAGCGTATTTAAAATAATTGTTCCGATATCGTCTTTTAAATCAAACATAATAGTTTCACCAAAAGTTTTGAATTTAAACTAAAAATACCTAGATGACAATATAAAATTAACTTTGGTTAAAATGATGGTGACTTTGACAGCAAATATTTTCCATAGACATGACATTTTTTTTCTTTAAGAAGTTGAGCAAAAAAGCCACAGAAAAAAAAGTTTGAATATAAGTAGCCAAAAGTGAATTTTGAATCTTATACAAAGATATGCCATTAATGCCAAAGACATATTCTACCGGATTTAAATTACTTTGCGCTCATTTCAGTACAGCATAACAAACAACTTTTGTAAACTTAAATTCACATAAAAAAATTCTAACTGCTGATCGATGTCAAAACCCTTCAGGTAGCACCACATTAATTCTTACATTGGTAACACGACCTACTTACTAGAATGTTTTAAATACTTTTTTGAGTAAGACCTAACACCGTGGTTTAAAACAGGTCAACGCAACCCTGCTCTTGTTGGCGTCGGGTAAAAGGTTGGTTCGCCGAGAAGAAAACTTTATTGCGAGCTTTTCTCTCACGTAACTTAATTAAGTTAATGTAAAGGGTGTCGAAGAATCAAAGTAAGTTTATTTACCTGCTAGCAATGAATTATTAAACATGCCAGCCGTTACTTTCCATTTCCAAGCACATGTGCGTCAAATTTGCGCTCTACGCGTGACATCATTATAGAGACGTGACGGTAAGTGCCTTATGCCTACAACTCTACCTTCAGTGTTAGTTTAGGAGCGATCGGCTGGTTGTACAGATCTGTTTCTGGAATGTTGACTTTGATTGTAGTCTTTCATAGTTAACATTGCATAATAATATACTAAACGTTATGCAGAATTGAATCGAATGACGATCTAACGTTAGTTTTAAGTAAACCACCATCGTACGTGTATGCGTTCGATATTTGGCATAGATGTCTTTGATATTATTAGCATCGTTGCACCATGGGGAAACTTCATCTCACTTAATTAAATTTCATTTGGGAATTCAAGGTATATAATATTTATTTCCACTTAAAAAACCAGAACGGAAAAAACAACACCATGAACACTCAAAATGAACTTCCGCAAAGTAACGCTTGAATCAATCAATTATCTGCATTTAGGCAGTTATTAAGCCATAATATGTTGGCTTGAAAGGCTAAATAAAATCGGGCTTGCTACTTTTTTATGGTTGACAAGTTGAGTGTTTAATCACAACTCACGTAATGTTAAGTGTAAAGAACCAGTATGTTATTGTTACGTTGCACGCTTTAAACGCATTACTATAGTGACATCTACTATATTTTTAATAAGCCAAACGTTGTTTTTTTGTGATACTCGCTGATGCCGTTTATTCATTCAAATTAGGAAATAGATGTTTTTCATTAAACTGTACTTATTCGTGATTCATGTAAAAAGTGTTTCTTTTTTTTAAATTATGGTTTAATGGTCACCACCTCTAGGACTATAAAAGTTTCTTCGCTACCCTTTCTCTACCGAAATAAATGTGCTCGCCCGTGGCTACGGAAAATTAGGTGCGTTATGGCGTACGCATGTGCTTCCACCTATAATGGAGGGGGCTTGGGGATGTTATTTATTTGTACGGGGAATTGGTAGCTATACCGAGCTATAAGTATCCAGATACAGGTATGTTTGAGTGGCGATGTGATCCGCTGTCTATTTGATTACACCCTAATAATGCTACTGATATGGTGTTAGGTTTGTTTATGTAGAACTATTTCGGAATGTTTTTTTTTTAATTGTCAGGCTAAGTGTTTTGACAACAGCTCACCTGATGTCAAGTGATGGTGTGGTCGAAGATGGTAAAACATACCCAGCCTGGAATGAAGTTGAATTTCAAGTGAGGCTGCCAGAATACACTGTTGGATGCTTGACAGATTTTTAACTTGATGTGGGTGGTAGCCAGCCAGTCGATTATACCATAAAGTATTCTAACACCAGATAATTGGATGACAAAATCAAGGTCGTATATTTTACGCTATTTTTGTTGATGGTAAATGTTTTATATAAAATGTATTTACTAGCTGTTACGGAAGTTAGATTTTACCTGATCCCTTACCTAAACTATTAGTAAGTAGTTGGTCCATAACATAGAATACAGTTATAATTGGGTTGGCCTAAGACAACAACATAGAAAAGGGTCAACACTACACGTGTGTTACATATCGGTGTAACTTATGAATCATCCACCCATCGATGACGGTGTAATGCAAGGAATACGAAACAATTGGCCATTCGAATCTCTTCATTACCTAAGTTTACTCCGAATATAATAATGGGCCACTGTCTTCCTACAAAGAATATGACAAAGGAATGCTGCCTCAGCGAAATGTCGGCTCGGCGGACACCTCGCTAACCAGTAGTTTTATCTTCGTCACTTTTGGTACAGACATCGACCACTAGCCACATATTATTAATTTGTAATTTTAATGTTTAATTAAATAATTATAAGTAAAAGTTGGTATTCTTTGCACCCTCCGTCTGCAACACCTTAATTCGTGCCAAAGCATACATACCTACCTATATACGTATAAATTTGCCGTGGTGCTCTCCAACGAATTTACTATTACCGCACATGTCTTACAGATAAAACATTCTAAGTTATGTATCCATAATCCATAACAAGTTTTAATCTTAATTCTAGATGTTATGTCGCAATACTTGATATTCTGGCGCAATTCTTCCAAGACATGCCACTCAACCTGATTTTTGGCTTTTTACTTCCAGCCACCGCCAGCTGCCTCCCGTATATCGTCACTCCATTGAGTAGCGGGGCATTCTACGCTACGCAGTATATAAAATTACTATTTTTTGGTCCGTAGCTACCGAAATTACCGAGGGAATAATTTTCATTAAATCTCTCGACAAAAAAAAAAATAATTTAGAAGTTTCGGCAGCCTAGTTGGGCGGCCGTCTGGCTTCCAATCTCATAGGTCCTAGGTTCAAATGCCATGGGGCGTACCTCTGTCTTTTCTAAGTTATGTGTGAATTGCTAATAACTTAAAACGGCGAAGGAAAACAAGTGAGGAAAACTACATGTCTGAGAGTTCTGCACTTGGCCAACGAGGTTCACTATGGCCTGACTCTCACAACGAGAAGATGCCCAGCATTGGGATAATTTATGAAAAAAAGGGCTGACTCGGACTGGACATGAATTACAGTAATGAAACGGTTAACGGTTTCATTCCAGGCTCGGTGTGCTTTACCATCTTCGACCACACCTTCACTTAACATCAGGTGAACTGTGGTCAAACACCTAGCCTGTCAACCTTAAAAAAAAAACTAAATAACGATACATACTAAATTAGTCAACCAATAAAATTGAAATAAAGATGTTGATAGTAAAATACAATGAGATAAAATATCGAAAATCTCGTAGCTAATGAGTGAACTAATTAGTTAAAAAAAACAATGACATCGGCAACCAGTTCAGTAGTTTTTGGCTGATGTTATGTCTTATCATCAGGAGATTGTCTGGTTTCCCCCTCATTACTTCTTAACATGAAAAAAAAAATACCGTCCTCCGAACTTTTACCAAATACAAATATGAACAAAGTTCGCATCTCGAGCCATGTCTTCTTATATACACTCGTAAATCTTTATTTACTGAAGGAATAAAGATGAATGATGCATAGTAATTCGGTATCTACAGAAGCCCTTGTGATTTTTGGTCCTTTTATTCTTTGCTGGAAATCATAAAATGAAATGTTTCGTAATAATACTAAATCTTATTAAATATTGGAAATACTAAGTTTACTTTATTTTTGGGAAGAAAATTGCTTTTATATCTAATACTATTAAACAAGCAATATTTTTTGGTTATATCTAATTTTTTTAATGTAAAAAGTAATGAGACGAACGAGACGCTCTCCTGATGGTAAGAGATAACGCCTGTCCATGACCATCGCAGCGATACACAAAACTTTAAGTAACAAAACAAAATCCAGGACATCACTGCTTTGGCGCTCATTACTTTGAGACTTTTGATAGAGTTAGTCTCAACAGCCCAGTAATTTCGCTAGCTGCAGTATCCTTCAAACCGGAACACAGTAATGCTTACACACAACTGCTTAGCGGCAGAAAAACTGGTACTGCGGTGGTACCTACCTAGACGACCTCCTGCTAAGGAGATCTACCACCAAGTAAAATGGAAACTGACGGAAATATGGAAACTGACGTGTTTTTGATACATTTATGTATCACTTATTGTTTTTACTCGCGCTTAATTACGACGAAGCTGCGCGCGCGTTGATGGTAAGAGCTAACGCAAGTCCATGACCATTGCAGCAATAAATAGAACTTTGAACAAAACAAAGTCCAGGAAATCGTTGTTTTAGCGCTAATCACTGAGTCTTTGTAGCGGTGATAGCCCAGTGGTTAGCGCGGTCGGTTCGCATGCCGAAGGGCGTGGGTTCAAACCCCAACAATGAGCTTGAGCTGCCGGTGAAGGAAAACATCGTGAGGAAACCATGGTGGTAGGGCACTTTCTAGTACTCGGCTGGCTAGCTACCACCCTCAAGTTGAAAATCTGCCGCCAAGCATCTAAGGGTGTGTTCCGGCAGCCTCACTTGGGAGCCAGTTCCATTCCAGGCTAGGTGTGTTTTACCGTCTTCGACCACACCTTCACTTAACATCAGGTGACCTGTGGTCAAACACCTAGCCTGTCAACCATTAAAAAAAAAAGTCTCAACAGCCCTGTAATGTTAGCTGCAGTGCCCTTCAAACCCGAAAACAGTAATATTCAGGTAGGTACTTACATGTTACTGACGGACGACTTCCTGCTAAGATCTACCACCAAGTGAACCTCTTATCTGATTTCACTAACGCGTCAAATGATGCTTAACTTTAATAATAGTAAAGTAGACTTCACGTCACATGTAGAGAATAATCCACCAATTCTCATTCGGCGGAGAAAAAATGCCTCTTCTAAGAAGCCTGGCATTACACAGCGTATCATTAGATACGTTTTCTTTATTTATCTTTCCTTACCTTTATGTAACGTGATATCCATTGTCCATTCATCGTGACACAGCCCTCTAATGGTAGGTCTCTAATAATGACACAGGTCTGTAATAATACGCTTTTGTAATTACGTTCCGGGCACGTTGAAGGAACATGTTCTCAGGAATTTAGTATAGTGGAAGTAGGAAAACATGTACGTAGGAAAACATGTAAGAATTATTGGACTTTTTATTTTAAGTCCAGACATAAATTTTGGTCTTCAACAATGGCCATACATTGCGTCTAAAAAAATCTTTTTTTTTACTATGATCAAACACAAATGTTACAAGTCACTAAGTTAAATTCTTTCTTTCTTGTTAAAAATACACAAATATACATATTATATGTCGGAGAGTAAGAACCGAACGTCAAGCCATATCGACTTGGTGTATTCGGAAGCGGAGTTGAGCAACATTGAACTAGCTGGTTGTCAAAACAATGTAAAGCTTTCGACGCCGTCGACATAAAGGTACACTTTTCCGAGAGACATTGAACTGAACGGACGTCTTGCCAACCTCGGTCCGACTTCACCATGTCCCGAAAATAAATGCTTTCGAATCCAATATGTGTGTGAGTACTGTGAGTATTGAAATCGATTCATCTGAATAAAAATTAAAAAGTGCACGGCGAGTTTTATTTATAGATTTCCGACGATAGACCTGCCAAATAACGAACGCCCACCTTCCACGTCGTTATATAAATAATTTATCGCACTAGTACTGGAAATTTAAAAAGTTAATCTGTATAAAATATATATGAATCATTTCCACGCGTGATATTTCATATCGGCGAAAAAATGACATTTGAGCATACATTATTTATACAGAGCAGTTTAAGCATACATTAACTAAAAACAAGGTGTAGGTGTGCTTTACTATCTTCGACCACACCTTCACTTAACATCAGGTGAGCTGTGGTCAAACACCAAGCCTGTCAACCATAAAAAAAAAAAAAAACTAAAAACAACGTTAATAAGTAAGGCCCTACGTTGTGAGTAAAGTGATCTGATATCGATTTATACTGTTGAAATATAAAACGACGCCTTCATTCCGTGGAAGAGAAAATAATAGAATTTGTCGAAGGCTTTCCGAAAATGACGCTTAGTAACCTTAAGCAGATTAATGAAATTATTGCTTAAAAGCAAAATCATGGCTTATGTTTAAAATATCAGGACAGCTTTTAGAATGGCACAGTGTAAAAAGTGGAGATTAGATTAAAACATTTCTACAACAGTTTTATGATTTTGTTTACTGACTTGTAGGAAGCTATATTTCCTAATTGTATTTGTGGGAACAAAACAATGTTTTTTTTCCATAAACACAAAGACTAATCACAGTTACAAAATAGGATCTCACCTTAACGTAATGCTGGTTATACAATATGGTATGAATAGCGCTGGTCTTTCGGTGAGCCATTGTATGTGTCATCGACTACTTCTAAACAATAACTAAAAAACCACTAACAAGTTTTTTTTTTTTTTTTATGTAAAAGTAATGAGACGATCAAGGCGCTCTCCTGATGTTAAGTGATAACGCCTGTCCATGACCATTGCAGCGATACACAGAACTTTGAATAACAAAACAACGTCCAGGGCATCGCTGCTTTGGCACTCATTACTTTGAGACTAGATGGTTAGTCTCAACAGCCCAGTAATTTCGCTAGCTGCAGTACCCTTCAAACCGGAACACAGTAATGTTTGCACACTACTGCTTGGCGGCAGAATATCTGGTACTGCGGTGGTACCTACCTAGACGACCTCCTGCTAAGGAAATCTACCACCGAGTAGAATACAATAAAACGAACTATAAAACAAATATATAAAACGAACATGCCATTTAACAGAATACGTTTGTTTATAACAAAACTCGCGTCTGACCGCCATATTAGGTGATAATTTATTTTATTTAAGAAACATCAACAGTCAACACATTATGTAATAATTATAGATATAAGAATGGTATAAAACGCTATTTTTTTTAATGGTTGACAAGCTAGGTGTTTGACTAAAGCTCACCTGATGTTAAGTAAAGGTGTGGTCGAAGATGGTAAAGCACACCTAGTCTGGAATGAAACTGGCTCTCAAGTGAGGCTGCCAGAACACACCGTTAGATGCTTGGCGGCTGATTTTCAACTTGAGGGTGGTAGCTAGCTAGCCGAGTACTAGAAAGTACCCTTCCACCATGCAATGGTTTCCTCACGATGTTTTACTTCACCGGCAGCTCAAGCTCATTGTTGGGGTTTGAACCCACGCCCTTCGGCATGCGAACTTACCGTGCTAACCACTGAGCTATCATCGTACACATCAATCGCTACATAATACAAACAGTTCCGATATGTGCACACTTAATAGGTATTTTTAACATTATAGACTAAAAAAGGAAGAAATACGTCATGTCCAAAATACCTAATATAAAATATATAACATTATTAAAATATGCTTATGACAGTAAAATTATATTCTGGTACGTAACTTCCTGCTGTTATAAATAAGTCAAAAAAGTTGTGTTTTCTTTGTGTTCAAGTATAAAAATAATAGTCTTTTATTCATAAAGTGCCGTTTGTACCGCTTTGGAAAGTGATATAATGTAGTAAAACACGATTTTTCACGCTGCTTCCAACACTCTATATAAAGCTTGTAGAAAAGTTGCCACTACTTAACTAAGGCATGACTGGACTCGACAAAAAATTACTTTGCGTAACTTTGACTGCGACTTAGCTTTATTAAATTTCAAAATATTTGACACTGGCAAAGTCTCAATAATGTATATTTACCGAAGTTTAACGATAACCACAACAGCATTAATGTTTAGTGTAGTTTCTCGTTAAGAGTTTTATATTAAGCGAAGATGCGATCTTAGATCAACATTCACAGCGTTGACCTATTCAAACAATATCTACGAGCCGAATCAATTTTATGTTCCGCAAACAAAATACTTCATAAAGACAATTAATGCCCCATCGATAAGAGACCAACTAAGTCCATAAAACTTGTTTACTTACCTGAATAATTGGTCCATTTTCTCATAACAAAAACATGAGATAACCCATAAAATATTCTGTTACATTAAAACGCTATTACAAAATATCAGCACCTCCATTTTCGTAAATGAAAAGATGAAAAATTTAATTAAAAAATAACACCGGGCCGCCCCTGGGCCTCGTCGCTTTTGATATCAATTTTATTCAAAAAAAGTTTTAACCTTACTTACTTATGGTACTTATTCTATTGCGTTAGTTTGTTTCATTACCTTTGATCTGGTCAATAATTAAGTAAATAAAACTCAAAACTCAAAAATCGAAAATCAGAAAACATCGCTATCTCGACTCGATTGCGTAATGAACTCAGATGAAAAACTACGTAATGAACATGTTCTTTAATTTTGACATTTAAATTATTTTGACAATTACATTTGTGGAATTATGTTGCTATTTAAACATAATAAGTACCTAGGTAGTTATATTGACGAAACAATTCATTGTCACCATCGTATTGTACGATGCGCGCACGACCTCGTCTTATATCTCACTTATTTGATTTGATTACTTATACCATTCCACGAAAACTTTTAATTATACCTATGTATATTACGTAGTATAAAACGAGTAAAGTTGTACGCCACTTTTTAGAAAAAAAAAAACACAAATTGATGCCCGCCCGCGCTGTTACAAGATTTTGAATTTCGCTAAACTTTCGATGGCGCAAGTATATTCTTAGGGTTTTATTCGAAAACTTTCCCCAGTTTGTGATTATCGAAAGTTCTGGATTTTCTTCTATAACGGTTCAGTCACGGACGAGCTCCGAAAGGGTTGAAGTTAGCGATTTTGTTATATTTTGCAAATTGCTCGAGGGTACTGTGAATATGAGGGTTATGTTATATTGTTTGCTTTATATATGAGATTTTGTATTTGAAGAGTAGGACAGGGTATTACGTACGCATATGATTTCGGTTGATTAATATGGTAAAAAGTTGGTTAAAATCTGTGACAGAGAAATAAATTGATGAGTTTTAGATTTTGAGTGCGTACTGTTCGCTCCACCGGGATTATAAATTTAATGAGTCTTTTTGTTTATTTTATACTGCATATTATCTAGTGTTTTTCATGTAAAAGTAATGTACATAACCTATTGTATATACCTATACTTATGTATTGCAATGAACGGAACGATCTCTCGATAGTAAGAGATAACGACCCATGACCCTTACGGTTGTATGCAGAGATTTGAATATGATTAACCTGTAATATCGTTTGTTGCAGTACCTTTCAAAACAAATCACAGCAATGTAAAACAAAGCTGATCAGGAGATATACCGCCTTGTAAATTTTTAGACGATTTTTACACTTTTTTTAAGTAGATTATGTCAGTTACTTGCGTTTGACTACATTCATAAGACAGCGATGTGACTGTTATAGGTAAGTTTGAGGTGAGGGGGGAAAAAAAGTTTAATGTTATACATTGTTAAGTGCTGTCATCCGAGTACTATAAAATACCCTACCACCATGGTTTCCTCACGATGTTTTTCCTTTATCTTTCATAGGATTTCAAAAAACTGTTACAATAATATGAAATAGCTAGATGTTACAGTTACTGAAGGTTTCTGTAGTAGAAGCTAGAGTAAACATAATTATCTAGTCTAGACTATAAACTGAACTATATTGAATTTCGTTTTAACGTGACTGACATAAAATATTTCCAAGTAAACTAAATTTGGTAAATACTTCCAATATTTTTTAGCATAGCATGAATGTTTGATTATTATGTAAATTTATTATTTTGTTTTTCATTTTCCTACAATTGAGTTCATCAAATTTCCCCATTTGTTGTAAGTAAAGTAGTCATTTTAATGGAGTCGTTGTTTTTAATTGTTTTAAATAAAAAATAAAGGGGCTAGATGGCGTTGTGTTCACACAACGCCATCTAGTCACAAAATAAGGAAATGTTGTATTATGGGAACCAGGCAACTGAGAAAATACTTAAATACTTTTTTATTGTAAATAAATACTACTTAATAAACATACATACAGAATACCCAGGCATAGAGCAAACATTGAAGCTTGTCTCATAAATTAAATAACTACATACTTATTTATCTTTTACATACATCGTCCATCAAAAGTTATACATAAGTGTTGTTTAAAAGCATCATTTACTAAAAGCCTTTGAGTGTTCTACCTCAACGCGTTGTGTTGAGGGGCATCAAGGCATGCTCTTGCACTGTTCCATGGCCTAGACAGCACTAAAACCATAGCATGGTGGTATGGTATTTTCTTGTACTCACTACTCATTTGGCTAGCTAACAATATGACAATCAAGTTGAAATTATGTAGCCAAGCGCCTAACAGTGTAGTCTGACAGCCTCATTTTAAAGCCAGTTACGTTCCAGGCTAGGTCCCAAACAAGTATGTCAACTATCCCACAAATATTACAAAAATGAAAGTTTGGATGGATGTTTGTTACTCTTTCACGCAAAAACTACTGCACAGATTTGAATGAAATTTGATATGGATGTAGCTGAGGTCCTGGATTAGGACACAAGCTACATTTTATTTCGAAAACATGTAGCGGGTAACACCGCGGGGCGCTGCTAGTAAAAATAAACTCATTTCAAATTTCATTAAAATCCGCTTAGCTATTACAGCTTGAAGATGTAACAAAGATACAGACAAACTTTCGCATTTAAAATATTATCTTAATATTTTTAGTACTACGCAGTATATGTTCTATCTACGTCCATACCTTTTTGTGGAATAAAGAAACCCATTGGCCTAAAAAACCATTCCATACCACTGACTGGCACCCTTCGGTTCCAGGTTTTTAAGCTCACTAAATGAAAGATACATCACTAATTGACGCTGTAAATTATTATTAATATACCATCATTAACTTGGAGTAAAATTATTTTAGGTGCATCATTGTGTAAATCTACCAAAACGTTACTTTCTTCGGCGTACAGGCAGTTCGCACATTCAAGTTGAGAACCTGTCTCTGAGCCCCTAACAGTGTATATTGAAATTTATGTAACGCTTGAGAGCGATTCCTATTCCAGGTAGCTATGTCTACCATCTGTAACTCCACCGTCTAAATGTCACTTTATTTTGTATATGGCAACACGTTTTAAGTGATCATCGGTTTAGCTATTATCTGTATCTATTTTTGTATAAAAAAAGCGGCAATAAAGGAGACGATTCGCTAAATGTTTTTTTTTTTTGGTTGACAGGTTGACAAGTGTTTGACCATAGCTCACCTAGTGACGTCGAATAATAAACACACCTAGCCTGGAATGGAACCGGCTCTCAAGTGAGGCTGTTCGGAACATACTGTTAGGTGCATAGCGAGAGATTTCCAACTTGAGGGTGGTAGCCAGCTGAGTATCTACTTGACAATATCAATGCTACGTTTTTGCTACGTCGAGGTTTGAACCTATATTCCCCGGCGTGTGAACCACGCTAACCACTGAGCTATCAGCGCTACGAAGTAAGAACGCTCCTCCTACGGACAGTTGCTAATGTTTTGCTCTAATTCAAGAAACTAGTATTCTGGAGACCGTTAAATTTGATGAATAGAACGTCCTTAAGTATTGCTACAACCTTGATGAAACACTGTTTAAAAGTTTTAGAAGTTCGCACGTCTTAACCCAAAGTGGGCGTTATCGACCACCTGTCCACCTGCCAGTCTACTTTAATGAAGCCCCAACTAGTAACGACACCTTAATGTATGCAAAGAGCCTAATTCTGAGGTGAGCATTTGAATAACAGTAGCGCAAAAACGGCTCCAATGTGAGAGAAAGAGAAATACAGAAGAGAGAGAGAGAAAGACTTGACATAAAACTTTTACTTGGTAATTGATCTCACTAGCAGGAGGTCGTCTGGGTAGGTACACCGCAGTACCGTACTGACGTCTAGCAGTAACATTATTGTTCCAGTTTTAAGGGTACTGTAGCTAGCGAAATTACAGAGCTCAAGCTCATTGTTGGAATTTGAACTCAAGCCCTCCTGCGTGTGAACTGACCGCGCTAACCACTAAGCTATTATTGCTACAAAAATAAAACAAGATTATTAAAAAAACATAAAAAAAATCATTTCGATCATTCTCACCAAATATCACTCGATATGAGGTGAAAAGTCCTATTCATCCAAATCTGTTCAGGCGTTTAAAAGTTATGATGAAATAAAGAAACTTACATGAATTTATTAACGTTAAAACATTCCACTACTTTTTTGGCCAGTCGCGTAATAAGATAAATGGTTGATGTAGTTTTGTGCAAACTGCTCATACTGTTTACAAAGAATAGCGGCTTTTACTTACTGCCTAATGAATAACAGAACACCTGTTTTACGCGAGTCGTTCATTAGAAAAGCTAATCAAAACATTGTAATTAACTTTAGAAGGTTCGAAATGATGGGAAAATAAATTTTATGATGAAACCATTTGCCGACATTGAATACGCTTCGCTTAACACAATTAACAAAAATATTAATGATCAATTAATTAAATTGATTTTGTTCAATAATTTTTACGATTTGCGTGTGGTGAAAAAATTATCGGGCATCGGGTTACGTGGCAAGGTGCTCTGCGGATTGTTCATTTTTTTCAGCTACATTTTAATTCTAATTTTAATTCTGGCATTCTGGCCACATATCCGTACTCTGACGGACTTTTAGATTAAGTTTTTTTTTGAGACATTTGTAAATAGTATTAATTTAAGATATTTTATTTTGTTTAGTAAATGTTTTATTTTAATATAATTAATAAAAAGAAAAAGAAACATCAGTCGAAAAGAAAAAAAAAGTCAAAAACAAAAAGTCGGCAGGCTATTGACCCCTTAATCGACACTAGGTTAAAGAAAGCGGATCAACTTTGTTTCCATCGAGGAAAGATGAGTTCATACGCCGCATTTATATTCTGTGGATCAGTTGAGATCAGAAAAACTTGCGAGTCGAGAAACTTGTTTTTCTATAATTTCTTTGCGTGATACGTAAAAGTTTCCATTTATTTATGAGGGTGTGATACTTTGATAAACAAAAGGAGATCTTAGGATTTCATGCCCCTTTTGATTCATATTTTATAGCCGCAATACTTTTTTTGTAGAAAGTTCACACGTTAGTATCTTGTTTATGCTCTATATCACTTTTTTCGTGCGGGAAAAACTATGTTGTTAGTATAACTATGTTGTTAGTATAACTATGTTGTTAGTATAACTATGTTGTTAGTATAACTATGTTGTTAGTATAACTATGTTGTTAGTAAAAATGTGGTTAAAAATCTCCTTTTTCTTCGTTTCAGTCAAAAACACTCTCCACGTGTTTTCATATTATTGCTTCTGTAAATTTGGTTTAGAATTATAGATCTCTACTAAATTACTCTAGTACTACTAAGTTATGCAAAACAAATGCATGAATACATTTTCCACGCTCACAATAAGTCCTTGTCGCAATAATGGCTAAGTTGTTAGCGCAGTCGGTCCACACGCAGAAGGTCGTGAGTTCAAACCTCAACAATAAGCTTGAGCTGTTGGTGAAGGAAATCTACGCGAGGAAACCATAGCATGGTGATACGGTACTTTCTAGTAGTTCACTGGTTAGCTACCATTTCTAGCAGAAAATCTGCTGCCAAGCATTTAACGGTGTGTTCCGACAACGTCACTTGAAAGGGTAGAGGTGTGTTTACTATCATCCACTATACTGTCACATAACATCAGGTGAGCTTTGGTCAAACACCCAGCATGTTAACCATAAAAAACTAAGATGCATAGCTTGACTGTTATTTTGTAGCTACATTAACAGCGTGTTTAAAAACGAAAGAATTCTATCGATTACAATTCGAAACATATCAATATTGAACAAAACGATATTTTTATGATAAACACAATAGATTAACATCTACAAACGTTTATAAATAGAAATCTTTTAAAGATCATGTCGAAACGTAGGTACATAAATCACGCGGACTCTATCCAACATCTTTCTAAACTAGAATCTATTCAATATTTATCAGGAAGAAGCGAGCGTCCACGGAAACGGATTAAAGGAAAAACAGAGGTGCCACTTGGTTGAAGATTAATGTTAAGGCTCTTGGAAGCTTGAAAGACGTCTAGCTTAGCGTTGAGATTGTGTGACAGCAAAAAGTTACTGATATCATTCTCCTTGGATTTCAAATGCTAACGTCTCTTTATTTTATTTATTCGAATAGAATATAACTATACTGTACACCATACATACATACACAGTACATCCAAACTTAAAAAAAGAGATAATGAAAAAAGATAACAACAAAACGACATCGACTAATAAATGTTGTAGGATAACGGCGGTCTTGTTGCCCAGAGCAATTTCTTCCAGACAACCTTTGGATGGGCAGAAATAATGGTTGGTTGGTGTAAAAAAGATACGGGGAAAAAGGTGAACAAAATATGTATGTATGCATTTTTTTTCTAATGATGTATCTGTTTGTTGTTAGATACCTCATTGTTATTACAATCTAGCCTAGTTGAGACTAATAATTAAGAAAAATAATGTATACGTGATAGCAAAAACATACTATAAATAAATACATACATACATTACATAGATACATTACATAGATACTTGGTGGTAGACTTCCTTAGCAGGAGGTCGTCTAGGTAGGTACCACCGTAGTACCAGATATTCTGCCGCCAAGCAGTAGTGTGCAAACATTACTGTGTTCCGGTTTGAAGGGTACTGCAGCTAGCGAAATTACTGGGCTGTTGAGACTAACCATCTAGTCTCAAAGTAGTGAGTGCCAAAGCAGCGATGCCCTGGACGTTGTTTTGTTACTCAAAGTTCTGTGTATCGCTGCAATGGTCATGGACTGGCGTTATCTCTTAACATCAGGAGAGCGCCACGATCGTCTCATTACTTTTACATTAAAGACATATTTAAATTTTTATGTCTTGTATTCAGTATTAGATTTACTTAGTTTAAATATATGTGTATGAGTAAGTCATATTACTTTTACACGGCAAAAAGAACTAGTACTTTAACTAGTAACTCTTTCTAGTGCTGAGCTGGCTACCACCCTCTAGTTGAAAGTCTGTCGCCAAGCATCTAAAGGTGTGTTCCGGCAGCCTCACTTGAGAGCCAGTTCTATTCCAGGCTAGGTGTTTATCTTCGACCACACCATCACTTAACATCAGGTGAGCTGTGGTCAAACAACTAGCCTGTCAACCATAAAAAAAATCATACAAGATTAACTACAGCTTTAGTCTTTAAATTCTGGAAAACTGTAAATAAAAACCAACACAAGGCCCAGTTTCACTACAGACGAATATACCAGAATGTGCGCGGAAATCGACAAAAAACGCGTTCGCTGACAAAAAGTCGGCGGAACTGCCCGAGCCAATGTATTTGTATTCCGCCCCACTAGTTATATTCTGATAAATGATGGTGAATGTACTGTTTTGTCGAAATTTCCGCGTTTTTGTTCGTAGCGTGTTGATTTTTGGTCGGAAGCCCCTCGACGAATAGTCGTTTCCATTGTTACAGAAACCGTGTGAAATACAAACATATATACGATATAAAATTGTACAAAGTCTTGTGATAATACTTACATTATTCAAACCCGTATCTTGTGCTAGAAATTGATGTCAGTTGATATCTACACTTCTACACTAATATTATAAAGAGGAAAGATGTGGATTTTTGGATTTATAAATTCTAATGTCGATTCATTTATTTGTTATTGTCATTAAATAAATAAATATTGTAGGACTATACACACAGCGCCATCTGGCCCCAAAACTAAGCAGAGCTTGTGTGATGGAAGCCAGATAACTGGTAGAATACATAAATACTTTTTTATTTGGAAATACACACTTATAATACATACAAAACACCCAGACACAGAACAAACATTTATTTATTCACGAAATGTTTGCCCTGAGTGGTAATCAAACCCACGCCCTACAGCTCTCAAGGCAGATATACTACCAATGAGCCAACGGGGCTTTGGGAAATCATTTAATTTATCAATGAAGATACAAATTAATATGAATTACATATCTTGTGCACGTATAGCAATAATATCTACCTACTTCTAGCTATAATAAGGATATAAGTTTGCGTTTAATAAAATTACCAATTTAAAAACTATTCTATCGTTAACAACTTGGCTCATTACAAGGCTGCCAACACCCGCATTTTACTCAATCGCTCGTGAAACTTTAATACATTCTTCAACAATCCAGCGCAAGTTTAACTTAACCGATAGAAAGAACTGTACTTCTTGTGTACGTACATAGATTTCAACATACCGATGTAGAACTTAGCGGGCGCTTGATTCTATTTCGCTCCTTACATTTGCATCTAAGGATAAATTTAAATAATGCAGTGACGAATGTTCGAAGGCTGAATATGCGATTCAAACTTTCACCAGCTCCCGTCGTCATATAATTTTATACCTCACTTTATGAAGCCCATTTTAGGCGTACATTTTTATGCGGAACCACGGCGAACGCGTTCCGTTGGTAACGATATTTTTTTATTCCGAGCTGACATTTAAAATAAGAGATGAGTATTTTTTCAACGGTTCTATTTCGAGGGACTTGATCTAGGGATATTTTCTTAAACATGTGTCAACCTTTTGTTGATAGTTTACAACTACTATTGTTTAGGTCTGAAATTGTTGTTTTTTAGCTAGGAAATTTTATTGACATCTCTAAACTTACCTTTTACTTAGTGGTAGTTTTTATTTTAGGCAGTTTGACCACAGTTTACGTATTGTTAAGTGTTGTGTGGTTGAAAATGGCTAACACTTCTAGCCTCGAATGGAAATGGTTCTCAAAAGCATCACAGATTTTCAACTTAAGGGTGGTAGCTAGCCAGCCGAGTACTAAAAAGTGCCCTACCACCATGAAAAATCTCCTAAGCAGGTCACTTAGGTAGATACCACCACAGTAACAGATATTGCCGCCAAGCCGTAGTGTGTAAAAAATATTGTGTTCTGACTTGAATGGTACTGCAGCTAGCAAAATTACAGGGCTGTTGCGACTAACCATCGAAAGTTTCAAAGTAATGTGTGCCGAAGTAGCGATGCCCCGGACTTTGTTTTGCTACTCAAAGTGCTTTGTGTCGCTGCAATGGTCATGGGCAGGCGTTATCTATTACCATCAGGAGAGCGTGTCATTCGTTTTGTTACTTTTAAATAATAAAAAAAAACAAAACACACTAACACATGACATTTAGACTTTTTTCGTTTGACGTAAAAGGTCGACACAAATCGGTTGTGTGCCATTTGTATTTCGAACCAAACACAATAATTTTAAACCAAACACGTTCCATATTTAATCCTTGTTCCCATCAAATCCACATCCTCACCATACATCACAATGAAACAAACATCAATCAGATCATTTATCAAGCAATCGCTCGGTGGTCGACCCGGCAGTGTGTCACGTGCATTCTCCGAACCATCAATTAAAGGGCGGGCAGATTTGTCAATTAATACTCGTCAAGGCATCGCAAAGAATGTGAACAATGGCACACGTGAGAGCCCTTGTCGTAATGGATCTTGAGTTGTGCGGTGTGATGCAGCTTTTATGGGATTTTGATGGGTGGCTGGCACGAGAGGATGTTTTATTTTCGGCCTTTCTTGCCTAAACCTACTACAGGTTACTGAATTACAGTTTGATGGTTTGTCTCCGTAAATAAAATATAAGGCCTATTTTGTGATGGCAAAATTCATTTTGTTGCAAAAGTTCAATTGTCATTTTTTGAAGTGGAAACTTCTTTAGCCGCGTTCAGAGATTTTTGGTAAAGGCAAAAGTTATGGGTCCGCTTCTCCGACTTGCTAATGTGACATGTTGCAGTTATCCCAAAGTTGTTGAAGTTATCCCAAAGTTTTAATCTTTCACTTCTGCTGGCAGTTCTATTTTTTTTGTACATAGGGTTTGATACAATTACTACTAAAGAAATGTAGTATATTATGTAATATATACGACTATATAAGAGTTTAAGGTAATAGAGTTTCCTTACTTAGTCGTCTGCTGCAGTTTTAGATAATCTGCCGCTTAGCAGTAGTATGTAAATACTATTGTGTTTCATATTGACAGACAGTGCAGCTAGATATCAAGGCTAATAAAACTCATTTTAAAGATTGTGCTGCAGAACAACATGGTAATTCCTTCACGCCCATTTTTTTATGGTCGACGTTCCAAACATTCTAACGAAAAGATTTGATTTCACATTCATTGTGCGGATCGCTAGACAAAGAATGCGCTGCCTGAGTGGATGTTCCCCTAATTATATAATTTGGCTGAATTTAAGTATAGAGTAAATCGGTATCTTCTAGGCAGGTGTGCTCCATCTTAGACCGTATAATTTAACATCAGATGAGATGTCGGGCAAACGTACGTCTACATATTTATTGAGGTCGTACCTACCTAGCCGAACCACCTTCCGTGCAGTAGATCTACTACACGGAATAGCCATACAAAAACATTTCAATTGAAAGGAGTTTTTTCATTCATAATGTTCATTTTTAAAAAACTTCAGCCTAAAGAACTTTTTAATGCGATTTGATGAATTCATTCGACGGAGCAAGACCCTTATTTAACATTTAATCTCCTTTCGTATCGAGAAACAAGATTCCATCGTGATTTCACAAAGACTTGTGTTACTAGGGGAAACTGGGTGTAGTAAGAGTTGTGTAAGCGAAATTTCAAATATAAAATTTTTGATCTCAAAGATGTTTTTGTGTATAATTTTTGCTGAACCTTATCATTTTCTTTTTACTACAAAACAAATATATCCCACTACCACTACATATGTATATTCTGGAATTTCGTCCAATACGTACAAACGATTTGATTCTTCGTTTCTCATCCGTACGGCCAAGGAAAGAAACGAGCTGCTGGCTTCCTTATTTCCTGAAGCATTACTGCACTGTAATTGTTGCATTTCATTTGAATGTTAAAGGTTTTTATTATTTCTGTTCTGCAATCTTGGTGGTTTGATTTGATTTTTAATACAATAATAAATAAACAAACTAATTTGTATAACTCGGCATTTGTGGTTAGCATTAACAATTTACCTCAATATATAGGTAGTATGTCGTTTTGTAGGCTTGAACCGCCTTTCAAAACTTAATTTAAGTTATGAGTTTAATGTAAGAACTCATAATTGGTGTAAAGTGCTATCTATAATCTGGGTCTTTTCAAAGTCAGATTGAATAGGTATGACCTAAGTTTACGCGGTTTTTTCTCGAATCTAGACACGTGTAGGTGGGCAAATTTTTATTTTTGTACAAGCTAAATAGAAAAGATAGACAGATTGAAACTCTTTACTAAGCACACGAGAAACGAACAAAAGAACCTTATAAGCTTGTGCCATAAGAGGCAGCCTTTTCACTAAAAGCAATGTCTTCCGGGCAACCAGATATGGATAAACTATAATTTATGAATAATTAAGTGATATAAAATAATTATGTCAATGACGTTCTCGGAATAAATAAATTGGTAAATAATAATATGTATTTTTTGTAACAAGTGACAGTACTGTTGTTTATTACCAATAAATATGGCTGATTACTGATAACAGGTTACTGACTGAGTATAGACGGGAGATGTTGACAAAGCTATTAAGTCGAAACTAGAAATGATTCCCTTAACTAACAACAACTTTCAATCTATCTCAGAGACAAGCAAGCTATTGACGTCACCGGTTTCTGTGTAGCGGTTCTTTGTCCCGATATTGCTTAACTTGTATAAATCCGAAATCGAGCCACTAGAACACGTTTCCTCGCCTACGGCAAAATCGATCGGGGACAACTCTAGTGCGGTAACCCTAGTAGAACAACCAACGTTGGTAGACTTCGCGCGCGCTAATAATTCGATGTTTTTAAATTTTGAATGACTCAATATCGATTAAATTAGTCTAAAACTTTTTTATCGATACAATTTTAAATGAATGGAACTCTAAACATTTCTTAAACCTTAAACGCTAAAGTATTTTTAGTCGTCTCTGAAACAAAGGAACTCACAAGAAAACTAGTCACAGATATAGCTTAGCGTATTATAAAATGTGTACGATGCTCTGAGCAGTGGTTTACAATAGGCTAATGATGATTAGTAGTTTTTGTCGTCACGAATTAACGCCTAAAAATTGAATTTGTTAAGACGTGTTAACGGTTATGTACTCGTACAATAAGATTTGGCAAGATACATACTATTATCAAAAATAAATAATATGTCCTACTAAATTAAATAAACTACACAAAATTAAATTATCATTATGTCACCATAACTTTCATTGGACAATTTCGATGTATTGAAAAGTCAATTTAAAAATGTCACGTTAACATAATGAATAAAGAACTCAGAAATATGCGTCCTTGCCCCATTTGTGTTGTTATTGAAATCTAAAACGACCCTCTTGGGCCTTTTGCGGCTGGCTGGAGTGGCGCTTATCGCACGGTCGAGGGCCAGCCAATGGCGTCATTCAGGGCTAGCTGTTTTCGCCCACGCTCTTCATAGTTTACAGTATTTTCACTATTTTAAATATATTGTAAATTAAATTTTGTTAGATTAGGCTTTCTATGTTGTAACCAATTTAAACTTAATATAATTAAGCAATATACAAAGGTTGTCTGAGTAGAGCTGTAGGCGATAATGACGCCGTTGTACGCTATATAATTTTTATGCATTTTTTTTCTTTATCTCTTTTTTGAGTGCGTATATATGTTTAATCTACACTTATTATAAAAAGGAAAGATTTTTTGTTCGTTCATTTGTATTGAATAGGCTCCGAAACATTTGGACCGATCTGAATAATTCTTTCATCATTAGAATGCTACATTATCACTGAGTGACATAGGCTATATTTATATTGTTAATCCAGTTTTGTCCATTTATTATTATTTATCAAATATTATCAATGTACAACAAAACTTTATTAATACGAAAAAAATATATATCTAAGTACAATTTTCACTGTTGCCTTATTTGCATCAAGCAATTTGTGAATAAGAGTACACGATACACGTCAAATAAAAAATACGTTACAGGTAAGCGCAAAAGGCGAAAACTAAGTGTTTTTTTGGTTGATTAAGTTAGGTTAACAAAAGCTCACCAGATAATAAATGATGGTGTGGTCGAAAATGGTAAATCACACCTAACCAGAAATAAAACTGGCTTGCAAGTGGGGAGCTGGAACACACAGTTAGGTTCTTAACGGTAGATTTTTAACTTGAGGGTGGAAACTAGCCAGCTTGGAAACTAGAAAGTATCAAACCACCATGGTATGGTTTCCGCACGATGTTTACCTTCAGCTACAGCTAGATATTCTACTAACTGAATTAACAGGGCTTTTTTTGTAGGTTTGGATGTAAAACGAGTTTGAACATAAAAGTAATACGTAATTATTTTTTTGTTTTATGTACAAGCACTATTGTATGTTATTCTTATCTTATATTTTGCAAATCTGTACAGATGTCGTCATGTATAATGCATCAAAACTTTTGCCATGATTCACCGGGAACATCAAAGATTCTCGGGAAGGAAATTGGATCATCCAAATCCGTCTTATAAAATATATTGTGGTGGGAATACTGACTCTGGCAACACTTTAGTAGGCCTCACAAATATTTCTGTATTTCCTTACTTCCTTTCGGTTGTGAGGCTTGCAAAGATTGTTTATTTTCTATTTATTTTACCCCATGTATGGGGCTCTACGTAGCTACGGCGTAGCATGTGGTTACGGCGTAGCTACTCTACATAGTTATAAAGTAGTATTTTGTATCGCTGGAATATTATACATAGATAAGATAGGCGAATGATGGAAGTGGTATGGCTTAAAATATGCTGAATCTTCTAAACACATCTAAATATTGGCTGCGGTTTAATAGCTTTAAGAGCAGCAGGCGTGGGTTCGATTCCCACCCAAAACAAACATTTTGTGGTAAAAACAAAATGTTTGTGTGTAAAGTATGTATTTATAAAAAAAAAGTATATAAGTATTGTTTCAATTATATTTATCTGGCTTCCATCATACAAGCTTGGTTTAGTTTGGGGTCAGATGGCGCTGTATGTAATGTCCTACGATGTCTATTTACAAAATTTTAGTAAGCATGATAATTATTATTTGACATAATTGGTAATTTCAGTAGACAAAAACTGTTTTTAACAGTTTTTTTAAGTGTTAGCAAAGTTCTACATACCGCGGCAATAGTCATTGATATGGTAATTAATTTTGCAAAAAACGTAGTCCGTAATAAAGTCAACATATTTTTTTAAATTTGATTTCTTCGTCTTTGAGTGCGAAATAAGAAGAGGTTGCGCACCCGTTGTACTCCACTTTGTCTCCATGAAGAAAGCCACCTGGCTGAAACTATAGTCCGAGTTTCCTATATAATTACGTGTGTGTAATCCTGTATAAGTAAAACACAAATGTGTCAAAACCACGTCAGTTTCCATAGTAAAGCCAAAATAATTTGTAATAATTACATAACTTTAGGTGTACTAAAGCAAATAAAAACTAAGAGTTTGTAGCATTTAATTTAATAATTTGCTTTTATACACAAAATATAAAGGGTTACACTCATCAAAACATTAACAACTTTAAAATAATTTATTAGCAAACTAGTTCATTCGAACACTCTATTTTATGCTACATTGTAACACCGATAAAATCTTCACATAAAAATGAGGTACGTAACCAATGTTAAAACACGATAAAGTAGAAATAGTGTTGTTTTTCTTAGATTTCTTAGAACGAACCGCACTTTTTGTCATAAAAATAACGCTTGCTCTCATACCATGCAAACTGTTCCTGTCTTTTCAATTCGCTTTAATCTCTACAATGGAACTAGTAAGCAAAAAAATGTTCACGATTCACGTTCGAAAAGGCTACATGAACAAACTTAACATCTTGGTGACGTTAAAGCCTATGAAATGAATTCTTTGAAAATTTTGAAATTCACTATATTCATTTTAAACATTTGTTTACTTTCTATTGGGGAGGTTCATTTTGGCACGGGCCGAAGCCAAGTGCTTAAGAAAGTGTATTTAATTACTATTTTAGTCCATCTTGTCCCACTGCTGGGCAAAGGCCCCTTTTCTCATTTCCGTGGCCTTCTGTGATGCCACTGAGTTCAAATCTTTTTCATGAACAATCGACCTTATCTTTCCACTATCTTCTAGGCCGGTCTGGTGGCCGTTTATATGAAAGAAAGAAAAAAAAATATTTTGTAAAAATACAAACACAAAAACAAACAAACAGTTACAGTTGGCTTCGTGCGCGAGTCCGACTTGCACTTGGCCGGTTTTTCATAGCTGCGCTGGAATTCGGCAGACGTGTCCATATTATTATGTAATTAATAAAGTATTATATAATATTATATTATATTTGACAGCCCCGTTGGCTCATTGGTAGTATATCTTGATTATTGGTAGCCTTGAGAGCTGTAGGGCGTGGGTTCGATTCCCACTCAGGGCAATCATTTTGTGAATCAACAAATGTTTGTTCTGTGTCTGGGTGTTCTGTATGTATTATAAGTATATATTTACAAAAAAAAAAGTATTTATGTATTCTATCAGTTAGCTGACTTCCATCACACAAGCTCTGCTTAGCTTGGGGCCAGATGGCGCTGTGTGTATAGTTCTACGATATTTATTTATTTATATGAAATTAATTTTCATTTTAGTGTCAAACCTATTTTCTAAAACTACCAAAAAAAATAGGTTCTTTTGTTCTCAGTACTTTTTTCTGTTTATGGTGTGCACAATTGAGAGTTATATCTATGTATCTATCTATTAAATTCTGCCGCACTTACTCGTGATTTGTGCTGATCGATATTCTGACGTATCAAGCCCAACACTAGTCACTATCGTTCTGTCAATAAAAATATCACAGGTAGCCAAGAACCACGTATAAAATCAACAATGTAAACCAGTAAAAAGGAGATATTTAGGCTCACCGTTGAAACTTTATAGGGTAATATCGTTACCGTGCGTGATTGCCTCTAGATAGTTTTCGGGACCTTTTTCCTTCAATTATTTTGAGGATTTCAAAAGTAACTGGCTGTACTTGACTATATTATGGTAGTGACGATATGACACAATTTGATGATATTGACGTATTTTTCTCTTTTTTAATAGTTTTGCCCACGGCTTCGCTCGCGTTAATGTAGATTTTAATATATCCTTTGAGAACAGTTTTTTTTTCTGGTAGTTTCCCTATTTCGGTACCTTTGGCAACGTGGATGCATTTCTATATTAAAATTACCAAAAGCAAATGCCTATGTTAATCCTCATGATATAAAGTATATTCTTGTTATTAGGCGTGAAAATTTATCAGACAGACAAAATTACTGAATCACAGACGTTTTTATTATGATTCGTTTTTGTTTCGTTGTTTCGGTTTTTTTTATTATTATTTTTTTCTGTAAATTTGACTTTGACTTTGACTTTAGTCTGGATAATTGGAATTTATGCAAAATCTAGTAAGGTAACATTAACAACAATTCACACATGGTCAGTTTATACGCTGAAAGGCGTAGATTCAAATCCCAACAATGGGCATCCAAACATCGTGAGGAAACCATAGCATAGTGGAAGGATATTTTCTAGTACTCGACTGTCTAGCTATCACTCTCAAGTCGAAAATCTGCTGCCGAGCTCCAAACAGCGTGTTTCCGCAGCCTTACATTAGAGCCAGTTCCATTTCAGGCTAGGTGTAATCATTTACTATCACATCGTCAAAAAAAAGTTATAGTTAGGTCAGCTATATATCGCATGAAGTTAATGTATATCGCATGTATGCTTGGATGTTTGTTACTCAATCACGCAAAAACGGCTGAACGGATTTGGATGAAATTTGGCATACACAATAATACACATAGCTTGTTATCTGGACTAATATAATTTATTATGGAATACTTTTTACAACATATTTATTTCATTTTATTTAGTAATATGTTACTACGGTAAGCTTGCAGCGCTGGGGGGCTGCCAATAATGATAAATTTTGTCGTAATCGCCCAAACTCATTAGCAGCAACCGTGACATTTCTCTCGCGGTTCGTCAAGTGGAATTAATACCTATCGATGTAATCTTCAGGAACAATATAAGTCTCTTAAATCATTTTTGAAGCCTACGCAATCTCTTAAAGTTTTAAAAGTTGCTGAATGAAAAAAGAATTGATGTTTTGTAAAGTTTGCCAAGTTAGGCAAACTTTGTTGCCATGTTGCTGTTACTTGGTCCGGGAAGTAATGGATGGGCTGTCGATCAAGTTATTTGGTTGACAAAATATTAATGAGTTATAAGTACTTTTTCTGAGTCATGGTTGCGAACAAGTAGGTTGACACTTGAAATTTGTGAAGCTTTAATCGAATTTTCAAGTCTTTGTAATTCACATTTTATCTTTTATGATTATGTCTTATATAGTGGTGAGGGTTTTTGCTTAATTGGGTTTCATGAAACTCTCTGGAAACTGACGTAAATTTGACAGTTTTTTATTTATTTTTTAGAAAAAAATAAATAGATCAATACCGTAGGACGTTACACACACCGCCATCTGACACCAAACTGTACTATGGAAAGAAAAAACTGATGTAATAGATATTATATAGACTTTTTTTTGTAAATCATGTAATGAAATTTAAATAATAAAGTTATCAATCGTTCTCCTTTCATACAAATAACTTACCGTTTTATTAGCTTTACCTCAAACTAAACTCTATTCTTTATGTTTATTCCAAAGCCTAATTTTTTATACTTTTGGCTTGGGTTGAAAAGTTTAAAGAATTAGGCTTTAAGAAAATTGACAAAGCGGTATGTTGACAAATCTACATCATCGCGTACCTGTAGAGGTAGATATCAGTTAGGTAAGGTTGTCGGCATCTAGTTTCTAGTCTATGACCGTGTTGACAAACGGCTGTAAAAGGTATATTTCAAAACTCTATTTTTGTTTCAGGTAAGTCTCGACCTGCCGATGACACAACCAAGGAGGACCCATGTCTTACTGGTAAGTATAATATAGATATATTTAACGTTACGTTAAACTTTGTATAAAAAATATATAGCATTGTCTATTTATTACATTATTTTATTATATTTTATCAAATTGAAATAAACGCTTGTTTATAAATTCAAGGTCGTTCAGACACTGAGATATTAAAAGATATTTATCTAGATTTCGTAATTAATTTTGGTTCTTGGTATTCCTTTGAGGATTTTTTTTGTATTTTTTGTGTCAAAACTGGGTAAAGCTACGAAAACTTTTTAATGTAGATAATTTTATATTTGTGAAAACAAAGTCTTCTTTGTTAGATGTTACGTATTTTGACATTTACAGGATATTTGTCGTCTTTACATTAAGACACGAATTCCTGTGAACAAGTAACTGCGTTTGAACATAACGAAATTGTTTCTTGACATAACAGCTAAAATTTTTACTGAGAAAATGTTTAAAACAGCGCTACATCCAACAATGGTTCTAGAGAAACAATAATATTGAATGAAACTAGTTGAAATAGTCTATCTTGTACAAATTTACTAAATTATAACAGTATAGTTTTAGAAAATCCTTTAAAATTTCACATAGGAACGTGCTATCTACATAGCAATTTAGATTCTCAATACAAACTTTTTCCGCAAGACACTCGGATAGGTAAAATTTCTGCAAAGTTTTGCTGTAGAACTTGTAGTATTTGAATTGGAAATGCAAGGAAGTATATTTCATATTTTGCAAGTGCACGAGGGGAATGAGCGCCAAAACGCACAGCACGTAACTTCCATATTTTGAAAATGTGCGTATAAGCCTGATCTTTTTCACGGGAGCCTTTGACGGTGATGATAATAGAAGATATACAGGGAGCTAAAATGATCGTTGTGTTCTGCCTTTATACTATGCTAATTGATTGATTCAAGCGTTGCTTTGCTACATTTAAAAAGAAAAAAAAACTCATCACACTAATATTCATCATTATTATGGACATAGGCCTCTTCCAAGACACGCCATTCAGCCAGATCTTCGATTTTCTTCTTTTTTTATATGAAAACAGTGGCAAACAATCGACGGGCCATCTGATGGTAAGTGGTCACCGCCGCTTATGGACACCTGCAATACCCGGGGTATTGCCAGTGCGTTGCCTATCTTTAAGAACCCTATTCACCCTTCGTTTGAAGCTATGTAGATTAAAACTCGGCGGAAAAACCGAAAGTGGTAAACCATTCCACGTAAGACAGGTGCGCGGAAGAAACAGTCGATTAAACCGAGCTGTTTTCTATTTTTTTGTCTTTACACTAATATAAAGTTTGTGAATGTAAATGTGTTTGTATGTCCTTCACTTTTTCGCGCTCAAACAGCTAGGCTAACTTTGATAACATTTGGTATGGAGGTAGCTGACACCCTGTATTAATACATAGGCTACTTTTTGTCCTAATAAAACGTTGCTCGCGTGGGAACAATGGATAATACCGCGAGTCGCAGCTGATGTTAGATAATTTTTAATTTAAATTCTCATCACTATTGTAACCAAGTAAATATATATCTTGGACACTTTACACTACGGCTCATTCACGCTGACATGAAACGATTTCAAACAAACGCTCAAATCATAAATCATGGTTTTCAGAAAGCTCGTCTTACAAGTTACGGGCTAATTACACGCTAGCTTTCCAGTAGCCTTTAATAAGTAATACGAGACAGACGCCCACGGTTTTTGACCGTCTTTACACGGAAACGAGGCCGTCTTTACACCCAGACCACCACTCAAATAAATTGGTGTAACAAGATGTTACAAATGACGTGTGTGGCTTATTTATTTTGTGTTTTTTATGTAAAAAGTAATGAGGCGAACGAGACGCTCTCCTGATGTTAAGAGATAACGCCTGTCCATGACCATTGCAGCGATACACATAACTTTGAGTAACAAAACAAAGTCCAGGGCATCACTGCTTTGACGTTTACTATATACACTGTTTAAAAATCTATACCGTCCTTTATTGACACGTCATATAAAACATCTATCTAGATTTAAACAAAGGTTTGTTTTCGATTTAATGGTTGAATTGAAAGTTCAGGTTGCATTGATAGTTGTAAATCAATAATTTGTTATATCTATCACGCAGTGAAATAGCTTGCCCAAGACAGACCTTGTATCAGAATTTATCAGGGGCCCTTCTACCTGACTTTCGTTTCATACCTCCACGGGGGTCATGTCTATTTTTTTTACAAACTTGTTACCAAAATCGTACAAAGTCTAACACATTCATTGTTGCCACAGCCGAAGAGGCTTACGAATTTTTGCTTACACATGTTGGGGCCGCTGTAGCCCGGGGCCCCGTATTCTTGATACGGCGGATACGGTTACCACCGTATCCGTTTTCACCGTTTCGCCCCTGATTTAGGGTATATTTCACTAGTTCTGAGAACCAGGTATTATATTTGTGTTCACTAAGAATGTAACGGATGAATAACAGTTTGTAATGATTTGTATTATATGTGGGCGACAAAAATTAAATTAATTATTATTATGTATATATATCAACCTTAAAGACCTATATTCTTGGTATTTGAAAAATTTACATTAGATAGTTGGGTAAGTATCCAAGTACTTCACACTAGGAAAACCTGTGTCGCAAAGTCTAGGTGGCTTTTGTTCCATTGCTTGCTTACATAATTGTATATCAAAAATAAAAACATGTGTGTGTGTTTGTGTGCGTATGTGTGAGCCTGTGATTATTTGTATGAAAGTATATGTGGATGTATGTGAATGTGTATGAGTATGCCAATTAATTAGAAAATATAAAGAATATAACTATTTTTCAAAACTAAATTAGGCCAATTTAGTTCCACTTTCAGGGGCACGTGACCGTGGATGAAAGTTAAGCTAAGGCAAAGCTAGGCTAAGCTTAGGTGTTGTGAAACACCATTGATTTTATAGAATTTTTTGCAGAATAACAGTCTTACAGATTTGATTGTTTCACACTGTGTGACGTCATTCATACGCTATGACAATCCAGATATTTCTTGCGGTAGCTTTTAATTGGTTTTCGAAATCGCAAAATGTGTAATATTCCATTCCAGGCTAGGTATGCCACCTTTGACCACGCCGTCGATTAACATCAGGTGAGATGTGGTCAAACACATACCTACCTTGTCAACCGTAAAAAATTATAGATATATTTTGCCAAGAACAAAACATATACCTAGAGCGACAAGTGCGCATCACGCAAAGATTTGACTTTTAGTGAAATAGTGATACCCATTACATTTTTAAGTCCTATACTCACATTACATTTATTTTATCTTTCGTATGACTATGAGCTTTTGATGTGAATCGAGCCTAAGCAACGGTGTTTTAATAAAACAGCAAGGCTGCGATAGCTTGCCTCATGAAATTTATATAAACGCCAGGGATTGTCTCGTGGATAATGCCGAAGTAAGCGTTTTTGGCTTTTAGCCTTTTCAGTTAGAAAATTTTTACATAGACCTTGAAGGTCTTTTGGAATGACTACTCACTTAACTATGAAGAATTTTTTAAGTTAGCAAAGAGAAAATGCCTGACGACGAGCGAAAATGCGGTCTTTTTTATCTATGGGTGATAGTCTAAGTGTACGACCACCGCTCACTTGATTTTAAGTGACGGTGTGGTCGAAGCTGGAAACACACGTAGCGTGAAACGGAGCACGCTTACTTAGAAGAAACCGTTTCAGTCGCGACTTGAAGTCACTTAGATTGTATCTATCTATATTACGCATTTATATAACTTTGAAAAGACAGTGGTGTGTGCCATGAGATACAAACCCAAACGCGGTTAGAAGGCCGACGATCTTAGAAACTTCTAAAAATTAAAAGATCATCACTATTATTTTTAGCCAAGTATCAATAATACGGCATACCCTTCGAGTTTCTTACCATCGGCAGACTATGCGACTCCGCAAATCACTGAATTATACCGCGCGGAAAATTTATCAAGCTTCATCTCGGACAAAACTTCGGCCATCCACTAAAACAAATCCAATCATCTTCATGCCCACTCTACGTACAACATAGCACGTAAAAAGTTTTATAAAACATCGATACTCTAGTATCATTTAGCCGACTCGCCTCTCACCACTCGGAACTTTCTAACAAACTTCTTCCAAAGTTATCCTCAGTTTGGTCCGTGCGATCGTTACAAGCGATCGTGACGACGCTGATTAATTCATCCCAGTTGATGGGGGCCTATTGTTTTTCGTCTTTTTTAGGTTATTTGGCTTTGATAAATGAGTGGCGATTTATCTATTGTTCGCAGTCGATTTCGGTCGGGAAGCGAGAGATAATTAATATTTTTATCCTTACAGAGGAATGACGGTGGAGTTTCAACTGAGATACGACCGACGTGGGTAACTCAATTACTGTCTTCAGATGCTTGTAAACGAATGGGGGATAATATAATTTAACGGCACCTTATCAACTGTAATTATGTTTACAATAAAAGCTAAGGTGTCGTAAAGGGTTATGTTAATATGCTTAATTAAACATGCTTAATTAAATTATTTTTGTATTTGTATACTTTGTATGCATTCTACTGTGGTACATATGGTGTACTGTATCACCACAATGCCATGCTTATATTTTCAGGATTATAAGCTTAGCAAATACAAATACAATATGGCAGAATTTCTGGTACTGCTGTGGTACATCCTTAGATGAGCTCCTGCTAAAGAGATCGTCCTTGAGAGTAAATTCTAGTCCAGGCTAAGGGTGTTTACCATCTTTGACGACATCGTCACTTATCAGCTGAGCTGTGTTCAATACCTAGCCTGTCAAAAATATAAAAAATTTAACGACGTAAATAAAAACTCATTACAAAATTAACTAAATTCATTCAAAATTAATCGTAAATTAAACTATCTACCAAAACTAGTAAATTCTACAACTAGAATTTACTAAATCTAAATATTTTTCTAGCTTCTACGCTCCCATCAACAGCATGAGGTTGATCTATAGCTGTTTTTTGTTTTTTTAAAACACACGTACATTTACTAACTTCAGCACTTAGTTCGTTGTTATTGCTGTTCGTTGTTAACAATTGTATTATATCAGCATTTTCTTTTTCTAACAGTAATTTCTCCCGATATAAAGCCCTTTTGGATAATTCCACTTTGGATATACGCTGCCAAAGCCTCGTCAACCCGCAAGTTGTTGATACTGCGTTAATGACTAACGACTCCATTGTTGTATTACGTCCTTTTTTTACTTTTTTATTTACTAGTTGTGTCTGATCATTAGGTATTGTCGAACCGTAGGGCAAAACTTTTTCATACTGCGTCTCATGTTTTCGGCACATTGCTGTTATACGTAAAATTCTTTCAATTCTCTCACATGCAGATGTGAGATGCTTAATAGAATCATTTGACGTTCTCACAAGTACTTCTAGCTGCTTTTCATCTATTTCTACACCTTTAAAAAAATTTTGCTTTAATTCATCGCAAGCGTCTTTGTGTCGCTTGCGACGATCACGAAAACCAGCTTGCTTCGTTCCTGATTCGTAAGCATTCAATTCGTTCCGTAGACGCCGAATGATTCCTTCACTAGCAGCTATTTTTTTGGCTTGAGAAGCGATGATGTCGGCCATCATAATTTCTTTTTTCCGCAATATCCTCACTTGTTTTTGATTTTCGGCAGTACCGGTGACATAGCTTTTGAGCGTCGCCTTAAAGTCGTCCCACGTAGCTGTA
Organism: Biston betularia; assembly: GCA_905404145.2. Classification (NCBI taxonomy): domain Eukaryota; kingdom Metazoa; phylum Arthropoda; class Insecta; order Lepidoptera; family Geometridae; genus Biston; species Biston betularia. The sequence continues at coordinate 2,610,530 of FR989877.1, forward strand.
TATAGACCTTCAAGAAAAGAACGAAGATCGACACGTATTTCAAGATATTTGTTGGTATCTTCGTCCACTTTAACAAAATTTTCGCCTCGTATTGTCCATGCAAGTGCATCGGCAAGCTCGTGCGAGTGATAAAGTAATAAATTCAAATGCGTTTCACCATTTTTCTGATATGCCAATATATAATCTTTCTCTTCTTGACCTTGTTGAAGTAATGCTAAAATTTTTCCATCAGTTTCTTTGCACATAGCTTCCAGGTCTAAGAGGAAAGTACCTATGATCTTATCTACGACGTCACAAAAGCCGGCAATCGTACGCTGATACTGGCCATCTGCGATGCCTCTTAGATGCATGATATACTTAATTAAATGGTTTTTTTTGTCGATGGTTCGATCAAAAGTGCTCCACATAACTTCAATTCTCTGCCTATATACAGGTTCTTTTGCTGTAACCATAATCAACCGCAGTCTTTTCTTAAGTTCAGATTGTTGCAATTCATGTGCAGCCAGCTCTCGATAGAGTTCTTCTCGTTTGCGAGTTAACTTAGCTTCAGCTTCTAGTCTTGCCTTTTCAAGCTTTTTAGCAAGCTTCAGCGCTTTCTTTTCTTCCTTTGTCAACCCCATGCTTCTTGATTTAGTAATAAATCTTAAATAAACTTATGTAAAATTAAATTATCAAACGTAAGTCTCCAAACGAATATTTCATTCACTAAAGCTGATTGTCAAAAGACAATAACGCCAAATTGTCATAAAACTAGTTCGTATTATTTTCAGCCTGTTTTATTTATCTCCAATAAGTATTTCTGAAAACACAAAGAAAGTTTTTAGTATTTAAACATTACAAAGAAATAAATAAATACATTGGAAGACATTTTTCTCACAGCGCCAGCAAATAAATATACAGACAAGCTCACAGATAAAATATTTAAAAAACAGTATTTTTAAAATTGTATTACTTTTACTACCGTCTTCGACCACACCGTTGCTCGACATCATCATAAGCTGTTGTCAAAGATAAACATATATATAGAAGATGACATTATTACAGTTTGCAAAAACACACGAATTAATTACCATAATACAATTTGCGAATATGATGACTTAGAAATACAATTACTAAGCCCAGTTAGAGGCGTTGAGTGGATTAAAAAGTATGACTAGAGCAACACGGTTACTCAGCAATGCGATATTTTTTCTCATATTGCTGTCATGTTCAATAGTATCCCATTTCTCGTTTTCACAGTGCTTCGGTACACGTCGCCTCCATTTTGAAGGAAACTATAATGAAATTTCATCCGACACAAAACACACCTAGACCTATACAATTGGGAATTCATAGCACGAGCATCGGCTACGGAATAAGGGGTTGCCATCTGTCTCTTCAATTTTTCCTGAAGGCGGTACCAAAGTGCCATTTTCAATGTTCCCTCTGTCGTGGCAATTTATTGTGACGGATAGGTCTCGGCGACGATTTACCTCGACTTCTTTCATAGTTTGGACGGCAGTCGGCAGTTTTTTGTTTTGGAAGGCATTTTTTTGTTGCCATCTTCGATGAGGGTTCAGAATATTGGGGAGATCTCAAACACAAGTGGAAGGATTATTTTTTATTTACTTTTTTTGTGAACGGTACGGATTATGTCCAAGAAACCAGACCATTTTTCTATAACTTTTTCTGTTTGGTAATTCAATTATTTCGTCGATTTCGAATACTTTCTACTAATGCTAACAAGAAATTGTTGCTACCCAAATTTTTTTTGTGAAAAAGTCTATATTATTGACAAACATTTCCAATTTTAATCAATTTCTATGACGAGATGAGTTATATCTATATCTCGTTTGTCAAAGAGTTCTGCATTTATGGAACCTCGGGTATGAACTAGTTATCTAAGTATATTCATTCATCACAAATACCCAGTCCTTTAAAAGTAAACAGGGCAGACAGACATACAAACACGTTCAAAATACCAATTAGCTTATTTTTATCAAAAATCTCATTCAAAAAACTATAAGTATCAACTTTTTTAGTCAGTAAATTGTTTGTAAATAGGTGGCAACGTCGCGCCATGACATTTTCGTAAAACAACTTCCATGTAGATGTGATTGTTTCACACGGCTTGACGTCATTCAGACGATGATGACGTCAAGCCGTGATATATCATGATAGTCCTGACCGTTATTGCGGTAATTTTTAATTGGTTTTGAAATCTCAAAATACAAAATGTAAACCTGTACATTTTTAAAAAGAAAACATTTTGGTCTTATTTATATATCAAGGTATACCTATATAGTGTTAAACAGCCAGTTTTAAAAAATTAGTCAACGAGTCTATTATTTTTCCCTAACTTTCACGCTTCAGCGTCTTAAGCTCTTTATAAATCTAGAGTAAGTGTGAAACTTGAGGTCCCTATAAATCCAAGTTAGGTTTACATTGACGTTTTTATACGAAACGCCCAGGGCCTAATGAAAGTTAACTTCAGGGTTCAGAAGTTTGTATTGGCCGTTGTTCATGATTAGGCCAGTGTAGGCGGATCGGATCGACCTTGTCACTGTATAGATATAACGTTTCATCTGTTGAGAAAGCTTGAATTTTTGTCTGGCTTAGGGTTTTTAGGATTCTCATATTTCCCTTTAAGGGCTTATATTCCAACCCTTAGACCTCGTCTGTTACTGCAGTCAATTATCAGTCTAATGATGTATTACGCAGGGTCTCATTTCACTGAGCAAAAATATGGCGGTTACGTGACCGTGCTTGTCGGACTTCGATTTTTGAGGGGTTTCTCACAATACACGAAAATTAAAAACTAAACCCAATTATACCTTACTAAATTCTTAGAGAGCTAGATGCATTTAAGGCCAGTTGTGTGTAGCCCATTTTTACCCACAATATCACTTGATATCGACTGAGATGTGGTCAAACACCTAACAAGTTAATTCTATAAGAATAGTTCGTTTCAAACATTTATATGTTTGTAAAATGTTTATTTGACGTAAGTTACAATAAAAAAGTTATTATTAAAACATAAACTTTTTTGCAACAAATAGTGGTGCAATGAAGATTAAATTTGTTCAAAAGATTTCTCGTCTATATTATGTACTATTGACTGTTGGAGAGTTCTATAGTCTGGAGGCCAATCAGCGTAGAATCAGGTCGTGTTTGCCAAGAAAATACATCGTTATCGGAACCGAACCAACGTCAAATTTCTAATTCAGGATGCAACATTAAACCTAAAACCAACTTACGAAAACACATTGCAAGTTAAATAAAACTTTGCAAAAATATGTGAAAGCAGGCGAGTTTTAGTCGCCTAACCTATATAGCTGGTTGCATAACATATGACAGACATTAACTGATCAATGCGAAGCTTGCATGTCAACCGACCAGTCAAGCGTTTAGTTCTGCCTCTGAACTCCGAACCCATCATCGATCTTCGGCATTATTTCGAGCCAAGCTGACGTATCTAATTACATCATGCGTCGAACAGTATAGAATGTACAGTGACAGTAGCTTGGTGCTAACGTTCGTACACGCTTTACTCGAACTAATTTTTAAATGCATGTGATTAACGGGAACGCCGAAAGAGTCGTGTCGCCCGTATGCGTTTCCAAAACTAGTGCTTCATAAAGTGCAGAATTAGAAGTTGCTTCCATAACTCCAACGAAGCTTTTAGTATTATAGTATGTATTAAAAAAAAGTATTTAAGTATTCTATCAGTTATTTAACTGCCATTGTACAAGCTTTGCTTAGTTTGGGGTCCGATGGCACTGTGTGTTATGTCCTACGATATTTATTTGCACATCCACACCCAAATTTTTATCATGAACTGAAAGGTGCAAATTTAATTTTTCACCTAGTACAATAATTAGTAACGTACAATTATATATTTGTTTTAAATATGCTATACATTTTTAATCATATTTAAGTATTGTGTTAGACTAGTTCTAGATGGCGCCACTTTCTGTGCTTGTTTCGGTTTAGTACGTCTTGAAGTGGCCCACTTCGTTGTAGCGAAACCTCTTAGATAGATGGTGCTTTTTATTTTGATGAGATCCCGTGCTTGGAACAATTGCTTGCAATATTATTACAGCTAAGCCTTCGAAAAACTGGCTACATTTTATACAAGAGCTAGCGGTACACCTACCAAGCGGTTTACTGTACTGACTGGTGTAATTTTCATCTTTTTTACACGGTTTATTCTTTAAAAGTTTTCATGCTATATTTAAGCCACAATTATTGTTGTTGTACATGTATGCAATGGAAGTTTAATCACTGTCTCCTAGAAGCCGTAGCGGGAAACCAGCGGCGCGTATTCTGCCAATTCCATCGGACGAATGCCTTTGGCTTTTATTCGGCGACGTGTATAGAATACATGCCGTCGTCGGGAAACTAAAGGTTTTATTGAAAAGGCTTTCCCAGCGTATATGGTATGATGAGGAACGTATTAGGCAGTGGAATGAGACGATTGTCGGGAAGTTTACGCTCGTGTGATTGAAGGGAATGTTTCAGTCACTGGAGAGAGGAAGGATTCAGTACTCAATTCAGGGTTATTTTTGAATTATAAAGGGCAGAGTAATGTGGAATTGTCGAAAAGAGTTCATTGTAAACAATTTTTTCTACCACATTTAGGGTTAACTCAATAATGTAGCGATGATAGCTCAGTGGTTAGAAGGAGGTGGGAGGGAGTGGGTTTTAACACCAACAATGAGCTTGAGCTGCCGGTGAAGGAAGACACTGTGAGGAAACCATATAATAGTGGTAGGGTATTTTCAAGTACTAAGGCAAACTAAGTTCAAAGTTATAATGGATAAAGTTCATTCAATGCAAAAATAGTATGCTTTGGTTACTACACTATTGTGCACTACTTAGCATAATCCAAAGTAGTCCAAATATTTCAAAGTAGGTACCTACTTTGAAATATAATAAATATTTAAAATATTTTTTATAGAGTTGTTATTTGTTAAAAAGTTGGCTCCAAAATACTTCAGTTATTTTAATCGCTGTCATTGCAACGAAGTTATGCATTGTTAAGCGAAAACCGGATTCAACTGAATTTAACTAGTTTTCGAATTTGGCTCTGAGTCAAAAATTAAATGTAAAATCTTTATTTTTGAAATATATAGTGCTATTACTCTGAGCTAAAGCACAGTACAATAAAATATGAAAATGAAAAGTCGGTCAGGTTAAAGATTTCTGTTTGAAATAATATAGATTAGTTTTTATTCTACAACTGTTGTAAATTAACTGAAACAGTTTAGAAATCGAAAAATCGAAATGATGTTGATATTTGATTTGTTGAAATCGAATCAAGATCGATTCTATTGGATGTATCAATTATCCATATAATATATCAATTGCTTGTTAGTGTACAATAAAGTCGTAATTTAGTCTATTATATTCTATCTTCGAGATTGAGAACTCCCGGACATAAAAGTTTAAGTATCTCAACTACGCTGATAAAACTAATTGAAACAACACTTTTTAGTAATTGTTTTGTAAAATTTATAACAGAATTAAATTCATGTCATGTCAATTTGTAGCAAATTATATTTAAATTCTAATTAAATCTTAAAAATATTATATTACCTATCATTATAAACCTTACCATAGATAATTATGCAGACCAATGTATTACATCTAATATCGAAGGATTATGCTTGTCTGAATAAAACTAATCCATTTGCAATTTTTCGGGGTGATACTTTCTAATACTCGACGGGCTAGCTACCACCCTCAAGTTGAATATCTGTCGACATACACCTGACGGCGTGTTCCCGCAGCCTCACTTGAAAGCCAGTTCCATTCCAGGCTAGGTGTATTTACCATATTCGACCATTCCGTCACTTAAAATTAGGTGAGCTGTGGTCAAATACTTAGCCTGTCAACCATAATATATATCAAAAAATATCTTATTGGGCATATATCTTCACTGTTTAGTGGTTCACAAATTGAAATCAAATAATTTCGTTCGTGCTTAATGAACTTAAAGCGCTTAGGAATAGCCGTTTTACAGCATATTGTATAATGATTGTAGGTAAATTTTGCAATAACAAAGGTGGTTTATTCATATTTTGAACCAAAGAGAACATAAAAAGATAATGGAACGGGACAAAAACATCGGGTCCAAAAAGTCTGACCACGCCTACATCGGGTTAAGCCTATTAAAATCCTTTTGTTGATAATCCTTTAATCTTTCTGTAGTAATTAAGCTCAAAAAGCTGTTTGTTTAATTACAGGTCAATTATTAACCACGGTTGCTGGGGTTGTGTTGCTGGGCAAAAGCTGTATGTTAAGAAAATCAGAATAGCAACACTTTTTAATTTTATTAAATGCATTGGCGAAAGTGTGGAATTTTTACATTGATATTTTTTATCATTATTATTTCTTTAATTTTAGGTTAGGTTAGGTTAATTATAAAGGAAATGTGTAAAAATATTATAATTTCAGTCCCTGGGCAGCAGGGCTTTGCTCGGTGTATGCAAAATTAAAACACTCGAAAATAGAAATGAGACTTTGCTAGATCGATTTTTCATAATTATACAAATATTGATTGTTTAATATTTTTATTAGATTTAGTATCTTTTTTACTGGTGACAGGCTAGATGTTTGACCCCAGCAAAGTTATTGTATGGTGGATGATGGTAAACACACATAGTCTGGAATAGGTGCTGGTTATAAAGTGTTTTAATATCAGCCAGGGAAATCTTATATACAAAATGATTGCACGTGATCAATGAATTAGCGATGATAGATCAATGGTTAGCGCGGACAGATGGCAAACCGAAGGGAGTGGGTTTAAGTCCCAACAACGAACTTGGGCTGCCGATGAAGGAGATCATTGTGAGGAAACTATAGCATAGGGTATTCTCTAGTACTCGAATAGCTAAGTACCATGCGCCTAACTGTGCACAAGCACCTAACTGTCTGATTCGCAGCTTCACTTGAGAGTCAGTTCAATTCCAGGCTGGGCGTGCTTTACCATCTTCGATCACACCGTCACTTAACATCAGGGAGCTGTAGTAAAACACCCAATCTATGAAGAAGCAAAAAAAAATACCTTTATAGAGACAATATAAAAATAATGTTTGCATAGATTTTGACCTAAAACATGTTCAGTAAATTATTGCTTCGTAATTTTAATCTCAGCGTGAATATTTGTTGTATAACTAGATTCTTACTGTTGGGAGATCTAATTAACGACATAAGTTACCTAATTACTTAGGTTTAGACTTGAATTAGCAAGTAAGGAAAACTTTTTGTTAACAACCGTTTTCCTTAATTAAATACCTCCCAGTCTCCACAACTTTGCTATTTAGTAATTAAAATTCATTCATTGTGTTACTCTCGATGTTGCTTTGTTAAGAATTTTGTTTCTTTCTCTTGCTGTTGTTCTGGGCTCGCCTGGCAACTAAGTTACTACTCAGAGTTAAGTTTCATAAGAAATATTATTATTTTTGGTGTTTGTTTCACCACTAGCCTAAAGGAGTCGTCTGCAAATAGTTACTGTATTTAAATTAGATTTATCAAATGCTAGCGGATGCCTCGCGGTTTCACCCGCAAAGTTCTCGTTCCCGTGGGAAATACAGGGATAAAAAGTGGCCTATGTCACCCGAGGATAGTATAGCTTCCCAACGGTTAAATAGTTTTTGAAATCGGTCCAGTAGTTTCAGAGCCTATTCAATACAAACAAACAAACAATCAAATCTTTCCTCTTTAGAATAGTACAGATATAGATATAGATAATGCACCTAGACATACAAAACCTTGTATAATTAAAATGTGTATTTAAATTAGAATTATTACATTGTGTTTTGTGTTTTATGAAATAAATAAATACACTACCAAAATTTCTAATTTGCAGCCCCATTAGTTCAGCCTCTGCGTAGATAAATGAGTCAGTCAGAACACCTTTTTATACCTACGTGTATAGATCTAATATACGAAACCGAAAGGCGGGCTATATGGCTCCCATTAAGAGGGCCTATTATTTTCAATAATTGTGAGCTTTAACATCAGCTACTAAATGGGCTGCTCATGTTGTCAAGTAATTAAAAGTAATTTTTTTCTAGAAAAAGTTAAAATAAACTTCAAACTGCTCAAACTCATTTACAGTCAGAGCTCTTTGATCAGTCGCCTAGAAGTAACGCAAAGAGTCGACTAAGTCTTTGAAGATGGTATTTCTTATTTTCCGAGAAGTGAGATACATTATTTTAATATATCATAGTGACTCTTGAAGAATATCGTCCTTGACTCCGAGTGATCTTGAATGCCCATGTCTTGAGCGTGCTTCATCTTAGACCGCATTTCGCTTAATATCAGGTAGGGCTAGCCTGTAATATATTAAATTAAAAAAGAAACAAAAACCTGAAATAAACGTTTTCCGCCCACTCACTTTCTGCGTTAATATTTTTGTGTTACAAATTAGAAATTTGTCTGTATGTTCACTCCTAGTTTTTCACGTAAAATTGTATGGATGTAGGATGATTCAATTTGAAATGCTAATTTTAGAAATCGCGATTATAACTGTGACGCTCTGTTTTTACCGTAAATATGTTTTTAATTTGCTTCCATAGTGGGAGTCGATTCCGGAAATTCATGGTAACAAAATCAGGAGATAGTTTGGTGCTCCAATACCTGTTATCTACATTCAAAATGTAATTACAACAATCAACAGCTAAAGGATGAAAGATTCGTACAATGAAGGCAGATTCGAACCGTTTAGTTTTATGGAATATCGACCATGAAGCGGTGTCGCTTCTTGGAGCTCCTGGCTGTCCGATAGTAGAATGGGCAGGGGTGTAATTAGGTAATTTAGATCTGAAGCGCATTTTTCAGAGCATAATCGGTAGGAGGCCAACATTGTCGTCAAAACTTATTCATGAATAAAAAAGCTAACTCACAAATACAAATTACAAATATTTTATTGATAACACCAATGTTACAAGTCCCTTCAAAATGTTTAAATATGTCATTAAATGAGTTTAAAAACACTGATTACATGTCAACACAAAAATGTCAAAATAATTTATGTCAACATACATACAATACAATACAATACAATATACATGTCAATATAAAATATGTCAATCTAAAAATATGCCAACACCAAAAAAATATTGTCAATATAATAAAATGACATGACAAAAAAAACATAATTACTTACTAGTAATTCAATAATCTTTAAGTTTGAAAACTCTTCACTCACTTGAACATCATTTTTGTACCTGGTTACTAACACACCTAGCCTGGAATGGAACTGGCTCTCAAGTGAAGCTGCCGGAACACACCGTTAGATGCTTGGCAGCAGATTTTCAACTTGAGGGTTGTAGCTAGCCAGCCGAGTACTAGAAAGTACCCTACCACCATGCTATGGTTTCCTCACGATGTTTTCCTTCACCGGCAGCTCAAGCTCATTGTTGGGGTTTGAACCCACGCCCTTCGGCATGCGAACCTACCGTACTAACCACTAAGCGATCATCGCTACTAATAAAAACACTATTTTCTGTGTTTAAAAACAAAACTAAAGCATGATCACTAACGAATACGTCTGAAACAAGAAGTTGTCAAACGGAACGAGATATTTCACATAGTTATAATGGGATTTCCGGGAAGGCTGACTAGCTCACAATTCTACCAGGGTTTTAATGGAAAACATCTATAAAATAGGGCTGGAGTTTACGACTCCTAAAATGAACAGCCCGCCCCGACAATAGAGTTGAAATAAGTTGCTGTTACATTCAATTAAATATATCTTTATGGGTTGCTAACTCTCGGCGAGTCGTAACCGTGCTTTAGTGATTTTCGAGAATGTAGATGTGATGCTTTTTAATGGTTTTAGTATTTTTTTGTAAGAATTCTTTACACAGACAGAACTTTTTTGTGTAATTTGTTTTTTATTTAATTAATTCACCATTCGAGTTATAACCCACAGGTGGCTAAAAATGCTTGACATCAGGCACGTGAGGTCAAACGTTGACCTAATTGAATTAAAATAAAGTGTAAAGCCATGCACGCGTTGTGCACTGCTTTGACTCCTTGAAAAAGGCCACCGGATGTAGCTGAAACTGTAGTTGGAGAATCCGTAGTTGCTTACGCATATTTAAAACAATAATGTGTTAAAATCATATCAGTTTCCATGGTAATAAAAACTGTACATGCTTCATTACAATCACTGGGTTTTATATGAGATTTTTTTGTACCCAAGAATTTCCAGAAGTGTAAATTAATTTTCACATATAAATATGATCGACTTTTGGAAGATTTTGATTAGACTAGTTGATATACTCGTATGCGAAAGCTTAAGCATATAGGTAATTAAAATATTATTTTCGTTAATGTAAGAATGACGTCATTATGTTGCTGCAAAATATACTTGCAAAGATCTCGTCAATGCTCGTGTTGTACGCGGTAATGTTATTTTTTTTGTTAGTTAGGTAGATGTTATTTAAAATGGTTTTTTCATGGGAAATGGCGCATTATCAAATTTTTTATTTCAATAACAAGTGTGCTCTACTTTAACACAAATAGCACTTTTTATAATCCATTTTTGTTACTATTTTCGGATGCATGTATACAATTTGTGGTTACGTGCTATGTCCAAAAACCGCTTGTCATTCACAGCCTATACGAGTTTTATGATAATCGCAACCTCACAGCGGTTAATTGGTATTTAAGAACCAAATCCCGCCCGACCAAAGCTTAAATTCTCATGATCTCAATCCCACGATTGGCCTATTTTTATTCGGAATTAAACTGGCTTTATGCGAAACCTTTTCCAAAGGACAAAAAATTCAATCCGTTCCCGCTCCCACATATTTTCCGAAGGCGTTAAAACCCTAGGGGTTCCGCCACCCATACAGAATCTACCGCAATAAAGTTCGCAAGGAACCGTCAGAACGGAACGAGAAAATTCAAAGTCGCGCATACCTTCATTACTTAAACTTTAACGTCAGTGAAACATTGCCACTTAGAAAGGTTTGAGAATTTCAATTTTAGGTCAGTACTTTCAAAAGGCTTAGACAGCGTCCATTATTACAAACCTTGACAAACATTGGTTACGCCCTTTTCGCCTATAAAAGTAAAATATGGGCCGACCGCGTGACGTCTAGGGATTTTCTGCTCTCCTGGTAGAAAGAACGTAGAGAAATGAAGGCTTCGTCGATTTTGCACCAGTTTTATGTGGAACATAAAATTGTTTTCGCAGGGGTAGCTAGCGAACGCTGTGTTTAGGTACATTGGTTAACTTTTGATATGTATATAAATAACTGAAATTTTGGCAAAGAGATTTTCTCAACCTTAGCATTTTTAGTTGAACAATTTAGACTACTTTCAGCCATCCACTAAAATCACTGCAAAAATTATTTCAAAGATAATAATGTTACTTTCTGAAGCCACTTTAGAACGCAACTCCCCTAAGAGCTAGTGCCAACTTTTTTACTGGAAATGTCAGAAAAACGAAAAGTATTGGGGAGTTTTAAAATGTCACCTTTTTGTCGAAATTTGTTAGAACATATCGTGTAGTGCCTTTAGAGTAAAGCTTGTACTATGGGTAACTAAGTGATAGAATGCTTATGTACTTTATTTTTTTGTAAAAACATACAGAACACCCAGACACGGACCAAACATTTATCGTCACCATGATGAGAATCGAACCCACGCCATAAAACTCTAGAGGCCAAGATATTCTGCCAAATGAGCTAACGGGGCAGTCAAATTAAATATAAAGAAGATTTTAATTTTATTGCAAATACTTTTTATTTTAATTTTAAAATTAATGATGTATTAGAGAAAAGGCAGGACACAAGTAACTGCGACTGATGAGTGTATATTAAAACGGTAATTAAATTAGAAGAAGCGAATAGTTAGTTCCAGGATCGCAGCAAAATGAAAGGTGCTTCGGAAAAGTCATGTGAGCTATAAATATAAATCACCGAGCATGTCAAATATTTAAAAAAGTGATCTATTATTTGTTGTATATTAATTATTCGTTACATGACTGTAAAGTTTACTGATGAAGAATATAATTGTTATAATTATAAAATTTTTACTGTGTAAAATGTAATAATTTCAAGCTAAACTTTTGAACCAAACTCGAATTTCTGATTGGTCGTTTTTGATCTGTCCTTATTTTAGTATACGGCTGCGACTTTTGTAGCTTCTAACATCAACCAGCTATCGCAGTTTTTATGGCTCTAGTGGAATCTTAATTTGCAATACTACCATCAAAATTTTTAATCAATAACTCAACGAAATTGGATTTAAATTAGAATCTAAGACCCTCTGAGGCCCTCTTCCAAAATCTAATTTAATATAGGGCCGACCAAAGAGCCTATAACCCCATAATTCACTTCTTAGAAATTACTTTAAAAGTTGACCTCACAATTTGTGTCACGAAATATGACTTATGCCTGGAGTCAGCGGAGCGGAGTAATGAAGTTTTATAGTCCTAAAATGGACTTTATTGTAATGGAATAAGAGCTTGCAATTTACGGAGTGGGTGAAATAATTGAGTTTCGTCGCTAAGAATCGGAGACTTTCGCTTAATTTACACCGTTCGAGTCGAGTGTTTATAGTAGTCTCCTGTATAGTGTGAAACTTTAAGAACTCTAGTAGGTACCTCTATAGTATATAATATACAGTGAAATCTTTATAACGTCTTTTGATATTTTACTATGGAAATTGACGTGATTATGACACATTTTTGTTTATCTTATGCAGGATTGGGATTAGTCACTTTCGAAGATGAAAACTGCCTACAAGACAAGAAAAGGTTTTATAATTTGAGAGACTAAAATGGGAACTGGCTGTCAAATTATAGAACCTTAGGTTTGTTAACAAACTTTTAATTACTGAGTGATTAATACTATTCGAAAACTACAAATCATTTTATAATTATTTTAATACATTTTTCTAATACAAAGTGAGCATCAAAAGCTGTGATGGCGTAGATTATGATGTCAAAGTTTAAGATGTAGCTGTAATGAAAATTGTAATCTTTTCCCATTGCAATAGCGTCTTGTTTCTCTCATAAGTTAATTGTTACTAAAATCAAATAAAGTTTTACAATAAAATTATATCTTTAGAAAAAATTCCAATCACGTACCATCTGCCACATTGATGAAAATATCCGCACAAAAACAAAGCTACAATAAAATCAAATGTCGCCTTCAATAATTCCAAACCTTATAACTTGGTGGCATGTGATGCTCGTAAATCGACGCGGGTTCCAAAATTCTTTGCAAAGAATCAGCTGAGCGGAATTCAAACCTACCCACTGTTTTAATACGTGCTATAATTATATAACAAGTACGGAGAAAAGTTATGCAACATTCGGTTCAGCAAGTTTTTGGATGGGCGATCAATTGTAAAAGGTGACCGTTAATACGAATTTAAAGGGACTCAATTGCAAATCCTAAGAACAAGCTTTACTCAATTCTAAGTACTACGCGCGATTGAACTCTTATGATGGATGCGCATGAAAAACCTTATAAAATCCCTAAAGACTTTGTTCTTTCGTCATTCAGACCGGACATATTACAGTTCTCATGAAAACTCAACTTACTTGTAGAATTTATGGGAAGCAAATACCCCTAAATACCCTATAGATATTATTGACTATACAAATGAGTTGACCATAAATGGTTACATGGTCAATTTATATGCAGTTGAAGTGAGAAAAATAGGAATTCCAACAAAAAATATCTAGACTCTACAAAATACCTCCGCTTACCAAGACCTTAAAAGTTTACACTCAGGTCGCAAGTCTCAGGCACTGTAAGGATAAACCGCACGTCGATACAAATTTTGTTACAATGAAATAATACAATAACAGCAGAGAATCTGCGAATTTATCCAATACTTGTATAGTGTTAGAATAGATTTTGGATTGTTGTTCTCCCTTTTTTTCAAAGACAAAAAGTGTTAATTGTCTGTTTACTGTTTGTCTCTATTTGTTGTTTTTTTTTGTTTTGTTACAAAATAAAAATTATTTTCTTTCTTTCTTCTAATTGATACAGACCAGTTTTAAGAGGCAAGTAGTCTCTTAAACGTTCGATTAGAAAAAAACTTAATGAAAATCAACAAATCCCTATCGTAACATCACCTGGTAGTAAGAGACGCAATTTCAAGTAAATTACATCAACTTAATGCTTTAAGAAGCGGAGGCAAACGCCAGGGGTCGTACTTAACTGTGCTAACGGTCAATAAGGGTAATAAATAAAGACCGGTCTTAGCTCGCTCCATCCGGAAAATACCGGTTACTTTGACCGGTTAACCGGCTCTATGTACCGGTTTGTATATTGGAGAAACGACTGTGTCTGTATACAGTTGGCTATTAGTGCTTACATGTACTTTTTTATGTTTAACAGGTTTGGTTTGCTTTATACTAGCGCTGAACAGTAATTCGTGAATAAGGGCTTATGTTATGGATTGTGGGGGGTTTATGTCTTAGGGTTGACGTTGCCTATAAGTAGTAGAAGTCAGAACTAATCTTTATCGTGGGTCACGTTTTATTAATGTTTCACATCTGCCGGGTGTCCAATGACGGCCAAATTTTTTTTCCTATGCTTGCTTCTTATGCACGTGCAAATCCGGAGCATACCGCTAGTTCTACGCAATTCAGCCATAATTTATCCACAAGTGCTACTTAAAAAATAATGCACTCTCATGTGTTTTTCGCAGCTATAAAATTCAACTGTACGTTTCCAGCGATATCACCAACTCGAGATTAAACTGCGCATTTTAGAACATTAGGAGCATGTGTTCGGCTCTTAAGAACTCAAGGCTTTGACCTGATATATGACGTTTGACTCGCGATGTGAATTATTCGAGTTAAAGATTATAGTGTACGTACTATTTACGGTTATAAGTTTGTGTACTAAGCCGAAAGGGGATAATTGACTATGACATTAATGATGTTTCATGACATGATGTTCTCGATCTATATCGGGACCTGGTCAAACGTTTAGAGGAGGCTTCAGGTTACCTGAATGCTGGCATCTACTTTGGCCAAAGCTTCTGCCATCACGCTGCCATCCAGCGTGGCAGTGCTGGATGGCAATTCTGGCACACAAAGCATTCTGGCCACATATCCGTCCTCTGACGGACTTTTAGATTACGTTTTTTTTGTAAATAATATATAATAATTTAAGATATTTTGATTTATAATAATAAATATTGAAGAAATCATTGTATATATTTATACCGTTTATAAATTGAACAAAAATGTTTTTTTTGATACATGTATAATTATTGGAAAAACATTGTATCTACTAAATATTGTATTCCGAAAGGACTTGTTGTGTATTAATTAATACCCAATTAATTAATACACAACTTACAATAAAATATTTTGCATTTTAAGGTAAGCAAAACATCATGAGGAAACCGTATGGTGGTAGGGTACTTTATAGCCCTCGGTTGGCTAGCTACCAAGCTGAAAATCTGCTGCCAAGCACCCAACGCTGTATTCTGGTAGCCTCAATAGTGAGACAGTTCCATTCCAGGCATGTTTACTGTTTACCATCTTCATCACACCATCACTTAACATCAGTGAACTGTGGTCAAACACCTAGACTGTCAACCATAGAAAATATACCTAGTCTTGCCATAAATATTGTAACAAAGAAAATTTATTTTTTTCTTTTGCAAATAACATGTATTACTTTTACAGTGTGTTAGTTTAATACATAAATATAAAACAATTTAAAATATAAAAAGTTTATTTCGAAGTCTCCATTGGCTACAATACAGTCCTTTAAACGTTGAAGCCAGTTATCAATAGAAGTACGCACTCTTTCTATGGGCAAATTCTTCACTGCCAATCGTATGGATTGTTTTAGGGACTCCAAATTATCATGGCGTTTAGAGCAAGCCGTACTCTCTAAAACTGACCATAAATCATAATCCAGCGGATTAAGATCGGGACTAGACGACGGCCAGTCTTTAGCTCTGATGAAGTCCGAAACGTTCGCTTCCAAACAAGACTGCGTGGACCGAGCATTATGACCGGCGCCGAGTCTTGCTGGAAGGACCATACTTGGTTATTGAACATGGTGTTGTTAACTACTTAACTACCTTCTCAAGAATGGTATCTTGATACACTTGTGCCGATGTTTTGATACCTTTTGAGACCTTTTTCACAAAAATATGGCTCAGTCACTCCTTCATAGCCAACACCCCACCAAACCATCACTGAAGTCGGATAATGCCCACGTTGCACTCTGTCGACTAATTGGGAAGCTTCCTTAGAGCTTTGAGCATAAATACGGTCATTTTGTTTGTTAAAATGTTGCTCAATTGTAAAAAATTTCTCATCCGTAAACAAAAATTTTCTGTGACCTCCTTTTGCGTACCGCTTCAGTAGTTGTTTCGATTTTACCACCCTATTCTTTTTTAATTATCAGTTAAGAAGTGACCAGTGCGTCTCTTATAGGCTGGATGTCCTAAGTCATCTTTTAAAATACGCGACATGGTTCTAGGTGCCATCTTCATATCCCAAAATAAAATCTTTTGCTTTCGGACAGGATTTCTTCGAATTCTACCCCTTACTGCTTTGACCACCTTTTTCGTACGAACACTACGTGGACGGCCAGATCTTTTTCTGTTACAAACAGAGGAGGTCTCATTGTACCTATTAAAAGCCCGGTACACAAACATTTGACTAATACCAAGCGTATGGAGAGTTTTAAAAATTGCATTTGGCTCCATACCTACTTTGCGTAGCGCAATCACAGCGATTCGGTTCTCTTTGTCACCCCACTCCATTTTAATATCGCAAAATATTGTACAATTTATTGGCGCCAAAATGAAAAAACACAATGAACAATCATATAAAAATTACAGATTCCAAATTCAAATGTAATATTTTGTTTATTTTTAGTTTTAACAGTATTTATGGCCAGACTAGGTATATTTTGCTTATGAAAGAGAATATTTTTATTGCATCCAATTCCTTGACGCCCTTTTTTTTTTCTTTTTTTTTATGGTTGACAGGCTAGTTGTTTGACCACAGCTCACCTGATGATATGTGAAGGTGTGGTCGAAGATGGTAAAGCACACCTAGCCTGAAATGGAACTGGCTCTCAAGTGAGGCTGCCGGAACACACCGTTAGGTGCTTGGCGGCGACCTGATGTTGGTCTAAGTTTCAACTAATATGGATTTCTGTACATGTATACAAGAGAATGCAATGCATTTATCGACTAGGCGTGGCAACACATTACTGTCTCAATGTTCTTGTTTGTTATTTTAATTTAATTTTGGTGTATGTAAACAATAAAATAAACTCTATATATTATTGTTTAGAATGAGAAATGAAAACCGTACAACACCCAATACTAATTATGTTATACAAATGTAAACTTCCACAAAAGATCTTTTAAAACGCGTTTCAAAAGGAAAAAAGCGTACTTCGAATCTAAGCATTGAGAATTGTATATGGAATTATTCATTTCAAAAAGGTTCGGACGATTGTAATGTTGATTTTTTTGTAGCCTCCGGGAATTCTCTTTGCTCTCCCTTTATCCTTTAATAATTAAAATTTAAGACTGCCTTTCGGAAAACGTTTCTACTATGGATTACGAATCTTTGAATGGTTTGACCTGTGAAATGCTTATTTATTGTACTTTTTCGGCCGATTTAGAAAGAAGCAAGTTATTTTACCTATCTGATGAAAAAAAAAATATTGATGTTTTCTGGCTGTTTTATTTAAGAGCTAGTTCCAATTCAATTGTAGGTATGTGTATTAATTTCCAGCAATATTACGCCGAATTCATCAGGATCATTTTTTCTGGGGTCACTTCTATATATATATTTCTTTCTTGTTATGCCTTCTGCATTGGCCATTCGTAAATCTGTGCCTCTAGCATATTAATATTCGAGAGCTGCGCAGTAGGTTTACGATAGTCAAATATAGGAAAAAAATCGGTTGCCATTTACTCCCGCTAGTGGCGCTGTCCCACTTTAAATACATTATTGTATCATGTACGCAATAAGAAAATTTCGTAAATTGATATGCTAGGCCGCCTAGAACAGTTTTGACATGCGGTGGTTAAGATATCCTTAGCTCATCTTGCAACCGGACGGTGAACGCTCCTTTACTTTGTCTGGGCTATCATTCTGTTATAAAATTATGACATTACAACCACACTTGAATGGCAATAAGAGCACACTTTAACTTTGAATAAAAAAGCAATCTCTGAAGTTTATGAACTTGCTGTAGATTGAATTCAAAGTTTCAGACGCGCGTTTTATTTTTTTCATTTTGTTTATTATCTTCATTATCTGCTTTTCTGCAGTCACGAAAACCCCATCCATCAAAGAATAAACAAAAGTAAATCACCGGAATTCCAACTTCACGAAACCTCATAAGTTGTTTGACTGACAAAAAAATCATATTCTTGTAAACGAGCTGCGAAAAAGCGGGTCGCGAAGTCTTTGAAGTATCAGAACTAGCACAGATTATTACAGAGGGATAAATACAAAAAAAAAATTACACAAATGATATACTATAAGTTTAAAATGGTATTAATTCGATATACTACAATTTTGATACTTAATTCATCAAACATTTTACTCTAAAAATGCAGCTGAAAAATAAAAAATAAACCTTATGTGTTAATTGATAAATAGTCAACAGTCAAGTGGCTAGTTAACTACTTTCAAATCCAAAATCTGCCGCCAAGCATCTAACGGTGTGCTCCGGCAACCTCGATTGAGAGACAACTCCAGTCTAGGCTAAATAATGTTTACCATTTTTGACCACACCGTCACCTAGCATTAAGTGAGCTGTGGTCAAACACCTAGCCTGTCAACCAAACAAAAATTATAGATCGTTTTTTTACTTGGTTTACCTTCTGTTTTTTTTATTCCGTGACACAAAGACACAGCTCGTCACATAACTTTGTAAGATTTTGCCAAAGCACTTCTTTGGAAGTAGCTTGGCTTTTGTCATTCCTGCGACGTGGGTAGTTGGAAACTATCATTGAGCACGACTTTCCCCGCTTCACGAGTGTTTTGCGTATTTATGTATTGTTATAGCTAAGTTAGTTTGAGATTTCATGGTTAGAAGTAGATAAATATGTCGATGAGGGAAGTATATGCTTTCAGCAATAATTTTGGGAAAAATAATGTTTGTGAATATGTCTAATTGAAAATTGAATAGTTATTCTAACTTTAAGCACTTATTAAAGTTATTTTAAAAAAACATGTCAGGTGTCATACTATGAGCTCTTATCCTCAAGTGAGGCGATCATCATGAGAAAGCTTTGCAACAGCATATCGTATACCTGCGTAATAAGGTCGGCAGTCACACCACCTATTCGTCTCTTTAAATGAATGGTATCAATAGCTCACGGTACAGCTGATGTATTTTAAAGTCAAGCTAATGGCTCGTTCTTATTTGTTTTTATTATAAATGGTTGTGATGGAATAGAAGCATTATGTGCAAGGTAACAACTATTACTCATTACTTTGTGATAAGCAACACAAAATAATAATCTATCAATGAATACTTACATTAGGTACTGTAACATTGAAAAACAATAAAAAATATAAATGAAAGTAGGCGGGAGTGTTCTGAAAAGATTTACTGGTTTGGATGTCAGGTAAGGATGAGGGAAGGTCGCGTCAAAGGGGCTTATTTCGGATAGCCGGAGGGCAAAGAGGGCAGAGTCTACCGGCCGTCCCAAACATAGATGAAAAGACGAGGTGGCTAAAGATCTTCAGGAGCTGGAAGCTATTGGGTTTTAACTAATGCAAAATAAAGAATGATGGCGCCTTTTAATATCTGTTGACAAATTTACTTCAGTTACATCTAAAAAGATAATTTAAACGAACTTAATTTATAAAATTAAAAAATTCGAATGCCCACTATTTTTTTTTAAATTTATTGCTGGTTCACTCGGTTAGGTGTAAGGATTGTAATGTTACCCCATATATCCAAACTTGTGTGTATGTAAAAAAAAATATTTGTTACCTCGTATCTTCTACACGACCTAATGGATTACGACAATTAAGGTATCGTTAGATTCGTCTCAATAACTCAACTGTCTTTATAGGGTTAAAAAAAACAATATGGTGGATTTTTGGCGCGAAATAGATAGATAGTTATAACTCTTTATTGTGCACACCATAAACAGAAAAAATTACAGAGTAGAACTAGTTGAGCTAGTAGTGCCACAAGTGGCGGCCTTATCGCTAATAGCGATCTCTTCCAGGCAACCAAGAAAAGAAAAACATGAGAAACAAAAGGGAGAAAAAATAACGGGGAAAATAGTAATACATTAATTAAAATAATTAACCAAACCTGTCAAGTATGGTATCTTAATGAAGAAAATTAAAAGGGGATTACAAAAATATATTTATGTTACATGTTTAAATTTAATCAGAAAAAATAAATTGGATTTAACCATTTTTTTCTTTTAGTTATAGCTAGTTTATTAGAAGTTGCGTTCGATTATTTAAACTCTTCAGCTTGTTGATAATCGTGTTCTGAAATACAGGGTTAAATTATACAAACCCTTGGGGTTTGGGGTGTACAAAGCGAGAAACGGTCCTGTGTACAACTTTTAGTATAGATCGGGTTAGATTTAGCTGATTCTTTCCGAAAAAAAAAATGGCTGGTCCATCGAAAAAGTTTGTTGAACCCTGACAATGAAGTATATACAGATTTTTTATATGATTTCAAAGTTGTTCTCGTAGTAAATGTTCATAAATAGGAGTACAACGAGCCCTTGTCGGCTTAATAGGTACACCGAAAGCTTATAACCCTGTGTATTTATGGTAGATAGGTAATAGACACGAGAAAAGCTGATTTATTTTTCATTAACAATGTTTTACAAAATAATCCGCCAGAGAAGGTCACAGACATAGCTCAGCGTATTAGCAAGCCGTGGGCTGGACATATCTGTCGCAGAACCATGGAGTGACAATATATGCGAAGATCGGGCTGAGTGACATGTCTTGTATATAGATAGATAAGTCAAAATACAAAGTTCTTTCCTTCAATTTATAAAATTGAATTAGAATTTTAAAAAAGAATAGTCAGTCATGGGTAATGCCAACGGAAGTGAAAACTGTCAGCATTTCGGTGACGCGAACCCATAACTTCGCTCGTTTACTTAAAATTACTAAAATTTCCGCATAAAATCTGCTAATTAATGAAATCAGTCCAGTACGTGCTCAAATGTTTGCCCACCGCACTTGACAAGCGGAATGATTTCCAACCAGCGCCCAACGGTGGACAATCTACCTAATTTCTCGCTGGCTACTAAAATAGCATTAATATTTTATACTACCGCAGCACTGGGTATGGATCAAGTGACGAAATGTAGAGGGCTCAGTTAAATTAAATCAAAATTAAATAAGTTTTTTATAATATTAGTAAGTGCTATCTTAGACCGCACTACTGCTTACCATTAGGGTGGTCAAAAGTTAACCTATTAATTATTATTTTATTTAATCATTAATTATTTTAGAAAGCAATTTTATCTCGCCTCTATTCACAAGAATTTGTCGACAGCCCTGTTGGCTAATTGGTAGCATAATTATATTCTTTAAAAGCTATAGGGGTTGAGTTTGACTCTCACCCAGGACAAATGTTTATTTTATTTTACAGAATTTTCAACAGTTACGATACAAATATACGCACAAATAAATAGAAACAAAAAATCATATAAGTAGTAGAGTAGAATGTATATTGCAGAGTAGTATATGAAATATAGGTAAATATGAAATGCCAGTTTTGTCAGTGATTTTTGGCTGATTTTAATCAATCTTTCAGGTAATTTTAGTCTTAGGTTCCGCGCTGATGGCATAAGTCGTCCTTTTATTCGGTGTATGGTATGTGTATGGTTTCAATGGGCAAGGACCCATTGAAACCATACATCTTTTTTATCCCCTTCTTGGATTAGTTAGGTAGAATTCTGAAATGGGTCTGAAAACTACAATAACTTACGTTTGTTGTGCGTATCAGCCGCAATAAAAAAAAAACAAAAACCTCTTTCGTCTTTTGACTTGAGCATGGCAGACGAGCTTTTACCTGCGTCAACTTTATGATAAAGTATGATCTAATTCCTTATAAATAAGTTTCATTTTCAAGTGCAGAGTTGTTCCGTAATATTTTCGGTTAGGTTTCCTACAAATGTGATGTAATCCTGCGATGTCAGAGGCCTTCGGGCAATTAACTTTGACATACGTTTTGGCGAGTCAGTTTACACTTAGTTTTTAATTTTCAAATTTGTCAGTCAAATAGCACATAAAACTTGTTGTATTTACTGTATAGCATGACTGTTTCTGGTTTTATCTTATTTAAACCTGACTTCTTCTCTTTAACTGGATTCACGTGCATTGTTTTCTTTCTATCTATTCGACTATCCAATAACATACAAATTTACCAATTTAAAAAACCCGACTGCATGACCCTTAGGCCAACTAAACGCACTGCCCCAATTAAACAGCGAGGTTTCGGACTAAACGAAAATATTTTATCGATGTATACAACTTTTAGATTTTTGTTGATTTTTTAAAAACCGCTCGATCGATTTCGTTACAATTTATTTGGGTCTGAAGTATGATGTACCAAGCAAGAACTGGCTCTCAAGTGAGGCTGCCGGAACACATTTTTAGATGCTTGGCTGCAGATTCTCTAATTGTAGCTAGCCAGTAGCGACGACCCGGTAACCTGCCAGAGTACTAGAAAGTAGCCTACCACCACGGTATCGTTTCCTCACGATGTTTTTCTACACCGGCAGCTCAAGCTCATTGTTGGGGTACGACCCCAAACCCTCAGGTGTGTGAACCGACCATGCTAAACACTGAGCTATCATCGCATTTATACTTCTTAATGTTAAAATAGTAACTTAAGATATTTTTTGTTTCAGGTAAGTACAAATGTACGAGAAACGTATCTGAATATAAACCTTATTATAATATGCGTAAGTAAGTTTATTTTATTGTACTGAAAACATTGGTCATAATCATAATGTAACCATTTAAAGTAGATCCGTTAATAGCTTTCAATCAAACCAAAAGACACCGACATAGAAGTCTTCCTTCCTAGATAATAAAACTAATATATCAAGACCTCCGAATCCAAGGCTGGTTAATGTTTTCAGAGGTCTAAATAGAAAAAGCTGGGTGGTAGTTTGCGAAAGATATTTCCTACTATAAGTCATTCGTGCGTTTTGCTTGTGAATCGCTTCACTAAGCCTTGGTCTTATTTATGGGGGATAAGGGAGGGCCAGATCTGTAATATTACACTTGATGTATCACCACTTATTTTATAGGGCTGATGCTTTTGATTTTCATAAAAATAGTTTATTATGTTATGAAAAACTAATGAAATTGGTCATAAGGACAATGAAAATTGAAATAAAAAAAGTTACAACCAAAATGCTTTCCTATTAAAAAAAACAACTGTCCTTTGTATCTATAGAACAACGTTTTCCACTTATGCATAAACGCATCCTCAGCACGATATAAAAAAATGAAAAAGGTTTAATAAAAAAGCTTTTTTGTACATTCCTCAGGTTTATTTACTGTTTTTAGGGTTCCGTACCCAAAGGGTAAAAACGGGACCCTATTACTGAGACTTCGCTGTCCGTCCGTCCGTCTGTCACCAGGCTGTATCTCAAGAACGGTGATAGCTAGACAGTTGAAATTATCACAGATGATGTATTTCTACAGCCGCTATAACAACAAATACAAAAAAAAAATATTTAAGGGGGGCTCCCATACAACAAACGTGGTTTAATTTTGCCGTTTTTTATAGATAATGGTACGGAACCCTTCGTGCGTGAGTCCGACTCGCACTTGGCCGGTTTTTTGTTTTTTCTGTGTCACAATATAATCATGTAGGTACCTATATAAATGTTTGTTAGAAGCAAGAGCCTGGAGCCCACGACACAGGTGTAGTGTGGGATCCAGGGCGTACCGATATAATTATGAATTGTACTTCATATTATGTTTCACCGTATTTTTAGTTTTATAATTCGGATATATACATAATTATGTTAATGTATTGTTTTCTGAACAACAAAAAATATTATTATTATAGGAAAAAAAATGTTCTTAGTTAAAGTAAAACGATCCCCTTTTATATAAGTGCACCGTAAGCTTATAATCCTGTGCGGCACAAAAACATAAAATCATAGAATAAATGTAAAAACAGAGTACACACAGAACAAATAACTATAAAAAAAATAGGTTTGCATTTCCACTCATGGCATGTTATGCTTGTAAAGACGCTAGTTGAGGAAAAGTGTAAGCAAAAATAGGGGACATAATTTATATGTACGCTCTCCCTTACTCATGGCAACTTGTACGTCTGGCATCTGAAATAATAGCTTAAGCATAAATACAGTGGCGGTATTTATTTTGTTTTTCTAAATTATGTTTGACTGTAACTGACCCTAAAGTCTTATTCCCTTTAATCGCATGACTCGACCGTGTTTACGTAACGTAGAAGAATTGAGTAGAATTCACGTTGTTCTTTTTTTTCCAAATTTAAAATGTAGCGTAGAATGTTACGCGCTCATTTTGAACTGTCAAATTAAATTTTGTAAGAGTTTTTTTTGCGGTATAAAAAAAAACGTTTAGCTAGGAATTTCATGTGAGTTAGAAAAGTCCCTTAATGTTCAATGATGCCATTGATATCCGAGTTTGCTTACGTAGGTATGCTTAGGTACTAATTTAAGAGCAGGCTCTCTGAAAAAACCCACTTTCGCTCCGCCCATATGATATTCCCTAATTATAAAAGAAAATATAATCTACCGCTGAACCATATTTTCGTTTAGAAGTACGCAACTCTCAAATCTAATTAAATTTATTAAGAGCACGGAAATTGGTCTAGAAAAAATGTATCTCGTTTCATAAGTTTTTTGTTGGTTTATGTAACTTATGTTATTATTAAGCAAAAAAATATTTAATTAGTATCAGTTGAATTTCAATCTATCGTGTTTTCAGCTTGTAAATATATAAAAAAGGGGGTTTGAAAATTAACATGTTTTAGTTTTACATCGATCATAATTTTATTATAGCTCATTTACAATCATAATCATCTACAGTTTTATTTATCCCACTGTCCAGGTTTGACCCGCGACGGTGACAATATTGTGGGCCCACCTTGCGGCTGGACGACTAACACTTGCCTTGCATAGGCCACCATCACCACTTTACAATATCAAAGCAAAAATCATCTTTAATCAGGCATCCTCCTCTTAATTAATAAACAAAAATAAGAAGAATAATTGACATTATATAAACACCCAGCCTGGACAATGGATGGAGGACTGGATTTCCCCTGGACAATAAAAAAAGGAGCCCTGAGACATTTTTCGTATCCATTATATAACTTGATGAAAGCTCTTTTTACGAATTGCTAGACCCCTTAGGTTGCGAGTGAATCAGGTCTTTTTAGACAAACACGTTTCATCGTTCTATTCAGCGAAAAAAAGAATATAAAAATAAAGACCAAAACCATTCCTGATGTGAAATCAAAATATATCGCACAAACATCACCGTTTGCACTTCACACAACAAAGCTATCGTACGATCTAAAATACTTTACAATTACGCAACTCGCCGCCACGGCCGTCCCAAACCGTATAAACCACGGATATAGTTAATAGGGGCCAAAAATGGTACAATATATTAGTTTTATACGTGTCCCGCTCCCGAGCGGGTAATATTTACGCAGTATCACACGAAAATGGGTCTAAATGAGATCTCGTCCACTGGTTTCAAACGATATAACATTTATTTATTACAGTTTTATATGTTGGGAATGTTGGGATGTTATCATAGCTCTCTTTTTATTCCCGCGACCTACATAACACACATTCCAATTGAAAGGTTTTTACGATTAGTTTTGGGGTTAGCTTTGTTGCTTTTTTATGTTTTTTTTTGTGCTACAAAGTTTTTGTGAAACATTTTTTTTAAAGATGTATTAAATACATTGCTAATACGAGCATATCTTTATTCCGTATCGTCCAATTAATTTGAATTTCATCTTGCTGCGAATATCAAACATGTGGACGCAGCTCAAAATGAACTATCCATAAAGAAATTTTCCGCTTCCACGATTTAGAACACATTAAAAAAGTTACAGTCTGTTTGGTTCAGAAAACATATTTGTAGTGCTTCCAATGCCGATTCAGAACCAGCACAAAGTTTTAAAATTTCTATTTACACGTTTCATAGAAAATTTTCTAGCTTATACGAGTTTTCGGCGCTGTTTTCGTGGCCCAAGTAATAGGATTTGGACGAATTTTAGTCGCCTCTTTGTTAGTCTGTTTAAAGATGTATTAGGCAATCAGCCAATTTCAAAGTTTTTTAAGTATAACACGACAAATGTAATAAACAGACACGTATATAAAAAGCTATCGACAAGGGCTACCCTACACTTTAATGTACAATTAAAAATATGTAGTTCCTACGTAAATAGACATGCTAAATGAAATAATTAAAATAGAAAAAGCATTTTTTCAACACAAACCCGTAACGAGTCTCTAGCGTGTAGAACAAAGAAGAAGAGATAGCATTAGTGCTAACTACTTTACAAACTGTCCACTTTTGGGACTGGCTTAATTTTAGGAGTGGGGATTTGGAGTGTTTACTCTACTCATGTACTGTTGCTACGGAAGAATTTTGAATGCAATATTTTGGTAGACGAACGTTAATATAAAAAAAATCTAATGTTTCAAAATGTGGACCAAATGACAAAGCCGAAATAAAAAGTAAGCTTAAAACACGTAATCCATAAAAAAAAATGCTGAGACTAAAATAAATCTGTTGAATGATAGTAACTCTTGAAAGAAATAGGGAAATTATTTGCCACCAGTGGGGCATCATAAAATAGGAAAAAAAAAAAATTTTTTTTGTCATTGGCCCGTCGTTTGCAAGGTTTTTTAATTCTGATCTGAGGTAATACATGGAATTATATTACTAAGTATAGTAAACTATTGTTCTACTCATTAATTTTAAAAAAGTCCCTGATATTGAGAAATTTTTATTACGTTGTCACAGAAAATACCTATCGACTAGTCTTTACTGACTGTTAGTTTACAAACATATTCGGAGTAATAATTTATGTCAAAGCAAATTTTCATCTTGTTCTCATATACCTATAGATATTCTCATACAGACAGCCAAATTATCTGAAAGGGGACCATCAGATATTTTGGCTGTCCCATAGTTGAACTAATCATTCTTGATACTTTCTAGGTTTATGAGAAAATAATTTTCACTTATAATACCACAAGAGCTTCAAAATTATCGGGTATTTCCCGATAGGTTCGTTGCAAACAAATGAAGGAGTCAAGTTTTTCAAAACTTGACGACTTTATTTGTTTGCAGGGAACCTTGAGGGAAATGCCAGATAATTTTGAAGCTCGTGTGGTATTCGGGGGATTATTTTTCCGTCCCAAATGTCGGCCAATAGAATTGCACCATGAGACGAAAATTTGTTGAAATGTTGACTTTTTTATCGATGGTGGACAGAGAACAAACTCCAAATCGACTCATTTTCATGCAAAATCTCCAATTTTCACAATTGAATTCAACCTGTCAGTTTGACGTATGGTTAATTTGACTGGATCATGTTTTGTTTTTTATATATAGCAACTACCAGAGAAAATTTTCAAAAAATTATCAGTATAATACCATGTAGGTTGTACCACGTGACGTCGAATGGTGCAATTCTATTGGTCGATATTTGGGTCGGAAAAATAATCTACTTAATTTATAATTCTCTCGAATAAAAAAATGAATGTAGGTATTATGTTAGCTATATGCTTTTAGATTTATAATAAGACGTAATTTTTATAAAAACTATCATTTTATAAATAAATAAATAAATAAATAAATATAAATATAAATATAGTTTTATAACTCAAGAATTTTATCATTTAGTTTACTTGTACTTATTTAATTTTATTTTATTACTAAACTTTAGATTTTTATGTGTCTTAAAAATCAATGTTTACCAAGAAGTTACTTTAATTCTGACTTTAACTTTGAACTACTGAAATAAATGTAAAAAAAAAAACCACCAGACTCGTTATTACAAATTAATAAGATCAAGTTTATTTAGTCTTACTGACATAAAGAAAAAGCCGTGTCAAAAGGGACAATAATTTCTCACAATTTGTGACGTGGTGTGAACGTGAAAATTTTTAGAAATATATGAAAATACACGGAGGTATTTTACGAACGTAAACACACCAATTTATATAATCGATAAAACAGCTTTTCAAGAGCAAAAGTAACTGAAGTTTGAGACATCAGTTCAATTAAATCTTTTCCAATACTTTAGTTAAATCACTATGTTTTATGAGTGCTGCCGTAAAGTTGTTACTGTTACTGAAACGAGTTAGCAATTCAAAATTTAAGTAAAACGTTTTATGCTCATATTATAATATTATGATAAACTTGAGGAAGTTTTCAATTTTTTTTTTCAAGTTGTCATAATAAAGTCATCCCTACTCAATCAATTCAAATCATTGCATGTAAGTATCGAGTATCCCATGGATGTGCTTTTAACTCAAGTTATTCTGACCTTGGTTGGTATGAATTAAAATTAAATTAAAAAAAGACATGTGAATAAATGATATCCGTATTTCATACTTCATGAATTCATCACGCTAGGTTTGCCGTAAATAATTAATGTAAAAAACAGAATATTGATAGATTAATTCTTAATTTATATTATTAACTGTTTGTTTGTATTAAATACTCCGAAATTACTGAACCGATTTCAAAAATTCTTTCACCGTTGGGAAGTTACATTATCCTCGGGTGGCATAAGCTACTTTTTGTTCCTGTATTCCCTCAGTAACGGGAACTAGGCGGGTGAAACCGTGAGGCGTCCACTAGTTCTTAATAGACGTCCACAATACGATCTCGTACGTTCACAATCCGAGATCCAGCGCCTCGAGGCATCGACTTTTTACAAGCCCAGCTTCAAATGTAACAAAAGAAAAAGGAAATGTCCGCTCTCACCGAGTTTCAGTAAGTGGCACCGATTAAGAATATAAAAGCCAAATTGGGTAGCGATTTCTGCCAATTCCGCCCGGTGACTTAAATGTAATTAATGCAATAATGACTTAACTCTGCACCATTTTGCGTAATATTTTCTTTGTCAATTGCAAATTTGCGGACCTCATTTATTTTAAAATTATCATTTTATTTTATAAAATTTAACTTCTAGACATAATCAATTGTGTTTGTGCGTTTGTACCTTTTAATATTGTGTTCTGTTTATAATTTAGGCTATGTTTTTTTTATCACGGATTACATTCAATTAAATTAAAAGATAAAACAGTTATATACAAATATAAGCGAAACAATACTTAGAAGGGGTTCCAGTGCGCCCCAAAATAGGTAAAAACTATATCTTTGGCTCCGATTTCAAAAATTCTTTTAACGTTGGGAAGCTACACTATCTCCGGGTGACATAGGCTACTTTTTATCCCTGTATTCCCACGGAAACGGGAACTACGCGGGTGAGACCGTGAAGCGTCGGCTAGATTTAAATAAATCATTGTTTCAAATTAACCAGCTCAACATTCTGCAAAATTATGGCCATTTCTTTAGAAAAATAAAATATCAGAAACAAAGACAAAGCGAAGTGGGCGATGCATTTTGTCTTCCTATATTGTGTCGGACCATTTTTCTAACTTTAACCTTTTCTTTGCAGAGCTTACTCCACGAGATTTTGCTTTGTCTTAATAAGTTTCTTTTATATCCAGATAATAAACTTGTCTTGCGGAGAGAGTTTAGTACAAATCTTAGTTTTGTTTTATTTTTTAATCTGTGTAA
The DNA here is from genome assembly GCA_905404145.2 of Biston betularia. Classification (NCBI taxonomy): domain Eukaryota; kingdom Metazoa; phylum Arthropoda; class Insecta; order Lepidoptera; family Geometridae; genus Biston; species Biston betularia. The sequence continues at coordinate 2,640,336 of FR989877.1, forward strand.
AGTGTAAAAGAATTTGAAGTATATGTAGTTTTAAGTATTATTAATTGACAAGCTGGTGTTTAACCTTTGCTTACCTAATTTTAACTGACGGTTTGATTGAATTTGCTAAGCAGATCTTGCCTGCAACGATATTGGTTCTCAAGTGAGGCTGCTGAAAAACAGCTAACCAGCCAAGTACTAGAAAGTACCCAACTATTATAAACTGTGAGCTGTGGTTAAATACCTAGCCTGTCACCAATAAAAAGGGGCCAAAAACTACTGTGAAATAATTCTAAGAGCGACTTACAAATTCTGTTTCACGTTTCAGAAAGATTTTTAAGTGTTATTGGGTTATACAATTTAAAAAAAAACATCTAATGCAAGAGAAACTGAAGTTGCAAAGATATAATTTGGGTCACAAAATTAAATAAATAATGATTGGTTACGTCAGATCACAGTACAAGCTCGTGCTAAAAAAAAATGTTTACTAAAAATTCCTGGTAGCTTTTTATTTATTTTTAACGAGTCAATTCTTAACTATTAGACGTCATTTAGCTGTCCACATTAAAGACAGGAAACATAGACTGTAATATAGCACTTTTATAGTTCAAAATGTTCAATGCTATTTTAATGCACAACTTTATTAAATTATTTGCTACACGAAGCTGCGCTTGGTCCTTTTCAGTGTACAGAGTACAACCCCTTTTAGAGAGGTTCAGTGAATGTCTGTGGAATTGCTTTGACGTCGAGCTCTGACACATCTAGAATGCTAGTGTCAGTTTACATTACAAATAGTGTCAAGTGTGCCACTTTAGCTTGATTGTGTCGTTTGTCAAGTTCGTAGAGGCTATTATTTCTTCTATAACTGTAATTTTAGTATATTTAAATGAATAAAAATCAAATGATGTTCGTTGATAAATGCAAAACTTGAAAACATTATTTTGTACTGATTTAGCTGTTTTTTGTAAACGTTCGTGTTTTTTTTAATAATAGATAGGCTTGCGTTTGACCGTCAAAGGGCCAAGTCCTCGACCGTGGGAACTTCTGCTTGAACATCTACATTGATATTTTCTACTCACACAGACGTACATACGTCTGACGTTAGATTTGAATACATTGACGTCACGCTAAAATAGATAAGGAGAGTTAAATTACTATAGCCACGAGCAAGAAGGAGACAGAATGTTTATTCCTATTGCCGAAAGCGGATTTTACATTGATTATCTGTTACATTATGACAGAAGTTTTTTTTTTTGTTTTGGCATCGCGTTTTGAATATTTGACAGTGTCAAGTGTTTTATATTTTCAAGTTTCATAAAGCAACCGTGGGAACTTATGATTACATTGAAATTTTCGCTCTGGAAACGAATAAATCTACCTTCGGTGTTTCGTACAAATTAAATGTTCATCACGACTTCGTATTCGTATGACGTTTGATGAAAGTCACAGAGAACACGAATGTATTTAGTAATAGTTAGTTGCATCGCGTAGCCTGCGGGCACGTAGCAAGTAGGCAGCATAGGGTGGGGCGTAGATGGAGAAAACAATGGGGCCGATGGGTTTTTGAGATATTAAATGAAAACCGTTTTAATATCGGGCACCATCTTTATTCACCGTTCAGAACCGACGCCTTCCCATAGACCACACGATTCAACATTTTCCATAGAGTAAGGTGGACCGCACACGGATAAGGCTTACTACATACATTACAATATATTTAACATGGGTTAGCTAGTCTACACTAATAATATTGTTATAATCATCGAATTATCGATGAATATAATATTGTAAAGGTTCTGTCATTTTTTGTTTATCTACGTTAGTATTGCATGTACATGAACATGATTATTTTTGCACGGCGCAATGCAGAATATGGCGCTCTTTGAGTTTTTTAATATCCATTTATCCATTTTATACCCATTTACGCAATAGGTATGAATTATGAAAAACTTCTGGACCCATTTTAAAAAAGTAGTTTAGAGTAATTACTATGAGGCTATATTTATTACTAGAATTTAATTAAAAAATAAATGTCCACCCGTGCGAAGCCGGGACGGGCCACTAGTTAATTATAAATACAAACAAAAAGATAATAATTAAACTACTGAAGCGTGTAGAGGTAACAAACAAACACAGACATTTTCTTTTCCGTCCTTGCTTGTTTCCCATTTTTATAATATTATGTACACAAGATGAATAATAAAAAATAAACAAAAAAGCGTCTGTGCACTAATCACTGATTCACTCCACTAAATTACATAAAAGCGTCAATATCGCGGTAACGTATCATTTACTCAAACTAAAGAGGTAAGACAACAAAATAATACGACCGAGCGCGGTCGGTCGGTATTTAGTTGCACACTAGAAGAATCAAAATACAAAACGGCCGGGAAGCATGCGCGCGGTGCTCGGTACCGCCGCCGCCGCGCGCCCACCTCTTGCGGCCTCTCGCGACATGCTATAGGTACACGTGCCTCGTGACGTCAGATTCGTCAGAGAGATTGATTCTTCGAAGAGAGAGATGGTTTGTAGCGCCTACCAAAATAAAACAGCAACAGACGTAACGCAGAAAAGAGGTTTTCAGCAGGCACTATCAGAAATTTTCATCAAACTATCCGTACTTATCTGCTAATAGAATAAACAAAACGTACAATAAAAGGTCTAAGCCTTAAATGTATCTGCATCAAAGTTAGCATCTATAAAATTGCGCCTTTCCTATAATTTTTTTGATATCAAGATTACGGTTTAAAAATAATTTGGCCATATTCTATTTCATAATTTCAAGAAACGAAAAGTGTTTGAAACTATTTTTTCTCCAAGCATAATAATTCAGGATATGTATTATAGTATTCATTAATTTCAAACTTCCACATGATGTATAACGTCACAAAAAGATTGACAAAAACACATCGATTGCCTTATTTCACAAGACTTGCCCGTTAAGCGAAGATGCGTTCTACGGTGGAGCACGCTTGTCTAGAAGAAATCGATTCACTCGCGACTTGAAGGTACCCAGATTATGCTAATATAATCTACTGTTTTATTTAAGCAATTGTGATTTACCGTAAATAAAGGCCAGTAGCTGTGATTTCACTGTAAAATTATGCTCCATTTGTCCATAAATAGCAAAAAATCATCTGTATGGAAATCGACCCACCTTAAGAACTAATTCCCATTCAGGGCTAGGTGTGTTAACACCTTCAACCACACCGTGTAAATAAATAAAAAGCTGTGCAACTAATCCCATGGACAAGTTAAGGCTGTTATTTCTTACTAATATTACTTTTACGACTTTTAGTGTGTTGTGTTATTTTCTTTACAATAAATTTATGTAATGAAAAAAACAAAGAAACGTAAAATTGCAAAGATAATTTACATTATCGCCACAAATAAAAAACAAAACAATCAAAAATACATTATTTTTATATCTCCTAACCTAAGTCAACGAAATAGTTTTATTTTAATACAAATTAAATCGTTTTTCACACACATTGAAACGTTGTGCATTTTAAAGTATTTTATGATCAATCAAGTCAAATAAATAAGTCAGCGTCCCACAAAGTAACTATTGTGTTTAACTATTATATCATCATGCCCTATAAAGTACTAGTCTTGTGAACTACTAAAAGTTTCTATATAGTTTTGGAAGCCACGTGAAAAGTCTTGCTATATATAGATTAAATCACACATGTGTAATTTAGTGCCTTATGCATTTACACATATTATAAACATTCAAAACAATACATGTTTTGCGAAAATAATGCCATTTGGCAACACAATTTTTCCTCGTTGCCGCCAAAACTCTGTCTACTTACCAATATTATCCTTCGGTTCACAAAACAGACAAGTCATTGCCACGTTGCCAGCTTGGTACGCCCCTCACGTGCTGCCATCTGTCGTCGCCGTAAAATACTATACTGCAGTGCCGGCTTGGCGCTAAGCCGACAGTGCATCGAGCATTCTAGATATTTTTCCTCTAAAAGTTGCCGATGCCGCAAACATTGTGGCTGAGTGTAAGTATGCGGATGTCACGTGGCTGCGGCTGAGCTTTTCTTTAATAAATTAAAGAAATGCTATTCCAAAGGGTAACTGAAGTAAAAATGTCAGTAGATCATATATGACGCGCCAATGTCTAAGACAAAATCTCTTATTTTGTCATTGTTTTTAAATGTTACTGAAATCCTTCAAAATATTAAAAAAACACACACAAATCTGTTATCTGTTTAATGAGTAACGACTACAGTGTTTGCTAATATCCTAAGAATAAAACAAAAAAAAAACTATTCTAAATCATTCATAGATTTAAAAATAAAACCGATGAATCTAGTAAAGGTTTGTAAACTAGTTTTTAACTTTATTTACTTTCTAGCAATGTAAACGTAACCTTTAGAACTTGAAGTAAGCATAGAAACTTAACAATAACTTGAAGTTCAGCCACCTTACACCGAAACATAAATCTCTCGATGAAAACATTTCAAAAGAATATTTTACAGATGAACACCAATCTATTCAAAGGCTTGTCACAATCTTATGAGCATTTTGATTTTGTTTCACATTTATTTACAGTTCAGAGATGAAATAAGGGGAAAAGGTTACCCGACTGCTCACTCAAAAAGTGTTTTCTATGTAAATGTTTGTAGCTCAAATAGTTTTACCGATTTTACTAGGTCTCGACAGACACCCTTTCCATACGGAACTCTTGTGTTAACTTTAGACTAAACTACATCGACTAACGTGTTCGCTCTTTTTAGTAGCTCTGCATCATATTCAGTTTTACTTGGTGGTAGATTTCAGGATGTCATCTAGGTAGGTACCACCGCAGTACCAGATATTCTGGCGCCAAGCAGTAGTGTGCAGACATTACTGTGTTCTAGTTTGACGGGTAGCGAAATTACAGAGCTTTTGAGACTAACTGTCGATAGTCTCAATGTCTCTCTCGTCTCTCTCTTTGAGCGCCAAAGTAGTGATATCCTGGACTTTGTTTTGTTAATCAAAGTTATGGGTATCGCTGCAATGGTCATGGACAGGCGTTATCTCTTACCTTCGGGAGAGCGTCTCGTTCGTCTCACTACATTTACATACAAAAAAGAATATGTAATACGTGCAGATTTTGATAATTAAATTATTTTAATATGTTAAAGTCGTAGTAGGTTCTGATTACGCCCATGAACACTTCATGTTTAACCAGGAGACCATCAAATTTTACTGGACCCTCCATTCTTACGACCGGAGCAAGTTTGTTTTTATTGTGAAATAAAACTTCCGCAAGTCCTAAGTTTTTCCGCTCTGACTTCAAAAGGAACGTTAATTTTACCCTTAAATGATATTTATTTGCTGGCTTTTATTGTTTACTTTAAACTTCGAGTCCGACAAAAGATTAGAAATCGTTTTCTTTAGAACATCGTTTGTTATTTTTTACATAAAAGTAATAAGAAGCGTGAGACGCTCTCTTCATAGTAAAACGCATGCCCATGACCATTACAGCGGTACACAGAACTTTGAGAAGCAAAACAAAGTCCAAGGCATTGCCGCTTTGGTGTTAATTAGTTTTAGACATTTGATGGTTAGTCTTAAAACCCCTGTAATTTTGCTAGCTTCAGTACACTTTAAACCGGAACACAGTAATGTTTACATACTACCCCTTAGCAGCAGAATATCTGTAACTGGGTCTATACCTAACTTGCTAAAAAGATCTACCACAAAGTAAAAAGTATATAAATTAAAAAAAGCGTTGAAGGTATATATTTCCGCTTAAAAGTCCTTTTAATTACAACAGTGATAAGGATTTCATTTAAAATTTATCTAGCTTGACGACAGTATTTTAATATCTATCCAAAATATTCCTTAATTAAAAAATATTATCAAGTTAAAATCCTTATCACTGTTGTAATCAAAACGACTTTTAAACGGAAAGTTCACTAATAATAAATACCTTGAAAGCTCAAAATGCACTTCCGCAACATAATGCCTGATCAATCAATTAAATAAAATGCATAGTAAATAGTGATTGCAATGCACCGACCTGGAGAGATAATTATCGAAGCCATTTTCAAATTACCTACTTCATGTTGAAGCTCAGTAAAATATTTTCAACGAAAAATCATTTCGAATCTGTTGGTGGCACTTAACATGCCCTATTTTTGCCGAAAAGGACGCAGCTATGCGGCTTGCATGTATGTGTGTGTCTCTATTTATTCAAATACGGTTAAGTAAAGTGTGTGTCAGCACAAGTATGTAAGCTAATAAGCGACAAAACTATGCGGTTTGAGATATCCAGATAGAGTTTCTGATGAAAAAGTGGAGAGGTCGTGTTACTGATTATGTTACTTCCAAAACTCCATCGAAGTTTGTAGTAAAGTCATCACAACTTTTTTTTTAATGTAAATAGTAATGAGACGAACGAGACGCTCTCCTGATGGTAAGAGAAAACGCCTGTCCATGACCATTGCAGCGATACACAGAACTTTGAGTAACAAAACAAAGTCCAGGGCATCACTGCTTTGACGCTTTTTACTGCGGCATCACTCAACTAAGGCTTATTTTTGTGACTTATTTTATTGACACAGGTACAGTAACAGTTTTTATTTAATATATGACTGAATAAGTAGAAGTAACCTACCCCAGTGAACTATAGAACTTATCCTACTTACTAAATAACTGTGATATACTTTCGTCACAATGTTTTCCTTCGCCAACAACTCAAGTTCATTATTAGTAATAGAACCCACAACCTTAGGCATGTTAATCGACCCCCTAACTACTGAGCTATTATCGCTACAGAAATATCCATAAAGTGCTTACCTGCTAAACATTTATTTACCTAATGCTTTCTGAAATACATTTCCAAAACTGTCCCCTATATTGGCGGTTACAGCATTGCACTGTATTTTATGACCCCTGACATGTCGTAAAAGCCAGCTGTCTACTTCATTGGAGATATAACTCTAAAATGTTCAAGTCTATTGGAAAATTTATTTTCATTTTATGTTACTTTTAGATCACTTTGTAAGACGAATGAGATAAAATATGAACATTAAGCACTTTACTCGATAACAGTTTATAAAAGGTGTCATAAAAGGTGTATTTGTAGCGATGATAGCAGAGTGGTTAGCGCGGTCGGTTCGCACACCAAAAAGCGTAAGTCCAACCCCTACAATGAGCTTGAGCTGCCTGTGAAGGAAAACATCATGAAGAAACCATAGCATGGTGGTAGGGTACTTTCAAGTATTCGGCTAGCTAGCTACCACTCCCAAGTAGAAAGTCTGCTACCAAGCATAACGGTGTGTTCCAGCAGCCAGTTCCATTCCTGGCTACGTGTGTTTATCACCTTCGACCACACCGTCACAACATCAGGTGAGCTGTAGTCACACACCTGGTCTGTCAAGTATAAAAAAGTAATTCATAAACTTTTTAATTTAAAAAAAAAAGTTGTAATAACCATGTTTTATCGGTTAGAATGTTCTGCTCGCACGCTACAGAATGTGGGTTCAAATTCCCAGTAATGAGATAGAGATAGTAGAGGAAAAACATCGTTAGGATACCATAGATAGCATGATGCTTAGGTAAGTAGGTACTTTCAGAAACTGCTAGCAAGCTTTCGCGTCAACAATTTGCCGCCAAGCACCTAATATCGTGTTATGCTACCATCTCAGCTTCTATTCTAGTCTAGATGCGTAACAGCAGTTGCAATGGGGTCAATCGCTCTCTTCTCGTTATCTGAGGCTGTCAATTAGTTTGAAATTTCTTTTAAACATTTTTTTTTAGTATTAGATGTCCTAACTATTCTAATAAAAATAACTTTGAAATGACAGTAGGCCAACTAGAAATATTGTCTTGATGAAAAGGCTATTATGTTATATATACAATTATACATGTATGTTACTTACGCAGTACATTCTACACTATTTATGTAATCCAATACAGTAATTACACCTAAAATCTTGGGGTATAAAGTCTGTTTTTATATTTGTTAATTTGTGTTTGTTTTCCGATAACTTTGTACACATAGGATATCCAAGCGAAATTCGTTGTTTTTTTTTGTGGTAGTGGAGAAATTCTATGGTTTGTAATCGCAAAAAAATTAAATTGTACCCGAGCGAAGCCGGAGCGGGTAGCTAGTTTGGCCTAAGCCGTCAACCGTACGAGTAAAATGGTAATATAGAATTTGAGTAAGTAATATGACCCAATTGTTCTCTTCAAAATCTTTTAGAACAGTTTTTTTGCTATAAATATAAAATGTAGGCCTCTTTTGACCCCTTGCGCAAGTTCCTCGCGACACGTACACCTTTTGTGTTGGACACTTTGTTAAATGTTATTTCGTAACAAACGACACCACTTTTGAGCCTCTTTTTAGTGAATTACGTGCTTCAAAAGTTACTTTGAAATGTGCAAAGTTTTTGGGTGTTACCGTGTATTTTTCTCTAGGAATTGAATTTTTTGACGAAGTTTGATACTTCGTTTAACAGCTGAGAAAATTTGTGACCATTGACACTACCGCTTATTTTATTTTATTGAGATATGTATGTATGCATAAATTGTATAGTTGCAGACCTTAGGCTACTTAGTATAGCGTATAAGTAGAATTAACGTATCACAGTAAACCTAAGGTCCAATTACAATTATACACAACTTATTTATGTACTAGCGGACGCCTCGCGGTTTCTCCCGCGTAGTTTCCGTTCCCTTGGGAAGATAAGAATAAAAAGTAGCATATGTCACCCGGAGATAATGTAGCTTCCCAACTGTGAAAAAAATTTTTAAATCGGTCTATTAGTTTTGAATCCAATACAAACAAACAAGCAATCAAATTTTTCCTCTCTATAATAGTATAGATAGCCTATTTATATCTATATAAATAGGCTTGCGTTTGATCGCCAACTCGCCTGATGTTAAGCGAAGATGCAGTCTACGGTGGAGCACGCTCGCCTAGAAGAAACCGATTCACTCGCGACTTGAAGGCACCCAGATTATATCTATCAGGGAATACCCACTCGGGCAGCAAATTCCATTATTTAGCGGTTCGTACAATGTTTCAAATGTTTTTATGCTACAGGTGGGTATCAAGCTGACGGTAATCACCGTCGCATCTACAATACCAGGGGCACCACTTTAGATTCAAAATTAATTATAAAATTATTAGCATCGTTATTTATTTATTTTCTTATTTTTTACATAATTTAATATATAAAACAGAAATAATTTAAAAACTACGGTGCCACCGGCAACGGGGCAGAGCTATTATTATTATTGTACTATTAATTAATTGTTTCAATTATGTTCCATTTATGTGTTTTCTTTTAATTAAATGTAGTGTTTTAAACCTAATACTTACAAACAAAGCCGCGGTATACGGCTCAGTCTTTATGTAAAGGCAACCGGCGGCTCGTCCTCTGCAAATATAATAAAATCATTAAGCAACGTTAATTCGTTTAGTGACCACGGCAAATATGATGAAAATATGCAAATGACTGACAAAGTTGCTGGCTTGCTTTAGTTAAAATAAATTGCAGAGTCCGTTCCGACGGGCTTAATTCTGAGAGATTTACTGGCGATGGGTGAAAGGCGTATTCACTATGTGATATTTTTGCTTGGCAACTGTTGCTTGCAACTTAATTAAATCCGAACCACAATTGATATTTTTTACTCGAATAGTGCAAAGGCAAAATACCTAACATAACATTTATTTTTTTAGTAGTCTATGTATGTTTGTATTTACGTGTGTTTCACTTAGCACCGAAAATACTCATGCGATTTTGATGTGTCAATCGATTTATTATTATTCTCCGGCTGATATTTGCTACATTTTTTCGTTTGATTAGTTTTATATCTTTGTTCTGTAGTCGGGTTATAGCTTTTTAAACTTTTTAACTTGTTAAAAAATATAACTTTTCAAAGAATTGTATTGCGCAAACGTAACATAATGTTTGTTAATTTAAGCAGAGTTTAAGATGTTTAAATACAAGCAATCTGACATCTTCATATTATTCTATTAATTCATCGTTTGGTACCGATAATAGCTCAGTGGTTTGCGTGGTTGGTTCACACGCTGAAGAAAGAAGATTCAAATCCTATCAATGAGTTTGAGCTGCCGATGAAGGAAAACTTCGTGAGGACACCATAACATGGTGGTAGGGTAGTACTCGACTGACTAGCTACCACCCTCAAGTTGTAAATCTGCAGTCACGCACAGGAATGTTCCGGTAGCTATATTTGAGAGCCAGTTTCATTCCAGGCTAGATATGTTTATCATCTTTGATCATGCCGTCACTGAACTTCAGGTGAGCTGTGGACAAATACCTAGCTTGCCAAACAAAAAACTCTTGAATATAACTGAACTGTAATAATATTTTAGTATTTGTTTTTGTTTAGGAAATCACCAAAAATCTGCAAGAAGTACCGTTCCTAGCAGCTATGGCATGAGCTAAAAATACAAAAGTAGATTACTGAAGTTGCAATACTTGTTGCCGAGCATTTGTGCCTCATTGAATACTCAGCTTTAAAATAAATGAACCTGTATTTGGACCGTTTACGGTCGTGTGGTTGTTTCTAAAAAGCAATTAATTAAATGCCCTCTTTTACTAGTGATGGAAAACTTTTCCAGGGAGGGTGAGAGACTAAGTGAAATAGGGATCGGAAATTTTCGTTTACTCTAAAAGAATTTAGAGTTTATTATCATCTCGTTTTATGTGTAACGATTGTTAATTTTGCTAAATAGAATAGAAAATAATACAACTTTATGACACACCAAACATACATTATAACATACAAATATAAAACAAAAAATGAGATAAAGAATATAACAAAAAAAAATAATGAATACATGGCGTATAATAGTGGCCTTATCGCCTAGAGCATTTTTTCTAGACAACCTTTAGCTGGAAAGAAACATAAATACAGATATTAGATTCGCGTAAAATAACTTAATAAAAGGTGAATAACATAATAACGATTGTTGAGCGAAATAAAACTAAATATATACACATTGAAACATTCATAATAAAACATGTATAATGCATTATGCAGCCTAGGTTGGAGACCGTTTGGGTATAAATATAGAAGTGGTGTGTCGATGCAAATTGACATACAACTGTAATTATTGCATGCACCTGGATATCCGAGTACAGTTTTAGTAAGTGATACCGAGCTGTAAAATGTAAATAATTGTTTATAATTGGAATTAACATTATTACATTCTGTTTTTATTGAATAAATATAATAAATTTTGAAAAAATATATTCATCAGGGATGTAAGTTTAGAACGTCATGTTTCATCGTATCGTAGCCATCTAGCGGATTTCATGCGTACTAAGTTGGTAAACTCATCTCACTAAGTTACGTGTCGGTTAAATTCTACTAATCAAATAAATTAGAACAATCGAATATGCCAGAAGAGACAAAATGTTTAATTGTGTGGCATAGTCGACAAAACAATATTAATAAACTTAATTTTTTTTAAATTAAAATGATAAGAATAAGAATAAGTACTTAATTGATTATCAGCCATAGTAATAGTAGATATCTGGTTCTCATAGTACACGCTTTGCTTAGTTTGGGGATAGATGGCGTTGTGTAAAAAAATTAAGTTCTCAGGACGCGCTCGTAGATAGAAGGCGCTGGCTGGCATACGTTCGTGAATGGCGCGGTTATGCTGCAAACTGAAGTTGTATTAAAAACATATCATTGAATTGAATGTGCATACATTGTCCATAGTAGACCAACTTAAGTTGACGTCATAGCCCTACGGATTTAGTTTAAAGACATTTATTCCTCCAAAGAATCACAAAATTAATTTATTTGAGAAATTAAATAGGAAGTATAATTATGTAGTTACATGCTTCGACATTATATAATGGCTAGTGTATGCCAGTATAACATTATTTATATTTGCATTAATTAATAAAGATTAACAAGTTGAAGTGGGCAGGGCACCATAGCACGCAGCACTGATGGCCGATAGGAATGCAAAGTTCTGGAATGGAGACCACGAACCGGCAAGCGTAGCGTGGGACGTCTACTCACAAAGTTGACATACGATCTAATGAATGAAGACCGCAGGAACGCGTTGGATGCGAGCCGCTTCCAACCGATCTTCGTGGAAATCATTGGGGGAGGTCTATGTCTATCAGTGGGCGTCCTACAGCTGAGATGATGATGATGATGATGATGACACTTTCCATATAGACTGGCTTCATTATTATGGCCGTTAGACGCATTCTCTTCAATAATTTGTGCCTCAACCCTCCAAAATACGAGCTAACCTGAACATGTGGTTGTGGCATAACGACTTACTAACAACCCCTCGAGGGTCTTGTAAAAAATGCATAGCTTCAGCTCGCTCAAGAAAAATGGTTAAGGTGTGATTTGACTAAGACGACGGATTAGTCCGATACCGACGCTTGGCTGCTGGGCGATTACTAACCTATCATTTATTAATGCAAAGTTCTCGACCGCCTTAATATTTTAATAACTACTTAATATGTTGTATGTGCCCTTTGTATCAAAGTTACGACAAGGAATTTTGATAAATTCAAGGTTAAAAAATTGGGAGGGGTTGTGTCTCAAACACATAGGTTTAACGTGAAACGTTGTTGATTTTTTGACCAATTTGCAGAGTGCCCCTTCCCACCAACCCACTTGACCCTCACGCAAACTTGGGGTCGTAACAGCGACATACAATTACTTACGTTTTTGTTTTGCTTATGCGGAATTACTCTAAACTAACTAAAACTCTTTTTAAAAACTATAGTCGAAGCTGCCGATAAAATTATACGTGAGTAATACCGCATAAGTTACACAAAAATATATCAAAACCACGTCAGTTTCTATAGTAAAATTACTTACGTCTCTGAGACTAATATTAATGTAGTACGATATCTATATAGACATTTTTGTTACGATTCACTTTTTTGACAGGTGTTATTTTCAAGACATTTTACGTAAAAACAAATAAACAAAACACAATCATTGCATTTTTTATTCACACAACGAGACTAGGAGGAACTCTTTGCTGAAGTCCGTGTTCCTCCAGAACTACTATGTTTTAAATACAAACCTTTCAGACTGGCGGCGTGCTCCGTTCTAATCTCTGCAGAATATTTTAAAACGCAAAGTTTTCGAATTCTATTTGTTTAAATTACGTTAAAACCTTTTTATAGTGAAAACGTATTCATCGATATTTTATTGTACCAAGACAATACATGGAAGTTCTTTATTTTGCACACCAGAAATAAAATAAAGCCGGTCAAGTGCGAGTCTAACTCGCGCACGAAGGGTTCCGTACTATTATCTATAGCAAAAAATCACGTTCGTTGTTTTTGTTTTTTTTTTAACAATGATTATAATAGTTTTTTGTCTCGTTTTGCCCTTTGGGTACGGAACCCTACAAAATCTACAGAAAACAAAAGAACTTTATGAGCTGATGCCACAAGTGACAGCCTCAACGACGATATTATTAGATACTAGATATATTTCTATAGTAAGACTATTATAATCATTAAAAAAAAACAATAAATCTGATAATTCGTCTTTCTTTGTTGCAGAATACATTTATATACAGCATAAATCTCAGTATGACTAGTTAGAAATACATAAGTTGTCGTGTCGCGTCGCACTTCGTATTGTGTTCACACCTTAAGACATTTTTCACGAAAATTTCGGTATCATAACTCCATGCCACACTGTTTACTCGATATTGCCGTTGAATTTCCTTATACGCAGTTAAAAGAAACTTATTTGCGTAATACGTCCTCCCAACGGACGTTACGTTAAAAGATAACGTCACATGCGGCCGTATTTACGATGCTCGAGACGTAACTCAAATGTAACGTGAGACAATGTATTGGATGTTTAACTTTAAATTATACCATACGCATCGGAGAATTATTTCCCGTATGAAGTAAACGACGAAGTGTTATTTTTCATCTGCTTCTAGAGCTGTAGGACGTGGGTTCGATTCCCACCAGGACAAACATTTATGGTAGGGATGTGGAAAAATAATCGATCTTTATATCAATGGATATTTTTTCTTCAAATCGATTTTAAATAATCAAATATTTAAATATTCAAAATCGATTATTCAATAATCGATTTTCCCTGTCTAAGTCACATCCCTAATTTATGGGACGATAAATGTTTGTTCAGTGTCGCTGTTATCTGTGTATATACTATTATAAAGAGGAAAGATTTGATTGTTTGTTTGTTTGTGTTGAGAATACCGAAACTGGACCGATTTCAAAAATTCTTTCACCGTTACGAAGCTACACTATCCCCGGGTGACATAGGCTACTTTTTATCGCTGTATTCCCACGGAAACGGAAACTATGTGGGTAAAACCGCGAGGCGTCCGCTAGTGTATTATAAGTAAAAAAAAGTACCTATGTAAGTATTCTGTCAGTTATTTGATTCCCAAAGTACAATCTTACCAACCGACCCAATTTGATATGGTGCTACCATCGCTGCTTTGAATACTCTTTCTAGTAATTAATTTGTAGATGTTCTTGCCTGACTGAGCTCTTTTTTTGTAGATACTAAAGAGATTTGACGGCCCTATGTCTAAACCTAAACTAAGCAAAGCTAGTTTCAATTAAATAAAATAAAATAACTTAAAATAATAACTACTCTAAAAGGCCCCTATCAATGGGAATAGTTCCCAAAACGCTGGCCCCATTGCCGCGTTGTATGGCAAGGCCAGCGTTTTGTTCACGTGTGGCGTCGACCAAACGAGATGACAATTCTTTAAAAATTTTTTTTTTTAAAAAGTAAAGCTTGTAATATGGAAATCAGATAGAATAAATATAGCTGATAGAATGAATACTCATATACTTTTATTGTGAATACCTACTTACTACATACACAGCCCACCCAGACACAGAACAAACGTGTATGTTCATAAAATACGAATTTGTTATTAATATACTTAAACTTACGTTAACTCCGAAAACCCCATTACATAATACAAAATTAATCATTAATTTAAAGTCTTTTAAGTATATATCAATTCTCGTCAAATACCCATTTAGAAAGCCATCAATTTGATTGTATGCTGATTACATCTCACATGCAGCCTGTCATAAAACAACAAACAACAACGTTCGACAACAACGCTTGACAACAAGGTTGTTTAACAATATCATGACGTTCTAGCGATACGTTATCTTCGTTTTCGTTCAAACGTAGCTCCGGTGAAGTTAAATTAAAATCAAACAATTGCTTCGGGAACATGACTCGGCGTATTTACTGTGCTTAGTAAATAGGCATGAGTTTAAGTTGTGTGAAATTAATGAATTCTTTTCGTAGAGCGGAGCTTGCACTTCATAAATTTATCTGCAAAGTTGATCTCAGCTTAGAAGTTGAATCTATTTATCTAAACACAGCGGTCATCTGACCGCTGTGTTTAGATAAATAATTAAAAATAATGAGACGAACGAGACGCTCTCCTGATGGTAAGAGATAACGCCTGTCCATGACCATTGCAGCGATACACAGAACTAAGTAACAAAACAAAGTCCAGGGCATCGCTGCTTTGGCGCTCATTCATTTGGAGACTTCCGATGGTTAGTCTCAACAGCCCAGTAATTTCGCTAGCTGCGTACCCTTCAAACCGGAACACAGTAATGTTTACACACTACTGCTTGGCGGCAGAATAACTGGTACTGCGGTGGTAACTACCTAGACGACCTCCTGCTAATGAGATCTACCACCAAGTGAAGTGAGTTGTGCGCAGTTTCGTAATTTTATTAGACAATCTAAGAGCTAACCTACGTCCTACCATATTTGTTGCACACCGGAGAGAGAGAGAGAGAGATCAAACATTAGAGATGTCCTATTAATTTACATTGCAAATAATGATGTGGTAAAACCACAGACTACATAATATTCTAACAGATATCGCAATAAGTTAACCAAGTTTCATCGCAGTCGGATCAACGGCAGCGCATAATTTTTATTTTTTTATTGTAAAATGTAATGATACGAACGAGATGCTCTCCTGATGGTAAGAGATAACGCCTATCCATGACCATTGCAGCGATACACAGAACTTTGTGACAAAACAAAGTCCAGGGCATCACTGCTTTGGCGCTCATTATTTTGAGACTTTCGATGGTTAGTCACATTACAGACAAATAAAAAGTTTACGTCTAAGATGTATTTTGTGAGAATAACTTAAAATAAATTCGTGTCCTAAAA
Organism: Biston betularia; assembly: GCA_905404145.2. Lineage (NCBI taxonomy): Eukaryota > Metazoa > Arthropoda > Insecta > Lepidoptera > Geometridae > Biston > Biston betularia. The sequence continues at coordinate 2,656,500 of FR989877.1, forward strand.
ATTATCCTACATTCCTTACCACTATCGGAAGATCTATGTCGCGTGTAAAAAACCTCCAACTCGTATTTTGTTCAACAGGGTTTAACAACCTTTTTACTGTCCAATTCCGTTTTAATTGTTCCAAATAAAACGTTGATCACTTTCATTACTGACCATCACTCAAACTTGAAAAAAGTCCTTTGGAGTCTACGTCGAATAAAAATGTAAATCTACCTTTTGACCTGGCCTACGTTGTAATTGGAAAAAAAAGGTTGAAATAACTGTTGGCCCTGTGTGTATCGAAACCATGCCGAGGGTTCCATTTCGACATAAGTATATATTTTATTTTATGAAGTCAAGTTAGTTTAATAATATTTAGTTGTGTTAAATTATTTTATTATATATTTGCGTTATTAAATGCGTTAAAGTAATAATTTTTGGAGACTTATTTCTTAATAACATGTTTAATATGTAACAGATAAATAAATAATAAGTATAAAGTTCTGTTAAGCATGAGCGTGATTACGATTCCAACATCGACACCCGACTTTGATTCGGTTTATTTTTAATCGTACTTTTTTTGTTTTACTTTATAGTTTCCTACCAAATTTTAAACGAATTCAAATAAAGATTTCTCAATTATCAACTTTTACGTCTTTTTTCAGGATATCCATCGTAATTAAATGTATTATGTTTATCATCGGCACATGATCGCGCACAAAACATCTTAATATCAGTTTTGTTTATTAACCTCGTTACAATAGCCGTAGTCACGAGCTAAAAAACATAATTGTGTTAATGTGTAGTGCCAATTATGATTTTGTATTATATCAGGATGTAGCTATTTTGTAATGAAATAAAATGAGATTTATTCACGAAAAATAGGGGTTAAATTGGTGTTATTATAATTATATTAGTAATTTCTCCTATTCACATGCCGAGCTACGGCTCGGCATGTGAATTTATTAAAGAACAAATTGCAGAAAACAGTATAGATTAAAATAAACAATGTCAAGTTTGATACAGATAAATAATTGTTTAAAAAAAAAAAGATGTGGTTGATTGGTCATAATTTGGGACAGCAATGCTTATTAAGAATGCTTTTATAGGCGTTTAAATAAAATAATTAGTTAACAACTACTCACATTTCACTGTTTTATTCACGTTAATCAAAATATTCACCAAGTATGTATTGTGGAGTTGTCTAGAACGCTGGGACTCAACTGCCTGTGAGACGCGGCTTTGCTCAGAGGTAAACCCCCCACTCTGTCTACTTCTCTCTCCACTAGCATCCTATTAGTTGAAGCCGCGCTCACAGACAACTAGTACCACGTCTAGTCAATACAACAATATTTTAATTATTTCAATACAACAATAATTAATCATTTAAAAGAAACAGTATACAATTCAAATTACATATTTAATATCGCTATAAATTGTACATACCTATTATTTTATTCTTCTGCAAATATATTAACTAGATTTCAAAATATACAGCTGCTCAAAAGTAAGAGTAAGTAGGTGTTATCAATGGAGTTCCGTTGACACTTATTCCATACGGAACCCCGACAAATCTATTATGCTTATACAGTACACAACACGGCTGCAGTACTTACTATATATCGCAAAGATATATTGTATGCCCAGTTTTGCATCACAAACGTTCCGTCCAATTTTCAGAACTAAGGCCCAGCATAGTGATGACAACTTTTTCATCCAAAGTTTGCTTTTTCGTTAAATTTACATATTTTCTCTTTTATGAAAGTTGGAGCGTATGTAAATACATTAATATTAATGACTGATTATATGGCTCCTGCGGGAAACGTTTTTAATAGCTTTTCTTTTGAAAGGATTAAGGTTTAATTAACTTTGTGCCCAGTTACCGTGTGACATAGTTTTTTAATTGGTTTTTGTACTATGACACCCAGAAATTCAGAATCAAGCTTGTTAATGTGGAAGGATTTTGTTATGAGATAAAGACATTACAGAGGCTTAAAATATAGTTATCTATCTAATCAGCCGTTTCCACCCACTGCTGGGTATAGGCGTCTTCTCGTTCACGTCATTTACTTCGATAGGGCAAACCACATTCTTTGATATTAATTCTTCATTCGGTATTTAAAAATCACAGATTCTTACATCTAGTCACAACATCTTCATATTGACTTCATAATAAAACAGTAATTATGTAAAGTCTAATTGTTTACGAAATTGCAAAGTTATTAAAAAAACATCTAAGGCTTATTTTGAAAATAAATAACGACTTAACATCAGGTATTGCTTTTCGTGATGCTTGACAATGTCACGTTGATCTGGTGACCTACCCCAGAGTCGGCGCCCGTTTCTTCGATACTTGACAACTGTTTTGGTCTACATTGCACAAAATAAATTCTAAAACAATGGAAAAATTTGTTCAAACAGCTAGCAGTGATTAATCATTTTTACCTTTTCATCAATTCCGTTTTAATGTGGAGGAAGCTGTAATCCCCGGACCGTAGCACATTGGTCTTTACGATGGTGTCCTGTGCATCCATCACGTCGTCTCGAAAAAATTACTTACATTTTGGTTATATACTTTTTTTTTTTTTTTTTTTTTATTAATTTGCCCCTTCGGGCAGGCTAAAGCTATAGAGCCATACTGCCTTGTCTTAAGTGTTATTTCTGCTGTATCTTAGCTATAGTTATCGTCAAAGTCGTCTTTGTCAAGTCCAGTTCGTGTCAGTTAATTCCAGTCATGCGTTAGTAAAGTAGTGGCAACTTTACTATAAAGCTTCGATGGAGTTTTGGAAGCAACACGAAAACTCATGTTTCACCACATTATATCATTTTTCCACACTCGCGCTTGTAATTCGGCACTTTATGAATAAAACACCACCATTTTTATGCATAAATACTCGACAAAACACTAGTTTTGGAAAAAAAATGCAACGGAGCGACACGACTCTTCCCGCGTTCCCGCCAAAACTCTTGGTTATATACGGTAAAGCGCACACCTAAACCATTAACGTGATTGCGTAGATCACGAAGCAAGCGAAAATGGTTTTTGTTTTCTGGGCAAGTGAGTTTATAACAACATAATGTAACCAACCAACTACACATTAAAAAAGGGATTATACATATTTAGATGTAAGTCTAGAGACAAATCGGTATGTAAAGAAAAAATAAACTTAACTGATTTATTGATACCAATATCTGGATTATTTTACTTTAAACGTTATTTGGACTCTGATATCGCTTTAATGACATAAGATTTGTTTACTTCATGAATTGTAAAAACCGAAGATTGAGAATTGTAAGAATGGCTTTACAGCTTTAGCCTGCCCGATGGGGCAAATTAAAAAAAAAAACTTGTCAGTTCTGTTGTCAATGTTAATCAAATGTGTCAAATGTTTTGTATACTTTTTTGTTTATATGGCCAAGGCATATTCTACATTTTTAGCCGACCTCATGACGTCATAACTATAAAAAGTTTTAAAACGTATTAGAATTAAACTACCGCATGGAAAGCCAAAATCTTCAAATCAGTTTCATAAAATAAAGTTTACTATCAGTAAAAAATATAAAATAAATACAAAAAAAAACTTAACATACCGAAAGCTCACCAACAATCGGCGACATGCTGGCAGTATTGACACGTTTACCATAGCGATAATGTTTTTGGCCATGTTGTAAATACAGTGACGAGCCAACTACGCTATTTTCACGTGTTTCGAGAGCTCAAGTACTCGTATGTCATGTATATAAAAAGTATCTGTCACCAAAAAAACAGAAGAAAAGTTAACTTCCCTCTACTTTTTGTTCTTGTCAAAAATTTTCATTTCATTTATAGGCGAGTGGATTCCGCAAATTACCGAGGATTTTCCCTTTTTTTTGGCTTTTTGCAAAATTGCCTACGTCCACTTAAAGATATTAAAGGAAGAGACAAAGCCAGCGAGTGTAGGTTAATCGCGGTTCTCTCGATTCTATTTATCTGTGGATTTTTATTTTCTTTCCAGCTTTGAAGTTTCTGAACTTAATTGTTGTCCTTAGCGGTTGCAGAAACTAAAGTTATATTAATACGCATGGGTATCATCGGCCTTTCAAATTTTGATCATATTGTACCCATGTCAGCTTTGGAGTATATTAAAGAAAGCGTACCAAGAACCTTATCAGATGATTCCTTTGTTTAAAGTGGACTCCAAGGGCTCGAACATCTACTCACCTTTAAGTTGAAAACCTGCCGCCAAGCACCTAACAGTGTGTTTCGGCAGCCTCATTTGAGATCCAGTTTCATTCCAGGCTAAGTATGCTTTACCATCTTCGACCACACTGTCATTTACCTTCTGGTGAGCTGTAATCAAACACCTAGCTAACCAATTATTTAAAAGAAAGATATTTCTTTCGTCAAATGCTTACTTTACCCGTAGCTAACTGTATTCAATAAGATTAAATTTTTGGAGATAATGTAACTGAAAATGTTTATGCAAGTTTTATTTCTCATGTCTTATTTCAACTATTATTTATTCAAGCAAAAATATCTAATTGCCGCTTCGGCTCAAGAAAGGAATAGTTATTTGTTATACAAGAGTGCAAAGTTTTAACCGCGTGCTCAATTTTGACGACCGAGCAAGCGAAAGATCCTAAAAATTAGAATCCTGAGCGTTAGCGAGGGAATCAAAAGAGCACGAGGTGAAAAATCTTTGCACTTAAGTGTAACACGTAACTTTTCATCCCACCTCAGCGAGGAAATTACTAATTAATGCAGTTTAATGTAGAGTTTTTAACAAATTAAAAAAAAATAATTTGCATGCCGAAAGGTAGTCTGTGGTGCTTCTTTACTAAATATTTTACATCTGTACTTACCCATAGCGCAAATAAATGGATTATGAATTATGAATTATGAAAATTGTATGATATATTCGGCACCATGGAGGTAGAAGTAAATAGTTTTAAATTCATAAACTTAGTGCACACGATGTTCCAAATTCAAATTGACTTTATCCTCTAGCGGATAAAAACGACTTTTGCACTCAGATATCGAAGAGCAAAAATACTCTTTCCGAGATGGGGGAATGAAAAATATTTTGCAGCTTCCCTTGATTTGGGACACTACTGGCAAAGAACTAAATATTTGAAAAATCTGTTCATTCAAACGCCTACGGATTAGGAAATCAAATATTTGAATAGGGTCTTGATTTAGGAAAGCAATTGACGGGTGACGAGTGAGGCGAGGAATTGATGCGGGCATGTAGATGTTCATTTACCCGTACTAGTGACGTTTCGTTGATTGAAAATTGGACTAACTATAGGCAGGGGTGATAGCGACTTAAAGAGGTTACTGGAATATAGGTGCAGGTGTGTGAGCGCAAGGCAAAATGACTGATACGAGATTGAAAAGCATGAAATGGAACTGAAAAATCAGACCATCGAAACACGGTGACAAGGTTGACAGCCCCGTTGGCTCATTGGTAGTATATCTGATACTACCAATGAGCCAACCCCAGCCTTGAGAGCTGAAGGGCGTGAGTTCGAATCCCACTCAGGGCAAAAATTTTATGAATAAACAAATGTTTGTTCTGTGTCTGGGTGTTCTGTACGTATTATAAGTATGTATTTACAAAAAAAAGTATTTATGTATTCTATCAGGTATCTGACTTCCATCACACAAGCTCTGCTTAGTTCGGGACCAGATGGCGCTGTGTGTATAGTCCTACGATATTTACTTATTTATTTTATTTTTTAAGAACGAACTGAACAAAATTCGTTAGAAAATTTATTCTAAAATATGGAAGCTATAAATGTTTTTATACGACACTTTAGAATTGAATTCAACCTATAATAAATCAGTTGGGGAAGATGACTTAGCAAAAGAAAAAAAAACAACCATGTAAATTATGTATCTTTACTAGAATGTATGTCTATGCTATAATTACGATTTCTATCCGTATACATGACAAATACATTAATATCAAAAGAAAATACCAATGTCACCGGCAGTTAATAATTATATTAGGACATCCCGCCATAAAGGAAGCTAGTAAAAGAGTTAGGCAGCCTGGATACCATTAATCACACGTAAACGACGTGAAAAGCGCTTTTGCTTCGTCATGTTGCTATTAAACTGGAAATATTTCATTTATAAATTGCTATAAGTTGCAAAATATTTGGTAAAATTAATTTACATCTTAAATTTACGTTACATTAAACGTCTTATAATTACCTTACTATGTAAAATGTCAGGTTATTTTAAAGGAAGGTTTTATAGCGATGATAGCGCAGTGGTTAGCGCGGTTGGTTCACACAAGTGTGGATTCAAATGAGCTTGATCTGCCAGTGAAGAAAAAACATCGTAAGGAAACCATAGCTTGGTGGTAAAGCATTTTGTAGTACTTGACTGGCTAGCTACCATCCTCAAGTTGAAAATCTGACACCAATCCGGCAACTTACACTGCAAATTACTCGTATCCGAAATCGCCAGGCGTCCGGCGATTTCACCCGCGTAGGTCCCGTTCCCGTGAAGATACAGGGATAAAATGTAGCCTATGTCACCCGGGGATAGCATAGCTTCCCAATGGTGAAAGAATTTTTGAAATCGGTCTAGTAGTTTCGGAGCCTTTTCATTACAAACAAACAAATCTTTCCTCTTTAAAATAGTGTAGATTAGATAGGAACAACCTTTTGGTATATTTATATAGAGTTTAGTTAGTATGCCTATGCTGTTGACTTTTGAACCTTTGGATATATAACCCTAAAATCAGATAATAGCTAGAATGAAAAAAAAAGTTCAAAAAATCGAACGTTATGTTCTAACAATGCAGGCTCGAGGACAACTATATCGTACATTTTGCAATCGGATGCCGATGCAAAATATTCACGAACTAGCGTTTACATTTGATAATAGGGCTGCCGACCGTGCTATATCGTTTTCTTTTTAGTACTTACAATATTTGTGACTCGAAATTTTTGTTTTTGATAAATGTATCGTAGTGAAAAGATTTGACTACTTACTATAATAATATATTTAACTTCAGTTTTCCGTCATGGTTGTACTAAAGTTTAAATTTCCACATTGAAATTTGAATTTTTTTTTATGTAAGTCGTGTATTGAAATGTATTTTCTGAACATGATCTATTACGCAATAATCAGTAGGTACATAGAATTTGTGTGTACTAGTTTAATTATTTTCAAAAGATCGGAGTTATTCGACAGATACATTTTTTTCACTGCTAATTTTTACGTGTAGTAAACTGCACAGAATAGTTCCAATTATTGTTGTTTTTTTAATTATTCTTTTTGATAGAAAGTTAGTTGGCAACCCTAGTTGACGTCAACCTGTTTGCAATTCCGTTGATATTGAAACTACGTTTCAGCAGTAGATTGTCTAAGCTACACATGAAGGGTCCAATAGAATAACATAACTCCAAACAATATTAAAAGTAAATAGTCAAGATTAAGGCCTTGTTTATCCTGGAGTAAAATCCCAGGGACAGCTTTATAATTGTACAATACGTATACAAAACTCCCAGGCATAGAACATACATTTGTGTAAAACACGAAATGTTTTTCCTGGGTGGGAGTTAAATCCATGCCCTGCAGCTCTTAAAGTAGATACACCACCGATAAATATTAAATAAATAATAAATCTTTATTGACTAATGATATTTTGATCTACACATTTATTATGCTAAGTTAGAATATATGTAATTGTCTCTGGAAGTAACTAATTGTTTTAGTTAGTGGAACTGGCTGGCACCCGTACTAGTAACTTCAAGTCGCGAGTGAATCGGTTTCTTCTAGGCGAGCGTGTTCCACCGTAGACCGCATCTTCGCTTAACATCAGGCGGGATGGCGGTCAAACGCAAGCCTATCTACTATAAAAAAAAAAAAAAAAAAAACTAAACTGTGCTACAGGCGCCAGATTCAGAGAGAGACCAATGAACCAACAAGGCTTTTAGAAAGTACCCAATTACCATGCAATTATTTATATCTTTCGCTAGCAGCTTGTCGAAATTTAAACTCGTTTTCTGTGAATACCGTCGCTACATACATGTAAGATACACGAGAACACGAGTACATGGCATGACAATTTTAATTTTCTCGAGACTCAAATTCACTAATACAAGTACAAGCGTATGAGGAGTACATGTCAACAAAAAGCATTGAAATCAAACGTCGACATGCCAACGTAAATGTACGATCGACAATGCTAAACGAGGGTTGGCGCCCCCATCGCCCATCTGATTGGAAAACGTACCCACCGTTCTGGCGAAAGGCGAGCATGTTTTGTTCTAGCCTGGCGAGTTTATAGACAATGTGCCAACCATAGGTGGTTTATGGATGGTTGATTCGAAAGTTTTCACATGGGTTAGATTTTTGATATGTTAACGTTTACTTATAGATAAAAAATCTGTAGATACATAATGGATGTTAAGTATTTGCTTAGATACGACCCTATTTAAACGATAAAACTGGATTATTTGAAATAAGTTGTCTTTTTTAGGGTTTCGTACCGAACTACCTTTCGTACCTATAATGTTTTTATTATAATGAAACGTCAATTACGTACGTCAAATTATGTTGGATAATCCAACTATAGATCAAAACTCCTACCGCTGTTCATGTGCGAAGCTTACTGCGACCCGTAGTGCGAAGCAAGAAGAGGTCGCGCGCGCGTTGCATTCTGCTTTGACTCCTTAAAAAAGGCCACCGGGTGAGACCGAAACTCTAGTCGGACTATCAGACAAAATTAAACATGAGTAATCCCGTGATGGGGCTGCAAAGTTCTGGAGTGGAGACCACGGACCGGCAAGCGCAGCGTAGGACGTCCACCCACAAGGTGGGCAGACGACCTAGTAAAGACCGCAGGAACGCGCTGGATGCGAGCCGCTTCTAACATGTCTTTATGGAAGTCAATGGGGGAGGCCTATATCCAGCAGTGGACGTCCTACGGCTGAAATGATGATGATGATGATGATGATGAATCCCGTGTAAGTAAAACAAGAACATGACTGTCAAAAAAAAACTATGTCAGTTTCCATAGTAATATAGCACTGCTGGGTCTATATGATTTATCTACTTCTTACCATAATAAAGATATCCAATGCAATCGATAACCATATAAAACAGTTTTGGTGAAGATACTTACAAGTTTAGGTGACGCAAACTAAATATGTATATTGACAGCCCCGTTGGCTCATTGGTAGTATATCTGCCTTGAGAGCTGTAGGGCGTGGGTTCGATTCCCACTCAGGGCAAACATTTTGTGAATAAACAAATGTTTGTTCTGTGTCTGGGTATTTTGTATGTATTATAAGTATGAATTTATAAAAAAAGAAAGTATTTATGTATTCTATCAGTTATCTGACTTCCATCACACAAGCTCTGCTTAGTTTTGGGGCCAGATGGCGCTGTATGTATAGTCCTACGATATTTATTTATTTATGTCAATGTAACCGTGTTGTAGCGTAGCTTCAAATTTGACCTCAAAATTGAGCCTAAACAAAATGTCACATTGTAAGCTTAGGCGACTGGCGTAGGGTAAAATGCCACATCAATTCATATTCATACATCATTTACAGTTTGAACTGCTTTCACGAGATTACTAACTTAAATACTGTGATGTTGGTACCGTAATTCGGTACATAGCAGCATATTTTACGAGTGCCGAGCACGACGTCGAAGTTTATGACTGCCACGTCAACAATTTACTATTCGGTCCCCGACCGCACCACTTATGAACTGTACTTGAAGTAGGGATGAGGTCAACTTGTCGATACAAAGTCATGTCTAAACAAAAGCCGTTTACTCTTTGGAACAGTTGTGAAAACTAAACATGCTTTCACAACTAACCAAAAAAAAACTTATTTAACGCTCACAAAATATACTTAAATAGATAGATGTATAAGCTTTTTATTGTTAATACTAGAATTAAATATGAACTGAAAACCGTAGAAACTAGTGCCACAAGAGGCAGCCTTATCGCTAATATCGATCTCTTCCAGTCAACCAGGAGTGGAAAATTGATTTTAATTATTAGAGTAAATACTTGGTGGTAGATTTCTTTAGCAGGAAGTCGTCTGGGTAAGTACCACCGCAGTACCAGATATTCTGCCGCCAAGCAGTAGTTTGTAAACATTACTGTGTTTCAGTTTGAAGGGTACTGCAGCTAGCGAAATTACTGGGCTCTTGAGACTAACCATCGAAAGTCTCAAAGTAATGAGCGCCAAAGCAGCGATACTCCGAATTTTGTTTTGCTACTCAAAGTTCTGTGTATTGCTGCAATGGTCATGGGCATGCCTTATATCTTACCATCAGGAGCGCGTATCGTTCGTTTCATTACTTTTACATTAAAAAAAAAACTATCGATACATGAATCGAATTATCGTAATAATCGTTTATCGGTAACATCGATATTTTTATATACCTACCCCTTACTATAGGCACTTGTTTTAGAGGATCGCATCGGAAATTTAGTGTTGTTAAGTTGATTAGTTAGAAGTAGGTAACAAAGTTGTCTTAGGAAGCTAAATGTTACCAAAGGATAAAGGGTAGGTTGTACCAGGTTTTGTACAGTTATAGAACTACGTACGGTGTGTCGTATCGTCTAGAGTTTTTATTGGGTTTAAAGCTGAGAAATATGTTAATGTTTTTTTTTTATTGATTTCAAGTATTTTATTGTTACTAACCATCGAATGGTTCAAAGTTATGAGCGCCAAGGCAGCGATGCCGTGAATGTTGTTTTGTTACTCACAAATCTGGATACAGCTGTAATGGTTATTTCTTTTGAGGCCAGTTGCAAACCATAGTTTAACAATTTTTATTCGTTTTAACATTTTATTAATCGATTTTTACTATTTTAATAATTGACATGGTCAATTGTCTGATTTTTTAATGAATTGTTATTTTTAATGAGATGAGGAATTGAATTTTAAATTGTATTTATATACTAGCCGCACCCTGCGGTTTCACCCGCGTGATAATGATGATAGTATCTTATGCATTATTCTAGGACCTAAAGTACCTACATGCCAAATTTCACTCAGATTCGTAATTAGTAGTTTACGCGTGAAAGTGTAGCAAACAAACTCACATGCGCATTTATAATATTAGTTAGGATATGGACTCGTTTGTACTGAAATAAATAATAATAATTATTTATATTATAAAACTCCATACGGTTGACATGACATGACTCTATTGATATGAAAATACAATGTAACAAAGCACGTCGGATAAAAAGGTTCGCTTACGAACGGTAAGGATAGCATAAATAAATGAAGCGATATATTTATGTACTTAGCTGTCAATAGATTACATATACATACGTAAATGAAAAATATAAAAAAATATATATATATCTTATTTCAGTCACATTTATACGTTCGTCTCCAGTTCATAACGTATATTACTTTTTTTTTCAATATAATAGAAAGAGTTTATTTTATTATGCTATCAAATTTACAGCTCAAAATATGATCGTCTTATGCACACCACCTCATACATTATTCATACGCTTAAAAAGCTCGCAGAACACTTAAAAAACAATGCCCCACGTCATTCACAGTTCTTATCCTATGCTTATAAGCATCATAATCGGATGCTTACAATCGACATTCTTCATGGCCGTGATACTGGTTCTCAGAGACTAAGGTACACTCCATTATATCCCTTGTAGCCCCCTTTCTGTTATAATGGAATATTAGATTCCACCATAAACCCAGTCATGACAACGACACCATTAAATTTTGACCCCTAAAATTCCCCTCGAGCGCTCTTATGAGGTAACTCTGAAGAGACCAAGATATGCTGGTGGTATGGCTGCCGATGTGTTTGCTGACGTAAACACTGTTGTAGGAAAGAGAAATAGGCGAAAGATGTTTGCATCCACGGGAAAGTGTTGTTCAGTTCGACAGGCGGTAGTAATTGGAAAATTCAATCTAAAAATCGTTTCAGATTTCGTTCCCAATCAATGGAGGATTCTTTGAAAGCGATGGTAGTTAAATGAAGGTTCAAAGGCCCTGACTGTAGCGGGGAAAAGGTATCCTCCGCAAGCGAGTCCCTCTCCCGGAATTTATTTCAATTCATTTGTTGCCAGTAACTACGTTTGCTATTTTAGATGAAAGAGCATAAAAAAGTTTTTAAAATTGGTATATTTTAGAATTTTGTTTTTATTGATTACTTTGATAGTAATTTGGTCCTATGTCAGTTGAGTCCTATGCTGGGACTCATTACGTTACAATTTTGCAAAAAAAAACTATTCCATCAGTTATTTGATTACTTAGTTTGGGACTAGATTTTTTTTTATTTATAATATTTTGTAGTTTGTAACTTATCTTATCAAAGTTCGACATTTTGCTAATGTCACCTGAATCTTCATTACTAACGTCATACTAATCAAGATACATCTCATACTCTAGGTGCGGATTCAGGATTCAACTTCGAAGGTAATTAAACAAAACATTTTTTTGCGGATTTCTTGAAATCTTGTACTATCATCGTCTTCTACTATTAAAACAATGCCAATACCACATGTAGTGTAGGATATCCTGTGCCTATGAGGTGTGACAATTTGCGTAAATTGGCGGGTACAAACTGGACACAGAAAACTATGGACCGAGCTGAGTGGCGTGCATTATCAACAAGTGTGTGGTCAATGTTCAGCAGCGAACAGCAAAAGGCTGATGATGTTGTAATGTCACCACACTTGTCAAAATTCATGAAGCTATTTAGGCTCAAGGGCGTGCCATACATCTTAGATACATACATGGACTCAAAAACTACAACCCTACATCATGGGTAGTCGGATAAAGTCGGCGAGGTCGGTATACATTCTTGGCTCGTGTTGCACAACCACGTACCCACGTCAGTCCGGGATGCACCTTCCACCGCGTGATTTAAGAACCAATCTATGATCTTGGCCGCTAGATACCTTGTTTTATATCATTGACGTGTATTTAATATTATTAAGTTACCAGTAAGTAAATACGATTTTTTGACATTGTATTAAATCCCACTAATGTCATAGATGTGAAAGTTTGGATGGATGGATCTTTGTTACTCTTTCACGCAAAAACTACTGAACGGATTTGGATGAAATTTGGTATGAAGGTATGGTAACTGAGTCCTTGATTAAGACATAGGCCACTTTTTATCCCGAAAACATGTAGCGGGTAACACCGCGGGGCGCAGCTAGTTGACAACATTTTTATATTAATACACAGTAATTTAATAATTTTGCTTTTTATTTATTGACATGTGATAAGTGTTTTTGACATATTTAATTATATATTTGTAATGATACTACGGCATTTGAGGTGTAACTTTATTGGTTAGTCAAAATAGTGTGCTTTAGTGATTCAAGCACCAATAGGTGAAATACATCCCCCGCTCGTCTGAATTCGTGCCTGCCATTTAGTGTTGACTAAGGTTGACAGTTATATCTCGAGCAAATAGCAATCTACAGCTCGGCAATGTCAACTCCTCTGCTAATAATAGAATATTAGATTTTCGTGCACTGTCTCCGCAACTTCTGAATATTACGGTAGAATATATAGTTATATACATATATTCCATTCAAAATAATCGTGAAAGTCTCTACGTATATACATTCGTAGTGTAATAGATTTGGTCAAGTTGAGTTAGACTCGCTTGCCGAGAGAATTCCTAGTACCTAAGTACCTATATTATTTTTCGCTTAAATAATCACATTATTAAATAAATAAATAAACAAATGTCGTAGTACTATACACACAGCGCCATCTGGCCCCACACCAAGCAGAGCTTGTGTGAAGGAAGTCAGATAACTGATAGAATACACAAATACTTTTTTTTTTGTAAATACATAGTACTTATAATACATACAGAACACCCAGACACAAAACAAACATTTGTTTATTCACAAAATGTTTGGTATTATTAGATGTTTAGTGTTAGGTTCTAATATTGCTAGCTTTGCTTAGTATGGTTTAAGGTTACGTTTTTAGTTAATAAATGGTTGTCAAATTAGGTAAATTTAAGTCCCCATCACTGCTGTAACTGAAACGACTGTTAAGCGGAAATAAACCAAATATATACCTTGAATATTCAGGATATTTTCAGTACTGAATAACTTTAGCAACGACTATACATTAGGTCCTGATGTTTAAAATTTAAATAGAAAATAATATCAAGAATTTAGGTCAACAACAAAGGTAAACAACTAAATGTCACAGTGAAGGTTGTAAATCTCAGTCGAGCGGTAGAAATGGGCGTAGATAAACAAAGGTAGCTTTGGGATTTATATGTTTCTAAAACACAAATCTGATGGCGTAGTTTTACTTTATATTTGTTTGTTTACCTGCATGTATAAATAAACATAGCACGCAGAACTGATGGCCGATGGGGCTGCAAAGTTCTGGAGTGGAGACCACGGACCGGCAAGCGCAGCGTAGGACGTCCACCCACAAGGTGGACAGACGACCTAGTAAAGACCGCAGGAGCGCGCTGGATGCGAGCCGCTTCCAACCGGTCTTTATGGAAGTCCATGGGGGAGGCCGATGTCCAGCAGTGGACGTCTTACGGCTGAAATGATGATGATGATGATGATAAATAAACATTGAATATTAATTTAATTACGTTTATCACTGGGTCTTGATTGCGCACAAAATACTATTAAATTAGTTACAAACACAAACATCTCGTTTATCGTGATCACAGCTGTTGCACATTGGCCGAAACGTTTATTTATTTATTTACTAGCTTCTCCCTGCAGTGTTACCCGCTACATGTTCTAATCCAGGGTCTCAGCTACCTCCATACAAAGTTTCAATCACATCCGTTCAGTAGTTTTTGTGTGAAAGAGTAACAAACATCCCTCCATCCATCCAAACTTTCACATTTATAATATTAGTGGGATTTAATTTTACTAGCTTGCGTTCGTGGCTTCGTCCGCAGTGACTTTAGAATTGGGGTTCAAAGAGAAATGAAGATGTGTTAGTAACAAAAAAACAATAGTTTAATTCGTCTTGAATCTTGAGCTACCTGAGCTTGTATTACCTACAAGATGATAGAGGATACCTTTTATCCCGGAGTAATGTTCCATAAGACACATCTGTAGCAAAATTTCAAGGGGATATGTTCTGTAGTACGTGTTTTGATAATCCCATAGAAATTACCATGTGAGTTTTTGACATTTTCTGTGTCTATTAAAGATATCCCATCATTATTTTTGATAAGATTTATTTACAAATAAAATTCATGCTTTACTAAGTCAAACATCTGTCCGTCACATAAAATTCAATGTCCAAGTCGATGAAACAGAGCTACTATCAAAAATTATCTAACCGAGCAATTTGTTATCGAACATAATAAAGATGGTATAACAAGAATTTGTTAAACGTAACAAAAAAAAATGGCCAAACAAAAACGTAATAAAAATGGCCAGTATCTTGAAACTTCCCAATCCTAAAGCCTATCCTATCCTAATCTGAAAGCTCTCATGGCAGCTTTTACCACATTGAATGGCAATATTGAGGTTTTGGACATACTAGGTACTCATGGCCTAATGTCTGCTCTAATCGTTCGTCCAGATCTCAACATTTGCTCAGGTTAAAATGTATTGCGAAAATAACTAATCATTTTGTTACTAAACTTGAACCGCGTAAATGCTCATAGAACTGAATTAATTCGCAAAGTTGAATTATTATATTGTGACTACCTAAATGTGTGATTATAGTTTCAATTTTCTGCTCATTGAATGTTTAGTTCTATTATAATTATTGAATTGAAATAGAATTTCGCAAATTAATTGTTGAACGTCTAACACATGTTTCGCACCACTTATGTGTAAATGAGTGAGTAAATTTAATTGATTGAATTGTATTGTACTATATTATAGATATGTTTAGATTTGTAACCTAGAATATTATACCTAGTTGTGAAATTTTGCCTGCTATGATTAGTAATGGTGTCTATGAAATAAACCTGGGGTTATTTTCTCAACAAACTACATCGATATAAGAAAAAAGATGGTGTCAATGTACAGTTTCTAGAAATGGTACATTAGATAAGTCCAGCATTTGTACATATTACTGCAATAAAGTATTGAGTATTGTTTCGGAGAGAGAGAGAGTAGTCCTGAAGAGTAATAATTTTTCCATCTGTGAGAACAATTTTGTTTAGAGGTGACAATTGCGTGACATTTACAACTGTGCCCAATATTTTATATTTTTTGTCGCGACTCGAGAGTTGATATAAAAGTTAAATTTGAAATGGCATCGTCATCATTTCAGCTGTATGACGTCCACTGCTGAACATAGGCCCATTGACATAAAAACCGGTTGGAAGCGGCTCGCATCCAGCGCATTCCTGCGGCCTTTATTAGCTCATCCACCTTGTGGGTGGACGTCCTACGCTGCAGTTGGCGCTCCATGTTATCCACTCCAGAACTTTACAACCCCATCGGTCATCGGTTCTGCACGTTGAAAAATAAATAATAAATAAATAAATATCATAGGACATTACACACAGCGCCATCTGACCCCAAACTAAGCAGAGCTTGTGTGATGGAAGTCAGATAACTGATAGAATACATAAATACTTTTTTTTTTTTGAAAATTCACACTTAATCATAATATTGATATTACAAAAACAATATCAATTAAAGTTAAATACATACATCATAGATATTACATACTAAAACTAATTGTAATTGAAAACATAATGTCAATATTAAGATATAGTGTGTTTTCAAATTGAATAAAATACCTTACATACTTAACAAAAAATACGATTCAAATTTAGCTCATTTACTTTCGAAAGTTTATTTCAAGCAACGAAAACAGACGACTAGAAAGTTGAAATATACGCAAAATTCTTATTCTCATAATTAGAAAGTTTGTCTGAAAAGTTTTGCGTCTTATTGCATTCACAATTTAAAGTTTCTCCCTCAAAATGCATGCGATTAAAACAAAAGAAAAACCATAAATTAACTGTAAAGTTTTGCATGAAATTGATTATATTAACCGGCAACCCAATAAACTTTGAAAATGCTTCCTTCCTTAAATATTCTTTTGACTAAGCTTACTTTGATTAACTTTCGCAAACAAAATATCCTTCGTAGGCGTTCCAGAAAGCAGACGGACGCTAAGCATCTTTATTACAAAATAGTCCAAGTCTGAAACGAAACAAAAAACTCCACCTTTAAT
Source organism: Biston betularia (assembly GCA_905404145.2). Lineage (NCBI taxonomy): Eukaryota > Metazoa > Arthropoda > Insecta > Lepidoptera > Geometridae > Biston > Biston betularia. The sequence goes on from FR989877.1 coordinate 2,673,642, forward strand.
AAAAAGTTTCGAAATTAAAACCATTAATTAATCGGCCGCCTCGAAGGGGAAATAAGTAAAATATTTTTACCATAAAACGGGAATGACAAAATTAGACCTTTTTGTGTCCCAGAAGTTTGGGAAATGAGCTCAAAAAGTTTTAGCCATCTGACAAAAAGTGCACGTAACCATTACGTATTCGCGAACTTTTCAATTTGAGTTTGGAATGGGGCGTGAACGAACACCCGCCAGCGCTTCGTGGTTGCTCACAACACAAATAACCGAAATAAGCAAAACAACCGAAATTAACTATACGTCGACAGGGCGTGCGCAATTATTCTCTGTCATGTACATACCGTTATTTTTCCACTTGTAATTTGGCTGCCTGATGTTTGCATTCTGCGTACATATTGCGAGCGACTGATAATTTATTGGGCCACATCTCCATTTTATTGATAAATGACAACGGTTCGTGACTCGTGACGTGGCACCGCGCGCGCCGCGATTTAAATGCCCAATACGCTTTTGTTTCGACAATTTATCGTACGCAAACTATCCCCTTTAGGGTACCGTACCTGAAAGGTATCAAAACTAACATCATCTGACATTTTGAGTACTTATCATATAGATAGATACATAGATAGAAACTATTGTGTACACAATATAACTTAAATAGAACACGAAAACCCTTAAATCCAGAAAAATCTCTACATAGGATAAAACAGTATGTACGCTTAGGTCTTTTAAACTATGCAATATATTTTAATGCGGTTTCCATCAATATACAGAGTGATTCAAGAGGAAGGTTTATATGCATAGGTACATAAATATGCACTACATTAGTATCAAGATTGCACCCATGCTATGTCGGGGTATTAAGCGACGCCAGTTATAAATATAACACAAACAAGAAATGTAAGAGGTAGTGCCGCAACTGGTGGCCTTATCGCAAAAAACGATTTCAACCAACCATTGGACGAAAAGAAAATAATAGTATGGGTGATGCCAAAACACCTATACATATGTGTGTATGTGAATAATTACAGTAAGTATAGTTAGTTATAGCTGCTTATTAACTGAAAAAACTATAATTACATTTTTAGCTCATGTCACTCTTGTTCACTCACTCATTCATTCACTCAAAGATAGATCAAAAAAGCACAAGACAACTAGCATACCAACTTTTAGAGCAGTAATTCAACCTCATTATCTTAATAATAATATTCCCGTTCAAATCAAGAACGCTCATAAAGAAAAATGAGACATAAAAGTTATCAAACTACTGTAAAGTCAGTACTAAGAATTTTAATAGGTAGTCGGTTAAATTTTACAAAATAAGTGTATTGTTTTCTTATAATGTTTTTTCTAGCAATCGGTTCACACTAAATAATCCAAACAAAACCAAAAAAGTTACGGAACACTTGACGCGTGAAGCTGATTCTCGCTTAATCTTATTTCATCACATATTTTTCTATTTTACCGGTGCCTGATCTTGAAATATGACGTCGTTGAGCCATGCTGTGTTTTATCACAGTTTTGTGTTACAAAAACTAATGACGCTTTGCTCGTGTTACAGACGAACCTCGGATATAATACATTTTACAGATATAGGTATTTAATTATTTTTTTTAATTTATTTCGACAATTGGTGTTTTGACTCAGACCATTTTTTTACTACGTATTTATGTGTTGTACTTAAAAAGTCATTTCAAGTTTTATTCTAATGCAAAGAAGTTTTTGTCTGTTATGTTATTTCTGATGTTGCCATTGTATCTTATTACACAAGTCTATTAAAATTAGATTCTTGCGTACCTATTGAAAAGCGTTATTTTATTTTATTACTAGATTATTTTATTCAACCAACCGACAGACAAAGAATCTTTACATTATTTTAAGTTTGCGCATAATTATGTTCAAGTATGGTTTCGTTTGTATTAAAATACCCAATTAACTACCAAAAATGTATGAAGTTTTTATTCGAAAGCAAATACTTTATCATAAGACATAATTATGTAGGTACATCGAGTAAGTTAGACGTTCGCCATACCACAATTCTTTTTTTTTATGGTTGAAAGGCTAAGTGTTTTGACCACAGTTCATCTGATGTTAAGTGAAGGTGTGGTCGAAGATGGTAAAGCACACCTAGCCTGGAATGGAACTGGCTCTCAAGTGAGGTTGCCGGAACACACCGTTAGATGCTTGGCGGCAGATTTTCAACTTGAGGGTGGTAGCTGGCCAGCCGAGTACTAGAAAGAACCCTACCACCATGCTATGGTTTCCTCACGATGTTTTCCTTTACCGGCAGCTCAAGCTTGTTGGCGTTTAAACCCACGCCCTTCGGCATGCGAACCTACCGCGCTAACCACTGAGCTATCATCGCTACACAATTCGACTAGATAGCTTTTACTTTCGTTATAAATGGAATGAGAAGAACACAATGCTCTCCTAATGGTAAGATATAACGCCTGTTAGCAATTGCAGAATTGCATATTTTAAGTAGGTATAGAAACGATGTCCAGTGGATCAGTACAATAGCGTTTAACACTTTGAGATTTTCGAAGCTTAAGTAGTCCTAATAGCGTTATCTTTGATAGCCCTTCAAACCAAAACACAATAATATTTACACTCATTTTTTTTTTAGTATATCAGTAATGCAACTAACGAGACGACCTCCTGATGATAAAAGATAACGCATGTCTATTGCACTACTATTAGTAGACAGAACATCTGTTTGCTACTGCGGTTCCAGCCTAGACTACAGCCTCTTGCTGAGGACATCTACTACCATCTAGTTGATGATATAGTTGTAACTGAGGATCGAAATTTGACACGATTAGTGTTTGATTAAGACATATGGCTAAGCAAGAGAAAAATAATACCCATGATGATAGCGATTACACACCTTTTGCCGTATTCTCTGTTATAGAAGACATTAAAATTTTGACGTAAGTGCTCTCGGCCTCTTATTCGTTGGACGTTACAAATGGCCATAGTTTTAATTGAGTTCGCAAAATTGGAACCGATTTGCTCTGATTGGGAATTGGAGTTGGGTAATTGGGCGGTAAGGCTGTTACTGTAAGGTGCGATAAAGTAAAATAGGGTTGGGATAGGTACGAACGATTTATTGATTCGATTCCGGCTAGTGATTATCTTGAATTATAGGATTTTGAGGTAACCATTGCCAGAATTTGTGTAGGCGGCCAAGCTCCAACAGGTGACAAGCAAATGCTGACAGTAGCTTATGCTGTATAGAATAAATCAGTACTATAACTACTAAAGTTACAGCTATCTTACTTGTTAAAGACGAAAATTATTTTTGAATATAAAATAATACATACATATAAAAGACAACCCTTCAAAAAAACACAAAAAGTCCCACGTTTTCAATTAACTTTCTTTATCAGTGTATTAGTACGATGCTTGTAACATTTTTGCAACAGGTGTTAGTGTGGAATGTTCGAGATCAATCAATAAAGCTGACAGCGGCGGGTAAATTGGAGTTAGGGTACTATTTTGTGAGAAATAAACAAGTTTGTTCTCTGAAATTTGTTTCGGGGTAAGTTAAGAAAGAATAGATTTTTTGTCTGTGGTTTGAAGAATATGTATATCCGCAGCTCTAGTAATAGGCATTTTTGTTTTACTTTTTTGATATTACACACTTTTAATTATATCGGATACTTTGACTAAAAAAAAAAAAACTGATATTACGTCAGAACTAGTAAAACTGCTTAGCATCTATCACTGCTGCAAAATAGCATGTCTGTTTATTTTTTACCGGAAACATTTCAACAAGTGCGCAAGAGCTACTCGACCATATTCCACATTCTTCCACTATAGGACTATGGAAGCTCCCATGAATCCAGTGTTCGTACGTACGTAATGGAACGCATTGCCGGTTTCTTTATTTTCTGTGATAAACAATATAGGCGTTTCTAAGACTAGAGTGAATATAATTCTTCTAGATCGAAGTGCTTTATTCTGTACCGCACCGTCGCTTTTCATCAGACGAGTTGCTAACGTCTATTTCATAAAAAAAGTTAATAAAAAAGACTACAATTTATATGTATATACGAACATGAATGTGAAGTTAGGTATAGTATTGAAAAAAACTGAAAAATTGTGTTTTAAGTTTTCAGTTCTGTCGGCAGTCTACCTATTCTTTAAAATATTCATGTGAAATTTCATTCTTGAGTAAGCACGTACAAGCAAAGCATTTTATGTCCATCATGTTACATAAACATAAAATTCATTTTAGCATAAGAATTCATAAAATATTTAAAATCCACGACGGAAAACTCCGTAGCAGTAAAATATACCAGGCTGCATCGGCTGCTTATTTCAAACGAGAAATCTTTGAGGAAAAACTATTTCCTCAGTGAAATTATCCGAACGTGGCCCGTTGGCTCGCGGAATGAGGGTTCCATAAATATGAACGTATTTAGAAGCATAATTTTGGGGTCACCGGACTCCTTTCCTTTGTCAGACCTAAAGAGATTATACAGAGATTATCTGAAAATCTACAAAGTAAAAAAGAAGTATACAAAAATATTAATATAGTTAAGTAGAGTGTAGTAGTGTGTGTAGATATTATGTTTGTTTTAATGCTTGCCTAAAACCATAATCATGTTATTTACTCTGGAGATGGCTGGTAGAAAATGCTTTAGCATTAAGCCCTCCTTTTGTACGTGTTTTTTTAAGTGTGCAATAAAGTATTAAATATTAATAATAATGGATATTTTAAAAAGTATAATTCTTTTTTTATTAAACAAGGACAAATTAAACCCTTCCTGTAGCCGGAATATAAGTTATTCGTTATACATATCTACCAAAACATCAAAAAATAAATTTCATTAGTAAAATTTAATAACAGAGTTATTTAATTTTGCATACAAACTTTAATTTGTGAAGATCTTTTTCCCCCTATTTCCCTAAAAGATGGTCCTGGTTACGAATACGTCTATTAATAAGATTTATATGGTAATCCTGATGCTGATGTAGGTACACGGCAGCGCTCGGTGAAAATGCTATATTTTCTTGGAGTTTGCTTTGCTATTCGGCTGTCTAGACTGTATCCATTGCCAGGATCATAGTTAACAAGTAAAAATATAAACAGATTTAGTAACAGTATTACAATACTTTTCTTAAACGCATAGTTAGGACATGATACTATTTATTGAGGTTTATTTACATCTATAAGTTTCCAAATGAAGTATGCTCAACTAAAAGTCACTGTCATGATTGCTTAGTATCACGCATTGTACGATCGAACGCAACCTATTTTGAGTAAACTATTCACGAATAAAAATATGCCTACCATGGTAAAAATACATCAATCTTTAATCAGTCTTTTCTGCAGAAATGTTCTGATGAACTTTTTGGACTTATCCCTCCATCTCGGTTTTACTACCGAACCGGCCGCACTCGCCAAAAGTGCCACCAACATACTATAGATACGTGGAAGTCTCCAACCTACAGCTCGATTTTGTTGACTGTTTCTTCCGCGCACCTTTCTTATGTCGAATGGCTTACCATATTCGGGTATTCCACCGAATTTTGAATTATCTCGCTTTAAACAAAGGACGGATCGGGTCCTTAAAGGTAGGTTATTCTTACCATGATCAGAAGTATCATTACTTTAACAAAAAAACTAAATAAATACTGAGGTTAAAGTGCAAAATTGTGTTTAGTGTCTCTGGAATACTATTTCAAAAGTCGCAATTCATATTTTGCTGATAAAGTTTTCCAGTCTATTTCGCGATATAAATTGCAGTCATCCTGTCAAATACCATAAAAATAATATCGTATGGTGCATTTCACTTCAAAACTTTTGTGATAAACTTTCTAAAAAACAAGATAGTTAGTTCTCGAATTATGTGGACAGTATAGCGTAAACTATAGAATGAGGATTCGTCACTCAACTTACCTTAAAACCTTGTTTGCGATTGCGTTGACACAGTCACTACACACACATACGCCCACACACACACATACTACACACACACACTACACACACATATACATGCACATACGCACACGCACACGCATAAATATGTAAATTCATAACGAAAACCATTTATGTTTTTTTTAAGTTAATGTGTTCAATGTTTTTTATTTAATAAACCTTAGTGGGAAGACACTGTCTGCAGCAACACAGCGAAGGCTACAGCTGCAGGCAGGGTTACTATACATACCTGTACTATTTTGATGAAACATTAAATTTATTTGTATTTGTATTTGTATTTGTTGACTTTAGAATTGGGGTCAAAGAGAATTGAAATATATTGTGTACAAGTAACAAAATAGCAAAAGTTTCATCCATCATGGAGCATGCGATATTTTGTTAACTAGATTAGGATAAATAATACATTTTATCCCAGAATAATGTTCTATGAGACACATTTATAAATACCAAATTCCAAGTAGATACGTAATTTTTTGTCGTCATTTTTAATTGCTGTTATTTCGTTTTCCCGGTATATAAAGTATTATACATACTAATTCAGGTAATAACAATTTCTAGGCCTAAAATCTGTATACCAAACTTCATCCAAAACCACGTATTTTTGCATGATTGAGTAACAAACATCTAAACGTACAAACACACATCACATTTATAATATTGTGACAATTTGCTGAAATGTGTCGAGCAATCACTGTGCAATCTGTAGATTTTAAATTTGATTTAGTAGCTAGCCTGCCTCTTTATAAAACACAATACATCTCGCAACATATCCGGGTCCCGAATCTCCCAGTATCGGGGTTTTCGGATTGTTATAGGGAAATTGTGACTCGGAATTCCAATTGCCTTTTGGTATTAATGTCAGTTCTCGTGTGGTACATCCTCTTTAATACAGAAAAGGAATCTCGTGAAAGGTATAAGTAACATTTTGAGAAAAGCTGTGTTTATCTATTTAATATATTTTTAATACTAGCCTTTTGTAGTCCTTCAAGATTGATCGGCGTCTCTGACGTTTTCTTTTATCATAAAACCTGTGTTTTTGTTTTTAACAACTTCAAGAATGAAAGGTGCGTTTTTTTTCTACCTGCTTTCAAAGCTTAAAAGCTGCCAGGACTTACAGTAGACAAACAAGACTCGCACTAAGATACTTAGTCACAAGCTACCATAACTTCAAAAGTTAAGTTAAGTAACAAAGATACAGATACACACATTTTCATTAACATTTACGTTTTTTTTTTTTTTTTTTTTTTTATGGTTGACAGGCTAGTTGTTTGACCACAGCTCACCTGATGTTAAGTGAAGGTGTGGTCGAAGATGGTAAAGCACACCTAGCCTGGAATGGAACTGGCTCTCAAGTGAGGCTGCCGGAACACACCGTTAGATGCTTGGCGGCAGATTTTCAACTTGAGGGTGGTAGCTAGCCAGCCGAGTACTAGAAAGTACCCTACCACCATGCTATGGTTTCCTCACGATGTTTTCCTTCACCGGCAGCTCAAGCTCATTGTTGGGGTTTGAACCCACGCCCTTCGCGTGGGTTCAAACCCCATGCGAACCTACCGCGCCTACCTACCTATTACGTTATAAACGTAAATAATTTTATATAATTTACAATAAAATAAAACCAAAATAATTACTGCCATTAAAACAAACAAATATGTCTACATACATCAATCTATATAAATACATCTGTAACGTTTTTTTTTTTTTATGTAAAATTAATGAGACGATGATTTTTAATGTTATTACAAAAAAAAACTGTAAACAGTCTCTGCACATTTTCATTATCTTATTTCTTAAATTTTTAAGACTGCATAATTTTATTCATAAAGAAATGTCTTCAGACTTACATATTTATCAGGGAATTCCTGGAGTTCACAGTTCTCAGTGCTTTGAGAGAATTCAATTTATCCCTAGGAGGGCGGTAACACGTGCCACCGCAGTGTCCAATTTAAATTTCAGACACTTTGAGCGGTTTAAACATAATCTTGTAAGTGAAATGTATAATCGTGGGATATGCGCAATATCTAGTCTACCTATACTTATGTAGAGAAAAAACTCACAGCTCTACACAAAGCTTTTTATCTCTGGAAAAGGGATTTGTTCACTACATCAAATGAAAAGTTTAAAAAAAGTTATAATTTCTTTATGATCATTGCTAAATGACTGAATATTTTTACTACCTTGAATTAAACCTTGAGATGAACGAGACGTTCTCCTAATGGTATGAGATAGGTACGTCCATAACCATTACACATAAGTTTGAGTAACAAAACAAAGTCCAGGGTATCACTGCTTTTGCGGTCGTTACTTTGAGACGTTAGGTGGTTAGGCTCAAGAGCTCCGTAATAATCTAAATTACAGTAAAAATATCAATTTCCGTTGTGTGTTTTATTCCAGGCTAAGTTTGTATATATCATCAACGACACCATCACTTAAAATCAGGTGAGCTGTGGTCAAACCTCTAGCTTGTCAACAATAAAAACGAAGAAGTAAGCGGAGGAAAAGGCAGACGCCAACGACGATTTTGTATATAAATATAAATACGTATACTCGTATATCTATACTTGTAAAACATCTTAATTATAACTTTGTATGAGTACAGAAATTCAATGTTTTGTAATCAAGTCGCCAAAGCATGCCGCTAGTAACAATACAATTAAAAACATATATAAGTATGAATTTCATTTCACTGCCTTCATTATTGACATTGTATAATTTATAAATCACTTTCGTAAATAGAACAACCCCTTTGTCTCCTCAGTGAAAACCATTGTAGCGTTTTGACATCTTACCAATATTAGAAACAATTACGTGGTTCATGGAAACAGAAATTAAATGTCCCAAGAAGCGAACCGAAATCAAGTAGCATGACAAACAAAAACAATTTGGCGATTCTTCGAACACACTCAAAAGTTCTTTTCAGGATTGGAACCAAAAAGTTTTCCAACTTTCCCAATTAAATTGGGTCGGGCATGACATGATACGAGAGACTCGATGACTATTTCAAGTGTTTTCTTTTGCTTCATTATTGTTGGGTTTTTATTGATACTTACCTATGTCTTCTTTATCACAAAGATGATAATTATATTATAGAAAGGCCATGTAGAATAGAACGCTTGCTTCAAGTCCGCGCCCAATCGTTGCGTACAGCCGATGCATTGCCCCTCTTTATGATGTCTGTTTTACTTCTAGTGTAATTATACACATAGATCTGGAAATTTTCGGATTGTTCGTTGTTTAAAAATTCAAACATTGTTCTTTCTTTCTGATTTATAGTTTTTTTATTTTTTTTTAAATGTAACGTATTTACTAAATGTTTTAGGTTACTATAAGTGTTCTATCAATTATTATCTATCTGACTTCCATCACACAAGTTCTGTTTTAATTTGAAGTCAGATGGCGCTGTGTCTTATGTCCTACGATAGTTAGCTATTTGTTTACTCTTATTCCAAAATAAATAAAAGCTTGCAATAATTATACGTAATTTCTTTTTATTGTGTACATCCATTTTTAGAGCAAAATTTTAGCATCTCTTAACACAATCATTTCATTAATAATATTTTCGACTTTAACAATATACTTTAACTATTAACCTACTATAATAATCTAATTTCAGTACAAAATTTCTGATACGAAACCTTATTTTCGAAATATTAAGCCTATAAAAATTTCTTTTCTAATCTTCCTTTACTTATACTTGTACATATATTTCCATAATATATACTCGTATGTAGGCAGGTAGGTCGCAAAATTCTCATTTCACAATGTATTGAACAGTCAGTACTTGAAGTTTCCCTATTTTTAAGTCTAATCCTTATTATTTTCACCATATTTATTTTAATACTATTTAATCCAATGACTTATAGATAAATTTCAATAATGTCCAGGAAATTTACTTTTACTGCATATCTTATAGAAATTATATCGTTTGATAGGTCTAAAGAATGCATTTATTAAATTCACGTTATAATTATTTATTTAGTATGATTTTGTTCGTAATTCCGCTACATTAGGGACCCACTTATCGATTAAGATTTTTTTTAAACTATGAACGATACGAAATGTATTAGGTAATTATTGTTTTTGTAACATTGCTTACACAATGTGAAACTGTATTTTTGCTGTAGTAATATTACAGATAAATTATGAATTATTATTTATAATAATATCTAATTTCCTTCAGTCGTTATGAAGCCATGAAACTATTGTTGGGGTATCCAATACAATTCGACGTGAATAATTTCGCATAAAAACATAAATGAAGGTTAGCCAGATACCGTCTGGCTTCCAATGTGAAAGTTCTGGGTTCGAATTCCACGGTACCCACCTCTGTCTTTTCTATCATCATCATCATTTCAGCCGTAGGACGTCCACTGCTGGACATAGGCCTCCCCCATTGACTTCCATAAAGACCGGTTGGAAGCGGCACGCATCCAGCGCGTTCCTGCGGTCTTTACTAGGTCGTCTGTCCACCTTGTGGGTGGACGTCCTACGCTGCGCTTGCCGGTCCGTGGTCTCCACTCCAGAACTTTGCAGCCCCATCGGCCATCAGTTCTGCGTGCTATGTGCCCTGCCCACTGCCACTTCAACTTGCTAATCCGTTGGGCTATGTCGGTAACTTTGGTTCGTCTACGGATCTCCTCATTCCTGATTCGATCTCGTAGGGAAACTCCGAGCATAGCCCTCTCCATAGCGCGTTGTGCTACTTTGAGCTTACCAAGAAGGCACACAGTCAGAGACCACGTTTCAGCGCCATAAGTCATCACTGGTAACACACACTGGTCGAAGACTTTCGACTTGAGGCACTGAGGTAATTCGGACGAGAAGACGTCGCGCAGTTTTCCGAACGCTGCCCAGCCGAGTTGGATTCGACGACTGACCTCTTTCTCAAAGTTGGACCTACCTAATTGGACTGCTTGTCCTAGGTAAATGTATGTGTCAACAACTTCGAGAACCGAGTTCCCAACTGATACTGGGGTGGGCACAACACGGGCATTCAACATTACCTTCGTCTTGTCCATGTTCATTTTAAGACCCACCCGTTGGGAAACTCGATTGAGGTCTTCGAGCATTGTGCTGAGATCTTCCAACGATTCTGCCATGACCACTATATCGTCGGCAAACCGAAGGTGAGTGATGTATTCGCCATTAATATTGATGCCGAATCCTTTCCATTCCAGGAGCTTGAAGGCGTCTTCCACTGTGGCAGTAAACAGTTTCGGAGATATAACGTCTCCCTGTCTTACGCCTCTTTTTAATGGAATCGCCTTCGAAGTCTGCTCCTGTACTTGGACCGACATAGTGGCGTTATTATACAAACACTTCAACACTTCGATATACCGATAGTCAATATGGCATCGCTGGAGAGACTCAACCACCGCCCATGTCTCGATCGAATCAAAGGCTTTCTCATAGTCCACAAACGCTAAACATAGAGGCAAATTATACTCTTCGGTCTTCTGTATAATTTGCCTTAGCGTGTGGATGTGGTCTATGGTACTGTAACCTTTTCGGAAACCGGCTTGTTCGGAAGGCTGGAAGTCATCGAACCTGCGACTGAGACGGTTCGTAATGACCCTCGAAAACAGCTTATAAACATGGCTCAGAAGCGAGATGGGTCTGTAATTCTTCAATAAAGTGTTGTCACCTTTCTTGAAGAACAGCACCACCACGCCTCTGTTCCATGCTTCTGGCGTTACACCTTCGAGTAATACGGAATTGAAGAGCTTCTGAAGGATTTTAAGTACCGGTGTACCACCCGCTTTCAGAAGCTCCGATGTGATTCCGTCATCACCCGGCGCCTTGTTGTTCTTAAGCTGTTTCAGGGCCATTCTAATCTCGTACAGGCTGATGTCCGGGATATCTTCGGTATAGTGCCGGGTCAGCTTGGCTCTTGGGTCTTTGGCCGCGCTGCTAACAGGCTCGGCAACCGAGGCGTATAACCGTCCATAGAACCTTTCGACCTCCTCTAAAACCTCTGCTTTGGTCGACGCTATACTACCATCTTCTCTCTTCAGCTTCGTCAGCCGGCTTTGCCCAATAGACATGTCTCTTGCGAACACTTTGGAGCCTTTGTTCCTATCGTCTCTTTAATATGATTAGTATTAAAGATACGTATGTCGTGCCGCAAGGATTTCGAAATCTGTCTATTGAGCAGCCCATATGACTTTGCATCATAGGAAGACTGTAGTCGTAGAGAACGTCGTTCAGCCATGAGGTCTAAAGTATGGTCGGACAGTTTTTGAGGTCTATTTGTACGGCGGGGTCTAAAAAACTTAGAGCCTACCGTATGGACAGTTTCTACAAGCCTGTTATTGATCTCGTCCACTGTAGCAAGATTCTCTAGGCAATCGAAGCGATTGGAGAGTTCGAGTTGAAAGCTTTCGGGGTTTTGTAAATGGGCACGAGTAGGTCGGAGTGTGGACTTCATCAGGCGTGACCTTTCAAGTTTGACATTAATATTCAATGACCCTCTTAACAGTCGATGATCACTACCGGTTTTCACCCTGTGGATCACGGAGACGTCATTGAATATTCGTCTCTTGTTGGTCATGATGAAGTCTATCTCATTTCTCGTAGAACCATCGGGACTCATCCAGGTCCATTTCCTGTGAGGCGGCTTCTGAAAGAAAGAGTTCATCATAAAGAGGCCCTCTTTCTCCAGGAAGTCAGCCAGCCTCTGTCCTCGAGGGTTCCGTTGCCCATATCCAAATTGCCCCACTCTCAGCTCGTCATCGCTCTTCATGCCCAGCTTTGCATTGAAGTCCCCCATAACAACAGTGAAGTGGGTCTCGGAGGTATGTATGGCCCTACTTACGTCCTCATACATACTCTCCACTTCATCATCTGGGTGTGACGAGGTAGGTGCATACACCTGAATGACCTTCAGCGAATATCTTTTAGATATTCTGAGTATTAGGTATACGACCCTGCTCGAAACACTTCCGATGGTAATAATGTTGTTAGTGAGGGACTTGTGGACGAGAAAGCCGACACCACCTTGGGACTGTTGGTCACCCTCCCGGTAGTAGAATAGGTTACCCGACTTTAGGGTTATTGTGTCCTCGCCCTCTCTCCGGACTTCAGATAACCCCAAAATATCCCAGTGTAACCTACTCATTTCCTCTTCCAACTCAATAATCCTCTCGTCCGTCCTCAATGTGCGTATGTTGTGTGTTACCAGGGCCAGTCGTCGTTGGGGGTGGTAGCCGGGCGTCTGCCGGGGATTCTTAGCACCCCCTGCTCCACCGTTACCGTGGCCGCTACCATAGCCAGGACTAGTGGAGCTGCCGGGGACTGGGGGCCTGGTCCTTTTTGTAAAATTCATTTGGGGGGGATTTTGCCAATACTCGCCACGCTTGGCAGGCGGGTTGGCGAGCGCAGTTGGGTGTAATTGTTCAAGGAAGACGCTGCTGCCCATCTTCCAGATTGCATCCCTTAGCCGGCTCTTACGGCAACCACGGGTAGAGAGGGTGGGGTGCAATTCTTACGCCGGCACCGCCACGGCGGGCCGGCACCGCCACGTCTTTTCTAAGTTATGTGCATACTGCCGCTGACTTCAAACGGTGATGGAAAACATCGTGAAGAAAACTAAATGTCATAGAATTAAAAAAAAAAGTTTTCGAAGATGTGTGAAGGCTGGCAACCCGCACTGGACCAGCGTGGTGGACAATGGCCTCACCCTTCTCACGATGAGAAAAGACCCACGTCTAGTAGTGCGACTGTTTATAAAAACTGGGCTGATTTGGTGACCCGCATAAGTAAAAATGTTATGAATCATTAATCAGCTTTTGTCTAGCTTCGCACTACTTAACATTGTTAACTAATTGAGGCCGCGCGTGCGTTGTACTCAGCTTTGTCTCCATGATGAAGGCCACCGGATGTGGCCAAAACTATAGTCAGCGTTTCCGATATAATCAATCGTGAGTAATCCCGCGTAAAACAAAAATGCGTCAAACTACGTCAGTTTTCAAAGTTATTTAGTATCGAAAAATAAACAAGAAATTTTATTACAAGTGTGAATTTTCCGTTCACATATTTGGGAGTTAAAAAAAAGAAGAATTGTTCTGATCTATGATACTGTAACTTAGTAAAGAGCTTTTACGAGATTTGCTTTGAATACGCTAGGATAATTGATTTGACATAGCTCTCTCACAAAAGGGATTTATTTTGAGGCGGCGAGTTTGAAGCCGTAACAGTCATGAATATTAGATTAATTTGTATGAAAAAAATATTGTGAAAGGCATTAGGTTTAACGAAATGTTGTTGGTATAAACCAAAATATCTGACGGGTCTATTAGTTTAAATTGGCGTATGGTTTTTGAATAAAAATATACAGGATGTTTTGTTGAGCTATAGATGTTTTCAACTTTCCGAAGTAAATATCTCTTACAACAATATTTTGCTAAATTACACTCACGCGCGTAATTCTACGCTTTAAAAACAACAAACGACCCGCCCCGGCTTCACACGGAAGCAACACAATGAATTACTTACTTTACTTATACAAAAGCTTTAATTGTACATACAATTAACGTACCTACGACGTACGTACGCACGTACGGCTGTACGTACCTTCCGTAAAAAATATCTAAATGACAGTGAAATCCGTATCAAAATACGTCACGTATTTTAGAGATAGTAAGCGGTAGTAACAGATAGACAAGGATAGCGAACACTACTATGTTTTATAATTATCTATAAACACTCGAAAAACAGAAGTTTTAAAAATATTACAAAGTAGTGACATAGTTTTTCTGCGTGTAATTTTCTGTATAAACTTTTAAACATGTTTTAGAACTAAAAAGTAACAACACTAGTGACTATTGCCAATGCGAACACTTGAAAAAAGAATTGCAATTTGTTGTTTAAGTAACTTTTCATTGTCCACATCAAAGATTGAAGAAAAAATAAACTGATAGTATGTGCAACAATTGAAGTTAATAAAAATCGTAATAGCTAGCTTTTAATTTGGATAAACTTATAGACCACTATCGTAGTATAGCGTGTGAAACCGCAAGGAATAATTAAATAAAACAAAAAACCTTAATGTCATGTAGTTTTTAATGCCTTTCCAATGTCATTGGTTTCAGCAGTATTATTTGTGTCATTACTAAAAGCGGTATCCAGTCGAAGATTTAAAATATTTCAATAGGATCGCGCGGATCGCTTAACCAAATTGAACCGATACGAACGCCATGGATGTAAAGCTCTTGAACGAAATTGAGTCGAAGCTTTCGTGAAAATTTAATTCACAGCATTTCGGCGTATTGCAGCACATATATTTTACAGTACCTTAGCTTGAGACAAGAATGACATTGTTCAACACCAACTGACTATCTATGTTACAAAAATGAAATATTTATAAGTAGTAGGTACAAAATATGAAACTTGGAAAACGCGTTTTTCCGAAGATGAGACCTTGCTAGATCGATTTTTCGCCCGCGAAAACCCACGTATAACAAATTTAGTCGAAATTGGTGTAGACCTCAAGTTAATATATTATATATATCTATATGTACTTACATATAAGTGTACAAAATTAAATATAATTCATTATATGGTTTTATTTACGTGGTAGTATTTACCGCTGCTGCATTCTTGTTTTTTCTGGTATATAAGTTTTTTTTTCTGTACATTTTTTTCTACTAATGTCAGGATCTAACACAATGACATCATGATAACGCAAATAAGTTAAATTAAAAGACTTATGTAACATTCGACACGGGTAAAGTTAAAACGTGTGTATTACTACTAAAAGATCCCTCGTTTCATGTGTAATCGAGTAAAAAACAAACTAGATGTCATGTTGTCACAGTGTCATAAATAAATATACATAATTTAAATACATTTATGGTTAGAAGTTTTTCATAAATTGTAACTTATGTACTGTTTTTATAGTATATTTTCAGGACGACTCACTTTCACTACCCCTATCATGAGTGATGCGCTCAAATTAATTAACGTATTTCAATGAAATCGAAGCGTGCTGTAAAATTTAACGGGCGGATTGTTTAAAGCAGGATATGGGTTTAAATGACAATTGTTTTTAAACTTTTACTTTTTATTTACGGTTCTTTTTTATTTAACTTAATTATCAAAATGGTCTATAAATTAACTGCATTCCAAATTTCATTACGATTATTTAAGCCGTACAGTAGAAGTGAAAAACATATAAATCCACATACTTTACTCTGGATAATAAACTCACTCAAATACCATAACATTTATGTTTTAAATAATTATGTAATTCTATTGGGCATTCGTGTTATATAAGCTATAGCTATATCTTTCAACCTAGACAAAAGTAGAGAGTTTAATAATAATAAGAGAGAAGGCTTACAAAATAAAAATTGTATTATCTATTACGAAGGCACATAGCTCATAAAATTAAAGTTTGGTTTCATATCAGGCGCTGATGGTCGTGGATAAACAGCAAAAAGAATTAAAACTGCCATGAATGATAATGACGATTGAACTGGAATATTATTGCAAAGACAACACGTAATGCACTCGTGCGATGCAAACCGATCACCCCCCATCGCACCGCAGGCTAAGCCTACAGCGCTTTGCGTTGCGTCAGACTGGAGAAACGTCAACTGTCAGCCAACTGTCACTGTCATTGTCAGTTCTATTTCTCTCCACTCTAAGCCAAGAAGAAAAAGTTGAAGTTGAAGTTGAATATATCAAAGCAACGTAAAATGAATAAAAATGAATGTTTATTGTCTGGCAGCGCATAAAGCGCTGCATCGCCGTTTATTCAATTGCGACGACACTTGGTCAATTTATTGCTTACACTTGCGTGAAAGCAAAGGCGTAGTTCACGTGTTAGCATTTAGTTTAAACATAATTAAATTCACAGACAATACGTTTTCAAAATTGTTTTTTATTTGCGGCGTCGTTTGTTTTTGTAAATTTGTTTTTTATTTGCGGCGTCGTTTGTTTTTGTAAATTAATCATAGTTATTTTGTCTAAAAATGCAGCTGGCTTAGTCTTACGCCTTGACGTGTTACTTAAAAAAAGATAAATAATGCTGGTAATATGTACATTGTGCAGTGTGCACATAAGTCAAAAACATGTTTACTCATAGCGTTTTGTGAAGTAAAATTAAAAGAAACAAAAAATGCAATAATCTCCGCTAAGCTATGTCGGTGACGTTAGATTACGTTAGGTTGTTTTTTTTTTAAATACTTATAGGCTTCTGTTTGACCGCCAACTCGTTTAACCGGTTGTTTTATAATTGAAGTTAAGAAATAACGCTAAACTCATAACCGCTGAACGAATCTACTATGAAGCAAAATGCATTCAATTTTTAAAGCCTTTATCATTAATATTTGAGATAAGCTTTCATGCCTTTGTATACCTTCAAACGCTGCACTTTAAGCCAGCTCATTATAAAGTTAATTGCCTGTTATCTTAGCTAATAGCAGTGTACTTTATAATAATGGAGGGTTGTAGAAGAAGGAACCCTAAAACATTTATTTTAAGATGTTATATACTTGCTTCATTGCAAATTAAATTTTAATTGCTACGGAAAACTAGATCTTAATACAATTTTTGAAATAAATCCTTAACTTTTTAATAGGTAATTGTAATTTTGTTGGCATGATTCAACGTTAAAAACATACAATTTGCCGAAATAATATATATCAGCTTGCATTTACCAACGTTTTAAATTTAAAAAATAATCGAATTAATGGATACAGAATAATTACTTACTTAAAAAATATGAGCGTAATATAATTTTATACTGGCAACATCCCACGCCTACAGCTGCGAGCTCCTACGAGTATTTTTTGTACCCGGCTACCCAAAAAACTGACACTCAGTTTAAAAACACACAGAAAAGCAACATTCTTGCATTATCCTTATTTTCCAGTGCAAAAAACGTTATATCCTCGTATTAAAACTCATTTTAATAAAAATAAATTTAAAGAGTATTATTTTCTTTCGGCTTAGTAGTTTCTCCTGTTTCACGTAACCGCGTATATTGTACAAACTCTTTGGCACTGGACATAAAAACAAAATTACCAGTTTAAAATTCCCATAAATCCGGGAGTTCTCTGCAAGCCGAAATTTTTTTAAAACATTTTCAACAGCTGAAAAAATTGAAGGGCTGGGATAAACTAGCCACAATGAACGCTCCCCATTAGCACCGTGGCTTAATAAAACATAAAGTAAGCACACTGCGTGAATAAAAGGGTAAAGAGAATAAAAAATATCATTTTTTGGGTCAACCCCTAGACGAATAAAACTTTGGGATATGGAAATAATTCGCTTCTGACATCTACCAAAAACCAAAAACATTTGTATGCGCCAAATATCCGTCTTTATATTAAATTTATCTACAGCTATCGTCATCATCAGATTAAATGTAGAATTTCATTAAAATGGCAGCGATAAAACAAAATCACAGGTTCAAGAATAAATTTGACTATTTTTATATTTAAGCAATTAATTAAAATTAACTGGATAATGAAATAAAATAAATAAAAAATACAGAATACTTACCGAGATTATGTTGATAAAAATTCCACCAGCTCCGTATGAGGAACCCAATAGATAACATTCTATGCGAACGTGTTAGGTACCTGCATCTGAGGAAACCATAGCATGGTGGTAGGGTACTTTCTAGTACTCGGCTAACTACCTCAAGTTGAACAACTACCTCTACTTTAAGTTGAAAATCTGCCGCCAGGCATCTAACGGTGTGTTCTGGTAGCCTCATTTGAGAGCAAGTTCCATTCCTGGGTAGGTGTATTTACTATCTTTGACCACACCGTCACTCCAATTAACATCATAATATAAAAAAATCTGTACCAAAATATCAAAGCTAGTTTCTTAAAATAATCACAGAAAATATTTAGTCAATAACCATATCACCATAGTGAACAACCGTGTTTTTTTTTACCTCTGTTTAAGGGGTAGTATTTTGGTTTCACCAATTTGTGGTGTCTTTCATGTCCCGTAGCTTAATTCGTCCGTGTTACTTCGGGTCAGCCATTACAGAGGGCCATGTGCTGCGTAAGCTCAATTTGACTGTTCATACGCAACAAGCGTGTCGGGGTTAGTATGTAAAATGCCGCTTTGTTGTATATTTTTGAAGCACTTATATTAAATG
This sequence comes from Biston betularia, assembly GCA_905404145.2. NCBI lineage: Eukaryota > Metazoa > Arthropoda > Insecta > Lepidoptera > Geometridae > Biston > Biston betularia. The sequence goes on from FR989877.1 coordinate 2,692,700, forward strand.
TTCATGGTATCTAGTTTATTTCCGCTTAACAATCGTTCCAGTTCCAGCAGTGATGAGGACTTAAAATAAACTAATTTGTCACAGCTTATTAATTAAAAACCTAATCTTACTTAAAATCTAGAACTAATTTAACATAAACTTTAAAATATAATTTGACAATTTTTTTCTTAAATTAATAAAAAATCTAATTAAAAGAACCATAAATCATAAAAACCTTCTCTCTCTGCAGTAACCACTTGTCGACACGTGTGTCGCCTCTACACGAGGCATCCTCAGGACGTGTTAACTCTTCGAGCGCTTGATCGAGACTGAGTTACACACTGCACTTATATTACTATTTTTTTTGTTAAATAAGGATTTTTTTTTTCGGCAGTCTTTTTGAAATACTTCCTAGCTTCCAATCTGGAGGTACCTGGGCTCGAATCTCACGGCACGCACCTCTATCTTTTTAAGTTAATACGTATTGCCGATAACTCGTGAGGAATGCTACATGTCTAAAGGGTAATGAAAAAAAATGTTTTCGAAGACTATTGCCCTATCCTTCTTACTACGCAAAGAGACCCACGCCCAGCAGTGGGACAGTTTATAAAAACAGGGCTGATTTGGGAAGTAAAAAAGAGAAAAATTACCATCGCAGCGATATACAGTTGAACATCGCTACTTTGGCGCTTATTATTTTGATACTTTCGATAGTTAGTCTCGCCCCGTAATTTCGCTAGTTGCAGTACCCTTCACGCCGGAACACAGTAATATTTACACATTACTACTTGGCAACTTCCGTACCGAATTTCATCAAAATTGGTCCAGACGTTTGAGCGTGGAAAAGTAACAAATATACAAACACACTCATAAACTTTCGCCTTTAATATTAGTGTGATATCGATGAAATCGCTAACTTACAGCTTCCCGTGGTCACAATTCATTCTATTAGGTAAAGTAGCGGTCAAGAGTATCTTTATAGTCCCCGTTATGACTGCTTCTGTGCTAAGGGTACTATATCGTGAACGTAACCTCCTTTGTGACGTCATATACGAGTCGCTTCCGGTTTTATAGCGCGTTCCGCGAATACTTTTATGTTTATTAATCTTGTAAGTAATTGTTTACGTTGTTGCCGAGTTTAACTTTGTTTCGTATCTGATATTGTTTATGTGTTTATCTGTGATTGTTATGTGTTCATTTTGTTATTTTAGTGTTGTGTATTTTTCTTAGCAATACCAAATGAAAGTATAAGATCTTATCAGCTGTGTGTAATGTATCCTGTTGTCGGGAATGTCTGTATTTTTTTATGGTTGACAGGCTAGATGTTTGTCCACAGCTCACGTGTTTCTATTTTGTTTAATTATTTAAACGTAACGTGACGAATGAGACGCTCTCCTGATGGTAAGAGATAACTATTGCAGCGATACGTAGAACTTGAGTAGCAAAACCAAAGTCCAGGCCATTGCTGCTATGTTGCTTTCGCATAGTAATCATCGCAAGCATCGGAACATAGTACTGTTTACACTAGAATATCTTGTCTTGTCAGTTTTGTCTTTGTCTAAGTTAAGACAAAGTCAAAGAAAAAGTCATGGAGCTCTACCATGACTTTTTCTTTTATATAAGTTGCTTTACTACAAGCTTCGAAGAAGTTTTGTAAGTCGTAGTTTATTAAGAAAAAAAACGACTTTTTTTTATTTTTTTAGGAATGAGCTAATCACATGTTCTTAAAATTCGGAGTAGGTAAGTAAAGGCAATATATGAAGATCCTATCCAATGTAAACTTTACAAAGTTTGACATTTCACTTGCAGTTTCCAAATGTATCTGAGACTAGCACAGCCTTAAAAATAGCTGACAATCACTCCCCAGCATATTTTGTGGAATTCTCAGCGCACTAAAATATAGGCGCAACATGGAAATACTGCCTTTTTGCCGGACGTCCGGCCATAGAGCTGTTATCACAAAATAGCACAGAATAGAAACTAAGTGAGAATGCGTCTTTATGAAGGCTGTAGAAATTTGTGAAAATTAAATTCCGCTTTTTATTAAAACTAGAATATTATTTTTACGTAGGTAGTTATGTTTTTACACGACTGCTCAAAAAAGAAAAAAAAGGAGTGTAAGGTTTTCAGGGTTCATGTAAATGAGTTTCTTATTCTCTCATAACGTTTAAATGTCTGTACAGATTTAGACGTATAGGGTATCGAGTAATCCTTACATCATAGCAAGTGACACGGATGTAATAAAAAAAAAAAACTTATTCTTTGATTTTGGCGTCGCACTTTGTGCATTTGCCAGTGTCAAGTGATTTGATATTTTCAAGTTAAATAAGTTAAACTCAAACTCCAATCTTGGTCAAGTTCAGTCCGTGTCAGTCGAATCCAGTCATGCTTTAGCAACATATTGGCGACTTTACTATAAGCTTCGGTGGAGTTTTGTAAGCAACCTCGAAAATCATGTTTCACCACATTATAAATGACTTTCCCACACTCATGCTTGTAAATAGGTACTTTTTGAATAAAATACATTTAAACATTTGTTTGTGAAGTTTGCTATAAAATAATACTAAAGGTTTTATTATGAAAAAAAATAATTAAATCTTTCAACCTTCAAAATTGGTCCAAATTGAATTAATTCGTATCATGTACTTATTCTATTTCCTAAGCTTGTTTCCTTGTTTGCTCTGAGAAAAACAGACAATCACTGTTATCATGACACTCTAAAATCTCAATTGTCCTGATTTACGAAAACAGCTGATTTACGTGAAAATTGAAATGGCCGGTTGAGCTATTAAATTTCGACAGTAAAAACTTTTTCGTCACTTGCAGCAAAAAAAAAATTAACGACTCTCAACTTTATAGTTTAAGTTTAGTGAAATAAAATGTGAAGTTATGGACTGTCTAGCGGTCAGAAATGGATGTCGAAGTGCACGCCTTCTCAATAACTAATTTCATTTCTTTGACATAAAGGTGTTGAAGGGTCGATAGGTTAAGATTTATTCTAGCTTACTACTTACAAACTTTTTCATTTATAAAATTTTAGTGACTAAATAATTGTGTGTATTATTAATTTACGTTCGTTTAAATTTGATTATAAAAAGTGTTATAGTAAACTTGGTGCCTGTTATCTATTTTCATTTAATGATTGTTTGGTAGAGATCCTTTCTAGCGATCATACTCATAGCGGCACTTTATATGTGTCTGGGGGGATGATTGGCACCTCTGATTGGTCTGTCAGCTTACAAAAGTCTTTGAAATAATTTCCTGAGTACAATATATAAAAACCAAGACTGAGAATATAAATAGAGTTACAATATTTTTTTGTGAGCTTTGAAGTGTCTGGTAAGAGTTACTGCCGACGAAAGAGTATGGCATTATTGATTGTTAATTTTTTATAATATTATCTAAAACATACGTAAAAATCAGCACTGAGAATTTAAGAAAAAATTTTACCTACCTTTAGCACCTGGTAACAAATGGCCCCGGGCCAAGCTAGCAGGTATGCATACACTTAAAGTATATACTAACACTACTTTATCCTATAGATACATTTTATTTCTGAGAAAATAAGTAATGTCTGGGGGCCCTGGGATCTTGGACTATAAAGATAACTTGTTACGCTAATCACGAACACCGAGTTTTACAAATTCATTTGTTTATGACAATAAAGACATTCAATGCTAATCTGTTTGTACAAAGTAGATGCCAGCATTCTGGTCACCCGAAAACAATATAAAAGTACAGAAGTTAATAGAACACTTTAGTACTTTTCAAATACAGACTCAATCACAAAGTACTAATAAAAAGTAACCTAAAGAAAACAGAAAAGGCCCCCCATTAACCGACAAACATTGAAACTTCAAATTGTAGGAGTAATCTCATGTCGGCTGATTGAAACCGTACGGACGCCGTCCCGGGGGAAATAACTGAATAGTTCCTATGTTTAATTTACAAGGTTGCTCTCTGACTTTTGGATATCAATGCTGGACGAGATGATTTGATTTATATCGAGAGCTTATTTTATTTATATCACTCTATATCTTATCTCAATAATAATTACCTATTATACATGCGAAAGTTGATGTAATTGCTTAAAAGTTTTTACTCCTTCAATCCGTAATGGTTACACGAATTACGCTCTTCCGATTCATCTCAGTCTTAGGGCGCTCACTGCTGGACATAAGCCTATTGACGTCCATATAGACCAGTTCAAAGCGGCTCGCATCCAGCGCGTTCTTGGAGTCCTTATTAGGTCGTCTGTTCACATTGTAGTTGGACATCCTATGCTGCGTTTGCTAGTCCGCGGTCTCCACTCCAGAACTTTGCAGCTCCAGCGGCCGCCTACCAGAACACCTACTCAGGAAGCACATTCCACTGTCTAGCAGTCCTCACAATGAACGTGGAATCAAATCGTTTCATTCGAGCTTATAGAACATCGACATTGAAACGATGCCACTTTGTTGAGCTTCTAGCTGCCCGATATAAAAACGGCCATGAGGGAATTAGACCATGCACTTCTGAGGCACACTCTCTGACATGAATCTAAAAAAACCGATAAACTAGCAACTTTGCGATGATGTTCTAGGCGTTTATGAATTTTACCTATAATGTAATTAAATTACCTACGTTCTGAGAACTCATTTTCCATAGTTTTGCTAACCAACTAAATCTAACGCAACAAAGAACGTATACAGTTATACACAGAAAACAAGGCCGTCCGAGATCTAATTAAAACCTTTCTGACACTTAATTAAATCCTTAAAACTCGTAAAACATATGTATAGTCTGAATCAGTGCCTACCAAAGATAAACGCCTTAATTTGAGCACGCATCGGTTAAAAAAAGGGCTAAAGGGGCTTGCAAGGGGCTAAAAAGGGCTAAAATCATTTATGTCGGGCTTGCCACCTGTGTCGTGGCTGTTAAAAATATTTTTAAATACCTCTGTCAGGCGCCAGATTAAGTTGCAAGTGAGTTAGTGTCAGGTGTGTGTTTTTTTAAATATTACCCGCCGCCGTGACTTTGAAAATGGGCAATTATGTTTTCTATATTTATTTTTAGGCTTCACAAATACTTTCCAAGTTCTGCGCTGTTACCCAGAGGGCACGGTTTTTGTGCTTTTTTTTTAATTATTATCAAGCTAAGTGTTTGACCAAAGCTGACCCGATATTAAGTAACAATGTGGTCGAAGAATTAACACGTTTGCAAATGATTGTTGATTAACACGCTTTGTTGTTTTGTTACAGGTAAGAATGACTTCTTTTGGCTGAAAATCAAGTATACTTATTATAATAATTGGTAAAAAATCTCTTGTTATTTAACGTCAAAATCACAAAGCCAACGTTCGTCAAACAACCAAACCAACGTTTATCAATCTTCTACGCAAATAAAAAACGATATGATGTTCGTTGCTAAGCGCATAACTTTGGCTGATACCTTTACCTACCTAGCAGGCAGTCGTCTAGGTAGGTACCACCGTAGTACCAGATATTCTGCCGTCAAGCAGTAGTGTGTAAACATTACTGTGTTCCGGTTTAAAGGGTACTGTAGCTAGCGAAATTACTGGGTTGTTGTGACTAACCATGGATAGTCTCAAATTAATGAGCGCCAAAGCAGCGATGCCCTGGACTTTGTTTTGCGTTATCTCTTACTACCAGGAGAGGGTATCGTTTGTCACATTACTTTTACATACATAAAAATACATCTAGGGATTGTGTTTTTTAATATGAAATCGCTCTGCGTTTGGTCACTAACTTGCCTGACTAAAGCGACGGTGCACCTGTGAGAATGGAGCACATTGAACTAAAATAAATCTATAACGCTCAATTTGATTTTCTCTAATTTCTCATTTCTCAATGTTAGAAAATTAAATAAAAGGTATGTTTTTTTTTTTTTTTTTTTTTTTTTTATGGATGACAGGCTAGTTGTTTGACCACAGCTCACCTGATGTTAAGTGAAGGTGTGGTCGAAGGTGGTAAAGCACACCTAGCCTGGAATGGAACTGGCTCTCAAGTGAGGCTGCCGGAACACACTGTTAGATGCTTGGCGGCAGATTTTCAACTTGAGGGTGGTAGCTAGCCAGCCGAGTACTAGAAAGTACCCTACCACCATGCTATGGTTTCCTAACGATGTTTTCCTTCACCGGCAGCTCAAGCTCATTGTTGGGGTTTGAACCCACGCCCTTCGGCATGCGAACCTACCGCGCTAACCACTGAGCTATCATCGCTACCAAATATGTAGTATTTATGTGTTTCCAACCTAATACTCGTAGTATTTATCTATCTATTGTTTTGTATTTGACCTTAGCATCAACTTCAATTTATGTCAAACAATGTTTTTTTAAAATGTTCTTTTTTTCGTATTCGAGAAAATGGTATTACAATGCCGATGCATTCAGAAAAATCAGCTAAATAACTCGAATGAAAATGGTGAAAAGAGATCGAGTTAATCTCTCGTCACCATGTTTGCAAATAGTTATTTATCCGTTATCAGTGGAACACATTTTGGATTTCGAACACACGTTCGGGCATCGGCACGTCCGTGCAGAATTTCAATTCGGCGTGTTTCGCCTTCCCTCGACTTTCGCCACGTACCCCCAAGAGTTAAGGATGAATTTAAAATTAGAATTCCGTTAAAAGAACGTTTAGTTTCTTGGTGGGAATAGAATTTGTTTCCTTTTACAAAGGATGGTGTAAACTTTGCCTTCACAGTGTTGAATAGCAATTATATTTACAACGTTTATAAAATACGTACGAACTGCTAAATATTTTGAAGCCATACTCTGGCAATATAACTAAAGCTACAGGCTAAAAAGCGTTAGTAGACGATAAAAACAGTGAGTTGTGGCGAAGCCGTGACACAATAAATTGTTACACAATAATGGTGTACCCTGTTGGTTCATTAGTAGAATGTCTGCTTCAAGAGCTATAAGGCGTGGGTTTGATTCCCACACAGTACAAACATTGTGTTGTATAAACAAATGTTTGCTCTGTGTGTGTGTACTGTACGTATTACAAGTATGTATTTACAAAAAAAACTATTTAAGTATTGTATCAGTTATCTTACTTCAACAGTATAAGCTTTGCTTAGCTAGGGGTCAGATGGCGCTGTGTGTAATGTCCTGCAATATTTATTATTATCATAATCAGCGTACTGAAATTTACCTCAAAGCCAAAAATGTGTCACTCAATATAACAGATAAAAAAATGCAGTGCAATATTCCCAAACAATGGTCTAGGTTACGCAAACTGCTCGGATTTTCAATTTGATTGGCTATACGGATATTTCGGCTCCACTGGGTAGACACTGGACAGATGTATTTTACGATGCTAGACTTTAGTCTAGTATTCTATTTTATGTTATGTTTAAGATAAGTAACATCTACATCATTTTCTGTACCATGTATCCATACTAATAATATTAAATGCGAAAGTAACTCTTTCTATACAATTATAAAGATCAAAGATTTGATTGTTTGTTTGTTTGTAATGAATAGGCTCCGAAACTACTGGACCGATTTGAAAAATTCTTTCACCATTGGGAAGCTACACTATCCCCGGGTGGCATAGGCTACTTTTTATACCTGTGTTCCCACGGGAACGGGAACTACGCGGGTGAAACCGCGAAGCGTCCGCTAGATATATATGTTTTAGTAACTTAATAGAAAAGCTGTAGGTATGTACTTACACGGATCTCTAATAAGCTGTGCAGCGTAATAACAGCGATCAAGTTCACCGACACCCCGAGATTACCCCACTCGGTCCAATTTGAGCCTTAAATCCTCTCTGTAATGGGGCAACCTTCTCGCTCACACTACCTCAATTACTTTTATTCTATCTACTATTGTACTTTGTGCTCTAGCAATTTAGGTCTTACGCCAGTATTGGTCATAGCTAGATGGTCAATTTAATCCTTAACTACCATGTTTGTCTGTTTAGTTGTAAGTTTGTAGCAATGTTCGCTTAGTGTTCAAATCCTAACAATGAACTTGAGCTGCTAGTGAAGAAAAACATCGCGACGAAATCATAGCGTGGTAGGTACTTTCTAGATCTCGACTGGCTAGCTACCACACTCAAGGTGAAAATCTGTCGTCAAGCATTTAATGGTATGTTCGCCAGAACTCAAGGCCAGAACTCAAGGCTCTCAAGGGAAGCTGCCAAGCTTCCCTTGAGAGCCAGTTCTATTCCAGGCTAGGAGTGCTTTAGCATCTTCGACCACACCGTCACTTAACATCTAGTGACACCTAACATGTCAATCATACGAAATCATAATTATATCATACACTAGCGGACGCCTCGCGGTTTCACCCGCGTAGTTGCCGTTCCCGTGAGAGTACAGGAATAAAAAGTAGCGTATATCACCTGGGGATAGCGTAGCTTCGTTGAACGAATTTTTCAAATCGGTTCAGTAGTTTCGGAGCCTATTTATTACAAATAAATCAAATCTTTCCTCTTTATAATAGTATAGATAGAGTTACTTTCACATTACTTGTATTACACACTCCTTGCATGGAATAGAACTGACTCTTGTCGGAATACACTTAAAAGCTAGCCAGATTTTGGTAGCTAGCCAACAGAGCACTAAAAGAATACCATCACTTTATAGTTTTCTTATATCAATCGAACCTATTTCACTTAGATTCCACGGCTTAGAACTAACAGTGCAGTGAAAGACGAAAACCAAACAAATAAAACAGCAGATCACAACCAGCATAATTCAATAAATCTCTCCTCTACAGAGGGTTTGCTTTCACTAAACATCAAGTGCCACGTTACCACAGTTCAACTACAAACCTAATCATATCACAATCCTGCTATTTCACTGAGCTAGTCACTTTACAGGAAGGTGATATGTAATGTAGAGACAGTGCCACAGCTTGTGCCCTTTATTAAAAAGATGAAAAATATTTATGGAGATGGATTTTGTTTAAAATTAGTAAGGAAAATAAAACATTCTCCTGATGGCAAGAGATAACGACTACGACCATTACAAAGTTACCCAGAATTTCGAGTAAGAAGAATTCCAAAGCTTTACTTTGCGCTCAATACTTTGAGATATCGATGGATGACCTTAATAGCCCTGTTATTTCGTACTTAAAACCGGAATATGGAAATGTTTACAGATACTATTGCTCGTCGGTTGGTTTTTTGTTTGATTCCATCTTATGGTTTTTTGGAAGAGATCACAAATACAATAATTTCATTAAATAATAAATATCATAGGACAAAATATCATAGGACATTACACACAGCGCCATCTGACCCCAAACTAAGCAAAGCTTGTGCTATGGAAGACAGATAACTGATAGAATACTTAAATACTTTTTTTTTGTAAATACATACTTATAATACATACAGTATACCCAGACACAGAACAAACATCGATGTTAGTGACACAAATGTTCGTCCTAAGTGGGAATCGAACTCACGCCATTCAGCTCTCGAAGCAGACACACTACCAATGAACCAACAGGGCTGTCATTGATAACAACAATGTTACAAGTCACTTCAAAAATTTTAAATATGTCATTAAATGAGTTCTAAAACACTGATTACATGTCAACACAAAACTTTTAGCTGTAAGGCTGCCACAAACAAAAAACATAAAAAAATAAAAAACCGAATGCACGTGATCTTGAATACTGCATGCTACTGAGCCAAACGCCGCAATAGACACAGCGGGTGGAAAATCGACATTTCCTTATCAGCGCTAGTGTCTGGCAGAACCGCTGAGCGAGCGAATCTGCGGTCGGAGGGATTTCGCTGAGCAAGTCCTTTAAATTGTATTTGAGATAGACAATGGTGGGAAATAAATCACATCATGGGATACGGAGCTAGTACATTCAATAGACGTGCGCAAAAGACTGGCGATGCATCTTAATACAATCCTACAAATATTATAAAATAATGTGAAAGTTTGTATGTTTGGATGTTTGTTACTCAGTCACGCAAATATAGCTTATCAGATTTGAATGACATTTGTCACACAGATAATTATCTGTATTAATACAGGAAACTAAAATGAAGGTTGTTAATGTCCAACCGATTACAACTTTGACCATATCCATAGATACTCCATGGATTAAAAAAATGGGTGTGTGAAACTTTTTACAAATGTACTGCATTGCTGTATTTTTCAATTAGGAAAATTGAAAACAAAACTACCTTTAGTTGTAATCACTGAAAAACAATGGGGGACTTGTATATAGTACATAACACCCTCAAACAAAACATGCACCAAGTATTTTCTCCGAACAATAGTTGAGGATGTGTGCATTTAATTCATGAAATCACAACAATGCGTGAGAGCGCACAGCTCGAGTGAGATCAAATTTACTCGACTCTGGACTATCGCACCGTATTACAGAAAATAATAAAGTGAAATAAAAGCAACTCGGCTGAGCAACACCGGCTACTCTTCTTTATTGTTATTCTTTTTAGACGTTCACAGAATAACTACGTGACTGCAAACCTTATTGCCCAGGTATCTAATATGTGGTCAGTATCTTTTTCGGCAAATCAAGCGGTTGTTTAGCCTGGCGCGACAATTATCTACAAATATTTTTGATGTGTAACATCTATTGACGCGCCTTCGTAAAAACACCATATCGTATGCCGTGACGGCAAACGGCGTGGCGTTCTCTTCTGTTGTAAAAAAATAACTATTTTATGAAAAAGTAATTAATAGCCAGAATGTTCAGTATATTATACCAAAATAAAGTCCAAGACAATTTGACTGCTTTCGTACTTATTAGTATGATACATTTGATGGATAGTCACAATAGCCCTGTAATTTAGCTAGCTACAATACCTTTTACACTGGCCAGCAATATTTACATACTTTTTTTTTATGTAAAAGTAATGAGACGAACGAGTCGCTCTCCTGGTGATAAGAGATAATGCGTGTTCATGACCATCGCAGTGATACACAGAACTTCGAGTAGCAAAACAAAGTCTAAGGCATCACTGCTTGGGCGCTCATTACTTTGAGACTTTCGATGATTTGTCTCATCAGCCTTGTAATTTCGCTTACTACAGTACCCTACGCACACACACACACACACACTTATATCTGATGCATTGTTGTATGCGTTGGTACCAGAATGACCTTTTAAAATTACAGACTCCTACAATTACGCATAGCTTAAAACTAATGTATTATTTACCAGTTAGCATTCATGTTCTTTTAGTATCAACGACTGTCGTTATATTGGATTGTAACTGTGATAACTAATGATCCGAATTGCTTGTAACTTAAGGTTTACATGTCGGCAACATGCCTAACTAGATGCCTAAAATATTCAGACTACCAAATGCTTTGTGGTGAGCTTACAAGTCTGTATTTGACGTTGTAGACCGCAAGGCAATCGGGTGAAATCAATTTGTTCATGTCTGAGTTTGAGAATACATATTTCGTGGTTTAATGAACTATGTTCCGTTGTTACCCCGTTCTTACCGTAATTGATCACCAGTCTAACGAAAGGAAGAAAACAGTTAATTTCACAGAATATGAACTGACAAATAAATAAAAACCAATACAAAATAGAATTAAATGGAGTATTATTTTATTGAGATGGAAAAAGCCAATTGCATTAATATCTGACAAATTTCGATAACATGAAAATTAAAAAAGAAAGCAAAACATATTTACAAAATGAAAATCTATACTCATACTATAAAGAAAAAAGGTTTGTATTTTTGTGTGTAACGAATACACTTAAAAACTACTGGATCAATTTCAAAAATTATTTCACTATTAGGAAGCTACACTATCCCCGGATGATATAGGCTACTTGTTATACTTGTATTTCCACGGGAACTACGCGGGTAAAACCGTAAGACGTCCACTATAATAAATAAGAAAAACAAAAGAGCAATACAAAATATATAAGTTGTGTCGAATTGACATTAAATTTTGAATTTAATGTATTTATTTTAATTTATTTTTTAATTGACTTGTAACTTACGTTATCAATAAAATACTACGACTTATACTGAATCTATTAATGATGTGCTCATTGACCTACTAAGAATTATTTGGTGGTGTTTTTGACATATTTAATGATATATTTGAAATTAATAATAGTACAAAATTTGACTTGTAACGTTTTTTTTTTTTTTTTTTATAATTTGCCCTTTCAGGCAGGCTAAAGCTATAGAGCCATACTGCCTTGTCTTAAGTGTTATTTCTGCTGTATCTTAGCTATAGTTATCGTCAAAGTCGTCTTTGTCAAGTCCAGTTCGTGTCAGTTAATTCCAGTCATGCTTTAGTAAAGTAGTGGCAACTTTACTACAAAGCTTCGATGGAGTTTTGGAAGCAACACGAAAACTCATGTTTCACCACATTATATCATTTTCCCACACTCGCGCTTGTAATTCGGCACTTTATGTGACTTGTAACGTTAGTGTTAGCAATACAATATTTATACTATTTAAACTGACGCGACTATGACACATTTTTGTTTTACTCCAAAAAGTATTCCATATAATAAAACGTAAGTAATACCAGATAAGTATAACAAAAATATTTGTATTAGTTTGAAAACATGTTCGAAGATTTGACCCAGTTCAAAACTAAAGTGCAAATATACGAGATGATCTAGTTCACAGAGTAAACATGAAAACTGTCCGAATCCAGAAAAATAACTTCATATTTCACATGCAATCACTTAAAAACTGTCAACTGTCAAAAAACTCAGAAAATTACACGTGCATACAAATTTAACGTACGAGTGTGTGAATAGCAGTTAACAAATTGTAATAATCCAGTGAAACTGTGCGCGACTTCGTTAACAAAATGTGCATATTTCGTGCCAAAACTTTTCGCCGAGTTAACGTCACAAACTGATGGGAAGGGCGACGGTAACCGAATTATTTCAGATTAATTTGTACCTACCTGTAGTAGATGGGAATAAAAGCGTTTGGGAAGAGAAATAATGTTTAGGGTGAGTGGATCGGCTTCGGTCAGCGCGAAGTTGGCAAATTTTGTTAAGTACTTCACGAAGTTGTAACTTAGCAGTTGTTAAATTTTTTATCGTACGATTTAACCAGAGACATCTTTTTCATCTTTCTACAGATAAAGCTAACTCTTAAATCTGACCAGATACGTGAAATATAGTAATAGTAATAGTATCTCTGGTCTGATCTCAACACGGAGACATTTCTTATATTACACAACTTAATTGTAGTCCAAAAAATGTTTTCGCAAAATCAATTTTTGATAAATTGTCACTGAATACAGTAACATTTGCATGATGGTAGGGCACTTTCTAGTACCACGCTAAAGTTGAAAATGTGCCGTCAAGCATCTAACAGGTATGTTCCTGCAGCCTCACTCGAGAGCCAGTTCCATTCCAAGCTATTGTTTACCATCTTCGAACACACCGTCACTTAACATTAGGTGAGCTCTGGTCACCTAGCCTGACAACCATAAAAAAACTACCGTATTTGACAAAACTTGAATACACACAATACACAATTACTCTCTCGTTATTTCAAAACATATGTCATTAAGAGCAATTTAAGGTAAAATGCAAAATTAAAACCTATTTCACGTACAAAAAACAAATTTCTTAATCTCTGTTTAAACATAAACAAGCCATTAACTCCTTCCGCCAGTGTTCATGTTTACCAAAGTTATCCCACACTATCGAATAATTAACGCGAACTCTAATCGAGTTCGAGAAAGGAATTCGCGCAACACTCATCACCCTACCTTTGGGAAATTATGCCGGAATTTGGAATTTTAATGCTATCGACCCAAGGGTCTTAATTGAAAAACTTTCTCAGCCCGAGAGAATACGTAAGGCAATGTGTTGAATTAATAAAGAATCGTGTGACGCGTTCCGATTGAATTAGTGACGTGTGATATGAATTCGTGAGCTCCGAATGAATCGAGTTTCTAATAAGTTTTCGTAGTTTGATTAATATGTCAGAATGACGGTGGCGTTTGTATTTTATAAAGATGTCTATGTAGTCTTAATTTAATTAAAACTTTTGAGAGCTGTTCTGTTTTGGTCTTGGTCATAATATTATTGCGAAAGGTATTTTATTTTTTCAAGTAGTTTAACACAGATATAAAAATATAAATCTAGTGAAATAAAATAAATCTAATGATCTAGTGAATAGGTATTTTCTAGGTCTGCGTGCTTCTTCTTCGACCACATCGTCGCTTACCATCAGGTGAGTTGGTGGTCAAAAGCGGATTTATCCGTATAATAAAAAAAAAGATCTTAACCTATCTTATTTTACACAATAAAAGTCACATCAAGTATTTCAGAGTTTAGCAACAACACGAAAAAAAATGTTGCGTCATATTCCTAGTTACCTAGAAGAAATCGCTTTGGCACTAGCTCGTGGGGTTCTTTTGTTTTCGGTACATTGTTTTTTTTTATTTCTGGTTCGGATAGAAAATATTTACAGTGCAGCTTTATATTTTGACATTTTATTTAATTTTTTTGTCATTTTCTCTTATTTTCTATTCATTATTTTTGTATTTCGTTTTATTTATTACTATCGGCCGCCAGGATCACGTTTCCGTGAAAATACAGAGATAAAAAGTAGCCCTATGTTACCTGGAGATAGTGTAGCTTCCCAACGGCGAAAGAATTTTTGTAATCGGTTCAGTAGTTTTTGAGTTCGTTCGTTACAAACATACAAAAATCCAAGAATACAAATCTTTCTACTTTATAATATAAGTGTAGGTGTATATTTGTAAATCTGGAAGTTATATTTATCTACAATTATTATAATACTGATGAACTTATATTTTAGAAAATTAATATTGTGACGCTAGTTTGGCGAGTATGGGTCGTGTTGTCCGAAATAAGTAACTTTTAATTTTAATTTAGATGACTTTCTACAATCCTTCGTATGATTGTCGCTAAAATTCTACTTCTTGGTTCTCTATATTTATGCAAGTGATATTGACAGTTGACATGATCTATTAATCTACACGTTCATCTTGACATTCTTGACAGCCCTGTTGGCTCATTGGTAGCATGTCTGCTTCAAGAGCTGTAGAGCGTGGGTTCGATTCCCACCCAGGACAAGCATTTTGTGATATAAAACAAATGTTTGTTCTGTGTCTGGGTGTACTGTATGTATTTACAAAAAAAAAGTATTTAAGTATTTTATCAGTTATCTGATTCCCGTAGTACGAGCTTTGCTTAGTTTGGGGTCAGATGGCGCTGTGTGTAATGTCTTACGATATTTATTTATTTATTTATTTATTTATCTAGATTGATTTAGGATACTGTAAGATATTTCCTCGCAGTTCTAAGAAAATACTAGGAATTGTATTACTAGTAGTCTCTAGGAGGATTATGTAAGACCACCCACCTCCCGGTGGCATATCGACTTACATAATATTTAGTAATAAGTATAGAATAAAATAAGTAAGTTTAGATTTAATAAGTCTAGTATAGTTAATGTATGGTTTTTTTAACTATATAATTATGTACACATAGGCTCGCGTTTGACCGCCAATCTCACCTGATCTTAAGCAAAGATACCGTCTACGGTGGAGCACGCTCGCCTACGAGAAACCGATTCACTCGCGACTTGAAGGCACCCAGATTGTATCTATCAGGGAACACCCACTTCACGGGCAGCAAATTCCATTGCTTAGCGGTTGTAATTTTAATCCTGCTAAATATATAAAGTCATTATTTTACTCTATTTAGATTTGAATATTGGCTACTCAAATACTAAAAAATTCTGTATTTATAAATTTAACATACTAAAAAAGCTTATCTTAACTAGATTATGTGAAACGTTTTTTTTATGCGTGAATGTAATGAGTGTGTGTTTTTTAGTTTTTGAATCTGTAACTGCTCAAATAATTTGAATAAAATTCTAGGCAAAGTTAGTTTATAACCTGAATATAAATTCTGGAAAACGTATCATAAACTTTGGAACCTTAAATAAAACTTTGTAAATACGAGTAATATTTTTTAATTGGCTTTATTTGTCCAAGAAATTAGATAGTTTTTCCTAAAAGATACCGTAACATAAATATAAAAATGTTATAGTATCCGATTCCATTCGTAAAAAATTCAAATTAATTCAGACAAACAACAGAAATTTTCTGGAAATAGTAAATTTTTCTTATGCCAAATTTCAATTTATCTCTCCGTCGCTCTGTTCATATTTAACAGGAGCCAGTTACTGTTGTAAATGGATGTTTCTGACAGATCGTATAGCCTGAGGAGGCACCTTTATCTCATACGTCTTTTGCAAACCAATGAGCTTAACATTTTGACGGTGCAAATTTCTTATGTGTTTACATAAATACTAAATTAGTTACGTACATTTTAATGGTGTAGCCAACTCTTCAGTTTCAGCTGTAGATTTACAATTTTTTACCGCCGCAGTTTTACAGTTTTCTGTTTTACCCCTAATCTACAATTTTGTTGCTCAGTTTTATTTTATTTTTTTCATCAAGAACCTCATTTACCTAAGCAACAATTTGTAGAGTAGTTGAAATTCTATAGGTTGGCAACACTGCATTTCAAAGATGAACTACGGAGTTTTGGCTAGAATGCGGAAAAAGTTGTGTCGTCCGATTGTATTTTATTCCCAAACTTGTGTTTTTTCGAGTGTTTGTAGATAGATAGATATAACTTTTTATTGTGCACATCATAAATAGAAAAGAGTACAGAGAACAAAGAACCTAAATGTTTATGTGAAAAAATAGTGGCGTTTTATTTATTAAGTTTCTAACTACAAGCGAAAGTGTGGGAAAGTGATATAATGTTATTTTTTGTGTTGTTTCCTCAAATTCATCAAAGTTATTTTTTTTTAATTGTCAAGAAGCTAGGTGTTTGACCACAGCTCACCTGGTAATAAGTGATGGTGTGGTCGTAGATGGTAAAACTTACAGTAAAGTCGCTCCTACGTTACTAAGGCATGACTGTACTAGACCGGTACGGACTGGACTTGAACAAGACTGAACTTAGACTGTAACTAAAAATGTTAGTCATAACATAATTTGCATAAACTGATGTAAATACTGTAACATTTTTAATAAGTTAAACTCTTATCCATCAAAGTCTTGAAATGTCCTTAGTGAATTATTGTTTCTAGGCATACATTTTTTCTAATAATTTTAAATTGTAACAAGCCCTCATTGTGATCACAATTCCACATAACGAAACATACAAAGCTTTGCAAATAAAAGCAGACTTTTGCACCTACGCTTTTTTTCATTTTTATCTTTGGTTCCGCCCATATAATAAAGGGCCTGTCAGTCAAGTCTCTGATATTTTCCTCTTTGGGGGTTCCTGTAAATATTATAAGAGCGAGCAACAGGTTACAAAAAAACTTACTTACCTATGGCAAATACGACAAAAAAACTTTTTTTTAAATAATTCATAATTATTGTCATAGAGCTTAATTACTTAAAGTAAAAAAAATCATATGAACGTAAATTAAAGCAGTGTCAAACGATAGTCTTATCTAAGAACTATATCTTTCAAACAAAATGAAGAAACTATAGCATGGTAGTAGTAATTTCTAGTACTCTGCTGGCTAGCTACCAACTTCAAGTTGAAATTTGCCACCAAGCCTCTAACGGTGTGTTACAGTTGCCTCACTTGAAAGGCAGTTCCATTCTAGGCTAGATGTGTTTACTATCTTCGACCTCGTTAAAAGTGTCAAATATCTAAAACATATTTCAGATATGTCTAAACCTTCAGTAGATCCTATTCTGTAATAGTTTAATTTGCAATCAATCAATTTAGGTAGCATATTTATGGTCTTCTGGCCAAAAAAGTCCATTTAAAAAATATAATTACGTGTCAGGTCATCACAACAAAAAAAAAACAAAACTTGAAAAGCTACTCGACTAGCTTTGTTTAATAGCTTGACTATTCTCACTACTCGGCTTGTAAATAGTATTGCTATGACTCCTATTTCTATACCCATACGGCGGATTTCTGATTGTTTGCTCGCATTGAATGAGGTAAACGCTAGTCAAACAAACCTATCAATCACGTGCGGTGGCTTGGCACGGCGCGTTGTTCAACCGCGAAATAGTCGTCGAAGGTATTTTTTTTAACTTATATTTTGGCTTAAAACTATTTCCTCATAGGTGTAAGTTTTTTACCGAATATTTTAGTAGTATTAAGTAACTATTAAATAGTATCATAGTATTTATTTTTTATGTACGATGATGTATATAATACGTATACTACGTATAGGTATGTTTATTTTAGTTTTTTTTTTGTTGTATTTTGATGCGCGCCTACAAACTCATTCTACTCTCATAAAATTATGTATTGTGGGGTGGCTGGCAGAGAATGATTTAGCATTAAGACCTCCTTTTAAACATATTCTAGTAAGTGTGAAATAATGAATTAAATAAATACTATTTTGCTTTACTTACGTAACTTATTGGCCCCTTTTTTATCTATTAACGGATTGAAATGTTTTGCGTGCACGGAGGAGGCACACAGCGGCGGAACACGAGGTCGTGCGCGTATTGTACTCTGCTTTGACTCCTTGAAGAAAGCCACCATATGTGGCCGGAACTATAAAGAAAAGTAAAGTATTTTTGAGAAAAAAACACATTATTTTAATGTAGAAACAAATTGTGTGGTGACCAATAAAGTCTCAGTAAATCAGCATCATGCTCTATTTGTTTTAAATGATGATAAACTTGCTTCTAGAAGCTGTGAGCACATTTCAACTATCTAAATCTTAAAATTTTTACACGATTTCTTTTTATACAGATTCGACAGTGAATTAATGGGAAAACTTTATCACAAACTTGCAGAGAAAAGTCGCCAGCCAGCGCTGAGCTTTTTACATTTTTGATGACACTCTTGTAGTTTGTTTTCGAATCCTTGCGACTTAAAGTAATAGTTTATCTTGTTTATGTAGTTTGAGATCGGTTATTAAAAGTTTGTCTGAACTTACGTTTGACTGCGCTTTTTCGTATAAAATTCTCGACGCCCACTGAATACTGAGAAGAGGCAACTTAATCCAGTGTAGGTTGAACATTTTACTTTGCAGAGAGATTATCTTTGTATTCGTGCGACAAATAATACGGTGATAAGATAAGATTGCTAATAGCCCACTCATTAGCCCACTAAGGTGTCAACAAACGAATGTTCTGCCTACCTGCCATTGTTTGTTTTGTCTCGCTCATATGTTTGCAATTTGTAAGTAGCTACCCTAATTAAGAAAAAAATATGTATTTTTCTCATATAAATGAATGTTATTAAGAAATAAATATTTTAAACCATATAAGACATTAACTATTTATATATTAACTTGTTCAGGACCATTGCAGTGCTACACATAACTTTGAGTAGTAAAACAAAGTCTAGGGCATCACTGTTTTGGCGCTTATTACTTTGAAACACTCGATGATTAGTCTCAAACCTGTAATTGAGTTTTGGCGGGAATGTGGAAAGTGTCGTGTCGCCCCATTGTAATTTTTTTTAAAACTAGTATTTTTTCGAGTGTTTTATTCATAAAATGCCGAATCACAAGCGCGAGTGTGGGAAAATGATATAATGTGGTGAAACATGACTTTTCGTGGTGGTTCCAAAACTCCATCGAAGCTTCATAGTAAAGTCGCCACTACTTTACTAAAGCATGACTGGACTTTACTGACGCAGACTGTACGTGACCAAGACTGGACTTTGACTATATCTATAGCTACGAGGCTTGAAAAGATAAAACACTAGACACTGGCAAATACTCAAAATGCGACACCAAAACCAAAGAAAAAAACCTGTAATTTCTTTAGCTGTGATACTCTTCAAATCGAAACACAGTAATGTTTACATATTACTGTTTGTTAAAATATCTGGTACCTACTGAAACGGCCACACAATCAGCATTTTCAAACTTGGGATTTAGACCATAATTATGACTACAATTTGAAACAATAATCACACAAAACAAAAATAAACCAACATCAAACGTGAAAAGTAAATCGTTCACGGCAAACACATTTCGATTGTTATCGCAATTAAAACTAACAGCTAGGATAATGAGTTAATCAACAAAGCACGGGCTAATTAACTACGTACCAGCACATTTAATTAATATCAGAAGTGGGGCTGAGGAGTGACAAATTACTCTCAATGTCACAACCAGCTGTGCCTTCAACATGGCCATGTATTTTAAAAGCAAATAAAAACTAGAATTTGACGCTTAAACACTACAAAATTATTCACGACTAGCCGGCCGTTCTGGTTTAGCACGGGAAAACAAAACAATTAACAATATAAATGTAGCCCTATGTCACTGAATAATAATGTAGCATTCTAATGATGAAAGAGTTATTCAGCTCGGTCCAATAGTTTCGGAGCCTATTCAATACAATCAAACAAATAAAAATCAAATCTTTCCTCTTTATAATTATAAGTGTAGAAAAAGAAATAAGATAGGAATCAGAAAATCGCTTTTTTGTATCATCTACGACTATAGACTAGATATGTGAACACCATCAACAAATACAAACACTCTACCATTTAACCAATGAGAAAGAGTATGAGGGTATATAGTATTAACTTTTGTAATTTTTAAACCTTCGCAACATGAACACGTAATTATGTTTATCACCGGGTTTTAATCGCGCACAAAATACTATAAAATTGGTGTTGTTTATTTACCTCGACATTTCGGCCACGTTGCAATAACCGTGGTCATGAGTTGATTGGAGATTGCGGGTCGACCTGATGTAAAAATGAGGGTATTGCGGTCTCCTACCCTCATTTTAGTTTTTACAAAAACGTTAGGTTGTCATCACGGTACACTATACTAACTATAGCAGCAGACCGTTCTGAAATTACATCACGAAACGCGCATTAATCAAAACAATACAAAACTAATTTTATAGTAAATCAGTAATATATATTGACCATAAATAACAATAATGTTGAGTTTTGGCGGGAACGCGGGAAGAGTCGTGTCGCTCCGTTGTATTTTTTTCTAAAACTAGTGTTTTGTCGAGTGTTTATGCATAAAAATGGTGGTGTTTTATTCATAAAGTGCCGAATTACAAGCGCGAGTGTGGGAAAATGATATAATGTGGTGAAACATGAGTTTTCGTGTTACTTCCAAAACTCCATCGAAGCTTTGTAGTAAAGTTGCCACTACTTTACTAAAGCATGACTGGAATTAACTGACACAAACTTGGACTTGACAAAGACGACTTTGACTAAAACTAGCTACGATGGCACTTATTTAACTTTTGAAACTTGAAAATATATAATTACTTGACACTGGCAAATGCTAAAACGCGACGCCAAAACCAAACAAAAAAAAAACAATAATGTTAAAGGCAAGTCACTTGTACAAAAAAAAACCTTACGATTACACTTTAATTAATGAAGCTATATATGAAGCTATAAGTATTTTGTGCGCGATTAAAGCTTGGCTATGATATACATCATTTAGAGTTAATTTTTCTTTTAAAAAGCGTAAATTCCGCTCTACACTAGCGTAATTTAAAAGACGTGACAGCGATCTCAAATTTAGCTACTGCAAACTATACTTCTGACGAAGAAGTTTCACTGTTTGTTGCTGTTTTCAGCCAGAGCCAACAGCTGCTTAGGCAGTTTTTTTATGTTTAACAGGCCATGTGTTTTGACCACAGCTCACCTGATGTTAAGTGAAGGCGTGGTCGAAGATGGTAAAGCACACCTAGCCTGGAATGGAACTGGCTCTCAAGTGAGGCTGCCGGAACACACCGTTAGATGCTTGGCGGCAGATTTTCAACTTGAGGGTGGTAGCTAGCCAGCCGAGTACTAGAAAGTACCCTACTACCATGCTATTGTTTCCTCACGATATTTTCCTTCACCGGCAGCTCAAGCTCATTGTTAGGGTTGGAACCCACGCCCTTTGGCATGTGAACCTGCCGCGCTAACCACTGAGCTATCATCGCTACAAAAGATTTTTAACTAGCTGAGCTTAGGGCATTACTTTGAGCCACACTTGCCTAGGGTTTGGGTACTTCATTTTATTAAGTAACAAAGTTCACAAAGTAAGGTTCAAATAATATGAATACTCCATTTCAGGCCCCGGCGGCAGGCCATTAAAGTAACCTTCCTAAATAGAATCACCCGAATTCCTAAAATAGAAATTCGCGATAACATTTACAAATCCGAGTTCAGTCGCGTATCTTTGGCTACAGAAGCGTACCGTCGACCGAATTAAAAATTCAAAACCCACATTCCCCCCAGATAGTAAGGGGGATCTCGTGAATACAGCATTTGTGAAATTTATCGCTCAAGAGTGAGCCTTTGTAGATTGCAATCTAGAGTAGCGTGGATGTACTCAGGATTAACACCCGGGGGATCCGAGTAAAGTAATATCGGATGAGTATATATATATATACGTATACACTGTCAACCGTTCAAATCGAGGTTAAAAAGTAATATATTATTACATTTATTGACATGTTTGTGTGAAAAATGTAAATTTCGCGCGTAAAAACAGAATAAGCTTTGTTGAAGAGGAACAATTAATCATTTTTTAAGTTTGACAGGCTAAATATTTTACTATAGCTCATCTGATTTTTAAATGGCAGTGTGGTCTAAGATGTTGACTGAAATGGAACTGGCTTTTAAGAGTGGCTGAGGAAATCACATCGTTATAGATGCTTGGCGGCAGATTTTTTATTTGAGGGTGTTAGCTAACTAATCTAGTACTAGAAAGTACCCTACCACCACCATGCTGTGTTTTCCTACACCGGCAACCCAACCACGCTAACCACTGAAACATCGTTGTTAATTTGTCAATTGTAATATGCCTATAATATTGTATTTGTATGATAAAACTTATCTGTCAATCATATCAAAATAGGTTTTTAGTATTTTTACGTTAGTTAAGTTAGTATTGTAGAAAGCAACAATCACAAGTTAAGATTACAATTCGGCAAACTCTTAATCTTAAATGAATACTTGTCTTAATTTAATGTCTAAAAGTGTGAATTAAAAGCACATATCCACTTAAATTATAATATAATTTAATTATAATTCCTACAACTACTTAATAATTAGTTGAAGGTAAAGTAAAAAAAACGCTAAAATTAGTGTTACAAAAAGCTAAATTTTAGTATTGTAATTTTATTTAGCTAGAAAATTTCTATTGTGCTCACCAGAAATAGAAAAAATGCACAGAAAATAAAACTTATGAGCTAGCGCTACAAGTGGCGGCCTTATCGCTAAAAGCGATCTCTTCCTAACAACTAAGAATGGAAAACACGTTACTGATTAAAAGCAGACGTAAGATGTTGTAATACCATTAAGTTCTAAAAATATACCTTACAATATACCAAACCGTATTTATTAAATGTCAAAGACTTGGTTTAGTTTGAGTCTTAAAAATTGCTTTTAAAGACACAAACTAGAGTAGAGTAGGTAAAGGGGAAGTCAACCCCCATGTTCGGTCATAAGTACGTCCATGCTGGGTAGTAAACTCGTATTTTGGAGGAGATTATTTTATATTTGCTCGGGGAATCGACCGGGGGAGCCAATTTCAGGATTATTCCCGAAGTTCCGATGCTAATGCACTTCGTGTTTTGATGCAAGCCCGGACTGGTTCTGTTATGTTAGCAATTTACGCAGGATAGTTATTCTGGAGCTCTGGCTGTGAGGTCGTGAGATAAGCTAGTTTGTTGACTAACCTAGATACTTGACAAGATTCTATCCACAATGTATTATTTACATTCCAAGTTTTCGATATGTTTCCAACAAAATCACTTGGGATACATTTTCCATTCCAGGCTAAGTGTGTTTGCCATTCTTGACCATATCATCACTTAACATTTATTGAAAGCAGCTTTGGTGGAAATGGGCAAATCTGACATTTACACGGCAGTGGGATATTATAGACAGATGCAGTAACTTGTGGTCATATTTTAAAGCCAAATACGAGTATAATATAGTTGAAAGGAAAAAAAGCTAAAGCGCCATTTGGGGCAAAATGAGTTATATATATTGTTGGATTGCATTTTTTTTTCTGCGTCGATCTATCTAGGTTTCGTGGCAATCGGACCACTTTTTTTGGCGCTTTAGCGTTTTGTAAATTTGAGAAAATCCCAGAAAATGTTATTAAATTTAATTTCATTAATTAAAACGGCTAAAGCCAGTTACATTAACCCAATAGTCATTTATACAAAAAATGAAGTTCGCTAATTATATTTTTTACTAGCGGACGCCTCGCGGCCTATGACACCCGGGGATAGTGTACCTTTCTAACGGTGAAAACATTTTTAAAATTGGTCCAGTAGTTTCGGAGCCTATTCAATACAAACTAACAAACAATCAAATCTTTCCTCTTTATAATACTATAGATAGATTGTACCAAATTTAAATATATAAAAAATCAATCAATTTTTTTTAAGGATATAAGAGACAATATTTCTAAACGGTTCAAATGAACAGTTCTGATTAGTTCCACGGCCGGAGTAGGTACTGGGGAACGGTAGGTATTTCCAAACAAGATAACTGTTGCATGAAATACGTCTGACTCTGTATTGTGCTGTTTTAACAAAGATTTATACCCCTTCGGCCAGCATGGAGTTACTCGTAGAATGGAATTGTTTCATTTTCAACTCGTAGGTATGTCTATGTTTTGTTATTGCATAGTTACTGTTTGTTATTACAGCGTGTTAAATTCTCTGGCAATGCTTTGTGAAATAATTATTTACTCCAGATTAATCGGCCTATAAGCAATTAAATTGAAGTAGTATTGAAGAAAGTACTCTACTCTAACGCCATGCTATGGTTTCCTCACGATGTTTTCCTTCACTGGCAGATTTTTTTTTTCTCGCCTGATGTTAAGCGAAAATGCGGTCTATAGCACGTTCGCCTAGAGAAAACTGTTTCAATCACGACTTGAAGACACCCATATTGTATAGGGAACAACCACTCTGGCAGCAAACTCCATTGCCTAAGCTCATTGTTGGTATTTAATTCACGCCCGTCGGCGTATGAACCTACTGCACTAATTAATAAGCTATTGAATTATCTTGCACATCTTAACTGTTTGATACAACGTCACTGACTTCATTGACGGTGTCGTCGAATTACTTTTACAGTACCTACTGTAATTTCAATTAGGAATCTACATCTTCACCTATTATTACAGTTATTTACTTAGGACAGTGAGCAAAATTGCCTTTGAAATGTATCTATCTAATTAGCCCATTCTACTTACTGCTAGCTGTAACCCTCTAGACTTCTTCTCGTTCATTATTTGGGTTCTATGAGTTTCTCGTCCATTACATTTTTTCACTCTTTATAATGACATCTGATCATCGAGCTGGTGACGTCTATGTCAGGTTTCTCGAATCCCAAATCAGCCCTGTTTTTTTTTTTAATGTCCCACTGTTTGGTTTGGGCTACTTCTTATTATTGAGTAGGGTAAGATCGTGGTCCACGCTAACTATCCCATTGTTTTGTAACAGGTACTTTTTTTTCATATTTTTTTTTACTTCATCATCATCATCATCATCATTTCAGCCGTAGGACGTCCACTGCTGGACATAGGCCTCCCCCATTGACTTCCATAAAGACCGGTTGGAAGCGGCTCGCTTTTTTTTACTTGTAATGGTGCAATTTAGATACCAATATATTTATGCATACGTATGAGAGCTGTAGGGCGTGTAAGGTTCGATTCCTACTCAGAGCAAACATTTTGCGAATAAACAAATGTTTGTTCTGTGTCTGGGTGTTCTGTATGTATTATAAGTATGTATTTACAAAACAAAAAGTATTTATGCATTCTATCAGTTATCTGACTTCCATCACACGAGCTCTGCTTAGTTTGGGAACAGATGGCGCTGTGCGTATAGTCCTACGATATTTATTTATTTATTTATTCTGTCTATTCATGGAAACCGCATTAAAATCTGTTGCGTAGTCAATAGATCTAAGCGTACAGACGGCTGAAAGCGACGTTGTTTTATATCTAAAGAGATGATCCAATTTTAGAATGATAAATAAACTGAAATTGGAAAATAGTTTACAGGAATTCGACAATAAATGTATTCATTTCACGTGTCACCGCAACTAAAGCACCCAGCAGGGCAGTTAACCAGCTCAGTTCACTGTTTGATGATAATCTCAGTATAATTAGCGTTGAATAAACGTTGGCAAAAACCTTTCTGTATATGCTGACTAATCGATTCAAACACACATGATTATTACAATCATAACCTATGCAGCTCATTGGTTAAAAGAGTTGATACCATAGTAAAAGTTGTTCCCGTTGATGAGTGCAATGACCTCCTTTCGGCTTTGTACAACAGTTCCGCGTAATGCTGTGTACATTTATTTAAAAGAAGACATTTTAACTGCATTACGGGTTGGTGGTACGGATATTATTTGTTACTAGTTAAATTGCTGTCATAAATTCAAATTGACGTGCGTACAATATACTCGTAAATAACTTCGATATTGTTTACAGGAACTAAATTTATTTCCTGAAATTCATTCGAACTAAAATGATTAAGTTCTACATAAATTGTAGCATGGAACATATAGCAGTATTTCCTTCTGAATACATAAATATATTTAGTAGAAATAATAATATATTTTATGACATTGATGCTCGTTGCGGTGGACCAGCGCTTCAAAAACTTTTTGGCGACGGAACCCTTCCTGAAATCAAAATATTTGACGGAGCCCTTAAATAACCAGAAACTGTTTTATGTGTATTATTTATTATCAGTTGTGTTAGTGTTGAACTGTTGACTATGCGCCTGGCTGAAATATCGCATTCTCACATACGCATTCCAGTACTACTCTTTTACACATGTAGTTACTGTCATGACCATTTTTGACCATGAGCTCTCACAGAGACTTTGTGGACCCCTAGGATTCCGCGGAGCACGTTTTGAGTATGGCTACGGTAGACTGATTCCATAGTTTTAGAATAGAGGTCACCTTCTTCTTTCTGGTTTTTGCATCGTGATTTAAGCATTTGACAGTGTTATCTATTTTAATATTTTAAATTTTTTACATTAAATCAAATAAAGCTTTGTGTTTTGTGAATTTGAGTATGTGTAATATACAATAACACAAATTCACACAAATCACATTTTGTGTCATAGTCTGTGCATTTGCCCAGTGTCAAGTGTTTCGATATTTATTTAATTCGGTACTTTATGAATTAAAGATCATTATGTTTATACGCAAACACTCGAAAAAAACATTAGTTTTGGAAAATAATGTTGTGCACGACCTTAAAGTATTTTATCAGTTATCTGACTTCCATAAAGTCAGGTCAGATGGCGCTGTGTGTAATGTCCTACGATATTTATCTATTTATTTCATTTATTTTCCGCGTTTACCTTTATTTATGTAAAAACTAGTTTATTTATTTTCCTACTACAATTATATGTATCTACGCCTTACATTACTTACTTTATTTTCCTACATCTCAGCATCAGAAGGAAGTTCGAATGGAGCCCGACAGAGGCCGGAAATCAAATGACGCGATCCTCGTCCACACCGGAAGTCTACAGATGATGTCGTTTTCAGACTTCCTGTCTCCAGGGGCGCAGTGAATACGCAATTCAAGATCTTAAATCTTATATAGTATATTTTTAACTTACATAGCTGCTGAGTGAAACGCATGGCATAAAACATTTTTATTAACAATTACAGTAACAGTCACTGTCAGTTTATTTCTTTTGATTTCAGACTAGGTGGTAGCGATGATAGCTCAGAGGTTAGTACGGTCGGTTCCCCCCAATAATGAGCTTGAGTTGTCGGTGAAACATCGTGAGGAAAACATTGCATGGAGGTATTTTCTAGTACTCGGCTGGCTAGCTACCACCCTCAAATCGAATAGTCTGCCCCCAAGCACCTAACCGTGTGGGCCGACAGCGAGCCAGTTCCATTCCAGGCTAGGTGTGATTATCATATTCGACCACATCGTCACTTACCATCAGGTGAGCTGTGTTAAAACAACACCTATAAAAAAATTACAAATTGCGAAAACTTAAAAACTACGAAAACTTAATTGATTTAGGCGTTACTTTGCGGAAATTCATTTTGAATATTCAAGGTATATATTTAGTTTATTTCCGCTTAACAGTCGTTTCAGTTACAACAGTGATGAGGACTTAAAATAAAAAAATAATTTATTATTTAGAAACTTAATTGTAAATCACTGTTGTAACTGAAACGACTGTTAAGCGACAATAAACTAATACCTTGAATATTCGAAAACATATTGTTTAACGAGTCATATTTTAGGTGCCTAGCATAGTAATAAACCAAAAATAACAAATAATGTGCGCCAAATGTAGAATTACGTCTACAACATAAACCACCTACATACAACCTACATGTCAGTTCGAAAATGTTTTCTGAAAGCCACAAGAAAATATTTCGAGGTAAAACGCAGGAACAAGTAAATGATGCGAAAAGTAATGGGAGATAGGAAACGACGCTCGAGTCAATCTATCATTTTGTTCGTTCATCATTCATGGTAATAGTTTTGGATAAATCTACTTTTAAGTATTGCCTTGTAAAGGTCGATTTTTTTTGTTTTCTAATGCTGCAACAACGATAGCTTGTTATGCTTATACGAATTTTTAAATAGCGACCCACCCCTGCCTTGCGCGGTTACTATGTAGATACTAATGTGGTGCATATGCATGTATGTGCAGACGCCTCGCGGTTTCACCCGTGTAGTTCCCGTTCCCGTGGGAATACAGGGTTAAAAAGTAGTCACACGGGGATAGTGTAGCTTCCCAAAGGCGAAATAATTTTTGAAATCGGTCCAGTAGTTTCAGAGCCTATTAGTTACAAACAAACAAACAATCAAATCTTTCTTCTTTATAATAGTATAGATATAGATAGATAGATAGACAGATAGATAGATAGACAGATAGATAGATAGATAATAGTATAGATAGATAGACAATCGCACGTAATGAATAACAGTTTTGCATGACGAAGCTATCAAACGACAGGTCGACGACGTCTGTTGAAAGTAATCCTAACTGGCAATTCCTTTTCGAAAATGTAATTTAAATTTGTCGTCTGTATAAGCTTTTCCCAATTTTTTATTTTTTATACCACGAGATTTTGCGCGGCAATTGTTTTTTTAATGCGAACCTATATTCATTACTCACGCTTAACTTCTGATAAAATTACATAAATCAGGTATAGGTTTGTTAAAATTGCATCTCTACATAGTAAAAAACAAAATTGCTACCCGGTGTTTGTGTGCTTAGATCTTTTAAACCACGCAACGGATTTTAATGCGGTTTCTATCAATAGACAAAGTGATTCAAAAGGAAAGTTTGTATGTAAAATATCTACATATGCAACACATTAGTATCTACATGGAACCTGTGCTAAGCCAGGGCGGGTCCCTAGTATTAAGATAATAATAAATGATGAATTATGACTGTACACTCCATTCTCTAGAAAGTTCCAACTCCAACCAGTATGTTTCTACACCCTCACATAATACACACGAGTGTTTACGGAAGTGATTTCCAATGTGTGAGTGTATGAAGTGTTTACAGAAACGATTTGCGATGTGTGAGTGTGTGAGGAAGTTTGGGAGAACATGATAAACGGATTATAGTGAACTCTCAGCTATAGAACACGGCTAAATAGTAAAATAAAGCAGCTACAGAGAAATAGTTCGTAAATACAATAAACTTGCTTTGCTCTGATCAATAGCTCACCAATATAAAGGAAGGTATTGAATCAATTGACAACCTTGTCGGCTCATTGGTGAGTTGTAGTATAACCGAATGTTTGTTCTGTGTCTGTATTGTTGGGCGTTGTTTATGTATTATAAGTTTATATATTTCGTATTTATATCATTACTAGCGCGCCGCGATTAAAACTGCATTTTCTATAATAAAAAGTGGTCTGTTTGTCCAGGGCTTAGACAAATTTTATTTAAATCCGTTAAGCCGCTGTATACAATGTGAAGTTTTTTAACCGTCCTCCTATCAGGAAACAGGGATCTCTGACATTATCAGGGACCTTTGTTAGGTATGAATTAATTTTATTTAATATGTTTCAATTTTTTAACCTTTCCTTCCTTCGGTATTTCTATTTTAATTCCAATACTAAGTTATAACATATATATACATATTTTATTTGTTCATTTTAAATGTATCCAGTATGTTTGATATATAGGTATATAAATATGTAATTATGTATATGTATTTTTATCATGTCACAACCTTGCCTGCCAAGATTTTGATCCTTGTTCTGTTATCTATTTATCATTTGTTTAAATATGAAGATGTTACAGACATACATACATACAAACAAGCATTTATAATATTTACGTGATTAGTGTTATTTATTACAATGAGTGCGAGAAAGAGGCCTGTGTCCAGCAGTGGATTACGAAATGTTGAAAGTGATGATGATGACTTCAATGTTTACGATAAGTAGGCCTCTAGGTGTAGTCGGATGAAGTATTTTATTTCTGATTTATTATATTCTTTTACCGTATTTATTTCCATTTGAATTGGCCTAAGAGTGATAGGGACAAAATAATGTCGGCTTTTCTAATTTTGGGAATTGATCTGGTTTTATCATTCAAGCGGTGTATTTTACATTTTACATTGATATAGCCATATGCTTTACACAGTTTCGTATACTATAATATCTCTGTTGACATGTTCTTCTGGACTACAAGGTATCGTACAATGTGTTCTTTTGTACTATAAGCTCATTGATCTTTGTTACTGGTCTATTGTGTGAAAATATACGAGTATTTTTCATTTCGGAATTTTGTAATAAGTAAACTGTTTTTGTCATTAGGTATATTTTTATGATATAAGAACAGACATGATATTTCAGATATCGAAATGATGAACATAGGAAATTGAGACAGTATATCCCCCTGCCCTGAATACGCAATCAAACTATTTGATGTAACATTACACACAGCGCCATCTGACCCCAAACTAAGCAAAGCTTGTACTATCAAAGTCAGATAACTGAAGAATACTAGAATACTTTTTTTTTTAAATTAAGACAACAACAGATTGTCTGACGTGTTTCGGGGATAAAATTGTCTCTTCGTGGGAACGTGTCAAAGCTAGAAAATAGACTTTTGTACCTTTTTGCGAGTGGATAGAATTTTATAAAATGTTATTACAGCGTATGTGTTAGGCCAGGAGAAGACGTTCTTCCTACTTAGTGACTCTTTTATGCAAAAGCGATGAGACCAACGAAACGCTCTTTTTTTATTTTTTCTGTAAATCCATTTCAGTTATCACTAACTATTTATTGTAAAAATCAGGGTTTAATCTCGTTTTCTTAGATAATAAAATTAAAACTATCTGTACAGATAATGTCTTAATATTAATAATTCAAACTGTCAAGAAATACGTTTAAAATTTGCACGTAAGTCAATTTATTGATTAAGAAAACTTTAATTAATTAAGTAGATAATAAAACTAGCACAAGAACTTAAATAACTTGGGATTATAAGTAGCCATTTGAAGATTTTGCCACATTTTAAATTAGAATATTTTTATCTACTAGCTGAGTTTCAAACTACACTCTTATCCGTTTTGCATAAAGTCCAAATTACTTTGTTAAAAGTGATACGTCTCTGGAACCTTCGTCTACGATGTTTAAAGAGGTCTCCAATAGAGACGCTTAGTTACTCTCCCGCGAATTCACTGATGTCGAGTTGTTTGTCCAAACTAATTAAATAAAAGGGTACACGTAAGCAAATTGGTTTATACCAGTTGTAAAACTTAAATTGACTTTTCTATGGAATAAACAGATAGTTTTAAACTTTCCCGCGGGGTATCTCTGAGGACTTGGGAATTGAGTTATTTTGGGTTCGTGCGAATCGAATGGCAACAGAAATTTGGATTAACTGAATTATAAATTACAAAAGTCCTAAGCCTAATTTTTTTATGGTTGACAAGGTGTTTGACCATAGGTCACCCGATGTTATGTAAACGTGATTTGAAAATGGTAAAACACACCTAGCCTAACTAACTAACTAAACTAAACTGTAACTGGCTCTCAAGTGTCTCGGAACACACCGTGCTTGGCGTAGATTTTCAACAGGGGTGCCCGATAGCCAGTTGAGTACTAGAAAGTACTCTACGACCAAGTTATGGTTATTAATGATGTGTAAGGAACACATCAAGCCGGTCAAGTTCATTGTTGGAGTTTGAACCCACGCCCTTTGTCGTATGAGCCGGCCGTGCTAATTACTAAGCTATCATCGCTATAAATTGTTCTTGACAACAGCACAATTAATAATATGAAAGAGTGCACTTTGTCTCTATTTACTTGGTACTCAATAAGGCTAGTTTGCCGACATTTCGTCTCCGCTCAAAGTCTATATAATCGTTCTAAATAATGATCAAATAAAATTATACGCTTCATAAACTAAAACTAAATAGAACAACTCTCATACCATAACAAAACAAAATAATGTCGAAATCGGTAAATAAAAATAAGGAAAACGAAAATGAATTACAGTGTTACATGGCCCATTGCACGGATGAAATTCAATTTAGCCGCTATAAATTAACGTCATGCAGTACGAAAAGCTTTTACAATGAATTATTGAAGCGATCGGGAACGCTTAGATGGCGACAATGGTAAGAGCAGTTTTTGTTTTCCAAGGAATTTGGCGCTTCGGTAGACGGATACGGGACATTGACTTTCTAAGTCGATATTTACATTTTTTTATGGTTGACAGGCTAGGTGTCTGCCCATAGCTCACTAGTGATGGTGTGGTCAAAGATAGTGAAGCACACCAATGGAATGGAACTGGCTCTCAAGTAAGGCTAGCCGAGTACTATAGAGAGTACCCTACCACCATGCTATGGTTTCCTCAGGATGTCTTCCTTCACCAGCAGATCAAGCTCATTGTTTTTGAACACACGCCCTGCGGCATGCGAACTGACCGCGACCGCGCTAATCTCAGAGCTATCATCGCTACAATACATTTCTTGCAAAAGACATTTTCTTATGAGTAATTTGTTGAGGGGTCACCGTTCATTCGCATAATATTAATTGTCATAAAGTTATTCTGCATGTACCTATATTTTGTCATAAAATAGTGTAATAATAAACATGCATACTTTTTCGTAGGCATAAGTACATGTTACAATATTATTTGCTAGTTATTGATTTTACTAAATCGATATTATATAATCTATACTAGTTCATATTTTTTTTAAATATAGTTGTATATAGGAATCAGTTCAAAATCATTAGTAGGCTACGGTGCAGGGAGAAGGCCCTTGAATCACCCTTAAGGCTCATTTGCATTGCAATATGAGAATACTAAAATAATTATAAATGTAAGTAATTGTATACAAAACATTTAACACAGCGCCATCTATCCCCCAAACTAAGCAAATCTTGTACTTGTAGGAACCATATATCTGATAGAATCAAACTTCACACTACTTTTTTATTCGTAATCTTTTCACCTGCTTTCTGATTTAGGCTAAATTTGTAATTTAAATTGAGACGGACTACGTTTAACTTTTAAATACAGTCTCTCTATCCTACACGAACCAAACTTAGTAACTTATAATGATGTACTTATAAAATACCTTGTGTATCCACGAAGTATCGTATATTTAACGAAGAAATATACGTTATATTCCCGCAATTTAATGATGTCATAAGTATACATTGTTCTTTTCGCCAAGGTAAAAGTAAGCTACTTAAGCGACACATGAGAAAGAATGCCTACAAATGAAGGCTGAATGACAAAAGTACAGGAAAATGTGGCCGAACTTAAGGATGTATAGTTATTTTATTTAAACAAAAATAATTCAACGATATACTTATACAGCGTGTTTCAAGATTGTTACAATAGATTAATTAATAACGTCTCATTATTATATATACCACAGCCTTGTTGGTTCATTGGTAGTATAATTATATCGGTCTGCTTCTTGCTACTATCTACTTTTCTTAATTTTAATTGTTTGTTGATATAAAAAGAAAATCCATAATAACTATGTAGCAATTTTGGGTGCCTTGAAGTCGCGAGTGAATTGCGATTCTTTTCGGCATACGTGCTCCATCGTAGAACACATCTTCGCTTAACATCAGGCAAGGTTAAAAGCGCAAGTTTCTTTCCATAGTAAAAAATAATATGCTTTATTACTTTTGCCAGAAATTAGGAACAAGGGATACAGATCTTGTATTCCATTGCCCCCAAGGTATCCCTGATTACGTCCACAAGCAGGAAAATTATATATCTTGAGGTACGTCACATGTTAGAACCGCGAGATGTAGTCGTTAAGATGTTTCCGCAAGATATACTCGAGGAAGCGAAATGAATGGGAGAAGGACGATAATGTTCTGCTTTTGGAAAATATAATTTGTGGGAAAATTCGAAACGTGCGTGGCTATAGAAAAAGTGAGCCAATTTACGGAAATAATACCTGAATACAAAGGAAATAATACATTCACGAATGTTTATTATATGTTTGTTGTGATTTCAATTTGCATCGAATACGCGAGTATTTGTTATATTCTGGCCTGAGTATTTTTATTTTGTTCATCCAAATGAGACAATACTCGTACATTACTTACAGATATGAAAAATAATTATTCAATTGACATGGCAATATGGCATTGCCATTCAGCGTGGCAATGCAGCCAGCATTCTGAGTACATTTCCCTTTTTTGAAGGACTATGAGATGATATCAATGTTTTTGTAAATTTTGAAATAGTGTAGGCAGCGTTAATTCAAAGATATGTTTTTAATTTATTATTTGTGTTAGAATTTCAATTAGTCTTTAGTATATAATGTGTAAGTTCTTACATTTTATTAACTATGTAGTCATATTGGAACAATTTATAATTTAATTAAAATAAATATTTATTTTAGGAAATACAAGGACTGTCTCGAGGCTGATAAACTAGCCATAAGGTATTATTTTCTTAGTCTTTAGTAAATAAAAATGTAAGTTCGATCTGACAATTTTTCTTTTCATTCACTCTCACAGCTTTTATGAGACTGCTTGTGCAGTCTGTTTCAATTATTACACTGGAATGCGAGGAAAATCAGCTTCAAATTAAAAAAACAAAATCATGTTAGGAGTTTCTTTTCCGTCTCATCAATTTTAAATAGTAAAAAATAGCTTCACTTCCAAGCAAAGATGTGGTCTCGAATGAAGCACACTTACCTTAAAACGTAGGTATTGACGAGTATGATCACTTTGCTTTAAGACTTTGTTTAGCCAAGGAAACTATGAAACAATGTTGGAACTTTAAAAAGGTTTTTCTTGTGGTGAGACCATTCGATCTTTTATCCAGCCGAGTAACAAGTGGCGACTTTTATTTATAACTATCTTCTCAACAACAATCCATTCCATCTATCGATAAGCATGACTAGAAGCTCATCAGTAATGATTCCCTAGTTCGAAATAGGTTTCAAAGCCTTTTATCTTGAAAGTTTTGTATCGAATACATTTTGGAATGTGCGCTTAAGATCTACACGATCTAATTCATACATCTTTTCGGGATAAAAAGAATCATATGTAATAATCCAGAGTCTCGGCTACCTCCATACCAATCATCCAAATCCGTTCAGTAGTTTTTGCGTCAAAGACTAACAAACAAATATCCATCCATCCATCCAAACTTTCACAATTTTTTAATTTGTTTTATATAATTAATCATTTTTTTAAATTTCATTTGTCAAATAGTATATTTTTTTTAATTTCTTATTACTACTATTGAATCGACTTACTTAGTATAACAAAACATTGCTATGAGGTAAATACATAATCTGAATTTGAAGTGTGCTCCATTGTAGACCGCATCTTCGCTTAACATCGGACAAGTTGGCGATCCAACGCCTATTTAAAAATAAAAAAACAATCACAATTTTACTTGTGAGCACTCGTTGTTAGTAAATCTCAAATCCAAAACATCTGATAGCCCCCTAAGGAGCAGTTTATAAACGTGTGCCAATAAACTACTGCTAATGTATGTTCGTATAGATTACTTTCCATCCACTTTAGTTAGGTTCACTAGTTTTATCTCGGTGTAGCTTGTACAGATTGATTTATAAGGGTGCGTTTTATTGTGGCTTATCCGGTTTATCCGGTAATTAAGTCCGACTTGGTCCGTAATCCCGGTTTGGAATCGGGGCAACCTACGTTGGCCGGTGCCTCCTTCTAGGAGCAACCTTCAAACTACCACAGCTTGTATTATGTTCACTTAAAACGTGGAACAGGTATTGTTTTATATGTTGCTGTTGGGTTTTTCCTTCCTAACTTCGTGGCATATTTTCGGAAAGGAGTTTATGATGTTTGTTTTCATTGTACACAATTTTTTTAAAGATCTGTGAAACCGTTTATTAGTAAAAATAAACGCCAGCAAAGAGTATCAGAAAGAAAATAAAAACATTTACAACCATTTTTTTTGTTTTATTTTTCCATACTATTATAAAGAGGAAAGATTTGTTTATTTGTTTATTAGTATTGAATAGGCTCCAAAACTACTATTTCAAAAATTCTTTCACCGTTGGGAAGCTACATTATCGCCGGGTGACATAGGCTACTTTTTATCCCTGTATTCTCACGGGAACGGGAACTACGCG
The DNA here is from genome assembly GCA_905404145.2 of Biston betularia. NCBI lineage: Eukaryota > Metazoa > Arthropoda > Insecta > Lepidoptera > Geometridae > Biston > Biston betularia. The sequence continues at coordinate 2,729,234 of FR989877.1, forward strand.
GGTGAAACCGCGAGGCGTCCGCTCGTCAATAATAAAAAGGAATACATTTTATACAACCATCATCTAGCCCCAAACTAATTTAGCCATTTTTTTCATAATTATTTTGTCAGCTCAAAACATGGACGTGATATACCACGTTGTGTTTTGAATTTTTACAATGTTATACCATTACACCAACCAATACCATTACCAGAATACCATTTATGAGAATACCATTTTAAGCGAGTTTGACTCTAATTACGCTGTACATTTTTGTATATTTTCTCATAGATAATAAGACCCTTATAATTGGATCAGCGGTAAACTATCCAAGAATCGATTGAGATTGGACCGAATTGGATATCCCTGATCCACGTATAATCTTCTGACAGGTACATCTCAAATCCACAGATAATTTATGAGATGTTTTCCGTTTGTCCACAGGGGTGGTGTTAGCCTAAGATGGTGTTGGCGCTGGTTGTCGGAGTGTTGTGCGTGTGGGGTCGCTTGAGCGTCGCAAACCCTGAGGCGAAGCGGCTTTATGACGACCTCCTCTCTAACTACAACCGGCTGATCCGACCCGTTGGCAATAACTCCGATCGGCTCACCGTCAAGATGGGGCTTAGGCTCAGTCAGCTTATCGACGTTGTAAGTACATACGCTTTCATTTATTATAAACTTTTCTTTTATCACTTACATATTATAATACAAAGCGTCTGTCTGTTTCTTTGAAAGCGATAAAATCAATAACTACCGAACAGATTTTCATACAGTTTTCGCCATTAGATGGAGTGATTTTTAAGGAAAATTTAAGTGTATAGTTTATTAAGCTTTTGTGTAAATTAGCAGTTTATGTGTTGAAAAACCAATTGATTAATTCACCAATTGGATTTTAAAATACCCTCAAGTGAGGCACTTTGTAGGATCTTATCTACACTATTATATTATAAAGAGTTATTGGGCGTGGAGGATATTAAACTCATAACACGATTTCAAAAATTTTTTATAGATATTTTGAATTAAACTTCATAGTTGACATAGGCTGTGGCCGATATAGGGCGTCTAGGTAAATATCACTGCACTACCGGATATTCTGCCGCCAAGTAGTAGTGTGTAAGCATTACTTTGGTCCATTTTGAAGCATACTACAGCTAGCGGAATGACAGGGCTGTTGCGACTAACCATCAAAAGTCTCAAAGTAATAAGTGCCAAAGCTGCGATGGACTTGGGCTCTGTAAGTTCTGTATAGCGCTGCAATGGTCATGGGCATGCCTTATCTCTTACCATCAAGAGAGCGTGTCGTTCGTCTCATTAGTTTTACATAAAAAAGTTATTGTATTGAATCTATCAGGAAATATATCTATCGGGCAGCAAATTCCATTGTTTAGTACATACAATTACAGTAGATTCGAACTGTTTAGTTCGTTTTTTGGATATCTACGAAAAATGATTACGTTGAATTCGACGTTCATTTATATTCCTACGATAAAATCAGGAAAGACGTACTACACTTCTCATTACTTCTACACAAAAATATAGAAATACTAAAATATAAAATAGTAGATACGAAATGTATTTTTAAGTTTGAAACATTTTTTTAATTTTTACCCATAAACGTAGAGTAATATCCAACTTCGCTATTAGCTGTCTAGTTTGACCGGGATGGCAATTAGAAAGTTCCACTAATGCTTTTGTACACTGAGTGCGGTCCGTTTACTGTGAGCTTTGTTTGCCATACCATTTGGGATTAGCTTTTTGGGGTACTTTTGCTGTGGTAATACAGTTTAGAGATGTCATAAATAAATTCTATAAAAAATTTTACTACGTATGCCCTGAGAACTTTTTTGATTTCGAGTGTTTAGTTATTTTATCGTATTAACTATAACAAGCAGCACCATTTGGTGACAAGAAGAGGTACTATTGTTTTCCATTTTACCACCGCATTTTGTATATTTTTCATTGTCAAGTATTTGAACATTTGTATTTTTTCATAAATCTAGTAAAAGTTTTTCTAATACTACAGAGGAACTAATAAATAAATTTGAATATTATAATAAACTAATCTAAATGGCCGCTATCAATGGGAATAGTTCCCAAAACGCTAGCCCCGTCTTAGACCACATCCTGCTCAACATTACGCAGGGCGTGGTCAAAGGCAAATCTGTTTGTAATAAAAAAGCACTGATCCAGCCATTAAGCCAGTCATAAGACATGAAGAGGTCATCAAAATCACAATTACGAACAACTTTTTCTTTGGCCACAACTTTACAAATCGTGAACAAAAAACAACTGCTACATTTTTTTTTTTTCTTTACTTTTGGCGTCGCGTTTTAGCATTTGCCAGTGTCAAGTATTTATATATTTTCAAGTTTCAAAAATTTAACAAGCGTCCTCGTAGCTAGTTATAGTCAAAGTCCAGTCTTAGTCAAGTCCAGTCTGTGTCAGTCAAGTCCAGTCATGCTTTAGTAAAGTAGTGGCGACTTTACTATAAAGCTTCGATGGAGTTTTGGAAGCACCACGAAAAGTCATGTTTCACCACATTATATCATTTTCCCACACTCGTGCTTGTAATTCGGCACTTTATGAATAAAACACCACCATTTTTATGCATAAACACTCGACAAAACACAAGTTTTGGAAAAAAATACAACGGAGCGACACGACTCTTCCCGCGTTCCCGCCAAAAAAAACTCAAAAACTGCTACATTTTGGTGAATGAGCAACGAAATATGTTTGATTTCCGAAAGCGTCAGGTTACAATGGCAACCCTGTTTTTTGTACTACTCGATGACATACATGATTGTATACATGTTAGTATTTTAGTAGTTCCCGATAATCTTGTGCAATATTTTTATAAAACCTTCCTTCAGCTTAACCGTTGTCAGATAAACAAGTAAAGTAGCTAAGTAAAACAAACAAACCTAATGCGCTTACCTAATGAATCCTATCTGAAAATGGAATATGTAACGATTTTCAAAATTCCATATGGGGGTGAATGTCGTCGCTGATTCGTCAATTTGAATATCGAACAATAAAAACATCGCTTCGATATTCCAATTTTAAAATTCATAACGCTCCCCTTTTCTTGACAAGCGAAGGCGAACGACCGACTTTGTTTTTTACGGTTCCGAAGTTGCGAAAGTGACATTTATTTGATTACAATCACGCATATTTTATGAAAAACGGCTAATAAAGATAATCCCTTCAGGGAATTTGAAAATAGAACGAGTTAGGGAAGTGTCCAGCTTTAATGGCAATGAAAATTATGGTAAAACTTGATTGAAGTGCACGAGGTAGATACGACTTAACATTTTGTTTGACGATTTAATGACCATGCTAAGCGAGAGCTTAGAATGTTTGACATTTGTTTTCGCGTTGTTAATGCTGAGAGAAATTATAAACACCGTTCATGGTCAGATCTGAAGTCAGATAGAATTATCCGCTGCTGATCTTTTAGAATCGTTCATCGAGACACGGCAAAAGACTATTCAAATCTTAACTAATACCTATACCTAAATAATATAAGAAATAAAGTAACTGTCTTGAAGTCTGTTAAATATATTTTTTTAATTCTATTTTTACGACTTAACGTCTAAATGGATCTTAATGTTAATTAAAATTATTACAATATATATCTCGAGACATATTTTGACTGTTGGCTCATTGGAAGTATGTCTGCTTCGAGAGCTGTAGGGCGTGGGTTCGATTCCCATCCCGAACAAACATTTGTGGTAGGTATAAACAAATGTTTGTTCTGTGTCTGGGTGTACTGTATGTATTTAAAAAAAGTATTTAAGTATTCTATCAGTTTTTTGACTTCTATATATCAACCTTTGCTTAGTTTGGGGTCAGATTGCGCTATGTGTAATGTCCTATGATATTTATTATTTATTTATTATGATTGCCAATTACTATAGCATAAAAAAAATATATATTGAACAACCTAAATAGTATGTACTGTATAACAATTTTTTTAAATGTAAAATATAATGAAACGAACGAGACGCTCTCCTGATGGTGAGAGATAACGCCTGTCCATGACCATTGCAGTGGTACATAAAACTTTGAGTAGCAAAACAAAGTCCAAGGCATCACTGATTTGGTGCTCATTACTTTGAGACTTTGACTTCATATGCAACTTTTTAATGTAATTTCTTAAACAGTGTCTATTAAACAAAAATTATCTTATCTTATGAAATTCATCAGTCGAGCAAAGTCGCGTATAAACCTCACTAGTTTAAAATAATGCATTATACTGGACAGGACTTGCTAAACTTTTCTCGGAAACGAATAAGCCGTGTTCTTATATTGGTCTGGTGGTTTCGAATTTCCAAAGTACCTCCATAGCTCAACGTTTAGGTGCTAATGGTTTTGTCATTATTTTCCTTTGCCATTTCGCGCCATCTTTTCTCGTTCACTTTGCAGCCACTTTCATAATACTATCGCGTAAGCTAATGTTTTCGGAGTTCTTATAAGGTGTTAAGTAATTTTTGAATGTTAAATGATTTCTTTAACACTAATGCAAATTAAAATTGTATTTATATTATAATAAAAAACTATATAATAAGTCTTTTATTTGTCATTTACAAACAAAGTCTTCAATTTGTACAAATGTACTCGTAACTATCACGAACTGATTTGCTAACGTCAATGTAGTTGGTTTTTTTTTTAAATTCGGGACGGCACCATTCTACTCGTTTTACAACTGACTAACGCACCGCTCTTGTATCATAAACTATTGATCTAGCGCAGGGTTGTCCAAACCAGATAATCATCGCGGGCTAATTTAAATTACTAAATGACAATCCGCACAAACAAACCATCATCATTATCATCAGCCCTTTTTAATCTACTGCTGGATATAGGCCTCTCGTAATGCACACCACTTAGCTCGATTTGTTCTTAATGTAAAAGTAGTAACTAGACAAACGAGTCGCTCTCCTGAACCTCAGTGTATTGAATTGCAGCGTTATACAGAATTTTTCCAAACAAAACAAAGCCCGGGCATCGCTGCACTCTTTACTTTGAGACTTTAATATTTAGTCTCAAGAGCCCTATAATTTAAAAACCTGTCAACACAATATTGTTTAGACACTACTGCTTGGCGGCACAATGCCTAGTACTATCGTGGTATCTACCTAGGCGACCTCCTAAGGAAATCTACCGCTAATTAAAAAAATATGGAATTTCAGCTTTTTGCTTCCAGTCACCGCCTTAGGTATATTATTACTCCAATGAGACTCAGGGCGTTCTACGCTACATTTTCCGAAATAAATATTTTCTTAAATTCCATTAACCATACCATACAAAGATTGACAAAAAAGTTATAGAAAAAACTATGCAAAAAAGAAGGCAAGATCTGGTATTTAAACCCCCTTCTGCACGCTCGAGATACGCAGGAAAGTCGTTTGTAGGCCAAGGTGCGGCACTATATAATAGAATCTGTCAACAAGCACCCCTAATCAACTTAAATCGTAATGCTTGCAATAAGTTTATTACAGAATATTTGCAGCGGTTAGACAATTACTCGACAGAAAATCTTCTTAAAGTAATTGACTAATTAGGCATTGCTGTAATACTTCACTCACTACTGTATCTCTCTGTTATAATTTCATGCTCCTTTCAAATTATCAAATGTAATCAAATCCATTATGCCGTTACTATCAACGTATAATACACAAACACACACGAACACGCACGAACACACACACACACACACACACACACACACCCACACACACATGTAACAATAATAGGTGCAACTAACAAGCCAGGAATGAACCACTGTGACCTCAGAACACAGGTACTCCTAGTCTGAGGAACAGAGCTTCCACCCAGGTACACAATACTAGGTATTGAGTTCGAAATGTACCTATTGATTGTAATACTCACTTGTCTCATGTTTATTGTAATTGTTAATTTAAATTGTACCTAATACTCTGTTGGTGAAGAAATAAAAAGTATATTATATTATATTATATATATTAACGATATCCATAATCCTATTAGTCGACGAGTACGACGACGGCTCGAGCCAATCACGTGAAGCGCTGTCACATTCCGTCTGAAAACAATAAATACATAGTAGTAGAAAACTTATTGTCATACGAAAAAAATTTAAGATTAAATTAAAATCTACCAAATATTTTTTATTTTTTTTATGTAATTGTAATGAGACGAGCAAGACGCTCTCCTAATGGTAAGATAAGAGATAATACCTGTCCATGACTGCAGCAATGCACAAAACTTTGTGTAGCAAAAAAACACCCAGGGCATCGCTGCTTTGGCGCTCATTACTTTGAGACTTTTGATGGTTAGTCTCAAAAGCCCAGTAATTTCGCTAGCTGACGACCTCTTGCTAAGGAGATCTACCACCAAGTATATTATTGTAAAACGAAAATCTTCTTTATTCTCTAAATGGATAACTGTGGGCCACATGCTGCCGCCCGTGGGCCGTGTTTTGAACAGCACTGATCTAGAGATAAGTGCGCCTTTTATTTCTAGCTACTTGGAATAACATGAGATCGCAGTCATAATTCTTGCACAGCCGCTGTTGCAGTATGCATCGCCCAATATCGGAGGTCTACTCTACCTGCCCATAAACTACCTTCGAACTTCTACCTTTGAACCTTGCCACATGAATAATATATGCCCTCTCTATTTTGCAACGAATATATTTATGACTTGGCAACTCAGCACTGAATTGAGAAGAATAGGTACTTTGAAAACTGACTACAGTTAGTATAAACAGTTTTTTTTTGCTAAAGTACCTCAATCTTCATAACTTCACAGTCAGCAACCAGTTGTGAAATATTGACGAAACGTTGTTCCTGGCAATCTTTTGCGTAGTATTTTATTTTGTCAAGTGATTGGGAATCTTTGTTGTCGTGGTGTTTTGTTGTCTTAGGAGAAATAGTCGTGAAATGTAGAGAAGAAATAACAGTAATAAGCTGGTAATGTAGTTTTTGATGAAAAATCAATCTGGCTGGTTTTTTTAAGGCTAGGTTTTACAGTTCCTAGCATCTAGCACGGAATGGAATTGGCTCTCTAATGAGGCTGCCGGAACACACCATTGGTGTTTGGCAGCAGATTTTTACATTGAGGGTGGTAATTAACAAGCCGAGTAGTTGAAAGTAACACTGCGACAATTCAGAGGTATCCTCACAATATTTTCCTTCATTAGCTGCTTGCTTCATTAGTTGATAATCAGCTAAAATCGCTGCAAAAACCTAAAGGTACTACTTGGTACTACTACTAGGCCTATTAGCTATCGAATTGTTCAAAAGGTTCATCTTAAATAGAACTAAACGTTAGTATGGATATTTTTTCGACCATTCTAGCAAAGTTTTTCTTGTCTATTTTTCATAAGGATATTAAATTTGTTATTGTAATACCGTATTTTTATTCCATTTGGTTCTTTTTAAATTTAAAAGATGAAACAAACTGACCGTCGAGTGTCAACGTATCAACTTAAACAAGCTGAGAGCAAAAGCTACAGAAAATATCCCCCTGCCATTTCCCTAAAAGCATAATCCAATACAAGCAGTAGTTTATATCAAAAGATCCCTTGGAAACTTCTGCAAAGACAATATTTATGTATTCAAAGCACTGCCGAAGTAAATTGGACCGTCTTGAGTAGATTAACAGTGTCGAAAGTCGTGCTTAAACTATTTAAACACATTTTTGTAGGTTTTTTTGTAAGCTATGGCAATGTTAGCCATGCAAGTAATATAATTATGAGAGATTAGAATTTAATCTATGACCAAGTGTTTTGCATTAACTGTTATTAAATGTTTTGGTAACGAAAACTAATGATGTGATTGAATTGTATATAATAATTATGAGAATTTCGTCACAAGCTCCAGTAATAGGATTAATTATATACGCCTCTAATAACTGTCGGTTCATTGGTAGTATGTCTGCTTCGAGAGCTGAAGGGTGGGTTCAATTCCCACTCAGGACTAACGTCGATGTTTGTTCTGTGTCTGTGTGTACTGTATGTATTAAAAAAAATGTATTTAAGTATTCTGTCCGCTGTCTGGTTCCCATAGTACAAGCTTTGCTTAGTTAACGCTATATGTATGTATGTAATGTAAAAAAAATCAGATTACCATGTCAATATTTTTTCCTGACTATTGACGTATGCATGTGACGTAATGCAATTGATGAATAAATATCACTTATACGCCAGTCCTTTGATAAATAATATATAGACGATCGCAGATGTACATTATGATTTTTCGAAAATACTAAAAAAATCTGCTCGACTTTAACCGCATCACATTGCGCTATGAGTAGTAGTACTACGTAGTACGTAGTACGTAGTACGTAGTAGTATGAGTAGTAGAAGGTTACATAATAACTTTTAATGTTTTTATTTAAATAAACCAAGCGTTTGAGTATTGCCATACAACGCGGCAATGGGGCCAGCGTTTTGGGAACTATTCCCATTGATAGCGGTCTATTAGAGTAGTTATTATTTTAAGTTATTTTATTTTAGGTCAATTCTTGTGTGTTTATTATATCTGAGTGTAATAAAATAGTTGCAACAACTCAATAAACCATATTTAAAATGTAAATTAATGAATATATGATTCATTAATTACTATAATTTAAAAAAGAAATCAAAATTTAATTCAATATCCAAAGGAACTTCAGTAGGATCATATCAAATTTGGTTAAGCTGGAATGCGAACATAGCTTGACGTGTTGGTTCAATTCCAATTACAATGTATGTTTATGATAAGCATGACGTGGCTCTATATCCAGGATATGCTTCTAACGAAGGAAATCTCCAACAGTCAACAGGCACGAAATGTGGAACAATAGATTAATACGCTTTTAATTTTGGTCATCACCTGCACCAATGAAAGCTTTTTTATAACTAGGAATTTATAGTTGTTAAACTATATTTAGATAATAAAACCTCAGATAAAACTATAAACTTAAAATCATGTTGGCATATTTATAAAATTTAGGTACTGTATAAGTTTATTCTGTGTCATTGCGTTGAGTGGCCCTTATCATAAGACTTACACTAAAAGCTGGCTTGGAAAATGAAAGAGATTCCACACTTTCTTTTGATCCGAAAACACGCTTTATGTTTGGTCTGCTTTGACTTGTGTGTTATTTTTTTGACGAATTTTACTTTTGTTTCGACGCATCACTTTTTCCTGACTATGTAGAAAAGCGAGTGTTTGAAGTGTATCCATGCTGTTTAAATACTGCTAATATCTATATTTGGTTCGTAACCGTATTTTCTTTTAAAATCAGGCAAAGTGGTAGACAAACGCCAGCTTATTGATAATTAAGATTTTAAAAAACGTCATTAGCCCATATTGACACTTCTAGACTGTATTTTACTAATTTTTTGGTATCCTAACTCATGAATATTACTGCTATACTTAATTTTAACGATAATCAACTTACAAGTTAATAGATGCATCATTTATTATTGCTAAACATACAACTATAGTAACTAATTGTATATATCTATCTATAGCATCACTTGGTGGTAGATTTCCTACTTGGTTGTATATTTCCTTAGCAGGAGGTCGTCTAGGTAGGTACCACCGCAGTACCAGATATTCTGCCGCCAAGCAGTAGTGTGCAAACATTACTGTGTTCCGGTTTGAAGGGTATTGCAGCTAGCGAAATTACTGGGCTGTTGAAGCTAACCATAATCATAATCATAATCATTTTATACAATCGAAAGTCTCAAAGTAATGAGCGCCAAAGCAGCGATGCCCTGGACGTTGTTTTGTTACTCAAAGTTCTGTGTATCGCTGCAATGGTTATGGACATGCGTTATCTCTTAACATCAGGAGAGCGCCTCGATCGTCTCATTACTTTTATATTTAAAAAAACATATATACTAAAGCATACTTTAATTATAATGCTATAAACTATAATCATTATAATAACATACATAATAATTTCAAGGTTTAAATAAAAAAAGTAACAAAGACATGCAACATTTCAAATAACAACTAATCTAAAAGGCCGCTATCAATGGGAATAGTTCCCAAAACGCTGGCCCCAAATATACTTTTACTAATATTTTAACGCAAAAGTGTACTAAGTATCCTTGGCATTCAATTTCATGAAAATCTGCACCTGCAGCATAATAAGGAAACACAATAAAATACGTGACACGTAATACAAACATTATTCTTATTTCAATATGAACATGATTCAATGTACCCTGTTCATGTTTGTACATTTGTAGACACTAGACATAACGCACAATGTGACTTAATATTGAAAGTGACAGATGCACGACATAATAATAATAAAGGATGTTATGTTACATATGTTTTTTTTTTCTTTGGTTTTGGCGTCGTGTTTTAGCATTTGCCAGTGTCAAGTAATTATGTATTTTCAAGTTTCAAAAGTTAAATAAGTGCCATCGTAGCTAGTTTTAGTCAAAGTCGTCTTTGTCAAGTCCAGTTCGTGTCAGTTAATTCCAGTCATGCTTTAGTAAAGTAGTGGCAACTTTACTACAAAGCTTCGATGGAGTTTTGGAAGCAACACGAAAACTCATGTTTCACCACATTATATCATTTTCCCACACTCGCGCTTGCAATTCGGCACTTTATGAATAAAACACCACCATTTTTATGCATAAACACTCGACAAAACACTAGTTTTGGAAAAAAATACAACGGAGCGACACGACTCTTCCCGCGTTCCCGCCAAAACTCATTACATATGTTATTTTCTATGCATAACATGATTTTGTATTTTATTTCTAGTTCTAAAAAGAATGCGTTAGTTTATTTATGACATTGTGAATACGTGTTTACATTTCCTTCCATAGTGGGAGAAAATTCAGAAATCAGATGCTAACAAAATCGAGAGATAGTGTTTGATGTTGTAGCTACATAATATTTTTTAAAATTTATTATCTTCACCAAAAATGTAATTAATTATACCACTTAACTAAAGGATCAAAGAAAAAGTAATGTATTGTAAGTATGTATTTACAGAAAAAAAAAGTATTTATGTATTCTATCAGTTATCTGACTTCCATCACACAAGCTCTGCTTAGTTTGGGGTCAGATGGCGCTGTGTGTATAGTCCTACGATATTTATTTATTTATTTTATTTTATTTTTTAAAGAATTCGTAACGTTGAGTAACGAATTAAAGCACAAAACCTGAAGGGCGTATTGTTATTCAAAAATGTACATGTGTTCGCGTACACACTTCCGTGTTTACGAAACTAACACACACTGATTGTGTTTTATTACATCACTTTCTCAAACTCACACTTGTAGTTTGGCAATTAATGAACAAAACACCACTATTTTTATTTACGTATGTATAAATACTCAAAAAAAAAATTAGGAAAAAAACAATGAGGCAGTATGATTTTTTTCAATGTAAAAGCAATGAAACGAACGAGATGCTCTTCTGATGGTAAGAGATAACGCCTGTCCATGACCATTGCAGTGATACACATAACTTTGAGCAGCTAAATAAAGTCCACAGCATCGCTGATTTGGCGCTCATTACTTTGAGACATTCGATGGTTAGTCTCAACAGCCCTGTAATTTCGCTAATTGCCACCAAGCAGTAATGTTTACACACTACTGCTTGGTGGCAGAATATCTGGTACTGCGGTGGTGCCTTCCTAAACGACCTCCTGCTAAGGATTTTAGTCATATTGTTATGTAGGAATAGTTTTGAAATAGTTTCAGACATGCTTGTTATTAGATTTGTAGGTATTACTTAAAAATAACACAAGTTATACAAAACAATATTATATCTAGTGGATCAGTACTATGAAGTCAGTGAGTAGATCGAATTTTAACAATTGCATCGCAACCCAGTTATTGTAGTTGCGTTTGTTCTTAGTTGTTGGTAACATTAAATAATAAAAGAAACATATTAACTCGTTGCAATAACAATAATTTGCCGCAAGATGTCTCTACTAGCAATAACAGCCACATGTTGGCTAGTAACTCTGTATTGAAACATCTGGCGCAAGACGCTATTCCGATACAGATTAGAAAATACAATAACATCTTTGTCCCTGTTTTGTATTGTTCGCAAATGAACTACTTGCAATAAGGAGGGTTCCATACAATCAAATAATATTTTTTTAATAGTAGATCAACACAAACAGTCTTGCATCGATAGATACCAACTGCAATTTTGGTGATAGATCATCTTGGCAGGAGATAGTCTAATACAGTACTAAATATTCTGCCGCCAAGCACAGTAATGAGTTAACATTACTGTGTTCCGGTTTGAAGAGTACTGCAGCTAGCGAAATTACAGGGCTATTGAGCCAAACTATCGAATGTCCAGAGTAGTGACGTACTGGACTTTGTTTTGCTACTTAAAGTTCTATAGAGCATTGCAATGGTCATGCGTTAACGGTCATCAGGAAAGCGTCTCGTTTCTCATTCTACTCGTATTTTCATAAAAATTAATAAATACAAAAACATTTTATTGATAACATCAAAATTACAGGTACTTTTGCCATTCATATTTAAGGAAAACATTTAAAATGTCAACATTTATGACGTAATGTAATACAATGATAAGGTCAATGTTGATAATAAAATATGTCAAATTTAAGATATGTTAGTATGTTTACATGGCAATAAAAATAAAATTACTCACTAGTTAGTAAATCAATTGCATTAAGCATATAATAAAAGATGTCGATTTACAAGCTTGATTAAGAAAAGTTTTAGGCCGCTTCACTGTTTTAAATTCTAAAATTCCTAAAAAGAGTGGGCGTGTTTCCAATCTTGGTCTCACATTATAACTCACACGTTTCAGCTGCTAACCGTACATAATGAAAATTTCCCGCTTACCCTTCAGTTGCCACATATTTTCACAGTGTGTCGTGTACTTAAAGCATTACTTGGTAAAATGCAGCTGTTACCAACAGAATGCAATAGCTTTGGATATTTACTGGCTTATTTTCTTTCGGTTCTAGTATATTGAGTTGGCTACAATTGGTGTTTGTGCTTACAGGACTGGTTAGTTTTGTTAGAATATTGTTATATTCTGTGCCAATCGTGTCTTGGCTGAGCAGGAAAAATTGGCACATTAAGAATTTAAGACCGAGATGAAAAGCATATAAAATCTACGCGGTTTAAATCGATTGGAACCTCATTTAAAAAAGGTTTAAATACAGATTGAAAATTATGTAAGAATTATACCAATTGTCTTCTTCTGTCTTCACTCACCCTCGGCTATCGTAAGTGTGATAGAGATAGTTACTTATCTATTTAACCAGGAGCACATGAGATAACAGCAGAAGATTTTGATAACTGTAGCAATACTTAAAGGTACCAATGGGAAACAACTGCTACCAAGACACAACCTTGCACTGCAACCTGGAAATTACCAAAATTAATGACGTTTTTCTATTATTAATTGCTATTACAATTTTAGCGTAGACCCTAAATTTTGATCGTTTGCCGTGGTTTAAATCCACACGTCTGTTGTACCTACAACCCAGAAATCGATGCAGTTGCAATAAAGGAATGTACCAGGAGATAAGAACCGCATAGCACGTAACATTGCGGTTGGTATCGCAAAGTGTCTTAAATGTTTACCTCCGTGCAATATAGAGCCTCTATTTACTATGTATGAGACCACTATGAGCCTTCTCTGTGCTTTAAAAGCGGAAGTTAAAGGTTTTTGACTTCGTTCAAAGTGAGAACAGGCTGGTTTTAGAGCGAAGTATTTTTATCTATCCCAGGAACTTTTTAGAATAGAATACAATTTAAACGAATAGGAAACTGATTTTTTAGCGATCTTCGATAGTATCATACTAACAATACAATATAATTTTAACACATATACCGGGTTTCCGTCCCAGTAAAGAGAAGAACCCAATGCCCGTATGGCGATCTTCTTTTCTTACAGACTAGGTAAGCGTTTGACGACGTTCTCTTCTGATAGAAAGTGACAATGTGACTTAAGATGGGCGCTTGTCTAGGAAGTAGGTATAGATTATCTGTACTTTTTTTTTTAACAACACTGGTTAATTTTATGGAAAGAAACATAGGCAATGAGTTCCACACATCCACAGTTATTACTGAGAAGTTGGTTTAGCAACGTTTAGTACATACCTAGTATAATATCTTTAATTTAATACCTAGAAGATTCGTCTCATAGATCACCGACTAGATCTGAACCATTGCATGCAACTTGCATGAACTGCATTTAAAAATTTGTGTTTCCATAGTCACCCGATATTCCTATCGCGGCGCTACTGTCCCAATTTTGTTACAATTTTCTGTTGTTTACGTACTTCGTATTTTTTACAAATTCCATTATTCATCCATCTTCAGATACTAAACTAAATTGTTGATCTCAATAACAACTCTCTCATCTCGTGAGTGAATCGATATTTTCGTACGTGCTCCATCGTAGACTGCATCTTCGCTTATCACCAGAGACGTACCAGATTTTGTACCAGAATCAAAGAATGTAATAAATTAATAAGCATGCCCCAATTAGTGCACCACCAAGCCCCAATTGACCCTTCAACCCTACTCGTCGGGCCGACCGCATCAATCCGAACTGGAGTCAGGTGATCGATCCTATGATCCCTGTTCCATTTCCTGCCCCTGCCTACCCTTCCTGCTAAATTGAGTGAGACAAATGCTACGGGACCCTGTTTAATGACAAAAGTTAATTTTGGTCGGAGTGCTTGATTTCGGTGGTTTTTATGTGACGAGGTCTTGGATTGGTTTAATTTTGTTTTAGAAATAATTTATGGCATCAATAAATAATGTTTTAGGATGGGCCCTTATGTTTTTAAAGTAGAATTACATAAAAAAAAGGAATACTTTATTTCAGACATAAAACAATTTTTTATAGCACATAAATCATATTCGACATTATAATACATACAAAAAGAAAAAACAAACAAATAAAAATAAATAAATACAAAGCAAAAAAATAAGTCACAAAGCGTAATGCCGACTGCAGCCAGCCGAAACGTAGTATAAACGTAGACCTTACAGGTTGTTTCATTGTTTAAAAGTAATAAGACGAACGAGATGCTCTCCTGAAGACATTACGCCTGACCATGACCATTGCAGCGATACGCAGAACATTGTGTAACGAAACAAAGTCCAGGGCATCGCTGATTTGGCGCTCATTACTTTGAGACTTTCGATGGTTAGTCTCAACAGCCAAGTAATTTCGCTAGCTGCAGTACCATTTAAAACGGAACATAGTAATATTAACACACTACTTCTTGTCAGTAAGATATCTGATACTGCGGTGGCACCTACCCATATGACGCCCTGCAAAGAAGGTCTACCATAGTATAGTTATTTTCCTGATGATGCAGTTTAAATTTTTTTAAATCGGTTTTGTGTAGCACTCCTCAATCATTTGTATTCAAATCAATATTCTTTAGTTACTAGATGTAATATAACTCTCAGCAAACATTAAACGTGGCCGACAGTCCATAAAATCCAGTAGAATCGACAGGTACTGATAAATAACTGCCAATAAAAATACCATTCGGTCGAGTGCTTTCGCTCAGAGCCTTTAACTTCTCAGTTTAAAGTACGATGAAGTCTGAAACTTCATACATAGTGAATTGCGAAGTCATATTGTGGGCTCACAGCTCGCGACACATCTTATGTGTTGTGTTTTGAAATACTAACCTATAAAGTTTACGCTAGCTGGTGAGCTTGCATGCGTCCTTGCCTAAGTGATCTGAGTGGTTTTTTTTTTACTTTTAGGAATTTGGGATGAAATTAGAATTCGAAGCCAAGTTTTCCTAAAGCCAGACGGACCCTCAACTATGTTGCCGTAATTTTGAAATTCGAATTCTAGTTAATTTTGTCCTAATTTTAACTGCCCTGTTAGCTCATTTGGTAGAGTATCTGCTTTAAGAGCTGCGAGGCGATTCTTACTAACCTAACATTAACTTCATTCTTTTTCTTTGCGAATCGATTCTTTGTGTTTTTAAAAATCATTTTGTATTGATCTCAATAACAGTTGACACATCGCGTCTAGTCGACGCCACAAGTGAACAAAACGCTGGCAGAACAAACATTTATGTGACGATAAATGTCTTTCTGTCTGGGTGTACAATCAGTAATGTATTTAGGTATGTTTTTTCTAAGTATGTAATTATTGTGTCAGCCATCTCATTTCCATGACACAAGCTTTACTTAATTTGAGGCTAGATGGCGCTGTGTGAAATGTCCCACGAAGTTTATTTTATTATTTGTTTATTCTTACAGTTGATCTACCCTACCACTAAAAAGTCACCATGAAATTCCTCACAATGTTTTCCTTCACAGGCAGCTCAAGCAATTAATTCTAATTATCATGATCAATGTTTTTACGCAACATGTTTTTGACAGTAACAAATTCACTCATTCGCATACACGCGTACATTACATTATACTATAGGAATACCACCACCCCACGCATCCCCATTGAATTTAATTAGGGTCTCGTCACACGGGCGGAGATAGGCCGCGGCCTCGCTCCTATCTCTTCATTGATTTCCGCTTTCACCCCGTGTAATGGCACCTTTTCGTGGAAGTGTGTTACTGGTGATTTAGTTATGAGCTTATTGGCAGTAACTGAATTGCTTTCAAAGCATACTATACTTGTCATATAATTATATTTGTCACAGGAGCTTAATCGCGCACAAAATACTATACGGGATTAGTTTTGTTTATTGCGACTCTGCTCATGAGCACAGCCATTGTAACATAGTTGAAACGTCGAGTTTTTTTTAATTATTTAGTCCTTTATTGTAAATGATGCATTTTTACTAAGTAAGTACACACAAAGTAAAATCAGAAACCTCTCTCGTGTGAAGGCTACCTCCAAGGTTTGTCATCTTTTTCTATCCTGAGCTATTTGCACCCGTTGTGGAATCGCAATATTTTTTATTTCATCCTCCCATCGGCATCGTGTGTAAAGTCTTCCTGTCTAGCGCTTGCCTGGTGAACCTCTCCATGTTGTTACTGTTTTTTTTGTTCATCTGTGACCTGTGAGGCGCGCTACATGACCCGTCCGCCTCCACTTCAGTCCTTAGAGCATCAATTGCTTTCGTCTTCGCTCTTATTTTTGTGTACCCTAAATTTCATTTCGATATGATAATTAGAAGTGCATAGGTCATAAAAATTGATTTTCAAGATTTGATTACAATTACATTGTTACTTTAGTTAGCAATTAATGAAGCTAACAAAAGTATGTTTAAAAAATCGTCAGTTAAACATCTCATCTCGTTAAAAATGTATAGTATAAATGAAAAAATGTTCATCCTACATACATTACTCAAAATAAGAAGAACAAGATTAATTAAGAAAATTGAAAAAAAAACGAATGCTAACTTTTTTTTCAATTTAAAGTCACAAATATAGTTATTTGGATAGAATGTATCTTTTTGTGCCGTTTGGGGTTGAAACTTTAGATCCGTGGGGGCCGGCCGCTCTCGAACTGTATCGGGACCTGGCCAAGCGTCTAGAGGAGGCTTCAGGTGACCAGAATGCTGGTATCTACTTTGGTCAAAAACTAAGCATTGCCATCCAGCGTGGCAATGTTGCCAGCATTCTGGCCACATATCCCTCCTCTGACGATTTTTTAGACTAAGTTTTTTTGTATACATTTTGTAAATAGTATAATTTAAGGTATTTTTTATTTTGTTTAATAAATGACCTCCAATTAAGTAGTAGTAGTAACTTAATTTAAAGTCGGTATTAATTATGATAAAGTAAGAATTCTAACGATATCTCATACATCCCAATCTGTTAAGGTATTTTAAAGTTATTGTGTAATAACTAAACTCCCATAGATACAGGAATCCTAAACTATATACACTCCTTTTCTGAGCAGTCGTGTATTATTGATAACAGGTTTAGGTTTAGGTTAACTTTGTTATCAGCGAAGACATTACCAACTGTCACTTTTGTGATAACATGGTTGGACTTACAAAAATAATTATATTCAGTCTTAACAATTTAAATTTAATGAAAACATTATAAATAAATAAACTAAGATAACTTTACAAAATTTGAAGCAAAATATTAAAATAAACTAAACTTTTATTCAATTAACTAACTACGCATCTACTTCGTCCTCAATTTAACCCAACAATCTCTTCAAAATTATCACCAACTACCTCATTTTCCCCCGAACAATTTATAAAACTCTCGCAATCCTAAAAATTACCATTTGGCTCTGCCCCGCCAACCAGAAACTCATTCCGCCAATGCAAATAGCATTATTAATAAACACCCGCAGTCTTTATTAAGACCGAGCTGAATTCCTCATTTCCATACCTAGTGTCAACAGCGTCATGAGAAATGCATCCTATTTGGTATCTAGCGTATATTAGACAACATACGGGTGTAAGGATACAAATACTACGTACAATTTGGGTGTCTTCAAATCCAAAGTAAACAGGGGTTTCCCAGGCATACATCAGGCAGGATGTAGTCAAACGCAAACCTATTTTATCAGATAAAAATAGACCCAAAGAGATGGATCTCTAGAGGTTCATGTTCACACATATAAGTGTAAGCCGCATTTTTAATTAAGCAAAGCTTGCTTGCTTAAGATTTAATTGACTTTTTTTATAGTTGATTGGCTAGGTATTCTGCATTGTTGACTATAGCTCACTTTTGTTAACTGATGTTGTGGTCGACGATGGGAAACACGCCAAGCCTGAAATGAGAAACGGAACTGAAACTGGCGGTACATTTCCAAATTTAGTGTGGTAGTTAGCCATCCTACATTCTACAAAGTACCTTACCTTCCCTTTTTTTTTTTTTTTTTATAACAATTATATGTTACATGTCAACATTCATTATATAATAATTATCTAATGAATGTAAATAATAATATCATGCAGAGATATACATGTGACATTTATTAAACAAAATGAAATATGTTAAATTAAAACTATTTATGTATTGCCACGCTGGATGACAATGCTAAGCTTTTACCGAAGTTTTTTTTAAATGTAAAAGTAATGAAACGAGCGCTCACCCAATGGTAAGAGATTAATAGACCTGTATTTTCGTTAGCTGTAGTATCCTTTAAAATCGGAACATAATGTTTACACACTACTGCTTGGCGGCAGAATATCTGGTACTGCAATGGTACCTACCTCGCATGGTGGTAGGGTACTTTCTAGTACTCGGCTGGCTAGCTCCCACCCTCAAGTTGAAAATCTGCCGCCAAGCATCTAACGGTGTGTTCCGGCAGCCTCACTTGAGAGCCAGTTCCATTCCAGGCAAGGTGTGCTTTACCATCTTCGACCACACCTTCACTTAACATCAGTTGTTTGACCACAGCTCACCTGTGGCCAAACAACTAGCCTGTCAACCATTAAAAAAAAAAAAAAAAAACCTAAACGATCTCATAATACGTATCTTATCTCGTTAGAGATAATTTAATAGACCTGTATTTTCGCTAGCTGTAGTATCGTTTAAAATCGAAACACAATATTTACACACTACTTGGCCGCAGAATGTCTGGTAGGTACTGCAGTAGTAACTACCTAGACGATATCGTGCTAAAATTTACCATCAAGTAAAATACATTTTATGTTGTGATGGCTGAAGAAAATTCAATGAAAGTACTCTATTGTTTTGAGATACACTGTAAACTACATAATCTTACATGAAAGGCTTGCATATAAATGAACCTTATTCTGCTTTGACATGCGATAATGCTCCAAGCACAGAGTCAACATAAATATACTTTTCCAATGTATAACTTGTATATTCTAACTAAAGCTTGCATACAAAACGATATAAGCACGTATGTAATCCTGTCGATAAACAATATCTATTGAAGTCACGCTTTTAGGATTAATATCTTTGCACACTTGCATCAGAATCACTTTAAAAGAAATAAATGTTCTTAGATTAGACAATATAGTAGTTCAGTACTAATCAATAAAGAAAAAAGCGAGAAAAACAATACAAAAAAAAGAATCATAAAAAAATTAAATCTTGATAAGATTTAATTTTTTTAATGATTCTTTTACTTTTATTGACCGGTTCACTCGCCAAATGGCGTGAGTTCAAATCCCTGCAGTGAGCTTGAGCTGTCAGTGAAGGTAAACATCGTTAGGAAACCTAGTACTCGACTGGCTAGCTACCACAATCATGTTGAAAATCTGCTGCCAAGTACTTAACGGAGTGTTCCGGAAGCCTCGCTTGAAAGCCCATTCCGTTCCAGACTAAACGTGCTTTACCATCTTCGACCACACCGTCACTTAACATCAGGCGAGGTGAGCTGTATTCAAACATAAAAAACTATGTTTTGGTTGAAAATAACCATATTCAAACAATTATTTGCAAGAAATGAAAGGAAAGCAATTTGCAAGCCACATAAACTTCAATTCACGTGATGTTGCGAATGCATATTACGTTGAGTTGACATCGGCTGAAGTCCTATTAAACCTCTACTACTGAAAATAAGGGTTCATTCTCACTGAGATTTATTTTCAGGAAAATATCAATAGTGTTACTATGAAACAGACGTGTTTTTGACACATTTTTGTTTAACTTATGCGAGACTACTCTCGTTTAATTAAATCAGAAACTCCAACAATAGTTTGAGCCACATTGGTGGCTTTTTTCAAGGAGTCAAAGCTAAGGACAACGCGCGCGCGGCCTCTTCTTGTTTTACGAAGCAAACGTGAGTAATCCCGCTTAAAACAAACATATATTAATAACAGAACACCTACGGAATTGAGTACCTATTTCATCCTATGCAAATACACAAACAAACACAATATTTTAATTAATTGCCCACTCCTGACAATATGCATTTCCTTCTATACCACTCGTCCCAGCCCTATGGTGCCAATTTTCTTGTCCAGGGGCTGAGATTTGATTAATGAGCTACGAGCTGATGGACGTCGAACGCGTAATATAAAAGTTCAATTAACTATTTTTATCATGATTAACTACCCCCATAGTGTGGTCTTACCCCAAGGCACTCTCGCATCTATTCAGCCGCGACTCTTGTACGGTTAGCATAGAATTGCTTTTATGCAGCTTGTATAGATGTTATTCAATTCATAGAACCGGTGTAAATAAGTTTGCGTTTGAATACAGGATTGGATTCCAGATAAAAAGGACTTTTTATTATTTAACAGACTAAGTTTTGCTCCTTAATTCCTTTGTACTGTGGGCGCTATTGCTCGATAAGGTAATTGAAAACACGATTCTGGTAACTCCACTTTATTGAGTACCAAGATTTATATAACTTAATATTATAAAATAGAGTCGGCGTTTGCATGCATAATTTTTAAACTACGATGCACATTTCCTTTTCATTTATTTTTCCCCCAGAAGTTATTTAGATTTTTTAATGGTTTAAGTCAAATTTAGATCTTAAATTTCTAAGCTGCCATTAGTATAAAATGCAGATTTCATTTTAAAATAAATAAGTACAAATTACTTCAAAACCATGCGCAGATTAATCATGTTTAAGAAGCTAAGTGAAGTAGATAGGTCGTTCAACTGCAAGCTAAGTAGAGATTGCAGCAAAAAACTTACCAGGCTCACATTTTCTCGTTAAGGCTCTAAGTAAAGAGGGAGGTGAGCACAGCAAGCAATGACGTCAGAGAACATGCAAAGTAAAACAAATTAACAGATTGTTAGTATCTCCTATCAACATAATGAAACCTGACTTGTATATTTGTTCTGTTTCTTATTTAAAAATACTGTATTGTTTGAACTAAGTTACTATTCATTGTCTTTTTTATAAGGGCATCGCTACATTGGCGCTCACTGCTTTGAGACTTCTTATTTGTTACTTTAGTTATCTGTTACGTTTTCGTGTTTTTTTGATGAAATCACTTAGCAGATCTAAACAAACAGTTTTCAATGATAAGTTTAAATTCCCAACGAAACAAACATTCTAATTTTTTTATGTTTGACAGGCTAAGTGTTTGACCACTGCTCACCTGATTTAAGTGACGGTGTGGTCGAAGATGGTAAAGCCCACCCAGCCTCGAATGGAACTGACTCTCAAGTGAGGCTACCGGAACACATCGTTAGATGCTTGGCGGCAGGTTTTCAACTTGAGGGTGGTAACTAGCCAGCCGAGTACTAGAAAGTACCCTACCACCATGCAAATTGATTGACACCATGCGAATTTATGTTTCTTACCTTTACGATATTTTAAATACAATAAAATTATAATAAAAAGTTTTTTTTTTTAATCAAAGATATATTTTAGTTGATTGAAACGGAAATTGAAATAGTTTATAAAGAGAAAGTGTAATTAAAAATGCAGCAATAAGTAACGTTTTAACAAATCAGAGAACGAATTGCTTAGATAGAATTCATCCTTCATAAGTTATAGTTGTCCATTAAAGTTATCACATTCAACCGAAGACTTATTTCGCAAAATGCAGTAAAATTCTAGTTCTGTTATTCACTTAAAATTATACCATTAGTAAGAAAATAAAGTCTTGCGTTCGGAGTCTCTCCGTGGCTTACCGGGAACCATTATTTGTGGAGAGTTTCTGAGAGAAAAACTCCGAGTTCTGCTTTATTACGTGAATTTAAATTGAATGTTTAAACATACATTTGTGGTTCTTAGTTTACATTTGTGATTTTATAATCAGTTCAACCATTTTATTCCAGTTAACTGCACTTCACAATTCAATATTTCAAATACTTATCGTACTCGTATGTTGATGTTGTAAGTAAATTATTTACTTTTCTTATTTTATATGCAGGTAAAAAACTAGATTAGTTAGTTTTCTTTTTTTTTACTGCAAATAGGCTAAGTTCTAACTTTGATATATTCAATGAAAAAAATATCGTTTTCACATTGTTTTTTAGTTGACGTTCCCAAAACTCAAACGAAACGATTTTATTCATCTTTCATTGTGCGGTCCGCTGAATAGTGGAATGCGTTACCGAATGGGTGTTCCCCGGTGGTTACAATTTGAATGTTTTCAAGTCAATAGTGAATGAGTATCTTCTAGGCAAGCGTGCTTAGACAACATTATCACTTAACATCAGGTGAGATGGCGGTGAAATTTTTTTTTTACTAGGTTCTGCTGACAGAAGTTTCTTTTATGGTTGACAGGCTAGGTGTTTGACCACTGCTCACCTGATGTTAAGTGAAGGTGTGCTCGAGGATGGTAAAGCACACCTAACCTGGAATGGAACTGGCTCTCAATTGAGGCTGCCGGAACACACCGTTAGGTGCTTGGCGTTAGATTTTCAACTTGAAGGTGGTAGCTAGCCAGCAGAGTACTAGAAAGTACTCTACCACCATGCTATGGTTTCCTCACGATGTTTTCCTTCACCGACAGCTCAAGCTCATTGGATGCCTTTCGGCATGCGAACCGACCGTGCTAACCACAGAGTTATCATCGCTACGAAGTGAAATCTTAAACCACGTAACGTTCACATATCAGTGACGCGATGAAGTTTTAACTTCAAAAAAATATTGTATTGTATTATATTATATAATAAGGCTGTGGTAGGTCAATGTTCTAATCCACAAAGAGAGACTATTATTTTCCAAATCATTGCTTCCCCCGCTTGATTGAAACTATTCTCACCAGCAAAATCATATCTTCTTCCCTCGCCAATAAAGTTACTACTTACTTGACAAAGTTATCCAAAAGTCCTCACAAGCCTTGCTAACAATAAGGAAAATGTGTGTTATGATTAGTTACAAGCAACGCACGCCTGCTTAAGCAGGCAAATGTGATTTATTTTACGAGAACAAAAATTCGCGTATGGGGGAAAAGGTGATGCAAGGGCTTTCTTTGAGCCACGGGGTTTTATATGGATGTTTAGGTGATTTTTATGTCGGGGTACGAAAGTTGGGGGAATGGTTTATGCAAAGATGTTACGAGGGCATAACTGCCATGCATATATACAACTTACTCTATTATAATTTATTATTATAAATAAATAAATAAATAAAATATGAATATTGGAGGACATTTAACACAGCGCCATCTAGCCCCAAACTAAGCAAAGCTTATACTATGGGAACTAGACTGCTGACGGAATACTTACATACGTTTTTTTTTGTAAATACACCCAGACACAGAACAAACGTTTTATTTATACAACTAAATGTTTATCCTGGGTGGGAATCGAACCCACACCCTTCAGCTCTTGGAGCAGACATACTACCAATGAACCAACAGGGCTGCCTCAAATGTGAAATAAGTTATAGTTAGGTAAGATAATTATATTCAATATATTTTGTGTACTCATTAAAACTGAGTGTTACATAAGTGGGATGACACGTTAATAACTTGCGACCCGCCCCCGCCTCGCTCGGGTGCAATGTAGCCACTAATCTGGTGTATATACGTGTATTAAACATATAAAGTTTCCTCTTGAATCACTACGTATATTTATGGAAACTGCATTAAAATTCGTTGCGTAGTTTAAAAGATCTAAGCGTATAGACGGCGGGAAGCAACTTTGTTACATACGTACCGGTATTATGTATTTACAAAAAAAATTGTTGAATTATTCTATCAGTTATCCGACTGCCATAGTACAAGCTTTGCTTAGTTTGGGGTTAGATATTGTTGTGTGTAATGGCCTACGATATTTATTTATTTAAATTGGTGTGATCATTAAATTAAGAGGCATTTATACAAAACTGTGAGAGTGTTCACTTAGTGTTGGAAGTGTTAAAATAATAGATTTTTCTAACAACCCTAAAGCGTAACATTGTACAGCACTAAAACCTTTGTAGTAACAAAATAACGTACGTGATCTCGGTTTCACAGTACAAAATTAAAAGCAGAGCGCCTTGCAAAACAATCTTAATAAAACCGAATAGGCTCCATACACACAGAATTATGTAAAGCGTCGCACAAAATTCTAAACACAGAGCCTGGGAAATAGTCACGCACGACACGCTCCTTGATAAATGACTTACGTAATTCCCAACCAAATGTCAGTAAGTAGCTAAACAATTCAAAAGCTCGTGAAATTTAACAATTAAGCGTTTAAAGTAGAGATGCGGACTCATTGCAACGACTTTGCCGGAAATCTTTATTCAAATGTGACTTTGACTGTGGTCAAACTCTAGTCCTTCTTTATAATGAGGAAACAGATGGACATATTATCATACATCTATACTAATATTATAAAGAGATTTGGATTTTCGTATGTTTGAAACGAATAAACTAAAAGACTACTGGACTGATTTCAAAAATGTTTTCACCGTTGGGTATGTACACTATACATCCCCTGGTGATATGGGCTACTTTTTAACCCTGTATTCCCACGGGAACGGGAACTACGCGGATTAAAACGCGAGGCGTCCGCTAGTACTTAAAATTATAACCCTCTTTCTTGTTTCGCCGTATTCTAGTAAAAAATACTGTGATGTTACATGTTATTTGTCTAAATATGATAATAGTTTAAGAGCTAAAACCAAAAAAATAATGTACATAAATACATAGAGGGCTAATATTGGAGAAAAATGTAAAAACCGATAACTGGGTTAAACGTTTTAGCGTCTAGACAGCGTGTCAGAAAACATGGTATAGGACGCCCTGAGGTTCATTGGAATAACGATATATACATAGGACAGCTAGCGGTGGCTGAAAGCGAAAAACCGAAGTTGACAAGCGTAACTTGGTAATGGCCAATTTCCAACAGTGGATTACCATAGGCGGATAGTAATGATGGGCGAAATACACACGGTGTAAGGGAAATACTGCTAAAAATAAAGACAAGTCATAGTGTCGTTCCTCAACTTCTAGTAAAAGTTTTTTTTTGTATAATTTATGAAATAAGTTGCGAACTTTTGTGCGCGACTATGATGACGAACATAGAGCACGCTTGCCTAGGAAATACCTATTCACGTTTTTATACAACCTTGGGTTGTAAATAAACATACATATAAATAAATATCGTAGGACATTACACACAGCGCCATCTGACCCCAAACTAAGCAAAGCTTGTACTATGGAAGTCAAATAATTGATAGGGTACTTAAATAGTTTTTTTTCTGTAAATACATACGTCATACAGTACACCCAGACACAGAACAAACATTTGTTTATATCACAAAATGCTTGTCCTGGGTGGGAATCGAACCCACGCCCTTCAGCTTTTGGAGTAGACATACTACCATTGAACCAACAGGGCTGTCGTTGTACTTCGTTGGTATTACAGACGTTGACAACGAGTTCCACTCATCAGCAATTCTTATAAGAAAGGTGGTATGAAAACGCTTTGAGAGTTTAAAGGGAATTTACCAATTTATTAAAGCTAATCAAATATTTATCCGGCAGACCGGCTTAACAGCCATCCTGTGCGACTCTACGATTAAGCATTTAAAGCGTAGGTACATAAAAGCCTTAACCCGAAAACTAGGGAAACTTCTCGACCAATTTGGGCGTTATTTATTATTACCGTAGCCTTAATGAGACCTCACTGAGCATTACATAATACAATCCCATTATTATGGGTCACAGACCCATTATGCCATGGTACAATAGAGCTCGTAAATCAACGGGCCCATGTAAAAGTTGACGGCTTTTTAAATGACAATAGCTTAAGCCAGTTTTGTGGTAATCAGGAAATGTTTTAAATCTATGACACGACAAAAAGTAAGTCACAGAAAAGGATTTTGGGGAAACACGGAAAAAAATGCGAAATAAATTGAGTTAAAATTGTTATTTAGTTTTTTTTTTATCAACGGCCCGGAAACTAAAGTCACAGATATAGCTCAGCTCAGCGTAGTAGCAAGCTGAAGTGGCAATGAGCTGTACATATTTGTTGCAGAACCGATAACCGCTGGGGTAGACGTATTCTAGAGTGTAGACCGTGAATTGGCAAACGTAGCGTAGGACGCCCTGGACGAGGAGACTCGATGGAGTTACGATATACGTAAGACAGCTGGCGGTGGACGAAAGGGAAAAGCCGAAGATCGGGCTGAGTGGCGTGTCTTGGGAGAAGCCTATGTCTAGGCCTACAAAAGGCTGATGATGATAAATAAATAAATATCGTAGGACTATACAAACAGCGCCATCTAGCCATATAATACATACAGAACACCCAGACACAGAACAAACATTTGTTTATTCACAAAATGTTTGCCCTGAGTGGGAATCGAACCCACACCCTACAGCTCAGAAAAGCAGATATAGCTACCAATGAGCCAACGGGGCATGATGATGATGACCATCAAAGTTTACGCGTTAAAAAATGATAGTAGGTATTATCTTTAACCGTCAAGAGAACGTTTTATGTGTCTAGTCACTTATATATAAAAAAGGCAGTCGTGGGGTCTGCCAATAGAAATGATAAATAAAACATGCCACATAGCGTATCGGTGAAGTGAACTCATAAGTTTTGCCTCTACCGAAAACCGCTCAACGTTGCTAAAAAAGTTTTCATTCACCTTCTAAATAGGTCTGATTGCTCATCTGCATAATTATGTGCCATGTTAACCGGAGCACTCGTAGTTTAGTAAGTTAGCCCGTCTAATATCAGTGTCGCAGATAGTTAAGCGCGGTACATAAACAGAATTGTTGCGGCGACATAATGCGGAGATTACTGCAGCTTTGTAGATTATTATCCTTGAATTGGCCTCACCACGTTATCATGAACCGCATCGAGGCGTTAACTGTACAATGTTCCGGCAAATTGGAACTAAATTTATGAGGATAACGGACTTATAACGCTTGATTTGCTTACAATAAGATAGGTAATTCTTTATTTTTCACACCAGAAATAATACACACTAACATAAATAATAAAAGAACTGGCAGTCTTATCACTTAAAGCGATCTCTTCCAGGAATCCTAAGCACGGAGCTAATATTGAGCAAGTGGTCATATTATTCTACAAATAAAACGGTTGAAGGATTTGGATGAAATGTGACTCACGTATAGTACCGTCACCTGGATTGACATGTAAGATAGTTTTTATAGCATAAAAACGTTAGGTTCTTGTGAGATTACACAAAAAGGAGCTATCGAACGCATTGACTTGAAATTTGGTACATTACCAAAACACACTAAAAGTAATACAAATGTTTGTAATTAAAAAAAAAAATCTGTATTTATTTTTAAATTATTATTAATTATGACTGAACAAAAAAAGGCTTATACAATATACAACAAAATTATGGTTCTCCCAAAGACATTCTAGTTGATCCATCTTAGACTGCAATGGTTACAAATACTTACACACATTTACATTAAACTTACATACCTGCATACACATACTCACACACACGCAAAAATATGCACGCACACATTCATTATATCCCCAAATATCCCTTTTTTAGATTAATCTGTTATTCTTTATAAATAAATAAGTACTATGAATTATACTCACCGAAGTATAACTTACAGCACTTAAGTTTAACTTATTATAGACGATGTATATAATTGCCAAATAAATTTCATATCATTTCATATATCTCTGAACCTAATTCTAAAATAAACGCGGACGATGTCGCAGGCATAAGCTAGTCAACTATAGCAACGATAGTCATCTATAATGTAAGCTTTTGATAGTCATTAACTCAGGTAAGTAGGCAGAGAGAAGCTGTAGAGCTCTTATAAGGTACCTTTACTTTGCACGTATGATATGTTCAAGTCCTCGTAATGCTTATCTTACCTTTTCCTAACTTCAAGTACGGTAACCTTGAAAGCTTGTGTATAAATAAAAACGACCCCAAAAGTACTGGACATTTTAATAAAAAACCGGACCTTCATCATAGCTCCTTTTGTAGCATGCGTGACTATGGTAGTTCACGACACCAACACAACTTGAGCTCGAATAAAGTTGAAAACGTCTAAAAAGGTTAGCGAGTGAGAGATCGACATAGAATGGACGAACGAAAGGGCTGTGACAAAAGACGAGACCTTTTTTGGTATTCCGGATCTGAATGACTAAAGAGTGTGGGTATTGTCTGTACGAGACGTGAACGGACGTGATATAGGACGACAATCGAGCGTGAAATGAGATCTTCCATTCGCTTTCATACGGGCAAGCAAACTACATAATTCCCCACTTAATTCTGTTCGGGATTTATTTTACAAGATCAAAGATAATTGTATTCAATTAAGGATTTATGGCCAGTACTGAAAACATTTTAGAATTACAGGAAATTCAATAAATAATCAAAAATGTAAACAGCAAAAACACTTCAAACCGAAACTTTTACTCTCTACAGGCAACACTCGTCCATATCGTCCAATTTAGGATAACAGCGGAAATTCAATAAAATTAAATAATCAAAAATTTGAACGGGAAAAACACTTCATACTCTTAACTCTAACGGGACTCTTAATCTATTAACAGGCAACACTCAATTCATTGATAGTAGGATGTTATGCAACTGCTAATGTATCAAGTATTGCTTTAGTCATCCCAAATTGTACGTAGTTGCATATTTACATAGTAGATATAGACAATACTTTTTTTGTAACATAAAGGAAGAGGAAGAGTTCGCCCATGTAGTTACTGTCGCAGTATCTGATACTCTGACGGCTATAAAGAGCTATTGAGAACCATCGCATGCATAAAAGTAATTAACGCCAAAGCAGTGATGCCTTGGACTTTGTTCTGTACACTTATCTGGCATACATAGGTAATCCAACCACCAAGTATTTTTAAGCGGTCGCATAAAATCACAACATACCCCAAAAATAGACTTAAATATGCCAGAATTATATTCTGCAAGTATGGCGGAACGAGGTCAGTGGTAACTGAATTTATACCGTTCCCTACGAGATAAACCCATAAAAAGATTCCTCATTGTACAGAATAGCTCTGGACGGCATCCAAGTTCATTCGTCATAGTCCCCGACGCGGAAATTGGCAATGGCACCAGTCGCCCATTTCGGGCCATTGAGTGCGTGCTAAATAACATTTTTAAATAGTTGCGTATTGAAATCTTTGAAAGCGATGTTTCAGGCTTTAATCATGAACTAGCTGTTACCGGCGACTTCGTCCGCGTGGAATCACACTAATATTATAAATACATTTTAAATCCTCTCCATACTAAGGTTGCCCGGAAGAAATAGCTTTTAGCGATAAGGCCGCCAATTGTTCAACTAGTGTTAAGTTTATATTGTTTGTAATTGGTGTGAACAATGAAGAGTTATATTTTTATTATATAAGCGAAAGTTTGTAAGTGCGTAAGTGTGTTTGTATGTTTGTTACTTGTTTACACTCAAACGGTTTGACCAATTTTGATAAAATTTGGTATGGAGGCAGCAGACACCCCGGGTTAACACATAGGTGTTCTACCCTGAAACATGTAGTGTTTACATGGGAACGGCGGGTAACACCGTGGGGCGCGCGCAAAATATCGCGCAATGCAGCTAAAGTTTCCACTGCAAAAAGCCTCTGACGTTAATAAATAAATAAATATCGTAGGACATTACACATAGCGCCATCTGACCCCAAACTACGCAAAGCTTGTACTATGGAAGTTGGATAACTGATAGAATACTTATATACTTTTTTTTTGTAAATACGTAATAAATAATACAGAACACCCAGACACAGAACAAACATTATTTTGTTTATACCACAAAATAGAAAGAAAGAAAATAGTTATATTTTGTAACACAAACACAAAAACAAACAAACAGAGACAGACAGTTGCAAAATAGGGGCTCACCTCAGCATAATACTGGTCATACTAAGCGGTAAGACCAGCGCTGGTCTTCCTGTGACCCCCTGTAGTTTAAACAAAAATAAACTTTAATTGTACATATCGACTTACATAGAATAATAAAATCAACATTACACAAATTGGCAACACTTAACACATACGTACGGATGTTTGTCCTGGATGGGAATCGAGCCCACGCCCTTCAGCTCTTATTGTCGTATTGTCGCTAGCTTCAAAGGGTGAAGGAAAACATCATGAAGAAACCTGCAAGTTTGAGAGTTCTTCATGTTCTCTCACATTTTCGGGAACATTACTTATCTATCGCCTTATCATTCTCACAATAATATGAGGTTCACGCCCTGCAGTAAAACAATTTTTATAAAACCTGTATCAACAACATTTTGTTTCTCATAGCACGAGTATATTACGGTTTAATTTCTCTCCGAATTAATCGAGTGAAACAATTCTGTGCCAAGCCCGTGTTGCCATAATGGGATGTTCCATTATTGACGCTAGTCTCCGCTATAAATGCCTATAAAATTACTCTCGTAACTTTGCGTTCGCGTTGACCCACGATCCAATTACAAAGTTTAATTACGCATCAGACACGCGGGTGACTAGTGCCCCCAGAAAGTGGAGCGTCTGCCCTAAAACTGGAAAGCCAACGCTCAAAGAGGAGAATCTGTAGCTATGAAAAGTGTAAGCTACTATCGACCTTATTACATACCGATCCGAATCCTCCAAAACCTGGCACATAACTAAATTTGATTTACGCCTGTACTTGAATTTGGAATTATGTTTAACGGTTGTAATAAAAACCTTTTGTACAAAAAATCCATTGGTCTATAATAATGCAATTATAGGTAATTGTATGTACCTATGTAATTTACTTACGTAGTATATATTGTCTGTTAAAGTACTTAACAATTACTACTGTTAACCAATTTAAATTAGATTGTCATAAATGTAATCGACGATTTTGCACGTTGCACTTGGTTTTGTATCCATGAAGAAGACCACCATCCGGTATCCTTTATCGATATAATTAATCCCGCCTTAAAGTAAAACAAAGACGTGTAAAACCACGCCAGTTTCCATAGTAAAATATCGACAATGTATATAATTATTAAATATTTTACCATTACTACCATACGATTACATTTAATAGGAGTGGTAGTATATACAAATATTAATCTTAGCGAGTGTTCATCTTCTGCAATAGAGCGCAATTGTTTTTTATAATTGCCGACTGGCTCTAGTAATTTAAATTGAAAAATAATGATAACAAGATATTTTTTTTTTTTTATGGTTGGCAGGCTAGTTGTTTGACCACAGCTCACCTGATGTTAAGTGAAGGTGTGGTCGAAGATGGTAAAGCACACCTAGCCTGGAATGGAACTGGCTCTCAAGTGAGGCTGCCGGAACACACTGATAGATGCTTGGCGGCAGATTTTCAACTTGAGGGTGGTAGCTAGCCAGCCGAGTACTAGAAAGTACCCTACCACCATGCTATGGTTTCCTCACGATGTTTTCCTTCACCGGCAGCTCAAGCTCATTGTTGGGGTTTGAACCCACGCCCTTCGGCATGCGAACCTACCGCGCTAACCACTGAGCTATCATCGCTACAAACGCTACGCTATCATCGTTATATTTATGTGCAATGAATGAAGAAACCATAATTTCCACTTTGAACATACATCACGATATTATTATCTATCACCTAGTTGAACATAGTGGATTTCACTTGGTGGAAGATCTCCCTAGCAGGAGGTTGTCTAGGTAGGTACCACCGCAGTACCAGTTATTCTGCCGCTAAGCAGTAGTGCGTAAACATTACTGTGTTCCGGTTCGAAGGGTACTGCAGCTAGCGAAATTACTGGGCTGTTGAGACTAACCATCGGAAGTCTCCAAAGTAATGAGCGCCAAAGCAGTGATGCCCTGGACTTTGTTTTGTTACTCAAAGTTCTGTGTATCGCTGCAATGGTCGTGGGCAGGCGCTATCTCTTACCACCAGGAGAGTGTTTCGTTCGTCTCATTACTTTTTACATTAAAAAAAAAAATTTAAGCAATGCCAAACTTAAAATAGGTTTTATTCTACACATTAATTACTAAGCTTATAAACAAAAATAAACATATTTTATTGATAACACTAGTTGGTAGATTAGTTCCCCAACAAGTCGCGAGTCCCGGTCGGTTCGCGTCGGTCAGTCCTGTCGGAAAACGTGAAAAATTACCGCTCTGGTTCAAAATTTAATTACAAAGGAGTCCAACTAATTGAGGACAAAACGGGGCATGAAGATGGCACTTTTAATAGTTTATTGCAAAGAGTAATGATGTGGGTGAGCGATGTAGAAACAGGTCGTTTATTATTTGCAATAAACTTAGTCGAAATAGTACTCTGTTAGTATAAACCTGACTCGTCTCTACATAGTAGCAGCCTCGCTTGAGAGCCAGAATTACAGACTAAGTGTGCTTTACCATTTTAGACTACACTGTCGCTTAACATCAGGGGGTGCTATGGTCAAACACCTGGCTTGTCAACCGTAAAAAAACCAGTAGGGGTAAAATATCCAAAAATCCTGCCTAAGTTACAACATAAAATGATCGACTGTCAAAGTTTCCTTAGATGAATCGGTCAGTCTGGAAATGTATTTGGCTGAAAGTTTGTAATATTTACTGCCTTAATATTTTCTAGTCCCGCCTCTGCACAGTCAATTATAAAGTTAAATGAGCCGCCTGTCCCACCACATACATTTGATATGTAGAACTACATATGTCTGTGAAACATCGGGAATATTGTTTCGAAACAGCTTTTACTGCCCTTCTGTTGACATTCGTGAACATTAATAATGCTATAAAATACAAACTTAAATTATACTAGAAACTAAAGACAGCAATCGATATTGTACTGTTTTATATTAAGCTTTACTTGTATACTAGGGAAACAAATTTCAAAAGTCTATTTAAACTACTTTTGCCTGTACCTATATTATAGATTTGGAACTATAAAAGAGTTATTTTTTTATGTCAATGTAGTAAGATGAACGATGCGCTCTCCTGATGGTAAGAGATAATGTATGTCTAGAACCATTGCAGCGAAACACAGACGTTTGAGGAGCAAAACAAAGTCCAGGGCATCGCTTCTTTGGCACTAATTTTATTAGAGTTTCGAAGGTTAGTCTACTACAGCCATGTAATTTCACTTGCTGTAATGCCCTTCAAACCGAAACACAGTCTGAGTCACAGTACTGTATGTCTAACTTTGTGACAATAAATGGAAAACTAATGCATCTAATGTTATGGGATAGTCAATACAAATAAAGAAAGCCCAGATATGTGGAGTTGCATTATACGGATAATGAATTATTGGATAAAATAAGAAATAAATATATTAAAAAATTACTTTTGTTTTGGTATTTTGTGATAAGGTTATCAACAATTATTTTGTTTTAAAATTTCGTAATGGTTATTTGTTGTAGTTCTGAATGTTGGTCGCATAATAGTTCAATTCACAAATATGTCGCTTTAAGTACCTGTCGTAAAGCGCTAAATAATAATGATTGGACCAAGATTTCCATGCCGAAAGGCAGGTATGGTGTTCTGTGCCTACTTGTACTCTTTCCAACAGTGCTTTGTATACCCATATACAATTATACTATACATACTAAAGATTATGAATTATGAACGCATTTATCTTTCAACGATCTTGTGCTACTTTTTTGTTTCTGCTCATCTTGAATAATCAAACTCTTTACAACTAATACCAAAAACAAACATAAATATATTTGAATTCACTTCAAATAACTGACCCAACGACTACCTACTAAAAGATTTGGATTCCTTGTCTTTGCGGTGGAAACATAATTAAATATTCATAAATCCATTTGTATCGATTTGTCCCATAATGTAGGACACGTGAAAAGCCAAAACGTTCTGTTATTTTTATGTCTCTAGATATAGGTAGTATAATGTATGTTACGTGTTCATTTGTTTATTTTACTTAGTGGTAGATTTCCTTAGCAGGAAGTCATCTAAGCAGGTATCACCGCAGTACCAGATATTCTGCCGCCAAGCAGTAGTGTATAAACATTACTGTGTTCCGGTTGGAAGGGTACTAGCAGCTTCGCAACTAGCGAAATTACAGGGCTGTTGAGACTAACCATCGAAAGTCTCAAAGTAATGAGCGCCAAAGTAGCGATGCTCCGGACTTTGTTTTGGTACTCAAAGTTCTGTGTATTACTGCAATGGTCATGGACATTCGTTATCTCTTACCATCAGCAGAACGCATCATTCTTCTCATTACTTTTACATTTTAAAAAAAAGTAGGTATTCGTTTTTTTCACTGTTATTATAAAAGGTGTTTGTTGTTTCTCCCATCCTGTCTCCATGTCTCTTTCATTTTGTCTCATCTTGGTTGTTTGAAAAAGATTGCTTTAAGCGATACGGTACAAACAAACGTTTTGTTTTCTTTTTAGTTTCATAACAAAGAATTTATTTGTGCATTTATGTACACCACAAAGAGATCCTATGTATCTAATGTAGCGAAAAGGCGCTCAAAGTTTTTCATAAAAACCGCTATCGTTGTCTTCGACGCATTAACACTTCTTCACCCCATGACCCAGTCAACATTACAATAGAGCTTTCCATAATCGAAACGTCTCGCAACCCTCAGGATCGCAGGGATCATGCTGGATTTAGGACGTGGTAATGTATGGGACCCTTCTGCTCGCCTTGGGACACGATTTATGACAGCACACCCTTATTTGACAGCTCTTGAAAAGTGATAAAAGTGTTAGGATCAATCATGAGAGGTGGTTATTAAAAATGTTGCCAGTTTCATGGTGTGATAAAGGACAGCCAGCGTTGAGAGTAAAGATTTGCCCGTGTCATTTAGGAGTAAGGGCCACTTTTGTGCAGGTCGCAGAGATTTTTGCTAGATACGCAATTTTTTACGCTTGACTGAGTTTTTGTCTCCGGTCCTCATAACTTATTATATGAGTTTATTTACTACTAGCTGAACGCCCGGTACTTCGTACCCGATGCGGTAGCGCTTGACCTTTACTCTCACATGTACAAAATAAGCCTCATTTAAAATATTATAACGAACATTTCAAAAAAGAATCAGGTAAATCAATTCAGCCGATCTCAAAATATGTGTTTACCAACGAACATCTTTTGAGATTTCTACACTTTTCATACTTTTTTTTTTAATACAATATAGTTTCGCATTTGACCACACCCTGCCTGGTGTTAAGCAGGATGCAGTCCAAGATGATGCACGCTTACCTAGAAAAAAACCTGTTGACTCTAGGTTTGAAGACATCCAAATTGTACTTCCCGGGAAAACAGACGCTGGTAAAGAGTTTCACACCCTCGCTGTTCGTTGTTCTTCAACTTCTTATCTTTTTAACATTTTGCTAGAATTGTTCAAAATCTATTAATGTTTAAAAAATAAAAGAAGAGTTTTGGCGGCAGTGCAAAAATGCCATGTCGCTGAATTATATTGATCTCCATGTCTGTATCTTGTAGTGTTATATTCATAGAGCCGAATAACATGCGCAAGTGTGGGAAAGTGTTATTATGGTGTGAAACATGACGTGTTGCTTCCAAAATTCCGTCAAAGGTTGTAGTAAAGTCACCACTACTTTATTAGAGCATAATTAGACTCAATCTTGACTTAATTTAACTGTGACCTTTGTGACTGAATATTTCACTTGATTTATCTAATATTACTCGTATTTAAAATGTACTTGGAAATTTCGAAATATCAAACTGAATTCATGCCAGGCACTTAACATCAGGTGAGCTGTGGTCAAACACCAAGCCTGTCGACTATAAAAAAAAATCGCCCCTATACGGTTGCAACCCCGCATGTCCAGCGTGGCAACCATGAGCATTACCCTCCTATGATAAGTGTTACGCTTAAGTACAAAAAAAAACTTACTTGGATTAAAAAGTAGGTACGTACTGAAAATGTAAAATGTAAATGTACCATGTCCGTTTTATGTCAACCGTTAGCTCCAGCTTTAAGGCAACATTGTGGTACAGACTATTTGCATTGTACCGACATGTATTTTCATTTACTTTAATGAAACATAAGCATAAAACATCGGTGTTTGTAGTGAACCAGGGAAATATTTGTAGCAAATATTTTCAGAACAAAGTTGCACCATTTAACAACCTAACTCAGTTTTGTTGCTTTCTTGTACATTGTTCATGGATCTTTTCATTCCGTTAGTAATTTACAGTGTGTTTTTAATTTGAAGTTTATATATATAGTTTCCTTGTTGGTTTTTTGTATTAGTTACAAACAAGAGAGTTAGTTAAAACTGTATTTAAGCTTGATTTATCTTCGTGTTTCCATTGTAATGTATTTTGCTTTTCATTAATACGTAAAAATATCAGACGAAAGAAACGCTCTCCTGTGGGTAAGAGATAACGTTTGTCCATGACCTTTACAGTGGTGTTCGGAGCTTTGTTTAATAAAACAAAGGCATCGCTGCTTTGGTGCTCATTTATTTTGCGACATTTGATGATTAGTTTCGATAGCCATTTAATGGCACTAGCCGTAGTACGCTTTAAACCGGAACACAGTAATGTTTACACACTGCTGCTTGGTGGCAAAATCGCACTGCGGTGGCACCTACATAAATGACTTTCTGCTAAGGATATCTACCATTTAGTAACTTACTGCGAGATGGGTCGATAATACAGTCACCATTGTGGGTACATTTTTTATTAGTATAACACAGGCCCAAAGCAGACTGCATATCGAGAGAGAGATCAACACCTAGCAGAAAAAGTAAGGTCATAGATAGGTTTTGCTTATATATGACTCACGTTTGATTAGGTCGGATACTATGACTTTAGTTTCGGTTTCAGTGACCTTTTTAAAGGAGCCAAAGCATAGAACGACGCGTGCGGCTTCGTCTTGCTTTGCACTTCAAGCCACTGCGCATCTCGAACGTGAATAAACACGTATTCAAAGATGTTACTTATAACCATTCCAAGAATAAGCAAACAGCTAGAAACGTTTGCCGAGTTCCATACTTCATCTGGAATAAATAAACCCTTATACTCATAGTATCACTCCATTTTTCGTCTGTAAGCATGTCTACCTGTCAAGTTATCCATTTTCTCACATAAAAAAATATAGTTATCAAATTGAAATCCCTTGGAGCAATAAAAAAATATAATTTCGAAGTCAACGCTATTATGAGACACGGCCGTTTAATATGCCGCTTATTTTGATACTCGCAATACACACTAAACAAAAGAAGACAGTAGAAATAGAAACTTAAATAATGGTTGTAACAACTGGCGACCTTATCGCTAAAAGAGATCTCTTCCAGGCAATCCTTAGTACGGATAGGATCAGAGGAAGAAAAGGCGGGGTGTGTCAATAACGAGGATATGCACATAGGAGAATACATAACTATAACATAAATAATATATCTATATTTAATACATCCAAACACATGTTTGTTATAACTAAAAATACACTAAAGTATACAAAATTTATGTATTTTATTTAAAAATAAATAAATACTTATCTATACTATTATAAAGAGGAATGATTTGATTGTTTGTTTGTATTGAATAGGCTCCGAAACTACTGGACCGATTTCAAAAATTCTTTCACCGTTGGGAAGCTACACTATCCCCGGGTGACACAAGTTACTTTTTATCCCTATATTCCCACGGGAACGAGAACTACGCGGGTGAAACCGCGAGGCGTCCGCTAATACAATAAAATGAGAGTTAACCCTACAAGGCTCAAATTTTTTTTAGTGCGCGACAAAAATTTATGTGTTGTAATTAGTGATCAGAAGATAGGGAAAATTAATAAAAAAAAAAAACCCATAGTTTACGAAAAAATCTACTTTTTATTTCAGTTCCACATATGGTACACTGAGCCTTAACTAGTACTTTTTGGTATTAAACTAGTACAATTGAATTGTTTTAGAAATAGTTTCCTATTTGAAGTTTTTACAATTGGTGACTTATTATTTTAAACAAAATGAAATAGCTATTATATATTTTACTTTTTTACATTTAGCGATTTATAATATACGAAATAATATAACTAATACCTATGATAAATTTATTTTTTTATTGATGAAAACATAAATAAAATAAATATCGCAGGACATTTACATATAGCGCCATCTGACTCCAAACTAAGCAAAGCTTGTAATATGGAAGTCAGATAACTGATAGAATACTTAAATACTTTTATTTTTTTAAATATAAAAATAATCTAAAACAATTTTTATATCTATTTAGGCAAAGTTCTACGCGACATTTGTTGCAAGATAATAGTTATTTGTTATACAAGAGTGCAAAGTTGCTTTTTAACCACGTGCTCAATTTTGATGAGCGAGCAAGCCAAGGACTCAAAATTAGAATCCTGAGCGTTAGCGAGGGTATCAAAAGAGCACGAGGTGAAAAATCTTTGCACTCGAGTGCAACACGTAACTTTTCATCCCACCTCAGCGAGGAAATGACTGAATGCAAAAAAACTTTTGCAATCACAAGATACTTTTATTTCAGTTTAGGTATTAACAATATAACGTGAAAAGAAAATTGCACGCGCAAAGCAATTTAAAAAAAAAACGTACGCCAAGGAGGTTCCGAGTCTGAGTTTTTGACAAATTAAAAAAAGTTGTATGATAGATTCGGCACCATGGAGGTAGAAGTAAATAGGTTTAATGATGTTTTTAATTTACAAACTTGGTGCACACGATGTTCTAAATTCAAATTTAGTTTATCCTCTAGCAGATAATAACGACTTTTGCACTCAGATATCAAAGAGCAAAAATACTCTTTCCGAGATGGGGGGATGAAAAAAATGGTTTTCCTTTGCAACCAGGATATTTGCATCGCTGTCTTTTTTTACCCCAAACAGGAAAATGTTCAAACCCATCACCGTCTGATATCAGGAGGTGGTAGGATTGATGTATTTGGCTTCTGCCTTCTAATTTCAACTTCATCAGATAAACTTGGTCTACCTCTCTTTTTGTTTATTGACGTTTTTATTTTAAATGTCTAATTTTGAATATCCATAAGGAATATTGAAGAAACGCTCAATTTCTTCATCACACATCTTCTTCGCAACATAATCTGCAATAAAACCAAAGTATTCATAAGGAAAGTTATCGTAAGTACGTATAAGTAAAAACGGACACTAAAGCTCAACGTACCGTATGTGGAACACGCGTAAAAATATGATTTACTAATAAGTTTACTATTGTAATATGAAAAACAACTTACCTCTGCAAAATATACACTACGTTGTAACACACAGTATTTTTTTTCTAGTCAAAACTGTTCAATAACTATTTTTTATTTATTTTTCAATTTAGAAAAACGACCATTGTATCACTTTCATCCAAATTTCACACTGAGTGCACCATTACAAACACACAAACGATATCTGTACGTAAAGATTTGTGTTATTAGATTGCTAAATATCAGTAGCTTCTATGAAGATACAAGAGATGACGCTACTAATAGTTTTTTAGCTATAGGAACGATTAAAGTCGGTGTTCCACTTATGGAACTGGGTGCCTTGTAGGGTTAAATGAGTTATAACCTTGAACAGATTATTTATTTTCATTCATTAAATGTTATTAATGTTCATTAATTGAAGAGTAGTCACTAAAAATGTACAAATGTTTACATTGAGCTGTAAACTTTTTGGGGTTCCGAATTTCGACAAGCGTATTTACATAGGCATAAAACTAACAAACTTTCATTGCAGTTCCATCACGAATCCACAGTTCCGTGTGTCTTTCCCTGTTTTACTTTACATTGTCCAAACTTAGCTAACATTAAACAAAATTTATTCCATTAGACAAAAAGCAAACTTTGCGTAACGGACGCCTGCCTTAACTTACAATGTTCAGAAACTTTAGATTCCTTTAACTTTAATTGCCCCCCTTCACAGTTGAGATCAGATAAAATTGCATTCCCGAGTCTCTCGGATGGCCTCAGAGACGATTCTAGAAGATTCGGTTAAAAATGTTTGGAGGGAAATTCGTTCGAGAAGTTTTTTTGGACTCGCAAGTTTTAGAGACTGCTTGGGCTATGTAATGAAGGGTAAACAACTTTGAAAATAGTATAGCTAAAGATAGAACAGGAAAAGAAAAGCTACGACAGCCTAGTTAGGAGACCGTCTGTCTGCCAATTTGGAGGTTCTGGGTTCAAATATCTCACACGTAACTCGGTATTTTTTTAAAAAAGAAAGAAAATAATTTTATTTTGTAACATAGAACAAAAAAAAACAAAAATAACAAATAGAGACAAACAGTAACAGTAACAGTTTTACACGACTACCCAAAAAAAGAGTAATGTATTCGTTGTTCATCTACATAATATGTAAGTTTATGTTTTTCATAGTTGTAGCTCTGTTTAGTTTGGGGTCAGATGATGCAGTGTGTAATGTCCTACGATTTTTTTTAATGTAAAAAGTAATGAGACGAACGAGACGCTCTCCTGATGGTAAGAGATAACGCCTGTCCACGACCATTGCAGCGATACACAGAACTTTGAGTAACAGAACAAAGTCCAGGGCATCGCTGCTTTGGCGCTCATTACTTTGAGACTTTCGATGTTTAGATGGTTTATGCTTGACAAGCACACACAGTTAGGAACTTGGCAGCAGATATTTTTATAACTTGATAGTAACGTTCCAGTCGAGTACGTTATAGAAATTGGTGGTTACCAAACAAACGAAAAACAATTTAACAAGCAAAATATAGAAAACTTACCGATATTTTTTTTCATAAATTGTCATGCCTGACCTTATAATAATAATAATAAATAACTCACTGTGGACTCATTTGCGTATGTATAGAAAAAAAAACTTTTTTTATGATTGGCAGGCTAGGTGTTTGTCCACAGCTCACCTGATGTTAAATGGCAGTGTGGTTGAATATGGTAAACACACTAGATGCAAACCAAACTCTCAAGTAGAAGAGACGTCTACTTACAGTATCGTACTGAAGAGCAGGCTATTCATTGTTGGAAACAATCTATATCACACCATGTTAATTGTTATTTACCACGGTTTGTATTGTTTTAGTATCAGTATCGACCATCGCAAGCAATTAACGGAGGCAAACATACCGCTCGTTAATATTAACTGATATTTGTATCTGACATGCCATCGACACAGCAAACAAACAAAAATAATAGACAAGCGGGAATGGAAGGGAAAGACTTGAAAATGGACGTTTCTCTTTCATCTATCTTTTTGAAAGTTATTATAACAAATATGTAATAGCAATGAGCTCTCCTGATGGTAAGAGATAACGCATGTCATGACCATTGCAGCGAAAAGCAGAACTTTCTCTCAGAATTCAAGTTCACAGAAACGCGTAAACACAAAAAAAACGCGTCCAGAGTAAACCGATCATCCTTAATAACTTAATCAGTACTTACCTAACGTCGATCAATTGATAACACTTACCTTAAGTGATTTACAAAAATAGAACATTACACACAGCGCCATCTGACCCCAAACTAAGAAAATCTTGTGCTAAGAACAGTCAGATAACTGAAAGAATACTTAAATAGTTTTTTTTTTGTAAATACATACTTATAATACATACAGTACACCCAGATACAGAACATCTTTTTCTTTTTTGCTTTTTTAACTTTTTCTCACAAAATGCATGTAGATGCGTAAATCCAAAGCTGGCAACATCTTAAACTTGGGTCACCAAGATACAGGCTAAGCCTAGTTTGGGGCCCGATGTATAACGCCATATCATTTGCAAAAAATTGTAAAATAAAAATCTGTAAATGTAAAAATGTAAATGTAAAGTAAGCAAAACTTGTGCTATGGGAACCAGACAGATAACAGAATACTTTTTAACCTTTTAAAAAAAATTGGAGGTTCTCAATTCGAGATACAGAACAAACATTCATATCACAAAATGCTTGTTCTGGGTGGGAATCGAACCCACGCTCTTCGGCTCTTGGAGCAGACATACTACCAATAAACCAACAGGGCTGTCAATAAGCAAAGCGTACATCCAAAACGAACCTTATTATGATAAGTTTATGTACTGTAATTTATTGTCATTCGTAAGATATCGTATTAGGTACCTATTCACAAGCATCATATAATTTTATATCCAATATAAAGTAATGGATGACTCTTAACGGGTTTCGAGGATTTGCAAACGATTATTGGGGCTGTTGTCACAGCGTCGTAAATAGAAAATGGTAAATAAAAATGTTAGATTGTTGTTTTGGCCGAATAAATTGCTTTTTGTAGCATCTATACTTGGTAGTAGATCTCCTTAACAGGAGGTCGTCTAGGTGGATGCCACCGCAGTACCAGTTATTCTGCCGCCAAGCAGTAGTGTGTAAACATTACTGTGTTACGGTTTGAAGGGTACTGCAGCTAGCGAAATTACTGGGCTGTTGAGACTAACCATCGAAATTCTTAAAGTAATGAGCGCCAAAGCAGTGATGCCCTGGACTTTGTTTTGTTACTCAAAGTTCTGTGTATCGCTGCAATGGTCATGGGCAGGCGTTATCTCTTACCATCAGGACAGCGTCTCGTTCGTTTCATTATCTTCTACATTTAAAAAAAACTACTTTGAACATACTATATTTAGTTGATTGATTCAGGAATTATTTTGTGGAAGTTTATTTTAAGGTATTTTTATCTTTTTATAATCAGTATGCGCTTAAAGCCTGCGTGATACAAATGGCTCAATTGCTCTGTACGGGCTTATTTATGTCCTCAGGAGATCATCACTACAATACAATACAATACAATATGAGTGTCTTCAAATCAAGAGTAAACAGGTTCCTTCTAGGTAAGCGTGTTCCATCTTAGACCGCATCGATGCTTCACATCAGGCAGGATGTGGTCAAGCGCGAACCTATTCAATATAAAAAAAAAAAAAAATCACTAAGTAAACTGAATGGAAAAACTAATTCTTCAGAATGTAATTCGATAAAGCCGTTTGTTCCAATCAAATCTACCAAATGTTCAGATTACCTACTCCATGATATCTAACATGTGTTTTTACTTGTTTCAGAATCTTAAGAATCAAATCATGACAACGAACGTGTGGGTAGAACAGGTGAGCAAGTTTAATTTAAAAAAAAAACATTATCTTAGTTCATTGCACGCGTAAATACGGACATCACCACATTTTTGCAGGATCTGAATTTTAATGTTTTGCACAACACTATCGTACCTTGTTCGATCATGGTGAAATATAGTCTAATAAGGTTGAAAGTTGTGAATTTCGCTTCTAACA
The DNA here is from genome assembly GCA_905404145.2 of Biston betularia. NCBI lineage: Eukaryota > Metazoa > Arthropoda > Insecta > Lepidoptera > Geometridae > Biston > Biston betularia. Next base: position 2,773,116 of record FR989877.1, read on the forward strand.
TTTTTTGTATCGCGATCTTTTTTATGTGAAGGTTTTACGAGACGCCTTCTGATAGTAAAGGAGAACGTTTTGGGTGCAGGGTCATGTGGAATGCACAAAAAACAAATAAATAAATATCGGTGGTAATTTCTCATAGCGCCATCTAGTTATCAACAAAACAAAGCGTCTATGGGAACCAGATAATTAATAGAAATAGTTACGTATATATTATATTATTTATTCTGTAAATACATACGAAGAAGAATATACTATCATAAAAATAAATTAATATTAAAAAATATTAGTTAGTAATTTGTAATTTTGACGTATAAATAAAACTTATGTTTGGTAAGCACACCAAGCCCACAATGGAGCTGGCTAGCCTAGTTAAGTGCAGCCTAGCGGCCTGGTCATCTGGTCATAGATTTCCAACTTATGGTGGTAGGTACCCTACCACAATGCTTTGGTTCCCTCGCGATGTTTTCCTTCACCGGCAGCTCAAGCTCATTGTTTGCGTTGGAACACACGCCCTTCGGCGTGTAAACCACCTCAACCTCTTAGTGCACCTCTCGACGAATAGTACTCCATACCCGACCTCACCTGTGCTTTGAAGTTTAAACACAAATGAATAAATCTTTCATAACTTTCTTGTCTCATATAAAAATAATTGACTACCCAAGTACAAATACTTCAAAACCAAATCTCCAATTAAGTTAACTTCCATTTTTAATTCGGAAACAAAGAAAAATGAGCTCACAAAAGCCCCAGGGACAAACAGGAGACGTCTCATTCCCTGCAGTTAAACCTTGACAAATGGTCTGCGTCCCTTCCGGGCCGTGGACGGGCCGAGACCGAGACGGGCGTGACGACAGCGGAACGGCCCGGGCGCCCTTTCCCTTCGACGCCTTTGTCGACGTGTCAATCCGTACGTGACTTATAGAATTTAGCGAAGAATTTAGGCTCTGTTTGGTTGTTTGCTGAGAAATTGCGTAAGCTCCTATCGAGGATTTTTCGTTTGATTTGGGTGTGTTATTATTTGATTGCTATTGTGTACGAGTATGGTTCTGTCGAATACATTTTTGCAATGTTTGTTGTTGCTATATTACTTGTTTTAGGCTTGGATTAGACTACCAGCGATACCACTGTATTACGGAAAAATATCTTGAAATCTACGTTTACATAACAATGTAATAATAATAGTGATAATAATAAATAAATATTGGAGGGCATTTAACACAGCGCTATCTAGCCCCAAACTAAGCAAAGCTTGCACAATGGGAACCAGACAGCTGACAGAATACTTAAATACTTTTAGTTAGTTATTACGGAAATAAGTGCAATTTTTTTTTTATTATATTCAAGTAGTGAGTCTGGCAGACGTCCTGTTCTGCCCGATTGCAGCTCCACCTACCGATTCAGATTGAGAACCTAAACCATCAAGGGATCTCCTCAGGCACACAAAAAAATCGTCAAAGTCGGTCCAGCGTTTTAGGAAGAGTTCAGTGGCATACACAATACTCATTACACACATGCAAAAGAATTATATTTAAAAAACTAAAAATAAATATTGAAGGATTTTTAACACATCGCCATCTCTTTTCATGTTAAAGCAATAAGACTAATGAAACACTCTCATGTTGGTAAAAAGACAACGCAGTTCTGAGAAACGAAACAAAGTCTAGAGCATTGTTGCTTTGGCGCTTATTACTTTGAGATTTTCAAAGGGTTTTGTAGAGACGATAGCTCAGTGGTTCGCACGCTGAAGGGCGTGGGTTCAGCCCCAAAAATGAGCTTGAGCTACTGGTGAAGGAAAACATTGTGAGGCTTCATGAGGCTGTGTACAAAATACAAGTTGCACAGAGAGCCATGGAGCGCGCAATGCTCAGCATCAAACTACAAGATCGAGTCAGAAATGTAGAGATCCGACGTCGTATTAAGGTATCGATCCTGGATAAGGGTAGCACAGGACCGAGATGGATGGTGTTCAAGAAGAGAGGCATATGCTCAACAAAGGGCTACAACGTGCTGAAAATAATGATGATGATGACCTTCTACTCCATTCACCCTCATCCTCATAGATATATTTGTGCTATAAGGTAGAAGATGAAACGTTAAATCTTGAAAAAAAGTGACATTAAATTCATATTATTTATTTGCGTATGGGTAGAAAGTAGTTGGAAGGAGTACATTAATTGAACGCCATATTCTGCCTTTCGACATGAAGAATCTTTGACTTCTTACCTAATATGAATTATCATTTTACGACACAGATAATATTATGCGACCAAACATTCAGACAAATAACCATAATCAAAATAAAACAAAACAATATTTGAGGAGTTTTGGCGGGAACGCGGGAAGAGTCGTGTCGCTCCGTTGTAATTTTTTTCCAAAACTAGTGTTTTGTCGAGTGTTTATGCATAAAAATGGTGGTTTTTTATTCATAAAGTGCCGAATTACAAGCGTGAGTGTGGGAAAATGATATAATGTGGTGAAAAATGACTTTTCGTGTTGCTTCCAAAACTCCATCGAAGCTTTATAGTAAAGTCGCCACTACTTTACTAAAGCATGACTGGACTTGACTGACACGGACTGTACTTGACCAAGACTGGACTTTGACTATAACTTTAGCTACGAGGACACTTGTTTAACTTTTGAAACTTGAAAATATATAAATACTTGACACTGGCAAATGCTAAAACGCGACGCCAAAACCAAAGAAAAAAAAAACAATATTTGACTTCACAAAACAAAAACAAAATTTGAAAAAAAAAAACAATTGTTTGATATATCATTAGTATGCTACCTATAACAATCACAAAAACTTAAACGAGTTATTGGGGCAGCACAACTTGACATGAACGTTGACTTAGTTGTGGTTTTATTACATTCAACCCAGATACATCTGATCGGCAAACTGTCGGGAGCGATCCAACAAATAAATCGTAAACTGCGTCATCATAACATTTTTATAGTCGAACTTACTTGTGTGCTTGGATCAAAAAGAATGAAATGGGAGAAATCGTAGTAAAACAGGAAAGAGATAAGAGATCATATCAAATAGTTATGGATCCTATATTGGTAAAATGATAAGGTTGAGATGTAATAGTAAGATTAATTACATGTTGATGATTTTACTCTTGGAAATTTATAGACCTAATAGAAGTTTGTTGCGATGATAGCTAACAATATGCTTATGCTGCTGCTAAGGAAAAACACCGCAAGGAAACCATAGCATGGCGGTAGCGTATTTTCTATTACTCGGTCAATCAGCTAAGATGAAATGGTAGACTAGCTAATTAAGCTTTCTCAAGTAGAAAGTCTGCTATCAAGTATCTAACGATGTATTCCGACAGCTTCTCTTTAGAGCCAGTTTTTATTTAAGGCTAGGTGTGTTCACTATCTTTGATCACATTGTCACACAACATCAGTTGAGCTGCTGGAATCTTTTATGGGTTACATAAAACTAGCCTGTAACCCATTATTCTGCCGCCAAACAGTAGTGTATAAACATTACTGTGTTTCGGTTTAAAGGGTACTGCAGCTAGCGAAATTACTGGGTTGTTGTGACTAACCATGGATAGTCTCAAATTAATGAGCGCCAAAGCAGCGATGCCCTGGACTTTGTTTTGCGTTATCTCTTACTACCAGGAGAGGGTATCGTTTGTCACATTACTTTTACATACATAAAAATACATCTAGGGATTGTGTTTTTAATATGAAATCGCGTTTGGTCACTAACTTGCCTGACTAAAGCGACGGTGCACCTGTGAGAATGGAGCACATTGAACTAAAATAAATCTATAACGCTCAATTTGATTTCTGTGATTGTGATTCTGTGACTGATTGATTTGATTTCTTTTTGATCTCAAAGTATTTGAGTGCCAAAGCAGCAATGCCCTACCTTTTTTTGTCACTCAAAGTTTTGGAATGTTCTGGACAAAGTTCTGAAGTGTCATGGACAGGCGTTATTTCTTACCCTCTCACCATCAGGAGAGCGTCTCGTACGTCTCATTACTTTCACATAAAAAAAAATCCCGAAGTCATGAGCGCCAAAGCAGCGATGTCCTGGACTTTGTTTTTTTACTCTCAGCTCTGTGTATCACTGCTTTGTCATGAGTCTCGACATGCGTTATCTCTTATCATCAATAGAGCGTTTCGTTAATCTCATTACTTTTGTATGATAAAATAAATATAAGATATAAGAAACTTTTACCATCACTGCTCCATCAAGCCTGTAAGAAGATCTGATTGAAGGAAAACAGGAAGACGAATATATCAAGCTTGTAGCTATTTTGATCAAAGCTGATAATATCTCACGACATAATACGCTTATCTATCTTCAATAATTTCAATGACAAGTGATGCCTTTCACGTATAATGCGAAAACTCAATATCTCTCAAGCATCACGGACTATAGTTTCTCAGATGTAAAACTTTTCTTGCTACTTATATTCTACAAACAACAGGCTATAATAGACTAGATGTTTGACTACAGCTTACCTGATATAAAGTGACGGTGTGGTCGAAAATTGTAAACACGCCTAATCTGAAATAGTTTTTTTTAAATGTAAAAGTAATGAGACGATCGAGGCGCTCTCCTGATGTTAAGAGATAACGCCTGTCCATGACCATTGCAGCGATACACAGAACTTTGAGTAACAAAAAAACGTCCAGGGCGGCGCTGCTTTGGCACTCATTACTTTGAGACCAGATGGTTAGAACGGCTCTTAAGTTAGAATACACTGTTGTGTGGCGGATTTTCAACTTGAGGGTAGCCACAAGAGTACTAGAAAGTACACTATACTATAGTTTCTGGCAGATCAGGCTCTTTGTTGGGATTTAAACCCACGCTTAGCAAGCGGTCCTACTACTTTAACCACTGAACTATAATCGCTATACATTGAGTTAATTTAAATCCTTTCACCGCAGTATAACTTGCCCGTATCACGTATGTAATCGAATACATGATGGGTCGATATATTTTTTCAAATTGACGCTTTTTTTCTGATTTATTTTGTGGAGTTTTGTCGATATTCGACTATGCCACTCCCATAATAACATAATACATATACTGTGCTCCAGTGTTTCTTTTATAAGTTTTAAATCACAATGTAAGAGTTGTACAATGTACATGGACATTGTACAACTCTTACTCTTACATTGTGATTTAAAACTTATAAAAGAGAGTAGAGTAGAGTAAGAGTTGTACAATGTACATGTATATTGTACAACTCTTACTCTACTCTCTCTCACTCTGTATTCTTTGCACAACATCTATCCGAAAATATGAAGGTACAGTTCATATTGACGCTAAAACTCACAGATTTAAAACTTATAAAAGAAAAAGTGGAGAACATTATAATGTTGATCAAATGTCCCTATGTGAGTAATTCCGCATGAGTAAAACAAAAATGATCAAATCACTTTAACGATTATAATTATGTACAGTGTGTTAGTTTTTTGATAAAACGAAAAAAAGTTATAAAAATATTTTTTATTTTTTGTGTCGTTTGTTTATCGTATTTTCTCTACTTGTACTTTTTTTATGAAACCTGTTTATGAAAGTGGTCTCTCTCCATTACTCTGTACACCTATAAAACATCCGCCAGAATGTGTATCGGACCATTCCATAATTCTGAAGTGTTTTTTCCCCAAACTGTCCCTTCCAGAGGTCCATAAATCATCCCCTGATCGGAGGGTTGCTTTCCCGTTAACACGGCTCTGAACATACTATCCTCGTGTTTATATCCTACTATATCACTTTTTTATCAATGTGGGCAGTACCTTATCTGATGAAAATGTTCGTTTATATGGAGCGGAAATAATTTTGACAGAATGCTTCGACAACTCAGTTGGAAAATATATAAGCTATCAAAAAGTAATTAAGTCGAGTAGATTCCATATAACAAAGTCGCTGTCGCGTCTGTCTGAATTTCATGTACAAGTACCTACGAAAATCTTAAATAAGACATCGTACGGAAATCCGCATCTCTGAAAGGTTTTACCATTCTTGGAAATGTGTTAAATCTTTTAACCCGCACTTGACCAGCATTGACTAATAGCCGTCTCTAGAACCTCCTTCTTTTTTGAAACCGGTTAAAAAACAGGGCTGATCCAGAATCAAGGAATGTCATTTTAATGCAGTATTAATGAAAGGGAAATAATTTATTTGGATCAAAATAATTATCACTAATTAAGTATCAGAAAACCTTGTGGGATTTATACTTAAGTAATTAATGAAATTGAACTCTATTCTGTTAACACAATACGTCTCATATTCATTTGCTAAACGCTCATCAATTTGCGCACAAATCCACTAACTATACAAACATAAAAAGGAAAACACAAAACCATTAAAGAAGAATCCCGTACCAAAGAAGTTGATTGCTTTATAAGACCTTTATCTATTGTGTCCGTTGCAATCCCTTATTCCGTTCGCAGAGGCAGTTACGTAAGTATTCTTGAACCTTTTCTCCCACTCTTAAGGATTATCTACTTATCCCACATTCCAGCTCCATTTTAGAATTTAACCACAATAAATCATTGTTGGATTATGGCCTTTATGTCGGTTCAAAGTTTTTAAATGGAATTTTCATTCGCCAGTCAAAGTTCGCGCTTGCCTCGAAGGTGAATCGGGTCTGAAAGATTTTCTATAATTAAAAGTTTTTCAAAAATGTTCTCGCTCTTTGTAATATTGCTCTCTTCTCCGTCGTCATTGTCGGGCGTTTCTTGCAGATTCCTTCGTTGCCGTTTATTATGTAACGTTTAAAAACAACATTCTGGAACGCATACTTTCGTCGAATTCTTTCTGAGGAGCCGACTCTCGGCAACTCTCAAACATTTTTGTAGCGAACAATTCCGTATTACCGTTTGTTTTTCGCTTTGTTCATGATATTTTGGTTTAGTATTTCGCATTTCAAGTCATTCCGTTACTTCGTTACCGAATTGTTTTTGTAAACAGCGTAACAACTCCAACTCTTTTTGGTCGGACGGTTCCGCTGCGATTGTTAGTTCAGAATTTTCAACGTTCAACAGATATTTTTCCTTTATTTCCTTTGTCATTCTATTCAAGTCTTTCACGTTTTGAGACTGGAAGTTCTTCTGCCTTTTATTTGCCAAGTGATGTATTGATTGCTACATTATTGTTACCAGTATCTTCTGTTGCTGTCCTTTTTTGTTTTAAACATTTTGATATTCTTGTCCCGTTCGTGTGACCCGGAAGCGTTTAGTCTTACCCGATATCCAATTTTGGCATCGCACACAAACCACCCATTTAGCTTTCCACACTTGCTCGAAAAAGCGAATCATGATTCCCTATTTCAGTAACGTTTCACCCGTAACTTCCTATTACAAAACCTCTTTCAACCCTAAAAAAATCAAGGAAAAAAGTCTTTAGAAATAGAGGCGAGTACGTCGCGGTCAATTGGAATACTCTAGACGATTTTTCCCACCGGCAATTTGAGAGACCTGAAATTTTAATAAAGCCTTCATTTACGTTCAAACATTTCATAAAACTTTTGAAAGTATTGACTTTGAATCTATTATTTAGAATATATCAGAACCACCTTGTCTGTCTCTATTTTATAATCATGTTTAATTTACAGTTTTGGTTACATGCAATGACTTTTTTCACGCTGGAATTTCACGTGCCGTAAAAAACCTGCGTAGACTGTTCAGTTTTGTTTTTATTTTATTTGGAAAATATTTTTTTTTATCTTGAAATTCTCCTATTGGTAAGTGACCATGGTAGTGATACACAGCAATCCGAGCAACAAAACAAAGTCCAGGGCATCGATAGTTTGGCCCTCATTACTTTGAGATATTCGATGGTTATTCTCAACAGCCCTGTAATTTCACTAGCTGCAGTACCCTCCAAACTAGAACACTGCTTAGCGGCAGAATATTGAACGTACCTAGACGATCTCTAGATAAGGAGAGCTACCACAAAGTTATATATTCCATGTTATGTACAACATCAAGTGCAAACAGTACGCTGAAGATAGAATCTCATGCTCATTGAGATATAAAAGAAAACGTGTCTAAAATTACGCAATTACACATATTGAATAGTTTAACACCACTTTATACTAATGATGTTCAAAAATAGTATACAAATTCTAATATTAAAACGTTAAAAGGGCGAATTCATTTGTAAACCTACTTACGTAAACTTGCTTGTCTATTATTGCATTGTGTTTCCATAGACATATTACATACATATAAACAAGCCGTCATCCCTTTAGCACGTGTAATCAGCTATGTCTTGGTAATCCTTTACAGTGGCAATGACGGTACTTACGTCAACCTAAGTCTGTATGTTTTGTCCTTCCCGTAAATTCTCCGAGAGACATGAAAAATAATTGTATGTAATAAAACAACCTTATGTTTTTAGAACCGCTTTAATCTATACTTGTGTAAGTTTGAAATATACGAGAACACATTTTTATACTAAATAAAAAGTTAGGAAAAAAACTAAAACCATTTTGAATATTCATGGTATATATTCAAAATCGAACCAATCGAATCGAATCCGTAGACGAACCAAAGTTACTGACATAGCCCAACGGATTAGCAAGTTGAAGTGGCAGTGGGCAGGGCACATAGCACGCAGAACTGATGGCCGATGGGGCTGCAAAGTTCTAGAGTGGAGACCACGGACCGGCAAGCGCAGCGTAGGACGTCCACCCACAAGGTGGACAGACGACCTAGTAAAGACCGCAGGAACGCGCTGGATGCGAACCGCTTCCAACTGGTCTTTATGCAAGTCAATGGGGGAGGCCTATGTCATTTACGGCCTATCAAATTATGATGATGATATTCAAAATCAACTTCCGCAAAGTAACGCTTGAAGTAATCAATTTTATCTAAAACTATTTTGATTTTTTATTTTTGAAATATACCCACTGGCATTTGCGCAGGAAAGATGAATTTAATGATATTAATCGATATCGGTTCAGTATTTTAGTAGTTACGAGTATAAAGAAACATGAACGTATGTTTAGGTCATATTAGGTCAAACTTATAACCCTCGTTGGTTATGTGTTCGCCTATCTTCGCCGCAGTCGGATAAAAATAAAATAGGTGCATTATTGTTCACTAGGTACGCCACGCGGCTCTACCTATTTTTTCGGAGATTAAAAGTAGCCTCAAGAGTTTTAAACTATCTGCTTTCGGTTTTTTTTTAAATGTTTGACAAGCTATTTGTTTGATCACAGCTCGCCTAATATTAAGTAATGATGTTGGCGAAGATGGTGAACATAGCCTGGAATAGAACTAGTTCTCAATCTCTTAGTGACTGCTATTCAACTCGCGGGTGATAGGTAGCCAGTTGAGTATTAAAAAAATACCCAAGCTCCATGCTATGGGTTCCTCACGATAGTATGTTTTTCTTTAACAGCAGCTAAAGTTGAAGTTTGAATCCACGCCTATAATGCGTGTACAAAATACAGTTATATTTTAAAAGACAACTGAAGATAACCAATTTTTTTTTTGTTATGATAAAGTTTACTTATGAATGCGCGCGTTTTGGCGGGAACGCGGGAAGAGTCGTGTCGCTCCGTTGTATTTTTTTCCAAAACTAGTGTTTTGTCGAGTGTTTATGCATAAAAATGGTGGTGTTTTATTCATAAAGTGCCGAATTACAAGCGCGAGTGTGGGAAAATGATAAATGTGGTGAAACATGAGTTTTCGTGTTGCTTCCAAAACTCCATCGAAGCTTTGTAGTAAAGTTGCCACTACTTTACTAAAGCATGACTGAAATTAACTGACACGAACTGGACTTGACTAAGACGACTTTGACGATAACTATAGCTAAGATACAACAGAAATAACACTTAAGACAAGGCAGTTTGGCTTTACAGCTTTAGCCTGCCCGAAGGGGCAAATTATTAAAAAAAAAAATTATGAATGCGCTGACTTGGCAACTCTGAATGGAGACGCGGAATACCACAGTGCCCAAAATAAACACAGACACTATTTCAATTTCGTTTTGGCTCAATGTTGGTATGCATTCTATTTATTGGTGAGTAGCAGTCTGTAATCAACACAAAACAACTTGGATAGAGACAATTTGAAATGGGGTTTCCGTATGTCACTTGTACGAATATTCATGTACATATATTTAAATTCAACTGTGTCAAAGTAGAAATACAATTTGCGCGCAGAACCCTTTCTTTTACCCAAGCACCCGCGGCGTCACTTTGAAAGTTAAGTCTTAATAATCATATTCATAATAGGCGTAAATTGAATTACATTTTAATTTGTAATAAACCAAACGTACCTATTTTGGTTAAATCTCGGTGGGAAAACAAAGCTCTTGTTCTACTACAAAGGGCGAAGGGTCGCGGTGTGTTTAGAATATAGAAGACCTATAATAATAATGTTGGTAACATGTAGAGAGGAGTAGGGATGAAAAAAGTTGAGTTACGTCGGATGTAAATTCGGACAAGTCCTTGAGCGAAAGCGATAAAGCGAAACAGGCAACAAAACAAAAGAAAACTATTGAAACTTTTCAATTGTTATCCCAATTTTGTACATTGTACCAAGAGTAACCTAAACTGGCAAATGTAATTTAGCATTGTCTTAACTGATTTTACTAGACTGCAATAAAATTTATAAAAAAGTATACTTTGTATTACAAATTCTGTATTTTTTTCAAATAGTCAAATGAGTTTAAAAAGTGTACTGTTTTTGTAAATGTATAGTGTAACTATACTTACATAATTAAAAAATAAATAAATTGAGAAATCATTGATAAATATAATTACTTTAGCATCTAAACTTGAAATAACTAGTACCAATACACAATGAAATTTCACGTTTATATTAATTTATATAAAATTAACAGGTAATATAAACTGTTATCGAAGTAATTGATTAATAATATAATTAATTAGTCAAATTATATGCCAAAATAGAAATATAAATAAGGTGTTGTAAAATATGCAACTAGTACATTAACACGTAATTATTTTCATTACATGATAAATCTGTGCGTTATCATTTAATAATAGTGATTAATTACTTTTAGTTTATGCAAAGCTTGAAAATAAAAGTGGTCGGATACAAATTTAATCGGAACCAAGTACATCCCTAAACGTAGGTGTACAATCAAGCTGTAGCTACTTTGCAGATGTAATTTTGATAAGGAATGGAAAACACACGTACGTGGAAAAAGCAAAACTCCAAAAGACTGCTTAACAAAATCGCTGTAACAATCTTAATGTATGAAAAAACCTGCCAAGTTCGTGCTGTGATATGCTCACTGTTAAAGATTTTGTAGCGATATAAATAATAACTTAATTTGTATTTTTCTTTTTTTTTCGTTTTGCAGACATTTTTACTTAGCCCACTATTAACCTAGTCAACTATTAAAATTAAAATACTTAGCTGTTAACATTTTCAACTACTCTGTTACTTTATATCAGATACGTTGTGGTTGACCACACTTATCCTGCCGGCTTTAAAAAACATATATAAATGACTAATTGGATATAGGTATATACATATACCTTACCCGCCCACAAGATGGACAGACGAACTAATAAAGACCGCAGAAACGCAGTGGATGCGTTTCTGCGGTCTTTATGGAAGTCAATGGAGGCCTATATCAAACAGCCGTAGTCCAACGGCTGAGATGATGATATACCTTGAAATATATATACAATGCAAATAGAATAAACATGCGTATAATTGAAGCACTTCTGAAGCAACGGGCAATACTTCGACGGAAATTGTTGCACCTTATGTTCGGGTCATTCAACGTTATCCCTTAAAAGCCCCAAACTGTGGAAACTTTTTTCCAATATCATATTAAGGAACCGATCTCTCCAAAACACACCGTTATGGCTATCATAACAATGATCATTTCCCCACACAATTTAATTTAATTGCATTAAGGAAAACAGTGCACTCTACAAACTGTTACGTTTATGGTGCGTATAAAAATGTCTCGCATTCCATTTTCTGATTCAATTAAACATTTTCACAAGGACGTTTTATATAAACAGTATGGCAGATATCTTTTTTTTTGTGTCTGTAAGTTCTACATGACATTAATATTCTTCTCTTCTTAGTCGGCATCTTCATTGCTGAAGGTCGTGTCTAGTCTTAAAATGTACTTGGTGTAGCATGCCCCTTTACGTGTTTCTATCGGAATGGGGGCGATAAGTTCTGCACTGACGTCCTGCTTGGGGTGTATTGTGCATGCCCCCCTACCAGCGTCGACCCGAGCTAACCCAGCTCCTTGAAATACCAGAGTAGATTCTGTCCTTGGCGGTAATTATTAGGTGTGACCAACGGATAGGTGAGCGACCGCGCGGTCTTTTTCCGTCGATCTGGCCAATTACCATCAGCTTTTCCAGGCTATGATTAGCTTTCAGAATATCTGCGAGCGACGCGTCCGAAATATCTAAGTATTTGCTGGAAGCAAATAGTGGATACTAATATTATAAAAGCGAAAGTTTGTGAGTGTGTACGCTTACACATTTACAAACCGTTTGTTACGTCTTCACTTTAATTTTAGTAGGATTTTAATGTCTGTACAAATAACGATGATAAACTTTCTTTGCCTAACCTTTATTAAATCCCACTTACATTATAAATGTGAAGGGTTGGATGGATGGATGGATGTTTGTTACACTTTCACGCAAAAACTACGCAACGGATTTGGAAGAAATTTGGTATGGAGGTAGCTGAGACCCCGGAATAGAACATAGGCTACTTTTTATCCCGAAAACATGTAGCGGGTAACACCGCGGGGCGCAGCTGGTTTAAAATATGTAAGATGCTGTACTGCTACATTAGTTTTTAGTCCAAAGACGTTCCGCATTAACCGTACGTAGACAAATTCAAATTGAGCTTTAGCTGAAGTAATTTCGTGTAACGGAGCGCAAACCTCGCCAAATAATAATTGAGTTCTCAGAAACGGTTAGCGGTTCTGTTGTGAGCACAAAGTAGTAAACAGCTAAAGAATAGAATTTAAGTCTCTTGTAATGTTGTAGGTATAAGGAATATCGTGAATTAAATAAAAGATTTTCGTTAACTCGCTTTATATTTATAAGAAATAATGTACTTCTTATTATTTGTGCCAACAGCCAAATTTATGAACAAGAAATTAATTGCAATTCTGAACATTTGAGACTAACCATCGAAAGTCTCTAAGTAATAAGCGCCAAAGCAGTGTTGCCTTGAACTTTGTTTTGCTACACAAAGTTCTGTGTATCGCTGCAATGGTCATGGACAGGCATAATCTCTTACCATCAGAAGAGCGTCTCATTAGTCAGCCATAAAAAATGAGAAAATGTACTTTTACAAAAAAAAAAACTATTGTATTGCATACTATTTACATAATTATGTTATGATTTTGATATTTTTAAATATTATTGGAAAAATTGCCTGTAATTTTGGTGTTACCAATAAAAGATTTGTATTTGTACTTATTGAGACTTTTAAAAATTATTTTTATAACTCGTTCACACAAAAACTACTAAAAGGATTAAGATGAAATTTAGCACAAATATAGTTTATGACCTGGATTAACATATGGTTATAATATTTTTTACACTACAAGCCGAACTAACTATTTGTTGAATTCCACGCGGACAAAGTCGCGGGTATCACTAGTAACTATTATTACATAAATGAAAGTTGTCATGTTCACAAAAATATGATTGGCCGATGCAGTCGACATTCAAAACTCAAACGCTATTTGCACCAATGAACGCTAACTGAGGAACGGTCAACTCCAAAAGATCGAAACACGGCGGTGATGGAGGCTTTGAGCCGGGAGAAGGCGATTTCAAAAATGTAAACCAACAAGCATAAATGATATAATAGAAATAAATTGTGTGTATGCCTCGAGCATTCATGCTCACCATCGAAGGCTCCTTCTTGCGACGGCGTCGTATGTAGGGCGCTCTCTTCCGTCAGATATGGTTGAGGAGGGAGATGGCTGGTACATGCATCATACTCGTGATTGAGTGCTGCTTGCGGGTCGCTGGCCTGCACTCGGTATACACACAAACTAGTACCTACCTTAGATTATGAGTAAATGAATGTGACAAAATTTCCTCTTCCTAAATTGTACTAATGTAAAAAACAATGTAATTTAAGTTGACAAAGGTCACGGACCCCGGTATCGGTGGAGCGTATAAATTTAAATAAATAAAAAAAAACGGTCAACTCTATTTTAGCTTAAGCTTTTCAATCGTCTTTTGACCGGAACCTAATAAGACTCGCAATTTCCTCCCAGTGACTGGTCCGAGCCAACAACTATGTTTTATGCGGCCTTCGGTGAAAATACTTTCGGGACGTCCTAAACTTTAACCGGAGAGCTTACGACAAGTTTCACAGATGTGGTTGAAATGGGATGGATTTTTAGATGATGAAATGTTTGTGACTTTGGTTTAGCTGGTAAAGATGTTTGAAGAGTATTAGATTTTTGTTTTTTGACGATATGCTAAGTAATTGTATATAAATATATTGGAGGGCATTTATACACAGCGCCATCTAGCCCCAAACTAAGCAAAGCTTGTAATATGGGAGCCAGACAGCTGACAGATACTCAATAACTATTTTTGTAAATAGACATACTTATACATAACACCACAGTTTAACCACACTGCTGTCATAAGGAAAAAAGACGTAGATCTGTCATTTATTCCGTAATTAATTTATATACATCAGAGAAATCAGCAGTAAAAAAAGACGCGTCTAGTATTTTTTTTTATTAAAACGGAATAAATGTCAGATAATATGTCTTTTTTCCTTATTACGGCAGCTCACCTGTTGTTTAGGGGGCGGTGTGGTCGAAGGTGAACACACTTAGTCTCGGATGGAAATAGCTCGAAATGCCGAAACACACCATTAGGTGCTTGGCAATTTTTAACTAGATGGTGGCTAGCTACCCAACGGAGTACTAGAAAGTGCTCTACCACCACGCTATGGTTTCCTTACGTTATTTTTTCAGTTCCATCTCATTTTTGTTGATTTGATCTCACACCTTGTGAACCAACCGGTCTAACCACTATTATCAAATTGTTCAATAGTGTACACAATACCCATACATATCAATAAATAAATAAATAAATTCACTTATTATCTGGTGAACTGTGGTTTAATACCTAAGCTGAAAAAAAAACTAAAACAAAATAATATGCGACTATGCCCTTTTGAATACCTTTGACATGTTTTGTTCTGAATCTTGTGTTTTGAATACCTTTGACATGTTTTGTTCTGAATCTTGTGTTTTGAATACCTTTGACATGTTTTGTTCTGAATCTTGTGTTTTGAATACCTTAGACATCTTCTATTCTAAATCTTGTGTTTTGAATACCTTTGACATTATGCTAACGTGGCCATTTTTTTTCAACAGGAATGGAACGATTACAAGTTAAAATGGAACCCAGATGACTATGGAGGCGTGGAGACGTTGCATGTACCTTCAGAACACATATGGCTGCCAGACATCGTGCTTTACAATAAGTAAGTATAGAATATTTTGTTAAATTGTTTTTTCTAATTATTATGGACTCAAAAGTTGAGGTAAATAATGTAACCTTAACAACGTTGTTTAAGGAGGCTTGGTCTAACTTTTAGCAATTTTAGTTTGTTTTTTAATAGTTTTTGTAAAAAAATTTTATTAAAAAACGATTTGGTTAATTTAAATATCTACTTAACCTAGCTTATGTACATCTTTTTTACACATAAAATAGTATACAAAATTATAAATCACTAGCAGCTCGCCCCGGCTTCGCACGAGAAAACAAAACTCGATTAACAAGACAAATATAGACCTACGTCACTCAGTGATAATGTAGCATTCTAATGATAAAATAATTATTCAGATCGGTCCAATAGTTTCGGAGCCTATTCAATACAAACAAACAAAAAATCAAATCTTTCCTCTTAGATGTGAATATAATTATGTTAACATCAAAATAATTACTTTTTTTAATGTAAAAGTAATGAGACGAACGATGCGTTCTCCTGATGGTGAGAGATAACGCATGTTCATGACCATTGCAGCAATACACAAAACTTTGAGTGTCATCGTCTACATTGTTGTCATACAAAGTCTAGGGCATCGCTGCTTTGGCACTCATTACTTTGAGACTTTCGATGGTTAGTCTCAACAACCCAGTAATTTTTACTTACAAAATAATAATCTCTTTTCAATAATTTTATTGTTACAACAGAGTCTAATGCAGCTAATATCTCAGTTCGATTCTGAAGCACGCGGTGGCGCGGTGCATTCCAAACTTAAGTGGGCCTTAGCATGTATACCGACGTCTCAGACATGACAATCTGATAGAGCGGCATTATTAGACAGTATTTATTATTCCAAGTTTTATATCTAATATGCTATGGACGCCTCATATATATGATGCGTGGACAAGTTTGTCAAGATGCTTTAGTGCAAGTTTGTTACCATTTCTATGAACCATTTTACACTTGATGTAACGCAATTTGAATTGAGTTTCATTCAGATATAAGTAAAATTACTAACCATTTATTTACTTAATAATAATAGCTACTCGATACTGAGACAAAGAAGGGTATTAAATATCTCCAGCCCGAATACAATACATTTTAATATCGTACATCACAATACAATTTCACAATCATTAATCAAAATAGATTTACAGACAAACTCTATTTGGATTTTAACATGGAATTCAATATTGATGATTTGTTTTGTAAACGTTTTTGGAAATGTGTTTCAAGTATAAGATGAGATAATTTTCAATGGTACCTTTATAACTGAGCAGTAGAAACACACGCATTTGCGTTTGTTTGTAAAACCAGATAAATAAGATTCGGTTACGATAATACGAGTAGCTAGAGTTAGAGTTAGCACGGTCGTATCACACACCCAATGGTTTGAATTCCAACAATGAGCTTGAGCTGCTGGTAATATAAAACGTGCGTAAGCCATACCTTGGTGGTAGATCTCCTTAGCAGGAGGTCGGCTAAGTAGATACTACCTCAGCACCAGATATTCTGCCGCTAAGCAGTATTTTGTAAACATTACTGTGTTCCGGTTTGAAAGGTATTGCAGCTAGTGAAATTACAGGGCTGTTGAGACTAACCATCGAAAGTCTCAAAGTAATGAGCGCCAAAGCAGCGAGCTTTGGTTTGCTGCTCAAAGTTCTATGTATCGCTGCAATGCTCATGGACAGGCATCATCTCTTACCATCAGAAAAGTACTAGAAAGTACCTTTTTATTACTAAAAGTAATGAGTTTTAGTAATAAAAAGGTACTTTCTAGTACTCGCCTGACTAGCACAACAAGCCACAATCTCTCGGCTTTCGTAACTCATCTCAGTCCGTAACTTATTGTTACGGGCAAGAGCCAGTTCCTGTTCCAGGCTTAGTATGTTGACCACATAGTCATTAACAATCGAATGAGCTGTAGTCAAACACTTAATTTGTCAGCTATACAAAATGAGAACATGTAACTTTACAAAAAAAAAAACTTCTTAAGACTTCTAAAACCGATGATTGTGTTGTATTGCAACACACAGTCAATTTTAAGTCTTAAAGATTCCATAAACGATATACGACTATAAAATATGATTACGACACGGTTTTTTATTCTTTGAAAAACATTAAAGATTTTATTCTTAACCATATAGACACTGTTCGAGGCACCGACTCCTTTTCTTTCATTGAGATTTACCATCTCTTTGGTATAAATTCTTCTTTTATAAGGGTCTTATCTCCTCATTTCCGGTTCGCAGACAAAAATCCCATTATTTCGCATTATCAAGACATCTTGACGAATTTATCTTGAAAGCGGTGGCTTCAAAGAAGTAGTGTGCTGGCAACACGACCCAAACGTCGGGAGTTTGACCCTAAACTAAATCTAGTTGCGATTAACTTACTTACTTGAGTTTTGGTGCGAGATGAATATTTATGGGTATTCTTTTCTTTTTTCTTGTACGCACGTCTGTAAGAGTCTGGCCCACTTAGTAAATTGTTATTTACTTATAGTACTTAGGTTAATGCTACAATTTATTCATCTGTAATGTGTATGTGACTTATACTATTTTGTTGATTAACCACCTTGCCTAAAATAATAGATCCAACAATCTTTTATTTAACTGTGTTTCTTTAGCACATTTTTTTAACACGTATAAATAACTAGCGGACGTCTCGCGGAAGAATTTTTGAAATCGGTCCAGTAGTTTTTGAGTTTATTTGTTACAAACATACAAAAATCCAAAAATACAATTTTTTCCCTGTTTGTAATATTCGTGTAGATAAATAAATAATCTGGGATATTTACACGCAGCCCTGTCTAGCACGAAACTTAGCAAAGCTTGTACTATGGGAACTAGACAGCTGATGACATCTTTTTTTTATGTAAACACATACTTATAATATATACAGAACACCCAAACATAGAACAAACATTAATCATCACATAAATGTTTATCCAGGTGGGAATCGAACCCGCGCCCCTTTTTGCCAAATAAGCTAACACAGTCATAAGTCTACGTTTGACAACTATTTCGCCTGATGGTAAGCGATGATGGGCACGGAACTCTAAGAACACTATCTGAATCTGATTCCCAAGATATCCTATACACTCTTTAGTAAGTTAACTGCATACGAAAGTCTTAAACAAAACACCCTAAAATCACAAACTAACTAAGACATTTTATCGGAACTCCTTAAGCTTTACTGCAGTAGTACTTTCAATCAATATTCAAACTTTTGGCATCAGCTCAAAACTCAAGATTGAATCGATGCGACCGACTCGAATCTTATAACGGCGTCGGTTTAAAACTTCCAACCCCCGTCATACATTATTATCAACAGCGGTTCACCGCATTTGTATGCATTAGATACCTTTAAGCGTTTTTCAGGCTTATCGTTCGTGTTTAAGGTTGAATTTGCAATGGATAACCGTAAAAGCTGGTACCAAGTGAGGTGGAACGTGTGATAAGTGCACGTTTTAATCTAAATAGCGTCTAGATACAGGATACCACCAGTAGTATCGATTCGGGAATAACGTTACATTCATATTGAAGACTAGCTGCGCCCCGCGGTGTTACTCGCTGCATATTTTCGGGATAAAAAGTAAAAATGTGTTAATCCAGGGTCTCAGCCACCTCCATACTAAATTTCATACAAAGCCTTGAGCTGCCGGTGAAGGAAAACATCGTGAGGAAACCATAGCATGGTGGTAGGGTACTTTCTAGTACTCGGTTGGCTACCCTCAAGTTGAAAATCTGCCGCCAAGCATCTAACGATGTGTTCCGGCAGCCTCACTTGAGAGCCAGTTTCATGCCAGGCTAGGTGTGCTTTACCATCTTCAACCACGCCTTCACTTAACATCAGGTGAGCTGTGGTTAAACACCTGGCCTGTAAACCATAAAAAAAAAAAAAATCCGCTCCGTAGTTTTTGCGTGAAAGATTAACAAACATCCATCCATCCATCCAAACTTTTACATTTATACTATTAGTGGGATACGTACCTACATATATTTTGGCATCGTACTTTGTGCATGTGTGTTCCAGAAGCACTCAGACTTAGAAGATACTTTAACCAGTCCCAAACTTCACATTTTACCTATAACCATTGCAGCGGAATCCAGAACTTTTCTTCTTACTTCTGTTATAGCAGCAACAGAAATAACATCATCTGTGAAAATGTCAACTGTCTAACTATCACGGTTCATGAGATTCAGCCTGGTGTCAGACGGACAGCGGAGTCTTAGTAATAGGGTCCTGTTTTATCCTTTGGGTACGGAACCCTGAAACAGTAATGTTTACACACTATCTACAGACTGCTTGACGGTAGAACATTTGGTGTTGTCGTGGCACCTACCTAGACAATCTCCTGCTAAGGAGATCTACCACCAAGTAAAGTAAAGCAGTTTGTACGATGAAAGCGGTTTCAAACGATAACACACGTCGAGCACTTAATTTGATCGTGACAGCTTGAATTGACATGGTACTAAACAGCTCTGAATTACATTATCCATCTCCTGTTGCTTAACAAACAGTTCCCCGTATCAAACTTAGATAATCCAAAATTAATCCAATATCTAAACTCGTGTCAACCAGGAATCGAACTCAATTCGTACAATTTAATAGCGTATTACTAAACTTTGATAAACGGGAACAGGATAAGCGTTGTATTCTGGTTATAATAGTTTCTGGAGCAGAACATTAACAAGTAACTACTTATCCGCTATCTCAGACTAAGTATCTAAGAGAAATCGCAGATTCTCTGTAGCGCGGTACAAGTTTACGTGGTAGTTTTATCTGATTAAGTAGGTACGAATTGTATAATCATCATCGTTAGCTCACTTTGGTCCACTGTCGGCGTAGGTCTCTTCTAATGCACGCCACCTAGCGGAAATTTGATGTTACGAATCAACGATTTCTTTTAAAACAAAAATTCAGTTTAAAACAACAACCGTTATATACTAGCTGTTACCCGCGACTTCGACCGCGTATACACAATAGTACCTAATGACTATTATAATATACTTATTTGGTGGTAGATTGCCTTAGCAGGAAGTCGCCAAGCAGTAGTGTGTAAACATTACTGTGTTCCGGTTTGAAGGGTATTGCAGCTAGCGAAATTACTGGGCTATTTATTGACCATCGAAAGTCTGAAAGTAATGAGCGCCAAACCAGCGATGCCCCGGATTTTGTTTTGTTACTCAAAATTCTGTGTATTGCTGCAATGGTCATGGGCATGCGTTATCACTTACCATCAGGAGAGCGCATCGCTCGTCCTATTTACATTTTAAAAAAACGTATGACTTGACGACATCTGATAGTGGGTGGGTAGTCAGTCCTTAAACATTTTTGGTAATTCCACAGGAACCTAACGTTTTTCTGGTATAACAAGAGAAATTCAAATTTTTTAAAAACTTTGACAGATGTACAGTATTCTACAAGTCAAACCCTTTCATTTGATACCCATATTGAAGGAATTATGAAAAAATATGTAATCCGTCATTTTGTAGCGGCGACCATCTTGGGCCGATTTTCATCAAACATACCTAGTTAAGAATTACTAGACTAATTAACCTTTCAAACAAAATTCATTTTATTACTTTTTCATATAAGCGTATGTTATACAACCTGTACAAGGAAACCTAATTGTAAATATGTTATTTCTAAGCTAAATGTACACTAGAAATAAACAAATGTTATAAATGTAAATAAAGAATTTTTGAAATTTAAAAAATTTGAAACATTAAACAAAATCAAAATCAGTTCATCCGTTCGGGAGCTACGATGCCACAGTTAGTTGTAGTCGAAAACAGACTAGGTTTTCGAGTACAGTCACCATAAAAAAATGATTGCACATGGTATTAAATCCTTTTAAAAATATAAACACGAAGCTCTTTCGCGATGTTTTTAAATTTAAGCAGATCTGTTAGCAACACTTTAATGCACCTGTGACTTTCTAAAAGCTCTCGCCGAGTATTCACAGTTAACTTTATTTTTAATGGCGGCACGTTGAGCTAATGGAAGACTGGCCGACCTATATTACGGGACAGCACATGAATGCGCTAAAGTATGATTATGATACGCTTTAATGTACTAAGTTTTATTGTCAATTAATATTGTGACAGACAGAAACGATTGAAAATAGTACAGACGGTATAGTAAGAAGCCATCTGCTTTGGCATGTGGTCGTGAGATTTGGCTTTGAGGATTTCTCCCCTTTGCCAAAGCTGGCTGCTAGAGGTTACGACCCCTGGGGTAAATTCTCGCTGCAAGTGGCAGTTCCTCTACAACTGTCTGGATGCCATTTAGATGTTGTTTTTTATGATGATGATCATGTCTTGAGATCGGCAGTAAGTGAGTCTTTCTGCCATCTGCTTTGGCATGGCGTCGTGAGATTTGGCCTCTAGGATTTCTTTTTCTCTACAATTGTCTCTCGACTTATATAATACTTTTTATATCCGAAAAACTACTAATATTATACATGTGTAGATTTGTAGGTTTGAATATTTGTTACTCAGTCACGCAATAATAGCTTTTTTTTTTTTTTTTTTTTTATGTAAAAAAGTAATCTGACGAACGAGACGCTCTCCTGATGGTAAGAGATAACACCTGTCCATGACCATTGCAGCGATACACAGAACTTTGAGTAACAAAACAAAGTCCAGGGCATCACAGCTTTGGTGCTCATTACTTTGAGACTTTCGATGGTTAGTCTCAACAGCCCAGTAATTTCGCTTTAATAGCTGAACGAATTTGGATGAAATTACCTTATCTGGATACTTAACATACCGGAAAATGTTAGCTTACCAATGATTAAGATTTTTCTTTGCGACGGATACATATTTATTAACTTTCCGTAAATTCTGCGAACTAAACAAAAATAGTGACAGCTAGTTGAGAACATTTCTTCATTAACATAATACTAATTTGTCAGCCTGTATCTAACTGAATTTATAGAAGATTAAAACTAGGACGTAAGACAATGTCTTTCTGCAAGCTTTTAAAACTTCACCAAAGTAAATTTTAAAGTAGCCAAAGTAGTTTTAGAGCGCTATATACAGAACCCATGTATATACCTACCTGTTTGCGGTTAACGATCCTTATGAATAATGCCGAGTCCACACTAGAGATGCAATGAAAATCTTATCCGGCACAGTAAATTATATAATCTGAACAGTAAGATGTCTTTTTTTTTAAACTTGTCTAATTTTTCCAATGATTATGTAGCACATGTTGTGATTTTTTAAATATTTTACACGAAATACATGTACAAAAACATAAATGATACAAAAAATCTTTTCCTAGAAATGTGACCCCCAAAAATAATACAGCAAAGTATGGCAAATTTCATCGAAATCGTGAGACCTGCTTTCAAGATTTTTAAATATATCATATACAGAAATCTGGCTGGTTTCTCGCCCAACGGATCACCCTGGCGATCCAACGGGGAAACGCGGCCAGTATTGCGGGAACGTACGGCCGGGGCTTGATGCGCGGGGAGACTTAAAATAGTTTTAAGTGACATTTAATTACATTGACATCATTATTTTTTTAAGTGACAATGGAATAATTAATTTGTACTAAAATTAAACAAAATAAAAAAGTGATAATAATATGTATATATAACAAAAAACAGAATTAAACAAAAAAAAACATCATATACATATAAATATATTTATGCAAATATTGCTCGTTTCAGAATATTGTTTATCAGATAGATAGATTATTTCCCCTAAATAGGCTTAGGCTTGCGTTTGACCAAATTCTGCATGATGTTGTGCGGTAATGCGGTCTAAGATAAAGCGTACTTATCTAGAAGGAACTTCTTTACTCTAGATCTGAAGACACACAAACTTACAACTTTCAAAGCTCTTCATAGCGTAGTGATTTTATTTAATAATTTCATGTATAAATACCTAAGTAGATACTTTTTAACTTGAAAAAATAATCATTCTTATGATGAAGGAGATATAATGTAGAGTGAATAAATGGGCAAACGTAGCCTTAGGCGTCATGAGATTCTGAAGTGACAATAATTATACTTACGTCATGGGATAATATGCCGAAAATCACACTTATTAATAACGCCAATCTGCTAACATGCAAGATTTGGATGAAATTTGGATTCAGGATAACTCACCCATTAAGATAAAACAGGTTTCTTTATCCCAGGAAACTCAGATGAAACCGTGGGGAGTAAATAAGTGTCAATTATGATGCCTACAATCATAATAACTAGATACCCCAAGTTTAAAGCAGGGAAAATATTTTTCATTAGAACCGACCGGATTGCATTCATTCGCTTATCCGGCTTAAATATTATCTAGCAGCTCTCTACTTATAGGATATTCATGACGGCAGGCGGGTGGCCAATTTAGCTGCGTTTTGGCTTCACGTGATAGATGGTTAGATTATCGCGGCCCCAATTTAACAGGTTTCCTTACACTGTCGCTGACCGGGTCCCATAGATGTTATCATTTCATAATACATACGTATATTAAATAAAATAAATATCGTAGGACTATACACACAGTCCCATCTGGCCCCAAACTAAGCAGAGCTTGTGTGAAGGAGGTCAGATAACTGATAGAATACATAAATACTTTTTTTTTGTAAATACACACTTATAATACATACAAAACACCCAGACACAGAACAGACATTTGTTTATTTACAAAATGTTTGCCCTGAGTGGGAACCAAACCCACACCCTACAGCTCTCAAGGCAGATATACTACCAATGAGCCAACGGGGCTGTCAATATTGAAAGAATACTAGCGACCATCGTCTGAAAGCTCATCCACGTATTATTGATTCATGGAAATCGCACACACGATCCTTTTTGACATACACTTGCAAATTGTGGAATGGTCTTCTT
Organism: Biston betularia; assembly: GCA_905404145.2. Lineage (NCBI taxonomy): Eukaryota > Metazoa > Arthropoda > Insecta > Lepidoptera > Geometridae > Biston > Biston betularia. Next base: position 2,797,456 of record FR989877.1, read on the forward strand.
ACTTCCGTATTCCCTGGAGTTATACCATTGTTTCTTTTTTAATGTGATTGAGGTGTTTGACAGCTGTCAAACACCTAATAACTTTTTGACCTGCGCACAAGTGGCGAAGCTACCTATTCACCGATTAAGGGCACGATATCCACCAAATATCCATTCATTAGAAAGTGGTGACAGAGACCATTAATATAAGAACAGCCATTAAAGCGCCAAAGGGTCCCAATTATGTAAGACCGCTAATGTTCGTAGTTAGCACGAGCGTATATCACTTAGGATACTTAGTTAGCTTTGACATGAACAAGGATTAACTTGATTCAGTGGCCCCCAGCTAGCCTTAATCTACTTAACTGATTTAGGTATCATAAATCAGCAAAATATAATCCCTAATCAAACAAAACTATATTGAAATTTCTGTCCCTTTATTTTACAGGGACGTCTATACTTCGAACGGTGTATTTTTTTTTTTAACGTATATCGATACTTTTGTTAGAATTACAAGAGAAACTAGTAGGTAGCTTGAGCTGCCGGTGAAGGAAATCATGTAACGGTAAGTTCTGGCATCGTCACATGAGAGCCAGTTTCAATCCGGACTAGGTGTGCTTTACAAACTCCGACCACACCGTCACTTAAAATCAGGTGAGCTGCGATCAAACACATAGCCTGTCAACCATAAAAAACATGTTCATGAGTTCTTAAAAAAAGTTCTCGTTGATATGTCAAGTCTACCACCCCGCACTTGGCCAGAGTGGTGGACTACGACCTAACTCTTCTTACATTGAGAAGAAACCCGTGCTCAGCAATGGGATTGTTTATAGAAATAGGGTTGATTCGAAAATGGTTTCATGATCAAATTTCGTAAAAATTTGATTCAGAGGAATTCCAGCTATCTAATGTAATCTACTAAGGGAGACCTCGTAAAACAGCGTTGTTAGGATCATATCACATTTAGTTGGGCTAGGATGGAAACACTGGTAATAAACGTGTGAGTGAGTTAAAGGCCCCTAAGGTCAGCTTGAAGAGGCTCCTTTGAATATGTATCAACTCTACCTCTCAATCAATATCTAGGTCGCAAGTTCTAAGCACTATACAGTGTACAGTTTCCTGGTAGCCGCACGGTAATACCATAAATACTTAACATTTAACGCCACTTACCCCGGTCCTGTATGAATCCAGGTTTGACCCATTACGATATCGGTGACATAACGTGCTTCTGGGTGTCGCTTCGTTTTCGGTTTCGGGGCCACCAATCCATCAACGTTTTAGAGGCAGTGGTAGGTGCATCACTCTGCCTGGCATTATGTCCTGTTCAACTCCATTTCAGTTTAATGATTGTTGTTGACGTCGCGCACTTTAGTGTGTGATTTCTACATTTCCCACTCTTTGTACTTCTACTAAAATAACCTTTATAAACTCGATCATAACGCTACAAATGTCGGCTCATAATAAATAAATCCAGTTATATGATTTGTTTTAACTTTATTTCCCAACTAAATGATTTATCTGACTGAATATTTTATTTTTGTTACCAGCGCGGACGGCAACTACGAAGTGACCATCATGACAAAAGCCATTCTGCATCACGACGGCAAAGTGGTCTGGAAACCACCAGCCATCTATAAGTCATTCTGTGAGATCGACGTGGAATACTTTCCTTTCGATGAGCAGACCTGCTTCATGAAGTTCGGATCTTGGAGCTATGATGGGTACATGGTAAGCTACCAATATGTATATTATTAAACGAACAGTTTTGTTGATTACAATAAAATTGACAAGTTAATTAAGAAAATTAAAAACCCCCCACTTTGGGTTTATAATAATTAATTATTTTCATAAAAATTTTAGCTTGTGTCACTAGGGGTAGTATACGGATTCTAACAATACCCTATACAACCAAATCTGTTAAGATATTAAAAAAAATATGGTAGAATAAAAAAACTCAGATGTACATATATGAATCCTGGAAACATTACACTCCTTTTTAGGCAGTCGTGTAAACAAGTAAAAAAATTTTTTTATTTGTTAACTACAAACGCTAGTAACAAATGTGGTTTTTAATATCGCTACGTATTTCACTCTTATAGAAAAATCAGCTTGCAATACCAGTGTAGTACATTTGGGAATTATGTACTATACTACTAAAATATACCCAAATCTGATATCACGAGTATCAAGCGATTCCTTATCACTGGCAATTTAATTCATCCAAAAAAATGTGACGAAATATACTTTACGAAGTCACGGGCCCTAATAAAATTGTATGATAAAATGAATCTGCCGAAAGAACATTGTAGCGAGCGCTTAGAGAAAATCTAATCGAATTCCTCAGCATAAAAGCCTTTTCTAATACCCACTGTCGAAAATATATATTAAGGGTCGCTTTGTATAATAACAATGAGATGTGCTCAGAAATCAGAAACAGAATAATATAAATTGACTTTAGTTCTTGTAAATAATGAATAAGTAGTTCTAGGAATAGTGAAAGTATAATGATGCCATTGTCTCCGATTATATTTCGACAGAATATATATATTTTCCTATAGAATAGGAAGTTTTATCATTTCATCATTTTAACTCTTACTTAGAAACAGAAGATATTTTGACAACAATTATCTATTTAACAATCGGAGATGTTCGGCTGTTTTTTATATCCTTACCTCGTGGGAAAAGGTTAATTTCTAGAATAACTTTAGCTTTCACAAGTATTTCTGTCGAATTGGGCTTAGTCTCTCAGATTGGGCTTTTTATTCTTGTCCAACTTAATCTTAACATAGACTTTTATCTTACGGTTTGCATTTAAATAGACTTTTATCTTAAATTATAAACATCTTACACAATTCTATGGTTTTCCATTTTCCGTTCCAGGCTAGGTGTGTTTACTATATTTTACCACAGCATCACTAAAGATCAGGTGAGATGTGGTAAAACACCTAGCCTGTAAAACATAAAAAAGTAGGATAACATATCACGTAAAATGCGGCCTGGTTTTCTGGCAAAAATAGCTCGAAGATTTTGAGATCACCTCACATTACACGTGATACATTAGACATGTTCCGGAGTAGAACGAAATTTTCCCCAAACTTTTGAGTCGTTTACCGCCGTAGCCTCAAAGACAAGGACATTCATCGGAAATAAGAAAGTCGATAAATTTAAAGTTCTATACAAATAAACCTAGTGGCTTAACTCTCCGCCTTATCTTTGAAACGCTAAGGTTCAATTGGGAATACCATATCTCTTTCACACCTTACGCAGCTGTTGAAGATAGGTATATCAGCTATTTGTAAAGATCCGTGTGAACGGTTTGATTCCCTAATAACAGATCGCCGTGCTTAGGATGTTTTGTTACGGCCTTTCGCAAAGCTTTTTATGTTTAGCCAACTGTGATCTCTCAATCTATCTCAAGGATCGTCTACACAATATTTTCGCAAATAGCTCTCGAAATATTCCGAAACGTGTATTCAAATATTACCAAGAAATAAGCTCTCCTGGATTATTACATTCTAAATATATTTCATGACACGTGTAAAAAGCAATTTGTTTGTCTATGCGAAAATGCTCTTATTTGTTCAGTAATCTGTATTACAAGTAGGTGTAAGTGCCGACAAACAATAAAATGGAAACGCACCTGTTGCTTCACTTATCTATTTCTACAAATTATTTTCTTTTAGAGAAGACACTAATTGTAAGATGTCCTGAGACTCGATGCGGTGACAATACCTACGTAGAACATCGTCAACAAAATTGTTTATTAAAACATCGTGAGAAAAGCATGGTGGTAGGGTATTTTCTAGTACTCACTTAACGGTGTGTTCCGGCAGCCTTACTTGAGAGCCAGTTTCATTCTAGGCTAGGTGTGTTTACCATCTTCGACCACACCTTCACCTAACATCAGGTGAGATGTGATCAAACCTTGTCAACCATAAAAAACATGGCAGTGAATGGAAATAAAAAGCCAAACATCGGGCATGTGTAGAAAGAGGCATTTATACATCAGTAGGTACACTATAATAATGATTATGACAACAGTCTTACACCATTTGTGTTTTCTTACAGGTTGATTTGAGGCACTTGAAGCAAACTCCAGACTCGGATCGAATAGGCATGGGCATCGACCTCTCCGAGTACTATATCTCTGTAGAATGGGACATCATGAAAGTACCGGCCACTAGAAACGAAAAATTCTACTCATGCTGTGAAGAACCGTACCCAGACATCATATTCAACATCACTCTAAGAAGAAAGACTCTCTTCTATACCGTCAACCTCATCATCCCCTGCGTCGGAATCTCATTCCTATCAGTATTAGTTTTCTATCTACCCTCAGATTCGGGGGAAAAGATCTCACTCTGTATTTCAATTTTGCTGTCTCTGACAGTGTTTTTCTTACTATTAGCCGAAATTATACCTCCCACGTCTCTAACAGTCCCATTATTAGGAAAATATTTGTTGTTCACAATGATGCTGGTCACGTTATCAGTAGTGGTCACTATTGTGGTGCTAAACATAAATTTTAGATCACCTGTTACCCACCATATGGCGCCATGGGTGCGGAAAGTCTTCATAGATTTTTTACCCCCAATATTATGTATACAGAGGCCAGAAAAGCCACCGGACGATGATGAGGATAACGAGAACGACAAGCCTACAGAGGTAAGATATCGCACGGACATAAATCACCAACACTAAATAAGAAATAGGACGCGACGCGGCAACATTAATCATCCGAAGGTATAGGCGTTCACGCTCAGACACTCGAAATAAACCTCCGACGGCGAACGTTTTAATTAAATTTGTTAAATAAAAGCTCGCACAAATGAAGTTCTTCAAAGGGATCTCGTTCGGTGAAAAAACAACACGGAGTCTTTTCTCGTCGAGTTTCCTCCATTCAAAACGTTCTCCATAGAATTCAATACAAACAGCGTGCTATTAAAGTGAGTCGAAAACTCGACAATAACCATTTTAATTGTCGCCAGCCGCGAGACTCGAAGAGTCCTTTCCGCGATGCTCTAAATCCACAGTACGCTGCGTGTATCGCAAAAATATCGCTTCCAGCCCAATTTCATTCCATTTCGATTTTCCTTTATTACTCAACGGTAGCGGGCTTAACGAGCGCGCGCGGCCTCCGTTATTTATGTTCCCCCGGTGGCTGCGGACGGATCGCGAGATATATACGACGCTGGCAGACACGGCCCGAAACCGAAACCTCCACTCCAGCCTAATTGTGTGCCGGCTTAAGCTGCGCAGCACCAATACACCGCCCCGCTGCCGCCGCGCCGCACACTACCCTGTACTGACGGCTTAATCCCTGGATATTTCAACCAGTGCACTACAAACCTTAATCATACTACGAATAATTTATAACACGTAGCTCCGGCCTGTAATTATTACGAACGTTTCAGGTGCTCACAGACGTCTTTGGGCCGGACGAAATGGACGGAAAGTTCAAGGAGTGGGGCTGCGAAGAGTACGAGTTACCAGGCATGCCTCCATCCCCGCCGCCGCCCCCGGGGGGTGATGATGAGCTGTTCTCTCCTCCCCCAGGATCCCCCTGTCGCTTAGACTTAGATGACGTCTCCGCGTCGCTAGAGCAACCCTGTGTTAGAAGCATGGAGAAAACTATAGAAGGTTCCAAATTCATAGCGCAACACGTCAGAAATAAAGACAAGTTTGAAAGTGTACGTATACAAACTACGGTAGGTGTAATTTAAAGCAGCCTCGTGTTTGACTTTACATTGCTGGTTTTGTTCTAGGTGGAGGATGATTGGAAGTACGTAGCGATGGTGTTAGACCGAATCTTCTTGTTCCTGTTCACGATAGCTTGCGTGTTGGGTACGGCGCTCATTATATTCCGAGCGCCGACCTTCTACGACAACACGAAGCCCATCGACATCCTATACTCGAAGATTGCGAAAAAGAAGCTAGAGCTACTAAAAATGGGCTCTGAAGGGGACCCGGGTCTCTGAAATTCGTCTCACGTCTTCGGCCACTCGCCGCCGAAGACGTTCTGGGAGCTGATTGTGATGTGGTGGCACGGATGATCTGTGTAAAGCTCCCAGCGGGAACTGTTAGGCGAGAACAATGTGCTCAGTGAGGTGCCAAGCGCCCGGTGCGCTGACGGACGTTCACACGCGTCGGCTTCACCGAAACCGTCTTTTTATATGTAACAGTATTAAACTCGAACTCGAGACTGTTTCCGTCGATGGTCGCAGTCGGAGCGACCTTTTGCGGCCACCTCACGGTGCCGGCCGCCGGATCTGCCACTATTTTTATATTAGACTTGCCATACTCTAATTAAGCGAGTATTAAGTTCTTTTGTATGTATACAAACGGATAGTTTCTTTCCCAGGAATCATTTGATACGAGCGCACAAACATTGTACAGTATATATAGGAATTTAAATTAATTTCTCGCTATAGATTGTAGAAGTTACGTTTCTGAGGTTTCAGTCATAATGGTGTGTCACGATTATATTTATAAGATTCACTTCGAAATAAATCGAGCTCAAGTTGGTTAGATTTAAATAAAAAGTAGTAATTAATCGAGTCGATTAGTATCAAATATATCTACTATAGTTTTGTGCAAACGTCCTCAATGAGAGCTGGACTTTGTAGATGATGTAATTAAGCATTAATTTGAATTAACGCATTTAGTATTTTATAATTACGACTCGCGTAATGATCATATGGACAATATCGATTGTATTGACGAATGATGTATTGATTTGAACATAGATGTAACTGAAGAATAAGAAATTGTAGATATCGATAGAATAACTAGTCGTTGGGAATAAGTAAAGAGTACACTTATCGTAAAGTCAATAGTTTAATGTACTTACATCGCGACGGTGATATTATTTGATTAGGTAATATTTGTGAAATACACAATTGACTGCCAATTGTACATTTTTTATAAAATCGATATTCTTAGATAGTTCGATAAACTTGTTTTTATTAGATTTTTTAACAAAGTGCCAAGTTTGCCATCAGTGAAATAACACCAAAGTTGCATTCGCAGACGCAACAATGTGCCAGTTTAATTATTTGGAAACGTCAAATCGCTTGAGAGTAAAATTATTTCTAAGATATCAAACGAATGCTTGCCCAATAATGTAATGACTGAACAATTTCTCTTTGAAGCTTAAGTTTTCTAATGCGTTTTCTGCAAAAGTACTGGGGTTATTCTTCCATAAATTAATGTTAACTGTAACGTCACAAATAAATCCTAGAGTACAGGGTAAATTTAGAACACGAGTATCTTCTATTGTTTTACTACTTTCACAATTTTCACCGAAAGTAAAATCTTTGATCTCACTTACCGGCACTTTACCTATATCTAGATGATAATTATTGTTGAGGTTTGTGACTTAGTCTTTAACTACTTAGATAGAGTTAAACCTATTTGTTTTAAATTAGATTAGAGTTAATGTTAGACGTTTGTTTACTTCCTCACTATCATTAGTTAAACTTGCGTTGTCTTCTAGTTCTATATCGTTTGAAACACTTCGTGCATTTAAAGTTTTACCTTCACTTTTACCCATTCTGTAGGGTATTGTAGCAGATTAACTTTAAAAAAAAATACTTCGAGCCGCGTTATTGATATGTCAAAGTAACTCATGATAATGTTTATTAGGTAATTAAGATAACTCTGAATAATTAATAAATGGAATTCCACAGCGAGCAGTTAGGAAAACAGGGATGGATAATGTAATTAAAAAAAAATGTTTTGTGTGGTTTGTCTTTGTATCATAAATGTTATTGGATGTATAGCTGTTTGTGTGGATTTTAAAATGCGTACACTGAGCTAGTGTAGAATAGATAATACGTACTAAGCGTAGATAAACGTGGCATACGGTCTAATGTATATGAAAATGAAATGTTCGCTGAAAGTTGTATGTTAAATGTTAGAATTATGGCTGCATTTGATTCGGCTGTCTCACGATCGAATCAGATATGATGGAATTTTGAACGGAATTGTATTTTACGTCAGTTATTATAAAGTTAATTTTCAAACAATAAATTGAACGTAAAGATGTGCTATTGCACGCACCATAAAAACCACTTATAGAGATTTTACGAATAAAGACGTAACTTAAGCTCACGGCTTGTCCTCACACCGATTATCCGAACTTAATAGATATTTGCTAGAAATAAAACAGTTTGTTGTTATTTTTATATGACTGCAAATATGATAATTAGATTTTCTAAAACACTATAGATTATCAAGAATGGATGCAAAATGAACTGAATGGCATGGTGTTGGTTAGGTATTTACTCGAAGTGTTAGATAATGTATGGACGGATGTTTGGCGTCTTAGTATATATAGCATACTCGTTCTGGGTGGATCATATGAAATAAATTAGTCAAAAAAAATAATTGCTGAAGGAATTTGTTACATAAAATTCTTCTGTTTTTTTTTTCTTTTCTTATTTCTAGTGCATACAGTAAAGAGTTTTAATGAAATAGGTAAAGACTCGGAGGTACGAGTGTCAATCTATTTTTAACAAAACTTCAACTGATGTTACCAAAAAAAAGATTGTTTTGAAAGTCCACAAAATAGAATTTCGTAGAGACCGCGCCTTTACAAGTACCAGTACAACGATTAATGAACGATGCGGGTTTGTGGCGAGAATGACAAATTACTTAACGCATATTAATTTTATCTACATTATTCGAAATGCTTAGTTCTTTTCGGGAAAATTATAATTTTTGTTGGTTGAAACATAATACGAATACTTACATAAATAATAATATCTACTTCATACTATTGTATAAACAATTGAATTACTATAAACCAGTTAAAGTCTATGTACAAATTTGTGCTACCGGTTCGAGCAATTAGACTATCGAAATGCTTCAAGCGGTAGCACAAATTTGACGAATCATTAGTTAAATAACTAAGTCGCGACAATGAAGATGAATTTGTGAACATAATCTAACAGATTCTGAAGACATGTAAATACAATACGGTCATGTTACCCGTATCATTTACCGGTGTTTGTTTCTGTTATGGTGTGTAAATTAAATGATACAGCTCTGAAATTGTTCTCAAGATTTTATACGCATTTGTATTAGATTAGTTATTATTATGTACAATTAAATTACACAAAAACCGATAAGGACGTCGTGCCAGTTAATTTTAGCACGGCGTTGCTTTTAAGATAATTCGATTGGCTCAGGGTGCAAAATTGAAAATTATTTCATGCGTTTTTTCTAAGTTTAATTGCTCATCCTAGGTGCATAAAAATAGGTGTCGCTGTAGGAAATGGGTTATAACAGCGACTTACAGCCAAAAACGTCACTTGAATATTATTGGTTTGCCTGTAAATGTGCAGACAAACTTTTCGGGTTTTGACGATGACACTAATCTACATAGACTGCCTGACACATTGTTTTTATGGTGTTTATAATTTCGTAATGCAAACTCTTTATTACCGCGATATCTTTTTCATAATCCTACCTGAATCATTTAACTGTGATTAGCAGAAAGACGCATAAAAAGAATTTAATTTGGCGCTCTGAGCGAATCAAACCACCTTAAGATATCTTAAACTACATATATACAATACATATACGTCTCCCACAATAGAGGTTTTCGTAAACTACAGCTATTTTTTTTCTTTAGCACAATGAATGTTAATCATTTATTTGCTAATATTTTTGAACTAGCGTAAAAAATCCCTGTAAGATGTATCACTTGAAACCGTGGTTTTTCAATCACGATGTTTAATATTTTTTTTGTAAAAGTTCTTTAATGACCAGTTCCTTGTAAATTGTAACATTACATATTGTTTCTTGTGGTGTTTAAATGAGTGAAAATGTTGTAAGAATTGTATGTATAATTACTTCGGGTGATAACGGGTTAAAAAGTAGAAAATTGTATTTGTCAGTAGATAGGTTATACTCAATGCTAGATTTCACATGACTAGGTTAAGATTTATGTAGTTATACTATCTAATGTAAGTGGTATAAAGGATTAGCTTTTCAGTGTTTTTAGAGTTAGTCGACGATTGGGTCAACTCGGCAGCCCGATGATAGATAAATTTGTTTTAAATTTTAATTTATTGATTTATTTTTATAATGGCGACCTTAGTATTCATAATTATAAAGTTGAAGTTATGTTACATTATTAATCTTTCCAACCGATTTAACAACAATATTATTTTGTTTTATCGTAAAAGAATATTGTTGAGCGTGGTCAAATGCAAATGTGTTTTAATTATTTTTTTTGATCCATAAATTTATATCCAGAATTTTATTTAGGTATCGCTTTACGAAAATTGCTAATAAAATATTTACCTACTCACTAATATTTAAAGGATTGGTAAAGTACTAATTGTAAAACATGGTCATTTATTTTAAATTATGTTACGTGTTGATACTTATTGTTATAGTGAGATATCACTAAAATTTTGTTAAAATTGAAGTTTATACGTCACGTGCTAAATGTTTTAATGTTACAATGGAATAATTCGTTACTATTGTTATAATAAGTCAAAAATATTAAAATCTATAAAACACTTTATTTTAAAATATTAAAGTCTTTCGATTTCTATTACGTATAGTGTGAAGTGATCTATCTCTATAAAACAACAAATAAAACTGTATTATTCCAAAATGTATTATAATATATATATAAACAACAAATTCATTCAAAAATATCAAATAAATGGGATCCGCTATTTTTGTTAAGCTAATTTCAACATGATTGTATCAAAATAGCTTTAGTCTTGTGAAAATTAACAATGTTCGAGGAATAAATGTAAATTTGTGGTAAATAAAAATATACTCACACAATTTTTTGGCAAAAACATATTTTTTACTAAAGTGTTTTATAGTTAGGTTCACAGTTTTAAAACTGTCATAGACATTCCATAACGACCAGCACAGTTACAGTCTGCGCAACAAACTAGGTCGATCGATTTCTAAAGAAAAACTTAAATTAAGTTTTGTGCACAAATCGAAGGCATTAAAAGTGCCATCTATGGATTTGTTCTTGAATTGTTTTCACGAAAAAGAAAATCGAAAGATTATCAGTCAAAGCGCCATCTATAATTTCGTTCTTGAATTGTTTTCACAAATATAAATATCCAAGATTGTTTGTTAAAGTTTATAAATCGTTAAAAATGCTTTGTTTGGTAGACAGCAGGTTTGTCTACATCGAGTTATGGGGTTGCAAACTCATAGTCAGCTATCACATGGCTGTCAATAATTTTAAGAAACCGAAGTGTTGACATGTATATATAACTGATCAACATAGAAAATTAATGTAATTGTAATATTGTCAAGTTATTTTTCTACATTACTTTTCTTGTTAATTTAAGGGCTAATGTAGACTGTAGAATAGTGACAAGTGTAATTGCTTTGTCCATATAATATATCTGTAAGTCGGTAAGGAATTCTTCGCGTATTATTTAGATTCGTTCCCGTCATAATTATATAATTTGGAAGGAAGTCGGTATTGAAAAAAAATCCGTAACGCTTTATAATTAGGTTCATCGAAATATAGAAATTTCGTCTAGTAATTTTCTCTATTCCACTTTTTACACTTGCTTTATCGCACATTACCATTTTTTGCATTGACTTTTTATAATTATTCTCATATATATCTCTACATATACAATATTCTCTACTTTATAACGTATTTGTGTAAGTTAGGCGTACTCGCATATTTAATCACACGTCTTCCAAAGTGACGTAAGGAATTTACTTTGTTTTCCCTTCTCTTTAGCTTTATTCATTCCTTTGATGAACGTTATTTAGCAATGATCTCAAAAACTTACTGTATTGCTTCAAAAAACAAAATATTAGTGATAGAGATTTTTAAGTATTGCAATTAATTTGTTAGATAATTTTTTTTTCAGTTTTAAAAGTCGTATGAATAAACTGCTAGTTAATATTTGTATATAAATGTTAACGGATGTTTTTTGCCGTCTCAAAAATAAATTAAAAATTAATTATTATTATTTTTTTATTTTTTTTCGATGCTGAATACATACATACTACATACATGTTTTTACAAACTATTGAGCTAATAACTATTATCTACATACGAATAATATTTTTTATGGTAATTATGTGCCGTTGTATAATTTTTTGTTTTTTTGTTTGTAATAGGACACACAGCTAATTATATGACACATAAAGAGCTTTACTGCATTACTGTAGGCACGGGTGTCATTATAAAGTTTTTGAGATCGATATATAAACATTTATTCACTTTTTAAGGAACATAAATTTATTTTACTTTAATTAGTGTTTTTTTTGTTGTGTTGAAAATGCAATATTGTTGATAGATCTTTGAACCAGACCCACACCATCACCGTTTAACATCAGGTGTGGTGGTCAAACACTTAGCCTGTCAACTATAAAAATCAAGCTACAGCTGAGTCGTGAACACGGTTGTGTGAATGTGAATACGAGTATGTTTTTGAACACTGATGATTCATTCGGATTTCTATGTTTCAAATCGTAACCAATACTTTGATCATTTAGCTATCAAGTAAATATTTTAATTATCATCAGTTTTCTGAATTGCCTCCTTCTACGAAAGCGAAATTAAAGACGTATTCATGTCAGAAAGAGTTTGAAATCAACTACAGAACATTTTAAATCTATTTAGGTAAAAAAAGTTTATGAACAATATTGCGTAAAGCTTTCTCTTTTTACAACGTAGTTTTTTAATTTGGTAACTAGAAACCTATGATAGATATAAAAAATATAATTATTAAAATAGGTATCCAAAAAACACAACATTTGCGTTGAGCTTCCAACACGATTAGATGTAAATAAATATTTGTAGTGCCACTTCCACGTATACACCTTCCTTCTTACAAATTTATTCTAATTAAATTTAAGGGTTTTCTGAGAAATGGATCGGTAGTAGCTTGGTGAACGAACTGCACAACTAATAACAACAAGTACATAGGTCAACATTTCTGAAATCGCAATATTTTGAGATTTTATTGACGTCGTGCTATCAAATGTTCGCATAATTTACGGGGATTTCAATCCAGCAAAACTATAACATTTTCCATCTTCTACTAACACGTTACCAAAGATAAAAACCTGGCATAGTTATAGTTTCGTAGGAAAGGATCACATAGATACATGAAATAGTTTTAGAAGTAAAGACCGCATGAAAGATTCCAGAGGACCTCGACAAAGAACATTCGATATGCGTCAACGCTAATAGAAAAGTAAAAAAGTCCGAAATTGACATAAGCTGTCGATAAATCCCGTGAGCAGCTTTTGTCAATCCCGTACATTTTTAATAAGCCAAAAATGGACGTGTTTAACATAAGCTATCGATATACATAGATTACTAAAAATAATATAAAAATAGCATAATAAATTCAACAACAATTTACATTTTAATTAAATTAATAATTATGCTATTTACTTTTATTATTACTTTGACTTTGATATTTAATCTTGTATTGTTATAACTTATTATTGCATGGTGCACCTATAACTATTATGACATTAATCTACTTACTTTTTTTGATCTATTATATCACGCGATAATGTACAACAATGTTGTTGATCATAATAATAACTAAGTAAGTAAAATGTCACGTGGACAGTTTATTTCAATCTCGTACATTCTTGGCTTTTCTATTAACGTTATCACTAATCGAATGTCAATTTGTCCAGATCCTCAAGATACAAAAGTTAAAAACCCGAAAAATGATAATGGCTTGGGCTGATTTTAAAAAATAATTATGGTTCGGGCAGGCGTGGAAGGTTATATGTTACAATAGCTGATAGTTATTTAAAAAATGTATGAAATAAAACTTAAATTTTATTTAAAAGACTTTCTCACTAGTGTACGTGACAAGATTTAGATTTTTTACTGTCTTCATTGCCAGTCTATCATTATGTTTGAAAGCTAAGTATTGTCTAGTGTATTTTTAAAAAAAACAATGTTTGTTTTAACATTACATTAATTACGTATCTGCCTAATAATAGTTTATTTTAGTTAGTTTAAATTAGTACAAAACATTTTATTTCTTTACTAGCTGAATGCCTGGTACTTCTTATCCGGTGCGGTAAAGCCTTACCAGCGCATATAATAGGTATATTAACTTCATTCGAAGTATCACGACTATTTTAAAAAAGAATCGATTTAATTGTTTCAACCGTTCTCAATTTTTATTTTAATAGATTTCAGACGATATTAAAGGTCCTCTTAGAGGCCCTGTTAAGGTTTGTCTGATTGCTATTAGAAGCGCTCGCTAATGTTAGCTATAACAACATTAAAAATATGTAATATATGTATGTATAACAAAAAAATAAAAATGAAAAAAAACTGATAATAACAATAGAAAATCATAAATAATTATATACATAACAAGAATCGTATAATGAAGATAATAAAAATGAATAAACACTACATAAGTATAGATATTATATTAGGTAGGTATAGAAGTTTTCGGTCACCCAACTACCGCTGATCTATACATCTCTTTTAAATCCTATGTACACTCTGTGTTTTTGTGTGCACATAGTACAAAATTTTTTTGTTCAAACTTTAGTATTTTTTTTGTTTTCATTGATAATATTTCAATCAAAAATGGTTTGAAAAATTAAAATCGGCTGGCTGAGCAATGATAGTTAAAACTATGAAGTAACTATGTAGCTTCAGGATACCTTTTATGACACTAAGGGATAAGACGAGCAAGCCACTTGCGTAATTGCAATCACACTTACTTACTACAGTTAAATTGTTAATTAGAATTTTAAACACTCGTCATAAATCCGTGTCTGTCAGTTTCACCCGCCATATGGCTCCTAAGGACCATATCGCGATGTTAAAAAATAGCATGTATCCTTTCTCTAGAAATGAATTACCAAATACAAAAACATTTTTTCAAATCTGACTGGTAGTTCCAGTGATTAGCTCGTTCAAACAAACTATTCTATCAGTTATCTGTCTTCCATAGTACAAGCTTTGCTCTTTGCTTAGTTTGGGGTCAGATGGCGCTGTGTGTCCTGCGAAATTTATTTATTTAATCTTGATCTGTTCTATGGCCTGTTTACAGTACATTTTGGTAATACGTGGCGTCTACCCTTAACTATCTTAACGATTGTCGTTTCTTCTATGGTATGCTCGATAATGCAGCCTTGTTTTTAAGCCATACTTTTGACTTGAAATAATATTATGAACTGTGAGGTAGAGCACCAATTTAACGTATTTCATTGTAACAATTATTTTGTTTCTATGTGCACCAACACTATAATAAAAATATGTATGTATTTACACTTACTTTTACTATACTTACAAAATGACACCAAAAGGGCACTAATTAAAAAGTTTAGCCTTGAAAGTCATTAATATTTAAATTCCTCGTTTCATGGGGGATATAATCTTCTTTTTTTTTATGGTAGATAGGCTTGCGTTTGACCGCCATCCCGCCTGATCTTAAGCGAAGATGCGGTATATGGTGGAGCACGCTCGCCTAGAAGAAACCGATTCACTCGCGACTTGAAGGTACCCAGACTATATTCATTGGGGAACACCCACTCGGGCAGCAGATTCCAATGTCTAGCGGTACGCATGAAAAAAGTGGAATCAAACCGCTTAGTTCGAGCTTTTGGAACATCAACCATGAAACGGTGTCACTTTTTAAAGCTCCTGGCTGTCCGATAGTAGAATGGGCAAGGTGGAATTAGGTCATGCAGATCTGAAGCGCACTCTCCAAAATGTATCCGGTAGAAAACCGACAGACAAGCAACTTTCCATCGATGTTCAAGGCTTATCTGGATCTTTTCAAGGTTATCGTGCTTCATTTTTGATCACATCGTCGTTTACCATCAGATGTTTGTTGGTGGTCAAACTAGTAAAAAAACAATTTGTAGGTTTCTTACGTATGTATATTGTAAGCAGTGTAGCCAACTCTACAGTTTTAATTGTAGATCTACGGTTTTCGACCGTCTCAATTTAGAATGTTTACTGTTTCCCCCCTAATCGTATGTGATGATTTATCATTCTGATGATAAATCATCACACCTCAACGAAGCAAAAATCGGTAGATTTTCACAATTTCTACAGTTTTTATAGACATCATTTCCAATTTTTCTCTAACTATGGGTTGGTAACACTGATTGCAAGTAACCTATTATTTAATTTTATTATTTGTAGCAATTGAGCTATGCGATTATATCTAAATGAGCTATTTATCTGACATGTACGAAATGTGGAATGAGCTCTGACATTCTAAATATTTGCGAGAATTTAATAAAGTTACATAAAAGAAGGTGTATGAAGGTTAAGGTGTGTTTGCCATCTTCGACCACACTGTCACTTAAAATCAGCTGAGCTATGGTCAACACCTTGCCTGATAACCATACAAAATACACGTCAAAATGATTCTGATATTAACATTTATTTAAATGTGGTAGGTTTCAATAATTTTGTACCGGTTATAGCTCAGTCTTGTCAACTATAAAAAAGAGTCATTATTTATAATCGCTTAGCAAGAAAATTAGTCAGCTACTATCACACACTACACAACACACACACACTCACACACACACACACACCACCACATACACATTACTACACGTTATTTTATATATTTGAATAACTTAAGATCAAGTCAAGCAAAAGTAAGTGTAAATCAAATTTTCATTAAATTTATGTTCTCTTCTTTAGATTTAAGCTTCAAAATTTTTAGAAGTTTAGATACGTTAATGTTAAAATAACTTCGGTAAAAGTAACTTTAAATTTAAGATTTTAATCATAACGATGCCCATTCGGTGTGATTCTTAATTCTATTCTGAATGTTTCATTGTGTATTTTAAATTTGATATCATCTATTTTAATTTAATATTAATAACATGAAAGCAATTTTTAGAGGTAATTTTAAATAACTATTATTTATAAGTCAGACCTTTTTTGTATTGCCCATTAAATTGTTAATAAGTAATCTTTTTATACTTTAGATTCTGTCGTAACGACAATTATTGTATTACATTCTAGATAAGGACTATAACTATGTATGTTTCAAGTTTTCGTGTAAAATGGTAGTTATAAGTATTGATTAATGTCCTATATTAGTCATATTGTAATTTTTTTGGTTAGTTATTGTATCATTTTACCTTTCTAGTCACTAGTAATGACGAACTTTTATGTGAAAATTGCAGAGTAAATTAGATAAAATGACAATTATCATAAATGGCATTAAAAGGAGCCTGCGTCTATACGTAACTCAATTTTGACCTAACTCCTAATGAGTCAGTATTCTATTATGCGTGCGACATATTGATCACAATATTCTCAATAATATTAGGCTAATGCTTATAGAAGTATTGATTTTCTTTCTTGTTTTTTTTTTTAAATTATTTTCCATCACACCGCCTCTAAACAACACGTGGTTATGTGATTAAAACCGAGTCAGTCAATCGTAAAAAAAAACTGGATGCCGCTGGCAGCGGGCCAGGGATCTATGGTTATTGTCAGTGGTTAGGGCTACAAAACGATATAGCCTTAACAGTACATTGAATATGATGCTCTTGTATCACTATAAAACAACCTTTTGCTAGTTAAAGCGAGTTTTATCATAGAAACTAACGTTCTGTTCAAACATTATCTTTTTAATTATGCGGGGTTCCTCATGTTGGGTAGGTCTGATGTTCAGACTACAGTTTCAGTCACAACAGGTGACCTTTTTCAAGTCGTAGTAACCTACCTTTTCAAATGTACACAATCCTGTAAAATTACCCGAAACATACACAGTTTCAATTGAATTGTTTTGCTTGTTGTAATTATCAACATAATTATACCTGCAATTATTACATAAACGAAATCGTACCATGAAAATGACACTATGCAAACGAACACCACATTAATGTTACAAAGTATAGTAACTAGATAATAAAAATCCTGAAATTATATTATTATAAGGTATTTTAATATTATAATAACGTCATACAATAATATACTTTTATGGAAACTCAATAGTCCTTTTACTAATCTAGGTTTAGACGATACTTAGCTGAATAATAGTTAACTCAGTCGTATCACGAGATAATCAACAGGTTTACTATGCACTATGCTATATACATATTATTATAACTATAATAATTATATAGTAATAAGTCATAATAGCTCAATAATTTACTGACTCTATGAAATGTAATAAATAGTATAAGCAAACTAAGTCATAATAATTAAGTTATAAAAATAAGTTGGAAAAATTTAAATGTAAGGTGAATATGAATATTATTAATAATAATTATGTAAGATTTAAGACGTAAGTCCCATTTTGTAATGTTAAAATTAATTAAAATCAAAATCAAGCACTACCATTACTATTATGATACACTCATGACTTCTTACGCTAATATTGAAATGTATTATAAATATGAACTATAAATATTAAATGTTATGCGTTAATAATACATTACGCGTTTTATTTACATTCAACACCTAACCTACATTGTTACATTTTACGACAATTAAGTTTACACTTTTTTTTTTAAACATTATTATCAATATTTTTGTCTATGACTAAAATAGGTCGATTATATTATGCTATTATAATAATTATATTCATAGGCATAAGACGGGCCACCTGATGATAAGTGGGGCCACCTGATGATAAGTGGTTACCGCCGCCAGTAGATACCTACAATATCCAGTGCTTTCGATTTTGCTATTATAATAAATAATTATATTCATAGGCATAAGACGGGCCACCTGATGGTAAATGATCACCAGTGAATACCTACAATAAATCATTTTCATCAAAACGTTGCCAATCTTTGAAAATTCACGCTTTGTATGAAGCGATATAGACCAGCGTTTCCCATTTGGTGGGTCGCGACCCGGTACCGGGTCATTAAACAAATACCGGGTTGCCCGCCTTGTTTTAAAATAATTACCGGGCCATGGCAGAATAAAGTCTGGGAAACACTGATATAGACTATTATAGTTAGATAGCAAAATCGTAGGTCCACAGCTGGCAGGTAGATACGTGACAGGAAAGTTATCGTGTATAATAATCTCAATGTTCCAAATTATCCAAAATTGCTACTAAACAGTGACCAAGGATTTAAAGCAGTGTCTACTTGAGGTGCTGGTGCGTTATAATATCCCTGAGCTAAATCCACTAACGAAATGGGGCAGTTGAAACTGTTGCAATTCTCCAGCAGGGTTCCCAGTCGATGCGCCGAGTCGTAAATCGTGTGCTCTAGAGGTTCTATTGGTAGCACTTTGGTCATCGGCAATCTGAAATAACGAATTAAAAGGTTTACATTACAGTTTACATTACAAGATATATGTACCTAATTTAGTGTATTGAAAGTGGGGTCATCATCGAACATCGTGATTTGTGGGAAAAATCCCGATGATGTGATTTGTGATAAATTTCAATTCGACTGTATTTTTTTTTGTAAGTATGTTTCGTGATCATTTCGCCAATTATGAATCGATTTTGATGATTCTTTTTTTGCATGGTAGATCATACTACAGAGGTGGTTCTGTATAAATTTTATCGAAATCGATCTAACGGTTTTTTAAGTCAACTAAAATCTAAAAATTGTATACATCAATAAGGTTTAGGTTAATAATGTTTTTTGTTCTCTGTACTCTTTACTATTTATGATGTGCACAATAAAGAGTTATATCTATCTATCTATCTATCTACATCGATGGCATTTTCATTTTCTCCGAAACCTCGCTATTTCATTGGATCAGTGCGTTTAGTTTGCCTAAGGGTCATGTAGTCGGTTTCTTTAAATAATAAATGTATGTATTATTCAAACTGCGTATTACGTGATTCTGGCAAATAAATATGTTAAAGCCACTTATAAATTGACGAGTGCTAAAGTACAGTACACAAGCAAGAGAGAGTGCCTGAAGAGACACGAAGAGAATTCCGCTCAGTGGGAATTTATTGGATAACTTTTGCGTTAAAATGCGTAAGAGCGTTTTAGGGTTCTCCTATTACGTTGAATCACTTTCAACTGTTTGTTTCTAATAAAATTAAAGTAATAAGATAAACGAAACGCTCTTCTGATGGTAAGCAATAACGCCTGCCTATAACCATTGCAGTGGTACACATAACTTTTAGTAACAAAACAAAGTCGCGGGCATCACAGCTTTGGCGCTCATTACTTTGACTCATTCGATGGTTAGTCTCAACAGCCTAGTGATTTCGTTAGCTGCAGTACCCTTCAAACCGGAGCACAGTAATGTTTAGGAACACGCTACTGCTTGGCGGAAGAAAGTCTAGTACTGATTAAGACGACCTCCTGTTAAGAACATCTACGGCCAATTAAAAAGTGTAGTTAATCAGAAAGAAAGAAAATAAATAACCATAATATATACTCACGTAAATAGAATCCGAAACATTTCTTCTATCATGTTTCCTCCATGGGGCACTATACGCTGGGTTGTTTCACACAAAGTCTTCAGTATACATTGTCTGCCATCGTAGCCCATCCTGAAAACATTCGTGATTGATTTTGTTAGTTTAGTTTAGAGTACCGCTGTCTAAATAACAAGAAAGAAATAACATTATTTTGTTTTTTCCTCTCGTTATACATTATGCATACTACAAAAAGTAAGTGGGATAACGCTCCCACTATGTTAGTTACTTACCTACTTGGTGGCAGATCTCCTTAGGAAAAGATCGTCTGGGCAGGTATCACTGCAGTATCAGACATTCTACCGTCAAGCAGTAGTGTTGAAACATTACTGTGTTTTGTTTGAAAAGTACTGCTGCTAGCACAATTCCAGGGCCGTTGAGATTAATCATCGAATGTCTCAAAGTCATGAGTAGTAAAAAGTAAAAAGGGGCAGGAGCAATATGTGTTGTCCTAGCGCACACTTTTCGAAAAAATTAACAAGCTGAAATAAAGCCGAGACTCTAGCAAAGTGTCGTTAACAATTAGTCATATGACACGGTTGTTAATCTACTCCAACGTTTCAAAAAAGTAATCTTACTTATCCATAATTGTCTCCAGCTTCCCGTACAACTCCCGTCTACTTCTGCGCTGTGCCACTGGCTTCCTAACCCTGTTGTATCGCCTATAATATAGGGCAGTCTCTGTAGTGTTAGGCAGTTCATAGGCGATGCCCCAATTCAAGCCAAAGGTGAAGATTCCTGGACTCGACGTTGGAGCAGGCTGGCCTATAACACCTACTGTCATGCAGCAGGCGCACTGGGAAAGGAATCCATGTTTTCATAAGTATATTTTTGGCGGGAATGCGGAAGAGTCGTGTTTAGTTACTTTTCCAAATTTTTTTTTGAGTAGGTATTTATACTTATTTGTATTTGTGTTTTATTCATAAAGTGCCGAATTGTAATCGCAAGTGTGGGAACGTGATTTAATGTGAATGAACATGACTTTTCGTATTGCTTTCAAAACACTATCGAAGCTTGTAGTAAAGTACGTATTGGTCATGCCTTAGTACTTTAAGGCATGACCACACTTGCCCTCTAGAAGACGTAGACCTCTCCTAAGACACACTAAGCCTGATGTTCGGTTTTTCACTTCCTACTGCCTACTATCCTATCCTATATCGTCACTCCATCAAGTCTCAGTTTTTTTCTACTGAGCCATCACATTACTTACAAAAATGATCATAATTATGAAGACTGCCAGTAAATGTGACATATCTACCATTTTCACTAATCAAAGGTTAAAATAATGTGCTCATTTCCTATCGATTCGGAGTTGACAGTGATTTTACAAGTTTTATAAAAAAATAACCTATGAGAACAAAAAATGTTCAAATGTATAAAAATACTTTTGAAATTATTTTTCTTTTTCGCTTTTTTATTTAATTAAGAAAACGGCTCTGACGATTTTGATGAAATTTGCTACGCTGGGGATTTGGGGGGCCAATTGATCTAGCTATGTCGCATCTCTATGAAAACGCTGATTTCCGGATCTTACATTTTGCATCACCTAGCAAAGCTAAGCCGTTTTTTTTATATTAGGTAAAACGGATTACAAACTATGAGTATGTAAGGGCATCATATTACAGAAACTATTTTCACAGGAAATTTCAAGTCGAATGAGAGAAGTACCTTAGAAAAAGAAACTTACCGAAAAACTGGATCCCTCAGGAAACGCAACATACCGTTTCCTCCTCGAAAGAATCTTCGATTGGGTCGACCTTCCAATATCCGTTGACGCACTTAGCACTGACATGTAACCAGCCAGTAACAGAATCGCAAAAACATTCGAAATTCGTTTCATATTACGTAACTAAACTTCTAGTTCTTTCGAGATTTGAATTAAAAATGTTTTTGAAATTCGGTAAATCCAATTTTAAATCTTAAACGTCATGTCCTAAAGATGGTCAAAGATTAAAAGCTAGGCTTCCAGCTAAATGGGATTAGGGAAAGTGTACCAGGTCAAGTAACGGAACACAATTTTCACCTCGACGTTGCGGTGTTAACAAATTCTAACTAGCTAGATTTTGTAAAAGAATTTACCTACTTATTATTTACAAGTACACGTGAATAAATCATCTAGTGACATCTCTTATAGTAAGGTATAAAATTGATATATATAAGATATAAGAACCAACTATGTCGTCAAAAAGCAAGAACTCAACTTCACAATAAAAGTATATATTTTGTCTGGGTATTCAATTATATAATGAATGGCCAATGGTAATAAAGGAAGCCAGTTCGTTATTTATATGCAAAATGAAACTTAAATAATTCTTAATCGAAAGGACATATTACTCTATCAAAGAATTTATCGAAATTGTGTGACATTTTGTAATTTAGCTCATGACATAATTAATAATTTGAAACTTAAAAAAAAAATACATTTTGGCTTAGATTTGTTTGTTAATAATTCATATTCATAAATAAAAATTCTCAGTATGATTTTTAATGTGTTTATTCTTTTATGTTATCCAAAAAGTTTAGTATTGCTAAACAAGGCCCAAGGGCTTCTCTGGATGTCGGATGTAGGAGATGGGGCATTATAATATCCTTTAGCCCAGTCGACCAAAGATATAGGACAATTAAACATGGAGTCACAGTTATCTAGAAAAGCGCTGAGACGATGGGCTGATGAGTAGATGGCATGTTCCAGAGGCTCAGAAGATACTATCTTGGTAAGAGGCATCCTGTAAAAAAAGTGTTATTTCTAAAATGTAACTTGTTTTTGGCGTTTAATGTTTTTTTTATTTTTGGCTTAACACTTTTTTCAGTTTGCCAGTGATAATACATTCTATAAAATATTAAATGAAATTAGTCTGATGGAAAATCAAACAAAATAAGTCAGGATTAAGTCCGGTCATGCCCTCATAAAGGAGTGGATAATTGCTCGAAGCCTCTACGGAGGTTTTGAAAGCAATACGAAAAGATACGTTTCACTAAATTATACACAACAAAAAATAGAAAAAAATCTAACTACTGGACGTATCCATTTGAAATTGGGTATAGATGCATCTTATAGAATATTATTTAAGGATACAAGATATCTTTTATCTTAATCTAATAATGAAATAGCGAAAGTTTGACTATTGCTTGTTTGTTACACGGTAATATATAATGTCTTTCTGAACCTAATTCTAAGGTTAACGCGGACGAAGTCGCAGGCGTAAGCTAGTAGTAGGTACATGAATACTTACGTAAACAAAGTTCTGAATATTTCTTCAATCATGCTAGTGCCGTGCGGGACTATGCGCTGCGAAGTCTCACATAACGTCTTCAAAATACATTGTCTTCCATCGTATCCCATACTGGAATTAGAAATATACTTTTTTGTTTATTGTGTTTGTTCAGTCCTGTTATTTTGAACTGTCCCACTGCTACGAGCTTCTTTTCATTGTTTTTTACACAGAAATAACGCGTGTCCATGACCTTTGCAGCGATACACATAACTTTGAATAACAAAACAAAGTCCAGGGCTGCTTTGGCGCTCATTACTTTAAGACACTAGATGTATTGAGAATAATCTCAATAGCCCCGTTATTTTACTGTAAATGACAGTGTGGCCAAAGACGTTAGACGCGGTCCGAAGGGGAGGGTCACAGGAGAACTGAACACTTTTAGCGATGATAACTCAGTGGTTAGCGCGGTAGGTTCGCATGCCGAAGGGCGTGGGTTCAAACCCCAACAATGAGCTTGAGCTGCCGGTGAAGGAAAACATCGTGAGGAAACCATAGCATGGTGGTAGGGTACTTTAGTACTCGGCTGGCTAGCTACCACCCTCAAGTTGAAAATCTGCCGCCAAGCATCTAACGGTGTATTCCGGCAGCCTCACTTGAGAGCCAGTTCCATTCCAGGCTAGGTGTGCTTTACCATATTCGACCACACCTTCACTTAACATAAGGTAAGCTGTAGTCAAATATCTAGCCTTTCAAACATTAAAAAAAAAAACTTCCATTTTTTTGACAGCCCCGTTGGCTCATTGGTAGCATGTCTGCTTCAAGAGCTGTAGGGCGTGGGTTCGATTCCCACCCAGGACAAGCTATAAAAACCAAATTTTTTGATATAAAAACCAAATGTTTGTTCTGTGTCTGGGTGTACTGTATGTATTATAAGTATGTATTTACAAAAAAAAAAAAAAATTTAGTATTATATCAGTCATCTGACTCCCATAGTACAAGCTCTGCTTAGTTTGGGGTCAGATGGCGCTGTGTGTAATGTCCTACGATATTTTATTTATTTATTTATTTGTTTTACAATCTGTGCTATAAAATTGTGTATTGTGTAACAAAGTCTAATTTACTCAAATATATATATTTTATTATTAGTGACCTCCTTCAAAATTTTGGGCTGCGATCGCGCCTGACCAGATTACGCCTATATTTGTATCTTACTTGTTCAAAATAGTTTCAATCTTTTCGTACAGATCCCGCCTGTTTCTTCTCTGCTGGGCATTCTTGTTATGTCTGTATTTCTTCTGTAGGTAATAAGCTGCCGTCTCCGTGACGTTCGGGAGCTCGTACGCTATGGCCCAGTTTAGGCCAAAGGTGAAGGTACCGGGAGAGGAAGACGGAGCTGGTTGGCCAATCAAACCTACCGTAAAGCAACCAGCTATCTGGAAAAATAAAATTACAATTTCATCTTGCATGTTCTTAGATGCTTCTACAATGCTTGTACATTATTATTTGTAATGAAAGCATCTTTAGCCGCGTTGAACGATTTTTGGTAAGAGGAAAATTTAAGGTTCGCGACAACGACATAAATATCATAAAAGTAGTGAGATGAACGATACTCTTATGATGGTAAAAAATATATTGTCCATGACCATTGCAGCAGTAAGTGACTTTGAGTAACAAAATAAAGTCCGAGGCATCGGTGCTTTGGCGCTCATTACTTTGTGACTTTCGATGGTTAGTCCCAACAGCCGAGTTATTTCGCTAGCTGCAGTAAACCGGAAGACAGTAATGTTTACACACTGCTGCTTAATGGCAGAATATCTGATATTACAGTGGTACCTACCTAGACAACTTCCTACCTATACTAGTTAACAAAATATTTAGGTACAATTTCTCTGATGTTCCTTATTAAAGTGTATATAATTTGATTTTTAGTGAGCTGTGTGAATTTTCAACATTTCTGTAAGAAAATACTTTTACGGGATTAATGTTTAATTATATATATAATTTATGTAGATGTTATTATCCACCTACTTTTTTGTAGACTTCTTTAGAGAGATCTATGTTTTGTTTTTTTTTAATGTTTTACATAGTATTTTCGTGAAATAAAAAAACAGACATTCAGAATCGTAACTAAGTACAATTAAGATCTCCAAAGAACTTATTGAGTCCATGTACTTTATCACTTTTTCTTTATTTGGTTAAGTTACCACAATAGTAAACTTTTGATATAGTTGTACAGCAAAAGAATAAAATAACAATAACTTACCGAAAAACTTGATCCTTCTGGAAAAGCCACATATCGCTTCCTTCTAGATAATAATCTAGTGGTCGAATTATCAACCTCCGTGGGAAAACTCAAATGCACACAGGCCAGCAACAAAATAAAAAAATATGTTACAAACATTTTGAATTCAGACTGTAGAATATTTTTCACGGTGAATCTAAACGTCAAACAGAAAAAATAAAACAAATTTTACAAACAACCGACCACTTTTTAAAGAACGTGTATGTAACAGTTTGAAATTCGAACACCAAAATGAAATTGAGGCTTCAATTGTTTCTGAACAAAGAATAGTTGGTCAAGTTAGTGCTAATAGAGTCAAATTGATGCGGTTTTGAGACAAACGTAGGTAAATACCTACAAATAAGTAGTTTCGTGACCGACTTTGCAAATTAGGTTTTTGGTCTCACCAAGCCCATTTTTGTCGGAGTGAGTTTTTTAAATTAGTGAATATAATTGACAGTTGGAAGATTTTAACAAAAAAAAACAACAAAATTAAATAGTAAAAAAATTGGAAAAAATAATCCTGATGATAAGCCGTGATGACGATTAAACGCTAGCTTATTGATAAAAAAACGCATGTACATTTTTTTACTTACGTTAACAAGTCGATATGGATGGTCCCAATTTTTCCCCCACGTCATCCGTACATTTGATGAAATGTTAACGAACTTTTTATAGTTAGAGTGTCGAATTCATTTTCGCGATTTCGCAATTGTGCCTATAGTAAAAGCGGTTAGTGTAGTTCGGATGTACAACTGCATTTACAATATACTGGTCACAACAATGTGATGAAGGAGTCTTGAGTTTTTTTTGGAAAAAAAAAATTGTTCATGAATTTTTTTCGCTCTCTATTCTCTTTATGTTGTGTAAATTATTCTCGATCAGTAAAAATGTTTTTCATTGACAAAAAAATCTCTCACTCACGCATGTTTACTCGTTTATGTGTGGCTGAATTTGCACATGAACGGTAAAACAATATGTTGTTACAATATATGCAATTCAAAAATAAGTAGCTGTAGCATAACTTGGTAGAGTTTCTTTATAATCAGGAAAGGGCCATACTATCCAATGAATTTAACAATACAAATATTCAAGACAAGCGGACGCTTCGTGGTTTCACCCACGTAGCTCCCGTTCCTGTGTTTGTTTGTATCAAATAGGCTCCGAAACTACTGGACTGATTTCAAAAATTCTTTCACCGTTGGAATGCTACACTATCCCCGGGTGACATAGGCTACTTTTTATCCCTGTAGTCCTACGGGAACGATAACTACGCGAGTGAAACCGCGAGTCATTCGCTAGTATAATAATTTGTTTGAATTTTTAATTTCGCTTTATTATATCTGTTGGTGGCAATTTGTTATGTTTGTTTTGTTTGACCAACAAGGGCTCACCGGAAGACCAGCGCTGGTCATACCACTTAGTATGACCAGTATTATGCTGAGGTGAGCCCCTATTTTGTAACTGTTTGTCTCTGTTTGTTGTTATTTTTGTTGTAACACAGACATTTGTGTTACAAAATCAAAAACCATTTTCTTTCCTTTTAATATAGATTTTGTAGTTGGATTAAACAATTAAAACCAGGCAAGATGGTGATCAAACTTAAGCCTACTTGTAATAAACAAACTACCAAATGAGCTAACGGGGAGACTAATGTTTAATTATTCAGGTCAGGTGCGTCACATATAAACAAAAATCGTGACATGTATTTACAAACCCCCACAAAGGTCCTCAACCCCAAATATATCCTTTTAACCTCGCAGTTTTAGCGTACGAGAGATTTATGAAAATCATATATCACTGGTTCCGACTCCGCATACCCTACCAAGGATTAAGCTTACGTTCGTAGCTTTGGTGACTGAACTCCTTCTTTGAAACCTTTTGTAATAATGTAAGTGTTGTCTGAAAGGGACACAGGGAAAATCATCAAGACAAAAAAAATATGAATGTCTTATAAATTGACACAATGCACGAACGTGTCATGGCCGGAAAAAACCCCTTGGTTGCTGATTATGAAGTTGCCTGGAAGAGGTCGTTTTTAGCGATAAGGCCACCAATTGTTCCAATAGTATTAAGTATTTCAATTGTTATATTTGTTTGTAATTGGTGTGAAAGAGCTACATTATTATCCTAAGACTTTTCACACAGCGCCAACTAGATGGCGCTGTATGAAAAGTCAAACTAAGCAAACTACTAACCAGATAACTGATAGAATACTTATCTATACTATTATAAAGAGGAAAGATCTGATTGGTTGTCTGTATTGTATAGACGCCAAAACTACTGGACCGATTTCAAAAATTCTTTCACCGGGAAAGGGAAGCTACACTATCCCCCGGGTGACATAAGCTACTTTCTATTTCAGTATTCCCACGGGAAAGGGAACTGCGCGGGTAAAACCGCGAGGCATCCGCTAGTATTTTTATAAAAATAAAGATGTACTTATAATACTGGAACAAACATTTAAGTTTAACATATAAATTTTTGTTCTGTTTGAGAATCGAACCCACACCCTACAGCTCAAGAAACAACTATCAAATTAGTTAACAGGGCAGTCGGTCTTTAGTTATTTTCGAGAAGCTGATAGTAGTGGTGTCTAGAAATCCTTCGGTGTGTAAGGCGATAACTATTTTAGGGATATGTACTAAAATGCTTTCTCGCGCTGTTGGCTTCCAATCGCTTAGAACGAGGTCTTAGACCAAACTTATTCCTCTACATTTTTTTCTAGGAAAATACTGCAGAAGGTGTCTTGAGCCTGACTACTAGCATAAATCTACCTACCTTTGTGTACGATTACAAAACGTTCTTAGCTTAAATCGTAGACTAGCTATAAAATTTATGACTCACTTTTTTTCTACTCTATTCTAGTTGCAAAACGATTTATTTTTTATTTTTTTCCGATTTATTTTGTGGAGTTTTGTCGATATTCGACTATGCCACTCCCATAAAAACATAATACATTGTACAACTCTTACTCTACTTGCAAAACGATTTGCAAAAAGGTTTTGTAAAGTTGTAAAATTTATTTTTTCTGAGTTCGGTTTATTCTTGAATAGTGGCCACAGTAAAAGTTATTCTTAATTATTTTTTTAAGTTTATTTTTTTATGCGATTGTAATGATACGAATGATTCGCTCTCCTGACGGTAAGAGATAACGCCTGTTCATGACCATTGCAGCGATACGCAGCACTTACAATAGCGAAACAAAGTCCAGGGCATCGCTGTTTTGGCGCTCATTACTTTGCGACTTTCGGTGGTTAGTCTTAACAGCCCTGTAATTTCGCTAGTTGCAGTACCCGTTAACACAAGTAAAATTTCAACTTAGTAAACTTCAAGCTTACAAACATGTCTACACTAATTATAAAGAGGAAAGATTTGATTTTTTGTTTGTATTGAATAAGCTCTGAAACTACTGGACCAATCTGAATAATTCTTTCATCATTAGAATGCTACATTATCACTGAGTGACTTAGGCTATATTTATATTGTTAATACGAGTTTTGTTTTCCCATGCGAAGCCGGGACGGCCCGCTAGTATGAAATAATTTCAAAAATTATTATAATGATCTTTCACTCATATGCAATTTAATAAAACAACTATTTGCGTAATTACATATTTGACAATCCGTCCTAATTCATTCTGCGACACAAAACTGACAAAGATGGATCCAAATAACCTTTGATTTGCCCTAACATAAAAATACAAATATTTGTTGATAACACCAATGTTACGAGTCAAATGTAAAATCATTTCAAATATGTGTACCTAGGTATCTTAAAATTAGAATAAAAACAAAATGACAAATAAAGTACATAATAGTATGTCGATTTGAAAACATGTCAATTTAAAAATATTGTCTAATATAAAACATGTCAATATGAAATATACCATAGTTATAATATTATACAAGATTATAAGCTTGGAGTGTTATTCGAAAGAGCATACACCTATATAGCGAAAGTATGCAAGATTAATGGAATATTAAACGCTAAAGCGTAAACATTACGAGTGATCGATTCTAACAGATGACCCGTCTGCGTGGCACTCTCGGCACCCTTTACGTGACGTCTAAGCAATAAGGGAATACGAAGTAAAATTATAATAATTATGATACCTATATTTTGTTATACCTACTTAAGGTGGTTCGATTTCCATACAAACAAATTTTTGCCATATATGAAATGAAATGAGATTTATTCACGAAAAATCTAAATTCATTATTCTAATACTAAATTCACATGCCGAGTTACGGCAAAATAGGAGAAATGACTAATAATTATAATAACACCAATGTAAACCCTTTAATTGGTGTTATTATAATTATTAGTCATTTCTCCTATTTTGCCGTAACTCGGCATGTGAATTTAGTAAAGAACAAATTGCAGAAAATAGTATAAATTAAAACAAACAATGTTAAGTTTGATATAGATAAATAATTGTTTTAAAATAATAATAACTATGTTAATGTCAAAGTATGTATAAATGGACTAATGGAGCATAATTTTACAGAGAAATCACAGCTACTGGCATTTACCTTGGTCTTTATTTGCGGTAAATCACAATTGCTTGAATAAAACAGTAAATTATTAGCATAATCAACTGTTTTATTCAAAAATCATATATTCATAAATCATTCGTGAATTTGATTTTATGCTCATAATCTAATGTTTCATTCAAGTAATTGTGATTTACCGCAAATTATTTGCGATTGTAAACCAAGGTAAATGCCAGTAGCTGTGATTTCACTGTAAAATTTGCTCCATTTGTCCATAAATGGCAAAAAACTATTTGTATGGAATTCGAACCACCTTAAGTCGGTTAATAAAGGTAAATGCTTAGTAAAAATGATAGTGTAATTTATCTTTGGACAAGCTTTCCAGAAGTTCATTTAAACTTGGCAACTTGACAAAGCAACTTGGCTTTTTTTTATGTAATTGTAATGAGCCGTACGAGATGCTCTCCTGGTAGTAAGAGATAACGCCTGTCATAGGAATCTGTTTGGGCAACCCTACTATTTTTGTGAGGACTTAGTAAAGTCCCACTTGTAATTGCTTTATATACGTTTATATATATTCTCTAGTACATCTAGCTGTAAGATTTCCATTTGCTTTGATTATAAAAAAAATGTTTGTTTAACCAACATCTCTCAACTTATCCCACGTCCCGAGGTTTCTACTCGACGTAATGGAATAATATCTTTATTGTAAACCTGCTAATGTAGACCCTATAAACAATTACCACGTGCGTAAGGAAATTGCGTTTAATGCCCACGTCTTTTGTACTACACTCGTGTGGGTACATAAAAGGTTCATAAACCTTTATAATGGACGTAGATGAGAGCCAACAAATTGAATCTGTGATAATATTATGAAAGTATATTTCTGGTACCTTTTTTTGGTCCTAGTAGCAAAAAGGATTTTAACCTGGTCAAAAAAGGAGGAGGTTCACAATTCGACTATGTGTTTGTTTAGGGTAAAACGAGACCCTATTACTAAGACTCCGTTGTCCGTCCGTCTGTCCGTCTGTCACCAGGCTATATCTCATGAACTGTGATAGTTACACAGATGATGTTTTTATAGATAATGGTACGGAACCCTTCGTGCGCGAAACCGACTCGCACTTGGCCAGTTTAAAAAAAAATCTTTTTTGTATGTTGTTACGCGTTCATTTCACCAATTATGAATTGATTTTGATGATTCTTTTTTTGAGCGGTTTTTTAAAAATCAACAAAAATTTATACAATCATTCTGTAGCTAAAGGATCAAAGATTACGTTGAGTGCGATACATAGAATCCCAAAGCATTGCTTAGTGCTCAAAAATGTACACGTACACACGGCCGTGGTCACGGCACAAGCACACCCTGATTTTTTGTTCGTCTCGGTTCTTGATATCATTTTAAAACTACATAGGTACTTACTAAACGTTTTGACTCCACATTTTTAAACCCTCAACCATTATTCTTTCAAAGTTAAATGAAACCAGGCATGTATTCGTACATCAGCGAAAATATATTTCATTTGGGTGGTTTATTCAGATCTAAAACAAAATTGAGTAAAGAAAAGGGGCAGTCGTTGCCTCTGTCACAAAAGTTTGGGTCCAATAACTCATTGTAAGTCAGGCCTATTTCTTTGTTGAACTCTTGCTCGTGTAGTGGGGCCCTGGAAATAAAGATAATTTATCGATACCATCATGTGGAGGGGCAACAGGGGCGTAGCGAGGTGGGGGGCGTGGCGAGTGATAAATGTTTTTATCATTTATCAATATTTAGGTACTTATCAAGTATTTTTACGTATATGATTGACTGCGAGAGGATTATAAGTGAATTATTGTAATCGCTATTACGAACAACTTATTATTACGATCTCTGGATTAAATAAACGCACTCTATATAACCGAAAATTCATAAAAGAAAAAATCTCGAAGATGTGTCAACTCTACCAACCCGCACTTGGCCAGCGAGAAGAAGAAGAAATCTCACAGTGAAAAAGAGCCCAGCTGTGGGGCAATTTATAAAAACAGGCATGATTCGTATGTTAAGGTATTAAATATTAGTAATAACTGTGTAACACTATAATTATTTTTTAATATTATTAATCTTGACATTTTTTTCCAAATTAATTATAAATTTGCTACATATTCTTCTATGTACCCTCTACCTTACCAAGTACGTAAGTCTGACCGTAAACTGAGGATATTTTGATGTTCCAATGTATGTAGTATGTATGTATATAGGGTTACTTACTTCCTACTATTGTATCTATGCAAAGTGGGTAATGTATATGGAAACCAGCGGGAAACATCTAATTTTACGAGTTGAAGTTAAAAAGGTCATTGACGTCCATATTATACGGGAAATGATTGTAAAAACTTATATTTGTGATTGTTATTATTTTTGCAATGAGTTAGTGTTTGATCACAGCTTATCTGACGTGAAATGCCATAGTCGAGACAATTATACCATAGCCTACTAATGGACATATATTTTTCCGAAGCCACGTCTCTCTTTTAGATTGTTGCTTCCAGCCAACTGTTCTATCGTCACTTTATTGGATGACTTACCGTCATGGCATCACAGACATCATTCTCAAAATTTGTCTATCAAATGCTAAAAGATTTTTTCAAATCCGACTGGTAGTTTCAGAAATTAGCGCCTTCAAAAAAATCTTCTGCTATATTTTATCTATACTATTATAAAGAGGAAAGATTTTAGCGTTTGTTTGTTGGTATTGAATACGCTCCGAAACTACTGAACCAATCTTAACAATTCTTCATCTATATACTACTATAAAGAGGAAAGATTTGATTGTTTGTTTTTTTGTATTGAATAGGCTCCGAAACTACTGGACCGATTTCAAAAATTCTTTCACCGTTGGGAAACTACACTATCCCCGGGTGACATAGGCTACTTTTTATTTCTATATTCCCATGGAAACGGAGACTACTCTGGTGAAACCACGAGGCGACCGCTAGTTACATATAAATTTGTTGTGTACCGTAGGTTCACCCTCGTTTTCCAGGATAAAAAGTCCTATGTACTTAAACAGAGTAAGCTATATTTATAGCCTTTGATTATTATTAAGACATATATCTTTAAATCATTATTTAACTATAATATAAGATAACGTAGGTAGCTGCAATCTGAATTTCATTCAAATTACATCAGCTGTTACAACGTGTAAAGCTAACATATGTACCTATATACAAACATTCGCATTTCTAATATCAGTGTGCTGGCCACCCAGACCTTCACCACGGTACTAATTGCTAAGTAATCCTTGTACGTGCTCCAAAACGTATTCCCATTCATTAAATTCACATTTCACACCACAACCCCTCTTAAAGATTTCGCCAGAATTTCTAGTTTAGTAGGTACGTATCCTCCTTCCACATTAACATACTATCATAAAAATAATATAATCCGACGGTTTTGCTTTAGCGATTCATATTTTTGTAACTTATTGGGGTTTCTTTATTTTGCTGTGCTGAGAGACAATGGTTTGTTACATTATTTTACAAAAAATAACGGCATTTTATTTGCATTATATTATTACTTTCATTAATTTAAAGAAACGAAATATATCAAAACAATCAACATCAATCTCAATGTGCCCTAGATGCTAACCGCATTCCCTTGCTGGATGGCTAGAGAAATCCTTTGAGCCAAAAACTACCCTGACCCACTCCTTCTTTCTGAGTCAAACACCTTCCTAGCTCCTCCACAAATTGCAGTCATTATTTTATATATAGACTTGATTATTTAAATAGTTAAGTATGTATTATGCATTTATTATAATTTTATTACAAAAATTGGTTTGTGTTTTATTTAATTACATCCACAGTCTTCTTTATCACACTGCTGGGTACTGGGAAGGCCTCTCTCTTGTTGTCATATACCTCGGTCCGGTGCCAATCTAGTCCAGCTATGACTCGCGACGGTGACAATATCGTCGATTCGATTATTTGATTTCGATGAGTCGATTATTTGACTTACTATGAAGATAATGTGAGATATGTGTACATTTAAAAAAGACCTCATTAATATTTTCCATTTGATTAGATCAGTCCTAAAAGTGGTCCTCTGTTGACTCGTTTAGGTACTGGAAACGTAAGTACATCTAAGGAGTGTTCGCGTTTGATTTTTTACCAATATTGAGACGATTAAAGAGTTGTACGAGCATAGGAAATATTGACTTAAGGCAAAGCTAATGCAATGTTTGGTAGTCAAGTCGTCAAAATACATTTCATTCGTGCGAAGTTGGAACGGGTGTGCGTGCGTATGGTTAATTAAAACTTTGAAAAAAGTCAGTACTTACGTAAACATGACCCTCAATATGTCATGGACGAGAGACTGCCCAGGTGGTGCTAGAAGCGTCTTGGCTTCACAAATGCTTCTGATAACACATGCTCGACCGTTCATATTTCTTCTGAAAAATATTGAATAACTAATGTAAACCCAACGAAATCATAAACCCATTGTCATACGTGAGCGACGACCAAAGACAAGACGCGACATGACGTGACGTGGACAGGATCGAGTAAACTGATCTCCGAGACGACGTATGCCACGTGTAAGAATAAAGGGTGTTTGTTATTTTCACGTCGTATCGCATCGGTTCGCGTTACCATATTCGTCGCTTACATAAGACAACGGGTAAAAGACATTAATGAAACCAACATAATCATTGAATATAATACAAATAGCGCTTTCTGTTACATTCGTTCAAAGTTCATATGAACCGGAAATACGGCAGAGCAGACGTCCTCTGCAAATTGCATGAACTGCGGGGTTGTCGAACGCATATCATGTGGTGGCGGAGTGTGTCCGGACTGAAGCTGATAGGTATGAATTCTCAATAATAACCAACCTCAACTTGATGGTTGTGTAATAGTGTAGGTACTGGTTATTCAATTATTGGAAGAGGCCAGAATACTGATCACCAATATATTGGTGATGCTTAAAGTATATATATACTTATATATATACTTTAAGCATAGGATGGAATGTACCAATAAGGGTGACATAGTTGACTAAAGACTATAGCGATGATAGCTCAGTGCGCGGTAGGTTCGCATGCCAAAAGGCGTGGATTCAAACCCTAACAATGAGTATGAGCTGCCGGTGAAGGCAAACATCGTGAGGTAACTATAGCATGGTGGTAAGGTACGTTCTAGTACTCGGCTGGCTAGCTACCACACTCAAGTTGAAAATCTGCCAAGCATCTAACGGTGTGTTCCGGCAGCCTCACTTGAGAGCCATTCCCATTCCAGGCTAGGTGTGCTTTACCATCTTCGACCACACCTTCACTTAACATCAGGTGAGCCGTGGTCAAACACCTAGCCTGTAAACAATTTAAAAAAAACCTCCCTGTGACAAATGAAGATAAAAGACCTGTACAGCTCTTTTTTACATTCTTAAATCGCGTTCCCAGTCGGTAGCGCGCACCCAAAAACTCGATGCCGTATTGGAGCAATGAGTGAATTAAAGTAAAGTAGCATTCCTGGACCATGGGATATGGCAGGAGTGCAGGCACATAACGTGAAACAGGCACGGCTTATCTTTCCACACAACTTTTCTATGTGGTCTTCCCAGACTAAGTCCTCTATCTAGCTGCAGGTCCGTGTCTGTGGTTGACTGCACTTGATATATCTGATCACAGTTATATTATTAATGCAAAGATTTGTATGTATGTATGCTTGTTACTTCTTTACGCTTCACCAAGAAACTTGTGAACTCGGAAAACGTGTGTGAAATTGCGTGGCAAAGTTTCACATATATTTTGGTTATATTATTATTTGTACAATTAAAAATATCAAACCACATCTTTGCTTAACTTTGATTGCCGGCAGACAAACGCTAATATTTTATTTAAAAAACGGAGTATCAAAACAACTTACAGCTCCAAGGCATTATGTAGAGTCTCCCAAAACTCTCTCTTCTGTCTGTGGTGTAATTTCCTCCTAGTCTGCGCGCTGATAAATTTGGAGTCTGGTAGGTGGTAGGCAATATCTGCCTCGATAACGAGGTACCACCCCGATGGCACGTGGGTCATGAATGTCTTAACTACTGATGTTGTCATCTGAAATGCATAATTGTTATCCAATCGTTATGACGATGATGACGAGGGTGGTAGGTGAGAGATGTACCTCGTCATTGACAGTGGTGCGTTATGCTGTCCGATCTTGTTTCCACATTGACATTATTGTGTTCGAGTTTAAAGAGTACAAGGTGTTTTAAAGGTAAGAGTAGCGAAATTACTGGGCTGTTGAGAATATTGAAACTCTCAAAGTAATGAGCGCCAAAGTAGCTGTACACAGAACTTTAAGTAACAAAGTTCAGGGCATAATTTTGCACATTTCAAAACAACCTTTAGTTTATTCATAATTTTAAGTAAATAAAGAATAATACCTATGTTAAGTTGTCAATGGACTTGCTTTGCAAGAAGCTAATTACAAATCTAAGAATAATTACTACATTGAATAATTATTCAGAACTAAAAATACGACAAGTAAATTGTAACGAATCTACGTAATTATTATGTTTTACAGATCTATAATTTTAATATTAACTGCGGTTTTATAACATTCCTTAAAAAAATCTACATAATAAATCTACTTCCTCAAATAGTACCTAAGATTAATATTTTTTTTAATAAAAACTACCTACTCTAAAACTATCAAAACAAAAAATTACAATTACCGAAAAATTTTGAGAGCTTTAAGTTTCCGTGATAAAATGTAGCTTGAAGTCCGATTTCAAAAATAATAAAGAATTAGCGCATATAAATAAGTAAATTTAATAGTATAATCCTTTTTTTTTTAATTAGTCAAAAATGGCGTACTTATTATAGACGTAAAATAAAAGACACTTACAGAAATAGTACTTCCATCAGGAAATGCAATATGCCTCCTTTTCCTCATAGAACTCATAGGATTTTTCACATTGGGACAGTGGTCAACAGTAGTGTTCAAAGTAACACCTCGCTCAACAGCGAGAAAAACCACCAATAGTACACAATAATTGAAATAGATCATTTTACGTGTTTACTGAACTGTAGTAACATTTGTAATAACGAATTTGTGATGTCATGAGGTGACAAGCAATTTTTGGATTAGGCTGAATGCTCACTAGCTTTCGTGAATAGTGCGTGATCAAAGCATGCCGCGAGATGAGGAAAATGATGTTTTGCGCTTCAATTTTCCCCAAATGATTTGTGATGTCGATATAAAGACATGACACTACAATGAAAAAAACTAAATGAAATTTTATTGACAGCAACAACATTTAAAATTATACGTACGTATATCTCACGGATGTAAATAAAATAAGTTTTTGTTTCTTATAATTAATAGGCTGGCGTTTGACCACCATCTCACCTGATGTTAAATGATGATGCGATCTACGATAGAAAACGCTTGCTTAGAATATGTTGGCCAATAAAATCATAATCAGTTTTTATGGTTTATATGGATTTAAGTAGGTATCTATAATATAATCAAACAATTCTTAAGATAAATAAACTTTCTCATGTATTTTTTTCTATCTAAAAGTCTTAAATTGAGCGCTCTCCTGTTTGTAAGAAATAATGCATGATGCTCTAAGTTCTGGTTACTTTAAGTCACAAAACAAAGTATTGAGCATCGCTATTTTGGCGTTCGTTACTTTGGGACATTCGAAGGTTCATCTTAATAGCCCTTTAATTCCTAGCTAGAAGAATACCTAGCTTAGTCTAATTCTTTCGGAGCTCTTTGAGCTCTTTTATCTTGACTGCTTAGTTGGTTCTGTATCAATGTCAGAAAAAGCTAAACATCATTATGGCCAAGCTTAATATAACTTATTTGATGCAACTCTTAACAGAACTTGGACTTTAGCAACGAAATAAATATGCCCATTGCTCTAGTATTCATTTTCTATACTCTTCTTTTTGCTTCCTGCGATTTCAATAAATAATCGTTGTATTGGGTGAAAGACGGTACTAATTTCGCGGCTAAAGATCTAAAGCAATAGAAGAACCCGGACCGTTGCACAGGTTTAAATCCTGTTTGTACGTTAACTATGTTAACTTTTCTACTAAATTCACAACCAATTTGTTACAATGTACGTTCTTCCGCTTTGTTTTAGTCCTACGCTTATATACAACTGGTTTGATTGTCATTCCAGACATGTATGGTGTATGCATTATACAAACAAGTGTGCGCGTGCCTTAACACTACACCCCCTGGTGAGCTGCATACATTTGTTGAGAGCGGAATAGTGTGGAATATAATTCAATATAAACTTAGTGTTATAGCATAAACCGACTCTTTTTTATTATAAGCTTTTATTTAACTGCAGTGTTTGTGTATTTATCTACATTAATATTATGAAGAGGAAAGAATTGTACTTTTGGATTTTTGTATGTTTGTAACGAATAAACTCAAAAACTAGTAGACCGATTTCAAAAACTCTTTCACCGTTGTGACGGTACACTATCGCCTGGTGACATAGGCTACTTTTAATCCCTGTATTACCACGGGAACGGAAACAACGCGGGTGAAACCGCGTAATTAGTTTATTTTTATCATCCTTAGGAACAGCCTCACAATTGACCTACTTTTTAAGCTGATCATTATTCCAGGATAAAAGGTAGTTTATTAATCCAGGATGTAACTCTCGTCTATAAATCAGATTAGCAGTTACGAATGTACGTTTAATGAAGAAAAAACACGTGCACTTGTGTGTGCAAAATGTTAGTTAAAAAATCTTCTTTTTTTCTATTTGTTTACTGAGTGCAAATTTAAAATAAATTCATTAGATCGTTACATGTAAGTAATTCTTGCTAATATTAGATGTAAATACATTTAAGTATACAACATATTATACTATTTTATAATTATAATATAAATATAATCATACAAAATACATTCACTACTGCTAATCTTGAGTAATTTAATCAGCTAAACAGATAACGTCAACCTTAGATAATAGCGTAGCTAGCTACTGTAACAACTGATGGCCTCATCGATAAATACAAAACAACTGGCTCGTGTAACAACTGGTGGCCTTATCGCTCAAAGCAATACAACTAGCTAATGTAACAACTGGCGTCTTTATCGCTAATAGTGATACAAATAGCTAGTACAATTCACATTTCTGCACTATTAATCTAATCCTCAGTCTATAGTCCAAGCTAACCATCATCAACTAAAGACCTGGAAAGTGATAATTAAATACACGTTTCTGACATTCGTTAAAAGGGCACGAAACCACAATACACATTACACATGTTGTACAATACATATGCAACGTTGAGTCGCCCTTGGCTGTTTTTAATCCTTCCGCAGATGGACGCAAACAAGTAAATAAAGATTAAAATTTCATTTAAAAATATTGACACTGCAGAGTGTGCGAAACACGGTCGTGTTTTTAAAAACAAGAAAATAATTGAAATCGATCACAATATTTTTAATTGATGGTTTTGTTATTTCAAATATATTTTCGCTTTCTTATTGTTAAACACTTGATATTTTTTTTTTGGCTGGAGAAGTTTTTGTACACTTTGCCATCAAGTTCACTGACACCATTTCCAAAACTTTTGAACCAAACAGTAGTATGAAAAAATTATGTATGACATATTTTCATCAACAAAAAAATATATAAGCATGCCGTACTTAAAAAAAATAACAGCGAATATCATTTGGTTTTTATGGTCAGGATAGGTGTTTGACCACAGCTGATGTTACGTGATTGTTGTCGAAGATAAAAAGGAAACCTAGCCTGGAATAGAACTGACTCTCTAGCGATGGTACTGAAGCACAACGTTAGGTGCTTGGCGTCAGATATTAACTTGTTGCCTCATGACAGGCAATCATCTATCATCAGCTACGAAAAATGTTATTTTCATTTTTTGCGTTACCTTCTGCATGTTGTGAACACAGATTTTAAGAATGCTACTTTAAACAAATATACAATCAAACTGTGTAATTAATTAGTGACAAAGGATATACTTCTACATCTTAACTGTGACAAATTATTCATTAAACTAAATTTTAATATTCTAAAAATTACAACGTAGTTTTACTAAACTTTTCCGCTTCACTTTTCTGTTGAAGGTAGAATTTCAAATACTACCTGTAAGTTACTTTTTACTATTGCCAGCTAAAAATAATATCACTTATTTTGCCACACCTATGTCTTAAAATTATCAAGTAAGTACAAAACTTTGGTCATTTTTATACTGTTCAGTGCATGTATTCAGATATCAACTTTCCATAATTATATAAATAAAAAAAACCAATTGCAGTCTTGCAAAAACTCGAAAATGGCGCGACCGATTTTGATGATTTTTTTGTGTGTCTTAGTGAGTCCCTGGATTGTTTAAATTCATAATTAGACCCGATAGGTGGCGCTGCGAGCGCGGCGCAAGTCAGCTAAAATAATAATAATAAAAGTAATGTGTTAGACTGTTTTATACTATGTAATTATTTATATATATATATATATATATATATATATATACCTTACCTGAGACAAAAAGTAAGAGACAAAAACTTCTTAGCATTTAATAGTATTACCGTGTGGGTGCTGGGTACATCATGCTGCAGGAAAAGGATTTGTACAGTGCCTAGGGCTTGTGACCTAGGTGTTAAGGGCCTATTTTAAATATGTATTAACACTTATCTTCACTACCCGTGTTCCCATCCCTACCCAACCAATCTTTAGCCGACGTTTTGCCTCTACGTTTCTCATCCGTACGGCCAAGGAATGGAACAAGCTGCCGGCTCTCTTGTTTCCTGAGCGATATAATCTAGATAATTTCAAGGTCAGATTGAATAAGTATTTTCTAGGTCTGCGTGCCTCATCTTTGATTACATCATCGCTTACTATCAGGCGAGTTAGTGGTCAAACGTGGACTTATCCGTATCTGTTAAAAAAAATATTTAAGAAATAAAGAGGTATGCAAGTAATATTCTGTAAATCGCATTGTACGCATCTATTTGCCAAAGAACAACAATCTTTTAAATCCTAAATTGGAAGTCATTCAAATGTTACGCCTCTTTCCGAGAATTCTGCGTCAAGTCGTATCCATGTTTCTACTACACACCTCAATTCGTGAACGCGCCGTGTTCGCTGACCCGGGATGTTGTGTCAAAGAATTAGAGCAAGACTTGCTGTCTCTTCTCATTAGCTTAGTCACGATCTCGAAACGCTGTGGAATTCGCTCTCTTTGTCACTTCAATTTGTGCCCTAATACACGTTTCAATAACATCGAACTTCGTTTGTACAACAATGTAGTGTAAAATTGTAGCTACCCTTCATGTTTCGGATAAAGGCTATAGATAAAGATTAGATTATGTTATCTTTTCAAGTTACATTCTTCTGCTAACACATTATTTTCATTGACATTATGATACAAAATAAATTTTATTCATATTTTAAGAAAATGAAAATGAATATTAGAACTGTGTTTGTATATTTGCAATTTCGCATTAATAAATCAACTCAAGGACAAGTCCATGATCTTACAACTGGCATTAAGTGAACCTCTGGTAAGTACAATAATACATTGACTATATTATGGACTCTGTTCTATATGGCTATATGTCTTAATTCTCGCCTTTAAATTCAGCCAAATACCGCGTGTATGCTTCAAATTTTATAAAAGTCAGTTATCAACCAGTTTTAGTTACTATTGTTACAAAACCCACAATCTGAAATGATTTGCGTATACCTCCTTAGCAGGAGGTCGTCTAGGTAATATAATATGCAGTAGTGAACATTACAGTGTTCCGGTATGAAGGGTGCAGCTAGCGAAATTGCAAGGCTGTTGAGATTAACCATGGAATGTCTCAATGTAATGAACGCCAAAGCTGCGATGCCTTGGACTTAGTATTGTTACTCAAAGTTATATGTATCTCTATAATGGTCATGTACGGCGCATGGAGCATCTAGTTCATCACGTTACTTTTAGATTTAAAAAAATACCATTTATTTACCTCAAAATATAGTGGTTTATCAAAAAACCCCTGTTGGACACGAGCTGTTCTACCCAATATAGGCCGAACAGGCAAC
Source organism: Biston betularia (assembly GCA_905404145.2). Lineage (NCBI taxonomy): Eukaryota > Metazoa > Arthropoda > Insecta > Lepidoptera > Geometridae > Biston > Biston betularia. The sequence goes on from FR989877.1 coordinate 2,839,869, forward strand.
GACACGACAGCTGCCAACAAAGTTCATTTTGAGTCAAATAGGAAATTTACTATAGTAAATCCTTAGAATAATTTGTAACAAATATACATACATATACGTTGTACACATTTCAATATAAAATAATTGTATTGGGAATAAAAATAATTACTGAATATAAAAGGCTGCTATCAATTGATTATAGGTCTCAAAACGTTGGTCCCATTGTAATGTTATATAACAAACCCTACTTCATATCTTCTTTCATACTTGAATATTGCTAACTGCGAAATGCGAAACTTTGTGCTTGTTATTTCTTCACGCTCTTAAGTAAATTGTTCAAAGCGTACGTAACTAGGAAAAGTCTGTGTTCTTTAAGTATTTTTATAGAACAGTTGATTAATGAATTTTGATTTGTCATCAAATCTATTTATTTGGTATACATTCATATGAACCCATTGACTCCGAACTAGTGATAACTGTGTTTCGGAAACCAATAACTTCTTCCAATATCTTATTCAAGAACAAAATGCAACTTTTTTTAAATAATTACCTATACGTGTATTTGAATATGTCTTTGCGTTTGTATGTGTGCGTAAGCGTGTAGTGTGCGTGTGTATTCTTTATAAGAGTATATATAAACTCTATAAATGTGAAAGTGTATATTTCCGTTTACTGATTTGCTTAAACATTTGACATTTACAGCTACAATAAATCAAAGGACCGATTTGATGGTTTTTGCGAAGATATAGCTGGAAACTACTCATTTTGCAGCCCTGTTGGTTCATTGGTAGTGTGTCTGCTTCGAGAGCTGAAGGGCGTGGGTTCGATTCCCACTCAGGACTAACATTTGTGTGACTAACATCGATGTTTGTTCTGTGTCTGGGTGTACTGTATGTATTATAAGTATGTATTTACAAAAAAAAAAGTATTTAAGTATTCTATCAGTTATCTGTTTTCCATAGCACAAGCTCTGCTTAGTTTGGGGTCAGATGGCGCTGTGTGTAATGTCCTATGATATTTATTATTTATTTATTATTTATTATTTTGCGGTATAATACAGACTAACGACGGAAGTGAAAAATGTACCACGAGTTTGAAATTTTAAGGCAGAAGAATTTTACAGTGAGTATGTTTCAGATGATTTATACAATAAATTAAAAAAAACAGTCAACGATAAACGTTTATTATAGATAACCGAGGTTTATTGTTTACTGAGAGCTAATACAAAATCTAAAAGTGAAAAGGGGCAGTCATTGGTGCGATGACAAAAATGTGGATCAGAAAAATCGTAGAATTCCTTCATTTCTTCTATAAATTCTTCATCTCGATCCGAAGCTCTGAAAAAACATACTAATTTTATAACCTTGAAAAGTAAATGAAACTATGTTATAAAATAACAAGTTCGTTGACCAATTTATATACGTCATTACAGGCGTGTTAAAAATCCGCGTAAATAAGGCGTGGTTGGTTTTTTTGTTCAATCAAATAGATGAAACTATTTTTTTCAGGTACTTTCTAGTATTTGGCTAGGTAGTTACCATCCAAAAACACAGCCGAGCAACTAACGGCGTACTCTTTTAACCTTACTAGAGAACCAGGTCCAATTCCAGGTCTGGAGAACCATCGTCGACTACCTCTACCGTTATCAGTCAAATTAACATCAGGTGAGCCGTTGTTATACACCTAGCATGCCAACTATATTTTTTTTTACATATGTACGTACTTGTAAATTAAAACTAACTATCGAGTCTCAAAGTCCTCACTACACCCAGAGACACGCCTCTTGGTTCATTGGTAGAATGTTTGCTTCAAGAGCTGAAGGGCGTGGGTTCGATTCCCACCCAGGACAAACTATGTGGTATAAACAAATGTTTGTTCTGTGCCTGGGTGTACTGTATGTATTATAAGTATGTATTTATTAAAAAAAAGTGTTTAGGTATTCTATCAGTTATCTAACTTCCATAGTGCAAGCTTTGCTTAGTTTGGGGTTAGATGGCGCTGTGTGTAATGTACAAAAAAAGAAGTAATGAGCGCTAAAGCAGCGTTGCCGTGGACTTTGTTTTGTTGTTTTTATGTAGTAAGAGTTGCAAACAAAAAAGCAAACAAGCGCCTTCACTTTTTACATTAGGGATGTTGTCGATGAGTTGCTAACTCAGTAAGATGTTTATAGACACCCTATATTAAAACTTTTCATGTTGCAACTGCAGGAAAAGGCCCTCGCAGAGAGGACATTCCCCATCTTGCAAGTGCATGGAAAGAATGAGCACTAAAACTATATGCCTCTAAATTTTCCAAATATTTAAATCGGAAAACGCCGTTCCCCGAGTCTTTTGACGATGGCTTTTCTCAAAGTTGTAAATACCGCTGATATGCACATATACATTATACAGGCGTTATCTCTTAATATGTTTTTATTTTTCAATAGAATCATCACATTCACTTATTGGTATACAAAAAAATTACATAAAGAAAACCCATTTTTTAAGCGTTCTAGTGGTCCCCAAACTAGGTGAAACCCGTACCTTGGGCCCCCATATACCATCTTAATATCAGGAGAGCGTTTTATTTGACTCATTACTTTTATTTTTAAAAAGAAAACATTACATGTTTTAATTAAATATTTACTTAAATATTAAATATTTAATTAAATATTTTCAGGTATTCTGTTAATTATACCTAACATACTTTTTAGGTACCTACAATTCTCGTCAAAAGTATTACAGATATTTATTCCGTTGCTAGCAAGAAAGAAGTACGAGCAAGTATTTTTCTAACTTTGAATATGAACTAATTGGGTCACGAGATTGCGAACGTAAATAGGGGTCGCGAACACACAGAATGAGGTAACCTGTTTCTTAGAAAAATATTTGTTCCATTAAAATAAAAATCTAGAAAAGAAAAATAATAAACATATTAAACCTTTACATCTGTGTGGGGTTAGCAACAAACAAAAAAGTGTATTTCAAGGTTTCTAATCCTTTCTTTTATTGGGATTAAAATTTAATTTTCAGTTATCGATAGCCGTGGCAAATTTTGCTGCACAAATAGAAAAGTCTGCGGCTTAATTTTCGATTGAAACGGAAACTATTCCGGAATCAATTTAACTTGCGCCCGTGTGGTTTCGTACGATCATGGCAGATATTGGGGAAACAAAATAATTGTATTTTCTGTACTGTCATGTGATTGGTTCGGTTGCTTGGGTTTGTCAGCAAATTAACTTGCAGCAACTTGTATAACGGCGTTGTTTTATGCTGAATTAGTACTGTGAATTATAATTAGAACTGACTATTTAATTGTAATAACTAGAGTAAATACGTACAAATACGCCTGTCGGACATAAATGTAATTTTTTCTCGTTACCGTACTAAAAAACGTGTATATTTGGAATTTCCGCGCACATTATAAAATTCTACATTTAAAAACTCTTTTCATTTTTTTTTATTTTTTGCGTATTATTTTGTGTGCGATTAAGTAACTTAAATTGGGTTCAGTTAGAGTTACATTTTTTTTCATACTGATAAATTTTAAAGTATATACGGTGTATTCAAAATGTTTTAATCACTGTGTCACTGCGAGAAAGTTAGGACCATAAACGGTGGTCAAATGCGAGATGGCAGACTTTACAAATCTATTAGAATATTACTTACCTAAGCATGCAGATTTGCCTTCATTATTTTCCTTCACCATTTGAAGCTAGATGCAATACGCATGTAACTTAGAAAAGACAGAGGTGTATGCCGTGATTTGAAATTGATTGGCAGTCAGATGTTTTCCTATTTTGAAGAAGCTTTACCTATTTTCCGTCTTTATTCTACGTTTCTATATTTTAAACCTAACTTTAATTAAAACTTACGTGAATACGACTCTCAGTATGTCATGGACGAGAGATTTCCCAGGCGGTGCGAGGTTGGACTTCGACTCGCAAATCCCGCGTATCATACAGGAGCGGCCATTGATATTGTAACTGGGGAGAAAAATCGTACAATAATCATTAAATCGAATCATGAATACAATTAGAGAATGTTTCACAGCGGTAAGGACACATTTTTGTTTTTTGTTCCTTCCAAAAACATAATAAAAGCTTATAGATAAAGATAATATTATTATCATGATAAAAATGCAAATGTTAAGACAAAGCAATATTATACCCAATTTTTTATAGTTAACTAGCAAAGTATCTGACCACAGCTCACTTAAATTAAAAAATTAATAGATCCATAGACCAGTGACAATATAGCCATTTTTGTATGCTTTTAAAAAAGAAAATGTTTTTCTTTTCAAACTAATATCCAAAGTATCAAAATCCCAATTCATTTATTTTCATCACGAATAAAATTAAAAAAAAAAAAAGTGGCGTGCTTACCATCTTCTTCTACACCGTCACTTAATAGCAGTACAGACTAATGAGCTGTAGTCAAACACCTAGCATACCTACTATAAAAAATATATACCTGGATGATGGAGCACAGATGGGTCATTTTTATTGCATTTCTTATAATATGACAAGTGCCTGCTATAAAAAGCTTATGACATAACTTACCAATCTACATTTTGGCAGGAACGCGGAAAAATAATTTTGCGATATTGCATTTCTTCCAAAACTTGTGTTTTTACTTTTTTATGGATAAATAAAATATAGTGTTATTTATATTTATATGTAATGTCCCCAATTACGTGTGTGAGTTTTAAACATTTCGTGTTGCTTCCAAAACTACGTCAATGTCATTACAGTTTTGTCAGGGCATGACTGGACTCGATCTTGACTTACGTGTGACTTGAACCTATTTGATTGACATATTTTAAAAAAGAAAGAAAAAACTTACAAATCCAAAGCATGTTGTATCTTCATCCAGAGCTCCCTCTTCTGTTTGTGATGCAGCTTTTTCCTGAAGAAACGGTTGGTGAACTTCTCGTCTGGCAGAGGGAAGAGCACGTCGATCTCCAGAGCAATGTTCCATCCAGATGGAGCGTGGGTCATGAACGCTTTCACAAGAGATATTGTGAGCTGGAACGTAATAAGACATATTTTTCTTTATTTATTTATCTTTGTAATAGCTTAAACATCGTGAATACTTAAGAAAGCAATAAACCATCAATGTTGTGCGATATTAGTTTGAAAAGAAAAGGGCAAACGGAATATTCAGCTTAGCCGATCTTCGGCCTTTCGCCAGCCAGTTGTTTACGTGTATTGTGATGCTTTTGAAGACAACCACCGCTACGTTTGCCAATTCATTGTTTGCCATGTGATGGGCTCGACTACATTGGAAAATCATTGTTGTATGTGAGAATGACAGGACTTACTCGTAGATAGAAGAGATTGTTATAGATGACAGTGTTGATAACTGTACCTTGTATTGCTTGTATTGCATAGCTTGTTGCTATGATAGCTCAGTGGTTAGCGCAGTCGGTCGGTGTAGGTTCAAACCTGGACAATAATCTTGAGCTACTGGTGAAGAAAACATCGTGAGGAAAGCATAACGTGGACGTAGGGTACTTTCTAGTACTTGGCTAGCTAGCTATCATCCTCAAGTAGAAAATCTACCGCCAAGCACCTAACTACACATAGTTAGGTTCCGGCTGCCTCACCTGAGAGCCAGTTCTATTCCAGACTAGGTCTGCTTTACCATCTTCGACCACACCGTTACTTAACATCAGATGAGCTGTAGTCAATGTGTGTGCGCCTTAATCAGTAAGCAATCTAAAAAGATCTTTATAAAAATTCAGCTCAAACTTACCACTACAGTAGTCTCCTTCGGAAAAGTCAGATGTCTCCTTTTCCTCAATGACCCCAGATCATTTTTTACGTTCAGACACTGATAGTCACTTGAATTTGATATACACTCACATTGTACAACTAACAATAGTAATACCACGCTTATAAAGTTCATTTGGGTATAAAAAAAGGTAACAATGAAAAAAGAACTGACTATCGAAAGTCTATCCAAATAGATAATTAATTTTGGTATAGAACCTTATAATTAAACTATCTGAAAAAAGAGTCTAAATAGCACAGATCATGAAAAAATAGGCACAGAAGTTTTTAAGACAAGGATCAAATATTTACTACAAGTTGTGTCAAATCTTGTCACAGTCTAACATGGTTCAGTGATACTATGACGGGTAAAGTCAGGTACATGTAGACAATGCATTACGATGGTAAACAAAATCCACGTGATTGTTTACTATAAGTATACTGTTAAGACACACATGAGTAAGACACACGAGGCTAATATGGACAAGACTTTTGGCGTCAAATCTACCTTGTTTGGTGCTATTTTTTCCAATACAATTTGAGGAATTCTCTACGGAAATTTCCATGTCGAAGAAATTCGTTTCGGTAAGAGGAGATTCAAAATTTGATATGTTTTAAGTCATATTACATGTATATTGGTTGTATTAGCACGGCAAGTCCCAACCGCCAAACTTATACGCCAACCAAATAGGACAATGATTAATGATATTTCACCGGCATTCAAACTGTAAAGATGTTACAGAGTTCTTAGAATTCGATATACGCATAATGTGTACCTTTGATTGCTATTTCTACACACTATTACATACTCGAAAGATTACTGGGTACCGCTACTACTGTAATGGTAATGGACAGCCGAGCTTTTACCATCAGGAAAGCGTTTCATTCGTCTCATTACGTTTACATTAAAAAACTAAGCTATACTCGTATTATGATGTTTAAGTATGCAATCCAGTTATAATTACAATGATCAGCTTTTCATTACATCATCATCATCATCATTTCAGCCGTAGGACGTCCACTGCAATTCATTACAATTATAATGAAATTCAAAGTCAAGTCAAATGTTTTAAACAACAGTCGATGTGTTTTAACAATTTTAAAATTATTGCTAGTAAAAATGTTACGATGATAAATACAATAAACATCTTTCAGTTTACTACACTTTAAGATTATACTCGTAACAATAGAGGTATACCTACATACCTGTTTATATGTATAAGAACGTTATTATAATTACTATTCTATTGGGCCCAAATTCATATCCATATATTTCCAACATAATTACAAATACGTACGGTGTTTATTCGAATGATTTGAAAAGTGCGACTGTCTGCAATCTTTTTAGCGTGTTGTTAGCGTCTCTTTGATTTATTCACCGATAGAACAGCTGTCGTACTAGCTATACTTTATCTCTATATTTTACAAGATTCTTAAAACACTTTAACTGAAAATACTGACCTTTTTTTTTGACAAGCTAGATGTTTGTCCACAGCTCACCTGATGTTAAGTGAAGGTGTGGTCGAAGATGGTAAAGCACACCTAGCCTGGAATGGAACTGGCTCTCAAGTGAGGCTGCCGGAACACACCGTTAGATGCTTGGCGGCAGATTTTTAACTTGAGGGTGGTTGCTAGCCAGCCGAGTACTAGAACGTACTAGAAAGTACCCTACCACTATGTTATGGTTTCCTCGCTATGTTTTCCATCACCGGCAGCTCAAGCTAATTTTTAGGGTTTGAACCCACGTCCTTCGGCATGCGAACTAACCGCGCTAACCACTGAGATATCATAGCTACTAACACATCATGTTCTTTTGACGGGAATACGTGTTTGAATTTATTCCATGGGCTATTCAGAAAACTGGTAAGAACAAAATCGGGGTATACAGTTTGGTGTTACAGCTATACACATAATTATATCTATCATTCACATTCAAAATTTATTTTACCACTGGATAGCAAAAGATCAGAGAATTCATATAAGTATAAAAAGTAGTATCTGTCACCCGGGGATAGTGTAGCTTCCCAACGGTGAAAGAATTTTTGAAATCGGTCCCGTGGTTTTGGAACCTATTCAATACAAATAAACAAACAATGCTTCTATTTTAAGGCATTATCATCATTATAATGCAAGTACTAAAAAAGTATAACTAAAATAAATCAAGTCCCAAAACGTGTATCTCTTTGTCAATCCAAATATAATAAATAGTTATTAGTTAAAATACCTTTCACACAACGCTTTTTTTGCTTGTCGACGTCTTTATTCTCCCTACTTAAAGTATAAAGTTCGACAATAAGCAGAGAATTATAATTAAAGAATGTTCACAAAGTCAAGCTCTAACGCACAAACAATAAAACTGAGTTTCTATCGCAAAAGCTAAGCTATATTAAGCAGTACATTTATTATAGATCATAAACAAAAATGTTGTGACTAAATTTTGCGAAAATGCGCTATCGGCCTTTGTTCCCCGCACTAAGATAACGGGTGTTGATATTAACCATCGAATGAATCAAAGTAATGAGCGCCAAAGCAGCTATGACCTGGATTTCGTTTCGTTATACAAAGCGCTGAGTATCGCTACAATACGAAAAAAACAAGTTTTTTTCAATGTAAAAGTACGAGAAGCTCTCCTGATGGTAAGAGATAACACCTGTCCATGACCATTGTAGCGAATGAATTAAACACTACTATTGTACATAAACACTTAAAAAAATCACAAGTCTTAAAATTTTATAATGCAACGACATGATTTTGTCACGTTCCCGGCAAAATTCCATTGGGCATTTTTTTCATAAAATACTTGGCTGGCAAATGAACAAAGTGCAACGCCAAAAATAAAAAATAAAAATAGGAAAAACATATGATCTGCCGTAGTATCATAGTATTATAACTATTAAATAATATAGTGCTAAAGCATACCCACTTAGAAGACATCATTATAGTAATTAAAAAAGTGTTGCCAGTGGGTGAATGAGGTTTCATATTGAGGAAATAATTAAAATGTTTTGTTTACCTGCCACTTGTCTGTCGGCTATTCTCATATTATTGTATCCCGTTGAATATGTATAAAGTACCAACCGAGTTAGTGCCCGAGATTCAGAATTTCTTGATCGGATGCTAACATTCCTTTTCATTGTTTATACATTTATTCATTTGTATTGTCTTTTTTTTTTGTTTTGGCGTCGTGTTTTGGGCATTTACCCAGTGTCAAGTATTCATATATTTACAAGTTTCAAAATTTAAATAAGTGTTCTCGTAGCTAAAGTTATAGTCAAAGTCCAGTCTTGGTCAAGTACAGTCCGTGTTAATCAAGTCATGCTTAAGTAAAGTAGTGGCGGCTTTACTATAAAGCGCCACTACTTTACTAAACGCGCTTGTGATTCGGCACTCTATGAATAAAACACCACCATTTTTATGCATAAACACTCGATAAAACACAAGTTTTGGAAAAAATATAACGGGGCGACACGACTCTTTCCGCGTTCCCGCCAAAACTCCTGTATTGTCATTATGTGGTGTGACAATACAGTGTTATTACTATAGCTAAGCTCACATTGGTCATACAGCATTACAACAAACAGTGCCGAAGTAAAGTTGGTGTAGTTATAGTTTATGGTGCTGGTCTCACGGTTGGCGAGAGAAAGATTAAGGGCAGTCTAGACGTCTGTACCTATCTCCTATTTGGCACCGACTGTGTGTATCTGAAGCGTGAAATGGAGCTCCGATATAAAAGTAAAAGCCACTAAAATAGTGATGGGCAGCGCGGGTTTTGAAACGATAAATACTTTTTCATCGGTAACTGGGCAATTGTTTTAAGTAAAGGATGTTGATGTTGATTTATTTATAGTTCTAACGAGGTTTTTTTTTAATTCAATTTTTTTAGGGGACTTTTGTGGTTTTAACGAGATACGCACCGTAGTTTCATTCGGTGTACAGTGCGAATAATTTTGTTTTGTACAAAAAGTAAACTTCCAGGTTATTTGGATGCGAACCATTACAGCGCGAAGAAATATCAAACATACATTGTTGTTTACTCAAAAACGTTCACGTTTATAATTATACTACTTAGTGTGATTGTAAAAAAGTTTATTTTGCAGTTTGCCATATTGTTGTATGTTTTATGTGGTTATACTTTTAACGTAACGTAAAATCTCTTTTAAGCAACTTTCATATTTCACACAAGTCTTATACCTGTTAATTATAGTAGTTACATCTAGCGGTATCAATCCAAGTTCCTAAAATACAGAACGTAGGTTTACAACCTAATTACAACAAATTAATTTCTTTACATACACACAAATTTCATAGCATAAATTATATGTCAAACATGCATCGACAACATCTTTAACATTACAGGAAACAATACGACATTTGGATGACATGAAACTAAACTTTATCACGGACTCGTTTTATTTGCTATTAAAAAGATGCATTCCGTGTAAGTCTTCACACTCCGGGTACAAGGCGCCACAGTCGCCTTGACTTCCGGAGGCATCATCGTATAACTTGTGGAAATCTTCTTTGAACGCACGGCCTTTCGGTAATCTAGAAAGAAGATGAAACGTCAAATGCATTTGGGCTATTCGACCTATACAAGTAAACATACGAGATAAACTGAAAACAAAAGCTTACATAGGAACTGTCAAAAGCTTACTAAGCATTTTACTAATTCATGCAATATCGAAACAAAAATTGGGAAACAATTTTGTAAAGGATAACAATCATCTTGCTTGATATCAAAATAAGATGCGAACTGCATGAACCACATTCGATTCACTTGTGACTTTAAGACGTAGATTGTTTCTGTTGGAAATGACCTACTCGGATGTCGTCGAAGGTTAACTGGTGTGGGCCCATTTGAACTACAGTTTTATGGTAGCGATGATAGCTCAGTAGTTAACGAGGTCGCTTCACACGCAAGTACGTAGGTTCAAACTCCAACATTGAGCTTGAGCTGCTGATAAAAGAAAACATCGTGAGGAAACCATAGCATGCTAGTAGGGTATTTTCTGGTAGGTACTCGACTTGCTAGCTACCATCCAAGAGACGAAAATCTGCCGCCAAGCACCTAATGGTGTGTTCCGGCAGCCTCACTAGCCAGTTTCATAACTGGCTAGGTATGATTTACCATTTTCAGCCACACTGTCACTTAACATCAGGTGAGCTGGGGTTAAACACTCAGCCTGTCAACGATAAAAAAAATGGTATATCAAAATAAATTAATTTCTTACGAGAAAGTAGCTTTCATGATTTCTCCTAGAAATGTTCCCTGATCTTTCTTCTCTCTGTTGGATTCGCATAACATCCTCAGGACGCACTCTTTGCCATTCCAACCAAGTCTGTGGAGACACCAAACTCAAAGTTAGTGTGAAAGGTATGGAGAAAAAAAGACTTGCAAGGTGAAAATTATTTCATTTATGTATCCTGAAATCCAAATGCTATGACACTCTTGACGATTTTTTAACGATTAATTAACATAATTGCCTGATGTTATACTCTGTCCATTATGTTACCCGCTTTTTGACAGCTATTCTTACGGAAAGACAAACTAAGAATATTGCGCAAGAAAAATTTAGATTTTTTATAAATTCCACGCGGACGACTACAAGTAAAGCTAGTAAAGAATATTTAAAGCAATAGGCATGGATGTAAAAATTTTCATTCAAGAAGATATATTAAAACGTTTATACATATAAATTACATGCCCAGCTATATTGTACAGTATTTTCAGCATCTGTTTTACTAAATTTGATTGGTGCCTCTATTATTTTCAGTCTCTAAAGCAAAACCCATTTTCAATTCAACGCTGTTATCTCAAATGACCTATCTTTGTATCCCATCACATTAATGGAAGCTTCTACTAAGCACATATAATTTTATAGTCTAGGAGTAACTACTTAAACTAGTTACAAAGTGCAATCTACAAAATCTGTACAGGACCATAAAGTTGAGGTGTAACAAGTTGAAAAGAGTTTTTTTACATTTATAATTAAGAACAATTCTAGTAAAACTATAGTACTAATTTTAAATTTGGAGGAAAAGATCAGCTGCTCTATAAATTCGGTCTAAGTTCAACGATTTTTTTTTTATTGAACAATTGATACTTTGTGATTTTTGGTTTTGCTTATTGCAAAAGTTGTTTAACCAATAAAAGCTCCTATCAGAATATTTTACAATTTTCAACTTGTGATTATTTTGACCCGTAGCACCTAGCGTTTAAAATTTTAATTTTACTTACGCCTGCAAAACCTTCTCAACTTTAACGTAAAGGCTTTTCCTCCCACTCCTGTGGAACTCAATGCTCTTTTCGTGTAGAGAGTTCAGATAATTGGCATTCTTTTGCATATCATGCATTTTCTTTTTAGATAAAGCTTTTATGTCTCCAATCGCGTCCACGCTTCGTTTGGCAAATGCTGGGTTGACTATTGGTTTTCTGAAAAAATGTACGTTTCTTAAAATTTATATTCAATATTTTTTTATGATTGTCAGGCAGCTAGTAAAATTACTGGGTTGTTGAGACATCGAAAGTCTCAAAGAAATTAATGCCAAAGCAGCGATGCCCCGGACTTTGTTTTACTTAGTTCTGCGTATTGTTGCAATGATTATGAAAAAAAAACCGGCCATGGGCAAATCGAACTCGTGCACCGAGGGTTCCATAATCTATAAAAACGGCAAAAACCACGTTTGTTGTATGGGAGCCCTTAAACATTTATTTTATTCTGTTTTTTAGTATAATTATGTTGTTATAGCGGCAACAGAAATACATCATCTGTGAAAATTTCAACTGTCTAGCTATCACGGCTCATGAGGTACAGCTTGGTGACAGACGGACGGACAGCGGAGTCTTGGTAATAGGGTCCCGTTTTACCCTTTGGGTACGGAACCCTAAAAAGACCTATGTATGTACATGTAATCTTCTAACATTGCAATAAAATATTGAACATTAGTTACAACACGTTACAATACCTACGTATTGTAACTAGTTTTCCGGGTAAGAATCTTGAACATCATTCATAACATTATTACTAGTACCTAATATGTTTTTGCTACGTTAAAGCACTGCCTATATTTATAGGAAAATCTTTTCGAAGTTACATCTTGTTACCGTCACTAACATTCATCATTAGCATTCAGAGTAAGGAAATTCAAATGCCATCTTCACTTGTCACTTTCAGGTTTGCCAACGAAGTCTCTGATGGAATATTCCAAGGTAAGGGTGAATAAATTTTGGGAGGCTGTCACGCGAAATATAACCTGTGGTGACACTAGGGTGGTACCAACAAACGATGGCTACATAACAATCTGTGATCGTATTCTGAACTCCATTAGACTGTTACTAGGTGAGACCTCCAAATCACGGAGCGCGCCTAATGCCAGAAAAAAATCAGTTTCCATCCGTTCCAGTGCAAAGAAACAAGATCGAGAATTGCATCATTCGAAATCCGAGGTATATTATTATTAGAGTTTTATTTAATAACTCAAAAATTTATCTCATCAAATTAAAAAAGTAATTAGTGACTTTACTAAAACATATGTGTAGCTATTTTATTCAAAAAAAAATAATGTGGCGTATTTGAATTTAAATAGATTTTTTCTGCGGCATTTGTAATTATTTTTTTTTGTGAAAATTCCGTACTATTTTTAAAATTCTATCCGGCTATTGTAACAATATATGAAATGTATGTATCTTTTTAGTAAAACCAAATCGACTTACCTATGGTAAGGTACTTTACCGATAATCTTCCCGTACTCATTCACGTATAAAATATGTTTACTGTCACTTCTTCTGTTGCCCTCATACAGCCTCGAGTTCTCTTTAAACATATTGAAGATAGAGGGGTCCGAAGGCAGCTCCCACGCCAACGCTGCAGTATTTCCAAACCAGACTATGTCCCCCACTTGAAGGTACCCGTGTGTTTGGGTACAAAATACTAGAACACACAAGATACAACAAGAATGTTACAACAAGAATGTTACAACAAGGCTCTATGTATGAAACATGTATTGGTATGCCAGAGTTTTCAAGTACAATTATATCCATTTGTCATACAATTTCATTGGAAAATCCGCCGTCATCCTTATATATCCGTTTCTTTTTGTATACCAATACGTGAATGTGTTGATTCTTTTGTGAAAAATAAACATTTAATTAGATTAAACATTATATAAAAGAGAAAAGAGAACAAAAGAAAGAGAAAAAAATAAAGAAAAAAGAGTAAAGAACTTTATTTATCTATCTATATAAAAATAAATTGCTCTTGACTTTCTGGTTAAATCTCATTTGCTTTGCACCTCAAGCTTATTGAACATTAAATTATTATATAGGTATATTCATTAAATAATAAAAATTAAGATAAATACTTGTTTAGCCTCTAGTGGCGTAATAAGGAAAAACATTCTTAATTCTTTGTGTTTCACTTAAGCGGGATTACTCAATAATATTGCATACTCCGACGATAGTTTCGGCCACTTTCGAAGGCCTTCTTCATGGAGACAAAGCTGAGTACAACGCACGCGCGGCCTAGTCTGTCTTTGCTTACGCTATAGTCGAGCTATCCGTTGTAAAACGTGAGTAATCCCGCATAAGTACAAGAAAAGCATTTGTCAAAACGACGTCCGTTTCCAGAATAATTCTAAATCCTTCTACTAGTTGCAGAAATAAAAAAAAACGCATATGTTATATAAATAATAACAAATAAATATAATAATAAATAAATATCGTTGGACTATACACACAGCGCCATCCGGCCCCAAACTAAGCAGAGCTTGTGTGATGGAAGCCAGATAACGGATAGAATACATAAATACTTTTTTTTTTTGTAAATACATACTTATAATATATACAGAACACCCAGACACAGAACAAACATTTTTGTTTATTCACAAAATGTTTGCCCTGAGTGGGAATCGAACCCACGCCCTACAGCTCTCAAGGCAGATATATTACCAATGAGCCAACGGGGCTGTCGATATATTTTTTTTACTTATTTTTTTTTATTGTACAGGTAGTATTGACTCTCTGCATCCAGTTTTAGACGCCGGTGTACACACTGTAAGTCGCCACTCTTTAATTTACTAATAGACAACACTTTATCAGGAATGTTTTGAGATAAATTCTGTCTTAGTAATTCAACATTTTATATTACTCTATGGTAAGTTGACTAAAATACATACCTAATTGAAAGGAGCTTCCATCAGGAAATATTAGGAACCTTTTTCTTCTCGACAGTACTTTACTCTCATGACTTTTTGATAATGAAATTGAATCATTCCAGGCTGTGGTTTCATTGTTAATTTCATATGCTGCTCCACTTGATATGAATATTGATAGTGTTAATATATTTAAAACAAGCATTTTATTCTGAAAATATGTTAAAAAAAAAACTAGAACCCGATTAACTATAACTAAAGGGCAAAGTCCACCATTTTAGTTTTTTTTTTTTTATGTGACAAATAATGAGACGAACGAGACGCTCTCCTGATGGTAAGAGATAACGCCTGTCCATGACCATTACAGCGATACACAGAACTTTGAGTAACAAAACAAAGTCCAGGGCATCGCTGCTTTGGTGCTCATTACTTTAAGACTTTCGATGGTTAGTCTCAACAGCCCAGTAATTTCGCTAGCTGCAGTACCCTTCAAACCGGAACACAGTAATGTTTACACACTATTGCTTGGCGGCAGAATATCTGGTACTGCGGTGGTACCTACCTAGATGACCTCCTGCTAAGGAGATCTACCACCAAGTGAGTTTTTTAATATACTCAATTACACAAACGCAATAAAGACGAATATAACATCAAAATTATTATTCATCAAAATCGGTTTAGCCGTTTAGTAGTTCAGATGGAACATATAAACAACAATACAGGTATAGACACCTAGCTCTTCTTTTGTAGCTACGCAGCAATTGGATACAAAAACCAACCACCTAAATATAACGATTTTGCAAAAGATTTAGCTTTTTGCCAATCAAAATTAAAATTGCGAATCAGCCAAAACTTCGTCACATTGAAACCTGACGATTCACTCATTTTTCAAAGAAAACAATAAGAAACAGAACAACAAAGTTATATAATACCATAACTTTGGTAATCAATCGCATAAACAATTCTGAAAGGAATTTTGAAAAGTCGTTTTTACTGTTAAGCTTAGGCTGCAAGATATGATTTATGTAAAGACAATCAAATTATCAGAAAAGTTTGTGAAATTATCATTGTAGTGTTTTGTAACACGATTAAGGAATAATAAATAGATTACATTCCAAGGATTTTACAATAAAACACGTAATAATTTTAACATAAAAATGTTAAAATTATTACGTGTTTTATTGTAAAGCCAGTAAAGCCGTTCGTGAAATTCATAACATGCAATTTATTTTTAAAACGATTTTATTAGCAAAACATTAACAAAATAAACTGTTTTAGACAATCAGAAACATTTCATCAAAAAAATGTTATGCTTTGTGCCGAAATTACATGTGTTTCTTAAAAATAAAATATCCAAAATAAAGATATACTTACGTAGATATAAACAGATAGAAGTAATTGTTTATTTCAAAAGCAAATCTCCAAACGTTCCTGACAACACAATTAGCAAAACAGGTTCGGGAACCGTTCCAACCATGAGGTTCCGCGTACAACAAACAACTATAGTACTTTGTCTACAAACATTTAGCGATGCCGTACGACTTGGACACCAGATGTTGACTTACCATTAAGGTGGGACAGTATTGTATCAAGAGGGTGCTAATCAGGAACACCGTATTGTTACTGGTAGCCGATAGACAGTAATTACTGGCGACAGGATGATAATAGATTCGGATTGCTAAGAAATGAAGGCGGAAAATCTGGCACCAGTTATGGTTAATTCGCTTGTAGACTAGAATTTATTTTACAATAGCTTATTTGCTACTTTTATTTGGTAGAAATGAAGTGCAAATTGAGAGGAATAGAATTATGTTTTTTCTGTCGAGATGCGTTCAAATAAGTTTAGAGTTTAGTTCTGTCAGGCAGCTTGAGTTTATAGTGTTTGTACACGTTGCTTAAAGTTAATCTATGCTTAAAGTAACCTGTCTCATTTCCACAATTTACATTTCTCGTCATTGATTAACTTTAAGCAACGTTGATAAGTAAAACTCACTTAAACTACAGTATACAAAATGCAGTAATTACTGTATTTTTTATCCATTTTTGTTGTTTTTTCATGTGTGTATTTATATCACAAATAAAGTATTATCTGTCGTGTATTTTTTTAAAAAGTACAAGCAGTAAGATACATTTTAAAAATATTTTAATATCAAAAGTTTTAACTTCATAAAAATAGAATACAATTACAAGAGGAGAATTACTTTTTCTATACACATACGTATATAGAAAAAAAAATACGTGTAAAGTTTACAGAAATAGTTTGGGATGTCTATAAAAACTTTTATGAGTGTCCGTCACCTTCATTTGTCATGCCATAAAGTTCCGAAAAACGTGCGTTCGATGGTAAACGCTTGTCTATCGATTTCTGTTTGAAGTTTTAGTTTTCTTTAAAAAATATAACAAGTATAAGTTTACATTTTAAAACCTAACTCCATGACCTTAACTACGAACGTGGCAAGGTTTAGATATTACCTATATAACCTGTGTTACCTATGTAATGTAAAAATTGATTTTTAAACCATACTCAACACTACTGATCCGATTTTTCGTGTAATTTCTATGGGTAATCTGAAAGTATATCCTTTAAATTTGAGGGTCCTAAATTTTTCTGGAATCCTATCATCAGATCCTGCCTTGGTGTCAATGGGACCACCTGAGAAGTATACCTCTTTAAACAAAAAAAGAATTTTTTTTTTTTTTTTTTTAATGATTGACAGGCTAGGTGTTTGACCACAGCTCACCTGATGTTAAGTAAAGATGTGGTCGAAGATGGTAAAGCACACCTAGCCTGGAATGGAACTGGCTCTCAAGTGAGGCTGCCGGAACACACCGTTAGATGCTTGGCGGCAGATTTTCAACTTGAGGGTGGTAGCTAGCCAGCCGAGTACTAGAAAGTACCCTACCACCATGCTATGGTTTCCTTACGATGTTTTCCTTCACCGGCAGCTCAAGCTCATTGTCGGGGTTTGAACCCACGCCCTTCGGCATGCGAATCTACCGCGCTAACCACTGAGCTATCATCGCTACAGTGTCACGAATACTCGTGATCGGGTGATGCTTGCGGGTCGCTGGTCTGCTCGCGGTATACACACAATCTAGTACCTACTTTAACCTTAGATTAAGATCCTACTAACCTTTCCTCTTTTCGTAATGTAAAATTGTAAAAAAAAAAAAAAAAAAGGTCACGGACCCCAGTGTCTAAGGAGCGTATAATTATAAATAAAAAAATAAAAAATAAAAAAAATCTCGAATCGGTCTAGGCGTCTCTGAGACATTGAAGAATATGATTATCTAAAAAAAAGATTCTGACGAATTGATAACCTCTTTCTTTTTGACGTCGGCTAAAAAAGATATATCGCTCTAAATCAAAGATTATCACTATCGAAAACAAACGTGCCAACTCAGTAATCTCAATATTTATTCCTGGTACCAAATATTTTACAGTTGTTTCGACGCTTCCAAATCACAGCCCGGATACTTTGATAGACAGTCTGCGGCCTTCCTATGGGCAGCGTCGTATTCTCTGTGATAGTCCTCGTCAAATTCAGCGCCTTTTGGTAACCTGAAGAATGAAAAGATATTTTACAATTATGTGGGTCACAATTTTATTTGGTAGATCTTATTATCAGGAGGTCGCGTAGGTAGGTTACCACCGCAGTGCCATATATTCTGTTAAGATATACTAGATAAAGAAATAATCTAATTCAATTAGATAATGATCATCAGTTGGGGTTTGGGATACAGCGAGGGTGTGAGGCCGCCATTCATGCGACGCGTGCGTTCGTGATGAATCCAGCAAACTCCCATTGCGTGGTTATTAAGCTGGACGTGCGCAATGCTTTCAACACATTGGAGCGAGACGTCCTATTGAGTGAGGCCAAAGATAAAATCCCTAACGTCTATCCCTTCCTTCATCAATTGTATTCCTCTCCCTCTAATCTGTTCTATGGCAGCAATTTAATTTCGTCACAAGTCGGGGCGCAGCAGGGAGATCCGCTGGGGCCACTCGTTTTCAGTCTGGCTATTCACAAAGTTTTATCACTAATAAGGTCTTCTCTGAACTTGTGGTACCTGGACGATGGTACCATTGGCGGTTCACCGAAGGACGTTTACCAGGATCTGAAGGTTCTTATTCCTCGTCTTAGAGAGCTGGGTCTGGAGGTGAATCCGTCCAAATGCGAGTTTTTTCCTTGCAGCGCTGCGGCTGGTTCACACTTCGCATGTTTCAGTGCTCTATTACCAGGTTTGAAAGAGATTTCCTCTTACACTTTGACTCTTCTGGGTTCTCCTATTTTCCTGGACGCTGTACCAGAGGCTATTTTATCGCGACAGCAGCTTCTCTCGGCTGCTCAGGGACGTCTTAAGCATCTTTCCGCGCATGTGGCGTTAGTGTTGCTGCGTATGTGTTTCGCGCTTCCCAAGATCACTTATCTGTTGCGAACCGCCCCAACTTGGTTGTGTCAAAATATGGTCTCTTCTTTTGACGACTCTTTAAAGTCTGCCGTGGAGTCAATTTTAAATGTCTCCCTAAACGAGTTGCAGTGGACTCAAGCAGCTCTCCCAATACGCTATGGAGGCCTCGGAGTGCGACGTGCTGAGGATTTGAGCTTGCCGGCTTTTCTTGCATCAGCGCACGGAGTTGCGGACCTTGTTGCTGTTATTCTTCATTTGAATGGTGGCGAGGCGAGCATTCCTTTATTGCCTGAGGCAATATCGGCTTGGTCAACTCTTAACCCTGGTGTAGCTGGCCCTGCGGCTCCCCAAATCCAGCGGGCATGGGATGACGTTGGGGCCAGACGAGTTCACAAGCAGACTTTGGACGGCGCCGCGGGGGTGGACTTGGCCAGACTTCGTGCTGTGTCCCAACCTGAATCCGGGGCTTGGCTGCACGCGTTACCTTCACCTCATCTGGGCACTTTACTCGACGATGACTCGGTGCGTGTGGCAGTGGCTTTCCGTCTGGGCTGCAAGGTGTGTGAACCCCACAAATGCATCTGCGGCATGATGGTGGAGGATGACGGTCATCATGCGCTGAGTTGTCGTCGTTGCACTGGAAGGTTTCCGCGCCACCACGCCTTAAACGACATAGTACGGAGAGCTTTAGTGTCCGCAAACGTTCCCTGTGTGCTGGAGCCTCCTGGTTTGTCCAGATCGGACGGCAAGAGACCGGATGGGTTGACTTTGGTGCCCTGGAAAAACGGCAAGTGTCTCGTATGGGACGCCACATGCGTCAACACTCTCGCCACCAGCCACCTTGGTCGTACCATCCACTCGCCGGCGGCTGCAGCAGAAGACGCCGCTGACACGAAGCGTCTGAAGTACGCAGCGTTGGAACCGCAATATTTATTTGTGCCCATCGCTGTGGAAACTTTGGGTTGTTGGGGGACAGAGGCCAAGGGTCTGGTGCATGAGATAGGGCGCAGAATAGGGGGCAAGACAGGTGACACTCGCTCCGGCTCGTACCTGGTGCAGAGGATAGCCATTGCCATACAACGCGGCAACGCCGCGAGTGTTATGGGTACCTTTGCACCGGGTACAGTTAGGGGTGGGTTATTTTGTTAGTGCTGTCTTGTGATTGTTTTTTTTTTTTTTTTATACATTAATTTTTAACAGTTGTGTAGGTTATTTAATTAAGTTTGACATATTATTCGTAATTAATATTGTATGGATTGTAATTTGGTCGTAGTGAAAATATCGTGTTAAAATTAAATTTAATTATATTGACATATGGATTTTATAACATGTAGACAAAGCTATCAAATACAAATATTTTCTTTGACATTAGATAATTATTATCTAATTTTAAATAGTTTTTAGTTGTAATGTAAATATTTTTATTTTTATTTATATACATTAATACCTACCTATATAATTCGCAAAAAAAAATATGAAATAGAAAATAATTATGTCAATATGATTAAATATCAATAAAAACAAAAACATTATAAAATTTAAAAAAAAAAACAATTAGTAGTTATTTTATAAAAGAAGTTGATAATTTTTTTTTCTTGGTGGTAGATCTCCATAACAGGAGGTCATTTACGTAGGTACCACCGCAGTTTACTGCTGCAAAACATTAGAATGTTTCTGTTTGAAGAGCAGCTATGGAAATTACAGGGCTGTTAAGACTAACCAACGAAAGTCTTAGCATCATGAGCATAGCTTAGTATAATGAGCATCAAAGCAGCGATGCCCTGGCTTTTGGTTTGCTACTTAAAGTCCTGTGCATCACTAACAATGGTCGTGGACAAGTAATCTCTTGCCATCGTAAGGCGACTCGTTCGTCTTATTACTTTTATAAAAATAATGCTAGGCAGAAGTCTCTGTAACATAGTTCTACTATGCTGATTAAAAAAAAATTGTGTTTTTGTCTATTATATTTACGATTTTGTTAAACTCTAACCTCTATGTCTGTTGGTGAGACTGTCGTGAAATTTCTTGGTTATTTTTTTAATATGTCCAAAAGTTGCGTGGCGTAAGAATCGTAAAGTTAGTGAACGCTGAACAGATACTCTATCTTATTTTATAAATTGTATAAAATATATCATATCTCTCGAATCACAAATAACTTTAAAAAGCATTCCAATACGAATATTGGTATCATTTTCCTTTACAAAAATGTAAACAATGCCAACTACTAACGTGAAGACAGCTCTAAGGAATTCCTGCATAAAGCTGCCTTGACCAGTCCGCTGCGCCGACTCGCATAACTTGTAGAGCACGCATTGCCGACCGTCTCGGCCCAGCCTGAAATCAGTCAGGAATTTCTTTGAACAGAAATTGCATTACAGATTCCTGCATCTCTTTCTAAATGGTGGTAAAAGAAAAGGACAAGGATAGATGATATGCCACTAAAAAGACGGCCAAGCAAACGGCATTTTTAATGCATGTTTAAGTTACGAACTTTTTTTTTAACTTTACTTGGTGGTAGATTTCTTTAACAGGAGGTCGTCTAAGTAGGTAACACCGTAGTACCAGATATTCTGCCGCCAAGCAGTAGTGTGTAAAACTACAGTGTTCCGATTTGAAAAATACAGTAAATAATTTACAGGGCTGTTCAGACAGACTCCGGCAGAGAGTTCCACAACCTCGCTGTGCGAATGAAAAATGAGGAATCAAAACGAACATGGGGAGCATCCACCAACATTAATGTTGTAACATTCTGTTTTGTGTGTTATATAATAAACTATTCCCTTTTTTGTTTACCATTTCTCTCTGGACCCAATTCTAAAGTCCACTCGGAGGAATTTGCAAGCAAAACTTATGAAAATTATAAACAAAGATAACTTACGCAGTCAGCAGTTTTTCTATCTTTCCAAATAGTTCTAAGCGACTACTTCTATGGAACTCTATGCTTCTGTCATCTAAATCTTCTTTCCCTAGATAGTCTCTGTTTGATCGCTTATGCATTTTGATTCGGTCTAACTTTATTTGCAACTTTTCTTTAAAAGAAAGTCGATCTTCATTTGTACTTCTTTTTGCGAACGCTGGATTTACAATTGGCCTCCTGAAAATAAAGAAGATCATAAAGACAGAAGAATATAAATTGCAGATCATGTAAGACATAAACTAAAGTAATATTAAATACCTCGTACATAATTATACGAGCTCTATAGACAAGGCATTTTTTTCTATTGTAGGTTTTATTTTAAATATTTGATTGATTTGATTGACAGGCTAAGTGTTTGACCACAGCTCACCTGGTAAGTGACTGTGTAGTCAAAGATGGTAAACATAACCTCCAGGTTATGTTTACAGATTAACAGATTATCAAGTTGAGGGCGATAGCCAGCGGAGGTTATGTTTGCAGATTAACAGATTATCAAGTTGAGGGCGATAGCCAGCCGAGTACTAGAAAGTACCTTACCACTATGATATGGTTTCCTCACAATATCTTCATTCACCGGCAGCTCAAGCTTGTTGGGGTTTGAACCCACATCCACGTGTGAATGAACCACGCTAACCACTGAGCTATCATCGCTACAAAACATATCAAAACATCGCTAAAGGTAAAGATAAATATTATTTATTTGTTAAGACACGAGTAATATTAATACAATGTGTGTAGGGAGATTAAATTATGTCCTGTGATCGTGCTTTACCCTCAGGCGTACAAATATGAGCGATGGTATGTCAATAAATCCTTAATCCATTATTCAAATTGAAATAGACATTCATAATAATAAATTTTAATTAAATAATAAGAAGTTAAAGTCAAACATCATTGCTACTTGATACATTTCTGTCTGGCTATTATATAAATAAATGTTTGTTATTAATATGTAGCGATGATGGCTCAGCACGGCTCAGGGCGGTCGGACTGAACCCCAAAAGACGAGACCATACTATGTAAATTTACCGTCTTCGACCACACTGTGTTAGGTGAGCTGTGATCAAACATAAAAAATTAAGCTAATTTAATAGATTGATACCATTGGAGTGTTCCTGGAATTTGGTTCAGTCTCTATCATTTATGGATTTTTAAGTTATGTACAGGAAATATTTCAAGGTTGATGATGGTTGCTGTACTCAACGGTAAACTGTAGTTGTTAAGTAAACTCACCTCTTGTAAGGAACCTTTGCTATAACTCGTCCATTCTCATCTACATAGCCAATATTTCTTGTATCGCCTCTTCGTTGAGCTCGCTCTCTTTCTTTCAAATCGTCAAATAATGTAGGATCAGTTGGAAGGCTCCAAGCTAAAGCAGCAGTATTTGCGTAGAGGAAAATGTCACCGATGGGTATTAGAGCCGCTGTCTGCACGCAAAAAGCTAGAAATTAACATTGCTGGAGTTAGCAACTCACAATTTAACTTTTGTATGGTAAACCAATGAAACGGACCAGATGTTCTAATGTTGGTAAGAGAAAACGCATATCCATGATCATTGCAGCAATACACTGAACTCTGAGTAGCAAAGCAAAGTCCGGTGCATCGCCACTTTGGCGCTCATTACTTTGCGACTTTCGATGGTTAGTCTTGACAGCCCTGTTATCTTACTAACTACTTCGGGTAAGCGCTCGAAGAGTCAACACGTCCTGAGGATGCCTCGTGTACAGGCGGTAACGTATCGGCAAGTGTTTACTGCAGCGAAATGAGAATATAAAGACTTCTGATTATTTTAATTTATTTAGATTTAATGTTTATATCGGATTTTAGTTTAAGTAAATATTTCGGATAGATTTTTAAAAATTGCCTTCAAGTTAATCTAATTTTCATTTAAATCCTTATCACTGTTGTAACCAAAATGACTCTAAAGCGAAAATACACTAAATATATATCTACCTCGAATACTCAAAATGAACTTCCGCAAAGTAACAAATGAATCAATCAATTGTTTTACATACTACTGTTCGGTGGCAGAATATCTGGTACTGCGGTAGTACCTAGGTTACCTCCCGTTAAATACTAAATACTAATTAATTACTAATATAACATTGCGCACGAACAAAGGGAACGTTGACGGGAAACGGATATGCGGTAGTGTGACTTTCTTATACTAGTCCTATAGTTGAACGGAGAGGTTATAATCAGGTCACGGAGCTCTTGCGTACATTGCGCAAAATGTATGGAAAAATTATTATAACTGTATCTAAAAGATCAAACACTTTAGCTTTTTAGGACAATGGCTTATTAAATTAACAATACATTGCGACCGTTAGAAAGTTTCTATTTAATACTAATTTTATCCGTTCTCTTATCATAGTAATGTGATATTTTAGTCTAGGCCTACCTCGGTATTCAGTTTATTAAAAAATTTAAGAAGTTATATCACTTAAACGTAAGTACTTTTGATTTACATACATACAATTATTTACAATATATTTGACTACCCTGTTAGCTTATTTGGTAGTGTATCAAGAGCAGCAGGCGTGGGTTCTATTCCCACTCAACACTAATATTTGTGTGACGAGCATAAGTGTTTGTTGTGTTCTGTATGTATTTTTTTTAAGTTTTTAAGTATACTATCAGTTATCTGATTCTGGTATAAGCTTAGCTTAATTTGGGGCTAAATGGAGCTGTGTAAAATTTCCTAGGATTTTTTTTATTTATCAAGAATATATCAGCATGTTAAAACTTACTGCCTCAGATTTTAACGATTATAAGATAATACTAGAAATGCAGCTAGAAATTACAGGGATGTCGAGACTAACCATCTAATGTCTCAAAGCTGCGATGCCCTGAACTTTATTTTCTTACAAAAAGTTCTATGTATCGTTGCAATGGTCATGGACATTCGTTATCTATTACCATCAGGAGAAAGTCACGTTCGTCATATTACTTTAAAAAAAACTGAATTTGCTTAAGTTTTAGTAGTATGGTCTTCAAACAGCAATTTATTAGCAGGCGTTTTTCCTTGCCAGCAGGAAAACATTATTCGTCTTATTAATTCTCATTGTTAAGGAAAACTACACAATTTAATAACAATCGAGTAAATGGACAGAAAATTATTGTTGACCAAATATACGGCTATACATAATCCAATAAAGTTTACTGCTAGACCTGTGTCTAGCAGTAAACTTTAACTTTTGGTGTGTCTTAGGACAGGTACAGACCTGTCCTAAGACACACCACTTAGTCCAATCTTCAACTTTCCGCGTACAATTTAGCTGCCTTACATATATCATGTAATGAAAAGATAGTAACATAGTATCATACTAAGATAAACGTAAATATGTATCTATCAACTGCACTTCATGGGTTCACAAGTTATATTCGAGATAAATCTTTATGGGCTCTATTGTAAGCTCTATGTATTCCAGATTTCATCCAAATCCGTTGAGCCGTTACAGCATCAAAAAGTAACAAACAAAGAAACATACAAACAAACTTTCTCATTTATAATGTCTCACAAGATACCTCTTGCGATATTACTTTATGAATTTCGGAGCTGAATTCGGAGCTTTCGGAGCGAATTTGAGGATCGAACATAGTAAAAGTCGTCAAATTAGCCAATCACAGAGAAGTGTGCGTTTTTTAAGGTATGCTTAGTCCGCCTTTGACTTTTGCATTTCCAGACTTTGTATGTAGTCATAATCACCGATAACTCTAGCCTAACTTAGGTCCACTTCATTAGTTTTCTTTAATAATAGATATATAAATAGGCTTGCGTTTGACCGCCATCTTACCTGATGTTAAATGATGATGCGGTCTAAGATGAACCCCGCTCAAGAACCAACGAGAACGAGACCAATTCACTCACAGTTTGAAAGCACCTAGATTGTATATATTGGGTAATACCCATTCAGGCAACGCATTCCACTGACTAGCGGTCCGCAAAATGAACGTAGTTTTTCATTA
Organism: Biston betularia; assembly: GCA_905404145.2. Lineage (NCBI taxonomy): Eukaryota > Metazoa > Arthropoda > Insecta > Lepidoptera > Geometridae > Biston > Biston betularia. The sequence continues at coordinate 2,866,049 of FR989877.1, forward strand.
TTCTCTCATATTCCAAACGTTGAAATCATTAAAATATTTTCTTATTCATAAAATAAATCCCGTTAAAATGATGAGTTAAAGAGAACTTTGGTCAAGATTTTTCATCCAAAATATGCAAGAAGGTTTTAGCTTCTCCCATGATAAGAATTCCGTACCCAAAGCTTTGTAAAGACAACCTTAATTTCCCAGCTATTCAAAACTTCCACATAACTATGTGTCTCAAAATGTATCACAAGACAAGCTCAAAGGGTGTAAGCGTTCTACAGTACGCCCCAAATACCATTCCAGAGTAACTATTTACTTAGATACTCACCTAGCTGGAAAGAGCTGCCATCCGGAAATGTTAAGAACCTCTTTCGCCGCGACAACACTCGCGATGCGCCATTGAAGTCATGTACAGTACCATTATCTACAACAACACTCATGGCAGTTTCAGATAACACTACAGTTATCAACAACGTAGATATTAAATTCAACATTTTAGAATCAAGGCACTGGCTGTTTGTAGTTTTTCACTTGCCACTTTTTTCACTAATTGCATAGATTACGCAGCTTTTCTTTTTTTTTTGCTACTCTTGTCTTAACATTACGCGGAGAAGACCGTTATTTTTGTTTTTAAATAATCGAAGTTGCCAGTGGTACATCATCAAACGCACTGCGAACTCCACTGGCCAATTGCAAACATGTAAATTGTATTAAATGAAGTACCAATTAACATGGTAAGTGCCAATCGTTTTACTGTTATTCGTGTGACAAAATATAGAATATGTGTAACGAAAGAAGAACAAAAAAGGAAACTTGGAAATTTTAAGTGGTTTCTAAATGAGAATGCGTGAAACCACTCACGACTCTTATGGTCCTTACAAATTTTGCGACTTGTGCAGTTTTGGTATGTGTTTATTTATGTTATAAGAAATGAAACAAAATCTTTGGAAATACTTTAATATAACAAAAAGATGGATTTATTAAGTAGTTTTACTAATACGGCGTGATGTTAATATCTATACACGTTGAGCAGTACTTAAAATACAATATCACTTACTACATAATTGTAATTAAACAATAATACATTTATTTTTATGTATATATAAATGAGGTAAATTTCGGTACAATACCCATTTTAAACTCCGACTAAAATGGTAATAATATCAGAACAAATAAACAGACACGACAAAAATATTTGTACGTTAATATTTGTTCTTAAGGTGGTTCGATTTCCATACAAATATTTTTTTTTGCTATTTATGGATAAATGGAGCGTAATTTTACAGTGAAACCACAGCTATTAGCATTTATTTTGGTCTTTATTTGCGGTAAATCACAATTGCTTGAATAAAACAGTAGATTATTGGCATAAAATCAAATTTATCAATGTTTAATGAATTTATGATTTTTTAATAAAACAGTAGACTGTGCTAATAGTCTACTGTTTTATTCAAGCAAATGTAATTTATCGCGAATAAACACCAAAATAAATGTCAGTGGTTGTGATAAAATTATGCTCCATTTGTCTATAAATGGCAAAACATTATTTGTATGGAAATCGAACCACCTTAAACAATTATTTTAACACGTCAATTCTAAATCTCAGGTTCAGCTTGTTTTTTCATTTATTTATTTTGCTTTAACTACTTAATACGGGTTCTGTCATAGGTTCTTGACACTCAGGGTAAAGATCATCGCAGGATCCTTCTGCTGTAAATGCAGCGTCATAATTGTCCAGGTCATCTGGAGCGAAACCTTGCGGTAAGCTGGAACAAATTTGATTGTTTAAATATTAATTTTACTCTTATATAATTGACTAACAACTCTGACAGAAATATGTTTATTCTATATGCTTAAGATTCTACGATAATCGTGTTTAAAAAATAAAACACACACACAACTACACTGAGAGGGGCATCTAGTTTGTTTATAATTATTATTATGTTCATAAATCTTTTTTTTTTCAAAAAATGCCTGTAGATGCTTAAAACCAAAGCTGGCAACATCTTGAACTTGGGTCACCAAGACAAGCTAAGCCTAGTTTAAGGCTCGATGAATTATGCCATATCATTCACGCTAAAAAAAAACGCATTTGCTTCTGCTTGCATAGAAAATTTGCATTTTAAATATTGCATCGATATGAATATGACAGTCATACTTCAAATCATTAATAATAATACAGCTCGCAATACACCAACAATTCTAGTTTTACACAGTAGTACAAATGTCTGCAGTTTTTATATAAGAAAAAAATTACGACTTCATCGAATTTTTTTTTTTACTGTAACAGCGTAATTTTATAGTTTTCCGTTATGCTAATTTACCTACATTTAGTAAGCAAATCATGCTAGTCTAAAACTGAAAAATCACATTATCATAAAATATATAGTAAGTATTATGTATATAAAAATCGATGTGTGGATGACATTCAGCATCAGAAGTTTGGTAGCGATCTGATTAACAGTATTAATAAATAAATAAAACTAAAATAAATATCGTAGGACATTACACACAGCGCCATCTGGCCCCAAACTAAGCAGAGCTTGTGTGATGGAAGTCAGATAACTGATAGAATACATAAATACTTTTTTTTTTGTAAATACATACTGAACACCCAGACACAGAACAAACATTTGTTTATTCACAAAATGTTTGCCCTGAGTGGGAGTCGAACCCACGCCCTACAGCTCTTAAGGCAGACATACTACCAATGAGCCTACGGGGCTGTCAATTATTTTCTTTGCTTTTTACTAAAGAGCATCCGTGCGAAGTAGGGGCGAGCTGCTCATGTTGTATAAAATTAAAATTTGAGTTATCTTATTACCAAAAAATAATAGTTTCTAAAATAATTTCTAAAAGAATTCGTACATTTAATAAGACCTATTGTCCGTCCATATTATTTCATAGTAACGATTTTTTTTTAGTAAAAACATAAAAAAATACACTTTAAAGAGATATTTTTATCAAATGTGTTCTCACAAAAAAATAATGCATACGTGATCACTACAAAAACCGGCTTAAACGTACAAATAATAAAGTTCTATCTTCTCTGCCATCACAAATTTTAGCTTCAAATATAGCATGACATAAACGAAGTTGTGTAACAACTTACGTAAAAGAGGCTCGAAGTATCTCCTGTAGGAAGGTCCCTTGAGGGCTGTGGCGTGTCTTGGCAACTACGCATAAGGTTTTCAACATGCACTGCTTACCATCCGTGCCCAGTCTGTAGAAAGATACAAAAAGCACATTATAAATATTCGTAAAAAATGTGAACTAATCAAATGACATGAAACTTGACAAGATAAAGGTGAAACTTCTCGGCATTTAATGATGTAGTGACAGGTAAATATTGTAGGTACACCAAAAGCTAGCCTGTCAACAATTTAAAAAAAAAGCTACAAAATAAATTTTATTGTATATTGTACTTGATTAAGTCCCGGTGATAAACAAAATTTTCATCCCCCCATCTCGGAAAGAGTATTTTTGCTCTTCGATATCTGAGTGCAAAAGTCGTTTTTATCCGCTAGAGGATAAAGTAAATTTGAATTTAGAACATCGTGTGCACTAAGTTTATGAATTCAAAATATCAGTAAAACTATTTACTTCTACCTCCATGGTGCCGAATTTATCATACAACTTTTGTTTAATTTGTTAAAAACTCAAACTCGGAACCTCCTTGGTGTACGTTTTTTTTTTGCATTTCCTCGCTGAGGTGGAATGAAAAGTCACGTGTTGCACTCGAGTGCAAAGATTTTTCACCTCGTGCTCTTTTGATTCCCTCGCTAAAGCTCAGGATTCTAATTTTAGAATTCTTTGCTTGCTCGGTCATCAAAATGGAGCACGCGGTTAAAAAGCAACTTTGCACTCTTGTATAACAAATAACTATTAGTAACACAGATTGGCCTAGTCCAATATTTATTACAAATGTCACAGGACATCGATCGACACGATTAAAAAAAATAAAGAGCACATGCAATGCGATAAATGTGACATTCATTATTATTCAAGCAAAAAATAACTTTATTTTTTGATAGATTAGACGAGCAATGCTCTCTTTACGTAAGTATATAACCGAACATAGCAGACTGGTGCGTTGAAGCTTTTTGTTGGGATGTGATTGCGCGGTTGATACGAAATCATTTGTTGCTTCGATCAAAGACACAAAATGTGATGCGAATACTGACTAACCTTGGAGCCAACGTATGAAACTGTTTTTTTAAGCTATTGTAGTCTTACGCACCCATTTAGCATAACTTCTATTTTCTGATACAGCGCTTGGCGCGCAATCCTGTGAAACTCCAAGCTTCGGCCGCTACCTGCGTTCAAAAACTCGCGTTTGTTTTGCGAGGCATGCATCTGTTTCCTATCTATTTGAATTTTCTGTTTTGTCTCCGTTTCGTTTTTCATGTCCGCGCTGCGTTTCGCAAAAGCCGGATTCACGATAAGCTTCCTGAAAAGTTGCGGACAGTTGAACGGTCAGTTGTTAATTTTGGAAACAGTTTTGGTGGAAAATTTTAAATGGAAGTGTAAATAAAAGTTTTTAGTATAAATATAGTAATCAAATGCCATACAATTTTAAGTATATTTATTAATTCTAGACTTGATTTTTACATTCCGCTTATTCTACATTCATCTAAATACATTATCCGTGCGGTGGAAACAACTGTGAACAAAAGGTGTTTGACCACAGCTCACCTAAAATTAATATAGCCTGGAATGAAACTATCTCTCAAGTAAGACTGTCGGAACACACTGTTATGTGCTCGACGACAGATTTTCAGGTCGAGGGTGGTAGCTAGCCAGTATTAGAAAATAGCCTACCAGGATGCTATGGTTGCCTGACGTTGTTTTCCTTTACCGGCAGCACAAGCTCATTGGAATGCGAACATATGTTCTCGGCGTGTGAACTGACCGCGCCAACCAATGAACTATGATCGCTACAAATACTTACTTAGATCTCGAGTACGGTCTTTTGTAAATAATCTTCCCATCTTCATTCGTGTAGTAAATCATCTTGGTATCTTGTCTTCTATGCAGAGGATCCGCTTTGTGATTGAATGGGGAATAAGGGTCTTGAGGTAGCTCATAGGCCAGCGCTGCAGTGACGCCCCACAGGAAAATGTCGCCAATCTCGACTAACATCGGGTAGGTCGTGCAGAAAACTGGAATCAGGAATAAAATTTGCTATCATCGATGTCAAAGTATGTAAAATATTTTGTATCGCCCAAATGGAACTGAATTTTATACCATTTTGTATTAAAAGTATTATTATGCACATACATTCGTCAAAATATTGATAATAGTACATTTTTATTTAATTTACTCATTAATAAAAAAAAACAAAAATTAAAAATTTTGAAAAACCTACAACGGTTAAAAAATAATTGTCAGATAATGCACCGTCAAACCAGAACCCATAACTGAAAATTGCATCAAAATCGGACTAGTAGTTTTGGAGAAAAATGGCAACATGGATTTGCGCAAACAAACATCCTCTCACGCCAAACGCCTCCGTATAGTATACCGTCTCCGTGCCGTCGTGGGTAATAAAAGTCAAATACAAATAAAAACAAATATTTACTAATTTTTTTAGATCATAGAATAAAATGACACTAAAATTAAAGAGAGGAACAAAAACGAGAACAAGGCTGAAAATGTAAAGATTTCCCTTCTACCCTTAACCCCCTTTACCCTTTGACTATCCGTCTTTCACTGAGTATATTGACTTACATTCTGTGACTTACGCATTTCCAACGTCCAATCTAAAACATCCAGCAAGCCGGAAGGAACCTAAATCGGCTATAGAAATGAAGTGTGCTCACTCATCTGGCAGGTCCGACATAACAGCTTTTACGGAAACACGCCTTGTCCGTCCGATGGAGCCGAGATTTTAGCAGCTAGCTTCCATTACTGGTTTATAGAAAGGGCGGTGATGTTGAGGCTATTGAAGTTTATTGGAACAGTGAAAACGTGCTATAAATATATCTACTGTTAATTTACACATTTGACTTGAGTTAGCTAGCGATGATAAAGCTTGTAGTGCGTTGCGATGTCACCTGCTTTCCTACAGAAACCATTTTTTTTTAGAAATTAAAGTTTTCTAGATCCTTCTGATCCTTAATAATTTGCCAACTAAAATGGGACAATCTGCATTTTTTTGAATGGTTTTTTAAGGCTAGGTGTTTGACCATAGCTCACGGTGTGGTCGAAGAAGGAACACACCGTTAGATGCTTGGCGGCAGATTTTCAACTTGAGGGTACTAGAGCCGAGTACTCGAAAGTACCCCCTGTACGCTGCTGATTTATCGATCGTTCAACCTATACAATACAGTTGACTTTGACCGCAGCTGACAAATGTCATTGACCTTCAAGGGGCAATACAAATTTATTTTCGAGATTTCTGGGTGAACTCGTAAAAGTTTTTTTTGTAATAGTAATGAGACAAACTACGCTCTCCTGATAGTAAGAGATAACACATGTCCGTGATCATTGCAGCAATACACGGAACTTACACTGTTTGCTAGATTAACACCGGTCAATAATGCTATATTTTCCTATCCTATATAAAGTTATTTCTACAAAGAAAATTTAGTAGATACAGTAATAACAAGAACTTAAATATTATTTTACCCTACATTTTCTTTTTGTTTTGTAACCTACCTATATAATATACACGTACATTTAAATAACAAAAAACAGTGCAAATATAAGTTTTGTGATTATCTATGTAGCTGAAGATAAAAACAAACAGCATTATTCTACACTCTTCAAGCACAGGAAGTAATATAGAAACAACCTTATGTACCGAGACAAAAGTTAAGTGCCGTTTTTCGGAGCATCGGGTATACCCTAATATAATAGCAATAAAGACTTATTTAAGCAGATATGGATAATCAAGTGTATTGAAATGAAATAAAAGTATTAACCAACACATATAGATGTTATAACATACTAACTACAAGGTCCCGACTTACCTTATGTTATGCAAAATCTTTGTAACAAATTTCTTTTTAAAGAAAGAAAGAAAACATTTATTATGACACACATAACTACAAGAACAAAACACTAGAAATAAAAGATTTAAAAATAACAATAATAATAATAAGTAGAAAGTAAGTTGAGCGATGAACACGATTTAAGTATTTTTGTTTATAAAATCTTACCCAATTGAAGAGAGCTTCCTTCAGGAAATATTATAAATCGTTTCCTTCTTGATAAAATTTCACTCTTCTTTCCTGCAATCGTATCATTATAATCTCCATGACTTAACACTGTATAAAATAACAGAGAGAAAGCAACCCAAAACGCGTTCTTATTCATTTCGGAATAAAGTTCAAGATCATAATTATTATTGAATGTATATTTTGGAGTTTTAGCGGAACGTGTGAAAGTTTCAAGATAATACTTACACTGGCTTATCTTCAATGACATTTTACCGTTGAGCACGATTTACAAATAAACTGAAAACCCCGTTAAAAAAATACACGCTACACAGGATGTTATGACTATTCAAACACACTTAAATTTACGTTTAAAAAATCTTTACGTGAAAAAATACAATAAAAAAATAAAAATAGTCTTTGTCCGTTTTATATTCTTTTCTGGAAATGGTAGGTAGACTGAATTTAAATTAATTATATTTATCCCGAGACTCATTTGCGCTCAAAACAAATAACTAAGTCTTCGAATCGCATTAATTAAAAAAAAATTAAGCTTCCTTTTAATATGTGTTTGGATCTACTACTTACGTATAATGCCGTCGTTCTCTATTTGGTGAATTATGATAGCTTGTTTTAATCTAAACATTTACTATGTATTTAACTTTTTTTATATTTGCTATATATTTAACAACTAAACAAATGTACATTTTCTAATAACATGTGTACTTGTAAGGTAGCAAAACTCAGTTACCTGAATATATTAGAATTAAGCTAGGCAAACGTGTGCTTAACATCAGGCAAGATGGCGGTCAAACGCAAGCATATTTTGATCTCGTTAACATATTTTGAACATCCCATATCTGCCCTACTTTTATTACATCACGTAATATATATTTTAATTTGGCAGTCACAAAGTCACCTACTTCGAAAACTGGTTCAATCCTAATGTTTTTTTTTTTTTTGTTAAATGGCATGGCACATGAAACCCGATTTGAGATGAAACGTTTGCCATAAGTAAAAACATACAAAAACGTACTTCGGTACTTTCTTTGTAGTTTCGTTTCGTTTAATATTTTAAATAATCTAGTATATAAACGGTATTTATCTATATATATATATATATATAAATATATACCGAAGTTTATTTATATAAAATATATATAAATAAACATCGTAAGATATTACACAGTGCCATTTGACCCCAAACTAAGCAATGCACGTATGGAAATCTAATTTATATTTGCGTTTTACTACAATTTTAGAAGCACTTTCAGATGGTCTAGCAAAGATTTTGCTAGGGATATATCCACCTATTTCGCTACATCAATCGCCAAAATAACATGGCAAAGGTACTTACACTAAAAATATTTTCCATTTCAGAATCAAAGCTAGCAAATCTAAAAAGCAATCATGTTCAAGATCCAACCAAAGATATCATTGGCAAAATAGAAACGTGAAACGATACCAAAATGAACAAGTTATTTGGCGTGTTTTTGCTCTGTTACTTGTGTCTAGTGGCATTTCTAATAATTGATGTAGGAGCCAATAATGAGAAATCCCTGTACAGACCTAAGCGGTACTTAAGCTTTCTGAACATTACTCGATTCTATGTGAGTATTATTTTTAATCGACTCCAAATGAGTCTTTACTTACTTACTTTATTTGTGGGTAAATCTCCTTGGCAGGAGGTCGTCCAGGTAGGTACCACTGTTGTGCCCGAAACTCTGCCAGCAAGCAGTAATATGTAAACATTACTGTGTTTTGGTTTGAAAGGTACCTAATGCAGCGAGTGAAACTACAGGGCTGTTAAGACTAACTATCGACAGTCTCAAAGTAATGAGCGCCAAAACAGTGATGCCCAGGCCTTTGTTTTCTAAATCAAAGCTCTGTGTATCACTGCAATGGTCATGGGCAGGTGTTATATCTTACCATCAGGAGAAAGCGTCTGTCGTTTCATGACTTTTTTTTTTTAAATACATAGTGTTTGACAAGATCTTATCATTACCCTTAGCATGTGTTTTCATTCGTAGCTAGAAGAAATACAGCAGGATGCTGATTTTAAAGAAGGTTATATGTTAACTGTAAACAGGTTAAGTTTTTCGTTTATTAAGATGTTTTAATAGTTTACGTAGGTAAGTTATTTCAAACAAAATTGCAAATCTGTAAAAGAAAATTGTTACACATTTCTATCCTTTGAATTAAATGTTTCATTAAGTTTATTTTAGTGCTGATGTTTTTTTTTTTGAAGTCGGTTTTACTTCTTTTTTTTAAGTTTGTAATAGATCCTGATATTTAACTAAGCAACGATGTGATTTAGAATAGAACACCATTACGTAGAAGGAACCTATTAACTCTTGATTTGAAGATACCCATATTGTGTAATATTATAGCATATATTATTAATTAGCTATATTAATTTCAGTTAAAAATAAACTTTAAAGCAAACATGGTGCCTTGGAATCAGATATTCGCTCAAGCCATTGGTTTTCGCATAAACTGGGATGACCCACCGGATTCTTTCCATGCCTACCATCATTTCAACAGGAGAGCAGCTTACACCCAAATAGAAATGTTACTAGACAGGTAAGCAGGTTCACTACAAAAGCTTTATAATTACTACCAATAGCATTGTAGCAATAGGAATTAACTTTTATGGAAGCTCCTGCCAGGGTGAAATTTTTTAATAGAATATAGAGAAATTTTGCTGGTATTTCTATTGCTCTACTTGTATACCTCCTCTATTTTAGGGTTCCGTACCCAAAGCGTAAAATGGGACCCTATTACTAAAAATCCGCCGTCCCTCCATTCGCCTATCTGTCTGTCCGTCTGTCACCAGGCTGTATCTCATGAACCGTGATAGTTAGACAGTTGAAATTTGATGATGTATTTTTGTTGCCACTAAAACAGCAAATACTAAAAAAAATAAAATAAATATTTAAGGACTCCCAAACAACAAACGTGATTTTTTTGCCGTTTTTATAGATAATGGTAAGGAATTCTTCGTACGCGAGTCCAAATTGCACTTGGCCGGTTTTTTATAGTTGACAGGTTAGGTGACCACAGCTTACTTGATGTTGAGTGACGTGTGGTGTGGTCAAAGATGGTAAACACACCTAGCCTGGAATAGAACTAGATCTCAAGTGAGGCTGCCAGGACACACCGTTAGGTGCTTGGGCCAAGCACCTAACGGTGTGTCCTCCAAGCAGCTTAGCGGCAGATTTTCAACGTGAGGGTGCTAGCTAGTGCAGCCGAGTACCTACTAGAAAGTACCCTACCAGTATGCTGTGGTTTGCTTACGATATTATCCTTCACGGGCAGCTCAAGCTCCTCTTTAAAGTTTACACTAAAATGTAAAATTTTTAAAAACACATTGAACGTTTTTAAATTTTGTTTTACAAATTTTTGATAATGCTTAGAGTGAACTGTTTTAGGCAACCAGAATAGCACTCACTGAGGAGAAAAAATGAGATAGTGTTTTCAAAAGAAAATTAATTAATAAAATTTTAATCAAAGGAAAACCACATAGCATTTACATAAGATGCATAAACAATACTTATTAATATTCACTGTTATTATTTATATAGAGACTTAAACACTCACGACCTTCGGCATATGATTCTATCGCGCTGACCACTGAGCTATCATTGCTAAAAAATCTTAAAAACATTCACGCAAATTCTGGAGAATTCATTGATTGTACCCGAGATCGAATCATCGACATTGCAAATGTCATTTTGGACGACCACGCCATCTAAATTATTCTATAAACCTAAATAATTTATTTATACGTAAAGTCAGGCACATATAAATAAGAGAAAATGTAGATGTCAAACAAAATGCTTTCAGAAACGGTCTCAACGGCTTCCACTGCGTTCGAAGAGCTATTTGCGAAATGGAAGCGATATCCGAATCCACTGAAATATACCACAGGATTCTTAAAATTGTATTCAGGTAAGTAATCTCACTTCAGTACGATCAAATCATCTATAGACTGAAGGATGCAGCAACTTGAGCATTTTGAACAAATCTAATTGCGACTTTGTATCTTGTAGAAAATTTCATTTCATGCGAGAATGAGAAGTAGGTTAAACCCATAGATCTATTATGTACCTACTAGATACTAGATCTTGTATATATATCTATCAGTACATACCAGACCTATGGTTAAAACTGACTTCCAAGAATTGATTAGGTACATTGTTGCTTATTTATTTGGTTTGTTAGTTACAAGTGAAGCTAATAAAACCGTGTTAAGAAAATTTAAACACGAACATGTATCCGTCTGTCTGTTTGTTACATTTTCACGGTTGATAATAGACTAATCTCGGAAAAATTCGATATAGCAATATTTTCCTTAAAAACATTAAAAATTAAAAGCGAAAACTAAAATCAATCTAATTTAAAAAATCTCGCATGTTTTTTAAATCTGAGTCCTTCAATCTTTAAATATATAACTCATTCAAATTATTTGAATAATTAAAAAAACCGCCAAGTTTGTTCAGCCGTTCTTAAGTTATGGGCCTACAAAGGAACGTCATTTGTTTTTTATTAAATTGAGTAAGATTATTTTAGTTATAAGTTAGAAACTCTATAAATATTTGATGCAATTTGTAGTCTATGCACAAAAAAAGCATGAACTCATTAATTCTTAAATGAATGAATGAACGCTGTTTGCGTGCTCCTGGTTGGGAGTTTTGGCGGGAACGCGGGAAGAGTCATGTCGCTCCGTTGTGTTTTTTCCAAAACTAGTGTTTTGTCGAGTGTTTATGCATAAAAATGGTGGTGTTTTATTCATAAAGTGCCGAATTACAAGCGTGAGTGTGCGAAAATGATATAATGGTGAAACATGAGTTTTCGTGTTGCTTCCAAAACTCCATCGAAACTTTATAGTAAAGTTGCCACTACTTTACTAAAGCATGACTGGAATTAACTGACACGAACTGGACTTGACAAAGACGACTTTGACGATAACTATAGCTAAGATGCAGCAGAAATAATACTTAAGACTAGGCAGTATGGCTCTATAGCTTTAGCCTGCCCGAAGGGTAGAAGTAGAATTGATTTGAAACTTCATGTCAACAAATTTTGTTACAGGAAAAAATCACCAGCTACCGAAAAATGGCACCATGCATCTACAAATGATTGTCCACTGTCCATATCGCTATGTCCGATCTCAGTATTGGATGTATCTAGATTTACTGATATAGCATGACATCTTCGAGCATAAAATGACAATTATTTTTATTAAATGTTTTTACGTTGTGTTATATGACTTCTTTATACAATTTCAGTGTTTGAAATAGTACGGTCATTACAATACTTTCAGTAGTTCGTGTTATTGTTATTTGTTCAAAGTTACAAATAGGTAAATAAAATCTACATTGAAATCGAGTAGGTATTCCAGTTGAGGTTTTTGACAAGAACGCGGCAAAATCATGTTGCCATATTGTATATTGTCTAAAACTTACATTTTTTTGTACGTTATTTTATATTATATGTAAAAATAGTAGTTATTTATAAAGTGCCGAATTACACGAGAAAGTGTAAGAAACTGACATAATATGGTGAAACACATAAAATTTTGTGTTGATTCCAAAACTCCCTGGAAGCTTGTAAAAAGTCACCACTACTTTACTAGGGCATGACCGGACTCGACTTTAACTGCCTTTGTATGACTTTGTCTATGACTCAAACTTATTTCGCTTAATTTAACGTAAAACACTTGAACATAATTGAACACTAGCAAATGCATAAAGTGCGACGCCAAAAAAAGAATGTTTTCAATCGCTACAATTTATTTTACATTTTCACACTTAGACATAGACCTAGTTATAAGTAGTTCAACTTCAAAGCCTGCACTCAAAATGTCCGACGATAAATGGAAGCCAAATATGTCCCACTTGTCAGAAAACCGTTGGCCCTCATTATTATATCGCAGTTTTACTTTTAGCCAAACATTAACCGCTTGAGCGAGCGTGTTGTGCCATCTAGTCTTACTAATCTCAGGATTATTTTTGAATTTCGAAACCTAGATACCCTTTTTTTCGTTAGTTTACAAAGTGCCAGTGTTACTGCTAAAACTTTGAAAAGAAAATAAAACAAAAGAGCATCGTGACCATAGAAGGAGACCATTATTATTTATAATAAAATAAACTCCTTGATTGACACCTTTTTGGGAACGGTGGCCTAGTTCAAACGAGGCATGTAATTTAAAAGCAAATGTATGATTCATAATTCTAAGAACATCGTCGTTTACGTTTATTTGGACAAATACAGACCAAAGAGTATAAATATATACATGATGATCACAAACTGTAAGTTTTTTTTGTTCGTTTTTTTCTAAAGTCTATGACGTGAAATGACTTCCTCGTTTCCTCGTATTTTCAATTTTATTCAACATTTCCATTCCAACAAATGTATGTTGAAAATAGGTGGTACTTTTACTTAAATAAGTTCATAGTACAGCGAGTAAAATTTTATTTAACTATTCATAATCCAAATATTAGTACAAGCCAAAAGAAAATATACTTTTTCTATGGTTATTCTAACAGTTTAATTGCTTTTCACTTTGATCAAACGGCTGAATAAATTTGGTTTCAACAGTTATTTTTTTGCAAATTGCGAATTCTCTATATTATTATTGAAAATTAATGAAAGTATATTTGGATACATTTCGGATAAGAAATCCTAAAAAGGTAAAACCGCGAGCCTCTGTTAATGGCATTAATGTAATATTTTTTTTCTTTTTACTTGATTTTTAGATTCTTAGAAAATAATAAAAACACATCATCTCCCTATTTCTAAGCCGTTGAAATATAGAGAGTTCTAAAAATATCTTATTATTATTTGCAGAACAGAAAATCGCGTTAAATAGACAACGAAATGAACAAACTATACAGCGTGTTCCTACTATGCTACGTATGTTTACTGGCGTATCTATTAATTGACTTGGGAAAGGCAAGTAATGCCCAATCACTGCACAGGCATAGAAGGTTCTTGAGCTTCCCAAACATTACTCATTTCTTCGTAAGTATACTCACTAGTAATCGGTTTTTTGGTACATCTTTGTGTGGGATTATGACTTGCAAATAAAAATACAAATGTTTTATTGATAACACCAAAGCTACAGGTAATTTTCCCATTCATATTTAAAATAACAACAAACATGACAAAATTATAACATATTTTGTCAATACAAAGTATTTCAATTTTTTTTTTTTTTTTTTTTTTTTTATGGTTGACAGGCTAGTTGTTTGACCACAGCTCACCTGATGTTATGTGACGGTGTGGTCGAAGATGGTAAAGCACACCTAGCCTGGAATGGAACTGGCTCTCAAGTGAGGCTGCCGGAACACACCGTTAGATGCTTGGCGGCAGATTGATATGTTTAATAAGTCATAATGTCAATATTTTTTTTTATTATCTTTATTAAATCTCCTTAGCAAAAATACGTCTAGATAGATAAGAGTATCATGCAGTATCACGTAGTAATGTGTAAATATGACTGTATTCCGGTTTAAAGGCAGAAGCGGCAAAGCAGCAATGGCTGGCAGCTTGGACTTTATTTTGAAACTCTTAAGTTGAGTACTATCACGGGACGCCTAGTAGATATGAAACGTACAGTACGCAGCCCACACAGTATACGCTCGTGCACACATACAAGGAAATCGAGAGAGTAGCGTAGGGGAAACATTACGGCATAAGAGAGTGTCACGCCATTTTCCGTCACGGCATATGAGTCGGTTTAACTGCCAAGGCGGGCCAATTGTTTTAAAAATTTCGTTAATTTCATAACTTTATTATAAAAAAGCATGGTGGACACACAAACATACATACAAACGTTAATTTTGTAGCAGTGAAATGACTTCGTTCGGCTCGGGCAGTCACCTACACGTAACTTTAACAAAGATTTATTGCCAAACTTAAGAGTGTTGATCCATTTTAACACCTCAGAAGATATTTTTTTAATATTCTAGAGATATACAGCCTCTTAAGTAAATCTCTATCCGAAAATCTAGATCATTTTTCATTCTTTCATATCCAGTCATTGGTGAAAAATAATTGGCGATTTTAGAACAATTTAAAAACGTTTTCTTTCAAAAAGGTTTTCACACCAAAAAGCCATCTTCATTTTACAAATTCCTGTCACGAGTCGACTTTTCCTCTCGAATCCCCCGGGACAAATACGCGACGACATTCATTTACTTTTTTACTCGATTATCTATATCGATTGAATTATTCTTAAAAACGATGACGCGCTTAAACGAATTAAGGTAAAATCGCACTACCACGGGGTGATTATTCAAATGGTTATGATTTATTTTTGTATTGTAAAAAACGATGAGAGCTTAGTGATTTGCGCGGTCGGTTCGCACGCCTGAGGGCGCATTGGTTCAAATCCAAACAATAAGCTTGAACTGCCGGTAAAGGAAAACACTGTGAGGAAACCATAGCGTGATGGTAGGGTACTCTCGAGCACTCGGCTGGCTAGCTACCACCTTCAAGTTAATAATCTACTGCCACGCCTCACTTGAAAGTCAATTCCATTCTAGACTATATGTGCTTTACCATCAACGACCAAACCGTCACTTAACGTCAGGCTAGTTGTTGGCAAATTCCTAGCTTATCAGCCATTAAAAAATTAACTATTCGGCTAGTAAGGTCATATTTTCTATTGTTGCCATATATAAATAAGATTGACACCACGAAGTGGTTCATAAAAATCGGCCTAATTCGAATTAGACCATGAATTATAAAAACCTAATTCTGATTAATATTTAGTGCAATCTCAACATGCCTTGGTCAGTTATTTGCTAATGTTCTTTGCACTTTAATAATTTTTTTTATAATTTAACGTTTGTATTCAATTATTTTTTTATTGTTATTGAAGTCGAAAATAGCGGAAAAATATTTCAGAAGTGTAAAAAATCAGATTTACGAAATCGATGTCCAAGTATTAAATAATAATTATTTTTTATTACATTTATTTCAGCTCAGAGTAAACTTCAAAGCGAACATGGTCCCGTGGAATCAGATCTTCGCTCAGGCGGTAGGGTTCCGTATTAACTGGGACGATCCCCCTGACTCATTCCATCCCTACCACCATCTCAATAGAAGGACGTTATACAGTCATTTAGAATTATTATTAGATAAGTAAGTATTTCGTTTTTTATTTATGGTATGGTATTAAAATCAATTTCCGTGTGTTATTATAGCAAAAACTTAAAAATGGCTCGACCGGTTTGAATATTTTGTTTTGTTTTCCTAAATACTGAGTTCCCAGAGCTCAAAGCAACAGCCTAAAATTCGAAATTGAAATTTTATATGGGAAGTGTGCTCCATCCTAGACCGCATCTTCACTTAACCTCAGACAAGATGGCGGTCAAACGTAAGCCTACATGTTATAAAAAAAATGTGTATTGCCAGTTTGATTACTTTCAATAGATGGCGTTCGTAACGTACAGCTACGTTTCTCATAATAGTTATATAGTCCGTGCCGTTGTGTGTAATATATATTACATTTAAAATCCTTTTTTCGTTTCAATTCAATGAGTGATACAAAGTTCATCGTGTCATCTAGTATACAAATAAGTTGACTATAAATGGTTCCATGGCCAATTTATATACTGTAAATGTATGCTCTCTATAATCTATTAAAAGATTTCGGTCTGCCTAGAACATCTATAAATTTACTGTTGCAAAGAGTATCCAAATCCGCTTTGGCTATAAGGTATTTCAAAAGGTCCCTTAAACCTACATCTAGGTCAGAAGTCCTAGGCACTGTACGGTGAGGCCATTAAATGTTAAAACGTTTTCTTCTTTACAAAATCTAATCTTTTACTAATACTTCACTAATTAACGAACATAATTATTTAAAATAAATTAAGTCAAAGGCATTTATTCACTTCTAATTATAGTTGATCATTATGTGATGCTAATTACACAATTCTTCCAGAAACGGACTCAATGGTTTTCACTGCGTTCGGAGAGCTTTCTGTGAAATGGAAGCGATATCAGAGTCAAACGAAATGTATCATAGAATATTAAAAATTGTGTTCAGGTAAGCAAACATGCAAAATACGATGAAGAATTCTTAGTGTTTAAGTTTTTTGACGATAAACGTCAATTAAAATGTTCTGCAACTGTAATTTTCGTAATAATGAGATGTACTATTTTATAACCATAGAGAGTACCTATACTCTACAGAGGCTCAAGGATGATAGCTCAGTGGTTATCGCGGTCGGTTCACATGTCGTAGGGCGTGGGTTCAAACCCCAACAATGAGCTTGAGCGTGAAGGATAACATCGTAAGCAAACCACAGCATAGTAGTAGGGTACTTTCTAGTAGGTACTCGGCTGCACTAGCTACCACCCTCACTAGAGAGCCAGTTCCATTCCAGGCTAGGTGTGCTTTACCATTTTCGACCACACCGTCACTTAACATTATGTGAGCTGTGGTCAAAGACATAGCCTGTTAACCATTAAACAAAAATACAGCGCCTGAGTTCATTTTCTGTGATATACATTTTTAGTCGTAAACTCACCAGCTCTCTCGTAGCTAGTGCAGTGAGTGATAATCTTATAAATAGAAGCTTGTAAAAAATATTCAAATATCGACTTGCTTCGGTAGGTACGTGCAAATGCAATATAAAATATACATTTTGGTTTGGATACATAACATCCAGCCATAAAAATACCATACAAAATACCTTATTATTTTATACGTAAGGATAGACAAGTAAACTTTTATAATTATTGATCTCTAAAGTATGATGTCAGTGATCGTAAGTAGTATTTGTTTTTAACCGATTTCAAAAAAATAGGAGATTCTCAATTGTTTTTTTATCTATTTGCTACCTCAGAACTCAAATTAAACCCCGTTTTTTATTTGAAAGGTCTTACATACTTTCAGCATAGTTCAAGCAAAATCAGTTGAGTAACTTGATTTTGAAACTTAAATACAAATATTATATTGATTGAAATAAATTGCGTATCTTGCTTTCCTACTCAGATTAAATAATCTGAGCTTTCCTGTGACGTTTCAGTGGTGTTTACAGTCACTAGAATAGTTCTAATGAACTTCCGGATTCATCATCAAATGATATATGTATATACCCAGCCATGTTTGGGCTAAGTGGAATGAAGTCGGTTTAATTTTTGTAAAATTTATCTTTGTTTATTTTTACAGAAAGCAATCGTCTGCAACGGATAAATGGCACACGGTCTCTGGAGAAGACTGCCGATTGTCACTGACGCAGTGCCCGTTCTCGGTGCTGGACGTGATTCGATATACCGACGTGCTATGACAAGACTGTTTGATTAAATGATAAAGACTTCTTAAAATTTTCTTTTGCCTCTTATCTAGTGTCTACTTAGTACCTATTACTTATTCTCATTTTTTAATTTATTTTTGACGTGAATGCTTCTTAAATTTGCTTCCATAGTGGCAGGTAATTCAGAAAATTGATGATAACAAAATCGGGGATACAGTTCGGTGTTGTATTATTCGTTGTAGTATCTAGTATCTTATAAAAAATGTTTTTCTTTCTTTCTTTCTTTCTTCAGGTATTTTTATTAGCAAAAATTGTTATCTCTCCTCTGTTCTTAGTCTATTATAATGTATTCTGCTCTTGGTTTCCTGGAAAAGATGTCACTTGCGGCTGTATCGCTGAAAGCTAATTGCCGCACATTGTATTGTATTGTATATAAAAATGCCTGGTTTTAAAAATATCATAACTGCCGTCTTCAAATTTCATACTCGTGTACTTCCTTTGATTAAGATCTAAATAAAATGACCCATGTTCAATTTACAAGCAACATTCTACAGCTTACTTACAAGTAACATTCTTACCACGTTAATCAGGAGCTGAACTGCCAAACTAAGGGTTTTGCCTCCTTTAAGAAAGTTGTACCTAATCACTTCTCTATTCCCTGATTAACACTTCAAGTGGACTATAAACCTTACACTTTTGCGTCTCTTTTCGTCTCCCATCAAAGTCCATGTCCGTCCTTTTCACCCTCCAGCATACCACAGCAGAGTAAGCACAAAGTAAATCTGGTTAGAAACTAGTCAATAAATTCCCGAAGCGACTAAATCGCCGACTAGGAGACTGATTGCCTATTGGGAAAAGAGGGATGACTACTTATGGTTTTCGATCAAAACTTTTTTTTTTTTTTCAAAACAAGATTCATTATTTTTTTTCTTATTTTTTTACATTTACTGTTCAGACCAACTTTACACTACTTTTTTTTATTTTTTTTCAGTAAACAAAATAAAATTATAGCACTAGAATTTACTAAATGCTCGATCGGTACCACTTTCTTGTAACATCGTCTTCAAACGAAAAGTAAACAAGTTCCTTCTAGTATAGCCATTCTAGACTATCATCATCATCATTGTTTAACATCATATAGAGTGTGGTCAAACCTGTCATGAACAAAAAAAAACTTACATTTTACCATATACATAACAAACGTCATCATTTTACTACAGACCTTATTGGCATTGTAATAAGCTAAAAAGTTGACCAATTTTTGAGGTATAAAATAGTACACATATTTCTTTAAAAAATATGTTTATTCGTACTTCAGTGACAACAGTCATTACGTAACGAACTCGAATTTCAAAAGTAGTGTCTCTAAGTTAAAGTAAATATTCCTGCGGACTGATAGCGAAAACGTGACCAGCATCCAACATGAGATTTACTTAATTCTGTCATCTGCTCATAGATGGCAAGACATCCAAGGCTGCTATCACGTTAGCTTTTTTCAAGCGAATGTCATTCCCTCAACTGAACGGAAACTTGGGCAGCGCTAATGCTACAACACTAACATCTATCATATACGCTCGACTGGATAGCTAGTTTTGTTAAATATTGCAATAAAATTACATATTTGTTTTTCTTAATGTTTTTTTTCTGTAAAAGTAAATCAGTAATATTGACAGCCCTGTTGGTTCATTGGTAGTATGTCTGCTCCAAGAGCTGAAGGGTGTGGGTTCGACTCCCACCCAGGACATGCATTGCATGTTTGTTCCATGTCTGGGTGTACCTACTGTATGTATTTACAAAAAAAGTATTCTATCAGTTATCTGACTTCAATAGCACAAGTTTTGCTTAGTTTGGGGTTAGATGGGTGTGTAATATCCTATGATATTATTTTGATATTTATTTATTTAATGCCCAATAAAAAACTTACAATCACATTTTAATTAATGAATGTATATTAATTAATCAGTTAAAAACAACGAACATACTTCTGTTTACACTGGAAGCTCCTTTTATGTGTTACACATAAATGAGGATTCTGAGAACCTCATTGACGAATGTATATTCACTTAATTTGTAAAAAGGACTGCTTTCACGGAATTTTCTAACGTTTTTTTTTAAAATTTCGTATGATTTAATTCTGTAATCAAACGAACGAGACGCTCCTGATGGTAAGAGATAACGCCTGTCTACGACCATTGCAGCGATACACAGAACTTCGAATAGCAAAACAATGTCCAGGAAATGGCTGCTTTGGCGCTCATTACTTTAAGACATTCAATGGTATTCTCAACAGCCCTGTAATTTCAATGGTTGCAGTACCCTTCAAACTAGAACACACTACTGCTTGGCGGTAGAATATCTGGCACTACGGTACCTGCCTTGGAGACCTCCTGCTAAGGATATCTACCACTAAGTAACAATGTTGGACAAACTAGGTGTTTGACCGCAGCTCACCTGATGTTCAGTGATGGTAAGGTCAAATTTGGTAAGCAATTTCCTGGGACAGATCTGGCTACCTATAAAAAAATTAAGAATTTTGTAATTTCATTTTCGAATTTTTTATTTGATCACAAATAATTTATTATTTTTCTGTAGTCTGATACAGAAAAATCACGCAGATTGATTGGCCGTTTTGTACAAGCTTATTTGTTATGAAGTTATTTTCCAAGTGCATAGTATTCGTTGGAGCAAACAAAGATTTACTGTCCGGGCTTCGGCTTTGGTGATCCAGTTACTGTTGTGACGATTTAGTTTGTATCCCCACGTTCATCTGCGTCGGTTGCTTAAATTTTGGGATCCAAACTGTGGTGATCTTTGCCCAGCGGTCGTTCGACATGCGATAAACATGCCCCGCCCAGTCCCACTTTAGTAGTCCGGCTTTGCGGCTGACATCAGCGTTTTCGGTTGAAGATTTTGTTTTCTTATTAATTATTTAAATTTAAAAATTTATTTCCTTCTTAAATGATCCCCTTGGTATATAGGTATACATTAGGCAAACACCAATTTATTATAAAACTATACAAAATTCAGTTATAACGTAATCTATGATTCGATTTTCCGCTTCCCTAATATCGGATTAATTAATCTACGGACACAAAGCTGATAGAAAGTAATTAAGGAATAGTTTGTAATACGATTAATTTAGGTACAAAAAGTAATTTTGGAACATACCTAATCTGTTTTACAAAATATATAATGAACGATTTAGTTACCATAAAAATCCAAAATTCATTTTTCATTGTATATCTTAAATAATATAAAAGAAAGTCGTTGTTAGTGTCTCTTGATGGTAAGAGATATCGCCTGTCCAGGACCATTGCAGTGATACACAATTTTATTAAATAAAACAAAGTCCTGTACATTGCTGCTTGGGTGCTCAAAAGAAATTCTATAATCTTTAATCCTAATATAAATTACATCTGTGCGAAGTCGGGACAGATCGCTTCGCTAGTGTTATTATAAAGTATGTGTTTAATAAAATAAACATGTACTTTTTTACACCACCACAGTCTTTAATACAAAAACGTGCCATTCATTTATCTGAGAGCTGTCTAGACGAAATCGCTCTCAGCGATAAGACGGTCTTTTGAGACTTATTTTAATGTATTTATTATTTTATAATTAATTTTTTTGTGATGCCAATAAAGAGTTATTGTTATGTAATTCCGGTCTATATTTTCAGATTTGGTTCGTCTTAGCGTTATTCATCTCGTAGGGTGCTGATTAGTTCCAGAACTCCCTGGCCTTCAGGACATCCGCTGTATATAGACGAACAGCTGAACATCTGTCGACCTGCGATGGCGGCGTCCTTATACGGTGATATCAGCTCCTCCCAGTCTTCGTCTGCTTCATCGAAAGGAGAACGTCCATAGTCCGGCCTGAAACAAAGATTTGTACACCATGTGGACTGGTTGTGATTTGGTAATAGCTCTGCGCCCATGAGCGTCGGTGTCGGTTTGATTCCCACTCAGGACAAACATTCATGAAACGTACATATTTTTACTGATGTTTATGTATTATAAGTATGTATTTTAAAAAAGGCAAACAAATATATACGTATTGTAGGAAAACCAAAGAAGGGTGAAATCAATTAGTTTTCTACTTTTGTGCTAATATTTTCGTTTGACCTGCACAATTTTTATAATATATCGTCGGGTTACCTATTCAGTTTTTCAAATATATTTATGTACAAATACATTTAAAATAGAGATATACATGTATAACATAGATATCTACGTCACAAACATAAATGCTTGTCCTAGATGGGAATCGAATCAACACCCTACAGCTGCTTTTGTAGCAGACTTTGACCAACTGAAGTTTTTATCCAACTTGTGATCAATTCTAATGTGATACATGACAATATATAATGTAGGCTGGATAATTAACGGCTACCGAGTAAGCCACAATATACTTAGCAATAGTAATACACCGGTATACAGTGGAATTGTGTGTTTTCCCGATAGTTATTATCTGGGTATTTTCAGGTCGCGAATCAATAGGTTTCTTTTAAGTAAGCGTGCTCCATCGTCGACCACATCTTCGCTTAGTATTAGGAGACTTGGCGCTCAAACGTAAGCCTATTCAATAATGAAAAAAGAAATGTATAATGACCAGTACAATGACACCTTTTCTGCTTAATACCCTAAACTTTGTAGAATATAATCACCTGAGAAGTAGAACATTTTTCAGTAAATGTAGATAAAAGTGATTCCAAGATCTTACGTTAATAAAACGTGTAGAATTTCTCCTACAAAGCCTTCTTCTTCTACCGGATACTGAGCTGCTTCACAAATCGCTCTCAGAACGCAGTCGCGTCCGTTCATACCTTTGCTGAAAAGTTTTTTGTTTACTTAGATTTTTTTTAATTTTTCCAATTTTCTTTCCTTCATTCGAACTATTACGAACAAAACGTAAAAAAAACCTATTAGATACGAATAGAACCAAAAAATAAACATTAATAGGTCTAGCTGTTCTCAAGTGATACGATTATTATCAAACAACAGTGTTTAATTTTTACGATATTTATTATTACTAAATACTAGCGGACACCTCGCGGTTTCACCCGCGTAGTTCCTGTTCTCGTGGGAATACAGGGATAAAAAGTAGCCCATGTCACCCGAGAATAGTGTAGCTTCCCAACGGTGAAAGAATTTTTGAAATTGGTCCAGTCATTTCGGAGCCTATTCAATACAAACAAACAAAGAAATCTTTCCCCTTTATAATAGATAGATAGATTAAAGCTTGTTTTTAGCTAAAAAGAATTATAATCATAATAATATATACAATAAATTAATCAAATATTACAAATGTACTTAGCTATGAATTAAATAAAAAAACAAGCTTTCTAATGAAGTGAGGCTGCCGGAGCACACTGTTACGTGCTTGTTGGCAGATTTTCAGCTTGACGGTGGTAGCTAGTCAGCCAAGTATCTACTAGACCTACTACCACCTACTAGAGAGAGCCTATCACCATGTTATGGTTTCTTCACAATGTTTTTCTTCACTGGCAGCGCAGGCTCCCCTTTCGTAACGCACATAACTTATTCAAACTGAAAGATTATTAAATTACTAGTAAATAATTAAGTTTTGTTTTTTTTTTTTTACATCTCATTATATCGACACGCTTAATTTAGACCTTTTGTTCTTTAATTAATTAATGTAAGCAGTGTTATAACTTTTTTTTAATGATAGGTATATTTGAAATGATATTATTGAATTCGACTTGTAACATTGGTGTTATCAATAAAATATTTGTATTTGTAAGTTAAATGTTAACTTCGTATCCGAAACTTCAGATCGTACAAAAATATGAAAAATCTTGATGAAGCTTGAAATAAAACTTACGCAGTAAGCATTTCCGACACAGATCTATAAAAGACCAGTCTTTCGTCCCTTCTTGCTCGCAGATCAACTTCTCTCTCCTCCCTAGATACTTCCTTTATAAAGTAGTACTGAGACAGCTGAGATATGTTCGTGAACTGCACGTATTGGTATTGAAAGTTAGCTGCGAAGAGTAGAGCTACTTTTTCACGGTTCTGGATCGGGGCGGATAGACCGATCAGCAACTGGAAGAAATAAAGTCACTATACAGTATACAGCCATGTTTTTCTGTTCTTCTAACACTTTCAATTCAATTCTTGGTTTATGGCTTTTGTGATTCTAACACTTTCTTAAGTTTTTTTTATGGCTGACAAGCTATGTGTTTGACCACTGCTGACCTGGTGTTAAGTGACGGTGTTGTCAAAGGTGTTTTTTTTTATAAGAAACTAGCGGCACATTCCGGCTTCGCACGGGCGGACATTTATTTTTAAATTAAATTCTAGTAATAAATATAACTTATATGTTACTCAGGGAGAATGTAGCTTTCTTATTAAAAAGCTACAATCTCCCTGAATCTTGTGTGATTCTGATTTGAGTGTTGCGAGTGTGATTCTATCACCATTGTGAATGTGAAAGAATTTTTAAAAGTGTTTTTTGAGTTTATCCAGTGGTTCTTGAGTTTATTCATTACAAACATACAAAAATACAAGAATACAAATCTTTCCTCTTTATAATGTTAGTGTAGATGTAGATAGTGTAGATAGGCTTACGTTTGTTCGTTTCTGGCTGTCAGATTGAAAAATGGGCATAGTAAACACACCTAGCCTGGAATGAAACTGCCTCTCAAGTGAGGCTGCCGGAACACCATTAGGTGCTTGGCGACATATTTTCAACTTTGTAGTGGTAGCTAGCCAACCGAGTACTAGAAAATTCTCTTCCACCACGCTATAGTTTCCTCACGTGCTTTATCTTCGACCACATCATCGCTTACCATCGAGTGAGTTGGTGGTCGAACGCGGAATTATTATGTTAAAAAAACTCACACACGTCAATTTCGTTTTTTTTTAATATTTTGCAATATCTGATGTTTTCTATTGTGGCAAAGTTTTTTTGTATTGTAGAAGTAGGCTAAACATATTTTAAAAGAATAAATTAAATTACCTTATACGTCCCTCCCCAAGGGTACACTAGTGGTAACCCGTTGATCTGTCGTTTTTCACGTAGAAACTGTTCATCATGACCGAACACTCCAGGACTAATGACGTACATTGATAATATTAGGAAACTTACTGCCAAGATGTTCAATATCAATCTGAAAGTAGTAGAATATGAGATATTAAAAAGTAGACTAACTTCTTTTTTTATTTTCTTAGAACATTCTAAAACACATTTTATTTTTTATATATTTATACTTGGTGGTAGATTTCCTTAGCAGGAAGTCGTCTGGGTAAGTACCACCGCAGTACCAGATATTCTGCCACCAAGCAGTAGTAAACATTACTGTGTTCCGGTTTACTGGGTTGTTGAAATGAAATGAAATGAAATTTATTTGGCAATTAGGTACATACATCGTTTATCAAAAGTTAAACTTAAGTGTTGTTCAAAAATACCACTCATAGAGAAGCATTATTACCCATGCTAGGATGTTGACACTAACCATCGAAAGTCTCAAAGTAATGAGCGCCAAAGCAGCGATGCCCCGGACTTTGTTTTGCTACTCAAAGTTCTGTGTATTGCTGCAATGGTCATGGACATGCGTTATCTCTTACCATCAGGAGAGCGAATGGTTTATGAATTATTACTTTTAGATTTTAAAAAAATTAAGAAATTCTAGGATCTCTTTGAGTATCACTTCTTGACTCCTTGCAGAGAAGAGCCGTTATTATCGATGACCCGGAATTAACCAACAAGGTAAAGCTAACTGAGCTTGCACCTGGACACTGGTTCGCTTAGTCTGTTCTACATGTAATTATTATAATCTACGCTTCAAATAAAGGGTAAATAGGAAAAGCAAAGCACTGACTGTGCCCCGTGTATTGTACGTGTCCAATTGTCCATCGGCAGTAATGACTAATTACTATTAGGTGGAGCGTCGATTTTTTGCCACTTTTTTACATAAAAAATACTAAGATATCCATACCGGGACAATAACTGCACTGAATTTAGTTTTCTGCACGAAAATAAGATATAACAACAGACGAAAACTAAGCAAAAGAAAAATTCGAAAGTTAAGAACACAAAAAAAACTATAATACAGTTTTTTTTGGGATATTCGTTTACGCCTATGTCGCAAAGTTTTTTAGATCAAAAATACTTAATTTAAATTCTGCTTCTTTTTTCTTTGAATTGATCAAGTACATAAATCATTATACTTACTAAACTAAACTTACCTCATTTTATCACAGATTTTTTTTAAATAAAACCTTTAATTACTACGCAGTTAAAATATTTTAACACTAAATCAAATCATAACTATTATTTGTCCGTATAGCTAAATTATTATTATTGTTTCAATTATCTGTATTAAGAGAAACGCTAGTTATGTCAGTCTTTTACTAAAGGTTTGATGTGGAGAATTGAATCTGTTAAGATTCTGCTTGTAGGACTTAGGACTAGTTCATACTAAAGACTTTATGACCACGTTTTCAATGTCTGAGCACATGTATCCAAGTGCTTCCAAAACGACAAATGAAACAACGAAGATTTTTGTAAAAATTATAGAGGCAGCCAATCATTAGTCTTTTTGTAGTAAGTTAGGTATAGGAGCAGATGCCCTTCATCAAAAATATCAAAACATTTATATTTCAATAACAATATGGTTCTAAAACGTAGTTATATATTTTATAAAAAGTGTTTTAAAATAATCATAAAACTTAAATTCAAAATTTAACAAAAAAATTAGCCAACTAAAAGCAACCACTTATTCAAATAAAGATTTTCTTGCCAGATCATAAAATCATAGTCTTACTGTGTTTCGATTTAAAGGGTACTAGTAAAATTATATTGATACTGACCATCGAATGTTTTAAAGTAATGAGCGTCAAAGCAGCGATAACCGTTGCAATGGTCATCATCTTTTACCATCAGGTGTGCATTTCGTTCGTTTCATTACTTCAATATAAATAATTATAATCTTGCCATGATTTACGTAAATTATATCAAATGGTGTAAAATTAAAACACAGAAACGTAAAATTAATAAAAAAAACTAAGAACTCGGTTTGACTAATAAAGTCACAGCGCTTGAGTATAGTCAGCTCCTGTGTGAACGCGGCCTTACCGTAAATCACCCTAGTCACATGATCTCGGCTCTAATATGTTTATCCAACAGACTTGCTACCTATACTGACGAATTACGTGTCACCTGTTGCCTTCTTAGTCGTTAGGTGATGGCAACAAGTCAAATTTTTTTGTTATCTTGGGTTTTCAATTTTACCATATCATTACTAAATTTGTGTTTTTATGTAAAGTGAATCGTTCAGTAACTTAAATTATAAGAATATCTTGGCTTTATTACAAAATAATAAATACTAAAAATTAATAATACTTAATGAAATAATCTGACTTCCATAATACAAGGTTTGCTTAGTTTGGGGTCGGATGGCACTGTGTGTAATGTCATACGATATTTATTTATTTAATTTCATCTCATACTTTCTTTTTTCTTCATCTTTTTTTTAATGCACTCTGTATAATGCTTTCACATTTCTTTTTTCTTAAGTATATCACTATCTCCTATGTTACTTAATATAGTCAGAACAATTTTTATTCAAAATTCCAGTTTTGGGACTTTCCGGTTTTCTTTTACCATACGGAATGGAGACCATTAACTTAGAGATCATTTTGCCTTAACTCTTTGACATAGTACCATGGGCTTGCATCAATTGTTGTTCCCGTCTATATTAGTAAATATGGTAGTGTATAACGTGATTGGAACATACTTAATGGAAGACAAACCAAGTGACGTGTTGCACAGGAATCGAAGACAGTTCCCGCTCTTTTTCCCCAACAGTACCTTATTGCAGGTAAATAGAATTTTAAGAATTTAATTAAACCCTCCGTCAGTCAGCGTGGCAATGCACAATTTGTGCGAGACCAGAATAAAAATCTTTTAATGTATTTTTTTTATGGCTAAGTGGTTGGCTATATGTGATCTAATTTGATGATATGGTTGACGATTGTAAGCCCTATTGCAGGATAGGCGCCTGGAATAAGAATTAGCTCTCATGTGAGGTTGTCGACACACACCGTTAAGTGCTTAGGGAGAGATTTACAACTTAAGGGTTACGATTTTAGGGTGGTAAATAGTAAACCAAGTACCAGAAAGTACTTAAGTAACCTGACTATAGTACTATTTAAAATATAAATTATTATTTTTCAATCACATATCTATCTATCTATATCTACTATTATTAAGAGAAAAGATTTGATTGTTTGTTTGTATTGAATAGGCTCCGAAACTACAGGACCGATTTCAAAAATTCTTTCACCGTTGGTAATCTACACTATCCCCGGGTGACATAGGCTACTTTTTATTCCTGTATTCCCACGAGAATGGAATCTGCTCGAGTGAAACCGCGAGGCGTCCGCTAGTTTTGTATAAATTGGAGTTTCAGTAAAAATTTGTCGGTACACAACCATCGCTTGATCGTAGGGTACTGGGTTGATTCTATGGTTTCCTCACGATGTATAGTTTTCTTTCCTTGGCACCGTAGAAAAAAATCAATAGCGTATATTAATCCGCCTACCAGTACTGGGCATGTATGGTAAAATATGACCCAATTTCCTATTTCAACTTATGAAGTAGTTGATTTTTTTATTCTAGCCATATTTATGTACATAATTGTTATAATTGGTTTATTACAATTATGGATTAGATATTATTTAGCACTGGTATAGTTTCTACATTGAGAAGCGTACAAGGCATAAACGGCCTTACTACGTTGATTACATTTTATCCTGACCATAGGAGCGGGACAATTCATGGGCATGCAGTGATAAAAGTCTGTTGAAATCTCAATTTTGGGTTTGGTTGTATTACCGCGGCTGCTTTTGGTTAATTAAATCTTATTTATTCTATAGGATAAGGTTACCAACTATAAGTGACGCGCATAAAATTCTAGCATATGTTTTGTACAAATTGCGAAAGCTTAGACCTTATATTTACTTTGCCAACCCTGTGGCCAAGACGTATTTGACCTGATATCATCAAAAACTCAGACGGGTAAAAAAACGTGGCGTGGCTATAACGTGAACTGACTGTGTGCGTGAACACTGAACACGTGCACATGTTTAAACACTAAAAAGTCCTTCAGATTTTCATATTCCAACTCAACGAATTCTTTGATCCTTGAGCTATCGAGTGGTGTAATTAAATTTTAGATGTAAATGATTCCTAATTGTAACGAGCAATTATTTATTTATTTTATTTTATGAACACCAACGTTGCGTACATTATCGTATGACTTAAAGTAAGAAGGAAAAAAGTATAAAGATAAATTTCACTACAATTACAGGTGAAGACAGCATGCAACAATAACAATAATCAATCCATAATTGATACAATAAATGTAAAATAATTCATTACATTATCATCAGTTTTCTGTATTGCCTCCGACTACGGAAGCAAATTTAAATTCACGTCAACAAAGTTATCAACAATTTTAGCAATAGCGATGGCAAGAAAAACCAAAAAAAATTGACAAATCCAAATTGCACGAAGAAGTATATAAGTAGATTTATTTCTTTGTAATTTAAAATAATGAATAATACCGTACTCTACAAAACATGAAAAAAATTATTAAATGTATAATTTAGTCGTGTACATTGTTTTTTTTTCTTGCAGTTTAACGCCGGCATCGGCACTCCGACAGCAGCGAAAAATATAAATATGAACTTCGCTTTCCAAGCCAATTTCCAGCTCCCTTGGAACCGGACTCAAATTCCAGACGACATTTTGCTTGCCAACTCCGGGTATGACGGCGACTCCAGAAGGAAAAGAATGCTAAGAGAAGGAGACTATCAGAACGACGCAAAGCTGTTTCATTTCTACAAATATGTAGAGGAAGTACTCAATGGGTAAGAACCTGTCCAATTGTTTATACGTCCATTGTAGCGATGTTAGCTCAGTGGCGGTAGCGTGGTTAAACCTCACACTCCAAAGGATTTGGGTTCAAATCTCAACAACAAACTTAAATTTGAAAGAAACCATCGTGACGAAACAAGAAAATCAACAAGTTGAAAATCTATGCCAAACAGTGTGTTCTGGCAGGTTCAGGTTAAGTTTGACTAGCTAGGTGTTAAACCACCAGCTCACCTGATGTTAAATGACGGTGTAGTCAAAGATGGTGAACACTCCTGGCCTGGAATGTAACTGGCTTTCAAGTGAGGCTGCCGAAACACACCATTAGATGCTTAGCGACAGATTTCCAACTTGAGGGTTGTAGCTAGCCAGCCCCGCACGAGAAAGTACCCTAACACCATGCTATGGTTTCCTCACGATTTTTTCCTTAGAGTTCGAACCGCAACAACGAATAGCTCAATGTATAGCCAAATTCACACGCCAAAGGGGGTATAACCTTTAGCGTGTGAATAGATCGCACTAACCACTGAGCTACCATCGCCACGACCTGAGAGGCAGTTCCCATTCCAGCCTAGCTTTATTTACTGATTTTGATCACACCGTCACTTACTATCAGGTGAGCTGTGGTTAACACCTAGCTTGTCAAACTTAAAAAAACACACTTAACCTTTCAATCCTTCCATCCTTCTTCCTTCATTTCCGTCGTAGGACGTCCACTGCTGGACATAGGCCTCCCCCATTGACTTCCATAAAGACCGGTTGGAAGCGGCTTGCAATCTTCGTAAAAATATCTAAGGATCTAGGTCCTTTTGTTCTCTGTATTATTCATTTTTTTCTGTTTATTGTATGCACAATAAAGAATTTTATTTATCTATCTATATAATATCAACAATACGCAGCTAAATGTATCATAACATCATGATAAAGTTTTAAGGAAATCTAAAAAAAAAATCAAAAGCTCCAAATAGGTTGTGATATACAGTGATATGAAAATGCGTACAACGAAATGCAAATTTAAGTATTTATCGAATCGAAGAAGAGAGCGGAATGTACTGTACTAGTATATCTGTCATGCGCGTGTTCCATGGCATATGTAGCAAACATTTTGTCACCATGAATAGGTAAATATGTTTTCCTTAAGCAAGTTAACACTTCTACATGATCCGGGTTACTGCTCTTACGGTGATCTCTCTAATTGGTGACCGTTTCTCGGGATGAAGCAATCACGATTGCCGCTAGATATTGTTTGTACATAACATTGGGAAAGCGGTCGGCTATCTTACAAAAAATTCGTTATTAGAAAAACAAACACACATTTTTCTAACATTCCTGTTGTTGCGAATAAAACAAGTTTATTCAACAACCGGTAAACATTACAATTTGCTTCCCGGAATGATGCAATTTGAATATTTTCAAGTCGCGAGTGAATCGTTTTCTTCTAGGTAAGTGTGCTCCATCGTAGACCGAGTCGTCGCTTAACATTAGACGAGATGGTGATCCAACGCAAGCCTATTTGTTTTAAAAAAAAGATTTATTTAGATTAAAATTGTATGAAATTTAGTTATAAATTTCTTTTTAGGGTTCCGTACCTAAAGGGTAAAACGGATCCCTATTACTAAGACTCCGCTGGCCGTCCGTCAGTCTGTCTGTCCGACTGTCACCAGCACTGTCTCATGAACCGTGATAATTAGCCAGTTGAAATTTTCACAGATGTATGTATGTTGCTGCTATAACAATAAATACTAAGACATCTTTTTTACAAAATAACAATTAATCTGCTTTTGCCTCCTTTGATGTTGAATCAGGTTTGATTCAACATCAAAAAAGGCAAAAGCGAGTTTTACGTCTGGTTCAAACTACGTTATTTTGATTGATTTATTTTCCTAGATTATATACTTAGCTATATGACTTGATTTTATAGCTAGATTATTTATTAAAAAACACACATAAATACTCTGAAATAAAACCATACATCTCAAATTGATTGGTTATTGGTACAGATCACGAACGACTTGCGAAAAAGTATTCGTATCGACATCGACAAAAAATTTGTACGAGACTTGTACAGCTTTGTATGCTATCGAGGACTCGATACCTTTACGATTCGTGATCGAAGCTCAGTTTTCTGTTCGCTATACATATATACCTACTTACGTCTAAACTTTCATATTAATGTCACCTTATGGTGAAGTTAATTTTCTCGCTGTTCTGTTATTTGATGTATTTTCGACACCACAAAAACATATTTTTTCTGCAAATAACAATTAAACTACTCACCGTAAACATTTCAAATCTTTCCCAAACTCGAAGCTTGTTTACATGGGGTTGGAGTTCGCAAAAAAACAACTTTTGAAATTTGCAAAACATCTCGTAGGCCTGACATTTTCTACGTTTATTTATTCGCATTGATTTTGTAAGGAATTGTAAGTCGGCAATTAATAGGACTGGAAGAATTCCGAAGAAAGATTTGGTACGGTTCCATGAGGAAGGATGATTTATCTAGACGAGTGATCAATTAAAATATCAAAGGTTTAATTTTATTTATGATTCTATTTTCGAAAATATTTGTTGGAAGATCAGAAAAATACTGAAAAATTACGTAGTGCTTTGAAACTCGTCCTGGTGTTGAGAGAATAGAATAAGCCACCTGTGTCCCTCGGCTGCAGTAAGAGTTTATGGTTTTGGGATAGCACGCCTGAGAGGAGCCAAAGTTTTGGGACCTCTGATATAAACAATTTTTTTCTAATTACTGAATAGGTTTGCGATGGTTTCCACAGTCTACGATGGAGCACGCTTGTCTAGGAGAAACCGATTCACACACGAATTTTTAGTTGAAGTTAGTTACTAAGACCTTGTCTGAAAGCGAAAGGCATAAAATCAATAATAATAACAAATTCATTCATTTATGTGTATGTAATCGTGTACATAAAATACTGATATCGGTACAAGATTAAACAAAACAATATTATCATAATATGAAATCGATATTAATACTAATAATTCATTCGATTAAATATTACTAGTATATGGGTGTAGTAATATGTATTCTATTAATCAAAGAGCGCCATCTGCCTTGCGGCATGCAAAATAAATCGTGTAGGTACAAATGTAATACAGATATTGAACAAAACAAAGTAAGAACTATCAAATATACTCAGGATATTGATTATTTATTTAATACGAGTAGAACTCTAAAGAACACAAAAACGATATGTTAATAACCACAGATATAGAGATATAGACAGATATACAGATATAGATACGTCAAGTGTAAAATTAGGTCAAATAAACACCTTACATCTGATATTTGATTTCGGTAAATACAGTACGCAGCCCCACTCGATATTTTTTTTACTTCACTGGTTTTCTTCACATGACAAAATGGGAGATAGAAGGGTTACGGTTATTTACTCGAAAATATTCCTCTAACGTAAATTACATTTTGTCTACAATAGAAACGTCGTAGGAAATGCCATCATGAGTGTTAAGTTTTCTGAAATTTACCAATTTTCTGCGCGATTTTTTAAATTTTCTTTCCGTAAGAACATTTTACAAAATACTAGAACGCTAAAAAAGTTGTGGCGCATAATATCGTAATAAGAAGATAAGACTATAAAGTATATTCGTAATTTCTAGATATCTTGACTACCTTAGATAAATCTAACTCTCTTATTTAGAAGTGAAATTAGTATGAATAGTCAATTCCAATGAGTTTTATACAAAAAGCAAACTTAAAACGAACATGACTTCCAAAGTTGATGAAAAATTAACTTAATAATTTATCTGCATGCAAAGTGTTGAACATTAAGTTGCAATATAAACAAACAAGACTGTAATAATAACTTTTAAGTACCATTTATACTTCATATCTTGCTTCAAACTTGGAGTCAATTGTACACTTTTGTGGCATTGCACTGGCTGTAACATGTACATACTTTGGTCTTGGTGGTAGATCTCCTTAAAAGACCTCCTAGATCTAACACCGAAATGACCTTGTCTAGACAGGTAACACCGCAGTACCAGATATTGCGCATTGAACATTACTGTGTTCCTGTTTGAAGGACTGCAGCTAGCGAAGTTACAGGGCTGACTGAGAATAACCATCGAATCGTATATCGTATCGTATCGTATCGTAGGACATTAAACACAGCGCCATCTGACCCCAAACTAAGCAAAGCTTGTACTATGGGAGTCTGATAGAATACTTAAATATTATTTTTTTGTAAATACATACTTATAATACATACAGTACACCCAGACACAGAACAAACATTTGGTTTTTATATCACAAAATGCTTGTCCTGGGTGGGAATCGAACCCACGCCCTACAGCTCTAAAAAATGTTAAAGTTTGGATGTTTGTTAATCGATTACATAAAAACAGCTGAACAGATTAGGATAAAATTGGGCATTATATAGTTTATTACCTAAATTAATATTTTAATGTCACGAAAAAACCCAAGCCCACGTCTTGCGGTGTGAATCCCACCCATCAATCTTGAAGCAGACATGCTACCAATGAGCCAACAGGGCTGTCAATGTCTCAAAGTAATGAGCGTCGAAGTAGCGATGCCTTGGACTTAAAGTTCTGTGTATCATTGCAATAGTCATGGACAAAAGTTATCTCTTACCATGAGGAGAGCGTCTTGTTCACATTACTTTTATAATTATAAAAAACATACATAATTATGTATTATACTTACTTAATAACTTAATGTATTTCATTTATCCAGGTTTGGGCATGATGGCAAATCGTGTGTTAGAAAAGCGCTCTGCCAGATTGGTGCTGAGCCGCTCCATTCTGAAAATGACGAGGACTTGCTTCATGAGCTGGCTTCATTCGTGCTGAAGTAAGTTCCAATACCAATTTATAGGTAACTAGCAATATTTTAATATCAAATTCTAGGCGCATGTTTAATCATGTCTTGTATAATCACTGACTTTTACATTATACGAGGTTATAAAAAATCTTGTCGGAAATAATACACAGCTCCATCCAGCCCCAAACTAATAAACAAAGTTTATACTATGACAACCAGATAGCTGATAGAATACTTACACATACATAACACACCTAATAGTGATTAGGTTTTTTTTTTTATTTTGTTTTTTGGCAACACTTTATATGAATTCAAAATTAATTAACTCTTTGCTCATTATTATTTTGTCAGACGTATCATGTAATAGGAGAAGTCACTAGCACCTGACATACAGTCTTTGACTATTTCAAGAGCCTATGGTAAATGTATCTTTACAGTATGTTTTATGTCGAATAAAATTATTTTTATTGATTGATTTGACCTAGACACGCAACAAAAATCTATGTTAAAATGTTTAAGAGTTACATTTTCAGTGTATTTCCGCATAAGACGTTTCGATTATAACAGTGACGAGGATTTAATGAAACAATATTACGGAATTTGACTTATAACATTGGTGCTAGGAATAATTCAATCCATATTTCATGTTCGTTGTAAATTCTTATGCATTATTTCATAAATTTCAGCCCTACAAACGACGCTAGCGACAACCTCTCAAAGAAAGATGAAGCCTATCCTTACATCAAGGCGTACAGACACGGGCAAAACTCGAAAAACTGCACGCAACTGTACAGCAAATGTCAAACATCGCTTGTGGATACATTTAGCAACGTTCATACAATGACTTAGATGTAATTTTAACTGTTTATTGTGACCTAAACTGAATACATTCTTTAAATAATAAAGTTGCCTGTTGATGTTGAAAAACTGTTGCGTATTTAAGAATGAATAAATACGCAGTGGCGTAACAACTGAGTGACAGAACGCTCAAAACGCAGGCCCCTCGGCGGGGGGTTGGGGCGCCCCAGCTCCCATACTCTGAGCTTCTTATTACGACTTCTGTTACGCAATCACTAAAAAGCTACACGATAACATACCGTATACCTACACAATACGGTGTGCAGTCGCGTAGCTCTTTCCTGAATGCCGATGTGATTTCTTTGTTGTAGGGCAAAGTAGCAGTAAGCTCCAAAGCAGTGACACGCACGACTTTGTTTAGCTTCTTAAAGTTCTGTGTATCGCTGCATGTCTCAAAGTAGTATGCGCCAAAGCAGCGATTCCGTGGACGTTTTGTTAATCAAAGTTCTGGGTATCTCTGCAATGGTCATGGGCAGACGTTATCTCTTACCATTCGGGGATCATCTCGTTCGTCTCATTACTTTTACTTAAAAAAATTCTAATTCCTGTAATGTAACTTACTGTAATGTGGATTGTTTACATCTCTACATTTGTAGGTCTACTATAAACAATCTAATCGTATTAGTGTAGTAGGTCAAGTAGATTAAGTAATACACACACGATCAAGCCTAAGTTAAGTGTGTTAAGTCTGCTATCTGTGGGTATCAATTATATTTTACCTTTTAGTAGACAAGAGAAATGTTAACGGCTTTATTTTTTTCTATTGCTAATTATAATTATATTACGTGTTTGAAATAAAACAATTAAGTCATTAAATTAAACCATTTTAATATTTATTCACCCTTTCTTTACAAAATTAGAAGTTCAAGTAAAATTGTATTCTTTATTCTAAATGTCAAGCATGTCTTGTCGATCGACATTTAGAAAAAACATTTTTTAGGAACATTAATTTCTTTAATTTCATACTTATAGACAAATGTATATTACAAATTAATAAATTTTTCATACGAACAAACCTTCATCATAAAAACTCTCTCTAATAAAAATTTTCATTAACTTTGTTACATGATGAACAGTTTCCAAAAATATAAGACCACGTTAAAATAACTAATCCAAATCGTTTTTTTTTTTTCTTTTTCGGTGCTTTCTACGATCACATTAAGATATCAAAATACCATTAAAACGTCATATATCTAGTCAAATAACCCGCCCCTGGCCGTTCCCGGTGCAAAGGTGCCCATCACAATCGCATAGACCCCCCTCCCCCCCCAACAGATTCCGGTGCAAAAGTGCCCATCACACTCGCATAACACGTGCCCCGCCCCTGAACGTTCCCGGTACAAAGGCGCTTATTACACTCGCATAACTTGCCCCTGACCGTTCTCAGTACAAAGGTGCCCATCACACTCACATAAAATACACCTGAATGTTCCCCGCACAAAGGTGCCCGTCACACTCGCATAACCAGCTCCTGGTGCAAAGGTGCCTTTATACTAGCCTACTATAAGTATATATAGTACAATAATTGTGTTATTCGTAATACAAGTTTTAAGTATGTTTGTTTTGTTATCTTTATTATTAATTGTAATGTGGAATGCGCTCACGTAGATAACAAAGTGCACAGTTTCACATTACTATGAAGTATTCTACATTAGCCCGAATTTGTGCAGTGTGTCTTCTCCGAGAGCTGTGAAAGTGCTGAGGATGGACCCCTCACAGTCCGGGAACAATGTTTCACAGTCCACTCCCGCATGTCTTCCCAGTCTTTCTGCTGCATGATACTCATTATCAGTGTGATGGGATTGTTCGTCACGGGTGGTCGATGGTCTGAAATAAAGAAAGAAAAAGTATATAAATGTGACAGAACTTCTTAGCATTATTTGGTACGGATGTGCTGGTGCCAAATCCATCTTAGAGACAGGCCCGTACACTAGAAAGTTTTTTTCTTTTTTCCATAGGTATGAAAAAATAACAAAAGTACAATTACCAGTGTAAGTGTCTCCTGGTAGTACAAAAATAATGTGGTATTGAGGGTGCATAGACCCTTTAATAATTTTTACTGATGACTTTCTGATCGTTTCACTTGATGTTAAGTAAGGGTTGGGTAGAAGATGGTAGACAAAACCGGCTATGAAATGACGCTACCGTAACATACGCTAGGTGTTAGCTAGGTGTTAGCCAAGGACTAGAAAATAATTTACCGCCTTTCTATGGTTTCTGCACGAAATTTTCCCTTACCAGCAACTCAAGCTTAATGTTGGGATTTGAAATCACGCCCTTCAGCATATGATTCCATCGCGCTAACCACTGAGCTATCGTCGCCACAAAACTTGTGACCTAAGTGTAAATTTTACTTGCCTGGCCTGGCCTATAATGACGTATCAACGCTTAACTTCGCTACCCATGCTTCCATCATAGCCTAACCCAATTAATCATATTATAGGAATGAATTGTGTGAGAATAAAATAAGGAATTAATAAGTGATCATGACATGAGATGGGTGTTTTGTATTTATTATAAGTATGTACTATATATACAACAACAAAAAAAGTATTTAGGTAATCTATCAGTTGTCTGACTTCCATAGTACAAACTTTGTTTAGTTTGGAGTTAGATGGCGCGATATTTATTTATTATTATCATGTAATTTTATTACTTGTTACCCCTAAACGTATTTTATTAAAGACTGAACTGAGTAAGTCATATTTTTTCTTACAATCGTAAGTTAAAAATAGTAAGTCTTAAAACATAAATGAGAAAAAAACGAGATTTAATATTTTTTTTTTTTTTTTTATATCGGGTAATTAATAATCTCTTTCTTAAACATAAGTCTGAAATCACATACGACTACTTTAGTTCTTCAAATTTGTCATATTATACATTACAGAATTAATTTGTATAAAGTAACAGTGACATTATTACCTCTATAAAACATTCATAATATGAATAAGCGTTCTAACAGGACAGACGAGAACCCCTGCTTCTGTCGAATTTTATTCATTCTTTTGTACTTACGTGAATAGTATATGTCCAATTTCTCCCAGCAAGCCATTTTCGTGAGTAAAAGGAACTTCGGCAGCTTCGCAGATTGTTCGAAGCAAGCACGGCCGCCCTGAATAGCCGTACCTGTACAATTTTCAATGCATGTAAAATATTCTAAAACGATTTTGTTAAACTTGGAAACTTCTACTGTGTATAAAGCGTCAAGTACCTATAGGTTAAAATATAAACGGCTCTCTATGCACAAAGAAATTAATGAAAAATAAATTTAAATTTGTAGATATATTTTCAACATATCTAACTGTGATTCAAAGTAGGGTAAAATAATTACAATCAAAATAATTATTATTATAATGTATAACTATTTTTGGTAACCGAGTGATTCAAAGCAGTATCCTGTACCTACATCATTTGAGTTTATAACGACCAAATCATATTTAAGCAAACTTTAAATCCATTTCCAATTAAAAAATTTAAGTATATTTTCAGCTACATCATAAGTTAATATCAAAATATGATATCTGATAATTAAAGAACAAAACTAATTTTATGTAAAAAGAAAATTTTACCTTTCAGCCATATGCTCGATAATCTTATAAAAGTCCCAACGATTCATTCGTTGTGGTTCCGAATCTTCTAAATTGTTCTGATCTATTAGTTCTTGTCTTCTTATTGCTTCGTCTAGTGGTACTTCTGTATTAACTACAGGATCATCGGTCACCAAAACACCTCCTTCCGAATACATTAACGATCTCCTACGTCTATCATCAAACGTGATATCGACTAGCGTATCATTATCTCCGTTTTCATCATTCATTTCTACACCTGCATTATTGTCGCTCATGTCTCTAGAATTTGAATCAATTTCACTCACTTTATCGTCACTGGCTGGATTTTCACCATCCATATCTCTTGAAACAGTATTAGCGAAACCATAAATTCTACTCGTGTATTCTGAACTGTTTGTAGGTAAATCATATTGAAACTTGATTACAGTGCCCACAGTCACTGAGGCTTCTTTCAAATCTACCGGCACACCGAGGCCAATAATAAACTGTGAACAAAAATATATGTATACTTATATGAAAACAAATAAAATTTTAATGAGAATAAACAACGTATTGAAACCAAAAACATTCTCCCAAAATGAGTTCGCAAATGAAATAAACGCTGAATAGGAGACGAGCAAATCAGACAAAACAGAAGTAAACGTAAAACAAAACCTCATTCTATACTTCAAAAGGCAGACAGCGCGCGCCTAATTGCATTTAAATTCACGAACAAAAAACACGGCTTCGTTAAGCCCTATCCGTCGTGCAAAGAAAACATCATTTACTTAAGGTAAATCAGCGTTATGTAAATTTACATGGAGTTTATAAGAGAATAGTACCTGTGCCCTGGCTGGACCTCCGTCAGGGTAGACTAGATAGCGTTTCTGCCGATGCCCATTCACTCCGAACGTTAAAAGCAAATTGAGCAAAATTAAAGGGAATAACATCGTGGAACGTTTTCGCCGACCCGTACCGTACGGCGTCGTCGGAGTGTAAATACAGTATAAGATAAAGTGGGATGTTTGCACTGAGCCTACAGCAATGCCTAACTAATGAACCGTTATGTTTTCACAATGATTTAGGCTACGCGAAACGGCCCACTTTGGGAGGATACGAGCGAGCGACATGCTGCTGCTTAACAAAACATTACACGTAACGAGTCTACTGTAATAATCTTATTCTGATATTTTATCTTGATTTTTCCTTCAATCAGAATACAGTTTGGTTGAGGAATACAAGGAAAGCCTTCGGGCGAAAACGAACAAACATCGGCGTTACGTTAGGAAAAGGATAGATTAATTTCTAAAATGAACCAGTTTCAGTTTTTTTATAAAACAGGAAGTAACTATGTTATAGTATCCGTTTTGGAAAGTACTGTATTAAACAGGTAATAGACCTTTTCCGAAGACGTAATTACGCGGACCCAAAAAATAAGTAATATTTTGAAGGTTTATCACATAAAAGTATAAATTTTAAATGCCTATGGGGTATCATGAGAATCTCTACATAATCCTAAGTGACACTGGCTATACATAAGTTTTTTTTTTAATATGTATGGCTGCGGTATGGTTCCATTTTTCTAAATGCAGTTGTATTTTTTGTTTAATACTATAATCAGCCTTGTTTCGAGATAATAAATTCAATGTTTTATATAAGAAAAATAAACTGCCTTTTATTTGCCTTTTTTTTGCCCATTCTAAAAAAAACGAATGAAATAAATTTA
This sequence comes from Biston betularia, assembly GCA_905404145.2. Classification (NCBI taxonomy): domain Eukaryota; kingdom Metazoa; phylum Arthropoda; class Insecta; order Lepidoptera; family Geometridae; genus Biston; species Biston betularia. Next base: position 2,907,319 of record FR989877.1, read on the forward strand.
ATCTCTCCATTTGACCGTATGCATATTATAAACAAGCATTTGTCTAAACCCCCGACGCATCAAAGCCAGCCGCGTATTTTCTGCCGAAGCAATTTATTGAAATGAAGGGTTAAATGGAATTCTGTGGTCACACAGACCCGTATGTTGAACAGATGTTTTGCCCACCTTTTTTCCTTTTTTGCTTTACCAAGTTTTTTCAATGCGGCGTTCTGCAGACTCACAAGTGCTTCGTAGGAACGGTTATTTTTAATTTACATGTTTTCTTTATTGTTTCGCTGGATTTGTTGGAGCTGGAATTTTATCGGTTAGTAGGTATACACAGAGGAAAAGCGTAAGACTTTGTATGATTATTAAAGAGTTCTTTACGGCCTTACATTATGTTCCCAGAGCTAAAATTATGAGTGTTTAACATGTACTCTTATATTTTGTAAGGTTCATAAAAACATGTAATAACTCGTACATAATTATGCCGCTGAGAAAAAAAAAAAAGGCGACGTTGATCCACTTTTTTATAATAACTAGGCTTATCTTTGTCCGGTGTTTTTGCCCCGTGGCAAAAATGAAGGAAATAGAAAAAAAACCCTGCTTGTACGAGTATGTCAAAATTAAGATAAATTTTTTACTGTTAAACACAATCTAACTAATGCACATCGTATCTATTCCATAAACCAACTAAAGTCTAGAAATACGAATAATACAAGTAATTGAATCCAGTAGCTGTCTGTGAATTATTAAAATTCGTACTAATTTTACACCAATCAAAGCTTATTGCCAATTGGTGAAACACGGTTATAATGTTTGTTTCACCCCAAATCATTGTGTATGGAATTAGTTTCCGAGGTATAGGAGAAATTTAGTAAGTGTAAAGCAAAATAATTATATTCATACTTATAGAAATTGTACTACACTAATAAAAAAATATTATATAGACGAGGGCTTCAAAGTGAATAGAGAGAGAGAAAAAGTATTTTTTAAAAGGGGCTTGCAGTTCATATATATTACGACTACATAAAACACGTTTTCTCTAAACTATTTAATTTTATTTCAATCAATCAATCAATTGAATACATTATAAACATTATTTTTTTATTACTCACAGGTATTTAACACTTGATCTAAACTTACTGTATGGTACAAGATGATAACCACTTAGGCTTTCAAATAAGGTTTTTTTTTTAAATAATACATAGGCTTGCGTTTGACCGCCATCCCGCCTGATGTTAAGCGAAGATGCGGTCTACGGTGGAGCACGCTTGCCTAGAAGAAACCGATTCACACGCGACTACCGCACCGGTTATTACCGCACATAGCACATTTTCGAATCTATACTGGTAACTAACTTTTTTTAATGATCTACAAGCTAAATGTGTGACCACAGCTCTGAAATGGAACTGGTTCTCAAGTGAATCTGCTGAAACACACCATTAGATGTGCAGCGATAGATTTTCAACTTGAAGGTACACACACTAAAATCATCCAAATATATAAATATCTTATCAGCATGCTATGACATTCTCACGATGTTTTGCCCCACTGGTAGCTGCGCTAACTACTGCGCTGCTATCTGCACTATATAAAATTATATACAATACATACAAATCTATTTTAATGTTAATTTTATGAATATCTGTCCCGTCACTTTTTTTAATGTAAAAGAATGAGTCAACTGTGACGCTTTGCTAATTCTAATAGTTACTATGTCAATGATCACAATAGCGGTACACAGAACATGGAAAACAAACAAACTCCAGGGCATTACTGCTTTGGCGCTTATTATTTAGAGGCTTTCGAAGGCTAGTCTGTGGCTGCAGTACCTCACTTACATGATAAGTGATCATATGACGATAAGAGTTGTCGTAATTTTGCTGTCCCGTGTCTCTTAAACTATACACAATAGTTGGCACTGCTCCCAGGTGTGAGGCGCTTGTAGCTTGGAACCGGACATTATTCCCAATTAGGGAACTTTGATGCCAACACCGCAATTCTGTGCTGATTTGTGGGCGTAAGTATAAAGAACACTTCTATTTTCCTATGACCGATCAACTTGCTTCCAAGTTGATATAATGAAAACGCGAACCGAAACGTAGCAAACTCACGTTTTTTATTCTCTCTTGGTTCTCAAAACTTAAAAACGAACTCTTTCTTTAAATTTGAATAGTCATGAGTTAAATTGTAATGTTTACAATGCATAGAAAACACGAAATTTTTACGTAGGGAATCTATCTATCTATACTATTATAAAAAGGAAAGATTTGATTGTTTGTTTGTTTGTATTGAATAGGCTCCGAAACTACTGGACCGATTTCAAAAATTCTTTCACTGTTGGGAAGCTACACTATCCCCGGGTGACATAGGCTATATAGGCTTTTTATCCCTTTATTCTCATGGAAACGGGAACTACGCGGGCGAAACCGCGAGGCGTCCGCTAGTTATTAATAAATTCGTGATAATTTCTACTAATAGTGTATTATATAAGTGTCCGTTACATTCCAGGTGTATACAATAGTTTAGCTTTATAGAGTACTAGCGGACGCCTCGCGGTTTCACCCGCGTAGTTCCCGTTCCCGTGGGAACAATGATAAATAGTAGCCTATGTCACCCGTGGATAGTGTAGATTCCCGGTAAAAGAATTTTTGAAGTCGGTCCAGTAGTTTTTGAGTTTATTTGTTACAAACGTACAAAAATCCAAAAATACAAATCTTTCCTCTTTATAATATTAGTGTAGATGGAAAAAATAACAAACGTTGATTACATCTAACCCATAAAAACAATCGATATTCTGTATCTAGCAACATTAGAAATTGTATTTAAAAATTTAACATAATAATATTAGAACTTCGTAGAAGCAGAAACGAAATTTGGATTGATTGATTGATCTGATACAAATTTTAATCAAAGGTGACACAATAAAATCTTTCTTTTTATTTAGCTCTGTTAAAAGATTCAATTCAAAGAAATAACTGATAGCTATGGCAATGGTTAATTCTTTTTGTTTTGTAGAATTTTGTAACACAAGATTAGGCTAAATTTTTAAATAATGTAAGAAAAACTAAACATGTCGAAGTTTGTATAAACTGGCGTAACCGCCATATTTTTGCTGTGATGATTGAAGCCCTATCAGTCACAGTATTAGACTGATACTTGACTGCAGTAACAAACGTACTGGAAACGTCTGAATGTAGGGTCTCAACACTATACTCCGAATACAGGACAAAGTTACGAATGAATATAGGTACGTAAGTTTAATTGTTTTCTTAGCTTAAAGGAATGTTAATAAAACTTTTTATTACACAATCTTCTTGTACAATCCACAGACTAAAATCGAATCGTTCTCTTAGGGAAAAAACCGAATCACAAAGTTTACATTACAAAGTACGTATCCGACAATTACCCTGCTCCATTCCTCTGTCAAATTCTCCGCTTCAGCGCAGTTTAATTGGAAAACTGATTTAAACTGTAACTTGAGCTTGTTTTAAAGTCCGAAGAGCACCTTGACTTGATTAGTCTTACAAGATGCCACGCGATTTAGTCCGGTTTCACCATATTAAACGAGCTTAAACTTTAACACTAACCGAAGGTAGAAAAATATGTTAAAGAGGTTTATGTTTAAACTTGCTTTCAAATATTTGGATTGATTTTTGCCGGGAATACGCAAAAATTCTAACGACGCAATTTTTGAGTGTACTCGTATATAGGTACATTATGCATATATATATGAAAATAGTTTACATTATAAATTTTATTCATAAAGTGTAAAATTACGCGCTTGTGGGAAATTTTTTTAAAGTTGTAGTAGTAGCTTGACCAGACTCGATTTTGACTTACCTTGTGTGGTTGTGACTATAACTTAGACACGTCTGTAATTTTACTGGACTTATTTACGTGAGGTGGTGAAACCATGAGTTCGGTCCTGGGTGCACGCCTTTTATTTCCAATAAACAGCACGGATTTTATAAAACTCTAATAATACGACTTTATTGTTCATTTCATTCAATTACAAACAATTCATAACACTAGTGGAACAATTGGCGATATTTTCCAGGCAACCCGATATCGTGAAGAAACCCACATATTATGTCCGGCAATGGCGATTGTAAATCCGTGATAGCCATGGCCTACGTGACGGAGTTGGTAACGCCTGATCACCTTTCACGGTCACAGAAGCCTGATTCTTTAATTAAATTATTTGCCGATAATAACGTGTTTATTATTGTTATTTTAACTCTTTTTCACATTCATTCCGTTTCACTTTTATGCAATCAGGTTTAGTAATAATATCCAAAGCAACATGATTCCACATAACAGTTTAATCGGAAGTAGTGATACAGGACACGGGTGAGGTAATGAAATTGTTGTCGTCCCTTAATTTGCCTTTGAGTTTGGGATGTAATCCAAAGTTGGTCCTGCGAGCTCGGAGATAAATAGGTGTGGTCCGTCCAGAAACTCAACAGACGGAGCCAAATCGGGACCATAACTAATGCAAAACTTGCGCGTTTGGTGTAATTATTTTGATTTGGAGTTAATTTCACTGAACCTTACGAAATAGTGTCATAGTTCAAGAACCACATTGTAGAATACCGAAATTTCAGTTTAATCACACAAATATTATTTTTTTATCAAAACTTAAAGTATACTAATTTATTACCAAGATCGTTTAGTTCGTATCTTAGGTAGTTTAATCGATGTTGAATTCAGACAACGTGCCTAAAATGTTGGCGGCGTGGCCTCACTGGAATGCACCGCTAGCTTTTTACACTATCATTTTATAATACAAATCTTGCATACTTGACAAAATTATTCTGAACTGTAATTTTACTGCGTTTCTAAATTAGTGACGTACACTATATCTTTTGATACCAGCATTATATTCGCATGCCCGCCCGCAAATTACAACTTGAGCTAAACATAGGAGTAACATTCTTTCCTCTATCTACTTGTGTTTTTTAGCCTTTAATCGTAGAATACTTAGAAAATCGTTTAGTAGCAAAACGATAAATGAAGATATTTTTTTTAGGAAATAAGCTAGATGTTTAAGCACCGCTCACTTAATGCTAAGTAATGGTGTCGATGAAGATGATCATGGCCAAAATACACCATTGGCAAGTTTTGGAACAAAATTTGAGAGTCGAAATTGGTCGAAACTCTAACTCTAGCCATCAGAAGTCTAGTGTCCGATTAGCAGCAGGTTAGGTTAGCTGCAACCAAGGGATACTGATGACGTTTTCTATTGCCCCAAGTTCAGGGCAACTTCTCTAAATCTACTACCAATCCTAAGATACAGAAGAAACTAACAAACGTTGGTTAAAATGCAAGTAGCAATGTAAGTAGCATTACTGCTAAGTTTTTACTGCGTCTGGGATTTTCAAATGTATATGAAGAGACGATTTTACAAATTCCTTGTGCAAATAAAGTCGTCGGCGCTCGTTAAGCTTCCAGTACGTGTACATCTGTTTGACGAACCTTAATTTCTTTTAGTCATAGCGGCTTGTGTGGATTATCTAGTTGGATAATGTTGTGCGCCAACATAATATTGTTTGTAATATTTGCACACGCTATATCTTAGTTTTAGACTATTTTTGAATATATTTATACAGGCTATAAATGTGATAATGTGTTGATTTCAGATTAATATTGGTGGTGAAGTTGAGTTTTGGAAGCGTGAGTGAAAATAAAAGACATAAAAGGTATTTGCTATTCACGCCGGCAACTCAATATGGTGTAAGTATTAAATTTAATGTTTTCCCCAAGCTCGTGTCCTCAAGGCTTCTAATTAATTCATCAGATCTTTTAACAGACTCACTATTCTACTCTTACTCTATAATTTCGTGAAATTTTATTTGCGTGTACTAAGTATTTTCCTACAAAGTATCTAACGATTACTTCTAATGGTCTTAGTAGCACAGACAGAAAATCTCTACCTATAACTGCCCTGTTAGCTTACTAAGTAATATATCTGCTTCAAGAGCTGTAGGGTTCGATTCCCACTCAGGACAAGCATTTGTGTGACAAGCATAAATGTGTGTTCCGTATCGGTGTTCTATATGTATTATAAGTAGGTATATATTTGCAAACAAATTATACAGCTTTTCTATCAGTTAACTGGTTCCTATAGTACTTACAAACTTCGCTTAGTTTGGGCCTATCAAACCCATCCTCTCTGATAAGAAGATAAGATAAGATAAAATCAAGCTAATAAGATTATTTTATTTTCAGTGTCCTTTTTTATTTCTGATAAAGAGTTTCGAACTATCTATCATCCTCACTGATGAAGCTAGTGGAAGTCTTATCGAATTTTATTCACAGCGTCCTCACTGATAAGATCGGCAGCAACGACAACCTATTTGTATTTTCATAAACTATGTACCTTCAGTGGCACCACGATTACTTCCCTAACCACAATACAACTGAAAATATTAAATCTTCAAATTTCTCTAACTTATCAGTAAAAATTGGATGTCACATGTAGGAGAATAATCTTAAATTATGTAATGTTGAAGGTGTTCGCGACGATGTCGATACCTCTCCCCGAGCCTGACAACCTAGTAAGCGTCGCATGGTTTTTCGAGGCTAACTACTACAACGTAGATAATTCTTCGTACTTCGACCCGCTGCTTGGAGACATCGTTGTAAGTTGATATCTTCTATAATATATACAATACAAAAAAAATCAGCGATATCCTAGGCTGTTGTTTTTTTATTCAAAATTCTGGATATCACTGCAATAATTGTATAGAACGTCAATTGTCTTTTACCATCAGGAAACTGTTCGTCTTTAACATAAGCCGTCACCTACGTGACGCATGATGGAGTCGTATAATGATATTTTATACACGTGGACCTATTTTCTTGCACGATGAATAAGTTTAAAGCAGCAGTAAATCAAAAGATTTTGTCTAACTCTAAAGATATTTTGTGATAAAAATAAAGGGAGTAAACAGATGCAAGCTTTTAACGTTCTTTGTTTTTTCCATAGACTCAATCAATCCTTAAAAATCTAAATAAGCGACCTAACCTATGCACCACTAGCTGAGAGAGAAAGAGAGAATCAATTATTGATTCTTTCTTTGGATTTGAGGCGGACAAACATGCAAGATTTCAATGTTTGTACTTTCAATTGTATTTTAATTGAGAACTTTATCTCGTGAATTTAATGTATAGTAAACTGCTTGGTAATAAGCTTTAAAAATCCTACAGAACATAAATACTTTCTATCCATCTTTTTCTAGTACACGCATGCCAGTACTCTATATAATTCTCCCTTTACGTTTTTCTTCTCTATTATAAAAGCGGTACAGACTGGACTTGACCAAGACTGGACTTTGACTATAACTTTAGCTACAAGGACACTTATTTAACTTTTGAAGCTTGAAAATATAAAATACTTGACACTGGCAAATGCTCAAAACGCGACGCCAAAACCAAAGATTGTAGCGATGATAGCTCAGTGGTTAGCGCGGTAGGTTCGCATGCCGAAGGGCGTGGGTTCAAACCCCAACAATGAGCTTGAGCTGCCGGTGAAGGAAAACATCGTGAGGAAACCATTGCATGGTGGTAGGGTACTTTCGGCTGGCTAGCTAACACTCTCAAGTTGAAAATCTGCCGCCAAGCATCTAACGGTGTGTTCCGGCAGCCTCACTTGAGAGCCAGTTCCATTCCAGGCTAGGTGTGCTTTACCATCTTCGACCACGCCTTCACTTAACATCAGGTGAGCTGTGGTCAAAACACCTGACCTGTTAAACATAAAAAAAAAAAAAAAAAAAACCATAGAAATGTCAAACATTTTTTTTAATCTTACAGCTTCGATATTTGGCCACATAGCTGCTGTTAAGCTACGCTGTAGTTGTAAATGGTAAACCTACCTTAGAATGGGAATCGTTTTTTAATATACTACTATCTTACTGTGGGTCTATCATGATTTCCATCATCGGTAGTTCAAACAAATTGTTGAGATTTGCAACCACACCTGCATCGCGTGAATCTAACGTGCTACACACTTAACTATAATTACTTCAAGGTTATAACAACTAATTACAATGCCAACTCAATGCCGTTCCAGTGCGAGTGGGCTTTATTTTCTGCTCAAGATTCTTGGATACGTCACCCTTTCAAATCTGATATAAAAATCGTAAAATTTCTATCTTCAGATACCTATCGTTTAAATAATTCTATGAATCGATATCTTATTACAGGTTTCAAGGAGCCGTGAGAAGCGCGAGGCGAGAAGGCGGAACGAAATTTTAACTCGAAGTGCACTTTACGATCTTATAGAAGCTATGTTGAAAAAGTACGCACTGAACTAAACTTTTCACTCAGGAGACAAAATTTATAAGAAACATAAATAAGAATTAATCACAGTTTATAAAAAAAGTTGAAGGGAAATACATGTTTGATTTTGTACTGATACGCAGTACAAAATCAAACCCCTTCCCCTTCAACTTTTATGATACTTTTTGTGTAAAAACTGTTACGCAAAATTAGTTAAAAGTTCTTTAATTATGATGAATACGGCAGGAGAAAGAATGTTGTAAAATAAAATATATATAAAAACTGTATATATTTGTAATATATACAGTTTTAAGTCACAATATTGTCAATAATAGCGCTTTACATATTTTATACTTTTTTTTATATAATAAATCATTGTGCCTTGGAAGCAATTAAAAAAACTGATGTTTAAAAAACCTATATCAGTACACCTGATTCGCTATTTTATAAAGACGTATTAGATGCCAAAATTATTCGTAAACAATTGAAATATAATATTTACAGTAAATGAAAATTAAGTCATCGTTAATTTAACAACTTTTCCCAACCGTATTTATTAGTCTTCGTATTGAACTAACTCTTAACCTATTTTCGTACAGTTTTTGCACGAAAGTACCAGGCGGTCATAAAAGCGTAGCAATATAAAGTAAAACCTGCATTTCCCTTCTACCGTAACAAAAACTGCGTAACAACGCTACGTAAGTACGTAGTACCGTAGCCCATAGCTACACTATGCTCATTACTGTGTAATCCGGAAGGTAATTTCACCAAACATCGCTTGGTGAACTTACCATCATGTAAATTGAAACAGTAGCTAAGCTTGATTTATTTTTGAAACATCTAATATGTATAAGTATCTATTGTAGAAATCTGAATTTCCTAAAAATGATGAGTTTAAGGTTTTCTCATTCTGAAGCTTTTTGCACATTCTGTTTTTTTTCTTGGATTCCAACTTTTTACTAAAGTATAGAATTTACCGAGCATTACTCGGCATATGCAAAATTTATAACTCGGAAGAAACGTTTTCCCAAAGAGAAGTCCTAGCTAGATCGAGTTTTCAACCCCATAAACCCCCGCATAGCAAATCGATGGATTCCTACTTTGGTAGTGTTGTCATTATCTCAGCTGTAGGACGTTCAATAGAATTAGATGGATTTGATTATACTTTTGAACCTTACCCTCGATAGGTTAAAGTTATCCGAATAATTTGTCTATCTAAAATGTACGAAATAAGGTGTAAGCGTAAAATAATTAAGTATTGTAAGGATTTTGTAGGTGATGATAATTGCTACTAAATCTCACAGCATCTCCCGCTGGGCTAATCTAATCACTGTCTGAAAATTTTTAAATTAAAATTGGTCACGCCGAATTAATGTATATAGAGAAAATACACACGTCGATTTACATATGTATGTATAAGTATATATAGATTGAAAAACGTATTGTTTCAGAATAAAATAAAAGCCAATAAAAAGTTTATATCCATCTATCTAATTCCATGTTAGCTCATTTGGTAGAGCATCTGCTTTAAGAGCTGTAGGGCGTGTGTTCGATGTCTACCAGGACAAACATCTATGGGGCTATAAAATGTTTGTTTATGTATCATAAGTATGTACAACAACAAAAAAAAGATTTTAAGTATTCTATCAGCTATCTGATTCCTATAATACAAGCTTTGCTTAGTTTGAGGACAGAGTGCGCAGAGTATGTAGTCCTACGATATTTATTTATTAAAAATGTTGTTCTTTGTTTAAATGTTAAGTACTGTATTACGGTACGTCAAATAAATTAGGAATACGCGAGTTAGTAATGTAGCGAGGTGTGATCCGCCCCATGGGTATTGAAGGCAGTTTGATTAGGGGATTCAATCGGCCTCATAATTGAGGATGTTCACTTCAATACACTTACACACTACAATGCGTAGTTGTTGGATCTGTTTCAAAATTTCATAGAATTTTGGCAACTCTATCAATGGTTGTGGGTTCAAATGTCAACAATGAGCTTTTCGCTGACGTCAAAATAAAATACTTGGAAGAAATCATGGCATGGTAGAATATTTTATATACTCGGCTAGCTATAACTTACATCCTCAAATCGAAAATCTATTACAAAAAACTTGTATTCTAATCGTCACGCTTAAAAACCTGCCCCCATTTCAGCGTAGGTGTTACCATATTCAATCAAACCTCACTTCGCTTAACACTCAATCTTTAAACCATTAAAAACTTATAGTAGAATCTATACGTAGTTTTACGCACGAAGTTTTAACTGCATTTGAACGTAAAATACGTTCAAATACAGTTAAAACTTAAATCCTAACTTACAAATAATTGTTTTCTTTTCACAGACATGGCCATCCCGGTCGGTCGTGTCTGCTGAGAGCCATATGTGAGAGCGCTACGACTCGCTATTCACATAACGGCGTCCTTGGAGACCTGTTTCAATTGATACTTACGTAAGTAATTTATTGCATTGCATTATACAAGATTGCAGGTCACATTTTTCATTATATCATTTTGATATCAACTTAAGGTCAAATTAATTATAATAATCACTGTAATATTTGTACACAGTTGTGTTCAGTTGAAGGATTAGTATCAATGGCCAAGATTTTTTTTTTAATGTACACAGTTTCAGTGTCAATGCCTGATGAGGGCGCTGGAATCTTTATAGGAACGCACTGGTATCCCCTTAGCATTTTCTCTTCTGTAACTCTCCCGGGAATGCGATCAACGTTGGCCCCTTTTGTCATGTACTTTGACCTATAAACCTCGTTTACTTACATTGTTTAATAACCAACTTGTTGATTGTTGATAATTGCAGACCTTCGGCTTCCTTACTAGAAGACGACTTAAATGATTGCTATTATGAAGCAGAATACTACGGATTGGACAAAGCGTGCAGTTTTTACCATAAATTGTGTCCATTTAGCCCTTTGGATAAATTTTCTATGTACATTGATCATTTATTGTAATTAAAATTTGATCATTTGCTTTTATATTTTTGTTAAAATAAAGCACAACAAATAAACGATTTTTATTTTTATATATTCCATTTTCTATATTTGTCACAAACTATAATCTTAGCATTTTAGAAGACTTTAAAAGGAAGCAAATTCGTTCGATCCATATATTTTTTTAATGTGAGTTTAATGAGATGAACGAGAACGCTCTCCTGATGGTAAGAAGAGTTCATGACCATAGCAGCTAAACACAAACCTCGAGTAGCGAAACAAAGGCCTGGGTATCGCTGCTTTGGCGTTTATTACTTTGAGACTTTCGATAGTTAGTCTCAATAGATCTGCAAATTTGCTACCTGCAGTGCCCTTCAAACAGAAACACAGTAATGTTTCCATACTACTGCTTGGCATCAGAATACATGGTACTGCGGTGATACCTACCTAGACGACCTCCTGCTTAAGGGCCAAGTCCTCGACCGTGGGAACTTCTGCTTGAACACCTACATTGATATTTTCCACTCACACAGACGTACATACGTCTGACGTTAGATTTGAATACATTGACGTCACGCTAAAATAGATAAGGAGAGTTAAATTACTATAGCCACGAGCAAGAAGGAGACAGAATGTTTATTCCTATTGCCGGAAGCGGATTTTACATTGATTATCTGTTACATTATGACCTTCGAGGAATCACAAGCATGGAGGAATCGTGTTGAATTGAACACTTACAATATATCCGATCGTGTTTTTCTTATTTACCACGCAACAAGGGAGAAGGAGAAAGAAATACACAATCTGCCCTTTCTTGAAATGCCTATGAAGCCGAGTTTGCTATAGAATCACTATTGTTATGTATTGAGTATTATAGTGATGTGACAAAATTTATCGGTTTATGAATCGGAAATATCGTTCTTTTTTTAAGGTCAATCAATGTAGCTTGGTCAATTTACTGTCGTACCTTCATTTTATTAACATTATTTATCTAAATTATATTATTTCAATTAAATTTAAATAATTTTTATTCGGATATGTTTAGTATTATTTCAATATAAATGCATGTCAAATTCAGTAAAATTTATATGCACATGGGTACTATTGGTACCTGAAATAAATGAATTTTAATTAAACCTACCTTAGAAAAATCACTTAATACTTTTTGAGAATTCGTTACAGTAATATTTTTTCAAAATAATAGTACCTAACGATAGATAAACTCGTGGACCAGGCAATACTTTACCTGGTGGTCAAAATTTGTTTCCCAGTTTCAGATTGGTTCTTATGTTAGTCAGACCAACAGAACTTGTTGTTCCCAGTGATAAATCTGGGATAAAACAGTCTGTAATCCCCCTCCGAGGCAACGCAAGTTCGGTAAGTTGACAGTGACCACCACTGGGAACAGAAATTCCCGTTGGTCGCACTAATCTTGGGAACACGCAAAATACATGCATACTGGCTATTGCTTTGAGAGCTCGGCAAATTCCCATAATATATTCAAAATGATGTGCTAATCAAGCTACTTTTTGCGGTCCCTAGTTATGGCTGTTGTGGGACGCCCTTCAAGGTACAAAAATAAAGTTGAGCAGGACATTCAAATAAAAAGTACATTAAATAAAATAATAAGTACAAAATATTTATGTTTATTTATTGTCCTTTAAACAATACTGTTTTGTTCAAATAATTACGTACACGCTCTTCGGGTTGAACTAGAAGTTTTGTTATATAATGGATTCTCGTGATAAAGTATGTTTCAGCGATAGATTTAATAATTAAATTTCGGTGATTATCGACTCTCCATTGACTCCATTGATTGATTGATTATCGACCCTTGAATATAACATTCAGCTGTAAAGTGATTCGAGCAGAGACGGGAATACTTAGTGGGTTCCCAATTGTCGCGCCTCAAAGCTTTAATCCAAATCTTCCTTAAATTGTCATCTAAAGGAAACCTGTAAAATATTTTTAAATAGTTACTAGGAAAATATAAGAACTTTAATAGTAAAATAGATTCATATAGTATTCTGAAAAAAATAATATTTTGTGTGAAACAGGCACAACAATCTTTAGTTATTTTTATAATACCTATTTATCATATAAAACAATCTCTTAAAAACAGTGGTGCTGTATAAGGTAGGTATATTTCAAGAAACTACTACCGCAAGTTTTACAAAAACGAATCGGTAACAATGTAGGTACCTACGTCAAGGAACATCACTATAATCCAACAACGAAATTACTTTCTGGAATTGACAAGAATTTTGAGATCGGATAGACATTATTATGTTTTTATATCAGGCTCAAAACAATGAATTTAAACATATTCAAATATTTCATGGAAATTTTAAGTGGTTCCACAGAAAATTCCAAAAACTCTTACCGGTGAAATGATATGCTTCGATTTTCTTCAGTTTTCTTTGAACTGTGGCTGTGACAGCCATAAGCTACACAAGCCATCACAACAAAATGGTTTTAAGTGTTCATACAACAAATTATTTCACACCTAATCACTTCCTAAACAAAAATAAATCACAATTTTCGAAAACACAGCAAGTCACCAGCTGGTCACTTTTACAAGTTAAACGTGGCTTCACGTCGTTCAAGACGATAGTTTCTGTATGATTGCGTCTCTTTCTATCAGACGTCAAACTTGTGTAAGATAAAGCAGTAACAACTATATGTTGTTTGTTTCAAATTGAATACGAGACCTCCATACTTGTCATATCTCGATGTTCTCGATGGTTTGTAGCGCCTACCAAAATAAAACAGCAACAGACGTAACGCAGAAAAGAGATTTTCAGCAGGCACTATCAGAAATTTTCATCAAACTATCCGTACTTATCTGCTAATAGAATAAACAAAACGTACAATAAAAGGTCTAAGCCTTAAATGTATCTGCATCAAAGTTAGCATCTATAAAATTGCGCCTTTCCTATAATTATTTTGATGTCAAGATTACGGATTAAAAATAATTTGGCCATATTCTATTTCATAATTTCAAGAAACGAAAAGCGTTTGAAACTATTTTTTCTCCAAGCATAATAATTCAGGATATGTACTATAGTATTCATTAATTTCAAACTTCCACATGATGTATAACGGCACAAAAATGTTGACAAAAACACATCGATTGCCTTATTTCACAAGACTTGCCCGTTAAGAGATCTACCACCAAGTATACGTACATATTTTTCATTGTACTGTTTTCTAAACAATAAAATGTATTTTTACATACCATACCCATGCCATGCATACCAAATCGTGCAATATACAATAATTGCTTATTTCCTTTTTACTTGATTTTATTAAAAACCTTACAAAAGTAAGTTTGTACATTATTCTTAGTGGCACTCCTGAATGTCAAGGATAATGTGCCGCCCGCTATCAGGCGAGCCTTAACAGTTAGTTTTATAGAAAAAACAGTCTACATCGAAATTAAAGCATCATAGGACCCATTCAGATTCAAATTCCATTGCTAAACTTTGATAAGCTTCTCAAGCTACAGCCCGTGTGTTATATCTTTAATTATTATATCAAAATCTTTAATTTTAAATTTACAACTCAGCGGGTTTAGCATGAAAATTTGCGAATAAAACTATTATGTTTTACTCGACACAATACCGACATACAATTCAAAACAAAATACAAGCGATGATAGCGCAGTGCTAAGCGCGGACGGATCACACCGGACAGCATGGGTTCAATCGCAAGAATGAGCTTGAGATGCCGTTGAAGGAAAACGTGTGGAAACCATAGCATGATAGTAAGATACTTTCTAGTATGTGGCAACCCTCAAGTTGAAAATTTTCTGTCAAGCACCTAACGCTGTGTTCCAGTATTCTCGCTTGAGAGCGAGTTCCTTTTTCACGGCTGCGTGAGTTTACCCAGGGCTGGATTTGGGAGAGGGCAGGCAGGTACAGGGACTTTATTATTTGTTGAATAGAAATAAAACAATATCCAGATTTCGATGGGGCAGCAACTTCTACGTTTTTTTCGCATTTTTACTGATAACATCGCAATAAACAATTTTTATTTGGAAAATAATTAAGGGTTTGATTGACCAAGTTTATCACCCATAAAAAAACATGTCGAATAGGTACTATTTTACGTCAGCATCCATTTTGCATAAATTTTGGTACCTACCAAAAACTTCTCGAATTCTTTGTTCGCAAATTGTCATACTATTATACTAGATACCTATTTAGTTTCTTAGCTACATAATATTCCTTTCAAAAGTTTCCCCACTTAATTTTAAACCTTGTTTACCCGGTGTTAAGGAATGTCCTCCGTGGTGGAAATGGCAGATGCATCGGTGAAAGTAAATATTGGTTCGTGGTAATACGTCGAGAGGATGACGTAACATGGCTCCTGGTTTTATGAAGATGTGATTTCAACGCTTAGCGGTACATATTAGAAAATTGAGGGACTTTTTTAAACTGGTTTTGAACTCATAAAAGTAAAATCTTTTGTTTACTGTACTATATGTTCTAAGTTAAATAACGTAGTATACCCAGATATACTCAGCGACAGCTAGGCAGGGGTAGGTTGTAAGTTTGTATAGGTGCCAGGCAGAAACACCCGAGGATTTTTAGTCCCAGGTGGTCCCAGGGTAGGCCGCTACTATGGCGGAGAGTCCCACATAACCACCGTGCATTCTCCGAAGCAGGTGTTATCTATTAAAGATTTCCCTTGAAAAAAAGAAAGTAGGTTTGTAGGCATTGTGTTGTAAATAGTAACGCTTTGTATAGCACTTGACTAGGTATTGCAAAAGGCTAAAGTATTGCTGATGATTCAATCAGTATTTGAATAGGTGACCGTAATTGTTATTTTACAAGTTTTTTTAATGGTTGACAGGCTAGGTGTTTTACCACAGCTTACCTGATGTTAAGTAACGGTGTGGTCGAAGATGGTAAACACACCTAGTCTGCAATTGAACTTGTTGTCAAATGATGCTGCCGTTGGTTATTGGTTGGTATGATGCTGGTTGTCAAGTTATAAGCTAGGTCGTATGTTAAGTTGAACCGTTCGTTTAAAAATAATCTGTAAATCCTGCGAAATGAAGATACATTTTTTGTTTTCATTCTACGCGGACGAAATCTAATGAAGAAATATATTCTTGGGGCATAACTGTTTACGTCGGAAAACTTGGGCAACTTAAAATCAAAGACGAGACAGGAATCATTTGAAATATTTTGTTTCATTCAATATAGTAGAATATGGCCTATAGTCTTCAAAGCATATTATTATAGTACGTATTCCTTTATATTGAAAATGTAAAAATATTTGAATCGATAAAGATTTATCTATCTACTCTATTATAAAGAGGAAATATTTGATTGTTTGTTTGTTTGTATTGAATAGACTCCGAAACTACTTGACCGATTTCAAAAATTCTTTCACTGTTGGGAAGCTACACTATCTCTGGGTGACATAGGCTACTTTTAATCCCTGTATTCCTACGGGAACGGAAACTACGCGGGTGAAACCGCAAGGCATCCGCTTGTCAATAATATATGTATCATTATATCATTAATAGAGTAGCTCCTAAGTTAACGTCAACCCTCCAAAGTTAAAATCAATAGACACTTAATTTTGTTAAGCCTGGTATCAGAGTCCAAAGCTGTCGTTGAATTTCTCAATACATTTATAATGAGAATGGATAGTAGAGTCAATATTTAATCAATATTCTCTATCTACAAATTTACTTTTTTTTTTTTTTATGGTTGACAGGCTAGTTGTTTGACCACAGCTCACCTGATGTTAAGTGAAGGTGTGGTCGAAGATGGTAAAGCACACCTAGCCTGGAATGGAACTGGCTCTCAAGTGAGGCTGCCGGAACACACCGTTAGATGCTTGGCGGCAGATTTTCAACTTGAGGGTGGTAGCTAGCCAGCCGAGTACTAGAAAGTACACTAACACCATGTTTCCTCACGATGTTTTCCTTCACCGGCAGCTCAAGCTCATTGTTGGGGTTTGAACCCACGCCCTTCGGCATGCGAACCTACCGCGCTAACCACTGAGCTATCATCGCTACAAACACTACATAAACACAAACACGCATCGTTACTTTTTAGTAACCAATTACTTTTTAGACTTTTTTTACCGTAAGGTACCGTTAGACTGCGTGTTTGACCGCAGCTCACTTACCGTTAAGTGACGATGTGGATAAAGATTTAGATAATTTAATATTATTGTATACATAGATTTATATTGTATCTATCGGAAACACCTACTTAGATAGCAAATTCAATTGTTTAGCCGTTAGTACGATGAAGGTGGTGTCAAAGACTTTTAAAAGGTAAAAATAAATAAATATCGTAGGACTATACACACAGCGCCATCTGGCCCCAAACTAAGCAGAACTTGTGTGATGGAAGTCAGATAACTGATAGAATACATAAATACTTTTTTTTCGTAAATACATACAGAATACCCAGACACAGAACAAACATTTGTTTATGCACAAAATGTTTGTCCTGAGTGGGAATCGAACCCACGCCCTACAGCTCTCAAGGCAGATATACTACCAATGAACCAACGGGGCTGTCAAATAGATAGAGTGTAAATGTAGGTAAAATAAATAAATCAAACAGATATACTGTCTTAAAATGAAAGCAAATTGTAATTATTTGCCAAATTTTATGAAAATACATTTCGCCAATATTAGGTACAGCTCGTGAAAACGGCGCCTAACTATAAGTTGTAATAATCCACGCGTCGTCGTGGTCACTTTCGTTGAGTTCTGGGACAATTATCGCTTTAACTGGACCATTTTGCCGCCGACAGCAATTTGCACGTACCTGTAACGGGACGCTATTAAAGTACATAAGAATGTCTAGACTGCGACCGAAAATGTGGATGAGCATAAAGTGGGGTTTCTTTCTAACCTCACTTTCCTCCGAATTATGTGCCACGTCGTTCCCTGCGCGTAAATGTCACAAAGCTAAAAATAGATAAAATCTTT
Source organism: Biston betularia (assembly GCA_905404145.2). Lineage (NCBI taxonomy): Eukaryota > Metazoa > Arthropoda > Insecta > Lepidoptera > Geometridae > Biston > Biston betularia. The sequence goes on from FR989877.1 coordinate 2,925,504, forward strand.
TTCGTTTGCGTATTATTAAAAAAAATAGGGATAAAAATATGGGAGCGCATATTAGTACCACCATGCAATGGTTTTTTCGGCGTGTGAAACAATCGCGCTAACTGAGCTATTATCGCTGCATACGTCAACTACACGATGCAACTAATGGCTCATCTAGAACTGTATCGCCGCACAATACTTAAAACGTTGTTGAATAATAAATAAATATCGTAGAACTATACACGCAGCGCCATCTGGTCCCAAACTAAGCAGAGCTTGTGTGGTGTAAGTCAGATAACTGATAGAATACATAGCTTTTTTTTTGTAAATACATGCTTATAATACATACATACAGACACAGAACAAACATTTGTTTATTCACAAAATGTTTGCCCTGGGTGGGAATCGAACCCACGCCCTACAGCTCTCAAGGCTGATGTACTACCAATGAGCCAACGGGGCTGACAGAATATCATCTGTACAATAGTTTTACTCTAAATAATAGTTGTAGAGTTTACTTTTCAAAGTACATAGATTTCTATGGAACCACGAAACGCAGCTACCTAACGTCGCCACTACTTTTAGCGAAGGAGTGATAATTTTCTCAAGAAAGCGAAGAAAACTCAGAACGAAGTCATATCACGACATTTACTCTAAACATACCAGTCTTTGTGTATACGTATACAAAGTAGTGTATTATTCTAAAATTGTGGGTTTTGGTGTCAAAAAAATGAAGTGGATTGAAGCGTTATTTTCTTTGTGAGTACCTATTTGTTATTATTTATCTACATTACGGGTACAAGAAGTGTTATTAGTACCTACTAATTATGACCAACACTCTTTTAATTGCATGGATTTATTGATAATTACGTAACCTCTTGCAGTAAGTTCATTTACGTTTTTTTTTATGTGGCATACTTTATGGAAAACTCCATATACAGGCCAATAATAATAATAAATTGCATCATAACCTAATTTATAACATTTACATTCATTGATGTGTTATCCTTTTTTCTAAAAAAATACGTAATACTCTTAAAAGAGAATTACGATTTTTTCCAATTTTTATCCAGTGACTTAGTGGGACCCTATTTTTTTTTATTCTAAATAGATTTGTGTTTGATCTTGCTGTCTGATGTGATGTTTTTTTTAAGTAGGTGTTATTCAAATTCAAAATTGATTAATTCACTGACTCAAATAATCCGTATTTTACAATACAAATTACAATTAATTCCATTAAATTAAATTACATTAAAAATATATTGTTTCGAATATGATATTATTATTGATTTATTGACATGTAATTTTACAGTCACCTTATATTATTTTACACACAATACATTATAATCACCTTAATTTATGTTGAAACAGGATTTAATAGTTTTATGAAAACAAAGTTAGGTCAAATAAACAAACATCGCTGCTCAACAACCAAACATGAACAACAAACAACCCTCATGACTTTCGATGGTTAGTCACAACAGCCCAGTAATTTCACTAGCTGCAGTACCCTTCAGACTGGCAACACAGTAATGTTTACACACTACTGCTTGGCGGCAGAATATAGCATATAGCAGATACTGCATCGCTGGCTGCAGTATTAATGGGCCGTTAAGACTAACCATCGAAAGCTTCAAGCCTCAAGCCTCAAGTGATGAGCGCCAAAGCAACGATACCCGGACTTTGTTTTGCTACTCAACGTTCTGTGTATTGTTGCAATGGTCATGGACATTGGACATGCGTTATCTCTTACCATCAGGAAAGCGTCTCGTTCATCTCATTTCTTTTTATATTAAAAAAAACAGTTTTCAGTTTAGTTTTTTTGTAGCGATGATAGCTCATTGGCTCAGCGCGGTAGGTTCGCATGCCGAAGGACGGGTTCAACCCCTAACAATGAGCTTGAGCTGCTGGTGAAGGTAAAACATCGTGAGGAACACCATAGCATGGTGGTTGGGTACTTTCTAGTACTTTATTACCTGCACTCGACAGTAAAAATCTTGAATCTTGCGTATGAATTTATCTGTTGTATTAACCTACTATATGTTATCTTTGATTACAGACACGTTATTTCAATATTAGCCGCGGGGAAGTATGAGCATAAAAGATCACTTATTTTCCCACCGACCAGTCTTTACGGGGTAAGTCAGACTATAAAAATGTTAGTAAACATTATTTAGTTTACTTTTAGTTTACCGTGATGACTGAAAAATGTGCGTAAATACCTATATGATTTGTCAACTATATAAATTTACTTTTTTCTGGTTACCTATTCAAGATACAGACCTATCCTAGTTTTCGATCTACTACATAATTTTACATTAGAGTTAATTCCACAAATGTGTTGGAAGTATATATTTTTAGTGTATTTCTTAAAAGTTGTTTTGGGTACAACAGTGATGAGGATATAATTTAAAATTTATAATAGTACATACTACCAATTTATCATCACGTGAGCTGTGGTCAAACGCGTAGTCCTTAATTTTTTTTTTTAATAAAAATTATAATCAATGTTGTGTAGCACATTACACACAGCGCCATCTGACCCCAAACTAAGCAAAGCTTGTACTATGGAAGTCAGATAACTGATAGAATCCTTTTTACCCAACGACGTAACGGAGACGGTTTGCGTTTGCACCTCATGGATATTCTTGGATTTTTTATTAAGTTTATAGTTAGGTTTTAAATTATTTTGTGCTAACTTTTTAACCATCGTGGGTTTTATCAAAATTTTTATTTTTGCTTTTTATTTGTAATTACCTACAAAACACCCACACACTGAACACATATTTGTTTATACCACAAAATGATTGTCCTGGGTGGGAATAGAACCCACACTCTACAGCTCTACCAATGAGCCTATCAAACATAATTTTTCACGCGTAATATGTAAGAATGTAAGTCACAGGCTGCATTTAGTCTCCTCAAATATGTTTCAAACAAGCGAGTAGAAATTGATGTGTATAACACAGAGTACTTCTTTTACTTTTAATAAGAAGGAAGGTATTTTGATTTTAATTATGGTTCAATTAAGAAGCGCTTCAACCTGAATGAGCGGGGATTGAGTTTCAAAATGTTTTCTACTTTACGAAAAGGTTTCTTCCTGTTTTAATATTATGAAATTGGAGTGTACATCTTTTAATGCTATTTTTAAACCTATTTTGAGCTATTTTTAGTTTTACTCGGTGGTATTCCTTGGTATTCCTTAGCAGGAGATTTTCTATGTAGATACCACCGCGGTACCAGATATTTTAATGAAGAGAAATATTGTGTAAACATTATGTACTGTTTTCCAGTTTGAAGGGTACTGCAGCTGCAGCGAAATTACAGAGCTGTTTAGACTTACTATCTTAAAGTAATGCACGCCAATGCTGCGATGCCCTGGACTTTATTCTGATGCTCAAAGTTCTGTTTATTGCTGCAATGGGCATGTACATGTCAACCACCAAGATATCAGACTTTTTTATGACAATAGTCTAGTCCATGATGATAGACCGGTCCCAATAGAGCAAAAATGAATGAAAAAAAATAGCGTTCAAGCGTATTTATTGTAGCGCATCATAGACTCAACAAAGCCGTATTGAAGAGCAAGTTGCTGATGGATGATCCTGGCTACTTAGTGCCTGTAGAAAGATGCGAACAACTCAAAATAATATGTCGAAATTATTCTCCGGAACGGTGGCATCCCTGACAAATGTCGACTCTACCGTCCTGTTGTTCTTCTTGATAACTTTGTCCCGCAGTGAACCCCTCAATTTCCCCGAAGACGTCTTCGAAGCGTAGCCTGTTCATCGACGCGAGCCCTTTAAGGCCCCGATGTGGACATACCAGTTATTATTATTAATCAGGGTCCAAGGCGCTGCTACTAATCATGTTTCTGCAAATAACAACGAACTTTTTTCCTCTCCAGACATTCGTGGCCATAGCTGTGCCGATAGACATTCCTGATAAAAACGTGTTCGTGTCATACAACTTCGAATCGAATTACAGCACCCTCAACAACATCACGGAGATTGATGAAGTGCTCTTCCCTAACTTGCCCGTAAGTGCTTCTTTTGTTTCCCTCTTACTTTCCGTGACAGGAAGTATAATTTTGTTGGGGAAGTCAGTGGCTTATTAGTCAAACCAAAACAATTGTAGCGATTATGGTTTAGTGTTTAGCGTGATGTTCACACACCGCCCAAATCCCAACTATCTGCTTGTGCTATCAGTGAAGGAAAACATTGTGAGGAAATCATAGCGTGGCGGTGGCTTTCTAATTCTCGGCTGGCTGGCCAATCTCAAGTTGAAAAAATCGGCCTCAAAGCATCGGCAGTCTTACTTAAAAGACTGTTCCATTCCAAACTAGGTGAGTATACCATCTCCGACCACATCGTCACTTGACATCAAGTGAGCTGTAGTCAAACACTCAACGTAACAATCATAAAAAAACAAAAAGCTGTGAAGATTTCGAGTCGAGGTGACATATCAACTTTGACACAAGAGATGTCAGCACCTCTTACGAACTTATTTTTATGAAAAAAACTAATGTAACAAAAATTCGTATAATTTTGACTATGTAAACTGACCTGGTTTTGACCTTTTTGGCTTTGACCCTTTGACCTTTTGCAAAGGGTCATTATAGTCGGAGTATCTAATAATCTACTGAAATTATTCAAGCAATTGTGATTTACCGCAAATAAAGACCAAAACAAATGCCAGTAGCTGTGATTTCACTGTAAAATGATGCTCCATATGTCCATAACTGGAAAAAAAAATATATGTATGGAAATTGAACCACCTTAAGTTAAATTAATTCGTTTCACTTTATCTGCCCTAGTTTAAGATTTTGTTTTCTATACAAATACAAATTTAAAATGTATTGATAACAAAAGTTACAAACATAATTCTCATTCTGTCCCTTGACTCGGTCAAGTGGCCGCACAAAGTAGACTTTTGAAAATGTTTTTTTCCTGTATGGCTCTCTTCATTCAGCCAACTTGTGTCACGGCCAGTTATTCTGCCTTTTATACACTTACTTGTGTAAACTAAACGTCTGTACAATTACACTAGTGTCCGTTTATTTCAGGTGGTCACATCACGTCAAAGTCGCAGTATAACCAGAGAGTTAGCTTATACCGTCCTAGAAACTAGATTCAAAGAGTAAGTTCTTTATGTCACTAATTTTACATAGGTACATCACAAATGATTATAATTGTGCCCAGTCACTTTAACGACAGCTTTCAATTTCCTGGCCCTAGCTGGTAATAAGCGCGAAAGTCAACTAGCACGATTTGTTTTTTTTTTTGTATATGCAATAACAATGAAACAGACGAGACGCTCTCGTGATGGTAAGGGATAATGCATGTTTTTTTTTTATGGTTGACAAGCTGTAATGGAACTGACTTACTGTGAGATTAAATTAGGTATATATTTTTTGTACGTACAAGTAATGATACGAAAAAAACACTGCCTTGATAGTAAGAGATAACACCTAGCTATTGCAGCGGTACCCAGAAATTAAAGTAGTAAAAGTCCAAGGCTTTAAATAAATTTAAAATAAAACTTTCAAAGAATTTTCAAATTGTTATTTTCCCATTATTATAGAAATGGTATGAACGGTCGAGAATGCATGCTGCGGAACATTTGTGAAGCGGCTGAGACACCGCTGCATCACAACGGGCTGCTGGGACATATCATGCACATTATCTTTACGTAAGTGTACCATAAATAAATGATTATTTAAAACAAGAGAACAATATAGAACAGCCAATTATATATACCTCTAAGAATGTTTCAAAATAAACAATGCGGCCAACTAGTCTATGTGGTTGTTCTGTGTAGGTATAACTTTAATATTCGCATTGTGTTAACTTAGGAACTTTTTTTTTTGTTGTGTACTAAATAACATTTAAACATTATTCGGTTGAATTGAATGTGGAGAGTGCTCGGATCGCGTCGTCTACGAAGTACACTTGAATCACTTTTTTTTATGATTGACAGCCTAGGTGTTTGACCACAGCACCTGATTATAAATGACGGTGGATCTAAGATGGTTAACACACCTAGCCTGGACTAAAACTGGCTTTCAACTGAGGCTGCCGGAACACACTGTTAGATGCTTGGCGGCAGATTTTCAACGTGAGGGTGGTAGATACCTAGCTAAGTACTGGAAAATATCATACCACATTACGATGTTTTCCTTCACCGGCAGCTATTGTTCATTATTAGGGTTTGAACCCACACTCTTCGGTGTCCCATCCGACGACGCTATCCACTGAGCTATCATTGCAACAAATCTGTGGTATTAAAACAAGATGTTACAAAAAATAATACTGGTTAAATTATTTATTTGCCATTTGATTGTCTATTTTTTCCATTAGAAGCATACTTACGAATACATACTACACAAAATAGATGCGCAGGAACTTACTTTTATTGTCTTCTATTTCCAGTCCATCATCATCACAAGAAGAAGGTCTGGATGACGAGTACTATGAAGCTGAACTAGAAGGTCAGAGAGGAAACTGCGACAAATACCTGGACGACTGCCCCTTCAGCTTATTTGACATGATCACTAGACTTGTGGAAATCAAATCAAATAAGGACGAATTAAAACTTTGAATTGGAATAAATGGACGTTGATTATAAATGTTTCTCATTTCTTTTTTTTTTTTAAGAATAAGTATTGGAAAAAGTTTGGAAATACTTTCGTTCTGCCCAGAAAGTAATTCCTAATTTTTTGTTAAGTAAAATTTTGCTAAACTTCCCTTTGCGACAGTTATTCAAATTAAACAAAAACATGGTCACGAGATGTAAATACAAAAGCCAAGTTACAAATAAAGTATTTATTTTCATTAATTATTATGCATTCATATCTAGGGAATAAAATTATACGAAGTAAACATTTCTAATTTGTAAAATTCGTTTAAAACTTGATATCTTCACAGCCGTTTTAAAGATTTGACACAACTTTTCATAAAATACTTTGGCTTACTCGTAATTTATGAGCATAATAGAAGGATTATTAAACTTACAGTCAAATAAATTTATATATAATTTTACCTACTTATTATTTTTATGTGAGCATATCTAATAACGTACTTATACTATAAATTGTAATGACGATAAAATAACAATTAATAAATAATACATACTGGCATAGCATTTGTAGTGTTTTTTTTTCAATTAAGGCGCTCCCAGTTAATGATGTGAGTGTATTTTAGTAGCTAAGTTGATTACCAAACTTACAGTAATAAGTAATAATAAACAATACACCGTGTCACTTTTAGTGGAGCTGTCTCGCAATCGAACCACCTTAAATGAATTCTACGGAATTCATTTAAGGTGGTTCGATTTCCATACAAATAAATTTTTGCTATTTGTGGACAAACAGAGCATAATTTTCCAGTGAAATCACAGCTACTGACATTTATTTTGGTCTTTATTTGCGGTAAATCACAATTACTTGAATAAAACAGTAGATTATTAGCATAATATACCGTTTTATTCAAAAATCATAAATTTGATTTTGTGCTATTAATCTACTGTTTTATTTAAACAATTGTAAATTCACCGCAAATAAAGACCAACATAAATGCCAGTAGCAGTGATTTCACTGTAAAATTATGCTCTATTTGTCCATAAATGGCAAAATATTATTTGTATGGCAATCGAACCACTTTAACGGAAAAAGTTACTTTAAAACTGTAGCGTTATTTTAAAAAAGTACATAGCAGTACCATTTAAAAAAAGTGTTGTAACTAAGAATAGATTAAAACCTTAACCTTTAATAGTTAAATTTTATTAAATTTACACAAAAAAGGTAAAATTTATTGGTTTTATTTTCCTTTGGTGTTGGCGTCGCGTTTTAGCATTTGCCAGTGTCAAGTATTTAAATTTATTGTTATTTTACTGGTTACTTAAGGTTTTTTTTCTATAAAAAAAAAGTATCGTAATCCTATTTCGAGGACAATGATCACTTTAGAAATTTCATCAAGATTAATACATTTTTTCTGCTTTCAAATGTATAAATTTTGACGATTTTTTAATAATTGCTATACCATTTTGATTACCTATAGCGCTTTAATAAGACAATTTTTTTCTTGTACCATGTTTTAACTAATAGTTTATGATCATGGGAGCGTTTTGTCTGCCTTATATCTTGTTACCACTAAAAAAACATATCCAATTGTATAACAATATGAGCAAATAAATGTTACATATCTATATAAATGGTTCGTTCGAATTATTATTATTATTTTACATCCAACTAAAAAATTACTTCCATAGCTTGATGTTTTATTTAACTAGGAATTCCGATAGTTTCAATATCTTTCGGATAGAAGAAGTTGTTCTTCCGCATCGGAATGGAAGAGATCTGCTGGTCGACCGGCACCCTGGTGTCGTAGAGGGAAGGTGACTGGAAGATGATGCCGAAAGTGCCGACGAAGCAAGCGATGGTAAACAGCCAGAGGAAGAAACGATCCAGGACCATGGACATAAACTTCCAGTCCTCGACCACCTGCGAACAAAGTGTTACATTAATTATAAATAAATAGTAAAATTAAGTCGTAGCTCGCGTTTCTATTCGTTTGTTTAGTTCGTTATAACAGATTTTGATACTGTTTTTGGATTTTGATTTTGACAATTTGTTTCGGATGGTTAAACTTAAACTTTTAAATAAATTTATTGACGTATTACCAACGTCATGTATGAGTTTCTTTAGTTAAATTTTTTGTTAATTTTTTTTTACAGTTTATATCATTTGAAATAAAAGACCCGGTGAACTATCACCAAAAATTGATTTGAAACAAAAAAAACAATGTAATAGATTTTGCACAACTGCACAGAGTTAAATAAATAATAATGTAAATAATTTTAAGGATTTATGTTTTTAATTGTCTATGGCACCTGAATATTTGTTTTTGGAGTTTTGGCGCGAACGCTAGAAATTTTTGACACCGTACATACATATATATGTAGTATTATTTTCTAAAATTTTAGTTTTTCCCAGTTTTCCCAGTTTATACTTAAAAATAGTGGTGGTGTTGTAACCAATAAAGTAAAATTAGCTATAAACGATTATCCATTCACTTTTATTTGATATTTGGTTTTCATACTTAGGCACATCTCGTGACCAAGTTTATGTTTGACTTGGTCATCCCACCTTAAAATATGAAATAATTGCCACTAGCAGAATACAGAAATGGTAAAATTAACTTTGATAAGTGACTAAAAGACATTTAACTAGATTATATTATGAGACGCTTAAAAATAGGAAATATTCGACACCGGCATAACGCACAAAGTACGATGACGAAAATGAATTAAAAAAATGTGTTCTGTTGTATTTAACGCTATTAGATTCGAGCAAGAAATAACACCATCAAGCTGTGCCCAACACAGCGTTACAGGGAGCGAGCCAACTTCACGCCTGACACTCTGACGTATTGTTTAAGCTCTCCTAAGTGCTAATCTCAGACAGGAAATTGTTTCTTTAACGCTTCCGCCATTACTCAACTTGAGTGTTGTCGCCGTACAATATAATGAAACGAGATAAGGCGGTCCAGTACTCGCGAGCAAGGTTCCGTAGAAAAGAACGCTTATGTAACAAAATGGTGCCAGAGTAAACAGATTTCTTCTAGGCAAGCGTGTTCCATCTTAGACCGCATCCTGTTTAAAACATGGGGCAGGGTGTAGTCAAACGCAAACCTATCTTCGATTTGACGGGAACGCAGATCATGTCGCCGCATCGTATTATTTTTTCACAATTTCAGTATTTCAGAGTTAGTCTTGAACGTAAACAACGTTTAAGTCGAAGTGTTATTGTTTAAAAAGAGAAGTTGAATTTTTTCCATTGTGTTACGTATAAAGAGTTAATGTGTTTGTAGTAAAGTCAACACTATTTTACTAGGGTATGACTGGACTATACATATAGACATATTTAATTTTTTGAATAGACATATTTAGGTACCTAGATTTTTCATGAAAGACTTGAAACTATCGATATGCTTGACACGAAAAGAAAAGAAAAACAAAAGGACAAAAACTATCCTACGATATTTATTTCTTTATTATTTATTAGTATCTACTGTGCACCCGTGCGAAGCCGGAGCGGGTCGCTAGTGTTTAATAAATACTTAACATACTTTATGACTTTAAATGCAAAATGTATCACGATAGCTTGTCCACGGTAGATATACATTAGAAAGATCTTACTTTTTTACTACGAGAGTAATCTAAAAATGTTAGTGGAAAACTTTAACCAGCCCTTCAAAAAGGGTTTAATTAAGGTCCTTGAGAAACGAGTAGATAAATAAGGCCCCGTTAAATTGGCTACTTAACATAATTGGATGTTTATAAATATGCTGTTTCTTTTAATAATTGGATGTTTATTTTTTTTTTCAGAAACTTTCCTACTGCTAATCGATTTTTGTAATAAAACTCAAATGGTGTCGTTTTAGATTTCAGCGTAACTGTAAGCTTTTCTTGCTTGTAGATAGTTAATTAAAACGTTAATTAAGTTTCGTTTTTTATTGGTGACATGACCTCAGCTCATCTGATGTTAAGGTGGTTCGATTTCCATACAAATAATTTTTTGCCATTTATGGACAAATGGACCATTATTTTACAGTGAAATCACAGCTACTGGCATTTATTTTGGTCTTTATTTGCGGTAAATCACAATTACTTGAATAAAACAATAGATTATTTATTGCTAATTGTGATTTACCGCAAATAGACCACCAGACATAGAACAAACATTGTTTATGCCACAAAGTTTGTCCTGAGTGGGAATCGAACCCTCGCCCTTCAGCTCTTGAAGCATCCTACCAATGAACCAACAGGGCTGTCAAAGTTTAGTATGAGGTGAGATGGCGCACTGTGTGAAGTGTCATCCAATATTTTATATACCATAAAAATATATTTACATTCTTTCAAAAACAAGGCTTATCTCTAACCCGGGTTGCAGCAAAAATTCGAGATTTTCGCTACCAAACTGCAACTTTCTAGCTTCCGTAGGTACATGCAATATTCCGGGCAAATAGAGCAATACGTAACCCGAGACTATTCCCGTGGCAGCTGTCCGGAAAGCTGTTTATATAAAACACTTTTCAGTACATTTTCATGCATTTTTAGTAAGTTTGTATTGACGGATATGCCTGGAAAACGTGACTGCAACTCGTAAATTGGTTTAGCCATCGCTATACATTTACATCTATTTAAAAAAATCGAAATTTATCGAGAATACGCCACATACATCATGCACGTCATGTACACTAATTACTGACGACTACGTAATCACGGACTTTGATCTTTTAGAACCTATAATAATGTTATAGCCGATCACACAAATTTTGCAAAGGCGAAAGTTTATGAGTGTGTGTTTGTATGTTTGTTACTCCTTCATGCTCAAACGGCCGGACCAATTTTGATGAAATTTGGTATGTACGTAGCTGACACCCTTTTTTTTTTTTTTTGGACTAACACAGGATTTATCCCAAAAAAAAAAATGTGTTCACCTGGGAACAGCGTATAACACCGCGGGGCGCAGCTAGTAACCCATAAATTAATAATTACAATTTTTATTTGTTAACATAAATGTATAAATAATAAATATCGTAGGACTATACACACACCGCCATCTGGCCCCAAACTAAGCAGAGCTTATGTGATGGAAGCCAGATAAATGATAGAATACCTACATAAATACTTTTTTTTTCGTAAATACATACTTATAATACATACAGAACTTAACATAAGAGCTGAGATAGTATATAAACGTCTTTTAAAACGTACAATCTTTATATATTATACCAAAATTGATACTAAGGTACCTTATATCAGGATCCCGCTAACCAGACCCCCCTGGGGCGCATGCACTCAAAGCAATTTTGGCGACGTTACTGGTTCATTTGCCAGTTACTTTGAACTCCGATACGGAATTCCGTATCAAAATGAATACTAATTTGGTACGAAATGTAAATACGAACGAATCGATCCTTAACAAAGGAATGAAGGGGAACTGCAGAGACATTTTGATTTATGAGAAGCATTGATGAAAAAAGACGCACAGTGACATTTTTTTCTCCAAAACTTGTATTTATATATAAAAATAGTGATGTTTTATTCATAAAGTGTCGAATTATTCGCGTGAGTGTAGGAAAATAATACGATTTAGTTCATCGAAGGTTGTAGTACTTTGACCATGATTAAGGCTTTTTATCTAGTTATATAATAAACCTTAAACTATTTTATACTTGACACTGGCAGAAAAGAGTCGTGTCGCTCCGTTGTATTTTTTTTCCAAAACTAGTGTTTTGTCGAGTGTTTATGCATAAAAATGGTGGTGTTTTATTCATAAAGTGCCGAATTACAAGCGCAAGTGTGGGGAAATGATATAATGTGGTGAAACAAGAGAAGAAAAATATATTTTAAAAATCCATAGGTACATAAAACCTGAACTATCCATCTAAGAAGAGCTAAACATAAAATAAACCTAATGCACTCACCCTACACTACACCTGCAGCGCGTTTCAAATTCCACATAGGATTCGACCGATATTTTTACTTCAAGATACAACGCTGCTTGTTCTCAGTATCCGTAGTTCGCACGACAACGTAAACATGCGATGTGTATGTAACACGGATAAAATTCCCAGCAGCGTGTACTGGGGATCTTTGAATAGGATTGTGCTCGAGGAAGCAGATTTAGGTTTAAAAGGAAATATAAGTCGATTTATAGGACTGGTAGACTTGTAGTTCAATTTTATTTACAAAATAAATAAAGCGGGAATTGTACCAGACGGTAGAACACTTTTAGCAGGAGAGCGTCTAGATAAAATATTCTACTGCCAAGCAGTAGTGTGTAAACATTACTGTTTGAAGGGTACTGTAGCTAGAAATTACAGGGCTGACGAAATGTTTGAAAGGAAGGCGATGCCATAGACATTTTTTTTTTAATCCAAGTTCTGGATACCGTTAAGATAGTCATGGGCAGACGTTCTCTTACCATCAAGAAAACGTGTTGTTGAGTGACTAACCGGTCCTGTAAATTGCTTTATTGCTTACTTTCTAAACCCACAGAATTGTCTACTATTAAATATTTTAGTCACTGACACTTTTTTATTTCTTAGAAAATAAATCACTTTTCGACTAGTAATTTTACTTCAAACTCTGTAACACTACTCTGTCCCACTTTCATCGCAACTTTACTCATCATCGAGTGAGTTGTGGTCAAACACATCGCAGCATATATTTAATGTGATGTTAAGCGAATTTTTTTTAAATTTGTTTAATATGAAACTAGTTTATTTCGTTAGTTTACTTGAAGCAATGACTAAAAACTAAAGACAAGTATTAGTAAAGTTTCATTTTTTCAACATTATTAGTCCAAATTTAAGAAGGTTAACCACAAAAGCAGACATTTTCTCCATCAATCTAAAGCACAAAAAACTGTAGAAAATTATTTCTTCCAAACTGATAGCTGCTTGATCAATTCACTCTGTCAAATTCGAGTGTTGCCAAAGTTGGGAGTTTTGCCGATTTTTGAGGAAAACATATAAAACAATATTTTAAAATCGAAATAAAAAAAATTGAATAACTACTTATTACAAAATGTTGGTGGTTTGGTTATCAACGTCTTAATTTTTTAGATACTGGGAATCTATAAATAATTATATCAGTTTAATATTGTTTTAGATAGGGTCTCTTTACGCGCAGCAAAAATATTAGGGCTACGTAAATTTGTGTCAAACTATATGACTCAAAATGTAAAATACTAAATCAATTTTTTTTTCAAAATTTTTTTAAAAAGTAACATCTATTGCTATAACGTTCACATGTTTTTATAATAGAATCTCTTAGTAGGCCTCGAAATATTTTACAGAGTTTAAATGAAATATTTTTATTCAAATGTTATATTTTATTTAGTACATAAAACACTAACTAAAATAAAAATCAATTACTAAGAGAAATGCAACATTTTTTTTGTAAAGCTAAAGTTGGCAAATAACAAAAGATTTATGATAATTGATGTCAGTTTCACTATTTAATAAATAAATATATTATCTTTCATATATTTTCTTTGTAACCACTGGATAGTTTAAACTTTTTCGTCAACCTTACCGAAAAAACATTTACTCGACGTTGGAAATTTGAAAACTACATATGGGAACTCTGTTAAAGCGAGCCTATTGAACTGGCCGATTACTTAGACGCTTTTTATTAATATTTCCAATTTCCAATGGCGTAAAAATGTTACATTCACTTTGTTTGCCATCTGGACCCTATATTAATGGTAGGCCGTTATCTCTACAGGGCAGACGCTGGCAGCATGAGAAGTAGATAATAATAATAATAATAAGCCTGAACCAGTTCTTGAAAACCGCAACTACAGACTCTATTGGGACCGCACTATAATAACCGACAAGACCGTTCACTACAACAGACCAGATATAACCGTGCTGGACAAAGTTAACAAATCTACTTTCCTGATCGACGTTGCCATATGTAACACCCACAATTTGCAATCCACACACACTGAAAAAATAGCCAAATACACTGATCTATCCATAGAAATTAAGACCCAATGGCAGGTAACAACTACAAGAACCATCCCTATAGTTTTATCCACCACGGGAGTTATACCAGAAACACTGGGTGCTAGTCTGGAGGCACTCAACATCCAGAAAGCAACATTTAAAGCACTCCAAAAAGCCGTTATTCTGAACACGTGCAGAATTGTTAGGAAATTTTTATCACTTTCTTAAGCACTTGGCTTCGGCCCGTGCCAAAATGTACCTCCTCAGTGGAGAGCAAACAAATGTTTAAAATAAAAATAATAATAATAATTTATTTATTTGACATAAAACATGGTGTACAGATACATTAAACCATAGGCTCCCGAACTAGTCAAAGACTGTGTGTCAGGAGCCAGTGGCTTCTCCTTTTAGATTAAGATACAATAATAATATTACAGTAAATCAAGTTACATTAAATTAAATAATTTAGAATTTTGAGTATATATAAAGTTTCCAGTGTTGCCGAAAATAAATATAAATAAAAAAAACGTAAAAATATAAAAATCTAGGTTAATTCTGCCTGCAGTTCTTAAATTGTGTGTGTGTGTGTGTGTGTGTGTGTGGGTGTGCGTGTGTGTGTGTGTGTGTTGTGTGTGTGGGTGTGTGAGTGGGTGTGAATAAGATAGATACATAAGTTATAAATATGTAAGATGTTATTATACTATCTGAACGCCGCGGTTTTACTTGCTTTATTGTATAATATTTTACCACTAGGCTTGAAGGTCATAGTATGAACATATTGGAAGACAGATGACAAGTTGACGGACCAATTTTTTTGATTTAAAAGTTCTAAATGGAACGCTTTCCTGATGGTAAGAGATGACGCGTGTACATGACCATTGGTGCTTATTACTTTGACATATTCGATTGTTAGTCGTTAACTGTAGTAACCGTTCAAATTTGAACACAGTGATGTTAACACTACTGCTTGGCGGCAGAATATTATGATACTGCGATTGTCTAGACAACCTACTGCTAAGAAGACTTACCACTGAATAAATCACCGATGCTTATCAGATTAATCAGATTATGTATATACAGGGTTATGCGTATCGGTAGAAGTCAAAATGAGGTTTTTACTCATCATCAAACGCTTCTTTTACTGTGTGACCTGTGACATTGAAGTTCTTGATTCATTTTAATATGTTTCTTTTAAATCAAAAATCATCTATATTTAGTTAACAAAACCCAATCAAAATTTACTAAAACTCACTTTAGAATTGAGAATGATCTCATTTTATAATTAATTCATAAGAAATCGACGACAATTGAGCTGCTGATGAAAGAAAACATCGTGAGGAAACCACAGCGTAGTACTAAGGTACTTTCTAGTACTCGACTGGCTAGCAACCAAGTAGAAAATGTGTCGCCAAACACCTAACGGTGTGTTCCGACAACCTCACATGAAAGCCATTTGCATTCCACGCTAGGTATATTCACCACCTTCCACCACACCTTTGCTTAAAATCAGGTGAGCTGTAGTCAAACACCTAGGCTGTCAACCATAAAAAAAATATTTAAAAAAACGACTCGAGCAAAATATTGCTTAAGCTCATAAAACTCAGTTATAACTAAGTAGGTGTCCGTGTCACGTTCAATCTTAGCTTTAAAGAACTTAAACCAATTCTATACATAAGACCATTTTCCAAAATTGTTATTCCGGCCATGTTTCTACGTCTCCGAGATAACCTCACTTCATTTTTGAAGCGAAAGATATAAATAGCACCCTGAGGCCGAATAAATTTTAAACCTATCCTTTGGATTACGACGGGTATCCATTATTCGTCCATGGATTATTTAAACACGATTTTTACCGTAATTTTTCCATACTAAATAAATAAATATCGTAATAAATTTCATACAGCGCCATCTAGTCCCAAATTAAGTAACTATGGGAACCAGATAACTAATAGAAGTTAGAATACTTATCTACTTCTTTTATGTAAATACATATTTATATGTAACAGATTTGTTTTTATATAAATATATTATTACAAGCGGACGCCTCGCGGTTTCACCCGCGTAGTTCCCATTCCCGTAGGAATACAAGAATAAAAAGTAGCCTATGTCACCCGGGGATAGTGTAGCTTCCCAACGATGAAAGAATTTTTGAAATCGGTTTAGTAGTTTCGGAGCCTATTCAATACAAACAAACAAACAATCAAATCATTCCTCTTTATCATAGTATATGATAGATTGATGGGTGGGATTCACACCGCAAGACGTGGGCTTGGGTTTTTTCGTGACATTAAAATATTAATTTAGGTAATAAACTATATAATGCCCAATTTTATCCTAATCTGTTCAGCTGTTTTTATGTAATCGATTAACAAACATCCAAACTTTAACATTTTTTAGAGCTGTAGGGCGTGCGTTCAATTCCCACCCAGGATAAACATTTTGTGGTATAAACAATAAAGTTGTTCTGTGTCTGGGTGTTCCGTTTTTATTATAAGTACCAATTTACAAAAAAAAAATTAAGTATTCTATCAGTTATCTGACTTCCTTAGCACACGCTTTGCTTAGTTTGGGGTCAGATGGCGCTGTGTTTAATGTTCTTCGATATTTAATTATTTTTATTTTATTAACAACATTAGTGGGTTATTATAGCCCCTTATTAATCAGGCGCAAAAACTACCCTTGTTAAACCCAATTTATTTCACAAAATAAAACACATCGAAATCTCCACCTACAGAATTGGGGTAAGTAAATAATAAAATCCGAACTAAAAGAACCTGGCCCATTAATGTTTTATTCACTGTTCAATCTCTGTGCCTCATCAAACAAGCGTTGTCGATTTATCGAGGCATCCGGTAGAATTTTTGAATGTGCAGATTTGGGGTCACAGTTATTCTAGAAAATTAGGTCACACCGTTTTTATCAATATGAAACGGGCCGATTCTACAAAAAGTAACTAAACTTTTATTAGTACTTAACAGACTTTATGTGTATCGGTGCTCGTATACAAGCACTAAAAGCGATCATAATGTAATTATTTTAAATAGCTGTGTCCTGTGATTTTCTTGCTGAACCTTTTGTACCTGGCGCGCTAGAACTGCCTTTACCCTCGCGTCTAAATCCTACTAATATTATAAATGAGAAAGTTTGGATGCATGGATGGGTGTTTGTTACTCTTTCACGCAAAAACTACTTTTATTTTTTTTATTTATTCAAACACACAAAACAAATTACAATCATTAGGAAACTAGAGTACAGAAATGTTGGATCAGAGCGGGATTGCAACTCAGGCCATGTGTGCAATGTTGGTTTAGCGTTTAAATAACTATGATTATGGTATATATCTATATGATTAGCTAGGGGTCGGACTGAGCCAGGCGCTTAGGACATAAAGAATTTCTGATATGGGTTCTAAATTTGGGAGAGAAGATGTCGACAATTATGTCCTTATTTGCCATCTCATTATACTGGCGAGCCATCCGTACTACTCAACGGATTTGGATGAAATTTGGTATGGAGGTAGCTGAGACCCTGGATTAACACATAGGCTACTTTTATCCCGAAAACAAGTAGCGGGTAACACCGCGGGGCGCAGCTAGTAACTACATATGTAGAGACAGAATGTCTTTGCTGAGAGTGGCGCATTCCATAGCTTGTTCGCCACTCGTCAGTTCAGTGGTCCCATAGTGTAGGTACTCGCTTTCAGCAATGTAACCTGCACGTGTTCTGTATTTATTATAAGTATGTATTTACAAAAAGTATTTAAGTGTTCTATCAGTTATCTTCTATAGTACAAGCTTTACTTAGTTTGGGGTCAGATGGCGCTGTGTTTAATGCCCTGCGATAAAAGACGTAGTATGAAATGGTGATCACCAGGAAAAAAGTTTCCACTACCCGACAGCCACACAGTCAGGACACGCGGAAAATTTGGAGATTGACGTAGTCAACGTTGAGGTAGTCGAAGTAGATACAGTACAAAGTGCTGTTTAGAAAAATAAATTGTTTTACAAAATAAGATAAAGTCGCAAAAAACGGTGAGTAATCAACCTGCGTAGTCGAAGAGAAAGACATATTACAGTGAGAGTAACAACATATCAATGATTTCATAGACATAAAAAAAAGTATTTCAGTATTCTAACAATATTATTTATCTATCTGGCTTCCATCATACAAGTTTTGCTTAGCTTGGGGTCAGATGGTGATGTGTGATCCTACGAATTTTTTTAATGCTTTCTGTATAGTACCTACAGAGTGTAAATACCCAACAACGACTTTGATTTCTTTTATTATAACTAGGCCTACATAGTACATACATAGCTATTAACAGTTGTTTGTTCATTATATGTTTTTGGAATTTGTTTTTGTCGTTGGTAATTTTGTTTTTATTTAGTTTGTCCGACAAGGGCTCACCAGAAGACCAGCACTGGTCACACCAGTCAGTGTGACCAGTATTATGCCGAGGTGAGCCCCTATTTTATCTCTGTTTGTTGTTTTTGTATGTTCTGTGGTGTTACAAAATAAAATCATTTTTTTACTTTCTTTTATATATGTGTGAAATCAATGTCAAGTGTTTCCTGCCTTCTACAGAGGAGCGCATTTAAATTTAGCCAGATATAGTCATCCTCAAATCAAATGTCAGTCACATAACTTACAACACTTCAAATAAATCCTTGAATCCAACCCAGAGCAGGGATCATTCCCTTCCCGAGGATTATCCTTAATACGTCCCTTGAAATCGAGACTAAATCTAATTACGAGCGTCTCATTACTCGCAACGATCGGAGAAATCAGCACAATTTAAATTGGCATCGATTCCGGGTCCCCGAGGAGATACCTCCACAGCTACGATGCTATACTCGCAAACAGTACAGGGAAACCAACAAAAATAAGTATCGTTGCACTTACATTTTGCGCAGATCTATTTAATCGACAATAGAATAAAGTGCACATAAACACCAGCACCATCAAAAGGTTCAGTTCAGTATCTTGCAAATAAATCTTAAAATCCCACACATACTCGTACATACATTACATACGGTTTTGTTCGTCATTCCTTCCGCGCACTTACACGATGTACAATATGTATCCTGCGAAATAATGTGTCTTTCGATAGTCAATAAGCAATAGTTTTGATATCGATATACTATTGATATAAATATCTTTAGTATTACTGATTTACTATCGGTAATCTCACTATCACATTTGTAGCGATGATAGCTCAGTGGTTAGCGCGGTAGGTTCGCATGCCGAAGGGCGTGGGTTCAAACCCCTACAATGAGCTTGAGCTGCCGGTGAAGGAAAACATCGTGAGGAAACCATAGCATGGTGGTAGGGTACTTTCTAGTACTCGGCTGGCTAGCTACACCCTCAAGTTGAAACTCTGCCGCCAAGCACCTAACGGTGTGTTCCGGCAGTCTCACTTGAGAGCCAGTTCTATTCCAGGCTAGGTGTGCTTTACCATCTTCGACCACATCTTCACCTAACATCAGGTGAGCTGTGGTCAAACAACTAGCCTGTCAACCATTAAAAAAAAAAACAAAAAAAAAATATCAACAGTTCCGAAAAAACTACTGCGAAGAACTTTGCGTAAAGTTATAAAATAATTATTAGCCTTTAACGTCCCACTGTTGGGCAAAGGCCTTCCTTCCCTTCTTTCAGGCCACCCGGATTTCGGCATTTGGTGGTCCAGTAACAGCTTAGTTCAACACATTACCTTCGACTGGGTTGACCCTGACGGCGCTCGAATATAGAGGTTATAACAAAGAGTGTTTTAAAAGCTGTCTTAAAACATCTGTCCGGACTCTAAAATATCTATGCATTAAGGGCCAAGTCCTCGACCGTGGGAACTTCTGCTTGAACACCTACATTGATATTTTCCACTCACACAGACGTACATACGTCTGACGTTAGATTTGAATACATTGACGTCACGCTAAAATAGATAAGGAGAGTTAAATTACTATAGCCACGAGCAAGAAGGAGACAGAATGTTTATTCCTATTGCCGGAAGCGGATTTTACATTGATTATCTGTTACATTATGACAGAAGTTTTTTTTTTTGTTTTGGCATCGCGTTTTGAATATTTGCCAGTGTCAAGTGTCAAATACAAAACGGGCGGGAAGCATGCGCGCGGTGCTCGGTACCGCCGCCACCGCGCGCCCTCTCGTGACGTGCTATACACGACCACGAGACTCGTGACGTTAGATTGTCAGATTCAGAGATTCTCGATGGTTTGTAGCGCCTACCAAAATAAAACAGCAACAGACGTAACGCAGAAAAGAGATTTTCAGCAGGCACTATCAGAAATTTTCATCAAACTATCCGTACTTATCTGCTAATAGAATAAACAAAACGTACAATAAAAGGTCTAAGCCTTAAATGTATCTGCATCAAAGTTAGCATCTATAAAATTGCGCCTTTCCTATAATTATTTTGATGTCAAGATTACGGATTAAAAATAATTTGGCCATATTCTATTTCATAATTTCAAGAAACGAAAAGCGTTTGAAACTATTTTTTCTCCAAGCATAATAATTCAGGATATGTACTATAGTATTCATTAATTTCAAACTTCCACATGATGTATAACGGCACAAAAATGTTGACAAAAACACATCGATTGCCTTATTTCACAAGACTTGCCCGTTAACAACATCGGGTGTCTTTATCAGGTGAACGTTCTCAGTTGTGAGGCGAACAATTACGTAAAGTCCTATTATTTAAAGAAAAATAATATTTGTATGCAGTAAGATTGGACAAAATTTGTTATGAGTTCATATGTCGGTTTTGTTGTCGTAGAATCGACTAATGACAATTACTTTTTAATTATTATTATTTTATTCAATTGATACCAATTTTCAACTAATATTATAGGTGCTCCCCAATATAATTAGTTAAGTTTTATCTAGTAGATACAGTTACTTTACCTACAACTTAATCTTAAAATATGAACTACTGTTCTGAAGTTCTACAGGATGTCTTGCAAACTCTCGAGTGTTGTAAAACCACTGATGTTCATGCAATGAATTTAAAGAAACGTTCAAAAACGTGTTTTATCAGATTTCAAGAGAATAAATGATATATTATAAAGAACTGAAAAAGAAAAGCTTTGGTATTTAGCCTCATGAAACTTATTACATACTTGGTGGTAGATCTCCTTTGTAGGACGTTGTATAGGTAGATACCAGATATTCTGCCTCCAAGCAGTAGTGTGCAAACATTACTCTGTTCCAGTTTGAAGGGTACTGCAACTAGGAAAATCACAGGGCGTTTGAGACTAACCATCGAAAGTCTCAAAGTAATGTGGGCCAAAGCAGCAATGCCCTGGAATGTTTTGCTACTCAAAGTTATGTATATCGCTTCGGTGATCATGGGCATGCCTTATATCTTACTATTTCCCCAATTTGTATCATTACATTTACAGCAAAAAAATATCTGGGTATATTATCAATGCCATTGCCGCAATCTATGCTGTTACCTTTACTGGGAGTATACCATGGGAAAACAAAGAGAAGACAAAAGACCTAAGAATTTGGGAAACCCATCATTATAAAAAACAACACTGCCTCCACTTGAAAATCTGCCTGTCGCCTAACAATCTGTTCCGGCAGCCTCACTTCAGAGCCAGTTCCATTCCAGGGTAAGTTCGTTTACCATCTTCGATCACACCGTCACTTAACATTCGGTCAACCACGTAACTATAAAAAGCCCTTACATAAAAAAGCTATCGAAAAACACACAAATATTATAACGAAAACTAAATTTTCAAATTAATACAACGTTTTTTTTTAGTAGTTTTGTATAAGCAATATTGAACGAGATTTCGGTATGGTATGAATATTGGATATACTATGCCGGAAGGGGGTCACTGTAATCCTCATTACGAACAAACAGTGACACATTTGGGCAAGGGTCAATGAACTGTTTTAATACACACCCACACACACTTTGATTTCAACTACAGGGGCTCACCGGAAGACCAGCGCTGGTCATACTTAGTATGACCAGTATTATGCTGGGGTGAGCCGTAATTTTGTAACTGTTCGTTTTTGTTTTTGTGTCTTTTTTTAAGTTGCAAAATAAAATGTTTTTCTTTCTTTCTTTTTTAATGAAATAGCTCTTTGTTTTTGACGATTTCAATGTTGTGATTATAAGTTGTTCATGTTAATGACTAAAATCCCTTTTCAGCTTAGTACACCCCAAGCTCATAACCGTGTTTATGGTAGGGATACCATCCTTTGAACACCTAAGCCTGAACTCTCAGTTCAGGGGCTTCAATAACAATGAGCTAAAACTACACCTGCTATTATCTTCACTACTCAGCAGATTATTTTTGTTTTATGCCCACATAACACCTGTGGGTAGACCCCTCGCTCCCCTAGGAGCTATCCGGGGGTACAATGACCCGCAAACCCACATCCATTACTTATATTAATGCTTCTTTACTTATGTTAATGCCGCTGTTGTTCGAACCTATACACCAGAGAAAACAAGAGAGTGAGTAAAGATAATATTCAATTTTTTACTAGCTTACGATGTTTATATCTTTTTCTTACGTTTGACAAGCTAGGTGTTTGATCACAGCTCATATGATGCGAGGATGTGGTTGAAAACACACCTAGTCTGAATGGAACCGGCTCTCAAGCGAGGCTGCCGGAACACATCGTTAGGTGCTTGGCGACAGATTTTCAACTAAAGAGTGGTAGCTAGCCATGGTGTGGTTTTCTCACGATGTTTTCCTTCGCTGGAACTCAAGCTCATTGTTGGGGCTTGAACCCATGCCCTTAAGCGTGTGAACCGACCGCGCTAACCACTAAACTAACTAAACAATCAAACAATAGAGATCTAATCTTTAGCCGTTTACTGGTTACGAGGGAATATAGGAACGGACATACAGACACACATACTGTCAAACATATAACCTTTTGTTTTTAGCTTCACCGCAGTCGGGTGAAAAGCAACATTTTGACAGATGATGTCCCAAAAACTTGAACGAAGCTGTTCGATTCCACTTTCATCAAATGACCGCTAAATAGTAGCATTTACTGCGCGAGTGGGTGTTCGCCTATAGATACAATCTGGATGCTTTCAAATCGAGTGAATCAGTTTCTTCTAAACAAGTAAACTAATGTGTGCCTATTTGTGGTCACATGATAATAATTTGCATTAAACGCGCGAACTCAAATTTGTAAATAGAACACCCTTTGTTCTATTTACAAATTCACCGAAATCTTGTTTGGTGTACGAACCATTGTCAATTGTCAATGGTTTAGTTAAAAAATATATGTAGAAGATAGGAAGAAAACACAAAGTCCAACATGTCGCTTCTATAACTTAGACCACTCGTTGTACATTCCGTGTAAAAAATTGCAAAATGAAAAAGCGAAGTCCAACTTGTAACAATGTTAAATTCAAATCGAGATGTACCTAATTTCATATTCCCCTCCTTGGCTTCGTATTTAATAATAAATTTTGACGATAATTCTCGTTCTTAATGTTAGTAATTAAGACTACATTATTCGGCGGATCTTACGTATTACGGCTATTTGTGGGGCGTTTTTTATTTAGTTCACTGACTTGTAAAGCGACTAGCTTCGTTTTGTGTTTTATTCTCAATTATCCAGTTGATTCTGCATTTTTCACAGTTAGAGAAAAGCATGTATGTATCTTTCTGAATATACATATAATATAGTACCTACCGCTATACAAGTACCGCTACGGTTTTTACTTAGTTATGTAAAGATCGACACCACTTTTTAGTTTTATACTTTTTATTTGGACTCCAACTCGCCTGATGGAAAGCGACGGTGCGGTCTAGGATAACGTACGTTGATTTAGAAAAAACCTATTCACTCTAGCTTTAAAATGTATAGATAGACATGCTACTCTACAGCGGTGATCGATTTAAACATTTTTTTGGCGACTGATACGCTATCACCTCATTACACGTCGGTCCACTGCTTCAAAGGCTTTAAGCAGATATTTAGGCTGGTATTATAAGTTAAAAACCACAGAAGTGCGAGTCTGATTCGCGCGCTGAGAGTTCCGTATAAACTTGTATGAAGATAAGTCATCCATATCTTACATGCGTTACATAAACTGACAGATGAAAATGTTATATAGGTACAAAGTTGTTTAAGATAGTATTGTTATACGCGGGGTGCTTTTGTAGGTATCTGCCTATAGCAAAGCAATTTCGCCAAACAATCTAATAATGGATACCCCAGAATGTAAACCAAAGCATTTTATCACAGTTATTTCGGCTCCTCATTCACTCCGCCCGATATTCGGAGAATGTCTTTGAAATCGCGTTAAATCCAATTTAAATATTCAACAGGTCTTAGTTGACGGAACGGCGAAATATTCCGCGCATTTTACAAGGCATCCTGCTAAATCTTCGCTAATACAATAATATCGAGACGTAAGTACGCGTCAGTTGCTAAGCCTTTTAAGATATTGATGGGCATGCCTCGTAAATCAGCCCTCAAGTTCATTTTAGTTATAGGAGCTTGTGATAATGTTTTCTTAATCTTAAAGAGGCTTAACCTTGTCAGCTGGTACCTATGCTATGCTATTTATTTATTTTTTAATGTGAAAGTAATGAGACGAACGAGACGCTCAACTGTAGGTAAGAGATGACGCATGTTTATGATCATTGCAGCAATACACAGAACTTTGAGTAGCAAGACATAGTTCGGGGCATCGCTGTTTTGGCGCTCATTACTTTGAGACTTTCAGCTTTCACTTGTTTACTGGCATTGCTGCAATTCCTCTCGCTACCATTTCTACCGCATATAAATTGACCATATGATCAAGTCATTTATTAAATCATATGTTTATTCATTTTCGTTCATATGCGTTACTACAAGTGTTAATCTATTTGCTGATCTCTTCGGGCGAAGCCTTCGTATAATTATGATAGAACTTCACTTACACGTAAGTTCATTTAATCACTAATTATACTTTTAGGCTTCGCCCGAAGAGATCAGCAAATAGATTAACACTTGTAGACTTTTAGAGATTATGTGACATATTATTCAAGAATCATAATTATTTGTGCATATAGTAGGTCTTTAAGTACTTTAAAACCCCGTTTAATTAACACAACAACTGACCGAGCCATACATCGCACCGTTAGCCGTCTCATCCCCGGTGCTACTGCCGTAAAATGACAACAAACGCAACATACTACTTTGTAAATTATACCAATTCTATGCTGAGTATGCATTATGAGTTTGTTTGGCTGGCTGTGGAAACAATGGGTCCGTGGTCGTCCAACACAAAAAAAAATATTAAGGACATTTCGAAGCGGCTGGTCTTCGCTTTGAGGAATCCCAGAGCTGGCGCCTACCTACGTCAAAGGCTAAGCTTAGCCATACAACGGGGCAATGCCGCAAGCGTACTGGGAACCCTTTTTTTTTTTTTTTTTTTTTTTTTTTTTGTCCAGGGAAAATACTTTGTGTATACCACCGGCCCTGGGGCGGGCACGGTGGTTATGTGGGACTCTCCGTCCTAATGACGGCCTACCCACTAAAAACCCTGGAGTGTTCCACCTCGGCGCTTTGTGTCGAGGCTGCGGGCACGCTTTCGCACTCTACCGCGGCCTCGACAGCGCTGGTCCTCCCGGACCCGCCTCGGGGAGCCCGAGCTCACCCCGCAACAATGACGATGTGTCCGAACACCAGACACATCGTCATCCACCTCGGAGACCAATCCAGCAAATGGGCGTTGGACAGCCCCATGTCCGTACGCCCCTGGTCTCCATGCGACGGGTCAGATAAGTGGCCCCGCCGCCTGCCACTTTGGTTGCATTGAAATGGGGATCGCCAGACCGGCACTCCCCCCATCCCGCAACCCCCTCCCGCTCGGCTCCTCCACTGTGCCCTCTGCTTATCAGAGGGACACGTAGAGAGCCCATCGCCAGACCACCTCCTGGGGTCGGGTCCCTCTTCTTGCCGTCGCGACCATGCCATAGCATGGCTTGTCGCGACCCACCTCGAGGACCTATAACAACTGGCGCCAGACGACCCCATGTCTGAACGCCAGTGGTCCTCATGCGACGGGTCAGGTGAGTGGCCCCGCCGCCTGCCACCACGGCTGCAGAGGACAGGGAGAGCGGCACAACGCAACACCGACACTCCTCTTCCCCTGCAGCCCCACCGCGTCCGCCATCAAACGGTGGCGGCCCCGTTAAGGCCGCGGAAGGTAGGGAAAGCGGCAACGATACACCGACAGTCCTCTCCCGCCGCGGCCTCCAGCCCTCAGCCGCAGTGTCTCCCATTCGACACTGCAGCCCGCCTCAGTTGCGATACCGCCCACACAGTCCGCAACCTACTTGGCCGCTTCTACCAGGCCCGGGGGAACACCCGTAGAAGCAGCCCCACCTCGGGTTCCGCTTAGTTTCACCGTGGTGACCAGTCACGGTTACTCAGCCCCCCCGCCACGACAAGGCGGGAACCCACGGGGGGGGTACTGGGAACCCTACCGCGCGGCAGCGATCTCGACGGCGTGTTTATTTTTATAGTAGTATAGTTTATTTATGATTTTGTTTTTTTTTTTTTGTAAATAGTATAATTTAAGTTCTTTTTTATTTTGATTAAATGTTTCATTACATGTAGTAGTTAATACCTAAATTGTAAAATAAAAGTATAATTATACCATACATTGTTAGCAAAAAAGCTACGTAGTTGCTCACTGAGTACTTGTCGTTTGCCTCACTCATTCGAAAACCACACTCTAAAAACCTCAGTACTAAACGGAACAATCACAAGTGCAACATTGTAAGCATTACGGTAGAACGTGGCAGAAATACCAGCGGTTTTTCTAACCGTATTTTTGTGTAATACAATTTACGGAACTGTGGTCACTTCGAGTAGTTTAATTCTAACACACAATGAGGTTTCCGTAACTGTGGCTGCTATTTTGTGTTAGACAATTTTCTTTTTCAAACGGTGCTATCTTATTCCAACTTCTTTACATGAATGAACATGATCGTCGTATGTGCGTTTGTTTTCTCCAACAGGTCTTCTAGCTTTGGTTTAAAGGTTGTTCGATACTACAACGTAACTTTTTTATTTATACGCTTGTCGTAAGTGGTAGTGGAGCTACCTAGACCAAAGTATTTGGAGGGCGCGGCCCCGATTAAGAACAATATCTTCTCTACTAGCATTGATTCACGCAGGTTCAGCGCAAGGCGCGTTTAGGGATGTCGACATCAACTCTTCGATCGATCTTTTTTGTTCGTTTGTTCGCTTCTCTAACATCAAATCTATAAGACACACGTAAACTTATGTGAAATTTTAATACATCTTTACTAAAAAAGTGACTAACCATGAACAAACAGAAAACAATGACATTTAAAAATTAACTTGACATTTGACTTGCCTATTTGAAAATAATTTATTTAATTATTTTTTTAATAATTAATATTCGCACAACGTGCCAACCCCAACTGCTCTGCCGGCACTCATGTAGTGATCGCCGGCAAGCGTCCTCTGTCCCCACCGCATCGTCTCTTCCCATGCACTACCGCCTCTTGATGTTGAAGATGTGCTACTTTTATTTATTACTCACTTTGCCTAGATTAATGCAGAAACTGTCTGACTAGCAATCGTTAAGTCCTGGATTCAAATCTAACAATCTAAGTCATGTGCTTATTGTTGTTAGCTTCAAAACAGTGTAGCAAACAAAAAACATCGCTAAACAATGTTCTCAAAGAAGTGTCAAGTCTTTGCTAGCTTGGTAGCTAGCCTTACCTTTTTTAAAATTTATCGTTAAGTTATTTTAATAAGTGAACAAGATTTTGTCAATAAAATTATTTATTTTTACATAATACCCTTCACAGTAATGTTTACACACTACTGCTTGGCGACAGAATATCTCGTACTGCGGTGGTACTTACCAAGACAACCTCCTGCTAAGGAGATCTATCACCAAGATATAGCGTTATGGTATGATGTGGGGAGACTACATGAGAGATTTTTAATTTTATGTGAACATTTTCTACCATATCTTTTTCAAATAAAAATATACTCGCTTGTTAAATTTATTTAATCTGTCCATTCTCTACAAACAGAACGAGTAATAGTTCGGTAAAGGAATGCTCGTGCAATATGTACGATTTTCCTGACGCTTCTGCATTCTGACTCGAAATTGAATTCACCTTGAGATCATGTTCACACAACGTCTTTGTTTAATTTATATAAATAAATTTCAGACGTCATGCGTCTTTATCGTGTCAGTAGTAGCGTCTTAATTTTTATCTATCTATTCGTGTCATCTATCTATACTATTATAAAGATGAAAGATTTGATTGTTTGTTTGTTTGTATTGAATAGGCACCGAAACTACTGGACCGATCTTAATAATTCTTTTAAAAGTTTCCCTCTTCGATACAACATAAATGTAATTATGTTTTTCTGCGCACTTTTTCCTTACCACGCTTAAGCAGCGTATCGTATGGCAACTAAATGTAATTTTCCTTAATACTAGATTAATTACACATATACGGGAATGATCTTATTGAATCTACGCTCTTTCTTTTGCTTTCTAAATCTGTATCAAACATCCAACTAATATTATAAATGTGAAAGTTTGGATACGTGAAAGAGTAACAAACAGTCATGGATGGATGTTCGTTACACTTTCACGCAAAAACTACTGAACGGGTTTGGATGAAATCTGGTATGGAGGTAGCTGACATCCTGGACTACTTTTTATCACGAAAACATATAGCGGGTAACACCGCGGGGCGCAGCTAGTGTTGAAGTTGTAGTGTGGAACTAGTGTTTAATAAATAAATAGACCGAGTTTGAAATATACTTAAAATTCATCATTTTATCATAGTGTGAACGTGCACCTTTCGCAGTTTATTTAGTTCATTGCAATCTCGCGTGCGCGGTAAACACGGCTGAGATACGAACGGGTTAGCGGTGTTTATTGGAAATCTGAAGAGTTTCTTTCTAAGCCATGCTATTTAGTACGGAGATGCAGGAATTTTCGTGCTTTTGTTGGATACGTACCTAGCAACAAAGCAAATCTATTGTACTAATACTTAATCACTATGATTTATGGTAGTTTTCGTACTTGAATTTTAGTTGGTCGCGGTTTAACCCGCTTTTAACGGGATTAAAATCCTGTGTTAAATCACGATATGTACAAATTTTCTAAGCTGTTATAACGTGAATAATTAATAAGCACACACACACACGCGCGCACACCCACACAGACACGTATGTACACGAAGCCATACATAGACAAAGACAAGCAGGACAAGCGTTTTGTGATAAAAACAAATGATTGTTCTGTGGCTGGGTGTACTGTATGTATTATAAGTATTCTTATTCTTATTCGAAGTGGGGGCGATAAGTCCTGCACTGACGTCCGCTTGGGGTGTAGGTATTGTGCATTTCCCCCTACCAGCGTTTATCCGAGCCAACCCAGCTCCTTGAAGTATCGGAGCGAGGCTCTGGGCCGCTGGCATAGTAGCTCCAGTGATTTAGGTGACGAGTTCAATGATGATGACATATTATAAGTAAGTATGTATTTACATTTTTTTAAACTAAGTATTTAAGTATTCTATAAATTATGTGTCGTCTATAGTACAAGCTTAACTTAGTTTGGGGGCAGATGACGCTGTGTGTAATAATGTCCTATGATATAATTTTTTATTATTTATTTATTATTTACATAATATACAGTATTTCAGCTTAGCTCAGCCTGATCCTCGCCCCTAGTCTATTACTCACTATAGTTACGAATCGTAACTATTGTGAGTTAATAGTTACGACTCAAGAGCAAAGAATAGTATTACTCAAGAGCCGCAAATTTGTAATCACTCCTTCATAATTACTTTTTCCAACACCGCAACAACGGAACATGAATATTCAAAAAATCTCCAGTAATAACGAGTTTTTTTCCTTTGTATTATTATTATCCAATGATAATTATGAAACGTGCTCCCGTTATGAATATTTGGAATGTAATTTTGTTTATTTTCGGGCCAAGGTGATAAATTAGGCCAAGACTGGCCGCTTCGAGCAACTTTTTTTATTTTCTGAATAAACAAAACAACCTCTTTAGTAAATAATTATTTCAAAACTTTCTTCGGATTTGTTTATTTTATACGTTTATTACGTAAAAGTTAAATCTGAAGTAGATAAAATTCTACGCATATTGTTATACGGAATAACAAGGCCAATTAGTTATTCGAAAATAAACCAAATACACATACTAGCGAATTATTTTATAGTATCGACACTAATATCCAAAAGAGGTATAGATGTTGTTCGCGACATTGAATGCAAAAAAAATATCGGCACCGTTATGAATATACCGGCCTATATTTTGTTCATGCGAAGCTCCCAGTAAAAGCTTTCCAGTAAACATTTTTTTTAGATTTTTTAAATAGATAGCAACTATGTTTGTAGGTGAATTTTTTTTCAATTTAATAGTTGCTTTTGTAGTAAAAATTATACGATAAATAAACTCCCTTTCGGCTCAGTATACCCTGTATTTTGAAGAATTCAATGTTGCACGGACAAATCAATGTTCTTTTTTTAACATGATCATGACATATCACAATTACGTCGTGCCGTAAGAGAATAACAAATAACATTACCTCATTGTCCTTATCGGCGTCTTTGATGTGTTGGGCGATGAATCTGACGCTTTGCAGTGCGGCCGCCACTTCAGGGGAAATGTTGCGAGGAATAAAGTTCATTGATTCCGTCACTGCAACAATTGACAAGAATATTGACACTAACCAACGTTTTTGTTTTACTTATGCGGAATTACTCACGTTTAATTATATTGGATAATCTGACTATAGTTTCGGTCAAATTTTTCATGGAGACAAAGTCAGTTACAGTTTGAGTACAACGCGCACGCGGCCTCGTCTTGTTTTCTGGGTTCGTCTGGAGTGAAGACTATAATCGGATTATCCGATATAATTAAACGTGAGGAATCCCGTATAAGTAAAACAAAAATATGTCAAAACCACGTATCTGGCAACTCTCTTGTTGATTAAATCCACAGCAAAAATCGTAAAAAACAATCGACCGAAAATTTGTACGATTTCATTTCTAATGCCGACAAAAGATTATCAAAACGGCACAACAATGAAAATGAGAACAAATGAGAATCTCGCAATTCAAAACGTATCATGATCCATAAGAGTTCTTTTCAAAATTCATAAAAATGTTTTCATATGTGGATAGTTTTGGGATTTTTCAGTATGCCCAATATAATATAATGTGCCGAGAGCATGTTAGCCGCTGAAATATATACCAGAATGTCTCTGATGCAGATGGGCGCTGGCTCCGAGGATGTCGTCTTCAGGTCCTGGTGACTTGCGGTAATCCCCATTATCGTCGTTCTTGGGGTTCCCGAAGGCGTCTGTCAGGCTGTCTCGACTGCTGAGTGGAAAATAGAAATTTCTTCACTACTCACAACTTAAACTAATAAGCGATGCAGCAGATGTTTTTATTATTCTTGATTTAAGTAGTTAACACTGATTTATGTCAATCTTATTTATTCAAATGTATGTCGTTACTGCTAAACACCCGTATTTGTAATATTAGTATGATTATGTACGTGAATACGTACAGCGATAACATTCAAACATCAAATCCCATAGAGAAATCTGGATAAAACCGTTTACAAATCACCACTAGAAATACAATGCGGGTAGATTGTTATTTCTGCACCCGGCGCCGCCGCGCGTGCTCGAACTAATAACGGAAATTAGGGAGGACAACGTCCTATAATGCACATAAACACGCCATATAGGATGTAGTTGTTACCATAACAGTTACGATATTTCGGCCTTTATTGTAACAATAATATACCTACAGACATAGATACAATCACGCCTTCTTCCTGTTGGGGTAAGCAGAGAATATATTTTCACTAACTTCGATTTTAGTACAGATTTTTAAACCACAATTGTACCTCTTTATTATAGACTAGCTATGACCGCGACTCCGTCCGCGTAGATGTTCGTTAAGGGCGAAATTAAAATGATCGATCATTTCGATGAGAGTTCAACTAAAACTAAATTTAAATTGGGCGTGTCTACCACGTATTATTGTAAAACTTTGTATTCATTATGTTCATATAAGCTTCCAATCATGGTTTATAAAACCAAGTACAGTTAGCAAAGGTAAATCATCTGAAACGTGTTTTTTGTGAAAATTGGATCGATTGGAATAAAACAAACACTAAACGATAAAAAGCTGATTTCTATTCTACGAACTTTTTTCAATATAAACCAGAATAAAAAACTGGTGTTCTAAAAGTTATTGCTTTAACTTTAAAAAAATATATAATTCTGCTACACGTCGGTGAAAAACGTTGTAGGTATATTTTTTAACATAAATTAGATTCATAACGATGATAACTCAGTGGTTAGAGCGAGCGGTCGGTTCATACGCTCGTGCCAAAGGACGTAGGCTCGCAGCTAAACATTGAGCTTAAGCTACCGGTGAAAGGAAACACCATGAGAAACCCATAGTATGTACTGAAGTATTCGTAATCTATTTTATTTAATTTATTATTTGTGTAGATAATTGCAACCCTCAAGTTGAAAATCTGCTGCTAAACACCCAACGATGTTTTCCGGCACTCGTGAATTTTTTTAACCACGCCGTTACTTAGCATCTGGTGAGCTGTGGTCAAATACTTAGCCTGTCATACATAAAAAATATCATAAAACTCGTGCCATAACAAAAAGTCGATAAATACGCGAAATTTTTTTTCTTTTACACTTTTACTGTGTTTCATTAAAACGCGTAAAATTTGCGCGAGTTGCTTAACTCTTAAAAGGAATAAAGTACTAAGTATCATTCGAACGGAAAGTCTCTAGTTTCTAAAACAAAAGTCCTTTTATCCGCCATTCCCAAATATTGACTGAAGCCTAATTCGTTAACAATTCGCTCAAGGCATAAACATCCTTCTTCAGCGGAAAGTGCTTTATAGAGTACGTACTTACAACGCTTTACCTACTTTACAGGCTTACCAACTTATTTGTGCCATTAGCCAAAAAATAAACTAGAGATTTTCTATGAATAGCTGACAGTTTTACCCAGAAAATGCGATGGTTAACCTCGAATTCAAACCAAATATAATTTGGTAATAGGTACTACACCCTAATTTCTTTTCTCTGAGGGAAAAGTATTTTTACTTAGTTTTGAATAAGTAAATAATTTCGTAAAATAAGTAAAAAAATATAGATTTCATCGAATTCTTTTGATTATTCGAAAGAATATTTGCGAAATTCTTAGCTTGTATTTGTTTGTCTAACTTACAAAAAAATATGAGCTAAGTAATTCACAAGTAGTTTGGAAAAAAATTCGAGTAAAAACATGTACAATACTCCTAGAAGTAAAGCATGCCAAAATAATTAAATTAATTCAAAAGTGATAACTATTATAACTTCATGATAGTCAAATGGAAGCCGAAGTTTTGGCAGTCTAGTTGGGAGACAGTCTGGCTTCCAATCTGGAGGTCCTGGGTTCGAATCCCACGGTACGTAGATACCTCTGTCATTTCTAAGTTATATATGCATATTGCCGCTGCCTTCAAACGGTGAAGGAAAACATCGCGAGGAAACCTACATGTCCGAGAGTTCATAAAAAAAGTCCTCAGATGTGTGAAGTGTGTCAGCCCGCACTTGGCCACCGTGGTAGACAATCCCTTCTCACAATAAAAGACCTGCGCCCAGCAATAGGAGAGTTTATAAACGGTGCGAATTATGCAATGATCTAAAATAGAGATTTTAACGAGAAAATTGCATAGGTCCAGTATCAGCCAAATAGTGCGCGTGCAACATATCCAATAAATCATAGTCGCTGAATAGAAATCGTTGCGAAGACCATAATTTGCGACGCTTTGTCCTTTAATGAATGCAAAGCGGCTCCGCATACG
This sequence comes from Biston betularia, assembly GCA_905404145.2. Lineage (NCBI taxonomy): Eukaryota > Metazoa > Arthropoda > Insecta > Lepidoptera > Geometridae > Biston > Biston betularia. The sequence continues at coordinate 2,959,926 of FR989877.1, forward strand.
AAATTACTGTCAATAATTTTGTGCTATTTGTAACGTATGTTTGACTTTCGAAATCCAAATTTGAATTATAAGATCCGTCATATTGAAATTAAATTAAATGTCTTTGGCAATTACATACATATCGTGTTTATCAGTAGTTATACAAAGTATTGTTCGAAAGAAAACATTCGTAGAGAGGCTTTGTTACCCATGTTAGGAATGAACCTGTACTATGGCATAACAGATCAGTTCAGTCCTTCCACCACCTTCTTTGGTATGGCGGGGTGAGATTTGTATTCGAGGATTTCTCCTTTTTGTCAAAGCTGGGTGCCAGAGGCCACGTCCCTTGAGAAAATTGCTTGCCGCGAGTGGCAGTTCTTTTACAGCTGCCTCTCAATGGTATTTGAATTTCTGTTTTACTTGACAGGCTTTTTTTGCGTTGGCATTTTGCAATTATCTGTACTCATCGTTCTAGCTGACTTACTCCTAGCTGCTAGCATAACAATACCATCCACCGACAAGAACATCACTAATCGTCATAAACAAAACAATAAATTAGTCTAGAAAATAATAATGGATATATGGAAGTTTGAGGATAACTCGGTTAAAGAACTCTTCCCTGCAATAATTGAAAGAAAGTATACTAACCTCATTTCGAGCTCGTTGGTGTAACCATTGGAGACGAAGGTGTCATCATATTCTGGCAGAGAGTATTTGGTTCTCCTCATCATGAGAAGTTTCGGCATCAGCTGCAGGAAGACCTTGCGCATCCATGGCGGCAGGTTGTGGGTCGACGGTGATCTGGGGTGGGGAATCTTTGCTATAAAGTTTTTATATTTATTCATAAACAAATCTGTTCAGTAAACATGTAGATGCGCGGAATTGAAACTGGCAGCAATGTGAACTAGGGTTACCAAGATAAAGGCACCGCCTAGCTTGGGGTTCGATGTATTTCGTTATACAAAATTGTAGCAACCGAAACTGTATGTTCGTGTGATATCTACAACTTTTTGTATTATTGTTTTAACTGCGTCTATTAAATAAATATTATCTTATCTTATTAAGAATCCTTTAGAAACTATTCTTATATGTACTTTCAAATTAAACATTAAAATATCGGTCAAGTGCGAGTCGGACTCGCGCACGAAGGGTTCCGTACCGTTATCTATAAAAAAAATCAAGTTTGTTGTATGGTTAAATATTTATTTTATTTTATTTTTTGTTTTTTTATTTGTTGTTATAGCGGCAATAGAAATACATCATCTGTGAAAATTTCAACTGTCTAGCTATCACCGTTCTTGAGATACAGCCTGGTGACAGACGGACGGACGGACGGACGGACAGCGAAGTCTCAGTAATAGGGTCCCGTTTTTACCCTTTGAGTACGTAACCCTAAAAATCATTGTGTTATAGTATAGTATGCAACAAAAACATTAATTTACCTGCTATATGGCAAGTTCTAACGGCAAATAACTAAACAAATAAATTCTAAAATGAAGAAAGAAATTTAAAAAAAAGATGTTTTCATTTTAATTATGAGATGTTAACATTTTTCCTCGAGTTTCTGTTCATTCTCCAACATTAATCGAGGCAGACACATAAAGCGTTTTGAAGTCGCGTCGTTCCGAAGCGTTAATGATGCCGTAACACTCCCACACCAATTATCATTAATATTTTACATTTTACACTCACATTGTAATGAGTTTTAATGTCTATCCGTTATCTTTTGTGTAATTTGTCTGTGCGTTTAAAGGTACTTTACTCAGACATATCTTAGATTAGCATTCTTAGATCTCTACTCAAAATACTAAATTTTGAGTATATATAATGCATTCATTCGTTTCTTTGTTACTGCAAAGAAACTCACGTTACTTGGTGGTAGATTTCCTTAGCAGGAAGTCGTCTAAGTAGGTACCACCGCAGTACCAGACATTCTGCCGCCAAGCAGTAGTAAACATTACTGTATTCCGGTTTGAATGGTACTGCAGCTAGCGAAATTACAGGGCTGATTAGAGACTAACCATCGAAAGTATCAAAGCAATGAGCGCCAAAGCAGCGATGCCCCGGACTTAGTTTTGCTACGGGGTTGGTTAGAGACTAAAAATCGAAAGTATCAAAGCAATGAGCGCCAAAGCAGCGATGCCCCGGACTTAGTTTTGCTACGGGGTTGGTTAGAGACTAACCATCGAAAGTATCAAAGCAATGAGCGCCAAAGCAGCGATGCCCCGGACTTAGTTTTGCTACGGGGTTGGTTAGAGACTAACCATCGAAAGTATCAAAGCAATGAGCGCCAAAGCAGCGATGCCCCGGACTTAGTTTTGCTACTCAATGTTCTGTGTATTGCTGCTATGGTAATGGACATGCGTTATCTCTTGCCATCAGGAGAGCGCATCGTTCATCTCATTACTTTTACATTCAGATTTTTCTTTTAATTTACTCCAAATATACTACTATCTATAATATCTATCTAATGAATATTTGGCCGAACCATACTCATGTTTGTTTTTTTTAGTTCGGTTAATATGGTACATCATTTTGAACAGTATCGGAATTGGGATCAAATAAGTATTGCATTTGAACGCCATACTGCCCAACGCGATACGAAGAAACAACCTTGCCTAGAAGAAACCTATTTATTCGCTCCAAGATAACCAGATTGCACATAAAGCCTGTATGTGTCGTTGCCCATTATTAGGTAGAAGCACGAAAATATTGCTTATATTGGACTACTATTATAAAGAGGAAAGATTTGTATTTTCGGATTTTTGTATGTTTGTAACGATTAAACTCAAAAACTACTGGACCGATTCCAAAAATTATTTCACCGTACATACTTTTTTTGTTGTAAATACATACTTATAATAAATACAGAAAACCCAGACATAGAACAAATATTTCTTATACCACAAAATGTTTATCCTGGGTGGGAATCGAACCTACGCCCTTCAGCTTTTGGAGCAGACATACTACTGAATGAACCAACAGGGCTGTCAAATCAAATCAATCCAATTATTCTCACGTGATGCGTAACCCAAACAAAATAGCATATGATAACATACATAGATGCTAATACTTATTGTATGTTAATAAAGCACTCATGTAACCTATAGTGCATTGTAATAAAGACTACTCTAGAGCGCTATGTCCATATTTCAAGCGCTATTGTCGCGTTATCGACGGGACCACAATAACTAGATTTATGATGCCCAGCCATAGCACTTGCCTAGTCTGCGCCGCATTGAGTAGAATTCATACTATAACTTACTACAATACATAAAGTGTCCACGATATAATAGTGAAGACTTTGACGATTATTGAGTTTTTAATTAAGTATTTTATATTGACTATTGGTTATTGTTTAATTTATTATTATTCTTGTTAATACTTTCAATTTTTTGACACACTTTTATTATTATTTTTTGACAAAAAAATTATGACGTATTCGTTTTGACATTTTTTTGTCTTTTGTTTGTATAAATTATGACATTCTAACTAATTAATTAGCATGCTACCATAAGTTCTTAAATTTGACATGATGAATAATTGTATCTGAATAATTGTGATTAATAATAAATGGTTAGTAAGCTGCAAAAATGATGCGTTAACCTTTGTAGGATAAAAGTCTATACTTTTTAGATACATTTGTAGATAACTCTATATTGATCACAACAAAATTACAAAAATGTAAAAAAAAAAACACTTTTAACATTCAATTTAGTGAAACAATTAGCGGCCTTATCGCTTAGAGCGATCTCTTCAACATAATAAAATATACCTACATCAACAATTTTTTTTTTTTAATTAAAAATAGTCTTGCGTTTGACCTCAATCTCGCCTGATGCTAAGCAAAGATGCGGTCTACGGTGGAGTACGCTCGCCTAGAAAAAACCGATTCACTCGCGACTTGAAGGCACCCAGATTGTATCTATCAGGGAACATCCGGCAGCAAACTCTATTGCTTAGCGGTTCCTATGATAAAGGTGGATTCGAAACGTTTAGTTCGAGTGTCATCTACAATGATGCGATGTCGCTTTTTAGAGCGTCAGTCAGTTAAAATATGGCTTATGCCACATTTCACCTCTTACTTTTGGGAAAAACTAAGTAATTCTAACCACAGCCCAAAGCCAAACAAACAAAAGCCCTAATCCACTTTACTGTAAATATGTAATTGCGGCATATTAATTGGGAATTTCCCGAAGCCAGATACGTATTCCCGATAAAGCCCCGATCGCTGTTTACACATTAACCACAACAGTTTCTGAAATCTAATTGGTTTGAAACAGGATTCATTTGCGTATTGATACATGAAATACGACACAATAGGAATCAAAGCATCACGTAATATGTAAATTAAGGTAGATTGGATGTAATGTTTGGATGTTCATTTCATCAATTACAGCAGTAACTCTCCTAACTGTTGTCTTATTCACGAGCTTTGTTCGGCAATAAAATGCCTTGTAAATAATATACTATAAGTAAGTGATCTTAAGGTGGTTCGATTTCTATACAAACAATTTTTTTCCATTTATGGACAAATGGACCATGATTTTACAGTGAAATCACAGCTACCGGCATTTATTTTGGGCTTTATTTGCAGTAAACCAAAATTGCTTGATTAAAACAGTAGATTATTAGCATAAAATCAAATTTATGAATGATTTATGAATTTATGATTTTTGAATAAAACAACAGATCATGCTAATAATGTACTGTTTTACTCAATCTATTGTGATTTACCTCAAATAAAGACTAAAACAAATGCCTGTAGCTGTTATTTCACTGTAAAATTATGCTCCATTTGTCCATAAATGGAAAAAAAAATATTGTATGGAAATCGAACCGCCATAAATGAAATTGTTTGAAAACAATGGTAAGATTGAGTTTGATTAGAAACTGTCATGAGTAGGTTTTTTTAAGGTTCACCTAGCCTAGGTGTTTGACCACAGCTCACCCGATGTTAGAATTTTTGTTTTCTAATTAATTAATGTATAATTTGTTTAATTGAATTTATTAAATTATCTGACATAAACTTACCAATTTTATGTCAATAAATAATTTGAATCACCATACTTACCATACATGGAGGGTGTCCTTAAGTAACTATTATTTAATGTTTAAGCTTAAAGGATAGAAAGCTTAATATGCGAATTCGAAAAAGTATAGTAAAACTGAAAAGTACTGATCTACTCGTCCCCATCAAAGTAATGAGCGCCAAAGCAGTGTTGCTCTGCACTTTGATTTACTACTCAACGTTTAGGGTACCGCTGCAATAGTTATGGGCATGAGTTATCTCTTACCATCAGGAGAGCATCTCGTTCGCCTCATTACTTTTTTTCCCACGAGCCGACTCCAAAATCGTGAAAATTGACAGCTCGAGTAGGTGTTCCGGTGGGTGGTATTCGAGTCTGATAGATACAGCGATAGTCGCGAGTGAATCGGTTTCATCTAGGACCTCCACCGCTACCGTAGACCGCATCTTCGCTTAACATGAGGCGAGTTGGCGGTCAAGCGCAAGCCTATTTATAATTTAAAAAAAACAGCTCCATATATTTGTCTATGGTAATGGTAGTTTTTTGTTTCCGTAAAAGTTGTTTGCATGATGAGCACTTCTGCACCCTTCAGTGTTACTTCACTTTCCCGAACTGTATAAGGCTGAAAAATAAACGTTTGCCTAAAAAGAAAGAGTCAGCGATAGGTCCAGAAGTAGCGTAGTGCGGGAAGACAGCTGGTGCTAAGTCATCTGGAACATACTTACCTAAAATGGACGTTGAGTACTAACACCGTCATCCAAACACTAAGCGATACCAATATCATTGTGAACAGCAAATATTTCCCTAACAGCGGTATCGCCAGTGAGGTCGGCGGTATGATCTCAGCCAAGAGCAGGAAAAATACTGTCAACGACACCAGTATCGAGATGCTTAACGATATCTAGGAGCAAGAAATAAATCATATATTACCTGAAATGCACGTTAACTATGCAAACAGTAACCAATACGCTCAGTGAGACCAGTATCATGGTGAATAGTAGATATTTCCCAAGCAAGGGTATCGCCAGGGAAGTTGGCGGGATGATCTCGGCCAGACCAAGGAAGAACACAGTGAGGGACACCAGGATGGAGATGCAGAGCGATATCTAAGGAAGAGAAGTCTCCTTTGAGTTACACAGTTTTCGGTTACATGGATTTTTCGTGCACTAGTTTCGATCATTTTATACATTTTCTGATTACGTTCGCTAGCTTTAGAAATGTTTATTTTAAAATTTCGGTGTTTCCTTTAAACAACATTTAGTGTAAGTTTAATATTGAAAAAGAAAAGTTTTAAATTTGTTTTATTGCATATTTTTTAAATCTACTCACAGTGCACTTAAAATCCAACAAGCTTTTGAATTTCGTAACATTGTCTTTCCACCTGCTAGTCACACATATTATGAACACTCTGGTGGATGTATGGAATGATGTTTTTTAAATTAAATGGTAAGGAAATAATAAAGTGTTCGTAATTTAAACATTGATAATTCATACAAACATCTGCAAACTTCAAAGCTACTTCTGTTATCCCAGCACAGTTTTTCATGCACACATTCGTATAAAACGTAATTTACAAGTTTAAATATACAAATAACTACATATTAGACATCAATATTAACATAATTGGCGTAATGTACAGGGCTGTTGAGACAAACCATTGAAAGTCTCAAAGTAATTAGTGCCAAAGCAGCGATGTTCTGAATTTTGTTTTTTACTCAAGCTACTGTGTTTTGCTGTAATGGTCGTGGAAAGGCGTTGTCTTTTACCATCAAGAGAGCGACTTTCTCATCTCATTAGTATGACATAAAAAATAAAAATATTTCACACATATCGTAACGTACTAACATAAATTACCATTAATTTCAGAGATTTCAGACGGTTGAAATACGTAAAAAAAATCCCGAAAATACAACAATATTATAATTTTCCCGACTAGTATATACAAATTCCCAATTTAATCGTGGAAAGACAATAATTAATTACCCAATGATAAAACTAACAATCATGTCTAAAACAAAAAAGACTATTGGATGGATGGGTGGATACGGAATGGATGGCAGGTATAAGGTTATAATGAACATGCCTTAATCATAATCATCTCTACATCAAAAGCATTCCTTTTTTATCAACGTTCTACCATATTGACGCACATGTAATGAAGACAATGTTTGCTAACATTTTTTTAATATTAAAATCCGTTGCGTAGTAAGCGTACAGACGGCGGGAAGCTATTTTCTTTTATACTTTGTAGAGAAGAATAAGATTATGGTACAAACCGGAACTTTATAACATCCAATATCAATCTAACAATCAGGTGAACATGCATATTTTTAGAGATTCACGATAATTGTTATAAATAACTACAGTTATTCATAATTAAAAAACAGTCGACAAAGTTCACAGACCCCAGTGTCTGTGGAGCGTATTTATAAATAAAAAAAAAAAAATATTTATGTCTTTTCAAATATACAACAGCCAATAATCATAATATCTAACATTACAATTTTTAAATATTTCTATTTATTTACATAAACATTGTTACCTCATTGGAATTTTATGGTATTACTATGTCCTTTTAATTGGTAGAACGTTGATATGTGAGATACATAACTCTCACACTATACTTAATAAGAAACAAAATTACCTTTTCGCCGGAATCAGAGGGCAAGTAGAATACCAGTACAGTGAGAAAAGTTAGTCCAACACAAGGTATGATCAAGTTCACTGTATAGAATAGCGTCTTCCTCCGCATTGTCAGTTTAAAAGTTATATCTGAAACAAATGACAGCCACTCTTGTTATAAATTTTTAATCAGCTTTATTCCTTACTAATCCCACTAATATTATAAATGTGAAAGTTTGGATGGATGTTTATTATTCTTTACTAAAAAACTACTGAACGGATTTAGAAGGAATGTGGTATGTAGGTAGTTGAGATCCTGGATTAACACATAGGCTACTTTTTATCCCGAAAAAATGTAGCGGGTAACACCGCGGGGCGGACGAACGTGAATTTGTTTAAAAAAATTACCTGAAAACGGTTCTGGACAGCAAGGGTAATATTCTTCATTTCTTGTTGCTGGTACTTCTAGAATGTCCCATTCAACTGATAAGTAAAACTCGCTCAAATCTATCCCGACGTGTACCAAACTACTGCCGGGTGATTGATCCATGTGTTTAAGGTCCACCTAAGAAATAAAAAAAATTAACTCCAACAACATATTATTTGAACATACCATATTTATTTATTGACTGAGGGAAGTGAAGGCAGGGGTATCTCATCAATTCACTAGGTGGTACATTATCTATTCATTATGGATATGAATGCGATGGTACCTATCCATGCGATAGGTACCATCGCAGTACCAGACATTCTGTTGCCAAGCAGTATAAGCATTACTGTGTTGAGGTTTAAAGGGTCCTGCAGCTAACGAAATTGCAGAGCTGTGTTATATAACTTTAAAATCAATTTCTTCTTATTTCTTTCATCAGCATTATCATCATCATTTCAGCCGTAGGACGTCCACTGCTGGACATAGGCTTCCCCCATTGACTTCCATAAAGAGCGGTTGGCAACGGCTCGCATCCAACGCGTTCCTACGGTATTTACTAGGTCTTCTATACAATTTCTTTATATCCTATTAAAACATGATAAAATATGTATTACTATCGTAGCCAGGCACATAGAATAATTTACCTGAGCGCCATTGTATGTCCAAGAGCCGAATTTCATAAAGCATGTTTGCTCGTCGAAGGGAAAATATTCAACGTTGATCTCACAGGAAGATTTGTAGATGGCAGGTGGTTTCCAATTTACCTCACCCGTGTATTTAAGAGTCGCTTTCGTCATTAACGTCACCTGGAAATACGTACAGAAGCATGGTTAATTTATAAATACTTGAGGCCGTATTTACAAATGTTGATTAAAGTTAACAAAGTTAAAGTTTTGTAGTGATGATAGCTCAGTGGTTAGCGCGGTCGGTTCGGGTGGTTTCAACCCCTAATAATTAGCTTGAGCTATCGGGGTTAGCTGAAAAACCGAAAAGCGCCAAACGATGTGTTCCGACAGCCTCTCTTGAGAACCAGCTCAATTCCAGACTAGGCCATATTCGATCGTATTTTTTTTCTTTACATGCCTCGAGGGAGTTTACTATTACAAAGTTACTTGTGAAACTGGTTAGCTAGATTTTTTTTTATTATACGCTCCACAGACACTGGGGTCCGTGACCTTTGTCAACTTTAGTTACATATTTTTTTTTTACAATTTTACATTACAAAAAGAAGAAAGTTACGTTAGTAATCTTAATCTAAGGATAAAATAGGTAGAGAGAAGTAGCTAGATTTTAATAAAATTAGAATTGCAATACCAATCAAGTTGCTTCTATTATTAAAACTCTTTTTCATATTGAAAACTTGATCATGAAAGCTGCTAAGCGTTTTGCGACGTTCTGGGAATTTTTGCGAATGTGGCGTTTTCCTTTAATCGTTTTGCGTCTAAACAGTCTTTTTAGAACTCACTTCGTAGTTTCCATCCCAGTTGTTATAGAGCACAATGTCGGGAAGCCAGATGTGCTCCGATGGCACGTAAAGCATTTCCACACCTCCGTAGTCGTCCGGGTTCCACTGCAGCTTGTAATCGAACCATTTCTGCAAGTATAATAACTCACTAGTCAATAAAGGTAATTATGACCCTTGTACGTATGCAATATCATATTATGCAAATCTTAATGATGGTTTTCCTTTATCGAAAGCTAAAGTAAACCATTATAATAAGAATTCATCATAGTAATTGTGTATTTGTATTTATTGTTCTGAATATTATTGTTCTGTTTTGTATGTTAAGAAACAAATAAATAAAGTAAAATAAAAAAAACCTCTTTTTTTGTTTCAGTAACATTCAGATTCATGTTGTCAAGAGATTTAAAAAACCTTTTTTTTTCAAATAAGGTTACGTCTGACCGCAATCTCGCCTAATAAGCGAAGATGCGGTCTACGATAAAGCACGCTTGCCTAGAAGAAACCAATTCACAATACTTTTTTATGGTTAACAAACAAGTGGTTTACCAGATGTAGATGTTTATCTGATGTTAACTGACAGTGTGATCGGAGATGGTACCTACACTGGAATGGAACTGACTCTCAAGTGAAGCTGCCGGGCCGTTAGTACTTGTCGGTACATTTTCAACTTGATGTGGTGGGGTGGTAGCTACCCAGCCGAATACTAGAAAATACCCTACCACGATGCTACGGTTTCCTCACGATATTTTCCGTCACCGGCAGCTCAAGTTCAATGTTGGGGTTTGAACACGCGCTAACCACTGAACTATGGTGATATGATGATGATGATGATGACATCATCATCATTTCAGCCATCGCACGTCCACTGCCGCACATTGGCCTCCCCCATCGACTTCCATATAGACCGGTTGGAAGCGGCCCGCATCCAGCGCGTTCATCCGGTCTTTATCAGGTCGTCTGTCCACCTTGTGAGTGACATCCTACGCTGCGCTTGCCGGTCCTATCACCACTACAATATCAAAATAAAAACTCACCTGTTCTACCCAAAGATTAGTAGTCATGACTTGGTTCTTTAGGTTGACTTCCATCAGTTGTGACAGCTTGAGGCCAAGCCTGACTGTCAGGATATCGCTCACATTGGTGACGGGTCGGATCAGGCGGTTATAGTTACTGAGCAAATCATCGTATAAGCGTTTCACGTCAGGATTCGCTTCGAGGAGTTTCACTCCTGAAATATATTTAAAAAACTGTATTTTAAAAAACCATTCTGAAGTGAAGCTTTGCTAAAAATTAATCAAATGGAGTATAAGTGGCAAATCTAAAAAAATAGTCATGATCAAAGATGCTAACAGTAAAAATATAGTTAAAAAAATGATTAAATTATATAAATGCAAAAGTTTGTGTGTGTGTTTTGTCTTTCAAACTGTGATGGCTCAACAAATTTGGACGAAATTTGGAATACATACATTTATTTACTTTGTTTTGCAACTCAAACTTCTGTGTATTGATGCAATGGTCATGGGCATTCGTTATTTTTTACCATCAGGAAAGCGTATCTTTCGTCTCATTACTTTCACATAAAAATACCCTGGGTTAGATCCTAAACATACGACTAATTTGTTATCCCGGAAACAATACATACAGGACGCCCAGACACAGAACAAACATTTATAGTCACAGAAAGGTTGAAGTGAATGTGCAGTATACACTCTACCAAATGAGTTAACGGGGCAGTCTATGCTATATTACTTTCACTCATACGGAAACAAAATAGAGGTTGATAATTTTGGGGACATTAGATTTGCTTGGATAATATTATTATAATATTTGCGTGTACAATGAACACGAAATTAGGCAAAAGGTATTACATTTTTAAAATTCTATATACCCCACCACCAGTTGGGGTAGTTTATAGCATAATTATTATTCTGTTGGAATTTAAATTTGAGATAATTGTGAGATTTACTTACCCAAACAGCTTTTAGCGTATGTTAATAAGAAAAATATAAGTCCAAACTTCATTTTCGTTATATTTTTGTTTTACACTTTCATTACATTATTTTTCGATGAGCCTGAATAAAACTGATACTGTGGCGCGCATGCGTAATCGATATGCTACGAAGTCGCTGCGAGCTCCACCCTTCGTAGCAATATGGCGTAGACGACTAACGTGCTACGTCTAAACCAAAGCTATGCGATTTTCCAGATAGAACAAATGTGTAGGAGTACTGGCAGTAATCAATAGATGGCGTTGTTTATAAATTTAATGGAAATATTAAAACACGGTTCTCTCTTTAGCGTTTAATCTTTTTTTACAGTTTAATAAACTTAATGTATATAATAAATAATATTTTATAAGATTGAATAGCCGACGAATGAACACAATTAATTTTAAATCCAAGTGTACTATATAATTTGAGATCCATGACCCTTATCTTTCCGTCCATTGTTTTTGTATTCTTTGTATGCTCCTGTAAGGGATGACTTCGCGGGATTCACCATTATCTAAAACAATGATTTCGTGTATTACTGAAAATTTGTGAAATATAGAACATGGGTAAGAACTTCTTTTTAGTGAACTGCGCAAATAGGTAGGTTATGATTATGGTTTAGCAGTCTACGTATATATGTGTACGGAAATATGTATCTACCTATGTTTTTTTTCTGGCTCATCATGATTTGTGACAAAATTTTTTCGCAGGCCCTATACTAGCAGCCGTTTTCATTTTTGGAAATTGGACATTACATAATTACATTTTTTTATTTTTGCTTCGATATTTACAAATAAGTATTTTATAATAAATTAATTTAAACAAATCAAAGTCACACAAAGTAATTCAAAGTCATCCCTACAACAACTAGTAAGTAGTGTTGACTTTACTACTAGCTTCAATGAAGTTTTGACAGCAACACGTAATGTCATGTTTCACAAAATTATATCACATTCCCACACTCAAACACGTAATTCGTCTGTTTTATGAAAACCGGAACAAGGCAATGAAAATAGAGAAAAAATTAGACGTAAAATATACATAACGTTAGTTTCTTCATTCTAAGTATTTCTAATCGAACAAGTATTACATACGTATTTTAGTCTTTATTTTTATATATATATTTTTTTTTGTAATTTGGTGTATACAATAAAGAGTTATATTATTATTATTTTTTTTCGATATGTTTTGTGCGAGGGGTGCCATTCAAGGTCTTATAACTTTTGAAACTTGAAAATATATAAATACTTGACACTGGCAAATGCTAAAACGCGACGCCAAAACTAAAGAAAAAAAAAAGGTCTTATTTGTCCAAAAAGTGACTTTCAGAGTTCCTACCTTTTGCTAATTTGGGTACAGGAACTAGACTAAACGGGAAGAAGTATGGGCTCGGTAGCCTTTTCACTATGATAGTCGTTTCTTGCGCCATGCTGTATTCTGAAACAAAATAGTTTAAAAAATTTATGTTGAAAAATTTGATTGATTTTTTATTTGTAATGAATAGGCTCCGAAACTACTGAACCGATTTCAAAAATTATTTCACCGTTGGAAAGCTACACTATCCCCGGGTGACATAGGCTACTTTTTATCCCTGTATTGCCACGGGAACGGGAACTGCGCGGGTGAAACCGAGAGGCGTCCGCTAGTTTTTAAATATGAATGGAAAAATGACCTGCAACTTTGGTGTATTTTTTTTTTTTTTATGTTTGACAGGCTAGGTGTTTGACCACAGCTCACCTGATGTTAAGTGATGATGTGGTCGAAGATGTTAAAGCACACCTAGCCTGGAATGGAACTGGCTCTCAAGTCAGGCTGCCGGAACACACCGTTAGATGCTTGGCGGCAGATTTTCAACTTGAGGGTGGTAGCTAGCCAGCCGAGTACTAGAAAGTACCCTACCACAATGCTATGGTTTCCTCACGATGTTTTCCTTCACCGGCAGCTCAAGCTCATTGTTGGGGTTTGAACCCACACCCTTCGGCATGCAAATCTACTGCGCTAACCACTGAGCTATCATCGCTACAAAATTAATATTAGTTATTTGTAAGAAATTTGCAGATTTGTCATCATTGAGTCTTGCTTAACAGACAAAGCACTCGACGGCGTCTTCCTAGTTATCACAGAACATGAATATAGATCCAGGAAGAACTGATCAAGCGATCAATCAGCCACAATTCTTCCGCGTCACTTATAATATTAACTGCGTAAGACTTTGTTCTATACCTATGTTTTCACATCTGTCCTTTCAGCTACTGTTTCGTGTGGTTTTCGTTTACCATCTTCTTTTATATTTTATTATGTTTTATTTTTATTTATTTTTCTTATTAGTGTTACAACATCTCCCGTCCGTTTATTATGTCATCTATCGTGTTTTTCTATTCTTGGTTGCCTGGAAGAGGTCGATCTTTGCGATAAGGCCGCCACTTGTGGCACTAGCTGTTAAGATTATTTTGTCATCTGTATTTTTTTCTGTTTATGGTGTGCACAATGAAGAGTTATATCTATCTATTTATACTATTTAGGCTAAGCCTGGATGATCAAGAATATATTATGTAGAAAGCAAACGAATATTTGTTTACTTATCTACATCTACACTAATTATAAAGAGGAAAGATTTGATTTTTTGTTTGTTTGTATTGAATAGGGTCCAAAACTACTGGACCGATCTGAATAATTCTTTCATCATTAGAATGCTACATTATCACTGACTGACATAAACTATATTCATATTGTTAATCGAGTTTTGTTTTCCCGTGCGAAGCCAGGGGCGAGCTACTAGGTAGTGCGTTATATATCTATCTATTCCGAAAAAACAAAATCGTGTCAAAACCACGTCAGTTTCCACAGCAAGATGAGTTTGTTTCAAGACGTGTTTGAATACTATAAATACCGCCAATACGTCAGATATCTCATTCCGAGCTGACGGGTCCGCCTTCCTGGTCTATAGAGCGTGGGTAATCACCATTTTTCACTTAAGACCACTGCATAAATACGGACATGCGCAACTGATTTATGGGATTGATGGCGATTACCTACTGCACACCGCCTCTGGGAGACTCCTAGCAGTCCGAGCAAATTCTTTAAAAAGCTAAAACCTCTTGAGGGTTTTGTACCCAAAGGGTAGAACGGGACCTTATTACTAAGACTCCGCTGTCCGTCCGTATATGTATTGCTGTAATGGTCATGGGCATGCGTTATCTCTTACCATCAGGAGTTATCGTTCGACTCATTACTTTTACATAAAAAATGTCAGCATAATACAAATTTGCCAGAAAATTACCCTATAGCATATTGCTTGTAATTGTGTAGTAAGTGTAAGGTAATTCCAATCTAAATACTATCTTATTGCTACCGATGTATAACTCTTTTTCCCGTACGATTACAAAGACAAAATAAATCAAAAAGGACATGGATCCCTGTGACTTCTCAAATTGGATACGAATTACTCAATGAGACACCAAGACGGATACTTGATTCAAAAATTACGTCTGACCTAGATTTCGTGCAAATAAAGACTACAAAACTATAAAGTTTGCAATAACAGCTTCCTACGCACGATTTTGGCGTGAGTGAACAATCATCACGAAAAAGCAGGTTAGAGAAACAACAGGAACGCGGAAATGGTTCCTTGTATTATGTCACTAGCTAAATCAGCGGTTGTACAAGCAATCCTCAATCGCACCGCAAAAATACATCGTTCCTAAAAAGGAACACAAAATCACTAGCATGTTGAAACTTTGCTACATCTGACAATTTTTTTTTTGTCAAATGTAATGAGACGTACGAGACGCTCTCCTGATGGCAAGAGATAACGCCTGTCCATGACTATCGCAGCGATACACAGAACTTTAAGTAACAAAACATAGTCCAGGGCATCACTGCTTTGGCGCTCATTACTTTGAGACTTTTGATAGAGTCTCAACAGCCCAGTAATTTCGCTAGCTGCAGTACTCTTCAAACCGGAACACAGTAACGCTTACACACTACTGCTTAGCGGTAGAATAACTGGTACTGCGGTGGTACCTACCTAGACGACCTCCTGCTAAGGAGATCTACCACCAAGTAAATCAAGATCAAGATATAAATGGTGTACCTAGGTATCTACAATCGGCACGTCTTTTCGTGTATTTAATTTACACACACAGAAAATACTCTTCGCATTCTCTCCCCAAAGTTTTAATTTAGTTCTTAGAGCAGATTCGAAAATTCGAGTCTTTTTTTTTATAGCTGGCAGGCTTGGTGTTTGACCACAGCTCACCTGATGTTAAGTGACGGTGTGGTCGATGATGGTAAAGCACACCAGCCTGGAATGGAACTGGCTCTCAAGTGAGGCTGCCGGTACACACCGTTAGATGCTTGGCGGCAGATTTTCTACTTGAGGGTGGTAGCTAGCCAGCCGAGTAGGTACTAGAAAGTACCCTACCACCATGCTATGGTTTCCTCACGATGTAATAAAATGTAATTTCGTAACTATTAGTAATAACTTATAATATAACTCTTACTCGCACCAATTATAAACTTACCACTCGTGGAATAATATGGCGGCCATATCACTAAGAGCGATCTTTTCCAGACAACCTTAGTATGGAGAGGATTCTAATATGTACTTAATATATATATTAAAATGTCATAATAATAAATACTTAAAATTATACCTACATAATATAAAATATACTTAACTACTTATATATATTTATAAATTGTATGTATCTATATACGTGTGTTTATATACATGTATATAGATATGCATTTAAGTATGTTACTATACATACCTAAAAATTAAACATACAAGAAGAAATAACGATTGGCGAATTGCGAAGTTATATTTAGAGCTTTTACCTATATGTACTGCAACCTTTAAAAGCCTTTTCAGGCTTATCAATGACACTAACAAGTCACCATCATTATGCAGCTTTGATTCATCACCATCATCGTCAGCCTATCGAAGTGCACTGCTGGACATAGGCCTCTCCCAAGACACGCCACTCAGCCCGATCTTCGGCGTTTCGCTTCCATCCACCGGAGTTGAAAAATCATAAAAAGGTCAGCAGGAGGAACTCGGTTAATGACACAGAAAAGCCACAAAGTAGCTCATATTTACAGAGTCCTACATAACCACCTTGCCACCCGGCGACATAAATAAGATTCATTTAGTATTCGCTGAAGGCGTGGGTTCGATTCCTATCCAGGGCAAACATTTATGTCACGAACATAGATGTTTCTTGATTGTTATGTGCGCATTTTTTTCCAAATTGTGTGCTTCTAATGTTTGTGTCTCATAATTTCCAAAAAAACATTGCACTTTTGCATAACACAGAAGTCCGGCAAGTCATAAAACTAGTATTATTAATAGTGGACCCATATCCTGCCAGTAGCGTAGCAGTAATGTGGGTCAGGAGAGCGCGGTCAAAGGCGCCGAAGGAGCGACTCGACCGATAGCTGGAGCGGTGTCAACGCTCCAAATAGATCAATGGGGCATACTGACCCGCTTGTGGGTGCAACAAATCATGCGTTGATTTATTACTATGTTGCTAAGTAACAAATGTTTGGCAAGGCTGCTATTTTTTTTAATTTAATTTGTAACGCAACCATTGATTGATTGATTTATTGATAACTCTTTACTGTACACACTAAAATACAGAAAAACAGAAGAAATAAACATAAACATAGGTGTAACCACTGGCGACCAACAACAATATTGATATTTGTTGAGGTAATAAGAACTCACTAAGACGCACAAAACGCATTCTTTTTGACCGCTAATGACCGTCTATTTTCATGACCGCTAGCGATCCGCTCGCGCTGCTGTATTGTGTGCTAAGTATTTGTTGACAACTTGCTGTACCTCACGAGTTCACCAGCATTTTTAGAAATACAAAGTATAGTTGTATGTGCCTTACGAAGATGCGGTCTACGATGGAGCACGCATAGAAGAAACTGAATTACTCGGGACTAGGAGGTACCCAGATTGTAACTATAGGAACACCTACTCGGGCAGCAAATTCCACTGTATATTAGTTCGTACGATAAAAATGGAATCAAACCGTTTTATTTGAGTTTTTGGCACATCGACAATGAAACAATGACGCTTTGTAGAGCTCCTTGGCGGTCCGATTGTAGAATGGGCAGGGTGGAATTAGATCAAATAGGTACAGCGCTGTCCAAAATAAATCCGATGGAAAACCAATAGACTAGCAACGTTGCGTCGGCGTTCGAGACTTTGGAGCGTAGTTTGAACAAGGGAATTTTCACTGATTTGAGCTTTACTATACCTAAATGCACACATTTTTAGTATAACTCTTTAGAGCCAATAATTTTAAATTCTGTTTCAACTTTTAATTCATTCTTGAATACAGCTTAGATCAGTTTCAATAAAATGAGATTCTTTTTTTGATGGAATAAAACAAAAATTGAAAAGTTTCTAAAACATCATGAATATCCTTTGAAAGCAAACAAGTCACTGATAATAATTTTTGTTTCACTTATACATAAATCTATATCGTAGGGCATTACACACAGCGCCAAACTTGTACTATGGAAGTAAGATAAACCCCTTTTTTTTGTAAATACATACATATTTGCCTTACATACAGAACACCCGGACAGAACAAACATTTTGTTTATATCTACTGCAAAATGTTTGTCCTGGGTGGGAATTGAATTCACGCTCTGTAGCTCTTAAAACAGATAGGTATATTACTAATACGCCAACAGGGTTGCCACTTATACGAGATTACTCACGTATATCAAAACTACGTCGGTATCAATAGTAAAAAATAGTTACTGATCTTGGATCTACCTGGCTTTCATGATAAACCATGGCTGGTTCTAAAAATGATTTCCCTGGAAATTGTCTATATGAGTTTATCCATGGACCATGGTTGACGTACCTTTAGCTTGCAGTCTTTTAGGCGGCGCGGGTGCAGCGTCTGTCGCAAGCAACACGCACGTGCAACATAACACTATAACAGCAACGAACGACATGCGTGCTCGATTGAGGTCCACTCAACACTGACTGGGGGCCAGTTAGATTAAATGCGAGAAACAAAGCAGAAGTCTTTATATCTTCTACGGTTGAAGGGCTTCGCTCTGACGTACAATATACTTCATTGAATACAGTCAGTAGTTATTAACAATCAGTTAAAATCAGCATAATAAAAAACTTTTGTCATTTAACTTTTTTAAACATGGCGGAAAAATCTGCTGATTTTCAATTTTAAAATTTTGTTACAATAAATTTCATTTAACCACCACTCGACAGCCAGTAGAACACGTAGATAACCACAGCCTATGTGTTAAACCAGAGTATAAGTTATCTGCATTTAAAATTCCATCCGAATACATTAAGAGAGCATGAAGAAAAAAAACAGACAAATTTTCACATTTATCAGATAAGTGTGATAATTTTATGTATTGTTTATTATTCTTTAGGCATATAATTATGAACGTATACATACGTATAGGTACATACAGACTGCATGGTTGAAGTTTATCCTTTTTGCGTACAAAAATCACTGCACAGTAACAATAGACAGTCGGAAAACACCAAACCCAAACGCCAATCAATATCCATCAAAATTCAAAATTCACCTAAATTGATAAGTTTTAATTTAAAACTGTAAGTATTATGATAAGCCAAAAAAACAATGCACTGAAAAGGAAACTATCTCCTCCCAGTCTAATTGTATCCTCACATCTTAGAAAGCTCGCCCAAGAGAATCAAAATCTCCAAGTCTTGCTACTGGAAGCTACTGATAAACAGCATCAAGAAATGTCCAGAGCTATACAGCTCAAGGAACAAAACATTGAACTGGAAAAGTTACTACACGACGCGAAACAAGAAGCGTGTAAGCTAATACATTCTGGTAACGTATTCTCCTCCTAGATATAGCAAGTTTGAGAAAAGTAAATCCTACCTACACATAATGGAGACAGCGAGACAATCTTACGAGAGCAAATTGCAAGAATTGTTGGAAGAAAATGAATATCTTAGCAAAGAGATTGTGTTGGCTAGGAATAAACGTTTAGAGGCTAGCAAACACGCTGAGAAGCTAGCAGAGTCCAATTACTGCCTACAAAATATTTACAGTGAAGTGTGTACTCAAATCGAAGAATTGAAACGGGAAGAGCGCTGGAACTATAAACGATATTCTTCAGACGGTAGAAGTTCCTGACTTGTATTTTAATTGATTGTATGTTATTTTGGTAAAACTATTGGATTAAGTTATCGTATATTATTATAGCGTCCGCGATTATTACCTACTCCACTATGTGCATAGTTCTATCTCCGAAAGGTGATTGAGCGCTGGACAGGTGCTGGTTGGCGTATTCACAAACTCCTAAGTATAAGGACTACTACAAGTCCTGTCTGTTTTCTTTCCACTGAAAAGCAATTTTAGTCAAAATATATCGTAAAAAGCACACTAAACGAAAAAATATGGAGCTCCATTTTTTTAATAAATTGCCCGAGTTTTAGCATACGTCTGTCCATACAAAATTGTTCGATAGTCGGCATTAAAAAAACACATTCGCACGCTCCAAAAATAAGGTCTATAACTAAACGGTCCCATTCTAATTTCTAGTACTCGGCTGGCTAGCTACCACCCTCAAGTTGAAAATCTAACGGTGTGTTCCGGCAGCCTCACTTGAGAGCCAGTTCTATTCCAGGCTAGATGTGCTTTACCATATTCGACCACACCTTCACTTAACATCAGGTGAGCTGTGGTCAAACACCTAGCCTGTCAACCATAAAAAAAAATTAAATTATAAGAACTGCTAACATTGAAATTTGGTGACCAAGTATAAATCATTTCATTTCCCGATAGATACAATCTGGGTGCCCTCAATTCGCGAGTGAATCGGTTGTTCCCTCGTAGGTCACTTTCTTAACATCAGGCGAGATGGCAGTCAAACACAAGCCTAATTAATAAAAATAGTTGATCCTGATCTGTTGATGTCGCTCCAAAAGCGTTATGAAACTTTGTACCGTACAAATAAATACACATTTAATGATATCGTCATATGGTATAATTCAAATCTTAAAAAAACTGCACATGTTAGATCAAACGTATAGTAACATATGAATACTGTAGTTTTGATTAAATGTCGTTTTAATTTAATTTCATGTCGCGAATCATTTCATTAAGTTTCTTTCTGTTGATTTTCATGGTCGCTGTTAAGGGGAATTTTTCCAAGAAGATGACACCTCGCAACTGCTTCGCATCTGATAGTTTTTCTGAAAACATTGTAAGTCTATAAACACACTGAAGCATTTTTGTTTAAAATACGTTTGCTTTGCTCACATCCTGCCTTTAACTAAACAATGATGAGCATACTTAGCTAAAAAGTTACGCTGGGTATAGACTATTATTTTATGGGACTGCCCTATTAGCTCATTTGGTAGCTCTGCTTCTTTAGTTGTAAGGCGTGGGTTTAATTTCCATCCAGGACAAACATTTATGTGATTGTTTGGCTCCGAAACTACTGGACCGATCTGAATAATTCTTTCATCTTTAGTATGCTACATTATCACTCAGTGGACATAGGCTACTACCCGTGTGAAGCCGGGACGGTTTTGTTAATAAAAAGAGTGTTTAACTAGTATAAATAAAAATATTAAATACCCCCGACACCAGTAACAGCATACCAAATTTCGACTTGATCAGATCTGTGGAATATGCTTACATCCTTTCATTATTTGAAATTTGTCATACTGTATAGTGTTCTACTAGTCAAGCCCTTTCATTTGATACCCATTTTGAGGGAGTTGTGAAAAAATATATAATACGCCATTTTGTGGCGGCGGCCATCTTGGACCATAGACATTTTTCATCAAACATAGACATTTTCACCAAACACTCCCGACTGATTCACCTTTCAAACAAATAAATCAAAATCGGTTTATCCGTTCGAGAGCTACGATGCCACAGATAGACACAAAGACACGTCAAACTTATATAACACCCCGTCGTTTTTGGGTCGAGGGTTAAAAATACCTTGCACGAGATCCTTGATCTCCTGCGCGTTAGGGTTGCATCCAGGCTTCAGTGTGACGCAAGCGACGGGCAAGTCCCCGCACTCGGGGTCAGGGATGCCCGTCACTGCCACGTCTAGTACACTTGGATGAGTACGGATCACTTCCTCCACTTCCGATGGTGATATCTGTAGGAAACAACTTGGTTAAAACGGTCGTGATTTTAATCGTAACCAGTGCTTAGCTGGTCTTGAATAAACCCTGTATACTTAAGGATCATTTTAGCTAACTCACTTTAAAATAGCGCCACTTTTTTTTTGTTAACAGCTCACCTCATGTTGAGTAACGGTGTGGTCGAAGTTGGTAAACACACCTAGCTTGGGATGGGTACTGGCTTAGCAAAAAAGAAAATAGAATCTAACCTTTTATGTAACTAAACTTTGTACGTCGATTTCAACCCACTTAACTTATAAATAAACCTAGTAAAGACCGCAGGAACGCGCTGGATGCGAGCCGCTTCCAACCGGTTTTTATGGAAGTCAATGGGGGAGGCCTATGTCCAGCAGTGGACGTCCTACGGCTGTAATGATGAAATGATGATGATGAACTTATAGATTTTACGAGTAGATAAGGAATTGCAAATCCTTGCTAATGTTATAAAAGCGACAGTAAATGTACTCTTTACGTGTAAACTGCTGGACGGATCTTCGTGAAATTTGTGGAGGTACTTTGTATCACAAAGAGGGGCATATGATATTCATTTCATGATAATTTTGTTATGAAATTCTTATACAGCTTAAAGTTTACGGCTACATAGTTGATACGCCATCGCTTGGCGTATTAACTCGACAACGATTTAAAACTAACGAGGGGACGGTCCGAGAGTTGATCGAGGCCTCCCGCGTGCTAATAGTGTAGCTACCAACCAAACCCCAAAATCGTAGGTGTCAACTTAGTTTCGTTTTCAAAGGATCGCCAGTCGAAGTTGGGAGTCTGTTTACTCGCCTCGTTGCATTCATAGACCTTACTTTACACGAAACAACAACTTCCAATATTTTAATATATTATACAGATATTTGAACTTACTTGAAAGTGTTTGTACTTGAGCAACAGTTTCAAACGTTCGACGAAGAAATAGTTCCAATTTTCGTCTCTATAGAAAATGTCTCCGGTTTTTAACCAGCCATCTTTAAACGCTTCCTCGGTCGCTTTTGGATTGTTGTAATATTCCTTTTGGAAAAAATATTTCAAAAATAGTTAGATTGAAACTCTTTATTGTGCACTAGGGGCCGTTTAAATAATAATATTATGTTAGCACCAAGGGGGTGGGAGGGTATTTACTTTAATTATTTTGATAACATTGCAGATGGGGGAGTCTAGACCGTAGAAGGTGGTATCAATGATCACGTAAACATATGGAAGGGGTGAAAGCTTTTGCTTACTTTCGCCGACAATGGGCTGGAAAAATAATAAAATTCTGTTTACGTAATAATTGAACGGTCCACACCAAAAATCGGAAAATATACAGAAACAAAATAAACTTATGAGCAAGTGCCACAAGTGGCGACCTAATCGCTGAAAGCGATCTCTTCCAGGCAACCAAGTATGGAAAACAGGTTACTGACTAAAAAGAGACGGGAGACGTAACATGATTAAAACATAAAAATTAAAAATAATCATAATTATAGTAAATAGGTGTATGAAAGTAGATGAAAGTTTCTCTTTGTACTTAATAAAAACGTGCATATTTAATTTTGACTTGAAAAGTAACTTAAATTATTATTACAGTTGCTTTCCTCACCTTAAACATAGGTCCCTTCACCCAAAGCTCTCCATTTACGTTAGGCTCTTGAATATCTTCTTGTGTTGTCAAATTAATAAGCTGTAAAAAAAGTTTGTGTTAAACATTTGAAAGAGAAAACGTTTTCAGTAAATCAGTAATATTTATTGGCCATAAATAACAATAATGTTAAAGGCAAGTCACTTGTACAAAAAAAACCTTACGATTACAGTTTAATTACTGAAGATATACCCATACGAGTAATCAACCCAATCTTAAAAAATTAACCCAATTTTAATTAACTTTTTTTAAATGTAAAGTAAGTGAGTACTATTGTAAAATTAAAATGAGTTTATGATTTTAGTAAATACCTACTATTGTTTCAAAAGCTTCGGAACGGATGGAATAATATTATACAAGAAGACAGGTACATGGATTTATAAAACACATGAACAAAGTGTCTTACCCTTAATAGAGACAGTAAGAAAAGTGTCGATGGACGCGTTCTTCGACAATACTCTACTTAATTTAAGTTATATTAAAATTACTTGTCAGACGCCAATTTCCTAACCAGAGTACATAAAGAAGGGTAAACCCAACAATGAGCTTGAGCTGCCGGTGAAGGAAAACATCGTGAGAAAACCATAGCATGGTTGTAGGGTACTTTCTAGTACTCGGCTGGCTAGCTACCACCCTCAAGTTGAAAATCTGTCGCCAAGCATCTAACGGTGTGTTCCGGCAGCCTCACTTGAGAGCCAGTTCCATTCCAGGCTAGGTGTGCTTTACCATCTTCGACCACACCGTCACTTAACATCAGGTGAGCTGTGGTCAAACACCTAGCCTGTCAGCTATAAAAAAAAAAAAAAACCATTTTTGAAGGCTTTTGGTTGAAAGTTTGACTGTAAAATCGTCAGAATTCAGAGTTAGTGATACAATTTTATAAAATTTTACGACTTTACAAATCTATTCGCGATTTCTTTACTGTCTCATTTGATTCCGTCTACCGCAATCATCTTCAATTGAAATAATAGTTGGAAAAAAATACAACTCACCCTGTGTTGGTAAATCCCAGACGGTTTTCCAGGCGAGTTTAAAGGGCAATCTCCTTGGAAGCATATAGTAGTCAGTTCAGTCATTCCGTACGCATTTACCACTGTGGTCTTGGGCGAAGTTCTCTGAAAGTAGTAATTTAAAAATTAACCAAAGAAGCTGTCATTAATGAAAGAAGTGCTTTTAAAAATTAAACGAAGAAGCTGTCATTAATTTTTTTTTTTATGATTGACAGGCTAGGTGTTTGACCACAGCTCACCTGATGTTAAGTGAAGGTGTGGTCGAAGATGGTATAGCACACCTAGCCTGGAATGGAACTGGCTCTCAAGTGAGGCTGCCGGAACACACATTAGATGCTTGGCGACAGATTTTCAACTAGAGGGTGGTAGCTAGCCTGCCGAGTACTATGAAGTACCCTACCACCATGCTATGGTTTCCTCACGATGTTTTCCTTCACCGGCAGCTCAAGCTCATTGTTCGGGTTTGAACCCACGCCCTTCGGCATGCGAACTGACCACGCTAACCACTGAGCTACAAAAGAAATGTTCTTAAAATCAAGTTTTTAAATATTAATCAACGGTCATAATATCGAGTCTAAAAATCTAGTTCTTAAAAGTTAATTTAAAACAAAATCATAGCAAGTTATAAAAAGTTATTTTGAAGTGTAGTCTAAGTTTAGTTGGTTAGTAGAGGCGTCCGCTAGTAGTGTATACAACTGTACAGTACCTTTATGAGTTCAAGCTTTCGCGTGTCTACTGCGCTTCCGCCAACCAGGATCATATCGAAACAGGTCAGGTCACACTGGCCGTCATCTCCCGACTTCAGTAAGTGCAGCAATATCATCGAACTTAGTATTGAAGCAGTAGGCTGAAATAAAAGGTCTTATACAGCCAGAAATAATGATAGGGTTTTGGAAAAGTAAAAAGACTATGATATGTATATAACTAAACAGAAAAGAAACGAAGAGGTTGGTGGTAGGTCTCTTTAGCAGGAGGTCACCTAGGTAGATACCACCGCAGTATCAGAAACTCTGCCACCAAGCAGTAGTGTGTAAACATTACTATGATCCGGTTTGAAGGGTACTGCAGCTAGAGAAATTACATGGCTGTTGAGACTAACCATCGAAAGTCTCAAAGTAATGAACGTCAGAGCAGCAATGCTGTAGACTTTGTTTAACTAGTAAAAGTTATGTGTATCGCTGCAATGGTCATGGACCTCTTGTTACCATCAGGAGAGCGTCTCGGAGAACTTTAGTCAGAGACATAGATGTCCAAGAGTGGATTACGATAGGCTGATGATGAATTAAGTAAAAGACTTACTCTGTATGTATTGATCAGAAATCGTATATGGTCTTCAGTAAATATGTTCGAAGTCTGCAGCCGAGTGTACTTCATAAACGGAGATATGATGAATTGTACAGCAGCCGTCAGCCATTGCAGCGGAGATAGAATCAGCCACATTCGAGTCGGCGATGGGAACTTTGTGAATCTAACCCTGTAGACAAATGTATTTTTTTAATCAAACCCACGCCCTACAGCTTTTAAAGCAGATTAATAAAGTAGTAGTCATAAAACATCCTATACTAATTTCAATTTTCATTAAGATCCATTCAGCTGTTTGGTCGTGAATAGGTAACAAACAGATAGAAAGACATAGAGAGTTACAAGACATAGAGAGTTACTTTCGCTTTTGCAGTATTAGTTAGAAAGTACGGAAATATTCGTTGGGTAGATATGCCACAAAGTTGTTCCGCTCTTTAAAATGGATACAGCTTATAGGTAGCCTGAGTTACAATTTAGGGTACTCATAGACTATAAATTATACGCGGTTTTGCGCTCGAGTGGCCATTTGAATTTGAAAGATATTTACATCTAGCAGTAGACAATGATAGGCTGATCATGATGATGATTTCAGATACGGTGTACCTATCCTTTGTAATTTGGATAGCGGGAGAAACTGCAGGGTTGCTTGTAACGTACCACATGTGAGGGCCTGTGATCATCCAGGTTTTATATGTTATCGCAGCTCCTTTGGGAAACCCTGTGGAACCACTCGTAGGCAAAATAGTAACTATACTTTCTTCAGCATTAAAATCTTCGGCCCTGAAAAAAGCATAGGAAAATCATAAAGTAAAATAAATAATCTGGATTAGCAACGCGTCAATAAAACTATATTACAATGTGTCCATAGACGACAGTTTGTTTACTATACAGACAAATCTGCGTTACCGATATTTTTCCAAAAAAACTTACTTGAAATTATCTATTTCTTTGTCTTTGGCTTTCAAGAGGTCAGCTAAGCATGTGCCTTGGTTTGATGAATCAAAAGTAACTACATGAGCCTTTAAATTCTGTGTCTTCAAAGCTGTATGTATATCTGTCGTTTTTTCACTTTGGCAAAACACTATTGAAGGTTTGTAGACGTTAAACGTACCCTCTAGTTCGCCTGCAATAAATACAGCTATATAGTTAAGAAAAAATGCACACCACATTAAATCATCCATACGAATACGTGCTTCGGCTTTTACACGTATCACCACGCGGGCGACGGATCCATAGCGTTGCAAAGATAAGGACTGCCCGTGTTTTATCCCTCCTCAAATTTAATATGACCCTACCAACGCTGCTTTGGATATTCTTTCCAGCAACGAAGTTATAGATATACTCTTAAGTCTTTTAATAGATATAGAGATTTTCGCATCTCGCTCCCACTCCTACTGCATATGAATTGACCATGTAACCATTTATGGGCATCAATCATTTAAATCCCATAGCACAGTAAGAGTAAGTAGTGTAAAAAATGTGTAATATAAATTAAATCAATTTGTCAACTCGCATAGTGGGCCAATTCTGTCAAGATAAGATTACGCCCAGCAGTAGGATATTAAAGTTGATGCAAGGAAAATAACCGGAAACACGCTACAATCCCTCCAATTTTCAAATATCATGAAAAGTCCCCTTAAAACAACTATGAAGCTAGCGAGAATGGGGAATTTAAGCTTTTAGAATTTTAAAATCTTTTGATTTGTATGCTGCCTCTTTGACTACCCTGCTGGGTATGATTCCCACTCAGGACAAACATGTAGGTATATGACGAACATAAGTGTTTGTTCTATGGCTAGGTGTTCAAAATATACATATTATAAATATTATAATTACGTCTTTATGCACGTATTATTACATTGCTAGATAGTTAAGGCCGAGCTGGGGCTATGTGAAATGTCGTCCAATATTTATCTTAAAAATTAATTTAAAATTATTCACAAATCCTATAAACACCAAAAGCTAGTCTCTTTTTTTACGTACCAATTTTCAATGTTCTATCAATGGGGGCTATGATAACGCCAAGATACATTGCTGCGTAAAACGGTACGGCCAAGTCCAGATGATTAGGAGCCATCAGAACCATGACGTCTCCATGTTTTAACCCCATGTTCTTCAAACTAATAGCGCATTGGATCGAGCGTCTCAGCATAGAGCTGTTGGTTTCCGATTCACCTGTTCCTCCATCTATCTGAAATGCAGAATATATATCGAGTCCAGGTAAATAATTATATTATTAAAATTAAAAAAAATTGATATGTTCATAGATCCTCTCGAGACTGTAAAGCACATTTTATTTAGGTTATCAAGGTTATGTACACCGTAAATAAATTAAATACCTGTGCTACAAAATCCGGGTCATCCTTGAAGCTTTGAAGTAATATTTTCCCAATGTGATGCCTGTCTGAAGGGATTCCAGAATTCGCGACAACCCTCGACGTTAGTTCACTAATATACCAATACACATGGTCGTAAATATGGTTTTCAGCCATAATTCGTCGTCCTTACTAGAGCAGACTGAAAAAATCCTGAAATCTTCTATACTGTTGATTATCACGAATTTCAAACCGTAAATGAGTTTCAACTAAATCACCAGCTATGTTTTTTATACTTTATACCTATACTATAAATACCTACAGTAAACAATGACCTTCCATGATCGCTTTTTGTCTTGTAACGTTTGTGTAGTATTGCAAGCGTGTGAGACGAGCCGTGTGTAGTTCCGTACACGGAAAAACTTACGTGATATGATGCAATCAGTCACTTGTTTTTGAAATGTGGCGTGAAAAAGTTGTCCGTCTGTTCTTTTATAATTTTCCGTTAACCTCTAGTACCATCTAATCTTGTTTTTTTTTTAATATTCTGTTACATTAATTTTGAAAACGCATTATTTTTAAAATAGCGATTGTATTTGTCATCAGATATACGAGTATGCCATTAAATTAAACTTAATTGCCATTAAATGTCAAACGTCTAGTGTTGCTGGTGTCGTGCTAAAAATGAAAACCCTATCTACCTTAAATAATAAATAAATAATAAATATCATAGGACATTACACACAGCGCCATCTGACCCCAAACTAAGCAGAGGTTGTGCTATGGAAGACAGATAACTGATAGAATACTTAAATACTCTTTTTTTTGTAAATACATACTTATAACACATACAGTACACCCAGACACAGAACAAACATCGATGTTAGTCACACAAATGTTAGTCCTGAGTGGGAATCGAACCCATGCCCTTCAACTCTCGAAGCAGACACACTACCAATGAACCAACAGGGCTGTCAAAATCCTAAGTCAAAACCCTATCCTAAGTCTGAGTAAAAATACATTATTTTAGGGTATTTTTTATCGTATCGTGTCAGTAATCACCATCACTATTATCTGTCTTCGTTTTCTGTAACATTTCCCTTCCACGCGGTATGTACCTAGCTACAATCAAGCTGTGTGGGTAAACAGTTTTCCATTGGCCTTGACACGGAACTCCGAAAATGATATGCATAAAAATGGAAGTCATGGGTAGATAAGAATAGTGTTTTAATAGGTGGGTCTTCTTCGATTTTTTTCCATGTCATTCCCGCCAACACGTCGCTGTCTAGCAGCAGAGCCGGACTTGCCGCGAAGCCAAATCGCAACAGAGTCGGACTAAATTAAATTTTAGATTTGTGGGCAAGGCAATATGAAATATTAACACTTTGATTTTCGCCTCTTGTTGTTAAATATTTTTTCTAAAAAATACTCTCCAAAATACGTAGATACTTACGTGCGATAGCGGTCATCTAACTAGTTACGTAAATTAGCTGTGATTAGCGACAATCACCCAAAAAAAACATGAATCCGCCTCTGTTGATAGCCTCTCATCTTACCTTATCACATATGTATTTACCTAACGATAAAATCGGAAAAAGGACTTTGTACCGTGCACAATATTAAATGTTTTGCTTTTGTTTCGTTTGGTGCTACCAGTAACTAACGCGTCAAAAATAACCGGCCTACTGCCACTTCACTCGCTGAGCGCTGTGCTTCGGCGATTACTCGAAGAAAATCCGATCAATTTAAATAGCCTCTTTGAGCTGTTTCTATAGCATATAAATTAGACTTAAATAACCGCGCTTCACCTCCGTCACTCCATCCATCCGGTACTATTTGATACAAAGCCCAAGACGTTCTCTTCTTAGTCTTACTGTTTATTATTTTACCTATCTGGTTCAGACGTCAGCGTTTAAGTACACCTTTCATGAGTGAGACTTTAGGCTAGCATAGAAATTTGCGATAATTACGTAGAATGTAAACGATAGAAAAATGTAGGCAAAACAGCTGTTCCTATTTACATCCAATTCTTCTCAAAGTGCCTCTGTTTCTATACTAGAGATGATACGAGGCGAAACTTCGTAGCATGCAATGGTACCGCGCGCCGTGCCAGTGTCGGGTCCATCGCGTTGCAAAGCTAGAAATCAGTGGCTAGGACTTGGACCCAGCTTGTAAAACCTTTAAATACGTATAAACACTCACCTTCACTGTTGTACCATTCCTACCTAACAAAATTTGATATGATCTTACCAACGTTGTTTGGATACCTAGTATATCCAAAGCAGCGTTTATCGTTTTCTCTTTCTCCTTTTTTCATTTATATTTTAATATATTTTCACTCAAGTATTTCTCGCAAATGTCTACCCTGATCTCACTGGTTGTACTTCAGTCGTTTGGTATATATTATGCCGCGATGTAAATGTCGCCAATGACGTTGTACCCTCTACGAAACTTACGCTACGAACCTATGACTTTTTTGGTGATAACAATACGCTCATGCTGCAGGCACTTAACTTGCAACATGAGATGTGCCGTATAAAAAGGGACACACCTACGCAAGTTGTATAGCTGCGTCCCTTTTTACTGTACAAACTTAGCCATATGAAATGCTTTATCCTCCACCTCCTAGAATCGAGTTTCTCATGTCTGCGGTCCTCCCTGTTCACGCACGATATTACGCCATCTTCGTCTATCATTGGCGACATGCAGCGCATCGTAAACTGATGTGTCAAGTGTTGTGCAAATCTGGTCGGATCAACGCATCGGACTGCGGTCAATGCATCAAGTAGTACATTAATAACTTTTTGAAGCGAACATACTTTTAGAATACGTTGCCCTGAAAGAAGACAATTTGCACAAACCTTTATTAGCACAAGTTTTCGCAATCATAATATAATTAAATATTTTCAGTAAGGTAATAGAAATTAAACAAATTGTAGTGAAATAAATGTTTACTTAAAAATTATTGTGAAATATTACCACTAAATCAAATTCACGTGTTACCACTATCAATATTATGAATAAACCATATCACTATAAGCTTGTCTTAAGCTTTATAACTGTTATATTAACACCAATATCTAAATACGATTATAAGAATCCACGTCCTTAATCATCGAATTATGACCCATCGTATGTAACTATGAACTACCTAAATATACTTTCTTAAGGATATCTTCTGTCCCGTACACGAAGTTTGCTGAAATAGACACAAGACAATGTTAGTTCAAGGAATAAAACAACCATGCATAAAGTGTAGCTCGTAGTGGTAGGAACCTTAACGCCATCTTGCACCAATAACAAAGTTTCTGATACTCCTTATAGGTGACTACATATCTATCATTTTTGTCCTTTGAGATGTCACCATCCCAGCGGTGAGTCTTACCAGACTGTTAAACGACACAATCACAAATACACTATTTATACTAATATTGCATAGAAGCTTGTCTCGCTCTCTTTATTACTATCGATAGAGTGAAATGAAGTCCAATGTAACATTAGATTTCTGTTAGTAGGTAATTTCCTTAGCAGGAGGACATCACGTCAAACTTATTCTGCCCCCAAGCAGTAATGTGTAAATATTATTGCAAAATAACTAGAGAAACTACAACACCATTGGGACTCGAATGTCTAAAAGTGATGAGCACCAAAGCAGTGATGCCTGGACTTTATTTGTAACTCAAAGTTTTGTTATTTACTTAAGCAATGATCACGTACAGACGTTACCTCTTACCATCAAGAGATAAAAACATGATTATAAAAATGTTTTTGAGATTGTGATACGGACCTTGGATACCATTCCTCGTAACCTACAGTTACTATTTTGTAAAAGATATTCCATAACTTGGGCATCTAATCGAGTGTTCATCTAAGAGATCGAGTGGTGGCCCAAATTATCTTCCAAAGACCTCTGACGGCACTATCAAAAATAAAATATTTTAATACGTCAAATTTGCCTCAAACCGACAAATTTTAGAAGAACCAGCCTGTTTTAATTTGCAAGCTAGATGACCGTTTATAAAGGAATGATTGATATGAATATTTTTAAATTTCTATACAGCAATCAGAAAGAAAACTGCATATTCACACGTCTCACCTCACTTGCGCTTTCATTTAGATCGCACACAACACACTGTATTGATTACGACACAATCATCATCGTCATCAACTTGTAACAGTCAATACTCAGTATAAGCTTTCATTTATTAAGATTATTTATTATCTTCACTTATGTCAGAAACATTATGTCCATAGTAGTCACAATAAAATAAGCATAACATCAAATATACAAAATTAAATTAAATTATTAAAACTAATTCTTAAAACTAATCATTGAATGAAAAAAAACAATGGATAATAATAATAGTGTCAAAATTTCAAAATCAAAAATATTAATGTCAAACAAAAATAAATAAAAACCATATTCTTATGATTTATTACTCTTTCGTGTCATTTTTTTTTTACTATAGTATTTTTGTTTTATTTTTAATACTAAAATTGTCTAGTTAGAACCGGTATAACTTTCGGCTTATCTAAAACGAATTTATATTAATAAACGAACTTTTTGTCGGTCAAATCATGTCGGTTAATGGGTTTTGTGGGGAATGTTTGCGAATCTAATAACAACTGTCCCAATTCTTTATCTAGATAGTCTAAAAGCCATGTGTAAAAGCACTCCATCAAAATGACATAATCACAAGTTATCTCTAGCCTATATTTATCGCAATATTAGCATAATCTACTGTTTTATTAAAAAATCATAAATCATTCATAAATTTGTTTTTCTGCTAATAATCTACTGTTTTATTCAAGCAATTGTGATTTACCGCAAATAAAGACCTAATTAAATGCTTTGTTCATCTCGTCACTTATCCTGTTCTGGCTTCCCAACATTCGTCTACTCTAAAAAATAAATGTGTTATGAGATACAGTACAATTCACAACATAATTCCTAACGATCACTTTCTCTCAGAACTCCAGCAGTTAATACTACTAGAATACCAAAATACAAGCTGTGCCAAGTTTGTATCCCACCTCTAATTCTTACTCGGACTATGTGCTGCTCTAATAGTAAGTATATAAATATTTTTTTAATTTGAGTATGAATTCAAATCAATTTAGGGAGACCTTCGTAAAGACGTTCGCACTCTCCCTTCTGCATCATTTAAGACTTCTTTTTTGGCGAATAAGCTTTTTGTCCAAAATTTTGCCTTCGAGTTGTACTGACGAAAATTCCGTCACCGTCAAAAGGCTCTTCCCCACATTTTGCAAATACTATGGTAATACCGTCCCGAATTATATAATCCTAAAATTATATAATCCCGAATTATAATACCCACTCATTAATTCTGTGGACTTGCAAGATGTGCAATGTGTTTCCTAAGAAGGTCTTTTCGCAGAGATACAACATGAAGTGATTTAGAAAAGGTGTCTATACATCTAAACATCTCTCTAGGTTGGCAAAGCATCGAAAACATCCCTAATGTTGCACATCCGGTGAGGTTACCATCAGGCAAAACGTCTGCCAGTTTTTTTTTTTTTTTTTTAGTGTTGACAGGCTAGGTGTTTGACCACAGCTCACCTGATGTTAAGTGAAGGTGTGGTCGAAGATGGTAAAGCACACCTAGCCTGGAATGGAACTGGCTCTCAAGTGAGGCTGCTGTTCTACTCAAAAACTAAGGGCAGAAACATTTTAGTCCATTAAATTATACCTCTACACCTATTCCATCTTTTTACAGGCAACTCTTAACGTTTTTTTTAACTTGTCCTTACGTATTTAGTTTTACTAAGATTTGGATCCGTACAACAACAAAAATAACTTTATAAATTATGTAACTCATTCATAACTTAAAGCTTAATTAAGGGAGACAGTGAAAGTCTAGAATCGTGTTTGTCAAGCACCATCTCAATAGACGTCTACTTTTTAGTTTGTTGGTGTGTGTCAACCTAGACTAGGGGCCTAGTCTCGATTTCTTATTAATAAGAGCTTTGCATCTGCACTACGCAAATAACTCTTGGTCCTAGAAAATTGCTAACAATAATTATGTTTAATTTCAAAATTATTGTTCCATAAGTCAAATATAAAAAACATTGTCTAGCAAAATTTTTCCAACTACGGCAATATCCTGCTTAACTTATTTATGGATTGCTTTCTAAAACGGCCTGAAACGAAAAAATGTATACAGAACTTCAAATGCCTCGTTCAAATCTCCATCAATTGTGTCATAAGCGTAACACAAACCCTGAGAAGCATAATTTATATTTTTATATTTTTTATATTTAAATATTTCACTTACCCAGCTTAAATGTGCCTCACTTCAATGGTTTGACCATCCACTTTTGTACGATTAAGTAGTTCTGTGAGACGATAAGGAAAATATTTCGAAGATTGGACAAAATAGTTTATAATACTTCACTATTCGTACAATCAAGGCATGGAGTAAATGTTACATTCTTTGAAGCAATTCCATTGTTTTTTTCTGCCAAGATTTTTACTTATAGAAAATTGCAGCTTGTATTTAATTAGTTATAACAATAGCTATACTTTGATTTTATACCGCTCATGGCAGATCATCGAGGGAGAATAGAGGGGTAAACTACATTCTCTCTTGCACCCGTTAATTCCTGGTCATTGTGTTTAATTAACAATGGTTTAATAGATGGTGGTGGATGGGGGGAGTGAATGGAAGATCATTTAGCTACCACAGCCTTATTAGAGTTCCGAATTGTAAGGTACTACAGCGATAAATTGTGGCCAATGAGACGATCAAATATTTAAAATGCAATTTTCGCCAAAGCAGCGATGTTTTGCTGCTCAAAGTTCTGAGTAGCGCTACAATGGCCATGGCCAAGTGTTATTTCTTACAATCAGGAGTTTTTTTTTATTTTCGCTCGTAGGTACAAAGCAGGGATCATTATTTAAGAACAATTATGATTTTATTTCAAGCACAAAAACGAAATGTAAATTTTTTCGCAGAATTGAGCTTGAGCTGCCGGTGAAAGAAAACATCGTGAGGAAACTATAGCATGGTGGTAGGGTACTTTCTAGTACTCGGCTGGCTAGCTACCACCCTCAAGTTGAAAATCTGCCGCCAAGCATCTAACGGTGTGTTCCGGCAGCCTCACTTGAGAGCCAGTTCCATTCCAGGCTAGGTGTGCTTTACCATCTTCGACCACACCTACACTTAACATCAGGTGAGCTGTGGTCAAACAACTAGCCTGTCAAACATAAAAAAAAATAAAAAAATTGTGCTCTTTAGTTTCGTATTAATAGCTTGCGGGATACTGAGGAAAAAGGGGTCATTACACTCCTCTTTATAAAAAACT
The DNA here is from genome assembly GCA_905404145.2 of Biston betularia. Lineage (NCBI taxonomy): Eukaryota > Metazoa > Arthropoda > Insecta > Lepidoptera > Geometridae > Biston > Biston betularia. Next base: position 2,995,209 of record FR989877.1, read on the forward strand.
TTTACTAAAAATCAGCTGTTGTATAGAAAAAAATTGTTGAACCTTGACCAAATGAAATGAAATGAAACAGCTGATTTAATTTTTCAGAGAGACAATTTCACGAGTCACGAGTTGTTGCCGTAGGAAAAGTTGTTCATAATGAGGAGTACAGTTCCCTCCTTTCAGCTTGGTACACCTCAAGCTTATAACCTTGTAGCCATCCCAACCAGTGAAGTTTTTTTGTCATTGTAAAGGATACTAATGCAGGCCTCCGCGTCTCGCGGCGAGTAGAAGGAGACGACGGCGCGCCCCGGGCTGGTCAGCTCGGCCGAGCGCACCTCGCCTATCTCGCGCATCTTGTTGTGCAGCGCTGGGATTGTCACGCTCGGTGGCAGCTGTCAATAATGACGTTAAAGACTTTTTTGGCGCCAAAGAAAAAAGCTACGCACATGTTTATATTTTTTTAAATTTTGAGACTTGTGTTTGAATAAAATCTGCTGTTATATTAACCAGTAATCAACCATTGCTACATAAACGGTCAAGGCATAAGGACTGGGATAAACTATTTATTTTGCCGACTTGATTGGTTGAGTGAAAACATTGAATTTGTCTACTTATAAAAAATGTTTAACTAGGACAAAGATATTGTATATTATGCAAAACTTTCGTATGAATATAAAACGAACGAAAACGAATTTTAACAAGGTTTTTTTCTATAAACTGTTATTGTTGAATACAACATAAAATTAAAGCCACTAACTATTTATGGTGCAGTTTGTTCGGCTGTGGGGCGAGAATATAGGACAGTACTTAGTATTTCTCGACGCGGATATTCCCACTAAGGATCGCTTCGCAAAACACACCTGATATTTACTTGTTAATGCATATAAATAAAATATTGAAATAGACAGGTATATTGAAATTTTGTAGCGATAGCTCAGTGGTTAGCGCGGTCGGATCGCATGCGCTTGCGCTACCGGTGAAGGAAACCATTGTGAGGAAACCTAAGCATGGTGTTAGTGTACTTTCTAGTACTCGGCTCGCTAGCTCAAGTTGAAAATCTGCCGCCAAGCATCTAACGGTGTGTTCCGGCAGCCTCACTTAAGAGCTAGTTCCATTCCAGGTTAGGTGTGCTTTACCATCTTCGACCACACCTTCACTTAACAATGGGTGAGCTGTGGTCAAACACCTAGCCTGTCAACCATTAAAAAAAAAGGTATATAGGTAATGAAATACGTACATAGTTGAACATCACAGTACAATTGTCCCACTTACGAACAGATTCTCCACCACCTAGGAAAAAAACAATCAAATTATTACCTAAGAGTTTCCTAATAGATAAGAATTTCATGACGAAATATTATACGACAAGACTAATATACCAAAAATTAACACAAGTCTTGCAATTTTGTCCTACCCACCTTGCATATTGGGTCCCCCCGGCATATGAGATCCGCCTTGCATGTGGGGTCCACTTTGCATATTGGGCCCGCCTTGCATATGAGGTCCGCTCTGCATATTGGGTCCGCCTTGTATATTGGATCCGCTAGATACGTTGGGTCCGCCTGGCATATTAGGTCCACCTTGCATATTGGGTCCGCTTTGCATATTGGGTCCGCCTGGCATATTAGGTCCACCTTGCATATTGGGTCCGCTTTGCATATTGGGTCCGCCTTGCATATTGAGTCCACCTTGCATATTGGGTCCACCTTGCATATTGGGTCCGCCTTGCATATTAGGTCCGCCTTGCATATTAGGTCCGCCTTGCATATTGAGTCCGCCTTGCATATTGGGCCCAGGACCGCCTTGGATATTGGTTCCGCCTTGCATATTGGGTTTGCCTTGGATATTGGTTCCACCTTGCACATTGGCTCTGCCTTGCATATTGGGTCTGCCTTGCATATTGGGTCCGCCTTGCATATTGAGTCCGCCTTGCATATGTGGTCCGCCTTGCGTATTGGGTCCGCCTTGGATATTGGCTCCACCTTGCATATTGGGTCCGCCTTGCATATGAGATACGCCGTGCATATGGGGTTCACCATGCATATGGGGTTCACCATGCATACGGGGTTTACCATGCATATGGGATTCATCTTGCATATTGGGTTCGATTTTCATATTGAGTCCACCTTGCATATGGGGTCCACCTTGCATAATCTTTGAATCTGGCATATTATGATTGTACCCAGGCTGCGTATTCTGCGAATCAGCGGATGGATTTAGATTCCAACCAGAGGACGCCAGTGATTGTGGATTTACTTGAGCCTGTGGTGTATTTCGACCGGCGAGTAAGTTGTTATCAGCGATTGGTTGTGTCAGCAACTGAAGTATTTGAGTTGCTTGAGGATTCAGAAGCGCACTGAGCGCTAGTAGAGGATTTGCCGCTGTATTAGTCAAACTAGGTGCCAAAGTGCCTAACGGATTTTGTGTGTTATTCGCAAGAAGCACGTTATTATTGGCAGGTGTGCTTGTGCTCATTTGAGGTTGTGAATTATTGTAATTTGGTTGTGAAGTTTGATTTTCAGAATACACGCTGCTGCTGTCATTTCTTTGGTAGTCATTTGCCTGATACTCGTCAGTTCTGTGTGATTCAGGCCCTTGGTACTCATCATTTCCATGAAATCTCGATGACCCTTGGTACTCAGACTGGTACTGTTCAGGCCTTTGGTATTCACATTTAAGAGTGGATATTTCGTTCATAAACATATTTACAGCTTTTTGTAGCTCGATGGTATTTCTAACATTTTTTATGGGATATCCGTCGACACCCAATCCAGGACCAAAAGCCTTTAGACCAGCGGGCAGGAATATCTTATAAGCATTGTGAGTAAAATCCATACGTACTATCAATTTTTTGCCATATACTTCTTGGTTGTGAAACATGGTAATAGCCTGCAAGAAAATTAAGAATTTACAAATAAGAATCAAGTGACTTGGCTAGCCAAGTCACTGGCTACAGTTTAACTTACTAAAACTGCAGAGTTTTCTTACTAAAACTGTGCGCGAGTTACCTGAACGGCTTCCACGGGATGATCGAAGTCCACTTTCACCTTGACGATGTCGTTGACTCGGGTGATGATCGCCACAGACGTTACGGTGCCAGCGTGGCTAAACAGCTTGCTGATCCGATTCTCGTCGTCATACTCGTTTGACAACTAACAGATATAAACAGAAACATCATTTAACATCAGATGAGCTGTGATCAAACACCTAGCCTATCAACTGTAAAAACAAAACAAAAATGCTGTGATGAGCATATTAATTTGCAACAATTACGATAGTACATTCAAAATGAACACATGTATGTAAAAAACCCACCAAACACCGACCAAGTGTGAGTCGGACTCGGAGTCGTTTTTTTTTTTGTCATTTTTTCCTATTCACTAAGGGAAAAGAGTTCTTTATTTCTTTTAACACTTTTTCTTGAAATAAACAGTTATGTACGTTGGTACATATTTGTCGTTATTTAAAGCCAAGACAGCAAGCAGTAGTGTGTAAACATTACCGTGTTCCGCTTTGAAGGGTAATGCAGCTAGCAAAATTACTGGGCTGTTGAGACTAACCATCTAATGTCACAAAGTAATGAGCGCCAAATCAGCGATCGCCCTGGACTATGTTTTGTTACTCAAATGGAATACTTCGTACGCGAGTCCAACTCGCACTAGACCCTTTTTAAACGAAATACGTACATGGTCTATGAATATTTTCGATGTGAGTGGTGGTGAAAGCCCGAGGGAGTCCAGGAACGCCGCGCTGAGTCCGTATGTGTCTGCATTATGTTGTTTCCCTTGGTTGATCAGAATCATGTTGTTTTGGAATATTTTGCCATGAGAGTCATTTTGCGCTTGGCTGTAAAGGGAAAATAGCATTTAATAGAATACAACTTTATTACATACCAAACATACATACTTTATAACATACAAATATGAAACAAACAAAACAATAAATGTGTATATGGCGTATAACGGCGGTCTTATCATCTAGAGCGATTTTTCAAAACAACCTTTGGATGGAAAGAAACAGATAGAAAAAAAAACTTACTAAAAGGTGACACATAATGTGTTATTCGTTTTTGAATGACTATTTTGTTTTTTGGTTCATTTGGTTCATTGGTAACATGTCTGCTCCAAGAGCTGAAAGGCGTGGGTTCGATTCCCACCCAGGATAAACTTTGTGGTATAAACAAATGTTTGTTCTGCGTCTGAGTGTACTGTATGTATTATCAGTATGTATTTACAAAAAAAATTATGTATTTTATATAGATTATAGGGTGGTATTTGGTGGAAACAGAAATACATCATCTGTGAAAATTTCAACTGTCTAACTATCATGGTTCATGAGATACAGCCTGGTGACAGATGGATGGACCGCAGAGTTTTAGTAATAGGGCCTCGTTTTACCCTTTAGGCACGGATCCCTAAAAAGCTTATCTAGCTTAGTTTTGAGACATTGACCCTTAATATATATGTATGAACTTCACTTACACTGGAGGATAATTGTAGTTATCATATGTTTCTTGCAGTTCTTCCCAGTCTTGGTCATTCCGTACATATCTTTTAAAATTTTGCTTGTTATAATTTGGCTTGTTATAATTTGGTCCATCATTTTGATACTCTTGTCCATGTTGCATACTTTCTCGCTCTTGCATGGCCTTGATGTCAGGTTTATTGTTAGGGAGCCATATAATTGGATTTCCTGTAAGTTAACTTAGTACATACAATGTCATCAGAAAGAAATAAATTGAAATATAATTATACATACTGCTATTTTCATAATCAACAAAAATTTTATGGCCATTGTATGTAGTTTTGACTAATTTCAAAAGTGCCTTCGCATCCCTGCACAGTAACGTGGTAGCAAACCTCACATGGCTTCTGTTGTTTGATGTATGTTGACCTCTTTCTATATGAATGTACTGCACTCCATTATAAATTTCCTAAAAAATTAACAGAATAATATTTATTGTTTAAATTACATGTTCAGCGAGAGGGATCAAGTCAATTTAATAGGGGTGGAACTAAGTTATAAGTTCCAAGACATTTTATTCTTATTCGGAATGGGGGCAATTTGTCCTGCACTGACGTCCCGCTTGGTGTGCATTGTGCATTTCCCCCTACCAGCATCAACCCGAACACCCAGCGCTTTGAAGTATCGAAGTGAGGCTCTGGGTCGCTGGCAAAATAGCTCCAGTGGGTGAAAGGTGGAGTTAGGCATGATATTGAAAAGTAGTCTGTCTGTTGCGGCGATTTAGATGTGGGTAGTGAAGAAGCTCCTTCATGCAATCTAGTAGTGAAGATCCTAGTTACTTCTGTGGCTTTGCAATGCCACAGCATGTGCTCTACAGTTTTGTCTTCCACAAAACACCATTACAAAGCGGACTATCTGTGGCTCTTAGCTTGTACAAATGACTATTCAGATTGCAAGGACTGGTTATAAGGCCTACTACAAAGCGAAAGTCCTGTTGTTGCACTAAGATGGCATATCAAGATGTACCTGCTGATAGCATTACCATCATGTCAGACAGTCACGTCACGTGACGTCAACTGGCTTTAAAAATAAAATAAAATAATAAATAATTTAGTAAAACTAAAACATATCTTGAAATTAAAAGTGCATTTAATAATTTTGTAAATTGGCTGCAAAATCTTTAATTTTTCAATTGGTCCCACATTTTTAAGCAAAAGTAATTGTATGTATATTTCACTTGTTTCTTACTTTTTCAAGACCTATGCACAGCACAACAATAAATGCTGCTATAAAAACAGAAACAACAATAGATACTAAACTTCTAAACTACCAGATACCTTGATATTCGCTTTTAATTTTACATTACTTTGATTTGAGTATACTTTACTTTTACTGTATGAAACAATTTGCTCTGATGATTAGCATTCGTCATTATAAACCCAACAGTCAGAGTGAGAGCTTGTGAATGCTTTGACATATTTGTAGACATCCACCGCAAACAATAATTGTTCACTAACATAGCATACACTGGAGCATGAATAGATTTAGTTTAATTAGTTTAGATTTAGTTAGTTCCAAGTCAAGCTTGGACAAGTGATCTTAAATCATTTTGCTTATCAGGTTCTAGGTTTTAAGTATACACGTACGCCCTGAGGGTTAATCAGCTGCATTGATTACCAAATATAACTTTTTTCACTTACCTCATTCTGCTTAGTGTTGTCTTTAATGTATTTAACTATGTCTTCCCTACCCCATGTTTGTGGTATATTATACATAGTGAGCACCCTTGATAAATGTGAGTAGGCTGTGCTTTCAGTCTTTGCAAATTTTTCCCCTACAGGAGCCAACTTCTCCTCTGAAGCTGCACGCTTGGTTGCTTGAAAATTAATTCAAACATTAATTGTCTAGTCAGTAGTTACCCTAAATATTAAATGCAAAAGTCTATAAGTATGTTTGTGCATGTTTGATACTTCTTAATGCTGTTCAGATTTGTTGTGATGATAGCTCAGTGGTTAGTGTGGTTGATTCATACTCTTAAGGAATCTCCAACAATCATCTTGACCTGTCAGTGAAGAAAAACATCGTGTGGAAACCATAGTATTGGTAGGGTACTTACCCTACCACCCTAAAGTTGAAAACTTGCCACCAAGCACCTAACGGTACATCCATGATCCATTTCATGATTAAAGGAACTACTCTTTTTTTTTAAGCGTTAAAAACGAGGAAATTGAGTAAGGTATATTCTCAGATTATGTCATGAATATTATAATGAGCTTTATATTGTAAGACCTAAGTATCGACCATAATTATCAAAAAGTAGCCGCACTGGTGATAAATTGGAGAAGGAAAGATCCTTCGCCGCAATTAGCATACGAGCCGTGAGTCTTTCCTTGGAAAAACGAGACCTATATCTTAGCTTATTTACGTTTCCACGCGAAGAAACAATTTTGTCTCGGGCGCGTCCTAAAAGTTCATGGTATAACACTTGCCTATAGTAATTGCAGTCTACAGCGGTACGCAGAACTTAATAAAATACGGAGGCTTACTAAATATTTATTTACTAACCCATTTTATTCTTGGTATTGTGAAATATTAACAGAATAACTTTCTGTTTTTAATGTCCTCTTCCTCTGTGCTAAATTGTTTTCCCCTCTTTTTTTTTGTTTTGGCGTCGGATTTTGAGCATTTGCCAGTGTCAAGTGTTTTATATGTTCAAGCTTGGACCTTTCATCATTCACCATCATCTTTCATTTGATTATTCGTCTGAGTTTTCAAGCTTCATAAAACGTAAGTTGCTTCGTAGCTACAGTTATAGTCAAAACCCAGTCTTGGTCAAGTACAGTCCGTGTCAATCAAGCCCAGTCAAGCTTTAGTAAAGTTTTTTTTTTTTTTTAATAATTTGCCCTTTCGGGCAGGCTAAAGCTATAGAGCCATACTGCCTTGTCTTAAGTGTTATTTCTGCTGTATCTTAGCTATAGTTATCGTCAAAGTCGTCTTTATCAAGTCCAGTTCGTGTCAGTTAATTCCAGTCATGCTTTAGTTAAGTAGTGGCGACTTTACTAGAAAGCTTCGATGGAGTTTTGGAAGCAACACGAAAACTCATGTTTCATCACATTATATCATTTTCCCACACTCGCGCTTGTAATTCAGCACTTTATGAATAAAACACCACCATTTTTATGCATAAACACTCGACAAAACACTAGTTTTGGAAAAAAATACAACGGAGCAACATGACTCTTCCCGCGTTCCCGCCAAAAACTCGCTTTAGTAAAGTTGTGGTGACTTTACTATAGACACTATAGAGCTTCGATGGAGTTTTGGAAGTTGATTATTCGTCTGTGATTATACCTATCTGAGATACTAATTATATGTAGATGACAGATATTCACAGATGACAGATGACAAACTCTACATCTTGGACCCCTCAGAACCTCAGATGAAGTAGGAGTTTTGGCGGAAACGCGGGAAGAGTCGTGTCGCTCCGTTGTATTTTTTTCCAAAACTAGTGTTTTTGTCGAGTGTTTATGCATAAAAATGGTGGTGTTTTTCATAAAGTGCCGAATTACAAGCGCGAGTGTGGGAAAATGATATAATGTGGTGAAACATGAGTTTTCGTGTTGCTTCCAAAACTCCATCGAAGCTTTATAATAAAGTCGCCACTACTTTACTAAAGCATGACTGGCACGAACTGACACGAACTGGACTTGACTAAGACGATTTTGACGATAACCATAGCTAAGATACAGCAGAAATAGCACTTAAGACAAGGCAGTATGGCTTTATAGCTTTAGCCTGCCCGAAAGGGCAAATTATTAAAAAAAAAATCAGATGAAGTAGTTTTTAATCTGAGTTGGACCCTCTGCTCGTGTGCTGTACACTCTATACTCTATCTACATCTACTTTAATAGTATTTAATAAATATACTATTAAAGAGAGTCCTTTTGTGATTGTGATTCTACAGGACTACCTACATGAAGATTACGAATACGATAAGAGCTCGAGAAGTTTTAACTATATTACAACTAAAACACGTTATTATAACTTTGGAATAATAATAAGCTTGTGGAGAATTACATTACCCATAACATACAATGGGTAATAAGAAATTTAATTTCCACATAATGATGACATATCTAAAAAGTTAACAAAAGTAGTCACATAAATAATTGCGAAAGATAATTTTTCCCTCATTTTATAAGGAGTCGGCTAAGGGATGCAATCTGGAAGATGGGCAGCAGCGTCTTCCTCTATCACTCAACTGCGCTCGCCAACCCGTCTGTCAAGCATGGCGAGTATTGGCAAAACCCCCCCAAATGACCAGTTGGAAGTCAATGGAGAAGGCCTATGTCCAGCAGTGGACGTCCTACGGCTGAAATGATGATGAATAGTTATTATTAATATTTTGTTACTTATAAGAGTATAGTCAAACTTAAAAAGCAGTTGACAATACTATCAACTAACGAAGCTGGATATTCAAATGTTACAAAAGGCTAAAGTATAACTATTATTATCTGTTAAAATAGCAATATCTTTGTTTACAGCTGAAGAAGAAATCAAAAAGGAACCTTTGGTATCAAGTGAATTAGACAAAGAAGAAAATCCAGAAAATTCATGTTCAGAAAATCCATGTCCAGAAAATCCATGTCCAGAAAATCAAAACAAAATGCTTAAACTAATGGGGTTACACAAACCATATAGCATAGATGAAATAGAAAACTTAATAGAAGATTATTGTAATGCAGTGAGTCACAATTCAGTTTTTTTCTGTCTGTTTCCCATTTTCTTTTGAGGTCTCCTAGGAAGTCTTAAAATGATGTCTATTTTGAGATTTGTTGTGTCATATTCAAAGGTCATCTTCACATCCATTTTCTTTACCTCCAGGCTTACCACAATATTTTAAGGGTCTCCTAATTTTGGGACTGACCGTACCAGCACAAATGACTTGGCAATTTTTTTTTGTATTTTGCAACAATTTGAGTATTTTATTATTAGGTTAGGGTCTATATGCAATCTATGGGCTAGCTATTCTATAAAACAACATTTTAGGCACTACAGAAGTGAGACTTCTATAGTGTCTTGGAAATATTTATACAGACCTGAATTGACTGCATTCACACTTGCAACTTTGACACTTTCTCAAAGCAGAGTAGTAGCGAAAGCATCCTATAAACTATAGCTGAGAACTCGTATGGGAAAAAACAGCTGTTCTATAGAGAAAGTTTGTTGACTCTTGAATAAATGTTATAGTAGCAGATAAAAAAATGCATTGAATGATCCCTTTCTGGCTTAGCATGCCCTAATTTTTCCTCAATTCCATTGCAAACAACCAATTGCATTCAACTTGCAACTGTTACTTAGCTGTGGCTTTTAAAGAGTGTTAAAATTAAGCCCTTGAAATATTTCCAGGACATACGAGATGGCATAGAAAGTACTAGAGTGCATGTAAACTTTAAGAATAAAACTATAGCTTATGTGACATTTAAAACACAAAAACTTGCCGAGCAAGCTGTTCTACTACTTCGTGATAAAGATATTACAGTTATTGTTGGTACATTTGATCCAATTACGGGCAAAAATATAGGTAAGTACATTGTTTAATTTAATACTTAACTGAGTAGGTGTCCTTAGATATTCTGTAAAATCTAGCATGACTAAATATAATACAGCCTTATTATTTTGAGGCTTAGAACCATATAAATGATATTAGGCGGATAGGTCTCGACTGTGCACCTCTACACAGTACTGTAGTAAAAATATGAAAAAGAAAATTGTGAATGACACCTTATGTATGTAAGAAGAGGATGAAATCTTTAGTATACAATTTTCTACCAAAAATCAATTAGAACATTTTGTGATCCTAGCTTTTAGAATTCATAACTTTATTAGAATGAATAACTAAATAAAATAACACTTCATTTCAGGTCCTACATCAAAAGTACGAAACAAAATAAATTGCTTCATATGCAGGGAACCTGGCCACAAAGCTTTGACGTGTCCCAACCGTGAAAACAACTTACATGAAACTACTACAACCAACTTATGTAAGGCATGACCCACTTAGAAAATATCCAGGCCACTAAACTTGCAACATTTGAGGCTCTTTAACTACACCTAAATGGAGACCTAGCTCTGTACGCCCGGCCACATAATACCTACAATAAACTTAATTATAATACACATATGTATAAGCTACGTTACCAGAGCGACATATTCACCTCAGCGAAAAAGCTGTTTAAAATTGATTAAAAAAAAAGTATAGATCCCAAATCGTACATAATATACATATTAATAACTAGCCATTGTTACCCTATGCAAAAATATTACTGACTATTGACTTGATTTTTCATTAAAGTATCGGAGCATTCGACACTGGCAAATGCACGAAAGGGCAAAAACAAAAATTAAAAAAAAAACATAATTATTCCAAACCAGCTGCCCGTCTCGACTTAAAAAAATAAAATAAATCGTAAATAAATTCTAGAATGTACATTGACACTGTAGTTTATGAGATGTGTGTATATCATCAGTAGCAATGACAGTAGAAATCCAATGTTAAAAATTACAGCACAAGCAACTAAAAGGCCTGCCTCAGATGAAACTGCCAGCCCAACAGAGGAGAAAATAAAAAAATATGAAGTTGATTTCCGGAGAGTGATAAGGTTGACCCATATACCCTGGGCATGGGATGTTCCCAAAATAAAAGAGTTCATAAAAGAACATACTAAAGAGAATGAGGTGAGGAGGAGGTTTTTGTAGCGATGATAGCTCAGTGGTTAGCGCGGTAGATTCGCTTGCCGAAGGGCGTGGGTTCAAACCCCAACAATGAGCTTGAGCTGCCGGTGAAGGAAAACATCGTGAGGAAACCATAGCATGGTGGTAGGGGACTTTCTAGTACTCGGCTGGCTAGCTACCACCCTCAAGTTGAAAATCTGCCGCCAAGCATCTAACGGTGTGTTCCGGCAGCCTCACTTGAGAGCCAGTTCCATTCCAGGCTAGGTGTGCTTTACCATCTTCGATCACACCTTCACTTAACATCAGGTCAGCTGTGGTCAAACATCTATCCTGTCAAACATTAAAAAAAAAAAAAAAAAAAGTCTACTTATAAAAGGTTATAAGCTTTGGTGTATCAAGCTAAATCGAGGTATTTGTACAAATACAAATATTTTATTGATAACACCAATGTTCCAAGTCAATTCCTTTGTACAATTTCAAATATATTAAAAATGTCAAAATAAGGTACATGTCAATAAAATGACATGACAAAAAAACCATAATTACTTACTAGTGATTTAATAATCTTTTAGTTTGAAATACTCGTCAATGCTAAAAAAACAATGTACTGATCATTGCTAACAACTATTGCTAAGGGGACAACTGTGAAATCTCGAATAAAACAGCTGCCCCACGTATTTGATTAAGGACCAACAAGCTTTTTCCATGAAACAGCTACTTTGTAGATCCCAAACTTATAACCTTTTTATTATACATTTATTTTACATAATTATATGTTGTATAGCTATGAATTTTATTATCTTTGTGATTTGCATGTTTCTTGAGGGTAATTGACAGAGTCATATATTTGATACCTTTTACTAGCTATGTTGGTCGTTCAGCCGCAAGATGAGTCGACGATATCGTCACCACTATCGCACCTGGACTAGATTGGCACATGACCGTGGCAGATGGCATAACAAGAGAAAAGCTTTCACCCAGCTGTGGGATAAAGAAGGCTATGGATGATGATGACGATTCCTAAAAGTAGTTCCTAAAAAGGCACAGTATAATTATCATCTGAGCTAATAGTAGCTATTTTTCCTATACATTTTTAAATGATAATTTCATCGCTTATAAACGGAGTATCTGGCACAAGTGAATTATTTTTTGGGGACCCCCAGACCTCCATGCATTTTTTTTTGTATTAATTTTAAGCTATTGCATAGCTTCTATCGCGGGCCTTGAGCGTGGTGACCGAATCCAGAAATTCCGTAACGAAAATAACCTAACACCCCCCACTCCCACCGGCACAGCGGTGATACTTTTTAGTTTTGCCATCTATCGATGAATAGCAGAACTTTTAATGCAATAGCTTTACCGCGGCAGTCCCAGAGTGCCACACGTCTTTTTTTTGTGTTAAAAATATCACCATCTAATTGCGTCGAGTGTGGCGTTTATGGAGATAGGTGCATATTTTGGTGGCGTGTGTGCGGAACGAATTCTTTAGAAGACTAACAAGAAAAATATAATGCATTAAACAGTCTAATCCCCTTAACTTTACTATACTTTTAAATTCTTTATACTACTTAATTTTATGTTTCAGGAAATTTATAGAGGGATACAATACGTTTATAAAGATATGTCGCGCAAATGTAACGACATCTCTAAAGTAGGCAAATGCCACGTGTTATTCGCAACCTCGAAACTGTCCATTGCTGCCAAATTTATGATAAACAAAAGCCCCACAGTTACCAGTATGGGCAAAAAAATCTGGGCCTGTTTGGATAATAAAAGTATGTATACGGTTATAACTTATAAGCTTGTATATTAGGCCGAATGCATACTGCTGTATTTATTGTATTTATAATTATTAACGTCTTTACAAATACAATTTTACCAATGTTATAAGTCAATACCGTAGTATCATTCGAAATATATCATTAAAAGAGTTTTAAACCCCTGATTATAATTGTGTCAATGAATAAAAAACAAAATGTCAAAATAAGGTATGTCAATATACAAACATGTCAATTTAAAAATACACTCAATGTAAAATATGTCAATATAAAAAATATTGTCAATATAATAAAATGACATGACAAAAAAATCATAATTACTTACTAGTAATGTAATAATCTTCTTAAATCTTTTTAATTTAATATGAGGGCAATTCTGAAATCGAAAAAAAAAACTACTTATAGATCTTTTGCCACCATGCAGTAGCGTGTAAACATTAAAAATTCCAGTTGGAAGAGTACTGCAGCTATCAAAATTACAGGGCTACAAAATAATATAATATTTTCATGTTAAAAATTTTCATTGATTTTATTACCGAAGTTATAAGTCATGATCATGGCACGGGTTCAGAAATATTACCAGTTTCATACTGGATGATGACAGGATTCTAAAGGTACCTAAATCTGTTCAGATATTTAAAGATTACAATGAAACTCCCATACATACCTTGAAAGCACTTACACTTTTATGATCAGTCGTGTAAAGAAAGAACGAAATTATAATCATTTCAGTTTAAAACTAGACAAAGGCCACACCTTAAACATGTTGTCACTTTTACAGAATCACCAGTTCTATGGCTCCCTAATAATGCACCAGATATATTGGCGATGAGAGAAAGAAGTTTTAAACTAATAGAGCAAAGGCGAGCTTCGTCAGAAAATAGTTTTTCAAAATTCGAGCGAGAATCGCCCAACCCCCAGACTAGGCGAGATCTGCCATCAAACTTCAATAAGCCTTATTTCCCTTCACTGTAAGTAACCATATCACATTGCTTAGATTTTCCTAAAAGATCAAAGTGAAAGTCATCAAGCTTTGACGTTCATCATCATCATCAGCCTTTTGTAGTCCACTGCTGGACATAGGCCTCTTCCAAGACACGCCACTCAGCCTGATCTTCGGCTTTTCGCTTCCATCGACCGCCAGCTGTCCTACGTAAAGTTTTGACGTTAACAAAGTTAATTATCTCTGCTAATGCAATGAATTTGTCATAAAAGTTATTAATAAAAAAATATATTTAAATAAATGTGCTGCAGCCAGTTAATGGTGTAATTTATGTTGAGCAACCAATATTAAAAAATGTGTACAAAATTCGTGTTTATATTGCTGACTACAATTACTGTACAAATACATATATTTTTTACTGTTGATGAGCTATGTGTTTGACCTGATATTAAGTGACGGTGTGGTCGAGGATGTTAATGGCAGCCCCGTTGGCTCATTGGTAGTATATCTGCCTTGAGAGCTGTAGGGCGTGGGTTCGATTCCCACTCAGGGCAAACATTTTGTGAATAAACATGTTTGTTCTGTGTCTGGGTGTTCTGTATGTATTATAAGTATGTATTTACAAAAAAAAAGTATTTAAGTATTCTATCAGTTATGTGACTTCCATCACACAAGCTCTGCTTAGTTTGGGGTCAGATGGCGCTGTGTGTATAGTCCTACGATATTTATTTATTTAAAGCAAACCTACCCTAGGATAGAACTGACTCTCAAGTGAGACTGCTGGAACACATCGTTAAGTGCTTGGCGGCAGATTTGTTTATCTATTTATCGATATAATTGTTCCGGCAGCTTATGGCTTGGCGACGAGTCTAGGCTGGTGATGAGTACAGATTTCAATACAATATTATTCATAACACCATTCATGTCAAATTTAATATGTCAAAATATAAAAAACATGTCACAATACTTCTACCAAATTTGAATTCGTCAAACGCCTGCCGCCAATTTATTTTACGGTCTCTACAATTCTACAAAGTGAAGTGTAATTTTTTTTAATTACAGTCCTTATGAAAATAGCTCTGAAAACAGTATATTCGAAAATGCTCTGCTATCGTTGAAACAAGACAAAGATACTGATTCATATGGCCTCAGTAAGGATTTTCTGGACTCCATTGGCGTTTCGCTCCCACTTACAACAAAAATATACGTAGATTTGGTATGTGACATTGTATTTAAGTCAAAGTAATACATTAACCACTTCACAGTAGTTAAGCGTGAAATCAATAGATACCACTCCTTTTTAAGTTTTTTTTTGTGCTAGATAGGCTAGGGTTTTGACCACAGCTCACCTTATGTTATGTCGTGTGGTAAATTTGTCAAATTTTAATTTTACATGTTTAGTCAAGTTTCTGATAAGTTTTTAATTATTGTTGTCAAATTAGTTAAATTTAAAATCCTCATCACTGTTGTAACTAAAACGAGTGTTAAGCGGAAATAAACTTAATATGAATCTTGTATATTCAAAATGAACTTCCGCAAAGTAACTCCTGAATCAATCAATTTTATTATTATAAATTTTTTTTTTTTTTTTTATACAAAAAAAAAAAAATATTTAACAGAAAATATGTGTACAAAGATCGTAATATCTTACAATAGTCCCCGCACTAGGGCTAGCCTGTATCGCGGGAGGCTGGAACCGATTAAATATATTAAATTTAATGGAGAACTTGTACAATTTTTTTTTAACTTTATAATTTGACACTAATAAATTAAAAAGCAAGGAGTGCAGAAAAGTATATATGTGCATGAGGTGTGTGTGTGTGTGTGTGTGTGAAAGAGAGAGAGTGTGTGTGTGTGGGTGTGTGTGAGAGAGTGCGTGTGTATGTGTTGTGAGAGAATGTGTAAGAGATTTTATATTTGACAGCAAGTGTACGAATTGGTTTGATTTTAGTATTGGCCTTAAAATCTAGTTCATAACTTGAGGTATTACGTAAATTACTTCATGATTGGACGATAAACAGAGACTCAGTAGCATCGTAGTCGAGTGAGAGAAGCCATTTCTTTACTTTTTCTTTAGCACCATGATTAGAGCTGTCGCTGAGATTGCAGAACTTCGTGAGGCGTGAGAAATGTTTCCGATATCATACTCACTAAATAAATAATAGATTGAAATATGATTGTATTGTAGTTGGACCAAAAGTATGATGACGAGAATCTGATCCGAAAGCTGTTTAGCCACGCGGGCACCGTGACTTCTGTGGTGATCCTCGCCCGAGTCAACGACATCATCAAGGTGAAAGTGGAGTTCGATCATCCCGTGGAAGCCGTTCAGGTAACTCGTGCACTGCAATTTAATTACAACAAAAGTACCTTCCCAGTACCCTCTTTGCTTAGACCACTTGACTTATATAAGTACGTGGTTATAAGCTCGGCCTCATATCGCACCTTTAGAATTGAAGTGGCTTAACTCAAAATTTTGAGAAAATGACTTTTATACACAGAACGACTTATAAACATGTATTCTATCAGTTTATTATAAATAAACGGACTCTTTTAGTCCAGATAAGGGCAAACGCACTATTTCCGTCTCTTTTAAATCATGCGCTTACCGCGTGCCCCTCGGTATTAAAGGACCTCATTCAATGTTGCGTGGACACTGCTAAACATTGGGTGCCGCGCGGTTGTTCCGTAAGCGACGTACACTGTAATCCGCCGTTTTAATACCAAACGCAAGGTAACTTTTTATGACTCTTTTTAGGTTTGGGCGTTTCAATACTCAATGATTAATAATATTGTGGTGTCGTATTTGTACTGCCGTCATTTTATTACTAAACATTGCATAAATGATTGAGCCTTATTTTATACTATGGCCTTACTTTACTAACCAATTTTGTGACTGCGGAGACGTATACGTAAATATGTTTACTCTTTACTGAATGCTGTGTGACTTAGCAAGCTTCAAATTTTTAATTGAGTCTTTTATTTTTATTTCTGTTTATGTTTGAGATCAATGATGAAAAGAAGAGCAGATCTTATTTTGCAATTATTACACCGGAATGAAAATACAATGCAAGAACAGTGTGAAAAGATGAGTGCAGCAAGTTTCGAAGGTTATACTGGTGTTGATAATGAATGTAATAAGGAAAACTATTTGGATACTATTTGGACCCTTGGATAAGGCTATAGATGGAAGTCCTAGTATGAACCCTGTAATTTTACCGCAAGTGGACATTGAACAACGGATTTTAAAGGATATTAACAATACGTCGAAAATCAGTGCTGAGTATAACTTTGATTCAATTATCGAAGAACAAACATCACAAAACATGAGAGTTCGGGCCAGTAATACATCATCATCCAGTTCTTCTACGTCATCATCTTTAAGTTCCAGCACATCATCGTCGTCGTCGAAAGTTTTTTTCATCGGCGAAACAAAACGGAGACGAAATGAACATTAACGGCTCACCTTCAATTATACCAGGTACCCCTATAGACTGCACGAATATAATTTGTGCCGAGCCTTCAACCAGCAAAAGACGTTAGAACAAAAGACATAAACTATCGTCAATCACCTGTGCATTCTGAGGAATCAGACGTTGATCTGAGTGACGCTGATCCGATCTATAACGATTCATCGCTAAGACGCTCTTTAAGTTCATCAAGCACCACGTCTGACAGGGAAATTAATGTTAACGATGTAATTGTTTCCTCTGAACTACTTCCACAGAATAAAAAAACCTAGGAAGCGCCTGCGCAATCCATCTCAATGGAAACAAAATATCATTAAATCGCATCGGAATACCGGAAAAGCCTACCAATCACTTTCAAAATCTAATAATGAGGAACCTGCAAAAAAAGTAAGAGATAGTTGTGTTTGTAGACTTCGTTGTTCCGGTAATATAACCCCTGAGAAGAGATGCGAAATATTCGACTATTATTGGCAGCTAAGTAATTTGGACTTGAAGCGATCTTTTATCAAGGCATGCATGATGGCGGTGAAACCCAAATATAAGTATACAAATGCTGCCAATCCTCGTAAACCAAATACGGCCTTTTATTTTACTATTGATAACCAAAGAATTCGGGTTTGTAAAACTTTTTTTATCAATATACTAGATATAACAGGAACAAACAAACAAACAAATAAGAACTGTGAAACTAAAAACAAATTCCAGAAGAAGATCTTAGAGTGCGTTCTAGAATTGTCCGATCCAATTGACCCAAGTCTTGTACAATATATTGAATACCATATTAATAGTATACCGCGCATAGACTCCCATCATCTAAGATCTTCTACTACAAGAGAATATAGTATATAAGGTTAACTTTCATCAGGATATTATTAAAAATGCAGTGGGTTGGAGAGACTTACTTAGCGAGATAAAAGTGTTAAAATTTGGTAAGGACGAGTTATTTTTATTTTACTATAAATACATACGCCGAAAAAGATTTCAAGGAAGTCATTTGCGCAATGAAAGAAATAAAATGAAGAATCGCGTGAAATTGCACTATCGAAGGCTTATAGAAACAAAATAGAGCTTGCACAAAAGAAAAAGAAAGATCTGAATTATCTTATACGAACTAAAGCCATCACTGGTACATACGCCTGGTTTCATGACTCGGTTTTGTAATTAATTACTACTTAATTATATATTTTGATCTTATTTTAGTGTCGAAGCAATTTAGGTTATTTTTCCTTTTTTATTTCATAAAGGTTTTTTGATTTCTTAGATCTTTTCATAAACATTTTATGGCTTGCTTTATTGTTATTTTTCTACTCTATTGATAAAAACTGTTATTATTGTTTTATAGTCTTTTATCAAAGGTTTAGTATTTAGTTTAGGTTTATTTAAAACTACTGAACTTAAACTTCCTCTTCCTTCTCTTTTATACGAAGTATAGTTTTTAACCATACGTCGGGAAACAATTATTTCATGATTTTAATTAGAAAAGTAATAGTAAATAATACCCAATTGGGTAGGTATATATTCTATATGTGAGCTGACTGATCTCAGTACTAAATATTGTAAGCATCTTTTAAGGCACTTTTTAAAGTCTGATTGTTTATTTTTTAACAAGTATTATACATATAAGCAAGACCAATATATTTTCTTTTTTGTGAGATTATAATGTGATGTTGGTAGCGGTATTTTTTTTATCAATGTAATAGTTTTCGTTGATTGTGTTTAATGTGATTAGTGAGGCAAAATTTGCAAAATGTAAAGTTATGAAAACATACTTTGTTGCTTACTTTCCTTTAAATTAGCAAGTCATAAATAATTAAACTAGCGTATTCCAAAATTAGTCACCAAGCAAAAATATAACTTCAGAAATTAATCGCCTCCTTTTTAAATAGTCACAATTTGTTTTAGTATAGTTAAGTAAAAAAAAGACACAAAGTCAAATAAACCAATAATATTAAATTGTTTTCGGAAAATAAGTGACATCTTTTTTTTAATGATTAATTAACTAAGGTTCTAATTAGTTATACTTAAAGTTTTAGTATCCAATCATTAAAACAATTCCTAGCCTACGGTAAATAACAAAAATTGTAAAAAAAACTGCTTAGCCTAAAGCATTCCAACTGAAAAACTAAAAATGAGCCAAGTTTTCAATTACATTTTTGGCCTTTACCAAAAAACAAGAATTTTGGATTAAGCCACTTCAATTCTAAAGGTGCGATATCATAACCTATGAACCTAACCTAACATATTATTTAACCCCTCCCGAAACTATAGTCAGAGTATCCGATATCATTAAACGTGAGTACCTAATCCTGCATACGTATGACAAAAATGTGTCAAAAACCAAGTAAAAAGTTAAGTATTTACAAAAAATGTAAGTAGGTATCTAATAAAACGTATTTTATCAGTTATCTGGTTCCCATAGTACAAGCTTTGCTTTTAGTTTGAAGCTAGATACCGCTGTGTGAAATGTCGTAAGATATTTATTTCTATTGTTTAGGTACTAGCGGACGCCTCGCTGTTACACCCGCTTAGTTCCCGTGGGAATACAGGGATAAAAAGTAGCCTATGTCACCCGGGGATAGTGTAGCTTCCTAACGGTGAAAGAATTTTTGAAATCATCGGTCCAGTAGTTTCGGAGCCTATTCAATACAAACAAACAAATGTTTCCTCTTAATAATTGTATAGATGAACAACTTTTACTACTTATAGGAAATCAGACAATGAGTCAGCTTGATTGCCGGTCTTTATATACTATACAATACTATTTATACAGTCATATACGTATATATATGTAAGGTCAATTAACTTTTTCTATATTTTCTGACTTTTCTTCCATGACGTTGAGTTGTGCCCATAATAAAACTTATTTATTTTGGTGAGTAGGCACAATGGCGCCGTGACGACACTAATCGAAACACACGCTGTGATCGTTCAACCGAAAAACTAATGATATTACTACCCCATACTTTCAGGCTGTAGCCATGTTCAACGGCCAAAAATTATACCACAAGAAATTGATAGTACGCCTGGATAGGTATTTAAATAAGAGATTCTTACCCCCCGGTCTCCAAGACTTTGGCCCAGGACTAGGCAAAGACGGTCTCCCCGTAAAGAATATTCGGCAAACTATAAAGCTGCATGAAGCTGTAAACAATATTATGAAGGAAATATCAGCTCTTAAAATTGAAAACAAAACTGGATCAAATGAGACTGCTAGAGATAATGATACTCAGAAAACGTTAGCGACCTTGGCATCTAGTTTAACAAACCCGGCGACAAATCCTCTACTAGCGCTCAATGCGCTCCTGAACCCTCAAACAACCCAAATGCTACAGATGCTCACTCAGCAAAACACTACCAACAACGTAACTGCTGGTCCAAGTACGCCACAAGCACAAGTTTACCCACAAGCGTCGTCTGGTTGGAATCTTGGTCAACTCGCTGATGCCCAAAATATGCAGTATGGGTACAATTACTATAACATGCTAACAACAAATATGCAAGGTCAGAATATGCAAAGTGTACCAAATATGCAAAGTCAGAATATGCAAAGTGTGCCAAATATGCAAGGTCAGAATATGCAAAGTGTTTCAAATATGCAAGGTCAGAATATGCAAAGTGTATCAAATATGCAAGGTCAGAATATGCAAAGTGTGCCAAATATGCAAGGTCAGAATATGCAAAGTATACCAAATATGCAAGGTGTACCGAATACACAAGTACAGACTTTACAAAATGTACCAAATGTAAAAGGTGTACCGTATATGACTGGTTACGATATGCAAGCTTGTAATGTCCAAAGTAATGTGGCAAATGTACCAGACACAGCGAATGTGCAAATGGCAGCAAACTCGCTTAACATGTCGAGCGGATCACAAAATATAACGATGCCAGGTAAATCTCATTTTATGACTATTTCTACATTTAATTAATTGATGCTTGAATATTTTTTATATTCCCCTAAACTAACACAGGTTGATTTTATCAGAAAAAGATTCTAAATCTCGGCATTCTTTTAGAAAAAAGACCAGAACCAGGTCTGATTGTCTAATTCCCCCATGACCCTTTTTCTATCGAGCATGTGACGGTGTGGTAGAAGATACACCTAGCCTGGAATGGAAACTGGCTCTCAAGTGAGGCTGCCGGAACACATCGTTAGATGATTGTCGGCATAATTTCAGCTTAAAGGGGGTAGCTAGCCAGCCGAGTACCTACTTGAAAGTACCCTACCACCACGCTATGGCTTCCTTGCGATGTTTTCCTTCACCAGTAGCTCAACTCGAACTCATGTTTTTCGGCGTGCGAACCGAGCGCGCTAACCACTGAGTTATCATCGCTTCAAAAAGTACAAGTACAAAATACTAGCAAAATATTTATAATATGTTAAAAAATCTTGGCCTGTAAAGAAAAACCAAACATTAATTGCTGGAAAGAATATCTAAAGCAGTGTCGGTAGAATCATATCAATTTGGTTAGGCAGGGCTGGGAACACGATCAGGGACGGTGAACATTGTAAAAGACCCCTAAAAAAGGGGCCCTTAAATCTACACCTGGGTCTTAAGCATTACATTGGTGCCCGTCCCAGGTTGGATCCACACGATGATTCCATTTAAAAAAATCCCGTAAAAAGTTTCGTCTTGTGTAGGGTTATTTTTTAATATTTTTACAATGTTTTCTATCAATCTATTCCAGAATCAACTATGTTTTTTAATTATTATTTTTGCTCTTTCAGTCGATGCTGAAGGTACTAGAAGACGTAACAAATGCTCAGTGGTATTTAACAATGTATGTAATTCTACTTTAAACATTTTGAACTGCTTTTAAGTTGCATGTTGTCGTTCACGGCGCCAAATTCTTTATTTACCAATATCAGTTTAATTCCTTATCGTAGATTAATGACAACAGCTTCGCGGTATTAAACATCTTGTTAAATAACGCATACAATTTTTAATTTGGCGCCCTGAGGCGGTTAACCTTTGAATGATGTCTTGATGTCTATGATTTTAAAGTTAGAAATGATTTTAGGATGGACAAGCATTTTGTGATATAAACAAATTTAATGTTTGTTCTGTGTCTGGGTGTACTTAGAGGCGTCTCTAGCCCATGTAGCGCCTGTGTGGTGTGCAATCATTATCCTAGCGCCCTCTAGTAAGCGCCCGGTCAAAATGCAATGAGTACAAATGTATTTATAGCATTTTTTAATTATAGTATTTATTCATTTCAAACTTCCACATAATGTATAACATCAGATAAAGCAATGGCAAAAACATCGATTGCCTTATTTCACCAAACTAGTCTCTTAACATGTCTATATAAATGTTATATGTCAAAGTTAAAAAATGGACATTGTAAAAAAAATCGACTTATACTAATTTGATCAACTGATCGGTCCTTTTGTATGGAGTCATTTTATTTTGCAATTTGTTTTTTAACATTGACAAATCGAAGTTCTTTTTACGTAGGGTTGAGTTATAACGCCCGGCGTCATAACACGGGCGCAGGTTCATTGGAAGTGCCGAGGTCGGTAAAGCCGCCTTTAGGTGTAATATAGGTACTATTGCAAAAAAAACAATATTTAAGACTTTAAGTATTCTATCAGTTGTCTGACTTCCATAGTATAAAGTTTTGTTTAGTTTGGGGTCAGATGGCGCTGTATGTAATGTTCTACGATATTTATTTAGTTACTATTTACTTTCTGTGACTTTGACTAGTTTTAGTTAATTTTATCTTAAGACAAATTTATTAACTAGGTACTTGCCTACAAACCAATGTCACTATTTTTATTTCAATGAAACGAAAAGAGACAACTCTTTATTTGGTGTATTATCCGTATTATGGAGTGTTTTAACATTGACAGCTGCCACCGAGCGTGACAGTTCCAGCGCTGCATAACAAGATGCGCGAGATAGGCGAGGTGCGCTCGGCCGAGCTGACCGGCCCGGGGCGCGCCGTCGTCTCCTTCTGCTCGCCGCTAGATGCGGAGACCTGCATTGGTATCCTTTACATTCTACTACACCGTCTTTTACATAAAGCAAAAATGGCTGTTCTTTTTAACAGACTCAAAAAAGGATTTCAATTCGACTTTTTTGTTTTTGTAAATTTTTTTTAATGTAAATGTAATGAGACCGACTGCGCTCTCCTGATGGTAAGAGATAACGCATGTCGATGACCATTGCAGCAATACGCAATACTTTGAGTGGCAAAACAAAGTCCGGGCCATCGCTGCTGTGGCGCTCATTACTTTAAGACTTTCGATGGTTAGTCTCAACAGCCCAGTAATTTCGCTAGCTGCAGTACCCTTCACACCGGAACACAGTAATGTTCACACACTGGTACCTAGACGACTTCCTGCTAAGGAAATCTACCACCGAGTAAATAGTAGTAGTATGTATACATGTTACGCGATAATCCCGCCAATTATGAAAATTATGAATCGATTTTGATGATTATTTTTGCTTCTCAGGGCGTCCTGCGCATATTCAAATTCATGGTCTACACTCTAGAACAACACACACTAACAAGCCCATACTTATATGTATATAACCCAAGCGGACGCCGCGCGGTTTCACCCGCGTAGTTCACGTTCCCGTAGGAATACAGGAATAAAAAGTGCCTTAAGTCACCCGGGGGCAGTGTATCTTCCCAACGGTGAAAGAATTTTTGAAATCGGTCCAGTAGTTTCGGAGCCTATTCAATACAAACAAAAAAAATCAATCAAATCTTTTCTCTTTATTGTAGTATAAATGACATTTTTCTTATTGTTTTACAGAAATACTCGATCGCACTAAAGTGGACGGACAGGCTATCTACGTAAAGTACTTGTGAATTCGGTAAGTATGAAACTAATCCAACTCCTTTTTTCTCTACAGCATCAGGTAGTCTGAAAACTTAATATTGCATGACGTAATTATCTGTGCCATATATTTCAAAGTTTACGCGGAACGGTAGTATTAAGTTGGCTATTAACTCATTATGAACCAAGTAAAATGGGGCCTAACCGACGTGTGGCAATGTCATGGATTGACCGTATGTACGTGAACATTTTTTAACATTAGAAGTCCCTTGTATCTCCATGTGGCCATCCATAAATTACATCAAGCGTTAAGGGGGAGGGAGGGGGTCGACGAAGTGTGACATTGTGTTACAAGGGGCGGGGAGGGGTCCCACATTTTTTCAAAATACATGTCATAATTTATTTATCTAATTTCTAAAATTGCAAAATATGTGTCATCACACTAGGTAGGGTCGGTCTGGTCTCACAAATATGACCAGCTGTAGCAAGGACGGGAGAGAGGTAAAAAAATCATGAAATTCGTGTGACGTAATTTATGAATGGTCCTCCCAGTAGCCTTCATCAATTCGGTATGTAAAGAAAAAAAATACTTTGCTGATTCCAAAACCATTTCGAAATATTACATTCCTGTACATGATTTTTCCGTTTAAAACTCTTTAAACTATGAGACGGGGTTTATTTTAATAAAATACATAAAATAAATTTGACTTTCAATTAACTTCTAATGACGTCATGTCCTTGGCTGTATAAGGATTCTTTCAGTGCCTAAAAAAAGGTACATATTTTACATATTCAGCCAATGTTATGACGTCATAACTATAAAAAGTTTAAAAATGTATTAGAATTAAACTACCGCATAGAAAGCCAAAATATTCAAATTAGTTTCATAAAATAAAGTTTACTATCAGTAAAAAATATAAAATAAATAAAAAAAAAAACTTTACATACCGAATTCTTTGATCATTTAGCTATCGGTGTAATTATATTTTGAACAAGCTGAGCCCCGCGGTAGGTATTACCAGCTACATTTTGTCGGAATAAAAAGTAGCCTATGTCTTAATCCAAGGTGTCAGCTACCTCCATACCAAATTTAATCTTTTTTTTTTCAATATAAAAAGTAGTGAGACGAACGAGACGCTCTCCTGATGGTAAGAGACCATCCTGTCCATGACCATCGCAGCGATACACAGAACTTTGAGTAACAAAACAAAGTCCAGGGCATCACTGCTTTGACGCTCATTACTTTGAGACTTTAGATGGTTAGTCTCAACAGCCCAGTAATTTCGTTAGTATTTCCCAGTATTTCATCAAAATTGGTCCAGCCGTTTAAGCGTGAAAAAGTTGCAAACATACAAATACACAAATCTTTTATTAATAACACCACAGTAACAGGTTATTCTTCCATTCATATTTAAGAATAAGAACACATTTCAATACAATGAAAATGTCAATAAAATAATATGTGCCACTTGTGGCACTAGTTAATGGGCCGCCTTACACGTTCAATCATGATCACGATCCGCGATCCGCGATCATGATTTCAAAATTTGTAGATATTATGCGATCCGGAGCATCAGTCCGTCAATCCGCTTCGTACACGATCAGTCTGGATCGCGATCATTGATCGCGGATCGCGGATCGCGCGCTACGTGTACGGGCTGCCTACAAGGTTTTTTGTTCTCTGTACTCTTTTCTATTTATGATGTGCACAATAAAGAGTTATATCTCTCTGAGAGTCTATCTGTCTGTGAGTTATAGAGTTAGAGTTAGTTTGTAGCGATGATAGCTCAGTGGTTAAGCGCGGTAGGTTCGCATGCCGAAGGGCGTGGGTTCAAACCCCAACAATGAGCTTGAGCTGCCGGTGAAGGAAAACATCGTGAGGAAACCATAGCATGGTGGTAGGGTACTTTCTAGTACTCGGCTGGCTAGCTACCACCCTCAAGTTGAAAATCTGCCGCCAAGCATCTAACGGTGTGTTCCGGCAGCCTCACTTGAGAGCCAGTTCCATTCCAGGCTAGGTGTGCTTTACTATCTTCGACCACACCTTCACTTAACATCAGGTGAGCTGTGGTCAAACAACTAGCCTGTCAACCATTAAAAAAAAAAAAACTATCTATCTATCTATCTATGTCACATATAAAATAAAATACACAAAATACACTCGCAAGCTTTCGCCTTTATAATATTAGTGTGGTGCAGGTAAGAGCTTTGTAGCTGCAACATCAAAATCCATCCCTCGATTTTGTGATCATCAGTTGTCTGGATTAGCTCCTACTAAGGAAGCAAATAGAACGTCGTACCTATTCACGTCAAAAGCAGCTGTTTTGTATATTTTTTATTTTTACTTATATTGTAGGTATTTTTTGTTTGTATTTTTCTATTTCAGGGTTGGTCCATGGTAAATGTTCAAACTGATAGCTATAAATCCTTTTAATATTGCACTTCGTATAGTGTATAGCTCATAGGACAATGTTGTACAGCGGGCCATACTAACCTCTAGAGGCAATTTTGGCTTAGAGCTAGAGCTAAGAGAGCAAGTGTGACGGCTGTTACAACACCTCGCTTTTTGAAGCGGCTACCTCGAAAAAATATCTTGAGCACGATTAGGGTAATGTTAAAAGGCGAGCCGTAAATGCCATGCCGTGCACTTTTTGAAGGCGATAATTAGGGTTTGGGTCCCGGGTCGTCACGTGTCTCGAAGTCCCGGGACTTTTCGCAACTTTAGTTGTCTTGTGTCCCAGGATTTACTGACTACGCTCTCCGTCAGTTTGTCTGTATGTTTCACTAGAAATTAACCTAATTAAAATTCTTCAAAAAAGGCTTACCCCTCATAAAAAAAAAAAAAACAAAAAATATATTTTAAAAGTCTCAAAGTCCCGGGAATTCCCGGGACTTTGATTGTAGGCTGTCTCGTGCCCCGGGACTTTGAAATTGTCGGGAATTCCCAAACCCTAGCGATAATTGCAAGGCAAGCCATGTATTTTGCTGTACTGAGCAATATTGCAATGCGAGTCAACTTTGTACATAGGTTTGAATTTCGCTATCTGAAAACATTATTTACATTAATGAACCTTGTCGTAATGTATCAAGGTTTCATTTTGTGTAACACGTGTTTGTTTCGTGTGTAGAGTAGGTACACACTCGAAGCTGTTCACGCTAGCGCAGCGTGCTGTTCAACTCATAGGTGACGAAAGCTGGTAGCTAAACAACTTTTCGGGCTGGAACCTAGAATTGGGTCGGGATATGACTGGTTACCTTCATAGGAAGGTTTTGGTTGTCCAATACCCACGAAGGAAAAGTTGCTAAGTCAACTAATAAACTGGACAGAAACTAACTTTACACGCAGTGGCGTAGCGTGCCTTAGAGGGGCCCTGTATCAAAATTAGGGGCCCAAATGAAAGGTAAAGATTTCTCAGAAGAGAAATGAAAATGCTTGCGTTAAATTAAAATATGTAAATATTTATTGATATGGACAGTTGATCGTATGATAGTTTTTTTCCCGGGAAGCACGAGATTAAGTGACATTGTGGATAACATTTTACAAATTTTTGCTTACACATATTAGGGGGCCTCTGTAGCCCGGGGGCCCCGTATCATTGATAAGGTTGATATGTTGGTAGCTACGCCCCTGTTCACACGATAACGCCCGCCCAAGAGAGATGAGGCCTGTAGTAACGGCAAAAAAACATTATTTATCATTACGTTCACGAGGATGATGAAGGATGATACAATGTCGTGAAAGTTTCCATGTTAATCCCAAAAAGCTTGCTGTGGTCGTCACTTGGACATGACCGCGAGTTACTTTGAGTGGCTTTGACTATTGTCTGGTTGGGTTTGTCTTATTTATGTGTCTGATACACATGCAATTTGATACTGGTAGTATGCTAGTGCTATACGATACTGGTAGCTGAAATCAGTATGTAAAAAGCCCACGGTAGATACGAATTATTATATGTGCAAAAACTTGGTTTTGTTGAAAAAAAAACCGAAATGCATTATTTAAAAAAATTGAAGTAATTATGAACTAGTCACTATGTGAGGCATTTGGTCCATACTGTTCTACGGTTACAAAAAACTTAAGGTACGAATAAATATAGGTACCAACAGTTTTAAGGTCGGTACTGTTATCATAATTTTAGAAGCTTTAGTTGACAGTCTTAGTTCATTTAAAATGTTGCAGAGACTTTGTAATTGGGCTACAACATTTTTAATAAGTAGACTTGTCAGCTAATAAAATAATTGAAATTGACCTTACTGCCTGTATACTGTACCTATTTACAGACGTAATTTGGTATTCGATTGCTGCAGACTGATCAGTAATTAGCGAAAGAGCTTAGTTAGCTGGTTGTCGCTGATCCGGGCGGTCGTGCCCAACTCCTGTTATTAAAAATATTTATTGGAATTAATAAAATAATGCCAATCCAGTCAAACTCAGTGTTGGATTGAGGCTATGTGCGTATTTATGATGTGTGCATGTATGCGATGAAAATCATGAAAGGGTGTGTATGTATTTGTATTTTATGATCTGACATTGAATTGTTTATTTCAGAGAATGTACGTGACAGAAGATAATTAGATATACTTAGGTTCATAATTGCATAAGTTTGACAGCCTGTTTTAATTATAAAAAAACTTCTGATGTATACTAGCTTACTTGGAATAAGCATACTGTCGCTATAAAATGAACTCTTTCATTTGAAGTAACATGATGATTATTAAGGTGTACCTATGTACATTTTTGACATAGATTATAAATAAACTTTTTATTACTAAAAATTGTGTAATTTCTTGTCCCTAATATAGACTAACTGTACCCGAGATTATTTTGGTAAATAGGTACCTAGTTGTTTAATCATTTTTGATAACTCGATTATCTATAAAAAAAATAAACTTTTTATCACGAAAAATTGTGTAATTTCTTGTCCCTAATATAGACTAACTGTACCCGAGATTATTTTGGTAAATAGGTACCTAGTTGTTTAATAATTTTTGATAACTATTCCATGCGATTTATCTATAAAAAAAATTAACTTTTTATTACTAAAAATTGTGTAATTTCTTGTCCCTAATATAGACTAACTGTACCCGAGATTATTTTGGTAAATAGTTACCTAGTTGTTTAATAATTTTTGAAAACTCTATTCCATGCGATTTATCTAAAAAAAAATCATTGTCAAATATTGAACTTTCCCATTTATATTAGGTTTGTGGGTACCTACAATTAATGTAAGATAGATAATAATAGTTTTTGAGGAAACATAAAATGAATCATTTCTGTGCATTAAATTTTCAAAACTTACAAAAGTTATGAGAAGTAAAATAATAACATGGTAGGCTTTTAGTGTTGTTTCCTTGTTTCTGTAAAGTGTTATCTGCCCTGTTAGTTCATTTGGTAGTAGCTCTGCTCCTTGAGCTAAAGGATGTAGGTTCGATTCCTAATCCAGGACAGATATTTGTTGTCTGGGTGTTCTAGGTATAAGTATACAAGTATTCTATCAGTTGTTGGTCCCATATTACCTACAACCTTCCGCTTTATTTAGGGATAGATGGTGCTCTTCACTTTCACTACGAACAAGACTGATTTCACCTGACTTCCCATCAAACACTTGACAAAGTGTAATCCTATAAAAACGAACGAAAGTTTGTACCTATCTAAGGTCATAGATCTCAATGTCAACGATGGAAATCGACAAATACTTTACATGTTTCTCATAACACTAATTGCCACAACTATTTTCGAGTAGTTCTCAGCGATGCCATGCGCAAACGGAACTGCAAGATGAAATTACATGCGCACGCTTGGCGTGTTCACTGGCACTGTATAAAGATGAAATCATAAAAAGCCGTATTTCGGCTTCAGATAGAAAATATGCCCGAATCCAAGAAAAATCGAGAGCATGCCTGGCGTGCTCGCGGCATCATAGGGATTCGTGAGGACACGCTAGCCGTGTCGGCGGCACTTTTAGAGAAAAATTACTTGGCGGCGAGTAGTTAGTGTCAAAAAGTTTGGGTGGGTCAGAAAAAAAATTAAGATAGCTGTTAAAGTCGTTTATTAACCCTTATGTCTATTCTCTCATCATCTTTTCCTTTTGACGCGCGAGCTTCTTTTTGGAGAGCTTTTTCTTGGCAGGCGCATCGTCGGCGGGGGCGGCGCGAGCTACGGCGTCTTCCCTCTCACTCAGGCAGACTTCAATGTGACAAGGAGAAGACATGTATGGGTTGATACGACCGTGAGCACGGTATGTGCGTCTGCGAAGGCAGGGGGCGCGGTTAACCTGCAATAGAGAAATTAAGTTTAGTAAAAACAAATATTAATTTTAGGTAGTTATTAGTAGATTATTTTTGTAATGTAACAAAAATAATCTATCCTCATCTCCAAATGGTTTTTATAAAATATTAAAACGAATTGCATGAAAAAAATTCGGGTTCTTTGGTAGATTACACCTGTGGGAACAAAATATTTAAATCCACAGGAATTCGATGTACAATATTGCAAATTGCATATTATGGACATTGATGATCTGTTAGCTTCATAAAAATTATAAAAATAAGTTGCACTGCATTAGCCTTCGTGTCATTCACACTTGGCAGGTTGTAAACAAATCTATAGTTGAATCAAATAAAAAGAAAATTATAAATAAGTGTGCAAGAAGCCAGTGTAGTAACTTGCATTTTGATAGCCCTGTTGGCTCATTGATAGTATGTAGGGTGTGGGTTCAATTCACACTGAGGACAAACACTGTGGTATAATCAAATGTTTGTTCTGTGTCTGGGTATTTTGTATTTACAAAAAAAATTGTATTCAAGTATTCTATCAGTTATCGGACTTCCATTGTACAAGTTTTGCTTAGTTTGGGGTCAGATGGAGCTGTGTGTAATGTCCTACGATATGTATTCATTAAAGCAATAGAGAATTTAAATACATATATCATTTAACTTTAGGTTTCCATGACATTTAGTTTGGGGCTAGCTAGTTTTGGTTATGTTATGTATGAGTTCTTACTGTTCTCAAAGATGTGTAAAATCTCAGTAATCCCCACTGGGCCAGCATAGTATTATGATACTATATGATAGCATAGCATACCATGGTAACCTTATCCTTATTACATTGAGAAGAGGTCTGCACTCAACAACAGTGGGATGTTGAAAGCAATAAAATATGTCAGTAACAAAAAGAGAAAGGTTCAATAAGAATTTTCCCATTTTTTGTGACTAATTTATATTTGCCTTTTGAAAACAGTCTGAACATAATGTTGCACACTGACAAGCTAAAAGGCAATTGAAAACATTATGAAACAATTTTGCTTTTTACCTGCACAATATAAATAAATAAATAAATATCATAGGACATTACACACAGCACCATCTGACCCCAAACTAAGCAAAGCTTGTACTATGGGAATCTGATAACTGATAAAATACGTAATACTTTTTTTATGTAAATACATACTTATAATACATACAGTACATGTTACATGTTATTATATTATGCTACATTTAAAAATAGCGCAGTTATTTTTGATCATAACTATATCATACATATTAGATCAATTACTTACTAGTTCTGCTTTACAGGTTTCCCCATAGTTTCCCAGATTTTATGTCTTTTCTTTATAAGAAATATAAGATATCCTTCAAAGTATGTCTATCGTAATAAATTACATTATTAACCGATATTTGACTTATTTGTTGTAGACACTTTGAATAAAACATGCCAAAAATCAATCCCAATATGAATCACCTTAAGATTTTTGACAAGAGAAATCAAGTGGGAATGATTGTAGAGAAGAAGAATAATTAATTTAAAAGATTCTGACATAATTTATTATTTCATTTTTCAACATAAAATATTTTTTTTTTTGCAATTGCATTATAACATTTTTAATTGTTTATAACAAATTAGTTTCAAAGTAAACCCAGTGAGAGACAATACCTGCCCAGATAATTTACCTAGCGAGACAAAGATAAATCTGCATTATTTCATTTTGCATTTACCTAACATCTCAGAATTTATCCTGGGTAATAATTAGCTCCGCCTACCTCCCTATCACCCGGGTGATCTTTTCATTCTAAGGTTTATTTATTCTGATGCACCTTATTGTCCATCATTAGTACAGAAACAATAGGTCCATAAATCATAACAAATGCGAAAATTAAACAATGCATACCTGAATGTGATCAATGACCAGTCTGTCAACATCAAGACCTTTGTAATCTGCATTAGACTCAGCATTCCTGAGCAGTTGGAGCAGGAACTCTGCAGATTTCTTAGGCCAGCGACCCTGTGTGGTGCCAAACTGCTTGGCTTGAGCACATCTGCCTACACCACCGTTGAAGCGACGGAAAGGAATGCACTCTTTCTGTTCAGTCACATTTTTGAGGTAACGGACAGCACGGCGGAGAGGTAACTTCCTGATAGCCATGGCTGTCTCATATGTGTTCTGAAATTGGTAATTTTGTTCTTTAGTAACTAAATATTTATGGAGCTCACCTATTATCAAATAAACATTTTTGTTAATAGTTGTAATTGGATGATAGAATGTCAGTACCAGGATATGGTATAAGTGCACAAAATCACCCTGTGCTTGTTGAAATATTGTAGCGATTTTGAACCACAGATATCAAACAATCATAGCTAGTTTAATAAGTAGGGAACTGTTCTACCGAGTCAAGAGTAGTAATTTTATTCAGTCCTCATAGTAGAAAACATTAAAATTTGATTGAATCAGTAATTTCATTCGTGTATTATCGAACCGGAATATGAGAGTCGAAGCGGGCATGTGTGAGGTTAGTTTGTATACAAATATATTTGCAAGGTTTGCTCTCACCTTAAAATGAACACGAAGGTTTGAGCCACGCGCTTTGCATGACTTCGCTGGGTTATCCGGCTCCCGAGAGTAACGACCCATTTTTGTTCTGAAACACAGAGAGTCTTGTCACAATCCCAATACAAACACATAGGTTATCATGTTATTTCTTCGCGGAAAATCACACTATTATAAAAATAAACACGAAGATATTTAGGTAACACTATTATAAGAACCACCATCGTTTGATTTAATTCAAAATGGAATACTTTTTAAGATTAAAAGCGATTTTACTAAACACGAAACCAACCTCTCTGGGTAAAATTTACAGGAAAAGGAACAGACAACCTTTGACAATTACTTCTGACGTTTAATTTGACTTTGACATTACATCGATTTTTAATAGTTTTTTCTTTTTCTTTTTTTTTCTATTCGGCTATGGCACATTCGTGCATTGTGCCTATTCTCAAGTTTTAATTTTTAATAGTACATCGAACTTTTTCTATCATCGTTTCTGGCATTATACGTTATGCATTTATCTCTAGTTAGTTGACTACAACGTCTACATCCTACAACAGACAGAGAGTGTGACGCGATGTAAGCATGGCGTCACACTCTCTGCGCCACGCCATTGTTGTTGCTAGCAATTTCATAGAACGACTGCCTTACAGATAATTAACTTTGATTCACGCAGCATTCAGGCGTAGTATTTAATCTGAGATTCGAAGTTTTGGCGGGAACACCGAAAGAGTCGTGTCGCTCCGTTGTATTTTTTTCAATTTTTTTCCAAAACTTGTGTTCCTCTGTGCTTGTGTTTTGTCGAATGTTTACCAGTGATTACATTCTCTTGGGTGTTTACGCCCAAGGTGGAGACGCTAGTCGCTACCTAGGCATATCCTCCATCCATTTGATGAAGGGTCCAAGGTTTACGCATAATAATGGTGGTGTTTTATTAATCAAGTGCCGAATTACAAGCTCGAGTTTGGGAAAGTGATATAATATGGTGAAACATGACTTTTAGTGTCGCTTCCAAAACTATAAAGTATTGTTGTGGACACATTTAAAACTTGAGAAATGCAGAAAGTTTGAAAATCATAGGGGAAAAAGTCAATTAAATAAAAATAAAACTCAATGAATTACCTAAAATTTTCTTTAATATTGTGCATCTAATTTTTTTACAACTTCATTTAAATACATACAATAATTTTTACTATGCCAGCTAATATAATGATGATGATCTAATGTCTACGTGTTTGAAAAGTTTAAAGTAGTATTAAAGCTATTATAATTACATCCACTTCGGTATGAAACTATGAACATAATTATGATAATTATCATTATAAAACAATTGCATTGACTAGGTGCTCAGACTAGGTGTTTTTTTTTTCTTATTCCTCCGAGGAGGACTTGGCGTCGCACTTTCTGTGCATTTGCCAGTGGACCAGGTGTTTGAAAAGTATTACATCTTGAAGTCACTAAATAAATACAAAATGACAAATTTTGAATGAAGGAAATTTTGTGAGTAATTTATGTAAGAAATTTTCTAAAGAATATCAAAACAGAGTCTGCACTATAGTAAATAGAAGTATGTTCGTTTGTTGTTAACTTAATAACTAATTAAATAGCTTCATTTATAAGCGTAATTGTAAGATTTTTTTGTAACAAGTGACTTGTCTATAATATTATTGTTATATAAGGCCAATAAATATTACTGATTTACTGAATCATAATAGTTTATAATACCACATACAAGTATGTAAGTATATTTACAAGGATCTCTTTACTTGGATATACCTAATTAAACGTGAGTAATTCCGCATATGTAAAACAATGTCTCTAAACCACATCAGTTGCCATAGTAATATATCTACAGGGTTTCAATTAAAATATAAATATTTACATATTTTGCTCAAAAGTTTATTTCTGTGTATAAAGACGTAAAAGCATCATCATTGCGGAAAGTATTGTTTTCTTATTGTAGGTAATAATTAGCTGCATGATTTTTTTTAATTTAGATCAGCATAACTTGTTATTCAACAATACACAATTTATAATGTTAAACAACACTAATAAAATTAGATGTTTTGAAAAAACTTAGTCTAAAAAACCGTCAGAGGAGGGATATGTGGCCAGAATGCTGGCAACATTGTTTTGAAACCATTGTCATGTTCATTAATACTTTCACGAGTGATTACGTACCTACTGCTCTATGTACTTATTTAAATGTTTCCTACTTAACTTTATTTCAAATAAAATCACAGAATAGATATTTTTTAATTATTATGATTAAAACTCTTAACTAACATTTACAGTCAATACAAGTGAGAACAAAATAAATTAGACATTAAACTGGCAACATATATACCTATTCATTTTCATGGTTCAAAGACCGTTGTAGCCAAACCATAAAATCCAGAAAAAAACCTATTAATTTTGTTTTTTTTTTTCGTTAATTTGCCCTTTCGGGCAGGCTAAAGCTATACTGCCTCGTCTTCAGTGATATTTCTGCTGTATTTAACTATGGTTATCGTCAAAGTCGTCTTAGTCATGTCCAGTTCGTGTCAGTTCATGCCAGTCATGCTTTAGTAAAGTAGTGGCAACTTTACTATAAAGCGTCGATGGAGTTTTGGAAGCAACACAAAAACTCATGTTTCACCACATTATATCATTTTCCCACACTCGCGCTTGTAATTCGGCACTTTACGAATAAAACACCACCATTTTTATGCATAAACACTCGACAAAACACTAGTTTTGGAAAAAAATACAACGAAGCGACACGACTCTTCCCGCGTTCCCGCCAAAACTCCCTATTAATTTTGGTACAATGTTTGTTTTACTGGCAGTTTAAATGTCAAATCAGTGATATTGAAAGAGCGCTATCTATTGGTACGTAGTACTACTTAGTATTATTATCTGCTCTGTGCTATTGGCAGGTAAGTTTTTAACGTTGGTAAAAGGGAATTTACCACAATACGTTAGTATTTTATTTTAATAATCACAATACTTCAATTCTCGTACAAAGTTTTTGTTCTGTAGGTATTATAAATAATAAATAATTATAATATAGGCACAGACTAGATAAAGTTGACTAGAATTTTACAAAGTGCATCGAAATAGCTAGTGCGGTGCTGGAGCTGGCGGCGGGACCAGCGGCAGTGGTGCCACGCAAGCGACGCAACTGTCCCTTTCTGAAAATTTATCATAAAAATTTATCAATTTTAATGATTACAAAAATAATTAATTTAATAAAATTCTACATATTGTTTTATATACGTATATATTTATCACATTTTTTTTACATGCATTTTTTTTCATGCATCACAAATAAAATTTCTGGACCTCCCTGGAGGGTTGAGGCCTCCTCTATTTTTTCCACCTACATCTGTCCTTCGCCTTATCTGACTAATTTCATTAAAAAGAAACGTCGTTATAACGTCTTCATTCTGTATAAAGTTATTGGAGGAAGGTAAATGTAGAAATAATTGAATGTAATAGACCAACCACGGTCGTGGATGTAGTGTAACTGAGGGCGCAGATCAGGCAGCCGCCAGGGCTCGGTGTGTTCGTCCCGCTCCACCTTCGGCACCAGCGCGCTCCAGCACTCCTCGGGTCGCGGGGTGGGCACGGTTCGGCACGGCCATGGGCACGGCTGGAACGAATTGTAATTTTATAGTTATGTAGTAACCTCTAGCCTCGCGAATCGTACCTGCCGAGGCAAGGAGTTACGAGGCAGGCCTTGCGAGGCATGCCGAAAACTCCGGCAATAGGTACGTCTCTAAATCAAAAGTTTTTTTATTTTTAAGTAAAAAGTAATGAGACGAACGAGGCACTCTCTTGATGGTAAGAGATAACGCCTGTCCATGACTATCGCAGCGATACATAGAACTTTAAGTAACAAAACAAAGTCCAGGGCATCACTGCTTTAGCGCTCATTACTTTGAGACTTTTGATAGAGTTAATCTTAACAGCCCAGTAATTTCGCTAGCTGCAGTACCCTTCAAACCCGAACACAGTATTGCTTACACACTACAGAATTAGCGGCAGAATACTGCGGTGGTACCTACCTAGACGACCTCCTGCTAAGGAGATCTACCACCAAGTAAATAGTAGAGAGTAGAGTAGGCAAATTTATTCCTTAGGCAAGCTTATTCCACACTCCCCGCATTATTGCGATACCAATAGTATGATACCATAGCGTATCATACTAATATTATAAAGGCAAAAGTTTGTGAGTGTGTGTATGCAGCGGCGGCCTTAGCTGATGCGAGACCCGGGGCGACAGATCATTGTGAGGCCCTTTTTCTTTGAGTCCGTTTTACTAAAAAATTAGTTCGAGTGCTCGAGTGGCCGTAACATGCTTGCACTAATAATGAAACCGTGCGTTCAGGGGGGGTTTTGTTAAGTGCGAGGCGCAAGATACACATACATATATGGTAAAGACTTTTTTCTACGAGGACGCGAGGCCCGTGCAAGAGCGAGGCCCCGGGCGGTTGCCCTGCTTGCCACCCCCTAAGGCCGCCACTGTGTGTATGTTTGTTGCATCTTCACGCTCAAATAGCTGGACCAATTTTGATGACATTTAATGTGCAAGTAGCTGTCACCCTGGCTTAACACATAGGCTACTTTTTCCGAAAATCCCGAAAAAAATTAGAGTTCACGTGGCAACAGCGGGTAACACCGCGGCGCGTAGCTAGTTCAGAATAAAAATTTGGATCACATTTGTCTTTGTTTTTTTGTTAGTCTAGTGCACCTAAAATTATAGACTACATGAGGTGAGCCATACCAAAGCACCTGCCTGACATGTCGTGTTGCAAAGTTTCCGTGACGGTAGATTGCGCGAGTTGTTGTCTGACGTATCTGATGGGGGCACGTGATGACACGTCCCGCTTAAATAATGCCCTCGCCGTCACTTAACTAATAACTCCTAACAATTACCGGGATTTGCCAGTGGTACTCAACACATGGTTGAAAGTATGTAAGTCTTTCAAGCTACATATTTTTAATATAGACTCAAAAAAGAGGAGGTTCTCAATTCGACTGTATGTTATTTTTTTGCTTGGTAGATCATTTATTTGTGGTGTGTGGTATTGTGATTTAGATGTGGTCCCTTATAAATTTTATCAACATCGATCGAGCAAATTATAAAAAATCAAAAAAAATTATACATCGATGACATTTTCGTTCACTCCAAAACCTCGCTGTTTCATTCGAGCAGTGCGTTTAGTTGGCCTAAGGTGCATGGAGCCGATTTTTTTAAATTGTAAATTTATAATAATATAATTATTTATTACTATAGTAAACATTTTATCATCAACTTTTTTTTTAATTCGATAATTTCGATCGATTCGAGCTAGATTTACTTGGTGGTAGATCTCCTTAGCAGGAGGTCGTCTAGGTAGGTACCACCGCAGTACTAGATATTAAGCCACCAAGCAGTAGTATGTAAATATTACTGTGCTCCGGTGTGAAGAGTACTGCAGCTAGCTAAATTACAGGGTTGAGACTAACCATCCAAAGTATCAAGGTAATAAGCGCTAAAGCAGCGATGATTTACACTTTGTTTTGCTACACAAAGTTCTGTGTATCGCTGCAATGGTCATGGACAGGCGTTATCTCTTACCACCAGCGGCGGACGGCGGGAAGCGGGACTTTGGATTATACTATGTGAAGATGTGATAGGTTTTTTTCATATTCACCGTTATGCCACAGTTGAAAAGTTTAACCTATTTTTTTTACTATTTTATTTTGTAGGTTAGTAAAATTTCACAAAAAAATGTTGACTCAAATTTACCCGAAGTGCGATCATAAAAAATTCAACATTGGTCCCGTACAATTATTTACGTAATGCCTTTGCTTTGTCGCGCGATATAATGCTTCTATTTAATAAATAAACAGTTAGTGGATGGAACCAGAGTATAATT
Organism: Biston betularia; assembly: GCA_905404145.2. Taxonomy (NCBI): domain Eukaryota; kingdom Metazoa; phylum Arthropoda; class Insecta; order Lepidoptera; family Geometridae; genus Biston; species Biston betularia. The sequence goes on from FR989877.1 coordinate 3,034,102, forward strand.
GTAGGGCGCAAAAAAAACTAAATCGAGAATCTCGCTATTTAGCTATAAGTCCTACTAACTAAAGTCTAGCTGAAAAATCTAGTAGCCTATAATAAAAAATGTTAGCTTTTACAAGTCACCAGGCAGATGTGAAGATGTGAAGCATTGAAACAATAAAAAACAATACAAGGGACGTAAAGAGCGTCACGCCGTTTGCCGTCACGGCATACGAGTCTGTTTTTTTTTTCCTTTGGTTTTGGCGTCGCGTTTTAGCATTTGCCAGTGTCAAGTAATTATATATTTTCTAGTTTCAAAAGTTAAAGATGTTTCACATCAAAAGATATTTCGCTAAAAAAGAAGCGCCATCTATTGATCTGACGTTTCACTACTACATAAAGTGGCTAACATAAAACCAAAATAGTGCGCAACATGCATAGAGAGTGGTGCCATCTAGACACGACTCTAAATCAAAAATTAACCCGATTTACCTACGTATTAATTCTCAATAAAGATAAGTAAAGATTATTTTGTTTTCTGTACTTTTTTTTCTATTTTAGGTGAGCGTTTCTAATAAAGAGTTTCTATCTATCTGTCTCAATTTCAAACGTACCTCTATGAAATGAAAAAATATCTTTTTTGATAACGTTTTCGCTAAGAAACAACAATAGCTAATTGGTTGCCTTACTAGGCAAAACCTGTATCTAGATGACCTGTATTCCTAATAATAATATAGTTCATTTTGATAACCTGGTTAACACACAGCTTCTCATAATGGCCTATTCATCATCACCATTATTTCAGCCGTAGGACGTCCACTGCTGGACATAGGCCTCCCCAATTGACTTCCATAAAGACCAGTTGGAAGCTGCTCGCATCCAGCGCGCACATAGCACGCAGAACTAATGGCCGATGGGGCTGCTAAGTTCTGGAGTGGAGACCACAGACCGGCAAGCGCAGTGTAGGACGTCCACCCACAAGGTGGACAAACGACCTAGTAAAGACTGCAGGAATGGCCTATTAATTCCACTCAAACATTAAAATTGTAACAAATTCTCCGTGTCATCACACGAAAATAAAAATAATTACATAAATCAATGACTTATTGCTTATGGGGGGCGAAGATTACCTCCACCCCTGACCTAACTGCGCCCACTCACTGTTTACGATTAACACAATTGCCAGCCGTGGCGTGTCACGAATAATTATACTTTTCATAAAGTTAGTTAAGCACGTTTTTCTATGGGCTTCGTTTTATGAACAATGAGTTTTTAGTACCTATTCAGCTTTGTTATTTTATCATTAAGGTGGTTCGATTTCCATACAAATATTTTTTTGCCATTTATGGACAAATGGAGCATAATTTTACAGTGAAATCACAGCTACTGGTGATAGACGGACGAACAGATACCTACACAAACAGACAGACGGACGGACATCGGAGTCTTAGTAATAGGGTCCCGTTTTACCCTTTGGGTATGGAACCCTAAAATAGAGTATGGTTCATAAACATGAAAAAGTAATGCTACTTCATAACTCTATGATGTTTTAAACTCGTAGCACTTCGTAGCAGCCCTACAGCAAAGTCAAATCTACAAACTGCCACACGCATCCACTTTCTTAGTTTTACTATCAATATGATATACCTACATTTAGTAAGATGTAGGTGGATTATTATTTTAATTAAGTAACATGTACTAGAAAGAAAATGTAGGCAACTAATATTATGTATCTTTACAACACTAGGTGAAAAAAAATTGTTCAACTGATATTTTATCAGGTTGCACAACAATAACAGTTGGTTAGCAAAGGCTGAGTGGCCAGACCTAATATTGTATGCACTATGCACAATGGGAATTATACAAAATAAATACAAACATTCGCGAAAACTCTGTTAATATAGTACAACAATCGACCGAAGCTATAATTTCATGTTATCATCTGACATGCGGTATTCAAGGTTACCCATCCGAAGGAACTCCTTAATTACGATGATAAGTTATTTATAGTACTTTATTATAAAACATTCCCTATCCTGCTTCATTTATTTACGACATACGACAGAGTATTTTAAGCAAAGCAACTTAACTTTGAACAACGTTTGTAAGTAGGTACATAACTGCCACAAAATAAATAATATTGGCTTTAAGTAGCGCCTAAGGTGTGTTACGGCTACAAACGTTGTCATAGTTTTTATGGAAACTAATAGTTAATCGTTTTCTTAATCAATTTAGATAGTGTAATAAGTTTATAGTCATGTAGTGTCTAATTTATACTTAGTCGTACATTACCCATCATCATTACTGCAGGCACAATAGAATGAAATAGAAATAAATCACAGCAATAACGCGAAACTCCGCGCCCGAAACGATTGCGACGAGCGAACAAAAGAATTGGGGGCACACATTTTCTCCACAACGGCGAACAACAAAATTAATGTTCCGCACACTCTGCTACCAATAAAAATGGCGGCCGAAATGTCATCTCCCAAATGAGGTAAATAAAAAAAACTAAATGTCAGGCCGGCATTTGTAATCAAACTAGCGACGTCCCGCGAGCTTTGGTCACTTTTACTCGAAATAGTTCGTGCAAGGAACCTATAGTTTTGTATTTGAATAGATTTGTATTTGTATAGTTTCTTCGTAAGGATTGAAAATAAATAAGAGAGATTTAGCTTACGTTTATTTTTTTTCGTTGAACGATTTTTTGGTTCGCGTCACCAACATGTTAATGTGACGTTTTAAGTCTTTACTTCTGTCAGCATGCTTCTTTTTAGGGTTCCGTACCCAAAGGGTAAATCGGGACCCTATAACTAAGACTCCGCTTTGTCCGTCTGTCTGTCTGTCCGTCTGTCACCAGACTGTATCTCATGAACAGTGATAGTTAGACAGTGAAATTTTCACAGTTATAACAACAAACACTAAAAAGACAGGGAGGCTCCCATACAACAAACGTGATTTTTTTGCCGTTCTTATAGATAATGGTACGGAACCCTTCCAGTCTGACTCGCACTTGGCCGGTTTTTTAAATGTAAATGTTTTTTTAATAAGACGAACGAGACGCTCTCCTGATGGCAAGAGGTAACGCATGTTAATTAACATTGCAGCGATAAATAGAACTTTGAGTACCAAAACAAAGTCCAGTAGCCTCATTACTTTCAGACATACGATGGTTAGTCTCCACAGCCCTGTAATATCGCTAGCTGCAGTAGGGACCTACTCTTCAAACATACATAAACTGTATATTCCAAGAAAAAGTGTTAAAAGAAATAAAGAACTCTTTTTCCTTAGTGAATAGGAAAATAATGATGAGGAAAAAATATCATAAAAAATAAGAGCAACAACAGTATCAGTAACAACAATACCTGGAAATGATCAAAGCGATAAATAGGCAAAATATTATAAACGGTAGAATAAGTCCACAATAACAAGTTTCATAGCAATCAACATGTTTTCTTATTTAAGGCGATTATAAACGGAAAACATTTATTGAACAAAATAAAAATCTTAAATTATTAGATACTAATTACAAATTTATACAAAAAACTTCAAAAAGTCCGTCAGAGGAGGAATATGTGGCCAGAATGCTGGCAGCATTGCCACGCTGGATGGCAATGCTAAGCTTTTGATCAAAGTAGATACCAGCATTCTGGTCACCTGAAGCCTTCTCTAAACGTTGGGTCAGGTCCCGACAAAGTTCGAGAGCGGCCGGCCCCCAAAACTAGACTTATGAGTCGTATCTACTTATATACTTTTGGGTAACGAGGTTTTACCTTATATAGTACATCGTTGCTTTTGGGTACATTTTTACTTGACTACGGCAAAGCCAAAAGGAATGGTGAAGTTTATGTTTGTATGTATGCATGTTCCTCAGCAACTACTCATCCGATTTTGATGAATGAGGTATCAATCGATTCGTCACAATGTTCCGGGTGACATAATAGTTATTTGTTATACAAGAGTGCTAAGTTGCTTTTTAACCGCGTGCTCAATTTTGATGACCGAGCAAGCGAAGGAATCCTGAGCGTCAGCGAGGGAATCAAAAGAGCACGAGGTGAAAAATCTTTGCACTCGAGTGCAACACGTAAGTTTTCTTCCCACCTCACCGAGGACACCGATTCTTCCCACCTCTCAGTCTCGACCAAGCGCTCGAAGAGTCAACACGTCCTGAGGATGCCTCGTGTAGAGGTGAAACACGTGTCGACAAAGTGGTTACTGCAGAGAGGAGGATTCTTGATTATTTTAATTAGATTTTTTTGTAGTTTTAATTTTTTATATTTGTCAAATTAAGAATATTTCTAAGTTTATGAGTTCTAGATTTTAAGTAAGATTAGGGTTTTTAATAAATAAGCAGTGTAAAATTAGTTAAATTTAAGTCTCCTCGTCACTGTTGGAACTGGAACGACGGTTAAGCGGAAATAAACTAAATATAAACATTGAACATTCAAATACAAAATAATCTAATTAAAAAAAACGTACACCAAGGAGGTTCAGAGTCTGATTTTTTAACCATTTAAAAAAAGTTGTATGATAAATTCGGCACCATGGAGGTAGAAGTGGTGTTTTGAATTCACAAACTTAGTGCACACGATGTTCTAAATTCAAATTTACTTTATCCTCTAGCGGATAAAAACAACTTTTGCACTCAGATATAGAAGAGCAAAAATACTCTTTCCGAGTTGAAATAAGGTGATGAAAATAGGCATATTTTTTTCTTTAATTGTAGCTAATTTTTTTCCGTAAGTAGTTGGTTTTATTATAGTTGACAAGCTAAGTTTTGAGCACAGCTCATCTGGTGTTAGGTGACGGTGTAATCGAAGTTGGTAAACACACCTAGACTGGAATGGAACTGGCTCTCAAGTGAGGCCACTAGAACACAGCTAGCCTGTCGAGTAGATACTAGAAAGTCTCTATCACAATGCTATATTTTTCTCAAGATGTTTTCTTCGCCGGCAGCTCATGCGTTTTCATTGACATTTTATTATACTGACATATTTTTAAATTGACGTATTATATTGGCATGTAATTAATGTTATTGACCCACGACGGAACGGAGACGGTGTATGGCAGCCCGTACACGTTCCGCGCGATCCGCGATCCGCGATCCGCGATCAATGATCGCGATCCAGACTGATCGTGTACGAAGCGGATTGACGGACTGATGCTCCGGATCGCATAATATCTGGAAATTTTGAAATCATGATCGCGGATCGCGGATCGTGATCATGATTGAACGTGTAAGGCGGCCCTAAGCGTTTGGGGTGAGAGGATGTTTGTTTGTGCAAATCCATATTGTCATTTTTCTCTGAAACTACTATTCCGATTTTGATGCAGTTTTCAGTTATGGGTTCGGGTTTGATTGGTACATGTTCTTAGATAGGTGACAATTACTTTTTAACCGTTATGGGTATTTTTTTAAAATTTTAATTTTGCTTTTTATGTTTATTGGTATAATTGAAATGAATTGAAGTGGCCTTGTAACTTTGGTGCTTTGAATAAAATATTGTACGGTGTTGTATTTATTTTCTGTATGTATTGTAAATACTGACCCTTGCATTTAGATTGTCAGAAAATATACAAACAATAAGTGTACTTATTAACCAAGCATTGATAATAATTAATTCATAACTAAGTGGTAACCATGCAATGATAACACCAACATTAAGAATTATTCAACAACGAAATAACATTTAATAAGAGTGATAACAATCTATATGTCACTAATTCTTTTGAATTTGATTGTGTAGTATGCAACCATACTTATCAATAAAAGCTGAATATCGAGCCACTAGCGTACTGTTCATAGAAAACTGATAAAATTCCATGGAAATTATTAGTTCCCTCATTTAACCACGGGCTATATTAAAACGGTATATTATATCGTTGTTTGAATGAACCAAACGAACGAACGAATGAATAATAAATGTCGCGTTAGCATAATGACTCTTTGTTTTAATGAAAAAAATATTTTTGAGGGTATTTTTGTGTGTTTAAGGATTACAATTTTCTATATTGCGCTGCCTTATCTGATATTGATTATGAAGATAAATAGAGTCTTTTATTTAAGTCAACCTTAATTTCATTAGTTTTGGACAGCGGTTTAGTAATCAATGTTTAATATGCCTACCTTTGAGTATAACAACAAAGTATGTTATATTTATTCTAAGTGTATATAGGTACTTGATGGACATTTTCCCCTAAGCGCTTTGGTTACATGTTTTTCCTTACAGATAGCGCGGATGTGAAACCCTCTGCCGGAGTTTGTATTTACTGTTAAATATAAGTATCTATCTTAAAATATAGAGTAAACAGGTACGCGTGCTCAATCCTAAACCGCTTCAGGTGGTCAAATATAATTGTAATTTAAATAATGATAAAATTAATCTACGCAATTTCTTCTAACAGATATAGCTATAGCTACCCTCATGTCAAAAAGCTAAAGCACCGCCAAGTATCTAACGGTATATTCCAACAGCTTCACTTGAGAGCCAGTACTAATTCAGGCTAGGTGTGTTTACCATCTTTATCCACACTGTTACTTAATATAAGGTGAGCTGGGATCAAACACAGCTTAACAATAAAAAATCATTTATCATGTTTAAATTTTTTGAGAGAAACTATACTTTGTCATTAATCCAGACAGTCCTGTTTTTTAAACCATCCCACTGCTGGGCGCATGCTTTTATTTTGGTAAAGGTAAATCCATCACGCTGGCCAAGTGCGGATAAACAAATCTATTGATGTTTTTAATCAACCACACCGTTTACGATTTCTATATATATTATTATACACTAAGAAAAGAGATGAACGTAAATCGCTTCACAAATGCCTGAGTAATCGGCGTACATAGACAAAAAATGAACCATCCTCCTTTTTTGACGTAGGTTAAGGTAAACATGATATAAAATGAAACTGAACTAACTACATAGGCATTCTCCATTTTAGGTCAGGCTTTTTAGGCTTTAGGTCATTGTCTATTGTGTAATTTTTAAGCTTCGTCTGCACTGAATTGACAATGTTCCGCCATCTGGTCTGTAGGCTGAATAGGTAACCTACAACGGGCCTACAAAGACTGAATGAAAGAAATTAATAATATTTATTGGTCATAAATACAAATAACAATGTTACAGGCAAGTCTAAAAATTACAATCATTAATCTTACAATAATTACTGTTTGAAATCGGACAAATGCATTTGTGATGTGCCGATTTGAACACGCCGCAGATCGCGATATTTTGGACTCCCTGGGCCTGGACGCTGCCTATTATCAGATGGTTACGTACGGTTATATACCTGACCCATGAGGCAGCTTCGGAATCCAACAAGTAGAAAGTAAGAAAGTAGTAGTAAGTTAGAAAGTTAACAACATCGAACATAGTAGTTCTCTGTTTATGTGTCACACAAAAATGAGCATTCCGAGAACTTCATTAAAATACATTCACTTACAAGTAATGAGCGCCAAAGCAGTGATGCCCTGGACTTTGTTTTGTTACTCAAAGTTCTGTGTTTCGCTGCAATGGTCATGGACAGGCGTTATCTCTTACCATCAGGAGAGCGTCTCGTTCGTCTCATTACTTCTTACATTCAAAAAAATCTTTATTTGTAAAATGGATTGCTTTCAAAGAAATTCTGTTTTTTTTTAAATTCCATTTTGGCTCTACTTTTCTGTAACATAATCTATTTTCTTGATATACTTTTTTTATATTGCTATTAATGAAAAAAAACACCTAGCTATTAACTTACAAATTAGACTTGACAAAATAACAATTTCGCATACAAATGTTAAGTAACCAAATAGGAATCACAATACGTTGCCCCCAGAGGCGAGCGTCCCGCGGGAGACGCAGAAAAGCGAAGTTAATTACAAGCCGACAGGCAGACTAACGTACAATACTGTCGCTTTATATTAATTATGTTGACTGCCTGGTGCCGTTGGAGTATCGACACGGAAAGTATAGTCAAGTCGCGAGTGAATCGATTTCTTCTAGGCAAGCGTGCTCCACCGTTGACCGCATCTTCGCTTAACATCAGGCGGGACGGTGCTCAAACGCAAGCCTATCTATTGTAAAAAAGGTACGTTTTCTATTGTTTTGGAACAATTTTTTTACCTATTGTATAGATAAGATCTAAGATATCATTGAAATGCCCTGTTAGCTCATTCGTAGCTGTTCTAATCCATGACCTGGGCGTGGGTAAAATCCCTTCTCAGGTAAAAAAATATGTGACGAACATAGATGATTATACTGTCTGAAATACATACCTTTATAAAGGTATGTATTATATTATAACAATTTCTGATCGTAGAAATTTTGCTAAATTTGGGACTACATGGTGCGTGTGAAATGACCTCCAGTTTTTATTGTAGAACTTATTATGAACTATTTGTACTGAACAAACCTGATCACTTATCAGTTTTTCCATAGAATTGCTATTCATCATAGTTGGAATATAAATATGATCCAATAGGTATACGAATACAAATATTTCGCTACTTCAGGGTGTGCACCCTGAAGTAGCTACAGCCTCAGCTAAAGTAAGATAAGAAAAGAAAAACCGGCCAAGTGCGAGTTGGACTCGCGCACGAAGGGTTCCGTACCATTATCTATAAAAACGGCAAAAAATACAACAAACGTGATTTTTTTGCCGTTTTTATAGATAATGGGAACCCTTGAATATTTATTTCAGGTTTTGTTATTTGTTGTAATAGCAGCAACAGAAATACATATCATCTGTGAAAATTTCAACTGTATAACTATCACGGTTCAAGAGATACAGCCTGGTGACAGAGGGACAGACAGACGGACGGACAGCGGAGTCTTAGTAATAAGGACCCGTTTTACACTTTGACATCAGATTTTGATGTCAGAGATTAGAACTGTCGGTAAAGTGACCACAAAGTCATGGACATAATGATCACCACAATTTTGTTGTAATATAAAACATGAACATTTTTCCTTAGATATTACCTACTTTCCTGCCATTCCACCTGGGCTTAGAAGTACATGGTACTTATTACAAAACATAAAAACAATTGAAGAAAACACTTCACGTATTCGCGACCCATAATCACTTTACGTGACTCAAACAAACTTTTCTCGAGATACCCTAACAAGAGCAGTGATTTATACGAAGTATTACACTAACATCAAGTGGTGCAATTGAATCGTCTGCCGCTATCCCTCTAAAGTATCTATTACGTACGTGTCTCGCGTATCAAGTATTCCGTCGGTATCAAGTATTTTTCGGATCGTTCTGATTTTTTTTCCTTCGTAATGTTCACCTTGAGAATTCTGTCTACGTGCTTTTGTAGTGTTTACTTTTGTTGAAAGTTTCTTGTGCTTTCGTAGTTGACTTTTGTTAATAAAACGATACAATTACAACAAACGATTTCGAACAATACAAGTATGTATTTACAAAAAAAAAGTATTTATGTATTATATCAGCTATCTGACTTCCATAGTACACGCTTTGTTTCGTTTGAGGTCAGATGGCGCTGTGTGTCCTACGATATCTAAATTATCTAATTATTTAATTAAAATTTATCTTCGACTGTACTTATGTGGAAAAACGGTACAAAAAGTGGTGCTGCATTGTAAGCGCTGAAAAAGATTTTCCTCAAAATTTCCCTCGAAAAGCTACCTCATGGTTTCCCGTTAAGGTGGTTCGATTTCCATACAAATATTTTTTTGCCATTTATGGACAAATGGAGCATAATTTTACAGTAAAATCACAGCTACTAGCATTAATTTTGGTCTTTATTTGCGGTAAATCACAATTGCTTAAATAAAACAGTAGATTATTGACATAAAATCAAATTTATCAATGATTTATGAATTTTTGTTTTTTTAATAAAACAGTAGATTATGCTAATACTGTTTTATTAAAGCAATTGTAATTTACCGCAAATAAAGACCAAAATAAATGCCAGTAGGTAACTGTAATTTCACTGTAAAATTATGCTCCATTTGTCTATAAATGGCAAAAAAATATTTGTATGGAAATCGAACCACCTTAACAAGTAACTCTAGAAATAATAACAAACGGGAACTTGATCCCTTCTATTACCGTAAGTAAAGGCGTATAAATATGATGTTTTAATTTAATAGATTGTCTGAGGATTACATTGTGGCCCGAAGCGGGCCGTGTTTATTTGTCTTCGTAGGCGCGTGGCATATGGCGGGCTCGTAAGTACATTGTTATACGTATATGATGTACAGTGCCACCATTTAAGTTAACAAAATCAAGTTACGTAAAAAAAATAGACAAAACACCGACAAAAGTAAAAATTTGATAGCACTATGTCGGTGACGCGAATCTATAAGTTTTAGAAGAAGATTTCACTTGAAAAAACTTAACGTAAACTTTTTAGTACAGCGATAATTACCATAAAGAGATTTAAGCTTTTACCATCACGACAGGGTCTCATCATCATCAGCCTATCGAAGTCCACTGCTGGACATAGGCCTCTCCCATGACACGCCACTCAGCCCGATCTTCGGCTTTTCGCTTCCATCCGTCACCAGCTGTCTTACGTATATCGTCACTCCATCGAGTCTCAGGGCGTCCTACACTACGTTTGCCAATTCGCGGTCTCAACGACAACCATTAAAACATCTAAAGACATTCACATAACTGGTGTTGGAAATATTCAACACGGTTTTATAAACAAACAACAGAGACCAACACTAGATGCAGGGGTATTGTACCTCGTCGCGTCCAAACAATCAATTCAATAAGTTGAGCGCCCCTGCGGCGCCGGTGGTAAGCGGATTGACTAGTAACCGGGTGGATGTAATCAAGGCAAAAAGTTTGGGGGCAGTAAAATTTACGAACTTTGGAAAACTCTTCACCAATTCTCCAATTTAAATCACTAATTCAAAAATAAGTTTTGTAATGTAAAAGTGATGATACAAACGTGCTCGGATGGTAAGAGATAATGAACAGTGGGCAATTGCTATTGCAGTGGAACCCAGAATTTTAAGTTACAAATACTTAAACAGTAGAATGTGCCGCTTGAGTGGATGTTCCTTAATGGATCCAATCTGAATGTCTTCAAGCCCATAGTGAATTTCTTCTAAGCTCATCGTAGACTGCGTCTTTGCTTAACATCAGGTGAATCATCTTTATTTTGGTGATTAACATCTATTTAATGCGTACATATATAAAAAACTAAGTTCAGGGCAATGCTGTTTTGGTGTTTGTTTTGTGTACCTATAAGTTAGCATATTATATATATTCTTATCATTATACACCACCACAACTAGGTAGTGTTATTATGCTTGTGATCGGTAAACACACTGAAAGTTACTTTTACAATAATACATACTATAACATGAAGTGAATTGTGTCAATCGCATTGTCTGACTATAACAAGTCCCTTCTCATTTTTTAACGACTTTTAATATTCGTAAATCATCTAAGTAATTATTCAATTTAAAACGGGCAATCACACTTAAATGTGTATGCCACATTTTGTGTCTATACTATTGACCGTGGAGGAGTTCCTTCATCTGAAACCAATCCTGGGTGTAGCATCAGATCATGATAACCGTAAAAGTTACCATTATCACCGGAACTGAACCAACGCAACGTATTAATTTTCAGCGCCGTAGGATAGGATTAAATAGTTATAATTCAACTTGTAAACATATATTGCAAGTTATATAAAAGCTTGTAGTACAAGCTTTTATATAACTTGCAAGCCTTGTACATAATTGGTATTTTAAGTACCAGGTTAATAACAACGAAATTGCTCCTCAAGTAATACCACCGGTTACCTAAATCATCGTTGATTCAGGTTTCAAAACCCCCTCGGAAATGCAACCCTGAGTACATCCCTACCAGCCCGACTTGTATCCGATTAGCGATTACAATTTAATCTCGATTTTGATTTGATAGTCTGCCTGCGATATTAATTGTTTGTGATACGATTGCGATGGTCTGCTGACTGCAGATTTACTTTACGGCTTAGATTTGTAACATTTGTAGTCATTTTCCTGTTGGAATTGTTCCGATTTCATTAGGTAAATGCCGCTGAGAGCGTTTTAGTCGTCACTGATAACACGTAAAATGTTTTAGTACATAACTACGCCATTAGCAAAACACAAACAAAGCTCGCTGCTCGCTGTAATGAAAATATGATTAAGCAGAATTACATTATGGAACCATGTGTGTCTGCTCGACTTACTTTGAGCTACTTTAGATTCCTTTTTTTACAATTTACATATTATGTAACTATGTAGCATTTATTACTACGGCAGATTATCTAAAGAATAATAAGAAACGTATTGATGGAGATATCTCATACATAGGTATAGACCTACTCATAGAAACATATTTTTGTCGATTTCTGCATAATTATGACGCTATTGTAAAAACAATAATAGGTAGATACATATGTGTGTAAGTAACAGTATCAACTTCAGTATGTTTTTTTTAACTTCTGTATGATTATAATGCGTACCTACTTTAATGTAAAACGACAAACACCTACTAAAACAAAATACAACATCGGCCTAGAGCAAATCAGATTCGCTGTAAGTATTTTAGTCATATTTCTGTTACAATTTTATCAGTTATAAGCCAACGTTTATTCTTAGTTCTTGGTTTACCGTACATCTAGATTATGCTACCGTGAACTTGACTCGACGACGTAAAAACTGCGACTATGTGGTATAAGTCTTTAAAACATCAAGCTGAGCTACAAAGTAAGTCAAGTCATTAATTAAGTCCCCGAATCGACAAGTCCTCGTCCTAATGGAATAATTACTCGTCACGCTGGCAACCCCGCTTTGAAGGGATTACGTCGGTCGAGGCTCTTCGCGCACCTTAATTACTATGAGGTAGGAGACGGCGGACATTGGAAATCTAAAACTTTTACGAATGGCGATGGTTGTTCGGCTTTGTGAACATACAGGACTCGAAACTGAAAATCTATATTTGACCTCACAAATACAAAGCTTTATCATATTCGAGTGAATGGTTTATCTAATAATTTGACAGCCCTGTTGGCTCATTGGTAGCATATCTGCTTTAAGAGCTGTAGGATGTGGGTTCGATTCCCACTCAGGACAAACCTTTTTTGGTATAAAGAAATTTAATGTTTGTTCTATGTCTGAACGTTCTGTATGTATTATAAGTATGCATTTACAAAAAATAAATATTTAGGTATTCTATCAGTTATCTGAGTTTTGCTTAGTTTGGGGTCAGGTGGTGCTATGTGTAATTGTGTAATGTCCTCCGATATTTATTTATTTAGTAATGGGTTGGAGAACTAAAATCGGCCTTTTTCTCTTTACGCCACTCCACATTATTACAATAGCTGACACTACACATCTTTTTTAACCGACTTCAAAAAAGGAGGAGGGCTTGGCACCGACTTCAAACAGATCAAGATAAGATAAGATAAGATTTTGTAATAATTTAGTGTTTACGTAGGTAAGTTATTTTAAACGAAGTTCGAAATATGTTAAAGAGAACTGTTACGCATTTCTATCTTTAGAATTAAATGTTTCATTAATTTTATTTTTCGATATTTTTTTAAGTCGGTTTTACTTTTTTTTAAGTTTGTTAACTAATTGTTTATACATATTTGGTATTAAAAAGGAAACTCGTATGCAGGCTTCGTAGTTCATTTTTATTCGGCAAGCATAGATACGCTATAAGCGTTAACAGACACAAAAGTGAACAAAAAAATAGAATAACTCTAGTTTTAATACCACTAGCTCTCGGTCTACGATCGTTTTCAATACCGGCTCGATACTTGTTTACTTACAGCCTTTTCACGTCACGTAAATAACGTTAACAACTATAGGGTGTTGAGCAAAATGAGACTGCTCATGCTCATGGAGAGAAAATATAAATCTAATCTATAGCATAATAGGTATATTATTATAGATTAGGTAACACAACATTACGTTTTCTATATCTCCAAATGTATATCTATTTAAAGTATTAAAAAAATAGGTTTGGTAGATATTGTTATGTAAGTACCTACTAAGTTGTTTGCAGGTATTTAGAAATAATTATGTACAAGTCAAGTTATGAACACAATGTCAAATATAATATTGAGTCAAATTAAATTAATGTAAGAAATAATGAGTATACAGAAATATAAAATGTAAAGAAATAATTTGTATTTTCTATACTTACCTACTTGTAGTATGACAGACAGAGAGTTAGAGTAGTTCTCACTTGCCTGTTGATTGGGGATAGTAAGGATATATTATGATATAGTATAATACTTTGTTAGCAATTAGATAATAAAATATCATACTAATCTTGCTGTTTACGTTGTGACTTTATTAGTTCATGGTATCCATACAAAAAACACCGACAATCACAGCCTCAAACCATTGCCAAGGCAACAGTTCTTCCGCTTTGTTTAACGGTCAATTTAAAAAAAAGAACCTAACAAACCGAAAAAAGTTCCGACTAAATCGTAAATCCCCAATTAATTGGTCCTCGCTGACCCGATCGGTACTAAATTAAACATTTTCTCTTATTTAAAACCGAAATGAAGTTCATTTAAATTCGGTGTGCCAGTAATTACAGAGTTTACGATGTGCGAAATCCTCGAGTGGCGGCGGCCATTTTGCTAAAATGGCGTCGCTTATTCCCAGGAGAGAAAAACGGACGCCGGCTGAAGTTAAATAGCTAATGTTTGAGACTGAATAAAATTAATCAATGCATTAATTACTCAAGTTTTCTTGCCGTTTCGATTTGAGCTCAGCTAAAGACTGAAGAGAAAACATAATATGAGATAAATTTCAGTCAAGGATCTAGTTAGTCTGTGTTCCACAAAAAAGTTTTTTTACATAATTGACAGGACATATCTTTGACTACAGCTCGGTGACGGTATTTTCTAAGATGGTAAACAAAACTAGCCTAGAATGTAACTCAACACTCATAAGAGAGGCAGCTGTCAGAACACACCGTTAGGGGCTTGGTGATAGATTTTCAACTTGTGGTGGTAGCTGGTACTATAATGGTATTCTACATTCTAGTACCTACTCGGCTGACTAGCTACCATTTGGCTACCACCATGCTATGGTTTCCTCGCGATATTTTCCTTCAGCACCAGCTTATCGTTGGGATTTGAAGCCATGCCCTCCGGCGTGTGACTGTGAACCGATCGCGCTAACCACAGAGCTATCATCGCGACAAATTAACTTAAATGCCTTAAGCAATCTTCTGATTAGTTTGGTTTCAATATTTCTTATACTTTCTGTCAAAGCGGCTACGAAAATAAACGCTACTTATTTTCATAGTAGCTTTAACAAACAGATAAGATGCTTCACTAAACGCTAAAGATTATATTTATTTATTTAATTCTTTGTTGCACACTTTATAAAAATATGTACAAAGGGAGGACTTAATGCTAAAGCATTTTCTGCCAGCCAACCCCTTAGTAAAGAACAAGGTTGTAGGCGCGCATCAAAACAAACATAATATGTATATATACATATATAATATATCAGATTATGTATAAATATATAAATAAAAAAAAAATACAGTAAACAAATAAATATGATATACTACTTAATATAAATAATAAACATCTAAAAAATATACAAAAAACCTTAAGATATAAATAAATATGTACTTACATCCATGTCAAATGACGAATCAATAGCAAATAAATATAAAAATTACCCATTTCTATTCAAAAAATGTTCGCGTATAAGTTTTTTGAAAATAGGTTTGGACGGTGCTTGCCGAATTTTAATTGGGAGCTCATTCCATAGGCGAACCGCCACAACTCTAAAAGAATCACCAACAAAAGAAGTAGTATGACTAGGAGTACCGAGAAGAAGAAATCTACTACTCCTAGGAGGGTTGGAGTGGATATCTGAAAGATAAGTGAAATAGCCTTTTAGGTAGGACGGAGATTTAGGATCATTCAGGACAGTGTACAGTAAACCCAAAATTCTGACATCTCTTCTTTCGCGAATCGTAAGCCATTTAAGTTTATTATAGTATGTTATATACATCTAATGTTATATAAATCTAACTATTATAAGTAACTACTCAGGGTGTATGAAAGTGGCGTTCCTCTTTCATCGCTACTACATTACATCTTATCTATGTGCGGTCTACGCTATCAAGCTTAAAAGCCAAAGTAACGAAGAAAAATCTAATCACTTCGATTACAGAGCTACGACGAAGGTGATTGGAAAAATTTTCCTCTTCCAACTTTTTAAATTGGATCCAACTCTGGCTCCGTTTGCTTCGAATGCTCAGAAAATTCCGAATCGAGTGGATAATACGATTCACTCAATACTTGAGTATTAAATTGCATCTTTGAGAAACGTTTACGTAAGTTATAAAAGGATTTCCACTCACTCTATTTGTGGGAGCAATTGGTTATTTTATCGGATCGTATTCTTTTGTATTGTATTGCTGTTATTAATGGAACAAAGTATTGTCCTCATCCTAAACTGTATAACTAGTAAATATTGTTTATTGTAGGTATTTTTTTTTAGATTTATTGTACCTAGTTAATTTTCGTACAATTCCCTTGTATTTTATCGCAACAATACAAACAAATTTTCTTGCAGCATAATAAAATATCCCTATTTAAGCAGACTTCATAGCACAATGTCTCTTAAATTAGAAATACTGTCACAGTAAAGTAAGGTAGGTATCCCAGGTAGCCTGTGACATGAGATCGATACGTACGACGTAAAAAAATGAAAAGATAAACTTACCACATCTCTAGGCTGTTCTTCTTCTGTGGTTTCAATGTCTACGCTCTCGTCACTGTCGCGGTCGCTCTTTGGTGAGCCGGGCGGCGAGTGGAGTGGAGAGCGGAGCGGAGAGCGGAGTGGTGAGCGCAATGGAGAGTGAGGTGGGGAACGACTACGCCGAGGCGATGATAGAGCCAGTGGGGACCTACTGAAAGATAATATTGTTTCTAGTCATAGGATTTGTAAAACAGTAATGAAACACATTACAACCATACCACTTTTTTATATTATTACAACCCTACCCTTGTACCCTGGTATGTAGTCACTCACCTGTTAGGAGATCTAGTAGGCGATACCCCAGGAGACATTTGAGGTGACTCCATCCGCCGAACGGGACGGAACGCCCGGGGCTCCTCCATAGATCCCACACTACTCAGTGCAGTTAGGGCACCTGAAAAAATAAACTAATATAAAATTGTGCAACGTTTCAATTTCCCTGTAAAACTTGAATAAATCAAATTATAAGTATAAAATAACTGACGCCTCCCAAATTTTGGGGACACATCGTCAGCCCTTCGCTGTCCACTGCTGAACATAAGCTTCTCTCAAAGTACGTCACTGAGCGCTGCCCGTTAGAAAGTTGTTGTTGCCGAGGTGGATGGCTAGGCCGTAGACCCGTTCAGTGTCCGCTTGTAAACTTCTAGTACGTATTACAAATTAGCTCTATGTTGTATACGTGAGACTTTTATGACTAAAGAGAATGTGAAAACAAGATCAAAGCAGTGACCGAGGTCTAGTGTAGTAGTGTACATACTATTATATAATGTATGCTTAGTTCTATGTGTTTAGGTATTGTTTACCTTGATTTAAAAATGTTTCACCTAAGGTTTTGAAACACAAAACTTAATTGACAGCCCTGTTGGTTCATTGGTAGTATGTCTATTCCAAGAGCTGGAGGGCGTTGCTTCGATTCTCACCCAGTGCAAGCATTTTGTGATAGAAACAAATGTTTGTTCTGTGTCTGGATATACTGTATGTATTATAAGTATCTATTTCCAATAAAAAAATGTATTTAGGTATTCTATCAGTTATCTGTCTTCCATAGCACAAGCTTTGCTTAGTTTGGGGTCAGATGGCGCTGTGTGTATTGTCCTATGATATTTATTATTATTTAATTACTCTAGATTCTTTTATGTCACATTTTCATTGGTAAATTGCCAAATTTTCATTAAAAATAAGTGTAGAAACTTCGTTCTATTCAAAGCAATTGAACTCGTTGCCGTTGTCGAGTTTACGAATTAGCTAAATTCCAACTGTTGACTCCTCGTCTCCATGTATCGGTAATTGTACATGTGATGACATTTTTATAACCTGGCGTCCAAAGCGAAGGTTTGAGCCAGGGTATGGCGTAGGGCAGGGGCAGACGCGCGCCCCAAACGTAGTCTGCGAGGCGAGGCACAGGCGCGTGCGCACTCGGTGGGCTTGCCGGCGGCCGCTTCGCTTCCGTCTCCGGCTCTGGCCTGCGGAATGGGACTCTTCTGTGGCACAATTTAAAACTGAATTTCCTAAATTGGTTTTAAACATAATTCCTACTTTTTTCATACGAAATAGGTCTACGCTTTCCTACTAACTCGAAAGAGTTCATCGATCAAAACTTAGGGCGTAGTTCTCAGGATCATTCGTTACTTACTGGATATGTACATAGCAAACATTGTGTGCCATTTTTAATGTTGTTATCAGCAATTTAGCAAAGAGTTACTTTTTGTTTACAATTTACATTCGAAATAAGTTTGCGTTTGACTTCACCCTGTTATGAAATTAAAGCTTTGGAGATTTCACTCACCTAGCAGCTGAGAGCATTCTCTTCCTCGTTCCTCCATTAAACATGGCCTTGACGTCTTCCCAAGCATGTACTACCTGGAAAAAGTATTTCGACGAAACTTCTTAGCATAAGAGAAGAGAGAACAATTATGCCTGACTAGATTTTAGCCTAAGCGCTAGGCAAGAAAAAAAGTTACATGTAAACATGACAACTGTGGACGAAGGGATTACGAAAAGATATGCTGTTTTAGTAACCTCATCAGGCGGACTCCCGCTCAGCTTCATATGCCGTCGCCAGGAGTTGAAGTTCGCTGCGTCAGGCTGCACGTACTTGTCTCCCGGGCCCACGCGGTGCGAGTGGAAGATGAACTTGTTGGGGGAGAAGAATAGGCCACAGTACGCGCATTTTATGCACTTCGCTCGGGATGAGTTGTACCTAAGACAATTTTTATATTATTATCGAATAACTAAGTGTTGCTGCCACAAAAAAAAACAATCATGCAATGTTTAAAACCTTAGCGCAAGTGTAAGCAATAAGTTGACCAAGTTGGATGTATGGTACGGTGCGCATAAAAAAAAATGAACAAACATTAATTTTGATTTTCAGAATTCAGTACTGATACTATGAAAAAATTTTATTAATTCATTTTATTATTATTTAGGAGTTCTGTGTAAGAATTCTTTCGTTTTTCTATTATTAATATCGTACGTGTTGATTGTAGAGGTAGTTGCTAGAGTTTAAAAAAGAGGCAATGTGTAGAATACAGTTGTGGCAGGCAACGTTTTGCGTTATTTAAATTAATGTAAAAAGTAATGAAACGAACGAATCGCTCTCTTGATGGTAAGAGATAACGCATGCCCATGACCATTGCAGCAATACACAGATCTTTGAGTAGCAAAACAAAGTCTAGGACATCGCTGCTATGATGCGCATCACTTAGACTTAAACTTTGTCTTCTCGTCACCTAGCCTATCCCACAAAGTTACACGAAACGCGTTTTAAGCTATTATAATATGTAAGTTACCATTCATAACTTGCGGTGCTAATCCATGCTTAAAGTTGCTCACTGAGATCACTCAGTGCCAAGTAAAAAGCATAAAGAACGAGCAGAGCTTGGCTTCGAGAAGAAAGATCGTATCGAGGATAAATAGATAGATAGATAGATAGAAGATAAGAAAACTGATGATGTGTCTGGCTTTCTTAGTCTCACCTAGCTGGTAAAAAAGCTCCACGGCAGCCCCACGCGCACTCGTGGTGGACTGCAAAAGCGAAGTCATCGGGCAATCTTGGAGGCGCATTATCTCCCAAGAATGACTTGCAAAGCCTTTCGGCTTCTCGCCTAGTTATCATACCTGGATGGGAAAACCTTATATTTAACATTTTTCCGTAAAAAAAAACATGAGATTTACAGGCAAGAACAAAAACAGCCACCAAGGTCCGTTTTTGTTTTGATCTCCTTTGCTGTGATCACTTTTAACGATAAGGTTGTCTATTAATCTTAGGATATAAGGTTCATAATTGTATATTTATTATAATTTCTAGAGTGCTCAATAAAGGGTTTCTATCTATCTTCACTGTGCAGATAGTTAATATATTCTGAACAGTTAAAAGTGAATGAAACGAAATAGTTTATGATGCCTAGCGCTTTAAGTACCGAAATTATTATTATAAATGCAAATTTGTTTCTTTTGCTATCCTTTCACGTTTTAAGTATTTACAGATCATCCTAATACTTTGCGTATATATATTATTGTGGTGTATGTACACCAAGGAGTTTTTATACTTTTTATTAGTGGCCTGTTACTTTTATGTCGTGCGCTTGGCCGATAGTCTTTTGTTTTCGAGGCGTGGTTTTTTGTAAAATAAATGGTTTAAATAGAAAAGCATTTCGCTGTGTTATTTTAATTTAAATACACATTAATTGGCGACGAGGAAGTGTAATCTACGCGTGAAATAGTGTTGCCGTGAAACATGGCTAGTTCGGCAATGTTCGGGGGCAATCTCACGTTCGACCACAAAATTCAAGACTGGAAAATATTTTTCAGCAGATTTGTACAATTTTGTACTGCTAACGACGTCACTAATGAAAGCGATAAAAGTGGTTCGAAGCGGCGTGCGTTACTTCTCACTGCCTTTGTAGAGGAGACATATCGCGTCGCAAGAGATTTGGTTTTTCCTAAAGACATAGATGGCGTCGAATTTTTATATTTAGTTGAAAGGTTGGATGAACATTTTGTGTCAAAGAAAAGTACGTTTGCTGAAAGGTTCAAATTTTATAAGGCAGAACAGCGACCAGATGAAGATTTAGCAGAGTGGGCAGCGCGAGTTCGCAGTTTGGCTCAATTTTGTGGGTTCAAATCTGAGTTACAAACAGCTATGAGAGATCGTTTTGTACTGGGACTCGAAAACACCAAAGAAAAAGAAAAATTGTTTGCGGAGAACATAGAAGCACTTACATTTGGAAGAGCATTAGAATTGGCACAGAGCGTACGTTGTGCGCGGGTGGCATTACATACAGCTCGAGTTGAAAGAGGCGCGGTTATCGCGCAGGCGGCAGCTATATCGCACCCTGTTTTCCACATTCGGCCACAAGCTACATACGGAGGCAATACTGCTACAATTCCAGCGCAAGGATTTCAAAAATGTGAAATATGCGGATACAAAAATCATAGCAAAGACACATGCCGGTTTGCTAACTATTCGTGTCAAAAGTGCAAGCAAAAAGGGCATTTGAAAAGGATGTGCAAGGCTAAAGTTCAATGTAGTAATTTTGTAGGTGTGGATGAAGGTAAAGTAGAAGGTATGTATACTTTATTCAATGTTGAAGAGTCCAATAAAGACGAGCCGATATTGCAGAGTGTCTCGTTAGATGGTAAGGTAGTTCTATGCGAGATTGATTGTGGTAGTGCTGTCTCGATTTTGCCAACAGCAGTTTATCAACAATTATTCAAAGGAAGTCAGTACCGTTTGCAGACATGCAAGGAAGTGTTTAATTTTTATACGGGAGTTAAAATCGCGCCTGAAGGTTGTTTGTTTTTATCAGTAACTTACAAAGGATGCACTATGCCGTTAAAATTTTTCGTTATATCGACGAGAGTCAAACGATCGCCTCTGCTAGGACGTGATTTTATGAAAATATTTAATTTATGTATAGGCACCAGTACTTTAGATTGTAATACATTAAAGGTACAGGGGAACAAATGTGATGATTTGCTAAATAAATATGCAAACTTATTCAATGATGAGTTGGGCAAATTCAATAAATACAAAATTAATCTTAAAATGAAACCAGATACTCAGCTAAAATTCTGTAAGCCGCGGCCAGTCGCTTTGGAAGTGAAGCCTTTAGTTGAGAAGGAGATAGACAGAATGGTGGAGTTAGGAATTTTGGAAAAAGTTGATTATTCTGATGTTGCCACACCGATCGTGCCCGTGCTTAAACCCGATGGGACTGTTCGAATATGCGGAGATTTTTCGGTAACTTTAAATAAAGGATTATATATAGACAATTACACACTTCCACGGATAGAAGATTTATTCGCTAAGCTCCATGGAGGCGTGTCGTTTTCAAAGCTTGATTTATCTAGAGCCTATAATCAACTTGAGCTAGATGAATCCAGGAAATTAACATGCATTAACACGCATAAAGGCCTTTACCGTTACACCAGACTTGTGTTTGGATTGTCAAATGCACCTTTTATTTTTCAACGGGCTATGGAACAGTTGCTGGGGGATATAGATGGCGTGTGTATCTTCTTAGATGATATATGTATAACCGCTCCTGACAAGGCTACACATTTACAGCGGTTAGAGCTTGTTCTAAGCAGATTACAGGAAGCTGGTATGCGACTCAAGCGGGAAAAATGTGAATTATTCCAGAGTTCGATAGAATACCTTGGATTTGTGATAGACAAAAATGGACTTCATAAATCGCAGCAAAAAGTAGAAGCAATTTTAAAATGTAGTCCGCCGAAAAATGTTACTGAGCTGAAGTCATTTTTGGGGATGGTGAATTATTATAGATGTTTTGTGCCTCAAACTTCATCAGTTTTGAACCCGTTGTTTAATTTGTTAAAAAAAGATGTCAAATGGGAGTGGAATAAGGAACAGCATGATGCTTTTCAAAGAATAAAACAAGAGCTGGCATCGGAGCGCGTTTTAGCGCATTATAACCAATCAAATTCCACCATTGTGACATGTGACGCGGGTCCAAATGGTTTGGGCGCTGTACTGGCACAACGACAATCAGATGGAAGCGAACGTGTCGTTGCATACGCGTCTCGTTCTCTTTCTAAAGCTGAGGTTAACTACTCACAGATTCAGAAAGAAGCAACAGCTATTGTGTTTGCCGTTAAGAAATTTCATCACTACCTTTATGGTAGATCGACACCGTTTATTTTGCGCACAGATCACAAGCCTCTGTTAGCTATTTTTGGCAGTAAAAAAGGTGTGCCTGTTTTGGCAGCAAACAGACTGCAGCGCTACGCTTTATTTCTATCAGCATATAATTTTGAGATTCAATACGTTAGAGGCGAAGATAATGTAGCAGATTTCCTTTCGCGATCAACTGATTCTCACTACTCGATGTATGACTCGCCGGAGTACGCGGATAAAGCCTCTTATATCAATTTTATAGGTGATGCTGTTTTACTGCCGATTACGTTAGATGACGTTAGAAAGGAGGTAGAGCGCGATGAAAATTTAAAGCAGTTGTATAAATTTATCACAGAAGGCTGGCCTTCGAAAATTACCGATCCAGCGGTGAAACCATTTTTCCTGTGCCGGCATGAGTTGTCTGTAGAAAACGGTTGTATTTTGCGTGGTCATAAAGTTTTGATTCCTTTACAGTATAGAAAAAGACTTTTAGATGAATTGCACCGTTCTCATTTTGGAGTAGTTAAAACAAAGTCGGAGGCAAGATCTCGCATGTGGTGGCCAAACATCGACAAGGACATAGAAGAAAAAATAGGTTCCTGTAACATTTGCAACACATTGCGAAGCAATCCTCCGCATACAGCTCTGGCACCATGGCCGTATCCAAAAAACCCTTGGGAGCGCGTGCATTTAGATATGTTTATGTTAAATGGAAGTCAATATTTAATTGTCATCGATGCTTATTCGAAGTGGGTCGAGTGTTTTCCTATGCAAAAAACTGACAGTGAAACAATTTTAAGCAAGTTAAGTGACATATTTAGCAGATTCGGACTAGTGCGTACTTTGGTCACTGATAATGCATCGAATTTTTGTTCACATGAATTTGAATCTTTTTGTAGTTTGAATGGCATTAAACATTTAACAATTGCCCCTTACCATCCAGCCTCAAACGGGCAGGCCGAAAACAGTGTCAAAACTTTTAAAAACGGGCTAAAAGCCATTTTAACAAACACAGATGGCCAAAAAGTTATTATTAAAAAATTAAATAAATTCTTATTTGATTATAGAAATTCTGTTCATATGACTACAGGATTCTCCCCTGCCCAATTGATGATAGGGAGACCTTTGCGATGTCGGCTGGACTTACTGCGAATATCCGATATTGCGCCTTCATCATCATCCACAACAGCCACTAATAATGTTTACCATAAACAGGTAGCCCAGAGTAAGAACTTTGGACACAGAAAGCTCAGTTTTTCTGTAGGAGATGATGTATTGGTGAAATGTTATTTCCAAAATGGAAATAAGCAGACGTGGAAGCATGGAGTTATAAAAAGCTGTATCGGTTCTAGAATATTCACTGTTTTTATTCCTTTGTTAAATATTACTTTAAGGAAGCATGTAGATCAATTACTGGCGTACAAGGGCCGTTTGCCAGCAGATAATGATGATCAAGATGATTCAGTCAGTTGTATTGGAGACTATTCTAATTCGGTATTCACTCCAGAATCTAGTGTATCAACATCTTTCGAGAGTCCAACAATAACTTCGAATATTCGTAGTGCGCCGGTTGCATCTGAACTTAGTGCGGTTGTAGTGGGGGAGGAAAGAGATGCTAATTCCGGAGACGAATTTTTGGACGCATCTTCTTCCGGAGCTAGATCTAGTTCTGATACGGATCAAGGGTCCCCAGAACGGCAACTTGTACGCCGGTATCCTGTTAGAGGAACTAGGAATTTAGATGTAAATTATAGATGTTAGTTTTAATTTAAATGGGGAGGAATGTGGTGTATGTACACCAAGGAGTTTTTATACTTTTTATTAGTGGCCTGTTACTTTTATGTCGTGCGCTTGGCCGATAGTCTTTTGTTTTCGAGGCGTGGTTTTTTGTAAAATAAATGGTTTAAATAGAAAAGCATTTCGCTGTGTTATTTTAATTTAAATACACATTAATTATAGATACACGTTGTCAGGGATACAAAAAGTTTGAAAAGAAAGATACCTATAAGGGTACCTTTCTTTTCTATCTAGAAGTTTTTTTAATTTTTAAGTTATATGCGTATTGCCGCTGACTTCAAACGGTGAAGAAAAACATCGTGAACCTACATGTCTGAGAGTTATTAGCATAAAAAATAAAAAGTTCTCGAAGATGTATGAAGTCTGATTACTGAAACAGGGCTGATTAGGATATACAAGCTAGCTTCCTGATGGTTAAAAATGTTTTGCCATATCTTAAATAGGTAAATCCACGGTACCACATCGCCTTGAAGACACTGGCATTGCACCAGCCCTCCTTAATATCTCCAGCTGTACAGGCGTGCACTGCACACACGTGATGCCTAGCGCGACCCTTCTGTTGTGGATCTCGTTGTAGGAGAACTGCTTCAGGAGGGTGTTGGATATTTGAGCCAGGCAGAGACGCTCGTTGCCTTCGATGACCAGGGATACTATGGGCACGCCGTAGAGAAGTACTGTTCCAACCTGCAGGAAAATGTTCATTGTAAACTAAAATAAGACAACAGTGATGATGATGGATTTCAATTTAAGCGCGTAACTATTTTTTACTTTGACTTTTTTTTTAAGAAATGGAAAAGGTTGGTGTCATTTGGTAGATACGTATCTACTTTCTAGTAGGTATCTACTCGACAGCTGATGAAAACAAAAAACCAATTTGAAAATCTGTCGCCAAGCACCTAACGGTGTGTTCCGCAGCCTCACTAGAGAGCCAGTTCCATTCCAGGCAAGGTGTGTTTATCATCTTCGACCACACTGTCACTTAACATTAGGTGAGCTGTGGTGAAACACTTAGCCTGACAACAATTAAAAAAAGCAGTTGTCAGTGTTGTCACTTCAAAAAAATATTATTTCAGGCATACATCTACATCAGTTTGTATAAGTAGGTCTGTACCAATGACAATAAAAGTCAAATACGAAAAAAAAACTCCAGCTTCAGTAAAAATAAATCACAAAGTAAAAATAAAAAGAGCAATCAACATAATCAAGTAACAGTGAATGTGGTGGCAAACGAAACGCCTTTGAACCAACAACATTAAAAAAAATATTATCGATGCATTGCAAACTTAGAAAAACAAAAATGTTTACGGGCGTAAACATCTTTGAGGGAGGCTCCTTGTGGGCGAATGAGATAGGAGAAATGAATTGTATGAGTTGAAGTGAGAGGACTGATTGTAATGTTCAGATTTCTATTTTAATTTAAGTTTTTGCTTACAGAATATAGTTTACCTGATTAGGTTTACTGCTGAGTTGTAAACCTTTATTTTCAGCTCTTGGTTTAAGTGTTTCTCTCGGTGACATTGCCAAATTTGTGGCCTCCATCCTGTTAAACATTAAACCATTAACAAATTTGGATATAATTATAATACAGCCCTTTACATGTGTCAGATACCAGAAAAAACATCATGGCTGTTTGAGATTCAGTAGGACTAATAAAAGTTATCGAAAAATACGCATAGCGTTTGCTGTTCTATTGAAAAAAAAACAAATCTGAGTAGTCCGAGTGTAAATTTATTTTTGCAATACATTTTTAATCAACTTCAAAAAAAGGAAGAGATTCTCAATTAGTCTGTTGTTGTTTTTTATGTATGTACCCCGATTACACGAAGACGATTGGGCCGATTCGAAAAACTCTTTTTTTTTTTTTTTTTATACTTCCCAGGTTCAGCATCCCACCTTGCCACCAAGTCAGGTCAGAATCTGATGATGAGATCCCAGAAATATCGAGGGCAACTCTCAACTTTTATAGTGACGCATAATGTGTTTTATAGGTACGTTTGCCAAAACTATTCAATTATTTTCATCATCTCATAATGCAGAGCCGATGATGGAAAATACATATACCTAACTCCTTAACTATTAGGAGTTAGTGAATAATTCTTTAAATATTATAGGCTCGTATAGACCGCTACTTATGTTCCTTTGAGTAATTCAGGTGAGCTGATGATGGAAGGTACAACTTCGTGTTATTTGAAAGTTTGTTTTGATTGTTATATAGGGACCAGTCTCAAAGATTGGTCCCCATAGAAATTTAATATTAATCAATTCAGTAGCTTGGTTTTTAAACCTAGCCGAGTGTCATGTCATGGTATCATGGAGTCGGTTTTTTAATTGTAAATTTGTACCTGTAATAATTTATTCAACAACAAGTTTGTTGAATAAATTATTTATCACTGACCCAAATCTAGACAATAACTTTACAGTAGTACCTACGTAATTATACAGTAGGCATAAAATAGTAAAGTACTTTTTGTTAAACCCTGGACCTTTGACACCGACACCAGAACTAAAAAGAGAGAGAAAAAAAATCGACACAATACAATAAAAAAACAAAAAAATAGAGAAAAGAAGAGGGTTAAATAATATAAAATTGCGTGCAACATTATTAGCACCATTCTGGGCATCTCATTAGTCATTACAAAAACCAATTGTCGTCTTTTGCCGCCATTACCGCAAAACAAATCAAATAATGGTAACGCATTAACTAAACGACTTCATTTAACGCTGCTGGTCAATAAATCTGCATTGTGCAGTAGTGCTGAGACATAATTAGGGTGTAGCCACACTAGGGTGCGTAAAGCCGTGCGACACAAAACTAAGCGACGAAATTTTTTATGTTTATTAATGTAAAGTTATCTATGTATTTGTACACCAAAGAACTTTTTGAATAAGTTGAGTGTTATGTTTGGATAGTATAATCCCACTAATATTATAAATAATGTAAAAGTTTGGATGGATGTATGCTGCACAAATAGCCTGGAATGGACTTGACTATCAATTGTGGCTACCAGAACACGCCGTTAGGGTTGTTTGGCAGCAGATTTACAACTAGAGGGTAGCTAGCTAGCCAAGTACCTACTAGAAAGTGGTACTCTACCAACATGCTAAGGTTTCCCCGCAATGTTTTCCTTCATCGACAACTCAAACTCATTGTTATGGTATTGTGCTCGCCTTTCAGCGTGTAATCTGACGCTAACTACTGAGCTATCATCGCTACAAAGTATGATTACAATTTTATTGTTTAATTTAATAACTGATTGTTTCATGCTTACTGTTTTAATGCTAAACAGCTTAAAGTGCTTTGGATGACACACATCTGGATAAATATTTAAATTTTTCGTTCAGCCATTTCAATGTCAAAAAGTAACGTACACACATAAAATCATACAGACAAACTTACGCATTTATAAATTAGCTGATCTAATGAATCTGAGCTTTATTTCTCTTTTTGTTTATTTGCTTATCAAAAAACGTTGCTGTAACTACTTCTTGCTTGCATCTTTCTCTTGAGATGGTTTATCAAATTATATCGTGTCGCAAATTGCATGCATTCCAGTGTGACCGCACCCTAAAATGGGACAAAATTCATACAAAAGTCACAAAAGCGATCGTTCTGTACACAAATAGGCGTTCACCGTGTGAATACACTGTGTCGAATAACAATTGAGGACAATGAGGGGTGTGTTAATGTGTACGCTGTCTGGGTCTTAGAGTTCACTGTTTTGGAAAATGTAAAGACTCTTTTGTATCAGATAAATAGTAAAAACATATTTTTTTACATTACAAAAAAATATCCTAACCTATCTAGAAGCGTTTTTGGCCGGAACGCGAAAAATTCAAGATACTTATTACTACATTAGACTAGTCCAAAACCCAAACTACGTTATACGGTTACTTATACACAGATTTTTATAGTAATAATAGGTCAGTGGTTAGCACGGTTGGATCGGCGAAGATTAAGGTTTCAAATCTCAACAATTAGCTTGAGCTGCCGTTAAAAGAAAACACCTCTCGTGAGTAAACCATAGCATGGCAGTAGGGGTTCCTAGTACCTAACTGTCTGGCTAGTTATCACCTTGTAGTTGAAAATCTGCCGCAAAACACCAACGGAGTGTTCCATTGAGAGTCAGTTTCAATTCCACGTTAGGTGTGTTTATTTATTAAAAAAGCATAATAAATCATAGCTCCACTTTAAAATGATTAAGGACCACTTTAGAGCTGTAACGTCAAAAATCAACACAGGGCCGGCTGCAGTGATACCGAGAGAGTCATTATAGGGTGTGATTACTCGACGGGGGCGACCCTGTAGGGGCGCGCCCGCACTAGGTAATAATTGATTAACTTAAATGCCATTTCATTATGGTAACGATTGCATATGTTGAGTTTTTTGCGAAGACGATAGTTCGTCAAAAATCTTTGTAAGACAAATAATTAATCTATAAGCTAATTAAGTTATAGATATTTGAAATCTGGCTAAATCTACCTAATGTACACCTCAGTATTTTTTAGGTTATGTGAGTTGCGCTGACTACAAACGGTGGAGGAAAACATCGCAAGGAAACCTACTCACATGTCCAAAAGTTCTTTAAAAATGTTTATGACAAAGTCTACCAACCCGCACTGGCCTTGTGGAATCACCTTACTCTTTTCACGTTGGGAAGAGGTCCGCGTCCAGCTGTGGGCATAAAAACCGGGCCGATCCAGACTTATATGTAGATACATTTCTCTTTGCCTAATTTCTAGGTATAAAAGCTACTCATTTCCCATATTGAAAGTGTGGAGTTTTATTGTAGCCAGCCAGATCTATTAGGCAGGTACCTTATGTTTTTTACTTTAGAAGAAACAAACACTTTTATATTTTACTAGCTGCGCCCCGCAGTGTTACCCACTAGATGTTTTCGGGATAAAAAGTAGCCTATGAGCTAATCCAGGGTTTCAGCTACCTCCATACTAAATTTCATCTAAATCCGTTCATTAGTTTTTGCTTGAAAGAGTAACAAACATCCATCCAAACTTTCACATTTACAATATTAGTAGGATTTAAAAGAATACATACCAACGTTGTAACATTCTTTTATTTTCTATATAAATTAGAAAAACTATTTAGTTTTCCCTATTGTTTTCCACTATATTCTTCTGTTTCACTTTATGTACTAGATATATTTATTTATTATCCTATATGAATAAGAGATAACATCTTTTACGAGAAACAACAAAATCCTTGTACCAATTTCGAGTAAAATAGATAAACCTGGGCCTATACTTATATCCATACTTCAAATTTCACGGCTCAGCTGTCCATAATTAATATAATTCGCGGACAATGCGTTTTTTATAACACACTTGTAGTTATGGATCCCTTAGCCATATGGTGTTGATGTGATACACGAGGAGTCCCGGGAGGACGGCACATGTGTTGCTTGTATCGG
This sequence comes from Biston betularia, assembly GCA_905404145.2. Classification (NCBI taxonomy): domain Eukaryota; kingdom Metazoa; phylum Arthropoda; class Insecta; order Lepidoptera; family Geometridae; genus Biston; species Biston betularia. The sequence goes on from FR989877.1 coordinate 3,064,184, forward strand.
AACTAATCTCTTTTGAAACTATCTCTTCGACACGGTTGTCTGCTTATTTTGATTGTTTCGCGTTTTCGTTGTTTTAATTCGTGATGGTTTTATGTTTGATTATGAAATAAGTAAAAATAAAAATAGGGCCTAGTTTTCGCTTATATTTAGACAGAATTATTCAAGATTTGATTCAGATTGAATTTGTGGATGCTGTTATTATGCTTGTCCTTTTTCTAACTGGAATTAGATTTACTTACATGGTCAACACATTCGTTATTTTAATTTATCTTATTGTTTAATATTTTTTTATTTTCTAGTAGAAGAAAATGATCCGTGTAAATTAATTGCGTGTTTATTACAAAATAAATATTAAAAAATTCTAGCTTGTTGAATGTAATTAAAACAGCGATTTACTTAGCATATTATTTCATTTCTAGTCAGCTTTTCCAAGAGAGATCCGGCGGCGGCGTCTGCGGATGCAACCTGGGGCGTTGCTGGTACCAGGTCATGCACTTTATCTGATAGATCCGCGAGTGCTTCCATAGTCGATGCTGGTTGGGACGCGATTACAGTTTGGAGAGTAGTCGGCAAACGGCTTGTCCATACAGTCCGGATGAAGTCGTCTGGTATGTTCTTGCCCGCTAGATGTCGAAGGTGGCGCAGAAATTGCGAAGGACGTCTATCTCCCAACTCTTCGTGCATTAGTAACTGTGTTACCTCTTTCTCTCTAGATGCAGATAGGCGCTTAATGAGCTCTGCCTTTAGCGTTTCATACTTCCCAGTTGCTGGCGGGTTTGTCAAAATATCTTTCACCTCGGCCGCGTAACGATGATCTAATCGAGCGCTAACGTAGTAGTACTTTGTATCGTCATCTTTGATCTTCGACAAAGCAAAACTGCCTTCTATTTGCGCGAACCAAACTGCCGGCTCCTCCGGCCAAAATGGCGGCAGTCGGACACCGACACGACACAAATCGTGTGGTGTAAAGGCGCTTTTATCGGAATCACTGGTTGTCGTGCTCATTTTTTCTTGTCTCGGGGTCACCACTGTAGTATATAGGTACTCACAAAGTCCAAAGCACTTTCAGAATGTTTATTTTATTGCATAGAAAATAACAACTAAACATCAATTTACTGCGCAACAATTATGTGGGTAGGTATCACAAAAATAATACAAAGCTAGCAGCGAGCGTCTGCTCGAATCGTGAGTTACAAAGAGACCGTAGACTAGAATACATTTTTTATTGTGAAACTGTGTAGGGAACGTAACAGTTTTGTTTATTTCGATCATACAACAATGTTAAGGTGATTCATTCTTAATAATAAAAAATAAAATAAGTATAAGTAGTATCATCATCATCATCATCATTTCAGCCGTAGGACGTCCACTGCTGGACATAGGCCATAGGCCATAAGTAGTATGTATATGTATAAGTCTGATATAAAAAACTACGTAACAGAATCCTACTTATGTTATAAATGTGAAAATTTGTACGTATAATTATGGATGTTTGTTAGATACAACAGAACAGATTTCTATGAAATTTGGCACAAATATAGTTTATTACCTGAATTAATATATGTATATAAAACTTTCATATCAGAAAAATTTAAGGTTCATGTGAGATTTTCATAAAACAAACTTCTGGACGTACCTACTCGTATCCACTTGAAGTTTGGTATAGATGTGTCTTTGGGGTTTTATTTCTGAACTTAACTCTTTTTTTTTTAGCGTTAGCGCGGACGAAGTCGTAGACGTATGCTAGTATCTAAACATATGACAAAAATTGTATTGTTTGCCCAGTAACAGAAGTACAATTTTATTTAATTGAAATTAAAAAAAAAATATGATTATGAATCTCATTATAATAATTAATTGTGCAATTACCTCATATAAGATGAAAAATTAAATCATAATAATTATGACTGACCGTTTAGTGAATCTTATAAGGTCCCACTAATAGACCATTTTTCACAACGATAAAATTAGAAGCGCTAAAAACCTATTGCCAGCTGAATATAGCATTGTATCTTTAGTAACCAACCACCTATCGGTATCTCCGGTAACTAATCCAGTAGCAACTTGTAAACGTTAACCCAATAGGGTGACAAAGTAACAAAGGAATCCAGCCACAACCGATCGTTCCCTATTGACGGAATGACAACATGTTGTGCATTTTCCCGGATAATCCCTGAGGGGACGAGTCCCGATTGCTAGTAACACCATATTATTTTTAAGTTTGGTCAATAGGTTATAACGCATACATTGTATTGAAGTGCAGTGATATGATTTTTACGAAATTATACTATGAAAAAAAAGTTGTATTCTATTCTAAAAATATTTACCGTGACTGTGTTGATAAATGACAGCCGAACCGACCGCATTATTTCACTCGTTTTGAATACATGTTCCTCTCGATCTTTGAATGTGTCTGGCTAGTGAAAGAACTATCTAAACTGTCTGGCTACTGAATCATCTTTTATTAGTTCCATATAAAAATCAGCTTTTATACTTTAACGAAAGTATAATTGAACAATATTATACATAGTTTAAAGCTATCTTCAGTCAGTCGTCAGGGGCGTTGCAACTGTACTAAGTGTCTGGCAATGGACGACGGGTTATCTAACATTATTCCGAATAAAATATTAAAAACTGAGCTTTATATTATAACAAATTCGAGGTGTAATTTTATACAGCTTTACTATTTGTTACCTGCCAAAGCCACCACTGCCCAAGTTTCACAGTCGGGGATCATTTTTACCTGTGTTAGGAGTATACATGACAAAGCTTTCAGCCTTTATAATATAACGAAGGTCTGGCTGTCATGGGCTCTTGGACTATTATCTTAGAATTGCAACTTTTTATACACCATGCCTAGCTCAATTTCAATTATTATTATTTCTTAGGATTGAAATAAATTGACGACCCTAACATAAACGCAAAATTAAATGGTAATTCAAAAGATCTTTACATTTCCATCAACATGGTCGCCCTACCAAAATCCGTCGCTACGTTACGTCCTCGAGTGTTCAGCAAGTGCTCCTTTGAGATCCGCTATACGATTGTGCAACGCTATACTATTTAAGTAATCTTTATCGATACCAGTTGTCCCTTTGAATAGTATCGATTCGATACAACTCAACACAAATAATACTATCGAATCTGTGCGGTAATTCTTGTTTGTTGCCACGGTTCGTAGCAGAAAGGATTCAAATGAGATTTGTTGTGTTACGTTGGTTTTATACAAGTTTAAGCTTTTAACAAATTGCACTAATATTATTAAAGCGAATGTTTTATATGTACCTACATCAATGCGTATGGGTAATTGTATCTACATATGTTATAGATAGCTTTAACCCGTAATTAACACAGCAATTTTTTTATCTCGAAACCGTGCAAACCACGTAACTTAATAACTTTCCTACTCAATAGTTACCTTAATCACTAGTAAGGTAACTGTGGATTGTGATCGATCCTGGATTGTCATTTGGGAGGAGCTCGACCCAAAGCTGTGGTCGAACATGGTAAACACACCTAGCCCGCAATGGAACTGGCTTTCAAGTGAGGCTGAACACACCGTAAATACATATCATGCTTCTTTGGATAACGTTTCGCGAATTCTTCAATGACATAGTAAACAGAAATAAATTAAGTATTCTGTTACCTGTTACAATGATACACTAATAAAATTGCTTGAAGTTTTAGTTTTACTCATGCGGGATATTATTAAACATAAGTACACGTTTAATTATATCGAAGTCTTCACCTATAGTCGGGAAAATGTATCAAAACCACGTCAGTTTCGATTGCCTGATGTCGTTTTCACAATACACTAGACATATTAGACATGTGTTTGTCCGCATTATCATTAATCAATTAATTATAAAATGATTAAAGATAAAACACGCCAATCTACGAGGCATTTATTCATGTTTTTACAAAATAAGTCAGTTGTAACAAAGAACTCTACTCAAGACTTGTGAACATACGACAGCTATGTAACTTTTTACCTTTCACAAATTCTATTTCAACAAATAACCTATCCTATCAAAGGAATATATCAACACGTTATTTGCAACCTTACTTGAATATTAAAGCTTGGTAGCAGTGATACAATGTGTATTGTTAGATTTATTTGGCACATGACTTTTTTTTTTAAACGTAACCGAATGCAAGTGGGCGAACAGGATAATGACAAAAGTTTGCCCCTTGCTTTGTATTGTCGGTCACAATCTACGATTTAAGTACCCAAATTGCAATAGGATTCAGTAATAGGTGGATTTTACGCCGATTACAGACATATAATACCTATTCATACAATTATTACTAGATTACAAAACAATTTTTGGCATAAATTCTACAAATCGGCTTGTAAGCCATATATAAAGAACAATTGATGCAATCGCTTTCAACTCCTTAGTCTGGCGATTTATCACCATCATCATCGCCAGCCTATCATAGTCTACTGCTGTACATAGACAAGACACTGCATTCAGATCAATCTCGAGCCAAATAGACACATTTATATAATTATATTGGAAGCCCATTATACTAACAATTTCTTGTTAAGTATTATTTTGTTTAAAATATTTGGCATATTTTTTATAATTTTTAATTTTATAGTGCTAAGTCATAATTTGGCATACTTTTGTTTGGCTTTGTTGTTTCATTAGCCATGAGCTGCCCTTATTTTTAACCGACTTCGAAGAGGGAGGAGTTTCAATTCGACTGTTTGTTCTTTTTATAGGTATGTTACGCGATCATTCCGCCAAATATAAATCGATTTTGAATGTTCCTTTTTTGTTTGGTAGATCATACTTTAGAGGTGGTCCCATATAAATTTTATCGATCGAGTTTTTAAACAATCGACAAAAATCTAATAATTGTAAGTATACGTCGATGATATTTTCGTTTACTGCGAAGCCTCGCTGTTTCATTGGAGCAGTGTTTTTGTATTGTAAATTTAAATATATCAATTATTTGATAGATATTTGTTGAGCATATACAATTGTAAATATGAGTATATCTACCTATACTATACCTATGTCATACTATTGTTACGTGTGAAAATTTTTGATGGTAGTTTCGATAGGTATCCATATTACACGTGTATTTTTTTAAAGATACTACAACTGTACTTTTTATTCACCTTCATTTTCATAAATTTTCCACTTAGACCAGATCATTCATGATGACAGAAGAAAGACGTTATTTTTTAGACAGTTAGCCCGTGAGCGTCCGACCCCCAGCACGAATATAAACGACAAACAACATTTTAAATAGTTTTGTTGGGACGAACAATGAAAAAAAAACATCGGATAGGTAATCTATGCGAACGAGATTTGCTCCGGATCCGGATATTTCACAAGGATGGGATCTAGCTAGATCGATTTTTCATAACCAAAAAGCCCCGTTTAGCATATTTCATAGAAACTGTTAGAGCTGTTTTTGAGATCTTACAAAATTTTTATATAGATATTATGTATCGAATAGACAAATGTTTTTCGTGTAGTACTACGTACCCAAATAGTATTTTTAACATTCGATTTCATTAAAATTGATTATTCTGCATTCGAATATTTAAATTTAAATTCCACAGTCCCTCCAAAAATCACTTCAAACTCCGAATAGCTCATCCATTTTTAAGCAGTAACAAAACTAAACGTACAAACCCCATTCAGCAGCTCATCCACCTACGTACGAGAGAATAGAACCGAGAACAAAGACAAGCGGGCGGCGGGACCTTTAAACAAACTACGTTTCGGATTGCTTGTACAAAATTAATTCGCGCAAAGACGTTATTTACTTTGCTACTTTGTTCGCTTAATTGGAGACGAGGGAGAAGACGGAGATAATTCGATGATTAATATTTAATGAATCCCTGATGGCATACCTGGAGACAGTTTAATATTGGGGTTGGTATTTTATTTTTACATGTCATTGGTATTATTTTAATACTTTGGTAAATTACGACTGTAACACGATTTCAAAGCGTATCTATAGGTACTCCCGACGAAGCTGTCACGGTTATTTAAGAATCGAAAAAGAAAACAAAATCTACGCATCAATTAAAGACACGAATTTATTTGAGTTTTCAAGATATAATACAAGCAAAAAAAGGTAGAAGCACAATTATCCAGCTTATTATACATATTATATAATTATACTTGCTTACAGTTTTAAAAATTATTAGGTACCAGGAAAAATCACAAATTATACGAGTATTAAACATATCTACAAAGAAAACATATGATGATACGAATTAAATTTCAGAAACTTCTTTTTCGAAATCAGTTAAAAATCACAATTTTGAAACATTAGATATTAACTACATATACCGTTAAGTTCTTTGTATTGTGATAATGATATCAAATTGTTGCTTATAATATTACAGTGTAGAGTGAAAACCTATTGAATAAAAATATGCCAGTGCAGGTATGGGCCACAAATCTGCAAAATCATAAATAAATTCGTGCTGTACGAGGGATATGAAATAAAGGTATGATCACATTATGATAATGGTCCAGTGTATGCGGCAGATGAATGTATAGAGAAGCGTGGCGACACGGCGACTCGGTTAATCGGTCTCATCATCATCATCATCATCAGCCCTTCGCTGTCCACTGCTGGACGTAGGCCTCTCCCAATGCACGCCACTGAGCTCGGTCGACAGCTTTTTGCGTCCATTGCTTTCCCGCCGCTCTACGCAGGTCGAAGGTCGCAGGTTAATCGGTCTGAACCGCTGCAAATATTTCAAATCAAAACCTTTTTTTTTCAATTAAATTAATCTATGACTGTATGCCAATTCACGTAATAGTAAACGAAAAAAAACTAAAATATTTGTAGGTGTACAAAAGTAGACTTTCGATAAGCCTATTAAATGCAGGATATTCCCAACAGTTCTACAGATATAACTATGTATCATACGAGTGAATAAAATTTATTGTGCACTTTAGCTTCTTTTTTTCATTTCTTCTTTTTCGTATATTGGAACTGCAATGAGACCTCAATATTGTATGTTAAATACTTCACAATTTATTCAATACTATGAATACATTTTTTTTTTCATCATCATCATCATCCACAGCCTTCTTTATCCCACTGTTGGGTATAGGCCTCTCTCTTTACATGTCATCTGTCTCGGTCCTGTGCCAATCTGGTCCAGGTTCGACCCGCGACGGTGACGATATCGTCGACCCATCTTGCGGCTGGACGACCGACCGACGATTTTATTTTAATCACCTTTAATTAAGTATATCGGAAACTCTGACTATAGTTTCGGTCACATCCGGTGGCCTTCTTTATGGAGACAGCTGATGACAACGCGCGCGCGGGTCGTGTTGCTTCGCACACTTACGCAAACGTAAATAATCCCGCATAAGTAAAACAACAATGTATCAAAACCACATCAGTTTCCATAGTTAAAATTATTGTCGCTTGCTCTGCGCAAAATCCTTCCACATTAATCCATGAACATTTTTACAATAAAATGTATCCTATTGTACTGGGGATAACCCGATATATTTTCATGTCGACTGGACCTTAGCACATTGTCCTAGTGCGGTTGGACCTTAAGCGCTCCTACTGTTCTCGTATCCAAGCCAGCACAAAAGGTGTGTTGACAGGGCTCCTCGCCGGATTTTTGGCACAATTGAATCCCTAACTAACCCATCCATTGTTGATTCGACAAAATTAATTTGTTCGAAATTATACGCTTCAAATTACGAAAATTCTTTGTCATCCTCAAATCCTGCTTACAAGCTGAGGTAAGAATTAATAAAGTATATGAATGGGCAAATTTAGTATTTTTCGAATATAGATAAAATTATTTAGTATATTTTAGATAATGAAATTACTTGCCTGTAAAAATGTAAATTGTTTAACTAAACGATTTCGTCTACTTATAATTCAAATCTTATATTCTCTAGTGACACGCCAGAACACATTTTGTTATGGCTTGCCGACACTTTATACTAGGTACTTTCTACTTTCTGGGTTCTGGGTAACTGGGTACTTTCGAGAATTCTTACCACCATGTTATGACTTTCTGACAATACATATATATATTCATTCGCCAGCAGCTTCAGTAATTTGAACTTACACAAATTTGTATAAATTAACTCTAAAGTTAATAAGTAGCCTTTGGTATGCGATCCGATATTTTTTTTAAAGTTCGCTAGAATACTTGACGAAATATTCGAACATACATTATTTAATTATGTTTATCAACAGTTATTAATCGCGCACAAAATACTAGTGGTGATAATCTTTTATTTGTTTTGTATTATTTTAAATATTTAATTTCGGTTCATTACATATACATATATGTATATTACTGGCTAATAAGTTCACTACGAGTTCAAACCCAAGGTAAAAAAAAAATTAGACTTGTCATTCAGTTCAACTAAGTTTCAAAACAGCCATCATATTTTTCATCATCATCGATACCAGGTACTTATATCACGAGCGCCGGCAGTTGTAAAAAACTGATTATTTTGCCCTCTCGACATTGTTAGGGGAGATTTAATAAACAGTGCTTCCACAAGGCAATCCTCATCAAGTCAACAGATGTCATTTCGGCGCCTTCGATTCAATTACTTTTATAAACATATTCCGAGAGATTTGCATCTTTATATCCAACTCGGCGAGTTGACGATGCCTTGTTACTTAAACTTTGTCGTTTCGCAACAAAAATGTTGCCTCTGTGAGGCAATTTGAATTTTATATCGCTTAGTTTTATGAGATTTGTACGGCGACGTGATTAAATTACTTACTGAGCGAGCGTTGTGTTAGCTGTTTCATTTTCGTTTTTCGATGTTCACATTTTTTTATACCGACGGCAAACAAAGAGACAGTTATTTATTTTACTTATGCGGGATTATTCACGTTTAATTTTATCGGAAACTCCCACTATATATAAGATATTGAGAGACAGTTTGTTTAATAGTGATCAAAAACCGATTGCAATACCAATACCATAAATATGTTGCCTATTTTTGACAGCCTTGTTGGTTCATTGGTAGTATGTCTGCTTCGAGAGCTGAAGGGCGTGGGTTCGATTCCCACTTAAAACTAACATTTGTTTGACTAAGATCGTTGTTTGTTTTGAGTCTGGGTGTACTGTATGTATTATAAGTATAAGTAGGTATGTATTTACGAAAATTCTATAAAAAATATTTAAGTATTCTGTCAGCTGTCTGGTTCCCATAGTACAAGCTTTGCTTAGTTTGGGGCTACCCAAACTAAGCAAAGCTTGTACTATGGCGCTGTGTTAAATGTCCTGATGTTCTCCAATATTTATTTATTTATATTTTAGGACTCATGTATGTCTGTTAGACCTGCCTCTGTACCCTGTACCTACTATAACTCTGTCAGAAAATAGCTACACGACCACATGTCGTATGCATGCACAAAAAGCTTCGTAATCGCATAGCTGTTTCGTGAGCGTTTAATCGACATCAAATACCTATAAATATTTTATTGATAACACCAAAGTTGCACTTACAGGTCATATCAGAAGTAAGAAGCTCAGAGTGCAAGGGCTGGGCTCTACGGAAGCTTATTGTACATTTTGGCGTGACAGATTATACATGTGTATATAATTATGATTATTATTTTGTTATTTAGGTACCAGAACACGCGTGTTCTTGTTCAGCACACTTCACCTGCCGGTCTCAGCAATAGGTCAGTGCTGGTTATGTACAGCCGGCATTATATTGACTTGGGGCCGGTTTATGACATGGATAGGTACTTCTTACAGATTTTTTTATGTTTGTATTGGTACTGTATTTTGTCAAAATCAAGTGCTGTAAGTGTATGTCCAGAAACGTAAAATTTTTTACAAAATAAGAATGAATAAACGTAGCAAACTACGCTACTGTAGACTTTAGTTGTAGCGTCACACGTAGCGTATGCTACGCCGACGGCGGTTGAGGCTACGGAATGCCTACGAAGAATGATACCACTGCGGTAAGGTTTCATAATCAAAAGCTCTAAGGCGTTCGATTCCCTCCAGGACCATTATGTGACCATCCATCCATTGTGTGTGTTTCCATTTATGTGACGCGAAATGTTTGTTCGGTGTTCTGTATGTATTATAAGCATTTACAAAAAAAATGATTTACAAGTAAGTAGGTATTCTATCAGTTATCTGGTTCCATAGTACAAGCTTTACTTAGTTTGGGGCTAGATGGCGCTGTGTGAAATGTCAAAAAAAGAGATAGGCTTTATACAATAAAAGCCGCATAATAATACCTACATATATCTACTCTACACCAAAAAAACATCGTAACATGTATTAAACATTTGTAATTTTGTGGATTATGCTTACCTACAATATGAAGATAACGTGGACAAATTCTTAATGCCGCGTTCAGTATTTTAGTTTCCTAAGATCCCCTTAAGACGCATCTACCATGGACTTAAAAATCTATGGTTTACATTTACTTCAATATAACGCGCACGAAAAAACCAGCATCATTTTTTCCAAGTTAAAATAACTTATTGCAAAGCTCAGTGCACCCGAAAATTGCGTTCGGGACAAGACACACTAATCGGTAGATTTAATTCTTGTCCCTCTAAATATCCACGGTGTTGCGTTGTTTAAACAGCGCCCCTCTGGCGGGAGGGGTCTCTGGAGACCCCATAATTGAAAGACAAACAGGGGTCGAGCGATTCGCGGCGAATTCATTACGTTCACATTAACTTGTGAAGATGTAAAGAGAGTTTTATAAATGAGTTTGATCACACTACCGTTTGCCGTAAACAATGTCTTATACCTACCTTATTAATCTTTAATAAATATACAATACCTTCATGGATTTTAATCTAGGATCAAAATGATTATTTCTGAATATTGGTAGAAAATACAAGCTTTTTTTTTATCATGCAATTATATGGTACCAAAAACCCATTTTGGTTTGTCTCGATACAACAGCACACTGCGTTAACAAAAAAAGATGTACAATAAAGCAAATGAGAAGTACATGAGGTGCGGTAGAGTTTGGGTTTTACCCACGTTTATGCATAAATCTCAACATTAAATTAGAATCAGCCAAATCGGTTACTAACGAACATTATTGATTTTTTGTACAGATATAATAATTAAATAAGTAGGTATAGGTTATCCATTATACCATCTCATTCATCATCATCATCATCATCATTTCAGCCGTAGGACGTCCACTGCTGGACATAGGCCTCCCCCATTGACTTCCATAAAGACCGGTTGGAAGCGGCTCGCATCCAGCGCGTTCCTGCGGTCTTTACTAGGTCGTCTGTCCACCTTGTGGGTGGACGTCCTACGCTGCGCTTGCCGGTCCGTGGTCTCCACTCCAGAACTTTGCAGCCCCATCGGCCATCAGTTCTGCGTGCTATGTGCCCTGCCCACTGCCACTTCAACTTGCTAATCCGTTGGGCTATGTCGGTAACTTTGGTTCGTCTACGGATCTCCTCATTCCTGATTCGATCTCGTAGGGAAACTCCGAGCATAGCCCTCTCCATAGCGCGTTGTGCTACCATCTCATTACAACTCTATAAAGCTAAATTACCATACTGACTGCCTGACTGACTCACTCAGAGAAATAAAACTCATATAAGGAGGGATCATAGGAAAAAACTAATTATTATTATAAATATAAAACGTCTGTTTGTATGGACGTAGATATGTGTGTTACTTCTTCATACTATAACGGCTTATACAGGTTTGATAATATTTGGAATGCAGATATTTTCATTCTGGAGTCTGGATTAACACATAGACAACATTCTATTTGGTTCCTGTCCCTGCAACGCGATTGATCCAGCATCCGCACGGTGATAGGTACCATTGAATATACCTACTAAGAAACTTTCATCATTTCAATTTTAAGTTACTTTGGGTTTTCAATTTTATGTAGATTATATAATTCTGCAAATTTATTTCATAGATGAAATAAATAGATGCAAATCTCTGTTTCGGGAAAATTATTGCCATATACTTAACAACTTACTTCATAATAAACTATGTGCACTTATAAAATAGACTTAATTAAAAAATTAGTAAAAAGCAATTGTATTTTTCGGACGGCCGTGCATCAATGTTTTCCAGTTTGGTCGACAGCTTTCTCAACATTGAATACTTAAATTAAATTTAGTCCAGAAAAATATTTGAAATTTAAGAAAAAAAAATTACTGTCATTGCTCTATTTATTGTAAACATTAAATACTTGTACTTACAATGACAAAAATAGGCATATTATATGAGCATAATAATATGTTAATTCAACGTTAACGAGGGAAAATTTTCAGAAGCAAATACAGAGTCCCCATAAATACATTTTGTGATAAAATTAGAGCAAAATCTATCCAGGGGATGCAAACATATTTATATGGGTCACAAGGTCACCGTTTGGGCCAAATAACGATTTAGTTAGTCATCATATACCTTTGTCCTTTGGTGTGTTACCTTTTTATGCTAACCAAAGAAAATACCTACGTTTTTGTGCATCAATTGAACTAAGTATCCTAATAATAAACTTTTACCAACCTAGGTATACTTTTTTATTTTTTTTGTATTTTATAAGCAAAACTTCGGATTACACGCAATTTTCTCTGAATATGATATTCTATACTCAGTTAGGTATTATCTACTTGCGCAAAGTGAGCCAACAAAGATGAAATTGATTTTAAAATCACCACAAACAAAATAAATAGCAAATGAGAAAAGAAAGCGAGTTTTCAGGCACCAACCTATTAGACAAAGACATATACTTAGGTAATGTGGATAAAAAATATATATTAAGTACATACCTACCCCTACATATACATTTAAAACTACATGCAGCATACTTATTTACAAACTTGGAAATATATATAGGTATGTATGTAGAGAGAAATATGTCCGGAATACGGGTAGTATTGCCATGTGCATGGTCAAAGTAGGTCAATAATTGTGCTCCATTTTTATTCTAGTTACCTAATTTATAAACAACTCCTTGAATTCTTTATGTGAGAAACTATTTAAAACTAAGTACTACTACTACTACTTTTTTTAGTAATTTTTTTGTGAGTAAAAATATTGATGACTTCTTTTTGAGGTAACCACGAAACATTAACAAGTTACACATAGTTTAATCAACCGAATATTACTTTGTATACATTACTAGAAAATTTAAACATCAATCAATTTTAAACTGACCATACGTTGTATTCTTCTCCAACATCCACTGTTTTAAAATGATTGAGAACAATAAAATATTTTTGGTTATCTTAAACCTACCTTGAATATGTTCACTTATCACAGCACAATCAAAACATTACCTACTATTAAAACATTGAGTTAAATTCGCGAGGAGCAGCCCTATCCCGGTGACGGGTACTCGCACACTACATCACCGGCACTCAAACACTAGGAGAGACACGAGAGCCAATCATAGCCACGCCTACATTGCTAACCCCGCCCCAACAAACGAGCCGCCCAATAGGGTTGCCACCAAAACCTTATTTACCTCAAACGCCCGCCCGCTCGCTGTCTCTCCCCTTATCGATTGGACAACCCCGGCACTTATTTAAGGCGGCAGAACTGAATTAATTTTGTGATTGAAATTACAAGTATTATGGTATTAATTTGTTCGCGCCTGGCTCGTTCGATTAAAACACTGCTTCGATTGTGAGTTTTTAATGTGGCGATCGTATTTTGTTATTTACGGATCCCTGATTTTGTTTGTGTGTAATGGCTTGTATTTGTGTGGGTTTTTTAAATTAGTAAATGAAAAAATCAGGTCGCATTCCTGGTATCAAACACAGATTTTTTAAATGAAAATGCACACAGCTTTAAAATACTTACTTGCGCGTCCTGAAAAAAAATGTTTATATTCATTGTTCGACATACTGTCGGTAGGAAAACCAGAAATATATTTTGTCATAGATTTTTCCTTATTCTTCCCGTAACGATGACTGCCTTCGTGATATAATTACACTATTTTATTTCCCTTTTATAACAACTGTAAGCAGTTTTAAATTTTTTATTATTAACTCGTAACTAAAAAAAATAATTGCTAGAGCTACATTGAACTAAGAAACTTTAAAAAAAATGTTCAAATTTGGTTGGGTAGGGATGGAAAAACGGGCAATTCAAATTCAAAATTTTTATTGATGATGTTAAAATATAGACAAAATGGATCGTCGCTTGTTTGCCACATTTTCAAATAAGAAATAATAATAATAAATATCATAGGGCATTACACACAGCGCCATCTGACCGCAAACTAAAAACAAAGAAACAAACAAAGCTTGTGCTATGGAAGACAGATAACTGATAGAATACTTAAATAGTTTTTTTAATAGGTACATACAGTAGGTACATCCAGATCCAGATCATACCATGATTTATTATTCAAATTATATAGAAATATAAAAAGGTACCTACTAGATTCCCTTATAATTGCTTTGTTATAACGCCAACGACAATTAACAAATAGCTAGGTACCACATTCAAGTTGAAAATCGGACGCCAAGCACCTGATGGTAAATACCAGCAACTTCGCTTGAGAGCCAGTTCCAGTCAAAGCTAGTTGTGTTTACTGTCTTCGACCACACCGTCACATGACATTAAGTGAGCTCTGTATCAAACACCTAGTCTGACAAAGATAAAAAAAAAACAATTTGTATGTTAGTAGAAATCGTTATCTCCACTAAACTCCGGCTGAATATATTTTCATTAAATTCGGTATAGAGGCTATGAATATCACGCAGCTTTGGAGAAGAACACTTACTTTTATCTTGAAAAAATATACAGTACACATAGCGGATAAAATTGTAACAGTCACTACCAGTTAGGTACCTACCTACTAGCCATTTAATATTTTTAAGTCAAAAATATTTTCTAAAAAAAAAGTCTTTCCTAACAATAACATCAAACAATAACAGTTTATTAGAGATATTTTCAACAATAGTTAACCTTTAGAAAACTTATCTGAGCCCAGATTTATAGTTGGAAATAAAATTGATGACGTAGTCATTAAGATAAGACAACCCTTCTATCGGTGACTGCATTGACGATATTAACCCTTACGTTTATGATGCATAGTATTGCATTTGATAAGACCCTCGTATAGATGATGTAAAAACAGTGTTATAATGAACATACGGCGGCTTGTCGGAGAGATTTAACCCTCAATTATGGAATTAAATCGTGTTGAAGGGTTGCGCACCCCTGGAGTGGCGTCAATTGATTGCATAAGGATGGGAGAATATCGATAACGTATTAGAGACGCTAGTGTTGGATATGTAAGGCTACGCTTCGTGACAAGTTTCATGTATATTTGTATTATTGCATAGATTTTACATTCAACATTATGTACCTACACACAAAATGAAAAATAAAATTTATCAATTTTCAATTTTAGTTAAATATAAATTGATAATTAATAGGTAAGTATGTAATATTAATTTATTAACAATTAAAATTATTTTTAGTGTTTATTTTTTTTTTACTTGTTTGCATAACATTACTTCTTCACGTTGAAACGGCTGAACGGATTTAGGTCAAATTTTAAGTGTAGATAATTTATAACCTGGATTAACATTTAAATAGATGGATAGATAGATCTAAGCTCTTGAGATCAGAAAAATTAAAAATATAACACAAACAAAAAACTTAAGAGCTAGTGCCACAAATGGCGGTGCGGTATTGGTTAGGTAACTTTTAATCCTAGAACAGCAGTGGGGCGAAGCTGATATCTTTACCATCGAAGTCTTTGAACTTTAGTTCGCTAAGCAACTGTATCAACTATCATGCATTATTCCCGTAGCGGTAGACAAAGGCTATGTCTTTCCACTAACCATGCACGATCCTAGCTCATATCTTTTAACTCTTCCATTTTTATCTGCATTTTAATAAAAACTTTCAGTTGCATGTTTTGACCTGGTCTTTTTTGAAGCGTCTTTATTTCATTTATTAGGTGTTCGTACTTACTTTTAATGATACAAGGCAGCCCTAGTCGTCACATTGTTGTTCAATGCTGACATAATGAAGTGCTGTCACGCCGCACTCGTCCGCTTGTTGCTGCTATCAATTGCCTGGTGTGCGGTGACCCTTATGGAAAGCTATATCGTTAACTGATTGTAACTCTTTGTTTTTTTTTTTTGTTTGAATCTCACGAACACTATGTAGTATAATTCTGTGGATGTTTGTTACCAATTTCCTCCTTGATAATGGAACGAACCCCCGTTCGACGTAAAATATTGTACCTAATGTCAATTTGGTCAGAGATCGACTAACAGGGCCACTGGGCTAAGTCTCAGTGTCTCAATTATTCAAGCTTAATTCATGCAAAAGACAGGCGTGCTTAATGGTCTTCATTAACAGTGTGACCCGGTCCACACGATAAAATTTAAATTGTTTTTCTTTGTCTGTTTTTTTTTTCTAAAAACATTTGCCGCTACATTTCATTCAATTTTTCATTTCATTTTTTTTTTTCATTTTAGGTCATTCTCAATAGCCCTGTACTTTCATTACATGCAGTAGATACCCATCAAACCAGAATGTGTACTTACACACTACTGCTTTGGCGGCAGAATATCTGGTACAGTGGTGGTCTCTACCTAAAAGACCTCTGCTAAGAATATTTGCCACCAAAAAATCCATAGGTTTGTACCTACTATAAATATCTAGGTTGAGACAAAAAACATTACCCCTCTGCAGAGAGTTGATCTGATCCTTTTTGTGACTGTCGGGTAGAACCGAAAAGCCCGCTTTTAATCACTTTACCGATAGTCACGACTCTAATGTTTGTCCGCAACCCGAGCTGGGCACTTCATTAACTAATCTGTTAGTTCGGTAGACATTAGGCTGCCCAGCCCTGCCCCTGTTTTGGTTTTATTTAGGTATAAATCTCCATAATTATCTAATGCGCTTTACAGATCTAAACCAACTTATCCTTTCATCCCCTTAATACCTACTACAGAAAAATTAAAAAAAAAGGCCCAAGGTCCACTTATCGAACATTTTGATGCTACGTTTCTATCCCGTTCAGCCAAGTTATGGAACGAGCCGCCGTTCTAGTTAACTACTTCAGTCATTGGTATTTGTAAGTCTTTACTCTTTAGTGCTGAGTGTTGATATGTGATTAAATTCTGCGTGCGTTGTCTTCGACAAAACAAATTTCTATGGTGATGTTCGTGATAAAAAAAATTGCCTTGAATTTAACAAATGTATCTATACCTACTTAGTTGAAGAACGAGGTAAGTAGAACTTGGAGCTGTAAATTATCATTTATTATACGTCATTCAACTCCGACAATCACGAAAAAAATAACTACCAACGTATTGTGAGCAGGCAAACGTTATGCTGTCACGTAGAAGTTTTTATAATTATCTCCATATTTAAAGTAAATAAGTAGGTAAGTTGATTGATTGATTGATTAACTCTTTATTGCACACACAAAAAAATAATACAATACAGAAGAAATAAACTTAATTAAGAGGTGTAACAACTGGCGACCTTATCGCTGAAAGCGATCTCTTCCAGGCAACCTTAGGACGGACCGGAGGACTAAGTTCCTGGTTCATTCTTGTATTATGCCGTTGCAGTATCTTTTAAGCTGGAACACACTGCTTGGCGACAGAATATCTAGTATCTACTGCGGTGGTACCCACCTAGACGACTTTCTGCTTATGAGATCTATCTTGTAGTAAGTCTTGAATCAATGGTAAGTACCCACCGATCAGATTCATTTGGAGTATGAGCACAAAATCTTTAATTATTTGCCTACACAAAAAAATAATAAAGTATCGTTGTAAGCCGTTAAGAGTAGGCAATTAGCAGAGGAACAGTTTGTGTGCGGTCCTATTCAACAAATTGTTCGTTAAAACGTAGATCACCGACAAATCCCTCACTAATTGGTCACGAAGATCTAAGGGTAGATTGCAAACACCGCACGACGCAGCGTGATTTTATTGTTACCTGTCAAAATATAAAAAAGTAATCTTCAACTGAATATAAGCTTTAGCATAGAAGAAATAGAATTCAGTGTGTTGGTCACGTGGGATTCAGTTTTCTGAAGTGATTTGCGGTCGTGTACTTCGGCCCATTTTTAATGATTTGGATTTGACCACAGCAAAATTTTATTTTAAATGAAGATGTTATCTAATATGATAAACATTCTTAGACTGGAATGGAAACCGACGCTCTAATGCAGCTACTTGAATACATTGTTAGGATGAGGATGGTAGCTAGCCAACCGAGTTCTAGAAAGTACCATACCACCATACTAAGGTTTCCCCTCAATGTTTTTCTTCACGGGAAATTGAAGCTTATTATTATTACTCATTGTTGCCTTTCGGCGTGCGATTAGACCACGCTAATCTACGAGCTATCATCAATAAGTATAGATAGTTGTATTTCTACTACATATATCTACCATTGAAATACCTACATGAACCTAAAATCAGTAAATCAGTAATATTTATTGGCCATAAATAACAATAATGTAAAAGGCAAGTCACATGTACAAAAAAACCTTACGTTAACGTTACGTTAAACGTTACGTTATCCGTCGAAATCTCATCCTTCTATTATTTTGTATGAACTTAACAAAATATAATAGCAAAGCGCTCTCAGACATAACTAAAAGTGCGAAGGTACTACAACGAGGATCAAGTTAATTGAATACTGGCCCCTACCACGGTTACATTCAAACTGAAGGACGCAAATTAAATTGAATTGTAAACCTTTATGAGGTAGTAACGTATTCCATAATACCGTTATACTTATATTTACCTACAAGGTTATAAGTTTGGGGTAGGTACACTAAACCGAAAGGGGGTCATCGTTGCGTTAACTTTTAAATTTGGTCGTGGATCAACGAACTTTTTTATAAACCTCGACTTTAGGATTTATGAGTTGTGCTCATAGGAAAAGTACCAGGCCCACCACTACTATGTAGGTACATTTCAGTCACTACTAGTCATAAGATCGTCTAAGTATTCTCATATACTTCGAAACATATGCGAGTACCTACCTATGTTACCCACTATTTAATAAGCCTTTCTCTGAATCAGGGAAGCATAATAAGGAATGCAAACAAAATAGCCACGCACAGTCGCACACCAACCTACACTACTCTAGTCTAGAGAGTATGAAGAGGGCTTCAAGAGAGTTTTTGGTGGAAACACGGAAAAATCGTATTTAGAGTTATCGACCGCATTGTGTTATTTTCTAAATCTCCATTGAAACTTCTACTTATTAAAGTCATCACTTCATAAATAGAGCATGACCGGACGCGAATTCGACTTATTTCATATAAATTAAACTAACTTATCGTTAGACTTGTTCACTTTATTTTTCATCAAACACTTTAAAATATGGAAGTTTTTCACACTGAAATAAGTCAACACAAGTGCGACGCCAAAAACAATCACACAAAAAATACTTTCAGATAAATAAAAAAATGGTATTAAAATTAATGTCAAAATAATTCTTACGCAACAAATGGTAATGTAGTTGGTGCGAGCATCGGGCCGGAAAGTTAAAACGAGGAGTACCTCCGCCCCTGAACCCCGCGCTTTCCCCGCGAATCCCAGGCCTTCTGGACCATGCCCGCTTCACGGAATTCAATTAAGCGCATTGTTATGACTTCTGTTTTCAGGTTTCAGTAAATTGTTTTTGCGTTTTATCTAAAATCACCAAAGTTAACGGCACTGTAATCAAAGACTTCCTAAGTAGAACTAAAGTCTAGAATCTAGAATTCTAGAAGTAGAAAAAAATTTACCATTTCTGCTCTATTCAAGTATTCATTGAATATGAATTATATTTTTTACGGGTTAGATAGTTATTAAAAAAGGGACTCTTATTTTCAGATTCACTTTCATCGACACAGGGACGAAGACAGACAGACAGAAAGAGACGATCTCCTGCCAAGGAGATCTATCATTATTTTTGTATTTTGAGAATTGTAGCATGCAAAATACCAATGTTATAAAGGGGTGTTGGGTAAATTGTTACTTATCCTGAGCGGCGATTTAACGGAGCACCAAATTCACAAGTTTGGAAAAAAAAGTTTCATTGAAGCATTTACTTGGTGTGCTTTACCATCTTCGACCACACCTTCACTTAACATCAGGTGAGCTGTGGTCAAACAACTAGCCCGTCAACCATTAAAAAAAAAAAAAAAAAAATTACTAAACAGGGCGCTTCGTAGAGTCGATTTATTAATTTGATCTTAAGATCCGTCCTTTTTAGATTTAGAAGAAGTTTTGTAGATGCGGTCATAGTGTAACTATCTATCATGGCATTAGGCAAACAACAAAGACTTGCAAAAGTAAAAAATTCCAAAAATTATTGATTTTAATTATAGCAAATTTTTTTGCGATTGCAAACTGATATTTGTTTTTGGTGAAATAAACGTGACGTATTCGTATATCTATGTTAATAAATTGCATCCGTGCGAATACAGGACAGAGGGTCTAGACAAAGTGCATTCGATTAGCGATAACGCTCGTAGAAAAGTATACCTACGGATTGACATAAGTTGTCGATATGTCACGTGGGCAGCTTTTAGGTAACAAGTACGTACATTTTTGGACTATTCTATTAGCGTTATTGAATATATCGAATGTTAATTTGTCAAGGCCCTCTGGTGATCTAATTGAGCAGTTTTGTAAATATTATTATTATGGTATCATTATTACCTATACCTAATTATTATTATACTAAATATGTACCTATCGAATTTTTTATCAAAATTTACTTACGAAACTGGTTTATTGAGAATAAAAGTGCCATGTTTCTGTCCGTCCCCGAAAAATTATAGGTCATTAAAAATGTTCGAGAAGAATCAAGATCCAATTAGCTTTACCTATAGTGAATTAGAGTAAAAGATACATGTAACTGACTGAGAAACAGAGTTACTTTCGCTTTTATAATTTTAGTTAGAATTTGGATAGGATTAGGATTGTGTAACGAGTAAATTTTGTAGCGCACGTTAGTTTTGTAAACTGGCTGTTTAGAGGTTTTTTAATAACTATGGAAACGAAATTTCCAAGGTGTTGGAAATTTAGAATTGAAGTTCCTCCATGTCTAACAACAGTTCAAAAATCACCTCTATGTATAGTTTTTGTAGCTGTACCAAACTACGAATTTGAACAAGAGTTCGGGGCGCTGTACTCTTGGACTACATATACGTAGGTAGATAAATTATGGTAGAAACGCAAAAAATCATATCGTAAGCGACGATAAACAATATTTTCAATGCATCTGTTTTTTTTAGTGTTTGTATACAAATATCTAGTGGTATTTTATTCGTAAAGTGCTAAATTAGGTACTCGTGGAAGTAGAATGTGATGAACCGCGACATGTAGGTAGTGGGAACCTAAAGTCACTAAGTACTACTTTACTAGGGCATGATAGTGGCCTAGGCAAGGTAAGCGGAGCGTTGGTCGTCCTGCCGCAACATGGGTCGACGAAATTGTCACCGTCGCGGGTCGAACCTGGACCAGATTAGCACAGAACCGAGGCAGATGGCATGACAAGAGAGAGACCTATACCCAGCAGTAGAATAAGGAAGGCTGTCGATGGTGAGGGCATGATAGAACATGGCCTTGACTTCTTTTATGTGACATATATTTACCTACTTGATTTATCGATTTATTAATAAATACTTGACACTGGCAAAGTGAAACCTTAACAAAATAATATATAAAGTAGGTTATTGTAGGTACCTACACGTATTTAGTTATTTATATTATTCTATATTTATAAATTGTGAGCGGATGGGATGGCCCATCCGCTAACGTAGTAATCCAGTTTAATCCGCTACAGATAAACGGAACAATAAAATTATGATAGCAAACACGAATTTTCAAATCAGTTGACGAAATATAAAATTGTGTTGTCTGCAGAATGTAATCGGATCTTACTTGATTGTATCCGAGACAATACATAGGCACAATTTCAATACAGTTTAGGTTTACAGGTTTGGCTTTTTTTAACGGCCCACGAAAGAGGAAAATATTTTTCATTAGAAATCTATTTGTTAGTCTAGGAGTATTTGTTTGAAATACAACTTGAATTGTTTGATTACTAGGTTTATAAAGACTTTTATTAAGTTAAGCTTGAAATAATTTTAGTATTAGACAGACACAGCTTTCTTCTTTTTTTTTTTGGCGTCGCACTTTATGCATGTAGGTACCCACCTACCAGTATCAATGATGTAGAGTAAGTGATGCATATTTGGAATACCGGTTGTAAAAAAAAACACAAAATCATTGATTTCACGCGTATACAAATAATAACGATACATAATGGTAGGAAAACTTGTTTATTGTCAGGCATAAAAATATTGTTTTTAATTTTACATCAAAACAGGGTTAAATTTTGGTTTAAACAAAAAACAATAATGAAGATTGGTTTTGGCAAAGTGAATATAATTTGGAATAGGGTATTCCAAATAATATTCACTTTTCTTAGTATGAAGATATTTTATTTACAATAGTCACACACGTAACATCCGGACTCATATCCAGCGCATTCATTATGTACCCACACCTCGCACACTAAGCACTGAACCCATTCCTCTCCCTTTCTATCTTCACTGTATTTGCCATTGCAAAAGATACATTCGGCATCTTCATGAGAAGGTCTTCTACGTTCTACAAAAAACTGTTCGTCTCCCGATTCATCAGATGCAAAACTGGCATGAGTAGCGTCACTGTCAGTATCGGTTTCATTTACTTGGAGTATTTTTCTCTTAGTAGCTTTGCCTTTCTTTACTATCTCTTTCCCTTTGCCTTTAATTTTCCGTTTTATTTTATCTTTAGATTTCAGACCATCATTCTCTTTGCCTTTCCCTGCACGTTTAGTCACATTCGCTTTCCCTCTTTGCATTTTCTCGAGCTTCTTCTTTTCTGCTTCTTCAAGGACCTTTTTATATGGTGAGCTTGATATTATTTCAGATTTTGCAGCTTTGCCACCCCGATTCGACGTCCGTCTTTTAGGCGTAGGCACTTGCATTATATCAAACGGACTAACAATGGGACCATCCTTTTGCCAAGAAGGACCAGGTTGAACTTGTTTTCCCAGTAATTCTGACATAGATGCTGAAGATGAACCTGGTTCATTAAGTCTGTTTTCAGGAACTGGAATGCTTTCGGTTGGGATCTCTTTACGGTTATCTGGTTGCGCTGTTAATGCCGGTAGATTTAATTGTTCTGTAACAGACGGATTTTCTTGATCTCGGACGTTTTTAGTTTGGTCAGACTGATCTTCAAGGGGCGATTCCATTTCTGAAGTTTGCTGAGCTGCTGCAAGATAATCGGCTTCTGTGAAAACGTTTCTATTAAATGGGTATATTCCACCCACACTGAATCCTTGGGCTGCTATTTCTCCAGTCTGACATTTGCGATAAGCCTTTCCAAATAACTCCACAATGTCGTAAGCAGTTATTGGTCTTGCATTTGCACGCAGCCACATACGAATTTCTCCGCTGTAATAAGTCTTGAGGGGACCCATAAAAGCTCTGTCCAGTGGTTGAATTTTATGGGTGCAATGCGGTGGGAGTGAAATCAATGTCACGTGATTCTCTCTTGCCAAATCTACCAGTTCGATGTTTTTTGTATGACTGTAATGGCCATCAAACAAAAGAAGAACTGGCGAGGCTTCGGTTGGTTTCACATAGTCTAGGAAGTGCTGGAACCATTGTGTAAATAAATTTGTTTGGATCCATCCCGATGGATGTGCTCTGCCTATCGATCCCAAGGGCGCACCTTTCATAAGAAGTTCACTCATATTTTTCCTGGGGAATATGAACATTGGTGGCACGAAGATTCCTGCTGGGCACATAGCTGTCACTACTGTAATGAGGGAACCTCTTTCGGCGGATGTGATGGCACCTATTTGTTTTTTTCCACGGCGGGCAATGATCTTTGGAAATTTGCTTTGTACAATGGACAATCCTGTTTCATCCACATTGAAAATCTGATGGCTTAGAAATTTCTTTTCATCATAGACCTTTTCAAGATTGTCATAGAATCCATCCATTCTGTCTTTCGTAAACCCATTAGCCCTTGCAAAGGATGTTCCTGTAGGCTTCCGCAACGACAAAATGTGTTTGTTTCTTGTGAGAAATCCTTTCAGCCAGTATCTACCTGCCTTTGCATCGTGAAATGGATTAGGTATATTGTTTATGACTGCAAATTGATATGCCAGTAGTTTCATGTCATTTTGTGTCAATCCATATAACTTATTTTCCATGGTAAGGGCATATTCCGCTAGCAGCTTCTCATGTTCTTCACTGAAGATGGGCTTCCGGCCAATCTTTTTTGAAAGAAGCTCTGTCATTGCTGAGTCTTTATCGTGAGCTAGTCTAAACAACGTCGTTCTTGGTACGTTGTAGTATTTTGATGCTTTCAGATACCCCATTTTATTTTCACGAACCGATAGGACTGCAGCAGCCATATCATCCTTGGTCCACTTCTTTCTTTTTTTGTATTTATTAGCAGGAGACGACATTTCTAAAACAAAAAGTGTACTCTCAGTTTGTGTGAATATAATTTGGAATATTCCAAATTAACTTCACCTATGGTAGTCCGAATTAGCAACATTACCTTCCTAACCTAAAATGCTAATAGCAACAATGTCATTGCAAAAATATAAGAAATACACATCAATATATTTAACCGATACATCAGACATCATAAGAGTATTGATACAAATAGATTCATATGATATTTGACCGAGATGATAATAGATTACTTATTTACCTGGAAAGTTTTGCCGATGCGTGTGTTCGTTTATTCACTGCTGACGCCATACTGCCAACATGGCGGATCCCACGTGATACATGTGTGCTAACTGACCTATGGGCTACTTAGTGTTGGGGTTTTTTAATAGATGGCGTGGCTGTAGTATTTTATACATTGGTATTCCGAATTACCAACACTATTCCGAATAACCTTCATTTACTCTATCTATATAGGTAAAACCTCATTGACCAGTATCAAGTGTTTTGATATTGTCAAAGATTTCATGAAAAGTCCAGTTAAATAAGTCACGGTCGAGTCCGGTCAAGCCCTAATAAAGTAGTAGTGGCTTGGCTACAATTTTCGATGGAGTTTTGGAAGCAGTACGAAAAGTCGCCAGATAATATCACTCTCTGACACTCACGCTCGTAAATCGGTATTTTACACACTACGGTGCTTACGGTGCTAGACACTATTTTAGTAAATAAATACCTACTCAAAAAAGCATACTTGGGCAAAAATACATTGTGGCTTCATAGTTTTTCCGCGTTGATTGATTGATTGATTAATTAACTCTTCAAAACATACCACTTTTATTGATTTTTATTGAGTAGACCAAAGTTACAAGACATATTCCAATATATTTACAACTAAGCTAAAATAATAATTAATAATAATATTATTCGTTTACTATCTGCCATGTTAGATATTTTTTTCACTCAAAGTCAAACTTAACCATCGACCATCGTACGACAAGGACCGCCCCGGATTTAATTTTTATCGTTTTTTCAAACCGGTGCAGAAATTTCATAGTGGCGCCCGCTTAAAAATCTCACAATATCACATAATCACATTTTTGTAACCAAGAGAGTAAGTACTCGGAAAAACGGGATTTCCCAGAGACGAGACATAGCTAGATCGATTTTTCGGCCTCAAATACTCCCGCGGATAGTCAGCTCGCTCGTAGTTCTAGATGTCACGGTGATTTCCCGGCAAATACTTACATCATCATAATATTGTATCATCACATCAAAGTGTACATACATTATGCAAGCATTCAAAAATCTACTTATGTTGGCAACACTAATGTTAACAGCGTGAAGTGAGTAACGAGTGAGTGGCCTGGAATGCGACCTCCGCAAAGGAAGCAACGTCAGTTCGGTGCCGTTATAAGCGAGGCGCGACCGGGGCGTGGGCCATATTATTCTTTGCCTAGCCGGCTGTGGCCATTTGCGCCTCAGTAGGAATCCATCTTTGTTGATTTGCGGTTTCATTTCAATATGACTGACCAATTAGCTATTTATGATTTCATGTATCTTTGTAAAATTAATAAAATAAATGTAACTTCTGGATATAACAGTGTTCTGTCTCTTCCCCGCTTCTGAAGTAGTTAAGTTTACACTTAAAATACTTTCATAACGTAAGAATCGTAGGATAACATATTCCAAAACAAATTTGGCGTTTTAAAATCAAATACGAGTAAATAGTCGATAGCTAACCAGCGCTGCTGAGAAATCGGCAGTACGAATGCTGAGAACTAACCTTTTTTGTCGCACTGGACACTACAGCGACAACTTTCTACTTATTATTATTGTTATATTTTATTTGTAGTGTTTTTGTTGTTGTACTGTTGTGTGTGTCAAAATAAATGTTTTCTTTCTTTCTTTCTATAATACAACGTGCGCTTGAAGCTAGGCGCTATGTGCAATACTTTCAAAACCAAAATCCCTTAATTTCGGAGAGATAGAAAATAATCTACATTAACATGAGCGTAGCTACGGGCAAAAACTAGTCATTCACAATAAAAATTACATGGTCAAATATATAAAAATGTGGGTAGTAGGTAGATACTTAAACACTCCACGAAAACAAGGCCTGTTGTTTGGTATAACGAAACATTCATTTGTCTAAATCACCGGTGACGCGGAATAACTAGCGACGTCCGACCCTCTTGTTAGCTGCACGTTGGATGCCATCTCATACATTTTTATGAGTTTTATGTCTTTACCCACCCATGTTCTGAGGACTACGTTGTGGCCAAACTAAACGATGGATAGAAACGCGCCAATATTTATGACAAAACTTAGACATTCTTATTCTACCCTGTTACATACTTACCTATACGTACATAGTTATTAGCTTGGTATGTACCAAATCTATAACGCTATACAAATTGTACTCAATTCAATTCAATTCTTGATGAATGGCCTTTGCGGAGGTTCTCCACAATTCCGCCAATGTCACGTGGAATGATAGACTGCCACACAAAGACATTGGACTATGAATCAACTATTATTTTTGTATATGGTACAGTTTACAGAGTTTTGTGTTTTTCCTTTTCTGAAACAAAATAATTAATTAATTGTACTCAATATGAACAAAACCGCTTCAAAATGTCACTTTTCACAATCAAAACGTGTGAGCTCTTTTTTTCCTTTTATTTTGGCGTCGCATTTTAAGCATTTTCCAGTATCTATCAAGTATTTTATGTTTACAAGTTTCTTAAGTTAAATAAGTTGCCTCGAAGCAATAGTAAAAAACACTACTTTTGGAAAAAAAATACAATGGGGCGACACGACTCCTTCTGCGTTCCCGCCAAAACTATCACGTACAGAGTTCTTCTTTCTTTGGTTTTGGCGTCGCGTTTTAGCATTTGCCAGTGTCAAGTAATTATATATTTTCAAGTTTCAAAAGTTAAATAAGTGCCATCGTAGCTAGTTTTAGTCAAAGTCGTCTTTGTCAAGTCCAGTTCGTGTCAGTTAATTCCAGTCATGCTTTAGTAAAGTAGTGGCAACTTTACTACAAAGCTTCGATGGAGTTTTGGAAGCAACACGAAAACTCATGTTTCACCACATTATATCATTTTCCCACACTCGCGCTTGTAATTCGGCACTTTATGAATAAAACACCACCATTTTTATGCATAAACACTCGACAAAACACTAGTTTTGGAAAAAAATACAACGGAGCGACACGACTCTTCCCGCGTTCCCGCCAAAACTCACGTACAGAGTTATTAGCTTGGTATGTACCAAATCTAAAGGGCTATACAAATCATACTCATTATTATGACCAAAATAGCTTCAAAATGTCACTTTTCACAATCAAAACGTGTCAGCTTTTGAGCACTTACAAATATTTATGTCGATAGTTATTTTTCATTTGTTCGTTTGCCCCGTTCGTTCGTTTGTTTATTTGTCCGTTTGTTCGTTTGTAGATACTTACTTGTTCTGTAAAATTTCTTATTATTGCAAAAATGCCTTCGTATTTGTTGGAATTTAGGAAATTCCCCTATCAATGCCCATTAATAAAATAAATACAGTTATAAAAAACTAACACCTTTTTTTTGTTTTGTTCATTCCTGGAATTCCCCGTTTTAACTTCAAACCCCTCATCTCCCTCTCGAGAAGGTGTCCAGCTATCGAGTCACTTTGAAAGGTCAGACTACGGAAGATGTAGGTACCTACAGTTTCAATAATAAATTCAAGATCTAATAGATGTATTGCATATATATTTTTTTTTTTATGGTTGACAGGCTAGTTGTTTGACCACAGCTCACCTGATGTTAAGTGAAGGTGTGGTCGAAGATGGTAAAGCACACCTAGCCTGGAATGGAACTGGCTCTCAAGTGAGGCTGCCGGAACACACCGTTAGATGCTTGGCGGCAGATTTTCAACTTGAGGGTGGTAGCTAGCCAGCCGAGTACTAGAAAGTACTCTACCACCATGCTATGATTTCCTCACGATGTTTTCCTTCACCGGCAGCTTAAGCTCATTGTTGGGGTTTGAACCCACGCCCTTCGGCATGCGAACCTACCGCGCTAACCACTGAGCCTGAGAAAATAATAATGCCTGTATAAGCGAACTTATGCAAATTTAACGGAAAATACACGAAAAAAAAATTGTTTTTTTAATAAGATTTTATTTAAGCAATAGTATCGCACAAATGGATATTACCTAGACATGTATGTACTTGTGATATTGGCCGTACATTATGGGCCATACAATATAGGGTGTGTAGTGTAATATTGTAGTCGTACATTATTGTCATCACATTATCCAAAAAACTCCATCCAAAGAGAGTTTTGGCGGGAACGCGGGAAGAGTCGTGTCGCTTCGTTGTATTTTTTTCCAAAACTAGTGTTTTGTCGAGTGTTTATGCATAAAAATGGTGGTGTTTTATTCATAAAGTGCCGAATCACAAGCGCGAGTGTGGGAAAATTATATAATGTGGTGAAACATGACTTTTCGTGTTGCTTCCAAAACTCCATCGAAGCTTTATAGTAAAGTTGCCACTACTTTACTAAAGTATGACTGGCACGAACTGACACGAACTGGACTTGACTAAGACGACTTTGACGATAACCATAGTTAAGATACAGCAGAAATAACACTGAAGACGAGGCAGTATGGCTTTATAGCTTTAGCCTGCCCGAAAGGGCAAATTAACGAAAAAAAAAAAATCCATCCATAGATTAGGTGTTTACTTCCCAAACCGGGGGATTCCTCGATAATACTAAAGCACAGTTGCTATCAAAAGTTTGAATTCCCCAGCAGTTAGCAGCATTCGTGTATAAATACCCGGTGACATCGATTCCCTTGCCATTATCTGTATTTGCGTCGCTCTTTTGCGTACTCACTGTGTGTACTAGTTCATTCGATTAGATCCCTATACATTTTTTACTAAATTCAGCCTTCTGTATAATACGAATTTTTAATTCGAACACTCTGGTTTTGTTAAGAGGTCAAGTGCATAACAATATATCATGGTTTCATTAGCAACAGGTAAGTTTCATTAAATAAATTATATTAAATAAAATAATATTAAAACAAATTAAATGTATCCCTAAACTAAGTTTTGTTGTGAAGGAAAATTTGACGGGCATTTTGATGACGTGTGCACTAGATACTTGTTATTGCAGTGATATTGTATTTACCGTAATAATAGAAATCTCTTTTGGGAACAAAAGCTACCTACTTAAGTGGTTTGGTCATACTCCCCACTGGCCAGGCCCGGTATTGCGACTTATGAGAAAAAGTTCAATTGGGCCAGGTAACTATGGTATGGTAACTTTCTATTTCTATCTCCAATACGAAGAGGAATAATGACTTGAAATTATATGTGTAGTTTCATACCCCAATTAACCATACCTACCATAATATGGTGGTAATATTTATCCATTATTGTTTTATTTTAGATACCGTGGATTACTTCTCTTTCTCGGAACCATTCTGCGGTAAACAATTTTATGAAATGTATAAAACTGCTGTGTTTCTTAAAGAAGAACAAATGATACGTAAAATTTTGCTACAAAGCAACGAGTTGGAAAAGCGTTACAACAAATTGGAACCAGGAACCCAACTCACAATCAAAGGGGTTTTAATTTCGACCAAGTAAGTAACCTACCTAAAATAGCCCAAAAACAGCCCTGTTGGTTTATTAGTAGTAAGTCTGCTCCAAGAGCTGAAGGGCGTGGGTTCGATTCCCACCGTCCTGGGTGGGAATCGAACCCACGCCCATTTTGTGATATAAACAAATGTTTGTTCTGTGTCTGGGTACATACTGCATTTATTTATTTTTTACTGTAAAAGTAATGAGACGATCGAGACGCTCTCCTGATGTTAAGAGATAACGCCTGTCCATGACCATTGCAGCGATACACAGAACTTTGAGTAACAAAACAACGTCCAGGGCATCGCTGCTTTGGCACTCATTACTTTGAGACTAGATGGTGGTGGGGGTGGTTGATGTATTATAAGTATTTATAAAAAAAAACTATTTAAGTATTTTATCACTTATCTGTCTTCCATAGCACAAGCTTAGCTTAGTTTGGGGGCGGATGGCGCTGTGTGTACCTAATGTCCTGTGATATTTATTTACTTTGCATAATGGGGAACCTTAAACCTAAGGGAAACAAAATTAGTAGATACTGTTTTCCTGTATTTATTTATTTATAGCCACGACGGCACAAAAGGATAGGTATCATATTATTATCACCACACAAAGCGAATAGCGGTATGGTAATAGTAGATAATGTTAGTGTGTATGATTTAATGCTCTCTTCTAAAATATTTTTTCTTTTGTTTTTGGCGTCGCACTTTGTCTATTTTCCAGTTAAGTGATTAGGTATTTTCAAGTATTTTATGAAAAACTAAGTCAAACAAAGTACTTAAATCATGATCCAGTAAAGTAGTGGTGACTTTACTACACACTTCGATGAAGTTTTGAAAGCAACACGAAAATTCTCGTTTCAGCGCAGTAGGTATAATATGAAGTATTAAGATAAAATGAGGTATTATTGGGGCACGTCATAAAACTTTTTATATATTTATATCAATTGGTATAATAGAAACCTTCGAGCATAATTTCACTTTACTACGTTCATTTCACTATTCAGATTTAGTGTCTTGCCTGTTTTCTTTGACTGATAGCTCAAGCACATTGATCTTTGTGGGGGTTGAACCCACGCCCTTCACCGTCCGTGTTCTTTTCATTACAAAGGCACATCCTGAATAATTTTATAAATACAACAGAAAACCGATAAATACGGTTTTTATTTCACGGAGCAAGGGATTGAAGTCACATTTAAATTAATTATAGCGTGATTTAGTGGTGTTATTTAAATTCAAACGTGACCACAGCGTCATCTGTCCGTGGTGGGTATCTGTTACTAAGCGCTTCAACTCCACGCTTTGCATTAGTGCGACGAAGATATCTTTATATAATAGTAGGTAAGTACAAAATGGGCGAATTCAAATCCAGAGTAAACAGGTCCTTCTAGCTTAATGTGTTCCATTCTAGACTAGACCTAATCATCGCTTAACATCAGGATTTGGTCAAACGCTATCTAACTAAATCCCACAAATATTATTAATGTGAAAGTTTGGATGGATGTTTGTTACTCTGTCACGCAAAAACTAGGTACCTACTAAACAGGTTTGGAGGTAGCTGAGACCCTGGATTAGAACATAGATTACTTTTTATCCCGAAAACATGTAGCGGGTAGTACCGCAGGGCGCAGCTAGTTGATAATAATAAATAATTAGAAAAGAACAATAATCGAGAAATTTCTTTTTTTTCGTTTCAGTGTTAACCTCGTACTAAAAAAGAGTAAACTCCTTGATGAGAGTGACATGAAGCAAAATGATTTTACTTTGCGTCGCTTCCTGGGATTGGTGGCAGCATACGTTTCCCATAACTATTGTCACCACAATATTTACTCCGCCGAATCTGAACGTTTTGGTCTAACTCCTGAACAAAAAAAAACATCTAATCAAGGCTATGCAACATATTGCGGAGGTTACAATAATTCCAATTCCAATGGATCAAATCGGATTTCACACACAAAAATTTACTATTCTGCAGTATCGGGTGCGGAATACTTTTTTGAAGAATTCGGATACTTGCCTTTTCTGTTTGCTTTGCGAAGGCACCAGCTGAAACAAATATCGGACGAAATGCTTTTAATAATTGCAAACACTCGCGATAGACTCACCGATAAGGCATTAGTCATGCTTTGTGCGGAAGACCATGCTAACGCCACGAACATTGCTCGTCAAATCGGATTTAATTTAAGTGACGCTATCCATAAATCACCGGAAGACATTAAATGTTTTATCAAGTGTGGTTACTAGACAATAATTATTTTAGCTGTACTAAGATAAAATAAATGTTATTCATATTATGTATGTGATTACATGACCACCGAAAAATTGTCATCATTCCAATTCAATTCAAGTCAATTCTATCAAGGCCGCGTGGTTAGTGACCAACCTACAGTACCTATATTATAACAAATATGAATGAATTTAGGCATTTATGTATTATTTCTCCCGATAGAACACCCTGTATTTTTACTTCTCAGCGAGTTCTCTCAACACCAAGGTTGTTTGGAATAGATCGGTTGTTTGGATTGTAGCGATGATAGCTCAGTGGTTAGCGCGGTAGGTTCGCATGCCGAAGGGCGTGGGTTCAAACCCCAACAATGAGCTTGAGCTGCCGGTGAAGGAAAACATCGTGAGGAAACCATAGCATGGTGGTAGGGTACTTTCTAGTACTCGGTTGGCTAGCTACCACCCTCAAGTTGAAAATCTGCCGCCAAGCATCTAACTGTGTGTTCCGGCAGCCTCACTTAAGAGCCAGTTCCATTCCAGGCTAGGTGTGCTTTACCATCTTCGACCACACCTTCACTTAACATCAGGTGAGCTGCGGTCAAACACCTAGCCTGTCAAACATTAAAAAAAAAAAAAAAAAAAAACATCACTAAGCGATAAGGTTGCAATATATTTGAATGTTAATTATTTTTATTTCAATCTAACTAACAACAGAGAATTCAGGAGAGGTTCAAGGTTTTATATTGGAACGTTTCGTACAACACCTATTACTGCATTCAATTATTACAAGTCTAATGAAATGAGCAATAGGGTCTCATTTAGCTGAGCAAAAACATAACTGTGTGCAAGTTCGTGCGTCTTTCTTTCAAACTTAAATTTTCGAGATTTTTCAGACATTACTCGAAAATTAAGAAACAAAAGTAAAATACTAAATTGAATTCTTTTTATTAAATACGAAAGGATTGATTTGGTATTTTACTTCTCGAGTGAATGTCTGAAAAAATTGAAGATTGAAAAAAAGAACCTCTATTATAATGTAAAAGTAATCGTTAGCAGTAAGGATTGTATGTACCTACTCGTATACATGTGTGTGCCTCGTGCATTCATGCTCATCATCGAAGGTTACTACAACGCACCGCGGCGGCGTCGTGCTCGTGTGAGTGACCGGGGTGACCCGAATCGGGCCGCTCCTTCCCTCATATATGGTTGAGGAGGCCGATGGCTGACGCTTGTGCTTTACGACATGCGTCATACGCGTGATCGCATGCTGCTTGAGGGTCACAGGTTTACTCGCGATTTACACACAAACTAGTGTTTTAACTCTATATTAAGATTAATTTTTAACTACATTTCCTCTATTAAATTGTAAAAAAATATTTTTATATAATAAAGTTGATAAAGGTCACGGAGGAGTTTTGGCGGGAACGCGGGAAGAGTCGTGTCGCCCCATTGTATTTTTTCCAAAACTAATGTTTGTACAAGTGTAAAAAGTGTTATATTCATAAAGAACCTAATTACAAGCGAGAGTGTGGGAAAGTGATATAGTGTGGTAAAACATGACTTTTTGTGTTACTTCTCACTAAGTTACCACTACTCTACTAAAGCATAATTTTTATTGACTGGACTTTGACTACTTTTTACCTTACGACACCTGAAAATATCGCAACACTTGACACTAGCAAATGCACATAATGCGACGCCAAAATCAAAGAAGAAAGGACCGGTATCTGTGGATCATATTAATAAAAAACAATTCTTATAGTATTTTAAATTTCAGAAGATCTAAAAAATGAATCTCATACATGTCTCGAATAACACATTTTTTTTTAGATATAAAATTCTTTCGAGACTGTTGTTCTGAATTACTTTTCTACTTTTTTACAACGGTATTGATAATGTGATGAATTTTAATAAAATGAGATATTTTTAATTACAAAAAATTAAAATATTATAACTTTTGACAAGTTATAATATTTTAGTAGATTAAAACGCAAACAAAAATTGCTGAAGTTAGTAAATACTGGCTTAACATACGCGAGAAAGTTGCCAGGTCTACCCTGATTATTTTTTATTGCCCGACTACATGTGTTAAGGAATGTGTGATGTGAATTTGAAATTCATCTTTAATATTGATTTTTATGCTTAAAAATAAATAATTAACTAGATTTATAGGTAATATTAAATAAACGTAGGACAGCTGGCGGTGGATGGAAGCGAAAAGCCGAAGATCGGGCTGAGTGGCGTGTCTTGGGAGAGGCCTATGTCCAGCAGTAGACTAATATAGGCTGATGATGATGATGATGATTAAATAAACGTTAAGTTGATTCTACTGAATCTCTAATTGTCTCTAATAAAGTATATAAAAAAACCTGTGTTTGAATTAATCATTAAAATTAATATAATACCTACTTTGGTGCGCTACCTACCTACAAAGCAGGCAATTTACTACTTTAACGCTATTGACTAACCAATTTCATGCGTACAATTTACTTAAATTTATGTATTGATTTATGCACTTTAGTGCTTTATTCAAGCCAACGACCCTCGCTCAAACTGATGAGCACTGGTAGTCGAGGCCTGTCATTCTTTTCACACTGAAGGAAGTGATTATGCAAAGAAATATTATTTTCTCTTAGCACTGCGCCATTTTTGTAGGGGTCGTTGAGAATAACATTCTACTCTTGACTCTACTTTCTATTTATTTTTTTATTAAACGAAGGTAACATTTTAATCTCTGCTGTGTTCACTACACAGTCGAGATTAAAATGTTACCTTCGTTTCGTTAACATGTTAGTTCTGCGAAGACTTTTCTACAAGTTTAAACTAGTAGGTACTTTTTAGTTCCCAACTAGTAGAGCAAAGTGGAATTTGATCCATTAATTCAATTTGGTGTAAAATTTTACTGGACTATGCCCCACTAAAGTTGGCACTATCAATGATTAATGTATTTAAATTATTCTCGTAGGTACTTGATTCATATAGAGCTCTTACAATGGTGCACAAGTTTCGAGAAACTATTTGGTGCCCACTTGCACAGGTCCTGACATGGTCTAATAACATATTATCAGCCATGGACTTAGCAATTTCTCGATATTATTCAAAGCTGGTGTATCTTGCGAAGCTGTTGTTAGAACAAAACTTGGTACTAGATTAAAATATGCAACAGATTTGTTTAGTTCTTCACGCAGTGGTTTGATAGAAATTTGAGATTTGCTAATGTACTTATAAAATATTAACAGATACAGAAACGCTTGGGTTCATAGATATTTTTAGTATGACGATCTCATAAATGAGTTTTTTTTGTATTTACAAGCAGCGATCGGCAGAGAAATGTTAACTAGCTTGTTTTGGTTCTGAACAATAAATTAACGCTCGTTCAACCAGTCATTTACAAAGTAATCAACATAACAAAAAAAAAACAAAATCATGATACGCAAATAAACCGGTTATAGTCAACTTTTATTCGACTACGGCATAGCAAAATGGAGGGTTATGATTTTGACCAGAATGTATGTATTTATTTTTATCTGTTCTTTCTTAACTTCTAAAGTACTTATCGTAAGATATCGCTGGAAGAAACTTGATTGTCCAATGGTTATAGGCTAATACGCCACAAGAGTATGGTGCCCTCTAGATAAGATCCAAGATCTAGATGAAGTCATGAACTGAAAAAAAAACACTTTTATTAACGACTTGCTGTTACCCGTGACTTCATGCGCGTGGAATTTAGCAAAACATGTTCCTCGAATTCCAACATAATACAATCATATAAACTTGTACATGTATACACACACGGACACGATATGAATGAATAAGCTTTTATATGATATGTATACCAATTTTCATCCAAATCCATTCAGCTGTTTTTACGTGATTGAATAACAAACATCGAAACATACATTTAATTTTATAATATTATAGGGTGTCCACATTTTTAAATTATGGGCTGGCAACACTGAATCTGTGCAAGACATGAGTAGTGTGGACTAGTAGAGGAGTTTTGGCGGGAACGCGGGCAGAGTCGTGTCGCTCCGTTGTATTTTTTTCCAAAACTAGTGTTTTGTCGAGTGTTTAT
The DNA here is from genome assembly GCA_905404145.2 of Biston betularia. Lineage (NCBI taxonomy): Eukaryota > Metazoa > Arthropoda > Insecta > Lepidoptera > Geometridae > Biston > Biston betularia. The sequence continues at coordinate 3,100,571 of FR989877.1, forward strand.
GCATAAAAATGGTGGTGTTTTATTCATAAAGTGCCGAATTACAAGCGTGAGAAAATGTGGGAAAATGATATAATCTGGTGAAACATGACTTTTCGTGTTGCTTCCAAAACTCCAGCGAAGCTTTATAGTAAAGTCGCCACTACTTTACTAAAGCATGAATAGAATTAACTGACACGAACTGGACTTGACAAAGATGACTTTGACTAAAACTAGCTACGATGGCACTTATTTAACTTTTGAAACTTGAAAATATATAATTACTTTACACTGGCAAATAATAAAACGCGACGCCAAAACCAAAGGAAAAAAAAAAACGAATGCAAGTGACAAGCGTCGCAAGTTACAGTTAGCTGTTAGCCATAAGCCGAAGAAGATCAAGAAAAAAAAACAAAACACAATCATTGAGTGAAATATTTTTTTATTTGGAAAAATAGAAAAAATAGTAAAATTACATAACTATAAATTGTAAATTGTAATAATTTTGGTAATAAAAATTCTTGTTTAACAAAGTGCTAGAATAGTAATTGGCATGATAAATTCGTGATTGCGAAGTACTTTCAGGTGACTTATTGCGTTTCAGGCTTCTATTTTGGAGCTTATTGAAGGCATATTATTTTATTGTTACTGTATCATCAAAATGTTTTACTACAGATATCAGTAATGGATAGTTCTACGGTGGAACACAGCGACTCAGATTCGGGTGAGAGCTGGACCTTGCTGGAGAACACCGCAACTTATGGTGATGAAGCACCGTATACCGAAGATATTTCTAATCAAGGCGCAAGGTAAGACACTGGCAAATTTAAAATTTGACCATAATACTGCTACTTCCGATATGGAATAATCTATTTTAACTAGCATGTTATTAATTTATGTATAGTATAAATTATGCGCATATTTCGTAACCTTGGCCTACTGTATTGATTAGATGTATTTTTTGATAAAAACATTTGTAGCAATAATAACCCAGCACATTAGAACTATATCCCTAGGTATAGTTATATCTAGTATTTGTAAATCTTACATTGTAATTTTTGCCCTTATATTTCATAAATTCTTATTTAATTTTAACTGATATAGTGATTTGTACCAATTAAAACAAAACTACCCCATAAATTAATATTAATAACAAGGATAATATATTCTTTCACTTTTCTCCTTCACAAACTTAAAGCTAAGAAGCTATTGAAGGAATGAATACCGCTTGCCATCTCTAGCCTAGCTCGTCTCCTTCCCCTGCCCTCAGAGGGGAGACACTTTTTTCCAACATTGGTGAGCGCAAACTGAGGTCAACAACAACAAGTCAACTGACAAATTATTAAAACTAACTAACTACAAATGATACACACATACATATGGACACAATACACAACACATGTGACCATACTACTGAAACCATGATATTTGTTTTATTTTAATTTATTATTTTGGTTCCATGACTCACTATATTATGTATGAAATAACATTGTAGATAACCTACATTCTTTATTATTCTTATATAGTAGGTTACAGCTGTGTTGATATAGTAACTGGTAAAGTAATGAAAACAATTCAACCATATTTTATTTCTTCAGCGCTTATTATTATTTCCGCTATTAAATTAAACTATATTTTGTCAGCCTTTTATTGTGATAATAGATCAGTAGTGGCACTGTTCAACTTTAATAGTGCAAGTATGACATGAGTGATACTGATAGTTAACATGAATTGTCTTTGATAAAAAACAAATTAGAAATAGTCATTGTGGTAGAGCACTGTTTTGTACTGGAACTGCTTGTTAGTAGAATCACAAGAAAATAACTAGTTGAACACCTAGTGGTACATCACTTTTTTAAATTCTTAATAGGTACCATACCCTATGTGATTTTCTTGCTTTACATGCAGTCTAGGATAAACATAGAAAAAACCTACTTACTCTGAATTTGTAAATGTTCATACATTTGGAAAACACACATTTTGCCAAAGAGCAACACATCCCCACTAACTAAGGAAAAAGATTGGGGTTGAAGAATCTAGTGTACATATTTGGTTGTGTTAGAATTCATTTTACCACTTTAAAACTAGAACTAAAACAACCTTTGCTAGCAGATGTAAAATAATTATGTCTGTCTACAGATTTTTATCATGATCATTTAAGCATCTTGAGCAGATTCATGTTTTTGTTTGTGGTTAGCATGATTATTGGTTGTTACTGTAATATAATTTCTGGTGTGTACGATAAAGTGATATCTTATTGTTTATTTTCCAGAGAACATGTTGATCTCCACTGTGAAAAAGATGATGACACTGATGGCATATCTATCATCAGTGACAGTGAACCTGAATCCACACATTGTGATCAGAATTATGTCAGAGTAGCAACTGAAGAAACTCCAGCAAACCAACAAGAAATGGCACTTCTAGCATCTCCACCTACCAACAACAATCACAACAATGAATGTATAAGGGAAGAGACTGACTTCCTAGGTGATAATATTAAATACAAGACATATGTACATAAGCGAAACCCCAAAGTTGGTTCAATCCTCGACATAATAATGCTGGGCACATTTGTAATCACTGCTGGCATGGCCTTAGGCCATCTTTGGAGCTGTAAGAATGAATGCACCACACAAACATCTGTTAATAAAATCCTGTCCAACCTATATAAACTGCAAGAGGAAAATGCTTTTCTGAGGAGTAAACTAAAAGAAATCACAGAAGCTACAAGTTACCAGCTTGTACAGCAACGTAAATCAGTGAATAACAAATCAAACAAACAGCACAGGTGTAAAAAGATATTTGAAGAACCGGTTATGAAGAATGATAAGTTACAAACTGCAGTAAGATGTGTGGATAATAAACCAGATGTAATGATCCCTGACTCTCTTGCATTACCTGAACATGAAATAGATTTTTTGCATGACATTGACAAAATGAAGGATATTTATGAACAAAATAAAGATTGGTTGGACAAAGAAGTAAAGAAACAATTTGACGAATTTGAAAAATCCAAGGATAATAAGCAAAATGTACAATCGGACTTTGAAAAGTATGTGGGTCCTTTATCCATTCCACTAAATCAGCCCAATACCATAAAAGATATTGAAGCAGAATCTGAAAATTTAAAGACACGTAAACAAATCAATTTAGAAAAACAAGTGGGTTCTATATGTTCCAAGATACCAGTTGATACAGAAGAATTTATTAATGTACCTGGTAGCGCAGTGAAAACTGACAGGGGAATAAATTTAAAGCCATATACGGAAACTAATTTTGACACAAATACACAGAACCCAGATAATAATTTACAGTCTGAGCTATTGGCCGAAAAGAAAATCACTTATGCAGATTCACTAAAAAATGACCAGGCTTTACATAGAAGTAAAAGGAATGGCAACTATGAACTGCCTAGTAGATTAATCAAAGAGAACATGGGCAAGAAAAAGCAAAAGAATAAAGATGTTATATTAAATTTAAACACATTTAGCGAAGATGATATAAGAAAAGATGACAGATACACTGGCCCAAAACTAAAGTATGACAAAAAGAAACATGATCGCCAAAAATCACATAAAAGGCAAAAGAGAAACAACAAATACGAACAATGGGAGATGAAAGGAGGATACCTAAAAGATTTTGATGAATTTTCCGTTACATCATCACTGGATAATATTTCATTGAACAAGCCAGAAAAAAAGTTTCTGAATACCGACTTTGAAAATTATGTCAACAAATTGATAGAAGCTGAAAATAACGCATCTAAGAAAGAACAGCCAAAGATTACCAAAAACATAGATGAGAGGGCCAATAAATCCGAGAAACGTCTTTTAAAAAGTGAGAAAAGGAGGGGTAAAATCAAGGACTTTGAATGGTATGATCAGAGAACTGCTTTGAGGGCAGAGGCGCGATTGAAATTGGAGCAAGAACTCTTTGGTGAGAATACGTCTAACAACGCAGCTTGGTATTTTCGGCGCATGCAAAAACGCGAGCAGTGCCGGGCGCAAAAAGATAACAGCACATTCAAGAAGTTCTCGAAACGTAAAATGAATTTCAAAATGAAACGGTAAACGAATAAGGTCTTATGTCATTTGACATCAAAAAAATTGCAATAAAACTTAGTTGACAGTTAAGGATTTCACACTAGATGTTTTCTTAGACGTTTGTAGGATCTTGAGGAAATGTGACCCTCACAGAATCAAAACAAAAAATGTTCACTTAGCATTTAATAATGCATACAAAATATAATTTAACATTTAAATTGCATTTGCTGGCAATTAGCATGTCTTGCAAAGACAAACATTATAATATAAAGCATGTCCCTTTTATCTAAAACATGGTAACCAATTTTAACGGAAACAGTATGTTTATTGTTAGCTGTTTTGCTAACTACCAAAAAATAGCTTGTATTCATCATACTAACAATTCTTCGAATCTGTCATTTTATATATATACATATATATATTTCAATTAAGTCTGATTTTGGTGAATCTTAATTTGCGTATGTAAAATGCTATATTAATATTCAGAGAAACAATTCATATTTTTGAAAAAAATTAAAAGAAATTAAGTCTTCTTTTTTTAAACTGGATTTACTTTTTAAATTTGTTGGCATTTCACATGTACCTACATACATATGTTTAATTAAACTCCAAATCAAAAAATCTCTTATTATCCTAAAATATAAAAATGAATTACAGACCTTAATAAGTGCATTGAGATAGATTTATAATCTTTTAACTGTACGAAAATATGACACATAAAATAGTGTTACGCGGAACAGTAATATTACTATTATTGCTAATAGAAGCTAATGTTTATAATTATGAACAAATTTTACTCTGAAATCGTTAAAATAGAATTAATTATTCTATACAAATGTCATTAGCATGCTACAAAATGTATGGAATCATTGATTTTTTTCAGCATTTTAGTAAAAGTTATGATGACCATAGCAAGTTCTTTTCTATTTGGTGCTACCATCTCTTGTAACATGTACACATATTACTAACTTTGTCATGTCTTCATATGGCAAAAGGATAGAGATCTTATTGCCTTGCACTTACTTGGTCTGCAGAATTCCAGGCTTGAATGAGCCTATGTCCTTTGGGACGTTTTGTCAATGTACCTTTAGCAACTCTTACGCCTATTTATGTGATATAATTTAGATAAATAAGTATTTTAATTACCTACCTATGGTATTACTTGCCCTAATGGATTTTATATCATGTTACAATTTAAGTTTTAAAACTAAATTAACTAGTGTTCAAAATAAATGTTCGAAAAATATTTGTTTTTATTTGACTTGTGGAAGCTCTAGGATAGGATGAGGCAACGAGGAGAGAAATTAGATAAAATATAAAGAAATCTTATTACATAAAATGTTAATTTGTAGCGATGATAGCTCAGTGGTTAGTGCGGTCGCTTCGCATGCCGAAGGGCGTGGGTTCAAACCCCAACAAATGAGCTTGAGCTGCCGGTGAAGGAAAACATCGTGAGGAAACCATAGCATGGTGGTAGGGTACTTTCTAGTACTCGGCTGGCTAGCTACCACCCTCAAATTGAAAATCTGTCGCCAAGCATCTAACGGTGTGTTCCGGCAGCCTCACTTGAGAGCCAGTTCCATTCCAGGCTAGGTGTGCTTTACCATCTTCGACCACACCGTCACTTAACATCAGGTGAGCTGTGGTCAAACACCTAGCCTGTAAGCAATAAAAAAAAAAAAAAAAAATCAGTCGGAACATTTTATTAGATTCCATTTTTTTCGCGATAGGATAGGACACGATGCTTTTATCTATGAATATTTTTATTGAATAAAAACTCTTTTTAGGCACTTTTTCAGTATTGGTAACTCTATAAACTAGGGAGAGAATTGATGAGAAGCGTTTAAGGTGGTTCGATTTCCATACAAATAAACTTTTCCATTTATGGATAAATAGAACATGTGAGTCTTTATTTGCATGCAATTGCAAAAATCATTCATAAATTTGATTTTATGCTAATAATCTACTGTTTTAGTCAAGTAATTTACCGCAAAAAAGTCATAATTCATGTATAGGTATATATGTATAATAGGTAAATAAATACCAAAATAAATGCCAATAGCTGTGATTTCACTGTAAAATTATGCTCAATTTGTCCATAAATGGCAAAAAAATATTTGTATGGGAATCGAACCACCTCAAATGCAGTTATTCCTGTAGTTTTAATCTCACATTAGACCTGGTGAGACGCACATTTATATTTGCATTATCATAAGAAGTTAACAATGGTACCCTAAAAACTTTTTCTTTTTTTTAATGTTTAAAAGTAATGAGACGATCGAGACGCTCTCCTGATGGTAAGAGATAACGCATGTCCATGACCTTTGCAGCGATACACAGCCCAGGGCATCACTGCTTTGGCGCTCATTACTTTGAGACTTTCGATGGTTAGTCTCAACAGCCCTGTAATTTCACTAGCTGCAGTACCCTTCGAATCGGAACACAGTAATGTTACACACTACTGCTTAGCGACAGAATAACTGGTACTGCGGTGGTACCTACCTAGACGACCTCCTGCTAAGGAGATCTACCACCAAGTGAATTCTCTATGCTCTTTGTTATCAAATCAGATTTTTTTTTCATGTTTGGCATTCGAAAAGTCTTTTAGTCTTAATTTAACCGTAACTTTGATGTAGATGGGTATAATAAATATAACGACAACAAAATTTGAAATAATATATTTTTGCCTTTCTAATTATAAATAAGATAATGCAGATGAGAAATAATACGACTTGAATTAGTTGTTCCCGCGTTAGTCATCTGTGATAGCTCCACTGAACACCAAGTTGATAGCAGCATTTACATCACCTGAAAAAGCAAACATGTAAGCAAAAATAAATGTAGTAACATTTTTTCATAAATATGTCAGAATGTTGTCCTTATTTTGGTGTCGCTATTCGTCCATTTGTCAGTGTCAAATGTTTAGATATTTTGGAAAAAAATCAAATAAAATGGGTCACACAAAGTAAGTCATAGTCGAGACCGGGCATGCTCTAGTAAAGTAGGACTTTGAGTAACAAAAACAAGTCCAGAACATCGCTACTTTGGGGCTTATTACTTTTGAGTCATTTGTCCAGGAGGTAACTTAGTAACTCGTAGTTCTTATCAAAAACACAGATAATATAACATTTAAATCAAAGTTCCAATGACGGTGAGTGAAAATAAAATACCACTGAACATAATTAAAAAAACAATCAAGTTATAAACCTGCACAGATAAGAAGAGCGCGAACATTGGACGCGTCGTCGAGTAGTCCCATCTCGTGCATGTGGTTGAGCTGCGTTGTGAAATCTTGGTCTCGCGCCCCCCGCGCTGGACTTTGCGATGACGATGCTGCCATGTAAAGATACACTTATTAGATACGCACTTTCCATCATGCTTGGCCTATTATGGAATTGATGTACTTTTGCCTTTAATTTACGTCAACTTGACGTATTCGTAAGCAAAGCTAAGTATACGAATACGTATATAGGACTAAGGAATCTGTATCCATACAATTTCAGATCCGTGGAACACAAAATAATACAGAATATATATATTATATTATACAGAATAATATTAATTTTTTGGTTGGCAGGCTGGGTGTTTGACCACGGCTCACCTTTTTTTTTTTTAGTGTTGACAGGCTCGATGTTTTGACCACAGCTCACCTGATGTTAAGTGAAGGTGTGGTCGAAGATGGTAAAGCACACCTAGCCTGGAATGGAACTGGCTCTCAAGTGAGGCTGCCGGAACACACTGTTAGATGCTTGGCGGCAGATTTTCAACTTGAGGGTGGTAGCTAGCCAGCCGAGTACTAGAAAGTACCCTACCACCATGCTATGGTTTCCTCACGATGTTTTCCTTCACCGGCAGCTCAAGCTCATTGTTGGGGTTTGAACCCACGCCCTTCGGCATGCGAACCTACCGCGCTAACCACTGAGCTATCATCGTTAAATGACCTGATAACCTGATGTTAAGTGACGGTGTGGTCGAAAATGGTGTATACACCGAGCTTGATTTGGAACTGGCCCTCAGATTCTGGCAGATTTTCTTTTAGCTAGCTAGTCGTTCGAGTTTAATGGATAAATTTAACAATCGAAAGTATGAAGCCTATAGAATATGCAAACGTTGGGTTGTATATTTTTTTCCCGGCGTAACTACTGAGTTAGCAGGTATAGGTATATACACGACTAAAATATATTTAAATGTTCAAGGTATATAATTAGTTTATTTCCGCTTAAACTAAATAATGATTACCTTGAATATTCAAAATGAACTTCCGCAAAGTAACGCCTGAATCAATCAATTATCTAAAATATATTTAGAAAAATGTTTCTAAATGTATTAAAAAAAAATAGTTTTTTTTACAAAAAAAATTGATGTTATTTTAATTTCTTTCAGTTGTTTACCTACTCTCAGCTAATGGTGTAAAAGTTTTTCCTGCTTACATAGGTATTATTATTTAAGTCGATCTATGTGGACGCTAAGTTTACGCAGGGCAGGGCCCGTGGTACCACCTGTGTTGTGTTCCATGGGAGTGCCGAGGGCGCTGCCGGCGCGGCTGATGGCCTCCGAGATGGCCTCGTTGACAGCCTCCGGCGTAAGCACTGCGCGTCCTGCGCTGGCTGTCCCGGGGAAACTTATTAGCCTATTCCTGCTCTTACAACGTTACTCCAAACGTGCGATAACAGATGGCGCTGTACGACATTCAGGCGTGATTTATTCATGTTTCAAGCGCATTTGTTGCTACAGATTACATAATAATATCATCATCACATTTAAAATAAAATCGGCCAAGTGCGAGTCGGACTCACACACGTAGGGTTCCGTACCATTATCTATAATAAAACTAAATATTCTGTGAATAATTAAAGCGTCTACCTGTCACCGTTATTAGTATGGAGCAAGAAACGGTAAAAAAAATCAAGTTCGTTGTGTGAGTCCCCTTAAATATTTATTTTATTTTATTTTTAGTATTTGTTGTTATAGCGGCAATAGAAATACATCATTTTTCTCTCTGTTAGCAAACAAGCTTAGTTTCAATATGTGAAAACTGTTAAATGGTGTTAAGATAGAATTATAGTTTAGTAACTAAGATATTTTTCACTGTATGTTTTCCAAATAAAATAAAATAAAATAAAATAAAATAAAATAATCCCAAAATGTTTCCAATACTATCAGAAAGGAGTGCTCATAACCGTCGCGATCCAAGCGCGTTACACACAACACACTTTTACAGAAACTGCTTTCTAGGCATGGGCCCTGTTATAACCATATACCGGAAAGTCTCAAGAAACAGGACACGCATAACTTTAAAAAAAATTTAAACAGTTTTTGACTACAAAATGCTATAATACGATTGACGACATCCTGAAGGAGACATTTAAATAATTTTATTTGACATTTATGATATTGACATCCATTCCAATTATAATTAATACTATTATTACTTTGACATTGGTTAAATTTGCTGTTATTATTTTGACATTAAACTGCATAATTTGAATTATATTGCAAAGAAGCTTTGTACGCCCATTGAGGCGAGAACATGACGAAATTTTTGTAACCTAATGCCAATACTATGTTCATGTTTATGCAAATAAATGTATCTTCTTTCGCTCAGAAACGACGCGTGGAGATGGACTTTAGAACTTGAGTTTATACCTTCAGTGGCTTGTTCCATGGGCGTTGCGGTGGCGGCGCCCGCGCGGTTGATCGCCTCCGATATCGCCTCGCTAAACATTTCCGGAGTTATAACAGCTCGTTCCCCGCCCGCTGGAACGCACATTTTGAAATTACGCATATATACGTCATCACGTCTTAATTTACCCCGTATACGAGAGACAGAGACAATCTTTCCACTTGGTACGATCTCAGTAGAAATCAATCTTCGTACATGCTCGTCAGTCGGTTAAATTGCGCATTTGTGTCCATATTGCTTTATTTAATTTTGTTTATGAGCTTCTCTCCAGTTAAGGTTACGCTATTCCCCCTAGCACTCGCAGTGGACAAAATTGTTTCTCCCCCGCGCGGATTCGTGATAAAGCTAGACTATGGATACATCTGTCTCGTTTTCACAAATTAAAAGACAATTTTTCCACAGCTCGCTTACACAGAGGGCAGAAGCGGAAATTACTTAAAAGGGCAGCTGATTTTTATTGTGTTGCAGGATCGGTCACCCAGTTTCAACTTTGAACAACCGTTTCGCGTAACCTATAAAATGTTCCACGTACTGCGCGTTCCGTTCAGGATGCCCTTTTACCGCGTGTTTCAGAACCGAGATCTTGACTACTACCTTATTTTACGATTTTGACAATTATTATTACTTTAAAACTAAAAGTTTATTGAATTAATAATAAATAAGTATTAATTCTTATTGACATATTAATAGTTTGATATGAATTGGAATACAATTAGAAACTTTAGTGTTATCAAGAAATTGCGCAGGGGCGCATATTACCTGAGGAGGCGGGCGCGGACGTTGCGAGTATGTTGCGGCTGGTCTCGCTCGCGGCGCCGCGCAGCAGTTGAAGGAAGCTCTGCCGAGGGTTGCCGCCGCCGCGGGACGAGGACGACACCGCTTCTGTCGCAACCTGAGTTCACACGAGAAACCATCACAGCCACAAGAGGATCACCAATCAGTCGTTATTAATCGGCCAGTCTTGAAGTTTACAGTACAGGCTTGCCCTACTTTGCTTGCTTGTTTTACTTTACAATATCATGGTTAACATAAATCACAGTATCGAGGTGACTAAGGGCGTGGCCCCATTAGTGCGTTGCGCTGCGTGGCGTCGCGTCGTCGCAACGGAACAACGCATTGTATGCAACACCTGTGTTGCGTTGACGCTGCGCCAAAGCAACGCAAGAGGATATGCACGCCGTCGCAGTTGCGTCTCAGTTTAGCAGTGCCTCTATCGATCCGTTGAAACATCGCGCGCGACGACGCAACGGTCGAATGGGGCATGTCATAAAAAATATATCGAAAACGACGCAGCGACGACGCAACGCAGCGCAACGCACTAATGGGGCCTCGCTCTTAAAGGCACTCAGATCGTACATACAGAAGAATACCCACTCAGGAAAAAAAAAATTAACTGCCTTAATTTTACAAGCTGCGCGCTTTGGGTTATGCCCATTATTTGGGCCATTAGTTACTCGATTAAACCATTACAGTGTAACACACATACATACAAACAGACAGACTTTCATATTTTATAATATTGTTACATTTTTTTATTTATTATAAAAGTAACAAGACAAGCGAGACACTCTCCTGATGGCATAAGGCAACGCCTGTCCATGACCATTACATCGATACAAAGAATGTTGAGTAAAAAAACAAAGGTATTCTCCTTATTAATTTGAGACGTCGCTTTCAACAGCCTAGAAATTTCACTAGCTGCGGTATTCCTCAAACCGGAACACAGCAATATTTACACACTGGCAGAACATCTGGTACTTACCTAGACGACCTCCTGCTAAGGAGATCTACCACCAACAAGTAAAATTATAATGTAATGCATTAAACAAAGTAAATGAATTCACTATGTACTTGTAAAGCGGCAGCAAGCTGTTCCTGTGTGATGGGATTCCGCTCCGTCTCCTCGGGCTCCTCCTCCTCTGCATCCTCTTCTTCAGACAGAGCCTCCAGAGAATATGCAAATCCAGATATAGCTGGACCTTCAACATGACATATTTTTTCAATATTATTTTTTTATTAACGTTATCGTAAAAATGATTCGTAACTAATTTTTATGTATAAAATATTGATAAATAAGTATAAATTAAATAATTTCGCTTTTTTTTTTACTTTGACTTTGTATAAACTATGTTACCACTTACCATTGTCATTTGGCGACGCGGTGTTAGCGCGCGCTCGCTCGAGTCGCATCAAGTGCATAAGCGCAGCCGGCAGCTCAGGGTGCGCCTCGGCACCCCTCCTCATCGTCTGTATATTGGCACCTAACGCTGCCAGTAGTTCAACTTCATGGAGAATTGATAACGCAACACAATCCTCGCCCAGTGATGGCGCCACATCCAGGATCTCATTCATGACTGATTCTTCGTTGAGTAACTGTGAAATTATGAAAGAAGTCGTGTAAGAGAGAATTACGTGATTGAACAGATGATTAGCATAAAATGTTAGTATTTGAGACTACTGCTATTGAGTTTTTTTAGTGTATTATGTAATGATTTTCGGAGCCCATACTCTCTTTATCTAATAAATCAAAATATAAAATTTTTCAAAAAAATTATACAACATAATTATGTTAAAAAACGAATTTCTTATTAGTTGCACTGTATTCTATTTATTTAGAATTTTAGATAATATATTTCTACTAGTGGAAAGTGAGATAGATGTGGAAACAAATGAAACAATGACACCTTCTTTATCTACACTAATGTGATAAAGAGGAAACATTTGTATTTTTGGATTTTTGTATGTTTGTAACAAATTTCACCATTGGGGACCTACACTATCCCTGGACAACATAGGCTACTTTTTATCCCTGTATTCCCACGGGAACGGGAAATATTAAACTAACCGCGAGGTGTCCACTAGTGTATACATAAATAAACAAGTATTTTTTTGATGTTTTCTGCTTAATGGCGATCTGTTCCAAGAACAATAAGCCACTTTTTTGTATGGTCATTATCTGTGCATTGTGATCCACGAGAGTCCCAAACTGTTGAGATATATCTTTCCAACACTCTCTTATTGTCTCATTGTGAAAATCTTCTAGAGAGATTAGGGATGTCATGTCTCTGTAGACTGGTATGTTGTAGTCCACCTTTTCCGCTTAGAGTTTGTGCAAGTTTGTTTACGTGTCTTGTTAGCTTCTCCTGCTACTTTGGGCTATTTCTTGCCAGACAGTTTTTATGCCGAGATCTAGATACATGTATTTATAAACAAGTAATAAGCCACTATAGCTATAGCTTAGGAGAGGGCAGTGTTAATCAAATAATTAATACCTGCATTGCTCTAGTCCATCCTGGCGCATTAGGAGTACATCCAAGAGACCTGAGTGCAGTGTTCAGTCCCTGAAGCTCAGCGTCTGTATAAGTTATTCGAGGTCGTGCAGTTTCCTCTTGCTTCTTTTTCACAACATGAACCATTTCTCCATTTTTCACACCACTGTCTTGCAGGGTTGTGTTCGATTTCAATATCTTTCCATGATGAATCAGTTCTGAAAGATTAAGAATTCAACATTAAATCTATTCAAACTAACTAATGTTAAAATGTTCAAAGCTAAATGATTTTAAAAAAGGTTTTAATCATCAAAAAGTTTTTCCATGAAATATAAAAAAAAAACATTATATTATACATGTTAGTTCCTCTTTAAAAAATAAGACTAAAATACAAAAAAAAAATTATTAAGTTCAAATTTAGAATTTAATTTATTTCTATGTAATCAAAGAAAGGAAGAGCGACCAAATGGGTTAATGACTTGCAGAAAGTATGCACTACACATTATACATCCATTCTAGAACATGTCCACCTCATCTTTTGTGCAAGAAATATGTACATTGTATAGCCCACGGTGATTTAAAACCTAATATTTAACAATGAACAAACAAGTATTAACAATGTATGAGCAGAGTAAATCGAAAAGTTTTAAATACTTTGTCTTCTATTGAGACCTTACTTATATTATAAATACTTACCTAAGGAAGAAGAGGGCACATTGGCTTTTTTTTCTGCTTCAGTCTTGAGATGGTCTACAGTGTTATCAAGTGTATAATTCTCCAGTTTGAATCGTTCTATTGGACCAGGTTTTACTTTTATGCCTAAGAATATGCATGGTGAATCCATGATGATATACTGTAATATTATGTATTTTGATTATTTATATGGAAAAAGTTGTTACTATAGGAAAAGGTAAACAAAATTAATTCCAATAGCCTGGAACCTGATAAAGGCAAGGCTGATGTACACAGTTGTAAATCCTTCTAACTAGAAAACAACTATAACGCAAATAAACGTTTATTGTTTGTTAGAAAGTATTTACATAGTTAGAGGTTACGGAGTTATTTTTGTATAATTTTTACACTTAGTGAAAAGTGCGATGTGCCGCTTTAAAAAGTAAACTAGTGTATGTCTTTATTGTAGAAATACATAATTATTAATAACAAATAGTTGTTTTTACCTTTCACTAGACTAGTATCGAATTATCAACAGTCGCTCGTCGCTATGTTTTGTAGTCACAAAGAGTTCAAGTACAGAAACAGAATAGTTTATTTACTTTTAAATGTAACTATTTCGACGAAAATATCACATTAATCTATCACTACTACAATGACTTTATTATTTTTGTCAAACAAACAAAGTCAATCAACAAAAATCAAAATCTCAAAATCATCAAATGTGTAATAAAAGTTGCCAGTAGATTATATTCTTAAGTATGCATCACAAAAACAACCGAAAAACTCAGCGGCGTTTCATCAGTAACTTTTTATTATTCTTGGCCGTGGATACTAGACACTAGTTCTTCCTAGGACCTTTCATCTTTCTTTCACCTGATTATTCGTCTGAGAGTTCTTCAGCCGACATTTTGTACATTTAATGTTATTAGTTTTGGCGGGAACGTGGAAAGAGTCTTGTCACCCCGTTGTATTTTATCCAAAACTAGTGTTTTGTCGCATGTTTATGCATAAAAAGTGACAAATCACAAGCGCGAGTGTGGGATAATAAAATACTGTGGTGAAACATGACTTTTTGTGTTGCTTCCAAAACTCCATCGAAGCTTTATAGTAAAGTCACCACTACTTTACTAAAGCATGACTGGACTTGACTGACATAGACTGTACTTGACCAAGACTGGACTTCGACTATAACTATAGAGTCTTATGAGGCAACATATTTAACTTGAAAATATAAAACACTTGACACTGGCAAATACTCAAAACACAACGCCAAAACCAAAGAAAAAAAAAGTAAAGTTGTTATCTCAATGTCTTCTAAATTTCTGAATGTCAGTGTAACTGTCACTTACTTTATTACGCAGATTAAAACAGAAAA
Source organism: Biston betularia (assembly GCA_905404145.2). NCBI lineage: Eukaryota > Metazoa > Arthropoda > Insecta > Lepidoptera > Geometridae > Biston > Biston betularia. The sequence continues at coordinate 3,115,595 of FR989877.1, forward strand.
AAAACTGATTGTGATTCAGAAATTTCAGAATTTCCGTAAAACTACATGAAATTATGGTTAATTAGCCGCAATCGAGATGATTTGTTTGATTTTAATAAAAGCTTCCAAGGTATTTTTGAAATCAGCATCTTGACCAGTAAGTAACATGGCTTGAAAATGAAGAACGGAACTAATGAAACTTTGGAGTCTAAAGTTGCGGAGCGCAATGAACGTGCTAAAAAACTTTATCGGTAAGTTTTGGGTTATCATTGTTTAACGTTTATATAATTAAAACTATATTTTAATGACACTGCTATATTTTTCTTACTATCCTTTTTCTAATAATATAGAGTTACAAAATTAATTATGTAAATGAAAGTTTGGTTATGAATTGCATACATTATAATTTCCAGCTATGCAAGCGATTCAGCTAGACGCGTTGGGGAAATGACGACAGCAAGCCAATCTATAACAGACCTATTTTCCATGCACATCGAAATTCAACGTCAAAAACTGAGGGATAACTGTGAAAAGCTGTTATTTCTTGATCCAATAAACTATGGCAAAAAGACCCTCGAGCTTTTATGGAGAAAAGTATACTATGATACTGTATCTGCGGCTAAAAAACTGCGCGAGACAGATAGTGAAGATGACAGCTACTTGTTTACTCATTTAGTTTGTGGCATTGGTCACTTCCATCACTTTATAGCAAGAATACAGTCAGAAATGAATATACACTATAAAGAACTGGACTATAATTCAGCATACAATGATGATGAATGCCAAGAAGATAAAGAGCCAGTAACAGAAGATGAACTTCAGTTTGGTCGATCCATGTTGTACTCATGTCTGATATATCTAGGAGATCTGAGCAGATATCAAGCTGAAATGTTCCATACTTTTGATTCATCAATTGCAGCAAGATACTATCTCCAGGCTGCTCACATTGACTTGGCGTCAGGAATGCCTTATAATCAATTGGGCAATTTATATCTTGATAAAAATTACAATATTGATTCTGTATGCTATTATATACACTGCTTAAACTGTACAACTCCTTTTGAAGGAGCGATGGATAATTTAAAGAAAATCTTTGAAAAAAACATTCAATTCAATGATACAATCAATGATGCTGAATCCTTGACACAAGCGGAGCACATTCAAAATACTATAGTGAATTTTCTATCCCTCATAGAACTGTGGTACCTTGGTAAAAGTGACACTAACATACCTCAAAGATGCAGTATAATTGCTCAGGGATTGAAAGTATCAATGGATTTTGATAGACCTCAAATGCCGGATCCTAATAAAAGCTACAATGAATACATCCAAGCTGTGGAAGAGGAGACTACTAACCCTTCATATTTGCATCCCAGCCTGGTCCATAAAATAGTGCAAATCTGTTTGTTTACTATTCCAAAAATGTCTGAAACTGATGAGACTAAAGCTTTTGCCTGCAAAGCATTTACATTAGCTGTACTGTCACAGCTTTTACAGAAACTATTGAAACAGTTAGAATCTATAGGATTGAGGAATCCAGCATCCAAGTATAGAACGACATCCATCCAAGAAACAGAACCAGAAGATATTGTTGAGGAAGTTGTTGAGCCATCTGAACCAGATACAAATGATCCTGAACCATCTACTAATGGTATAGATTGTACTGATGAAAGTGACAAGGAGTGTAATAAAGAAGAAATTGAAATGAAAATTGAAAAAGCTAATGGAGATGCAAAAAATAATGCCAAAAAAATATTTAAAAGGCGTCGACGTAGACGCAATATTTCTTCAGGGAGCTCTGAAGACAGTGGGGGGGAAACTGAAATTAGTGATGTGGAAACTTTTGAATCATGTTCTGATGAAGAAGAAACTATTTCTAATGATCCAACAGACGAAGATTCTCAAAGTGAAGATTCAGAAGAAGGCACTGATAAAGGAACAGACAAAATCAATGGAGAAATTCCTCTGGAGGATAATGAAACGAAAACACAACAATCCAACAAAGTTAATGGGAATGCTGAAACTGATATCAATGAGAACAAAAAAACATATCAAAATTCTGTCAATGTAATCAAAGAAATAAATGAAGAAAGCTTAAAAAATTTCTTGCTTGGTGACAATATTCTATCCAGTATAAAACTGCTGCAAGACTGGGCCATGTCCGAAAAAGATTTGATATTATCTTGCGGAGACAGCGGAGAAGCTTTATTCCAGTGTGTGGTGGACTTGCACAACATTTTGTCACATAACTTTATCCTCCCAAAAGCTGATGAAGAGAATGATTGTCAAGTATTAAAGTACGCCAGAAGTGTTGCTAAGAAAGTTAAGCTGGAATATAAATCTACGCCTTTACCAGAAGACATTAACTTGCGTGGTACTGACATCTGCAAATTTGATAAAGATGCAGCAGAATGGCAATTTCTTGACCGTCACAAGCTTTCAGTATATGAAGAAAACATTATTAGAATCTTAAATTTTAATGATTTTGGTAATTTTATTGCCAACATCGTGCCACGGATTAAATTCAACAGGACCATGAAGATATTTTACATGAAAAAGATTCCAACTCCAAAACTTACTACAAAAATTAATCATAAAAGAAGTAGGGAATGGCATAATTCAAAAAAGCAACATGTAAGTTGTTCTTTAATTTTTGTAGTTTATGATATATCTTTTTATACCTTATCTCTTATTATTGAGAAGTTGGCTTGTTTATATCATACTGTCTTATCTGTAACAATTGTTTTGTTTCCTTGTACCTAACAAAGAGTAAAAACAAGTACTAAATTAACTCTTTGTAAATACATTGATAAATGTACTGTACATTTATCAATATATTTAAATTGTATATTTAAGGTGGTTCGATTTCCATACAAATAAATGTTTCCATTTATGGACAAATGGAACATAATTTTACAGTGAAATTCACAGCTACTGGAATTTATTTGGGGTAAATTAAAATTGCTTGAATAAAACAGTAAAGTATTAGCATAATCTACTGTTTTATTCAAGCAATTGTGATTTACCGCAAATAAAGACCAAAATAAATGCCAGTAGCTGTGATTTCCCTGTAAAGTTGTGCTCAATTTGTCCATAAATGGCAGAAATTTTTTTGTATGGAAATCAAACCAGCTTAAAGACAATGTTGCATCATAACAATACACTCAAAAAGATTAACCCATTCATGGATTTGACGCTTCATTAGTATGAAGTAGCCAACATAATGCTAAAGACGCACAGTTTCGCCATCTTGATTCCCCAATGACTAGAAAATAGCTTGAAGCATAGTCCGGTTTAGCAGCTTTTTGCTCTTGATTGGAACCCAGATGGCCTCCCCCAAATATACTGCCTGGCATAGAATAATGTATGTTTTCCATTAGGCGGAGGGTTCGGAGGGAGGTCTGCTGCGGCGAATGGGCCGACTGTGGCTGGTGTCGCACGTGCGCGAACTGGAGCGCGCACCACACGCGCCGGCGCTGCTCGCGCTCGACACCGCCACCCTCCACAACCACCTGCGCCGTGTCAAGCAACTACTGCGCGCCAGGAATTTCATACTGCTCGTACCCGCTGTCGGTTAGTACCGCTTTATAATGCTTGTACGCTTTTGCAAGAAGGCAGTTATGTGTTCCAAAGACATTGTCGTGAACACACAAAAAAAATCCCCCAAGTAGTGCGAGTACACTCGCTATACTGCAGCGACAAAACTGTCGGAACTAAACATTCGCTTCTCTCCATTTCTAGTTTCTAGATCTACTCGCTTTTTGTTCATGATCGGCGGTATATTTTTTTAGATTTAAGTCCCTTAAATCCAAAAAAATATACGTGAGAAGTAGGAATTCAAGACGCGTAAAAAACCTATATTCCTCTTTACAGTGAGTTTCTTTACCAACCTTAACTTTCCTTTTACAGTCTTACAAGAATTGGACAATCTGAAACGGGAAGAAAGTACAGCCCGTGATGCGATCCGCTGGCTCGAGTTGCAGCTGAAGACCGGCTCGAGGTTTCTGCGAGCCCAGCGGGCCGGCCAGTCCAGACCTTTGCCTCTACTCAAATGCCCTCGGAAGGCGCCGCCGCACATCCATAACTTCATGCAAATATTAGAATTCTGCAACCACTTCATCGGAGAAGACAAGCAGAACCTCGGCGGGAGTGGCGATACTGAAACGTCGCACGCAAAATCTACGCCTTTCCTCGTACTCCTGTTGGGTAATCAACCCGGCAAAGAAGAAGAACGGTATAAAGAATTCAGTGTAATAGGCGCGGCGAAGTCGGCTGGAATCACAGTCGAGTATATCGAGGATTTCTACACGAAATGGCGGCAGACAGTCCATAAGAGCGGCAAAAAGAGGTGAAGGAAATTTCGACCGACCCGGGACTTGACTACCTCTGAGGAACAGACAAAAGCGCTTTTTGGGCTCGATATTGGATAACACACCTATTCTTGAGAAAGGAAATGCTGACACATGCGAAAAACTCAACGTTTAGCGCAAAAATAATCGTAATTAAGAATTTGGAAATTCCAGCTTTCGTTTACGATTGCTATTTACATATGTTTGAAATGTTTTAACATCTTCAATTTTATATCATTGTCTTCACGATTGGTCAAAACCAAATTCAATAATTCATTATTTTCATCATTATCGTAATTCAAACTGCATGGTCATTGAAAGCCTCATTTATCATTTATGAGTAATGGTGACCTATCTATATATTTACAGTTAGTGAATAATGTTATGAGTTGTTTCCCTTTTTATATATTATAATAATTTCATTATTATTTAATAAACGTTTTTCATCAAAATGTGTATCTATTCTTCTCGTTAACTAGTCATTAGCAAACAAACAAATTATATTAAAACTTTTCTCCGACTAATTTAGTTTGAATCGTCTGTCCGTCACTAGCATTTATCATACAACTGTTATAAATGCATAATTTTGTGTGTAGTTTATCTTATTTAACACATTACCTGTTTGAACACAAACCTAGTGACGGTTGCACAAACTTAAATGTAATTTGAACCTAACTAAATAATTTTGATGTGAAAATGAAATCTAGCTTTCTTATCTCTGGGAAGACGATTCACGAGTTTCAAATTTTGCATAGACCGTAGAATGCTCTGTCAGGTAGATGTAGGTAGGTACCTACTTGTATTTATATGTAGGTACAAATCTTTATGGTAGTGAAAACCGTAGGTATCAAATTCCCTTGCGCGGTTTGGAAGCATACTTAAAGGTGCGGAAAGCGATTGTTTGTACCTACACCTACCTACCTACTATTTAGAGGTAGATGTTATGCTCACGTGGTACCTACTTTTTATGTAAATTATGGGACGAACGGTATGCTTTCTTGATGGTAAGAGATAACGCCTGTCTATTACAGCGATACACATAACTTTGAGTAGTAAAAGGAAGTACAGAGAATCGCTGTTATGGCGCTCATTACTCTGTAGCGATGATAGCTCACTGGTTAGCGCGGGCGGTTCGCACGCTAAAAGGCGTGGGTTCAAACCCTAACAAGGAAAACACCGTGAGTAAAGCATAGCACGGTGGTAGGGTACTTTCTAGTACTCTACTGGCTAGCTACCACCCTCAACAAAAGGTGAGCTGTGGTCAAATATAAAAAAAAAAGACTTTCGATGGTTAGCCCTGTAATTTCGCTAGCTGCAGTACCCTTCAAACCGAAACACAGTAGGTACCTACTTAATGTTTACACACTTCTGCTTGGCGGCAGAATATCTTGTAGGTATGTACATTTTACAAAAAAGTAGGCAGGCACATAGGGAGCGCAATAGGGGTATAATATGGCTTAGTCGTATACACAGCTGTGTGTAGGTGTACTTTTTTTTAATACGAGTAGGTACTTCGGATTCACGACTCAAATCCTCATACATCGCAACGCGTTTTTTGATCTTTTAGTTATCAAAAGGTGTAATCAAATTTTAAAATATGTAACTGCAACACCAAACCCCCCGATTTTGTTATCATCAAACTATTGAATTGCCTTCCACCATGGAAGCAAATTGTCAAAACAATAATCATAACAAGCCAAAGATATTTGATTTAAAAAAAGCATGAATAAACATATATGCTTTCATTCATTTAAGGTGGTTCCATACTAATATTTTTTTGCCATTTATAGACAAATGAAGCATAATTTTACAGTGAAGTCACAGCCATTGGCATTTATTTATAAAGACCAAAATAAATGCTAGTGATTTCACTGTAAAATTACGCTCCGTTTGTCTATAAATGGCAAAAATTTATTTGTATGGAATTCGAACCACCTTAACACTTTCATTGCCACCACTATTTTCGAGTAGTTCCCAGCGATGCCGCCCTATATAAAAATCGAGCACGCCGGGCGTGCTCTCGGCACTGATGAAATTATATGGGCACGTTAGGCGTGTTCACTGGCACTGTATAAAGGTGAAGTCATATAAAGCCATATTTCGGCTTCAGATAGGAAATATGGCCGAGTCCAAAAACAATCGAGAGCACGATGGGATTCGTGAGGACATGCTAGGCGTGTCGGCAGCAATGAATGTGACACAACTGTAGACAATTTGAAGTAGGTATCCACACACCCTGATATGTTATATTTCATTTATTTTTTAAAACACTACATATTAAATAAAAAATAAGTTATATGTGTAACAATAAAATGTACAGATTCTGATAAAAAGCAAAAATGAGTCATTTTTAGTAAATATTAAAAAGACAGTAAAACTTTACATAGCATTGCTTCACAAAATGTATTATTACCTAAAGTGATGTTATTACTATTTCATTAAACAAATAGTCATAATTATGTAGTTTACTACAAAAATAGTTGCATACATATTCAATTAATAAAAAATGCATTCTTCTTCAAAAGATTGATGATAACACATTCACTGCTAAAAACAAACCAATGAATACCAGGGTTTTATGTTTACTGGAAATATTATTGAGGTGATTGTTACTACTCATTATTGTGCAACGATTATTTAGTACCTAGAATTCAGTAGACAAAACTTCTTGCGACAAATGCTCGAAGTATTTTTTGGTCCAGTCGACTTAAAAATATTATGTATTTCAACTGACTTAAAAAAAAAGTAAGCTGTTAAATACTGTTCGTATCTTTATTTAATGTATTTATCAATTATAAATCAATTTACATCCATATATTTTTTTAATTACTTCCTTCCACAATGGGACTTTGGTGTAGTGGTTTTTTTATTTGTAGACTAGTTATAAACAAACAGACGGGCTACCTGATGGTCACCGCCGCCTATGTTCAACTGCAACACGTCACGTTTCTTTTTATCTAACCAATATTTGGAAAATTTGATTACTTTTGAGACAGCTTCTGATACAGATGTGTAAACATTTCATACTACTGGTGGTATGAGCGAAAGTCGCTGGCCACATCTTTGAAGACGTTTTTAAAATGCTGCTGAGGTGGCAAACAAGCACTAAAACTAACTCAAATACCATTAAATTCAATAGAATTTTTAATGACAAACTTTGAAAGATAATATATATATAAGGCTCACATCTTAGTTGTTGACAAAAACTACAGGTGCTATTTATATAGGCGTATTCGTGAACCAATATACCTATGTGCTTTTTAATAATGTAGTGGGAGCAAAAGAAGAAAGAATTTAAAAATTCATTTATATAATTTTTTAAATTATTTTTGGTTAATTTTTTTGCTACCACTACAACTTCTCGCCAATCGTAAGTCTCGAATATGTGTGCAACTACCTCTAATTTTCCCTAAACTATTATGTAAAACTCGTGTTTTTCATTTTATCGGTAAATGTATAAATAAAATTATTTCAGTACAACTAACTTAGTCAATACTCTAGCATTGTTTTTACAATATTAACAAGCCTCTCACAGTCAGAGACCATAGTTAAGTAAAACTTCAAGTTTATTTTAACTTGCAATAAATCAATACATAAATGTACAAATATACATCACTATAACAATCTTTCAACAGTCTTATAAAACTTTCCACACTTACACATTATTGCACGTCCCAGTGTCTGAGCATCATCAGACACATGAGATTATAACTTAATTAACACTATCTAGCGTCAGATAAGTTTATCTAACTGATATAACAACGAGTGATATTAAATAAGTCTATGTGAGTGGCGGATATTGCTTCTTGAGCTAACTTAAAAATTGTCCTTATAGGAGTCCCAGTAATATGGTTCGTCATCATTGTGACTAGACTGGGGCTAGCAACCTACAAGTTGAATTAACTGCTGAACAGTGGAACGGTCTAACAAACACAGATCAAAATCAAACGTCTGAGTGGTGACCTCGTATCTCCCTGTTTCCGCTATCAAGTTCACAACCCTTTCGAGATGTTCATTGTTTTTGATTTTCATTATTCTCTGCTGTAGATCTCGTAGCTGCACCATGTAATCGGGAGACAGATCGCCAGGTTCCGGTTCCTCTCCCAAGCTGCTTGAGACTCCATTGTCTTGGACTTTAGTTTCAGTAGTAACAGAGCCACTACTCTCTCCCCGCTCCGGTTCCATATTCGTCGGCGCCAGGTCTGACGTTTTAGCCACTTTTCTGCTTTCATCTTCCTCTTCAGCTGCCTTACGTTTTCTGCGTTTTTCCTCTCTTTTTGATGACTTGTCTTTGTGTTTCTTTGATTTCTCTTTCAGCTGAGGAGGTGGAGCTTCTACAACAGGTTCGGGCTCTGTCTTTACTTCAGGTTCCGGTTCAAGCTCCGGAGTAGGCGGCTTGATGGGATCTGGGGACAGATTTTCAATTTTTGGTTTTTCCTCTTCTTCATTCACTATTGAGCTTTCAGAATCTGAGTGACTGCTGTTGATATCATCATTTATTTGTGATATCTTGGCTATCCCACTTTTAGAGCTGCATTGTGATGCTGTGTCAAGTGAGATAGGCGAGGCCAGTTCTGGGGCAGGACGCTCTTTTAGTAAGGGAGTCTCTCTGTGTTCTATGGTTTCTGGTTTTTCAGTTGGTGTCTCTCTAACTTTGTCATGTTTGTGTTTCTTTTCTTTACTTGACTCTTTGTGTTTCTCTCTAGATTCTTCACGTTTTTTGTCCTTTTTCTTATGTTTGTGTTTTCTATCCGGATCAGACTTTTCTTTAGACTTGTGATGGGCAGATTTCTCTTCATCTGGAGGGGGAGTTTTTCGGAGATTTTCTATAGAAAACTTATTTATAGCTTTTTCTGGTTTAGGCGGCTTTTCCTTTACAGGAGCAGATTCTTTTAATGTTTCTTTTGGAGTTTCTCTAGCTTTTTGGATATCTTTAGGTATTTCTTTTGGAGGTTCTTTATTGATTGGCGATTCTTTTAACTTTTGATTTTCTTTTTTACTTTCTTTTCGCTCTTTTCTGTCTTTATCTCTGTCATGGCTTTTCTTTTCTTTTTTCTTTTTCTCCTTTGTTTCTTTATCTGATTTAGACTCTGCCGATTTCTCTTCAAGTTTGGGCTTCCTCATCTCTGAATCTGCATTTTGCTTGAGTACCTTATAATCGTCTTTCATACTAGAGGCACTGCTTGATCTGGGTGGAGGCGGGCTAGGTGGCTTCCTTACAGGACTTATACAACGTTTCTTTGCTAGGTCAGGTGTGGGAGGTCTCTCATTGGGTCTCTTGCTAGTCTTTTCTTTGACTTTATCTTGATCCTTACTGTGACTTTTTACTTTATCAGATCGAATTTTATCCTTATCTTCTTTACTTTTTATTTTGTCTGGCTTAGATTCTTTGTGTTCATGCTTTGATTTTTTCTCGGTGCTGCCTCGTTCTTTATCTTTTTTGTCAGATTTGGGGGGTGGTGGTGGAGGTGGTGTGGGTTTTTCAAGTTTTTTAGGGTCAGGTGAAACTTTAGGTGGCTTTTGTAATGGCATTCCAAACAGATTTTCAAAACTACTGGTTCTATAAGGTACTTCTTCCTTGTGCTCTTTAATTTTATGTTTCTTAACATTTTCCAAGGAAAGCTTGGGTTTACTGATTAGCTGTTGTTTTTCTTCAGTGAATGAGTCTCTACTTCTGCTCTCTTGGTCAGGGTTGGTATAAAATGTGTTATTGCTGACAGGTATACCACCTCCTTTTAAGAGTTTTTTTCTGAATTCTTCATTAGGGCTTTGAAAGATATAACGATCTTTGAGAAAGCCACTTTGTTGTAAAGTAAAATCATATGTGAATTTAATTTTCTTGGGCTCATCTTTGTTTTTGAGGTATATTTCTATTGGGAAAATAAATCCAGCATATCCAGATTCTTTTATGGTGAATGGGGGATCTTTTACAACTGAAATTAAACAAAATGTATCATGTACAATTTTTATTACTCTGATATCAACTATAGTTTTGTTTGAGTCGTTTTAAGTTATACAGCAAAGTAAGCATTAGTGGGTCAGCAAAACAATTACACAACTGTGTTTGTAAATAACTTTAGAGAAGGTAAGTTGCGACGGTATTCATGACGTGAAATTGCCAAGAGTAATTGTTCAAGACTATCTTTTGGGGTATTGCTTACCTCTCCGTGGTCGGGGAAATGTTTCGTGAAGAAGAAACACCACTTTGTCAACAAAATGACTGATATCAGCGCCCTCCTGTCCGCGTACGAAAACTTCCCAGTCATGAGTAAAGCCTTCGGGTGTCTTCTTTGAACGTAGTGACGCTTCGTGCCCTATCTCAAAATTAACTTTTATCGCTGACATTCTACCTGAATCTGAAACAATCACGAGATATTTACAATTAACGCTGGAGTTTACTACGCTTCATAAGTTCATTTGCTTACTCTCATTTTGACTTACGTTAGCGAACTGGACATTCATAAAATGCTTGTTTGTGAAAACAAATATAATGCATGCAATTTTAAGTTAAAATTGATTGTGAGGAAAATTAAGTTGGAATTGAGACAAAAATAATCTTTTAGCGCCCTTGTTATTTTGGTCCGCCATATTGATTTGACTCTTCCACCATTTTCCGTTCTTTTTCGCCATAGACTTCTTATTTTGATTCTGTGAGTGAACATATTCCATAGATTTTAAATTCTTAAGCCTTCCTCACACGGACGCAGGCTGAAATTGGTCGGGCGGTGAACGGGTGAACTTACCTGCTGTACAGTCGACGTTGTTTACTGCAGAATCAGAATCAGAATAAGTTTTATTGTATCATATGCATTTGCGTACTTGCTATACATATAAGCTTAACCGTGATTTTAGTGGGCTAACCATAAAATGTCCTCTGTTTTAAAATGTCTTTTGTCTTACGGTTACCCCCGTAAGCCACACAATAAAAGAGGGCTGTCCAAACTGGAGGACCGCAGAGAAAATATTTTCAGTGTTCAAGTAAAAAAAAAACACGGTAATAATTTCTTTATACGTTTCTGACTCGACCTTGATTAAAATTTCGAAACCGTTGATACTAGCAAATACACAAAGTGCGACGCCAACTAGAACAAAAATAATTTTAGTTTAAATTTTGAGGTTATATACTGTGGATAATTGGATAGATTGATTTATTTTTTGATTAAAATCATTAATTGCCAATAATTTGGTAAAATCTGATAAAAGTTGTGCCTGATCGTGATCTTAATCTCACTATGTCTGGGTTTATGTCAGCAGTGTTTCAACCACTAAGGTAAAATTTTTATTAGAAGATAGGTATATATCATGCAAAAACCTTCTAAAAATCATTCTAATAATGGTATTTATTTGCAGGTATTTGAGACAAGGATTACATAGTATAACAACGCTATCACCGAGCGCTACCTTAGCACAGCCGGAAAGCTTTTCTTTGTTGTCAATAAGGACAAAAGTACGTTGTTACTTTCCGCGGCCGAACGAGGTAAAGCGCGTTCGCCGTCACGGTTGGCAAACCAGGATGTCTACCCTGAACGGGCGCAAAATTATCATGAGAAGGATACTCAAAGGAAGATATGTACTAAGTCATTAAATATTTGTATAATTTGTAGTAGGTATTTAAATATTATTATATGTAGATTGCAAATAACGAATTGTATGTTATTTCTGTCATCTCTAAGATTTTTCAATGGAATAACACGCGTAAGTAGTGTTGTGTCAGCACTAAGCTACCAATAGTTTTGGTGTGAATACTTGAAATCAAAGTTCAATTTACTTTGAAGAACATGAGGGGATAGAAAAAAAACCCTTATAAATAAAAAGAATTTTATTTCAAAACAAAACTGATTTTCTATTGAGTCTTACTGCACTCCATTAAAATTGCTAACAAAGCTCTCTACTTATCACCTAGCCAATATCTTTATAAAAATAACAAAACAATGCTAGAAATTCATATGTTCAACTGTTGGATCATTTTGTAATAGTGAATCAATAATTTAATTTAGATATAAGTGACTCAGTTAATAAATTTCATATAAATTATAATCTTGCTGGCATTCTAGTTACCATCAATCTCAGGTCAATTACAATTTGACTATTGACTAGTTGAATAGATATTTTTGTTGTGAATGAACTGAATCATCAGAGTTTGTTGGTGATTTTGCAGGCTTTAAAAGATTGGTTATTTCTGATACCACTATAGTTGTTAGTTTGATTATTGCTAAGTGAGCAGCTAATTGTAATACTAATGCCCCAAACCCTTTGTAAAGCCCAGCCATGCCTTCCCGAGCAACAGTTGTGCTGTAGCAGTCCATAAAACCTTCATAGCCAGTTAATATAGGTGTGACAGATGTGCCTGTGTCCAGGTTGTCTATAATGGTTCTTGTACCCTGAAACAATTGTAAAAGATGTACTTATTCGCTTCAATATTTGTTCACATTCTTTATAGATTGTTACTCTGTCGAAGTTCATTACAATATTAGTTCCAAACACCTATTTTATCAAAAGGAATCAAGGAAAGGAAGGGTAAAGAAATCTTGCTGTGCCATCCACATCAGTCCTGGAAAAACCTTTCAGGTTCTAACTATGATCATGAAAAGAAAACAAGTCTTTTAAGACTTCTAAAAACATCTTGCTGTATTATTTATAATGGTGTTTAGAGTTGGTATCAGATAAGTATGTAGTATGCATGAAGTTTTGGCAGCCTAGTTAGAAGGCCATCTGGCTTCTCTGGAGGTCCTGAATCCCATTGAATCACACAGCACAATCTGTCTTTGTTATGTGTATGTGGCCAATAACTTCAAACAGTGAAGGAAAATATTGTGAGGAAACATACATGTCTGAGAGTTTATCATCTGCACAGGTTATAATGTCGTAAGTACATTTATTTAGGACAGATTACAAATGCTAATAAAAATGCTTCTTTCAAGCTTAGAATGTTCATGATTAACATTATGTCCCTAGTGTAGTGTGTGTAGCTTTACCTGTATATGAAGTCTATGAACAATAGTCTCAATGGGGTAAAAAATAATTTCCATGGTTACAAATGAGAAGATGTTAGCTTTGACATTGATATCTTCAAGCAGAGGGTTCTGAGACGTTTTTGTATAATTTGAATTGTATGAGTCACTCAATTCATGCTTGTTACGTTGTTGAAAACGGAGAACCCTGGCTGTTAAACTCTTGAGTGCTATGCTGAAAATGATAAATTAGTTAATTTTCATATATTATGGCATTGAACTTCAATTAATTATCTTTTACGCATATAAGCTAATCTATACTAAAAAGTTTAGACCTTTTAGCTGCCACCAACCTAAAAACTATTCAACTTGGTCCTAAGATGTAGAACTTTAAGAGACTGTTGCTATTTTACATACTTATATGTGCATAACATTTCACAGATGATGCAATCATTTAGCAACATTTTTAGGTCTAAAACTTACTGTGCAAGGTACTTTGAGACTCCCAGTGTAATCGTTGGCATCACAATCGCCCATATCGGGAGCATTCGCCCACGGCTCGGAGTACCCCATTCTAGAAGTCTTACAAATCCTTCTCGAAACACGTCAAACAGAGCTGGTTTATCACTCGCTATGTCACTTTGAACTGTTTCAACAAGGCTTGCTGAGTAGAATGGGGTGATTATTGCTATGCTTACACTGAAAGAGATCATAATGCAAATCAATGAGTCTACCATAGTCCAAAATATGTGATCTTTTGCCCCTATACAGAAAATAAATTAAATGTATGGTAATCTTTCCATTTCAAAGTCTATTCGAGTCAAAAGTCTATTTACCATTTTAGTGTTATATGCTGAAGGAACTGTAGGACTGACCCACATTTTCCAATTTCTCTGAAAATAGAACACACATTATGAATAAAATCTGATAACATGGTTTTTACCCCAAGCTACTTTGAGCTATCAAACCCTGCCAAACATTTGCAGATATATCTATAGTATAATGGGATCTTTGCTTTCACATGTAACATCTCATCATAAATAAATATCATAGGACATTACACACAGCCATCTGACCCCAAACTAAGCAAAAGTTGTATGATGGAAGTTAGATAACTGATAGAATACTTTTTTTTTGTGAATACATATTTATTAAGAGTGAATTAGTACTTTCAAGCATGTACCATTATAGTCTGCACTTTAACTTAGCATCAGGTAACATGGCAGTCATGTCACTGCTATCTATTAAGAACCTATTATTTTTTTTAAATGCCTAGAGTAGGTATTTTTTTATTTTATAGGCTTGCATCAGCAAATTCCAATGTAATTTTTTTAATATGGTTTTTAAAGGAAGTGGGTTATCATTATCATTATTCATGCATACTTGGGCCATCCTGTTCCTTTAGCAACAACATCTTCAACAGCCAAGTTGAGTCCCTTTACAATACAAGTAGATCCAATGCCTTTCCACAAGGTAGTGACATCTTGTCTTCGATGCATTCTCACCACAACCGGCAGTAATGTGTAGGGAACAATATGCATATTTTTTAGACTGTTGTGGACCTGGAATATTAATTTATTAGATATTGAACACCAGTTTTTGTGTAATACTAAGGTTTATGGTTTTCAGTTCATGTTACATCCCTTGGTGGAAATTCATTACAAGGCAAGTCTGTTCATATTGGCAGAAATGCAGCACAAAAGCGATGTTTGTAGCGATGATAGCTCAGTGGTTAGCGCGGTAGGATCGCATGCCGAAGGGCGTGGGTTCAAACCCCAACAATGAGCTTGAGCTGCCGGTGAAGGAAAACATCGTGAGGAAACCATAGCATGGTGGTAGGGTACTTTCTAGTACTTGGCTGGCCAGCTACCACCCTCAAGTTGAAAATCTGCCACCAAGCATCTAATGGTGTGTTCCGGCAGCCTCACTTGAGAGCCAGTTCCATTCCAGGCTAGGTGTGCTTTACCATCTTCGACCACACCTTCACTTAACATCAGGTGAGCTGTGGTCAAACAACTAGCCTGTCAACCATAAAAAAAAAAACAAAAGGTATTTTCAGTCATTCTTTTGCATATGTATTTTTCATAAAGAGAGTCAAGAAGATAGTAAGCGTAAGCTGTTGTTTTTTCTTCAAGATAAGGATTTTGTAAACCAAAGTTGTAGCTTTATGAGGTATCTTGAGGTACAGATCACAAGTATGTGGAAGAATTGCAAATTAAATATATTTTTGTGGTAATATAGTTATAAAAAATACTTTACAAACCTGGCATTGTCTACGTAGTACTATAAATGGATGGCTGAGCAGATTTTCAGTGATCAGACTAGCAACACTTATTGCTGTAGTGATGTAAGTGTTGTTGTCTGAAAGAAGTATTATGGTAACTTATGATAGATAAGATCATATTTGTCTTTTTAAAGATGTAATAAAATAAAGGGTTTTACCATGAATTGCGTTTCTTAAAATTCACTAAGTAGTTACCTCGCCACTATTCTATAAGTGTTCAAATACTTTAAACTGAATTTAGATTTATGTATCAGACAGAATTCTTACAAGTTTAGGCCTGGCATTTTTATGCTCGAGGTAGTAAAACGTGAGGAAACACATGGAGCATGAAGTATATTACCTTCTTCAGGATTATCATCCATGACCAAGGGAGGTCCCTGAAATTCTTCGGTAACTGGAGTATGGTACCCATAGATCTGTTGATAGCGGGTATCGTATAAATCACTAGTTTCTTTATTGGGATCAAACCCATACGGTCTGTTGTATTTAGTATGGTCAAACCCTGCCATTTTTAGGCATTATTTACTCAGTTTACATCCATTGTAGTTTATTTTAGTACAAATATCACAATAAAGTTGCAAAATTCGCCTCTAGGCTCTAGCTAGAACAACGAAACGACATTCAATTCTTGTCACACTCACAGATTTGTATTTTTTTAAATTTAATTTGCCCCATCGGGCATGCTAAATCTGTAAAGCCATACGGCATTTTGTTCAGTTTTTGCATTTTATGTTTAACAACTTTATTTAAAGTCAAAATTCAGTCTTGGTCAAGTTCAGTCCGTGCAGTCAAATTCAGTCAAAATTCAGACCTTAGTAAAGTAGTGGCGACTTTACTATAAGCGTCGATGGAGTATTATTTTACAACATTATATCATTTTCCCACATTCGAGCTTGTATTTAAAACCAAGCGCGAGACCAAGACTGAATTTTGACTACATGACTACTTATTAACGTATGAAACTTGATAATATCAAAACACTTGACACTTTCCATGCACAAAATGCGACGCCAAAATCAAAGAAGAAGATAAAATTTTCTTTATGACTGATGACGGCTTCTACTGTCATTCATTTGACTAGAATTGGGGAGTTTTGGCGGGAACGCGGGAAGAGTCGTGTCGCTTCGTTGTATTTTTTTCCAAAACTAGTGTTTTGTCGAGTGTTTATGCATAAAAATGGTGGTGTTTTACTCATAAAGTGCCGAATTACAAGCGCGAGTGTGGAAAAATGATATAATGTGGTGAAACATGAGTTTTCGTGTTGCTTCCAAAACTCCATCGAAGTTTTATAGTAAAGTTGCCACTACTTTACTAAAGTATGACTGGCACGAACTGACACGAATTGGACTTGACTAAGACGACTTTGACGATAACCATAGTTAAGATACAGCAGAAATAACACTGAAGACGAGGCAGTATGGCTTTATAGCTTTAGCCTGCCCGAAAGGGCAAATTAACGAAAAAAAAAAAAAAAAAATTGACTAGAATTGACATTTGCTTCCTCCCGTCGCCCTCTTCGTCGTCTCTCGTCTTCTGTCTGTCACTCAACAAAAAGCAAAAGCGAAACTTGCAAGACGCATGATCGAAAAGATTTTTACATGAGGCATTGGACGGCCGCCGCCGATAGGCGAATATCGATTATAAAATAAGCCAAAAGTCCATTATTCTTAAAAAATGAGGCTGATATTTTCAGTAATTATTTGATAAGACATACTACCCAATCATAATGTTGTATTGGATGGTGTTTTGTTTGTGTATTTCGATTTTTAATTGTAAGTATACAACCAAATAATGGTCTTTATGTAAATGTTACTATTGTTCTGATGGCGAAATATCTTTTCAGGTGCATCAGCGCAGCGGGAATGTACTGATTTGCGCGGCAGACTCGTATCCCATGGTATTCATTACGTTCCAGGCCCTGACACTTGTACTCTTTGCGTGTGTGATAATGGAGTGCCCTTGGAGTGCAAGGCGGTCCTCTGTTCCCCTCCCCAGGTATAAAACAGACAGCAGAAACTTCATACATTTGACAAAACTATACTTTATGTATGTATTTATATCTTTTTTGTTTTCCCTGTCTACTACTTTAGCTAGAGTCTATGACTGAGTTTTAATGTTTACTTCTCTAAATAATTAGTAGGCTACTTATGGACTATAAAGCAAACAAATTTTTGCTACAAAATGCATGATACAATACCATTCTTAATAATGGACTGTAGATAATATAAATAAATGTTTGTAATGTTTAATGCAACTTGCATGTTTATTTGTGATTATTTCACCCACTTTTTAAAAATATAAACAAAATATATTTTCTTTTAAAATGCTATGTATTAGTGCTGCATTTGTAAGCCTATTTGTATGGCTTTGGGTAATTTACTTTGAACCTTAAAAAAATGGTAACAAAAACATTTAATCATATATTTATTTAACAGACAAGAACATAAAAAAATTAATGTACTTTTGGACTGCATTGTATATCTAGTAGGTTGGTTAGTTTACCAAGCAATGTTTTGCACTTTTATATCTATATTAATATTATAAAGAGGAAAGATTTGTATTTTTGGATGTTTGTATGTTTGTAACGAATAAACTCAAAAACTACTGGACCAATTTCAAAAATTGTTTCAACAATAGAATGCTACATTATTTCTGAGTAACATAGGCTATATATATTACAAGAATTTAATTAAAAAATAAATGTCTATCTGTGTGAAGCCGAGACTAGTTTGTAATAATTTGGCTGTCTATCTGTAGATTACATTACACATTATGTATCCATAGATTATATGCAATACCATTTTCTTGACTAAACTATACTGAGTAGCTTCTTAATAGCTTAGGAGATGACACTTTATATTTATAAATAACAAAATCTTCTACTTTTATGATGAGAATGAAGGTTTATGTGTGAGTACATGTTTGTAACTTCTACACATATTAACAGCGCAAATTTAAGTTATGTTTAAAATGGAAACAACTTATACACTGAATTAATATTAGGATTGCTGAAACTGCAACATCCTGTTAGTTAGCTATCTATACTAATTTGATTATAAAGAAGAAAAATTTGATTTTTTGTTTATTTGTATTGAACTACAAATCTACTGCACTGATCTGAATAATTATTTCATCATTAGAATGCTACAATCTACATTATCACCAAGTGTCATAGGCTATATTTATATTGTTTATTGAGATTTGTTTTCCCGTGCGAAGCCATGACGGCCCGCTAGTTAACAATAAAATTGATTCCTTATAATATTTATAATACAAATTAAAAAATTATAATTGTTTCTGTGATCTCACTTCAGGATTGCCGTTCATTTCGAGTGGGCGTCACTTGCTGCGAGTTTATTTGCCTGGATGACGTTGTGAAGCCGGCAGATGCAGCCGAGGCTAACGTTCGTGTGGCGGCGGGCGGCGCCGCGGCCGTCGTTCTCGCTACTGTGCTGTTAGTGGTCTACAGAGTTAGGAAGCAGAAGAGACGTCGTGCCACCCATGCTGATGATCAAAGGAGTTTGACTAGCATTGGGTATAAATGTTGAATGTTTTACTAAAAATTGAAAATTGAACAGTTGGTCAATGTTTGACGATGAATCCATGGTAGCATGATGCATCAGCATCAACATGGTTTGTTGCCTACACTCCAAAAGCAAAGATTGAGAAGTTGTACATACATACATACTATAAATCTGGTTATGCTAGATTAACATAGCTACTTTCATATAATATTAGCTATTCAAAGAAATAGTAACTCTAAGTTACGATAATAAAACTTGAATATGTGTATGAGAGAGTGTGTATATGTTTGTGTAGTGTTTACAAATAATTTATATTTTAGTTGTAAGTAAAACATGTTAGAAAATTCGACGGGACTGCCATGTGGCTATTATAAAAGTCCCGTAAATAAACTAGAATAAAAAAAAAATGATAAACCTGATAATGCAATGAAGGTTTTTGGCCTAGGTCATGTATAGGCCAAAAAACCCGAAATTACAGTTCACAACAAACAAAGTTTAAAAAGAAACACCATTGATTTGATGCTTCACTTCTGCGGCTTTTTTGACCTGCATAAAGCCAAAACAGCCTGACATACTAGTGGCGTCATCTAGTTGTCGTTAGAAAACTACCTAAAAATAGTTTGATAGACTATTCCACAACCATCGTTCCATACCAAAAGAACAATGTACTAACAATTATTACATGTATTAACTGGTCAAACTTACGAATGAATTTCTAGATAGGGTGCAACCATAGGGTTTTGTAGCGATGATAGCTCAGTGGTTAGCGCGGTAGGTTCGCATGCCGAAGGGCGTGGGTTCAAACCCCAACAATGAGCTTGAGCTGCCGGTGAAGGAAAACATCGTGAGGAAACCATAGCATGGTGGTAGGGTACTTTCTAGTACTCGGCTGGCTAGCTACCACCCTCAAGTTGAAAATCTGCCGCCAAGCATCTAACGGTGTGTTCCGGCAGCCTCACTTGAGAGCCAGTTCCATTCCAGGCTAGGTGTGCTTTACCATCTTCGACCACACCTTCACTTAACATCAGGTGAGCTGTGGTCAAACAACTAGCCTGTCAAACATTAAAAAAATTCTTTGTGTAGTTAACTAGTGCCTATAGATAATGACAGCATGACATGTAACCTTGATTTTTTATTTCTGCAGGTATATAAGTGGGAGTATGGGCTACATGAGCGGCACGTGCGAGACGGCGCTGGGTGCGTGGAAGCCCGGCGGCTACCTGCCGCGCGGGGAGGCGCCGCCCCCTTACGATGAGGTGGTCGCGCAGTGCCGTGCCGAGAACGCCAGGTGAATCTCGCCAAGGCTGGTTTATCAGCAAGTACTGACATGTAACAGTTGCGTTGTACATTGTACAATATACAGTTTTGAGCTGTTCCATGAAGCAGGCAATATAATATGGCTAGTAACAAACCGTAGCATTAAAGAAGGCAATATAATGAGTTTTGGCGGGAACGCGGAAAGAGTCGTCGCCGTATTGTATTTTTTTCCAAACCTTGTGTTTTTTCAAGTGTTTATGTCTAAAAATAGTGGTGTTTTAGGCAGGCTTCGTTACAGGTCAGAAAATGAAGACTGTTTCACTAATTTTCTTGCACAACTGTCTACTGTATTTTTTAATCTGTGAAATGTACACAGATTGATGACAGAAGGGCCATACCACCGCAGTTACCCGGCGACCGTCGAGGCGATGACTCGTCCCGACGACCTGCCCTGTAATGGACACGGATACGTCAACATGCCACGCCCTCTGCAACAGGTATCAACTATATCCGCTTTATTAATAGAAACACCCTGAAAAATAAACTAAATTTTGTTTTCATGTTTATTAAAAATTTATTAACATGAAAAAATACTTGAAACTTTGTTTTTCACATATTTCATTGTCGGAATGATATATTTTATAAAGAGGAAAGATTTGATTGTTTGTTTGTATTGAATAGGCTCCAAAACTACTGGACCGATCTTAATAATTCTTTCATTGTTAGAAATATAGCTAAATATAGCCTATGCCCATCACGGATAATGTAGCATTACATTATCCGTGATGGGCATAGGCTATATTTTATTTTAAAAACTAGTGATCCGTATGGAAAGTTCAATAACATAGATGTAAACCCAAGCTGTAAAAATTTGAAAAAATCCATACTTAGCATGCGCAGCGAAAACTATTGACAATAGAATAAAGTGACGTTTTGCACGAGCAAATTGACAGCTACAAATAAGTCCGCAATATCATATGTCTAACTATTACAGTTGTCATCTACATCTTATAAAGAGGAAAGTTTTTTTTTAAATTTTTTTTAAATATATTAAATACATTTGCGCTTGACCACATTCAGCCTGATGTGAAGCATCGATGCGGGCTAAAATGGAACATGCTTACCTAGAAGGAACCTGTTTACTCTTGATTTTTTTATGTTAAATAGGCTCCGAAAAGTTTTGTTTTCCCGTGCGAAGCCGGGGCGAGCTGCTAGTGATATATATTTGTCATCTGATTATGACGGATAATCGACTACTAACCCAGTAGCATGCTGAAAGAGTTTTAAGTCTAATTTACTACAGAATCGCAGATTTTTTTTTCTCTTTCTAATGATGTATCTATTGTTGTTAGATACCTCATTGTTATTACAATCTAGCCTAATAAGTAATTTTAATATAACTTAAATTGCCAAGTAGAGTATAATCAAAGAATGCGTCCATCAACACTTTTCTTACTGACTCTATTAAGGGGCAGACACTTTGTTCATGTGTTCTATAATACTCGTATGTAGTACTCACTGCACTGATGTTAACTAACTTAATACACTAACTCAAATGGTTTTGTCTATTTTAGTCTATATCTATAGCACTATATCCAAACATATTTAGTCTATATCCGTGTTGTCGAGGAGTTGAATAGCCTTTTTCCATGAGTTTCAGCGTCTTTTTAATGACGGTTGCTATATAAGAATCGCAGATAAAGTACAGTCGTACAAAAAAAAGTTTAATGCAAAGTATATTTTATAATACAAGTGTAACTAGTACTGTAAATTCGCCAATAATCGAAATGACGCCAACACTTTCCCATCAGTGGGACTCTACTATGGGGGAAATATATTATCGGGTCCACCACCCGGTGTTCATCTACTTAGCAGGAGGTCGTCTAGGTAGGTATCACCGCAGTACCAGTTATTCTGCCGCTAAGCAGTAGTGTGTAAGCATTACTGTATTCCGGTTTGAAGGGTACTGCAGCTAGCGAAATTACTGGGCTGTTGAGACTAACTCTTATCAAAAGTCTCAAAGAAATGAGCGCCAAAGCAGTGATGCCCTGGACTTTGTTTTGTTACTTAAAGTTCTGTGTATCGCTGCGATGGTCATGGACAGGCGTTATCTCTTACCATCAGGAGAGCGTCTCGTACGTCTCATTACTTTTGACATAAAAAAAAAGTAAAATTGCATTTTTTTTAAACCAATTTATTTTTTATTTTTCGGCAGATACCAAACACGCAAACTTGCTACAACGCTCCGTTGCTTCAAAACGTGCATCCAACTGAAGCGAGAGAAGGGAATCCGATGCCATATTACCCTCTGGCTCCTAACAGTAAGCATTATGCCACCACAGCTCACCCCCACTTTTTACAAATTTGAAAGAAAAAAAAACATTTATTTTTTCCCTACAAAACACTAGACACAACAACAGGTAAGTACAAACAACACACAAATAAAAAGATACAGATTAACATAAAGACAACAAATATCATTATATACTGTTTTGGTGCTCACCCTTTCCGCTCACTTGCATCCAAATCCGTTCAGTATTTTTTGCGTGAAAGACTTACAAACATCCATCCATCCATCCATCCATCCATGCGCATTTATAATATTAGTGGGGTTTTTTTTTTTTTTTTTATACCTAATAGGTTCGCGTTTGACTACACCCTGCCTGATTGTGGGATTGTTGTTGTAGTGTCTGGGTTGCCGCATCGGGCGCGATTGACGGGCTCCCTGGGGGCGATCAGCGGGCGGCTGTCGGTGCCGCGCGAGCCGGACCACGAGCGGCCGCACAACGTGCCCGGCTTCTACACCAACACGCACCTGCACACTGCGCTGTATGTACACCGCTGTACTGTATGCCGATAAATTCACTCGACACAAATCAATCTATCGATTAGACGCTTCACTGCTACGAAGTACTAGTATTTTCTAGTACCCAATGGAATGCGCTACCTGAATGGGTGTTCCCCGATGGATATTATCTGGGTGTCTTTAAGACGAAAGTGAATCAGTATCTTCTAGGCATGCGTGCTCCATCATAGACCGCATCATCACTTAACATCAAGTAAGATGGCGGTCAAACGTAAGCCTATTAGTTATAAAAAAAACTAGCTACAAATCTAGCTAGCCTCAAGTCGAAATCTGCCGCCAAGCACCAAACAGTGAATAGAATTGAATATTTTTAATGACCTTATAACTAAAAATGTTTACTAGGCACGACAAAATTACAATTTCATTAGCAAAATTATATAAAATTTAAAAAAATACAACTTAACAATTGCAACTACCTGATATTAACAAAGATGACCAGCGAGTGATATAAAATGTCATATTAATATTAGAATGTCAGTGTGTTCCGATAGCCTCACTTGAGAGCCAGTTCCATTCCAGGCTAAATGTGTTTACCATATACGATCACACCGTCACTTAACATCAGATTAGATTTTGTTAATTTTTTATGACACATGATGTCAAGTTTAATCACTTGATCAACCGCAAAGATTTTAAATTGGTAATGATTTTGTATTAATAGGAAAAAAACTTTTATATATATATAATAGAGATTTTTATGTATTTTGGCTATGAGGGTCTAAAATATCAGTTCATTTTGGATAAGGGGTCTCTTGCCCAGAATAGTTTGGGAGTCTCTACGGTATCGTGATTGCAGTCACCGTACGATCCCGCGCATCTCGACGGCGATAGAGGCGCTGGAGCTGGGCGCGTTCCGGCGCGCGGATGGCGGCGTGGCGTGTGGCGAGGTGCGCCGCTCGTTCCACAGGCCCGCCGCCGCGGCGCGCCGCGACACGGGGCGCTCCGTGCCGCGCCACCTCGACCTCGCCTCCGCCACAGACGCGCACATCGACCAGTTAGTACCTACTTATTACTATTTTCAAAAATTATAGGCAAAGGCATCTTGGCCGAGTTAATATGACTAGAAAATGTCCTAAATTTTTAATTTAAAGTTAAAACAACAGGAAACAACATTACAACAGGAAAATAACAGTTATATATGGTAAAATTTTATGCTACTGATTTTAATGATAAGCATTTTTTTGATGTATCCAAAGACTAAAGATAAAAAAAAACGAAAAAATAAAGCAAAGAAATCAAAGATCAAAAAGAAAAAAAAGAAAGTAGTCAAAAATTTTGAAAAGCAATTTCCAGATATAATTTTGCGTAGAAAATGGACTAAGCTTCTATGGCTATAAAATTAGTTAGTGCCCATAGCGTACTTTCGAGTTTTCGATAGCGGTCAAAGGGGTAAAAAAATTATTGTTTGTGTAGATCGAGCCTGCGACTGGTCCACTCAGGCGGGCGGTCGCGTGCGCAGAGTACGGACAACGTAGGCGGGTCGCCGCCGGCCGCGGCTGCGCCCGTAGTCGCGACTGTGCCCGCGCCCGCTCCTGTGCCCGCACCCGTGGCCAAGCCCGAGCCGTTGCCCGCTGCGCCCGCGCCGCCGCCCCAGACCACACTCCCCCTCACTGTCGATAAGGTAACTGCTTAAAAACAATCTTATTTTGGTGTATTTTTTTTTTCTTGCGCCTTTTTTTCTTTTCAGCTTAGTTAATTCTCTGGTTTCGGAACATTAGAGTACAAAGGGAGACATTTTGGTGGAAAAGCGCCACGCATTGTGTTAATATCCAAAACCGGTGTTTACGTTGGAAAAATATGGGCGTTTTATTCATAAAGTGTCAATTTACGTGCGTTGGAGACGTATATAACGGTGGCACATGAACTAAAATAAATACTTGACACTGGCAAATGCACATAGTGTAATACCAAAAACAAAAAAAAAAGGACAATAGTCCAAAACGTCATGGCTAAGAAGTTGCGTCTTCATATTTACACCAAGTCTATTTTTTAAGAAATAGTTGTCTTAATCGCTTTTATGAGAAAGCAACCGAATGCCCGGTGCGTCGAACTTAATGCGGTAGCACCTATATAATAATAAAAATTGTATAAACCAAATTTGAAGTTTCCATCCATGCGTTTTCCATATAAACATAACTTAGTTTGTGTATGAGGAACAGCTAATTCAGGCGCACTTATAAGATTAAAACTTCGTTATTTGAACAGACCATTTAAAAAAGGGTTAGTCAAATTTTCGAAGCTATATGGAAATTTATATAGTTTGATTAGTACTGGACATTATAGTTTAAGAATTTAAATTCCTTATATTGGTATCAAAAATAGACGAGAATTTTTGCGCTAATTGCCATGATGAAACCCTTCGTGGATAAAAGATTACGGTTGCCTATGACACGTGAAGCGGTACACGGAAAGTTGAGTAACAAAACAAAATCTTTTTTATTTATTTTTTATGGTTGACAGGCTATGTGTTCGACCACAGCTCACCTGATGTTAAGTGACGGTGTGGTCGAAGATGGTAAAGCACCTAACCTGGAATGGAACTGGAAAGTCTAGGGAATCGCTGCTTTCGCGTTCAGACATTCGATAATGAGTTCTAAGCTTCAGACATAATTATATTAATACAGGATGTTAGGTTATTTATTTAATTATTATTTGGGCTGTGATTGTATATTGCATAAGTAAGTGTTATGTTGCAGCCTTCGTGTGAGTGCAGCTACGGCGCGAGTGCGGGCGACTCGGGCGCTGTTGGCGAGGCGGTCGGCGATGAGCACGACGACTACCGCAGCGAGTGCGAGAACTGCAAGTCCGCCAACAGCTCCAGGTAATGTCCCTCTCCACCAACACACTAACACACAATAAGTAATTGCACTCACGTATAGAATTCGTATATTATAGTTATAAATATTTTACGTAGGTACTCTTGAAACCGTTGCTTGCACGCAAACTTAGAACTTCACGTAAGTTCCAAGTTATATAAGTAAGTTGTTTGCGTGCAAGCAACGCAAACAGCTTACTTATATTAAACTTAAAATATAACTTACTCATATTTTCATCAAGGCTGTAAAATAGGCTCGATATGCCAGTCTTTAAAATCGGAGCAGTAATAAACTCATTTCATATCCGGCAACCAGTCGCGCAAAACGTACGTCATGAAGGTTTTGGCGGGAACGCGGAAAGAGTCGTGTCGCCCCATTGTATTTTTTTCCGAAACTAGTGTTTTTTCGAGTGTTTAATAGAAATAGTGGTGTTTTATTCATAACGTGCCGAATCACAAGCGCGAGTGTGGAAAAATGATATGATGTGGTGAAACATAACTTTTCGTGTTGCTTCTAAAATTCTATCGAAGCTTATAGTAGTCGCCTCTACTTTACTAAAGCATGACTGGAATTAACTGACACGAACTGGACTTGACAAAGACGACTTTGACTAAAACTAGCTACGATGGCACTTATTTAACTTTTGAAACTTGAAAATATATAATTACTTGACACTGGCAAATGCTAAAACGCGACGCCAAAACCAAAGAAAAAAAAAAACTTTGTCAGCAAACGTATGACACCGAGAAGTTTATCGGCATTACGTAATGCTGGGTACATACTGGCCCAATGAACGCCGACGAATGTGGTGTCCCATTAATTTTAATTGAAACAAAATGATATTGCACTCCATTCGCTGGCACGGTGTGTAGCTAGCATAGAATGTCCAGATGGGTGCTGGAGGAGGGGTGGGTGGAGGAGGCGGAGGAGGGTGGCACGCAGACGCTGCAGCGGCGCGCGCCCCCCGCCGCGCTGCCCGCGCCCGCCACCGCCACGCTGCCGCAGCCCGTCACCAAGCAGCCGTGAGCATACACTACCCTACTTCACTCACCTACCTACACTATACACAGGCAAACATACTAGGCAAAACTTAGCTAGCATAACTAATGAGATCCAGATGACTGATTTAATACTTATATACTGCTTTTTGTAAATACATACTTATAATGGGTGTACTATATGTATTATAAGTATGTATTTATAAAAAAAAATATCTATTTAAGTATTCTATCAGTTATCTGACTTCCATAGTACAAGCTTTGCTTAGTTTGGGGTCAGATAGCGCTGTGTGTGATGTCCTACGATATTTATCTATTTATAATACATATGAGACACTCAGACACAAACATGTATGTGTTTGTTACACAAATGTTGGTCCTGGGTGAAAATTCAAGCTACGTCTCACAGCTTAGGAAGCAGAGCGAGTATTTAGACAGGGCAGTCATATGTGAAAGATATAAATCCCTTTTAACCCACTCCAAAAAGAAAGGTTAGCAATTTCATTAGTTTTTTCTGAGTTAATTATACCGCAGGTCTAAAGCTCAAGTCCATTATCTGCCCATAAGATTCTTCCTACATTTAACCTTGATCATTTATTTGCACTAACTTCGTTTCCACAGCCGAACTGCAATGGGGCCTCCTTCCAACTGGGAGAACTGGTTTAACACCATACATGACTCCGATACTGAATCTGAGGATGAATAACAAACGAAACCACCCCTTATACCGGGTAACATAAGGACCGATACACCCAAGAGAAACCACGACAGCTCTTTCAGAAGGCAGGCAGTGTACGGTCAGTAGCTTTGAAAGTCTTTATCACACAATATAATTTTGACTAACTTATCCATGAAGGTCAAATGACAGAAAAGACACTGCCATAAGGTCTTATATCTTTATTTATAGCCATGAAACTATGATTGCTAGTTTTGTTTACAAAAAGCGATGATAATCCCATTGAATTACATACACAACTCTATACATAATCGGGTCCCTTTTTTAACTTTTAAAAGTATAGCAAAACCATGATAGCCAATAAGAAAACTGATGGTGACCTCACTGTTAAGGTGGTTCGATTTCCATACAAATAAATGTTTGCCATTTATGGACAAATGGAGCATAATTTTACAGTGAAATCACAGCTACTGGCATTTACTTTGGTCTTTATTTGCGGTAAATCACAAAGCCTTGAATAAAACAGTAGATTATTATTAGCATAAAATCAAATTTATAAATTTGTGATTTTTGAATAAAACAGTAGATCATGCTAATAATATACTGCTTTATTCGAGCAATTGTGATTTACCGCAAATAAAGACCAAAATAAATGCCAGTAGCTATGATTTCGCTTTAAAATTATGCTCCAGTTGTCCATAAATGGCAAAAAAATATTTGTATGGAAATCGAACCACCTTAAGGTTATCGCTCATTGGACAGGTTGGCAGATTGTTTTATTTTATTAAGAAATACATGGATGATATTAAAATAAAATTTAATTTAAAATATTAATACATACATTGAAAATTGCGAAAGGAAAAGTGAGATCATGTCAGTTTTCATATGGTCATATGGACCTATCCATGACATGATCTTAATCTCACGTATGATTTTTTAAAATTTATTTAATTAATAACAAAGAACCCACTATTCAGTTTCTAGAATTTTAATTGAGGAATGTTTCATAAACTTCTTGATGCGATAAATTGTTACCTTTATATTTTTAAGTATTTGTTTTTCAATGGATCTCTTGTTGTTCAACTGTATATGTCGTTATGAACTAAACAGAGTGAACAAAATTTTATGTGATTATTTAATGTGTTCATTAGTATTTTGCCTATAGTTTATTTTTACCAATCACCCCCTATTATAGTTTATCTATGTACATCACAAGGACAGTGATATTTTACCAAACGTAATATATATATACATATATTTATATATTAATTTTTACTCACATAAAATGTGTATTGTTATGTTTTCTTTTTTGTTATCAAAAATTTGCACAATTGATACAGATTGCACATGTTTATGCCAAAGATTTTTTTTGTTTTGTATGTTGCAATGTAGTTTTATAAACACTGGGTTATAAGCTTAGGGTGTACTAAGCGAGAGGGGGTCATTGTGCTTGCCATTATGTTTTTTTTTTGTAATTTTTCGCTCCACATACTCCGGGGTCCGTGACCTTTGTCAACTTTAATTACATTTTTTTTTACAATTTTACAATACAAAAAGAGGAAAGTTACGTTGGTAATCTTAATCTAAGGTTAAAGTAGGTACTAGATTGTGTGTATACCGCGAGCAGACCAGCGACCCGCAAGCAGCACCCGATCACGAGTATGACGCCATTATGAATTACTTTTAGTTAGGGCACAAGAAAATAATATTTGGTCTGGGGTCAAGAAACATTTTCTACAGGACTGCTGATTTTATTTCACGAATTTAAGAGTTTTTAAAATGATAGTATAACATGAATATAATTATTATTAGTATAATGACTTGTTGTCGGCTTCGTACACCTAAAGCTATAAAACGTTGTAACCAATTGATAAAATTATATAAGAAAAGATTTTATTAGGTCTCCTTAATATAGATTAGGAATAGTGAGTATTAACGTTGACTTTTTAAAACTTAATAGCGGTTAGACACTATTTCTCAGCATTGATACAAAGGTGCGGTCGTGCTACTAGAAGTGTACCATGTGTAACCGCTCTAAGGATCGATGTTCTCTAGTTTACATATAAAATGTATAGTAGGTGCCAAATTAACAAATTGCAAATCAGTTCTTGTAACGTTGCTACTATGCCCGAAAATAGATTATAGAAGAACAATATTTATTATGGAATTACCACAAAAGAGTGATAAAAAACTACACAGACTATTTACCTGAAGCAATTTATATTAAATTGAACGCTTCAGATAAATAATGACGGTTTCAGTTAACACTAAAAAAAACGCCCCTCTATGAAAGCAATTAACACTCAACGAGATTCTTGAGATAAATAATTATGATTTCAATTAAAGATGAAAAAAATAATTAAAGAAAAATCTTTAGCAACGAACGTTGTCAGTAAATCTTCATCAAAATAGTCAGCCAGTTTGTATCTTCTTTTATACATATTATAATCTACATATATAATAACATAATCATGATGATAATAAATGTACATTATAATATGATTATTTATTATTATATGTATATTATATACTTGATTTATTGTATCCTCTACGGTGTCTGATGTCTACCACCACGTGGACGAAGTCGCGGGCAAAAGCTAGTTATGTATATATTCAAATAATGATTATTATCATTTATATAGAAATAATAATATTTTTCATTAATTATGATAATTATTTAGTTTCCTAGTAATATACAAACAGCAGTATGAAATTGAGATGTAACATTTTTGCAATAATAGCTATTTTTGTCTGAATAAGCAATTAATTATTATAAGCTTAGAATTATTTAGATATTGTTATTAAGTATGATAATAACTACTATTTCTTGTTTTTGACTCTGTACCTCTGCACCACATTGAATATGATAAAAATCTATTCATGTTTTATATTCAATTCCAAAACCATTTATTATTATTATTAATTTATAAGTATGTAATGCACATTTTTAAAATTATTTGTCCCTTGAAAGTAATCAAAAAAATAGTATTTTAAATAGTCTGACGTTTCAGGGTTATTAAAATTATTAATTAGGACAAAAATTAATAAATAAAATATTTTTGGTCTTGAACTGTGCGGTGAAATTTGATATAATATGCATGTTTGAAAAATGATTCTCAATGTTATAGTAGTAAGTAGGGTAGAAACAAAAACAAATAATGTAACTGATCTGTTCTATGTTATTTAAGTACTGCATTTTGAACATTAAGAGGTTCAATTGAAAAATAAATATCTACATTTTTGTCTGGTCGACACCACACGTGACCAAAATGCTGGCTTGTAACTTTGCACAAGTTTCGATACTTTACAAAGCGGGGGTGGTTGAACACTTTATATTATTTTCCTAATTAATTCGGCCAATGATCATTATGCATTCCCAAGTATCGAAACATAGCGGCAAAATA
This sequence comes from Biston betularia, assembly GCA_905404145.2. Classification (NCBI taxonomy): domain Eukaryota; kingdom Metazoa; phylum Arthropoda; class Insecta; order Lepidoptera; family Geometridae; genus Biston; species Biston betularia. Next base: position 3,146,699 of record FR989877.1, read on the forward strand.
TGTATCTAAACAGGAAATGGGTGTCCAGCTTCCGCTTTTAAAACAGAGAAAGCTAACAGCTATTTATTCGTTGTGTACAATTTTAGTGTCTTCAAATCCAGAGTAAACAGGTTTCTTCTAGGTAGGCTTAATCCTTCGTAAACCGCATCACTGCTTAAGATTAGGCTACTATAGGCAAACAAACAACTGTTTTCATTTTTTTTTAATCGGTTTGTGGCTGTGTTTTGGACATGACCGTGTGTACGTAAATACGTGTACATTTTTAAACACTAAGAATTCTATTGGTGTTTAATGTTTCAAGTCCTAACTCAACGTAACAAATTCTTTGATCCTTTAGCTATCGAGTGATGTAAATAATTAAATTTTAGATGTACCTAGATGATAGACATGTAACTGCAACACCAAAACTTTACCTTTTTTTTATTAATTTTGTTTATTTGTAGCTCACGGACATTCCAATCTTAAGATAGCATTGTTGAAACTTTACTCTTAAAGAGGTACTGCCAAAACATAGTTCGTGGTTTTATATGAAAATCATGCTTTTTGAAATCTACGTTGGACCAGAGAAATGGATCTGATCTGATCTGATCTATAGCAATAAAGTTTTTTTTCTTTACGAAGCTTAAAGCCAAGTCTATGTAAACTCTAATTTTATTACGTTCCGTAATGACAATAATTAGAAGTTTTAATCATTTATGTATTTATTTTTTTATAGTAACTTTCGATTACCATAACAATTAATTTATAAGTCTTTTGTGAGTGTATGAATGAACGAATGCGTGGGGCCTTTGATTTGTTTGTATTTTTTATTCTATAAATATCACTTATTAAAAAAATTAAAACATCTGACATAAAATTTTTGTTTTACTAATGTAATAATTACTCACTATGTCAGCCATGTTCGGTGGCCGAAAGTATAGCCGAAGTATGTGATATAATTAAACGTGATTAATCCCGCATAAGTGAAACGAAAATATAACAAAACCACGTCAGTCTCCATAGTAAAATCCGACATTGACTTGTGGGGTGTTTATCTTTTTTAAATAAGTGAATTCTCTAAGCTGTCATAGGTGTAAGTTAAAAAGTTAGAGCGATAAGTAAAATGGTCACAGTTTTTATTTCAGTTTAACTGATTTATTTTATGTTGAAGTATGTATTGGTTATTTGTTGTTAAGTGTTATGATCTTATTAATTTTCTATATTTTAACTGTCCAACATTACTTGTAGTATACATATTTTAATAATACAAACAATCTAGTAATGTGTAATATCGAAAAGTTAAGCAGTTTTAATTACGAAGTAAATAGGGCTGTCATTAAATTAAAAAATATTTACGAGAAACGTTTACGACAGGTTTCGAAAGAAATCGGACCCCGACTGTATATTTTCGCTGTGATACTCCGAGACTGCGACAAAGGTGCGTTTATTTCTCTTTGACCTTTCTCTTATCAGACGACCATACAAAAATACCATAGCTGTAATTTTTTTGTCTATACTGTACCTAAGGTTTCTGATTGTAACAGCGAGAGTGTGCAAGCGGGGTGAGGAATGCGTCGCGTTCTTGTAGCGCACAAACTCGCGAACGATGGAAGCTAGCGATCAATTCTAAACTATAAAGTTGTTAGGGTAGGTATGTTTATCTTATAGAGATCATTATGTCATCAATTTAATTTTTCTATGTATGTGAATAACGAGACGCACATGTCACTTGCCATCTTGCTTGTACAAAAAAAAAACTATCCGAATGTAATAGTGCGTATTCGATAGAACATGTACGACAATTGGCACGTCACTCTTATAAAAGACTGCATTTTTCATACGATTTTACGTATTTTATCGCTGTGTCTGTTGAGTATTTTTTTAATATTTTAAACCTCAACGGTAGTACTAGCATAGAAAATTTAACATATTATTACGTTTTTGTTAAAATTGTATGAAAATTGTAGTTTCCCCTCACGCTTTAAAGCGTGAAATCTACCTAGAATTGTCCAAGTCCATTCTAGATAGAATAGACACTGTTTCATATTTTCATGCACGTTTATTTTTTGGTTGTTTTTTTTTGTTATGATATCTTAAAGTATATGTTGAAAGGTGACGTATCTTATTATGGATACAGCTCAAAGTCTTGCTCTCGTTCACTCTGCGATATTCTCGTAGATCTATGTTAACGTGGTTCTTTTTCCATACAAACATTTTTTTTCCGTTTATGGATAAATGGAGCATAATTTTATGGTGAAATCACAGCTACTGGCATTTCTTTTGGTTCTCCATTAAATTATGCTCCATTTGTCCATAAATGGGAAATAAATGTTTGTATGGAAATCGTACCACCTTAAATCAGTTAAGTAAAATACTGCAATACGGCAAAAAAGGGCGGCAAAGGTCGGCGACGGTGATTGCTTAACATTAGGCAACTCGGCAGCTTGATTGCCACTTGTGGCATTAAAAAAAAACCTTTATTTCCACCGATAAATATCAGCGCATTCCAATAAATTCGAAGAGAGATAAATGATTATATTTAATAGTAATTACGAGTAATATAAATGTTTTCAAGGAAATGTGATTGTAGTGCGCGTAGAGTCGATCTGTATCAGTATTATAGACATTTCCGAACCAAATATTCATGTTCAAATTAACGATAATTGAATTAAACGAGTTAATGGAGTCATTTGTTTTATTTCAAACTTCAATAGCGTAGCTATACAATATACATATGGGTTTTGGCGGGAACGCGGGAAGAGTCGTGTCGCTCCGTTGTATTTTTTTCCAAAACTAGTGTGTTGTCGAGTGTTTATGCATAAAAATGGTGGTGTTTTATTCATAAAGTGCTGAATTACAAGCGCGAGTGTGGGAAAATGATATAAAGTGGTGAATCATGACTTTTCGTGTTGCTTCCAAAACTCCATTGAAGCTATACAGTAAAGTCGCCACTACTTTACTAAAGCATGACTGGACTTGACTGACACTGACTGGACTTGACTAAGACTGGACTTTGACTATATCTAGCTACGAGGACACTTATTTAACTTTTGAAACTTGAAAATATATAAAAACTTGACACTGGCTAATGCTAAAACGCGACGCCAAAACTAAAGGAAAAAAAATACATATTATTAGAATATTGTAATGTTCGATGCAAACTTATGGCGGCTGTGAAATTATGCGCGAGGCTCTATACAATAGCAAAATGTTACGTGTCCAGGATTGCAGCTATATGGTCTTGTTATCGTGCGATGGGGTAATGGGAATTTACATACGGATTTAAAAAACTCCACCACAGCTTTTTATACTGAGACATATCTTATTTAAAAATGATTTTTAAATTTATCCCCAAAGGATAATATACAAGTATTCTAGGAATGTGTGAGCGAGATGGCTGTAAACAGCACAAAGGCTTTTAGTACTGGAATATAAGACATATAAACGTAAGTAGAAAGAGCTTGGAGTGAAGCTCAACACCACTCGCGCTGTCTTTCTTTTCCGGATCGGGCAACCACGGGCCGCACTGCCGATATCCCGCCTCCTGCAAGACAAATTCGAATTGAATCAGAACTGTGAATGTTTTGTAAAATTTGAGCAAGGCAGTATAGCCTATCAAGATGACCTAGTTAGTATAAATTATATTTTTGTTGTCGTAATTTGCTAGCCAGGGTTATTAAGTCAGTCATGCAGTTAAGTAGATGCAACTTTACTAAAACCTGCCTTTCAAGAATAGAATAGAATATAATAGAATAGAATATAACTGTGGAATAGAATATACAAGTGGTGTGTTCACAATCTCACTTGGATGCCAGTTCTTTTCCAGGCTAGGCGAGTTCACCATCTCACTTGGATGCCAGTTCTATTCCAGGTTAAGTGAGTTCACCATCTTCACTGACACTTAACATCAGGTGAGCTGTGGTCAAATACCTAGCTTGTCAACCAAAAAAAATACGTGCATTACTACAGCCGAAAACCCCGCCTCTTGTACGCAACGCATTTCAGTTTTGTGCCAATCTTGTCTAGGTTTAATGGAAGATTTTGTGGGTATTTCTACCGTGAATACCTGGTTGTAGTCGTGTGGGTAGCACTGGGCGGCGGGCTGCCGGCCGGGAAGCGACACCTTGTTCCGCCGGCACGCCACCTGGCTAGCCGTGCTCTCCTTTACGTCTTCGTCATACGACGGCTCCGGTTTCGGGTACTGTGTAATATATCAATTTACAAATAAAAAAAACCGACTTCATGACACATAGGCCAACTAAACGCACTGCTCCAATGAAACAGCGAGGTTTCGGAGTAAACGAAAATATCATCGATGTATACAATTTTTATATCTTTGTTGATTTTTTAAAAACCGCTCGATCGATGTTGATAAAATTTGTATGGACGACGACGACTCTACCAAACAAAAATACTTCTGAAGTATAATCTACCAAGCAAAAAAAAAGAATCAGCAAAATAGATTCATAATAATTAGCGGAATTATCGCGTACCTAACATACAAAAAAATCTCCTTTATAAGTCGGTTAAAAAAGTAATGAGTATGAAGTTGCGTTTCCATGGAGGCGTTTGCGTGCTAAGTATAAGAGCCAGGGAACGGGCTTACCTGGCGGTGAGGGTTAGTGTCTTTGGCCGCGTTCCAAAAGGTAAGCAATCTTTGCCAACTAGGACGCAAGCTATCGCCTTTATTACTGGGTTTGGCCTCAGCATAATGGTTTCATTCAAGTAGCCATTTAATTAAATATCACTCAATAAAAATGCTACTCATTTTATTTATCTTCTACATTGAGTACCGGGCTTTAAAAGTACCGACAACAATAGATTCAACTTTTATTTAATACCAAAATTATAAACAAACTTATAATTTGTAGTATACACAAATGACATGTATTCACAAATTATGTGCGTATAAATTAGTCATAAAACCGATGCTAACTCAGTTGCAAACAACGGTTCAAGAAATGTTAAACCTACACGGGATACATAAAATAAGTAGTTCTAATGGTTTTAACTTGCCATTTGGTTATGGAGCGGCGAGGGCGGTGGTCTGCCCTGGAACGTACACTTGTAGAGCGCCAGTAGGAGCAGATTGGTGCCCGGCACCGGAGCGCCCACCACCGGCCAGCTGCAGTCTGCCAGCTGAGGAGCAGTGGGGGTCCGGGATAGCGCCTCCGTTGCCTTTGGGGTTTGCTGGGAACAAAACCTTTATTTGGAAATCGACTCTTAGATCGCTGATCAGAATCAGATAAACAAGTTGGAAGTTCTTCTTGTTAGTTTATTTAGTTTTTAGTGTTTCTTTTTAACTGACTTTAAACAAGGTTCTTTTTTTGTGTTCTCTGTCAATTGGAAAAATCTGTTTTGTATTTGGAACGAGATAATTTTAGATTAAAGTTGCGTATTTTAATTTTCTTTGTCTTTTCAGCGGTGTTTACGGTCACTAGAATAGTCCCAATGAACCTTCAATTAATACTATTTACAAATTTAAACTTAATCTAAAAGTCCGTCAGAGGAGGGATATGTGGCCAGAATGCTGGCAGCTTTTGACCAAAGTAGATACCAGCATTCTGTTCACCTGAAGCCTCCTTTAAACGTTTAGCCAGGTCCCGATATAGTTCGAAAGCGGCCGGCCCATTAAACCGGTAGTAGGTACTATTTGTAAATATGTACATAGTATTCATTTAAGATTTTTTATTTTGTTCAATAAATGTTACCTACCTTCTGACTTCGATAGGCATCGGAACTTCGTATTAAAACAATGTAACCAGTGTTTGAGCTTAGTGGAATAAAGTAGTTATTTTTTGTAAAATATTAAATAGTCTTGCGTTTGACCGCCAACTCGCCCGGTCTACTATATAGCACGTTTCCTTAGGTATAAGAAACTGATTCACTCTCGTCTCGTATCTGAATGTAAACCTACAGGGACAAGAATAACCATATTAAGCGGTTTAAACGGTGAAACTGGAATCAAACCGTTTCATTGTCTGAGGGAAGGATTCCTGGTCTACATATTTGAATAAATCGCTTGTGTAATTATGTTTGTATCTATATTTATTCGACGATTACTTGCGAATCACTGATAAGATCTTTACGATATGTTAAAGGCAAGTAGTTCGAGCGAATCAAATTTGAACATGATGATACTTTTCACGATATCGAGGCGAGGTTACAGTTGGATTCTAATAATTAGTTTACATTATAGTTGATGCAAGATGAGTCGACGATACTGTCACCATCGCAAGTCGAACCTGTACCAGATTGGTACAGGACTAAGGTAGACGGCGTAACAAGAGCAAGGCCTGTACCCAACAGTAGGTTTAAGAAGGCTGACCTAACCTAACCTATACGTAGTATGTAGGTACCTATAGTTATGGACAATAGCCTAGCATGTCAAACATAAAATGAAATGTCTTTTGCACTCGTTGATTCTCGCTGGCCGTGATCGATACTATTATCTTAATGATTACGATTAATTATACTCTTAATGACTGTCTAGACATGACCCTGTTTATCGACCTACCTGTAACTGATAAATGAATCGATATCTATCGCAAGCCGCGAAGATCGTCCTATTGATGATGACGTTAGGCTCGTACAGACTGTCGAACAACTCTCGGGCGTAATTTTTCTTCAAGCTTTTCCGGCGTTTGTCCTTTTCTTTCTTAGTTTCCGCGGAAACCATAGCACCTTTGGGAAAATTGAGATTGTAATTATAGACGTTTACTTTATCTCTAATCTCACTTTAATATAATAAATGTGAAAGTTTGTGTGTATTTGTATTTATTGGAGTTACATCATTGGGTTCTTCAAAAAGCATGTTAATAGAATCTTAAAAGGTCGGCAACGCATTTGTAGAGCCCCCGGTATTGCACATATCTATAGGCGACGGTCACATCAGGCAACCCGCCAGCTTGATTGCCACAAATGGCAAAAAAAAAATCTTTGGACATTACACACAGCGCCATCTGAGCCCAAACTAAGCAAAGCTTGTACTATGGAAGTCAGAAAACTGATAGAATACTTAAATACTTTTTTTTGTAAATACATACTTATAATAAATACAGAACACCCAGACACAGAACAATCATTTTGTTGTTACTTGTTGCTATTTCATTTTGTGACTATTTTTGGATTTCGATTAAAACAAAATACTACAAAAATTACATTCGATTCAAATTTGGATAAAATTTGAAGCGAATGTAATTTTTGTAGTTATGATAGTGGTTAGCGTGGTCGGTATACATGCTGGGTTTAAGTCCTAATAATGAACTTAATGCCGGTGAAGGAAACATCGCAACGTGAGAAAACCACATGGTAGCGTATCTAGTAGATACACATTTGGCTTGCTAGCTACCACCCTCTACTCGAAAATCTGCCGCCAAACACCTTACAGTTCCGGCAGCCTTACTTGACTGCTAGTTGTATTCCAGGCTAGGTGTGTTTACCATCTTTCGCCACATCGTCACTTAACATTAGGTGAGCTGTGGTCATTATTGACACATTACCGTGAAATATGCAGGTGGAGCGCAGATATTAGATAATAATAATGTATGTAGGTAATGCTAAATTTACTTACTCGATGCAATGAATGTAAGTAAAGTACCAAATTGATGTAGGGCACGAAACAGAACCGTCACTGAAAACCACAATGACTTCAGCAGTGACGGAATTATCTGAAATAGAACAAATGACATACAAAAAAGTTTTGGCACCGACAATAGTACGATACGAAATTTTTACGCTATAGCATCTAGGTGTACCATCGCAGTACCAGATATTCGGTTGTCAAGCAGTAGCGTGTAAACATTACTGTATGCCGGTTTGCAGTTTCGAAATTACAGGCCTAACAACCGAATATCTCAAAGTAATAAAAAAAGTAAGCGCCAAAGCAGCGATGTTTGTTTCGCTACTCAAAGTTCTGTGTATCGCTGCAATGGTCATGAACATGCATTATCTCTTACCATCAGGAGAGCGTCTAGTTCGCATCATTACTTTTATATTTAAGAAAATGTAGGTATATTTTTTTTTGTGTTGGTAGGAATCAATTAAAGAGTCCGCCTAGAGGAGTAGACTAGTAGCCTTCTAGAATATTGCTAATGAATGTGCAAATACTACGTATTGTGTTCCAGATTGAAGGTCAATGGTTACCGTATTAGACATGAAAAAATTGTACATTTTATGAAAATGTTAAATAAGTGTTAGAAAATAAATAAATATTTTAGGACATTTCACACAGAGCCATCTAGCCCCAAACTAAGCAAAGCTTGTACTATGGGAACCAGATAACGAATAGAATACGTACATACTTTTTTGTTGTCAAATACATACTTATGATACATACAGAACGCTCAGACGCAGAACTAACATTTATACTCGTCACACAAATGTCTGTCCTGAGTGGGAATCGAACGCACGCCTACAAGCTCTTGAAGGAGATACACCACCAAATGAGCCAGAGCACCCACTACACTTACCATTGAAGCATTGCTCCAGGGAGGAAAGAAGCAAACTGATTGGTAGTCGTGCACAGTTTTAAGTTGAAACACTCCTGAATCGAGCAACGCGGCCATGGCGGCTGGGTGGATACTCGCCAGGTGGTCGCGGACTTCTGGCGGCCAGGTGAGGTTCCCTGCGTCACGCGCAACTACCCACCCTCCTTCGTCAACCAGCATACACGACCAGGACTCATCGCATCGTGGCTTGCACTTTGATTTATCGTCATCGTTGCACTGCGTACAAAATATACGAACGAGATAGAAGAGAAACATATCAAACTAGGACAAACCTGACACACAGACGCAGCCCAAGTAGGCATCTTTCAGAGATGTCTACTTTATCAATAAAAACGGTATTACGTAAAAGGAACTTTGCTGGTGCAGCGCAGTGACCCAACATTTGTCTGTTGTTGCCTACTAATACTAAATGACGTCACCTCTTTTTATCGGAGGGCAGAAAGCCACTCGTCCGTCCTATGAATGTCTTAGTATGGATGAATGTGTGTCAATGAGGTGGTTAAAGTTCTGCAGGAGCTGGAAGTATAAAATAGTGTAAACACGAAAGCATAAAGTAATCTGTATCACCTTATTCTAGCTATATATTGTTTCTTTTTAGAGTTACATATCCAAAGGATGTGCATTGAGCAGTAGATATTTTAGATATATTACCAAGCTCATGACGAATTTGTTTTTATTTGTCAACCTATGTATTTTTTATATAGCATTAATTCTTGTTCGGGCTGAGTTCTGTTTTTCCTGCTGTTATACTTTCATTCACACTTTTGTTAGTAACGTCTAACACTGTCAGCCAACCCAAATAGGGTGGCCTATCATGTCCTATTCTCTCTCAGTGCTCATGACATCTTATATGAAGTTATGAACCGATGACCGCTTTTGTTTTTTACGTACCGGGAACTCTGTGGTGGCGACGAGAACCTCGACCAAGTGCTGAGGGTGAAAGTGGAATCCAGCCACCCCTAGAAATCCTTTTTCGGTGACCAGCGCACGTGCTGCCGTCAACCAATCATGCTTTGCGCCCAACTGCATAACAAACAATAGAAGCTTTTTATGATTGATATACCATGTGTTTGGCCACAGTTTACCTATTGTTATGTGACGGTGTGGTCGAAAATGAGAAAGATAACTAGCCTGGAATGCGAGTACCTACTAGAAAATACTATGCTATGGTTTCCTTACGCTGTTTCCCTTACCGGCAGCTCAAGCACATTGTTGGGGTTTGAACCTACTCCCTTCGGCATGTGAATGGATCACGCTAATGACTGAGCTATCATAGTTACAAAACGACTTTATTCAAAATATTGCACACTAATCATTAGTAAATATCACAGGTCTACTGAGATTTACCACCAAATGTCTAAAATGTTGCCCAGGAATTTTTGTACCATTTCAGGGTTCAGTATATTGCTGAATTGCTAGTTCAGCGTATTGCTGCAAACGTCATGAAGGTGTTATCGCTTACCATCACAAAATAGCTCTAAAAATGATAAGAAAACTTGTTTAACAAATTTTGATACATGATTTTTCAATTACCATACTAATGTAATATTGTAATATTCATGTTTAATTAATAACGTACAATCTAATTGAAATTGGGTAATGTAGGTAACTATGATTGGCTTGCCATTAGGACAAGAGGCAGCCTTTATTGTTATTATCTAACCCAGAAGTTAGATTTGGCTACTTAGTAGTTTTATCTGTATTTTTATAATGATAGCTATATCAATTTGCAGAGATTTAATTCTGCCATTATATTGTATTACCTACGCAGCCACTTATCACGCCTGGCGGTACGATTGCAATAGAATTTCTACCTCATTTTACTTTACCATTTTTTTATAAGCTGATTAGAAAATGTAACGATTAGATAAACAACGATTAGTCATTATAGCGTACTAAAACGAGTCCTATAAGCTATGGTCTAATCACTGACAACTTCAGTGATTTTAAAAATAAAGTGTGGCACTCGGGGACTGCCGCGGTAAAGCTATTGCATAGCATTTTTACGCCGATACAACCAATGCCACCTAGGGGCGAGTTACTGAACTAAAGAGACAAGCGTGATATTTCAAAAAAGTCATTAAAAGTTCTGCTATTCATCGATAGATGGCAAAACTAAAAAGTATCACCGCTGTGCCGGTGGGACTGGGGTGTGTTAGGTTATTTTCGTTACGGAATTTCTGGATTCGGTCTCCACACTCAAGGCCCGCGATAGAAGCTATGCAATAACTTTTGGAGACAGAGCGCTGCTGTGTTGTGTAAATATCGTTTTGTTTAGGTAGTAAACCAATGTCGAATAGTAAAAGTTGATTCTTCATAAGGAATGGGTTGCAATTTAATACTTTTTTGACGTTTCAAGTCTCTTTCTTAACAAACTCTGGCCAAATAATGTAAATTAACACATTTTTCATGGAAAAAACTCCTAATGTTGTTGTTACAATATTGATTATCTAATCGATGACACTGATAGCAATCAGATCGTAATCAAAAACCTTACTAATGTTGACCGATAACGATCAACATCTCACAAATGCGAAATGGCTGTTGGTTTATCAGAGATCGAATCTAAAGATTTTGCGAATAATTAAAAGAAAAATCCGAAATAACATTACTTAGGAAAATAGAAGTGACGTCGATCCACGTGTTTGCATGATATTATTGTATGACTGTCAACATTATGAACGTTTAAAAGAAATTCCTTGTTTGCCACATATAAAACTTCGAGATTTATTTATAACTATAATGATAGCTAATGGTTAGTGCGGTCGGATGACACGCTGAATAGCGTGGGCTCAAATACCAACAATGAGCTTGGGAGTTAAAATCACTGTCAAGTCTTCAGGGAAGCGTTTCGTTCATCTATTTATACTATTACATAAAAAATGTTCCGAACCAGCTAAAAAAACAAAAAGAAGGAGGATAGAATATCTGCGCTTACGGGCGGAGGCTGTAAGTTCGTATTGCGGAGCAGACGGCGCGGCGCTAGCGGCAGGTGGACCAGGAGATGGCCGGGGCGGGCCACGGCGCGCTTGTACCATGCCTCCGACGGGCCGCGCGGCCACAGCGCGCCGCTCGGCGGCGCCGCGTGCTGGCTGGTCGCGTGGTACTGGTGCCATCGCGTCAGCCCACTTTCTTCACAATACATAATAACCAATACATGTTACAATGTTGAACATTTTCACACAACGCTATCTAGCCCCAAACTATGCGAAACTAAAGCTTCTACTATTGGAAATAGATAACTGATAGAGTATATGTGCTACAGGGTTACGTGTATTGGTAGTGGTGAACTGAAAAGAGTCACTATTCTTATCAATGTAACAAAACTTCATACGTAGGTACTATTATTTACAATTCACATAAAAAACAGCTGTTCTATTAAAAAAGTTTGTTGACCATTGATCAAATATATATACCTCATGACATAATTAATTAATCTAAATTTAACATAATTTAATTAATGTTTGATAATTGATTTTAATTTTTTTCTGATATTAAACCTACAGTAAAATAAATAATTAGTGAAGTGACCTTCCAGCTTAGTCCTGTTACTTCTTCACGACGTAACTGTTTTGACTGATTTGAGCAAATTCTAAACTAACTAGTATAAGATGATTAAAAATAGTTTACTCTTAAGCGTCTCGTTTGTCTCATTACTATCACATATAAAACAATATTGCGGTTCCAGTAGGTTACCGGAGTAAAGTGCTGCTGTAATATAAATATACTTTTTCATAAGCATCTATTAAAATGCTATCGTACCGCTAGCAAAGAAGGCAGTGGATCCCCCGAGTTTGCAAGTGGCGCAGTCGCCATCCGAGTCGGGCGGGTCGTGCTCTTCCGCCCACTTCGCAGTCGCGATGGCTTCTTTGCATAGCTTTGCCATCAACTCCTGGTCACCTGAGAAGGAAATTTAGCCATAAACAGTACGACACGGAACGATATTACTACGCTAAAAAAGAAGCTATTGTATTCATCAACGTCAACAACGTTTAATATGAAATCGACCCTAAAAACGCGAAAAAAACTTAGCTAAACATTTTGGGAATGAAAATAGTAATTTTTTTACTAGTGAAACTGAGTGTGAAGTAAGGCGAGGCCGCGCGCAGGTACTCCGCTTTAACTCCTTGAAGAAGGCCACCGGTTGTTGCCGAACTATGGTCGGAGTATCCGACATAATTAAACGGGACTAATCCCGCACAAGTAAAGCATAAAGCTATTTTTTCACAATCCCATATTCGGTTGCATAATAAAAGTTGTAAAAAAATTCATAATGATGATGATAATCTTATTTCGATAAACCCCTGTTATATTGTATAAGTATAATGAAAAGATTGTTTTTAGACTATTATTTGGATGTCTTTACATATTAAAAATAGTTTATTTTTGAGTTAGTGTTTTATTTTAGTTAAGTAGTTACATTATTAATTTATTATAAGATTATGTGGTAAAACGCAAACATGTTCTGAATATAAAAAAATACACGGAAAGGTTACATACTTGATGCTACATCGTAGGCGCTACGTAAAATTCGTAGACAGCATGCAGGCGCTACGATGATTGATTGAGTCAGGCGTTACTTTGCGGAAGTTAATTTTGTATTCTTGTGTTATATTTTTAATTGATTTATTCAGGCGTTATTTTGCAGAAGTTCATTTTAAAGTATTCTGGAGTTATGCAGTATAACTCCAGACTAAGTACCCTACTCACTGCTAAGTACTGCGCCCGACTAGGCTCTTATGATGCATGCGTATGAAAACATTATGAAATACTTCAGGAGTGACTCGCATATCTTTGGTTAATTGATTCAGGCGTTATTCTAGAGTCATTATTATCTTTTGTATTTCCACTGATAGGTCGATTTGGTTACAATAAGCACAAGGAATTAATTTAATTTAAAACAATTTTAATTATTTATTTAACCGTAATCCGTACCTATTTAACTTTTTTTTTTTTTTTTTTTTTAATCTTTATTTATTAGTTTAATGGGGCTTAGTCACGCAGTGACTATGTCACCCCCGTAATACACTAAACTACATTTTTGTAACTCATAACTTATTCACTACTTTTAACAGCATTTTGGCTTCCTCCGAAGCGGGTGAAGCCAAAATGCTGTTACAACACCCTACATCATATGCAATATTATGGACACCACTAAACAAATCTTGCCTTTGCGCCTCGTTCCGGACACATTCCATCAGCACATGATGCACGTCTTCCACGATCTCACATGCAGTGCAGTTCGGTGAATCTGTCACTCCCATCAGGTATTTAAACTTGTTTGATAGAATGTGTCCGGACCGAAGTCTCATCAACAGTACGATATCCCTTCTATTTATATTTACATCGTTAAACCACGGGTAGCGAGGAGGCTGACTTTGGATTGTCCGATACCAAATTCCTTTTGTAAGTGAGCGTTCATCAAAATATTCGTTCCACATATGCCTACAACTTATTTTTACTTTACTTAACCACTCACTAGTTAGTGGTAAACAAAGATATGGAATGCCGCTTGTTATCGCTTCTCTGGCTGCCCTGTCGGCCGCCTCGTTACCCGGGATGCCCACGTGCGAGGGAATCCACTGAATTATCACCTCTTTGCTCGTACTGCCAAGCCTACAGATGGATTCTAGGACATCATAGGCTATCGGGTGTCCTCGAAAAGTCGAGGGTAACCGAGCCAAATGATATAAGGCACTTTTTGAGTCTGACAATATAACGCATTTGTTGCAATCGAGTGATTCTATGTACGATAGGGCTTCCGATATCGCGATCAATTCACAGTGCATTATAGAAATGTCAGCACACTGAATATTAAATTTTAAACTAATATCCACTTGTGGGTCATATAAAGCTGATCCACATCCAACGTCATCCTTCGATCCATCTGTATAAAGCTTGTAGAATGAATCATATTTGTTAACTATATACTCTGAACAAGTATTGCACAAATCAGCTGTATTATAATGTCTTTTAGCAGTCTCCACGCCATCTATATTAACTATCACAGTGTTGGACATGTCGTAACTACTAATCCATGTACTAAGTGAGAAGATCGGAAACTTGGCTTCAGAATGCATGCTGATATTACACAGTCTCCTATGGGTCTCAATAAGTAAGGGAAGCCTTTTTCTTCTCCAATATGCGTATTCACAAAAGTTATTTAGGTCTTCTAATACCTGGATCGTTATGTTATTTTTAATAGATCTAGATCTGAGCCAAAACTTTGCTGCTAGGTATCTTCTTCGAATAAACAGAGGCTGAAGGCACAACTCACTTTCCATATTATGTACCGGAGTGGTTTTAATGAAACCTCCAATTACTCGCATAGCCTGATTTTGGACTTTGTCCAGTTTCCCCAGATGACATTGTGCACTATTGTCATATAAAAAGCTACCATAGTCCAATCTGCTTCGAATTATAGCAATGTAAAGGCGTCTTATATGCTTAGGATGAATGCCCCATTTACTGCCTGCTAGAACTTTAAATACATTTAAGAATTTTAACACTTTATCCCGTATTTCGTTAATATGCCTCACCCATCTTAAATTATTATCAAACCAGATTCCTAAATATTTAACATGATTAACTTGTGGTATCATATGGTTGTTTATTATTAATGACACTCTATATCTGCTTAGAAGTCTAGGTTGGCCTTTTGTGAATACGCATACTTGTGTTTTCCTATGAGATACATTTAAGCCGATTTTTCCTACCATTTCGTTTAAGACATTCACAGCACTTTGCATAACAGGCACTACGTCAGAGACTTTTTTTGAGCAGGTATAGAGAACAAAGTCATCTGCATATTGTGACACATATACTTGTGGGATATTTTTACAAATTTGAATAGTTGCAGCGTTAAATAAGAGTGGGGATGTTGGATCTCCCTGCGCTATACCAGTACCAGAAGTACGGGTCAGAATTTCATTATTACCCAATTCAATAAATAATCGACGTTCATGTAAAAATTCCCACAAATATTTGCACACAACAGACCCTACTCCAAGAGAGTCAAGCGACTTAAGTAATATTTTTACATTTACATTGTTATATGCACTGTCTATGTCCAGAAAACACGCTACAGTAGGATGCCCTCTTGCAAAGCCCATCTGTATTCTTGTGATCATTCTAGTTAGGTTATCCATACAAGAGCGAGACCTTCTGAAACCTACCGTCTCCTCTGAAAAATACATGTTTCTCTCCAAGTACCATTCCAATCTACGAGTGATAATAGTATGTAGTATCTTGCACGGACAAGAAAGTAATGATATTTGTCTAGAACTAGAAACAGATTCATTATTATTAATACCAGGTTTCGGTATAGGAACTACTTTGATCTCTTTCCATTGGCGCGGGACAAAACTCGACGATAAACATTTATTAAGTAGCAGTATAAATAAGTCTCTAGCCATATCTGGAAGATTTTTTATCATGGAATATGATATGTCATCTGCGCCTGGAGATGTATCAGACTGTTTAATAGAATTCATTAGTTCCTGTACCGAAATTTGAGAACATAGTTGACTATTTACGCTAACAAATTCAGGAGCCGCCGGAGCAGCATAGTCGGGTGCTAAACTACAAAGTAGCTCTTCAGCCTTCACTCGTGTAATGCTACTGTTAGGAGATTTATAGCCCTTGAGCCATCTCATTTTAGCCCACATTTCTTTAGATGATGACACACTGTCAATGCTATCGCAAAAAATTTTCCATGCCTTTGTACTACTATTTCTTATGAGTTTTTGCGCAATTCTGACTTTATCTTGTAAGACTTCCAAATTATTCGGCGTTGAATTTTTTCTAAAATTGGCAAGTGCCCTTCGCCTTTCAGCAACAGCTTTTGACAGATTTTGATTCCAAAATGGCTTTGGTGTAAATTTTTGCTGATTACGGGGATTTTCACAGATTTTAATGATAGGGATAGATATATCTGCTGCTTTATTTAATATATTAATAAATAAATCGTATGCATCTTGATTGTTTTCGGGTAAAGTAAATTCTTTAAATTTGTTCTCCAAAAATGCTCTATATTTTGCCCAATCGGCTTTCTTAAAATTACGTTTCTTTTTTATTATATTACATCTATTTATGTTAGTTTTAATCTTGATAATTAAGTGATCGCTACCTAAATTTTCATTCAAGACTATCCATTCAAATTTTAATGCAATATCAGTACTAGCTATAGATATGTCAGGTGATGTATTTTGTACTCTATTATTTACTAATTTTATTCTTGTATGTGTGCCATCATTTAAAGAAATATAGTTATTTCCAAGTATTGAATCAAATATCTGACTGCCTCTAATATCTGTTTTAGTTGACCAGTTCGCATGATGCCCATTAAAATCACCTGCTATTAGTGTTCTCCGACTACTTACACTTAATATTTGATCCCAGTCACTAGATGTGGTTCTAACCCATTGTGGACAATAAACTGCGACCACATTTTCTAAATGATCACAGTTGAGTAATTTTATAAATAATACATTGATATCCGAGTTTGAAATTTGGAAATTAATTTGTTGAGCTTTTACAGATTTATGAGTAAGAATGGCTACCCCTGCGTATCCGTCAGCACGATCAGCCCTAAAAGTGTTATATTCCCTGATTCGAAAATTAGTCCCACTATTGAGCCAGGTCTCACTTATTATGGCGATATGAACCTTTTCTTGGTTAAGGAGAGCTTCGAACTCTGTTTTCTTGGGTTGAATGCTTTGTGCATTCCATTGTAGTACATTTATACCTATGTTTGAGTTGTTGTAATCCATAATTTTTTGATGAAACTACAACCAGGCTTATCGCCTATAAATTGCCATACTAATGATAATAACGCTTCAAAGATTATACCCGCACAGTTTTTAATTTTATCTTCCCACGACGATATTTCTGAATTAAATATCTCCTCTTTTAACTTGTTCAAAAGTATCTTCCAGGAAATTTGTTCACCAAACCTCGAACTTTTTTTTTGTTCTGGTTGGTCTGCAATTTTGCTATCAGTTTCACTACACTCCGACATCCAGTAGAATATATCATTTTCTCTTTCTTTTGTATTATTTTTCTTATTCTTGGGTTTATCCGTTTTATTAGGCATGGCCTGAGATTTTCTAACGACATTAGCATACGTATGGCTGGTGCCAGCTTCTTGTATAGTCTTGTCTGAGATAATACTATGTACATTTGCACGTGAAGTCGATACAGGTGGTATTGACCGTGGGGTTGGCAAGAATGGGTCCTGCGAGATATCCAATGGCTTAGGTAATGATGGGATAAATAAACTAAGGGCTCTTTTGTATGAGTAATTAAATTCCGCCATTAATTCTCTTATTTTCCTCTCTTTAATGTAGACTGGGCAAATTTTAGCCATGGCCATGTGTCTTCCAGTACAATTGTTGCAATAGAAATGTGTCGTTTCGCAATTAGGGTGATTTTTCGAGCATTTAGGACAAACTATTTTAAGTGATGGACACATTTTAACCATATGCCCAAATCGCCAGCACTGGCTGCATTGTGTGACGGGGTAGGTATAACTGCTAACTATCACTCTAGTGTCATAAATATTTACATATAAGGGCAGAGATGAGCCTGTAAAACAAATTCTTACAGATTCTCCAGGTTCCCAGTGCCCATCGACTGTATTTCTTCGTTTTAATCTTTTAACAGACACTATTGGGGTTTCACTAGAAAGCCCCTCCAATATTTCTTCTTCGCTTAACTCCAGATCAATATTTTTTATAACACCATATGAATGACTTAGCTCCAATGTTTTTTGGCTTTTGTAGCCATTTTCGTTAAACGCCTTTGATTGTATTAATGACTTCGCACTGGCATCATTATCAAACTGTATTAACACTTTATAGGCATTTATGTATTTGACATTTATTACATTTTGGATACTTTCCGCTTTTAACATTTTTGCGAGACCAAATTGTTTAGGCAGTTTTTCCACACATGTTATGCTTACTTCAATCTTATCTTCAGTTGCATTCGTCGAGTTGTCATGAGCTACTTTTTTTGACTTACGTTTCACGATATTCCAGGTATTTTCTGGACTCCGGTCCTTCCGTTTAGCAGGTCTTTCCGTCTTATTACTCGTCTCCGTAACCGGTTGCGCTAAATCCTCCGTACTCATAGTCATCTCACTCTCGCTTAACTCCGTAATTGCATCATTCATTGTAAAAACTTCCGCTTGCACAGTTATAGCTGCATTCTCGTCGCTATTCATATTACTAGATAGCAACCGCTATTAATAGATAGCACCCGTCCTTCATAATCTGAGACCTTTGCACAAATCGTGCGAGCCGACGCGATCTACAAACTGTCGATTCGAAGCAATAGACTGACGCGTACAACGATAACGAGCGTCCGCGCGCGACTGACCTATTTAACTTAAAATCTAGCACCAAAATTTGTAAATTCTGTTTATTTTTCCGGCATCTTTTAGGGTATATTCAGGGGTTAGGGTTTATTTAGGGTCAACTAAGTTTGCTTAACACAATTATTTATTTTTAAATATTTTTTTAATGGAATGGCCAGTTAAGTGAAATAATAAAAAAAACATAAAATACTTTAAAATATCGACATACTTAACATTAGCAAATGCACAAAGTAGGATGCCAAAAACAAAAAAGAAGAACGACACTATATTAGAGGCTTTATGAGCAGCTAAGAGAGATTGACTCACACTGGTATGGTTTCTCAAAGAGCGTAGGAGCGAAGGGCGAGAACTCATGTCTGAGTTTTTTCATGATGAAGTTAGATTCGTCGCTTCGTCGTCTGATGAAGTGCAGTACCTCAGCAACGCGATCGTCAAAATGTGGATCCACATGCCGACAGTACAACCTAGAACGAGAGCTTGTGCTATAGGTGAAAATAATACTGCGACAAATAAATCATCCCATTCAAAAACAGTACCTAATCGAGTTAACCTTTTGACTATTTCCTAGAGACACATGACAAAGGGTCTAGATGACGTCATTTTTAGTGAATGTTTCGAGCGATGTCTACTCACATGTAAAAATGTAAAAAATGTGCCTATGCTAAAATGTAAACAAAATTTATCACAACGACTTCCTAAATCGCACACAAAACAAATATTTATCTATTCAAATCTCGAAAGTTTAAAAGTTAAATCTACAATCTGGGTATTTTAAATTTATCTCGTTTACGGTAATTACGGTCCTACTATTTATATATTTCGGCTAGGCACTCAACAGTTCAATAATTAATTGGTCAGTTTGTTGATGGATAACCGTGTGCCAGTCCAACAGAGTGATACCTCGGCTGAGGTGACGGTTGTCAGTGAGGCGAGGCTAGGGTTTCGTTCCCGGGATGGCAATCGGTTATTGATATGATATTTTGTATTACTTCTGAGACAAAACAAATACCTAAATTAATTAAATAACGTATTTAGGTACTTGCTTTTTGGCAGTTAAACAAAGTAAAACTAAAAAAATAAAATATCCCTAAACCCTACGTGAGACTGACATGACTTGACGGTTGCTGTCAAGGCAGATTTATTCTGACATTAGGGCTAGCCACTTACACCTATACGAAGTTAAAAAATAGTAAAAAAAAAAAAAGTGTGAAAAAAAAATTTGTGATGATTGTAAAAATATAATTGGTAAGATTTTATCTCAACACTCACTCCAAAATCTCAGATTGATCAATGATTCGATTTAAACTCGATTCAACAATTTGTTTAGTTATGAATGCAACTAAAATTTTATAAATATTATTAAAAAGGAAATGCGTGATAATATCGATCATGATAACTCTAATGAAAAGATAATCCAGCTATATCTTGGTATTATAAATTTTCCCGGCTTTTACACGTGATGTTTAAATGAAAGTACCTACTACTACTGGTACGATCGTTTTAATTATTTAGTTTTATGTGGCAATTGTGTTTCTTTTTCCTATCTTGCAAGTGTTATAATTATGGTTCTTTACGAAATTTAATCAAATATTTTTCGTTGTCTTATCAATCATTTCAGGTCAAGTCAGATCATTTAATTTCTTTATAAATACATTCTACTGGTAAAATCTTTACCACCACCAAGTTTTTCAGACAAACCACATGATAAACAGTAAGATTTAAGATTTTCTCAGAATCTTTTGTTCACCACGCTAAAAATGAATGAAAAATATAACCCAACAGCGGAAAATAATACAAAAAGTATGTGTCACCCGAAGCATACTATCTTAATCTGAGATAATATCGAATCGGTTGACATCTCAACTGAGTAGTTGCTCCGATTTTGCACACGTAAATATGAACATACATAAATACATTAACTGCTAAAAATATTACCCGTTGCTTTGGATTTGCCGTAATCGGGTAAAAAGTCAATCTTGTGAGATTCTTTTAAAATCCCTTTTTCATAATTCATTTATTGCGTATATGGGTATAATAGATATTTAAAAAAGATTACGAGCGTCATATTCTGCCTTGCGGCATGCAAAACTTAAAATTAACGTTAACAAAATTAAACATTACAAAATTTTTTTTTTGTGTACTTATTTCCTACTCTAGGATATTTTCTGCAGTGAGTGCCTTTCATCCTATATTCTAGAAAGATAATTAAGTAAAAGAGATACAATCTAGGAGTTTGATAAGCATTGCTTATATAGTAAACAGAATCAAGACTGTGAGAACTAATGAGGAAATTAAAAAAACCTGATTGTAATCCACTATCGCTATAGTTGTCCAATTAGTTTTTTTGTTCTACTGTATTATGAACAAATCTTTGGTGTTTACAATAAATACTTTATTTCATTGTCTGTACAAAAACAGCTCCTGGAGACACTATCTTATAATTGAGTAATTTATTTTCTTGTTTAGAATATTCAAGAGACAATATGCGTAAGCCAGAAAGGTAGGAAGCGAAAAGCCAAATATCGGGTTGAATGGCAAGTATTTTGTAGACCTGCATGCTATATCTATGTGCACCCCTATGCTTGACCGCAATGCACCTATCCTATTTTTTTTACAAGCAATGTTTATATTTTATTATGTAATTTTTTTAGTTTGTTATCAAAAAGAGATCGCTTTTGGAGATAAAACCCTTGTGGCACTAGCTCATAAGGTTCTTTTTTTACATTGTTTCTTATAATTACTGTTATTCAGTTAAAAGTGTCTATCTCTCTATTATAAATTCAGAAATAAGTTTTTAGATTTGTTTTTTTTTTCACGCGGCAACGGAGCATTGCATGGTATATGTACTATTTTGTACGCCAGAAAAAGAAATACGGCTTCTGCCTAGAACAGCGGTGAAGACCACAAGATACCCACTACGAATTCTCCTAAACAATTTTATAAGCATTACCAATCTGGTTGTATTGCGAATTCAGTCTTCTCTAAAGTTTTGAGCGCATCCGCAGCTAGTTTCTTCGTAAACGTTGTCTCAGGAACTATGTGGTGTCTATTGTATGGCGGCAGCACTATTACAGCCATGTAATGATTCAAGATCCTCTTCCAATGATATTCTCTCATCTCTAGGTTCACTCGAAGTCCACCTTCGAATATGTTCTTTCCGTACATTGTCATGGTACCTTCCCCTTTATCAATGATCAAATCCTTGCGAAACTGTAATACAAGTAGATATAAATCTATGTAGATAATCACATTTATATCTATAATATATTTTTGTATGTGGAAGTAATGAGGCGAACGAGACGCTGTCCTCATAGTAAGAGATAACGCATGTCCATTTTCCATGACCATTGCAGGGATATATATAGAATTTTTGGTAACAAAACAAAGTCCAGGGCATCGCGGCTATGGCGCTCATTACTTTGAGACTTTCGCTGGTGTTTCTCAATAGAGCTGTAATTTCGCTAGCTGTAGTACCCTTCAACTGGAACTCAGTAATGTTTACACACTACTGCTTAGCGGTAAAATGACTGGTACTACGGTGATACCTATCTAGACGACCTCCAGCTACGAAGATCTACCACTAAGTAAAAATTTGTATCAGTGTGTAAGTTAGTGTATGTGTTCTGTCAAGAAACAATGGAATGACGGATAGACGTAATGTTTGACATAAATGTAGAAAAATGCATTGGTTACTTCACAGACGAATAATCAAGGTTCAAGGGTTACTTTTTTATTGCGGAAACCAAATCGCGGAACGTAGTCATTAGTATATCACTCTGCCTGTCAGTGTAACACCTTAGGCTTATTGCGACTAAAAAAGTAAACCACTCTTTTGACAAAATTTGGCTGCAGTTTGGCATGACCGATAGATGATACTAAAAAATGCGAAAAAGCTATCAAATCATCGGTAACTCCGTGACACACAGTTTGACTTCATTATAAAACTCGCGTCGTAGGTAGGTAGCGGTTAAGTAGGTAGGTTATTTATAATAGCGGGTTACCTTAAGCCAATCTATGGGATATTCTCTGGGGTAGTGTTCAACTGCAGGTTGCTCTAAGTCTAGGAAATCCACCGTCCTATATCCAGGTCTCAGAATATTGCCGTCAAACTGTAATATGAAAATAAAAAGTTGAGAGATTGTGACAACGAAACTAAATTGACACCGCATCAAGAACCCAAAAAATAAACTTTACAGATAGACACAAAATACAGTTTTATTGCTAAAAGCGAACTTTTCCAGACATCTCTCGGATGCAATGGATGAAATGTGTAAAATTTCAAGATCTACAGACACACACCACGGTTAGTTGAATGTGCCCCAATCATTCCCTCCCACTCACAATCAAACGTATTATATTTCGAAATGCTTAGATTTACATCGTTCATATTGTTTCTTGCATTCCTTAAAGTTAATCAATGATAAATATTGTACATATGCAAAATACATTACTTCGTTATTATACTATTGTCCTGACCTATGAAAGTTTCTAATACGTAATATATCCTTAAAATGTCATGCCGATATGAAATATCATGTCTGAAAACGAGACAGACCATTTTAAGCATAAATAAACTACAACGTGTATACATTTTTTAAAAAGCACGTCATTAATGATAAATTAGATGTCAGTCATGTACGCTATTCTATTAAATTATAATATAATAGATACCTAGTAGTTTAAGTAGACTAGCTAATCACTATTAATACTTACCGTAGATTTAATGTTTTCATGTAAAACGATGTTGCCGCGATGATCTAAGATGCATAAGGAGCCTCCGCCTCCCAACTGCAACCGTGTGAGATTTTGATATATAATAGTTTGTAAATAAATTCTAATTAGTCATCTCTGAGACGGTATTTTACAGATATGGCGCAGAACTCGCGCTGGAATCAATAATTTGTCCATTTAGGTATGCAATCGAAAAATTTACATAAGTCGTAATTTTTCTGCCATAAGTGTGTAAACGGAAGAATATAAATAAAATTCTGGCGCTGGTGTTAATGCAAATTAGTTGGGTCAGAATGTCCCTTTAAAGTGCCCTAAGTTTTTAAATATGAGTAAATAAATAATACCCCAATTAGATTTTTGCCACAATGCACGTGAAATAAAATATAACACAATCACGTAAAGTAAACCTAAACTTTGTTGTCGTGTAGTTATTATTGGAGCGGGAGAAGTATTCAACGCCCTTAGATTAAATTATTTTGTTTAAATTAACCCCTGAAGGTGTACTATCAGTTCTAGTAAATCTGTGTTTAAAATAAACCAAATCAAAAATTGACCAAATAATTATGACTTTTCTATTGTACAGTATTATGGTATTATGTTCTTCACACATGTATCATCAGCAAGTTAAAATGAAGAATAAAGGTTTTTATGTAATGCAAGACTTTTCTTATAAGTAAATAATTATTATGGATAGAGCTCAAAACATCTGCGAGGAAGAAGAAACGTCGGAAAATCGTTAATGATTTGTCGTCGATGTGATTGTATGTACCTATTTTACAATGGAAACTGACGTAGTTTTGACACATTTAGGTTTTACTAATTTACTCACGTTTAGTTATGTCGGATACTCTGACTTTAGTCGCGTGGAGCAATACGAGGCGGCGCGCGCGTTTTGTTCTGCTTTGACTCATTGAAGAAGATGATTGTCCATCGAATGTGGCTAAAACTATAGTCAGAGTTTCCGATGTAATTAAACCTGTATTAGTAAAATGTGTGAAAACAACATCAGTTTCCATGATAAAGTATTTGAGGTTATTTATTTAGAAACATGGATCAGGTTGTGAACAATATTTTCAACGCGTGGTTTTAGCTTAATATTAATCATAAGATTATCAGTACTAAGTATCGATTAGAAATAATGTACTAGTAGAATTCTTAAAATTACATCGAATTGGTACTAAGATTAATATGATTTGATTGGGTACCTAATCAAAAGTAGAATTGTGGGCTATCAAGTTTGAATTCGCAAAAAAAAACAGAGGAATGTAAAAATAGCCCAATCACGAAGATAATATACGTAATAAGCTTTTAAAAAAAAATTGTTTTTATTTACTTGTTATTGTTCCGACTGATAAATAATGATGTACGATTTACGTTGTTTTTATAGTTGCGGAACTCAACAAAAGAAAGTATAGAATTACTTCATTTGCGTCTTAAGTGTTAAATCCAAAGAAATAAAAATCATTAAAATCACATCAGTTTTCATTGTAGAATCAGGAAATCAGGAAAAGAAGATTTTGCAGTACAAGTAAATGAAAAAATCAGAAAGTCAGCTCGTCAACCATAGAAAAAAAACATTTGAATTAATTGCTGGGTGAAGTATGTTTAATGGGGTTTAGGTAGGAATAGGAACACGGGCAGAGAAGGGACCACAAGTTCTTGGCAACTAGAACTGTTCTAGGTTCCGGTCCCTGCAAAGCGATTGACCTGGCACCAGAACGGCGAACGATACCTACTATTGAAAGCTAAAGCTTGTTTGTGGATTTTTTAAATTGGTCTATACATTTATATAGGTAACTAAATGTATGTACCTAGCTGCTAATTTCCCTAATATTAATAAAATAAAACTAAAAAGTTTCGTCTCGTAAATGAAAATTTTATTAATTTTGGTTCAATACTTTCTTTATTTAATGATGCAGTATTATTTTCATTTGCAGTATTCAGCTCTCATAACTAGTATGAATAATTTTGTCGGGTTAAGTAGTCCAATGATATATAGTCTTTAAAGATAAAAAATAAATAATGTAATTCACAGAGTTATTTCCCGGCCATTGATCTACTTTGTCACCAAAACAGGCAGACGTAAACACATTGTTTCTGTATACCTAATACACCTTTGGTAGCCACCACACCTACATACTAATCCCTTGTATTATCAACGGCAGTGGATTAAGCGATTAGTACTTAGTCATTGTTTGAAAGTGTACCTACATTAAGTTCGTGTTTTGCATGAAAACAGTAGAACGAATTGATACGATCACAACCAAGACGTTATAATCAATTTGCACCGATTCTAATTATTTGATAAGTAAAGTATATTTTGGTAAATTAATTATAATCACTTTCTAGGAAGTAAAACGTATCTATGCATATAAAAAGATTTTTTATATAGATATTAAGGCCAGCTTTTGGAGCGTTAGTTGACTTAGCTTAAATTTACTAAAATTATTGCTGTCTTTTTATTTGCAGTATATTCATAATTTCTAGTAAACTTAGATTTATCAGTCCTTAAAAATTTGATTTGGAGTGTGTTATAAATTTTCATAATAGTAATTTTTACTTTTAAGACCAAAAATATCATGCAGCACTTTTGTCCAATTGTATAGAAACATACTAATACCGACTCCAAATCATTTAAATGTATTAAACATGTTTTTTTTCGGGGTGTAAGCCGAAAAGGCGGTCAATATACTCATAATTACGAACAACTTTTAATACGGGGGCAATTCTTAAATCGCAAAAAAATAACTATACATTTGGATACATTGTATGATTTACAATGATTTTCTTCTGTAAAACAGCAATTTTTAATACGGTTTTAGAGTTTGGCTCATAGAAAACATTAATCTGTATTTATTTATGTTTATATAAATAAAAATTAAGTGATTTTAGTTGGTAGTTGTATAACTTGAGAACGGATACACTGATTTTTTTTCATACAGTGATACTTCAAAAAAGTTTTATTTATACACATGCAACATGTGGACAATGCACCAGGAATGAAGTACTGGACATTTAGCTAATAGGTTATATTTTTAACCAGGTTTGTATTGCTTTTTAACATTTTGTTACAAATTTGCATTTAAGCCAGAAGTTAGATTTATTTTATACTAGCTGTTACCCGCGACTTCGTCCGTGTGAAATTTATCGAAAAAAATCTGAAATTTTCCGATTTTCTGCACAATTTTTTTAAGAACCTTTAAAGTATTAGAAAAAAAAGAATGAAATCGATATAGCCGTATATATCTCAAGTTATGGCGTAACCAAGGGGAATGGATTATGTATAGGTATGTATTTATATCTCCCTAATAACATTTGTGCCAGAAATCTATTACCCGTATCGCACAGCTTACAAATCTATGCGTGTTATCTAAATGTCGATGAAGTGTTTACCTGGTGATAAGGCAGCAGCAATTTCAACTGATCGATAGGTATGTCCACGCCTGCAACTCCTAAAAGCCTGTTCACTGGGTACTGGAAATAACATAACTTGTATAAAAAAACATATATATTCCAACCATTAATCATATATTATTGTCTGGGTATATAGTATACAACGTACAAAGTAGTATACTGCATGCACATAAAATATTCAGTATTATGTACAAAAATACGACCGTGCCAGAAATGCTCTAGATACATATTTGTGAGTGTTATGTTTTTTGACTTTTTAAATTGGTGTCAAACATAACTAAAATATAATATAACAACCATCACGATAAACTCTACATAGGTCTAAGATAAATACAAAATAATTTAATCGACTTAACTATAAGGGGTTGCCGTTTTTTAAGACTATCTTTTAGATAATACAATAACTTACCGTTCTTGTAGCGTTTCGTTGCTTTTCCTGCAAGTGAAAAAATTCAAATTTTATTCAATTCAATTTACTGTACGGGTTCTATCCAATGCAACAGCGTAAGTTCAATTAGCCATATTATATGGCAAATTTAACTTACACTGTTAATAAATTGTACAATTAAAAAAAAACTCAGTTAATAACAACATGTTGGAATCAAATAGTTGATAATGGCGAAAAACTTAGGAAAAACGTTTTAATTTAACAAACTTTTTAAATTGCGCTTATCTGTCAATTTTAGTTACCTGTAAAAATCTATTCATACCTCTTGGAGCTCAATAGTGATGTTCTGTGAAAAATAAATTACTTAATTTAGTACATTTACTTTCATTCGTCATTTTTTTAATAATATATAAATTTACAATTTATAAAATCCGACTCCATAACCCTTAAACTAACTAAACGCACTGCTCGAATGAAACTGCGAGGTTTCGGAGTAAACGAAAATATCATCGATGTATAACATTTTTGATTTTTTTAAAACTGCTCGATATGGCACCACCTCTGAAGAATGATCTACCAAGCAAAAAATAATCATCAAAATAAATTCATAATTGGCGCAAAGATCTCATACATACAAAAAAATAACACATAGCCGAATTGAGAACTTTCCCTTTTTTGAGTCGGTTAAAAAGAAGTCCCGGAGGAAACCGGACTTCATAGACAAGTGAAAATGTTTTTAATAGACAGACCGCAGACTACACTGGGTTTGAATCACTCGACACGCACCTCTATCTTCTCTATGTTATGTGCGTATTGTCAATGAATTTAAATGGTGAAGGAAAACATCGTGACGAAACCTACATGCCCAAGAGTATTTTAAAAAAGTTCTTCAAGATATGTTAAGTTTGCCAACCCGTATTTAGTCAGCCGCGATGAACTATGGACACACCCTTCTCACGTTGAGAAGAGGGCCGCGCCCAGTAGTGGGATAGTAAATAAAAAAAGGCTGAGGGCTAAAGCTAAAGGCTAAGGGCTGATTCTGAATACTTTTACTTTAGTATAAATAATTATACTTATCGATTTTTGTTTAGGAAATAATAATACGAACCTCTAACGTAGTGTGTTCGAATACAGGCACCGAGACACT
This sequence comes from Biston betularia, assembly GCA_905404145.2. Classification (NCBI taxonomy): domain Eukaryota; kingdom Metazoa; phylum Arthropoda; class Insecta; order Lepidoptera; family Geometridae; genus Biston; species Biston betularia. The sequence continues at coordinate 3,175,246 of FR989877.1, forward strand.
TATTTGCAGTTGATAATTTATGTCCGGCTCTTCATAATAGTAACCATATTTATCCTGAAACCAATACAAAATATTAAAAAAGCTAAGATTATTTTTTAATTTAAAATAGGGTTGAGTTTGTCTACATCTTGCCTGCTATCCACCGTATGGTTACGCAATTTCAGAGTAGGGTGTTGCCAAACCGATTATCAATTTTTAAAAAAAGAGACGATCTCTTGATGGTAGGATAAATACCGCTTCTCTATGACTATTGCAGTAGTACCCAGAAATTTTACTAATAAAGCAATGTACTTACATCACTGCTTTCACGCTCATTAATTTAAGACATAAGTTAGTAATCAAAAGCCCAGTGATTTTACGTGACGGAATACAGATAATGTTCACATAGTGCTTGATAGAGAAATATCTGATATTGCGATGGTACCTACCTAGACGAACTTCTGCTAGGAAATCTACCATATTTAAATATATGTAACTTGTGGCAAGATAATAGGTACGGGTTGAAATCCACTAAACCGATTGGAGGTTATTGTACCTACACATTGTGTGAATAACTTTCATGAATGGATCCTGTGAAGTTTGGTAGCGATCGGATCAATTTTCTTGGTTATATCTAAAGTGCACCCGTGAGAAGCCGGGGCGGACCTCTAGTCGTAAACAAGTAAAATAAACCAACTGTTTCATAGTTACAGTTTAATACTAAGCGTATGGAGTGGCCGATTTTTTTCTTAATTTTAGATTTGTGTCCAGTTTTTTTTTTGAGGGGTTGGCCAATCACTTCATTCTAGTTATTACACCCTAAACATTATAACCTTGTTAAATAATCTAAAAAATAATAATCATACTAGTGAATATTGATGCATGTAGTCCTTGTACCGTTGCGCAGGGCTGAGCAGTTGTGCCTTATTGCGTCTCAGTTGGCGGTAACGGTGCGCTTGCTCCGCGTTCTCTTTGTTCTTCCACAGCTGCTCGCCTCGCCGCGGATCCTGCAACAGGTGATGACGGCTGCACTATTTTGTTTTACTTATGCGGGATTACCCACGGTTAATTCAGTCGTATACTCCGACTAAACTTTCAGCGCGGCGTCACCTAGCTTTGCACTGTGCGAAGCAAGACGAGGCCTTTTTACTGCTTTGTCTCCTTGAAGAAGGCCACCGCATGTGGCAGAAACTATAGTCGGAGTATCCGACATAAATAAACATGAGATATGCCGAATAAGTAAAACAAAAATGTGTCAAAACCACGTCAGTTTCTCTAGTAAAACGGCAGCACTCTTTTATATACCTACTCTTAGGAGGATCTAACATTCGTCAAAAATTTCACCAAGCTTTTGACACAAAATATATGTAAGTATAGTTATAATAGATGATCGACACCCCTGAGTGTGAATGTCCATTTTGCTAATGTAAATGAACTATTAAAGTCTCAAAGCAATGAGCGCCAAAGCAGGGATGCCCTGGACTTTGTTTTGCTGCCGGCTATTACAAAAAGAGCTAGTTATCATATATATAGAATATCGATAACTGTTCCGTTATATGCTTTTCTAGAAAGCGACCTAAAATATTTAATAAAGATAAAATCAATTGACAGGTCTTTACAAGTTCTTATATTGCTAGCGATCTTAGCATACCGTTTGACGATAAGCTATCCGACAATCCACACTATCAATATATTACAATAACTGCTAATTAGCTTTTTGGTATCGTATTATGGACCAATAAAGGCTTAAAAAAGCCTCGTAGTCTTTTATATCTCTACTTTTCGTTCGTGAGAAGTGTCTTAGAATATGGTAACCCGATTTGGGCTCCGTACTATGAAGTTCGTTCTGATTACATTGAGAGTCAGATAAAGTACCTGAGAATACTTCGTTATCGTCTGGTAGGACGCGCGGATTTAAATCATAAATTAAAACGGAAAAAATGTTACGTTCAACCGATAAAATGCGTATGACATTATTTCTGAAATATCCTTGAATTTTAAATTATTTTATTGCATTTGGTGTGGAAGTATTTTATGATAATTAATGTAGGTAATATGACTTAAAAAAAACTAATGTTTCTAATATATATGCATATATATATGCATGTATTAGGGAAAATTTCTCAACACCATTAACCTCGAAAATACGGCATTATCTATCTATAGATACAGAACAAACTTATTAGTAAAAAAATATATTATTAATGCACACATTCACACACTCTACATTTCAAGGCAGACAAACTGGATTATTTTTCTGATTTTAGATATAAAATAACTCGTAAAGAATATGTATAATTTTACTACAAACTCACTTCTATATGTGCATAAACATCGCTGAAGACCTTGAACCTCTCTTTCCTCTGCGCCACGAGCGGGCGCTCCAGCACTCGAAGCAGCCGTATGACTTGTTCTGTGACATCGGCGTGCGTGATCAGTTCTGCGAAGTAGCCGTCGCGGTCGCACGACATATAATCTGAGTAATCGCGACTGGAGTCGCGGAGCCCATACGGATCGTGCAACCAGAATATGAATAGCCTGTCAAAAAGAATAATATGAGCTTTTTTATAATTCCTATCAATCTAGAATCTAAAAATCTAGCTGTTGACCACAGTTCACATGCTGTGACAGTCACTTCACACTTTGTGGTCGGAGATGGTAAACACACCGTTACTAAGCGACGGATTTTCAACTTGAGGACGGTAGCTAGCCAGTCGAATACTAGAAAGTACCCTACTAACATGCTATGTTATCCCCACGAAGTTTTCCTTCACCGGCAGCTCAAGCTTATTGTTGGTTAGAACACCGCTACAAATTTCAAAAATTTGCAGACGCCTACTTTGGCTAACGTTGCTTCCTGCAGTACCTTCTATCGATAATTTACTATTTTATGTATTTTAAATAGTTAAATTGTATTGTCGCCCTACAGCTCTTGAGGCAGACATTCTACCAATGAACCAACAGGGCTGTCCATAATGTGTCATTCATTTATATCGGTCAGTTGCAACTCTGTAGCCTGCAGCTAAACCGATTTGCAGCGGTGTCGAACAGAACATCAATGTCCGTGCCACACGATAAGTTTCAATTCCGCTGGCAAAGGAGAACGTGGTAAGAGTAACTAAATTTTCATATCTAATTAAGCTAAACTTTTGATCGAAAGAGATCCTTCCGGAAATACCACTATTATTATCAGTTCTGTGGTAGCATACCTGATTTTGTTGAGCGGATCGATACGGCGCATGGTGGCGGTGTAGTTCTCGTAAACGCTGTCTGTGAGCAGCACGATGGCCTGCTGGCAGGCGTGCCGATGGTCGAGCTTAGATTGTTTCTGCAGCAGCCGTACCGCGTTTTCCAAGATGACGTCCAAGTATGTGGTATTGATCAGCTGTGTCGGGGTCATCGCTGCCATCATCGCTGCTGAGTTTACGTGGTTTGCCTGCCAACACCGAATCACCACAATTGACAGCCCTGTTGGTTAATTGATAGCTTAGAGTTGTAGGTCGTGGGTCCGATTTTCGAGGTCCGAGTTCCGTGGGACAAACATTTTGTGGTATAAATAAAATGTTTGTTCTGTGTCTGGGTGGTGTATGTATTATAAGTAGGTATATATTTATTTAAAAAAAAGTATGTAATATATCAGTTTTCCAACTTCCATAGTACAAGCTTTCCTTAGACAGCCCCGTTGGCACATTGGTAGTATATCTGCCTCAAGAGCTGTAGGGCGTGGGTTCGATTCCCACTCAGGGCAAACATTTTGTGAATAAACAAATGTTTGTTCTGTGTCTGGGTGATGTATTATAAGTATGTATTTACAAAAAAAAGTATTTATGTATTCTATCGGTTATCTGACTTCCATCACACAAGCTCTGCTTAGTTTGGGGCCAGATGGCGCTGTGTGTATAGTCCTACGATATTTATTTATTTATGTTAAAACATTTGAGCTAATACATGTTTCTGCATAAATTTTCCACTAATAGATAGATAGAAACTCTACACCAAAAATGTAAAATTGCTAGTGCCACAACTGGCGGCCTTATCGCTAAAAATGTCTTCTTCCAGGCAACCAAGGCAACTAATATTAATGTATTCACAATACTTTAACACGTTTTGTGAAATATATGTTCGGTGTTGAAAAATTGTTTGTTATTCAAACAGACTTACCGGAACGAGTTTGTCATTGAAACATTTAATGGGTGATTTCAACTCTACGTTGAACCTCAGTACATTAACGTGATCATCGTCAGTGAGCGCACTTAGCAGCGCCAGAGTGAACTGCTCTCCGACCAGCAGGTTAGAGGAACTGTTCATGGAGCCAGAAGCGTCTAGAAGGATCAACACGTCCCTAGGCGCCCCTCCCGCACTCACGTACCACGGCCGCAGCCGACAATCGTAGATGTCATAATCACTTTCGTACGGAAGCTTGAACATGTCAGTCCAGCGTGCAGCTGTAAGATAAAGATAACCAATTATAGCACACTATGATTAGGTTTCTCTTATTGGAGGAATAGCAAATGTAGTAGGAACACAACATTTGAAATGCTTTATGATAAGTGCTAAAAACTCAACTAATCTGCGGTAGTGCAGCATATTTATACCACCCTTAGACTGTGAATCTAGCCAAAGCTTTACTACCTGGATAATGTCTCAGGAAGCCTTGAGCACTACAGAAGTACTGATAATGTGTGGTCGCGTCTTGGGCGTAGTTCTTTTGAAATGTAGAAAGAAGTCTGTCTGACCAGTCTAGATGCTTTTTTACTTTTGGATCTGCAAAAGAGTAACAATAGATAAAACGGCAACAACTAGTCAGTGAGATCTATCCTGTGCGAAAATTAGACATGCACGAAAGTTCGTGCCCATGACTATTTGCAATGACTACTAAAACATTTAAAGCTCAAAGTGGCACAACGAGCTATGTAGAGGGCTTTGCTCGGAGTTTTCCTGCGAGATCGAATCAGAAATGAGGAGATCCGTAGACGAACCAAAGTTACCGACATAGTCCAACGGATTAGAAAGTTGAAGTGGCAGTGGGCAGGGCACATAGCACGCAGAACTGATGGCCGATGGGGCTGCAAAGTTCTGGAGTGTTGACCACGGACCGGCAAGCGCAGCGTAGGACGTCCACCCAAAAGGTGGACAGACGACCTAGTAAAGACCGCAGGAACGCGCTGGATGCGAGCCGCTCCCAACCGGTCTTTATGGAAGTCAATGGGGGAGGCCTATCAGTCCTACGGCTGAAATGATAGTGATGACTAAAACATTGAGAAGATCAAAGTATCCTAAAGAGGATGCTCCTTATTTCGATACGTTCGATGGGAAGTGTTATTACTGCTATAATTTCGCTAGCTATGGACAGTACCTTAACCGGAACATATAAGTGTCTAATGTTTACACACTTACTTTTTTTTGCCAAGTAGACATTCAGACTAGTTAATTATTCAGTAAGTAAGTAAGTAAATTATTCAGTAGTAGTTAAAAGTTAAATTTTTATATGTATATCTCTCACAACTGGGCATACCCTTCTTAATGACATAACGTATGATCATGACGTAGGACCATCACGCTGGAGAAGGGCTGATTGGCAGAGTACACACATCTTCAAGAACATTAAGCATTTTTGGACCAAAAGAACTAAGAGAACGAGATATTTTCAAGCACATCTTACCACAGTCGAACACCTCCGCAGCGACATGAACGCTACTCTTATCGAGCGACACGTTCGCTCCAAAATGCTTGCTAGGTGTCAGTCTTACTTTGTTCAAACTCCTGCAATCGGGAGGTATTGGTTTGTACGGGAAATGTTTGTCGGGGTCTACCGTTGGGGTCTCCTTTATTTCATCCAATTCCTTGAAATCATAACCGATATTTTAATAATTTTAGAATAATTTTGCTATGGAAACGTGGTTTTGACATATTTTTGTTTTACTTATGCGAGATTATTCACGTTTAATTATATTAGATACTTCGACTGTATAGAATCATACTTATTAGAAGTAGATAGACATAAGTAACTAATACGTAAATAATTACATTACGTTTATAGAGTTGTCAAAAATACGAATATGCACATATTTATATTTCAATGGTTAAATATATTTATTATTCAAAAGAATATTGAACATTATTAAAGAAAAATACATAATATTATTCCTAATCAGCCAGCTAGCTGCAATTTGTGAGTAGCCACTCAAGAAGATTTGTATATTGACACTTTTTTGAATGTGACTTGTTATAATAAAGAAAGACTTCCAGACTGCTCGGTCTTCGGCTTTGGTGGTCCAGTGACTATCGTGTCGATGTGGTTTATCACACCACCATCGTCTGGGTCGACCCTGAGGCCGTTTAAATTTTGGCGTCCAAACTGTGGTGACCTTTGCCCAGCAGTCGTTTGACATGATGATGATGTAATTAACTAAAATAAAATACACAATGACATGCAATCGATTTATGAAAATTCACAAAATAGATTTTCCGCAAACATAAATGGCATTGATTTATTCGTAGATTGGGTATCGTATCGCGATAAATATCGATGAAGATTGGAAGGTCGCTTCAGTTAAAACATAACAACTTTTGATTTCAGATTTATCGATATAAAAAAACTATTCTGTTGTAGCTGACTGCATATAGGAAGTACGGGTATGACCTATTTATGTGTATACGTAATCTCGTATTTTTCGAAAAGATAACCTTACCTATCTCTCAAACCAAATAAAAATGTTGGTACCTAAGATAATTGTATAATATATTTTAAATGTTAATATTTTAAAGTGGTTATTATCAATTCAATATTTTTTTTAAACTCACTAAAGTATTTCTCAACCATTTAAAGCTTTACTTTTAGACAACAAATACTTACAATGCTAGAGTCAAATCTAAAACTATCCCGTGGTTCATATTTTTTGAAGTCGATGTCTCTAGTCAGATCTTCAGCTTTTAGCATGATGTCTTCAGCAGCCCGAGCCCTCCTTGTTAGCAGATCCTCCAGATCAGAGGCCATTTTGCTAACGATCTTAGTGCCGTTTCGAAATTCCATTTTGATGTCGCCAAAACCTTTTAACAGCTCTTCTCTACGAACAATACCTTTTTCCATTTTATGTAGAATTTCTGATAACTCTTGCGCCCATATTTTGACACTGATGACAAATACTATGAATGTAATATTAGTTCACATCGAAAACTTATTTTACTCAGTTAAGTTTGGCAGTTGCTACTATTAAACCATAAAGGGTCGTTTTGAATCAACAACTTTTACTTGGTGGTAGATCTCCTTAGTAGGAGGTCGCCTAGGTAGGTACCACCGCAGTACCTACCAGGTATTCTGTTACCACATATTCTGCCGATAGGTAGTAGAAAGTAAACATTATTGTGTTCCTGTTTGAAGAGTACTACAGCTTGCTACTTTGTTTTGCTACTCTAACCTGCCTAGAGTTTGTTTTGTTTTTGTATTGCTATTGTATACTATAACAACATCTTGTACTTGTTGTATAAAAGCAATAAATATCTTAAATCTCGAATCCATCAAAGCTCTGTGTATTGCTGCAATGTTCATGAACATGCGTTATCTATTATCATTAGGAGAGCGTATCGTTCATCTCATTTCTTTTGACTAAAAAAACTACTTTACGACATTATAAATTTGTTATTCATGATATTTTTTGTTCCGTTTAGGTAAATTGCAGCGGAATCCAAGTAATATTCTACGTTTCAACGTAACATCAGGTCAGCTGCCGTCAAATACCCAGTTTGTCAAATAAACAAAACTATATATCTAGTCGTGCAGATAAATCTGCCCTCTAAGCATAAATGTAACCATTATGTTCATTAGGTAAATAATCACATTAATAAGTAATAAATAATAACCATCTACATTTATATACTGATAAAATTACTTCTCCTAGTTTACACACTATTATGATTTTTTTAGTATAAAAGTAATGCGACGAACAAGACGCTTTCCTGTTAGTAAGTGATAACGCATGCCCATGACCATTGCGGCGATACACAGAACTTTGAGCAATAAAACAAAGTCCAGGGCATCGCTGCTTTAGCGCTCATTCCTTTGAGACTTAGGATCATTAGTCACAACAGCCCTGTAGTTTTTCTATCTGCTGCCCTTGAAACCGGAACACAAGTCATGTTTTACACAATACTGCTTGGCCGCAGAATATCTGTTACTGCGGTGGTACTTACCTAGACGACGTCCCGCTAAAAGATCTACCTCATATATCCATCTACTATATTGTAGGTATACTTACTCTGAAAAAGATATAATTTTCGGTAAAACGGCTTCTTTTTCGGGCACTATTGGATTAAATTTGGGTTTTGAGTAATTTTTAATTTTCACCGGAGTCTCCGCCTTACTCTTGCCCGCTTTAGACAGAATCTGTTCACGTTCTTCTAGGATCTTCTTTATTTCTGCCGTAGTTTCTGCCGCAGTTTTCTCAACTTTTTCAGATTTAGATTTAGCTGTTGCTACGCAAATTATTGAGACTAATATTAGACTCACAATTAGTTTTGCCATCATGTCGGTGTAGTTTTAATTTAACCATAACCCTAAAAATATTGTATTATTTCATGGAAAATTTTAGAGCGTTATGTTTGATAAAAAAAAATATTATTTTCCTGTTTTGTTAAATAAATACAATGTTATTTAACTGAATAAATTTTAACATTAACATTAGGATTGAATCCGTTTTAAAACTGGTTTATTATTTTTATTTGATTTAGTTTAGCTTGTGTTAACATTTTCTATTTCAATGTTGGTTCACATTATACACCTTTTTAAAGCACTTGTACTAGTAAAATAAGAATCGTAATTGTTACATTTTTCGCGTGTTATGTGGAGTGTGAATGTGTGCGTAATAGATCGCAAGAGAGAGAACACTGCAAGCTGGGCGGCTGAGACGCGGCTAGGCGGGCGGCACCCGACATCCTGGCGCCAACAGCCGCCGCGAGGGGGACCCATCTCTACTAAATAATATCTACAGTCCGATAAATTAATAAACCAAATATTTTACTCGAACAGCGTGAGATGCCTTCACAAAATAGTGTAGTAGCTCCCTCATTCAAGTTAAATAATAACTTGGTTACATAGATGTGAATATCTTGAGCGCTTATTGACCTATCTAAATTTTGGTGTTGTATTGTATTAGGTTTGCATAGATTATTCAAAAGACTTTTATTTGCATAGTTTACCATTTACAGATAGGCAAGTCCAGCGACCCACTTCCCGGTCCAGATTGGAACGGTGAACGGTGCATTGTCACTAGTGGTGTAGCTAGGTATCCAAAGGTCCTGGTGCCAATAAAATGAAGGCTCTATTATAAACTTAATCAAGTAAATTTCAATCAAAGTAGTTTTTTACCTAACCGATTAACATGACTTGCAATAACTCGGCTGGCTAGCTACCACTTTCAAGTTGAAAATCGGCCGCCAAGCTTCTAACAGTGTGTTCCGGTAGCCTCACTTGAGAGCCAGTTCCATTCTAGGCTAGGTGTGCTGTACCATCTTCGACTACACCTTCACTTAACATCAGGTGAGCTGTAGTCAAACAACTAGCTTGACAAACATAAAAAAAAGAAAAAAAAGTAAAGTTGGTAACACTACACAATCAACAGAAATATTTTTTTAAATGCTTTTTTAAAGTTTGAATTGTTTTAACTGAGTTGCCATGATTATAAAGAGTTATATCTATCTATCTATTATCGTCGTATTAAATTTATGTTAGGCTGAGCTTCTTTCCTGAGCTGGGCTCCTGTGCACGGCCTCGTCAAGCCCAGGAGTCGGCAACCTGTTGCGACGAAACAGCCACAAAGTATACATAAACGACTTAAAATACTTAATTATTTTGTTTTGGAGAGCCGCAACTTTACATGGAAAGAGCTGCATGCGGTTCGCGAGCCATATATTCAAGACCCTTGGCCTATCCCCTTCGTAGCTACGCCGGTCTGTCACAGTAGCTGCACATAACATGTTTGCCAAATCTGAGCTCAAACAAAGCGATCGATAAAAGCTTGTAACAAAAAGTAAAAATAAACATTAAATAAACATAATCGTTTCGAGCACGTTTATTAGTCAATCATTTACCAACCATCGATCATCTATCCAGCTATCGATATAGTCGATAATGTATCTGCCGTGTAAGTTATTTACACACATTTAGTGGAACTAAAATAATATGATGGTTACAAATTACAAGTTCGTGCATGTCAAACTGAGATTTTTGATGTTTTTTTAAACCGTTTTATTTAGCTTGCCCTGTTTGTTGTTGTTGTTTTCGGGTCAAACTTTTTACAAAAAAAACTGACCTTAAATCTATTTTACAAATTCCTCAGAAGTGAAAAGATCTATTTTATCTATTGCTTTTATTATTTACAATGGAAACAGTGCCATTTAAATTTTTATCGAGTTAGTCATTCTAAGTTACTTTTTTTTTCTGTCTAATCATTTTAATAAAATGAGATATATTTATTTAAAAATTATTTAGAAAAAAAAAACGCAAAGTAAGATTTATAAAAGTAAGGCAATATTGTCTTAATCATATATTATATTTTATTTTATAAATTGTGCCAAATTACTTTTAGAAATAAAAGTAAAAATTATATTTATATTTTATAAAAAAAGCTATGGTTTAGAAATACTTTTCGTTTGTTTTTGTTCTGTAAAAAGGGGCTGAAAATAAGATGAAGGCAAGATTAACAAAATAACTTTCAATCATTTCGTGGATTTAGGTCCGTGCTTTGGAAATACGATACCTTTCATCCAGAAAAAAATTACTATTTCCGAGATATAGGAAGATATTAAACGAAGTTGCGGGCAAAAGCTTGTAGTAAAATTAAATTAAATCAATGAACACTGAGGGGCTTGTAGAACAAACCAAGTGTCAAAAATTAAAGTCATAATTTTTGAGTAATCAATAGTTATTTGCTCTTGTGCCCTACCAGGAACTGATCAGTTTACGACAACTAAACACCAACAAATGTATAGGTAATGTTCAGATACAAAAACAAGCCTACTAACCAGTAGTGCTAAATTAAAAATGACGAGTGTATCACTAAATTAATAAATACAAAGGCAGATAACAATCAACAAATTTGTATTAAAAAATTTAATCACAGCTTTTAAAGTAAAGTGTTTCATTATCTAGAAACATTTTTGATAAAATAATCGCAAGAAAATTGCCGATAACGCAGTATTTCGGGCCTACACATCTTACAGATTAGCTACCTTGATTTGGCTACTATTCTACTGGTATATAACTTAATACGACAACAGGAAGCCAAACAATATACATCTGAATTTCACAATGAAAGGTCAGTGCGCATATTGGGCAATTAGTAATTTGTATCAGTGATGATAAAAATAATAATCACAGAAGTTAAAATAAAGTTATACAATCGTGACGTGTGCAATTAAACAAAACAAGACGTGTTTCAGGTATTTCAGTGTTGTTGTTAGTGGCTGTAGCGGCGGTGCACGGCCAGGTGGAGGAATGCCCACCGGAGCAGGAGACCAACTGGGAGATTGAGCTGCTACTCCGTCACGAGGACTGCCATAAGTTCTACAAATGCACCTTCGGCAAACCAGTGGAGTACAGATGCTATGGGGATCTTTACTTCAACCTGGAGACCTGGCAGTGTGACTGGCCGTTTAACGTGGACTGTGAAGGCAGGAACGACCCAGCTCTAACTACCCTTGCACCCACAACTCTTGAACCAACTACACCTGTACCAACTACACCTGTACCAACTACACCTGAACCGACTACCCCCGAGCCGACGACAACTACTACCACCACTACGACTACAACACCCGCCCCTACTACCACTACCACGACTACAACCACAACTCCCGCTCCTACCACTACAACCACAACCACAACTACCCCCGCTCCTACTACTACAACCACAACCACAACTACCCCAGCTCCTACCACTTCATCTACAACTACCCACGCCCCCGAGTGCGAGGTAGAAATCGATCCGGCTCCGACTCCGGCGCCAACTCCGGCTCCGGAACCGGAACAGGAGCTAGACTTTCTTCCGAATGGTTGTCCAGTAGACCCTCACGTGCACTGGCTGCTGCCGAACGCGCAAGATTGTAACCTTTTCTACTACTGCGTATGGGGAGAACTTGTTCTGAGGGAGTGTGCTCCTACACTGCACTTCAACCCTACACTGCAGGTAAGTCTTATTAAGGTGCTGCTTATAATATCATAACTATTCACAAAAATTAAAAAAAAAGCTGGATAAGAATTTTTTATAATCTGTTTCACTGCTGGGTTGGTTCTCTTCTCATTATGAGAAAGAGCTAAGCTAAGCTAACTAGCTAAGTATTGGCAGACTTCAGACATCTGCAGCACTTTCAGACGTACAGGTTTTCTCACGATGTCTTTCAACGTTCTGATTTAGCAGCAAGTAACAATACGCACATAACTATAAAAGACAAGGGTGCGTGCCGTGAAATTCAAATCAAGTACCTACCTCCAGGTTGGAAGCCAGACGTTTTCCCTGTCTGTCGAGTAGACTGTCGTAACTTATTCAATGCAACAAACGAGACAGTTTCCTGATGTGCCCATGACCTTTGCAGAAGTGTCTGAGTAACAGACACTGATGTGAGATTCGGTTTAAAAATATTGGTGTTTGTATGATGCTCTGATGAAATACTTTTGTTAGCAGTTGGTGGCAAGAGTATAAAGCAAAAAAAAAAACCTTCGAATTCGGTCTGAAATTGAAGTCTGAAATATTTTTTGTTTTATGAGCTTTAAATATCTCACTGAAAGTTTATTCCCAACACTAAGACAAAAGAAACTGTTAATCCTACGCGGTAGTATAAATAAAAAAATAACTTCCTCATTAGTAACACAATACCACATTACACTTGATCAGAACCGTGGAAGATGCATTCATCAACTATAATCAAGTCAGTCTTACAAGCAAAAACAAAATCAAAATGGGTTCAGCCCTTTGAGACCTAACACAACATACACAGACAAAACATGTTTGCTACGGAAATTAAAAATGAGGTGTAGCGTTAGGAAGAATGCTGGACTTTGTTTTCCATTCCTTTTCTCTCACGCGTACCTAATCATCTCAACCGTGGGACGTCCATGACCCTTTGCCTTGCCGACTGATTTCCATCATTTCCAACAAGACCGGTTAGAAGCGGCTCTCATCCAGCGCGTTCCTGCGGGCTTTATTAGGTCATCTGTCCACTTTGTAGGTGGACGTTCTACGCTGTGCTTGCCGGTGTGTGAAAGCGAAATGTTTTCGGGGATTTGGCGCTACGACATTGATTCGATGTCGTAATTTATAAGATTTTAAAGTTATTTTCGTGCATTCCAGGTGTGTGACTGGCCCCAGAACGCCGGCTGCACAGTGTCGGCGAACAAACACGCCGCCGCCCGCCGCCATCTCCTCGAACAGATCTTGAATTAAATATTAAAATGTAAACATTAGCGTTTATAATCTGTTTATTTGATGGACAAACCCTGCTTTTAATAAATAACCAGTAGGCTGTTGAATGCATATTGCATTTTATTTTAGCAATACGTACGATAGTATATTGAAAGATTTAGGAATTTAGGAATTCTGTCGATGGAATTACAATAAGTATCAGTTCTCCTTGTGCGCACTAAGCGCTTCGAAACCACATTCCTTATTCGCACAGCGAGGATGTGGAACTCTTTGCCGGAGTCTGTGTTTCCCGAAAAGTACATTATGAGTGTCTTCAAATCAAGAGTAAACAGGTGCCTTCTAGGTAAGCGTGTTTCATCCTAGACTGCATCGTTGCTTAACATCAGGCAGGATGTGGTCAAACGCGAACCTATTCCATACATTAAAAAAAAAGTATAAAACTATAGTTCAGAGTACTATTATTAAATTGTATTTAGGGAGCCTTTCCTTGAATAATATAATTCATCTATTAGTACCTATATTATTACTATAAGTATTTTTTTAGCTAACTGGTTCCCATAGTACAGCTTTGCTCAGCTTGTGGCTAGATGGCGCTGTGTGAAATGAAATGCCCTCCAATATTTACTTGTATAATAGATATTTCTATAACTCATGCATCTTTTGAGTTCACCAATTTGGAATCCGCAGTATGATAATCCTAATCCCAATCCTAACTTCTAATATAAAAGCGAAAGTAACTTTTTATCTCTGTCTAAATAAATAAATAACGTAGGACTATACACACAGCGCCATCTGGCCCCAAACTAAGCAGAGCTTGTGTGATGGAAGTCAGATAACTGATAGAATACATTAATACTTTTTTTTTGTAAATACATACTTATAATACATACAGTACACCCAGGCACACACACACACACAGTTTTGTTGTGAACAGGTGTCTGTTTGTCACCTATTCACAACAAAACGGTTGAATAGACTTTTTTTAAAATTGAATTGATGATTTTTAACTAGGCCAAAAGTAGCCTATATCCATTCTCCTAAAGTAAAGTTTTCGTAAAGTAGCCTATATCTGCTGTAGCCTATATGACAAGGGATATAGGCTACTTTTTTTTCGAAAACAATCTTCCCTTGTAAACTGTTAAGAAATGTAGTAAATAACATTGAAAAAGCAAAGCATGATAATGGTTGTCGTAAGCGCCTGACAAACGCAGATGTGCTATTGATATAATACCTATTGCTTCTATGGCAGTGTGCTATACTTCCTGTAATTTGATAGTAGTTACTATTTTGTTTATAATTCTATCGTGAATTGGTGCCGGTTCGTAAAATGACTCAAAGTGCAGAAAGAACAGTTACTAGGAGCAATGAGTATAGATTAATGAACCATGAATTATAGGTAAAAATTAGTCGGAGAAGGCAACGGAACGGAATACGGCTAGACTGAGCTAGCTGTAACGTACTTATTAGCTAAGCTAAAGTCCAACAAAAAAAATCAAGACTGCTTTTGTCTAAAATGACCCTTCTAAATTGGTCAAATTAGCCAAACGAATTTGCAGATATATAAGCTACTAAGTATAGCCTATTCAAAGAACCTTTGTACCTCTAATGATACCTGATGAAATCATGAAAACGCATGTGATCGCCCCGATCTTCTGTTTTTCGCCAGCTATCTTACGGAGGGAGAGAGGCCTTTGCCCAGAAGTGGGACAAAATGGGTTAAAATTATAATAATAATAATAAGCTTACGTAATCTACCCTTACCGATTTACTGTATCTATTATAGAACACGTTCACCCCCAGTGGTTGTCGACTCTGTAGCAAATAAGTATGACATATGGGGTATTTATAGTAAAAGAGCATAATGAGCACTCTGCACCACAGCATTAAAAAAATATCAGATTGAGAAGACGCTTATAATATTTTTAACTCGCAATCCGCAAATGCAAATCTCCTACTATGGAAGTCAGGATAGAATACTTAAATACTTTTTTATTTGTAAATATATATATGTACTTATAATAAACTAGAGGACGCCTCGCGATTTCACCCGCGTAGTTCCCGTTCCCGTAGGAATACAGAGATAAAAAGTAGCATATGTCAACCGGGGATAGAGTAACTTCCCAACGGTGAAAGAATTTTTGAAATCAGTCCCGTAGTTGCGGAGCCTATTCAATACAAATAAACAAACAATCAAATCCTTTCTCTTTATAATAGTATAGATAAAGAAACCCCAGACACAAAACAAACATTTGTTTAAAACTCAAACTGTTTGTCCTGGGTGAGAATCGTATCCACGCCGTTTAGGTCTTGAAGCAGACATACCACCAATAAACCAACAGGGCTGTCAAAATTTATTTTAGTAATACAAACTCTATGTTGCTCTGATATTTTGTGAGGTGCCTTGAGAATTCGACATACGGCGTAAACGTGGCAACAGACCATTCCTTTTTCTTCATAATTTGAATCAAACCCATTCCTTGCATTTTCTCTGCTTCCTGAGCTCAAAAACTATAATCCCACCCAGAACAAACATTTACGAATATCACATAGAAGTTTGTTGTGTCTGGGGTGGGTGTGTTCTAAATGTAAGCATAATAAGTGTGAATTAATTTATATACAAACTAAAAATAATTTAAAATGTTCTATTTGCATAAATACAGATCAGGTCGAAAATAAAATGAAAAGGCATCTCTACATATTAATATTGTTATTTTTCTTTTTTCTTTTCTAATCTTTTATTTGTAGTGTTTTTTGTTGTTGTAGTGTTATGCGTGTCAAAATAAATATTTTCTTTCTTTTTTTTCTTCTTTCTATATATTCAGCCATCACGAGGCGTGCAAAATACAAAAAAAAAGTTTTCAAAGAATAAAATAAATGTCAAAAAGGAATTTACAATGGTAAGGTTATATAAGGTTGGACTTATCTACACAGAAATCATATAGCTAGCTAGTTAAAGTAGTAAGTAGTTAGTACGTTTATTTAACCACTACGTACGACTCATAACTCTATATTGCACCTACTTTGGTGTTTTATCATTTATCTAGTGTAATTTTTAAACCTCGCTATTTGAACAATACCTTTAGCAATTTATTTGTATACAACATGAGGAATTTTATACACTATGCGCATAAAAGATGTTCCGATAGTCATGTTGTGCCGGTTAAGCGTACATAAATTACGTTACGAGTGACGGCGCACTGCGCATGGTTATATACTTAAATTGGGGCTAGGTAGTGTTGTGTGAATTGTGTAGCCCGAATAGTTTGGTACTTTATGTTTAACAAGCTGAAAAGTTCAAAAAATCTATAGCCCGACTGCGTACAAAAATCCGCTATTTTTTATTTATTTTAGCTTCTATCTAAATACACTTGGGGTTTTAAGACGAATGTAACGATACCTTAACTTTCAAAATCCATCCAGCAGTTTGGAGGATACGAGATAATAAAGAAATTCACATACATACAAGATACGCGCAATAAACATAACCACTTCCTTATAAGCCGGGTAATAAAAACACCTATTTCTTCATACAATACCAGAAAAAAATCTAAGTTTTGGATAATACGAGCGATGCAGCAATGTGACACAATTCTGTGACAACAATTTTTGACAAGTTTTTTTTGGTGTTAGATCTGTTTAGGAGGAGGTCGTCTTGGGCCACCGCATTACTGTGCTCCGGTTTGAAGGGTACTAGCTAGCGAAATTACAGAGCTGTTGAGACTAACCTTTGAGTTGAGACTAGCTCCTGGCTGTTCGATAGTAGAATGGGCAGAGTAGAAATATTAATATTGTATAAAAAGAAAAATAATTTTATCTTAAACTAAACTTTGGCTTGTATCCGGAACGCTCAATATGCATCTTTGTTCAGTGTTGTATAATTGGGCAATCCAGATCCATCCTTGAGGCGAATACTGCAGGTAGGTGGTGGAGCTGTCACGCACGCGGCGCATCAGGGACGCGACACGCTTGCGCATGATGACCGGGAGGATCGATCTGCGCACCTGCGAAC
Organism: Biston betularia; assembly: GCA_905404145.2. NCBI lineage: Eukaryota > Metazoa > Arthropoda > Insecta > Lepidoptera > Geometridae > Biston > Biston betularia. The sequence continues at coordinate 3,192,649 of FR989877.1, forward strand.
ACACCTGAGGCACTAAATCGGCATGGCAGCTTCATGAGCTACCTGAAGGCGTTGTTGTATATTACACGCAGGGCGTTGTGGGCTTTTTGGTGTGCTTAACCCATAAGCTGCACGTGTAAAAAAACTGACAATATAGGTACTTCCTATAGGTGCACCCTACAGGTCGTTCAACATCCATGTCGTCCTCGACATGGATGACCTAGTGACCTAAATATTTAAAGCTTGAAACCTTCAATAGTGTACTATCATTTGAAAGTGACCGGTGGGACTGTGCTGTAAGTTTTAGAGCCTACCTTAAACACCATAGTTCGCTTTCGATAGCATTATATCTGAGCCCATTGACTCTCGCATAACGCTCGCAGATTCCTATAAGCTTTCTGAGGGAACTGATTGATGGGCACAGTAACACCATATCGTCTGCATAGCTGTTGTAGCATGTTGACAACGACACCGTCAATCGAGCTATTGCTGAGCTCACATATCAGGCGGTCAGTGTATAGGTAGAAAAAGCTCGGTGAAGTCAAGCTACCCTATGTCAAATTCCACATTCCAGCCTGCATAAGTGTACACGTCCTATCTTAAGGATCTCTCCTTAAGTATTACTATGGTTCGGCTCAAGCTCCGGGGTCATTCCAGTGTCCGACAGTATAGTCTCGACCGCTGCAGTTCCCTTCAAACTGAATAACAGTAATGTTTATATACACTACTGTTTGGCGGCAGAATATATGGTACTGCGGTGGTACGTACCTAGGCGACCTCTTGCCAAGGAGGTCTACCACCAAATAAAAGTAGTGAGATGATATATAGGGTTTTATGTTGAGCACCGTAGTTCTAAAAGCGCATAAGTAATAGAAATTATGAATTCTAAGCTATGTTACAAATTTTAAAATCGTTGAGTGTTTTAATCTGAAGACTATTATGTAAAAGTTACAGAAAACCTAGACCTAGACGATACAAGACTGTGACTGTGTTGACGAGGTCAGACTAAAAGTAAAAGTTATAGAGACACCATGTAAGTCCGATTACAAACAAATTATATCTCGATTGTGTGTGGCAGGTTGTAAAGATATACTCGTACGCTGATGCCTGTTTGCGATGTGTCTCTTTATAATTCCTAGAACTTCGGTTTACACATAAAAGGTATATAAATAAATGAAATCACACATATTTAAGTTATATATTTTGATTAATTTAATTATAAATTACTATACAACATTAAGACATTATATCCGAGACAAAGTGATTCGATAAATAAATAGTTAGTAAATTGCATTAAACAATTATAATAACAAAATAAATAAAGCTTGCCCCTAATATTAATATGAGAATAGATACGAGTATGAGAAATAATAGGTAACTCAGTCACAATTTTAATAAACTATGTAATGCTACATATTAAATACTATTATTTAACTAGTGGGTGCCTCGCCTTGCTTCTATGTGTTTGTTGAGGGAAGAATAGGTAGTGATGACTCGACCCACACAGCTGACTGAAGAGGGCCACAGACACTGTTCCGTGTGTGGTTCGTAGAACAGACTATGTGGACAGCTGCGTGCTACTGGCACGCCGTCGAAGCATACGTAGTATTGGGCACAATTATCATGAGCTATCAACTTGCCATTCGACTTGCTGCCCGAGCAAATGGAAGGAGCTTCCCTAGCGTTACAGGCGCAGGGACCATCATTGCCGCCGCTTTCAGGGATAATCCTATCACCGCAATCGACATTTTGGGGCCAGTCGCAATCCCTGATGTTAGAGTTGTAAAGAAGGTTCGATGGGCAGTTCAGAGCCACTGGTTCGCCATGAGTGCAAACGTAGAATTGGTTGCAGTTTTCGTGAGATACCAAGATACCGTCAGAGCCTGAAGCGGCGCAGATTGTAGGGGCTTGGCTCGGATCACAAGTGTCTCCGTTGCTATCACCGCCATTATCACCGTTACCACCGTCTTCATTGCCATCGCTGCCACCTTCATTCTCAACAATGGGTCTGTTGCCACATTCAACGAGACTGGGCCAATCACAACGTTGCATGAATGGGTTATATAGTAAATTACCAGAGCAAAATATGGCTATTGGTAGACCGTGAGCGCACTTGTAGAATTGGTTACAATTTTCATGGGCCACTAGTGTACCGTCGGATCCAGCAGCACTGCATATACTCGGGGCTTCATCTGGATTGCAATTGCAAGTACCTACATTGTCGCCATCTCCGTTATCTTCGCCACTGTTGTCAGTACCGCCGTTGTCTTCGTTTCCTCCGTCGTTCTCAACAATTGGCCTATCTCCGCATTCAACAAGATGAGACCAATCGCACCGTTGGGTATAAGGGTTGTAAAGAAGAGTTTCAGGGCAGAATTGGCATACAGGGATGCCGTGAGCACACACGTAAAATTGGTTACAGTTTTCGTGGGCAATTAGTTGTCCATCGGAACCTGCCGCGGCGCATATACCCGATGCTTCCTCAGGATTACAGTTGCAACTTTCTTTGTCATCGCTTTCGTTTTCATTATTTCCACTTTGGTCTTCAGTGTTGCCAATAGGCCTGTTCCCGCATTCCACCTGGGCGGGCCAATCACATTGCTCAATGTACGGATTGTAAAGCAAATTACCAAAGCAATATAAAGCTACAGGAACACCGTGAGCGCATTTGTAAAATTGATTACAGTTTTCATGTGCAATCAAGACGCCGTCAGAACCGTCAGCAGCACAAATTCCGGGAGCTTCACCGGGGTTACAATTACAGGTGCCGTCTCCATTGTCAGTTCCACCGTTGTCAGTTCCGCCGTTGTCAGTACCGCCGTTGTCAGTTCCGCCGTTGTCAGTTCCACCATTATCAGTGCCTCCATTGTCACCTCCATCAATTTCAGCAATGGGTCTGTCCCCACAGTCAACAAGATGAGGCCAATCGCATTGTTGGGTGAATGGGTTATAAAGCAGGTTTCCATTACAATTTAGAGCAATGGGAACACCGTGAGCGCATTTGTAAAATTGATTACAGTTTTCATGTGCAATCAAGACGCCGTCAGAACCGTCAGCAGCACAAATTCCGGGAGCTTCACCGGGGTTACAATTACAGGTGCCGTCTCCATTGTCAGTTCCACCGTTGTCAGTTCCGCCGTTGTCAGTACCGCCGTTGTCAGTGCCGCCGTTGTCAGTTCCACCATTATCAGTGCCTCCATTGTCACCTCCATCAATTTCAGCAATGGGTCTGTCCCCACAGTCAACAAGATGAGGCCAATCGCATTGTTGGGTGAATGGGTTATAAAGCAGATTTCCATTACAATTTAGAGCAACGGGAACACCGTGAGCGCATTTGTAAAATTGGTTACAGTTTTCATGTGCAATCAAGACGCCGTCAGAACCGTCAGCAGCACAAATTCCGGGAGCTTCACCGGGGTTGCAATTACAGGTGCCGTCTCCATTGTCAGTTCCACCGTTGTCAGTTCCGCCGTTGTCAGTTCCGCCGTTGTCAGTGCCTCCATTGTCAGTTCCGCCGTTGTCAGTTCCTCCATTATCAGTGCCTCCATTGTCACCTCCATCAATTTCAGCAATGGGTCTGTCTCCACAGTCAACAAGATGAGGCCAATCGCATTGTTGGGTGAACGGGTTATAAAGCAGGTTTCCATTACAATTTAGAGCAACGGGAACACCGTGAGCGCATTTGTAAAATTGATTACAGTTTTCATGTGCAATCAAGACGCCGTCAGAACCGTCAGCAGCACAAATTCCGGGAGCTTCACCGGGGTTACAATTACAGGTGCCGTCTCCATTGTCAGTTCCACCGTTGTCAGTTCCGCCGTTGTCAGTACCGCCGTTGTCAGTGCCGCCGTTGTCAGCTCCACCATTATCAGTGCCTCCATTGTCACCTCCATCAATTTCAGCAATGGGTCTGTCCCCACAGTCAACAAGATGAGGCCAATCGCATTGTTGGGTGAATGGGTTATAAAGCAGGTTTCCATTACAATTTAGAGCAACGGGAACACCGTGAGCGCATTTGTAAAATTGATTACAGTTTTCATGTGCAATCAAGACGCCGTCAGAACCGTCAGCAGCACAAATTCCGGGAGCTTCACCGGGGTTACAATTACAGGTGCCGTCTCCATTGTCAGTTCCACCGTTGTCAGTTCCGCCGTTGTCAGTACCGCCGTTGTCAGTGCCGCCGTTGTCAGTTCCACCATTATCAGTGCCTCCATTGTCACCTCCATCAATTTCAGCAATGGGTCTGTCCCCACAGTCAACAAGATGAGGCCAATCGCATTGTTGGGTGAATGGGTTATAAAGCAGGTTTCCATTACAATTTAGAGCAACGGGAACACCGTGAGCGCATTTGTAAAATTGATTACAGTTTTCATGTGCAATCAAGACGCCGTCAGAACCGTCAGCAGCACAAATTCCGGGAGCTTCACCGGGGTTGCAATTACAGGTGCCGTCTCCATTGTCAGTTCCACCGTTGTCAGTTCCGCCGTTGTCAGTTCCGCCGTTGTCAGTGCCGCCATTGTCAGTTCCGCCGTTGTCAGTTCCTCCATTATCAGTGCCTCCATTGTCACCTCCATCAATTTCAGCAATGGGTCTGTCTCCACAGTCAACAAGATGAGGCCAATCGCATTGTTGGGTGAACGGGTTATAAAGCAGGTTTCCATTACAATTTAGAGCAACGGGAACACCGTGAGCGCATTTGTAAAATTGATTACAGTTTTCATGTGCAATCAAGACGCCGTCAGAACCGTCAGCAGCACAAATTCCGGGAGCTTCACCGGGGTTACAATTACAGGTGCCGTCTCCATTGTCAGTTCCACCGTTGTCAGTTCCGCCGTTGTCAGTTCCGCCGTTGTCAGTGCCTCCATTGTCAGTTCCGCCGTTGTCAGTTCCTCCATTATCAGTGCCTCCATTGTCACCTCCATCAATTTCAGCAATGGGTCTGTCCCCACAGTCAACAAGATGAGGCCAATCGCATTGTTGGGTGAACGGGTTATAAAGCAGGTTTCCATTACAATTTAGAGCAACGGGAACACCGTGAGCGCATTTGTAAAATTGATTACAGTTTTCATGTGCAATCAAGACGCCGTCAGAACCGTCAGCAGCACAAATTCCGGGAGCTTCACCGGGGTTGCAGTTGCAAGTACCTCCATTATCTTCACTACTGCTACCTCCATTACTTCCTCCTCCAGAACCATTGTCACCATTACCACCTCCACTACCATTGTCCCCATTACCACCACCTTCAACTTCTACGATGGGTTTGTCTCCACAATTAACATTAGCGGGCCAATCACAGCACTCAATATAAGGATTGTAAACTAGACCAGGAGGACAAGTCATTGTTACAGGTGAACCATGAGCACATTTATAAAATTGGTTGCAATTTTCATGTGCTACAAGGGTACCCTCAGAACCATCTGCGGAACAGATTCCTGGAGCGTCTTCTGGGTTGCAGTTACATGTACCCGAATTGTCTTCATTACTGTTTCCACCACCATTTTCGCCCCCACTTCCATTATCGCCACCGGATTCTCCATTACCACCGCCTTCAATTTCCACAATAGGTTTGTCACCACAGTCAACGTTGTAAGGCCAATCGCAGCACTCAATATAAGGATTATATACAAGACCAGGTGGACAATTTTTAGTAACTGGTACTCCGTGATTGCATTTGTAGAACTGGTTACAATTTTCGTGGGCTATAAGTGTTCCATCTGAACCATCAGCAGCACAGATTCCAGGGGCTTCGTCAGGGTTGCAGTTGCAAGTGCCTCCGTTGTCCCCTCCACCATTATCTCCACTTCCTCCGCCACCACCACCTTCGCCGTTTCCATTACCACTGTCTTCCCCACCATCGTTGCCACCTCCATCTATTTCAACAATGGGTCTGTCTCCACATTCTACATTATGAGGCCAATCGCACTGTTCGGTGTATGGATTGTATAGCAAATTGCCATAACAGTTTAGAGCTACAGGTACGCCATGAGCGCATTTGTAGAACTGATTGCAGTTCTCATGTGCAACCAACACGCCATCTGAACCATCAGCAGCACAGATTCCAGGGGCTTCACCGGGGTTGCAGTTACAACTACCTCCATTATCGCCCCCACCGTTGTCTTCACTTCCACCACCGCTACCACTTTCTCCATTTCCGTTACCGCTCTCTTCACAATCTACATCACCACCATTATCACCGCCACCGCCTTCAATTTCAACAATAGGTCTGTCTCCACAGTCAACGTTATGGGGCCAATCACATTGTTCAGTGTAAGGGTTGTACAAAAGACCAGGCGGACAGTTAAGAACAACAGGGACACCGTGATCGCATTTGTAGAATTGGTTGCAGTTCTGGTGGGCAACTAAGACACCGTCCGAACCAGCCGCGGCGCAGAGTGCAGGCGCTTCTTCAGGGTTACAATTGCATGTCCCGCCGCTGCCACTGTCGCTTCCACCATTATCTTGTCCTCCGTTACTTTCATTGCTGGCATTGGAATCCTCTTGACTGCAGTCTTCGCTTTCTGCACCGCCGCCGGGAGCGACTATAGGCCTATCGCCGCATTGGACGTTTTCTGGCCAGTCACAAATCTCAGCTAACGGGTTATACAGAGTTATGTCTGGACAGTAGTACGGGATAGCTTTGCCGTTAGAGCATTTGTAGAATTGGTTGCAATTTTCGTGCACTATTAACTCGTTGTCAGATCCATTTTGCGAGCACACGCTGGCTGCTTCGCCAGAGTTGCAATTACACACCTTACCGCTTAAGGTTAGCTGAAGCTGTGCAGCCTGAGCTAGTGTGATCGCACATAGCAATAATAGCACTGTGCCTGAAAAAATAAAAAAAAGCCCGATTATTAACTCGCAAGATAGTTATTTGTGAATAACTGATCAGAAGATTTCAGTTACGGAAGCAGCTATTGTATTATTTAAACAAAAAGTATACTATATTCGATTAATTTGAAACAAGAAAATAATGGAGAATATCCAGTCCATACTAAGTTGTTTTGTTGAAATATATCTAATGAACAATATAGTATATCTATACCTGCTGCTATAAAAATATTTGATTCCAACAATTGAACAACTCTGCTGACACCTACGCTTGTTGAACTGTTGGTAGATTTTGTTATTCAATGCCTAATACAAAATATGTATAAGGAGCTTGCAAAACTTATATAACATGTAAATATGTCAGACCTAATACATAATATAACCTCCTTAGGCTATGGTATGGTAGCTAAGTTGGAAACTCAATATTGCATTAACAATTTTAGCAATCAGGTCGGTAAGTAATTATGATTAATCACCAGTGAAATCTTGATGACGATGTGCGAGATATTATCTTTATGATGATAAGTACATTAATTCGAAAGGTGCAGAAGGTTTTTATCGTTCGTATAGGATTCGATTGAATGTCGATAAATATGTTTTTTTTTAATCTTTTAATCATAGTGTAAGGTCAAAATTATGTGTTCAGCTACTTATATTTAGCTTTCCAAAAAAACTTTAGCAGTTCATTTTAGTCTCTGAGCTTATTCGTTATGGATACAAACTTTTCTGTTAGGTATACAAATATTAGTTAGAATATAACTATAATATAGTTTTTTTAAATATAGAAACAAGATTTTACGAAATCGAATCGACGACGCCAGTTAAAGTTTTGAATTTCTCGTGCAGTGATACACTGTACACTTGTTTTTTTTTGCTAGGTTCACGTTTTGCCTCACCCTGCCTGATGTTAAGCAGTAGTACGGTCCGAGATGCTAGGTTTTTACTGCTTAGCCGTCGAATAACCAACAAAGATCTAGTGCTACTATTAATATAGTATATTTTTTTAAAGGAACTAGATATGAAGTAATGAGACGCTTTCGTTATGGAAACAGATATATCCTGCATGTGCATATCACCACTGCGGTAGCAGTGCAGTAGTAGCTTTGAGTAACAAAACAGAGCCCAGGATATAACTTTACCCCTCATTGCATCGTCATTGCACCTTGAGACATTTGATAGTAACGCGTCTTATTTATTAGTCACCATATTGCTAGCTACAGCTGCCCTTCAAACTGAAACATTTGCAGCATTAATTAATCAAGTGAGCTGTTTTGCTTTTAATTTAGAATCACCAAGAAGAGAGCTTGGTATGATTTCGTGGGACCCCCTACCCGCCTACCCCTCATGCGACATTTACACTTTTTGTTTAAGGGCTAAATTATTAAATTTAGTGAGATTAAATTAATGTTTTTTTTTCAGTGGCACATACAGAGTTTAAAAAATGTTTATTTTTTTTTGTATTATCAGTAAAATAATATAAAGCACAAAAAATAAATTTGTCGTTCTTTTGGAGAGATTTTCAATGCCGTAGTTTTAATGAGATTTGATAAGATTTTAATTCCCCGCTATTTTGAGCTCACGTAATTAATGGATGGTATAAAATAACCCCCATAACAATGTATCAAATATATAACATATTTGCGATGGCACCTACCTAGAAATTAAACTATGTATCACTAAAACCTAGAAACTGGCACTTCCTGTTAAACAGATCTACCATCTTATACTAGTACAAAAAGATAAGTAAAATTTTTGTAGGTACCCAAGAAAAAATGACACCCATGATAATAATGCTGTTTTCAATGCAGGTATTATCTTGTTTTTATGACCCATGTAAAAACATTGACTACTACGTGTTTGTTCATTTATCGACAGGAAATTTTATACTCCTTTATCGTACTTGTAAAATGTAACGGCTACCTATAACTAGGACTAATAAAAATAAACGTTTCTGTTAGGTGGATGATACGTGTATAGCACTTAAGGCAAACGCGTTTTTTTTTTATTTATTAATTTTGTTCCTACAAGTTTTTTAAGATTTAAGTACTCCTTATTTTAAAATGGTAGGTACATTTATGTTTATTTTTAGGTAGTTACTGTTATAGTTGCAATTGAATTATTATTAACTAGCTGCGGGTTCACCTGCGTAGTTCCCGTTCTCGTGGAAATACAGGGTAAAAAAGTTGTATATAAAAAGCCGTGGGAAAATATTGCATCCCAACGGTGAAAGAATTTTTGAAATCGGTCCAGTATAGTTTTTAAGTTTATTCGTTACATATAAAAATACAATTCTTTCCTCTTTATAATATTAGTATAGATATAAATAATATACTCGCACCAAATTTACTATAATTGAAATGCAGATTTCATAGATATCTTATTATTTTGTAATAATATTAAAGACGAAATCTTCGTAAAGTAAATTTTCAGAGTTGGATTATCAAGTTATTCTATTTAATATAGCTAATAAGTTTAAAACCACTTATTAATTGAAAAGAAACATTATGGAAATGGAGATTAAACAAACATTAATTTTTAGATTAAAAAACAAAGTTCATTTCTTTCTTAAAATCTTTTTGTTGAAGTTTAATGACATTAGTTAATATTGCGCATTCATTTTTGTGTTGCACTGAACACATGTATATTCCGTTTGTAAATGTGTGCAGCGTTTTATTAACATTCCAGCCAGAGTCAGTTACATTGCAGGCTAAGTGTGTTTACAATCTTGGACCACACTGTTACTTAACATCAGGAGAGCTGTGGTCAAACACTTAGTAGGAGGATATCACTGATCACTGATTTCCAAATATCACTTTAACACTAATAAATAAATAATAAATAATAAATAAATATCGTAGGACATTACACACAGCGCCATCTGACCCCAAACTAAGCAAAGCTTGTACTATGGGAGTTAGATAACTGATAGAATACTTAAATATTTTTTTTTTGTAAATACATACTTATAATACATAGAGTACACCCAGACATAGAACAAACATTTGGTTTTTATATCACAAAATGCTTGTCCTGGGTGGGAATCAAACCCACGCCCCACAGCTCTTGAAGCAGACATGCTACCAATGAGCTAACAGGGCTGTCAAGGCTGTCAATCAGAAGAGCTGTGGTCAAACACTTAGTAGGAGGATATCACTGATCACTGATTTCCAAATATCACTTTAACACTAGAACAAAGGGTAAATGCGCGGACCTACTTACCTCTCATTTAATAGGCACTTTTCGTTAGTATTCTGGAATAATTGCAATGATACTGATAGCAATAATTTAAATTGCACATTATTTATACCTTCGACGATACACTCGTATCTGACTGATTATAATAAAAACTGATTTTAGTGATTACTAAGAAATAATTATACGTTTTGATAAATAAAACTTCCACAAAGATACGTTTGGCGATTCTATTTCTCAGATTTGTGTAATATTCTTGGAATATTCTATTTCAGAAATTACACTTCATGAAAGAAAAAAAATGGGAATAATATAGGTATCTTATTCATAAACGTTAGGTAAACTAATTTGTTCATACATAATTATATTATTGTAGTTAGTACACTTTAGTTATGAGCATAACTTTATTCTTCTCGTAATACAAGAAGATTATATGTAAATCATTTAAATATACAGGGTTATCGGTGACTAACAAACCCTAAGATAGACTTCTGCAGTTATTTTTATGGTTGACAGGCAATGTGTTTGACCACAGCTCACCTGATGTTAATTAACGGAGTGGTCGAAAATCGAAAACACACCTTAGCATAGAATGGAACTGGCTCTTTAGGGAGAATGCCGGAACATAACGTTAGGTGCTTGGCTGCAGATTTGCAACTTGAAGGTGGTAGCTAGCCAGTCGAGTACTAGAAAGTATCCTACCACCAAGCAATGGTTTCCTCGCGACTTTTTCCTTCACAGGCAAGCTCATTGTTCAGGTTCGAAACCAAACCCTTCGGCGTGTGAAGCGATCGCGCTAACCACTGAGCTAAAATAGCAAAATAAATTAAAAATACTCTACTATACAATAAAAAAAATAAGCCGTCGATGCATGCGGGCCGCTTCCAACCGATCTTATACCGGTGTTATACTCGTATGTGGGAAAAATCTTAGCAATTTCGGTTTGCTTAGTGGTCAGGATCGGAGGGGGTGTCAGAGTTAGGGGGTACCGCAGTTGTGAATAAATTCCAAGAGATCACATATACAATATACATCCATAATTATTCATATAGACAAAAACCGATAATGCAGTAAATAACACCTTATAAAGCAATAAAACAGTAAAACTTTTTGTTATTTACTTTAGTAGGTCAAATAAAAAAGATATGATAAAATGTATGATACTTGTTAAGGTAGAAGGTGGTCCAAGTTATTCGGCAATTGTTTTAATACTTTATTCTGTTGTTTCGATGATAAAAATATATGAAAGAAATGTTAAATAAAAATAAAATCGGATGTACTTACAACGGCTACTCCGTTTCGCTACGCTACATTATTAATTGTATATGATATAAGAAACATCAACAGAAACTAGACTCCCTAAAATAATAAAACTTTATTAAATTCTATTCATTGAAACATTTTACATTCAGTAATATTAAAATACAAGGCATGTCGGTGCCCATTGCAGCTGAGTAACATCAGGTGAACTGTGGTCAAACACCTAGCCTGTCAACCATAAAAAAAGCAAAATCCTGGGCATTGCTGCTTTGGCATGCATTATTTTGAGACTTTCGATGGTTAGTCGCAATAGCTCTTTAATTTCGCTATTAAACCGGAACACAGTCATGTTTAACACTACTGTTTGCCGGCAGAATATCTGATACTACGGTGGTACCTATCTAGATGACCTCATGCTATGGAGATCTACGATCATCCACTATATGTATATACAATTATACACTGCTGAAATAATAGCTCTCCATTTTGCGATGTCGTCCAGTAAGAGGGAAAGAATCCAGCAGAATTTTCATGCAAAGCTTTGGGTTTTAACGAAGTAAATTTTTTTATCTTTTACTTCCCAACAAACGCATGCTAACAACCCATCAAAAATATTTAAATTAATTCTCACACAGGAATCAAACAAAACATTCTGACGTAACGCCCTTGCGATGAATGCATGTCAGAAAATTAAGGAAGATCCTTAAAACTTGTCAATAAAGTTTACTTCGATTTCCGCTAATTATTAATTATAGCGAAAAGTCTTTGTGGCATCATTTGTAGTCTACGAGTGCACAGCTACGACGAATGCTACGAAAAGCGTTTACCTAGCATAGAAGTCTCAATTACGTCATTGTAGCATAATTATTTTGTTGCCAAATACAGTATCGTACACTTGTAACTCTTGAGGGTAAATCCCCAACTATTTCATAATATCTGTAATACATACACACACACAAACACACTAGTAGATAATGTGCAAAATTACTCATCGTTTAAAAACGCGCTACGCCGTGCTTTTTTACACGACTGCACAAAAAATGCATTGTTTTTACAAGTTCGTGTACGAGTACATGAGATGTCTTAATTCCTCCTGATCTTCTGATATGAATGCCACGGCTAATTTTGATATAAGTGGTATCAAAGAAAAAATTGCGTTACTTCATTCAAAAATAGATCGATTGATAACTCGGCTATGGGACTCTAATGGAACCAGACTCAATTTACTTTTCAAAAGATCTGATAACCTTGGTCGCGGTCGTCTATAATTTGATGAGTAGTATTTGTAAAATATTTTAAAATTATTTTTAAAAGCGTCATACTCGTGATCGGATGCTGCTTGCGGATCGCTGGTCTGCTCGTGGTATAATACACACAAACTAGTACTAGATTAAGATTAATTAAATTAAGTTGCCTCTCCCTGTATTGTAAAAAAAAATGTTATTAAAAAGTTGACAAATGTCACAAATCCCAGTGTCTGTGGAGCGTATTATACGTATTAAAAAAAAATTAATAACTATTTTAAAATAATAAATAGGTTCAAAAATAATGCCCTCGTTTTTTTTCTTTTTTAGTTTGTTTTTATGATAATATAAGTACTTTCGTAAAAGATCATTCATGTTTTTTATTTTGCAATTACGACTTACAACGTCGTAAGACGAGATAATGCTTTCGCATCAATGAGAAGACATGACATATGCAATTCAAAAATTGTACAACTCGGCTAATGTAATTTTTAAACTTTCACGATTTAAACGCATCATTATGTAGATACCTAACCCGAGCATAGGTACTCCAACAGCGCCAGGGTCACGATCGAGCGTTGACACCTTTGTTTTTTGATCAATGTTTAGCATTTGACGTTCGACTAAATTCTATACGGAACCTTATCATGATACAGACAGGACATGTAGGTACAATTGTACATATAACACAGATTTTTATGATTCAACGTTACCTACTCAATTAGTTACCTTCACAGTGATATCCTTGATAAATTAACAAGGGTATAGTGCAATACTCAATCTATAATAAGAAAGTGTAATCATCAGAAGATATTTATCGATCGTTCCATGTAATCTACCATCAACGATTTCTTTTTTGTAGTTTCCGATTTTAGAATAAGTTGTACCTACAACTAACCTACCCGGAATGAAAATCAGCTATACAACAAAAATAAATCGAGATGTTTGATAACAAAGCTGTTATTGCCCAAAATACACCTACGCCAACATTCAAGTCGCACCTGACTCCACCAATCATAATATTACAAACTAGCAGCTCGCCCCGGCTTCGCACGGGAAAACATAACTCGAATAACAATATAAATTTATCGATCCAGTAGTTTCGGATTCAATACAAACAAACAAAAAATCAAATCTTTCCTCTAGATGACAACTGTAATAGATAGTTAGACATATGGCATTGAGGACTTATATGTAGCTGTCAATTTGCATTATAAAACGTCACTCTATTCTACTTACTGTCAGTAGTTTTTGCTGCGCATGCTAAGTAAGGATGTTTTCAAATTTTTCACAGCTTGGGTTACATTATTGAATTTTCCATAAGGATGCCTAATTGTTTTTTAAATAAAATATAGCCTATGCCCATTATGGATAATGCAGCATTCTAATAATGAAAGAATTTTTTAAATCGGTCCAGTAGTTTCGAGCCTATTCATTTCATTTTTTTCCTCTTTCTAATAGTATAGAAGATAAATGTATGAAATAAAACCCATTACATTTGAAGCTGAAAATTTACATCACTATTTTCAAACATATTTTAACCTACTATCTATTTTACCATTACTACCTATTTTATCATTTTTTACTTGGTGGTAGACCTCCTTAGCAGGAGGTCATCTAGGTAGGTACCACCGCAGTACCAGATATTCTGCTGCCAAGCAGTAGTGTGTAAACATTACTGTGTTCCGGTTTGAAGGGTACTGCAGCTAGCAAAATTACTGGGCTGTTGAGACTAACCATCGAAAGTCTCAAAGTAATGAGCACCAAAGCAGTGATGCCCTGGACTTTGTTTTGTTACTCAGAGTGCTGTGTATCACTGCAATGGTCATGGACAAGCGTTATCTCTTACCATTAGGAGAGCGTCTCGTTCGTCTCATTAAAAACAACCTTTTTTATCCTTTCATCGTAGTAAGTTATTACTATACGCACTTTAATTAACTGCCTAGATTAATTGGTGTCTGATGAAGGAGTCTATACGTCGTATTTCGATAGCACAGGAAACGTACCGTACGTAACGTAGGATTTACTAATTAAATTTCTATGTAACAACTACTATTATCGTATCCTAATGAGATTAATTCTATTTTGACAGCCAATTAATGTATAATGTTCCATTGAGCGTTAGCAAAATATTAGATAAGGTAAGACGGCTGACCGATAAGTATATCATGTACATAGGTACCTATTTATGGGACATTTAAATTTTTTCTCTTCAATTTTGGCATCGCACGTTGTGCAGTTGGCTTGTGTCAAATATTTTGATATTTTCATAATATTTGACACAAGATTTTTATACAAATTATTTTATACTTTTTCAATTACATACTTTTAAACCGTTGTGGGTTTTTTTCAAAATTTTGCTTTTTATTGAAACTTTTTAGAGAGCATAGATATTATGTACATGACGCGCCGCCTCGGGCGTTCGCCCGAATGACCCTGTGGAAGATACGCCTCTGCTACAATAGGTAGTATGTACATTAGATAAGTATTTGCAAGTTTTGGTTTAGTACAAACAAATATTTACTGCAGCGCTACCTGGTCTTGTCACCGTAACATATATCTAAGAACATGTACCAATCAAACCCGAACCCATAACTGAAAACTGCATCAAAACCGGACTAGTAGATAGTTTTTGAGAAAAATGGCAACATGGATTTGCACAAACAAACATCCTCATAAGGTTCTTTTGGTCTCTGTACTTTATTATTCTTATGGTATGCACAATAAAGAGTTATATCTATCTATCTGTAAGTAGGGTGATATACAGATCTTTTACAAAATTTTGTCATGACTCAACATGTGAATATTATGCTTTAAACTAAAGATAAATAGATACTAATAAATGTTACAGGGTTACAATCAACGATGTACAGTATAAACTTTATTAGTTACACTGTCAATATGTGAAAAAAAATAGAATAATAACACGTCAAATAAATTAATACTTAGCAATGAATAGATAATGTCAAAAATGTATACTTAATAAATATTTTTATCTCTATTAATATTATGTCAAATTTGCCTGGCCTTTATTTTGCTCAGCGTTTGAGTATTGCCATACAACGCGGCAATGGGGCCAGCGTTTTGGGAACTATTCCCATTGATAGCGGTCTTTTAGAGTAGTTATTATTTTAAGTTATTTTATTTTAGGTCAATTCTTGTGTGTTTATTATATCTGAGTGACATGTCAAATTTATATTAATAACTGTATATAATTTAAAGTCAATCGATAAAACCGACACGATGCCTTGTTGAGGATTATCATCTCATGATGAAGATAGATTATTTATTTATTAGGATTATTCTAGTAGCCGTAAACACCATTGATAAGTCAAAGGATAGCAAATTACGTATTTTCGTTTACCTGGACAACATATTTTTTCCAGTTGTTTTGATTTAAAAATCAAACTACTGAACCGATTTTAATAAAATTTTCAAATCGGTTTATAAATAGTGGCGTTCTGAGGACAAAATAATATAACCGAATTGAGAATCCTCCTTTTTTGAAGTCGGTTCGCACACAATGTTATAGTTTGACAGCCCCGTTGGCTCATTAGTAGTATATCTGCCTTGAGAGCTGTAGGACGTGGGTTCGATTCCCACTTAGGGCAAACATTTTGTGAATAAACAAATGTTTGTTCTGTGTCTGGGTGTTCTGTATGTATTTACAAAAAAAAAGTATTTATGTATTCTATCAGTTATCGGACTTCCATCACACAACCTCTACTTAGTTTGGGGCCAGATGGCGCTGTGTGTCCTACGATATTTATTTACCGGACTTCAACATTTTCAAAAAATGGCGCAAAAGCTTGGAAATAAATAAATGATGTTTGATTAATATCATTACCATTTAATTAAAACAAAGTCGGCAACCCACAAAATTATTGACGTAGGTAATATTCTACGCAAAATATACCTAATAACGCTGATTTGATAAAGATTATGATTAGAATACGTGATTTGTTACTATCAGGAATTCTTATGAGCAGTAATCATAATATCTGGTATAAATATAGGCATAAGTACCTAATTACTTATTACGTTAGAACGTAAGTACATTTAGCCAATTAGAGTCGAATGATCATTATCATAAAAAAATGATTTAGTCGTAGATACAGAGCACAATAATCTACTTGATACCCGATTAGTTATATGATTGCTGACATCGTGCTCTCAGTCTATTACTAAACAAATAAATAAATATCTGAGGAAATTTCCACCAGCGCCATTTTTGTAAATATGGAAACAAAATATTGGTAAACAACTTTTTTCTATGGTTGTCAAGCTTGGTGTTTGACCACAGCTCACTATAGGTGTTAAGTGACGGTATGGTCGAAAATGGTAAAGCACAAATAGCCTGGAATGGAACTGGGTCTCATATGAGGCTGCCGGAACACACCGTGTTTGATAGCTAGCCGAGAACCTACTGGAAAATACTCTCCTACCATACTATGGCTTCCTCACGATGTTTTCTTTCACCGGCAGCTCAAGCTTAACACCTAATGAAAAATATTTTTGTCGGCAGCCTAATGAAGTTTCGGAAGCTTAATTAGGACACCATCTGTCTTCCAATGTAGTGAGTGGTTCTGGGTTTTTTTTAGTTTGTAAATTTTTGGAAGATTTTTCAATTTGACGTGTACGATTTTGGGGGGAGGGGTTATGTCCCCTGTGACCGTCCCCTTCGGACCGCGCCTAATATAAAACTAGGCTACAGCTAGCCTAGAATGGAGTTGCCAAATTAGAATACCGGAACACTACACCGTTAGATGCTTACGTTTAACTTCAAGGTGGTAGCTCAACTGAATACTAAAAAGCACCGTAGGTACTAATGGTGTCTTCACGATCTTTTCCATCACCGATACCTGACGTACATTTTTTGGATTTGAACCCACGCCCTTCGGCGTGCGATCTGACCATGTTATTAATCACTGAGCTCGTAGTGCACTTAATTGCAATTTAATTTAAAGATCAAAAAGGGCCGCCCCAAAGTGTTGTGTTGTATAATTCCATCAGATAAAGAACCTATCGATAACAAACTGTTATCATTTGCGTAGTGATTATAAAACAGAACCCCCTAAAGTGTAAGCTGTAGGAAATTGTGAAATCATGAGTAGGTACACTTACCTACTCTTTGATTGTGAAATAGGAGGTTTATCAAATCGTGTCGTTTCTTTGTTTAAGGGCAATAAAGTACCTACTACTTCATAACAACGAAATATAAATTAGGTAGCCACGTATTCCCGCATCATATTCATTTATCATAGATTTCTACTCAGGACAAGCATTTCTGTGATGAATATTCAAATGAATTTTTGCTTTGAATCTAGCTGGTTGCTCTAAATGTATGTTTTTACAAAAAAAACATGTAAACTAAATAGTTATTAATTCACTTGTTCTGTTGGCCCATTGTTTAATATCTATCTATAGTTAGAGCTGTAGGGCATCAGTTCGATTCTCACCCAGGACAAACATTAGTATGTGACATAATAAAAAAATTTGGTTTCACATAAGTATTTATTATAAAGTACGTTTTTACAAAAAAAAAATTAATCATTCTATCAGTTATATGACCCCATCATACAAACTTTGCTTAGTCTTAGTTCAGATAGCGCTGTGTGTAATGTCCCACGATACTTATTTAATTTTTTAAACCTTTCCCATAGTACCTACTAGGTATACCTACCTACTTACAATTTTAGATACTTGGTGGTAGATCTCCTTGGCAGGAGATCGTCTAGATAGATACAACCGTAGTACCTACCAAATAAACTGCCGTCAAGCAGTAGGTAATGTGTGTTTTTTTTATGTTCGACAAGCTAGGTGTTTGACCACAGCTCATCTGATGTTAAGTGACGGTGTGGTCGAAGGTGGTAAAGCACACCTAGGCTGAAATAACACTGGCTCAAACAAGTCAAGTGGCAGCCAGAACACACCGTTAGGTGCTTAGCGGCAGATTTTCAACTTGAGGGTGGTAGCTAGCTAGCCGAGTAGTCCGAGTAGGTAGGTACTAAGCAGAAAATACCTTACCACCACGCTATGGTTTCCTCACGATATTTTCCTTCACCGACAGCTCAGGTTTCAGTGTTTTGTTGGTCAAAGATCTGGATACTACTGCAATGGTCATGGACAGACGTTGTCTCTTACAATCAGGAGAACGTTTCGTTCGTCTAAATACTTTTACATAAAAACAAAAGTTACTTACTTACTTGTTTGCTTACTTTGGAGCTAGACGTTTAACTATGGGAGCCAAAAAATAAATTTAAAAAAATACAAGAATAAAAATGTGTGCTTAAGAGACCAGCAACGTGATGTCATAAAATTTATTCAAATTACAAGTTACAAGTAGGTAGACTTATGCTATGCCGGCGGTCCGGTTGTCAGTACCGTCTAGTCAGCGCTAGATTACGAGGAACTCATCTTGTACTCATGTTACAAGACGAGTTCCTTTACGCCGTGTACGATATTCGAGAAAGACTACGGTGCTGACTCTTTATAAAGTTATATATTTCATTATTCAATCTAGAGGAACCAGAGGCAATTAATAAACATGGGAGGCCATCGCCCCTTGTGAAATGTTCAACGAAATTTATTTATTTATTAACATGAAATGTAACTAAATATAAATTGACCTTTTCACCAATTGCAACTTCCATGTAAAATTTTGAAAATACAAAAAGTACCTATCTTAAAAAAGAAAAGTAGGTATTCGTCGTGAATTCGACTGCAAGGAATAAGTTAGGTGGGATTAAATGATACGAGTTCCTGTTGGTTGTCCAGGAATCGAAACAAAGTTAATTTAAACTGTATCTCTTACCTACTTGTAGTTTCTTCTATAATTTCTTTGAAGTTTCAGATAGCTCTAAAATAGTCAAATCACATAAGTATACAGGACTATTAGAATTAACTTGCCACCGCTCGTACTCAGCAAACAGCTTGTACTTACCTACATTTTCGCATAATATAAGGTGAATAATAAATTATTTATAAAAAAAAAAACGTTCATTTAAAAAAGACATAATGCATTTTGTACTGACTTTTTATATTACGAAAGTTTTACTAAACCTACCAAAACTTGAAATGTAGGTATATGCATGAACTAGCCAAAATCAAGGTTTTGATCATCATAACATAGAGTAAACTTTTTAAATAGATTTTGGGGACTTTATTGATTTTTGTCTAAAGTTATACGAATTCTTGTCATACTGTACTTACGTAAAGCTATCTAGGAATTATGGCTAGCTTATTAAAAATTACTCTGTAGGTATAGTACCTAATCAAGTTTTCACCTGGTGCCGCGCCTTGTGAAAACTTGTACATTACAGTCATGAATGAATAACACTAGGCGTTTGTAGCGTTACATCAACTTTAACTACAAATTAGCAGGAATGTTTCTGATTAGATAGTCTCGTCTCGTTGCTATTGCTTTTTAAGTTTTTAACGTGCTCTTGGGTAGTTGGACCAAATTCCAGGAAAGAAAGAATAGACCTAGAATCATATACATATTATGTAGGTAGGTAGGTACATTCTACTTAACTAGGCGCTCAGTCTATTTAATAATCGTGTCGCTATTAAAATGTGTTTCTGTGACATGAGGGCTGGCCACTTAGCCTTACTAAATTTATAAAATTAAGTATTTGGTATTTGTCCACAGAAACAATTTGAGAGTTTACACAGGTGCTGCGTGAAAAGGAACGTTACGTGGTTAGAGAATGAGGTTGACGTCAACAAAGCGACTGGCGGTGGCGGGCTGGCGGTGGCGGGCGGGATGGTGCGCGTCAGAGAGTCGTCACCGGCTGGCTGCCTCCGCGGCTCCGCGCCCGCTCACCGTCCGTACGGCAGTGATAAGCAAACCTTGCCGCGTTCGCCATGCCGCGCGTCTGATGCCACACTTGGGAGCTAAGCTGTCTTCATGCCTCAGTGTCCTCCGACGCAGCACAAGTGAGCCGCGCTCCGTTCCGCCACAAACCTCGGAAGCAGCTAAACAAACAGCTCACATGACCTCGGTGGCTTCTTGTTGCAGATGTCAGCCGCCGCCGCACGCTCTACGGCGGTTTTATCATATTTTAGAAAATGACTGAAGGCCCTCTGTTACACCATGATAAGCCGGTGAGTGCAGCCCTTATGAAGTTACGTGAATGGAAGTGAACATCAAAATAAAGCACTATTTATATCATCTGTCAAATGTGTTGCGGGCGATTGTAATCGTTATGACCGAAGCGCAAGGTAGATAATTGTCTGATTATTAGACCTATTCTAGGTGGTGTGATTGACTTACTCTACTTCTGTAATATTCTGTGGCTTTATACAGGTGTTTTCTGCATTTATTAACTTCGTACAGTACATAGCAAACACATACCGAGTCCATACAAAAAACAATGCCTCAATCACCCTAATTACCTACGTACCTATGTACGTATATATATGTAATTATGTATGTCGTATGAGTGTCGAAGTTTTAAATTATTTTTTCCTCAAATATTGCGACATTATGAAACACGCGCTTTAACCCTAGATTACTAACCTTCGTCGATTCGACGACGCGAGTTTAAAAAAATTGCGATAACTTCTGCGCGCGCGATCTCACTTCATTCATACTCCGGCTAATCTCTGTCGACTTGTTGCCCCCCACAGTGGACGGTAAGGTTTTGAGTGGAGGGAGTGCTTTGGGCATGCAGGTTTTAAAGATCTTACAAGTCTTATAACAAGAACCTCAGATGATGTGATTGACGATGATGAAGAGGACAATATTTCTTTGGCTCAATTAGCCCAAAATTTACGACCTGCTTTATCTACTACTGAAACAGACGAATTCATTGATGTAGATCAGTCTATTGCAATTTGTGCACCAGCTACGGAGGATGATATTGTACGGGAAGTTCAAGAGGAAAATGAAAATGAACAGGAAGACTCGGAAGAACAATTTACAGTGCCAACTTTGATTGACGGTCTCAATGCTGTTAGTGTATTACGAAAGATTGTTCTTTTTAATGAAGATTTCCACATGCAGGGAAATTGTGACGATACGCTGATTAAAATCGAACGTGAATTACAAAATGTGTATGCACGACAGAAGTGTTTCAAACAAACTAAAATTACAGATTTTATGCATACAAAAATGATGGAAAAATGATATTGTTCTTTTATATTATACGTTTGTATTGAAGTAAACAAAATGCGGTTTAATTTCCTACATGAATATACATATTATCTTTTCTATTAATACCTGTCACCGGTTGTTACAACTATCGGTTTTTACGACTCAATATGAGTAGTCCCTTCGATGTCGTTATAACAGATTTTGACTGGTCAATACCGTTTATGGCGACATCGTTTAGAACCACATACCGGTTAAATTGACCAAAATCAAAGGTCCTGGCTGAATGTTATATGACCGCCTTATCTAAAACATTGGTTTTTACGACATTGTTTACTACGACATACCGCATTAAGCGACCACATTTGGTTAATGTTTTCGGAGAATTATATCTGTAGAACGACCGGCTCAGCTGTATTGTAAACAATTTGAGTAGGTAACTGTATCCACATCTGGCACAGTATAATAGTCAATGGCTATTATCGTAAAATTAAACAAAGTTTAGGGTCTTTTGTAATTCTTAGAAACCAAGCACATGCATGCCGTAGCCTCAAGGCCCGCTTCATCATATCTCTTAAGTCAGTTTGTTACTTATCTTTACACAAGACGCACCAAAACATTATTGTTGAGTTAACTGTGAAAATTGTAACATGTCGCAAAAAAGAAAACAAATCAGTATCGAAGAAAAATCGCATATTATTTCAAAGCTAGAGAAAGAAATTCCAAACAAAGACCTGGCAAAAGAATATGGTGTATCCCACTCGACAATTTCAACAATTTGGAAAGATAGGGAGAAAATTCAAATCCTTTACGACAAGAATTTTTTGAAAATGAAACGAGCCAGAACAACGCGGCATACGAAGATTGAGGAAGCTTTGTTAAAGTGGTTTAAATATCAAAGGACAAATAATGTGCCGATAAATGGACCAATTCTTCAACAAAAAGCAAACGATTTTGCTCAACGTTTTGGTGAAGATTTTGTTTGCTCGTCTAGTTGGATTCAACGTTTCCGGGCTCGACATGGCATTGTCAGCGGGAAAATGAGTGGTGAAGCTGCCAGTGTGGATAAAGATGCTGTAGACCAATGGATTACGCAAAAGTGGCCTACATTATGCGAAGGCTACAGTCCAGAAGACATTTATAACGCAGACGAAACCGGACTTTTTTACAATATGACACCAGACAGGACTTTAAAATTCAAAGGAGAGAATTGTTCGGGAGGAAAAATGTCCAAGACGAGACTAACGATCATGGTTGCAGCAAATATGACAGGATCCTGTAAAAGGAAGCTTTTAGTTATTGGGAAATCTAAGAAACCAAGATGCTTTAAAAACATACGCTCACTGCCGGTAACGTATGAAAACAATGTGAAGTCATGGATGACATCGGAAATTTTTGAAAGATGGTTACGAAACTGGGACGCTGAATTAAAAGCAAACAATAAGAAAGTTCTTCTTTTAGTTGATAATTGTCCTGCTCATCCGGCTGTTACTAATCTGAAGTGTATTAAACTCGTGTTCTTACCACCAAATGTTACATCTGTACTGCAACCTATGGACCAAGGTGTAATAAGATGTTTAAAATCTCATTATAGAAGACTGCAAGTGTTAAAGTTAATACAAAGCATTGACAGTAATAATCAGAACAGCTTTACGGTTCTTGATGCCATCTTGATGATATCTGAAGCATGTTAGTTAGCTATAGTTTTTTGTGAAACTTTTTCCCATGCTTCAGATATCATCAAGATGGCATCAAGAACCGTAAAGCTGTTCTGATTATTACTGTCAATGCTTTGTATTAACTTTAACACTTGCAGTCTTCTATAATGAGATTTTAAACATCTTATTACACCTTGGTCCATAGGTTGCAGTACAGATGTAACATTTGGTGGTAAGAACACGAGTTTAATACACTTCAGATTAGTAACAGCCGGATGAGCAGGACAATTATCAACTAAAAGAAGAACTTTCTTATTGTTTGCTTTTAATTCAGCGTCCCAGTTTCGTAACCATCTTTCAAAAATTTCCGATGTCATCCATGACTTCACATTGTTTTCATACGTTACCGGCAGTGAGCGTATGTTTTTAAAGCATCTTGGTTTCTTAGATTTCCCAATAACTAAAAGCTTCCTTTTACAGGATCCTGTCATATTTGCTGCAACCATGATCGTTAGTCTCGTCTTGGACATTTTTCCTCCCGAACAATTCTCTCCTTTGAATTTTAAAGTCCTGTCTGGTGTCATATTGTAAAAAAGTCCGGTTTCGTCTGCGTTATAAATGTCTTCTGGACTGTAGCCTTCGCATAATGTAGGCCACTTTTGCGTAATCCATTGGTCTACAGCATCTTTATCCACACTGGCAGCTTCACCACTCATTTTCCCGCTGACAATGCCATGTCGAGCCCGGAAACGTTGAATCCAACTAGACGAGCAAACAAAATCTTCACCAAAACGTTGAGCAAAATCGTTTGCTTTTTGTTGAAGAATTGGTCCATTTATCGGCACATTATTTGTCCTTTGATATTTAAACCACTTTAACAAAGCTTCCTCAATCTTCGTATGCCGCGTTGTTCTGGCTCGTTTCATTTTCAAAAAATTCTTGTCGTAAAGGATTTGAATTTTCTCCCTATCTTTCCAAATTGTTGAAATTGTCGAGTGGGATACACCATATTCTTTTGCCAGGTCTTTGTTTGGAATTTCTTTCTCTAGCTTTGAAATAATATGCGATTTTTCTTCGATACTGATTTGTTTTCTTTTTTGCGACATGTTACAATTTTCACAGTTAACTCAACAATAATGTTTTGGTGCGTCTTGTGTAAAGATAAGTAACAAACTGACTTAAGAGATATGATGAAGCGGGCCTTGAGGCTACGGCATGCATGTGCTTGGTTTCTAAGAATTACAAAAGACCCTAAACTTTGTTTAATTTTACGATAATAGCCATTGACTATTATACTGTGCCAGATGTGGATACAGTTACCTACTCAAATTGTTTACAATACAGCTGAGCCGGTCGTTCTACAGATATAATTCTCCGAAAACATTAACCAAATGTGGTCGCTTAATGCGGTATGTCGTAGTAAACAATGTCGTAAAAACCAATGTTTTAGATAAGGCGGTCATATAACATTCAGCCAGGACCTTTGATTTTGGTCAATTTAACCGGTATGTGGTTCTAAACGATGTCGCCATAAACGGTATTGACTGTATATCTATGTACCTATAACTATAATAATATATATTTATGATGAATGTTTGTGAGCATATTCCACCGGTTTGATCAAATTAAAATTTGGTATTTCAGACTTTTTAGTTTTTTTTCTTGTTGTTACCATAACTATGCTCTAGTAGTGTTACTTGTCTTCTGTCTTTCGATTTTTTTCATTCGATTCGATTAATTTCGATGGTTTAAACAAAATGCAAATAAATGCTAATATGTATTTGTGCAAAGTTTATCAAAACCTATTCCTTATTATAAACCTAAATCAGTTTCATTACTAAATGTTTTCTCTTAAAGCCATCGTAAATATTTTTGTAAAGGCAATAAACCAAAGACAAAATTTATTGAAAATCACTAATTTTCTTAACTTTCAACACATTGTAGTACAACACATGTCAATACCTACATACGAACTACATATCAGCGTTATACTTACCCTTATCAGTATTATCTTAATGCTCCTCGGGTATTACAATATTTGTTATGTGCAAGTAAAGTAGGTAAGTAAATATTACAGAAAATATTTTGAAACATGCAACACTATTTATTTAATTACTCAAGAATTAATAATAATGTATGGGTAGAAAATTTGATCCAATTTTGTTGACACTTTTTTTTACAATACATACAGAATAAATTAGGACAATTTAGGTGCTTTGTTGTGAGTATATTTAGTAATGACCTTTCCTAATTGACCATGTGGGCGGGGAGAGCCGTAAATAAAAAATAATTACAAGAATAACTTTATTGGACATTGAATCATAAACATTATTCTACGACAATACTATGGCGGCATTATCGCCTAAAGAGATTTCTTCCAGCAACCTTAGTAGGACAGGATAGATAACAGAGCTACCATGTGGCCTTATCCTACTGACTTACGCGACATCTTACGCGAATAATTATCTTTGCCGTGTATCTATATACATTTTCGTGGTGAAGAATTCGCTACGCATTTATATCGTGCAATCGCGAATATTGCGTTATCGCAGTACATGCAACTTAAAACGAACATTAAATCGAGCGCAATTTTCACGGAAAACTCTTTAATTTTTAAAACAATGTGCAAGTTCGCGTTTGATAAAATCAACTCGCCTCTTATATTAGTAGAGACGGCGATGTAAAAATAAAGCTTGCAGATTTAGGAGATAGCTATATATTACATACTCATAGTATTATTGTTTTTGACTAATAAAATGAAACGTAGAGCCATTCGTAAAAAGAATGTGTTGGAACTACCTACCGCATCAATTTAAGAAATTTCATTATTTAACTTGCTTTTAACACCTTTACAGCACAATTATAAAACTGTGGGGCGCAAAAACGTTCCAGATGTTCAGGAAAACAAAGAGCAAACTCCACGTACGTCGTACATGTATACGTACACTTAAGCGTGTTCTCCAATATTCACCCTGGAACTCGGGTATATTGTTAGTACCTAATTCTCATGTTCTGCTTTATACACGACAACCCAAATAAAAAGTAGATACATTACAACGTCATTACGTATATTTATCACCGGGTCTTAATCGCGCCCAAAATACTATGAAATTAGTTTTGTTTATTTACCTCGACATTTCGGTCATGTTGCTCGGCAACTAATTTTAAGATCCAATGATAAACATAATTAAATATTCAAGTTTAAACATTATATAATTATGTCATTCACATATTATTGAAGTAAAATTAACGCGTTTTGTATTTACAAAGTATTTGGCTTTTTATCTTTGTTTACAGAAACAAAATCTGCTTTTCAAAAATGGAGAAAGGCTCATTTCTGTACAAATGTTGTGTTGTTATAGTCACAACAATACGTAATCCGGCTTCGTACGATTTAAATTTATGTTAACCAATACGTTAAATTACTCTACTTAATACTTATACAAAAATGTAATTGGTATATATTGTTACAAACCTTCCGTAAAAAAATATGTAAATTAAATGACAGCTAAAATCATGTTACGAGTTACGATTTTCACTGTTCGTTCTTGTTCATTCTGTTGTTCATTCTTTGCGTGGTTTAGAAGAAGTAATCGAAGAAATACACACATGGATTGCGAATTTGCTTTATATTAGTTAGTGCTATATACCTATATAATATAATGTATGTAGAAGAAGGATTGCGCTTGTTAAATAATTACCAATGCGGCGGTCCATGGCCCGCTCGATTACATTTTGGCTAGCAACGTTGAAGAATACGAACCACTAATACAATGCAGCTGACGTTTGTTCAACCGAAATACAATCCAGCTAAACGTAAATCTGCCGTAATACAAAACGACTAGCCGTTATGTGATACGGCGGATTCTACGATGCTAAAGCGACATATACAACGTTATTACTCTTATATCTTGTCTCATTAATATTGTTTCGGAAACCAGTGGCACCAGATCTGAGCGCCGAATATCGGAAACTGGTTTCGTGAGTGGACTTCACATAACCGAGTAGGTATGTATAGAGTTGAATGAGGGAGCGACCATCGTGTTTGATGAAGAAACCGGAAAGCTATCGTAATAATATTTTAGCTGTCTTTTTGGCTACTCTATACATATGTTTTTACAGAAAGATGCTGTTACCTTCCATTCCTTTGCTGTTGTTGAATGTCTGCTTCAAGAGCTGAAGCGCGTGTATTCGATTCCTATCCAGGACAAACTTTGTGGTATAAACAAATGTTTGTTATGTCTGGGTGTTCTGTAT
The DNA here is from genome assembly GCA_905404145.2 of Biston betularia. NCBI lineage: Eukaryota > Metazoa > Arthropoda > Insecta > Lepidoptera > Geometridae > Biston > Biston betularia. The sequence continues at coordinate 3,220,161 of FR989877.1, forward strand.
TTATTATAAGTATGTATTTACAAAAAAAGTAGGTATTTAAGTATTCTCAGTTATCTGTTATCTGACTTCCGTAGTACATAGTTCATAGTACGATATTTATTTATATTTATTAGACATGCCTTATGTTGTACACCTGGTACATTCGGGCTCTTTTCTTCATTATTATTCTCGTACATTGTGTACAGATATATTAGTAACAGTGTTTTTATTGTTTAGCTGCGTTCCGTGTTTTCAGCCCTATTTTCCGGGATGAAAGTAGTTTTATGAGCTATTTTTTTTCACTGTTCACAAGCTAGTTAGTTTTTTATAAATTCAAAATAGGTTCGCGTTTGACCACAAGCTTAAGCAGTAGTGCTGTCTACGATGAGTTCCACGCTTACTACTATTTTTTTACGGCAGTACGAGAAACGCTCTTTCTACGACGCGATCTTCCATATTTTATCTCCTTTCTAGATGAGATGAGATTAATAAATTACTAGTAACAATTTTTTTAACATTTTAATGTACCTATTGTCGATATCTTTATATTGACATAATACGAGTAATTTATATTGACATTTTCGTTTTTGTTTTTCATTATACCTACATAACAATGAAAAACGATCATTGTTTTTGACATATTTAATTATGTTTTTAATTTAGTTTCCTAATCTTTCTCGAATAAAAAATATATAAATAATATAATTTTAAATGAAAGATATTATCTTTCATTTAAAATTACAACGCATACTAAAATTATTGACTGAAATACAGTGAGTATAAAATATGGAAATTAAATCTTACTTTTCACATTATTTTCTCTCATATTTAAGATTTTAGAGCATCAGGCCGTAGACAGAATACTAACTTCTATTTAGGTATATGTTTTTGTCCGGTTTTCGTACAATATAGTCAAATATAAACTCGCCGGCCTAGAACATAACATCGTGAATTAAAATAAGTAGAGACAGGAAAACAACGCTTCGTTAGCTGTTTAACATTCCACAGCACAAGTTTCATTTATTCTTGCTGATGACTTAATTTACTTTGATATACTGATATCTACCTACTTAGCTAATTTTCTTTTTAGTAAGCGAAATATAAACTTATATAAAAGCGAAGGTACTTACTTATTTACAATTTCTTGCTCACTTGACGCAATTATATTTACATATCTATTACTTATTTATATTTTACTAAGCGTGTATCATTAAAATGTGGATAGTAATTATTATTATAGATTTACAAATAATAAGTTATTATCACTCGCATTGGCCTTCATTACATCTATTCTGTGGAGTTACATAATCAGCTCAGGAATTGGGTTACATGTATTGTGATAACTAGTCTCGCGGTTTCAAATACGAAATTCCAATTTTCATTACTTTCGCGAGGTAAGGATACCATTTTCGAATTAGGATACCTCTATCACTTTGGTGCGCAATTTCGCATTATCACTATAATATAAAGCTTTTACATATAATAGATACTATACTTAACTTCTTCACAAGTCAATTCGAGCGTAAGATGATAACGGATTATTATAGACCAGTAAAAATAGATGTTTTTTTACCCACGAAGGAACGGAGACGGTATATGCGTTTGGGGTGAAAGGATGTTTGTTTGTGCAAATCCATGTTGCCATTTTTCTCTTAAAATACTAGTCCGATTTTTGGGCAACTTTGCACTAAATTTCCAATCCAATTTTTTTTATAAGGTTTAGTTACTGAGTTATAGTATCATAAAATGCTGACAGATTCCGGTGGAGTTTCAGGCGTCATCTTGAAAAACGTTTTTTGCCTATATCTCGGAAACTATGCACTTTAGGGCAAAATTCATCAAGACCATTTTTGTAGGGAAGATTTTTTGTGATATAAACTTTTTTTGTAAAGAAATATATTGTCTCTGTATCCCACTTATTAAATTAAATTCTACTAATATTATAAAATATGTGAAAGTTTGTATGTTTCGACGTTTGTTACTCAATCACGCAAAATCGACTGAACAGATTTGGATGAATGAAATGGAGCACACATAATTATAGGTACATAGTTTACTTCCTGGATAGAACACTTTTTATATCAAATTTTGTTATTTTATTTAAAAGCTTATTTATTCATTTGTTTATTTCTTTCATTTTATAAATATCATTCAGTCCTAATATTGCTTTCATACATGTACTACTACTTTCTACTCATACATGTTTCATTTTTCTAAAGTCTGTAGGTAAGCCAATAAATTACTCCCTTGCTTTATGCTGAATTGCCTGTAGCAGCGCAGCGAACGCTATGCATTCAAGTTTGCTGCACAGCGAAATTCAATAAGGTACAGACAGCTCTACAATTAAATCACTCGATACCTACCACAAACTGTGACTCTACATGACAATTTACGAAAAACTTTAAATCTTTTGATATCGAAATATTTTTAATATCAAATTATAATTTAAATAGATAGGTACTTAGATAGATACTACATATTTCTTATGTCATCGATCGTGTTTTTCTTTTCTGGGTTGCCTGTAAGAGATCGCTCTTAGCGATAATGCCGTCACTTTTGGCATTAGTTCATAAAGTTCTTTAGTTCTCTGTACTTTTTTCTGTTTATGGTGTGCACAATAAAGAGTAATATCTATCTATCTTTCTGTAAAATGTATAATAAAACCCCGTCACGTTAGCATGTCGATGACCTATAAGTTTTGCTCTTACCAAAAAATTAGCTCTGATTTACCTATATCACAAATGTACATACGTATGTAATGTATGTATTTAATAAGTATTTATTTACAAAAAAAAGTATTTACATTTGTTATCTAAGGTAGTATATTAAATAGCTAGATTTACGTACTGCGTAAACGGTGTATGAAAATTGAGGCAGCGTCCCTAGCGCGAGTAAATGGGAACTACTTTTTTCATACATTTGACAATCTTTCTTTGTAGTTCTCGAAAATTGATATGCTACAGCCACAATAATCTCACAATAATAATTTTGGTTAGTTTGATATAGATTTAGGTAATAAAGCATTTACCGAAAGAGAATCAGAAAGTAGTGTCTTTGCGCTACTTTTTTATTAAAAATTACCGTAGGCACAAGTTAAAATTAAATGTAAAAAAAAAAGCTGAAATTAAAGATATTTATGTGACACGCTTTCTGTACCTAGGTGAGGAGTTATAAGTAGGTACCTAAAATGTAATTTTATATTCCAGCTGCATAACTTTATTACAAATTCAAATTGAATTGATTACGATACGGTTACAAACTCACACCTCGCGGACAATATTTTTTTTTAAATTTAAAACATAAATTCTATAAGTATATCACCTTTTTTGTGCCTGTGCCGTGAATTGATAGACACTGTCACCGTAGTTAATTGTATTTATGACGGTAATCTTGTGAAATTATTTTTATTTTTTGGTAAAGCTTCGTAACTAAGCAAGAAAGGAAAATAATTTTATGGTGCTTTTGAGTATCTGACAACTGAGGTGAGTATTTTAACCGGACTAGTCAAGTAATGTTGAACATGAGTGGCTATACTGCATTATAAAACATGAATCAAAAGATACATTTCTATTCTATTAAGTATAGAACTGAGTTTTAGGGTTATGTTTTTTTGTTTTGTGTAAGTATGTGTGCGCGTATGTATGTGTTTTGAAAAATCAACAAAATTCCTAAATTGTATACCTACAATCCTACATCGATGAAATTTTCGTTTACTCCGAAACCTCGCTGTTTCATTGAAGCAGTGCGTTTAGTTGGCCTAAGGGTCATGAAGTCGGTTTTTTTTAATATCTAGTATTTTGTACTTGCCCATCGGTTACGTTTAGTTTATTTTACATTAGTTTTTACCCGCGGCTTCGCTCGCGTGACTAATTCGGATGGATAGTTTTAGAATTTCATTTTCTCGACCAAATTGCTGAATAAATTGAAATGGCTACGGGATATTGCTCGAGAATGGACATTAGCTTCCTTTTTATATCAATAACGAGCTTCTGGAAAGATATCTAATATCTACTATTAAACGAGCAATACATTTGTAAATACGTAAATGTAATATATGTGTATATGATGTATCTGTTTGTCCGTCTGGTCTATGGTCACAGAACAATCTCAAGATTCTTTTAAAAAAATAAGGCCACGTTTTCGGAAATGACCCTTCCGAAGACACTACGCCGCGGCTAAAAACTACTGGGACTATAAGTAAAATCTATGGAATCTTTATATATACCTAGTATGGATCTACAAATAAATATTTACATAAGTGTTAGCAGCCAATGTCTGTCAGTTTTTTAATAATTACGACAATTCCAAATAATTCATTGGCACACCGCACGGAGTTAAACCGACAACTTCACGATTTCAAGGCGCGTCTTCTAACTAGGCTACTTCTGCTTTACTGTTTTTCTATAGTGAAGGCTTAGTAAGCGACTATATCACATTTTAGATAGTTAAGTGTAGCCTTCAAACTACATTTTTCAACGACAAAAGTAATTTGAAGTCTAAACGCAACGGCAATAAGGTTCATTGTTTTGTATCGATATCCGCTTAGAAACAGTTAAAGTTAGTATGACACAAACTAAACTCGCTTAGGTTTTGAACAAACAGCAGTCTGGTTTTAGGTGTGCTGAGGTTCGGTATGGGATCTGTTTTCTTCGGACAAATTGATGATGATTAAGCTCAGCACCCGTCCTCTGAGCTAGTTATTGCGATTCCTGTTTGGCACTCGGGAGATAGATTCGCGACCATATATCATAAAGTCAGCGTGATAAGGTTCGCAGTCGTATAGCTTTTTCGTGAGCGCCTAAAAGATGTCTCAATAAGATGCGCAGCGTACAGGCACAGTAAATTCATACAGTAAAATATCTTCATACAAACGTGCCGCTCTCGGTTTGAATGTGTGCGTGCGCGCCGCGCGCCGTGTCGGCACGCGATTTCACGCACACGCTAGCATAATATATGGAGGAATAAGGTGGCGGCAGTACGGGCTGTGCAGCGCGACTTTGAGTACGTGCGTACGTTACATGACCGCTCGCGTTCGTCAACTCTCGCCGGCCACTTACCATAATATTAATTATTACGAGTATCATGACTTCAAAAAGGGGGGAAAATATTGTAGTGTTTTCGGGTGCCTCAATAACGATTTCGCAAACCCGGACTTATCATTCTTCATAGTTCGTACTGAATCAGAATTGGAAGTACCTACTTATACTTAAATATTATTAGAAAATGTGGTATTGTATTGTTTATTTCACAGTTTATTTGCTTTATTAAGAGCGTAGCCGAGTCGCATTTTTCCATATAAATGTATTCCCAAATTTTATAAATTGGTAAAATATTCAATCATAATATGCCTTTTATTGCATAAATTTAGATCAAGTGCTGCTTGTTCGAAAATATTAACTAAAAGTAAAAGTGACAACCCTGGGGATCAACGCAAGAGTAGTAGAGTAGGCTAATAACTCGGCGGGCGGCCTTAGATAACCTACTGTTATGTATTTACTGTGGTACAGGGGCAGGTCCTATCTAACATCTAAACTATGAAAATAGTTATTCGTTATACAAGAGTGCAAAATTGGTTTAAGCGTATTAAAAATAACGTATACCGAGGAGATTCCGAGTCTGAGTTTTTAACAAATCAAGATGTTTGTTTGTTTGTGTTGAATAGGCTCCGAAACTACTGGACCGATCTAAATAATTCTTTCACTATTGGTATGCTACATTATTACTGAGTGACATAGGCTTTGTCCAGTTTTGTTTTCCGGGGCGAGCCGCTAGTGTATTATAGGTATGTAAAACGGAAAAATATTCTATCAGTTTTCTGGTACACATAGTACAAGATTTGCCCATGTTTTTTGTCAACTTTCAGTTTTCCGTCTTTTGCTTCGCTTTGTCTTACATAAGTGTTGGAACCGTGGTCACTCGAGGCGTGTTCCGCGCGAATTATTGTCGCTGTACTATCCACTGCCAAGGCCGCGTCGACGCCTCCGTGACGTCACTATGTTTTGCGGATACATTATCTTTGCGATTACGTGGCTTCGTAAACACTTTTGTTTGGCAATTGTTTTGTAATAAGTGTTATTTCTTAGGGTGGTTCGATTTAAATACAAATAATTTTTTGCCATTTATGGACAAATGGAGCATTATTTTACAGATAAATCACAGCTACTGGCATTTATTTTGGTCTTAATTTGCGGTAAATCACAATGGTTTGAATGAAACAGTAGATTATTAGCATAATTAAGTGTTTAAACGCTAATTAAACGCTACGAGTTCATTATTGTGAAAAGTCCCTGATATAAGTTTAACTTGCACTAAGTTTCCGGACGTAATTATGAAGGACCAAACGCCCTAAACCTAGATACACCTATGCACTAAAGTTAATTTCGTATTAAAATGAATACAAATGGAATGTAAATAATAATTATCAAAACGATTAATGAGCCTCTTATCAAAGTCAACTAAAAAGATTCCGATGTCTGGATGATTACTATTGTTGATAACTTTTCCTAGAAGACTAATTGACTATCGTGGTTTCGTAAACTACACTGCGACGTTCAATGTTCTGAAATTCTCGTCTAGGTATACATATAATTCGTTAGATAAGAACGAATTACAAATAGGATACCATGGAGCTAGAAAAGAACTTCAGAGCAAAGTGTACGCATGGCATGACCCGCTAAAGTGTGATTGTTCTATAGATGAATTTGTCATTCATTCATGACGTTGTTTATGATCGAAGAAAAATAATTTTATTTACTAAATTTCTTATTGTGATATGTTCTTAATTTATTTAGTAAATAAATTTATTTATTTATTTATTTATAAAGTTCGCCAACACAGTGTACACCAATACATTAAAAATAAAATTACTAAATTAGAAATGTCAAGATAAGTGTCACAGCAATTCTAGGCGAAGACGGCGCATTACAATTAAATATTCATTCAAAATTAAATAATAGTCAAAAAAAATTGTCAATACTAATTAAGTCAAAAGCTACAAATACGAATTCATCATTACATGGTCAAAAATAAAATAGATAATTATACAAGTCAACAATACAATAATTTAAATGTTAATTTTTTTCAAAAATTAAAATTTTTGTGCAGTACTGAATAAAAAAAGTATTCAGATAACATAATTTAATACGTAGTACGTACCTTTATGTGTTGTATCAATTTAACTGCGTAGTAATGTCCATAATACATTTACTTTAGTAATTTATCTTGATATAACACACTTAATCAAATAATAATTCATGTTTATTAATAAACATTAAAACATTGTATTTATCGACATAATTTAATCTCTCCCTTGTAAACGATATAATACCGATTGAGATAAGCAACAGAATCTTAAGTAGAAAAGGAGTTCCTGTAAAAAATGTTTTTCTTCTTTTTTTTGTTTTTGGCGTCGCACTTAGTGCATTTGCCAGTGTTTAGTGTTATTTAGCAAACGTTTCACTTAATTGTCAAGTATTTGTGAGCAGATGATTATAAGATGAGAGTATGGCACAGGAGCATGTGGATTTAATATCACATAGGATTAGAATGGAAATTTACGAGTAATTTTTTTTATACTTTGGATGATATAGAAGCTAAATTATTCTTGAGTGTATACATATGTAAATACTTTTTCTTATGATAACTAAAACCTTAAAAATTGATCTTTCTTTTTTTAATTCGGTTATAACGTAATATAACCGACTTCAGAAAAGAAAGTTCTTCTCAACTCGGTTGTATGTTTTTTACCCCATAACTCCGTCATTTATGAACGGATTTGGTTCTCTTGATTTGATTTAAAATAATATACTTTCATATTGGTCCCATAGACATTTTATTAAAATCGGTTCAGTAGTTTGATTTTTAAACCTAAATACCTAAAACCTAGCCGTGTTTGGGCTTAAGATATGAAGTCGATTATTTTAAATTGTTCATTTATACCTACTTGTATTATCTTATCAGGATGGTCAATTATTTCAGGAATCTGTTAAATACTTAGATGCTTATCATAGGATAAGTATTCTCGTTTAAAAATTCATGAGTAAATAATTAAATTATTTATCATTGATAAATTTATCATTATCCTTGTCATCCTTTAATCTTTCAACATGCACTCTTACTTGATTTCTGGAAATACTTTTATATACTTAAATCTTGGTGTTAAAGAAAAAAAATAGGTACATATTTTTAATACCTACTTCTGGACTACCTTGATAGCTATAAACACTACAATTAATTAATTAAAACTGGCGGGTATCGGCTAGTATTTTTAACCACGACGCAAAAACGACAGGTGTTATAAGTTTGACGTGTCTTTGTCTGTGGCATCGTAGCTCCCGAACGTATGAACCGATTTTGATTTACTAATATCTCGTCTTCGCGTAATAAAAGAATGGATAAAAAATTATTCACGGCTCGCATGCTGAACCGAATGTTTAATATATGTAGTTACCTATAGTCATTTCCTTAATATGTTAATTAAATCGTCACGAATTTTAAAAAGGTGTAGCTTTACATAGAATTAATGAATACTTCATGGTCCTACAATTTTGTTTGACATTTCGTTTTTTGTTTAACTGCACGCACACAGGTACAAACAACATAAGTATATGAACATAGGTATATACATGTGCATAGGTATATACATGTACGTGCGTTTTGTATTTGTTAGTTGAGAGACAAGAAGTCTTCATCCATTTTCTAAACAATATTTTGTCTGCATTTTTTCTAATCTGTGACTTTTGTATCGTGTTGTTACAGATGTGCGTTCGCATATGGCTAGAGGTGGGTCACGCGTGCGAACCGCGGCGCTCCGCCCTGGGACGGGCCCTGGCGTTGGACTGGCGCGTGTGGGTGCGAGGGATCAGTGGCCGGGATATCTCTACCTTCGTGCACAAGGTCGTTTTCTACCTGCGCCCTTCGGCGGCCTTCGTCTATCCTAAGCGAGGTGACCATCTCATACTTTATTACTGGCGTCACTCCTTCCAACGTTCTTGCTGAGCTGGAGCCGTTTTGTGCCTGTAAAACTTGCCTCACATTATTCCGTTCTCATCCCACTATCCCACTAATATTATAAATGTGAAAGTTTGGATGGATGGATGTTTGTTAGTCTTTCACGTAAAAACTACTGAACAGATTTGGATGAAATTTGCTATGGAGGTAGCTGAGACCCTGGATTAACACATACGCTACTTTTTATCCCGAAAACATGTAGCGGGTAACACCGCGAGGCGTAGCTAGTTGTTTATAGTACAGATTAGGAAAAAAAACAGGATAGAAGAATATTACGTAGAAAATGTGTAGGGACTCCTTAGCACTACAATGTTTGCTGACGATAGGTTTTGGCCTATTTGTGTGTGCATATTTCGCGTAATACAAGTAAAAATTGTAAAACCCAAAAAATTTTTACTAATTTTTAAAGCAACTTACATCTGTACTTTATTTTCTAATCTTTGGTTCATATTATAATTTTCTCGCAAATATTTTATTTCTATTGTACCATATTTTTAAAAGTTACGTGTTGATCATTGATTTCATAAAATCAGGTAATTTTACATTATTTTTAAATGGACTTGAAATGTTTGAATTTAATTTCAACTCTTGATTAATGGCCTTTGCGAAGATACTTAGGTATAACCGTACCAGTCTGCTAATGTCACGTAAAATGATACGACAGCCGCACAAAGATAGAAATGTTTGACTAAAGCAAAGCTAAAGTCAGTAAGTATACAATATGTTTCTTGCAATGTGGGTAGTTGTAAATTTAAATTGCATATTATTATAACTTATTGGGTGCGACTATCTAAAGTAAAACTGCTTGCTCCACTGTTATTATGTGTACAACATACCGGATAGTTGCCTAGATGTACTATATTTGAAATAATTATATTACTTACAAAGTAATAGACAACATGAATACAACTTTGTCGAGTCTTGAACGGTTATGTGAATTGATTATGTAGGTTACTCTTTATCTAGCCTAGCTGTAAGATAGCGGACGGAATTGGGTTGCAGTGCTAATTTTACTAGATCTACTTTAATAACAACTTGACATTGAAGAAATAGTTTACCTACGTAAATAACTGCTGAGTTCAGTTATTTAAAGTACATACTTGGTTGATACGAGTATGTTATGGCACGTTTGAACTCGCAGCATTATCGGTCCGTCTGATAGCACACTCCAGCTTGTAACTGCGCGTGCGCAGAGACTTAAACAACATCTCGTATCTCGCCGTCCCGACTTCACTCCACAGGCTCTTGCATATCTACAAGATACAAATTTAACGACTTTATATTGTTTTCAGTTCTCCAAGAGCCGCCGTACGAAATCCAAGAGTCCGGTTGTGCGTCGATCGAGATACCGATCCACGTGTACTTGAAATACACAAGCAGACCAAAGAAGATCCGTCTTATTTACAGTCTGCAGATCGAGAATAACACGAAAATCTGTTCGGAATCGCGGTGCGTTTACTACGACTTAGAGAATCCGCCCGAAGAACTGTGCAACGCTCTAATGGCGAGCGGAGGTGAAGTGGTGTCGCGAGCGGGGGGAAAGCTTGTGGTGGTCGTCTCAGACGAAGATCGTCCTCCCAAAATGCGCCCGAAGAAATACAAATTCATAGAGCCCATGCAGTGTAAGCACGCGCCGAAAAAGCGCCCCAAGTCTTACGTCCTCGAAGATGTATGCACAAAGTGCGGCGAGTCAACCACCGCGGACTTACGAAAGCAACTACGCGCAGTTGCCATGACTGAAGATGAGATCAACAGAGTCTCCCAGCTGTACCTAGCGTATACGAGCTATGAGAAATCAATCGATTCACTAGTGCTTCCTCCGCTTTCGGATCCTATTTACAAGATTCCCGACATTCCTCCGTCGCTCAAAGAATCGCTCAAGGCGTCTGGTGACTTGTCCATGTTGTGACTTTACAATATATGTTTTATACAAGGTCTTATTGCCTTGTCAGCTGCGTGGCTGTGACGTGCCTTCCTTCCATAAATTACAGTGATGTGATATTAACATGGTGCCATGTGAGATTTGCATATGATGCAATTTTTCAATAACTTTTTGACTTTAAGTGCGTTTTGTAAATCTATACACACTTTTTACTCACTGTTGTTCAATTCATAGTCATTTAAAAGTTAAGTTATAAAGTAACTAAATTAATGTTTAACTTTATGCGCTGTGAGAAAAGATCTCATTTATAGTAGAAGTATATATATTCAAGAATTTCTATATTTATGTGTAAGTTAAATTGAAATTAGATTATATTTAATAGTAGCACATTAAAATGTATTCATTTACATTGTTGCTGTTAAAAAAGTTGTTGTTTTGTTTCTAAATTTTTTGGTTGTGTATAAATGTCCAAGTAAAGATTATATAGGCACCACATTGTCACAACCAGACGATGAATATACATAGAATAGAGGAGTTAGTATATATAAATTTACATAAATTATACAAAAATGTATGATTGGGACAGCAATCCTAGCGGGTATGAATGTAAACTGTTTTATTTTGGAATGTTTTTTCTATCGTTTTCTCACTACGTGTTTTCCGCGAATTTAGATGTTAAATTTTCTGAGCTGGTTGCAGACACAACACTTACATTGATTCTTTACATTAAGTGTTCTGTATAGACAACCTGCAATCTAGCTTCACTCATATTTTACCTTCTCCCGCCACCATAGCATAACTGGCTGATGTCTGGTCAAACAACACAAGCAACTATTTGAATACAAGTGTCAACAACTTCAATTTCATATGGAAGTTCTTTGAGGTGTCATTTGGTTAGAGAAAAAAACACCTTGACATAATATACCCATAAGTATTTTTATGTAGAATATTTTTTTAATATGTACTTAGTAAACTGGTGTTTATGCCGTGATAGAATAAGTTTTATCTATCATATTATATGTGTCTGGTGCTGTAAAACTAATGGCAAACTTAAAAATTAAAAGTTAGAAGCGATTACATTGCAAATTGTAGATTGCCAATGCTAGAATCTGCTCAAGATAAGTACAGATACCTACAGTGCCTCTCCAAGTTTAATTTGTGTTGGTACTGCATGTATCGTTTTGTTATTTTAATAAGTGAGTTTTTTTAAACTTATAATAATAGTTACATATTACTTAAATTTATTCTAGGTAAGTCTAAAAACAGGGTATTAGAGTTACCTGGAAGTTTTCCAAGATATATTTGTACCTATAATGTTGTTTAAATATTTAGTTAGATAGTATAATATAGGTAGGTAAATCCATATAAAGAATTTAGGTGAAGATGTGGTCCTTCAGCATAATCCGATTAGATTACAAGAATATATTTCCTAATGTTCTTGATCCTCAAACAAATGGATTCATATGAATAAATTTGTTTGTTTCCAACTATATTATTTCATTGTTCCGCGTTATCTGAATGCCCACTTATACCTACCCAATCAGTCTCAAAATAGCCCTATTAAAAAAAATAAAAATAATTAAAAGAGATTCACTAATGACCTATGTTTTAGTTTTTACCTGACTGCCAAGGAAGGGTTGTTTTTCGCGCGTATTTTGTATAAATGCAAATTTATTTATTACCTCTTAACTTCCAAACGGCCGAATGGATTACGACAAGATTCGTCTCAATAACCCAGTGTCCTTAGAGGATGGTTTAAAAAAAAAACAAGATGGTGGATTTTTGGCGCGAAACAAACCTATTACGAAAATATATTGAAGTTAAAATGTTTGAATTTAATTTGAGGTTTAAAATTTTTATTTTCTTTATACTATTTTATTTGCAGTCAGGTGATAGATTTTAGGAACTCTTCAACTCATTAAATTAATAGTTCCCCTTTCCCAAACATTTTGAGTAAAGATTGCATGCGACAAGTTTCCAAAAAATATCGTGCTCGAATTCGATTTTCTTTCTGATAGTACTTAACAATTGTTTCCTTGTTGTGTGATTGATTGAATTACTCAGCTTGTGGTAACAAATATTCACCTTGTTTACCTACTTCCAAGATTTTTCCTTAGTTTTATCATCCTTAGATACCTAGTAGAAGTTTAGCTAGAAAACTATTATTAAAAATTCGGTACAGATTGTCACCGCATAAAATAAATGTTATTGTTGTTTATTATCATGACTCTTGTGTTTTATTCAAAGATCCGGAACTCTCAGCGCGATCCTACTATTCTTTATGAAAGCGAACATTTCAGTATGTAGGTATATTAGGTACTTCACGCTGTTACAGATTAACGCATTTGGGATGCTAATAGCTCATACTCTGGATTGTTACATAATATATGCTGCTTTTTATACGGGGAAACGCGAGGCGAAGCTCTAGGCCTTCTTAAAAACCTAACAACAATGTAAATAATACTATTTAGTGCTTTGCCCAAGATTTTAGACTAAGTTACCTTAGTTTCCAGAACCCTACGCTCTTCGAGCCTGCTAGGTGCATGCCGTGCATGTCAGATATACACCATGAGCAAATAATAATTATTATGTATTAAAAGTAGACGCTGAACCCAAATTCAAACGCTATGCATCGTACATGCGTGCGTATCTATAGATTTAGATTAGTTACTAGTGCTTTGCATGAAAGTCGCTTCGCGTTTACGACTGTGTAATTAATTCAATTTAATTCCAAATAATCATTACCTCGCCCAATAAAATATTTTTTTGGCCAATAGGCGCGGAATTTTCCGAATACGATACTCGAACTTTCATACATTACATTCTTATTTCTTACGTAAAACGAAACGACAAGTTCTGTATTTTTTTTTCTAATATGATTTTGGCATAGCATATCTAATTTATTTGCTAACAAAATAACACTACTCTGTTGGCCGTGATTGTAATGAGCAAAATATAAACAAATTAATTATTTAAATGTCGCTACTTCGGTAATGTATGTCACAGCAGTGTTCACGGCATATTTCAGTAGAACGGTAGATACCTCACATGAGTATTTGAAACAACGCGAAGGAAGACACTTGAGGGCTTTTATTTATCTGAGCCAGTGGGTCTAGGCAAAGTAAAATTCGATTAACTGCGACGCTATTAGAAGTCCAAAAATGTATTAGATAAGGTACGGATAAGTCACGTGGTCTATCGTCAACAAAATAAAATTTGTTAGACAAATGTATCTTTAATTCGATTCCATGGAACGAATTGACTTTGACGAACGAACGAATAGATTACTCTGCCTATGAACGGTCCTTTGTAAACTGCGGCGACGAAAACTAACAAATATAGTGCAAACTGCACTTTATTTAATTCTTTGAAATAAAACACTATTAGATCGATCTGTCGATGTGTATCCACGGGTGGGAATCTCTTTTATTGATATCCTTAAGGTGTTGTTGGATTTGCAGGCATTGAAATTGGACATTATTGTATCACTTTGTACAAAAAGTTATAAAAATATAGGTAGTTATCAACCAAGAAAAAAAATTCTATGTAACAATATGTAGTGTTCCATCACGAGCAGACAATCGAATGTTTCAAACGGAACGTTAACATGTCAGCTCTCAGCTGCTTTTGACAAACTGTCAAGGCAAGCTAGAAAAAACAAAATTTGTTCCAAAAAAAGTAAACGCTTAACACAAAGAAATCCTTGAAATTATAACGCAGACAGTATAACTCCGAGTCTCCGACCTCGAAATTTAGCGTAAAAAAATAGCCTAGTCAAGTTTACATAGCATTTGTAAGAAAATGGTTTGTGTTCCATGCTTTATTATTCCTGTGCTGTTGTTCGTGTGGCATAAGTTTATTCAGCCCTACGTTCTTCGTTTCTGGAATCCATGGGCTGTGAAAGACGCAGAAGGCAACGTTGTCCATACTGAGTTCCCGTTCGCTTGTGAAGGAGGTGTATGTGCATTTAAGAAAACGCATGATGCCAAGAAAGAACTGCAAAATGATAGTGAAACAAGAATCCAGGATGTAGCCCAGACATGCCCAGGAAGATTGAAGGCAGAGTAAATAATCGAGTTATTGCGGTTCGATTCTTGTTAAATTTATGCTCCATATGAAGGAGGATTATTTTAGATTTTGTTACAACGTACCTATCTGTCAGCACTAAATATAATTTCATCTGCTAACCAATACAAATCCACATAATGTTAAGTGCACCTAGATTGGGTTGTACAGGTAATGGTAAAATATGTATTTATTTGTCATGACATTCCAATACATTGTTGTTCACGAATAATTCAGAAACACTCAGATAAGAGTTATATTATTTTATATATTATGAAATAAAACAATAGTATACAAATTATTAATTTTATTTCACGGTCTTATACAACAGGTTGCATTGTTAGGTATGAAAACATGTTTTATGGGACTGCTATTAAAACTACACATTTACTGTATAATTTAATGTTATATTTTCATTAAATATAACAATACTCATTTACAAATTCTTCATTTCATCATTGTTAAAACAATACAACTTGTTGCATTGTTTGGCATAAACTTTTATGGGACTACTATATATAATAATCAGTGGCTTAAATTTTTCTGGGACTTAATTAACACTTTTTCTATAATATTTTAAATGTGAAAGTTTGTGTCTGGTATATTTGTTAGTTCTTCACACTAGGAGCTGAATGGATTTGAGTGACATTTGGAATGGAGATGCGTAAACCCTGGCTTGTCACAGGCTGCTTTTGCTATGGGTGCAGTTAGTATAAAATATTGTATTATCTTAATAATAGTAGTCGGAATCAAGGCAATTAAAAATAGAATGTATTAAATTTATCTATTTATAAACTAGTATAGCAAGACATTAAGTTTTTTTAAAGTCTATGGTAAATAGTTGCCATGTAACTTTATCATTTACTTGAATAAAAGACAGATGCAACCATAATGACAATGATTCATGGATTAACAAAAAATAAAAAGACTGACTTATATGTCCACTTCAATACTTACAAGCTAACTTACATGATATCAGGAGAGTAAATAAGGAGCATCTACAGTTCTCTTAATATTAAAACATGTTGCAAGTCACTTGAAATAGTAAGTAAATAATTAAACAAAAATTTCAAACCAGTAAAATTACCTTGTATAAGCTGTAATATTGTACATGAATAAGGTAAATTGTATGAAACAATTACTCTTATAAAATTTTCAAGGTACTTCAAATTATTATACCTTAGATGCCCTATATTCACATACCTACCCTAACAGGCATGCTGTCAACAAACATTTCACTCAATGGCAACTTTCAATAAAATACAATAACCGAAACAGCATCACACTTATGCGCACCCATGAAAATAGACAATTCACTTAACATTCTTTAGCTCCACATCAAATACTAAGGTCGAATTTGGTGGGATGACCGGTGGAGATCCTTTAGCTCCATATCTGTAAAACAAAACAAAAATGTACACATAATTCCCATCAAACAAAACAAACACAGAATATCTCCTAAAATCCATTTAGTGGTTGAATATGTCCTATAAAGAATATTATTAATAATAATGCCAACACATGTTGCTACTTTTTAAAGTTCTGAGAAAGTCTATGAAGAAATGTTTGTTTGTTTTATAAAACTTTGTAAGGTCATTTTATTGCAACATCCCAAATCTTCGAGTTTATACAATCTTTCTGATATACATACATAATTCTGTATATCTGAAGATACCTATTTGTGTCAACTGTTATAGATTTATATGGTACACCTCATACTTAGCAGTAGTAATTTGCAAAAGGCACAGTAAATAAAGCATGTGACTGATTTGAAAGCAAAAACATTAAGAAGACAAATATGTAATTTTTTTTATAATCGTGTAGCACATCAATATAACTGTGCCTATAATCAAATAAGTAAACAACTTACGCCATATGAGGAGGACAGGTAATTCTCCTCTTGCCTCCGACTTTCATGCCATTGATGCCTACATCCCAACCGCTGATGACTTCCTTGGCTCCAAGACGGAACTTGAACCCAGGTCCCTTCATGCAGTTGTCAAACATCTTATTATTGGACTTCAGGCGTCCTTCATAGTACACCTGTGAGAATGAACAGTTTTATTCAGTGACAATTCTTACACATTGAATACTTGATGTAAAAATTATATATGTATATCAGAATTGCAATCAGAAGTGCAATTTCATTTTCAAATGTCACACTTAGTCTTCTAATGTATGTATTTACATAGACATTCGAGAGAATTTGCAAAAATTATTTTGTGCAAACAAACCAATGATGACCTATTAACTCAGATTTTGAATTATACTATTGTATATTTCACTTCTTTTGGCAATAGAAAATAAACAAAAAAGACATTGCTTAAGCAGTGATGTGGTTCTGTACAGGGTACAATTATAATGGAACCGATTTAGTTTGGTCTAGTTAAATATAATTACATAATATTTATATACTATACCATGACTACTTTGCCAGTTTTGGCAACGGGTCCACTTCCAACTTTTGTGTCCTCGATGGCAACTCCTCCAGTAAGGGATTTCTTTTCTTTCTTCTCAACGGGCTCTTGAGCTTCTTTCTTGGCTTCAGGTTTCTTCTTTTCAGCTTTGGCCTCAGGCTTCTCTTTCTGTAATAACAGAAATATGATTAAAAATAAATATTACTTTACAACTTTATGATGTAAAAAACTATTTATTCACTAGCAATAATGCATTATTTTCTTTTTTAAATTTGAGAGCCAATTCCCATTCCAACCTAGGTGTGTACCATGTCAGATGGAGCTGTGGTCAGCCAAAAAAAAAAGTATATTGCCTACCATAGCACAGTATATTTTAACAAACCTTGGCCTTCTCAACTCCATTCACTTGTGGTTGTCCTTTGGCTTCTTTGGCTTGTTGCGCCAGTTTCTTCTTTAGTCTTTTTTTCTGGCTCTTTGAGAGCTTGGATGTGTCAATCTATGAAAAAAACAAAATATTGTCCATACATCTATATACATATCATAACAAGTACATATTATAACCATTCTAAGTAAATTGTGGAAACTAATAAAAATGCGAATTTTAAAAATTCACGCGTTTTTACTTGTTTATAAGGTAAAAAACCTTGTATTCTAAAACATATTATAGGTCTTAATAATTAAGCTTTACTTTTAACTACAAGTATTTTAAATTTCTATACATGTATTTATATTATAGTACTTCAATTATACTGTATTTGTAATACAAGTCAAGAAAAAACATATAAATTAATTAAAAACTTAATTAATTAAGGTCTTAATAATAAAATTGCAAGACAAATAATAAGTTTTACATCATCTTTAACTCAATGGCTCACAGTTGGCCAAAGTACAAGAGATATGCGGACATTGAATGTGAGCAGAGTGCTCTGTCAGAGTGAACATGGTGGTCTAGAGGAGGTAAAAATTAACTCTTTTTGTCTAATAAGAGCTAATTGCACTCCCATCTATACCTGCATCCTGTAATTATGTAAAGATCATATTATTATGGCGCTTAGCGCATCCAGGATGTTCGTGGTGCAACCCCACTACTGCAGTGTGTCGACAATGTTCTACACCACAATTTCCAGAAATCATACATTTTACTTTCCAAAATGTAGCAACTAAAACTGATATACAAAATGTACACATGGATACTCACAAAAATGTACATTTTAATTATTGCTAAAACATTGGATTATTGAAAAAAAACAGTAAAGATATGTTGATGTTACCTTGGATTCCTCCTTGCTGGTGTCGAGGGTGGTCTCTGCTTCTTCTGATGATGCTTCTTCCTTTTGTTCATCATCTTCACCATCTTCTTCTTCATCAGCTTCTTCATCATCATCTGATTCTTCTTCGTCACTGTTTGAACAGAATTATTATCCTATCCATAGCAGCATTGGTAGGATTGTATCAAATTTATTGGGTAGAGACAGGAACACAGGCAGTGAAGGAGAGTGTTAATACATATTTAAAAGAGCTCCTAATACCTAAATCACAAATGTTGGGTACTATAGTTTTATATCCCAGCAATGGGATGAACCTAACACCCACATGGTAAATCAAAGAAACAAATGACATACAACCATGAAGCGGTCAAGCAAGGTGGCAGACAAATGTGATCCAATTATTTAATTTTATAAATAAACTGCTGTAATTTGCGAGATAGTTGATATGGAATATACAATACATATTAGGTTGGATAGACCTATGACTGACTGTCTGTCTGATGTCTGATGATAACCAATGCTGTGGCTGATTTGCAAGTGTCAATATGATTCACAAGACTTGACAGCAATAACACCAACATTGTAAAAGCAAACATTTGTCTCTACATTTTTACTTCTCCAGTCTGTGGGCAGATAGATACTAATGAAATATGGCACGAAGCTAGCATTAAAAAAAAGCCCACAAACCACATACTTTAACAACTTTTTATCCCAGAAAATGCCAGTGAACATGCGAACTGCAGCTCAACTAAACATTTAACGGGCAAGTCTTGTGAAATAAGGCAATCGATGTGTTTTTGTCAATCTTTTTGTGACGTTATACATCATGTGGAAGTTTGAAATTAATGAATACTATAATACATATCCTGAATTATTATGCTTGGAGAAAAAATAGTTTCAAACGCTTTTCGTTTCTTGAAATTATGAAATAGAATATGGCCAAATTATTTTTAACCCGTAATCTTGATATCAAAAAAATTATAGGAAAGGCGCAATTTTATAGATACTAACTTTGATGCAGATACATTTAAGGCTTAGACCTTTTATTGTACGTTTTGTTTATTCTATTAGCAGATAAGTACGGATAGTTTGATGAAAATTTCTGATAGTGCCTGCTGAAAACCTCTTTTCTGCGTTACGTCTGTTGCTGTTTTATTTTGGTAGGCGCTACAAACCATCTCTCCCTTCGAAGAATCAATCTCTCTGACGAATCTGACGTCACGAGGCACGTGTACCTATAGCATGTCGCGAGAGGCCGCAAGAGGTGGGCGCGCGGTGGCGGCGGTACCGAGCACCGCGCGCATGCTTCCCGCCGTTTTGTATTTTGATTCTTTTAGTGTGCAACTAAATACCGACCGACCGCGCTCGGTCGTATTATTTTGTTGTCTTACCTCTTTAGTTTGAGTAAATGATACGTTACCGCGATATTGACGCTTTTATGTAATTTAGTGGAGTGAATCAGTGATTAGTGCACAGACGCTTTTTTGTTTATTTTTTATTATTCATCTTGTGTACATAATATTATAAAAATGGGAAACAAGCAAGGACGGAAAAGAAAATGTCTGTGTTTGTTTGTTACCTCTACACGCTTCAGTAGTTTAATTATTATCTTTTTGTTTGTATTTATAATTAACTAGTGGCCCGTCCCGGCTTCGCACGGGTGGACATTTATTTTTTAATTAATTTCTAGTAATAAATATAGCCTCATAGTAATTACTCTAAACTACTTTTTAAAATGGGTCCAGAAGTTTTTCATAATTCATACCTATTGCGTAAATGGGTACAATGGATATTTAAAAACTCAAAGAGCGCCATATTCTGCATTGCGCCGTGCAAAAATAATCATGTAGGTACATGCAATACTAACGTAGATAAACAAAAAATGACAGAACCTTTACAATATTATATTCATCGATAATTCGATGATTATAATAATATGATTAGTGTAGTCTAGCTAACCCATGTTAAATATATTGTAATGTATGTAGTAAGCCTTATCCGTGTGCGGTCCACCTTACTCTATGGAAAATGTTGAATCGTGTGCATATTATTCTTTGATCGTGTGGTCTATGGGAAGGCGTCGGTTCTGAACGGTGAATAAAGATGGTGCCCGATATTAAAATGGTTTTCATTTAATATCTCAAAAACCCATCGGCCCCATTGTTTTCTCCATCTACGCCCCACCCTATGCTGCCTACTTGCTACGTGCCCGCAGGCTACGCGATGCAACTAACTATTACTAAATACATTCGTGTTCTCTGTGACTTTCATCAAACGTCATACGAATACGAAGTCGTGATGAACATTTAATTTGTACGAAACACCGAAGGTAGATTTATTCGTTTCCAGAGCGAAAATATCAATGTAATCATAAGTTCCCACGGTTGCTTTATGAAACTTGAAAATATAAAACACTTGACACTGTCAAATATTCAAAACGCGATGCCAAAACAAAAAAAAAACTTCTGTCATAATGTAACAGATAATCAATGTAAAGTCCGCTTTCGGCAATAGGAATAAACATTCTGTCTCCTTCTTGCTCGTGGCTATAGTAATTTAACTCTCCTTATCTATTTTAGCGTGACGTCAATGTATTCAAATCTAACGTCAGACGTATGTACGTCTGTGTGAGTGGAAAATATCAATGTAGATGTTCAAGCAGAAGTTCCCACGGTCGAGGACTTGGCCCTTAAACTCTGTACATCCAGGTAATGTGTACCTCAGTTTTACCACACTCTACACATCATGTCTACTGAGCACTGATCACACTTCTGCTTGCTGCCAAACTATCCTACACTAAAATACCTGTCTGCTTCAGTCGAAGTGTTCACTTTGAATGATTCATCCTCTTCATCAGTATCAATATCCTCTCCATCCAAAATCTTCTGTAGCTGGTTTTTATCATCTTCATCATCGGAATCAGAACTGTCTGGTGCAGCTGCCTTTTTGGCAGCATTTTTTTCCACCTGAAAATTTTTAACTAGTTTACTAAACATAAACAAGTTATTTGTACCAAATTGTGATCTCAAGAACCTTGTATCATTACAAAATATCAATTAGTTTGCTTGCAAGTATAATCTCTTACAACTTAAAATTTAACTCAGATAGGTTGACTGTCACCATGACTTGTACTTGACAATATTTATTAAATATGGAGCATATTATATGGTGGGTTGGTGGGGATATGAGAAATTAAACGAATATTAGAAAAACATCTGACTAGAGTATCCCCAGGCTGACAAGCAGAACCTTATGACCCTGCAACTATTGAGCACCTTAAACTTCTTATTAGTGGTGTCATCCTTGCTGTTTTCCAGTTTCCTCTTATTCTTGGCAGGGACAAGTGCTGGAACTTCTTCTTCATCGTCTTCCTCCTCCTCTTCTTCAATATCATCTTCAAACTCAGGATCAAGGTACCCAGAGAGATGGACATTGCTTTTACCTGAAAATCAGAAATATCCTGGAATAAAGGTGTGGAATGGTATGCAGTTAAATAGTTTTACAGAGATTAGGTTTGTTAAGGTAAAGCAAGATGAAACCACAAGTTAAACATAAAATAATAAATATTGTAGAGCATTTCACAAGCACCAACTAGATATGGCACAATCCTTTCATACTTTTTCCTTTGTACATATATATAAACAGGTAAAAGATGACTTGACTTCAGCACCATTTTGGAAATTTTACATGAGAGCTACTTTAAGGGATTGAAAAAAATTCTTGGTTCCTAAAACATAATCTAGATTTCAACTATAAGTGAAACTATGATTTATTCACTATTTATTTATATAATAGTATATTGAATTTATGTATGAGCATTATTTACTAATTTAGAGTTGATTCAGTTAGATGGCATTATTACCTATTCAAGTCAAATTTATTGAAATAGAGTATAATTTATTTAGATCCAAGTGAAAAATTGACTTAAAATAACATTAAAAGAATGATTAAAAGAAAAGCTTAGTATTAAGTCAATATGCTAAATTGAAACAAGCTCAAATGGATACAAATTTTAACAAAAAGTATAACATTTTAGTCGGATACCTCTAAAATATCAGAAATTACCCTTCATTTCAGAATGGGACAAACACCCAAAATCAGTATGAAATTGCCTAAAACAAAGATGATATTACAAGATATTCAAAAACAAATACTAACCATTGGTCAAAAAAGAGATAGAATCACCAGTCTTAAAGTACAAATCCAACGGGACTTGGATATACTTGTTCTTCTGAAGAGTACAAATGAGGAAATTTTTGCCATCAACAACCACCATCACCTGGCAGGGGTCATTGTCTCCTGTGGAAGTGTCCATGGCAGCTTGAGAGATGTGGAAAGGCTTCTCCACCACTTGGGTGTACCGCTTGTTTGGTTCCATAATCAGACCTGTGAAATTAAGTTGATTATTATTATAAAACTGTTTATATGAACATAGAAGACACTACAATAACACCAGCGGGTAAATCTCATGGCTAAAGAAATCTTATAAAATATATTATTTAGTTTTCACTATAAGGGGCAGCTTACAACAGCATATTATATTAAAACTACAGCTACTGTAAAATTAGTTTACATATTAAGTAAGAGCATTTTTGTATGGACAAGGCACCATATGGTAGTTTTATTACAGCAAGTTTAGGGTAATAAAAGTAAATGTGTGACATTGAATGAGGACTTCTTAATTAAAAACCACATGAACTACAGTATAGAAACATGCTTGACGACGGTTTATCTGAAAATACTGATATTGTGTTACAGCTCATATAATTATGGTATTCGTTTTCAGGTATACACTAAAGATCTCTCAACTTTGAATTACGGTACCCAGAAAAAAAAATGTATTGTAAGTATTATCACTGGACCAATGATTGTCATTGATGAGAAATAGTGCCGGTAAAACTAAGTAATTATGATCTCAATGTAAGTGTGAGCTAGATAACGCCAGCATAGCTAGTATAAATACAAAATTACAGCCAAATGTAGGCAGCAACTCATTTCCAACACGTGGTAGTCGCGAGCCATCGTACCGGCTAGTTCAACTTACCCCAAAACATTTTGATGGTTTTTTAGTTATTTCAGTGAGATTTTATATATTTTAACGAGTCTGGACTCTCGGCTAGTCTGATTTTTGTTACTCGAGCACCTAAACCGTTGAAGATTTTTATATTTCTTTTTTTATTAGCGAGTCTAGCAACGTGCACAGTGCACCCAAACGAAACGCGGTAAACCAATGAATGAACGAAAAAGGGAATGAGTTACAATGAATGAGTTAGTTTGTCAAAAATAAAGAATGAAACCTACACAGATAGCTAATTTTTTTTTTTATTGTTTTAGTATTTTACGTTATGCATTCTACCGATGGCAAATAGTTCAATTTTTTATGTGTTATGCTTGTGCTTCCTAGCATAACACACTTGAAAAATGTAAAATATTCATAAAATTATTTCTTAAAAAGGAGAAAAAATTACAGAAAATCCAGCCATAAAAGAAATGTTATGTGTATAAATAATTATATTATTTATCATTATAATCACACAGTGACGCAAAAATTACAAAAAGTGGACCAAAATTTACTTTGTGTGACTTTAAAGCTTAACTTAGACTTATTTTTTTATAAAACTTATTAATAAATATTATTAAAATAATTAATAAAGATTTTTTAATAAATAATTCGAAAATAACGAAACACTGGTAAATGTTTAATCTGAGGGTAAATGTATTTGCATTTTCATTAGCTTGTGTATCGTTGTTGTTAGTTTTGGCTACGCAGAGACAAGAGACAAGACGGTGCTTAAAGCAATGTGACAATGTGTCTTGTGCAATTGCTTTAGATTTAAAAAAAACCGTTGTCAGATTCATGGACGGCTGAGTGTATGTCATTGAACTGACAGTTCTTTCTGCCTTTTGAATTTTGTCAAAAAAGACTGGCAGTGCTTCAGCCATGGTAAATTAATTATTTTAGCTGTATAAATCTGCAAATATCTCGATAATCTTATTAAAATGCAGCGTGCCAATATCCAGACGTTGATATATACTAGTTCTTTTGGGCACGGTAAGCATATTTACCTTAATCTTACATATTTCAGGGTCGTGTCAGGACTAAGACCGTAAAGAAAGCGGCTAAGATCATCATTGAAAAGTACTACACAAGATTGACTCTTGACTTTGATACCAACAAGAGAATATGTGAAGAAATTGCTATCATTCCCACTAAGCCCCTTCGTAACAAAATCGCTGGGTGAGTACCAATTAGGATACTTTGATTATGTATAAACTTTACCTAAATAAATATTCTATTGCTTTTTGATATCTGCTGAAAATACTCGCTTGTGTGATTTGAACAAAAGCTAAGTTATTTAAGTTTCAGCTTTGTGTTATAATCTGTCCAGAAAGTTGTTTTGTTTTCATTCACTGTTTGATTATAACCTATAAGTTAGAAATCTAACTTTCTAATATGCTAGTCATGTTGGGCAAATCGTTAGCTAGTATCTTATTTACCCAGCTTACCCTGATTTAATAAATAAAAATAATAATTGAAGGCCATTTAACTATCTTTTAAACTTTGTTGCATGAATTAAGTTTCATCAAATGTCTCCAAAATGCTATTCATATGCTAAATACCTTGGATTTATAAAACCACAAACTAGAATCTCCATAAGCAAACTCTCCTTGATTTATCACTTGGGATATAAAACATTTTTGACCCTTGTTGGTCTGTTTTGTGAAAGGATACAAGGATACACTCAAACTTTTGAAATAAATGTAATTTGTGTTGAAAATTAATGTCCTAAATACTATTAGTCCTCATGATGGTACATTCATCATCATCAGCCTAGCGAAGTCCATTGCTGGACATAGACCTCTTCTAAGACATGTTAATCATTACATATCTAGGTGTCGTTAACAAATTTTAATGTTAAGTTTTTCATTACAGGTTTGCCACTCACTTGATGAGGCGTCTCAGGCACTCCCAGGTCCGTGGTATCTCCATCAAATTGCAAGAAGAGGAGCGTGAGAGGCGTGACAACTATGTTCCTGAAGTGTCTGCCCTAGAACATGATATCATTGAGGTAGACCCAGATACCAAGGACATGTTGAAAATGCTTGACTTCAACAACATCAACGGTCTCCAACTCACGCAACCCGCTACTCAGGGCGGATATGGTGGCAGACGTAACTAAGGATAATAAAATAATCTAAAAAATAATATGGTTTTACTCTCTCTGATAGCTTTAAGATACTGTTCTTGCAGTTCTTACAATCAAATAGACACACAGTGAACATTGAGGTTGCAATTTTGATGCCAATGGGTGAGAACAGCGGTTCTCAAGCTTTTTGTCAATGGAGCCCTTCCTGAAAGCGAAATATTTGATGGAGTCTTGAAGTAACAAGAGATACATTTATTTTCTATAAAAGGTACATTGAACAAGAACAAGAATTGGTTTATCCATGACTAGCTGTTACCCCACACACTTCGTTGGGTTTGTACCATCAAGGTGGAAGGCTATCCTTAAAGGTCCTTAAAAAACCTATATCTACACCTTCCTTATGAATAATTCTATCTATTATAGTCACAATAAAATATTTTCAGTAGTTTTTAAAATCATTGAAAAAAGACTGCAGGATTTTTTGTTTAAGTCTGTTTAACTGTCGACTATTCCTGGCTAAAACGTCGAGCTCATAAAATTATTACACATTCCTGCAGTTGAAACTCCTTTACACTTTATTTCTTTAACTTATTACATAGGTATACATACTAACTTTAGTTTTTATTTTCATTATGACCAGTATTTTCGCGGAGCCCTCACAAAGGCTTCGTGGGATCGTTCCGCAAAGCATACTGACTATGGCGGCACTATAATGTCACAGTAACAAGATTTAGGTCATCATCATCAGCCCGTAATCGACCACTGCTGAACATAGGACTTTCTCGTACGCCACTCGTCCCGGTCCAGTGCCAATCTTGTCGAACCTGGACAAATTCGTGGTACTATAGCCAGAGTTTTAATATGATAATTATAATATAATTTATTAACCGAAAATAACAATTTAGCGGCAATTTGTTATTTTGTCATAATAGTTGTTAAATAGTCATCAGGCCAGGCAAGTGAAGGTGAACCAATTTCAAATCTTCCCGGTGTTTGCCTCGTAAGCTTACAACCACAGATAATATTAAATCTACCATAAATATATAACTGTGTTCGGATACTATCTTCCACGCGTCTACAACTATTTTTTTGTTTAGAAAAGTATATTGTGGTATAAGTTACTTTAATATAGCGTTATTGTGAATAACATAAAACTATAGGACAGTTTAATAAGACATCTTCAAGAACCCAGTGACATTAAACATTACAATATCCGAACGTAGTCAGTGTAGTTCTCTTATTCACAGCACTGGTAGTAGTGGTAGTTTTCGAATAGTTTTCCTACACCTTTCTCGCTCACTCTATCTGTATTGACCAATCAAATAACTGGCTTTACTTCGCTCTCGGTCGCTTGCTTCCTCTTCACTCTTCAGTAGCCATGGGTAACTCAACAGATTTACTTGAGTCACGCCGCGGCTCGCAGCTCAACCCTTGAGCTGAAAACTTGAACCGGCTCAACAGGTCATTTCAGATCAGTTCACGTACTAACTCGAGGGAGTCATTTAGTCAATAGCGAAGTAAACTAGACCTTATGCAGCGCTAGAATATGCAGCTCATATAGTTGGTTTATAGTTTCAGCTCAACAACGTTGGAAATGTTCTCAATTTATCGGGAAATCTACTGATAAAAAATATTTTGTTAAAATTAAATTATTTTTTTTTGTTTACCGATTAATATTATAATTGCCAAAGTTTGTATGTATGGATATTTGTTAATCAATCATGCTAAAACAAATGAAAGGATTTGCAAAATAAATTGTATATAAATAGTTTATTATCTTGTTTATCCCGGGAATTGTAAGATTCGTGGTCAATATGCTCTCCTTCCCTTTCTAAGTCATTCTGTTTCGTTCATCATTCTGTTCAGGTCACACTGCTTCAAAAAACAGATCGCGTCGCATCGGCTCCGTTCGGTTCACTTTTCAATTTCGGTTCGGTTCGCAATTCAGTTCGATTAGCTGCGGTCGGGTGCGCGACAACGATGACTCGATGAGCCGTAAGCCACGATTTGAGCTGCTTGATCTGCAGTTGAGCTGCAGCTCAACGGTTCAAACCTACACGATCTGAATATTTGAACCGGTTCTGATCTGAGTTACACACGATTACTCTTCAGTCTTCATTCCTTGATTGCTTTGCTTTGCTTTTTTCCCTCACTTCACTTTTGCTTTGCGAAGTTACGAGGAATAGGAAATACGGTGCTGAAAATCGATTTTATGTTGGTTTCATTCATGAAACAAATTTTTCACCATATATTTCTAATAAAGACTAATATGAAAAATGGAATGTTCACATTTGTTAGATAACATCAAGGTGGACGTTTTTGTCGAGGACTCTACGGTCACAAAGAACTACAGTTGTTCAGGTAAATCAATAGTTTTGCTTGTGTTATATGCACGCGATTTGTTTTTGGGGACATGAACTCATTGAGAAGACTTATCGTTATATTCATCTTAGGCAGGTTAGTTCAGAAAAATCAATACGTGCAGCAAACATAATGATCAGCTGTTCGAGGGTTGCGGGAGGGGGCCGCGAGATGGGTGACCGTGACTGATGATCTATACCTACAATTCTGACGCGACGCGTTAAAATGATGTTTATCGAGCCTATGCTCATCTATTTGCGATGAAAAATAAACAAACTATGTAATTTCTTAATTTTTATTACACGAGGGACGAAACCGGTGCGCCAACGGTTGCAAAGAGCTCTAAACACAACTTCGCTTCGGGCCTCAAAATAAATGAAATGAGTCATTGGACGAATCGCGTTAGGATTTTTTCCTAATTTACTTCTGCGCAGTATTTAGGCCTAAACAAATTGCGGCAGACTGGCAGCTGTTTAGATGCGGTAATATTATCAGACTCGTATCTGTGCTGTGCAGATATAGTATCTATCGGCGTACAGTACAAACGAGGGCATCATTTACCTACCTAAACAAATATTTTTAATGTGAAAAAAAATTTTTTTGATCACAAGTAAAATAGCTTTGCTCTCAGAATATAAAATTAAGAACTGATAGTGTGATGGCTAACATAATCTAGAAAATATTTTTTGTTTTGTAGTACTGTTGTAGATATGTCTTTTTTTCTCTACTATGAACAGAAGAACTCTACTACAAGAAGCAACATTCCATATAACTAATATTGCATTGCAACACACATAATATAACCCTTATTCTACTTAACAAGAAAGATAGATCACCTAAGTTAGATAATAGAGTTCAGGCATTCAGCTATAAAACCCTAAAAATGTATTGTTGTAAGAGACTGACAAATATAGTGCTTAGAAATGTAAATGTATATTAGTGCATAGAAATTTAAATGTATGTAACCTACCTTAATTTTTTTCATAATCCACAGCTGATGCTTATCTCTACACAAACTTACTGCTTTACTGTTGGACACCATATTTTATTTTTCAGTATGCTCAGTAGAAGATCAAAACTGGGTATGTCTACAGTGTGGGGTGGTCAACTGTGGCCGTTACGTGAACGCACATGCAAAACACCATTCCGAGTCCTCTGATCACTCACTATGCATGAGCTGTGATGTATATTCTGTTTATTGGTAAGGTCACATCAACATATTGACATATTTATAAGCATGGTGTTTCGCAAATAGGTTCTATACTTCAGGATACATTTTGAAATTATTTTTTTTGCTCAGCTCTCGTTTATCATTACCTGATATCAGTATTTTTATTGACCATTGAAGGTTTAAATCTTTCATAGTGTTCCCTCATTATTTTTCTTTTTTGAATAAAGGTACAGGAAAAAAATACGTCACTAAAAGGGTACTATTTCTCAACTCAATCATCCTGTATTTTGGATATTAGATTACTCATATAAATGCCTCTGCCTTGTGACTTTTTAATGACTTATGACATTAAAAAAAGACAAGTGTACATTGTCCACTCATTTGAGACTTTTTAGGTAATGAATGAGGGAAATTTGTTAAATCTCGAGTAAAATAATGTAATTGGTCTCTGTCTGATACATATTTATTTAATTCTTTATTGTAGACATACAAAAAATTGCACAAAATTTTACAATGCTAAACTGTTTTCTACCAGTCATTCCCAAGTCTTAGTGTCTCTAACATGTATTTATATATCTTCAAATTAATACTATGTACAGTATTTACAGATTTATAAAAAACAACTTTATTATATTATACACTTATAAATGTTCTATGTTAGTCAGGTGATACCTCTAGTGTGGGTACCTAATACTTTCGAAATATCAGAACTTCGAATATCGATTGCCCGAAAACGTCAGTTTTACCAATAATAGATTAGATATTTTTTCCTATGCCTAAACACAATGTTTACATTTCCAAAACTTAGATTCTCAGTTGAATATTTTTCATGAATACATATTCCAATGTCACCTTAATGGGTTTTTGCTAAAATAAAACCCAATATACTTAATTGTTCTATTTCTATACTATTATCCGAAACAATAAATTCTGTTGCTAGAAGAGCTTATAAAATTTTGCTAAAATAATATCTTTTGTTTTCACAAATCAAAACATAGAAATGTAATGCCAGTACAGTAACATCATCCCATACAAAAACGATATAATGATACAGTAGTATGTATGTATATGTTTTTTTTTAAGTGGAAAAAATAAGTAATGTGCGCCTAATCTTGCTTGGGCCTTGTTTTATGACACTTGGTGTCGCTGCAATGGTTATGGGCAGGCGTTATCTCTTACCATCAAGAAAGCGTCTGCTTCCTATCATTATTTACTTTTTTGTTGCAGCTATAAATGCGACGATTACATTTCAAACGACGTTGACAACAGAATAAATGAAATAAGACAAAGTGTTATGAAAACTAGAGAAAATAACAAAGAGCTTAATTTAGAAGACAGTGAAAGTATTCTAGAACAATCTGAAGACTTGAGTAAAGTTGATGGCAGTATAGAAAAAAGTAATGTATCAAATTTAGAAGAAAAACCTGAGACGTCTAACGGGAATGATGAAACAGCTGACGTCACGTCAATGAGCTCATGCAGTGATATACCCTGTACTAATCTTGATAGTCTTGATAGTGATAATAAATCTACAAAAAGTAAGGTATGTATAACAATTTATATTGTTCTTTATGATCAACTATTTTTGCTTTCCGACATCGCCGTTAACATACAGAAACTATATATTTTCCGGGTTCAATGTTCGCAACAATAAAAACTATGTATTTTTTTAAATCCAGAATCAGTTCGCGTTTGTCCATACTCTGCCTG
Organism: Biston betularia; assembly: GCA_905404145.2. Taxonomy (NCBI): domain Eukaryota; kingdom Metazoa; phylum Arthropoda; class Insecta; order Lepidoptera; family Geometridae; genus Biston; species Biston betularia. The sequence continues at coordinate 3,251,171 of FR989877.1, forward strand.
ATGTTAAGCAGTAGTGTGGTCTAAGATAAAGCACGCTTACCTAGAAGAAACCTAACGTATACCTAACCTATGTATTTGCACCTCCAGGTTCTCTAAAATATATCTTTGATGCCATCTCTCGCGTCGTTTTAGTAACAAATTCGCTTTCTTTTTCTTTGTTTTTGGCATCGCAATTTATACATTTGCCAGTGTCAAAGTATTTCGTTATCTTCAAGTAGGTATTTTATAATAAATTGAGTCAGTCTAAGTTACACAAAGTATGCCAATGTTGCATCTGGTTATGCCGTGTATAGTTGTGCTGACTACTCCAGGCTACGGCGAAGTTTTGGAAGAGACACGAAAAGTCGTGTTTCACCACATTATATGACTTTCCCGTGTTTACACGTAAATCAAACAAAAAACTTGTAACTCAAAACAGAGTAACTGTGTATTTCTCACATACACAAATCTCAAATACACAGTTACTTAGTGATAAATACGTAGTTACTTGTGTATAAATTGTACTACAAACTTGCATAGCTCATACTGGTTATCATAATATATGGTTATGACGGCCAGTGATAGGAAATTATGTTGCACTAAGATTAGTTTCCATTATATTCTTTATATGACAGACTTGTAGGTTTGACCACAATTTTATCTGAAAGAAAGTAATGACACGAGTTGTATCTAAGGAAACTTAAGGTGGTTCGATTTCCATACAAAGATTTTTTTCCATTTATGGACAAATGGAGCATAATTTTACAGTGAAATCACAGTTACTGTCATTTATTTTGGTCTTTATTTGCGGTAAATCACAATTGCTTGAATAAAACAGTAGCCTATGTCACCAGGGGATAGTGTACCTTCCCAACGGTAAAAGAATATTTGAAATCGGCTCAGTAGTTTTTGTGTTTATTCGTTTTAAAAGTACAAAAACACAAATCTCTTTATAATATTATTATGTCCAATTTCTTCTTGGTTTTTGTATGCTTTGAATATGTTACCATGCAACTCGTGCCAGAATTTTCCGCATTACAATAACATATTTTAAAGATGATGGGGCCCGGATAAGGGTAAAGGATTGTGCGCCAGTTACATAAACTGTACCGAGCATCAGGCATTGATCTTTATATATTCTATCTAGCTGACTTCCATCACACAAGCTCTGCTTAGTTTGGGGCCAGATAGCGCTGTGTGTATACTTGTATAGTCCTACGATATTTATTATTAGATATTATTATCTACATAGGTATCTATTACGTTTGAGGTAGATGTATTGTTTAGACCTGTATTTTTTATTCATTCAAAATAGGTTCGTGTTTGTACACACTGCCTGATGTTAAGCAGTAGTGTGGTCTAAGATGTAGCACGCTTACCTAGATCAAACCTATTTGACATACCTATTTGACTTTGACAGCCCTGTTGGTTCATTGGTAGGATGTCTGCTGCAACGGTACTGAATGGCGTGGGTTCGATTCCCACTCAGGACAAACTTTGTGGCATGAACAATGTTTGTTCTGTGACTGGGTGTTCTGTATTTATTATAAGTAGGTAGGTATGTATTTACAAAAAAAATAATTATGTATTCTATCAGTTATCTAACTTCCATAGTACAAGCTTTGCTTAGTTTGGTGTCAGATGACGCTGTGTGAAATGTCCTACGATATTTATTTATTTTATTTACTCTAGATTTGAAGACACCCATATTGTAAATAACAGGGGCACAGACTTTAGCAGAGATTCACAACCTCGCTGTGCGAATGAAAGATGTAAAATCAAAACACTTTGTGCGTACATGGGGAAGATCCACCATGTACGGATGCGTTTGTTTTTAAAATTATTAATTGATTCGTCATTAGGAGGACTTGCAACTGCTATTGGCATGCGTTTGGCTACGATCTCTCCCGATGGCAATCTACGATATGGCCGAAGATAAAGCACGTTTGCATAGGAAACACCTATTCAAGTTTTTATTGAACACCCCCGGGGTGTTCGAGTTCCGCACGTCCTGGCAGTTGCGCATACGTGGCGACTGAAGAGATCGCGGACTCACACTTATAAGTTTCTTAATACTTCTTCTTAATCGGACACTCTTGGCAGAGTGGTCGTGGCTGCAGATGGACAGGGTTGCGTCCCGTCACCGCTGGTTCCTAAGGCTGCTGCACGTCGCGCGATGTCTCTCCAATTGTGGTGACCTTCCGCATTGCGAGCACACTGTACTGCAGTGTACTGTTATTAAATAAACAAACTTGTAGCGATGATAGCTCAGTGGTTAGCGCGGTAGGTTCGCATGCCAAAGGGCGTGGGTTCAAACCCCAACAATGAGCTTGAGCTGCCGGTGAAGGAAAACATCGTGAGGAAACCATAGCATGGTGGTAGGGTACTTTCTAGTACTCGGCTGGCTAGCTACCACCCTCAAGTTGAAAATCTACCGCCAAGCATCTAACGGTGTGTTCCGGCAGCCTCACTTGAGAGCCAGTTCTATTCGAGGCTAGGTGTGCTTTACCATCTTCAACCACACCTTCACTGAACATCAGGTCAAACACCAAGCCAGTCAACCATAAAAAAAAACTTAATTCTGAATATAAAAAAAAAAACAGAAACGCTAAGTAATTAATAGGTTTTTTTTTTAATGATTTCCTTTGGTACGTTTCAGACCACCGAAGAGCCAGTAAGAAGTCTCCGACCGCGCTCCAGAAAGCGCACCCATTCTGACGACAGTAGCTCCACCGAGAACAACACATCAACTAGCAGAAAAGAGAAAAAGCCACAGTGCAACGGAAAAACTAAAGAAAAGAAAGTCGTAGGACTGAAGAATTTAGGAAACACCTGCTTTATGAACGCGGTGTTGCAAAGCTTGAATAATATACAGGAGTTCAGTTGTTACTTCAGTCAGCTGCCGTCTTTGGAATTAAAGAGCAATGGGAGGAAGGTGTACCATTCGAGGAGTTATACCAGGCAGGAAGTCCACGATGTGGTCATGGCTGAGGAGTTGAGAAAGGTTGCATATTAAAATCTTATAAATAAGTTCATAATAAGGTTTAATGATAATAATAAAGGTACATACATTAATTTGAACATAACACAGAGAACATAAAAAAACATTGAAATTGACTTAGCTAATAAATCTAATAAATCTGCAACTGGAGGTATTTAATAATTAATTGAATGGCTGCTGCCGAGCTAGGATTAACTCCTGTATTACGGCAGACAGCATATTTACCAAAGAAAAGCTTCGTAAGGCAAGGACGTCGTGTGTAACAATTATTTACTTTATGCTGTAGTAAGTTGACATTTTGACTATGTTTTTTGTGGCACTAGCCCAGAATTAGGATAGGAAACCATCAATAATATTTGGGTTACAATCTACGCGAAAACACTAGATTATTTTTCATGGTTGACAAACTAGTTGTTTGACCATAGCTCAACTGATGTTAAGTGACGGTGTAGTCGAAGATGGTAAAGCACACCAAGCCTGGAATGGAACTGGCTCTCAAGTGAGGCTGCCGGAACACACCGCTAGATGATAGATATTCAACTTGAGGGTGGTAGCTAGCCAGCAGAGTACTAGAAAGTACCCTATTACCATGCCATGGTTTCCTCACGATGTTTTCCTTCACCGGCAGGTCAAGCTCATTATTGGGGTTTGAAGCTACGCCCTTCGGCATACAAACCGACCGCGCTAACCACTCAGCTATCATCGCTACAAAAATAGGTTTTGCATTAATGTTATAGATATTTTATAATTACTGTTTTTATTTTATTTCTGAGAAAGTGTTACTAACACCACACCACGGTTTCCTCACGATGTTTTTCTTCAAAGCACGCTTTGCTCTTATTTTGCGATACTAATTTGTTCATCGCTTCCTTATAGCTCTTCCTTAGCTGACTAATTATGCCATAAATCTTCACAGACACTGATGTTAGTGTAGGAAACCTTAACCTCGTGTCAGATGCCCTATCAGTATATTATTACAACAGCCATTTGACTCTGTGTAAAGAATGCCTTGTGAATGGAACCTGCTTATCTTATAAAGGGTCAATTAAAAATAATACATGAGTACTATTGACTCATAATGACCAGACCGGCCTTCTAGGCGACGAGTAACTAGCGCTTAATTGCAAGCCGTAAAATGTTAGCACAAAAATATGCTATGCCAGTGTTTCTCAGACTTTGTTATGCTATGTTCTTTTTGTTTGAGAGCCCTGTTGGTTCATTGGTAGTATGTCTGCTTTGAGAGCTGAAGGGCATGGGTTCGGTTCCCACTCAGGACTAACATTTGTGTGACTAACATCGATGTTTCTTCTGTATCTAGGTGTACTGTATGTATTATAAGTATGTATTTACAATAAAAAGTATTTATGTATTCTATCAGTTATCTGTCTGCCATCACACAAGCTCTGCTTAGTTTGGGGCCAGATGGCGCTGTGTGTCATGTCCGACGATATTTATTTATTATTTATGACCCGGTAATTTTCATACTGTCGCTTCGTGACCCACTCAATAGTTCCCAGTTCCAGCTTTTTGGATTAGATTAAGTAAAATAATACACATTTTATTGTTAATAGATTTATGTATACATGAATTACGTTGTATATAATTTTTTGACACCATATTTCGGTATTGGCTTTTTAGTGCGAAATCGTTTACGATGCGTCGATCGATAGGTATTATTTTAAAACAAGGCGGGAATGCTGCGCCCCGCGGTGTTACCCGCTACATGTATTCGGGATAAAAAGTAGCCTATATGTTAATCCAGGGTCTCGGCTACCTCCATACCAAATTTCATCTAAATCCGTTCAGTAGTTTTTGCGTGAAAGAGTAACAAACATACATCCATACATTCTTACAAACTTTTGCGTTTATAATATTTGTAGGATAAAAATAACCACACGTCTTCATATCCTTGCCACCACTAACCACAAGTCTTGGTGGTAGATTTCTTTAGCAGGAAGTCGTCTAGGTAGGTACCACCGCAGTACCAGATATTCTGCCATTAAGCAGTAGTGTGTAAACATTACTGTGTTCCGGTTTGAAGGGTACTGCAGCTAGCGAAATTACTGGGCTGTTGAGACTAACCATCGAAAGTCTCAAAGCAATGAGCGCCAAAGCAGCGATGCCCCGGACTTTGTTTTGCTACTCAAAATTCTGTGTATTACTGCAATGGTTATGGACATGCGTTATCTTTTACCATCAGGAGAGCGCATCGTTCGTCACATTACATTTACATTTAAAAAAGTATATATGTCCTCTTCTCGCTGCAGTAACCACTTGCCGACACGTGTGTCGCCTTTACAAGAGGCATTCTCAGGACGTGTTGACTCTTCGAACGCTTGGCTTAGACTGAGTATTTCGTTCCTACCTAGCCAATATGTTATATTTGCTTGATGATGATTTCAGGTGTTGATAAGCCTGAAGTCGGGCGGCATGGGTTCGAAAGGCGCGATCTCGCCGGAGTGCTTGTTCTTGGTGATATGGAAAGTGGTGCCGCGCTTCCGCGGCTACCAGCAGCAGGATGCGCACGAATTCCTGCGATACATGCTTGACAGGTAAGCTGCCATTGTATGTATTATAAGTATGTATTTACAAAAAAGAAACTATTTATGTATTCTATCAGTTATCTGACTTCCATAGTACAAGGTTTGCTTAGTTTGGGGTCAGATGGCGCTGTGTGTATAGTCCTACGATATTTATTATTATATAGAACATACTGTTCCAGATTGCACACAGAGTTGCTGCAGTTGCTGCCTCCGGACAAGGCGGAGGGCGGGTTTGTGTCGAGAACCCCTTCAGCTTCCATTGTGACGGCTGTATTCGGCGGCACTCTGCAGAGCGAGGCAAGCGAAAAACACTTATTACAACTTAGTATACGACACATACAGAGAAAATTTCTAATGCAATTGTTTACGTATGAAGGTTGTGATATTTTATTTATAATGTAAAAATACAAATCTTTTATGAATGACACCACAGATTACAAGTCATTCTACCATTCATATTTAAAAATATTAAAGTCATAATATATGTCAATATGAAATAATATGTCACGTATAAAATAATCATGTCAATATTATTGACATGATTATTTTATATTATTGCTAGAATACTGGAAAATGATAAAACATGACTTTACGTGTTGCTTCCAAAACTTTAAATCAAACAAAGCTTCTTTACGTGACTGGCTGTAACTTAGACTTGAGAGCCAGTACCGTTCCAGGCTAGGTGTGCTTTATCATCTTCGACCACGCTGTCACTTAACATCAGGTGAGCTGTGGTCAAACACCTAGCCTGCCCACCATAAAAAAAAAACAACTAACTGAAAACCAGCGCTGCTGAGAAATCGGCAGCACTAATGCTGGGAACTAACCTTTTTTGTCGCACTGGACACTACAGCGACAACTTTCCACTCATTATTATTGTTATTTTTATTTTTCTAATCTTTTATTTGTAGTGTGTTTTTTGTTGTTGTAGTGTTGTGTGTGGCAAAATAAATGTTTTCTTTCTTTCTTTCTTTCTTCTTTATCCTAAAATACTTGAATAAATTTCATCCAAATCCGTTCAATAGTTTTTGCGTCAAAGAGTAACAAACATCCATCCATCTTTATTTATTTTATTTTATTTATTTATCCATCCATAGACCCGTACTCACAAACTTTCACATTTATAATATTACTGGGATGATGAGCACAATGACCCACGTTTTTTTTTCTTTAGTTTTGGCGTCGCATCTTGAGCATTTGCCAGTGTCAAGTGTTTCATATTTTCAAGTTTTAAAAGTTAAATAAGTTGTCTCGTAGCTATAGTTATAGTCAAAGTCCAGTCATGCTTTAGTAAAGTAGTGGCGACTTTACTATAAAGCTTCGATGAAGTTTTTTGAAGCAACACGAATAGTCATGTTTCAACGCATTATATCATTTTCCCACACTCGCGCTTGTGATTCGGCACTTTATGAATAAAACACCACCATTTTTATGCATAAACACTCGATAAAACACTTTGGGGCGACACGACTCTTTCCGCGTTCCCGCCAAAACTCCATGACCCCTCGTTTCTGCTTTGGGTATATAACCCTGTATATGTGTGCAGGTGCGGTGCCTCGCATGCGGTACGCAGAGCAAGAAATTCGACCCGTTCCTGGACCTGTCGCTGGAGCTGCCCGAGTGCGGGCGGACCGACTCGCCCGTGCACCTCACCGACTGCCTCGCCAGCTTCGTGCAGGTATACATTATTTAGTCCGTGACTACCATTACATTACACGAACTCGCACGCAAACACGCACTCAGATATACACACATACAGACACACACACACACGCACACACACACACACACGCATGCACACATACGCGCGCGCACACACATACACACACACACACACACACGCGCGCACTCACACTTTTATTACTAGGTACATAGATGTAATATTTGTCAGATTACCATGTACAAGTAATTTTTTTTTTCTCTTTTTTTTTGTTTTATTTGAATACCTGTTCTTATTTCTGGATCTCTTCTCTCATATAATACCTCTTTGTAAGCGGGCGTTGTTGCACTCAATGCATTTTTTTAACTTTAGCGTGTAGCATCGTTCTATTGATACTGTTTAAACTATTGCAATAAAATAATTTAAATATCAACATGTTTTAATGCGAAAGCAAGAAGCTGATGTCTGATGATATGCTCCAGGTGGAGGAGTTGGCAGACTCGGAGCGTTACTTCTGCAGCGGCTGCAAGTGTAAGCAAAAGAGTACCAAGCAGTTCTGGATCCGGCGCTTGCCCAACGTTCTCTGCTTGCATCTCAAAAGGTTCCGCTGGCACAATTACTTTAGGTGAGATGAGAAACGTTTTGTTCTTGCATTTCCCCTCTTAGTGTCGTGTTCCTCATGTCTGAGGGTCGTGACCTCCACCTCCCAGGAGCCGTTCATGCACGATGTTGCGCCATCTACGCCTATCACTGGCGACATGCAGCGCGTCATACACCGATGTGTCGAGTGCGGTGCGAATCTGGTCGGACCAACGCAACGGGCTACGGTTCTTGCATTTAACATGCTATAATTACGTTGGAGACATTACGCGCGTCAAATTTTTTGTTATCATACACTACCTAAACTTTTGTTTTTTATATTACTAGCGACCCGCCCCGGCTTCGCACGATATGGAAATGCAATGGAGATACTTCCGTACCCAAAGGGTAAAAACGGGACCCTATTACTGAGACTTCGCTGTCCGTCCGTCTGTCACCAGATTGTATCTCAAGAACGGTGATAGCTAGACAGTTGAAATTTTCACAGATGTATTTCTATTGCCGCTATAACAACAAATACTAATAATAAAATAAAATAAATATTTAAGGGGGGCTCCCATACAACAAACTTGATTTTTTATACATAACGGTACGGAACCCTTCGTGCGCGAGTCTGACTCGCACTTGATCGAATTTTTATTTTTAAATAATTAAATATTGATGAAAACCGCATTCAAATCCATTGCGCAGTTAAAAAGATCTAATCGTACAGAGACGGCGGGAAGCTACTTTATTTTATACTAGGTATGTATAAATAAATATCGCAGGACCCACCGTTAGATAGTAATCAACCGAGCACCAGAAAGTACCCTACTACCATGCTATGGTTTCCTTATGATGTCAAGCTCATTGTTGAGGTTTAAACCCACGGCGTGCGAACCGATCGCGCTAACCACTCAGCTATCATAGCTACAAAAGCGAACGAAATTGTAATTACAGGACAAAAGTGGACACTTGCATATCATTCCCGTTGAAAGCGCTGGACATGTCCAAGTTTGTGCTGAGCAACGTGCCCGACACGCGCCGCTCGCCGCAGGGGAACAACCTGTACGACCTGGCGGCGGTCATCGTGCACCACGGCTCCGGGTGAGTTTTTACGAACGAGACGGCGTTATCTCTGGTAAGAGACTAACCATCGAAAGTCTCAAAGTAAAGCGCCAAAGCAGTGATGCCCTGGACTTCTGTGTATCTGTAATGGTCATGGACGCCTGTCCATGACCATTACAGCGATACACAGAACTTTGAGTAACAAAACAAAGTCCAGGGCATCGCTGCTTTGGCGCTTTACTTTGAGACTTTCGATGGTTAGTCTCAACAGCCCAGTAGTGTTGGGATATTGACCTCATTTCAACAATCTTAGATTTTGTTATGTTAACGTAATGAGACGAATGAAACGCTATCCTGATGGTAAGAGGCAACGTATGCCCATGACCATTGCAATGATACTCAGAACTTTGAGTACTAATAACTTCTAAAAAAGGAGGATGTCTTCAATCCGTCGGAATCTTTTTTTTTAATGTATGTTCCCCGATTACTCGAAGACGCTTGGACCGATTCGAGAGATTATTTTTTGTTTAAAATAGTATACTTTCCAGGTGGCCCCATCGGTACCGAGTCAGGATCTGATGATGGGATCCCAAAAAAATCGAGGGCAACCCTCAAATTTGATAGGGACGCGCAATGTATTTTATATATTTTCTAAAACTTTTTAAATATAACTCCATAACTATTAAAGGTTTGTGGATAATTCTTAAACTACACTAAACTACAACTCGCTTGTTATTGGAAGGGATATCTTTCAGATTGGTCCCCATAAAATTTGTATAATCGATTCAGTAGTTACATCTTTAAACCTCAAACCTAGCCGTGTTTGAGTTTAGGATCATGGAGTCTGTTTATTTTCAATAGTAAATTTTTACTTGTATTATATGTCTGTCTAGTCTGGGTACCTTTTTTTTTATTATTTATTATTTACAGATTTTTATTTTACAATTTTTTGCAAATGATATGGCGTTATACATCGGGCCCCAAACTAGGCTTAGCCTGTATCTTGGGGACCCAAGTTTAAGATGTTGCCAGCTTTGGATTTGCGCATCTACATGCATTTTGTGAGAAAAAGATAAAAAAGCAAAAAAGATTTATGAATATAATTATATACAACTATATGTCTCTCTCAGTGTATTGTGTGTGTGCGTGTGCGTGTGTGTGTGTGTGTGTGTGTCTATGAGTGTGTGGGTGGGTGTCGCCTGTCGTGACCTGGGTACCAGTCGCGAGTGAACCGGTTTCTTCTAGGCGAGCGTGCTCCACCGTAGACCGCATCTTCGATTGACATCAGGCGGGATGGTAGTCAAACGCAAGCCTATCTATTATAAAAAAAAAAAAAAAAAATATCGTAGGACATTACACACAGCGCCATCTGACCCCAAACTAAGCAAAGCTTGTACTATGGAAGTCAGATAACTGATAGAATACTTAAATATTTTTTTTTTGTAAATACGTACTTATAATACATACAGTACACCCAGACACAGAACAAACATTTAGTTTTTATATCACAAAATGCTTGTCCAACAAACAAATGTATTTTTTTTGTACCAGGGCCGGCTCGGGACATTACACTGCGTTCGCGATAAACGAAGAACAGTGGTTCCATTTCAACGACCAGACGGTCCGCGCGGCCGAAGCTGAAGCTGTCGCGGGCTGCAAGCCCTACATTCTCTTCTACATACGGAGAGAGCTCGCGCTACCCACACCTTCCTGACCAAACATTTAAATTTTATTCTACGTTTATTGTTCCAAACAATTCAAAACATTCTCTGACCGGAAGAATTCAACGATCACATATTGCAGTCACTGAGCTTCGGTCGTTTTACTGCCAGTGATGATATTTTTTTCCTGCATTCTTTTTCTGTCTCCGGAATAACCGGTCAACTTCTTTGTACTTTATTTCCTAAGGTGTAAGCTAGAACTTTTCATGTATGTCGTCTTCTAAGTCTGCCTGCTTTTTTGATCGTATTGTCGCTTAACAACGGGATGTCAAACCAGAATGTATGTGTCAAACAATTTACATGTTCTGCCAAAACTTACTGTGTCGCCGTATATTTTAAGGAGCAAATGCAAAAATATTATATGCTAAAATTGATAAAACTAAAACTCTCTACATTTTTGTAGAAGAGAAATATTTAGTGGAAGAAAATCGATTACATTAGAAACCAAAACCAAGATTGACTTTTACCGTTCATAGCCAGCATTGCTAGGTGACCAGACTAAATACGCCACGGGCCTATTTTTAAACCGCGGGCCACGGATTGAGCAGTATTGATTTAAATTTGCTTTCCATCAAATGAGTTTCTAACCAAACGTAAACATTACCGTTCATATTAAGTAAAACAAATAAATAAATAAATAAATATCGTAGGACTATACACACAACGCCATCTGGCCCCAAACTAAGCAGAGCTTGTGTGATGGAAGTCAGATAACTGATAGAATACATAAATACTTTTTTTTTTTTTTGTAAATACATACTTATAATACATACAGAACACCCAGACACAGAAGAAACATTTGTTTATTCACAAAATGTTTGCCCTGAGTGGGAATCGAACCCACGCCCTACAGCTCTCAAGGCAGATATACTACCAATGAGCCAACGGGGCTGTCAATTCACAATTTCTGTTCAGTCAAAAAATGAAATATCAAGAGATGCTAGCTACTCTTAACAGTAAATGCCAGTGAGTCATTCTAATAGAAGTTATGCGTCATCCTATAAAAAGTCCTATTTTTTTCCAAATATATTTTCTATATTTTTTTTTTATGTACGTTTGGAGATTTTTTCATAAAACGTATATTTTAATGTTAATTGAAACTTATATTAATGTATCTACTTATTTATTGTTATACACATTGAAATATGAGTTACGATGATATTCTACAATATGCTTTATTCAAAATATTGATAAATCATAAGTTCATGATAATTAACTTCACTATCGTTGGAAATCGAGGCCAGAAGAAAGGACTGTGTATTGGTTAGACTTCATGCTCTAATGTTTTACCAATAAGCTTATTTTTGTGTAATTATCCGGTAAATATATTTTAAGATCTATGTGGCAATTGAATCTTGACAATTGAGTCTTTTTACGTACCCATGTAAACGTTATAGTCTAAAGCTGGGTATCCACTTAGGTTCGCCGTGGTTTGCGAACACTGTGTGCTCCGCGAACGTGAACGTGTATAGTGTACACACTTAGGCTGCAACATCAGTGCTCCTGTCGGAGCACTAACATTCCGCGCTCCGGTCTCCAGTCGACACACGACAGACGGTCGGTGCAAACATGCCGCCTCCAGAATTAGTAGGAAGTGCAGCTTATATTTTGATACATTATATTGTGATGGAATACAAACGACCTCCTAAAGCCAGATAACAGTATAGATATTTTACTTTTACATAAGTCGGGTTCAGTGTTTAATGCTTCGCCAATTATCTTCCAGGCGTCTCCTTTTAAATTCTTTTTCTTGTAGTTTTCATCTCGTGGGTCCCATAAAACATTATGTTTACGGTATTCTTCTATGAGCTGTAGACATTTTTCATCGGACCACTCCATGTTCGCGAACTTAACAAACACGTCGTGACACGCTCGCGTCCACGAACAAACTGCGCTCCCCTTTGAGATCGCGCAAAAAACCGCTTCCCGAGCGCTCCGCCGTGCTCCGATCGTGCTCCAGTCGCGCTCCGCGATCACGACGTATCCATTATGTTTGGTTTGCGGAGCGGGCGCGTTCGCAAACCACGGCGAACCTAAGTGGATACCCGGCTTAAGATCCGGTGTAAGAAATATATACACTCATCTGTTGTTTAGTAATGATAAGAAATAAATGATAAATAATACACATTGACACATAGTAAATAGGTTGCCTAGATACGATAATCTATACTATTACAAAGAGGAAAGATTTGATTGATTGTTTGTTTGTATTGAATAGGCTCTGTACTGATTTCAAAAATTCTTTCACCGTTGGGAAGCTGCACTATCCCCGGGTGACATAGGTTACTTTTTATCCCTGTATTCCCACGGGAACGGGTACTAAGCGGGTGAGACCGCGAAATAATTGAATTTATTTTATCTACTTCAGCTATTGGGTATGTATAAAAATCGTGGACTAGCTGAGAGAATATACTGAACACAATTTGATAAAGTTAAGGTTGCCTCCCTGCTCGCACAACCGTGGAGTTGCCAGGCATAAATAGGTGGGTAATTGTTATTAATATATCCACATCGTATATTATATCAAATTAGAGCATATTTCGTTCTCAATCCAACACATTAGGTTGCCTTATCAAAAAATATGAATCCACAGTTGCCTAGATTTTAGATGTAAATTTTTAATCAACTTTTTAACAAGGCAAGGATTGAGAATAAAATAAGCTTTCATTTGATATAATGTACAGTTAAATAACACATGAGAGTATATATTTCTTATATCGGATCTCGGATTATAAGTGACGCCATGTGTAATTCATTTTAATCTTGATATTTCAATATAGTATCTGGCAAAAATTACAGATGGCGTCACCAATACCTAGTTTAAAACCAAGTAGTTTTCTCAGTAGGCCAAGCAGCAAAGCGACCGTAGCTCAGAAGCTTACTACATTTGTGTGGAGAACGATACTAATCTATGGAAACACATGTAGGTAAGACCAATTTTGATTTTTTTCCATTTGTCTTCACCTTTATCGTCCATGCATTTCTTTATTCGCAATTGTGTTGTTTTGAAAAACATAAATCAACAAACTAACAAACATTTATATAAAAAAGCTTCGATAGTGTAGATAGGATATATTGGGCATTATAAACCAAAATTATTGACTCTTAAGTTAAATTCTACATAATTTCTGTTTAATTTCTTGCATCGTCTGAGTAAATATTTTGGTCAAATCTTAATCTCAGCGGTTGTACGATTTATTTCGGTTGCCTTAAACTTGTACATATATATCAAGGCTATTCGAATTATTTTCTCTCGTTTTAAGTATCTAACATTTTACAAGAATGCATTGCATATGTATTTCAATTAAAAAAATAGTAATAGCATTAGAATACTCATTTAATTATATAGATTTCACAGTTAAATTGTTGATATTTTAAACAAGCATTTTCAGCTTTGAAAATCGAAATATAATACATATGTAAAGATTTGAAATAATGTAATTTTAATCCCGTTTTTCTATGTAAAGTGTAATTATGGTGGATTAATATCGTTACGAAAAAAGTAAGGTAATCGCGCACTAATCTACACGATGCTCATAAGCCACAACGGCTATTAATATACAATACAACAATCTATGTCATGCCCGTATTAATATACACATCGAATGATCTAAAGAAGCTTTGTATCCCATGTTTGTAGAAGAATTGACAATTCTTAGTGATATAATACACATATTTTCGATCCTTTAAAACTTGACGAATAAAAAGTCATAGAACAATTATACAGATAGATTGGCCGTTATACACCCATTTCTTTCTTTTTAAGTTCTCTTCTAAGCAAATAAAATTCGATGAGAATACAGTTTTGTTTTGCTGACGTACCTATTGTCGATTAGCTATAATTAATTTAATGTTTTTTTTATGTGTGCAGCGCGTGTGTTGCATATCAGTGCACGTTTACCTCTAGCATGCCATATAAAGATGCATTTCATTTATGATAAGTCCTAATTCGTACCGAATTAGATTGTAATGCGCATTAAGCTCTCAGTAACTTTATTCTACATTCCCGTGATGAAATTGTGACTTCATTTTCATGTTTTCTTATGTCCCAGCGACAGGTTTGCGTGTGAAACATTGTGATTTATGTATAGTTATAGTTATTATTATGTCGTGTCAACTCTCTTTTCGCAAAGTACCTTAATTGATCTATATTTGATAGCGAGGATTTTTTCTTATAAGTACTTCAATTACTGGAAGTTGAAATAGTGATTGAATTTAATAAATTCGCCAACATAAACCAAGATGATATTTCATTTCGTTCCTCTACTAGTTTTACTTTTCATTAGAGTGCTGGTGGTATCGACTTAATAAAAATGATTTTTTGTTTGTTCATATTTTAAGCGCTGCCGTAACGTTCGTCCGATTGCAACGAAACTTGGGTCAAGTTATTGCTTGGTTTATTGGTCAAGGTATAACTTGCGCGAAGATTTTATAGGTAAAGTACAAATGTTTTTTTTATGCGGCAGCAACGCTCCGGCTGTTACCAGCTAGTTTTAGATAATTATTGAATTTTGTGGACAAAGTTAAACACAATTTATTTACAGCATTTTATAAATCTCGTTAACCGCTTAAACCACGACTTTTTACCATTTAAAGAACTAAGTGAGAGTGATAAATGCAGCGAGGCAGGGCTGCTCGTGATGGGTAAGTACTCGTTCCACTGCGGGCCCTTCATTAGCTTTAAGTTTCTCATCCACAGCCTCCGACTTGCCGAGTCTACATCATTTTCAGAACTGGATATAGTCTCATTTATGACTTCACCATTTTCTAATACATAATCGTAAACATTTGTCTCTTTCTCGATTTTCTCATCTGTAATCCAATTGTCGCAATCGAGTTTTTCGATCGGATCTGTTATTTCTGCTTTACTAAATTTACTGTTTATCTGTATGGAAGGCTTGTTGGAATAATCCAATTCTGTGTTAATATCACTAATGTCATTTTCCGCATCAGCGAAGGATATTTTCATTGGAATTATATCGGCTATCTTTTTAGTCTTATTTGGCTTCGGTAGATTTTTCGGTGACACTGGAACCTCTTTTCTAATTTCGTGAATGTCTACTTGGACTTGCACAGTCGCCAATCCCATTTTACCAGGAAGGTTATTGACTTTCTCGAATTGCTTATTCCCTTCTGCGTATGTCATTTCTGTGTCTCTAACGTTATGAAAAGCCTGAATTTCAGAATTAGTATTGATGGATCTTCGTCTTCTTTCCCTTGGAGATAAAGCCATCCAGTTTATGACATTAGAATTCTCTATTTTCTTAACTTTATCGTTTCTTTCGGTTAACCAATTGTTTCTTTGTTTTATATTAATGGTTTCGTGAGAAGATTCTTTGGAGTGCGACTTGTTTGGCTCCGATATTTCTGTGACAGTTGACAAAGTTTGTACTAAAGACAAGTTTAATCTCGGTATGTATGTCGCAGGGATCGGTGACCCTATCCTGGTAGCAGTTGTACCTTTGTCTATCTTTAATTCTTCGTCGGATATAGAACATGGTGTAGAAGCACTAGATGCGTCTTTGCTCGGTATGTTTACGAGTTCAAAATCATCCTCTGATAGGAGGCGCTTGTTTTTGTAAGAGTAAATCCATATCGTGCGGTTTTCGGTTTGCTTGTTTGGCTCATACGTGACCATTTCTTCATTGTACACGTGGTCCCAATCTTTTGTGTCCTCAGATTGATCTAATTCAATCACTTCAACTCCATCGTAATTCTCGCCATCTGTCGAACTCTCTGATTTAAGGTGTTGATTGTTTATAATAGTAAAACAGTTCCTTTGATGATTCATAGGCGCCGTATCGAATTCTGCATCATAAGTTTCGTAAAATGAATTGGTTGATTGCCTACCGTGATCGAAAAAATAGTGATTTGCATATGAAGCTGCAAAATCTTCACTTTGTTCCATATTTATACGCCTTTTTCTTCTAGCTTCTTCATTAACTGTGGAGTAGTCCTGTTCTTCAAATCTACCATTGTTCACGGAACTCCAGTGTTGGTTATGGTTATGGCTCGATTCTTTGGACGAGTCCGTAGAAGAGTCCAACTCTACAATTTTGACTCCACTAGTATCATCTTCATGCATCCAAGATATCTGGTTTACCAAGATCTCAGGAGTAACAAGATTGTTGTTTTTCATGTCTGAAATGTATAGAAAAAATCATGAAAAGCTAATGAAATGAAAAAATGCGGTATCCCGAACAACGATCTTGAAAGGCAGTTATTTTAAAACATAAAACTCACGATTAAAAATAGACCTATTCCGGTTTGTATTATCTTGGTAGGTTCTTCTCATGATCGTATTAGTGTATATAAGAAATTCGGGTAGAAAATTAATATGATCCTTTGTAATGCTATTTACAAACAAGTTGGTTATATTGTCACTAAAGTGTTTCGTCAACTTATGTCAATAATGTGAAGTTTGAGTCACAATGTAATTTTCTGAGGATATTATAAAAACTTTTTAAGCTAACGAAATAGATATTATGCTACAAATATGTTCTGCTCGTGAAACTTATTTCGAATGTTGTTATAGTTCAGATATATATTAGGGGCGCGTCATCCGACACACTTCAGTGACTATTTGTAAATATTTATACCAATTGCCACATTCGCAGACTAATTGATTAAATCGCCACTTAAATCTGGAATACTTTGTCGAAATATACGATAAGCGCTACGTAAAATTAAAATATTTAACCTATGTATTTACTTATTTATGAAAAAGTAATGAGACGAACAATATGCTCCCCTCATGGTAAGAGATAACGCATGCCCATTGCACTGCGGTGGTACCTACGTAGACGACATGCTAAGGTTGTCAACCAACAAGTAAAAATTAATATCATTATTCAAAAAATATTCCCTTATTAAAACACCTTAAACGATTACGAAACACACGGAACAATCTCTTAGATTTAATACCGCCTCCATAAACGACAACATCACAGCATCTCTGGTAGCTAGTGTCGTAGTTGGCGAAACAAAGTGTAAATGGATTGATTGCGTCAATTCCGGGCACAAAGGGCACGGAATTGCATTAAAAAGCTCGCGGCGCGGGCCATTTGGCAAAGCACTTACTCCATTAAAGCGCCCAAATAAAGTTACCTTAGTGGCGTGAAATGTATAGCAGGAGGTGTTCGTGATAGTGAGGTTATTTTGATTGGGTTACCAGCTTCTCTGAAAGGGGAACTCGATCTATGACCCACGTACATGATAGGTATATGAAACGATATAATATTTAGGTATAGGTAAAGCAAACAGGGTTGCGTCTTGTGGGATGAATAATTGTACATAATAAGAATTAGAGACTAGATTGTTCCTTTTTTTCATCAATTAATTATAAAGATTAATTTTTAAAAAAGCTTTGAACTTTTCCTTTTTGCCCATATGTTATAATCGGAGCCATCTTTTTATTTTTAAATTCATATGTCATTGGAGTAGCTAAGTGTTTTATCACAGCGTACCTGATGTTTAGTGACAATGTTGTCTTAGATGGTAAACACGCCTAGCCCGGAACTAGCTCTCAAATGAAGCTGCCGGAGCCCACCGTTTAGTGCTTGGCGGTTTATTTCTAACTTGAGGGGGTAGCCGAGTACCAGAAAGTACAATATCATACAATATTTTTGCCTTCATTGGTAGCTCAAGCTCATTGTTGAGGTTTGAATCTACGCCCTTCAGCATGTGACCGACGACACTAACCATTGAGCTCATCGCTATGTAATTTTTTATTTATTTTTTTATGTAAAAAAAGTAATGAGACGAACGAGACGCTCTCCTGATGGTAAGAGATAACGCCTGGCCATGACCATTGCAGCGATACACAGAAGTTTGAGTAACAAAACAAAGTCAAGGGCATCACTGCTTTGGCGCTCATTACTTTGAGAATTCCAAGTCACCTGTTACCTATTTATAATATGCTCCGATTAATTCTCGGTTCATACAGGAAACTATAGGTACCTAGGTACGTGTGTAGGCATTAAGAAAATAAAAGTTGTAGCTTGACAGAAATTGTGTATCATTACTAGCTAGGTCACGTATATGATTGCCCAATTTCCCCCAATGTTACCGTGACTATATATCCTACCACGTAATATGAACTACCGCCTTACCAAATTTTTACTAAGATCTATCTGGCCGTTTACGCGTGATTACAGGATACATATTTGTATGTATGTAACTAGTGCCTCTATGCAATTTCTACATGTAATGGCTTGATAAACAAATAAAGAATGATTTATCTTAACTTTTAACTTGTTGTTTGACCTAGTATAATTATATATCTTATAGTATTTCGGTATTCTACCAGTTATCCAACTCCTTTAGTAGGTACAATCTTTGCTTAGTTTGGGGTCAGATGGCGCTGTGTGTAATATTCATCGACATGTATTATTTATTTTTTTATAATAAATGTTAGTAATTGACTGACAACGATTTATTAATTAGACAATTTGTATTATTAATTATTACATGGAAAGTAAATCCTTGAACTTTATTTATTTATTCATTAGATCAACAATCCAATATAGAAATCCTCAATTACAACAGTTTTAAAAACAAATCAAATCAACAAATCTTGTTTATTATACAGATAAAAAAGTCATATCATCAAAATTAAAAATATATAGATAATACTAGCGGCCGGTCCCGGCTTAGCACGGGTGGACATTTATTTTTTAATTAAATTCTAGTAATAAATATAGCCTATGTTACTCAGGAAGAATGTAGCATTATAATAGTGAAAGAATTGTTTTAATCGGTCCAGTAGTTTTTGAATTTATTTGTTACAAACATACAAAAATACAAATCTTTTCTCATCATAATATTAGTGTAGATAAATTCTAAACTAAAAATAAATGAAATAACGATCAAGAAAAAAATAGTAATAAACAACAATATTAATACCTTACCAATAAATGTAATTAAAATAAGATAAAATAATGCGAAAATATGATGATCTATACCTAAATATAGAGAAGGTACCTAAGCTCTCCTGTTTTGGTTGTTAGGTAGGAATATACTCGTAGGTAGATACAAAGACTGCTGGTGTTCGCGACAACGACAAAGGTTACCTAATTAATTAGATTGCGCTGCGCTAGAGTGGTCGGGCACTCATTGCAGCTTTAATTCACAAAGTGTACATCAATGTTCGCAAATTAGCGACAAAGAGCTTTAAGCTCCGAGCACACAAGCTACCACGGGAAACATTAATGCAAATCAAAGAAAAAAATCTAGAAATCTTCAGTAGGATTGTTTTATAGTCCTTTCACTAGTTTAGCAATAAAATGGTGAAAAGTGATTATATTTGTCATCGGGATTTAATCGCGCAAAAAATGATTTTGTTTATTTACCTGAACGCTTCTGTCATGTTGCAATAGCCGTGGTCACGAGCTCTCTGGAGAGTTTGGGTCGTCGCGAAGAAAAATTAGGGTCTTGTGATCTCCAAAAAAAAGTAAGATTGTCATTACGGGACCACTAACCGTATCCGCAAAATTTGTGAAACTTACTTTTGACTTGACTTTCACAACGCCGATTACCTAAATTCATCCTCCGGGTTGAAATTGCAATGTTTTCTGTATTCGAGAAAGCTTAAAAATTATTTAGCTAAAAATATGAATTAAAAAAATAGTTGAGAATTTGTGCTAAACAATGGGTAGATACTTATACATTCAATTCGTAAATCCTAAAATTAACAATAAATATAAATCAAACCATCTAGTGTCAAATTGATCAAAGTTTGTACTATGAAAGCCAGACAGATGATAGAATATATGGGTATAATATATTATATACTTTTTTATACATGTACAACACCTGTATTAGTCCCACTCTGGAAACATTTGTGTGCAGAGAGAGAAGTTAGTTGGTTTCTCACCGTCTCATCTTATTCTCCCACTTGGTTGTTATAATTTTTGCCTGCCAAAGGGTTTCTCAGAAAACATTAGGGTAAATGGGGCATTATACGTATGAACCTTGAGTTCATGAGAATTAGTAACGAGTCTTCGCATTCTTTTCATTATTTCGATTTTTTTATGGGTGACAGGCTAGGTGTTTAACCACAGCTCACTGTGTGGTCGAAGATATTAAACATACCTAGTAACCTGGAATGGAAGTTGTCCTAACATACCGTGGTGTGTCCTGAACTTTTCGCGCTATTACGCGCGTTAACATTGTCTCTCATTATTTTCTAATTTCGAATTAGGCTTTGGTTCGAACGTTGAATTAGAAGCTAATAGCTTTGAATATTGGATTACCAGGAATAAAGTTAATGATCCCACAGTACGTATTAATATTAGTAGGTACGTAATAAAAAGCCAGAACTATATTTTAAGAAAAAAAAAAAGATATGTCTCAGAACTATATCAAGATTAATAAAATAAAAAGTGATTCTAACGAATGCATGATAATAAAGTTTCTAAAAGTTTCTACAGTTTTATCTCTCCATCTAAATTGTGATCCAAACAGTTTTGCTTATTTCCGCTTTTTTGATAATTTAACAAAACAATAGCAGCCTCGACTCAATTAAAACTGATAAAACACGTTTGCCGCGGAAGCGAAAACAATCTACAGACAAACCTTCCATTAGTCGAGAAGTACCCACAGCGAAACAAAATGGCGGGCGGCGGCCCAATATGTAATTACAATTTACTTTTGTCTATCAAAGTGTTTTTAATTGGTTTTGGTATATTGTGATGTGTGGTTAACGCGCTACAAAGCTGTATATTTGCTTAATGGAAGAGTGTCCGAGATAAAAGCCTGCGCTATCGGCGGATCTCGGATATAATTAGAGGGTGGAGCGACGCCCGCCGTTTCTTCCTTATGCCACTTAAACCTACACTGGCTTCACACATCACATATTAGCTTGTTATGTACAGGGGAAACAGATGTATAGATAACATGCTAGGTTAAAATGAAAGCAAACTTTCCATGATAGCAGTAGTAGCACCTAAGTACTATTAAATATTAAGAAAGCTAAAAATTTGCAACCTCTAACATATTATAATCTAAACAAGAAAAAAAACTAAACTTTTATGGGACCGCCGTGCGGTCATTTTTTATTTCTTTTTTCTGTAATAAGGGCTTGCAGATTAGTACAAACGTCTTCATCATCAGCCTATTGAGATCCACTGCTAGACCTCTCCCAACGCCACTCAGCCCGATCTTCGGCTTTTCGCTTCCATTCACCACCAGCTGTTCTACGTGACATACAAACCAAGTTGTAGTATAGACGTGTGGTACTATAATTCGGCTATATTTACACAACAAACTAAATCCGCTAAACAACGGAGTAGCGTCACCCTAATCTAAACCTGTAATCACATTGCTTTTAGTAAAATTGCTCTATAAATATTCAAGAAGAAAGCGAAAAAACATAATAACACACTATCGTGGCATAATTGCAAATTACACTTGCATTAGTGGAACACATGTGGATATTTTAACGGTCAAAGTTCGCGATAAAAAAATTGAAAGTCATGCCTACTTGAATCGTGTAAGGTCAAAGATCAACTCTGCTCGTTGTAGACTACATATTCGATATTTTAGCGCGTAGCGTCGAGCATGCTCTTATCATCATCATAATCAGCCTATTGTAGTCCACTGCTGGACATAGGCCTCGCCCAGGACACGCCACTCAACCCGATTTTCGACTTTTCGCTCCTAGCTACGGTCAATCTATACGCACATACTATACGATGATATAGCACATGCTCTAAACTATTAGTGTCTAAAAATACCTCTGTAGTTATTACCTACCGTCAAAACTGTGGTAGTGCTATACCTACAAAATATCATAACGCTGCGGTAAGAATTATCATAAAAATTAATTTGTGTTTCTATTTATAATTTTACCCAGGGTCACCATAACGTAAAAAACGTTTGTGTAGATTTTCCCAATACTGTATATATTTAGCTTGTTTTAAATTGTAGATATTTAAATAAATTTGGGAGTTTTAATCCGCCGGGTCAGACAGCTTTGTACAATGGTTATGATGTTAAGCAGCGACGCACATGTAAAGTTGCGTAGATAATGGATGAACTCTTTCCTTGGTCTTATAATTTCACTTGACATACCGAAACCACATGAAAACGAGTACCTTAATGTTTTTGTGTATCGTAAAGCATTAACATATTTGTGTGCATGTAGTCAGCGTACGATAAGTGAATATTCTAGGACTAAATAATCTTCACCAATTTTCAACGCAACATTAGAAATTATAATTCATTTATTCACTGTACATTGTACACTGTACTTTGTTTTAATCTACACTATATATATGTATTATCTTCAAGGTACAGTAAATACAGTCTAAACATAATATTGTAATGATCAAAACTACGGTCGATTGGTCTTCGGTTAAGTGACCGTAATTGGCACTCTGAAACTAGTTGGATGTTTTATGTTAAAAAACAGTAAATCCCCGTGGGTTGCAAACAGTATTATGCTCTATGAACTATATGTGACATAGATACATTTTTTAGTCCATGGAAATATCATCATCATCATCATCATCATCATTTCAGCCGTAGGACGTCCACTGCTGGACATAGGCCTCCCCCATTGACTTCCACAAAGACCGGTTGGAAGCGGCTCGCATCCAGCGCGTTCCTGCGGTCTTTACTAGGTCGTCTGTCCACCTTGTGGGTGGACGTCCTACGCTGCGCTTGCCGGTCCGTGGTTTCCACTCCAGAACTTTGCAGCCCCATCGGCCATCAGTTCTGCGTGCTATGTGCCCTGCCCACTGCCACTTCAACTTGCTAATCCGTTGGGCTATGTCGGTAACTTTGGTTCGTCTACGGATCTCCTCATTCCTGATTCGATCTCGTTGGGAAACTCCGAGCATAGCCCTCTCCATAGCGCGTTGTGCTACTTTGAGCTTACCAAGAAGGCACACACAGTCATGGAAATATATAAACTTGAAATCAGATATTTATAAGACACTTATTACTGTATCGATATTCATTGTGATTTAATTTAAAAGTATTTCGCTAGACACTACTTCCAATTTTTGAAACGGGAGCGCTTGGATACTATACAATCCACAGACGGCCAAGTCGATAGTACCTATTATAGAAAACTACTTTTACGCCTTAAATACATATCATGCATACCTATCGCCCTAAAATATTAACAGAATGTGAAAAACTATGTAATAGGGTGATGCGGTGAAAAAGTAATATTTTTGTTTTCCCTTGTGAAAGCTAGCGTGATAAAATTATTTGTAAAGCCCGATAAAATGTTTTGTTGTCGATATTGTGAGATATTATCGTCGATGCGTGTTCCGAGTGGCGTAAACAACCAAACACTACGGCCGCTACGATAAAGCCAGCTGTAGGCAACATTTTTGAAGTTAAAATATTATTACTTATTTTTTTAATAAACCTTTTTTTAGTAGGGATGCTAGCTCATTGGTTACCGAGGTCAAATTACATGAAGAAGGGCAATTAGTACTACAAAACTTACAGCTTACTTTAAAATTAAAATTATTTAATTAAGTCAACATGACCCATCCTACTAATATTATAAATGTGAAAGTTGGTATGTTTGTTACTTAATCACGCAAAAATGGCTGAACGTATTTAGATGAAATTTAACACACACATATAATTTATTACCTGGATTAATATATAGGATACTTTTTATCCTGGGAAAATATTAGGTTACATATGGAATTATCAAAAAACTAACTACATGACGTATTAACTTAATATGTGGTTTAGATGTGCCTTATAGAACATAATTCCGGAGTAAAAGGTATTCTTTATATTAATCTACGTAACTATGTTCTTCTGTTACTTACACATGTTTAATTTTTCTCTGAATCCAATTCTTAATTCAACGCGGACAAAGTCGCGGGCGCAAGCTAGTATAAAATAAAACATTACAGTTAAATATATGTTCTACAATAATAATTTATGACTATGGGTGAAATCTGTGCAACTGAAATATTTAAATTTACTATGTCCATTCTTGCATTCGATTTGGTTCCTAATTCAGATAGGTATAGGTACTTAAACTACTGGACCGATTTCAAAAATTCTTTCACCTTTGGGAAGCTACATTATCTTCGCGTGACATACGCCACTTTTTATCCCTATATTCCCACGGGAACGCGAACTAGGCGGGTGTAACCGCGAGTCGTCCGATAGTGTTTCTATATTTTGAAAGTAATCTAGTTTAAAAATGTTTTTCATCCAGGACTATCAAGCTGCAAATGGAAAGAATGATTTGACACTTTCGTCCGACTGTTGTAGGAAACGGCGGCGGCGCTCTGTTATTCAACCCGCTAATACATCTGTCCCCGATATTAGATAATTGACGAAATGACGCTTGATTTACTCACTTTCTAGAAATAACACGAATATTGTACTGTTATTTTGTTTCCCAATTTTTGGGTGAAAGGAAATTAGCTGCGATTGAAGTGCCCGGGGTTCTATGACCAACTGCTAAAGAAGGAGTGTTTTACGTAACTTTTTTTTTAAATTAGTGACAGGTGTTGATCACAGCTCAAGACAATTAACATGTAACGATAATTTTAAATAGTTTTTTTGAATAAATAAATGAAATGAAACATTAAGTCACGGTGTGGCTGAAGATGGTAATCACACCTAGGCTGGGATGGAACTGGCTCTCAAGTGAGGCTGTAGGAAAACACCATTAGGTGCTTGGCGGCAAATTTTCAACTTAAGGTGTTTCGATTTCCACACAAACAATTTTTTGCCAGTTATGGACAAATGAACCATAATTTTACAGTGAAATTACAGCTACTGGCATTTATTTTGGTCTTTATTTGCGGTAAATCACGATTGCTTGAATAAAAAATATTATTACTCGCACTGGGCCGGTTTTTTTTAATCCGTCCGTAAGTTCTGAAGAACTCATAAGTACAGACTCTGGAACGAATATTCAACCCCAGGTTTTTAAGGCGCTTCATTCTTCCAAATATATGATCTGAAGCCTAAACAGTTAAAAATTGTACAATACCAACAGTGCTTATGTCGTAGTTTTTATAAATATCTACTTGATTCTAATATGAAGCATCTTTAAATATCTTCTTGATTCTATTATAAAACATCTTGAACCGTCTTCGAAGCCTATCGTGAGAATTTTTTTTTTGACTTCGCAAAACAACTACCTAAGTATTAAGTTTTCAAACTTAAAACAGAACCACTCGGATCTGTTTTTGTTTAACTTTTTGTTGTGCGGATAGAGGGTCAATTATTTCATCAGCAGAACTGTCGATGCCGAGCGGTCGGTTGTGTCTATTAACACAATATTGTTAAGTAATTTGTATCAACAGCTTTTTGTAAGAGATGGTAGGTAGTAAAAAAATAATTCTTACTTTGTAGCTTGCCTAATACAGCGTTCATGATAAACGTTTAAAGCATTCTACGTTAGGTATTCGCATTTTATGTACTGTAACGTATCTACTTGTAGCGATAATAACTCAGTGGTTAGCGCGTTCGGTAAATAATAAGCTTGAGCTGCCGGTGAAGGAAAACATCGTGAATCTGTCGCCAAACACCTAAAACTGTGTTCCGGCAGACTCACTTGAGATCCAATTCCATTCCAAGCTAGCTGTATTTACCATCTTCGACCACACCGTCACTTAATATCAGGTGAGTCAAACACTCCGCCTGTTAGCCATGAAAAACTAGGACGAAAGTTGTTGCATATGTTTTAGGTACTAGGTATACAATGAAGTATAATTTACAGTTTCCCACAAAGTCAGTTGTTGGCAAAAACTTCAACAGTTGATGTTGTTTGCTTCATAAGTTGTTTCTTGCACCGTCGCCTGAAAAATGCTCACACTCGTTGTTATGTTCGCCCCACTATCTCGGCCACTCAGTCACTCAGACGTGATTAGAGGCGAACGCCGCGACACAGCCTCTAATTTATTTGAGCGCCGACTAATGTACTGAGCGCCCGATCCCGCCGCATTTAGATCCCGAGGAGATAGATAAATTAGGCTTTAATTAATCTGCACTTACATTAAATACATAAAATGTTGTTTATGTTTATGCTTGAAATCCGTTCCCATATTTTATTCCAATGTGTGTATCGTTGACCGCACGGTCGTTTAACATTGACCTTGCCTGTTGAATATATGTACATATTTCAATAGCTAATAAAGATTTGTTTAATTGTTTCGTAATTTTGGCCCAAACTCGGTCAGGCTCTTGAAAGTCCTGATAAAATTTGCCTAAGAGCTGATGCGCACGCTCGCTAGGGTAAATTGAAAAAAAATTGCTTTGCTATTTTTAATATATTTCACTGCACTACGTAGTTCTTGCTGTTCTATATGCTAGATCGACTGTATTCCTAAGACTAGTAAAAAAAAAATCTTTTTTTTTAAATCTCTGACATTGGCTCTTCGTAGTAATTTTCGTAGAGCAGCTACGCGCCTACGACAGCGCGCCTACACAAAAGACATCTACAAAAAACGGGATCTCATAATGCAAGCCCCACGATTCTTTATCTTTCTTACAATAAAATATTTTGTTAGCCCTTTCTTTATTTGTAGCAATCAAAAATCACTGCATAGCATTATTCGACACAAACCTTTGTTGTAAAATAAAACTCCATTGAGACTAATTGAAATGCTATATTACGTCAACGGCCGACGTTTCGAATAGGGGCACTGTTCGTCGCTTTACAAATATAAAACAATCATTTGGACAGTTCAAAGAGCGGTGCGAGGTAACGCAACGTTGGGGTGCGGTGCAAGGGAATAGCTCTCATTTTATTACTTATTGGTTCACATTTACTACAGAGATGTACATCATCGTGATACCATATTATATATACTATATTATCTCTGTTACAGTTATATATTACAGGTAGATTATTTTAGGGTTGCCAAAAATTCTAGGTGCGATCGTAGCGAGCAAAATTCACTCTTTACTTTTTATCGTATAACTTACTTGTCTGATAGAAAGCGCGACGCGATTTTGTTGCGTAAAAATACGATCAACATTATCTATACTTTAATTTATTGATTTATTTATTTATTTATTTATTTATTTATTAAGGTACGCTAACAGCACACATATTGGTAAATTTACAAAAACACATTGCGTAAAGTTATGTTCCGATACATGCGCCAGTTATAGGCATACACAGCTTGATGAACATAACTCCACTATTCCACAGATAATTACAGATTTGACAGCCCTGGTTGGCCTGGCTCATTGGTAGTATGTCTGCTTCAAGAGCTGTAGAGCGTGGGTTCGATTCCCACCCAGGGCAAACATTTGTTGTATAAACAAATGTTTGTTCTGTGTGTACTGTATGTATTATATGAATTTACAAAAAAAAACTATTTAAGTATTCCATCAGATATCTGACTTCCACAGTACAAGATTTGCTTAGTTTAGGGTCAGATGGCGCCGTGTGTAATGTCCTATTTATTTACAAAAAAATACTTTTTCTGTACCATTTACTTCGGTTTTATTACCAATTACATAATTCCTACAATAGTGATTATACCTTCGACAAATTCAAATAAAGAATGCTTTGTACCCTACGCCCGTCGTCACAGCTCTTATTAAGTCAAATGGCATCAAAGAGCGTGGTCTTCTCAAAAATGCGATATGCTAGATCGCGGTCTCCTTAGTCTTGCGCCCGCAGCGGCTTGCGCCTCGTCATCACGCGGCGCCTTTCAATTCACGTCTCGAGCGTTTGGATCCTCCCCCACAACGGACGGCACAAAGCGGCGCGTTTGCCGCCTCGTTATGTAAAATCGGCCAAACAATGCGCTGTATCGCTTTCTTACACTCGATCGAATCA
This sequence comes from Biston betularia, assembly GCA_905404145.2. Taxonomy (NCBI): domain Eukaryota; kingdom Metazoa; phylum Arthropoda; class Insecta; order Lepidoptera; family Geometridae; genus Biston; species Biston betularia. Next base: position 3,279,510 of record FR989877.1, read on the forward strand.
ACAATGGCCCTCAAAAACAAGACACATTACCTAGCCAATGTAAAAAGACCCGCTTGACGATGGGAGCCGTAAACTAACACGGGTCAACGTATTCGGATGCAGAGTAACAATATGCGTAAATAAAGCAATCGTTTCTAGATTGCGGGTGTGGCTCATGTTGTCGAAATAAAAGAGTTGCATCAATCTAATGTATTGTAAAACATTTCAAGGGAAAGTCTAAGTTCGGAGAATGATCTTCTATAGCAGTGGCGTGGCGGATTTAACTGAAATTGTCGATTATCTTGATCAAAACATTTATGATAATGGCGAAATATATGTTTTTGCAATGTTTCAACCTCCGCGTGTTTTATCAAAACGCGACACAGGATACTTTTTATTTCGATGAATTGTAGAAATCCCGTCAAATAGCAAATTGTATAAATGTACGAGTATGTATATAAATAAATCTAAAAATGAAATAGTCGAGTAGTAATGTTTCATAGAGTACAATTTGTTTTACGACACTTAAATAATTAAAAAAAAACTTTTATACTTACATATTAGCTCATATTTTTTATTGTATTAAGTAATGACAAAAAAAACACGCAAATGTTACGGGCTTAATGACTATGACCAATTTTTCAAGAAAATTTTTTGAGCAAAAAAATAATGTTCAAGGCAGCAATCGCACTCATTTTTTAAAGAACTTGTTAGCCCTATGATTTAAAAAGCTAAGATACCACTAAAATTGGAATATGATAATATTGACATAGTACAGCTTGGTGGCAGAACGTTTGGTAAGTGTACTGCGGTTTATCCTCACAGTCTGACACGTGACTAGTCATACTGTAAGTCTGGAAAGGTATGACGCAACTACGCCTGAGGTAGGTTAGCTCCTGACACGTACGGATCCGCAACCGACATACGTCGTATTAGGTTATCCTGGAGCGGAGGATGCAAATGTGTGCCCCGGGCAGCGCGCTCGCCTCCTCGGTTCCTATATAGAGAAGGAGATGCGGCATTAGGATCTTACGTAGCCTTATACAAAGTAGTCGCAATAAGTCCTGCACTGAGGGTCCTATGTGTGAGTGAGGCTACTATGCCCAGAATCTTGCTCCGGTACTTCAAGATGGATAGAATCCGGTAAATGCTGGTGAATGGAAATAGACATCAGACATTATTTATTGATAATTATTCAATTACACGTCAAGTTAGTACAATAAGTATGTGCAACATCTTTTTTAAACAAATATTGTAGGACATTTAAACTAAGCAAAGCTTGTACTATGGGAGCCAGACAACTGATAGAATATTTCTATACTTTTTTTTTGTAAATACATATAAATACATACTGACCATTTAGATACAGAACAAACATGTATAGTCACATAAATGGGAATCAAACCCACGCCCCACAGGTCTTGCAGCAGATATTCTACCAAAAAAGCTTATAGGTTAAGTTATCATGAGTAAGAAAAATGTCCCGTAATTTCCAAACTTATGTGAGGAGGTGTTTGTGCGGCGAGCGTAATGTTTGCTATGTACTGTGCACTGTATATAGCACTATTGTACGTGCGAGCGACTTTACCCCCAACACGGGGTGAATATATTTCGCGATTTGTGCGCTTGTTAGCTGAACGCTGCTTATTGCAAGTACAAAGTGTAAACGTTTAAACTCTGAAATCCGCTGAAACAGAGATGTATCGCGTCCTAACTTGGTGGTAGGTCTCCTTAGCAGGAGGTCGTCTAGGTAGGTACCACCGCAGTACCAGATATTCTGCCACCAAGCAGTAGTGTGTAAGCACTACTGTGTTCCGGTTTGAAGGGTAAGAGAAATTACAAGGCTGTTGAGACTAACCATCTAATGTCTCAAAGTAATCAGCGCCAAAGCAGTGATGCCCTGGACATTGCCCTGGATATGCTAATTATCACTAAATTGAGCTAATCTCTGTAAAGAAGATCAACCTTTTTCTTATGTATCAGTAGACATGTATCATTGAACTAATGACTCACCGTGACTCACGCTCGCTGAACCGAATTATTTGAGTGGGTGTAATAAACCAATAGAAATCTTTAAAAATGTTGCAACAAACTGGCGCCTCACGCTGCAAACATCAACAAACTCTGCGGTGGTCTCGATAACAAACACAACAATGACTCGCTGCATTCTACCAATCGAGAACTTTTCGAAGAGCTGACCCCGAGCCTTCGGGCGAGTCGTAAGCACTAACGGTTCAAAAATGTAGGTAAACGTACACAGCGTGTGTCAAGGGGCAGACAAACACACGCATCGTGACCCTTTCACTAGGTGAAGCGTGTGACTCTGCCTGGATTTGTAAGGGGGTATACCTAAAGTGTCAATTGAAGCTGATGAGTGTTTGAAAAGTTATATTTATAGTTAGTTAAGTTAGCATATCCAAAGTTTTCTAATTCCAAGTTTTATTTTTACACCAAAATCGATTCTAACCAAATAAAAAGAGATAAAAACTAAGAGATTACTGAATTGCTAATGCGTAGTTATTGATTCTTATATATCAGACGCGGTATTTTACATATAGTTAAATCAAGAGCTTGGATGTATAGAGCCCCTAGTGTGTAGTAGTTACATGGTTCCCATAGTACAAGCTTTGTTTAGTTCGGGGCTAGATGGCGCTGAGCGAAATGTCCTACGATATTTATTTGTTTTATTGGCTAATACATATCTTACTGGCTATACGATGAGAGAAAACATCCATCGCAAGCATATCCGCAGAAAAACTGGAGAAGAAACTGAAAAACAATCCATTTTTTTTGGGACATTCTATTGTCAGTCTTAATGGTCTTGTAATTTCAAACTGGAACGCAGTAGTATTTACAACACTTGCTTGGGGGAAAAATATTTGAAACTGCCTAGACGAACTCCTGCTAAAGAGATCTAGTATTTTTTTATTGTTGACTGAGCAAATATTTGACTGCAGCTCAGCTGATGTTAATTGATACAGTATGATTCAAGATGGTAAACACGCCTAGCCTGGAATGAAACTGTCTCTCAAGTGAGGCTGCTGGAATACATCGTTAGGTACTTGGCGGCAGAGCCGAATAGGTACTAGAAATTACACTACCACCAATCAATGGTTGATGTTTTCCTTCACTGGCAGCTTAATCTCGATGTTGCGATTTGAATCCACGCCCTTCGGCATGTGAGCCGACCGCGCTTACCACTGAGCTATCATCGCTACAAAAGTACCTTAGTATGTACCTTAAATACATAAAGAAAACCTGAGATGCTGTCTTGATACCTTTGGTTACACCCACTCTTATAATATCGCCACGATAACCAACCACCCAACACGTCATACCTTCAACAGCGATCAAGTCTTTATGCCGCATCCTAACCAAACTGAGGTAACTAACACTGGGTATCATCGCAGCCTGTTTGAGTATCGTAGGAAGTCGGAACCCGACACCGGCCGCTGTCTGTTGGCACTGCTCTCCTCACGCGCACTACACAAAATAGAAAATATTTCAAACAAACAGTGCCATTGTGTTTGGATGGTGGGCCTTTAGTTTCGGAGGTTGAGAATGTTTTTCGAGCTGAGTGGCGTCTTGTGATAAGAATATGTCGAGCTACGTACGCGTTTAGGTTTACTGAGATTCTCAGGGTATTAAATTGTAAAATTGCCATTTCGTATTGAAAAAATATTTTATACATAATAATAATAAATAAATTTATTTGTTTCAACAGCTAGGTGTCACAGCTCACCTGATTTTAAGTGACGGTGTCGAAGATGGTAAAGCAAACCTAGCCTAGAATGGAACTGGCTCTCAAGTGAGGCTGCCGGAACTCACTGTTAGGTGCTTGGCGGCAGATTTTTAACTTGAAGGTGGTAGCTAGCCAGCCGAGTAGGTACTAGAAAATACCCTACTACCATGCTATGGTTTCGTTGCGATGTTTGTCCTTCGCCGGCTGCTCAAGCTCATTGTTAGGGGTTGAACTTACGCCCTTCGGCGTGTGAACCGATCGCACTAACCACTGAGCTATCATCGCTTCAAGAATAAAATATATTTAAATTGTTAATGTAGGTACTAAAACGTAACCTCGATGTTTGTACATTTCTGCCATCCAATCAGAAGTTCGTTTAGTACTTTGCGATATAAGTCTAGGGAACTGAGGGCCTTGATAAAGCAACATTCAATTAGCGATAACGCTAATAGAAAAGCCAAAAACTTACGGGATCGGCACAAGCTGGCCACGTGACATATCGAAAGCTTATCGAATGTTACTTTGTCGAGGCCTTCTCGACTCCACAAACTGTGTGAAGGTATTTTATGTTGCTGTTTGTAAGCACATATATGTCAACTTAAACCTCCAAAATTGGTCTTATTATTATTAATGCAAAAATATCTTATAGAGCATATAGATTTATTATCTGATCATCAACTTGAACAATCTCAAACAACTTGAGTACTTTCATTCCTTTATAAAAGTTAGTATGGATTACTAATACGACCGTTAAACTGTTTAATGATCTCAGAAGCGTCGTTAAGAGGCAGCATCGACCGCATGAGATGTTTGGTCGCGTCTCACTGCGTAGGTATTTATTTACACATGTTGCCCGATGTGTTTCTAACGAGCTCCCGACTCTGCGCACTCGATAAATAAATTCCCTGTTATATCAACTCCCAGTCTTTATACTCGCGACGGGCACAACTCCCTAATTACGATTGTGCCGGAACGGTCAAATATTTGGTCAAAACTTTCCTCCATTAATGAGCTACCAATAATGTACACCGCACGGCTTTTTTCGTCTCATGTTTATCTTTACGTAATAGCTCGCTGGAAAAACGTGTTCCCAAAGCAAATTAAGAGAAAAAAAAAATCTTCAACTGAGTATAATGTGTTTGCGTTATTTGCCTCTGTCATATTTAGAAATCATGTTTGTTATTGCTGCTCGGACAGAATGTGGATTTACCTGGAATTTATGAGAATTCACTTACAATAACAGCGATGGGAAAACAAATATATGTGTCTACCTACCTATTTATACGTAGTAAGTGTTCTTACATTTTAACAGTAATGTTGGACAAATATTTAAATCAAATATTTTCAAGACATTGTGGGCTTGAGTTGCTAAATATCGGCGTTTGTGATATTCGCAAATGATCAATCAACAAGATTTGAATAAATACCTAACTCGAATGAATGTTTTTTTTTAGATTAAGTTTTTTGTATACATTTTGTAAATAGTATTTAATTTAAGATTTTTTATTATGTTCAATAAATGTAGTTTTGTGCTAATCAGTTTTAAAACTCGATATGATATTAGCAAATAAGTACCTACCTACGTAAACAGAACCGTATGTTAAGTGGTACTAAAAATATGTACCTACCTAGGTTTTGTTTTACAAAACTTACGATTTGAAATGTAGGTACATTCATATACCACACAGGTCGATGCCGTAATTTATTTGTAGATTTAATTTCCTCCAAATGCAAGCTCACACCTGACTATATTTGTCCGTATAAAACCCAAAATAAATAAACGTATACGAACAAAAACACTATAAAATTGGAGATCACAAATCTTTTGTTGATATTCAAATTTTATAAAAGTCATCTGTACAAACTTTTGGCCCAAATCTGTGATAGATTGAAGCGAGAGTTTGCGGCCATTGTGATGGATCCCGAGTCAACACTTGAAGGAGGCTTTCTTCGAAGGCCTTTGTGACACGTCTACATTTCAAACTTAAATGCACGAAGATATCACACATTAGAAACCATAAAAACTTTAAGGAATTTGTGCCTGACTACGCAAAAAAGAGAGTTAATATTTCAGTAGGTAGTCTATAAATAATCATAGAATAGAACAACTGTCTATTCTACCAGGTGGTGAGGGCTACTTCGGACCGGAGTCGATGGAGACAGATTGTCCGTCTAAGAGGTTCCAGTGACCACGATCCTCGCTGATCCTCCTGACATGAGGCAACGATTGAAGAAGAAGAAAAAGAACAACTGTAATGTTACCTGAAAATCAAAAATACATACGTTATAAAATAAAATAAAAACTGACCAAAGGCAGAGCATTTATCATTATCACAAAGATTTTACAATAAGTATTAAATATTTTATGTCAGAAATATAAATAAATAAAATAAGTATCGTGGGGCATTACACACAGCGCCATCTGACCCAAAACTAAGCAAAGCTTGTACTAAATAAATAAATAAACGTCACAATAAAAGTGCATAAGTAGGTAGGTGGAGTTTTGGCGGGAACGCGGGAAGAGTCGTCTCGCTCCGTTGTATTTTTTTCCAAAACGTGTGTTTTGTCGAGTGTTTATGCATAAAAATGGTGGTGTTTTATTCATAAAGTGCCGAATTACATGCGTGAGTGTGGGAAAATGATATAATGTGGTGAAACATGACTTTTCGTGGTGCTTCCAAAACTCCATCGAAGCTTTATAGTAAAGTCGCCACTACTTTACTAAGGCATGACTGGACTTGACTGACACAGACTGGACTTGACTAAGACTGGACTTTGACTATAACTAGCTACGAGGACACTTATTTAACTTTTGTAACTTGAAAATATATAAATACTTGACACTGGCAAATGCTAAAACGTGACGCCAAAACCAAAGAAAAAAAAAAGTAGGTAGGTATGTAAAACTACTAAGTAAGCGTTACATAAATAATTAGGAATTAAGTTATAAGCATTGCTTAAACTAAGCTCGTTTTATCGTGTGACATATCACGTCGGCAAGAAGTTGACAACATTGGTCAACTTTATGCAACGTTTATAAGGCTCATAATTATTATAATGCTTCTGTGTATTATGTATTTGTCATATTATCGTATAAAAGTTGTTTTTTTTGGTAAAAAACATTACATTTAGGAAAAAAAAAATTGTTTATGGAAACAAGATGAGATGACAAGACAAGATGTTTTTGTTTATTTTTCTTATTGATATATTTGATCGTTAATAATAAGTTTTTTTGCTGAGAACTAATTGTAACTAAGTGAGTATTTTCAACAAATCATAAAACATAGTTGTTGTTTCTATGACATATCTAACATTAAACAGGTAAATATTTTTTTTAATACAAAATTTATACCTACACTTTGACACTGTGCATTTTACCAGCGCAGCGCTAGGTAATTATTTTGATATTTTCTAGTATTGGATTTAAAATTAGTAAAATAAATCTTAGGCACAGTCACAGTTATATCCAGTCCATACCTCAGTAAACTAGTGATGATTTTATGATAAACTTTTATTTACGTAATTACTGAAACAATTTGAAAAGACATATTTACATCACTTTACTCGTGCATATATTTCGGCCATATAGCCGTATGAACATTACTATTACTAAACACATAAACAATTAAAAAAAAAACAATACAAAGCAGTGACATGATTTTTGCGCGTTGTATTTGTATTGATTTTGTAACCAGCATCAAAGTTTACCAACACAAAAATCTTAAAACGTCGAAACCCACCCCAATTGAAAGGAACCCCCTATCGGGGTCCAGAGCACCCAAGACGGTCCAATTTCCCGTCGTTGCAATCAGCATCTGTTGCGTACTTCCCGCGGCCTGCCGAAACCCTACAGACATCACTGACCAATATATGTGAGTACTTACCCAAAAAAATAAACTAAAAAAAAACTAAAGAGGGTATCAGTCTATAAAGGGAAATTCGATAGTAGCTCCCCCCCAATCGAGTCTCTAAAAATATTGGTCGTGCCGGCGTTCCGTGCTCCGTGCCACAATTAAATGTGTCCACAACACCGAGTTTCAATGGCAGCACACATCACTACGCGCGACACAATCGCTATTTTGTACGAATTTTTATCTTGGGGGCTGTTTTGCAAGCTTTCGTTTGACGTCCGTCGGGTGACTAATCACAATTTGATTCACTCGATTGTAATTGTTGGCCTTCCTAATGAACGTTGAGTATAGGTAATTGAATTTACTTTAGAATGGTAAATTATTGGAACTGTTAAGAGGGCATTGTGTTTTTTTTATTTAACTAAGGTCACCACTATATACTTACATAACCTTTTTGTTTTCTAGATGTTTTGATCACATCTCACTTGATTATCAAAACAACTTGATTATAAATCCAGACGGAGAAAAGGTTAAATGGTGAAATGTCGTGTAAGTATTTTAACCACTGCAATTTACATCACAATATCTAGATACTTTATTATAATATGAGTAAGAAAAATAGGACCTAATGAACATCCCTTCAATACATGTTAGTTAGTAAGGGTTAAGTTTGTATGTACCTAGGTAATTTTCTTGTATAAATTGGTACCTATTTTATAAACTACAATCTTATTATTGACCAAGGAGCATTGAATTTGATGTGTGCGTGTTTGTGTGTGTGTGTCTGTGCGCGCTTTTAACTTGCTTTTGATTTGTCTTCTACTTATATGATCTCAACACCTTACTTTTTAATTAAAACTGAGTCGATTTGTATTCAGATTCTTTTTCTTCTTATAGCAATGTAGGTAGGTATTTACCCGCTTGTACAACTAAGTTTTTTTCTTCGGATACCAATGCCAGTCTGGTAATACGATGTCAGAATATAGCATGAAACAACATTCCAAAGGAAATGTTGTCGCAATTTTCTGTTTCTTCTGATCAAATACTCGCAGCTGTGCGGTGTTAAGTTCCCTGAATCATATAACCGACTCCAGCGCAGATCCGCGGGCGGTCCTCGAGTGTTTGTGTTGCTGGTGTTTAAACTGGTACAGGGTTGAAGTCGGGCATCGCAAAAACTAAGTCATAATGGATTTGTAAGCAAAGCAACGCTCTAAGGAAATTACGCAATTAAAAACATTACAATAGATTGATTAAATGTGCCCCAAACTTCAAGGTATGTTATCTGCGAGTCTACAGGCGCGCAGGTATTTTTAATGTAAATGTAATGAGACGAACGAGACGCTCTCCTGATGGCAAGAGATAACTGTCCGTCCATCATTGCAGCGATACAGATAACTTTAAACAACAAAACAAAGCTGGCTCACATTAAGAACTTTGAGACTTTCGATAGTCGTAACAACCCTGTAATTTTACAAGTTGTAGTACCTACCCTTCAAACCGGAATACACACACTACTACATGGTGGCAGAATATCTGGTCTGCGGTGGTACTTACCTAGACGAACTTCTGCAAAGGAGATCGTTCACTAAGTAAGTAAATAATGAAATCATAACGTTTTATCACGATTTGGATCCTTTGCGGAAATCTTTATTTGCTTGACATAATAGCCACGCTGACTGAAATCTGTTTATAGGACAGATTTTCTTTCATAGATAGGTGCCTACTAGATTGAAATAAGAAGGGCAAGAAGAGACTTTCTCTTCATAATTTACTTTAAAATATATTGTGCTCTTCATTTGTCTTCCATTTATTTCTGTGTAATTTATGTTCTGCGGTTGCTACCCGCAATTTTCCAGTTTTTGCTTATTTAAAATAGTACCACAAGTCCACTTTCGCGGTGTACTATCGCATGACCAAATTCCACAAAAATTGTTTCTATTTTTTTAATTATTACGCTGTGAAAAAAATTAATAGCAGATATTTTTCTCTTAGATAAGATTATTTTGCAGTATGAAAAAGCAAGTCTCAAATAGCATACCCACTATACAATGTGTTTATTTAGAGTTTTTGTTTTTTCTAACACTTTCAACTGTCTAGGGCAGTGTGGTGTCATGTCAATTGTTGAAGTGTAAATCTGCGGGCGGTCGCGAATGTTTGTTTTGCCGTGTTTATATAAAAGGGAATGGCGCCTTCTTGTTTGATCAAGGATGTTGACCGTTTATTACTTCAGTTTAAATCAATGCAAAAATGGCATAATACTTTTCTGGAAAGTAAACTGATAACTACACAGATTTAAAAAAAAACACGTTAGTCTGTTCTTATTTTATGGATGTGTGACGAGGGAGGTTTATTTTATTTGTAAATATTCGGATATTTTGGAATATCTGAACAAACTAGATGTTCCTACACATAGGATGTAATAGATAACATTCATCATCATCATCATCGTCAGCCCATCGAAGTCCACTGCTGGACATAGGCATCTCCCAAGACACACCACTCAGCCCGATCTTCGGTTTTTTGCTTCCATCCACCACCTGCTGTCCTACGTATATCGTCACTCCATCGAGTCTCAGGGTGTCCTACACAACATAGATAACATTCATCTGATTTAATTCAAGCTTCATGTCTCGAAAAAGATAAGGTTCCTGTATTATTCAATTCCGTAAGATGCTGCAAGTATATCTACTCTAAAATACGTAGGCGGTTGAGTAAGTACAGTTTATTCCAAATTGTTTCTGCTAGCTCTTCCACTGAAACTGCAGTTCCTAAAAATGTTTCAAACATCGGATGAAAGAGTCCATTAGGCGTCCATTGAGGTGAAAAGGTCGATTCGGGACAAAACGCGTCCACTCGCGAATTGCCCACTCGGATCTAAACGCTCCCAATTCCACCAAGTGACGACAAAAGCCGACTTTTAGCGGCAACAATAAGCGAATGTAGCAAATTACCGCTTTTCGACACTTGAAAGCGTTCGCTGAGGCGCACCGACGCGTTTACTCTCGCAGGCGGGAAACAAACGATAACAATAAACAGTAGAAAGGAAAGTGTAGTATTTTGCGTGAGTTCTGAATGGTAATAGGTGTTAATGCGACCGATTCGCTGAGCATAGTGAATGGGCCGCCCGCCGTACGCGCGGGCCCTCGAGCAGAATTTAATAACAAATCGCCGGATCGTTGATTGACAACATTGTGTTTTTTTACATGTTGAATTTTTAATGATTTAATTTTGATGGGAGGGATCAATTGGGGATTTTGGTTCGTTGGTTTTTATGAATTATTTAGATTTTATCCAATTTCTACATGGTTTTAATGTAGGTAAAACGGGATCAACAATAGTTTCTCACCACGATAAAAAAAAACTATACTTATGTTTTTTAATTCGAAGATATGCTAAGCTTTTTTTTATCCATATTATTGGCACATCTCGTTTTTTACTTGTTAGTTGCCTGTAAGATATAATTTATGATTAAACGAACTTACTTGTACGTGAAGTTCTATCATAATTATACGAAGTGCTTCGTTCGAAGAGATGAGTAACCTGTAAGAATATTCTATTACTTATTCAATCAACGTACAAGTTGATTGAATAAGTAATAGAATATTCTTACAGGTTACTCATCTCTTCGAACGAAGCACTGAAGGATAATTGTTACACTACATGTTTTTCTTATATGTATATCTATCTATAATTGCATAGAAAACTTGTACGTAACACATTTATTCTTAGAAAACTCAAAATAATAAATTATCTCGTAATTCAGCAAAATAATAAAAATAATAGATAGATAGATCCCTCACCGTTGTAGGTAGGTATATAGCAACAAGCTTGTCCCTTACAATCGATGGCTATCAGTTCTTTTATTTGGTTAACTTTAGTACCTATTGTAAGTAGGTATGCATATTCTTGTAGATTTATTAATATACTGCATAATATTAATACATTAATACATAATAGTAAAAAATATTTATTAATATATATTTATATTTAATTTATTGTTTAAGTAGCTTTCAATTTCTCAAAGAACCAGCCGTGTTCATACATAGTGACGCCCTAAAAGTAAAAGGAATATCTACAACTTTGAATAGAATGAATGATACTGAATATCATCTAGTTACCTACTTCATACATAGTAGGTATACATGGTCAAGTGTCAACGAACTTTTCCCATGGAGTAATTGTTTTTTTTTCAAAACTTTAGAATCGTGCCATTTGTTAAATTTGATGAAAATAATGAGTTGATTGTTTTTCATAAACTGGACCTCTACTGGGCGTGAACCTCTTTTTATTGTGAGACCATCAAGGGCGTGCTTTAAGAATTCTCAGCCACACAGGTTTACTCACGATGTTTTTCTTGACTGTTTGAAGATAACGGCAATACGCACATAATTGGAGATGGTGCTGTAAGATTTGAACCCAGGACCTTCAGATTTGTAATTGTATTTGTAGTTGTAAACAGTATCTCGCGTGAGTTATGCAGGCATGTTGCAGGGTTACCCTGTATAATATTTTATGATCGGTTAGTTTAACGGCACGTACCGCACACCCTATTTCCAAGAAAAGTTCCAAACAAATCGGATAGTACAAAGTGCATACTTCTCACACGGTGATTAGCCAGAGAGCGTCCGTAGAACGTACTCGCATGGAGCATTTGGAGCACTCGCATTTCCATGCAGCGGCCCCGAAGGCTCGAGGCCGTACGTTATTGGATTACCGCGCTGTCGGCTGCCCGGCGCAAACTGACTTCTCTGCTAATGAACTAACTCTGACTGAACTATGTAAGTTCTTAGTAGCTATGACACAAGTGTGCAAAATTATGTCTAGAAAATGTTTTGCGTACATGCTGAAATATTCATAAACATAAATACAGACATTGGTAGCATGTCTGCTCCAAGAACTGAAGGGCGTGGGTTCGATTCCCACCCAAGATAAAACATTTTGTGGTATAAAAAAATATGTTTGTTCTGTGTGTGGGTGTTCTGTATTTATTATAAGTATGTATTTACAAAAAAAAAGGGTTCAAGTATCAGTCTATCAGTTATCTGACTTCAAGCTTTGCTTAGTTTGTGGTCGGATGGCGCTGTGTGTAATGTCCTGCGATATGTATTTATTTATTTAGATAATTATACGCGATGACTGCTCTCATAGCAGACTGCACATCTCTGGTGTGGGACGCTTTGCTTAGTTTAGGGCTAGAGGACGCTGTGAGAAATGTTTTCTCATATTTAAAAGACGTGGCAATGCTGCATTCTGGCCAGATTTTCCTCCTTGTTGCTTTTACATTAGATTTTTAATAGAAAAAGCGGGATATAAGCAGACGGTATGCTTGATGCACTGTCGTTTTTTAGTGCAACGCAACTTCGAGTTTTTCAAGGTATATGATATTTGGCATGACGTTACATTGTATTTTTTTTATTTGCTCAACTCATTTGTAGGGACGATAGCTAAGTAATAAGTGCGGTCGGCTCTTCTTCATCCGCACAAGCAGCTTACAGTGTGTTTTAACAGATCTCGCCAATTCACATTCGAGGCTAGATGTGTTTACCATTTTGAGCTGTGGTCAAACACCTAACATTTAACCCATACAAACATTACTCAGTTGTTTAATGAACTTAATGATTACCCGCTCAACCTCATAATGATGACCACGACATGACGTATGCATCAATGACTTAATGACAAGTATCTTGTACTAATTCGATTTCTTGTCTTTTACCACAAAAGTGATAGTTTGTTTTGGTATGTTTTAATATTTTTTTTGGATTGTAGATATAGGCTTTAGTGTTTTTTTTTATTATATTGTATTGTAGTGTTTTATTTTATTGTATTGTCCATATTAGTATTATTAGTAGTGTTATTGTGTAGTGTAATTTGGGCAAATTGGGGCAATCTGTAATGCTCACACATTACACACTTAATTATGTATTCATAAGTAAATAAATCTCTTTGTTACGTAGCGACTAAAAATAATTACTAAAAATAATAGGGTTTTAGCCATTATTTTAGGAATGAATGCGGAAAATAGCATAGGTTAATAGCTTGCCTTTTGACACAACACAAATTATATCTCACGGAGATTTATAAAAATCACATTCAATGAATAACAACTGTAGACTAACATTTCAAATGCATTATAAACTACATAATTCAAATCTTCACCAACCATCGATTAGCAATATTCAGAAAAAACTCTTCCAAAATTATACCACGATGGTTTTATCTGCATATTTACATCTAATCTGGACTTAAGCTCGTAAGTATTTTGTAACAATAGGTTTATTTACAAGAAAACAGTCAGGAAGTTGACGCATTGGTCCCTTCCTTAGAGCGAGGCAACTTGTTGTGGTTTTGTCGGATTATCGCTAAATGTTATTGTTCAGCTGATAATAAAGTTTGTTTCAATACCCCATACGTACTTACGGGATGGGGAAGTTTTACATTCGTCACACCAGTGCTAAAATGCTCTTTTAAATATAGCTAGTTTATTTCTGAACTTTATTCATCATTATCATTTTCAGCCCAACTATTACTACATTATAGGCCTGAGTACCTATACTTGTACGTCACTCGACTCGGTCTCTTAATTTTTTAGTCTTGGCAATCTTGTCCACATTCGACTTGTCGACTTTTCGTTTGTACCCGGTACCCGGGCTCCAGACCTTCAACATTTCAATTCCCTTGCTAGCTCTATGCCTGGCTATATGTGGTGACATTTTGTGATATAAACAAATGTTCGTTCTGTGTCTGGGTGTTCTGTATGATTGATTGATTGATAGTACAAGCTTTGCTTAGTTTGGGGACGGATGGCGCTGTGTGTAATGCCCTACGATATTTATTTATTTTATATCCTTTTCAGTTCTGTGATTGTCGTCTTGAAGTCACGCCTCTTAGTGCGACGTCGGATCTTCTACATTTGTTACTCAATCTTGTAATTTGATAATGAGCATGGCTCGCTATATGGCACTCCAACGCATTACTAGTAACCGCCATGGAAACAATATTTACTAATTTTCTTTCTTTAAACTCATTTTAAAATTCAAATTATTTTATTGTCAGCCTGTGTAATAAATGGTCTAATGGTATACATGTTGTATGTGTAATTGTGTACATTACCCTAATACATTTAGGCACTTTTCCACGAAAATCGAACCGGTCACATTATACAATATATACCTACTTACATGTCTACCATTATAATATACTAGTTGCGCCCCGCGGTGTTACCCGCTACATGTTTTCGAGATAAAAAGTAGCCTATAGATGTGTTAATCCAGAGTCTCAGCTACCTCCATATCAAATGTCATACAAATCCATTCAGTTGTTTTTGCGTGAAAGAGTAACAAACATCCATCCATCCGTCCAAATTTTCACATTTATAATATTAGTGGAATGGGATGGGTACTTTCCACGACCATCGAACTTGTCATCTAAACCAATAGATACTTGAAGATTTATATTTACTATAGTCGATTTTAACTTGTTATCAGCAAACATTTAAATCATAATAGTAAGATAATATTACGTAGATCCCAAGTAGGCACAACTACCCCAGCTATTGATACCTACATCATTTTACAATCTAGCAACTTGCAATTCCTGCGATATTATATCGCATTGGCTCCATTACGATGTTATCTTAGGGCCCATACCGCAGTTGGCGGACGGCACCGCAAATTACAGACCGGCTGCTGGCTTGCAAGACTATGTTTGACGTCTTGACTGACGTCCCATCAAACTGATATCTTAGTTGTAAATATACCGGGTGACTTGAAAAATCAAAAATCACGATAGGTATAACTTGTACACGGAGCCTTACCTTCGTCTTTGGCGTGGTTGTTTTTCAGATATTCAAGTTTCAAATCCACTGTAATTAAAAAAGAAATGTCTGTACGTTATATAAATGCTGTTAGCGATAAGGCCGCCACTTGTGGCACTAGTTCATAAGGTTCTTTTGTTTTCTGTACTTTTTTCTGTTTATGGGGTGCACAATAAAGAGTTATGTTTATCTACGACTTAATTTTGCATTCTATACCTACGAGTCTGCTTTAACTTTCGATTCGTAAGCTGGTAATCGGCCTTTAGAGTTAGACAATATTTATTTGTTCTAAACAATAAAGATCAAGATAAATAAATATGATTTCAATAAATGTAAATTCCAAATAAGTATCTACCAAGTACTACAATGGTTGGGCAGGCAACATGTCGTACCATCAGAACAGCGTTCTTCTCGTTCTTGTATTAAAAAATTAAAAATTTAGTTAAAAAATTACTATTAACCGAGTTGACAACCGAGTATCAGTATTGTGCATAAATTTCTGTAGGTACATGGGCTGAAACTCAATGCCTATTCCAGATTAAAGTTTGACAGAAGCCTATTTAAGATGAAGGCAGAAATCGAAAATGAAGTTCAAATATCATTGAACTTTAATATCGTATCAAAATGGATTAATCAAGGATCAAAACGGTTTTAGAAATATTGCATTTGCATTAAACTTTGTTTTCAACTTTTTCAAACGAGATAGATAATATTTTCCATACCCGCTTTCACTTAGAATTATTCTTGAAAATATTAATGATAACTTTTCTGTATATTTTCCTATAGCAGATATACATACCTATAGTCTTGATTTAATCAATTGTGAAAAGTATTTACCTAACATAAAACCGCTAAACACTTTGAATAAAAAGCAGTGAAAAAATGAATAAACAAACAAGTATTTTTTTAAATAAACCCACAGCTCAATTATTATTTTTTACAATTCCCTTTTCAAAGTTGTTTCGCCAGAAAAACATGCGAACGGGAGTAAATAAAAATACAATTAACTCTGTTAAAACTCGGATAAAATAGAAAAAATAACTCTTTCATATACCTACCTATAAAAGAGATTATTCAACATCATAATTTTAAAAGCGTGATTGTCGTTTCTTGTTCTCAGAAAACTATCTAATTATGTAGAATACAAAGCCTCCTAAAATTCCCACACAAAATTTGTACCCATTATAAAGTTTTCCATACACCCAAACGTGATTCATCCTATTCCAAGTAGAAGCATAGATTATTTAGTAAGTAGTTAGTACTTGCTCGAAAATCTTATTTATAAGCAGAATAGTGATTAAACTAAGCAGGTATCGACGTAACAATTGAAACATGCCTGGTTAGTGTGGGAAACATTGCCTCATTGTAGTAATGTATCGATTTTTAGATTTTTTTTTTTTTATAGTAGATAGGCTTGCGTTTGACCGCCATCCCGCCTGATGTTAAGCGAAGATGCGGTCTACGGTGGAGCACGCTTGCCTAGAAGAAACCGATTCACTCGCGACTTGAAGGTACCCAGACTATATTCATTGGGGAACACCCACTCGGGCAGCTGATTCCAATGTCTAGCGGTTTTAGTAACAATATTTACTAGCTATATAAATACTTAGCCTTACCTATGCAATTAAGTGTTAATGAAAACTATTAGTGCTGTAATTATAAAGTTTGTTAATTTTAATGAAGATATTTATAAAACTTTGCCACTATTTAACCAAACCACAGTAAGAAACGCTTTGAAATTAATTCAAGTATGTATGAACAAACTTATTTTTTTAACGTTTCATTATTAGAGGTGTTGATTAGCAGAATGTAAAGTTTAACTGGCAAGACTTTAATACGTAAGGTTTATTTTATTTTTTATTTAATTATTTATTTTACTTTGTGATTTCTTTTTACATCTATAAGATAAGTTATTATTGTTATAATATATCCCACCTCTGACGGACTTTTAGATTAAGTTATTTGTATAAATTTGCAAATAGTATTAATTTAAGATATTTTAATTTATAATAATAAATCAATACCTATTAGAGCGGCCTGGTCATACCTAGTAGGTAAATGATATTTTTTGACTAATTATTTTAGAAATTTTCTGCAGTTCAGTGATTTCATAATTTTATTACAACCTTGTTATTGTATATTGAAGTAAATATTTAATTTCATATTTTATAAATTTAATTTCATTATTTTAAGTTAAATCATACACGCTAGCAAGCTTGATTATCAAGAAATAATAGATAGATATTTAAGGCAAAGTGTTACGAAGATATAATGGAATTAATCTATGTCTTATAATTATATGAAATAAAATTGTACTTAGTTGTAAAAAAAATAAGTTTCGGGGCAGGATACTGTGGTTTCATACGATTCTTACAAATATTCGGGATTATAATAAAAGATAGAAAGATTGGTATGACGATACTTCTATTTATTCAGAGATTTCATAGATCTGTAGATTATTTCATCCTTCATATCTAATTAATGAACAACAGTATGTTTACGCAATATTAACAACGAAGATTACGTATTTTATTTACAAGTACATTCTAAGAGAATATCTACAGTAGCTTGGTCGTTCTCAGACTTTAACATTAGATTTAAAATATTCACTAATATTCGCGCTACAGTTATAGCTTTGTAGAATATCTACACGAATAGATACAATATACAATAATTTACACATTATAAACTAAGAAGTGAACAGATTTCAAAGAACAACTATCCGCGCCTTAAGAAGACTTCAACGCGCTCCAGAAGAATTAGGTACAGGTAGCGAGAAAGCATGAAATTAAAATCGAAAGGTAAAAAAATGAGACTAGAGAAAGTATCAGTAAAAAAAAGAAAAGAGTAAAAGAATAACGTAAATTTGAACACAACTAATTAATCCACACTAGACATTAAATATCGTTCCGTCGGGAACTAGAATAATACTGAGTATTCACAGGTATGTACAGTTTCCACAGTCACTGGGCACCTAGGTGTCTGGCGGGCGGTGTTGGTCTGCGGGACTGGGTGGAGTGGAAGCAGCGGAGTGGCGCCGGAGCTGGTGCAGCAGCGCCGGGTCGAGCGCCGGCCACCAGCCGCCCAGCAGCGGGTACTGCGCCGCCGCTGCCAACGGCGTCTGACACTCTTCTTTGATAGTAACCTCTTCCTGGTCACTCGCCACCACGTCAATATCTTCTTCAGGCTCCTCTTCGCAACTGCTGTCCCGCCGTTGCCGTTTTATTGGCACGTCATCTGGAGCGAGCAGCGAAGCCACATCGAACTGCCTTTTTCGCGTCTGCGGCAACCTTCCCGCTCCCCAGTAAGGAATCGGCAGCGCCGTCGGCGGCGGTGATTGAGGCGGTGGAGACGACGAATCTTCCCCATCATCATCGACAGCCAACCCCATGTGTTTTCTCACTTTTCGTTGAGCTTTGCGTCTTCTGAAGTCACCTTTCCGGAAATCTTCCACATTAGCCGGGTGTATCGCCCAGTAGTGGCCTTTTCCATTGGCCGACCGTCCGGCCTTCACGAAGCAATCGTTTAGTGACAAATTATGTCGGATCGAGTTCCGCCAGCCAGGGCCACGTGAGCGGAAATACGGATAGTTGTCCAATATGTGCTGGTAGATGTCGGAGAGGACCAGCTTGCGATCGGGCGAGCTGAGGATGGCCATGGCGATGAGCCCAATGTAACTGTGCTGGGGTTTCGGTTCTTCTGGCTGTAAGGCGCGCTGCTGCAGCAGTGACATGGAGAGCGCGAGACGTGGGCCATAAGGCGCGTAGCAAGGCGCCACGGCGGGTGGGTAGAGGCGCAGCCGTTCCGCAACGGCATAGTTGTAGAGTTGTAAGCGGTAGTGATCAAGCGCGGCCGCGGTGACGGTCGGCGCGTCCTTGCCGAGCGGCCAGGAGCCTCCCTCGGCACCACTGCACATGTTATCGGGCTGACTGCGCGACGCGGTCTGCCGCCAGCAGCCGTGGCCTGCCCCATGCGCCCGAGGGCGGAGACCCGCCGCCGCTGGCCAATCAGCGCGCGCGACCCGCTTGTATACGTGTTTTTGTTTAGCAACGCCCCACTCCGGTGGCTTCGCGACTCCACGCGCCCTACCTTGAGCATAAGTACGGACAACAATAAAAATATTTTTTTTTTTGCATGTTACATGTGCTAAGTAGGCACGTAAATTTACCATGAGATCTATTTATATGATTTATATAAACAAATACAAATATGTTATTGAAAACACCAAGGTACGTATACAAGTGTACAAGTACGAGTGTTTTAAGGCTTACTTTTTATTTTACCTATGCAAAATGATTTTACTAAAATTTCACTTGTAACATTGGTGTTATCAATAAAATATTCGTATTTGTATTCAAGTCCAATTGAAGGATGCCCAAAAATAACATTACAAATGTTAAAATATTGGGTAGGTACGACATGTCAACACAAATATATGCCAATAAGAATTGAGAATTACTTACTAGTGATTAAGTAATCTCTTAATTATAAATATCAGTGAAAGTTATATGTTAGCGGGCAACACCAACCAACTACCTAGGAGATACAAGATCCATAGACACTGTTAGCGGGCAACACTGATGAAGAATAGAGGAGGATGATTGTCGTTGACCCGCTGACAGCTGGGTAGATTAGAATTGATAATTTTGTTTTTGGAACGGACTCGCTTTTAGGAATCAGGGCGAACATCGACATTAATTAATAAGTAATAAACGGTCCCGCCCTGCAACCGTGTGTAATTTCACCCACCTAATTACATTTAGCTTGATTTTGAAGTAAGCGACGGAAGGTGCATCCTGAACGGAAGTGGGTACGCAGTTGTAGACTGCGAGCCCCAGAATGTACCTATACCTATCAACAGACCTAAGTATTTGACTTGACGAGACAGCGCAGCACACATACGGAGGTCGTAAAAGTTTACGTCTCCCACGTCAACGCGCCGCTAATACGGACCCAGAAGTCTCGTACCTATAAACCTATCGGAGTGTGGTATTGTGGATTGCAACTGAACAGAACTGTCTTGGTTGCGTGGCTACTGAAGTTGAAAACAAAGAGGTAGGTCCTTTTTTTCTTTTTTTTAATGTAAAAAATAATGAGACGAACGAGACGCTCTCCTGATGGTAAGAGATAACGCCTGTCCACGACCACCGCAGCGATACACGGAACTTTAAGTAACAAAACAAGTCCAGGGCATCACTGCTTTGGCGCTCATTACTTTGGAGACTTTCGATGGTTAGTCTCAACAGCCCAGTAATTTCGCTAGCTACAGTACCCTTCAAACCGGAACACAGTAATGTTCACACACTACTGCTTAGCGGCAGAATAACTGGTATTGCGGTGGTACCTGCCTAGACGACCTCCCGCTAAGAAGATCTACCACCAGGTCTTGTCTTTGTTTAGCATTAGCCCATTCTGTCGAGCTCGTGAAATCAGCCTTGACTCCATCTCACAGTTTTTCGGTGCGGTGATCTACTAGATGTTTGACCACAGCTCACAGCAACAACGATGTTAAGTGACGGTGAGGTCGAAGATGGTAAACACACCTAGAGAGAGAATAGAACTGGCTCTCAAGTGAGGCACCTACACTTATTTTTAAGGTTTTGTAACCATACCAACAAAATATTTTACTTGGTAAATATGACAATGATGGCAGTTATAAAAAGAAGAATATGAATTGATATGATTTTTCTGACTGTACTTTGCAAAACCGTTACAAATGACAACTTCGTAGCGAGTGCTTCCCTGTTATTTCAGAGATATCACAACACGCAACAACACATTACTCCTGAGGAGACGAGCGGGAAAAGGACGCAGCTATAAAAATATTCCTCCCTGCTTCGTCAGACAAGGATGCGAGACGCGCAACAGTCCCACATATCGCTGTAAAGTTACGATTTTGTTTGAGTTCACCATATTAAACGAAAGTAAGCTTTAAGTGTTAGGCTTAAAGTTGAAAATGTATTGGAAATGATAAGGTTTGTATGTTCGTGAAAATAAAGAGGCTTCGATTGCGCTGCGAGTGCGATAGAGACGGCAGATACGGTGGAAATCGAGTGCCAACAATGCACGCCCATTTAAATACGCCATTTTGTTTACTGTCTCCACGGCTTGTGCTTTTGTGTTTTATACAGAAAGCACTGTTTTGTGGATTAAGTAAATTGCAGGAAATGTTTACTGGTTCGGAGCGAGACAATGAGAATGGAATTCGTAGATCGAGTACCTATGTTTATACGATTTCAGTTGGCTCGTTACAGATGTTATGGGTAGGTATCGTATCAAGCTTACGTTATGTAATGCAAATTAAAGCTTTAATGTAATTACAACTTAGTCCAATTTTCTTTGTAATGTATAATTTTAAAATAGGTGCTCGATTTAAAAAATGTTGCCACCGTATTTTTTATTTTTTTGTTGACTTTTACAACATAGCCTCTTATCTTTGTAGCACTTTTGACGTAGCGACCCGTAGCATAAGTAAATAATGCTACGTGAATTTCATTTCTTCATAGATTGATGTAGTTTTTCAATTGTTTCTGGAATTTAAGTAAAGAAAGATAAAATAATCAAAAAAATTAAAATAAATGGTAAAATATGCACACTTACTCATTTCTAAAATGAAAAGGTATCTAACATCCGTAACGGTGACCTATTGACAAATTATGCTCAGTTATAGGTTAGAGGCGTGGAAATATTGCATTGCAATTCTCTGTGTGACGTAGAAATGCATTATTGATTATTTTATTTAATATTTGTCATAAAATTGGTTTTGACTTGTAGGTAAGCCCATAAGGTATATTTTTGTATTCAATAAAAAAAAATCTAGTTGTGTTTTTTTATATGTTTGACAAGCTAGGTGTTTAACGACAGCTCAAGTGAGGCTACCGGATCACACGCGGAACAACTTAAGAGTGGTAGCTAGCCAACCGAGTACAAGAAAATACCTTACCACTATGCAAATCTGCCAACGTTGAATGTGTGTACCATAAAGACTTTTTGTTGATATAAATTGGATGAAGATAAGAAGGCTAAATTTCAGTTCCGATTCGAAAATCTGCAATGCTACATTATCAAATCTAAAAAAGTTGAGATTTTTTGTTCAGCTTAGTATAAAAATAAGATCTTGTCAACATAAACATGATAAGTACAATTAAATACAATAATTGTAAAAACTTTATGTATAAGTAGGTACCTAGGTACATTCACACACAAAAGCGTGATTCCGCGCTTGTATCACGTAGTCCCGGTTCGACATACGCAATGGTCAACGAAAAACAATCGACGCGGCATCGCGGCTGTCCACAAACACGAATTTTAATCGCCACAGCGCGCCCGCCTGCATATTTAACAAGCTTTTGCACAATTTGTATTGTTTTGTTGTTTGTGTTGATTTCAGTTTAAAAATACACGTAGCTCAAATCGTATTAATTGATGAATAATAACTTAAGTTTAAAAGTAATTAAATCTATCATTAGGTATATTATTTTCTATCATTATTGGACATTACAACTATAGGGTATTTATATCGTACCTACTACATAAAATTTAATAACTAGATATTTGGATATTATGCTAAATTATTGATATAAGTATGACAGCTAGCAACCTTATCGCTAAAGGAATGTCAAGTGTTATTTGTACAAATGAGAAATTGGGCTTGTTTTTTTTGTTTGTTCATGTTTTACACAGCAAACAAAACAGCGAATCAACATGATAACTATGGC
Organism: Biston betularia; assembly: GCA_905404145.2. NCBI lineage: Eukaryota > Metazoa > Arthropoda > Insecta > Lepidoptera > Geometridae > Biston > Biston betularia. The sequence goes on from FR989877.1 coordinate 3,302,616, forward strand.
CTATGGCATCATTTTTTTACTTAGGTTTTTAGCGTGCATGGCTTTTACTGGTGATGGCTTTTTATTTTATATTAAAACCAAGCAAATTACCATATAACGTCCTCAGAAAGATCGTTACCTACTAGATTAATAACTTTTATTTCCACTAAAAACCATATATTATAGGTATAGATATGTTTCGGTTAATGCAATGAAAGTAATATTGGATATGCCTATTAAAGGGTTGTATACATCTATACAATAATTAATGTTTAACTAAGTAACATTTACAATAATTAAAAGTTCGACGTAAAATATTGTCAATTGCTAAAGTTATTGTTTCCTAAAACTTACCTATTTTGTTGACAACAATTGGTTACAATCGCGTAGATGTTTTTCTAATGATAAACGTTATTGAATGAAAATTTAGAATAAAGAAATATTTATTGTTGTTGAGTGCCAAGAATAAATACTTCTTGAGCAGTGTAGGTACAAGAAGGTATCTTAAGATTTTTTTCGAAAGAAACCAACAATTTTTCTATATGTAGATTTATTCATTCGTACCAGGTCGTGCTATTGTCGTGATAATTGCCGTACCACGGCGAAAGAAAAGGCGTGCCGTCCCGCCCACCGTTCCAAACTCTTTGTTCCCGACTGTACCCACTTGTATAAATTCATTTATTTCCACTACTGTACAAGCCCCGCAGTTTATTTTATGTTTGCATTGTTTGTTTAACTGTACCCATGTAAAAAATATTGACAGTTTATAGATGAGGATCACAAATAGGTCCTACTATAACAAAAGTGACTTGTAAAATAGTGATATTTTAACGTTTCTGTGAAATTAAAACGTCATTAGTGTCATACTAAATTTTAAATTATTCATAACAATTCATTTATTTAAGTCAAATATTACTTAATTATAATTTAATACTAACAAAGGAAATATTTACAAATTATATGTCACATACAAACTACAGAAAATACAATTTTAAATAAACTAATCTAAAAATTCGCGTCAATGGGAATACTTAGTTCCCAAAACGCTGGCCGCATTGCCGCATCGTATGGCCACTCAAATGTTTGGCAAAATAGAGACCAGCGTTTTGGTCACGTGTGGCGTCGACCAGACAAGATGACAACTCTTTGAATGATCTATTTGCTAGGGCCCCATGGTCCCAAAGTTTCCAGCCCAGGGTACTATGTTTGCGTCTTTTGATAATTATAATAATAAATAATTAGTCAATTACGTAAGTGTTTACAAACTAGACTAAAATGTTACACTACATTAAAATGTTACTAAGTAGTATGTTACAATCGATTTTAGTGTTACTATTTTAATGTAATCTACTTTAAATTTTTATCGTTTTCAGTAGATTAAAAGAGATGACAGTAAATTTTTTTTACAAGTCTAAAACTTGTAGATTTCCTCACGATATTTTCGTCCCATGTTTGAAGTCAACGACAATACGCCCATAACTTAGAAAAGACAGAGGTGAGTGCCGTGAAATTCGAACCCAGGACCTCCAGATTAGAAGCTAGACGTTCTTCTGACAAGGCTGCCGAACCATCGATTAAGTTAAATGTGTTTGTAAGTTATATTGAACAGGACTGTCCGTGCAGACACAAATTTAATTTATGTTTACTTACATCTTTTTCTGGCTCTGATGTTATGTATCTATCCTTTTGTAATTTTACTCAAATGTTCATCGCTAGCAAAAAGTACGTAGATCTGCGCAGACTATACCTAGGTACGCGCTAAGTGAGTTGTTCTATGTCCAAAGTACAAACATGGTTGTTGTTAGCTCACTGTTAGCGATAAGGCCGCCACTTGTGTCACTAGTTAATAAGGTTTTTTGTTCTCTGTACTTTTTACTATGATGTGCACAATAAAGAGTTATATTATTATTATTATTATTTATTAACCAATCAAACAGCGAACAAACTTGCTAATTTGTATGTATTTCTCCTCCTCACACAGATACCTATTTACTTTTTTATATCTGTTATCACAAAGATTAAAAACCTAAATTTTCAATTACAAAAAGTAACTTGAGCCGGCGGCATATTAAAAGCATAGCTGCTCCTAATTTATACAGCTTCGTTTCAAAAAACTCCAATTCGTCGCGTCGTCGCCGCTGTTATATTGAATTAGAGACTTTGTGTGGAAAACTGTTCAGAAAATATTTTGTCGTCACAAAGGAGGTATTAAGCTACGACATACTTAAGCAATCAATGCGATTGCGTAGCGCGGTAGTTTTTGTATTCTGATTGATGGTTGTCGTTGCCGTTGCGTAGTTTTTGAGTTTCTGCTTTCTGATTTTCTGTTTTTTATTTACCCGAAATGATGCTTAATTACGCTTGTCTAATAAAGTTCACATTGTGTGGATCACTTACAGTAATTCAGTATAACTTCATTTAATATTAATTTTGTAGATCAGTGGTTAGCGCGGTCGATTCACACGCCTAAGGGTATGGGTTCAAACTCCAACAATGACCTTGAGCTGCCGGTGAAGGCTATAGCAACCACGAAACCATAGCGTGGTGGTAGGGTACTTTCTAATACTGGACTGGACTGGCTAGCTACCAAGTGTAGAAAACCTACCACCAACTACGTAATGTGCGTGTTCCGGCAGCCTCAAGTGAGCCAGTTCCATTCTAGGTGTGCTTACCATCTTCGACCACACCGTCACTAAACATCGGTTGAACTGTGGTGATTTGACTTGTCAACAATAATAAAATAAATAATATTGTAAATCCTTCGCTCGCAGTCGCGCCGGTCGTGTTGTTAGCACGGAACTTTATCTGAAAGCCGTCGGCTCGAGATAATTTTATGTAAATCGAACCCAGCCGCCGATGGCTGAGTTACGCGGCTGTTGTACAATTTGTTTATGTCTGCCTGAGTTTCGGCGTGTTTTGCGTGTTTTCGATCGATGCGGCTGGCTGTGAAGATTGGTAAGGGAAATACGTTTATACGTTTTATTAACAAATTCAACCACTTGGTTACCTTTAATTCTACAGTTTTTTAGGTAAGCGTACGATATAGTTATCGTTTTTGTATACATATACGTACCCGCGCTTTTGACACTACCTTATAGCTTTGTGGCATTTATTATTTTTTAGAAAAAAAAAATACCTCTAGAAAGTGAACCCTTCTTAAAATCTTATTTGTTCCGTTAACAAATCTAAAATTACACAGCGCATTTCGCATGATGAAAAGTGTAGGGAAACCTTAGTCATTCGTTAAATCTGCAAATATAGCCCTATCTGCGGACCAAACCAGCCCCAAGGGATTCTCAATGAGACGCTTGTTATCGGCCTAACTACATGTTGCCACAGACTAGCAGCTACCCTTTAAAAATGTTCTCCAAGAACGCAGAATAGTAGCGTAGGTAGAGAAAAATGTTTAGCGTAGGTGAAGCCGTAGTATTTGGATCACAAAGCATGCCCACGAGTCGATGTAATACGCTTATTTGAAGATAATCCCGGACCCTCGTAGGAATATCTCGCGATTTGTTAGGCTTTAGATGGGGTTTGGAGCTGGGATGCTGTAGTTATGTCGGTATGATTAAATGCGGACGTCTTGAAAAAAGATTTTGGATATTTTTAGTATAGACTTTTTTGTAAAAAGATTTCAGTTTAGTGTTTTCGTTCTACTTCTTATTTAGAAAATAGACGAGAATGGGACCTAATTCTATTCTAGACTAAGTATGTTACCATCTTCTACCAGACCGTCACTTAACATTAGGTATGTCTTTTTCTCTCCGAACGCTCGCCGATGTTTCTCTCCGTGTCTAGTACTCTTATCAAGTGTGAGCTTTTATCAATCTACACTAATATTATAAAGAGAAAAGATTTGAGTTTTTGGGTTTTTGTATGTTTTTAACGAATAAACTCAAAAACTACTGGACCGATTCCAAAAATTCTTTTACCATTAGAATGCTACATTCTCCCTGAAATAGTCTACATTTATTACTAGAATTTAATTAACAAAATAAATGTCCTCCCGTGCGAAGCCGGGACGGGCCGCTAGTCATAAATATTTTTTTGGACGTGAATTTAGATGTTTAACATCTCGCTTCTTGCAGGTTTTTACATGAACATAGATATATGAACAGCGAAGGGAAAAGAGATATATTTTTAGTTTTAAGTTACGGAACCCAGAAACAACCATGTCTCTTTGTTTTAGCTCTACAGATAAGTTAGTCCGTCTGTACATACAAATAGCTTGTTGTTTTCGGGTGGCACTGTTTTCAGGGAGTCAGAAGGGAGAGGTAGGGGCCTAATTATCCTGATAAGAGGGGGAAGGGTGGTTGTACTGTTGTAGGTGTCTTTATTAGGGGGAGACAAGTCGTGTTCATCGACGCTACGTTTTTGTATAACATTGGTTTTATAAATCAAATTTTAGACTACGATCTCATAAAACTTGCTAGATAAATTCTGTGTTGTAAAGTTGTATAAGTACTTATATATAAGTATAGTGATCTAAATAAATTGGCAGTATTAAGCAGAAAGGTGGCCACTGTATTTATAATGAAAAACAACTTTAGCTATTAAACCAATCCAAAAAAGTCCAAAAAGTCTTCCAAAGAAGAACTATTGAAACTCGATAAAATGTATGGAACAACTGAATTTTAATAACTTTCTTACGACTTCTGAGCTCCTATAGTAAAAGTTGTTTACATTTATGAAGACAATGCCTGGATAATGTTTTAGGAAAGCTAGATGAAAGAAATAAAATTTAAATATGTATCATGCACGTAGGTACTTATTTGCTAGCTGCTTTAAAATAGCGATGATAGCTCAGTGGTTAGCGCGGTAGGTTCGCATGCCGAAGGGCGTGGGTTCAAACCCCAACAATGAGCTTGAGCTGCCGGTGAAGGAAAAACATCGTGAGGAAACCAAAGCATGGTGGTAGGGTACTTTAGTACTCGGCTGGCTAGCTACCACCCTCAAGTTGAAAATCTGCCGCCAAGCATCTAACGGTGTGTTCCGGCAGCCTCACTTGAGAGCCAGTTGCATTCCAGGCTAGGTGTGCTTTACCATCTTCGGCCACACCTTCACTTGACATCAGGTGAGCTGTGGTCAAACAACTAGCCTGTCAACCATAAAAAAATAAAAAAATAAAATAATAATTTCATTGAATAAAACTATTGATTTACGTTACAAATACAAATAGGTACAAATATTGCATTGATAACACCAATGTTACAAGTCAATTCAAAATAATTTGAATCTAAGTTCTTAACTGTCGTTTAATTATTATAACCACATATCTATTGAATAGCAATCTCAAGTGATGGCGTAAAGCGGAAGGGCCGCATTGGCCACATGCTGTTAATCCACTTAGCAGCGATTAATTCCCCGCTATCCTCTCGGGCCATTGTCGGCGAAGTGCAGTGGACTGTAATACAATCACAACAGTTGTCAAATCGGACAAATGGATTTCGAATGTGTGATTTGATTATGTTGAGATGGGTGTTTGCAGTTTTTACATGTTTTAAAAATCAAGGAGATATTTCCTCTAACTTTTAAAATACTTGCTTAGTTCTTTTAATGCTTAATACTCATAGAAGACATGCTCCGCAGTTCTACACGCGTTATCTACGCGTGTAGAACTGCGGAGCATGTGTTTAATAAAAATGGAGTAAAAATACTTATGATAATGTATCATGTGGGTTTTAGAAACCCTTACTTTGCCCCTAACTTACCTAACATAAAAGTTTCTGGACGACTGAGCTTTGCTCGGTGTAAGGTGTGCGCGAAAACTCGGGAAAACGCGTTATCCCAGAGATAAGACATAGCTAGATCGATTGTTCCCTCACAATCACAAAAAACCCAACACCCTAGTATAGAAAATTTTATTGAAATTATTAGAGCTGTTTCCGAGATCTCAATATATCTATAAACATATATCTACGAATATTGCACGTTTAATAGTATTAGAATAAATAGATAATTAGTTAGTTATTGAGTAGACTGATGGTTATATTGAGTAGACTGATGGTTACTTAATACGATATTTATAAATGACACATCGTTAGGATCGTCAGCTACCTATGTATCTACGTGATTCAAGTCCCACGTTGCTAATTACCATTGTTATTGTTATTACTGGATCAGTAGAATCATTGTTGAATGTTGTCGATTCCATCTCTAATCTATTGGTCTCATCTCCAATGTTTTTCTTTATGTCACTTTGTCTTTGATCTCTCTGCAAAATAGGTAGGTATACAAAGGAGTGTACATGTGTATTATTCAAAAAGAGGTCACAATATCCTAACGATCAGGGATAGGCACTTTCATTTTGAGTTACATTTAATTTTATTCTTATCGCTTCACGCTGGTCCACCACGCTGGCCAAGTACGTGTGGCATTTACACATATTCGAGAACATATTTAAAGAACTCTGACATGTAAGTTTCTTCACGATGCTTTTCTTTGCCGTTGATAGCTAGCAGCAATGTTACAAAAGAGGTTAGAACATACTTATACTTAGTTATTAGTGGGACAGCCCCCCAATAATGCTGTTGTAGCTTTATGTTTCTATGTATCCACGTACAATCTTTGCAATAAACATCTTTCAAAGAAATATAAATATGTTTTTTTTTCCAAAGTTATGACATTGCGATTTACGCGATTCAAATTACCTTTTCCTGTTGAATGCAAAATTATAACTCAACATTATCTTACAACTTTATCTCCATATCTCCAATCTACAAGTTCTGAAAGGTCTGCCCAAAAAATATTTATTGTGTTTATACAAACGTTGGAGGTAATCCGAGTTACCACTATTTGTCCTTACGGAAGGGAGTACCATTGTGTCGTAGGTAGGTCAGAAAAAAAATCCTTAATAATATTATTGGGCTCTAATTTCGTTTGTGGCTGTTAATCGTGGTTATATAAAAGTGTCAACTTTATTCAATGGAGGTGCCAATTTGTATAGAGTTACCTCACTTGAATGGATAAAGGTTCAAGTTGCACAATTCTTCTTGCGCAAAAAAGTCACGAATATCTTGTCCTAATAAAATATGATTATTCAAGTGGTCTTGATACGGTTTTTTTGGTATTACCTTAAGTAGGTACCTACTTAGTTCACTCAGTTCATTATGATGAAATAATATTGTTGGTTCATGCCTTTATACAATTTTTAATACTTTGGTCAACACATCGTATTATAGTTACCAAAGTAATGGTCGAAATTGGTGCACATTGGTTTAGAAATCTGTTTATTCAAGCCTTAAAAACACCTCTTATAACAAGGACGATGGCATAGACTTTCTTGTGATAAACAAATTAAAAAGTAGAGCGTAGAGCCTACTTGTTGCATGCGTATGATTTTTTTACATTATTTCTTGATATTATGTAAATAGAGACTAAAATCAGCATGTTGGACTTTTGCGTAATAATGTTTTCTGTTATTCTTAATTCTCATCTAACATTCACCCGATTTGTATTACTTTCCTGACATTACAAGGTTTTTACTACTTATAACTAAGTTAATTAAATTATAAATAACATTTAAGATATTTACATTCGTCTCGTCGTTCGTCTTGGAATGAAAAATGAAAGCATCAAGCATATAACTAATAGTAATCATACTAGTAAGAGGTCGCCTAGATAGATGTCATAGTAGTACCAGATACTCTACCGCCAAGCAGTAGTATCTATTTAACATTACTTTGTTCCGAATAGACGGGTACAGTAGCTAGCGAAATCACAGCGTTATTAAAACTAGTCTTCAAAGCAGAAATGCCCTAGACTTTGGTCTGTTAGCATGGTGGTAGGGTAATTTTTAGTATCTACTTAGCTGGCCAGCTACCACTCAAAAGTTGAAACCTGCCGCCCTACTATGGTTTCCTCACGATGTTTTCCTTCATTCGCTCAATCAAGCTCATTGTTAAAGTTTGAACTCACGCCCTTGGCGTGCGAACCGACTACGCTAACCACTGAGCTATCATCGCTACAAGAATTGTAAAGCACCTAGGCTGTCATATTGTATGGCATGAACTAAACTTATTACCATACTAGCGGACGCCTCGCAGTTTTACCCGCGTAGTTCCCGTTCCCGTGGGAATGTAGGGATAAAAACTAGCCCATGCGACCCGAGGATAAAGTAGTTGCAAAACGGTGAAAGAATTTTTGAAATCGGTTTAGTAGTTTCAGAGCCTATTCAATACAAACAAACAAACAATCAAATCTTTCCTCTTTATAATAGTATAGATATACATAGATAGATAATGTAAGTTAGCAATGAAAATTACTTGTGTGAGAGGTAGGTATATCAGAATTGACATTCTATGTTCGACATACACGTAAATCGAATTAATTCTAAAAGCCCCTGAATCCCCATTTACCCTCCATCAGTACAGCACAATAGTGCGGAAGCTCTCGAGTGGTCAATGAAGTGGCACCTCTCAAAACAGCGGGACAGTCCCACAATGGACTATTATCGACCATTTTGTTTTGTCAATACATAAATACTCCATAAATATTAAACTGTTTAACCCTTAAATAACATTGTAATATTTTTTTGCATTTTAAAGGGCGACTATCATTTGAACTTGTTTTCTATGAATATACCTATATGCTCTTACTAAAATTTCGAATCTTGTAATGTCCAAGTCGAATTGCAGACTTTTTATGAATAAGTACGTACATACGTTTCGTATAGTTTACTTTTTTTTATTACCAATAGGCTTGCGAGTTGGCAGTCAAACGACTGCCAACTCGCTTGATGTTAAGCAAAGATGCGGTATACTCCAGGCTAGGTGTGCTTTACCTAGCTTGTCAAAGATAAAAAAGCACGCTCACCTAGAAGAAACTGATTCACTCGCGACTTACAAGACACCCAGAAGGCACTTTTTTTTGATAAGCAAGGGTGTTTGATCACAACTCCCTTGTGTTAAGTGACGGTGTAGTCAAAGATGATAAACACCTATCCTAGAATGAAACTGGCTATCAAATGTGGTTGCCGAAATATGCCGTGAAGTGGTTCGCGACAGATTTTCAACTTGAGGGTGGTAGCTAGCTAGCCGATGAGTACTATAAGGTACCCTACCACTACGTTATGATTTCCTCAAGATGTTTCTTTACCGGCAGCTAAAGCTCTTTGTTAGGATTTTAACCCACGCCCTTCTGCATGGGAATCGACCGCGCTAACCACTGAGCTATCATCGCTACCAAATAACGACGCTACTATACTTGTCGCAGATGTTTCAAACAACCGCTGTTGTTGACGAATGACCAGCTGCAAAGTTTTAAATGACCAGCTAACATTGTAACTGACATTTTATTAAGTACTTTCCTACTCGCGTCCAGCTATACATTCCAAGAACCTTAGAACGGACATGGACGCCTCCAAGTACCTATGCTTAATTCAATTACAACGCCATTGTAAACCAAGTTTTTGCTCTAGAAAGCTTCACATCACAACAATGGCTTTATTTTGCCAACAATAACTGTAGTTTGACGCTTTTGACAATAACTTGACGTGTCCGTCATGGTCAGTGTTTTTTTAATCGACTAACTGTTCACGATTTCGTGTTCTATTTACATGCATAGTGTTTATCAGGTCCTTGAACAGATACAATCTTAAGTAGGGATTAGTAGGGTATTAAAATCTTTGTAAGGTTGTCTAAATGTTCCTTTTATCTGCTAAAAGATGGTTTTGCCACCTATGAGGCACAATGGTATGGTTTCTATGGTGGAAGATCTCTCCCACGCATGAAGCGATTTTATATTTTCCTATCGCGCTTATATCCGGTTTATGCTTAGTTCTACAATAGGAATTTCATACAATTTGATTTTGACGATTTCATTTATCACCAAATCGCTCTCACGATTGCTAGAAAAGTAGCTAGTTATTATACAGACTATCTCGAGGAACTTGTAAATACTACCAGCATAAAATTTCGTTGCTCTTAAAAATGTATTACCTAGTACATAACATAGAATAAGTAACACTTATGCATGCTGTAACATTGCTTATTATTACAAAATAAATTGAGAATATACAAACTCTTTCTTCTAGGTCTCTAGGATAACAAGCGACGTTCCAGTCTTCCCATAAATTGTCTGGAGTTTTGGCGGGAACGCGGGAAGAGTCGTGTCGCTCCGTTGTATTTTTTTCCAAAACTAGTGTTTTGTCGATGTTTTTGTTTATGCATAAAAATGGTGGTGTTTTATTCATAAAGTGCCGAATTACAAGCGTGAGTGTGGGAAAATGATATAATGTGGTGAAACATGAGTTTTCGTGTTGCTTCCAAAACTCCATCGAAGCTTTATAGTAAAGTCGCCATTACTTTACTAAAGCATGACTGGAATTAACTGACACGAACTGGACTTGACTAAGACGACTTTGACGATAACTATAGCTAAGATACAGCAGAAATAACACTTAAGACAAGGCAGTATGGCTTTATAGCTTTAGCCTGCCCGAAGGGGCAAATTATATTAAAAAAAATAATAATTATAAATTGTCTTTGTGACATTCCGAACATTTTCTTTTTAATAGATTTTTGTAACATTTTTAAGTACAAATTGCGAATTATTTTTAAAATTTTGTTTCCAACGTTATGCCCAAAGATATCCCCGCTGTAACTACCGCAGTATTTTAAAGTAATCACTTCTATAAATTATGTCAGTTATATCAAGAGTTCTTATTTATTTTAAGAATGGCTTGTGTGATCAAGTTCAAAGGTTTGCAACAATTGTCGGCCGGAAATGCAGTATGGCTAGTAATGTGCGTGTGTATGTACGCTTTTCTGCTTATTCTGTGGATACGGCACCTCGCCGCATTCGCCGATAGCATGGTAGCAGTTGCATCTATGTTGGAACAACAACGGAACGCGAAATTGCTGCGCTCTCAGTTGCCCGACATGAAATTCATTCTGTTATGGACACAAACAATGAGGCACTTGGATCGCCCCAGTGAATGTAACTCTTCAACGTCCAACTGTTTTTTGACAAAAAACAAAGCTTTTTTTGGTGGTGACTACACTTACTTCGACGCTATCGTTTTCGATCAGTCTCATTTTACGAGCGAATGGGTGTCGATACCACGGTCTCCCTCCCAGCTTTACATTTTCACATCAGAAGAATCTCCATCCAACTTTCCTGCTTGCGAACTTCACAACGACGAATTTTTTAATTGGACTTTTACATATCGACTCGATTCAGATATAATTTGGAAGTTCTTCGTTGTGCGAGATTTTAATGGGAATATCATCGCCCCGAGCTTAAACGCTAAATGGAATGCAACTAAAATACCAGTTCACAGTAACGCGAAGACTGTTTTGCGAGGAAAGACCCGAGCTTTAGCATGGATCGTCAGTGACTGCAATACTATAAGTTTCAGAGACCAACATGTAATGAAGCTCCAAGAACAATTGTCTCATTATTCATTAGAAATTGATATTTATGGTGACTGTACGAAAAGACCATGCGAGGAAAATGGTGACTGTGAAGCGATGTTGCGGAAGAAATATTACTTCTATGTAGCTTTCGAGAACTCGTTGGATGATGACTATGTAACTCGAGAAGTTTTGCATGGATACGATAACTACGCGGTGCCTATTGTGTATGGCGGAGCTGATTATAGGAGGTAATGAACAAATCGTATTGTTATTTTTAAATACATTGTTGTTAAATATAATGCGTGGCCTCGTCAAAACGAATCCTATGACTCCAATCTCGAGGGTTTCACTAGTAGCCTCTGAATAATTCTACTATCTACTTCCTGGTTTCATAATTAAACTCTCAAGTGACAGATATATAAATAAACTATTTATTGTTTAGAACAATATAAACTTAAAATGTAGTGTAACAATTGGCGGCCTGATCGCTAAAAGCAATCTTTTCCTGGCAACCTTAGGATGAAAAAGATTAAGTAGAAATCGGGATGTGCCCATAATCAGGATAAACATTGGTGAATATATTGTACTCATCAAAACGAATACTCGAGGGGTTCAGTAGTTGCTACTGAAGTGTTTCACTATTCACCACTTGGCTCCATCAACAGACTTAACACCAAATGCAACGTATTGAACTCATTAACGAATCTTTCCCAAACTTGAGGGGTTTTACTAGTTGCTACTGAAGGGTTGCACTATCTATCTCCTGACTTCATCATCAAAATATACTATTGTCATATAAACTACATTTAGGGTACCTACATACAAAGTTTTATTTCGTTACGTCAATTCGAAGTAGGTAAAAAATTACTTTGATTAAGTACCTACATTGGTATTTAGTTACAAATGAAGTTAATAAAAGCGTGTTGATAAACCTTTTAAAACGGCCATTTGAAAAGTTAATAGGTACAAAATATTTGATTAGACGAAAGCGAAGCGAAGCGAAGATGTGTTCTACAATAGAGCGTGCTCTACTAGCAGAAATCGATTCGCTCACGATACCTTAGGTTCAAATAACCGTTTACCATTTTGCTTACAGATTTTTACCACCAGGATCGTACATAGATGCCCGTCAAGTCCACCCGCATAATTTAGCACAGTTTATTCATCTAACTATGGTTCACCCGCCCGTTCACGAATCTTTCTTCTATTGGACCAATATCTACACCATAGATTCAAATTACACTACCTACAACCCTACCTGTGACATTTGTCAGGCAGTAAACAGTGACAGCGCAAAGAATGCTCCCGCGAAGAAAAAGTTTCGATTCTGGTGGAACACCCCGAATGGTATGAAATGGTGTCTTCCCCATCAGTTTTGGAAAGAGTATGCTAGGAATAATCTGGATGTTTCCAATATTTACAGAAATAAACATTGATCTGTTTAATTTTTATCCATTCTTTGTTTATTTTTTTATGTAATGATATGAAGTATTCGCCTGGTAATAAAAGATAACGCCTTCCAAGACCATTGCAGTGCCTAATACTCTCGAACTACTTTGAACAAAACGAAGTGCAGGGCATCGCTGCTTTGGCAGTCAAATTAATTGAGCTTTTTTTAAACAGTACCGTAATATATATTTTTTACATTTATTTTAATGTAAAATTAGAGAGTCGAAGGATACGCTCTCCTGATGGTAAGAGATAACGCCTGACCATGACCATTGCAGCGATACACAGAACTTTGAGTAGCAAAACAAAGTCCAGGGCATCGCTGCTTTGGCGCTCATTACTTTGAGACTTTCGTTGGTTAGTGTTAACAGCCTTTAATAATACAAAACGTTATTAATAGAGGTAACTATGACGATGTAATCGAAAGGTCGTATCCCAGATATAGAGGTTTGCTTCGTCTCACTAACAGAGGTAATTCAGTGCCAAAGTCGTGGGACCTCAGCATCAGTTCCTGTTCCTGTTTCTCACTTAACCAAGTTTCACTGTATTATAGTTAAGTCTTTGTAGATTAACAATCGCATTATTTCTAATGCTTCATATTAATTAACTTTCCGCAACAATGCGATTGCAATAGTAATTACTTGTTAATCAATTTTAAGCTGCAAGAACTCATCGCGCAGAACTTGTAAGAGTTCTCTGAATGCGCGCAATAGTTTTCTAATCATCTCTCCCCAACACGCTATTCTTGTTACTTCAGAAAAGAACGCAAACATATTAGTATCTAACCATAAAGAAATGTACTTACATAGTTTGATAGGTTAGGTTTTTGAATATGGCTCACCTGATTTTTAGTGACGGTGTAGTCGAAGATGGTATAAGCATTTAGCCTGGAACTTTAGAAAGATGCAGCACTATACATAAATTTACAATCACCATTTGTTCCATTTTTCGTACACACATAGTATAAAAACAGTGAAGCAATTTTTTTTTGAAGTTGTGCAATCAACCTTTTATCTACAAATGGATTCGAGTTAGAGAGAATACCATTTCTTCATAATGAAATTATTTTCGGGTTGTGTACTATGTGCATTGAAAATATGATATAGGTGCATGTTATATTCTGAAACATTTGAGTAAAGTTCGAATCTGTTTGAATCTGTTTGTATAGGTATACAAAGGTACATACAGATTCGAACATTATTATTATTCTTACCTTGTCTCTCAATGTGTTTTATGTCCGTAAATCAACATAAAAAGAAAAAAGATACAAATTCATACTCGTTGTTTCATTGGAATCGCAGACAAAAGAGCATGTTGGTACAAATATATTGACAAAGAACCAAAGTAATTACATAGAATCGCATCGGTTTAGGGTGCTTTCACATTACACAGCTTGGCCGCGCGTTTGTAACAGACACATAATATTTTATTACGGCTTTTTAAGGAAACCACTGAAAAGAGATGGAATTTTTGTATGAAAGTTGGATGCAATAAATTCTTTGTCGCTGAACAAAATCAATTTTACTTTTGAAAATAACTAGACTAAAGTTTTACAAAAGGGACTGAATCAGATTAAAATAAAGAAATCTTAAAAAAAAAACTTTGAATAACGAAATAAAGTTCAGGGCATTTCTCTAACTTTGCTCTAACTCTAATTTTGCTAATTTACCGGAACACAGTAATTTTTATATACTACTGCGATAAAATACCTGATACTGTGGTGGTATCTGATCTAGGTGCCACCTAAAAACCCCAAAATCAAAACCTCGCTGGGTTTTGATTTTAGGTTTTCAACTACCAAAATCTACCAACATCTACCAAAACCCACCAACATCTATTAACAGCCACTAAAATCTACCAACATCTACCAAAACCCACCAACATCTATTAACAGCCACTAAAATCTACCAACATCTACCCAGTGTTAAAGCGCCTTAATTTAGTTGTTACTTGTTAGTAGGGGCGCAGGCGAGGCACAATGCGGTAGTTAGTACAAGGGGATCGGAGACGATTAACGAGCAAATTATTACTAAATTTTGCCAAATAATAATATTATTGTGGGGAAGAGAATTCGAGCGCACGTTTGTGATAATGTTACAGTTGTGTTGAATCCCTATTTAGCATAGAACATTATACTGTTATACCGACTAGCTGAGTCATTTATAACATATTTATGACATTTTTTTGAAAGCACCTTAGGATTAATTTCATGTAGGTACCTAAAGCCCGTTATGTGTTGCTAAAGAGGGAAGATAATAGTTTTTGATATAAATATCAGTATACTTAGTCTGAGATCGTGAATAATTCTGGATTGGTTACCTTTTTGAACATTGATTAGCGATGATCATACTAGTCTTATGAAGGTGAAAGTTTCTCTGTATGTTTACCTAAATGTGTGTTTGTTACGTCTTCGAGTTGAACTGCTGGAGGGATTTGGATGAAATTTAGAACGGAGCTAGCTTTTATTCTGGATTAACACATAGGCTACTTTTTTATCCTGCAAAACGCAGGCGAGATAGCGGGACTTCCTCTTTAATCACTCTGTCTATTGATGGAAACCGCATTAAAATCCGTTGCGTAGTTTTAAAGATCTAAGCGTATAAACGGCGGGAAGCAACTTTGTTTTATACTATGTAGAGATACACATTTAGAACACCCAGGCACACAACAAACATTTAATGTTACTCGTTAGTATTAATGGAACAATTGAAATAAATTAATCTTAAAGAAATGCAGGTACCTACCAATAAGGTAAACTTCGATATAGGATCTTATATCGCAAAACACATGTACCTACCTATGTTAAATAGGAAAAGAATCGGGCATGTAAATAGGTTGAGTAACTAATAATTAACATTATATACTTAGTATCAATACAAATAGACTATACCAATTTACAACAAATTAACATCCCCAATTCATAAATCTCACAATCACGCATTCCCGAAGCAGACAAAGAAGCGCAAATATCAATAAAACCGAGTCCCATCAAAGCTACTTCACTAGTCACCAGTTCCGCCACAAGGGGGCGCTCTCGCTCACGAGCCAATGAGAGCACTTCGGGGAGCACTGGGCAAACACTGCCACCTTGAATGCCCCTTGTAGATGGAACGACTTTTCTGTACATTTGTATGAAGGGGCGCCACTATCGTCTTTCATTACAAACCCAAAAACCTTCCATATAATATTTTAGTTTCACCTTTTGGTCCACTGTACGTATAAGTTGGTCTCTCTCTAATTGAGTGGCTCCTTATATTACTTGTGCTCTATTGCTCCATTGTCGACGCCATTAAAGTAATTAGGACTTAAATGCGCAGAATTAATGGTGGTTTATGGATATTTTACGCGTGAGCGCGTCTTTTCGACCGATTTTCCCTCAATATGGCATTGCAGCGTTGTCTGTGGGGGAAGCTGGGCAGCAATTGAATAAATGGTGTGTACTGGCTACTGAATCAAATCCATCTCTTTAATTTTGTGTTTATTAATACTAGAATAGGTACTTTTCTTACTCCATTCAACATTGTGTGCTTATAATCTCCCCAAAAAGTACTTTATAAGTGCTTGACTTGCTAAACATATAGGTAGGTACGCATAAATTTTATTAATATACTATGTAGGTAAGTATTATCGTGTGTCAAAAACTTACAGTTAAATAAAGTGGGTACATAATTATAGATCATAATTTTTGCACTTTTTCCACCCAAAAAACAAGTATAATGTTCTCAGGGTTCATGTATGTATGTGAGTTTCTTTATTCCACCATAACTTTAATGCCTGAACAGATTTGGATGAATGCGGTATAGTAACAATCCTTACATCATTCAGATTGATACTGGACACTAAAAAATATTAGTCGGAATTCGTGTTTTTCTAGCTATTTAAATTTGTATAGTTATAGTTAAATGCTAAAGCTTTTCATTTTTTGTTGTTGTTGTATGTCATAAAACATTTTTTATTTTTTCTCGTCCCTTTAACGCCTAGGACCTAGTACTTGCACGGCATAGCATTGAATGCTAAGAAATTTCGTCGTCTATAAAAATAAAAACATTAAAATCAATTGACATGATGTTAAAATTTCTTTGTCCACGTTATTTATTTACTACGGACATCTGTGTAGTCTATGTACATATTTGTATTAGGAACACGTTCTAATAAAGCCAGTTTACAAACTTGCCGTCAGTTTACCGCTGTAATTGGCCGCACCGCGCTCTAAACATTTATACGTAACGCGTTACCATAATGTATTCATGCTGCGAGCGCACCGTTTTGGCGAGACGTCGACGTCGGGCTTACCCCTCTTTCCCCTACTATAGAGATGTTAGCTTTTTGATTTGGATGATTCGAGTTTTCGTTTCAATTTGTTTCAGCGACGGCCGAAGAGGGGTTATGTGTGAATGATAACTTGATTTACTACTAGCGACCCGCCCCGGCTTCGCACGGGTGCAATGTAGATACTACGGAAACTGCAATAAAGTCCGTCCATAGTTGCAAAGAAGGCTGGAAGCGACTTTGTTTTACAGTATGTAAAAAATTAAGATCTAAGGTCTAAGGTATTGAGTTGAGACCTACATTGTTTAAATATGTATATTTTATTCATGCGTAGAATAAAAAATGTTTAATATTGCTATTAAATTGATTTTCATGGGGTTTGATTCAAAAAATATTTGCGTTTAATTGAACTCAGTTTATAAAGTGATGTTAAATGCCCTTACCTTTATCACAATAGAACGCCTACAACTAGCAGTGGGGTAGTTTATAAAAGAAATTCACATTCGGATTTCACTTCAATTTTTTTATGGCAGCCACAAACAATTTCGTTTTGGTAACTTGGCAGCACTAACCCAAAGGATAGGAATTTGATTTATTCAAACCAAGACTAGGAGCCACAGCACTGCAAGTCCTTTGAACTTCCAAATACTTTAAACTGTACAGCGTGTCCCCGACTCTATGGTAACAGATCCCTCGGGACGGGGAGGTCCCCGCAAACGGAATGGATAATTCAATAACCGACGGAACGTACCGCCTAATCTCCGAATTAGCAATACGATATGAATAAATAGATTTCAACCTCTACAATGTGAATAAATATATTTTTGATGGAGAGACGTATAACCATTCTGGTAAAGGTCTCTTGTTTATGCAAGTTTAATTGTTTAAATCAATGTATTTTCACGTGTCATATAAATGCAAGCCAATTTTGCTCCGGGGATAATCGTAAAATAACCGTAACCTACGAGTAGATACATAGGCATACATGTAACATTAACTTAACCAGAGTCAGATAATTGATTGATTCAGGCGTTACTTTGTGGAAGTTCATTTTGAATGTTCAAGGTATATATTTAGTTTATATCCGCTTAACAGTCGTTCCAGTTACAACAGTGATGAGGACTTAAATTTAACTAATTTGACACAGCTTATTAAGTAAGATTAGGTTTTTACATACAGTTACAACAGTGACGAGGACTGAAATTTAACTAATGTGACACAGCTTATTAAGTAAGATTAGGTTTTTAATTAATAAGCTGTGTCAAATTAGTTTAATTTAAGTCCTCATCACTGTTGTAACTGGAACGACTGTTAAGCGGAAATAAACTAAATATATACTTTCAACATTTAACCAGAGTCGCCTTAGTGTTACAACCAGAAATAATAAATTACGTACTTACCGAAATTTTACCGAAAAAATAATTTTTGAATTTCTAGTCGATTTTGTTGCTGTTATTTGTGAAATTTTTAAACTTTCACCGTTTGAACACAATTATGTTTATCACCGGGGCTTTAAATAGTACAAATTTGTTTGTATTGCGAAAATATGGAAGGTCCTTAGGCATTACAACTACTATCTCTAAGGCTACGCGATGCGAATTAATAGATTTTACGAACAAAGCATAATGTCATGGGAATAAAGGGAAGCCAGGCGGGTGTTTAGTAATTATTAGTATTGCTAATGAATGGTTGCATTAAACTTTGGCTTGTCAACCAAAATGGCCAGTTTGACTTTGATGATTTATGCCTGCTAAGCAAGTTTAGTTTAGAGTTTAGGTTAACTTAGTTTTTTTATCGGATTCATTTCGGAGGGTATGCTTCAAAACTACATGATCTAATTCCTCCATTCAGATTTTTCTACATATCAATTGATATCGTTTCATGGACGACGTACCGAAAATGCGAACGAAATGATTTGATTCCATATTCATTGTGCGGACCGCTAGACAGCGGAATGCACTGCCTGAGTGGGTGTTCCCCGATGGATATAATCTGTGTGTCTTCAAGTCGAGAGTGAATCGGTATCTTCTACGCAAGTGTGCTCGATCTTAGACCGCATCATCAGTCATCACTTAACATCAGGTGAGATGGCAGTCAAACGTACCTATATTAAAAAAACGTACCGGGGTGTCAACACACGATGTGTGGTCACACCATTACTTAGCAACGAACTTTACTCGAAAAGCAAGTCTTTCTTGCTTTTGATATCGAACGTAATATGATTGTCTCAACAAGTTTATAACGCCTTATCAAAAGCTTCAAAATTATGATGACAATCATTGCTAGTATTATAATATTAAAACAGATTGCGAGTTTCCTTCACCTATATACACAGATACCGTATGTGAATAGAGAAACTACATTAAAAATGTTATACCTTATGTAATGCGTTCTATAAGTACCTACTCAAGTTTGTAAAACTATTTATTGTATACCATAACGTGGTGATTTGAATGGATTTTCTAGTAGGTACTCAGATCTTCAACTCTATCGGCCGCTACTCGGTGGTAGCAGTTATAACAGCAAAGTTACGTATAAGTACTTAAATGCTGAAATATTATGAACTTAGTATTAATAAGTTGAAAACCTCGCTCCACTCCGTATCTCCCGACACGATATCAATCTAATCACATTACAGCATCATCGTCGTCAATTATGTCCAATACATGAACGGAACAGATACGCCAATTAGGCGCAGGAAGCAGCGCGCGTGCGCACTGCCTAATTGTTTCCGACGTAGTCTTGCACCCCACACCCCTCGGGGAGGGGGTGCAACCCCCTACACGGCCCCTTACGCCCCGAAGCCAGGGCCCTACCACAGATGTGCGAAGTTGCTCTAACCTTAGATTTTGTTATCGTCATCTTTAGATTTCTTAATCTGCTTTGGTCATTTGCTAATCAGAGGACCTAGACAAAGTAGCATACGATTGGCGATAACGCTAGTAGAAAAATAAAATATGTTCGTGATTGACATACCTACATATTAGCTGTTAGTATGTCACGTGGGCAGCTTATGTTGACCTACATTTTTAGACTTTTCTATTATCGTTAATCGAATGTTACCTTGTCTCGGCTCTCTGGCTTCTAGTAACATCTTGCCGTTGGACGACCATCGCCCCGCTAGCCTAGGCTAACACTGTTTCTATATGTAGCCTTTACTACTACGCGTAGCAACGTGGATTTTATGAGTAACATAAATGATACTGGTCGCAATATCTATGGTATGCCTATGAGAAGCAAGGTTCACTGTTTCCTATGTAGCAAGTCACAGCAGAAGCATGGCTTTAGCTGACATTGTTTTTAGTGAGGCATGCATGCCTAGGCTAGGATATAAGCTATCCTAGTTTTCTTTTTCTCTTAGTTACTTAGTTACTCTCACTGGGGGTTTACCATGACAATTTATGAAGAAAATAACGTCAAGATACCCACACCAAATATATAAACAATGGAAGTGAAGTGGTATAGAAAATGTAATGAAAGCTTTTTCGCAAATTGTCACGTACCTGCTGCCCACTATGGTAGAAAAAAGAAAATCCTGTATATAACATTCAAGTCTGATTAGCTACTAAGGCGCCGCCGCCTGCGGTGGGGCTCTGGCATTAGTGCTCCGGGGTGATTGCTATACAGATGAAAGCTAGGCGTAAATATTGAGTGGCTCGGTGGTGGTGGCTTATTGGACTCTTTGTTATGTTGAAGTAAGTTAAATGTAACTGTACTCGCAGCTTTCTATGTTTTGCATTGCAGAGAAAATAGGGTGCTTATCTTCGACGTTTTCAGAAAAGAGATGCAAGTATAGCATTTTTGTAGAGATTTTAGGGCGTAGGTTTTTTCACGACAAGTTTTATTTGTTGTATTGTGATCAATAGGTAAAGAAAATAGATCAAACAATAGGAAGTTATTCGAAATCTTGGTTACGAAGACATTTTATAAACATAGGATATATTTTCATAAAACATGAAGCGATTTCGAATAGACAATCAATCCTGCTCATACCAGCCGTGAGCTGCGACATCTGCTATGGTGCAAAACAGCGGCGTCGAATTTAACTGCTACCGCCAGCTGTATTTGTGTGAAACAGATTTAATTGCTTGTTGCTGCGTCCGGCACCACAACACACGATAGTTTGGGCAGATCTCGTCGCGATTTCAGGTGGCCGCATTATAGTCTGTTACCTACCACAGGCCGCGTCTCTATAAGGAAAACTTAATTTCAAGCATGTGCAAAATACGCGAGTAGATACAAATTTATTTTTTCTGCATCGGCGTCGGTTTTGGCAAAATTTGTCAAAGATTATGAGTTATAAAGACAGAATTTCAGACCTGCCAAGGTATGAGGTTTTTGAACTAAAAAACTTTGATATCAAAACCGGCCAGATTTTTATAAATTACATACCTATCATTGAAAGTGTAGAAAAAGTTACTTTATAAAGTGAATGATGAATGTTAATTTGAAGGCCTAAACCTTCTTGCATGATTTAATAATTCAGTGAAAATAACGTAACAACAGATAAAATGACGGTTACAGATGGCTATTTTAAAGATATATTAATTCGAAAAAACGCAGCTGCAAACATAAAAACTTGGCAGCTATATCAATATGGAATTATGATACGATTCGTATCAATTCGGTATCGAATTTCATAGTCCGCGTCCGGCCTCGAGAAGCCGCCAAATATCCCGTGCAACTCGAATCGGTCATCCGGAATTTGCGGGCACGTGCACCCTCGGGCACACAATAGCACGGATGTCAAGCACGTGTCTACTTTATAGCGACCAATGCATTTAGATCTTTTGGTCTACTTTAAGACTTACAAGTAGTGTATGTTCTGCGAAAATACATTTGTACTGATAAGTAAATGTTAAAATTTGTAGAAAAAGGTCACTGAACATTTTTCGAACTGTTTCGAACTCTCGAACTTCCGCACGAACGCTTTTGAGTGAATTTAATGTGCAAGTTATTAATTATACACTATTAGCTACTAATACATCTACAGAAGCATTCAGTTTTACTTATGCGATATCTTAAACAACATAATAAATTGATATTTTTTACATTTTACAATATTACAAAACCTAATAAACAAACTCACCCATGGGATTATAATTTGTGTTGTTGTTATGGTACATAATATATCTAGGTATAGTACGGTTATAATGTCGTGAAATATTATTTTTTGTGTTGCTTTCAAAACTTCGATGAAGATCCATTACTAAAGCACAAACGGACTCCACTTACTTTGTTTGATTTAGACTTAACTTGAGGACATCGTCAGTGTATTTACATTGACAAATGCACAAAATTGGGATCAAAAACTAATAAATATAAATTATTTCAGGTAGGTACTTATTAACTAAAAGTAGCTTTAAGTAGCTTAGAATAAATTTAATTAAATCGGTTTCTATTAGATGGGATTTACGTCAAATTGCAGTGTAAAACAACAATGTACCTATATCGAAATGTAGTAAATAAAGAACATGGCAAATCAAGGTTAAAATTAACTATAGTAGTTTTTTAATACCTGCTAATGGAATTTTAACCATTGTAACGCAACAACTAATGACCTAAAGTCACAAAATAAAATTCAGGAAGGCAGAAGAAGGCAGGCGCTCATTATGATACACTTGATGATAAGCCTTATTAGCTCTGTAAATATAGTACTTACCTACTTTGAATTAACTTGTGTCTACCTGTGACAAAGTTACGAGTCCTATAGAAAAATGAGTAAAACCAGAGAACATCTGTTAGTTTGTTTCCTGCGCCTAAAGCTGCTAATGTCAGCATAAAATGGTCAGATTCGACGCATGAACGATGTTGTCGCATGTTGTTACAATAGTCTGCATGGTTGTTAAATGATGATGTTAATTTGACTCGTGGATATTGTTAGTTAATTTGACTCCTGTAAATGATTTCCCCATTAAACTTTCGAAGAAACTTTTGTAATTAATTGAGTAGATTTATGCCTTAAACATGAAAGATGAATCAGTTTACGCAAATACGTATCTATAAACGTTTTTCTTTTATGTAAAAGTAATAATAATAATAATACATTTATTTCACCATAGTCATAGGAATAAAGGTAAAGTTAGCATAAAACAGTCAGATGATACAAACGAGATGTTCACCTGTAAGTGATTACGTATGCCCATGACCGTTGCAGCGATACAGAGAACTTTGAATAACTTTACTTCTCAATTTAGGTAATAATAAATTTTTTGTAACTTAAAGTTATTTTTTAGTTTAAATTACCTTGCAGTCCGTGGAGTCATAGAAATGTTAAAACTTGATAGTAGGGTATTTTATAGTAGGTACTCAGCAGTTATCTATCACCCTCAAGTCGAAAATCTGCCGCTAAGCACCCAGGGTAACAGTGTGTTCCGGTAGGTAACCTCACTTGAGAGCCAGTTTCGTTCTAGGCTAGGTGTGCTTTACCATCTTTAATCACACCATTTGATCAAACTGTTTAGATTTAGAAAAATATTTTTTTGTTAAAAAAGATTTTAACAAAAAAATCTTGCACACAAAATAAAGATTAGGTACTTTTATTTGAATATTAATGAAAACATTTTATTTGGACAGGAAAATTAATAACACCATCAAGCCCTATCGTATCATCATAATTACGCGAAGCACCAACTCTCCAAGGAATATTACCGACATGCGGTGTAATATCCTCCTTAATAGTTATACAAACTACCGGTGGGGGGAGCACGCAAGGGATGCCAGGGTAGACGGAGGGGGGTAGTAATAGTTCATCATCCGATAATAGTAGGATTAACGCGATACAACCCTTTGTGGCATTGTAAAACTTTACCAAAACATTAAGCCAACACAGAGGAAAAACGTCATAAGTTTCGTGATACAGCATAACGTTCAAGGGAAGCTGGATGTTTTACTGTGCAGTACGATTTGGCTGATTTATTATTTATTCGATTCGATGTGTTTAATATTCTGTTTGAGCGCTTTGTTGCGGCGTTTTATTTCGTTTTATCCGCAAACCGATGGATGTGTATTGTGCCGGATTTGGGAGATCGAATGACATTCAACAGTGAAATAGTGAAAATAAACTCGAATTGTTTTAATAAATTTAGCTGTGAACTTAAAAGATATAAATAGGTATAACTTATGTTTGTTATGTGTGTTTTACAGTTTAAATTTAAATGGTTGTATCTACAGTTTGAAGTCGATTATGTCATATAGTGTACTTTTTCTAATGTTACCGCACTTTGATATTTCTAGTTATTATTACTAATGGCTAATACGTCACTCACGATATATACGACGATTTTGTGGTCATGGCAGAATCAATGAAATAAAATATATAAAGACTTTTTTGGTAAAGAAAACTATTATCTACACGAGTATTTGAAAGTACCTAGGTAGGCAAAATACTAAAGGACTAAAAGATCTTTTGTAAATCTAATCTATTTATAGGTCTGCATTGCCCCAACAAAATATTTATTGACAAGCCAGAACAACCCTTCAGTTTATCACAACAGGCGGCGCCAAATATAATATTCACATCACACATTTCTCGAGCCCTCCTTTCATTCTAACAACCACTTTCAACGTCGCGCTGTCAATTCGTATTTGCTTGCAATTATTAAAGAGTATACGTTGCGTTTCTGCTGAACTGGCGCAGAACGCCCTGCCTCCCGGAGTGTTAACTTTGCATGGTCCCAGAGGGGATGCTAAGTCGAGGACGATGGTCGAAACTACAGCGGTAACGTGGCTAAACTAGCAGAATGAATAGGTGTCGGAGCGATGCGTCGGCCCGTCCCTGTAGGCCACGGGACGTGCCGTAACCGGACCCGCTCGCCTCATAACGCTACATAATTCAATTGATTCCCCGACACTACCCGCACGCTTCCTTCTAACTTCGTTTGGAGCGTTTTGATATCGGATACGCCGTTTTGACGCCTCCTTGTGCTTCTTTCCCCTCGGAAATAAATAAAAGAGAGCGTCGAATTGACTGTGTATTTAACTAAATAAATAAGTTAATTTAACAATATAATACTAGTGGTGGTAGGAGACTGCGGGGGAGGAGAAGGTGACTTGTCCGAGAGGAGCGGTGTAGGCGACCTTGGCTACGGGAGCGGAAGCATAGTGGACAGGAGCGGGTGCGTAGTGGACCGGAGCAGGAGCGTAGGCAACCTTCGCTACGGGAGCAGCGTAGGCGAGCTTGGCCACGGGAGCGGCGTAGTGAACGGGAGCGGAGTACGCGACCTTGGCGACGGGAGCGGCATAGGCAACTTTAGCTACGGGAGCGGCGTAGGCGAGCTTGGCAACTGGGGCTTCTGTAGGGTGTCCTTCGTAACGGACGATGGCGTTGAAACCGTTGACCTTGTCTGAGGTGTAGTCGACGATGCGGTGAACTCCATCAGGTTGCACCAGAGAGTAGGAGCCTTGAACAGCGTCACCGGAGCGGGCCTCTTTCTGTTGTTTGATGTCACCGGTGTGGGTGTCGTGGACGGAGTACTCGAACTCGTAGTGAGCGGGGGCTTCAACCTCAGCCTGGACGTACTTGGCAACAGGAGCGGCGTAGTGCACGGGAGCGGAAGCGTATTGCACGGGAGCGGAGGCGTATTGCACGGGAGCAGAGGCGTATTGCACGGGAGCGGGGGCGTAGTGAACGGGAGCGGAGGCGTATGCCACTTTGGCTACAGGGGCAGCGTAGGCCAGTGGTGTCGCAGCGTAGGCAGCCTGGTGGTGCACCGGGACTGCTACTGCAGCTGCAGCCGCTACCAGGCAGGAGAGGATAACGATCTAGAAACAAAAATAAAGATTTGCTTTACATTTACTAGACTCATTTTATGAGTAAAAAAATTAAGTGTTTAAGATATAGCATGGCAAGTACACACACAAAATCTTAAAAGACATCTTGTATCTCGCGTTTTTTTATTACATTAGGTATATTTCTTCGTGCTAACAGATGTAAAATACAGAGATACGATGTTAATCTAGGAACACGATGACAAAAATCAATTTATTAAACACACTTTAAAAAAAGCCAAGTCCTATAGCTTGATTTTGGTCATGTGATTAGCATTTTTATAATATTCTCCGTCAAATCAGTAGCTTAAAATCAAATGAACTGCATTCTATGATCAAGCACCTAAACCTAAGTAGATCGATGTCCCAAAATTAATCTTGATTTTTAGAGATTTTACTGAGAAACCGCATATAATTAACTTTTTCCAGTGCAGTCTCCTGCTACATGATGAGCTGAACTTTTTCAAATTTCCTCTTAAGTTATAAGAAAGTAATAAATGTTTTAAAAGAGGACTATTTCAAAAAAATTTACTTGCACTTATTTTTTAATTGATTTATGGTAGGTACTCACTTTAGCTACCATGTTGATTGGTTTATTATGACTTAATGTGAGTTTACTCGGTCACCGAGAGCTTTTATACCATTGCCTAGTTACGTAGTCACATATGAGCCTTAGCACGGTATACCCCGCGGCGTGCCGAAAACTGGATTAAAACCTTCTTTGAAACTCATTCAAGATCACATAGTAGGTACTTAGCCTCCCTTTGACAGGCAAATAAACATTGATTAAGTTATTAACTCATGTTTTGTTCAAGTTTCAACGAAAATTTGAGTTAATTTTGCTCTGAATAATTAGGTCATTGCCAAAATGTAGCTGTATTTTTAAACTTAAAATCTATAGTGGAAAGTATTTTCAATAAGATGTGAAATATGATAGGATGTTATTTTTGTCGCTGTCTTGTAAAGCCTCACTTTTAGACAAAATAAAAATAAAAATATTTTTATTGTAACCATAACTGATGACTTATTAATAATATGTAACCCTGTCTGCTGCTTTAACGTATAGCTGTAGTGCAGCAGACAGTGCTCTCCCTTAAATATGTGCATGTTAGTTAACAATAAGATTTTTAATTTCAAGTCAATTCCTACAAAGTTCTTCTATCGATTTTTCCAGTTTTGACGATTCTGTTGCCAGTATTTGTCAAAGGGGATTAGTATTAGAGTACATATCATTTAGTTAGTCGCCATATCTTGTAGTTTTGTGTCAAAACATAGGATGTACCTACAATTACTAATCGAAAATATACCCACATATTTAAGTAAAAAAATTGTTTTGTTGGCCATGCATGTAGTTAAAATGAGTGCAGCCTTCGATGGTATCACGGGTCTATAAGACGTGATTCAAAGTGGGACTGTTTTTCATTTGTAGTTTTGTAGCCTCTTTGAAGTTCCATCGTTAGACTCTTGCATCATCATCATCATCATCGAATTCTGTTTTGAAAACATCTGTTATTCACGGGTAAATAATTATCTGTAAATTAATAAACATATTAGAACATTACACACAGCGCTACCTAGCCATAATTAAGCAAAGCTTGTACATACTATGGGAACTAGATAACTGATAGAATACTCATTTTTTTTTGTGTGTACTTTTAATACATACAGAACACCCAAACACAAAACAAACATCTATGCTCGTCACACAAATGTTTTTCCTGAGTGGGAATTGAACCCACGCCCGACAGATTTTGAAGCAGATGCACTACCAAATGAGTTAATAAAGCAGTCAACCCGTTAACGGTAAGCTCAATGATACCATAAGTATCTATTGCATTGGAACTTTCAACTTTGCAAACCAATCACCATTTGTATTGAAAGATTGTTTTTTAAACAGTAGGTAAGACGTACATTCTATTTGTTAAAAAAATAGCTTATTGTAAAGATATTTCAAAATTGCTGCTCGATTATGTTGGGTCAGAAGTCAAACAATAATAACGAAGATCCACTCAATTTTGCAACAACATTTTAGGTTAATTCCTATTTCAAACGAGTCACAGACTGATGATCTACATTTGATTTATAGTATCAATCAATTTGCAATAACTCAAAGCCATATAAAGCCAATCAAATGTTTTTAAACCATCTCCCTGTGATATAATCTTATATCTTTAGATGTAAAGGATGTTGTGATGCAAAGGAATTAATGAATATTTTTAAATTGGAGATTGCTTAATATTTGTTGAAATGAAAAAGCTTTTACTATCAATGGTAACAAGTATCTAATGAGACGAACAAGACACTCTCGTTATGGTGACTAAATAAAGTCCAGGGCATTACAATAATGACGCTCAAATACATTGATACGTTGGTGATTCTTTCGCTGGCTGCAGCACTGGTCCTGCGATAGTACCTACCAGTGCGATCTTATTTTGTAAAAGAAACCTGCCTATCGAAAAAAGAGTTTTACTTGGTGGTAGATCTATTTTGCAGGAGGTAAGTATGTACCTATGTATTTTGTCCAGGTGGTTATCATCACAGTACCACATATTTTGCATTAAACATTACTGTGTGAAGGGTACTGCAGCTAATCAAATTATAAGGCTGTCGAGACTCACCATCGAAAGTTTCATAGTAATAAGCACTAAAGCAGCGATGCTTTTGAATTTGTTTTGCTATTCAAAGTTCTGTGTATAGCTGCAATGGCCATGGTCAGGCGTTATCTCTTCCCACCAGGAGAGCACCTTGCTCGTGCGCTCGTTCGCCTCATTACTTTTTACATTAAAAAAAATTAAACATAATGTAATTTTGATATAATTAAAGACATTTTTACCTAAAAGAATGAGACGCCACAAGTTTCGACAAAAATATTTTTTTTTTTTTTTTTTTATAGTAGATAGGCTTGCGTTTGACCGCCATCCCGCCTGATGTTAAGCGAAGATGCGGTCTACGGTGGAGCACGCTTGCCTAGAAGAAACCGATTCACTCGCGACTTGAAGGTACCCAGACTATATTCATTGGGGAACACCCACTCGGGCAGCTGATTCCAATGTCTAGCGGTACGCATGAAAAAGGTGGAATCAAACCGCTTAGTTCGAGCTTTTGGAACATCAACCATGAAGCGGTGACGCTTTTTAAAGCTCCTGGCTGTCCGATAGTAGAATGGGCAAGGTGGAATTAGGTCATGCAGATCTGAAGCGCACTCTCCAAAATGTATCCGGTAGAAAACCGACAGACATGCAACTTTCCGTCGATGTTCAAGGCTTTGGAGCCTTTTCTGAACGAGCGAATCGTTGCTTATGAGCCTCTTAGCACGCAATAGAACAAACAACCTCACGTTGTAGGTAGGTACGTATATTACGTACGATTTTACGACTTTACAGTGTACGTATCTTAGTTCGCCTAATATTTTTTTACTAAGTACTCTATTATCGTACTGATTACATATTTAAGAACTATTTATTTTCAGCCTCTAGTGTCCCACTGCTGGGCAAAGGCCTCCCTTTCTTTCTTAGTTCGTCACATCACCTTCGTCTGGGTCGACTCTTAGGTTGCTTAAATTTTGGTGTCCAAACTGTGGTGGACCTTTGCCCAGCGGTCGTTTAACAACCGACAAACGTGGCCCGCCCTGTCCCACTTCAGTCGTCCAGCTTTGTGAATGACATCAGCGATAAACAAAAAGAGTCAGAATTTTTTTCTGAAATAGAATTACAGACTAATAGAGATACGTCACACACTCCTCAGCTAACTCAAAATGAAAATACACCCATATTAGCATGCACACCTATAAAACCGGTAGAAAATGAAGAAAATACGCAAGCTTTGATTACTACACTTAACAATCACTGCAAAGAAATTTATTCTAAGCAACCCAAAACTTTGCCTCACAGAAACTTAGAAAAAGCTATATGTATAAGAAATAGTAACCAAACACATGACTCAACAAAACAGGAAGTATATAAAGAATCGCAAGCAGCCAAACAAAAAACAATTACAAAACCGAACGCACGTGATCGGCGGACACACAACACTTCAAACAGAATTTTGATTTTAGCAGATGATCAAGGCCAACACACAAGAAAAACTTTGCAAAAATTACTCGGTGATGACTATGAAGTTGGATGTTCATGGAAACCAGGAGCTCGGCTCGATGACATATTAGAAAGAAATGACACTGCAGACTTAACAAAAAATGACTGTGTTATTCTACTAGTAGGAACTAATGACCGTATTCCATTTCAACTCCAATCGTGTCTCCACACCTGGTTAAAATCTGTTTCGCATACAAATGTTTTAATTCCAGAAATTCTGTACAACAAGCACCTTAGGGAGGACAAATTAAATTATGAACTGGAATTTATATGTAAACAGTATGATCATGTAACTTATATAAATATGTACTATAATAACCTACGACCTCACAAATATGAATTCTGTATAAATTTATGTAGAAGTTTATTAAAAGAAATATTACATATTACATACAAAAATAAGTTTAAAGCTTATAAATGTAGGAAAGATTGTGAAAATACCATTGACACGCAAGCATCACACATTATAGATACGATTCCTATATCTAAAAATGTTTCTTCTGATGTTACTCAACACACTAATAAGAGTACACAAACGCCGGTATGGCTGAAAGAAGACCATAGTGAGGTTACCAACGCAAAGAAAACAAATCAGCTTTTTCGTTCTCAATAAGCTTCAAATAATGCATCAAAATATAGATGGTTTGATGAGTAAATCAGATCTATTAACTACAAATTTAGAACTGCTAAAAAGAGATAGTATTATGTTAGACGTTTTATGTATTACAGAGCATAATATGAAAAATGAAGATATTAAGTTACTAAAAATACCTGAATTTTGTCATGGTTCGTCTTACTGTCGGAAAAACCGACGTGGTGGCGCGTGTATATTAGTCCGCAATACTCACAGATTTAGGCCAATTAATGGATTGCAGAAATATTGTACTGAGAGTGCAATTGAATGTTCTGGAGTAGAATTAATTGACCATAAAATCATAGTCCTATGTGTATACAGACCACCAAGAAATCTATTACATCACTTTAACACGTTCTTTGAAAGTCTTAACCCTTTGCTTGAGGTCACAAGTTTAGGTACAAAAAAAGTCGTGTTGTGTGGTGATTTTAATATAGATCTGCTTAAAGAAAATAATAAAGTCGATAAATTTAGGGCGCTTATCACATACTATAACCTTAAATTCTTAATTAATGAGCCTACTAGAACAGCAAGTGGGGCCTGCTTGGATAATATTTTGTGTAATGTTCGTGGGAGTAAGAGTAAAGTTCTTGATCTCGCTGTTTCTGATCATACAGCGCAACTACTTGTTTGTCCCATCAAACCTACTTATTTAGTAAAGCACTGGTTTGTAGAACGACGTGATTACTGTCAAGAGAATCTAGATAAATTTAAAGAGTCGCTAAGTTCATTATCATTTAGTGAGATAATTGAACAAGATGATCCAAATAGAGCGTTCAGTGATTTCCATGACTTATTCAAGTTGTTCTATGATTTATGTTTCCCGATACGTAAAATAAAAATTTCGTTACGCCAGAAGCCTAGATGGCTAACAACTGGCATTAAAAAATGCTGTAACCGAAAACGGACACTACTTTGGATGTATCGGAAACATCGCACTTTAGAAAATAAAAATAATTTTAAAGCACTATCATTGAGACTGAAGCGGATTATCAAATTAACACAAAGGTCGCAAAATGACAACTTTATAAATAAAGCGCCGAATAAAAGTAAAGCGATGTGGAAAATCATAAATGGTACAAAAAATAATATACCAAAAGAATCAATACAACTCGATATTAATGGTAGTTTAGTTGATGACCCTTGTACAGTTGCTAATGCCTTTAACAACTTTTTTATTGACCAAATACCTGAACAAACTACAAAACTTAGCGAAACAAAGAACTCGTACAATGCTAATTCTTTGTTTATGACGCCAACAGTACCGCAAGATGTGCATAATATAATCATGGCACTAAAAAACACTAGTAGTACCGGATACGACGATATTTCCACGCTAGTTTTAAAGCATGTATCTAGTACAATATCATATATTCTGAGCCATATTATAAATTGTTGTATAATTAACGGAGTTTTTCCCGAAAAACTAAAAAAAACTGTTGTCAAACCTGTCTTTAAAAAAGACAATAAACATGATATGAGCTGCTATAGACCAATAGCTCTAATTCCAATATTATCCAAAGTTTTTGAAAGGGTTATGTATGATAGCATCAACAAGTTTTTTGAACACAAAAATCTCTTTGCGCCGGAACAAGTAGGTTTTCGCAAAAATAAAACTATAAACCTAGCTATTTATAATTTTTTAAACACAGTTATGACTAGTGTTGACACTAAACTACCTGTGTGTGCGCTATATATGGACCTAACTAAAGCGTTTGACTTTGTTGATCACCGTTTGCTACTAGACAAACTACAAGCATACGGAATTAGGGGTAATGTTAACAATATGATAAAATCGTACTTGACAAACCGTCAGCAATGCACACAGATTAGCAGTATTTGTTCAAACTTAAAGAAAGAAATAACTTACTCGTCAAAATACAGAACAGTTAAATTTGGAGTTCCACAGGGAAGTGTTCTAGGTCCGCTACTATTTATTATCTATATAAATGATCTACCCTCTATCACGAACCATCCCACTGTTCTCTTTGCTGATGACAGCACTATATTATTCACAGGTGAAAACAAGACCTCTGTTGAAAAAGATGTCAATGAAACATTAAATAGAATAATTCAATGGTTGACATCAGTAAATTTGAAAATTAATTAAGGTAAAACAAATTTAATGACATTTTGCAATAGAATTAATAAATTAAAAAATATTGACATAAATTACTATGGGAACAAAATTGACATTATAAATAAAACTAAATTCTTAGGTCTAAATATTGACTACAACTTAAACTGGAAAGAGCATGCTGAAGTCCTGCGTGGTAAACTAAGCCAACATTCATATGCACTGTACATGCTATCAAAAACTGTAAGCAGATCTACAGTCCTAATAGCATACAATGGCTATGTCTCATCATTGCTTAGATATGGAATTATTTTCTGGGGCAATAGCACTGGTAAAGAATCGGTGTTTAAGGCACAGAAGAAATGCATTAGAGCCATCTGCAGTCTACGCCAAAGGGACAGCTGTAAACCTCACTTCCAAAGCCTAAAAATTTTGACCATGGCTTGTTTATATATTTATGAATGTGTGATGTTTGTACGAAATAACTATAACTTGTTTGTTAATTTAAAAGCTGCTCGACATAGGCATACAATCAATGTACCTAAGCGGAATACATCTTTGCTTGCAAATAGTGTAATATGCATGGCTCCAATGATCTACAATCACTTACCTAAAGAAATTGCCTACATTAAAGAGCCAGCTATGTTTAAAAACAAATTAAAATGCTTCTTGCTGGAAAAAGCATACTACACAACTAAGGAATATCTTAATGAAAATTTTTAGTCTTGACATTATTTATTATAGCTAGGTATTGTTTTTATTATTTTTTGAATTTGACATTGTTTTATTATTTTATTTTTTTTGCTTTTGACATTATTATTATTGTGAATTATTTTGTTTGACATTCGTTTTTTAATCTTGTTTCCTGACATTTTATTTTACTTTATTGTATTAATAATGTCTAATTTTGAATTTTAAATTAATTTGCATGCCGAAAGGTAGTATGTGGTGCTTCTTTACTAAATATTTTACATCTGTACTTACCCATAGCGCAAATAAATGGATTATGAATTATGAATTATGAATTATGAATTATGAATTATGATTTTGGTTTTTGAGCTTAAAAAACAAATTTAAGAACACCTACTTACCTACTTACTTACTTCTTATTACTTACCTATTTCGTAAGTTAGAAAAATAAATTCATCCCCTCACCAAGACAACTTATTAAGTATGACCGGCTTCGTAAAAAAACATCAAAGAGACATTAGATTTGTAACAAAGATTTTGTATCGCCTATTACTCAATGTACGTTCAAACGCACGTATAGATTATGTAAATCATAGTTTAGCAATTTCAAATAAAAATTAGAGCAGTGATTATTTAGTAGTAAACTCAGCAATACAAACCTGTTAGTACAGATTCGTACGCAGTTACTAAATACGTGGGTACAAGAGTACATAAAATTATATTAAATTTAACGCACATTCTTGTCATAAAATAATAATCAGTCAGCCGTGGGAAATAACGATACTTTATTGGTAAATTAAATTCAATGGCAAATAAGTTGTAGACCTTTAAAGTACTTAAATAACTAGGGGTATGTATAAATACGCCGTTTAATTTATTTTCTCGGACTGTTAATTTACTTTTAAAATTGGTAGCATTAAGCTCTAACAGTTACGAAACATGTTGACCTAGTTATTTATCACAAAATGAAAAATTTAAAGAACAAACGCCTGGATAGACGTAGGTCTATCTCATTATCCCACACTCTACCGACAAAAGAAGGCAGTAAAAGGCTAAAATGCCTGAACCTCTAATACCTAACCACCGCTGCCGTTTACTTTTTATTCGACAACAATTTAAGATATTTATTTTTCAAAAGAATACACTACACAATATAATAAGTATTTCACAAAAAAAAAAATGATAAGTTATATTTCCATACAATAGACAAATTACAGCCCTATTAGCTCCATTGGTAGTATATCTGCTTTAAGAAGTGTAGGGCGGGGGTTCGATTCCCGCCTAACACCACAAAATGTGGTATTTTGTTTATACCACAAAATGTTTGTTCTATTTGTATTATATATAAATATTCATAAAAAACCTCTAGAGCTAGGCGTGCTCTAGTACGCCTGCCAGTGCAACACTCTCTTTTTTAACAAATACTTCAAATGTTTTAAAAATATCGATCGCAGGTAAATTGGTATGTGTTTAGGAGGCAAACTGTATATATGTATGATATAGTTCTCAAACCCATAAAAATAGTATACATTTTTACAGAAATGTGAAGTTTAACCATATATAATACAACCACCACTAATTGTAATAGGTAAAAAAATTTATGATATGGCAACAACCAACCTCACACATCCAATAACTTCAAAGGTAGGTACATCGCGTCACAAATTCAAATCGAAAGTATCTTATCTCCATCAAAGTACATTCGTGTACTATTGTATCTATTATTACATACACGCAGCGCTAAGACATCAATCATCGACGCGTGTTACACATATTAAACTTATAGGACCGCGCCTATATCGGTCAAGGGCCCGGTCAAAACGGTCACCAAACTACTTTTAATTTTCTCACCATAAACCATTTTAAGCTTAACTGTGAGTACTCTCGTCGTTGTACGTAACAAAGAACATTCAACGGGAAGCTCGAGCTCTTTTAAAGCTGGTTCTGAGTTGAACTTTTTTCTTAAATTAATCCGATTTGGAAAAATATATCTAATCACATAATTGTTTATCCCAGTGCGAGTCGAACCCATGCCCTACAGCTCTTGAAGCAAATTTTCACTGTTTAGAAATGTCAGTATTCTTCAAGTAATTACTGTTTACTGTATTACTGGCCTGTTGAGACTAACCATCGAAAGTCTCAAACTAATATGTAACAATCAATGTAAAAGGGAAAAACGATGAGAAAAACGATCAAAATAACTATCGCGTTAGCCCGGTTATTTTAATGCGACTATCCCAAAACATTTTAATGTACAAAAATAAAACATACAACGGTTGGCTTAATTAACTCGCCCCGGGCCTTATCATGTCACCTACTCGATTTCTGCAGGTGACAATTACACGTATAAAAACTGGTGCAAGCACTGCAAACGGCACACTTGACTTTCAGGTACCAAATTAGCAACAATGGCCGCTAAGGTGAGCTAGAAACTTTTAAATCATTCAGTAAAATAAGGTTAGGAAGATACATGTCAAAAAATATCTCATTCCTTTCACTTCGGTTCATCTTCGATATCGCGACAGTACAATCATAAATTATTTATCAATTGTCAATCATATTCATTCTGATGAAGCTTAGCAATTTAACTCTTGATCATTTACAAACTCTATAAATATTAACATTCGGTCCTGTTTCAGTTCTTCGTCATTCTTTCCCTCGCCGCTGCCGCGAGCGCCCTCCCCGTCCTGGAGTACCAGCACGAAGAGCCAGCTCACTACGAATTCCAATACTCCGTGCACGACTCCCACACCGGAGACTTGAAACAACAGGAAGAAGCCCGCGCCGGCGATGCAGTACACGGTTCCTACTCCCTGCTCCAGCCTGATGGCGTCCGCCGTATCGTGCACTACACCGCTGACAAGGAAAACGGATTCAACGCTGAAGTGACATACGAAGGACACCCCACTGAGGCACCCGCCAAGATCGCCTACGCCGCTCCCGTGGCCAAGCTCGCCTACGCCGCTCCCGTTCACTACGCTGCTCCTGTAGCCAAGGTCGCCTACTCCGCTCCCGTCCACTACGCCGCTCCCGTAGCCAAGCTCGCCTACGCCGCTCCTGTTGCGAAGGTTGCCTACGCGCAGCCCCTCACTCACGTTACTTTCGCGTCTCCAGCCATCTCTTACCACCACTAAAACTACTCAACCAAATAGTCAATGTTATTTATTGATAGAAACATGAATACTAGTTAATAAATTATTGAATACATTCTATTTTTATGTTTTATGTACAAAACTACCAGTATCTCATATACCATCACTACCTCATAAGTTCGTGTCTCAAAGCAGATTGATCTACTTTAGAACCAACACTCAATACCAATAGTGTACCTACACTGTACTGCCAGAACTACCTATCTATCACAAGTCTAGCAGCGCATCAGAAACAGATAGGTCTTAACTTTAGTAACTAACTAGGTACCTTTTTCTATAATATCATGAAAATAAGAAGATAATATCACAATTAAGAAAATAATATCACTACCTCATGAATTCGTGTCTCAAATGCTGATAGCTCTACCATAGAACCAACACTGAAGATCAAGAGTATACTGTACTGCCAGAACTACCTATCTATCACAAGACTAGCAGCGCATAAGAAACAGAGAAGTCTTAACTTTACAACAATTGCTATTGGATGGCATAATATAGAATAGACGATAAAATCATTGCCAAACGTCATGAAAGTCAGAATTTCCGAAAAAAACCGCTAGTGCACGTTAAACACCCTGTTGGTTTTAACATCTAAACTTGTCAGTTCAATCGTTTCAATTAAGAAAAAAAATCTCTCTGTACGAGACATTTCGATGCATGTTACACATATTAAACTTATAGGACCGCGCCTATATCGGTCAAGGCCTCGATCAAAAATGTCACCAAACTACTTTTAATTTTCTTACCATAAACCATTTCAAGCTTAACTGTGAGTACTTTCATCGTTGTATGTAAAAAGAACATAAAACCGGAAGCTCGAGCTCTTTTTAAGCTGGTTCTGAGTTGAAATTGTTTCTTAAATTAATCAGAGTTAGAGAATTTTATCTCCGCTTTCATACCAATGATGATATTTCGTAATAAAAAGTCTTTGTTCATGCGAAAGATGTACCTAAGTAAGAAACTCAACGACTCGACAGTTAGCTAAACTGAAAGCAGACCGGAGGAATCCCGACGTCACCGAGTACCAAGATGAGACCTATGTATATAATAAATAAATAATAAATAAATAATAAATATCGTAGGACTATACACACAGCGCCATCTGACCCCAAACTAAGCAGAGCTTGTGCTATGGAAGTCAGATAACTGATAGAATACTTAAATACTTTTTTTTTTTTGTAAACACGTTTTTTGTAATATAGGCGTCTAGAGTGATAAAAGTTACTGTTATGTACAAAAACCTTGGTTTATCAAGGCCAAACCCGGAGCGTTCGGAATTCGGCCAGCTTTTAAGGTAGGAAAAATGTGCTCAACTTACGTCATAGGGTACTAAGATGCCATAGCCAATCGATAGCTCTAGTGATACTGCTAATAATAATTGGCAATTAATTTAAATTAATAATATTGGCCTGCCGACCATAAACCTGAAACATTTTGTTTTCGGTCGACTTTATGCTTGAAATTTCTCATGCAAAGAAATTAGGAATTAGAATAGGATTTTAAGCGTCTAAACTACCCAGTAGTATTTTATTATCGTTTATCTTATTCTGACTTACAATAGTTACATGCTGAGCACACATAACAAACATTTTATTATCACATAAATGTTTGTACCTACCGATGGGAGTCGAACCTACAACCTACAGCTCTTGAAGCAGATATTCTACCAAATGAGCTAACAGGGCAGTCAACAAAGGTATTGTTAAAATGAACTTGTAGATTAGCGGGATAAGCCACAAGGCACAACAAGCGACTGAAAAGTACCTAATATGTAGCAGCAAGACTGCTAGTCACTGAACTTTCAACTTCAAGAAAATATAGTATTTTGTAGCAATGATAGCTCAGTGGTTAGCGCGGTAGATTCGCATGCCGAAGGGCGTGGGTTCAAACCCCAACAATGAGCTTGAGCTGCCGGTGAAGGAAAACATCGTGAGGAAACCATAGCATGGTGGTAGGGTAGGCACTTAATAGTACTCGGCTGGCCAGCTACCACCCTCAAGTTGAAAATCTGCCGCCAAGCATCTAACGGTGTGTTCCGGCAGCCTCACTTGAGAGCCAGTTCCATTCCAGGCTAGGTGTGCTTTACCATCTTCGACCACGCCTTCACTTAACATCAGGTGTGGTCAAACACCTAGCTTGTCAACCATAAAAAAAAAGCTTCAAGAATCGAGTAGCCGTAAAAAGCAAATATATAACAATCAATGTAAAAGGAAAAAATGATAGAGATAAACGATCAAAATTACTGACGCGTGAAAATTTATAAATCGGGCATAAAAACGAATAAAAATTCATTTAGAAATATATGAAAAGTACCTAATTTATCTCAGCAAGGACGCTCATCACTGTTTTCAATTGTATCGCATTTTCCCGAGATAGAAATAGCATAGGTATGTCAGTACTCTTCAAGTAAAAATACTGTGTACATGACAATAAATCGATGACTGTTTCAAAAAATCGATTAAGATGTGTAGCCGTGAAAGATAAAAAGAAAAGATCAAAATAATTGCGCATTTAATGGAGACTATACCAAAACATTGTAACGTGCTACTACAAAACGTCCAACAGTATCTAGATGTTTGCCAAAGCCCGAGTAGGACCATGAAAGCGTGGTATGCAAAGTTTACCGACCTTCACCTCTCAATCACAGCGGCCTAATTAGCTCGCCCCGAGCCTTATCATATCACCTACTTGACCACTACAGGTGACAATTACTTGTATAAAAACTGGTGCATGCATTGCAAACGGCACACTTGACTTTCTGGTACCAAATTAGCAACAATGGCCGCTAAGGTGAGCTTGACTTTTAAATAAGTAATTCAGTAAAATTGTCGAATGATATCTAATATATATGTATAGTATCTACCTAACGTGCATATTCGATATTGCGACAGTAAAATGATAAATTTTATCAATTGTCAATCATATTCTTTCTGATGAAGCTAAGCAATTTAACTCAAGATCATTTACAAACTCTATAAATGTTAACATTCGGTTGTTTCAGTTCTTCGTCATTCTTTCCCTGGCTGCTGCCGCGAGCGCCCTCCCCGTCCTGGAATACCAGCACGAAGAGCCAGCTCACTATGAATTCCAATACTCCGTGCACGACTCCCACACCGGAGACTTAAAACAACAGGAAGAAGCTCGCGCCGGCGACGCTGTCCACGGCTCTTACTCCCTGCTCCAGCCTGATGGCATCCGTCGCATCGTGCACTACACCGCTGACAAGGAAAACGGATTCAACGCTGAAGTGACATACGAAGGACACCCCACTGAGGCACCCGCCAAGATCGCCTACGCCGCTCCCGTGGCCAAGCTCGCCTACGCCGCTCCCGTCCACTACGCTGCTCCCGTTGCCAAGGTCGCGTACTCCGCTCCCGTCCACTACGCTGCTCCCGTAGCGAAGGTTGCATACGCGCAGCCCCTCGCTCACGTCACTTTCGCGTCTCCCGCCATCTCTTACCACCACTAAAACTATTCAACCAAATAGTCAATGTTTATTTATTGATAGGAAAATGAATACTAGTTAATAAATTATTGAATACATTATATTTTTATGTTTTATGTACAAAACTGCCTGTACCTCATATACCATCACTACCTCATAAGTTCGTGTCTCAAAGCAGATTGATCTACTTTAGAACCAACACTCAATACCAATAGTGTACCTACACTGTACTGCCAGAACTACCTATCTATCACAAGTCTAGCAGCGCATCAGAAACAGATAGGTCTTAACTTTAGTAACTAACTAGGTACCTTTTTCTATAATATCATGAAAATAAGAATTTCCGAGAAAATCTCGAATGCACTAGAACAAGGTGTTTGATGTTTATACTATCCAGTAGTACCTACCATTTTAATCGCTTAACTTAAGAAAATAAAAAAATTCAAGTACAAACTCGACCGAAAACAATACACTCCAGGGCTGGCAGACAATTTTTTTTCTATTAACAGCTATCGATTTGCATATATGACATCTTAGTAGGTATCCTATGACGTAGGTTGAGCCCATTTGAGCCCACTCTACACGCCTATATATAGATCTCGTCTTGTTACTTGATGACGTAAGGTTTCCTTCAGCCAGTTCGAAGCTTAAGTAGGTAGGTAGGTACTTACTCATTATTAATTCATATTTCAAATGTTTTAGAAATATCGATAGCAGGTAAATTGGTAGATATGTATTTAGTAACAAACCGTATGATTATATTAATGCCTAAATATAGTCCTACTAAAAATTAGAATTCATTTTTATGCACCATCAGCACCACTCATTGAAACAAGTAAACTAATTTTATTATAATATCATGACAACATTCAACGTCACACATCTCATAACTTCAAATGTAACTAATCGCGTTACAAATTCAAATCGAAAGTATCTTATCTCCATCAAAGTAAATTCGTGTACTATTGTATCTATTATTACATACATGCAGCGCTAAGACATAAATCATCGACGCGTGTTACACATATTAAACTTATAGGACCGCGCCTATATCGGTCAAGGCCTCGGTCAAAACGGTCGCCAAACTACTCTTAATTTCCTCACCATAAACCATTTTAAGCTTAACTGTGAGTACTCTCGTCGTTGTATGTAACAAAGATCATTAAACCGGAAGCTCGAGCTCTTGTTAAGCTGGTTCTGAGTTGAACTTGTTTCTTAAATTAATCAGAGTTGGAGAATTTTATCTCCGCTTTCGTATCGATGATGTAATTATGTCGTAATGAACGCTTTGTCCATGTTAAAGATGTAAGTTCGAACTCAACATCTCAACATATAATTAATGAAATAATAGGTACAAAAGTATCGGACCTTAAATTATATTCTTCGTCGTCTGATGTCAATTTGGTCCTAAAGAAGAACGTTTTATTCCAAAATGCCCAAATACCAGAGATAATATTAAGTCTTTACTCAGCCGCAATGCATGGCAAACCACTACATAAACTAGTACCGCTCTATTGAAAATGCTCAATGTCATTGAGCGTAAATTTAACTTAACGAACGATAAATAGTAGGTATCTCTATTAGATACAATTATAAATGTGAAAGTGTGTTTGTCCGTACCCGCAGCAGCGGAGCAATCGATTGACGTTTTGGCATGCATATTTTCATAAGTAGGTTGTACCTACTTCGTTTTGGAGATACAGACTATGGACTTTGTATTCGAAAAATATTGGCGGTTCTAGCCTTTTAAGCATGACCCGTGGACAAAATTGTCTTTGCCGGCGAGGAAACATCACAAACTTAGAAAACAGGTTCAATTCAATTTATTGCATAATGTAACATTACAATTGCACTACATTTAATTAAATTAATTACATTTTAGTAAAAACTAATTAATTTACAAATAAAATTAATTTTGAATCTTGTTGGCAGTTATACTAGGTAACCCTGTGCCGGCTTCAGCTTACAGTTAGGTACGTACAGCCGCCACAATTCAACCTCCTCTATAAAATCGGTTAGCTTAAATTAGATGACTAAAACCACAGAATAAATAATAATTACTATTAGTACTTAAAGCTTCGAATTAATAATGATTACTGGGACCATTCAGAAACGAACATGCATAACGTGACAGGTTAATAAACTAAGCAACAAAATTAGGCAATCGGCTGTCAAGGCAGGTCACTTTTCTGGTGGTGTGTGTACGCGCTAATCTCAATGGACAATCGTGGAGAGCATTCTTGTAAGACTCAGATATACCCACAGACATTTTAAACTATATATAATTAACTACGACATACTTGGTATTAAAGCTTGTTATATATAGAGTCACTCCATGGAAATATAATAAATCCTATTTAACTACTAGAAATACAAAAGTGTGTTTATTGATGTTTTTTGTCCTCTTACAAGTAACGTGTCGACGTGTTTAATACGGTTTCTTTTTACACAACTGCCCAAAAAAGGAGTGCTATGTTTTCAGGTTTCCTGTTTGTATGTGAGCTTTTTTATTCCACCATAACTTTTAAAAGCCTATATAGATTTTACAGATTTGAATATCTGGGGTATGGTTAAGAGCTGGCCTAACATTATTCCGAGCGACACTGGCTGGCACTAGCTATAAATTTAATTAAACAAATCATTTAGACTTATAAATATGAAAAGTACCCAATTTATCTCAGCTGGACCGCTTGTCACTGTTTTTAATTCCATCGTACTTTCCCGAGATAGAAATAGCATATACCAATGCCAGTATTCTTCAAGTAAATGTACTTACTATTTTCATGACAAGTTTCAAAAAATCGATTAAGCTGTGAAACCGTGAAAGATTAATACTTATGTAACAATCAATTTAAGAGATAAAAGATCAAAATAATTGCGCATTAACGGAGACTATACCAATACATTATAATGTGCAATTACAAAACGTCCAACGGTAGACTTTTGCCAAAGATCGAGTAGGACCCCGAAAGCGCGGTATGCAAAGGTTACTGACCTTCACCTCTCAATCACAGCGGTTTAATTAGCTCGCCCCGAGCCTTATCATGTCACCTACTCGACCACTACAGGTGACAATTACTCGTATAAAAACTGGTGCATGCATTGCAAACGGCACACTTGACTTTCAGGTACCAAATTAGCAACAATGGCCGCTAAGGTAAGCTTGAAACTTTTAAATAATTCAGTAAAATTCGATACCTTTTGTAAGATATCTCACAACTGTAATATGTCATTCCTTCTACTTCAGTTTGTCTTCGATATCGACAGTACAATCAAAAATTATCAATTGTCAATCATATTATTCTGGTATAGCAAAGCGATTTAACGCTTGATAATTTACAAACTCTATAAATGTTAACATTTGGTTCTGTTTCAGTTCTTCGTCATTCTTTCCCTCGCCGCTGCCGCGAGCGCCCTCCCCGTCCTGGAGTACCAGCACGAAGAGCCAGCTCACTACGAATTCCAATACTCCGTCCACGACTCCCACACCGGAGACTTGAAACAACAGGAAGAAGCTCGCGCCGGCGACGCTGTCCACGGCTCCTACTCCCTACTCCAGCCTGATGGCGTCCGCCGTATCGTGCACTACACCGCTGACAAGGTAAACGGGTTCAACGCTGAAGTGACATACGAAGGACACCCCACTGAGGCACCCGCCAAGATCGCCTACGCTGCTCCCGTAGCCAAGCTCGCCTACGCCGCTCCAGTCCACTACGCTGCTCCCGTAGCCAAGGTCGCCTACTCCGCTCCCGTCCACTACGCCGCTCCCGTAGCCAAGCTCGCCTACGCCGCTCCTGTAGCGAAGGTCGCCTACGCGCAGCCCCTCGCTCACGTCACTTTCGCGTCTCCCGCCATCTCCTACCACCACTAAACCGCTTAGCC
This sequence comes from Biston betularia, assembly GCA_905404145.2. Lineage (NCBI taxonomy): Eukaryota > Metazoa > Arthropoda > Insecta > Lepidoptera > Geometridae > Biston > Biston betularia. The sequence goes on from FR989877.1 coordinate 3,346,410, forward strand.
AATGTTATTTATTGATAGGGAAATGAATACATGTTAATAAATTATTGAATACATTCTATTTTGATGTTTTATGTACACAACTACCACGCATAATTACCTCGTGATTCCGTGTTTAAAATGCAGATAGATCTTCTATATAGGACAGAGTAGGTACTACCAGAACTAAGTATCTATCGGAAGTGCAGCAAAAGCAGATAGATTTACCACGCCTTAAATTATTTATTGTTAAATCTACTCGAAAGTGTTACTTTCAAATTGTTAGCAATAGATGAAAAAATATTTTATAAGAAACCATAGAAATAAGAATGCTTAAAGGATGATCTTATACGTATAGTATGTTAGCTACATACTTGAGCATAACATTGAGCATTTTTAAGTGTTTTAGTTTATATTAGGTACCTGCCTACTTAAAGGCAGGGTATCTCAGCACGAACAAACGAGAGTTAAAATTTTAAAAAGGAGCACCATCTATTGAATCAATGAAATGGTATGAAGCCAAAATATCCCGAAACACACATTGGAAGTGGCGCCATCTAGTAAAAACATTACACTGAAAAATAATCCAATTTGTCTTAGTAGGTACCTACCGTTTTTATATCTATACCTATTATATTTTCTGTAGTTTAGGTAAACAACACAAGAGCGATATGTTATAGGATATCGCCCATTAACCACCGTCCTACATTACCTACATTCCACATACTGTCAACTTTATCAATATCAGGGTGGACAGATGGGGTGGGAAAGGAGAACCACACCTGAATGTCCTGAATTATTCATACGCCGCATAGTGATTTCATCTCATTGAATGTGCCGGCAGCGCGCAGCCGTGATTACGTCATCGATACCTCCTGTGTCGCGGACAATATGGCTAGTCAACTATCGCCAATCATAGCTAAATTCAGGCGACGCTGCGTTATAGTGCAGCAGGTAAAAATTAGAATGAACCGTGGTCAGCACAGTGATAGAGCACAATCTGTACCTTTTCAAACTACCTACTTTGTTGACAATCTGACAATTCACCAATTCGCCGGGCCGGACTGGAACCTTAGCAACGATTCGGGAAAATACAAAAAGAAACAAACGTAATCAGTAAAAAAATACCTTCTTTGTTGGAAGTCGGTTAATAATAAAACTGGAAATCGCGGACGAAACCACATTGGCGTAGCTACTAAAGTAAATAAATACCTACATCACCAATGGAAAAGCTCGGAGCGGTTAATTTTCCCCGCGCCAGGTAAAAACGTAGAGATTGGTTTTTATCTGTGCTCGGGCAAATTGAATGTAAAGTTGATTTCCCAGCGGACCGAGGTAATGCCCGGGAATTAAGCCGCGCCAATTCACTGGAAGCTTTGCAAATATTATTGATAATACCTCTCTTTATGAACGTTTTATGTATGGGTAACAAACCAATAAAATGTGTACCTAATAGTTATATGAGAAACTGATAACATAAATATGATCTCGAAAAACAGTTTAATCGTTTTAGTTCATACTCGACCTCGAGCATTGTAGCGATGATAGCTCAGTGGTTAGCGCGGTCGGTTCACACGCCGCAAGGTTTAAACCCTAACAATGAGCTTGAGCTGCCAGTAAAGAAATCCGTAGCGTGATATTAGGGTACTTTCTAGTACTCGACTGGCTTGGTAGAAACAATACATCGTAAGGTAACCATAGCATGGTAGTAGGGTAGGTAGATACTTTCTAGAACTCCATTGGCTAGCTACCACAGAATTAGTAAATCTACCGCCAAGCACTTAACGATGCGTTCTTCCGGCAGCCTCACTTAAGAGCCATTCCTATTCCAGGCTAGTATTTTTATCTCGTGTTCTGATTATTATTTATCTATTGAGACTTCTGTATTTACAGCATACTCACCAAATCGAGCTTTTTTCTTTAGGTAGTTTTTTGATTTTTGCGTCGCATTTTGTGCATTTGCCAGTGTCAAATGCTTTGATATTTTCAAGGTTCATAAGTTAAATAAGTTATCATGTAGCTATAGTTATAGTCGAAGTCCAGTCCGTGCCAGTCAAATCCAGTCATGCCTTAGTAAAGAAGTGGTGACTTTACTACAAGCTTCGATCCAGTTTTGGAAGCAACACAGTCATATTTCACCACATTATATCATATTACGGCTTAAATTTGTTTAGCCTCTATACAGCTATTACTTTTAAATTTCTAAATACTAATCTAATTAACACTGCATTTCTGCACCAAGACATACCTATGTAAAACTAGACGAGTACATGAACAAAATCATTATACCCATTGCATAATAATAGATTTATTTTTATGTCAATTAAGAATATCTATCTATCTATCTATCTGTCTATTCAAACACACGCTTGTAATTCGGCACTTTATGAATAAAATACCACCATTTTTGTACATAAACACTTGAAAAAACACAAGTTTAAAAAAAAAGCAACGGGGCGACACGATTCTTTCCGCGTTCCCGCCAAGACTCCTAACATTAGTTACCGTGCACTAAGAATGCAGAGCAGTGCAAATCCTAGGCAAAGAGGCGGGTAATAGATCCGCAATCCTCTTACACCGAAAATTAATCAAGACCAGCGGCTTAGCAGGGGACGGACGGAACGCGCTCTAACACGGGACGACACGATTTTATTGGGTGATCTTTGGAATAAAGTAGATGACTGTTTTTTTGTGTCTGAGTAAATACAATATTTTATGATAAAATAACAGTTCTGAATTTGTTTTGACAGTTGGGAGACCGTCTGGCTTCCAATCTAGAGGTCCATGGTTCCAATCTGACAGCACGCATCAAGTTATAAATAAATATCGTAGGACTACACAGCACCATCTGGCCCCAAACTAAGCAGAGCTTGTGTGATGGAAGTCAGATAACTGATAGAATACATAAATACTTTTTTTTGTAAATACAAAGGTACCTACTTATAATACATACAGAACACCCAGACAAAAATTTGTTTATTCAAAAAATGTTTGCCCTGAGTGGGAATCGAACCCACGCCCTACAGCTCTCAAGGCAGATAATACTACCAATGAACTAACGGGGCTGTCGTAATTTTTAATCTGAGGTCTAAGCCAACGGTGCTGTCAAAAGTTATGTGCGTATTGCCTGCCGCTGACTTTAAACGGCGAAGCGAACGTCGAACTCTTTCACGCAAAAACTGCAGAACGGATTTGGATGAAATTTGGTATGGAGGTAGCTGAGACCACCTCTGAAGTATGATCTACCAAGCAAGAAAAGAATCATAAAAAAAAAGCTATCGAATTGAGAACTATTTTATATAAAAAACTTCCGGGAAAAATCTATAATAAATCTAAAATAAATGTTTTCTTTCTTTAATATGACAGTGACAAAAGCGAGTAACAGGGAGTTTGTTGAGTTGAGACCGCACACAACGAACTCGCTGTTACTTTATTGAATAATTGATTCGACTACTTTTGTGAGGTTTAAAATAATAGCCATAAAATATGTATACATTCTTACATTTATTTACTTCTTTTCAGACTTTGGTGGTATTGGACACTCATATATATTGATGCTTTTATCCTTGGACACAGACATCAGTTTGTTACTGTTTGAATTAAAATGCACACTGCAGGCCTGAAACAAAAAAACAAACACTGAAAAACCTGAACACTATCGTACGCTCACAATTTTTGTAACAACAAGAAATTTGGTTGAAAAATTAGTTGTACATAATTTAAACACAATGTCTAAATTCGTGTTATCGACCAAAGAAAAAACGTTTCGAAATCACGCCATCTGTGGAGAGCAAGTACAATCATTGCGGACAAAATGAATTCGAAATCACGCCACCTATGGAACATATTACGTACCTCGAGAGCGTGTTCGTGGAAAGCGTGCAATACGGCGAGCTCGGCTGTGTTCGCCGCCCGCACGCTGCCGTCCGCCGCCGCTGTGCCTACACGCGTGTTGTCGCGCGACCAACACACTCCGATTACCCATGACTTGTGATCCAGAGAGTTCTGTAGTGTCGCACTAACGCTGAAACAACACAAATAAAATTGGCGATCGTAGCTATTGAGACTCAATTTGAAGGCACAGACGGACAGAAGATTGGCAAATCGAAATTAACTAACAATGTTGATGTATTTTTCATTAGACAAGGACAACAACTATTTTAGTAAGTTTAGTTTAGTTTTTGTCTACAGGTCAACCGCCTAATAGTCTTGTATTTGACTAGCAGATGTTGACCTACATTAATTAATTTAGTTACATACCTACATTAATTAATTAATTAATTTTAATTTAGTTAATTAATTAATTTTTAGGACATTTTCATAACCATTTCCTTGGGACAAATTCACAAATTGGTTGGTCAATGTTTAAATGAAATTTATTTTATATACAATGAACCATTGACATGAAGGTAATCTTCTAGAGAACAATGAGAGCTGATCCCAAAGTCAGAGAAAATATCAAAGCCTAGTCAATTATAGAAATTGGACAAGCAACAGAATTGGATGTAGATTGGAGATGATGAGGTCCGTATAGCTTGGTAGTTTTGCAGAAGGTAATGAGTAGAAAATACTTACACATCATAAATTTTGAGATATCCATCATTTGACGCAGTAGCCAGGAGCTTAGAGTTGTATGAGAAGGCCAGGTCTCTGACTGAGCCTTTGTGTGCCGTGATGGTATGCACTAGTTTCCCTTGAGCTGCATCAAAGATGTAAACTAAACCATCCACTGAGCCGACTGCAAAGTGCTGGCCATTTGGACTCTGGAACAAGTTTATGATATTACATTGTTTTGTATCTAATAAAAAATGACACACATTTTAAGCCAATTTTCAAGCTATTTTAGGGTTCAACACAAAACAATCCATTAAACATGATTATTTATTTGTTCTGTCCAGACTCATTAGGTGTTGTTATTTCAGCTTTATCATAATAAAATTGTAGAAGACATGTCTGTTGGCAATATCTTTAAAAAGAATTTGAGAATTGTTTTGGACTAGAATGTTGTGTATTTGTTTTTAAACATGTAAAACATATTAGGATTGGCCAATATTATCAATTAAAGAAACTTATTAAGATTCATTTCTCATACAAACATTTATAGTGGAAATATTATTTACTTTTAAAACATGCAGAATTTTTTCTTACCCAAGCAACACTCATTGCAAATTTGCCTCTTGTATCTAAGGTTCTACTAATAGCTCCCTTTTCAATGCTGTATATAACCACTTTGCCCATAAAACCTCCAGAAGCTACTTGCATGCCATCTGGGGAAAATGCTAGCTTCCACACATCAGTAGCTTTTGTCTGTATTTCATGGACAGTATAGCCCGTTGTCAGCTCCCAGATAAAGATTGTCGAGTCAAGGGAAGCACTAGCAATCGCTGAAATAGAGACACCAAAATGTTTATGTTGCTCTTAACTGGTTTGTTTTTTTTATTTATTTAATGAAATGACTTAATTAATCTTAATGAAATTGGCAATAAAGTGCAGGTTCTACAGTTTGCCATAAGATATTTTTATTTGTAGGTAAATCTGAACATACAATGTAACTTGTGAGCTTTAATCTTAATATCTTACCCTGACATTATGAGAATTTCTGTGATTGATCTGTTCTATTACATTTATTTGGTAGAAAGAATTAGGGGTTATTTTATGTAAGAACTTACTATGGCCATCAGGGCTCACTGCAATGGATATTACAGCCATGCTATGGCCTTTCAATGTATGAAGTAAATCTAACTTGTTATTATCCAGTGTCCATACTTTCACCAAGCCATCCAGGCCTCCAGTCACAATGTAGTCTTTGCCTGGATCCCTGTAAAGTTGAAGTTTAAATATAAACTTTAAATTATGCATAAAAAAAATGATTTAAGAATATATTTTAAGGTGGCAAATTAGTTACTATCATAATTATTAAGAGTACAATATGTCTAAATTATCTCAAATAGTTTGCTATGAATGCTTATGTTAAATGTTAGGAATAATTAAAATTCTCAAGCTTCTTGGTTGAAAATTAGTTATGTCTAAAATGATTGATGACAAATTTCTTGGTGCTTATAATAGCCACCAGCAAATTGGTCTTTAACTAATATTTTTTTATCATATCAAACTTTTATATACATTTATTTCATAGACATAAGAATATGTAGGATCTTAAAAAGAATTCCTTACTTTGGATCACCAGTTTCAGTTATTTTTGTCCAGACACCACAGTATATTGCATCATTGTGGGCATTTTCTTTCTTTGATAATATTGAATACTAAAAATACAAAACATCATAAGAAAAGTGTTTTACTTGCCCACCGAGAAGAATGAAATACATTTTGTTCTAAGTAAGGACACATTTCTGTTTATATACATATTAGTACTTTTAGCCATTACTTGACAAAGTATCGAAGTATATATTGTAGTTTGCAAAGCCTGCATTCTGCACATTTGGCAGTTGGGTTTTGTTTTCATATTGCAATGATGAAATTCTCGAGTAATCATACAAGTTTTTACATCGCTAACTTTATAAGCTAACGTGCTATAATAGTGTTGACGAAATAAAGATAAACTATACTTACAGCAACACCAACAGGCATCGTTACTTTTTATTTTACAAAAGCTGTTTAAAGCTTTCAGAAAAAATGAGTTCACAAATACACTTCGCGGAGATATTTAAATCGCTGTAGCGATGTTGTAAAACAAAAACACGGCTGATCAGATCTGACGTATGTTTTATAGGTTCTCCATGAAGCGAAGATCTTCCACAGCGTAACGAAACCACTGCAGCTAGTAGCTGTTGATACAGCTGGAAGCAGATCTTTGATTCTGTGGAATAATTATATCAATTCAATAATTACGGTTTCCAGTTTCATTGTACTTTATGTACTCTTTGTATCTGTTTAATATACAGAATAGAACTTACTTTACACAACAATAAATATTTCTTTAGTCAAAGTTATAAAAATAAATTTTTGAGCCGCAGTGCACTGAGGCAGGTTAGATACTTTAATTTTTTTTTAATTGTTCAGAGAACATATGGAGATATTCCACTGTCAGTAATGTCAGTGTCAATGTGACAGGGGTGTCAAAATATTTGCGGTACTTGACACTCACAGTAGTTTAGAAATAATATTTTGACTTCTTTTTTTTTTAATAATGGGCCTCAACATATATTTTTTTGCCATACAACGAAAACAAAATAATAGCGATACTTTATTTGGAAACACACTTGTAAACAGTTTACCAGCAGTAACGTGGGAAAACAAATACTTTCACAATAAAGATCATTAATAAATTAAATTTTATGACGTTATATTATGTACTTGCATTTATACATTTAAAATATCTGAGCTATGTACTGACAGTAGTACATATTTTTTCATAAATAATGGTGAGCAAGCATCCATTGCACCGAAGTAATTAACACAAATGAGAGCCAAAATAATTAGTGTCAAAATTTAATTATCAAAACACTATAGTGGGCACTCATAAATACACATACTCTTATCTTCTGAAACTGATATAATTTTATTACTTTCTGCATTGAATTTTACTCCCCAAACCTGAAAAGAAATACAGAGTAAGTGAAAAAACATAAATTTTAATATACCTATGAGGCCCTAGACAATGTAACATACAATTAGCGCAAAACTTTTATAGGTCAACTAACTGATTTGTGGAATTTGTTTTACTTTAGGCATTTTCTTTTGACTATATTACCTGATCACTATGCTCTTTGAACACATTTTGACATTGCATGGTATCTAGATCCCATACGCGCACAGTTCTGTCAGCACTACCTGACACAAAACGTTTTCCATCGGGAGAGAATGCAACAGATAACACCCAGGAAGCATGGCCGGATAATGTCCCTGCCAAGTTTGCATGTACTCTGGAAAACAAGCAAATTACTGTGTTATTTCACTATATGCACAGTCAATGTGTAGCTAAACCCAAGGGTAGGCTAAGAACAAAATTTGATGTAGTCGAAATAAATTTTGAAAGGTCCTCTTGTGATGAGTCCCAGTAATATTATAAATGTGAAAGTTTGGTTGTTTGTTACTCAATCACGCAAAAACAGCTAAACTAATTTGGAAGAAATTTGGCACACACACACACACACACACATTTTTCACATTTATAATATTAGTTGGACTAACTTTTTGTAAACTTTACAAACTGAACAAAACTTTTGTTAAACTCCATGCGGACATAGTCGCGGGTAACGGCTAGTAATAAAAAGCAAAATATGGTACCTACCTAGCACAGTGAATATTACCAGTTGCTTGCTAGATATTGTTATATGGTGAATAAAAACTTTGTTCAATTCAGGGTGTAAGTTAGCTCTATTCAAAATTTCATCAAAAACAACATTTTATAGTATTAGAGTCAAGATGCTATAAACTCATTTATATGTAGTCAGCATACCTACAGATTAATTTAATAATAGGCATCCAAACTGGTCAATATTTTTATAGAATTGATGGAACAATGGGATCCACACTACTTACACATCATAAAGTTTCATATGGCCATCATCAGAAGCAGTGAGCAGTAACTGAGAGTCAGGCGAGAAGCAAAGACTTCGGATGGGCATTGCATGCCCTTCTAACGTGTGCACTAGCTTGCCTTGAGCTACATCAAATATGTTGATAATGCCGTCTATTGCACCGCTTGCTATGTACTTGCCATCTGGACTCTGAAATAAAATGAAAAAAACTTTAAATTTAATAAGGTGGCAGACAAGTCAGTGACCTATATCATATAAAAATATAGGTACCTATTATCTGGAAGGTAGATACTAGCTGATTTGAAGTTAAAAACTATTCAGAAAAAATCTTTTCTAGAAGATACCTAAAGCAACAATCCCGAGCTTGAGCACTTGAGCAGAGAGCTCAATATCTACTTTTATCTCAATAAATATCTTACATAAATAAAGACAAACACATATTGAAACTTAATTTCTTTCTTAATAATATGATTTAATATATCAATCTTAGTGTTGCTTTACACAGTTTAGATGATCTGCCTTACAACCTAGAAATTACATTTCAGTTTGTGATTCACATATTTAATCTGAATTTTCTAATTGTGTTTATGAATTGTGAGATACATTTCATAAACCTCAATATGTGATAATAGCTAGAGTATGAATAAATCATTCTTACATATGCAACACTTAACGTGAATTTTCCTCTTGTGTCTAATGTTTGTTCCTGTTTTCCACTCTCCACACTGAAGATCAATATCTTCCCAGCATTACTACCAGAAATGACATATTTGCCATCCGGTGAGAAGTCAAGTGTCCAGACATCTGTAGCGCCCATCTCAAATGTCTTGAGCTTGTCACCCGACAGAATGTCCCATAGGATAAGAGACGAGTCCTGTGAACTACTGGCTAGTGCTGGAATTGTAGAAAATTATTTTTTCAAATTGCTGTAAAGCCATATACATACATTTAGTATTAGATACACACGAATCAACTGGACATTATACTGTTGAACTGTCACATACAATTACATATAATAATTTGAATACAATAATATTTTTTCTGATATTTATCTATATTAAAGACATTTTGTTATAAGCTGACATGTTATTATTATTTTAATGCCAAATGTTATTCCTGTGTTTTTGTATGCTGAAAGGTCTTATTATATCAAGGTTCTATATTATATTAATTCCATCTGCTTTACACTTACCCATATGTGCAAATAAATTAATTAAATTTGAAATCTCCCAACATATTCTTAGCCATGCAAAGGTTTTAAACTGATATGTGGATCAAGTCTTCATCTCTCAACTTTTATAGTACTAACATGCTGGACAGGCTGTATCCTTTAATGACTTCATGGCCTGTGTAGATTTGAAATGTCTCTTGTAAGCAACTAACAAACTATTGCTGTCCATGCTGCCATTGCAGTATTTGGTCTCTTTAGCATATATGATACCAGTGGTCAGAATACTTACTTTTCCCATCTGGACTAACAGCAACAGAAATTACACCAAGTGAATGTCCTTCTAGCTGATTTTTTACTTCTAATTTGCCATCTTCTAACTGCCAGATCTTGATTAAGTCATCCAACCCTCCAGTGATAATGTAGTTTTCTGTGCTTTCAGGTTCGTTAAGATTTTCTTCCCTGTCAAATTGTGAGTTAAGAAACAAATTGGTAAGCAAAGGTATCACATTGTTAATGACTTCAAAATGCTTTAAACATGATTGGGTAAGTATATACTTTTTGTTGTACTTATAGTAATTGCATATTTCCAATTATTTAGTAAAGACTTACATACTATTATAAAATAAGTGTATGAACCATTTTGGCCCAGTAGGTAAGTTTAAACACATACAGGTTATTCTCTTCGTTCTCGTTATTATCACCTTCTGTTTCTTTTAATTTTTCTTTCTTTATTTTGCTCCATCCACAGCACCAGACAGAATCTTCGTGAGCATTCTCTTTTTTGAGTTGCACGTAGTACTGTAAATTAAATTTAAATGAACAAGCTGCCGGTATAAGTTAAAGCTTGCAGATGTGGTATATTTACCAGTGTCGTGATGGACATTCTAAATTTTCTGTTGTGATTAAAGTATTGGGATATATATGGGGCTAAGTTTGTGGTTTAAACAATTTTCACGAATATTAGAATCCAACAAAACAAATTCACAACACAACATTCGTAGCACGATACGATTTCACGCGTTTTTTTTTTTCTTTGGTTTTGGCGTCGCGTTTTAGCATTTGCCAGTGTCAAGTAATTATAATATTTTCAAGTTTCAAAAATTAAATAAGTGCCATCGTAGCTAGTTTTAGTCAAAGTCGTCTTTGTCAAGTCCAGTTCGTGTCAGTTAATTCCAGTGCTGCTATATTTGCTTTTTTTGTCTTGTATTCAAGAATACCTGTGCGTAGCTAATACCAACTTTTCATTTGATTTTATAGTGAATTTTATCTGTATTTTACAGGAAGTGCCAATCCAACAAAATAGACGAATGAAAGGACAAACATCATTCATTTATCATTTTTATCACTGTTTCATTCACTCATTATTGGAGTCAGAGATTGGAAGAAAATCAAAAATGGCGTTTTATTGTGTAGTGTGAGCAAAGCCACCTCATTCTTCCTTTTTAAAAATAAGAATAACTTAACGTATTGCTCGCCTTAGCTACTAACGATCGTTAGGTTGTGAATGTATATTTTATAGTGAATTACCAATTTAAAACTACATGTACTGTCTGGTTTAGGATAGTCTTATGAATTACAATGGCTGTGTCGAAATCAACAAACACCTACAATCGTCAGAATTGGGAAGATTCCGTGAGTATTTCTGTATAATTTTATGCATCATTATATTATCTTAGTTAACACGATTTAATAATGTCTTTGTTTTTTTTTAGGATTTTCCAATATTGTGCCAAACATGTCTTGGAGATAACCCCTACATTCGGATGGTAAATTAATAATTATTGTACAAAAGCTTACATGTGAAATTTTCTGAGGTTTTTCTAGATATTGACCAAAAATGTTTTTTCAGACCAAAGAAAAGTATGGCAAAGAATGTAAAATATGCGCTAGACCGTTTACAGTCTTCCGTTGGTGTCCAGGAGCTAGAATGCGTTTCAAGAAAACCGAGATCTGTCAGACTTGTTCAAAGTTGAAGAATGTATGTCAGACATGTCTACTCGACTTAGAATATGGTCTGCCCATTCAAGTTAGGGATGCGGCATTGAAAATTCAAGATGATCTACCTCGTAATGAAGTCAACAAGGAATACTATATTCAGAATTTAGATAGTCAGATTTCAAAGTCTGATCCGACTCAGCCAAGTAACTCTGCACTTAAATCTAAAGGTGCTAGCGATCTTTTGTTACGTTTGGCAAGGACTGCACCATATTACAAGAGAAACAGACCACATGTGTGCTCATTCTGGGTGAAAGGAGAGTGCAGACGAGGGGAGGAGTGTCCATACCGACATGAAAAACCTACTGACCCTGATGATCCATTGGCTGATCAAAATATTAAAGACAGGTTTGTGTATTTTGTAGTAGTTAGAATGTGCTGCATTTGTAGACACTGCTTTAATATGTAGTAGTTACTTGTTTACTTATAGCCTTGGATTTTATATTAGTCAGATGTGGTATTTGTAATCTTGATAAATCTCAGTCTTGTATATTTTCTAGGCAGTAGCACATGCTCCCCTATTTTCTAGTAGGCCTCAATATAAAGAACAGTCTATATCTGATGTGATGATTAAGCTCACAGTGGCCTGTAATAGCACCTACTATTGTAATAGTTTTTAGAACAATTGATATTTGTATCCAATATTGATTCTCTTCTCTTTTTAATCTCTCTAATCTTTTGATTAATTATGAATTGCTATTGCAGATACTATGGTGTGAATGACCCTGTAGCAGAGAAGCTGATGCGTCGTGCTGCCGCTATGCCAGCTTTACCCCCGCCTGAAGACAGGAATGTCACTACACTGTATATTGGAAACCTTCCTGAAAATATATCTGAGGAAGAACTGAAGGGACATTTCTACCAATATGGAGAAATTAGGTATGTGGGTTGTAATCCATATTGGATCATAATTTAAATCACATCATGGTTCGTCTGTTGCAGTACTTTAAATTGGGTAAATTTTTCAATGCTGTCAAATCTGTGTTGCAACTTAGCCCGTGTGGATCCTGCAGTGATATGACCTGGCAGCTTGTTGTAAACTTGTTATATCACAAATTATGTCGACTTGACCAAACTTTTCAGTACACAGGGTGCCTCTGCAAGCCTGTTCTTCTTCATAGTCCTGTAAGGCAACAGCCAGAGTGAAGGTCCTACATCATTTCTACCTTTCAGATCCCTGACTCTAGTGCCAAGAGCACTTTGTGCCTTCGTACAATACACCACAAGGCATGCGGCAGAACATGCCGCTGAGAAGACATTCAACAGATTGGTTATTGGAGGAAAACGCCTCACTATTAAGTGGGGTAAATCACAAGGTATGCTATAAATTCAATAGAACATATTAACTTGGCTTACATTGTAAATGGTGTGTTAAACAGTAAAATAAATTAAAGACCTTAACATGTACAGCCATGGTTATGCTAGTAAAACTTTTGACTTTTCCTTGAAACTTACAAACATTCTTGGTGGTAAGAGATAATGCCTGCCAATGGCCATTGTAGCAAACTCAGAGTACAAAGTTCAGGGCATCCAGTCTCGTTAGCCCTAGACTTTTGCTTGCTACAGGTACCCTTTATATTTCAGGTCGTCAAGGCATGAACGAGAGGAATGACAACGCTCAGATGCTAGAGCCGGTTCCTGGGTTGCCGGGCGCGCTGCCTCCTCCGCCTGCTTATCTGCATCCGTTCCCACCCCAGGTATACATCTCGTTATTGTTTATTCTAGTTGGCAAGATGAAGTGATGATAAATTTCTACACAGAGGCATCCACAGTAAGTGAGATATTTGCAGCTTTAAAAAGAAATAGTTGTTTTTCTTTGGTCATGTTGGGGTTCCAAAACGAAAATTTACTCAAATGAAGCACCATCCTTTGATTTAATGTACTCAGTACTTGTAGTATGTACTAGTATGTAATCAGTACTTTAAAGTGACCAACGTAAATTTAAAATATAGGATTCTTAATAGAGTTTATTGTGTCTTCTCAGATGCCTCCACCACCAAATCGTCCGAACGACTTCTTCAATCTGCATCACTATGGGGTCGCGCCGTGGGGCGCAGCGGCGCCTCCTGCTCCCCCGCCACCCGCGCCCCTCGGCCTGCACTACCCCAGCCAGGACCCGAGCCGACTCGGCGCGCACGCGCACAGCCAGCCTCCACAAACATAACACAATACCTTATGCAGTGTTTTGCTTGCTTAGTTAATAAGACTGTAAATAAAATCGCATGGATAATGACGTTTTGTTTGTCTTCCACTCAAATTCTACAAATACAAATCTTTTATTATAAACACCAAAGTTACAGGTAATTTTCCATTCATATTTAAAAATATCAAAATCATAACATATGACAAAACAATGAAAATGTCAAAGAAATAATTTATGACGCATATAAAATAATAATGTCAATATAATTAAATATCAATAAAAACAAAACTACTAATTAGTAACTAGGTACTTACTAGTAATTCAAATAATCGTCAAAGTCAAAACAAGGTATCTTGAAGCCAAGATCTTAGTTTGCTTCTGAAGCACGCGATGGAAGGAGCATCCCGAATGGTAGCGGGTACGCGATTGTAGATTCAGCTACTCGGAGAGTGCTGTCTTGGCCCTTGGCTGGTCCGCGCGGGCTGCCACCTACATGAGTCTTTCTGAGATAATTAGAAACATACATTTTCGCGAATTTTGTAACAACCTACGAATAATTTATTCGTAGGTAGCAGCTGTGCGAGAACGTAAACGCTAAAAATATCACTCATTTAAATTATATAGGTACACATGTTGGTTATTCTAATTGTAAACGCAACGGATTTTGATACGGTTTTCTCGTATCATTTCAGTTTTATTTCGGAAGGTTTGTAATTATGTATATCGGGTTAGTGTATGATAAAAAGGTAATCTAAAACATGAGAATTGGAATAATGCAACTGAAAGTATTGTATTGTTAAATAAATGTGTATTACATACAAAACAGAATATACAAAATTGCTAGCTTCGCTATCGACGAAAGGAAATAAATGAAACTATCATATCTGAAACTATATTTATTATTATTAATCATAAGTTTATAACATGACTTAACCGTTACAAAACAGTTTAAACATTTAGATAAATCTACATGCCTCTGATCCCTGTTCTTCAGGGTAAGGACGGTACTTGTCGTTAATTTACATTAAACTAGGCCCAGAATATATTGTAAATTATGTTTGTCCATTTTGGAAACATTCACGTTAATATATCTACGAGTATGAACAGTCCAAATATTTTGAAAAGTCTCAGCAACGACCAAAGAAACGGAATATTGCGCGCGGTACACGCTAATCGAAAGTAATGGCGCGTGTTAGTTATTCAAATAGCAACTCCCAAGGTTGTTTGTCCAAACTGCTGCCTGATTTGGCGGAGTTATATAATTATTATTTTTTTAATGTAAAAAGTAATGAGACGCTCTCCTGATGGTAAGAGATAACGCCTGTCCATGACCATTGCAGCGATACACAGAACTTTGAGTAACAAAACAAAGTCCAGGGCATCACTGCTTTGGCGCTCATTACTTTGAGATTTTCCATGGTTAGTCTCAACAACCCAGTAATTTCGCTAGCTGCAGTAGGTACCCTGATGACAGATTGGATGCGGTTGAGCGACGAAGCGAAATCTTCCGTTTCTCTGATCGAAGAGTCTCTAACAAGTACCATGAATATTCAGGACACAAAATTACATGAAAGGAAAGTTACATTTTTACTAAGCGATAGTTGAAGATCCGAAGCTGTTTAGTCATTTGACTAGTTTATAGTGTTAATCTTATGCTATTTTTTATACAAAACACTAAATTGAAGTCTTGTGCATCTAAAAGTCTCAACTCAGGGCAAGAGGGGGTCACAAGGAATTTATGTTCCGACGAAATACATTTATACGACTTATATTTGAAACATATTTTGATTATTTTTAAATATTACACCCAATTTGAATTTATACATAGTATTAACTTGTTAATTATTTACACTTTTGGAATGTTTTATACATAAAACATAGAATAGATATTAAGACACAATAGCATAGGTATAAGAAACTTATTTTTGAGATAAAAAAAAATTAGACCATGAATATTCGTCTATAGAATTAAAAAAAAAAAAAGAACCCCGGTGCCGTACACATTTAGTAGCATACCTACATAGACTCCGCGAATATTTTTAAAGCGTTTGTAAGCTCACGTCGATTTAAAATAAACTTTTATAGCTAACAAAAACTAAATTCTTATTTCCGTTGTCTAAGATTAAAAAATGCGCGTATATTAATTATTATATAATAAAAACATACCTACGTACGTGTTTGAACGATATCAAAGTCGTAAGTACCTACTACAAACGAAAAAAAGTTCAAAATATTAGTGTTCAATTAATAAAGGCGATATTTAATTTTATACCCCTACAATCTCGTTATAACATAATTTTAATGTAATTAATACGATTTTCATACTTGCAATGTTATTGTAAAGAAAAAATATATAAAAATAAACATTAAAATCTACAGTTTACTAATAATCTAGATAAGATATAAATCTGCAGTACCAATTGCAAATTATAAAGCTAAAACTCAAAAGTGCCAAAAAATTTCGTTTTAATAAATTAATATAAATCCAGGACCGTGTAAGCGCAGCAAATATATTTTAAATCTATGTCAAACTACTAACTAGGTATAATATCTGTAAACAAAGATAGATAATACCGAAAATCATAAATAAATAACACGACACAGCCTATCGACATTTTGGCCGTTAAAACTAATTTAAAATACAGCTTATTTTAATTATAATAGACAACTGCGCGTAAATCATGATTTGCGTGCCAAAAACTTAATATGTATTCTATAGAGTAAGGCCACACTGTGAATTCTTGAGAAATCAAAACTGTGATAAACTCAAAATTCTAAATTTATAATATTTCTTGCGGGACGCGTGATGTAAGACTTCCAATAGACTATTGAGAGAGAATTTAATTTAATTATGGGGGTAAATTAATAAAAATTTTGAAAGTCAACACTGGCAGAGGATTACAAGCTTGGAGTGTACCTACTAAGCCGAAAAGATGTCATCAAGTTTATCAATATTAACAACTTTCGCTATGCAATCAATACTGCTCAGATTAAATCTGAGCAATACTGGTATCACAAAAAAAAACAGTTGTTCCATAGAAAAACGTCATTTATTTATTTCTTGAGTTTATGGCTTCTGCGATTAGTGTCAATTCTATTGATGGCAGCTTCGTAAACGGTTTATCATATTATAGTGAAATAATAATGTGATCGGTATACAATCCACGAGTGTGGTTGATTTGTCTAATACAAAACACATCACAATTACAAAAAACACAAAGTTGGTAGGACATGATACTTTAGAATAAATACAAGTACGAAATAGTGTAGTTTGAAAGCAACAAGCATAGTTCAATTTATAGCTTAATATGTCATTGACCTTATATATGGAACAGCTGATACGATTTCAGAGTTGGTTTCATAATACAAATTTTTCACTATAACCCCTTTTCGGCTTAGAACATCCGAAGCGAATAGCGCTGGATCATGCCAAGAATTGGAAATGGCAACACACGTAGAAACTGTCCCATTTAGTTATGACGATTTCGTTTCCCTTCTCTGTGACTCTGGTAATGCTACTAGCACACATTTCAGTACATATAGAGAAAATCAAAGGAGACATGAAAAAAAGCGAGTGACGTCATTCAATTGAAGTGACGTCATACCTATTCACAGTGAAAATATCAATGATGTTAAAAAAAAAACCATGTCTTGCTAATCCGTCAAAATGTATTTCTGTTAATAATATAAATTAATCTAGAACATGATTAATTGTTTTTGTATGGCTAAGTAACTAATAATTTTCGTTTACTTGATGTAACGAAACAGGAGAGTGACTGGCCGATTAAAAAAAAAAAAGTCTTCGACACTATGGTTCGAAGCTTGAAAATTCCATGTCTAAAATGGGAAAGGAAATGGCAAAATTGTGGTACGTACACCGAGTTTTGCAATATAAGTATTTTATTGCTACCCTGTAGGATAATTCTCGGACATAGATGGGGCATTGCCAGTATCTCATTGTTGTAGTATTAAAAAAATACTTACTCAGGTGCCCGAGAATAGACCTGCTGTTATTGTTTTTCTGATATTCATGCAAATCTCAAGTCAGCTAAAAGTACAATAAAGATGGGCTAAAATTACCCTAACAATAATATGTCAAGAACACTTGAACTTTTGATAATACTAGTATTATACATTATGTAAATGAAAGTACATTTTTTTTTAAGAATGATTACTATTTGAAATCATTTTATTTGATCAAAGCCTGAGGTAGAGTATTAAGTAATTTAGTACAAATATTCACCATGTAAGTTGCGTTATAATATGTATTATTCTGTATTAGAGTTTACATAAATAATTGAATAAGCTTCAATGATATCAACCTCTTCTATTGCATATTGGCCTCATGTCTGTTTATTATACTGTCCAACCATACCTGAAAAACATATAAAAAAAATTACAAGCTGTGTTTTTTTTTCTTTGGTTTTGGCATCGCGTTTTAGCATTTGCCAGTGTCAAGTATTTATATATTTTCAAGTTTCAAAATTTAAATAAGTGTCCTCGTAGCTAGTTATAGTCAAAGTCCAGTCTTAGTCAAGTCCAGTCTGTGTCAGTCAAGTCCAGTCATGCTTTAGTAAAGTAGTGGCGACTTTACTATAAAGCTTCGATGGAGTTTTGGAAGCAACACGAAAACTCATGTTTCACCATATTATATCATTTTCCCACACTCGCGCTTGTAATTCGGCACTTTATGAATAAAACACCACCATTTTTATGCATAAACACTCGACAAAACACATGTTTTGGAAAAAAATACAACGGAGCGACACGACTCTTCCCGCGTTCCCACCAAAACTCCAAAAGCTGTGAGCTGTGTGTGTCAGCTAGCAAGTCGCTCACTTGACACACAATGTTTGCCTCATTACGCTCGTACACATTGATTGTTTGTTCGTGGTGGTAGCGTGTACTAGATACAAGTATACATTGAAAATTTGAAAAACCCCTGACAGTTGTATAATACTCTACAAGTCGAGCCCTTTTATTTGATACCCATATTGAGGGAGTTGTGAAAAAATACGTAATTCGCTATATTGTGGCGGCGGCCATCTCGGGCCGATTTTCATCAAACATAGCAAAGAACACTCCCGAATAATTCACCTTTTAAACAAATGAAAAACAAAATCAAAGGTTCATCCGTTCGGGAGCTACGATGCCACAGACGGACAAAAACCACGTCAAACTTAATACCCCGTCGTTTTTGGGTCGGGGGTTAAAACAGTAATTTACGATAGTCAGCGGTAGTAGAAGTTAACTTGAGTCCTTTAACATAGAATCAGCGCAAGTAGCGGATAGCGTACAGTCATTTATTGTACAGTCAGCGCAGAAAAATGGTTAATATAGTCAATTACTGTCAAGTCAGCGCAAGTTGAGGATAGCGTACAGTATTTTATTATCGAGTCAACACTGTAAAGGCTGTACAGTCATTTACTATAAAGTTAGCGCTTGTGGACGTTATTTTACAGTCATTTACTGTTGTGTCAGCACAAATAGAGGCTAGCATACAGTACGTAATTTTTGGTTTGTATAAATTTTAATATTCTGATTAATTAGCATGCTACCATAAGTTCTAAAATTTGACATGTTATGTATCTGACATAATTGTGAGGTAATTGTAACTGGGTGTATCCGTTTTTCCTCAATAAATAAATAAATACAGTAAATGAACATCGAGTCACTGTACTGACGCTAATGTACAGTCATTTACTATAGAGTCAGTATTAGTAGAGGTTAATTTAGTCATTTAGTGTCGAGTTAGCACTAGTAATAAGCGTACAATAATTTACCGTCAAGTCAGCGCTAGTAGCGGTTCGCGTTGGCGATTTGAGCGTTGACTGCGGCAGCGGCAGCGTTCGACGCGGCTGTTTGAACGTGCTGGTTTCGAAGAATCTCTGTTGTGAATTCAGCCTGGGCTTTGGCGAGGGACGCGCCCGTCGATCTGTAGATACGATGAACCTGAAAACACGTATTAAAATACAATTACAAACTGTTGATAAGTAAATTAAGGTAGCATCTCGGCCATGTGATTGTTCATTACAATAACAAAAAATACTCTGGCTACCTATAAAAGTATTGAAATAAAAATGTTCTCTGTTACCTTAGCCATAAGCATGATATCAGCAACCACGCAAGTGATGAATCCACTGGTCACCATCAACGTTATGATCCCCACAGCTACATTTTCTGAGAACGCACTGATACTTGTGATCAGACCACTGAAATTACAAAATTATAAAATTTAAATTTAAATTAAATTAAATTTACAAAATTAAAGAATGATTGGAGCAATTTTTATTGTGATCGTAAAGGAAATGTTTGAAACAATCATTCTGTTTTTTTACCGACTTGAAAAATGAGGAGGTTCTCAATTCGACTGCATGTTCTTTTTGTACGTATGTTATTCCGCCAATTATGAATCGATTTTGATGATTCTTTTTTGCTTGGTAGATCATACTTCAGAGATGGCCCCATATACATTTTAACGAAATCGAACGAGTGCTTTTAAAAAAATCAACAAAAAAAATGTAGACATACATCAATGATATTTTCTTTTACTCCGAAACCTCACTGTTTCATTGGAGCAGTGCGTTTAGTTAGCATAAGGGTCACAGTTTTTTTTAAATAGCAAATTTGTATATTATTTCATGAAATTAACAAGTCGTTCTCATGACGGTAAGAGATAACGCCTATCCTTGACCATTGCAGCGATACACAGAACTTTGAGTAGCTAAACAAAGTCTAGGGCTGCTTTGGCACTCATTGCTTTCGAGACTTTCGATGGTTGGTCTCAACAGCCCTGTAATTTCGTTAACTGTAGTACCCTCCAAACCGGGACACTGTTGCGGGTTAGTCTTATATGAAGTGTTGCTTATAATAAACTAAACAGGGTTTTAAGTTTAGGGTGTATTAAACTTATATTCCTAAGCAAAGCTTTGACCCTTTTCCTATTATGAGTCCTATTCCAATAGTACAAACAGACGGCCCAGTCTGTCAGTCACATATATCTTACAAGCTGCGCATGCGGTGTTACACGCTGTTCTCACAAAACACTACATATTTTCAGTATTAAAAGTAGCATCAGCTACCTTTATACAAAATTTCATCAAAATTGGTTAAGCCGTTTGAGCGTGAAGAAGTAACAAACATACAAACACACTCACAAACGTTCGCCTTTATAATATTAGTGTGATGTAATATAAAGTTATTCGTGTAAAATTTGAAAAGAAAAAAACCTTTTTTAAATTCAGTTACGATGAGCGTAGCGTAGCGATGATAGCTCAGTGGTTAGCGCGGTAGGTTCGCATGCCGAAGGGCGTGGGTTCAAACCCCAACAATGAGCTTGAGCTGCCGGTGAAGGAAAACATCGCGAGGAAACCATAGCATGGGTACTTTCTAGTACTCGGCTGGCTAGCTACCACCCTCAAGTTGAAAATCTGCCGCCAAGCATCTAACGGTGTGTTCCGGCAGCCTCGCTTGAGAGCCAGTTCCATTCCAGGCTAGGTGTGCTTTACCATCTTCGACCACACCTTCACTTAACATCAGGTGAGCTGTGGTCAAACAACTAGCCTATCAACCATAAAAAAAAAAGTTACGAATGCAACAGATTTGTATTACAAAGACATATATATAACTCGGAAGACTCGATAATTAAGACGCATACTTTAATTTATATTTTTATCCATAGTCAAGTCAACATACATAGACGATGTGATACGTACCAAGAGCCACCTCCAGTGAATCCAATGGACTGAACGACCGTGAATATAATTTGAAACAGGAACATGAAGAAATAAACCATGAAGTTGAATGAGGAATCGCTTCTGAATGCCTTGTATATCGGCCGATACCAGCAGACGAAACTGAACGGAGTGAGCAGGACGAAGTATAGGATGGACAGCCCGAACGTGGTGAAGCCGAGGCCAGCGAACATTAGCGACATGCCGCCGATTATGTTGAGCGCCAGGACGAGTGTGTAAACTGAAACGGTAACATACGTTAACGTAAACCTAACGTTAAGGTGGTTCGATTTCCATACAAATACATTTTTGCCATTTATGGACAAATTGAGCATAATTTTACAGTGAAATCACAGCTACTGGCATTTATTTTCAAATTCAAATTCTTTTATTGTCAGCCTGTGTAGCGTGGGATCTTATTTATACATGAGAAAAGCGTATCAACATACTGCGCCCATTGGGGCATACAGTAATAATTAAATATATTATAATAAATCTAGAAAAAAAAATTTATATATTTTAGTCTTTATTTGCGGTAAATCACAATTGCTTGTATAAAACAGTAGAATCTTAGCATAAAATCTAATTTATGAATTTATGTTTTGAATAAAACAGTAGATTATGCTAATTTTACAACAATTTTAAATTTGTACGTGAATTTTGAATTATCGAAACGCCAATGGTATAAGTTTTTCAATTTGTACGTAATTTTTTAATTAAGTTCAAGTCTTCAGTGGTCATCACTAAATAGAGTATGTGGCGCATTCTTTCGATTAGGACAAATATCTTAACTAAGAGACGCACAAAGAGACTTTAAGATGGTTCGATTTCCATATAAATACATTTATGCCATTTACGGACAAATGGAGCATAATTTTACAGTGAAATCACAGCTACTGGCATTTATTTTTGTCTTTATTTGCGGTAAATCACAATTGTTTGTTTTATTAAAAAATCATTAATTCATAAATCTTTCATAAATTTGATTTTATGCCAATAAAATCTACTACATATTTCATTCAAGCAATTGTGATTTACCGCAAATAAAGACCAAAATAAATGCCAGTAGCTGCGATTTCACTGTCAAATTACTCTCCATTTGTCCATAGTTGGCAAAAAATTATTTGTATGGAAATCGAACCACCTTAACAACCAATAAAATAAATTTACTATCAATATCATGTTTGTTAGTTGGTAATTAATATCATGTAATTAAGTAATAGATATAATAAAAATTACTTACACATCCACAAATTAAATAGATGTCGCACGATCCTTTGGAACTCGAGCGGTATGTCCACATTTATATCCTGGTAGAAGCAGGGCTGAATTGGGCAGAAAGCGGGTAGGGGTGGCCAGTTGTTGCGTCGCCCCGCTGATCCCGCCCTTAGTTCAGCCTCCCGCCGGGCTAGCTCTTCCGCCTTCTTTTCTAGCTCTTCTTGCCTTTTCTGAAGATCGATTGCAGATAATGCCATTATTACGTATTTTAAAAATAGAAGATTCTCATTGTATCATTTTTATATCACTGTTAATATCTCGTTTAGTACACGACAGTTTTTCTCCTACTTTTTTTTTCTGTTTTACTACACAACATTAACAACATAAAGATTACGTGAATTTTTCATATAGTATTTATTAGCATAACAATGTAACAGTGAGAGTTCCTTAAGTATTATATGAGAACGAATAGTGACCACACTCCAAATAAAAATACACTGCAGTAACTTCTTAAAAAGGTATCACAAAACCACTTGTGTAGGTGAATTAATTTTTAAAACTTGATTATCTTTCTTTATGCAAAGATCGAGAAAGATCTAAATACATTTTTAAATAAATAAAAAATTATATCATCACTTGATACGAGAGTTAATTCATTAAAAATCGTAACCCTTCTTCAGTAAAAGTGCCTTAGTTTGGAAAAAACGTACGGCAATGAACAAAACGGTTCAA
The DNA here is from genome assembly GCA_905404145.2 of Biston betularia. Taxonomy (NCBI): domain Eukaryota; kingdom Metazoa; phylum Arthropoda; class Insecta; order Lepidoptera; family Geometridae; genus Biston; species Biston betularia. Next base: position 3,369,879 of record FR989877.1, read on the forward strand.
AAATATCAAACTGTTACATCAAACGGGAAATATGAATCCCACGCTCAATTACATTCGAGTGTGAGACGAATACGATACAAACTATATTTCAATCTCTTTATCTCTAACATGACGTGCTAGAGCAAATATTTTAAAATTGATATTAAAATGTAATAATAGAAAAAAGTTTACGTAGATATATGCAATGATACGTAATGTTTGATTAATGACGTTTTAGTTACTTATGGAACGTATAGAACAATTTTCACAGAAGTGGGACAAGTTATCTGTATAGAAGTGGTGGAGCCACCACTGTGATTTCTAAGCAAAACTGATCAATCTTTTTAGTTTCTTCTTTTGACCGTTTCTTTATATGGATTGGTAGGCGTTACTGTTATGAACGCTACGTTTCAATGCATTTGGAATTTGTAATTTGGTTCGCCAATTAAATTTACCGTTTAGGTTAAGAGTGAAAAAAACAGAACCACAGAAAGAATTGTTAAGTGATCATAAAAAAACTTTCAAATGTTATTTAACGATGTCACTACACGTTTATAAAATAATAAATTAATGTGATACAGAAATACCAAACAAGTTTTATCTAGGTGATGATTTAACATACACGCCTCTATCTATTTCTAGTTGATAATCAAGTTACAATGTTCTATGCTAATTACATCTTAATCTCTATATACATTATTCAAATATGTTTAACGAAATTGAACGAAAATAGTATATATACTTATCCATCATAAAATATCTAAGTTTATATGAAACAAGTAAAGTAAAGTTTGACATTCCATAATGATTAATTAGTAAAATTTGGCTTTATCAGGATTAGTTATACCTAGCTTAAACATCGGAATGTCTTAAAATAATAAGCGACAATGTAGCCAAGCCTTATATACTTTGTTACTCAAGGTTCTGGGTACTGTTACGTTATACTCAGTCATTATCCCTTACTATTAAAAGAATATCTTGCTTGTCTCAGTACAAATACAAATTTCATCTACTTAACATCCTAATTTGAAGTCAAATTATTTAAATAGTTTATACGAATTTAATAATTTGTAGCGATGATAGCTCAGTGGTTAGCGCGGTCGGTTCACACGGCAAACCCCAACAATGATCGTGAGCTGCTGGTGAAGGAAAACATTGTGGGAAAACCATAGTTATCACCTTGGTAATAGGGTACTTTCTAGTACTACCACCCTTAAGTTGAAAATCTGTCGCCAAGCACCAAACGGTGTTCTCCGACAGCTTCACTTAAAAGCCAGTTCTATTCCAGGCTAGGTGTGTTTACCATCTTCGAACGCACCGTTACATAACATCAGGTGAGCTGTGGTTTGTGTGGCTAGCCAGTCAACCACAAAAAACACAAATGATTATTGTTTTATAACAGCTAAACTGTTAAGCTAAACTGATTTCGCTAATTATTTTTTGACACTTCGAATGCGGTACATATCGATACGAGGGCGAAGGCTGAGCGCTACCGCACAGTGTCTAGTGTCTAAGGTATCGGGCATTCGGCTAGTGTAAAATAACATTACTCATAATTACACAAATCAAGTCTTGCTATTTATTTTTTTATTGATTTTATCAAAATCCATTTTTAAAAGGCTCAAAATGTAAACTAAGCAATGATAAAGTTAAGTTACTTTTAATCTAGGGTATTTTGTTTCTAGAATAGCGTGCAATCTAAGATAACAAGATAATGATAACAAAGTATCTGACTCATTATTAATAATACTAAATATATTTTAGTATGTAAATAAATAATAATGTATACAAATATGTAAATGTGATTACCTTTAGCTCCTTTCGTGCGAATTGGAAAAGCAAAAGTGCAGTATTAATATCATGCATTTTAAACACATTATTCTACATTTATATCAATTATACTTATTGTTTGCATAGTGCTGATGTGTGAAACTAGCATTAGTTAGACTTTAGACAGCTTTTCTATCTTATTTTTGATACCTCTGATTTCAATCATTGCAAGTGATGTATTAAGGGTGCAATGGGAACAAGTGAGGAGTACTCAACATTCACTATGGACTGCTAACAAAGGTCATTTCTCTACAACTTGGGACTATCGCAAATTATGAAGCTTAATTAGCTTGTTAAGTAGACTGTTTTTATATTGAGTTCATTACTATGCGTCATTTATTATTATCATAGAGATAAAAAATTATCAGCCAGGGTACATACCAAAAACAACTTTTCTTACCAGTATACTGAACACATACATACATATTGTATACATAGTATAATATCAATAGTCCAAGGGCAAATGTATATACATACATATATATATTTTATTTTTTATTTTCTTACACTATGTATAGAGCAATGCAACTTTCATTCATTCATTCTATTTTCAAGAAATTTGCATAAGTGTTTCATGATGAAAAACTTAACTTAACTAAACTTAACTTTATATTTTTGTTCAACATTGCAAACTATAGACAAAAATAAATTAGAAAAAAAGAAAATTATTCCTTGACTTTGAGTGATGAACATCTCTGATACTTTCTCTCTCTCTCTCATCTCTGGTTCCATAAACATCTGATCACCTTATTCACAAGTTTATTATAATGATGATGGCTAGATAGCAAAATGTTGTTTTTAATTCAAAATTAGCTTTTGTTACACACAAACATACTCTTAGCTTAATTGTTATCCATAGGCTCCTGAACTAGTCTAAAGATTGTGAGTCGGGAGACACAAGCCTTCTCCTGCTTAAACATAAATAAGGGAAAAAAATAATAATTGAATAATCAATTATTGAAATTAGGATTTATGTTATTTCTCCATGCATTGTGTGTAGTATTTTTGTAAAATTACTTTTTATATTATATAAATAAATAATATTATAAAAGTTATATTTTATTCTATTCTATAAGAAAAAAGAGTAAGTGATGTAAACTTGCCTGAAAGTCAGCAGTTGTGAAGTTTGGTGCCGCCTGTGTGGGCTGAGGTTGCTGTACAGCATATGGTGTGGCACCCCCAGCTATTGGTGACACTGCCTGCATGATGGCTGGCTGAGATGGCTGTTGGGGCTGAAATAAGCATGATTTTATTTAATTTACTGCACACATAGATCAACTAGCTGCTCACTGCAGTTACTTTACTGTTAATTGGTTAATAAATATTTACCAATTAACAGTAAACGTTTATGTTGACAGATATTATAAATAGTGTAAACTCTATATAGGATGATGCTGATATACAGGATGTGCCGCACATGGTTTAAAGGATCCCAGAGACTTATATTCTCATGTAACTTCTATTCCTTTAAGCTTAGTGTTTGTATACCATTTCAATAAGTTTGTAAGCTTATAATATTACTTATTTAAGTTAAATAAACAAAACATAATTTATATATATATAAGTTGTGTATAGTTGTAATTGGACTTTAGGCTGAGTTTGCACTGTATATCTATAGATACAAATGTGTTATCACAAAAAAATCTCTCTCATCAAAATCTAATCCTGAGTGAAAGCTATCTCCGTTTCAGATTAAAAACAAATTATAGTCATAATAGAAGTGTGATCCTATTAAACATCTCAATGAGTAAGTATTCAGCAAAGATAATTGAAAATATTTACATTATTATGTATAAGAACCATGACAGCACAATTTAAACCACACAAATGAATTCGACATCAAAATAGAATATCAGGCAAACTTTGTTCCAGGGTAGACCTAGATCTAGCAGTGAGATGAAATATGCAAACAGTATCAGTAATGACAGCAGTAGTGTGCAAGCATTACACTACATAATGTTTATATATGTATGTATTTATCATGTTTTTCTATAAGATTATTTTGTTTTCTGTAACTCTTTTTTCTATTTTTGGTGTGCACAATAAAGAGTTTCTATCTATCTACATAGTAGTACAAGACTACAGGATAGTTCTAAAACAATAACAGTGACTCATAATACAATGGTGCTACAAATATACAGATATGTCCTATTGCACCTTGATGTATTGATTTTCTCATTATTAAATTGGATAGGCTATTAATTTAATTATTTATTGATATTTAGATACCTCTTATGAGCTTGAGACAAGGTATCACATTAACTTAAGTTATTTTAATATATATAAAATATAAAGTAATTAAGTTATTTTGTTATAATAAAACAAATTACTACTTGAATTTACTGATCCCGAACAAATTTTTTATTGTATTTGTGTTGTTTTTTGTCTAAGGTTACATTATATTTTGACAGCATGCATGGGAATTTACACCTAACTTTCAACACTTGATGAAAATATGTAACTGCCTGTGTTTACTATGTTTGAATTGTCAATCAAATGCAAGGACTTTTAAATGAAATATATCAACGCATATATGACCAGCAAAGATAAGTCTTGGGATTAGAACAGGTTCACGGCAGTACTTGATAGCCAATACCGTTGTTTATTTCGACATCTATAAGAATTTTAGTAATGACTAATGCAAGATTACCGTAGCCTGATTAGCATTCTGCTGGCCGTCAAAGGGGTTGTAATCGTCCAGGCCGCGAGCCGCATTATTCGTACTCCTGGCAACTTGCTGTACTGCGGGATCCTAAAACAAACCACCAGTTTATCCAACAATACCGAAAAACAAAATCTACACATCGCAAGGGGTACATACAGCGAACGGATTGTCTATGGTTGGGTCACTAAATGGATTATCCTCGAATTTAGACATTGTCCTGGAGTAATTCACACCACTTTAGAACTAGAAAGGCATCCAACAAAACAAAGAAAAGCTATTTTTCACAGTAAATACTGATATTAGCGTAAAAAGAGATAACGTCGCCTAACTCTGACATGACAGATGGCTGATGATGACGAAAAATGACAGCCAATAATCTGTATTGGTAGTATTTCTTCTTTTTTTGTTTTGGCGTCACATTTTGTGTATTTGCCAATGTCCAGTGTATTGATATTATTAAGTTTCATAAGTTAAAAAGCAGTCAAAGTCCAGTCCATGTCAGTCAAATCCTGTCATGCTTGAGTAAAGTAGTGGCAACTGTATGATAAGTTTCTGCTGAGTTTTGGAAGCAACACGAAAAGTTATGTTTCACCACATATCACTTTCCCGCACTGGCGCTTTTCTAAATAAAACACCACTATTTCTATACATAAACACTCAAAAAAACACTAATTTTAGAAGAAAAAAGTACAATGGGGCCACACGACTCTTTCCGCGTTCCTGCCAAAACTCCTTCTAATATTTTAGTTTACAAAATAAGTACTAAGTTTGATTTTTTTATCATGCGCAGTTCGATAATATTGACGAGTTAACAGAAAATAAGAATTACAATTTTTCATGAAGCGGACTACAGATATAATTATACTCAAGAAAAAACATAGGTACGTCAATAGACGGAATTCTTATATATTTTCTCATGTTTTTTTTAATAACCTTGATTGACTGATTGATTGATTAACTCTTTATTCCAGTTAAATCTAGAATAAAATTCTGTTTCTTTAATATTTTCCCTCAGTAAGAGCATCGCCTCAGTTAGATTTTTTTCCCTTTTATCTGAACAACTTCCTAGCTAGCTGAAATGGTTATTTATTAGAATATAATTATTTACTCTGGTCATGGTAGTTAGGATGGACATTTTTTTTGTTCACGCATCAGCTGACATTTTCTTAATCTATGTTTTCATTTCAGGACAAAGGTCCATAAATACTAGGAAAAGTTTTCTATTCTGACTTAATGTGAGATTCTGACATAAAATCTAAGTAATTTGTAGAGCGTGTAATAAACCAACTCTGAAATTATTATAATGTTGGTAAAACAAAAAATGAAAACAATTTGAGGGCTGCTGTTTGCTAGAATCGAGAGTTTTGGTAGGAACGCGAAAAATTATAACGCTGTTTTGAAGTATCTTCTAAATCTTGTGTTTTTTTTTCTGGACTCAGGGCTGTGAATCAGATGAATCTCTAAGACATGAATGTCGACAACTAATAAGCTTTTAAATGCTTGGCATTAAAATCAGTTGTAACTTGCCGATGAATTAAAAAAACACTATCATTCAAGTAATTTTATCTAGCAGGTTGGTAGATGCGATTAACTGTCAGGCTGTCAGTTTATTGAATGATTCTGTCAAAGTAGGTAGCTGTTTACGTTTTGTATCGTTATTTTGCGATAGTTTTGCACAACTTTTATTATATCTTATTGTTTTTATGATAGCGCTTTTACAACGACTAGCTAATGGTGGAGTGTAATTGTGTACTTCCTGTGTCTGGTAGCGAACCATGTCAGATGTCAAGAGGTGAACAGTTGTGTTTTGTGTTCTAAACGTGTGAGTGACAGTTTTTGTATTGTTTGGGATTTGGAGCGATAAACATAAACGGTGAGTACTTCCTCTGTTATTCTTGTGCATTATCCAAGTCAGCAGAATCACGGTGAAACGTTACGTGGCGGGTAAATCTTGCGTGCAACAAGGGCTGCTGAATAAGCGATGAACTGGGTTTTGGTCTTGTTTCTAGGCTTGCGTAATTATAAAGTAGGTATTGGTTAGTGGCCGGTGGTGGTGTGTTGGGCATTGTTTAGTATGTGGTCAAAGTATGCCGCGCGCGCGCCGTGTGGTCAGATATGAGCGGAGTTCGCGCAACACCACTAAACCTGTAGCGAAAGTTGTTTGCTCTTGGTATTGAGGAAGTAACGCCAGTAACATAGAATACAGGTCTTACTACACTGTTCATAATATCCACTTATCATTATTCTATTACACATTAGTTCCTGATGGCTATCTTTTGATGATTAGTAGGTCTTCTTGTTAACTGAAGTTAATAACTAATTTGAATCATGTTTAAATGTGAAAAAAATCTGGCAAATAGATTATAGTCACAGTCTAATTACTTAAATCAGAGTGATTTATTAAAAAGTTTGTCTTGTTTAGCCTTATATTATATTAATAACAGAATCTTATTAGAGAAAAATATTATCTTATGTGGCCAGAATTCCTCACCAGAAATTAACCATTTTGCTCACATGTTTTGCCAATAAAATTATTCCGAATAAATATGCTAAGTAATTTTTTTTAAAGTTATTTGTCAGCTAAATATTTTGATTTAAGCATTAGTTTCAAAATAATCTATATACACAAGCATTAGTGGACACAAAAATTGTACTGTTTCAGATAAAATTTAAGGATAATAATTTTCTAAGACACATTTGGTCTTGTAATCAGCTAGAAACAGAAAATATACAATTAAATTTTAACTAATAATCCATATAAACAAGCATTATTAATAAGTTGACATGAAAATCGTATTATTTGAGATAAAGTTTTAAGATTATAATTTTCTAAGAAACATGAGGTCTTATATCAGCTAGAAACATACCATTAAATTGTGACTGAATGCTGATAACTTTGTAAAGGTTATCATTACTAATTTATCATTGTTTAACTGCCAACTTTAAATCTCAGTTTTAACTTAACATCAAATTTATTCAAACTGAGGAACTAAATTATTCTAATAAGGTAAATTGTTATTTATTCTTTATTTTGACAGACATACCTATACAATCTATGGAGGACATGCCAGAATACTGGTTCGGGGTAGCTGGCTAATCACTGGAATAGTTCATCTGAGAGGAATCAAAATCAAAATGATCTTTTTTCATTGATTGACCAAAATGTAAATGTTGGGTGTACCTATAAAATTACTAGTAGAACTAAAAGTCAAAATATTTACCTTCTGGTTGTAAAACCCAAATAAATGTTTAGTTAGTACAAAAATCAGGACTATGTATACCTACTGAGCTTATATTACTAAGTGTCAAGTTAGAAACATGTATTAAAAATGCCAACAAAACCTCTTTTAATGTTTTAATTAAAAATAAAACAATGTTTAACATAGTCTATCCTCACAGTTTTTTTTGTAAGTATTGTACTATCTTAGTCTACAATGGTTTGGTAAAATGATAAAAAGAATACTAAGTGCTAGCAGTATCTTGACATATTTGTAAGTCTTTATTTATATATTCTATAGATGTAATTAGTGATGCATGTTTAACTTTGGTTTTCATCTTCCTTTCATTCATGTTTTAGTGAAAGTGAAACCAGTTTTAAACTTCACATTAGACAAAGAAGCATTATAATTCTGAAGCCGGCATCTATTTTATGGCTTCATAACTCTCTATTAGGTTCTTATATATATATATATCTAATAGGTGTATGTTGCCATATTTTTTTTAGTAATCAGTCTTCATCACAACATTTTTAAATCTGTTATTGTGCATGTTTGTTTTACCATGGTACACATTTGTATTACATAATATTTTTATTAAGAGGCTATTTGTGGTTAGCTAAGTAAGCTGGTAAGCATGCTTATAGCTTAGTCTGTAATGTGAAATGGCTCCTGCCTGAATACACTATTAGAAGCTTGGCAATAGTTTTTCATATTGAGCTTGGTAGTTTGCCAGCTGAGTACCCCATGGGATATGCTACCCACAGCTCTGCTTTGTTTATTTTGCCCGACCATTGAACAACACTACTGTTACAATCTATTTTTTTTTTTTTTTTTTTAATAATTTGCCCTTTCGGGCAGGCTAAAGCTATAGAGCCATACTGCCTTGTCTTAAGTGTTATTTCTGCTGTATCTTAGCTATAGTTATCGTCAAAGTCGTCTTTGTCAAGTCCAGTTCGTGTCAGTTAATTCCAGTCATGCTTTAGTAAAGTAGTGGCAACTTTACTACAAAGCTTCGATGGAGTTTTGGAAGCAACATGAAAACTCATGTTTCACCACATTATATCATTTTCCCACACTCGCGCTTATAATTCGGCACTTTATGAATAAAACACCACCATTTTTATGCATAAACACTCGATAAAACACTAGTTTTGGAAAAAAATACAACGGAGCGACACGACTCTTCCCGCGTTCCCGCCAAAACTCCTGTTACAATCTAAGTATTTGTTTGTTGCTTTTTCTATTTTTTTTTAAATTCTAAATAGGTTTGCGTTTGGCCATGCTCTGCCTGATGTTAAACAGGATGTAGTCCAAGATGAAGAATGCTTACTTAGAAAAAAACCTGTTTACTCTTAAACATAATATTTCTCTTTTCTCTCTCTTATTGTCTCTTAAACTACAGTTTTTTACTACAAAAAAAAATAGGGGTGTGTCTGTGTCTTGGACACTGCCGTGTGTACCGAATCCCCTGAATTTGTAATCAGTAGTATTCTGAATTGCCTCCAACTATAGAAGCAAATTTTATGGTGTATTCATGTCAAAAGTCTAGTGTAAGTTATAAGTTACTTTTGTTCAACATATGATTCATTTTTCTAGCTTGTTTTAAGTTTTTAGTCTCTTAGGCAATGTTTGATCTGATATCACTGCAAAAGTACCCAGGTTACCTAGTCTTTTGTAAATGTTTTATTAACGACTAGGCCAGGTGGCAATTGATAGGTCAGACAATATGTGATATAATCTATTATGGGAACTTATCTCACAATGTTCAATACCAGCCATGCCTGTTCACACATGCTTATCATAACAGGGCATGTGTGAAAACAATACTCTATAAGTACTAGTATTTATTATTACTGTAACTATTAATTTAGATAGTGTATTTGGATCTTTTGATGAACAATTGATTTAAAATAATGTATTTACAAAGCTAGGATGAACTAACTTTTAGTGTTTTCATATTGGCTAGTCATAAAGAGACTAATAGTCAAAAGTTATTTTTATTTTATAATTAATTTTTTTGGTAAAGTAACATATTTCACGTTTTTGATTGAGTGACGCGAGGATCTCCGAGCCAACTTTTTGTACTTACTCGTGTGTTAGTTTGATGTTACACTTTTGACTTTTAACACGAATGAGTCCGCGTTTGACCATCAATTTACCTGTTGGTAAGCGAAGATGTAACACGCAGATATAGATGATACCTATTTACTATGAATATGAAAAGCCGTAGAGTATATCTTGGGAAACAAGGAAGCCAGTGGCCTGTTCTATTTTCTGGCTTTTCGAATTAGAAACTTAACAAGTCTTTTTGTACGTATCCGGTAAAAATCTAGCCTTTGATACGAACAATGTCGTCTACGAAAAGCTACGCTATCGTATACCCACGCAATAAAGTTTGCAATCGCGTAATTAGGTACTTGGTGACCGTCTAACTTGAATGACATTAAGTGCTCACGGTATCCCCGCTGCCCTTAAACATGCTTTGCTCAATCGGCAAAGTACATATGATTATATTTCCTTTTTCTTCACTGGATCATTCGTCATCCCTACATTAACTTACACGCATAAAATCAATTCTCACGCAGTTCACCCACACTTTGTGCAAAACGAGTTGTTTACATTTTGATAAGAAATTCGCTAAATAAAATCGTTGATTCGTGCCGGTTTTTATTAAAATGTAAAAGTAAGTATTTTGAAGGGTACCCCTTCAAACCGGAACACAGTAATGTTTACACAATACTGCTTGGCGGCAGAATATCTAGTAGGTACTGCGGCGATAAGGTAGACGTGTTCTAGAGTGGAGACCGCGAATTGGCAAACGTAACGTAGGACGCTCTGAGACTCGATGGAGTGACGATATACGTTAGGACAGCTAGCGGTTGATAGAAGGGTAAATCTAAAGATCGGGCTGAGTGGCGTGTCTTGGGAAAGAGGCAGGCAGTCTTGGGATGTCCGGCAGTGGACTACAAAAGGCTGATGATGATGACTGTGGTGGTGCCTACTTAGACGACATTCTGCTAAGAAGACCTACCATCACGCAAAAACACCTGACCAGAGGTTGTTGTTTGTAAACACTACATGGAAGTAGATTATGCAATAATTTTTTTTATTGTGCTCGTGACACGCGACTGAAGCGCGGAAAAACCACTCAGCCAATATAGAAGCACATTATATATTATTACAATTAAAATAATATGTTCACAGAACAGTCATAAAAAATTATCAAAATTGACCTTTCGGTTTGCGATAGATAGCCGCGGGTAAAAATTGAATCATAAATACATATTTTATAAGAGACGACAAAAAAGTGAGGATTTCTATGTATTTCCCCAGCCAAGTTTTTATTTCTTCTTATGATATGTCATCGGGGGTACTGATGCAGAAGTTTTACGTCAAGTCGGCCGATAAAAAGTGACGTCATAACTTTGACGCGTACCAACGGTGGCGTTTTATCGCTCACTTTGCACAACTCATGCATGTCGCATTTGCAGTTTACGACCTAGTCGAATGTAGGGGCTCACATTACATCTTACAAGTTTTTCACCCAAAACCGTTGGCATCACTGAAGCGACAATGTCGTATTTCGAGGGTAGGGTTATCGTTTGTTTGACTTTTCTCGGACAAAAATGCTAATTCTAAACATCATTATATTATATTTCGTTTTATTTAAATATACATTATTATTATTTTATATACTTACTGTGTAGTGTGTACGTATTTTTTTAATTTATTTTTAACTTATTGGTGTTACAACATCTCCCGTCTGTATAATACTGTATATATATTATTATCTATCGTGTTTTCTATTCTTGGTTGCCTGGAAGAGATTGCTCTTAGCGATAAGGCCGCCATTTGTGGAACTAGCTCATAAGATCCTTTTGTTCTCTGTATTTTTTTTTCTACAATAAAGTGTGTATCATAAAAGCGAAAAAAACTAATACTTCAATTAAAATTTTTAGAACTTCAAAGTGTTACTTACACTATACTTACACTATCTTCCGCCAGTTCTTAATCAGTGACGGGTTTTGCATTCTTGGTTGCCTGGAAGAGATCGCTTTTAGCGATAAGGCCGCCACTTGTAGCACTAGCTCATAAGATTTTTCTTTTTCTGGTGTGTACGATAAAGAGTTTCTTGTTCCCAGGTAAGGTCATGTTTACAGTCGTCAGGATCGTAACGAGTCGAAGCGAAAATGCGTTGTTACCGGCCGTTCTTACGAGAAGAACGTCGAACTTTCTGCTCGAATGCACTTGTATGGTCCAACTTTAGCCGAAATAAACGCTCGGCGTCGAGCTGTCCTGAATTAAACGTATACCAATCATGTTTGTAATGTTGTGCTACTTAAGAATTTTTAGTACAAATATAATTATGTCGATGTTATAGCAACTGCTGCAGCACGTCTGCGCGTTGTTTCGCACTCTAAGCAAAGGAAAATTGTTACGCATGCAAAATGCTACAGCAACTACGTTCTAACTATTTCTAGGCAACTAAAATCTCATCGATCAATCAATTGACTTTCTTCAATTGGATGGAATGGCCCATTCGATTGAAAAAAAAAGAACAAATGACCGCATTGATTGTACATGATTTATTTTATTGTTTCCATGGTGAGATAAATAAAAAAATCCTTCTTTTTATGAATACTCCTTATTGTAAGGTGAATGCTGCAATATCTGATATCCGATATCTCAAAAGTCTTTCTGCAAACATGACACACGTTGACTATAAAGAGATAAAGCTACTTACTTGTCGGTTACCTATGGTATTTGCTTGAAGGAATCCTATATACATATATCTATACTTAATATTATAAAGATGTAAAGTTTGTGAGGTTGTAGGGGGTAATCTCTGGATCTACTGAACCGATTTTGAAAATTCTTTTACCAACAGAAAGCCACGTGACTTGTGTGTGTCATAGGCTATTAATATATTAACCCAAAAATTAAATAAAAGATGGTAAGTACCTAGTTGGTCTAGAATTTAATTAAAAAATTTAATGTCCACCCGTGCGAAGCAGGGACGGGTCGTTAGTACACTATAAATACCTATATATGCTCAATATAATATATTACTATTATTATTTTCCAATTCATATAAAAAATATGATTAAAAAGGTTAGAAAAACTCATGACATGTCAATACTTGACATTATCCTACGCAAACTTCATTAGCTGTAATATCCTTCAAACCGGAACACAATAATGTAAATATGTATTAATTAATGTTTGTGTATATGACATAGCCCAGCGAATTAGCAAGTTGAAATGGCAGTGGGCAGGGCACATAGCACACAGAACTGATAGCCGATGGCGCTGAAAAATTCCGGAGTGGAGACCACGGATTGGCAGCGCAGCGTAAGACGTCCACCCACAACAAGGTGGACAGACGACCTGATACAGTCCTTACCTAGATGACCTGCTAATGGGCTCTACCATGTAGTCAAATAGCAGCTATGATACGTCCTAAAAGATTATTTCTTTAGTTAAAATAGAAACATTATTTGTAGTGACTGCGCTGAAGTTTTTTTTCATCTTAGACTGTATCCTGCTTAACATCAGACAAGGCGTAATCAAACGTAAACTTATTTCGTATAAAAAAAAGACAGATGAATTTCAATGTAACTTTCACCGTTGACAAATGTTTTGTTCGATTTGGTCGATTACTCTTGTAGTCAGGTCGTTAGTTAGTAGGCTGTATAGAGCTGAATTGCAGAAATGAAAGTAAATCTGCAATAACCGGATTAGTGTATAAGGCGAATTTTAGATTGGCAATAAAATTTGCTAGTTTACTTTCGCTAGCCGTTTTCTTCGCGTAAAAATAGTTATAAAAAACTCGCTACTGCAAAAGTCATGTAAAATGTATTATAACATAGAGTTTGCAAGTTTTACGTCTAATGAAATGTGGGAAATTGTAATACCTAATAGTTATATTTTTAACTGATGACGGGCAAGGTGTTTGTCTACTGCTAAACTGATGTTCAGTGACGGGTTGATCGATGTTAAACATATAATATAGCCGGGAATGGAACTCTGGCTGCAGGAACATGGTTAGATGCATGATCACCGGCAGATTTTCAACTTGATAGCTAGCCAGCTGAGCGCTAGAAAGTACCCTACCACCATGCTGTAGTTTCCACACGATGATTGCCTTTATCGGGAGCTCAAGCTCATTAGGATTTGAACTCATGCCCTCCGGCATGTGAACAGACCGCGCTAACAACTAAGTTATGATCGCTACAATAATCATCGCTAGTATACAAGAAACAGAAGATAAATAAATTGCTCGTAACTAATAAATTACTATGTACTCGTGCTCTTGATGACCTTGATCTGATAATATCGTTGAGATAAACGTGCTTTTTAACTATGTATACTGTTTATTATTGATCTTGTAAATCGGAATTATTATTAGACACGTGATTACGTGATGTTAGGTAATAATATTTTTACAGCAGCGTAGGCGTATATATATACATAATCATCAGCCTATCATAGTCAACTGCTGGATATAAATCTGGAGATGACACACCAGTGGCAGCCCGTACACGTTCCGCGCGATCCGCGATCCGCGATCCGCGATCAATGATCGCGATCCAGACTGATCGTGTACGAAGCGGATTGACGGACTGATGCTCCGGATCGCATAATATCTAGAAATTTTGAAATCATGATCGCGGATCGCGGATCGTGATCATGATTGAACGTGTAAGGCGGCCCATTCAGTCCAACTTTCGGCTTTTCGCTTCCAACTTCTGCTAGCTGCCTTCCGTGTATAGTAAATATTAAGGCGTCCTACGTTTGCCAATTCACGGCCTCCACCCAAGAACACGTCTACCCCAGCGGTTGTCGGTTCTGCGGCCACAGCTTGCGGTTGAGTTATTTTGGTGACTTTAGATTTCTGGCAAATTATTTCGTCTCGGATACCATCCATTGGAGAAACATCGAGCATAGCCCTTTCCATAGCTCGCTGAGTGACTTTCAATTTGTGAACCGATCTAGTGCACGTTTCGGCGCCGTAGGTCATAACGGGTAGAACGCACTGATTGATAACTTTTATTTTGAGACCGCGGGATGGGTAATGAGATGACTCAGCGTGGTTTCTCCAAAGGTACAATGAAAGATACTGCCTGAGATACGTTAGGTACAACTGCAGTATCAAGTAATAATGTGTAAATATATTGAGACTACGAGTAGTTAACTATCGAATGTCTCGGAAGTTATGATCCCAATGCAGTAATTGTTTTTTTTTTTTAATGGTTGATAAGCTAGGTGTTTGACCACAGCTCACCTGATGTTAAGTGAAGGCGTGGTCGAAGATGGTAAAGCACACCTAGCCTGGAATGGAACTGGCTCTCAAGTGAGGCTGCCGGAACACACCGTTAGATGCTTGGCGGCAGATTTTCAACTTGAGGGTGGTAGCTAGCCAGTCGAGTACTAGTAAGTACCCTACCACCATGCTATGGTTTCCTCACGATGTTTTCCTTCACCGGCAGCTCAAGCTCATTGTTGGGGTTTGAACCCACGCCCTTCGGCATGCGAACCTACCGCGCTTACCACTGAGCTATCATCGCTACAAAATTTTATTCAAAGATCCGGGGTTTAGACAAATTGTCATTGACAGGTGTTATCTCTACCATCAGGGGAGCGCTGCGCTTGTTGCGTTATTTTTAGCGTGTCTTTCAAAACTTAATTGAAATTCATGCTACATCTGAACACTTGTAGATATATATACATCGAGGCCCGCATTATCTAAATGCGGATATGAAAAAACCACTAAGCATATTTTAAACAGGCAGTGAACGGTCGACCTTGTTCCGTCTACCGCTTACAATAGTTGGGTTATAGCATAGCAAGTACTTATCGGTATTGCAATCAAGGTTTATGATTTTTTTAGGCTTATTATTGTAATGTCCTTTGCAGTTGGACAATGGTTGGGCCGTGACTGTACCTATTCTTATCTTGCCGCTAGTTTTGCAATAATGTCGCCAACTTTTGAACTTGAATTGTTGGCAGGAAAACTAACTAATTTCATATAATTGTATATAACCACAGATAATTATATGACAGATAGTGTATCTGTATGAATTTACCTAATGAAGGCATTCACATCAGCTATTTCGCTCGAACATTCACATTATTGCTCATAAGGTTCTTTTGTTTCCATACATTTTTCATAAAGAGTTTCGAGGAGGCGTCACTTGACCAGAATACTGGCATCTACTTTGATCAGCATTGCCTTTCAGCGTGGCAATGCTAATGTGAGGATGTTCAAGGCTTTGTAAGTAGGACAGATGAACAGAGGGATATATAGGCTTAATAATTGAGCCCCGTTTGCCCCTTTTATTACGGAACTCTAATAAGTAAAATCCTTCTAATACTTTTAAAACAAATAAGCCGTAATGTCCCATTATATAATATTCAAGAGTAAAAGTATCCGTGAATTGTTTATAAACCGTACGCCAAGAGCAAGCCAGAAAAGATTAACCCAAGCCTACAAATCTTGAAATTCAGGCACATAAAAGCAGTCCCATAAAATAGAACCCGGTTTTGTTTGTTACGTCGCTCATATTTAAAGCTTGCTTTAATATTCTAATACAGCGAACGAGGTTCTTTGTTATATTATCAAGATGGAACCTTGACAATGAGTAATATTTCCTTCTGCGGAATCTCTGCAGCTCTTTAGCGGATAATAAATCCAGCCCAGGGTTTAGTGGGTACCTAAGCGTTAAATACGATGAGGTTACTGGCGAGCATGAACTGCAGACTTGTAATATATGAACATATTACAAGTCTTCTGTTCATTTTGTAAGTTCATCAGTTAATATAATGATGTCTTGGGATGTGAACGGCATTATCCATACTGCCATGACAGCCCTGTTGGTTCATTGGTAGTATGTCTGCTCCAAGAACTGAAGAGCGTAGATTCGATTCTTACCCAGGATAAACGTTTTGTGGTGGAAACAAAATGTTTGTTCTGTGTCTGGGTGTTCTGTATTATTATAAGTATGTACCTATTTACAAAAAAAAAATTAAGTATTATATCAGTTATCTGTATATATCGTCCAATATTAATGTAAAATGGCCATTAAAAAGTCCCAGCAAACGGTGCTGCGTGAAAAAAGGATAAATACCTAAATCTAAAAAAACTTGCATATTTAATATATAAGTAATCTGTGAACTCAGTAATCTGAAGAACGAATTGTATCTCTTAGTACTCTTTGTATACCATTTTGAAGCTCAGAAAGTGTTCTCGTACGCGGCCCGGGGGTCCTACTATGAAACCATATCCCTCGAGTGCTCCAGGCTGACTAGTCAGTTCCTCTTTATTGTCTCACTAGAAACCTGCCCACGGCCATAATCGCTGGCCGTTTACGTTTCCCTAGCCAATTTATGATGTTTCGTGATGACATAACTCCGCTGCAAATTGCCCTATAAAAGTTATTTGTGCGTTCGCTGTAACTGCAGTCATCGCCTCTTCGCTAGAATTAACTAATTAAGTGTAGAACGTTTGACGTCGAGCGATCTAATATGTGCTTACTACATCTCAATCGTAATCGAGTTGCTTGCGTGAACTTCGATTTGCGGCCTCATAACATATGCATGAACGATCCCACTTATCTATGTCGATCCGTCGAATTCATTACACGTAGTAGGTACATAGTCTAATGAATATCCATATCGTATGAGACGTTTACCCTCGAGCGTTATTTTTTGCAAAAGGCCTGTAATTGTAATCGAGTTCTAGGAATTGTATAATTTTAATAGACGGTACAGCTATTAGAACTCTTATCACGGACGTTGCACGCTCTATGCCACCTTCATGCGAGATCGCAGTAAAATTAATTTTATTGTGACGGCCACAGCACGTTACCAGGCTGTATATTTAATATCTACGTTTGGTGTAAATTTACAATTGAAAGAAGTATTGAACTTACTCGTGGGTTTTTCTTTTGATTCCCATGATTCTTTGTCTTCAGACTTTTAAGAATATTATTATGCATGATTTACAAAGCGCGTATGGTATTCTTTATCAGAAAGAAGTGTAATAAAAAAAAAAATTAGGTACAAGGAGTACCTAATTTTTTTATGTTGACGTTAGCATACAAAGATTTTTGTAAAACAATTTACATACTTAATATCATGTATATCGACTGTCCTGTCAGCTCATTTAGTAGAATATCTGTTTTTACGGCGTGGGTTCGATTCCCACCAAATTCAGGATTTACGATAAATGTTTGTTCTAGAATGTGTTTAAAACAAAGTAAATTAAGTATTCCATCAGTAAATCAGTAAATCAGTAATATTTATTGGCCATAAATAACAATAATGTTAAAGGCAAGTCACATGTACAAAAAAAAACCTTACGATTACACTTTATTGAATGAAACTATACCTATACGAGTAATTAACAACGAACACACTACAGCGGAGGCTCCGTTTATGTACTACACATGAATGACACGAGCTTTGTTACGTTTGGGGCGCTCTGTAAATGATAATGTCCTACGATATTTATTTATCATATAATATACCTATGTATAAGTTGTAGCAACCAAAGCGCTCTCATCATGGTAAGAAATAGCCACCATTGTCCACATCTGTGACTAGAACGCTGAGTAATAAAACAAAGTCTCTCAGGGTTCCCATGTACTGTGTAAAAGTTACGTACTTTAAACCGTAGATGGCGCGACTAATTAGCCTTTTACCGTGAGTATCCACGTAAAAGTTATGCAATTTTTCCTTTATTAATATTCGTTGTTTTGATTATAAAATGAATGAAATTTACCTACTACTCAAATGTTGATCCTGAAATGTTATTCAAAATACTATCATGAATGATTAAAGTCTCAAGCACGCGAACCGATACTTAGTGTGCATTCAACTTGGATGTAACCAGTTAAAGCAGAAATCTTTATTTTATTATGAAATTTAAAGTAAATAAAATAACTACCTGCATAGTTTTTTTTTAAATATTAATTGCCTGCCTGTGAAAGTATAGGGTTATAAACTAGGGAGGTTCTAAGTTGAATGGACACTCACTGCTTTTATTATAGTCGAAACTCTGAAATAATGAATGAAAAGACATTACAAGAATAGAGGGATAAAAAGTAGCCTATGCCAGCCGGGGATAGTGTAGCTTCTGAACGGTGAAAGAATTTTTGAAATCGGTCCAGTTGTTTCGGAGCCTATTCAATACAAACAAACAAACAATCATATCTTATATATATATATATATATATATATATATATATATATGTTTCGGTATACAATACATTTATATTCTATTATGTTCTAACTGCAAAAGATTTTTTAATGCAATGTATGCAAAGTATAACGTTCACAATACTGGGGAACTTTTGTTCCATCGTAAAAATATGTTGATCTATAATAATATTTTTTCCCGCTACAAATGCGTTAAAATATTCAAAATAACAGACTGCGACTGTAAAAACCTACTTTGTGCATCAATTCACTTGCAATTGCAAGTCGAAACAAAAAAAAAGCAAACAAATAAGTAAAGTCGGAAACAGCATGGTCGATACTGCACAGCCATGCTCCACAGAATCGTTTTCCGCAGATAGTTTTGCGGTTGCCCCCTCTAGGGAACGTTAAAGTCTAATCCAATTTGAATATCCACTTTAATTCCACTAACCTTATTTGCCATGAAAATGTCCTTAATGCTAATGGAAACAGTGATCTGTACTTACCTGCTCAGGGCTTACCTCAGGGAGTCAGATTAATTAAGTCTTTAAGTATTCAAATTGTTTGTGGTGATTATGTTTGCTTTTCAAGTCGCCATGTACTGTGTACCGTGTTCAAACAATCAGAGAAGGACGTATTACGTCAATTTCCTCTTATTTTTTTAACGTTTACGTTCTTGATTACCTTCGGGATTAACGCAGTTTTTTTAGTCAATATTAGGGTTAAGGTAAATGTTGAAATTGGTTGGGAATGGGCAGTACTAGTACTGTTGTGCCAGTAATGTTTGTTTGACTGCAGGCACGTAATGCGGCCAATGTTTTAAATGAGGTCGTTATGGATCCGGTAAGCGCATTAGGTATTATCGCAGTTTTCAAAAGCAAATATTAGGGTTAAAGTAAAGTTGTAATTGGTTAGGCAGTTGTACTGTTATACTAGTAAAGTTTGTTGTACTGCAGGCGCGTAATGCGGTGAATGTTTAAAATGAGGTCGTAATGGATCCGGTAAACGTATTAGTGTAGTGAATGGATAAGCAATCTAACATACCTTAGTTACTAGTTAACAACTCGTAACCACGTCAGGGATACCACGCGATCTAGTCAGGCGATATTTGCACAATTTCTCGATATCTTATTACGTTTAGTATTTATTGATTGTCTACGATACACATTTACATGCAAAGTAATAAGGGATACTTAATGATCTCTATTTTGCATTTTAAATTTAAATTCTAAATCTAATTATAATATAATTCTATTTCTAAGGGCGCGGGTTCAAACCTTAGCAATGAGCTTGAGCTGCCGGTGAAGGAATGTATAGTGAGGAAACCATAGCATGGTGGTAGGGTATTAAATAGTACTCGACCATCTCCAAGTTCTGCCGCCAAGCATTTAACGGTGTATTCCTGCAGGCTCTCTAGAGAGCCAGTTCCATTCCAAGCTAGGTGTGCTTTACTATCATCAACCACACCGTCACTTAACTTTAGGTGAGCTGTGGTCAAACACATCAAAATATTTTAAAAATACCTATATATATATATATATGACGTAGTTATGCATATTTATGTGATGAATGTAGGTATTGTAGGTATGTGGTTTATATAAATGTTACGTGATTTTTCGTTTCGATGGCACACCCGTCTTTTTTACCTCGTCAGCTAATCCTATGTATACCAAGTTTGCCTAAAAAAGTCTGATCTAAGCGATAAGGATGCCAGTTGTTGCACTATTGTTCAATGTTAAATGTTTTTATTTCAAAATTGTCATTTTAGTGTGATCAATAAAGAGTTTTCTGTTATCTATTTGTATAGAAGATATTGGTGATATACCTAAGGAGAAGGTTCATACTCTGTGGTAGGCTGAATTAGCTACGAAAGATGATGATTAATTTTTTTAACAGTGTTTTAATTCATGTAACAATTTTCTGTCTCAACAAAATCATTTCAATACGTTGTGTTGTATGTTTTCTTTAGATAATTCATTTTCGATTTCCATATGACAAACTCATACGTTTCAATGAATTTCCTACTAACAACATCAAATGTTATTGAAACCTTTATGGGTTGGATCTTATTTGAGTTTCATCTATGAACTCATGCTTTTATTTGATACTAGCTGACACCCGCTGTTTCACCCGCGTAGTTTCCGTTCCCGTGGTAATACAGGGATAAAAAGTAGCCTATGTCACCCGGGGATAGTGTAGCTTCCTAACGGTGTAAGATTTTTTGAAATCAGTCCAGTAGTTTCGGAGTCTATTCAATACAAACAATCAAATCTTTCCTCTTTATAAAAGTATAGCTGCTGCGAAAGTTGGCAAATAGGTCAGTCATTTGTATGAACTGTCTAATTACATGTGACATAGTTTCATATTTACAATATTATTAAAACCTCTGACTGGTCGGCTATTAGTTTATTGATATCAATAGGGCTTTTATTAGCTGGCTATTAATTACTGTTGAGTAATAATGAAATAATTAGGTCAGCTTGTGCAGTAGCGTTTAATTAAATTGTCTCTCTAGTGAATTGGCAATAGGGCGCAGAAGTCTGTGGACGTAATCGTATCTTGACCATTATCAGGTTTGCGTCGGGTCTGATGGGGCTCATTTCGTTTCGCCACTAATTGGCACATAAACACTTATCAGACGCATTCAAACCTATTCGTATTGCCAACTTCGAGCCAAATAGCGTACGCTCATGAGTTATTAGCACAGTGTTCGGTTGAATCTCGATTCGAAAATATTTACGGATATCCGAAGCACGAAGATCGCAACCGGGTCTTCTCCAGTAATGTACGGGATTCTTTTATTATTTTCAACGAAATATAACTGAGATACCAGAGAGAATGAGTCCAGAAACTAGAACGGAGCGTAGGAACATATCATAAATTCAACAATATAAGGTTTTCCCGCAGCTAGTTGCCTTTTCGAGTGAACTTCCTTTCAGCTCCGAGAATATGTTCGCTTTGTTTTGTTGTGTTTGCGAGTTAGGAACGGCAAATTGTCGGATTACACAACTCCTAAGTTGTTCGGTCAACATTGCTGCGGAATCTTAAATTCCACGCTAGCTACTTACCCGCTCGGTTTTTGTGTCTTCATGCGTAACGAGCATTATAACATAGCTCGTTAGGTGCTTGAGCACAAGTTGCAGAAGGAAAAACAATTTCTTCCCAATGTTTCGTAATTAAAAACAACGTTCATTTTGTCGTCCCAAGAATCGAAACTTCCTTCACAAACAAAGCTTAATTTTCCAAATTGCCTATTAGCGGAAACCTTTGGCGGGACCGAGATGTTTTTCTTCAAATCTGTTTTTCTTTTACTTAAATAACGGCTAATATAATTTAAGATGTTTGTCGCGAATTTGGTGATTTATGTTTGTTTCCTTTGCTGGCCTGCTAGTTCCGTTTCGCTCGTTCGGATTTCCTTTCCCGGGGGGTTGTGTAAATAAGCTCCCCGGAGTTTGTTTGCCAGTTTAACAGCTGTAAATTTTATAAGAAAAACACCAGAGGCGTTTAAATAACTACTTTCAAAGCTGGCTAAACTACACCGGACGGCGAGGCCACTTTGAATTACATATTTATGAGAATTAAAAATGTTTCTTATCGCTACGTACATGCTTCGAATTTTATATCGTTTGCTAATATTTCATCGTATACGGCGAGGAAATCGAGCAGAACTGAAGTTAAGTATCTGTCTATGAGTAGACATACAATCCACTACATTGTGTGCTCGCCCCACCGCGAAATGGAACGACGCATCGGTGTTTACCTTTAAAATTTCCAGTGTTCCACGTGTACAGTGGAGCCGGAGCCATCCGTTCTCGAACTTCCTTCGTATCCCTCCTCGACGTAAATAAGCGACTCCCTTTGTTTGCCGGTTAACGGTTGTAAATTGTAAGGTAATAACGGTGCGGTTGTGCGAGACTTGGGCGCCAGGATCGGAAGCAATTCAACTCTTTACCCACGTGCATATTCATAGGTCAGGTAAAAATGGCTTTAA
This sequence comes from Biston betularia, assembly GCA_905404145.2. NCBI lineage: Eukaryota > Metazoa > Arthropoda > Insecta > Lepidoptera > Geometridae > Biston > Biston betularia. Next base: position 3,392,761 of record FR989877.1, read on the forward strand.
TCTGCGAATTGGCCCATATTTTACTGCCGACCGTAGATGATGTCATCTACGGTCGTTTGTAAATGGGGATTGAGTTTTAAAAATTATAGTTTCTGGCTTTTGAAATTAGTCATCTCTGTTAAAAAAAAAATATACCTATTCACGATTAAGAGCGTTGTAGACCGATATTATAATTAATCTGACATTAGAGTCAGACTTATTTTTGATACTGGAATAATTGGAAAAATTTCCTGCAGAACAACACGATATTAATTCTTGTTCAAGTTGTAAAATAGTTGATTAAAATGACAAGTCGTGGAAAAAGCTGTCCTAAGAAAGGAACACAGTTGCATCAAAGGCGGAAGTTCTGCAAAGTCTGCGTCAAAGTGTGGTGCGGTCCGGGGTTGCAGAGTCAAAACTTCATTAAAGCCAGTCAGTTAGGCAGTTTGCGGACTCGCCGGAAGAAGGCGGACTCAGGATGTTAGCTGGGGGCGCTAAGTGAAAGCGGAGCGTTTGGTGTTCCTATTAACTTACGACTAAACTGCTCTAATTTTGCAAACTATTGAGAAATAAAAAGTGAAACAAATGTGGATTTGCTTCAGCAAGTGTTTTTAAAAAACAATCTCAGATTGAATTTAAAAAAAAACAACTTTATTTTTAAAGAGTGTGGCTGCTGACGCAAATGTTGATACTAGGTGACACCAGGCATCTGGACATTGTTCCTACCTTCCTTTTTAATTTCTAATGTGAGTGAAAGGCGGGTAAATTAACTGGCTCTCAAATGTATATGGGGCGTTCTACTTTTCTACCGACAATCTGAGTGATAAATTTTTAGATTTCAAAAAAAAATAAAAGTGTAATTCTTTAAAAAAACGTATTTTTACATTATTGTCCAGTTATCGAAGATTTCAGATATGTATAGTGCATCGAAGTTTTGTTATTTACTTTTTATTTATTTTAAGTTTTATCGGAATAGTTAGAAAAAATAAACACCTCTGTCACAAACTAATATATTTATTAATTATTATGTCAAATCAAATTTACAGTTTTTTTTTAACTTGGCATAACTAGAATACAAGCATTTATTATTATCGAACACGATTTATCCCAATTCTTGTTACAAATATAATATAAAAAATGACATTTAATACCACTCTGTCACATTTTTGCTCATTAAGACAACAAACTTTGAAATATTTTGCAAATAATTGAAATAAACATAGCTGAAATTCTGTTACTACCTTTTATGGTCAATATATAATAATATAATACGTTATTTTAGTGTATATGTTTTCAATAAACTGAACATATGCTGCTTTAATGCTTAATTACAAGGGGGACAAAATTGTGCTAGAGTATGACAGAATGGTAGATATTAATAGGCCAACATTTAAACTTAATCCTTTAAGGTTTTGAAAGTTTTTAAAAAGGATAACAAAACATAAGGCTTCTCTTACAATGCTACATAAGATATTATTTCTTGGTATAATCATTATTTGGTGCACGTAAAATCAGACTAATCTTTTCTTTTCTCTTATTCGACTTTTCAAATACTTCTATAACACGCCTTCCTCTTTTAACCGTAATCATTTTTATCAAGTTTTCAAACATTACATCTGATACATCTGATTTTACTAATTTAAATATTTTGTCAGTGTCAACAACAGTTTTATAAAATATCACCTGAACATTTCCATCTTCATCCACACAACTTTTTTCAACTCCTAAGTAGGTGCACACGACTTAGTTTCTACTGGGTACTTTTACTGACATAATACCATTTTTTATTAATAATGGGTCTCCAGACAGGTCACATGAAGCACCTGGTTTTATGTGCACAGGTTTTTTTCTGATTAACGAGAGGCTGAAGAGGCTGATCATCTTCTGAAGTAGTAATACTACTTCAGAAGATGAAGATGATACAATGTTATACAACAGTCTCATAAAATCTCTTTGTAGGAGCTCTAATTATTATGTTGTTTATTTATATCAGCCAATGGTTCTTTTTAATCTGAGGTTGGGCTTAACTACCTACCTAGCTTTACTTTTATAAAGAGCAACTTAATAAAAATAAAGCTAGCAAATAATATTTGTTGTGCAGCATTTTTTTATTACCAAAGTCTCTTGAAACAGTTGAAGTTTTAGTCCGGAACGGTTAATTGTTGTGTCTTGTAGGAAAGGATAGGATTGTTTTGGAGCAGTGTTTCATTTTGTTTTTGTTTTTAATGTTTTTGTAATGTTCCTTAATGGCACTTGTCAAAATACTATATGTATTTTCTTTTTTCTTCTTTATTCGGCGCTTTTAAATTTATCTTAATTTTTTGGTTTGGGTATATTATGTAATAAGCTGTCTTCTTTTATTTTTTTGGCGATGAAGTCTTTCCTTGTATTTTCGTATTTTCCTATAATTAATTTTACATGGCCTTGAAGTTTCATATTTTGCCTATAAATTTTCGATCTGTCTCGGCTAACTTTTTCTCTTCCCCTTGCTCTAGCAGCGGATGAGGTTGGAGTTAGTGAACGAGATCTAGGAATTAAAGGAGTAACCTGGGGTTTGAAGGAACAGGTGTGGAAGTCGAGTATTCATTAGAACGTTCTGCAAAGCTTTCTGTTGTTCTCTTTTTGTTTCTAACTTGCCATTTTATTTTCATTTGTCTGTGTACTCTTGGTGTCAGATCTTTGACTAGCTTTTTGCAAGCATGGTATCTTTCTAAGTCTTATCATTTCACTTCTACGACTTTTTCAGGGTCCTGTTTCCTTTTTTCACGACAACGTCACTGCTTTTCCGTCGCAAATAACGCTATTATTTAATTACCCTGATAATACCTTAAATGAATAAAATAATTGATAATGTAATATATAGAATACAAAAGATATCAATTAACTATTCTGAAAATCAATTACGGCAAAGTTTCTGACAAAAAATACCACTCCGTCACGAGCTATACTACTCCCGTCACAGCTATTTTGTGACAGAGGTGCCTCGTGACAGAGGTGTAAAATAACAGTGTTCGAGGATTTCAACGTTCATAAAATTACAAATTGTTCGTAAAAGTGAGTAAATATGACAGATATACTGGGAAATAATAATATTACGTAAATAAATGGGAATTACAATAATATTTTAAAGTAGTAACTTACGTGACAGAGCGGTCGCCGAATAAACACACGCACCTCTAGTTCACTACCAGCGGGCGCCTAACTCGGCTCGCTCCAGGGTGGGGTCTCAAGGCTTAAAGCCGAGAGGAGAAGGAAACCGTGCTGTTGTTTAGTGTTGAAGATCAAACAGCTAAGGCGTGTTTATTGTTTTGCGAAATGCGTGACGGAAGATAGCAAGAAAAAACATATGCAGCCGTACCCAAGGATAAAATATTTTTTTGCTTAATAGTATGAACCTTTACGTTTATTATATTTTTATTAATCTAAAGACAATATTTCAGCATTTCAATAAATAATTTTATATTATAGGGTCCTATATGATTTTTTTAAGCGACATCATTTTGTAACATTAGGCAGCGTAAAGGGACACGCTTTATTTGTATGTAAAACACCTCTGTCACACGTTTCGAATACTATGTCACAATAATTTTGTAAAAAGCAAAAACAATAAAAACGGGATTTTAGTATTATTATAATGACTATATGGTCCAAAAAATCTTGTGACAATAAAATTTGAGAAACTGCAATTTAGGACGGATACAGATTTTTTTTTCCTGAGGAGACACGTCATTGTCGGTAGAAAAGTAGAACGCCCCATATATTAACATCTCTATTGATTATTATATTCTGATTCAGATTCGCTTTCCAAATGTCATTGAATCACTATATTTTTTTTTGATTAAGTGGTAAAGTCTGTGAAAAAACGGTGTTTTTTCATTTCGTTATGTACGATCCCGGTTCGTATCTTGCCGTTTCTATCGTTTGTAGTATATTTCTTAAAGTTTGTATGATTTACATGTGAAACTTTAGGACCGACGGCGTTTTGAGGCTTCGGGGGTAAGTGCCCCAACTTACAAGACCTATGTTTCGTTCGCATCGGCCATCCTTGTTGCCAACGCCCGTCACGTACGTGTCTGTCGCGGGCCGAGACTGTTTTTCCGTGGTCAGGAAACTCGCACGTGAACGTGGCCCTCCTTAACTTTTTATCCAACTGTGTCTGTTTTGCGACCTTTACGGCGCTACGTAAGTGTTTCTAAAAGTGCACTTCTTATTTTACTGCAGATGCGTCCAGTTACTCTTAAGAGCTGCCTTTAAAATGTAAGTAGGGGGAATGATGTTTTTACTCGTGTGACCATTGAATTGGAAACTGGATAAACATTTCAATTGTTACAATTTAGTTTGTGTCGGATCCCAGAACAACAATTTTGGCATCAGTTGCCTTAATTCAAAAGTTGCTCTGTTCCGGGGTGATATTTTCGAAGTTCTCGTTTACGCTTCAATGCAGCTTAGTTGTTCGGACGTCGGAACTTTTCCGTTTATTTTGTATAGTTCGCTGTTGGAAATGTAAGGACAATTATTATTTTGTCATTTCACTGCAGCATGAGTACAAACGAGTTAGAAATAAATTAGTAGTATTTGATGAAAGATGTGCCTCACGTTCCGGTTCGAAACCGTCACCTACAATATGTTGTATTGTTTGAAAGTACTACTGGATTTTCTATGAAGAAAAATATCATAAGAAAACGTGTATATGACATACGGAGATGAACCCAGTGTACATGTTAACCCGCCAATAACTACGCATCGGATGGAATATTGCCCAAATACCACTCGAGAATGGATTTATAATCTGTAGTTGTATAATCTTTGGATTGACCGAAAGTCGATTTAAATACTTCTATACTTTGGAGAGTTCGCTATAGATCTGCTTGACCTAATTCCATCCTGCCCATTCTACTATTCGACAGCCAGGAGCTCTAAAAAGCGACACCGTTTCATGATTGATATTCCAAAAACTCGAGATTCGATTTCACTTTCATCGTACGAACCGCTAAACAATGGAATTTGCTGCTTGAGTGGGTGTTATATCTATACAATCTGGGTGCTATAAAGTTGCGTGTTAATCGGAAATCTTGGTTTAACAACTGGCGAGACAAATAATAATAAATAAATAAATAATAAATAAATATCGTAGGACATTACACACAGCGCCATCTGACCCCAAACTAAGCAAAGCTTGTACTATGCGAGCCAGATAACTGATAGAATACTTAAATACTTTTTTTTTTTGTAAATACATACAGATGTAACTTATTTGTAATTAAAAAGTAAACCGCTTTATAAGTGACGATCTTACTTGTCTTTGAATGTTTTTTGCTTATTTTAATAATCGTTCATGTACACTACACTAACTGTAAATAAATATAAATATAAATAAATATCGTAGGACTATACACACAGCGCCATCTGGCCCCAAACTAAGCAGAGCTTGTGTGATGGAAGTCAGATAACTGATAGAATACAAAAAATTTTTTTTTTTTGTAAATACATACTTATAATATATACAGAACACCCAGACACAGCACAAACATTTGTTTATTCACAAAATGTTTGCCCTGATTGGGAATCTAACCCACGCCCTATAGCTCTCAAGGCAGATATACTACCAACGAGCCAACGGGGCTGTCATCATCAACTGTGCTCATATCTGTATGTGTCTTCTGTGCATTTAACATTTTTATTTCTATTCATCGCAGTTACATCTTCGTCGCGACATCTCTCGCACAATAAAACAATTTCTCACTTCTAAGGTAGCGTTTACAATGCAGAAGCAGCTCCCTCTTTATGACGCCGGCGTCTTAGGCCCTGCATACAAATTATAAGACACTTTCCACTTTACTGCATCGTTAGTTTGAACACTGCTGTTTAGTGCTGTCGATAGTGAATAAAAAACGGTATATTAACTCTCTTGTGTAATACCTACATTTTCAGGAACTTGTTCGGAATTACAAATTTACGATCAATAATTGGGAGTAATCTGGCGATTAAGTGTTAGTGTTTACGAAGGACCACTTGTTTTTACGAAACCTGTTTTAATTAGAAGTTGGCACCTTTTTCGTTGTCAAGGGGAAGTTTTTAAGGGGTGTCGAATTGCTTTGGAGTATAGCAGGGTTATACGGGATTGTACTCACTAAAATACCCCCTTTATTGGTGTTAGAGTGAAGGCTCTGAAGTTTCTAGTGCAACCTATCAGGAAAGTGAAACGCACAGGGAAATTGGGACGCGCAGAGTTTTACAAGATAACGTCGAACTGATGACAACTTCGAATGGCTACCTACGACGACATTAGACACTATTGTACTTTTGAAGTTTTTTTACCCACAACGGAACGGAGACGGTATATGCGTTTGGGGTGAGAGGATGTTTGTTTGTGCAAATCCATGTTGCCATTTTTCTCCGAAACTTCTAGTCCGATTTTGATGCAGTTTTCAGTTATGGGTTCGGGTTTAATTGGTACATTATTTTAGATAGGTGACAATTACTTTTGAACTAACGTGAGTTTTTTCAAAATTTTTAATTTTGCTTTTTATTGGATATTTAATGGTTGGGCGAATTTGATGATTTCATGTATCTTTTTTAATCCTTGGTTAATAAAACTTTGTTTCGAGTTATGCGGCCGTTGGTGTGTTTTCACAATAATATTGTTTGTTTATTGTTAATAATAAAAAAGGTAAGTTCAAAGGTAATTTCTTAAGAAGCATTTTTAGAGGTTCATAATGTAAGTTTCGGAGGCTCTGTAGGATACCGTTGAGACTGGAGAGACATAAATCCTAGCTTTTGGCACGGTTACGCCCTACATTTCTAAGTGTGAAGTAAATACGTAACTTGGTTCGGTAAGTCGTTGGTGAAGTGCTAAGTCCCATTTAGAAATGTCTACACGCCAAAGAAGGAGATTTTCGTTAAGGACTGAGGTCGGCATGTGGAACTGAATATGAAATAAGTAAGCCAGAAAAGATTTATTAATAGAGCAATGTAAGTATATTTGTAGGCGTCATATACTATACATATACTAAAATAGGTATACTTCCTAAGCTCTTAAAAAACAGAGGAGAATTTATTTCTTCTCTGAATAGGCTTGTGTTTGACAATATCGTACCCAATTTTAAATATTTATTTATACGTTAATGTGTAACATTGGTCTTGATTGTTCTTAAAATAGGCAGCCAAAACAACTATCAATTATATGCGTGTAAAAAGACAACAATTTTAAAGATTATCAACATTTTTAGAAATAATCACGCGCAAAAAGACTATGAAGTTAGTTATGTTTATTTACCTCGGTACCTTTAAACTGCTGTGAAAGTTTAAAAACTATATTATTAGAAATGTCAAAAGAATACATTTGTAAAAAGAAAATAAAGAATCGATGCTTTGTTAAGGCGCAGCGCGTTGTAAGATGATGTAGGTACTTAAACCTAAAAAGACCTACTTTATACACATTATGTAAACTCTTCAATAGGAAGCTCTATGTCGGGTATGTCGTGAAGTACAACTAACAGGAACGATATAAGTATAAACTAAACTAAAAAAACCAGCTTTGCGCTCGAAATAAAACCGAGCCCTTCAATTAGTTGCTTACTATTTTTTTTCAAATAATGGGCATAATTAATTAAGTAAAAAAAAACTTTGTTTAATTTATTAATTCCAATATCATTATTCATTGTTATTGTTTTCAATTGTTATCATGGGTTTGGACACGACACTAGATGTCTCTCACTTTAGACGTTTTTATTGTCTGAATTCCGAGTTGGTGACAGATGACAAACATTTATGTGACGACCTGGACCATGACCAGGATGTTTGTTCTGCATATATTATATATTGAGTGTGTATTTACAAAAACAGTATAATATGTACCTATTCACTTATCTGGTTCACACAGTGCAAGCTAGTAATTTAAAAACACTACATTTGACTGTCGCAGTTTTACACAATGTTTTCCCGTAACTTTCTGTTTTCTGAATGATGTTGCATATTGTGGTATTTCCCAGAAGCCATCGAGAAGGATAATCCAATACGCTTAATTGTTTAATAGGTGTTTACAAATGTTTAATTTACTCGTCTTATTAACAATGGTTTGAACAAACTAAAATAATAATTATCGTAGGATATTACACAAAGCGCCATCTGACCCCAAACTAAGCAAAGCTTATACTATGGGAAGGCAGATAACTGATAGAATACTTAGACTTTTTTTTGTAAATACATACTTAACATCCAGACAGAACAAACAATTTTTATACCACAAAATGTTTATCCTGAATGGGAATCGAACCCACGCCCTTAGTAGTAGTAGAGTGTAGTTTCTGTTAATACAGATATAAATAACCATCATTGGGCGTATATGGGAACCAGTAATTGATCGTACTGCAATCGCAGCCTTTTATAAATGCAGCTAGCTTCAGCGGGAAATGCTCCGGAAAACGGTGAGCGCACTTAACTGCCGAATATATAGCGGTTAAACCGAGTTCAACAAATGGCAATGTTTTAACCACGGCAAATGTATCACGAGATTATTCTTAAATAGAATTAAGTAAAGTTAATTATTTCGGTTTAGAATAGTTTTTTTTAATCTATTTTTATTCGGGAACATTGTGTCACATATGACTATGTCAGTCCCATAGTATACACACCCGTTAATCATATTGACCTGTTTACATTCTGGCCATTAAATGGCTGTAGACAGACTGATAAAACGTCTTAGCTACGCTAGACGTTGGCATAGCTAAGACACTCTGAATCAGACCGATATTTAAGGTATTGGGGTCATCCGTCCTTATTAGACTTTCTCTCATGTCTGCGCTCCGGACACACTCCATGAAGTCAATGGTAAATATCCTCAACATGTGCACCACATGTATCACAACTAGGTTCGGTTTGGGTATACATTTTAGTATAATAATGGGTTTTTAAATTTCCGCATAAAACATATATTTACTGTAATGACATGTTTATTTTGTGATTGTTCTGCTTGCACATGGCTTAGAAATAGTTAGATTGCATGCTCTGACAGCACGTTTATAGCTGTGACTAATTAAAAGAAAAACATTATTCATGAACATGCATTTTGAGAGGTGTTAGGATCTATATGAGTAATGCACGAAAAGTCGTCATTATGTGACTAACAAAATTACATAACTATCTACTTTTTAATCTCATAACTTTAAAATGGTCTGTTGGCAAAAATAATTTCACTAGTTGTGCCGAAATACGCTAGTGTATACGATCATGCATAGAATAGAAAGTAGCTGTTTGTCTGAGTAGGTACCTACTACGATACGTTAGATTTTATTTTATGAATTATCATATTTTTTCTACATTTATAAAAAAAATACTATCTACTCGAACTCTAACTACTCTAACTCTAGTGCTACGGAATGAGGAACTCCCTTACAATGCGTGCCGTGTTAAGGCTTTTTGTATTTGGCTCTCTCTCGAGAATTTGGTCTAAACTTTTCGCTACAAGGCCTACTATCGAAACAATGATCGTCGAATGAAACTTCTACAATTAATAGAAGCTTTTTATTTCATTAAATTTACTCGAGCGACTGTAGTATTTTTTACTACTTGAAGTAATTAAAACTTGAAAGTGCCATATTTCGATAGTTTTTTTTTGCGCAAAACCGTTGCAAAGTTACTCAGATCGAAATCGAACAGTCTAATTTGTTAAATTGAAAAGAAACATCGCATTGTTCAGATAGAATTAGGTTTATTTGTGAAACCCATTCGGTCGTAACAGAAGATCCCTTTGAAATAAGTGGATGGAATGAGTGAAATGACCTATAAAGCGGATAGATGTGGCAGTTTCGACGGAGCTTAGTGTGTATTTTGTTCGCTTATTTTGCCGTCCTCTTATTTAAAGATGGCTTTCACTGCCGATGATAAGGCGTCTCTACAAAGTCAGTTGATATCTAATTGGCAACTTTGTTAAGTGAGATTTTGTACGCCTCTTTTATTTTTATTATCATTGATAAGTAAATAAATCTTGAAAGACATTTAACATTAACTTAAACTAAGCAAAACTTGTGGAATTTAAAATACTTGTATACTATTTTAAAATACATATAGGTATAATATATGTTTGAAAGATCTAAAAACGAAACGCTGCCGCAAGACTTTCCCCTATTTCCTTAATCTTACTATAATATAGTCTATGTCACTCAGATATAATAAACACACAAGAATTGACCTAAAATAAAATAACTTAAAATAATAACTACTATAATATTATAAATGTGAAAGTTTGTATATTTGGATGTTTATTACTCAATCACGTATGTTTTATTTCTCTAAGAATCCAATTCTTAAATCAACGTGGACGAAGTCGCGGGCGCAAGCTAGTGATAAAAAAACCTATTTTAAATAAAATGTTCATTTTTCCATTCCAAAGATTAAGAGTAGGTACACAAGTATCTTGATAATTACTTCCTGCACAATCCCTTCCCACTCGTATTATTAAAGATTTACATCTCACCCGTCATGTGTCATGTTGTATCATATTACAAAGACATTCATCCCAGGATATTATAAAATAATCATGTTTGCAGCTACAGTTGCAGAACAGACTCCGTAGAATGGATTAGACCTGTTTACACTGTTGAGTAATGACATACTGTCAGGTAGTTTGTAGTGTACGAATGAGGGTGCAGAAGGATAACAATAGATGCAAATCCAAAGATACTATACTTGAATATATAAATATCGTAGGACACAGCGCCATCTGACACCAAACTAAGCAAAGCTTTACTATGGGAATCAGATGACTGATAGAAAACTTTTCTATACTTAAAAAATATGATCTCTTTTTTGTTTAGGTTTTTTCTTTTGTACAGTTTATATTTTGGCGCTTATGACCTTTCTTCCCCCGAAGTATCAACACAGATAATGTACATAGAAAAGTAAAACAAACTTTTGAGTTCATATTATTAGTGTGGTTATTTCCAAACAAAAGTAGATATGACTTTTTAAACTCTGCATAGATTACGAAAATGAATACGAAGAGCACCTTCCTCAATGGAGCTATCGTGATTAGTAAATTTTAAATATTTAAAGTACATAAGTAGTAGTTTCCACATTAATACTTAACGTGCAAAAATATCTCAAGATCTAACAGATTCCCAGGAAATACTTACAAGCAATTTGTACACTCCTGTCGCCTGAACATCGTTAATCTACGACGTAATATGTTTTGACACATTTACATAAATAGCACTTTAACAGCTATGACACCCAGAATTTATGATGTTTGATATGTGACATATTTTGGGAGATAATGTTATTTATTAACAGAGATGAGTTATCATCGGATATTTGCAACTATGAGGGCATGGAGTTTGCTGGAATATGCTCTAATTTTTTTAGCTTTGTCCTAAATGAAATTGACAAGTGAATAACATATTTTTTATGTAATCTATTGACGATTTTTTATAGAATAGCTGTTTGTTTTTTTATGATTTTAGAATTCTGTCCGTAGTAAAAGTGTTTCAAATTGATGAGTACAAGGAACCCATTTCCACTAACATATAAATTGATGTGGAAATGTAAATATAAGCGTATAGAAATAAGGATTGTGTGTATGCCTTGAGCATTCATGGTCACCATGGAAGGCTCTTTGTGGCGGCGTCGTGTGTCGCTCTTTCCTTAGATAAGGTTGGGGAGGGCGATGGCCGGCACATGCGTCATACTCGTGATCGGGTACTGATTGCGGGTCGCTGGTCTGCTCGCGGTATATACACAAACTAGTACTTTAACCTTAGGTTAAGGTTAATTAAACAAATTCCCTCTCCCTGTATTGTATTTAAAGTAAAAATAATAATAATTGTGTAGTTAAAAAGTTTACAAAGGTTACGGACCCCGGTGTCTGTGAAATGTATGCGTAAAATAAATACATGATAACCCCAATCCACTTAGAATAACTTCCACTTTCCCTAAACTTATAATCCGGTATACAGTATGTATCTCTGCCAATTTGAAACATGATCGATTTTGTTATAATGGTGAAAAGATAATCACAAATGTAGCAGCAGATAAGATGCAGAGTATATATATGTATAATGTTAGTGTGAGAGCGATTGCTTCACTAAGTTACACTCGCACAGCTCCGCTTTCATTTATCTACTACCCAATATTAATTTTCGATCGATAAGTTTGCATGCGACAAGCGTAAAAGTTCCGCAAACGAGTCGATTACACGCTCGGATTTCGGTAGGCGATATGAGGCAGAATTAATATTAAATTAATTCCTGTATTTAGTACGAAAATACGGTAATTAACGACCGACGTGTTCTCCCCTCACGGTCGGTTTACGAGGTGATAAAACTGTGGAAAGCAGGGACTGGATAACCTTAAAATTTCGTAAATAATGAATGACGCTATAATCTTACTAATATTATAAATGTGAAAGTTTGGGTACATGGATGGATGTTTGTTACTCTTTCACGCAAAAACTATTGAACGAATTTGGATGAAAGACACTTAAAAATATATAAAATACTTGACACTGGCAGAATGTACAACGTGCAATGCTACAACTCAACTAAAAAAACTTTTATTTTGTTTCAGGTATGTGTCGTTCTCAGTAGTGACAATTCAAAAGTTAACCCTATGATTATGCAACAGACGTTAAGGTATTTTTTTTTTCTGTATATAGTTTAGTAAAGCTCTATACTCTTAGAGATGAGAAGTGTACCGTGAGAATTCTGAGAATCGTAGTTTATAAACACGGCAATCATTTTCGTAGTATATACATAATAATGATTCACATCTACCAAGTAATCACGTGTGGGTCTTCTATAAAACATATTTTATCGAATAGAGTAACGAAATACTAGGAGTTCAGATATTCTAGAGCTCAACACACGCGTTTGTAACTAGATGCGTCCTGGTGGCATACATAGCTTTCCAGTTTGACAGTAGAAAAATTAGTCTAAATTATTGTAATAATAATTTACTATTATTTTATTATTTATTATTATTACTTGTCACAAGGGATTATGTGGTAGTTATATTACGTATTAATTCTGTCGTTATTAAAATTAGGCTATTAATATTTTATCTATATTTCTGTTATACATACTGATGTCTTGCCAAATCTCATCAAAAAGAGACCCAGGCATTTAAAATTTAATACAGATTAAAAAAGATGATTTTGAAATTAGATTTTCAGGTTTTACCTTTTTTTTGTTATTTATGGCCACTAAATATTGGTTACTTTCAAATTATGATGATGATATATTATGATTTTAAATGTCTCTAGTTTATTTTCTGCGAGACAAACATAAAAAAAGACTATAAACAACTGCAGAAGTAAGTTAGGGTAACTCATGTGGTGCTCATGCATGTACTCGTATTATACATATGGTTTATATAAATACTCTGAATCACTCTGCCTATTCATGGAAATCGCATTATAATACGTTGCGTTGTTAAAAAGATCTAAGCGTAAAGACGGTGGGAAGCGACTTTGTTTTATACTATGTAGAGATTATAAAAAAGAAAAAACTTTTTTGTCGAGCGAACCTATTCAGTTATCAATAGAATAAAAATGTATTCATTCCTCTATTCCTTCACGTGTATGCAGATGCTTCGATCGAACGCAGAAATGTACACGGAAGTGTTCGAAAGCTAGCATTTGACACCAGTCGGATACGGCACAGCTAGTGTACTGACGTTACTAGGTTGCATGCAAACGCGGCTGAAGCCCTGAAACTGGGTCGGTTTACAAAACTGGTGTAATTTATTCCTTGTCTTTGTCATGTAAAACCGATACGACCTTTTGTTTCGAAGTATGCATAAAAACTTTAAGCCGAACGGTGTATACGTTTTGGTAACTATTCTGTTTTCTTTTATGATTAGTAGAAACAAATAAAAAAAAAAAACATTAAATTTTATTTGCACACTACTGATTGGCGGCAGAATATCTGGTACTACGATGGTACCTACCTAGACGACCTCCTAAGGAGATCTACCACCAAGTAAAATTTGTAAGCCTTATGATGGTATGAAGTCAAATTATCTAAATTTCAAGATGTTTTTGTAATAGGCAATAGTCACAGTTACCCAGATTTCAAAATAGTAGTACAGGGTTTCCTTTCAAAATAGTATATAAATAAATAAATAAATGATGGAAGTCAGATTAGGTACTGATAGAATACTTGAATACTTTTTTTTTGTAAATACATATTTACCTACTTATATATAATAAATACAGAACACCCAGACACAGAACAAACATTTTTTATATCACAAAATGTTTGTCCTGGGTGGGAATCGAACCCACGCCTTTCAGCTCTTGTAGCAGACATACTACCAATACTACAAATGGCAGTAACATGAAACTTTTACGTCATTTGCTTTTGGGTTGCATCAATTTGCTAAGCCGGTATCAAATTGTCAATAAATCAGTGCAATGCCGATAACAGGGCATATCGGAAGCTTGAGATTGACACAGGTCGGATATAGCAGTTATTAGATGTAGGTTAATACCACGATGCTTTGCTCGTGAAAATTGAGCTGATTTTAAATCTCTATCAAGTTTCTGTTTCCTACGAATTGAAACGGAAATATGATGAAGCGCAAGTCATACAAGTCATAGTTTCAATATCGCTTATTACACGTACAATGTACATAATGTATTTTTTGATTTTATAGAGTCTACCTATAATATTTTATGCTTCTGATTTTCAGTTCCAGGTTTATGCATGACGTAAACACAGCCGCAATACGTCGACTGTGTGACAACATTTAACGAAATAAAAGCTTGTTATTTCGATCGAACGATCCCAACTTAATTTACACAGTAGGTTGTTGGCAGATGAGCTGAATGAGAAAAATTCTACCACCTAAGTCGAATATTCAACATTTGTAGCCCAATATTGTTTTGTTAGCTTATTTGCTAGTAGATCTGCTTCCTAAGCTGAATTGGGGTATGGGTTCGATTCCCACTCAGGACAAATATTTGTGTGACAAACATAGATGTTTATTCTGTGTCTGGGTGTTTCGTAGTATTATATAAGTATATATTTACAAAACTATGTAATATTATATACTTAAGTATGTATTACAGTTATTCTATCTGGTATCTGGTTCCCATAGTACAAACTATGCTTAGTTTGGGATATCGCTGTGTGAAATATCTTCCGATGTTTATTTATTTTTCCCTTACAGAGAGGGCACGTAGTTGTTTTTGAAATCCAGTTCAAAGTCCTCGAATAAGTGTTATGAAACGAATAGAATAAACATTTGGACCCCTAATTCGATATCTCGTGAAATTGTTTTCTCTTTACGATTCATCAATTTCGAAGAGCAATCAACTGAAATTGGATTCGTTACTGGGATGGGCCACAATTGGCACTTTTACACGTCGATTTGAATCCACCACCGGCTGGAGATACGACTGATTGTAATGTTGCTCTGAGTAAACTTTGCACTGGTTTTTTATTCAAAGCTGAAACTGAAAGAAAAGATTACTTTTTAAATTGTTTTTATTTTTTTAATGTAATAGTAGTGAGATGTTCTATACGCTCTGCTGATGGTAAGAGATAACGCCCGTCCATGACTATTGCAGCGATACACAGAACTTTGAATTGTGAAAAAAGTCCAGGACATCTCTCCATTAGCGCTAATTACTTTCGATTATCGATTTGTAGCGCTAAAGCAAATCGACTAATATTACGTAGCTCTATTTTCGAGCAACTATCAATCTGATGCCCTTTTCACTTACATTGTCATTTTACAATACGTAAGCTTGTTAAATTTTGCGAGAAGATGTTAAGCTGCTAGCTACTCACCGTCAGTACCATCGTCTGTTGCCGTCAACTATGGAAGCCTGTGGATGACAAACGCACCCAGCTTGATTGCATACTTGGCAAACCTTCGTGTTTATCCATGATACTCCTTAAGTACTCGGTAATAAGGATGGTAACATAAATCACCCGCAGTTGCTAGTGTTTGCGGAAATGTTAGTCGTGTCGATTACTCGCTGCGCTGTTTAGACATAGCTTTTGTTTACAATTGACACACGCTGCAGCAGATTTTGCTAACGGCGGATGCCATTCCGCCTTCTTAGCACAGAAAAGTAAATGTAGTGAAGCTAATTGTAACTTGTGTAGTCTTTTGTTTCGACTTTTAAATTTGTTTTGTTGTTCTGTTTGTGGAGATATTTTAAAATGTTTTATTTATCTTCCAGGTATGTTTTTTCTTGGTGATAGATATCCTTAGCAGGAGGTTGTCTGGGCAGGTCCAACCGCCAGATATTCTGCCGCCAAGCAGTAAACATTACTGTGTTCTAGCTCGAAGGGTACTGCAGCTAGCGAAATTACAGGGTTATTGAGACCTTGAGACTAACTATTGAAAGTCTTAAAGTAATGATCGCCAAAGCAGCGATGCCCTGGACTTTGTTTTGCTACTCAAAGTTCTGTATATCGCTGCAATGGTCTTGAACATGCGTTACCTATTACCAGGAAAGCGTCTCATTACAATTATACAAAAAAACATGTCAGCTAGTTCATTTAACATATTACTGTTAAATAAAATTTATGACATCCAGCGCCGAAACATGGACACTCACAGTCATTCAGTCTCACTCATCCGATCATTGATTCAAAGTCAAATAAATTTATTCCAGAAACTCTAGGAGAATCTGAAAAAGGGTAATTCCATTATTTATCTAATCATAGATTTATCAGCGTAATAAACTGAAATATAGGATATTACATTTCACTTATTTTGTATGTTGTTAAGTTTTACTAAAATTGCTTCACATCTATCTGCAATAGTTTTAGTTGTAAAACAAGTGAGAATAATACATCATACATCGGTTGGAAGTCGTCCAACAGCTCATATAAAAAGCTATTTCGGAGAGTTTGATTCATCATTTACTTTGTGTTTATGTTTTCGAATAACCGTGCAGTTTATAGAGAATACAGTAAATAAAGCAGAGTTTTCGCACTGCGGCATCAGTCTATTAACGTTTCTTGTGGAACTCCATTACCTCAATACAAAGTTCAAGTTGATGCTAGTTATAGCGGAATACATAGTAATATTCGATTCTCTGAAACAGGAATCGAGATATCCTACTCCCACAAACACTTAATTATTACTACAGATTGGAACATCGCATCGGCAACTATCAAGTGTCTTGTTTTCAACCGCAATTTCTGTATTCTACAATATGCTACTGATATTGCGGTACCTACTTGAAGATGCCTCTTGATTTGAGTTGAGATTAATTGCCATTTTGATTCAAACCACCAGCTTACCATTAAATACAGACATTGCTTCCACATGCATCCACTTATCTGTATCTATTCAGTTGAACTCTGTAATGCGTTTTGTAATTACCAGCAGAGGGTAGTGTGCTCAAAACACGATACATGTTAGAAGTAGTCGCGCATTTCACGACCAGAAATTAATTAAAGACACCACTTTCATCACAATTTTACTGCACAGCTTTGAAAGCAAGATTTGAATTAAACCATGGTTTGTTGTTGCGTTTTATCGATACTTACGGTTCTATTTGATAAAAGTTAACTAAAAAATATGTCATTTGAAATAATTTGACATTTGTCATTTGACAGCCCTGTTGGTTCATTGGTAGTGTATCTGCTTCGAGAGCTGAAGGGCGTGGGTTCGATTCCCACTCAGGACTAACATTTGTGTGACTAACATCGATGTTTGTTCTGTGTCTGGGTGTACTGTATGTATTATAAGTATGTATTTCCAAAAAAAAAAGTATTTAAGTATTCTATCAGTTATCTGTCTTCCATAGCACAAGCTCTGCTTAGTTTGGGGTCAGATGGCGCTGTGTGTAATGTCCTATGATATTTATTTATTTATTTATTTAAATTCTGGACGCTACATGCTATGGCCTACTTGCTTTTGTAAATATTGTCGTTTATTTACAGCAAGACTAATTTGAAGATAAAGTTGCCTGAACTTAAAAAAAAACTATAATCATTGTCTGATGGACTACAATAAAAAAAAGACATTAAATTTTTTAGTAAGTTTAAATATGTCAACGAAAAACTTCACAAAAATATTCTCAATATGGTGCTATACCGATAGAGTGAATCGGTTTCTTCTAGTTAAGCGTGCTCGATTGTAGACCGCATCTTCGCTTAACATCAGGCGAGTTGGCAGTCAAACGCAAGTCTTTTCAGTAATAAAATAACTCGTATGTAAGTACAAATATTAACTTTTTAGTTGGAAAATTCTTTTATGACCTAACACAAACACAACCGAAATAACTAATCTGTTTAACTTTCTATACAAACACAATTACACTGCTTATATGTAAATCAGTAACAGCCTGGATGAAACCCAATGTTCCACTACCCGTCAGCAGCGTATCAAGTAAGCTAATAAGACTGAAACAAAATGTAACGATAATAATCAACTATGGTCTGCATAGTGCACGTTACCGTCCAAGCCAAACGAGCATGCTCTATTGGATGGTAGCTGAACTTTCCGTGTCGGCGGGCCTGTATCGAGGAACTTCGGCGATTAAACAATTGAGGCCGACTGGCAGCACGCCTAAGGGGCGAGATATTGCGCCTCTATCCTGTGCTTCTGCTGCTTAACTAAAGTGTCCACTGCACAGTGCACATGATCGATGTGTGGCCAAACTAACGAACAATGATTCTGGGGTACGTCACTAATTTCTTCCAAGTGTACCTTGCAAAGAGTATGGATTGAATTCAAACCTGCCTATTTTGTAAAAAAGAGTAAATTTTTCACGCATTTTTATAAAAGTAATTAGACACACCGTCACTTAACATCAGATGAGTTGTAGTCAAACAGCAAACTAGCCTGTCAACAAAAAAAAAATTGTAATATCGACCAACTAATTGAAGCCTTATGAGGCGTTATAATAACGTAACATTTAGATCCCTACCTTGTACGTCTGTCGGTAATTTAAAATAACGTTTAGCACATATTACTTATTTGGTCTCGGTCATTTTTGAACGCAGTTCCAAAGTCCTGATAAATCTAGTTATTGAGTTGGAAACCTAGAATGTTTAGAAACTAACATTTCTGTAGCGAACACAAAAATATCAATTAGTAACTGTGCATTGTTTGCAATAAGGAAAGCCAATTAGCGAGTGTTCCCACGAAATAAAACTTCGTATTTTTCAGCATGAAGTTGAGCTTTGCGATACGGTACAAAAAAGGGCACGTAGAGAATGTAGGAAGCTAAGCACGTTCACATTACTTGGAATATGTACTTGACTAAAAACGTCTCACGGACGGACATTCCCGGCACACGATACTGTCCGCCGGTCGAGGTTACTGGAATTATAGTATTCAAACGCAGAGCATGCAAATGCGAACAAACTTGAACAGGACAAAGTTTTTGTTTTGTTTGATTTAAAGTACGCCACCGCACCGATACGAGGTTTTGAATATTAATTTATTTAGATGCGGATAGAAAGAGGCTTTTAGTTACAACATGGAACAGCACTCGTAGCGAAAGATGTCGTAGGTTTTTTTTTTAGATTTAGCAACCGGTGATATTTGTACCAATGGTAGGCGAGAGGTGCCTATTCGAGGAGTTCGAAATGCCTGAATTTTAGGAACAGTATAATAAATCTACTAATAAGTTTTATTAATGTAAATTGTCTCGTTTCTTAATGAATATATTTTTTATCTTTTCAAGGTCAGAGCTTATAGATATCTTATGTCTTTGTTACCGTGCGTTTGTTTGAGAGTTGTGAGGTATGATACAGCTATTTAAGTTTATGATGCGAAAACATGATGAAAATTCACCTTACCAAAACGTTTACCTTAAAAATGTGAAAAAGTTCAACCAATCGTAAATGGAGCGCCAAGAAAGTTTTTTACTAATATTTAATGGTCGCGTGGTCGGACAATTTGCGTGTGGCGACTCGGAAGTAATTTTCCTTCGTCGTCAATAATGGGGTTCGATCATCTGTGTAATGGAGGAAAGTGTAAAATTTAAAGCTACTTTGGTCCAAGATCCCTTCGCGATATTTCGGTCAACGTTTAGAATCAGGGTTTCTCACAAAATGAGCCTATTACTTACCGATCCTTTTATTTTCGTAACATGATTTGCTCTAAACAGATTGGAAAAATATGTTCATCGAACAGTTGAAGATAGATTTTCGAATTAACTGCTCATAAAAGGCTGCATCAACATTTCTTTTGAATAGTATCCCTTTGATGTTCCGTTGAGGATTTTACAAATGAAACGCCATCAAAGATTGGAATTAAAACTCTTTGACATGTTTTTTTCATTCCTCGGGAAAATATAATCAACTTTTAAATAGGAGAGATTCTTTGACATATTCGGTTTATTTGTTCACTTAGTCACTTCACTTCAGTCAGTTCACTTAATAGGACTAGGGAGGTACCACCGCAGTACCAGATACCCGCTAAGCAGTAGTTTGTAAACATTACTGTGCTCCGGTTTGAAGGATACTTGCTGCAAAATTACGGGACTGTTGAGGCTAACCATCAAAATTCTGAAAAGCAGCGAGCAGCAGCCTGGTCTTTGTTTTATTAATCCAAAGTTCTGCGTATCACTGTGAGCGTCATTTTACTATTTCAAGTCACATATTTTTAAATACAAGATATTAAAACAACATAACAATAAAACTGCAAAAAGTTACCTTTGATATTCTGGAGAAAAAGAGGTATCTAATTCACGTCTCGTACAAAAATATATCTTTTCAAATACAAAATACAAACATTTTATTAATAACACCAAACATACAAGTCAACTTTCGTAATCTCTTTGAATAACTCAAAAACACTGAGATTACGTGTCAATGAAAAATGACGAAAAAATAATTTAAGTCTACCAGACTTTCTATGAATTACACTGTTTTCTTTTACTAAAGAAAAGAAAAAAACGTACATAGCAGACACAATGTATTACCCCCTTGGGCAGAGAAAACGATAGAGAGTGATCATAGCAAACTTTTAATATTTCTGCTTTACGACGCGAAAATTGAAGTTCCCACGATTTTTATGACGCCTGCTCGAGTGCTTACTTTTCCCATTTCTGTACAGCCATAAATAACGATGTCCACCTTTTAACTAACGAAATTTAGCATCCGTTTAATATGCGACCGAGCAAACGTTGCAGTTTTTAAAGAGTTGAAACACTTTATTAAATGCTGGCACAAAAAGTTCTGCAGATGAAGTAATAGAGGCTTGTTTTCCTGTCCTGTTCTGTCCGTGACTTGGCCGGAGCAACGCTCCGCTTGGCTGCGCTCCAACAATGCCTGATGACGTCTCCCACACGTTAAATTGATATTGGCACTTAGAGCACTATACCTTGTCACCGATCATGCTTTAGAACCTCAGACTTTTCGGGACTCCAGATTGTCTTTAGTACAATTCCGTGTCTGCTAGTTTTATTAATTGCTGCTGAGAGTTGGCAGCGTATACTTTTCCTTTGATCGCCACTGAACGTTTGTCAAGTAAATGGCTGTGTACACTCGAAAAATATATAATTCTTTTCAATGCTATGACTAAAGAAAATAGTTTTGAAACGCTGTTAAAAATTCATTAAAAACTAATGCTGCATCTCAAAATTGACCGTGTGAAATGTCGTCTGCAATTACTGGGAGAAATCCGTATTATATTTGAATACCCTTAATTGGATCACCACAAAACTTTACAGGCGGTTACTTTATGCTAATGCAATGTTGTGGTTCGAAATGGATTGAATCGAAATTGTTACCAATTTTGCACCATTTCAATTCAATTGTGCTAGTAAATAGTGATTATATAAGTTGGCGTGGGTTATTTTGTGTTAAAGCGCCATCTATGATAGTTCGAAGCTTACAACAAGCTGTCATAGATGGCGCTTATTAGGCTGTTACTAAAAATAGAGTTCTTCAAACAATTTTTTTTAATAATGCCACTGCAGCAAAAACTGGCAAGGACGTCGCTCAAAGACTGCAGTAGGCACTTTATGTTGCCATTGGCAAAAAAGTGATGTTGAAAACGAATTAAACTCATAGATGGGGTATGTCGCGAGGTCTCAGTTTGTAAAGAACTACTAGTTCATTTAGTGGCTGTGTGATAACCTTGTCGTAATGCTAAGCCTCAATCGAAAGTGATGACGTTGTATATACATAGTTGCTTATGTAAGCAATGCTCGTGTAGATTGCTCTGCAATAAAGGTCACGGTGCTTCGGTTGCGCAATGTGACTCGATGATATTCAACTGTCTGGCAAAACAAGCCTGCTATTTTGTTTTTGCTGGGATGATGTGTAAACCGGTCGTTGCCTGCGCTAATTTTAAATTGCTTGTGTTTAACGAACTATTACTCAACGATACCTTATCTTAATAATCCAATAAAGTTTTCGTAGGCCTATTAAGTAAATAAAAAACAGCCTTGATTCTCGTGAAACACCCTCTGTTAAAAAACATTCACTTGTGCGGTTGATTGACCTTAAACTTCGTAAAATTATTTGTCTTTGTTACAATGCATAATTTTAATTCTGAATCCAGGCGGACTATTTATTACGTTTATGAGCGAGTCGATAACACTATTATCTCTCTCCTTTACTACTGACGTAGTATTACGATCCTGACGTAAACATTGATGGCGCAACTGATAAATTAGTCCTTGAAATACTTCCCTTTGGCCTTTGATCGGCTGTAAACCTTAAGTACTAGTTTAATGAAGATCCTGTCGCTCGCTTACAAATTAACCTGGCTTTAATAGTAATCCTTAATCCCTGCGCAATAAGATTCACAGCTTCGTTGAATATAGTCGTAAACGAAGACTGACAATATTTAATTAGCTTGAGCGTATTTAAAGGCTGACGTTCAAGAGGTAAATAAAATGCAACCTCAGATGTTCTTCGATTACTGTGAAGCACTTTCGAAAAGTTTCAATTTTTTTTTTATAATAAGTAGGCTAGCGTTTGACCGTCATCCCGCCTGATGTTAAGCGAAGATGCGGTCAACGATGGAGCACGCTTGCCTAGAAGACATAGATTTACTCGCAACTTGAAGGTTTTCATTTTTCAAGACAGTTTTCATCGGGGAACACCCTCTCGGGCAGCAGATTCCAATGTCTAGCGGTACGTATGAAGAAGGTGGAATCAAACAGCTTAGTTCGAGCTTTTGGAATTTGCACGTTACTTATCTGCTGCTCCCCTAGGGGTAGTTCAACTTCTATATACTCATAGCGGTAAAGTAATCGAAAGAAAGTTAAATGTGAACTTCCTCTAGCATCAGCGTGTAATCGTATAAACTTGCCCCCGCAAAGCGTTTAACTTTCGCCATCTCTCTGTGGAGTTAATGATGTGAGAATTTCATATTTGGTTACGAGAGCTAGTATGTTCCATGTATTCGGTGTAAGTAACTCAAGGTTGAGTGGTGGCTTGCAAAATTTCTAAGATATGCGTGATAAAGGAATTTCGATGTTATACGTTTACGTAAAAAGATATTTTTTGATTGAGTTATAAATAAAAGTATTGACTGGTGAAGTTATTAGAAATATTGCAGAATAGCGTTTCTTATCAAATGTCACATAAATTCCGGCGGAGCGCGTTTGGGCGGCCGCGGTTGAAGGCGATGAACGTTGGAATTTTGCCAATGGCCGGTGCATTGTTACTCTGCCATGTTGGTAAATTAATATCGGCAATAGAGCCGCAGTACAAGGCAGTTTCGTCTAATATACCTTCGCCGGCGATATCGTACACTCTCGGTAACATTAGACGTATGCCAAAGGTATCACACAAGTTTTTAATAAAACCGTAATGTAATATACATTTTGACAACTGATCACCAGCTAACCTGATCCGATCAGTCGACAAAGTACATATTAAAAAAATGATTTATTTTTTTATGGTTGACAGGCTAGGTGTTGGATCACAGCTCATCTGAAGTTAAGTGACGGTGTGGTCGAATATAGTAAACACACTTAGCCTGGAATGGAATGGGCTCTCAGTAAGGCGGCTGCCGGAACACGCCATTAGATGCTTGGCGGCAGATTTAACAGTAACTTCCTAATTACATTTGCATATAATTGAGAATTTGTCATTTGCATTATTGACAGCCTTATTGGTTGATTGGTAGTATGTCTGCTTTAAGAGCTGTAGGGCGTGGGTTCGATTCCCACCCAGGATAAACATTTTGTGGTATAAACAAGTTTGTTCTGTGCCTGGGTGTTCAGTATTTATTATAAACAAGTATGTATTTATAAAAAAAAGTATTTAATGATTTTATTAGTTATCTGACTTCAATCAATCAAGCTTTGCTTAGTATGGGGTCAGATGGCGCTATGTCTAATGTCCTACAATATTTATTTATTTATGTAACTTATGCAAACGGAAAATCGATCATTGCAGAATTGGCTTACTTATTTCGAACAACCTTGTGTTTTGGAAGAAAGACAAAATTAAAGTGATCATTATTTTCGTTTTCATCTTCCGGAGCGGGTATCCTTGCCAAATATCACTACAATCACCGTAAGGACGGCATTAAGATGGCTACAGTCTGATTTAGCGCCACTGTATCTGTGTAAACACCAGCGCTCTGAAGAAATCGAAGATTTCAAGGCTGGCTTTGTGCTCTTGACATGCTAAGCATTGATAATTAGCCGGTTCCGTCGCGGTGTCTCTCGTTAAACAATAGCTGGTATATTCTGTTTGTTTACAGGCATGGCTTAACTTTTACTTCATGTCTCAATAGACATTGAGTAATGGATTGTTTACTTACCATTTGCTTATTTTCGACGTTGATCGCAAGTTTGCCATGTCTCGTTTGCCGTCTCCGTTTCCACATAAGTCGACTCGACATGTTAAAAGCTCAAAAGTTTTCCTTTAGTTAAAGTTAAGATTTATACTCCAAGAAAATAATGTTTATACAAGTCTTGAAATTATTATTTTGTTATGCTGTCCCGTGGGTATACAAGCCGTCTGTGCCAGCGTCCGCTTTCCGGCTTTGTCTCTTTAACTTTAGTTTAACTATCTCAAACGAGCAGTTGCACTTACTTCGAAACTTGTGAAATTGTTACAGGTGTACTTCGTTTGTCTGTTATCCCTGTTATAAGTTTATGCTAGCATCTGAGGTTGACGAAGAGTATCCAATGCATTTCTTTTAACACTAAGCAGATAAATAAATATAAACAAATATCGCAGGATATTACACACAGCGCCTTCTGACCCCAAATTAAGCAAAGCTTGTACTATAGAAGTGAGATAACTGATAGAATACTTAAATACTGTTTTTTTGTTGTAAACACGTACAGTACAAAGTTTGTCCTGGGTGGGAATCCAACCCACACCATTCAGCTCTTGAAGCAGACATTCTACCAATGAACCAACAGGGTTGTTGCTACTGGGCTGTTATATTACGAAACTCAACATGTACAGACAATTTTGGAGCGCAAGGGTTGAGTATTCGAAATTATTGAAATGCTTTCGTGCAGCATCTAAGTTGTGAATTGGCCAGGTGTCGTCAGTTTATACGCAATGTTCACATGTAGATCTATGCAATTTGCTCTCGGTATCTGATGCTACTGTGCATGTGCATAAAGCGGTAACTGACGCTGGCGACACGGCGTTGGTCTCGCGTGCATTGCAATCAGAGCGTGAACATCACGCAACAGTTTCAAGGTCGCATGGTGTACGCTGCATCGTGCGCAACTGGAATAGATAGTTAAAAAAAAAAACGCTTTTTTAGGTCTAGTAGTTCTTAGGACTTTACACACAACGCCATCTGACCCCTAACTAAGTAAAGCTTGTACTGTGGAAGTCAGATAACTGATAAATTACATAAATACTTTTTGTTACAAATACAAATACAAATAAATCTTCTTGTTGTTTGTAAATTCATACTAACAATTTATTTTTTATTTTTTTACTGTAAAAGTAATAAGACGATCGAGGCGCTCTCCTGATGTTAAGAGACAACGCCTGTCCATGACCATTGCAGCGATACACAACTTTGAGTAACAAAACAACGTCCAGGGCATCGCTGCTTTGGCTCTCATTACTTTGAGACTAGATGGTTAGTCTCAACAGCCCAGTAAGATAAGAATAAGTAATATGTAAGATTTATTCGTGTTATTAGTTTTACATGTAGACTATTCTACTTTTTTTTTTTTAATATTGGAGGACATTTAACACAGCCCCATCTACTACTATGGGAACCAGACAGCTGACATAATACTTAAATACTTTTTTTTGTAAGTAGGTACATGCTTATACAAATACAAATCTTTTATTAATAACACCAAAGTTACAGGTCATTTTTCCATTCATATTTTCAATACATACAGATACTTATAATACACAATATTGTTGGAAGGGCTTTCAGTTTTCTAGTTTATCTATACAAGACACTTGATTGATTTAGGCGTTACTTTGCGGAAGTACATTTTGAGTGTTCAAGGTATATATTTAGTTTAATTCCACTTAACTGTAACCGAAAGGTTACAACTTAAATTAAAATTTAATTAACTTGACGACGATTTTATAAAAGCTTATTGTAACATTGCTTAATATCTAAAACTAAAATTTGGTATAAACTTATACTCTAAAACAAGTTATAACACAAAAACGTATTGGGTAGGACATTTTAATTTAATTCGTATATTCGTATTTTGCTCGATTTCAGCTATACCATGTTAGTCTGTATTTGACAAAATAAAAGTTACAGGAGAACGGCGGGTTTGCATAGCAAAAGTGTAATAGTTTACATACTTGACTTTAAAAAAAACCTTGACTAACATCTCGCTGATGGCAGTCTGTTGAACGAAATCCTTATGCTATAAAACCCGTAGCTAATGTTCTGCGGCTATTGTATCGTTAAAAGTACACAGTTTTTTATTTAAAAGCTGATGTCATTCTATAGATTAAAAAAAAATTAAAACTAATCGCAGTTTCCTGCGGGTTATTCACCTCAAACAGGCTGTCTCGCAATGGGTTTTAGTTCGTGGAATGACGTATAAATGATAAGGATAAATTAGTCTGTGAATTACAGCAGAATCAACATAGATTTGTCAATTATTATCGTTATCTTATACTAGAAAAGAGTATGATAGAATAGAATAAAATATAACTTTATTATACACCAAAAACAAATTACAATGAAATACAAATATCAAGCAAAAAAGAAGAAGATATATAACAAAACAATATATGTAACAGATAATTTGATGTATAAGGGCGATCTTATAGCCTAGAGCGATTTCTTCCAGACAACCTTTGAATGGAAAGAAAAGCAAATAAATATTGGGTTGGTGTATAAAAAAATAGTTGTGTATGATAGTGGGTAAACAGGTGTGTTTCATCAGTCTAACTTGAGAGTCAGTTCCGATTTCAGGCTGAGTCTGTTTGCTATCGTTGACTATACTGTTTAACTTTTTATCTCCTTAGCAGGAGATCCTTTAGGTAGGTTATAATAATAATAATCATTTATTTCAGACCACGTATGTCCATATTACATATTAGCTCATAGAAATATAGGGTTATAGATACGTATAAGTTAGCGAGAATTCGAACTTCTGGAAAATCCTAATACGATAACAAGCCGGTTAACTAGTAATTATCAAACTTCATTGTTTTCATAGTTCTCGTGTAGCAAACTGCTGGCTCACTTCTCCGTCTGCACCGTGCACCGCCTCGCAAGCAATTTGTAATTTCTATATGTAATCAGCAAGCCGTGAGACCATTACGCCCGTTTAAACTCAACTAGAAGTCAAACCGTCTCCCCAAACAGTTTTCCCAATATTTGCCTTACTCGGCCGACCACATTATATGTTGAACTTTATCAATTATCGAGTAATGTGGCAAAGTTACCCACTGGGGAATACTTCACGCGCACTCACTAGACTTGTTACTAACTGGAATCGGTCGTGATAAGAAACGCGGGGATTCCATCGGCCGACAGGAATACGAATGTAGAGCGCTCAAACTTGAGTCCTCTCCACGGAATTAATACGCGTGGAAGTAATATTGATAGGGAAGTTAAAAGTTTTGAGTTGGACACCTACAGAATTTTTGGCAGTTCAAAGTTCAAAATTATCTGTGAAACTTTTCCGCCGTTTGCTCGATGAAACTGAGTTAATTTAATACGTGTACTTTACAAAGCGATGTTCATCGTGGGATATGGATACGGAATATACATTCCGTAGCAATATTATTTATTTTACTCAATTTAGCATATGTGTACACAAATCCGGTTTAACCGCCAAATGTGCAGAGCTAGTGAATTTTCTGACTCCAATAAAATTTTGTTCATCATTCGAATCGCACTAACCTGCAGTCGGGTATTTTCGTTTTTATCAAAACATAGTAGCAATAAAAGTAAAACGTGTTACGTCATCGGAATTACCGAATCTTCCTTTCACCTTGCAATGTCAGAAGGCGCTTATTACATCGAGTTATACAGAATCCGATCACAAGTCGCGGACTCGCTTTCACCGCGTGTGTCTATTATGTAAACACCGTCGAAACAGCTATCGAGCTATCGTCTGCGAATCTTGCCGAGATTGCTCCGCTCTCGGGTGAAATTGAACGATTTTCGGCGACAAAACTGCACCGCAATATTGTTCAGATACGAATTTCGTCTTGCCACGCTTCACACCATCTCTGGTAAGAAATGCTCCTCTGAAATTTCAGTCGTGTTAATTAAGTCGCCGGATTTATACCGACAATGGCAACAACAGCATCTATCATTAACAACAAATACCCTTTGTGCAAAGATAAGACTGGTCCCGAACCCCCTCCCCAAGTTCTCCCGAACCGAATAGCTGGCAGGACAATGAATGGACATTTCGCGTCGGATCACCTGTCCAAGTGTCTTAAGAAGCCGTGCCATCGTTTGTCAACGTCACGTCTTGCCAAGTCTCGTAGAATGCTCGGAAGGCTCCCATTGTCCGCTCGTCCAGTCATCCTCTATTTTTAACCTTCAAAAGCAGTTTCCTTTGAAAGTTCTATTTGAAAACGTGGGTTGTTTACTTTATTAGAAATCTTTTTACCAAGTCACAGTTTATATGGAGATAGGAGATACGAATAACTTGCGTATTTTATTATTTAAACCTAACATAATTTTCATGCAAGGTACTGTTTTAAACAAAGGTTTTTATTCTTAATTTTCTTTTAATGTTTTTTTCCAACTGAAGTTTAGTTGGTTCGCCTTCAAAATTTACCGATTTAAAAGTTTAGTTGAGGTGTATAGGAAAGAAAACTTTTTAACAAGTTTGAAAGTTTGCTTCGGTTTATTACGAATATTTTAATTTGCGCAATGCAGCATGCGGAACCTAATTTGCATACCCTGGCTGTACTAACTCTAGGTATAACACTTACCATATCTATTATAAAACATTGCTTTTAGCTCGTTATCATAATAAAAAGGTATCGATTGGAAAAAGGTATAAATACATATTTATATCGCAGACATAAAATAATCTAGTATTCTAGTATCCCACAACAAAATAGGTTATGTTTTTCTGGAGGAAGTGTCAACAAACATACTGACACGTAATTGGTATTACTAGTATATACTTACGTATATCCAAAAATTATTTTAGCCCCTTTGGGAAAAAGCAAATTACTTTCGTGTATTTTTGGTTTACTTTTCCCGCATAAAGTTTTTTTTTTTTGTTTTACTTCTCTTTTTTCTTTTTAAAAAGAAGCATGCAAGCTTTTTTTTTGTTAAAAAAAAGCGTTACAATTTAAGTCCGTAATTTGCCAACGCGACGTTGTATTTTGAATATTTAGGAATGATGTTGGTTCAACCGCACGTGTTTCTGTTCGCCCAACATTTCCCTCTCACGCCCCTTTGAATCCCTCAATTGCAATCACAAAATTTATGCGCATATTTACCGAAACTTCCATACACGCGGCGCTGAAAACACTTTACCTTATTCATGTTAACTCTCAAGAAATTCCCGTTTTCACGTAAGCTCCGTACGTCCTTCAACTTTGAAACAATTAGCTAGTTACTTATTGTCCTCATTTAAGTTGTTGCCGTCGCTCGAATAACTTGCCGAGCGGGGAGTAGTTTAACTTAGGGCGGAACTTGTTCAGAGTGTCAATGGCAGTGCAACGTTACTCACTGCTACTCTGCAACTTTATTGTGCCGCGCAGAATTACAATGGCTGCACTCTTGTATGCATGCGTCGCGCCGCGCACCAAACTTCGTCATAGTTAAGTAGCTAAGCGAAATGTTATGCGGGGTTGCCGGTGACGCTAAGTGAATAAGTGAACATGAATAATAGAAAAAGTTTCTAGCGCCGAAATTGTATATTCGCAAAACATAGTGCGGGGCGGTGATGTATGACGGTAGATAATATTTTCCAGTACATTAACGGACTAAAATCGGTAAGTGCTGCTGAAATAGAAATACTTTTTTTTTTTACATGAAATAGGTCTTCGTTTGGCCACCAAATTGCCTAATGGAAAGCTACGGTGCGGCCGAGGATGAACCACTTTGACCTAAAAGAAATCTATTCACTATTGTTTAAAACACCCAAATTGTAGTTCGTAGGAAACAAAGATGCTGACAATGAGTTCCATTCATGGGCTGTACGTATTAAGAAAGTAGAGCCGAATCGTTGCGTCCAAATACTAGGAACGGATGTGTGGTGTGCTGTTCTTCTGCTTGTCCTGTGGTGGAACGGAGAAAGTGGTACAAGGTCATGGAGTTTTTGCGCACGTTCTTCGAAATGAATCATACATGTTACTCTGCGGCGGTGATAAAGACTAAGCAATTTTTTGGCGACTTTATCGCTACTATTGTAAAAAGGAAAGATTTGATTGTTTGTTTGTTTGTATTGAATAGGCTCCAAAATTACTGGACCGATCTTAATAATTCTTACATTATTAGAATGCTACTAAATGAATGAATGGTCATACGCTATAGTTTATTTAAAAAACAATTAAGGAACTACATGAAAAATGTAACCCAAGCTGAGAAAAATTTAAAAAATCCTTATTTAGCATGCGCAGCAAAAACTATTGACAATGTAATAAAGTGACGTTTTATAGAGAAAATTGACAGCTACAAATAAGTCCGCAATATCATATGTCTAATTATTACAGTTGTAATCTACAGCTTATAAAGAGAAAAGATTTAATATTTTGTTTGTTTGTTTTGAATAGGCTCCGAAACTACTAGATCGATAAATTTATATTGTTAATCGAGTTTTGTTTTCCCGTACAAAACCTGCGAGGTGCCAGTTACCAATAAGCCTTATAGCACCCGCCGAGCGATTTTGAACATGAAAATAATAAGATACGATAGATTAGGATTATATTCATTTGGTGGTAGATTTCCTTAGCAGGAGGTCGCCTAGGTAGATACCACCGCAGTACCAGATATTCTGCCGCCAAGCAGTAGTGTGCAAACATTATTGTGTTCCGGTTTGAAGGGTACTGCAGCTAGCGAAATTACAGGCTGTTGAGACTAACCATCTAGTCTCAAAGTAATGAGTGTCAAAGCAGTGATGCTCTGGACTTTGTTTTGTTACTCAAAGTTCTGTGTATGACTACAAAGGTCATGGACAGGCGTTATATCTTACCATCAGGAGAGCGCCTCGATCGTCTCATTACATTTACATAAAAATTACATATACATTCTCATGTAGTACCTTGTAGTATGTACCTTCCTATAACATGCGCCGTTGTCGTGTAAAAAACCATTTATATGTAACCAAATATTTTGTTTCAACTTGCTCTTTCCCGCTCTCTTTGAGAATTCACATTGTTTTTTTCAACATCAACACATTTGAAGGGCATAAAAGATTCACACGTGCCCGAATACAATGCGATTGTTTGATCGAGTTCGTCACATGCCTCATAAAAAATGTAATCATCTAAATCGATCTAACCGAGCGTATTGAACCACTTCACATATCGCGTCTCCAATAACGGCACTGACGAGATGAGGAAACTCGACGGGAGCTAGTCTTCGATTGTATTATGACAATGCACTTTGCCATAGAGCAATTACACAGCTGGCTCCATTGTCGGGAAATATGGCCGTTCTTGCCTTCTATTATCACTCGTTCGACGGTAAAATGTATGAAGATTGATTCTGTTCGCGTCATTGGACACCCATTGTGTGGTGTCACGGTTAAGTTAATCTTGCTTAGGGCTCGATCGATACCTTTTATGCTTTACTTGACATCGAGCACTCGGTAGTTTCCCTGGAGATACTTCAATGTCATATCATGACCTTTATCACGCAAACGATCAGCAACTGAATGATTTTATTCAGCTTGTGGTTGAATTCAGTGTTTAACGTCTCTTTATAGAAACCTATATAATAGATTGGACTTTGTATTTTCTCACAGGACTTTTATCTTCTCTGCAATCTATACAATTACCTGTATGAACGTTTTTATATTTGTGAGAAGTAAACGTAGAATGTGCTGTGCTGACATTATAGTGACAAGGGTTATGTAGCGATGATAGCTCAGTGGTTAGCGCGGTCGCCTCACACGCCTTGTGGCTTCGAACCCCAACAATGAGCTTGAGGTGCCGGTGAAGGACAACATCGTGAGGAAACCATAGCATAGTGGTATGGTACCTATTTTCTAGTACTCGACTGGCTAGCTACCACCCTCAAGCTGTTCGTTTGTTCCGCCAGTCTAATTTGAGAACCAGTTTCATTCTAGACTTATTTTATTTTTAATTTTTTGTAATAGATAGGCTTTTGTTTAACCGCCATCCCGCCTGATGTTAAGCCAAGATTTTTTTTTATAGTAGATAGGCTTGCGTTTCACCGCCATCCCGCCTGATGTTAAGCGAAGATGCGGTCTACGGTGGAGCACGCTCGCCTAGAAGAAACCGATTTACTCGAGACTTGAAGGTACCCAGACTATATTCATTGGGGAACACCCACTCGGGCAGCAGATCAGTTTAAAGACTTTTATTTTCTCAAAAGAATTACAATTTAATTCGCTTATTTGAGAATTAAGTACGTAGTATTTTGATGCTTTGACATTAATAAATAAGTACATGATTTATAATTGTTGAATTATAAATGATGCACTTAATCATATTACACACGTAATTATCTAACTATAGACTAACTAATTACTATTAGCATTAATTTAGCATTTAAGAATAGAATAGAATATAACTAAGACGACCAATAACATCACATAAACACATAACAACTGACGGAGCCATACATCGCACCGTTAGCAGATTCCAACGGTGAGCTGTAGTCAGACATATAGCCTGTCAACCATAAAAAAATGGCTATGACTATGACGCCCTTCTCATTTATCTGTTAAAATAATTTCATGCTTTTTAATGCAAATGAGAAATCATCGATTCACGGTTATTATTGAAATGTGTATGATCACGAAACCCAAGGTCGGTACCTACTCGTACTTGGAAGTCTCGGAACCTTAATCTTATTTTTGAAGCGTATGGGGGGAAATTGCATGGCATTATCCGATATCCGTATTAGCGTCAGGAAATGAATCGTGTGTTATTGTTTCCTTTTAGAATTTCGATAGGATATCGTGTCTTTGTCATTTCATTAAGGTTTTGTTTCTGATTTGATGGCTTCATCGAACTTGCTCCATTTCAGGCTAACATGTGCAGTTTGTGAGTTTGTATTGCGGCTTTGAGGTTTTAGTGTCTTCTTAGTCTTAAGGATATTCTTATTGTCTAATTTTTTTCAAAGGTTGACAGTGTTTTGTTGAGAGCTCAAGTCTCTCTTAGGTTTGAAAGAGAATTAACAAAGTCTTCTTATCACTGTACAAGAAATGGTGAGCATGTACTTTTTTAATTGGTCACACTAATATTATAAAGGCGAAATTTTGTAAGTGTGTGTGTTGCCTAAGGTCCAATTACAACTAAAAAAAATAAAAAAATCATTTTTTTTTCCAATTACAACTGTACACAACTTTTATATATAAATATAAACCGACAATATGTGTTGTTTATTTAACTTAAAATTTTATTAAACAAAATAAAAAATACCTTAAATTATACTACCTATTTACAAAATGTATACAAAAAACTTAGTCTAAAAAACCGTCAGAGGAGGGATATGTGGCCAGAATGCTGGCAACATTGCCACGCTGGATGGCAATGCTTAGTTTTTGACCAAAGTAGATACCAGCATTCTGGTCACCTGAAGCCTCCTCTAGACGTTTGGCCAGGTCCTGTTGTTAACCAGTCCAGGTTTAACTTAAATAAGTAATACAAACTTATTGGAATGTTTTACAGACACTAAGCTTAAAGGAATAGAAGTTAAATGAGAATATGTCTCTGGGATCTTTTAAACCATCATATGTGCGGCACATCCTAGCAAGAGGGTTGTTTTGTGATACTTTATTGTAAGCAGGCGGGATGCTAAATAATTGAAAATTGCGTACGGAACGTGTTGGTACTTTAAAATTAACATACTGCTATTTACTAATGAAATAACAGTTTTACTAATAAACTGGCCTGTGGCTCATTAAAATACTGACGTAACGATGTTCTTGCTAACCCACTGTGACGGTGGTTATAACCACTATTGTAATTTTGAAGTTAATTGTACTGTAATGGAAACTGCAGCGGGAAAAACACTGACTTAACCAAAGTCGTTAATGATTTAGTTATACATTTTCCTTATACTAACTGCTACAGTCGTCTTTACTTAATAATCCACATTCTTTATTCGCACACTGAGGATGTGAGACTCTTTGCCGGAGTCTTGTGTTTCCCAAAAAATATGGGTGTTTTCAAATCAAGAGTGAAAAGGTTCCTTCTAGGTAAGCGTGTTCCATTCTTGACCACATCGTTGCTTAACATCAGGCATGATGTGGACAAATGAGAATTTATTCAGTGTTAAAGAGAAAAAAAAACAATCGAGAAGGGTCCACACGACTAGTTGTTTAAAAAACATGGTGTCGGGATATGATTTTGGAATACTTGCTGCTCTATTTTCTATGGCAGCCATAATCTTATGCTAACACTATAGGAATGCTTAAAATGCCCTATTCTATTTGTAGCTTGGCGAACAGGCGACGGCAACGCATTTCAGTCGTGTCCGTTGTTTCCTTAGGTTACATAATCTGATAAGTCCTATAAGAAAGGAAACATTTAGTTAACACTAGCAACCCACCCCGGCTCCGCACGGCTGCAATGTAGATACTAACGTAGTACATTATTTTGTTCTATTTCGTAAGGTTTAGCCAGCGTTTGCAATGTAAGCGCACAAAAACATGTGTTTTTCGACATCACGTTACAAATCTTTGAAATTCTCAGATTTTCTGTACTATAATATGCATGTATTACATAGAAATCTTACTCTTGAATCACTCTTTCCACTGATGGAAACCGCATTAAAATCCGTTGCGTAGTTTAAAAGATTTCAGCGTACATACGGCGGGAAGAGACTTTGTTTTATACCACGTAGAGATACACCCAACTTTGGTTATCGTTAAGTTACCGACATAGCTCGGCGTATTAGTAAACTGAAGTGGCTGTGGTCTGGCGTATCTCTCTTAGAACAGATAACCGTTGGAATAGATGTGTTCTGGAGTGGAGATCGCGTATCGGCAAACGTAGCACTCGGTGGAGTATCGAGATACCTAAGGTGGTCAGCAATTGGAAGCGAAAAGCCGAAGATCAGCCTAGGCCTAGAAGCCATGTATTAGGAGATACCTATATACTGCAGTGGGCTAAAGTGGGATGAAGATAAGTACATGTGTAGTTGTGAATGTCTAAGTCTAAGCTATAATTTCGTTTCGTACAAAACTGCAGTTTGTAGTTTTGTATTTCCTGAAATACAGTTTTGTTTTTTAAATTAAGTTTGCTTACGTTAAATTCAATGTATTGATGATATGATGTCAGGCAATTGGAATGAACTGAAAGTGAATAAATAGTCTGAGATCCCAATCTCAGACTATTTATAATTGTAATTAGCGTTTTTAGACTTTTAGATAGCTTTAGATTTTTCTATTTTATTTTGTAGTTAACAAATATTATGTTTCTTTTGTTTTTATTTTCAATTTATAATTCGTTTATTAATTTATTCATGAAACTATAATAAAATTTTACGACTCACAACATTTCACAATACACGAAAAATAATCGTATTGCGTTAATAATACATAAATATTAAATCAATCCAATAAATTTAATCACCACCTACTGTCACTCCGATATAGTTCAAGGTTTTTGTATTGATTTGTTTACCTACTTATTTCACTCTTTTATGCATATTTTATTGATAAAATAATTGGCTAGAATCATTTGCTGTCGTTCACCTTGGTTTTAAGTAGGCACCTAAACTATTAGATAGACATTGATGGTACTATACTATTTTATGACAATTGAATTTGCATATATGTAATTTTAACCGTTCGCAATTTAAATGTATGATTATGTTTTTTTGACGTGAATACCTCTTTAAATTTACTTTAATAGTGATGAGGAAATTCATAAATCTAATGATAACAAAATCAAGAGATACAAGGAATTCATTGCATCGGATTTTCATGTTTCAAGTCCTCACACAAGTCTTGCCACATGAAAAAATACGTTTTTTTTATAAAACAGGTTTAAAGGTTTTATACGCCACCTCGCTTGATGCGGTCTACAATGGAGCTCGCTTGTCTAGAAAAAACCGATTCACTCGCGACTTGAGACCATTTCTGAAGTACGATCTACCAAGCAAAAAACGGATTATCAAAATCGATTCATAATTGACGGAATAATCGCGTAACATATACCAAAAACGTACAGTCGAATTGAGAACCTCCTCATTTTTTGAGTCGGTTAAAAATTAGTTGTTATAGACAATGTAACAAGTTCTATGTAGAAGGTTAAGTATATAGGTAAATGTATAAGCTGCATATACATTAAGTGATTACAAGCTTTACGCGATTTAACTATTAACATCATAGAGAAGTTTGATTCTCAAAGGGTAGCCAGTAAAGGCCATGATGCAGATCAGTGCAGAATTGGATCGTAAAAGGCCAAGTTTCAATTACGGTCGATTGAGAGCCGTCAGCCTGGTTGGCAATTAAACCATCTTTTGTTGGTATTTGCTGTTCTGCAACGTTCGCTTCACGTTTCGTTGATTCAGTTATCACGTGAGACCAGTAAAAACTGACAACGAGGCGAATTCGCTCACCCAAAATTTCGTTAGTACCACAACATAGAATATATTGAAATTGAAGTTTTATTGCCTGCTTTAAAAATTGCGACGTCACGTTACCGTTAATTTATGCGGTTACATATTGTATTATGGCATTCGTTTTGTTTAACTGCAAACAGATTGAAAGTAATACAATACAGCCTTGGAAGAATAACATTGCTGACTAGACGAGTTGTCAGAAGAACTTTTTATACAATAAGTGCTCGAGTTCTTCTACGAGACTGGCCTAGTTTTTTTAATGTCGATGAAGGCACACAAACTCCTGTTTTGTCACCACCTGTATACACAATGGGTATAATTTGACTGAGCACTTTACCCCGAACTTTACTTTAAATCTACTGCATTATTCAACTGTCATTCTTTAACTTTACTACGACGACTAAAGTTGAAACTGGTAGTAAAACACGCTAAGTAAAATGTACCTCAGTCAAAACTTGCACAAGTTAATTTCACCAAATGGAAACTTGGACAACTGACTTTTTGCCGGGTCTTAATTTTATCGCACAAGATTTAGTTGCTAAGTGATTTACCGCCCGAATGTTTGCTGATTTCTTGGAACTATTTTAAGGAATTAAACAAAAAGTTTACATGTTCTTCAAGAACTTAACTGGGTGTTTTAAAGTCGCGAGTGAATCGGTTTCGGGTCGGTAGTAACCTGGTAAGATGCAATCTCATGCTTCAAAGCAAAAGGAAGCACGTACGATCTGGCCGTAAATTCGCAATTACCCCACAATTGCTATACTATCCATCAGCCTTAAGTAATCAACTGTGTCCGAGCGACCTACATCCGTCTTATTTAACGAGTGCCTGTTATACTGCTCAATCGATAGGAAAATCACTTAAAGTGATTTGGGAAACGGTCACATATCTGATGGTTGGGCGATTACGGGTCGGGCCAATTTTCGGAATTTGCTTAAGAATTTGAATATGCATAGTAATCACATAGCAATTTTTTTCGATATGATTCTGTGTTGTTCAGAATATGGTAAAAATTCAGTCCTTATTCAGATGGAAAATTATCACAAGAAAAGCTAGAATCTATTATATTTAGGACGATTGAAAACGTTTGATGCATTATATTATGTACAGTTTTTTTTTTATTAAGCTTAAGCTGACGTGGTTTTGACACATGTTTGCTTTAATTATGCGGGGTTACTCACGTTTAATTATATCTGATACTACGATTATAGCTTCGACCACATCCGGTTACTTCCAATATAGTTTCGACCACATACGGTTACTCCGAAACACACACATATCATGCATAGTTCCATACACACAATTCCGGTCACATCATAACGTGAGTTAGCCCGCATAAGTAAAAAATAAATAAATTAAGTTATGCATAAATACTAGTTATGATTTGTTTCTCACATTTTATAGTTTCGGCTAATTTAAACTATTAAAAAAGTGTTAAATATGACAACTTAGTGTTATCGAGGGCGCTTCCTCTAGACTGCTACATACTCTATTAGTATCTTCATAGTTCTATTCCAGGCTAGATTGCTTTAGCATCTTCGACCACACCGTCACTTAAAATCAGGTGAGCTGTGGTCAATCAAAGACCTAGCCTGTCAACCATAAAAAAAATGCTCAGAACCCCAAGATACATGCGCTGAGTTTGAAGCCTGATGCTACCTTTTATTTTAAGTAATTGTGTTTTTTAAACAAAAAAACTTTTTTTTCCTGAATACGTAAGTAAAATACATTCAAGAAAATCGTGAACACAACCCACGAAATACATCAAGTGTATTAATACCGCTTATAGAGTCGCTTATCCTTATATCAACAGCATCAACCTTAAGCAAACCTATGTAGTTCTCGTTGCGTTTGTTGACTTTATCGAACGGGAATACTTACGCCTCGGGTCGTAAGCAAACTCACTACTAATAATATGCACAAACACAAATCTCTGGATTAACATAAATTGTGATGAACAAGGTACCCGAGGCTGTTGAGGTAACCTATTTGTTTTATAAGTTTTGTTCTGTTTTAGAAATGTATTAAAACAGAATGGTTTTTTCTTTATTTATAGACAGACACCGTGACCTTTGTCAACTTGAATTACAATTATTTTCTTTACAATAATACAATACAGAAAGAGGATAGTTTGTTAAATTAATTTAATCTTAATCTCAGGTTAAAGTAGGTACTAGTTTGTGTGTATAACGCGAGTAGAGCAGCGACCTGCAAGCAGCACCCGAATTCCTCAGAATTTTTTCCGCTTCACCGGCAGATGAAGCTCCTTGTTAGAATCCACGCCCTTTGGCGTGTGCACCGACTAGTCTGCTAAAACTTCAAACTAGGTGGCATATCAACTCTAAACTCTATACTCTACATGAATTTACTAAACATTTTAATAATTAATGTGTATTTGTGGTAGCTCACTAAATACTAAGAAAACTTACTCGCATAAAATTGAATTTTAAAGTACCAGAGTTGTTCTGCGAAATTTAATCAATACGTAGTCTAAATCTTTCTTTGTAGAATTCTCCGAAAGTTTTACATTTTGTGATTCAAATTATGCAAGAAACATTTATATTTAAATAAAACGAATTAATTGTAATAATTGATTAAATGAATAAATAAGGTTTGGAATATCATGATTATTAAGAAGATTAGTATTGTCCAATAATAAGATTACTAGTAGCGCTGCAATGATCATGGACGTGCACTCTTTAAACGAATTTAAAAAAAAAAACCTGCCAAGTGCGAGTCGGACTCGCGCACGAAGGGTTCCGTACCATTATCTATAAAAACAGCAAAAAGTCGCGTTTGTTGTATGGGAAGCCCATTCAAATATTTATTTTATTCTGGTTTTTAGTATTTGTTGTTATAGCGGCAACAGAAATACATGATCTGTGAAAATGTCAACTGTCTAACTATGACGGTTCATGAGATACAGCCTAGTGACACGGACAGCGGAGTCTTAGTAATAGGGTCCGTAATAATACACTTTGGGTACGGAACTCTAAACAGAAGTGTCCTTAGTGAAACCTGTATGTCACTCATCTGTTTACAATCATATTATATATTAAGTTTGTACATTGTCCTATATCTCATTCAAAACCCTTGTAAACATCATTAATCGTTTCGATAAAAAAATAAGATAAAAAGAAAAGTTTAGATCGCGTGCGACAACATCGATGCGGGCTTGTTTTACATTGATAAATTGAACAGCTGCGGCGGTACTCGATTCGATAAAATAAGTAACTTGATAATCAATCATCGTTTAAGCTTTTGATGTCGTAATGACAACTCGTAATCGCTTATACCTTAATTATTTAGTAAAAATTTTTTTTTTTTAAATCCACTTCAACGCTTCAGTTTTAAATACGTT
Source organism: Biston betularia (assembly GCA_905404145.2). Classification (NCBI taxonomy): domain Eukaryota; kingdom Metazoa; phylum Arthropoda; class Insecta; order Lepidoptera; family Geometridae; genus Biston; species Biston betularia. The sequence goes on from FR989877.1 coordinate 3,433,184, forward strand.
TGCCGAACACTTTGTTATCTTGATTTGTGATATCGGGCTCTATACACCAGCGATATTATAAATATTTGACAAGATATATGATCTACAAAAACAAATATAGGATTGGTTTCAGAATCCCTGTTCTTTAAGTTGGCAACTGTTTTTTTTTTAAGTTAGTAATCTGTAATATTTATAAATTATTGGCTTTAAATAGTCAATATTGTTACAGGCTAGTCACTTGTTATACAACAGCATTTGATCACACACTTGCCAATGATGTGGTCAAAAATGAAGCACGTTGCCTTTTTTATTTTTATTAATAGGTTCACAAAACTGAAAATGTACAAAGACCTGCATTACAATAACTAAAACCAAAAAGTTAACAATACGCATATGGCTTAGAAGCCCTTTCTAAGTCTTCTATATAAATATTTTTTTTCATATTGCTTTTTCCCGTTTTCATGGTATAATTAATAAAATAATTCAAGTTTTATTCTATTCCATTCAATCCTTTTTGTGCCCTAGTCCAGTACATCAACATACAGGTCACACAGTCTAGTCATCTGACACGTAGTGTAACGGTTCAGATACCCGTTTACATTCACAAATATTATAATACTGATATATATATATACTATTTATATTTATCCATTACAATGGATAAATATATCAATTTGAGTTTACAAAGGTTTTAGAAGTAAATCAAACTATTTTGTTTCAAGTGAACCTGCGTGGTATTTTGAATACTAGCTGTTAAGAATAGATGTTGAGATAGTCAAAATTTGTATGTAGAACTAGAATTAATTAGACAGAAATTGGACAGGGAGGATTGGAGAAGAAAGAGTCGAAGGAAGAAGGTGGTTTTTTCCCAGAGGAGCTTCTCGAAATATCGTTTGTGATGTGAGAGTCGATAGTGCCTCCAAATCAAGCAGTTCCGGCTTATAGTGTATTCAAGAGTCGTTGGTTAAATCTAACTGAGCTTATAATCATAAGTTCGGCTTTCGTTTGGCAAAATGCTGAAAGCCTCGGTTCAGGTCAGATCTCTTATTGGCCAAGCGTAGCCGTGCCAGTTGGTTTCCTCTTATCTAATCAGGGGAGGAACTGACAACTTAAAGAGTACTACTTGAAAACCATGGTTCTTAGTATAATATATATATAAGTCCAAGCTAGGAAGGCTATTATACAATCCACTTGCTCAACAAAGATTTAACTAAAGATTGCGCAGGGTTATGGTAAAACCCTAGTTCACATAATATCAGTAATATAGTTACCTTAGATTTAGATCCCAATTTACTATCTGACTATGTCGATAAATGAAGCTACTATGATTACATAGCTTTGCAAGAGATTGCATATCTCCTATTTCACATAAAGTAAACTCAACTTGCTAAAAGATAATGCCCTCTCAGTCTTTGTTGTTCTTGTAACTCATGACGACAGACATTTATACAAACAAGTTACTAAGAATGTAATATAATCATGCTCAAAGCACAGAGTCCCCATATGAAAAGAGATGTGGAAGACTGCTGTCCAGTCAGGATGTCGAGGCAGATTTTCTAGAGCGGGGCGGGGCTCTTGAATTAACCACAAGTAACTAATGCTAGGGTTCTTGAATTAACCGCATGTAAACAATGCTAGGGCTCAAGAATTATCCTATAGTATTCAAAGCTATATTTTAAGATCGAACTTTATTATAACTGTTTAATCACCTATATTCTATGTTCTTCCTATTTCCCTTAACACCTCGTATTATAGACATACAGGTACTATAGCATACAAAAGGAATGGAATTCCCCTAATAAGCTGATGAGAGAGAGAGACGAAAGGAAAGGAAATACATTGGTATCAGGTATAGTTTCAGGTTTGTAGTAACTAGGAATAGTAGTAGACTAGAATATGCTAGGAACGTTAGTAACAATCTCAAACCTGTCTGGGTTATATTACGGGTGCAAGGTAGACCTACTATAGACGATCGCGTGGCCAAACTAATATGTAGTATAATTTGTTTAGGTTAGGTTAGGTTAGTAGTAGTTAGTATTCTAAATGATTAGGCTAGCTTTAAACTTTAAATATAGTAATAGATATATAAAAATAAAGATTAGGGTAGGGGGCCGTTACAATTTGGTGCCGATGACTCCTTGGGTTACAAATCCGTCATACTTAATAGGGTTTCACAAAATTTAGGTTCATAAAATAATTTAATAATTCTTAGGTATGAAGTATTTTAGTTACGAGTATGTAGTTAATGGAAGTGTCTGGGTTCTACTTGGACACAATTTGTTGCTGTGTGTGATTCGAACGGTTTGAGATGTGCATTTACAAATAGGTACTTACTTACATCTAATCAGGGAAAAAAATGCAATAATTAGTGTAGGCCTTTACAGTCGGAAACGTTGAGGTTGTATCGAGTTGTTTAGTATGTATGTTCCAACAATTCAGTCACAGTAAGAGTAGTTATTAAAATTGTAGGGAAAATGCATGTAATATATATGGCGTGTTATAGCAGGAAACGGCGAAGATAGTTCAGCAGTTGGCGTGGTCGGTTCGTTTGCCGAGGGGCGCGGGTTCGAGCCCCAGCAATGAACTGCCGCTGAATGAAAACACCGTGATGGTAGCCATGGCTCAATGAAGGGAAACTTCGAGAGGAAGCCATAGCATGGTGAAGGGAAACATCGTAAGGAAACCATAGCTTAGTAGTAGGGGTACTACATAGTGCCAAGCATCTGTTGTTCCGGAGGCCTACTTGGGAGCCATTTGGAGAGGCAATACCGTCTCAGGCTGGAAGTGTTACCATCTTCGACCACTTCGTTATTTAACACTAGGTGAATTGTGATCGAACACATAGCTCTTCTCTCTCCTAATAAATTTAACTCATATAAAACTTATAAAAAAAAATATAGTTCTAAGCAGGCAGGACCATTACCATCAGGTAATAGTAGTTCCAATTGTCATTTAGGTTTCTAAATAACACAGGCAGTAGTAGATAGGATATCAAAATTATTTAGATTGCAGAGATGCATGAGCAAGCGGTCATCATTTACTAGTGAGCTTGTTGTTAAGGAGCTCTCTAGCGCTTCATGGTCTAACAACCAAGAGGAAGCTACTGATGGGAATTGGTGACCAGCCTACTAAGTGATTTATTTAAATACTAGAAATAACCAAGTGAGCTATCCTTGTCAAATTAATAATGAAATAACTTGAATATATTGATTTATTCAAGGTTATTCGCATGTCAAGTTTTCATAACTGCAAAGGTAATTTTCGGATATTGTCTGGGTTCCAGTCTGAAAGTTCTGGGTTCGAGTCCCAAGCTTTGTTGCGATACTGTCAGGTTGCTGGTCTGTAAGTTCTGGGTTCGAGACCCACGACACACTTCCGTCCTTTCTAAGTGTGGATTGCCACCGACTTCTCGTTGTGAAGGAAAACAGTATCCTAAATGATGTTCGAAGATGAGAGAGGGCTATCTCAGCTGCACTTGACCTTGAGGTGGACTTGGGTTCACTCTGCTCACAATGAGAAGAGGTTATAGTCAGCAGTGGATTAATTAAAACGTTTGGTCGAAACGGAACTCTGGAAAGGATTTGAAATAAGTTAAAATATATAGTAATTATATAATTTGTGGACAACACAGCTCAAATAGGTTAAGTCATTTTTAGTATATTGTAACGGCAACTAATTTAGTTTCCTAATAGCTGAAAGATTTCGCTGGAATTTCGTCTTAGAACAGATTTAATAGTTTCATCTCCGACTAGGCGTGTTTATTATTTTCAATCACGGTGACATTGGTCGTCAAGTGAATTTTTGACAATCAACAAACCTGTCAACCATGACAAGAGTGTTGAATAGGAAGAAGGTTGTATACTTATTAGGCATAAGGTTGTAACTCTGGAGTATAAGCGAGGACATAGATAATTATTTTATTGTACTTGGTTATTATATGTTCATCATAGTCTGTAGTGCGACTAGTAGGAAAGTATTACATTAATCACTTATCCGTTCTCATGTAATAATAGTATAGTGATATTTTAGAATTTTCTTTGCATCAAGGATAGTCTTTAATTTAAGCAAGTAGGTTTTGTTAGCTCCTTAAATATAGGAACACATTGCGATCAATGAACGCAATACAAACTGAAGATGGGCAGCATGTGAGCGTAAACTGATGTTAAACTGTGCCTAAACTAAAAAGTGGATTGTGGCATCGTACAGCTTGCAGTTAACGAAAACGAGTACTTTATTATTTTCGGAAGTCTATGGTATATAGATACATTTAAGGCACAGTCAAAAGTCACGCAGGTATAGTGTCAGTCACAGACAAGGCCGAGTTTGGACGAGTTCTGTTGGAGTGGAGGCTATTGCGCGCTTCAAGAGTTTTGAAGGCAACGCGAAGACCATGATTTGTACGGTATGTTACTTCTTCCTCTCACGCTCGCGCTAATCCCTATATGACACTATTTGACTGGCTGTTTGTTTCATTGGTGGTGTGTCTGCTCCGGGAGCTGAAGGGCGTGGGTTCGATTTCCACCCGGGATAAACATTTTGTGGTGTAAGCAAGTGTTTGTTCTGTGTCTGGGTGTTGTGTATTTGTTATAAGTAGATGTGTATTGCTTGGTTTGGGGTCGGATGGCGCTGTCTGTAACGGTTCTGGCATTATTATTTTGCATAACAATTCCATTAAGGAAGGTTTGTATTTTATACATTCCAAACATTTATTAACTTCGCACTCGTATGTACGTATGTATTAAGTATGTATGTAAGCCGTTTGGTACGGAATTTGCAATTGAATTAAGAATAGGGGAATGTACGATGCTTTGGAATATTCGATGGTTTGTCTCAAATCTAAAATAAATAAATAGAACTTATGTAGATTTATATTCATTTCTACAAAAAATTAGATATAAATTAAATGGTTAAACTGCTGTTTTGTCGATCAATGCTTTGGTACTTTCGATGGTTGGACTCATCGGGCTTGTAGTTTCGATAAGCAGTATCCTTCAAATCGGCTTAATTGCATTTCGCATAGCTGATGTTAAGTAGATATTACTGCTATTTTGTCGTTCGATGCTTTCGATGGTTGGTGTCATCGGGCATGTAATTTCGATACTGATGTTAAGTAAGTATTGTTGGTGAGCAATACAGGTGTAAGAACCATCGAACTGCTGTTTGTCGTTCGATGCTTTAGGACATTCGATGGATGGTCCCATTGGGCTTGTAATTTCGCTAAGCTGCAGCATCTTTCAAATTGGTTTAGTTGTATTTTAGATAACTGGTGTTAAGCAAATATTGCTGCTGTTTTGTCATTCGATGCCTTGGTGCTTTCGATAGTTGGTGTCATCGGGCATGTAATTTCGACACTGATGTTAAGTAAGTATTGTCGATGAACAATTATACAGGTGTAAGGACCGTCGAGTGCGTACATGTACTTTTAGATCCTAGAATGTGTTAGATTAATACGGAGGAAGAAGTAGTTCAGGCCGCTTAAAATAAAATAGTTTGTAGTTAATAAATCGAAATGCTTTAAATTATTATGTAACCATGTAACAACAATAATTTCATATAATATATTAATAAATAAAGCAAAACAAAATAGTCACGGTGACGTATTCACAAAAATTCGTTGGGTTGCTTTGTAACGGTTCTAATAGGGCAGGTAGTGGTGCAAGCTGTTTTACTGAGACTCTTGTCCCATAGGTGGTGCCATCTACTTGGGCCAGTGTAAAAGAAGAGATTTGGAAAGAGAATCATTTGATTAAAGTAAATTAATTTAATGGAAGATGAAGAGCAAAAGACGTTTAGTGCTGTATATGTGATAGAGTTGCTTTTATCTACTGGAGAGTGGCACAATTTTATGACACTGTCGGAACGAGAGTCAATTTGCCAGAATCTGGGAGTCTACAAAACACTTGATCAAATTGACTTCTATAAAGGAGACTTGGTGTTAGGTTAAGCCAGCTGGCAAAGCATCAACATATGTTGGTTTTATAGAGGTCTTGTACTCTACAGGGTATGAAAATCTGAACTGGTACACTGCACATTCTCCAACTGAAAGTAATCTGAATGCTAATTGCATCTCTTGGTGGAATATTGCGGCTATACGAAAATTAAACCGTTTGCTTAAGGAGTCTATTGAATCTGGAAGGGGTGCATGGACAACTCCTGATAAACGAAAAGTTGGTTTGTTACGAGTGGTCTATTCGTCTGTGGCTAGCGCTGTTTGGACTCACAACCCAAATCCTTCACAGTTTCAGGAGGATCTGCAGAAGGATGAGTTTGTTTATAGTTAAGATGTTATCAAATCTTGAGATGCAAGTAATGTGACGTTTAAGTTCATGTTGGTTTAAAAACACAATTAATTCATATTGTGTTAGGAAAAAAAACACACATTCATTAGTTGACACAATAATATTGTTGAAACTCGGATACTGGCGAATTATAATTTGCATCTTTGAGTAAAGAAAATTTACTACGTTTGGAAATCTGTTCATCTTCGTAAATTTTGGGGGTTGCTGTAACGGTTCTGCTAACCGTTAACATTCGATTAATATTGTTAATACATAAAATATTTATTAAAAACTGAAATGTAAAAGAAAATTTACTACGTTTGGAAATCTGTTCATCTTCGTAAATTTTGGGGGTTGATGTAACGGTTCGGATACCCGTTAACTTCGTATGATTATTATTAATAAATATTTGTGAATTAAAATTTAAAAATGAGGTTAAAAATTTACTACGTTTGGAAAAGTGTTCATCTTCGTAAATTTTGGGGGTTGATGTAACGGTTCAGATACCCGTTTACATTCACAAATATTATAATACTGATATATATATATACTATTTATATTTATCCATTACAATGGATAAATATATCAATTTGAGTTTACAAAGGTTTTAGAAGTAAATCAAACTATTTTGTTTCAAGTGAACCTGCGTGGTATTTTGAATACTAGCTGTTAAGAATAGATGTTGAGATAGTCAAAATTTGTATGTAGAACTAGAATTAATTAGACAGAAATTGGACAGGGAGGATTGGAGAAGAAAGAGTCGAAGGAAGAAGGTGGTTTTTTCCCAGAGGAGCTTCTCGAAATATCGTTTGTGATGTGAGAGTCGATAGTGCCTCCAAATCAAGCAGTTCCGGCTTATAGTGTATCCAAGAGTCGTTGGTTAAATCTAACTGAGCTTATAATCATAAGTTCGGCTTTCGTTTGGCAAAATGCTGAAAGCCTCGGTTCAGGTCAGATCTCTTATTGGCCAAGCGTAGCCGTGCCAGTTGGTTTCCTCTTATCTAATCAGGGGAGGAACTGACAACTTAAAGAGTACTACTTGAAAACCATGGTTCTTAGTATAATATATATATAAGTCCAAGCTAGGAAGGCTATTATACAATCCACTTGCTCAACAAAGATTTAACTAAAGATTGCGCAGGGTTATGGTAAAACCCTAGTTCACATAATATCAGTAATATAGTTACCTTAGATTTAGATCCCAATTTACTATCTGACTATGTCGATAAATGAAGCTACTATGATTACATAGCTTTGCAAGAGATTGCATATCTCCTATTTCACATAAAGTAAACTCAACTTGCTAAAAGATAATGCCCTCTCAGTCTTTGTTGTTCTTGTAACTCATGACGACAGACATTTATACAAACAAGTTACTAAGAATGTAATATAATCATGCTCAAAGCACAGAGTCCCCATATGAAAAGAGATGTGGAAGACTGCTGTCCAGTCAGGATGTCGAGGCAGATTTTCTAGAGCGGGGCGGGGCTCTTGAATTAACCACAAGTAACTAATGCTAGGGTTCTTGAATTAACCGCATGTAAACAATGCTAGGGCTCAAGAATTATCCTATAGTATTCAAAGCTATATTTTAAGATCGAACTTTATTATAACTGTTTAATCACCTATATTCTATGTTCTTCCTATTTCCCTTAACACCTCGTATTATAGACATACAGGTACTATAGCATACAAAAGGAATGGAATTCCCCTAATAAGCTGATGAGAGAGAGAGACGAAAGGAAAGGAAATACATTGGTATCAGGTATAGTTTCAGGTTTGTAGTAACTAGGAATAGTAGTAGACTAGAATATGCTAGGAACGTTAGTAACAATCTCAAACCTGTCTGGGTTATATTACGGGTGCAAGGTAGACCTACTATAGACGATCGCGTGGCCAAACTAATATGTAGTATAATTTGTTTAGGTTAGGTTAGGTTAGTAGTAGTTAGTATTCTAAATGATTAGGCTAGCTTTAAACTTTAAATATAGTAATAGATATATAAAAATAAAGATTAGGGTAGGGGGCCGTTACAGTAGTACTAAAACATTTTAACGTTCAAATCTCCGAATTTACCTTGCAAAAGTTCAGACACTTTTTCGTGATATAAGTATGTAGAGCGAAACTTGATTTCCTCCAATGATTTCTTGTTAGTGTACTTTACGTACATTATATCGGATATTTCCTAGTAAAGTAAATGTCAGGTATCATTTTCGAGCAGCGTTCTACAAACACATCCAATTAGGTTTAATGCAATTACTTATTTGACGTATGAAGCCGATAATAGGAAGATGCTTTCTAAAATTTAAATCTAATTTATTTCTTAAAGGTGAAAGATCAACGTCCTGGTCAGGAAAGGTACATTCATACATTTAAGCTAAATTAACGACTAGCAGGCTCGCACGGGTAAACAAGACTCGACTAACAATTTAGCCTATGTTAGCACAGTGATAATACAGTATTCTGATAATGAAAGAATTATACAGATCGGTCTTGTTCCGGAGCCTATTCAACACAAACAAAAAATTAAGTCTTTCCTGTCTATAATTATAAAGAGCTTAATTATAAATGCTTGGTAGATGTGTGGCTGAAATCAATATAAGTTAAGTAAAGTCCTAATAGCAAATGACAATTTAATTAGTTATATAGTTAAACAATTTACCCAGTGAGTGATTATAATATTAATCCGAAATATAAAGCATATTAACAAATAGTACTCGGTAATTCAGTAATACATATATAAATACAAGACTATTTGATTGAAAGCGGAAGCGTATAGCGCGTGCTTCAATGCCAGGTGAGCAGCCGAGATTTTGGCTATGTTTTAATTATGTAAGTATTTATTAACTCTTATATTATTGGCATATTATTAGTAATTTGATATCTTTCATGTTATTTCATTTTTTTTTTTATTTCATTTCATTTATATTATTTATGACATGAATTGACATTCCAATTCATGTCATAAATAATATAAAATTTGCATTGCAGCGATACACAGAACTTTGAGTAGCAAAACAAAGTTCGGGGCATCGCTGCTTTGGCGCTCATTACTTTGAGACTTTTATTTTATTGCTGCTTGTTTGCTCATTTGGTAAAACATCTGCTTGTAGGGCATGGGTTCAATTCCCACCACGACAAATATTTATGTGACGATTTGTTCTGTGTCTGGGTGTTCTGTATATACATTATAAGTATGTATTAAAAAAAAAACTGAGTCGCCAAACCAATTTTTGTGTCAACTTTGTATTTGAGTTGGGGTTGTCCAACGAATCCAGTGAATCTTCGAAATGTCTTTAGATTAAAAGAACAGTCATTCGACGACGTAATGAAATAACAACGGAAATACCCAATTTCGCAGTTAATCTCGCACTCTGCCCTAATCTTGATGTAATTTGATCTATTACTGCGGAATGTTTGACTAAGATTCCTTCACCGATAACGCTGTTTAAGGTTTGGTGTGCTGACTGAATGACTAAGCTTGCACTTTTTTAACGTAAAGTGGCTTGTCTGTCGGTTTTCTACCGGATACACTTTAGTGAGTGCGCTTCAGATCTACATGATCTAATTCCACCCTGCCCATTCTACTATCGGACAGCCAGGAGCTGTCAGCCAATAGCTCCAAGAAGCGACACCGCTTCATGGTCGATATTAAAAAAACTAGAAATAATCGTTTTTTTTAACCGTCCTTCTCCGCTATTACCCCTGACATTATCAGGAACCTTTATTACGTATGAGATAACTTTATTTAATATGTTTGAATTTTTACCCTTTCCTTCCTTCGGTATTTCTAATTTAATTCCAAAACTAAGTTATCATTTTTTGTTTACTTTAATTTTAGCTTGTAGGTTCGAATCTACCTTCATTGTACGAACCGCTAAACAATGGAATTTGCTGCCCGAGTGGGTGTTTCCTGGTAGATACAATCTGGGTGCCTTCAAGTTGCGAGTGAATCGGTTACTTCTAGGAAAATGTTCTATTTCTGTAACCAAAGTGTTACGTTAGGTATTTTGGGACCTTCTGGTAATTATTAATTAATAAAACAACTACGCTTAGCTGCTTAAGTTTGCTTAGTTTGGGGTCAGATGTCGCTGTGTGTAATGTTCTACGTTGTTTATTTACTTTAATTTTACATAACTGATATTTTTTATTTTACTTGCATGCAGCAAGTCGTCTAGGTAGGTACCACCGCAGTACCAGTTATTCTGCCGCTAAGCAGTAGTGTGTGAACATTACTGTGTTCCGGTTTGAAGGGTACTGCAGCTAGCGAAATTACAGAGCTGTTGAGACTAACCATCGAAAGTCTCAAAGTAATGAGCGCCAAAGCAACGATGCCCCGGACTTTGTTTTGGTACTCAAAGTTCTGTGCATTGCTGCAATTGTCATGGACAGGCGTTATCTCTTACCATCAGGAGAGCTCATCGTTCGTCTCAGCTTACTATTATTTACAAATTGTTTCCATTGGTTGTTCCATTATCTTGAGCATAAATTTAAAATTACGGAACAGCAGTAAACGTATTACTTTTACATAACAAATTAAAATTATAAAAGTCGACTTCATCAGAAATCATTTGAATATAGAATGTCGCCAATCAGAAATGGTAATTTTTATTCGACCGCTTGCGTATTCCAACTATGGCGTTTGCCATTTACCCATCGATTTAATACCAAATTGCTTACGACATGGCAAATTTCGCTGAAATATTCATATATTATTTCCTTTATCTCTTTCACCTATTCGAAGAATCTTTTATGGTTTAAGACATTTATTTTCCCTAAAAGAATATAATATTCACTTACATGATGAAAAAAATTGTTTTTTTCTTAATTAGGGTAGGTACTTACGAATTGCAAACACACAAGCGAGACGAAACAAACAGTGGAAACAGTGGCGGGTAGGCAGAAAATTTGTTTGTTGATATTTCGTTTGTTCTATTACGTATCGCGTTGGCTTAGTGGGTGATAGCAATGTTGTTATAACTATCTCCTTAAATATTCCCGATGTCTTTTTAGGTTTTGCTTTGTGTATTTTTATATTGTAATTATTTTTGTTTTAATACCTAAAGTAACTAAGTTTTAGTATTGTTTAAAATATGTTTTTTTAAGGTATCTTTCTATTTTGGTGATTTGATTAGGCATTCCTTGTATGCTATATTGTGTTTAAAACGGGATCATACTGACATGTCAGGATGTATTTATTTTTGTTTTAAGCTTAAACTATTGCATGCAGCTTTTGAGAATAATTACATATATCTCTTATACTTATCTTACTATACATAATTATAATAAATTAGCGAACGCCTCGCGGTTTCACCCGCTTAGTTTCCATTCCCGTAGGAATACAGGGATAAAAAGTAGCCTATGTCACCTGGAGATTGTGTATCTTCCAAACGGTGAAAGAATTTTTGAAATCGGTCCAGTAGTTTCGGAGCCTATTCAATACAAACAAACAAACAATCAAATCTTTCCTCTTTATAATAGTATAGAATATAGATAAACTTCTACGAGACCATTATTGATGTACATTAAAAAAAGTTTTGAAAAAAAAAAACATTATTTATAGATGCAGTAGAAGCGGAAAATATCGGTTTTAAACTTTTTATCTGTTTGTTCGCGATGAAAGAAACTACGCCACGGATTAAAATGCCGTTTTATTGTTTTATTGCCGTTGCTCTTTTTCTGTTTCATCAAAATTGGTTTAGAAAAAGCTGAGCTATAATACAAGACAAATAAGAGAAATATAGAGTGTCTACTATAAATTGAACCTTATAGCGACACCACGAAAAGAGCACGGAGCTCAGCTTACGGAACAATTAGGTATAGCTTGTTACTAAAAATAAAAATATCGTAAGACATTTACACACACAACACACACACAACGCCATCTAGCCTCAAACTAAACAAAGCTTGTACCTACTATGAGAACCGAACAACTGATAGAATACTTTATGTATATATTTTTTGTAAATATTATATATACTTCCAGAACACCCAGCTACAGAACAAACATTTATGCTCGTCACACAAATGTTTGTCCTGAGTAGGAATCGAACTCACGCCCTACAGTTCTTGAGATACAACTACCAAATAAGCTAACAGAGCAGTGCTGTGTTACCCGTCAACATCTACGGTCTTTTTTATCCCACTGTTAGGTACAAGACGTAACTTCGTAAGGCGGCTGCCATCAGTTTGTAAAATCGGGCCAAAATGGCTGCCGCCACAAAATGGCGGATTACATATTTTTTAACAACTCCCTCAATATGGGTATCTAATGAAAGGGCTTTATTGTAGAAAAATATACACCTGTCAGATTTTTTTTTTTTTAATTTATACTTATATATCATAGGTTTTGGGTTTACATTTCATTAAATTGCAAATCACTCGGTAATTTGAGCGAATACGTGGCAGTAGCTGGTCATACATAAAGAGCAATTTATCACATTATTTCACTTGAAGCAAAGGTGTGCAAAATTATACGCATAAAATAAACGAGCGGGTGATGATTACTGATTATAATCGCGGTGATAGCTTTAAAATGTCATATTTCCCAAGATTGCCGATACAAACATTAAACTGGGCCTGAAATCAGAACCAGAGAACAAACAGCATAAATCAGGAGTAAATGTTAAATTCTCATTTGTGTCGCCCCTTCGGGTCTATATATCAACAGTCGAGTTCATGAACATCAAATTGGATTAGAGCCGCAATCTAACTAGTCCGAACTGTGATCGCAAGTTAGTGAGGCCCGGGGCCGCACGCTCGCATAGGGTTCCTATTACCCTGACATACTGTAAGCGTATGTTTGAGATTTGTACACGCGGTCTGACTGCTAATCATTATTTATTTGTTGTGAACAGTCAGCTGTTTGGAACAACTCGCATGGTTTCATATACATCGCTGTATCTGCTTAAGCTTCATCGCTGTTGCAAAATGTATCGCCTGATGGGTAGGGAGCAGTTTTTATGATGATTTGATCATAATGTACGATCTAATCTACACATCGTGCGTCGTTCAATTTCGCATGTCTTTATATACTCGTAAGTCAAATGGAACAATAGTATCTAAGCGATGAAGAATGTCGGGCGTGCGTCCAGTATCACATGCCAATACATGAATCAAACGTTTACCGGTGGCATCGCCTAAGATAACCTCGAATGTAGTTTATACTTGTAGCTTTGGTATTATCAATAAAATATTTGTATTTCTAGTCTGTAAATTAAAAAACATAAGATGTTAAAATGTATCTAGATGATTCTTATGAATTTGGTCATAATTATTTTACTATGAAAACTGACGTGGTTTTAACACATTTTTGTTTTACTTATGTTTAGTTATATCGGATACTCTGACTATAGTTTCGGCTACTTTAGGTGCCTGTTTTCATTTTTTAATGCGTTTTCATTTTTTAATAACGCTGCACATACTGCTCTATTTATTCAAATATTTGTACCTTAATACGCTAAAGTCGCTTTTAGTGTAATTATGATTCTATTAAAAAAATACTGAAGACAGAACAATCAGTGTTGTGATTATTATGGTGTCGTTATTATGGTGCTCAAATATTCTTAAAACATAATATTTAATTCCTAGAAATGAACATGCTTGAAGAAATATTATATCTTCTTTCAAGTTTCTTTTTACCCACGACGGAACGGAGACGGTATATGCTTTTGGGGTCAGAGGATGTTTGTTTGTGCAAATACATGTTGCCATTTTTCTCCAAAACTACAAGTCTGATTTTGATGCAGTTTTCAGTTATGGGTTCTGGTTTGATTGGTGCATATTCTTAGATAGGTGTTACGGTGACAACTCACCAGGGGGCGCTGCTGCAAACATTTTTTGTGCAAATCCATGTTGCCATTTTTCTCCAAAACTTCTAGTCCGATTTTGATGCAGTTTTCAGTTATGGGTTCAGGTTTTATTAGTGCATTATGTTTGATAGGTGACAATTGCTTTTTAAACGTTGTGGATTTTTTCAATAAAAGTAATTTTGCTTTTAACTTATTTATAGATATGTAACAGTCGACAGAAAGCCCGTCTAAAACAAGACATTTCATTTAAACTTTTGAAAGCCATCTGAAAACTTCTGAAATTCGGCTGTATCGTTCATATTTGTGCGCCTTTTGTTTTTCGATTAAAAGTGGCAATCTCGTCATATTCCCGAGTGACCGGGTCATATCCCCTGACGTCCCCAGCTCAATGGCGAACTATCGTTTTAAAATATGTCAGTTCACAGCGACCTATTTGCTTCCATCATTTGAATACAGTGATCGTCCTCTTTGTTTCAATTTGAGCAAGAATAACGCAAATTGAGATTGGATTGGTAAATTTTGTAGCGATGATAACTCAGTGGTTAGTGCGGCCGGCGAACGGCGTGGTTTCAAACCTCAACAAACAGCTTGAGTCATTGGAAAACATCTTGTGGAAACCATATTATGGTAGTAGGGTTTTTGTTGTAAGAAATAAACTTACGTTTGCATCTCACCTGATGTTAAGAGAATGAATGAATGAATGAATGAATGATTGAATGAATGAATAAGTGAACCATAGCATGGTGGTAGAGTACTTTCTAGTACTAGTAGAGTACGGCTAGCTAGCCACCACCTACAAGTTGAGAATTTTTCGTCAAGCACCTAACGGTGTATTCCGGAACCCTCACTTTTATTTTAGGGTTACTGCAGCTAGCGAAATTACTGGGCTGTTGAGACTAACCATCGGAAGTCTCGAAGTAATGAGCGCCAAAGCAGTGATGCCCTGGACTTTGTTTTGTTACCAATAGTTCTGTGTATCGCTGCAATGGTCATGGACAGGCGTTATCTCTTACCATCAGGAGAGCGTCTCGTTCGTCTCATTACATTTTACATGAAAAAAAGGTGTGCATTACCATCTTCGACCACACCGTCAGTTAACATCAGGTAAGCTATGTTCAAACACTCAGCCCATTAAAAGAAACCACGATCTTAATTATAATAACTTACTACTTTATTACTTTTTGTGAATAAACAATAATGTTTGTTCTGTGTCTGGGTGTTCTGTATGTATTATAAGTATTTATGTACAAAAAAAAGTATTTATGTATTTTATCAGTTATCTGACTTCCACCATACAAGCTCTGCTTAGTTTGGGGCCAGATGGCGCTGTGTGTATAGTCCTACGATATTTATTTATAAAGTAAAGTAAGTAAAGTAAAGTTTATAAAGTACTTAAACACACGTGAATAGCTCGAGACAATTCTCTCTAGGTTCGAAACTAGTGGCTCACTGTTTATTTCAATTATTAATAAATAAATAAATGTCGTAGGAAATTACACACAGCGCCATCTGACCCCAAACTAAGCAAAGCTTGTACTATGGAAGTCAGATAACTGAAAGAATACTTAAATACTTTTTTTTTGTAAATACGTACTTATAATACACTAGCGGACGCCTACCGCGGTTTCACCTATAGAATTTTTGAAATCGGTTCTGTAGTTTCGGAGCCTATTCAATACAAACAATCAAATCTTTCCTCTTTATAAATAGTAAGATAGATACAGTACACCCAGACACAAAACAAACATTTTGTTTGTACCACAAAGTTTGTCCTGGGTGGGAATCGAACCCACGCCTTTAATTCGTCGACCGTGTGTAAAACTTTCCTTATTTCTTGTTTCAGGTACGTTTCACAGGGCGTTGGTGTTAAATCTCATTTCGAGTGCGGCGAAGTATCGGGCCGGAACGTCCGTCTCAGGTCGCCGTTCAATTTCGCCGCACGACTCGTGGCCAATTCCGTCGCCCACCGAGAACGAGTAAAAAGTAGCGAGTGCAATAAGTGCCGCCATCAATGTCGCGTTAGCGCCAATACAATAAAATAGAAAGCAGATTCGTTCTGTGGAAAAAGTGGACAGTTAAAGTCCCATGGTCATCACTTTTGTTCTTTCTGTGAATCTGAGAATATCGTACCATAGATTCCCTTCGATTTTATGGATGCTTTTGTTTTGATACCGGTGTCACACTAACATTAAAAAGGCGAAAGTATGTGAGTGTGTTTGTATGTTTGTTACTTTTTCACGCTCAAACGGCTGGACCAATTTTGATGACATTTGGTATGGAGGTTGCTGACACCCTGGATTAACAGCTGGTAACACTGCGCGGCGCAGCTAGTTTTATACATAAATAGCTGCACCCCGCAGTGTTACACGCTACACTTTTTCGGGATCAAAAGTAGCCTATGTGTCAATCCATAGTCTCGACTACCTCCATACCAAAGTTCATCCAAATCCGTTCAGTAAATTTTGCGTTAAAAGTAACAAACATCCATCTATCCATCCAAACTTTCAAATGTATAATGTTAGTGGAATTAATTGGAATCGGAATAGCACATCGTTCGCGTTAGACCATATCCTGCCTAATGTTAAGCAACGATACGGTCTAGTTTGAATAAAATATCGACTAAAATTTCATTTGTATGAAATCATGTCATGACAATACAAATTTTTGACGTTTATGAACTTGAATGAAATGCACCATTAAAGTCAGTCTTTAATTAGAATTGAAAAAGTGTAATTTTTTCGATAACTATTATGTTTTTTTTTGTTTGGAACAAACGGCTCTGTAGTTAGCCGACTGCAGTTCCGCATCGATCTAGCTCTATCTATGCAAATACGTGCACTCGACTCGAATTCTCTTATCGATTTGCGAAATTCTGCATAATTGAAACCACCGTGTTGCGTGGACGGACGTGTTAACGTAAAGTTTACATAATTTCGCCATACGTGACATAATTTACATTTCAAGCTTAGTCTCTGCTGCCTAAATGTAAACCGGTCTTCGGACGCGTGACGTCTGTCACTTCCTGATCGTTACGTTTTGTTTCGCTGACAGTTGAATTGAGGGTCATGTGACAGGTTTAAATACTATTACATATGCTGATCTATAGTTAATTTATTATCCTGAAAACTTTAGAAAGGCAACATTCACTAAAGCAACTTCGAAATACCTTAAACTACATTGTTCGCCTCGACCGACAGTTAAACAGCAAACGACCAAATAAATTATGTCAACCTGAACACCGTACGTGATTTCGTAACCGATCATTATGACAATCGCGCACCACGCGGCGCCTTAGCAGTTGAGCCGAAGACCTCGAGCCTGCGAAATCGAGAGTCTGACCAGCTGCCCGCTCACTTTCACTGCCACAAAGGCTGTATTTTGCTTTATCTTATTATTAGCGACGGTCGGTTTCGTTTGTTTTTCGAATGTAATTTTCGTGGCCAGTTTGTCTCGTTTCGTACGACCGCGCGTGTTGACGGCCGCGGCTCTGCGCGAGGCTGTGTTGTTTCGCGCGTGAAGATTAGTTGCCCGTGCAGTGGATGCAGTGAATGTGTTACAGTGTGATTAGAAATTGTTAGTGTTTGATTTGAATTTGGCCAATATTCACAAATACAGTATTGACGCTCTATGGTGACAATTTGTAGAGCTACTGACATCTGTATTGCCGGAACGCACAATATTGGTAGGTACCTAAAATATAAATACAATTTTGAATTTATGATATAAATCGTGTATTTTATGTAAATGAGTATGAATGTTTATATTAAAAAAAAAAACTGATATTGTTATTGTCTGAAACTAATATCAAATTTTAAACATCTACGTTGGTACTTTAAATTTTCATGGGTGCCATTGTGTATAGTATAATGGGGGAAATTAATGTAAACATTGTTCGAGTATTTCGTTTGTGTAAATTTTGTTGCGGCTTCCGAAAATTAGTGGCCGTACCTCTCCTTTTGTGTGTCCCGTTCGACACAACACAATGGAGTTATTTCCGAAACAATTGTCAACCCTATTAATAAAGTTACTATAGCAATTTCAAAAATGTTATAATGATTTGACCTGGGATTCATTCATGTCACAAAGTGTACACGAAACGAGTTCAAAGGAAACCTTACGCAGTGTTTTGTAATAATGTAACACAAGCTTGGCATTTAAGACGTGTCACGACTTTATCGTAAATGTCATGGCAGCATTCGTTTAATTTGAATAAAATGTCAACACATCGATACTCTTTATAAAGCCATCATCGAGTTTCTGAAAGTGTTAAGGCGCACGTGTGTTGTTCAAGTCAACGGCTTTGCTATTCCTAACACCTGACAATAAAAATTGACGACTGCATTTGTATCGTGGCTGTACAGTGTACACACATTCACGTATCGTTTCGCTCCAATTGTGGAGTTTCCAATGGTCCTATTTCAGGTTTTTTGTTGTGCTCCCTCACCGCAGTTATTCTGCCGTTATTGAGGCTGTAATTTCATACGTGCTCCAAATACGGAGCTCAATAGTACAGGTATATCGAATCGTAATTCATACGCGAGAAACAATGTAACTACTAGTCGGTATCGAACTACTCTATGGTTGTTATTAGATATCTATACAATACAGATTATATATAAACCACAACTAGTATGTTTTCATAACTATTTATTGTAAACTATGTATAGGTACTAAAATTGATATATTGATGGTATGTTTCAACAGCTTCATCTGCCATTGATATACAATACATATTTATTGAATTTCCCAATTTGTCATACTATAATAATTTCAATAAGTAATAACTCTAAATAAGATTAAAACTGTATTCATCTTATTATATCTTAACTTATTTTATTTATCAATGTAATAAATAAAAAAAAACTTAATTTATCGTTTACATATTCGTTAATTTTCTGGAATATCGTTTCAAAAAAAAAAAAGAAATAGTTTTGGTTTAAATTTATCTACCCTCTCGTAATCTAACATTATTTTAACCAAATGGTTATACATTTATTGGACCGATTCTTAGTAGTAGTTCACACTTGCATCTCTTTTATTTTATATTGTGATTTGAACACTACCTATATCTCTATGTACTTACAGTCCATCATCATAAATCTCAACTACATACTTGAAGTCTTAAAAGGTGTCAAAGTCAAAGTCCGGACAAATCAAGGCGGCGGAACCCTTACGTAGGTACTGATGTAACGTTTATCGAGACGTGAATATTCGTCCTTCAAAGCGAGATAAAACATAATAGTGTCAGGTAGCGGACACCTTGTTAGAGGCTGCCCTCCCTGAATGGTGCCTTCATTCTGAGTTGGGTCGCTTGGATACTGTTACAAACGCGTTACTTGCCTGTCAGACAAATGAGTCTGCTTAATTGAATACATAAGCCACGTTACAATGGTACACGTTTTCTTAGAACACTTCGAGGCCTGTGATACAGACTGTCTCGTTCTGTTACCAAGGACGCAAAATAACTAATTGTAACTAACTCTGATGGAGTGTGTGTTCCCCGAATGAAAATGAATGAAAACATACGGGAGTCTACAACTCTACATATTAATAACTTACTCGCTACATGTTTTCGGGATAAAAAGAAGCCTATGTGTTAATCCATTGTGTCAGCTACCTCCATACCAAATTTCATCAAAATTCATTCGGTAGTTTTTGCGTGAAAGAGTAACAAACATCCATTATATATATTATATCAAACATTAATTATTAAATATATTTAAAATGTACAAATAATATGTGTATATATGTATATATAGTATAACTATAATGTATATGTATTTATATGCACATATAACTTAGTTTTGGAAATAAAAATAGAAATACCGAAGGAAGGAAAGAGTAAAAAATTTAAACATCTTAAACAAAATTATTTAATACCTAACAAAGGTCCCTGATAATGTCAGGGGTAATAGCGGAGGAGGACGGTTTAAAAAAAAAAAAAAAACAAACATCCATTTATCCATCTATCCATCCATCTAACCTTTCACATTTATAATATTTGTGGGAGGGATAGTAATCAGACTCCTTCGCGATTAGCTTTGTCCCTTGTGTCCTTTGAGTCCTATACGTTCTTTGGTTTGAACTGCTTCATGAGTTTTATTCTTAATGGATGTTATCAATTATTAAGAATTCCAAATTATAAAATAAGTTCGAAATCATGTACATAATCAACGAAAATAAATTCACCTTTATTCGATTATAATTCCAGCGAAGGACGAACATCTCTAACCCTAGTTATTTTGAAAAGACTTCGTCTCGACTTCTTTTAGACAAGACTAGTCTTTCAATAAATACTCAACATTCAAAAGGGCACAAGTTCGACTCAGACTAGTCCTTAGAAAGGACTCTGACTCCAAAGAGAACTCAACCTTTAGGTCAAACACAAGCTTATTCTAAATAAGAAAAAACAAACAACTAGCTAGCTAGCTTCTGTAATTCTATTGCAAACGAAATAATATTAGTTTTGTTATTATTCATCAGGAAACATCTTTCTCCTGTTTTGTCATATGTTTTACTAGTATAATTATGTTCTCATGGTTTCCCGATGCGTCTAAAAATACAGTGAGCTATCTCAAACATAGCCACAATCTTTTAACTCACAGTGAGATGGACCGCTTCGCAACATCGGCAGCTATCGTTCTCGTTTTTGACCAACGAGATCTTGCACCCTCAATGCCACCAAATTGAAAGAAATGTACGCCATTTCTCTTGTAGAAATGCAATTAGAAAATGGTGCAGTTTTCTTTCAGGTCTCGTGTTGCGCTTAGCGACGGAACACTCTAGGATTTTTAATTTAAAGCTTGCGTTACATTTTATACACGTTGTGAAAGTGCCTCGTGTAGGTACGAGGTATTGCTCCTTTCATTGGGACTGTTTTGCTATAAATTGGTTTCACAACAATATCCGACGTTTTTATCGAACAGGATAGGTTCGAAAAACGGGATTCATTTCTAATTTGGCGTTTTTGATTTGCACGTATTTGTATTCAAGATCATGTCGGAATGAAATTTGTGACGAAAACTTCTTAGTGTTCAATGGTATCACAGTGCGCGTTCCGAGCCCATCGCATTTTTTTTTAAGTTTAATAAGTCAAGGTTTAAATATCGTAGGACACACACACACAGACACACAGCGCCATCTGGTCCCAAACTAAGCAGAGCTTGTGTGATGGAAGTCAGATAATTGATAGAATACATATATACTTTCTTTTTTGTAAATACATACTTATAATACATACAAAACACCCAAACACAGAACAAACATTTGTTTATTCACAAAATGTTTGCCCTGAGTGGGAATCGAACCCACGCCCTACAGCTCTCAAGGCAGATATACTACCAATGAGCCAACGGGGCTGTTAAGTTTAAGGAGATCCTATTATATGTATTAACGTTATTAAATTAATTATAATCTCTGCTCAACTAAACTTGAAATGATCTTCTAACGCTGCTTGGGATACTCCTTACAACAATGAATTTATAGATGTTCTTGGTAGGCCAATGTCTTTCAGCAGATTATAGAGAGATTCTGCTGGCAATCCACTCGCTCCCAATTCTCTTCATCACCCACAGCTTTGTTTATCCCACTGCTGGGTATATAGGCCTCTCTCTTATCATGCCATCTGCCTCGGTCCTGTGCCAATCTGGTCCAGGTTCGACCCGCGACGGTGACGATATCGTCGACCCATCTTGCGGCTGGACGACTTACCTACCATCCTCAAGTTGAAAATCTGTCGCCAAACACTTAACGGTGTGTGCCTCACTTGAAAGCCAGTTCCATCTTTGAACACAAGATCACTTAACATCAGGTGAGCTGTGGTCAAAACACACAGCTTGTCAAAAAAAAAATTGAAATTTTATTGAAAACATTTAATTCATTTTTCAAATTCAAGCATTATTGGCATGCTTGTAGCGATTCCTACTAAATTGAAGATCTAAGACCCAAATTGAGAGCATTAAATCAGACGGCGACGTTAGGAGTGTGGTCGGGTCGGGCAACCTCCTCGGAATTCACTTACGCAAATTCTCCACAAATCTAGTACATACGTGTTCGTTCCTATTCCTGTTTTTCCTTTGATATATATATTAAACTATGTATATTATGGATATATAACTGTGAACGGTAATCATGAACAATATCGTATGAATTTTGTTTTTGCTTCTTACCGCCGCAACGGCTTTACGGATGTGGATGAGATTTGAGACATAGATAGCTTGTTCGCTGGATTAATATATGTGCTACTCTTCACCCCGGAAAACAAGAGAAATCCCCCGGGGCGCAGTTTGTTTGTTTATATCCTTGTTTTAAGACCTTCGCTTAACATTAGGTCAGCTGTGGTCGGTCACCTTTAAGTAAGCATAATAACTAGAAACTAGAATACCATTGAAATATATTTTCTATACAGTTAATAATATAGTTAAAAGACGAAAATCCTGATTAAAATTTAAGTTACTATTATCACAATGTCCATATTTCAAAATAATTTTCGTTTCTATGTGGATACGTTTGTTTCTCGACGTGTTTTTTTTGTCATTATTTTTTATTAGACTGCCTATAAAGTAGAATTCAATTGAAAGGAAAAAAATTAAAGAACGAAAAATCTTTTCAAATCACTGTTTTATTAAAAAGCGGACGCCTCGCGGTTTCACCCGCGTAGTTCCCGTTCCCGTGGGAATACAGGGACAAAAAGTAGCCTATGTCACTATGTGATAGTGTAGCTTCCCAACGGTGAAAGAATTTTTGAAATCAGTCCAGTAGTTTCGGAGCCTATTAAATACAAACAAACAATCAAATCTTTCCTGTTTATACTAGTATAGATAGATAGATTTACATATATATATAGAAACGTTTGTTTTTCAATATTATTTATATCCGACAGCCTAAATAAAAAGATTCCATTAGAATTTAAGGAATTATAAAATTTGGATTAGGTTTTTGTCAAAAATGTTGTATTTCTACATTTTTGACGAAAAACCTAATCCAAATACAATTTAACTAGAGTTATCGAAATGAACACCTACTAACAAAATAAGCACAGAGAACCTTACACAATGTCACAATGAAAACCTTGTTCAGTATTTCAATTATTATTTTATTTAACTCTTTGGATACTCAACCCGGCCGTGGGAACACATGTCGTTTTATGAGTTTAATGCAACAAAAGCTTTTACCACTTTCACTTTTATCAATTTGGCGCATCTGCGGGAGCGGAACCACTGCTGAATTAGAATAGTAATCTCCTCAGGTAGATTAGTTACACTACATACGTGTGGGATTACTTCTGTTTTATGAATAAATTAAGAGAAGGCAGCATGATTAAAGATTGTTTTTGCCATGATATTGTAAATGAACCATAATAAGGATCGATATAACACCGAAACACACACACCGGAACACATCGTTAGGTGTTTGGCTCCATATTTTAAACTTGACAGCTAGCCAGCCGAGTTCTAGATTACTACCGTGCTATGGATTTCTCACCGTGTTATTTTCAATTACCGGCAGCTCAATCTCGTTGGGATTTGAACACCGAACGCGTTAACCATTGAGCTAGCATTGATACAAAAAGAAATAGGGAAACAAAAATGTAATCGAAATGAATGTTTTGAGAAATCGATATTATGAGGAGTAGACACATTTTTTCGGCGTCGCATAAGCCTGTTAACTTATAACAATATACGAACCGTTTAGTTCGAGTCTTTGGAATACCGACCATGCAGTGGTGTTGCTTCTCGGAGCTCTTGGCTGTCTTATAGTAAAACGGACAGGGTGAAATTAGGTCATGTAGATCTGAAGCAATTCCTTCTAACTGGTTCGGAAGACGAAGTGGAAGAGACGGCGAAAGGCATGAGGCCCTCAACAGATCCACAATGCCATGAAGCGGCCAACGTGATTTGAGGGTGCTCGAGCTCCGCCCGGCTAGTTGTCACGGCGTAGAGATCACACCCTCCTCAACCACCCCCTAAGAACAGTGTTCCTCAGGAGCCTAGCCTCTGTAAAGAGGTCCCACTTCAAGGCGGACTCCCTACCTCACCTACACAGAGGAGGAAGAACAACACGAACGAAAAAGATCTGAAGCACACTCATCAAAGTGTATCCGGTAGAGAAAACTGACAGACAAGCCACTTTGCGACGATGTTCAAGGCTTTGGAGCCTTTTCCGAACAAGCGAATCATTGCTAATGAGTTTCCTAGCACGTTTCATTAGATACACGGATTGCTAAAAATACGTCATATTTGTGCAGTAATCTCTCGCATCGGTCATGGGTGAATTACGGGCGAAATTAAACTCGGTCGGTGGGTTGCGAAATTCATCCGGCCTTTTGAATAATGCAAACGTTTTATTGAAGTGAACGTGTACTGCACCCATGTTGCGTGGAGGGTGGTTTTTATTTTTTAATACCTGTTATGGCCGGGTATGCCTGTCGGTGTGTCAATTCGGTTGAAATCCGTTTCAGATTATATTAATTTTGTACGTACGGTATATTTGGTCAGACCGGTTAGTTGGTTTGTTTGGTATTCGTGGTTGCAGAAAATTCTTTAGTAAAAAAAAATTCTAATGCGTGTCATTAATCCATAATGGAGTAGGTATTGTAGTTACTGTAAAAAAATAATGAGGATAATTTTATTTCGAATTATTTTTAGGCATTTACTTAAATTAACCAAAGTCATATGATTGCTAATGATGTTTGTAGAGCCAGTCTTACAAATATCTAATAGGGTTTTTTGAAATTACAGTATGGGTTAGCAAGTTCCTTCTAGGTAAGCATGCTAAATCCTAGACTACACTGTGTCTCTATATCAAGAGTTTTCAATAAATAATCTTGATCTCTTAATTCTAATTTCTGAAGTGATTCAAATATTATTTATAGCTGTCGAATTTAATTTATTTCGACAAGTAATCTACACTGATATAAAGAGAAAAGATATGTATTTTTGGATTTTTGTATGTTTGTAACTCAAAAACTACTGGATCGATTTCAAAAATTATTTCACCGTTGGGTTTTTTATTATTATTATATATGTATATTTATTTTAGAAAGTAGGTATGTTTAATTTTTATAAGCAAATAAAATCAAAGACTTCCATTATCTTCTCTTGTATTTTATTTTTGAAGAGTTAATTTTTTTTTTTTGTGTAAAAAGTAATGAGACGAACGAGATGGCTCTCCTGATGGTAAGAGATAACGCCTGCCCAAAAAATCAAATCAATCAATCAATCTGTTAATATCTCTAAATAATCTGATAAATCCAAAGATATGTCTGACAGATAGATATATACCTACTATGCAGATAAAAACTCTTTATTGAGAAAACCAGATCTCTTAAAATTAGAAAAATTAAAAATATGACACAAATGAGAAACCAAATAGCAGTCGAGTAACAAAATTAATAATTGTTCAAAACATACAAAATGCTCTACAAAATGACAGCTGTATGAAATACGACAACTATAAAAAAATTATAGCTCACCGCATGAACCAGCGATACATTAATCATCCAATTTTTGGTCATACGTGATACGGCCCTAAAACATATTTTGGAAGCCAGTAAATTACTCTACTGACGGACGTATTGTACAGACTCACTGTAGCTCTTTAAATTTTCAGCGATGCCCGTCGTAATACAATGAGTTATGCCCCAATGTGTCATAGGCTGTGTTTATTTTCTCTGTCGATTGGCCCGGTTATTTTTTAACAGGTCATTTATCAACTGTCGAGCCATTTAATCTAAGCATCATGAATTTTTCGTGCTTGACAGGTATTGTATGCGTAACAATTTTATTGCTTACGGTTTACACTCTTTCATGAGATTATTTCGCTGCGAATGACACTTTTTGATGGTGCAACATGTAAAATTGGAAAAAACAACTAGGTATAATACAACCTTTTTGGTATATATAATATAGACAATTAGACATGCCTGTTTATCAAACAAAAAAAAAATGCTGAATCGGTCCCGCATTGCATCAACGAGTTGCTTATGAATACCTCAACGTATGAACATTTGTATACTTATATAATTAATACTGTTAGTGAAATATAGTGTAATAGTGTGTGTAGTAGGTATAGCATGTGTGTAATGTAACATAAATAACGTATCACATTGTTTAGAAATTTTCATTGATGAATGTTAATAACACTTAAGACAAGGCAGTATGGCTTTATAGCTTTAGCCAGCCCGATGGGGCAAATTAATAAAAAATATATATATATATCTAACAAACATAACAAAAGAATGCAAAGGTAACATAATAAAAATAGTCAATATTTTAAAGAAACGCCAGTTTAAAAGTATCCGCAACAAACGAGCATGTATGAAAATGCTAAGACTTTGCATATGAATAAGTAGGTACATATCCTTACGAGGAAAAGACGTGGTTGTATGTAGGTATGTTTTTTTCATCCCTTCCTTCGACTTCTTCGTCGTCGGGTATAATAAGTGCACATATTTTCTAACTGCATCGATTAAACAGTAATTACTTCGGTGTTACATCATGTGTGGCACAGCACATGATGTTAATAGCGCAGTATAGTCTTTCCACGACAAAATGACTCATAGTACCGAAAGATAATGTCTGTTTCATGAATTTTGGTTGAGTCATAAGCGTTTAGTTGAAAAATCTAAGATTTTGTAGCGACACTAGTGGCCTCGCTACATAAGCGGTTATCGACGGCAATACACATCACGATAGCCAATCAGCGACGAGAAGTCTGCATCTCGCAAGCGAAATTCGACGGCGCAATTTCTACTTATAACTGGAAATGCTTTAAACTGATTAAGTTTTTATATGGAACAGTTGGTTATGAAAAAAATATCACAGATTTCTACGGCGTGGATTATATTAGAATTGATTAAGTATTCGACAAAGTTACGCTTACTTTGCAATCTGTGACTACACGTGATTTTAAATCCAACTAACCATGTTATGTATGCTTTAGATACGTTCCATTGTCTCGTATACAATATCCCATAATCGAGAAAGTTGCGAAAGACGCCCTGGACAGACCAAGTTCAAGAGCAACAATGTTTGCATTCGTATGCTAATGTATCTTGACCGCATAAACGCTCATCGAAAAGTAGAAGAAATTATAATCATCAGATTATAATTTCTTCTGTTTTTTTAAGTTTATCCAACAAAAAACTGCGCATTAAAGCGAGAGATACTAAAGAAACGGCTGGGTGTGTTCAGCTTGGCTCTTGCTTTAAATGCTGAATTAGCAACGACGAAGACTCAAAGATATTACGTAGTCCGCGTCCTTGCACTAATGCGGAGCATATTCTATGCTCGCTCGGCTGTGAATTGTGCTGCCAGATTCGATGTCTGATATGTCTCATACATCGAGCTTCTTTTGTAGTTTGCGACTGCGGTTTACCCACCACGGATCGAGTATGGAAAGTGCGTTTACGGTAAGACCTTTTTCACAAAACAAATCTGTGATAGGAAAAGATAGGTTATAACCAAATTTAATAGGTAAAAATTAATATTTCTTTGTTCTCATTTTATGCATAATCTCTGGATTTTGTTGCCGAAGCCCAAAAGTGGATTTTTGTTATAGCTAGCGCAATAGACACCGTATCAGTTACAAATATCCTAAAAGACTATTTTGTAACCAAAAAAATCAAACTTTACTAAAGTATTATGACTTTATGACACCATATCAGTTACAAATATCCTAAATGACTATTTTGTAAGAAAAAATATTACAACTTTACTAAATTGTTATTTTGGCGGCGTAAAAGCGAAATTTAAAAATAATGTTGAAATTCAATATTATCTTGAAATAGGCCTTCTGGGACCTTAGTTATTCGCTCGTCCTTGCACTAAATTTAAAACTGAACTAGTCTTCTGTGTCTGTACAGTTGCTTTGGCATTCAGGAAATAGGTGTCTGGAGTCTAATTTAAATTGTGATTACGGCGCCAGAATAAAATATATAGCTCGGATGTCCTTGGGCTAAATAGCGCTTGTTCTTGTGCCGTTCCAAAACAATATTCAGCAGAATCCCGCTACGGTTTCACTAAAATGTAAGCCTTTGTTCAGAAAACATTGTTTCAGCATTTAAAACGTATCTCGAAGTGATTCTCCGAAACATTCTCTTTGATACACTAAAACTCTTGATAAAAATACCTAACCACAATAATGTTTAGCAAACTACGAAAAATTCACTAACGGAAACACCCTTTTATTGGCAGTACATTGCGGGTTTGCGGCTGCAAGTGACTGCAACATGGAAAGGCAATATATCACTCTATGCAATCAGCCCGATGGAAAACATCCATTGAATTAATACGAGAAAATCTTGGCCCCCTGGGGAGTGCGCGCAAATGTATAGTAAGCAATAGCGACGTGGCAACATAAAGCTTGATAGAGAAAAACTCTGCGATATTTCAACTGTAAAGTCCCAAAATAAATACACTATGCATTGCTCATTAAGTTTTTACAGACTTAATTCAATATTGAAAGAGCTTGTTACATCACTAATGAAAACGTTCTATCGATTAATTTTGAATGTTGTCTGAAATTTTTTGTGCGTGATTTTCCATTTTAATTGCTTTATTTTTTGTCAAATACCAAATACGTGAACGTATTTGGTATTTTATTATTTCGTACGAAGTTTATGGACAGTTCGTCGTACGTAATATATCGGTACTACATTATGTATCTGTGGTGGCCAATTCCAGTGTATTGTGCACTAAATTCGGTTAAACGGTTTTAATACGTACCATTATTATTTTATTCGTCGCCTAACTGTTTTTGCAATACATTGCACAATAGTCCACTTTAAATTTGTATGTCATAGACTGTGGTTGCTTCGACAGAAGACGCGTCTCGCGTTCTACAATTTTTGTGTTCGTTTTCTAGTCAATACCTAACTTGTTACCAATTTATTTATTTTCTTTTTTAAATATGTACTATTTTTAAATCATATAATTAGCGATATGATTAAGTGTCGTAACCTCGAAACGTATCGGGCCTGCGTGGTGGAGCACAACATACATATATAAATGTCACCACGCACCGATTTCCCTTCTTACGCGTCTGTCAGTTTTCCTTTATCCGTATGTATGACGTATGGCGAATTGCAAACAAATATTGCAATGTTTGCGATTTTTGTAGTAGACATTGCGAAAAGCGCGCTTTGCGTTTTTCGATACTGTTTGTATTTGTTTTTACGATGGATAACGTCGCTCCGCGCGCTCGCATCGCGTGTGCGCGTCATTTGTATAATCTTCTTTTTATTTAGGTATTATATTTCCTTAGTACAAAATTGCGTAACCATGTAAGTTTTTTTTTACGTTCTACATCATCGTCGTAACATACTAACCTGTAACGATTTATTCGTATACCTGAACCAGTTTTGATGCATGATGAATAGTGACATTAAAACGGTCCGAAATGTATCTGAGTTGTTTTAGTCTGCTAATCCATAATCATCGGCGTAATGTATTGCTACCACGTCGGTCATTTGTTTGTTGGCGCTTGACTGCCGTAATTACAATTGTGGTCGTGTTTGATAGTGTTTATCTGTTTGCTTATGTCGATGCGACGCCAACGCGACTCTAGCCCGACAGTTAAGTTCGAGTACATTGTGCCGTTATCTAGATGGCATGTCAAGATAGATGCCTGGACAATATACATAGACGTGGGATGAGGAAGGTTGTGAACTTGTGAGTGATGTTCATGATGACGACATTGCTGACGGAAACGTGGGCACTACTCGATGCTACTAACTTAATTTTGTTGACGTAAAAGCATCGTAAAGTTACGTTATCACGACCATTCCAGCGGGCTCGTTAATATAAAATTATTACAGCCGCTCATAATTAGGTGTCGTTAAACAAAGTTAATCGTAAAATACAAAGTTGTAACTCAACAATAGAGTACGTAATATAATAACTAATCGTCTTTTCTCGCAGCCGTTCACTTAAAATTTAACAAATTGGTCTTTAACAAACACTGTTCCCGGGTTTAAAATACGCCGGGGACTGGAGTAAACCTAATTTATAATATAGCATTAAATTATGCAGTGACTGTGAGTTCTCGGTTGAAATTTGTCGGCGCGCGGGTGAGAATGGCCGCTGGACTCCGGGAGATAAAGTTCACCTGTCTGCGAACTAGATGTACGGACATTTGGGCTAGTGAATTTGACTTAGTATATAATAGTTGGGAGCGGGTCTCTCTCTGCTGCTTAGTGAACTTTGATGTTTAATGTGCTCGCCATGTAGGGATGCAAATGAACTTACTTGAAAGGTAATAATTAACTTTGTGACCCTATAGACGGCGTGGTGTTCGTTTATTTCTGAAATGTGATTATTTCTGTTCTGTGATTGAAGTTCCGCTCTGAAGTAGGCTACTCTATTAAAAGTGAATCAAGCAAGCAATTAGTAAGACGACTGTTTTTTTGCCTTTTTATATCATTTGGTAGTAGCTCTGTCTGTCTCATGAGCTGTAGGGAGCGGGTTTGATTCCCACTTAAGATGATCATAGGTGTGGTTTCTTTGTGTTTATACATTATAAGTATATATTTATAAAAGATAAAGGATACAAATATTCAATCGGATGTCTTTGCTTAGTTCGGTACCTATATGGTGGTGCTTT
This sequence comes from Biston betularia, assembly GCA_905404145.2. Taxonomy (NCBI): domain Eukaryota; kingdom Metazoa; phylum Arthropoda; class Insecta; order Lepidoptera; family Geometridae; genus Biston; species Biston betularia. Next base: position 3,463,854 of record FR989877.1, read on the forward strand.
GTGATATGTCCACCATATTTACTTTTATGTTTTGACTGCCCTGTTGGTTCATTGGTAGTATGTCTGCTTCAAGAGTTGAAAGACATGCGTTCGATTCTCACCCAGGACAAACATCAAATGTTTGTTCTGTCTCGAGTGTAGAGAGTGTGTACTGTATGTATTATAAGTAAGTATTTACATAAAAAGAAAGTGTTGAAGTATTCCATCACTTAACTGACTTTGCTTAGTTTAGGGTCAGATGGCGCTGTGTGTAATGTAAATAAATAAATATCGTAGGACTATACGCACAGCGCCATCTGGCCCCAAACTAAGCAGAGATTGTGTGATGGAAGTCAGATAACTGATAGAATACATAAATACTTTTTTACATGTTCTACGATATTTTTTTTATATTTTAGTTATTTATATGGAATCTTTGGAAAATCTTTAAAACCTCAGTGCCCGGTTAATTGGTCGATAAATCTCAACTTCTCTGATTTTGTCTGTTTAAGCCATCTTCGCGTTTGAGTTAAACAGCAACTATGTAACCTATATTGCAACTGATAGTTTTAATTACCGTTGGTTCCCTCTACTTAACTAGGATTCAACCAGTTTCCAAGCTTAGCTTAAGACAGGTGAGCTCCGGGGAAATCTATTTAAAACTACTGCAAAGGGGCTCCATAAAATAAAACCTCAGAGATGTCGAGATAGGAAGAAGATTAATAGCCTTGTCGAAATGTAAATGTCGAGTGTTCTGCGAACATAATGGGCGGTTATCATTCATAGATTTCCATCGGGCCGGAAATGTTCGCGAGAAAGTAAAGTCCGTGCCGTGGGGTGTACTTAGAATTTGATTTCGGGAGGAGCTCTTGCGCTGCGAATGAAACTAAAGGTGGGTCCTTAATCATTCGAGTAGTCAATGAAGCTTTCGGTCTTCGCTGAGTGTGATAGCTAAGTACTCCAATACCGTGCTATGGTTTCCTTACGATGTTTTGCTTCCCCGGCAGCTCAAGCTCATTGTTGACATTTGTAGTATAAAAACCATACATTATTGCTGCCTTTTTTTTAAAAGTAATAATAAATAAATCAAACTGAGCGCTCACCTGATGGCAAAAAATTACGCCTATTGTCGACCATAGAAACCTAGACACTAATGGCACTTAGAACTTCGAGTAGCACAATAAAATTCGGGTATCGCTGCTTTGTGTTTGCGTTCATTATTTGAAGAGATTCGATGTTTAGTCTCACTAGCACTGTTATTTCGCTTAAAGTGTTTTGTTAAAAGATAACATTATTTCTCACACACAATTTAAACAACTCATATGTATTATATACTTATATATACTGATCGTATAATCACCAAAACCTTTCTCTATTGTCTTTGTCGATGATCAATTAAATCATAATTAACAGAGAGTACTTGTACGTATCTGTGATAGAACAAATAAAGCGTTTAAACCCACAAAACCCCCGTCCTTGGTCACGCTAGCCGTATCGTGTACGGAATTGGTTTGAAGAAAGTTCTGGAAAAAAGGGAAATAAAGGCGACATCCGAGCGGACCGACGGTCATTACGTTAATGCGAGACTAAACTTGATTGATGATAGAGAATCAGCCTTCGAGGCTGGCAAGCCGTCGCTTCGTGTGTCGGGTAGTATCGCTTACTAGCTAGGAAACTGAGGATCCGTGTCGACGACTACTTTAATAAACTAGTGACGTAAGTGGTAAAGATGCCCAATCGAAAACTTTTCAATTGTTACTCGTCAAAATTTCAGTTAATAAAGCTCACTTTCAACAGTTGGTTACATCTCCCATCTGGATGTAACAATATAATAAATATCGTAGGGCATTTCATACAACGCCATCACCAAACTAAGCAAAGCTTGTGCTATGGGAACCAGATAACTGGTAGAATATTTACATACTTTTTTTTTTGTAAATACATATATCAAAGGTTGTCTGGAAGAAATCGCTCTAGGCGATAAGACCGCCGCTATGCATTATACATTTATTATTTTGTTTTGTTGTATTAATTATCCTTTTTTTATGTTTTATATTTGTATATGTAATAAAGATGTGTTCTATTCTACGGAATCCAACCCACGACCTAAAAGCTCTTGAAGCAGATATTTTACCAAATGAGCTAACACTGCAGGGTCAAATACATCAGTGTTACTCTAAAAAACACTAAGTATATTTTAGTTAGTTTGTGGTGCAAAGGTTTGACCTTTGCTATCCAGCGAGGAAATGCAACCGAGCCTAGGAGCCTAGGATATTTTGCCTTTTGACGAGTTACTTTGTAATAATTACTTTTTAGCATTATTTATTGAGTAGAAATTTAATTGTCAATGTAACTAATTTTATTTTGTATATAATTTCTTTTCTATATCACTGGACAGCTGAATAAAAAAACAAACATTTTCATAGAATGTACTTGATTACGTTTTAGATGCGGTCTATTACACACAGAGTTGAAAATTTTACTCTCGTGTTTGGCATAGAGTTGTAGTTCGTGTTTAATCTACCTATCCTTTTCAAAATATTATCTCAAACTGTATTAACTGGTCTAAATTGGCTGTATCGGACAATAGTGTAGAAATGTTAGGCTGATCTATTTCAGAATTGAATGTTTAGTAAATACATGTTCGCGGTCGGTTGTTGTTTTGTTATTGTTTCTAGTAAATTCCGCTCGAGTATCTTAGTAATTTACTGTTAAGGTTACTACACAATATCATCGATTTTGAGTTCATCGTAGCTGCTCGATCGATTCAGATTCCATTCGATTGTCGGAATCGATTTCAACCTGCAAAGTGCAAGATGCAATAGGTTGACACGATTTAAACTAAATTGTAATCAATCTATTAAATTTAGTTCTCTCCATCCAATACTGGGTGTAAATTTCTTTACGTTCATGCCAGGCTTTTTGGTCCTGTGCGAGCCCCATCCATTGCGATCCTATATGCTTCACAATATCATCTGACCATTGAGGTGGCGATCCGCCTCAACGTCGACAATAAAGAATTAAACAAAACGTGGTATGCTTCATACATAGCCATTATGTATTTAGACAAACCATCGAGTCTTAAAGTAATGAGGCGCGATATCCTAGACTTTTGTTTTGAACTTAACACTACTGCAATGGTCATGGACGGATGTTATCCCTAATCAAGAAAAGTCGTTCGTCACATATTTTACAAAAAAAAAAACAAGTAATTGTTACTTGTTGTTGTTGTTGTAAGTCAGCGTTTTAAATTTAATTTGCTTAACCTACGGAACTTGGCATTATGGTACTTTGCATCTTGATTCCAGAGAACAATGTGACAAATGTAAAAAATCGCAGTTATACATCTGGATGCAACTAGCAAAATATTTTACTAACTAAAATGCAATGAATCAGCAAAATAAAATAACTGAATTTCGTAAATTAATATCTCCAGTATCACTGCAAAGATATTAATTCAATGCATAGTTGGAACTAATATTATTATTGCTGTGGAATCGCTTAGCACGAACGCGGATTTGTTCCCAGCTCTATTTTGAACCACAAAGCGAATTGATATGTTTATTTTCTGCATTACAGGACCTGCTAATACTAAACATTGGAGGATGTTAGTATTTCACTAATCCCAAATTGAACGCGTTTGTAATGTGTCTAGTTTATGTAAATGTGATAAAACAATTGGGTAAAACTTGGGCTGTTTGGTAATTATGTAGGTCCTAAATAAGCTATGGTAATGTTACCATTAGCGAACTCGCTACATTCAGTGGCTATCAATGGCAACATTAATAATATTTTTTGTTAGCGCAGCGTGTTTTTACACCGAGATAAATCAAAATGGTTTTTCGGTACTCAAATATCACACAAATATTTATAGAGGCGAGCGTTTGTGAGTGTGTTTGTTCTTTCTTCACGCTCAAACGGCTGGACCAATTTTTATGAAATTTGGTATGGAGGTAGCTGGCACCCTGGATTACAACATAGGCTACTTTTTATCCAGAAAAAATATAGCGGGTACACCGCGCGGTGCAGTTAGTTGTAGATTATTTTTCAAATACATTTTAATTTTTTATTAATTTTTCAAATAAATGAAAAAAGTCAGCCAGTAAGGCCTGCATCGCACAAGTGAAATTTTACAGAATATTATATCACTTCAAGTTCTGACGATACACTGTCCCCAAGTGTAACATCTGGACCAGCAAGAGTGCTCCTTTGTAAATAAAAAAAATTAATTGTGGACATCACTCTCTACATATTTCATCCTCTACAAATTCATATCTTTCTTTTGAATGTACATATATTTATACCACTCAGAGTTTGAATCGATTCATAAGGGCTTTTCTATTCACTCACAATGTAAAACTAATTGTTACGTGAAAATCACGCATTTGTTTGTCTCATTTCATGTTTCTGTAAAAAAACGTAATAAAAGAGTCACAGCGCAATGCGGCCCAATGTCAATAATGACGACAAAAAGTAGACCTCGTCACGTGTCATGAACTAGTTTCTAACATTACTCGGTCATGTTGATAATTATTAAAAGATGTCATTTCATTCTCATGCTTTGATAGTACAGTAACAATGTAGCTATTGCATTGTCGCTTTTTTTTTATGTAAAAAGTAATGAGACGAACGAGACCCTTTCCTGATGGTAAGAGATAACGCCTGTCCATGCCCATTGCAGCGATACACAGAACTTTAAGTAACAAAACAAAGTGCAGGGCATCACTGCTTTGGCGCTCATTACTTTGAGACTTTTGATAAAGTTAGTCTCAACAGCCCAGTAATTTCGCTAGCTGCAGTACCCTTCAAACCGGAACACAGTAATACTTACACACTACTGCTTAGCGGCAGAATAACTGGTACTGCGGTAGTACCTACCTAGACGACCTCCTGCTAAGGAGATCTACCACCAAATAAAGCTTAGTAGGTATAACGTTTTTTATATCTGTCCTCATGAAGTACCCTATCGCCTTGACAAATTTCGTCAAGTTCGCTTCGGCCGTTTAGCCTTAAAAAGGTAAACAGACATAGATATACAGAATAACTTTCACATTTACATAATTATTTTATACAAATGTTGTGAAATCCTTTTTTACTATAAATGCGAATATGACTTTGTTTGTTTGTTACGCTTTCTCGCGTAAACTACTCAACGGATCTGAGTGAAATTTTTACACTTTAAGCCCTGGAATAAGACATAGGATACTTTTCATCATCATCATCACGCGGGTAAAAACGCGGGGTGCAGCTAGCATTAAATAATGTTGTTGCATATGTACAAAACAGATCAATGTTTCACGTAGATTTGTTTTGTATATTAATACAGAACATATAGTGAATTTGGAATCGTATAAATAGATACATATCTCGAAACAACGACAAGTCATTACATGATTTTTGACATTGATTGATTTAAATATATATCAGTTAACGATATTTCTTACGCTACTTTCTTTTGGATGTTTGAAGTCCAGCTCGGTTTTACTGGTAGTAAGTAAGCTGTTCTTTAAGTATGATAATCTATCAAACCATATAGGTCGGTATGTTCTAGGTGCATATATAAAGACTAACACATAATATGCTTACCAGCTATTCATCTTTGGCAAACAGAATGGAGATGGAATCTATGCGTAATTCCTATCAGGTCTAATCAGTGCAGGAATAATGCCTTAATGGACTACCCGTTTGAACACGGATTTACTGTTCTCTTGAACGGAATTGCATACGTGAAGAGGTGACCACGACAATGAGACGTGATAAGTAGTTTTCATTGTTCATTTTAATCCCGATTTAGGGTTAACTGATCCGGTTCAAGCAGATAATGTTGAGCCGCCGTCTGACGAAAGAGAGAGAAATAAATAAAACATTTACCTCTATTTTGCTCTCGTAAGTTGGTCGGCTGTAGTTAAAACTTCACGTCTTTAATTTGTATGAAATCTACCTTTTTTTTATATTTTTTAACAAGCCGCGCAACGCGGTGTTACTCGCTGTTCCCACGTGAACACAAAATTTTTCGGAATAAAAAGCAGCCTTTGTTTTTATCCAGGGTGTCAGCTACCTCCATAATATATTTTATCATAATTGGCCCAGCCGTTCGAGCGTGAAGAAATCACAAACATACAAACACAGTCATAAACTTTCGTCTTTATAATATTAGGTAGTATGATGTACAAAAATTTACTAAAAACTACTGTGTCCAAAAATAAAGCAAACAAGACGCGCGTACTAATAATAGTTTGCTCACAATTATTAGATCCTGATGATCCTGATCCTCTCTTTGTAACAACTTCAAAATTGATAGAGATATAGCATTTTTGTCACTTGCCCTTCCAAAAATGCATTCTAGAGCAAGTTGCTTTGACACCGAGATCGCTAATTTATAGCATTATTACAAAGCAACAGAACTGTAATTGATCTGAGATTTAATTTCTACTTTTCAAAACTTCCAAATGTAATTTTATAAAGTGCAGAGTTGAAAAGTAATCATGAAGAGCCTACATCGAACAGGATCCAGATGAGATGCAAGCCTGTTGTGAATAAAAAATAACCGGATACACAATATTTTCTTACGAAATCTTTGCTGTATTCAGGTTATCTTATAGATACACGGTTTTCATTGTTAGTCTTCTGACAGCATTAACGTCTAATATTGGATCGGCAGGGCGTGCATAATACGGATTTATACACGGTACAAAAATCTCCGTAAGTCCAACCAAGACCGACATCAGGATTGTATAAAAGAAAGGTTTACGCAAAAAAGATTGTGCTTAAAAACGTGGAAGAGAATAAGGAAAAAATGTTCCTAAAAATATTGTTTGAAAAAGAGAAACCGTTTATGATGCACGTCGAAAAATGTAGCAGTTCATCATAAAAATGATAAAGCGCTATGTATGGCTTTAAATTTTTATAAGTAAATTTATTTCTTTAGTATTTTAAAGCGATCTATATGTATAAGCGAGTGATGTATAGTATACAAGTATACAATGTAGAGACTATAGTAATATTAATTTCATACACGTTTAGAGTTAATAGTAAGTGAAAATAAAACAGAAATCTGCTGTTCCATAATCTTGATTAGCATTTGAAAAGTTGTATGTGACAGCTGATATTCGTTAAATTGCTGTCTCAAATGAAAGTGGGCGGGCTACGTCAGTCGAATGCACCCGAACAGGTGGGCACACGTCTCTACGAAGTGGGTGCTCCCGAACAGTCGACCCCGAGGTCGCCCTCCGGCACGACGGGGCGACGAACTCGGGAAATTCAAAAAAGATTACACTGTTCTGACATAGGAAAGTTTAAATTGAAGATATTGGGGAAGACTGTTGTCTAGCAGTGGACAATAAAGGTTATAAAAAGTACTAAAACTACACGTGTGTCAAATTAATATCGATTAACATACGTTTAAAGAGGATAAATTATTCTTCCCATCAGACATCTTCTGTCTGTTCTTAATCAGTAACGTGTTCTCCATTTTTGGTTACCTGCAAGAGATCGCTTTTAGCGATAAGGTTGCCACTTGTGGCACTAGCTCATAAGATTATTTTGTTTTCTGTAAATTTTTGTATTTCTGTTGTGCAAAACAAAGAGTTACTATCCGTCTATCTTGCAAAGGCCTTTGTGCACAGTTACAAAGCAATATTTAAAAAAAATGAAAATGAAAAAAAATAAAAATAATTTAATGCTAATAAGCGACGATTTAGTTGTTTGCTGCGGTTCTATAAATGCTGGTAGATAATTATCTTTTTATGCGACTATAACCTAGTACCGATTTCGAGAGTGGTTTCGAAGTCACCGGTCGTCCTTGTCAATAAACGTGCTACACGCTGGTTGGATTTCTTGACATATCAAACATACCTAGTTACCTACATCATGAACAGGATATTTTAGTAATGTTAGCGAGTCTTTGATGTTCGGATAACATTTTCTAAATCATATTCGAGTCGTCAATCTTTTGAAAATATTTACGCATACATACTAATGTTACCCAAGTTTATTTCCGGAAAGAATCTAGCTAATTGTAGATCTTTTCTCAAGAACATCTATAAAATAGTCGTTGGAAAGAGTACCCAAAGCAGCGTTTGTAGGATCACATCAAATTTGGTTTGGCTGAGGTGGGAACACGGGCACAATCCCTTTAAACTTGTTGGGTCGGAAATCCTAAGCATTGTCCTTGCAACGCTTGCAACCTTCGAAAAGTTTTCGTCGTTCAACTAAAAAAGATTCAGATATTGCAACAAAAAAAAATACTCAGATTTGCGTGACAAACTCAAATGAGACTGAATAAAGCGAATCATATAATTCAGCAGCACGTAGTCATAACATTTTTACTATTTTAACATTAAGCCACGTGTAAAAAATGACCGAGTCATATTTGGCCTGAATGTTGTATGTAAATTCTACTAATAAAACTCGCTCTACAATAATTTACCGCATAATAAACTCATAACACAAATCTTACTTTGGTCTCGGCAAGGAATCCAAAACGTTTATGGCAATATTATATTTTGGATCGCTCGAAATTTACATAAAGATAGTGCGAAGTCCTTAAATAGTTTCTGCGACTGTGATTATAATGTAAAATGTATGTTAATATGAAAATTTATTCCACGTTTATGAAGAAACTTTGTTATTAGTTCACATTGTTCGGTGTTTCGATTCAATTCAAATAGACGTCTAGTCAATGTCCGCCCTTTGGCTGAGTCTGAGGGCAACCTTTCGTAGATTGGTTTCGTTGTGGTTATAAAATCTTAGTCAAATCAAGAGAAATCTGATTTCATTCATTCTCAGCCGAGTATCTGAAAATATATCGCTAAATCTGCGCCAGATATGGTTCGAGGCTCGAATGTATAGTTTGTACCCATCTTAAAATCATTCACACTATAAGACTAATTTTAAACGTCGTCGGTTTGTTGACAAATCTAAACAATTTTTTTTTTTTTTTTTTATATCCTAGGACTATACACACAGCGCTATCTGACCCCAAACTAAGCAAAGCTTGTGTGATGGAAGTCAGATAACTGGTAGAATACATAAATACTTTTTTTTTTTTGTAAATACATACTTACAATACATACAGAACACCCAGACACAGAACAAACATGATTGTGTTTATTCACAGAATGTTTGCCCTGAGTGGGAATCGAACCCACACCCTACAGCTCTCAAGGCAGATATACTACCAATGAGCCAACGGGGCTGTCAAAAATTAAAATGTTTCTGTCTTTTTCATTGCATTCTATTAGATGAGGACTGAAAGATTGTTAATGAGGTCTAAAGTCTTTCAACTACAACCTTCAAAATTAGTCTTATTGTCCGACATTAAGTGTTGTAAATAGTGTTCTTCGAAAGTGAAAGGACTATGATAAGAAAGTCGAAACATATTGAGTCTGAATTCGATTTGCAATCGCGGATGGATGGGACTCGAATAAAATGCTTTCTATAGAGAGCGGATTGGTTGTTTGGACAAAAAGTTTCGTGATCGCTTTTGAATTACGGAGCTATTATTTAGCCATTTGTGTTTGTTGCTCTCCGTAAAAATTGTGTTTGAGTTGCCTCGACCTGTTTTTCGAAAGGTTTTTACTAAACCACGCTTTGTTGCTTTGTATCAATATTGGAAATAACAATTACTTGTAAACTTACAAAAGTGTTGCTTAAATTGGGATTTGTAGTGTTCATGATCGTCTAAATTCTGTTAGTTTTCAGAGAGACTACAACATTCGTCGTCAAAAGACGTGTCAACAGTATTTTAATATTTATGACGAAATATTAAAATTCTAATAGAACGTCAATTGCTAAATGCAATGATAAGTATATTTGTGCCCAAATGTTTTTGTGTCCTGTCTGTACATATTTGTAATTTGTAAAAAAAGGAAGTACTGCGTAAACTAAGGGAATTCCTAAAACCCCTAAATTCTAAAATGTTCAGTTGTCATGTACGCTAAATAAATTCTCACAAATACGCCATAGCATTTCTTGACGCAAATACATCAAGTTATTTGTGTGTGTGTATTTATTTGTATCGATGTCAAGTGGAGTGACTGATGTTATCAATAAAATGCTATGACTATGAATTGTAGACCAAGGAGACTTTACCCATTTTCTACGTAACGTTATATTAGTAATTTTTATGCTAATATGTATTTAAAACCAATTGTTTTATGAAAGAGACACTACCAGAGTAAAAAAGTAAAAATAATCAAAATTTAATTTGCATAATTTCCTTTGCATCGGAAGTTATTATTGAGAAAATGTATCTGTGGTACTTGGTGGTAGATCTCCTTAGCAGGAGAGGTCGTTTAGGTAGGTACCACCGCAGTACCAGTTATTCTGCCGCTAAGCAATAGTGTGTAAACATTACTGTGTTCCGGTTCGAAGGGTACTGCAGCTAGCGAAATTACTGGGTTGTTGAGACTAACCATCTAAAGTCTCAAAGTAATGAGCGTTAAAGCAGTGATGCCCTGGACTTTGTTTTGTTACTCAAAGTTCTGTGTATCGCTGCAATGGTCATGGACAGGCGTTATCTTTTACCATCAGGAGAGCGTCTCGTTCGTCTCATTACTTTTTATATTAAAAAAAAAAAAAAAAATGTGTCACGACAAACTGCATCGTTAAAACTAACTGCGACAATATCTGTGTTTAATCAACCTGAAATTGTTACAATTTTATTCACCTTTACAGTCGTTACATACATTACTTTCTCATGCCGTGTTAAATTACTTTTTATCACTTCCGTTATTATTTTTTAATTAAAGCAATTCATTGTATTATTAACCTCATTTACTGGAGTTTTCTTTTAAAAATTCATGACACTGCTATGAGTGAATTATGTGTACAAAGGTATGTTTAATGGTTCATGTTTTGTTTCCCTGTCGTCGTCAATAGGTGGCGTTAGGAGTAGTGAAATAAAAATATTGGGAAAAGTTTCTTTGCTACAGATGGTACGAGACATTATCAAGTGTTTTTTAATTATATAATTATACATAATTTATAGTAAGACGTTTAACAATTCCGTAGTTATGTAGCTTAAAAGTTTTGTACAACTTTATTTTTAGTAATAATATCTAAAAAGGCTTGCTAGACGGTTGGGTCAAGAGTCAGATTCAGAAGGTAGTGATTCTTGACACGGCACGTATCGTTAAGAGGTTCCTCACTCTGCAGCCCTAACCACCGGCAGCTTGAGTTCTGCCCCGCTGCCGGAGGCACCCTAGTTTTTTTGGTTATTTAATGACGTCTTATTGCCAGAAATACCTCTAGTGTTACATCAATAGATAACAAAGTAATTCTAAGGGAGCCGACAACGGGCCCCAAATTAGGTGATATCTGTATTTTGGCGCCCTGTAACCAGGTTAAATGTTACAGTTGTGCACTAAGATTTCAAAGATTTAAGATCTCATAATAGAAATAAAAACAAACGGTATCATAATAGAGATACAATTTTTTTTTAGCCAAACAATCCAATATCACTTGTAGCAAATATGACGAAATCCTCTAGGGCGTATTATTAAACAATCCATTGTTTGATATCAAGTCAAATAAATTCACTAAATTAAACAGCCTCGAGCCAAACTTTAAAAGGATATTCAAATGAATCGTTCGTAACTGGCAACTAAACTGTTCAGTTGCTTTGACCCACTTAGTGTGAAGTTTGCGACTTTTAAAGTACGATTAGAAGTTGCGGGTTCAAACTGACGTTTTAACCTTAATTAAGGGGCGGCAACAAATAGGCAGCATGTCTAATAGTTATTTACTTTGTGAAAAACAAGGAAAATGGGTAAAGCGGATAATTCAAGACAACTGGTGGGGGTTTTAATTACAAATGGGCTTGCGTTTGATCGCCAAGTCGCCTGATGTTAAACAAAGATGCGGTCTACGGTGGAGCACGCTCGCCTAGAAGAAACCGATTCACTCCCGACTTGAAAGCACTCAGATTGTATTGTATACCAGACAACACCCAATTCGGCAAAAAAAAAACACATTTTAAGAAGTTGCTCTTCTGCTAGTGTTCTATTACCATTATATTACTCTTTCTCGTAGATTACACATAAAACAGATAAAATAAACTACACGCACAAAAATCAATAAAAACGCTAAGGGCTATTTTAGTCATGCAAATACATTTGTGTCCGTATAATTTGTGTAAGATAAATAAAAAGTTATATAAACAAGAAGTATTCACCAATTTTCAAGCAAATAACAACTGTATTTTTTTTCAATGTGCTCTGACCATTTACCGCTGAGCAAAAATATGCGAACTCATAAACCATTTTACTAGTAACTAGTTGCAAATCTGTGTTCTTCTTCTATAGATTCTCTAGTTTACAATTTAACACTTAATTTAACATTAATTTTAATATTATGTTATTTTATTATACTTCTCGATGAGGTGGGTTACTATCGATTTACCAACATGTTGCTCTAAAATTATCAATCAAATTGTCAAAATGCTAGCAGAAATTTTTTCACTAAAAATTTATTTTGATTGATTAATTATTATTATTAATCACTTACGTTACGAAAGATGTGTTTTTAGTCAAATATTTATATTTTTTAGGCAACTAAAAGAGGTTCCTTTTGTGGTAGGTACTAATACCGAAAAGTAGACCGAAAATTACCAGCTTTGCCTGGGTTACAAAATGATATAAAAGAATTTTCGCGAACCGTATGAAACCACTAACGATGTTTCTGCCTGAAAAGAGAAAAAGTGTGTTACAGACTTAATGAAAGAGTCTGTGAGATCTACTTAGCTGGAAGAGTAAGCGTGAAAAAATTTCAAAATTTTACACTGTACTATTTTTTACTAAATAAACATCCATTTCAATCTAAACTAGAATTGTAGTAATAACTGTACTCTTTCCACCAAAAACATGTCGATGAAAAAATAACAGCTGTTTCATAAAATTAAAATGTTTTACTATGAGACTACACGACATGAATACCAGAAATTATTTTGCCGAAAAAAATAACAGCTGTTTCATTAAAACATGTTATTAGTCACTCACTCGAGATAAAATGTAAAGAACAGATGGATTTTCTCTTGCGAATTCACGATTGGTCGTATAGTGATAGCAATTCATACTGATGTAAACTACGACGTTCTAGAACGTGTCAGTCTAATGGTATAGTACTTAATATTCATAATAAGTAACTTGAGTGTACTTGAGTGTCTAGTCCTAGCGTCAGATATGCCGCATGGTGCCTCCGACATGGCTTCATGGTTCTTGTTATAAAAATATAAAACAAACAAACGGGGTCTACAATTTAATGTGACCGACGTCCTACGATAGGGATCAAAAAGAAATGGCACCCATCAGATGACTGACCAGATCGTACGTTGCTTAACATCGGTGATCATTTGAGTACACGTAGCGAAGCTACGCCACTTATCTTTGTATTACAATGTACATAAACTTACATTTTTCTTACATAGAACTTATTTTCCCTATCCGAATTTCCCTCATTACATAGTCGCTATCGAAACATCAGACAAACAAAAGATGAAGCTCATTCATCATAAACTCCACCCGCAGAGGGAGGAATAACTTTAGGGATGTCCATGCGTGATGCCGCGTATGGACATACATATTTTAAATGAAGGGACCGACACATAACACGAACGCCTCGCTCGGACTTTCTTTTAGTCAAATGAGACATAATAAAATAATGGCACCGAAAAAAGGTTCCTCGTGAAAGTTATGAAAGGGAGATCCGAAAGTTTAGTAGCGTCCGCCCTTTTACATTTTGCTGGAGTACATTCTACTTCTCTCCGGGACGACCTTGTGTTATTATTTATGTTACGTTTTCGTCTGACCGCGCCGCCCCGACTGCGGTACTGTTTTTAATTAATGCTACCCATTCCTCCTACCTTTCTAGTGTTACAACAATTATTTTACCAACCTCATTAGGAAGTTTAATGCCGGTAAGAAAAATATTCTCCGCGAGGTTTCCAGTTTCCACTCCGGTGTTTCTCTTTTGTTGTGCTCGGATCCTTTGTGCTATTGTGATAGTCTCAACAACTTCCTCCTACTTTTTGTCTATCGAATTCTTTCGATTCGTTGTTTTTCGTCGATTGATGCTTTATTTACAGCGATCACTGGGTGATTGATACGATTCCCGGGCTCTTCTCGATTCGAAACTTTTTTCGTTTCAAGTTTTTTGTTTCAGTAACGGTCTCGATCTTGGGTTTGCCAACTTTAAGGGTTTCCTGCTTAACTTTGCGGAACTTGTTTACACAAATAATTTTGTAGTCTGAGATAAATATTGCAGTTTTTGTTGTTCATTTTAGGGCTCGGTAGCAAAGTTAGAAACCATTATAGCTTAGCAATATTCATGTTGTAGTTATGTGTATTTCTGCTTATAAGTTAGTTTATTATTAATAATAATAATTTAACGGCAGCCCTGTTGGTTCATTGGTAGTATGTATGCTCCAAGAGTCGAAGGGCGTGGGTTCGATTCTCACCCAGGACAAGCATTTTGTTATATAAATAAACGAATGTTTGTTCTGTGTCTGGGTGTACTGTATGTATTATAAGTAAGTATTTACAAAAAACTATTTAATTATTCATATTAAGTATCAGTTATCTGTCTTCCATAGCACAAGCTTTGCTTAGTTTGGAGTCAGATGGCGCTGTGTGTAAATGTCCTATGGTATTTATTTATTTAAGATAGGGTAACATACCGGTAGACCAGTACACTGATACCCCTGGCTAAGATTAGCAAAAGAGACAGGGTACTAGATTTTTATGTAAAACTAATGAAATTAAGGAAATTGTCTGCTGATGGTTGAGGGTTTATCAATTAATAAATGGTATACTCATTTAGCCTTTGACCGCTATCTCGCTTAATGTTATGCTCGTCTAGAAGAAACCGATTAAACATAAAGGGACCATCCATTGGTAACCATAAAGGGAGACAAACTATATATAAGCTGTTATAATTATGACAACGTGAAATAATTATTTTAATAGTAGTGTATCGAGAAAAAAATCGCAATCGTTTGTGGGAACACGAGCGTACGTTCGCGACGCTATGCGATTAAGCATGATGAACGACCGATGGTAAATGCCGAAATGACCTAACTGTTCCACTAACGACCCGATACGGACCCTCGCATGTTTCATTCCTGAATTTTATTGAGCAGCACCGATAAGTGTCGATATTATAACGACGAATAAATAAACCAGTTATGTCACTATTGGTAATATTTTAATGGCTCTTTTTAAAGTATTTTTTAATACAGTCTTCACCTTGTCAGAATATGATAGTAAATATCTATAGTATAAATTCACCTAGTTTGCTTAAACTGCGATTAAATCTTTATTATATTTGTATTTTAGTCACATTTTAGATTGTCATTTATTCAGTTTGTTCTCCTTGTATTGCTATGCAAGGATTGTAGTCGTTATACACGCTTGCCACCAGCTGTTAGATTCGACTGAAGCGCCAACGTGTGTTGTCCCGAGAGCGACGTTGCGACGCGACGTTTTGTTTCTCGCGACGTGTCAATATAATGATAGATCGTTCACGGGGATTCCTCTACAACGTGCTTGTAATATTTTTTTGTATTATTATGAAGTTTAACACTCGTATTGCCATCGATCGTCGTACGTTATTGTATTTTGATCACGTTATCGTTATTTATACGAAGGCTTTCACTGATCTCGTTTACGTGTCATTCACTCGTGATTTTTATTGATATAAACTGTACAAAAATCATGTCCATAATTATGTATATCAATGAACAAGCACCTTTTTCGATTTATATTTAATTGAACGTAGAGGCGATTTTTACTTTTTTAATTTATTATGCGCGATTACTTACGTTTAATTGTCTCGAATATTCCGTCTAAATTGTCAGCCACTTCGGTGGCCTTCTTCATGGAGTGTAAAAAGAATAAAACATGCGCGTGGCCTCGTCTCGATTCTTACTGCAATCCCACAGAATTGAAATAAAAATATGTTAAAACCATATTGGTTTTCAAAGATTGGAACTTTCTTGTAATTTAAACACGTACTCATACAAGTCCTAAATTGACTTTTAACTGAACTGCTTATAAGTATCGTTATAGGGCTTCAGCTAGTAGCCCATCTCATATCCATGCGCGTCATTTTGTGTTGACGATAAGTTGACAGCATTTTAAACATTGGTTAACTTTATAAGTAAGGCTTTCTATCTTCATGAGCGAAGCGCGCGGCGGCCCGCAGTGCAACAAACGCAACAAACAAGAAAACATAACGTAGTCGACGTTATGTTTTCTATGTTGCTTATATATTACCGGTTTAACTTAGGTCTTAGTATTTAGTTAAATTAACAGCGACCCACTTATCGGATGTTTAATGTCTATGTATGCAAACTTTATAGCCTTGACGAAGTATTTCGTGTCTCATGCCACGGCCAACGATGATTACTTCATATCATAAACAATGACATTCGCTGCAAGACGTGCCGTTACGAATGTTCTATACAACTTTAGCAATAAGGAAATTGCATATCACGACATCAAAAGACGTTCGGGCCATTTCAGACTTTGCTTAATGTCTGAAATTGTCGTGATCCGGCGGCCTAACTGCTCTATTTAAAGTGATTATGCGAATATTTCGGGACGCTACTCTTTCAACTTTGCCTTACTTGTCATACGAGTAGATAACGAACTTTCATCGAACGGCATCGTAGTTCTCAAACGAAACCGAGTAGTAGGTTTGTTTCTGACAGGTTAAGTATTTGACCACAGCTCACCTGATGTTAAGTGAAGGTGTGGTCGAAGATGGTAAAGCACACCTAGCCTGGAATGGAACTGGCTCTCAAGTGAGGCTGCCGGAACACACCGTTAGATGCTTGGCGGCAGATTTTCAAATTGAGGGTGGTAGCTAGCCAGCCGAGTACAATATTCTCTATATTCTTTGTTATTCAAGAAAATCTGTTAAAGCCGTTTCAAGATTATTACTTCTTTTTAACCGACTCAAAAAAAGAGGAGGTTTCTAATTCGACTGATTCGAGATTTTTATGTTTTTTTTTGTATGAATGCTTCGCGATCATTCCGCCAATTATAAATAATTTTTTTGATGATTCTTTTTTTGGTTGATAGATCATACTTCAGAGGTCCCATATAAATTTATCGAACTCGATCGAGCGGTTTTTTAAATCTAAAAATTGCATAGGTATGTTCATCAATTATATTTTCATTTACTCCGAAACTTCGCTGTTTCATTGAAGCAGTGCGTTTAGTTGGCCTAAGGGTCATGGAGGCAGTTTTTTAAATTATAAATTTATGTATTGTTTAGTTACTATGGAAATTTACGTTTTGACACATTTTTGTTTCACTAAAATGCGTGATTACTCACGTTTAACTATCGGATACTCCGGCTATAGTTTCGGCCGCGTACGGTGGCCTTCTTCATGGAGCCAGAGCTGTGTACCTACAACGTGCGCGCGGCCACGTCTTGCTTCGCACTGAGGGCCGCTGCGCGCTTTACGCGTGAAGATTGCGATTCGATCTTTTCTAGTTGATGAATAAATGTGAGCTTGTACCACAGATCTGATCGAGTTGACGTTTGGTGCTCTGTTACTAGTGTAGGTGGTTTTAATTTCTTTAATTTACACTTATAATGACAACGTGGAGTGAAGTCGATACTAATTTTCTCTTACAAGTAATTTAGACTAAAATTCAACAAACGCGGCAAATAGAAATTTACGTGTAAACATTGTTAAAGGTATTGCCACCGGGATGAGATAAATGCACGCAAGCTAACCAAAACAAAAGAAAATTGATTTCCTTTAAGGAAACTTCGCGCATAAACGCAGCAGTAAGACCTCGACTTGCTGATCAAAGTAATTTAAAACCAATTTATTTGAAAATACCTCATAATTGGGACCGTAAACATTTCAGCCAAATTCTCGTTAACAAACCGCCGAATAAAATATGTATCTTCATAATTGATCTGGATGGTATTTCCATATTTACTGAATATCAAAGTAATGAGACCTTCGAAATGTGGAAATTAATAACAAGCAGTCACGGAATAGGAAATGCTCGCGGCGATGGCATGTCGCTCAGAAGGTTTTGCTCTAGAGTTAGTACCTAAAATAGGTACTAACTCTAGAGCAAACTCTATGGCATACTGAGCGATTGGAGCTCAGCATTAGTGATGCTCAACACTTAGAATCGTATCGTACGCTAGTATCAATACGCTATTCAATATTCGAATATGTACTCTAATAGGAATTCTCTTAGTGGCTAATATCGCTTGCTTAAATATTCGTGAACTTACTTTTTTATATAAGCTATTAGAATTGAACGTTTCTCAGTAAAATGTTTGCAATGTAATCTCAGTAATATTTTCAAAGGAAAAAAATATGAATTTCGTTCAGTTTGTTCAGTCTTCCATTTATGAGAACATGTCTTTAGCCGTCTGCGAATCGCAAATGTCACGTTTTCAATTAGTGTGTTCAGAGGTGCCCGGATTGTAGGAATCGTAGCGAACCCCACTTCTTAGATGCGGTAGTAATAACAGTAACTTAGATTTATATAGAATACGGAGTTAAAAAATATAAATATCCTAATTTTAGTAAAAAAGGAAATATTAGTACTTACCTATAGTTGAAAGAGGGATGAAGAATTACAGACCACAGTAAATTTATGGGTACATTTTTTGGTTCTTATATGGCATCATCGATTAAGTCGGTATTTCCGGCTATAGTTTCGGATAAGTACATCCGGGGAGTTTCTACAAGGAGCCAAAGCAGAAATTAACTAGGCGGTACATCTTAGCAGGAGATCGTCTAGATAGGTATCACATATTCTGTCGCTGAACAGTAATATGTAAATATAATTGTATTCCGGCTTGGTCACTACACCTAGAGAAATTACAGGGCTTATTGATTAAACCATCAAACATGTCAAAGTTCAGGGCATCGCTGCTTTGACGCAATGAGCGTCAAAGCAGCGATGCCCTGAACTTTATTTTAAATGACTCAAAAAAGGAGGTTCTCAATTCGACTGTATACATGTATTTTTTTTTGTATATTGTATGTTACGCGATAATTCCGCCAATTACGTATCGATTTTCATGATTCCTTTTTTGATTAGTAGATCATACTTCAGAGGTCCCGTGTAAATTTTATCGAAATAATAAATAAATAAATATCGTAGGACCATACACACAGCGCCATCTGATCCCAAACTAAGCAGAGCTTGTGTGATGGAAGTCAGATAACTGATAGAATACATAAATACTTTTACATACTTATAATACATACAGAACACCCAGACACAGATCAAACAATTGTTTATTCACAAAATGTTTGCTCTGAGTGGGAATCGAAACCAAATCGATCGAGCGGTTATTAAAAAATCAACAAAAATCCAAAAATTGTATACATCATGATACTTTCGTTTACTCCGAAACCTCGCTGTTTCATTAGAGCAGTGCATTTAGTTGGCCTAAGGATCATGGAGTCGGTTTTTTTAATTGTAAATTTGTATATTATGTTGGTCAAAGTTAAGGTTAACGCTGCAATAACCATGGACAGGCATTATTTCATCAGGAGAGCGTTTCGTACGTCCCATTACTTTTAAATTTTAAAAAAATTGAGTACAACGCGCACTCGGCTTCATGCTGCTTTTTACTTTACAAGTTATGTTTCCATTCTGCACGCTAGATTCTGCTTGGCGATTTAATAAACGACGATGACCAATTTGTAAAACATTATGTACTGCTTTTATATCACAGATCCATTCATCCCTTTGAGTCGATAAGCGTGACTATTGGATGCCGATTCATTCTTTATACTGTCTACTTTAATGTTACTTATTAAAGTATCGCAGTGTTCATTTCCGTGCCTGTTTGAATGGAACCGAGGCGAAGGAAGGAATACTGGATAAACATTACTTTGCAATAAGATAGACTGTAGCAATGCAAGCTGGCGGAAATAAAACCGAACAATGAAATTTGCTATTGTAAAATTGAAGTTATACTCTTCTTTTAAAGTTTTAGTATTGTTTTAGATTAAAATCGTGATATGATACACAGAACAGGTATACAAGAAAAAAATATTTAACACTCAAAAATATACCTATTGAAAACAACAAATTGTATTATTAATCGTGTTTTGTGTACTGTCAATTAAGTGTTTTTTTTCGCGGTTTAGGGTTATCCCTTTGTACTTAAGTATTGTTTGTAATTTTTTTTTAATTGTTTACAAGCTAGTTGTATGGTCGCAGCTCACCTGATGTTGAGTGACGATGTAGCCTGGCATGGAACTGGCTCTCAAGTGAGGCTGCCGGAACACGTCATTCGGTGCTGACGAATGATGCGTTAAACAAGCTTTTCGTATTTCTAACTTTTGACTTAGTATTAACAATTTTTTGACCATGATTGTTTTTGACCGAATATTTAATTGTAATGTATGCCGTCTTCGTCTATAGTACTTAATTGCTGTGACACTTATATTGACATTTGTAATTTAACTTTTAATATATTGGTGTACACTGTGTTGGCGGACTTTTTGAATAAATAAATAAATAAACAAGCTTCTTTTGTATATTACAGTTACCATTTAGTAAAATATGCACCGTTACACACGCATCTGTGCTGAGAAAAATGCATACGTTCAAATAAACACGGCTGTTAGATTTAACATGCTCGTTACCGACAGAGAGTTCATTTCCCCGAACACGCGAATCATTGTTCGGAACAAAATGACATTCACTTCTGTGATTATGAACATTATGTCACTGTTTTATGGTCCAGTTGTCAATGACACTCAAGGTTACGACTGCATCGTTATATCTCCTACTATTATGTGTTATGACATTGCATTACAGTCCTCACGTTGCAGAGCATTAATATCTTTTGAAAAAGACATTTCAAAAGGTATTCCTTTCATCGTAAAGTGTCTATTGCAGGAGCTCCTTTGCGCTGCCAAGGTACACCACAAGAAGAGAAAGACACGTTCACATACGTTTCAAATGATACTTACGTCGTTCTGGTGTTGCGGTGCTTAACTCTCAGCATATAGTCTTGGAGTCGTTTCATACGAGAGTTCTTCAAAGCTAGGGTGCTCTTTTGGATTTATAGACATGAGTGCATTTTTGTACCGGCAACATAAAAAGTTTTATGTGTCGTGAGGGCTGAGTGCTAAGTTAAATATGGTTTACTATCGCTGTTAGAAACAGATTCATCACTCTGATTGGCTAATTCATTTAATAAGCAATTCTTTAAGGATTTAGAAAACATTGTTTGAAGCCTTTCCTGTACTCCTAATCCGAGCGTTTTATGGTAGGTTAATAGTAAAACTTTATAATTAATGGTAGATCTCCTAAGCAGGAGGTCGTGTGGTTAGGTTACACTGCAATACCAAACATTTTGCCACTAAGCAGTAGCGTGTAATAATTACTGTGTTAAAAAAAATGATAATGGTAATGGTTTAAATGGTATTGCAGTTACCAAAATTACAGGGTGTTTGAGACTAACCATCGAAAGTCTCAAGGTAATGAGCGCCAAAGCAGCGATGCCCCGGACTTTGTTTTGCTAATCAAAGTTATGTGCATTGCTGCAATGGTCATGGATGGGCGTTATCTCTTACCATCAGGAGAGCATCTCGTTCGTCTCATTAATTTTACATATTAAAACCCCCTATTCAGCACAGTGTCGCCTCTAGCGGAACAAAAACAAGCTAGTAAGTTGTGATCGTGATTCGTATGATTGGAAAATGTGATTATTTGCATAAAAACTATAACGAAATTTAAAAAAAAAATCAACAGTGCCATTGAATACACTATTGTGCTTAACTTTTACTATTTTAATAAATGTATGTTGGATATAAGCTTAACACAAAAAACTTACTTTTATGTTATTTTGAGTTTTTTTCCCATTGGTAAAATGTATTGTTTTTTTTTATAGTTAACAATCTAGGACAACAACTCACCTGATGTTAAGTGACCAAAATGGTAATGCACACCTAGCCTGGAATGGAACTGGCTTATTGTAATCGAGTTTCGAAAACAACACCTCCCCTACAAATAACATAAAAATTAATGCGTATTTTTTCCTGTTCAAAAATGAACAAACACATTTTACCAAAAAAGTGTATTACGAAACAATTTTGACTTCTTCCACCGTCTTAATGACTTGATATTTTGCTGTTTTGATTTCACGTTAAGTATTCAACGCAACATTTAGAAGTTTCTAACTATTTATTATTAGCGTAACAAAAACTTGTTTAAAAGTTAACAAGCTCAGTAAAGCATTTGCTCTTGTCATTAATCATGTTTTTATTTGTGTTTATTAACCAGTCTACCAACATTACGTATAATAAAGTCATTTTTATGTCAGCGTTAGTTTTAGTTTTTATTGTTATTATCAAAGCTATTAACGCTGATGAATATCAGTCGCCCGTTAAAATTTAATAGAAACATTCAACTTGGTAATGGAAAAATTGACCTCTGCTTATTTAATCTATTTGCATATCCTACTAATATTATAAATGTGACAGTTTGTATGTTTTTTTTAACTGTTGACAAGCTAGGTGTTTGACCACAGCTCACCTCAAGTGACGATATGGTCGAAGATGGTAAAGCACACCTGGTCTGGAATGGAACTGACTCTCAAGTGAGGATGCCGGAACACACCGTAAGATGCTTGGCAGCAGGTTTTCAACTTACGTATGTTTAGATGTTAGGATGTTTGTTACTCAAATACGCTAAAATTGCTAGAAGGATTTGGATCAAATAATGCACATATTTAGTTTATTAAGTACCTGGATTAACATTAAGAATACTTTTTATGTCAGAAAATTGTTAGTTAGGATTATCAAAAATGAACTACTGGACGTTTCCATTTGAAATTTGGTAGGTATAGATGTGTCTCATGGAACATTATTCAGGTATAAAAGGTATCCTTTATCTTAATCTAATAATAAAGTAGCGCAAGTTTCATGACTATTGCTTATTTGTTACCTACACATATTTCATTACTCTCTGAACCTAGTTCTAAAGATTACGCGGACGAAATTGCGGGCGTTAGCTAGTTTAGAATAAAGACAAGTACTTAATCAACATTTAGAATTTCATAGTTGAATCTTCATTAACTTAAATATGCCTTTGGAATGATAATTTAGTTTGAGACGTCTTCAAATATGCTGTCTGGCGTTACCACCGTAGTGTCATTAAGTTATAGACAAGGTCTGATTGTTCAAGTTAAATTCTTCATAAGTTTGAGGTTGACAGACCCGTAAACGTTATCATCTGTTTTGTGTAATGATAGACGAACAACTATTCTATTAATCACTAGCGGACCGCCGCGGTTTCACAGAGGGTGCATTTTAGAAAAAAAAAAAAAGATATGATCTCGACTGCCGACAGGAATGAAAATTAAAACACGTCATATGAGCATGTCGGAAATGTGAACCCATAAGTTTTGCCCCTACCAAAAATCGTTCAACGCGTCTAAAGAAGCCAAGACGTGACCGCGCGCGCGTTGTACACAGCTTTGTCTCCATGATGAAGGCCACCGAATATGGCCAAAACTATAGTTGGAGATTCAGATGTAATTAAACGTGAGTAATCCCGCATAAGTAAAACAAAAATGCGTTTAAAGAAGTTTTTACTTCAAAAATTCTGTTGACGATTGCTACTATTCATTTTCACCTATTTGGCTAATGAAAAGAAGGTATGAAAATTTTGGAGTGCATAGGGATACACAATTACACACGTCATACAGTCATACTCATATTACATACAGTCGTACTTTTTTCTTTTCTTTCTATGTCCATTTTTGATATATATATATATATATTTATTTATTTTTATATAATAGATAGGCTTGCGTTTGACCGCGATCCCGCATGATGTTAAGCGAAGATGCGGTCTATGGTGGAGCACGCTCGCCTAGAAGAAACCGATTCACCCGCGACTTGAAGGTACCCAGACTATATTCATTGGGGAACACCCACTCGGGCAGCAGATTCCAATGTCTAGTGGTACGTATGAAAAAGGTGGACTCAAACAGCTTAGAGTTTTTGGAAAATCAACCGTAAAGCGGTGTCGCTTTTTAAAGCTCCTGGCTTGTCCGTATTGATGTGGTTCCCATAAAAATGAACCTTTTTTTAGTTAGCGACAAGTTGGCGATGAAATAATCTCTGATATTTATGTATGCTAATTCACTATAGGTAAGCTGTCGTCAAATACCTAACCTGTCAACCCTACAATCAACCTACTACACAACAGTTCGTAATGAAACCTATGCGTAACACTTGCCAGTTACGGTTCGTTTCCGGGCATTTTGTTTCCCTATCAGAAATATCTTCGACAGATTCTGTACGATATGATACGAATTCGCCGTTTCAAGCACCCACTGGACCCGAAGTGAGTATCCATCGGGTTTCGTAATTACTAGAGTTCTGGTGAGATTCGTAATCACGCGTTCTTTTGCCTTTCCTGAGACATTCAGTGGACTGATATCGGTGTAGCTTTTATTAGTAATAATGATATACTCGGTTAGAACCTCTGATGTGAGTAGGCGTCTATTTATTTGTATGGAATCTCCTAATTAGGAGCAGTATGTCGGCTAAGTAGGTACAACCGCAGTATCATATTTTTTTATTTTTTTTATTGCTGACAGGCTAGGTGTTTGACCACAGCTCACCTGATGTTAAGTGACGGTGTGGTCGAAGATGGTAAAGCACACCTAGCCTGGAATGGAACTGGCTCTCGAGTGTGGCTGCCGGAACACACCGTTAGATGCTTGGCGGCAGATTGGTAGGTTTGCAGGTGGTAGCTAGCCAGCTGAGTACTAGAAAGTACCCTACCACCATGCAATGATTTCCTCACGATGTTTTCGTTCACCGGCAGCTCAAGCTCATTGTTGGGGTTTGAACCCACGCCCTTCGGCAAGCGAACCTACCGCAATCAAATCAATGTTTAATGTTTATGTTGTGTGTTTGTTCATTGTTAATTATCAATGTTTTTTTATTCATTGACATGTAATCAGTGTTTTTAAAACTTATCTAATGATATGTTTGAAATGATAGGTACGGAATTGACTTGTAACATTGGTGTTATCAATAAAATATTTGTATTTGTATGTTACATTCTACCTAGTAGTAGACTGTAAATATTACAATATTACTTAAAGAGTTTTAGACCTACTTCGCACGGGTGCAATGTATATACTAACGTAGTACATTATTTTGTTCTATTTCGTAAGGTTTAGCCAGCGTTTGCAACTAAAGCCGCACAAAAAAATTATTTTATACGACATCGTATTACAAATCTTTGAAATTCTCGGATTTTATCTACTACCATATGTATGTACTATACATAGAAACCTTCCTATTGAATCACTCTGTATATTGATGAAACCGCATTAAAATCAGTTGCGTAGTTTAAAAGATCTAAACGTACAGACGGCGCGTTGAGACTACTATGTAGAGAAACGACTTTTATTTTTAGATTTTTTTTTTTTAACTAACATGACTTAATTTTTACATTGTGGACTGTAATTAAAATAGTATTTTAATGTTTGTACGAGCATAGCGCCATCACTCGTGACATTTGTACGCCTAACCGGCACAACATGACTCAGCCACATTAAGTACTGGAACATCTTTTATGCGTATATTGTATAAAATTTCTCATGTTGTATACAAATAAATTATCTTTATCTTTACCTTTATCTTTTTACTACGGCTAGAACTTTAAAATCGTATTAAAAAAATCAGCTGCT
Source organism: Biston betularia (assembly GCA_905404145.2). NCBI lineage: Eukaryota > Metazoa > Arthropoda > Insecta > Lepidoptera > Geometridae > Biston > Biston betularia. Next base: position 3,489,552 of record FR989877.1, read on the forward strand.
CCATACAAAATCATTCTAACCCTTGACCAAATGTATAAACTCGACGCAGTCAAGAACAAAACTGATGAACAGAAAAGGAGGTAGTTTCATGTTTCTTGTTCCATGAGGAGTTTTGGCGGGAACGCGGGAAGAGTCGTGTCGCTCCGTTGTATTTTTTTCCAAAACTAGTGTTTTGTCGAGTGTTTATGCATAAAAATGGTGGTGTTTTATTCATAAAGTGCCGAATTACAAGCGCGAGTGTGGGAAAATGATATAATGTGGTGAAACATGAGTTTTTGTGTTGCTTCCAAAACTCCATTGAAGCTTTATAGTAAAGTCGCCACTACTTTACTAAAGCATGACTGAACTTAACTGACACGAACTGGACTTGACTAAGACGACTTTGACGATAGCTATAGCAAAGATACAGCAAAAATAACACTTAAGACAAGGCAGTATGGCTTTATAGCTTTAGCCTGCCCGAAGGGGCAAATTATTAAAAAATAATAATTGTTCCATGAGTTTGACAGGTATACGATTCCGCATTATATTATCAAAATTTCTTGATATACCTAATGAGGTTGGGTAAAACCGGCAACAATATCTATGCAGGAAAGGACACGTGTCAACCCTCGTCAGGTCGTATCCACGATAGTGCTCGCCCGACTTGCTCGGATGAGGGTTCTTCGATAATTGGCTGAACGCGAATCGCTCGCTCGTTATATCAGTCCGTAGTTGCGTACATTTTTCATAGGTCTACAATACCATATATCTCAATTATCACAACAAAACTTCTTTACATATCCCACTAATATAGTGAAAACTTTTAAGGCTTTTGTATGTTAATTTATCATCTATTTATTTATTAAGTTAGCAGCTGTTTGTTTTCCATGTAAAATAAAAATAAAATAAATAAAATATTATAAACGTGAAAGTTTGGTCGGATGGATGGATGTTTGTTACTCTTTCACACAAAAACTACTGAACGGATTTTGATGAAATTTAGTATGCAGGTAGCTGAGACCCTGGATTAACACATACTACTTTCTATCCCGAAAAGGAACCGGCAAGCGCAGCTTAGGACGCCCACCCACAAGGTGGACAGACGACCTAATAAAGACCGCAGGAACGCGCTGGATGCGAGCTGCTTCCAACCGGTCTTTGTGGAAGTCAATGGGGGAGGCCTATGCCCAGCAGTGGCCGTCCTATGGCTGAAATGATGACTATTAAGCATAGTACTTCTCATAAATTCCATTCCAAAGATCCGACCGGAATTCGGCGTACCATTGTTGCGAAATAGGATTTCAATAAGCGTTTCTCGACTGTACCTGCAGCGCAATCCATTAGAGCAAAGCGCTACATCTGTACATTCAACGCACGACCAGCTCCCCTAAAGCTGACTAAAGACTCGACGCAGCGTTCAATATCGCGGGGAATGCTGCAAATGATTCGAACTCGCTGTATCGTACGTCAGGAGGCGTGTTTCGAACGTGTCGTCCGCTCGTGACACTTGAGCGTGACATACCCGCTGCGATTTTATCGTGCGCTGTACTGTGCTTGCAGTGTTTAAACCTTACTAAATATAGGTATTACGAAACAATTAGCAACGGAAACATCACTCGATGGATTTTGCATGGTGGTAAGGTATTTTTTAGTAGCTACCAGTTGAAAATCTGCCGCCAAGCATTTAACAGTGTGTTCCGGCAGCCTCACTTGAAAGCAAGTTCCAGTCCTGGGTAGGTGTGGTTTACCATCTTCGACCACACCTTCACTTAACATCAGGTGAGCTGTGGTAAAACACCTAGCCTGTCAATCATAAAAAAAAAATAACGTCAGGTGATCTGTGATCTTGTAAATCATTATAAAAAACACTTGTGATAGGATCGTGGAACTGACATAACAGTTTTTGTAATTGAATACATTTTCTTTCAGGAATAGCTCGAAAAAAACTCAAACGCTCGATTCCCGAGCTATTTATCATGCCTACTAGTTTGTATGGAACCCTCGGTTTCCAAACCAAAGGAAAACAAGTGCGAGTCGAGTTTGACTCGCACTTGTTTATAGTTATTTGGCAATATAATCACAATAAGTCTCTGCTTTACACTGAGTCTGGCGAGGCATACTCTACGATTTTATCGTGCGCGAACAACTGTCCTCGTGCTTGCCCTTATAAAATATGATTAAGAAGGATATACGTGCGCAATAGCACGCATTGTCGATTAACTGCAGTACGGGCAGGTTGTATTCAGTGAGTGATCATTTTCTTGTGGACGATAAACCGCTCGCTGCGTTGAGAAGGACGAATTTGACGTGCTCATTAAGCACCAATCGCTTGAATAATTTTCAGCCTGTATCAAAAGAGGTTGAAACATAAAAGTTTCTACGTAGAGTAAATGATAGTGGTCAGTCGCTTACAATAAAGATATGACTTCTATTTATACAGTGCTAGACTGTGCTTCTTTAGGTATTGTTTTTAATCTATTTTCTTTATTTTCAGGTAAGAAACAGCCGTCGTTACTGTGTTATCGAGTTTCGCAAAGGTTTTATTCTGTGTAAGTTTTTCCAACAAACAAACCTATTGATGTCAAAGCTGCGCTACAAATCCCTCGTTAAGGCAAAAGGGGAAAATAATAAAGTATTTTCTTTTTTTTACCCTTAAGGTAAATCTCTGTTCAATTACGTTGCATTAGTTCTGAAATTACTACGACGAACAAGCTTTCTACTTCGTCAAATTCCATTAACTTTATTTCATATCTCTAGTCTGTAGGCTGAAGGTAAGCTTTCAGTCAGTAACATTTCCAATTATGTCGCCACGGAGCGTTCCTACACACAAACTCTTATAAACCTTACTGAAAGGCTATAAAAACGAAAATCGTGCGCACATTTTGTTCAGAAGAGGCGCTTCAGCTTTAGCGCTAGACATTTAATCAGTGACAAATTCTATCCTAGCTCTGATCAGAAGTCGAAAAAGCGCGCGTGGTAGGCACGAAATTAACTTTTGAAGCAAAAAGTACCGGTGTTAAGCCCGGTTCGGACCGGGGATTAACTGCTAATTCGAATTTCAAATCTGAGCTTAATAACGATACCGAAGAACGGATTTCTTAAAAATACAGTCCGTATAAAGGATAGGCGACATAAGGCGGAGTATACAGAGACAAAGCGGACGCTCCCATTACAGTAATGTAGAGCTAAAACTTGACTGATTACTGCTCTGCAAGGGTGAATTTTTCCACTGTCACACTACGGAACGCGGTTCTTAGGACGTTAGCGGCATTAGAGGGATTTCCTTGTCCGTCTAATCGAAATTCTTGGCTTAACGAGTGTGTCTTTGCTGCTGCTGTTTTGTTATTTGATTACTTTTAAGTAGTTGTACAACTATTCGTCTAGATCGATTTATTAATTATTTATCAACGAGCTACGCCTTGTGGTTGCTATGATAATCACAAAAAGAGTTTTTCTATGTAAACGTAATGAGACGAACGAGACGCAAAACTACAAAGTCCAAAGTCCAGGGCTGATTTGGTGCTCATTAGTTTGAGGCTTTTGATGGTAAGTCTCAAATGCCCTGTAATTTCGCTAGCTGCGGTACCCTTCAACTGGAATACACTATTGCTTGGCGGTAGAATATCCGGTACTGTGGTGGTACCTATCTACACGATCTCCTACTAAGGAGTTAAAACGGGTTTTAACTGGTGAGGGGCTAGGTGATTAACCACAGATTACCTGATGTGATAGTGTGATCGGAGATGGTTAAAACACCTAACCTGGAATGGCACTTACTTTCTACTGGAACACAAAATTAGGTGCTTGGCGGCAGATCTTCAACTTAAGGGTGGTAGCTAGCCAGCCGAGTACTAATTATGAGTACCTACCCTTTCACTATGCTAAAGTTTCCACACGACGTTTTCCGGCAGCTCAAGCTCATTGTTGGGATTTGAACCCACGTCTTCCGACGTGTGAATCGACTGCGCTAACCACTAAGCTATCATTGCCACAACCACCATCACACTTATTTATAGCAATACCAAAAATCAAGTAAGTTTTTCCATTACAGCGTGAAATAAGAACAAACAAAACAACAAATATAACACCGTACAGTGATCTTTAATTTCTATATCCTAGATGACGTGAATCAAGCACTCGTCTAGCTCAATTTTAGTGCACTGCGTACACCTTGTTCAGTACTCCACATAACGTCTAAGCACTTCTTAGATTTGAAGTTCTTTTCAGGTATCATAATCAACAACCTATCGTGGTCTAGACACGCCGCTCAGTGCAGCTCGTGGACTGGACATAGGCCTCTCTCAAGACACGCCGCTCAGTCCGATCTTCAGCTTGCCTAGATTTCGGACAGTCAGCTATCTTACATAATTATGTATGCATGTATGTACATATATCAAAGCGCGTCCTGGGTTAAGCTACGCTATTCTAGGTACATATAGTATATACAGAATTCGTTGCATTAATAAAATTAGTACATTATGTTACTAATTTTTTTTAGCGTTGCAAGATGAAAGAAATTCTTTTTATTACACTCTCTAGCATAGATACGGCATTTAAAGCAAAAAATATTCAAACAAGGTGTCATCAAGTAAATTTACTGCCGTCTCATAAATTACCTTTGAAATTAGATATATTTCGCTGTAACTTCAGATGTAATTTGCATTTGTTATGAGACGATGTTGAATATTTATTATTTACTTGTCATTGGTTCTATACTTGTAATTGAAGGATTTTATTCGTACTTAGGAACTTCTTTTAAGTGATAAGTTTTATTCACAAAGAAAACACAAAGAGATGGTGTTGTTTTCAATTTTATTGGTCGAGTGTAGCGAACTCTTAGACCATCATAGTTAATGTGTTGCTCAAAGATCTGATTAGCTATGGTTCATTTAAATTAATAAGTTAATATCGCTAAATATTTCTCATAGCGCCATCTAGCCTCAAGCTAAGATAAGTTTGTAATATGGTAACCAGACAAACTCTATCTCTCTTGTACATACTTTAACACAGCTACGCCATAGTGTCGCGCTTGTGCGTATCTTGACTAAGTTCTCAAATGATCACCGATGTTAAGCAACGGGCGATCGTGTCAGTCTTTGGATGGGTGGCCGTGAGTGGCCTTTCTTTTTGTGAGCTACTGTGGGACGTGTTAAATTGTAGGTCCTGGTTGGTAGGTCTTAGTTGTGGGCTAGATGGCGCAGTGTGAAATGCTATGCGATATAAATTTATTTGTTTAAGTCATTTTGTAGGTCATTGGGTGGCATGTTAACTAACCCATCCATGATGGCCTATCAGAGTATAAAAACTTACTTTTTGTTTTATGACATATAAACTCCAAGAAATAGACAAAATATCTATGTTCTTCACATACAAAGAAGCAAAAATTTTTTTTGAAAACCCACAACATTTAAAAAATTATTGTCACCTATCTAAGATAATGCACCAATCAAACCCAAACCCATAACTGACAACTACATCAAAATCGGACTTGTAGTTTTGGAGAAAAGTGGCAACATGGATTTGCACAAAAAATGACAACTACATCAAAATCGGACTTGTAGTTTTGGAGAAAAGTGGCAACATGGATTTGCACAAAAAATGTTTCCTGCAGCGCCTCCTGGCGAGTTGTCACCGTAACACCTATCTAATATCATGTACCAATAAAAAAAAAATGGGTTCGCCATTATTGAAAGCTGCATCAAAATCGGACTAGTAGTTTTGGAGAAAAATGGCAACGTGTATTTGCACAAACAAACAAACATCCTCTCACCCCAAACGCATACACCGTCTCCGTTCCGTCGTGGGTAAAAATGTCCTTGACGTGAATCGAAACCACCGTTTTCAGATCATGAGGCAGAGACCCTAACCTAACTGGCCAGTCTATCTATTAGTTATGTACGTACCTGTTTGTCGATAAGCGAGGTTACTTTATGGAGGTCGATGTATATTGTTTATTGTCATTGACCACGCAATTATCATTATCCGTCATTATACAGGTTGATTCATTTTTGTAGGCATGTATGAATTTCATTATCATCATTTCAGCCGTAGGACTTACACTGCTGGACATAGGCCTCCCCCATTGACTTCCATAAAGACCGGTTGGAAGCGGCTCGCATCCAGCACGTTCCTGCGGTCTTTACTAGGTCGTCTGTCCACCTTGTGGGTGGACGTCCTACGCTGCGCTTGCCGGTCTGTGGTCTCCACTCCAGAGCTTTGCAGCCCCATCGGCCATCAGTTCTACGTGCTATGTGCCTTGCCCATGTATGAATTTACGTTTATATTATTATGTAGACCAGACATACTTTTAAACTTTTTAGCCGCTTAGTACAAGCAGAACTTAAAGCTTAGAAAAAAAAATTAATAACTAAAACTCAATACAAAATAAATTGTTTTTTAAATTACACGTCAAAACAAGTCTTAAACTTTTTGTTAAACGCTAATTTTAAACTATAAAACATGAAAGAAAAAGCTATAAAAAGATGTGTAATGTAAACTTTTACAACCTGTACATGACAAGCGTCATTATACGCCGTCGATATAATGATTCGTAGTTCGCAGTAATTAATTCCGTTTGCATTTGTGGCGCGGGTAATTGTCTATTTGATTTCTAAATGGAATTTCGGATGAATTTAATTTAATTTATAGCTATAAACTTCGTATAAAACTCTTCAGACTAAGCTATAATATCCCGGTATCTGTTTTACTAGTACCTATTGTTTCCAATTTCTTACATAAATAAAAAAATAATATCGTAGGACATTACACACAGCGCCATCTGACCCCAAACTAAGCAAAGCTTGTGCTATGGAAGACAGATAACTGATAGAATACTTAATTAGTTTTATTTTTGTAAGTACATACTTAAAATACATACAGTACACCCTGACACAGAACAAACATTTGTTTATATCACAAAATGCTTGTCCTGGGTGGGAACCGAACCCACGCCCTTCGGCTCTTAGAGCGGACATACTACCAATGAACCAACAGGGCTGTCCGACATGGTGAATTTGTTGGCTATTAACATTGCGTCAAAATGAATCAAACGCTTTGGATCAATCATTCTGTTTTGTGAAATTGTGATTACCGTTGCTTGGGTCGTAGTCACAAGATTTTATCCTATGATGCCAAAAGTATTAGCTGGTTGGTTGATGTTCTATTGATCTAGATAGTATCTGATGAACTCACTTACACTACACATAATATAGGTCAATGTATATGTACTAGCAGACGCCTCGCGGTTTCACCCGCGCAGTTCCCGTTCCCGTGGGAATACAGAAATAAAAAGTAAGTAGCCTCTGTCACCCAGGGATAGTGTAACAAGAATTTTTGAAGTCGGTGCAGTAGTTTCGGAGCCTATTCAATACAAACAAACAAACAATTAAATCTTTTCACCTTGTAATAGTATAGATAGATAAATAGTCAACGCACTCTACACTACAGTGATGATTGTTTTCGAGTCATTTTATCGGGAATATGTTGAAGAACGAGCGCCCAATATTTTGGCTAAGTTGCATCATATTTACGGGCAGACTTATGATTATGCGTTAGTTTAAAAACTTTCTTTTTCATTGTTTTTGACATCGCACTAATTGCATTTGCTTGTATCAAGTATTTTAATATTTTATAATAAGTCAAGTGAAATAGGTTTAACATAAAGTAACACAAGGTCAAGTCTGGTCATGCCTTAGTAAAGTAGTGGTGACTTTCACGAAAAATCATGTTTCAGCACATCATACATCTATATCCCATACAGTATATAATAGTTCCCCATATATAATAGTTCCCCATATCTAATCTAAACAAACAAAGTAGTAGTATGAGTCGCGATGCAGAAAAAGCTACGATATAGTATAGTAGTAGCCTAATTATCGCGTATACTGAAGAGTCCGTTATTATGTATCTGTGGTGTAACTGGGCGTAATGCCGGTGAATCTTCAAATAATGCGGTCGTGACACGCCATGCTGTCGTTAGGTTGTCTTTGCATAATTTCTGACCTTTCTACAATCGTTAATGCTTCAAGGGAACGATGTCGGTAATTACATTAAATGAAAATGGAAAAATGATTTTGGAATGCTTGGTTTTGTTTGTCGAATATTCTGCCAGTGAAACCTAAACACTGAGAGGTAAGGCAACCATTTTAATTTATCTATAGAATGGTTAGTTTGTATTTTTTTTTTAATATTTGACAAGCTTGGTGTTTGAAATATGTTCGAAGTTTGTAAAGCACACCTAGACTGGAATGGAACTGGCTCTCAAGTGAGGCAGCCGGAACACATCGTTAGGTGCTTGCCGGTAGATTTTTAACTTGGGGGTGGTAGCTAACTAGCCGTGTACTAGAAAATAATCTACCACCATGCTATGGTTACGATGTTTTTCCTTGACCGACAGCTCAAGATCTTTGTTGGGGTTTGAACCCACTCCTTTCGGCGTGTGAATTGTCCGCGCCAACCACTGAGCTATTTTCGCTACAAAATTGCATTATTGTATTGCTTGGTTACAGCGCCACAAGCAATAGGTAAAACAAAATCTGGGTTCCTCAGCGTTTACAATAACAGCAGCGTATTATAAACATTAGTTAGCAAATTCTTTTCGATTAGCAAAATCGACCTTAAACATTTATGTATGAAGCACGTTTTTCAGAAAAAAGTAGTCCATGTACGTACATGAGAAACATACAATAACCATTTCAATTTCCTACAGGATTTATTCTGCCGTTTAGTCGGATAGACAGCTAGACGTTCCTTTCGCTTCTGTAATACAGTTCAATAAAATATAAATATCGTATATAGGATATTACATACAGCACAATCTGACCCCAGACTAAGCAAAGCTTGTACTATGGAAGTCAGATAACTGATAGAGTAATGAATACTTTAGTTAGATGACATTGAGATATATACGTATTTGTTGTGCTCCCGGTATTGCAGATATCTATAGGCGAGCTTGATAGCTACCTGAGGCAAAAAAAAAACGTATATGGGCACTGTACCGCAAAAATATAGGAACCGTCTGACGTGCTGTACTGTGACGAATTCATGTTAACAGTAATCTAGGTACGGTCGTGATTCTTCTCGTCCGCAGGAAAACATGATAATATCAAACAGGACACGATTTAGCTAAAATCGTCCATTGGCCGTTTCCGTCTAAGACCAACGAGGCTATTCCAGAACCGGCGAAAGAATAGAATAGAATATTTTATTGGCCTTATACGTACGTTACACTAGCCACGTCAAAATTACAATTTCATTAAAAAAATTAAAAGAAAAAAATAAACAAACGTCACTGCCTGATAATAACAGTAATGTCCAGTAAATACAAAAATGTCAATAGTGTCAAATAAATATTACAAATGTCAATCAAATACCAAATAATCAAATATCAAATCCTAGTTCCATTCCAGGCTAGGTATGCTTTACCATCTTCGACCACACCTTCACTTAACATCAGGTGAGCCGTGGTCAAACAACTAGCCTGTCAACCATAAAAAAAAATAAAATAATAAATACTACCAAAGAATCCAAAAAGTATCCAATTACAATAAATATAATTAATAGACATGTATACATCAATTAAATAATAGTCATTATTTAATGATTTATAGATGGTTAGCTCCGTGTAAAAGTAAAAATTCAAGATATTATAGCATACATTGGAATATGAGGCTAATAGTTTCCGTTTCCTCCAGTACAAGGAATGAAACTGCATACATTAGAAGTATTAGAATCAAATCTCAGTCAGCTGTCAATCAACAAGCTGTGTCGCAGAGACGGCGGCGTGTCCATACATATTCAGTACACATCGCAAGTCGCAGGCACGGAGCTGTTCTGATTGTCATAATGAAATGCGAAGACCCGCTGCGTACGGATTTGGTTGTTTGCTTTGTTTGTCTCTGAATAACAGCACTGCTGTATTGAGAACACTCGCAGTTGAGAAGATGTTGCAATTTTGTTGATTAAGCGAAAATATATACACGAACATATCGGCGTCTGTAGCTCACTTAAGGATGTTATTGTGAACTACTTATTCGGTATTGCAAACTGGATTCTACAGCTTTGTTTTTTATTTTCAAAATAGGTTTGCGTTTGCATATCCTGCGAGATGTTAAGCAGGATGCGGTCCAAGATGGAACACGCTTACCTAGAAGAAAGCTATTTACTCTAGGTTGCAAGACAACCAAAATTATACTCAATTAACACTTTAATTGCCACCACTATTTTCGAGTAGTCCCCAGCTATGCTGCCCTGTATAAAACGCGAGCAGGTCAGGCGTGCTCTCGGCACTGCAAGATGAAATTACATGGGCACGCCAGGCGTGTTCACTGGCACTTTATCAAGAATAGAATATAACTTTATTATACACCAGAAACACAGATCACAATTAATACAAATAGGAAACAAACAACAAACAAAAAAAAAAGAAGATATAATAATATAACAAAACAATAGAATAAAGGTGAAGGTGAAGATGAAGAAGAAGAAGGTGAAGATTCAACAATACAATAGAGTACAAGTCAACAATTGATACACCACCTGTAACGTAACAAAACAGTTTTGGAATATCTGTTAATACGGAAATAGCTACACTTGTGTAATGAAACGTTTTAATTTCGTACACAAATGTTATAATTAAATGCCTTTTAAGCACAGACAAGTGATGATTTACTCATGTAATTGAAAAGCGTAAATCACGTACAAGCAAGCAAATCAACTCGACACAATCTGCCCTGATTGAACTTCTCACTACGCATTAACTGTTACACAATCTATGGCGGGACATGGTAGTCACTGTAACGTAACCTGTGGCTTAACCACTGGCACATAAACTGGAAGCCCCCTGATTTATACAGCGACTGTCAGAAAAGCTGAGGCGCGACTTTGAACTGTAGATGCGGTAAAGACATCGAAACCAATTAGTCGACAGTTGTCATGTTAATTAGAGATGTTAATATACCCACGTTTCTGTACGATGCTGTTAAATTAATATGCTGAAACATAGGATACTCAGGGTTGACGCTACATTTTTATAAAATGTTAGCTTGCGCCCGCGACTTCGTCCACGTTGAGTTAAGAATTGGGTTCACAGAGAAATGAAACTAAAGCAGTATTTATCATGAATAAAACTTGCATTAATTAATTACCTAGATACCTTTTATTCCGGATTAATGTTCCATAAGACACATCTATGAGAAATTTCAATTGAATACGTCCTGTAGTTAGTTTTTTTGATAATCCCACAGGAACCTAACATTTTCCCGGGTTAAATTAACGCCTTTAAAATACATCGTCATGGTGCAATAGTGATTTCTCAACTATTTATCGACAGCCCTGTGCAGAGCAATCACCGGAGGAGAAGTAATTACATGTTCATTAGTGTGACTGGAACGACACGCCACATCGCGTGACAACCCTACGCGGTGGATGTGCCTTGTAACTACGTGTTACCAAATAATTATATACTTAACGCGCAGGGCTTTGATATGACAGATGGAGGCGTCAGCCCTGTTAATGCTCCCTTACTCTCTTGAACTTGTGACTTTTGGTAGGTACTTACTGTACGTGGCGAAGATCTCGACAATAGAAACTGACATGGCACATTGGCACATTTTTGTTTTACTAGTGCGGAATTACTTACGTTTAATTTTATTGGAACCTCCGGCTATAGTTTCGGCCACATCCGGTACCCTTCATCATGGAGGCAAAGCTTAGTACAACGCGCGCGCGGCCTCATCTTGCTTCGCACTATTGTCAGTTTCTGATAAAATTAAACGTGTGATCCCGTATAATTAAAACAATTTTTTTTTAATGGTTGATAGGCTAGTTGTTTGACCACAGCTCACCTGATGTTAAGTGACGGTGTGATCGAAGATGGTAAATCACACCTAGCCTGGAATAGAACTGGCTCTCAAGTGAGGCTGCCGGAACACACCGTTAGATGCTTGGCGGCAGATTTTCAACTTGATGGTGGCAGCCGAGTACTAGAAAGTACCCTACCACCATGCTATGGTTTCCTCACGATGTTTTTTCTTCACCGGCAACTCAAGCTCATTGTTGGGGTTCGAACCCACGCCCTTCGGCATGCGAACCGACCACGCTAACCACTGAGCTATCATCGCTACAATGTCAATTGGACAAAACTATGGCAACTATTTTGACAATGAGAAACAATAAAAGTGACAAATAATTTTGTTTATCATCGGGACTTAGCTCGCACAAAATACTACAAACTGGTTTTATTCATTTACCACGACGTTTTAGTCAAATTACAATAGCCGTGGTCACGAGCTGATTGTGTCTTCAAACTACACCCTCAAGTAAAATTAAACATGCGTTCGTATTACACTATACCTATGTGTTTATTTCACGGTCCATAAGATAAAACGTGAATATTGATTGGTCAAACGTCCCTTCAATCACATTTATGTTCACAAAATAATCGTTCAAACATGGGCTCTAGAATCAGACGGGTATTCAATGTTGATGTCGAACATATGTGCTGAATATTAACTAAATAAAATAAATAAATAAATATCGCAGGACATTACACACAGCGCCATCTGACCCCAAACTAAGCAAAGCTTGTACTATGGGAGTCAGATAACTGATAGAATACTTTTTTTTTTGTAATTACATACTTATAATACATACAGTACACCCAGACACAGAACAAACATTTGGTTTTATATCACAAAATGCTTGTCCTAGGTGGGAATCGAACCCACGCCCCACAGCTCTTGAAGCAGACATGCTACCAATGAGCCAACAGGGCTGTCTAACTAGTTCATCTCAAACGTTTGAGCTCGGCATTGATTGATTGACCCTATAGATGTTCTTACATATCGATGCCTGACCTTTGCGGCTGCTTTGCAATGCAATGTTTGCAATACAAACTAGGCTGAAGCCACGGGTTGCAATATAAGCCGTGTAGACTTCCCTGAAGATGGCATACATGTCGTATGTGAAACTAATATACCCGTAGCGTAATATAGAGAGGTCAGTGTTATAAGAATTAGGTCTAATTCATAATGTAATGAGATCGTGCTATGAAACCAGCCTTTAAAACAACGAGCATAACCAGCAAAGCTGAAAAGAAAATTTCACATGGTTTTATATAATTTAACCGCTTGACTTCCCCTTTAAGTCTATTGCAGAACAGAGCTTCGCGAAACCTTACATGTCAACTCGGCCATAGTATTTTATTATCGTCGGCATTCGTGCCTTAATGAAACGAAATATATCATTACGTTCTCGATCAAATGAAACGATCGATTTGTCTTACTTTGAAAACTGACGTGATTTTAACACACTTGTTTTGCATATGCGGAAGGACTGATATGACTATTAAAATCACAACTTAAATCAAACCTAGATCATCTATTAGTAAACACTCTGTCACAATGCATCGAATACATGACTATCGCTGTTCACAATAAAACTGAAATCAAAAGTCAAGTCTAGCTCACCCAACGTTCAAACATTGTATTTATTTGTGTTTTGTTTTGTGTATGCCTAATTCAAAAAAATATCAATAAATGAAAATACTATCCGCCCCCTCTCCACCATCTTTTAGATTATACGTAGATAAATAAATAAATAAATATATATATAACTAACGCTGAGTTTTACAACTACTTTTGTTTATGACGATAAAGAACTTTAAAAAACAAATCAATATTTAATGCTGTACAATCAAACCATCTAACCTCTGTTATTAACACCAAATGCGTATTGTAACTTCAAACGCCCACGTTCATATATCCGCGCCCCATCCGCCCAATACCACGCCTTTTGTAAATTATGGTATAACGTATACGGGAGAGTAAACGAGAATCGACGTTTGCGTGCGCCGCACGAGGCGATAAGTAAGCAAATGTAGTATTTCTTCGCCGATTCCGTAAGAATGGAACTGCGTATGGGCGCTATAAGTTACAGATGTTTGTGTGCCTGCCATCTCTCTTATATTTTAGCTGTACTTTGGCGAGAGAGCGCTTTTGGCTTAACTACCCGAAATAAAATTGATGAACAGATTCGGAATGAGTGTTATTACGTTATTACGTAATCAGGTGGTTCGTTTTCTTTTATCATGAAGTGGATTACATACTTTCAGCAACCACGTCAGTTTCAATAATAAAGTTGAAATGTGACTGGGGCTGGATGTGACATTTTTGTTACAAACTGTCTAAATTTTTTATTTGTTTGATTGTTTTACCTGAATATAAATTTGTTTGGTTAAGGCTTCAAATTCAAAAACAATTTTAAGTACCAGACTATTAGAAATGACATAAATAAATGAATTCTGGAAAAAAGGGGTGTAAGGGGTTAACCCCGTGTCAGGGGTTGGTTGTTACACTACAAGAGGCAAATTGTTTTTTACGTAATTATGAAATCTATTATCATCTGACTATTTATTTCCTGTAAACTTAACTGCTTCAGAAGCGGGGAAGAGACATAGAACACATTCAGACATATTCAGAAGTTACATATTTATTTCATTAATTTTACAACGATACTTGAAATCATAAATAGCTAATTGGTCAGTCATATTGAAATTAAACCGCAAATCAACAAAGATGGATTCCTACTGAGGCGCAAATGGCCACCGCTGGCTCGGTCTTCGGCTGGAGCAAAAGTGACCCACGCCCCGGTCGCGCCTCGCTTATCACGGCACCGAACTGACGTTGCTTCCTTTGCGGAGGTCGTATTCCAGGCCACTTATTACTCACTTCACGCTGTTAACATTAGTGTTGCCAACATTCCTAGGCTTACCTTTGTTTACATCTCTAGTAACAATTACACATATAATAGTAATTATCTGTATGCCACTAAGCCAGCCATTACAGGTTTGAATGTAGAATGTAATAGCTGATCTATTTAGTAATTCCGAAATATCCAATTGCGAGAGAACTGGTGCGGAAATCATTGCGGTTACATCCTGTCTCCTATTTGTTTCCTTCCAGTTGTTTCCTCGAACTCTGCGCTGATACCTCATGTATAATGCACCCTCGTTTTGTATCGACGTAGTAAATGTCATTACTTATTTGGAGTTTTCAGAGAATGTAAGTGAGATAATCTAAGCTTTGAAAGTGATTTAAAATGTACCTTAACGTTAAGGGCACAAAGCTGTTGCGATTTATTTAATATGAATTTTTGGATAAAAGATGTCAAACCTAATATTAAAAATCTATCCCCCTACTAATATTATGAACTGTTAATATCGAGTGGCAATGGGCTGGACATATTTGTCGCAGAACCGACAACCGCTGGACGTGTATAGACGTGTTCTAGAATGAAGACCGCGAATTGGCAAAAGTAGTGTAGGACGCTCTGAGACTCGATGGAGTGACGATATACGTAGGACAGCTGGCGGTGGATGTAAGCGAAAAGCCGAAGATCGGGCTGAGCGGCGTGTTTTGGGAGAGGCCTATGCCCAGCAGTGGACTACAAAAGGTTGATGATGATGAATATCGAGCTAACGTCGCTACACAAATGATAAAAATGTATTAAAAAAAATGTAGCATTGGCCGCCACTTGTGGCACTGAGATAAGATTCTTTTATAAATAATAAATAAATAATAATAAATAAATATTATTATTATATATAATAATATTATTTTCTGTAATTTTTATTTTTATTTTTTGTGTGCACTATAAAGAGTTTATATCTATCTATATAACATTGATTACATGTTTGTAGTTGGAACATAATTAACAGTATACATTATTTAGTATTGTCGGGATTAGAGCTTCCTAATGTATTGTTATGATGTGGTATCATATATCACGGTATCTGACACTATGAACGGTGTATGTCGTAAGATCAAACGCTGAAGATAATCTTCAGCTTTAGTACCTAACAGGGAGTCGACGCGGCGCCAACATTGCGTTACGTCAAAACGCAAAAACTTTATGTTGACTCTCTGTGTGCTTTGGAGTAATCTGTAAGCACAGGGAGTATCTGTTGTACAATAAATAAATAAATCAATAAATAAATAAATAAAATAAAAATAAAAATCGTGGGACATTACACACAGCGCCATCTGACCCCAAACCAAGCAGAGCTTGTTTGATAACTGTTTGTGAGTCAGATAACTGATAGAATACATATATACTTTTTTTTATAAATGCATACTTATAATACATACAGAACACCCAGACACAGAACAAACATTAACTACAACAACAACACACAACTACAACTAACTTAACATTAACTACTACTTGTAATAACTACATTAACATTAACTTAATTAACTAAGTAACATAAAAATGAAAAAACGTTTTTCAATGTTATATAAATACTTATATGTTTTTAAAGTCCGTCAATCCTTGCTAGGAAATGTTTTGGTAGAATATATTAATTCGATACAACTTTATACGCGTTAGCTACGATCCCCCTCTTAACTCGGTCTACACATATGTAGGTAATATGTGTCTAAATTTTGCGCCGCTTAACGTACGACACTCCACCAAGTTGCAGGGTTCCACACTACATTCATCTAAATATCAAAAAATCCAAACAGAGACTTTGATTTCACATTTATTGTGCGAACTGTTAAATGCTCAATTGCACTGAACGGTGTTTCCTAATATAATATGAGTGTTGTCAAATTTTAAGTTCGGTTTCTACTAAAGAACGTTGGTCCAAACAACAGCTTAACACGATGCAAGGTGCTGCAAAACTCATAAATATCTATCTATCTACAAATATAATAAAATTGGTGTCATATTCTGCACATCGAAAATTCTTATTGGAGCTCTCCAGTAAGAATAACAACAAACAAACAAAAATAATAACGTTGCTTAACATAAGGTAGTATGTGGTCAAACCGCGAATCTATTCCGTATAAAAAAAGTAAAAAAATTCGCCTATAGCGCAACTGAAGAAAAAAATGTAATCTGTTTGTCTGTATCTTGTGACAGCATCACACCGACTCTATTAAAGGGATTTGTATAAAACTTGGCATAATTACAGTACATACTATGAAGTAGGTTCTTACAATGTTTTATCCCGAAATTTGGCACAGTTCCCGTGGAAAAGTAAACTGAAAAGTTGATGAATGTCGAAATGTTTACGTTGCAATAATTGTTTGACCCGTAGTCCGATTTTAATAATATTTTTATAGAAAAGCATTACTTTAAGCATTTTCCAATAAAACTTTTAACTTCATCGGTTTGGTAGTTTAGCAAATGACCGGCATCAACATGTACAGTTGACGTCCAAAATAATATAAACCCCGAAATGTAGAGGAAACTTCGAGCGCACGGCTGATAATAAACTGGCACTTGGACAAGCGAATTAATTTAGTGTGCATGTTCTCATTCGTGCAGACTGAGTGGTTAGCTGTATTGTCAAACTCGAGCCACCCCAAAGGCATGCGACCATCTGGCATGAGGCTAGCTAACTTTGTATGCGTTACGCCAAAGTAATGTACACTGGTGTAAAGCACTTCATTACTTGGTGGTAGATCTCCTTAGCAGGAGGTCGTCTAGGCAGGTAACCGCAGTACCAGTTATTCTGCCGCTAAACAGTAGCGTGTAAACATTATGTTCCGATTTGAAGGGTACTGCAGCTAGCAAAATTACAGGGCTGTTGAGACTAACCATCGAAAGTCTTAAAGTAATGAGCGCCAAAGCAGTGATGCCTTGGACTCTGTCTAGTCACTCAAAGTTCTGTGCATCGCTGCAATGTGCATGGACAGGCGTTATCTCTTGCCATCAGGAGAGCGTCTCGTTCGGCTCATAACTTTTTACAAACTTCTTTGTCGAACGTGTGAATGAAAAATTGTCCGGCAAATAAAGTTTACACGAGTCGCGAAAGAAGTCGCGGGTACGGCTAGTCTATTAATAAAAATACAACATTTTAAACTGGTAACAAAATCTAAGTGTTATTGACAAAAAATTCTGCCCTTGTCAATATTGTACCTAGTCCTGTGACAAGGTAGTGCGCGTATATTGCGATATAATCTCGTGTTTCATCTGTCGAGTATCGCGTACAAAACGTTATATTTATTCGCGCGTGCGGGCACACAAGTTCGCTATTTCCCTAAATCGAATATTCGAAGTGTGTCCCGCCTGTTTGCCTACATCGGTACGAGTGTGTAGCACTAAAATACTTTTATCTACTTTTCTTGTGTAAAATACTTTTAGTTGATTTTCTATTGGTACGTGAGACTAGTAGGGACTGGAAATCGTTGTCTTATCGGAGTTGACAACGCTTACGATTAAACTTGCCCGGCGATGCGATTGCGATGCCCCGGACTTTGTTTTGCTACTCAAAGTTCTGTGTATCGCTGCAATGGTCGTGGACATGCGTTATCTCTTACCATCAGGAGAGCGTATAGTTCGTCTCATTACAACATTAAAAAAGAAAATATATATCACCATCATCATGCTCAACATTCACAGTATTCATTATTCTACGAAGAAACATGGTTGCCTAGATAAAACCGATTTAAGAAACCTAGATTGTACCTATCAAGAAACACCCCACTCGGGCAGCGCATTTCATTGTTTGGTGGTTCGCATAAAAAAGTGGAGGCAAACCGTTTCGTGCGCATTTTTAGAAGGTCTCTCTCTTGCTATGCCTTCAACTTTAGTCCTATCCTAGCCTGGTATAATTTAGACATGTAGTGGTAACGATATCGTCGCCCTATCTTGCAGCTGGTTACCAACACTTTAACCTTGTCTGGGTCACAACCTCGCACCTTCTGTCATCACTAGCAATGTGTAATGTTCAGCTCCACTTTAAATTCATAACCACGATACCGATGTCTCGAACTTTCGTTCATCGGATTTCGGTATTATGTACTCGTTCTTGGAGTTTGATGCCGAGTATGGACCTGACCGTGGCTCATTATGCTTGTGGCAGAATTTCAATTTGAGGGTGGTAGCTAGCCAGCCGAGTACTAGAATATACCACTACGCTATGGTTTCCTCACGATGTTTTCCCTTCACCATCAGCCATCAGTCGTTCGATTACACTTCTCATTTATAAGCGGTGTAATCATTTTCCTCCGAGCGACACTAAAAATGTCAACAAGGATGGGATATGATACCTACGCGGTAGTGAGCTAGCAGCAACCCACGCGGTAGCAAGCTAGCAGCAACTTAGCAGCATGTAATGCAAATAAGGTAGGCAAAGGTAACATTCACAGAGACGATATTCCATAAAAAGACTGATAACAAGTTTAACGTTACACTTATAGGTACATATAATCAAATGAGTGTATGTAGTTCGAGTTCCTATGTTAGTGTTCTGTACTTTGTTTGAGCCATTTATTTTTATACACAACTACCGAAGAAAATGTCGACTACTTTGAATAAAAATCGTCTTTATACGGGGCGTTCTACTTTTCTACCGACAATGACGTGTCTCCTCAGGAAAAAAAAATCTGTATCCGTCCTAAATTGCAGTTTCTCAAATTTTATTGTCACAAGATTTTTTGGACCATATAGTCATTATAATAACACTAAAATCCCGTTTTTATTGTTTTTGCTTTTTACAAAATTATTGTGACATAGTATTCGAAACGTGTGACAGAGGTGTTTTACATACAAATAAAGCGTGTCCCTTTACGCTGCCTAATGTTACAAAATGATGTCGCTTAAAAAAATCATATAGGACCCTATAATATAAAATTATTTATTGAAATGCTGAAATATTGTCTTTAGATTAATAAAAATATAATAAACGTAAAGGTTCATACTATTAAGCAAAAAAATATTTTATCCTTGGGTACGGCTGCATATGTTTTTTCTTGCTATCTTCCGTCACGCATTTCGCAAAACAAAAAACACGCCTTAGCTGTTTGATCTTCAACACTAAACAACAGCACGGTTTCCTTCTCCTCTCGGCTTTAAGCCTTGAGACCCCACCCTGGAGCGAGCCGAGTTAGGCGCCCGCTGGTAGTGAACTAGAGGTGCGTGTGTTTATTCGGCGACCGCTCTGTCACGTAAGTTACTACTTTAAAATATTATTGTAATTCCCATTTATTTACGTAATATTATTATTTCCCAGTATATCTGTCATATTTACTCACTTTTACGAACAATTTGTAATTTTATGAACGTTGAAATCCTCGAACACTGTTATTTTACACCTCTGTCACGAGGCACCTCTGTCACAAAATAGCTGTGACGGGAGTAGTATAGCTCGTGACGGAGTGGTATTTTTTGTCAGAAACTTTGCCGTAATTGATTTTCACAATAGTTAATTGATATCTTTTGTATTCTATATATTACATTATCAATTATTTTATTCATTTAAGGTATTATCATCAGGGTAATTAAATAATAGCGTTATCTGCGACGGAAAAGCAGTGACGTTGTCGTGAAAAAAGGAAACAGGACCCTGAAAAAGTCGTAGAAGTGAAATGATAAGACTTAGAAAGATACCATGCTTGCAAAAAGCTAGTCAAAGATCTGACACCAAGAGTACACAGACAAATGAAAATAAAATGGCAAGTTAGAAACAAAAAGAGAACAACAGAAAGCTTTGCAGAACGTTCTAATGAATACTCGACTTCCACACCTGTTCCTTCAAACCCCAGGTTACTCCTTTAATTCCTAGATCTCGTTCACTAACTCCAACCTCATCCGCTGCTAGAGCAAGGGGAAGAGAAAGAGTTAGCCGAGACAGATCGAAAATTTATAGGCAAAATATGAAACTTCAAGGCCATGTAAAATTAATTATAGAAAAATACGAAAATACAAGGAAAGACTTCATCGCCAAAAAAATTAAAGAAGACAGCTTATTACATAATATACCCAAACCAAAAAATTAAGATAAATTTAAAAGCGCCGAATAAAGAAGAAAAAAGAAAATACATATAGTATTTTGACAAATGCCATTAAGGAACATTACAAAAACATTAAAAACAAAAACAAAATGAAACACTGCTCCAAAACAATCCTATCCTTTCCTACAAGACACAACAATTAACCGTTCGGGACTAAAACTTCAACTGTTTCAAGAGACTTTGGTAATAAAAAAATGCTGCACAACAAATATTATTTGCTAGCTTTATTTTTATTAAGTTGCTCTTTATAAAAGTAAAGCTAGGTAGGTAGTTAAGCCCAACCTCAGATTAAAAAGAACCATTGGCTGATATAAATAAACAACATAATAATTAGAGCTCCTACAAAGAGATTTTATGAGACTGTTGTATAACATTGTATCATCTTCATCTTCTGAAGTAGTATTACTACTTCAGAAGATGATCAGCCTCTTCAGCCTCTCGTTAATCAGAAAAAACCTGTGCACATAAAACCAGGTGCTTCATGTGACCTATCTGGAGACCCATTATTAATAAAAAATGGTATTATGTCAGTAAAAGTACCCAGTAGAAACTAAGTGGAGTACACCTACTTAGGAGTTGAAAAAAGTTGTGTGGATGCAGATGGAGATGTTCAGGTGATATTTTATAAAACTGTTGTTGACACTGACAAAATATTTAAATTAGTAAAATCAGATGTATCAGATGTGATGTTTGAAAACTTGATAAAAATGATTACGGTTAAAAGAGGAAGGCGTGTTATAGAAGTATTTGAAAAGTCGAATAAGAGAAAAGAAAAGATTAGTCTGATTTTACGTGCACCAAATAATGATTATACCAAGAAATAATATCTTATGTAGCATTGTAAGAGAAGCCTTATGTTTTGTTATCCTTTTTAAAAACTTTCAAAACCTTAAAGGATTAAGTTTAAATGTTGGCCTATTAATATCTACCATTCTGTCATACTCTAGCACAATTTTGTCCCCCTTGTAATTAAGCATTAAAGCAGCATATGTTCAGTTTATTGAAAACATATACACTAAAATAACGTATTATATTATTATATATTGACCATAAAAGGTAGTAACAGAATTTCAGCTATGTTTATTTCAATTATTTGCAAAATATTTCAAAGTTTGTTGTCTTAATGAGCAAAAATGTGACAGAGTGGTATTAAATGTCATTTTTTATATTATATTTGTAACAAGAATTGGGATAAATCGTGTTCGATAATAATAAATGCTTGTATTCTAGTTATGCCAAGTTAAAAAAACTGTAAATTTGATTTGACATAATAATTAATAAATATATTAGTTTGTGACAGAGGTGTTTATTTTTTCCAACTATTCCGATAAAACTTAAAATAAATAAAAAGTAAATAACAAAACTTCGATGCACTATACATATCTGAAATCTTCGATAACTGGACAATAATGTAAAAATACATTTTTTTGAAGAATTACACTTTTATTTTTTTTTGAAATCTAAAAATTTATCACTCAGATTGTCGGTAGAAAAGTAGAACGCCCCATACACGCTTACTGTAGACAATTTGTGTACGAAATGTGCACACAGTTGACTCAAGTATTGATTCTTTGGGCATGTCTACAGAAAAACATCTCTGTGATACCATTTTAGCTGTTAACAAGATTTACCCAAAAAAAACTGGCTTTGATTCAGTTTTCGAACCAATTCAGAAAGAGATATTAGTTTTACTTTCTTTTAATAGACATAGAAAATACTTTTTATGTGATTTTCTTTGTACATTGGTCTTGAGACGATCACTAACGCAATATAAATGTAAATCGGAACTGCTTTGAAGAATCGGACGGAAGGTCCAATATCTATTGCCTACCGCTGTATACCTATGTGTCTACTACAGCTTTAATAGTTGGTATATATAAAAGTTTTGGTTATTGCGTACGTAAAAGATTACGTATGTCCATGATCATTGAAGCGGTACCAGAACTTCGAGTAAATAATCATAAATAATTAACATCGTAGGACATTTCATACAGCGCCATCTAGCCCCAAACTTGTAATACTATGGGATCCAAATAACTGAGTGAATGAATATTTTATTTGCTTATTGAAATATATGTTACATATATAATTATTATGATAGATATGCTTATTGTTAGTTACTACTAACTTTTACTTTAAATTTTAGTTCATTTGCATGCCGTAAGGTAAAATATGGAGGTCTATTTTATTTTTTTCTTTACCATCTATTTATTTGTATACGTACCCATATTTATGTAATAAAAAAAATTGAATTATTTTTATAAATAAATACTTGTTTATAATGTAATGAACATCCACAAACAGAACAAAAATGTATCGTCACGTAAATGTTTGTCCGGGATTTTAAGATGTTGCTGCTATATATTTGGTTGCTACCAATTTATAACCAAATATATAGCAGCAACATCTTAAAATCTTGATATTTTTCATAATTTTTTTTAATTGCTTCCCACTATGGAAGCAAATTTAAAGACTTCAAAAAGTGCAATTGTCCAATGTAAAGAAAAAATAGTACTTTAAAAATAAACTAGATGGCGCGCGCGTCGATATAGCTCGCGGTGATGTTTTGTTTTTAAAATTAACTACCATTTAGAACAATTAGAAATATACAAGCTTCTCATTGATCACTCGATTGTCTTTCAATTGCCTCCCCGAACCTAAAAATTATTTGTAAGTTTTTCCAGCTATGAATTACTCGTATTGTCCATTTTCAGAAATTCTTAAAACGTTCTTTATCTTCTTGCATGAATTGCTTTATGAATTCTTACCATTGTTGTTTCCTTTGTGAAATAATTAGCGTATTCGCATCGCAATTGTGTTATTCACTCGTAGCACAAGTTTTCTGCATTAAATAATTTATAAGCTTCCGGATTACGGCAGACCTCTTGTTACTCTATTCTGTATACTGCGGAGACAGAGTTAGATCTTGTTAAACGCCGTAGAACTGCAATCTCGTAAACGTAAACGAAAAAATCGAGAGGTTCCTTTTTTTTAGCTGAGTTTTAGTATCGCACGTTCTACATTCTGCCAGTGTCATGTATTTTATATTTTTAAGTGTCTAATGATTAAGTCAAGTGTAAGTGCTTGTAGACCGCCTGCCTTCCAATCTTGAGGTCCTGGGTTCGAATCCCACGGCACGCACCTCTGTCTTTTCAGTAAAATATCGTAAGGAAATCTATATGTTCAAGAGTACATAAGAGAAGTTACCAAAGATGTGTGACGTTTGCCCGCACTTGATCAGCGTGGTGGACTATGCCGTTACCCTTCTTCCAATGAAAAGAGGTCCGCGTCCAGCAGTTGGACAGTTTGTATAAACAGGGCTGATTCGGAAGTCTTCATTTCATTCAATTTACATTAAAAAAATCACGGTTAAGTCCAGTACGTACCTACTCTAGTAAAGTAGTGGTGATTTACTTGAAGCTTCTACGGAGTTTTGGAAACAATACGGTGAGACATGTTTCACCACATTTAATAACACTTGCTTATACCTGTGTGTTGAACCAAAACCAAAGTAGGAAAATAGTATAATAAATTAAATGTTTTTACGCTTTGTCGCCAAAACCACAACTCCGTCTGTTTATCTAAGCGGTCAGCATTTGTCATATTTTGGCTTACTTTGTTTAAAGTAGATCCATTGCAGCAATTTCTTACATTGGTATTTGACATCCCACTGCTTGGCGAAGTTCTACACTCGAGTAATTGAGCCATATTCTGTCACCCTAGCGTTGGATTGGCGAATACACATATGCCATTGAATTTAATCTCAACACAAATTGAATGACGTCAATTCCGAAGAATGCTTCATGTTGGGATGCAACATAATTATGTGACGTTCATGGACTGCCGCGACTTTTCTATCGAAACAAGCAATGAATCTAATTCCCTCACTCATAAATGAGATTCCTTGCCGAAAACGTGACGTTACACATAAGACGTTTATTTTGACAGTTCGAATTGTGCATGTGACACCTCGCTTAGACATCGGCATAGAGAAAACTATGACAGCCCTGTTGGCTCATTGGTAGCATATCTGCTTTAAGAGTTGAAGGGCATGGGTTCGATTCCTGCTCAGGGCAAACATTTTGTGTATCAACAAATGTTTATTCTGTGTCTGGGTGTTCTGTATGTATTATAAGTATGCATTTACAAAAAAAAAGTATATATGTATTCTATCACTTAACCCCTACGATATTTATTTATTTATTCTATGTGAATTGCACTACGTTACATAAACGTGGCCACGTACGTATTATGCGATCGTAGGTAAATCGAAGAGACATTGTTTTTGTGGTTTTACACGTGTCGATGTAACATCACGTTTATTCTGACTATTTCGTCTACAAAAGTGCTGTGAGCGTCACGTTTTGTCTTTACGACTAGTGCCAGGAGATCGTGTTATGTTTTAACCAGTCAACAAGTAAGCTTCTGACGTAATGTGGAAACTGAGTATAGCACGTATACATCAAATATTCTGTGGGCTGGTTTTGTGTGCGCCCAAGATAAACAAACCTTAAGGTAAAGGCGAGTTGCTTGCGAGTTTCAATGTTTAATTATGTTTGTAGGGATTTTGGTGCCAGAATATTCTGTATTGTATTATTAACTAGCGACTCGCCCCGGCTTCGCACGGGTGCAATGTAAATACTATTGTGGTGCAAATGCATGTATTAAACATATAAATCTTCCTCTTGAATCACTCTGTCTATTATTGGAAACCACATTAAAATCCGTTGCGTAGTTTAAAAGAAAGCGTACAGACGGCGCGGGCGGGAAACGACTTTGTTTTATACTATGTACAGGAGGGTTTTTTTTAATGTTTAACAGGCTAGTTGTTTGACCACAGCTAACCTGATGTTAAGTGACGGTGTGGTCGAAGATGGTAAAGCACACCAGACCTGGAATGGGTGTTTTCTAACGTATGACTATAATATAACAAGTAGATATATAGAATCTCATTGTAACATAATATATCAGTAGTAGTAGTTTGACTGCTTTGCTAACTTATTTGGTAGTGTATTTGTTTCAAGAGCTGTAGGGGTGGGTGTTGTAACGAATCAACTAAATAACCTTTTTTACGTTGTACTTATCATTATTTTTATTTGTAAAATATTACTTATTGCATAACTCACAAAGTAAGTAGGGACGCTACTATCAAACCACGATGAAATAGGTCATGGTTTGTTCTATATTTCTAGATCAGCAAACATCAAGCCATGTTATAGGCCTTTGGGTGGCACATTTACTCGGATAAATAGGGCTGGACACTCAACCTATATGAATTTACTCACTATCCTGTTTGTCCAAGAAAGATTACACTATTTTACGAGTGTTTGTTTACCTGTGTAAATTAAAAAGCTACGCTTTGTACTCTGATCTTTTTTTCTTATTTATTTTAGTTTAAAAAAAAGTGTCTGAGAATGCGATTGGACTGCCATGTACAAAAGTTCCTGAGATAAAGTAATATTAAATAATTAAAAAAAAACAAAAAAGAATGCGAGCGTGTTTGTGTACTTCAGTTGTATATTTATTCGGCAATATACATTTAACAACGATTAATATTGGGATGTAAAATTAATCGCATTGAAACTATTGCGTAGTAAATAACAAAACAACGATTTAAACAACCCTTACTAATTTCATTAATATGTCTTAGTGTAAAATTAACGCATAAAACCTACTGCAATATTAAAATTGAATTTTGTGAAAAAAAATAAGAAATCTTGTTTCGAAAACAAAGGTTCTCTCATAGTCCATTGAAAAGTTACATTTGGGGTTGCGTTTCTTAGAGGACGCAATTTTATTTTTTTGATGTGTAGGGGGGGTAAGTGTAAAGCTAAAATCAAGTTTGTGGGGTCGCCACCCTTGTCCCACGGCCGCCATCTTGAAAATAGGGGTTGAAACGGTTTTTACGATATATCTCTTAAACTATTTATCTGATAAAAAAAAATTTTAACGTTTTTTGTTGCAAATTAAATTCTCTATAACTTTGGTCCAGTAATTTTTTGTCGTAAAACTATAAATAAAAAAGTTATAAGTGAAAATGTTCAGAAATTCGAGAAAAAAATTTATATTTTTCGGTATAACTTTTTTTTTAATCATTTTACGAAAAAACGATATCAGACCATTTTTGTAGTTCGGGTTTTAAGGAACAACTTTTACATGCAACATTTTTTCATTAAGTCAATAGCTAAGGTTTTACAGCGCTCCGAAGTGAGTACTATTTTTCAGTACTCTTAACTATACATATTTTATACGTGGGTACTAATAATGTGTCATCAGTTATTTATTTATTTTTTTTATTTTGTTATTTAAAATTCTTTTAATTAGTAATTTTGCAATGTTATTAATAATTAATTATTGACTCTTTTCCTCACCACCCACGAGGTAGAGTCTGGAGGCGCGTTTTTTTTTTACGTGGTATCCCCAATAGGCCTAATCCACGGTGATTTTATAAATTTGAACTACTCCGTCCTCGGTCTTTTCGATGGACCAGGCTGCGGCTCAGCATCTGATCGGTTTTCTGAATCAAATATCAGTGGGAGAACTGGAGAAGGAAGGGGTGTCAATGTCGGCGGTTCATCATCAAAGTCATTTTCATTTATTAATTCTGAGAGTTCCATTACGTTGCTGCAAGTCTCTCCAGAACAATGGAAGCACACTGCGGAACATTTTAGCCCTGCTTTTCGACATCCACACATCGCTCCACAGTTTCCTTTGCATTTGCAAAAGATCAATTTTAGAAGCTCAGGGGGTGCTGGAGGTTTAGAGCTCTGCACTGGCATCAATAATTTTCCACATTTTTTCCAGCCCCAGTCTTCAGGATCATTATTATTACCAAGCCACGACTGGACCTGATGGTAGACTCGGAAAGTATGAAAGCGAGCTGTGTCTTGTGTTGGAGGAAGTGAAGATAAGTTAAATGTACTTTTTGTCACTGCCTTGGCGAATTGTTTGTATCTTAGGCTGTAAAATTATTTTAAAAATCAATAATTGTAAAATTCTGTAATGGAGTGGAAAAGAGTCAATAATTAATTATTAATAACATTGCAAAATTACTAATTAAAAGAATTATAATAACAAAATAAAAAAATAAATAAATAACTGATGACACATTATTAGTACCCACGTATGAAATATGTATGAAAAATAGTACTCACTTCGGAGCGCTGTAAAACCTTAGCTATTGACTTAATGAAAAAATGTTGCATATAAAAGTTGTTCCTTAAAAACCGATCTACAAAAATGGTCTGATATCGTTTTTTCGTAAAATGATAAAAAAAAAAGTTATATCGAAAAATATAAATTTTTTTCTCGAATTTCTGAACATTTTCACTTATAACTTTTTTATTTATAGTTTTACGACAAAAAATTACTGAACCAAAGTTATAGAGAATTTAATTTGCAACAAAAAACGTTAAAAATTTTTTTTTATCAGATAATTAGTTTAAGAGATATATCGTAAAAACCGTTTCAACCCCTATTTTCAAGATGGCGGCCGTGGGACAAGGGTGGCGACCCCACAAACTTGATTTTAGCTTTACACTTACCCCCCCTACACATCAAAAAAATAAAATTGCGTCCTCTAAGAAACGCAAGGTAAGGCCTAAAAAATGTAACATTTCAATGGACTATCAGTAATATCGTCAAGATTAATAAATAGTTTTGATGCTTCAACGTATGTATATATTTTCCCAGAAAAAAAGCAAAAAATTATTTCAACTACCTACAGGGTCTTAATCCAACTTTGCAATATGACACATGCCTACATGTTTCTGTTTGTTGCTTCAAAAGAAACCAATCCCTTTACCAATAATGTAGTTTGACAAACACCGCGACCACCACAACATATCGGCAACATTTTCCCCAATAATGCTCTAACGCCAATAAGTATTTCATATTGGTGCCATCATTAATCTTGCCTATCGCGGCCTACCCATTCAATTGACTGGTTATTTCTACGGATAAATTATGAAGTTCGATTTTTGTATGGGCCACCGATGATAGCGCACAGCTGGTGAAATATAAGCACCATCGAAAACATAAAGTAATAGACGAGACATAAAAAACATTGTTTTTTACAATTCATGCCTGGTTTTGTTTTTGTGTTCATTTTATTGCATGGTAAGTACTCTTAATTGTCTATAACTCGATAATGCAAACCTCACGTTAAAAATATATCTCCTAACGGTAGATTCCAGTACCTACTCACACTTAAGAGTACTCCCATTCCAATCTTGGTGTGTTTACTATCCTCTATTACAGCCAAATGAGTTTTGCTCAAACACTCAGCCTATTAAACATGAAAAAAGTCGACTTGACACAACTGAAACATCCAAATTAGATGTATAATTGTAAATTGTATACGCAGCTGTGTGTTTTGGCTTTCTCAGCGTATTTTACGATATGTCAAAAATGGCTTTGTTGCAATTAAATGAATTTGTTTCCTTTATATTAAAATATTATAAACATACAATCTTCTAACCATTGCAGCGGTTGCTGAGGTAAATATATGGTCATATCTGTATCGGTGATTTTATGTCACTCAATAATTCCCCCGCGATTCCATCGTACAGAAGCTGTATAAATTTATGTTTCTTTTATAATAAGCTCTTTTAGTAAGTGTAGTTTCTTTTTTGACATTACACACAGCGCCATCTGACCCCAAACTAAGCAAAGCTTGTACTATGGGAGTCAGATAACTGATAGAATACTTAAATATTTTTTTTTTGTAAATACATACAGTATACGTATAGTATTAATGTGATTGTCATTAATTGCCAACTTCATACTGAAGTTAAGATGTCCGTAGACAAAACTTCTTGTATTCCAATGCAGCGTGTTTTAGATAGTTCGGTTCAGTTCACTGTTTGTTGTCATCTAGCTATTTCCGTCTGGTGCTATAGCACAAAATATTATGTAAGGATGTAGTAGGTTCTGTGCTATCATGCTAAATACATTTCGAATCTTGTATAGAACACTTTCACGAACTATCGAATATCTGAAGTTTGCTCCTCTATTAAATGTGTACTCGGTGAAGGAATATAACCAATAAACCTTATTTACTCGTACTCTTTCAACGGTCTATAGAGTTGGGCTTTTTGTGCCATCATGGAGTTAGTAGGATTATCGGGTTAAGAGAATTTGGTTAATTACACGAGTTACCAAAAAGAGAGAGTTTTATTTGGAAATTAAAATGACTAGCTTAGGGATGTCGTTAGGCATATGAGAGAATATTAAAGGTGGTACCTGCCAGAGGCACATTATCTTTATAATTAGGTAACGACGTTTGTGTACGTTTTTAGGATTCCGATTTTCGGCTGCGTGTAGGTATAGTCAGTCGAGAACTAGAAAGTACCCTACTACCAAGCCATGATTTCCTCACTATGTTTGAATGACAAAATTATGTCCTGGATTTTGTGTGTTAACTATGGGCCAATATGGATAATTTTAATAGTGAGATATGACTGTGTATGATTTATTTGCATAATTTTCATTTCATTTTCTTGGTCAATACGTTTACAACCGACAGTTTGTTTACAAAATATAGACATGAAAAAACGACACGACCTTATAAGCTTAACATAAAGCCAGTTACAGATTTATATTTTACTCATAAAATATGTATGTAGGACTGTAGGTACATATCGTATATAAAAACTTAAACAGTTGAAGAACAAAATGTTAATGTTAAGTAAAATAAACATTTTTAAATTACCAACTAGGTGTGTTTGGTGTTTGTGTGTGCATAGGCATTGAGCGTGTAGGTAGGTATTTAAGTATCAGTTATGTCATGTAGAATATTTATTACATCTCTTTCCACCTTTTGTTTGTCGGGTAAGCGTTTTTAATTCTAACACAGAAAATATGTTCTTGATAGCGATGAATGAGCTAAGCAATAAAAATAGTAAAATTGTATTTCCACCTCAACATAAACGAAACCCATTTAATTTTTTCCAGTCTAGTTACCGCCGATGTTTTACCTCGCGAGTTCCCATTACTCGCATATCATCATTATAAAAGTTGAAAAGTTCGTAATAGTGATGGCCTGGCGGTTAGGAGCCATAATTAAAAGTTGCGGCTAGTTTCACCTTAAAACTTATCTCGTTAAAACTTGCCACCTGAGAGGAACAAACAAGTCTTCCCGCGACTGAATCCCAAACCGTTACCGACGGTATAAATCAAACTTACAAGTAACTTCAAACTCAGCCCAAATAAACGAGCGCGATACCTCACATGCCCGCGACTTTATAACACCGTTGAAACGTGCCATTCTCTTTTTACCATAACCCAAGTAATATCGCATAAAGTCGGAATATTAAAAATGTTATTTATTTAGAGGCCGAAATGAAATCCCGAAATACTTTATTTAGCGCAAAAAACGTACAATAAAAATTTCATTTGCTACGCGTGACACCTGGATTTTACGTCAGCTAATAATATTTTCATTCTATCTCCCGTTGTAATATCGCTCGCTACTTGTGATAGTGATATACAGAAATAATAAAATACCAGTGTTATTTCTGGGACATAAGAATTGGAGGCCTTCTCGCTAGGGCTCGCATGCTCCTCGCATTTTTGCGGAGTCTTTTGCTCGGCGTGAAAATGTGAAATTTCAGTCTCGACGCTGGTAAAAAGGTACGCTTTGTGCCTGAGCACGTTTCGTACTGACTGTTTTCATATTCATATTTCGCTACAGGTGGCCCGCATTCAGTTACAGACTTCGAGGTTTTGTAATAGCTTATTTAAATTATGTATTCATATCTTTTCGCCTTAGGATTATTTTATTATTGATTTCCATTCAGATGTTACCGCAAAGATCGCAGTTCGATTTACTTTCGAAGCGACGACTGAACTGAGGCGAATGATAACCGCGGCGGCGCGAGTTTGCTGACTTCGTCGTTTCATTTCGCATTGCATTTCCGGAGCGGACAGCGTCCGAAACTAGTCCGAACTGAGAATTATAGGTCGCGTTGTTTTTGGCACAGTTCGCGACGATTTATGCAGCGGGGACATCAACTGCACTCATAAAGTGTACATGCGAGCGCTCAGCGCCCAACTGATTCATGGCACTTCGCCTGTTTTGAAATACATAGTTTATTGTGCATCTCCGCGACATCGTTGCGCTGTGCCGCGACTCGTCGCGCACTTCAAATTTAATCACACTGAATTAGTTTGCGGGCGTGTGATTTAAGTGGCGTGAACGCGGGCGACAGTCGGGACTCGCTTTTAAACACCCTGCTCTTGTGTACTGTAAACTCTGAGCCTATTAAATTAGCTGCAACTTCCTACCGAGCTCTCCGCATGCTTGCTTCTGATGTTCAGCGATAATGTTCGTGTGATGACACTTGGTGATTGGTCTGTTCTATCCAGTACTTACCTAGTGTGCAAACATTGGTGTTCTGGTTGGATTGATACTAATGCATGGCTAATGATTTTTGACAGTGAATGTTTCAAACTATAATGACCGCCAATGCAGTGATGCGTTACACTTTGTTACGTTAATATCTGGGCAGTGTTGCAATAGTCATAATCAGGAGTTATCTTTTTTTTTTATATTGAATAGATTTGCGTTTGAACGCCATATCATCTAATGCTAAGTGCGTAAGCGGTCTACGATAGAGCATGCTTGTCTTGAATATATAAATTTACTTTCGACTTGAAACCCCCCAGATTGTATACACTAAGACCGTTTAGTTCGCCATTCATGACTAGTTATTAAAACATAATACCGTTTTGTTGTATACACAAAACTATAATAGAATACGTACTTTGTTCGTACTACTCACGTAATTGTCTTAAAACATCAAGTTTTGCGTCAAAATGGCATTTAGTTAAACCGTCGGTAATGTAACTATGCAAATCGTTCGTGTTTGTCCAAGTCATTCTGGGGTTAGACCAGAAATTTCACTCACTTTGAAGCTGCTCTTTCTATTTGATTATACACAGAGCCATTTGTAAATGCCAGGAACTAGCTTTACATCTTGCCCTAGGAATTTTGCTCAATGTAATCATGCATTTTGTTACCATCGAATGTTGAAAACTACAATAATATGTCTCTATGCTCATGAATTCTAGTCATATCAGTAACCCACATTTTTAAAACAGTTTTTTTTATTACAACAATCGATCGGTTTTTTAGATAAGTATAATGCGATCTCTAAAAAGTCACCGTTACATTATCGATGTTCCAAAAATACGAACAAAACGTTTTAATTTCCACTTTAATCGTACAAACATTGTATTTTGGATACAGTGAAATTTTCTATCAAGGTCGGTGTTCCCGAAAATTACAATCTGGGTGTTTTCGGGTCGCGAGTGAATCGGTTACAATCCGTGCTCCATTGTAGACCACATCGTTATTTAACATCAGACGATACTTAAGTAATTACAAAAAATAAAAACAAAAATATTTATTTACCAGAATATATGTGTACAAAGATCGTATTATTTTACAATAGTCCCGCACTAGGGCTAGCTCTTGGGAGGCTGGAGCCGACTAAATATTTTAAATTTAAAAGAGAACTTGTACCTACTATTTTTTTGAGTATATAATTTGGTGCTAATAAATTAATAAGCAAGGACTGCAGTAAAGTATATACATATATGTTAAGTATATGGTATATATGTGCATGAGGTGTATGTGTGTGTGTGTGAGAGAGAGAGAGAGAGAGAGAATATGTGTGTGCGTGCTACAATTAATACTAATTATTACTAATTATATTTTGCTACATCTTTTTGTACTTAATGATTTTCCATATATTTTTCCCGGAATGTGACTGACTGGCTGCCATAGGGAGATATATATTTCAGAATATTTGTATGGTGTAGAGGTCAGTCCTGTTTACGCAAATAGAGCGTGAATTTCATTGGGTGAATCGCCGCATGTGCACGGGTAGTTTCCTTCGGGAAAAGGACTTCCACTCTCTTTAAGCCGACGTTATCGAATTCCGTTTAGAATTTCTTAGAAGGATAACATGAAAATAAACGTTGAAAATCCTTGAACAGTCAGAACAGAACTGAACTAGCTAATTTTAGCTTATAGTCTGTATTAGAATTTGCTATTATTGGAATGTATGTTTATGTTGTTATGTATTCTGATATATGTACATGCTCGTTATTGACATACACCGTCTCTTTCTTTCTAAAATCATTTCTACCCTAAGGTTGCCTGGAAGAGAATCGCTTTTAGCGATAAGGTCGCTAGTTGTTACACCTAACAATTAAGTTTATTTTGAATATTTAAGGGTACTGCAGCTAGCGAAATTACTGGGCTGTTGAGACTAACTCCATCAAAAGTCTCAAAGTAATGAGCGCCAAAGCAGTGATGCCCTGGACTTTGTTTTGTTACTTAAAGTTCTGTGTATCGCTGCGATGGTCATGGGCAGGCGTTATCTTTTACCATCAGGAGAACGTCTCGTTCGTATCATTATGTTTTACATAAAAAAAAAAAAATATATACATATTTAGTTTATTTCCGTTTAACAGTCGTTCCAGTTACAACAGTGATGATGACTTAAATTTAACTAATTTGACAACTTAACTAAAAACTTACCTAACTTATTAGTTAAGTTTATTTTCTTTTTCTTCTGTACTGTATAATTGTTGGCGGGGACAATAAAGAGTTAATCAATCAATCAATCAATAAGTCGTAACAATTACAAATTACTATTTGTATTAAAAAAATATAGAATTTATAGACATTGCCCCTAACACAAAGCAAAACAAGAAAATTGTATTGCTAAACTAACGAATTGCTAATAAAACAATGCATTGTTCTTATTCTTATTCGAAGTGGGGGCGATGAGTCCTGCACTGACGTCCCGCTAGGGGTGTATTGTGCATTTCCCCCTGCCAGCGTCTACCCGAGCCAACCCAGCTCCTTGAAGTGCCGGAGCGAGGCTCTGGGCCGCTGGCATAGTAGCTCCAGTGAGATGGGTGGAATATTTAATGTATGCATTGTTAAAACAAACGGTAAAATTAAAAATAAATGTTTTTATTTTTATTTTAATATTTTGTTTAAGGTTCCATGGAAAAGTACAAATCTATTTGCAATTTTGCGGAACGTCTACACAATTTAAATTAATCTTTATTCGCTAAACAATTCGACATACTTTCATTTGCCATATACCTTAGAAAATGAGGTAAATGTTTCTTATACATATAGCTATGCATTCATAGTTCTGTTGCGTCGTAGAAAAGTCGACTGGTGATATTGAATTTAGTAATATTTATGGAAAATTGAGTGGTCAGTGAAAATTCTACAATTAAATATTATGATTTCAAATTCGCTACTAAATACTAAACACTAATAAATTATGATTTACTGAGCAGGTACTACTAAGTTAGTAAGCTGAAGTGGCAATGGGCTGGACATATCTGTCGCAGAACCGAAAAGTGGAGACCGCGTATTGGCAAACGTAGCGTAGGACGCCCTGAGACTCGATGGAGTGACGATATACGTAGGACAGCTGGCGGTAGATGAAAGCGAAAAGCCGAAGGGCGGGCTGAGTGGCGTGTCTTGGGAGAGGCCTATGTCCTGCAGTGGACTAATATAGGCTGATGATGATGAGCAGGTACTTTGGAAAAGTTTACATTTTGAGTTTTAACTGTAAGTACAAACACAATTAGGTAAGTAATTTAAGTTTGTGTTTTTGTTTCAGGTAAGCTGTGTTCCAGTGCTTAATAGACGGGTACGCATAGCATTCTTCAGAATAGTAATGACTAATGGACTGACCTTATTCTCCAAAGTGCGCCGTGGAGATTAAAACAATTTATGATTCGTGTGTATCAATAATTCAGAAGTCTTCCGCCAAGCAGTAGTGTTTAATCGGTACTGTATTTCGGTTTGAAGATTACTGCAGCGAAATTATAGGGCTATTGACACAATTAATGAATGAAAATCAATGAAATTAATGAATGATTTGAATGTGTCAAAGTAATAAGTGCCAAAGCAGCGATGCCATGCAGTTGGACACCGCTGCAATGGTCATGGCCAAGTGTTTTTCTTACATCGATAGAGCTTTTCGTTCGTTCCACTTTTACATAAAGAAGATTTTAAAAAAAAACAACAATAACTCGACTACATTAAAAATGAACAATAATTTTAAAAAGGCTACAACCTATGTCACTCCCAGCAAAATAGCAAATTACATGATTGAAAAAAAAAAAACCGATTGACTATACAGACTTTTAAAAACATATGCTTATGATTATTTATAGATAATTATAAAAATTACCAAGTCATGTATTCTATACAAGAAAATACATATATTTTAAAATCATAACGTATACATAATATTTGTGAATTATATTCGTAAATCATTTTATTTAATTAGTCAAAAACAACAAAAAATAGTCACTATTAACCAACGCATAGGAATAGAAAATAATGTATGTAATGTAAGCTAACAGTAAACTTAAACGAGCAAACCGCAGCAGTAGTAAGCTCTACCCGCCGATGTTTTAGCGCTAATAGTGTGGACATAAACTAATTCGATTTGCTGAAGCCTGACTTAAAACATTAGCCGTGTCATGACACGTCCGCTCGCGTGCTCTGGTAGCGTGTTGTTGTACATTAATGTTCATAAATGTCCAAGTGACATAACAATTTGTGGATCAAAAGATGCATTAGGTCACGTTACACTTGATGTGTAAATTTTGTTTTTATTGGTCCATTTGATGGTGCGTGATACGTTTTATTAGGCCAAATGTAGCGTGGATTAGGCATCCATCTAGCTGGACACTGAACGATACACTTATTTATATCGTCACACTAATATTTTAAAGGCGAAAGTTTGTGAGTGTGTTTCTATGTTTGTTTTTCACGCTTAAACGGCTGGACAAATTTTGATGAAATTTGGTATGGAGGCTTATTATTAAAAAACAATGTAGTGTTCACATGGGAACTGTGAGTATCGTTAAGTGTTTATGTAATCGTCAAACTTGACTCGGAAGAAAACTTTTCTTTACGTCTCCTAATTCAGCTTGTATCGACAACATTTGAAATTTTCTCCACTAAGTCACGTTTTGTTTTCAAATGCAGAGTGAAGGAGGCTGATCGAAACAAAAAATATATTTTCCGGCCATATTATCCTGAAATCCGATCTATTAATTTTCAAAAGCTCAAATAGATATCCCGACCCGAAATTCTAATCTGGACCAACACAGATCTAATATCGGCAACACGGCCAACCCTACACTTAGCAAATTGAAATCCCTAACATTTTTCCTCAACGACATAATTAACCCTCATTGTTCGTAAAAACAACCTTCCACGTCTTGCGAGCCATATTCTGGATGCCCGAGTCACTAAGTCACGTAATTGGTCGGAAATGGCACAGCGCGACGCCAGATTACATTCGATCACGTCCCGCAGTAAACAGTTTAGCACTGATTTTTTTCTACACGACCTTTGTGGAAAGGCCGATTGTACCGATTACTAGATTCGAGGCGAGAGGCGAGTTCAGAGTCGAATGTGATAACCGAATTTGTGATGTGGAACGCGTGGCACGTGTCGCGATTTTTTGAAGGCTGTCAGTTGATTGCTATCGCTGGATGCCATAAATTGCTTTCATTTTACCGAGAAGTGTATCGAGATGTGACCGAGTGAAAAAGAGTTTTTAGTAGTGATTTCAAATATAAACTAAGGAACCGAGAAAAAAGTAAGCAAGCCAGTACCGTACAAAATGTTTGATGAGATCGTCTTAAATGCATCTTACATGAATATCGAGCTGGAACCGAGCTAACCACGAAAGGCGTAGTCACGCTCGCCAACGCAAACATTATTATGAAAATACACAAAATGTCTGAGGTCAGCTATCATTTTATCCAATAAGCGTTTCCATCATAATGGACGGACCCTCGCCGTTTCCCAGACATATGTCGAGGAAAATATGACACTAATAACTAAGTCAATTTCCACTTGAGCCTGCCATTCAGCCACCGGCCTAATAAATTAATAGGGGCGTCAGATCAACGTCAAAGTTACATTAGGGTCAGTGTCGGGCCGACTCGAGCTAGGCGAGATAAACCTGTCTCACAATTAATGAAAAGCTGATTTTGGGGAATGTCTGTTCAGATAAGATGAAGTTATTGGACTGAATGAGATATTATCCCCTTGTCCTTTGATGAGTTTCGATTGTGGCGCGTTAATTAATTTAGCATCACGGGATTTGGGTTTTTTCGCTGAGTAGATTGATATAGTAGGGGCTGATAAGAGAATGGATTTGGCCCGGTTTTATTCTATTCAATAGGACGGTGTAAACGTAGGCTGTTCTGAGAACGTTATCTCTTTTCATGGAAAGGAAAATGTGCTCGGTAAGATCTGTTTGTGTTCGGCTATACTTTCTTTAGATCTGATAATATAAATGTGATTTATTGTTACTAATTAAGATATTGGTCGTTACGAGGTGAAAATAATTATTGCTGAGAGTTTTCGAGTTTATCAAACTTTTCAATTCACAACAACATCCCATAATTATGTCTATCACCGGGTCTTAATAGCGCACGAAATACTATGAAATTGGTTTTGTGTGCCGTCGTGACAATCTTACGTTTTAAAACGGTTTTATTTAGCTTGCCCTGTTTGTTTTTGTTGATGTCTTTGGGTCAGATTTAGTTATTGAAATTTTACCCCCTTCCTGTTGACAGATAAATAAATAAAGATAAATAAATAAATAAATATCGTAGGACATTACACACAGCGCCATCTGGCCCAAAACTAAGCAGAGCTTGTATGATGGAAGTCAGATAACTGATAGAATACATATATACTTTTTTTTTGTAAATACATACTTATAATACATACAGAACACCCAGACACAGAACAAACATATTTTGTTTATTCACAAAATGTTTGCCCTGAGTGGGAATCGAACGCACGCCCTACAGCTCTCAAGGCAGATATACTACCAATGAGCCAACGGGCTGTATATATCTGATATTTGGTATGTACCTTTAGTTCTGATGACAATACATTATTTTCAATAAAACCGTTTAACTTTTTTTTAACGATTTTGTTATAAGATCTAAGTAAATGAGGATAGGAGATCGCAACACCTTTTCCACTGAAACGACTTGCACTCTCCAGTCAATTTGTGATAACGGCTATCGTAGCAAGGCCAAATCGAGATAAACAAATAAAACTGATTTCATTGTACTTTGTGCACGATAAAGACCCGTTAAACATAATTATGTGTTCATATCGCGAAAGTTTAAAAATTACAAGAATAGTCCAAGCGCAATTTGATAAGTTTGAAAGCAGCTCACTAGTGTTGCTCGAAGAAACCATTAAGGAGTGCCGTTGATGCAACAATCCAGTTTGCGCTCCAATTAATCAACGTCCGATGTTTTGTTTCTGAATTTCGCCTGTAAAAGTCTTAATTCACGCTTAATTTCGTCTCGTTTTCAATCTCAACTTTTCATAGAAACTTGAGCATTGTTCCGAATGGTGCAGTTCGCAAACTATACAGACCGACCGTTTCGACAAAGACGGTACGAAATAAACACGCGTCAGATGTGTTTTTATAAAACTGCCCTGGGAATTATGACGCATATTGACTCTTACGTTAAAAGAAAAAGAGACTTAGTAACAGTCCCTTGTTCGACAAGTTTGAAATCCGGCTTCTACGGTTCAAGCAAGTTGTTCTATGACAAAGCTAGTTCTTTTGCGAGTGCCATAGTAATTAATGCTGTGCGACTTCGGAGCTTATGTTGCTCGGAGTTTTCTTATCGTGTTTCTTACGCCATTATTTCCAAGTTTTTTCCCCTCTGAAAGGTTTCGTTAGTGGCCGTACCAACTGTACCATAAATAATGAACTACATCGGTTTCTCTCTCTCGGGTAATTCGATGTCTTTGGATTACGTTTTTTCATTACTTTTAGTGAAACTGTTTCTAGCGAACTTGGATATTACTGACTATGAGATTTTTCTTATTTTTGCTAGTTAGATGGATGTCTATTGTTGTCTTTGTAGACTTGAAATTTATTTTAAGCTACGTTCACTTAGCATCATGTGATCCGTCTACTTATGTGTCACTCTATTAAGTAAAAAAGGTGCGTTTCGGTTGCGATGCGCTATTTCCGGCTTTACACCTTTTCCAGAGGGAAAGTATTCTGGTCTCATGCCAAATCCAAGAAAGCATTTTTCGCAAAAAATACCAAAGGATCAGGCAGCATTAAGTCTAAGATAATTTTTAAATATGTAATACTAGCTCGCCCCGACTTCGCACGGGAGCGTGTTTTAACTAGGAATAATATTTAAAAAGTATAATTGTATAATATATATGTATTAAAAAAAGTTGTAGCTATTTTATTCGGGTTATAGATTTGTTAAAGTCTTGAGCATGTTCGACTGAGCATCTCTCAAGTCTCTAGTTATTTCCAACCATTGCATTATAAAATGTAATTGAGTACAAGGCGTATGTAATTGTTGTCCCTAATACCTCGCAGATTTACAACGTCCTCGGCCAATAAAGTTATCATGATTGTTGAGATGTCGTCACTGCGAAGAGTCGCATTTATCTGGCGTTGCTTAAAGATTTGAATTTTAAGGTGGTGATGAGAACTCGCCTACATACCAAAAGAGGTATGACATAATATTAGAATGTTTGTCGTTGTTTGTTTATAATTAGCCTAGATGCCTAAATATTTGTAAACTGCGCTGGCAGGCTATTTCATCATCTGGTGTTGAAATAGTAATGGTAAAACGATATAATTTAAACGTAGCAATTACCCCTACTCATAGTAAAATTGCA
Organism: Biston betularia; assembly: GCA_905404145.2. Taxonomy (NCBI): domain Eukaryota; kingdom Metazoa; phylum Arthropoda; class Insecta; order Lepidoptera; family Geometridae; genus Biston; species Biston betularia. The sequence continues at coordinate 3,530,085 of FR989877.1, forward strand.
TAGTAATTTATTCTCCTCGTATGTAGCTCTACTAGATATAAAAACCGATTCGATTATTCTTTAGATTGGATTCAAAGTAATGATCGACAAAGCAACGATGCCCTGAACTTTGTTGTTACTCAAAGTTCTTTGTACCGTTGCAATGGTCATAGACACGCGTTATCTCTTAGCGTCTCATTCGTTTCAATACTTTTACATTAAATTAAAAACGAAAATAGAGGAAATAAATTATACTTATAGATATAAATTAAGATTATGCAAAAGTAATCCGCTTTAAACTAGAAAAAACTACTCATCTCTCGCTACATCCACCTTGAATTCCAAATCATCGACGACGTCTTATTAATGTAGTTAAATGCAAATTTATGCAAATCCGATTATAATTTAGTAACATGTCGAACAATGCATTAGATAGTAGCGGCAAGATATGAAAGACGACTTGGATCGACCAATTAATCCCGACACGTAGACGTGAGTGCAAACAACCGATGTGTGTTTGCATGCCAAACAACGGGCGGAGGCGCCAGAGTTCAAAGAATCCTGGCCGAGTTACAGAGGGTCAATGCATCCCGCACCAATACAGCTTCACTCCTCCAGTGACATATGACTATTGCCATTTCCGAATGCGGAGTCGTTAGTCGACACGAGAGAGCGATAGAGAAAGCGATAGTTGCCAATGATTTAAGGACCATTTGCGCATCCGTTGCTTGCAGAGTGGGCGTTAACAGCTAGTGTTCCATTAAAAAGTGTCAATGTATGTTGACTCGCCGCTTCCCTTTTGTCTCGTGTTCAACTGGCTCGAATTGGACTTCCTTTCGGTTAGTTGCATAATTGTTGCAACGGTAATGGTTTGGTTTTGCGTAACTGTTTAGAATTAAGTTATTGAAATAACTCGACATTGGCGTCTTATCTCCTTACTATTTTGATTATATCAAGTCGCCCACGAATCTGAATAAAGATATATTTTTATACATATATATAATAAATTGTGCTATTCTTACATCACTTTAAGTGATGTGTTAAAGATAAAATTGTAACGGTCTAGTTTTTTTTTTATGTGACAAATAATGAGTCGAACGAGACGCTCTCCTGATGGTAAGAGATAACGCCTGCCCATGACCATTACAGCGATACACAGAATTTTGAGTAACAAAACAAAGTCCAGGGCATCGCTGCTTTGGTGCTCATTACTTTGGGACTTTCGATGGTTAGTCTCAACTTATTTCAGCAACTAATGTATGTATACAATGTTATCAGCAAGTCAAGGTTAGTCCTCTAGTTTATGGAAAGATTTTGCTGGAATTCATCTCGGTCCCACTTCTACTGCATATACGTGCAACCATTTATGGGAAAGTAATAAGAAAACAAAACAATCTCCTAATGGTAAGAGATAACGTCTGTCCATGATTTTTGAATTGAATAAATTGAATGATCATAACAGCTACACCCAGAACGAGTAAAAAAACCGGCCAAGTGCGAGTGGGACTCGCGCACGAAGGGTTCCGTTCGTTCCGCACGAAGGGGACCGTTGTATGGGAGTCCCCCTTAAATGTTTATTTTATTTTTAGTATTTGTTGTTATAGCGGCAATAGAAATACATCATCTGTGAAAATTTCAACTGTCTAGCTATCACTGTTCTTGAGATACCGCCTGGTGACAGACGGACGGACGGACGAAAAGCGAAGTCTCAGTAATAGGGTCCCGTTTTTACCCTTTGGGCACGGAACCCTAAAAACGAAGTAAGTTTTGTTGTAGTTTAATTTTACTGTAACAAGTCTATGGTTAGTCGTTTACGTATAGTTCAACAAACATAATATAATCAAGTAATTAACATGCGTCGGATGCGTCTGTCACTTGTAATTATGCAAGCCGATAACTATGACGTGTCTGCAGATGACGTGAAATTTGTGTGTGTATTATGCACGTTATCGGCCGCTCGAGCGTGCCGTGTAAACTGACAATCACTTCATAAAGCCGTCGCTGATATGATTAAAGATTAATGTAAGGAGTTTTGAAGAGAATGCAGAAATATTATATCGCCTCATTTTATTTTTTACCAAAACTTGTATTTCTTTATAAAATAGTTGCGATTTATTTATAAAGTACCGAATTGGAAAACGGAACGGTATTGGAAATTGATAATAATGTGAGAAAATATTACTTTTCGTGTTGCATCCAAAACTTCATCAAGGCGTGTATGTGAGAATGAAAGTTGTATAACTTAATTCTTAAAAAGATACTTACTATCGAAACACTTGATACAGGCGAATGCACTAAGTACGACGCTCAAATAAAAAAAAAGATTAAGACGCAACCCGCTACTTGGGGCAATGTTTTCAGACGTATCTAATTATTTATTTTAATTTGTTTGTTTGTAATGAATAGGTTCTGAAACTATCGGACCGATCTGAATAATTCTTTCGTTATTATTAGAATGCTACATTATCACTGAGTGACATAGGCTAGATTTATTTTGTTAATCGAGTTTTGTTTTCCCGTGCGAAGACGGGGGAGCTGCTAGTTAAAAAATAAAGTTAATAAATTTGGGCGTTCGATTAACAGAATTTCACTAAGATAAGTTCGTTTGTTTATTACTACACGTCCCGGCTTCGCATGGGTGCAATGTGGTGTATGTGATACTAATGTGGTGCATAATATATGTTTGTGTAATACATATAAACCTTCCTCTTGAATCACTCTGTCTATTGATGGAAACCGCATTAAAATCCGTTGTTTAGTTCAAAAGATATAAGCTTGCATACGGCGGGAAGTGACTTTGTTTTATACAATGTAGAGAAGTATACGGCACAAAATGCAGTGTGTTTTGTTATCAAAATTTCATCAACTATTCCATAACCTGCCTTGTACAGCTCACGACATGAATGTCGTGGCTTTTGTATATAGTATAGTGCATACCTTCTCTATGTTCACAATCGCATGCATAGTTAGGATTCCAGGTGTTCAAGTTGGCAGACGTTTTAAATTGAATAGCGTTATTCGAGCTGGGTAACCCGACGTGTGACACGGCTCCCGGCTATCCTGGGACGTATCTTATATCGCTGCACGGGGATTTAGAAGCCATTTTTGTAATTGTGTTTATTTTGTGATTTGTTGGAAACTTATTTATTTTTCACGACCAAAGCATTATCCATGCATGTTGGACATACCCAATGCGTACGCGTCGCCTCCACATTTTTTTATTTGTATGGTCAGAAGAATATATAGTTCATATTTCATGAACTATAAAGTATTTGTCTTACAGTATAGTTATATATAAATTGTATTTACTCTACAGTTATATAATCGCACTAGTAAGGATGCTGATTCCACAGTCTCCAGGAACGGTGTAGTGAGAAAGCGCACTCACAACGGTTGTTTACATCATTCACACTCAAAACCGTAATATCAGACATACGTATTATGGAACGTTCGCGGAAATACCCCGTCCAAATTTTCAGTACGAAATTCATTAAACTCTAACACGAGTTTTCACACAGACATGAACTGTATAACTGGGAGCCGCAATTAAAAGTTTGCTTAGAGAATATACGCCAACATTTTGATTTAAAGTTTGCGGTTTCGCTCGACACCCACACTGGGCCGCGAGAGCCGGTTTTTACGTCAAAAGCACAATTTGAATACGCCCTCACAGATCCACAAATATCAGCATTCCGGACACGAACCCGGCGAAATTTCTTAGTCGGTGCTTATTCGATAGCGAATAGCCATACAGCTATAGATGATCCTCTACTAGGTACACAGAATTGAAGCTAGCTACTTAAAATCTAAGCACTGAAAATTGTTTGTCATGTTGTATTCGAAAAGTATCATGTTTAAAAAACTCAAAACTTTTAATACTAGTTGGGCTTACTTTACATTGATAAACAAATATAACATGACAATAACGAGTAATGAAATTTGCTGCCCGAGTTGTATCGATGTGTCCCGATGATTACAATCTGTCGCGAGTCAATCGGTTCTTTATTTTTTTTATCTTTTATTTAATTGACCGTAAATAAACTAAATATATACCTTGAACACACAGGAAGTGTTTTCCTGCTGAAAGTATCCTAAGAAACATTCGTTCGATCATATAAAACTTGGTTAGGTAGGGGACATATAATGTACTTAAAATTTAATATTAAGGCATTAGATGGTTAGTCTCAACAGCCCTGTAATTTCTCTAGCTGCAGTACCCTTCAAACCGGAACACAGTAATGTTTACCCACTTTTACTTGGCGGCAGAATATCTGGTACTACGGTGGTACCTACCTAGACGACCTCCTACTAAAAAGTTTTACCACCCAGTAATAAATCAAATCCAAAGTAAACAGGTCTCTACTAGGTTAGCATGTTTTATCTTAGACCTCAACCTGTTTAATATCAGGCAGAATGCAGTCACACATAAGCCTATTTTTTTTTTTAAAATTGGTTTCGCTTTAGTTTGTTGTGGAACATAATATCGTTTGCAAGAAGCCAAGTAACGGCTGTATAGCGTACCATCTACGAGAATGTATTACAAGACGAAGCATAAAATGTCGACGCAGACTTCCTTTTACCGCGGATTGGCTACGTGTTAAATGGCTACGTAGGACGGAATGTGTAATTGCTTCTACGAGTCGTAGCACTCGCTACGAAAACGAGCGCTTTTGTTGAGATCTTTTATTATATAATTCGAGTAGCTTTATTTTACTTCCTTATATTAAAAAGAAGTATTCAAAACGATTTTTAAAAGCACCTTAGCACTTTGTTACACGTTTCCAACAAAAGCTTGATTTCCAATCTGGTAGGGCTGCAACTCAATTGTTCATTCAGGTTCGGTTCACTTGCCCCATTCAAGCCGGGCCGAGTTTTCCAACGCTTTTGTTGTCAAATGCTTAATTAGCGCAATGGGTTTGAGCATTATTAAACGGTTGCAGCTGCAGAATGGTGTTTCGTATGTTTAACTTATTTGTAAACTAGTATTTCCGGTGTTTCTAGCTTGTTTTGCAATTGAATGAAGAAATCAAATCATTGAAACAAATTGGCGTTTTTATTTAATTGATGATCCAGACGTCATATAAACACTTTTCATCTTGCCTCTAGTCTATCTTGCTTTTTTATAATTTTAAATGTCAAAGGTGAAAAAAAAGGTGCCTTGATTGAGTGTGTTATTGACTATCCTCATTATGTTAGTGCCATCATGTGACTTAGTATTTCGTCATCTATAAAAAATTATGTCGACCACGCTGTCATCGCTACAAAACATACCCAGTTTCACGTGTTCTGTCATGATTAGCTTGTTCTTATTAACAAACAAATTAATAATACCTTTTCATTTTTGATGCCATCACCGCCCGTACTCATATGCCCTTTCCATGGCATCGGTGCAAACTTTCCGGTCAAACAACTGTAAATGACACTGACATAAAATGAAAAAAAAAACGAAATTAATATTTTTTTTACAAGTTTCCGATCCGGATGAGTATCGCTGTGTATTTTTGAAAGGATAACGTTAAAATGTTTGTCGGGAACAATGCGTTTGTTATTCACTGATCCATGTATCCGTGTAGTTGTTATGAAGCCGCTAAGTTGCTCTTCTTTTTACAATAACAGGTGCTAACAATCGCGCCAACAACAATTAAGTTGTTCATTAAATTTATTTCCAACCCTCGAATCGCATTCTGACATCACATTTAACAACCAAAACAAGCCCGTAGCTACCAGTTGCCGGCTTCATTATTCCCACGTTCGCTATCAATTAGCGCGTCTGCTCGCGATCGCTCCAGTAATAATGGTTGAATAAAAACTGCACTGCAATATTCATTAGTGCATACGTTTTAATTGGACGCGGATTGGAAGCGTTGCTGGGAGGAAAGTATTGGCACCCGACCACCTGGAAATTCTGGAATGACAATTGATCTCTACTTTTGAAAACTAAGATGTTTCTCACGAAATGTAAATTCTATCAAAAAAACAATTTTTTTTTTTTTTTTTGATATACATTTTGAACATATTAAATGAACCCATTGGCTTCAAACTAGTGATAACTGTATCTACACTAATATTGTAAAGAGGAAAGATTTGTATTTTTGGATTTTTGTACGTTTGTAATGAATGCAATCAAAAACTACTGAACCGATTTCAAAAATTCTTTGTTAAGGTTTTTTTTTGTCAAAATTAATGAGACTTACGAGACGCTCTCCTGATGGTAAGAAATAACGCCTGTCCATGACCATCGCAGCGATACACAAAACTTTAAGTAACAAAACAAAGTCCAGGGCATCACTGCTTTGGCGCTCATTACTTTGAGACTTTTGATAGAGTTAGTCTCAACAGCCCAGTAATTTCGCTAGCTGCAGTACCCTTCAAACCGGAATACAGTAATGCTTACACACTACAGCGTAGCGGCAGAATAACTGGTACTGCGGTGTTACCTACCTGGACGACCTCCTGCTAAGGAGATCTACCACCAATTAAATGCTACTTTTTATTCCCACGGGAACTACTTTTTTTTCTTTTTTTTTCGTATTTACCTTATATTATAAATCTAGAATTGCGAGAATTTAAAGACGCCCGAAAAATTCTGGTGGAGCTCAAGGTTTAGAGCTCTATTCGTTATCATACATCAAAAACTGCTCCACTGACCACAGCTCACCTGATGTTAAGTGAAGGTGTGATCGAAGATGGTAAAGCACACCTGGCCTGGAATGGAACTGGCTCTCGAGTGAGGCTGCCGGAACACACCGTTAGATGCTTGGCGGCAGATTTTCAACTTGAGGGTGGTAGCTAGCCAGCCGAGTACTAGAAAGTACCCTACCACCATGCTATGGTTTCCTCACGATGTTTTCCTTCACCGGCAGCTCAAGCTCATTGTTGGGGTTTGAACCCACGCCCTTCGGCATGCGAACCTACCACGCTAACCACTGAGCTATCATCGCTACTAGTTAGTTTGGAGTTTGACGATAAATCTCATAGATGACGTTAGCAGTAAATATGTATATATAACCCCCACACTAACTGTTCACAGCAACACTATCCCTAACACAATACTTCTGTTTCAGCAGAGAAAATAATATCGGTAGTCGATAATCTTGGTATCGATACGATTCACGAAGTCGTAGCGATGAACCGAGCCAGTCATGTATTCTGTCATGTATGTTTACCTAAATTAATTGAACCGTATTTTCCATTAAGATTCAAAAGGTTTCTATTTCTAATGAGGGTGAGCTTTGAAGAGCTATTAAGAATGTTTTCATTTGAATGTATACAGTGTAAAGGGAGGTTTTGTTATAAATTGATTGGGGCAAAAGCGCACCGTAGTTGTGAATGTATAACTTTTTTACTTTACCTTTTTAATTATGAACAATGGATTTTTAACAGACTTTGATAAAAGGAGGAGGGGTTCACAATTCGGTTCTATAAAACGATCGTCATTATAACACGATTTGTTTTTGCTTTTTAAATGATATAGTTTTAAGATTGGTCACAGTAATTTTATGAAAATCAGTTTTACAATATTAAAAAGAAAAAAATAAATAGAAATATGTAACTGGGTTAATTATCTTAGTACCGGCGTATTATTCTATAAATCATTGAAACTTAAATGTTTATATTTTACCGAATTTACAGATATTACATTAACAAACATATTAGGTTCTACATATAATTTCCGTTTAATATTTTTCTTATTTCTGTGCGCTTGTGCAAATAAATTTAGCAACGTTTGTGTAACAATTAAACCAGTTCCGAAATTCTGCGAATTGAATTGATCCTTTCATTTCCACGTTCTGTCGATAAACCAAACCATAATGACGCCACGGGTAGGATTATACGTACGAGTGCATATAATTAATTCTATTTAATTTGCCTGCGTAAACACGATGGCAATTATGATCACGTGTCATTTCGTTCGTGTACGTACATTATGCGCGCACACGAGGAGGGAGCCGAAACGAATGGTATACCGGTATTTATAGTATGGTGAATAAATGTTAGGAATGTTGTCTTAGTATTAATGCTTAAATAATTTGCTATATATAAAATATATATAATGTTTATTTTGCTAATAATCTACTCTTTTATTCAAGTAATTGTGATTTACCGCAAATTAAGACAAACATAAATGCCAGTAGCTGTGATTTCACTGTAAAATTATACTTAATTTGTCCATAAATGGAAAAAAATTGTTTGTATGGAAATCGAACCACCTGAATTTTAACTCTTGTTTGTATTATCATCGAAATCCAAGAGTAGCATCGAAAGAATGCATCCGATATATTGTACCATACCCTTTTCAATTCTAAGCACTTCAGCATGTGTCGAGCCGCGAATGCTATTACATGTCAGTATTTGTACCGACAGTGTACAAATGCTGACATATAATATGGTAGTATACGGAAAACCAATACAGTCACCGACATACTGACGATCAATATTAATGTGTGCACTTTGTCGTTCTGGGATATGTTCTAGAACTGTACCGAAGGATTGCATCGTTAAATGAGAACATGTGTTTTTAACCTACGAACCTCGTACACCTGAGTATATGGCGATATTTGGCACTGTTGTAGAGCATCTGTTTTAGGCTTCTGAAATTTCAACGACTGTGTATTTACCATTAGGCGAGATTAGGTTTAAGAACAACATAAAGTTGTCTACTGTCTTGTTGTTGCGGTCTAAGGTTTTTTTATTGCTTGCTATTGTTGCGTTTTTTTTTAAATTTTGGTTGCTGAAAAGCCATGTCGCCACATTGTACTATTTTTCAAAATTTGTGTTTTTTGTGTCCATTGTTTAGTGTCGTATTGTGCGTAAAAGTGTGGGCAAATGATATAACAGATATGGTGAAACATGTATTTTCGTGTTGTTTCCAAAACTCCATCAAAACTTCCAGTAAAGTTACCAATACATGAGGTTATCATTACACTGGACGTAAATGTGACTTTGACATAGGCTAACATTTTTTTTATCATGAAGTAATAAGAAATAATTGACTGGTAAAATGCACAAAGTGCGATGTCAAAAATAAAAAAAAAGTTTTGTAATCTTTCACGTTAAAGCTTGCTACATTATAATGCTAAAATATATGATTTATTTATGAAAATTCTCATAAAATGTGTTGCACCCACGTTTCTCATATATTGTAGCTCTAAAATTGACGTTGAACGTTAAAACTTCGTTTCATTCATGTGTTGAGCCAGTTAATCTACAAAGTAAACTTTTTAATGTTTGCACTAAACTATATGTAGTAGCTTCTAGTTACCGCTTTGCTGTACCTCGAGTACTTCACCAAGCATGGAAGCTATGAACGAAGTTCGCTTAATCAGTTGCGCACGATGTTTTGTAGTTTAGAGTAACCATTTAAATATATTACTATGTTGCTAGTACAAATACAAATATTTTATTGATAACACCAAAGTCAAAAGTCACGTTCCGTAATAATATATCGTTAAATATGTCCAAAACACTGATAACATGTCAAATAAAAAAATAATTACAAAACAAAATTTGTCTAAGTAAAAATATGTCAAAGCATTATTCTTAACGTCAATGAAAAATGCCTAAAATGAATTCTAATAGGTATGAAATATAATTAAAATCAAAGGATATGCATCATACATAATGCAGTTACATTCAACACCAACTCTAAGTATTAAGTCAAAACGTTCCAAAATACATTAATTACTCAGTTTAAGATACAAAGTTATACATTCACTTGAAGCTTACAAAGTAGAGTTATTTCTGAAGTGTGGCTACACTTTCATTCATATAAGTTGCATTTGGGATTAGCGTCGCGGCCACCAGTACTTGCATCTAATATGTAATATTGTGCAAGTGTCAGGACCAAAGTTCTAGTTTGCAATTCATGCAGCTTGGACAACTTCTAAAGTGTAGTGGATAGTCGGATCACGTTGCAAGCGTGCCACAGTTTACATCCCCACAGTACCTACCTAAACTTTTTTAGTAACATATATTTGTAATTAGCTGCGATTCACAGTTTCTACCGCGGTTTTGCATTTTGGATGAAAAGTACATCTCTATAGTAGATCTCGTTAGCAGGAGGTCGTTTAGAAAGCCTGTCGAAATGCAGACATATTTCTAATAGTTTCTCTATTCCGATGTTTTTGATCACTTTTTTTTTAAATGTCGTAGTACATTACACAGCGCCACCTGACCCCAAACTAAGCAAAGCTTGTACTATGGAAGTCAGATAACTGATATATGACTTAAATGCTTTTTTTTTTGTAAATACACACTTATAATCAATACAGAACACCCAGATACAGAACAAACATTTGTTTATACCGAGCAGATATACTACCAATGAACCAACAGGGCTGCCATGTCATTTAGTGGTAGGTTTCCTTAGCAGGTGATCGTCTAGGTACCAACGCTGTGCCAGATATTCCACCGACGAGCAGTATTGTGTCAACATTACTGTGTTCCGGTTTAAAGGGTACTGCGGCTAGCAAAATTACAAGGCTGATGAGACTAACCATCGCTAAAAGTGATGAGCGCCAAAGCAGCTTTGTGTCCTAGACGTTTTTGCTACTCAAATTTCTGTGTATATATATTTTTTTAATCCGTGACACGATTTTTTTTAATGGGAAATTGCCACTCAAAAAAAAACCGAGACAAACAACTTTTAATGTTGATAAAATATAACAAAGTTTATAATTTAGACCGTGAAGAAGGTTCACTTTAAAACGTAAGGTAAAATTATTTTGGGAAATTAAAAAAAAAACACAACAATCTCTTTTAACAAACACAAGATAAATTCGTCAAAAGAGCGCGTGTCTGCAGGTAATTGCGAGTTTTTACAACGTTAACCGAAAAAGGAAACCGTCAAAAGCATCCCCCTAAATAACGCCAAGATAAGTCCAATATTTTCAACTTAATTCAGCAATTAAACACAGACCCGCTACGGAAAAAATGCCCAACGCAAACTTTGTTTGTAGGGCTTAATTGAAATAATATTCTTTTGTACCCGAGCCAAAGGAGATTGAGGGCGGGACGTGCGGCATTTTTGTTGTTTTTCCTTCTCTAGAGCAAATGAGAAATACTTTTCTCTTTGTGACACACGATGCCCAACGTCCGACGTTGTTAAGTAGCTACAAAAATGCTGACTCGAGACTTTCAGTTATACAAGGCTCTGCGGCGTGGTAGGACCAAACCGACCGTATCGTACTCATCACTATGAACTATGTTGCTACGAGACCGACTTTGGATTAGTGAAAATTAAACCACCAGTCCTATAGAAAATTGTAATTTTGTTTCAACGATGAAGGCATATTTCTTGTCTCCATGTTCTTTATGTAAAAGTAATGAGATAAAACATGTTCTCCTGATGGTAAAAGGTACTGGCCATTGCGGCGGTATCCAGAATTGCGAGTAACAAAACAAAGTACATCGCCGGAAGGTGGCGAGTCTCAATTTTTTCAGTATTGTTTTCGGAGAATGTGTTACTGAGCTGTACGACCTTTTACTTACGCCCTTTTTTGCCTATAGTAAAAAGGCGGTTTACTACTACCCTTAAATAGTGGAATTTCCTTGAGTACGTCCCAAAAGTTTTGTCTTTTTATTTCTCATCCATACGGCCAAGGAATGGAACAAGCTGCCGGCTGCCATCTTTTCAAGGTCACAGTGAATCTCTTAAGCCTGCGTGATCCATCTTCGACCACATTAGCGTAACCATCGTACCATCAGGCGAATTTGTGGATGAACGCTAACGTATATATTGTTAAAAAAGACTCAAAAGTTTCGTTTTGCTAGCTGAGTACCCTTCGGACCGAAAAATGGTAACGTTTAAGCACTACTGTTTGGCGCCATAATATCTAGTATGATATATGCTATCTTGATGACTTTATGCTAAGGGAGTGCCTTGTGGTAGTGGAGGGTTTCTAATAAAAATTATTCGTAATGAGAAGCACATAGAGCTCCTTTAGAACCAGTAACCAGTGTAACCCTGTAGTTGGTCGCTAAGAAGCGAAATGGAATATGCCAATCCATTACCGTCATGAGTTAACAACAATTTGATTTGTGTGGAACAATTTATTGAGTTCGATTCGGTTAAAAGTAATTGATCTAGTAATTGACACAAAAAGGACACCTCATAATATTATCTCGGCAAAGATTTTTATGACTATACTAGCTGTTACACGCGACTCTGTTCGTGTGGAATTTATCAAAAAATCAGATATTTCGCTGAACCTTTAACCTTTTAAGAATCTTTTACAAAGTATTAGAAAACTTAAAAAAAAAGATGAATGTAATCGATAAATATTAGGTATAAGTTATGATGAGGACTTAAATTTAGCTAATTTGACAAAAAAATGTTAATTAAAAATTTAATCGTAATTTTACACAATATCTAAAACTGATTTTGGCATAAACTTAAAAAAAAAATTAAACAAAAATCTAATTAAAATAACCACAAATTTTAATATCCTCTTCTCGCTGCACACACTATGTGTGTCGTTGTTGTAGTGTTGTATTTGAATAAATAAAGTGTTTTTCTATATGCCACTAGTTATAATTTATATGTATGTAGAGTAACCGAGCAGCAAGATAATTTGAATTTACCTACACACATATATCCTTTGCATCTCGCAGTGGCTTGTACCGACACGACGTCGTAAGCAGTGCTTTGATTAAATTTCCGGTATTTAAGCCGGGAAAATACTCGAATCGAGGGGAGATTATTTACAGCTCTTTGGAGTTGCTAAATGGAGGTGGTGGTGAACATAAGAACTCGTATATTTACGCTCGGGTGCTTAAGCAGTATGTCACCACTGCATATGCGTTGCTTGTTTTATGAGATTTGTTATCCTTCAGCCTTCTGAAGGATCATCTCTCTGAAGGAGAAATCTCTAAAATCTAAGTCTTTCTATAATATTTTCTAAGGAAAGACTAGCTGCGCCCAGCGGTGTTACCCGCTACATTTTTTCGGTATAAAAGTAGCTTATGTGTTAATCCAGGCTGTCCGACGCCCATTTGCTGGTTTGGTCTCCGAGGTGGATGACGATGTGTCGGGTGTTCGGACACATCGTCATTGTTGCGGGGTGAGCTTAGGCTCCCCGAGGCGGGTCCGCGAGGACAAGCGCTGTCGAGGCCGCGGTAGAGTGCGAAAGCGTGCCCGCAGCCTCGACACAAAGCGCCGAGGTGGAACACTCCAGGGTTTTTAGTGGGTAGGCCGTCATTAGGACGGAGAGTCCCACATAACCACCGTGCCCGCCCCAGGGCCGGTGGTATACACAAAGTATTTTCCCTGGACAAAAAAAAATAAAGGTTGTCAGCTACTTCCATATCCATATTCATCAAAATCCATTTAGTAGTTTTTGCGTGAAAGAGTAACAAACATCCATCCATCTAAAAGGGAAGGGAAAATCTGAAAATCGGGCTATTTGGCGTGTCTTGGGAGAAGTCATGTCTAACACTGGGCTATGTTAGAGCAATGTTGATGATGAATCCTAGGTCATATTTGTAAATTTGTGTTCTTTATTTATTGTCTAGAATACTAGGCAAATTGTGCTGAGTAAATTCCTTGTGCTGGAAATGTATTTAGATTTGATCTCGCTAGTTTGCGAATTCGATACTTACGAAATTGATCGATTAAGCAAGTTACTCGTACTGTTGGCATTTAATAGTAGGCACCATTACGTTAATGGCAGAACATATACATAGTATTCACTGTGATGTTCGATCATATTGAATATCTCGTTCATTACTCGATACCAGCCTTTATGATGTCCTAATCTGGCTGGAATTGCATTAGGCAATTCCAGCCAGCCTTAATATATTAACATTAAATTAATGTTAGACAATAGACACAACTTTATTTGTCACATAAATTTATAATCATTATCATTACAGTGCCTTCGGACTCTGTGCTGTACAATTATGATAGAACTATACGTACAGGTAAGTTCGTTTAATCATCAATTATGTATACAAAAAACAATATTATGATGGAAGTTGCATACCAAAACAAATGAATATCTATATAAATAAAAAAACATATAATATGTTTGTTAGCACATAACTTGAGGACTGAACCAATTTTGCTGATTTGTATGAATCCTCATTTTTGCAAACGACATAAAAACTAAAAAGTAATTAAAGATTACAATTATTTTCATCCTAACTAAATTGCACTAGTAAATGTCTCATAGGTTTCCACCCTATTGATGAACGTAAATAAATCTATTAAGATTGTATCTAAAATCTTGTATACTACTTGTATTAAAACGTTTAATCAGGCATATTGGAATTGAATACCACAACTCTATTCTAAAGCACCGCGTACTCTTAGTAGGCCCACATCAAAACTGTTTCGAAGCCAACATATTTGTATTCAAAACCTATTCATGAATGCAAGGCAGCTATTCACAGTTGAGTCGTTGTCCGAATTGGCATTCGGTATCCAATAAAGATACGACCAATACAAAATCCATATTTACTTCCACAACTTACAATAGAACGAGGGACAGAGTTGCGCTGCGACGCCGACGCCTTGCGTATCGCAACCGGCGATATTACGACAAATGGAAGCGGTCACGCCGTATCCCGGATAGTTTATTGCTGCAGATCGCATTAACGTTAAGGATATGACCAACGACCGTTCTCTTACAACTATAATCTAAGCCATAAACTGCCTTTATTGACTCGCAATATACCCAGCATATTATGTTTAATCGGATGCTTACAAATTTCAGTTCATCGTCTCTGACCTCACTTTGATCTCTCAAACGTATTAACTCTACATAGATTCAATATTTCGAGGTGAAACCTTAGAAAATCTATAAAGGCAAATACCTATCCGATATAGAGAATTTTAGGTATATACGTTGTAGAAATGTATACGTGACCGGTCGCCGATCATAATAATGTAGCAGAAGCCATTGCACCGACTAAGCTTTATTAAATTTAGATTTTGGCGAAACGTGTTTTGGACGCGTCTGCGGATGATTTACGTGCGTTTCTAAAGTGCGGTAAATATTTGGGGTATCCGGGGTTGTATTCTTGAATCGTGCGAATGATTTCGTATTCTCATACGAATGTATGAAATCGAGCTATGTGCTGGAATATTCCTGACACCATAGAGGAGGATCCCGGTGAGGAAGGGCTGCAGAGCGTACCGGCACATCTCGGCACACTACCCGCTCTCACCCCCGCGATCGTATACCAACCGTTTTTTTTAACGTGCGAGGCGCGCAGCGGACCGTAATGCGAAGCAAGATGAGGCCGCGCACGTTGTTTTTAGCGTTATTTTCATGAAGTAGGCCATGACTGATATGACTGAAATTATAATCGGGAGTATGCGAATATGTAAGTAACCCCGCACAAGTAAAACAAAAAATTAAATTAATAACGATTTTTTTTTTAATTTTACGCGTTTTTTGTAACCGTTTGTAAGCACCTTTTTTATTTTCTCGCAGTTGCGAACGTTTAATGACATAATATCATTGTACTAAAACAAAAACTGGTTAACCGTTACTCTTTGAAAGGAACGCCAATTTAAGGAATAAAATAACATGCGAATATGTTGTGTAACTTTGATAACATATGCAATGACGTAATCGTAGGCTGTGTATTGGATCTGTCAAACATTCCAATGTTAGAAATGATATTCTCAACGCTGACCATTCGTATCGTACTGTGAGTATATTGGACTTTCGTTTTAAGGTCGGCGATATACTCGTATACGAATACTCAGGCGCATGATTCAAAAATAAGCCCCCGGTTGCAAACGACGGAGGAACGACACGACACGACGCGGTCGGATTGCGCAAGCCACGCGCCCGCCTGTCAGCACCCGTCCCGCGTCTGTCACGATGCCGTGGCCACACATAAATTGTTCCACCGGTCAGCCACCATTCCTCCGACCGAAATTGAATTATTCGAAGCCCTCGGATTTTATATCTATTAGGAGAACGCTCAACGGTCCCCTGGGCGAGGATTTAGATACCGATAACTTTCTCATTTCCTCCGGGCAGCGACAAGCGTTACTTAGACGCATATAAAACTCGGTCCCGGGCGACATAAAAGGCCGTGCGAGTCGAGAGTGTGACTTTGAATTGAACCATCAATCTTTTACCTGACACGGGCGCTTACACGTTTATAGCGCCATATTTTTATGGCGTTTAAATCGATACACTCCGGGATTTATACGCTGACAGACCCTTGTTTACGGAAATATCGATTGACCGGCGTGAAAATTCGGTTGATGGGTAAATGGTTAATTCTTCCCGAGAGATACATCGTAAAGCTGAACACAACCTATACTGGTGATGCAACAAAGCTAACGGTATCAATCTCACGAGGCGGGATAAGACGTAGTTCTAAGCGCTGATTATCGAACCGTGAGCACAGCTCGCTCACGGCTCGTGTAACCAAACATAATATCCGGTATCCACCTACATACAGTCATACATCTACACTAATTATGAAGAGGAAAGACTTGATTTTTTTGTTTGTTTGTATTGAATAGGCTCCAAAACTACTGGACGGATCTAAATAATTCTTTCACCATTAGAATGCTACATGATCACTGAGTAACATAGGCTATATTTTGTTTAAAAACAGATTCGTATGGAAACGTCAATATAATGTAAGCCAAGCTGTGAAAAATTTACCGAAAAAACACTATGTCAATACAATGACAATAGAATAAAGTGACGTTTTATAGAACAAATTGACAGCTACAAATAAGTCCTCAATATCATATGTCTAGCTATTACAGTTGTCATCTACACTAATTATAAAGAGGAAAGATTTGATTTATTGTTTGTTTGTGTGTATTGAATAGGCTCCGAAACTACTGGATCGATCTGAATAATTCTTTCATCATTAGAATGCTACATGATCACTGATTAACATAGACTATATTGATGATAGAGTTTTCTTTACACGTGCGAAGCCGGGCTTGCCCGCTAGTAACTAATAAACTGCGACGGGTTTCCGATTTAGCCCAATTCTTAGTTCAATACGAGTACCGCAAGTACATTTGATTCAATGCCTGAGATAGCTCGAACTGTAAATATTTTTGAACTTCTACTAAGATATTGGCGGAGGGGCCATGTTGTGAATTTTAATGATGTTTCTAGACGGAGATCGGAGGCGCGATTGCGTACATCCGTAAAGGGAGAATTTTATCGAAAACTAGCATGCATATACTATAGTAGTGATGAATAGAAAGTGTTTTTTTTATTTGTGCCGTTTTTACACTTTAATTATTTCAACGATATGGACTAGTTACGCCTTGCGGTTACGTTTGTTTTACGGTATAAAAAGTAGCCTAGCTTATGTATCTAGTAAGAAATATGATATATACAAACTAGTTTCAAAAAAGCTTACAAAAGTCAAATTTAAAAGCACTATAATATCGTTGGTAAAAAGCTCTCGCAATGTTTATATTGTCTCAAAACAGGCAAACAATCTTTTCAATATATGCAGTAAGAGACAAGACTGTTATATTTCTCTTGTTTACCCTCAGCTAGCATAAACAATATTTGTAGCTTAGTTGCTAGCGTGGTCGGCTTACACGCCGAAGGGCGTAGGTTCAAACCCCAACAACGGAGCGCTGCTGGTAAACATCGGCAATACATCGTGAGGAAACTATAGTGGTACCGAACTGAGGTGGTAGGGTACTCTCTAATACTTGACTGGCTAGCTACCATACTTGAAAATCTGTCGCCACGAACCTAACCGTGTCTTATGGCTGCCTGATTTGGGAGCCAATTTTATTCCAGGCTAGGTCTGATTACTATCTTGGACCACACCGTCACTTAACATCGGGTGAGTTGTGGTCAAACACCGTAACCGTCAACTATTAAAAAAGGTAATGGGGAATACGTTTTTCTCGATTACTCATGTATTATCATTTAAGGAACCCGTCTGTATACATAGATGCTGAATCTATGGTTACGTCTAATCCGCGAGCTCGGAGCCTGTTTGTGTAAAGTTCCCCATTACATTAGAGAGCCGGCTGCGGCGCTATGCCTCCAGAACTAGAACAAATGGACGCCGGAGCGCTCGGATATAGCAACTGCGAGTGTTATTGTAACGGATGTAACTTTGGATAAATGTCAACTGTTCTCGAATTTACTGCGCTGTCGCTCGGCCGACTTGCGTTTTATTAGTTCGTTTTGCATACATTACACGAGGCGCGCCGATATGCTGGCTAACGGGAATAGTTGCATAACAATTTACTTCCCCGCTAACTTACTTTTGAATGAAATGTAGTACTGATAACGATTCCCTGTTCATTCGCATAATCAGACTGTTTGCTCATTTGGTAATATATCAGCTTCAAGAGCTGGGGTGTAGGTTTAATTCCCACCCAGGATTGTGTGTTAGTGCGTTTGTTCTGTGTCTGCGTGTTCTGTATCTCTGAAATGTTCATGGACAGGCGTTATCTCTTAACATCAGGAGAGCGTCTAGTTCGTCTCATCTCGTCGTTGTCGTTCTACCTGAAATCGGAATGTACAAAAACCATGTAACCATTTGTCTGTACGTGTCACATAATGTTCTCTGGAAATAAACTATTATTATTAGTTACACATAAACAAAAACTGTAAATAAAGACAATAAAAATCATTGGATATGTCCGTCGTCTAATCCGACACCCGGAATATGTAAAAATATCTACGTATATAACCTATTTATGATGTACGCGATGTAGAGATACGTTGTACGGTATCGGATAATTAAATCTTGCCTCTAACAGAAATATGTTTCCATCGTCTAAGACGAAAATATATCCCGAAGACAGTTGATACGCCCACCCGACATGTAATAAGATCAAAGCCGTACATTAGCGGAGCGATCGTCGGGCCGACCTGGTGGTCCTACCTATAGGTACTCACCTTACTGTTCAATTTGAATTAGACGCTCTGGTGGGACACGGGCGATCGTATCTCATATGTGGACATCAGTATCCTAGCTCGCGACTTTTTTAATGTGTTATTTGGAAATTGATCTAGAAAAATAGGAAGAAAGAAAAATGTTTTATTTTGCAACAAGCACGAAACTTATTATTTATTTATTTTTTTTTATGTAAAAGTAATGAGACGGTCGAGGCGCTCTCCTGATGTTAAGAGATAACGCCTGCCCATGACCATTGCAGTGATGCACAGAACTTTGAGTAACAAAACAACGTCCAGGGCATCGCTGCTTTGGCACTCATTACTTTGAGACTAGATGGTTAGTCTCAACAGCCCAGTAATTTCGCTAGCTGCAGTACCCTTACTTATGTATTACTCAGTGATAATGTAGCATACATTATCACTGAGTGACATAGTCTATATTATTAATCGAGTTATATTTACCCGTGCGAAGCCGGGACGGACCGCTAGTGTAAGTAAGTAAGTATTTACAACAACAAAAAAGTATTTAAGTATTCTATCAGTTATCTGACTCCCATCATACAAGCTTTGCCTAGTTTGGGGTCAGATGGCGCTGTGTGTAATGTCCGACGATATTTACTATATTTTTAAATTTATGTTTGGGTTCAAAGATAATTAGGGAAGTTTTTTTTTCATAGTTGCTGTCTTAGATTAACACGTCATTGACAGATCAGTTGTGCTCACATAAAAAATAAAAAAGCCTATCTCTCTATAAAAAAAGTGTATCTTTGTGATACAAAATACTACTGTTTGGTTTATTTAATTATTTCGTTTTAAAGTTACGTGTTTTCTTATAATTCTTGATATTTAGTTGTCAGCAAGTTATATTTATAATAGTATAGATATCTAGATAGATAGAAAATGTAAGTAAGGAATTAAAATTTAACTTTTCTTTATAGCTCTGACAAGGATAAGTCTAGTATACTGTCTTTATTGATACTGCTAAAAGCGCTCTAGTCTTTGAACAAGGCCTCGGGCCAGTCGAGCACAAGTTGAATTAAGATCCGAGACGGAACCGAATGGATGTGGAAAGTGATGTGTCAAACAAATGTTACTATAACAAGGTAAGGTGGTCTGCCGGCCATTGAAAAAATTAACCCTGGGGAAAATTTGTAGGGCTTCATTGACTTCTGAACTGTAGTTGTTACGGATTGTTATATAGTTATTAAATAAATATCCTTTTTTTTTTCTCCCAGGGAAAATCCTTAATCGATACCACCAGCCCCGGGGGGGCTTGGTGGTTATGTGGGAATCTCCGCCAGAGTGGCGGCCTACCCACTAAAAACCCCAGGAAGGAACACTCCAGGGTGTTCCTTCTCCGCGCTTGCAGTTAGGGCCACGGGAACGCTTGCGCACTCGTCCGCAGCCCCAACAGCGCTTGTCTTCATCAGACATCGTCTCGGTGTGCTTATGCTCTACCCGTCATTTTACTGATGTGTGGAAACACGTCACACATCGCTCAGTCTCGGGGAGTCCTAGTTCATTTCACACAACCAGACCCAAACTAAGCAAAACTTAAGACTTGTGGTTGTTTGAATTAGATTTTTGGTAAATTAAATTTTTAAAGTTTATGTCAAATTAGTTTTAGATATTAAATAACATTAAAATTAAAATTAATAAATTATTGTCAAATTAGTCAAATTTAAGTCCTCATCACTGTTGTAACTGAAACGACTGTTAAGCGCAAATAAACTAAATGTATACCTTGAATAATCAAAACTTGTACTGTTGGAACCAGATAACTGATGGAATACTTAAAATACTTTTTTTGTTGTAAATACATTATCACCATAATCCACAACCTTTTTTATTCCACTGCTGGGTATAGGTCTCTCTCTTATCATGCCATCTGACTCGGTCCTGTGCCAATCTGGTCCAGATTCGACCCGCGATGGTGACAATATCGGCGAGCCATCTTGCGGCTGGGCGACCAACGCTCCGCTTACCTTGCCTAGGCCATCATTCTCTTGCAACCTTACTCCATCTGCCATCACTTCGCATAGCAACGTGTCCTGCCCAGCTCCACTTGAGGTCTGTAATCGCGACACTGACGTCGCGAACTCTCGTTCGTCGCCGGATATCGGTGTTACGAACTCGGTCTTGGAGTTTGATGCCAACTATCTTCCGTATATATTATAAGTATATAAATACATACTTATAATATAGACAGAGAACAAACATTGATCGTCACACAAATGTTTGTCCTGAGTGGGAATCGAACCCACGCTCTACAGTTCGTGAAGCAGATACTCTACCAAATTAGCCAACAGGGCAGGGTATTATTTGTCTTGTTTACAAGTGCCATCATCATTACTTTCAATCTTGCATCGCCCACTGCAGAGCATAGACTCATAGACGCTATTGATGATGTTAGAATAGAATGTTACTTTATAATATTTCAAAACATACATACCTTAAAAAAAACACTTAATGCAATGACGATGTCAATGTTGTTTTAAAAATAATAAACACATAAACCCCTGAAAAAATTATAAGGGCTTTAAATATTTCATATTCTAAAAATCAAGTAAAATTAAAGAACTTAAAAAAACGCTTAAGTACTTTTATTGAAAATAACGAGCTCCATTAGTATCATAGAAGATATTTTGGCCCAGTATATGAAACATCAGCACAGTCTTAATATAAATCCTCGATTATATTTAACCAGGCCTCACTCCAAACTTAAAAGTTGCTCAGTTTTCCACCAATTTAATTTATCTTACAAAGTTTCTAATTCTGAATACTAGCTCCTGTTTGCCGTATAAGGCTACGCTTCGGCGGTAATACCTACGGGGAGTTATTACGGTAAACCTGCTCGCTATTGTTTTACTCTCCTGTTTTAGTTTGTAATTTTATTACGTGGAAAAGCGTCTATTATTACTGAAGGGTAAAATGGCGTCTAGGTGTTAGCAAAAGCAGCCGTAATACCGTAACTATTTCAAGTAAGTATTATGGCAGCTGAACTAAAAACTTAACGGCACACTATGAATATGAAATGATGGTGATGCTGTGTGAAATGTATGAATATGTGTGTTTGGACTTGTAGATAGACGAATTCAAAGGACGATTGAATTTAACAAATATCTTTTGTTCTCTGTACTTTTATTTCTGTTTATGGTGTGCACAATAAAGAGTTATATCTATCTATCTATAATTCTATATATTTCGCAAACGAGTTGATGATAAATTTAAAAATGGAATAACGATTCCTGGTGTTGCCACGCGTGAAAAAAACGTTGTGTTGCAACTGCAGCGTAAATAACTTATGTACGTGTGTGTGTTTGTGTGTTCTAGGTGTTCTAGTTATATGTATCTACTTATCTATGTAACCACTTAACACAGGGTCCACGTAAAATTTTGCAAGTGTAGTTTATTTTTTAAAGGTTACTGTCGAGTTATTTGACACTTAAGTTACACTTGCTGTTATGCGACAATGTGGTCGAAGATGGTGAATATATCTAACCTGAGATGGATTTTTCTGTGGGGTTTCTTTTTCTAAATCAAAGTTTACAAAATACCACATAAGATTAGTTGGTTGACATGTTAATTAGTTTTATGAAAAAAAACTAATGAATAGTATTTTAATAAAATAATTAATCTAATTTTTTTTTTTTGACAATTTTTTTATAATTTTTTATATGAATTGTATTTTTATGTACTTTATTTGACATTTTGTTTTCATTAATTGACATGTAATTCAGTGTTTTATTACTTTTTAATAAATATAATTAAGTATGTGTTTAAATCGCAAAAGCTTAAACATTACATTCGGTACATGTTCTCACGAGTTCGTGTCATTTATACACAGTTCGAAGTTCAAAGCAAATGAGTCCCAATATCTTACAACATTTGATACGCTACATTTAGCCATTTCGTTCGACCCGAATTTTGTCTACATAAAACGTAATTTGAGTTGGCAGGTATTTCGTCAGGCGACACGCTTTATATCGACTCGGCTCGAGACAAATTACGCTTAAATCCTGGCATTACGCTTAAATCGCGCCAATTTACGTAGAGATCACGTCAACGTTGTACATTACGGGTGGCCCTTTAAAAAATGACCTTAGCTCTTCAGCTAAGTTGACGCGGCGAGAGGAATTCTTGTTTGGCCTCGGGGCCAATTTGTCCGTGTTTCTTTTGAAATGTTTTGTTTATGCTTACGTATAAAAAGACACTTAATCTTTTTTAAGTTGTATTCTTATTTGTGATATCGTTACGCCCAATAAATAATTTACGAATGTATATTTGCAGCGATGCCCCGGACTTTGTATTGTTACTCAAAGTTTTGTGTATCACTGCAATGGTCATGGACAGGCGTTATCTTTTGGGTCAAATTTAGTCATTGTAATTTTATCTCCTTCATGTTGACAGATTTATCTGATATTTAGTATGATGGTAAAAAATTAAAACATACCGTAACCATATGGTATGTATTCATATATGTAGTGCATGGTAGCAGGGTGGTGGGTACTTTCTAGTACTCGACTGGCTAGCTACCAACCTCAATAGACACTCAAGTAGAAAATCAGTCGCTAGGCATTTGAGAGCTAGTTTCATTCCAGGCTAACTATGTTTACCATCTTCAACCACATCGTCTTTTAACATCAGGTGAGCTGTGGTCAAACACATAGCCTGCCAAAAACAAAATAGCCACGACGTCTGCCCATGACCATCGCAGCGGTGCCCAGAATGAAGAAAAATGTTAATTGCTTATGTTATTTTGTTTTAAATAGTGTATACAATGACAATACAAAAAAATTAAATTAGTAGCGTATATCCAATATTTAACATTGCCTCAGTCTAGAAATCCATAAGTTCGATATTTACGGAATGCAGATTTAAAAATCCAAACATGAGCACAAATAGTGCAGGCAATATCCAACAGGGCGTGCATCGGATTTCCGTGTATGTCTGTGTACTTTAACCGGCAAGTGTTTGCGAGCAAACTTATTGACTCTTCCTGCTGTGTTTATTTAATGAATTGTTTGATATTGTTAATGATTTAGCTTTCATTCTTCTGATCAATGTATGAGTACATAAGAAACACAATTTAGAATAGAACATACAACTTTATTGTGCACCGACAATCGACACATTATAACATACATATCTTTAAAAAGTTTAATTAAACAACAAACGAAATCACGATTACTTTGCGGTAGTAGGTACAACGGTGGCGTTATTTCTTCCAGACAACCTTTGGGTGGACGGAACAGATGGCACAGTTACACAGTTGACTACCCTTATTTGGTAGAATATCTGCTTCAAGAACTGTAGGGCGTGGGTTCGATTTCCATCATTAGAAACATTTATGTGATGATAAACGTTTATCCTGTATCTGGGTGTTCTGTATTTATTATAAGTAAGTATTTACAAAAATAAAGTATGTTTGTATTCAAATCAGTTATCGGGTTCCCATAATACAAGCATTGCTTAGTTTGAGGCTAGATGGCGCTGTGCAAAACATCTTACGATATTTATTTATTCTTATTACGGTTCGCGGTGTAAAAAAAAGACAAGAAGTGAATTTATTGAAAAGAAATGTATACAACTGCAATGTAACAATACTGTAAATGAAAATATGATATTATCATATGTATGATACTTAAAATCGATATGTACATAAAATCTTTAAAAAACACTAAGCGTTGCCACCCAGAAATCATCCACAATTTTAAGTAAAATAAGACACTGAAAATGTGATTTACTAACGCTCTCAACTGTGTGTAATTCCTTCGGACATAGCACTCAGCGATGTCCACCTCTGTAAGTGAAAAGTTTCACAATATAAGTTGTATAAGAACTGAAAATCCGCAAATAACTTTAAACATTTACGAAGATATTGCTATACATATACTAATAACTTTCAGACGAGTTGCATGCAAAAGGTCACGAGAATTATAAGACGAAAATGATTAAATTACAATCAACCTCGTCTCGATAAACACAAAGATAAATCAGAAAATAAATTGAGTTGACTGGAAGCCATTTCGTTGAGAGCTTATTGTAAATGGCATTTTCAAAGTTTAGAACAAGTTTTGCAAATCAAACTTGATATATCCCGGGGGGTTACAATTCAAACAAAGGCACACTGTCTATACCTTCAATAAAATCTTAAAGCTAAACCTTTCAATAAAATGTTTACTACGCATAGTATGATATCAGACAAGTATAAGAATATCTAAATTTTAAAGGTTTTAAAGCTATCTTTAACTTAGACACAGATGAAAAATAAAAAAAATAAAAATCTTTATTTATTTTACAAGAAAAATTTCGTGTAGACATTAAGATAAGATAAGATAAAGAAAGATAAAGAAATATTTATTTGCATAAACATGAGTGGTTGCATAGTATTGATCTTATATTACCGAAGTCTCATCATGTTCTTGCCTCAATGGGCGTACAAATGTTGTCATAGGTTTTTTTTTAAATAATTCAATTTATGTAATTTAATGTCAAAAAAAAAAAAAAAATTAATCAATGTCAAAGTAATAATAGTATACAAAAACCAAGTAGTAGACAAAAACCAATATATGTATTTAATATAATAAAACAAGTATTTAAATGAAAAGAAGTACCAGCCAAGATCGGCCGATTATCAGCTTGAGCGTGAGCTTCGAGGCGTTGGGCTCCATCGAGAAACTTGCTGAGAAACTCATCAGCAATGACTCGCTGGCTCAGGCACAAAGACTCCAAAGCCTTGAACATCGACCTTAAGTTGCAATAAATATTTGGGAGACCGTCTGGCTTCGAATCTAGAAGTCTTGGGTTCTAGATTCAACATCAACAACGACTTTTAGACTCTAGATTCAACACGCACCTTCCGACTTCAAACGGTGAAAGGAAACAACGTGATGAAACCTACATTTCTGAGAGTTCTTAAAAAAAGTTCTCGAATGTATGTACAGTTCTACAACCCGCACTTGGCCAGTATGGTGGACAGTTTATAATAACAGGTCTGTCTGATTCGGAATAAACCGAAATGGGGTTATTGTACTCATTAATACAAATAACTTTTACTCTGGAATTAAGTATGAAAATTCAGTACTATAGTCTTGAATTCTGAGTATTAGGATATGTTATTATTAGAATGTATATTTGTGTTGTAGTTAAGTATTCCCCTATATGTAAATATACATATATTCTCGTCATTGACAATCCCGTCTTTTTTCCCCTTTAATCCTTTCCGTCTTAAGGTTGCCCGGAAGAGATCGTTTTCAGAGATAAGGTCGTAAGTTGTTACACTTATTAAGTTTGTTTTTTTCTTATATACGTACGTACGTAATCTTTAGTGTAAATCTCGTGGCTTTGTGGCCAATACGTGTAACAGTCGGTATTATGTACACATGCCTAAGCTCCGACCCACTACATCTCGATACCTCAAGGGCGGATCGACAGAGAGCCCATTGTGCAGACTCTTGACTAGTATGCAAGTGGCCTCGCATCAGGCTTGATCCTCTTACATCGTCGCTTGATACGTACATCATTATATAGTACACTAGCTGTTACCCGCCCGCTTCGCTGGGCGTGTAGCATCGTGGAAAGCAGGTGGAATACAATCCTTAAAAGATAGATATATGCAAACTTTTTACGTTCCGTACTCAAAGGGTAAAACGGAACCCTATTATTAAGACTCCACTGTCCGTCCGTCTGTCTGCCTGTCTGTCCGTCTGTCACCAGGCTGTATCTCATGAACCGTGATAGTTAGACAGTTGAAACTTTTGAGTCCGACTCGCGCTTGTTTGTAGATCAATGAAAGAGGAATATCCTACCATGCATTGTTTAGTTATATCTCAAAGGGATTAGGTAGCGTTTTTGATTGAAAGCTCCCAGGTGGCTTGACTTTTTCCGACACTTCCAATGATTACCATCATATTTCAACTAATTTATACAAAACCTTGACAAATTATACTCCTAAACCGTACTCATGAATCACTCTATCTATTGGTGAAACTCGCATGATAATCTATTCAGTTGTGACAGACAGACAGACGCGGCGGACGACTTCGTTCTATAGTAGATATAAATGTATGACAAGTTGATGGAGACATTTTACATTGCCACTGCAAGGATCAAATTTTGCAGTGGAAACTGACGTGGTTTTGACACTTTTTTACTTACACGAGATTGATCATGTTTGATTTTTCGGATACTCCGACTATTGTTGTGGGTATTCTACATATACTATACTATATATAATTACTATTCGGGTCATAAACTTGAAATTCTGCGAGTTGATGCCTTTTATTCTGTAAACATAAACTAAGGAAGAATTTTTGTAAATTTCATGCCTAAAAGGGTACATAAAAGATGACGAAATTTCATAAATCCATATTTCACATATCTGCTTCGAGTTGAAAATAAGTGTAATTGTACATGTTTATCGGCGTTTCTCAAGATTTTACTCCTGAGGTGGTTCGATTTTACATACAATTTTTTTTCCATTTATGGACAAATAGAGCATAATCTACTGTTTTATTCAAGCAATTGTGATTTACCGCAAATAAAGACCAAAATAAATGCCAGAAGCTGTGATTTTACTATTAAATTATGTTCCATTTTTCCATAAATGGAAAAAAATATTTGTATGGAAATCGAAATATGTTTTAGGTGTTAAAAGTTCATATGGAAAGTTCGACCCTTATTTTAAAATGCATCAAATCAAATTACTGAAGAACCGTACGTTTCGTTATCTGGTTTAAGTTGATAAAGGACACCGTATATGGTCTGGCTATGGTGCTCAAACTAGTTACAAAAATGTTGCAGACTAGTGATTTCCAAGTGCTTATGGTGATTTTTAAAACAATATGAATATTAAAAGTCACAAATAAAAACTTTACAAGCCTATTACTAGCGTTGGTTTTGCAAACGTTATGGTTAATCAAAGTGAAATAACAAGCGAGTGGCAAGCTTAGTTCGTTAAAACAATAGGATTTATTTACACGCTTTATTATGCCGGAGCACGTGGCCCTACCACAGTGTAACAACAAAAGAATACCGTTTGCGAGGATCAGTATAATAATAATTTCAAAGCTTACCTACCTATCGCTGCCTGGCACTCAAAATCTGGTGTGCTGTGATCAAACACCTAGCCTGTCAAGTATAAAAATCTACCCAGCTATAACTAACGCAAATGTATATTAAATTTACAGCTCGACAACGCATATGTAGTTGACCAATATTGGCTGTTAAATTAGAACAATCAAGTACATGATGATCTTTCTCTTTACTTTTGCTTTTGAAAAGTAATAGCGTAGTTAAGTATACTATTTAGTAATTTAAATCATTCGAAGATAATATGATAAATTAAATCTAACTTCACTTGAGGTAAGTTCGTTCGATTCTACAATAATACGTTGCGTTAAACAACGAGATTGGCCAGGGAAAACTAAAGAATAAAATTATGTAAAAACAATATTCTAAATTCTAAAACAAAATCTGTAAAGAAAATTTATTCCAAACGAGATAATCGAAATTCTGTAATGTTTATTTTCTGTGGCAATGCTCCTTGCGGTCGACGTAACTCAATGCGCTACAGCGGGGCTACGAAACTCTACGCTCCGTTAGCGCTACGGAGTTTCTGTACGAGAAGCTCTACAAACTTTCGCTCTACGACCGTAGCAGCTACGAAATGCTACTAATTCATGATATTAAAGAGAATCAAATTTAATTCCATTTTTGAATTTCAATTGTATTCGCTATTAAAAGGCATTGTTTCAGTTTTTTATACTATAAAAACGTTCAACATGATTGTTTTATCTTAAATGTTATTCACCTTATTTCCGTCCCTAACACTTCGTCAGCAACAAGTGGATAGAGCACTTAATTTTAACATTTGAATATTTTAGTATACATTGTAATAAAATAATTACGAAAAGTACAAGAAACACTGTTTGTACTCGTATATTTAATCTTGTTTTTCTAGATTAATTATTTTGAAGCTAGTTTTTAGGGTGTAAGCTGTGTTAACTCACATTATAACGCTAATTCACACGATTACCTAATTGAGTTAAGTGCGAGACACGCAGCAAGAAAAATTATATGTTTGAAAAATAAAATTATACGTTAGTGTATTGTGAAGGTAAAACTGCACCACGACGCAATTTGTGAATACGACGCGATTCATGATCTAAGTAATACTAATATTAATGACTTTGATAGCTACAAAGTAATTATTTATTTACGCCATATATTTATTGTTTTGTTACATTATTTATCTCTTTTCGTTTCGTATTTGTATGCTACAATGTATGTATAAGTAATAGTAAAACAAACGGGATATTATAGGTTTTGTACCGAAATGCAGACATATTTTTGTTTACCAATTTTACTTGGTAGATTTCCTTAGCAGGTGGTGGTCTAGGTTGGTACCACTGGAGTACCAGATATTCCGCCACCAAGCAAGTCTTCTTAATTTATTTATATATTTAATTATTGTTGAGCATTAACGTTTCAAAATTCATAGCGTAGTTTCGAAGAACTAAGGAAACAGATAAACACACACAATGTGACAAATTTATACTATTTAATGATTAGTACACCCAATTAGAATTTAGTATTTTCTCTGTGTTGCATTGCGACGAGTCGCAACACGTGGCACGATAAGTTTTAGTGGAGTCATACCCTTACTTTATGAGTTTGCATTTTATTGTGAGGATTTGTGAGCCATTACCGTTTGTTTTGACACGCAAGTGGACTGGTAAGGTTATTATTGTTGCATTTGAAAGCTTTCCTTCAAAAAATGGCCTCTATACTTATGTGAAAGGATACTAATACGTAAGAAAAAAGAAAATCATCGTATTTGAAAACCGTTATAGATGTATATCTATATATTATCGCTTTGTATATTATCGGTTTTCAAATACGAACTATTCTTGTTTTATTGTTCTTTGTGATAAGTAAATTAACACCCAGCATTTCTTCACTGGACATTATTGTTTCAGTTATTTATTTATTTTCTTTTTACATTAGTGATACAAAAAAAAACATAAATAATATAAAACAACTTTAAAACTAGGATGCCGCCGGCAGCGGTGCAGGGCCTGCGATATTTATTTACTATTTTAGTACTTTCCTGAGTAAACTATTGTGTTCCATTATTTCTGGTAAATTATTTTGTTGAATGAATGCATGAGTTATGTTGAGTATACAAAAGTAATATTATTTTTACGACACAGTAAAAATATCGTAGCATATTTTATTCATGAAATTCAAGTTGTTATAATAGAGCCGTCTGACCTCTCTTAAATTGTTTATCGTCAACAAAAATGTCTTGAGAAATGCTTTTACAGCGATTAAATAATACAGCAATGATTATACAAAAATCGTTACCTTAGCTAAATTCTAATATGTGAATCAAATAAATAAATATCAGAATCTATTTTTTACGTAAGATTTAAAAAAAATGTAAGCTATAATTTATTTTATCATAAACGATTCGAAAACGTATATTAATGCTATGAAATTAATCTAGAACGTTACTTAAAACAGAAAATTCATGTTTCCCCGGAGTCATTATGTAAATTGTGTAATTAGTAGTAATATACCAGCGATGAATATTAAAGGGCTACTATCCGTGAACAGGCACGTGTTTTACATTAAATATCTTTAGTTTTACATTAATATCTTCTATTTTCAGTATTATGGTTGGTTGGTTCTTTTATGATGTATAATTGACTTATAGAAGAGTTTCTGTTCAATTTGTCTGATAAATTAGATATAGTCAACTTGGTTATGTTTTCGAAGGAATCTAGGTCTGATCCCATAGCATATTATTATGTTGTTCTTAACTAAAATGTGTCCTCGAATATGCTGGTCATCTCACTAGTAAGTCTCTTTTATTTATTTTCATACAAATTTTAGGCAGGCTGCACTAAAAGCTCGCTAAAATCACTTAAAGGTCGGCAACGTATTTGTGGTACCCCTGGTATTGCAGATATCTATAGGCGACGGTGATTGCTTAACATCAGGCAACCCGTCAGCTTGTTTGCCACCTGTGGCATAAAAAAAAAAAAAAAAACTAGCAAAGTCCATTTTCCCGCTCATTACATAAGACAGCAACAGACGCGGAATGCATTCTAATTAATCCCTTTAGCTGTAATAGCGGCCGATGTTTACCACGTCACCGTCTGGCGGGGCCTGTTTGATTCGGTCGCGGGGCTTGATCAATTCCAATATTACTTGACCCCTCATTCTATGCTCGCATCTTCCTCTCGAACCCGAAGTGTTTAGCTCTGTGCGGGGGCGGGAAGATCACGACAAAGTAGATGTTGTAATGGGACTGGTGTTTCGTAACCCATGTTTTATTCATGTCGCGATGCCTCGGCGCTGCGAATACCCGGCTAATCACGAAGGTGGCGAGATTCGTTTCACCCTAGCGAGGGCCCATCGACACTGGTTATTAAGAAACTGCCACTTCATTCGATGGGATAATACTCGGGTAATACACTGGGGCCTTTTCGTAGACCAGTATATTTATCACGCGCTTTCAAAATAATATTGTTGTTTTAGGTCTGCATTAAAGAAAACCACATGAATATAAATATATCTGTATGTATACTTTATACATATACACATTGTCTTAGGATAATTTTTTTTTTTAATTGCTGTTCGCTTGCAAAGTAAAAACTTTTACTTACTTTTTTAGAATAAAAAACCTAACCTACCTAGTAAAGCCGTATAAGTAAAACAAAAACCTACGTAAGTACTTCGTACAGGTTGATTGGGCCACCTAGTGTCATAGCCACTCTTACATTGCTTGTAATCGGGACCTATAATAATTAAAGATGAAATCCGACCCACGGCAGCATTAGAGAAATAACATTCGGTAACCCATCTAAATACTGACCAGTTTATCTGTTACTTAACCTAGATGATCGGGTAGAAACACTTAGTCATTCTACGTTACGAGCGCTATTAGGAAAACGAGGAAATAGACAAACAACTTGTAACTACAGTTGTCTTATCTAGTAAACCGCTACCACAGCAGTTATTTCTCAAAATGCTGGCTGCTACTGGAATATTTTCAACCTCTTTGCAAAGTGGAGACAGGCGATTTTGCAACACTTTGCCGGCGTCACCTAGACGTAAAACAAGTTTAAGAAAATGTCTACTCCCTGTCTCCGAATTCGAAATAGCTCAAAAATCAACCTAGTTTTTCATGATTGATAGACGGTGCTTAATCATAGCTCATTTGATGTTAAGTGACAGTGTAGTCTAAGAAGGTAAACACGCCTAGCCTGGGATGTAAATCTCAATTGAGGCTGCCGGAACACACTGTTAGATGCTCGGTAACAGATTTTCATCATTAGGATGGTAGCTAAACGGTCGAGTACTATAAAGTTCCGCCATGCTATGATTTCTTCATGATGTATTCGTTCACCGGCACCTCAAGCTCATTGTTGGGGTATGAACTCACGCCCTTCGGTGTGTGAACCGACCGCGTTAACCACTGAGCTATCATCGCTATTAAACTACTTGATCTTTTTTGTTCTAATGGAACAAGAGATCAAGTGGGACTGGCTTGTATAAATTAGAAATGTGAGTAGCGATCTGTGTTCGTTATTAAGTCGTATATTCGGGCTCCAGGCCGCTAATAGAATTATCCCGGCTATAGCTTTGAATTAATTTTAACGCCCCTTTAGGCCTTTTAATATTATCCAGAGGGGCGAGTGCGTGACACATTAAAAATTGTTACGACAGCCGCGACTTTGAAAGTTTAATAGGTATTTCACTGCAGGTTATATTGCTTACTTTAATATTCCGTTCTGATAAAGAGAGAAGGATTTTTAACGCGAATAAAAGTGCTGTTTTAAATTAAAGCTGCATTAAGAGGATTAATCCGGCTGGGGACGACAGAGAGATTGTATCGTTAGTTGTGCTTGTACTTTGTTCTTTACGTACTCGTACTCGTATGTAGGTACTTTTAACATTGTTACATCATTATTATTTTTTATATAAAAGTAATGAGGCGAGCGTGATGCTCTCCTGAGTAAGAGATAACGCCTATCTATGACCATTGTACTATTCAAAGTTCTGTGTATCACACACAGAACTTTGAATAGTAAAACAACGACCAAGGCATCGCTGCTTTGGCTCTCATTACTTTGAGACTTTCGATGGTTAGTCTCAACAGCCCAGTAATTTCAATAGCTGCAGTACTCTTTAAACCGGAACACAGTAATGTACACACTACTGCTTATAGTACTATACATCTTGAGTTTTCCCGAGAAATGTTATATGTCAGGTCTGGATGACGAAAAATCCTAGTTAACAGGAATTTAATAATGCTTTTTTATGCGTAATTTCAAATTCGTAAGAGTCCAGTCGGGTGCAGTTCTTAGAATTGAGTAAGACTTGTTCTTAAGATTTGCAACTGATCATTCTTTTATAAAGTTAAAATGGCTTGTGCTTGTGATCAATCTTTTTTGGTATATATCGCGTAAAGGATCATAAATTAAGCTCTGCTATTAAACTGTTTTTTTTACCAGGTCTTAATCGCGCAAAAAATAATAAAATAAATAAAAATAAATATCGCAGGACTATACACACAGCGCCATCTGGCCCCAAACTAAGCAGAGCTTGTGTGATGGAAGTCAGATAACAGATAGAATACATAAATACTTTTTTTTTTGTAAATACATACTTATAATACATACAGAACACCCAGACACAGAACAAGCATTTATTTATTTACAAAATGTTTGGCCTGAGTGGGAATCGAACCCACGCCCTACAGCTCTCAAGGCAGATATATTACCAACGGGCCAACGGGGCTGTTAAATAAAATAGTATGAAAATTGATTTGTTTATTTGTCTCGACATTTCGGCTATGTTGCAATTGCCGGCAACTAGTAACTACAGCTATTTGTGCGCGATTAAGACATGTATGTTCAAATCGTGAAAGTTTAAAAACTAACTTTATATTTTCTATACAGTCAACGCAGAAAACTCTCAGCAAACAAATAATGCGCCTATTGTCAACAATCACTTTGTAAAAGTTTCAAACGAGAACATTTTCTTATCAAACAGTTTTTTTTAATAACAAGGCAAGTTATGCTTTGATTATTGCCGCTTCTTGTTCGCAGTTTCCATGAAACGAGCGTATGTTTATTATCTTAGTTACCTCAAAGGTTTCCAAGGAAATGTAAACATCTTCGAAGAGTTTTATAGCGTTACTCATGTTCGACAGGATATTACAATTCTTGTATCGCGGCTTGTGTGTGACACGTCGGATCGATGGCGTGAAGATAAGCGTCTAACTTTTAAATCGCTAAAGTTTTGTAGATTGTTTTAAAAAGGACGTCTATAATCGGCTATAATGCTAACTTTTCAATGAGACAGCATGAAAGCCGACTAATTTCCGGTAGCGGGAATATCCTAAAATGTAGATATGTTTGCATGCGCCTCCGTAAATTAGCGCACAGTTGAGTCTCGGGTAGTTGTGGCAAGATTGTTGTACAACAATCTATACTATTAAAAAGAGGAAAGATTCGATTATTTGTTTATTTGTTTGTAATGAATAGACACCGATTTCAAAAATTCTTTCACCGTTGGGAAGCTACGTTATTCCCGGGTGACATAGGCAACTTTTTATCCCTGTACTCCCACGGGAACGGGAACTACGTGAATGAAACCGCGAGGCGTCTGCTAGTAATATAATATCTTGAGATGGGTCGGCAATATATCGACAACATCACTTATTTTGTAGGCAAGAGCTCAGGCATTACTGTTTATAGTATCATTTTACCGTATACAAAATTACTACTACTAAAATACTTTTTGGATTTTAATCAACATTAAATATATTTTTTGTAAGAGTGTAGATAGGAAAAATAAAATTATGTAATAATACAGACTATTTAAAACTTTCGCGACTTGAGCGCAATAACGTTTATTACTGGGTCAGGTCTTAATCGCGTTTAAAATACTATGAAATTAGTGTTATTTACTTACCACGGCGTTTGTGCTGTTAATCGAGACGGCTCGCACTCTCCTGTCAACTCCAGGCTATTGAAACATGGCCGAAACGTCGAGGTAGTTGTATCTTGTGCGCGATTAAGACTCAGTGATAAACGTAATTAAATACAGACTACACTTTTAGTTCAAAAATGTAACTCATAATGTATCATTAATAATAGTTTGTAATAATTAAATTCATTTGTCTTAAACATAAATTAAAATCATACAATCAGCCTACAATATTTTCAGTAAAATCATAAATAATACATTTTTCTATTAAAATTATCTGAATCTCTTCACGTGTGATACAAATACTCGTATTTCAAATATATAATCTCGAACGCGGCAGCCATTGGACACAAATATTTAAATACCTACATATTTGCTCAACCGTGGCTCAACCGTTTCGCTTCCTGGAGAGGATGTCGTATAAATTCCCAAATAAAAATCCATAAATATTTTTGATATATTCACGGTCAGGCTTCGTGTGCTTAGCCCGCGTGGCTTATCTGGATTATCAGGGGATTCCCTGCGTATTTTTTTTACTTGTTCCCGTTTGTGCGTCCGCTTATTGTGTCCTATCTGCCGCGTGATTTGCCGTTACCTACGCCGGAACGCCGGCAAATATGTTTATCGTGCCCCTAAATTCCCTTTATGGACTCAGCCGAGCGTAAAAAATAAAGCTAAATAGAGTGAGCGCGTGAAGCGAATTACTCTTTATTAAAATTGAATATCTCCACGGCGCCTTTTGTTCCGAGAGGGGAGCGCGTTACAATAAGGGGAGTGCCTTTTAATCATGCTTCTCAGGGACTAATTAAACATTTCCTCTTACAGGTAACGCGAGGTGATGACATAGGACAGAGAGCTACCCCGCAAGTGTCGGTTGCCGAATGTGTGTGAGTGTCGTGGTGAAATAGCAAAAGTCGCGCGAGCGAGCGCGAATGCGGCTGTGATTGGTGCCGGTGTCATGGTGACGTCATGGCGTGCGCTGGCGCTGCTGGCGGCGCTTGTCGTGTGCGCGCGTGCACGCGAGACGCGTTCAACCATCTACCACAACCAGTTCGCAGTGCACGTGCCCGAGGGCGAACACCACGTCGATGACATCGCCAGAAGGCATGGTTACAAGAATCATGGACAGGTAAATATCTATACTATCAAGTGACTCTTATTACTTACATAATCTCTCCTTTCTTAGTGCGGCGCGGTGGCGGCGGTCGCGGCAGCGGTTGCTCTAGGCTCTACGTTCTTTATGTGAATTTATGGATACGTATCAAATGATGTGTTTCAATATTTTGTAACTGCATATGCTACCGCATCTGTAAGTCGTCTTTTCTTAATGTAAGATTACGACAGATATACGAGACCCATAGAACTCGTTTTGGTTTGTGAAGGCAAGTCCTAACAAGCAGATTTTAAAGTGATACTCTAAGGATATTCTTCGCTGCTCTCGGGTTACTCGCAGCTGCCACGAGTGTCGCCTGTATGGACTGTAGTCCATAGATATGAATGTAGTTCATACATTTTATGAATTTCTCACCGCAAGCGAATGTCGCTGGCGTCGCCACATGATACTAATATCTTTCAGTTGGCGACGTTTTGTGACTGTCGCAATTTGCCACCGTGTCAGTCGAGCCTAAGATAGCATCTGCCGATCATTTCCTACTGGGAATAGATGATGTAACTAAACTCGAATAAGTGCTTAGTTGTCAAATATTGCGTCACACTCACTCTAAATAAAATGTATGTATATTCATCAATCAGATTTAACTGAAACGTTCATTAAATATTTTACTTAGTAACCCTAAGTAACGGACCGTAACTACATCCAAGTGCTCGCGTGACTGTCTGTCTGGGCGTCCAATTAAGTTTTCTCCAGTGATTAATAGTTCTAATCTAACACACCAACACTGTACAACGCTTTTACAGTGTAAGTACTGTCTGACACTCGGCTGACATCGCCTTTGAAACCGGGACGGCTCGACATAGACCTTGTTCCGACGAAATCTAGAGCGGTCTATCTTCACAAACGAAGATCACATATTTACGTCACAAGTGGCCGACGAACCTTTGTGAGACAATAGGTGTCCTTTGGTCAAGACGCCTAGCTCGTGTGAGGTCTTTTGTTATTATATTCATGGTGTAGAGCCTGCACGTAATCCTAGACGCCTTTTGTCGGACAACTAACGGACGATATATGCCACTCTGGCGCCAGATACTGTCCTCTGCCTATAAATATACTTACCTCTGCTTTTTGTGTCTTTATAACTTTCTGTAACCTATGAACAAATGAGGATATGTTTTACCAATACTCGCTTGTTAGTAGAAGACGATTATGGCTAAAGATATTATTATTATGGCGCGTACCTATACGTAACACAAATAACCTTTAATCTTTACTGCATTTAGAGAATTCAGTTTTATTATGTATCGAATACGTCTTGTTGTTGCGTTTTTTTATTTGCATTTGTGTAGTTTTGGTACGAACAATATTTTGAATGCACTTTTTATATGTTGAACTCAATTAGTAATCTTGTGCTACGAGAGCTGAAGGGCGTGGGTTCGATTCCCACGCATGACTAACAATTGTGTTAGCAACATAATGTAGATGTTTCTCTGCGTCTGGATGTTCTATTTATTAATGATTATTATAAATATATATTTACTTACAAAAAAAACTATTTAAGTAATCTTTCAGCTGTCTGATTCCAATAGTACAAGTTTGCTCATTTTGAGGCTAGATGGCGCTGTATGAAATGTCAAAGTAAGCTCATTATTTTAAAACTTTCGATGGTCTCAACAGCCCTATAATTTCAAACCGGAGCATAGTGATGTTCACCACATTTGAATTGGGATTGATTGAATTGTATTTTTGCGATACATAAGATGACCTGTTTTATTTCATAGATGGTTAGTATAGAGTATATACTGACAGATGAAGCTCATTTATTCAAGAAGTAGTAAATATTCGCATGACATATCCTTACTATTGCTACGTTAGCTGGTGACACAAAGATATGAGAAAACCTAAACACGTTTCGTAAATCGTTGCCACCTCGACGTGATTGATAGTCTAATGCTGCACTAATGAATACACTGTTCCCATGTTTACTCATTTGTTGTATTTAGTCAGCATATTATGTCTCATCAATCACGGTCCTTCCTGATTTTTATTACTCATTTATTCCACGGAATAAATGTTATTTTCCTTCCGTTTCCCTTTTCCGTTACTGTCGTATTATGTTGTTGTTGATAAACGATCGTGATAATGGTGTAAAAAAATATTACAGACGGCGGCGAAGACGATCGTTTCCGCTCTAAGAGAATACTCCTTCTAAGTGTACGTCCCATTGAAATACAGTGTAAACTCTGTATAGTGACGCTGAGGGGACTGCGCATTTTCTGGCGTTGTAGACAGTTGTCGTTTTATGGAGAAGGAAGTTTGTCAGCAACTAAGAATATGATAACGTGAAGAAAATGCATAATAATAACCTAACGACAACTAAGGCAAACCCGTGCAAAGTGATTACAACAAACAAAAGAACGAATTTCTTAGAATCTCTGGTTCGTATAATGCTGACAGTCGAGGTGAATACGGGTCAGACAATAAAACAACAAAATGACAAACAAAAGAACGTACACAACTGCTGTTCTTATCGATTTCGGCATCTTAGAAAGTACATACAAGCAGTAGGTGCTTGATTAGTTACTAGCGGACGCCTCGCGGTTTCATCATATTTCATATTTCCCGCTCCTGTGGGAATACAGGGATAAAAAGTAGCATATGACACTCGGGGATAGTGTAGCTTCCCAATGGTGAAAGAGCTTTTGAAATCGGTCCAGTAGTTTCGGAGCCTATTCAATACAAACAAACAAACAAACAATCAAATCTTGCCTCTTTTTTTTCTTTCTTTTAGTATAGACTACTACGCCGAGTTACGCCGTTACGCCAAGTACTAAAGAGTACCCTTCCATCATGCTATCGTCGATACCACTGAGCTATTCCCGCCCAGTACGAACATTTACTCGTTTGTGTCAAACGTATATATTTATTCTTTGAATGTTCTAAAATATATTATGCATGATAAGAATGTATTTACGAAAACAGTATTAATAAATAAAATCTATCAGTTATCTGATTCTAATAGTACAATTAGTACCAAGTTGCTTACTTTGTACTTGTACCAAGTTACTAGTATTAGTACCAAGTTGCTTACTTTCGGGCTGTTTAGAGCTGTGTGAAAATGTCTTCCGAAATTTATTTCATCCTAAAGATACCCTTTTGTAGTAAACTGATATCTTGCTTGTTCTATTTTCTTTAGTAACATAAGATTCGATAGAAGTTTAAACTGAAAATTGTTCAGAACAATGCGCGATGGTGGTATAGAGGAGACTAACTGCTTATGACAGACTTGGAGTGTTTTACCAAACTTTCCGGTCGGCTACCCGCTCCGGTCCTTCTTTTGATGCTCAAATATTAACAGAAAGAAAAAACTTTCACTTTGAGTTATTAAAAAACCTTTTTAGTTAAAAGAATAAACGTGAACGAAGTTTTTGTAGCGATGAC
This sequence comes from Biston betularia, assembly GCA_905404145.2. Classification (NCBI taxonomy): domain Eukaryota; kingdom Metazoa; phylum Arthropoda; class Insecta; order Lepidoptera; family Geometridae; genus Biston; species Biston betularia. Next base: position 3,569,493 of record FR989877.1, read on the forward strand.
AGCTCAGTGGTTAGCGCGTTAGGTTCGCATGCCGAAGGGCGAAGGTTCAAACACCAACAATGAGCTTGAGCTGCCGGTGAAGGAAAACATCGTGAGGAAAACCATGGCATGGTGGTAGGGTACTTTCTAGTACTCGGCTGGCTAGCCACCACCCTCAAGTTGAAAATCTGCCGCCAAGCATCTAACGGTGTGTTCCGGCAGCCTCAGTTTTATCAAACTTTTGATCACGTTTTACACGTCAGCTTTTTACATTCGGTCTAATGGAGCATAGCTGCTAATTTATCTGTATGATATATACTCGTAGTGTTAAGACGATGTTTTCGGACGTTTGACAACTTCCAAACGTTTAACCGATTCACTCGCGACTTGGAAGGTAACAAGATTGTATCTATCAGGGAACACCCACTCTAAATTCCGTTCGTACAAAGAAAGTAACTTCAAACCATTTAGTTCGAGATTTTAGAATATCTAGCATGAAGCGGTAAGCAGTATCATATATTGCGTCTTTTTCTTACAGATGAGACGTAGCTAGATAATTTTTTTGTCTCCAAAAACTTCCGCAAAGCAAATTTCATCGAAATGGTTTGAGCCGTATTTGAGATTTCAAAATGTATATACAAATATTGCTCGTTTAATAGTGTAAGATACAAGACTTAAAGTCTGTAATCAAACGTTCGATTTTCGAGTTCATCGTAAGTCCTTCGTAAATTCGTACTGATGATTCAAAAATTGAGCTCCAGAGAATATACTAGTAAAATAAATTCGATCGAACTTTATTTTATTCCAACTCTCCAACTGCTGACAAAGACAGCCGCGTATAAGGAAAATAACCAAATAAAGAACTCGGATCATACAACTTTGTTCGATGGCGGCTCTCATTCATTTCGCTCACATTTCACCTCGAGAAAATGCGAAAACCGATGCGGGGTTCGAATACCGTAGCTACAAAAGAGTGGCGAATGTCGCGAAACGCCATGCCTTGTCCAAAAAACTGTTGACGACACCATTTTCCCAAATTAGATTTCTATCTCCAACACGGAGCCGATGATCGGAACGAATGGAATTGAATTCGACGCCGGGAATAGCCGGCCCATCTCCGGGGCTACTGCATGCCTCAAACATGGACGGGACTTTCTGTAATGTACTGCGGAGTAATGCGACACATGCTTTCCGAATAAATGATTTAGGAAGCTTGTAAAAAAATAAAATAGATATCGTAGGACATTACACACAGCGCCATCTGACGCCAAATTAAGCTAAGCTTGTACTATGGAAGTTAGATAACTGATAGGATACTTAAGTACTTTTTTTTTGTAACCTGTAATAAATACAGAACACTAAGACACAGAACAAACATTTGTTTATACCACAAAATGTATGTCCTAGGTGGATTCGAACGCACGCCTTTCGGTTTTATAATACGGTCATGAACAGGCGTCAAATTGCCATCAGGAGAGCGTTTCGTTCATCTGATTACTTTAACATAAAAACGTTTTTTTTTAACTTATTTCAAAGTTCTATCTATTATCACACTAATATTATAAAGGTGTAAGTTTGTGTTTGTGAGTGTATAAGTGCGTTTGTATGTTTGCTACTTCCTCACGCTCAAACGGCTGGGCTAATTTTGATAAAATTGGGTATGAAGGTAGCTGACACCCTGGATTAACGCGTAGGCTACTTTTCGTCCTGAAAAAAATATTGTGTTCAAGTAGGAACAGCGGGCAACAGCGCGGGGCGCAGCTAGTTGTTAATATGAAAATGTATTTCATTTTCTCTGGCTTTAATTACGTTTGTGAGATATTATTTCAAATGTTATTTTCGGAGTAGTTCTCATTTGCTAGTTCACACTCTCTCTATAAAGTCTCAGCTGGGAATAACCGGGTACTGTTCCATGAATCAATTTGGGACATTTCCTGTCGCATTATCCAGTGTTTGTTTTTCCTACTGACTGCGAATTCGATGTGTGTTTGTGTACGGGTAAATGGTTAATGTACAGTGATTCTCTGAACCGAATGTTATGTAAAATTAATTTTGTTTTTTTGATTATTTATAGGCGGAAATTATACTTGGTAATTTTTGTTTTACATTTGTCTTTTTTTTTGTACTTGGTAGTCGATCTCTTTAGAGTTAAGGTAGGTATCACCGCAGTACTGATATTCTGTTTTCGGCAAGGAACCTCACGTGAGTTAGAGAATTTATTTTCCACTATTATGATAAGAAAATAAATGTTTGTAGACATTTCACACAACGCCATCTGGCCCCAAAGCTTGTACTATGGGAACCAAATTGCTAATAGAATACTCAACATACTTTTTTTGTAAATAATGTTAAATTGCAAATATTGAAAGTTAACTTGACTGTGTTGTAACTTTTGTCTTCCTATATTGTTAAAAAAATATAGGTACTTAAAAAAACATTTACATTATTTCAAGTTTAATTGTTTAGTTGGTGGTAGATTTCCTTAGCAGGAAGTCGTCTAGGTAGGTACCACCGCAGTACCAGATATTCAACCGCCAAGCAGTAGTGTGTAAACATTACTGTGTTCCATTTTGATGGGTACTGCAACTAGCGAAATAATAGGGTTGTTGAGACTAACCATCGAAAGTCTTGAAGTAATGAGCGCCAAAGCGGTGATGCCCTTCACTTTATTTTGCTACTCAAAATTCTGTGTACCGCTGCAATGGGCATGGCCAAGCGTTATCTCTTACCATCAGAAGAGCAATTTGTTCGTTTAATTGCTTTCATATGAACAAAAACATAATTATGTCTGAGAACTTACTCTTGTACGCTGCAAAAACATTCTATAACATTTATTTACCGCGACGAAACTGCAACAAAAACGATCATAACAAAAGTCTCTCAAGAACAAGTTTCTACAAAATCTAATTTACGTTGAGCACAAAAACGTCTCTTATGGGATTCTCTAAGTTGAACAAGTCGTTAACGCAACAAAAAAACTCTCACGAAACTTTAATTTGGCACATAAAGCGTTCGTGATGTGAAAATAATAGTTTTCACTTACGTCTCGTTTTTATAGTTTTCGTGTAAGGAACTCGAGGACGAGGCAATTTTTTGGACACTTTCCGAACTATCCGAACAGGAAAGAGACCGCGGGACTTCGCCTCCCACTCGACCTTGGCTCCACGAGGAAAAGTAAAGCGTTAAAAGGGGAAACTATTCATCCGCATAACGTTAAGAATCGCGTGCGAAAACAGTGTTGGATAAATCTTTGAACGCGTGAGTAGGGAAGCAGGCAGACTAACGCGGGCGCGAACAAACACTCGATGGAACCGTCATTGTCGAGCGAGTGTCGACAAATACTCCGCCAAGATGTGCTCCGTAAGACACCCGTGAACCGCTGTTTGACTTGTTCCAGCAAATCGACCTAGGAAAGCTCTCCACGTGTGTTGTCTCAGCGGAAACGTAGCTACAAAGGCGGCACTACTCAACATTGCGTCAATCACATGTACAATCAGAACCTCACAAGGCAGTCTCTAACTCCAAATTATAGCAAACTTCTTACACAACGCCTTAGCACATCCTCATCTACCGAATGATTAAGGATGTTTTGATGACGTTATTTGTTAGAGTTCGAGTGAGTCGTTTTCGGCAATTGGGCTTTATTGTGTCGTTTATTCGGCGACGTTCGTACTAAGGAAACGTTATGGCTGTTGGATATTATTGTTCCGGAGTGTAACTTGTACAATAAACATATACACAGACCTGTTATTACTGTATACAGTATCAGTAAATTAGTGCGCATTAAGTTCATTATAATGAGTAGGTAAGCCGCAAAAACCGCAAATCTACCACGAAATATAATAAAGCTTTTTGCCTAATATTGCTGGTTATAAGAAGTTATATACGGTATAAAAAATACAGCCATACGTGTTTTACGTCTATATTCGAACTTGAAATATTCATAAGGGCCCGTAACCCGTAATATTGCCAAACACTTAAAATGGGTACCTATAAAAGTGGGGCTCCAAATTGCAAAAACAAACTTGAATTTTGCGGTTTTTATTATTATAGGCACTTTTTCTTTCGAAGGTTAGAATAACATGAAGCTTTCATACGCTTCTGCCCAAGTCATAAACGAATAGCTCGATACCAACTTTAACTTGTAAACATCGAGACACTATAAAAAAGTTACGTGACTTGATTACAAACTACATAGTCTAAAAGACGTGTTTTTAAATGTTTTTTAAATCAAGTTCAAAGGTACAGAATGTGAGGTGTCAGACAGACTGTAAAGAGTATAACACATGAAAGACGTATGTTCGAAGAACTGGACAGCTGAAAATTGACTACATAATATGTACATCGATTCACTGTATCCTTCATCCTATGTCATCGTCCAGACTAAACGTCTGTAGTTAGGTTGATGTTAGCGTTTCGCGTCACGTACAAGCCGTCGATGGCTCTCAACGGAGGAGCCCATTCTTCCCATTCGTTTTGTAAGTATTTCCAACGGTTACCACTTTGTTTGCAAGGACGGGACCGTGAGATGTTCCCTCAATAGCCTACTTGTGGATTTTGGAAAGTTTGTTTGTTGACCTGTTTCTGTTGTACTTAGTAATTGAATTTTTGTGAGCGCAAACATTCAATTGTTCGCTTAGAACTTACTACCGGCTCTTATTCCTACGGCGGTTTGAATAATAATATTTTTCCTTGATAAATAAATAGTAGAACATTATGACGTCAATGATGAATATAATTTTCAATTCAATTCATCTCCTTCGTGCTATTACAGTGTCCATTGTTGTTTTCATTTGTTTCTACTGTTGATTCTACAAGGACTCTGGAATTGAAATTCTTGCATTTGTTTTTGATGTTCCAAATAAAGATTGTGAACTTCTAGCAGCGCCACACGGTTTTACCGGCTACCCTACAGAGTGTATATATTTTTCCGATAAAAGTAGCCAACGTGCTAATCAAAATTTATCTTACTGATAATAATTGCTTAATGTTAGTTATTGCTCAGAATTTTCTTTTAACTTCTCGTAGACGTGAAATGTGACGCATGGAAATAAGATACGCTACTTTAAGCATAGGTTAACATAAAAAAATATTTATACGTAAAGCTCGTATTGTTAATGAAAATATCCCGATAAACGCCCCTATTTCTATAGCCACTTTTCTTGTAACAAGTTATCTCCGTAATATGAAATGTAAACAAACATCTTTTGTAGCGATGATAGCTCAGTGGTTAGCGCGGTAGGTTCGCATGCCGAAGGGCGTGGGTTCAAACCCCAACAATGAGCTTAAGCTGCCGGTGAAGGAAAACATCGCGAGGAAACCATAGCATGGTGGTAGGGTACTTTCTAGTACTCGGCTGGCTAGCTACCACCCTCAAGTTGAAAATCTGCCGCCAAGCATCTAACGGTGTGTTCCGGCAGCCTCACTTGAGAGCCAGTTCCATTCCAGGCTAGGTGTGCTTTACCATCTTCGACCACACCTTCACTTAACATCAGGTGAGCTGTGGTCAAACAACTAGCCTGTCAACCATAAAAAAAAAACTAAACTTTATCAAATTGAAAAGGCGTACCATAAGGAATAGAGCGAGAACACCTTAACAAACTATAGCAAGAAGTACAATAAAGATCGCGCAGAAGCCTTAGCAAGTATTGTTCCGTTGATTCCCCCCTATTGTAAATAACGTTTCCTCCTAATAAATGTGGCGGTTTTACATAACTGACATTTAACAGTGGAAGGAAATTCCCCGCTTCGCGTATTCGCTTCTACTTCAACTGGGTAATTAATTACAAGTGACGTGTTTACTTAATACGTGATACGATCTAATTGCACTGAAATGCATGCTGTGGCGGGCTCGGCCAATAAACTTATATGCACGCGTATACAAGTAGATATTTGTGTACTAGTTTACCAGTAAATTGTGTAGTTACATGTAGTGTACCGACTTCATTATTGCAATGCGAAGTTAATTGATTTTCTAATTTTTTTAATTTAAAATAAGTGCTTCACAGACACCGGGGTCCGTGACCATTGTTAACTTTTAAAAAAAAAGTAAAGGTATTCAACTGTACGTGACCATTGCAGCGATATACAGAACTTCGAGTTGCAAAATAAAGTCCGGGGCATCGCTGTTTTGGCGCTCATTACTTTGAGACTTTCGATGGTTAGTCTCAACAGCCCAGTAATTTCGCTAGCTGCAGTATCCTTCAAACAGGAACACAGTAATGTTAACACACTACTGCTTGGCGGTTGAATATCTGGTACTGCGGTGGTACCTACCTAGACGACTTCCTGCTAAGGAAATCTACCACCAACTAAACAATTAAACTTGAAATAATGTAAATGTTTTTTTAAGTATATTTTTTAACAATATAGGAAGACAAAAGTTACAACACAGTCAAGTTAACTTTCAGTATTTGCAATTTAACATTATTTATAAAAAAAAGTATATTGAGTATTCTATAAGCAATTTGGTCCCATAGTACAAGCTTTGCTATGTTTGGGGCCAGATGGCGTTGTGTAAAATGTCTATAAACATTTGTTTATTTTGTTATCATAGTAGTGGAAAACAAATTCTCTAACTTGCGTGAGGTTCCTTGCCGAAAACGCGATCAGCGTTTATAACGGTTTTGTTTATTTGATTTTGAGTACCATTCCATGTGAAATGAAACAGAATTCTGTCTTGTTACTTAAACGTAGAGCGGTACATGTTCATTTGCTCATAGCGAAATAGGGCCTGGGATGTGATCAAATGTAAATTTATATTGAACTGAATCAATTATTTATTTTATATTTATGGCTTAGTTACACATTATCCTTAATTTCGTTTCTTGCTTTAATAAGTTATGAAAATTATTTTCGTCATTATAAAACTACTGAGTAATGGGCAGTTAAATTTGAAATAAAACGTTCCTTTGTTCTGAAAACAGTAGGAAAATTACTAACTGCCTTATTACGTGGCGATGAAGAAACTGCGCTGCTGGGCGGTGCTCGCCACGGCGTCGGCTTAATTTGTAGTTACTTTCAGTTACTTTAGTGCTCGTATTTTCAAAATAATTACTCTTTAATGCTATAAACGTTAAGTAAGCGCTAATGTTATTTATGCCTCATTCAAGAAACCGAAAGCGATCACGATCATTTTAAATAATAAATAAATATCGTAAGGCATTTCACACTGCGCCATCTTGTACTAAGGGAACAATATAACTGCTAGAATACTTATTTACTTTTTTTTTTCTAATACTGACAGTTACAGAACAAACATTTGTGGTCTGAAGTAGATATTATACCAAATGAGCTAACAGGGCTATCTAATGTCTATGAATCGATAGAATATATGATCTTTCGCTATGAGTCGATAGAATTGATGATGTCGATAGAATTGAACTTTTATATCCATAACTGCCGAGTTTCACTTTTAGCGATTAATATTGATACAAAACACGACGATGGGCGATTGTTTCAGCAGTGGGCGCCACTAGCGGCGACACAATGGCCCGCTAAGCGCTATTATCTGTATTTTACAATCGCATTACCCGCCGATCGCATTACGTTCGACGTCACCCCAACAAGACGACGGCCGACGCTTCTTTGAGAGACATAATGTAATATTCTCCACTGAAAAGGGACCCGTGACAGGTGCGCGCGGCGTACTCCAAATCTTCCTATGAAAAATGCGCGCGGAACTCTACGGAATTACATAATGCAGAAATGTGTCAACGCGTCTATCTGCGCGACAGTACACTTTTCAGATTCTTTGTGTACGTAATAAGAGACTGGTATACGCCAGATGCTCCAAAAATTCGTATTATTCAGAAGTGGGCCGCACCCCCCTATACTCGACGCGTGTTTATTATGTCGTCTTTCTATCCCGGTAAATATGATTTTCATTGTGCGTAATAAAGTCATAATAAAAGCGGTCTCGACGCGGGACGGAAGGAAGTTTCGACCTTTCCTGTGGACCGCCGGAATATTGCCCGGAGCGGGTTTACGGTGACGCACCATGCCCGCCGGCAATCTAAGATATGCTTATTAAATTAATGTATTTCGCATATTTCCAATAGGTACAGTCATTTACAAAACTGTTACACCACACATTTGGACATTTCTAGATCAATATTGCTACAAAACTGTTAATTTTACGATTGTTCCAACCTTATTAAAATTCAAAATTATTTTATTTGGCGCAATTTATGGTCACATTAAAATAAACCCACTGGCTCCGAACTAGTAATAACTGTGTATCGGGAACCAATGGCTTCTCCCGATATCTTGATACAAAATTCCAAAGGCAGACAAAAAACTAAACTATTAAAATTTAAACCAAACAAATGAAAATTAATCTGCATGCATTTGTATATAAATATATATTTGTGTGTGTGTGCTCGTGTAGTGTGCATGTGTGCGTATGCGTGTAGTGCGCGTGTGTGTTTGTGAACTTGCGCATTCTACATTTTATGATGCTTCTAAGTCAGTATGCCGATGCCGAGTGGATTCTGATAGTACCAGTTCACTTGAATTACTCTACAACAACAGCTCCGAGCGATTTATCAAATGTCAAAACAACCGGGAGACGGTTTTGACAGCCCACCAATTGGTACCTACTGGATTGAATTAGCCATTGGCCCGCTGACCCCTTTTAGTGCAGGATTGAATGCGGGACTACCTGTTTCTTAGTGCCGGCAATATCTCTCGGAGAAAAAACGCCATTTATTATCACGCCCTTTCGCGAAGTGCTCAGATTGGAACAGCGGGAGATTCAAGAGGCCGTTGATCACGTACAGATAGATGATGGAAAACGAACGAAAAATCAAATGTTTGCCCAGACATTGATGGATATCAATTTAATCTATTACAATGCTGTTGAGACTAGACATCGAAAGTCTCAAAGTAATAAGCGCCACGCCAAAACAGCGTTGCCCTAGAATTTGTTTTGTTAAGAAAGAAAGAAAGATGGAAAACATTTACTTTGACACACACAATACTACAACAACAACAAAAGACTACAAATAAAAGATTAGAAACGCAAAACGATTAGTTACGCAAAGTTCTGTGTATTGCTGCAATAGTCAAGGACAGAAGTAATCTCTTACCATCAGGAGAGCGTCAAGCATCTAACGCTGTGTTCCGGCAGCCTCACTTGAGAGTCAGTTCCATTCCAGGCTAGGTGTGCTTTACCATCTGCGACTTGTCAAGCATGAAAAAAAACATCGTCTCCATAATTATACATGAAAAAATATTGCTGTCTATCCGATTACTAAGATAACTTGTATAAAATGCAATTCCATAATCAAGAGGTAAATTTTACTCTCCTATACCGGAAACTCGTAATACATTTTAGAGATTCAAGCTAGACCACAGAATAAATATTAGTAGCTACATAACTAAATACATAGATTTGTTTACTGGCAAGTAAGCAAAGCAATTTTGTTACTGTAAGAGGCCAAAATCTTACGTTTTCATAAAGCTACGGGTAAGTAGAAACTTGAAAGCGTACATTAGCCCCGCGAGGAATTCCTCGAGGTATAACGAGAATTAAATTGACCTGATTTAATTTGACCTCCTTTGAGGAAGCCAATAAGAAACAACTAAGCGTGTGAGCCCCCTACCCAAACTGATTCTGAATACATTATACACATCATTATATCGGATACATTGAATATTGTTCAGGTGCTTTGATTACTTTGGATGGACTTTGTGAATTACGATAATGTGCGTCGCTGGAGATGTAAGGATGATGGCAGATATGAAGTAATGAAATATAGTATGCACTCGTTGGTGACCCTAGTTCTTTGAGAAATATTTCTCTAATCTATAAATTAAACTATGTAGTGTTTAGTATCTTTTTGAAAACACTAACCCCACTAATATTATAAATGTGAAAGTTTGGATGGATGGATGTTTGTTACTCTTCGCAAAAACTACTGAACGGAATTGGATGAAATTTGGTATGGAGTTGGAGGTAGCTGAGACCCTAGATTAGCACATAGGCTACTTGTTGTACATGTTATGCCGAAAAAATGTAGCGGGTAACACCGCGGAGCGCAGCTAGTTATAAATAAAATAAAATATCGTAGGACATTTTATACAGCTCCATCTAGCCCCAAACTAAGCAAAGCGAGTGAATCGGTTTCTTCTAGGCGAGCGTGCTCCAACGTAGACCGCATCTTCGTTTAACATCAGGCGGGATGGCGGTCAAACACAAGCGTATCTATTATTAAAAAAAAACGTACTACCTTTTTTTTTAATAATAGATACGCTTACGGGAACCAGATAGAATATACTTTTTTTTTGTAAATACATATAATTATATATAATTATATACAGTACGCCCAGACACAGAACAAACATTTATTGTCGCATGTGTTTGTTCTGGTAGGAATCAATCCACGCCCTACAGCTCTTGAAGCAGATATTCTACCAAATGAGCTAACCGGGCGGTCAAGTTACTACTACGAGCTGTATCGCACAGTTTAACATGCGCACGGCCGACAAAACTTAAACTTGTAATAACTGTGTTAACAACTATGCTCATCACAATAGCATATCGGTGACGCGAACCAATTTTTGCAAAAATTGCTCAACGTGGCTAAAGAAATTTTCACTTCAAAAATATTATTAAAGATGATGATAATGAAGACTCAGAGCTTGAATATGTTTCTATGTCAAAAATCACGAAGATCCGTTGCTCTCTTGTTAACATAAACAATACAAACAAGCACACTCTATGATATTGTTAGGGTTGTAGATAGCTTATTTGAAAAATTCGAATTTTTCCCTTTTTTGTACAAACTGATTGTTGTAATCAAATCTCCATTAACCCCATTGTTCGTTGTTTTATTTACTGTCGTGTCCATAAACACTAGACGCCGAACGTTAATAATTCAGAAGCTTTTTAATTCCAACCCTACGTGGGAATTATCAGGTGTTCTTATAGTTAATACGTACATACGTACTTGTTAAAACGCAAACACGCACACCGGAATACCACTGGGTTCCAATGTACTTGGACCTCCGATAAATCGAGATATAACTACCCTCTTCATGGAAATTAATGTACTGAGAGGTGTATCTAGAATAGTTTAGCGAGCAGTTAGTTTTATGTACATGATCAACAGATCCGTTTATGCGGTGCACGTGACCTAAACACAGAGACGCTAATATCCATAGATAGTTCGACACGTGCGAATACGAATGGCTTCATTTCTACTAGTTGTGCTATATATGTACTTACATACTTTTTAATGTCATACAAAATAGTTTCGGCTACATCTGGCCTTCATTTTTGTTTTGCTTAAGCGGTAATATCAGAAACTCCGACTATAGTTTCGGCCACATCTGGTGGCCTTCATCATGGAGTCAAAGCTGAGTACCAACAACGCGCGCGCGGTTTCGTAGTAGTCAGCACTCACTAACACTTAAGCACATGACTAATTTATTATTCCACCTAATAATAGTGACATACTTAGTGTTATTTTTTAATGTATTTAATATTGTCTGTTTTTTTAAACGTTGCGCACTAATGGTTAGTGTTTTCATATTTAGTTTTAATTTCATAAATACCTTTGTGTACATGTTTATGGTAGCAAAATGTCGCGTGTCAAAAGTTAATAGATTGTTTCCGTGACAGAATCGATTTGACACGAATTGCTGTAAATACTGCTCATTGTGATCATTTAATACATAAAATTTACCTCTGACCGTTTTTGTTTAATTATGAGTTTGTAGAAATAAAAACGTATACTTTTTATTTAAATATACATTCCAAAACTGCGGCTGAAGGTTGATAATAATTTATTATTTATAAAATAAGTAGGTTTAATTTTGCAGTACAGACATATTTCTTTACTAAATATAGTGCTTGACATTTTAAAGATTTTTATTTTCGAAATTTGTCTACGCTTTTTTAACGTCCTATTCTGCGATTCCAAAAGCCTTACCAAGCTTTATAACTTGCATTGATCCAAATTTCGGAAACTTTACTCGACAGATATAAATGTGTTGTCTTTCTCATTGTAGTCTTTTAGAAACGGAACGAAACATTTTATAAGTTGAGTTCTGACAACTAGAGTTAACTCTAGTTAGTTAGACGTTGTCATCGCAACATAACTTGATAAAATCGTTTTATATTTTTTGATAATTTTTTTCTATTGTATTAGAAACACAATATTTGGTGTGAACAATAAACAGTTCTATCTGTTTTTATAAACCGTCTCATTGCTGGGCGCGTGTCTCTCAGACATGTATGTTCACTCACTTTTTTTTCCGTTTGAAGCCAACGGCTTAGAAAAGACAAACGCGTGCCGTAGGTATCAAACCTAGGACCTCCAGATTGAAAGCCAGGCGGTCTCCCCACTAGGATGCCGAACCTTTACCGTCCACCAACCGTATACCATTTGTCTATACAAAACTTACTAATTAACATGCAATTCAAAAGCAATTTTTTTCAAACAACTTTTCTCCACAAATAAATACAGCATTCACTGAAATAGCTATTGCCCCGTTTGAAATGCGTTTCCTCGCAGCCGAGTTCGATGCGAGCCTTAATCAATGTATTGAAAGTTGCTCTACCCATCCCGACCCGCACCGATCACCGACCTGTGTTTTTTTAATGCGAAATACCCGCTATTTTTCAACAAATGCTTACAATTTACAAGAACGTGTGATTGGTTCAGGACGCCGCAGTCCTATGAATATTCACTATTCGGCGTAGGTTCCTATCGATATGTTTGCGTCGAAACCGAAATGTGCTTTACATTAGGGATTGTTAAAGGTACTCTTAACAGGTCCCAGTAGGTGTGATGTTTATTAATTTCGGAAAATTGATGAGGCCGTAAATCTGTTTATTTGTTCATTGAATGTGAATCCCTGTTTACCAGTTTGTATGTTAGATTAAATCTTTGGCCCATGGAAATCCGATACGATTTGTTTAGTTAGTTTAGTACCTGCGAGTTTGGTTTTCAATGCTCTACATTTTTCGTTCTGTTTTAGTGTATTGTTGATCGCAACTCTAAACTAGTAGTTTTATATTTCGTTTAGTAAATACTTTTTTGGCTAGGAAATTTGGTACGTATGACAGGTAGACTAAACTAGCTGATGTAAGTGAAATGACGCTATTCTACGTTTTTCTTTTAAATGTCTGTAAATACTACTTACATCATTTTTAAACTGGGATGCGAACACTGTTTTTTATTTTTTTAAACAAAATCTCCAGAATATTATCGTAACCAACACGCGTAAATAGAAATTTTTGGGAAAATGGGTAATTGTGTAAAAAAAACGATTTTTTCAATTATGCGGGATTACGCATGCTTTATTAGATCGGTTATTCGGATTACAGTTTCGGTCATAACTGATAACTCTTTTCAAGGGGCAAAAACAGTGTATAAAGCGTGCGCGGCCTGGTCTTACTTATTTTTTTGTATGTGAAGCAATACGCAGTGTGTCTTACTCTGCGTTGACTCCTTGAAAATGGTCACCAGGAGTGACCGGACCTGGTCGGAGTTTCCTACCTAATCGAGCTAAATGCCGGCTATTTGTTGACAAAATGGACTTATTCATGTGCTGTGATGTCGCCTTCATTGGTGATAGCAACAATAGTAAATAAATAATAATCATTAGTATAAATAAGTTATTTTGAATTGTATTTTTATGTAATGTTGACTCTGTGCGCTTTGGAGTAATCTGTAAGCACAGGGAGTATCTGTTGTACAATATATAAATAAATAAATAAACTAAAAAGATGTAAAATCTCGCCAGTTTCGATAGTAACAATCTTTATTTCATTTTGGGTTCCTTTTTGAACCATTGTATACTTACTATGGGACTGTCCAGTAGTCTGTATAATCTCGCATATAGCTGGTTATTAATCGGTGAAAATTCTACGGCTTATTTATTTTCTAATCACCTCATTACATGGACGACGACGCAACGTATAGAATGTAAAACAGAAATATATATCAAAAGCCTCTTAAGATGGAAAATTTTTTTCGCGATATGTCAAGAGAGCAAAGAAATTTTACCCTAATTTTATTTCACGGAATACGGAGTTTTACTTAGCTAACAGTTTAAGGTCGTTGCCATTTAAGCAAGTTATTTTTGTTACTTACCTTTCCCGGCTCTAAAATACGTTTTACCTTCAAATTGTGTTATTTTGAGTGAAAATACTGTTTCGCTTAAAAGCTTGAAGTGGAACTCTCTTAAATATGTTCTTACACATTGTGCTAGAGATTAATAATATGTATCATTTGGTTAAAAAACTATAAATAATAGGTAATAAAAAGCAAAATTTTGAATAAACCCACGACGTTTAAAAAGTAATTGAAAAAGGATAAAATAATGTAAAACCTATTTAAGATAATGCACCAATCAAACCCGAACCCATAACTGAAAACTGCATCAAAATGGGACTAGTAGTTTTGGAGAAAAATGGAAACATGGAGTTGCACAAACAAACATCCTCTCACCCCAAACGCATATACCGTCTCCGTATCGTCGTGGGTAAAAAAGTATTTTTTTTATTTCAATCACCGTCATTCCTAACCTATTGATTATTTTTATTATTATTATTTATTTTCTATTCTTGGTTGCCTGGAAGAGATCGCTTTCAGCGATAAGGCCGCCATTTGTGGCACTAGCTCAAAAGATTCTTTTGTTTTCTGTACTTATTTTCCATTTTTGGTGTGCACAATAGAGTTTCTGTCTGTCTATACCTAAATGTTGATTATGATGGAATCATCGCTACAAAGCCAGTAAATTAAACTTTTTTTTTAATTATAAATTGGCTTGCGTTTGACCACTATCTCGCTTGATGTTAAGCAAAGAGGTCCATGATAGACCACGCTTGCCTTGAAGAAACCGATTCACTCTACTTGAAGGCACCCAGATTGTATCTATCAAGGAACATCCACTCGGGCAGCAAATTTCGTTGCTTAGCAGTTCGCACGAAGAAGATAAAATCGAACCTACAATTTAACATCATGAAATAATTTGTCGCAGCACTAGTGGAGTAACAAAACTGGGCTGAATAAAACGTAGCAACAAGACCTATCATAGCCACCTTGAACAAAGACCGTCTCGATCTCTAGCGGGCGCCTACTCAGTATGACGAGTGCAGGCCGCATTGGCAATGATATTCATTTATTTCATTTCCCATCGGACGCGGCTAGGCTGTATCCCGCTTGCAGGAAACAAAGCCATCTCCGGTACACGGTGACACCCTGCAACTGACGCGCCGCGCCGTACTTGTTTTCTTGTGAATTAGAAATTGGAAAATACGCTGACTGACTTTGTGTATATATTTTTTCATCATTATTATCCACAACCTTTTTTTTATGGTTGACAGGCTAGGTGTTTGATCACAGCTCACCTGATGGCAAGTGAAGGTGTGGTCGAAGACGGTAAAGCACACCTATCCTGAAATGGAACTGGCTCTCAAGTGAGGCTACCGAACCACTGTTTTTAGATGCTTGGCGGTAGATTTTCAAGTTGACGGTGGTAGCTAGCCAGCCGAGTACCAGAAATTATCCTACCACCATGCTCTGGTTTCCTCGCGATGTTTTTCTTCACCTGCAGCTCAAGCTCATTGTTGGGGTTTGAATCCACGCTCTTCAGCATGCGAACCGACCACGCTAACCACTGAGCTATCATCGCTAGAAAACAGCCAGCCTTACAGCCTTCTTTATCACACTTTTTTATGGTTGACTAACTAGGCGTCTGACCACCGTTCACCTGATGTTAAGTGAGTGAAGCGATGACTGAGGTTGGTACTGCGTACATTGACAATGTTCTTATTTTAAGTAATTTAAACTTTAAAAAAAGGTACGCATTTTTGATGTTATTATTCTAAAGCGTAATGATTTATAATATTCTTTTTGCCTCAATAAATGGCCTTAAGTGCGGCTCAATAGAAAAAAATGCGCTTCCGTGTCCCCCTTTCTCGGATTTAAAGGCGCGTGTCGATTGAGCATTCCTTGTGAATGACATCCACGATGTTTATTGCTCAGGCCGCACCGCAGGCGCTTTGTGCGAATCTTTTTGTGCTATAATTTATCTAATTTGGAACAAAGCGGATAATGCGCAGGAATATTCAACTCGATTCGCATTAATGCTGCTCTTTATTCCGCCCTTTTCCCCCACATTTTTTTCTATATCGTGATGATGTTGCACGATTTCTTTGTAAAAAGGAATCGCTGCAAATCGGTGTATGCGTTACGAAACTTAATGTTAAAAAATCTGTCCGTTTAAGAGCAGGCTCTCTTGAAATAAACCCGCGTTCCAAACGCTATTCCCTTATTATAAAGAAATAAAGATGAAAGTGGAATTTACCGCCGGACCTTCTTGTTGCTCGGAAGTACACAAACGTAATTCGAAAACTTAATTTATTTAAGAGTAAGTTACATAATCGGTATTGAAAAAATGTTTTCTCATAAACGAAAAATGAATTGAATGCTCGTTTCATGAGCTTTTTTTATGTAACTTAAAACAATGAAAGTATCGAGTGAATTTCTATCTATTGCGTTTTAAGCTTGCTTTAAGTTGCGTGTTTTACATCGATCATAATTATAATTATTGTTCATTTACCATGGACAAAAATCGTGTTTATTCGCACAGTCTTCTCTTAAACAAGCTGCAACCTACTCCGCGTTATATGCATGTAGGTCTACCGTAATGTTTATGAGCAGGCGTTATCTTTTACTATCAGGTGAGCGTTTCGTTCGTTTCATACTTTTACATATAAAGCAAGGGCACAAATGAACATACATTTATAGGTTCTTATACATACAAACTGCCAAAATCCTCACTATTAAAAATGCCCCTCTTTTTTGTGTAGTAGCGTAATAATTTACCAACGTCTCGCTTATGAGAAGGATCACGTGTGAAAGCGAGACGAAATTGTTTACTGAATAAATAAGTTTATTCTATTTCGGCTGGCGGTGGATGGAAGCGAAAAGCCGAAGATCGGGCTGAGTGGCGTGTCTTGGGAGAGGCCTATGTCCAGCAGTGGACTAGTATAGGCTGATGATGATGATGATGATGATGATGATTCTATTTCGGCAAGGAATACTAATTATTCTGTGGTTTTGGCTCATAGGTAATTGAATCTACGATAACAGATTTAAGTTTGTTTCCATACTGTCACTTAGCTTTGGGCTCATGTGAGGCAAAGCCAAGCCCATGGGTCATCGTGAAAAAAAAAATGTATATATTTTAGACTCTTCGTTTGTTAAAGTGGCTGTAAAGTTTCGTTTCTATGTGACCTTTTCAGCATTTTGGGTTTCCTACTAATTGTGTAAAATTTCCTAGAAAATGTTATTTCGCAGTTTGTAACTTGTTATCAATTGGGACGGGTTTTCCGCTTTGTTAAAGTAACTAATGAACGTTCAAGCATAACTTAGTTTGCAGTCACACTATGCTAAGTAGGTGTAAATAGCTTTTTTTTTTTTTTAAGGTGTAAATAGCCTGCCAACCATAAAAAAAACAACTAATCCACTGAATTAAATTGTATAATCAGGATTCGAAATTTTATGTATATGCGTAATTCTATATACTTAATGTAAAAATACTCCAAACAAAAACTTATCGACGAGGATGGGATTCGAACCCACGCGTGCAGAGCACATTGGATTAGCAGTCCAACGCCTTAACCTCTCGGCCACCTCGTCATGTGTGATGGTTGTGAAATTTTCATTTATCTTTCTACTTTTTAAGTTGTTTACTTAGATTCACTTATTTAAGCAAGTGTTCAATGAGCAAAGTTATTTCGAAAACTAATGAAGGTGCCGTAAAATACAGATGTTGTTGGTTTTGTTCGGCTGAATCTGTTTTTTCTCGGAGGTAATTTACGCAACTTTTTTTCCATTCCAAATTACTATTTAGTCGGACTTTGGTTGTTTTTGCTCTTCATCGTTCATACGTTGTTAGTTTGAAAAAAAATTCACTTTTACTTTGAGCGTGATGAACGCAAAAAAGTTCACCAGCAATTATTTCCTGACCACTAAGTACTTTAGCCTATTCATCATCATCATCATCAGCCTATATTAGTCCACTGCTGGACATAGGCCTCTCCCAAGACACGCCACTCAGCCCGATCTTCGGCTTTTCGCTTTCATCTACCGCCAGCTGTCCTACGTAAATCGTCACTCCATCGAGTCACGGGGCGTCCTACGCTACGTTTGCCAATACGCGGTCTCCACTCTAGAACACGTCTACCCCAGCGGTTATCGGCTATCTGTTTAGTCGATTATTGTGGTGCAATTAATGTAACAACCTAGCTAATTCTTGCAAATATTTTTAGTAACGGCCACATACTTATATGTAAAACTATCTACAAAGTGGTTCTTGACTCTCTCGTATAACAAAATAAAATAACTCATAATTTTCAAGTCTCCCTATCAATAATTCTGGAAACATAGGGTTGAACCTGGACCAGATTGGCACAGGACCGAGGCAGATGGCATGCAAAGAGAGAGACCTATACCCAGCAGTGGGATAAAGAAGGCTGTGGATGATGATGATGATGATGAGTGTAACTTATAAGAAATAGTACCCACTCTATTTTCACTGTACGTATTAACATTTGTACATTACTGTCGGACACAATAATTTTTAATTCTTTGTTTTGTTTTTTTTTTTACAATTTAGCTAAATTCTCAAATGTATAATTCGCTTATTAGCTTGTTTTAAATGTTGCATAAAACGCTACATTTACTTAAGCCACGTTGCCAATTTGAGGGTTAACATTACCATGTTACGTTACGCTGTATTGACTCAAGTGAATGTATTATATAGTTTCAAGTACATATCGCAGTAGTGCGGCGACATCTGTGGCAACAATGTCTTATATGTGGACATCACAATCGTTTGATTTTACACCCAGTATTGTAACTGAGCAGAATACTAGTATTCTGCTCAGTTCCTGTCTACTTTTTTATGTAAAAGTGATACGAATGAAACGCTTTCTTGATGTTTGAAGTTACAACGGTTCATGGCCATTGTAGCGGTATCCAAAATTTAAAGAAACAAAACGAAGTCTAGAACTGTCGTTGCTTTAGCGGTCATTACTTTAAAATATTCGATGGTTAGTCTTCACAGCCTTGTAACTCATCAGGACTATTTATACGCTTTTAGTTGTTTAGGGATCCCATGTAAGTTTTTCCCGTTCTGTTTCGCGTATTTACAGTGAAACTGCCTTCGTTCTAAAAATGAAACGTCAATAAGCGTCGCTCACAGCCGCCTACGTCCGTCCACTTAGCGTCGCTCTAGCTTACGGACGAAATGGTCGATTGAGCACACACCTTTAGAAAAATAGAATGGATAAAACAGGGCATATTCAACACGCATTCGTTTGCATAGTAGCATTCAGTTACTGTTAAATACATAAATATAATATAATAAATAAATTAGAAATAAATAAATAAATAAAATAAATAAGGAATAAATAAACATCAAAGTCTTCATTATTGGCCTAGTTCTTATTCTTAGTGTGTAAGGTTGTTATTGCAGGATTTCCGGAAGAAAATATTGCCATTAACTAAGTCTGTTTTATATTTACGAGATCTCAATCAGGAAGATTGTTATCTGTTTTCTAATATGGCTATGGAATTCTATTGTGAGTATGTGGTACATGAGTATGAAATCGTAAAAGGGTAGTGTAAATGGCCAGGTATCCACTCTAAGAACTATAATATACCTCCTACTATAATTAAATTGTATGCAATGTATACGTCACAGACGGAAATGACTGGACTACATTAAGGAGTGGACTGGACTGCGCTACCAGCATGGGATCGAAATAAGATTTTTTCTACCATCCTCCAAATTTCAGTTTGAAAACTAACGAAATTTCTTTATTTTTCCGTTATTTTTTTTACTTTTATGTAATACTGGCGAACCGTGCCGGTTAAGCACGGTTGCAATGAAGATACTAATGTGGTGCATATACATGTATTATACATATAAACCTTCCTCTTGAATCACTCTGTCTATTGATGGGAACCTCATTAAAATCCGGAGTTTTGGCGGGAACGCGGGAAGAGTCGTGTCGCTCCGTTGTATTTTTTTCCAAAACTAGTGTTTTGTCGAGTGTTTATGCATAAAAATGGTGGTGTTTTATTCATAAAGTGCCGAATTACAAGCGCGAGTGTGGGAAAATGATATAACGTGGTGAAACATGAGTTTTTGTGTTGCTTCTAAAACTCCATCGATGCTTTATAGTAAAGTCGCCACTACTTTACTAAAGCATGACTGAACTTAACTGACACGAACTGGACTTGACTAAGACGACTTTGACGATAGCTATAGCAAAGATACAGCAGAAATAACACTTAAGACAAGGCAGTATGGCTTTGTAACTTAAGCCTGCCCGAAGGGGCAAATTATTAAAAAAAAAAACATTAAAATCCGTTGCGTAGTTTAAAAGATCTAAGCGTACAGACGGCGGGAATCGACATTGTATTGTACTAAGTAAAGATAATGATGACGACTTATGTACGTACGAGCTGTTTGTATCAAACTTCTTATAAATACTAATACTGAAATCTGGTTTCATTTTCCCAGACAACACAGAACATGTCGGGATAGTTATGGCGTAGTTTGCGATCTAGACAAAGCTGCGGATGTTGAGAAAATAAGGAATGCTTTCTGTTTGGCTGAGGGTATTTACTTTTATGTGTGAGTCTATTCCTTTGATCCTGCTCTGGAATAACGATAAGGGTGTTACGTCGTGATTTTGTATCATATATCTACCAACTAGATAACATGCATGTTTGTTTGAAAAGTTAAGTAAGTACTAGTTTTACTAGTTTTGTTATAAAATTAATCACTTAAAAATTTCGGCGTGAAAATGTCATGAACAAGCTAAAATGTTTAAAAACTGTCGCGAGTACTGAAAAAAATTACTTTACTTTAACAAATCATTTAGATTATGCCACCCGGAGTATAAAGTATCGATTGATTTGTTTCAGCGCTACGGTATAACACATATATGCAAAACATTTTTTTTTGGCTTTGGGTAAGAACACACTCGAAAATGGTTTTCGAGCTTCGACAGCCTAGTTGAAAGATCTTCTGGCTTCCAATCTGGAAGTCCGAAGTTCCAATACTATACGCACCACTGTCTTTTCTGAGTAATGTGTCTTACCGGTAACTTCAAACTTCTTAAAAATAAGTTTCCGAAAATGTGTGAAGTCTGCCTTGCCAGCACTTGGCCAGCGTGGCATTAAAAAAAAAAGTATTTAAGTATTCTATTAGTTATCTGACTTACACACTTTGTGTGCATAGTACACATTTTAAACGCCTGAACGTTAAACTCGTTTTTTTACCTCTTACCAGCTGCAGCAGGAGAGCGTATCGTTCGTTTCATTAAATTCACATAAAAAAATATAAACGATCATAGCGCTAAAGAAATAAGGACGTTTACCCGGATTGTTCCGCAAGATTCTGTCAGTTGATGAATCGAGTCGGCTATAACAGTAAAGGTAAAAACACACGTCTGGTAATGCTTAATTACAGGACTAATGACTGATACAGACTCACCGTCCAGTGTTTCAAAGTAATGAGTGCAGAAACAGCGATGGCCTAGACTTTTTGTTGATAAAAGTTCCGAATACCACGCTAAATAGTAAATACACAAAGGTCGCATGTTCTGTGTCTGTGTGTTCTGTATTTATTATAAATAAATAAATATCGTAGGACATTACACACAGCGCTATCTGACCCTTAACTAAGCAAAGCTTGTACTATGAAAGTCCGATAACTGATACATAGGTAGATAATTTTTTTTGTAAATACATATAGAACACCCAGACACAGGACAAACATTTGTTTAAACCACAAAACGTTTGTCTGGGAGGGTAGCTTACCCACGTCTTACAGCTCTAAAAGTAGATAATTCTACCAATGAGCCAACTGAATGTCAAACTTAGATTAATTTTATATTACTCACGAATCTTAAGGTTACAACACGTGATCCCTTACGCGCAGCATTTGCTCGCTCAAACGTGACTATAACGCTGGGATATAAATATTTCTGACCTATTTTTTTATAATAGAGATATTATGGAAAAAAAACTCTGAAAATGTTATCCCCAGACGCTTATTAAGCTTCATTAAACTACGGATAGGGCTAACGTTGCCTTGAAGGGTCTAAGCACTTATTTAAACTTAAACTACATCTCTGCGCCGACCCACGGTAGCAAATTGCTCCGAATTAATTCAGCTTACATAGTCGCCGTGGAAGCTGAAACAGTTCATGAGTTATTTCATAAATATTATTTTGTAGCGATGATAGCTCAGTGGTTAGCGCGGTCGGGTCGCATGCTGAAGGGCGTGGATCAAACCCCAACAATGAGCTTGAGCTGCCGGTGAAGGAAAACATCATCAGGAAACCATAACATGGTGGTAGGGTACTTTTTTTTTTACATTACACACAGCGCCATCTTACCCCAAACTAAGCAAAGCTTGTGCTATGGAAGTCAGATAACTGATAAAGTACTTACATAGTTTTTTTTAAATACATACTTATAATAAATACAGAACACCCAGACACAGAACAAACATTTAATTTTGTTTATACCACAAAACGTTTATCCTGGGTGGGAATCGAACCCACGCCCTTCAGCTCTTGGAGCAGACATACTACCAATGAACCAACAGGGCTGTCAATTGTTCCACCCTGTATTAGTGCTATGAGATAATTTTGTTTCTTAAATTTTAGAAACGTAACATTGAACCAGTATTTGCAAACTTATGATGCCGATGTCACCGACGGATTAGAAATTCTAGTTATCTATTGCCCCATTGGAAGTCTGGTAGGCTCAAGAACTTTTTACTTTTTACCCACGACGGAACAGAGACGGTATATGCGTTTGGGGTGAGAGGATGTTTGTTTGTTTGTGTTACGGTGACAACACGCCAGGAGGCGCTGCAGCTAGCATTTTTTGTGCAAACCCATGTTGCCATTTTTCCCCAAAACTTCTAGTCCGATTTTGATGCAGTTTTCAGTTATGAGTTCGGGTTTCATTGGTGCATTATCTTAGACAGGTGACAATTACTTTTTGACCGTTGTGTGTTTTTTCAAAATTTTTCTTTTTTTTCTTTTTATATCTTGTAGTCTTGCTCTTTTAACGCTGTGAGAGCTAGCTTGGTAACATAGTAACTGTTTGGATGTAAATTGCGACATAGTGGTAGGAACAATAACTAGATATCATTGCTATTCGCCCAAGCGACGGTCTAGGAAATGAATATTCCGCTGCTAATGGAACAGTGTTACTTTCTTTCATTAAAACTTACATAACAAGCGCTTACTGAATAATTAATTATAACTCCGTTGTGTATTGTGAACAATAAGTAATGGTTTGGTTTTATCTGTACCCACTGTCTCAGTACCTAAAAGAGAGATGTTTTTTGACTATAGCAAAGTGAAAGGAAAAGTAAATAGCGTAGAACATTTCACACAGTGTCATTTAGCCCCAAACTGAGCAAAGCTTGTACTATGGGAACCAGATAACTTTTTTTTAATGGTTGACTGGCTCGGTGATTTGACCACAGCTCACCTGATGTTAAGTGAAGGTGTGGTCGAAGATGGCTAGCTTGCTTACGACCTAGCTTGGAATAGAACTCGCTTTCAATGAGGCTGCCGGAACACACCGTTAGATGCTTGGGGGCAGATTTTCAACTTGAGGGTGGTAGCTAGCCAGCCGAGTACTAGAAAGTACCCTACCACCATGCAAATACTGATAAAATACCCTTTGAAATGCACATATCACACAAAATATTGTCGGTTATTTTATCGAACCACCTTCCAAAGATAACATTCTCACAAAAACGAATTCTAATAAAAAAATCTATGCTATCATATTGCTGTTCTCATGTTTCTCACGTTAAAACACGCCTTGTTTATTTTGACATTATAGGATAATTAACAAAAAATCATACTGTATTTTATAAATTACGAGTAGGTATGTAATTACGTATAGATCGCAAACCCTCAACCTTATATTCAATACCCAAGAATATATGTCCTTAGATTCACACTTTTCCTGTTCGGAATATTAATATGTAAGTAAAGAGCTGTTCGTATAAAAATGAAATGTGGCTCTGAAGTCAGCATAATTCGTGCTTCTCCAAAGAGAAACCGATTAAATTGGTATTTGCAGAGAGTCCTCGAAGTATCGTTCTTTGAATAAAGGATCTCTGATTTCAATAAGTGGAAGACGTGTTTCAGGAGTCTGCGATTTTAACATTTACTTGCTTGTTCGGAGAGAAACTTGATTGATTTTTCAGAGTTTAGGTATGAATTAATATTGTAACTTTTTTTACGGAATACTGTACGGCTTGCTTTGGCTGTTGTTAAGATATTTCTTTAAGGTTTTATTAAGTGCCGATTGTTTATAGATCGGTATGGCAAGTCGTGGCTATTTTAACCTTATTCGAGACCATATTTTTAATTAAGAATGCTATGCTGTTTGAGTAGAATTGAGTCTCTACTTAAGTAGGGTTACTTACTTACGTTAGTAACGTTACCTGGAAGGAGCATCTTTACTCTAAATAATTATATATTTTGCTACGAAAGTATACCCTCGGTTTTACTAGGGATGCCCGAAGTAATTTATGAAAAATACACCTTGTATAAACGCAGAAAATACTTTTGTATTTTGAAACATTTGGCAACACTTTTAAAGACGTTAGCCTTTAAATCCATTTTGAAATTTATTGTCAGTTGTGGAGAAAAAATTGAAGGTGTAAATATCTTCAAAATAAGTATTTTTTTTAGAATGATATAAAACATAATGATAAATAAGTACAGGTATAAGGAATTAATGTCCAGTTGCCAATAAATAAAAAAAAAACAACGCTTAATCATTAGTAAAAAAAGTCGCAAGATGTAATTTAAACCAACAGATGGAGCTGTCAACTGTATGAAATGTTGAGCTACTCAGCACACAAGATTTCTTGAAAATAAATCAGTTTTTGCTCGTTAGCCTACTTCAGTCTAACACTCAGTGTGAGAAATATTGAAGTGAGTAATTCAATACCGTAATTTCCTAAAAGTTCGTACGACGACCATCTATCAAATCCGTACAAAATTCGATTACGACTGTTGCCAACTCTTGTTTCCCACCAAATTACAAAGAGGGCCCGTTTATTATACCATCAAATCTCCGAAGGACTACAGTTCTGTGTCGTCATAATGTAATAGCGCCCAACTTCGACAGTAAAGGTAAACAGATCTCGGGATATATAAAGCTATCCCTTTGTTTTAATAAAACTTCTTAAGCCATATAAATATGGGATTTTGGTACAGGCAATGTTTCCAAACAGATGTTTGTGTTGCTCGTTATACGCTATTGTTGGAATTCTACGCACAATATTGACGACATACTCATACATTATGTACGCTTAGGCAAACAAAAGTTACTCGCAGAAGTTGAAACTTCTGTAAGTAAATGTGAGGGGTGCTGAAAATTGGAGACCTAACGTTACGAGTTGGAGTTCTCTTAGTTCACGCTCCCGTTCATAATGTTTAACATACTATCAAATGCTATTAATGTTATCGTTTAAACATTAAATCTTGAATTTTTAACTTCAAATCATCCAATCGCGCAGCGATTTCGATTAGATTGCGTTTAAAAAAATTAATATTAGATTGTTATCTCAGTGTCTTGCCATTATCCTTTAAACCATTGTTCATCAAATATGTACAGTGGGCTGAGGATATCCCATTGAAAATGTTCGCAAATATTACATACCATTAGCAAACCCAAGTTTCCTTCAACCGCCATATATTCGCAAATAGAGTACAAAGCATACAAATTATCGATTCAGTTTAGCATCACGTCTGTCAACGCGCCGTTTATATCGGCACGGTTGGCGGCTGATTGGCCTCTCATTTGGGCCGATTGTGCTTCACGAATACATAATTTGCCCTCGCCTCACTGCGGCGTCATTAAGATAATCTCCGGCCTATCGGGTGCTATCGGCCATGTGGGCCCTGTCATTGATTACCTGAATGCGTCCTCTGTGTCTGAGAGCCGAGCTAGGCCACGCTTGGGGTCTTAATGCATGCATTTTTGTACGGTTAATTAAAACCAGATGCTCGACAGTAATTGATTTGAATAGGACCTGCAATCAAGATAGTAAGTATATCCTGTCCTACCGCGCGCCAGTCTGCGCATTCCTTGCGCAGATTTTGCCTATGATATCTTTATTATTATGTACCGCTATGTTTTTCTGGCTTTCATTCTAAATTTTATAATTATGAAATATAAGTTTGGTATAAATAATAATAATAGCCTAACTCATTAGTTCACTACGGTCTCAACAAATTTTCTGCCTACCCGGCCACTGTTTGTTTCGTCTCGCTTGTATGTTTGCAATTCGTAAGAACCTACCCTAATTAAAAAAAGCATGTATTTTTCTCATATATAAGTGAATATTATATTCTTTTTGATAAAATAAATATCTTAAACCATATAAATGTTAAAACTGCACGCTAGGTTAAAATTGTCCCTTCACAAACATTAACGTAGGCGTAAGAGTATTGTAGAGTAAGTGCCAAATGCCATTAAAAGTTGTTACGTAGCGAGAAACGAAGCACTTACAGTACAGTGCACAACTGTAACAGTGGAAACGTCTCGATATAGATGACACGGTGAGCAAACTGTTCAATCATTTTTAGCAGTAATGTAAGCTTCCGAACAAATTCTACAAAACTCGAAGTATACAACGAAAAGCTTGCTCATTTGGTTTTAGAATAAAAAGATTTTGTTTCCTTACTCATAAAACCGGTAATGGATTCCACTTTGCTATCACGAAAATGAAACAGGATATTTTAGAGTTCAGAACCCGCTCTCTGATATTCGGCCTTACCCTAATTTGGCGAACTTTTTATCTGGCCAACGTTCGGATAGCATCTTGCTTTTACGTCGCGCAGGTGCAAAGTAAAACAATGGTAGCGAAACAGCTCGGCGCGGGTTACTAATGCAGATTGCGTTCAGAAGGTCATATCTAAATCACGGGATAGAACATAACGTAGGCACTTTATCTTAACTCAACACCTGCCCACCCCCTCGCCCCCTTCTGAGTTATATCAGCGGTTCTCCTTTTGTTGTTTACGAATGAGTTTTTCCACGTTGGCCGCGGACCGCCTTCGACGCACCTGCTTCCCCCCGGGCGTTATTAGGGTTCGGAAGGTAAACACCAGCCCTTCTAATTTGGCAGGAAAGGTGCTTCTGTCAACGCCTTGGTTTGATTTTGTAAGTGGTGGGGGATCCGTTGTATACAGACGATGTGGCTATAGTAGGTATTGTATCTTTATCTGACTCCATTCCGTAATCTAACGTAAGCTTGAAATACAAAAAACTATATTAAAAATTAAAAGGTGATATTAATTTTCAGTTATACAATAAAACTTTTAATATTTTCAGTTACAATTTAAATGTTTGTGTAAAGTAAACGTGTTTTGATAAAAATGTTAACCTTGTGTTGATTAAAATCTCGATACTCGTACGCTACTGTTATGCTAGATTAATTTTATTATCTAAACCTGCGTTTACTGTTCTCATTACTGCTGCCTACATCGCATTCTCGCGGTTATTATCTACGGAACCCTAACTTGTCACGGCCCAACGCACGCCTGATAACTTTTATTTATCGCACTCATTTTATGTGTATTGTGCGAGAATAGTACGCGGCGTTGTTGGGAACTTATCGCGCCTAATGTTGCGTTATTTTTTTTTCGTCTCCTTGTCCACTGACGTAGTCAAGGGCCAGGTTTTAGGGGCTTGTTGTTCAACCCAATAGGAACACACGACATCAAAAAAAAATAATTGTATAATGCATTTTTCGCAAAAATTAGAAATGAATTACACGATTTAGCTTACGCCTTCGCTTGTACGTTAAATATATTCGCATTTTTCTTAACGCCCACGTTACCGGTCGAGCCCCAATTTGGAATCCTCGTTGCGCCCACATCTCGACGTCTTTGAGATGGGACTTCGGGGGGTGATGTTTTTATTATAAACACGTGTCGGGACTCGGGAAATATTTGCGGGTGTTAAGGTAATGTGTTCCGCTGATGTACGCATGTCGTTTACGTTTGAATTGTCTTATTAGAGACGCGGAGCGACACAGAGCGGGGAGGCCGCGCGGTCGAGCGACTTTGTTGATTTATGTCTTACAATGTTTTTACTTTATATGAAGACTTGACGCCAGATTTTGTTCAGTTTTTTGTTTGTGAATTTTTACTTTACGTAATGTTATCATTACACATATTTCCTTTGAGGTTGGGAAATGAATACGGTTGGTGGTAATCTCCGTTTCTTAAAATATTAAAAGATATAAGTATGTATGAATTCTTTTGTTTTGACTTTTTGGTTTGTTGTAAAGCCATATATCTATAGGTATTTTAATGATAATATGGAACCTTGCTGGACTTAATAAAGAACATCATCGGCAATGTTCTGAGCTCACTACAAAGGATACTCGATCTTATTGGCATTTGTATTGCCTCTGTTGCCCATCTCGCCTGTATGTTACTAGAATGTATTGTTAAAAGTTGTATAAAATTACCTTTAAAACATATATATACATAAGTTAGAATAAGCTGTGGTGAAAACATCTTTAGCTGTAAATTCCTATTGATTGTTAGTTTATATGGGTACAGATTTCAGCGTATTGTTGGAAAAATAATTCAATAAATGGCAAATAACAACGGGCTTCTGGAATCATTTTGATTGGAATTTGTCGGCATTATTGGCTTTTTGGCGATCGTCCAAATCAACTCGTCTGTTTTGCTTTTTGTTTGTTAGCTTTAACCAACGCTAGACTGTTAAGGTTTGTTTATAGGTTAGCGAATAGAATAAAGTGGCCGAATGGTGGAAGTTTTCGTTTATTTATAAGAGAAATAAGTAACAAATGCATGCCCCTGCGACATTTAATTATGTTATACTAGCGAACGCCTCGCGGTTTCACCCGCGTAGTTCCCGTTCCCGTGGGAATACAGGGATAAAAAGTAGCCTATGCCACCCGGGGATAGTGTAGCTTTCCAACGGTAAAAAAATTTTGAAATCGGTCCAGTAGTTTCTGAGCCCATTCAATACAAACAAACAATCAAATCTTTCCACTTTATAATAGTATAGATAGATTGCACTCATAGATATAGAAAGGCTATTTCCTTATATACCATGGAACCGCATTGTATAAGTAAAGCTTACTATAAGTACCTACAATATATTATGTGCGTGTTATAACATATTTATGTGTGTTGGGGATAGTAGAAGTATTAGTATGTATTATAATAATGTAGGTATTTTTCTAGTATGTTATCTATTCTGACTGTAGCACACCCCGTCTTTTACTTCTTCTTTCTGTACTAAGATTGCCTGGAAGAGATTAAACAGATTTTTTTTACGGTTTTAGAGTTGTGACCACACTAGACGTTGTTATTAATTATGAATTATTCTATTGTATACTAGGGGTGCCGCCTTTCGATCATGTATACACCAATTTGGACGTTTTTAAGGCTAGAGTGAATATTTCTTCTAGATCAGCGTGCTCCATCCTCGGCCACACCGTCACTTTTGCATTAGGCGAGTTGGTGGTCAAACGTAGATATATTTAAAGTAAAAAAAAAAAGTTTATAAGCATGTATCGGAAACGAACATACACCTAGTTGGTACATAACACTAGTGAAATATATACATATACGTATATGAACCCAGACAAACACTGTTCCACTCTGTTCAGTACACGAATGCTCAGAACTACAGAACGATGTTTACTTTGCCGTTAATTAATTAAATCGTTGCATTCGAGCCTACCCGATATAATCATCGAACGGTATGAAAATTGCGATTGGTCAATTAATAAAATTGCTACCAGTTCGACCGTACTCTCTGGTCAGGCCTATCTTGTGTAAATTTATTGCGTATTGAAATATGCAAAACGTTTATGAAAATGCGATCCATTATACCTTATTTTGTTAATTTTATTGTCAACCACGACTATTGTTGTCGTAAACGGTAATTTAGCAGAACTCACTTTTTACTATTTTCTTTCGAAATTTATTTAACAATTGTATATTTTTAGGGTTCTGTGTTAATTATGTCTAACGGGGCCCTGTTACTTTCGTTTGCATGTAAGTGGAGAGCGAGTCGATTACCAACTGTTACCAATTCACTGTTTGTAATTGGTGTAAACAATAAAGAGTTATATTATTATTCTCATTAATTACTTTATAATAAGCGCCATCCTTTAAAAATACATTATATACCTACACATATATTATATATATATATACATATACTGTATTTATTTATGTGTATCTATGTCCATGCATACATCAGTACCTATTTGAACGATTTCAAATTTTGTGTATGTATTGTTACTTCGGTGGTATATATGTACATTTCAAGATATTTATGTTGTATATATATAATCATTATAATATAATATAATAAATTTACTGGTGTTGGGAGTTTTTGAAATCCTCAGTTTATCCTCGTTTAGAGTGTTATTTAGTTTAACAGACCGCTTAACAGACGTTTCGGTTACAACAGTGATGAGGATTTTAAAAAACTTATCCGAAACATTACTTAATATCTAATACTAAAATAGGTAGTAGGTTGGTTGGTAGGTTGGTACTAGGTTATTTGTTCTCTGAATTATTTTCTATTTATGATGTGCACAATAAAGAGTTATATCTATCTATCTATATAAAGTACTCCTTTAGTTTTCATTAAGACTTATTTTTATGATGATTGTTGTTGTTGTTGTTGATGATGATTCTTTTTTTTTTCTTTTTAAAGATATTATGTATACATGTATGTTATAATACATCGATTAGATACGATAGCCACAGCAGAAACTAGAGTTGCCACTAAATTGCATGAGGTAGCTTCATCTATGTCACCGCGAAGTGCTGACTGCTTTTCATCATTGTTAACAATTCCATCTCACCCACTGGAGCTACTATGCCAGCGGCCCAGAGCCTCGCTCCGGTACTTCAAGGAGCTGGGTTGGCTCGGGTAGACGCTGGCAGGGGGAAATGCACAATACACCCCTAGCGGGACGTCAGTGCAGGACTCATCGCCCCCATTCCGAATAAGAATAAGAATAAGAATATGAATACATCGATTGTCGGTGTGCAATGAAGTTATATTCTATTGTTAATCTAATTTACAATATTACTTACGTATATTCAAAAAGCCTTATTATTATATCTTTGTTTACACTTTGACCTTTTGGTTTATACAGAACCAATGATCTAAAATTTATAAACCACTACAGCAGTTGCTAACTTTACCTTTTTTTTTTTTTTTGGCTTGGCTAGTTATTTGACCACAGCTCACCTGATGTTAAGTGAAGGTGTGGTCGAAGATGGTGAAGCACACCTAGCCTGGAATGGAACTGGCTCTCAAGTGAGGCTGCCGGAACACACCGTTAGGTGCTTGGCGACAGATTTTCAACTTGAGGGTGGTAGCTAGCCAGCCGAGTACTAGAAAGTACCCTACCACCATGCTATGGTTTCCTCACGATGTTTTCCTTCACCGGCAGCTTAAGCTCATTGTTGGGGTTTGAACCCACGCCCTTCGGCATGCGAACCTACCGCGCTAACCACTGAGCTATCATCGCTACGATTTTGTCTAATAATCACAAATCTTGAACATCACAACCCTTTCAGGTTTGATTCCAAGCTCCAAATCCGTCTCAGACCTAGATCACTATTAAGTATTTAGTCTATGCGGAGGATATATACCTACCTAGTTTACGTATATCGGGGTACAAGGAACAATTTGCTGCGATATTGTCGCGGTCGGTACCAGAATGTTCGAGAATGTTCGCTAATGCCCTCCGACGTTAAGCCGGCAGATTATCTGGGTAAAGCCCTGAAGTCCCACTGTTCGACGGCGCGCGTTTAGGGCTGCTACCTTTAACAAATTACGGAGCCCCCAACTTGGGACGTAATTAAGTTTCATCGTAGAAAAGGCTCGTGTGTGGCTTTTTGGTGAAAAAGCCATTGTAGTAAGTGAATTGTGGGTTGTGCTGTTTTTTTTGGACAAGTTTCTAGGCTTCTGTTTTAGGGGGGTTGTTATTAGTTTCTTCGCATTCGAACAAGCATTTATAGACCAGTACACTTTCTAAACAATAAGTATGATAATGGACTAGGTTAGACATTATGGTAATATGATTTCCCTGTTACATCATTCGGTCGTAGCCCTGTTTCATGAGCTGTAGGGCGTGGGTTCGATTCCCACCCAAAACAAACATTTTATGTGACAAACATAGACAATTGTTCTGTCTAGTTGATCTAAGTATAAATAAATGTATTTTTTTTTTTTTTTTTTATAATTATACGCTCCACTGACACTGGGGTCCGTGGCCTTTGTCAACTTTAGTTACATTTTTTTTTTTTTTATAATTTTACATTACAAAAAGAGGAAAGGTTAGTAATCTTAATCTAAGGTTAAAGTAGGTACTAGATTGTGTGTATACCGCGAGCAGACCAGCGACCCGCAAGCAGCACCCGATCACCAGTATGACGCATGTGCCAGCCATCGCCCTCCTCAACCATATCTGAGGGAAGAGAGCGACCCGACACACGACGCCGCCGCAAGAAGGAGCCTTCGATGGTGAGCATGAATGCTCGAGGCATACACACAATCCTTATTTCTATTTACATCATGAGAATAAATGTATTCTAACATTTATCTGTTTTGCTGGTAGCTTTGTTTGTGTTTAGATGGAGTTATGTTAAATGTCCTTTGATATTTATCAATATCTTAACGTATGTATCGATTGTAGTATTTTTAAATATTACTATGTCATCTATGTATGTAGAACTAAGCACTTCTTCACATTACCTAAAGCCAAATTAATCTACCTCTGTAAATACTGACTGCAGTCAGGAATTCTGTAGCATTTGCAGTCCTGCAGTTCGATATCGAATATCTAATCGCTTACGAAGCGGAGTGCTTGGAACTATCTGGGGCACACCTAACGCAAATAAGGAGCAACTGTTACCTACAAGAGAAGGCTTGAAGTCTCCTTTACTCTGGCCAATCGAAGCAAATAAGTGTGATAACAAACTTCATAATCCAACTCGGTACAGACGTACTTAAGTAGACGGTAAGCAGATAAAAGGCAATATAAATAAGTTTTGGAGAATGTTGGTAGAATACTCTCGGTGAGTTTAAAAAAGTGTGCGTTTATCGTTTGTCAGGCTATACTCGTTTGTGTTGCGTTCGTACTTCACATTTCGGTACGCCTTGTCCACGTTTTGTGGCGACAGCTTGGCCATCAGTGGATCACGGCGCGGCCAACGTGATGCGCTCGTTAAATCATTTCCTTGTTACACAAAGGATGGGTTTTGTTCAAAGAAACCAAAATTCTCTATGATCATTATTTTTATCTGCCTTTGCGGACTCCGGTTCAGATACTTCAAGATGATGAACGAGTACATTGATCGTTGACGTCATGTTCTAGAGTAAAGACAGCGCATCGGAAAACGTTGTGATTGTAGATAACAATTCTTATGAAAAACATTTAATACTGTTATTGAATATTATTTTAATTGAAGCTATGTTAACAAAGCCCACTTCACAAAACGTTAGAGAGCGTATCACACGCATATTAACTAGGTTCAGAAATATTTTTTTTATTATGCGTAATTATATTATGCAATAATATTATATTATTCTTTAATTTAATTCTTGATTGTTTCATATTTAGTTTAAACTAGCGGACGCCTCGCGGCTACACCCGCGCAGTTTCCGTTCCCGTGGGAATACAGGGATAAAAAGTAACTTATGTCACCCGGGGATAGTGTAGTTTCCCAACGGTGAAAGAATTTTTGATATCGGTTCAGTAGTTTCAGAGTCTATTCAATAAAAACAAACAATCAATTAAGTCTTTCTTCTTTATAATAGTATAGATTAGTTTAATTAGTAAACTGTGTCATTTTATTTTTACATCATTTTGCCAATAGCAAATTTATTGTTAATAAAATTAGTACTTCTCTGTTTTGGAAAAACTGCATCGGCCGGGAATCGAACCCGGGCCGCCCGCGTGGCAGGCGAGCATTCTACCACTGAACCACCGATGCTCATTACGACATTAAAAATAGAGCTACGTTATAGAATTGAGATATCACAAAGTTATAGTTTAAATTCTGACATGATTAAAATAATGTTAACCACGTACATGGTGTATGTGGTTAACATTATTTGAATATGGTATGTACACGCCTACTATTTATATGATTACAACTGTTGGCTACGTAAAGGTCAGACTAATGGTCGTTTCCATAACTACTATATCCATTTGAATTATTCTGTGCCGAATATTTCGAGTTAAATGTAATCACAAGGTCAGATAACCCCAAAACCGGACGCAGAACGCGTGTCGCATAAAACAGGAATGGCGAATTTTTTGGGGGACGAAATAGGGGAATTTTCTTTTATTTCTATTTGCATCGAACGCGATCGGATTTCGTTCACTGACAGTTTTTACAATATAGCGAATTCAGTCCACTCGCACCTGGTTGTTAGACTGGAAAGTGGGTTTGCGTCGCTCTACGTCAATATTTTAACAACCGTGGAAAGGAAAATATGCAAATTACGAAATGTATCTGGGATTAGTGTAAAGGTATACAGTGAGGGTAGATATATCACTGTGTTTGTTATATGTATTTTGTAAGATGGCTTCTCACGGCGCGAGATATCTCAAGTTGCGCCGCGCTAGCTCGCGCCTACGCGCCGCATGAGGGCCATATATATTGGCTTGAAGCGACGCGGGCTACCGGGTGCAAGCTCGTCCCATCTGCTCGAAGTCGGTACTTCAAAGGCGCGGCGCGAGCGCGCCATGACTGTGGTGTTAGCGTGGCCGGCAGGTCCAACGTGCACCACGCTCTTGACAACAGGTAACGCGGACTCGCCTGTTGGCGCATACTCGCTCGTACAAATCGGCTCGGCGCGGCGCGCCTTGTGATATCTCACGCCGTCAGAAGCCAGCATTACTGGACGATGACTTTAGTTTGGCACAAGAAGTAACTTGAAAAAATAAAACTCAAGTCCTGACCACTTCCTTGGAAGTAGTCCGGATCAGCCCAGTTTTTATATCTTGTTTGTTTTTGTATCTTTTTGTCATTGTGAAAAGGATAAGGTTGTGGCGTACTATTGTACGCCACCTCTGCAAAACCAAGAAACTTAAATTTCACAAATATTTTATTATATGAACATAATGTCATCACTTGGGCCGCGCCTTAAATATTGGTTTTGTATAGGTGCGCGTGCAAACTATGTTAGCGCAACGACGGCTCAGCTGATGCGACCGGCGGTATGCATCGGGAGCTCACTCACGGTTAACTCGTCGCCGCTTCATATTGTTAACGCGCTAGCTACCTGAATTAATTGTTGTATTTTGTTTTGTTAATTTTTTGATATCATTTTGTTCCTCGGACCACTGTTAAAATTCCAAAATTATAATCATTTGATATTTAAACGTTTTAGTAATTCATTTTATCGTGCGAGTATTCACAAGTACCCACAAGGTGATTGTCCACCATGCCGGCCAAGTGCGAGTTGGCAGAATTTATATTTTTTTAAGAACTCGGACATGATTTCTTTACGAAGTTTTCCTTCACAGTTTGAAGTTAGCGGTAATATACACACAACATAGAAAAAGTCAGTTGTGTACGATTTACGATTCGAAGTCAGGACCTCCGGATTGGAAACCAAACCAGGTCTCCCAACTAGTCTACCGAAACTTCTTTTAACTTCTAGAGACATTGATACGTCATTTTCATATTACTGCAGATTTTATAGGATGATTTTCCCACTGGAAAATGTGTGAAAACTGCAAAATGGAGTGAAATCGTGAAACGCAGCTAGTTATATTTAACGTCACTGCATTGTTCAGTTGAAGCTGCATTGTCGTCACTTTAAGCTTTGGACCGTCTTACAATACGGGTCAATCGGGTTTCTGCAACAATGAAATATTTCCAACTCACTGCATTTGAACGACTTTTTTCATTTTCATTTCAATCGAAACCAAAACCTCAGCAATGCGAGAGAAAGAATTCTTGAAGTTGTTAGAATTCTTTACTTCGTTTGAACACTGTGATTCAATTCTTTATAATGTTACCTTTAATAATTTAACATGCAATAGTAGTTTCTAAGATAGATAGATAGATAGATACTTTTAGAACTATTGGTAATTACGAATTACACGTCAGGTTTTTATATCAAGGTATACATAATATACGTATTTTATACATTTTCCAAAACTGTCATTCTTAATAGTGATTATTGTATCAAAATAATAATAATACATAATTATTAATAATGACAATTATAGATTACTCGCTTACTACTATAATTGATTGAAGTGTTAGGTACTTTGCGGAAGTTAATTTTGAATATTCAAGGTATATATATATATATATATATATATATATTTAATTTTCGCTTAACAGTAGTTTCAGTTACAACACCGACGAGGATTTAAATTTAGCTAACTTGACAACAATTTAATAATTAAATTGACATAAACTTAAAAACTGCAAAAAACTAATTAAAATAACCACAAGTCTTTATATCCTCTTCTCGCGCTTCTATGATCATCATCATCATTTCAGCCATAGGACGTCCACCGGCCATCAGTTCTGCGTGTCATGTGCCCTGCTTCTATGATAATATTTATAAATTAATGAAGCTTCCTCAGTATTCGATAACCAAAAAGAGTCAAGTCATGCCATGGGTATCGAAACAGCTTCAATGTTTAACCAATCGTTTACTTACAGCAAAACAGCCACCTGAAACTTACTCTAATCAATCGTTATCTTTCGAAACACATGCGTCTCGCTATAATACCTATGTGACTCCAGAGTTTTACGAGTAACTCTGTCCCATACCACCTGAGGTAGCAGAGGTGCACCGTTAAGATATTAAACTTGAAAACGGTCTGATATGACATCTGAAATATGAACGTAGCAAATGCACTGTGAATAAACATTACTCCTATAAACCTCTTTCTCTGAGGTGGTATTTGAACCGGATGCTTTCAGAATGGATTTACTGTATCATCATACATTGGAAAACGTATCTAGTATTATTCTGCTTTTGAATATAGAGCTTTATAACAGCCTATTTCTAGTATGGAAGCATATATTCATTGCGGTTTTTTTTATGTAAAAGTATTGAGACGAACGACACGCTCTCTTGATGGTAAGTGATAACGCAAGTTCATGACCATTGCAGCGATACATCGAACTTTGAGCAGCAAAAAAAAATCCAGTCCACAACTGCTATACATACGTATAGTACTATATGTCTTCTTACTACTATAGGTAAAACTATTTGTCTTTTATCGGAACTCCTGTATGGTAAAATCACTTACGTAAGATTTATGCTTTTTATTGTTAAATATATATATATTTTATAAATTATACCCCCCTCAGTTTAAATAAGCAATTTACTAGACACCCCCCATTTTAATTAATGAATGCTATGTATCTGTTATTAGCTTTCGGTTTTGGATGAAAATTTACAACCTCAACTGATATGGATAAATGCATATGAAATGTCGTTGATTCGAGCTATCAAGTGCACTGAAACGCAAACATAAACGAGGAATATTCACCCAACTAGCGCGGTAGATTGCATTCACGCGGTCAGAGCTGCAAACGACCTATTTTTGTCACCCTCTACTCAACCCTCTCGGGCTGATTGGCTCAATCAAGTGCTAAAATGAAGGCTGGAAACTGCCTACCGACCGACGTTTGTTACTTGACGGCAACTCGCTTCACCGTGCCATCATTTGCACCTTTTTCACTGCCAGCTCGATGCAGCGCCCCATTATACGCTTTTTTATTCGCGGAACAAATTGAGATCTTTCTGAAGAGTTCGTATTCTATTAACCTTTTTGTGCTCCAAGTGAATGGATTAGTCTTCAGAGCGCGGGATCCAAAGAACATTAATAGATAAATGTAAGTGGGTATATTATGTAAGTAATTGGTTTTATGAGCTTCTCTGAAACACTTACGTTTCATTTAGTTTGCAGTTACCGGACCATGTTGGATGAAACATAGTTTAATATGTACATTGTACATTGTTCTAGGGGTATGAATATAAAATTGCCGTTTTAACGCACTGGCCAGTGCGTTAAAACGGCAATTTTGAATAAAAATTAAACCTGCATGGGGTCAGAATATAGAGTGAAACTTTTTTCGTACAAACCTCATAATATTCTAGATTTATTAAAAATAATGACTTTCAATTGTATCTTCATTCAGCTAAAATCGGAGTAATTTTTGGATACTTGTTCCGACGTGGGACTGTCGCGGCAGAAACTG
Source organism: Biston betularia (assembly GCA_905404145.2). NCBI lineage: Eukaryota > Metazoa > Arthropoda > Insecta > Lepidoptera > Geometridae > Biston > Biston betularia. Next base: position 3,607,819 of record FR989877.1, read on the forward strand.
CTCGTATGTCAATGCTATGTGAAAAGAGGATACGGGTATGGAGGAACGTACCGTGCGTTTTTTGTTTTTAACCACGAAGAAGATCAGCCACTAAGGTAAATAACGATGAATTAAAGGCGACGATGGAAGCTAATCTGTATCAAACTTCCAAAGAATTAGCGGTATAGTTTGACCCATTTCGGAGGTACACCCTGAACTTATAACCCTGTACAAGTAGTTCCTTATTCTATCAAACCCAGTAAGCTTTAGTCATGCGAATGCGCTTACTTTACAACGAGCAAAGAAGCTGTGAGTGGATTTTAAAAGCTGCTGTCGTGAGCTCAACTAGCTGAATAGCTGGAGCCATGGGGAGCGCCGACGGCGACGGTCATATGACGACTCGACTGGAATCCGTTGCGGAATTTTTTTTTCTTTTAAGTTGCCAAGCTTGTAGTTCCATTTAGGTGACACATAAGGGCAGTTTTTGCTGTGAGAAACAGCGTCATTGCTAGCAAAAATGTCAAGTTATAGAATCAGACTAAAGAAAGTAGAGCTTTTTTCTTTTTTTTTTTTCTTTTTTTCTTTGGTTTTGTCGCGTTTTAGCATTTGCCAGTGTCAAGTAATTATATATTTTCAAGTTTCAAAAGTTAAATAAGTGTCATCGTAGCTAGTTTTAGTCAAAGTCCAGTCTTAGTCAAGTCCAGTTCGTGTCAGTCAAGTCCAGTCATGCTTTAGTAAAGTAGGGGCGACTTTACTATAAAGCTTCGATGGAGTTTTGGAAGCAACACGAAAAGTCATGTTTCACCACATTATATCATTTTCCCACACTCGTGCTTGTAATTCGGCACTTTATGAATAAAACACCACCATTTTTATGCATAAACACTCGACAAAACACTAGTTTTGGAAAAAAATACAACGGAGCGACACGACTCTTCCCGCGTTCCCGCCAAAACTCAAAAGTAGAGCTTGCTTACTACCTATTTATTTTATTGTAAGCTAAGTAATTATTAAAAAAAAATATTGTACCAAATATTTTTTTTTTTTTTAATTTATAGCTTATTACTTTGAGACTCAATGGTTAGTCTCAACAGCCCTGTAATTTTTGCTAGCTGCAGTAGAAACACAGTAATGTTTACACACTACACCGTTTGGCGACAGGATGTGGTGCTGCAGTGGTACCTACCTAGACGACAATTATCGACGGCTACATTTATATATCATCTACTTCTAAAATTTAATTTCACTATTCAATAGCTAAAGGATCAAAGAATTGCTTATGTTATGAGAAAGGGACCTAAAGAGACTCTATTACGAAGACTCCGCTATGCATCCGTCTGTCTGTCGGTCCGTCTGTCGCCAGGCTATATCTCATAAACCGTGATAGTTAGACAGTTGAAATATTTACAGATGATGTATTTCTGTTGCCGCTATAACTATAAATACTAAAAAAATAGAATAAAATAAATATTTAAGGGGGCTCCCATACAACAAACGTTTTTTTGCCGTTTTTATAGATAATGGTACGGAACCCTTCGTGCGCGAGTTAGATTCGCACTTGGCTGGTTTTTTAAATTAAAGTAGGTTCGCGATTGACCGCACTCTGTCTGATGTTAAGCAGTAGTATCTATTTACCCTGGATTTGAAAACACCCTTATTTTAGTTTTCGGACAATAACAACACATGTACCAACAACGAAATTGTAGCAATCATATCTCATCATAGCCTAATGAATCTGTATTCTATACCATACACAGATTTGATGCCGCCCATGAATCAAAGTTTTTACTGTTCTTGTTGTTTTACGAAGTGCACTCGCGATCTTTTACTGCCGGCATCAAAGTGTTGTCAGCAGTATATCATTTCTATTTTACGACTAATGTTTTTATTTTTGTTTTGTGGTTCGAATGCGTAAACATATCGTTGGGTCGCCCTTCAATGTTTCATTATTTTACGTTATTCTGACCAATATATCAAATCAATTTAGTTCCACGTCAGAGTTCAATCAATTTAGTTGCAAGGAACAATGTTTTTTTAACATAGTTTTGCATTTAATTACATCCAGCTATGTATATCTGACCAATAGAGATACACGGACCATATTCCAAATACGTATTAAAATTTGGGGTTGAAAACTACCCAAAAGAAATCACAGTAGGTACCAACAACTTTAATCATAGCACGAATGTTCTAAAACAATATTAAGTAGTCGGTGTGTTGTTTCGTAAAATTTCGCGGTGTACGTTTGCCATTGCCATCGAGAGTGCTATTGACATTGACACATGAAAGTTTAATAAATGTAACGCTGTCAGTTCATTATTCAGTGAGGCTTGCCGAATAATGTTGATATGTTTGCGAGGAATTTGTAGCATCATGATATTTACAGTTTACTCCAATAAATAGTATTATTGGCTGCGGACCGCGATTTCATCTGCGCATTCTCGGATAAAAAATAGTCTCAGTAGTTTGTTTTCTGAACACTTCTTTATTGTTATACATCTAACATTGTTTACTATAAGACGTTTCATTTTCGGGTGATAATAGTAGTCAGCTACGGCCTATGCCAGCGGCCCAGACCCTTGCTCTGATATTTCATGGAGCTGGGTTGGCTTGGGTAGATGGTGGCAGTGGGAAATGCACCGTCCCCAAGCGGGACGTCGCGTCTGTGCAGGACTTATCGCCCCCACTTTGAATAAAAATAAGCAGTCAGCTAGGACTCTGGGATAAAGATATGTAAGTATCCGTCGCTCGCAAAAACCCTGATAGTCTGGAAAAGTTGATGGTAATTGGTCAGGTCGACGGGAAAAGACCGCACGGTCGCTCACCTACGCGTTGGAGACGATCACTGGCCTACCAATTACTAAAGCCATTAAGACTGCTGAGGACAGAAACACGTGGAGGAGCATGCTAAGCCGAGTACAGTAACACTAGACACGACCTTCAGCAATGAAGATGCCGACTAAGAAGAAGAAGATGTATCCTAAACGAACTTACAAAGACTCTTACAAATTACATTAGCTGTTTATTTTCGCTGTTTCTCTACAGTAACAGTTTACTGCTCGACCTGGAACCAGGGGCATCGGTATTCGGCCTTAATTATCGGCGTGACCTTTAAGTTCGTGCTGCGGTTATTACTGCAAAAGGTCGTTCACTAAATGTTTGTTGTTACGGCAGTTCATACCGAAATGAACTTCCCGGAAAACTGGTTTTCCTTTATTGGGTTCTAATGAGCTTGGGCACTAGTGACTTCCTAGGTTATAAGCGTTCTTATTGTAAGCGTAAAGATGCGTTTTTTTAATTTTTAAACTAACGAACTGCTCCCGCTTCTCACGGATGTTTACTTCTATTTTAACGGTGTTTTCCGGTAGCCTCACTCGAGAGCTTGTTCCGTTCCAGGTTAGGTGTTTTTACTATCTTCGACCACATCGTTATTTAACATCAAGTGAGCTGGTGATTGTCCAAAGTGCACTTTATAAAAGTAAGAATATATTTTTTTAATCTTTCTATCTATACTGTTGTAAAAAGGAAAGATTTGATTGTTTGTTTGTTTGTATTGAATAGGATCTGAAACTACTGAACCGATTTCAAAAATTCTTTTTAAAAAGTTGGGAAGCTGCACTATCCTCGGGTGACATAGGCTACTTTTTATCCCTATGTTTCCACAGAAACGGGAACTACGCTGTTGAAACCGCGAGTATAAAAATAAAAGACTTATTTTATCTAAATCTATTCAGTTGCTACAAAGTCTTGGAACTTCTGGAGCATTAGAGCAGGACACATTTGAGCACATGCCAACTTGCTATATTCCTCAGCACTTATTATAAATGCTAAAGTTTGTATGTTTTATCAATTTTTGACGCTGTATGGCTTCATAGATTTAGATGAAACTCAGATTTTAGATAGTTTATCGTCTGGATAAATACATCTACTTAGGTATTATGGCGCAGGTATTTTAGGTCATGATTTGAAACTTCGTCTAACTACACTATGTAGTGTATAAATCACTGTTGTTTTTTTTTTGGAAAGACATGTATATATGTATATATAAAATATATTGAATAAGATTTCTAACCCTTCATGTAGTTTTTATCTAGAAAATATCGAGAAAACTTATTATTTCCCACTGTGTTAACCAACCCAGTAAATCAATTAAAATAAGAGCAATTTTTCAGTTCGGAAAAACGTATTCCGTACTTTTCTATAATATGAGTAGAGCGGAGTGCAGCGTTGTGAAAAAACGTCAAAAAATGCTCCACGGTTTCCGATATCTGAGTGCTTCGGCAAAACGCCATGTGCCACAGTATTGGACATTCGTAATATTATTCATAGTGGAACTGACATAGGGTTCCATTCTTGAATCGATTGTATGGCTTTCGCGTGCGAATATAACTGACTTTCGGACGATATTGCATGATAGGCAGCCATATTCGTACGCGAAAACTCAAGCGTATGATTCTCAAATAAAGCCCACAGTCGCGCGCGGTTTCATAACTCGGACATGCCCGTAACATAAAATCATGTAGAACATAAGTATTGATTTATTGTTTATTCAGTTGAGACTGCGGTCTGTTAAGTTTTTATAAATTTTGAATAAGTTAGAGTGAAACGCTTTTCTGGTGTGCAAGAACTAATTACAATTATAGCTGTAAATTAAAGCGGAAAATTAAGTTACAAAACAAAACACTATTAACTAACAGACGTTCTATGGTTAGGTTCAATATCCCTGTAATTTTCCTTCCCTATACCGAAACACAGTAATGTTTACCTTGTACTAGAATCGTTGGTAATAATGTGTTATCAGGAATTTAATTTTGCAAGATTTTATCATGCTTAATATTCTTATATGTGTGGTTTTCATATTACATTACATTTACAATGTATGCATATAAACAATGGGTCGTCTTTTCATCATTGTTAGATGAGCATCGGTGGTTCAGTGGTAGAATGCTCGCCTGCCACGCGGGCGGCCCGGGTTCGATTCCCGGCCGATGCAGTCTTTTTTTTCTTATTTAAAAGTGTCAATGCATTCCATTAATTGTTTTTGCGAGCTATTTTTAGTTTTTATTACTCGTAATTAGCAACTTTTCAAAAAACAATGAAATAATTTAAATGAGTTGAATGACTTTGCGAATTTGATTTGGAATCTATTATCATATCACCAATGTGTGCGTAGAACAATTTGCATGCACGTGACCCGTAATCTTAATGGAATAGCTAGATACTAATATAATGTAGATCGATTACTTGGTACATACTTGGTAATACCGGTATAAGTACCGGTTTTCTTGTTACTTTTGATTGTCATTTGAAAGAGAACATGTGCAGATTCCCCAAATATATTACCGAATATATAAAGGAGAATGGGGTAACTCGGTTACACGCTGGCGACGGTTAATTTACAGTGTGCCCTACAAATTAATATCTCTGATTCGGACCCTTGTCAGCGGCTGGGAGCGGTCGCGTACGACTCAAGACATGAGAGGATGAAGGGGTATTGTGCGTTATCTTTTTGAATCCCCATTAATAAGGGTGTTTTGGAGAATTTTGTGACGTTATAAATTTATTCGTACATTTAAATTTCCCTAGCACCATCTATATAGCAAAGGAACTCAATTGCTTATAAAATACATATTACTAAAAGGTCACAAGGTTCAAAGTTTCTGTTTCCATAGCAAAATATGACAACCTATAATATTTACTTCTTGGAATTCTCGTTCTACAAATTTTGATATTTACTGGTGATAGATGTACATTTTATGAAGTTAACCTTTATAATGTCTAAATCTTTTTATATCCGTCGTATTCAATAATCGTAGGCACAAAATTGAATTTGTAGTATTCGTATCTCGTATATTTCTAATATTTCGTAAGTAGGCATCCAATAGCCGACAGTGGCGAAGATCAAAGCCCTCGAAGAAAGTTCCACTTGGAGTTGTTTTGTTGCGAAACAATTTGAATTATGCTCAATGACTCGAAATCCTGGGAATGTAATGCGACTCCCTCTGGCGGCAGAGTTTGGAACTTTGACAATTAATTAAAAGTTTTAAGAAACCTTCCTTAGCCCCGCTCACTCAATGTCGCCAGATGGGTATCACGTTTTACCAATTTTTTTATCAAAAATTTTTAAATGCGGATTTTTTTGATAATTTAAGAGTAAGACCTATTTTGATGATTTTCGTTGAGGGATATAAACTTATTAACACAAATACAGCCGTTGTTTTTTAAAAAAAGACAGCAGAGTTTTGGCGGGAACTCAGTAAGGCCGTGTCGCCGCATTGTTTAAAAATAGTCTTGTTGTAAATAAAGTGCCGAATTATAAGTTTGAGTGTGGGTGTTTAATATTATGTGGTGAAACATAACCTTTCGTGTGATGCCTGTAGTAAAGACGCCACTATTTTACTAAGCCTTGACCAAACTTAAACTTGACTTACTTTGACTGTGACTTAGACTTGTTTTACTAAATTTATCTTTAAATACTTGAATAACGAAACAAAGTCCAGGCCATCACTGCTTTGGCGCTCATTACTTTGAGACTTTCGATGGTTAGTCTCAACAGCCCAGTAATTTCACTAGCTGCAGTGCCCTTCAAACCGGAACACAGTAATGTTTACACACTACTGCTTGGCGGCAGAATAAATGGTTCTGCGGTGGTACCTACCTAGACGACCTCCTGCTAAGGAGATCTACCACCAAGTAAAGTACTTACATTAGAACAGTTGTCTGAGATACGTATATGTAGATACATATAGAAATTAGCAATTATAGATTTTAGTCATTAATCTATGGTCTGAGTCGCAGCGGAATAGTTCGGTTCGGTTCCTTTGAATCTTGTTAAAGATCACTGCTCATCGAAGTTCTCGTCTGAAGCTGGGAACAGAAACTGTGGTAACTAATCTAATTTACCATTCCTGAGTTGATGAACCAAAGCATTACTGCGAATTGAAGTCTTGCAATGGTCGACGGTTCTTTATAAGTAGATTGCACACAAATAATAATGTGCATAGAATCTGTTTGTAGGCATATTATGGAAATTAATCAGTACTTTGGATTTATTTGAAAAATATTTAAAAAAGTACTTAACATTTAAAATTCATAAAAATTACTACACTTAGGACATGTTAGTATTCTTTGTTATATTATATACAGGGTTATTAGTTTAGGCACTAAGTCGAAAGGGGGTTTTGGTACTCATCATTATGAACAACTTTAACAAAACCAATTCTAAAATCGTAAAAAACAGGTGTTATATAAATACATTTCATCGACCTTCAACAAAATGTATGAAACAGCTAATATTCTCTTGTAATTTCAGGATTGGTGCCATGGTAAAAGTTGTTTACAATGACAAGTGCAATGGCCGCCTCTCAACTTTTTGTAGCAATGATAGCTCAGTGGTTAGCGCGGTAGGTTCGCATGCCGAAGGGCGTGAGTTCAAACCCCAACAATGAGCTTGAGCTGCCGGTGAAGGAAAACATCGTGAGGAAACCATAGCATGGTGGTAGGGTACTTTCTAGTACTCGGCTGGCTAGCTACCACCCTCAAGTTGAAAATCTGCCGCCAAGCATCTAACGGTGTGTTCCGGCAGCCTCACTTGAGAGCCAGTTCCATTCCAGGCTAGGTGTGCTTTACCATCTTCGACCACACCTTCACTTAACATCAGGTGAGCTGTGGTCAAACACCTGGCCTGTCAACCATTAAAAAAAAAAACTTTGTACACTTCAAGAACCTTGTATAATATTCGGAATAAATTTCGTTTTTCTGTTTTTTGAAAAAAAAAGTGACTAAATTCGGGACTTGTTAATCTATTTCTATACTATTATAAAGAGGAGAGATTTGATTGTTTGTATTGAACAGGCTCTGAAACTACTGGGCCGATCTTAATAATTCTTTCATTATTAGAATGCTACATTGTCCGATATGGACATAGGCTATATTGTATTTAAAAAGCAATTAGGGATCCGTATGGAAAATTTAATAATGTAACCCAAGCAAGCGCAACGAAACTACTGACAATAGAATAAAGTGATGTTTTATAGAGCAAATTGACAGCTACAAATAAGACCGCAATATCATATGTCTAACTATTACAGTTGTCATCTACATCTTATAAAAAGGAAACATTTAATTTTTTTTGTTTGTATTGAATAGGTTACGAAACTACTGGATCGATAAATTCATATTGTTAATCGAGTTTTGATTTCACGTGCGAAGCCGGGGCGAGCTGCTAGTATTATTATAAATTGCTTTAATCGTTACCAACGCTTGGAGGTGACGATTAAATCAATTTAACATTTCCCCACAAAATAGCAGTATACGTATCAAGCGCTTTAAAAGTGCTCAATTTAAAGTCGAGCAGATAATAACTTAATCTGGTTGCATATATCCACGGTTAGCGCTTTCTGAGCGGGTGCATAAATTGTGGCCTATGTGAAAAATAGAGCTGGCTGCGAATGCAGGTCTTAAATTCTCTACAAGGTGCAATGTTAAATGCGTCGTTTTCATGCTACGACCAATTAGCGAGAGTGGTTTGTCGTAATTGGGGGTTTTATATTGTGGTTGGACGTGTATTTTTGTTTTTGACTAGTTTTAGTCAAAATTTTAATATTTTTAGACAATTGTTTTCACGTATTACTATAATATAATTATGCTATGTTATTAATTTTTAGTCATTCGTCGACTTTGTCGGTGAGAGGTCGTCGTACTTGTCGAGAACGATGCGACACAAGTTATTCTAAAGACGACATCAATCTTACATTTTAATTACACTACGAGTATGTTTCCTATTAACAGAAAATGTTTGGAGGGCTAAATACTTTTAAGTATTTTGTATACAAAGAGGACTCATCAAAAATGGACCAAATAAATAGCAAATTAATTTGGTTTAATTTGCGGGCTTGCTACTGAGAAAGTTTTTTTTACTCTAGTTACGTATCCCACTAATATTGTAAATGTGAAAGTTTGGATGGATGTAATGGATATTTGTTACTCTTTCATGCAAAAACTATTGAACGGATTTGGACGAAATTTGGTATGGAGGTAGCTGAGACGCTGGATTAACACATCAACGCTACTTTTTATCTCGAAAACATGTAGCGGGTGACACCGCGGGGCGCAGCTAGTATTCAATATTACTTATCAAGTTTTATTATTTAAGTCCATTTGCCAACATAAAAATTTCGTACTGAAACATAAAATAACGACACCATTTCCATATAGCATATACATATTTCAGTTGACGATACACGTTTTAGCTTATTTATATCTATTATATATTATCTTTATAGCTCATAACCCCATGATACACATTATACAGCATGCTTACATTGCAGGCGATAAATAAGCAACGGCAATACAGTAAAGTGCTTGTCTTTTGGTCATAAAACACCAACAATTGTGAAGCCAGCCCCCGTTCTGAGGTTGTCGCTAAAACTTTACGAGCCGGGGTAATAAACGTTCGAATATGGTTCATAAGGAGTCGTTAGATGTCCTATCTTTATCTCGGTGTTTATACTGCTAGATAGAAAACGCTGGCTCTTCGATTCTAGTACTCTTACAGACGAGAGATATGAATAATGATGTAAAAGCAAGATTGTTTAAACAGTTCCCTCATTTATAGTTCACAAGATTAGAGAACAGAGACTAGGTGATAGGTCTCCTTAGCTAAAGGTCGTGTAAAATAACACCCCAATATCAGACATTCTGTGTGTACACAAGTGTGTACTATGTTCTGGTTTAAAAGGTACCGCAGCTATAAGAATCACAGGCCTATTGAGACCAACTATCGAACGTCTCAAAGTATTGTTGGGCCAAAAGAGCGATGCTCCGGAATTTGTTTTGTTACAGAAATTACAATACAATAGGCATAAACAGTCGTTATGTCTTACCATCGTGAGAAATAAGGTTTAGTTCATCAGCTATGACACGAACGTTTTGTTCGTGTCTTAGCGTCTACCTAAATAAACAACGATAAAAATGTTTTTGTTTAAAATATTGTATAAAAATAAAAAGTATCTAATTATTACATCAGTTATCTGATTCCCATAGATTTTGAATTGTCTAGTCGGAAACTGTCGTGACTTTTAGTATGGTAATAAAATTGAGACGAATAAGGTGCATTACTGACAATGCCTGCGCATTACCATGAAAGCGGCACGTAGAACAAGACAAGTATAGAAGTAAGAATATTTATCTTTTCTGTATATTTTGTAAATACGCTCTAGTAAAGACTTACTAGACACAAATACTACGATCGAAAAGATTTTCATAAAAAAGCAAACGCTAACATTGGTACTCCATCGAAGTGCAATTAACAAGAAAGACAATAAAACGAGATACACGTACTCGTCAACTGCTGGAATACCTGGTGATGCGGTTACGACCGGCAGAGATCGCTGGTACACTCCGCGCCAAAGTTTCTCACCGACCTGAATTTCGATGGAAGTTTTGGAAGGAAGTTGAATTTACATAATTATTTATACTTTTGCACTTATTTCATACAGATCATAATTATTTATTCAATGTTAACGCGATAGAAATACGGAAGCACAGTAAAAATACACTCTGTATTATTATTAATTTCGTTGTTCTTAAACGTACTCTGCACTTTTTTGGCTTTCATATTAATTCATTGTTGGGATTGCGTGGATTTGATTCCTGTCCAAAACCCACGTATACGAAAAACGTAGACGTTTCTACTGTGTCTGGATGTTCTGTATTATAAGAATGTAGTTACTTGTTTTAATGTCGAATTTCATGAATAAATGTTTATTCGTGGTAACAAACAGATACACATAGCAAATGATTGTGACACCAATGTGATCTTTCATTTGATCGTTTGGAATGGTTATAAAGTTTGACACTGACTAGAGGCAGTGTCAAACTTTGAAACTTTATAACCATTCCTGGATTCCGATGTACGATAAACTGTACATCGGAAGTCGGGAATAGTAAATAGTGAACGCGTGTCATTCCATTCCAGGCTTGTAGTATTTCGGAATAAAAAATTCCGACATACTGCCTGAAATAGAACTGGCTCTCAAGTGAGGCTGTCGGAACTCACCGTTAGATGCGTGGCGAGAGATTTTCAACTTGACGGTGGTAGCTAGCCAGTCGAGTACTAGAAAACACCCTACCACCGTGTTAAATCTGATCACGCAGGCGATACTCTACTTATACGGGTTACTTACAGCTTGTTCTACGTCTGTACTGTGACTTTGGCATATAAGAATTACGTAGAACTTAACGAACGTAATTATTCATTGAAGAATTTTAATTGTATGACAAATTATAATATGTTTTTTTTATTATTAATATTTTAAAAGATGACTTTTTTAAACATTTACAATAAATAAGAAGACGTATACAAACAAATTAAAAATTAATATTAAGTTAGACAGCTACAATTGTAGCACCTATTAAAATAAACTTGTATACACATGAGAAAAACCTAGACGAAGGTCCCTGATAATGTTAGGGGTACATTGGTGGAGGAGGACGGCAAAAAAAGCAAATGCACTAAAAATGATTAAATAAAAAATCCCTTTTACTCCCGCCAGGGACGCTGTCCCAATTTCCTTTGTAAGTAAGTAAATGTTACGAATGATTATGCTAGCTCTTTTTTTTTATGGTTGCCAGGCTAGGTGTTTTGACCACAGCTCACCTGATGTTAAGTGAAGGTGTGGTCGAAGATGGTAAAGCACACCTAGCCTGAAATGGAACTGGCTCTCAAGTGAGGCTGTCGGAACACACGGGTAGATGCTTGGCGGCAGACTTCCAACTTGAGGGTGGTAGCTAGCCAGCCGAGTACTAGAAAGTACCCTACCATCATGCTATGGTTTCCTCACGATGTTTTCCTTCAGCAGCTCAAGCTCATTGTTGGGGTTTGAACGCCCTTCGGCATGCGAACCTACCGCGCTAACCACTGAGCTATTATCGCTACACAGGTCTGTAAACGTGTCGCAAATATGAGTTTTAATCAATAACAACGTTCAAAAGCCACCGCGGTGCAATCACTACATCCAACCGAGTGTGATCGTGATTAATGTGCTTAAAATTAATTAAGTTACATCCCCCGAACTTCCTTACGCGCAGGCAATTCCCTTAATTACTTTGTAACTATTTACAATTACGCGGTGCTGCTACGTCACTTAACTTCAAAATTTAATTAGAGAAGCACGCTTGCCGACAGCCTTACTTATGTTGTTCGTCTTGTGACGGTGGGCATGCGCAACTTAAATGTTAAGCGTAATCAAATACGCGGCTGTTTGCGCTTAAGATGGTTCGATTTCCATACAAATATTTTTTTCCTACGCTGCGCTTGTTGGTCCGTGGTCTCCACTCCAGAACTTTGCAGCCCCATCGGCTATCAGTTCTGCGTGCTATGTGCTTCACTGCCACTTCAACTTGCTAAGAACTTTGAATAAGAATCTATCTAAAGTAGCGCTATATTTATTTTTTATGGTAATGCTAGGTTTTTGACCACAGCTCACCTGATGTTAAGTGAAGGTGTGGTCGAAGATGGTAAAGCACACTTAGCTTGGAATGGAACTGGCTATATGTGAGGCAGCCGGAACACACCGTTATATGCTCGGCGGCAGATTTTTAACATGAGGTTTGTAGCTATCCAGCTGTGTACTAGAAAGTACCCTACCACCATGCTATGTCACGTAAAAGCGATAAGGTGGTTCGATTTCCATACAAACAATTTTTTCCATTTATGGACAAATGGAGCATAATTTAACAGTGACATCACAGCTCCTGACGTTTATTTTGGTCTTTATTTGCGGCAAATCACAATTACTTGAATAAAACAATAGATTTATAATTTTAGTAGTAGATCATTGTTATAAAAGTCATCACAGACTTAAAACAAAAACGAAATGTGAATAGATATACGTATCGTATGCACAGTACAAAATAATTTAAAAGCTCGCAATGTGTCATATCTTATTTTGCAAGAGACTCTGCACCTGAGATAAATAGAATGCGAATTTTCCCGGAGCATAATATACAAATATATGAAACGCGCACAGCGAGACGATAAACGAACGTGAACGATATAGAAACGAAAATACGCTAGAGTTTCATTTACGATTCAGCTAAATACATATTCATGTATTATATCATTTGAGATAGGTAGGAAATTGCTATTGAATTTGTCGTTGATAAAAATACATTTGAAGTCCAATCCTTATCATGATCATCAACTTCATCTTTCTTCTAGGCCAGCCTGGTGGCCGTTTCACCGGAGAACCAATCGATCGTTTGTTTTCGCCAGTAGCTCCGCTGGCATTCAGCGGATGTGTCTATCCCAGTCGCATTTTAGCATGGCAGCACTTGAGAGCCAGTTCCATTCCAGGCTAGGTGTACTTTACCATCTTCGACCACACCTTCACTTAACATCAGGTGAGCTGTGGTCAAACAACTAGCCTGTCAACCATAAAAAAAAAAAAAGCTTATGCCATTTAACGTTAACAGGTTTTAAAAGTGATACGTTTTTGAAACGTTCTGCCTACTGCCAGAGTAAAAAAAAACAGAGATCATGTGAAAAGCGTCGGCAAAAAGTCGGCAAATACAAGTGCGACAACAGAAGTAAGTACTTCTGTTGTCGCACTTGTATTTGCCGACTTTCCGAACGTAAAACAATCAAAGTCTATACCGGAAACTACGTGCCAGCTGTTGATGGGTATCACCGTAACGGAAACCGAGGCGCTTTCGATCTTCTTCGTTCGTCACGGACCGACCGCTTGCAGTCACTTCGAGAACACACCAGCTGCCTGAGCTTGACCGTCTGGTGTTACTAAGTGTGAATTATATAATATAGGTGTAATATTGTCTCCAAATGTGTGTCTGTCTATGTATACAGTGTCTTGCATCTAGCAAATGAATGTATTAAATTAAATAAATTAAATTATTTTTATTGACACAAAAACGATTAAACAGTTACATTTATGTCACAAAATTATAAAATAACATACTTAATTCAAAATAAAATGACACATTAAAATATAATGTTAGGTTCAAATATAATGATGTATAATTGTATATATACTTGATAGTAACCTGTGTCTCTTTTACTTCACCTTTGTCGAAGTAGTATTTTACTTTTGAACTTGTTGACCTGAATGTCATAATATGTTAAAAAGAAATAAAGCGCTGCAGTCAAATGGCACAAATAACACCGATGGCGCCGCCGATAGCGCGATATCGCGTGTTTCGGATTTACTATCGCCCATTGAAAGACCCCTAAAAATAGTGCTCGACGCGCTGTAGCTACCCACTGTAGGGTAACCATACAAAACTGGCACAATGTTCAAAAGGTTATTACGTTTCTACCTGAAAAATGTAAAGTAAATTTAAGGGAGCATGAAAGGAAAATGTGGGTAGTTTTCAATTATTTCTACCTCAATATCAACCTATCAGTTTGATATCAGAAGATTTTTGAAGTGCTTCATGCCTTAAGCGTAGGCCGGACTGTTGTAAACAAGCTTCTAACAGGGGTCACCTTGATGGGAGGCTCGTGGAGCCCACGGTTGGTATTTGCGTCCACACTGATTTACAACAAGGCTCCCACTTCTACAACGGAGGCATCCACACGCGGTTAAAAACGCGCGTCCGTCCAAAGAGGTTGTTGAAGGTCAAACGAATTTTTGTTACAAACAAGACGTGTTTACACTTGTAAACCGCCGGCGGAGAGCGATGTGGAGGGCTTGTTTACAACAGTATGGTTCACGCTTTATTGACATAGTACCATATCGCCGTCAGAATTATTTTAAGGCGTCTTCACGTAATCTGTGACCTTTTTTCTGTTTCCTCTGAAAACCTTTGACATGGTAACCCTAAAGGTAAGTACAGGCAGCGCCGCGCCGAAACGAATGAATTGCCAGGGTGCTAATGTTTTATACTGCCCAGTAGGAATGTTACTCGCCGAGTTTGAAGGTTGAATGGGAAAAAATAAAAATGTTTATTAAATTACAAGTTTTCATTTCATTTTCATTTGTTCACACGTTAAGGTTTTCGGTTGTATATCCTAAAATAGCGATCAACAATTTCAGAGGCCTTCGGGCGGTATATTAATTCTGACATAGGGCTCTTATCTCTTGCCCCACACGTTTGAAACCGGGTGGCTGGTAGCCATACCGCATCCACGCTCCGGGGGCCCATCAGCGGCCTAGCACGTTTTACTAAGTACGCAAGTTTTTTCAAACAAATCCTTTTGTTTCAGATCGGTTCGCTAAAGAGCTACTATCTACTGTCACATCATGAGGTGCACAAGCGATCCCTAGAACCTAGCCACGAGCACCATAGAAAACTTAACGACGAACCACAGGTAAGATTGTGTTATTTTTTCATTGGACATAAATAATCTGGACATCAGAAATAGACAACTTTGTTTGTGTACTTTAGTGTCTCCGTCGAAAGCTACAGTAGTGCAAACAAAACAGCTGAACCTCCATCCAGACAGGACTGTAAAAACATCTTCACGCTTAATTGTAAAGCATTGTCTTTCGACACAAGCCATAGATACTTTTAGATTTTATTACTTAGATTTTTTAGCTGTTTTTTTTTAATGGTTGACAGGCCAGGTATTTGACCACAGCTCACCTGATGTTAAGTGAAGGTGTGGTCGAAGATGGTAAAGCACACCTAGCCTGGAATGGCCTGTTTGACCTGATGTTACGTAATGGTGTGATCGAAGATGGTAATATACATATATGAAGCCGATAGCCTCACTTGCGAGCAAGTCCACTCCCAGGCTAGGTGTGTTTACCATTTTCGACCACACCGTCAGTTAACATCAGCTATGGATTAAGGACCAAGGATTGAGGCTGTCGAAACATACTATAAAATGTTGGCGACAGATTTTCAACTTGAGGGTAGTTAGTAAGCCCAGTATTAGAAAGTATATGCTCTGCCACTATGCTATGGTTTCCTTACGATGTTTTCCTTCACCGGCAGCTCAAGCTCATTGTTAGGGTTTGAACCCACACTCTTCGGCAAGCGAACCTACCGTGCTAACCACTGAGCTATCATCGCTATATCGTCTGCTCGTCGAGTCGGCATTTTACACGGACAGACATTAAATTCCCGCGCCTAATGATCTATAATAAAGTTACCTTGCAAGCTCGTGTTATTACATACGCGACGAGTTCCCGAAATGAAGGATGTCATTATTTTTACTGCAAAAACACGGCTCACGTAGATTATTACGAGTTTTGACAAAGTATTCTGTAGCCGTCACATCTCGTCCCCCAACCTGAGCAATCGTATCACGAATCGCATTTATAAACTGAATATTTTATGGCAACTCATACATACTCAAACTGCTGCGCGGATATACAAATTGTATTTGGGATGTAGCTGCGACGGCGTTAGGGATAGTACTTCCGTCTATGTTTCAATGTAAAAATCAGGGATGACTATCGTGCCAAAGTTAAATTGTAAAATAGTTCCGTCCGTCTGTCTGTCTGTCTGTATGTCTGTCTGTCTGTCTGCCTGTCCGTCTGTCACCAGGCTGTACCTATCTCATGGGCCGTAATAGTTAGACAGTTCTCCCACTACCAACCATCCCTCCACGTCAAACTGTCACCCCACTCCAAACCCCCTCCTCCTCCTCAACAAACACACAGTCTATAAACGCCACACGGAGCGTGACCCCCGGCACAGAAACTTCCCCAAAAAGCATATCCATACACCATCTTTTGGAAAACGCAGAAAGCGGAGTGCCGGGAGTTAGGATTCGGGGTGTGGCTCTCTTTATGGACAGCAACAAAGAAAGGTTCGGAATAGGCTTTTGCCTAGCCCGGAGCCAGAAACGCGTTCGCCTATCGCCTGGACTAGCTTGTCTGCTCAACGGGAATACCGCCAAAGTAACCATGAAGCGAAAATCCTACGACGCCATGCCAGAGTGCGAGGTAGGTGGCCACCGATTTCGACTAGTGCGATCGAAAAACAAAACGATTGCACTGTTCGATTGGGCGGCACAATCACCTTTCGCGCAAGCTGGGTCGCTACTTGAGTATCTGAGCAGAAAAGCAGACAGCACGCCCCGGGTAATAAGCGTGGATGCGATGATGGTAGAATTCTCGAAAGCGGAAGTCGCAGACCGGCTGGGTTGCACTAAAGCCTCTGAATATCATGAGGTGGTTGTGTACGAAGACAGGGGAGAAAACTTAAGTTTTCTCAAGGCTCCAACACACGACAACACTAGCGCAACAGACAGCTGGGGACATCCCGTTCCAAGTTCGACCACTCAATCCGGCTCGGAAAGGGTACAACAAAAAGCAGCAGCCGAGAGGGCCGCAGCTCTTTCGGGTGGTAGCCGAAACGAAAGAGAAGACCATGTAGCGGCTTTCGCAACAGCTTTTAGTGCAGCAGCACAGAGCTTGTTCCGAATCAAACCCAAATCACCACCCCTCCCAACATTAGTGGCCCCGAGAGCAGCTTCACAAACTCAGGCAGCACGGACGAGAGCCGACATGGGGCAGGTCGATTCGCCCCAATACATCCTGGCATCGGGGCCACAGGGCCACGCGAAAAATGCTTTCCTCGAATTCCTAGCCACATTGAGAGCGATAAGAAAAGTCAATCTCAGGAACTGCGATAACATCCTGCAGTCCTTCAGACTAGGAAGTGAAAGTCTACTAAAACAGGGACTTGAGGAGGCGGAAGCTGCCATATACGACAACGCCACTTCCCAGGTTATCAGGGGAACCATGAAAGGACAATATATGGCAGCTTACAGTGCAGAAAGTGGCTTTGTGGCACTAGATGAAGCCGAGACGGAGCGAACAGGAAGACCAAAATACGCGATACCATCGAATGACCCAATCGTAGTCACCGCCAAGTGCACCAAGATAATGCTGGATGACAGGATCCTCGAGATGGCTAAGACTATCGAAGGGAACTCAGATGTCGAGGCAAATTGGGACAACTGGGTGGTGCCAAAGATGCAATGGGTCAACGGAGTTCCAGGGTGTGGAAAGACAACATGGGTGATCAGACATTTCGATGTCGACAGGGACGCTATCATCACCACAACAACAGAAGCAGCAAAAGATCTGAGGGAGAAACTATCGCACAGAATAGGTGACCTGGTAAAAACCAGGGTGCGAACCATGGCTTCCTCCCTCGTAAATGGTTTTGGTAGAAATAGCTTCAGCCGCCTTTTGGTGGATGAAGCCCTTATGAACCATTTTGGAGCCATAGTAATGGCTGCACGGCTGTCTGGTGCTAGCGAACTTGTCCTTGTCGGAGACGTCAATCAATTACCTTATATCGACAGAGAAAATATCTTCGAAATGAGGTACCATCGCCCAAACCTGGTCACAAACATCAGTCAGGAGTTGCTTTGCACACATAGAAACCCAATGGACGTCGCGTACGCGCTGAGGGAAATATACTCCGGTATATATTCCTCAGCTCCCCGTATTAAATCCCTTGAGCACAGACGGTACAAGGGAGCGCAAATACCCATCACCCTTCCCAACACACTTTTCTTAGTGCACACTCAAGAAGAAAAGGAAACCCTCATCAGCCTAGGGTATGGGGGAGGCACGGGGTCGCGCACTCTTACCATCCATGAAGCTCAGGGGTTAACGTACGAGTCGGTAATCGCCATAAAGACCAAGCCAAAAATGAAGCTGCACGAGAGCGTGTCGCATGCGGTCGTCGCAGTATCACGGCACACCGGGACCTTCGTCTACTACGCCGACAATACTGAAGACGATGCTATCTGTCGGTTCGTGCGTCGTGCGTCGGCTGCGTCACCGAAGACCATCAAAGAATATAATTTGCAGATGGCCATCAAAGATCGGAACACGGCGGTGATGGAGGCCTTGAGTCGGGAGGAGGCGATTTCAAACGAAAACTCATGTAAATAGAAATAAGGATTGTGTGTATGCCTCGAGCATTCATGCTCACCATCGAAGGCTCCTTCTTGCGGCGGCGTCGTGTGTCGGGTCGCTCTCTTCCCTCAGATATGGTTGAGGAGGGCGATGGCTGGCACATGCGTCATACTCGTGATCGGGTGCTGCTTGCGGGTCGCTGGTCTGCTCGCGGTATACACACAATCTAGTACCTACTTTAACCTTAGATTAAGATCCTACTAACCTCTCCTCTTTTTGTAATGTAAAATTGTAAAAAAAAAAAAAAAATTTTGTAACTAAAGTTGACAAAGGTCACGGACCCCAGCGTCTGTGGAGCGTAGAATAATAAAAAAAAAAAAAAAAAAAAAAAAAATAGTTAGACAGTTGAAATTTTCACAGATGATGATATTTCTGTTGCCGCTATAATAAAAAATACTTAAATAAATATTTAATTGGGCTCCCATACAACAAACTTGATTTTATGACGTTTTTACAGATAATGTTACGGAACCCTTTGTGCGTGAGTCTGACTCGCACTTGGCCGGTTTTCTATGTTTGACCACAGCTCATCTGATGTTAAGTGACGGTGTGGTAGAAAATGGTAAAGCACACCTAGCCTGAAATGGATCTGGCTCTCATGTGAGGCTGCCGGAACACACCGTTAGGTGGCTTGGCGACAGATTTTCAATTTGAAGGTGGTAGCTAGCCAGCCGAATACTAGAAAATACCCTACCACCATGCAATGGTTTCCTCGCGATGTTTTTCTTTACCGGCAGCTCAAGCTTATAGGATTGAATCCTCGTCCTTCGGCGTATGATCCGACCTCGCTAACCACTGAGCTATCATCGCTACAAGTCGAAACCATTCTAAAAATATATATATTCTAGGAAATTTCTCATGTCATCTAGACCAAAACTAAGCAAAGCTTGTAAATCAGATAACTGATAGAGTACTCATATACAATTTGTTAGTAAAGAAGAATAGAAAACACCCAGACACAAAACAAATATGAAAGCTCGTCACTCAGCATGGGCTAACTGGGCAGATATAAAACTTGCAGTTTCTGTTGTCAAACCGATAAACTAGGATGCCGCTATTGCTAATTATGAATAAATTGAGGTATATTGTTGAGCGAAAAGGTTATAGGGTGACGTCACAAATTAAGGTGTATTCTATAGATACGTAGGTTTATATAAAAAGGCACGTGTGTAAATACATGCGCAAGGTTTTAACGCACCGAACATTTTATTTTTAAGTGACGCTGCTGGCATATTGGTTCTTTTTTTTAAACAAAAGAGCAGCAGACTGTTTTAATTTACAATACTGAAATCCGTTTATTCATTTTACTATGGAAACTGACGTGGTTTTGACACATTTTTGTTTTACTTATATGCGGAATTTAATTTTATTGGAAACTCCAAACAAAGCAAGCAAAACACAAATAAAGAAGCAAGAGCAAGAAGACGAGGCCGCGCGCGCGTTGTACCAAGCTTTGTCTTCATGATAAAGGCCACGTGATATGATCGAAAAAAGAGTTTTTTTTTTATGTAATAGTAATGAGACGAACGATGCGCTCTCCTGATGGTAAGAGATAACGCATGTCCATGACCATTGCAGCAATACACAGAACTTTGAGTAACAAAACAAAGTCCAGGGCATCGCTGCTTTGGCGCTCATTACTTTGAAACTTTCCATGGTTAATCTCAACAGCTCAGTAATTTCGCTAGCTGCAATACTCTTCAAACTGGAACACAGTAATGTTTACACACTACTGCTTGGCGACAGAATATCTGGTACTGCGGTGCGGTGCGATGTTTCCGATATAATTACTTGAGTAATCCCACATAAGTAAAACAAAAATTTATTCAAACCTATGATGATGAACTCTAATGTCTTTACTTTTTCTAATATGATGTATTGAACACCTGTGTTCTAAATGTCTAGGGATATAAATATAGTGAGAGTGAAAATAGAATATCAGTCACAAGGGATGACTCAAGTCCATCTGGTCCCCAGAAACTAACAAGCAAAATAGACACGAGCAACATCCCTAATTTCGCGCAATGCATAAAGAAAAGGTCGAAATTACGAGCACGGAAATACGGTACACATCGCAGAACGTAAACAAGATAAAGTAAGGTCCCGTACGCACTAGACGTACACAACGGGACGACAAAAAGATTAAGTGAGGTCGCGGATTAGAGGGTTACGGACGCACGTGAATCTTTGCACTTTAGGCTGGGTACAGAATCACTGTCATTGTGTGACGTCACTTCCTTGTGTTTTACTTCCCGAACGTGTCTAACTTTGTTTTAAACTAATATTTTGTTGGACTATATACTATAATATAATACTACAAATTATAGTCGATTACTACTGAGACTGGGTTATAACTAAAATATGTAAAAGAAAGACAAAAAAGGAGAGATACGACACGATACGATACGAGTAAGATAATATTTATGTTAAAAAAATTACATATTTTTCTCGGAAAATTGGAGAAGAATTTTGCCCAGCAGTAGGACGATTTAACACTAATATTTTAAGGTGAAAATGTTTACGTTAGTTTGTCACTTTTGAGGCTGTAACGGGTAGATGAATTTCAATTAAATTTGGATTGCAGCTAGCTTATACTCTGGAATGACAAATAGGATATTTTTTGTCACGGAACTAAAAACGAGAGTTTAAAGGCAGAGCATAGCTAGTAGGGTAGTTATGCGCAGCACCATAATTACCTGGTGGTAATGGTGCGAGATGACCGTTTAGGAGTTCCTTTCTCTGGAGTCAAAACTCAAGTCATACCATGAAAATACATTGTCATCGAAAAGCGGCTCTAAAAAAATTCAGCTTGCAAGATTTGACCTAAAGCAACTAACAAAAACACATACATTGTAGGTTAAATGAAAGCTTGTAAAAAGCGCTTGGAGCGAAATATAAAAAAAAAAAAAACAATTTTTGGGAAATCTTATTTTTTTTGTTTTCTTCGCTTCTTTTATATGCTCTGTACATATATATTTTACACGGTCTTGCGGTTTTTAAATTGACAAAAAAATTTGCAGTCTACGTCCACCCTAAAAACCTCTAGCGACACTCACGATATTATTCTCGTGAAATATTAACTTTTTGAACGCGCCCGTGATTGTGCCCCTTTGTGCTAACACCCACGAACCTCCAGTTCTGAGGAAGGTACCTTGGCGTAATCTATTCTGCAAAGCTTCGTGAATTACCAAGGCCGCATCATGAAGTTAGGTATTACAAATTGTTGTACGACAAATCGCTTTAAAAAACCTTTTAAAATATATCTATGTAAATAAAAAAGCATGTGGTGTTCGTTGTTAAGTGCATAACTTGAGAACGGCTAAACAAATTCAGCTATTTTTTTTATTTAGAATTTACTTCGCACTTATTTATTAAAATCAGCTAGTAATATAGAATTTATGTTAATGTTATCGTCGAGTCCGTTCTTCAAATACAGTAGTGCTACTAATATAAATTAATTCTACGCACTTTTACTTATCGCAAATCATTGCATTATTATTCCACTGAAATATTTTCACTACATCTGTAAAAGAAGATGTTACCTACTTATTTTTATAAAACTCTGCTTACTCCCATCTTAGCTCATTTGGTAGAATATCTTTTTTATTTTTTTTTAATGTAAAAAATAATGAGATGAACGAGACGCTCTCCTGATGGTAAGTGATAACCTGTCCATGACCATTACAGCGATACACAGAATTCTGAGTAATAAAACAAAGTCCAGGGCATCGCTGCTTTGGCGCTCATTACTTTGAGACTTTCGATGGTTAGTCTCAACAGCCCAGTAATTTCGCTAGCTGCAGTACCCTTTAAACCGGAACACAGTAATGTTTGCACACAGAATAACTGCTACTGCGGTGGTACCTACCTAGACGACCTCCTGCTAAGGAGATCTACCACCAAGTTAAATATCTGCTCCAAGAGTTGTAGGGCGTTGGTTCGATTC
Organism: Biston betularia; assembly: GCA_905404145.2. Lineage (NCBI taxonomy): Eukaryota > Metazoa > Arthropoda > Insecta > Lepidoptera > Geometridae > Biston > Biston betularia. Next base: position 3,630,649 of record FR989877.1, read on the forward strand.
CTACCAAGATAAACATTTCTTCGACTAAATGGTTGTTCTGTGTCTGGGTGTTCTGTACGAGTATGTATTATAAGTATCTATTTACAAAAAATAAAATAAGATGTTTATTTATGTACCGAGACGAATAAGTCTCTCGCTTGATGGTATATGTCGGAGAGCCTGCCCTGTCACCATTTAATTTACTTAAGCAATAATAACAAACCCAGTCACATAACCCATATCAGAATCACTGAGTCCCAATGGACAAAATATTTAATACCCAAAGTATTAACCTTTCCTTAAGGCTCTATATTCTAAAGTTTCCAGCACGTTTGTTGCTGCAGTCGATCATCAGTCTAATGACGTATGCTATAAAGCCGCATTTAGCAGAGCAAACATATGGCGGTTGTTTGAGTTTGAGCTTGTCAAACTCCGGTTTTTATTTACTTTCATTATTGGAAAAGTAAAATCTAAACGCAATTGTAATTTACAAAGTCTTAAAAAAAAGCTTATCTATTGCTGTAATCTTATCATGTTTTAATGATCTCGAATAGCACTGTTTTGTTTTCAATGTCACCTTTAACTTGAATTTCTAATGAGGAAATAATGTTTAATTAAGTTTCTACTCTAAGTTCTTTAGTATTATAATCAACTAGCTGCGCGCCGCGGTGTTGCCCGCTATTCCCACGTAAAAAAGGCATTTTTCGGGATAAAAAGTAGCCTATGTGTTAATCCAGGTCAGCTCCATACCAAATTTCATTACAATTAGTACAGCCGTTTGGGCGTCAAAAAATAACAAACGTAGACACACACTCACAAATTTATCTATACTATTTTAAAGAGAAAAGATTTGATTGGTTGTTTGCTTGTTTGCATTGAATAGGGTCCGAAACTACTGAACCGATTTCAAAAAATCTTTTACCGTTGGGAAACTACATTATCTCCGTGTGACATAGGGTAACATAGACATACTTTTTATTCCTGTATTCCCACGGGAACGGGAACTACGCGGGTGAAACCGCGAGGCGTCCGCTAGTAATAAAATAAAAATATTAATATTAATATTAGCCTTTATAATGTTAATATGATTTTAGTAAATTTTTACAATAAAATTAATAAATTATGTGACATACGATCCAAATCTTCAAGAGAATGTAAAATAATAGTCTTCAAATATTTGCAAACACTAACACATTTAGATACAGAAAATTTACTTAAAATAATAAAATAACTTAAAAGTAGCTTTGAGCGCAGATACACACACATTCACACACACACACACACACACACACACACACACACCCACACACACACCCACCATCCGCACCGCACCTATCTATATTGTAATCGCAAGTGTAAGTAGTCCCTGCGAAACAGGTCCTCGCCTAGTGCAGGGACTACAAGCAACGATGAAATCTGAAAACAACTCATTTTATTAAATAAATTATTTTGTATTTTTGTATTTATTTTTTATTTTTTGTACAATGTTTATATTTATGATAAAAACACAAACAACAAGTTGGAGAATATCGCCTTAAATCGTGTTGGGCAAAATAAATGCGAATCCGAAACAGAACACAATAAACGTGGGATGATATAAAAGGATCTCGTTCAAAGTATTCATAATATCCTATTTTCTTTTGTTCTTGTTCCATTTAATTAATTCTTGGGTTGAAATTAGATCACTCTTATTACTTGCGTTTGTTTCCGCATTCGTGATTGTGTTGTCTATGGCCACATTTTCGTTAACTTTTTAATTAAGTGTCGGTTTTGTGAACCCTTGTTATGTAAGCGGGTACTGATCTGAAGAAACCGCTTTTGTTTGTGCAAGCCTTTATTATGCGATGGTTTTATTTATTTTCACGTTATTGTAAACGATTTTATTGGTATATTATTTAAGATCAAAATAATTTACTACGTTAGTATCTACATTGCACCCGTGCGAAGCCGGGGCGGGTCGCTATCTGACCCCAACTACGCAAAGCTTTTACTATGGAAGTCTATTTAAGTATTCTATCAGATAACTAATAGAATACTTAAATACTTTTTTTCGTAAATACATACTTATGGTAGATACAGAACACCCAGACACAGAACAAACATTTTGTTTATACTGTCCTGGGTGGGAATCGAACCCACGCCCTTCAGCTCTTGGAGCAGACATACTACCAATTAACCAACAGGGCTGTCGAGATTATAATTATATTCTATGTGTAGTGATGATAGCTCAGTGGTTAGCGCGGTCGATTCGCATGCCGAAGGGCGTGGGTTCAAACCCCAACAATGGGCTTGAGCTGCCGGTGAAGAAAAACGTGAGGAAACCATAGCATGGTGGTAGGGTACTTTCTAGTACACGGCTGGCTAGCTACCACCATCAAGTTGAAAATCTGTCGCCAAGCATCTAACGGTCGGTTCCGGCAGCCTCGCTTGTGAGCCAGTTCCATTCGGCAGCTAGGAGTGCTTTGCCATCTTCGACCACACCTTCACTTAACATCAGGTGAGCTGTGGTCAACACCTAGCCTGTCAACCATAAAAAAAAGTGTAATTGATAAATGTCTGGGTCAAGCATGTGTTGTTATTTTGAAATTGTTGTATCTTCATAATTACGTGTGAACGTTGCAAGATATAAGAGGAAACTTTTCTGTCGTACGATAACGCGCCAGAAACTTATTACTTAGTCCCATTGGGATTACTGGGTGTATCCCGTTTGATGTCATCCATTCAGTGACAAAAGGGCCGAATGTCGCCTATCTGCAATAGTCGCGGCCGAGTGTTCAATGGGAATGTCGGATTTCGGCCAAATCTCATTATTTTCTCATGACAATAGGTGGAGATTGTGTATCAGATAGACGAACGCGAAAATATCTTCTCCTTTAATGAGCTAACGAGATTTTAAAACTGGTCAAGTGTGGGTAGGGTTTGCGCGTTGAGGGTTCCATGCAGCTAGAACCCATCAGAGTGTTTTTTTATTTATTTAAAGAGTAAATAGACAAACGAGACGCTCTCGCGATGGTATCATGTAATTATAATACCTACAGTAGATTACATAGTACATTGAAAAAAGTTTTGTTTTTATTTTTTATTATTTACAGTACAAGGGTGCCCTAGAAAACAGCTCTACAGCACAATTTGATTCCACTTGCCTTTTTTTACCACCAAACAGTCAGACACACGAGCAAAATGTTACTCATACATGGTGAATATGTTTTATCACATTTTTTATTATCACAGCGAGATTGTGGAAATCTGCCCGAGCTATATGCTCCCCGAGGAGTAAAATATGGGTGTCTTCAAATCCAAAGTAAATAAGTGCACTGGTGCATTCTAAGTAAGCGTATCTACTTCATCCTAGACTGTGTTCTATTTAATATCAGAAATTTAGAATTAAAAAAAAAAGAACCACAACCACAGAAGAAACTTATCAAGCTTATTAAATTAATGTAACGATTGTGCTGAGCGAATAATAAGTATATAGTATCGCCCGACCTACATTACTTATCAGTTATAAATGCTACTCGCGGGCACTCAATCGAAGCCGAAGTACGCCACGAGTATAACGTTACCTTTTATACTTAAATAATGGCACATATTTAAAGTAAAGAAACCAACGAGCTCCACGATATGGTCCGCTCTGAATTCAGCTATGGAAATGGCATCGTTACGCTCCTGTTTGCCTTTTGCTGTGTTTTTTGCGCTCGTGCCGCAGCAATTTGCATCTCAAGCAGCAGCGCATGCTCCTGGAATTTCTTTCGGTCTCGTCTAAAAATATGACATATATTAGCATCACGCTGCAAGATGCAAGTATGCCGATGTACTAACTCGGAACGTGTGAGGAACGCTTGAATAACATAGCTCGGGGAATGCCTTTCTAAAATTACAAATATGTCAAGGCATCATTCTCGTGGTTTCGTGACACGATGGATTCATTAATGCTTTTGAAGTAAGTGAAATGATAATTTTTTGCATTCGATAAATATTGATTACAAGCTAGCGGTTTAAGAGCGTTTTCCGAGATTAAAGTAGCCCATATGTTAATTATTGGTTTTACTTCGTTAAATTTCATCGGATACCTACTCCGACTGCCAGTGCAGTGTAAGATACTTACTATTTACCCATACTTATTGTAATTATTTTTTTTTGTAATTTGTATTTTTTTGTACTCATAATACAGATGTAATACCTAGACACAGAAAAAATATTTTGTTTACACCATAAAATGTATAAATTTATAAAATATTAAACATATGAATTCTATCAGTTTTCTGTCTTCTGTCTATCTGTCAGCACACGCTTTGCTTAGTTTGGGGTCAGATGGCGCTGTGTGTAATGTCCTATGATATTTATTTATTTATATTTTATATATAGGTACAAGAAAATAACAATCATTTATTCATAAGTGATGTTTACATGTCAAAATTAAATTATTATCGTTTATTTGTTTGTTCTTCAAAACAGCAAGCAGAACAAAATTGTTCTAGTCCAGTTTAAAATGAGATTCTGCGTTCAATTATTATTTTATTTGCGTTCATTTTATTCTGTTGAATGTCATAACGCTACATGAAGTTACCATAATAAGTATTTTACATTAACGTGGCGTAGAACCTTCACTATAATCAAATTAAACTTTATCCGCTTAGACATAGTTAAGGGTAATACAACGTGACGATACTTTAGAAAGTTGACAAGTTCTAAAAGTGAAGTGTCCGACGGCCCTTGTTCTCTTCGCAAAAGTGCCTTTAATGTAAAAGTATTCGTGAAACTATCTTGTACAACATCTTTTTTGTTATTCTATACAATTTTACCTATATCTAGCCGGGTAAAGAAATTAATATATTACTTACTGTTGAATATTCGAGATAGTTATATATTTAGTACATTCCCTGCAGTAACTACTTCCCGACACGTGTTTCGCCTCTACACGAGGCATCCTCAGGACGTGTTCAAAAAAACAATAAACAATACACTGAATTAATTATATTAAAGCGCTAGCTTTGCCTCGCGGTGTTACCCGCTAAATGTTTTCGGGATATAAATTAGCCTATGTGTCAATCCAAGGTCTCAGGTACCTCCATACCAAATTTCATCCAAATTCGTTGAGTAGTTTTTGCGTGAAAGAGTAACAAACATTCATCCAGCCATCCATACTTTAACATGTATAATATTAGTGGGATAACTTTATTCTCCTAAAATAAACATTTAATTTATTCAAAACATTAATGGTTCTTTTAGCCAAGTTCTAGGTACCCGATATGAACGAAAATTACGGTTGTCATTAGGCTATTTAGGCAGCATGTTAATTCATTAAATTAATGCTACAAGCTTTGGCAATTTCCTTAATGGTGACGAAATAAATGTTCAAACTTTTCCAAGGCAGCTTTATTGCCTAACGTACATGCTGTACCCATTTAGGTGCAAAATCTGGCTCTAAATATTGTAATATTTTATAACTAAACCTAAATGGATATTTTCAGATTCATATTATCTTCTAGTATTAAGCTTTATTCATTGAGTTATTTTTTCAGTATTTTTTGATCAGAGCTAGAGTGAATAGACTTCTTCTAGGTCAGCGTGCTCCATCCTCGGTTGCACATTCTCTTTACATTAGGCTAATTGATGGTCCAACTTAGATCTATTTAATATAATAATTAAAAAAATATTCAGATCCATTATTTCAGCATTCAGCAGCGCAAAAATAATTGCGAACTTATACGTGTTAAAAAAAAAGGTAATAGAACATTTTTAGAAATTTATTTTTATATCGTTCCAAACTCTTACCACGGCGGCTGAGACTATCAAATATGAAGCGTAGTAGAAAATAAGTTTAATAAATGGGCCCGCCCGTGTGCAGCGAACCTTAAACTGATAGGAATAGATGACCTGCCCGGCGAGTTGCTTCTTTTTCCCGCTCACATAAATAGAGAGAAACAAAAAGGTCTGGCTCTATATTGACGTTTTGATTTATCTCATATCTCGGGGTTATTTGAGATGGAGTCATAACACCGCGCTCTGATGCATGAAACGACGCCTAGAGAAATATTCCATCACATCCAACTACAAGAACAGACTGGCGTGCGCAGCAAGACAACTTTATTTTAGGAGAAAATATACACAGAATCTTTTTAGCTTTGCAGTGTCGGGAACTCGTAAAGTACCAAGGAATTGCGACCCGGGCGTAGGTTCAAGAGGCTCTTTAAGATACGTATCAACGATCACCTTCACTGCCCGAGTTCCTATCCTTGCTTTACCAAATTTAATACGATCGTCTCACTGTTGCTTTCGATACCTAATTTATAGTTATTTGTGGCATGCCGAGGTTTTTTAAAACATAATAGAGAGATTTTAACGATCGTCCCCTGTTTCCATTTCTACTGCATTAAAATTAACCACTAAGAAATCTAAATGCTCAAGTCATTTCTTTTATGTTCGATATAAATAATCTGGTAAGTGGGAGTAAATTTAAAAAAAATTAAAATTCAGAAAACACTTTATTGTCATTTGTTATTTTGGTGGGTTTTTATTTCAACTTTTTTTTTGGGCTTTATATGAATTTTATACGAAATTAGGTGCAACCGTTTATAAGAAAAACAGCTGGAACATCTTGCGTCATCGAAATACCGTAACCGTAACTTAACAAAAAACAATTCTTTCCAGTAAATAACCCATTTCAAACATAAGCTCATCAATATTTATAGACGTATGTTGATAACAACCTAAATAAAGAAAGTTGTAGTTTTAGGGTTCAATTTCCAGCGATAAGTATGTATGAGAGGACGATCTCATACATACTGCGCCTCCAATCATTACATTTACACATTTTCCGCGGGTAATGTTATTTTAGCGCTATGACTTCCGGCCAACAAGTGTAGCTGGAACGAGCCCTCTCTTTAGGAATGACCCTTTTAACCTTTTTTCGAGGAAATGATATCATTTAGGAGGACGGCTTACATTGTTATTAGGTTTCATATGTGTTTTTATAACCTAAATCTGGCGCGTGGGTGTGAGGTCATACATGATCACATCTGCCTTAGGGCCCGTTCTCATGGCAACTTTTCATCTGCCCCAATCTATCAGACTTCAAAACGAACGCGATGTAAGTGACGTGCTTAAATGATGGATATTCCGCGCGTACGCTCGGACTTTCTTTTCCACATTTCTCGACATGGGAGTGTATTGCAGAATACATGTTCCTTCTCGGTCAGCATGCTGTTTCCTAGACCAAATTACATAAAATCACGCAGTGTGTGATGAAACGCAAATCTATTACGAAAAAAAACTAGTTAAGAAAATTACTAAAACTAGTTAAATAAATGACTTTTTCTAAAATTTTATAACCTGTGTCATTTGGTATAATGTAAGCATTCTAATTATACCCCATACATTCAAATCTGTTTAGGCATTTCAAAGTTATGGTGGAATAAAATCATTTAGAATTTTTTGATTTGTATCTACATTGTATCTCGTAAATTAGTTTGTTATGTATTGTTGTGTAAACGGCCCCTTATATCACCATTTTGTACAAAAAGCGCACGAAAAAGGTATAATGATGTTATTGATAGATTTATTTTAATGAAAGCGGCTCTTCGGAAAGGTTTTGTTGGATTGTACGCGTAACGAATGGACCGTGAACATTGCCATTAGTGATCACATAAGTAAATACATTTACATACTAATTATTATTTTTGTGTTTGTTTTGTGTTTTTGTGTTGTGTTTTGTGTGTATCACTTCAACACACTAGACTATGTTTTGGTTTAAATTTATCAATTGATTTTAACATTTTTACAAATAAGAAGATATAATAACTTTTTTCTTATGGTTAGCAATCTAGGTGTTTTGGCTCTGCTCTGCTGCTGCTGCTGCTGCTGCTGCTGCTTGTCAGTTAAGTGACGGTGTGGTCGAAGATGGTAAACCTAAAAAAACCTAGCCTGGAATAGAACTGACTCTCAAGTGAGGCTGCTGGAGCACGGAACACATAGTTAAGTGCTTGGCGGCAGATTTTCAACTTGAGAGTTGGTAGCTAGCGAGCCGAGTACTAGAAAATACCCTACCACCATGCTATGATTTTCTCGCGATTCTGTCACCGGCACTCCAAGCTGTCGTTTGAGTGAACCACTGAGCTAACCACGCTAACCACTGAGCTATCATCGCTAAAATGTTTTTGTTAGTAGATCTTTTTGTTAAATTATGTGATTGTATTAGCATTTTCAATTCACAAAAGTTTTCATTTTCAACGCACCATAACGACATCTTTGTTGGCTCGAATATCAGGCATAAGGGGAATTGAGGGAGAGAGGGGGTAAACTAGACAGAACTGGAGTAAAGTGGTCAACATTGCCACTGGGGCTGGGGTAAACTTGGCTATACTGGGCCAATAAAATTCAGGGGCGGAGCGCGGACGACGCCCGGCGCCTTTCTCATGTTGATGAGGCGGTCTCATAGCGCGAAGATGTTGTGTAAGGCGTTTGAAGACAACTTTAGTTTGAGTAGTTTGGGAAATGGGCTTTTTATATACTTGACAGAGTGCTCTGAAGAAGTTGCTTTTATACGTTAAACGGAAACTACGGCACAATACTAAACAATGTTTATTGGCCAATTCATTTAATGGCAAATAACTTTAATGATCCAGGCAAGTCTTTTTTTTTAAAAAGAATTTAAAATGAAATATACAAATACATATTTTAGAAAGTTTTCACACAGCGCTATCCAGCCCCAAACTAAGCAAAGCTTGTAGTATGGCTAGCTGACAGAATACTTAAATACTTTTTTTTATAAATACATACTTATAATACACTAGCGGCCCGTCCCGGCTTCCCACGGGTGGTTTATGGTCTTTTGTAAAACTAAGCGATGTGTACAAAGAGTACTAAAACGCACACGTCAGACGTCAAACGCTTTTATTAATTTGATTAAAATACTTTGATACTAAATTTAATCAAACGTTGTCGCAGAACAGAATTTTTAATTACACGATCGAAAAAATCCCTTTGAGCGAGTAAATTTAATAGAAACGTACATTTTTTTTAACAAACGCCTTTCATTTAGCGTACATAACAAGCTGTTTGTTGCGTCCATAATGTAAATTTTAAGAAAGAATTTTAATTAGATTCAAAACAAATACGACCGGCGGCGGAGAACAAATTGGGCCGCACAACAAAAGACAAGGGTCAACCGTACATCTACAACAAAGCGCCAGTAACCGAAAACAACCTCTTAATACGCGATTTGCACACACATGTGCCATATAAACGCGTGTAGTATGTTGCCAGGCAACCTATCATGTATTCATATATCGTTTCGTTTCGTTTCGTATTATATTTCTTGTTGGTAATTTGTTGTTTGTGTTTTGTTTGACCGACAAGGGCTCACCGGAAGACCAGCGCTGGTCATACCACTTAATATGACCAGTATTATGCTATGAGGTGAGCCCCTATTTTGTAAGAGTTTGTTGTTATTTTTGTGTGATCTGTGGTGTTACAAAATAAAAAAATCATTTTCTTTTCTTTCTTTCTATCTTTCTTTTGTACTCATTACCTTATAGATGTATGTATTTGAGTTTTATCAAGCGAAACAAATGTATCCAGAATATATTTGACACAAGCGAACGCCTCGCGGTTTCACCCGCGTAGTTCTCGTTCCCGTGGGAATACAGGGATAAAAACTAGCCTATGGCACCCGGGGATAGTGTAGCTTCCCAACTGTGAAAGAATTTTTGAAATCGGTTCAGTAGTTTTAGAGCCTATTCAATACAAACAAACAATCAAATCTTGCCTCTTTATATAGATTGAAAAACATTTGTTTAACGCCTGTTTGTTTAATGTACATAAACTTTACTTATAGAATTTTTTTTGTTGCTCGTGAATGAGATTTTTTGTAAATTTTTTGTGCAATCAGTTTGTTCAAATACAATTTGAATAGATAAATCATTCAGGGGGTTGTGAAGGTATAGAGAGACTACGATGTCAAAGTTTGGAGCGAATAACTAGTTTGTATAATTGTGTACTGAACTAGGGGATTGAGAGTATAATGAAAATGTTGTGTGATTGCTCGGTGAAAACCAAAAGTTTCGCTGTGAAATTCACAAAAAGTATGTAACGTCTGGGTGTTCTGTATATATTAAATTACAAAAAAATAATAACTACATTCTATCAGTTATCTGGTTCCCATAGTACAAGCATTGCTTACTTTGGGGTTTGATAGCGCTGTGTGAAATGTCCTACTAGGTATATTTATTTATCTTAAAATCTGCACCTGATTCGCGAGTCTTAGACCCTTTACTGCTTCACGGTGATATCACTAAATGCTATAACAACTTTATTTTTCTAGTCGGAGTATCCGATCGTGAGTAATCCTTTTTAACTAATTTCGTAAAAGGAATGAAATGAAAATTCTGAATTTGGCGGAATCTTTTTTTTTAATGTTTGTTTACCGGTTACTCGAAGACGCCTAAACTGATTTGGAAAGTTCTTTTTTGTTTCAAGATGTTTCCATTTAAAATTTATCAAAATCGGTCTAGTGGTTTTAAAAAAATCCATAAACTATATACATCGATGATATTTTCGTTTACTCCAAAACCTCGCTGTTTCATTGGAGCAGCGAGTTTTTTAATTGTAAATTTATACTTGTAAAGCAAAACGCAAATGTGTCACAACAGATCTCATAGTAATAAAGCTCAAAATCAAATGCTTTCATGATGTAACTTTTAGTAACTGTACCTTTATCCTTACTGCCTTTACCGTCTGTAACATTGTGTTTCAGTAAAGGCGGAGGCTTTTTTTGGTGTAAATCTGTTTAAACCCGTCTGCTTCATAGGCCTACGTCGCCGCAATGGACCCCGGCTTATTAGTTTAGGACCCTATTACGTTACGGTGTGTAAGTACAAAGAGGCTTTATTGAACCACATCGGGTTGTGCTTCGTGTATTTTTTGTACCACCCCAAGACTCTGAGGATAACTATGTTTGGTTTCACCGCGACATCTGCTGTTTGCTCAGCTGAACTCTGCAAAAACAATAACAGGCTTAGCTGTGACGTAAGAACTGATTTCTATCAAAGTCACGACTTGAGTTTTTACATTGTGATTGTCCCTAGAATCAGCTAAAATGAGAATTGTTGGAAGCGCGATTTTAATGAAAGTTGTTTTTGCAATTTGGGAAAGTCGTACTATTTTTAGGGACAAAAATAAAATTTATGCGTTAATCCAGGTTATAAATTATCTCCATTTATTTAGAGTTTGACTGTGTTACAGTGTGAAGGGTACTGCATCTAACAAAATTACAGGGCTAAAAAGCTAATCATTGAATGTCTCAAAGTAATGAGCGCCAAAGCAGCGATGCTCTGGACTTTGTTTTGTTACAACAAAGGTTACCGCTGCAATGGTGATGGACAGGCGATATCTTTTAACATCTGGAGAGTGTTTTGTTTGTCGGTCACGCCGTTTAAGAGTCCTGAGTTTAAGAGTGTTCAGAATATTCGTAAATGTAATATACGAATATTATACTCATCAGTTTTTATTTATATAAATAATTACTAGCTGCGCCCTGCGGTGTTATCCGCTACATGTTTTTGGGATAAAAAGTAGCCTATGTTTTAATCCAGGGTCTCAGCTAGCTCCATACTAAATTTCATCCAAATCCGTTCTATAGTTCTTGCGTGAAAGAGTGACAAACATACATCCATCCAAAACTTTCACATTTATAATATTAGTGGGATGCATGCAGATGCCACTTAAAATCCTGAATACCAAAAAGCAATTGTAAAGTTGATGTATTATAGGTGAATTATAAACAACGCTAATGGCTGAGATTTGAGTCATGTGTAATTTTGCAATTATCTCGGCTTGTGTAAATTACAGTACAGCGCATGATCGAGTTCCCCGTCATGAATTGCGTTATGTGTTGATTAAAATGTTTAAATTAATGCCGGCTAAGAGATTTATATTGCGCGTTACTAATTCATCTCGACTCCGTAATTATGCTTTACGGAGGGAAGGGTAAGCGGGTTTTTTTTATCAAATTACTCTGGAATTGTGACAAACGGAGCTGGGACGGTTGTTGTGTTTGTTGATTTATTTATAATTTTTTGCATATACCTATGCGAAAAAAGAATCTAGAGACAATAGACAACACTTTATTTATGACATAAAACACATTTCAACATAATAGCACCTAGCACCTTTATAGCACCTTTTATCAAATTGAAGTGTTTGTTGCGATATCATGGTCTTTGAACAAAAACTACAGAAATAATTCATAGTGCGTAGGTACTTATTGAACAGAAGAGTTTATTTCTTCATATTTAGTAGTATCATATTTGTTTGTTTGCTGTATTTATATTTGTTTTATATATACTTATATATATTCGTTTTGATGCGCGCCTACAACCACATCTTTTATTACTTTTAAATTTCTAAATACTAATCTAATTAACACTGCATTTCTGCACCATGAAATACCTATGTAAAACCGGACGAGTACATGAACAAAATCATTATTATACCCATTGCATAATAGATTTATTTTTATGTCAATAAAGAATATCTATCTATCTATCATCTCATGCAATATAAACAAACCTTTATGTATTATTATTAGTGTAAAACAAAACAGTTTAAGAACATTTTGGAACTATGACCGAGTATCTAAGTAATAATTTCCATTCAGCGAAAGAAGCACACAACGATGTGTTCGAATAAATAAATAATAAAATAAATAAATGTAGGACAATACACACAGCGCCATCTGACTCCAAACTAAGCAGAGCTTGTGCGATGGAAGTCAGATAACTGATAGAATACATTTATACTTTTTTTTTGTAAATGCATACTTATAATACATACAGAACACCCAGACAAAGAACAAACATTTTTTTGTACACAAAATGTTTGTCCTAAGCGGGAATCGAACCCACGCCCTTAAACTCTTAAGGCAGATATGCTACCAATGAGCCAACAGGGCTGAATAATAAGATTACTTATGTAAGTGCTAAAACTCAGCTTAAAGTTGTGAGCGCGGTGCTGAAAATAAACAGTAAGGCTGCATCGTTAAGCATACTTGTAGATACTAGGTATCCCATCAAGTACGCCGAAGCCTTTTTGATGTTAATGCTCTTATAACGTGATATCGAACGCGCACGGGTAGTGTTTGAAAAGGAGTGTTTTAGTTTTTACGGAACATTTTAGCAGAACCGACGACCTAGATAGATAAACTCTTTAATGTTCACACCGAAGATTGTATACATATTCAATGGAAAATGTATCGAAGCTACAATAAGTCTTAGCCTTTCATATTGGGTCTAATCTAAATGGAAAACGACTTTTTTATGAGTGATTTTATCGATTATGTTGTAGCGTACAAAGAAAACAGTGTGTTTTTTTTTTCAATTTCATCTTTAAAACAAGGCATGTATAATATAGATACTTTAGTTAGTTTAAATAAAGATGTGTCCTGATACTTTAACAAAATTAATAGGTACCTACTTAGTCGTAATTATTTTTTGTATGTAATACAAGCTGACGCCTCGCGGTTTCACCCGCGTAGTTCCCGTTCCCGTGGGAATACAAGGATAAAAATAGCCTGTCACCAGGGGATAGTGTACCTTCCTAACGGTGAAAGAATTTTTGAAATCGGGTCAGTAGTTTTTGAGTTTATTCGTTACAAACATACAAAATTCAAAACTGCAAATCTTTCGTCTTTATAATATTAGTGTAGATAAATAATCAATAAAGGAAAGATACGTTTTCAAACCTTTTCTGGCTTTTTACAGTCACTGAGTTATCCGGTAAACAGTCTAAGAATTAAATTAAATTAAAGAAGAATTATAAATAAATTCTTAAACTGTTAATTATTATCAGCCGTAGGTTTAGTATCCTGAAATGAATCAGGTTGTAAGTACGCCATTCAGGTCTTAAATCCAACTCTGCCGAGATAAAATAGGAACATATTTTCCCCGAGAATGGTCTGTCTGTTACATTCCAACAGCTGTGAAATTGCATATCCCGAAAATGCTGTTTCAATTTAAGGCGATAGCCAGTTCGATCTTTTGGTAGGTACGCTTTGTAGATATGTATTTACAAAATTAAATGTACTTGTTGGCAAATATTTGAAGAGTAACGTAATTTTACACATTTCTTATGATACTCTGACCTCTGTTTTCGAGACCACATAATATTTTACTTATGCGTTTAATTATATCGATACTTCGACAATAGACAAAAAAACCGTGTTAAAAAATGTGTCAAACCAAGTCAGTTTCACAGTAAGACTATTATAAACAGCCGACCACGAAAAATAAAACTTATACCCTATTTCACTGTGATCATAATAATAAGTTCAACTTTACTTTTTTTACACCTACCTGTGCTGTCTGTCTAATATTCATCCAAATGTGTCCTGGTAGAAATCGTTTTAGACGATAAGGCAGCCTTTTTTACTGCGTGCTTACGTTCGTTTGGGTGTTTAATAAAGTTTATATTCTATTCTGATAACGAATCGATTGGCACTTCATTCATTAAATTAAATAAGTAGTTTAAAAACATGAATGTAGTACATGACCAGAACCTCCAAAGGAACACAACGGCACCCTTTTTGCACTTTGCTTTTGCTATTGCTCATTGCCATTATAACAGCACGCGCCTCAAATCTGAGCTCGCAGGACCAGAATCTCTATTTTAGTCGGCTCTTGCGATAGGCAAGCAATACCAGAACCTTATTCTAAAACCCTGGCTTCAGGGTTAAGGCACGGTACCTAACAATCGAAACCTTTTTTTCTTTTAACTATACCTTTCGTTCACCTCGACTTCGCCTAACTTATATCATATGAAACATTCGTTTTACTCTCGAATCTGATAAAATTACTTAGAGCCTGGAAAGTACTCGTACCTACACAACCGCATACTTAATTTAAGTTGAAACTGCACACAAACAAGAAATAACACCCATTATCAGAGGAACCACGCAATTAGCGCCCCCATAAGATGCAATTACTAGATTGTTATCCGCTGGATGGGCGCCAAGTGCGGCCCGGGCCAGAATCTGCGAATGTTTTCAGAGTCGCACTCGATTAAGATAAAACCCGCCTTTTATCTTGGTTTGAAGCGGGTGAAATACGAGGCCATTTGTATACGACAAGATATTGCAAAAGACTAGCGCCAACCTAGGTCTTGGGCATCAAAATGTTGAATGCCTGAATATTTTTTTTACAATCTTCTATTTTCACGGGAACATCGAATTTCTTTTATAGAATTTTGTTTTTGTAGTGTGGATAAAAATTATGGCAAAACTATTTTACCATAATCTTTGTACAATTGCTTTATCAAAACAGTTACATTAACAGTTTTATATACTTTGTACACGTTCTTCTTTCTGCATTACTGTAAGATTAGACATTTTTTTGTATTTCGCTACTGATGTTGGTTTTAATTTATTTTATATTTTCTTTTTTTTATATACATACTTACGTACTATATACTATAAATAAAGTACACATACCTATAATATATATTATGTGTTTTAACTGTTGAACAACGTTATTTCTTGTACTAAAAACTTTATAACAAACAAGTATGTTCACAATATGTGTGATTGTCCGATAATTTTTACATTTGTGACATAATTAATGGACAAACATTATGTTGACTAAATTAATTTAGAATTAAGTAATGTTACTCAAATATTTATGTGCTAACTAAATAAATTAATATGTTTGAAAAACCTAATTTACTGAAAGCAAATTGACAACTTCTTCATAAAACAGGTTGAACCAATCAGACTTTATTCTAGCAATCAGATACCTATCAAGACTTAAAATATGAGTAAATTATAATACGTGCTTTAGTACTCCTAAAGTATTTGAACTGATGACATGACACACATAACAATAATTTAAACCTTTTATAAAGAATAAGTGTTAATACTCCAATTTTCTGCGACTTTTTGTAAACAGCGTTTGAATTGTCTATCAAATGTTGCGGCATTTTATATATAGTGAAAAGGCTTCAACATATTTCAAAACTTGCGTGTGTTTTTAAACGGACGACGATGCGTTTGTAAAAATCGGTAACATACAAACTGCACGCGTCATATATACATAATATCACTGCTGCTTAACAAGTTCCAGTTCTGTAGTAGACAACAATATACTTGTTCTCGTGTACTTATGTTATGTACTATTGTTCTAGGTTCGGTGGTTCGAGCAGCAAAGAGAAAAGCGAAGAGTAAAACGTGACTTCACTCCATACGATAAAGCGGCGTTCGGCCAGCTGTCGAGGCGACTCCCGGCTCACCGCACGCATCACAGGGCGCTTGCGACTGCGGCTTTCTTTCCCGACCCACTCTTCAAAGAACAGTGGTATTTGGTATGTATATAATTTACTTGGTGGTAGATCTCCTTAGCAGTAGGTCATCTTGGTAAGTACCATCGCAGTACTATAAAAATAGAAGTAAAAATATTACTAAAAAACAAATGCATGGCTGGAAACTGAACTAAGGAGAGACGGAAATATGGAAAAGAAAAACTGAAAATTGAGCTAAGTACCGCCAGCTCATAACTCCACCAGATCAATTCGACAAACAAGCGTACTGTAGTGAAGCGTGCCTTGTGATTTTATACGGTAAAGATACCACGTCGTCTACCACAATCTCGAAATACACACATGCATTAATAAAGAAAATGTACGTGCCTAAAAGCTTTCAATTTCTGAAAGACTTAAAAAAATATAGTCCTATTTTCAAAAGGATTGCCTGATATACCAATTTCTAATGTTCTTCTAGACAAGTAGCATTTACCCCTAATCGTCTTTTGTCAACAGAACGGAGGGGCTAAGGATGGACTCGACATGAATGTGGCACCTGCCTGGCAAAAAGGATACACGGGGAAAGGCGTAGTGGTTTCCATTCTGGACGACGGCATTCAAACTAATCACCCAGACCT
This sequence comes from Biston betularia, assembly GCA_905404145.2. Taxonomy (NCBI): domain Eukaryota; kingdom Metazoa; phylum Arthropoda; class Insecta; order Lepidoptera; family Geometridae; genus Biston; species Biston betularia. The sequence goes on from FR989877.1 coordinate 3,647,550, forward strand.
TGCACAGAATTATGTAAGTAATTTAGGTGGAGATAGATTCGCCGAGATTTTAATATTATCACAAAAATATCATGTATAGTTGACCCAGTATTTAAATGCAAACTTGTTAAATATAACGTTTGCACGGGCTACCGTTCGCTGAACTAATTACTAATTAAATATGACCACTAATATATTTGTCGTCGGTCGTTTCTGTGGCTATCCTAAACAATGTCCGAAGTTTACTATAAAATGTACGCTATTTTATTTTAATTCCAACCACGTTGTATAATGGCTCTGTACTGAACGAAATCATAGTAAGTGCGATTAGTTTGAAGCTAAACTTTCAGCTCTAACATGCGGGTCGCTTATCTAATACAGCTTTGTATTGTAACTGTGGCACGATTTTCAGCGATTGTATCTCGATGCTCCATGAAATTTTTAGTTAAAAAGGTTATATAGCTCTTAAAAATTCCATTCCACGTGCAAAAAAGCATTAAGTGTATCGAAATAAAACAAAATAATCCCGGCTGATGTAATGAAAATAAATTACAGATTAAAATTGTGATTTTTCTGACTTAACTTTTTTATACTCAGGATCCTGTCGCCTCAACGGATATTAATGGCAATGATGACGATCCCATGCCTCAAGACAATGGAGATAATAAACACGGTACGAGATGTGCCGGCGAAGTAGCAGGCGTAGCTTATAATCAAGTGTGTGGAGTCGGCATAGCATACAACGCCAGTATAGGTGGAGTGAGGATGTTGGATGGAGTTGTCAATGACGCAGTAGAAGCGAGAGCTTTGGGCCTAAATCCTGACCACATCGATGTATATAGTGCTTCTTGGGGTCCAGAGGATGATGGAAAGACAGTGGACGGCCCTGGACCGTTAGCTAGAAGGTAAGTATTGAAGATAACTTCAGGAAATATGTGCCAAATGAAGTGTCTAATTTTTATTCTGATGTTTTAGTAATTACCGAAATTTACCATTTATATTTGCTATTGCAGGGCATTCATTTATGGCGTCACAAGTGGTCGTCGTGGTAAAGGCTCTATCTTCGTTTGGGCATCAGGAAACGGCGGCAGACACACAGACTCTTGCAATTGTGATGGTTATACAAACAGTATATTCACGTTATCGATTTCTAGTGCAACTCAAGGAGGTTATAAACCTTGGTATCTCGAAGAATGTTCGTCGACTCTAGCTTCGACGTACAGTTCTGGTACTCCTGGACATGACAAGAGTGTCGCCACTGTAGATATGGATGGAAGATTAAGGCCTGATCACATTTGCACAGTAGAGCATACGGGTACCTCAGCCTCTGCACCTTTAGCAGCTGGTATTTGCGCACTAGCTTTAGAAGCAAATCCAGAATTAACATGGAGAGACATGCAGTATTTAGTTGTTTTAACATCAAGGCCCCATCCTTTGGAAAAAGAAGGTGGCTGGGTAGTAAATGGTGTTAAGAGAAAAATCAGCCACAAATTCGGTTACGGTCTAATGGACGCATCGGAAATGGTCAATTTAGCTGAACAATGGATTTCTGTCCCGCCTCAACATATCTGTAAATCACAAGAAATAAACGAAGATAAGCAAATAGAATCGACTTTCGGTTACACTCTTAACACTCACATGGATGTGAATGGATGCAGTGGCACCGTCAACGAAGTCAGATATCTTGAACACGTTCAATGCAAAATATCACTAAGATTTTTCCCCAGAGGCAACTTGCGAATTCTTCTAACGTCACCCATGGGAACAGTATCGACGCTGCTCTTCGAAAGACCTCGCGATGTCGTTAGCTCCAATTTCGACGACTGGCCTTTCCTTAGCGTTCATTTCTGGGGTGAACACGCTGAAGGTAGATGGACATTGCAAATAGTAAACGCTGGTAACAGACATGTTAACCAGCCAGGTCTACTCAAAAAATGGCAGCTAATATTTTACGGCACTTCAGTAGATCCCATAAGATTACGTTCGAAACGACCGTCACCTATGGCTCCTCCGTTTGCGTTCCCTACTGCCGCAGACGGTTATGAAACTATCGGTGATTCTTTTTACAACACTGACGCGTTTGCCAACTATCAAAACTTTCCAAGTTTATTTGCCGCCGGCTCTGACCCGGAGAAGGCGGTAGCCCGTCTCGATGGACATAACGTTCCCTCACCGCATGGGGAGAATGTCCTCGCCGATAGTAATGACAAGCGTGTCATACACCAATGTGACCCCGAATGCGATTCTCAAGGATGCTATGGAAAAGGACCTACGCAATGCATTTCCTGTAAGCACTATAGACTAGATGACGCGTGTGTCTCTCGCTGCCCGCCACGAAGCTACGCGAATCAAGGAGGTGTTTGTTGGCCATGCCATGAGTCTTGCGAGACTTGTGTTGGCCCCGGACAAGATTCTTGTCTGACCTGTGCTCCGGCACATTTACTGGTTGCCGATCTAGCCGTCTGCTTGCAACAGTGTCCGGATGGATACTGGGAAGACGCCGATTCATCAACATGTCGACCCTGTGCCGCTCACTGCGCGACGTGCTCCGAGCGCGCGGATGGCTGCACGTCTTGCGAGCATCACTTGCTGCTCCACGACGGGACCTGTCTCGCTTCCTGTCCTCCCTCATACTACGAAACAGAAGATTACATGTGCGCCAAATGTGACAACTCGTGTGACACTTGCGAAGGTCCTGGGGAATCTCAATGCGTGACTTGTCATCCATCTAACTATGCAATAGACGGAAGATGCGTCCCTGCATGTCCTACTAGCTATTACGCTGATAAAAAGAGAAAAGAATGCATGAAGTGAGTATAACATTATAGTTGTTGTGATGTGTGTTGAGCGGGTACTTTTCACAGTTTAGTTTTTATTTCAGGTGTCCGGTTGGTTGCTCTACATGCACGACTACTTTATGTCTCTCTTGCGAAGCGCACTGGGAATTGAACAAGAAAGGAAAATGTGTTCCTTCCGGTTCTGAGCAATGTGCGGTCGGGGAGTATACAGATAGTCGGAGGTGTCATGGATGTAACCCTGTGTGCGAGACCTGCTTTGGCGAAAACGACGACCATTGCTTGACTTGTCCTTCGCCTAACCTTCTCGAAGATCACAAGTGAGTTTATTCATAGAGGGTGTTAATGTTCTATTTTATATTTCAAAGTGAATAATCCCGTATAAGTTAAACAAAATAATCTTTTAAGCATTTACAAAATTAGCTTTGTCGAATAATAAGATCTGGACTCAGATTTATAGATTCAAAAATAAGGACGTTCTTGGTTGCGACGAAAATATGAGGTTATCCTAACACAAGACTACGAGTTAAAATAGAGTATTGGTAATTATTACGAGATGTGCGTCCAATATTATACACCGATAGTTATTTTGGTAAAAGTTAATTAGTATAATTTGGTATTCCGTAAATAAAATTTAAATTTACATATATTTTGATTTCGTTTAAAGCGCGATCAAAGATAATTCGGTTTATTCGATTAAATTGCGCAAATTTGTTAAAAAAATTCACAATCACCAAATTAAATTTTAAAATAACTGAAAGTAATTTTAAGCATCATAAAGACTACATAATTATTTATTTAAAATGAGATTATTAAATTAAAAGGTCCGCTTATTTATTTGCGCGTATTTAAATTTCAAAGAAAACTCAAAAAGGTCTTCCCCTTTGTTTATTGCTAAATATCTAATGAAATGATGGGAAGTCGTGAAACTTTTTTCTTTATATTAAATTGTTTGCGAACTTCCGAGTCCCCCTTGTTTGAATTATAAGCCTTGTTAAACTTGCTTATTGACTTGACATTGCTGTGAAATATTAACATTGTGTGGAACACCAGTTGTTTCCTGTATGTTATTCGGTTAATATAAAATAAGTTCTGAACGTAACATATTGGGATATCGTGTAAAAATTACGTGCAGAGGCGATAACTTCACATCAATTTGACTGCCCAGTTAGCTCATTTGGTAGAACATTTGCTTCAAGAGCTGTATGGCGTGGGTTCGATTCCCACCAGGACAAATACATATTTATGTGACGATAGATAAGAGAAAAGTTTTTTTTAATGATATGGATACTTTAAGCTAAAACTGTCGTGATAGTGGAATAGCAACTGTCTTCGTATACATTGTCATTTTTGTAGTAGGTACATGGATGCTGGCGTGATGATAGATGATAACGTCTGTCTTAGACGGGTGTTAAAACGGTGTCCAGAAATTTGAGCAATAAAACATGAGCCCCTATCGACAAAGATATTGCTCTAGGCTTCTTATAGGCGACCTTATCGTTAGAAGGTTTATTGGGCACATTTTTTTTAAACAAACATTTTTTATACCCTTAAAGATTCACACACGGTGAAATGAGGTCTCTGTAAAATTTATTTAATTTCCATGCTGAAAGCTCTAACGAACCACGTTTTATATTTTTTAAACGTGACCGGAGTCTTTATGTTTTAGCGAAAAAAATCTCGTATTTAGACGAATGAATGTTGAGATTAATGTTAGCTTTTTGTCTGCAGTGATTTCTTCATTTATTTGTTACAACGTACTTTTTTTCAAACGTTCTTTTCATTATTTACTAGCGACCCGCTCCGGTTTCGCACGGTGTAGATACTAATGTAGTGCATATGCAAATATTATACATAATTATAACCCTTCCTCTTGAATCACTCTTATCTATTAAAAAAAACAAACCGCATCATAATCCGTTGCGTAGTTTTAAATATCTAAGCATACATAGGGACAGAAGGGAGCGACTTTGTTTTATACTATGTAGTGATAAAGAAAAATGAATGTTTTCGGAAAGTGTACATTCTGAACCTAACCCGCAATATTAGAGTTGTTAATTGTAACTGCAAATTATTTTATATATATATATATAAAATCATATATATATATATATATATATATATATATATGTATATATATATATATATAACTATACTTATGATACACAGAATAACCATTTGTTTATACCACATAATGTTTATCCTCAGTAGGAATAAAACCCACGCCCTACAGCTTTTAAAGCAGATGTAATACCAATGAGCCAGCAGGCTATTTTTCTTGCTATCTTTCTTGGTTATCTTATAAATTTGAGTTAGGCTAGTTACATTAAGTTACATTTTTGTTACAAGAAGTAAGATAGATAGATATACATGTGCATGCTAAAAACAGAAAAAAAAGTTTTTTTTTATGGTTGACAGGCTAGGTGTTTGACCACAGCTCACCTGATGTTAAGTGAAGGTGTGGTCGAAGATGGTAAAGCACACCTAGCCTGGAATGGAACTGGCTAAACACAACATAGTACATAACAAAATAATCTTATGAGCTTGTGCCACAAGTGGAGGGATTTATCGCTAAGAGCGAGATCGTAAGATTAGGTATATATGCATTTATAAGTCAACATATCTTATCGGTACCTGTTATTAGTTAAAAACTATTTCTTCTAACCATAAACCTCTCCGCAGATGAAAAAGTATTTCTTCTAACCACACACCTCTCCGCAGATGCGTATCAGATTGCAGCCGCGGGTACTTCGCGGAAGGTGGGCGTTGCTTGCGCTGCGTGCACGGGTGTTCGGAATGCGTGTCAAGACTTAACTGCACCGTATGCGCTGGTTCACTTAGACTGCAGTCGGGCTCCTGTCGGACTACTTGCGCTGACGGGTAAGCGTTCCCACTGTGACGTGGTCTTCTGGCAGCCGTCTAACATGCGGTCGCCTATCACCGCGGTGAAGCGTGTCCAAACTACCGATACCTACAATATACAAAATATTGACAACTAATAATCCCACTAATATTATAAATGCGAAAGTTTGCATGGATGTTTGTTACTCTTTCACGCAAAAACTACTCAACGAATTTGGATGAAATTTGTTATGGAAGTAGCTGAGACCCTGGATTAACACGTAGATTACTTTTTATCTCAAAAACATGTAGCGGGTAACATCACGGGGCGCAGCTAGTATACTGTATTATAATGTTGTAAAATTGATATTAAAATGACTATGTTTATAACCTATCACGACTATTTTAACGAATGAATGGATCTTATACTATCTGAAAATTGATATAGTAATATGATGTTTCTTGATGATCGACGCTGGGTCTTTTTTGTTCATGAACAAGCTTTATATGTAAATTCTGCTAGAATTCGGTAAATAATAAAAAATTATAAGCGCTAGACGAACGCAGATTTTACCATTCCTATTTATTGCATATTCTGTGACAACATGGTGTTCGTGGCGCGCGAATCAAAGGGCGAGAATATTATCACTAGATACTAAAACAGTCATAAAAACATTAAGGCGATTTTATCTATTTAGTTAGCTCAAAACATATTATGTGTCCTTATAGTTGTTTGTAAAATTTAATCTTGTTTTGTTGTTCTTACTTAAGTCCAGTCATGATTGACTTTTTCTTTGTTATTGGCATTGCATTTTAAACATTATGCCATTATCAAGTGTTTTGACATTAACAACTATCTAACTATAACTAACGTGAACTATAACTAACTAATTAAGATTGACACTGACCTTATTGCGACTTTGCGAAGTGAAAAATCACTTAAATTTTGAACAAATAGTTGTCAATGTCAAAACACTTGACAAATACAAAATGTTTAAATTGCGATGCCAAAAACAAAGAAAAAAGACGATAGAAGGAACCTATTCACTCTTACCAACGTTTCAGGTACTACGCGGATCGAAGCACGTGTTCCAAGTGTTACTTGTCGTGTCGCACGTGCATCGGGCCGCGGCGCGATCAGTGCGCGTCGTGTCCGCAGGGCTGGCGGCTGGCGGCCGGCGAGTGCCACCCGGAATGTCCGCAAGGTACCTTAAATTGGTGAAAAATGTCGAAATGACAGCGTATGTAGAGCTAGCATTCAATGGCACAGGTCGTGCAGTGTAAAAAAAACGCTGGCGGTTAAACATGTTTTTAATTCTATTTAATGATAATCTAATATATTTTTCAATATACCTACCAATAACCAATGTACGAAGCTGCGAGCGAAGGGCTGGTTCAAAAATAAAACAATAGTACTTTGGTGCGCGAGTGTACCCATGACCAAACACTTTCCTCCAGCGTTCTTTTTACATGAACTATAAATCACTGATGTGATGGTACCGGTAGCAGGGATGGAAACACATACAGTGTCCGACTTGCCCAGGTGTAGAGGAGGGGATGCGGTTTGGATTTAGATCAAAGAAGATAGCGTACACATTTTTCATTTTTTTTGTTATGTAAATGGAATAATTTCTTCCAAGTGTAAATACTTAATTATTAGTTAGTAGTAGTGTTAGTTTTTGCGTGCCAAAAGGTAAAATATGGAGGTCTAAATTGTATTTTTTTCATTTATGTAATTGTGTAACTATATTTCTGCAATAAATGAATTATTTATTTTTAAAACAGTCTACTGTTGCCAAAGCAATGATGCTCTGGACTTTGTTTAGCTACTCAAAGTTATGTGTATCGCTGCAATGGTCATGGACAGGCGTTGTCTCTTACCATCAGAAAACATTCTCGATCATATCATTACATTTTACATTTTAAAAAAAACGCGAGATTGTTTATGATATTAGCATAGTAGTATTATATTTTTTTTTTTATGATCACTTTTTTGGCAAAGTTTTGCATGAGGATTGAGTGATGCTCACAACACTCTTACGTACCTGCAAAGCGCAATTTTCATTTTTTTCAACGCTTTTGATGGTTAGAGTGTATTTAGTGTCAAGCACACGATTTTCTTCTTGTAGGTTTCTACCAGACAACAGACGGGTGTCGTCACTGCCACCACTACTGCCGTGAGTGCGACGGCTCGGGTCCTCTGCATTGCAAGTCGTGCCCGCCTCGCTTCATGCTCGACGGCGGCTTCTGCATGGAGTGCCTCGGCTCGCAGTACTACGAATCCGGCAATGGAACGTGCCGCGGCTGCCATTCCACCTGCAGGGCTTGCTCGGGGCCTTCCCAGTTTAGTTGTACGGCTTGCGAGCGCCCGAAAAAACTAGATAGGTGAGAATTTTAGTGGTGGTTCAAAAGCTTACTAATGGTAGATCTCCTTTGCAGGAGGTCGTCTAGGTAGGTACCACCGCAGTACCAGATATTCTGCCGTCAAGAAGTAGCGTGTAAAGATTACTGTGTTCCAGCTTGAAGGGTACTGCAGCTAACGAAATTGTAGGGCTGTTGAGACTAACCATCTAATGTCTAAGAGCAATGAGCGCCGAAGCAGCGATGCCCTGGAATTTGTTTTACTACTAAACTTGTTTTGTGTATTGCTGCAATGGTCATGGTCAGGCGAAAAATAATATATCGACTAATTAATTAATTCATATCGTAGAACATTACAAACAGCGCCATCTGACTCCAAACAAAGCAAAGATTGTACCTACTATGGAAGCTAGATAACTGTTAGAATGCTGAAATACTTTTTTTTATATATACATACCTGTAATGCATACAGGACACCCAGACATATTTGTTAAATGTTTGTCCTGGGTGAGAATCGATCCCACTTCCTCCAGCTCTTAAAGTACTATTTACTACCAATGAGCCAATAGGGCTGTAAACAATTTACCTAAGCGTTGTAACTCTGTATAAACTATTACAAATATATATATATTTTATTGATAACATCAAAGTTAAATGTCAAATTCCGTAATATCATTTCAAATATATCATAAAATATGTCAAAAACACTGATTATTATTTATTATATGTCAATAAAAAAACAAAAATGTCAAAATACACTATTTCACCGCGTTTATTAGCAATTCGTTAAAATTTAACTAGAGTGCACTCGTGCCAACGTAAAACGTATCAATATGCAAAACCTTTCATTTTAATCAACATTTGCACAACGCATACATAAAAGCCGCTAACCGAAAATTCTCAAATAAATTGAAATAGTTCTAAAGCCTTTTCAAGCATCGAACCTGATGAAGCCTTCATACTTATCGTAGTATTAAGCCAGTATCAGCCGTCTGCAGTTTTCAGCCCTTGAATCCTCTAAAATTTTGTGGCTTAAAGCATTTTAAGCTGGTCTATCATCGCGAGCGAAGCGATGTTCGGTTAAATAGTATAATTATTTAACATAATAAATACAATCATAAACAATGAAACACAATAATAAGGTATATAATTCCTAAGCTCAAGTAAGTATATCAGATGATCGATTCTCCTTGACTGCGTTAGATGAAAAAACATTTTTTTTATGGTTGATAGGCCAGATGTTTGTCCACAGCTCACCTGATGTTAAGTGACGGTGGTGAGGTTGGAGATGGTTGTCACATCTACTCTGGAATGGAGTTGACAGTAGTCTGTAGCGATGATAGCTCAGTGGTTAGCGCGGTAGGTTCGCATGCCGAAGGGCGTGGGTTCAAACCCCAACAATGAGCTTGAGCTGCCGGTGAAGGAAAACATCGTGAGGAAACCATAGCATGGTGGTAGGGTACTTTCTAGTACTCGGCTGGCTAGCTACCACCCTCAAGTTGAAAATCTGCCGCCAAGCATCTAACGGTATGCTCCGGCATTCCATTCCAGGCTAGGTGTGCTTTACCATCTTCGACCACACCTTCACTTAACATCAGGTGAGCTGTGGTCAAACAACTAGCCTGTCAACCACAAAAAAAAAACACTCAAGTGAGGCTGCCGCAACACACCCTTTGATGCTTAGCGGTAGATTTATAACTGGTGATAGCTATACAGTCGAGTACTAGATAATTACCTACCATCCATGCTATGGTTTCCTCACGATGTTTTCCTTCAACGGCAGCTCAATGTCGTGATACCGCGCTAACTACTGAGCTTTCATCACTACGTACATAACTATATATATATTTTTTTATTAAACATAATAGGTTTGCGTTTGAAGTTGAGCAACGATGTGGTCTAGGATGGAATACGCTTACCTAGAGGGAACCTGTTTGACCTTTAAAAACGGAGAATAAAAAAGGATGAAGGGAAAGTATATCTCTAATATAAAAAAGCATAAGTCTAGAATCACTATTCAGGTGGTTAATCATGCGAAGCTATCTTTGAAAGTTTCCGTTTCGCAGTGGCCTTTACGCTGTAGAGTGCCTCATTTAAACTAGTCTGAGAGTGTATTACTGTAGTGCTCTTCAATCGACATACCTGTCACTTGAAGGGTGTGGGGTTAAGTTGGGACTTAGTGAAACATATTTTATGAAAGGTCTCAAAAGAAAATTGTGATTTTATGTTCTTTTAAATTTTGAATCAGAAAATTGTAAATTTTGCTTTTAAGTGATTTGACTCTTGGAGCAGCTGTCAAAATATTGGTTACTATATAAATAGTAAATGTTATTTTTTTAGAAAGAACTAAAAAAGTTAGGGACAGTAAATATAATATGATCAGACATGCTTCCTCGATCATCGTTTGCGACGAGAAAAAAATATTTTCCCAACCGAGCGACCTATTTTTATATCTATAGAAATTTAATGATAACATTGTGTCATTTCCTCTATCCAATATAAATATTTTTCGAATATTACAAAAAAGTATTTCATATATTGTTTCAGATTAAACAACCAATGCGTGCCATGTTGTACCGGAAATCCTTCGACAGATGTCGAGCAAACCGATTGCTGTCATTGCCATGCTGATACAGGTAAAATTTTATATACCTTACGAAACTGTATACATATAATTCGAGAAGAAATTTATTTGGTTCAGGTTAAGCTTTTCTTTCCGATTTCAATTAAAGAAGATTTTTCATTTATTTGTACGTCAATAATTTTTAGGGGCAATATCTCAAGGAGCTACCACTTTGACGTCTTTTTACAAGTAAAAACCGGCCAAGTGAGAGACGGACTCGCGCACGAAGGTTTCCGTACCATTTTATCTATAAAAACGGCAAAAAAAACACGTTTTTTTGTATTCAAAATAGGTTCGCGTTTGACCACACTCTGCCCGATGTTAAACAGTAGTGTGGTCTAAGATGGAGCACGCTTACCTAGAAGAAACCTATTTACTCTAGATGTTACGTTTGTTGTATGGGAGCCTCTTTAAATATTATATTTATTTTATTCTGTTTTATAGTAGATACTTGTTGTTATAGCGGCAGAAATACATCATCTGTGAAAATTTCAACTGTTTAAGTATCATCGTTCATGAGATACAGCCTGGTGACAGACAGACAGACAGACGGACGGACAGTAGAATCTTAGTAATAGGGTCCCGTTTACCCTTTGGGTACGGAACCCTGAAAACATGTCTGATTTAAACATTCTAAGTGCTTCTATGTTTTAATTGTCGCAGGAGAGTGCATCAACTCATCGGTAGCGGGCAAGCGTCGCATCGCAGAGTGGGGCGCTGTTCACACCGAAGCGAGCGGTCGCGCTACTCCGAGCGCCGCTGCCGTGGCGCTCGCGGTATTTGCGGCGGCCGCGGCCGTGTTACTAGCTGTGCTAATCACGGTACAGGTACGTGTAAAAGAAAATAAATATTATGTAGCGATGTTATCTCAGTAGTTAGCGCGGTCCGTTCAAACCCCAACAATGAGCTTGAGCTGTCGGTGAAGGGAAACATCGTGAGGAAACCATAACAGACGGTGGTGGTAGAGTAGTTGAAACTCTGCCGCTAAGTATTTAACAGTGTGTTCCGGCGGCCTCACTTGAGAGTCAGTTCCATTCCAGTCTAGGCCACTTAAACTCAGGTGAGCTGTGGTCAAAGACCTAGCCTGTCAACAATTTAAAAAAAAATCGATCAAGAGGAAGAAAGATGAATATTTTCATAAAATGTTTGAGATAACCAAAAGAGTACAGATACAATCACAAAAGGTAGTTACATTATAAATGCAACAGCTGCTGTATTTGTTTATTCCAATACCGCATAAAAAAGCAGTAACCGTAAATCACGAGGAATCAACATAAATAACAAGAAATCGCACTAATATTATAAAGACGAAACTTTGCGAGTGTTTTTGTATGTTTGTTACTTCTTTACGCTCAAATGGCGGGACCAATTTTGATAAAATTTGGTATGAAGGTAGCTGACACCCTACATTAACACATAGGCTACTTTTTATCCCGAAAAATGTAGCGGGTAACACCGCAGCTAGTTCAAAATAAAAATGTAAACCACACAACAACAATTTATACACTCTAAACAGCATGTTACATTGTGCAGGCCACTAGACTTCGAGCCCGGCACGATCACCCGAAACGATCGCGCGGCCTCCTGTACTCACCGCTTTCGAGCGAAGACGGCGACACGGCGATACTGACGAGCGCGCGGCCGGCCCGCCCGGAGCTTGAACATCGCCCCCTGCTAGAACAGTCCACGTAGCGTCAATACAAGTACGAACTATAGAGAACGTTTGTCACTGGAGTAAACGGCATGAAATTGTCATGGCAGTGCAATACTTACAATTTTTTATAAGCCATTTTAAGACGGCGAGTGTCTCCTCGAGAGCGAGAGAGAGAGAGCGAGAGACTCCTTCTATAATAATTATCTAGATCACACGGTTCGACTATGTATGACGTTATGAATACGCCGACTCAACAAAAGTTCGTCGTGTGATTGTTTGGTTTAGTTTTTACATTCTTTAAAAGTAATTCTGTCTGTTCGTTACCTTTCGAGACAAAAGGATAAAACGTTTGCCTACTCCAAGTTTGACGAGAAAATAATTAGCATTTAATCCTCAAAACAAACACTTAGAGAAGTCATTACGTAGAAAACATATTAAAAAGTAAGTAGGTAAATTAATTTCAATTTATTCTTGAAGTGACCGTGTAATTTAATTTCCATGATGAAATTAGTAAACTTTGTAACTTTTTGTCGTTATTACTCCAAGTGACAAAGGTCTTAACTTCTAAGTTTGTTAAGTGAGTTTGATAGTCGCGAATTTTTCCTACATAATGTATTGTTCGAATTATTGAATGTGGACCATTAACCCGTTCGATGTTATAATAATGATAGCTAGAAAATATTGTTCAAAACTTGTTGTAGCTCGAATATTCAGGCTGTTTCTATAGAAATAATTACGCAACATTGACTCAATGTTATAAATGATATTGGCATATTTCCTTGTATTCTTAATGTAACTTCAAAATCTCCGAGTTGAAACTATAGTGCGAGGAGCACGAAAAGTTAAAGATTAGGTGTTGATGACCCAGACAAACGTAAGCGTATAAAATTGAGATAGACCTTTTCAAAGCAATGTGAAAAAAGAGGTCGCCACAAATGGAAATTAAAAAATATAGGTTTACCGGCCGTCTTTTTAAGCCACCTAAAAATTAGAGGTTTAGTAGAGTAACGAAAATTTTGAAGATGCATTCAAGAATACTGGTGCTAGTGATAACCAACATTTGATTTGAGAGTTAATGCGAAACAACATCTTTAGATTTTTATTATGATGAATGTCGAAATTTAGCATTTATACAACACGAAAAGTTTTTTCCTACCAACTAATAAACATTGTTCGTATCCAATCTTTTTGCCATTGTGATTACGATTACCACAATACAATGAATATCTCTAATTGACTCATGGTGAGAGTCGTCAAAAGCAAAAAAGGTCGATTTTTAAGACTTTGTTTGTGCTGCTATGAGGCCTTTAAGTCCTTACGAGGCCTTAAACTAAACATTCTAACAGAATAATTCCAATATTAGAGCTAGTAAGATTCCTATGAAGACGATGGTCCCATACCGTCAGAATTATCGGCTTCTGCCATCGATATATACTTTTCAGAAAAAAAAACTGATCAGAATTTCTTTTTTACATATGTTACAGCAATCACGATTGTTTTATACCAACTTTTCAGACACGTCATCCCAATTTATTGTATCAAAATAGTATAGTTTGTTTTACGTTTTATCTTTGGTAACCCTCAAAAATCGATAATGTACCTTGAAGTTATAGAATCAATACTATATTCAGTTATAGTTTTATTTTTTTAGTAAAGGGTATGTTGTTACAAAAAGGTTAAAAGTAAATAAATCTTGAACATGATGTTTATGTCAAACTTGTCGTGATTACTGTGACCGATTAGAAGTAACAAATTGTGCAGCACGTTAGAGTATTTAATATAGCTAGTTTTAAATTGTAAGTTTTATTGAACAAAACGTTCGAAACACTGGGTCATTCGGGAGTTGTTTAGGCTGAGCTTCGCAAAAAGTTGTCTCTTTCTTTGAAATTACTATAACATTTTTTCATCATAAAAAACAATTTTATAATACCGATTGTTAGTAAAAAAAAAACAATTTTAAGAATGCACCCATATTTTTTAATTCACTTTAGTAAATTGTTTTTTTTTCTCGGCAAGCAACATTTCGATCAAATTGTCAAAAAAATTTAAAAGTACAGTTGGCACGATTTGCGAATGACCCAGTAAGAGGTCCTGACCTCACACCGCCGTTTGTATTGTGATAATGTGATACTAAGTGACGCCACAGTAGTACATTCATATACGATAAGACTACTATTCTAAAACCAAATCTATTACCCGATTTTGCGAAATTACTGAGAAAGTTTTCGCTTAGAACAATTATAAAAAAAAGTGCTGTAAATTTCAAGCAATAATAGCGACGTTCTTCGTGCAATAAACGATACATGACAAGGGGTTTCTTATAAATTTATTTGAATAAAAGTGGTCCAAATTTTATCGTTTACACTGTGGCTCTAGCGTCAATCGTCCCTGCTGATACACTACAGAAATTACAACACATAGTACTAATCTACTTAACTACTATAGTTTAAAAAAAAATCATCGATTCTTTACCTCAACCTCAGAAGTTTTCTATGTTTCGGGGGTTTACTATATTCATAAAAAAGTTACCCATTTCTGTTATGTTTTTCGTATAACTAGGTTGAAGTTAACGTACTCCCTTAATGTACTTTTCTTTTTTTAACAACACCATTTGGCATTTGTGTTGTATCAGCAACTTTACATGTTTAACAGAATAAGAAACATTTTAAAATATTTCAAGCCATAGTCAATGCTATTTGTGTCAATATAAGGACAAGCGTTTTGATAATCGTCATGACGTTTTTATAGTCGTTGAAGTCACCTTCTCGTAAAGATAAGCTCTTCTTTTTACAAGTATCTTATTCTTATTTTTCTTTATATTCTTGAATTGAAAAGTTATATTTTTTTAGTGCTCTTAAAACTTGACGATAGATCATAGAAATATGCGCTAAGATATCGAATAAAATGTTCTAACGGTTGTCATCATGTTTAGTAGTAAGGATGCTAAATTGTATTGACTATCGCAATTTAATTTTAGTTCTAGTTTTTAGGCCGAAAGTTACCAATAATAATAAAAAGTTTAATAGGTTTATGACATCGTACAATATTTATAGTGTATATACCCCATACTACTATATACTTAATCCGTTATCTGTGCAGTCTCAAATTTTATCTTGTGTCACAAAGCTGTCACACAATTCTAGTTTTAAATAGCTTTTTTATAATTAAGGAGTTATTTAGGAAAACGTTGATCATCTCGTTCTATATATATCAAACCGTGACGGTTTTACTATTGTTAGCTTAGTTAGGGTTAGGTACAAATATGTCACAAACATTGAAATATCAAAATTGTGAAATGTCGCAAAAATAACAAAGTTTGTATAATGTTACTAATAAAATTAAATTGTGATAAATATAATTGTATGAAATGCCGTTTATCATGAAATGGTCATTATTTTAATAAAATGAAGTCAAAGACAAAGTGTTACCAATATCCATCACAAATTGTATATAGGATATAGCTAGATTGTTGAAATGAATTATGTTTATAAACATTTTCAAGAACAAATCCTAAATTATTAAAATGCTTTTTGGCTTAACCTTTGGTCAATTAATCTATTATTGTACAGTTTTAAAATTTGTAATTTATGAAATTAAGTTACTTATTTATGTGAATTGATTTATATAAATTTTTAAATAAGTCTAGGTAAGTAAACGGCTAAATCAGCATAACTTGAGCAGCTGTCTTGATGCAGTTCTGAATCGCTTCTTGACATCTGATTTGCCATTTATTTATAACGCCAAAAGCATTGTGGTCTAAACAAAAAAGGTATAGACAATCCAATAGAATTGTACTGAAATTGTAGTCGAATTACAATTTGACGCGATTCTATTGAAGTTTTATAGTTTGGTTTAGTGGGAATATTTTTAATTAAGAATATATTTTTGTATGAAACATTCTTATGTGCAATTAATATTTGTAATAAAAAGGAAGTCTATGTCATAAATATTTGTTTTATTCCAAAAAAACAGGATGTGATACAATTTTTTTTTATGTAAAGGAAGTAAATTGCACGAGACGCTTTCCTGATGGTAAGAGATAACGCCTATCCATGACAATTGCAGCGATACACAGATCATTGAGTAGCAAAGTCCAGAGCATCGCTGCTTTGGTGCTCATTACTTTGAGACTTTCGAAGGTTAGTCTCGACAGCCCTGTAATTACGCTACAAGCACCCTTCAAACTGGAAAACAGTAATGTTTTAACACTACTGCTTGGCGGCAGAATATCTGGTACAGCGGTGGGACCTACCTAGACACTTTAAATACTTAGGTGCTAAGAAGATCTACCACCAAGTAAGTAAATTTTATGTAAAGTTATAAATAAAAATGTTATACCAAAGTAGGGAATATTTTTACATGTCGCTAGTGGCCTGCAGGTATTCGGTCGGTATCCAACTATGCGGTCCCTGTATTGGTCGCATACATTATCCGGAATATGGTATTTGCATACATCGTCCACGCATTAACATTTAGACTGGCGTGTGAGAGCCCGTAAGGTCTACCCTATGATTTCATTGAAAATTCATGCGGAGACAAGGTTTGGATGTGTACTATTGCATAATCTATCGACATTGCAATGTTGAATTTGGGCCACGTAATCTGGACGGACAAGTTGTAGGAATAGGTAAGTCAGCAGAAAAAGTTACTAAAGAGGGTGAAAATGCGCACACTAACTTTGCTTCTACGAAAGTGCGGGTTATCGTGTTTAACAACTTGGCAATTAATTATTTATTGGTTGTTTCTTCAAATATAAGCTGATGTAAAGTTGGGCATTATATAAATTACTAAAACAGCAAGTATCGTTTGTGTATCGAATACGTTCTTCAGATATTTATTTTTGTAGAAAAACTTTGTTTTAGATCATCATCATCATCTACAGCCTTCTTCATCTCACTGCTGGGTATATGCCTCTCTCTTGTTATGCTGCCTCGGTCCTGTGCCAATCTGGTCCAGGTTCGACCCGCGACGGTGACGATATTATCATCTTTTTGTGTTTTAATCGTCGCATGTTTTAGATATACTCTTTTATTATCTACCAAGTAAAATATGTTTTCATTATTATAAATGCGAAAGTATGTAGAATTGTAGATTTAGATTCTCTATCACTCAGACACAGATCAACGGAACACCTTTTTTTATAAACACAAAATAAATAAATATCGTATCATTTCAAAACTCAGTAATTTAATAAATAATTAGATTGACATGTACTTAGCAGGTAAGTTGGGATTACTGAACATCTATAATTAGATTGCTTGCTCTAAATAATAAATATCGTAGGACATTACACGCAGCGCCATCTGACCCCAAACTAAGAAAAGCTTATACTATGGAAGTCAGATAAAAGATGGAATGCATAAATACCTTTTTTTGTAAATACATATTTATAATACACACAGAACAAACATTTATCGTCGTATAATAGGCAGGTATATGTATACTTTTACCTCGGAAAAACACGCAGATGAAATTGCATGGTGCTACTAGGCACCAATAAATCCTTTTACTTGTCAATACATTTAGTTTGTACTGATCGCTGTCGAGGGAAAGCACTGGAAGAAGCAGTATCGAGTCGAGGAAGCGGGAAAATGACCCCCTCGGGAAGCTATTCGTACGGTTCAGATATATACTCGCGACCACTTAGTTTATCTGAAACTTACAATGCATCACCATAAGTAAAACACGCAAGAAAAAGTACCTGTATTACATTTAGTAGGTGCATACAAAATATTAATAAAATTGCTTGTGGTGGCAAGAGATTTTTTTTTATAGTTGTGTTTGACTACAGCTCACATGATGTTAAGTGGCAGCGTGGTCGAAGATGGTAAACCTGGAATGAAACTGCCATAAAGTCACCGGCAGTTCAAGCTTGTTACTAGGGTTTGAACTCACACCTTTCGACGTGTGAACCGACTGCGCTAACCACTATTCATTACAACGAGCGTCTAAAACTTTGAGTAACGGTTTTAATGGAACGTAATTAGAATTACCTATCTAGTAAGAGTGTAATGAAAAATACGGTCACAAATAAATATGAGTATAAATTGTGAATTTCACCTTACAATTTATTTAGAGCAAATTTTTATTACAGTGAAACAACATTAATTCTTGCTTTCGCGTCGCTGTATTCAAAACTTCAAAACTAAGCGTAAACTACAACCTGTTGGACACTTTAAATACTTAGGTGCTTTGTTAACGGATTTTTTCTCAAAGTTTTTGATGGAATCTTTTTTACATTGAAAACAGTCTTTGTTTCTTTTCAGGGGCGCGCTTGTTTGATTAGCATTGTTATGGTCACCTTCTTCTTCTTTGATTTTAGTATCGCATTTTTTGCATTTGCCAGTGTTAAGTATTTTGATTAGGTATTTCAAATTTCATTAGTTAAAAAGTAGTCAAAGTCTTGGTCAAGTCCAGTCCGTGTCAGTCAAGTCCAGTCATGCTTTAGTAAAGTAGTGGCGACTTTACTAAAGCATGACTGGACAGCTTCGATGGGGTTTTGGAAGCAACACGAAAAATCATGTTTCACCACACTTTATCACTTCCCACTTCGGCGCTTGTAATTCAGTACTTTATGAGTAAAACACCACTATTTTTATACATAAACACTTGAAAAACACTAGTTTTGGAAAAAATACAATGAGGCGACATAACTCTTTCCGCGTTCCCGCCAAAACTCAATTATGGTCACCTTAGCAGCAGTCAGACATTTATCTATGTATGCATAAGTTATATACGTCTCCGCTTCTTTCCATGCATTATTTTTAAAGCGAATTTATTTAAACTTCTTTGCTGTAGAGAAACCATAAAATACCTATATCGGGCGTAGGCGACACCTTTCTCCTTCAGTGTAGGCGACAATACTTTTACGACATTTACCGACATTGTTAACGTACCTACACTTTTAGCTGGAAAATTGCCTACAAATTGACATTTGGCGTGACCCTAGTAGATATTTCAATTTGGCACGCATTCGTACCTCGATATTATCCCCGGTTTTAACATACATTTGATCGGCCTCATTAACATATAGATAGAACCCGAAAAAACGCTATCCAAATTGTACCTTTCTTTTTGTCCCTTCGGGCACTTCCCAAAGATAAATTAGGGCCTTTTTTGCTGGGCCTGTGACCACCGGGGCGATGCCAGACTTTCATTCGGGTTTTGTATACATTACGAAAGGGTTCTGAAGATTTGAATTAACTCGGGTTAATTATATTGTTGTAGATTGTAAATTGTGTTTAATAAATTAAAGGGTTTACTTGCTTAAACAAATTGTACATGATATAAGGTTGTTGCTACAGCGTTGATTACGGGCTGCTTTTTACGGAGCAATAAGTACAAATAGAGAGTTAAATTTTTTGGTTTGAGATCAGATAAGAATAATTGTACTTATTTTTTACTAAAATGTGTATAAAGAGCGTTCTTCTCCCAAAAGCTACGACACGACAATAAAATCTGATGCAATTTTTGTTGAAAATTTTATGGAATTTTAACTGTCCGGCTTTGCGGCTAACATCAGCGGGCTTGGTTTTGAAGTGTAGTATCGGGTTCATTATTCTTTGTCTCTCGATACGACTCTGTGGCTTGATGGTAAACCCCGAATGCGGTTTTCTGATCTTTCATCAAAGGCTATGCATCGTATCGTATCGTATCGTATCCATCGTATCGTATCCATCGTATCTGTGCATCGTACGTTTACTGCATTTATAGACATTAAAAAGTGCATGTAATTTACTGTTCATGCACTTTTTAATGGTTGAGAGGCTAGATGTTTGCCACAGCTCACCTGATGTTAAGTGGAATTGAACTGGTTCTCAAGTGAGGCTGCCGGAATACACTGTTAGGTATTTGGAGACAGATTTTCAACTGGAGTAGTAGTTAGCCAGTCGAGTACTAGATAGTATCTTACCAACACGCTAACACAATACTTCACACACTTTTTGTGTACTGGTGTGCATCGTCTTCTGAAGCATCGCAAGTCGTTTAAATGATTGAGAGACTTCGGTTTGAAGAGTGCGAATGAGGTATTGAGGCTAACCATCAAATATCTCAAGGTAAAGAATGCTAAAGCAGTGATACGTTAGATTTATTTCTTAACATTCTAACTACCGCTGCAATAGCTAGGTATAGACTCGCGTTATCTCTTATCTATTAGGCAGTGACATTTGTTAATTTGTATTCTTTCATTTTATATAATTTTGTTACTAAAACTGTAATTTTGACGTGCCTAGTGTAACATAAATGTAGTTATAAGATCAATAAAATATTCCATCTCTTTCCAGCATTTCGTGTTTCATTATGGGCATATGCCTCCCCCATTGACTTCCATAAAGACCGGTTGGAAGCGGCTCGCATCCAGCGCGTTCCTGCGGTCTTTACTAGGTCGTCTGTCCACCTTGTGGGTGGACGTCCTACGCTGCGCTTGCCGGTCCGTGGTCTCCACTTCAGAACTTTGCAGCCCCATCGGCCATCAGTTCTGCGTGCTATGTGCCCTGCCCACTGCCACTTCAACTTGCTAATCGAAATATACTTGAGTAATAATTGAGTGGTAGCACGGCAATGGAACCAAACCAAATTTGGTAAATCAGTATTGGAATATTCGGATAATATCACGAAATTGTGTGTAAAAGATATGTTCTAGCAGGATTGCGGCATACATTATTTATGTTGAGTGCTATACGAGCTTGCTTTTGTTTAGAGTAGTTCCACTCCTGTGGGATACGACGAACATGTATCCGGAATATCGATTACGAATAGGGATATCATATGACAAATTCGGAGAGACACTAGACGGAGAGACTGCTATATTTATTGGAGCGTTTTCTATATCCGTATTGGTGGAAAAACTTTATCCTATTCTTATCTGCTGAATTGCTTAGAACAATACAAATTCTTTTAACGAATTTCGTTTATTTATGCTCAAAATGAAGTGGAATGTTATCAGGGTTCATATATGGGGTTTCTTTATTTGACCATTACTTTTAACAGGTGTGTGATAAATACTATAATATATAGATAGATAGATATAACTCTTTATTGTGCAGACCATAAAAAGAAGAAAGTACAGAGAACAAAAGAACCTTATGAACTAGTGCCACAAGTGGCGGCCTTATCGCTAACAGCGATCTCTTCTAGGCAACCTGTATATAAAAATCCCTAGTTTGTTACCAGTAAAAAAAATACCATTAAATATACAAAGATTAAAAAAACTTCGTGTAATATTGTAAAGTTTACAATTATTGTTATATATAGATAGTTTACTTTTAGCAAATATATACAAAAAAATATCAGGTGACACTAGAGGTTGATAAAGGATAAAGCCCCTTTATAGAACAATGTTGAAATTCTTTTGATAAAACTAACACTAACTACCAATCACCGACACACATCTTTGTACAGATATGCCTGCGTTTGATCGCTATCTCGCCTGATGTTATACGAAGATGCCTGGTTACGCACGCTCACCCAGCTTGCATACTTGGAGCCCGCTTATCTAGAAAAAACCAAAACCACTCCCGAGTTCAAAGCACCCAGATTGCATCTATAGGGTAGGTAACACCTACTTGAGCAACAAATTCCATTGTTCAGCGATGGGTACGATGAAGGTGGAATAAAACCAATTCGTTCTCAAGTAATTGTTTTGAGCGCTTTTCTTACACCCTGTAGAGTAGATACCCTGACTATTACATGAGGTGTACTTTATTCCAAACTCTACTTTTATTTTTGCCTTCAGCGATTGACACCATGAAGGTGGAAGTAAACCATTTGGTTCTCCAGTCATCCATCGTTTTGAGCGGATTTTTTACATCCTGTAGAGTTAAAATACCCGACTATTACATGACGTATACTTTATCCCAAACTCTTCTTTTATTTTTTGCCTTCTGCGATTGACACCATGAAGGTGTAATTAAACCATTTGGTTCTCCAGTCATCCATCGTTTTGAGCGGATTTTTTACACCCTGTAGAGTAAAAATACCCGACTATTACATGACGTATACTTTATCCCAAACTCTTCTTTTATTTTTTGCCTTCTGCGATTGACACCATGAAGGTGTAATTAAACCATTTGGTTCTCCAGTCATCCATCGTTTTGAGCGGATTTTTTACACCCTGTAGAGTAAAAATACCCGACTATTACATGACGTATACTTTATCCCAAACTCTTCTTTTATTTTTTGCCTTCTGCGATTGACACCATGAAGGTGTAATTAAACCATTTGGTTCTCCAGTCATCCATCGTTTTGAGCGGATTTTTTACATCCTGTAGAGTAAAAATACCCGACTATTACATGACGTATACTTTATCCCAAACTCTTCTTTTATTTTTTGCCTTCTGCGATTGACACCATGAAGGTGTAATTAAACCATTTGGTTCTCCAGTCATCCATCGTTTTGAGCGGATTTTTTACATCCTGTAGAGTAAAAATACCCGACTATTACATGAGGTATACTTTATCCCAAACTCTACTTTTATTTTTTGCCTCTCACCATCGATTCTGACATAAATTGAATTATCTGTCCCCACTAGCAACGATACGATCTTGGGCAGAGTTATTGAATTTATTTACATACAATATTTACATAGGGCCCCGGATAAAGGGACGCGATATATTTTGTTCGACAAGCGGTGTTTATGAGCATGTCTAGAGAACTTTCTTCGATATTGTTGAAGCTGGGGACATTTTAAGGCCACTACAGATGAATGACTTGTTTGGCAGAAATAGGGTGAAAGACAACCTTATTTAAACTTTATTGAAACTTGTTTCAAGCTAACGCGGGCTGCAGCAGCGTTCCAACATGTGGCTGAATTCTTCATAATGATGAATACAATAATAAATAAATAAATATCGTAGGACATTACACACAGCACCATCTAAGCCCAAACTATGCAAAACTTGTACTATGAAAGTCAGATAACTGATAGAATACTAAAATAATTTTTATTTTTATAAACACATACGTATAATAAATACAGAACACCCAGACACAGAACTAACATTTGTTTATACCACAAAATGTTTATACTGGGTGGGAATCGAATCTACGCCCTTCAGCTCATGGAGCAGACATATAGACACTGCCAATGAACAAACAATGTAATATAATAATGTCCCTACGGTTTACAGCACATCTTTAGAATTCGGTATATGTTCTTTGTACCAGAAAAAAATTGTAATTTACAGTTGGCACACAATACAACCACTAGCTGGAAGTAAAACGTGTTTATTCACAATGCCACGATACGGGACCGATAACAGACACGAAACCCGACAATTATAATCATGAAAACTATTTGTGAAAACCCACAATTACTTCAGTACCTACCTACTACCTACTGTATGAAAAGGATGATTTTGAGTTTCATGTTTATTGTAATAATGCACCTAAATTTAGAAATCTTTATAATTTTTTTAATGACTTTGTATAGACTTAGACCTTATAGACTTAGACCTAGACTAGACTTTGACTTTGACCTAGACTTTGTTTTGTTACTCAAAGTTCTGCGTCGCTGCAATCATCATGAACAAGTGTTATTTCTTACCGTCACAAGAGCGTCTCGTTCGGCCCAATAATTTTACATTAAAAAAATTGTAACAAACAAACATACTCGCATTTTATTTGTAACATTAGTCAGGATTAAGTGCAGTGTCTCGAACGCGACTCCCGCGTAATTGAGTTAAAAACCTATTAAAGTATTAGAAGCATCTGGTTTTCGTTAGCGCCATAAAGTTTCGATTTGTGACCGAGCTTGTGTACCGTACAAAGGACTTGCTTGCTCATTCTGGATGACTAGATAATTTAAGTTATTCTATGACCGACAGGTCACCCCAAAGTTTGCATATAAATATAAATCAGAAAATAAATATAGTAAGACATTACACACAGCGCCATCTGACCCCAAACTAAGCAAAGCTTGTACTATGGGAGACAGATAACTGATAGAATACTTAAATACTTTTTTTTTTGTAAATACATACTTATAATACATACAGTATACCCAGACACAGAACAAACATTTTTTTGTACCACAAAATGTTTATCCTGGGTGGGAATCGAACCCATGCCCTTCAGTAGACATACTACCTATGAACCAACAGGGCTGTCGTATAAGTACTATAGATAAGGTAATATGCAAAAGGTTCCCGACTTCGCATTACCTTTGTGAAGTCAGTAATTAATTTTCAAGAAATGGAGCTGTTCATATAGGAATATTACTTCATTTCCTGAACTTTGAGGTTTAATGTGTAGGACACCAATTGATGAGGGTTTCAAAGTTAACAAGCAAACTTCTCGTCTCAAATTTTTTAAAGAAAGGAAGTTACTGACTTTTCAAAAAGTTTCTTTATACATTTACAAATATAGTAAAACAGGAAATTCTGTACGTTGGAGATACTTTGGTTTTTTTTATTGGAATCAGTCTATTAGCGATACTTTTTTTATGGTTGAAAGGCTAGGTTTTTTGACTACAGCTCACCTGATGTTAAGTGAAGGTGTGGTCGAAGATGGTAAAGCACACCTAGCCTGGAATGGAACTGGCTCTCGAGTGTGGCTGCCGGAACACACCGTTAGATGCTTGGCGGCAGATTGGTAGGTTTGCAGGTGGTAGCTAGCCAGCTGAGTACTAGAAAGTACCCTACCACCATGCAATGATTTCCTCACGATGTTTTCGTTCACCGGCAGCTCAAGCTCATTGTTGGGGTTTGAACCCACGCCCTTCGGCAAGCGAACCTACCGCGCTAACCACTGAGCTATCATCGCTACGATACTGAAGTAAAAAAATAATTTTTTAACTAATCATTGTTTGCCTGTCTGTCTGTTACTTGAAATAGCATCACCCCGTAACTACTAGAGGGCTTTGAATGAAACTTTGCATGATTATACTATGAAGTAGGTTTTAACTTTTTATACCGAAATTCGGAAAAAAACAGTTGTATTTGAAAACATATTTTTGCATTAGATATTAGCTAATTTCTTAAGAAAGGTTATAAGGGTATTGGCATCACGATATAACTCTTAGAATTCGATGGCGGGTGATAGCTAGTTTGGTATAAATTAAGAAATAATTTTATAATTAACTGGTAAAGTTCACCTACAGTTACTAACTATTACTGTGCGATAAGTAAATGTAGCAAATATTATCATAAAATTTTAATAGAATAACAAAATAGCATAATCCAATAAAATACAATGCTTTTTCTTATTAGCTATTCCTTAGACAAAAATATTGGTGACGCAGACCCAAAATTTCATTTACAATCATCTTAAGAATTCAGTCGGAAATTCGACAAAACAGTGAAAATTTTCTTCAGGTGCAAACATGCTAATTCGTCGGCATTCGAGGCACGCGCTGCCGATTTTCAGGCGCGTAGTCGTCGCCGCGAATTTTATATTTTGTGATTTCTCAACTTGTACTGATTTATGCATGCCCTTTTAAAATAACTGAAATTACTAATGTTTTTGAAATGCCTAAATCTTGTAGCAGTAGCAGAATACATATACATAATAATATATAATAAATAAATACATATTGGAGGACATTTAACACAGCGCCATCTAGCCTCAAACTAAGCAAAGCTTGTACTTTGGGAACCAGACAGCTGATAGAATACTTTTTTTGTTATAACATACTTATAATACATACAGTACACCCAGACACAGAACAAACATCGATAATAGTCACACAAATGTTAGTTCTGAGTGGGAATCGAACCCACGACCTTCAGCTCTCGAAGCAGGCATACTACCAATGAACCAACAGAGCTGTCAAATACATAATAAGGTAGCGATAATATTATTTCATTGGGTTTGTACACATATCAACATATCAGACATGTCTAGATAGACGTCACTGTCTGTCTTTTTAGACTTTTCGTTTCTTTCCTTTAAACTGTACACGACTAATAATTTTAGGGTTGTTTTGATATTTTTTTACTATTACTTAACTAGCCTCGAGGACAGACTTCACACGAGACGTGAATATAATCACTTCATACCTAGGTATGACACACGACCCGCGGAAGTTTGTATAACGCAACAAATAGAAACTTCACAAAATGAGGATTTACCTAACACTACCTAGAAATGATGACTTCTGATCACAGTTTTATAAAAATTGAAAAATTGTATTAAATTTGCATCATTTCAATATATTGCATTCGCGTATTCAGGACTAGAGAACTCTTTGCAAAAAAAAGGAAAGCGTATCATTCGTGTCATTATTTCTTATTTTACCATAAAAATATTTGCTGGCTCCAGCGACACTGCAACGAGTAACCTAAAATGCCATCACAGTTTCTTGGGCATTCCAGTATTCAAATATGCATGTAATTATTACTAGATTAACATCTCAAACTGTTTTACGATTTATCTGTCAGCTTATTTTTGCATTTAGCTGAAGTTTTTTGTCTCCGTGCAGCGGTCATTAGGCCTAGAGGAAAGTGTTGATGGATTTCTAATTTACCAGTGTTCAGAGGACTTTACCAGAAAAACTTAAGATAAAACTGATGATGGTAATTAGCGAAAAACGTGGAATAATTAGAGAGATCGTTAATTGTACTGCAATTCGAGTAAAGTTTTATTCACGACAGTCTACGCTCTACTCTATAATTATCTACCGCAACTTACTCATTTTTGAGACAGAAATGACTGTCCTTATCGTCAACTAGCAATCCGCTCCGGCTTCGCACGGATGCAATATAGATACTAATGTGCTGCCTATGCATGTATTATATGTATAAATCTTTCTATTGAATTACACTGTCTATTGATGGAAACCGCATTAAGATCCGTTGCGTAGTTTTAAAGCGTGAGCGTACAGACGGTAGGCAGCAATTTTGTTTTATACTATGTAGAAATACACTATACGGGGTTATGCAAAACGATAGTATTAAGCCGAATCAACAAAATATGTAATTCGGTCATTGTAATCGTTATTACGAGCAAACTTAATTAAAGGACCGATCTTGAATTGTGAAATATAAATCAGGTATTCCGTTCATTTTGGTGACGCGACATTTTCCTATGGATTTTTTTAACGTGATTTAAGAATATCAAGCTTTTCATAATGTCGATTACAATGACCTTTTTTGGTATAGGCCAATTAGGCATTGTCTTGTTTGACTAAACACTCTTACAATTTAATAAAGATTAAAGATCCTCTTTACAGCTTTGAATTACCGTTTCACAGAAAAAAAAAATGTTTGTAATGATTATAACCTCCTTTTGACTTAATACTATAATTACAAATTCAAATTCAAATTGCATTTATTTCAGACTACTTAGATCATTATTGTACTAGCTAACCCACTTCTAGTATCAAGTATAGTATAACTAAATTAGACAAGCCAGTTTAGGTAAACAATCAAGGAGCAATGTATTAAAATATTATTTGAACTGAAACCACTTAAAGACCGTTCCTTTATTTACATAACAAAGCAATTTTAAACGTATTTATCAGCACAGAAAGGTGCGGCGAGTGTTCATTCGCTTCACGATGAATTAGGTACATCCTACTTACAATGAGATTGCATTAAATATTTATAAGCCCCTCACATTTTAATATGAAATGATGTGAATAAAATCATAGGTAGCTATGAAAGTACGCCTCGCAATCTAGCAGGGCAATGCGGCCAACGTTTTGGGCATGCTGCCTGAAAAGTTAAAGATCGTTTCAACTATCTCATAAACTGACAAACAAACTAATAAACTTGAGAGCTATGCCCATTCCAGGTTTGGATTTACCATCTTCGATCTCCACCTCACTTAATATCAGATGAGTTGTAGTCAAACACCTTTACTTGGTGGTAGATCTCCTTAGCAGGAGGAGCTTGTACCTATAAGTAGGTAATATCGCAGTACCAGATATTTTGCTGCCAGCAGTAGTGTGTAAACATCAATGTTTTCCGCTTTGAAGGGTACTGCAGTTAGCGAAATTACTAAGCAATGAGCGCTCAAGCAGCGATGCCCTAGACTTTGTTTTTCTAGTCAAAGTTCTGTGTATCGTTACAATGGTCAAGGACAGGCGTCTTACCGTCAGAAGAGCAAGCGCGTTCGTCTCCTTATTATTTACAGTAGTAAAAGATGTTTAGTTTAAGCAAAAAAATTGCCTAATATTGCTACTGAAAACCTTAAAATGCAAGAGAAACTTCGGACACGGTAAGTATTTCATAACTCTTTATCTCTATTGAAACCTTTGAAATTTCACGGCAAATGACCATTTTTTTGTTTTCCGATTGTAAAAGGAACGCCTGTAATTATTCAAGAAGACGAATGGCATTTAAGATAATACTCCTCACGTAAAGGTTTTATCTTTTTGACAAATTGCCAGTAAACGTACCTTTATAACTCAGGTATCACAGTGCCTAATGTAGTACGGCACTTAAATATCATGTCCGCTTAGGCGTCCTCGCATTTTTCATGTTTTTACTGGACAGTACGTTTCTCCCAGAGTAAATAAAGTTGGTAGATATTTTTAAAAGTAGATTTATGTTTTTTGAATGACGGTTTCAGGATTTAGAAGCTTTGGTCATAAAATAGTTGAAATTAATTGGACTTACATTTAAATTAAAAATAATAATAAACATTGTATTCTCAGAATAAAGAAGGTTTATTATATTTCTTCGACACTGACCTGGAGTAAGGAGTGCGAATATATAGGGCTGAGTACAAGGTAATGATTAGTTAATATCTGTTTAGACAATATCTGTTCTCTGTAACTAAAGCGATGTTACTTATAGTGAAGTTCTTAGACGCAATTTAAAATTATAAGGTATCTTAAGTAATTTTTGATACACATCAGGAAAATTTCGAATCAAGTGAAATGAATACTCGACAATACTCGAGTCTAATAGACGTAGTACGAATCGAAGTTCACACCTACTTTATTGGAGGAGTTAAACTTCAACCCTCTCCCGAGGACTTGGGAGTTGGCCAATACAATCTCATTCTAACTTTTACGATCCTGGGAAACTCCAAAACCGTTTGCTATGGAGCCTCAAATAAAACAATTTGGGATGGTGATTGATCGAGGAAGTTGGTTTAATGCTTTTGTGATGTCGTCTTCTAGTTGTCATGGTAATGGTGGTTACAATGTGTCTAAGATTGCTGGAATTGATTTTTATAGTATACTACAAATACTAATTATTTATAGATTACACCAATGTTACAAGTTTTACATTTTTAGTTTGCGCCCGCGACTACATCCGCGTTGACTTTTGAATTAGGTTTAGAGAGAAATAAAATACGTTTAAGTTACGAATAAGCCAAAGTTTCACGACTATTGCATTATTGTATTACCAAAAAATAAGATAAAGGATACTTTTTATCGCGAAATAATGTTCCATGAATTGATAATTCCCAGGTACCTAACATTTTAAAAAGTATCCTGTATATTAATCAAGTTAATAAGCTATACTTATGTGTGCCAAATTTAAAGAACATCTAAACATACAAACTTTCACATACCTATATTTTATACATTATATTTATAGGATTAGTGGGATATTTGAAGAGGAGTAGAAAAGTATAAGGAATAGGTTTGTTACGGATATTGAGATATTATGCACTACAAATACTACATAAACTCGAACGAAACGATTCCATTTCTTTTTTGGATACAATCGGGGTGTTGTAAGTAAATCAGTATCTTCTATCGCTAAGCGTGCTCCATCGTAGACCACATTACAATAGAGTTTGTTCATGAAACATAATGTGATGCGACAGCTTTTTACTAAAATACACGACGCTAAAACGACCTCGACGCTGCGTCACGTACGCGTACTGTTTGACGAAATCTTTAGAATTCCGAATGTTTACGTTTTCAATCTTTATTCGTTTGTATTTTTTATAAGGGATTGGGTCAATTCAGCTCTTCGATGTATCGGAGCAAGGCTCTGGCTCTGTGGTTCAAGCGTCTACCTTGTTCAAATAACAACAAAGTTCATTGTTAAAAATATTTAGACGTTATATAACGTTTATTATATAACTAGATATCAGCACTAATTCTGAAAGCTTTACTTGACAGAAAACTTATAAAAAATTTGGTCTATTAGATTAGTCCATGGATTGCATAATTTTTGATACATTTAGTACTGCCAACTAAAGTCTTTAAAATTGTTTGTATCTGTTCAGGGTGTCACATAAACTTACCAAAAGATATATTGAAAAACCAAAAGCAGGTGTCGCCATCGCGGCAAAAAATAAAAAAAATGGCTAAAACTGTAATCGCATCCAGGACTTTCAAATAAACTTTTGAAAGTCAAATTTTGACACGAGCGCAGATTTACAAATCGTTCAACTTAACAAACAAAAACACACAACACACAAAATTAGAAACTAACAACCTGAACTCCAAACTCAATCTCGAGGTAGTTCGTAAAAATAACAGTACAGAACATAATAACCAACTTATTCGTGGAGTTGGGCAAATGATTAACTTAAACATTTACTACGTTATCTGTAAACATGCGATTGTAGCTCGCTCTTTCAACTGTATCAGATAAGTTGGTCCCAGTCTTCACTACCGCTAAAGCCAGAACTCATTCGAGTCGAGTCGAAGCCTAGCTTCTCTCGGTAACGAACTCTAGAAAATTTATTCATAGCTTCCTTCCTTGTAAATACGACGGCAGCAACACAATCGGAATTTCATCATTTTAAAACTAATATTCGAGATGTGAGAGCACGGTAAGTTTCTCGCGGTGTTGTTATTATTTCTCCAGCGATTTCGTTATTATTTTATCGGCATTCTATGCATTTTTATGAGTACTCCTTTGGGAAATAGCGTAACTCTAAAGTCATTTTAGCTGGCAACCCTAAGAATTGTAGCACAGGATTTCTTTTGATTAAACTTGAGTTCTCGGGCATTGCTCTAACTACAACTCTAAATTTTGGCTCTTATATTTAATCCAAGATCTAATTGGCTGCAAAAAGCTAAGTGTTTTCTTGAAGGTGCGGTAATCCCACTAATATTGTAAATGTGAAAGTTTGAATGGGTAGATGGATGGATGGATGTTTGTTACTCTTTCACGCAAAAACTACTGAACGGATTTAGATTAAATTTGGTATGGAGGTAGCTGAGACCCTGGATTAAAACATAGGTTACTTTTATGACATGTAGCGGGTAACACCGCGAGGCGCAACTAGTACTTTAGATGGAAACAATTGCTTAATTTATACCAAACACATGTTCGATCTTGCATAGAGTGCTTACCTTTGGCATAGATTGCCCAGGTATTAGCTTGTAGCGTTGGAATCCGTTGAGATACGCGCCAAAACACTCATCAGCAATAAAACCTTTGGTCAAATTGACTCCAATGTTAAGTTTATTTCTTCTGTATTGTATTATTTTTAGTGTTTTTTTTTATGGTTGACAGGCTAGTTGTTTGACCACAGCTCACCTGATGTTAAGTGAAGGTGTGGTCGAGGATGGTAAAGCATACCTAGCCTGGAATGGAATTGGCTCTCAAGTGAGGCTGCCGGAACACACCGTTAGATGCTTGGCGGCAGATTTTCAACTTGAGGGTTGAGGCTAGCCAGCCGAGTACTAGAAAGTACCCTACCACCATGCTATGCATGCTATCCTCATGATGTTTTCCTTCACCGGCAGCTCAAGCTCATTGTTGGGGTTTGAACCCACGCCCTTCGGCATGCGAACCTACCGCGCTAACCACTGAGCTATCATCGCTACAAAAGTATAGTGTACAATAAAGAGTCAATCAATCAATTAAGCAATCAACCAATCAAGCAATCAACCAACCAATCAATCAATTAATGCCTTGAACATCGACGCAAAGTATGCCTATCATAAGACTAACGAACTAAACCGTCACGACAACAAGCAATCTGTAAGGAGAGAAGGAAGACCTTTGCTCAGTTGTAGGACACTAGAGGCTGAAATAATACATTATCATATTTATTTTTGTAGTTGCATCAGTTTTAGAATGGAAAGGACTTTCAAGGCATGAGATGGACTACTTTCCATAGTAATTACAAACGTACATAACTAAAACATTGTGTGACAAGTCGTGAAAAGCAGATATATTTACAACGTCCACTATAACAGCGTTTACAGCTACAAGTGATGTAACTTTGCCTCCATAAAATTGTGGCAAATTACCAAAATCGAGAAACAGCTTGCATTCATGGTGGCGCTTAAAAGTTTTAACTTGTTTTCAGTTTCATTAACGGTTATACCTCGGCAAAACGTGGTAATTATGTACGCAATTTAGCCGAGGTTTGATTACAACTTGCTTGAAATATAGAATACCTATAATAAATTTTCCAGATTGCCTATGTTTTTTTGTGGGGGGAGAAAGTATCCCAATTCTATCTGCGTGTGGTACACAAACGCTATTTTGATTTTTTAAAGATCAGCTTAATATCTTAGCTGTAAAAAGATACAAAGAAAAGGGATAGAGACAAAAGTTAATTTTAATTTATAAAACTACTACTCAGCAGCAAACGTTTCAGTAACTTCTAATCTACACCAAGAAAGGGGAAAGATTTGTATTTTTGTAACGAATTAACTCAAAAATACTGGACCGATTCCAATAATTCTTTCACTATTCGAACTTCGAACGAGATAGGCTATATTTATTACTAGAATGTTATTGTTTTTTTGACATATTTAATTATAAATTTTAAATGATATTACGGAATTTGACTTGTAACTTTGGTGTTATCAATAAAATATTTGTATTTGTAGTTGACAATCATAAATATTAATTTTAAATAAATTTTAGGGTAGATATACTAGAAACTACATGCGAGGCGAACTCTATCGCCATAAATATGTAAAACCTGCAATCATTTTTACATTCATTTATTTTATGTGTATTCACTGGTTTTCCTGGTCTTTTCTGTTTGAGATTCAATGGGGCAGGGTCGTTTCCTTCTAAAGTGCTACAGCACCAAACATACAAACGACTTACCCACTACACAAAAACAAATATTTAGTATTTGGGTCGATGGAAGTCAAACCGGAACACAGTAATGCTTACACACTACTGCTTAGCGGCAGAATAACTGATACTGCGGTGGTACCTACCTAGACGACCTCCTGCTAAGGAGATCTACCACCAAGTGACTATTATTATAAATAATAATTAGTAGTAAAAAACTAAAACAATGATTGACTTGTAACTAGTGTGTTTATTAATAAATTATTTGTGTTTGTAAATACACTATTACAATTTTAATCTATTTCACTTCAACAACAATAAACTCTTTAAATAACTTAAAACAAAAATCCTTTACTCCAAACTGATTTTCGCTCGTAAATGGAATTGACGTAATTTAATTTAGCTGCCAAGAAAGTTATAAAACGAAGAATGTTATCAAAATCGACCATTACTAAGATTTATTAGGTATTTCGAATCGTCAAGCAAATATTGTCACGCGAAATACAAATCAATTTTTCGTATGCTAAGTGAGTGAGTAATTAAAGTGGAAATGAACAAAGGAATGCTTTTAAAGGAGACATAAATACTTAATTCAATTCGTTACGGTTTTCCCGAGACACGTTTCTTTCTGAAGAGCATTATCTCTATTAAATGTGCTGAGAAAACTCAGAAATTTGATAATTAGATTGAGATGTACTTAGTAGGTAAGTCGTTGGGATCACTGAACATATAGCTAGACTGCTTACTCCAAATATCATCTAGAATTCAGTATTTCACTCATCTCCGATCCGACCCTTGCAAGATAAATAAACTGCAGGTTTCATATTACTGAAATATATCAACTAACTGTGTATACCCATGTAAGTTGTGTGCATCTCAACTAGATTTTTCAATAAGAATTAACCTAAACACAATGTGGGGTTCCGTGAAAGATGGATAAAAACGAGGCCTTATTACTAATGCAACCCCGTAAATGTAAAAGCTAAATGAAATGATCTGTATCTTTAATATATGTCGGAGATTTTTCTTCTTATTCTTATTCTTATTTTAATCAAATGAAGAAGTGTGCCTTCAACTCTTGGCTAATCGAATGTTACTTTGTCTAGGATCTTAGGTGTATGTAAAAGTTACCTCTTTCGGTTTGAGTTCCACCGATCGAACTTACGAATTTATGATAGGTTGGCAATAACGCATCGACAACATCTATTACGTTGTATTAGTGAGGTTCAAAAGGGGATAAAGGTACTTATCAAAGTGGTGAATTACACTCTGAGGATTGCCTCGGATATGTGTAACATTATTCTTGAATCTGATTTCAGTTACAGCATTGTGTGTTTGTAGGTACTAAAATACGAAAAGTTCTTAAAGACATCTTTGTAATGTACCCGAACCATGTTAGTACCAAAAATAACCATAAACATGTAAGGATTTGTGGCGCCGTCGTTTTGAGAGGACAAATAATCCTATAGAAATACTAAACTTATTCTCGCTGTAGCAGCGTAATATGGATTGGATTAGAACAGTGTTCATTACGCCATATTTATATTTAGCATACAAGATAAACTTTTTTATTGTTCTAATATTTTTTTATAATTTGTTTCAGCTCTAGCGTCCGTGTCTTTTACGAAATATACACTTATTTTAAAAACTCTGTATCATAATAAATATATATCTTTTACTTAAGAATCAGCACTTAAGGCTAAAGTTCACAGGGGTACTTCTCCACGGGTTGAAAGATGGTCCCACATACAGACACCCGTGGTGTAATATACGATGTTACGGTGTATGAACCGCCTTATACGGCGAATGAGCTTACAAATTGTTATTAAACGTAATCCAGCGGGGTTATGAGTTATGTCGGTATAGCCTAAATAAATACCGAGAGGAAAGTACCTAATGCGATAATTGTAAGACAACGATTTTCTTTTAACAAAATATTTGTAACATTGTTTTGCTCGTTGTATTATTTAGTAAGTCATAAATATATAGGTATCCTTTCCGATTCCCATTCCAGATTAGCTATATTTTAACAGCTGAGCTGTGGTTAAACACCTAGTTTATTAATAAATTTCATAAAAAATAGGTACCATATTAGTAAGTTACTTACATTTTGATGTCACTTTGATTTCAGTCATGGCATTCTAACGAATATAAATTCAGTAATCATGGATAGATAGGCAGATAGAAACTCTTTATTGTGCACACTATGAACAGAAAAAAAGTACAGAGAACAAAATAATTTTATGAGCTAGTGCCATAAGCGGCGGCCTTATTGCCGAGAGCGATCTCTGCCAGCCAACCATCATCATCATAATAACACATAGAAATTAAATAATCCTCCATCAGTATAAAAAAGATTAAACATCAAAATATTTGCATTAATAATATTAGCGTAATTAAATAAACATATATACCCACCTAGTTTAATTTAAAGGCAAATTCAGAGCGCGGCCTTAATTTCAACTTCAGTATCCCCGGAGGCCATCCCGGGGGAATCTTGCCTCCAATAAGGCCTCGTATTAGGACCATTGTATTAGCTTTACTGATCATATTCCAAAAAAAAACCATACATACATTTTCTAATACGCAAAATAATATTATATTATTTATTAGAACTGTTTAAGGAACTTTTAATTCAGTTTTATATTTTCCCGTATATTATGTAAAGTAAAGTTACTATATTGTCTCTCAATTATGATCTGAATATGAATACTCCGATAAAACACACGTGAGCTACAACCATCAAAGTAAGTGTGAAAATCCATGCTTATAGTGTTAAGCGGTCGGCAAAGTAAGTGCGAAACTCTGCATACAGTTAGTTTTAGTGTTTAGCAGCCGGCAAAGTAAGTGTAAAAATCCATGTTTGTAGTGCTTAGTGGACGGTAAAGTAAGTCTGAAAATATATATCTGTAGTGTTTAGCGGCCAGCAAAATTAGTATGGAAACCTATATCTGTAGTGTTTGGAAGCTGGCAAAATAAGTATCTACAATATCCATATCTGTAATATTTAGCAGCCAGCAAAGTATGAAAAATAAGTATCAATAGTGTTTAGCGGCCAGCAAAGTAAGTATGAAACATACGTATCTACACTGTTTAGCAGCCGGCAAAGTAAGTGTGAAAAATATGTACTTATCTGTAATGTTTAGCAACCAGTACAATTTTTATATTTATGTTTTTTTTAATTACATTCATACATAACAACTGTAAATAGACAACAAAGACAAAGACGCCGCAACAGATAAAACAAAGACGCCGTCGAGAGTCAAAATATCTAACGCGCGGTAGGGTTCCCAGTACACTGGCGGCACTGTTTTTACATGATTTTACAACAAAAAGTTTTTTTTTAATTGCATAAATTTACTTCATTCATTGTTTTTAACTACAGCCCTATACTTTTAGAAAAAACGAACCGGTTTGGAATCTATTTTACGGTCTAATAGTTGTAACGAGGACCGAGCGTAACGACCGTGATAGTGTTTCTATAACTAATTTAGTAGCTAAAATATTATTTCAAAAAGTAATAAAACTTGTAAAAGGCCATTACTATTTGGTATGCCTTTGGTTTGGTTTGGTAGTCAATGAAATGGAGCTTTGTTAATGTCTGCTATGTTTTGAAGTTAAATTTCTATTTTGAATTCAGTAACTGTTGTGCTCTATATTTGCCTATACAGGGTTATAAGCCGAAAAAAGTTTATTGTACGAACAACTTTTACTATGAACACAACTTTGACATCGCAAAAGCTAAAAACTACTTCATACGTTTGTTTTGGAGTCAAGACACTTTTCCAACAGACCAGCGGATTTTATTTAACGATTTCATAGTTGTGTCCATAGTAACAGTTGTTCCTTGATAATGAGTACAAATGTACTACTACTTTTGCTTTCTATTTTGTTACGCTTTACGCTGGTATAATTTAGGAAATAATGCCATTTGGGAAATAATAGTCAAGTAGTTTAAAATCAAATAAAATAATGTCCCAAGAGTGCAGATTAAACCAATTTATATCACGAGTTGAGACGATCTTACAAGTTTTAGCAGAGAAGTGACATCTTGAAAACTCGGTTCAAACTCAAAACATGATTTGTCGAGACAGCAAAACAGCGCCGTATCTCATCTACGAGACGTTTGAGATATTCACATGTGAAAAACGAAGACATTTCCGAGACGAGCTCAGACAAAAGTTACATATCTCAGATTTTAATAACAAAATTGCTAACATTTGCACGAACAAAGCAACGCCCTCGCGTACGCTATTAATATAAACTTGCTTCACAAAAGTATACCATTTCATAACTGAGACACAACTTTGAACTTTAAAGCTTCTGTTATAAGAGTGGTATTTAATCGTTCCTTTATGGTAATTCAATGTTACATTAACGTGCACTAAACCGCAGCGTGTGTGACGTCATATTTAAGCTTTTTAGTGACGTAGTAATTTAAAACTTTGTTGTATTGGCGTGATGGGGGACCCATATTACAAGTTTTATGAAAAGATTGGGTTGTTAACTTAGTAACTTACTTAGGGGGCTAGAAAGGTTAAAGTGCTTAAGACTGTTTCGCGGTAACTGCCATTACGTATTTAACATAAGCGTGCAAATTTTTTTTGCTGATCGTACTCGAATGTTTTACTAGTTTTTTTTCTCGCAATAAACGATATTATAAAAAAATAAATATCGTAGGACATTACTATTGCGCCATCTGACCCCAAACTAAGTAAAGCTTGTACTATGGGAGTCAGATAACTGATAGAATACTTAAATACTTTTTTTTTCTAAATACATACAGTACACCCAGACACAGAACAAACATTTGTTTGTACCACAAAGTTTGTCCTGGGTGGGAATCGAACCCACGCCCCGCAGCTCTTGAAGCAGACATGCTACCAGTAAGCCAACAGGGCTGTAATTATGCAATTCGTGATCAATGGTGCAATTTACGTATACGTATGGGCAATGTGCATATTGTGCATGTCTCCAGGAATGAGGACTCAATCGAGAGACTTGTTTTGCAAGGCCGCGTAGAAGGCAGAAGACATCGTGATCGGTCTCC
This sequence comes from Biston betularia, assembly GCA_905404145.2. NCBI lineage: Eukaryota > Metazoa > Arthropoda > Insecta > Lepidoptera > Geometridae > Biston > Biston betularia. The sequence continues at coordinate 3,685,754 of FR989877.1, forward strand.
AACTCGTTGGATTGACCTTATCAAGAAGACTACGCAGTCCACCGTACAGTGTGCTCGCAATGCGGAAGATCGCCACAATTGGAGAAATATCGCACGTCGAGCAGCAGCCCTAGCAACCAGCGGTGACGACGGGACGCAACCCTGTCCATCTACAGTCACAACCACTCTGCCAAGAGTGTCCGATTTAGAAAAGGTGCAATTTAGCCTTAAAGAGCTTTTTATGTTATTGTGTTCAGAATTCAGTCTATGAATCAGTACTTGCCAATACCCATCCCTGTATTTGTAGGATAACATCTATTTACGTATAAAAACTGCAAACCTGCTTAAAATTTATTTCTAAGACGCCTTCCCATCTAATCCATTTGTAATTAATAACCTAAAATATACTCATATACACATGCACACATACACACGCACACATACAATCTATTGGTTATGTATTATACGCACACCAACAAATTTTAGAATGTATGTGGCGTATACCTAATTGATCATGTATGTATGTGAGTTTCTTTATTCCATCATAACTTTTAATTGCCTGAACAGAATTGGATGTATTGAGTATCGTTAGAATTCTTGCATTATCCCTAGTGACACTGGATATAATTTAATTATTTTTTTAATGGTTGACAGGCTAGGTGATTGACCACAGCTCGTCTCGCCTAAGTGACGGTGTGGTCGAAGATGGTAAAGCACACCCCTAGCCTGGAATGGAACTGAGTCTGAAGTGAGGCTGCCGGAACACACCGTTAGAAGCTTGGCGGCAGATTTTCAACATGAGGGTGGTAGCTAGCCAGCCGAGTACTAGAAAGTACCCTACCACCATGCTATGGTTTCCTCACGATGTTTTCCTTCGCCGGCAGCTCAAGCTCATTGTTGGAGTTTGAACCCACGCCCTTCGGCATGCGAACCGACCGCGCAAACCACTGAGCTATCATCGCTAATTGAACTTAACTCGTAAAATCGCGAGTGAATTAACGGGACGGAGACAGTAGAAGTGTAAAACTAATCTTAACACTTCTAAAATCCCCGGAAAATTATCTGCGGATCATGTCTGCTGAAATTAAATTAAAAGTTTAATACTTGATAATAGGCAAATAGCTTTTGTTGGAGTTGTCAACCCTTTTCATATTGTAATTTCATGTTCGGATCGTGCGACAGTTATCTTGATCTCGCGATTAATTTTCAGTCCGTTTATCTACCTGACTAATTGATTTTATTCGCATTCCATTATGAGTTTACGTTTCATTCTTAATATTTTACATTTCATTGCAAAAATGTTGACTTTTCATCTATAAAGCGATGAAACTGTGTAGAACAGAAAGATAGATAGATCGTGAAACTGAAAACAAAAAATCTTGTAAGCTAGTGCCACAAGTGGCGAGTTCATCGCTAAAAGCGATTTCTTCTTGGCAACTAAGAAAACACGTTACTAATTAAGAACACGCGGGAGATATAACACTATTAATAAAATTATCTAAATAGGTATATTAATCTAGATACAAATCTGTTAAAAAAAAAACCTACTAATGAGTTTGTAATGTTAGACATTGTGTATAATTTATGTATTGTTAGATCCCGAGATTTAGTTTTTCTTGTTCGGATACTAATGTAATGTACATTTTTCTTGTGTCAAAATAAAAGTATTATTATTATTATTGTTCATTTCATTTATCTCTCGTTAGTCGAGGGAGCAACGTTTTTCACGGGCTTTTGGCCAAGCAAAAAACTGATGATTTTTATTGATTAAGGGATAATAATTTTCGAACGATACGGCAGGTATTAAGGATAACTGCTTTTTGTAGCTGCATGTATGTGTTTCTGTGTATGTTTAATGTGTATAGTCCTGTAAATAGTGTGTAGGGTATGATACCTGTAGTAGATAATGTGATAAGGGCAGTCCTGACCGTGTCTACTTTCCACTGAGTTTTAATTTCTATTGCTAGATCTGTATATTTTGTGATTTTATCACTGTATGTAGAAGTCAGATTGTGCGTGTTAGGGATGGCTACATCTATAAGATAAACAATTTTATTTCTTTTGTCGTGAAGAGTGATGTCTGGCCTATTAAAATGAATAGTTTTGTCAGTTATTATAGTTCTGTCCCAGTAAAGTTTATAGTTAATTGAATCGTGGATAATTTCGGGTGTGTATTTGTAATAGGGTATTTTTTCTTATTATTATTATATTAAGTTTAAAAAATTTAAACAAAAAACATTATAGTAAAATACGATATAATATTTATTTAGAAAGAAGATATACTTATATGGTTTGGTGGGACGTTGTGAGTTTCGATGTAGTGACGATATACATACATATGTTGGTCAGCCGGTAGATGCTGGAAGCAGAGTGGTGTGTTTTCGGAGATGTACCCATACTCAACAGTGGATTAGGAAGGCTATTTATGATTAATATTGCTTGGAAAACTTTTTTAATTTCCTTCTTTTTATGTAGTCAAGTAATTTATGATTATAATGCAGTTTTAGACAAGGGTGTACACTTAGTTCGAAAAAAAAACAAATTAGTAAAAAAACTTTCAGCACAACAACTTTCATCAATTACAAGTTTAGATGTAACGACTCAAAACGAAAACGAAACTCATTATAAAACTGGTGACCTTTGAACTACGGTGTCCTTCGATCAACCTGTGTAATGTAAATTAGTTAATGCTGTTCCTAACAGTACATGCTAGTATATAGCCACGTGTATCTGACACGTAGCTCCGGTATCCGGTAGTAGTATAGTACTAGATGTCTCACACACTTATAAACGTATAGGTGTACTCATAATACTCATTATGGATACATGCCCTGGACTGCTCTGTCATTTGGAATGATAGACAACTACGCAAAGAGATTGGGTTTAATGTTGAATGCTATGCACGGTACACTTCATCCGATTTTGCTGAATCGCTTGATACCTTTTATTAAACGATTCGAAATTATGCTTCAAGTGACATAGGCCAAATTTTCTCCCCGAATTTAAGTTATTTTCCGCAGTCGAGTTATGTCTGTTTTAACTATTTAGTTTATTAAGTGACAGTGTAATGCAAAATTAAAACTATGTAACTCGCGATATTTTCATAAAAAGCTTTCTTTACGAGCTGCCTTGAAAGGCTTTTATTTCTCAAATTATCTTTTGACGAGCCAACACTGTCTCAAGGATTTTATAGGGGTATGAAATTTTTAGTGTTACTTGAAGAATTTTATACATACGCTCAGCGGGAATATGGGTTTCGGGGCACACATACAACGTAGAGTGTGCTATCGGGTATTAGCCAAATAAATATTTTACGTATGGTGGTTAAATGTAATATTGGTAAGTATAGATACCTTTACATGAGATTTAATAGTATGATTTTATTATGATTGTAAAACGTTTTAAGACGTTGGATTTGGATCTTAGGGACTGAAATGACTGGCTGAATAGAAGAGGTATAGATATAGGTGCGTAAGGTTTAAGATTAAAAAGAAAGCGCTTAAAAGCGTGGCTTTTACGGTATTACTTAACTATGACTCGAATCATCGTAAATTTGAGATATCGTATACTACAAGACCAATTTCGGAACAATATAGAGCTAGCACGCGGTATTGGAATTATTAAAAAATTGATCATTTTATTTGTAGATATGATTCGCGCGAACTGTGGTGGACTGCCTACGAGTGAGAGATGCAAAGTATATATGTAATTGTGTAGGTACATATTATTTACCGTTGGCTTCCAAAATACAGTTATCGCTAGTTCGGAGCCAGTGGGTTTAATTTTAATGCGTCCAAAATGCCAAATAATTTTTTTTTTCTATTTTGCTCTCGTTGGTCGACCGTGTCTTACTGGCATTAGGAGATGTATGTACGCGGCTCTATTAATAACATTAAAAAATTAAATTAGAAAAAAGAAAATATTTCTATTTCAATCTGGTTTCGATAAGCTACTGATTACAGTCATCACAGTAAGTATTTACTGTGATGACTGTAGTTTGAAATTTGTAAAGTGTTCATATAGTTTAAATATTATGTATTTGTGTGTTTGATTGTAGTTTTGTTCGTTGTAGTGTTTAATGTTTTTAAAAATAAATAATTTTCTTTTCATTTATTTTTCTTCAAAATATATAACTCCGACATGAATGTGTCAGGTCGGCGTGTGGTGATTGGTTAATTTAAAATGAGTCTTAAGAAAAATCAATGTAGATCATGGTCGGTCAGCGTGGTGACGGTTAGAATTATCAATATAAATGAATGTCTATGTAATTGAGTTAGCAACAAACTACAAAACAAATAGTGCGTGTGTGATAATTGGATTCCTTTATTGGTAGACGTACTTATTCGAATTTCTTACGTTAGCAGCATTTCGAGTTGAAACTAGGGCGTTGGGCGGCACGAAATCATAAATCAATAGTAATTTTCTTGAGACAGCGTAATGACTTGTAATTGGCCCTAACTAGGCAACTTCCCATGTTTTCCGAACAGACCTAGTGATTAACTGATATTAATGGTACTTAAATTGTATTTGGTGTAAAGTTTCGCAATTGGGCAATTTTGAATTTTGTCGCGTTGCTAGGAAAAGTCTGGTGTTTTCGTTAATTAATGATTGACACACAATTTTTAGAAACATGACGGAAATTGAATGATTTAATAATGTTGATAAGCTCCGGAACGAAGTAATTCGCCAGAGAACTAAAGTCACAGACGTAACTCAGCGTATTAGTAGGTAAGCTGAAGTGGCAATGGGCTAGACATATCTGTCGCAGAACTGATAACCGCTGGGGTAGACGTGTTTTAGAGTGGAGACTGCGAATTGGCAAACATAGCGTAGAACGCCCTGAGACTTGATAGAGTGATGATATACGTAGGACAGCTGGTGGTGGATGGAAGCGAAAAGCCGAAGATCGGGCTGAGTGGCATGTCTTGGGAGAGTATATGCCCAGCAGTTGCTGTACCCGCCAAGGCCCATATTTGACTGTGTACCATATAAAGTTTTGTAAGAACAACATCTTGCGCTGTATGAAAGCATACACACCTTAAAACTTGAAAATGTTTGTAATTTAAAAGTAGTAAGAAAAGTAGTTTTATGGTTTTTTTTCATATTCAAAAGAGGTTCGTGTATGACCATATTCTTCTTGATTCTAAGCTATAGTGTGGTATTTGATGGAGCACCTTTACCTAGAAGAAACCTATTACAAATAAAGTGTTGTCTATTGTCTATTGAAAACACAAATGCGAGGTGTTTTCAATAAAATACTCGAGTACAGTAAGAATGATGACGTAAATATCGATGTTATGTATAGCTCAGTAGTTAATGCGGTTGAAATCCCAACAGCGAGCTTGCGCTGCCGATGAAGGAAAACAACGTGCGGAAACTATAACTTGCTGGTAGAATATATACACAAGTGTGTATACTTGTGTACGGTGTGTTCCGGCTTCACTCGAGATCCCGTTCCATTCCAGGCATGGTTACCATTTTCGATCAAATCGTTATTTTACATCAGATGTGCTATGGCCAAACAACGCCTACCTTATCAATCATAAAAAAATTATTTATGAGTGCACAGTTTCAAAAGCACTTTTTTAATTCTGGCCACATATCCCTCCTCTGACAGACTTTTAGATTAAGCTTTTTATTATACAAAATTAGAATCTTTTTAAGATATTTTATTTTGTTTAGTAAAATAATACTTTATTTCTATCATAATCTTCGTCGGAATAGCTTTTAGCTCAGATACCATTAGCAGCATATGGCAGAATTCAGGCCAAAACTACTACTACTTTACTACACACGAGTGGAAAAAAAGTTCAGGCTTCTTGAATGATTATTAAATTCATCAGGGCTTATACGTCGACGTCTACGAAATTACCGTAGACATGCCTACAGAGACTTTATAGAGACGCCCACAAAATATTCGTAGAGAAGCCTACGAAATCTTTGTAGTGTTTGGTTTTTGCCTACTTTAATATTCACTGCCTTCAGCCGCTACAATCTCAAAGTCGATCTTGTATGAATACCATTACTTGATTTTTTTCTAAGATACTAGATAAGGTGAAACCAGAAATTAAAGTGAAATCAATGTTTTTTTTAAACGTTCCACAGATACAAAAATAAGATTAAGCTACAGGTGAAGGAAATATCGTGAGGATGAGAGAGATGAGATGAGGTGAGTGAGTGAGATGAGTAACTGGCTAGCTACTACCTTCAAGTAGAAAACCTGCCGCCAAGCACTCAATGATGTGATCCGGCAGCTTCCTTGAGCGCCATTTCCATTCTAGACTAGGTGGTTTACCATCTTCGACCTCACAGGCACTTAACATCACGTGAACTGTGGCCAAACACCGAACCTGTGAACCATCTGAGAAAGATTTTAAAAAAGAAGGTAGCTATATCCCGTATGTGTCTAGAATTTGCAATTGTTGCAACAGCGATCGAGGTAAATGAGCGCATCGTTAACAGCCATCCAATCCACTCTATTACGTCAACACTTCTACTACATTGCGCCAACACTTCTATTTGGTTGCAGTAACAGTTCGTTACGGCGTAATTGGAATACTTCGGAAGCTGTGATAGTTTTCCAATTTCTTCAAAGACATTTATATATTTAGGGTTAAGTAAATACCTTAGTTATCTAAGTAACTTACTTTATTTTTTTGAGTACATTAGCAGGAGAATTAAAAAAATAATCAAAACTTTACTTTTAAGCTCTTCAGATCAGAGGGTAATTTGTTTTTGAGGTTTTTAACACAGGTTTGGACCGCAAATGATCGAGGTTTTTCTACAATTGGTGTAGTACGTTGTCCTACTCAAATGGAGTTAGGTAGAACATGCTGTTAGGCAGAGTGATGTCGGTGGACTAATATATTGGAGGATATACGGATACGTTTGAAATGTTTGATACGTCGTCATTGTGTCGATGATTTAATTAAAATCGTTGAACATGAACAAGATTGCTTCGGACCAGTGCTCAGCAGTGAACGATTGCAAACTATTTTCATATTATTCTTGACAAGCTAGGTGTTTGACCATAGCTCACCTGATGTTAAGTGACGGTGTGGTCGAAGATAGTAAAGCACACCTAGCCTGGACTGGAACTGGCTTTTAAGTGAAGCTGCCGGAACACATCGTTAGGTACTTGGCGCAGATTTTCAACTTTAGGGACAGCCGAGTACTAGAAAATACCCTACCACCATGCTATGTTTTCTCACGATGTTTTTCCTTCAACGGTAGCTTAAGCTTATTTGAACTCTCGCCCTTCGGCGTATGAACCGACCGCGCTAACCACAGAGCTATCATCGCTACAAATGTAAATTTAACTAACAAGCGGATGCCTCGCGGTTTCACCTGCGTAGTTCCCGTTCCCGTGGGAATAAAAAGTAGCCTATGTCACCCGGGGATAGTGTAGTGTAGCTTCCCAACGGTGAAAGCATTTTAAAAATCGGTTCAACAGTTTTATGTTTATTCGTTGCATACAAAAATACAAACCGTTCCTCTTTAGTACCAGATGTGCCCTGCTACATGTTTTCTGGATAAAACGTGGCTTATGCCAAATTTCATACAAATCTGTTCAGTAGTTTTTGCGTCAAAGAATAACAAACCAAAATCCATAAAAATCCATCCAAACTTTCACATTTATAACATTTGTGGAAGTATAGATAAATAAACTGAAGATGAAAGAGTTGGATTGTTGGAGGATTTATGTATTTAGTACTTTTCTATTTTACCCTAGTTATTTAAATGCTACTATCAAATAGTTCAATGTTGCCTACTACCTGGTAGCCATAAGCTGAAAGCCTACAATTTGCATCGAGCGTATGCACCCTGACCCGATTCCACATAGACGGGTAATTCCCAACCGACCCTTTGGTAAGCAACTAATACTTGAATAGCTTGTGCAGGGGCGACCCCTCTGTAACGTCAAGTGAAGTATTATTAATGATTTGTGACATGAAATGGAATCAATGGGGAAGTTATATTTTTTTTGTAAAATAGATTAGTACAAAGAAATACTACTTAATTAACTAAGCGTTCTAATTAGTAGTTCTAATCAGGATATCTAGAAAGTAAAGGAGTTATTTTAGATTTGATTACCAAACATCGGATATGTAGTAAAGAATGGATGTTTTATTGTGTGACTCTACAAGGTTACGCGTGTTGTTAGAAGTAGGTAAGTGCCAAGTAGGTAATTTCATACATAATTGAGAACAACTATACTAGTTAGATTTGTTTGTTCGATAATTATTGTAATAATTATCGAACAAACAAATCTAACTTATTGCAATGAACTACGAAAAACTTTTGGTCATATGTTCCGTATACCAAAATGAAAAATGACAACACTTCCGTCATGTTACTTTCAATTACTGTTTTTTGACATTTCACACAGCGCCATCCAGCCTCAAACTAAGCAAAGCTTGTACTATGGGAACCAGACAGCTGACAATACTTCTTTTTTTGTAAATAGGTATACCTACTTATAATATGTACATACAGGACACCCAGACACAGAACAAACATCTATGTCAGTCACACAAATATTAGTCCTGAGTGAGATTCGAACCCAAGTCCTTCAGCTCTCGAAAAACCAAATGAGCTAACGGTCAAACCTGTGTTTACCTACTTATCGTACATAGAGGTGTTAAAAATCTGGCATAAATTATATCTCAAATTGCCATGCGATTTCCTAGTAAAATATCTTTCAACCTCGACTAAATGTATGAAACCGCTGATATTGATTTTCACGAGTTCATAGTTAAATCCATAGTAAAAGTTGCTTGATGAATAAAATTATAATTGAAATTAGCTTTAGTACCTACAATCGTTCCATGTATCCCTAAACATATTACGTATCACTTTTTTCTTGCAAACCTCGTAAACTTCTTTGTACAATTAGGTATCTATTTTATTTGTTCCTCTTGTTTCTCTTCTAATGCTACATCTGACGGAGGAAAAGTTGTTTTTTACGCGATAAGACCGCTAACTGTAGCTACTGGTTTAAAGCCGTATTGTATTATGTAGGTACCTAACTAAGCGTATTAAAATAATAATTTGAAAGGTTTTAACTAAAATATAATTCACAGATCTACTTGTGAAAATGTTGCTGCCCTTATCTAATGTACTGCAACGAAAAAAGCAGCCACATTTAAAGTAAATTCAGGTTTGTAAACTAAATACCATCAAAATTGGTCATATTAATTAATAATAGGTACTTTAAATCCGTGGAGGGGCCGGCCGCTCTCGAATTATATCGAGACCTGGCCAAACGTTTAGAGGAGGCTTCAGGTGACTAGTGATAGAGAAATACTTAGAGTTCCGCAGACCATTATATGTAGCTTTCATAGACTACAAAAAAGCCTTCGACTCTATAGCACATGAAAGCATTTGGGAAGCTTTGAAGACACAAAATATACAAGAAAAGTATATAAATATTTTAAAGAACATCTATACCAACAGTACAAGTAGAGTCAAATTAGACAGAACTGGTAAAAAAATTAACATACATAGGGGCGTCAGACAAGGTGACCCAATCTCGCCAAAATTATTTATAGCCGTCCTTCAGCACGTAATGAAAAACTTACCATGGTCTAAACAAGGCATTTACATAAATGGAAAATTTCTAAGTCACCTCAGGTTTGCTGACGACATCATCATATTTTCGGAAAGCCCACATAAATTAAATCTAATGATTAATGACCTACATCAGGCTAGTATAAAAGTCGGATTGGAAATGAACCTTGACAAAACGAAAATTCTAACTAATCACCACAAGTTACCCATTTTAATAAATGACACCACTCTAGAGTTCGTAGAAAAGTATGTATATCTAGGCAAACAAATCTCTTTTAACAAAGATAGAAATATACATGAGGTAGACCGAAGAATAGCGATCACCTGGAAGAAATACTGGGCTAACAAAGAAATATTTAAATCTCAACTTCCTCTGTCGGCTAAAAAAAATTGTTATGGATTCAGAAATACTACCATGTCTCACCTATGGCTGCCAAACTTGGACGTTCGATTCGAAAACAAGAACCAAAATCCAGACAACTCAGAGGAGAATGGAAAGAAGTTTTCTAAATATAAAATTAAAAGACAGGGTGAAAAATACAACCATTCGCAAGAAAACAAAGATAATCGACGCGTTGCGTTTTTCTTCGCAAAGGAAATGGAAGTGGGCAGGTCACGTGGCAAGATATGACGACGATCGATGAACCCTGAGCGCAGTGGCGTGGGCTGGCCCACGAGGCGCCAGAGCGAGAGGCCGCCCGTGCGCAAGATGGGCTGACGAAATACTATCGGTGGCAGGTCGAAACTGGCTAGAGTCAGCTAGAGACAGAACTTTATGGCGTTCCTTGGAGGAGGCTTTTACCCGAAGGGGGCCCATACTTTGCGACTAAATTTAATATTCACATTGATCATTTATTTTCATTTGACATTACTAATTATTTTTTTTTATTATTATTTTATCTGAATGCAATTATGAATCTATTTATATTATCACTGTATGGAATTATTAAAGCTTTATTATTATTATTATTATTATCAGGTGACTAGAATGCTGGCATCTACTCGGACCTTCTTTGGCCAAACGCTTAGCATTGCTATCCAGCGTTCTGGCCACATATCCCTCATCTGACGAACTTTTAGATTAAGTTTTTTATACAAAATTAGTTTTAATGTATGGTATTTAATTTTGTATAATAAATGCTAAACTTGTATGTACATACATAATAATAAACACACACTATAAATAAACGGTTTTGTGAAAATGGGGTGAAGTTTATTTAGTCGTAGACTAAACGGGCCACGGGTTATTTTCCAGTTGACCCTCCAAGGCACACAATAGCAACAATTATGTTAACAGTTCGGTCGAATGCAAACCTCATGCAAATGTGATGCCCTCGCAAATGACTAGTGCGGTACTCTTGGCGACAGACTCGATAGGTACACCGGGGGCTGATGGGAGATTTGATTACTGGAATGCATTTTAAGTGGGGTGGGTGAAATTTTATGCAAATCAATTAGATTTTCGGTTAGTTTTCAGGGTTCCGTACCCAAAGGGTAAAACGGGGCCCTATTACTAAGACTCCGCTGTCCGTCCGTCTGTCACCAGGCTGTATCTCATGAACCGTGATAATTACCTAGACAGTTACCTGAAATTTTCACATATGATGTATTTCTGTTGCCACTATAAACAACAAATATTATAAAACAAATCTTTAAGGGGGCTCCCATACAACAAACGTGACTTTTTTCCCCTTTATAGATAACCTACGTGCGCGAGTCTGACTCGCACCTTGTCCGGTTTTTTATTAATTATCTCAAGTGCTGTCTTCAAAACATTTTATACGTATAGTAGGTAGTTAGATTAAGTATCTACCTTTTTTATTATGACGAAAAGGCTTGCGTTTGACCGCCGTCTCACGTGATGTTAAGTAAAGATGCGATCTACGATGGAGCACGCTTGCCTAGAAGATACATAATTATTCACTTATGACTTAAAGACACCCAGATTGGATCTATCAGGAAACACCCATCCGGGCAATGTACCACGCTTTAGCCGTTCGAACAATGAAAGTAAAATCAAATTGATTCGTTCGGGGTTTTTACGAGCATCTGACTGTACGATAGAAATATGGGTATTGGGGAATCAGAGAATGCAGATCTGAAGCACACTCTCCGAATTGAATCAGATGAACTAGCAACTTTTGATGTTCAATGCTATGAAGATTAGGTTCAACGAGGGAGTCGTTGCAGATGAGTCTCTTGACACGTTTCTCAATTACGCTGATCGTAAACTATACCTACCTAAGTAGAAAGTATATTTAAAGAATTTGCTTTTAGAAAAAAGTTTTTGTGAAACACCTGTATGTTAATCTTATTTTGAGCTTAATTTATGAGAGAGACAATATCATTTAAGTAATATGGAAATACCTAAGAATGTATTTTGTTTGTAGTGCGAACTCATGTCAATGCTTTTAGTGAATAAAATGATATTACATTGTAAGCTTGTTTTTTTTGCTCATTATTAAATAAATAAATATCGTAAGACACACACAGCGCCATCTGACCCCAAACTAAGCATGAGCTTGTGTAATGGAAGTCAGATAACTAATAGAATACATAAATACTTTTTTTTTTGTAAATACATACTTATAATATACAGAACACCCAGACACAGAACAAACATTTGTTTATTCACAAAATGTTTGCCCTGAGTGGGAATCGAAGCCACACCCTACAACTCTCAAGGCAGATATACTACTAATGAGCCAACGGGGCTGTGTTAATTATATACCTACATGTAGGTAATCTAAGTAAAAATTCATCCTGACTTATCTAAGTAAGGTAATTTATAATCAGCTTAGTGAATAAAAGGGACTTGCCTGTTCAAAAAAGAGTCGTATATCTAATCTGGTAACAGCTCGTAATTAAATCTGGCTGTAACTCGCACACTAACAAGGGCGGTGTCCTTAGGGCAAGTTCGGTATAACGTAATTATTTTATTAGCAGCCGACCACGTACGGGGCCCTTATTGCCCTGGACGAAATAAGATTATACGTACATACGTAATTCGCACGTCTTCGTAATACACAGCAAGTTTCGGGCAAAATAGAGGCGTTCTGGGTCGTGTGCGCTGGATTTAAATGCTCAGTTTCCCCGGAGGTTTATGAGATATGGACTACTTAACTGACATGGAATACCTAGATACTATTAGGTACGTGACTTAGTCTCAGGGAAGTGATCACTATACAGATGGGTCACTCTGAATGTATCTACCTACCTACCTATGACCGCATCCTCGATAGTTTAACGTTTTGGAATTACTTACTATAGTAGGTATGTATGTTCATATTCGGAATGAGTCACACCTTTCCCTTAAGTTTTTCGGTACATATCATAGGATATACCTACCTACACAGCGCCATCTGACCCCAAACTAAACAACTTATGTACCTACTATGGAAGTCATAGACAACTAATAGAATACTTAAATACGTTTTTTTTTTCGTAAATTCATAACTTATAATACATACAGAACAAAAATTTGATTATACCATAAAACGTTTGCCCTGAATGGGAATCGAACCCACACGTTACAGCACTTAAGGTATGCTTTAATCCAGAGTAGGTATGTAGTACTTATAAATTTGCATCTGCATTCCAGATCTATTTTTATTTTAGTCAAAATAGGTTTGAGACCACGCCCTACCTGATGTTAAACAGGCGGTTTAAGATGGTGCACGCTTACCTAGAAGAAACCCGTTTACTCTGAATTAGAACACGCCCAAATTGTACTTCGAGGGAAATACAGACGCCGTCAAAGTATAAATTTATTGTCGACAAGTTGTAGAAGTCGCCTTAACGCCAATATGTATTAGGTACGTTTTTTAGAAGAACGAGGATCTTGATGCTTCGAAAAGGCTATTTCACAGAAGAGATTGGGACAGCCAAATAAAATAAGGCATAAACTAACCAATTAAGTTTTTCAAATTGTATCTTGCCAGTACAACTAACAGGGTTAACAACAGTAAAAAACCATGTCATATTGAAGAAATTCAATTTATTAAAAATTGATAGAGATTACGTATTCTAATATAATATGATTTTTTTTTTTTTTTTTTTTTTATGGTTGACAGGCTAGTTGTTTGACCACAGCTCACCTGATGTTAAGTGAAGGTGTGGTCGAAGATGGTAAAGTACACCTAGCCTGGAATGGAACTGGCTCTCAAGTGAGGCTGCCGGAACACACCGTTAGATGCTTGGCGGCAGATTTTGTGATGATTACCTATATTAAAACACGATAACACTAATAAATCATTCACAACCATTCCGGCGGCGAGGAATGTCAATAAATGCGTAAACAATAATAAGAGCCTCGAAATTCGACGAATTCATTTCATACTTGGATAGAACATAGCGATAAACGACAAAAACACGTATACCGACGTTTTACGTAAATATTTTTCTGATTTTTGTATTGAAAAACTGATTGAATTGCTTGGTAATTGAGTCAATTGAACAAATTTTACTAAGTACAAAATAATAAAAAACAAACGATTAAGTTTAAGTCCAACTAAGTTCTAGACAGCTTTTAATCACAGCTTACTTGGAGTAAGTCAGCTGTAAATAAAATATTTAACATAAATATCGTAGGACATTGCACACAGCGCCATCTGACCCCAGACTAAGCAAAGCTACTATGGAACTATGGAAGTCAGATAACTGATAGAATACTTAGATACTTTTTTTTTGTAAATACATACAGAATACCCAGATACAGAACAAATATTTGTTCAATATACCACAAAATATTTATCCTGGGTGGGAATCGAACCCACACCCTTCAGCTCCTGGAGCAGACATACTACCAATGAACCAACAGGGCTGTCAGCTAGTTCTTTTCCGGTTTAGGAAGGTACATTCATTTATTTCGTGGCCATAGGTACATAATTATCAATTAAAAAATAAAAATAGTTTCCATAGCTAGAGTTCAATCGTTCATTCTATCCAAGAAAGTTGAATTAAAAATATCGAGGACAGGGTGGCTTTAAGCCTCCCTATGTAAAGTAGGGCAATAAAACTATTTAATACTCTCAAATACTTACATACTAGCGTTTTTACGTATAAGCCCTGTTTTCATTGAGTCCAATTAAAATAATCAAGCTTCCACATAGGTACGTGATTTAATTAAACTTACTTCAATGAAAACGCTGCTCAAGTAATGATGAATGGACATGAAATGGATGAGTTATGGATGTTTATTTCTAGTCAGAGAGTCTCAATCAGAACTAAAGCATAAAATTTATAAATATTTTGCGACGTTATTAATGTGCTTAGCTCTGAAGTAAAATACATTAACTACTTAATCATATCAAAATGTTTAAGGCACTTATGGGTTGTAAATAATATCTATCACAATTTTTCATCTGCTTTTTGAATATTCGAGATATATTAGTTTTTCCTGTATTGTAAGGTCAGATTCAATCTTTTTATACACAGTTTATGTAGAAAAAATATTTTACGAAATGAAACACCTGGAGATTTCCAGATGCAACGCATTTGAAATTGTTTTTGATTTGAGCGTGAGATTTAAACGTACAGATTAGATATAGATGAGTAGCAGTTTGAATAGTTTTCGTTTATACAATTTTAAATCCCACTGATATTCTTAGAATAGCTGTTACTGCTGGCCGACGTACAAAATTGCGAATGAAAACATGCACGCACTACATACTGTACATAACTAACAACCAGTAACCAAAAAACTACTCTAAGTTTAGCAATTTTGAGTTTTTAATAAAGAATAAATCAAATTTTACTACTGGAAACTGACGTGATTTTGATGCATTTTTGTTTTACAAATGCGGGATTACTCACGTAAGACGAGGCCGCGTGCGCGTTGTACTCAGCCTTGCCTCCATGAAAAGAAGGCCACCGGTTGTGGCCGAAACTATAGCCGGAGTTTCCGATATAATTAAACGTAAGTAATCCCCCATAAGTAAAACAAAATAAACAACTCAAGTCGAAAACCAGTTTCAATCGCATCACGCACTGGGTAGAGCTCTCACTTAAAATCTTTTAATTATATTCAATGCTTAAAGAAGCTTCCCTTCCACAAGCATTTAACTTTTATTAATAAAAGCGTGTAAAGTTATTTAATATTTTAACTCTTAAACCTATTGCACGTAATACATAAATAGCAACAACACAACAAAAATAAATTAAAAATACTCATTCAACAGACCATCATAAAAGATAGGTCAAGTCTAATAATGTGACATGCTTTACGAAGTTATTTACCTACCTACTAAGTATAACAATAACCATTTGTCATAAGTGGAACTACTATTAAGTGTCGATTCGTGTGATGAAGATAGACGAACATAAACACTTATACACTTGTCCCTACAGTAATGTAACCTTGACACAGAATCGTATAGATATGTTAATTGCGCAGTTACTATCGATACACGAAACAAAACAATGTGCTATTCAAATAATTCGAGGAAAAAAATAATCGATTGTCATTTGTTTGAAAAGATAAAAAAAGTTTGTATAACATAATTTGTCAATATTGTATCACTAGAAACGAACCGTTTCTTAAATAACAATTGGCAATTTCATCATTAAAATGTTTATTTGCAGCAGTTGTTACTGATTGTTTTTTTTCTTTGAAATCTACGTATGACTTTGCCCACAGACTACATAATACTATTTTGTTTTTAGCCACTGCAAAATCTTGTATTGTTCTTATAGAGCAATCGGAAAATACAATTTTAAATATTTAGAAGATAAATACTCGAATTCTTAGAATATAATACGATAAAAGTGCCATCAACGTAGACAGAGAAAATAGCAGTTGAAACTAAATGTTTAGCATGCCACAAGAGATTGTATGATACACACGAAACTGTTGCAAAATGCAACATTTCCTTCCGCATGTGCCTTGAATCAGGCACGCGAATCAAATGAAAAAATCTTGTGCTTTTACAGCATGAATGCATAGTAAACGTATGTATGTCTCTTTCTAGAATCAATTCCAAAAAAGTTAACTTCTATATTTTTTAACAAATACAAAAATGATACAATAATAAATTACGAGGCCTACATAATATGGTTTTAAAAATAGAACACCATCTATCGTAAATCAACGATTATCATAATTCGAAATTAGGTATTGTATAGATATATAGCTTGCCCTGTCAACTACAACTCGTTTGTAAAATTTGCCGATTTAATTTTATCGCATTCTCCCATCGATAAAAGAAACAAGATTTCGTCACACACGAACACTTCAATTTTAAGTCTTAACTATCTAGCATAGACTTGTTATTTGTTTGAATAGCTAAAATACACCACTACACATAATTATGTATTTCCGTATTGCAAGTACATGATATCTTTTGTTTCTTTGATCGATGCTTTCTTGATACAAAATGCATACAGTCTTGCATCTATGTTTAGTTTCCTCATTCGATAAGTTGGTAAGCATGTAGAGAATCAGTGTTTCAGTTGTATACCGTGGAGAAACTGCGCGGCTTGGAATGTGTTGTGCATGAGCATAGTGACAGTCATCGGGCCGACGCCGCCGGGGACCGGGGTAATGGCGCCGGCAATTTTACTCACCTCTGTTTGGAAAACATCATAAAAAAAATAAGTAAAAAAACTCAATAAAACACTACAACAGTACCGACATAGTATTTTCAGTATACTTTCAGATTGTTTAACTTATTAAGATAAATAAAAATGAAAATAGAAAAAAAAATCTTAAATTTCAACGTAGTAAAAAAAAGAAAGAAAAGCAAAAGCAGTTGGCTCCACCATAAGTAATAGAATACAATTTTCATGAGACATTATCTCTTACCATCAGGAAAGTGTTACAATTCGTCTCATTAATTTTACATGACAATTATTTTTTTATGGTTGACAGGCTGGGTTTGACCGCAGCTCACCTGATGTTAAGTGAAGGTGTGGTCGAAGATGGTAAAGCACACCTAGCCTGGATTGGAACTGACTCTCAAGTGAGGCTGCCGGAACACACCGTTAGATGCTTGGCGGCAGATTTTCAACTAGAGTGTGGTAGCTAGCCAGCCGAGTACTAGAAAGTACCCTACCACCATGCTATGGTTTCCTCACAATGTTTTGCTTTACCGGCAGCTCAAGTTCATTGTTGGGGTTTGAACCCACGCCTTCGGCATGCGAACCGACAATTAAACATAATATAATCATAACTTTACTCAAAGAAACCAAGTCATCTTAAGTCATTTAACTTGGAGATGTTTGAAGCAAGTTATAGAAAGTAAATACATGGAATTTTTATGAAATGTCTTGTCCTCGTTGGCCCCTGAAATACCCTAGTTTCTATACCCATAAGCCACACAAATAAAATTACTTATCATTTATAAAATCAAGACACTGGGCAGTTGGTAAGATTCGATACAAGAGCAGAATTTACATGAATAAACGAGATAAAACTTGCTGAACCGTGACTAACATTATAATAGGACAGTGACTTACCATCATAATCAACATCTCCAACAAGTTTGGTCTTCCTATCTTCAGTTGTTACCCTGGTGATGCCAACATCTATGATGGTAGCACCTGGTTTCACCATTTCAGCTTTAACTAGTTTTGGAATACCTGGTGTAAGAAAGAATATACTGTAGTAAAATAAGTTATATTTCAGGTAGTGAAGCAACAAAGCCAGTTCCATTCCAGGCTAGGTGTGCTTTACCATCTTCGACCACGCTTTCACTTAACATCAGGTGAGCTGTGGTCAAACACCTAGCCCGTCAAACATAAAAAAAAAAAAACAAACAAATATTAAATTGAGAACTTTCCTCTTTTTTTAAACTGGTTCATAATACCTCACACTAACAAAACAACAAAAAGTACCTAACAATGAAATGTAACAAGATTGCATTAACACCTTAATCAAACAACAATAATCAAGCCATAAAAAACATACCTAATTCTAGAAATCACAGCAAACTGTCAAAATGAATTGACGTCACAAACCGTTTAATTTAATAAAAAAAAACGTAGACTTAAGAATAATACTTGATAATTAATCAGAGATGTTACGAGTTTTTGGCGGGAACGCGGGAAGAGTCGTGTCGCTCCGTTGTATTTTTTTCCAAAACTAGTGTTTTGTCGAGTGTTTATGCATAAAAATGGTGGTGTTTTATTCATAAAGTGCCGAATTGTAAGCGCGAGTGTGGGAAAATGATATAATGTGGTGAAACATGAGTTTTCGTGTTGCTTCCAAAACTCCATCGAAGCTTTATAGTAAAGTCGCCACTACTTTACTAAAGCATGACTGACACGAACTGGACTTGACTAAGACGACTTTGACGATAACCATAGCTAAGATACAGCAGAAATAACACTTAAGACAAGGCAGTATGGCTTTATAGCTTTAGCCTGCCCGAAGGGGCAAATTATTAAAAAAAAAAAAAAAAAATCAGAGATGTTACATACCTGTAGCTGTAATAATGATATCAGCGTTTCTGCAGTAAAACGCTAGTTTGTCAGCCGGTGTATATCTATGGCAGATTGTGACTGTGGCATCCATGCCTAGACCATTGTCGTGTCTCTTGTCACTGTGCAGCATCATAGCAATGGGCATGCCAACGTTTTTTGAACGACCAATGACAACGGCATTGCGGCCATGTGTATCTATGTTGAATCTAATAAAACAAAAAATAAACAAAACTAAGTTATAGAGATCGTAGTAACTAAAAATACTACTTAAATAAAATAAACCCTTGGTGTACATAACCTCCTAAACCAAAAAAAAGCCAAAAAAAAAGTATATAGAAAGAAATAGATTAACAACTCACCTCTTCAACATTTCTATAACAGCTAAAGCGGTAGCTGGCACCAGAGTCGGCATGTCTAAGCTCAGCTTTCCAACATTGAGAATATGGAATCCATCTACATCCTTTTCTGGAGCAACTGCATTACATACCCTTCTCTCGTTCATTGTTTCTGGGATAGGCAACTGCACCAAGATACCGTCTACATTGCTGTCAGCATTCAGTTCTTGTATCTCAGCAATCAATTGCTCTTCCGTTATGTTCACATCTCTCTTTAAAGTCTCAGCATTAATTCCGACATATGCTGCAGCTTGAACTTTGTTTTTAACATATGTATGGCTGGCTGGATCATCACCAACAATGATGCATTTTAGAGATGGCATTCTGTGACCATTGTTCACCCAAGTAGCAATCTTTATCTTTAGCTCATCCTTCATTGTTGCCGATAAGGCTTTTCCATCCAGGATTTGGGCCATGATTCTGTTTAAACAATAATTAAAATATTTTAACATAATTGCTATAACAAAACCAACATGTAATTTGAACCCAACTGCTAAGCGAGTAGTGTTATACATAATTTAGAAACTACATAATTATGCCTTAAAAAGTTAATTTAGGCTAAAAAATATTCTACTGTGCAAAAAAAATAAAAATAAGTGATAGTGAAGACACAAACTGAAGATATATCAACCATCATATAAAACAATGGTATTATATGACTCACAGATTTTACAAACAAAAGCTGTCATTTAAATTTATTTACAAAAAAAATCCTTTTTTTTCTCAGTCACTCACAAGCCTTGGCTCTGTTAGTCGTCTAAACAGGCTTGGCTTTAGGTTATTTAATAAGATTTATTTTAAAAGAAAAGTAGTCATAAAGTAAAAGAAAAAAAACTTTGTAAGTTTAAAATACAACTAAAATACCAAAGCCACAATACACAATCACACATTAATTTTACCTGGCCGAACCCAGCGAGTCAATATAAGTGTGGCTTCTCATTGTGGAGGTTACTAGTGTACTGACTACACGGAGAGACAGGATTTGCCTCATCGCTTACTGTTGACGTACACAGGTCATTAGGTCAGGTGGGCCAAACATCTTTAGTAGATAAACCGATATACGTTATAATTATTGACATAAATAACATGACCGGATTAAACTGAATTTTAACAGCTTTTAATCAAGAACGGCTAAGTCACATAGTTCAAATTCTATCATATTACCAGTTATAATTGGTTTTTACCTATATTTTATCAACTACCCATTTAAATGTAAGTACAAACTGCTTTTTACCAGATCTCTAGACGTAATGATAACACTGTTTCCAGTCCATAACATGTAAACAAAAATTAATTGCTGCAATAAATTTATTCCGAGAACTCCATTTTATTCTTGGATCTAATTATATAGGAAAGACCTAAAATAACTCTTTATCCAAGACCAGGATAAAATGATAACAGATCATACTATCTCTGCTCTCTATTTCATGGCAATAAATACTAACAGCACAATACTTATTTACAACACATTTTTATTGGGAGTAAAGATAAAATATATTGAGTGCACCAATATAATGAGTTAACAAATTAATATTAATTTTAGAGCTTGGGATCTTAGCATAATATGTATGGTTTTTGGCAATAGAAACAGTTGCAATTATGTAAATTCTCTTAAATGGAGCAATAATTTTTACAATTTTCTGTGTGAAAGCAGGGATAGTGTACGATTTGGAGAATTCAACATAATTCTTAATGATTTTTTGGATATGTTTCAAGTTATGCAGAGACCTTAAGTTTAAGAGAAGAACAGAATTAATATAGTAGGTAAGTACTTATTTATACACTCACCAATTCAAAAAGGTATCTGAGTAATTCTGTTATTAGTATTAACAAATTTAATTTACGCAGAAACAGGGTTGTACTTGTACATGCTACTGAACAGATAAAAGACTTGAATATTACCTAATTCGAAAGAGTCAATAGGAAATCAGCGAGCAAACATCGTAAAATTGTTATGAAAACAATTGAATTGATTAACTGTCTTCTACAGTGTTGATAAAACGAGCAACTGTTTTGGTTTTGTGATTGCCATTTTAGTAGATTTAATCTTTTATCTTATTACAATAACAGTCAATTCATTACTAATTTGACACTTTTACTAATTATTACAATATCGATATAAAGTTATCCTAGAGTTCGTCTGATTATTTCAATGTTTTTGTACTTTTATGGACTGGTTGGAAAGAAAAGTTATTTTAAGTAAATATTCAGCAATTACGTACATTGTTTTGGCTTCAATTTGGTAAATAAAATAAAATATTTTTTGTTACAATACTGACACCACACACTTTTAAAATAGTTGGGAAACAAACATGTTTTGAGGTTATGTACGACCGTGTTCTGTCGCGCGGTGTCGTGTCAACAAGTGACAATGACATGCTTAACATAGGAGTTTTTGGTGGGAACGCGGAAAAAATCATGTCGCTGCATTGTATTTTTCCCAAAACTTGTGTTATTTTGAATGTTTATGTATAAGATAGTTTGAAATAATAATATAACGCTCAGATATAACGTCAAGAAACATGACTGTTTGTGGTCGTCGTCTAAAACTCTATCGAAGCTTGTAGTAAAGTCAGCACTACTTTACTATAGAGCTTGAGTCATTACCGGACTCAACAATGATTTACTTTATGCGACTTTGGTGGAGACTTATTTATTTAATTTGATTTTGCATAAAATTCTTATTTGCAAAATAATAGGTACTAAAACACATGATACTGGCAAGTACCCATTTAATTGCAATGCCAAAAATAAAAAAAAGCTTAACAAATTTGGACCGTAATGTTGAAAAGTTAAAGTTAGTGGCGGCATTTTATTTCTTATTAATTTTAAATAGGAAACTTTCGTGCGAGCTTTGATGACTCTGAAATACGCGGCTCACCTTGTACGGTTAAGCCGTATTTATGCCATGGCAATTTATGATCAAAAAAGATTTATGCCTCTGGCAAAAAGTCATCACTAAGATCTCTCTTCATCGGAAATGTATTGACAACGGCCCTAATGTTGCAGATGATGATGAACTTATCAGCAAATGATCTTACCGTCTGTCTGTGTGCCACTGTTTCTAACACGAAGTAAGGTACAGACCGATTCTAGCTTGCCAAAATTATATTAGTTCAATTATTTAACTCGCTCAGAGAAGCTAACAGCTAGCTTAAGTACTTGGTGGTAGATTTCCTTCTTCGGAGATAGTCAGGAGGTAGAAACCACAACCGTTCCAGATAGAATGCCACCAAGGAGTAGTGTGAAGGGTATTGTAGCTAATGAGCTACTGCAGGGCTGTTGAAACTAACCATCGAAAGTGGTGAGAGCCAAAGCAGCGACTTTGTTTTGGTACTCCAAGTTCTGTGTAGCGCTGGAGTGGTCATGGGCATGCGGTATCTCTTACCATCAGGAGAGCGTCTCATTACAATCACATTTAAAAAAACCTAACTCTTTATTGCAAATCCGACAAATTGAAGGTAAGTCCGTAAATGATAGAAACATGTATGAAAAGTGACATAGTGCCCAAATGAAAACAACTTTTTTTTCATGCATTTGACTAGGTATCGTTAACGTAGGCATTAATTATTGTGATCATTATTATAGTATTACGAATGCTATAAGAATTCTTGTGGGTAGGTGCCTACAATAATGTCAGCTTGCGGCATTGGTAACAAGAAGAGGCGCGGCTGTGACGTTGCGGGTCATCCCGATAAAGATACACAAGTCAATGTCCAGTCAATAACTAAAATATTGCTAAAGATAACGCAATAATAACATATTGTTACACAAAAGTAAAGGAGGGTGCTC
Organism: Biston betularia; assembly: GCA_905404145.2. NCBI lineage: Eukaryota > Metazoa > Arthropoda > Insecta > Lepidoptera > Geometridae > Biston > Biston betularia. The sequence goes on from FR989877.1 coordinate 3,708,910, forward strand.
ACAGAACATTTGTATAGAACTAATGCTAATAACTTCCAACGGGAAAGAAAAACATCGAGCATGTCTGAGAATTCTTAAAATAAAAAAAATCTCGCAGATGTGTGAACTCTGCCAACCCACACTTGGCCAGCGTGGTAGACTATGGCCTTTACCATTCTCGCAAAGAGAAGATGACCGCACCCAGCAGTGGCACAAACAAATTTGTAACTTAGAAGAAATAAGCGGGAGACAGAATATATATATATATATAGACAGAGACAAAGTGCCGCTAGTGGTGACTTTGTTTTATACCATTTTATATAGAGATCTATTGTCTCTAGCTGTCTTGTTAAAACTCAAGACTGATAAAATACTTTAAACGTGGTAACGTAACGTTGCGAAATTCGAGTTAAAACACGTGAAATTTAATTAATTCAAACAAATTAAAAAACTACACGAGGTCTGTTAGATTATCGAGTGTATAACGTTATAAACGCTATACGCTTTTTCGGTATGGAATCGCATGAGTTAAAGAATCAGAAGCCATAGCTCAAAAAAATAAGGGTAATTTTCGAGACAATGGATTCTGGTAGAGTAAATAGACTGAAAAGTGGTTGCCATAAAAAGTAGGCTCCAGTGAATTCTTCATAACATTGGTTTTTAATGCAAGCACTGAGTTATGAATTTACTAAAATAATTTGTGTCCTATGTGCATTAGGCCTAATTAAATAAATGTAGCGAAATGTATTTTTTATTCATTGTAAGCAGATTAAGTAGTAGTGGTAATTATATCACTCCAGACGCACGTGACGGACGTCTTTGGAATATTTTTACTCGTAGTTCCTTTTCATTATCGGCTTCACACATTATTGTTTACTTGTTAATGAGGCCCCCAGCGAACAATTACAGATAATAAAGAACTATTTTTGCTACAGGCGGTTAGTTGCGTCAGTAATTTTATCTTTGTCTTTTATTTAAAAAACAAGCATAAATATTTACCTACTTACGCCGCCGATACGTTTTGTGCCTACCATAATTTATGGGTAGAGAAACAATAAACGTAAAATGTTGCTTAAACTTGATAAGATTAATCAGGGCTTTTCCATACGTACGTATGTCTTCGTCACAATAAAAATAATATAGTGCCAATGAGATTACTGTAGATACCTGGTCTATTATTTTATGAATACTAAGTATATGATGTAATATTATTTACTTATTTTAAGTATTGTACAACGTGTCTTGGCCTCTGCGGTACGGCCCAGATGGGGATATAGTTTTAAGTAGGTAGGTGCTAGGCAGACAAACAAAAAAAAACAAAATGTATTTACTAGATACTTATTGGAAAAAGGGGGGTTTGGAGGGAACGCGGGCAGAGTCGTGTCGCTCCGTTGTATTTTTTTCCAAAACTAGTGTTTTGTCGAGTGTTTATGCATAAAAATGGTGGTGTTTTATTCATAAAGTGCCGAATTACAAGCGCGAGTGTGGGAAAATGATATAATGTTGTGAAACATGAGTTTTCGTGTTGCTTCCAAAACTCCATCGAAGCTTTATAGTAAAGTCGCCACTACTTTACTAAAGCATGACTGGACTTAACTGACACGAACTGGACTTGACTAAGACGACTTTGACGATAGCTATAGCTAAGATACAGCAGAAATAACACTTAAGACAAGGCAGTATGGCTTTATAGCTTTAGCCTGCCCGAAGGGGCAAATTATTATTAAAAAAAAAAAAATATTATTGGAAAAACAAAACATGAGAGTTTTGGCGGGAACGCGGGAAGAGTCGTGTCGCTCCGTTGTATTTTTTTCCAAAACTAGTGTTTTGTCGAGTGTTTATGCATAAAAATGGTGGTGTTTTATTCATAAAGTGCCGAATTACAAGCGCGAGTGTGGGAAAATGATATAATGTGGTGAAACATGAGTTTTCGTGTTGCTTCCAAAACTCCATCGAAGCTTTATAGTAAAGTCGCCACTACTTTACTAAAGCATGACTGGACTTGACTGACACAGACTGCACTTGACTAAGACTGGACTTTGACTATAACTAGCTACGAGGACGCTTATATAACTTTTGAAACTTGAAAATATATAAATACTTGACACTGGCAAATGCTAAAACGCGACGCCAAAACTAAAGAAAAAAAAAAAGAAAAAAAAAACATGAAAAAATATTTCGCTGAATTGCATACAGAGTTTTGGCGGGAACGCGGGAAGAGTCGTGTCGCTCCGTTGTATTTTTTTCCAAAACTAGTGTTTTGTCGAGTGTTTATGCATAAAAATGGTGGTGTTTTATTCATAAAGTGCCGAATTACAAGCGCGAGTGTGGGAAAATGATATAATGTGGTGAAACATGAGTTTTCGTGTTGCTTCCAAAACTCCATCGAAGCTTTATAGTAAAGTTGCCACTACTTTACTAAAGCATGACTGGCACGAACTGACACGAACTGGACTTGACTAAGACGACTTTGACGATAACCATAGTTAAGATACAGCAGAAATATCACTGAAGACGAGGCAGTATGGCTTTATAGCTTTAGCCTACCCGAAAGGGCAAATTAACGAAAAAAAAAAAAAAAAAATTGCATACATTTTTAAAACTTGTGTTTTATTAAGTATTTGTGTTGAAAAAGAGTTTTTTATATTAAAAAAGAATTGCGTTTGACCATTATCTCGCTTAAAAATAAATTTAAAGTATCTACTAAATTACACGCATAAGTAAGCATATGTTGCAAGTACTTGCACGTGTCTCTATTATTATGTTTTTTCATATTTTTTCTTACACTTTGTAAAAGCTCTTGGTTAAGCTACCTTTACACTTTACTATTGCTTGGACTAGGCTTGATCGTGACTTGCTTTGTATGTCTTTTACTGTGACTGACTTACTCCGTTCGACATCCGATACATTTTCTTACTTAACTAGTATCTTTTCAATATTAGAATAATTATTAAATGACAGTACAAAATAGGTAAGTACTTTAAACACTTGGTTAGTTTAAAACTATGGCTAAATTAAGTAATTGCAGTTGTATTTATAACAATGTTATCAATTTAATCAAGTAAGTAACTATTTTGTTTGCGCCACACTTTAGCGTTACCTACGTTCTACCTACGTTATGTGGTGTTAATAAATTATCATTTTGCGGTTATATCGCGATAGAATGTTTATTTATAGACTAGGCTGTGGTTATGATTTGCATATTGCAACTCACGGTGCACCTACATTCTAATCATCTTTGTTTTATTTATAACTAATCACAATTAAACTGCATGGTGGTAGGATACCTTTTAGGACTCGGCTGGCTAGCTACCAACGTCAAGTTGAAAACCAACTGCCGTCAAACACGTGACGCTGTGTTCTGGTAGTCTCACTTGAGAGCCACAAAAAACAAGAACTGTTGGGTTTGGTGACCTTATTCTTAATCGAATTCCCCCCTTCAAATAAGAATAAGGCGATAAGTCCTGTACTGACGTCCCGCTTTGGGTGTATTGTGCATTTCCCCCTACCAGCGTCTACCCGAGCCAACCCAGCTCCTTGAAGCATCGGAGCGAGGCTCTGAGCCGCTGGCATAGTAGCTCCAGTGAGTTGGGTGGAAAGTTCAATGATGATGACATGAATGATAGCGAAGCAGCTTCATGCAGCTTAGTAGCAATTCTAGTACCTTTTGTGGCTTTTCTATGCAAAAGCACATGCTCTACAGTATTGCGAGTGTTTGTTTTTTAAAATAATCCGGTGGCGCATCAGGAGTTCGTTTGTGTTATAACGTAATTAAAACTTATACACAATCTTGCGACCCACCCGTTTACGTAACGCCTCAGGAGAGTAAACAATTTAATGATAAAATGGACTGTAATTCGTTTTTGTTATGTTTTTTTTTTTAAGTTTAACAGGCAGTCAGTCATTCCACCACCTTCTTTGGCAAAACGTGGTGAGATGTCTCCTTTTTTTACCAAAGGCCACGATCGTTGGGGAAGTGGTATTTCCTCTACAGCTTTAACAAGCTAGGTGTTTGATCACAGCTTATCTGATGTTAAGTAACGGTGTGATCGAAGATGGTAAACACACAGAGCGTGGAATGGAACTAGCTCTGAAATGAGGCTACCGAAACACATCGTTAGGTGCTTAGTTGCAAATTTTCTACTTGAGGTTAATAGCTAGACAGCCGAGAACCCTACCACCACGCGCTTCTTTTATAACAAAGAGACAAAACTGAAGTTAGTAAATTAATGTTGTATGTGTTAAACACGGCGGGTGCATTCGAGTCTGTAATAAAACTTTTTAACAATTTTTTTAGTGCATCATATTGCTTGTTTTTTTTTACTAAATACCGAAATTACCTTCCACATTTAGTGGTAGAACGGAGCTCTAAGCGGTTTTTAATGTCACTCTTTAAAAATATACAAGGTGGAATACTAGTACAAGGAATATCACAATAGGTATGTAATATACAAGTGTGAAAGCACTTATGTCGTTAAAACATGAAGCAATTGAATACTTATCTATACAACTTTCTGCTCTGGAGATCTACCACCGTTTAAATTGTTAATCATTAAGAAACCGTTGCTCTAGAGTCTAGAGTACAGCCATCAGCTAACAACTCTTTTCCTAATTCAAATAACAAAATTGATATCGAACAAAGGCAGGGGTCGCAATTCCAATTAAAAAAAAAGAAAAAAAAGTTGTCACAAAAAACTTGCAAAGAACGTAATTCCGAAGAAAAACACCATTGACAGAGAAGTTGAATTTTTAACGAAATTAATTCGTCGAGTTCAATAACTAAAGTCGTTTTTTGCTTTTTAATAACTTTTGTTAATTAGTTACCTTTCAAAGAGTTCTTTTATGAAGTACTTTATGAAGTCTGCTTTAGATTGTTCTTGTATTCATTAAACGTTGTTTGAAACTGCTGTTGACCTTTAATTTGGCCTTTACGTAAGTTTTTAACAAAGGGAGTGCTCACTGGCAGTAGACTTTTTTCATAAAGAATACACTCTTTCAGTATCTTGTTGTCAATTTTTTTAAACAGTACATACACATCATATTATAACATAAGGTACCACGGAAGTCATTTCTTAGAAAAAGAAGGAAGATACAAATTACCACCTTGAAGTTCTCAGCGTTTGCTAATCCCACTAATATGAAATGTGAGTTCGGATGGATGGATGGATGGATGGATGTTTGTTACTTTTCACGCAAAATCTACATAACGGATTTGGAAGAAATTTGGTATGAAAGTAGCTGAGACCTTGGATTAACACATAGGCATATCCTGAAAACATGTAGCGGGTATCACCGCGGGTAGCTTGTGGTAAATATATTAGAAGATCGTGGCTGTCTATTGACACCCCGTCTGCTCCTGTAGCAAATATATTTCAGGGAGTCTGCACAGGAGCTATATGACTTTATTTCACCCTCTCCGTTCCACTACAAGACAAACAGAAGAACAGCACACTACCATCCGTTCCTCGTGGATGTTCCCAGTATTCGTACGCAGCGATTCCGCTCTATTTTTTGTGTACACTGTACAGCCCATGAATGGACCTCATTGCCGGCTTCTCTGTTTCCCGTGAACTACAATTTGGACGTTTTTAAAGCTAGAGTGAATATATTTTATCTAGATCACTCACTCCATCCTCGGGCGCACTGTCACTTTACATCAGGCGAGCTGGTAGCCGTAGAAATGAAAAAAAATGAATGAATGATGAACTGATTTTTTTTTTTTTTTATGGTTGACAGGCTAGTTGTTTGACCACAGCTCACCTGATGTTAAGTGAAGGTGTGGTCGAAGATGGTAAAGCACACCTAGCCTGGAATGGAACTGGCTCTCAAGTGAGGCTGCCGGAACACACTGTTAGATGCTTGGCGGCAGATTTTCAACTTGAGGGTGGTAGCTAGCCAGCCGAGTACTAGAAAGTACCCTACCACCATGCTATGGTTTCCTCACGATGTTTTCCTTCACCCGCAGCTCAAGCTCATTGTTGGGGTTTGAACCCACGCCCTTCGGCATGCGAACCTACCGCGCTAACCACTGAGCTATCATCGCTACAAATGAATGAATGATCGTATTTAATGTATAAAAAAGCCTAAAAACCACATGATCAACACATAAAGATAAATTATTTACCGTGTACGTTAGCTAAGGGTAGTTTGAAAGTTCTTGTACATTCTGATAATTATAGCTCTTTTGTTTTCGTTAGTGATTACATGGCGTATGGCTACACAATGAATAATCGATCACGACTCCCTATTCACTCGAGTGTCTGCTGGTAAGTATTTCTTTCCAGGATTAGTCACGCAAAGGTCTTTTACTTGTAACTGATTGGGAGCCCGTTTACAATAGGAGAGTTTAGCTTTCAAGTTAATTCTCTCTTTAAAATGAAGAATTAAAAAAAATTGATTACAGCACCTGTCGAATTGATTACAGCACCTGTCGTAGGTTGTAGTTAAAAGTATTTTTTAGTAGGTAAGTTTATATCTACAGTAATAAGTAACATTTAGAATTGGCTGCAATGTTCAAGTATTTTTTTATTTTTGTGCCGATGACTTAAAACAGCGGGGGGTGTGTGTATATAATAAATAAATAAATATCGTAGGATATTACACTCAGCGCCATCTAGGCTCAAACTAAGCAAAGTTTGTACCTACTATGGGAACCAGATAGCGATTTATATACTATACTATGGGTGGGATACTTATATAATTTTGTTGTTTGGAAATATATACATACTTATGTATATGTACATACAGAACACCAAGGAACAGAATAAACTAATTAAAATAAATTAAACTAAATTATCTTCACATAAATGTTTGTCCTGGTGGGAATTGAACCCACGCCTTACAGCTTTTGAAGCAGAAATTCTTCAAATAAGCTAACTGGGCAGTCGCAGTCACATAATGAGACCTATGTTTAGACCTTGGTGGTAGGTTTCCTTAGCAGGAGGTCGTTTAGGTAGGTACCACCGTAGTACCAGATATTCTGACGCCAAACAGTAGTGTGCAAACATTACTGTTTTCCGGTTTCAAAGGTACTGCAGCTAGTAAAGTTCCAGGGCTTTTAAGACTAACCACAAGTCTTAAAGTAATGAGTACCAAAGCAACGATCCCCTAGACTTTGAGTAGGCGATTACGAAGAAGTTATACGACCGCTAATCGTATGCCAGCGCAACAAGATAATATGCAGTTGCATTATTTTATCATCTAATGCGCATGGTCATATTTCCAAGCCATGACCATGCGCACGGTGCCTTGTAATACCGAAATACATATAATTGAAGACTTTTGACAGATTGTAATAATCAGATTAAAGATAGTAAAAATTCTATTTCAAGTACACCCGATAGTGGGGAGTGAATAATTTAATTTTGTTACCTATTTGGTGGTTGATTTCTTTCTATTGAAGAGGTATTGAACACGCAAAGGTCTTATTGGTTGTCGTGGCCCTGTTTAATGAGTTGAGTGAACTCTAACATAGAACATAGATAGATTCTTACATAAGTACGCTAACTCGGTTAGTTAGCTTCCACTCTCAACATGAAAATCTGTCGCCAAGCACATAACACTGTTTCTCGCTTGAGAGCTACATACTTCCTTTCCGGGCTAGATGTACATATTTACCATCTTCAAGCACATAACACTGTTTCTCGCTTGAGAGCTACATACTTCCTTTCCGGGCTAGATGTACATATTTACCATCTTCAAGCACATAACACTGTTTCTCGCTTGAGAGCTACATACTTCCTTCCCGGGCTAGATGTACATATTTACCATCTTCAAGCACACCATCACGTCACATAAGGTTAGCTGTGGTCAAACTACTAGCATGTCAACCATAAAAAAAATCCCTCTCGTTACAAAAAAAGCATCCCGAATTTAAAACAGTAACGAAACTGTGTACATTTTAGTACACATTTTCGTACAATCAAGTACCATATTATATTATAGTAAAATAGTACAATTACGTACCATTGTAGTATATATTTCTTTAATGTAAAAGTAATGAGACGAACGATACACTCACCTGATGGTAAGAGATAACGCATGTAGGTACATGACCATTGCAGCGATACCCAGAACTTTGAGTAGCAAAACAAAGTCCAGGGAATCGCTGCTTTGGCGCTCATTGCTTTGAGACTTTCGATAAGATAGAGTAGCCATACTTAATATTCATGATACTGAATATACAGGTAAGGCTAGAGCAAATGCCTCCTCTCAGAAGTAATGAACTCCCAGTCTAGTCCTAAATCTACCTGTTTCTACATATTATCTTAACAAATGTTCACTCTTCGTATTCTGAGAATTGAAATCAACCATGCTCCGTTATTTAACTCAAACACTTATAGCTCATTACGTGCCCGTCAGCTCTCTTCATATTAACTCTAGAATATAATATTATTTGTGCAGAGTTCAAGTGAAATACATACAGACCGAACTGGTGTATAAATTTGCATGGTAATGAACCTACAATCCAGTCACGAGAAGATACCTATACCTTGAACCTTTATACGTTGGTGGATGTAAGCTAAATTGTTAAAATGTTAAAGCAAGTAAGTATAAAACAATTTGATAATTAGATAGCAAATCATACTTAACATAATAATAGATACAAACTTTGCATACGCATTATTAAAAAAAAATGGAGCTTATCATCAATTTCAGAGTTTTTTTATATGTGAAAAATAATGAGACGAACGAGATGTTCTCCTGATGGTAAGAGATAACACCTATCCATAACTATTGCAGCGATACACAGAACTTTGAGTAATAAAACAATTGCTACTTTGGTGCTCATTACTTTGAGACTTTCGATGGTTAGTCTCAACAACCCAGTAATTTCGCTAGCTGCAGTACCCTTCAAACCGGAACACAGTAATGTTTACAAACACACTACTGTTTAGCGGCAGAATATCTGGTATTGCGGTGGTGCCTACCTAGACGACCTCCTGCTAAGGAGATATACCACCAAGTATAGAGTGATAGCTAGCCGGTACTCTACGACCACGCTATGGTTTCTAACGATGTTTTCCTTCCCCGGCAGCTCAAGCTCATTGTTGGGACTTGAACCCACGTCCTTCGGCGTGTGTACGGACCACGCTAACCACTTACCTCGATATACGAATACACAATCTATTTGTTTTTTAATCCGTAACAATGTCATTCAGCTATAGGTACAAGGGTATTTAGATAAATTAATTTTTTATTTCAAAAATTACCAGCCATGTTAAAGGAAATGAACATCTCTGGAATCAGCAGCCTGTGAGGAAATTGAATAAGTTGGTACAGACAAGCTAGATTGATTTTATTATAATAGTATTAAAGTTTGATAAGAAAAGCAAAGCAAAGACTCGATGGTAGATCTCCTTAGCAGGATGTCGTCTAGGTAGGTACTCCCGCAGTACCAGATATTCTACCGCTATGCAGTAGTATGTAAGCTGTGTTCCGATTTAAAAGGCTAGCGAAATTACCGCGAGACTAACCATCGAAAGTATAAAAGTAATGAGCGCTAAATCAGTGATGCCCTAGACTTTATTTTGTTACTTTATTTATACCATGTATAATTGTATATCGCTGCAATACTCTTGGGTAGGCGTTATCTCTTACCATCAGTAGAGCGTCTCGTTCGTCTAATTAGGTACTTTTATACAAAAAAGTACTTACATTAAAACTGTATCTAGAACATAGCGATAGGTTTGTGTTGACTCCTATCGCAATTCCAAATCAAAATTATTCATCAGCGCCAGACTGGTTCAAAAAGATCAACCTTCTCATTCATCCGTCATACAGAGCAACTAACACTTTTACAAAATCGAGCAAACTACAATTTCCCATGGTTTTGCAAGGAAAAAGCGATGGTAGCTCCCCATATTTAGCTCTACGAATAAATTGGTCGCTCCATAAAACCGGCCAGTTACAGATAAACCTGCCGCCGATATGAAACTGATTTAATGAACGAATGAATGAACGAGTGTCTATTCAATCGTGAACGTAACGTTGAAATCATGTTCACTTCACCGGTTTTATTAGTCCACCACTGTAAAACATCGAACTTTTATGCAGTTGTTTTTGTTTGTATAATTTGCTAGGGAGTTTGTTGAGCGCTGTTTTGTTGCGCTGGATCGTACGTGTGTCAATTGTTTTTGTTTTGTTTTAACTAAGAATTAGTTAGATTGGTAAAATACAACAAAACGTAAAACAAAAATGTGCGACACAAATCTAAAATATTTTTTAACAATTTTAGTGAGTGCAAAAGAATTTTATAGTAGCTATACTGAAGCCGAAATATTTATATTTTTGGTAGCTACTTTCAACCTCTTGTTGAGAACCAATAAGCGTACATTGGATATTTTCTTTCATATCAAGTTTTACCACTACAAACATTATAACAGTGTAAAATGTAATCCCAGTACGACGAGCGCGGGTGCCCGTAACTCAAGACTTTTGATAAAAGCCGCGAGGCAGCTATCCGACTGTCTACTTACAGCCAACGACACGAGAAACGATATAACAGGCAGCTTAGTAGTCAATTTTAATGACCTTATTTACTAAACACGGGCACCGAAAGAACGACGTCAAACAATATCCTTAGGTCTCACTACACTTTTTACCATTTTGTAGGGTTTAAAAATTCGCTAAAGCAATCCATATGGCAAAAAAATGTCATTCTGACGGTATTACAGTTCTATATGTATATACTATCACAGGTAAGATAGACGAACAGACTGACGTCGTAGTTTTAGTATAGCGAAGTGAACATAGAACACTCAATAGAAAACATTTACGTTTAAATTTAGTGTAAAAACCGCTGTAAAATCATGAAGATATTGGTATTAAATGCAGAATCTGCATAAATACTCGTGCAAGTTCGTCATTTGTAATCAAACCTCCACAAATTAACGAGACTTAAAAAAGGCAACATTTTTTTGTTTTTTATTTTCCGCAGCGGTTAAAGAGGTTTGTACGTAAAAATAATCATATCTGATAACTTGTATCGTCAATTATAAATGAGACTGTTAGTACCTTATGTCGCTTCAATGGGGGGGGGGTATCGTTTTATGAAGATGGGTATAAAAAGTATCGGGTTGGGATATTTGAATAGAGGTTACCTTTGGGTAATTTAAGAAGGGTTGGTGTGGCGGAAAGTTAGGTAGTGTGGAGTAGGTATCTAGCCTTTATAAAATAACAATTTAGTTCAATTTTATTGGCGTATCAGAATGTTCTTTTTGTGTAAATAGATACCTACTCTTGTTATAAGTGTCTTTAGATGTAACAAATACTTCAAGGTCCAAGGTAGGTACACTAAATCTAAATTAACATATTCTGCATTAGAAATACATATTTTGTACATAACAACATTTATAATGTAAAATTTGTACAGATTTTGTATTTCATAAAGAAACACATCGTGAAGAAACCATAGCATGGTGGTGGATTATTTTCTATTACTCGGCTGGCTAGCTACCATCATCTGCCGCCAAGCATTTAACGGTGTGTTCCGTCAGCCTCACCTCCGGACAGATAAACAAGCGACTTTACGTCGGTGCTCCAGGCTTTGTAGCCGAGACGCGGCCAGAGTATCGTCACCGTTTGGCCTCCTAGCGCTAACCTAACCTAAAAAAGCGCGCCCCTCGATCGACTCCAGAACCTCAAGCTTATACTTAGCAGAGCCGTCCCATAGGTGAGATCAGTACTCCATACACCGTCTTAATTGCGTTTTATACAAACTAAGAAACAGTTCTGATATGAAGTAGTTACCACCGCACCTTAGAGAGGAGTCCAAGCTTTTCGCTGCTATTTGAGCCTTTGATTCTTTTATACGAGCCAAAATTTAGAGTCATCGAGAGAATGACACCAAGAAGCTGGCGACCCAATATTCATCATTTTTGTAATAACTAATAAAAAAGTGTAGAACACTGATCTCGGTTTTTTTTTTTTTTATGGTTGACAGGCTAGTTGTTTGACCACAGCTCACCTGATGTTAAGTGAAGGTGTGGTCGAAGATGGTACAGCACACCTAGCCTGGAATGGAACTGGCTCTCAAGTGAGGCTGCCGGAACACACCGTTAGATGCTTGGCGGCAGATTTTCAACTTGAGGGTGGTAGCTAGCCAGCCGAGTACTAGAAAGTACCCTACCACCATGCTATGGTTTCCTCACGATGTTTTCCTTCACCGGCAGCTCAAGCTCATTGTTGGGGTTTGAACCCACGCCCTTCGGCATGCTAACCTACCGCGCTAACCACTGAGCTATCATCGCTACAATACTACTATTTAGAACTAGCTGCGCCCCACAGTGTTACCCGCTACATGTTTTCGGGATAAAAGTAGCCTATGTGTTAATTCAGGGTCTCAGCTACCGCCACACCAAATTTTATCCAAATCCGTTGAGTAGTTTTTGCGTGAAAGAGTAACAAACATACAAACTTTCGCATTTATAATATTAGTAGGATAGTAGGAAGGATAAAAAAGTGTAGAATACTTAATGTAATAATTAATATTGTTAATATTGTTATTGCTACAATAACAATATTAACCAGAGGTCAGGCTGTTTGTATAGTTTGTGACAAAAACGGTTTATCTGAATATGCAAGGTGCTATAATAATTAGTGCATAGTTTAATTACAAGCGGCGGCGACCGATTTCAGAGAATCTTGGCTGTGTTCCTACAATTAAAGCTGGCTTTTATTTCAGCTTGTGGGCTCCAATTAAAGGTGTAAAGCAAAACATTAAGCGGAAATATGGTCAGACTATTTTACTTGGTGGTAGGTCTTCTTAGCAGGTGGTCGTCTAGAGAGGTACCCCCACAGTACCAGTTATTCTGCCGCCAAGTAGTAGTATTGCGTAACATGACTGCGTTAGGTTTGAAAGGTACTAGCAACTAGCTAACTAAAATCTACAGGGCTGTTCATACTAGCAGTTGAAAGTGTCAAAGTAATGTTCGTGATTTTAAATTAGATTAATAAATATAAATGGCGTGAGCCATTCTTGTTACCTACTTCATAAAATAAATATGTATATAATTTTTTACGTACATATAATCTGCAATAAAGCGATATGTTTAAAAAGGTATATTTTTTATTTGACTTATTAGTATCGGTGATCTAACTAAATAAAGAATTCAATAATAATAATATATAATGAAAAAAATCACTTTAAATCGCCCACGCTCATAACTTAATCACGTTATGGGTCAGAGATTTGGACTATTTGTGCATGTTCATTCCCGAGTGCAGGTCAGGTGAGTAAGCAAAAAATGAATTGGAAACTCCAAACTTTATTAGGTAGTTAAATTTTGTAAAATGGCATTTTAGATGGCCGTCAAAAACAAGCTCATTTTAAGTCTTTTTATTGTAAAAAAAATGGGCATAATAATAGTATAATTATTTTTTCTTTACCAGAAAAAAGTAAAATTTTTGAAGGTCACGTAAAGAAAGAAACAATTTGAAGCACCCAAAATTCATCAAGCGCCTTCAAATATCGGCTGCTGTTTCCTCCTTATCTGAAGGTCCAGCTCACTGGTTGCAGTGAGTCCACCTTCCTGCTTTATGATTTGTGAAATTTACTCAACACGGACCGTACTTATCGTGCTCAGTGGGACATGGGGATTTTGGCAGCGGGATCCGGCTGAGCTGAATTTTAAGAAGTTTAGAGCTTTTACGAGTTGAAATGGCTTGTATCGGATTGAAATGTGATTCTTAGGCTACTACAGCCGAAGGAAAGGGTTTGTGGGTGAGGTGAATCATAAATGACTTTAACTGAAATGTATTTAACTGATCAAGTAATACATTTTTACACTCGCTCTTTTTTATTTTAGTTCTTTGTGGATTTTAGTATAAGTAAATATAACTGCCAAGTTTTTTATGTAGCAGCAATACACATAATTTTTAATCGCAAAGTCCGGGGCATCGCTGTTTTGGCGCTTTTTACTTTGATACTTTCGATGGTTAGTCTCAACAGTCCAGAAAATTCAATAGCTGCAGTATCTTTCAATCCGGAACACAGTAATGTTTACACACTAATGCTTAGCGGCAGAATATCTGGTACTGGTGCTATCCTTTTGGTATATCTTTTTTCGACCTCTTCATACGACTCATTTAAAATTAATCGCCTGCAACATAAATAATAAATAATAGCTATGTTAGTAAAAAGGCCCGAAAAATAATCACATCCAAATCTTTAGTGGTCTTTTGAAAAAGGAATTCAAATGTTGAACCCAAAATGTTTACCTACGTTGCGGTCAAGATATTAGGCACACCTAATAAATAACCAAATAAGTTTTACTTGATGGTAGATCTCCTTAGCAGGTCGTCTAGGTAGATACCACCGCAGTACCAGATATTATGCCGCGAAGTAGTAGTGTGTAAATATTACTGTGTTTCGGTTACTGCAGCTAACGAAATTACTGGGCTGTTGAGACTAACCATCAAAAGTCTTAAGGTAATGACTGCTACAACAGCTAAGCCCTGGACTTTGTTTTGTTACTCAAAATAAAGTCCAGGGCTTAGCTGCTTAGCTGTTCACTTGTTCAGTGCATTACGGCAATAGTCATGGACAGGCGGAATCTCTTACCACCAGGAAAGCGTCTTGTTCGTCTCATTACTAATACATAAAAAACTAAAATAATACACAGGTTTTATGATGTTTGAACCTAGAACTTTGGCAAACAGACGGTCTCCCAACAAGAAATTAAAATGTTGTCTTTCAATTACTAATTCTACGAGCTGTACAGATACAAAAGCTTCTTATGTAATCTAGTGTAATTAATACCTATATACACTAGCTTTTGTGACAAGTTAGTATACCTACATAAAACTACACAAGAAACGTGACTGGAAGGAGTGATCTAAGCCCGAGGCGAGACTTCGGACTTATCTCACGAATCCGATCGAGAACGTTCAACTTTGATTTTATAGTTTTCTTCTAAACATTACTTTTAGATAGAAGTGTTAGACTCTCGTATACTGCCCATATTATGTGTAGTTCAATTATATTGCAAGATCTATTTATTATGTATAAAAAATTGCGATTTTGTAAGCTTGAGCTGAGGGTGAAAAAAAACTTCGTTAGGAAACCATTGCATTGCATACTACCGTATGGAACTTTCTAGTACTCGGCCACTCGGCCTCACTTGAGAGTTGATTCTCATTCCACGCTGGTTGCGCTTACCATGTTAGACCACACCGTCACTTAACATCAGATAAGTTGAAACATCTAGGCTGTCTGAAATAATATTTATAAAAAGTATACTGGACTCTATATGGTTGTCCAAGTAACTTTCTTTTGTTTTAGTGACGCGAGATTAATGTCGAATTTTAATATGACGTTTATTATATCGAATTTTTTATCTATAGTAATAGTAACTGGGAGTTTAGGTTAAGAAAACGGCCATAATTACAGTTACTAAATTTTTGCTATGACGTCATTATTTTTAGATGTAGTCGGGTAAAATCACGTACAGTAATTACGTTAATTTTATTGCTGTGACTTTTTTAGAGAACTGCATAGATAAACGAAGCATTACAAAGTACATAGTACAAGTAGTAGTAGTATTTTATACGTATACATATTTATCATACCGGGTTTTAGTTTTTACCCGCATGCCCAAGAATGAGGGTAAATAATGTTTTAGAATAATTCATATACTTTTCTAACGATATTGTTTGGAAGTCGCTGATATTTATAACTAGCGGCCCACCCTGGTATCGCGTCGGTGCAACGTAGATACTAATGTAGTACATTATTTTGATGTATCTCGTAAGGTTTAACCAGCGTTTGCAATGTAAGCGCACAAAAATATGTTTTTACAGCAACACATTACAAATCTTTGAAAATCTCGCAATATCTCTATAATAATATGCATGTATTCAAGTAGGTATATATTTAAATAAAGTGAACTGAGTACCTACCTAAGCAAAAACAAATTACCGCGAGTATTAGTAAAGGAATGTTAAATCCAAACATAACTTTCATATTAATAGGATATATTTTCATTTCAAATTCCAATAATGAAATTTCAAAAAATGCAATACGATTTTCAGTTTAAAGAATATTTTAACGTTTTTTACTATCCGCCTACCTATTTCCATATAAAGGATTGAAATGGAATATCGTTAAATGGAAGTGGCAGTCTGTCTATGTGTATTAATACTCGCATATATGTAAAACAAAAAGTACCTACGTAAAAAAATACGTAAACGTTCGTTTGTGATTTTTGAAACACGAACAGCTCAATTTTTTAGTCACACGAATGAATTTTTTATATCTCTACATAGTATAAAACAAAGTCGATTCCCGCCTACTGTACGCTTAGATCTTTTAACTACGCAACGGATTTGAATCGGTTTCCATCAATAGAGATAGAGATAGAGTGGTTCAAGAAGGTTTATAAAGTTAAGTATAACATGCACCACATTAATATCTAGGTTGCACGCGTACGAAGCCAGGGGTTTTTTTAAATGTAAAAAGTAATGAGACGAACGAGACGCTCTCCTGATGGTACGAGATAACGCTTGTCCATGACCATTGCAGCGATACTCAGAACTTTGGGTAACAAAACGAAGTCCAGGCTTCACTGCTTTGGCGCTCATTACTTTGAGACTTTCGATGGTTAGTCTCAACAGCCCAGTAATTTCGCTAGCTGCAGTACCCTTCAAACCGGGACACAGTAATGCTTACCCACTACTGCTTAGCAAATACAAATTACAAATAATGATAATGAGATGTGTGAATAAATAATTAGATAATTAGTGAAAACTTCACCGATCACTCCAGATCGCACGGCACGTGCTTGAAAACCCAGTTTCAGACTGTAATAGTCGATTTGATCTGTTGATATTTTCATTTTTTTTAATACTTAATTGGCCCGCGTTTCACCACTGCCTGATGTTAAGACTTCTGGTCCAGTATGGAACACGCTTACCAAGAAGGAACCTTTGTACTTTTACTTGGTGGTAGATCTCCTTAGCAGGAGGTCGTCTAGGTAGGTACCACCGCAGTACCAGTTATTCTGCCGCTAAGCAGTAGTGTGTTCCGGATTGAAGGGTACTGCAGCTAGCGAAATTACTGGGCTACCATCGAAAGTCTCAAAGTAATGAGCGCCAAAGCAGCGATGCTCTGGACTTTGTTTTGTTACTCAAAGTTCTGTGTATCGCTGCAATAGTCATGGAGAGGCGTTATCTCTTACCATCAAGAGAGCGTTTCGTTCGTCTCATTACTTTTTACATAAAAAAAAAACTGAAGGCGACGATATTTTAATTTATGTTTATGTTTTTGTATTGTAAGTGCGAATAAAGAATGTGGATTTGAAGCGCTTAGTGCGCACATGGGGAACGTCCACCATGTACAGTTAACATAAAATCTAGAAGCCGATTTGTATCAACGTAATTTATCCATAACATCTAAATTCAGTGTTTTATGCTCCTTTCATGGAGAACGCTATAATTTACCCAAAATATTTCGTCACTCGTACCTGCCAACAACTCAACTACATTAACGATCAATATTTCACATAATTGCTTTAGCCGTCCACTGTTATTACGTAAAATGTTCGTAAAGAAAATCCATTAAAACTATTATTTTACTTCTTGGTAAATCGTTTGAATGTTATGGTGATTAGACCATACTCTGCCTACTGTTGTGGTGTAAAGGCTTAGTTATAAATAAGTTCAAACGTCACGCCACTCAATTTATTTAGAAGAACCATACATACATACATACCGGATATCCTCATTGACTATATTTCTTTGACGAAAACGAAAAGTTAGTATGTTTGGTATGGTTAATTTAATTTTTAACCCCCAATGCAAACAGAGGGGCTTCACGCCTCTCAGTTTGCATCGGCATAGACAGATACAGTAACAATTTAACTGTATCTGTCTGCGGCAAACGGCTGAACCGATTTTGATAAGTGATTTGATTGATAAAGATCGCTATGTTTAAAAAAATTGTTCAGTTTTTTTAAAGATTATCAACTTAATTTAATTTATTGTACTTATATTTATTTTCACTTTATGTGTTTATTGTGTAATTTGTGATACTTGCGTTGTTCAACAGCAACTCCTCCTTCTTCCTCCAAACACTTCCTCCTCCTCCTCCTTTCTCCTTTTCTTCCACCTTTCCTCCACACATCTCCCGTCTGTTCTTATTATCTATCGTGTTTTTTATTCTTGGTTGCCTGGAAGAGATCGCTCTTAGTACATTTTTAGTTTAGTAGCTGTAATTACTTTTTTTTTTGGTGAGCACAATAAAGAGTTTCTATTTATTTTAGAACTAAAT
Source organism: Biston betularia (assembly GCA_905404145.2). NCBI lineage: Eukaryota > Metazoa > Arthropoda > Insecta > Lepidoptera > Geometridae > Biston > Biston betularia. The sequence goes on from FR989877.1 coordinate 3,727,157, forward strand.
ATCTTTAGTGACTTCTAAACACATTAGGTAGCCATGTCTCGATGCCAATATGAAAACTTATTCGAGTTATAAAAGCGTCAAGAAGTTACTCATCGATCCACTAATTGTTATATCACTAAAGTCTCTCAGGTAAGAGAATGCAGTGTGAAAGCATTCTCATGTCTCAAAAGTTAACCTGACGCTGAAACTTGAGAGGTGGGACGAGCCTTTCTACAAATGTAGGTACCTACTCGTAACTTATGTCGATACCAAGGTTTACCTTTATAGTTTCTCCTTTGAAATAGTAAGTTATTTCTTCTTTAACTTTTAACGCAAATATGAATACATACCGATGTCCACATCACACAGCGCCAAATCTTGCTATAATCGAAGCAAATCTTTAAGACTAGGAACTAGATAAAGAATAAACACTTTTATGTACCGTAGTACCAGTTATTCTGCCGCAAATTAGCAAGTTAGTGTGTAAGCATTACTGTGATCCGGTTTGAAGGGTACTGCAGCTAGCGAAATTACTGGGCTGTTGAGACTAACTCTATCAAAAGTCTCAAAGTAATGAGCGCCATAACAGTGATGCCCTGGACTTTGTTTTGTCACTTAAAGTTCTGTGTATCGCTGTGATGGTCATGGACAGGCGTTATCTCTTACCATAAGGAGAGCGTCTCGTTCGTCTCCTTACTTTTTTCATTAAAAAAAAATGTACTAAATAAATACTTTTATTACACCAGCTTTGTATTATAAGTATTTATTTACTAAATACTTGTAGTACACAGCTGTGTTACACGCTACATTTTTTCGGGATAAAAAGTAGCCTATGTGTTAATCCAAGGTCTCAACTACCTCCATACCAAATTTCATTCAAATCCGTTCTGTAGTTTTTGCGTGAAATAGTAATAAACATCCATCGATCGATCCATCCATCCAAACTTTCACATTTACAATATTAGTGGGATTTACAGAACTGATGTAGATAAAAGCAATTAGTAGATAGTTATGGTATATTTAGTTTTTTAAAGGCTGTTCGACTGTTTGTGACACGATTACTTGCAAGAGAGAGAGTTGCATAAAACATCCGTGAGAGGCGCGCTAATCATAAAAAGATATAATCATAAGAAGATATCTAAATACACGTCAGCAAATATTTGTCCTGGTAAGAAATTAGACTATACTGAATTGATGTAGTGATGATAGTTTAGTGGTTATCACGGTCGGAACACACGCGAAAATGCGTGGGTTCAAATCCCTACAATGAGCTTGAGTTGCCAGTGATGGAAAATATCGTGAGGAAACCATTGCATGGTGGTAGGGTACTTTCTAGTGTTTGGCTTGCTAGCCACCATCCTTAAGTTGAAAACCTGCCGCCAAGCATTGTATGGTAACCACATTTGAGAACTACCATAATTACTACCATAATCGACCACACCGTCATTTAACATCAGATGAGCCGTGGTCAAACACCTAGCTTGTCAACTATATAAAGAAACTGAAACAAACCTGTACTTAATCTATTTTGGCATATTACGCTTATGAAAAGTATTATAGAACTTTACATAATATATAATTATGTCACATATACAATGTAAAACTTTAATATTTTCTATTATTTGTGCTATGAAAATAAAATTAAAAAAAAACTAGTTCAAATATTAATTTACAAATTTTCCTTACCTATTAAAACCACGCCTTAACTTCTAATGCATTAAATCCAAGTGGTCTCAGAGTAAATTTAGCTTAACAGCAAATATTTAACAACGTGCTTGCATTTAACCGTCAACTCCTAACAATTCGTTGGGCTGCAGCTGCTGTTTGCTGTTAGGGTTGTAGTTTATCTGGAAATTAGTTTTCCGACAGTTTCTTTGTTATTTGGCCGGAAGTTAGTACAGCGCTGTCGATTAACACGTTTTGACGTGCTTTACCTGTGTTTCTTCCTTCTTTGATTTTGGCGTCGCATTTCGTGTATTTGTCAGTGTCAAGTATTTTAATATTTTCAAGTCCAGCCCGTGTCAGTCAAATCCAGTCATGCTTTAGTAAAGTAGTGGCGACTTTACTATAAGCTTCGATGGAGTTATGGAAACAAAACGAAAAATCATGTTTAATCACATTATATGATTTTTCCACATTCGCGCTTGTAATTCAGCACTTTAAAGATAAAATACCACTATTTCTATGCATACACGCTCGAAAAAACACTACTTTTGGAAAAAATACAATGTGGCGACACGACTCTATCCGCATTCCTGCCAAAACTACTACCTCTGTTCTTTACGCCTTTGTACCTCATCTATGTGTTATGGTAAGTTTTTCAGCAAAAGTGACGTCACGTCGGTAGAAAGTACCCTACTACCATACTACGATTTCGTTACGACGTTTCCTTCATTGCTTCAAATACCACGATAACTTTGTTCTATTCAGTAGAACTTTCGTTCTATGACATCCCTAGTAAGAACATTGCACCAAAGGTAATACTAGGCGTAAATATAACTAGCTTTCGTACTTCAAATTAATATCCCGACGACGTCAGCGTCCACAACGCGGACTGTAAACTTGCAACAATAATTACTTATTATATTGGAGCAAACGAGCGGTTGAAACGCTGTTACGTTGCGTTTATTATAATTTAAAAAAAATCGACGTCTAAAAACACATTTAAATTAAAAATTCATTTATTTCAAGCAGCACATACACTAATGAATAATTATGATAATGTAACAATAGTTATGAAAAAAGAATATAAAGACAATAATAATAATACGAACGAAATTTTGGCAGTCTAGTAAAGTTGACGAAAGTCGCAAAAACTTGAAAACGGCTGAATTGATTTTGAATAATTTTTATATGTGTTTGAGTGGATGTGTGTGGAGGTGAAGGAGGCCCTTAAATAATTTATAATTGGATCCGGTAGGTGGCACTGCAATCTTACACAAGGTACGAAGTACCGGGAATTCAGCTAGTCAGAAATAAATAAAAAAACTTTTAGCAATTTTAATTAAAGTAATTTTACAATTACATACGTGAATTACTGAAACTTGAATTAGACATCTGTAATAATTATTTTTTTGCGATAATTGAAGTCTTAGAATTTAACGGCCTTTAGAAATCTCTAGCATGGTATTTTTCACGGCTCTTTTAAACTACGCTACACTTTAATCATTTATTTAATTAGTTACACTGATTTTTCTGATACTCGTCTCTTGTTAGATAAGCAAGTACAAAACCTTGTTTATCCTATACGTATAAATCTATTGAAAATTTTAACCGCAATTGTATCCTAAAGGGTGAGTGACCGAGCAAAGCTGTGACGGATTGTTTACTGCAAATTTCAAATTTAAATCCGCTTGTAAATGGCTCGTGTCTGGAATTCGTCTGGTGAAAACAATTTTTATTCGTATACTCACATTGCCACAGACCAAAAGTTTAGATAAGTAATTTCTAGTCATAGGCACGTAAAACTTTCTGCGACTTCAATCGATGTTTAGGGAATCGAAATAAATTACTTATTTCTACATCAAAACGGTCACTTTTAGTTGAATTTAATTATAAGGATCACGATCTTACTTACGTACACACACCAATAAACACACTTTTAAGCATAAGTGTGTTTCAATTCTATAGTTAGGTAATTCATTTTTAATAAAATATAGATATCTAATTATAACTATACCTAACAAATAATAGCACTTTAAAACATTATAGTAAAAACGAATGAATTAAAAGTAAAAAAATATTTTTAAAACTTCAAGTTCAACTTTTTCTTCTTGGCTTCTGCGGTGTTGCCACAATTTTGCCAATGTCTGGTATTTTTTAAAACAAGCTTTTGTCTGGGACAATGCACAAAAATTTTAAATAAATTAATGTAAGTATTTGGCGTGTATGTACATACCTACACGCCAAATACTTACATTAATTTATTTTTAAAAAATTTGTGCATATATATATATTTAAAAAGTATAGTAAATACCTAGCCTGTAACAGTGTAAACCTCAAGCTTTTAAGTAGGTATATAGGTAAGTGTCTACACGCCAAATACTAACTACAACTTGTTTTAAAAACTTTGTCTTTTTGAAAATTTTAACCGCAATTGTATCCTAAAGTGTGAGTGACCGAGCAAAGCTGTGACGGATTGTTTACTGCAAATTTCAAATTTAAATCCGCTTGTAAATGGCTCGTGTCTGGCATTAAAAAAAAAAAGAAAAAAAAAGTATTTATGTATTCTATCAGTTATCTGACTTCCATCACACAAGAGCTCTGCTTAGTTTGGTGCCAGATGGCGCTGTGTGTATAGTCCTACGATATTTATTTATTTATTTGTTTACTTATAATTTGTGTCGTTCAAGGTTTTCGGTTTTATCTACTTTCTATAAACTTGCTACATCTATCCAAATCTGTGCATCTACCTATATGTTTCTAGTGGCAACGTACAGAGAATATAAATTCTCGTCACAAACTACTGAGTTTATCTTATGATTGAGCTAGAATTTTGAACACGTTCGAAGAAAGAGCTGAAACCAAAGCAAAGAATAGAAATAGGTATCTTACTAACGTGTTGGAGCATTGTGTTAGCCAGATGCTGCGAAGAATATAGTTTTCAATTTTAATAAGAAAGTTGTAAGAAGAAAGTATTTTTTTCATTTCTAGCGTGCACAACAAAGAGTTTTTATCTATCTATTTTATAAAAAAAAAAAAATGTTTTTTTTTCTTATGCCACAAATCGCAAGCAGACGGGTTACCAATCACCGTCGCCTATGAATTTCACAATACCAGCATTACAATTATTTGTTGCTTTTAAGATTCGATTGACTCGTATATTATACACGGTTGTTGTGTACAACCGCGTAGGTATTATTGTGTATATATTGTTACGATGAAGTAAGCATTTTATATAATTACAGTCATCGTTTCACATAGTACTGAAAGTAATTTTAAAGTAGTGTGCTTTAATCGTCTAGACGCTTAAATTAGCGCTCGACCTGTGTCTGTGTAGTACTACTCGTATTAGTATAATTAAAAAGAAGAAATAATAAATGATTTTTTTATATATAGATCCAAAAAAGGTGCCTAATATGAATCGATTCTACGATTTTAGTAGCGTAGAAAGCTTAGTGGTTAGCATGGTCGGTTGACAAGTCGGTTGTCAAGTGTTTTATGTTTTCAAGTTTCAAGAGTTCAATAAGTTGCCTCGTAGCTGTAGTTATAGTCAAATAAGTGTGAAAGGTTACACTTATACATTTTTAAGTATATAATGTGATTTTCTTATTTTTCTAAAACACAGTCGTTCTGGCTGGCCATAAGTGCTTTGTTTCTGTGCAAGGTGAGTCGAATGCTCCGGTCATTAATAACCCGCGAAGTAATGGAGCGAAAACTTTCTACGCACGTTTTTCATTAAATCCTCGAGGAGAGGCGAATTTATAAAATCAATGGGAGCGCGCAATGGAAATTAAGCAGTGAAATATGGCCACCATCGCCTATTGTTTTTATAGCGGGGCTATTAAATAAAGCGGGAAACTTTGTATGAGAAAAGTTTTAATGCAATAAAACTGATTGAAATGGGCTTGAGGAATGCGAATACCATTGTTGAATATTTTTCATTTTACCATTTCTATTGACGAAAATGTGTCATAGTAATTTTACTCTATTTTATTAGAGGGGCTAGATAAATTTGTAAAATATACGTAACACTTACTTCAAGCAAGTAAATTGTAGAAAGACAAGAAGGCTTCTCTTTACGCCCGGCAGAGCGTAACCGCTTGTGATTCGACACTTTATGAATGAAACACCACTATTTTTATGCATACTTGACAAAACACTAGTTTTGGAAAAGAAATACAACGGGGCGACACGACTCTTTCCGCGTTCCCGCCAAAACTCCAATATCAACTTTTCATCAGCATTTTTTAATTTTATTTTTATTTATTTTTGCCAGGGCACATTGTGCATTCTGCCAGTGTTAAATCCTACTAATATTATTAATGCGAATTTTATAATTCGCATTAATAATATTAGTTTATTATTTATTTATGTTAGTCCTGGTATTATTACCAGGACTAACATAAATAAATATCGTAGGACGCACAGCGCCATCTGGCCCCAAACTAAGCATAACTTGTACTATGGAAGTCAGATAACTGATAGAATACTTAAATACTTCTTTTTTGTAAATAAGTACATACTTATAATAAATGCAGAACATCCAGACACAGAACAAACATTTGTTTATACCACAAAGTTTGTCCTGTGTGGGAATCGAACCCACATAGAATACTTTTCATCTCCAGCTTGTGGCGTTGGAGGCCATTGAGAAACGCGCCAAAAAATTGATAAGCAATGACTCACTTGTTCGGAAAAGGTTCCAAAGCTTTGAACATCGATGCAAAGTTGCATCTCTGATAGTTTTCCACCGGATACACTTGATGATGATGGATTCCATTATCAGAATAACTGTTATGATAACACTTCTAAAATCTCAAAAGAAAAATAATGTAACATAATGGCTGCTTACTTGATGATATATGGCGTCTGTCCATGACCACTACAGCACTGCTATGAAATTGAATAAAAAAAAACCATAATTATTTCTTATAAAAACAATATTTAATTGCAGTGCTTATTCATATAAATTATAAAATGTTGAAAACACACATAGGTACTTATGTGAACAAAATATGATACTAAAGTACTTAATTTAAATTCTGTTTCAACAAAATAATCAAACAGTTAACATCAAAGCGATACCTACGTTTTCATAAATGAGTCATATTTATTTCGTTATATTATATAAAGTAGGTTAATGATATTTGATTTTCAATCGAATAATAATTTTCAATTTCAAGATGTTATTTTAATGTAAGTATTAACTATTAATATTAAAATTTCAACTTGCTTTAAATAAAGATATCATAGAATACACAAATAGGGGTGACTAAAGGATGTTTTCGTAATCGCGATTATCTAGATAAGGGAGTAATGACCTCGTACATACCTACTTTTTTTTTCTTTGGTTTTGGCGTCGCTTTTTAGCATTTGCCAGTGTCAAGTATTTATATATTTTCAAGTTACAAAAGTTAAATAAGTGTCCTCGTAGCTAGTTATAGTCAAAGTCCAGTCTTAGTCAAGTCCAGTCTGTGTCAGTCAAGTCCAGTCATGCTTTAATAAAGTAGTGGCGACTTTACTATAAAGCTTCGATGGAGTTTTGGAAGCACCACGAAAAGTCATGTTTCACCACATTATATCATTTTCCCACACTCACGCATGTAATTCGGCACTTTATGAATAAAAAACCACCATTTTTATGCATAAACACTCGACAAAACACAAGTTTTGGAAAAAAATACAACGGAGCGACACGACTCTTCCCGCGTTCCCGCCAAAAAAAAAACTCCATACCTACTTAAATGGTTCCTGTACTTTATTTTTCTTCTTTTTTTATGTTGGCTTATTTACAATCTGTGAGCTCACTAAGAAGTACTTTTTCTCCACTGCTCTATTAGCACATTTAGTGGTATCTCTTGTTTCTGAGCTTTAGGGCGTGATACGATTCCCACCCAAGGCGAAAATGTATGTGACGATAAATGTTTGTTTGAATAGAACATAATATTATAGTTAAAAATATCGCTTGCATATATCTACCTAGCATATCTAGCTTGACTATACATGTGCGAAAACATTTTTCCCGGTTTTATGCTTTTGGCAATAACCAGCACAGACTCACACAGGCTTTTTCGTGTTTATAATTTTACTATGGCAAAATTTGTTTTCATGCAACAAACTTGCAATTAATAAATTGAACAGTAATCAGCATAAAACGTAACACATTTTTAAATTGACGGCTAAGCCAATAGAACTATCTTAGTTTCGAAACATTCGATTTTAGTCAAATCATCACGGATAAGTATTTTCTCGGGCCTTGCATAACTAAAACTTCACTGTAACTTCCTTAGGAAACATGAGAATTGGAATAATGCACGAACGTGGCATGACCATGAAAAATGAAAAACTTGCTTACCATGACTTTGACAGTGACTTTTTTGACATTATATACATTTTTTCCCCCCTTTTTTCTTGGCATTGCACTCTGTGCATACTGCCGGATTTTCATAATTATTATACACATAAATATAGTGGATTGAAGGGCAGTCGTTATAATTAAAAATATTTTCTATACGATTGCGATGATTTCACCAACATCAAACATTTCAGTTCATAGTCACTTACAGAAACTTCTAGAAGCTGTGGTTATTGACCTCTCTTGAACTTAAGATGTATTCTGCTAAGTAACCAATGGAAATATTCGAAGGGAGAGAAGTTTTAGCCAGCTGTTTTAGCTTGCTTACAATTTGTGAAAAACCAATAATTCTTACTCGTATTTGTTTTTTATAAACTACCTATTGCTAATATATTATTACTATTGCCATTTACTACGTTGCCATTTGAAGTTGTTGCAACCTAATTATTTTTTTAATTTTTGACTAGCTTGGTATTTGACCACTGCTCACCTGATGTGATCGAAAATGGTAAAGCACACCCAGCCTGGAATGGAACTGGCTCTCAGAATAATTAATGGTTTCCAACCGAATAAGAACTCTCGTTTAATAAGTTTCAATTTCATGTAAACGCATGTACCTAACCGTCGGCGTCGTACAAACGTTGTGTGTCGTGGTAAAGTTAAGACAATGTTTCTCAAACACTTTTTTAAGTTCCTTAATTTGTCCTTGTCTTATTTGTCAGTGTATCTAAGTAGGGGAATGTATAGATACCTATATAAATATAAATCGACGAACAAAAAGCAAAGGCCTTTAAGACAGTTCCATCTTCATTTCGCACAACACAGTAGCCCGTAAAACATCCGATAGGAAAACTTATATACCCAATAGTTGTTTAGTAAAAGGTTTTCCATGTCGGTGAATTAGTCACGTGCTGCGCTGCCATAGTTTTGCTTTATACAATAACTAGGGACGCCCCGCGATTTTCGTGCGATATTTCTTTTTTTTTTTAAATTAATGGCATAGAACAGTGTTAAATAGAAAATGCAGTCCAAAAAGGTTAAAACTAATGAGAGCACGTTTAGTACAAAGTAGTAGTCCAACCAAACAGTAAAAAATGTTATCCCATTAGAGCGTGAGTTCAAACCCCGGCAATAACCTTGAGCAGCTGAAGGATTTTTTTTTTATGGTTGACAATCTAAGTGTTTGATCACAACTCACCTGATGTTAAGTGAAGGTGTGGTCGAAAATGGTAAACCACACCTAGCCTGGAATAGAACTGGCTCAACCATAGCATGGTGGTAAGGTGTGGAACTCTGCCAGCGTATGTATTTCCCGTAAAGTATTATTTGAGTGTCTTCAAATCCAGAGTAAGCAGGTTTCTTCTAAATAAGCGTGCTTTTAAGCCGTAGGTATCCTGCATTTCATCAGACATCTTATGGTTAAACGTAACTTATTTTGGATTAAAAAAGGTACTTTTTAGTAAGTACTAGGCTGGCTAAGGGTGGTAGCTAAAAGTTGAAAATCTGCCGCCAAGTACCTAGCAAGTTCCATTCCAAGCTTGGAATTTACCATATCCGACCACATCGTCACTTAACATCACATGAGTAGTGGTCAAACACATAGCCTGTCACGATAAAACCGTAAACGTAAAGACTCGCCTAACAGACTATTATTTCTGACGACGACAACAATGTAAAGAAAAAACTTATATCACTTTTCTGCGACAACTCTAACTATACTTTTTTTGTTACAGAATTTGAAACAAACAGTTCCTTACGTTCGCATATCTGTATGATCTTAGTACGATGTGATTTACGTACCGCAAGGGGATATTATTTTGTTAGGACAAATTGATGCTCGACTAGAATAGTTGGTATTCTAGTGATGTCTCATGGAGAATGCATTCTGAATTTCTGCTCGGATTTACATTCGTAGGAACGGCAGGGCAAAAACGTAAGCGGTTTTCTGCTTCGCTAAATACAGATACGGCTGTTAGTGTTTTCCTTATCTAATTTGATTTTTTAGTTGATTCAAAACAAGAAATGAAATATACTTTTTTTTGTCATCTCCACATAGTATAAAACAAAAACGCTTCCCGCCGAAGATCTTTAACCTGGGTACGTAACGGATTTTAATGCGGGTTCCATTAGTAGACAGTGATTCAAGAGGAAGGTTTGTATATAAAACACATGCATATTATAGGAGAGAAAATTAAAGAATTTAAAAGATTTACAACGTGATGTCGTAAAAACATTGCAAGCGCTGGCTGGCTGGCTGTATACCTTACTAGATAGATCAAAATAATTTACCACATTGCAGACATCCTCGAGAACTTTTTTTTAAAAAGAACTCCCGGACATGTATGTTGCACATAACTTAGAAAAAACAGAGGTGTGTGACACGGGGTTCGAACCCAGGACCTCTAGATTGGAAGCCAGACGGTTTCCCAACTAGGTCAACTTTATTGTAGCGAAGGATTCGACTTTGTTTTGTTACGCCGCAATAGTCAGGCCGTCTCATTAATTTTACATAAAGAAATATTCCAACAGTGTGACGCTATCATGCAACATGACGCCAAGAAAAATACGTTACAAGAGCACAACACGGATGGATGTTTTCGCAAAGAACGGCCTTATATACCACAATCAGCCGCTTGCATTATGCATGAAACCATCCCGAGGCGACAGATGCGAGTTGCAGAAAGAGTACAAAGACTGATATTAATATTTGTTTGTCAGGTATTTGCCGCGAAGTGCGGGTGCTAAAGAAGACCATTAAAAAGTTTGAAATTCTTCTTTGATAATATGTTAATGTGGAACCGGAATAAGACCGTAGTTTAGTTTGATTGCAATTGGTATCATACGTTCCTCTCAGTTTCAAGTGATTTTATGAATTACCATTGCCGGATTGCTCTACAACTTAAGTTTCTTTAGGTAGCCAAATAATTTTGCAAAACTTTTTTGATAATTGATTGCTTCTGATGTTATTAAGTTTCTTTAGGTAGCCAAATAATTTTGCAAAACTTTTTTGATAATTGATTGCTTTTGATGTTATTTTTCAGATGTTCGTTTTCAGCTTAAACGTTATATTTTAGTGTCGTTCCACATGACTCGTTTTTTAAAACTTCGTAAAAATGGTGGTTTTTTATTCATAAAGTGCCGAATTACATGCGTGAGTGTGGGAAAATGATATAATGTGGTGAAACATGACTTTTCGTGGTGCTTCCAAAACTCCATCGAAGCTTAATAGTAAAGTCGCCACTACTTTACGAAAGCATGACTGGACTTGACTGACACAGACTGGACTTGACTAAGACTGGACTTTGACTATAACTAGCTACGAGGACACTTATTTAACTTTTGTAACTTGAAAATATATAAATACTTGACACTGGCAAATGCTAAAACGCGACGGCAAAACCAAAGAAAAAAAAAAAAAAAAAAAAGCAAACTCAGCAAAAAAATTGATTGTCCAATCAGCTGGCAGCAAACATATCAAATGGATCGTGCCTGGATTAGAAGGTAATGAATTTATCCGTGTGATTGATGAGGCTACCCGATGACTGTTGTGCAGTAAACACAACATACCTACATAACACAATGATACACATTCAGGGATTAAATGCGGCTTCATTTATAACATTAGTATAACTCCAGTTTGAAGAGTACTAAACGAAATTATAGGGCTCTTGAGGATAGATATCGAATGTCTTAAAGAAATGAGTGCTAACGCAACAATGCCTGTTTGTTTTGTAACTCAAAGTTCTGAGTATCGCTGCAATAGTCATCGACAAAGGTTATCTCTTACCATCAAGATTTTTTTTTATGTGCTGGAAGTAATCATATTTTATCGTAGCAAGTAGGAGCGTAGGCTATTAATCCCTCATAATGATACCACTACACTGATACACACACTATACTACACAATCATCCGTTTCTCATGGACGTACCCAGTATTCGTACGCAGCAATTCGGCTCTACATTGCGTACAGCCCATAAATGGTATTCATGGCTTTCTTTGTTTCCTTTAAACTACAATTTTGACGTTTGAAAGGCTTGAATGAATAGATTACTTCTAGATCAAAATGTTCAATCATCGGGCGCACAGTCGCTTTCCATCACATCTAATTAATTTTAAAAAATACACAAACAAAGGTAAGCACGCAAACTTAGGAATAATTATTTAAGTACCTACCTATCGTATGAATTCAGATACGCATTCTTGTAAAATTACTACCAGTTCTCAAACTGTAAAGGTTCTATTTTAAATTACTACCGGTTCTCGAACTGTAAAGGTTCTATTTTAAATTACTATCAGTTCTCGAACTGTAAAGGTTCTATTTTAAATTACTATCAGTTCTCGAACTATAAAGGTTCTATTTTAAATTTCTACCGGTTCTCGAACTGTAAATGATCTATTAATTACTACCTGTTCTCGAACTGTAAAGGTTCTATTTTAAATTACTATCAGTTCTCAAACTGTAAAGGTACACACATCAGCTACGACTTACAACACAAGAAATGATAAATGTTAATTCCATTATTTACAAACATAATCCAAGCTGTTGAATGTTCTTATGTAAGAATAAACGAGATGATAATCCGAACTAAGGCAAACAAAGAGCATTCTAAAATATTTCCTGGAAACGAACAGATTCTGTAACAACAAATTCGTAGAGTAGAGTATAAATGGTTTCAATTCAAAGACTTCTCAGCATTCATTCGTAAACTTCTGACAAATGAAAACCTCATACATTTTCAAACTGATATTTCGGACTAATGTCACTATCAAATTACATGAAAAGACTTTGTATGGTTTTTAGAAGAAGGATTCGTAGATTTTGTTTCATATTCGGAAATGTTATTTCTATGCCGAGGATGGACGGTTGCAATATGGAAGAAATTTACGGATACTCATCTATCACTTGTTCGGGTAAGATAATTTTAAAAAGATTGTATAAAATATTTTAATTAATATTGGAGAACGCCTATAACACCCAAATGGGGGTAAAAGAAAATTCAATATATATATTAAACTTAAGTGAAATTTTATAACTGTTTATTATTATAGTAATACATGTATTTGATACTTAAATGATGGGAAATAAAACAAGCTTTATGATTATTCATCCCACAAATATTATACATATGAAACTTTGGATGGATGGATGTTTGTTACTCTTTCACGCAAAAACTACTTAACGGATTTGGATTAAATTTGGTATGGGGGTAGCAGTTACCCTGGATTAACACAAATACTACTTTTTATCCCGAAAACATGTAGCGGGTAACACCGCGGGGCGCAGCTAGTCTATACTATTATAAAGAGGAATGCTTTGATTGTTTATTTGTTTGTATTGAATAGGCTCTGAAACTACGGGACCGATTTCAAAAATTCTTTTACCGTTGAGATGCTACACTGATGTTTTTATCCCTGTATTCCCACGAGAACGGGGACTACGCGGGTGAAATCGTAAGCCATCCGCTAGTATTTTATAAAATTAAAGGACTTAGTACATTAGTGTCATAATGTTGGACTTTATTTCGTACAGAAAGATAGCTTTGCAGTTCAGTGGGCTAACGCGGCGCATTATCTAGAATTAGAAATCGTTCAATTTTAAACAGTCTATTAAATGGATATATTGACAGCCCTGTTGGCTCATTTATAGTGTGTCTGCTTTATTTGGTTTTTGGGCATGGGTTCCATTTCCGCCCTTGATAAACAAAATGATATTTCGTGCTATTTTAAAATAGTTCAGTGTTCTAAATTACTTTCCTGTGAATCTACTGATATGAGAAATAGTGTCTAATGAAGAATATTTTTACAGATGGGGATATCTCCAGTCTCATGGTTTAGCTGTGTACTATAAAAACGTAATATAAAATCTTTGATGCAGATATTTCAAATCGGAGCTTATAGGAAACTCAACAAAAAAATACAAATATAAATGAACAGGCGTTATCTCTTACTATCAATGAGGAGAGCGTTTCGGTTCGCCAAATTACAATAAAAACCAACAATTCTTTAATAATAAATTTTATACATTCACATTAAAAGGAATTTTAATTACATTTTACTTAAGGTACTTATGTTAAGTAAACTCAAGAGCAACTGGCACACGTCTAGCCAATAAACATTCCTTCACGGGCTTTCTTAATGTCTCCTACCCAGGATAAGCGGTCGCTAGCCTCTTAAATTACCCGTTTTGCTTACACTCACGAAATTGTACCTTATAACTACAAAATAATGTTGCTAAAAATAAGTTCATCTACGTACCTGTACTCGTTTCCGATTTCAACGTAGATTAAATGTTAGACCAAAATAAGTTTTGGTCTTGAGTTTGACATGTGTTTTGTGGTACCCTATTGAGTAAAAGAGAAAGAGAGAGAGAGAGATAATGATATCTCCATTCATTTTCATAATTTGGACTGATCAATAAATAATGTCTATGTATGTCTTTCTACCTATGTTTTAATTTTTTATTTATTTCACTTAAACTTTTTATTACAATTAAGTCAATTCTTACGATCATGGACTGATTATGACTTTACGATTAACATTTTACAATATGCAGCTTTCATTGGTGTGACTTGGCATGACGAAATTCATGCGAATACTTTCTATACCAACACTTTTTAGTCTACCAATGCATGATTTATAATATCGACGAATAAATAATCGTCAATGCTTATGATTACTATTGAGGGCAATGAACAAATCCAATAGAAACTAATATTGAAATCAGCAACATGTGATCACAATCAATAAATTGGTATTTTCATTAATCCCTGCTGTGCTGGATTGTAGTGTTGAACAATACAACAAAATGCAGTATGACTGTTAAAAAAATGACGCCTAATAATTACGGCTTTTTTTTCCAAGATCCCATTTGACTACATAAGTTAAACATCCAGGTAATTTTTATTTTTTACAAACTAGATGTTGTTATGTTACTTGTTGCGATGTTACCGCGTGGAATTTACCACAAAAAAATATGTAATTTTAATATGTGTAGTAATTTCTTTGATTGATTATACAATAACTTTAAAAGTTTCAATTAATAGATAATTCGTAGCTAAATGTTTATAAAAATGAGACGTAAAAAACAGGCAGCTGCAAAAATATCTAAAAAAAGAAGTTTTGTTGCTTAACTGTGTATTTAGATTTAAAAAAAAAGTAATTAAGATGTTGTAAAGATGATAAGGTGGAGTAAAATTTATAACATATATTTTTATTTTAAAACAATATAAAGAGTTAATAATATTAATAAGAGTTTCACTAAGAAATGAAACATTCTAGACCTCTCTGCCACTCAAATGTCGCTCACCAACTCTTTAATCCAAACCTATTTTCAAGTTTTTATTTGGCAGATTTAAACGTAATAAAACGTTCCACTACTAAGGTTTAAAATTTGGTAAATAAATGTCTAAGTTTAATTTTATTTTAAAGTGCCTGCAAAATTGGGATCAACCCTTATTTACCAGTCCTTACTGCGTTACATGCACTAGCTCGTCATAAATACAGATTGGAAGAGAATTAACGGATCGATGTAATTTGTCGCCATCCCAATACTAATAACATTGCTGTGTTAACATTGTTGTGTGTTGCTATTGCCGTTATCACTCATTGATTGTAGCTAATAACATTGTTGATTATGACACCTATTTCTTTTTGACAGGGCAATTGCTTTGTATACTTCCGCCATAAAAAAGTATTATCGTACAAAGTGAGTGACGTGTTTGGTCATTTCGTATAAGGACATTTGTTTCTCGAGCTTAGGAAACTAATTTTCAAAAAATTGTTATCTGTACACACCTTTTAACAAATAGGTGGTACACCGCGACGAGTCACCCTGTATATCATAGCAATGTAAGCGAGATTATGTTAAAAATAGTATAATAAATATGTATTCTCAAAATGGAATATATTAACGTGAATACGTGTTTCAATTTGTTTGCATAGTGGGAGGCAATTCAGATAACTGATGATGACAAAATCGGGGACACAGTTTGGTGTGTGTTCTACACAATTATTACACAACGCGATAGTTAGAGGATCATAGAATTCGTTACATTAAGTGAAGACTTGAAATATGGAAATAGGTACGAAGGAATTCTTACTGTTCAAAAATGTGCCTACACGTATTTACGTAGGTACACATAGCTGTATCCACGACATTAAGACAAGACATGGTTGGTATGATTTTTATCAAATAATACACATCAAATGGGCACATTTACATGTTTTAATTAACGCTGCTAGAGACGTAAAACAATGCATGTCACAAGCAAATGCGCGCAATCGGAATTCATTTCGCGAATGCTGATGACGTGGTATGGATTGTTTATTGTATCCAATAATGATTTTGCATGACATGTCAAATATTCTTAGTTATTAGTTCGTAAGTTAAATTACCTTTTATTCGAGACAATAAGTCGATAAAAGTTATGTAAACGATAAATCTTGCGTTGTTTTTCTGCTGTGTATTGGACATTCTGTCAGTCTCTAGCCATCTTAGTACAACTCCTAGAAAACTGGAGTGAAGCTCTGGGGCGTTGGCACAGTTTCTTTAGTAGCTTGGACAAGTATTTATATGTTATTTATGGGAAAGTTGAATATTTACTTTACGATGAATGCATACACGCTCATACTCGTAGCAGCACTTGAGCGACACATGTACATTTCTGTTTTCTATATTCCATGACCATTCGTTTTACACTGCATACACATAGCAATTTGATTTCGCCACTCAACGTAGTCCGATTCAATTAAACCGCTTTTGTTTGCGTTAGATCTATTTAGGGGTACCATTAAACATTTTTTCTTCGGACTTTTATTATTTTTTTAACATAAAATACTCGGATATGACATTCAGATAGAGAAACTGTCATGTGGTAATTTTTTTTCTTGGGTTTGGCGTCGCATTTTGAGCATTTGGCAGTGTCAAGTGTTTTACATTTTTAAGTTTCATAAGTTAAATAAGTGGCCTCGTAGCTATAGTTATAAGTCAAAGTCCAGTCTTGGTCAAGACCAGTCATGCTTTAGTAAAGTAGTGGCGCATGTGGTAATTGGTAATAGATATTTAGATGGGCCATAGAGTCAAAAATTTGCGAGCCTCGCTTGAATCGAATTAGACTTAAGTATACAATGTTTTAATTGATGAAAACTGGTTACTGAAATGCATCATGTTCAAGTTTAAGACATTTAAGTGCGTTAAATTGTAATAACATAAGGTTATGTTATAAATACAACACAATTTTAGCTTTAATAAGCATTCAAATTTTTTAGGTACTTTAATAATTATAATAGGTATGAAGCAGTAACTATAAGATTAACATCAAATAGGATAAATTGATAACGCATAAAACACAATAAATTACACAATTTAAGCTTAACATAAATAAAATTGTAACATAAACATTTCTGGATACATTAAGGTTGGACTGTATCTACGTTCATTAAATTCAAATAAATCATCATATCTTGAATTTCAAGTAGATATATAGTGAGCTATTATATTTTTCCACAAAATCCCGCAAATGTGGCCGTATGTGTTGGGCATCATCCCTATTGTAAACTTTTTGACATGACAACGTTATTCGAGTTCCAATTAACCTATTCTGCCATTCGTGTAATTAGTATTGAACGTATGGTGAAACAAATATCATGTTTTGATTGTATTGCTTTGACTGAAATTGGAGTGGGTGAGACGACATTTGAAATGATAAATCATCGGCCAAACTTTGATGCGAGTAACTGTTTAGCGAAAATATAGCTGCTGTATACGCAAATAAACAGCATGTGTATACATCTTGTATGCTACGTAGCGTGATGTATACGGAGGAGCGGATGCTTTCGAAAAAAATAACATAATTATGAATGCTAGTGATTTCTGTTATACTTATACGGGTCTATATGTCATTGTAGTTTTACACCTATACCACCGTAGGACCAGATATTCTGTCGCCAATCAGTAGTTTTTAAGCAATACTCTGTTCCGGTTTCAAAGGTACTGCAGCTACAAAAATTACTAATACCTAATAAGGAACCAAATAAGTTTTACTTGATGGTAGATCTCTTTAGCAGGTCGTCTAGGTAGATACCACCGCAGTACCAGATATTCTGCCGCGAAGCAGTAGTGTGTAAATATTACTGTGTTTCGGTTACTGCAGCTAACGAAATTATAGGGCTGTTGAGACTAGCCATCCAATGTTAAAGTAATCCAAAGCAGCGATGCTCTGTACTTTGTTTTTAGAAATAAAGTGCGGGGCAAAAAAAATCAATCACCAATATCACTCTTAAATTTTGGGGGAAATATCCTTATCGATCTCTAGTGTCGGTATCACGTTAAAATGTTTTGTCTTCGGCCACGTACCGCGATTCTATGAGGCGGAATATCTCATAGTTATCTACGTTTATTTAAACTTTTTAATCTTCGCTTGAGGCACTTCGGAAAAGTCAATGTAGAAAAAGCCGTCTTTTTATTTTATAAGACCTTGCTCTGTGATCTTAGACACAATCAGTTACTAATAGGACTCAGCTAGGATTAGTCCTGTTCCGTTGCGACTAATATTATCAGTAATTGATGTAATCTACTTTATCGATGCAATCAATGTAATTAGTATATGCAGTCTGCGCAGTCTGTGCTGTCTGTATAGTGCGTATAGTCTGTGCAGTCTGTGCGGTCTGTGCAGTTTGTGTAGTTTGTGCAGTCTGTGCAGTTTGTGCAGTCTGTGCAGTCTGTGCAGTCTGCGCGGTATATGCTGTCTGTGTAGAATTACTTTCGCTTAATATTAGGTCAGTAAGATTAGGATTTCACCTACTTACCTTAAAACGTTTACTCCCAATCCCCATACATTAAATGCGATAATATTATTACGGGAGGTATTCTGGTTTTATTGTGAGGGTGGCCGGTGGCCAGAATTTAATTAACTACGTCATGCAGTCGGTTCTCGGGCCTGCCTGCTGGGAGACTCTGTTTTTGTGGCCCATGCTACGAGCGAGAGCGAAAAATATAGATACAAAAGTGAATGAAATTTGGATTCGATAGATTCGAAGATTTATCGTAGCAAGTGATTGTATGTAAATTTTACTTTTCTTAAATATATTTTGGCCTAGTGATATATATTATGTAAGTAAACATTTTTCTTATATAGATATTATGTGATGTGATTTTTTTTAACCGATTATACTGATATCTGTATGGTATTTATGGCAATGATGGCTTAGTGACTACCGCAGTCGGTTCACACGCCTAAAGGTGTGAGTTCAAACCCCAACAATGAGCTTGAGCTGCTGGTGCTAAAAAACACCGCGAGGAAACCATAGCATGGAGGTAGAGAATTTTCTAGTGTGTACTAGCTACCACCCTCAAGTTTAAAATCTGCCGCCAAGTATACTAATGGTGTGTTCTGGCAGCTTCACTTGAAAGCCAGTTCTATTCCAAGGTAGGTGTGTTTTACGAACTTCACGTAGCCGTGATCTTTGGTCAAACACTAGGGCAAATGGTTATATTGCTCGTGACTTGCACTAAGTAGAGGTCGCATAATGCTACGGTACACTCAACCTACATAAGTTATAACCCCCTCGAAGTTAAGTTACAGCTTGGTTTGTGGGTCAGTGCCAACGTCTTTGGGAGAAACGTTTTGCAAGAAATAATTAAAAATTAAATAGTAATGTGATTTGTACTATGAAAACTGATGTGGTTTTGACACATTTTCGTTTTATTTATGCGGGACTATTTGCGCGCTCGCGCACCGACCGCTTTCTTCACGTGGAAGGTACGCAGCAGCCCGCAGTGCGAAGCGAGACGAAACCGCGCGCGCGTATTCTGCTTTTACTCCTTGAAGAAGGCCACACAATTAAACGTGAGTCCAGGGCATCACTGCTTTGGCGCTCATTACTTTGAGACTTTCGATAGTTAGTCTCAACAGCCCAGTAATTTTTCTTTAAACTTTCATAACTACTCACGAAATTATAGATATAGAATTGTGTGTTAAAAGTAACATCCATCATTGTTGTGTTTCAAACATTTCGTTGCCAAGTTTAACTTTAATCTTTTTATGTCAACTAAATAGCTAAGCATAAATTAATCTACCTTTCCATAGTAAACTACCTAAACTGACTACTGAATTAAGTTTACAGGTAAACTTGGCATCAACGTGGTGAAAACTTAACTTTGGCGTGATCCAATTATGGGCTTTATTATACTGGCGTAGGTTTTGAAATTGTGTGCTAAGGTTTAATCATGAATTACAATAGTAGCGACGCAGTGTAAAACAGTGACAAAGTACACGAGAAAGAAGTTATACATACAGATACAACCGCTGCGGAGGAACGAATGTAAAAGACTATAAATTATTTATTTTCTCTCACTGGTCGAGGATCAACATGAACCTATCGTTCATTCAAACGATTCATGTTGATCTTTATTGATGCCATAATGCTCCGCTAAATGTGACACTGTGTATTGTATAATAAGTTTGATTTAATCAACAGAGCTACCAAAACATGTGAGATATGCTAGAGCGTAGAGAGAAATTAGAATTTACTTGGCAGGAGCTGGTACTGTGTATCCTCCTTAGCAGGAGGATACACAGTACCAGATATTCTGCCGCCGAGCAGTATTGTGAAAACATTACTGTGTTCCGGTTTGAAGTGTACTAGCGAAATTACAGGGCTGTTGAGTGTAACCATTCTAATCATCTAATGTCTCAAAGTAATGCGCGCCAAAGCAGCGATGTCCTAGGTGTCAGATCAGATGTCATGGACAGGCGTTATCACTTACCTTTAGGAAAGCGTCTCGTTCGTTTAATTACTATTACATTAAAAAAAAATATTCTCAGTGTAACTCGAAAAAAGCTGCATAGATACAGTTTTTTTCGAGTAAGACTGAGAGACTGAGAAGGTTTGAAGATTGGACGAATGAAAGGATGTGAAATCTCATCCTTTCATTCGTCCAATGTTTTATGGATTATATTTGTTTTACAGCAGACATTGAAGATTATCTTCTGTCTTAAGAGTGTGTTTGATCGTGTTGTGTGCGTAGTAATTATTAACAGGTTTCGCTGAGCAAGCAACCGCAAGATTTAGAACAAAACAGCTTGACTCGAGTGTTAGTTCTGTTTTGTTTATTTTATAAAGAAAGTTTTGAGTTATGTAGGTAAGTACTTGCCTAATTTTGCTTATAAGTAGAGCAGTTTACTTTAGAGCTGTGCATGTTCAAAGTATAGTTAAAATTAAAAAAAAATCTATGTTTTGGCAACATTTTTGTGCATTGTGTCAGTCTCAAGTATTTCGATATATTTAAGTAAAAAAAAACAAGTAAAATAAGCGTGCGTCACGTAAAGTTACAAAAAGTAAGTCAAATACAAGTCTTGTTTCCTAAAAGTAGTATGTGTCACCACATTCCACTAGAAGGAGCAAGCAAGGAGCAAATGTTTTTTTCGCAGTTTATAGTTAATGGTGTCGAAAAAATTGAAAGATTGAAATATAATTATTGAGTAAATAAATGTGAATTAAATTTAGGCCACTCACTTGTTAAATTTGATAAAAAAGGGTGCCCCTGTACAAGATTACCAGCCACGTAAAAGTACTTACTTCAATAAAACACCTTAACTAAAGTTAAATTAAAAAAAACAATTATCTACGAGTAAATGCACTGTATCCGTTTTTATTTTCTCATAAGCCAAGGAGTTATTGTTTCCTCACACTATTTTCACGTGGGTTTATTTAAGGGACCGCCGACGTTTCTAGTATTCTTATAAAGGCAGGTGCTGCCTCCTACACAAATACTTACGGCGATGGCCCTCACGAGTCGTAGGGGATGTGAGGGCTTTACTGTACACCTAGCTATATTTGTGGCTGTTTGTGTTAATCAGATAGTTATATATCAGACATAAATGATCAATTTTTTTGTGGGAGATATTAAGTACAGTTTTGTGGCGGTTTTTGTATTGTAGGTGTTCATAGATGGGGGTGGCTACTTTTGATTTTTACTTGGTGGTAGGTATCACCACAGTATCTGATATTCTACCGCCAAGCAGTAATGCGTGAACTTTAATGTATTTTGCAGCTAGAAAAATTACAGGGTTATTGAGACTAACCATCACAATTCTCTATGTAATAGTGCCAAAGCGGCCCTGGACTTTGTTTTAAGTTTTGTAAAGTTATATATGTATCGATGCAATGCCCATAAACATGCATTACCTACCTTTAACCATCAGAAGAGCGTCACATTAGTCTCAACATTTTTACATTTAAAAAAATTGGTTCCCCGTACTTTTCGTATTAAAAAAGTAAAAAATATTATTTATATATTAACACACTAAAATAATTATCATACATAGAAAACATATTATACAAGAAACTCTAAACTAAAGTGGACAAGTCAGCATATTTGATGATGTATCAACCCAAATAAAGTATGGTCTTAAATTTGATTTCAGAATTAGACATTTTAAAATGAGATCTTTTTATTTTGAAATTAAGTATTTTTGTTTGAAAAGGTCATTTTAGCTGAAAACCTATATAGTATAGCGTTGTTTGAAATAAAGACTAATGGTAGAAAAAAAAGCTCAATTTTATTCAAACACATTACAGGAAGTAGTGGGGCGTTTAACGCAACCTTTGAAATCTGCCAATAGAGCCAAACCTCAAAATGACAAATCACCGACAAAGTTAATTTCCTCTGCAATATTGGTGTGACATGGATATACCTACCCCACATTCCCCTCACAAAAGGAGTGTTATAAAGGCTTTGAGGTTGTTTTGATAGCAAATACGGGCGTTTATATCCCGTAATAAGTTTCTGTTTTACGTATTTGTTTAGGTCTTTAATTCTTCATAAGTTATGGGATGAAAGTAATGTGTAAACCTTTTTAGTCAGAATAAAAGTAAGCCTTATTAGCCAGAATTTAAGTCTGAATAAATTTAAATCAACGAACTTTGGTAGAAATAATCAAACCTGTATGTTTAAAATAACCCAATAAAATGTGAAATTGTGCTCTATGTAATTTTAAAACTTTTACGACTTGAACACATAATTCAGATTTATACAAAAAACTTAGTCTAAAAAACCGTCAGAGGAGGGATATGTGTAAGTTTTTTGTATACATTTTGTAAATAGTATAACTTAAGGTCTTTTTTATTTTGTTTAATAAATAAATATCTCTCATTTAGATTTTATCTTAAAGCTTTATATAAATATAATCAATGTATAAAAAAAATCTAAGCTCATCCCCAAATTTCGTAAATCTAAAAATCCTGTACTTATCTACCGTACTATTTTGGATTACGCACATTCTTGCCACCCACTTGCAATAAGTGGAAATCCAGAGCCAACTGGTTTATACGTACTCTATCCCAGACCACGTTACTGTTTAACACACAAGCCAAATGGAAACCAATTTGAATTTAAAAAACCTTTATAGTCGATAGCGTTCTTACCACCAGACGAACCATCTGCTAGTTTACTGCTCTTTCGATAAAAATGAACAGGCTTAATTACTAAGAAAATTAAAAAAAAAACAAATGCCCACAAACAGATTTTAATTTTTTTTTACTAGTGGCGCTTATAAGGTTTTGAATGATACCCCATTCATCCAAATCTTTTCAGGCATATAAAAATTATACCTAGTGAAATAAAAAAATCACATACATAAATACACACATGAACCCTGACAATATTAGACTCCTTTCTTGGACAGTCGTGTAAAAGTATCTGACTAACGCAACGCTGCAAAAAATAACAAAAAAAAACAAGGTTCATATACCCTTTCAACAAAATTATACTAGCAGCCGGTTTAGCGTTTAAGAACGGGAAAAATTCCATACATTAAAGTTGAGAACTTAAAACGTGGCATATAAAAGGAGGCGTTTGAAACCCTCTCCGCTTAAGAGGTCATGACACAGTGCAGTTCAAAAAAGTAACGGAGGAATTATAACCGTCTGCTTGCACTTAAATGTTCCAGCGCACTATGCGAACTAGATATTAAAACGAACTAAGATTTTAAGCTTAATTTTTACCTTAGTGCCAGTAATTCAGAAACGAAAATATGACAGGCATTTTTAACCGACTCAAAAAGAAGAAAAAAATGGCTAAATTAATCACTTTACTAATTATATTAGGGTGGGTACAAAGGGTATTAAAAATATGTCTGACTTTCTCAAACTAATTAATAACAATAAGTTTGCAAAAATTTATAGCCAGTTCCATTCCAGGCTAGGTGTGCATTACCAACTTCGACCACACCGTTACTTAACATCATATGAGCTGTGGTCAAACACCTAGCCTGCCAATCATAAAAAATATACATTTAAATTGTTTATTTTTTATAAAAGGAACACTCACAGCTAGGTTCACAGACATACATATACAATTATACATAGTATAATATGTAAATATTCTATCAGCTGTCTAGTTCCCATTGTACAAGCTTTGCTTAGTTTGGTACTTGATGGCGTTATGTGAAATGTCCTACGATCATGCCTATCCTATGATCATGCTGTATATGCCATAATTTGAATTCTAACTTGAGAAGCGTATTCAAGGTGGCTTCTCACATGCACGTGATATTACATATTATTATGTAAGTACATACATTCAAAGCAAACACATAGTCCTCCTTTGTTGGCTTCGCCGCAAAAACAAAACAAATACACGTAAATGCGCGATGACCACAGTGCTGCAGGAGAAGTAATATCATAGTGCCCTGTTACATTAAAAAGATTATGCAGTCGCATTTGTAACATTTTATGCGGCTTTTGACCGCTACCGACCGCTTTGTGTCGGGTTAAGTGTTGTTTAATGATATTTTTAAACTATAAAATGGCTAAGAATTAAGCTAAGAGTATTGTTTCAATGCAATTTTCTTTTATTTGTTGTTTGTGCAAAATAAAACCGCAAAACAACAGAAGAACTATTTAGTTTTAACTTGTTAACTTTCTATAAAAAAAAGACAAGGCAAGTAATTCTTCTAAGAAAGGTATTTTTAGTAATTAAAATTTCTGTTACAGTCTTTATACGTGTAATCTTATTCCATCCTGATTTGATATTACCTATATGTTGATTTGTGTAAAATCTACAAACTATAGAAATTAAGTGTTTTAATTTATTTACCAAATATGTAATATCTCCATCGTAAAAAATTAGTTATGGCTTTTATGTTTTGTTTGAAATGGTTACGATAGTAAAATGTAGTAAAATTTCATTTAGGTATGATTTTTTATAGAAGATTAAATAAGTATGAAAATCATCCTGGCTTTAAATAACATACGAGTACATACTAAAGAGATATCAATCATTTTAAATAAAATAAACAATTTTAAATGAAAATTTGTTACCTCAATTAACGTAAAAGACATTTTCCAAGCCGGATTTTTTAAAATCTAAAAGTAATGAGACGAACGATGCGCTCTCCTGATGGTAAGAGATAACACATGCCCATGACCATTGCAGCGATACACAGAACTTTGAGTAGCATAACAAAGTCAAGGGCATCGCTGCTTTGGCGCTCATTACTTTGTGACTCGGTGCCAATAACAGCCCAGTAATTACGCTAGCTGCCGGAACACAGTAATGTTTACACACTACTGCTTGGCGGCAGAATAATTGTAGGGTTACCAAATGTTATGGTATTTCTTTCAGAGGCATACAATGCCATAATTATAAACTTTTAGTAAATTCTGCGAACTGACTAAAAATTTTTTTTGTTAAATTCCACGCGAACAACGTCGCACACAACGCACACTGATAATAAACGTGACAATGTCAGTACTTACAACAAAACGTAATGTAAACATAGCCACGTCCAGCCGATATCATACAAAATCGAACACCAAACGTTTGCACAACTACCCAACCAACACCAGCAAGGAATAGCCCAAACAAATGTAGTATAAGCCTGAACAATAATCATTTGAATACGAATGTACTGATTTTCCCTGTAACATTTATTTTGTGGCGTACCTCTCAATATGGGCGGTATTGCTTTTACCCGGCCGAGCCCAATAATATGCGACTTTTACGATAATCTTACCTATTTTCGCCGTTTTACGTTCCACTTTTGTTTGTGGGTTTACTAATGTGTTTTTATTTCTACCCTTGATGTGTTTACCTTTCTAGTTGGAATTTTACATACCTACGTGTACTTAGTGAAAGTTTCTAGGCCGTATTGAATGGCGGGATGACATTGACAAAGGCGTGCCAATAATGTGCTTGAGCTGCCGGTGAAGGGAAACATCGTGAGAAAACCATAGCAAAATCAGAATGCCAGGACATGTGTTTTTACCGTTTTCGACTACACCGTCTCTTAACATCAGGTGAGCTGTTGTCAAGCATCTAACCATAAAAAGTGGCTTTACGTTACTCGAAATTTAGTTAAAATATAAAAAAAAAACTCGAAAACTATACGACTTTTATTCAACACTAGTAAAATATAAATTATTATTAACTCTTAAATAATTAAAATTCTTACAAATTACACTTTAGTTAAAATGTTCATTTTTCTTTAACACATTTTTTGTTGTTTTAATCAGTTTTTCTGTTGTTTAACACTTAGTCTGTCACCTATGTACAAAAAGAAATCCAAAGTATAGGTTTCTACTAACTAACATCATTTACGCGAAAAATATGACAAAAATACAAAACAATAAATATTTTATTGATAACACCAAAGTTTAAAGTCATATTTAACACCTTTTGTCTATAACATCAAAATTGTGAATATACTAAGATGTCAATAAGCAACTGATAATTTCTTAAGTAATCATTTAATAATGAAACAAAATAGTGAAATATAACATGCAAACCGAAAGCAGTCAGTGGAAATTCTCCCTGCATTTAGTGAAGTGACGAGGGCTTAAAAGGGCGCGTTTACAGAAATATTAATTATTTGTTTTGTAAAAATATAATTAATATTGTATATTCATAAAAAAGTTTTGTACAGATGACTGACTGTGGTTAGCGCGGTCGGTTCACACGCTCATCATTGGGGGTTAAATCGAGCTTGAGCTGCCAGTGAAGAAAAACTTTTTGAGAAAACCAAAGCATGTTGGTAGAGTACTTTCTAGTACTCGCCTGGCTAGCTACCACCCACCATCACATAAAAAAAACTCCTAAAGCTGTTGGACACAAGAAGAAAATAAGGAATTAAAAGGATTCTCGCTCCGCTTATCACTGTAGCACTTCCTATTCAGAAGCGGTGCGAAGTGAAGTGCCCTCACGGTTGTAGGTCGACCCTGTTTACACTAATTGCTCGAGACACTACCGCCACTCCGTGTTGTGTCTCAGGCGAGACGTTTACTTCCTAATTTAGACACGGGAAAATATACTTCCAAATCATTTAACACACGAACTGAAAAAAATTAAGTAAAGCAAAAACAATTGTGAGTAGATCTTCATTTATTTATTGCAACTACTGCTCTGCGGCTTCACTCGCGTTTTCCAGAATAAAGTGTGCAATATGTTAACCCAGCTATCTGCATTTCAAATTTCATCTAAATGTACAAAAGCTGTTTTAAATTTATAATGTTAGGGGATAAAATGGGCTGTGGGAGTGTTAACAAGTTTTATACTGCTGACGGAAGTGCATGGGAAAATTAGGAGAACCTTTACCAGGTACCAACGCTGTGTTTTTAAAAACTGATTTTTAAAACTGTTGTGCCCGGGCCTGCTAACGCCAAACCGCTGCGTAAGTGCTTCGATTATGACAACTGTAAACCAAGGTTACCAAGTATAGTTGCCAATGAGAATGCAATTTTTTTTTTTTTTATGGTTGACAGGCTAGTTGTTTGACCACAGCTCACCTGATGTTAAGTGAAGGTGTGGTCGAAGATGGTAAAGCACACCTAGCCTGGAATGGAACTGGCTCTCAAGTGAGGCTGCCGGAACACACCGTTAGATGCTTGGCGGCAGATTTTCAACTTGAGGGTGGTAGCTAGCCAGCCGAGTACTAGAAAGTACCCTACCACCATGCAATGGTTTCCTCACGATGTTTTCCTTCACCGGCAGCTCAAGCTCATTGTTGGGGTTTGAACCCACGCCCTTCGGCATGCGAACCTACCGCGCTTACCACTGAGCTATCATAGCTACAAAATTGATTGAATTGATTTTATTTGTAAACCAAAATGCTTTTTATTAATATTTTTTTTAATTAAATTTAGTGCTAATTGTAATGTTGTTTACTATGCAATACATTGAATTAAATTGATAACTTGTAAAGATGTAGATTTTCATACAATTTACCGTTTGAAGCTAGCAGTAATACGCATTAACATAGAAATTACCTCCAACAAAACAGTTAAGCTCTCTTATATTCGGTTAATAAATCGGCCAATTTATTTGAAACAGCAAAGAAATGGTGACACACATAAGTAAAATAAAAATGTATCTTTATAGTTTATGTAGGTAGAGTTGTAGACAAAATAACAAAGTTCATTAATTAAAAGATAAAATCCTTTTCAGCAATTCTATCCCCAAAATTCTTGTTTTGACATGCAATCGCTTTGACCCATGCATCGATGACCGAAAGGGCAAGCGTATTATTTCAGCTTTTCGACTAATCGTTCTTTACGACGGACTTAAAGTTTGAATTTATGACGTGGTTTTAGCGTGGTAATAATTTAAGAGCTTTTTGATGCTTTCTGAATTAATTTAACTGTTTACACTCATTTCCCTAAAAAGTAAAGTATAATACTTATCTCGTTTCTATTTTAGAGGTATTGTTGCATAATAAAAACTTGTAGGCGCTTGGATAGTTTTAGAGTGGCGAGAAATGGAACTGACAGTGACGGTTGGCAGTAGATGGCTGACAACTGACGTTTCTCCACTCTGACGCAACACAGGGTGCTAATGGCATAACGTGCGGTGCGATAAAGGTGGTCGGTTTGCATCATGTGAAAAAGGGTTAACAATTTAAAATTGTTGAATATAATCTTAGTAATACGCCGGTAAAATTTCATATTTTTAGTGCATAGCTTGTTCTGATATGGATAAAATGGGTTCAAGTAATTAATTATCGACACGAACATTTCTGTTGAGGATTGCATCATGAACTATCATGCTTACTAAATGTCTTTGATATTGCAAATGATTTTATAGATTAGATTGAATAAATATTGTAGGACATTTCACACAGCGCCATCTAGCCCCAAACTAAGCAAAGCTTGTACTAGGAAACCATATTATAACTGATAGAATACGTGTAAATAATTTTTTTGCTGCACATACATACTTAGAATGCATGTGTACAGAAAAGAAAGACACAGGACGAACATTTATCGTCACATAAATGTTTATCCTGGTAGAAATCGAACCCAAGCCTTATATCATCGCTTCATGCTGATATTTTACCAAAATGACCTAACAGCGTAGTATACACATACCTATGTACTTGAAGGCCAGTTTCTTTCCAGGCTAGGTGTGTTTACCATTTTTGACCATACTGTCACTTAATATCAGGTGAGCTGTGGTCAAAACCTAGCCTGTCAAACATAGTTTTTTTTAAATAAAAAATACTTAGTGATATCAATAAATAAATAGTAGAAAATGGTATTAAGTGCATTAGTACCGTCACGTCGACGCGAACATCTTGGTCCAACCGCAGCAACAAGTGGCGCTGTTATCAGGGCTTGCCCTTTGAACCGCAGCCTAATGCAGGATTATCGCACGGCCCTAATCAGGATGCGGCTTAGGAACTGAGAAATAACAACACATGTTTAGTGGAAATGCTTTGCCTATTTTTTGTGTATGTTTGTTACGGTCCTTGTACAAAGTTATTAGAAGATGGTATTAAATAGTAAACACTATTTAATATATTCCAGAGTCTTTTTATCTATGACTAGCTCTGCATATCGCGGGATTCTTTGTTTTTTTACTGATTTTTAATTCAATGATTACCTGGATGAGATCACTTTTCGCAATAACACCGCCACTTATGGCACGCCAAAATTTTAACAATTAAGTTATTTAAAACTAGCCAAATGGCCGAGATTTCATATCCGCTGTGATAATGTTTACTTCTTTCATTTATATGAACCTCATTCGAAAATAACGAATATTAAAAAAAAAGTATAACCTAAACTAGTTTTTAATTCATACGCTTAATATCGAACATAATTATTATTTTTGCTAATTTGTATATAATATGTTTATTTTAGTATAAAGATGTGGATATTCTTTTATTATGTTAAGTATTTTATGGTTTTGGAACTTAAAAGAGTTACTGTAATATCTACTCACATTCATTTATAGAATTCGCTACAAAATATAAGTATGTTGGATTTGATA
Organism: Biston betularia; assembly: GCA_905404145.2. Classification (NCBI taxonomy): domain Eukaryota; kingdom Metazoa; phylum Arthropoda; class Insecta; order Lepidoptera; family Geometridae; genus Biston; species Biston betularia. Next base: position 3,757,421 of record FR989877.1, read on the forward strand.
ATACCGCTACATATAAGTATCTTACATATGTGTGTACCCACAGCTTTCATTCTACTACTGTTTACTTAGGAGCAGATTATACCAGTTTGCCGCTTCTATATTTTTAGCACACTGTAAATCTAAAACGGTAGCTAAAGTTTTTAGAAACAAACTGTAGGTGATTAATTTTAAGACCAATTTTAAGCCAGCTACACTAAAACTGATAAGAGTACATATAACGTTTGTTAAAAATTATAACCCCTATCATTGTCGCAAACTATAATGTTATTTAATGACCATTCTGCACTTACCGAATTTTCATTAGCCTTTACCGCATCCAAACTAAAATTTATAATTATGTAGATTGTTTTATCCCATTTACTTTATTGTTTAGTATTTAACTTGCAAGTATCGCTCAAAAACTATCTATAAATTGGCGCTACAATACGAGCGCTACACCACGAGAAATACGCCACGAGCGCTACAACACGAGCGCTACAATACGAATGCTACATCACAAGTGCTACAATACGAGCGATACGCCACGAGCAATACGCCACGAGCGCTACAGTACGAGCGCTACGCCACGAGCGCTACAACACGAGCGCTACGCCACGAGCGCTACAACACGAGCGCTACGCCACGAGCGTTACACTTCAAATGATACGCCATAAGATCTACGATAAACATTACACAACAAGCTCTGCGGCTCATTAAATATCGATAAGTGTTTTCCTTTTTTACTTATAAACAAAACGTCAGAAACAGACACTTCTATTCATCCCCTTGTGTGCCAGAGATGAGATTTGATGCTCTGGCAATATCAATCAAGAAAGAGAGTTTTGCCACGCGGGGAAATCATGTCACTAAATTGTATTATTTTCAAAAACTTGTGTATTTTATAATATGCGTATTTCAAAATAGTGCAGCATTAATCACCAGTGTTCATATACGAGTTTCGTGTTGCAGAAGAAGTGCACTCCTCGTGAAGTCGCCATTATATTACTAGAGCATGGACTGGCCTTAACTGTGACTTACTTTATGTGACTATGAATTTGACGAAGACTTATTTTACTTTACGTTATACAAAAAAAACTCGCCTTAACAAACGCTACGCCACGGGCAATATACTAGATTTATACAAAGACTACATATACAAGTATATAAAGATTACTTCACTGGCGTTACTGTTATAACTCAAGTGCTACAACCATTTTAAATATAAAAAATTGGACCAATAACTGTCTTGCAAGTACTTTGTATTTTAGTAAACCAACAAACTGGGTATTATCTAGAGAATTTTTGCGTAATAGATATTAGGGACCGGATTTACGTGTTTGTACTTATTTCTTCATTATTAAAAGCAAATATGTGCGCAGTGAGGTCAGTATGGCAAATGTTATCTCGCATGTATAGGTTATTTGCTAAATTATTGTTTAACCAACTCATAATAAGCGATTTTTAGTCACATCTGTGATGTTAGTGAGAATTGAGAGTTGCTTTATAAAATCGGTTAGACTGGGGACACAAAACTAGATGTTTTGATCAAAACTTACCTGATGTTTAGTGACGGTGTCTTGAAAGAAGGTAAACACGTCTAGTTTAGAATGAAACAAGTTCTCAAGTGAAACTGCTGGATTACACTGTTAAGTGCTTTTCGGCAGATTTTCAAATTGAAAGTGGTAATTAGCCAGCTGAACACGATAAAGTAACATACCACCCTGTTATATAGTAGATGAAACATTCTGTCGCGCTAAAGTTTCTGTCGCACTATTTGTTTGCCGCGTAGTTATTTGTCGAAACTGTGACATACAGTTGGGTTCTTCACAATGTTTTCTTTCACCAGCTGTTCAAGATCATTGTTGGGATTTGAGCCCATGTAGTTTGCTATCATCACTACAATACGTTTGACTCACGAAACAAAACTTTAGTAAGTTTTTTTTATAGTGCGTATTGAAACCGATAAAAAAAGAGAAATCTAAATTTTGAAGAGAAATCTGATAGTTTTAATGCAGTTTATAAGATACTAGCGGACGTCTCGCAGTTTTACCCGCGTAGTTCCCGTTTCCGTGGGAATACAGAGATAAAAAGTAGCCTATGTCACCCGGGGACAGTGCAGCTTCTCAACGATGAAAAAAGCTTGTCAAGTAGTTTTGGAGTCTATTCAATACAAACAAACAATCAAATGTTTCCTCTTTATAGTAGTATATAGATAGATACGACCTAGTTTTATTTTTTTCAACCACACTGTCGCTTAGCATGTGTTGAACTGTGGTCGAACATTTAACCTGTTGACCATAAAGAAAACTAAGTTTTGATCCGAAAACGTATTTTTTTTAATGTGACTTTTTGAAATTGATGGAACGCGTGCCTCAGATTCGCGTCGATCCCACATTGCTAATATTTTTCCAGTGGTTTATTTGCCTTGTTGCGATAATAAATGTATCATTTGGATCCAAATTTATCCACGTCGCTATTCACTTGCGACAACGCGTAATAGTAAATCCATTTGGCTCTGCTCCAACGAAAAACAATAAAGGCTTTGAAAAATAAAACTATTGAAAATTCAGTAGAAGCAAACGACTCACTTTGGAAAACATGACAGTACATAATTATTGACTGACTACGAAATAATGAAGATGTTTTTGTTACAGCAATATTTGTTAAGGACCATTTTTCTTTTGTTTATTTAGTTAAAGGTCCAGCCAGCTTTTTACAAACCTTACTGCGTTTATTTTATTGTAAAACTACAGTTTTACAATCATAGAAGGTGCTAAAAACTAATATAATTATGTTTGTACCTCAATTCACCATCCATTGACAACAATTGCATAACTAAGCACCGACCAATTGACCATGCGTCCAGTTCTGTAAGAGAGATACAAACAATGGCAAGTAGGTATATAGCCTACAAGCGTTCATTTACATAATGTTTATTTTGAGTAAAGTTTTGTAAGTTATTAGACTCGGGCGATGTTCTTTTTTTATATGAAAGCTATATTAAAACCGAACGTTCTCCTGATTGGATGAGATAACATTTATCCATTGTCATTACAGCGATACACAGAATAAAGTCCAGGGCATCGCTGCTTTGGCGCTCATAACTTTGAGACTTTCGATGGTTAGTCTCAACAGCCTTGTAATTTTGCTAGCTGCAGTATCCATACTACTGCTTGACGGCGCAATATGTGGCACGGCTGCAGATGACCTCCTGCTAAGGAGATCTACCACCAAGTAGAATTCTCCATTTAGTCAGTTCAAATAGTCCTCACAAACAATTTATCTCTAGACTGAACATGTAACATAATTGAAAGGTGTACGTTCAAGTTTTGAATCCTCCATATTCTATAGGGTACCACTTTAGTCGGGTAAAATCTATCAAACCTATAGAATAGCCCAAAGCCTATGATTACACTATCTCCATCCTGCTCATCGAGGGTGAAGCTCATTGAAACACAATAATTAAGTCGTATCCTTAGGGTTGTACCAAAATTTAATTACTTATTTGACCCGACGAACTCGGGCGCTCGCAAGACATATTGGACATCTATTCAATTATATTCCTAATGAATATTTGGTCTGGCACAATGTTGCCATATACGGTATTGTCCCTGTTCTAATATTTAGCTATTACAAACACTGTACCCTCTACAATGAGATTGATGTTCTATCATTTTTTTAATGGTAGACAGCTCAACTGATGCTAAGTGACGGTGTGGTCGAAGATGGTAAAGCACGCCTGTCCTGGAATGGAACTAGTTCTCAAACGAGGCTGCTAAAATACACTTTTTAACTTGATAACAGGCAGATTTTTAACTTGAAGACACAAGGTCAGTTGGGGCTTGAACCCACGCCCTTCGGCGAGTGAACCGACCGCGCTAACTACTGAGCTATTATCATTACAACTCCATTCAGGCAAAACGTCATCTAGCAAATAAATGTTGCATAATAATTTTTAGTTTTATGTTTAACTATGACGCACCTAGCAATTTTTTAGCTTGATTTTAGCAATGTCAACGCTAGTTAGCCTATTGAGTACTTAACCACCGACCTACATATCTTCGGTACAAACCTCGGGCTAAAATAAATTCCCGATAAAATTTATTTACTAGTAAATTAAAATGGTAGGGCAAAGGGAGTTCATATTACTCGCCTAGCAACACAGGTTCAACATTATTATTAAGATCCCATTTAAATGGAATAGAACTAATGCGTATCAGAATAAATTACATTTGGGACCAAAACGTCATTATTATCGTTTAATGGATTTTTTGCGTAAGTAGATATTTATTTATCTTGTTGTTATTGTGTCTGAGAAGTTTTTGTAAGCTCACACAAAGAGAGGCTACTATATTTTTAAGTTATCATGTTCTTCAGCCTGTTGGTTCGTTGGTAGTGAATCTGCTTCAATAGCTGAAGGACGTGGGTTTGATTCCCACCCAGGACAAATACTTTGTTGTATAACAAATGTTTTTTCTGTGTCTGGGTGTCTTGTATTTATTATAAGTATGCATTTATAAAAAAAAAGTATTTAAGTATTCTATCACAGTATACAGTATACACATAGTAGTACACAGCTACTGCGTTAGTAACTTTATTAAATTTTGGGTAACATTGTAATTAATAGGCCATTCTTACCATCAAGAGAGCGTATCTTTCGTCTCATTAGTTTTACAAAAAAAAACTTAATTATAAAGTAGGTTGTCAAAGAATTTCTTTCGTATTTTACGCACTCCACGATTACAATGTGATTACAGAAACATTCGCCTGCAAATACTTTCAAAATCTTCGAGATTCGTCATTCCTCGCCATGCTTCACACATCCACCCTAGAGGTTTCCCGAATTTCAGACTTCGTTCCACAGGAGATAGTTCCAAAAGGTACAATAAGGACGGCGCAAAAATAATGTCGCCAGTACTAATTGTCCTGAGACCAGGGGACCGCGGTCACCGCTCGAGCGAGAAATTGTATTAGACTCGCAATAACAGAGACGGGGGCGGATCGAGGGCGGGGCGAAAGTATTGTGGGAAATAGATACGATATAAATAAGACCAGATTCTCTCGAGTAGGTACATAGGAAAATAACTAGGACTTAACTATATTTAAAAACTGATATCAGAAGTTGACGAACTCGTTCCATTCAACAAAGAATTAAGAAATTTATAATTTTAGTTAAATATAAATATCGTAGGACTATACACACAGCGCCATCTGACCCCAAACTAAGCAGAGCTTGTGTGATGGAAGTCAGATAACTGATAGAATACATAAATACTTTTTTTTGTATATACATACTTATAACATATGTACTGAGAGCGAGCCGCAGTTTTAATGAGTTCGCAGCGCTGCACGACATTGATTTGTTTAATACGTCTGTCGCGCAGCTTAGGCGGTTAATTGTTGACGCGTTCTTCAAACAGTGCATCTACGCACCGTACACATATAATTATGTATATTGAATTGTTTGTGGAAATTTTGAATTGGCCTTATATATTTTCATAGGTAACCAAACAAAAACTAGCTGTTAATTTCCCTAATATCAATAAAATAAAATAATACATACAGAACACCCAGACACAGAACAAACATTTATTCACCCACGAACCGAACCCACGCCCTACAGTTCTCAAGGCAGATATGCTACCAATGAGCCAACGGGGCTGTCGGCGTTGTAATTTCTATAGAAATGCTACTTGTACACAACTACGTCGCTGTGCATTAGGCGAGTTGGTGGTCAAACGTAGATCTATTAAAAGTAAAAAAAAAAAACAAAGTATGTATAACGACTTAATGATATCATATACTTGTGTAAGATTATTATTGCTTTACAGATTCAAAGGCTAGTACTTATAACCAAGATCAATATTTCTATATACCTACATATTTCATTTAGTGTTTCATCACAGCTCTCCTAATGTTAAGTGACGAAGATGATAAACACATACCCTGGAATGGAACTGGCTCTCAAGTGAGGCTGCTGGACTACAATGTTAAGTGCTTGGCGACAGATTGTACAAAAATAACTTTCAAAGTAAACTATCGGACCGGGTAATATTATTTTGAGCAACATTCAAACTTAAGTGTAAACAATTACAAAATTATATATTTACTAGTGGACGCCTCGCGGTTTCACCCGCGTAGTTCCCGTTCCCGTGGGAATGCAGGTATAAAAAGTAGTCTATGTCATCTGGGGATAGCGTAGCTTCCCAACGATGAAAGAAATTTTGAAATCGGTCCAGTAGTTTCGGAGCCTATTCATTACAAACAAACAATAAAGTCTTTCCTCTTTTTAAATTGTATAGTTAAACATATTTTACTGAGTAACACCCATTTTAATATTTATCTACTTTTTATATTTATGGTTACATGCTGACAGCAAAACAAATAGCATCTGCTTGTTATAAAGTACTAGCTGCGCCTCGTGGTTTTTCCCGCTGTTTCCACGTGAACGCTAAATTTTTCGGGATAAAAACTAACCTTTGGATTAATTCTGGATGTCAGCTACAAAACCCAAATTTAATCAAATATTGTCCAGCCGTTTGAGCGTGAAGAAGTAACAAACATGCAAATATGTTTACAAACTTTCCCTTTTGTAATATTAGTGTGGCAAACTCTTTGGTGTCGCATCACCTCACACCTCAAAGTGAAAATTAATTTCAATCAGGGCTTTAGAAAATCTATTTTGACTTTAGTACGTGATCCTTAATGCGTCCGTTAGCAGAGTTATAGCTTAACACTGGAGTGCGTACCTAATTTCTGGGGAGCGGCGCAGAAAATTGCTAGTTGTATTTAGTGTACTCAATGCAACTTTGAAGTTAGGTGATTTGATTTCAAATTAATTTGATCCAGCGTTCAATTCAAAATTGAAAGGATTTATTTGATTTGAACAGTTTTACAGTGATTCTATTTAAATTAAGATGAAATGAAGTATTTAAACTTAAAATAGTTTTGTTTTCTTGGGTGATCAGACCAAAGCTTTTGAATAACTTATACTAAGCTATCTTGAAAACTTTTCTATCAATTTCACCAATCTAATAAGTTTAAATTGAAATAGTAAAAGCAAGTATAAAATATGCAATGTATATGTACATTTTTTGTGTTTGTGTGTCATATTGATTTTCACTAAACTCACGGTTTGTACGATGATAGCTGACAAGCTTACATCGCTTTTACATAGTTTTACTTGTTATTCAAAAGTTCAAAGTTATTAAGGTTTTGTTTGGGAAATGACTGAAATTGCGGAAATGAATTCATTCTCTTACTCATGGCGCACACGAGGATGGTCTCTTACTGACAGAGCATTTACTCGTATATTATATAATGGCTCTTACTGATAGCTCATTCATAATCTAATGGCTCTTACTGACAGCATTTACTCGTGTATTATATAATGGCTCTTACTGATAGCTCGTTCATTATATAATGGCTCTTACTGATGGCGCATTAATAAAGAAAGTAAGAAAAACACATTCGACATTCGACATAATACAAATAAATAAAAACGAAATAACTAACCTTTTTTGTCACACTGGACAATACAGCTATATTTTTTTATTATTTTTGTCCTTTATTAGCATTATATTTGTAGTGTATTGTTGTAGTGGTGTGTGTGTCAAAATAAATGTTTTCTTTTTTTCTTTCTTTCAAATAAAAAAAAACTTAAGCTTATCTGGCTCTTACTCATAATGTGCTTACACAAGTTTGGCTCTTACAGATGATGCACATATAAAAGACTATCTTTTGCCCGCGGTTTCGCTCCGGTTATTCTATTTTTTCTATCCCACGGGAACATAACTTTTTTCTGAATGAAAAGTCGTTTTTGTGCTCCTGAAAACGTGATTATAAAATGTCATTATGACTAGTTATTATTATGGCGTGAAAGCAAAGCAAACAAACTCATATTCGCATTTATAATGTCAGTATCTACATTTATTTATTTATTTTTATGGTTGACAGGCCGAGCTCACCTTATGTTAAATGACGGCGTGGTCGAAGATGGTAAACATATACACACACATGTATATATCTCTTTCTCATGACGCTCTTACGAGTAAGATTATTACGATTATGAGTACATGCCGATGTGAAAAGAGAAAAGAGGTCATCATTTTAGTTAACAAGGTCACTAAAGCATTTAAATGCTCTCTACGTGTCCTACCGAAACGTATGTATATCCATGAATAAATCGCAGAGTAATATGTATGTATCGACCAAGAAGCAAAGGTAAATAAATAATTCCGCCGATGCCGTTGGCATAAGCTATTTATTCCGCAAATTGAATGAGGTGGAGCCGAGAAATAATATATCAACAAAATGGGTAGCATTACATTGATTCAGTAAAAAATTGCACCGTTTTGTTTGGGGTAACTGTTGTGTTTTTTCGGCTTTAGGGTGTAACCGTGCTAGGATTCCGTAGATATAGGTACAACGTTTTGGTAGCTAGGTATTAATCGACGGGTTTGTATTATTTTTTGCCCTGTTGGCTCATTTGTTAGTGCTTCAAGAGCTGTAGGACGTGGGTTCGATTTCCACTCAGGACAATATTTGTGTGACGAGCATAAATGTTTGTTCTGTGTCTGGGTGTTTTTGTATATACTTACATTTTTTTTTATGGTTGACCACAGCTCACCTGATGTTAAGTGACGGTGTGGTCGAAGATGGTAAAGCACACCAAGCCTGGACTGGAACTGGCTCTCAAGTGAGGCTGCCGGAACACACCGTTAGATGCTTGGCGGCAGATTTTCAACTTGAGGGTGGTAGCTAGCCAGCCGAGTACTAGAAAGTATCCTACCACCATGCTATGGTTTCCTCACAATGTTTTCCTTTACCGGCAGCTCAAGCTCATTGTTGGGGTTTGAACCCATACCCTTCGGCATGCGAACCAACCGCGCTAATCACTGAGCTATCATCGCTACGTAAAAAAGTACATAAGTATTCTGTCAGTTATCTGGTTTTATAGTAAACACAAGTCTTTATATCCTCTCGCGCTGCAGTTACTAGTTACCGACGCGTGTTTCGCCTCTATAGAAGGCATCCTCACGACGTGTTGACTCCTCGAGCGCTTGACCGAGAATGAATAAAATCTTCTGATACAGTGGCGCCTGAGGATGCCTCGTGTAGAGGCGAAGCAAGGGCAACAGGTAACTGCAGCGAGTAGAGGATATTATAAAGACTTGTGGTTATTTTTAACATATTTAGGGTTAAAGTTTCTGTTGGTTTTTAGCTTTAGATGTTAAGGAATATTTCGGATCATCATCATCATCATCCACAGCCTTCTTTATCCCACTGCTGAGTATAGGCCTCTCTCTTTACATGCCATCTGCCTCGGTCCTGTGCCAATCTGGTCCAGGTTCGACCCGCGACGGTGACAATATCGTCGACCCATCTTGCGGCTGGACGACCGACCGACATATCTCTATTCGATTTCGGATAGATATCTAAAATTAATGCTCGTCACTGTTGTAATCAAAACGATTTTTAAGCGGAAATACACCAACAATAATATCTTTTGAATACTCAAAATGAACTTCCACAAAGTAAAGGCTGAATCAAACAACTATCTGAGATCTAAGTTCATTATTTCTCAAAGTATGTTATTTTTTTGTTACCTAGATGTCTGCCGTGCTCCTCGCAAATCTATGTTCTGTTAATAACATTAGGTATACTGTGTTATTTTGGGATACATTTATTATCTATCATATTTCTATTATTTTCTTGAATGTCACAGAAAATTAGTTATTTGTAACAAAATACGAGTATTGAGTGGAAACTAGATAGCATCCTATTTTCTTTTTTGTATTTCTTTTACATGTAATTGAAATAGTAACTGTATTCATATTTTCTAGATTTGTATATGGAGTTATTCATAAATAATGCGACAAGAATCGCAATTATTTTCAATTATTGCAATGACGTGATATATAAAAGTAAACGCTGCTTTTTGCTTACACAAACCGTCCGCATGAAATAGAAGGTGAAACAATAAATTAACATCCTAGGACATTTCACACAGCGCCATCTAGCCCTAAACTAAGAAAAGCTTGTCCTATGGGAACCAGATAACAGATATTATGCTTTTATACTTTTTTGTAAATATATTACCTACTAATAATAACTAATTTCGTAGGACATTACACACAGCGCCATCTGACCCCAAACTAAGCAAAGCTTAACTCAGATAACTGACATAAATACTTTTTTTTGTATATAGGTACGTACTTATAGTAAATACGGAACACCCAGACACAGTACAAACATTTGTTCATACCGCAAAATGTTTATCCTGGGTGGGAATCGAACCCACACCCTTCAGTTCTTGGAGCAGACATACTACCAATAAACCAACAGGGCTGTCAAATATATACTTTTGAAACATATAGAACACCCAGGTTTAGAACAAACATTTATTGTCACAAAAATGTTTTTCTTCGTGGGAATCGAATTCACGCCTTACAGCTCTTGACGCAGATATTCTACCAAGTGAGCTAACAGGGCCGTCAAAATAATATCTCTTCTCTCATGCCATCTTTCAATCTGTGTAAATCATGTAGCATGCACCTATACTCGTATCTAGTTACGCAAAAGCATTAGCGATTGGCTCGATTCGCTAGGGTACCTAAATTGGCCTAATGAGGAACTAGGGCCCATTAGTGTGACACGGTCCGAGGCCTAAATTAATTAAGATACGACCATAAATTAAGACTACTCTCGATAATGGAGAACGTGATAAATAACAGATATCTACGTAATAACCTCGTATCGGTTTCTTTTAGGGAAGCGCGCTCCAGTGTAGACCGTAGCAAGATGGTGTTGTTCATCTGGATGAAGAGCCACGGGCTATAATTTCTTTGATTTCACTTCTTATGTACCTACTTAGACGACCCCTGATAAGGAGATCTACCACCGAATAAAATTTCAAACATAGGTAAAGAATTGTAGAAAAGTAATTTAGCATAAACATCTTCGCATTTAATAGTATCGCCGTGCGGGTTCCGCTCCATCGTTTTGATTTATTTATATATTTGACAGCCCTGTTGGTTCATTGGTAGTGTGTCTGCTTCGAGAGTTGAAGGGCGTGGGTTCGATTCCCACTCAGGACTAACATTTGTGTGACTAACATCGATGTTTGTTCTGTGTCTGGGTGTACTGTATGTAGTATAAGTATGTATTTACAAAAAAAAAAAAAAAAAAGTATTTAAGTATTCTATCAGTTATCTGTCTTCCATAGCACAAGCTCTGCTTAGTTTGGGGTCAGATGGCGCTGTGTGTAATGTCCTATGATATTTATTTATTATTTATTTATTTATCGATACGAACAATGTGTTAAAGATACTTCAGGTGGCAGTGTAGCCAACATTAGTCATTGCTACTTTTATGTTGATTGGCAATGTTCTAGCGTTTGGTCAAAGGAAACCATAGCATGGTGGTAGGGTACTTTCTAGTACTCGGCTGGCTAGCTACCACCCTCAAGTTGGAAATCTGTCGCCAAGCACCTAACGGTGTGTTCCGGCAGCCTCACTTGAGAGCCAGTTCCATTCCAGGCTAGGTGTGTTTACCATCTTCGACCACGCCGTCATTTAACATCAGGTGAGCTGTGGTCAAACACATAGCCTGTCAACCATAAAGAAAGAAATTGTAATCACGCGTCAAGACTGACCTACAATAAACATATTTTGTTTGATGGAATGTTAAAACACAACGAGTGTCATTTATTTTATTTTAGTAGTAAAACAATTATTTAATGTAAACTTTCCCGTCGTTCGACGTCTATCAGTAGCCTCATAAGTCAAAAGTACAAATACTTGAAATAAACCGAACTTCTAGACAGTCGGACACCGCGTTCCCGATTCAACCCTAAACTGTCCAAGCTTGTCTTCGGAGCAATCTTAAATTACCAACATTCTGTACGAACAATTCCAATTACATTCTCGCCAAGCACAAACCGGGTTTGGGCCGGAATCCGGCAACTTTGGCCCATCTTTAATTAATATCGGAATACTATTTGTACCCGGACCGAATTCTAACACTTGATATCCGCCAGGCCTCCTGGCTTACAGATGGAACCTACCGCCAAGAATATCATTTACTAACCAATATGAGTAGATAGCTGGTAGTGGGTTGGATGATTTGGATTTCCGCTAGTCTTGCGATATAAGAAATTGGCTTTGTGTAGCAGGTCTGTTAACATTCTACAGGATTAATTTCGGAGAATGTACTAATGGGCTGTACGATAATGACTTGAAAGACCATCATCATTGACCGCATCTTCGCTCAACAGCAGGCGGGATGGCAAACAAACGCAAGCCTAACTATTATTTAAAAAAAAAAAGGAAATTATTTTTATTCCGCAACACCAAAGAACACACAAAAGCAACAAACAGAGACAAACAGTTACAAAATAGGGGCTCACCTTAAGCACAATACTGGTCATACTGAGTGCTATGACCAGCGCTGGTCTTCCGGTGAGCCCTTGTCGGTCAAACAAAATAAACATAACAAATTACCAAAAACAAATATAATAAAACGAAATTGAAAACGCAAATGCGCAAATGGAAGTACACTTGTACTTCCATCCCTTTTTTACTACAGAACAAGTAGAAAGACGGCCCACTATTATCCATACATAGTGGAATTTCCATGGGTACGTACCAAACATTTTGACTCTACGTGTCTCATCCGTACGGCCAAGGAATGGAACAAACTGCCAGCTTTCTTGTTGCCTGAGAGATATAAACTATATCTGCTGCTTACCATCAGGCGGGTCAAAAGCAATCTTACCTATATTTAAAAAAAAGGTAACATTAGGTATGTTTCGATTGGATATAGTTATTTACTGTACTTAACACTTATCTATATAATAAATAAAATAAATAAATAAATAACAATAATAATGACTAATGTTAGCTGATTTTATAGTAGTTTTGATTCGAGATCTGAAGAGCTTGGGTTCGATTCTCACTTAGGGCTTATATTTTTGTGATGAATGTAGATTTTTATTCTGTGTGGTAATATTTGATACTTAAAATTAACTGAAATTGATGAACCACGTTCAAAGGCTTGGCCAGGTTACTCAGCATAAATCCTTATGTATTTGTATTTACCTATTCATTTTTAGGGTTCCGTACCCAAAAGGTAAAACGAAGCCCAATTACTAAGACTCCACTGTCTGACCGTCTGTCACCAGGCCGTATCTCATGAACCGTGACAGTTACAGTTGAAATTTTCACAGATGATGTATTTCTGTTGCTGCTATAACTGCCGTTTTTATAAATCGACTCGCAATTAGCCGGTTTTAATTACAGTCATGGGCAATTATTTGTTCGGTTATTCTGCCAGAGAATAAAACAATCGGAGACAGTAATGATATGCAACATAAATAACATAAGCATAGGTACAAATAAGTAGGTAGTTATTAATTAGCACGCTTTGAAAGAATTACCATTAGCATTTTGAATACATTCCTTTCCACGTTACATGAAAAACCATTCTACTGCTAATAGATATACCGACGGAAATCGGATCGAAGTGACTGAGTTGTGAAAAAGCTTCTAACTTATGCTCTTCGACTTTGCAAAGAATTCCTAGTTTTTCTATAGAGTGGTTGTGATTTGATAGGCCAACTTTGCTGAGAATAACTTCCGAGTGGCGCTTAGTAAGTGGGTGCCGGAGTACTTAATGAGAGCTTTATTTATTAGCAGTTTGAATCCTTTCGCAAAGTTCGGGTGTATTTAATTTTGAACCGTTTAAATTTCGTTAAAATCATAATTTTGCCCTATTTTCAGAGTTTTAAGAGTTAAAACGGTTCGACCTACTTTTTTGTTTTTTTCAGTGACAAAAATGTTTCATCTCTAGTAATGTAATGGGACGCAATGAATAGACATTTATTACTTAACAATTTTGGCAAATAAAAACTCATTTTTAATTACGCACATTAAATTATTCCGACTGATTCCGATATAGCTAATTTCTTACACATGTAACAAATACGCCATTTTTTGTCTAGTTTAGTTCTATTTTTCTTACTTTTTAATTTCAATCACATTTTGTTGGAAGGTAATTTTACTAAAATAAAATGAGAGAGAAAAAACTTTTTCCTTATAGCAAAAGATAACGCCTGTCTATGACCATTGCAGTGGTATCCAAATTTTGATTGAGAAAACAAAAACCAGGGAATCGCTGCTTTAGTGTTCATTACTTTGAGACATTGGATGGCGTGTCACAAAAGCCTTGAAATTTCGTTAGCAGTACCCTTTAAACCAGAATCCAGTAATGTATACACATTAATGCTTAGCAGCAGAAAATCAAGCACTGCCGGCACCGGTGCATACATTTACTTCCTCCCCAAGTGAAAAAGCTAGTAAAAGCTTTGCTCAGTTTGGGATCAGATGGTGCTGTGTGTAATGATACGATAATTATTTATTTATTTAAAACCTTGCCCTGAGGTATCTGTGAACTAACTCTTTTTATCGTTCTGTACAACGATAACAGCATCATTATAAACAAAACAGTTAATTACTAATTGTATTTAAAATAATTATTAAAAGTAACTTTATTCTTTATGTTTTAGTGTGTTGTAACATTAATAATTATATTTTTCTTGTTTACATGTGATAAAAAATTGTTCAGATGCCGTCTATCATAGTCGGCATCTGAACAATTTTTTTACCTGTTAAGTGACGGTGTGGTCAAAGATGGCAAACACACACAGCCTGGAATGAAGCTATCTATCAAGAGAGGTTGTCGGAACAAACCGTTAGGTGCTTGGCGGCAGATTTTCAACTTGACAATGGTAGCTAGCCAGCCGAGTACTGGAAAGCATCTCTACCTGTTTATTTGAAATTAGCGTAACAATAAATCAAAATTGAATACAAATCAGCTTCAAAACAGGTATCACAGTTAAAAAAGAGATGAAAAAACTTTCTCGCTAAAAATTCCGCCTACGCTTCCTACAGAATACTAATTAAATTATCACTTCACTTAAAAGAATAATAATCAGCAATTCCTTTAAAACTTGTATTAAAAAGTCTTTTGGCAAGAATATAAAGTAACTTTAAGTTATCTCCGCTGATATAATAAAGAGGGGAGAAAAGTTTTGTTTGTTTGTAGGTCTACTATTCTGTGAAATTAATGTTTCCATTATACGTACAAAAGGAAGTTTTCGAGGTTCGTAAAGCAATCTCGGATATGGCTTTTCCGATTTTGGCAGTCGGTTTTGTAGGCAAATAACTTATTCCAAGTATCTTATCTATTGGTACTTCCAAAGTAGATAAATTCAAATAAATAATTGAAATTGCGTTATTATGTTTTACGTTTGAAATGAATTAAACAAATATCGGTATTGGAGTCATTCAATTGGACACATTCAATCGATCGGTAATCATTTCAATATCTTAGTAAAAGCTTTGTTTAATTTGGGGGTAGATGGCGCTGTTTGAAATGTCCCACGATATTTATTTATGCAATTTGTAAAATCATTATCATAATGTACTATGCAGCTATTTATTTATTATTGTGCTTATTATGAGTAAAATTAATTTAATTTTTTTGTTAATAGTCAGAGAATATTCAGTTTGAAAACGCACTTGGTCTTCAAGACACAAGCCTCGTGGTTAGTTTGGGGTCCAATAATATGTACTTTGAATTTTCGTAAAGTCAACTGTCTTTAGAAGTGATAAGTTTATTGAATTATTTTCTCTGTATACTGTACTTTTTTGTGATACTGTAATTTATTTTTGTCTTTTTTTAAAAACTAATTGGAAGCTTCCATAGATACACTTTAACTTATAATACCCCACCCCAATCTTTGTGTCAAAAAATTCTTGTATCCCAAAAATTATTCAAGAAATAGTTTTTATCGTATTTTTAGATTATATTCGCCTTAGCTCAAGGTCGTCGGGGAACTTCGATATCTCGCTCGTCTAGACCACGTGTAATTCTAACATTACTTTGTAACGTTAATTCTTTTATTCCCTTGAAACCGACTAATTGTCCATTTGTGGGCAGTGGAGCGGTACGCGAAAAACAGAACAGGGACCACCACGTCGACATTTTTAATTCAATTCTCTCGAGCGAAGCTGCTGTTGCATTTTTCGTGCGACCAACGTTTTGTTGGTGGAAAGTGCAACGTCTATGAAACGAAAACGAGAGAAAAAGACAAAAAGCTCCTTAATTTCCTTTCCTTTTAGCGGCAGATGGTGTTTGGTCATTTATTTCGAGTGCGGTGAAATGAAGAAATGTTTTTTTTTTATATTCACAGATTATAAAAATATATTAATAATCTAGCAGTTATGAGGGAACAGATGAATATAAATAAATAAAATAAAATAAATGTATTTCAGGCAACAAGCCCATTTCAGGCCCATGTAAAAATACAAATATAATTAAACTGACTAAAATAAAAAACTAAAATATTAACGTAACACAAAAACTAAACAAATATTTGATAACACAAGTTACAAGTACCCGTACAATAAACAGGTAGTATATACAAATTAAATGCTGTTCATTTATAAAAGCATCACTTGAGAAGACTAATTTATCTAGTTTTAATTTTAAACAGGTAAATCGATGACTTAAATAATAATTAAGTACATTAGAAATATAAGTTGCAAGTCAAATAAAACATTTAAACATAATATAGAGGCCTTGAGTCGGGAGGAGAGGATTTCAAATGAAAGCTCATGATGTAAATAGAAATAAGGATTGTGTGTATGCCTCGAGCATTCATGCTCACCATCGAAGGCTCCTTCTTGCGGCGGCGTCGTGTGTCGGGTCGCTCTCTTCCCTCAGATATGGTTGAGGAGGGCGATGGCTGGCACATGCGTCATACTCGTGATCGGGTGCTGCTTGCGGGTCGCTGGTCTGCTCGCGGTATACACACAATCTAGTACCTACTTTAACCTTAGATTAAGATCCTACTAACCTCTCCTCTTTTTGTAATGTAAAATTGTAAAAAAAAAAAAAAAAATGTAACTAAAGTTGACAAAGGTCACGGACCCCAGTGTCTGTGGAGCGTATAATTATAAATAAATAAAAAAAACATAATATAGATATAGAATATACATACCCACATACATCTATACCGGTCAAAATTATAACATTTATTTTTGCTTAAGTAGTCATATAAAATAAAATAAATGACGAGGAGCGATATTTTCAAACCTTTCTTATTATTACAGAATTACGTATAAATCTCAATGACATGTGAAATAGTGTTGGTATATTGGTATGAATAAAACCAAAATAGTTTTTTCTATATATCGGTACACGACTCACGTCTGTTAGTGCTATCAGTTTTCATAATAAACATTATGGCCTTTGTCTGGGGCCGTGGTGAAACCTCATAAAATGAAAAATAGATATAACAATGATTTTCACAAGAAAGAGTAATGCCCGTGTGATGTTGAAACTTAGGGACGGCGGGTACAACGTTTTTCTATAGCGAAATAGATAAAAGTTACATGTATTGTTTGGCAATTCTAGAATAGAAAACATTGTGAGGAAACCATAGCATGGTGGTAGGGTACTTTCTAGTACTCGGCTGGCTAGCTACCACCCTCAAGTTGAAAATCTGCCGCCAAGCATCTAACGGTGTGTTCCGGCAGCCTCACTTGAGAGCCAGTTCCATTCCAGGCTAGGTGTGCTTTACCATCTTCGACCACACCTTCACTTAACATCAGGTGAGCTGTCGTCAAACAACTAACCTGTCAAACATAAAAAAAAGAGACTAGAATGTCAAAAAATACGATATAAGACTAACTTTAACCGTGTTAACCGTGTTTTAACCGTGTAACTTTTCCGATTTGAAAACATAATTATCTTTGTCATCCGGGAGTCAATCGCGCACAAAATACTATGACATTAATTTTTTGTGCGCGATGAAGTCCCGATAATAAACATGACAGCCCGTTGGCTCATTGGTAGTATATCTGCCTTGAGAGCTGTAGGGCGTGGGTTCGATTCCCGCTCAGGGCAAACATTTTGTGAATAAACACATGTTTGTTCTGTGTCAGGGCGGTCCGTATGTATTTTAAGTATGTATTTAAAAAAAAAAGTATTTATGAATTCTATCAGTTATCTGACTTCCATCACACAAGCTCTGCTTAGTTTGGGTCAGATGGCGCTGTGTGTATAGTTCCGCGATATTTATTTATTTATTTATTATTCTTATAGTGTGCTTTTATCGACGGATTTGGTATTTGATTATAATCATGATGTTAAGTGATGCCGCGGTCGAAGATGGTAATTACACCTCTACACGAGTGTCTCGACCAAGCGCTCGAAGAGTCAACACGTCCTGAGGATGTCTCGTGTAGACGCGAAACACATGTCGGCAAGTAGTTACTGCAGAGAGAAGAGGATTTTAAGACTTGTGGTTATTTTAATTCGATTTTTGTTAAAATATATGTTTCAAAGTTTATGTCAAATTAGTTCTAGATATTAAGTAAGATTAGGTTTTTAATTAATAAGTTGTCGTCAAATTAGTTAAATTTAAATCCTCATCACTGTTGTAACTGGAACGACTGTTAAGCGGAAATAGGGATTTTTGTGTGGGACGCCACTTGTGTTGACACCTTGGTGTCGTCTCATCTTCTTGTGACTTCGGGATAAGCTGGTGCTGCCGCATCTAAAGCTGAAAACCTCAAACGGTACAAATATAGTTATTTGGATAGAATGTATCTTTTTGTGCCGTTTGGGGTTGAAACTTTAGGTCCGTGGGGGCCGGCCGCTCTCGAACTGTATCAGGACCTGTCCAAACGTTTAGAGGAGGCTTCAGGTGACCAGAATGCTGGTATCTACTTTGTTCAAAAGCTAAGCATTGCCATCCAGCGTGGCAATGCTGCCAGCATTCTGGCCACGTATCCCTCCTCTGACAGTTTTTTAGACTATGTTTTTTGTAAACATTTTGTAAATAGTATAATTTAAGGTCTTTTTTATTTTGTTTAAAGAAACAAACTAAATATATACCTTGAATATTCCGTTTAAATTGACACACTCATTCGTATCATACATAGATTTCCAATAAAAAACACACATAATGTGATAAAAACAAGAAAAACACCAGTTAGACGTCGAACGCAATCCGTTTTAAACAAAATAATTAGATCAAGACTCCGTAACTCCATGCTAAAAAAGCCATTTTACAAAATGAATTTCCAAAGTGGGCGAGTTGAAAGCTATTTGTTTCAGGGGCTGAACTTTGAAGGGTTCCTCAAATAAGCTGCCGCTCACCGGCACTCGGACAACAAGGTGGATTAGTACTCTGAGAATGGACTTTAATACTTGGGAATAAGGACAATGGGAACAAACAACGTGGAACGTAATTTTGTGCTAAAATTGCATTTTAGTATAATTCAATCTCATCTTTTAAATCCAATATCAGTTTTTCGATAATTAATTCAATAACCTTACTTTACAGCAATAAAGCTTATCAAAGATATAACAGCCAACCATTAAATATAAAATATTTAACTCCAAACAAGCATGCATTGAACAAACATTTTTGCATGGTGGTAGGGTACTTTCTAGTACTCGGCTGGCTAGCTACCACCCTCAAGTTGGAAATCTGCCGCCAAGCATCTAACGGTGTGTTCCGGCAGCCTCACTTGAGAGCCAGTTCCATTCCAGGCTACGTGTGCTTTACCATCTTCGACCACACCTTCACTTAACATCAGGTGAGCTGTGGTCAAACAACTAGCCTGTCAACCATAAAAAAAAATAAAAAAAAAGTTTAAAAATACTATAAAAAATGGATAATGGATAAGAAAAAGCATTCTATAATATAAAATAACTTTATCAATGTACAAGACGATTATACAGAAAGACTTTTAAAATCATAAATACTTAGTTGCTTAAAAAAGAAGTTAGTGTCTGTCTGCTAGGATAAACAGCTGTGTCAAAAGAGTCGTATGTATGACCTTTATGTACTAAGTTTTAAGCAATAAATGGTCTTGGCTTCTCTTACCTTTCTGAAGTACACTCAAACGTGAAGTGCCTACTTGTAGAGCTTACTGCATCGAGGGAAACTTAGCTAAAAATTACACGAAAACTTAATTAAGAAAGAAAAACATTAGTAAACAAAACTAAAAAAAAATGTTTTTATTTTTTTACATTTATTACATTTATTGGCCTAGGCAAGGAAAGCGGAGCGTCGGTCGTCCAGCCGCAAGATGGGTAGACGATATTGTCACCGTCGCGGGTCGAACCTGGACCAGATTGGCACAGGACCGAGGCAGATGGCATGTAAAGAGAGAGGCCTATACCCAACAGTGGGATAAAAAAGGCTGTGGGTGAATGAAGATTACATTTATTTATAGATTTTAATGATTTCCTGTTTGTATCCAGTAGAAGTAATGAATACTTTTTTTAATTTATATTTTGGGAAACGGGGATGAAATCACGGGGCATGTTAAGTTTATCATACTTTAACTTTTTTCGTTTCTAGATCTTCGTACAGAAGGTCGTCAAAGTAAATAGATACCACGACAGTAGCAGCTATTCTGCTGCCTAGCATTAATATGTACACATTACTGTATTCTTAAATCAGTAAAACACTTGGTTCGTCTCTTGTCTTTCTAACATAAAAAATGAAACGAATTTAGTGCCTTAACCCCGCATAAAAACGTATTGTTTGCAAAGGTTAAAAGTCAACTTAATTTCGTCGCATAACCAACGATTACTACTATTCCCTTGGCAGTAAGCAGGGTACAGAATGAATTTTAAAAGGAGCCATGTACTGGAGACAATTGAAAGTGTGCATTATGCATGGAGGAGCCATGGGAGCTATTGGCGACTCCGAAGCTAAACATTTGTGGCGATGTTAAGACCTGGGACAAATACTTGGCAGTTTTACTGTTTAGTGTGCGTTTCCACGGAAAATTTGAAGGTTCATTCATGTTGCTTACACGGCTTGTTGTCTGGGTGTAGCAAGTCTCCGAATCAGCCTTGTTTTTACAAACTGTCGCACTGTTGCACTGTTTACCTGCACTTTGCTGGCGGACCTGATGCGGCAGAAATAACAATTTTCCTTAGCAGGAGGTCGTCTAGGTAGGTACCACCGCAGTACCAGATATTCTGCAGCCAAGCAGTAGTGTGAAAACATTACTGTGTTCCGTTTTGAAGGGTGCAGCTAGTGAAATTACTGGGCTGTAACTGTTGAGGCCAACCATCTAATAACTCAAAGTAATGAGCGCCAAAGCAGCGATGCTCTGAACTTTGTTTTGTTACTCAAAGTTCTGTGTATCGCTGCAATGGTTTTGGACAGTCGTTATCATAACATAAAAAATGAAATAAAAAGATATTAAGTTTAACAATTGACATTATAAATAAAACATGAATGCATAATGTGAATAAATGACCTAAAACGAAACTACTGTAAAACAGATAAAAAAACAAGTAAATTATCTTCTTAGTTGATAATGTTATAGTGATATCGCATGCACACACGCCATCACGTACACACTTAGGCAAGCACGCTCACAACCAACAATAAATAAGTATTTGATAAATATAATATTTTGATTTTGGTATTTTTTAATAATACGTTTTTTCTCCGTAGATAATAACAACTTCTTGTCTTGGGATGCTACCAGACAAACTATTAAAATTTTCGCTTTAAATTTTAAATTCTTGTTGGCGTCGCGTTTATATGACATTTAAAATACATTTTCTAGGGATCCGTGAGTTAAAAATCGAAATATTATTTCGCGCCGTCACAATACATCTGTAATCTGTTAGTTATCTTTATAAATAAAATGAAACGCTTTTCGATGGTAAACGCATAACTTGATCACTGTCGCTGAACTTGTTAACTTATTCGGCAATAATTTGGATATGTATATTTATGTAAATAAAAAGGTAATGATATTCGGCATAACATGAGAACGGATATACCGATTTAGCTAATTTTTTTTTTTTTTTATGCTCGTAATACTTCAAACTGTAACTTTTAGTAAGACGAAAAGTTAAAAACTGCATGATATTTCACCGTGTCCAAAGTACCGAAATTCAGATTGTTGAAAAAATAAGTCAACTGTTTCAGTAAAATATAATATGGAAAATGTGGAATACGTGAGAATGTAGTGAACGTTTAGATGTAAAATTATCCAACCAATGTAAATAAATGAAACATACAATACATATAATGTAAAGGACGACGGATTCTGTTTCTAAAAAAATCAGTGTTTTCAGCAAAAGAAAAATTCGGGGTGTGGCTGTGGAGTGAAGTATTAACTTATTAACTTGAACACGTGTACATTTTTGAACACACAAAATTAGTATGTGTTACACTTGTAGTGTAGTGTGTAAGCATTACTATGTTCCGGTTTGAAGGGTTGCAGCTAACGAAATAACAGGGCTGTTGAGATTAACCACTAGTACACAAGATTCATTTTGTGGCACAAGCTCATAACATTCTTTTGTTTTTTGTACTCTTTTTTTTCTATTTTTGGTGGGCACAATAAAGAGTTTCTATTCGTCTAACCGACGAAAGTAATAAACGCCATAGCATCGATGCCCTGTATTGTTACTCAAGGTTCTGTGTTTCACTGCAATGGTCTTGCGTTATTTCAAAACATCAAGAGAGCGGGTCGTTTGTCTCATTATCAAAAAAAGAAAAAAGAAAATTTAAAATAGTTTGTCAAAATAAAAGTAAAAAATGCACCTTAAAATATGTATGGAACCGTTTCTACGTGATCAGGTAAACACTTTACCAGGCGTTCGTCTTTTGTTGCAAGAAACTGTAAGCAAAGTGGGTTTGAATTATGCAAAAGTATCGTCATTTCAGACTAATACAATTCAAAGAACGTTGCTTGTCTGTGATAGATGTTGTTGTTTAGAATAGATGATCCATAGGGGCTATTTACACCGACAATTTCCCATCAGCAATGTTTACAACAAAATTAAAGGACAATTATAAGAATAATAGTGTAGAAATTCAAGGTATAGTGCATTTATTTTTCATTACAAACAGATGCCTTAACGCATAAGTAAACTTGTGTTTTCACACAGCGCCATTTGACTTTTCACTTTTTTTTCTACTTATAATAAATAAAGAATATCCAGACACAGAACAACCATTTGTTTGTACCACAAAATGTTTATCCTGGGTGGGAATCGAACCCACGCCCTTCAGCTCTTGGAGCAGACATACTACCAATGAACGAACAGGGCTGTCAATTACTACAAAACAATTTACAGAGAGAAATGAAACGTGCGCGAGTAACAAAAACAGCAATCGTTTCATCCGTCATAACACTTGTTCGGTTTTATTACTTAGATCAAAATATACCTTTTATCCCGGAATTATGTTACACATCTATAACAAATCATTTAAGCTGTTACTTCCTATACTGTAGTTTGTTTTTTCATATATAAATGATAATGGATTTAAAAAAAACGGGATAAAAAGTATCATTTGTGTGTATCTAGATAATAAGTTATTTGTGTGCCAAATTTCATCCAAATTGTGGCAGCTTTTATGTAATTGATTTGAATATTCAAACAAACAAAGGCACAAACGTATAACGGCAAAAGTACCAACATTTTGAAAAAAAAAATTTATCAACGCATCTTACAAGGATAATTAAGTTGAATACATAAATAAATTAAGAATATATTTTAAGAGTTTATTTTATTTACTTATAGTTTGCTTCGTGCGTAAAACGTTTAATCTATAAATAATAATTAACAAGACTATTTCAGAACTTATGATATTTAGAGCGATTGAATATCGCATGAATTAATATAATAGAAATAGGCAAACTGGTGTTATCAATGGCGGTTACCATCGAAAGCTTATTGAGATAAGCGTAAAATCACTCCACAAGGCCGAAGTCAGTCCCCAATCAGTGGTCAATTTATCTCAATCCGAGCCCACCAGTTCATCTCACTATCTCAACCCCGAACAGTTAACTTCTAACAGTTCCAACTTACCCTTAGATCTCGCCCCTATGCGGAAAAACTTTACGCATTTGTCAATGGCGTAACTTATTATCTATTTACTTCGGAACATTGTCGCGAGAGAAGAGAAAAGTGGGCACACGTATGCGAAATCCAAACTGTTTATTGCATTACGTGGCTTGAATCGATTTGGTACTTGTATCTATGACTTATGTATTCTGGTTTTAGGGCTAAATTCATTTCTCAATCAATTTAACCAAGGTAAAAACGAATTCTATGTATAACACAAATAAAATCAATTTGGGGTTTTGTTGGCTGGCCGCTATACTAGGTAATCCAGTGTTACGCTGCCGCAAAGAATATTTTTTTTGTAAAATATACTTTATGATGAGTATAAATGTTATATCTGCAGAACGCAAAACTAAAGCATATTTACAGTATGATTTATGAATACTAATATAATAATGATTTAATTTTACAAACAATCACATGCATGAAATGTGAAATTTCGTTCTCTTGGAAATAGATACAGTTTAGACAGACACGGAAATAATTAATGTCACTCATATTTACGAGTTATACTATACTCTTAATATAGAACAATTTTCAATTATCCAGCTTCTAAAAATAACTTTTGACATAATTACAAGTATTATTTCATGACATTTCATAATTTGACTTTTTCATGTCCTTGCCAAAATCGAAAACAAAAAATTATGAATAATTTTAATTAGATTTTTGTCAAATTTTATTTTTAAGTTTATGTCAAATTAGTTCTAGATATTAAGTAAGATTAAGTTATTAAATAAATAAGTTATTGTCAAATTGGTTAAATTTAAGTCCTCGTCACTGTTGTAACTGGAACGACTGTTAAGCGGCAATAAACTAAATGTATACCTTGAATATTCAGAATCGAAAACAGTTATGAATCATCATTTTGACAGCCCTGTTGGTTCATTGGTAGTGTGTCTGCTTCGAGAGCTGAAGGGCGTGGGTTCGATTCCCACTCAGGACTAACATTTGTGTGACTAACATCAATGTTTGTTCTGTGTCTCGGTGTACTGTATGTATTATAAGTATGTATTTACTGTATGTATTATAAGTATGTATTTAGTCTTAATAATTTCAATATTTTCATTTTGTAACTAAATGCGTTCTATAACGAAAAGGGACGCGGATAACAACCATTTATCAAAGAATAAACTTGTAGTAAGTATCATCCATTTCTGGCCTAAAATTCGCCGAAGATCTAAAGACATTTTTTGGTAGTAGACCAAAGAACGAGAGCATATGTATGTGAAAAATTCATTTCATTCTGTTTGTGTGTAAATATAAGAAATGTTCTACACTTTTCTCGTGCCAATATCACATCACTCTCATATCGAATGACATCTATTGTTTTATAAGTACATGATACTACGAAAAACAAGTCTTGGTCCTCGCGGGAGGAGATGTCAAGACTCATGATGTTTTCCATTAGGGTGGTGACGTGAGCTTTAGTGCGTCGCAGAGCTGTGTCCCGACGGTGATTTGGTCCAAATTATAGAAGCTAGCGCGGTTAGCCATGAGTGGCATGTCGTGAAAAAAACGTTTTTCCAGCGCTGGATTATCATTCGGCTGATGTTCATAATCTATCTAAATTTCGGTATTTTGTCGTTGTAACGACCAATTGTATGATCCTTAGTAACAAACTAGCTCGGTACCAAATATTGTAATAAGTAATCAACAGTAATGAGACAAAGGAGAGGTTCCTCTGATGGTAAAAGATAGTGTTTATCCATGACCATTACAGCGATAACGCAGAACAAAACAAAACGAAGTCCAAAGCATCGCTGCTTTGGCGCTCATTACTTTCAGGACGTCGATGGTTAGTCTCAATATCCCGGTAACTTTGCTAGCTGCAGTACTTTTCAAGCCGGAACACAGTACATGTTTACACATTCTGCCTGGCAGCAGAGTATCTGGTACTGCGGTGGTAGACGATTGTATCAAAGATACAAATCATCTGGTGATAGCGCTAAATAAATACAATGACAGTTTGTTGTTCAAACAGAATCACGCGAGACAGCATTCATTCATCAATGTATGAATGAATGCGTGTATACTTTAGCATTTTACATTGTAGTCGTTAAAGATCTGTGTTGTAATAAAAACGTTATTATCTACGATAAATTGTAAAACTGTACGTCTGTACCAGACAACGTCTGGTACATGTTCACTTGTTCAGGTCCGTTACCCTAAAAAGCGTAAACGCTTATGACTTAACCCATTCATGATCTCCCGGGATAACGAACTTGGTTCTAATAAATTGTATTATTTTTCCTTTGTAATGGGACTCTTAAATGGGACGACTTGACGTAAGCGTGCGTGTAAGCGAAGTTGGTAACTTTCCCAAATTGATTAGCAAGTTAAGGGTTACGTGCGGCTTTTATTGTCGGTGTAAATGAGTCTGAAAGTTTTCAGTTTGTTGACTATTCTGCGAGGATTATGTGACATTAAAATCTATTTATATTTAATTGGTCGTAGATCTCATTAGCAAGAGGTCCTCTTGCAGTAGTGTGTACACATTATTGTGTTTCTGTTTGAAGGGTACTGCAGCTAGCGAAATTACAGGGCTGTTGAGACTAATCATCGAATGTCTCAAAGTAATGAGCGCAAAAGCTGCGATGCCTTGAGCTTTATTTTCTTTCTCAAAGTTCTGTGTACCGCTGCATGGTCATGGACAGACGTTTATCTCTTACAATCAGGAGAGCGTCTCCTTTGTCTTACTTTTACTATAAAAAAATCATACATTCAAGACTGTACTATTCTTTAAAAAACGGAGCAACGGACCGACTTAATGTTTGTATAGATTTTGATTAAGGGTTGGAAAGTGACGTCACATCAAACCGTTCTTGCTGAAAAAAAAAAACAAGTAACCAGAGAACCAGTGATAATATTAATAAGGTTAGTTTGGAGTGTTAGCAAGGAAAGAGGTTACCGTATAAAATTATTTTCATTTAATAATTACTTAAATTTAGTGCTTTTTTTAAATGTAAAACTTAGGAGACGAACGAGACGCTCTCCTGATGGTAAGAGATAACGCATGTTTATGACTAATGGAGCGATACACAAAACTTTCAGTAACAGAAAAAAGTCCAGGGCATCGCAGCTTTGGCGCTCATTACTTTGAGACCTTTTTTTATGGTTGACAGGCTAGTTGTTTGACTACAGCTCACCTGATGTTAAGTGACGGTGTGGTCGAAGATGGTGAAGCACACCTAGCCTGGAATAGAACTGGCTCTCAAGTGAGGCTGCCGGAACATACCGTTAGATGCTTGGCGGCAGATTTTCAACTTGAGGGTGGTAGCTAGCCAGCCGAGTACTATAAAGTACACTACCACCATGCTATGGTTTCCTCACGATGTTTTCCTTCACCGGCATCTCAAGCTCATTGTTAGGGTTTAATGCCATGCTCTTCGGCATGCGAACTTACCGCGCTAACCACTGAGCTATCATCGCTACAAGCTACTTTCGATGATGATTAATCTCCTTGACAGCCCTGTAAGAAAAAGTTCTTCCAATATGTATTTATATTTATTATCTGAAAAGAGGGAACAACACTTTATTGCTACAAAATTATAAGATAACATCTAAAACAGAACCTTTATAAATATTCGTTTCTTTTTATGTCGCGTCAACACCACGGAGCTATTTTAAAGTTAGATTGAGTTCGCAAACCGTCTTGTAGCATTTCATAGTGTTTTCGAGAGATGATGGCAGTGGCATGGGGTTGCAAACGTATTATAATACGCCATATAAAGTTTTGATGACTACAGGAGCTTGGGAAAAGGGGAAATTTTGGTTATGCTCGCGATGGGATTTGAACTTAGGGATTACACCAAGGTGACATATTGTAGCAATAAAGCAAGTATGAAATAAAATCAGTGACCCTAGAAAAGAAGCTATCGCTAAAAATAATATACGCAAATTTTAGAAAAATGTATGAAAAGTATTTATTAAACAAAATAAACAAAAAAATTTAGCCCAAAATGTAGCAGGTAACAACGCGGGGTGCAGCTAGTATTTTATACGGTTAACGTTACCTACATATTACTTGTAAATTTGTCTATGCCTTTGACGATAACTAATTCCAAAAACGCGAATTAAATGGTTTAAATCCATCTTCTTCATACAAACTGCTTAAAATTGGAATTTGCTGCCCGAGTGGGTGTTTCTGATAGATATAGTCTGGGTACCTTCAAGTTACGAGTGAATCGGTTTCTTCTAGACAAGCGTGCTCCATATCTGCATCTTCGTTTGACATCAAGCGAGATGACGGTCAAAGCCTAATGCTTAAAAAAAATTGTATTTAAAATAAAAATCTGGATATTTTTTTATTTTTTTTAATGGTTGACAGGCTAGTTGTTTGACCACAGCTCACCTGATGTTAAGTGAAAGTGTGGTCGAAGATGGTAAAGCACACCTAGCCTGGAATGGAACTGGCTCTCAAGTGAGGCTGCCGGAACACACCGTTAGATGCTTGGCGGCAGATTTTCAACTTGAGGGTGGTAGCTAGCCAGCCGAGTACTAGAAAGTACCCTACCACCATGCTATGGTTTCCTCACGATGTTTTCCTTCACCGGCAGCTCAAGCTCATTGTTGGGGTTTGAACCCACGCCCTTCGGCATGCGAACCTACCGCGCTAACCAATGAGCTATCATCGCTACGAAATCGCTATCCTTTCGAAGGTATGACGCTATTTCACGTCGAAATAGTTGCTCATTTTACTACTAGCACAAGTTCGATCATGCATCGAGTACTGTTCTCACTTTTGGGACGGGTCGGTCAAGTAACAGCTCGTGGCGTCGGAATCCATTGAGAAATATGCTAATAAACTCAACATCAATGATTTGCTTGTTCAGAAAAGCATTCAAATCCTTGAACGACAACGCAAAGTATGACCATGTATGTCAGTTTTTTATCGGATCATCATCATCATCATCATCATTTCAGCCGTAGGACGTCCACTGCTGGACATAGGCCTCCCCCATTGACTTCCACAAAGACCGGTTGGAAGCGGCTCGCATCCAGCGCGTTCCTGCGGTCTTTACTAGGTCGTCTGCCCACCTTGTGGGTGGACGTCCTACGCTGCGCTTGCCGGTCCGTGGTCTCCACTCCAGAACTTTGCAGCCCTATCGGCCATCAATTCTGCGTGCTATGTGCCCTGCCCACTGCCACTTCAACTTGCTAATCCGTTGGGCTATGTCGGTAACTTTGGTTCGTCTACGGATCTCCTCATTCCTGATTCGATCTCGTAGGGAAACTCCGAGCATAGCCCTCTCCATTTTATCGGATACATTTTGGAAACCATGTTTCAGATTTACGCTAACTAATTCCACTTTTGGGTACAGAGCACCGGGCATAAGCTAAAAAAATTTAAGTAATTTGGCAAGTGCAAATTTAGCACAAAAAATTATAAATTTTATTTAAAAAAAATAGTTACAAAATGTTGCATCTCTACGAGATTTTGTTTATTTTCGTCTTAGCTAATAACTGACCCAAGATAAAAGCAGAACTACTAAATGACTTGTTACTAAGAAAACTTAACAGTTCTATCGTATTGTAGACCTTTTTTCACAGCAAAAAAATATTTTATATTGCTCACACATTTTCATGACGTTTTCTCTAAAACAAGTTATTTTTTCTAAGTGAATAAATATTGTGTAAAAGTAGGTAACTAATACGTTAAAAGGCTTCGAAAAATCGTTCTTTCAAACTTTTTGTACTGGAAACACACAAAAGCTTTTTCAGAAAGTTATTTGAAATAGTTCGATTCAGCTATGTTCTGATATTTGGGTTCCTAAAAAGCTTTCGCAACAAAAATCCTACTGATTAATAAATAATTTATCCTCGTCAACCTATCACAGTCCACAGCTGGGCATACGTCTCTCCTAATACTTGCCATTCAGCCCAATCTTCGGCTTTTCGCTACTAGCCACTGCTAGCTATCTTACGGATATCGTCACTCCATCTAGCGTCCTACTTTACGCTTGCCGATTCGCGATCTTTACTCTAGAACACGTCTACCGCAGTGGTTGCCGGTCCAGCGGTAAATATACAGTTTTTCAGATATAACGAGCAGTCTATTTAATGAATAGCATTCATTTGTTTTTTAATGTCATTTTAAATCAAGAATAAGTACTTATTTGCCAGAAAACTAATGCTACCGACATAACTACATAAGTGGCAGTTGGATACATCTATCGCAGAACCGTTGAGGTAGACGTATTCTAGAGTGGATACCGAGTATCCACAAACGTAGCATAGGACGCTGTGAGACAAGATAGTGAGGCAGTGGGCAGTAACTGGACGTGAGTGGAAATGAAAAGCTGAAGATGGGGTATGTGGCATGGTATGATGCATTAGGAGAGGCCTATGTCCGGCTTTGGACTAAAGTGGGCGATGATGCATTCCTCCAATAATGATATTGTTAATTTATTAAGTTATTATTATTATTAATTTATTTTTGCACACTAACGTACACATACATATGAATGTATATATATTTTTTTTTTATGTGGGTGATTATGTAATTCCTAACCGAGCCAATGTTTCCACAACACAGGGAATCCTAGTGTGGAGATCAACGTTGTAATTCACATATTTCATATATACTTATACAAGTACAATGTAAAATAATAAAAATAAATAAGAAAGAACATATATTATATGTAAATTGAAATGTAGTGTTCATTGCACTCATATTATCGCTGAAAATAACTATGTTTTAACTGTCATAGAATTATTCATAATTATAATTATAAGTTTTTCTTTTTGTGTACTATTGAACTTATTATGATTGTACTTATTGACCGATATCAATAAACTGTTATTATTATTTAACTTTATATCATTTTCTGCGTCCCTGTTGGTTCATTATGGTAGTATGTCTGCTCCAAGTGCTGAAGGGCGTGGGTTCGATTCCCACCCAGGACAAACATTTTGTGATATAAGCAAATTTTTGTTCTGTGGTGGGTGTACTGTAAGTATTTAGAAAAAAAGTATTTATGTATTCTATCAGTTATCTGACTTCCATAGCACAAGCTTTGCGTAGTTTGGGGTCAGATGGCGCTGTGTGTAATGCCCTACGATATTTATTATTTATTTTTTAAATTTTACATGTCAAATATGAAATACTATGTGAATATGAATAAATGTCAAGAAAAAAATTCTAATTACTTACTACAAATATTGTTAAATAATATGTCTATTTATAGTTACTGTGTCTGCTGTATTAGAATACACCGACTTACGATTATTACTAGTAGTGCAGTTCTTGGAATGGTAACCATACTTTTCCATTCGTTAACGTGCACTTAGAATATTGGTATTCCGACTCACGTTCCACTCGCTCGTTTCGCTCACTCCTTTCGCTTTAGAAGAGCTACTTAAGTCTAGCTAGAGCTACTTGTTGTCATATTATTACATAATGCTTGAAACAATACCACTGCATGTTTAGATGTTGGTGCATTCATGTCATTTTATCGAGTTGAAGGACACTTTTACTCGTTCAGAATAAAATCTTGCGTAAAAAAATGAAGAAAAATGAGATGGCAAAGCATTGTTACATAAGAAATCCGACTTTCAAACGTTTGTTTTTAATGTAAAAGTAATTAGACAAAGGAAAGCGGGGAGCGTGATGGTAAGATATAATGCATGTCTATGACCATTGCAGCGATACACAAAATTCTAAGTAGCAAACCGAATCTAGGGCATCGGTGCTTTGGCGCTCATTACTTTGAGATTTTCGATGGTTAGTCTCAACAACAGTGATAGTCTATCTGTAGACGAACTAAAGTAACCGATATAGCCCAGAGATTCAGCATGTTGAAGTGGCAATGGGCAGGGCACATAGCACGCAGATTTGAGGGTCGATGGGGCTGCAAAGTTCTGTAGTGGAGGCCACGAACCGGCAAGCGCAGCGTAGGACGTCTAGTGTCCACCCACAAGGTGGACAGACGACCTAATAAAGACCGCAGGAACGCGCTGGATGCGGGCCGCTTCCAACCGGTATTTGTGGAAGTCAATGGTCATAGGCCTCCCCTATGACTAGCAATGGACGTCCTACGGCTGAAATGATGATGATGATGATGCTCGACAGCGCAGTAATTTCGCTCGCTGCAGCATCCTTCAAACCGGAACACAGTAATGTTTACATACAATTGCTTGGCGGCAAAATATTTGATACTGCGGTGGTACCTACCTAAACGATCTCCTGCTAAAGAGATGCCATGGACAATACTGAGATTAGTTTTTTTTTTTTATTAAATAGAGTTTTTGATTTTGGTTGTAATAAAAAAAAGGTACATGAAATTATTTCAACACTCCATGCAAGTGATAAACATTACAT
This sequence comes from Biston betularia, assembly GCA_905404145.2. Classification (NCBI taxonomy): domain Eukaryota; kingdom Metazoa; phylum Arthropoda; class Insecta; order Lepidoptera; family Geometridae; genus Biston; species Biston betularia. Next base: position 3,789,690 of record FR989877.1, read on the forward strand.
GCCGAAAGTTACGAAGCGAACTTTTTGGCTAGTCACGACGGTATGACTATGAAACTTGAGCGGCTTTGAGCAAGACGGAACAAACTTTTTGCGGTTTCCTCTTTTTAGGGTTCCGTTTTTAAAGTATACATTGGTGTTTCGTCAAAAAACATCATTTGAAAAAAAAAGGTCGTCTACATATACGACAGTACGTCTATCTATATCTATACTATTATAAAGATGAAATATTTGTTTGTTTGTATTGAATAGGCTCCGAAACTACTGGACCGATTTCAAAAATTCTTTCACCGTTGGAAGCTATACTATCCCCGGGTGATTTAGGCTACGTTTTATTCCTGTATTCCCACGGCAATGAGAAATACGCAGGTGAAACCACGAGACGTCCACTAGTATACTATATACTGTGCAGCACCTTGAATTGCAGACACCAATAGGCCATGGTAATTGCTTCCAATTAAACTACTCGTTTACTTATTTGCTACCTATAAAATATGCCTTTTGGTGTTCCGGCAGCCTCACTTGAGAGCCAGTGCCATTCTAGATTAAGTGTGATTTGCCACCTTTGACCACACCGTCAATTAACACTAGGTGAGAATAAGACGGAGTTATTGTGAACATAAAAATCACGTACCAATTGTACCACGTACCTATGTGACCAATTGCAGCGACAACTAGAACTTTGATGAAGATGTCCAGAATAACAAAATATGTATTGGCGTTTGGTTTCGTTTGGGTCGGATAATGGAAGAGAATTAATTTATTAATTCGAAAGAATTTGTTTGGTTTATTTGCGTAGTCTTCTCATTAAATTATCACGAGAAGCGCTACAACAGCGCGTAAAGTTTACGCATCGGATTTAATCCTCTAAGAACGCATTAAGCGCTTTAACTTGCACAGTAAGAGTGGATTTTTTTACTGGAGTCTGTGTTTTCCAAAAAGTTTGGACACTTTTAATCTTAGCGTAAACAGGTTTTCTTAAACGTATTTCGTCCTAAGCATCAAAATTGTTTAACATTAGACAGAATATGGCCAAGTGTGAACTTTTTTTTTATGGATGACTGGCTAGTTGTTTGACCACAGCTCATCTGATGTTAAGTAACGGTATAGACAATAGACAATAGACAAGACAATAGACAACACTTTATTTATGACATAAAACACATTTCAACATAATGTATGTCGAATGGTCAGTATGGTCGAAGATGGTGAACATGCCAGCCTGATGGCTGCCGGAACACACCGTTAGGTGCTTGGCGGCAGATTTTTAACTTGAGGGTGATAACTAGCCAGCCGAGTACTAGAAAGCCTACCACCATACTATGATTCTCTCACGTTTTCCTTCATCAGCAGCTCAAACTTATTGTTGGGGTTTGAACCCATGTGAATCTACCGCGCTAACCACTGAGCTATCATCGTTACAAAAAAACTGTTGATCCGGTGCAGATTAATAACCACGGAACCCATCTTCGTAAATGTGGATTACACATGACTGATTTTTCATACCGCAAGGCCTTGTATCTAAAAGAAAGACTTTAGAACCTTGTACAATGTAGGTACATATTATCTCGTTGTTATTTGAACAAAGCTTTTTGCTTTTGGACTTGTGTTTAAAAATGGCTTTGCTTTTTAATTTTTGCATAGCGTTTTCTGTTTTTCTTTTTTGCGTTTTTAACTTCAACTGTTTGTTAATTTATCATTGTCATTGTGAAACACACACACACGTAATATACGATGAATATGAACGTAGAGATACAGTAAAGTAAGCCGTATAAGTCGAGTAGTCAGCCCTAGTGTCAGAGGTAAGTCTTGAGGATGATAGCTAACCAGCCGAGTACTAGAAAATGCTCTAACACCACGCTATGGTTTCCTGACGATGTTTTCCTTCACCGGCAGCTCCAGCTCGTTCATTTTGAACTCACGCTCTTTGACATGTAAGCCGACCGTACTAACCACTGAGCTATCATCGCTGCAAAACAACTTGATCTTATTCTTTTGTTTTTAGAAAACAACTGTCGTTTTTCATCGTAATTGATAGATCGGTAATAATATTTTTGTAAAAACATTTTTTTCTGAGCAAACTTGTCTAAGTCCTTTTGTAAACTAAACATTCGTGTTTTAATATTGAAAATTGTTTACATAGGAAAAAATGTCGCATGTCTGGCTGTAACTACTGTTAAATACCTTAATTTCGTAATTTGCTAAGCTGTCATAACAATTAGAGTAACGATTCTACTGTCTGGGAATTCAGACAAGCCATACCTTCATAATATTATGTAGGCACTTACTGTTATAACTTTTGTAAGTTTAAGTTAGCTAATATTGTTACCAATTACTTTACATTTTATTTCTTCACACCTGAGTGATTCGGCCTTGGCTGATATTTAGGTTTAGACTGATCATAGAATCAATTACAGAACAAAAGTGATGTGGAGGCTTTTGGCGGTACATAAATTTTTAATAATAAATAGGCTTGCGCTTCATCTCCATCTCAGCTGATGTTAAGAAGAGAAACATTAAATTATTTATTCTCCAAAAAAAAAAATACCACATGCTTCATTTACTTGGTGGTAGATCTTAGCAGGAGGTCGTATAAGTGGGTACTACCGCAGTACCAGATATTCTGCCACCAAGCAGTAGTGTTTAAACATTACTGTGTTCTTGTTTGCAGTGTCAAGCAATTAGCGATTTTACATGGCTCTTGAGACTAACCATATGAACGCCAAAGCAGCGGTGCCCTGGACTTTGTTTCGTTACTTATAGTTCTATGTATCGCTGAAATGGTCATGAACATACGTTATCTCTTACCATCAGGAGAGTCTCGTTCGTCATACACACACAAAAAAACAAAATTATTTTAAACAAATATCAAAATAAATGTCGTAGGACTATATACACAGCGCCATCTGGCTCCAAACTAAGCAGAGCTTGTGTGATGGAAGTCAGATAACTGATAGAATACATAAATACTGTTTTTTTATAAATACATACTTATAATACATACGGAACACCCAGACACAGAACAAACATTTGTTTATTCACAAAATGTTTCGCCTGAATGGGAATCGAACTCACGCCCTACGGCTCTCAAGGCAGATATACTACCAATGAGCCAACGGGGCTGTCTGTTTTAGCGTTTTAGTTTTGCAAAAGCATGTCTTGCTTGGGTTCTTCAAATGTTTCAATTTATAATACTAATTATTTTATATAAATACAATTATCCGGATGAGCCTTGTTACGAACAGGGCTGATCCGGATAATTGTTTGTTGTAAAGTAAAGTTTTCAAAGGCACACACAACACAATGTCATATCTTCGAGAACGCGCGCGTACGACCGTGTGTGACTTATTTTATTTTAATAAAACCAAAACAGTAATACAATGAATCATATGATTTTATTTTAATTTGTACTTATTGTTGTTGAAGTAATATCTTCATTAGTTAGGAATAAACTATTCCTGGGTTCAGACCGCTACATTTATAAATCCCGAACTCATCAGTGCTTGAGTCTGGCTTGCACGCGACTTGCATAATGCACGAGGACCTTTACAGAGCGTTGGCATCACTCGTCTATTTGTAGAATGTATTTAACTGACTCAAAAAAAAGAAAGAGGTTCTCAATTCGTTGGAATCTTATTTTTCTGTATGTTCCCCGAATACTCGAAGACGCCTGGACCGATTCGAGAAAATCTTTTTCTGTTTAAAAGGGTTATACTTCCCAGGTGGTCCAATTTAGGATCTGATGATGGTATCCCAGAAAAATAATAAATTGATCATCATGATATTTTCCATCACCAGCTTAAGGTCAGTGTTGGGACTAGAACACACACCCTACGGCATGTGAACGAACCGCATTAACCATTAAGCTTTCATCGCTACATGAAACAAAGTCAATATAGGGTATAAAACTATTTGAACTCCAAGTTACATCCAAATCAGTTTAGCCGTTACAGTGTAAAGAAATAACAAACATACAAAACGCATTTACCGTTAGAAAGAGATTTCTCTTAACTTTTTAATTTTATTTTATATGAAAGTAATGAGACGAACGAGACGCTCTCATGATAGTAAGAGATAGCGCCTGTCCATGGCTATTGTAGCGATACACAGAACTTTCAGTAACAAAACAAAGTCCAGGGCAACGCTACTTTGTCACTCATTACTTTGAGACTTTCAACAGTTAGTCTCAACAGCCCTGTAATTTTGCTAGCTGCCGAAACAGTAATGTTTACACACTACTGGTTAGCAATAGAATGTCTGGTACTGCGGTGGTACTTAACTAGACTACCTCCTGCTAAGGCGATCTACCGCCAAATAAACCTTTTAGAACCCATGACAAAAAAATATACCATTTTATTCAATAACACAAATACATTTTATCATAAGTTTTCAATCAACAAGTTACGTTTTCCAACTAATAATAATTAGTAATGACGACTGAAAAGCGCTAATGAGCTTTTAAGATATTCCGAAGTAATTTACGAATTAATTTCAAGGCAGCAGTATCTTTGACTAGAGATTAAGCAACGCGTTTAATCCCCACTTAAGTGGTGGGTATTCAACAAATTGAGAAAAGGCGAGGCATCCGTCAAGCCGTATCAGAGCTTAGTGAAATGAGCAAAGGAGACGTTACAAGGTTTTGTAATGCCTTCTCTTACTCGTGGCATTACTCATTTCGTCTTGTTTTTTACGCCATTCGATTTAATATATTTAACTAGCGGACGCCTCGCAGTTTCATCCGCGTAGTTCCCGTCCCCGTGAGAATAAAGGGATAAAAAGAATGCCTATGTCACCCGGAGCTAATGTAGCTTCCCAACGGTGAAAGAATTTTTGAAATCTGTGCAGTAGTTTCGGAGCCTATTCAATACAAACAAACAAACAATCAAATCTTTTCTCTTTATAATAGTATATGTGTTTTTGATTCTCTTTTTACTACGGTAAAGTAAAAACCGGCAAGGTGCGAGATGGACTCGCGCACGAAGCACTCCGTAATTCGCCATTAAATATTTATTTTATTCTGTTTTTTAGCATTTGTTGTTATAGTGGCAACAGATATACATCATCTGTGAAAATGTTAACTGTCTAACTATTCATGAGGTACTTGACGACAGATATTCAACTTGATAGGTAGGTAGGTAGGTAGCTAGCCAGTCGAGTACTTTATTATAAAAAGTACCCTACCACCATGCAATGTGTTATAAGAGATTAAATGTTCATCACCTTAAAAAAATACAAAGAAAAGTAATTATAGAACAACAACGTGCGCAATCTTCTTAGGAGTAGAAACACAAGAGCAAGAAATAAAAAATATTGTGGCCTATTAATAAATAATTAACAATTTGATTATCCTAATCAATTTAATTATGTTCCATATTAATAATGATAAAAAAGACCTAAGTAAAAATTAATTTTACTCGTCCCACTCACTTTCTCAAAACATATTGTTAAAATTTTCTTCGTACCTAGAAATTCAGACAAATGTCACAAGGTTTGGTTTGCCCCCCTTGTTCCCCCTCCTATCTTTATTATTTAAATTATCACTAATTACTGGACAAATATATTGCCATCATAATAAAGGTATTCAGGGCACGCTTTTAAATCATAAATTAGACATCCCTAGCGAAAGATAAGAATAGCACAGATACAAATAAAAATATCCATTTCTTGACAATCTCCGATGATTATACAAGTTCCCCTCTGTAGTATGTTTGGTTTGTACATTATTTAGTGCTTGCCATTTTTCTAAGGGATTGTATGTGGAACTAAGTACGACATAGCTTAGCGTTTTAGTAAGCTAAAATGACACTGGGCTTGTTATATCTGTCGTTGGACCGATGGAATCATTGTATTCTTGAGTGCGTATCAGCAAACTTAGCTTAGGACGCCTTTAGACTTGTTGGAGTGACGATATACGTGGCAGTATGCAGTGGCTGAAAGCAATAAGTTGGAGAAGCTTATGGCCAACAGTGGCCTATAATAGCCTGCTAATGATAAATACTTATAATCGGATATACATATATATCACTATCATATTTCCTTGTATTTCCAAAAACATTTATTTTGATCCATTTACTATTGTATCTGTTTAACTCTAATCCGTGTTTTCGCTCGCAACTTTCCCTAGGGTTGAGAAAAATCCAATTAGTTCGTACGGGGCTCGATCGTCTAGGTACGAATATTAGGAGCGAAATCGTACATCACTATTCTTGATAGCTATCGACCGAGCTTTTTTGACCTAATTCAATTCTCGAAGCTTTGTGTTCAGGGACGGGATCAGAAGGCAGAAAATAATTATTCATTTAGAGTAAATTTGATTGTTGAAAACCTCAGGGAGTTAAAGTTTTTAGGCTTCCCGTTCTGATTTTTTAAATATGGCTAATCTTTTCAAATTAAATATGATAATTTGTAGTGATGATAGCTCAGTGGTTAGCGCGGTAGGTTCGCATGCCGAAGGGCGTGCGAACACGACACTAAAAAAAAAATGAAAAAAAAAAATTATGGTTGACAGGCTAGGTGTTTGACCACAGCTCACCTGATGTTAAGTAAAGGTGTGGTCGTTGTCGGTAAATCACAACTAACCTGGAATGGAACTGGCTCTCAAATGAGGCTGCCGGAACACAATGTTAGGTGCTTGGCGGCAGATTTTCAACTTGAGGGTGGTAGCTAGCCTGCCGAGTACTAGAAAGTACCCTACCACCATGCTATAGTTTCCTCACAAAGTTTTCCTTCACCCGCAGCTCAAGCTCATTGGCATGCCCTTCAGCATGCGAACCGATTGCGCTAACCACTGAGTTATCATCGCTACAAAACAATAGTTAGCAATTAAGCAGACGAGTAGTTTCAATACAATGTTAGTTGTATGGCGGCAGATTTTCAACTTGAGGGTGGTAGCTAGCCAGCCGAGTACTAGAAAATGCATATAAGGTGAACTTCAAAATATAGCGGCATCTATAGATCAAGAAGCTAGGTAGTTTAAAATATTGGATTATTTCCTGAAGCTGAACAGTGCCACGGGCAGCAGCTAGTCTATCTATCTATTTATACTATTATAAAGAGGAAAGATTTGATTGTTTGTTTGAGATGAATAGGCTCCGAAACTACTGAACCGATCTTAATCATTCTTTTATTATTAGAATGCTACATTATCCGTGATGGGCATAGGCTATATTTTATTTAAAAAACAGTTAGGGGTCCGTATGGAAACTTTAATAACCCAAGCTGTGAAAATTTTACCGAAAATCCCTTATTTAGCTTGCGCACCGAAAACTTTTGACAATAGAATAAAGTGATGTTTTAAAAAGCAAATTGACAGCTACAAAAAAGTCCGCAATATCATTACAGTTGTCATCTACACTAATTATAAAGAGGAAAGATTTGATTTTTGTTTGTATTCAATGGGCTTTGAAACTTCTGGACCGATCTAAATGATTCTTTCATCATTAGAATGCTACATGACTATATTGTTAGTCGAGTTTTGTTTACCCGTGCGAAGCCGGGCCGGCCCGCTAGTATCTTATAAGTTTCAATATTTCCGCCCTTATTCCCAACCTGAAATGCCTATTGTCTCTTTGACAGCGTGTTCCTTTTTCACACCACAACAAGTTTGACAAAAACCTGGCAATTTGATTAATTGGTTTCAAAAGCAATTGTCGCATATTTTTTTTGTGAAATTCCCCTTTGATCTAGGAAAACGCATTTTTTTAGTTTTTGTTTGTATCGATTTTCAGTTGGTTTTGATTTACTTTTCGATAGACTTGAAATAGCGTTATGAAACATTAAAGTAAGTTTTGACATATTGAAGGGAATGTTGATACTCTATTCAACTTTTAGATCGACTCGATTTAAATAAAATAATGTATAAATTTACAAATTTAAAAAAACCGTCTCCAAGACCCTTAGGCCAACTAAACGTACTGCTCCAATGAAACAGCGAGGTTTCGGAGTAAACGAAAATGTCATCGATTTATACAATTTTTAAATTTTTGACAATTTTTAAATACCGCTCCTCTGAAGTTATGATTTACCATACATTGAATCATTGAAATCGATTCCTAATTGGTGGAATAATCGCGTCACATACAAAAAAACATACAGTCGAATTGAGAACTAGAAAATGCATATGATATAGTCCTTTTTAACATTTTTGTCACAAATACAAATATTTTATTGATAACACCAATGTTACAAGTCACTTCAAAATTTTAAATATGTCACTAAATGAGTTTTAAAACACTGATTATTAGGTACATGTCAACACAAAAATGTCAAAATAAGGTATGTCAATATACAAACATGTCAATATACACAAAATATGTTAAGTCTGAGAAGGAATCGAACCCACGCCCTTCAGCTCTCGAAGCAGATTTTTACTAAATGAGCCAACAGCCAAAGTAAAGCTTGAATCATTCAATTAACAAATGAATGCTTGTTTTTTTTTTTAAATACGTCTGCTAACCCGAATCCGACGTCACGAAGGCTTATTCACGACATTACAGAAAAGTCCTAAAAGCAACACCGCCATAAACCTTTTATAACCACTAAACAAGCTCCCGTGCCAACCGCTAGAGATAACAATTCAATTTCTTGCCCGAAAAACTCCCAATAAAATTTCGAAGCCAATTTTAGCCGTTGTCAGAAGGAATATGTAGATGGATTTTGGTAAGCGATTTTCGATTATATCATGTGGGTGGCCCGTATCTTGCATACGTCTGCTGGGAAGATAGATGGCGTAGTCGTCGCTTATCTGACGTTCTTCAGTTTGACGTTATCCGGGGGTTTTAAAAATCGAAGCCGTATTTAGCTTGAGATCAGTTTGTGAGTAGGTTTAAGATGGATATGCGGGCAAGTGAGGGATAAAATACTGGGTGCGATGTTTTTGATCATAAAGGTTCAACAAATTCTTCTTGAATTCTTCTTGAATTCTTCTTGGTTCTTTTGAATGTTTGCATTTTTTTTATATGTAAAGTGAGAATTTCTAAAAATTGTAAGTGTGTATTGAGTATAGTATCTATCATAATATTCAAATCTATAGCGATTTTTAGGATAGTTATATCAACAAAACCACCATAAACTAACATAAAATTAAATGGATATTGTCAATATCTCAAAATGTCTCGATTTGTTTGGTTTTGTGTTACAAAATAAAATAAATTTAATTCTTTCTGAAATAGTTAGATGTCTATAGGTATAATATGTTTTGCATGGAAATAAAATCTAACTTCTGCGTAATTGCTCCGAAAAACATACTAACAAATATATATGAAATAAATATCCTTAAATTAGCTTTATTCGTAATTATAGTTTCCAATCTAGATACACTGGGTTCAAATCCCACGGCACGCATCTATGTGTGTCTTTTCTAAGTTATGTCCATATTGCCGATGACTTCAAACGGTGAAGGAAAATATCGTAAGAAATCTACATGTCAAGGAGTTCTTTAAAAAAATTATAAAGTATGCCGACACGCACTTGGCCAGCGTGGTGGACTATCGCCTTACCCTTCTCATAATCAGAAGAGGCCCGCGCTCACCAGCAGAAAAGTTTACAAAAACATGATTCGTAATTCTATTCCCGCAATGAATAAATTATAAATCTAAAACATAATTTTGCAAGTCTAGACTCTTTAGAAAATTATTCATAAATTGAAAATTTTAATCTAGACCATAATTAATATCAGGTCTATTACTAGATACTTTATCAAATAAACCCAAAAGTTATGAAATATCTATTGAAGTGTCTCGTTCAACATTCTCGTAACTATTTTAAATGAAATATGTTTTACTATACCTACTAAAACGACTTCATAAAACATAAAATGAAAAAAATATAACAGATACCATAATAATATAATTTATTAACAAGTTGTTGTCAAATATTACATTACATATAAAATGCAGAGTCAAAATAAACGGTTTAAAAAAAAATACAGTATATGTCAGTAATTTAACTTTACATTCGTCGAAACAAGTACTCACTCGCGCTCTGGCCCTGCTCACTCAAACGTTCCCATGAGACTCGCAGCGTTTCCCCGTTGGATGGCCAGCGAAATGTGCTGTATCACGTCCCCTATCCTTTAGACGCCGACCAAGATCTGCGACATAATAATTATGTTTTGTAGTTTTTAAATAACAGATAGTGTTTTGTACACTACAAAGCGCGGTTGGATTACACGCCGGAAGGATCCCAATAATGACCATGAGAGAAAGAAAACATCGCAAGGAATTGATTGCATGGCGGTAGGGTTCTTTCTAGTACTCGGTGCATAGCATGGTAACCTAGAGCTAAATTTAAAGATTTTTTAAATTATATGAAGAAAAGACTGAGATCATTGACGTGACTCAAAAAGCTGCAATGCTACTGGGCTGGACACGTCTGCCGAATGGCAGCAGAGCTATGGGCAAAAACCATCGACTGAATCCCGGAGGTTAAACGGCCACCAGGCCAGCTAAGAAGACGGTGGAAAGATGAGCTCGTTGCTCACGAAATACAATTCTTTTCACTTTATAATAGTAGTATAGATATAAAAAGTAACAAAAAAAGAACTAAAAGCAAAAAAAAAACTTTGTATAAAATATTAAGTAGTGGTGAAAGCAGACCTTTCAATCTACCCGCTCTAATAAATAAATAATAATTTGGACTCCCAAGTCTGTAGCAATTGACGAATATTTGAATTTTTTAATAAATCCAAATTAATTCTCTTATAACGAAGCAGAGCATTAATTGAATTATTCAGATTGGCCCGTTCAAGTCGTCAGATTAAGTCTTTAAGGTTTTTGCGAACCACAAGCAAGGCGGAAGCCGCGCTTACATAAATATGCCAGCTCTGCTTTACAAATAGAAACAAGCTAAAAAGCTTAAAAAAACTATGATGATGGAAGGATTCTAATGAAACATCCAAATCTGTTCGGGCATGAGGCATGTTTGCATGGTGGGTACTTTCTAGTACTTGTCTGGCTAGCTACCATTAAGTTGAAATTCTCCCGCCAAGCATCTAACCGTATGTTCTGGAAGCCTCACCTGAGAGCCATTCCAGGCTAAGTGAGCTTTGCCATTTTTGTCCTCAACGTTACTTAACATCAGGTGAGCTGTAGTCAAACACCTTGTCAAATATTTAAAAAAGGCGTTTAAAAGTTATGGTGGAATAAATAAACTCGCATATATACTACGACAAAAGAATTGGCGTATATGTATAAAACTCAAAACAAAAAAATAAATATTGATGAGACCTTTATCGTTTAAAATAATGTTATAAAAAAAAATTAAATTTTGGTTTAAACAGGGTAACATCGCCTAATCATTACTAATTATAATTAGACAGTAACTCTTCCTGTTTGTCTGTATGTCACTTAATCACGTCAATTGAAACGATGGTTAGACAAAATTTAGTACGGCAATAGTCTTTTTTTTTAATGCAAAATTAATAAGGCGTCTTGCTCTTCTGATGGTAAGAGATAACGTGTGCCCATGACTATTACAGCGATACATAGAACTTTGAGTAACAAAAAAAAGAAAAATTCAAAGCTATGCTTCTTTGGCGCTCATTACTTTGAGACATTCGATGGTTATTTTCAATAGCCCTGTAATTTCGCTAACTTCCTAAACCCTTTCAAACGGTATCATAGCAAATTTTTACGCTTTACTGCTTGGCGATATAATTTGCGGTGCTACAGACCTAGACGATCTCCTGCTAAGGATATCTACCACCAAGTAAAAGTCTGTATTGTGGAGAAAAAAAGTGTAAAACAACGAAAAAAGGCTACTCATATAGCAAACGAGCCATGATAAAATAGAATCACAGGTAAAAACGTGATAAACGATTTCTAGATTTGTTACGGGACTGTGGTGGTTATTCGTCGTTCCTTGTGCTATAAAAAGTTCGTACATATTTTACTCCCAGTGTGTACAAGTCTTTAGATTGATTTAATTTGACCAGTCCAGTAGAAAATTGTCATATTGGAGAACTCTGTCATAGTGTAGCAATCGTTCTAATACTTCTTTGCAGATAACCGTAGGAATTCCCATGTTGCTGTGAAACGGGACAAAAATGTTTTTACATTCACATTCGAATGATTAAGGGAAGTAAATATAGAGCAGCTTTTTTTAATGAAGAGAGAGGAAAAGATCTGAATTAGAAAGAAAGAAAGAAAACTTTTATTTTGACACATACAACACTACAACAATAACACACTACAAATAAAGTTCACACCGGTATGAAAAAGACGATAAAACAAAACAAAATTACAAAAAAGACAATTAGAGAAAACCATGCAGTGCGTTCCTCAAACTGGAATAAGTTGTTAAATATGGATTTTTAGTAATAAAAAGGTGTGGGAGCTAGTTAATATTTTTTTTTTAGCTTAAATTTTAATTAATTATTTAATTATTAATTGATTGGGGGACAGAGGCCAAGGGTCTGTTGTATGAGATAGGGCGCAGAATAGGGGGCAAGACAGGTGACACTCGCTCCGGCTCGTACCTGGTGCAGAGGATAGCCATTGCCATACAACGCGGCAACACCGCGAGTGTTATGGGTACCTTTGCACCGGGTACAGTTAGGGGTGGGTTATTTTGTTAGTGCTGTCTTGTGATTGTTTTTTTGTTTTTGTTTTATGTTAATTCGACTGACTACTAAGAATTGTTTAGTTTACTTTTTAAATTATGACATTTTTATCTAATTAATCTACTTATTTTTTTTGACAATTTTTTATAATTTTTTATATGAATTGTATTTTTATGTACTTTATTTGACATTTTGTTTTCATTAATTGACATGTAATTCAGTGTTTTATTACTTAACCACATATTTGAAATTATTAAACTGAAAGGGGGTTTTGTAATTTTGATTGCGGTCAACTTTTAATGTTCAAGACAAATACGATAAAGCGAAAAAAATATTATGTAGCAATAGACTTAACGTCGAAATAAGGTTTGTTCTGTTATTTATCATACAATTCTATTTTATCACACCAATATTATAAAGGCGAAAGTTTGTGTGTGTAAATGTGTTAGTTTGTTACTTCTTTACGCTCACACGGCTGTACCAATTTTGGTGAAATTTGGTATGGAGGTAGCTGGATTAATACATAAGCTACTTTTTTATCGAGTATATGGCGAGTAACACCGCGTGCGCAACTAGTTAATATAATAAATGTGAGAGTTTGTGAGGATGTATAGATATTTGTTACACTTTTACGCAAACACGACTGAAAAGATTTGGATGAAATTTGGCACACATAGTTTATGGCCTGTTAACATATAGAATACTTAATAATACTTAGAATTAAAAAAAAGTATTTAAGTATTCCATCAGTTATCTGACTTCCATAGAACAAGCTCTACTTAGTTTGGGGTCAGATGGCGCTGTGTGTAATGTCCAACGATATTATTATTTATTTTATTTTTTTTGTACTGCAAACTGAACGAACACAACGCAGACGAAGTCGCGGGTAACAGCTAGTCACTTTAATATGTTTAAGTAGTATGCTCCTTAAACTAAGCGATCTACAATTGACCCATTCTATAACCCTGTATTGGCGTAGCGTAAGTGCAACGATAGACTTTTCGCTTTCATAAATCTTATCTTTTCCGATTCGAAACGAAGCCCGCACTCCTTAGAGCGTTTACTGATTTATGTAAACGTTTCACAAGGATCGTTACGGTTAATAAATCTTGATTTAACTTGTTGCGGTTACGCGGAATTAGCTTTCCATATAAACGCGTGTCGTGCGCTTTTTCTGTCTTTATTTGTGTGGGATTACCGCAATAATTTATGTCGGTTGTAGGGGAACAAGCGATGTATTTGTACTAACGATACTCGATATTGTTTGGCGAAGTTTTTTTGTATTTTTTTTGACAGTGTGTTTGACCACAGCTCACCTGATGTTAAGTGACGGTGTGGTCGAAGATGGTAAACACACCTAGCCTGGAATGGAACTGGCTCCAAAGTGAGGCTGCCGGAACACACCGTTAGGTGCTTGGCGACAGATTTTCAACTTGAGGGTGGTAGCTAGCCCGCCGAATACTAGAAAGTACCCTACCACCATGTTATAATAATAATAATAATAATTTATGTTAATTCAGGTCGTAAACTAAATGTGTGCCAAATTTCATCTAAATCCGTTCAGTGGTTTTTGCGTGAAAAAGTAACAAACATCCATCGATCCTCATAACATTTCACATTTGTAATACTAGTAGGATTGTACCATGTCAGATGAGTATATCAATGTACGAGATTCAGGTGCATGCACGAACGGAAAATGTATGAAAAGGGACCGTGTTTATAGCAGGAGTAAATGTGTTAACGTTGTTCTTACCAATTTATATGCTAGTATCACTGTGCTGATATTTTTTTATTGGAAAACTAATGGCAGAATCCTAATATTTTGAAAATTGATCTACTAAGAAAACTATTTGTAGCTATCATCAATTATTTTATAGCAATGATAGCTCAAAATTACGTCAACTTACACACAAAATACAGACGAGGATGTGAAAGACATAAGTTTAGATTGGTAAGAACCTACATAAATAGTACAGCACACTATGAACATAGTTGTATGACAATGTCTATTACGTTATATAATAAATTACCTGACATAATTAAAACATTGCCTTTAGCTAAATTTAAAAATAGGTTGCGAGCGTGGTTACAAGAAAAAACATTGTACTCTTTAAATGAATATTTAAATAAATGATAATTGTTCTGGAATGGTGCTCGGTAGTTATCTCGGTGACTTGAACTTGCCTATGTTGTCTTTAATGTGTTTTATTTAAGTAACAATCAATATTGTATGTCCGCAAGGACAAGACTGTTTTTAAGTACTGGTATATGACTAATTATTTATAATCTAATATTGTTACACAGTTTTAAACAATAAACATTTCTGAATCTGAACAAAGGGCATGGGTTCAAACCCCAATAATGAAGCTTGAGTTACATGTAAGCACTGTAAAGATATCATGGCATGGTGGTTAAGTATCTACTTAACTGCCTAGCTAACACCCTCAACTTGAAAATCTGCCGTTAAGCACCTAAACAGTGTGTTCCGGCAACCTGAGAGCCAGTTCCATTCCAGGCTAGGTGTACTTACCGTTCGCTTAACACTGGTCTGTGGTCAAATATCTAATCTGGCAACCATATAGAAGAATTTTATCTGTTTACTCGCGTACGCCTCGCGGTTTCACCCGCGTAGTTCCCGTTCCCGTTAAAATACAGGGATAAAAAGTTACCTATATCACCCGGGGATAGTGTAGCTTACCAACGGTGAAAGATTTTTTGAAATCGGTCCAGTATTTTTTTTTTTTTAATGTAAATTGTAATGAGACGAACGAGACGCTCTCCTGATGGTAAGAGATAACGCCCGTCCATGACCATTGCAGCGATACATAGAACTTTGTGTAACAAAGCAAAGTCCAGGGCATCACTGCTTTGGCGCTCATAACTTTAGAGACTTTTGATAGTTAGTCTCAACAGCCCAGTAATTTCGCTAGCTGCAGTACCCTTCAAACCGGAACACAGTAATGTTTACATACTACTGCTTAGTGGCAGAATAACTAGTACCTACTGCGGTACTGGTACTAGTATTTTCGGAGCCTATTCAATACAAACAAACAAATAAAAAATCAAATCTTTTAGTGTAGATGTAGATATCACTAGAGCTGTGCGAATAAATGAAATGGTTACACCAGATCCTACCGACCATAATCTCCCAGCACTCATCTTCCCATAAACCATGCTTACCTTCAAGGAAATGAGTTCTCGAGTTCTTAGCATAAAAGTTCCAGGACGTGTAGTGAGTATCTTGTTTGTCATTACTCGACACTAAGCTCATACTGAACGAACACGTAAGTAATAGCACAGAGTAATATCTGCACAGAAGAACGGTTGTCAATACTAGTAATATACAGCCTTCAAGTCGAGAGTGAATCGGTATCTTCTAGGCAAGCATGGTCCATCGTAGATCGCATCTTCACTCGGATGAGATGGTGATCAAATGCAATAGACAAAACCCAAAGCTGGAACTAAGCGGTTTGATTCCACCTTCTTCATACGTACCGCTAGACATTGAAATCTGCTGCCCGAGTGGTTCGTCGATGAATACAGTCTGGGTATCAAGTCACGAGTGAATCGGTTTCTTCTAGGCAAGCGTGCTCCATCGTACACCGCATTTTCGCTTAATATCAAACGGGATGGCGGACAAACTTAAGCCTATCTATTATAAAAAAAAACACAAGCCTATTTATTATTAAAAAAAACTATAGGTGCATCACTATAGTAAAAGTTATCAAAGAGTTTTTATAAGCCGAATAAGCCCCTTATTTTATAAACTGGCCTACTTCTAGACGCAGTCCATTTCTCTTTGTGGTCCATAAATACCATAGTCCACCACGCTGGCCAAATGCACGTTGGCAGACTTCTAACATCCTGGAGATGTTTTTTAATGAACTCTCGAGTATATAGATTTCCTTTTTTCTTACATCGGAGTAAATACGCATGCCGTTTGGCCACGATCTCACCTGGTGGAAAGTGACGATGTGGCCGAAGATGGAGCACGTTCGCCTAGAATCTTCACGATTTGTTGTCGTTGCAATTTTTATAATCATACTATACTTTCCCCGGGAATATGACAAAGTATAAAAGTTCTATTTTTTTTATCAGGTGTTCCTCTGTGTATGAATAGATACTCCATGGTACTACTTACCCCTAATCGATGCTCCGCTTACGTATAATACCTCGTAAATAACCATACAGTGCTTGCCAAAAATACGTGCCAAATATTTACTTTCAATTTCAAGCGACACGTTTAATCTTCTGAATGAATGTATTGGATAATAAATTACGCTTTGCAAAGGAATGTAAGTACAAAAACAGTGAAAGCGTAAATCATTTAAATAAATTATTCTTTTTTAGAATTTTCGGCGCGGCATTGGGTGACCCCGTTGTCGCACCGCATTGTAGATCAATACCCATACACGTTTTGAGAACTATTCCGATTATTATGATTATTCCGATTATACGATTATTATGATTATGATGATTATTATTGATAGCTGCCTTTACACAAACTACACACCTAGTCGCAAGTCATATTTCCATTTATGTTCAAAAATAACATTAAAAACATGTGAATTTCATAATATTTTACATAAAGAGTACAGAGAACAAAAAAAACCTTATGAACTAGTGCCACAAGCGGCGGCCTTATCGCTAACAGCGATCTCTTCCAGGCTACCAAGAAAAGAAAAATACGATAAAAAACATAAGAAACAGACGGGAGATGTAACACTAATAAGAAAAACAAAAAAAAAAAAAATATCCAAACTTTTTAGTTTTTGAGTGTTTAGTTTTGGAAATAGTGTTTTAATTATAAGGTTCACAATTAATTATGCGCTCTATTTTGGAAATGAGATATAATGTTGTAGAACATACCTGTTGGTATTGTTTCTAAAACTTCGTAGAAGTTTCTAGTCAAACCACCACTACTTTACTATATGACTTTGACTGTGGTTAAGACTTAATTTATCACGAAACGCTTGAAAATATGACATACATAGATACTTACTAACACAGGCAGAATGCACTAAGTGTGACGCCAAAAATATATCATGTAAAAAAACACATGCAATTTTATTTTCATTAGCTTTCAGAACCACTCCATATCGTTTAGTAATAGTATAATAAAATGCTATATAAAAATCTTAACATAATACACCTAATTAGGCACAATGTCACAAAAATTACAATAAATTCCAAAAAATTAATGGCACATGATGATTAATAAAAATGTTAAAAAATATGCCAAATAATAATAATCGAATGTACGAGTATATATAAATGTCAAATCATCTCAATCTAAACTGTGGTTTAAAAACTGCCTTTTCTATGTGAAGTTTGGACCAGTGCTTCATTATAGAGCAGATAACTAAGATTTACCTATAAACCATAACAAAAGTGTTTACAGTTACAAGTAAGAATACAGGGGCTAGTCCCGTGTTGTTGCAATTTTGTTGCTGAAACCCAAGCATTACCCACAAAATAGTGTTGGCGGGTCGCGGTCTCAATCACCATGATGTAAGAGCCTTTTACACGAGTAAAACGAGGTCATACCGCCATTTGTTTAGGGACAAACATCAAGGCGGTAGCAAACACATTTGCCGCTGACTGCCCGTGTTGGTAGCAAAACTGGAAACTTTGACTGTAATAATCAACAAATTCGATGTATCTACCTAAATAAAAACTTTAAAATGATGAAGTCTTTAGCAATCCGTACAAAAATAATAGTAATTTCTTATTTCAGATTAATATTTTGTTCTCATAGTGTTTTAAAGTTTTTTAGTCTAAATTTCGACACTTGTCTTTTCGCAAAACTCGAGACTAATCAGTCACGAATCTTTGAAGTCCTTCGGTTACGAGCCCCTTTAACTCATTTTAGTACCATAAACCTTTTTTGAGTCCACATCATTATTAGTTAATGAGCATAACGTGTTACATTTATAAAAAATACAGTAAGTTAATTACAAAATACAAACGATAATAATTTTCATTTATAAATAAATGATTTCAAGTTCATTATTTACAAACATCTACTTAGTGTTTTATTTTACACCTTCATTCAATTAAAACTCCTCAGAGTTAAAGCTCAATCGCGATTTATTTTAAACAAACTAGTTAGTCTCGACTTCTAAACAGGACTCGCGTCTTCAAATAATTATTCAAAATTCAAAAGTAATTGAGTTCAATCTTTCTTTTTTTTAAAGATTATTTATTGTACACAGTTTAAGCAGTTGTCATTACTGTGTAAAAAGTGTAAATATAAAAAATAACACTATTATAACACGTTAAATAAATATCGTAAGTCACACACAGCGCTATCTGAACCAAAACTAAGCAAAGCATGTACTATGGAGGTCAATTAACTGACATACATATGTTTTTTGTAAATACATACTTATAATAAATACAGAACACCCAGACACAGAAAAAACATTTGTTTATACCACAAATGTTTGTCCTGGGTGGGAACCGAACCCACACCCTACAGCTCTTAAAGCAGATATACTACCAAAGAGCTAGCTGGAATAGTCTACCACAGCTCCCACCTGGTGTTAAAAACGCGTTATTTTTTATAGGTGTTTTATTATACCTCATTTGATGCTAAATAACCAAAAGTATTCTCGAAGACTGTAAACATAGCCTGGAATAAGACACTTACTGACTTCAACCACTACATAAATCTCGTACTGTTGTATTCTTAAATAAAATATTTTTCTGTAAAAAACTTCATTTTGTGTCCGTAGCAACTTATTGTGGTCACACTATGTATGCGTTTACGACTCCTCAGCGAGTGAGCGACATCAAAAACCGCTTAGCGTGTCCCAGAACACCATCTTGGGACGCCTGGTTGTGTACTTTATATGGCACGCATTGTAATATGTCCTTCGTGCTCTATTACGAAAAACTTTCTAGTTATCAGTTCAATTTCTAAGACTAAAAAGGATTTTTAAAGAGAAATAATGACTAAAATCTATTTTTAACTCATAAGGTCTAGCTTGAAAACTATCGACAACTACGTGATGTGGTTTAGCTTTTCTATTCTGTTAGCTTGGAAAATATGATAGAACAAAAATCTTTTAAATAAGTGACAAACTATAACTTGGAAATATTTTACAATACAATTTTTCTACTTTGAAAAAGTGTAGCTGGATCCTACCTAGCCTACTCAAATATTTTTTTGTAAATTCAAAATCTATTTTGAAATTGTTTTTTTTTTTTGTAAATATTTAATAATAATCACCATCATAATAACATATTATTATCATTAATAAAAAAACCAATTGGATTGGGTGGAATGTTCAATGATGCTCATGGCGCGGACTTATCCGTATGAAAAAAAAAAAAAAAAAAAAAATGATGAATGTTCATGCAACCTAGTAGCAATAGTGTATGGGATGATGAATTTAAAATATAATAATACCTAGTTATCTATGATAACGTTTTAATTTACGTAGTATTCAAGTTTATAGGGATTCAAACTGTAAACCATATAAAATTGTAAAAGGTTTTATCATTCATGAATAATAAACAAAGATAAGACTCTCTGAATTATTTAATAATAAATAACTCGCAAACAAATAAAATTCAGATAGGTCGAAACTCAATACAAGCCAATGGCATACCGGTAAGTGTATTAAAGAGGGTAGCGGATTGTGGAAAGGGGCGATATGATATTTATCAGCCTTTTGATGTGAATACGTCTTTAAATTTGCTTTCATAGTGAAAGGCAAAATTCAGAAAAGTGATGATAAGAAAATTGTGGGATATATCTATTATCTACATCCAAAATATAATTACATCACTCGATAGCTAATAGAGTGTGCAAGAGCTCCATGACCTTATCCTACCTTCTCGTTTCCACTACAGGACAAGCAGAAGAACGGCACGGCACTACCATCCGCTCCTCGTGGACGTTCCCAGTATTAAATAAATAAATAAATAATAAATATCATAGGACATTACACACAGCGCCATCTGACCCCAAACTAAGCAGAGCTTGTGCTATGGAAGACAGATAACTGATAGAATACTTAAATACTTTTTTTTTGTAAATACATACTTATAATACATACAGTACACCCAGACACAGAACAAACATCGATGTTAGTCACACAAATGTTAGTCCTGAGTGGGAATCGAACCCACGCCCTTCAGCTCTCGAAGCAGACACACTACCAATGAACCAACAGGGCTGTCAAATTCAGGGCTGTATTCATATGCAGCAATTCGGCTCTACTTTCTTGATGTGCACAGCCCATGAGTGGAAGTCATTGCCGGCTTCTTTATTTCCTACAAACTACAAATTGGACATGTTTAAGGCAAGCCAGGTAAGACAGGCGAGGTTGGTTGGTTTGATTGTTGGTGTTTGTTTTGTTGTTTGGTTGGTGTTTGTTTGTTTTGTTGTTGTTTAGTGAATAGATTTCTTGTCGACCAGTGTGCTCTTCTCGGCCACACCGTCGTTTTCCATCAGGCGAGTTGGCACCCAAACGTAGATCTATTCAATGTTAAAAAAAATAGTAAAGATTTTTTTACGTCGGGTGAACATTTTAAACATAGCATATTTTATTTGCTTACAGAACTTTTTATCTAGCATTGATAGACCTCTCTAGTGGTGTCAAGTAGGTGCTAAAAGGCACAATCTTATTCGATATTATTTTTCTTTTGAAAGTACCTAATATTATTTTTTTAATTACATCTACACATCTATTTAATTCATAAAATGTAGATTCACTGCGAATTACGAATTATAAATTTATCTCTATTCCAGAATAATAATTATCATCACGATCGATACAGTCGTTTGTGTTAGTAAAAGCAAACAGACAAATAAAATTATTTTCGCATCTTATATCTATTACTACTACTAGTACTTACTTGTTTTTTGTTTTGAACCCATATTAGCTATTTTGGTCAGTCATCAAAAATTATACGTACTTTTTATTTCATCCATTTATAAATTTTCGTCCGTCAAAGCTTTATAAAAACAAAATAAACATTGAAGTTTGGATGGCGCTGTGTATGCAAAAATATTTATTTACTCAATTTTATCACTGAATTTTGACCACTGCACTTCATACGCCAATCTTCTATACCAAACACAACATATTAGACAATAGACAATAGACAACACTTTATTTGCGACATAAAACACATTTCAACATAATTTACAATACATACATGTATACAAAAAAATAAACAATAAACATAAAACAGAAAAAAAATAAAATATTATTGTTATTCCATTAAACTGTCATATTTACGCATTCAATGCTCCTAGCAGTACAAACATTTCCTGGCAAATTAACGGGGGACTGATCAGATTTCCGAATTAAACGGCCCGTGAGTTCCATCACGAAGGCAATTAGGCCGCCTTTTGGTCTCCCCTATGGTCGCTGCCCACTTTGATTGGCCATCCGAACATGTGGAGCTCTATTCGCACGGTTGTCTTCTATGAATTGTGATATAATTCACCATTTTTTATCCAGATATATGTGTAAAAAATGCTAGCATAAAAATAACGCTTATTTAACTAAAACTACAATTACACGCGTAATTTTTTGAAAAATTATAAACTCGATTTTACTAGTCTACTTTTTATTCCGGAAAACGCTGATAAAATCGCGAAGCGCAGCTAGTGACAGGTATTAAATAAATTATATTTCAAAAATGACAATTATTTTGTTACATTATCATGAAAAATACATATAAATTAAATAAACTAATAAATATCGTAGGACATTACACACAGCGCAATCTGACCCCAAACCAAGCAAAGCTCGTACTATAGAAGTCAGATAACTAATAGAATACTTAAATACTATTTGTTGTAAATACATACGTACTTAATACACAAGACATAATAATAATGTATTCAATTAATTATCTACAAACCAAAACTAATCAAATTTTATGGATTAATCATAAAATATATTTAATTTTTACATTTGTAAAATTATTGTGACTCATCTCTACACTAATAGATGTCTCATGTCGCAGTCCAGTGAATTAGGGATGATTAGACTGTGTTTAACCACTGTGTAATTGACACTAGCTTAGGTTAGATAGATCTGGGATCGATTTAATCTACATTCTATCATACATATAACTGTATCCGTTGGTTGATTTAGTATATAATTATTTATAAGTACACCCCAACCACCATCATCTAATCTATCATCCATCATCGTAGCAAATTCTTCTATGTTATAGAGTTGAGTTAAATTTGGAAAAGTTTTGTTGACTTATAAACAAAATATGTTATATCAAGCAAAATATTTATTTTTCACTATTTTAGAATTGTACCTATAGTCAAAGTTATATACAATGATCCCCCATTTGGTTTAGTATACATAAATAATAAAATAAACTTTCACCTTTACCTAGCTGCGCCCCGTGGTGCTACCCGCTACATGTTTTCGGTATAAAAGTAACCTTTGCGTTAATACCTAGGGTCTCAGCTACCTTTATTAGCTATTTATTAATTAGATACATTTCGAAGAATTTTTCTGTAGTAAAACGATAAAACTTCTTGAAAAGCTACCTTGCTGTTGTTTTTACTTAAATTTATGTACGTCTACCGCTGGGGTAGACGTGTTCTAGAGTGGAGACCGCGTATTGGCAAGCGTAGCGTAGGACGCCCTGAGACTCGATGGAGTGACGATATACGTAGGACAGCTGGCGGTGGATGGAAGCGAAAAGCCGAAGATCGGGCTGAGTGGCGTGTCTTGGGAGAGGCCTATGTCCAGCAGTGGACTAGTGTAGGCTGATGATGATGATGATGATGATGTACGTGTTCACACCTTACGGTAGAATGTAAATTTCTAATAGTTAAGCAGTCCATATTTTTTCTATGGAGTACTTCATAAGCAGTCTGTAAATCATTCCAGCTATATTGGACCCTTGCCACGGGAAATGCCTCCCATCATCGCATAACTCAAATATGTCCGTAACAAAGACATAGCAAAAACCGTTGAGGGCGTAAATCCATCAGCGTGGTGTGACGTATCACGTACGAGACCCGACGGACGCCAACTTTACGACAGACCTACGTCCGTAAAAGTTAAAGCGGCTTAAGCTATAAGCGTCTTGCTAGTTAGTCTGCTCTTTCAAAATGCTTGACCATAACTTTATAGATTAAACTACGAGATGGATGAAAAACAATCTTGACGCCCTAACTACCTACTAAAAAAACCATTTCACTTATTTCTTTTTTTTTAACATAAACATGAGGCAACTAAAAACTTACACGTAAAATTTATATGTATATTACGCTTAAAATGAATATGGCTAATATATTAGCTGATTGAGTGTTTTAGTAAGTTCTCTTATTTTGCAAAAGAGCAGAAATGATCAGTCGATTTTCTCAATAACAAGGCATATGTACATTACCTTTTCACGCTGCGTATAGATATAACAAGAGTTTGAAAATACTTAGTTGGCTAGAGCGATTTTATTCATTTTATTAATTAGTAATAATTTAATTGAGATTTTGACGCTAGCTGAAGTATGTGAGAGCAAAAGGGACGTGACACTATTTTACGACAGAAACTTAAAAAAAAAACTTGTATTAAATTATGTACGTATCTTAAATAGTATGGGACGCGGCCAACTTTTGGAGCACGTTGTTTAAAATTAGAGATCGATTAAACTATCTATATCAAGGAATCAATTTATGCAGATGTGAAAGTCGACTGCTTTTATTTTCAATAACTCTATCTTTTCATGCCTTAGGCCGCTTTCTGTAATGTTCTGAACGAGCTCTGTCTAGGGACCGCATGTCAGACGTATGCCTGTACCCCAAAATATCTTAGTTACGATCCGGCTTAGCCGTGCCATGGACGTGAACGAGGCATTACAGACCCATTTGTGTTTAGAGGGTTAAGAGACACCTTCGAGCCGTGTAGGTGTTATTCTACACTGTTAAGGATGATAGCTAGATGTACAATAAAACTAAAAGCCGCGTGCTTAGCTGGTACGCGGCTTCACTGATCTGAGCAAATATCTTAGTTCGTAAGGCTACATTACTAAATGTGGTCATTAGAAATCATGACGACAGGATCGGATATTTTGAGGACAATTTCTCCTGAATTATGATTTTGATGGAAACAAAATAATTTATACGAATTATTAGCATTACGATGTATAATATTAATATGTACAATATTTTAGTATTTTTTTTATTTGCGTAATAATATTGTATTCTATTCTAATATCTAAAAAATGGTACTGGTTTTTTTTACTTCGCATTTTTCAATGTATTTTCTAATTAAAGACGGTAGCATGACAACATTAATATGTGTCATAAATATACGTTAAATATATAATTATTTTTTTACTACAGTTTACAGGCTAGGTGTTCGACTACAACTCATCCGATGTTATGTGACGTTGTAGTGATGGTAAACCTACCTAGACAGGAAGGGAACTGATATAATCATACGTCAATATGTATTGCTGAACAGAATTTAGTAACTAGCTAAGGTACCAAAACGCATTAGCTAAAAGCGAGCCTGAAGTTTAAACTATTGCATTGCAATACAATGCTTCTCAAACTTTGCACCCAACCTCAAAGCGGAGCCGCTCAAACTTTCTGCCAATCTTGTGTTCCGCACCGAAAGAATATCTTTTCCATGTGAAAACTTTAAAACAACACTTTTATGCTAATAAAGTCAGTCACAATGCTCTGTTAAACTCCATCGGGATTCAATTCAAAATGTTCACGAAACTTGGTTCAACTTCAAAGAGAGTAAAGAACAAACACTGAAAGTTGGCGCCGAGACTTTGACAGGGTCTGACTTTATACCAGCCCTGGAATTCATATTAACCGGTATCTTAGAAGATTACCGACCCTGTGGGTAATTTTGTATGAGTTAGTTTTAACCAAACAAAAGGTACTCAGAATAAGAAATGCTAGAATAGGCATGGCTATTGAGATTAACCGCCGAATTCAATAAAACAATGAATGTTAAAGTAGCGATGCTCTGGACTTTGTTTTATTTAGTTTTGGGTACCTACTGCTACAATATTAATGAACAGGTGTTTTCTTTTATAATAATTTCGTTTGTCCCATTACTTAAAAAAGAGCAATCAGGATCGCCTTTAAAACAAAATTGATTTAAAATATTGATTGATTGATTTGTTGATTGTTGCAGAATTAGTAAGTAAGAAAGTATGTATTTGTTACATACGTATGTAATATGTCAAAATAATTTTGGAAAAATTAATTATAGGTTTCGGCTCCTTAGATTAATTAATTTACTATTGTAATATATTAGGTTCAAGATTTAAGATATAGATATTTATTGCTTCCATAATTTAAAATATAAAGTAGTAGGTATATGGTACACAGTCAAATATGACCTATCAATTTTTTTTTTTTTTTTTACCTAGGGAAATCCTTAATGGATACCACCCGCCACGGGGGTGGCAGGGTGGTTATGTGGGACTCTCCGTCAATATGACGGCCTACCCGCTAAAAACCCCGGGGTGTTCCATCTCAACACTTTTAGTCGAGGTTTCGGGCACGCTTGCGCATTCGTCCGCTACCTCGACAGCGCTAGTCCCAACTGGACTCCTTCTCGGGGAACTACTGCTCCGCCCGGCCTGGTGACGATGTATGGGAACACCGCATACATCGTTCATCCTCGGGAGACCTATCAAGACCTGCCAAACTCTGTCAGGCACAGCAACGTTTATAAGAGAGTACGTGTAAAACGTTTATGAATAGAATTTCGTTATATTTATAGTTTAGTTTAAAAAAAAAAGTTAAATTAGCTGTTAGTTGTATTTCATTTTTTTTAACTGTATCGAATGATGTAATTAAATTTTAAATGTAAATGATAAATATGTAACTGCGACAAACTGTATCCCCAATTTTGCTGCTATAAAGTTTCTAAATTGCCTTCAACTATAAAAGCAAATGTAAAGGCTAAGTCGTATTCATTTACCTAAAAACTTACATATGTAACTGAAAGCATATATCGTATACCAAAAATACACTACACAAAAGCAAAAAACACAACACATTTATTGGTTAGCCGCGTAACGAGGGTTTCTTCTAGTTTCAAAATTCTACATCTGTACAAGTCCCTTCTAAGCATACAATCTTATTGGATCAGGCCTCAGCTAATGTTTGCTCGGCCCATACCAAACTGCTGAGAATCAATTTTATGTTCCATTCTCTAGTTGACCCGCAAGATTTGCAATCCTCTGCTTACGAAATCTGACATCAACTGGAACAAAACATCGTTTCTCAAACTGTATATGCCTTTCAAGGTGACCCGACTCGAAGTGTCTTGATTGTTTACTAATCATCCACAAATTTATTGTCTATTTTTTTTTTTTTTTATAACTTTATTTGTGGTTCTTACAGCTTGAGTAGGTCATGAGATCATAAGTAGGTTAGTTTACGGAAGCGCGCGTATACCAAAATGTTGGTTCGAGAGCACGTGCCTTCATAAATTAAATAAAAAATAAATAAACGGTAAAGCTAATTTATAATTTACAGACAACGAATTACATTTTTACAAACATAAGTATTGGTAAAATAAAAGTCCAAATTTACTTACCCATGTGATTTTTTTTACCATTTACATGAAACTTAAAAGTTTGAGGAACGATGGTTTTGGAAAACCTTTATTTATTAAACCTGGATATTTCGAAGATACTTTTAAGGTTTTTGCTGAGATATGAAATCTGTTATAATACCTACATTGTTCTGTTTGTCCGAAAAGAAGGGTCGTATTGTTTGTCTGTAAGATACATACTGGACGTTACATAGAGTTTTAGCAATACGACATTTTTTTTTTTTTTTAATGGTTGACAGGCTAGTTGTTTTGACCACAGCTCACCTGATGTCAATTGAAGGTGTGGCCGAAGATGGTAAAGCACACCTAGCCTGGAATACAACTACTAATCTACTCATTACATTAAATAACTTCTAGAACATCAGTTTTTTACATACGATATAAAAAGACATTAGATTTATAGAAACTCTTTATTGAGTACACTCTTTATCGTATTATCAACTGAAACTTTTTTTATTTTTTTATTTGATCAATTTTTCAATTACTTGGTGGTAGATCTCTTTAGCAGGAGGTCGTCTTGGTAGGTACCACCACAGTATCAGATATTCTGCCGCCGAGCAGTATGTGTAGTGCAGTATGTTTCGGTTTAAAGGGTACTCTAGCGAAATTACAGGGCTATTGAGACTAACCATCGAAAGTCTTAAAGTAATGAGCGCCAAAGCAGTGATGCCTTGAACTTTGTTTTACTACACAAAGTTCTGTGTATCGCTGCAATGGTCATGGATAGGCGTCATCTCTTACCATCAGGAAGGCGTTTCGTTCGACTCATTACTTTTAAAATGAAAACAGACATTTAATAAAAAAAAAAATTAATTTTTATTACTTTTTTCACATTTCCATCCTTTGAGTTAAACGTCATCATCGTCGTCCCTTATGAGTTAGCGTTGCTATTAAAGGCCCATTATTTCTAAGCTAATAATAAAAAGGTAAGAAAACTAAGCTCAGGTCATATTCACAATCATACTCATCTTCACGGTTTTTTTACCATAGTAACTAAAATATTGAAACAAAAGAAGCTGTTTTATTCACTAAACTTCCTTGACCCTGGCTAAATGTATAAGACAGATCTTTTTTGAAATGATTGATGCCCTATTAAAAACTGTTTATAATCCTTTACCCATTATGTTACCTATACGGACAATTATTTTTCTCGAAATCATCACACTGATATTCTAAATGTTGTTCAATTCGATTGTAAAATTAATACACATAAGTATTTAGTGACTACATACTTTTCCGATGACCTAATAAAGACCGCAGGAACGCGCTGGATGCGAGCTGGTTCCAACCGGTCTTTACGGAAGCCAATAGGGGAGGCCCATGTCCAGCAGTGGACGTCCTACGGCTGAAATGATGATCATGAATGATGATACTTTTTGCATACACAAAAAAATTGTTAAAACAAATAGATATTTCTCTGTTTCTATGTTCCAAATATTCATTTGATAGATTCGGAACAAAGTTTATTATGTTAGTCCGAATTCGCTTCAAAAAGTAACGTAAATGTTGATTGCTTTCGATCTTTTGAATAAACCGTTCTCAACATTACTGTCTCTACCCAACTTTGGTATAACATACAGTATAATGAACAGTTTCGTAGAGTCCAACAAAACCATTTTACTCCGACCAAAACAGCACCCTCATCCTGCCATGGTTACCCATTTAAGCTCCATTCAAACTTTTATGGTATCCT
Source organism: Biston betularia (assembly GCA_905404145.2). NCBI lineage: Eukaryota > Metazoa > Arthropoda > Insecta > Lepidoptera > Geometridae > Biston > Biston betularia. The sequence continues at coordinate 3,818,518 of FR989877.1, forward strand.
AGTCACTCGACCCATAACAATGTACAGTTTCCTAACTTTAATTATTACAATGAGGCCATATATAATAAGCCCCTTGTCGGATTGAGTTTTCCATTGATTTCCCCGTAGAATCGTTCGGGAAACTTCTTTTGAAGAAGTTTTTGAGGTATTGATAGGATAGTGGGCGTAGGAAAATGGTAGCAGAGAGGATAGCTTTATTGGACTTTTTGTGGCAATTAATGTTAAATTTGGTGTATGAACTTCGATTAACTAGTTATTCGCTCCAAACTGTATCCTTAAGACTGCCCTGTTAGCTCATTTGGTAGAATATCTGCTCCAAGAGCCATTGGGTGTGAATTAAATTCCCGCCAGAACAAACATTTATGTGACAATAAATGTTTGTTCTGTGTCTGGGAGTACTGTATGTATATAAGTATGAATTTACAAGAAAAAAGAGTATATAAGTATATCAGTTATCTGGTTCATATAATATAAGCTTTGTTTAGTTTTAAGCTAGATGGCGCTCTATAAGATGTTCAACGATAGTTAGCTAGGTATTTAATGAACAGTTAAGACGTAGTAGAAATTGCTCTACACCTTCGTTCACGTTTTTCTTACGTATAGCAAGGATGTGAAACTCTTATTCGGTGTATATATATCCTATTTAGTTGAATTAGAGTGTCTTCAAATACAGGGCGAGCAAGCGTGCGCTACCTCAGATCGCGTTACTGTTTAACATCGGACAAGCTGTGGTCAAACACAAACCTATGTTAATTAAAAAAAAACTTTATCATTAGATTTTTTTTGTATGGATATATTTAAAAATTCAATTAGAAATAATGAAAATGAAACAGTAACCAAAAAAAAGTCCAAAGATCGAACAAAAAAATTGTCCGCTCAAATTTTAATTCAGAATTCATCGTCGCCGAGTTTCGTCCATAGACAATATTCATTACAGTCTTTACTCGGCCGTAGTGTTTTTAATTAATGAAGCTGTAGCGTACAAAATTAATGAGTGCCCGACGGATATAGTTCAGTTTACGACGGTATTAAAGCCTTTATTAAATTTGTTTACGACGGAAAAACTGCCTAAAAAGTTGTGAGACGGTTAATCGCTGGAGCGTTTAGCGGAAATGTTCGTTATTAATATTAATACGGTGGAAATGAAGCGTGGTTAAATACTTTTTGCTATTAACTAAAAGTAATATATTTCTTGGTAAGCTTAAAGTAGCACAACGAGCTATGGAGAGGGCTATGCTCGAAGTTTCCCTGCGAGATCGAATCAGAAATGAAAAGATCCGTAGACGAACTAAAGTAACCGAAATAGCCCAGAGAAGCAGCAAGTTGAAGTGGTAATGAGCAGGGAACATAGCACGCAAAACTGATGGTCGATGGGGCTGAATGTTCTGGAGGCCACGAACCGGCAAGCGAAGCGTAGGACGTCCACCCACAAAGTGGACAGACGACCTAATAAAGACCGCAAGAACGCGCTGGATGCGAGCCGCTTCCTACCTACCGGACTTTGTGAACAATGGGGGAGGCCTATGTCCAGCAGTGGACGTCCTACGACTGAAATGATGGTGATGATGAATATATTTCTACCGAGTTACTTTATTTGGACACATGGAAAGAAATGGTGATGACAGATGGAGTAGATCTGTGACTCGTTGCCATGTGATGGTAAACGCTGCCGCGGTTGCCAGCAAAACGGTGACTTGATACATTCAAAAGTTCTATGGAAGTACCTAGGGCTTCCACAGCATGAAAGCTACGCGATTGTATATCGTTCGCCCACACAATAAGGTCTGCGGTCGCTTAACTTTTTGGTGGTTGTCAAAATTGAATGGCTATTAAAGGTCATAGCACGGCCCATAAGCCATAAGCAATGTTTGCGCCGAGTACTTTCTAGTACTCGGCTGGCTAGCTACCATTCTCAAGTTCAAAATCTGCCGCCAAGCACCTAACGATGTGACAAATATGAACAAATTTGACTGTAGGCTCAACTTCAAAATCGTCCCCAAAAATTTGCTGTTCTAAAAAGTACGTTAACCCTTCAAAAAATCTATGGAACAGCAAACATTTTTTAGTGCGATTTCAAAGTTGTACCCACAGAAGACGTTTTTAATAATGACGAGTACAAATGCCCTTTTAAGCTTAGTAGGAACATAGCTTAAATGTAACAAGTCACCGACTAACAAACGTAATGAGCGATCAAAGAAAACACAAGATACGACATACGTAATCACATACCAACGTGCCTCTAGCTCGTAATTTCGGTCGAAATTGAAACTTTTAACAATGCGTAAGTATTTCGGTCCCAGTTGTCATGATAACTCTGTAATGAGCTCAAGGGAAGTTTTGAAATCATGGTGCAGCCCAAAAGTGGGACAAACTCCGTCAAAGAGTTGATTCACATGTTTATTAAAATATGGTACCTAAACTTGTACATGGGCTGTTTATTTTAAAGTTGAAGTGTTACATTCAAGTTCCTTTTTTGTTTTGGTTGCTATGGTGGAAATTTTAATAAAACATACAATTTGCGTGTCTTTAGTTTTCCTCTCGGTAAACGTAATCCATCTTAGACCGCACTACTGCCTAACATCAAGCAGGGTGTGGTCAAACACAAACCTACATAGACTTAAAAAATAATTATTATATTTTATCTTAACTTTATAAATAAATAAATATCATAGGACATTACACACAGCGCCATCTGACCCCAAACTAAACAGAGCTTGTGCTATGGGTGACAGATAACTGATAGAATACTTAAATACTTTTTTTTTGTAAATACATACTTGTAATACATACAGTACACCCAGACACAGAACAAACATCGATGTTAGTCACACAAATGTTAGTCCTGAGTGGGAATCGAACCCACGCCCTTCAGCTCTCGAAGCAGACACACTACCAATGAACCAACAGGGCTGTCGAATGTGTTTATGTTGGTTTATTGAACGTTATTTTATTGATTGATTGATTGTACTGGCTAATCATTCAACTACTAATCATTGATTCAATGGTAGCCCCCGATGGATATTCTTGGGTTTTTTTATTAAGGTTATAGGTAGTTGAATATGTTATTGCCACATCTCCAACCATCGAGAACCAAATAGGTACGTAGGGAAACTGATACTCTATTGTACATAATTATATGACCGATTCTGCGAGAGATCAACTCTACTTAGTAAATGTTTTTACATTTATTATCTCGCGTTACATTTTTTGTTTAGGTGGGGGTTTTTAAACTATTTAATCCTTTTTCAATAACTTTTCATGTTAATCGTCATGGGTTTTTTTCAAAATTTATAATTTTACTTTTTTGCAGTGTAGTGTTCACTGTTTTGCTTAAGTAAGTTATTATTATATACTTTTTCGTTGAATATGCAAAACTTAGCACAAGAATAGACCTTCAAACTTGTAATTCTAAGCAACTGGCCGCAAGTTAATTGTCTAGACCATTTGGTTGCATGACAAATTATCCTTTGGACTGACAATCTTCTATCTAGCGGACAAGCACATCATTAATCACTGATACTTCACGAATTTCACAACACTTATTATTTTCCTATGAACTATTAATCTTACCAGTATTGGCTTATCTTATAGCTTTTTCCAGAAAAAAAATATTGACAGATTTCTCGTACTTTTTGGGGTTGAATTTAAGGTTAACCTTTCTGGGGTTCTATAAATCAAATAAAACCATTATTAATCGGTACTATACTAGTGGTTTATTCAAATTGTGTTATATCTGCATTGAGACTTGTGAAGTGTTGGTCAAAAGTGATAATTACACATAGCCTGGAGTGGAACTGGCGTTCACCTGAGCCGCAATACATCTTTAAAGCCAAGTGCTGGTAGAGTTTCAACTTGGAGGAAACTAACCAGTCAAGTACTAGAAAGCTACTTATGCTATACCTGCTATGCTATGGTTTCCTCAAGATGTTTTTTTTCACTAGCAGGATGGTATCTGAACTCACGCTTCTTCATCATAGCAACTAACTTTTTTTTTAAATGTAATGATAAGGACTAGACGCTCTCCTGATGATAACAGATAACGCCTGTTCATGACCATTGCACAGAACTTTGAATAGCACAACAAAATCCAGAGTATCGCTGCTTTGGCGCTCATTACTTCGAGACATTCGATGGTAAGAATCAAGATATATCTATCTATACTATTATAAAGAGGACATATTTGATTGCTTGTTTGTTTATTTGTATTGAATAGGCTCCGAAACTACTAGATGGATTTCAAAAAATATTTCACCGTTGGGAAGCTACATTATCTCTGAGTGACATACTTTTATCCCTGTATTCCCACAGGAACGGGAACTACGCGGGTGAAACCGCGAGGCGTTCGCTAGTAAAGAAAAAAAAAATTAGACAAACAAAACAAAGTGAATTTGTATCCGAACCAGTTATTTCCGTGTCAAAAGTAAAACTGTCCTATTTATGTTTGGCTATTAAAAAAGTTCTCAAATACCCTTCAAATTATCCAACTAATCATTGGGAAATGTAAATAAACAATCCGTTCTAATGCGATAAATTCAATCAAAACGACTGTATACCAGTAAAAAGCAACTTTAACAATAAAAACTTGCACAAGAGAAAATCCTTTATATCTGTTTACAAAACTTGGGCAAAGACTTACGAGTGTAGATAACGCAAACCTTTTTTCCATTTCCTAGGTTATTCAAAACTTCATTCCAGCAATTGTTAATTAATTTATTTAATTTATTTTCTATAAGTAGCCTAAAATAACGTATAATTATACCTCAGTTTTATTTTTGTTGTTGTTTCAGTTGTCATTTGTCTCAATGGCAGCCCGTACACGTAGCGCGCGATCCGCGATCAATGATCGCGATCCAGACTGATCGTGTACGAAGCGGATTGACGGACTGATGCTCCGGATCGCATAATATCTAGAAATTTTGAAATCATGATCGCGGATCGTGATCATGATTGAACGTGTAAGGTGGCCCAATGAATTCACTTCCTTATCAAAAAAAAAACAGCAGAACTAATAACTATTTATAAATTACTATCACTATTTTTATTATCACTACTGTTCACTACAATGCGGAGAACTGAGCCAGTTTTAATAAATGTGTGTGTAGCATCGTAGCTCCCGAACGGTTGAACCAATTTTGATTTTGTTTTTTTTTTTAAAGTATCAGTCGGCAGCTATGTTTGATGAAAGTCGGTCCAAGATGGCCGCGGCCACAAAATGGCGGATTACATATTTTCTTATAACTCTCTCAATATGGGTATCAAATAAAAGTGATTGACTAGTAGAGCACTATACAGTATCTACGACGGATGTAATCGATAAATAAAAATTAAAGGATATTTTACGCAACGTCATCTAGCCCCAAACTAAACAACAACTTGTATTATGAGTACCACCTGATAGAATACTCATAGGTTTTTTTCGGAAAACACACTTGTAATACAAACGAAACACCCAGACATAGAACAAATATCTATGTTCGTCACACAAATACTAGTCCAGAGTGGGTATCAAACCGACGCTCTTCAGCTCTTGAAAGGTAAGATCGTAGAACACAGCTAAAATAAAAATAAAATGTATTTTCAGTTTGTAGCGATGATAGCTCAGTGGTTAGCGTGGTAGGTTCGCATGCCGAAGGGCGTGGGTTCAAACCCCAACAATGAGCTTGAGCTGCCGGTGAAGGAAAACATCGTGAGGAAACCAAAGCATGGTGGTAGGGTACTTTAGTACTCGGCTGGCTAGCTACCACCCTCAAGTTGAAAATCTGCCGCCAAACATCTAACGGTGTGTTCCGGCAGCCTCACTTGAGAGCCAGTTGCATTCCAGGCTAGGTGTGCTTTACCATCTTCGGCCACACCTTTACTTGACATCAGGTGAGCTGTGGTCAAACTCCTAGCCTGTCAACCATTTAAAAATATATATATAGATAAATACTTACTGTACTTTTGTTACTTCTGTACTTTTTTCTGTTTATGGTGTGCACAAAAAAATATGCATAAAATATTCCTGTACATATCGTCTTGTCTACGTCTATCTCCAAGTCTGTGGTTTAACGCAAGTCAAATTAAAGGGTCGAGATTCATTACGCTTCGTCTTGGGTGAGTTTTGTAACTTCGTGAAGGGACAAAATTAATTGTTTACGTTTGGGTAAATTGTCACAGAGTTGTGGGTGCCATGGGAAAAAGTATATTTAATATTTTAAAGTAAAAATAATCTACCAGTAATGTGATTGTCACAGCTTTTTTTTAATTACAAAAAGGGGGGTTGCGTGGTACCGCCATCTCACCTGATGTTTAGTAAAGATACAGTTTATGATGGAGCATTTGCTAAGATGATGAGCATTTGCAGTTGCGATTTGAAAGCACCTAGATTGTCTCTATCCGGGAATAACCACTAAGGCAGCAAATTCATTAGCTTGGCGGCAGAATATCTGGTACTGCGGTGGACTAACAAATAGATGCAACATTTTTCAACATGTTTCGAGGTATAAGGTTAGCGCAAGCCAGCTCCTTACGCATTTAATGTCACTTACTACGTACGTGATAAAATTCATGAAAAGCAATTCAATTTTAATGAAGTCCCGATCCTCAAAGCTGACAGGTTATCCCACGCCTTTAATTGGATATTCCCGAAACAAGGCCAAAACAAAGAACTTTTGTTTACGAAAAAAAAAATATTGTTATCTTTAAAAACACCAACTTTTGCTGGCTTCTTCAATTAAAACCGATTCAGGGGTGATCCTTTGTGAATAAAGAAATATAAAAAAATTCCCATTGTTTTAAAAACCGTTTTGCGAACGGACGGAACCCGAAGGAAGAGAAAATTTTTGTTTTACAAACTTGTTATAAGATAAAATCCAATAAAAGCCGCGAGGAAATTCGACGTTTCCTTATAACGAGCTATTTACTGTATTGTACGACGACCAATGTTGGTAAAGCCCAATAAATATGTGAAACAGAAAACTTCGATAGTTCGAATGGAGACAATAAAACTTGCCCGCAATTCTTTCAAACGGACACGTCGTCGTTGTCATTGAGAAACTTTTTTCTATTTTTTTGGCAAACAAACGCAGTGGATCGTATCTTTTTTATGACTTTTAGAGCTTTACCTTTGACTGGCATTTGTGGAATGTTTAGAATTGTTGAAAATACTTCTATGGAGAACACAAAAGACAATTTTATTTAAGTTCACAAATGCGATTTCCCAGTAAAGATATATTTTATGTTTGTAGTATGTAAATTTTTTTTTAAGTAGTAATATCATACAACAAATTCTACAAACAAATAGAAACTATTATGTACACTATAAATAAGGTAAAAATATTCATGACTAACATTCTTATTGCTTAGCATCCAGTTTCGCGAAAGCCCTGTTCTTTTTTTATAATCTATCTCACTGCTGGGCGTGGGCCTCTCTTCGCTGTGAGAAGGGTAAACCCCTAGTCCACCACGTTGGCCAAGTGCGGGTTGGAAGACTTCACAGATCATCGACAACTTTTTAAATAACTTTACGTGTAAGTTTCCTCACGATGTTTTCCTTAACCGTTTGAAGTAATCGGCAATAGGCACATAACTTCGTTCATTGTGCGGTCTGCTAGACAGTGGAATGCGCTATCTGAGTAAGTGTTCCCCGATGGGTATAATCTGGGTGTCTTCAAGTCGAGTGTGAATCGATACCTTCTAGCAAGCGTGCTCCATCTTAGACCGTATCATCACTTAACATCAAGTGAGATAACGGTCAAACGTAAAACTGTTTCTATTTTTTTTTTAAATGACAGAGGTGCATGTCGTTACAATCAAACTCAAGATCAGATTGGAAGCCAGATGGTCTCGCAACTAGACTGCCGAAATTTAAAATACATGGCATGTACTAATATAAATTACAAATATAATTAATTAAAATTAAAAAGGACTTATATTACAGAAGAAAAACATACATACATCAAAATTAATACAAGATCATACTTTAAAAAAAACGAGTATCAAAAAGCAACGATGAATTAATTGCTTCAAAAAGTATCCAAAGGTTCGTTAGTGGGATCATATTATATACGAATACATATTTGGTTAGGTAGGGATGGGCACACGGGTTGTGAAAGTGAGCGTTGATATTTATCTATATGAAGGTGGTCCTTGACGCTCGAATTGCAAATACTAGACATTGTACGTGTACGGGTTTGCATCCCTTCAGATCGGTATATCTGGCATCCGGACGGATGTCATTAATTCCTAAGAAGTTTCGTGTGTCAAAAATAAATTGTCCATGCCCATGGTACATGGCCCATGTCCCAAAAACCATAAAATACATAGAAACTCTTTATTGTGCAAACCAAAAACAGAAAAAGTACACAGAAAAAAATGATCTAAGTAGTAGGTAGTAACATCTAGCCAGTCAACTATTTAAAAAAAAAAAATTACACTTTTAGCAAAGTAACTGATTTGAATATACATTTATTACTCTTGATACTATAAAGTCACAGCAAGTTTAAAAAAGTTCTTACATTCTACCCAAACGCGCAAAGCTAGAGTAATGTTTCTTAATCTTTATCTTCCTGTAAGTCGACTATAAGTCTTGTTTAAATACAAAGCTACAAAATACAGCTATAGCTTAAATTATCAATTTTCCAGGCTTTAATTAGGGGTTCCACATGGATTTAGGGTTGGGTCCTAGGAACCATCTTGTTCAAAATATCGCAACTAACAAGATATCTGAAGATTTACAGAGAAGAGCCATCGAAACTGCGCTCCGTCTGACTTCCACTAATTACTAATAGTGCTGGAGTAACTGCATGGTTCTCTAACAACATATGACATAATATAAGGTTAGGTATACAAAAAGGCAAAACTAATTAGAAATAAATTCCAAATCATTTCGAAGAACTCTTAATTTGGAACCATACTTGTAATTGCAAAAAACTGATTAGCTGTTCCATGCATTTTGTTGGGCGTCACGTTTTTACATGGGGCAGTGGTTTTTTTATACTCAAACTGTTACGCGTAGTCTCACAATATCTTTTACATGATTCCAATAAATACATAACTTTCTATAACAATGATGGTGTATTCCGATAACTTTTCTGCTGATGGTTAGAGATAACACGGGTCCATGTTTATCGGAGCGATACACAGAACTTTAGGTTTTTTATGGTCAGTATTAATAACACTAGTTACTGCTTGTCGGTAGAATATTTTCTACTGTGGTGGCACCTACTTAAATGATCAACTACTAAAGAGATATTTACCACCGAATAAAAAAGTGTTTGCCATCTTCGACCACATCTTAAATTAACACCTGTCTTCCATTAACTTCCTGTCACCCAATACAAGACACACATTTCCTGTCACAAAAGTTTCAATTATTAAATTTAATTTACGTCAAAAGAAATACGAAAACGTAATTGCGTATCAAAATTTCGGCAAAAAATGAGCAGCATTATCACTACTTTACTAAAGCATGACTGGACTTGACTGACACCGACTGAACTTGACCAAGACTGGACTTCGACTATAACTATAGCTACAAGGCAACTTATTAGACTTATTAAACTTGAAAATATAAAACAATTGTAACTGGCAAATACTCTAAATGCGACGCCAAAATCAAAGAAGACGAAGAACATAATTTATGATTATTTTAATGGACACAGAACGAAACGATTCCACGTAATGTCATCACTCAGTCAATTAAGATAATATAAAATGCTCTTGAAATGTTGAAATCAGGTGAAACGGAAACCTGCAGTGAGTAATTAAATTTGCCAGCAGCTCGTTGCCTAAGAGTTCAGCTCCAATTTAATTAATTGATTACCGATGTCTCCCGTATCCAATAATTCTCAACTTTAAACTTTGTTATAAATGATATTTTATTTTATAACACTTTTTAAATGAAATGCTCGACTTTGGATTATAATTGTATCATTATAATTTCCTAATTATGTATACGAGATTACGCGGAACGGCAGTAAAAAAGTAAAACAAGTTAGTTTCTTCCATCATAAAATATAAACAAATGTTATGATTATAAAAACTTTGAAGCGTGTAAAAAACATTTCGTTTCAGTTTTTTGTTTAAAGCGTATAACATTTTCGTATGATCACTTAATAATTTATTTCACGTTAGTACTTAATTTCATATTGATCATTCGTATTTATGGTTGAATGAAGCCGGCAAATAAATAACGTTGCTATTTTAATTCACAGAATTTTCGAGCATATTAAATTTATTATAGCATTTAACACAAATAGTGTTTGCCAAAATGCATACAGCTCTTTGTTCTTGTGTATTAATTTATCTCTATTATATAAGCATAATAAAAAAACTAATTAATAATTAGTTCGCAATAACTGTTGCGAAAACTATGCAAACGGAAGAAATCCGGGCGGCAAATAGGCAATTTTGCCACCATTTTGCCGCTATTTGGCAAATATATTCGTCGAATGATGGCACAGAATAGCTCTTTTTGCCGGCCCACAGTAATTCGGAAGATTAATTCACAAATGGGCCCTGGAGAATGGGCCTGTGAGATTATGAATTTTGGCACGTAAGCTGTATTGTACCGCATGGACCACGCGATCCATTGGGAATACCAGCAATTGTTCGTGTAGTATTAAATTACGATTTAAATCGAACGGCCAATAACAATAGGTTCGGACAAGGCTAATTAATTTTAAGTAAATTGGACAAAAACATTCACTCGTTGAGTTTCGTATCAGTGGACATTAAAAGCTCTATGAAATTCGTTTGTCAAAGCTAATTTACGAGTATGTCCTTGCGCTCGGCACAGAAAAAAAAATTGGTTGTTAATCTACCAATAAAGGGTTACCTAAGGTTCATGGATTAAAATTTGGTTTGTAAAAAAGTTACATAAAATGACATTAATTACTGTTCAAATCTTGGACTCAAGGTTATTAATTTGTCTGTAGCTTTATAAATAGTGGGTACGTAAATCGTACGTAAATCGTAATACGTACGTAATATCAGTACCTGCATTGTAGAGGGTTATAGGCTCATTGTCTATTACCAGCTACATATTTTTATATTTTATATTTTGATATGGTAGATTTCCTTAGTAGAAAGTCGTCTAGGTAAGTACCACCGCAGTACCAGATATTCTGCCGCGCGCCAAGCAGTAGTGTGTAAACATTACTTTTCCGGTTTGAAGGGTACTACAGCTAGCGAAATTACTGGGCTGTTGAGACTAACTATCGAAATCAATGAGAGCCATGCCCCGGATTTTGTTTTGCTGCTCATGCGTATTGCTGCAATGGTCATAGACATGCGTTATCTCTTACCATCAAAAGAGCGTGTCATTCGTTTCATTAGGTTTACATTAAAAAATCTATATGGAGCAGCTGATTTTTTTCGTGATTTTAGTTTTGTGTCCACTATAAATGAAAGTTGTAAACAGGTCTATGCGCACACTTCTGCAATATTGAAGAGAATCTATCTATATTTTTATAGAATGTATGTCCTTCCTACCCTTTTTCGGCTTAAATCACCCGTAGATTATATTTATTTATTTATTTATTGTACAACAGATACTCCCTGTGCTTACAGATTACAAAGCGCACAGAGTCAACATTACATAAAAATACAATTCAAAATAACTTATTTGTACTAATGATTATTATTTATTTACTATTGTTGCTATCACCAATGAAGGCGACAGCACAGCACATGAATAAGTCCATTTTGTCGGCAAATACATCTAATTGTGGTTGGTGAGCAAGCAGGTCGTTGAGCAGATAACTGATAGAACTGTAGGTATATAATAATATAGTATTAAAACCACAGTATAATAGGTATCATTATGTACATAGTTTTATTCATTAATTTACCAATTAAAGCACACAAAAAACATAACAGAACCGCCTAAAACCTTTATAAACCCCAAAATCCCCGAATACGTTCGCGGCAGTCCACAAAAAGCGTACACTAAATCAGTGTTCCCCGCATATGAGTCCCGTATATTGAAGGTTGAGAGATTAAACCAGAGTTATTAAGCGTCAGCAAGCATCCTCGTTCTATATGAACGTACGTGTATAACACTATACCTATATTAATACGGGTACGACCTCATAAAGAGTTCAAGAAAATATTCGGTGAAGGAGATTTGGCGGGAACGCGGTAAGAGTCGTGTCACCCCGTTTTTTTCCAAAACTAGTGTTTTGTCGCATGTTTATGCATAAAAATGGTGGTGTTTTATTCATAAAGTGCCGAATCACAAGCGCGAGTGTGGGAAAAAGATATAATGTGGTGAAACATGACTTTTTGTGTTGCTTTCAAAACTCCATCGTAGCTTTATAGTAAAGTCGCCACTACTTTACTAAAGCATGACTGGACTTGACTGACACGAACTGGACTTGACCAAGACTGGACTTTGACTATAACTATGTCTTCAAGGCAACTATTTCAGTTTTGAGACTTGAAAATATAAAACACTGGCAAATGCTCAAAATGCGACGCCAAAACCAAAGGAAAAAAAAATCAGTGAAACCAATGCTTGTCTCTTGACTAACGTACTTTTCACATACTTTTCAGTGAAGTAAAACATTATGAGGAAATATCCAAACGCGTACACTTTCCAGGTTACGTGTGCGCACTACCTCCGATGGTATGTCACTTAACATTATATTATGAGCTGTGGTCAAACACCTAGCTTAAAATTAATTGATCAAACTTTACTAGTCTTTTGTGATACATTTTGCCGATTACTTCAAACTGTGAATCATCGTGAGGAAACCTACATATCCGAGAGTACCTACTTAAGAAAAAAGGTTCTTGAAGAAGTTCGAAGTCTGCCACTCACATTTGGGCAGCATGGGGGACTATGGCATTACCATAGATGAGACCATCGCCCAGCAGTAGGTAAGCTTATTAAACCAGGGCTGATTCGGTTGTGAAAAACGGACGCAACCAGCGTAACAGCGTAAGCTTTTTTCCAGGAGGCCTAGAACGCGAGGGTATAAAACATTATATCCACTCTTTTTATCCCTCGTAAACGGCACAGGCGTGCTTGCCAGGGCTGCAGCTACAGTAAAGTAAGGCATCATACTCAACCTATCTAAAGGAAAATTCCTTTATATTATAAGCAACCATCATCTCTACGATATTATCTGCTATGACACTATATTTAGATCCTATATCTGGTTCACTACAGTGAACAACTGTGAACTGTATCGCAATATCTAATGCTCGTTTTTCAGTGTGATTACAGGACATCGCTTAAAAACCATATCACATACATACGTGATATGTGACCGTAGTTCATATTTAAGATTCTTTTGTTTTCTGTACTTATTTTATATTTTTGGTGTGCACATTATAGATTTTATATCTATTTGTAATATTAGCCGTTTGTTTTCTATATCGATATCGGTGCGAGTCGATAAAACGCCGGCCATTACATCATTACTGCATGGTTCAACACTACCCCATCACTATTTTGGTGAATGTCGCATGAAAAGTTATTTTAAGTGACTTGTTACAATGTTGCAAAAAGTCATTATTAAAAACTATCATGCTCTATAGAGTGTAGAGATAATCTACGAAATCTATTAAGGTTTCTGAGAATCTTCAGTTTTTCTTAAAATAATAAAAACACACAAACTAATATAGGTACTTTTGTAGGATTAAGGAGTTAGTAGTAGTAATCCAGTTATAATCTGTATATACTACTTTTTCTAGTCTATGGTTAAAACATGTATTTGTTATAAGTAACTATGCTTGTTTTTATATGGAAATCATAATCGTCTACATTGCTTTTTATTCTAAAATGTACTGTTAAAACACGTGTAGCATTGATGTAACGCTCAATGTACAGGAACTTTTTTTTCCTATCTTGATATTTGCAAAATTTCTCTCGGAGTTTTTCCAAGTTATTTTTTCTGTATTGTATTTTATCCTATACCTGATGATCTACCCGTGTACTTATTATAATAAATGATTGTGTATTCATGTGAAAAATGTTCCAAAGTTATGTACATATTATTACTATTTACTTTTGAAAGTAGACATTTGCATTACCTTTACATAACCTTAGAACTATAGGTAGATATCTACACTAGGTAAACTTTAAACTACGATTCCATGTTAGTGACATTGTCGACTGAAGACACAACAACAACAGAAAAACTAAACCTTGCAAAAATTCAATTGGCTTTTTGCGATGCTTGCATGAAAAAACGAAAAAATTGCATGTACTTATAAATCAAATCACTGGCGAAAAACCAGTGGGGTAAATATGTACCCCTATTTGCAGTTTACATGTAAAAAAATTGGTTTATCGTTCTAGAGTTAACATATTGATGATAAGAAATAGCGCTCGTCCTTGCACTTTATACGCAAAAAAGACACTAAACCAAAAAATTCCTAAAATCATTTCGGTATGCTATGTTTAAACAGTATTTAAAAGGTTGCTTGTAGCCATTTATCACAAAAATATAGGTACTTTTACACCCCAAAATTTTAAGTGACTAACTTCCTCTAATCTCAAAATCTTCGAGATAACCCGCAGTTCCGACTTTATTTTGACAAGTTCGTTAAAAATATTTCATCTCTATCTTAGGTTAATTTAAGTCGTAAACAAGATTACCAAATCTTGCAAACCTTGATTAAATTGTTTGTAAAATATATTTTGTGAGTGGTCTTGGGACTGAGTATCTTGTTATCTATTTGTGTGGGTTAAACCATAAGCTTAATAGATAAAATCTTTTCAACCGATAACTGCCGGCAGCAGTGAAAATTTAACACTTCAGAATAGCTGTGTCAACAACTGTGCTACACGTCAAATTGGCATGTCGGTGACGCGCAGTACCAGATATTCTGCCGGCAAGCAGTAGTGTGTAAACATTACTGTGTTCCAGCTTGAAGGGTAGGTACTGTAGCTAGTGAAATTACAGGGCTATTGAGACTAACCATCGAAAGTCTCAAAGTAATGAGCGCCAAAGCAGCGATGCCCTAGACCTTGGTTTGTCACACAAAGTTCTGTGTATCGCTGTAATGGTCATCGACAGCCGTTTCTCTTACCATCAGAAAAGCGTCACATTCGTTTCATTACAATTACATTAAAAAAAAAAATGCCTCAAACTTTTTTTAAATGTAATTACGAAAAAACGACTAAAGAAGTTTTTTACAAATAGCATATCATCCAGGGTGTGTACCGATATATATAATCGACATATCGGACGATTATATCGGTACCATGCTTTTATCGAAACTACTAGATTAGGACCGAGACATAAGACCGATGCTCAAGATAGAATTATAGAAGTCTATATATTATGTAAGTACTTATTAGTCAAATAAGTTAAAGCTTGGTTCCGAAGACCGAATGGAAACTGAATAATTGTTTTCACCGATCGTTATATTTACATATACAAAACCGTAGTTTTGTGAATGTATACATTTGAAATTAGAACCTAAGACCTCTAAGACACTTCTTCCTGGCATTACAAATCGTGAACAACGTTTAAAAGTATGCGAAGACGTAAAATACAACCTCAAACTAAAATTTAAATTTTTATTTATGGTTAAAATGGTTGATCAATTATGTCACAAAATCATACATTAATTAATGAGAAAACAAAATATCATATCAAATTTCAAATAAAATGTTAGTTTCAAAAACCATGTCAAACTTAAATACAAACAATGTCAAATTATAAAGAAATACGGCCTAAAACAAACCTGCTATAGAAATTGTATTTTTGGGTCGCACACTTCGCTTTTAACTTCGATCATTTCCTTATCTCCAATATAGGATAAGAAATTTCACCCGGGATGAGTACAAACCAACCGTGAAATTATGGAAAAAGTATTATTAAATATTAAAATCCATTTATTTTATGTCTCTTTATGTGCTTCCAAGATTGACGAAGACATTTTCTGAGCGTGCCGAAATGATAAATTGATCTTTGTAATACGTTTAAAAATTAATACACGTTATAATTTAAAATGTGTACATGTAAATATATGGCAGACTGAGTGCTGCTAGGATAGGACTGTAAGTGATCCAGTCAGATTGACATTTCACACAACGCTATCTAACCGCAAACAAAGCAAAGCTTTTGTACAGCCTAAGAAAAAAACTCATTGCCGGTTTCTTTGCTTACATTTTTGCTTTGCTTCCACTGCTTCAAGAGCTATAAAGCGTGGGTTCAATTCCCTCCATGAGAAACATTTATGTGACGATAAATGCTTGCCCTGTGTCTGGATATTCTGTAAATATTTACAAAAAAAAAGTAAACAAGTAGGTATTCTATCAATTATCTGGTTCCCATAGTACAAGCTTTGTTAAGCTCGGGGCTAGATGGCGCTGTATGAAATGATTCTAGATCAATGTGCTTCATTTTTCACCGCAGCGTCGTTTTCCATCAGGCAAGTTGGTAGCCAACGTACATCTATATCATATTTAAAGAAAAAAACAAAATAAAGATATATTATAAATTTAATTTTCATAAGTTACGGTCTCAACCAAAAGGTTGATTATGAATACGCAAGATACTCAACGAGACTTGTAAAATATTGACTAACTCCAAAAGAACAATGAAGCACACACTTTGTTCTACAATTTGCGTTATTTTGCGTGGATCATTTTCGGGTTGGCTTACGTAACAATGTGAATTAAATAGAACGTGTTACCTTTTGCAACACACGTGCAAACATTTCGAAACACTATTTAAGATATTAATAAATAAATAACAACAATAAATTATGTTTATTAATTGTAACATAGAATAAATAATGAGAAACTTGTGCCTAAGTTAATAAACATGTATATTTTTTGACTATACTAATATAATTAATTAATTAAGTGACGTTATCTCCCCGAAACTGTTCTCAAACGTACTGGAGGATATGTTCAATACGCTGGACTGGGCAAGGCGAGGCATCAACATTAATGGCGAGTACATCTCACACCTTCGTTTTGCGGACGACATCGTCATAATGGCGGAATCGCTGGAGGACTTAAAATTGATGCTGACCAGCCTTACTGATTCTTCTCAACGCATCGGTCTCCGGATGAACTTGGATAAAACCAAGGTCATGTTCAACGAGTACGTTGTTCCGGGACCGGTTGCCATAAATGGTTTCACTTTAGACATTGTTCATAAGTACATTTACCTAGGGCAGACGCTCGAACTAGGTAAAAACAACTTCGAAAGTGAAGCCAATAGAAGGATACAGTTGGGCTGGGCAGCATTCGGAAAACTACGTCGAGTCTTCTCGTCATCCATCCCACAAAGTCTGAAGACAAAAGTCTTCAATCAGTGCGTCCTACCTGTCATGACCTACGGAGCCGAAACGTGGACACTCACAGCGGGAATGGTCCGTAAGTTCAAAGTCGCTCAGCGAGCTATGGAAAGAGCTATGCTTGGCATTTCTCTGAGGGATCGGATCCGAAACGAAGTAATTCGCCAGAGAACTAAAGTCATTGACATAGCTCAGCGTATTAGCAAGCTGAAGTGGCAATGGGCTGGACATATCTGTCGCAGAACCGATAACCGCTGGGGTAGACGTGTTCTAGAGTGGAGACCGCGTATTGGCAAGCGTAGCGTAGGACGCCCTGAGACCCGATGGAGTGACGATATACGTAGGACAGCTGGCGGTGGATGGAAGCGAAAAGCCGAAGATCGGGCTGAGTGGCGTGTCTTGGGAGAGGCCTATGTCCAGCAGTGGACTAGTATAGGCTGATGATGATGATGATGATGATGATGAATTAAGTGACAGCCCCGTTGGCTCATTGGTAGTATATCTGCCTTGAGAGCTGTAAGGCGTGGGTTCGATTCCCACTCAGGGCAAACATTTTGTGAATAAACAAATGTTTGTTTTGTGTCTGGGTGTTCTGTATGTATTATAAGCATGTATTTACAAAAAAAAAAAAAAGTATTTATGTATTCTATCAGTTATCTGACTTCCATCACACAAGCTCTGCTTAGTTTGGGGCCAGATGGCGCTGTGTGTATAGTCCTACGATATTTATTTATTTATTTTATTTAATAAAATAAAATATTTAATAGGAACATAGATACAACGACTTCAATTGTGAAAAATCAGAAAGCTACTGGGAAAGCTTGATTCAAAAAGTAATAAAGGAAAAGTAAGTAACAACAATTTATTGGAGAACGTCTTATTAAAATACACCCTCATTTAAACTGAGTAAAATGTTTACTATCGGAACCTACTAATAGAATAAGCTATTAGCTTGCCAGGCGAGTATTACAAAATACTCTACCACCACGCTACGGTTTCCTCACGATGTTTTCTTTCACCAACAGCTCACATTGTTGGGGTCGAATCCACGTCTTTCGGCGTGTGAACCGATCGCACTGACCACTGTTTTCTTGTGTTGTGCTATAATAACAATACAAATTTTATTTCTAACAGGTTATCTGATTTGTTTCTTAGCTAAATTAATGTTCCAATTTTATTTTGTATTATTATTTTTTTTATAACTACGGCTAGTTATTTGACCACAACTCACCTGATGTTAAGTGAAAGTGTGGTCGAAGATGGTAAAGCACATCTAGCCTGTAATGGAACTGGCTCTCAAGTCAGGCTGCCGGAACACACCGTTAGATGCTTGGCGACAGATTTTTCAACTTGTGGGTGGTAGCTAGCCAGCCGAGTACTAGAAAGTACCCTACCACCATGCTAGGGTTTCCTCACGATGTTTTCCTTCACCGACAACTCAAGCTCATTGTTGGGGTTTGAACCCAAGCCCTTCAGCATGAGAACCGACCGCGCTAACCACTGAGCTATCATCGCCACAAAAACTTCATAATGTAGGTATTGTAGTTCAAGTTGTTTGCCAGATTCTAATGGGGTCATATGTCTTAGGTGACTATTAGTCAAAATTTCATAAAGTCATTGTCAAAATGTTATAAATTGCAGGACCTGTACATATGTTGCAATAAAGTAATGAGTATTAAAGTTCTTCATTCTTTCTAACCGTGTGTATATAAATTCTAGACATAATCCGGGAGAAGCAAACATCAGACTCACCGACCGCCGTCGGGGTAATGCAGATTTACGCCCTTACTTATTCCGGCGAAACTTAATACGAATGAAATTAATTGTGGAGTGTGAACTGATGTTTCCACGTGCTTGCGAGAGTTTTTCTCTGACAAAGAATTATGTTGATACCTGGAACGGTTTAGTAGCTTTTATAATTGATTTGGACTACAACTTTTTTTTAAATTTTAAATTTATATGCTCGACAGACCGGTGTCCGTGACCTTTGTTACATATTTTTTTTACAATAATACTATAGAGAAAGAGGAAAGTTAGTCAAATTAATTTAATTTTAATCTAAGGTTAAAGTAGGTACTAGTTTGTGTGTATAACGCGAGCAGAGCAGCGACCCGCAAGCAGCACCGGATCACGAGTATGACGCATGTGCCAGCCATCGCCCTCCTCAACCATATCTGAGGGAAGAGAGCGACCCGACGCCGCAGGAAGGAGCCGGACTTTAACGTTTTGACTATGGTACTTTCTAGTACTCGGCTGGCTAGCTACCACCCTTAAGTTGAAATCTGCCGCTAAGCACCTAACGGTGTGTTCCAGCAGCCTTAACTTGAGTGCCAGTTCCATTCCAGGCTACGTTTGTTTACCATCTTCGACTACACCGTCATTTAATATCAGGCGAGCTGTGGTCAAACACCTCATCGTCATCATCATCTACAGCCTTTTCTAGTCCCAAGACGTGCCACTCAGCCTGATTTTCGGCTCTTCGCTTCCATCCGCCGCCAGCTGTCCTACGTATATCGTCACTCCATCGAGTCTCAAGACGTCCTACACTACGTTTGTCTCCACTTCAACACAAACACACACCTAACCTGTCAGTTATATAAAAAAAGACTAGTGAAGTGAAAATTGTCAAACAGCTAATGAATTACATTTTTAGTTCAATTCTGTGACTGGTTTGAATTCATCGACAAAATTTAACGCGTCATCTCACCTTGGAATTCAGGGAAAAACGATATTCGTATCGAAATCTCGCCCCATATTCTGAACATTTAAGCAAACATAATTCCCCATTCGCAAATATTTCATACGTTATTTTTATTGTTATTTAAACTTGCCTGAGGATGTGAATTGGAGATGAAAAAAATTCTATTGTACCAACAACAGCAGATTTCCCTAGAGTGAGGCGACTGACCGCTTCACTGAGCGCGATTGAAAAAAAATACAGCTCATACGTTACTATTTTGTAGCACTACTTTTTTTATGTAAGAAGTAATGAGACGAACGAGACACTCTCCTGATGGTAAGAGATAACGCAAGCCTATGACCATTGCATTGATAAGTAGATCGTTGAGTTGCAAAACAAAGTCCAGAGCGTCGCTGCTTTGGCGCTCATTACTTTGAGACTTTTGATGGTTAGTCTCAACAACCCTGTAATTTCGCTAGTTGCGGTATCCTTGAAATCGGAAAACAAGTTTACACACTATTGCTTGGCGACAGAATATCTGGTACTACGGTGGATATCAGGTACTGACGTCCTCCTTCCAAGGAGATCTACCTCCAAGTTGACCAAGTTGGTTATACCTACATTTTAAATTCTGTTAATGTGGGACACATTTTAAAATAATTTAATATTTTATTAGCAGTGTTCTCGTGAAACTGATTTTAATGTTCATATGATAAAATAAACCGCGTCTTACAGCTAAACCCATACACAATCTCACCTCACAGACTAAAGTAAATACGTAAATAGGTACTCTTAAGAATTGAACAAGAAAGTAAATTTATAAAATTGGAAACTCAAAATAAAAATTTCTAACGTTTCGTAAATTCTAAATAATTAAATATTTAATGCTATTACCAACTGTTACTGTTAGACTGAACTAAACTGCTAACTCGGAAAGTTTTTAACAATCTTTTCAAACTAGTTAGCACTTGGAATCTTGTACTGGAAAAACGAAGAATTTTTTGAAATTGAGTCCAAAATGCCTTAAATTAAACCTCACGGTCAACTTTAACCGTGAATACTGTACCCGATTTTGTAGGCTTGCATTGCCTGGCATTATTTTTATCTCTTTTATTATGACAGCCCTGTTGGTTCATTGGTAGAATGTCTGCTCCAAGAGCTGAAGGGCGTGGGTTCGGTTCCCAACTAGGACAAGCGTTTTGTGATATAAGCAAATGTTTGTTCTGTGTCTGGGTGTACTGTTTGTATTATAAGCATGTATTTACAAAAAAAAAAGTATTTAATATTCTACTAGTTATCTGTCTTCCATAGCACAAGCTTTGCTTAGTTTGGGGTCAGATGGCGCTGTGTGTAATGTTCTATGATATTTATTTAACCTGCCCAGGGACATGAACTGAAGACTAAAAAATCAATGTAGAATAAATAGTTCTATGTGCTATTGGACAGCCAGGAGCTCTAAGAAGCGACACCGCTTCCTGGTCGATATTACTAAAACTCGCACTAAACCGTCATTGTACGAACCGCTAAACAATGGAATTTGCTGCCAGAGTGGGTGTTTTCTGATAGATACAATCTGTGTGCCTTGAAGTTGCGAGTGCATCGGTTTCTTCTAGACGTGCGTGCTCCGCCGTAGACCGTATCTGCGCGTAACATCAGGCAAGTTGGCGGTCTCATAAGTACGCTAAATTAGCATGTAGATACGCTCTCCTGATAGTAAGAAATAACCCATAGAAAATCTTGTAGCGATGATAGCTCAGTGGTTAGTGCGGTAAGTTCACATGCCGAAGGGCGTGGGTTCAAACCCCAACAATGAGCTTGAGCTGCCGGTGAAGGAAAACATCGTGAGGAAACCATAGCATGGTGGTAGGGTACTTTCTAGTACTCGGCTGGCTAGCTACCACCCACAAGTTGAAAATCTGTCGCCAAGCATCTAACGGTGTGTTCCGGCAGCCTCACTTGAGAGCCAGTTCCATTCCAGGCTAGGTGTGCTTTACCATCTTCGACCACGCCTGCACTTAACATCAGGTGAGCTGTGGTCAAACACCTAGCCTGTCAACGATAAAAAAAAAAAAATTAAAATCCAATGATATGAGATTTTTCATCGAGGTTTTTTTTTTGTTTTTATTCCATAAACGCGATGCTCCCCTATAAAAGATAACGTCTGCCTGATGATCGTGCATTAACGCCGGTGTTCAAGGCTTAAAAGTTTTTTGAACCAACTTTTTATTCCGAATAAGTCGAACAGCTCGCCGCTCTACCGAATCAAAGGCTTGATACTTGGTAGAACCATCCTAAAGGCGAAGAAAACAATATCCACTAACACATTAATAATCTACTTTGTACGTTAATAACACTTACGAAACTAGAACAACAAAAGTTTCGAAAGCCACAATGGTTAGTAAAAAACTTGTTCCTACAACTTTTGTCAATTTTGCAATTTCTTCGTGGCTAATGCCGTATCATACCTTAAATTCCGTAGTGTTTCGGACTAGAATCACTTTATCCACATTTGCATCGTTGCGTTGGCGAAACGCCAGAACTGCAGTTTTCGTTTTTCGCTTGATCGTGATACTTTTCTGGTAGAATTACGTTTCTTTTATAGTTTCGTTTGTACCGTTTGATATTGAATAGAATACAAACATATTGTGACAAAAATATTCGTTTTGTTGATAGCCGATCTCAATAATTGGCTTTATATTTTGGAAGCAATACAGGAATTAGAATGATAATAAACAGACCAACGAACTTTAGGTATAGGTCAGTGTGAAAGGTTATTCTCTAAATCTGTGTCTTTCCATTCAAATACAATTTTATAGGCTTGAAAATTTCAAACAGAGCAAACTCGATTGAATAATTAGAACAGAATAGAATCTTATACTGTGTTCTCCTCACCAAAGATTTGACAACCCTGTTGGCTCATTGGTAGCATGTCTGCTTCAAGAGCTGTGGAGCGTGGGTTCGATTCCCACCTAGGACAAGCATTTTGTGATATAAAACCAAATGTTTGTTCTGTGTCTGGGTGTACTGTATGTATTATAAGTATGTATTTACAAAAAAAAAAATATTTAAGTATTCTATCAGTTATCTGACTCCCATAGTACAAGCTTTGCTTAGTTTGGGGTCAGATGGCGCTGTGTGTAATGTCCTGCGATATAAATATATATAAAGATTACACAAAGAAGAGAAAAAATAAACTTAAGTTATAAGTGTAACAAGTGGCGAGCTTATCGATGGACTAGAGTACCTATTAGTTGACCAGCGTCAACTTGACGTAACGTGACTCCTTAAAGTCAACTTGATTAGTTGACTTTAAAAAACCCTTAGTGGAACGGTTACCGACTGAGTGGGTCTGATTTGTTTATTTTTAACGATATATTTGACTTCAAATTGTCATCTTGTTTGCGAGTATCACGTCACTTATATCAAACAAAGGACGAATGGGTCAAGTTTTAGGCATACTAAACAAAATTTATTTACAAAGATATTTTTATTTCATCGTCGAGTATTCAAACCGCTATTAATAGTCCATTTTAAAGACTTCGAATACTTTTTGAATATATTTCCATAAAATCAGAAGGGCACTCAACATCTCTGATTGGATAAAATGTTGAAGTATGGTTCTTGAATTGAATGGGTTTCCTGAAAAGGCTACGATTTGAATTATCTATTTTTTTTCTAATGCTACTTGTATAGGTATCCAAGATGGTACAGAACCGTTTGGTTGGTTTCGTAATAATCTACAAAAAAATCAACACAGATAAATATTAATACTAGGTAGTACAAAACTGATATTATTTTACGATAGATCGGGTTATTTAGTAGAATATTTTCTACTCGCATAATTCCCCCGTATGTCAGGTCTAATTGGCATCACCCTAGATCTAGACGGTCGTAATGGCGCCACTTTCTATACTTGTCTTAGGCTATTCCAGTTACACACAGGCCACTATGTAGTAGTGACGCGTCACCCCAATAGATGGCGCTTGTTGAAATAATTTTCGTTGCTTATAATAAATTCTTTAACATAATCTAGGTAATAAAACAACACAAGTTTCATGACAAATAAAACTAACTATTGCTTTTTTATTACTTACACATGTTCAATTTCTTTTTGAACGAAACTCTAAAGTCAACGCGGACGAAATCGCGGGCGCAAGCCAGTCTTTACATAGTATAAAACAGTCACTTCTTTCCACCGTCTGTACGCTTAGATCTTTAAAACTACGCAACGGATTATAATGCGGTTTCCATCAATAGACTCAGGACTCAGGAGGAAGGTTTAATATCTACATTGCATGCGTGCAAAGGCGGGGCAGGTCGCTAGTAAATAATAAAATACACAGTTTTTAAACGATTCAATGATGAATGAAACCGCGGATTATTTTGAGTTTGAACAGATAAGATTGCTTCCGTATAAAAAATATAATATTAATCAGGATTAGAAGAGTCTCAAAATGAAAAACTTTTCATCTTAAAAGAAGTCACACACGAAACTTTTACAATTAAATTTCATTACATAAAACCTTCATCTTACAACAAGTATAGTTAAAGGGTCGGTTACACCAGAAGTTTTCAACAGTCAAAGTTAAGCTCTGTATTTTATTGTGATTGTTCTTAATACTTTTAAAAATAGAGATGCCACAACAACCAGCCAATGTTTTATCCGAACAAATAAACAACGTTTATTTTTTTTCATTAAACCAGTTTTTTTATAATTGGCAAACTAGGTGTTTGACTTTAGTCTACCTGATGTCAAATAACGGTGTGGTCAAAGATGGTAAAGTGAGGCTGCTAGAATACACCGTTAGGTGCTTGGCGGCAGGGTTTTAACACAGTGCTAGCCAACGGAGTATTAGATGCAATGGTTTCCTCATGATGTTTTCCTTCACCAGTAGCTCAAGCTCATTGTTGGGGTTTGAACCTTCGCCCTTCTGCGCGTGAACCGACTGTAACCAACCACCAACCGCTACAAACCTATTTTTTTACATATGTAATAGTTCAAAATATTTTGGTGCAGTAGATACGAATGCGTAGGTACTTGTATGTAGTATGAAATTGTTACTACAAAGTACGTTTAGAAATATGTCCTATTTTTTTTTTAATTTAACTAGGTCATTTTTGTCTAAGCAGAGTAGTAATAGTTATCGATTGCGTATTAAATAAGTTATTAAATTACATGATGATTACTTCACGCACTTTGAAGATTAAATTTACTGAAAAGAAAAAAATCTTATTTTTTGTGAAATTAAATAAATCTTTTACTAATAAAATGTACATATACTCAACTAGATAACCTTTTAAAGTTAATTTTGTTAAAAGTATTGGAATAAAGACGGGATTATTTTGCAATTTCCCTATAGGTAAATTGTCGTCTATGTCGTCATGTTGAAGCAATATACATAATAATATGTATGTATGTATGTCAACTCACACATTTCAGCCAAGGGGTACAAAGACAATATCATTGCAAACTAACTAGCACGGCCATTCGGCTAAAACATTCTACCCCATCTCTATCGCGAAAGCGAGGCGCATTGCGGTGTGGGTACAATCGAAACTTATTCAAAGAGAATAAAAGTCGTAACAATATGCAATGGGGGCTTTACCAGTACAAAGCGAATAAACCGCTTGTAGTTGGTTCTTAGTTTGATAAATAAATTGCGGTAATTGACTAACAGTTTTTAAAGGAAGAGTTTGGAGTGGCTATATTACAAATGCAAATATTTTATTGATAAATAAATATCTGTTATAATCGATTGTTAAAACATTTAGTATCGGGTTACAGTTCAATAAATCAACATCGATTCAAAAGAATTTAATCGAATATCACTCGCTGTTGGTGGTTCATTAACAAATGTTTCCGCAGCATTTTATTTGCAGCGTAACTTTTAATGCAATTCGTTATCGATGATGGTCATCGATTATTTGTTTTTGTTTATTCGGATTGTTTTTTTCATCCGCGTCTGTAACACGGAAACAAAATTAAAGTAATTAAAACACAAAATCTGATTAACTCATTACTGTTTTGTTCTTATTATCAATTTCACTTTCATTAGATGTAAATGCTACTTAATATTATAAATGCGAAAGTTTGTGAGTATGGATGTATGGATGGATGTTTGTTACTCTTTCAAGCAAATACTACTGAAAGGATTTTGATGAAATTTAGTGTGAAGGTAGAGCTGATACTCTGGCTTAACACATAGGTATTAACACTTTTTATCCCAAAAACATGTAGCGGTTAACACAGCGGGGCGCAGCTAGTTTTGCATAAAACTAAAATCCATCAAAAACTACTAATTCCCTCACAATTGAAAGGCTATTAAGATTCGGGGCAAGCGGAACTTCCGAAGCTGCCTTTTGACGTACAAACGAAATGAATAATCCTTCCATTCGCCCTCGAACTCAAAACAATAGATTCCATCAAGAATAACGACGGCATTAAACAAAACAGCCCATTTCTCAGTAAGAATTCATCTCCCTTCAAAGAAAATTGCGACGCGATTTATCTAGCGCTTCACGTTGAATTAATAACTTCACGAGTGACTTAAAATAATCTTTTATACGCCAATATCTATTGTTTGATTTAAGGGAAGTATTTAATTGGATGATATAGGTATAGACATGATTGGCATTGGCATTGTTTAGGTTATAAAATAGGTTTTCTGAATAATTGATTTAGTACCAATACATACCCTTTTTTTTCTTCCAGGGAAAATACTTTGTGTATACCACCGGCCCTGGGGCGGGCGCGGTGGTTATGTGGGACTCTCCGTCCTAAAGACGGCCTACCCACGAAAACCACCTTGGAGTGTTTCACCTCGGCGCTTTGTCTGCGCAGTTTGTCTTGTGTCAGAACACAAGAAACATCGTGATCCACCTCGGAGACCAAACCAGCAAATGGGCGCCGGACAGCCCCATGTCCGTACGCCCCTGGTCTCCGCCAATACGTACCCTAGTGGATTTACATTAAGAGAACTTGGGTGTGGGTGTTTTACTCTGACTGTAGACGTTTAAGTATTACGTAATTGTTCAGTGTCATGGTGTTCTGTATGTATTAAAAAAAAGATTATAAGTATAAATAATCTATCGGCTATCTGGTTCCCATAGTACAAACTTAGCTTAGCGATATTTTTTTTTTTAAATAAATTTAAGCTCTTCTTCTAATTCGCTTGATCACAGAAATTCTTACAGCAGAGCATACGGTAGATGTATATTTAGAATATAAATAATATAGAATTCTCAATCTAAGCTCCACAACAATAGTAAGTATCTTTAGCAAAAACATTTTGTCCTATAGTTATTTTATTCTCGTATTTGACATATTCAGGGAATCGTGTAACACAGGAAAGAAATACTGGCCTATTTTCCGCTCTACACATAGACAAAATGGCTCAATAACATAGCCTATTTATTTTTAATCCCCCACGGCGAGTATTTTCAATCAATACCACACATTTTCCGCACGCGAGTCCCCGGGGATCCCCCGGGAGGTCCCGAGTTCATTAATCACGGGACCCCGACGGGTTGGCCTCAAAAATTCATCGCCCCAGCACTATTCCGTTTTTCCTTGTCCAGTGCGCTGACCAGTCATTGTTAATTTAAGTGATAGATGATTGTTTGGTTAAAATAAAGATTTCAACTGTACGTGTACACACCGTTTGGTAAAACACGAAAGCAAGTTAAGCAAACAATAATAAAACTGATATTTATAGTGACTGTGTATTCAATACATATTTTAATTTGTATCTATTTAATTTAATAAATATTATGTTCTATAGTTCTAATTAATTATTTTTTTGCCATACCCCAATGGGGTCATATGTATTAGGTATAGCAACGTTATATTTTTATAAGTGATGCACCGTTACATATGCTGCAACAAATGAGTATGAGTAAAATAGAGTTTTTGATAGAAATTTTTACTTTTAGAAATCACGTGGTCTATTTTTATCAACGTCATAATATACGCATATACAAGATTGTCATTTTGGGGCATACTGAGCCGAAAGGTCATTGTACTTATCATTATTAACAAAAGTTACTAAGGGCACTCTTAAATATGGCGTAAAAAATCAGCTGCTCCGTATATTAGGTCAAAGAACTTTTTCTATGAAACGGTGTATTTTTTTCGCAATTTCAGATTTGTATTGATGGTAAAACATATTCATAATAATGTGTACAATGACCCCGCTTCGACTAAGTAAATCCTTACAACCCTGTTTAATATTCTTGTCTGAATTGTAAATATTATTAGGTAAAGAATAGAAGTGAATGTATCGGTTTCTTCTTCTTCTATCGTAGACAGCATCTTCAAACCCCAACAATGAGCTTGAGCTGCCCGTGAAGAAAAACATCGTGACGAAACCATAGCATGGGGGTAGCGTACTTTCTAGTAGGTGCTCGAATGGCTAGTTACCATCCTCAAGTTGAAAATCTGTCGCCAAGCATCTAACAGTGTGTTCCGGCAGCCTCATTTGAGAGCCAATTCTATCCAAGGCTAGGTACGTTTACAATCTTCGACCACACCGTCGCTTAAAATCAGATGAGCTGTAGTCAAACACCTAGCCCGCAAACAATAAAAAAAACTTCGCATTGTATCTTTCCAGGAACCTGGGCAGTATGCCATTGATTCATAATTACAGAAAATACGTAGTCTAACTTAATCAAAATTCATACTAAATATTTTATATATAATATGTATTTATTCTGTTCCTGTCATTGCCATGTTCATTTCTTAGTAAGTCTTCTTGGATCATACTTTTTTCCCAGCGTCTGAAATCTTTTACGTCATTCTATTCACCAGCTGTGAAAAAAAAACATTTGTGGCTTAACTTTTCATTGCCTTTCATTTCACTTGCAGCAAGACGACTAGATTTATCAGGAATGGGACGGAAGGATTCGGCCACAGTGTAAAATGAACTTAGTTAAAGACTCTAACAAAACTGTACTTGGTTTCCTTCGCAAGAGGCCTAGGTGGATAAGTACCCTTGCAGTATCCATGGATACCTATAGGGCCATACTAGCAATTATCTTATCTTTTATATCATAGTGCTAAGAGTATGAAAAGTGTATATATATATATTACTAAGTCGTATACGTATTACTAAGTTTAAACATATAAACTGATGTTTCTTATACTTAGTACTTGGTGGTAGATCTACTCAGCAGCAGGTCGTCTAGTATATATATATATATATATACCACTGCAGTGTCAGACACTTTACCGCCAAGCAGTATTGTATTGTGTAAATATTGTTCCGGTTTGAAGGGTACAGCTAGCGAAATTACAGGGCTGTCTAGACTAGTTTACTTGGTGGTAGAACTCCTTAGCAGGAGGTCGTCTAGGTAGGTACCACCGCAGTACCAGTTATTCTGCCGCTAAGCAGTAGTGTGTTAACATTACTGTGTTCCTGTTCGAAGGGTACTGCAGCTAGCGAAATTACTGGGTTGTTAAGACTAACCATCGCAAGTCTCAAAGTAATGAGCACCAAAGTAGCGATGCCCTATACTTTGATTTATTTCTCAAAGTTATGTATATCGCTGCAATGATCACGGACAATTGGACATGCGTTATATTTTGGACGAGCGTCTCGTTCGTCTCATAACTTTTACATAAAATAAAAACTTTTACTTGTTCTTTTTTGACGGAAAAATCACATCGCTGAATTTATTGTTTCTCAAAACTATCAATTTTTTCTAATGTCATTACCAAAAATATTTGTGTGTTTATCATAAAGTGCCGAATTATACGCACGTGTATAGGTTTTTACGTAGAAACTTTTCTAACTTTAATTAAAAATGCAATGTCTAAAATAAAGAAAAAAAATTGATGCACTAGTTAGTTTACTCTGTGGTCGCCGTATAAAAGGCAAAACCCTTTGGCCTCCTCAGCTTAGAACAATAGCGACCAACAATGCTCGACACAACAGACTCTTCATTGTACCAGCGGACATCCCACTGAATGAACCCGGCAGCTAACAAATTCTTAAAATGAAGACTTCAGGAGCGTATTGTTTATTTAAAGTGGCAGGAAGGTTGCGTTAATGTGGCGGTGTTAGTATTAGATAACCTTTGTGTCCTAAAATAAAGTTTACAACATGTTTTACTATAGAAACTGAGGTGGTTTTGACGCATTTTTTTTTTTTGTTATGCGGGATTACTCCTATTTAATTTTATCGGAAACTCTGACTATAGTTTCGGCGACATCAGTACGAAGCAAGATGAGGCCGCGCCCGCATTGTACTCAGCTTTGTATCCATGATGAAGGCCACCGAATGTAGCCGAAACTATAGTCAGAATTTCAGATAAAATTTAACGTGAGTAATAATGAAATAAAAATATGTCAAAAATGAGGGTCGAAAGATGTCTTACCCTCATTTAGGTCTTATAAAAACTCATGCAAGACTAACATCACGATAGGCAGCCCGTACACGTAGCGCGCGATCCGCGATCCGCGATCCGCGATCAATGATCGCGATCCAGACTGATCGTGTACGAAGCGGATTGACGGACTGATGCTCCGGATCGCATAATATCTAGAAATTTTGAAATCATGATCGCGGATCGCGGATCGCGGATCGCGGATCGTGATCATGATTGAACGTGTAAGGCGGCCCATACACTACACAAATACTATTATAGTATTCTGTGCGCAATTATATGTAAGAGTAATAAAAACAAAATGTGTTTCAATCGCAAAAAAAAAATATTTCGCTTAAAAAATTACATAATTATGTCTAAAATTAATATGCCTCGCGGTTTCACCCGCGTAGTACCCGTTTCCGTGGGAATACAGGGATAAAAATTAGCCTATGTCACTCGGAGATATTGTAGCTTTCCAAAGGTGAAAGAATTTTTGAAATCGATCCCGTAGTTTCGGAGCCTATTCAATACAAACGAACAAACAAAAATCAAATCTTTCCACATTAGTAATAGGTATGCTATATTGGAAGAGAGCTGATGCCACAAGTGGGGGCCTTATCGCTAAAAGACGAGCATTAACTCCTATAGTTTAAGATATTTTCATATTTTTTTCAGGTGTGCACAATAAGAAGCGTTATGCTGTTGAGCTTTTTATGATTATAAGGATAAGTACAATAACCCCCTTTTGGTTTAGTATACCCTAAGCTTATAGACTTGTACCTATGTCCTCGTATATTATGTAGAAAAAAATACTTACATAGTTTATTTATTTCTAACCCTTTATGGCTTTTGTTCATTTTTTCATTCGTAAATAAATCTTATGGATCTCTCTTTTCTCTATAATCTAATTTAATTTCTGAAAATGTATATGAGTGTAATTATTGTCATCACAAAAAAAAACAATAGGTTTAATCTAGTCGCATATTTGTACTGTAATGTAGATCTTTATGACGTCTACACACCGTATTTGTATTTATTTTAGCTATATTTGCCTCATACGGCTTAAAATACATTGCCTACAATATCTAATAAGGGTATGTCCATACTGGACTGTTTTTTAGTATTTTTTGTTATAGCGGCAACAGGAAAAACATCGTGAGGAAACCATAGCATGGTGGTAGGGTACTTTCTAGTACTCGGCTGGCTAGCTACCACCCTCAAGTTGGAAATCTGCCGCCAAGCATCTAACAGTGTGTTCCGGCAGCCTCACTTGAGAGCCGGTTCCATTCCAGGCTAGGTGTGCTTTACCATCTTCGACCACACCTTCACTTAACATCAGGTGAACTGTGGGCAAACAACTAGCCTGACAACCATTTAAAAAAAAAACACCATCTTTGAAAATGTCAACTGTCTAACTATCACGGTTCATGAGATACAGCCTGGTGACAGACGGTCAGCGGAGTCTTAGTAATAGGGTTCTGTTTTACACTTTGGGTATGGAACCCTAAAAAGAGCTTTTATACAGAAAAATATACAGTTTCACTTTGCAAGTTTCATATTGATAGATACTTTATTTGGGTGGTATCTAGCCAACTGAGTAATAGAAAGTACCTTAGTTTAGCTTAGTTGGGGTTTGAACCTGCGCTTTTCAGCGTGTGAACCGACCGCGCTTACCACTGAGCTATCATCGCAACAAAATCATCATCACGCTTTGTTTTATTAAGTTCTGAATAACGCTGCAATGGTAAATTGGTCATGAGCAGGCGTTATCTCTTACCATAAGAAACCCGTTTCAGGTTTAATCTCGCGGCAATCCGTTGTTGCTTTTAAAAAAGCACAAGCAAAAAACAATCACGCTTTATAAATTACGGAATATAAACTCCATCCAATCGAAACACAACTTAAGAAAGAAGATTACTGTCGACCGATTCTTTTTATGTATCTTTTTTACGTATTTATTGTTAATGTTGTTATTCTAGATCTATTAATGTGTCGAGGCAGAGGTGAACTGCTGCGGTATAAAAACAAACAGTGAATGTAGTCGTCAAGATCTATTTTATTTGGGTTGTGTTCATAAAGTCGTATCATTGTTATTTGACTGCGGCGAAGCTAAGCTAACAAACGTACGAACGAATGAACGAATGAACGAGTGAACGAGTGAATGAATGAATTAATTAATGTATGAATGAATAATTGAAAATGAATGAATGAAAAATTAAAGAATGCATGAAGGAATGAATGAATGAATAAATGAATGAATGAATTAATTAATGATTGAGAAAATGAACGAATGAATGAGTGATTGAATGCATTAAGTTACTTGTAACATTGGTGTTATCAACAAAATAATTGTATTTGTATTAATGAATACGTGAATTATTGAATGGTAATTTGCAGAAGACCTCAAAAGGCGCAAGTATAATACTCTGGACAGTGGGTACATATTTGAGCCTTTTGGGGTTGAAACTTTGGGACCGTGGGGACCGGGAGCAAAAAAAATGTTTAAAGAATTGTCATCTCGTTTGGTCGACGCCACACGTGAACAAAACGCTGGCCTTTATTTTGCTCAGCGTTTGAGTATTGCCATACAACGCGGCAATGGGGCCAGCGTTTTAGGAACTATTCCCATTCATAGCGGTCTTTTAGAGTAGTTATTATTTTAAGTTATTTTGTTTTGTTTAATTGAAGATATTTATTATACTTTTTTTCATAATAAAAAAAAAATGAATGGTATAATTATTTGACCTGTCTATCTCATAAACATTATTTAAAGTTAATAATTATATGTTTAAACCAGCCTCACGTTTGATAGAATATTTTATGCGTTGATTAGGTTGAACAACAACAATTATTATTTTTTCAATGTATTACAATCGTTTTTTAAATTGACGTTTTGAGTGCCAAGCCGCATTTTAGCCACGTCTAGACTTATAGCCTGAACATAACTCTATGGTGAAAATGCTATTGCAAAATAAACTTTCTGGCAAACATATCCGGCCAACACAGATCCGCCGTGATTGATTACAGAGATTTGCATATTTTTTTTATAGTTTACATTCGTGTAAAGTTATGACACTGTTTTCCTTCTATGTATGTGTTACTTATAATAGGTTTAGTTGTTACTTACATAATGTTCGTTTTTATAACTTTTGTTCAAGGTAGCTTTCTACTTTAGTAACTACTTTTTTAGTCTAGCCTTTGTTTATGTATTGTCTTAGATATAATTATATGATTACATACTTACCTATATTTCTTATATAACACCTTTATATCATTGAACTTTAGAACGATAAATTGTTTCTATAAATGAATACTTAGCAGCAAGTTTGTATGTTGACATCCAAATTTGATTAGGGAGAAGGGTATAACACTCGTTATGATCAAACAAAGAACAGGGTGTTATAAGTTTGACGACAGATAAATATATAAACAAATAAATATCGTAGGACATTAAATACACACAGCGCCATCTGACCCTAAATTAGGCAAAGCTTGTACTATGGCAGTCAGATAACTGATAGAGTTTTTTTTTTTTTTGTAAATGCAGACACAGAACAAACATTTTTATATACCGCAAAATGTTTACCCTGTCGAGAAATCGAACCTAGCTCTTAAGGCAGATATACTACCATTGACCCAACAGGGCTGTCAGATGCGGTCAACGATGGAGCATGTTTAGTGTTTACCTAGAAGCAACCGATTCACTTGCGACCTAAAGACACCCAGAATATTATATCTACCCACTCGGACAGCAAACTTCTTTTGTTCTTAGGTTCGTATTATAAAAGTTTAAACGATCTTTTATTACTTCGTCATTTATACGCCAGACTCAATTGGTAGTAGGTGCTCATAGCTCTCCTACCTGAGCCATAAGATTAGGGTTCAATCCTCACCCAGGACAAACATTTTTATAACTAACATAGACATTTGTTATGTTTCTAAATGTTTTATATGTACCTACTCGTACTATAAATAAATAAATAAATAATAAATAAATATCGTAGCACATTACACACAGCGCCATCTGACCCCAAACTAAGCAAAGTTTGTACTATGGGAATCAGATAACTGATAAAATACTTAAATACTTTTTTTTTGTAAATACATACTTATAATACATACAGTACACCCAGACACAGAACAAACATTTGTTTTATATCACAAAATGCTTGTCCTGGGTGGGAATCGAACCCACGCCCTACAGCTCTTGAAGCAGACATGCTACCAATGAGCCAACAGGGCTGTCAAATACATAATACATAAATACATATGTATTTACAAAATAGATTTGTCATCTCGTCTAGTCAACGCCACACGTAAACAAAACACTGGCGTTTATTTTGCCCAACGTTTGAGAATTATTAAAAGAAATTAAACACGAATTTTAAGTTTTTATTTTTGACTGCTAAGCAACTTAAATTGATAGTTAAACAACAAACTAAACTACATATCAACAAAATTTGACTTTCAAAAAAATATTGCCAGTCTCATCCCAGGCTGTTACCCCTAATATATGGAGGTCACACTCCGAAACGTCGGATCAACAGAAAAAGTGTGGAAATATGGAACAGGGGAATGATACCAGCATTTCGACCCTTGTCAAAATAATCCAAACGATGTTATTTGGAAATAAATAGGTGCCTACATTGGACCTAATTTGCATGGGACCGCTTTTTGTCATAGATCTTTGTACTGTTGGATATTAAGTTAGGGCCGAATATTTACTAATAGGACCCCATTTGAATGGCGCTTATAGTTGATGATATCGAATAAATTCGATCGAGGCATTCGATCGTGGGTAGTTGGTAGATCGTGGTGTTTTTGTTAAGCTCATATTTTAAATTCAAAAATATAAAAATTTGCCTTTTTGGCATCAAAGTTTTATGTATAATTAAAGTAGATTTAGATACCTGCCTGGGAGTGTTTTTTTCCGTAACTTATTCAGTGTTTTCATATTTATTTCTGTGATTAACTTTTTAACCTAACACAACACAGTTTGAGTTTGCACACTGCTTTGAAATGGAAGCTATTTTGGCAAGCCAGGAGCAACTACAGGCTCTGTTTTTAGAAAAAATGGATGCCTTCCAAACTAATCTGCAACAGTCATCATCTTCTGTGAAGTTCACATCATTGGCTGAATATTTCGCATCGTTTCGCACATATATCTTGTTGGCCGTCAAAACTCTGCAGCAACAGATTTCCCTGCTTGCTAATGAAGTCGATAATCAGGAGATGAGAGCGCGTCGGAAGATTTTGCTGTTACATGGAGTACCTGAAGTTAAGGAGGAGGATGCCATAGCAAGTGTGTTGAAAGTGGTCTGTTCCCAACTAAAAGTTGCAGAATTTTCAGTAAATGACATAAGTCGATGCCACCGTATGGGCCGTTCGTCTGCTCCTGACAAACCCAGACCTATACTGCTCAAAGTTCGCGACATGGCTTTGCGGTAGAGGTTATGGTTTGCAAAAACTGTGCGTGCGCAACCTCGCTGTACGAATAAAAAATGTGAAATCAAAACGCTTACCATCCTCACTTAAGAGCCAGTCACATTATAGGTTAGGTGTGTTTACCATCTTCGACCATACCGTCACTTAACTTCAGGTAAGCTGTAGTCAAATACCTAGCCAGTCAACCATTAAAAAAATCTTTGATGAAATAGTAAAAATACAATTGTAGTAGGAAGGTACAATTATTATCATTTTCGCATCAAAAATTTCCTTATACCACATAAACTCAATATTAATTTACAAATCATAGATTACGCAATAGTATGTATAATAATACAGTATGTAATATTAAGACTTTTAACACCTGACAGCGTAAAGTGATTTCACACCAAGCCTCGTCGAAGTAACGTCAAAGGATTCAATTTAAATGTCATCAAAGGCGAATAATTTTATTCGTGCAAGCGCTACTGTAATATTTTGAAATTCACAACATGCTTCTGTTTTCAAATTAAAAATTTGAGCAATCTATTTCTGTATCGGCTGATTTTTTAGATGGCCACAATATTCTTCAGTGACCTAATTTATTTTATGTCGTTCAATTATTGACTGATACAGTAGTGGCTTGTCTTGGGAGCAGCCGTGGCTATTTCTAGCAGTGGACTACGATAAGTCGATGATAATGATGACAATTGTTTTCGTACAATTCAAAATTTCGTACAATTTAAAAGTAAATAGGTGTACATATACGAGCAATATAGTACATTACTACAGCGGTCAGCAAAAGAGGCATTGATGGACGAACGTGTAACTCGGTTTCGCCTCGACCCACATACATAAAGTCTAGCCGTGTTTGGGCTTAGTGGAATGAAGTCGATTTAAAAAAAATGTACCTTAAGTTTCTTTCATAATTTGTAAATTTTTCAATAATTTGTTCATAACCGAAAGTTAATCACTGTACTGTACCTAAATATGAATTCCATGTAAACGCATTTTTTTTTTGTTGGACGCTCTATTTAGCGGGAAAGATGAAGGATATATATGTGGATGATGATGATGAATGGGAATTTTTGTGTCAGTGTGACTTTGATTTTTGATAAATTTTACTATTGTTCGTAAAATAAATATGTTAATAAATGTTTTATAATACAAGTTAATAAATGTTTTATTAACTTGTACAATTCATTATATCATACATATATTTGAAGACTATAGTAATTGACGATTGTCGTATTAGTCTTAATAAATAAATAAATATTAAACAAAAAAAAATTCGCCTTGCAGGGTTTTTTTGGAAGATTCCACTTTTAATCTTTTTAGAGAAGGGATCGAGCCCCCTTTCCATCCCATTCGCTGCTGCATAAACCTACTGTCATATAAACCCCTGATTTAAATATTTTTTTGTATTTACACGGAAGAAAAAACAAAATAAAAGTCATGGAATTAAAGTTATTAGATGTGACGAAGGGAAGCGGGCCCAGGGTTTTGCATTAATTAAAATTAACCTTGTGTTTAAAAAATACAATTTAAAAAGATTTTGAATTTTACATTGACTTTTTGTTTCACTTTTGTAATTATGAATGGTTATACGACTTTCTTATATGGTTTTCTAGTTGACAGGCTAGGTGTTTGACCACGGTACACCTGATGTCAAGTAGTGTAGTAGTGTAAATATGAATGGAAAAATTACCTGTAACTTTGGTGTTATTAATAAATGATTTGTATTTGTATTTGTGTGATTGTAGATGGTAAGTACACCTAGCTAGAATGGGAATTAGCTCTCGTAACTCTCTAACTTCTCTTACTATCTGAGCCTTACATGAGAAAGTGAGACTACCGGAACACACCGTTAGGTGCTTGACGGCAGATTGTAAACTAGAAGGTAGCTAGCCTGTCGAGTATTAGAAAGTACCCTATTACCTTGCTACGTTTTTCACACGATGTTTTTCTACACCATCAGCTTAAGCTTATTGTTGGCTTTGACCCACGCCCTTCGGCGTGCGAACCAACCGCACTTACCACTGAGCTATCATCGCTACAAATGGCCACTCAGTTTAATATTCGGATTTTTTTGTTTTCAGCTTCTGCCAAATGTCATACGTATAACGTCACTTTACCTAGACTCAGAGCGTCTTAGACTACGTTTGCCAATTTGCAGTCTCTACTCCAGAACACGTCTACCCCAGCTGTTGTCGGTTCAAATAAATAACCAGCCATCCACTTCAATTTACCAATATGCTGATTATGTCGTTGATTTCAATTGTCTGGCAAGGTTGGTGGAATACAATACATAGATAGATAAACACTATTTGTATTCAAAATGAATTGCTACCAAAACATTAACAAAGTAATTGTGACCATTTTGTCAGCGGAAGCTCGAATAAATTAATTAATTGCCCGTAAACCCGACGAAAATCTTTTCGAAAATTCATCAAACATTTTAATGAAGTTGGAGTGAATTGAATAAATATGAATTAACTTGTTAGATGGGGAAGGGGATAATGATAGAGTGACAGAGTTGAAGCTTGGTTTGATATAAATTAGGTAGGGTACTTTCTAGTACTCGGCTGGCTAGCTACCACCCTCAAGTTGAAAATCTGCCGCCAAGCATCTAACGGTGTGTTCCGGCAGCCTCACTTGAGAGCCAGTTCCATTCCAGGCTAGGTGTGCTTTACCATCTCCGACCACACCTTCACTTAACATCAGGTGAGCTGTGGTCAAACACCTGGCCTGTCAACCATAAAAAAAAAAAAAAAATCTGGAAAACCTAATAATTTCTAAACAACTGGCTATTCTTTTTATAAATAGATAACCTTTTTGATTAGATATTAGACAGGTACATAGAAACTCATTATTGTCTGCACCAGAACTCTTAAAACCAGAAATATTAAATTAAAACATAACGCAAACAAGGAACTTAAGAGATAGTATTATAATTGGTGGTTTTATCGCCATTAGAAACCTAACCTCTTCCAGGCAACCATAGGATGGAGTAAAACAAAAAATAACAACAAGAGAAGATGTCAAAACATATATTTAATGTACAAATTAAAAAATAGACATGTGCAAAATCAATAAATTACATACAAATAAATACGCATCATTAAGGTTACAAATTTTTGAGAAAAAAGTTGTACAAATCCGCGTTTATAATGTTTATAGTGTTGTTTAATATTTAAACACTGTTTAGCGAAATTAATTATATTAATTTATAAATACATTATAATTTATAATCATAATTAAAACTCACTCTTGCCTTAAAAACGTCCAAATTGTAATTTATAGGAAAAAGAAACCGGCAATGAGCTTCATTCTGTCTGTACGCATTAAGGTGGTTCGATTTCCATACAAATAATTTTTTATTTATGGACAAATGGAGCATAATTTTACAGTGAAATCACAGCTACTGGCATCTATTTTGGTCTTTGGTAAAAAATCACAATTGCTTGAATAAAACAATAGATTATTAGCATAAAATAAGATTTATGAATTGTGATTTACCACAAATAAAGACCAAAATAGATGTAGTAGCTGTGATTTCACTATAAAATTATGCTCCATAAATGGCAAAAATTTATTTGTATTTATTTGTATAGATCAAGAATATGCGTCAAGAAAGGAGAGTGGATTCGCTGCGTACGTACTGGGAACGTCCACAAGGAACGCATGATAGTATGCCGTTCTTCTGCTTGATTGAACAATAAAGAGTTTATCTCCTAACACCTCACCACATCTGTCAAGCAAAAAAAAAATCAAAATCGATTCATAATTGGCGGAATGATCGCATAACATACATACAAAAAAAAACATAGAGTCGAATTGGGAACCTCCTTCTTTTTTGAATCGATTAAGAAAAAAAACTATATAATTTAAAACCGCAGGCGCAGCTTATTACATAGTTAAAACTTATTCAACTGTGTGGTTAGTGTATTCAACAGAATTTTCTATGTTAAGTGTTATGAGCGTCGTATACTTTTACGATCGAGCTAATATCAACAGTTCTAAAGTGTTCAGTTATTGTTAGAAGCTTATTGCTTTATGGTAATTTAGCTTTAAAAGTTAATTTGAATTCAAAGTCGTTTTAACAACTGTTCACTTTGTGATTGCTGTTAACACACTGTTTAAAATAACGTTTTATTTTTATGTGACGGAAAATTGTTTTTAAATATTTTCACAAAATAGCGATCTTGCTACTTAGTTGGATACTTTTTATATTAGAAAAATGTTAGGTCCCTGTGAATGATAAGCATAAACGAACTACTGGACGTATCCTCCTAAAATTTGGTTTAGATACATCTTATGGAACATTACTCCGGGATAAAGGTATCCTTGAATCATCCTTAACCATAACATGGTGGTAGGGTACTTTTATGCTTGACAGACTGGGTGTTGACCACTGCTCACCATCAGGTGAGCAGTGGTCAAGTGGTCACTTAACATCATGTTAAGTGAAGGTGTGGTCGAAGGTGGTAAAGTACACCTAGCCTGGAATGGAACTGGCTCTCATGCGAGGCTGCCGGAACACACCGTTAGATGCTTGGTGACAGATTTTCAACTTGAGGGTGGTAGCTAACCAGCCGAGTACTAAAAAGTACCCTACCTTCTAGTACTCGGCTGGCTAGTTACCCTCAAGTTGAAAATCAGACGCCTAACATCTAAAGGTGTGTTCCCGCAGTCTTACGCTAGGTGTGTTAATCATGTTCCATCGCGTCGTCACTTAACATCAGGTGAGCTGTGGTCAAATACCTAGCCTGCCAACCATTAAAAAAAATTGTAAGAACCCTAAAAACACTCCTTATTAGGCAGTCGTGTATAATACAGGTTTATTTTATAATCGCACTCCCGCGGTTCCAACCGATAGTTAGTAAAAGCCGGCACTGCTGGCTTGGAAAATTGAGAAGTGGATTAGGCAAATCACTTTTCATTCCATCGTGGGCCAGAAGTTTGCCCTTTTAAATTTTATTATCTTGGAGGGTTGCTGCGGCGGCGGTGTGTAGGGCGGCTTGACTTGGAAATATTATATTGAAATTGATGATGGTGCGAAGAATTCTCTTAAATAAACGTTGTGGTCACAAATATTTTCAAGATACAAATTTGTAGCATTTTTTTACCACTGCGCCCCATACTAAGCAAATGTTTGGTTCTCATAGTAAGTATGGTAACTAAACAACTGATATGTTACTTACTAGCGGCCCGTCCCGGCTTCTCACGGCATATAGACTATGTTACTCGGTGATAATGTAGCATTCTAATGATGAAAGAATTATTCAAATGTTTGTTACTCTTTCACGCAAAAATTACTCGACGGATTGGAATGAAATTTGGTATGGAGGTAGCTGAGACCCTGGATTAGAACAAAGGCTACTTTTTATCCTGAAAACATGTAGCGGGTAACACCGCGGGGCGCAGCTAGTAATTACTAAATATTTAGTTATAATCATCATCATCATCTCAGCTGTAGGACGTCCACTGCTGGGCGTAGGCCACCCCCATTGCCGGACATAGGCCCAGCTGGAAATATTTACTTATGTTTTGCAAATATTATATGACAATAAATCGTGATCAGTGTGACCAAACCCCATTTCAAATGAAAATGAATTCCATGCAATCGAGCGCGCGCTAACTCTAAAGGCCTATAAGGAGTTTATTCGTCAATCCTATGATTTAAATTCAAGTGTTTGATGGCGCAAACCACTCGATTCCCGACCTTACTGACAAATTGCTATGAATTCAGTTGGTTGATTTTAAATTGTAAAATTTTTTGGCGGGCATTGCCTCTATCTCGGATTTCAGTGTTTGCCCATAAAAACATAAAGGCAGTAAAAGATTCGAACGAAGCTTGTGTTAACGTGAAATCACGTAGTCGTTTGCTTTTACTTAGTAAGTCAGGTAAAAGTTACAATTTGTTGTTGTCTCTATCTATAGCCAGTTTAACCAAACACAGAAAGCTTGACAAGAGAAAGTGTTTTGTTTTTTAT
Organism: Biston betularia; assembly: GCA_905404145.2. Taxonomy (NCBI): domain Eukaryota; kingdom Metazoa; phylum Arthropoda; class Insecta; order Lepidoptera; family Geometridae; genus Biston; species Biston betularia. Next base: position 3,860,230 of record FR989877.1, read on the forward strand.
TTTTGACAAGCTTGCGAAAAAGTACTCGTATCGACATCGACTCAGTGTGGTCGAAGTTGGTAAAGCACAACTAGCATAGAATGGAACTAGATCTGGAACTAGATCTTCAACTTGGTGTAGCGATGATAGCTCAGTAGTTAGCGCGGTCGGTTTGCATGCCGAAGGACGTGCGTTCAAACCCCAACAATGTGCTTGAGCTGTCGGTGAAGGAAAACATCGTAAGGTAACCATAGCATGGTGGTAGTGTACTTTCTAGTACTCGGCTGGCTAGCTACCACCTTCAAGTTGGAGATCTGCCGTCAAGCATTTAACAAGGTGTTCCGGTAGCCTAACTTGAGAGCCAGTTCCATTCCAGGCTAGCTATGCTTCACCGTCTTCGATACCTTCACTTAACATCAGGTGAGCTGTGGTTAAACACCTAGCCTGTCAAGCATTAAAATAAAACAGCTAGCCAGCCGAGTTTGTTTCTTCTGTGTCTGGGTGTTCTAATGTATTAAAAGTATGCATTTACAAAAAAAAGTATATAATTATGTATTCTATCAGTTATCTGACTTCCATCACACAAGCTCTTAGTTAGCGCTTAGTTTGGGGTCAGGTGGCGCTGTGTGTATAGTCCTACAATATTTATATTTATTATTTTATTGGATTTAAAAATGGTAAACGTGTGTGCCTAGGAAATTGAGAACAACAAATAACACTATTTTGTCCAGAAATGACTGGCGTGAATTCATACTCTGCTGTATTGGTAGAGAAAAATCAACTTCACATAACAGACTCGATTAGCTGGACCCTTGTCATCCGGAACATTTTGTTTCGGTTTGATGTACCCTTCGAAATTACTTAGCGTGAGTGGGCAAGAGCTTTCTGTTTGAAATAATGTTAGGTTAAGGAATTTTCATCCTTTTGTTTTATTCGAAGAATGTTACGATTAAAAATATTGAGTGAGTAGGCTCTTAGTCCTGGCTCAGCGACACCTGTACATGATAGAATTTATGGGCGTGAAGACAGCAATGCCCTAGATTTTGTTTTATTGCCGTACAATTCTGGATATCGCTGCAATGGTCGTGGTAATGCGTTATTTCTTATCATTAGGAAAAGGTTTCCTTAATTTCATTACTTTTACATGAAAACATCAGTTCAAACCACAGCAATGAACTTGAGCCGGTGAAGAAAAACCTCGTAAGGAGGGTGTAAGTAACTACTATAGACTCGGCTGGCAACCATCCTCAAGTTGAAAATCTGACGCCAAGCACCTCAAGGTGTATTCTAGCAGCATCACTTAAGAGCCAGTTCCATTCCAGGTTAGAATAGAAAAGAATACAACTTTATTACACACCAAAACAAACCACAACAACACACAAATATGAAACATAAAAAGAGATAAAGAATAATAAATAAATAAATAACAAAACAAAATAAGAAATAAATTGTGTATAACGGCGGTCATATCGCCTAAAGCGATTTCTTCCAGACTTTCGTTAGTTGTGAAAAATATGGATTTTTTACTAGAGTTTGTGCTGCTTGAAAATCTTCAAATCTAGAGAAAACTGTTTTTTTTTTGGTTAAGTGTGCTCGATCGTAAACCGCATCGTTTATTAACATCAGTCAGAAGTAGTCAAACAGGAACCTATTATTAATTAAAAAAAAGGTCAAGGTATAATAACGAAAAATCATAAAATACTTCAATATAAGTTAGAATTATGGCAGACATCGAGCAGTCCCAAAGAGCAATCCAAGTATTTCGAGAAAGGCCATCCGCAAAAATTATACTTCCCAAAAGTTTTCAAGATAATAACTCCCGTCCCTATTGTCGTCAGAATCTTTATATTAATTAGGAACATAAAAATGATTAATGGTGCAAATCTGGAAACAATGCTCGGGCCTCGTATTTATTGGAAGTCCTTTTCTGGTATTTGTCATCAAGACAGATTATGGAGCTGTTTGTTTTTTTGTTATTTGCTTTTGTATAATTTGTATTGAAAGCTAAATTTCGAAAGCCAAAATTTTAATAGGTGTAAGTATTTATTTTTTACTAGCTGCGCCCTGCGGTGTTACCAGTGTTGTTGTGTTGTTTTCGGGATAAAAAGTTCATCCATCCATCCAAACTTTCACATTTGAGTTTTGGCGGGAACGCGGAAAGAGTCGTGTCACCCAGTTGTATTTTTTTCCAAAACTAGTGTTTTGTGGAGTGTTATGCATAAAAATGGTGGTGTTTTATTCATTAAGTGCCGAATCACGAGCGGGAGTGTGGGAAAATGATATAATGTGGTGAAACATGACTTTTCGTGTTACTCCCAAAACTCCATCGAAGCTTTATAGTAAAGTCACCACTACTTTACTAAAGCATGACTGGACTTGACTGACACGGATTGTACTTGACCAAGACTGGACGTTGACTATAACTTTAGGTACGAGGACACTTATTTAACTTTTGAAACTTGAAAATATATAAATACTTGACACTGGCAAATGCTAAAACGCGACGCCAAAACCAAAGAAAAAAAAACTTTTACATTTATAATATTAGTGGGAAAAATCAAGTTTTTTTGTTTTGTAAATGTGATGAAAACGTCGGACACGAGACGCTCTACAGATGGTAAGAGATAATGTCCATGTATCTACATTGTAGCGATACACAGAACTTTGAGTAGCAAAATAAAGTCTACGGCATCGCTGGTCTGACGGACTTTCGATGGTTAGTCGTAGCTATATACCTAGGCTTATAATAATTTAAGGCATTGGCTCATTGGTATATCTGCCTTGAGAGTTGTAGGGCGTGAGATCGATTCCCACTCAGGGCAAACATTTTGTGAATAAACAAATGTTTGTTCTGTGTCTGAGTGTTCTGTATGTATTATAAGTATGTATTTACAAAAAAAAACTATTTATGTATTCTATCAGTTATCTGACTTCCATCACACGAGCTCTGCTTAGTTTGGGGCCAGATGGCGCTGTGTGTATAGTCCTACGATATTTATTATTTGATTATCTTACTGTGACTTAGCTAAATGTGTCACGATTAAAAATTGTAAAAGTTTTGTAACGTAAATCTTTAATTTTTGAACCTTTATCTTGTCCGGAAATTAAAAGCAGCAAATGTGTTAACCAAACTCTGGATTAACACGTCATGTTTTTTTTGGATTTTAGAGTAAAAGCACTCTGTACTACGAATTTCACTGAAATACGTTGAGCTTACCACGTAAAAAGTAAACGTTCACTCACAAACTTTCTCATTTTTCTTCTCTTCTAAATAGTACAAAACAAAATCACTCCGTGTCGGTCTGTTTCCCCGTATAATCCTGTTGAATAACGCAATGGATTTTGACTATGTTGTCACTTTTTTTTTATGAAAGGTTTGTATATTTACACGTTAACTAAATTTTTGTAAAAGTAAATAAATTCATTGACTGCCCTGTTATACTATCTACAAAAGTTTTTTCTTTGTTTGTATGTGTTGTAAATTATGTTGAAATATGTTTTATGTCTCAAATAAAGTGTTGTCTTTTGTCTATTGTTAACTATTTGATAGAATAACTGTTTGAAGAGTTTCAAGGCATGGGTTCGATTCCCACCAGGACAAACATTTATCGTAAATGTTTAACTAAATTAACCTGCTACATGTTTGGTTGTCGAATCGAACAACCAAACATGTAGCAGGTAAAACCGCGGGATGCAGCTAGTTCATAAATAAATATTGACGGTTATTTCATACAGCGCTTTCTAGCCTCAGACTAACAGAAACAGATAACTTGAAATCTTTTAAAATTAGAAAAACTGACAGAATGATTTACTGAGTGACGCACAGCTGGAACCGCTGAGAAGCATGAAATTTTGCACAAATGTTCCTTCCTTGACGTAGGTGTGCACTAAAAAGGATTTTTTTTTATTCCATCCCTAAAAATGGAAAATTAAGGGTTAATTTTTTTTTGTTAATGCTAGCATTGCTAACATTTAAATACATTAAAACCTAATCCAAATATTCGACGTATTAAGCTGATGCGACCCTACGACAAACAAAACAATTGGGCATATTGGGCATTCCAGGCTAGGTGTGCTTTACCATCTTCGGCCACACCTTCACTTGACATCAGGTGAGCTGTGGTCAAAAACCTAGCCTGTCAAACATTAAAAAAAAAAAAAAAAAAATATTTATAAGTTATTGTACCAACAGAAAAACCAGTAGGTTTATACACAAATAGAATCAATTTGGGTTTTTGTTGGAAGCTATACTAGAAAATCCTATATTAAAGCTGCCACTAAGATTGATATTGAAACTTCGTTGTTTTTGGCACATTAGTGTAATGTACATTACACCAGTGCGAGGCCGGGACGAATCGCTAGTATTTTATAAAACCTAGAAACAAAACAAATAATCAACGCGATCGAAAAAAAAATTACAATTGTCATTTAATACCTACATTATTAACCGTTAATGACATTTCGAAACGGCTGGTCCTGGATTCGGGGAATCTCAGAGCTGGCGCCTACCTATATCAAAAGCCACTAAGCTTAGTAATACAACGGGGTAATGCCGCCAGCGTACCAGGAACCCTACCGCGCGGCAGCGATCTCGACAGCGTGTTCATTTTAGAGTAGGATGATGTTTACATATTTATATTAATAAAACATATAGAATTATACATACAACAAAACTAAACAAATATTTAAAACCACTGAATGTAAAATTGCAATACCGAAAAGTCAAGCCCCGCAATTAAGCTTAGCATTGCCACGCTGGATGGCAATGCCAAGCTTTTGACCAAAGTAGATACCAGCATTCTGGTCTGGCCTTCTCTAAACGTACAACATGAAGTACATTTTTTAAACACATCTCGAAAGTGTTGTCAAATGTACCTATTTTACCATAGTAACACACGACCAGCAAGGTTGTTTCAAGGTAAAACGTGCCGTCCTTTTCTTTTTGTTTAAACCCAAAAAATGTTCTAAAATTCCGTGGAAAAATACGTTGGAATTTACCTTTATTTTTTGGTCAACCTTTGATCCTTTGGGCCCTGGCCCGTTGCTTGGAAACGCGTGGCTTGACCCGCCTCATACTCCAAATGTTTCACTTATTTTACGAGAAAAGGTCAGGAAAGGATGCTTACAATAAATTGCTCGTTTTTAGACAAAACAGATCAATAATTCCACACCTGTGAGCGAAGTGTGACTACGGATATATTTTACGAAGCAATCCTATTCTGTTCTTTATTCAGTACTATTCAACTACTCGAATACGTCGTATTCTTAGGACAAAACGATTTTTGCAAAGTAAATTTTTGATTTCGATCCAAAAATACTGGAGTTTAAAAAAGTCTCATCTCTACTGGCTACATATTAAATACATAGCATATTCAACAGTTTAATACAATACAAAAACATTAGGAATTAGCTAACAGGTTTATCAGTGCAGCTTTGTGCACTTAAGAAGTGCTGTTTGGATATTAAAATTCGTGAGGAAACATGTACAGAGATATGTATACAAAGTTAAACTCGATAACTTCGTACCGGTGTTATTAAATTTGAGATCACAAGCAAGTTGTCATATTTAACATCATTGTATCAGTTGTTTACAGTGGAACCACCACTGGAACCAAACATTGTTCAGAAGTAGATTGGTGAGCAGACTAAATAAAACAATATGAAAATGAGGCCTAGAGAAAAACTCGGCAGGGTTGGGAAGCATTTGGGAAGCTGCATCGAATCTATTCGTCACATACCCCTCAAAATACCAAATTAAAGTAATGAATTAATAGACAACACTTTATTTGCGACATAAAGACTATAAAGATAAAGTAAACATGGAAAGAAAAATTGCCGGCTGTATACACCCAGTACTGGTTTATGTGCTGGTTTTCCGTTTAACATGTTAATCACCTTTATAACTTATTGTATCAGAACGCAGACATTATATATACGTACGAGTACATTACACAGACACACATTCACTCACGGTTGTACCAGGACTCTTATTAGTTATGAAAGTGCCTTGTTTAGCGATGATAGCCCAGTGGTCAGCGCGGTCGGTTCGCATGCCGAAGGGCGTGGGTTCAAACCCCAACAATGAGCTTGAGCTGCCGGTGAAGGAAAACATCGTGAGGAAACCATAGCATGGTGGTAGGGTACTTTCTAGTACTCGGCTGGCTAGCTACCACCCTCAAGTTGAAAATCTGCCGCCAAGCATCTAACGGTGTGTTCCGGTACCCTCACTTGAGAGCCAGTTCCATTCCAGACTAGGTGTGATTTACCATCTTCGACCACACCTTCACTTAACATCAGGTGAGCTGTGGTCAAACACCTAGCCTGTCAACCATTAAAAAAAAAAATGAGCAAATACATTTGTTACGTATTTTATTACGTTACAATTAGTGTTAATTCGCGTAAAAAGATATTCTCTAACTCATGGTCAAATTCAAAAACAAGACAAAGCGTGTTAGGCACTTATTTTGAACTGTCTAAATAAATTATACGAGCGTATGACGTCCTAAGCGATATACGTGTTTTCGGTAAGGAATCTAACGTGAGTTAGAGAATCAAGGGCACAAACCAAGATTTGACAAAGTCTTGACCGATTTAGAAGACCAAAGTTAGCTGAATATTATGATGATGAATACTACTCGTTTCTAAGATAAAAAATACCAAGGTCGCCAGTAAAGATGATTGTAGCCTTGCCGTCAAGGATAGGCTTTATGGTTGACATCACCATCGCAACCAAAAATGTTAACGGTAGTAACTAATTTGTTTTCATTTTAAATTTGTATCTGTAGGTATAGATTGATGTACAGACAATAACATTGCTATTTATAAACTTGGCAAACATAATCTGTTTAACATTATTTAAAAGACAAAGCCGATTGGTGGAACGAAGTTACCTCTTTAGAAGAAGCGAGGCTTAACTTAATGAAACGGAAAGCCTAATTGGCTCAAAAATCCGAGTCGGCTTATTCGAGTTCGTATTTTGAAAATGTAAATTGACCTCGATGTTTATTGTTATTTAAGATGAATTCAGTTGAAATTTGTACAAATAAATATTATTGATTTATTTAAAAGAATAAATGATACATATTTTACTAGTGCAAACGTATTTGTGTGTAGGTTTAAATAAATAAAAATCCTAGGACTACACAACGTCATCTGACCCCAAACTAAGCACAGCTTGTGTTATGGAAGTCAGATAACTGATAGAATACATGAATACTTTTTTTTTGTAAATACTTATAATACATACAGAACACCCAGACACAGAACAAACATTAAATTTGTTTATTCACAAAATGTTTGCCCTGAGTGGGAATCGAACCCACGCACACGCTCTCAAGGCAGATATGCTACCAATGAGCCAACGGGGATGTTTACTTAGTATGTTTTAATTTAGTTCGACGATTTTCAGTAAAACTCGTTACATAGATAGTTTTAATCCTAGATTAACACATAGACTATCAGGAAAACAAACGGATCCCTTGAGATGAAGAGGAACCGCGGGTTATTGCTAACATGACATATAAACAAAAACTAGAAGATCATTTTTTACTAACTTTTTCCTGAAATGCCTGTTGGATTAACTCTGAAGTAGTGTAGGTGTCTATGCTTTGACTGTGACAATATTTTTAATTACATTTTATCTAATTACAAAAGTATGTCGAATGTAAGAAAGTAATTGATTGATTCAAGCGTTTCTTTGCGGAAGTTCATTTTCAGTGTTCAAGGTATTTATTTTGAGTGTTTCCGTTTAAAAGTCGTTTTGGTTACAACAGTGATAAGGATTTAAATTAAAACTTACCTAACTTGACGACACTTTTTAAAAATCAATCCGGAATATTATTTTAATATCTAAAACTGAAATCCACATTTTTTATTCGCACAGCGAGGATGTGGAACTTTTTGCCGGAGTCTGTGATTGTCGAAAAGTACAATATGAGTGTCTTCAAATCAAGAGTAAATAGGTTCCTTGTAGGTAGGTAAGTGTGTTCCATCCTAGACCGGATCGTTGCTTAATATCAAGAAGGATGTGGTCAAACGCGAACCTATTCCATTTAAAAAATAACAAAATAAACTTAAAATCAAAATAGATTAAAGTGACTAATTACTTTTTTAATATGGCAATTACTTATTTTAAAGCCGTGCAATCTTTACCTTTTATTCCCATATAGATCGCGTATTTGTAGCGATGATAGCTCAGTGGTTAGCGCGGTAGGTTCGCATGCCGAAGGGCGTGGGTTCAAACCCCAACAATGAGCTTGAGCTGCCGGTGAAGGAAAACATCGTGAGGAAACCATAGCATGGTGGTAGGGTACTTTCTAGTACTCGGCTGGCTAGCTACCACCCTCAAGTTGAAAATCTGCCGCCAAGCATCCAACGGTGTGTTCCGGCAGCCTCACTTGAGAGCCAGTTCCATTCCAGGCTAGGTGTGCTTTACCATCTTCGACCACACCTTCACTTAACATCAGGTGAGCTGTGGTCAAAATAACTAGCCTGTCAACCATAAAAAAAAAAAAAGTATAATAAAACAATGCAAAGTGGAAAAATTGCAATTACTACAAAATTTCTAAAAATACATTTTAACATCCCGTTCTAACGAGATAGAAAACACAAACCGCCCCTAAACGCGTCATTTCTGTAAGTGACATTTGACCCAAAAATATTTGAGACAAAGGGAGCCAACCGTCTAACGTTACCCCAGTCTACCCAGTCCTCATAACAAATTGATTAGGTAGACACAGAAGGGAAACCTGGCGAGATGAAATCACTATAACGCTTAGATGGAGTTTTGGCGGGAACACGGAAAGAGTCGGGTCGCTCTGTTGTATTTTTTTCCTATACTAGTGTTTTGTCGAGTTTAAAAATGGTGGTGTTTTATTCATAAACTGTCGCATCACAAGTGCGAGTGATAATTATAATGTGGTGAAACATTACTTTTTGTGTTGCTTCCAAAACTCCATCGAAGCTTTATAAGTCACCACCACTTGACTAATACATGACTGGACTTTGACTATAACTATATCTACGAGGCAACTTATTTAACTTTTGAAACTTGAAAACATAAAACATTTGACACTAGCATGTGTTCAAAATGCGACGCCAAAGCCAAAGAAAAAAAAAACGCTTAGGTGAGCGTTCGTCAAACCTGCATTGATAAATATAACTTTGGAGATATTATGTGTTTTTAAAACAATATATGTAATAAAAATAATATAATATAATTTAATGTACAGTCACAGGTGGTTAACGATTTTATTATTTGTATAAATTATAGATAGGATAGACTCCCAAGACACAGGTCACCCTAGTGTAAGGGATATCATATTATATGTATAGTATTTCATTTTATGTTTCACCGTATTTTTGTTAAGATGTAGGTATGTTAGTGTTAGTTTCTGAACAATAAGTATTATTTTTAAGATCTTTGGACCATATCAATAATAATTTTCGTTGCACAATTTTGTTGTGAATTAAATGGTACGGATGCTTGAAACCAAATTTAATGTTAATTATTTACGTGGTTGATACAATGACTAGCATCAAATGTTATACATAAAAAAAAATATGCTCTAAATCTGATCTTGGTTTAATTTGCTTACGTATAAACTGCAACATAATAGATATATCCATCTGACTTTCATGATCTGTCACACAAACGACACTCCATTTTTACTGACTAAGAATATTTTGAAGAAATTAAAATTTTGCCGCTATAACTTGAGCGGGCAGTAACTGCCTTGATAACAGAAATTTACGTTTATACGCCGGTGTTCCTCTTAAGTATTTCCCTTAATAGCTTACAGTAACATTTGAGGAAGTATTCAGTACATTTTTAACTGCCCGCTTGGATTGAGACCGAGGTGTTCAGATAGCGCCTTGTCAGGTTTTTTTTTTTTTTTTTTTTTATGTAAAAGTAATGAGACGGTCGAGGTGCATCGGCTATCAGAATATTTTAGGGAAAACTCTATCTTTATGTCTATGTGCTATATACTTACGAGTATATCTATGTCATATAAGCATAATTATGATATTTTATTGACCAGACTAACTGCGCCCTGCGGTTCTCACGTAAACAATACATTCTTTCGGGATAAACAGGAACCTATGTGTTAATCTAGGTAGTCAGCTACCTCGATACCAAAGTTCATCAAAATTGGTCCAGCCATTTAAGCGTGAAGAATATTATATTAGTGTGATTGCCAATTCTCACGACAAGTGGATCGACTCACGATTCTGCGAAATATAGCTGAAGGAGTTATAGGCTTGCGTGGGTATCTAAATGGAACTCTAAATGTCAGTTAACTTTAATAAGAGATTAAGAGAGTCGATGTTGTAGTGCACAATTTATAAACGAATATTAAGTCTAATATGAATCGGCAATCTGTTAATAATTCAATTTTAAAATATGCTAGTCTTTTGTTGTAGGGCCGTAAGGTTTTTTCTTTGTTTACGGAAAAGGCTAAATGCCATTTATACGTAAATTAGCCGCACCTCACAGTATCGCCCGCGTTTAGCGGGTAAATAAAAGGCAACCTACGTATCCAGTGTTGTAAAAAAGTTATACGGATCCGAGCTTCATCCAAATCTGCTAAGAACACAAACATGTAAAAGTTGTAACAATACTCATTTACGCACACAAGACTGACGCACACAAACATACATAGTACACAATACTAGTGCGACGAGATTTAAATCTTTTGACTAGCATCGTGTACACGCAAACATGTTTAACTTTTCTTTTTTTTTTGAGAAATAATGAGATGAACGAGACTCTCTCCTGATGGTATGAGGTAACGCCTGTTGACCATTGCAGCGATACACAAAATTTTGAGTAACAAAGTCCAGGGCTTCACTGCTTTGGTGCTCATTATTTTGAGACTTTCGATGGTTAGTCTCAACAGCCCTGTAATTTCGCTAGCTGCAGTACCCTTCAAACCGGAACACAGTAATGTTTACACACTATTGCTTAGCGGCAGAATATCTGGTACTGCCTACCAAGACGACCTCCTCTGCAAAGGAGATCTTTTAAACTACGCAACGGATTTTAATGTGGTTTCCATCAATAGACAGAGTGATTCAAGAGGAAGGTTTATATGTATAATACATGCTTATGTATGAAAATCGAGAAGTTTTAAGATTTATTTTGTAATGTAAAAAACATGTAGGCGCCATTGCAAACGCTGGCTAAACCTTAGTACGAGATCGTGCAAAATCATGTGCCACGTTAGTATCTAAATTGTACCCGTGCGAAGCCGGGGCGGATCGCTAGTTTCCAATAAATGTAATTATTATTATACTTTTTTTCACTTTTCCACGGCAACTGAGGTCTGGGTCAGGCTTTCAATTTGAGTGTAGACACTTTCCATTAATAACTTGCACAAACCTGAGATGAAAAGTGACTTCTTAATTCAAGCTAGTAGAACACTTGTAAGTTACTAACTTTCACACTTTGCACTGTGCTAGAAACTGGCATCTCATTCGATCTCTCGAGCATTCTAGAATATTCCAGACATTCTACCCAGACTATAATCACTGTTATTCAACTCATAATGCTCGTAAAGCAACATAGCCGTGCCTGAGAATTATTATAGCCGTTCCCAACAACTCTAATCTTCTGAATTATTGCGTTCCTTCGACTGGAGGCGTGGTGGTGTGAATTTTTTAAAAGTTGCGTACAGAATATTTATCGCGAGTACCACGGCGTGAAAAAGAGAGACAGCTAGTCCGTATCTATTTATGGCATTCTATGCGTATCGTTCTACGCTATGAAACGCGTATTTGCTCCTTTGTTTGTTGTTGTGTATAAGTGTTGATGTTCCAAAAGCTCGAACTAAGCGGTTTGATTCTACCTTTTTCATACGTACCGCTAGACATTGGAATCTGCTGCCCGAGTGGGTGTTCCCCAATGAATATAGTCTGGGTACCTTCAAGTCGCGAGTGAATCGGTTTCTTCTAGGCGAGCGTGCTCCACCATAGACCGCATCTTCGCTTAACATCAGGCAAGATGGCGGTCAAACGCATGCCTATCTACGATAAAAAAAAAAAAAAAAACAATAGAAGTGATGTAATTAACCAGCTATCAATGAGCCTGTCTTTAGCAATATCAAATTGTCATACATTACTTTTACAACAGTATCTGCATACGATTTAATTTGATTCTGTGCTACGTTTTTGTAGCGATTATAGCTCAGTTGTTAGCGGTCGTAACATTCGATTTCGCTAATAGAAAAGTCTAAAATTATACGGGATTGATATAAACTGTCCACGTGACATATCAACAGTTTACGTTGACAGCCCCGTTGTCTCATTGGAGGTATATCCGCCCTGAAAGTTGTATGGTGTGGGTTCGATTCCCACTCAGGGCAAACATTCTGTGAATAAACAAAAATGTTTGTTCTGTGTCTGGACGTTTGTATTATAAGTATGCATTTACAAAAAAAAAAAGTATTTATGTATTCTATCAGTTATCTGACTTCCATCACACAAGCTCTGCTTAGTTTGGGGCCAGATGGCGTTGTGTGCATAGTCCTACGATATTTATTTTATTGTATGTCAATCCCGTACATTTTCGGCTTTTCTACTACCGTTATTGCTATCCTCATCAGTGTCGTAAGCTTTAAGGAACTCCTTTCGATGCATATCAATGCTATGGTGACACCTCTGCCTAAATAAATCTAATGTGATCCTACCAACGATACTTTCCTTTCGAATTAGTTATCTCTGGCATCCTTTTTTTAATAAGAATCAATCCAACATCTTCCAACAGAATGATACGCTGATACGCAACGTGTGACCCCGTCTAAATTCCCGCCAAAAATACCATCTTTCACCTTGAGACGTGTTAATAAAACATTATGCGTGAAGAAAACATCGCGTAGGACAGTTTTAAGGTACACGGAGTGCGTCTCAGAATACGCAATGATTGAAAATGTAACACGTCCTAGTTTCAGAGTGCTAGAAAATTCTCAGTGCGAATTTTTTGTTGTACTATGTGATGAAACTTTCAACTAAGCAGCTAATTTTTGTTGACACATTTAGTTACATAAATCAATAAATTCGACAAAATTGAGTCGCATTTAGAGTATGACCAGATATTCTACCGCCAAGCAAGTGTATAAACATTACTGTGTTCCGGTTTGGAGGCTAGCGAAATTATAGGGGCAGCGATGCCTTGGACTTTGTTTAGCTACTCAAAATTCTGTGTGCAATGGTAATGGAGAAATGTTATCTCTTACCATCAGGAGCCTGTCGTTTGTCTCGTTACTTTTACATAAAGAATTCACAAATGTCGCTTTGTTTGCGTGACTGTACGAATGAATGAAACTGAATAAATGATCTGAATTAATGATATGTTTAATAATAATTTAAAGGACTAAATTTACGCGCTATGGAGAGGGCTATGCTCGGAGTTTCCCTACGAGATCGAATAAGGAATGAGGAGATCCGTAGACGAACCAAAGTTACCGACATAGCCCAACGGATTAGCAAGTTGAAGTGGCAGTGGGCAGGGCACTCAGAACTGATGGCCGATGGGGCTGCAAAGTTCTGGAGTGGAGATCACGGACCGGCAAGCGCAGCGTAGGACGTCCACCCACAAGGTGGACAGACGACCTAGTACAGACCGCAGGAACGCGCTGGATGCGGGCCGCTTCCAACCGGTCTTTATGGAAGTCAATGGGGGAGGCCTATGCCCAGCAGTGGACGTCCTACGGCTGAAATGATGATGATGATGATGAAATTTACTATCATTTTGGCTTTGATTATGACAAGTACGTAATCAAAGCATTTAAGAATTTATTTCCGCGAGTTATATCATTCTGTCTGAAGATGGATTGAATACAGGTAAACTAGTCAAAAAAAACTTACAAATTATAGATAGGTATACGTTGAGAATAACTTTGTTGATCAGCAGTAATTATAAAAATACTGGATGTAGTACATTTTTGCCTGTCAGATCTTTGAGAAGAATAGTACTGGTATTAGTTGTATAATTCGTACAACACAAACTCTGGTTGCAAATTTTATTCCCCGAAGCTTTTGTCCAGGACTGGCCGAGTGTTAAATAATAAATGGGAAGGAATAACATCTGTGGAGCTAATTTAGCGGCTGCTTAAAATAAATCTTGCGCAGGTTTCATTTGTTTCTGCTTTGTTTACCGACTCCGTTTTGAAGTGTCTCGAAATAGGACCGACTCTAATGCTAACTTTGAATAAATAAAAACTTTAACTCTAGATAAATTTTGATACGTGGTTTTATTGTAGATTTATCCTTTTTTACATACTTCAGGGTTCATTTTTATTGAGCTCGTTACTTAATAGGACTTACCAATGCATCGAGATTTCATTGTTAAACTGGCTATGATTGTTTATACACTTAAAGAGCTCTCGCTAAGCCTAAAGTCTTATTCTGCATTTTTTTAAATAGTTTGTAACAGTGTTTTAATAAACAGGCTAGATGTTTAACCATACACCGCCTGATATTAAGTGATGATTTCGAAGTCAAGTGAGTTGGAACACACTGTTAAGTACGTGGCGGCAAATTTTCAACTTGAGGATGGTAGATAGTCAGCCGAGTACTACGAGTATAAAGTACCCTGCCACCACGCTATGCTTATTGTTGTTTTCCTTCACCGGCAGCTCATTGTTGAGATTTGAACTCACACCCTTCCGCGTGTGAACTGACCTCGCTACAAAACTTGCACGAAATTTTGAATACCATAGTTACCTAAGTTCATGTCTCATATAAGTAATTAGTTTGTGCAATTTCTTTGAGTAGATAATACAATTCTTTCTACGAACTCTGTATCTATTTAAAATAACAATACGGTGTTACGAAATATTGTAGGATATTACCTACACACAGTGCCATCTGCAAACTAAGCAAAACTTGTACCTACTATGTCAGTCAGACACTTTTTTTTTGGAAATACATATAGAACACCTAGACACAGAACAAACATTTGTTTACACCACAAAATGCTTGACCTGGGTGGGAATTGAACACACGCACTACAGCTCTTGAAGCAGACATACTACCAATGAGCCAACAGGGGTGTCAACTTACCACGTAAATGTTTCATCTTAACCTGTGTGCCAAATAGAAATACTAACTTAAACTCATAGTTCCAGATTAAACTGCGCAGGTTCCCATTTGCGTCAGCTCATATTGAAGGAAAGGACTATTGTTTTGAAAACAATATTTTTTTCGGTAATATCGGCTCGAGGTTTGATTGAAGGCTGTTGATTAAAATCTCCAGAAATATTGTAAAGGTATTTTGTTGTTTTGAAAGTCTTTTGCGTGGGCATGAGAGACGATTTTTCAAAGACCTTGGAAATCAGAGACCTTGAAATATAGGTTTTTTTTTTATGGTTGACAGGCTAGTTGTTTGACCACAGCTCACCTGATGTTAAGTGAAGGTGTGGTCGAAGATGGTAAAGCACACCTAGCCTGGAAAGGAACTGGCTCTCAGGTACGTTTTATAATTAAATCAAAAATCTAATAAAATGCCAGGGTCCTGAAGGTTAAACGGTCACCAGACCGGCCTAGAAGACGGTGGAAAGATACGTACGATGCTTAGATAAGGATCGAACTTTGAGTTACAGAACAAAATCCAGGGCACCATTGTATTGGTGCTCATTACTTTGAGACATTCGATGGTAAGTCTTATTAACCCTAGCTGCAGTACCCTTCCAAACGGAACACGGTAATGATTGCACAGTACTGCTTGGTGGCAGAAACAACTGTAAACAACTGCTACTAAGTGACCGACCCAGATATCGTGTAAACAAATTAACTGTCCTATAGAAAAATGTAATTAATATGCAACAAAATGTGTGGTATTTTAAAATTTAAAGGGCTTCTTAACAAGAGGTTCTCTATTCGCTAGTTTTTTTTTAAATATTTGTTACCTCAGAACTTCGGCGTTTATAAAGTAATTCGTAAAATTCTTTATGATTCCAAAGGATACACTTTCAGATTGGTCCCATAGAAATTTCATCAAAATCGGTGTAGTGGTTCGATTTTTAAACTGAAATTAGTGGAAATAACATGACACCCATGGAAACGAAATGGCTTTCCACTAAAAATTCACAACAGTGTTCACGGTAACGAGAACAGTCCAAATGAACTATATACCCTAGTGGAATGGAATCTGTATTTATTTTTGTAAAAAATAAAGTTGTTCTGTGTTAAGTGTGTCAGCACTTTTCAGTATTTCTGCACTTTTTTTTAATGGTTGACAGGCTAGGTGTTTGACCACAGCTCACCTAATGTTAAGTGACGATGTGGTCGAAGATGGTAAACATATCTAGCCTGTACTTTCAAGTGAGGCTGCCGGAACACACTGTTGGGTGCTTGACAAAAGATTTTATAACTTAAGAGTAGCTAGTCAGCCGAGTACTTGAAAGTACCCTACCAACATGCTATGGTTCCTTCACCAGCAGCTCAAGCTCATTGTTGGGGCTTGAACCCACACCTTTCGGGATTTAAACCAACCGCGATAACCATTGAGCTATTATAGCTACAAAAATTACATATTATATTGCTTCGAAACACCTGTAAATATATTTTGCATTAAAAAATCTTAGTATTTGAACGTACCATTAGTAATTCATCTACATTTTATTTTCCAGCTTTCTGTTCAAAACATTGAAATTTACAGTATTAACTAATATAGGTAGGTATATTTAAGGTTACTTTTTGTACTTTAGAGGTGTTCAGGGAAAAAAATTAGGAACATTTCCCACTTTTTTACTGAATAACATAAAGGAGCGCAAATCGCATTCTAGATCTCCTAAGAGCGAATCATATCGAAGCAATCAATAACACATTGTCCCGACTTTCACTGACAATGGAATAAACGATTATATTCTTGAATCAACCGACCTATTCTGGAGCATGATTATGAAAGTTCGGATCTGTAAAGACGTTAACATTAACAGCCCCGTTGGCTCATTGATAGTACATCTGCCTTGAGAGCTGTAGGGCGTGGGTTCGATTCCCACTCAGGCCAAACATTTTGTGAATAAACAAATGTTTGTTCTGTGTCTGGGTGTTCTGTATGTATTATAAGTATGTATTTACAAAAAAAAAGTATTTATGTATTCTATCAGTTATCTGACTTCCATCACACAAGCTCTGCTTAGATTGGGGCCAGATGGCGCTGTGTGAGTAGTCCTACGATATTTATTTATTTATTTATTTATTTATTTATTAGAATTCAAACTTGATTTATTTCGACTATGAGCCATATACAAAAACTGTACAATTTATGTGCATTGTGATTTCATTGCTAAACTGGCTATATTTATAGAGCTCTATCTTGCTTTTATCCCGAAAACATGTAGCGGGAAATACCGCGGGGCACAGCTAGTAAAGGATAAATCTAATTTACCTTATCGTTTTTATCTCAATAAAGAAATATAACACAGTTTTACGTTACCCTAATAATACAAATTAATTAATTAATCACTTGGTGGTAGAACTCCTTAGCAGGAGGTCGTCTAGGTAGGTACCACCGCAGTACCAGTTATTCTGCCGCTAAACAGTAGTGTGTAAACATTACTGTGTTCCGGTTCGAAGGGTACTGCAGCTAGCGAAATTACTGGGTTGTTAAAACTAACCATCGAAAGTCTCAAAGTACTGAGCGCCAAAGCAGTGATGCCCTGGACTTTGTTTTGTTACGCAAAGTTCTGTGTATCGCTGTAATGGTCATGGATAGGCGTTATCTCTTACCATCAGGAGAGCGTCTCGTTCGTCTCATTATTTCATACATAAAAAAAAAACGCAGAATTCACAAGCAAAACCGCCGTATAAAGCTGTTTATTAGATTATATTTCTCATTTTGGAGCCTTGAATACGCCTGGGCCCGGAACATTTGTTCCCTTCCAGAAGATGTATTTCAGATGTGCGAAGGTTTATCTTGAGAGTTAGTAGCTTTTGTGACACAGCGGAGGATAATTCTAGAATCTTCCTTTCCTGGTGTCAGGTAAATCAGTTGCTGCTTTATTGTTATTCATTGTTTGTACCGGCTTTGTTGGGCTTGAATTATCACCGCGACTGTTTGAGGAAAATTACTTACTTCGTAAAGTTTTTTTAAGACACAAGTTGGTTTTTGGCTTAAATAGAGAAAATAAAGCTGTTTTTACACTAATACCTTGAGAGTGTTCTGTAAAAGTGTAATACTATAGAATTTATGGCCATAGCTTATGACATAAAAAATTGCTTTAAATAAGTTTGACATAGTACGCTTGTATATTTCAAGGTGCAAAAGTAATTAGACAAACGAAATGCTCCCCTGATGTATTTTCATAATAATATACTTGCGCATGAACGCCATCTCACCTGATGTTAACTGATGATGCGGTCTAATGTGGAGTACTCTTGCCTAGAAGATACCGATGCACTTTCGACTTATGTCCATCGTATTAACCCACTATTGTATCAATAGTGCTAGCACATGAAGAATTATTCACAATGAATAAAAAATAATGTTAAGTAGCATAATATTAAGAATGAAGATAAAGGTTAAGATTTTTTTTTATGGTTGACAGGCTAGTTGTTTGACCACAGCTCACCTGATGTTAAGTGAAGGTGTGGTCGAAGATGGTAAAGCACACCTAGCCTGGAATGGAACTGGCTCTCAAGTGAGGCTGCCGGAACACACCGTTAGATGCTTGGCGGCAGATTTTCAACTTGAGGGTGGTAGCTAGCCAGCCGAGTACTAGAAAATACCCTACTACCATGCTATGGTTTCCTCACGATGTTTTCCTTCACCGGCAGCTCACGCTCATTGTTGGGGTTTGAACCCACGCCCTTCGGCATGCAAACCTACCGCTCTAACCACTGAGCTATCATCGCTACAAATTTTTTATTATTTATTTGATAAAGCACGAGTAATATAAATTGGTCCAATATACATGGATTGAGAGATTTAATTATGTCCTGTGATCGTGATGAATAGATAAAAACTATTTATTGTACCAGAAATTAGAAAGAAACAAAAAAATAACACATCAAACTTAAACTAGTGCTACAAGTGGCGGCTTTATCGCAAGAAACGATCTCTTCTAGGTGAACATGGGATAAAATGGCAGCCCCGTTGGCTCGTTGGTAGCATATCTGCCTTGAGAGCTGTAGGGTGCAAACATAAACGAAAGTTTGTTCTGTGTCTGGGTGTTCTGTATGTATTATAAGTATGTATTTACAAAAAAAATGTATTTATGTATTCTTCCAATTATCTGACTTCCATCACACAAGCTCTGCTTAGTTTGGGGCCAGATGGCGCTGTGTGTATAGTTCTACAATATTTATTTATTTATTTAAATCGACCAAAAAATATGTATATTGAAATACTAACTACTAAGTTTGCTTGCATTACTATTTCTAACCTTTGTCATAATGTGCTGTTTCTTAGCTGGAAAAGTCCAGAACATTTCCACCAGTGTGTATAAAATGTATTGCCCACAAGAGTACTGGCAGGTAATCTGTTTTTATTCTGGTAACACATAACGACGCTGCTTTTACACGCAGAAGCGCAATAACTATAAAATTAATATTTATACGAGCAAATATCACGCTCGAAACGTAAAATGGAACGTACCTACCTACCTACACATTCATTTTTACTTATCTAATGTAAATCGTTTTTATATTAAATTAACGCTTGGTGAAGGTCAGGAACTATTAAATAAATACGTAATTGTGTGATAACAAAATAAATAAAAAAATAATCTTGGACATTTTTTATTAAATTATTTCTTACAATTTAAACACATATACAAAAATAATACTTAAAATATTACAAAAATGATTTTATAGTCATAACTTAATCATTAACGTTTTTACGATGAGCATAAATCAACTGTTATAATAAATATTTATTAAAACTTGAGAATTGGCACAATGCACGAATGTGCCATGGCCGATGCTTACATGGCTGAACGACCTTCATTCAAGCTCCAACGTCTGTGGTCGACGAGTAATATTTTATCTGTGACAGTATTTGTACGGGTGTGTTCACGCATGGACTATATATAGCTTATGTTTGGCGTCAGAGCTTTAGTTCACTCAATTGGTTTTATCGTAGTAATAGGACTTGGCGTTGGTTTTGTTACAAGTAGGTTACAGTTTATTAGAGTTTCATATGAAACATCATAATTGAGTGTTATTGCCAATTTTGCTAGCTCTAAAAATGTTACCACCCTTTTAGTAGGATCTCCACTAACTTCGTTACAAATTACCCGCTCCCCATCATCATTGTACAAAGTGATTTCAGGTAGATCGTTGTATTCACCACCCAGTGTGCCTCGAATACTTGTTATCTTTCCCAATGAAGTTACTTTACCAGCACTAACTACGGAATATATTATGAGCAAAATAATTAAAACTGATCGAAAGGAATGCATATCGTTTTTTTTTGTCTAATTTCTTGTGAGTCTAAATCAGTAAGTTGTTACCGATTTTATTTTATATCAAATGACGTACAATGATTTATAAAATTTAAATTATAATGAGATACTTAATTGTGTAAAGTTTAATATATTATTATGTACCTACACAAAATACAGTAAGTTAACAGTCTGGTAAAAATGCCAGAAAGACTA
Organism: Biston betularia; assembly: GCA_905404145.2. Taxonomy (NCBI): domain Eukaryota; kingdom Metazoa; phylum Arthropoda; class Insecta; order Lepidoptera; family Geometridae; genus Biston; species Biston betularia. The sequence goes on from FR989877.1 coordinate 3,880,809, forward strand.
AATACCTATACCTAAGAATGGTACCTAAATAAATGTATTATAATCTCCTTGACTTTTAAAATAATAGTTTTTAATTGCTGTTTTTTTTATCTTCGTTGGGCAATTAACTTCTGTAGTGACAATTCCGACTTTGTTATGTCATGTTAATAAGTAAATAAAGCTTGCAAACTTTGATTTTATAATATTATCCGGGTTTCATCCAGTCCTACAAAAAAGACAATAGTAAGTAAAAAGCAAACTAAATGGCAACATTTCATTAAAAACATTCAAAAAAAATGATTTTGATTTGACATGCAACGGTATACACAAATTAACTCGAAAAAAAAGTAAAAAATGTATCGTGTTGTTTCGAAAATTCTGTACAAATTATTCTAGTAAAGTCACCGCTACTTTAAAGGGAATGAGCTGAATTTTAACCGTGATTTATTTTTTAAGACTGACAGTGACTGCGACTGATATTACTTGACTTTCTTAAGATATACTTGAAAATATGAAATACTTTACAATGGCTGCATGCACAAAGTGCAGTGCCAAAAGTTAAAAAATAAACGTGTAAATGGAAAAATAAGAATAAACTTGGTAGTCGGTTTTTTGGCGGGAACGCGGGAAGAGTCGTGTCGCTCCGTTGTATTTTTTTCCAAAACTAGTGTTTTGTCAAGTGTTTATGCATAAAAATGGTGGTGTTTTATTCATAAAGTGCCGAATTACAAGCGCGAGTGTGGGAAAATGATATAATGTGGTGAAACATGAGTTTTCGTGTTGCTTCCAAAACTCCATCGAAGCTAGTTTGTAGTAAAGTTGCCACTACTTTACTAAAGCATGACTGGAATTAACTGACACGAACTGGACTTGACAAAGACGACTTTGACTAAAACTAGCTACGATGGCACTTATTTAACTTGAAAATGTATAATTACTTGACACTGGCAAATGCTAAAACGCGACGCCAAAACCAAAGAAAAAAAAAAAAAGAATAAACTTTATATCGATATTTGGTACTCACCAATGCAACGAATAATAATTATTTTACATGAGTCGAACTTGATTTAAAAAAAATACTGTAATTAATTCGTATCTTTGCAGTTGAGTGATACAACAATATTAAATCAGAATTGAATGTGCGAAACCTTAAATAGTACCGATGATTATTACAGTTCCGTGTCAAAATGACAAAACGAATAAAATAATAACATATGATTTCAATGTGTTAGTGAGTTAAACAAAACTCTGTGGGGAAATCATGGTAGGGTCCTTTCTAGTACTCGACTAGCTAGCTAGTTACCACTTTTAAGTTGAAAATCTGTCTCCAAGCACCTCACGGTGTATACCAGCAGCCTCACTTGAGAACCAGTTCCATTCTAGACTTGGTATGTCTAGACTTGGTAGGTATGTCTTGGTATGTTTGGTACATCTTCGACCACATCGTCACTTAACATCTGGTGAGCTGTGTGGTCAAACAGAGCTGTCGTTGCACAATATTTAGTTGTCAGCGTTTTTTAAGTATTTTAGGACTTAAAAAACGCCTTTCTATTTGTATAGAAGACTGCTAAAAAATATGTATTGTAATGAAAAGTGACCAAAAACCGTATTATTCTTTCCATCCTAATGTTACCTGGAAAATATCACTCTTAGCGATAAGGTCGCCAGTTACACTTATAACTTTTGTTTATTTTCCTAATGTATGTCATATAGTGTGGGCAGTATGAAGTTATTAATTAAATAATAATTATTTCAAAAAATTTCTAAGCATAAATAAATAAATAAATAAATATCGTAGGACTATACACACAGCGCCATCTGGCCCCAAACTAAGCAGAGCTTGTGTGATGGAAGTCAGATAACTGATAGAATACATAAATACGTAATACATTTGTAGCGATGATAGCTCAGTGGTTAGCGCGGTAGGTTCGCATGCCGAAGGGCGTGGGTTCAAACCCCAACAATGAGCTTAAGCTGCCGGTGAAGGAAAACATCGTGAGGAAACCATAGCATGGTGGTAGGGTACTTTCTAGTACTCGGCTGGCTAGCTACCACCCTCAAGTTGAAAATCTGCCGCCAAGCATCTAACGGTGTGTTCCGGTGTGTGTTCTTTAAAAAAACTATTTTTTTTTTGTAAATACATACTTATAATACATACAGAACACCCAGACACAGAACAAACATTTGTTTATTCACAAAATGTTTGCCCTGAGTGGGAATCGAACCCACGCCCTACAAGGCAGATATACTACCAATGAGCCGGCGGGGCTGCATATACGGAACACTGGTGCGTTTTTGGTGACATTAAAACTAACAAGTCTTAATAAAGTCTGATAGATTCTAAATTGAATGTGATATTCTGCAAATTGTCGACGTCATTTTGATGATTGTCAAATCACGAGTATGGAGCATGCATTTTGATTTTTTAACATTGAAAATTAAAAGCAGCACAACTGCGAAACAAACTGCAATAGAAACATATACATACACCCGGATCAGCATAACAAATCGATTGATATTGAACAGCATCAATGGACATAATATTATATCGTAGGAAATTTCGCAAACCTAACCAGATAACACACACATACTCAGAATAAATAACTATATACATTGTATATATATCCGTCTCAAGAATGTCTGTCCTGAGTGGTAATCACGCTTTTGAAGTAGAAAAAATAAATTATTTGTTGTAGTGACAACAAATACACAAACATACATACAACAACAACAACATTATTGTTAACATACTTAAATACTAACATGCATATTTAGGTCTTGCAGCATCTGCACTTGCCAAAAGTGACACTGTGGAGGCCGTCTGAAGCCAACAGCAATAGTTACTTAAAAAAACATAACCTTCAAACCAAATCACTTGATTTATCTTAAAATACTGAAACCTAGAATACTGGCAAAAACACAAAGTTTGATGCTAAAAACAAAGGGGAAGAAACTGTGTAATATCTAGGCCTCAACATTCATATCGATAAAGTTTGGCTGAGGTTTGGTTTGGTTTTTTATTTGATGTTTGTAGTACCTTTTTACTTACAAAGGATTCCTTTAAAAATGTTAATTTCATTCACTTAGTAAGATCAAGATAGTAATAAAAAAGTGGGCAGTACTGTTATCAAAAACCTATTTTGAATAATAGTAAAAAAAAAAATCATATCCTATAAAAGCGGCCTATTAATCCTATAATATCGTAAATCGTAAAGCGGTGGGAAAGCAATGGATGCAAAAAGCTGTCGACCGAGCTCAGTGGCGTGCATTGGGAGAGGCCTACGTCCAGCAGTGGAAAGCGAAGGGCTGATGATGATGGTGATGATTATATCCTATAAAATGGATTAATAACATTTCCTGCTCGTTCATTCAGCCCGAAAGAATAAACATAAAAGAAAATCTCGAACAAACAGAAACCGGTAGATGTATTAAAATAAATAACACTGCTTTTCCGTACCGTGATGGAGTTACTGTATTTACGGTATTTTTAGTAAAATTTGCAAATATTTCTATGTAAAGAAGGAAATAATCTTCTTATTGTGAATTTCTAATATTATAAATTTGCCTTAAACATATTCGGATACTTATACGTGCGCCCTGCGGTTTCGATCGTGAGCTTTCTATGAAAAAAGTAGCCTATGTGTTGATACAGGATAATAGTTATATGCATTGCAAATTTCATCTTAATCCGTTACAGCATGAAGACAATTAAATCATAAAATTAAAAAAAATAATTAATATAATTAAATTATAATGTCGTCTGTATTTTATTTACTTAAAATAGCTTTGTACTTTTTCTTCCTTTCTTTCTTGCTCTAAATTTCACTCTACTTAAAACGTTGATATATATATACATTATTGCAATTAAAAACATTGCTTATATTATAATACCTTTTAAATATTGGCCATTTCAAATAGCACCATACAGTCCCAAACTAAGCAAAGCTTATACCTACTATGAGACCCAGATAGGGGTAGTTCTCGCGTTTCGTGCATATTGGAAAAATTTGCGAGAAAAAAATAGAATTAATTTTTTTCAGTGCGAATGCATAGCTACTTGAAAAATAAACTAGCTATATGAGTATCACTAAATTATACGCAAAATTGGCAAAGATATGAGCTTTTTAATTTTTTTCGTAGGTATGGTAATGAGGAAATAAATTTGGTAATGACATTAGGGACAATGCTATTGATAAAATGCAGAATATAAATAAAAAAAATAATTGAAATTCGTTTTTCTTTTAATAATAATTAAATAATTACTTAAATTAAGTATTCAATATTAAATTCACATAATAGTTGCAATCAATACAACAAAAAAGTGTAACAAAACAACTTTCAAAGTACTATTTATAGGATATGGAAACCTACGTCCTAGAAATAATCAAACTACATTATTAATTACTCAGTCTCAAAAGTTAAGATCACAGGCTCAAGTATGAAGAACTTATCAAAGATAAAAAATAGTAGGAACTTTAATCATAGTCTCAAATTAGTATTATGAAAAAAAAATGATAATATATTCTAAACTCAATAGCTTACAATATATTATCATTAGAAGAATCACTACAATAATAATTTATATTCTCCTTCGCTTGTATTATCACATTCTGTTTATCTTCACATTCATCCTTTCCTTGCTTACAGTCTGCTTTGCTATGTAGTAAATCTTCATCTGAAGAGCCATCGAAAAAGTTTACTACTGTCCTCTTTACTAGTTTTCTAATCATCATATCACCAGAAACTAAATGTTCAAAGTCTGTTTGATATTCTGTTATATTCAGTTTCGGTTTTTTGTTAATAAAAGCCTTATTAGACCAGTGTAGTTTTATATCTGAAAGAACTGTAATAGCGTTATTTGGATTGACATTACTTGTCGAAACCTTAATGTTTGGTTTTACATTGACATCCAAGCTACTTGAAGGCTGTGGTTGTTGAGCCTGGTGTGGTATGTTACAGGGTTCTACATATTCATTTGCTATATCTCTAAATAAGCTTCCTGTAGTATTTAATTCTAAAATGTCATCTTCTATCTGAATAGTACTACTGCCCAGAACAGGCCCTGGCAGGTTGATAAATCCAAGATGGTATCCGTGAGAGCATATTTCTCCATTTTCACAGAAGAAGCAGCTAAGTTTTCTAAAAGTCATGGGACTATTATATGACCATAGAACTTGATGTACCTCCGATGGAATTTCTTTTTTCTTAACATCATGTTCTGAGACATAAAGCAACTTGATGTTTTTGACTTTGCTTTCAACATATGTCCAAATTTCTTCAAGGTTGCCAATATATTTACCAAGCTGCACAATTTGATCAGCAGTCTTCTTCAAAAAAAAAAAAATACACCTATACTATGAACAAGTAAAATATGTTGTTACTAATCTTCATTACCATCATTTTATGATCATTACCATTTTCCAAACATCTGATGGTAAATTATGGTAATGAAAGGAATTGTAATGATATTCTAGCACTTTTTTAAGAAACGTGCCTTTAATAACTGTAAAGTTTTAAGCATTAAGATCAAAAAACTACATAAATTCACAGGTTATCATGTTAACATCCACCGTACAAAAAAAACCAATACTCTTTATCTTAAAATATCACTAATGGTAATGAAAAAAAAACTTACCACGCCTAATAATCTCGTCTTCGTCGTTGTTTTGTCAACAAACTGCGACACATCCGCCCTGTTCTCTATTCACTGGTCGACCAGGTGAGGATCGCGCAAAAGGTAAAGGGGGCAGGGAACACCACTAGCGCGTCCGTACAGGTTATTTTTTTACTTCAAGTTCAGTTGATGGTAATGTTAATTTTTTTTGGTCAAACTTAATTCATCACAGCAAGTGTAAATAACAATCGTAAACGATTTTATATTTACATTTTTTTGTTGCATAATTGTTATTTTATACATACCAAAACAACAATACACACTAATACGCCAACTTTTTGTGTTATTTGCTTACAACTACTAAAAATCGATTTCTGACCAGTGATGGGAATGATTTTTGGGCATATATTTTATTTATATCTTTTTTTCAAAGTACCTGGTATTATTCCTTTCCAGTGGCAGATATACACATACAACATATCTATAATATAAAAAATATTTAGTGACTTAGGCTTATTTAGTTTAGCTTTTATTCTTGCTGACATGTGTTTTGCACGAAACGATAGAAACACCCTGCTGCTAAAACACTAAATAAAAATTCAGACAGAAAAAATATCTGTTTGTCACATAAATGTTTAACCTGGTAGGAAATCGAAGCTATGCTATTCAGCTCACCAAATTGAGCCAACAATCATAAAACTCAAAAGTTGATTAAATAGCTTATTATCAACTTTAAAATAAAATATCACTGTCACTTAACATCAGATGAGCTGTGGCTATAAACTTGAGGTGTAGTTTTTTTAAATAGTTTCTAGTTGCCTGATATTAAGCAACGATGCGTAAGACACCCTGAGACTCGATAAAGTGACGATATAATTATGTAGGACAGCTTACGGTGGATAGAAGCGAAAAGCCAAAGGCCGGGCTGAGTGGCGCATTTTGGGAGAGGCCTATGTCCAGCAGAGAACAAAAGGCTCAAGACGATGATGATGAGTGACCTACAACCAACGATGTGCCAAATACCTAGAAGGAACATGTTTTCCATATAAAACCGAAAGGACAATGTCCCATTGTACTAGCAATACGTCGGGTACTATAAGTCATACGTTAACTGAGGAACGAAATTTTGTTTCCCTAAGTATGTGGAAATATAAAATGAAACACCAGATTGTATTCGTCATAAAAACCATCAATATATTTACACTTTCCATACTATTTACATATTTACATCGCAGTTTTTCACGGTAATATTGTATATTTTCAACAGTTTTCGATACTTTATTTACATTTTGAACGAAGTTTAAACAAAATAGCAACACCAAGATATGTAATAGATACATAGCTTAATAAATAATTGCATTAACATTGACACAGACTTGTCAAGCCTAATTAACAAAAATAGGTCCTAGTATAAATAAAATGTACAGTGTCACGTGATCGGCGATTGAAGAATTGATTCACAAATCAAATCTATTTGTTACCTGATTCTTATCGTAATATGAAAAATGCACGGATTTTACACAATTCATTACAACGATAAAGATAACCCTAAATAGCAAAACTGTTACAACTAAGTATTATATCATATTTTTCTTTCTAGGATTCCGTACCCAAAGGGTAAAACGGGGCCCTATTACTAAGACTTCGCTGTCCGTCTGTCACCAGGCTGTATCTCATGAACCGTGATAGTTAGACAGTTGAAATTTTCACAGTTGATGTATTTCTGTTGTCGCTATAACAACAAATACTAAAATACAGAATAAATTAAATGTTTAAAGGATTAATAAAATAATAATTTAAATATTTAATATTTATCGGAGCCCATACAACAAACGTGATTTTTTAATCCATTTTTTAATTAATGGTACGGAACCCTTCGTGCGCGAGTCCGACTCGCATTTGGCTGGTTTTTAATTTTATTATAATAAAATACTTGGCGTACCAACTTACCAATACGAGCATCATCGCTCGCAGGAACGAACAAAATCTTATTGTTTATATGGAACGACTAAATTGTTCACTTTTCGTAACTAGGTACAAAAATCTTTTATCGTAACCAAACGTTTTTACTTCGATGACTTTCTTATGGTGATACCTAAACGTTTTATGGCAACAGATTTTTTAAAGCAAATATTGCCGCTCCTAAACTGTAGATGGTAAGGTGACGTCGATTTATTTACGTTTATTCAGTTCTCATCTTAGTAGGTAATAATAATATCCTTTCTGCGTACTTATAAGTCATTGACAGCCAAGGTCATGCGACAGCTGTTCAGATTTAGGGTTGAACCTGGTCCAGTTTACAGCTAAGTTTGGCTTATGATAACTTGTGATGTTGAGAGGATAAAGACCCCGCGGGATGGTCTTTACACCAATGTTGCCATGAGCTGTTAAAATATTGCTGGGGGTATACGACAGCATCTTCATATACGTATATTCTATTGGGGCTCCTATATTTAGTCGTAACAATCATGTTTTATTGGGTCTCCTATATGTACTTTATTGTAACAATGAACAATCATGGTCAAACGCTCCTAGCACTGCTGGGATTTATACAAAATATTTAAAACTACAAATGTAATATTCACGCCCAATTAAGCAACAGAATGTAACGTGCTTATAGTTGAGAACAAATCATTTTATAGTACAGTAATATAATTTTACAGTATGTATTTTCTAAATAAAATAGACACATAGTTCATTTTAAAATTAGTGTATCTTTACGAAATTATTTCTGATCATTGGACAAAATCGTGTTGCTTGGTCATGCGAGCAATGATCGGTTAAGACACTGCCTTAGGCTCATCAGACACTCACAAAATACACCATTTAATGACTAGAAAATAAACACGTTAATGGTTCCAATACAACTCGTATTTACACAATTACCGTGTTGAAACTTCTAAATATCAGTCTGCGGTGTAAAATTAATCTACTTACATTGACTTAGGGTTCAAATTGCTATGTTGGTTCTTCAGTTTCACTATTGGTTTGATTGTTGATGGCAACATTTGTTTTAAGTATCGTTGATGACGTCATGGGGATTAAGTCCTCATCGATTGAGTTCAGTTGTGAGTACTGGGTTTTGGGAAATGGAGCTCGGAGTTTCCGCCTTCTTGTTTTTAGCTGTAGGGAAATAATGAATATTAGTATACAAGCGGATGCCTCGCGGTTTTACACGCGTAGTTCCTGTTTTTGTGGGAATACAGGGATAAAAATTAGCCTATAGAGATAGTGTAGCTTCCCAACGGTGAAAGAATTTATGAAATCTGTCCAGTAGTTTCGGACCCTATCAAACAATCAAATCTTTCGCCTTTATAAAAGTACAGATAAGTTTGATAGATAGATATAGTTTCGAAAATTATGACATTTTTTATGGTACTAATGTAACAAAGCTGATTTTTACCAAAATAAAACAGTTTAAAGGGAATCGTTTAGTCATTAATTTAATATTCGAAGTATAGACCCTTTCAAGTACTACCAATCAAAACCGATTCTAGATTCAATCATAAGTTCTTCGCATATATACTAAGCTGCCAGCCTTGTACTTTCCAATTAAACCCCTTTTTCAAATCCCTTCAGAGCCCAGAAAAAATATTTCCAACTTGAAATAACTTTACGTCGAGTCTTTTCTTTTAAGTCTTAAGCCTTTATAAGTAAGAAACATCAAAAGAATAACAACTTTTTTGTATGACTGAAATATGTTTTTTATAGTTTAGTAGCGATAATAGCTCAGTTGCTAGTGCGGTCAGTTCACGCCGAAGGACGTAGGTTCAAACTCTAAAAATGAACTTGAACTACCGATGAAGAAAAACATCGTGAAGAAACCATAGCCTGGTGGTAGGGTATTTTCTAATACTCGGCTGGCTACTACCAACTGAAAATCTGCCGCAAAGCATCTAAAGATGTGTTCCGGCAGCCTCACTTAAGAACCAGTTCCATTCCAAGCAAGATGTGTTTTACCATTTGGACCACACCATTACTTAACATCAGATGAGCTGTGAACAATCACCTAGCCCTTCAACAATAACAAAAATTGCAATAAATATATGCACGAAATAAATTGACATCAAATTTATTTTCTTTATCTTAAAACATATAAATGTTTATACACTATTGCTTGGCGGCAGAATATCTGATAATAATTGCCTGGTTACCTATCTAGATAAAATCCTCTTAAAGAAATTTCTTTTCATCTTTATGTTCTACTAGCTGCGCCCCGCGGTGTTACCAGCTACATGTTTTCGGGATAAAAAGTAGCCTGTGTTAATCCATGGTTTCAGCTACCTCCATACCAAATGTCATCCAAATCCGTGCAGTAGTTTTTGCGAGAAAGAATAAACATCCATCCATCCAAACTTTCCCATTTATAATATTAGTGGTATAAGATGGAGTTAGGAAGTTCTAGTGCTAATAAAGTACCTTAACAGCAACAGCTAAGGCGACCACAGCGAGCACCGTAGCGACCACACTCCAGACCACGAGTATATTCTGGTCGAGTAGACCAGGGTCTTCAGGATCGTCCACGAAGAAGGATGCAGCAACACGGGTCCTAATGTTGTCAGCTATTCGTCTCTTGCCAGCCGATGAACCGTTAAGACAACCGCCTAGATATAGCAAAAAAAGACTACGTAAAAATAATGGCTAAGTACATAATATAAAAAGTCAGTCTACGTTTGTGCCGGGAACGCGGTAGAATTGTGTCACCTCATTACGTTATTTTCCAAAATGTTTTTTTACAGAAATAGCGGTGTTTTATTTAAAGTACTACAATACCCGGGTCATTGTCAGTCCGTTGCCCAATATAATGTGGTGACACATATCTCTTTGTATTGTTTCCAAATCTACATCGAAGGTTCTAGTAAGGTTTTTTTTTTTTTTATATCGTAGGCAAACTAAGCAGAAACTAAGCAGAGCTTGTGTGTGATGGAAGTCAGATAACTGATAGAATACATAAATACTTTTTTTTTTTGTAAATACATACTTATAATACATACAGAACGCCCAGACACAGAACAAACATTTGTTTATTCACAAAATGTTTGCCCTGAGTGGGAATCGAACCCACGCCCTACTGCTCTCAAGGCAGATATACTACCAATGAGCCAACGGGGCTGTCTTATAATTTTCAAAAAGTTGCTAAAAAACCAAACCCACAAACCCACATGAAACTGGGACTGGGATTCTAAAGTGTGAATGCATGTTAAGCTGTAACAAATCTGAGTTCAAAAAGCTGGAAGGCTTACCCATATTTTTATCACAATGACAGCAGTCAGAAATATTCGTGCTCTCATAGAAAGAGGCACTTTCTGTGCAGCATGGCAGACATTTGTTGTTTATCCTGTAAGTGGTTGGAATTGTTGGTCATTTGGCACAAGTTTTAGTTAGTTTGGCACTGATTAAAGTGTTTCCAATATCAGTTCAGAGTAAAGTACTCAGTAGTATTGTGATTCGAATACAAACTAAAATTGTGGAAATTTCTCATGCAAAATAAACATAGCACTATTTTTTTGTTGTGTTGTTTGTAGCGTACATTGACAAAGATTCTTTACAGTTTAGATTAAAGTTAAAGAATTATTTATTGATCCAGTTTGTGCTATAAAACGATCACAAGTGGATTGTTAACCATGTCAATGATTTTTGAACACCAAAAAACTCTTATGTCTAGGTTTGATACTATCTACCTGTTTGACAGTTTATGAAAATTTATTAATGTAAAAAATGTGTAAGTAATAATTTATTTTCTCTTTTGCAGAGATTCCCTATGTGGGAGTAAATAAATACGAGAACTGGTGATAACTTACCTATCTAATCGAAGTGGGTGTGCACAAGTGACGCAGCTGCTAGACCCAGGTCCAGAGCAAGACCTACAAGAGTCGTGACAAGGACTACACGTTCTTTTCCTCGCCTCGTAGTATTGAGAACTAAGGCACTCCACACATAGACCCCCTTCCAGGGCGAAATGAGGGGGGCATGTCTTACAGCGCTGGGGCCCTGCACCGTAACAGTCTTGACAGTAATGGTGACAACGTCTGCAGCTATCCTTCCAAGGAAAAAAGTTTTGAGGGCATTCCGGTCTACATTCACCCGCTGCTAGTCTCCAGTCGGGTGGGCACGAGGCGCATTGGTCTCTTCTCGGCCCTGTACACGTTTCACAAGAGAGGTAGCACTTCGAACATATGCCATCATCAGGGTAGTAACCAGGAGCACAGGTAGCTCGACAAGTACCAGACTGGAGTCTCAATGCTCCAGAGCAAGACGTACAGTTCAATCTTGATACGCAATTTGTACATGTGTGAGGGCATAGAGAGCACTTTCCAGCAGTCTGATAATATCCCAGTCCACATTCCGCCACGCACCTAAAGCACACAACATGGTTAGTTTAAGGGACGGCGCGAGCCAACGTGCGTGTAACTCGGGTTAGTTACCTCGATCCCTGCAATAACAGAGGACTAGAACAAGACAAACAGTCCCATTCGTTCGGTCCGCTACATTTCTCGCACGTCGAATGGCAGTTTTTACAACGACCTCCTTCGTAATATTCGCCTGGAAACAAAGGTTGTGTTAAATCGTTCTCTCATGAGGAAACTAATAAAGTTAGTATCAAACATAAATCACAAACACATCGGCAATGAATCACTAATAATTTATTAATAGACTTGCGGATTTTGGCAATCGAACGAGAACGAGGAGTAAAAATGAAAATGTAATTATGGGGAAAGCGAGAATTTATTTCCCTATCGCTTTATGAGCGATAAACATACGAAATGTTATTAATAATAAATATTTGATACTTTTTGGTTTAAAAAACAAGATTTTGCTTTAATAACTTATTTTATTTCCCTCAGAGTCATTTTAGAGCTATTATTTTCTACTACAACACTAAGCTGAGTACGAAATAGAGATATAAATACTCACTTGTATCACACTTATCGTTGCCGTTGGGCAAGCAATTGCCGCTTCTTGTACTAACCCATCCATGATCGCATAGCGAACAAATTCCGAATGAACAAACTTTACAACCAATCGGACACCTAAAATATAAAATGAGAACGTAAGACGTCAAGACACGAAATAACAATTAAGAAACAAATACATTCGTAACTTGAAACCAACATCAACATTACATTAGCATTCAAAGACGTCTGTTTCGCAGAAATGTATTATCATAACAATAACACTTACGCTAAACATTCCCTTCTTTGTGTGTCGGCGTAATATCCTGTAGGGCATTTAGGTAGGCAGCGGTTTTTGAATGCGAAATCGCCTATTTTACACGAAACACATTCAGTGGCGTCGGGGCCGCGACAGGATTCGCATGTCTTGTGACACTGAACGCAGCCAAAATCGTCTTTTTGATAAGTGCCCGGCGGGCAAACAGCCAAACATGACCCGTTGTAAAGCACGTAGCTATGAACGCATGACGAGCACATATCCGCCTTGTCGGAGCAAGTGTCGCAGTGCTCGGCGCAAGGGAAGCAAGCGTTCGCATCCGGGTCCTCGTAGTAACCGTCGGGACACTGTTGTAAGCACACGGCGAGGTCGATGACTAATAGATGAGCCGGCGCGCAAGTGAGGCAAGAGTCCTGTCCCGCGCCCGCACATGTCTCGCAGGACTCGTGGCAAGGCCAACAAACCCCACCCTGGTTCACGAAACTCCTCGGCGGGCATCTCGAAACGCACGAATTATCCAAACGATAATGTTTGCAAGCCACGCACTGCGTCGGCCCTTTCCCGTAGCAGCCCTGCGAATCACATTCGGGGTCGCACATTCTCTGTACTTGCTTGTCGTTCGCATCAGCAAGAACGTTTTTCCGCTGCGCTGAAGGAATGTTTTTAGGGTAATTGCGTCTGTCTGAAATGCCGAGCTCGATCTCGTTGAGGAATTGCGAATATTCCGAGGCATCGTAAACGTCGTTGATATGATAAGCTTTTTCCTCCTGATAGACGTTGTTGGAATTGAAATACCCTTTGTTTCGTAACCGTATCGGATTGATGGCTGTACCGTAGAATATTAGCTGCCATTTTTTCAATATTCCCGGTTGAGTGACGTGTTTGTTCCCGGTATTTAATATTTGAAGGGTCCATCGGCCCTCGGCGCTCTCGCCCCAAAAGTGTACGCTCAAAAATGGCCAATCGTCAAAATTGGAACTAGTTGCGTCGTGACTCCTCTCGAACAAAAGAGTGGAAGTAGTACCCATAGGTGACGTAAGCAGTATCCGTAAATTTCCTCGCGGGAAAAAGCTTAGTGAAATTTTACATTGAACGTGTTCCAAAAATCTGACCTCATTCGTCGTGCCGCTGCACCCATTCACGTCCATATGCACGGATATCGTATAACCGAAAGATGTTTCAATCGTCTTGTCCTCGTTTATTTCCTGCGACTTACAAATGTGTTGCGGGGGCACGCTGCGCCATTGTTCGGCAAGCGTCACCATCTGAGCGGCGTCCATTAGCCCGTACCCGAATTTATGACTCACTTTTCTTTTGACACCGTTTACTATCCAACCTTTTTCCTTTTCCAAAGGCTGCGACCTTGACGTCATCACTATAAGATGTTGTACGTCCCTCCATGTGAGTAAAGGGTTAGCTTCTAACGCTAACGCGCAAATACCCGCCGCCAGCGGCGCCGAGGCGGATGTTCCTGTATGCTCCAATGTACACATATGATCCGGTCGCAGCTGTATATCCATATCTACAGTAGCAACACTTTTATCCTTCCCCGGAGTCCCCGAGCTATACGTAGACGCTATCGTCGAAGAACATTCCTCTAAATACCAGGGCTTTAGCCCACCCTGCGTAGCACTCGATATTGATATCGTAAATATACTGTTCGCGTAACCATCGCAATTGCAGGAATCCGTATGCTTCCCCCCGTTTCCGGACGCCCATATGAAAATGGAACCTTTCCCGCCTCTTCCGTTCGTCACACCGTTTATGAATGCCCTGGAAAAACTTTTTAATGAGCTCGATGGAAAATATAAAAATTTCATAAAATCTAAACTAAGCTGTATGGAGTTAGACGTACCTTCTGGCTAAGGGGCCGGGCCCGTCGACCGTTTTCCCGTCGTCTTCCGGTCCCCAGGAAGCGCTGTAGATATCTATGTGGTGTGTATTGAAGCCGAGAGCCTGTGCTTCTACCGCGTCATTGACGAGGCCGTCTAGCATCCTGATGCCGCCGATGCTGGCATTGTACGCGATGCCAACTCCACAGTAGCGGTTATAGGCGACAGCTGCCACTTCCCCCGCGCATCGGGTGCCGTGCTTATTGTCGCCATTGTCTTGCGGCGTTGGGTCTGTGTCATTCCCGTTTATGTCGGTTGAAGCGGCAGGGTCCTACAATCCCCATTCAATACATTACACTCGACAAAAGGGGCCTTTTGTGTCGGATGAAGGCTTTATGTGCAATTTTAGCGAGGTTTTTATTTGAGTCTCGAGTGGTGATAAAGTTAGGGAAAGCGATCAAGGGCAAATTGGTGAAGCGATAGGACTATTTGTTTACTAAATGCTGACTGGCACTTTTATGTCGTCTTCATGAGTAAAATAGCACACAAGTTTCGTAAATACGCTATAGAGATATGAAAAATCTGAGTAGTTTAGACACGTTTTGCTTAATATTATTAGTTGAATTAGGTATATTTACATAATTCGGCAGTAAGTCGGGATGGTTGGGTTGTATGCCGTCGTCCAAAATAGTAATAACTACGCCTTTCCCTGTGTAACCTTTCCGCCACGCGTAACCCACATTCATGTCTAACCCATCTGCCGCACCGCCGTTCTGAAACAGAAATCCTTTATTAAAAAATGAAACAAGTAATTTAACATTCATTACGAGTATATATTATAATACTAGCAGCTCGCACCGGCTTCACACGGGAAAACAAAACTCGATTAACCATATAAATTTATCGATCCAGTAGTTTTGGAGCCTATTCAATACAAACAAACAAAAAATTAAATCTTTCCTCTTTATAAGATGTAGATGACAATTCTAATAGTTAGACATATGATATTGCGGACTTGTAACTGTCAATTTGCTCTATAACACGTCACTTTATTCTATTGTCAAAAGTTTTCGCTGCGCATGCTAAGTAAGGGTTTTTTCTGATTTTTTCCAGCTTGGGTTACATAATTGAATTTTCCATGTGGATCCTTAATTGTTTTAAATAAACTATAGCCTATGTCTATCACGGATAATGTAGCATTCTAATAATGAAAGAATTATTAAGATCGGTCCAGTAGTTTCGAAGTCAAACAAACAAACAAACAATCAAATCTTTCCTCTTTATAATAGTATAGATAGACTAACACATTGTTTTAGTTTAAAAGTAATGAGACTCACGAGTCGCTCGCCTGATAGTAAGAGATAACGCATGCCCATAACCATTGCAGCGATACTGAAAAGTTTAAGTAACAAAACAAAGTCCGGAGCATTGCTGTTTTGGCGCTCATTACTTCGAGACATTCGATGGTTAGTCTTGACACCCTGTGACTTTGCTAGCTGAAGTACCATTTAAATCTGAAACACGGTACACTGTGTACTTTCATTTTTATAATTCTAACTACAGTTCTAAATATCTACGAGAATAATTATTTGACTGCCCTGTCATTTCCCTGCTTTATTATCTGTCTGATGTGGATTCGATTTCCGCCCAAAAAAAACATGTAACAAACATAGATGTTTGTTTTGTGCTTAGGTACGTATGTATTAGAAGGTTTTATTTATAAAAAAAAGTTTATTGGTTACCGCAAGCCATTTATATACCGAAGGTCAAACCCTAATAAAAGGAGCATGAGGTGATGGTGAAGGAAAACATCGTGGGGAGATCATAGCAACTGATTTGTTAAATGGTTTTGTTTGGAAATTATATAGGGTGTTTCTCTAGACGTAGGACATATTTCAAGGGGGTGTTCAGAAAGCGATACTGGACTCAAATACGTCATAAAAACAATATCTTACAATTTGACCAAATTGTCCCACAAACTAATGTAATCAGACATAACAAATCCAAGTAGGCATAAACAAATCCAGGCGTAAACTATCTGTGCCTACACGTCGCGCGGCGCGGGCGCAAGGCGGCGGCGGCGTCTGAGGGGTCACGGGCGGGGGTGCGTGCGATTCTCGGGTCAACAGGTCACGCAGTCAGTTCGCCACCTGCGTTCAGCGTGATTACAACGCCGCACCGTCCCGCCGCGTCGCCGCCGCGCCGCATACCGCTCTCGCGTCGAGTGATGATTATTATTATTCATCGCGCATCGTGACGATTCCTTATCAATACACCAACGAAGAGTATTGGGATAATTATGGTGTGCGTGTATGTACAAGAGTACTTGGACAAAATTCCATCCCGCGCGAATACCAGGACGAGATATTATTTTTATTATCGGGTCATATTACGAATACGTGTACTTCGTTTAGTCGAACTATTGGACTGTCTCAAGAAATACCTACAGCTACAGCTGATATTAGATGTTTTTGCCTGTTCTAAGCTAGGTTGGTGGTAGGTGGTAGGTGGTAGGTAACTCAACAAGGTCAATGAACTCTACTTGACGTTGAGTTTTCCTTTTTTGACGTTATACTTAGAAGTATTAGGGGAAATGGGAAAATTTTGGAGAAAGGTACGTATTACACTTGTACTAAACTAACCGATAAGTACATACAAACATCGTGCCTGCTCGCGCGAGCGCGCGGCGCGGATCGGGCGGGCGACGACCGCTGTACTTGCCTACTCGAACGATAGGCGCGTCGCGCCGCCAGCTGATCAGTTGTTTTTGGTGACCGTGAGCTCACGGCACAGTAAGTATTTATTGTGCCGTGAGTCTTGTAGTCCCGGGACAAAATTTGAACACCAATATCTTTTTAATGCTGGCGTAAATATTTTTATTTTATTTTTTCCGTACTATATAAACCTAAATTATAACGTCATGAAATATGTCCGTCTGTATTTCAACTGTTTTTAACATTATTTCTAACGCGTTTGTATACAATTTCTATCATAAGAATAACATTATTTTTAGATTTTAAAATTTTTACGAGTAGAAACGAATATTTTGATGATGTTGCATTCTGTGCACACATGGCATGATTGATCGTTTTCAGTCTGGTGAACAAGTTCATTTAATCCATGAATTCTTACAAGAGTTATTGAATATCTATGTTAATGTTATTTTTTTAATTCAGTAATTGTTTTGGAACTTTAAGGTTATGACAGCACCATCGTAATCTAAGATTTTTAAAAACAATGTTTATGATGTAGCCACACGCTCCAACTTCGCACGAATCGAATGTAATGCTAATGTAAAGCAAATACATGTATTCTACATAAATAAACCTTCCTCTTGAATCACTCTGTCTATTAATGGCAACTGCATTAAAAACTGTTGCGTAAATAACAAGTATAAATTTGAAATTTAAAAAACTCCCGTCACCAGTATTACACATAATATTAAATTTCGAATCGATCAGTGGTAAATACTCAGATACATAAGAGTTGTTTATCTTCAAACAGCTGACTAACTATGATTATAGTTAAGATCACTTTCGATCAACTCACATAAAAAAAAATGTAATTCGCCATTTTGTGGTGGCGGCCATCTTGGATTTCAAAATTTATCATAGTGTTATAGTATTCTACTAGACAAGCTCTCTTTCATTTGATACCCATATTGAGGAAGTTGTGAAAAAATATGTAATCCGTCATTTTGTGGCGGCGGCCATCTTGGACCGATTTCTAACTCCCGACTAATTCAACTTTCTAACAAAAAAAAAATAAACAAAATCGGTTCAGCCTTAAACACTCCGTCGTTTTTGCGTCGAGGGTTAGAAAGATCTGAGCATAGGTACAGATGGCGGGTAGCGACTTTGTTTCATACAATGTAGAGATTAGCCGACTAGGTAAATTAAACGTTGAACTGTAATGATATTTGGCCTAAAGAAAAGAATCCGCCAGCTCATAAATCATCTGAGCCTTTTCGAGTTAGGGTTGAACATAATGCCCTGAATCCCGCCCACATTAAACTCATTAATTTCTAATTTGTTGAAAATTCGGTCTCTCTTATCCTGAATCCTGATACATTTTAGCAGTACATGATACACATCTTCAGGCTTCATCATCATCATCATCATCATCGTTATAATTTCAGCCATAGGACGTCCTCTGCTGGGCATAGGCCTCCCCCATTGACTTCCACAAAGACCGGTTGGAAGCGGCTCGCATCCAGCGCGTTCCTGGGGTCCTGCGGTTCGGGCTTACTCTTCACAAATTAATGCTTTGTTTATCGAGTCTATCCCTGTCTAAAACAATAATATTTAATCACTAGCGGACGCCTCGCGGTTTCACCCGCGTATTTCCGGTTCCCGTGAGCATACAGGGATAAAAAGTTGCCTATGTCACCCAGAGATAGTGTAGCTTCCCAACGGTGAAAGAATTATTTGAAATTGGTCCAGTAGTTTCGGAGCCTATTCAATACAAACAAACAAGCAAACAATCAAATCTATCCACTTTATAATAGTATAGATAGATACGAGTATCTACAGAACTTCTTTTGGAGCATAATATTTTCAAAACATAAAATCTGACAGATATCTGACAATGTCCTTTGAATAAAGTACATTTGCATGGTGGTATTTTGCGGTCAAGCAGTAGTGTAAATGATTGATTCAGGCGTTACTTTGCGGAAGTTCACTTTGAGTGTTCAAAGTATAATATTTTGTTTATTTCCGCTTTACCGTTTTAGTTACAATAGTGATGAGGATTTAAATTTAACTAACTTGACAACAATTTAATCATTAAAAACTTATCCGAAACTTTACATAATATCTAAAACTAAAATTTGACATAAACTTAAAAACTAAAACAAAAAAACTAATTAAAATAGCCACAAGTCTTTATATCCTACTAGCTGCGCCCCGCTGTGTTACCCGCTACACGTTTCCGGGATAAAAAGTAGCCTATGTTACTTAATTCAGGGTCTCAGCTACCTCCATACCGAATTTCATCCAGATCTGTTCAGTAGTTTTTGCGTGAAAGAGTAACAAACATCTATCTATCCATCCATCCAAACTTTCACATATAATATAAGTGGGATTTTCGCTGCAGTAACCACTTGCACTTGTAGTAAAATTGTTTTTTTTTTAATGTAATTAGTAGCAACAACTGTATCAGTCAACATAATTCTAGTAAATAACTTTTCAACTCAGTTCTACCTTATAATAACAAGTCAGCTACTTACACAGAAGTAAGGTACTAAAATCTCGAACAAATGAAAGTTTTAGATGAAAATACGTAGTCTGTGAACTCTAACATCGCACAGCTAAGTCTCTTTTGCCGTTTGTCTGTTTAGGTCATTGACTTTGTAATACAAGTACGGAGCCACCAGTTGTAATTCTGATTAAATTATGCGTACCATCTGGTATTAACCCGTCTTTATATGTTTTGGAGTATTCAAACGTCAGATGGTATAGAGCTTCGAGAAAGTTTTGATTAATGAAAGTATGATGAGGTTGTGTGCTTAGATTTTGAAACGTAGGCATATCATAATCCAGTTTCTTATTTTAATTTTTGGTATCGTGTTTTGTTTATTCCGCCAGTGGCGTGTAATTGAAATTTTAAAATGTTGATCTTGTTCAAGTAAAATAAGCTTAGTCTTAGTCACATGTGACTTTCATAAATGGCATGTGTCATTACATAATTTGTCCACACTCGTGTGTTCGGCACTTTACGATAAGAACACCACTATTGGTAAATATGAATACTGAGAAAAACACAAGTTGGACGTCTGGAGTTTTCGCGGATACGCAGAAAAGTCGTGGCGCCGCATTATATTACTTACCAAAACTTATGTTCTTTCGAGTGTCTAAAACTGTAAAAATAATTGTGTGTAATATGTAATATGTATAACATAAGTGCCGATTTAACGAGTGACCGAAAAATCATGAGTATCACTTTTCCACACTTGACCTTGACTATGTTTGATTCTTAAATATTACTTTATTAGCTTTGAAACTTGTAGTAAAGTCGCTACTACTTTACTAGGGCATGACAAGACTTGACCTTGACTTACTTTGTGTGATTTACTAGTAACTTAAGACTAATTTCTCTACTCGTAAAGGTCTAGCCGGTCGGTACTTGAAAGGGGCAGGTTGAATCAAGTTACTTATTGGTAGATCTCCTTAGCAGGAGAGCGTCTAGGTAGGTACCACCGCAGTACCAGTTGTTCTGCCACTAAGCAGTAGTGTGTAAACATTACTGTGTTCCGGTTTGAAGGGTACTGCAGCTAGCGAAATTACTGGGCTGTTGAGACTAACCAACGAAAATCTCAAAGAAATGAGCGCCAAAGCAGTGATGCTCTGGACTTTGTTTTGTTATTTAAAGTTCTGTGTATCACTGCGATGGTCATGGACAGGCATTATCTCTTACCATCAGGAGAGCGTCTAGTTCGTCTCATTACTTTACACATAAAAAAAAGCATCTTTGCACTGGACACAGTTAGGGGTGTATTTTTTGACTAACTGCTGCTGACTCGCATCAAATCTATGTCGCCTATGACTCTTATATAACACAAAAACAGTTTACATAAAAAAAATGCAATTCAATTCTGGGGACACTCGCCGAAATGCGTGCTAAAAATAACCAACAAACAAGCAACCTTTTGTCGGTGCTCGACACTTTGCAACTGAAAGTTGACTAGTATCGTTACCTATTAGCCTCTTGGAGCGCCACGTTCGATATGAATCATTCAACTTATTATTATTAAGATGACGTTGAAAACTTACCAAGTACCACTGTTCTTTGAACAGAGGGTCTGGAAAGGCTGGCATAGCGACCTGGCGCATAGCAAGCCGAGGGTGGCTGGCGTAATCTCTCTTGGTCCTTCTCAAGTCTCGTTGCTGCATCACCCATCTCACCTGTTGAAAGAATTTGGAAAGTGAAACTGAACAAATGTTTACAGATTGGTGGCCATGTGACAAAAACGGGCATCAGGCCCCTGATTCTTTAACTTATGTAAAATTTCTTACCGAAAACGCGTGTAGCGTTTTAATGGTGTTTATAAGTAAAAGTAATAAGACGAGCAAGACGCTGTCACACTTTGTGCACTTTGCCAGTAATAAAACCTGTCAAGTATTTAAATATTTTCAAGTATTTGTTGTCTGAATCACAGTTAATGTCACATAAAGTCAGTTAAAGGCAAGTTAAGGTGTTAACTGTAGAAATTAAAAAAATACCTTAATTTTGCAACACGGAATTTAAAAAAAAAAACATATTTTTTTTAACCGAGTGTTTTTGATAAAGTGTCTATTATCTAAAACCGTAGAAATGTACTTGCTTTTATTATTTAAAAGTAATAAGACGCTCTCCTGATGGTAAGAGATAACGCCTGTCCGTGAGACCAAGACCATTGCAGCAATACACATAACACTACACAGATTCAAAGGCATCGCTGCTTTGGTGGTTATTACTTCGTAGCCTTTCGACAGTTAGTCTCAACAGCCCTGTTATTTCGCTAGCTACAGTACCCTTCAAACCGTAACACAGTGCTTGGCGGCAGAATACCAAGTATCTGGTACAGTATCTACTTTTAGTGGTACCTACCTAGACGACCACCCACTAAGAAAATCTACCTAGTAAAACCACATTTAGATGTAAGACCAAAAATAGGTAAGCAACTCAATAATACAAGGCCATATATCACGCAACTAGAAAACTGAGGCCAAAGAGTTATAAATGCCGGCTCCCAGGGAATTGCACAACCGCGAGACATAAGTACAGGACTTATCGTCCCAGTCAGAATGGCAATAAGCTCTTGGCTCCAGTTATGCGGGATGAAAACTGCCAAATTGGAAACTCTATACTGTTAGAATTGTACTGCGTTATGTTTTAAAAACGTTTACCTAAGTTTCTTGTTGAAAAACATGATATATTCTTTAGCCTAGACTTACTTGCTACCTGACTGCCTCAAAAAGAGATACATTTTCGCATTGTATCGACTATATTGTTCCCAAGGTACAAGTCTCCTTAGTTCAGGACTAGATGACGCTATGTAAACAGTTCCCTCTAATATTAATTTATTGTAAAAAAAATCAAACGAGTCCAACATTTTACACAAAAGTGCCATCTGAATGAAGACATGGTCGTTCGATCATTTTTCGTTTCTGTTATATTTTCTGGCTAGTAACTATATACCCTGCATGGTCGTTCGCTCATTTTTCGTTTCTGTTATATTTTCTGGCTAGTAACTATATACACAATTATTGAAGTTTTGTACTATCTAGCATAATAATTGATTCTCGTAAAAAGTTATTAAAATTTCATATTGCCCAGTAATAACTGTTATCCGAAGGACAACTTTGTCTAAAACTTTCGATCATATTTCAACGGGCCTTCAAAAAGTTCAAATTTGTAATAACTCCATTTATCTTCAAAGCCACTTATCAGGGAGCTATTTTAATCGTCAAGTTAACTCCAGAAGATTAACTAACCGATCCTTTGAGGATGTAACATTATTGAGGAGCAGAATCAATTATTCGGAATCCGCTTAAGTCGATAACTTTGAGGATTATTCTAATGGATAATTTAATAACTTACAGATATTGGTTGCGAATTGTGTTGTTTTTAGATCGTAAAGGCGTACGTTTTAGTCGTTCAATTGTCTTAATCCGTGAACAATGTGCACGAAAACTCCTAGAAACGCGTTTTCTCTGAGATGACACTTAGCTAGATCGATTTTTCCCCCGCAAAAGCCCCACGTGCAGCAAACAAACAAGCAAATGTTTTCACTTTATAATAGTATAGATTGCTATCTATACTATTATAAAGTGAAAACATTTGCTTGTTTGTTTGCATTGAATAGCCTCCGAAACTAGTGAACCAATTTCAAAAATTCTTTCACTGTTGGGAAACTACAGTATCCCCGGGTGACATAGGCTTTTTATCCCTGTATTCCTACGAGAACGGCAACTACACGGGTGAAACCGCGAAGCATCCGCTAGTATTTTATCAGTTCAAAAAAGCTTGCGTTTCATCGACATCTCACCTGACATGCGGTGTATGGAACACGCTTGCCTAGAAGATTCACTCGCTACTTGAAGGACATAATATTTTATGCATGTATTGTATCTAATGGGAGAACAACCACTTGGACAGCAAAAATATCGGAATTTGAATCGTTGGAGCCGTTTTAGAATTATCAAAATATTACATATCTACATGTATTCATTTGCTGTGAATGTTTCACAATAGCTTTCTATGACAATTCAAAAGATATTAAATTGAAGAAAAAACTGACAATCAATTTAGACTAGTAAAGTTGGATGAGATCATTTGGTCGCGATAAACTCTTTGCATACAGAAATTTAAAAATTCCCTAGCATTCTGTTAAACACCAATACTTATTACAACCTATCTTTAGTACTTAACAAATCGATCGATATTCTCATAAAATCGTAGTTCCTGCCAACTTTGAAAAAAAATGCCATCTTTTGCTATTTCTAGGAACAAGAGATTAATTAACTTTTTTAATTAAAAATTTTGGTCACTTTACAGACGGCCGTGAGATTATGAGCCGGAGCCTTAAAAACTTCGCGAGCTTTTTCATGTTGGCTCTGGAAAAATACACAGATAATATTAAAAATTAATGATAACATCTCTACTTTTGGAACAATAGTTACTACGTTAACCAGCTTTGACATAGTAAAATGTTTTAGGAAAAAAAATTCGACAGAAATAGGATATTTATTTTAAACTAAACGTTAATAATATTTGAGAATTTTCACAATGATTTTTTGTACTGTACAGGCAAGGTGTAAAGACAAACTACTATTTAACTTTGCGAGCTTGGACTCCATCAAAATAATCTTCCATATCTGGATTCGGATGAGCACTGTTTTCATAAAATGTTACACTGCTAGGTATACCTCTCTTCTCATTGTGCGAAAAATGAAGTAGTCTACACCGCAGACTTCACACGTCATCCAAAACATTAAGAGTTTTCAAACACGTAAATTTTCTTGAGATATTTTCCTTCAGATTTTTTTTTTTTTGTGGTTGTCAGGCTAGTTGTTTGACCACAGCTCACCTGATGTTAAGTGATGATGTGGTCGAAGCTAACAGTTTGAAGCTAACTGGAATACGCAAATAACTTAGAATATACAGGGGCGTGAGCCATGGGATTTGAACTCAGGATCTCCAGTTTAACAGTCAGACTGTCCCTCAGTTAGGCTTCTGTAACCGCAGTTCTAAAGTCAGAACAGGCAGAACTAAAATCACAGACATAGCTCAGCGTATTAGCAAGCTGAAGTGGCAATGGGCTGGACATATCTGTCGCAGAACCCATAACCGCTGGGGTAGACGTGTTCTAGAGTGGACACCACGAATTGGCAAACGTAGCGTAGGACGCCCCGTACGCAATACACAACATGACTCGATGCGATTATATGATTAGGTATCAAAAGTAACGAGTACCGACTGTTATAGTAATTAATACATACGCGTACGCTATTTTTCATTACTTTTAAACCTCTTATCATATTTATGTATCGTTTACGGCGGGAATTTACTACAGCGAAACATTTACGCGATTTAGCCAAAAGACTGCACGCTATTACTAGCGCTTTTTGCTACCTTTTAACAAAAATGTAAGAATCTATAAGTATGTGAGAAAACATCACAAATAATATTTTTGTTATCTTGTTCCTATGGCGGGTTGCTTAGTTTAGGGCTAGATGGCGCTGTGTGAACTGTCCTTTTCATTTTCTTTGGTTTTGGCGTCGCATTTTGAGCATTTGCCAGTGTCAAGTGTTTTAGGTTTTCATGTTTCATAAGTTAAATAAGTTTTTTCGTAGCTATAGTTATAGTCAAAGTCCAGTCTTGGTCAAGTGCGTAAGTAGTATAAAGCTTCGATGAAGTTTTGGAAGCAACAGGAAAAGTCATGTTTCACCACATTATATAATTTTCTCACACTCGCGCTTGTTATTCGGCACTTTATGAATAAAACACCACCATTTTTATGCAAAACACTAGTTTTTGGAAAAAAAATACAACGGGACGACACGACTCTTTCCGCGTTCCCGCCAAAACTCCAAACTGTCCTTCGATATTTATTTAGTTAATGTTTTTTGTTTGTTTTTGCTATACTCATCAGCTGTTAGTCGTTACTAACCTGTGGATCGTTTTTAAGTCTATTGATGTAATGTGTGCTCGCGTTGGGCGATCTCTTGCTGACGTGTGGATGTGACAATAAATAGAAATTTTTAAGGTTGCCAATCTGAAACAAAAAAAATACACAAAATTAATCACAGTTGTCAATATTTCTAATTTATACTTAGTATTTACTAAACAATTAATCTTGACTAATACCATTAGCTAGATAAAAAGTTTATCCCTCTAATAACAAATAGGCACGACTGGTGCGAGTGCTAATTGATGGATAGTGTCACAAAGCTTCCCTAAGGAACTACCCGTCGCCAAAGTAATTTATTTTGCCTCCTACATCCGTCAATCAGGGACTTGCGATAACTCGTGATAAACCTTTTTAGGACTATTTCTGATCCGACAACTTTCTAACAAAGCTCAACGTTTTGGCAGGATCTAGTAAATGTATTGATCTTTATATGTTCTGTATATTTTATCGCCAGCAATATTGATGTATAAACGTTTTGACTGGTTACCGCTCCGCC
This sequence comes from Biston betularia, assembly GCA_905404145.2. Classification (NCBI taxonomy): domain Eukaryota; kingdom Metazoa; phylum Arthropoda; class Insecta; order Lepidoptera; family Geometridae; genus Biston; species Biston betularia. Next base: position 3,907,073 of record FR989877.1, read on the forward strand.
AAGAAATCTTCAGACATTTTTCTTTCCTAAGAACTTTAATATGGACTTTTTTAAGGGCAGAGAGAATAAGTATCTCCTTTACCTTCGACCAAATCGTCACTAGTTTCAGGCGAAACAAACGTATACTAAAACCCGTAACTTTTTTTACACCAAAGTATTTGCTGTTTTATATGTCCTGCCTATATAAGGTTGCCTAAAGAAATCGCTGTAGACTATAAATCCGCCGTTGTACTGGCGCTAGCAAGTGATTGTATTTATGTTTTATGATAATTATGTATGTTTACGTTTCGGTGTATTATAAAGTTATAATTTATTGTATTTCAAAAAGTTACTTCAATCAACAAACTTAAAAATGATTCATGAACGAGTAAAACCTGAAAAAATAAATTATTTTATATTTCATAAATAGAATTACCTACGTTTTCATCTGTTACGGCTAGGCAAAAATATTGTTTATTTTATTTTACTTTCTATTATTCGTATTTCACTTCCTCTACTTTTATTAGCCTTGCAATACATATTCGTAGGTTGCAGTACTTTCAATGTGACCTTTGTTCAAAATATATTCAGGTTGTAAATACTTTTTTACACTAAAAAAAGCACCCATCTCTTTTAAAAGTATTTGCAACACTTTTTCACGAAATTTTTAGTTTATTTTCCAGCTTTTGACAAGTGCTCACTTTGGCAGTAAAACTCAAACAAAATAAATAAAAACACGCTCTAATTCAGGATTGCACAGAAAACGGCCCCAATGCCCCAAATTTCCCGCAAATCTCGGTTCGCAGGCCCGAAACACGGATATTCTTCTGGCTATATTTATTTACACTCGCTTATTTTTGCTAAGCCCTGTCAAGAGGGACAACAACCCTTAACGGCTATTTACAGGCCATAAGTGGGGTCCCAATAACAAATAGAGAACGATTTTTAGCGAAGTATAAGCTCTCGGAAAAATCTCGGCGTAAAATAATAAGTGGCAATTGTAAGAAAATTTACAAGATTTCTCTTATTCGATATTTTTATACTGTGAAGGTACGGTGAAGGATCAAGAGCAACTTTGAGTTTTGTAAAGTAATGACTGAGCTGGTCATGTTAGACGCATGCGGGGAGTTCGGTGACTCAAAATCACGCCTTAGTGGTTCCCTCAGGATGGCAAACGACCTTCCGAACGGCCTAGATTGAAATTGAGGGGCAAACTTAACTCCTGTTTATAGGACTGGACTCAGGTGCCAAAAAAGCAGAGATAATGACAGGAACAAAGAGAGGTCTTAGCACAGCACTAGTATAGTTAAGGCTAATAATAACAAGTAATTTAATTAAAAATGTTTAAACCCCCGAAAATGTAATCCGCCATTTTGTGGTGGTGGCCATTTTGGATTTAAACTTTGTCATAGAGTATAGTATTCTACTGGTCAAGCCTTTCCATTTGATACCCAAATTGAGGTAGTTGTGAACAAATATGTAATCCACCATTTTGTGGCGGCGGCCATCTTGGACCGATTTTCATCAAACATAGCTATGAACACTCCCGACTAATTCTCCAAAACAAAAAAAAACTAAATTAAAATCAGTTCATCCGTTCGGGAGTTACGATACCACAGACAGAGACACACACAGACACGTCAAACTTATAATACCCCGTCGTTTTTGCGTCGGGGGTTAAAAGAAGTATTAATCATTATTTTTTGTGTTATATAAGAGTCATGAGCGACATAGCTTTGACGCAAGTCAGCAGTTGGTCAAGAAATTCGCCCCTAACTGTGCCCAGTGCAAAGATGCCTATTAGGCTGGCAGCATTCCCGCCCTAAGCTCGGCCAGTCTTTGGACTGGGCACTAGCCGGAACTGGGATCACCACACTGGTCTCTTATTCTTTGCCCTTACACACCAATTCCTTAGCATCCCCGCCTCAGTTGCCGAATGTTTTATGTAGTTCGGAAACTTTGAATTCTTTTTAATTGACTTTTAAACTCAGTAAATGTTCTAGTAAGACTAAACACACTCACTGATTTACTCTTGACTGCTCTGTTAGTTAATTTAGATAGAAACTCTTTAATATGTAAAACAGAAGTCCTGAAAACAGAAAAGTACAGTAAAAGCAGTAGTAGAAGTAAAGTTCAAAATTTTTGGGTATCGCTGCAATGGTTAGGGCCGGCGTCATCTATTACTATGTTGCGTATATATACACAACATAGAATAGATTATCTAGTTCACATAGTACAATTTTTGCTTATTTTGGGGATAGATGGCGCTATAGTAAATGTTCTACGATATTTATTTACTCATGGTACTCAATTTAAACGTTTAAAAATTTACGATGGTCCTCAAAACTCAATTCAATTCAAACAAAAAGAATCAAAACTAATGTTCCATACATTCTATTGAATCTGAGTTTTTAAAGTATTACCAATTTAAAATCCTATTTTACAAGTTATTTTATGAACATTCAAATTTCCAAATTACTTATTGAAAATATTTCAACGTCGAATGAAAATGATAAATGTTAAACCAACAATGTCAAAAGGTTAATAAAACGAACCAAACATCAATATTATATACTCGTATACCCGTTTAGATTCAAAGTTAGTTCAACCAGCATTTTGTTTACCGTGCTGACATGACTTTAACGTAGATACCTACCTAAATAAAGTCAACTTATGTGATATGAAATTAAGTTTCTGATCAGTAGAAGTTTATGAGTTTAGAGTGAAAACAATTTGATAGTCTATCAAATCTTGTCAGGCTCTAGTATTTTAATTTGTGAGAACTACTTTTGAACGTAAGTAAAAAATGGACACAATATGTATGAAAAAAAGTCGTTTTCAGTTAGGTACTATTTTCAATTAAACTACATAGGGGACTCCATGGTATCGTATGGAAAGTGGAACGCGTGCCTTACCACTTTCCATATATTTTGCTATCTTTTACAAATCAAACTGCTTTTACAAGTCACTGACAGAAAATCACGATGACTCAGATACTTTCGTTCCGTAGAATTTTGACAGATGGCGCTGTCATTTTTAGTATCAACATTCGTGTGTATAATAATTATTATTATTCGATCGGAACATATATTATTTATCTATGTTGTTAATGTAGTAATTGGAACGTTTGTCGTCTGTTTGTTTCGTATAAATGTTGAGCAGTTATTAGTGATCAAAGGATTTCACAGAAATATAACTTTCAGAAGAAATTCACCAAATAATTGTGAGTTGTTAACACGTTTAAAATTCATTATATAGTTGTTTTTATGTAATCATTTTGTTACTTCATATACTTCGAGGTCCGTGTATTTTTTAACCGACTCAAAAAAGAGGAGGTTCTCTATTCGACAATAGATTTTTTTTTGGATGTATGTTACGCGATCATTCCGCCAATTATGAATTGATTTTGATGATTCTTTTTTTACTTGATAGATACCACACCGTCTTTTTCTTCTTCTGATCCAGTCCGTCCTAAGGTTGCCTGGAAGAGATTTAAGGTCGCCAGTTGTTACACCTAGTAATTAAATTTATTTCTTCTGTATTGTATTATTTAGTGTGTGCAATAAAGAGATAATCAATCAATCAATCAATTATACTTCAGTTTTATCGAAATCGCTTCAGTGGTTTTTAAAAAATCAATAGAAATCTAAAAATTGTAAACATCGATGATAATTTCGATTACTCCAAAACCACGCTGTTTCATTGGAGCAGTGCGTTTAGTTGGCCTAAGAGTCAAGGCGTCGGTTTTTTTTATTGTATATTTACACTGACCACAGTTACTCTGATGAAAAGTAACGGTGTGGTCGAAGACGGTGAACACATCTTGGCTTGGAATGAAACTGGCTTCAAGTAAGGCTATCATTAAGTGCTTGGTGGTAAATTTTCAACTTGAGCGTGTTGGCTATTCTGTCGTGTACTAGAAATCACCCTCCTACCATGCTATGGTCCTACATCGACAGCTCAAACGCATTGTTGGAGTTCGAACCCTTGCCCTTTGGCGTGTGAACCGACCGCAAAAACCACTGAGTTATCAATGCAATAAAATATGTAGATAAAATCTTTGTAAAACCACAAGTAAGTACCCACAATAAAAATATTACACAATTCCGTTTAAGTATTTCTCAAGATTTGACTTAGGTAGTCTGAAATAATCCTATCATAAAAATTGTAGCAATTTCCTGTAACAACAGAACTGTACCTTAAGCAAAGACCGTAGTTCCAAATTGAAGTCTATTACGCTGAACAAAAGTGCTGAATTTCCTTCTGTATTTTATTATTATCTCTCGAAATAGCAGTCATCTGACATAAATTGTCACCGAGGGAACTTCTAACAGTTCCCGGAAAGTAATTCCTGTGCTTACGAAGTTAGTGGGAGAACTTTTTCTATCCGAGATTTTGATGTTTTCAGCTAGGTATATAGGGCTAATTTAGAAATATTCCCCGAAACGCTGACGCTTACGGGATTATAATTATAATTGCTTCTAGTTGAATCTAATTAGGAGCATATTGGACAACTGTTATGATATCAACAGTATTTGGAACATTTATTTCTATAACAAAATATAGATATAATATATTCTATCAGTTATCTGACTTTCACCAGCATTGCTTAGTTTGGGGTCAGATGGTGCTGTGTGTATTGTCCTACGATATTTATTTATTATAACTTCTGTAGCGCTGTCGAATCTCACTCTGTAGTGCGTGGGTTTAAATCCCACCAATGACAATGAGACCTTAATGAGATGGTGGGTTTCCAACGGACTGCCAGAAGCTCTAAAACGCGACATCGTTGACGTTGCAAAGACCTATGGGTTTTTTACTATATTAGATTCTGTTATTCAATTCTGTGTACGGTATCATTATTTTTTTTTAATGTAAAATGTAATGAGACGAACGATACGCTCTACTAATGGTAAGAGATAACGCATGTTCACAACCATCGCAGCGATACACAGAACTTTGAGTAACAAAACAAAGTCAAGGGCATCACTGCTTTGGCGCTCATTACTTTGAGACTTTCGATGGCTAGTCTCAACAGCCCTGTAATTTCGCTAGCTGCAGTACCCCTCAAACCGGAACACAGTAATGGTTACACACTACTGCTTAGCGGCAGAATAACTGGTACTGCGGTGGTACCTACCTAGACGACCGCCTTATAAGGAGATCTACCACCATGTTAATATCTATCATTTAATCTTATTCAAAGGCAAGAAATATTGCAATACTCTACTCGTATGTTCATTCAAATGTAACGTACATTTGAATAAAAAACAATCATACCCGCAATTTCGTTTCTTCCAAAAATGCAAAGCCTGTGTCGCTTGGGATGATTTAATAACTCTAACAATACCCCATACATCCAAATCTGGATAAAGAAACTCATATACATACAAGAACCCTGAAAATATTAACTCCTTTTTTAGGCAGTCGTTAAAAAACTTCGAGAACCTTCGAGCTCGAGATTCTTTATTTATGCAGAGACCTCATAATCTTTTTACATTTTTATTTCTCACAAAGAATAGGTATAAAAACGAATTTCGAGGAAATATTAATTTCCGGGAGTTGAAAATATCCCGCAACCGTTTCCTCCATAAAAAACCTCCGTTGCCACAAATTGTGGGCCATAATCCCTGTATTAATCCTTTAGATCCCCGTACCCGAGCTCTATACTGGTAAATAATTTTGTTACAACTCAATTATAGATACTCCATATATTCTGCGGCGAAGCAGTAGTATGTAAACATTACTAAACTCCACTTTAAAGGGCACTGCCGCTAGCGAAATTACTGGGCTGTTGAGAATAACCATCGAAAGTCTCAGAGTAATGAGCGCCAAAGCAACAATGCCTTTGTTTTGCTACTCAAAGTTCTGTGTATCGCTGCAATGGTCATGGACAGACGTTATCTATTACCATCAGGAGGGCGTCTCAATCGTCCCATTACATTTACATTAAAAAAGGAACATATAGATACAAATAACAACCAACCTGATATAATGACAACCCTGTTGGCTCATTGGTAGCATGTCTGCTTCAAGAGCTGTGGGGCGTGGGTTCGATTCCCACACAGGACAAGCATTTTGTGATATAAAAAAAAAACAAATGTTTGTTCTGTGTCTGGGTGTACTGTATGTATTATAAGTATGTATTTAAAAAAAAAAAGTATTTAAGTATTCTATCAGTTATCTGTCTCCCATAGTACAAGCTTTGCTTAGTTTGGGGTCAGATGGCGCTGTGTGTAATGTCCTACGATATTTATTTATTTATTTTATTTATTTATTTAAATAAAAAATAAATCAATAAATATTGGAGGTCATTTAACACAGCGCCATCTAGCCCCAAACTAAAGTGTGGTCTGTCATTCGGGATGATGTAAGGATTCTTCATCCGAATCAAGTTATAGTACAGGTACGTATAGGTATTTCATAGTTATGCTGGTATAAATACAAAAACACAATATTATGTATATAAATAAGTGAATACTGAAAAAATTACTCTCCAATTTTGTGTAGTCATCTACATCCAAAATATATGTAGGTACGCTGCTCGATAGCTCAAAGTATTGTTACATTGAGTGAGGACTTGAAACATTAAAAAACGAAGGACTTCTTAGTGTTCAAAAATTTACACATAATATACACGCACACGGCCGTACACCCCAATTTTTTTTTCCTATTTGTTAGCAGTTAGGTATACACTTTAGCTTAGTATTGTAGTCGTGATACTTTTACCATCGTGAATTGTCTCCATTCTACGGTTACCTGGAAGATACTTTTTTAGCAATAAGACCGCTAGTTATTAAGATATTTTATGTGAAAAAGAGTTAATCCGAAAATCCACGGCATCGCTGCTTCGACGCTCGTTACTCTAGTGGCATTCGATGGTTAGCCACAACCGCCATTTAGTTTCTAATTTAGTTAATTGCAGTACTCTACAAGCTGGAACATAGTAATGTTTACACACTAGCGCTTGGCGACAAAATATTGATACGTTGATACCAAAATTGACGAACTCCTACTAAGGAAATCTACCATCAATGGAATCTAATCATAGTGCTATTGCAACATTAGGTACAATGAGCATAAAGTTTAACCCTCTCTCAACCCCCCCCCTTTAGGTACTTAATTTTCCAAAGCGTAGGAATTTATGAAGAAAGCAGTTTGTTCAGCCAACGCGAGTTTCCAAACAAACAAAAACAAAACATTACTCCTACATTGTATGTCGAAAGAGTTTAGTAAAACATAACATTTTATACTCTACTTACTGTACTTACTAATTTAGTGTATATTTTATACATAAATTTATTATATATGTATAATTTTAATACCAACATTGAAATCGGAAATTATTTGTAACTAACTTTAATATAAATACATTTTGTTATGAAACTAATGAGTTTTTTACTACAGCTTGCCTGATCATAAGTGACGGTGTGTTCAATAATAGTTAGCATACCTAGCCTGTTATTGGAACTACCTTTTGACACGTTTTTTAAACATGAGGAATACATAAATATAACTTTTTTGGTTTGGACCGCCTCTGAGAGTAAATTCAACTAATAAGTTATAGAGAAACACTTTGTGAAGACCTCAAGCATTTTGGTACTTGCTTTACAATCTCGTGTTGACAATATCATTTGAAATGCATTCTGGAAACTTCACAAAAGTTTTACAACTATGTCTTACTAGCTGAATTTTGGATATTTCATACCCGTTCGTTTTACCTTCGCGTATATGTATACCTAATGGAAGTATCACTATTATTCAAAAAATAATCAGTTAAAAGCATGTAATCTTACAAAAATGTAAATTTTTTATTTTACATTTTTGTGTGAATTAAAAAAATCGTACACAATATATCTATACCTACTATTATGAAATGAAAAGATTTACTTGTGAATTTGAAGATTACTTGTTTGTTTGTGTGTATGTTTGTTTGTATTGAATAGGCTCCGAAACTACTGGACTGATTTTAAAAATTCCTTCACTGTTGGGAACTACTCCCCGGGTGACATAGGCTACTTTTTATCCTTATATTTCCACAGGAACGGTAACTACGCGGGTGAAACCGCAAGGCGTCCGCTAGTATTTTGTATTCTTAGTGCCTATTAAGGTTTTATTCGATGATTTCAATCAGGCTTTCTTATGTTTCTCATCATACAAAAAGTTTCTAGTCTTTTTATCTTTTAGTAGCAACAACGTAGACTAACTAGCGTAACGACATCCACTTTTCTAAACTAATTTCATTAAAAAAGATAAGTTTTTTTGTTATTCTAGGCCTCCCTAAACAAGTTATCCAACGTTGATGTAAGCACAACATTACAGTGATTTATGTATAAGTTTACTAAACATAACTCTGGGGAAAATATTGCTCGTTTTCCTACTACGCAAAATTATGATGTGAGAGAGAAAGATAGGCAACTTTTCTCTGTTTAATAGGAAACTTTGTTCTTTATAAATGGAAAACGCTTGCGATGAAAATGAAAGTTTATAAATTTAATAAATTTGCTGTTGAAAAACATAGTTTTTACCAAAAGAATGGGCTTAAATTAAATATTGATTGATCGATAAATCTTTATTATACACACTATAATACAGAAAACAGAAGAAACAAACATATATGTGTAACAACTGGCGACCTTATCGCTAAAAGCGATAAGTGCTAGGTGCATTTGATGGAAATAAAAACGTGGTTGACGGTTGTTAAGATGGTTTAGACGTGTTTTCTAGTAGTTTTCATAAGTTAATACTGCGTATATTTATCACCGGGGCTTAATCGTGCATAAAATACTTAACATATGAAGGTAGTGATAGAAGGTAGTGATGTAGTCTATGAGTTGAGTCAACTCAAGACAATGGCTATTGCAACATGGCTGAAACGTCGAGATTTATAAAAAAACGAATCTATAGTATTTTGTGCGCGAGACCCGACGATCAATATAAATTATGTGTTCTTATCTTAATCTCTACATAGTATAAAACAAAATCGCTTCCCGCCGTCTGTACGCTTAGATCTGAATTATTGAATCAAGAGGTAGATTTGTATGTATAATTATAATACATGCATATGCACCACATTAATATCTATATTGCACCCGTGCGAAGCCGATGCGGATCGCTTGTGTATTAAAGAACAAATGTTTCTGTAGCGATGATAGCTCAGTGGTTAGCGCGGTAAGTTCGCATGCCGAAGGGCGTCGGTTCAAACCCCAACAATGAGCTTGAGCTGCCGGTGAAGGAAAACATCGTGAGGAAACGAAAGCATGGTGGTAGGGTACTTTCTAGTACTCGGCTGGCTAGCTACCACCCTCAAGTTGAAAATCTGCCGCCAAGCATCTAACGGTGTGTTCCGGCAGCCTCACTTGAGAGCGAGTTGCATTCCAGGCTAGGTGTGCTTTACCATCTTCGGCCACAGCTTCACTTGACATCAGGTGAGCTGTGGTCAAACACCTAGCCTGTCAACCATTAAAAAAAAAAAAAAACTTATACTTTTCAATTTCTTGGAATCGTAGGTGTGCAGTTCCGAGTCCTCATTTCCCAGGAAAAAACTATACCCGTTGTGGAAATGCATCAACATCATAGCTCTGTTTCTAGGGGACGACTTATGTGGCGCCTAAAGTACACCTACGCTCGAAACGAAATAAGCTTGTTTAGGATACCACACATATTTTCGTTTATTTGTTACTCACGTTTGATTAGATCGGATATTACGACTATAGACATATATATATATATATATATATATACATATATTATGCTTAAGATGTGCAGATGTATTTCAACAAGTGCGGTACTTGATTTTAAAAACGCTTGCATTTTCGTACGCATGCAAGTAAACATACTAAACCAAGCGTATTTCTAAATAAAGGGGCACTATACGGGCAAGGTAAATTTAGCGAAGATCTAGTATACTTACACATTTTTTATTATTAGTGTCATTTTTCACTATACCTAACGTAAAACTTAAAATCGAAATTTGATAATGTAAGACCAAAAAATAATTGTACGTCCCTCGATCGTAAAAAGTAACGAAATTTTTAAATTTTTGCCACATTTTATGATATTTCTTTTTTTCTTATTAATCAGTCTTTTACGGTTTATTTACACACACGAATTGATTATTCTCTCTCTCTCTCTCTCTCTCTCTCTCTCTCTCTCCCTCTGATACACACACACATACGTCTTACCTATATTATAACAACTTTTTGGACTTACATAACAAAATTTTGACATCATAGTTTTTCGTTAGTCTATTGACAAACCACACTGATATTAAAAAATGTGTAAGTTTTTTTAATTATGCTTCTTCACACTGTTATAGCTTAACTTCAATCAAAATATTATCAATTCAAACGTTTAGAGGAGGCTTCAGGTGACCAGAATGCTGGCATCTACTTAGGTCAAAAGCTTAGCATTGCTATGCAGCGTGGCAACACTACCAGCATTCTGGCCACATATTCCTCCTCAGACAGACTTTTAGATTAAGTTTTTTGTGTAAATTTGTAAATAGTATCAATTTAAAATATTTTATTTTATTTAATAAATTTCCAATTATCAAAATATATATATTTTGATGGATCTATAAATACTTTTGCATCTATAAAATATTAGGGTAATGTTTGTACACTTTTAAATTTAGTGTTATCTGACATCACGTTTTATCCTTGCTTTTTTTACGTATTATTCAACAAATTGGCAAGCTGCCACCCTAATTGTAATTTGTAAATGGAGTCCTCTTTTCGCTATTACATCTGAATTACAGTTTTAGACATTGCATCGGTGAAATAACAAACACCGTATTACGCCCTTCGGCGTGTCTGACCGCACTAACTTTTAATTTATCATCGCTACAAAATAGATAAACATCACTTACCAACGAGTTAGTTAGTGGTAAAACGCAAACTTGCTTACGATAAAAATGTAACAGAATTCTGTTCTCGTGTTTTGACATAGATTGTCTCAAATAATCTTACCGCGGTAACCACTGAGCTACCATCGCTACAAAATCACTGATTTCTAAATTATCAGCAGGCCACTTAGTTTATAAACAATATACCTACCTGTATTGTAGGTATATACGTCAATAATATCAATCTCATCTAAAATAAACACAACATGAATGAAATAAATAAATAGTTTTTGTAGACTTCGGATTTTGTAGACTGCAAACTATTTAGACTTTAACCCATTTGGAATCCACAGATTATTATTTTTAGTTCTTATAAGTTTTTTTAAATCGACGAGTGTTTAAAATCGAGGATCTAAAGGATCGATATTGGCAAATATTATTTACATCGCGTGAAATTATATAAACGAAAACTAACTGTAAGAAGTCTAGAAGACGAGTTCCTTCGTTTCGTATACATTTGCAGTAGAAAAAACAAGCCTATTGTTTTCTTGAATATAATAATAAAATACTAGAATATAATGCAATATTTGTACGGTGATACGAGTATCATCAAGATCAAAGAATTTTATAAGAACAATTATTCATTGATTGAATAACATATTTTGATATAACACATAATATACATAACGTAAGAGAGTTTTACAAGCATTGCATTTGTAATAATAATAAATTAGTTACCACCCCATTTAAGGAGCATCAAGAGCTTATACAATTTGTAGATTAAAAATAAAACTGAAAATAGCAAGAATTTTCTGAAATAATAAAGTTCTTTTTCAAATATTAATCCTTTACGAAGTACAAAACCACTTTCGCGCCGCGCGACCTCAGACACGGCCCCATTTTCTGAGCAAATTGCTTCGTACATTCTCACCCTTATAATTTACGATAATGTTAGATATATTCCATACACGCCATATCCATTGTTCTTTGTTTACCTCAGATAAAGCTGAGATCGAATTACACGATCTGTCTTTGGCATCACAGACACATAACGTTTATTTCACATAAGACCAGTTTTTACCGCAACGCCCTCTGACCTAAAACTTGAATTAGATAGGTATCCTTAAAGTTTGGCACTCTGAAACGGTATTCCAAACCGCTCTGAACCCGTCCTATCACGCCTTAAGTTGAGCGTGTTTTATTATAATGTGTGTGTACGTGATATGTGGCTATGTGGCTCGTAGCTTACCTCTCCATGATTAACAAATCCATGCTTATGAGCTAGCTCGTGAGCTTTCTCGGCTCCACCAGGCACATACACGGCAAACTGGTGGTGGTAAAGTGGTACACACACGTCCAGCACTGTCAATAGCACTACGAGCACAAACATAACGCTCGCCGTGCATCTCACGTTACTACCTAGCCAACTTTGACATTACTTCGACTGATAAGTCACGCGCGTGCGATTTCCCAATAGTTTGGACGTGTGGACGGAGCGACGTCCGCGTTGAGACTCAACCCTCGTGACTGAGAGGATAGGTTCGTTTTCCCGCGCATGCGCCCCAGTTGGCGCCTTTTCTTCAAGTCTTGGATGTATTGCATCGCGACAATTGACTTGAATAACTAATTGGGTATCGGTGCGGTTGTTGTGGATTGGTTGAAGTTTCGCGTTTGGATGGGAAACAATATTAAATTTCTTTCAGCGAAACGTTGTCGGTTATTTAGTATTGTTATTGTGAAATACTGTTTGATGTTTGTTACTTTGTTATGATTTGAAAGCATTATACGATACAATATCATTTAATTGTGCTCCAATTGATGATTTAAACTCGATAACTATCATCTACAATTAACATGTAAACTTAGCAAAAAGGTAATTCGAAAGAAAGATATATTATAAGAACTATTTTTATTTAACGCGTATGTCAGAAGTAGTTTATTCTTGATGCGAGTAACTTTGCGTAAGCTTTTAAGCCGTGATTAAACAAAAATCTAAAAGATATTAACATATTTGTAATATGATAATATGATAATGAGTTATGATCTTACTAATGAATTGATTATAAATGACTTCACATTTATTCATACGCAGTAGAAGTGATAAGAATACCAGCTATTTTTTTCCTATGATCTATAGGCTGAAGTCTATTAGTAGATTTGACTGCCCTGTTAGCTTATTTGGTAGAATATCAGCTTCAAGTGCTGTAGGGCGTGGGTTTAATCCCACCATGACAAACATTTTGTATGGCAAGAAATGTTTATTACGTAGGAATCTGGGCGTTCTGTATGTATTTAAGTATTCTATCAGTTAATAGGTTCCCGTATTACAAGCTTTGCTTAGTTTGGGACTAGAATGCGCTATGTGAAAAGTCCTACGATATTTATTTTTAGAATAGAACAACTTTTAATTCATTATTCAAAAAAGCAGCGAATATTGTATCCGAAGCGGCGTTGTTTGGATCATATTAAATTTGGTTGGGCAAAGAAGAGAACACAAACAGTGGAGGTGAGCGTTTAAACGTATGTTAACTTACACCTGGACGTAATTCCTAAGCATTGTACGGGTTTCCCGTCTCTGCAACGCGATGTAAGCGATACCATTGAATGCTGAGAAGTTTAGTCTTATCTAAAATAATTAGTCCAGAACACAATCAAGTGTAGAAAATATCCTTATGGTTTTGCTATTGCTTCAATTAGTAGAGAATAAATCCTAATGTGTCAACGTTTGCACTGCAAGATCTAGTTTTTTTCTTATTTTTTATGTAATATTAATGAGCCGAATGCGACGCTCTCTAGATAGATGGTAAGAGATAACGCCTGTCCAATGTCCATGGTCATTGCAGCTATACACAGAACTTTGTGTAGTAAAACAAAGTTCAAGGCATCACTGCTTTGGCGCTCATTACTTTGAGACTTTCGACGGTTAGTCTCAACAGCCCTGTAATTTCGCTAGCTGCAGTACCCTTCAAACCGAAACACAATAATGTTTATACACTACTGCTTGGCGGCATAATATCTGGGACTCCGGTGATCTACCACCAAGTTTAAGTAAGTCTTGTATCTCTACGGAATGCATGCGCCGTATCCATTACAAACCCCAAAGTAAGTAAATCATAGTATTGTAATAATCATAGTTTTCATATAAGTATAAAAACTTTACAAAACATTAATGTCAGATTTTTTATGTAGATGTAGACTGGAAATTTAAGAGTAAAGAGTGTATTTACTACTATACGAGACGTTAAAGAGCCGAATTCATCATAAAATATTTTAAAATAATTAGTTCTTTTTTAAGGTATTTTGAAAACATAAATACTTATTTTCATAAAATAAGTTTTGTCGTCCTGATTGTAACTGAAGTATCGAACACTTACAGATGCAGTATTAAGTAACAAATCTATTTATTGAAAAGACTTCATAAGAACTTTTTCCATAGTGTAAAGTGTTAGCTAGTCAGTTTCGTAACAATACCGCGCCAACCGCGAGCGCGAAGCAAGTTTGCGTAAACGTCTAGAAACCAATAAAATGTGTCTGCGTAAACTTGGATGGGATGTCGAACTAAGGGATGTACTAAGGCTGAAACTAGAGGGGATAGCAAACTTATACATAATAATCATCATCAAATATCATTAAAACTAGCAGCAAAAAAAAATCAGCCTATTTGTTAATTCAGATTTTAACAAGACAAGACAAAACAAGAAAAATGATTAGATTACTAGTAATTATGATGTTTTTGACATTTTATTATATGGACACACTTTATTTTGACATTTTACATAAATTGATATTGGCAATGTTTTGGCATATTTAATGGTACGTTTAAATTATAACTGAATTTGACTTGTAACATTGGTGTTATCAATAAAATATTTCTATTTGTGTTTGTAAATGAAATCAGTAGGTTTACCACTTCTTATGAACGTTTCTGGTTTTCGTGACTTAGATAGGTCTCTGGATTCGGGTTAAATGTTCAGAATCCTTGCTTCGACCGCGATCAAATTCCAATTCGAAGTACCCTCGAACGTGGCAACTTGACCGTTCCCAGTAAGTAGATATTACACGGTACAATTTTGCAGTCTTCCTTGGTATAAATTGGTATATTTATATAACATTATTCTGCCTTTACTGAGACTGAAACCGAAATCGTAAGATAATACAAAACATAAAAAATTGTATAACTGCAGTTATTTTTTTACCAAATAAAGAAAACGTTCTTTAGACTCCATATTGAAATAAATTAGGTTTGGATCAATGAGCAAGAGGAGGATAAATTTTCGTTGAATTACCCAACTGCCAGAAATATAGGTTATGTTTAGCAATCTATGGTGTTCATATATCCTTAAACTATTGATTATTATATTTTGACATAATGTGTTTTTACTAGTATCTTCGAGTTATAGAGTATAAAGACAAATAAAATAAACCCAATATAATAAAACAAAAGTAGACGAAAGATAAATAAACTGCTGATATTTGCAAATCAGTGTGTCAAACACGAAATTTTTTTAATGTAAAAGTGATGCGACGAACGTAACGTTCTGATCTGATGGTAAGAGATAACGCCTGTCCAGGGCAATTGTGTAACAAAACAAAGTCCAGTAATGTTTTCTGTGTCGACCGACAACCTGAATTGATTGACAATATAATATTAACGGTAGTGAAGCCGCAAGAAAAAGCTTGCTATGTCTAAATCTCTTTCGTATTTTTTCGGTTGTCCTTGGCTCAAAACCCACATACACCGTCAGCCGTTTCCTCACTAATTTGTCAAGATAAAACGTCGTAAATTTAGAGGTTGGCCTCCCAAAATTCCCATTAAAGCAAGAATCGGAATCCCGATGCGTAGTAAGAGCGTCAGCCGGGAGATAAAATCGATTCCATATAACTAATGACCTTGGACAACGCTTACTGTACCAAAGTTATGTCTCTTGTAATCCCTTCACAGCTCACAATATTTTACTAAGTTTTTTTATTTTGCTTTGCTGTTATATTTTTGTAAAAGAAATAAGACGAATGAAACGCTCTCTTGATGGTAAAAGATACTGCTTGTCTGTGACCATTGCATCGATACAAAACTTTGAATAGTAAAACAAAGTCCAGGGCATCGCTGCTTAGGTTCTCATTACTTTGAGACTTTAGATGGTTAACTTCAACAGCCCAGTAATTTCGCTAGCTGCAGTACTCTTTAAACCGAAACACAGTAATGTTTACACACTACTCTTAGGTGGCAGACTATCTGGTACACTGCGGTCGTACCTACCTACACGACCTTCTGATTTGAAGATCTACCACCAAGTATTTTTTTTTTATTGTTAGTGTAATCTGTTTTGTCACAACCTGATTAATCCTATCAGCAATTTCATTTTCGTGGATGAGGTAGCTTTTGAACATCAACGCCTGTTGGTTAGCGATGTGGCCGAAGGTGAAATACGCAAGCTCAGCATACTAGCTGCGATAACCTTTGACATTAGAGCTGGCCAGTTAGCCCATACAAACGTATAGGTACAAATAAACTTACTGGCGTAATAAGCATATGCAAGACGACCTCTACCGCTGAAGTGGCCACCATATTTGCACGCCCAACTAGATCGGTGAGCTCTGGAGTTGGCAAGTTCTCTAAAACACACAAAGTAGACTGTAAGACACGGGAGAACTTTGTTACGACTATAAAATAAGAATAATAAATCATCCGATATTTAGATACTCGATTCATTTTTTCCTTTTTTTATTTATACAGAGTTACTCGCGCTTCATTACGGTTTGGATAAAACTCGAAAAACTGAATTATTTTATTATAACCTGGATAAATTTATAGGCATAAGCTTTTTATTTCAAAGAACGCGGTTATAACTGCGGGGCGTAGCTAGTTTTTTTTTTATAAATAAAACAAAAAATTAATTGATTGATTCAGGCGTTACTTTGCGGAAGTTCATTTTGAATGTTCAATGTTTATATTTAGTTTATTTCCGCTTAACCGTCGTTCCAGTTCCAACAGTGACGAGGAGACTTAAATTTAACTAATTTTACACTGCTTATTTATTAAAAACCCTAATCTTACTTTTTTTTTTTATATTTGTCAAATTAAGAATATTTCTAAGTTTATGAGTTCTAGATTTTAAGTAAGATTAGGGTTTAGAACATTCTAGTAACAAAAATGTCCCGCGGATCCTTATCAAACAAATTTGAATACCTAGCCCACTTTGAATTGAGGAGTCCAAGTTTTGAATCATGTTTTTAAATCGCAAACTGTACGGTGCACAGGCAAGAATAATAGGTTGGTGAGTTTCACCGTCTGCCTCGGTAGAGGGATGCTGGCAGTATAATTTATCTTTAAAGTTGGGATGCAAAATGTATACATAGACGAGATAAATGTTTGTCCTAACTTTTTGTTTTGTGTTCTCATTTTGTTCCTTTGCTAGTACTACTGTTGTTTCGTGAATTAAACTACTACTGATAGTTTCTAAATTAATTTAAATCTACGGAACGTTGGGTCACACATACAAACAATTAATTTGTGAGTCTTTGGTAGTAACACTGCTTCCTGAGCTATCGGGCATAGGTTCGATTTTCACCCAGGACAAATATTTATATGGCGAACACAGATGATTGTTTTGTATCTGTGTGTTTCTTATGTTATGTATTTTACAACGAGAAAAAGTATAGTTCAGTTATCTGATTCCCTAACACAACCTTTGCTTAGTTTGCAACTAGGTGGCGCTGTGCGAAATGTCCTCCAAAATTTATGTGTAGGTAATGGAAGGGATAATAGCACAGTGGTAAAATATTTTCTAGCCGTTTTGCCACTTTATTGTAATTAAAAATCTTCAAGCACGTATAGATTTGGGTAAAAGTAAGCTACGATTTTTTTTGTTTCATTGTCACTTAACATCAGATGAGCTGTGGTGAAATATATATATATATATAATTTGGCAAACTAGTTGGGAAATCATCTGATTTCCAATCTGGAGGTCCTGGGTTCGAATCCCACGGCACGCACCTGTCATTTCTAAGTCTTAATGTGCGGTATTCCCGATGACTTCAAAACGGTGAAGGAAAACATCGTGACAAAAGCAACATGACCGAGAGTTCTATTAAAAAAAAAAGTCCTCAAAAATGTGTGCAGTCTACCAACCCACACTTGGCTTTACCCTTCTCACACTGAGAAGAAGCTCACGCCCAACAGTGGGACAGTTTATAAAGAAACAGCTGATTTGGATTCGGAAAGTGTAGTTACGAAATCGAGTAGCGCATCGCGTAGTTATAAATTAATCATCAACTGTCATGGAGATAACGAAGTGGAGCGCTGTGCATTAGTTTATTACGTGACTGGTATGTAATGAACAGTTTGTATTGTTACGGAAGCATTAGTACAGTATAATGTAAAGTAATTCGCTTGCGATTAAGACGAGCTACGCTGAACCGTGACTTTTTTTTTTTTTTTTTTTTTTACATTGAATAAGTTCGCGCTTGACCACATCCTGCCTGATGTGAAGCATCGATGCGGTCTAAGATGGAACACGCTTACCTAGAAGAAACCTGTTTACTCTTGACTTGAAGACACTCATATTGTACCTTTCGGGAAACACAGACTCCGGCAAAGAGTTCCACATCCTCGCTGTGCGAATAAAGAATGTGGACTCAAAGCGTTTAGTGCGCACATGGGGAACATCCACCATGTACGGGTGTCGCCTCGGTCGCGTTTGTCTGGCCGTCCGGTAGTAAAAAGGGGCAGGGGGAACCAAGTCGTGCAACTCCAAGGCACAATCTCCGAAATGTATCCGGTAGAAAGCCGATAGACAGGCGACCTTACGTCGATGCTCGAGGCTTTGCAGCCGAGACTTGACCAAAGTGTCATTGCCTATCAACCTCTTAGCGCGCCTCTCGACTGACTCCAGAGCCTCAAGCTGAAACTTGGCAGAGCCGTCCCACAGGTGTGAACAGTACTCCATACACGACCTAACCTGTGCTTTGTATAAACAAAGCAACTGTTCTGGTGTGAAGTACCGTCTTACCTTGGCGAGGATGCCTAGCTTTTTTGCAGCTGTTTGAGACTTAATGTTGAGACTTAATGTGACTTAATCAATTAATAATACAAGGATCAAACTGCGTCAGTCCTGCTGACAAATCTGGTGCGGTCAAACAGAATAAGAATAATAATTAATCTTTATTACCAAACGTACATTTTAAAAGTTTTACACTGTCACATATTGATTTACTGTTTATGGTGTACAGCGTTATGCACCGGGCCCCAAATTAGACTTAGCCTGTATTTTGGTGACTTAAGTGTACAAAGTTGCTAGCTTTAGTGTCGCGCATCTATATACTAAGATTTATATACTAAGGAAGTTATACATAATATTAATAAACTGAGAAATACACCAAAGAAAGTTAGTTTAAATACCAATAATTAAACTTGATGAATGATGAAAGGAGTCGTGAGTAGACCATAGAAAGCTACTTTATATGTTGTCTTGTACCTCAATATCAGGTGAGCTGTGGTCAAACACTTAGCCTGTCAACCATAAAAAAGCGAACAAAAATGCTTTCACATAGTTTGTGGAGTCCAGAGTAAAGCATTATGTGATCTTCCGATTAAATGGCGGGAATGTATAGATAACGAACGTAAACTCTTACCTATTAAATAAGTATATTTTATCCTAAAAAAAATTTAAAACAAATTTAGTACGAAACGGTAATTTCATGCTTTAACCCCTTAAATCACGCCTGCGTCAAAGTACTGGAATAAATAACAAACAGGCAAACAACATTTTCATCATTAGTATGGTGTTATGCATTAATCTAATAACACAGAGCTATCACGTTTCCGTGCTTGATTAATCATTTGGATGACCGCACCATCGATTTTGTAGACATCATTAGTTAACATCAATCCCGGAATGACATATTACCGTATGCTGAACATTATTACAATTAATACAAAGATCTCAAAAGTTGGGACATGCCTTACAGATCAAATAATTTTCAATCTTAAAAATTACATAAATAAAATTAAATGTAACAAAAACTATCTCTTGCAAAAAAGTAACAAAATGAGTAAACTTATGTTTTACTTCATCATCATCATTTCAGCCGTAGGACGTCCACTGCTGGACATAGGCCTCCCCCATTGACTTCCATAAAGACCGGTTGGAAGCGGCTCGCATCCAGCGCGTTCCTGCGGTCTTTACTAGGTCGTCTGTCCACCTTGTGGGTGGACGTCCTACGCTGCGCTTGCCGGTCCGTGGTCTCCACTCCAGAACTTTGCAGCCCCATCGGCCATCAGTTCTGCGTGCTATGTGCCCTGCCCACTGCCACTTCAACTTGCTAATCCGTTGGGCTATGTCGGTAACTGTCGGTATGTTTTACTTAGTAATATTAATTAGTTAATCTTCAAAAATAAAAACCACCACCGACTGGGTCCCGGAGGTTAAACGGCCACTAGGCCGGCCTAGAAGACGGTGGAAAGATCCACTCCTTGTCGTAAGCTTGATGCTTACGACAAGGAGTGGACCTCAATAGCACCAAACAGAGAGGCGTGTAAAGGAGGGAGAGTGGCCTTTGCCCAGCAGTGGGACAAAGTGGGCTAAAATAAAAAAATCTTTAAAACCCCATCTGCAGGTGCAGGCCCTCTCCAAAGAAACCCAATTAATAAAGAGTATTTCTATAGTAGTAGTTTACAAATAGTACCTACTTGAGAATGGTCCATTTAACTACAAATGTATAAGATTAAAAAGTATATTTCCATACAAAACTATGCAGGCACCTAATACGTATGACATTTATTAAAGCTCCGCTTCGCTTTTTTTTTCTGGCTAAGATATAGTACGTAAATTTTTACCAGTAGCAGCAGCCCTTACCGTTCCGATTAAAATTTCTGCCCATTATAATGTATATGCTACCCAAAATTTAATAATACATCCCTTCGAATACCCGATCACATAATCGAAGTTTAATTGAGACTGCTATTGTTAACCCTAACTATTCCCTATCTAAGGTAAATGAGACTATAATGGGGTTCCATCACAATAGACTATATCTGAATAGCATTATAATGAATTGTTATAGAGATACGTTTATTTCTGTCATAATGTGGGCAGTATAAGCACAGACGTTTTACACCTATAAATGATATTAATAATTAAATTAGTACTTTGTAGAAAATTCAAACACTAATGTTTTCCTTTTTTTTCAAAATATATTGTTCGCTTGCGATGACAGTGTGACATCTCAAATTATACAATTTTTAGTTTTACTGATATTCTGAATTACGATCTCGCGTTATATTATCTCCAAACCCCGAATATTTTTTCTGCAATAAACAACAAACAAAAAGAGAGAAAAGATTACGATATAGTGCTGTCTCGTTTGGTCATCTAGTTGGCTTTGACACAGTGATAGTTCAGTTGTCATAGCTTTGAGGTTTAAGAGGTTTTGGCGGGAACGCGGGAAGAGTCGTGTCGCTCCGTTGTATTTTTTTCCAAAACTAGTGTTTTGTCGAGTGTTTATGCATAAAAATGGTGGTGTTTTATTCATAAAGTGCCGAATTACAAGCGCAAGTGTGGGAAAATGATATAATGTGGCGAAACATGAGTTTTCGTGTTGCTTCCAAAACTCCATCGAAGCTTTATAGTAAAGTCGCCACTACTTTACTAAAGCATGACTGGAATTAACTGACACGAACTGGACTTGACTAAGACGACTTTGACTATAGCTATAGCTAAGATACAGCAGAAATAACACTGAAGACACGGCAGTATGGCTTTATAGCTTTAGCCTGCCCGAAGGGGTAAATTATT
The DNA here is from genome assembly GCA_905404145.2 of Biston betularia. Lineage (NCBI taxonomy): Eukaryota > Metazoa > Arthropoda > Insecta > Lepidoptera > Geometridae > Biston > Biston betularia. The sequence goes on from FR989877.1 coordinate 3,928,691, forward strand.
AAAAAAAAAAAAATTGAGGTTTGAAGTGCTCTCTAAACAAACATCACGGACTATCGAATGTATCAATGTAAGGAACGCTAAAGTAGCAATGCCCTGAACTTTATGTTGTTATTCGAAGTTTTGGGTGCCTATCACTGCAATGGTAAAAATATAAAGATTTTATCTCTTACCATCAGAATATCGTATAGCTTAAAATATGATGCAGCAATCAAAAAGATGTTTTAGATCACTGTTAATCTTTATGTAAATACTGTTTTTTTAAGTTCATGACTTTAGCATCTATGATATAGTTGTTCAAATAACATAATAAATTGACATTTAATTTTGTTAATGAAATTTTAATTTTGATTTTTAATTATTTTTTTTCGTACCTAGTGCACTGTGTGATATGCACTAGGTACGCTAGTTATAAGGCCAATAAAATATTTCAATTTATGCATGTCATTTGTGTTTTATTGAAATTGAAAATGCTCATACTGTTCCCGCGTTGCGTTTAGTCTAAGAAACCGGTGAATAAGGCACCTACGCCTTGAATAGACTTTATGGATCCGTCGGGTTGCCATTGTTAAGATGAATGGCAGTCATTATCCAGATATCCACTCCAGAGTTTTATTTGAATATAAATTCATATTCAGACTTATCGTTGGACTCGCATTTTTATTTACAAAGTGTTAGAATGTGTTTAATATTTAAATATACTATTATCGTCACAATTTTTTTTTAGTACTACTGTTAAATGGGTGTTCTATAACTTCAAAGAAAAGGATCTCAATTCAAACTGTACCCGGTCTGTTGGTTTTCTATCGGATACAATTTAGAGAGTGCGTTTTAGAATTGGTGATCATAGATCATATATTTCAACGTATGGGCATGCGTTGAAATATATCTATGTCCACAGCACGTTATATCTTCGTAGTAATACAAAATTACCCACTTCCATTCGGGATGCACCTTCCATCGCGTGCTTCAGAAGCAAAAGGTTTGGCTTCAAGAAACCTTGTTAGATGACTTATCTAAAAATAAGAAATTATTGAATTAATAGTAAGTAATCATAATTATTTATTAACATTTAATCAACCCACTTCCCACCAACATTATAAATGTGAAAGTTTGGTTGGATGCATGTTTGTTTTACTTTTTGACACAAAAACTACTGAACGTATTTGGATGAAATTTGGTGTGGAGGTAGCTAAGACCCTGGATTAGAACATAGGCTACTTTTTATTTCGAAAACATGTAGCGCGTAACACCGCGGAGCGTAGCTAGTATTGACATATTTATGTACTTGTAGTATTAGTGCGATAAGAACGGGAGCAATTTTATGTACGCCTATTTGTAGTATTTGAATGGTTAATGATTTTGAATTTTTTAATCAATCTAATGAAATAATCTGTATTACGCCAAGATCAATTCGTAAGTATTATTCCAAAAATCTTGTTTCAAGATTTTGTGACTATCTCTTTGACCATTTGCGATACATTATCTGCGGAAGAAAATTATTAACTTTTACCGCTCCTAATACAATCGAGTAGAAATTTAAAAACGTTGTCCTTAACTACATTCACATGAAAATAATGCATTAGATACATCATTACATGCTTCAACACTGATTAATTCCCAAATGAGATTATAATATACATTTTAAAGCGAACATTTTTCAAAGTGTATCTTTGTATTTATATACGCGCTTTTATGATAACTTTCATTATTCTTAGTGAATGTATAATGTAAGTGCTGTCGGTTTTGATCGACATCATTAGTTTTGTTTTTTCTTCGCAACATTTATTATTCCAATGTTTAAGTTTAGGCGCCGTCTCTGCAAGCCAAAAAGCAAAAATGTATTCTTTCAGAATGTTGTTAAGATACCGATAAATCATTCCTCAATGCTGTAAGTTTTATGTCGTAGCTTATGCTACGAAACTATTCGATGAGTCTTCTACGTCGTAGCTATAATTTGTAAAGTACCTAGAGTTATAAGTAGGTATAATTTTGATTATTTGATTAATTTTCCGTGGTAAATAATTACCATCATTATCATTGTTAGGCTATTTTATGTGTATGTAAGTTCACTGCTGATCTTTGGTTTTTTGCTTCAAGTAACTGTCATCCTACGACCTAGTAAAGACCGCAGGAACGCGCTGGATGCGAGCCGCTTCCAACCGGTCTTTATGGAAGTCAATGGGGGAGATGAAGAATGATGATGGTGATGATGAACTGTCATCCTTATATCGTCACTCCATCTAATCTCAGGGCACTTACACTTCGTTTATTGATTCGCGATTTTCACTATAGAACACATCTCTCTCAGCACCAATAGTGTCAGAGTAAAAAATCACCCTGAGGACTATGAAACGACTTTTTCAAGTATTGAATTTGTTACATTAAATTTTTTAGAAATAGAATATTATACATTTAAAAATAATGAAAGAAAAAAAAAATTAGAGCCTGTCAAGAAGGTGTAATTTCACTGCATGTTTGAGACATTTACAATAATCAAGAATACAGAATTCTAAATAAAAATAAATTGACGTTTAGTGTCGTGTCGTGTCGTGTGTAGTGTCGTTTTGGTCTGTAATATAATTATAACAGACAAAAAGGACTTTTCGAATCACAAAATATTTTTGTTGAGAGTAAAAAAATTGTTAAAAATTGTCGTAGACGAGCTACACAAATGCTACAAATGTACTACGGTAAGCATCATGCTACGATGCTACGTAAAACAAACAAAGCATAGCTTTGTCGACTATAACGGGAAACGAAAACAAAACGTGACAGCGAACGCACAATATTACAACATAAAGCCTTTATTCATAACGAAATAATACATCAAATACACAATGTGTGCCCTTAATGGCGGAATTGCGATCACTAAACATGCGCGAGCCATTTTCCCTACATGCGTTTTGTTGCAGGGACTTTTTGAAAAAGGACATTTTGTATTACATCCAGTTCAAGTTAAAATGAACCTTGAACATTTAGAATTTTTATTAGTACAATTTTATTTTAGTGCAAGTTAGTTCGTATAAGTTGAGTGGCCTACCCTAGTATCAGGGTTAAATAGGTGGGCGTTATAGTTAAAATAATGTAGATTAAACAACCAGGACCTACAAATTAACTTGTCTTCAACACACGGTTTAGATAGATAACCACTCACGGTCCCATTCGATGACTGAACTAATCGTTCTTTGCTTTAATAACATTAATGATAGTTAGAACACCCGGTGAAACTACGCCAAGTGCGCGATTTTTGTGCGATTCGTGATTTCATACGACAGTTCGCTGACACAGTAACGGCATGTAAGATCTCTGACTCAGTCAAAATGATGTCACACATTGCTAAAATCAGCAAAAAATAGGATAGGATTTATTTGTGTATACTTTGAGTCCTTTGTCTACCTTCCGGGAAAATCTTGTCACCGCGATGTAGGGTTCACAATAGCACGACACTAGCGCATCTAGTTTCAATTTCAAACACTAAAACAAACTTGTATTAGCGCCATCAGGTGGCGGAACTTTGAAGCTTTATATAATCTGTAACTGGGGAAACACATGCTAATTCAATTATTTTAGAAATAATAATAATCGTATAGCTCAATGTATTGATCTGTAACAAAAGTAGCAAAAATCCTTCAAGAGTCTAGTCAAACTTTTCTGGTAAGATGCCATTGAGACCTCGAATCATCCAATTTCCGCTTTCCCGCAACATATACATTCCATTTCACACTTAACCCCTAAACGTGGTCATAAAACTAAGGCAGAACCACCTCGGCGCAACTTGTACAAAACGTTTATCGACATCTCGCTCCTCATGATTGAGTTCTTGAATTTATTTAGATCTAACAAGATGAATACTAACAAAACATTTACTGTAGAATCTGATTTAAGTTTGTTAACCGTTAATAACCCAGACATTAAAATTTATTATTCATAAACAGATAAACCACGTAAACAATTTTATTAAAAACGGTAAAATAATAAGTCAATTGAAACATATACGATATGCAATGGAAATATCCAATATGTGGAGTCTGGAGTATGTGGAGTAATGGAATGTACAATAAATAATTGATAACATATTACCATAATATTATTAATTAAATTTTCGTCGCCCCACGTGATTCACCACTATTCTACATAAAGACCTATATATTCATGATATAAGCTAGGTACCTAAATTTCATGAAGTTTTTTTAGATCTACGTTCGGCCACCAACTCGCCTGATGTAAAGCGACGGTACAGCCGAAGATTGAGCAGCTGATCGAGAAGAAATCTAATTCGGAACCGACAGCCTTATTCGGAGCCCATCAGGCTTCTAATCTGGACGTCTTGGGTTCAAATCCAACGGCACCCACCTCTGCCTTTACTAAACTATGTGCATATTCGAACTAAATACTTCAAACGGTAAAAGAACAAATCGTGAGCTACATGTCGGAGAAGTTAAAAAAATGTTCTCGAGGATGTGTAAAGTCTGCCAACCCGCACTTTTTTTTTCTTTGGTTTTGGCTTCGCGTTTTAGCATTTGCCAGTGTCAAGTATTCATATATTTTCAAGTTTCAAAAGTTTAATAAGTGTCCTCGTAGCTAAAGTAATAGTCAAAGTCCAGTCTTGGTCAAGTACAATTCGTGTCAGTCAAGTCCAGTCATGCTTTAAAGCAGTGGTGACTTTACTATAAAGCTTCGATGGAGTTTTGGAAGCAACACGAAAAGTCATATTTCACCACATTATATCATTTTCCCCACACTCGCGCTTGTAATTCGGCACTTTATGAAAACACTAGTTTTGGAAAAAAATACAACGGAGCGACACGACTCTTCCCGCGTTCCCGCCAAAAACTCCCCAACCCGCACTTACACAGTGTGGTGGACTACGGCCTTCCTTTTTTTCTTTGGTGTTGGCGTCGTATTTTGAACATTTGCCAGAGCTACTTGCTCACTGACACGCCAACGGTGGCGTCTAGAAGCCTTTATGATTAATACAACATGCCTACGTTTTTATAAATATGTGCTCAGCAATTCCAAATCCAAAGTAGAATATAAATAGTAGTTCTCAAATATTTCTTTTTGCTGCTTGTTATGGAAGTTTTAATGTTGATATTTTAATTTTAAAATGTTCTTCTTAATCGGAAACTCTTGCAGGCAAAATGGTTGTAGCCGTCGATTTACAGGGTTGCGTCATGCATATTATTTTTCTAGTTGACTTTTTTGTGATTATTAATTCACAATGACATGAAAACATTGTTTCGGAATGTGATGCAAATATGTAAAATATATATAGAATTCGATTTAATATTATTACATTCTGCTTTGTATGTTATTGAATAAATGATATAAATAAAAGTCCCTGTTATGTAAGCCTTATAGAGGTCACCTAATTCACAGTATTTTGACACGTCTAAGAAGTTTATTAATTTTATTTTATGGCAGGGAAGTATGAAAGGTAGCATCGTTGAGTTGAGTGAGGAAAGACGATCAAAGAGAATGAAATTTGAATAAACTTTCGACAGCGCACAGTTGACAGCTGAAGCATTAAAAAGTATGTACTTTCGCGGTTATGAATGCAGCAAATCACGTTTATCATGTTGTAATTTACAAGATAAAATGGTAGCAATAAAAAAAATACTATTCAATGTTGTCAACAATCTGGAGACAAATTCGACTTAGTCATTCTTTTAAAGCGCACCTAATACCAAATGAATTCAAAAAGGGTTATTTTTGTAGGCACTCTTTGATATTAAGAAACATTAAATATTACAACAAAAAAAAATTGGAGTATGGATATAATCCTAAAGAAGTACAATAGCCGGATAGAATTTTGAAAATAGGTCGGAGATTTTCACAGAAAAAATCTATTTTTAATCAAAAACTCGAAATTATCAGCGATGACCCCACATTATTGTTTATGAATAAAATGGCTACACTTATGTTATAGTACAGTAACCAATTACTTTTTTTTTGTTTTAAGTAAAAGTTTTGAGTAATTAAATAAAACTCGGTCACAAATATACCCTTCAAATCATGCAATTCTTAGTCTTTATACTAATCTTGTTTCTTCGCACTAGAGCGGGTTAAATCTGTTTTTTTTTTCTAAGCCCGCTTCTAAACACAAACTTTTTAAAAAAAAAATCAGAAATGCAGTATCAAGACAGCTGTCAGCGCGATAGTCGGTGTCGGTCGCATTCCCGTACAGTCTATTACCGAACAGCGGAATTTCTCTTTCGCTCATATAGACGCAATAAAATTGTTCGCGATGGTCATTACGAGTTTCTTCAGCCTTCTGATTTATGTTATGACATTCCTTCTTGTACTTTATTTCGTTATGAATATTGTTTGATATGAAACTCATATTAACATGAAGGCAACGTTTCTTAAGAATGGAATGCAATGTAGCAAATTAATGGCGACTGAAAATTGTCGAAAAAAAAATACTGCTACAGTTATTTAGTAGTTTTTACCCATTCTCATTTCCTTTATTTGTATTATGTTTTTACAGAGCATTTTAAACAGAATTGTAACTTTCATCGTTTTACATCAGATATTATAACATGAATAATCCTATTTTAGTACCTATAACAAATCTGTTCAATTTCTATCGTAAAATTGTAACTTTTTTTCAATTAGATAAGTAGGTAAAAAAGTAAAAGTGTAAAAAATGTAACTAAATTTTTTTTGATTATGTAAGTAGAAACGAACACGATTCTTAATCAGACAGGATGAAGTAAAACACGAATCTATTAAGAATAAAAAAAATATTACTTTACTATACACATATACCTTTACACTAACAGCTACATAGGTATATACTACTACCAGTTCGATTATGCCATGATTTCCTTTCTATTTTCACATACCATGTAAGCCACCTTCCTATTGATATTACCTACTAACGGCCGTAGTAGTCCGTATCTCGTTTATTTATTTATTTATAATGGTTTGTTACTCAATCACGGATAAACGGATTTGGATGAAATTTGGTACACATAATTATAATTAATTACTTGGATTAAAATAAAGAATACTTTTTATATTAGAACAATGTTAGGTTACTGTGGGATTATTAAAAAAAGGAACTACAGGACGTATACCATATACCTACTAGTCGCGGGCGCAAGCTGGTAATATAACACATACATGACCTTACATTACACTCCCTGTTTGAGCAGTCCAGTAAAACCCCATCATCATTTTTTTTTAAAGAAAAACGTTTAGTTCTTTATAAGCACAAACACAAACAAACAGAGACAGACAAAAGTTACAAAATAGGGGCTCACCTCAGCATAATGCTGATCATACTGAGTGGTATGACCAGCTCTGGTCTTCCGGTGATCCCTTGTAGTTTATACAACCAAAAAATAAATTTACGTATATACAATGTACGGCTTACATTACATCCAGACTTCTAGTTTAAATTATTTATCTCATCCAGACGAATAACAGATTATATAATACGTACGTACGCAATGTCATTTTTCTTTTGTCGTATAATTTCTTACTGTGTGATATCGCACTGTTGTAATTGTGCTCCGCGCAAAATTTACAGTTTTTTCCGTCCCTCGCGTACATACATTGTCGTTTAGCGAAACAACTGACTCCCTGTCCAGACATACAGCCGCAGATTCGCGCCGGCCCGAGAAATATGTCGCCCACGGGTTGTATTCAATTAGTACGGAATTGGGGATAAAGCACGACGTATATTGACGATTTATTACTCTAGTCTCCACTAATATGATAAAAAAGGAAATTTCTGTTAGTTAGTTTGTCCTTTTTAAACAAAAATTATAATCATTTTCTGTGGTTTCATAGAAAAAATTTATGTATTCCGTCAAAATGTATGAATGGAATATTTTTTTTCGATATCAGCGTCGAGTAAAACTTTTTTACATAAATGAGTACAATGAGTTATTCTCGGTTTAGTGTTAACGTTTCACGTAACCATACATATAAGAGACTCGAAGTGTCATACCTACGACATGAAGAGACTACATTTAATAACAAGGAAAATAAAACATTGGAGCATCTAGTTCGTACTTCAGAAAATTTTGCCATTAATAAATTAGTCTTTTTACCAAACGTGGAATTATAAAGACAAATAAAAAAGTTGCCGATAAAAATAAATCTTGAATAGGTCTCCTTAGGAGGAGGTCGTCTAGGTAGACACCACTGCAGTACCAAACAGTAGAAGCAACCGATTCACTTGCGTCTTGAAGGCACCCTTAGCTTTGCTTCAATGTAAAACATCATAAAAGGAGATGGTCTAAATTTAAAATTTAAAATATCCTTAATACCACTAAGTTAATAACTAGAAACCGAATTGTATACTAAATCTTGAAATATACAAGTAACAGTACATGAAATCTGAAATCAATTGGATTTGTGAGTGTTAGTAAAATATTTTTCTCAAGTAGGAAATGAGTTGATGATCATCAAACGCCAGAACAGATTTTCGTGAATTATATCAAAAACCATATCGATCACGTCAGGTTTTAAACAAAAGCAACCGCGTCAAAATCTGTTTATTAGTTTACTAGCGTATTAGCCGTACCGGCTTCGCACAGGAAAACAAGACTCGATTAACAATATTCAGTGATAATGTAGCATTATAATGATGAAAGAACTATTCAGATCGGTCCAGTAGTTTCGAAGCCTATTCAAACAAACATAAAATTAAATCTTTCCTCTTTATAAGATGTAGATGACAACTGTAATAGTTAGAAATATGATATTGCGGACATATTTGTAGCTGTCCATTTGCTCTATAAAACGTCGCACGCACAAAGCGTTTCCAAAACACGTTCCTTGTAACAACTACTGATGTGTGGAACTCGTTGCCAGTGTCTGTGTTTCCAACAAAATACAATCCGGGGTTGTTCAAGAAGGTGAGTAGGTATTTTCTAGGCAAGCGTGCTACATCTTCGGTCACATCGTTGCTTTCCACCAGGTGAGATCGTGGCCAAACGCATGCTTAGTCCGATGTAAAAAAAAAAAGTCGCTTTATTCTATTTTGTCAATAGTTTTCGCTGCAAACAAACCAACAAAAAATCAAATCTTTCCTCTTTATAATTATTGTAGATAGAAGCTACGAGGTTACAAACAGATACAGCAAACTTATATCATCCCTCTTTTTGCATCGGGGGTTAATAAGGAAATCACAAGCGTGCGCCGACTCTTATCCCGCTATGTCCTTTTTGTTTGTCCGTTTCAATCATTGTAAATGTTCGTGAACGCCAATAAAGTAGCATTTCAGAAGCGGGTTTGAATTCGAGAGTTTATTGCACGGTGTACTTAACGTTTTTATGATTCTGGCGCTGTTTCTGCTACCTAGATTTTTGTTTGTTAGAATTTGGGTCGGGAAATCGTGAGTGGTGGTTTATGGCAATGTTTTCGAAGTTTATAAAACTTTAGAAGTTAGATAAGAACATATTGTTGGACTCGCGGTGAGGTTTTGAAGTTACTGCATGTTTTTTGTTATTAACAACACAAAATATTAATAATAATGATTTATTTATTTGTGTGCAATAAATATGGAAACTGACGTGGTTTTGACACATTTTTGTTTTATTTCATGCTCATTTTTGTTTTTTGTTTCTCATTGTTGAGTAAAACATTAATAACTAGCGGACGCCTCGCGATTTCACCCGCGTAGTTCCCGTGGGAATACAGGGAATACAGGGGAAAAGTAGCCTATGTCACTTGGAGATAGTGTAGCATTCCAACAATGAAAAAATTGTTGAAATCGGTCCAGTAGTTTCGGAGCCTATTCAATACAAACAAACAATCAAATCTATCCTCTTTATAATAGTGTAGATATAGATATTACAGCGAAATTAGTAAGCAAAAAAGTTTTATGAAAGAAAGAAAACATTTATTTTGACACACACAACACTAAAACAACAAAAAACAGATTTAAAAGATTAGAAAATAAAAATGAAAAATAACAATAATAATGTGTAGAAAGTTGTCGCTGTAGTGTCCAGTGCGACAAAAATATGCAGGATTTCCTGTACATAGCCAAGGCATTTAAAATCTTGTACTAGGTGCTTACCGACTAATTTCTCGATGTTGACCCTGAATATCACTCTAGGGAGTCCCGTGCCATGAGAAAAAGGCATGAGAAACGGGAAGAGAGAAAACCAAAATAGCACTTTTTTTATGGTCAACAGGCTAGGTTTTGACCACAACTCGCCTGCAGCTCACCTGATGTTAAGTGACGGTGTGATCGAAAATGGTAAAGCACACCTGATGGTAGTAGTAGATGTAGTATTAGACGTAGTAGTATAGTAGTAGTGTTAGATGCTTGGCGGCAGATTTTCTACTTGAGGGTAGCTAGCCAGCCGAGTACCACAAAGTACTCTACCACCATGCTATGGATTCCTTCACCGGCAGTTCAAGCTCAAAAAATAAATAAACAAAGTTATGTTGGTACGTTGAGAGCAATTCAACCATTATCATTTATACTAATTTATCACTTTCGTTTGTACTTGGCACTGGAATGAACGTTTGTTTTGCTAAAACGCTATTGGACACATTTAATCAATGTTACCAGGACTAATTTGTTTGTTTGTTTGTTATTTTGAAACAATAATACTATTTAAAATACGCTCAAGTATTTATTGTAATGTCTAATTTTTGTGCTTAATTTTGATGGCATGACCAAAAACATTGTCTATGGAAACAGACGAGGTTTTTTTCGTTAAATCACGTTGGATACTTCGATAGTTAGATAGTTTGTCGGAGTAAATAATCTAATAATATAAAAAAATAGTCTAATTATAATGCAATTAACAAATCGATGAATAAAAACTACTGGAATGAGATTAAATGTGATATTAAAAGTACGGTAAATTGTAAATAGGTATGAGTATTTTAAAGTGAAACTTAGATACTTGCACGCGAATTAAAAGTGAAATTTTAAAGATGTAATCTTTAGGCATATTTTGTTCAACGAGAGAAAAGAAAGAACGCAGAGAGAAGGAAAAAGAGAGTTATAATTATACACTTTTAAATGTAAAACGTTAGTTTTCGTTTGAATGAAATTTCGCTCTAAAATCACACTTCATGCAGGTTTCGTTTTTCGATTGTTTATTGTAGTAGGTAAGTATGTGCCAGATTTAAATGTAATAACGGAAATAATAGAGCTCGTATTCTTCATAATTATATAATATGTTTTGTGCGTGTGAAATCAATCAATCATGTAGCGATGATAGCTCAGTGGTTAGCGTGGTAGGTTCGTATGCCGAAGGGCGTGGGTTCAAACCCCCCACAACAATGAGCTTGAGCTGCCGGTGAAGGAAAAACATCGTGAGGGAACCATAGCATGGTGGTAGAGTACTTTCTAGTACTCGGCTGGCTAGCTACCACCCTCAAGTCGAAAATCTGCCGACAAGCATCTAACGGTGTGTTCCGGCAGCCTCACTTGAGAGCCAATTCCATTCCAAGCTAGATGTGCTTTACCATCTTCGACCACACCTTCACTTAACATCAGATGAGCTGTGGTCAAACACCTAGCCTGTCAACACTAAAAAAAACAACAAATAATAAATACCTAGGCAACAACTAACCACACTTTTAATCTTAATATCACGCTTAATGTAATTAGGGCACTTTTTAATATAAATAAGTATTTTTAATTAACTAAGATCTTTAATAAAAAACAAAATGATGGCGTCCTTACTTTTACTGAAGCATCAAATATGTAGCAGTTACATTTACACACACAAATAAACCCTTACCTTGCTAATTTTCCCACACAACAAAATTTCATTACGCAAACATTCGAAAGAGTGCGCCAATAAAAGTACTGAGTAGAGGAAATCCCAAAGAAATAGTTCTTAGCAAAACTTCATAATATTATTAAATAAAATTAATTATAGAAAGGTTTAATAAAGACCAACACACACAAAATCCCTAAAAAGAAATATAGCCACTAGAGACTTAGTAAAGATTCTGGTGAATTTATCTACATACATCTTTTTTGTTTAATGTAAATGGTATAAGGCGAACTAGACACTCGCCTGATAGTAGTATTAGTAAGAGATAATGCCTGCCCATGACTTATAGCTCTTTTTTTGGTACTCATAACTCTCGTTGTCACGGGATTACCTTTTTTTTCTTTGTGTTTGATGTCGCACGTTGTTCATTTGCCATTGATATTCTCAAGTATTTTATGAAAAAAATAAGTTTTATAAAATTTTATAAAATAATTAAGTCAGTCACACAAATAAGTCATTATCGAACCCTGCCAAGCTATAGTAAAATGGTGATGACTTTACTAGTTTTTTAGGTTTTTAAAGCAACAAAAAAGTATTTTTTTATCACATTATATCCCTTGCCTACACTCGTGCATTAATTCGGCTCTTTATGAATTAATCACCCCATTTTCTACAAGATTTTACAAAATAATAATTATAATGCTCGTTGCATGATCTTTCCGCGTTCCCACCAAGTCATTATGTCAGTTTTTAAGGTTGTTTTTCTTTGTCTGAGGCATCGCACTTTAATCATATTTCCAACGTCAAATATCTCGATATTTTTCAAGTAATTGATGAAAATTCAACTAAAATAAATCTGAGTTCCAGTCAAAGTCACACAAACTAAGTCAAGGTAAAGGTCAAATATTACCAGGGGAGTAATAATACATCGAAATCAATTTTTTTAACAGTGTTATACAAATCTATGTTATACAAATTACCTACTCATGTGTGCACAGTTAGGAGTTGAATTTTTACATAATTTCTTTTCTACAAATAAAGGTGCCGTTTTTTACCTCCTTTTGACGCGAGAACCCTAATAAAAAACACATTTCGGCTTTCTCCCAGGCGATCCGTATCTCACGATACAAGCTCTATTGACACTCGCTCGGAGGTATAACGGCTGATTGGCTTTTACAAGAATTGGAGAATAACGAGTTATGCCGTCTGTGGTGAGGAACATCGATATCAGCGCGATCAAATGTTTGTTTTGGTAAATGTAATTGCTTTTTACGTAGAAAAAAAATATACATCACGAAGCCAAGGTCTTAGCCATTCGAAAGAAAGAAAAAAATTGAGCCAAAAAGCTAGACGTATTTTTTTTAACGATTGGCTTCCTTGTTTTCTGTGACCACTATCTAGGTATTTTTTTAAATAGAGTGAATAGATTTCTTCTAGATCTACTGGTTCCATCTTCGGCTGCATCGTCGCTTTTAATAGAGGAAGTTGGTGGACAAATAAGTTTCGTGTAAAAACAGTACAGTAATATCAGTAACCCATAACGTACATACTAGAATCGACTATGTACCGAGATCGTGTTCCTAATGTAGAAGTTCGACGTCGTCCCAAAAAACGAAAATGTTGGATTAAAACTAAACTAACTAATTAATTCAAACTAAAGTGGAGATGTACAGGACATCTTACACTTATAATTATTTATTATATAAATGCATAATTATTAATTCAACTTTAATGAACTGCCATACTGAAACATTCAACACTAACTCGTACATAAAATGCTTGAAAAACTACTCAACGTTAGTTTCACCACTCTAAATCGTAGTATTTTAGGCAATAAATCGTAAAATGAATCGAATTCGGCCGGGTCCTCCCGACGACGCGGCAGTCGCCCCTGATTGGCCGATATTCAAATTTGGTACTAACTCGATATATCCAGCGTATGCGCTGATGACGTTACGCGGCACGACTAATATTATCGCACTACCCTCACATCGCCGCAGGTGGTTGTGGGTTAAAAGGCGTGAAATAAGGGGAGTGCCTCAAATTTTCACGCTCCCACTTGACGCGTCGAGATTGGACGAAAATGTATTTTGTTAAATTCCAGTTTTATGCGTCACTGCTCTGGTTTATTTGGGTAAAGTAAAACGCTTCTCACCTGATCGTAAAAGCTGGTTTACAACTTATCTTCGCGTAGACTTTGTTTAAAATACCGCATAGGCTTTGTACTTTAAAACTAAACCAAGGAAACACGTCTGCAAGTGTTACAGGGAAAGTACATGGCTAATTTCTTCTCTTCTCGAATACTATGTAACTTTGACACTTGAAATATCTAAGTAGATCGTAATAAAACAGTTTTCTCTGGAGTTGTAGATATTTTAAGATAATATTACTATGTATTTAATTTCAAGATTACAAAGTAAAATGAAATACGCGCCATTTTTAATTCACACTTAGTTTCCACTCAGAAGATTGAACACTAAATAAATAATATAGCTACAATGTCTATCCGAAACTACGCTGTCAGTTCTTTTTTCTGGTTAATTTAAAATGACTCGGTCGACTTAATGCCCACGAATTTATGTACCGGCTTTTATGTAGCTATAAAGCACTTTTAGTGCGAAGCAACGTCGTTAATCTAGAGTTCTAATAAAATGGGTAAAGACTCCGGTGATGTCAATGTTTCCTGAGGATTGTGTGCTGAGTTGACAATTACGTCAGTTATGTAATGAATCCTTTTAGAGGTTAAACGCGAAACAAGAATTTTAAGTTCGTTGCCCATTTAAGTGATGCGAAGTTTCATATCAGTTTGTTTAATAAAAATTTTAAAGTTTCACTTTATTGCTTAGTAATTTTTAAGATGATAACTCAGTGGTTAGCGCGGTTGGGTCGCACGCCGAAAGACGTCGGTTCAAACCCCAATAATGAACTTGAGCTGCCGTTGAAGGAAAACATCTTGAGGAAACCATAACATGGTGGCAGGGTACTTTCTAGTACTCTGCTAGCTAGCTACCACCCTCAAGTTGAAAAATTGCGGCCGGGCTAGATCATCACCACCATAAAACTTACCGACTTTTTTGCCCCTGTCCCATTGATCAATTAATTTCTCGGTTATGTCAAAAAAGTGGTCATGGTTATTTGCCAGTTGTCACAAAATATGTGAAATTCAGGGTTGGCAGCAAGGAGTGCATTAAAGTGCCGGCAGGCGCGAATCAGCGGAGACATAGAGAGTGAACCATGGTACGGTTATAATCCTCGTGAAATAGATTGTGCCGTTGACCACGCCTACTACCGACTGGAACGTAAATTACTAACTATTTAGTCACTTACAAACAGGAGAGCGTCTCGTTCGTCTCATTATATTAACAGAAGAGCGTCTCGTTCGACTCATATTACTTTTTACATTAAAAAAATCTATAGTAACATTTATTACCGTTTTTTGACGAGATGAAAGTCATACGATTATAATTGGATAAAGCCAGCATCTTTCTTAACTTGGCTCCCGAAAATTCAAACACAACCCCATATATCCTTTCGCAAATAGACACAGGAAGTATTTCGAAGGATAAACTTACACAAATCTTCGGCATAAAAGTTTATTTAAAAGATAACGATGGCTTAGTACGCCTTTTGATGTCATCTTGTTACAAGTTTCCCCTTGTTAGAGTAAAAGGGGAAACTGCACTTTGAAAAGGCATAGTTATTTGATACCCTTTGTGTAACTCTGTGCCCAGTTCCGTATTCTTTTACCAATTATTTTTAATATTTTTGTTAGTGAATAACGACTAACATCTTTATCTTCAGGCAAAGCGACAGCCTGGTATATTAGCTCTGCTTCCTGCCCTGTAATCCCTGTACAGCGCAGGATGAATTCCTACCCGAGACTAATATTTACGAATCAAATATATGGTTGTTTTGTTTTAAATTTATAACAACCTAAACTTTTTTATAGGCGACATGCTAGGTGTTTGACTACAACTCATCTGATGTTCAGTGACGCTGTGGTCCAAGATGGTAAACACACTATTAGATTCTCGGCGGCAGATTTTTGACTTGAAGGTGGTAACTAGCCAACCGAATACTAGAAAGTACCCTACCACTACGCTATGGTTTCCTCACTATGTTTTTTTTTCACCTGGTACTTTGTACCTGACCTACCAGGTCCAATTGTAAATGTGAACGATCCAAGGCTCAAACACTCATAAAGAAATCACCTAAATCGGTCCGGCTATTTAGGAAGAGGTCGAGAATAGATATAAATATCAGAAGAGGATATAGACAGTCGTCACAATTGTCAGCAAAATAACATTTAAACGGAAATACACTAAAAATATATACTATAAACACAGAAAAATCTACCAATCTTATGTTTCAATAGCCGAGATCCCAGCGTCGTCGTCAAACAGAGCAAAGAAGTTCTCTATTAAAAGGAAAAAAAAAAAAAATATTTTATTGAATATAAAATCTACATGTGCTTATACTCATACTTATAGTAAAACATGTCATTATTAAGACCTAATACATGTACATAGATTGTGTTACTCAATTAGGGTATGACAAAAAAAATTGGGAAGTACAGAACGTTCTGTTCTATATTTTACAAAAATCATTAGAATATTATTTTAAAAAATAAAAACTAAATAAATAAAACCTTATTTCAATATTATTACGAAAGTATATTCTACTCCCTACTATCCTATCCTACTAATATAATAAACGTAAAAGTTTGTAAGAATGTATTTTTGTTACTATTTCGCGCAAAAACTACTGAATGGATTTTGATGAAATTTGGTATGGAGGTAGCTGACACCTTGTATTAGTACATAGGCTACTTTTTATCCTGTAAAACATGTAGCGGGTAACAACGCGGGGCGCAGCTAGTACGTTATAAACATAACATTCTATATTATACCATCAGTTTCTCCTCTTTTCACGTCATTAGTTGAAAAACAACTGCCAATAACAGCAAGCTTTGAAACATCGAGCCGTTTTCCCTATAATAGACTTTCACCGACATATTTGCCATAAACATGATCTATATTCAATTTCCGATCATACAGGGAAGCCCCGTGATCTCCTATTTTTCTCTTCATCCCAATATTGTTTACCACATAGATCACGATCGTATCACAAATTACAAATAACCGGCAAATTCGTAAGCGCGTCGGCATTGATAAAAAATGGTGGTAATCCGGGCCATAGGTTGTAAATCGTCCCGAAAAGATGGGCTACGGGATAAATCAAGTCCACGTAATCTTAGTGAGGAAGGTTCAACGGTATATCAACTCCACGAAAAAAGCAATAGAGTTTTAAATGTCTTACCCAAAGAAAACATAGCTTAGGCAATAAATAAATATTTAGTTTATTTCCGCTTAACAGTCATTTCAGTCACAACAGTGATGACGACTTCTGCAAGTCTTTATACGCTCTTCTCGCTGCAGTAACCACTTGCCTACACGTGTTTCGCCTCTACACGAGGCATCCTCAGGACGTGTTGACTCTTCTAGTGCTTGGTCGAGACTGAGTACCTCCTCGTAGACTGACAGACTGACTTCTCCTGCCTTAGTACCTAAATCCTAGAACATTTGACATAACGCCATCTAGTCTCAAACCAAACAAAGCTTGTAGTGTGGGACCCAGATAACTGATACATGAATAGAAAAGGCATGTCCATGATCATTGCATCAATACACAGAATTTCACAAATTATCACATTGGTAGCATTGACTTTAACAGATTGCCCTTTGGCAAGGTCCTCCCTCAAGGTTTGCCATTCTGTCCTGTTTGTGGCTGTTCTTCTCCATAATGGTCCGGCTATTCTTTTAACATCTTCTTCCCATCTTTTCTTTTGCCGTCCTTGTTTTCTTTTCCCATCACGAGGGTACCACATGGTAATTATTTATTTACGTTTAAATAATAAGTATGTTTCCAATCATTTCAAAAGTAATCTAATTCATTTTATGTCTCAACCAATCAAGAGCAAAATAAAAAAATATGCTGCGCTGTTTTACGGATCTAACTTACTGTTTATAGATTTAACTCCAATCTCGATTCACAAGAACCGATTCTTTTATCCATTGATTTGGAAAGGCATCAGCTGTGTTGTGTTTCACGAAACAGCTTTAAGTTTTTGTTTACTTTGAGCTGTTTTCTATGCAAAAGCTGGTTAACACTGACTTCTTACCAAAATTAATTTTGGTACGAAAAATTTATACATTTACTTTTTTAATTTATAATTATACGCTCCACAGACACCGGGGTCCGTGACCTTTGTCAACTTTAATTACTTTTTTTTTATAACTGTACAATACAAAAAGAGGAAAGTTACGTTAGTCAAATTACATAATTTATTCTTAATCTAAGGTTAAAGTAGGTACTAGATTGTCTGTATACCGTGAGCAGACCAGCGACCCGCAAGCAGCAACCGTTCACGAGTATGACGCATGTGCCAGCCATCGCCCTCCTCAACCATATCTGAGGGAAGCGAGCGACCCGACACACGACGTCGCCGTAAGAAGGAGCCTTCGATGGTGAGCATGAATGCTCGAGGCATACACACAATCCTTATTTCTATTTTTAGTTTATATTTGAGATCTCCTCCTCCCGACTTAAGGCCTCCATCACCGCCGTGTTCCGATCTTTGATGGCCATCTGCAGATTATATTCTTTGATGGTATTCGGTGACGCAGCCGACGTATGACGCACGAATCAACAGATAGCATAGCATCGTCTTCAAAAATGTATATTTATAGTTGTTTACCTTAATCATTAAAAAATTTAAAAACAAATATTGCGTAGAGTACTCGGCTGGCTAGCTGTCTCTCATTTCTCTTATTCCGACCGCCTTACGTAAGAACAAGTTCTATTTTTTTTTAATGTAAATTGTAATGAGACGAACGAGACGCTCTCCAGATGGTACGAGATAACGCCTATCCATAACCATTGCAGCGATACACATAACTTTGAGTAACATAAAGAAAGTCCAGGGCATCGCTGCTTTGGTGCTCATTACTTTGTGACTTTCGATGGTTAGTCCCAACAGCCCAATAATTTCGCTAGCTGCAGCAACCTTCAAACCGGAACACAGTAATGTTTACACACTACTGTTTAGCGGCAGAATATCTAGTACTGCGGTGGTACCTACCTAGACGACCTCCTGCTAAGGAGATCTACCACCAAGTAAACAAATAAATAAATAAATATCGTAGGACACAGCGCCATCTGGCCCCAAACTAAGCAGAGCTTGTGTGATGGAAGTCAGATAACTGATAGAATACATATATACTTTTTTTTTGTAAATACATACTTATAAGTGAGCACGTCAAGTTCATTTCAGGCTAGGTGTGTTTGCCATCTTCGACCGGGCCGTCACTTAACATCAAGTGGGTTGTAGTGAAACAACTAGCCTGTTAATCATAATAAAATAATATTAAAAGCGACTCGCGCCCTCATCCGCTATCCTACAGAAGATAGAGAAACTCATCTTATAAGGGAAATATCGTCAAAGGCACTCGCTTCTTATTCTTACTCCATTGTATACCATCATCATAACTCTACCCTTCGGCATGAGAATGTCTCTTCAACGTCAATACAACACCGACGCCTTTCAACTTTTAGGTCGCTACTGTGAGTCGCTTATGAAATTTCAACAAATTTTGTCATGCGTGGTTGCATGGTTTTCCTTTGGAATCAAAACACAATCTGATAACTTTAGCGTATATGAACGAGTCACTTTTCTTTTTTTTTCAATGTTTTTAAATTAATATTTCGTTGATTTTTTTTATAGTATTTAAAGTTTTTTTTGTATGAAATTACCTACTTTAATAAATAAATAATAATTGAAGAAAAAGAAATCATAATTCTTTTACAATTTTTTTTATCATCATTCTCGTAATCACGAAACGGCCAAGCCACATATTTTGACTAAGGTGTAGAGTTTGTGAAGTTAGTGCTTGTAGAGTTAGGGCATGTATAGTTAGAAGCTTGGCTCTACATGAAATCTGAACTTTGATAGTACGAGCCATATGGCGAGGCCATTTACAACATTCCATTCGATAACATTTTACATGAAAAAAAAAATGTAGGGTAGTTTCCTTGCGTTTCGTTTGGTTCGTCTTAGAGGGAGCGCTACCGTGCCCCCAAATACTGAGACTGGACTAATCGTAATTTGATAATTATTTTAAAATAGTTGAATAAGGCAAATGCACAATGAGAAAAGCAGTAGAATACGTGAAAATGTTGATAAGCAACAAAAGGCCGTTGTCTATAATAAATTGTGAGCCTTATTGCTCGGTTTGTAGTAACTCTGAGTGAGTTTTAGGGTGTAGGTTTGATTCCCACCCAGGACAAATATTTATAAAACAGACATAGATCCTCGTCGACTACTGCTATTGTAAACACATGAAAAATTACAAAAAAATACAAGTGAAAAATTGAGTTGTTTATATAGCATGTACCTGTAAGAAGTGGCGCGACTATTTACATAAAAAATCCTTTGTCCAACAAATGAGTTGTATAATTATGTGTATACCGGAGTTGCATGTATGCAAAATCGACTTTTCAAAGTAGTGCCCCGTGCTAGGGGCCCAAATCGCAACGCCGATTGGCCATTATGCAAATTGCATACTAACAACGCCGCCCCGGGGCGCCTTGCATATTTCACAGGATTATACCGGGTTACGCCAATGAGTGACGTCACCACCGTGCGTAATGTGACGTCATCGCCGTACGTAATATGTGAGTAGGCGGTAAATTGGCTTTTGCCTCTCGAAGTTTCCCTCTTGACGATGTTTTGAAGTTGAGTTCAGGCTTGGAACAAATGACGATACCTCGTCGGAGTTGGCATAATGGCATAACTGGTTCAGGAACTTCATGAATCATGGATTCATGAGAATGTTTGCGAGGTATTTATCTTGAATATTTGGTGATCATTGTATTCCAAAGTTTAATTTCCGACTTTTAGTACGAAACCATAGTATGGTGGTAGGGTATTTTCCAGTACTCGGCCGACTAGCTATCAGTTGAAAATCTGCTGCCAAGCATCTTGCATCTTCTGTATTCCAGCAGCATCTTGAGTGTTAGTTTAATTCCAGGCTAGGAGTGTTTACTATGTTCGACCACACCTTCACTTAACATCGGCTGAGATGAGGTCAAACACCTTGCATGTCAAAAATAAAAATAAAACTTTTATTTGTAAGAAAAGAAAACATAATATTAATATTAAAAACAATAACTTATATACCCTTATATTTTTCTGTCACAAACTGCTTCAATTCAGCATAACGCCAGTGGTATGTTACCAATACTGATATTTCATTTCTTATATTGACATATCTCAGAATACACGTAACAAAGCCATTTTGTATTAAAAAAGTTTTATTCTCTACATAGAAAAACTAGGTTTTAGGTCTTGAAAAATACCCCTTTACCTATCTCTTTAACCTTCTATCTACGAAGGTTGAACACCTATTTGTCCGGTGAGTTCTAATCCAACCTTTTAGCCTTTTTTATGGGTCTTCCCATCCCGAAGCGGTGTCGTTAAAATAGCAAAATCCCGATAAACTTCGACCACTTTCCTTAACTTTGTTACGGGGTGGTACGAATTTGTGGCGTAACCTAACACCGTTTCTCATTGTTACTCCGCTCTTGTTGGTTTTCTTGTGCACCGATCGGATAATTCGGTAATTTGTTGTGTTCTCTTTGTTGTTTAAATCTTATTTGGAAGATCTTTCTAGGTACTAGAGTTACCAAGCCGCAGTTAAGTATGAACTAATTTCAGTCAGTTTCAGAAATATTTATGTTTTGTCTGCAGGGTGGGTTAAAGCGTACAAAGTATAAAAGCGGTTATTGTACAAGTCATTATGAAAATAGCTTATATAACGACACAGTATTTGAGAAAAACATTGAACTACGTTCCGTACAATCCATCAAGGATAGATGCCACTTTTCCACATACCAGCGGATTTTTTTTAGGATCGGTTCAATATTAATTGTTTACATTAATGATTCTAGTGGTACTCTTTAACTCAAGGCTTCCGCAACGCGTAGCTTTGTAATTTACTGCTACTTTTTGTCAAAATAGTAAAGATTTATCATATCTATAACGCAATAGCTGTAATATTAGGTTATAAGAAAACTTGCGGACGCCTCGCGGTTTCACCCGCGTAGTTCCCGTTCCCATGGGAATACAGGGATAAAAAGTGGTGTGTAGCTTTTCAACGGTAAAATAATTTTTGAAATCGGTCTGAGTTTATTCGTTACAAACATAGAAAAATACAAATCTTTCCTCTTTCTATTTAATATTAATGTAGATAAATTCGGTGCATGGCTGTGTCATAGACACGGCCATGTCTATGCATATACGTAGAGTTACATTTTTGTCATTCGTTGTCAGTCATTCGGATTTTTATATTTAATTCACACAAACGCAATGATTTCTTCGATGCTTTAGCTATCGAGTGGTGTATCTATCGTCGTCGTCGTATCGTCGATTTTGTTATCATCAGTTTTTTGAATTATCTCCCACTATAGAAGCAAATTTGAAGACGCGCATTCACGTCAAATTATTACAAAAAAGTTCAATTGTAAAAGCAAGCATTTTGCGATATAAAACCAAATGTTTGTTCTGTGTCTGGGTGTACTGTATGTATTATAAGTATGTATTTACAAAAAAAAAAAAAATATTTAATAAGTATTCTATCAGTTATCTGACTCCCATAGTACAAGCTTTGCTTAGTTTGGGGTCAGATGGCGCTGTGTGTAATGTCCTGCGATATTTATTATTTATTATTATTTTATTTAAAAATCAGACTTCGAGTAAAACACGTTTGTAATTTGACAAAATAATCGTGGTATAGATAAATAAGGGGCCGTTCAAGTATTACGTAAGCACCAATTTCTCTGTTTTGCTTATTTTGGATGACATGGGGGGTGGGGGGGTCTAGATGATGATTACGTCATCGTTAGTTATTTAAGTTTTTTCGGGGATTCCCGCAAATAATACATATGCGTAGGCACTCGCTTTGAGAACTGATTAGGGGAATTACCGCGCATTAGGGAAATTACCGTGCGCTATTCACTTGTCTAATAATTCACTCTCGTGCCGGCCGGCTGCAAGTGCGCATCTATCAGTATTGTTTTGTTTGGATTCTAAACGTATTGTAAGCATTGAAAGTTATCATTTGTGTTTATGTTGATGCAATTAGCCAAAGTTTAACGTTTTAATTATTTAAATTTAAATATCTTATTAGAATGTCATATCATATAGACAAATCCAAGTTATACCAAAAACTGTTCGAAAGTTTTAAAAAATCTCATACTGGGACGAAAGTCCAAAATGTACAAAAGTTAGTTAACGAAGTTTGGCGAAATTATAAATTACAAGCAAAGTCAGATAAGGAACTAGATATTATTGTATCTAAGAGAATTGAAGAAGAATTGCAAGCGGCGACTAAAAATAAATCCAATCTGCTTCATTTTTTTTCCAAGGTGAGTAAATATAAGTACAAAGTTTCTCTTTACGTTCTGTAACAATTAAAACGATTTATGAGTAAAAAATATGATGGCCTATCTCAAAGTAAAAAGGTAAATGATTGATATTTTATTTCTTAAGATCGACTCCGGCAATTGGTCACAAAATACACGGTGTTTTCAATATCTGTATGTGAAGGGTTTCTGTGGGGAAAAGCTTTCAATAATATTTAAACGCTGGTTTTATTAAATACGGTGAATTTATGTAGCTTAATAAGAGAATATCCAGCAGAACTCTTAGAAATTTTTCATTTTTAGGCAACGTCTTCTACCAGTAAACCTGCAGAAAAAACACAAATTATACAGCCATTTTCTAACATTGAAAAACAGAAAGAAGATAAAATTAAAACCGGCAATGAATCACAAGAGCAACGCGAAAATAATAATAATGCAGATAAACAAAGAGCAAAACCTTCTCAAGAAGCTTTGAAAAATAAGATTACTCTACTCGAAAAAAATCTGAACGCTTTGTATTCTGCCAGAGATACTATGCCAAATTGCGCTGAAGTTGATAAACAGATCATTAAGTTGCGCGAGGAACTAATAACAGCAAAAAATACTTTAAACAGGAAGATTCAAAACGCAGTTGCCCAGAAGAAACACAGGGATGGTATGAAAAGAAAGTTAGAAGATATTTGTCAGGAAAATCCTGAAATAAAAAGAAGACTATCTCTGAGGGATTCAGTAGGACATCCTAAACTTGAAAGCGATCAACCATTACTATTGAAAACAATTGCGGATATAGCTTTATTTGGGAGTGCATGTGATGACAGGAGACGAACGGAATCTATTCACAGCGTAAAAACTCTTGACGAACTCACACAAGAACTGCGTAAACTAGGATTTGACATTAGTCGCAGTGCGACATATCTTCGTTTGATTCCCAGAAAATCGAATTCTACAGAGGGACGAAGACATGTATCGACAGTCCCTGTTAGGCTCATTCGTGCTCAAACTGATCACCACAAGAGCCACTTAGATAGCAAGTCACATCGAGAAGATCCATAAAAAAGTAAACACGCCCACAGAGGGAAAAGTTAGACCTGTAAGAGTCGCTGCTCGTCGTGCTAATGAACTGATGTGCATTATTCAAAATTTAGAGCACCAAGATGTTGAATGGCTCGATGAGAGTGACGTAGACATTCCAAAATCGGATGAAAGTGAGCAGACTCACAACACTGAGCAGCAATCCAATGTCATCGATAACTTAGAATCATGGATTTAGGTTTCATGGACTGAAGACTGTTAATGTGTTCCGAAAATATTCTTTATGTTAGTTATGTTCTTTATTTCTGATTATATTTTTTTGTCATTTACTTTATGTGTATCAGTTAAACCTAATATTTTCATGAATTTTCCTATTTTAAAAATAACAATATAAAAAAACATTTATTACTAAAAATGTTTACGTAAGCATAGGGGGAGGGGGTAAGTGCTTTGCTTACTTTTGATGACAAGGGGGGCGGGGGGGGGGGGGGGGGGGTAAAAAATGGTAAGAAATCTGCTCACGTAATACTTGAACGGCCCCTAATAGAGAAAACATGTCGATGTATTTTTTTATGATTGACAGGCCAGCTGTTTTACCACAGCTCACCTGATATTAAGTGAAGGTGTAGTCGAAGATGGTAAAGCACACCTAGCTTGGAATGGAACTGGCTCTCAAGTGAGGCTGCCGGAACACACCGTTAGATGCTTGGCGGCAGATTTTCAACTCGAGTGTGGTAGCTAGCCAGCCGAGTACTAGAAAATACCCTACCACCATGCTATGGTTTCCTCACGATGTTTTCCTTCACCGGCAGCTCAAGGCTCATTGTTGGGATTTGAACCCACGCCTTCGGCATGCGAACCTACCGCGCTAACCACTGAGCTATCATTGCTACGATGATGTTTTCGAATTATGTTTAATCCGTTTGTAAAATATAAAAGGTTAACCTATCAAGTAGGTATATTGTATCAAAACAACAGAATTATTCTTAACTCGGTCTACTCGTTGTGTTATGTGCGTTAGATTGTGCGCTGCTCTGCAGATAGACTTAAACTAACATAATTTGTAGAGTAATAAAACTAAGCAATAGCAAATACTTGTTTTCGGGCCGATTGTACCGTTAAATAAACGCGAGTTTAATCGAGAAATTGTATTCAAAATTTTGCTTTGCAAATGTAGGTATAAGGTAGCACAGCAAACACGCACAACACACGCACTCACTTGTTCTGTCTATTCTTTTTACACGACTGCTCAAAAAAGAAGTGTAATGTTTTCAGTTTTCATGTGCATAAATGTAGGTATGTAAGATTCTTTACTCCACCATAACTTTGAAATGCCGTAATAGATTTAGATGTATTGTTAGAAATGCTACATTATCCAGAGTGACACTCGCTATAATTTTTTTGGTAATAAAAATAGTAGGCTTTATTTTGTTTTAGTTTCTTAAAATATAAAGCTTATTTCTAATCCCTACTAGTGATGTGATAGTGTCCCATATAAAAAAATAATTTTTGCGGTAAGTCTTTTTGGTACTAGATGACAATTTTAATATAAATACAAATATAACAACACGACATACGATTTTTAGATTGGTTAACCATCATAGCGGCGGCGTTATATAATTTTTTAGAACATGACTCATATAATTTCAAGAACCGGTTACCGGTTAACATTATCCGTTTGTTAGGCTATAGTGCAGATTGCCCTAAATATTTTAACTAGGCACCAGGTAGATGTATAGCTCTATAAAATGGAGTTATAGGCTAGCAAGCAATTCATCTGAGTAAATTAGCTTTGTGTAGTAATTGTGGTGACTTAATTCAGTAATTACGAGCCGTTAGTACAAGGTGTAGTAAGCTTTATTGAGCAGTATCGCAGTGTTTAGTTTGGGTAAAAGTTTTCCTTGTAATCTAACGTAAGCACTCATTCTATGTTTAGGTATTTTTTTAGGTTTTATCCTTTCGTAATTTCGATAGACAAAAATTATTTACGATTAAAATATGAGTATTAATACTTTGAGGCTAGATTATTTATAATTATTTTTATAAGTTTGTAAATAGTGTAGTGTATTTTAAGTTGTTATTTTTTTTATATTTAGCACGATAGGTGTTGGTGTAGGTGTGAACATATCTCATCTGATCTTAAGTGACGGTATGGTCGATGATGGTAACACATGAAGCTATTAAGTGAAGCTGCACGAACACACGTCGCTAGGTGCTTGACGGCAGATTTATCAACTTGAGGGTGGTAGCTAGTCAGCCGAGTACTGGAAAGTACCCTACCACCATGCTATGGTTTTCACACGATGTTTTCCTTCACCGGCAGCTCAAGCTCATTGTTAGGATTTGAACCCACGCCTTTCAGCGTATGAACCGAACTCGTTTAGGATCGAGCTGTTGAAAGTTAAAACTTACTATTATATATGATATACTTACTATTGTACTTATCAAGTATACGTTGACGTTCAGTCAGATTAATTACACAAAAACTAAAATTGTGTACACAATAAAATAAGGCAAGCGACTTAGCTACAGTTGGCTGAATTTGTCAAACGTTTGCAAATCAAACACCTGCTTTTAATTGTGATTGTGTTATTCTGACAGCACAGTAAACTGCAGACTGCAAACTTTAACTACAAAAAAAAACTAGCGACACGCGCCGGCTCGTGCCCATGACCCGTGTAACCAGAACTATCCAGCGAGAGTAACAAAATAAAGCCCGACGCCGCAACGGCGCCCATTACTTCAAGACATTGGATGGCGAGGCTCATTAGCCTAGTCATTTTAATAGCTACAGTGGCCTTCAAGCCGGAATAATAATATTTACACACTATAGCTTGAGGGTAGAATGTCTAGTGACATTTACTGACGTTATTTAATTCTGAAAGGCTGAATGTAAATCGATCAGGCCGCCAGTAGTTACACTATTTTTAAGTTATTTCTGTTATCAATATTTTATGTTTTATCGTGTGAACAATCTTACTAACATCTTATCTTAATAAGATTATTTTATTACGATGATAGTTCAGTGGTTAGCTTGGTCGGTTTGCATACCAAAGGGCGTGGGTTCAAACCCCAACAATGAGCTTGAGCTGCCGGTCAAGGAAAACATCGCGAAGAAACCATAGCATGGTGGTAGGGTAGGTACTCGGCTGGCTAGCTACCGCTCTCAAGTTGAAAATCTGCCGCCAAGCACCTAACGGTGTGTTCCAGCTGCATCACTCGAGAGCCATTTCTATTCCAGGCTGGTGGGCTTTAACGTTTTCGATGAGACAACGCTGTTTCAAAAAACAAGTTACTAAAATACTCAAAAATTAATTGCGATATATGCAGGTAAAGACCTAAGACTATTAGGATATGGAAAAAATTGAGGGTACAAAAAATTCTACTCAAAATTTTTTCAAGTCATAACAAAATTGAAAATATTATGATTAAAATTAAATAAATAAGTAATGTTTATTTTATTTTTTCTTCCACACTTACAACTAAAAAACGTACCCATTAGAAGCAAAAAAATTGTTTAGACTAAATTAATATAATTAAACTGCCCTGTTAGCTCATTTGATAAACTTCTGCTTCGAGAACTGAAGGGTGTGGGTTCGATTTCCACTCAGGACTAACATTTCTGTGACTAATATAGATGTTTGTTATGTGTCTGAGTGTACTGTATGTATTTAAGCATTATGGCAGCTGTCTGGTTCCCCATAGTACAAACTTTGCTTAGTTTAGAGCTATATAGCGCTCAGTGAAAAATGTCCTTCAAATATTTAAAAAAAAACCCTTAACCGCAGTCTGCGTTCTGCGGTTTGCGGCCTCGATCAGAATAGCACCTTTGATTTACTACAAAGCCAGAGGCACACAAATTTCATGACAGATACAGGCCTGATTGCCATGACATGTTACAGCAGGGTTTCACTGTGACACGCGTTACGAAAACTGTCAAGATAAGAATCTTAACTTCCTTGCAAAGACTTACTCTCGCTATACCAACTGTTTCAGTTTCAGGAGTTCAAACAACAACTTTAATTTCGTGATTTTTAATAATTTAACATTTTTATGCCAAAATGAAATATTGACTCTTAAATTAGTGCGCTTATTAGATATAAATGTATATAGAAATTGTTTTTTGTGTGCACCAGAAATTATAAAAAAGACAGTCATGGGGATTGCCGACAGAAGGGTAAACTTTTAACGTTCCTCCAATGTTTGTTTTATAACGAGCCAATGCCATGAGTTACCAACAGACCCACATAAATGTACTGTCGAAGATGGTTAGGTATACACCGGATGCCGGTGAAGGAAAACATCGTGAGGAAACCATAGCATGGTGCTAACACCATGCTATGGTTTCCTCAGCCGAGTAATAAAGAGTACCCTAAGGTACTCTTTATTACTCGGCTGGCTAGCTACCACCCTCAAGTTGAAAATCTGCCACTAAGCATCTTTACCATCAGGAGAGCGCATCGTTCGTCTCATTACATTTACATTTTTAAAAAAACATCTTCGACCACACTTTCACCTAACATAAGGTGAGCTGTGGTCAAGCCTAGCCTGTCAACCATAAAAAAATGTCCTCCAATTTTTTATTTTTTTTACTATAAATAGATCTACTTCCACCAACTCGCCTAATGCAAAGCGACGGTGTGGCCGAGGATGGAGCACGCTGATCCAGAAGAAATCTATTCACTCTAGCCTTAAAAACGTCCAAATTTTATTTCTTCTATAGAATAGAATAGAACTGTATTATACACCAAAAATGAAACAGATCACAATTTATACAAATAGAAAACAAACAAAAAAGAGAAGATATATAACAAAACAATAGAATAGAAACATGATGTATAAGGTCGGTCTTATCGCCTAGAGCGATTTCTTCCTGTATTTTTTTTTTAGTGTGTGCAATAAAGAGTTAATCAATCAAATTGTAATTTATGGGTAACAGGGAAGCCGGCAATTTATTTATTTTATAACGTCCCTTTACCAGAATCTCAGTTTCCCAAAAAGTATATTTTTTAAACTTGTTACAGTGTTCGCGTTGTTGAGGTTATCCCTTAAAATAATAAAGTGCGCTACACACGCTATGCTAATATGTCGGTTACGATCATAATATTAGCAACATTTCGCGCAGTTGTGACTTGTGATTGTCTAACTTACGCGACTTGTGCTAATTTAATGTGTTACCGAGTTTGATTGCAATGGAAATAGAGTTATTGTTATTGTAACGTTTGTTTGAGTTATTACAGCAATGTTACTGTTAACAGCTACTGTTAATTATTATGCGAAATATAAAGTAGTTATATTAATTTAATTTTAGTAACTAGTTTGACTGCCGCGTTTGCTCATTTGCTAGTAGATTCTAGATTCGTGATATGTATTTCCATACAGTAGATTGATAACTCTTAATTGTACACACTAAAATACATTACAATTGTAGCGATGATAGCTCAGTGGTTAGCGCGGTAGGTTCGCATGCCGAAGGGCGTGGGTTCAAACCCCAACAGTGAGCTTGAGCTGCCGGTGAAGGAAAACATCGTGAGGAAACCAAAGCATGGTGGTAGGGTACTTTAGTACTCGGCTGGCTAGCTACCACCCTCAAGTTGAAAATCTGCCGCCAAGCATCTAACGGTGTGTTCCGGCAGCCTCACTTGAGAGCCAGTTGCATTCCAGGCTAGGTGTGCTTTACCATCTTCGGCCACACCTTCACTTGACATCAGGTGAGCTGTGGTCAAACACCTAGCCTGTCAACCATTAAAAAAAAAAACATCAAACAGAAGAAATAAACTTAAATGTAACAACTGGCGACCTTATCGCTAAAAGCGATCTCTTCCAGGCAACCTTAGGACGGATAGGGTCAGAGGAAGAAATAATGTGCATATCCTCATTATTGACAAACCCTCTCTGGTTTGTCAATAATGAGGATATGCACATAGAAAAATACATAACTATAAGATAAATAATATATCTACATAACAAAAACAATTAGTACAGTACAAGATGTTGTATATACAAAGTAGTAAAGTTTGTTCTGTGTCTGGGTGTTCTGTATTTATTATAAGTATGTACCTATTTACAACAAAAAAGTATTTAAGTATTCTATCAGTTATCTGATAGTACAAGCTTTACTTAGTTTGGGGTCAGATGGCGCTGTGTAATTTCTTACGAGATATATATACTATTAGTATATTATTAAATATTGGTCCTGTTGGGTACAATAACGTTGAGAAGAGCATTATTTTAAAAGTCAAAATTTAAAATATTTTTAAACGTCATATTTTTAACACATATTTATGGAAAGTAACTATCTTTCTGTATAGAATTCGTCGATTGTATAGTACGCTTTAAGAATAAAATGTTGGCATAAGAAAGTGAAAGAGGCGCGTGGTAGCCAACAGTTAAATCCACATACATCTCTATGTTGAGTTAAAAAGCACCAGAAATACTGCTATGTTTTAAGTTCCAAGTTTGCGGAATAATTTTCAAAAACGTGCAGCGTTGTGTTTTGAGAGAAACGGTAGCATTGAACAAATACTTTAATTCGATTAAATGCAAGTAATAATTACACCTGACTTTGTGAATAATTGTACTATTGCTGACACATCATTACTTATCCTATCCTACTAATATTAAAAAATGTGAAAGTTTGTATGTTTGCTACTCAATCACGCAAAAACGGCTGAACAGATTTTGATAAAATTTGGCACAGATATAGTTGGAACTATAAGAAGATAACAACAACCTGGAAGATACTTTTTATATCAAAAAAATGTTAAGTTTCCGTTGTATTATCAAAAAACGAAGATTCGAAACGCGGCAGAATTTTACAGACAACGAAGTTCAATACTTTGATTAAATATATATTTATATACTCTATCCTAAAAAAACTATACGAAATGCCAATTTCATCTCTAAACGAGTTTAAACCTTATAGTTTCACAACTATATTAAACTATTTGAATTTGTGGAGAAAAATTCATAAGACACAAGTATGAAGTGATTAAAACTAAGTCCTAACGTACAAGATGTGTAAACTCACCACCAGTTTAAGATAAAACTTTTAGAAAGCAGTATGATAATAAATCGTCAAGTTCCTCTTCTCGTTGGTCGCAAGTCGTTGCACAAAACCAATAATACTGGATGAGGCATCATGCACCAAAACATTTATAAATAACGTGAGAACTTTGTTTAATCCTTCATTTTTCTTTTTAACTTCCTAGAAAACTTTTATTTTTTATGGTTAATATGCTAAGTGTATGAACTGGCTCTCAAATGAGGCTGGCCAAAACACGTCGTTAGGTATTTGGCGGTAGACTTTCAACTTGAGGGGTGAATAGATTGTATATTACTCAGAATTCACACGAATTAACGTAAGTCATCATTCATTCATATGAAAAAAAAATACTAAAACATTTTTTTGAAATTGAAATTGAAAGTTCACATTTACACAATAGTTGACATTTTAATTTTTGGAGAAGTAAGCTTAGATAAAAGAATAGTTACTACCTACTTTGACCGCGGATATAAATCTACCGAAAACAAAATTTTATTCCATTTGACAGCCCCATCTAGTCAAATCTATATCCAGACATCTTGCCATGTCCTACCTCATGACTTAGCAACGGCATAAATTAAGCCAGCGGACGTAATAGGGTAATATTAGAGACAAGGCTGCTTTATGGCAGTAGTTGGCAAGTTCGGTACGTGTGTCCTTGATAACTTTACACGTGACATTTTCAAGCAAGGAAGTTTTCAACTTCGACGCGACATGATTTATTGAAGTTACTTACTATGGCACTCCAGAATTATGAACTGACATTAAGAGAACTTGTAGCATATTCCTCATCATAGTGTTTATTTTCAGATAATACAATAAATAAATGATAGTTTCTCTTTACTATGATAATACACAAATTTACCATATACCTGTATATATTGATATTTTAAAAACCACTCAATTGATTTCGATAAAAAAGTTATATGATCCCATATAAATAATGAATATCGTAGGACATTACACACCGCGCCATCTTACCCTAAACTAAGCAAAACTTGTACGATGGAAGTTAGATAACTGATGAGATGACTGAACTCTTCTTTTTTGTAAATACATACCTAATTTTAATAAATACAGAGTATCTAGACACAGAATAAACATTTGTTCAAACGCACAAAGCGTTTCCAAAACACGTTCCTTGTAAGAACTGCTGATGTGTGGAACTCGTTGCCAGCATCTGTGTTTCCAACAAAATGCAATCCGGGGTGGTTCAAGAAGAAGGTGAGTAGGTATTTTCTAGGCAAGCGTGCACCATCTTCGGCCACATCGTCGCTTTCCACCAGGTGAGATCGTGGCCAAACGCATGCCTAGTCCGAGGTAAAAAAAAACATAGTTTAAAACACTAAATGTTTGTCCTGGGTGGGAATCATGGGTTCGATACCCACCTTTCAGCTCTTGAAGCAGACATACCAATGCATCAACAGGGCTGTTTAAATATTAATAGTATAGACAACTAGGTTACTCAGTCAATGTTGAGTTTACATAAGCAAAACTCTCCTCTCATTGGCCAACTGCCCTTATTATCATTTATTTGGAAGAGTAAATATTGTTATTAATTACCGAGCTCAGTTGTTATCCTGTCAGAACTCCCCGGGCTTCAATTACAAAATCCAGAACAATTCTACGTGGGCCCATTAATTTGATTGAAGTCCATTTATAGCCGAAATTCAAGTGTTTACAATTATTGAGACTAGTAAGTAATGTAGTGGATTGGGGGTGCTTAAGGCTGTATATTTAGTTGAGTTAATTAATTAGGAAGTGGGAAGGAAAATACCCAAAACATTCATGAAATAAAATTGGCTATGTTTCTTCTTTCTAGCGCGGCTACAAAAAAGGGGAATCCCTGAAAAGCCGCAAATACACCCCCTGGAGAACATGTACACTTGTACAGTGTACACCTTTGAGCCTTTTGGGGTTGAAACTTTGGGACCGTGGGGAGTAATGAAAAAGTATCATTTCGCCACACGTTATCAAACGCTGCACTCTATTTTGCCCAAACGTTTGAATAATGCCATACAACGCGGCAATGGTTCCTTTTTTACACTTTGATTTTCAACTACAGGGGCTCACCGGAAGACCAGCGCTGGTCATACTTAGTATGACCAGTATTATGCTGAGGTGAGCCCTTATTTTGTAACTGTTTGTCTCTGTTTGTTCGTTATAGTTTTTTGTGTCTTTAAGTTACAAAATACAATATTTTTCTTTCCTAATAGTTCCTAAAACGCTGGCCGTTTTAAAAACTATTCCCATTTATAGCGACCTTTTAGATTAACTTATAATTAAAATTGTTTTTTTGACTGTAGGTTGTGTGATATGTTTAATTTGTAAATAGTTTTATTTCCTTTCTTAGTGTCAAATTATATTTAATTTAATTAAAGTATAATTAATTTGACTATAAAGGTATTCTAAATATAAGTTCTGGAATTCGTTTTAATATTAACAATATTTTAAGAATTTCCAATAGGATAATTCCAGCAAACGTTAGATTTTACGTTCACCACTGACATAGTAACACAACCGTTCAAATCAATTGGTTCAATTCCAATTTCAAGACCGAACTTGAAAGCTTATTAAACCTTTTGTTTAAACGTTAATATTCTATTAGCGCAATATTGAAAAGGCATGATAGTGGTTGTTTTTGTTCAAATTCTGTTAATGAACTGATAAGTAGATAAAAGTGAGTCATAAATATGAAGTATTAAGGGCTTAGAGTCCGATTAGATCGATTTTTCATTGGAATCGATATAATAATCTTTGAATTATAGTAACTTTAATATTTCCTCCAAGTAGGTATTACCACAACACCAGATATTTTACCGCCAAGCACTAGTGTGTAAACATTACTATGTTTCAGTTTCTGCAGCAGAGCAGGACTGCAGCTAGCGAAATTACTAGGCTGTTGAGACTAACGAAAGACTCAGAGTAATGAGCGCCAAAACAGCTATGCACTGGACTTTGTTTTGTAACTCAACGTTCTGTGTAACTATTGACGCTTGATTTTGATTTTGATCCTTGTGTTTGATTGCATAATGGTTTGTTTGATAACCATCAGGACAGCATATCTTTCGTCTCATAACCGTCTGTGTGTCGCTACATTGGTAATCGACAGACGTTTTCTCTTACCATCAGGAAAGCGTCTCGTTCGACTAATAACTTTTTCGTACAAATAAAAAGACAATGGCTTCCTTCTCGCTAAATATACCCAAGCTTTTAACCCTGAATATAACTATACAATTCTAATTTAAACGAGACTGTTCTAATTCGCGTCGAGCAAAACTATTTGAATTCTTAACAAAGATGTGTAACAATAGCCTCTTCGAATTTAATTAAATTTAGGGACAATCTTCAGGGACAGGCGACGTGTGCTCGGGTGAATTAAGGGAAGCGCTTCTTTACCTGGGGGTAAACAAACGAAGGCGTTTTAAACATTCGAGGGCGCTGTTATCGCTAAAATTTAATAACACTAAAACAAGGACTTTGTCACACAAATCTGGAAATTGGCAAGCTTTTTGTTCACCTGTAACTTTGTCTAAGTGTCTTGAGACAAATAGGTCATACATAACATATTTTTTTTAATGGTTAAAAGGCTTGATGTTTGATTACAGCTCACCTGATGTTAGGTGACGGTGTGGTCGAAAATGGTAAAACACACAAACCCTGGAATGGAACTGGCTTTCAAGTGAGGCTGCCGGAATACACCGTTAGATGCTTGGCGACAGATTTTCAACTTGAGTGGTAGCTAGCTAGCCGAATACTAGAAAGTACTCTACCACCGTGCTATGGTTTCCTCACGATGTTTTCCTTTACTGGCAGCTCAAGCTCATTGTTGGGGTTTGAACCCACGCCCTTCGGCATGCGAACCTACCGCGCTAACCACTGAGCTATCATCGCTACATAATTACATATATAAGTATGTTGGTACATACGTACATACAAACATTACCTATAATATACATGGTTATATATATATGTACATACATCCTAGGTAATCCTATTGGTGAAAAGTCAGGATCTGATGATGGGATCCCAGACAAATCGAGGGCAAGCCTCAAATCTTATAGGGACGCATAATGTGTTTTACATATTATCATTTCACAGGACATACTTTCAGATTGGTCTCACAGAAATTACATGAAACATCACTTTTATCACTTTACCACACGTGCGCAATGGGGCGATACGACCTTTTCTGCGTTTCCGCAGTCTACCTATTTTTGTTCCGATTTGGAATTGCGAGAAATGTCTTCTAAAATTATCGGCCGTATGTCGCCAGCATAAGGGTCACATATATCTAATTAAGCACTTATTCTACGATACCACAGCCACAGCGTCGGGGGTCGTTTAATTAAGTCGAGGTGTAGGTTTACGTCACCGACACTCTCAAAATGTATTTTAACTGTAATAATTCATTTGTTTATTACTAGCTACCGTCCCTAGTTAAACATGCTCCAAATTTTATTCTGATATAGCCTGATTTAATCTATTTCAAACTTGATGAAGACTGAAGTTTGTACAAAGTGCTACGTAATTAAATAAAATAAATAAATAAATATCGTAGGACATTGCCAACTGACCCCAAACTAAGCAAAGCTTGTACTATGGAAGTCAGATAACTGATAGAATACTTAAATATTATTTTTATTGTAAATACATACTTATAATACATACAGTACACCCAGACACAGAACAAACATTTGGTTTTATATCACAAAATGCTTGTCCTGGGTGGGAATCGAACCTACGCCCCACATCTCTTGAATTAATGTGTATTTGTATGAGATTGCCCCCAAACATCGCCGAACTAGTCATGTTTCACGGCAACACTATTTCAAGCGTAGATTACACTTCCTCGTCGCCAATTAATGTGTATTTTAATAAAACAACACAGAGAAATGCATTTCTTATCAAACTAGTTTGGGTTAGCTGACATCACAATTCCATGAGAACTTTAACAATATTGATAGATCTCCTTAGCAGAAAGTCGTCTAAGACCGCCCAGATGTTCTGCCGCACTACTTAGTAGTGTGAAAACATAAAACTGTATTCCGGTTTGAAGGGTAGTGCGGCTAGTGAAATTAAATAAGCTGTTGAGACTAACTATCTTATCTTATTCCTGCAATGCTCATGCGTTATCCTCAAGTCTCAAGACTTAGTCTCAAGAGAGGGTCTCGTTCGTCTCATTAATTTTACCTAAATAAAAAGATGTTTCCTATCGTGCCGGTTTTTTAGGATGTTTTTCCTAACCGTTTGATGCTAGCAGCAATACCTACGTTTATTCTCTCTTAAATTGATTAGCTAGCTAAAAAAAGTTCTGATTTACCTATACTTTTAGAGTACATCTATGTCAACATGAATAATAGTCAAACCAGATTTAGAAGGTCTAGACTGTACTGTGGTCTAGACATTAAAATTGGATATTGGGATTATAGTGCGATCGAGATAATTATCAATTTTATTAGTAACTAGCAGTTTATTTATATTTATTCATATAAGCTGCCATATCGACAGTTTGCATTAACAAATATAAATCGATTGTCCAGGCTCTCTGAATGTTATCAGTCACTCGCGATCACCGAAATAGCTGTCTCTTAAATTGTAAAACATGCTTAATAAGCAGCTAACCATAATAAACTTTTACATTGTAAATATCTAACTTATTTAGACAAAAAAATTCAATGATTATTATGTCCCTACTTACTTATCTTGGTCAACGTTTTTGGTCAAAGACTTTTACAAAAATATTCTTTTTATAGAGAAAATCTCTTTGAGTAAACAAACTCATCAACTTGCTGTCCAATTGAGTTTAACAGTCACATATTTATTTTAAATACGGACTGGACGTAACGGTCGACCAGAAGGGGTTCCCTACGTGAAATCGAATGTATGTATGTTAGATTTTTTTTACTGCTAACATTTTTTTATCGACAACACAACAGTAGGTACGATAATGTCTTCTTAATTTTATTTGACCAATGTAACGTTAGTACTAAAGATTTTTTCATTGCTAAAACATTTAATTGATGACATATTTGTCCGAATATAAGCAAAATTATATTTACTAATGTAACGTATGTTGTGTAATTTACAACAATATTTATTCAGCTGATCTAATAACATAAGATCGCTTCGATATATTTTAATACAACGTTCTGAAGTGCTTTTCTCCTACATAGAATTTTACATGTGAACTTTACAAGAAGTTTTTTATGGTTGACTGGCTAGGTGTTTGGTCACAGCTTATCTCAAATTAAGTGACTGTGCGGTCGTAGATGGTTAACGCATCCCCAAGCCGGGAAATAAACTGGCTTTTAAGTGAGGCTGTCGGAACATACTGTCAGATGCTTGGTCACAGATTTTCAACTGGAGGGTGGTAGCCAACCGAGTACTAGAAAGTACCTTACCATCACGCTGTTTTCCACAAAAGCTTTAATATAACCCATAATGGAGTGACATAATCGAATATCAAAAAACTCATTTTAAATAAATAAAATTTAAATAATACTTGCACCTCAGCCTGCCGCCGTCCCTGCCAACACATAGCTCCAGGGCCCAGGTGGACAGTACCTGAATCAATTAACAATATTGCTTCTGCCGCTGTGGACCACTTGTAATTTGCGTTATTTGTCGGCTTATTAAGGTGCTTGCTCACTACGAAGAACTTTGCAATGCTTTAACTCCATTTTTAATACATTTCATAAAAGGAAATTCGACTTGTATGTATGCATGTAACATATTTAATCCCTGTGTAATCTTGAACAAGACAGTCTGGAGAGCCGGTAGGTAGGTATCTTACAATACTTTTCTATTCTTTACAAGAAATAAAAAGGAAAATGCTTGAAAAAAGCTATATTAAAGAAATCAATTAAAGCATCTTCGATGATCAAAATACATACCAATTTCAATAAGTTCACATTTCAAAATTAAATTTAGTGTAATTAAAACTAAAAATTGCTCACAACTTAACCATTACATTTAAGAAAGTAAGTGAATAAAATAAATGAAAATCTTACGTAATCTAAATCTTTTCATACATCCCAATACGTATTCATTTATACTGGATATCCTTTCATATTTTATAGAGGAATATATTTATGCGAAGAGACGATGATAGCCTTGAAAAGCTGGTCATTGTTTGCAATACCGTAGGCAAGAGACCGGTCGCCGATACGATGATCTGACCAAGTGAAAGAATATATTCTAGATTCTACCAAGTGGTGATGTGGTCACTGGAGCCGATAGAGGCAGATTATCCAGTGACCACCATCCTCAGAAATGAGGTACCGATTGAAGAAGATAAAATAAGGAATATGGACAGCTCGCGCGATATCGTTCAAGTCTGCTGCAACATCTACAATACCTACACCATATAGACACATATGGTGTATGTATTTCGCTTATGTATTTACTACTTTTTTTTTTTTAATGGTTGACAGGCTAGTTGTTTGACCACAGCTCACCTGATGTTAAGTGACGGTGTGGTCGAAGATGGTAAAGCACACCTAGCCTGGAATGGAACTGGCTCTCAGGTGAGGCTGCCGGAACACACCGTTAGATGCTTGGCGGCAGATTTTCAACTTGAAGGTGGTAGCTAGCCAGCCGAGTACTAGAAAGTACCCTACCACCATGCTATGGTTTCCTCACGATGTTTTCCTTCACCGGCAGCTCAAGGTCATTGTTGGGGTTTGAACCCACGCCCTTCGGCATGCGAACTTACCGCGCTAACCACTGAGCTATCATCGCTACAAAAACGTACGTAAAAACGTACGTTTATGTAAAATCAAAAATTGATTATCGCAAGAATAATTCAGATTATGACAAATCATATATTTTTATTGACACGTTTATCTTTTCAAAAACGAACACGTTTTAAAGTCACATCCGTCTTAATAAAGTCTTACCTTAAGTCAGGATTATCCTCTGCAGAATGCAGATGAACATCCAGATCGATTATGCTGATTGGTTGATTATTATTTATGTAAGTCGATATGTATAATAAGCAGATAGATAGTAGTAGATTGTTGACAGTTTGTATGGTGTTTTGTTTTGTCGCTTCTCTTGGATCTTCCTTGTTAGGTCGTAGTTTAACTTTTAATGTCGACCATGCGAACTTAGAGCTTAATTTTGGGAAGCACGTATGAACATTTTGTTGTTGGTGCCTTGAGAAGGTATGGGTTAAAACTCAGGGTTAAAATGACGTAGATAAGGCTTAAAAATGTATCTATTTATTTATATACTACCCGTATAAGCAAACACATAATATGTGATAATTTCGAATTCCCCCACCCTAAAGTAGTAAGCATCTACATCCACTAAGATGTTTGTAAAATTGATACGACGCGAATTAGGAATAACTTGATATTTTTCAGCCTCCCAATAACACATGACCGTTGCAAAGTAGAACTAAATTTAATATCTGAACTTGTACCAAGAAAAGAGATCTTATAAAACTCAATTTAGTTAAAATCGGATCTTGGCTTCCTTGCAGCGCCGCCGGTTCCGACGCAACGAATGATTTCAATTCCAGATAAGTAGATTTGCCCTCCTACGTTAGCTTTACTTTATGCTATATTTAATTTATGGTTCCCGGTATTATATAATTTATTTGTATTTGATATTAAGATATAAGATGCATGAGGTGTAATTAATGGGTTAAGAATCTGACAAATACTTTGTGTGTCAGATTCTTAACCTATTTGAATATAGATATATAGGTGATAGAATCTACAGTATTTACTCACAATTTGGCGCTTCAATTTTGTTGTTCCAATCCAGCATAATATTAAGCAGCGGCATCCGTCACTCTGACTGTTCATATTTAAAGTTTTATCGGAGTTAATAAAAACTCATCATATTTTGATCTTCAAGGAAAAGGTCAGTGTGCTCTTTGATATTTTAAATAGAGTCCATGACTAGAAAAAGTTAAAGAAACCATGATCTCTCGTGTGATACAATAAAAATTTTAACAATGTTGCCTTCAAAATAGCTAAAGCTAACGTGCTTTAAATTGAATTTGTAAAATGCATTAGAATTCTTATTCACGTGATTTCACCCATACCAGGGCATCACGCTGAGAGCAGCAGAGCAATTCCCTGAACAGCGTCTGACAGGCAAACGTCTCACGTAAATTTAATATTAGTCTGTGGCTAAATTAAGCTCTATTCATATTCAAATCATTTCATGGCGTCTAGTCTAGCGTCAGGTGGAATTGATGCAGTTTTACAAGTCTAAGATTGAAGTAAGTTACGAGCCAGTGTTAATTCCAACCTTTTAAATGCAAATGGCTGAAATTGAATCTACGAATATTATTGTCTGTCTTTTAACCTTACTTTATATTCTGCTTTTACGTCATAATTTACCAAATCTAAGCTTATTTTTTTAATAAAAGAAATTAAGGGACTTTAAACGGATATGTAACTATGTTTAATAATAGGCACAATATATTTTTTTTTTTTTTCAAGTACATCAGAATAAAAGAAATACATTTTTTTTACCTAAATAATATTGTCGATTTACATCGGTGAAAGTAAATACGAAGCTGCTAAAAATACAATTTTGTGATAATAAGAGATACAGCTATCTATAGCAAAATGCAGAGGTGTCCCGAAGTAAAAGTGAAAAATAGAAACAAATTTCACGGCATTACTGCATTAGCTCTTATGCTGATCACAAATATAGCTCATAATTAAAATCATTTATCACATTCAAATTATGTTAGTGCAATAATCTATTTTGTATGAACAGATACACAGACTGAGGTCGAGACGTTGCGCACCAAACATGAGAATGACTGCAAATTCGGTAATACGAAATACGCGAGTAGTAAATGTGTTTACGCTCAGTATGCAGCTTAGTAGGAGTTGATCCTACGTCTCCCGTGCAATTACTTTTGTCTAAATTCACTGTAATAGTTAAAATGTATACGTAGTATTCGAGGACAGCAAAAACATTTCAGAAAAACAAAAGAACCACGATCTTATATTTTGTCACATTTGAATTTATTTTCTTGCGAACGTTGAAAATTTACTTTTTCTATTTACAACTTGAAACACAAAACTGAAACACAGTCGGCCGGTATCATAACTTTCGCAGACGCAAGAATTTCTAGTGCGTAAACAGCGTACGGCGGATAGCTATGTGAGTGGTCTCACACCTAGCTAGCCGAATGATTTCACTGCTTTCCATATAAAAACTCTATCTGCCTTTTCTCCTGACATCTGTGAGTGGATATAATTCGGGTACAAAAAGTCTTATCATTCGGCTTACAAAAATCATTTGCTGTAAAGGGCACAATAGACCCCTATATTACGATTTACGTCAAAAAGTCCGCATCTTTTTCCCTTTGCGTTGCAATATTTTCTTCTTGTTTATCCCCAAAGAATAGCGTGACAGGGCATGGCCTTTGTAATAAAATCTTGTGACGTCCTGCCGTCCATCCTTGGCCCCTTTAGGGCTGTAACTTTTTCGTGTCGTCAGTATTTTATTCGACTATAATTCACCGGATGGAGAGAGAAAATCCTTTGTTTCATTAAATTTTCTTACAACACGTAAGGGGTCGGTTTTATGTGTTTGTTGTGCTTAAGTGGGCTGTTGTGTCTTCAAGTTTATGTTTTTTGTAACCGCACACGGCTGGAAGTACGTGCTTAACATAATGTTCTAACTGTATAATGGCAATGGGCATGGAAATGGGGTACTGAAATTACTCGGAACGGGAAACTACAGATTTTCTGCAAGTACTTCAAAATTATGTGTCACAAAACTTAGAACAGCAAACCCGCTTAAATAAATGGCAAGCATGCGATAAATGCAACGTTTTAAAAAGGGCGTTTAGAAACATCTCTCTTGTGTGACAATATCCCTAATATTGTACGTCCTTAAGCGACGGGTGAGCAATTGAGCATACCATCTAAGTGCCTTTAAGTCGCGAGTGAATCAGTTTCCTCTAAACAAGCGTGTTTCAACGTAGACCGCATCTTCGCGATGAGCTGTCAAAAATCTAGC
Source organism: Biston betularia (assembly GCA_905404145.2). Taxonomy (NCBI): domain Eukaryota; kingdom Metazoa; phylum Arthropoda; class Insecta; order Lepidoptera; family Geometridae; genus Biston; species Biston betularia. The sequence continues at coordinate 3,970,955 of FR989877.1, forward strand.
CTGTCACCCTCAGATTAAAAACTACTGTCACCTATAAAAAATAAATACGTAGTCGTATTGTTTTTCTTACCGTTATGCATTAAAAAAGTAAATTTACCTATTTTTCCCGAAGACATAATTCAAAATAATTAAATAAGATATTTAATCATTTACATAATTAAATCAAAACAAGTATAAATAAGAAAATGGAAAACCTCCGACCACAATATAAGAATTCTTTTTGTTCTTTGTGTTCAATTTACTTGTTAATTTTTTATCTGTGTTTATTATTTATTTTTGTATATATTGTTTATGTAATTGAAATTAGTTTATTTTATGTCACAATAACCTGTTGTCTGTTGTCTCAATTTGTGGAAGATGTTCACGTCTGTACATCCAGAAGAAAAAACCTGAAAAAAACAGTTCTTATATTCAAATTGACAGCCCTGATGGTTCATTGGTAGTGTGTCTGCTTCGAGAGCTGAAGGGCGTGGGTTCGATTCCCACTCAGGACTAACATTTGTGTGACTAACATCGATGTTTGTTCTGTGTCTGGGTGTACTGTATGTATTATAAGTATGTATTTACAAAAAAAAAAGTATTTAAGTATTCTATCAGTTATCTGTCTTCCATAGCACAAGCTCTGCTTAGTTTGGGGTCAGATGGCGCTGTGTGTAATGTCAAAAAAAAAAAAAAAAAAACACAAATACAAATATTTTATTAATAACACCAATGTTACATACACAAGTCACTCATCGTCGTCATTCTAGCAAGAACACTCTCGGTGAAGTAACTTTTTAAACAAAAATCAAAATCGATTTAAATGTTTGGTAGCTGGTAGCTATAGACTCGCAGATAGTCGCGTTAAACTTATAACACCCTTCTTTTTGCGTCAGAAGTTGAATATTTACCATGGACTAAACACTAAACTTTAATGACGTCAGCAATAAAATGATAAAAAGTTAAAGATTGTAATAACAATCTTCCGAGAAAAATATTATAGCCATAAACAGTGTTAACTTTTAACGCTCGATTCCAAACATTTTCATGGTAATCCTGTTCAGCCAGGGAGTTCACAGTCAGTAAAATACATTACATTATAAATATCTAGGTTTTTTTTTATATTATTCCTAAAGCAGTGTCCATACATCCGCCATGCAGTAGCGTAAGGTAAAAAGTAATAAGAAAAGCACGCTCTCATGATGGTTTTTTTTTTTGTTTATAGCTGACAGACTAGGTGTTTGACCACAGCTCACCTGATGTTAAGTGACCGTGTGGTCGAAGATGGTAAAGCACACCTAGCTGGAATGGAACTGGCTCTCAAGTGAGGCTGCCGGAACACACCGTTAGATGCTTGGCGGCAGATTTTCAACTTGAGGGTGGTAGCTAGCCAGCCGAGTACTAAAGTACTCTACCACCATGCTTTGGTTTCCTCACGATGTTTTCCTTCACCGGCAGCTCAAGCTCATTGTTGGGGTTTGCACCCACGCCCTTCGGCATGCGAACCGACCGCGCTAACCACTGAGCTATCATCGCTACAAAAGATTAAGAGATAACGCCTGTCCATAACTTGCAGCGGTATCCAAAACTGAATAGAAAACCAAGGGTTCGTTCTTTGGCGTTCATTACCTTGTGATATTCGATAGCTAGACTCAATAGTGTATACTCGTTTTCATGTTATATTTATACGGGATTACTTGTATTAAATAACGTCAGTACTCCGACAGTAGTTTCGGCCACGTGGCCTTTTTCAAGGAGTCGAAGCAACGCGCAAGAATACAACGCGCGCGCGGTCTTGTTTAAGCCATAAATGTGTTAAAACACGTCATTTTTCATTGTAATTACCATGTTAACACACAACTGCTTGTGGACCAAATATCTGATACTTCAATAGTAATTATCTAGGAAAAGAAGAAGTTTCGACAGCCTAATTGTGAGACAATCTGGCTTACAGACTGGAGGTCACGAGTCCGAATCCCCAAATCGGCACGCACCTCTATATTTCCAAGCATGTAGCGTAGCATCGTCAGCGGAAATATGTACGTATTACCACTGAATTGTCAGCGGCAATACGTAACATTAACCAATTAACATTATAAATGTGAAAGTTTGGGTGGATGGATGTTTGTTACTCTTTCACGCAAAAACTACTGAACGGATTTGGATGAATGGAGGAGGTATGGAGGTAGCTGGGACCCTGGATTAACACATAGGCATAGCTTCATAACGAACATCGTGAGGAAAGCTACATTTCCGTCTGTCCGAGAGTACATTAAAAAATTTGAAAATGTGTGAATTCTGCCATCCCGCTGTCCAACCCCTTAGACAGCGTATTGGTATATGGCCGTTACGTACCTTTCCCAAAATAAGAAAAAGCCCGCGCCAAGCTTTGGGGCAGCTTATAAAACAGGACTAATTCGAACCTATATAGAAGACCTGCTAAGGAGATACATGAAAAAAAAACACCTTGTGTCACATACTTCGATTAATAAACCGATGATAGAAAATTCCATGGGTTCAAAAATGTTTCTACAAAAAATTACTTTTATATAAATTAGTGTACTGTCGGAACTGTCGCAAGGTTTTAAGAAAATTTAATTAACTTCAGCCATAAGTTCAATTTATTATCGGTCATAAAATCTAAAGTATTGGCGATAAAACGCGGGCTGACAGTGTTGGGGCACTTGCGGTTAGGATTACGCGGCAAGTGGTCGCTGAGGAAGGAGTTTGAGGTATCATGTGGCAACATTATATCGTTCTGTCGCAAAATAGAAACTACTTCTCTATGTGAGGTAGAAGTCCCGGCGGGAACGCGGTAAAATTATATTGCTGTATTGTATCAAAATATTTTTTTAAACTTGTATTTTTTTACCCGCGACGGAACGGAGACGGGAGAGGATGTTTGTTTGTGCAAATGCATGTTACCATTTTTCTCCAAAACCACTGGTCCGATTTTGATGCAGTTTTTAGTTATGGGTTCGGGTTTGATTGGTGCATGTTCTTAGATAGGTGTTATGGTGGCAACTCACCAGAGGGCGCTTCAGTAAACATTTGCTTGTGCAAATCCATGTTGCCATTTTTCTCCAAAACTACCAGTTCGATTTTTTCAATTACATTTTACCCGTCGTGGGTTTTTTTTTAATTTTAAATTTTGCTTTTTATTACGTATGTATAATTCAAAATAGTAGTTTTAATCATAAAATGTCGAATTATACACACGTATTGTGATAAAACATTTTTGAATTTTTGTATTGTTCCCAAAACTCCGCAGATTTTTTTAGCAAAGTTGTCTCAACTTACTGTTGTACAGGTGTGTTGTACTTATAAGTTGCAATACTTAGGTATATATTTAGGTATTTTCCTTTTAGGTTACAACAATGGCAACTTGTGGCACTAGTTCATAAGGTTATTTGTTATCTGTACTTTTTTCTATTTATGGTGTGCACAATAAAGTGTTATATCTATCTATCAATGATGAAGATTTCTAATCGAAACTAAGTAAAATAACCATAAGTTTTTATATTATCTTCTTCTCGCTGTAATAACCACTTGACACCACTGACACGTGTTCCGCTTCTACATGAGGTATCTTTATGACGTATTGTCTCTTCGAGTGGTTGCGAGGCTATTTGAATTATGTTTTTTGCTATATTTTTTTTAATACTATTTACAAATTTATACAGATAACTTAATCTAAAAGTCCGTCAGAGGAGGAATATATGGCCAGAATTTATGACAGCCCCGTTGGCTCATTGGTAGTACATCTGCCTTGAGAGCTGCAGGGCGTGGGTTCGATTCCCACTCAGGCCAAACATTTTGTGAATAAATAAATGTTTGTTCTGTGTATGTATTATAAGTATGTATTTACAAAAAAAAGTATTTATGTATTCTATCAGTTATCTTACTTCCATCACACAAGCTCTGCTTAGTTTGGGGCCAGATGGCGCTGAGTCCTACGATATTTATTTATTTATTATTTATTTATCTACATATCACAGGATGTTACGTTTGTTATTTACCCAAATAGCAGTATTAATAGCACGCATGTAACACTAATCTGTTCTAACAAGATAATTTTAGTAAATATAATGCCATTCCATGACGCAATATTATCACTAGATAAGTTTGGTACATCATTTAACGAAGGAAGTTGTCGTGTAAATAATACGCGATTTTGAAGATAATTTGTTAAATGATATTTTAAGTAAGTAGATAAGTCGTTATCTCATCCGTTAAAAATAAATATGAATATACTAAAATGAGTGGTACTATACTTTTACTGCCACTAAACTTCGCAATTGATTTTTAAGTTTATGTAAAATTTCTTTATCATCTTCATAGTAGGTACGCTTTATAAATGTGCATTAAATTAATATTAGACAACATTTTCACATAGCGCTATCCAGTTGAAAACTAAGTAAACCATACACTATGAGAACCAGGTAACTAATTTGAGGTAACTAATTAACTTTTTTGGGAACTTACGTTTATACACCAGCAGTCTTACTACAAAAGACAGATAAAACAGTGGTCTAACAAATGTCTAGCTAAACACTGTCCAAAAGATAAACACAATGTCTTTCGAATTTTTTTCAAAAGCGAATGTCCTTCTAAACAGTGTCTAACTCATAAAATCTTGGCAACACCATAAAACATTCGTTCAATCTTGTTCACAGAACAATCGTCTATGCTCGGTTGTCTTGGGTGGAAATCTAAACCGCACACGGGCAGTCATAGGTATTTTTTAATGTAAAAGTAATGAGACGTTCGGGATAATCTCCTAATGGTAAAACATAACGCATGTCTATGACCATTGCAGCGCTATACAGAACTTCGAGTAACAAAACAGAATCCAGGGTATCGTTGCTTTAGCGCTCATTACTTTGAGAATTTCAATGGTTAGTCTCAACAATCCTGTAATTTCGCTAGCTGCAGTATCCTTCAAACCGGAGCACAGTAATGTTCACACATTACTGCTTGGCGGCAGAATATCTGGTACTGCTAGCTACCTAGACGATATCCTACAAAGGATGTCTATCACAAAGTAAAAGATTAACACAGGTTTTATGCTGAAAATATGTACTTTAATAAAAAATCTAGAGATTTAAATAAATAGGTACCTATTGTTGAATTAAAAATACTTATCAGACCAACTTTACTATTGACATTAATGATAAATGACGTGTAATATGAAATTTATGTTTGTTAAAAGTTATTCTTTGTGTAACATATTATAAATAGGCTAGTTTCGTATTGTAATTAAAAAAATTTAAAGTAGTAGCGTTTTTTGTGTGTATGTTTTTGTTTTGTTATAAATTAATTATAAATTATTATTGTAGAAAGTAGAAATTGTGAAGAAAATAATTGAATTGAAGTAAGATAGCTGACGAATTAGACATCTTTTTCCCCCCAGTCACCTTTCACGAGCAACTGCCAAAACCGAAAGATTATTTTAAATCGAGCATATAAAAAAGTTCCGCCGTTCTAAAACCAGGCTGGGCCGATTAGTCGGAGCACCTCGAGATTAATGGATTCCTTCGCAAGCACAAAAATGTTCTGTGCAAAGTTTGTCTCCTTAATAATTTATTGTGGGTCCCTTTCAGGGCGGTTGGCCTTTCTGCTCGCTCCTCCTAATTGTTACATGAAGAGGCTTCCCCTTTTTTATTTCGTGCCCGGTGGTTGACATTTAGGTACCTTTTGGAGATAAATTGGCTCCCTTTATTTTGAGTGTATAACAAAGGATTTGGTATTAATTCGGGTACATTTGACCTTTTAGGCTTAAACTTTTTTTAAAGTTTGTCTTGTGAAGAGGTCGTCGTAAGTTTTAAAGGATTAATATGTAGCTTAGAAATCAGATTCAGAATTGATTCTGCACATTTTTAGTTAGAACAACATAGCAAGTAATTTAAACATTTAATTTTATTTTTGTATAAAAAAAAAATGTTTGTTTTGTATCTTTTTTTTTCCTTTTGTTTATTTGTGCTTCGAAGCTCTCAGAGCGATAAATTAAAAAATTTCTTGCGTTTTAATTATAGTATATCATTACTCATTGCGGGTTTTGAATACAGATTTCGCGCAAGTAAAAAGGTTGAAAACCAACAAGTTGAATTTTGTTTTGTCAAAAAAAATCGAAAAATTATCATTTGCATGTAATTAGTTCAGCTACAAATGTACAACTTTTTAACCTGTCGGTGTTTGGTTTAAGTACAAATTTAGTTTTTTTTTGTGTCCATAATTTGTTGATAGAACCTTTTTAGAATCGAAAAATCAATTTTCGTTAACCTTTCATAAGTAATTGTACCGGAATTAGCAAAAAACCAACCACCTTAAGTATGCTGCATATTTCAACTATTGCGTATCTGATATCTATTTGATCTTACCGGTGGTTTTTTTCATGGAGTAGATACAAAACACGACTCATGTGACTTTATTTTGCTTTAAACCCCGAGATAATTAAAAATTAAGTATCCATTAAAGTAATATGCCTTCTTTTGATATTATATGAAGTTGAAAAAATCCACTCTAAGGCGATTTCTTCCACACTTCCACACAAAGATGGTACCTACCATTTCAGCAAGAGTATAAGACTTAAATTGCAACTACAATGTAAATCGTCTAAACTTACAATTAATCATAACCAATAATTTTTTTTTTTTTTTTATGGTTGACAGGCTAGTTGTTTGACCACAGCTCACCTGATGTTAAGTGAAGGTGTGGTCGAAGATGGTAAAGCACACCTAGCCTGGAATGGAACTGGCTCTCAAGTGAGGCTGCCGGAACACACCGTTAGATGCTTGGCGGCAGATTTTCAACTTGAGGGTGGTAGCTAGCCAGCCGAGTACTAGAAAGTACCCTACCACCATGCTATGGTTTCCTCACGATGTTTTCCTTCACCGGCAGCTCATTGTTGGGGTTTGAACCCACGCCCTTCGGCATGCGAACCTACCGCGCTAACCACTGAGCTATCATCGCTACAAAATTCTTTTCTTCACTTCATTTTACAAATGAAACCAACGTAAGTACTTTTCCCGTTTCAATAGTTCATTTTCTGTAATTGTGTTAGTTCTTGTACAATTCTATTACACATAATGTTCACAAATTGTCCAACTAAATCGCCTGTATTGTACTATTCTTGGCCATTTACAAAAGGTTGACTTGAGATGGACATGAGAAAATTGTATTTAAGCCGACCGCTGTTTCGAAATCAACTTTAATTTATAATTACCACTAGTCATATTTACATGCCAAAATCATCAATTATTTTTTTGCACCTGACGTGGTTTTGATGCTTTTTCGCTTATATGGAACGTAAACACTGACATCACGTCCGAGGCCGCGCAAGCATCATACTCTGCTTTGATTCCTTGAAAAAGTCACCCGATTTTACAGAAACAATAGTTTAACTAGTGTGTAAACATTGCTGTGGTCGACTTTTAATAACACTGCAGCTAGCAAAATGACAGAGTTATTGAGACTAATCATCGAATGCCTCAAAGTAATAAGTGCCAACGATTCCCTGGACTTTGTCGTGCTACTCATAGTTATGTGTGTCGCTGCAATGGTCATAGACATGCGTTATCTCGTACCATCAGAAGAGCGTCTTGTTAGTCTTATTTCTTTTACATAAAAAAATATTTATAAAATAGAAAAAAGGGAAGCTAATTATTCTCTCTCTCTGTATTTAGACGGTAAAAAAGCTAGAATAAATCTGTATGTATTTGTTAGAAAAAGCATCATCATCATCATCAGCCTACCAAAAGTCCACTGCATAGGTCTCTTCCAAGACTCGCCACTCAGCCCGATCTCCGGCTTTTTGCTTCCATCTACCTCCAGCTGCTGTTCTACGTATATTGTCACTCCATCGAGTCTCAGGGCGTCCTACACTATGTTTGCCAATTCGCGGTTTAAACTCTAGAGCACGTCTACCCCAGCGGCTACCAGTTCTGCGACAGATATGTCCAGCCCATTGCCACTTCAGCTTGCTAATGCACTAAGCTATATCTGTAACTTTAGTTCTGTGGCGAATTACTTCGTTCCGGATACGAACCCTCATATTTTTATCTAAGTACCAGAACGTACAAACGATTTTTACTAAATTATCCTCAGTAATCTGTTAAAAAGCTCTTCAATACACGAAATACCATCTAATCATTAAGCACCTAACGATGTGTTCCTTTAGCCACACTTGGGAGCCAGTTCCATTCCATGCTAGGTTTGCTTTAACACCCGGTGAGCTGTGGTCAAACATCTATCTTGTCTACTATAAAAAAAATATCGAAGGCTTCTTTTTGGAAACGAGACGGACTCACAGACATCCCTAGTAAGAACTAAGTACATTTTCCGAATGCGCATTGTGCTCAGAACCGCGCAAGTTCGCGTCAAACTTCCGTCGGCCAATAAATAATACGGAATATTTTCTACGGTACGTTAAATATTAGATTCAACGAATACTAGTTTGGAACTGTTTCTGTAAACTGCTGTGGAGTTATAATGGACTGTTGAAAGTTAAACTGCATTCACCGCGACGCGGTGTGTTGATTTTTATTTTACGTTTCTTAAGTTTGTTTGAAATTGAATTTTAGATATTCTATCGCCATTTTTCTACGATAGTTTTGTATTTGTTTTATTGACTTCCGTTTGTGCTGTTTCCTTAACTTACTGTGACATGTAGTTTCACAGTACCTATGTATACTGTTCTTATATTGAAACGCTAAAGAAGCTATTTATTACCCACGACGGAACGGAGACGGTATATATATAATAATATATATATATATATGTATATTTTTTTTTTGTTTTTTTTTTTTTATGTATGAAGTAATGAGACGAACGAGACGCTCTCCTGATGGTAAGAGATAACGCCTATCCATGACCATTACAGCGATACACAGAACTTTGAGTAACAAAACAAAGTCCAGGGCATCACTGCTTTGGCGCTCATTACTTTGAGACTTTCGATGATTAGTCTTAACAGCCCAGTAATTTCGCTAGCTGCAGTACCTTTCAAACCGTAACACACTACTGCTTAGCGGCAGAATAACTGGTACTGCGGTGGTACCTACCTAGACTACCTCCTGCTAAGGAGTTCTACCACCAAGTAAAGTAAGTATGCGTTTGGGGTGAGAGGATGTCTGTCTCTATGTATGTTTAGATATTTAAAACTACGCAACGGATTTTGATGCGGTTTTTTTAATAGATAGAGAGATTCAAAACGAAGGTTTATATGTATAATACTTGCATATGCACCACATTAGTATCTACATTGCACCCGTGCGAAGCCGGGTCGCTAGTATGAAATAAACGTTTTTTATTTATTTTCTCAGATTTTAATTATTTTTTACATTAAATAAACATACATAAATAATATTAAAAAAATAACTTAAAAACTTCGGTGCTGCTGGCAGCGGGGCAGAGCTCAAGCTGCCGGTGGTTAGGGCTGCAGAGTGAGGAACCTCTTCAAAATGCGCGCCGTGTCAAGATCACTGCCTTTTGAAGCTGACCCTTGACCCAACCATCGAGCGAGAGTCTCTTTCTCTTCTTAATATTATTATTTAGAGACTTTCTAATGTCTGCTGCTATCTTGGATATACGGCTAACTATAATCTTTGTCAAGAAAGATTATAGTTTTTGTTCATAACCCGCCCACAAGTGAGGTTATTTCTTTTGTATGCAGACAGCAAACACCCATTCCACGTGCCGTCCAGTCCCGCAAACATGTTATCTTAACGCTGTCGCAAATTCAGTGTTAATGCGTTTGCCGTGTACATTAGCCGACAGGAAGGAACGGCATTGGGGCACGCTTCCTGTCGATATATCATCGGTATTTACAATGCCGTATAGAACCATCGAGTTACAATGTTACTAGACGGAGCTCGCGGTTCTACGCTTTGTTTTAAAATATATCCTTGCGGGTTTTTGATTTGTTTTTTAATTTAAATTTATACGCTTCACAGACACCGGGGTCCGTGACCTTTGTCAACGTGAATTAAATTTTTTTTTTACAATTATACAATATAGGAAGATAAAAGTTAGTAGAACAAACTATGAATTTTTATTATCATTTGCAAAATTACAAATTTATTACAACCGATATAAAAATCAGTGGTGTATGTACTCGTATGTATGTTCCCTTTGGGCTACAAAACGGCATGACTGATATTGATGAAAGTTTTAGTGATTTCTCAAATAAAAAGTATATTGTCTCTCTCCGTTACTTAATCTACCTATATATGCCAAAATCACATTAATTTATTATTCTGTTGCTGCCTTACAGACAAAAGTACTTTCACATTTATAACATAAGTAAGCACTAGTGATACGCCCCGACGGGTTTCCCGTGCGAAGTAAGAATCCGATTTGTTTTGAACATTGAATTTATTTTATAATACAAAAGTTTGATTTAGATGTATTGATAAAACTTCCGTATAAGATGTAAGTAAAGACAGTGAAAAGCGACATAGAGTGTTGGTCTCGGATTTTAATAAACTTTAGTTTGAATTTCTATGTTGAATTAATTCATAGCATAAGATTTACTTTAGAAATTCGCCAACAAATTGGCAGTAAAATATTCCTATTTTTATAACATACATTTTTTACCTCCGAAAATATAATTGAAAACGATAATTTATTCAGAACACGATTAAGGTACAAGACAACTGCCTCAAACGCGAAATTTTATCATTATTCAAGATCACAAAGTTGTCTTCAAATGAAATATGAATTTAAAAGAACAAAACCAAAAGATAAGAGCCAAGACATCTGTCGTGGCCGCACTCGAAGATAGCGCGGAGATTGACAGGGAAACAGCTGAAGCAAAATATCTCAATACTGAATGCCGTAGCTTGGCGGAGTAAGGACAAATGGAGTAAGATTGTGACGGGATATTGGTAAAATAAATAAGTGTTAGTCGTCCGAGATAGATCGACTAGGTATATCATCACCATCGGCAATCGATCTTTGACTAAATTAGCTCAGTATCTAGATAAACAAGATAGTGCCTATACTAAGCAGCAATGGGATAAGAAAGATTGTGGATGATGATGATTATGATGATGATGATGACGGTGACGATTATGATGGTGGTGGTGACGATGATTATGATGGTGGGGGGGATGATGTCAATGGCTATGATGATGATGATTATGATGTTGGGGGTAATGATGTCGATGATTATGATGGTGGTGGTGGTGATGGTTGTAGTAGTGATGACTATGTTTATGATTTTGATGATGACGATGATGGTGGTGGTGATAAAAACATATATTATGGTAATGATGATAGACACGGGATCTTGAAATGTAGAACAAATCTTTTATTTACGACAATAGCTCATGTAGGTACGAGCAGAGTGGTTTCGCTACCAGTATCAGTAGAAGAATGATTTGTTTTTGGTGACAATCGATATTTTTTATATTATCTACGTCTTTGTAGCGATAATAGCTCAGTGGTTAGCGCGGTCGGATCATACGCCGGAGGGCGTGGCTAATTCCAATAATGAGCTTGAGCTGCCGGTGAAGGAAAACATCGTATGGAAACCATAGCATGGTGTTCGGGTTCTAGTTCTCTCCTGGCTAGTTACCAACCTCAAGTTGAAATCTGCCGCCCAGCGGTTAGGTGTGTTTTGGCAACCTAACTTGAGTACCAATTCCCATGGAAGATTTTTGCAAAAGTTTATTTAATTTCGCGTGATAAAAACCAAATAAAACAAAAGATCTGCACAGAATCTTACTAATATCCTCAACTTATTGTAAAAAAAACTGAATTGCTTAAACCGCGATAAAAACTGGAGAATCCTATTGTCGGCACTCGCATGCAGAATTATAATAATGTTTTTTTTTGATCGGGCTATATAATCGTATAAGCATTTATTTATCACACATCTGGCTTAGAAAAATATCCAATTACACAAATAATCGTCAAGTTCTTATTAAGTTCAAGTTATAATTGCCTACTCACAGTATATGCAATTTATAGTGTACATAGAAAAAATAATTACACAGAATATAGGAATCTCAGGTATATTCACTTTCTGGTAGATTCCCTAAGCATGAGGTTGCCTAGGTCGGTACTACTGCAATATTCTGCTGCCAAGCAGTAGTGTACACATTACTGTATTCCGGTTTGAATGGTACTGCTGCTAACGAAATTACTGCGTTGTTGAGACTTATCATCTAATATCTTAAAGTAATGAGCGCCAAAGCAGTGATGTTCTGAATTTTCTTTTGTTATTCAAAGTCATGTGTATCGCTGCAATGGTCATGGACAGACGTTATCTCTTAGCATCAGGAGAGCGTCACGTTCGTCCTATTACTATCACGCATAAAAAAATGTGTTAAGTTATCTTTGTCTTTTAATGACATATTTTAGATTAGGCACGGAAATTGATGTTTTATCAAAGTTAGGATTAAAGTATTAAAATAGCGCTAAGTACTGCATCAGTAGCTGTTAGGAATTATCACCAAACACGACTTTTCAATTAAAATTTATCTATGTATTTGTTTCGAGTTGTAATCAGCTATATCGACAGATTACCAAACGCGATGCAGTTTTTCGAATAGGTATTCGCACCAACGCGATCATTAACCAATTAGCCGTATTGATTGGATCTGTACTATGCAAGATTATCGCAACTGATAAGTTTTTTACAAGGAGAAATGCAATATTCTTTTTAATGTGAAAACCCAGAAATGTGTATTTTTAAATACTTTTTTATTTCACTAATAATACAATACTCGAATACAGTAATGTAAAAATACAATACTGTATTCATTTATGTCCCAATAGAGACATAAATGAATAGGCAATTCCGCTCTGATCCAACTTTTCTCTACTCTAGTTTTTTATTGGTTGTAATTTGTTTTGTGTGTTTAAATAAATTTAAAAATAAAACTTTTTAGAGAGCTTAAATATTATGTAGGTACATAACGCGCCGCCCCGGGCGTTCGCTCGAATGACCCTATGGAAGATACGCCTTTGCTACAGTAGTATACATGTACATTAGATAAGTATTTGCAAGTTTTGTTTCACAAACAAATGTTTACTGCAGCGCTCCCTGGTGATTTGTCACCGTAACACCTATCTATGAACATGCAACAATCAAATCCGAACCCGTAACGGGAAACTGCATCAAAATCGGACTAGTAGTTTTGAAGAAAAATTGCAACATGGATTTGCACAAACAATGTTTGCTGCAGCGCCCCCTGATGAGTTGTCTCCATAACACCTATCTAAGAACATGCAACAATCAAACCCAAATCCATAACTGAAAACTGCATCAAAATCGGGTTAGTAGTTTCAGAGAAAAATGGCAACATGGATTTGCACAAACAAACATCCTCTCACCCCAAACGCATATACCTTCTCCGTTCCGTCCTAGGTAAAATATAACACCATTACGTAAAAACTCGAAAAAAACTCTATTTCGAAAAAAATGCAACATGATGATAATTTTTTCGCGTCACTACCTAAACTCCTATAATCCTATTTATCGTGGATGGAGGAGCCACGTTACGTCGGTCAGTCTCGCTGCAGCCGAGTATACCTGGAGGGTCAGCAATTCCGTGCAATTTGTTTGGAGCCAGTTACCGCGTCGCCTCCGGTCCAACTAGGGCTGCTACCCATGGTATAAAACAACGAAGACAGCGTTTCAACGCTAATTTAAAGTTAAAATTTCTCATTAGTAACAACCGAGCTTGTGGTGCTAGTGTTTATGTTGATTTTTTCTTTCTTTTTTTTATTACAAATAGGCTTGCGTTTGACCACCATCTTGCTTGATATCAAGCGAAGATGCGCTCTAAAGTGGAGCACGCTCGTCTAGAAGGAACCGATTCACTTGCGACGAAGATACCCAGATTGTATCTATCAGGGTACACCCACTTGGGCAGCAAATTACATTGTTTAGTGGTCATAATTATGTGACGATAAATGTTTTTTTTAAAATGTAATATTAATGAGCCGAACGAGACGCTCTCCTGATGATAAGAGATAACGTCTGTCCATAACCATTGCAGCGATACATAGAACTTTGAGTTAGTCTCAACAGCCCAGTAATTTCGCTAGCTGCAGTACCCTTCAAACCGGAACACTGTAATGTTTACACACTTTCTGTTTGGCGGCACCTGGCATCTGGTACTTCGGTGGTACCTACGACCTCCTGCTAAGGAGATCTACCACCAAGTAAGTAACCACCAGTTTGTTTTGTGTCTGGGCATTCTGTATATATCATTAGTATATATTTACAAAAAAAAGGATATACCTAAGTATTATATTACCGGCTATAAAAAAAACTGATTGTTGGTATTTTGTTTTTGTTTTCTGTTTTCTCCTCACTTTGTAAAGTTTTGTGTACTTGTCTTTAATTATTATTTAATTTATGCACACTATGCTTAGTGGCATAATAAAATTGCTAAACTATGTAATCTCAGTAAGTAAATTACTTGTAATTTTTATAAGATTAAATGATCCTTAAACCGTATCTGGTTCCCATAGTACAAGCTTTGCTTAGTGCATTCCGCTTCCGCCTGTGCATTGCACCGGCATGTTAAGCTTCTCCAAGCCTGAAATTAAATCGGCCGTGTGATTTACATTTTAATATGTCTAGGGACTCACCTGTACTAAAATTAAATTTATGGTATTGACGGAGAAACGTTAGCCGTTCGTTTGGTCGTAAAACTCCATGGGCCGCGTTACCGGAGACATTTTTATTATGATTGAATTAACCGATCAATTGTTTCCAACCCCCTTTACCTGGATAGTTTGCAGACTTAGTTCTCCAAGCACAGCAATTAAAATGTTGACTGGGATGTAATGGTAACTCGATTTATCCGTGAGCCAAGAGCAGAGAGAAATTAAATACTTTTTTTAACCGACGCAAAAAATGAGGAAATTCTCAATTTGACTGATGTTTTTTTCTTTGTATGTTACGAGATCATTCCCGCCAATCAGGAATCGATTTTGATGATTATTTTTTGCTTGGTAGATCATACTTCAGAGGTGATCCCATATAAATTTTATCGAAATCGATTTAACGGTTGTTAACAAATCAACACAAATCTAAAAATTGTATACATCGATGATATTTTCGTTTACTTCGAAACCTCGCTGTTTCATTGGGGCAGAGCGCTTAGTTGGCCTAAGGGCCAATAGAGTCGGTTTTATTAAATTGCAAAATTTATATATTTCATTATCTCAAATATGTTATATAGAAACTATTTATTGTGCACACCAAAAAAATTTATGTACAGAACTGATGCCACAAGTGGCGGCCTCATCGAAAAGCGATCTCTTCAAGACAACTATAGAGCCGAGACAAAATAACATTAGATTAGCGCTCAAAAATAACTTTTTTGTTCGGAAAAGCAAATAGCGATAAAAAAGTGATAAATAAATTTATTTGAGTATCAAGGTTGTCCAAGTGGTAGACAAGTTAGCGAGTTACAAATTAACGAATATACCTACCTGTAAAATTTGTTGTAGGAGACTGTTTGTAGGAGAATACGCTTATTTTATCTTTATTATACGTACCTTTTAAATAAAGGGTCAAGACATAAATCCCTCTCCTAACAAAACGGCTATTATCTTAAACGCCTTCGTGGTTCGCAAGTTGCTGAAGTCCGCAATAATAAACCTGTGCCCAAAATACACATCGAGCGATAAACAATACCTATGGCCCTACGTCATCACAACAAACGCTCGCACTTTATGGCAGTAATAAAATCAGCCCCAACAAACCGAGAACAATTCATAAGAAATATTATCTAACGTTAAAGACGCAGATCGGAAAGAAAGATTGATAACTTGATAAAAATAAATACCTACCTACTAACATGGCAATTATAATTTTTTGTTTTGTTATGTGTGTTTGTATTTATTTTGCTATTATTGCTAATAGCCTAACTTATTAGTCCACTACAACAAACAAATCGGTTTTTTGGCGGGAACGCGGAAGGATCGTGTCGCCCCGTTGTATTTTTTTCCAAAACTTGTGTTTATTCTAGTGTTTATGTATAAAAATGGTGGTGTTTTGTTCATTAAGTGCCGAATCACAAGCGCGAGTGTGATAAAATGATATAATGTGGTAGAACATGATTTTTCGTGTTGCTTCAAAAACTCCATCGAAGTTTCATAGTAAAATCGCCACTACTTTACTAAAGCATGACTAGACTGGACTTGACCAAGATTGGACTTCGACTATAACTATTGCTATGAGGCAACTTATTTAACTTAGAAACCTTGTAAACATAAATACTTGACACTGGCAAATGATCAAAATGCGACGCCAGAATTAAAAAAAAAATCTTCCACCTACCCGCCACTGTTTGTTTCGTCTCGCTCGTATGTTTGCAATTTGTAAGTACCTACCTGCCCTAATTAAGAAAAAAAACATGTATTTTTCTCGTATAAATGAATGTTATATTCTTTTTGAGAAATAAAATACCTATCTTAAACGATAATATAACTAACAAGTCATCAGCTTAGTGATTAAAAGATGTGTGGAAGTGTTTTAATCACACTAATATTATAAACGCGAATCTGATATCGGATAAGTGTGTTTGTATGTTTGTTAATTTTTCACGCTCAAATGGTTGGACCAAGTTTGATGAAATTTGGAATGGAAGTAGATGCCACCCTGGATTGATACATCGGCTACTTTTAATCCCAAAAAATGTAGCGGCGGGTAATACCGGGATGTTTTTCTTAGAAATACTGCCCAATAGAGTGCAGAGGTTTCTTGTTGTCGCTCAGCAAAAGTTATGCATCTGTATTTTTCTTCCGCAGTAGTTAAGGTGTCTGTCTGAAAATAAACTATCAGACGTTAGGGGAATGAGAGTTTAAGTCTGCACCGAATCTCGAAACGGAACGGGTCATCAGGAGTAACATCAATGATGGGTAAGGTCAGTAACACAATCAGAGATAAATAAAGATTTTATAAAAAAGTGGTTTGTACATACTATTATTATTATTATTGTTTAGAGTGTGACGTGTCCAGCAGTTTGAGGTTGATTTTGAGTGATGATGAAGCTAGGAGATGGATAGTGGAACTCTTCCGTGGTTAGTAGTAAATCCTTCAAGTTTGGAGTCATATGATTCGTTTTGATGAGTCCAATATAATGTACCTAATTGGTGACGATTTGAAAAGCGTGTTTTTTATTTCTTTTTAAACTACCTACAATACCTACATATTTTTATTTACTTGTAAGTATGAATATAAAAATGACCTGGTGCTACTTATACACAACGCACTCTGATTTGAATAATTGAATAAATAAATATATTAGAGGATATTTCACACAGCGCCATCTAGCCTCAAACTAAGCAAAATAAAAAAATAGTAATGAAATATGGTTTCTAGTAGAAAAGCAAAAAAAAAATTCCGGTCACAAATTACATAGAGAACTAGCCAACTGTTTTGAAAAGACGTCGGGTGACCAGAATCTCGGTCACTCCAGTCAAAAACAAAAGTTAAATCAACCTGACAGTTCTGCCAACATTCTGACCAGATATATTTTAGATTAACCTTAGCGGATGCAAAGCGAAAACACTTTTACACTCTCTTTCTCTCTCATTTTATTTTTTTTATTTCTTTTACTTTGTTTGACTTCTCTTTGGCATTGATAATGGAATGTAGAATGTTGCTAGTGAGTAGGTAGTTTTATAATGTAATTTATATTAATGTTTTATTAACGCAATGTGATTGGTAACGCGACAAACCAAAATAGTTTTTCAGCACATTAATACTGTAAAACTATTTTAAAATGTTGTCAATAAATGTAAAATTAGATTTTGTTTTTATAATTATTTCAACACATACCAATCAGTTAATACGTTTGTAAGTCACTGGATGGGTTCAGTGTGCACTACGACCTAATCAAAGACATTTTCATTATTCATGAAGATATTTATTCGTATTGCTTACTTACGTCTAGCGGCGGGTTTTTCACACGAGCACACTGTTGGATAGACAAGGTTTTCGAGAAGCAGATGCTTTACATACATATGTATATAATACAACAATTGACAATAGACGTCACTTTATTTATAATACAAAAAACATGTAGGAAAAAAAATCTTAGGATTTTTTTTTTCTTTATGTTTAACAGGGTAGGTGTTTGACCACAGCTCACCTGATGTTAAGTGACGGTGTGGTCGAAGATGGTAAAGCACACCTAGTCTGGAATGGTACTGGCTCTCAAGTGAGGCTGCCGGAACACACTGTTAGATGCTTGGCGGCAGATTTTCAACTTGAGGGTGGTAGCTAGCCAGCCGAGTACTAGAAAGTACCCTACCACCGTGCTAAGGTTTCCTCACGATGTTTTCCTTCACCGGCAGCTCAAGCTCATTGTAGGGGTTTGAACCCACGCCCTTCGGCATGCGACCCGACTGCGCTTACCACTGAGCTATCATCGCTATAAATATCTAATACGAGATATGATTTTACAATGAAATACTTCTTCTTCTTTGATTTTTGCGTCGCATTTTGTGTATATGCCAGTGTCAAGTGTTTTGATTATTTCAAGTTTCATTAGTTAAAAAGTAGTCAAAGTCCAGTCTTGGTTAAGTCCAGTCCATGTCAGTCAAATACAGTTATGCTTTAGTAAAGTAGTGGCGATTGTATTATAAAGCTTCGATGGAGTTTTGGAAGCAACACGAAAAATTATGTTTCACCACATTATATCAGTTGCCCACACTCGCGCTTGTAATTCGGTACTTTATGAATAAAACACCACTATTTCTATACATAAACACTAGTTTTGGAAAAAAATCCAATAGGGTGACACGACGTTTTCCGCGTTCCCGCCAAAACCCATGAGATAAGGTTGTGGATGAAAGCAAATCCTCATCATTATCTTCATCAGCTTCGAAGTCCACAGCTGGGCATGGGCATCTGCCAAGACACGCCACTCAATCCGTTCTTCGGCTTTTCGCTCCCATTCACCGCCAGTTGACTTATTTATATCGTCCCTACATCGAGTCTCAAGGCATCTTACGCTATTTGTCGATTCACGGTATCCACTTTTGAATTTGCTTGTGTATTAAATTAAATTTAATTGCTTACAAAAAATACTAAAAATGAAACAAAATAAGTAAAAATAGAGATAAACTAGAATAGAGAAAAAATACAGCCAGGTTTACTTCGCTCCCAGTACGTGTCAGCGACCGGAAGTAGACGGCGACGGTACGCGTGACGCCCGTGTCGACTTCCGGCCACAAACTAACCCTAATCTTATACCGTATTTAGCTATATTTTGCTTACATTCGATCATTAAACTCAGTTAAGTATTTCATTATTTATTTATTTATTATATTATCCTCATTACATAGTTTAGTATAACTATATAAACATTATTTACCAGCGCGCTAATTTATATTTAGTTTATTTAGTATTTGATATGTATACGTATATTAAGTGGGACCTGGATAAATGAGAAACCTCCATAACTGGAACTGATGCTGAGGTCCCACCACTTTGGCACTGAATTACCTCTGTGATGATGATGATGATCTTTTTATTTGTGTGTGTATTGTTTGTAGTTAATCGTTGTTGTATCTAGTGTCTTAAAAAAAAGACAAAAGATTTCTTTCTTTCTTTCTTTGGTAAGCACATAACTTCAGAGCTGCTGAAGGCTGAATTGATATTTTTTTTCTTTTAAATGGGCGTGATTCTTTGTATGAGGTTTACATATACGCGATGTAAAGGGCGAACTTCTACCATTCAGCTAGTTTTTAAAATATGATTAGCTCAAGTTATGGTTACCGTAAATCATAGGATATTTATCTGGTCAACATTAACTAATCGATATTTTAGTCTCGTACAACCAAAATGTTGAATCTAGATATATTTTCGCATACTAAGCAAAAATTCAAATAATTAAAAACAGCTAACGGTATCGTCACTAAGCTGTTTCGGTGAATTTTATCTTATCTATTTATCGATGCCAATAATTATTAATACACAATCAATATTGAAAAAAAAAACAGTAGTTGGATACAAAAACTCAAGATGGCTAGTGTTTGGTTGTTCGGGCATTTATTTTTATACTTTTCTGTATATCTTGTGAAATCTGACGAATGTGTCACGTATAATTTTGAAAATCACGTCGATAGTTATTTTACAAATGACACGGGAGTCTGTGAGGGAATGGCGCAAGGAACGCCGAGTTGGAATTTGGGAAGTTATTCGGAGATCGGAATAGAAAGTCTGCATCCCGATAGTACTTCATTCGTTTCTGCGAGTACAAGTTTAAGTTGTGGAACAACGTTTCCATTTTCCATGACAGCAGGAGGCATAGTGGAACTTAATGTTTACATGGATGGTAATTCTATGATGGACCAAATATCAGTATTAGTTTTACAAGTCGTACCTGATGGTAATGATGCAGTAGTTGGATCAGTTATGACATATGCATCTGATCCTAATATTGTCGCCGGATGGCAATCGCTTAGGATAAGCCTAGTTGGCATCGGCACTTTTCAAGGATATGTGAGTATAATACATCGAAATTTAAGTATGTGATTGATATTTTTGATGTGAAACATCTACTGGCGACCCCCAAACAGTACAACTGACTCGAATGTCGTGACGGCAAATGGTGAGACGTCTCTAAATACAGTACACAGAAGCTCTCTTTGTACTCTAAAATAAAGGTATGGTATGTATGTATGGCGCATTTTCACAAAAACATCAATGTAATAAATTACTAAAATAAGTGTTTGCCTGTATTATATCGTACTTAGAACTTCTCGTGCGGCTATCAATGTTACTAAAATAATGTTTCTTTTGCAGCTATCTATTATGGGTATGAGTTTATCTAATTCCTGGGTACTGATAGACTCATTCAGATACATTCCACCAAATATAGATGAAGAATCATGTGTCATATACGAAGAAAGCATAGATAGTACGACAAACCCTACAATAGAAACAACAACAGGAACCATCACAGAAACAACTTCAAACCCTACAACTGAAAGTATTACTGAAACAACTGGTTTTCCTACAACAGAAACAGACACTATAAATCTTTCAACAGAAACTACTATTGTAACAACTGCAAACCCTACAATAAAAACAACAACTGTAAACTTTGCACCAGAATCTACTACTGAAACAACTGCAATACCCACTACTGAGACTACCACAGAAACCCAAGACATTACAACGCAACAAATTGATGATATAGAAGAATGTGTTACATATGACTTTGAATCAGACTTCGATGTTCGTTTTTCTACGGACAATTACTTATGCAATGGTTTCTTGTCTTGGCAGCTAGAAAACTATACAAATATTGATATAGAGAGTCCTAACCCTAGCAGCACAGTATTTATGACACCACACGAAGTTACAAGCTGTATATCCTCATTCGTTTTCAAAATGGAACCTGGTGGAATAGTCGAAGCGAGTGTTTTCATGGACCCAGTGCAATCGTTAGATCATATCATTATTTTAGCACAAAGACTAACGGGCAATGAATATGATACGGTGGCTGGTTTTGTAAAATATCATCCAGGGAACCCAATATTTGTTACGGGTTGGAACGTGATTAAATTTTCTCTTTTGGATTTAACCAGTTTCGATGGATATGTAAGTATAAAATTAGTTATTAATGAGCTGTTTGGACTCTCATTCGAAATTTTTAAGCGCACAGTGAAGGTGTGGAATTTTGTAGAGGAGTTTGTGTCTCTGAGAAAAACAATACCAGTGTATAAAAATCTAAAGCAAATAAGATCCTTCCACGTAAATGTGGCTCCATCCTAGATCACGTCTCTACATAATATTACAACCTTGAGGTGTACAACGTTGAAAGGATTTCAATCATTGTATTTATTGTTATAAAAAACTACATCTGAAATCATGAAAAAATTCAATTGTTCTATATAAAAAGTGCGTTGACCCGGGATTTAATCTACGTTTTTTTTTTAACATTTCAGAGTGTTATAGTAAAAGTTTTTAAAAGTGATGATATTGAGTGATATTTGGAACAGAATTGAGTAAAAAACAATATCTCAGTTAATTACATCATCGCCGTCATTAATGACAGCTCATTTAACCAACTTGACCAGGCAAGGCGTAAACCTGTTCCCTCTTTCGCTCTATACTATACTAAAATGACTTTTCCGAGATATTGTTCCCAGTAACTTTGATATAAAAAGTAATATCTTGTTCTTGGTACCAACCGTGATTTTGTTATATTGGGTTCGTTTTGAAGCACATGCTAACGTCATTACATTTTTTTGGATGTAAATGTAATGAGACGAACAAGACGCTCTCCTGATGGTAAGAGATGACGCCTGTTCATGATCATTGCATCGATACATAGAACTTTGAGTAGCGAAACAAAGTCCAAGGCATTGCTGCTTTCGCGCTCATTGCTTTGAGACTTTCGATGGTTAGTCTCAACTGCCTTGTAATTTCATTAGCTGCAGTATCCCAGTTTAGTTTTTTTTGCTGATTGGTTGGTTATTATTAATCAACTAAAGAGATATTTGTATTATTTTCCAGCTAATCTTCATCGGCAGTGCAGATACTAATTCAACAGTACTAGTAGACTCCGTCCGGTACATTCCACCACAGACACCACCTGAGCACTCTTCATGTAACTTATACTGAAAAGTATACAACTTTAGAAAATTTTGGCTATTTTCAAGGACACGTAAAATTTTACTACGATTTATATGCGTAGCATCATATTAAAATTACTTAAATTATTTTTCTGTCGTTTTGAGGATCAATTAAAATTTTGAAGGTTTTGTTGTGAGAGATTTAAAGTAAATTAAAATGTTCCAGTCCATGTCTAAGAGAGTGCAAATAAAAGGAACAGAGATATTTAAGTAAAGTTTAACATATAAAATAAATCCTTCAAAACTAGTCTCACTGAGAGCTTTTGTTCGAGTAATTATTAACATTTATGAATGTGGATATTTTCGTAACTAGAACTGTATGATTAATATTAGGTTATTAAATGGTTTCATATTAATATTGCCTTACGTTGATATTCTACAATAATAAATGCCCAAAAAATGTCTTTAAAAAAATTTTCAAGTATTTTTTTATCTATCCACAAACTAAATTTATACTATCGCAATAAGCTTATGAATTTTCTGAAAAAAAAAAACACTACAGATTCACCAGTTTCATAGATGCTACTGAGCATACTGCTACTAAGCATACATAGGGTTGAAAGTTATTAATAAACTATCAGACGCCTCGCGGTTTCACCCGCTTACTTCCCGTTCCCGAGGGAGTACAGGTATAAAAAGTAGCCTATGTCACCCGAGGATAGTGTAGCTTTCCAACGGTGTAAGAATTTTTGAAATCGGTCCAGTAGTTTCGGAGCCTATTCAATACAAACAAATAAACAATCAAATCTTTTCTCTTTATAATAGTATATAGATAGATAGATTAATACTTGGGCTTAACTGTCAACTAGTCAGTTTTTAAAAGAAAATACAGATATTAGACACCTCTTTTATAGTCGAGTTTTCTATTTATTAGTTGAAATTAAACTTTTAACAAAGTGATACTATCAAAATCAAAGAAAAAAAAATCTTGTAGTAATAATTTATAATTAGCTCATTGTTCTGAATTGTTCATGGTAACATGAAAAATAAGAATTTATTCGTTGTAACTAGTTCCCTAATTGCAAAAGTGTAGACTGTTAACTGTGATTATATTTTAATTGGATATTTTAGTAAAATGTATTTGAATGAAAAGTGTGTTTTTACCCGACTGCTAAGGAAGGGCTATGTTTTTTGCGCGTATCTTGTATGTAGTATGTATGTATAATGTATATTTATTATTTGTAAATTTCTTCAATAGGTACCACATATATTTCAAACGGCTGGATGGATTACGACAAGTTAGTATAGTACCTAGTATACATAGTTAAGGTATCGTTATATTCGTCTTAAAACTCAAGTGTCCTTAAATATGTGCTGATTTTTCGCACGAAATAGTAATAATGTAATTTTTTAAACCTATCGAGTAGGGTTTCAAAATAAAGAAAATTAAAAGTGGATTTCAAAAATATATACGTTTATAGATATTATTTTTAAACATATAAGTTATATGTTTAAATTTAATTAGGAAAAATAAATTGGTTTAAAAGCTTTTTTCCTTTAACTGTAGTAGCTATTTTATTCTCAGCCGGGTTATAGATTTTTTAAACTTTTTAACTTGTTTGAAGTAGTAATTAATTTACTTTTATTTAACTTTTAGCACCAGCCGTTGGGAGATTATGAGAAATCAAAAAACAAGTTTTGCAAAACAAAACTACTCAAAGGAGAAACAAATTCAATTGACATGTAGCTATAGATGCAGCAGATTTTCAACTTCAGGTGGTAGCAGTTGATTACTAGAAAACCCTCTACCACCATGATATGATTTCCTCACGATGTTTTCCTTCACCGACAGCTCAAGCTCATTGTTGGTGTTTGAGCCCACAGCTTTCGGCGTACGAATTAACCGCGCTAACCAGTGAGCTATCATCGCTACAAAATATTTTTTTATATAATATTTTACTTTGCTTCTTGATATTTTTTACGATTTTACATGCTGAAAAGCGCAGATTTAACTAATGGTACAATTTTAGGTTATTTATACGAGATTATTCTGTCATGCAATAAACATACACGTACTGCCTTTACGTGTACCTACCATTCTTTTAATTACCCACGACGGGGTGAGAGGATGTTTATTTGTGCCAATCCATGTTGCAATTTTTTTGCCAAAACTACTAGTCCGATTTTGATGCAGTTTTAAGTTAGGAGTTCGGGTTTGATTGATGAATCATTTTAGATAGATGTTACATTATTTTATCCTTTTTCAGTTACTTTGTAACCGTCGTGGATTTTTTCAAAATTTTTAATTTTACTTTTTTTGTTATCTGATATTCACAGACAATGGAAATTTATTCACATAATCTAATGTACCGTTGAAAAATGGGGATCAATAACACATTCATAAGTGTTAAAATTTATTAGCTGTATTTTAATAATTAATTAATAGGGATTGCTTTCATGGGCATGTTAAGCCAATACGTCAGTTAATCTTATCTACTTATCAAAGGCAATAAAATGTTTTAAACCCACACTTAGTCTGTAATGAAAGAGTAGCAGACATAAAGTGACAAGTGTTTAGTTGTACGTATTTATTTTTAACCGACTCAAAAAAGGAGGAGGTGCACAATTTGACTGTATGTTACGCGATAATTCCGCCAATTATAAATCGATTTTGGTGATTCTTTTTTGCTTCGTAGATTATGATTATTATCTCTGAAGTATGCTTCAGAGGTGGTCTCATATAAATTTTATAGAAATCGCACGAGCGGTTTTTAAAAAATCAACAACAATCTAAAAATTGTACCTGTGCATCGATGATATTTTTGTTTACTCCGAAACCTCGCTGACTCATTGGATGTGTGTTTAGTTGGCCTAAGAGTCATGGATTCGGTTTATTTAAATTGTAAATTTTTGCGTTATTACAAGTTTGCAATTTTTTTTCTAAAAGCTAACAAATACGTCATTTTGAATATATCGTGAAAATTCTTTTTGAAAACGGCAAAAGAGTTTTAACTATAAAGTCTCATACAGTATTGTAAGTTATTCAGAAATTAATTGAAACAATCGCTATCCGAATAGTCGATAATAATATGAAACGTATTTTTTATATTTCGACAGCCCAGTTTACATGGTAGTAGGGTATTTTCTAGTACTCGACTGGCTAGCTACCACCTACAAGTTGAAAATCTGCCGCTAAGCACTTAACGGTGTGTTCCGACAGTTTCACTTGAGAACCAATTCCATTTTAGGCTAGATGTGCTCTATCATCTTTGTAACCCCAACAATGAGCTTGAGCTGCCGGTGAAGGAAAACATCGCGAGGAAACCATAGCATGGTGGTAGGGTACTTTAGTACTCGGCTGGCTAGCTACCGCCCTCAAGTTGAAAAATCTGCCGCCAAGCATCTAACGGTGTGTTCCGGCAGCCTCACTTGAGAGCCAGTTGCATTTCAGGCTAGGTGTGCTTTACTATCTTCGACCACACCTTCACCTGACATCAGGTGAGCTGTGGTCAAACACCTAGCCATCAACCATTAAAAAAAAAGATAACACCGTCACCTAACCTCAGATGGCAACATAGCAACTGATTCCGGAACAACGTGTTCGTTAAACATGGTTTTTTGGTTTTTTGGATTGGATCTTTGGATTGAACCTTGGATCCAACTTCAACCGAAGACCGATTCGTTATGAAGAATCAGCTAGGCTAGTCAGCAATGTATTAGAATGTAGATATATTATTTACGTTATAGTTATGTATTTTCCTTTGTGCAAATCCTCGTTATTGACACACCCCGTCTTTTCTTCCTCTGATCCTATCTGTCCTATGGTTGCCTGGAAGAGATTGCTTTTAGCGATAAGGTCGCCAGTTGTTACACCTATATTTAAGTTTATTTCTTCTGTTTTTCTGTATTTTATCAATAGTTATCCATCAATCAATTTTTTTTTTTTTTTTTTTTAATGTTTGACAGGCTAGTTGTTTAGACCACAGCTCACCTGATGTTAAGTGAAGGTGTGGTCGAAGATGGTAAAGCACATCTAGCCTGGAATGGAACTGGCTCTCAAGTGAGGCTGCCGGAACACAGCGTTAGATGCTTGGCGGCAGATTTTCAACTTGAGGGTGGTAGCTAGCCAGCCGAGTACTAGAAAGTATCCTTCCACCATGCTATGGTTTCCTCACGATGTTTTCCTTCACCGGCAGCTCAAGCTCATTGTTGGAGTTTGAACCCACGCCCTTCGGCATGCGAACCTACCGCGCTAACCACTGAGCTATCATCGCTACAAATTAATTCAGCATCCATTGCAATTCCTCCAGCAATTCAGCCATTATGACAATGTCATCCGCAAAATGAAGATAGGAGATGTAATCAAAGCCGCGTCCTACTCATTCCAGCGTTCTTTCAGCAGCAAGCTGTCCTTGTCTCAGCAGTATTTATCTTATCTGTGCTCTTAAAGTGCACGAACAAGAAATTTATATTATATTATTTTAATAGCTGCGCCCCACGGCACCCAATACATGTTTTCGGAATAAAAAGTAGCTTATGTGCTAATCCAGGATGTCAGCATGGAGCTATCCATACCAAATGTCATCTAAATCCGTTCAGTAGTTTTTGCGTGAAAGAGTAACAAACATCCATCTATACATCCAACCAAACTTTAACATTTATAATATTAGTGGGATTAGTGGGATTTTCATTTTTATCAAATCGATGTTTTCCAAATCTTTCAATGTGCGGACTTGCCCGAGTAGTACATAAATCTAAATTAAGTTATACAATAACTTACCAGCGTATGTATCATTACTGTAACGTGCAAAATACTCTATATCGTAAATATCGATGATAAAATACATTCTGATCAAGTTAATGACAAGATAAGATGATTATCATTTTGAGGATGTACTTATAATGTGTTCTGTATTCAAAGTGCTATTTCGAAAGTCAAAATGGCGCGTGGTAGGTTTTTAACGTGTTTGATTTTAAACTTCTGTGCGCTTGTTGTTAAGACAGACAAATGCATCACATATGATTTTGAAAATGACGTTGATAATCTCTTTGTAAATGACAAAGGGATGTGTGCCGAGAGACCTTTGTTATCTTGGGGAGTTGGGAGCTACTCCGACGTTGGCTTAGATAGCCCTCATCCTGATAGCACGGCTTACATTTCTGCACCACTTACTTTGGGTTGTGGTTCAACGTTTGACTTTGCAATGTCGGGAAGTGGAACAATTGCAACAGCACCGAGTGGGATAATCGAAGCAAAAGTGTATTTACATTTTAATTCTACGGTTGGATATATCATTATGGAAGCCATGCAAGTTCAAGCTGTGGGACAAGATTGGGCGATTGGACAAGCTTCTATAACTTCCTTTGACAGCAACTTTGTCAGTGGATGGCAAACTCTTAGAATAGAGCGACTCGGCGTATCCGGCCCTTTTCAGGGATATGTAAGTATGAACAGGAATGTTTATTACCAAAGAAATAAAATTATCCTAATTTTACTTTATTTTGATGACTCGCGTTTTTATTTTGTTTGACTATAGCTCACCTGATGTTGAGTGACAGTGTGGTCGAAGATGGTAAACACACCTAGCCTGGAATGGAACTCGCTCTCGAGTGAGGCTGCCGGAACACACCGTTAGATGCTTAGCTGAAGATTTTCACCTTGGTAGCTAGCCAGCTGTGTACTAGAAAGTACCCTACCACTGTGCTATGGTTACCTCGCGATGTTTTCCTTCACTGGCAGCTCTAGTTCATTGTTGGGGTTGGAACCCACGCCCATCTTTGCCCGTTTGATCTAAGTTTGGTACCAACTTCCCTTATAAAAAAGCGACTGTGCAACTGAGGAAGAAGTTGTTGTTGAATAAATATACTCACTCTAGTTTTAAAGAACGCCCAAAATTTTCTTTACGCAATGAAATACACTAAAATGCTTTGATTCTTATGAATTTAAACAATTAAAAATATTATTGAGCTTATTTACCTGAGAAAATATGTATTTAATAATAACATTTAATCTACTTTTAAGTTAAACACACATGTTAAAAATAAAATAAGAAGTGAGGCTGCCGGAACACACCGTTAGATGCTTGGCGGCAGATTTCCAACTTGAGGGTGGTAGCTAGCCAGCCGAGTACTAGAAAGTACCCTACCACCATGCTATGGTTTTCTCACGATGTTTTCCTTCACCGGCAGCTCAAGCTCATTGTTGGGGTTTGAACCCACGCCCTTCGGCATGCGAACCTACCGCGCTAACCACTGAGCTATCATCGCTACAAAATCCGTCATCCAAATCCGTTTAGTAGTTTTTGCGTGAAAGAGTAACAAACATCCATCCATCCATTATCCATCCATTTTTTATTCACATTTATAATATTAGTGGGATGTATGGAGTTATTTATATCACCTTCGTAATTTGAACAGGTTTTCGAACACAAATTTTTATATTAAAAACAATGAAGTGACAGGTTCTGAATACACTTTTATAATAATTTAGTGCAACTTATTCCCGCCATGCTACAGGAGCAAGTTATCAATAAATAAATCAAGTTCCTTTCGAAGTAACAATAATTTGCTTCATGTAAATATTTTTTGCATAATTTGTTTCAGGTCATATTTATAGGCAGTGCTAGCAAGAATTCGACAGTGCTTGTGGACTCGATCCGGTACATTCCACCCCTGACATCGCCTGACCACGTTTCGTATACCCTATACTGAAAATAACTCGTTTGTATTCTTCATCCACAGCCTTCTTTATCCCACTGCTGGGTATAGGCCTCTCTCTTTACGTGCCATCTGCCTCGGTCCTGTGCCAATCTGGTCCAGGTTCGACCCGCGACGGTGACAATATCGTCGACCCATCTTGCGGCTGGACGACCGACGCTCCGCTTCCCTTGCCTAGGCCACCACTCTGTTGCAACCTTACTCCGACTGTCATCACTTCGCCTAGCAACGTGTCCTGCCCAGCTCCACTTGAGGTTCATAATTGCGACACTGACGTCTCGAACGTTCGTTCGTCGCCGGATATCGGTATTACGAACTCGGTCTTGGAGTTTAATGCCGAGCATCCAACCAACCTCTCCACCTCTCCATGGCTCTCTGTGCAACTCAAATTTTGTGCACAGCCTCATGTGAGAGCGTCCACGTCTCGGCACCGGTGCCGAGACGTTGTAGTCTTATACTTGATTTATCCTAAAATATTAATACTTTGTCAAAAACATTAAATTTAGGGGAAACAGATGTCAAAAACACATTGATATTGACATTTGACATACTTATTTATTTTGACGTACTTATTTATTTTTATATTTTTGGTAAAATAGCGGAAATTTCATGATTATTGCTTATTTGTTACTTACACATGTTTCATTTCTCTCTGAACCTAATTTTAAAGTTAACGCAAACGAATTCGCGGGCGGGCGTAAGCTAGTAAACAATATATACATACATACTTAGATTGCTAAAATAACAAGCTTCTTTTTTTAACCCCCCCACGCCAAAACGACGGGGTGTTATTAGTTTAGTGTGCGTATGTGTGTGTTTGTCTGTCTGTGGCAACGTAGCTCCCTGACGGATGAACCGATTTTGTTTTTTTTTGTTTGAAAGGTGTATTGATCGGGGGTGCTTTTAGCTATGTTTGATGAAAATCTGGCCAATGCTACCACAAAATGGCGGATTACAGGTTTTTTCGCAACTCTCCCAATATGGGTTACATGATAGGGCTTGACTAGTAGAATACTATACACCTGTCGGGGGATTTTAAATTTATTTTTGTTGCGTAGTAGAATAAAAAAACAAAAACAAAATACCAGGTAATATTCCTAACTACACAAAAAACAGTACGATTGACTATAAAATTTAAAATGTTGACTATAAATAAGCGATTATAGCTCAGTGGTTAGCGCGGTCGGTTTGCATGCCGAAGGGCGTCAAACCCCAACAATGAGCTTGAGCTGCCGGTGAACGAAAACATCGTGAGGAAACCATAGGATAGTGGTAGAGCACTTTCTAGTATTCGGGTGGCTAGCTATCACCCTCAAGTTGAAAATCTGCCGCCAAGCATGTAACAGTGTGTTTCGGTAGCCTCACTTGAGAGTCAGTTCCATTCCAGGCTAGGTGTACTTTACTATCTTCGGCCACACCGTCACTTAACAGCAGGTCAAATACCTAGCCTGTCAACCATAAAAAAAATACGTGTGGCACTCGGGGACTGACGCGGTAAAGCTATTGCATTAAAAGTTCTGCTATTCATCGATAGATGGCAAAACTAAAAAGTATCAAAGTAAGTAGTAAGTAGCAAAGTAAGTAGTAAGTAGTAAAGTGTTATGAATAAATGATTTGTATTTGTATCACCGCTGTGCCGGTGGGAGTGGGGGGTGTTAGGTTATTTTCGTTACGGAATTTCTGGATTCGGTCTCCACGCTCAAGGCCCGCGATAGAAGCTATGCAATAGCTTAAAATCCTGAGACTTGCAAATGTTGGGTACATTTGTACGATGTATAACGTCATAATTCTTACAGAAGCGAAGAGAAAGTTTAATAACCTATCTAGGCACGAGTAGGTACGTTACCCTACGAAACAAGAGGGGCACCTTTGTGACGGGCGCTCTCCCGTAAATCAGGTGAGAGACAGGTTATTGCCTGCGAACGGTTAACAGGACATATACCGAAATCCGTATGAATTTATTGCCATGAGGGTTAAAGCATTTGAGGGCAATGTCATGTCCCTTCCTTTTCATTGCTTTCATGAGTCGATCCTTGCTTGAGACCAATGTTGGCCAATGAGGAATGCTTATCGTCTAGGTATAAGCACCTGCCACTGCAATACCAGACATTCTGCCAGATCTTGGCTACTAGAGACCATGTTTTATAACATTGACGAGTTGACGATTAAATTACTAGTAAGTAAATATGTTTTTTTTTTTACTTTTTATTGACACTATTTTTTTATATTGACATGTTTTATATCTACACTATTATAAAGAGGAAAGATTTGATTGTTTGTTTTGTTTTGTATTGCATAGGCACCGAAACTACTAGACCGATTTCAACTTTTGTTGGCATAGGCTACTTTTTAATGAAACATGTTTGTGTAAGTAAGAAATAAGCAATAATAATGAAATTTCCGCTATTTTATCAAAAATATAAAAATAAATAAGTACGTAAAAGTCATCAATTTTTTAATAGACGAACGAAATAAATAACACACAATCACAATCAATAGAACAGATTTTTTTTTCTTAAATGTTACTGCTGATATATCTGTAAAATACCAGAAATACAACAATGCAAGCAATAAAATGTAGTAAATAAATACTCCTGATCAAAAATACTTAGCTAGCTCTTTACTGTTGATTGCTAAAATATCCCCAGCAGCCGCGTATTTGTTCTAATTTTTTCAATTGAATCAGAATATAACCAGTTAATATTAAGAGTCGTTCAGTAGGTAAACGCCTAAAACGACCTCTGGATTTCGAATTCTTTTTTAATACAATTTTTTTAATTTAAATTAAAACTGATTTTTGTTTTATTTATGTGGAATTACTCACGTTCGATTTTATCACAAACTCCGACTAAAAATGTGTCAAAACCACGTCAGTTTCCATAGTAAAATTATACTCTCATCTTTATAAGGTTCCGTACCCAAAGAGTATAACCCTATTACTGAGACTCCGCTGTCCGTCTGTATCTCATGAACCGTGATAGACAGTTGAAATTTTCACAGATGACGTATTCCTGTTGCCGCTATAACAACAAATATAATATACTAAAAAACAGAATAAAATAAATATTTAAGGTGGTTCCCTATCAAATAAAAACAACAAACGTGATTTTTTGCCGTGTTTATAGATGATGGTGCGGAACCCTGCGTGCGCGAGTCCGACTCGCACTTGGCCGGGTTTTTTTGCTGAAGACAGGTTATGTGTTTGACAGCTAACCTGATGTAAAGTGAGTAGTGTAAAGAATGTCAAGTTCAGAAAAAAAAGATTAAAGTTATGAATCTCAGCTAAAACGGTGACAACAGGATGCATTTGCACATGGCGATATCACCGTATCAATATTATCAAAATAACGTTATAGATAAGGCGGAACAGACAGACCGACGGCATTCGCTGCTGGTTCAATCTAAAACGCTTATTTGCACTTATACAAGATTACGCGGAACGGTAGTACTAAGCCGAAAGGGTGTAATTCTAGTCATGATTGTGAACAAAGTTTACTGCAACCTTGAAACTGCGAGTTCTGAACAAATTGTTTCGAATAGTTTTTTTTTCTGAATCATTTTGTTAAAAGTACCTAAGTTGTTAATGATGTGTAGAATGAACTCCTATCGGCTTAGTAGGTAGGTACCACCTACTCGTATTATCGTTCCGCATAACCTTGCATAACTACTTAGCCAATATGATTATGTATATGTACATATATCTCTGGAGAGCGTCTCATTCGTGTTATTGTGTCTTACCATTAAAAAAAAATAAAAAACAAAAAAGTTTTTTTAACTTGTATAAGTCCGCTTTTGACCAGCAACTCGCCTCATAGTAAGCAATGATGTGGTCAAAGACGAAGAACGAATCTGAATAGATATCTCTTAAGTCTACCGCATCTTTGCATAACATTCGGCGAGTTGGCAGTTAAACGCAAGCCTATAAAAAAATAGTCTAACAAATATCTATTCACTCTGGCCAAAGGTTTAAACAGTGCTCTATTTTAGCAATTTATCTACCTAGGGTAGGGTATTTATTTATGCTCAAATTCAAAGTTATCATCGATATGACAACAAAAAAATTATGAATCCTTCCTTTCCTGTCCTGTGCCATTTTTTTCAGTTTCATATTTAGCTTCGAATAAATTAAAAACGGTAGATTATTTCATCTTTTAATACGAGCCGAAACCACGAAGAATGAATCCTCTTGTCCTCAGCGCAAAGCACAACAAAGCCTGTCAATGTCAACTAGTGGTAGGTTCCGGCTTTGTCCGAAAAATGTAAAGGAATATCGGCGAGCCAAGGTAAGGAAAATTTTATTTCAACAAAAACATAAATCTTAACAATAGGACAAAAAGAAGTATTAAAGTTTGAGCCAAGTGGTTTAGTACGACAAAAAGAATTAAAATTTGAACCAAGTAAAAGTGTGTGAAATTTTTCAATTCCAAAATTGTGCCTACATTCGGAACTTAATAAAAGTTGTTCACAATGATGAGTACAACTTCAGAGTTTTAAAACAATTTTAAAGTTGTGCCTACGTCGTGCACTTAGTAAAAGTTGTTCATAATAATAATTATGGGCACAACTTCAGAGTGTCAGATCTATTCCAGAGTTGTACTTACGTTGTGCACTTAGTAAAAGTTGTTCATAATAATAACTATGAGCACAACTTTTATCTAGACAAGCTTCATTATAGACTGCATCTTCAATTAAGCCTCTATACGTCATAAACACAGATGTTACTGCAATCAATCATAGAAACTTATAAAAAACATATCTAACAAAGTATTTAAAAATAAACAGACTTACCTATTACTATAACATTCACATCTATCAAGTCAATCATTCAAATTCAAAAACTTTGTAAAAATAGAAAATAAATAGGCATGATGAATTTTAATAAAGGTCAATGTCGATCAGCATAAACTTTAAACTTGATATTTAGATGTTTTTCTCCAAGATTTATATTTTAGTAAAAAAACGCTACCTAAAATTGCTAAAAGTCACACTCGCCAGAGATTAGGTGATAGCATTTTTTTAATCGTATTGCAATAACAAGATACATCTAACTTCATATTCTAGAGCACCTACCTTTACCTTGTACCCTGTATCTGCCTGGGTGCCTTGAAGTCGCGACTGAATCGGTTTCTTCTAGGCAAGCGCGCTCCACCGCATCTTCGCTTAACATCAGGTGGGATGGCGGTCCAACAC
The DNA here is from genome assembly GCA_905404145.2 of Biston betularia. NCBI lineage: Eukaryota > Metazoa > Arthropoda > Insecta > Lepidoptera > Geometridae > Biston > Biston betularia. The sequence goes on from FR989877.1 coordinate 4,005,401, forward strand.
AAGCCTATCTATTATTTAAAAAAACCCTTGCGTTTAACCATCATATATCTATAACACACATCCCTGAAATATTAAGTTAATTAAGGAACCCTTGGAGGGAGTTATGAGGTGGAAACGTTCATTAAAAAATTTTTTCTTGCTAAAAGCGTCACGGAAGCGTCCAAATTGCTTGCTAGCTTATTTAAGCGTAATCCTTACCTGGGAGCAATAATAGTGACACATCAAATTTGGATGACCAATGCAACAACGTGAAACGACAAATCATTACAAAACAGCGTCAGAATCAAACGGACCATCGTCGACCATTCGATTCTAGATCGTTACTCGATCGTTACTCGATTTACGATCGACAGTGGCGATTCTTTCGCGAGCACGACGAATACACATCGTTACATTAAAAGGATAGCATTTGTTTTGTTCGTTGTTAGGTAAAGTTACATAGGTTTTGGTTTGTTATTAGAATTTCTCTAAAACTCATTGCATACAATAGAACTGACCAATTAAACCTGCATAACATGATGCGCAAAGAATTTCGTTATGTCACATATTTTACTTAATACAAGCTAAAAATATTAAAAAATATATACATAAGACTACACAAAAAAATAACTTTAAGTTAAGGAATAAATCTAGCATACGTCACGCGAAATCTTCTGTCTATCTATCTTCGGCTACACCGTCACTTAACACCAGGTGAGCTATGGTCACCTAGCCTATCTACCATAAAAAAAGTAAAATGTGCTTTTAATACCGCGTACGTGAACAAATCTATGGAAACTGACATGGTTTTGACACATTTTACCAACGTTTAATTATATTCCGACTACAGTTCCGACCATATACGGTGGCCTTTTTCAAGGAGCCAAAGCAAAGCATAACGCGCGTGCGGCTTCGACTTACTACGTGCTAGTTAGATTATGCAACATAATTAAACAACGTTAAATAAACGTTAATACGTTGTTAATTAAACGTGAGTCCCGAATAAGTAGAACAAAAATGTAAATAAATCTCTTTTGACACCAAATGTCCTTCCCAAGCGGATATTCCGCTAGAAAAATAGAGTCGAGCACCTGATTTTCCGATGATTTAATTCCACATTCTTTCCTCTGAGGTATACCTGTTAAATAAAGTTACCGAAACTTGTTCGCCGATTCCCTCGCCGTGTCTTCTCCCACTAATATTTATCCGCCTATATTTATTTTGAAAGTTGTGACGTCTCCCAAAGGTGTCGTGGGTACAGACTTTAGCTAAAAGCTTGCGACGGAACTTGAATATATTGCTGTTTCGTATTTTTTTATTTTATTTGAATATATTACAGATGTGACTCTTTCAGTGTTTCCACTAACTTTGTTAGGGATTTTATTGGGTTTGTTATAAAGAAAAAATGCAGAGCGCTTCTCCTTATTAAATCTAAAGTTAACTAAGAAGTAACAATTTCTCTCTTTAATAGACAGAGCAGACGCCCTCTTTGATCCTGAACATTTCCAGTAAGAATTAGCACACGAAAATTCGAATTCACGGATAGCGAACAAATAGGTTTGATGCCAAGAGAATTCATGCCTTATGTTAAAAGAGTCACGGATAAGGTTGGGACATTGCTGAGGAAGTATTCTATCAAGATGGTGTATACTTTTATATCCAAGCCAACTAAACATTTGAGGACGCCCAAGGACGTCATACAGATACAGGATGGATTATATAAGGAAAAAAAACGGAAAGTATCAAGGACACATCGCTGTGGTCAAAAATTGCCAAACACAGAAGTCTGCAATAGCTGAACATTTGCTCGAAGCGGGGTCCAGTCGTCGAATTGAGATCCACGATTTGAAAGTCCGAACAACATAATTTTTGTTAATTTAAACTATCGTAATTCAAAACATCTTAATTTCAACTGGGAAGATGGATTTAGATTGTCGGCGTCGTGGAATCCAGTCATAAGCAAGTGCCCATATCGCGGTGTAGTTTCATAACGGTCTGCTGATACAGTTACATAAAAACGTATGGTTGTCATTAGACAACCATATGTTTTTATGACACCAAAATGAGAGACAATAAGTTTCAAGTTTTGATTTTCGCCATGATGTACAAACTGGGTATCTTCAAGCGTACGTTAAAAGGTACGTTTAGGAAAATATCCTCCATCTTCGATCACAAAATCACTTATAAACAGGTGAAATGTGGATAACGCTTAAATTAAAAAATTGATATCTTTTATCGAAATCTTACTCAAGATATAGCAGAATTTGTAATTCAACACACAAAAACTAAACTAAATGAATAAATTGAAAGAAAAAGATACGGTTACGTTGTTCTAAGTTCAAACGTTAATATAATTGTTATCGACTTTATCAAACTATCAAATCAATCTTTTCAATCGGGAAACGATAGTAATATTCCATGAAATACTAGTGATGAAGGATTATACCGATTTTCAAAAAGAGATCGTCTATTTGCCGCTGATTATATAAAAAGTCTTAATATGTTTGATGTTTTCCTAATGGCGTTAACAATAAAGTTCGATTTTGAAGCTAATAAATTTAGTTTTTTTAAACGACAAATACAGAAGCATTAATTGATTATGAATTTTTGTCTAAATCTTTATCTAATAGATTAATATCATATTGACATGAACCGATATACATAAATAGTTTTTTTTATAAACCATTAAAATCTATGATTAAGAAACATATTTTCACCTATGAATGATGGGTTACACAAAACTGTATTACTTCTTCGTTCCATGAAAAAAAATATTTATGATGGGCAAAACATTTGGAATTTTATTTTTTTAACACGCTTTTATTAGCCTGTCTTGTACATTATGTAATTGTATGTATGTAACGTAATGTTTGGAGTTTTGGCGGGAACGCGGGAAGAGTCGTGTCGCTCCGTTGTATTTTTTTCCAAAACTAGTGTTTTGTCGAGTGTTTATGCATAAAAATGGTGGTGTTTTATTCATAAAGTGCCGAATTACAAGCACGAGTGTGGGAAAATGATATAATGTGGTGAAACATGACTTTTCGTGTTGTTTCCAAAACTCCATCGAAGCTTTATAGTAAAGTCGCCACTACTTTACTAAAGCATGACTGGACTTGACTGACACGAACTGGACTTGACTAAGACTGGACTTTGACAAAACTAGCTACGATGACACTTATTTAACTTTTGAAACTTGAAAATATATAATTACTTGACACTAGCAAATGCTAAAACGCGACGCCAAAACCAAAGAAAAAAAAAACGGAATGTTTTAACTTAATTTTCAACAACTTCAAGACTTTCAATTAAATTGAAAACACTTGCTAAAGACCAGAGACACTCCGCGAGTTTTTTTTAAATTAAAATTTATTTTCGTTTCTTTCAGAATTAGTTATGGCCGACTTTAAAATAAAAAAATAAAACAAATAAATATTGTAGGACATTACACACAGCGCCATCTGGCCCCAAACTAAGCAGAGCTTGTGTGATTGAAGTCAGGTAACTGATAGAATACGTAAATACTTTTTTTTTGTAATTACATACTTATAATACATATAGAACACCCAGACTAGACTACTAGAAACCCTTTCGAATTAGTTCTACTGATACGCGTATCCCCGTTACGTGGAATTCCGTTATGCATTATAACATGTCATTGATTATTTCTTATAAAAAATAAGTTAAAATAAACTGGCGTATATTCATACACATTCTCGTATTTCAATTTAAGTTTTCGTAATATAGCCCACCTCATGCAAAGGCGACTTACGGGAGCGGCAGTTATTTCGGTCACGAATTTTACCGTCACCACCGGCTGTCTAGGGCAGGCTTTATTCTTTCAAACTATACATTCGGTTATATACATTAAAATTCTAATTTTCTAAACAAAATTTTATTTATTTTTTTAAATAGCAAGCGAGTAAAATAACAAGTAAACGCTTACTATATAAAAGTACAAACAAACACACAAGACTTTGTTGTACGTATTTAATCTGTAAAAATCACAGCCAGCCATTCCACGAATTTCATTCATTAAATCTTTTTCCACTCGCAGCTTATTCTATGATTGCTTTTATCTATATTAGGTACTATTTCATACCAATCAATGATAAAACTTATTTTTTAATACAAACGAATTGGTTTTATCGAAAACTCGGAAGCGGTAAAACGTTTGAAAATATGACGCGAAAATCGAATAACTTTGTTTATATTTTACTCTCAGCTCAATTTGTTTATTGTAACTTATCTTACGTTGTAGAGTTGAGTGATTTTCGCTATGGAAAAGTGTGTGAAAGTTATTCGTATGTGCCGTGGAAAATAACACGTAACAAATATTTACCGACGAATAATGACGACAAAAAAGGTTTAATTATTATACCAGATGAAGAATTAAGTTGTATGACTTCCAGTGTATTTCCAATGAAAAGTGGTGTTATAGAAACGAACGTTTACTTTAATTCTACGTCTCAAGAGGATTGGATTTCTGTTATTGTTTATGAAATACATGATGATAAAAATGTTACACTTGCTGATAGAATGGAACTGTTTCCTTTCATAGAAGAATTGAATTTTAAAACTATCAGACTTTCCTTGAAACAATCAAACAATTTTGGATATGTAAGTTTTTCTTTTTTCTGTTTCTTTTGTAAAAGTTATGAGACGAACGAGACTTTCTCCTGATAGTAAGAGGTAACGCTTGTCCTCATTGCAGCGATACACAGAACTTTGTGTAATAAAACAAAGTTTAGGGCATTACTGCTTGGGAGCTCATTAATTTTGAGACTTTTGATGGTTAGTCTCAACAGCCCTGTAATTTACACGCTCACCATGTTGTGTTACTTCACCTAGTTGACTAGTTATTTATTTTACTGTTTGATTACTTAGTTATTTTTGAACATTTTGAAAACCATAGCAAATATCAATGTTTGGTAATTTTGTAGACTTTGTACTCACGTCATAGAATGCACTGCGAAGTGAATCTAGGACGGCAAATTTCAATGAATTTGCGGGATTTGGTGCTTAAAGACCCGCAGGCTGTTGCGGGATCCCGCAGTTACTGGATCTCGCTGGATTGCGGGTTCCTACTTTACTGGATAGAAAACCCTGCTTGTAGTGTCAAATTCACTTGATGCAATTGTTTTATTTTATTTTATTTATTTATTAAGGTACGCCAACAGCACACATATTGTTAAATTTACAAAAACACATTGCGTAAAGTTATGTTCGGATACATGCGCCAGTTATATGCATACACAGCTTGATTAACATATTGCTTGTTTATGGAAATAAACCTACTCTTAAAGAGATTCTACACATTTTTTTTTTAACTATTAAGGAGATTCTAAACTTTTTTTTTTGTTTTACAATTTACAATTGTTTTAATTTACTTATATTAAATTCCAGATTATGCTTTTGGGACAAGCTGCAACCACCTCTACGCTCATTATCCAATCTGTTCAGTTTATACCATCAAAACATAATCAATACACAACATATCTAAACTTTGAGACTAGTCACACAGATGACCATTTTAATCAAATATATTCAACAACAACAGACTATTTGGGCATTCATACAGCAATGAATGAACGCAGCCCTGAAACTGACGCAACTATTATTAAAAACTTTTTTGAATTGAAAGAAAGGAATGAATCTCAACAAGCTAAAAACTATTTTCTAGAGCTAAGTAAAGCAAGCACACAACTAGCAAAGGCTATCACAGTTAAGAAAAAATCTGTTACTCCTTTGGTACCACCAAATGAAGAAATTACAATCAGCTTAGCACCAGCAACAAATGTACCAACAGCAATAATTGATCTTCTTCTTAATAAGCCAACAAAAATTGTAGGACCAATAACAAATATAACTATAGAACCTACAATAGTCATAAGAATGACAAAAGATCCTATAATTACCGTAATATTGGCATCTAATGGACCTACAACTGTTGCAGCACAAACAACAAATGAACTTACACTAATGACACAACCGATAACAGATAAGCCTACAATAACTGTACAACCGACAAGAAATGAGCTTACTCGTACAACAACTACAGATCCAACACTGAAAAAGTTCAGAATGGCAAGAAAAACCAAATCTAATGAGTCTAAAATAACTACACAATTAACAACCAATGCGATTACAGCAACTACAAATCTATCAACAAATAAGCTAACAGTTACTACAGATACAACGACAAACGAGCCTAAAATGCCTATTGATCCAACTACGAATGAGCCTACAATAACTAAAGATTTAAAAACAAATGAACCTATAACGAATTTTCCTCCAACCACAAATAAACCTACAATGACTTTGTCTCCAGCCACAAATAAACCTACGACAGATTTTATTCCTACCACAACTACAGGTGAACCTACGAGTTTTATTCCCACTACAAATGAACCTGCAACGTCATTTGCTTCCACCACAAACCCTACAATGACTTTTGCTCCCCGCACAAATGAACCTACAACGAGTTTTACTCCCAACACAAATGAACCTACAACGACTTTTGCTCCTACCACAAACGAACCTACAACGACTTTTGCGCCCACCACAAATGCACCTACAACGACGTTCACTCCCAACACAAATGAACCTACAACGGTATTTGTTCCCACAACGAATACTCCTACAACGACTTTTGCTCCCACCACAAATGAACCTACGACTACTTTTGCACCTACAACGACTTTTACTCCCGACATAAATGAATCTACAACGACTTTTGTTCCCACCACAAATGAACCTACAACGACTTTTGCTCCTACAATAAATACTCCTACAACGACTTTTGCTCTCACCACAAACGAACCTACAACGACATTTGCTCCCACAACAAATACTCCTACAACGACTTTTGCTCCCACAACAAACGAACCTACAACGACGTTTGCGCCCATCACAAATGAACCTATAACGACTTTTACTCCCCCAACAAATACTCCTACAACGACTTTTGCTCCCACCACAAATGCACCTACAACGACTTTTGCTCCCACAATAAATACTCCTACAACAACTTTTGCTTCTACCACAAACGAACTTACAGCGACTTTTGCACCCACCACAAATGAACCTACAGCGACTTTTACTCCCCCAATAAATACTCCTACAACGACTTTTGCTCCTACTACAAATGAACCTACAACGACTTTTACACCCAACACAAATGGACCTACAACGACTTTTACTCCCCCAATAAATACTCCTACAACGATTTTTGCTTCCACCACAAACGAACCTACAACGACTTTTGCTCTTACCACAAATGAACCTACAACGACTTTTACACCCAACTCAAATGAACCAATAACGACATTTGCTTCCACAACAAATGCTCCTACAACGACTTTTGCCCCCAACACAAATGAACCTACAACGACATTTGCTCCCACAACAAATACTCTTACAACGACTTTTGCTCCCACCACAAACGAACCTACAACGACTTTTGCGCCCACCACAAATGAACCTACAACGACTTTTACTCCCGACATAAATGAATCTACAACGATTTTTGTGCCCACCACAAATGAACCTACAACGACTTTTGCCCCCACAATAAATACTCCTACAACGACTTTTGCTCCCACCACAAACGAACCTACAACGACTTTTTCTCCCGACATAAATGAATCTACAACGACTTCTGCTCCCACCACAAACGAACCTACAACAACTTTTGCGCCCACCACAAATGAAGCTACAACAACTTTTGCTCCTATCACAAATGAACCTACAACGACATTAGCTTCCACAACAAATACTCCTACAACGACTTTTGCACCCACCACAAATGAACCTACAACGATATTTACTCCCGACACAAATGAACCTACAACGACATTTGCTTCTACAACAAATAGTCCTACAACGACTTTTGCTCCCACCACAAACGAACCTACAACGACTTTTACTCCCGACATAAATGAATCTACAACGACTTTGGCTCCCACCACAAACGAACCTACAACGACTTTTATTCCGCCAATAAATACTCCTACAACGACTTTTGCTCCCACCACAAACGAACTTACAACGACATTTGCTCCCACAACAAATACTCCTACAATGACTTTTGCTCCCACCACAAACGAACCTACAACGACTTTTACTCCGCCAATAAATACTCCTACAACGACTTTTTCTCCTACCACAAATGAACCTACAACGACATTTACTCCCAATACAAACGAACCTACAACGACTTCTGCTCCCACAACAAATACTCCTACAACGACTTTTGCTCCCACCACAAATGAACCTACAACGACCTTTGCGCCCAACACAAATGAACCTGTAACGACTTTTGCTCCCACAATAAATACTCCTACAACGACTTTTGCTCCCACCACAAATGAACCTACAACGACTTTTACACCCAACACAAATGAACCTACAACGACATTTGCTCCCACAACAAATACTCCTACAACGACTTTTGCTCCCACCACAAACGAACCTACAACGACTATTGCGCCCACCACAAATGAACCTACAACGACTTTTACTCCCAGCACAAATGAACCTGCAACGACTTCTGCTCCCACAATAAATACTCCTACAACGACTTTTGCACCCACCACAAATGAACCTACAACGACATTTCCTCCCAACACAAATAAACCTACAACGACATTTGCTCCCACCACAAACGAACCTACAACGACTTTTGCGCCCACCACAAATGAACCTACAACGACTTTTACTCCCTACACAAATGAACCTGCAACGACTTTTGCCCCCACAATAAATACTCCTACAACGACTTCTGCTCCGACCACAAACGAACCTACAACAACTTTTGCGCCCACCACAAATGAACCTACAACGACTTTTACTCCCCCAATAAATACTCCCACAACGACTTTTGCTCCTACCACAAATGAACCTACAACGACATTTGCTTCCACAACAAATACTCCTACAACGACTTTTGCACCCACCACAAATGAACCTACAACGATATTTACTCCCGACACAAATGAACCTACTACGACATTTGCTTCTACAACAAATAGTCCTACAACGACTTTTGCTCTCACCACAAACGAACCTACAACGACTTTTACTCCCGACATAAATGAATCTACAACGACTTTTGCTCCCACCACAAACGAACCTACAACGACTTTTATTCCGCCAATAAATACTCCTACAACGACTTTAGCTCCCACCACAAACGAACCTACAACGACATTTTCTCCCACAACAAATACTCCTACAATGACTTTTGCTCCCACCACAAACGAACCTACAACGAATTTTACTCCGCCAATAAATACTCCTACAACGACTTTTTCTCCTACCACAAATGAACCTACAACGACATTTACTCCCAACACAAATGAACCTGTAACGACTTTTGCTCCCACAATAAATACTCCTACAACGACTTTTGCTCCCACAACAAATACTCCTACAACGACTTTTGCTCCCACCACAAACGAACCTACAACGACTATTGCGCCCACCACAAATGAACCTACAACGACTTTTACACCCAACACAAATGAACCTACAACGACATTTGCTTCCACAACAAATACTCCTACAACAACTTTTGCACCCACCACAAATGAACCTACAACGATATTTACTCCCGACACAAATGAACCTACAACGACATTTGCTTCTACACCAAATAGTCCTACAACGACTTTTGCTCCCACTACAAACGAACCTACAACGACTTTTACTCCCGACATAAATGAATCTACAACGACTTTTGCTCCCACCACAAACGAACCTACAACGACTTTTATTCCGCCAATAAATACTCCTACAACGACTTTTGCTCCCACCACAAACGAACTTACAACGACATTTCCTCCCAACACAAATGAACCTACAACGACATTTGCTTCTACAACAAACACGCCTACAACGACTTTTGCGCCCAGCACAAATGAACCTACAACGACTTTTACTCCCAACACAAATGAACCTACAACGACTTTTGCTTCTACAACAAACACGCCTACAACGACTTTTGCTCCCACCACAAATGAACCTACACCGACTTTTACTCCCAACACAAATGAACCTTCGACCGTTATTTCTACAACAAATATACCTACAACGACTGCAGCTTTGGCTACAGAAACCCCAGAAGAAGATGCATTAAACTTCTGGACTCCTTTTACAATAATCATTGTGTCCCTTGGCGGTGTTCTTGGAATTGTATTGCTAGGTTTTGGAATATGGTTGTGTCAGGCTTCCAGTAAAGATATGGACTTACAAAATATTTTGTACGACGATAGCTCGAATAATGTACCTCAACTTGCCAGAATGACAAGTTTTGAAAACGCAGTATAAAATGTATAATACATTTTTTTATTATAAATATGATCGTACGACACTTTTTATTTGAACTAAACAGGAGTAAACTACTTACCATTGTTGATTAGCAATCTTTCAATGTCATACATTTCTTTTACATTCCTGTATCTATCATGATTGTTATACAAGTTTATATTTTACTTGTTTTTATTATATTTATATTTCAGTCATTATGTTTTTATCTGCGATATTCGTTAATAAAACGCAATGAGAGTATAAGAAAAAGCTTTATTATTAAGAACAACAATGATATTTTTAGATGTTACTGAACTTCTGTAGACAATTTAAAGTAGGTTATTCACAATTTTTTCTCTTTTATATTTTCATTAACATCTGACGTTCCGTTAGATGTCAAGATTACATAATCCAACGAAATACCATTAGCAGCTAACGTTTGATGAACAGCCAAAGATCTATTTACAATCGAAGTTTTATCAACTGCTGAAGAAGCGTTACGAAAAGAAGTTGTATTAACAGTTGAAATGACATTAGCAGCCGACGTTCCATTTTTATGGAAATTACTTCGAGGTGTTTGCTTTTGAAATAGATTCTTAAAGAGGACAGTAAAAGGTGCCTCCACCATCAGATAAATTGGCACGGAGATAACGTAGGAAACCACTACAATAAACAGAAGAACTTTCATCTGAAAAAAGTAAAGTAGCATTAGAAACTCATCACTTACATGGTACAATTACTTCTTATTACTAGCCTCTTAAATATTTTGAACCCAATCGATATTAATTCGAAAATTGATGTAAGTTTTACTGGACACAAGATCACGGATCTGATTTATACCACTAAGCTGGCCAAGTTTGGGTTGGTAAACACACACATTTTCAAGAACTCTTGAGCATGTAGGTTTCCTCACGATATTTTCCTTCGCCGTTTGAAGTCATCGGCAATACACACATGACTTAGAAAAGACAGAGGTTCATGCCTGAAATTTGAACGCAAGGTCTCCAGATTCGAAACCAGGTGTCCCAACTAGGCTATTGAAACTACTTTGCTATTTTGCGTACTTACTATATTGAAAAAGGAAAAGTAAGCAAGCTGCGTTCTAGATCCCATTATCACATGGACGAGCATCATGTGCAACAGAAACACGCAGTAAGTCAGTCGACTCGGCACCACCCAAAAGCGCCACTCGAACGCTGCCTTGAGGTACGCTGGGGGCAAAGAAACCAGAGTCGATTGATTCAGGTGTTACTTTGCGGAAGTTCATTTTGTGTATTCAAGAAATATATATTTAGTGTATTTCCGCTTAAAAGTCGTTTCGGTTACAACTATAACGAGAATTTCAATTAAATATTTATCTAACTATACTACAATTTTCAAATAACTATCCGAAATATTACTTAATATACGGCATAAAGTTAAAATCGAAATAACTAATTAAAATAACCATATGTTTTTTCGTCAATGGGTTGACAAAAAAAAACATATGGTTATCTATGGTTGCCTGGAAGAGATTGCTTTCAACGATAAGGCCGCCATTAATGGTACTAGCTCTTAAATTTCTTGTTTGTGTTATGTTGTTGATTTCGAGAGTTCTGGTAACACAATAATCTACACTAATATTACAAAGAGGAAAGATTTGTATTTTTGTATGTTTGTAACGAATAAACTCAAAAACTACTGGACCGATTTTAAAAATTCTTTCACTGTTGGTAACAGGGGTTGACATTGAGGGGGGCATAGGCTACTTTTTATCCCTATTTTCCCACGGGAACGGGAAATACGCGAGTGAAACCGCTAGTAATATACTTAAATATGTAATTAGGTTATTTATACTTGAGTGTTCTGCTACAAAAGATGCACGTACTTGGGGTTTTACTGAGGAATGTTGCAATTGCCAACGCGGTGGTCAGGCCGAGTAAAAGTCGGACGGCTGAGCTGTGAATAGCGCGAACGAACAGCGAAGCTTGCGGGGCGTTATCATAGAATATGCGGCCTGAGTACAAAATCAGCGGAATAGCTAAAATTGATAAATACTGCACCAAGCTGCACCACTGAAACAAACGAAAATACTCTTAAATTAAAACTGATTGCATGTCGCAGTTGAACCTTCACCGATAAAAAGTGCTCGTTGTGTTAATCTAGAGTAGGTATGATCTACATTTTTTTTTAATGGTTGACAAGCTAGGTATTTGACCACAGCTCACCTGATGTCAAGTGAAGGTGTGGTCGAAAATGGTAAAGCACACCTAGCTTGGAATGCATGAATTCCAATTTAACCCAAAAATGTGTTAAGGTGGTTCGATTTCCGTACAAACAAATTTTTGCCATTTATGGAGAAATGGATCACAATTTTACAGTGAAATCACAGCTACTGGCATTTATTTTGGTCTTTTTTTGCGGTTAATCACAAATGTTTGAAAAAAACAGTAAATTATTCATAATCTACTGTTTTATTCAAACATCAGAAATCATTTATGAATTTGATTTACCACCACCACATTTCCACCTTAACCCATATTACTAGTTTTTACATTACTACTTTTTCTTATGAATTCGGGCATGCAGACTTCCTCACGATGTTTTCTTTCACCGTTTGAAGTCAGCGGCAATACGCATAGAAAGGACAATATCGCAGGACATTTTACACGGTGCCATCTAGCCCCAAACTAAGCAAAGCTTGTACTATGGAAACCAGATAACTAATAGAATACTTATATGCTTTTTTTGTAAGTATATACTTATAATACATACAGACATGACAAACATTTATTGTCACAAATTTTTTGTCCTGTTTGGGTATCGAACCCACGCCCTATAGTTCGGAAAATAAGTGTTTTGCTTACCTTAGTACTTATTAGGTGACTACTTTTTTTCTGCCAATCACTGAGTAGTGAAGCAGTAGCCATACCAATTATGAAACACGGTAAGTTGCAATGTCCCAATATGTGCTGAAGCCAGAATGTGCCTCCCGACAATGTCCTAGTGAATCTAAGAAGTCATAAAAATATTAACTTTTTTGAAAAAACACTATAACGGTATAAGCCTCGACAAAGGAATATTTCAAGTTTTAATTTTAGATTTAATTCCAATTAACTGATACGTAACAAGTCCTGATAAATTTATTTTACCAGTGTTCCTTATTCATGACGACACGGCGACGTCCCCATTTTTTTCTCTCTTCGTTCCGTCTCTTACTTACACAAAAGGTTGAAACTTTGAAATTGTGAGAAATACCCAAATTACCAACATACATAATTATACAAAAACACTACAATCTCTTTATAAAAAAACCTCTGGAACAAACTTGTGTATGTCAAGATTTCGCAGACATAAAAAATTAAAACTTTTTAATTTTGGATCCAGTTCGCTCAAAAAAAATATTTGGATTTGGACAAAAAGAGACTCCTTATGTGACGTTGCATTCTTTGTTACTGATATATTGATTACAATCAAGAAGTGTCTCTGGGCCATTTTTTTTAAATTGTTGATAGTCTAGGTGTTTGACCACAGCTCACTTGATGTTAAGTAAAGGTGTGGTTGAAGATGTTAAAGCACCTCTAGCCAGGAATTGAACTGGCTCTTAAGTGAGGCTGCTGGAACACACCGTTAGGTACTTGGCGGCAGATTTTCCACTTGAGGGTGGTAGCTAGCAAGCCGAGTACTAGAACGTACCCTACCACTATGCTGTGGTTTCCTCACGATGTTTTCCTTCACCGACAGCTCAAGCTTATTGTTGGGGTTTGAACCCACGCCCTTTGGCATGCAAACCTAACCACCACCATCACCTAACCACTGAGCTATCATCGCTACAAAATGCAATGACAATGTTAGACTACGGCATCAGCGCCAGAATTTGTGGCATCATAATATAGTCTGGTCAGTGCCTTCATTTGGTTTGTCGATACTCTTTGAAATAGTTCAGAAGGTGTGAAGTTTGAAGAAGAATGATGAAAAAATACAAACTGAGGTGCAACAATAACGCCATCTAAATCGTTCAGCATAGTGTGAACGGCAGGTGCCACTGCGCTGAGTAGCAGAAGAATTCCCAGCACTATACGACGTGAGCGTCCACGTGTCATGACATACGCTGTAACAGCCACCAGAAAGACTTGGGTTTCTGCAGCCAATTGCCTGGAACGGTATATTGTATGCTTAAGATTTAGAAAACAATACGTTACTATCTAAATAATGATTACTATGAAAAGTCGTCAACGCTCTTTACTGAAAGAGCTCACTTATAGCTGCAGGTAGACCAGAGAGTCTAGCGAGGCAATTTGCGTCAAAAACCTTCGTATGGTTTTATATACTAAGATGTATGATACCTATGTAGTAGTAAAGTTATTGTACAAAATTAGTCTGATGATAAGTATTTTTTTTTTTATGGTTGACAAGCTAGGTGTTTGACCACAGCTCACCTGATGTTAAGTGATGGTCGTGTGGTAGTGTGCCTGGGTTGCCTCAAGGTATTTTCCTTCACAGGACCTACCTTTGAGGACCCTATTCATATTTTGCTTGAAGCGATCTAGATTATAGTTCGGTGGAAAAACCAGAGATGTTAAGCCATTCCACAAATAGGTACAAAAAACAATCGATTAAATTGAATGCTACAAGACTTCCACGCATCTATAAGTAGTTTGCACTTCTGGCGATGGTAGCCGTACCGCCGTACCAGTGCAAGCATATGATGGTGTTTTGTTTATAGAGTGACGAAATTATTTTGCATAAAAATCAAGCGCATCGACTATGGATATATAAATTTAAAAAAAATAAAAATATAAGTAATACATAAAGCCATATTTAAAGATACATGGACGTTAATTTATTCTTACCATGTTGGGAGAAGGCAACATTTGCTGTCATCTGAGTAGTTATTGATGAAAAAGAGATGACGCCACCCATAGTTGCGGCAATCTGCCACTATAGACCCCGTGACAAATAGCTTCCACATTGGACCCGAGCCTACGTGCCGGAGCCATGTCGTGGACAGGGCTAGGCTTATCATCAGAACTGGTACGAGTCTGAACAAAGGCAAAGGTAGGTCAATAATCGCATAGCTTCAAACTTCTCAATACTTTTTTTTATCTAACAGATACATAATTATGTGTTTTTATAATGTGAGTCCGATTATAATTTTGCCTTTCATCTCAATATTCTCTCATCTCGTTCGGCTAAAAGACAAATTAGTGTTACTTATGTGAAGATTTGTTTTGTTTTGTTTTTTTTGTTTGTGATTTGATATTCTCAAAGAAGTGTGAAGTCTTTTAATCATACTCACATTGAGAAGAAGCTCGCATTTAGCAAGTACTGCTAGAAATATTATTTTAAAATATAGAGCTGATCCGGAATATTGTTCAATCCTTTTCTATCTTTAACTCTTTGCATACTTATATCTGATCTTTCTTTTCCTTTGTTGGACCTTATGTAATCATTTTTAGGCTAGACTTTTGTCATTACGTGCATTAGTTTTAGTAATATGTTTACAGTCACTGTTTGCTCAATTCAATTCTCTATCAGGTTTAGTTTGCCGATAGGTTCAACTATGCTTTCTTTACATACTTTTTCCGGATACTTGACTTGAGTAAAAGCACTTAATATTTCGTAAAAATATCCAGTTTTATCTTAAATAATATTTAAATATATTTTTTTTTAATGGTTGACAGGCTAGGTGTTTGACCACAGCTCACCTGATGTCAAGTGAAGGTGTGGCCGAAGATGGTAAAGCACACCTAGCCTGGAATGCAACTGGCTCTCAAGTGAGGCTGCCGGAACACACCGTTAGATGCTTGGCGGCAGATTTTCAACTTGAGGGTGGTAGCTAGCCAGCCGAGTACTAAAGTACCCTACCACCATGCTTTGGTTTTCTCACGCTGTTTTCCTTCACCGGCAGCTCAAGCTCATTGTTGGGGTTTGAACCCACGCCCTTCGGCATGCGAACCTACCGCGCTAACCACTGAGCTATCATCGCTACAAATTTAAATAACATCCAAACAAATTTAAATATTTGATATCCGTATCCGAATCCGAATAAGCCCAATATTTATGAACTGTCTCACTGCTAGGCGCATGCCTCTTCGCAATGTGAGAAGGAAGTCCATAGAACCACCAAGCTGTTCAAGTGCAAGTCGGCAGATTTCACACATCTAAGAAAACTTTTTTAAGGACTCTCGTACATGTACGAAATTTGAAAATAGTACCCACCATCAATATTGTCATTACCTACTAAATCTCAGTAGCATTATTTTAGGAATGTCTCGTAGCGTAAATGAGCGTTTCCGCTCTTCCATCTGCAATAAGTACGATGTCAGGAAGCCGGAGATGAAAAAGAAAACTTGTACAATATTCATCCCGTTGAATATCATGTGGTAGAATGGACTTTCAAACGCCTGTAAGAAACAAATTAAATAGTGACATTGCGACACATTATATTATTGTTTTCATATTTTTATATAGTTTGTACCAACAATCACTACAAAGCCACTATAAACCAATGGTTGTTTAATAGATACTTCCAGCACCAGGACGTCAACAGTACGTACATTAGCAATAATAATACATTCTGCGGCCCACAGCCTACAACCTTATATCATATCTGTTCCGTTTGGAATGCATAAGTCTTTTTACGACACTTTAAATAGTTAAATTATTATTGCTATCATAACAAACAAAATAAAAAAATAAACTTAAATTAATACTATTTACAAAGTTTATACAAAAAACCCGTCAGAGGAGGGATATGTGGCCAGAATCCTGGCAGCATTGCCGGATGGCAATGCTTAGCGGTTTTTTGGCGGGAACGCGGGAAGAGTCGTGTCGCTCCGTTGTATTTTTTTCCAAAACTAGTGTTTTGTCGAGTGTTTATGCATAAAAATGGTGGTGTTTTATTCATAAAGTGCCGATTTACAAGCGCGAGTGTGGGAAAATGATATAATGTGGTGAAACATGAGTTTTCGTGTTGCTTCCAAAACTCCATCGAAGCTTTATAGTAAAGTCGCCACTACTTTACTAAAGCATGACTGAACTTAACTGACACGAACTGGACTTGACAAAGACGACTTTTACGATAGCTATAGCTAAGATACGGCAGAAATAACACTTAAGACAAGACTCCGGCTGAAGGAATTGTGTAACATCCATGGCCAGAATAAATTATTAAAAAAAAAAAGCAATGCTTAGCTTTTGACCAAAGTAGATATCAGCATTCTGGTCACCTGAAGCCTCCTCTAAACGTTTGGCCAGGTCCTGATAAAATTTCAACCCCAATCGGCACAAAAAGATACACTCTATCCAAATAACTATCATAACTAATTACTGATGCTTAAATGCCACGAAATTAACACTATAATAGAAAATGTTGGAGGATGATTCATACAACCCAGTATAGCACTAAATTAAACAAAGTTTGAACTAGAAGAATAGGATGGAATGAAAACAAAATCGGACTGGTAGTTTTGGAGGAAAATGGCAACATGGATTTGCACAAACAAACATCCTCTCACTATGTAGGTACTATGGAAGACAGATAACTGTTACTGATATAATACTTTTTTTTTTGTAAATACATACAGTACACCCAGACACAGAACAAACATTTGTTTGTCCCACAAAGTTTGTCCTGGGTGGGAATCGAACCAACGCCCTTCAGCTCTTGAAGCAGACATTCTACCAATGGGCCAACAGTGCTGTCAATACTATGGGAACCAGAACTGATAGAAAACTTAATATATTATATACTTTAACTATCTATTGTTTTACTTTTTGATGTATGACTTGGGTGTTATCGATGAAATATTTGAAGAACTTGACCACGCCGGTCTGGTCATGCTGAGATAGTATTTCAAACAGTTAGATGTTATACCATGCAGTGAAATACAGTCTTATAACTGTAGTATTATTATGAACAGTGTGCAAGATTGATCGTAAGATCAGGTATACCTTTTCTACGTCATGTGGATTTCTTGCAAATCCAGTTATAAACGTTATTAATGCGTGCAATAATATTGTTAATACATTTGATACAACTCTGCAACCAAAATAATAAAAGTTATTAAGGCTAAAAAACATAAATTGCAAAAACTTAAAACTAATAAAGATCTTTAAAGAAGTTATATCATCTTTTCTTCGATTTATTTAAATTACCCCAATATCTTTACACGAATTTTCTCATTCATAAAATTTAATTAAATCTATCCAGCCAGTCAATTGACATGCTGGCTGGATACATTTGAAATGTTGCCATTTTAACCAAATATAAAACAGCTGAAATGGTTTCTTGTGTTTGACAAATACGAAAACAGACAGACAAACATCAGCATTCACTTTTTAAACATTCCATTGGTGTGATTTCCATTGGTGGTGCGATGCGAGCTCAGTGGTTATCTCGGTCAGTTCACACGCCAAAGGACGTGGATTCAAGCCCCAACAATAAGTATTATTAGTAAGTAATTATTAACTCTCTCTGACATTTTTTATATTCATATATAGTGATGACATATCATTACTATAGCATTCAAAATTAGCTTTTATTGTATAGGTATACAGTATAATTATAGTTTACCTGGCACCGTGAAAGAACTGCAAATCCCATAGCTTAACGTCATTGGATTCAGTATTTGTCAGGCGTTTCCAATTACGCATTATGGAAAAACTGAGAAGCATTGAGTTTTCTGAAAATAAAAACAAAATAAATAATAATAATATAACTCTTTATTGTATACACCAAAAAATAAATAAGAAGTAAATAGAGTATTTATCTACTAAAATTAAAGATCTACATTATGCAGTATTTTTTCTTCATAATGGTTCTGTGCATTTGTAGTTTTTTTGAAGTTGGTTTTTTAAACCAGTCACTTATTTTTGATGGACTGCACACCTAATAAATAAACCTCTTTTTACCTACAGTGATGATTGTAGGCCTTTTTATGTGTAAATTACATAATGATATGTACTATTACAGTCTCTTAAATGTGTGTTGCTTGTAGTGTTATTCGTTGTAGTGTCTACTTGTCTAGTCTTGCTTTAATACATACTTTCTTTCTTTCTTCCTTTTTTATACGAGAGATTTATTAAGACTTAACTTATTTGTGTTTTGCTTTCCCTACAAGGGCTCATTGGAAGCCGAGTGCTGGTCATACCACTTAGTATGACATTGTACTAAGGTGAGCCCCTATTTGTTTGTGTTTGTGTTACAAAATGAAAATTAATTTCTCTCTTTTCTTCTTGGTACTTGAAAGAAAATACTTTCAGCGAAAAAGTATTTATCAAACTAACCATTTCCCGACGCTCGTTCATGTTGTTTGCGTGTAAAATAGTCGTAGGCACTTCCAACAATAGTCACGATGACAAGTCCAAATATTACGGTCAGTACAGTCCAGTCCCAATCATCGATTTCCAGTGGTTCATTGTAATGGTCACAGTAATACAATGTGGACACTTTCGCGTTCAAGCCATATTCGCTGCGCAATGAGTCATTGAGGCATGCCTCAAGGGAGCGTGTCAGGTCCTCTGTAGTATTTGAGCTGATATACTTATGACAAGATTTCTTGACACAGACTCCTCTGTCAATGATGCTGTGGTTGTAATGTTTGAATCTGAGACTTGAGTATTCCTGGAATGAGGAAAAAAAATAGATTAGTAGTTAGCCGAGTAAGGTCGCTCAAATGAGCTGCCGATGAAGGAAAACAACGTGAAGAACCATGGTGATTAGGTACTCTTTACTTTGTACTCGGTTGGGTAAGTTTGTGGCCTAACGTCTATCGACCATAAATAAGGCTTGAGTTGCCGTCAGAAGGAAAACAAAAAAGCGCTCAATACTTTAACGTTTGACCACGGAATTTGAAACGGCAAAAACTTTGTGCATATAAAATTACGTATAAAAACATCTAATGATTGTTATTTATAAATACAGCTACAGAACCTTTTAAAAAAAATTATCACGATATACACTTAACAATTTGTATATTTATTGTGAGTTACATTTATCATGTGCATGAGTTCATTCCCGGGATCTGCATATAGATGAAGCTGCAGCATGCAATAGGTGCTGTTCTCCTCGACCATACACGGCTCATACTCATCCAGGAAGAAAACCGGAGGCATGCGCTGATACTCCGCATCTAATTAAAAAAATAGTATGTGTGAATATGTGAACACTTAGTCTTGTCAAAAGGAATCATTTTGGCGTATCTTTTAAGAATTAATATTACAAAAGAATCAATACTTCGTCACAAAATCTTTAGAAGCCGTTCTCAAACCGAAATTACCACCCAAAGCTAAAATTGTATACAAAACATTATAAAGTAATACAGAATTAATTAGGTAATTGTTACGAGAATAATCGCCTTCAAGCTGCGAGCGAATCGGTTTCTTCTAGGAATACCTACTAGAATTGAGTATAAGTTAATGAAGGCACTCCTTCCAGGAAAAAGTATCTACAGTTTAGTTCATAAAATGTTCACAATAATTTAGTACGATTCAACTTGAAAAATAATTTTGTAGCGATGATAGCTCAGTGGTTAGCGCGGTCGGTTCGCATGCCGAAAGGCGTGGGTTCAACCCCGAACAATGAGTTTGAGCTGCCGGTGAAGGAAAACATCTTGAAGAAACCTTAGCATGGTGCTAGGGTTCTTTCTAGTTCTCGACTAGTTAGCTACCACCCTCAGGTTGAAAATCTGCCGCCAAGCATCTAACGATATGTTCCGGCAGCCTCACTTGAGAGCCAGTTCCATTCCAGGCTAGGTGTGCTTTACCACCTTCGACCACACCGTCACTTAACATCAGGTGAGCTGTGGTCAAACACCTAGCCCGTTGACCAAAAAAAAATCAAAAAATAATACCCTACTCAACTCTTTAATGAAGGTTAATGACAACGGCTCGTAGGGCTCGATGACATGGCGTGTCTAATTAAAAAGTTAGGGTACTGGGTTTCATATTAAAAATCTTAATAATCACACTAATATTATAAAGGTGTAATTGTGTGAGTACGTTTGTTACTTCTTCACACTCAAACGACTGGACCGATTTTAATGTAATTTGGTTGGAGGTAGCTGACACCCTGGATTAACACATTACTTTATATTCCAAAATGTTTACTTGGAAAACACCGCGGGGCGCAGCTAGTATCATAAATGTAAAAGTTTCTGTGGTTGAATGGATGGATGTTTGTTTTTTTTTGTTCTCTGTACTCTTTTCTATTTATGATGTGCACAATAAAGCGAGAGTGCACAATAAAGCGTTCTATCTATCTGTCTGTCTGTCTGTCTGTCTGTCTGTCTGTCTGTCTGTCTGTCTGTCTGTCTGTCTGTCTGTCTGTCTGTATGTCTGTCTGTCTGTCTGTCTGTCTGTCTGTCTGTCTGTCACTTACTGCTATTTTTTATACAAATGGTATAACCGTGTAGTCCACAGAAATATCTGAAAAGTTTCAGTTATCTACTAATGACTACGCACAATATATCAACATTCCTAATAGATCGGCTCGATGTCGGTATGTCGCGTTGCGTCAATTAAAACCGAAGCCGCATTTGAGCATTTCCGCATCGCCAGTTCAAGCTATTTACGACTGATTGAAAAGTTCTCGTAAAAGTAAAATATAATGTTTAACGTTAACGTTTGGTTCATGTATTGACAGTCAAATCTATTGGCAAACACGTTTAGGATGCTGTTGCGGCTGCCCCGGACCCGACGATACAGAGATGTGCACTCTTTTCGCAATGTCGACTAAAAACAGTCGACCCGCGATTCTGCGAACATTCCAGAGGCGCTGCAGTGCCGGGGCAGCCCCAACAGTACCCTAAATGCATTGTTTTATTCAAAATCAAAATCAATATGTATTTATTTGCTATGTACAGGTGTCATAATGTTGGTACATAAATAAAACGTCGCTTAAACCATACTTAACCCAGTATTAGGTGTGCAAAAATTAGAAAAAATTGTTACTATTAGAATGTCAAATGGGATAAAATAATAATGTCAAGTTTATATAATTAAATATGTCATGAGTCATATTGAACACGTAGGGCGCTGTACCGCTTCTACGTATATGACACCCACAGATCACGGAGAAAAAAAAATAGACTATCTAAATTAAAATAAAAAAATGAATAGTTATGTTAAAAAATAACTTACCGTTTAATTTGTAAATGATAGCTGAGCTCAAACTGAAAATTGAAATAAAAATCCACACACTTTGAAACATTTTGTGCATCTTTTTTAAATGACTACTACAACTTGATGTTGTCTTGTAACTAAATGGTGGACGACTGCCCGCCGTACCCGGCGTTATTTTTATTTGCAGCCCAAAAAAAAATACTTGTTTTAGATTTCAAGAGAAATCTGTAGAAACTTCCGCGATGAGTCAGGCTATAAATAAACAATTTTGGGTTTTATCCTCAAATTAATTGATAGCTATACAGAATTATTAAGCTTGTGTACTAAACCACTAAACTTAAGGAGTCGTTGTACCCTTCTTTTGAAGCGATGATAGCTCAGTGGTTAGCCATAGCGTGGTGGTAGGGTACTTTCAAATACTCGGGTGGCTAGCTACCACCCTGAAGCTGAAAGTCTGCCGCCAATCTAACGGTGTTTTTTTTTTTATGTAAAAAGTAATGAGACGAACGAGATGCTCTCCTGATGGTAAGAGATGACGCCTGTCCATGACCATCGCAGCGACAAACAGAACTTTAAGTAACATAAAAAAGTTCAGGGCATCACTGCTTTGACGCTCATTACTTTGAGACTTTTGATAGAGTTAGTCTCAACAGCCCAGTAATTTCGCTAGCTGCAGTACCCTTCAAAACGGAACACAGTAATGCTTACACACTACTGCTTAGCGGCAGAATAACTGGTACTGCGGTGGTACCTACCTAAACGTCCTCCTGCTAAGGAGATCTACCACCAAGGTTTATTCCGGTAACCGCACTTGAGAGCCAGTTTCATTCTAAGCTAGGTGTGTTTACTATCTTAGACCACACCGTCACGTAACATTAAGTGACCTGTGGTCAAAAAAATAGCATGTCAGCCATAATTAAAAGTTACTATGGGCACAATTCTAAAATCATGAATAAGAAAATAGCAGTTCCACAAAAAAAGTATGTTGATTCTTGACCAAGATCCTGGAAGAACTGTTTTTTTGTCACAATGTCAGAGTTGTCTTCAAGTAAAAGTTCATTATGATGAGTACAAAGTATAATCTATCTATCTATAGAATCTATACTATTATAAAGAGGAAAGATTTGATTGTTTTTTGTATTGAATAGGCTCTGAAACTACTAGACAGATTTCAAAAATTCTTTCACAGTTAGGAAGCTACACTATCCCCGTGTGACATAGGCTACTTTTTATCCCTGTATTCTCACGGGAATACAGGAATAAAAAGTAGCCTAAGTATAGTAATTAATAATTGGCGGAATGGTCGCGTAACATACATACAAAAAAAAATATATACAGTCTAATTGAGAATTTCCTGGTTTTTGATTCGGTTAAAAATTAACTAAATTTGAGTAATTTCAACATGGTGGTAATGTGCTCACATGATGAATATTTTTACTGGACAGTTAAAAAAGGTTAGCGCGGGGTAGAAGTAGGTCCCCCCCGTGGGTTCCCGCCTTGTCGTGGCGGGGGGGCTGAGTAACCGTGACTGGTCACCACGGTGAAACTAAGCGGAACCCGAGGTGGGGCTGCTTCTCCGGGTGTTCCCCCGGGCCTGGTAGAAGCGGCCAAGTAGGTTGCGGACTGTGTGGGCGGTATCGCAACTGAGGCGGGCTGCAGTGTCGAATGGGAGACACTGCGGCTGAGGGCTGGAGGCCGCGGCGGGAGAGGACTGTCGGTGTTTCGTTGCCGCTTTCCCTACCTTCCGCGGCCTTAACGGGGCCGCCACCGTTTGATGGCGGACGCGGTGGGGCTGCAGGGGAAGAGGAGTGTCGGTGTTGCGTTGTGCCGCTCTCCCTGTCCTCTGCAGCCGTGGTGGCAGGCGGCGGGGCCACTCACCTGACCCGTCGCATGAGGACCACTGGCGTTCAGACATGGGGTCGTCTGGCGCCAGTTGTTATAGGTCCTCGAGGTGGGTCACGACAAGCCATGTTATGGCATGTCGCGACGGCAGGAGGGGCCCGACCCCGGGAGGTGGCCTGGCGACGGGCTCTCCACGTGTCCCTCTGATGAGCTGAGGGCGCAGTGGAGGAGCCGAGTGGGAGGGGGTTGCGGAATGGGGGGAGTGCCGGTCTGGCGATCCCCATTCCAAGCAACCAAGTGGCAGGCGGCGGGGCCACTTATCTGACCCGTCGCATGGAGACCAGGGGCGTACGGACATGGGGCTGTCCGACGCCCATTTGCTGGTTTGGTCTCCGAGGTGGATGACGATGTGTCGGGTGTTCGGACACATCGTCATTGTTGCGGGGTGAGCTTAGGCTCCCCGAGGCGGGTCCGCGAGGACAAGCGCTGTCGAGGCCGCGGTAGAGTGCGAAAGCGTGCCCGCAGCCTCGACACAAAGCGCCGAGGTGGAACACTCCAGGGTTTTTAGTGGGTAGGCCGTCATTAGGACGGAGAGTCCCACATAACCACCGTGCCCGCCCCAGGGCCGGTGGTATACACAAAGTATTTTCCCTGGACAAAAAAAAAAAAAAAAAAAAGGGGTAGAAGTAGGTAATCAGTTTACTAGTAAATGAAAAAAAAGGCATTCAATTTTGAACTCCAACTTTTTATTATCGACTCAGTGGACCCCAAAGTCCAAAGACTCCAAATGCGGCTTTACCTATGGTTTAGGGTGTGCGTTGCACACAGGCGCAGCGGTGTTAAGGGGCGCCGGTCTCGGCACTATCACCTGCGCCCGTGTACGCCGGGCGTTATAGCAGACATACTATATAACGTACTAGCGGACGCCTCGCGGTTGCACCCGCGTAGTTCCCGTTCCCGTGGGAATACATGGATAAAATGTAGCCTATGTCACCCGGGAAAGTGTAGCTTCCCAACGGTGAAAGAATTTTTAAATCGGTCCAGTAGTTTCGGAGCCTAATCAATACAAACAAACAAACAATCAAATCTTGCTTCTTTATAACAGTATAGGTTACTTCAAATTTTATTATAAATCTCAGTACCTACGGCTAGTGTGACCGCTAAAATACGTTTGTCCGATTAAAAAAACTTTAAGCTAAATAGAATACATGTTTATAACAACACTATCAATTAAACTTAGCTAATGTTTAAAAACTAAAAATAACTCTGACCTTCTATGTCTCTGTTAATTTGTAGGTATTTTACGGCTACTCGTGCAGTTTTAGTGCGAATGCACACACATGAATAGCATTTTTTATATAAACAATAGCAATTTTTATAGCGATGACAGCTCAGTGGTTAGCGCGGTTGGTTCGCATACCGAAGGGCGTGGGTTCAAATTCAATGAGCTTGAGCTACCGGTGAAGGAAACCATAGCATGGTGGTAGGGTACTTTGCCGTGGACTAGGTTGGGTAAAGTTGAAAAGATAGATATAACTCTTTATTGTGCATACCATAAACAGAAAAAAGTACAGAGAACAAAATAACCTCATGAACTAGTGCCACAAGTGGCGGTCTTATCGCAGGGCAGGGCCGTCACGCCAAAATATTCATCTATACTATTATGAAGAGGAAAGATTTGATTGTTTGTTTGTAATGAATAGGCTCCGAAACTACTGGACCGATTTCAAAAAATATTTCACCGTTTACTAAATCCTTGTATTCCCACGGGAACGGAAACTACGCGTCAAACCGCGAGGCGTCCGCTAGTTTATAATAAATTGCCTAAATATTACAGAATTAAATTAAATTTCCGAGTTAAAAAAACCATTAAAATTTATTTGAAAGCAATCCTTTTTAGAAATTAAGTGAATATAATTATGTCAATGAGGTTTTCGGAATCCCCATTTATGTGTAACACATAAACGGAGCCTCCGCTGTAGTATGCTCGTTCTTGTTAACTTCTTAATTATTTACGTAGCTTCATTTGTAAGATTTTTGTATATAAGTGACTTGCCTTTAACATTATTGTTTATGGCCAATAAATATTATTGATTTACATGAACTTTAAAACATATTTTTTTATGGTCGACAGGCTAGGTGTTTGCCCACAGCTCTCCTAATGTTAAGTGAAGGTGTGGTCGAAGATGGTAAAACACACCTAGTCAGGAATGGAACTGGCTCTCAAGTGAGGCTGCCGGAACACACCGTTAGATGCTTGGCGGCAGATTTCCAACTTGAGGGTGGTAGCTAGCCAGCTGATTACTAGAAAGTACCCTACCACAATGCTATGGTTTCCTCACGAGGTTTTCCTTCACCGGCAGCTCAAGCTCATTGTTGGGGGTTGAACCCACGCCCATCGGCATGCGAACCCACCGCGCTAACCACTGAGCTATCATGGCCACAAAAATTGAGAATTGAATACGAATTGAGGTATACAAAAGCAATAGAAGCCAAAAAAAATACAGTTTAAAATTAGTATTCAACATGAAATAGTGATGTCGCTGTTGTTGTTGTTTACACAAGCAAACCTAGTAACTTTATGACCGTAAAAGGACAACGGACGGTACCTGATATTTTAAATGAAAATCATTACACTTTTTTAGGCAGAAATGCGGTTTGGTGACGTCTTATCTTATTGCAGTCTGTCGTGCGACTCAACGAAGCCTTGCCCGATAAATACTCGTTCTAAGCTGACAAATACTTTATCTTAGCCTATTCACAAGACTATTTACTTTAAAGGATGCTTCAAATACAGCGCCTCAAACATCTGGAATAACATCCCACCCACACGACATTTAAAAAAACGTACAAGGCTATACTATTAGAACGACAAAAACATAATGTTGAAGCACACACAACACACGCACACTCATGCACGCACACGAAACACACACTCTCTCTCTCTCTCTCACACACACACACACTTATGGTTTTCAACTACAGGGGCTCACCGAAAGACCGGCGCTGGTCAACTGGTCATACTCAGCAAGACCAAGTTATGCTGAGGTGAGCCCTTATTTTATAACTGTTTGTCTCTGTTTGTTCGTTTTTGTTTTTTTATGTTGCAAAATAAAATCTTTTTCTTTCAAATAAATAAATAAATATCGTAAGACATTTTACACAGCGCCATCTGACCCCAAACTAAGCAAAGCTTGTACTGTGGAAGTCACTTAGAATACTTAAACATTTTACAGAAAAATTATAACTTTTTTCAAGGTGGGCACACGACATAATAAAGACCGCAGGAACGCGCTGGATGCGAGCCGCTTCCAACCGGTCTTTGTGGAAGTCAATGGGGGAGGCCTATGTCCAGCAGTGGACGCCCTACGGCTGAAATGATGATGATCAAGATGAACTTTTATCTTACGTCGTTTCGTTTCAATAGTAACTCAAGCTCATTGCTGTTTTTTATCGTTTTAGTTCCATTCCAGGCTAGATGTGCTTTACCATCTTCGACCAGACCATCACTTAACATCAGGTGAGCTGTGGTCAAACACCTAGCCTGTCAACACAACAAAAAAAATCGTAAGACATTTCACACAGCGCCATCTAGCCTCAAACTAAGCAAAGCTTGTACAATGGAAACCAGATAACTGATATAATTACACTTGTATACTTTTTTTAAGGTAAACACACACGGACACAGAACAAACATTTATTGTCACATAAATGTTTGTCCAGGTGGGAATCGAACCCAGGCCCCACAACACTAGAAACAGATATTCTACCAAATGAGTTAACGGGGCAGTCAACCTACCTTAGTCAACTGTCAGTCACGTTTTAACTCACGCCCGTGGGTGTGCGATCCAACCTCGCTAAACACTGGGCTATCATCGCTCAAACATATGGGCTGAGCTCAGAGACTAGCCTGATATGACGGCGTGTCCAAAACGAAAACACACCTCGCCTGTCGTGCGTCGAGAGTGAATCAGTATTTTCTATGCATGCGTACTCCATTGTAGACCGCGTCTACGCGATGGCGGTAAAAAATGCAAGTCTAATTGTAATAAAAAAGAAAGTCGGGCACCAAAATGTCGGTAGCAGTTTTTACCTATATCACGAACTTGCATACAATATCAGATAAAATTATTTAATGATGTCATGATGAAATTGAATCAGAATAATAATCTCAGTTATTGTGAATTTTCAGCGCCATAATCCTCTACATCAAATTACCTTAACCTTTATTGGCTAATGACAAATAAATAAATCAATAAATGTCAATTTATCAATTATTATTTTTTCGCAATTTTTTTGTTGTTTTACTTGGTGGTAGATCTCCTTAGCAGGAGGTCGTTTTGGGTACCACCGCAGTACCAGATATTCTACCGCCAAATAGTAGTTTGCAAATTCTGTGTTCCGGTTTAAAGCGAAATTACCGGGCTGTTGAGACTAACCATCGAAAGTCTCAAAGAAATGAGCGTCCAAGCTACGATGCTCTTGACTTTTTATTTTGTTACAAATTTCTGTGTATCACTGCAATGATCATTGTTCTCATTACAAAAAAAATGCAGAATTAGTTATACTACAATAAACAATGTTCCGGTTTGAAGGCTAACCGTAGCTAGTAAATTTACGGTAAAAAAATATTTTCGATTGAGCAATCATTGACGTAATTAAGATAATAAATTAATTGGTAATTTTGCGACTCTTTTTCATATGCAACCGATATCTCAGGAATGACGTTTGAATGATTACGTGTTATAACTATAATTATTATATTGTACTATAAGACTCGATCGTAAATATTAAAAAGACCGCAGCCGACAAAGAGACATTAATTTGCTTATAGCATAACTTCTTTGTTTGTTGTATTTTAAGACTCCTTTTTCACATTATTGTTTTAAAAAACTCTCAAATGTTTCGTATTGACTGCCCTGTTAGCTCATTTGGTACAATATCTGCTTCTAGATTTGTAGGACGTAAATTCGATTCCCACCGGGACAAACATTTATGTGACAACAAATGTCTGGGTGTTCTGTATGTATTTACAAAAAAAAAGTACATAATTGTTCTATCAGCTACCGGGTTCCCATAATACAAGCTTTGCTTAGTTTGGGGCTAGACGGCGCTGTATGAAATGTCTTAGGATATACATATATTTCACCTATTTCGTTACAATGACAATATTATAGCAACAGACAAAATGACGGACACTTGGTGGTACGAGTAGAGAGCTAAGGAGAGCAGTAGCAGATATGCTGCCGCCAAGCAAACTGCAGACATTACTGTGTTCCGGTTTGAAGGGTAGTACAGCTGGCGAAATTTCTGGGCTGTTGAGGCTAACCATCGAAAGTCTCAAAGTAATGAGCGCCAAAACAGCAACGCCTTTGTTTTGTTTTTGTTACTCAACGTTCTGTGTAACGCTGCAATGATCATGGACAGGCGTTTTATCTTACCACAGGAGAGCATCTCGTTGCTCTCATTACTTTCACATAAAAAAAACATTAAGTTATTTGTATCTCCAATAAAAATTCGGGAAAACTAAAACTATTCATTAAAAAAATCCACATCCTTGGTATAGGAGCTACGCCCCAACTAGTTCCCAACATATTTTATTTAGTATCCGGGTTATAACAAAAGCTAACGTTTGTTAAAATGCCTTGTTATCTACCTAATAATTATAAATTATTATTACTAAACTAATTTCAATGTTTTCAACCGATAGTCAACGTTCAAGGTCTACAAGTGAAATAATGTTATTATATTACATAAATGATTTTAAACCTTTTACCGAATTCCTACTACGTTTCTTAGAAAAAGAGAAATCTAAATCTATTTAATTCTGATAACTAATCCACATACCGAATGATAATCCATGTCTTTAGGGATGCCATTGTGGTCGATACACTTTGAAACGGTAACTTACTGTTTTATTTTTAACACGAATGAGACTTCGGTAGATATACCTGCTATGTTTCTCTTTCTAATTATGTAGCAATTTGGCTTTTTTTTTAGTCGTTTACTACTCGTTATCTGCATGTGCGCTATGAAAGGGATGAATTAAAATTGGTACTATAATAATTAATAAAATTATATTAACTCTCGCCATGCCTAAAACGTAAACTTAGGACGTATGCATTCTACCCATCCTCACGTACGGTGCACAGTCTCGGTCTTTGACAAAAGATCATAAGGCCGCACTTGAGGTTTGCCAGCGAGCGTATCTAGTATCTTGAGAGTCAAATTAACAGACCGTATAAGGAACACGATAAAACCGCTCCAAAACTGCTGATGTCAGCCACAAAGCCGGATAACTGAAGTGGGACTATGCGAGCCACGTTTGTTGCATGACAAACGACTGCTAGGTAAAGGTTAGCATGTAAAGGTCTGCCCATTCTACTATCGGACAGCCAGGAGCTCCAAGAAGCGACACCGTTTCATGGTTGATATTCCAAAGACTCGAACTAAATGGTTCGAGTCTACCTTTATTGTAGGAATCGCTAAAAATGGAATTTGCTGCCCGAGTGGGTGTTCCCTGATAGATACAATCTGTGTGCCTTCAAGTCGCGAGTGAATCGGTTTCTTCTAGGTGAGCGTGTTCTACCGTAGGCCGCATCTTCGCTTAACATCAGGTGAGTTGGCGGTCAAACGCAAGCCTATATGTAATAGACGAACCAAATCATCACGATCGTTACTGGACCTTTATTGCCGAAGAGCACGAAGAAGAAGACGCAGTATTGTGTCGAATAATAATTTTTCTTCTCAATTTCTAATAGACATTTTGTAAAAGTAACATTAATATTTTTTAAGCAAAATCACGAACAAAACATCCTTTTAACGGTATGGCCTGTCCATGACTATAGCAGCGGTACCCAAAATGTATTCACAGAACTTTGAGTTGGCGCTCAATACTTTGAAACTTTGTATGGTTAGTCTCAACAGCCCTGTAATTTCGCTAGCTGCCCCTTCAAACTGGAACACAGTATTGTTTACACGCTACTACTTGGCGGCAGAATGTCTGTTACTGTGGTGACTGATGCCTAGATAATCTCCTGCTGAAGATATCCACCACCATGTTTAAAACATTTTTAATTTTTATTGTATACTATATGACGTAAAGTAAAGCTAGTGATATAAAATATTCATTTTTATTTAACTTTAAAACGTTTTACGTGAATTAAAGTAATAATATTCCATATACCTAGCTATCATTACTTACAGAAAATGTTATCAATAACCTACATAAAATAATTCTTGATATTTGTACAGTTGTGTTTTTTTTAAATGACATTTTAGTTTGATCCTAATTACGATTCATTGAAAATATGACAAAAAAATATAAATATAGTTATATGGATAGAATGTATCTTTTTGTGCCGTTTGGGGTTGAAACTTTAGGTCCGTGGGGGCCGGCCGCTCTCGAACTGTATCGGGACCTAGCCAAACATCTAGAGGAGGCTTCAGGTGACCAGAATGCTGGTATCTACTTTGGTCAAAAGCTAAGCATTGCCATCCAGCGTGGCAATGTTGCCAGCATTCTGGCCACATATCCCTCCTCTGACGGTTTTTTAGACTAAGTTTTTTGTATACATTTTGTAAATAGTATAATTTAAGGTATTTTTTATTTTGTATTGACAAAAAATATGTTAAGTGGCACAGCCTCCTTTTAATGGGTAATAAATAATTAATCATATTAAAATGTTCGCTCAATTTTTTTTCTCTCTTTTTATTTTTTTCTATTTGTTTGTACCTATTTGTTACACAAAAAAAAAACTTTTTCTTTCTTGTTTCTTTAAACAAAGGGGACAAATGAACATGTCTTGTTACAAAATTTACATCGAAAATATACATACTTGAGTATTATTTTAAAGGTTCTTTTATGTTTTTTTTTCTATTGAGATAATTTATCTTATACGTGTTTAGAGAACGAAAATCTCCTGAGAAATATTACTTTTTTTTGCAGCTTTAAAATGTATACATTATGCTAAAAAAAGACTAGTTATTTTTGCCTGAGACAAAATACAAAATTATCTATTTGTTTCTAACCTTGCTTAGTTTCTATAAGAAAACGTTGCCTGAACATATTTTATTTTTCGTCCAAGAACTTTCACTAGAGTTTTTATATATATTTATGCTTTTAGTACGTATTTACCGTAATTTTACAGCTAAGTAATACGGTACGTCCATATTAAAATAACACAAACTTAAAGATACCTACGTTTTCTCATAAAAGGTTAAAATAAAGAAAATAAAACTAATTGTTGTAATTGCAGAAGAGCGTTAACTCCGGCCCTGTTTTGTTTGAAATAAAACAAGCATGCAATGATGTTATTGAAGTTCTAAACATCACACTAACATTATAGAGGCGGAAATTTGTGAGTGTGTAATTGTGTTTGAATGTTTGTTACTTCTGCACGCTTAAATGACGGGACCAATTTTTATGACATTTGGTATAGGGGTAGCCGACACCCTGAATTAACACATAAGCTACTTTTTATCCCGAGAAAATGTAGTGTTCCCATGGTAATAGCGGGCGGCGCAGCTAGTTTTGTACAAAAACTAATTCAACATTTTACACAAATAATTTACATACAAGTAATTTGCGTAATTTTTCAAATGGTTATCGGAAAGGATTTTAAATACGTATTCGTGTTCATTTCCTTTATTCCCCTTTTTCTACTGTAAATGCTGATTTTGGTTTACCTTGTTGCTATGTCCCATTGCTGGGCGCGAGCTTTTTCTCATTGTGAGAAGAGTTTATCAGTTAAGGCAACGATAATTTCCACGACCTATAATAATGGATTATTTATAGAGGGGTGTAGTAGCCGAAAGAGGATTATTGCATTGCAAACAATCTTTGCGATGGTCGCAACTCCGAAATATATTTCCAAGTCATGCCTATAACACAAGTTGTTTGTAATGATGAGTACAATAACCCCCCTTTCAGCTTTACACACCTGAAGCTACAATGCTACCCAACTATGTATGCTTGCAACCCAATGCGGCTAAAGAAGTTGTCACTTCAAAAAACATTATTTTATTTTTTTTATTTTACATGGAAAACAAACAGCTGCTAACTTTATAAATAAATAGAAGATAAATTAACATTCAAAAGCCTAAAAAGTTTTCATTATAAACGTTAGGTACGTTGATATGACGTTGAATTTTGTATGATATGACGTTGAATTTTGTAAGTTTTTGGGTTGATTGTAGGAATTACCACATGACGCAAACCTGAACAGTTGTTCTACAAGATATTTATTTTATTTGACATTCATTTCGATTCTTGTGAATACAACTCAGTTATTTATTTATTTAATCGTCGAATATCTTAAAGTAATGCGCAGCGATAGGATTTTATTTTCTTACTGAAAGTTCTGAGTAACGCTGCAAGGATGGTGAACAGTAGTTGTCTCTTACCATCAGGAGAGCGTTTTAATCTCATTAAATAGTATTTTTTAATCAATATAATTATATTAAATTAACACTATTTACAAATTTATCTAAATAACTTAATCTAAAAGTCCGTCAGAGGATTCCGTCCGAGCATTGCTACGCTGGATGGCAATTCTAAGCGTTTGACCAAAGTAGAAGCCAGCATTTTGGTCACCTGAAGCCTCCTAATTTAGTCGCATTAAATTTACATAAAAACTTGACAATAAAACAAAACATTCATCTGCAACACATCCCACTAATGTTATAAATGTGAAAGTTTGGATGGATGGATGTTTGTTACTCTTTCACCCAAAACCTACTGAACGGATTTGGATGAAATTTGGTATGGAGGTCCTGGATCTGAGATCCTGGATTAAGACATAGGCTACTTTTTATCCCGAAAACCTGTAGCGGGTAACGGGGCACAGCTAGTATGTAAAAAAATAATGGGAATCTTTAAATAATAAGATCAGTAACCGTAGCGCATAAGCAGACCAAACATTTTTAGATACTCATTAAGAGGTTAATATAAAAACAAATATAAAACCAAAGCCAAAAGTGTTGTCCAAAATAAATGAAATAAAAAAATTATTAAATGGAACCAAATAGGAAATACCTGGCAATGTGTGTTGTATCATATCTTTTAACAAATATCTATTCCGAGAATCGTGAATTAACCAAAACGTTGGTCCTTCATCGTCAATATTGTGGTGACCTCCCCATAATCTCATGATTAAATGAATAGTCTGAAGAGATAAAGAAAGAAAGAAAGAAAAATATTTTATTTTGTAACTAAAAGACACAAAAAACAAAAACGAACAAACAGAGACGATGTTAGCTCAGTTTGTAGCGATGATAGCTCAGTGGTTAGCGCGGTAGGTTCGCATGCCGAAGGGCGTGGGTTCAAACCCCAACAATGAGCTTGAGCTGCCGGTGAAGGAAAACATCGTGAGGAAACCATAGCATGGTGGTAAGGTACTTTCTAGTACTCGGCTGGCTAGCTACCACCCTCAAGTTGAAAATCTGCCGCCAAGCATCTAACAGTGAGAAAAAAAAGAGACAAATTGTTACATTATAAGGGCTCACCTCAGCATAATACTGGTCATACTAAGTATGACCAAGAGAAGAGAACCCGTGAAGCGTTCCGTGACGTACGGATTTTATATTATCGAATTACCAATTTGCCAATTCAAGGAATCGTATCTTATCCATGATAATGTTATAAAAAATTAAGATATGTATATGATTATAACACAGTGTTTTAACTATGAAAATTTAGTGTCTTCATATGTTGGTGTTGATGGACGTTATCATATGAAATGTTAGTTCGTAAGATCATAATTATCGTGTTTTTCATATACGACGTGACGTGTGATGAGTGCGTTAGCTACACTTTCGAGGATGAGTTTGGAAGTTTGTTCAACGACAATGTGGGATTGTGCGCGTCTGTGTTGCAGTTCTGGGATGAAAGGTCATACTATCAGACTTTGATAGAACCACCCAATGAACTCAGCACAAAATATATTTCGCCTCAGACTTCGCTGAGTTGCGTGTCTTCGTTCATGTTTACGATGTCGGGGCAAGGTGTTGTGGAATTTCATGTGTTCATGTCTGGAGACTCGCCGATGGATCAGCTCACGATTGTGGCCAGCCAGTACGTGGCTGGCGGGAACCACAACTCTCTTGGAAACCTCTTCCTACATCCTGGCGATGTCAACTTCATCAGAGGTTGGAGCACGCAAAGAATAACACTTATTGGAACCGGAACTTTTCAAGGATATGTAAGTAATAAATACAGTAGCTTATTTATCATTATTTACGCAACATGATACCATACAATATTTCATTGATAACATTCAAGTTTGGAGAGAATATGCCAATTTATTTAAAGATTAACATTAAAAATGATAATAATAATGAATAATTACTTAGTTCCTATCTACATAACTAATTCAGTATCTCTTAGTTTCAAATAATCGTCAAAGTCGTAAAACAAGGTCTCTAATAGTTAAGATATAAGATGAGATATTTCCCTCCGCTGAAAACTGATAATGTGTGTTCCGATAGCCTCACGTGAAAGAGCGAGTTCCTTTCCAGGCTAGATGTGTTTGATTTTGGTTTTGCTACTCAAAGTTTTGTGTATCGCTGCAATGGTCATGGATAGGCGTTATCTCTTACCATCAGGAGAGCATCACGATCGTCTCATTATTTATAACATAAAAAAAGAGCTGTGGTCAAACACCTAGCCAATAAAACCATTAAAAAATAAGTAAAAAGAAAAAGGTAGAGTACTTAAAAAGTATTTATCTAGTTATTCTATCAGTTATCTGACTCGCATAGAAGCTTGCATACAAGCTTTGCTTAGTTTGGAGTCAGATGGCGCTATGTGTAATGATATTTTTTTATTTACAATGGGGAAACTTAAGAGAATCGCGGGTTTATTTGACTCAAGCATTTTTAACAGCAAAGCAGATTCGTGATGTTAGTAATTATATTTATAGCCGTAAAGATATGTGATATAGCAACATCACGTTGCGTAAGATATTCAGAGAAATAAAAAGCAAAACCTACTTGTAACGCTCATCGAAAAATTCGGAACACATTCGGTATGATACATTATAAGCCCACAATTTTCAACCGCGTACTCGCTTCCATTCGGGAGGCACTTTCCACCGCGTGCTTCAAAACAAAGTTAAAATCTTGGCTACTAGATAGTAGACAAAAGACTAATTTAAACCTCTCAATTAACATTTATTTTTTTCCTATACTTTCTGTTTATTTTTAAATATCAAGGTATAAATAAGTAAAGTAACTAAGACAAGCAACGTTTAAAATAATAACTAATCTCAATCTCAATTAACATACTTACATACATACATAAAGCCTAATTGAAACACAAAGCGAAAACACTGAATTAAAACAACAATAATTGTGTCGAATAGAAAATGTAGATTAATTGACGCAGAAATGCTAGTTTTGTTCCGAAAACATATCGGGGCCCTCTACATTCTGCTATCATTTTCATGAATGAATGCATAATCCACGAAGATAATTTTGATCCATTATTTAATTCCCCTTAATACATATAAATAAAGCCCTCGCCAATTATCTTAATGCCAACTTCCTGTATTGTTATTTAGAAATGCATAGGATTATGAAAAAGCCTACCTAGGCAGCTTATTTATTACATTTGTTATCATCATCATCTCAGCCGTAGGACGTCCACTGTTGGACATAGGCCACCCCCAATAATTTTCATGAAGACCGGTTGGAAGCGGCTCGCATCCAGCGCGTTCCTGCGGTCTAAATATATGTTTTATTCTATTTTTTAGTATTTATTTGTCGTTATAGCGGCAACAGAAAACATCATCTGTGCAAATTTCAACTGACTAACTTTCACGGTTCATGAGATACAGCCTGGGGACAGCCGGACAGCGGAGTCATAGTAATAGTGTCCCGTTTTACCCTTTGGGTTCGGAAAAATAAAAATAGCGCAAAAATTCTTCAATTACCTAGTATTATTTTAACAATTATCATCACAGAAACTAGCAACACCGGTTTACGACAAAAATAATATTATGATTGAAAAACAATACCAGCATAATGCTTGAGCGAATAAAATACTTGAAACTTAAAAATATCGGACGTCCCCGTTCATTGACCCCCAGTGGTAGCTAATTTCTTTATCGTATTGTATCGTATTCTTTGTTGTCAGAAGCATTCCTATTACACACAGTATAATATTAAAAGCGGTTCTAATTCTCTAAGTTAATCTAATGGGCCTATGGTTTACTATTAAAGACACGATTTTTTGAAAACCGTCAGAATTTCAATTAATATTCCAACTAACAAACCTTTTTTGTTGTCGAGAGTAAAATTTTCTAAAGATACTCGACTGTGTTGCTTGGGTGGCCTACTAAAAGTTTCTTCGAATGATTTGGATGCTTGATAGACTCGGTAATCTTTAGTTGAAAGCGTCATCGTTGATTTGTTGATTTTATAGAACAAAGTAACTCATCGTAATACGTAATAGTCACATTAGACTAAACATGACATTGTGCATCAAACATTGTTTTTATATGCCTAAACAAGCTTAATAAAAAAACGGACGAATGCCTACAAATAACTTATTCTTAGGGTTTCGTACCTCAAAAGGAAAAAACTATAATAGAATCACTTCGTTGTCCGTCTGTCAAGATGTTCTGTTTTGGAATCGCGTGGAGGTATCGAGTTGAAATTAAAACCATTACGCAGATCTGTAATCCCTTGTAGCTGTGAAAAACTCAAACATCACAACACTCAAACGACAGTTTTCCAAAGGCAAAGCTAATTTTGTCCTTCAATCCAGTTTATCTTTTACATTAGAGCAATGTTCGGTGCTTGCATATTTTCCGTGATAAACATGCTGCTGAACGTGATACCTACAAGTTTGTACGGAACCCCAGTGTGTGAGTCCAGCTCGCACTTGGCTGGTTTTATTTCATAGCCAGTGTCACTCGGAATAAGGATTCTAACGATACCCCATACATCCAAACCACATAAAATAAAGAAGTCCTAATACACCAAGCTTACACACAGACGATCCGATCAGTCTTGATCAGTCTGCGATTGCAAATTACAATGATTACTACTGACCATTATCTTGAATCGGGTAACAGTTAAACAGGTCGTTGTTTCCTCTATAACATATCTTATTTCACTAGCATACTTAGTGTGCAAAGTACTATACTAAGACCCTAGATGACTAACACACTTTAGTGTTCAATAAACAGTTGAGTATGTTCTAAATCCGCTTTTTATCAGTAATATTGTTATCGATTATGATGCCAACATGTAATCTAGTTGGAATGTCAACATCGATTTTGCTACCTTATTATTTATCATATGATGGACATTTATGGTATAACTGGCCAATAGTATTATGATAGTATTCATGTAGGAGAAGGCCACAACTGTTCCATATAAACTAAGCATTTACCCTTAGGAAATGAATGGAATAAAACGAAGTGATAGCATCGACATAGACTTGCATCTCGCTCAGTATTTCTTAA
This sequence comes from Biston betularia, assembly GCA_905404145.2. Taxonomy (NCBI): domain Eukaryota; kingdom Metazoa; phylum Arthropoda; class Insecta; order Lepidoptera; family Geometridae; genus Biston; species Biston betularia. Next base: position 4,044,103 of record FR989877.1, read on the forward strand.
CCAATTTAATCAATTAAATTGACTGTTTTCTCTATTTTCAGGTTTCATTCATGGGTATAGCTGGAGCAGACTCCATAGTTTTGGTTGATTCATTTCGTTACATTCCTCCGTTATTTAACGATGATGACTGCCCTATGTATGAACCAGCACAAACAACAACACCTTCTACTACTACAGTCACAGAAACTACTGTAACTGAAACAACTACTCCTGAACCAACAACTGTCACGGAAACAACAACGCCAACAACGACAACAGTCACAGAAACAACGGTGACAGAAACAACAACTCCAATACCTACCACAATTACGGAAACAACAGTGACGGAAACTACCACTCCGACATCGACAACAGTCACAGAGACTACAGTAACGGAAACAACAGTTACAGAAACGACCACTCCATTACCTACCACAGTCACTGAAACAACTACTCCAACATCGACAACAGTTACAGAAACAACTACTCCAACATTGACTACAGTCACGGAAACAACAGTGACAGAAACGACCACTCCAATATCTACCACAGTTACAGAAACAACAGTGACTGAAACAACCACTCCAACACCGACAACAGTCACGGAAACAACTATAACAGAGACTACTGTAGCGGAAACTACTACTCCAATATCGACTACAGTCACGGAAACAACAATTCCAGAAACGACCACTCTAACACCTACCACAGTCACAGAAACGACAGTAACTGAAACAACCACTCCAACACCGACAACAGTCACGGAAACAACTATGACAGAGACTACTGTAACGGAAACCACTACTCCAATATCGACTACAGTCACGGAAACAACAGTTCCAGAAACGACCACTCCAACACCTACTACAGTTACAGAAACAACAGTGACTGAAACAACTACTCCAACACCGACAACAGTCACAGAAACAACTATGACTGATACTACTGTAACGGAAACCACTACTCCAATATCGACTACTGTCACGGAAACAACCATAACTGAAACAACTACTCCAACACCGACAACAGTCGCGGAAACAACTATGACAGACACTACTGTAACGGAAACCACTACTTCAATATCGACTACTGTCACAGAAACAACAGTCCAAGAGGCGACTACCCCAACACCTACCACAGTCACAGAAACGACAGTGACTGAAACAACCACTCCAACACCGACAACAGTCACGGAAACAACTATAACAGAGACTACTGTAGCGGAAACCACTACTCCAATATCGAGTACAGTCACGGAAACAACAGTTCCAGAAACGACCACTCCAACACCTACTACAGTCACAGAAACAACAGTGACTGAAACAACTACTCCAACACCGACAACAGTCACGGAAACAACTATGACAGAGACTACTGTAACTGAAACTACTACTCAAATATCGACTACAGTCACGGAAACAACAGTTTCAGAAACGACCACTCCAACACCTACGACAGTCACAGAAACAACAGTGACTGAAACAACCACTCCAACACCGACAATAGTAACTGAAACTACGACTCCCACACCAACAACTATTACTGAAACGACTCCTACGCCAACAACCATCACTGAAACTACTATAACAGAAACTACTACACCAACATCAACAACGGTCACAGAAACAACAGTAACTGAAACCACCACACCAACATCGACAACAGACACAGAAACTACAACCCTAACACCTACCACAGTCACAGAAACAACAGTGACAGAAACTACCACTCCAATATCAACAATTATTACCGAAACAACAACTTCAGCACCATCCACAATCACGGAAACTACTGTGACTGAAACAACCACACCAATCTCAACAACAGTTACAGAAACGACTACGATAGAGACTACAGCAACGGAAACAACTACTCCAATATCAATTACAGTGACGGAAACGACAGTGACAGAAACAACCACTCCAACATCGACAACAGAAATGACAATTCTAACACCTATTACTGTCACAGAAACAACAGTGACAGAAACAATAACTCCGACATCTACTACAGTCACAGAAATAACAGTAACTGAAACCACCACTCCAACGCCAACAACACTTGCTCAAACTACGACTGAAACAACAATTACTGAGACCACTACTGCAACATCAACAACTATTATGGAAACAACAGTGACTGACACAACTACTCCAACGCCGACAACAATTACAGACTCTACTGTTACTGACACAGACTCAACATCAACAACGGGTTCTGATACAACAACTACCGATACGAATTCAAATGAAGATCCTGAATCTATTGGTACCACGGAAACGAATGAAGAACCAACGATAAGCCCTGACATGCCTGGAACAATATATAGCTTTTGGACTCCTCTGACGATATCAATGGTAGTTATTCTCTGTTTGCTTGCTGTAATTGTAATAGCAATTATTGCATATTATATAGGATTTAGAAAAGCAAGCTCAACTGAAGAAATATTAGATGTAGATATCGAAAATCTGCCAAACACAATACGAGTTCCTCGAGTAAAGCATGCTTATTCAGATACCGGCTACATTCCCTATAATAGATTTACTTAGGGATATGAATAATATGATTATTTCATTACTTTTTACACTATGTGTAAACGTGTAAGGTTTTTAGACCCGTGGTAGTAAAATGACAACGTGGAAAGGTATGTTTTTTTTAATAGTAACAAAGGCACTTAGGCTATTCATACTAATAAAAATTAGCACCAATTTAAATCCACGTGGATCGTTTTACTCTTATCGCAATACCGTAGGCGTACCCTATAGATCTTTTGAATGGTGAGTGAAATTATTTAAAATTAGTATTAAGTTAGTATTTACTCTTTTAGTTCCCTAGTTTCTAGTAGTACAATGTTATTCATGTTATCGCTATCGTAGCAAATTCTATGAGAATATAAAATTGTTAAAATTCTTGTTGTTATGAAAACCAAGATCAAAAGGTTGATATAAATGACATTATTTTTGTAATGTTCTCTTAAAAATGAATGACTCACTTTCTGACTACCTATGATATTATAGAGGTATCTAATTTATTTTGGTAATTATACGACATTTGAAAAATATGTACTTTTTCTTTTTATTTCAATACACAAACCATGCCAAAAAATATACTTATCTCTACTTGTTTTTTAAAAGCGCCATCTATATTGAATATCAAGTAACATCAGTAAATTGTATTTACTGATGCTATCATAAAAATTTTTTTAATTGAATAAAGTTAGATTGTGTCATTGTAAAAGTTTGCAACCATGCTGAATATTATCAATGATTAAGTTTAACTAGGATTATATATAAATGCAATTCTAACCAATCAAAGAATATAATAAAGATGTTATCAATCTTTGACAAGGGTATGAAATCATTACGGATAATGCTGAAGATTTGTCATTATCATACAAACTGCTATCGGAGAAGCACTAGCAAAGCATAACTATGAGATGATTCAATTAGTGACAGTTTAGTGCACTGAATTCTTTGTCACGAAACCCACTTTGTAAGTGAAAAAAATGTGAACGATCAAAACTGTAAAAGTTATAGTGCCTGGACCTCGGTGGAATGTCAAAATATCAGCATAAATGCGTATATCAACATCAACTTCGAAGGTTTACGTGCAAATAATGAAAGTTGTATTAGTGTTCCATTGTTTCTAGATCGAGAAAGTACATTACAATTTGTAGTGTACACGAAATCTTTTGCTACAGACAATGATACAATTATCTTAGTTACGTTTAAAGAAAACATTCTTATTGCAAAGCATATCTATAATGAAGCAAGTGCCAAATTTGAAGAAAGATGGAAATTACTTTTGCAAGTAAATAAAATTGGACTAGCTTATGTAGGTATTTTGAAAAATATATCAAGTATTATTGTTTTCATATCCATTTTTTTACACTTGGTAACAATCTATTTTTATAAAAATGTAGTTTAAAAATAAATGTATGTGTTGTAAAAGATCTAGAAACATAGTTTTAACAGCTGTGTTATCAACTGCATGACTCAAATACACTTAAGAGATCATTATCGAAATGATTCATCAGACTACTGATTTCGCAGTAGGTACATGTTTCAAACAATTAATTACAAAATAAAGATGATATATCTGTATCGAAAAAATACGTAATTCAAAAAAGCAATACATACATTCAAACCCATAGACGGAAAACAGTTAAAATAATATCGCATTTACACGTAGATTTTATCTGAATTCGCTATAACTGAAAATTGTTACAACTAATGTAAATTAAACGTTTTTATCTTTACAGATCAATCTACTAGGATACAGCAGAGACAGCGAAATGGTTTTAGTCGATACTGTCCATTATACACATAACAATACAAATATCGACTTTAACACCGAAAAAGGCTTAACTGTAATCAAGAAAAAACACGAAGAAATTAATGTTGACAACAATTCAAATCAAAGTGAATTAAATAGAAACTCAAAAGCAGGGACAAACGAGTATCTAAGACTTAAAGACTCACATTTCAGAGACACTAATAATAATTCTAATATGTTAGGGGCTTGGGCGATTATACTGATCACGCTTGGATGCGTGACCATAACAGCTCTAGTTGTGGTTTGTGCTTATTATACAGGAAAGCTTAGAGCTAAGCCAAAAGTTATTCCTGTTATTTGTGACGTAGAACCGCCGAGAGTTGATATTTTACCTCGTGTTAGAGGAACTGTTGAACCATTTCAATATAGCTTTGAATCGTAACTCCAGAATACCATTCAAAATTTTATTATAATAATATGTAGGTCTTTAAAAAGGTAATGTTTGTTTTTGGAGTTATAAGGTCTAACAACAAGAGTAACTAAAGTTGAAGGGATGGTACAAAAGGCTAGTCAAGGAAAAATATTATTTTGAGCGTTGAACCGTGTAATTTATGGATATATTACATTAATTGAAAACAATAACACTTAACTATTATCGCGACAAGTAATTTCCTGAGTCAAAAAGGGTAATGTAATAAACAAACTGAAGAAATAAGAAGCTTGTTCTTAATTTAAAAAAAAATAATAATTTTATATACAACGCAAACCAAAATACGTAAGTAAAACGTACATAAGTATATAAATGTTGCTGTACATATAATTATGTCAAAGAAAAAACGGAAGAAGAAGTTTCTGTGTCTATTTCGTGGACACGGCCGTATGTGTACATTTTTGAAGTCCTATCTGAATGTAACGATTTTTTTAATCATAATATAGCTATAGTAGTCTAATTATATTGTAGATGTTAATGATATTATGTGTATTTGTATGTAGCTGCAACACCAAACAGTATCCCCCAATTTGGAAACGAATCTAATAGTAATTTATTTACTTATCGTATTAATTTTATTTCGAATATTTTGTACCTTTGATAATTTTATAGTAAACATATTTAAATATTAATGTTTAATTTGCTTTTCCTACACGAAATTATTGTGTGTTCATACCTACTTTTTTTTAAGATTACCTTATCACGTCCCATAAATTAAATGTAATCCTCGAAGGTATGTTGATAAATACAGTTGATAAACGATATATAGAGTTCTGGTAATACAATTTATCTCCGTTTCATGAGCTCTGGAGTTGCAATTTTAATATTCACTGGCTGTGCGAGTGGTTCGGTATGGGGTAAAATTATGATTCTAGAAAAATTGACCGAAGCAGGTTTCTAGAATAGCGTATTATCCGATTCGAATAAAATAAAAAAATGTTACGGGATGCTCACCTCAATACATCAGTGTAAACTACATTTTTATTTTGCAAACTATTTTTTCGGCCGCGAAAAATTTCAAAATATTTCGTGTACAGACACGACTCGCTTACAAATGTTATTATATGTAAAGATATAGATATAATAAAAATTGTAAACGAGTATCTGTGTTTAAATATAGATAGATATATTGAGTAGAAGACAAGACAATACGAAGCCCAGTTGTTAGTGTTCGTAATACATATCGCGATTAATCAAATCGTGATGCAGGTTATCATGAAGATCTTTCTATAGTAAAAAATCGCGCTGACTTAGCACACAATATATTGTTATAATAACGTAGGACACTACTAACCATTACGACTTTATCTAAGAGGCACAACGGCACAACAATGAAATCGCAAAAAAAAACTGCTAAAACCATAATGTTACGTAAGCACGCATTCTACAAACGCGTAAATGTGACAAATTGGACAAAATAACAATGACCTTCACCGATATGGTCGATGGCCTCTGATACAGTTTTATGGCCACAAGGTTGAGCTAGTGGGTAGAAGTTGAGGTTTAGAGGAATGCTTACGGTTTCTCACTGTTGTTTATCTTTTTACAAATAATAGCGATGCTATAAAACATTTTTATAGGTTTGACTACCCTGTTAGCTCATTTAGTAGTAGTTCTGCTTCGAGAGTTGATGGGAGTGGGTTCGATATCCGTTTAAGACTAATATTTGTGTGAAGGACATAGATAAAATAAATAAATATCTCAGGACATTACAACATCTGGCCCCAAGGCCCAAACTAAGCAAAGCTTGTACTATGGACGTCAGACAACTGATAGAACACTTAAATACTATTTTTTGTAAATACATAGGTACTTTTAATATACATACAGTACACCCAGACACAGAACAAACATTTATACAAAATAAAAGAAATGTTTGTCCTGGTTTGGAATCGAACCTACAACTCGACTACAACGAACTACAACAAGAATATATATTATGTATAGATATATACGTCAATATAATGTAAAAAGTAATAAGACGAACGAGACGCTCTCCTGATGGTAAGAGATAACGCGTGTCCATGACCATTGCAGCGACACACAGAACTTTGAGTAGCAAAACAAAGTCAAGGGCAACGCTGCTTTGACGCTCATTGCCTTGGTTTGTTCTGTGTCTGGGTGTAAGTATGTATTTACATAATTTTAAAAAAATCGACTTCATTTCACTGAGCCCAAACACAGCTATTTCAGTGTGAGTATTTGTCCGGAAGAGCGGAATTAAATTGATAACTAACACCTTAATATATTATTACGAATATTAAAAAAAAAACCATTACAGGTGTCTTTACCTTTTTCGATTACGCCGTCACTTATCTGGTCAGCTGTAGTCAAACACGAAGCCGAACGAACTTAAATAAGTTATTAAGTTGGACACGTTTTCTAGATGATAAGGATACATGTAAAATAAAAATACTGAAACAAAAGAAGCCAGGGGATTTTGCAATAAATCCAAAGCATGACCTTTGATTAGCTAAAACCGACATATAACCTCTTAAAAAGTGTTTGACGCACAAGTCCAAACGTGGATGCAAGCTGACATTGAACTGATATTTCCCTAACTTGACTGTTTCGTAGTAGCTTATTTATTGTTACCTTATTAAAGCGTGATGTGACCTCATAATCTGTAGAAAATATTTCTAAGTTTGACTTCTTCTATGAATTGTATGAATCAATACACAAGAGTAACTAGAATTGGTTTCTTTTCCAAATTATAACATTGTCGTTTGGTGGATTTTTTTTCAATGATATTTATATAATTATGGGGCACTAGACTTAGTTTATTACCACATGTGTTTTTAGGATTCCGTACCTCAAAAGGAAGGTAAGAGACTCTTATAGGATCACTTCGTTGTCTGTCTGTTTGTTTGTCTGTTAAGGCCCTTTTTTCTCAGGAACGCGTGGAGGTATCAAGTTGAAATTAATATCAAATACTAAGACTTGCAAGCCCTTGAAGCTGTGAAAGTATCAAGCTTCTAACGCAACGCAATCAAAAGACAAACCAAACCCTATAGGGAACCAAAACCTACAGGGTACTTCCCGTTGCGCTAGAATCAAAATAGAAATTTGGCAAAAAACAATGTCTTAAAGCACAAATGAAGGGGAAAATCCGGAAACCGTAAATTTTTAGTTACCAAACTATTTTTGCAATTATAAACTTATTTGCAGTTGGTAAGCTGACCGCGCCCTATGTCAAAATATTGGGGTAACAGTATCCCAACGGCAAAGTTAAGTTTGTCCCTCAATCTAGTTTTTTTCTTGTGTTATGTTCTTTTGGTTAGATAAATGTTCTATGTTTCCTTATTTTAATTAATGTAGCTAATAAGTCAAGAAAAAATAATTTAAATGTATTAATAATTCCACGCCATACTAAATAATAAAACAAAATCTCCGATAAATTAGGTGTGAATCGAACTTCAGCTACCATTTTACATCGCAATATCTTTTGGGAAAACTTATCATTACATAATAATCAATATTAATTACCAAGTTACAAAAATTAACAACAATCTTTTGCGATCGAGAAAAACCCACCGCACGGTCTTGACACAAATATCTCTCGAAAGGGTAATAATATTATGACTAACCAAGGTTGGTTATATGAATTAAATGTGATGACGTCATTGTGGAGTGACATCTCTAAAGAATTGCTAGGGGTCTTGTCCTTTGTCCCCACAATAAAAGGCAAGTACCTACTTAGCTACTTGATTACTTGCTTGATATCTGAACTGACCTCATACAGTGAATTTTTTTGTATGTTTTAGACATCGCACTTTGTTCATTTGCCAATATCAAGTGTGTTAATATCATAAAGTATTTTATTTTAAAATCAAGTAAAGTCTAAGTTTTTTTTTTTTAATGGTTGACAGGCCAGGTGTTTGACCGCAGCTCACCTGATGTTAAGTGAAGGTGTGGTCGAAGATGGTAAAGCACACCTAGCCTGGAATGGAACTGGCTCTCAAGTGAGGTGCCGGAACACACCGTTGGCGGCTTGGCGGCAGATTTTCAACTTGAGGGTGGTAGCTAGCCAGCCGAGTACTAGAAAGTACCCTACCACCATGCTATGGTTTCCTCACGATGTTTTCCTTCACCGGCAGCTCAAGCTCATTGTTGGGGTTTGAACCCACGCCCTTCGGCATGCGAACCTACCGCGCTAACCACTGAGCTATCATTGCTACGTATAAGTTACATTTAAAGTTTTACAAAGTCTTGATCGAGTCCGGTCAATCCCTACTAAAGTAATGATAACATTACTGTAAGACCGCTATTTTAAACATACAAACTCGAAAAAAGTTTCGGAAATTATACAATACGACGACATGATCTTTTTGAAATGCCGCCAAAACTCAAAAGTAACTTTTAGATCTTAAGTATATATGTATACTGGAAGAGTAATGCTGTCGAAGATGAAGACAAGTGATAACTACTAATGATTACTGATACAATACGATAAAAAATAGCCAATGTTACAGGATTTAATTTGTATTTCTTTTCCCTTCACGCTCTATGTCTGCATTTAACTGCCAAACTATAAAGAAAAAAATATATATTTGAGACTAAAGACAAATTATATTATTACCCACGACGGAACGGAATTATGCGTTTGGGGTGAGAGGAGGTTTGTTTGTGTGTTTGTTTGTGCAAATACATGTTGCCGTTTTTCTCCAAAACTACTAGCCCGATTTTGATGCAGTCTTCAGTTATGGGTTCGGGTTCGATTGGTGCATGTTCTTAGGTAAGTGTTATGGTGACAACTCACCAGGGGGCGGTGTAGTAAACATTTTTTGTGCAAATCCATGTTGCCACGTTTCTACAAAACTACAAGTCCGATTTTGATGAAGTTTTCCGTTATGGGTTCCGGTTTGATTGGCGTATTATCTTAGATAAGTGTTACTATTTTATCCTTTTTCAATTACTTTTTAACCACCGTGGGTTTTTTCAAAATTTTTAATTTTACTTTTTTATACTGTTCATATCCGAAAATTATCTTCAAATAAAGGCTGGGCATATCGCTCACCTCCTATAATATTTTCTTAATTAACGCTCAGAAATTGGACATAGAATTTTTCTTATATTTTCTTCTCAGAAAACTTCTCAACAAAAGGAAATTAGCGGCGCAAGAAAACAAAAGAAGCCAACAGTTATTATGAGTTCGGATATTTATAATGGACCTTAAAAGTTAATAGAGTCCAATTTCTTTTAACATCGTTTTTGTAGATCTTAATTACAAATACATTTCTACTTGACCTCTAATTTACGCGAGTTTTCTACACTTACCTATCTTCATTTTCTTTCGTTTCTATTAAGAGAACGTAAGTGGGGAAGTACTTTATTAGAATTGAGCTCAATGTAGGTACTTAATATTTTAGTACCACAGATAATTAAGTAGCAATGGGCAAGGCATATAGCACGCAGAACTGATAGTCAATGGGGATGTAAAGTTCTGCAGCGGAGACTACGGACCGGCAAGCGCAGCGTAGGACGACCACCCACAAGGTGAGCACTGCAGACGACCTAATAAAGACCGCAGAAACGCGCAGGGTGCGAGCCGCTTCCAATCAGTCTTCATGGGAATCATTGGAGGAGGCCTATATCCAACATTAGACGTTCAATGCGTGATATGACGATGGTGATGACAGACGTCAAGATGCCCTTGAAGTTCTCGCGCACACTCCACTTGTAAGTAGGTATATTGCACCACATAAATTCGTGTCCATTCTTTACTAGACAGCATAAAGAAACTTATAATTAGGAATGGCAGGGAAATTAAAACTCCCAACAAAGATTTCCGTGGAACTCCGAGATAATTGGTCGCGAAGGCAGAAAAACAAGATAAAATTAATGTGCCGCCATCAAAACACTTCAGCAGTTCTTAATTAAGGGGCCACTTAGGATGCTTTGTTTGTACCTAGTAAGGGATACGTTCTGTGTTGCCCGTGTTGGACTTCTGCTTTACAAATTGGAAGATCTACTCTGTGTTCCTGAAATGTATAGTAAAATCTAAATTAATGACAAATTTAATTAATGGAAAAAAAATATAGTAACAAATAATTCTCTCAAATAATTAAATGTTGTTAAAATTCGGGAAAGCTTTCGCATTTAATTAATTAATTGATCTCCATACATTTTTGTGGAGTCCTCAAACGAGGCGCAAAAGCGATACTTGTTATGACATTTTGGCTTTAACAACTACTGAGGAAGTCAAAATGCTTTTACGACTGATTTGAGTTCTTGTAGTTCCGTGTATTACGGGGGTGTTAATGCATAGTCAAAAATCGTTTACTGAATAAAGGTTTTAAAAAAATGATACTGCTGATTCTTATTCTTATTCTTATTCGGAATGGGGGCGATGAGTCCTGCACTGACGTCCCGCTTGGGGTGTATTGTGCATTTCCCCCTAGCGCGTCTACCCGAGCCAACCCAGCTCCTTGAAGTACCGGAGCGAGGCTCTGGGGCGCTGGCAAAGTAGCTCCAGTGGATGAGATGGAGTTAAGCATGATAGCGATAAGCAGTCTGCCTGTTGCGGGGATTTGGATGTGGTTTGTGAGGAAGCGGCTTCATGCAATCTAGTGAGGATCCTAGTTACTTCTGTGGCTTTGCAATGCCACAGCACGTGCTCTACGATACTGCTGATTATTTTCATACATATTTTTATTAATGCATCCAACCCTACTTATGTAAATGTAAAATTAATGTCGCTATAGGGTTTTCATTTCATTGTAACTATGGATTCTTCGTTAAGCTTCGTTGGCTGCTAGAGGCCTTGTATTATGACATTGACGATTAAGACACATGTTATATTTTAAACTAAAAGATTATTAAATTCCTAGTAAGTAATTATGATTTTTTTTTTGACATTCTTTTGTATTGACAATATTAGCATATTTTATGTAGCCAAATTTTTATTTAGACTTTTTAGAAAAAAATAATTCGCACTGGTAACCCCAAGATACATTTCCACTTAAATTATTAAGGTGTGTTTTAAAAACTGCGGCATTGTTTGCGGTCCTTGTTTTAAAGGGAAGTGGGAAATGGAAAGCAAGAACTGGGAAGAATTGCTAACGACTGCGCTTAACGCATCCATCATTTATTCAACAGTTTGAAAATGTTCTGTAATATTTAAGTTACTGTTCACTTTTGTACATGTTACTAATTTTACCTGCCCGAAATAAGGAAAACAATGCGACTGCTATTAAGTTAAACAAGTAAATTTTAAAGCATTTAACAGACTTTAAAAAACGAGTAAGTTGTTGTTTACTTTTCATCTCAACGAATTATATACCTACTCTATATGCCACAAAGAATTTCAAAAAAAAAACAAAAATATTCGGTAAAATCTAGACAGAGTGAAATCGCTATTACTATTATGACCGCTCCACTAATTATAATAATTTGGTGAGACTAAATTCTCAATATGTAAGTCTTACTTGCACTTGCCTAATTTTATTAAGAGACATTTTGTTTTTGTTTTTTTTTACGGTGAACAAGCTAGGTTTAGCCACTGAAGTTTGGCCACGGCTCACCTGATGTTAAGTGCCGGTGTGGTTGAAGATAGTAAGCACCTAGCCTGGAATTAAACTGGCTTACAAGTGCGGCTGTTGTAGCAAACTGTCAGATGCTTGGCGGCAGATTTTCAACTTGAGGGTAGAAGCTAGCCGAGTACTAGAACATACCCTACGACAACGCATCATGTAATATTTCAAAATTTTCTTCATAATTTACCTACCTACTGGAAAAGGTTTAAAATTACCTTATATTTTCACATCACAGCGGAAGTGAAAAAGTCGTCTTGAAACTCAATTTCTTGGGCTAATATGAGAGAAATTGTTTTCACATCCTATGTTATTAACGGGAAGGATAGCGCCGTTTTGGCTAATAAATCAGATTTACTATAAGACTGGCTACTTCCTTTGACTTTACGCACGACATTCTAATATATTTCGTGTTTAAATATACATAATATATTTCCTTTCTGTAGAATGTAGAATAATTTAACTGTTACTGTCTAAATCGATTTATAAAATAACATTTTTTTATTAAAGAATACAAACAATACCAATTAATATTAAACAATGTGTCATCATCATCATCATTTCAGCCGTAGGACGTCCACTGCTGGACATAGGCCTCCCCCATTGACTTCCATAAAGACCGGTTGGAAGCGGCTCGCATCCAGCGCGTTCCTGCGGTCTTTACTAGGTCGTCTGTCCACCTTGTGGGTGGACGTCCTACGCTGCGCTTGCCGGTCCGTGGTCTCCACTCCAGAACTTTGCAGCCCCATCGGCCATCAGTTCTGCGTGCTATGTGCCCTGCCCACTGCCACTTCAACTTGCTAATCCGTTGGGCTATGTCGGTAACTTTGGTTCGTCTACGGATCTCCTCATTCCTGATTCGATCTCGTAGGGAAACTCCGAGCATAGCCCTCTCCATAGCGCGTTGTGCTACTTTGAGCTTACCAAGAAGGCACACAGTCAGAGACCACGTTTCAGCGCCATAAGTCATCACTGGTAACACACTGGTCGAAGACTTTCGACTTGAGGCAAAACAATGTGTATCGGTTATAATTTAATTTCTGGAATGGAACTGGTTTTTCTGGATAATTTTACTACAATACATAAAATATTTGATTTATTAATAGACCCTTGAAGTTCAAAACATTATTTTTCTTAATATCAAACCAAAGAAAAAAATATGAATCCCTAGATGTAATTAACGAGCAAAACAATGCCAGATGCCTATTCCACGAAGAAAGCGTTGTATTCTAGATATCATTAGGTATTCAATGCTACTACCTGAATAGAATTCACTTAATTAGTCCACCGAGGATGCCAGCATCGGCCATTGTTCGTTGGCCTGCGTGATTTTTGCGAGGTTAGTGAGGTTCTACTGTCAGGAAATTAGCAGTTTTCGAGCCATTTTCTATGTGATTTTGAGTTTTTTTTAAATGTAAAAGTAGAAAAACGAGCCCTCTGCTATTGGTAAGAGATAACGCCTAGCGATGACCATTGCAGCGATACAGATAACATTGAGTAACAAAAGAAAGTCCTGGGAGATTGTTTTCCATTGAGTTCATTAAACTCGACCATCGAATTGTAGTTAGTCTCAGTTGCCCTGTAATTTCACTGCAACCCTTCAAATACGGTAATGTTTACACATCAATGCATGGTGGCTAAATATATCCAATACTCCGGTAGTATAAAGACAACATCCTACGAAGGAAATCTTCTATCTAGTATAAAGTTTTTTATGCTAGGGAGATTTTCAAGTATTACGTAAGCAGATTTATTTTTATTTTTTAAAGTAAGCAAAGTTTTTACTCCTAACTTCTATGCTTAGGTACGTAAACATTGGTTTAACTAGTGGCATTATCGCTTAAAGCGATCTCTTGTAGGCAATTCTAAACATCGAGAGGATTGAAGAAAATGTAGAAATCGTGGTGTGCCAATAATAAGGAAAAAAACAATCAGCATAATTTATATGACATTGTTGACGTTATCGTCATCCTGAGCCTCGATCACGAACGACTTGCGAAAAAGTGTTCGTATCGACATCGACAAAAATTTGTATGAAATCTGTACAGCTTTGTATGCTATCAAGGACTCGATACCTTTACGATACGAATTCGACAAATTTTCGTGATTGAGGCACAGAACGGCCCCGTAGTTCTAGCTCTGGATGAGCACGTTCGAATAGAAACACTCCGATTTTTGTTCAAAACACTCCAACTCGAAGTATATCGGCGAGAAAACTATAGGAGGAAGAACATTCCATGTTAATATTACAGAATCTTTCAGATCAATATTCAGTCCTCTACTTTCACCTTAAGATAGGTAAATCACATTGCCTAAAGGGCTGTCGACGAACCTCGTGCACGTATAAAGCGCTTGAACTGCAAAGGTGTGCAACTCTTCAATAAAATTATCTCCGAAATCCCACAATCTATAGTCTTCTGAATAAGCATGTTCTACCTTAAGGCGCTACTCTACCATTCAATGAGGCAAGATAGAACCCATAACGTAAAAAGAATATTATAGATATTTGCTTTTTGAATCATAAAAGTTTAAAGTTCTTTCTCAGTCTGTTGTAGCCAACACTAACGCGCTTCACGTTGGCTCCAGGAGACAAAAGGCACATTTAGGTGCAGTCAGCCGCCTGAACCCCTCAGATAACTAAAGCAAAAACTCCTGATAATTCTCTGCAGTGATGCTTATTGTTCTGTTTTGTTGGCCGCTGAGAGGATTACCCTGGAAATGTGGCTTTAGAAAATGTCAGGAATGAACGTTTTGTGAAGCACGCGACTATGTTTGTGTGGACTTATTGGAGTTGTGAATATGTTTTGGGTGACAGACATTTTTTGGAGAATATGCCTAGAATTAAGATTTGGTACTTTACCTAAGTGCACTGTTAAAAGGTAATTTATACGTTTATAACCTTGTACACACTAAGTGTACACTGTTATTCGCAAAACTTTTACTATGGGGAACTTTTTTATTTTTAATTACTTAATTTTAACAATAATACAATAAAAATAATAAATCTTTATTTAACAACAGACATTAATTTCATTACAAACAATATATTTTTACAGAATAATATTTTACAGACAATACATTACATTTACAGATTTTTATTTTACAATTTTTTGCAAATGATATGGCGTTATACACACATTAGGAAGTCATCGTGATAGATGCAAGCGAGCACCGAGCGCCCGCACGCGGCCCGGCTACCGGCTACCAACATCGATAATAATATTATCTGAGGCTGAAGGTAGGTAGGCACAGAATTTTTAAATGTTTTTAGGCTATTTTTCAGTACTCTGCTGGCTAGCTAGCGACCACCATCAAGTTGAAAATGTGCTACTAAGCACCTAATGGAATGTCCCGGCTGCCTCACTTGCGAACCAGTTCCATACCAGGTTAGGTGTGATCTAGCATCTTCGCCCACACCATCACTTAACATCAGGTGAGCTGTGGACAAACATCTAGTTAGTCAACTGTAGTCAAGCGTCAGGTCACTTACACTATTCGAATATATTTCAGCTTACTTAATAGAGCTAATTATTTTTAATCTTAAACGTTCATCTCTAAATCTGGCATGAACACAGCGGCGGTTTCCAGCGATCTTTATTAATTTATCTTTACTTACTACTTATTTATTCAAAGTCCCCAATAATCTTACAGCAAACATCCTTCAAAAGACAACCCCTAACACTAAAAAATATTTCCCCATAACATTACCATACAAAAAGAGGTGCTGAAATTGAGTTTTATAGGCAAATATTTACCTCAATACCTCACTTATTTATGTGTATAACCTTAATATTAAATTTTAACACCCATAAAGATATAAAATAAAGACTCTGGGACAAGAAATATCCCAAGGACTGCGTATTTTATATACCTCTTTTGCATTAAGGTCTCATAGACCTTACCGCCTACGTTAACAGTCGTTACTTGAGTAATAAACGGTTATTAGGATATGGGTCTGTGATGATAAATACATTTTAGAAAATTATGAATTAAAAATGAACCACTAGATTTATGAAGTTTGACTCGCAGTAGGTAAATTTTTCAAATAAATAAATAAATATAATAGGACAGCCCCGTTGGCTCATTGGTAGCATATCTGCCATAAGAGCTGAAGGGCGTGGGTTCGATTCCCGCTCAGGCCAAACATTTTATGTATCCACAAATGTTTGTTCTGTGTCTGGGTGTTCTGTATGTATTATAAGTATGCATTAACAAAAAAAGAAAGTATATATGTATTCTATCAGTTAATCTGACTTCCATCACACAAGCTCTGCTTAGTTTGGGGTCAGATGGCGCTGTGTGTAATGTCCTACGATATTTATTTATTTATTACCCACAGCGCCATCTGACCCCAAACAAAGCAAAGTAACTGATAGAATACTTAAATAGTTTTTTTTTGTAAATGCATACAGTAGGTATACCCAGACACAGAACAAACATTTGTTTATATCACAAAATGCTTGTCCTGGGTGGGAATCGAACCCACGCCCTTCGGCTCTTGGAGCAGACATACTACCAATGAACCAACAGAGCTGTCAATAATAGTGAAAATCTAACGACTGATTATATTATTTATCATTAGGGTGTTAGAGAGCCAAAGTAGCAATGCCATGGATTTTTTTCTGTTACTAAGCGCTGTGTAAACCATAGCACACGGTTCAGGCAGATCCACAGAATGTCGCAGTTTTTTAATGTAAAGACAAATGAGACGCTCTCCTGATGTTAAGAAATAACGCTTGTCCATGACAATTATTTATTTATTTTATTTATTCCTTAATTTCACACCATCCTTACAGGGTTTCCCTAATGCGATGATGCTAGTCAATATACAATTATAAAAATTAAAAATGTCAAAAAATTATAAAGAAAAATGTCAATATACAATTATAAAAATTAAAAATGTCAAAATATTAAATTAAAATGTCAAACAATAAAAAATAAAAATCATAAATCAAAACCTTAAAGTACTATGTCAAATTATAGCATGCGTCATAATTAACCGCTATTCTAAATTCTTGTACCGAACATACAGAAACATCAATTTTCTGGGCAACCCGATTCAGTGCATGCAACGTCCGAACCAACGGCGTCTTAGCCAATAAGTTGGTCCTAGCCTGAGGCACCGAGAACAGCTGCGGCCGCCGGCGGCGCGTCACGTACCCGTCTGGCACGCTCAGTCCCATCATCGCTAGTATGTCCGGATTTGACAGAAAGCCCCGGAATACACGCATCATGTAATATGCGAGCGCCCAGTTCCGTCTCACTTCCAATTTGTTGTATCCGACCATGCCCAGTACGAACAAGGTTGGATACATCAATGGGTAAAAATTAAAAAAAAATTAAAAATTGCACCGATACAAAGAGCTTTGAGCAGTAAAACAAAGTCCAGGGCATCACTGGTTTAGCGCTCATTACTTTAAAACTTTCTATGATTAGTCTTAACAGCCCTGTAATTTTGCTAGCTGCAGTACCCTTCAAACCGGAGCACAGTATAATTATACACTATTGCTTAGCGGCAGAATATCTGGTACTGCGGTGGTACCTAGACGACCAGCAAAGGAGATCTACCACGTAAAACTGCGTTGATACAAAAATATCATTAACATTCACAAAAATTCAAATGTAGAGACCTCAGGGAAAAACATATGCATTACCATTTATGCCAAGAACATTAAGAACTTCACAAACTGGCAACTTACCAGCAGTAAATATGCAAGGGCGCACCACCGATGCATAAATTGGACTATAATTCCCAATAGACAGTTACAATAATAGAACAAACAAAAATTACGTATTCATTACCTGTAGGGCCTATTATCCTTGCTTAATAAGGAATGCAACAACCACGATTAGGGTCTCGATATAAAACTTTATTGATAAGTACTGCTATTAAGCGGTTCCGTATGCATATATAAAGCTACTGACTGATTTAGAATTGCAAAATGATGCATTGATAAGTGTTACCAAACTTCAAAAGACTAAATGTAGATTTTGTAACGATGATAGGTCAGTGGTTAGCGCGGTCGGTTCACACGCCGAAGGGCGTGGGTTCAAATCCCAACAATGAGCTTGAGCTGCCTGCGAAGAAAAATATTTTGAGGAAACCATAGTATGGTGGCAGAGTACTATCTGCCGCCAAACACCCAACGGTGTGTTCCAGCAGCCTCACTCAAGATCCAGTTCCCTTCCAGGCTAAGTGTGTTTACTATCTACGATCACACCGTCACTCACAGTTTATAAAAACAGGGCTGACTCGGAGTGAGTACGATTAGTTTTTTTCTCAATACTCGCGCTGCATGTGACCATCAGTTATTTTTCATAGAAACTGCTTAATTATACTATTAGGCTTCGCCCGAAGAGATCAGCAAATAGATTAACACTTGTAGTAACGCGTAGCGATCACCATTTCGTGAAATGGTGATCGCTACGCGTTACTACAAGTGTTAATCTATTTGCTGATCTCTTCGGGCGAAGCCTCCGTATAATTATGATAGAACTTCACTTACACGTAAGTTCATTTAATCACTAATTAATACCGTCAAAAAGTTTATTACAAACTAGTGGACGCGTCGCGGTTTCACCCGCGTAGTTCCCGTTTCCGTGGGAATACAGGGACAAAAAGCAGCCTATATCACCCGGAGATAGTGTAGCTCTCCAACGGTGAAAGAATTTTTGAAATCGGTCCAGTAGTTTCGGTACCTATCTATATTACAAACAAACAAATAATTTCCTCTTTATAATAGTACAGATAGATAGCTTAAATAATTAATAAATAATATAATAAATAAATTTTATTTGTACACTGAAGAAAATTACATAGGTAGCCCTATGTAATTTTCTTCATAAAAAAATTACCTACTTATCACACGCTGACGTAATTCTTTATCACTGACTTAAGAATTAATTATTTGTTAAATGAAAATGTCCTAATTAAAACAGGTAGGTACGATAAAAATTCAATTCATGCAATTTTCTAATAAGCTTTATTATCTATGAAATGTGCTCATAAGTAGGTAAGTATGTAAAAAACACCTAGTTCGTATCATATTCACAAGCATTTTCACATGTAGAATCATGGCAAAATAGGCAGGACTTATGTACTTTAATCATTTTGTAAAAGATCTGTGTGATCTTATTTATGACAATTGAATTTATCTTAGTGGAAGCTATAATGGAATAACGAAATAAAGACAGGTGGATTGCATGCTTCCAAATCTTTTTCACTTACCTACTGTTATAAGGGTTGAGGATGATATCAACGTATTCAAATCAGCTCTCACCAACTTATTAATTGAAAAAGTGTATTATAGCATAGACGATTTTCTAAATGAAAAAAAAACATAAGCTTATCGTGTAGTTTATTGTTATTATTATTATTATTTTATATGCCCTAACAAGAGTAGATTTATAATTGTTCTCCTTTGTTTATTAGATTTAAAAAAATACTTGCACGCTTTTCAAAGCAAAAATAGAGTGCTAACTATCTAGACTTAAGACCACAATTTTTTGTTTACCTATTTTGCAAGGAATAAATTAATTATGAATTATGAAAAATTTAATCTACGACGACGAAAGCCTTACCGTGATATTGTTACCTCGGGTATAGCACCTTTTTAGTAGAAACAAGTATTTCATCCGAAACATCGGGTGGAATTGGCGCGCGCGGCAGGCTGGCCGGTGCGTGCTTGTGTGTATGACCACCGCATGACGCGTTCGTGTGGCTATTCGCAGGCTTGCCAGACTTTTCGGCCTACCGCCTAAATTTTTAAATAATCTCATTTTAGCGAACAGAATGCTAAATACTAAAGCTTACCTAGCAAAACATTTATTACTATTCTTCTCCAACCTCATTGTGTTAACGTTTAGTGCCAATTATGAGTTTGTATTATATCAGGATGTAACTATTGTGCTTATTAAGAATACTTTTATAGGGTTTTAAATAAAATAATTAGTCAATAATCACATTTCACTGTTTTATTCACATGATTCAAAATATTCACCAAGTATGTATTAAGTGGAGTTGTCTCGAACGCTGGTACTCAACTGCCTGTGAGACGCGGCTTTGCTCAGAGTCAGAGGTAAAAACCCCACTCTGTCTACTTCTCTCTCCACTAGCGTCCTATTGGTTAAAGCCGCGCTCACAGACAACTAGTGCCACGTCTAGTCAATACAACAATAATTAAATTCATTTAAAAGAAACAGTATACAATCCAAATTAAATATGTACTTAATTTCGCTAACTATTGTTTCTTTCGTTTAGAATTATTATTTTAAGTTTAATGAGAGCCTATGTGCTCGATAAACAGCTAATTTTGTAATTGTTTCATGTGCTACAAGGTTTTGTTACACTAGTAATTGTACAATTTTTATACTTTCAGACAAATAAAGATACATATTTTAAAATTGAATTGAAGCGCGCTCCATCGTCACTTTCCACCAGGTTAACCTTTTCCGGCGAAATGTATCTAGTATTTCTGAATTCCTACGAATAAAAAAAAATACTACAATAATAGTAAGCGCCATCTATTGACTTTTTGACTTTTTTTCACTACTACGAAATGGCCAGTGTAAAGCCAAAATAACTCAAAACACACGCAGAAAGTGGCGCCCTCTAGACTTGGTTATTTTCTAGTGTAATTTGCGGGGGCGTTACGCTATAAAATAACCCAAAGGCTAAAATACTTTATGCAGATTATTTTATGTTTCTTCTTCTCTTGTAGTGATGTTAGGTCAGTGGTTACCGCGGTCAGATCACACGCCAAAGAGCGTAGGTTCAAATCCCAACAATAAGCAAGAGCTGACAACATCGTGATAAATCCATTGCATGGTGGTAGGGTTTCTAGCTACTAGCTAGCTAGCTAGCTGGTATCACTCTTAAGTTGAAAATCTGCCTAACGGTGTGGTTCCAGCAACTTAACTTGTGAGCCAGTTCTATTCGTGGCTAGGTATGTGTACTATTGTGTACCATCTTCGACCACAAAAAAAGTTTTTTATTTTTTCAAGTTTACCTACAAATTAATGAAGTAGGTACCTATCAAACATACACACAACACAAAACTGAATTACTTTCTTACTGAAATTACTTTAATTAATTCTCACACGTACGAACCAAAGAATTTAATTGGAAGTGCAATACAAAAAGCTACAACCAAGATTCACACATCAATTTTTAGATTATTCAGCTACAAATTAATATTGGTGATACGCACACAATAATCTGGTCTAAAATCAACATAGTGATGTATCTAATCGACAATAAATAGATTTTTACGTGGAAAAATACGTCACAGGAAACAAAATCTGATAAAAACAAATTAGATCTTGTTTTTATCGTCTAACGGCGGAAATGACGTTTATTTTCATGTATAAATATAAATATCTTAGTCCTCACTTATTTCTCTTTGTTCCTAAAACAGACAAAGACGTTCGTATAGAAATGACCTTCAATAAATAATTATAATAATATTTAAATTACAGCAAGTGTAATTATAAGTATTGATAGCGTGGAATTAAAGATTAGGCAATAATTAAAAAACAGAGATTATTACCTAAAGCTCAATGCATATTAACACTGTGCAGCAAAATAAAAAAAAAATGGCATTGTGAACATATTTTTGTTTTACTTATCGGAACTCCGACTATAATTTCGAAACAAAAGTTAGTTTTAGTAAAACAAAAATGTGTCAAAAACACGTCAGTTTCCATATATTAATTAAATGGGCAAGTAGAGATAAATTTAAAAATTGTTGTTTATAAATATATCTAAAAGTACCTACACAGTTTTGTTTACTATGAAACAATGTTTATAAACAAACATAATGGAAAATGGAACATAAAATAATACCTGACTTCCCGCGTTCTCGCCAATTTCAATATTACATTTTGAAAATTCACTCAAATTCAGTTTTAATTTTCATGTTTTTTGTATTACTTAGATTCTGTTTGTAGTGCTCTATAATTCCATGATGGTAAAAAATACACTTACCTTTAAGACTAAATTATTTCCCCACCTCATACCTATGGTGTTTTTGCCTATATTAAACATGGGAACGTCTCTACAAAACTATTGAATCAAGCCATCCATATCCGTCATGAAGGAAATAGACGCAGACGAGTTAGGAAATGAGTCATTAAATTATTATAATTAATTATATCTATTGATTGTACATGTACACACTGTGTTATATACATAAGTCAAATATTGATGTTCTTTTCTTGTCAAAAACACATCGCCACAATAGCATTGCCGCATTGGATGGCAATGCTAATGTGGCGATGTGTTCTGACCGAACTAGACGCCAGCATTCTGGTCAGCCGATGCCTCCTTTAAACGTTTGGCGTGGTCTACATGGACCTAAAGTTTCAATTCCAAAGGGCACAATATAGTATATAGTAAAGTGTATAGTAAAGGGCACAAGCATGTATTTCTATCTAAACAACTGTATTTGTACTATTTTTGTTTTACTTATGCGGATTGACAGACGTTAAATTATATCGGATGTTCCCACTATAGTTTCGAGGCCGCGCGCGCGTTGTTAGCTTGTTTAGTTAGCTCCATGAAAAAGGCCACCGGACCTGGCCTAAACTATAATCGGAATATCCGATATAATTCAACATGTTTATTTAATTAATTGGCCTTATTCAATATTAAATATTCTTATTCATTCAGATACACTGGGCAAGTCACAGCTACATAATTACAAAAAAGTATAAAAACTTGTATTCTTCCGAGTGTTAAAATGTAAAATTTTTAGTAATTATATAAATACTGGTGCTTTATTTATAAAGTGTTGAATTATAAACGCACGTGCGGGAAAGTCATTCATAACAAAGTTGCAAGTAAAGTTACTACTATACTAAGGCAAGTCAAGACTTGACTTTGTGTGATTCTGACTATGACTTATTTTACTAGATTTATCTTGAAATACCTAATACTGTGTGTCAAACTGACAAACGAACTCCGACACCAAAAACGAAGAAAAATCAGCCAGTATTATATTATCGGCTTCGATAAATTCGTTTGTCTCCAAAAGCTCTCCGCAAATTAAATTTCATTAATCGGATTAGAATAATCGTTTTTGAAGTAATACGTGGCGTAATCCTGCGCGGCTTTAGGTCTATCTTCGGCAGCCTCTTAGATTATTTTATTCCATGGGCGCAGCCCAACCCAAAAATGGTCCGACCGAGTGCCAAAAAACTGGGTACCAACGTCTCTGACGCATTACACTGGAGACCTTCAGAGAAAGCAGATTTGTTGGTTACGACAAGGTTGGGAACATTACGATGGAAAGAATCATTGACCAGGGATCGTTTAATTTAGCCTTTTTGTGGTTCGACTGGCTATGTGTTTGACCACAGCTCGCCTGATAAATGGCGTTGTGGTCGATGATGGTAAACACATCTAGCCTGGAATGAAATTGACTCTCAAGTGAGGCTCTAGATTTTCAACATGAAGGTGGTAGCTAGCCAGGTAAAGTGGAAAGTATCCTACTACTATGCTATCGTTTCCTCAAGATGTTTTCCTTCACCGGCAGCTCAAGCTGATTGTTGGGCTTAGAACCCACGCCCTTAGGCGAGTGAACCGACCGCGGTATACACTTAACTATCATTGCTACAACAGTTCTTAATACCAACGTATTTGACTTTATAGTCTAAACAACTGTACCAAATGAAAAAACCGCGAAACACAACAAACAGCAACGGGCCACCCCTACGTTAAATCAATTTTACATAACAGCTGATCCAAACAACGAGAAGTAGCTTTACACTAATACGATTACAATTGTTGCGTAGCAAAAACTTTACGTTTGTCCTCTCGCATATAAATAAGCGAGGTTGCAAGATCTCATCACAGTAGACACACAGACTCTGTGCCGTGATATTGTTAAACACAAAATGACTTTAACGGTGAGGATATTTATTCGCAGTAACGTATAAGTTAAACATTAACAAAGAAAATATATTTATAAAAAGTGCGAAGGACGTCAGTGAAAGTGTGGTGAAGATCAGATAAAATTAGTAACGATATGATTAATTTATTCACATAGAATTATGCGTATTTAATGAGAATTTTAATTTTAATGGAATTCACGTGTTTTCGTGGTTCACATTTCTTACAGGCGTTATACAGGGTTATAAGCTAATAATAATTATATTAAAGAACATTTTGCACAAGCGTCATCTGACCCCAAACTAAGCAAAGCTTGTACTACTATTTTTTACTAGCTGGTGGATTTATCTAACCACTCCTTGGCATTAACAATGTATTTTCCCATTAAAAAACAATGTTTTATCAAAACCCGAAACTCGTCTTTTTCCATCTTTTGCGAGAAACCAAAACTTGTCTGACACTTTCAGGTGTCATTCAAAAACTAATTCACGAATTGTCATGAAATTCAAGATGGTGCCAACTAAAGACTGATTCTCAACAAAAACATCACGATTCAATCCTAGGGGCGACATATCTGTGTGAGGCTCGGGATTTTTCATTCCATTTAGTATGGGAACCAGATATAATACTTTTATCAACATCTTTGTTCGTCACATAAATATATGACCTGGGTAGAAATCGAACCTACGCCCTCGAACCGAACAGCTGAGGAAAACCGAGCAAATTAACTAACAGGGCATTTAGTTTTCTTTTTATTTATTCATTAGGGCAATGAAATTAAAAGCATAAAGTAAAGTATTTCCATGCATTTTAAATATTTTCTATAAAACGAAAAATTAGGTAAATCGTTTTTAGCAATGAAACTGTAGATAAAAATAATGATAGGTAAATATTATTCGGTATAATAACTTCTTGTCGGCATCTATTTACGGAATCTTATCACTCTTATCAACTACTGAATTGAGCGTGTTATCACGTTATCACTTCCATCTCTATCGAATGCAATTTCGTTGTGAACATGATCAGTAAGTATCGAATTTGATCGTTATCACTGACGCATGCTACCTTTGGAATGTGATTATCTAAGTAATGCAAGTTTTTGACTACTTTATTAGCCCTGGTAGCAGCTCTGCTTTATAAGCTGGTGTGAGAGATCGATTCCCAGGACAAATATTTATATGCTTAACTTAGGCTTGTTTTGTCTGTTTATTTATGTATCTATGTATATTTAGGTACAAGACATTAAATTCTATTATGTTATCTGTGGCAGACTTGCACAGATAACATAATATAACATATAAACATTTTAATTTTCTTTATTTTTGGCGTCACGTCGTCGTCGTATGTGGATTTGCCAGTGTCAGATGTTTCGATATTTTTAAAAACTTAATACGTAAAAGTTAAGTTAAATAAGTCAAAGTCGCACAAAGTAAGTCATGGTCGTGGCCGGTCTTACCCTAGTAAAGTAGTAGTGACTTTACTACAAGCTTCGATTGAGTTATGGAAGCAAAGTATTTACATTTTACTATGTGGCGACACGAATTGACATGAATTTTAGAAAAAAAAAACGATTATTATTTTTCGTTCTAGCATAATAATACAAGTCATGAGAAAGTATTAATGAGGGTATGGAAAAAGTCTTAGAACTCTATTTTGAACCGTAGGCAATTAATTATACAAGTTTTCGTACATGATCGTTTTAAAGATGACTTTTGCAACATCTCGTGCTTGTGATCCATATAATCCATATTTTATCATTTACTTTTAGACACATATCGGTGTGTTCCATTCTCGGTCAGACTCCACACAGTCACAGTCGCTTTACATAAACCTACATCATAAGCAAAATTTAATACGATAAAATTACCAGAGTGAAACAACAGTGGGAATAAAAAACACGACAAAAATATTAATAAAAAAAACGATTCACAAACTTAAAGAGATCACTTATCAATTATGAAACATGTACAAGATTTTTTTCCAGATCATAACATACTAAGTAAGTAAAAATCTGGTTTTTATCTTTTTTTTCAGCACATATTTTTGATATCATGTGCTTTGGCCGTGACGGTGGCAGCACAAAGGCTGGATTCGAGTTCAGACTTGCTTAATGGCCAGCGGCGCAGTGGTGGCTACGGCCTTTTAAGACCCGGATACGGCGGTTACAACAATGGTTACGGTGGCTACAACAACGGCTACGGTGGCAACAACGGTTACGGGGGCTACAACAACGGTTACGGCGGCTACAACAATGGTTACGGAGACTACAACAACGGTTACGGTGGCTACAACAACTATCCCAGTTACAGCGGTTCTGGTTACGGATCTGGGTATCCGGGACAGGGATACCAAGGATATGGAGGTGAGGATAGTTAAAACTATAATGTAACGGATACACATCGAATTCCAATGTGAATCTGAATCATACACAGAACAATACACGCACAAAAAATCATTAAAATCGGTCCTGGCGTTTCGGAGGAGTTCAGTGACAAACAGACGTAGGTAGGTACAAGTGAATTATATTTGTATATACATATATACCTACATGTATAAGTTAATACATTAAACACTACACTAATATCAAACATTATCCCGTATAATGCTTTTCGGTACTATATTGGTATAATTAGGTACGTAAACATAATTATTTATTTCTGAATTATATTAGGTCACATAAGAAATGTAAAATACAAATGTATATTAACAAATTTTTGAAGCAGAATCACACTCCTTTTTGAAAAATACATTTTTTTCAAACATTCCGATAAGTCGATAAACTTCGACAAAGGATTCTATAAACGTTCCGTTATAATTTAAAAATAATACGTCATGCGCCCAATCTGTGTTGTCTTCAAATGATCTATGATCGTAATCAGTCTTTGTCGACGCCGCCGGTGTTCGTAACGATTTAATTAAATGCATATCACTAGATCTATGAAAAATAGTGTTCCAGTTAAATATCTATTGATAAAAATAGGACAATCTTAAAATATTATCGCTTTGTTTGACGCCGGCGCCGTTAAAAACTTTTAGAATAATAGAGTAGGTAATATTAGTTCAAACGTATCAAGGCATTTCCTAAAAATATTACGCAATTTTTCGCAGTCTAATATAATCCCACTTTAATTATAAATGTGAAAGTTTGGATGGATGGATGAATGGATGGATTTGTTACTCTTTCACGCAAAAACTACTTTACGGATTTGGATGAAATTTGGTATGGAGGTAGCTGAGACCCTGGATTACGACATAGGCTACTTTTATCCCGAAAATATGTAGCGGGTAACACCGCGGGGCGCAGCTTGTATGTTATGTACTTACCTGTTTATATCTCTTATGTATAATGTATATCTGTTAGTTACGTTAACTATTTTCCCCCCCTTTCCCCATAGTGAATTTTTTAAAGTATTTAAACGCACCGGACACAGGTCCGTGACCTTTGTTAACTTTGAATTACATTTTTCCCTCTTAGTGAGATATAGTGACATTGGGTGGGACTCTGGTGTGACGGAGTCCCACCCAATGTCACTATATGTAAGTGTCATGTAAGATTTACGCTATTTGTTGAACACTCACTCAGATACAATATGGGTATCTTCTAATCTAGAGTAAATAGGTTTCCTCTAAGTAAGCGTGCTCCATCTTAGACCACACTACTGTTTACCATCAGGCAGAGTGATTAAGCGCGAAACTATTTTGAATTTTAAAAAAATCAGATGAGGTATACAATCAAATCCCATCTCTTCTCTAAATAGTATAAACCAATGCCTCTATTACTTCGCTTAGGTACTTCTTTTGAATCTCGCATCTGATTTTGATACGGTGTTCACTAACAATTAGAGATTTTTCTAGAAAATGTATACCTACCGTGCGGAACCGAAACGAGATACTGGTAAAACTCTATAAGTACTTTAAAATCTCCCTGTTAAAATATACTCTACATTTTAATTTGCTTACCTGTACTTTACAGGGTACGGAGGCGGGTACCCTGGCGGCTACAGCGGAGGTTATGGAGGTTAGATTACCCATTACTTGTCCTGTGTGCTAACAGAAATTATCTTAGCCTAGTTAAGAAGAACACGCTCTTCATGTTAGAATAGAATATAATAATTCTATTCTATTATATGACTTCGAGAACTAACTTAACTTCTTTCTTCTTTTCTTTCTTTAACTTCTTCATGTTCGAGAAGTTATGGGTTCAGGCAGCTGAGAAACAGCGTTTAGTTCTTAATCCGAAAGAGAGAAGCCTGTACAATAAGCAGTGGCGGCCTTAGGGGGTGGCAAGCAGGGCAAGGTAAGGCCGCCGCTGACAATAAGAGAGGCTGTGTGTGATGGTAAACGCATCGTACATTATATTTCTCTGACCAAACCCAATGAAATACTGCGGGGTCGATTACTCGTTGGTCTGATCAGGTAAAGGCTATTACTACGGGACTCTCCGTCACTACTGCCCTGAGAGAAGCCGAAGACAGGGTCGCGTGGAAGCAGCTAGTGAACGCCTCAGTGAAGGCATTTCAAAACGGGCACGACCTTCAAGTAATGAAGAGCACAAAGAAGAACCTAATGCAAAAAACCTCTCCTCCACCGCTAAACACAAAAAACCCACACTGCCCTAATTTTTACTAACAATTATAATCCATTACAAAAGATAACAAAGCCCTTTTGCGACTCATCCGGTTATTGTGACTGTCAAGGCCTAAGTTCAAGAGCCGAACAAAGTCCTTGCATCGGGCATTGTGTTGTACCAAGCAACCTACCAAGTTTCATGTAGTCAAGAAATTAGGGAACTAAAAATGTTGCACGCTTAAATGTCAGTTTCCTTTACAAAATACGATAGTGGTTCCACGTTCAATACTACAAATAAGTTATTCGCATTATAATCGGCATTATACAAGACTGTGATCGGTATCCCACGCGATGGTTATCTTTTTGAATGAGTTTACATAATGCATGCGAAATATACAAGTATAGATGTTGCATTATGCGTTTTAGTATCGCGGTCATTCACCTTATCGTAAAATTTAAACATTTTAAAAGTAGAGTATGAGTAAATACTAGAGTATTTTTGCCTGATTGAAGAAAACAATGACAATAATTTGTGATTACAGACTTTTTTTTTATCGCTTTATGTACTACTTGTTCTTTAACTTTTATTTTTGAGCCAAATGTCCGTCTATCTCTGTGCCAAAATTCATAAAAAATAATATGTATAAATGTCGTATGACATTGTACATAGCGCCATCTGATTACAAACTAAGCAAAGCGCAGTGAATCAGATAACTGATATAAAACTTTTTATTCAGCAGTGAATGTGTTAAAATTAGTTTATTCCCTAAATTAGGAACCCTATCACTAAGACTTCGCTGTCCGTCTCGTCACCAGCCTGTTTCTCATGAACCGTGATAGTTAGACAGTTGAAATTTTCACAGATGTATTTTTGTTACCGCTATAACAAGAAATACTAAAAAATGTAATTTACATTTTATTCGGTGTATTTGATTTTGCATTTATCCTCTCAGGTAACCGTCCATTCTTCCGTCCCAGTTACAATAACGGGCTCGGTTACCCAGGCACAAGCACCGGTTACCAAGGCACAAGCGCCGGTTATCCAGGCACAAGCGCCGGTTACCCAGGCACAAGCGCCGGTTACCCATACAGGCCCAGTTACCCCTACCGGGCAGGTTACGACCGCCGTTACAACCAAGGTACCTACGGTGGAGACGGTTACGACAACTTCAGGTTGTTGGGCAGAAAAGCGGGAGAAGTAAAGAAAGATGAAGAAGTTACTCAAACTAGATAAGAATGTGTTGTTGATTTTTGTTAATAAATAATTTAAACGTTTTTTTAAGTAGTTTAGTTTTTTTTTTTTAATTTTCAGGTCCCTATGTCAGAGGGCTTTTGACAGAGTGCCATTTACTCCCAAATTAAGCAAAGCGTGCATCACAACTATATACTACTATATCTATTTATATATAGATTATACAAATTGCTGTTAGCTTGATAGAATATCAGCTTCAAGAGCTGTTGGGTGTGGGTTCGATTCCCACCGGGTATTATTAGGTAGGACAGCCAAAAATGTTTGTGCATATATATATATTTTTTTTTTAATGGTTGACAGGCTAGTTGTTTGACCACAGCTCACCTGATGTTAAGTGATTGATTGATTGATTGATTGATTAACTCTTTATTGCACACACTAAAAAAAAACAATACAGAAGAAATAAAATAAGTAGTAAAAAGAAATATAATAAGTGAAGGTGTGGTCGAAGATGGTAAAGCACACCTAGCCTGGAATGGAACTGGCTCTCAAGTGAGGCTGCCGGAACACACCGTTAGATGCTTGGCGGCAGATTTTCAACTTGAGGGTGGTAGCTAGCCAGCCGAGTACTAGAAAGTACCCTACCACCATGCTATGGTTTCCTCACGATGTTTTTCCTTCGCCGGCAGCTCAAGCTCATTGTTGGGGTTTGAACCCACGCCCTTCGGCATGTGTACCTACCGCGCTAACCACTGAGCTATCATCGCTACAATATATCATATATAATATATAATTATCATCATCATCACTAGTTTACATAAATAAGGTCGTTTCAAATTAGGTAGATACATCACTCAAGTTAATCGTTGATTCTTAATAAAAACACCACAATGAATACTTATCAAATATTTTATTCAATAAAATTTAAATAATATTACATAACGTTATAATTAACAGAACTCATAAATGCCATATTTTATACTAAACTTTTGCTTATTTACCAACACAAAACGCGCTCTCCATCAATATAAATATACTGTTCGTCTCAAATCTTAAAACGAAACTCTCAAAATTTAGTGACAATATATCTTCATAGAAGCAGGTCATCTGAATAGCTATATCAGATTTATTTTTTTTCGCCAAGCAGTAGTGTGCAATACTGTGTTCCAGCATCGAATGTCACAAAGTTGTGAGCGCCAAAGCAGTGATATCTCAGACTTCGTTTTGTTACTCAAACTTCTCGGTACGACTACAACGATCATGTACAGGAGTTTTCTTTTACTTGGTGACAGGTTATATAGATAGACATTCTGTCGCCAAGCAGTAGTGTGTAAACATTATTGTATAGGGCACTGCAGCGACATTAGAGCTGTTGAGACTAACCATCGAAATTCTCAAAGTAATGAGCGCCAAAGCAGTGATGC
Source organism: Biston betularia (assembly GCA_905404145.2). Lineage (NCBI taxonomy): Eukaryota > Metazoa > Arthropoda > Insecta > Lepidoptera > Geometridae > Biston > Biston betularia. The sequence continues at coordinate 4,075,454 of FR989877.1, forward strand.
CCTGGACTTGGTTTAACTACTCTAAGTTCTGTGTATTGCTGTAATGGTCATGGACAGGCGTTATGTCTTACCATCAGGAGAGCGTCTCGTTCATCTCACAAATAATATACAAATTAGCAATTAAAAAAACTGACCATGACCTCTTAGGCCAACTTAACACACTGCTCCAAGGAAACAGCGAGGTTTCAGAGTAAACGAAAATATCATCGATGTATGCAATTACAATATTGTTGGTTTTTAAAAAAACGCTCAATCGATTTCGATAGGACCACCTCTGAAGTATCTACCAACCAAAAAAAGAAGCATCAAAATCGATTCATAATTTCCGGAATTATCGCGTAAAAAAAGAAAAATAAACATACAGTGGAATATATATATATTTATAAGTATATATTTACAAAAAAAAAAAGTATTTAAGTATTCTATCAGTTATCTGACGCCCATAGTACAAGCTTTGCTTAGTTTGGGGCCAGATGGCGCTGTGTGTAATGTCCTGCGATATTTATTTATTTATTTATTTAATTGAAAACCCCTTCTTTTTTAAGTCGGTTAAAAAGCCTTACGCCCTTATGAGCCACTGAACCAGTCTGACGTCATAGAGTTGAAGAAGGACGCGGCACCGGATCGAGCGTTCGCAAAGTTGATGGGGATCGATGACGTCATAATGTCCGAAATGTCGCCGCGATGCCGCCCAGGGCTGGACGAAGTAGCTAGCTTCTTCTTTGTCTGCGAACAAAGTACACAATTAGTATGTAGCTCAAACATTATTATTTTTATTTTATTATACATGGAAAACAAACAGCTGTCGCTGGAGGCGCGCGACCCAATCGTTTGCCTACATATTAAATAAATAAATAAATAATATTATACTTTGACTTTGAAGCTTTGCTTAGTTCGGGGCTAGATGGCGCTGTGCAAAATGTTTTACGATATTTACTTCTTTATTTATAATTTATAATTATGGGCCTTGTCGGGGACTTATTCTTTCCTTGCCGACTCAAGAAGCCAAAGTTGAAAAAACTCTTACCACCCCTAAACTAAACGGATTAATGTAGCATGTCAGAATTCGTCACTATTAAAGTTCTAAAATTCGAATACAGAAATCAGATCGATATAACATGCGTGTTATACCTTATCCTTAAACAATTTTATAATACCAATCAAATAATATAATCAAAATAGTTTTATCTACAGAACGTGAAACTATTGTTGACGTATAAATTCCTTCGCAGATAGATCTTGGATTGGTGTCATAAAATGTATGAACACATTGGCGATAAGCGAGTGTACTATGATAGATACAGATATAATAACAATTTACTATGATAAATTATATTTGACACTTTCAGATAACGTGCAAGTAATATACCTAATAGTAAAATCGATTATCATAACGGTATTGTAAATAAAAAGTTTGTATGCGACCTATTTCCCCCTGATTCTCCCCAACTTCTCTGGACACCTAGCACCTAGTACCTCTGTCATTATCACGCGAAAACGAGACAGAGGTATTCATATATTTTAGTTTTGTCATGTTTTCCTGCGGGGAAAGAAACCTTTGATCCTGAAATTTAATAAATAAGGGTGGTTCGAGTTCCATACAAATAATTTTTTGCCAATTATGGACAAATGGAGCATAATTTTACAGTTAAATCACAGCTACTGGCATTATTTTGTTATATTTATATTTTATTTGCGGTAAATCACAATTCAAAAGTTATAATTTCATAAATCATTTATAAATTTGATTTTATGCAAAGCATCGCTGGTTTAAAAGCAGCAATGCCCTTTTCTTTAAGACTTTCGATGGTTAGTCACAAGCCTTAATAATTTTAATTTGGCGGCAGAATGTCTGGAACTGCAGCGGTACCTACCTAGACGACCTTCTAAGGAGATCTACAACTAAGTAAACACAATTCTGGAATTGAGAAAAAACCAGTTGTTCCATACAATTGGTCAAGGATATATTTTTCTATAGAACAGCAAATTTTTTCTTACAAGACGTCTAAAAGTTGTTCATAATTTATTTTTTTTCTTCAAAATAGGTTCGCTTTTGACCACACTCTGCCTGATGTTAAATAGTAGTGTGGTCTAAGATGGAGCACGCTAGAAGAAACCTATTTACTCTAGATTTGAAGACGCCAATATTATACCTAACAGGGAACACAGACTCCGGCAGAGAGTAGTAGTGCCTTTTCGTTTTAATATACCCCATATCTCCATACATATACAGCATGACTGGTGAGACACCTACGATACTGAAGGAGAGTGCTCGGTACTAGATTCTCGTTATAATTATATAATAAAATTAAGTACTTAATTTTTGGCCAAATTTCCCTATAAATAAATGAAACGTGGATACACTGACGGCACTGACAACGATGTTTTGATCACGCGACTAGTACGTGTTTATCCCACCCGCCTGTCGTCCGCGAGCGACCTCACAACGTCCAGCTCCTGCGTCCGCGCGGTATCCATGCATTACGTAATTAATTACATAACTTTGATTATGTTTACCTAGTAGCTAGTTAATATTTATTTTTAATGTTATTTTTTATTCGTATTTGATCGCCAAATATCATGTCCTTGAGTATCGTAGGTGTCACACCAGTCATGCTGTATATGCTGTGTGCTGTATATTTAATGTTTCTTACCGGTTTGTCCTGCTTCTTGATGACGGGCGCTGCGACTGGTAACAGTGAAAACCATTGCGCCTCTCCCGACGCGAGTATAGAGGCGGCCTTATCGCCACTTCCTCCCGACAACACGGGCTTGGTGCCGATAATGCCCGTCAACTGACCGTGGTGGAGGATCAAGCTGCCCAGGAGCGTCTAGAAATAAAGAAATACAATTTGTTAGCTATGAAGTGAGTTTTGAAAAGGCAAGTATTTTATTACTCTAGAATTACAAAGTTTTATAATCATGTCGCTAAAACAATTGCAGTGCGAAATTGAAGTTGGTCGCTACTGTCAACAATTAAAAACAAAAGAAAAACGAAGAATGAATTAAAAACAAAGTGAACGATGAATGATTTTTTAACTACAGCTTCTAAATATATAAATAAATAAATATATAATAAATATCGTAGGACTATACACACAGCGCCATCTGGCCCCAAACTAAGCAGAGCTTGTGTGATGGAAGTCAGATAACTGATAGAATACATAAATACTTTTTTTTTTGTAAATACATACAGAACACCCAGACACAGAACAAACATTTGTTTATTCACAAAATGTTTGGCCTGAGTGGGAATCGAACCCACGCCCTACAGCTCTCAAGGCAGGTATACTACCAATGAGCCAACGGGGCTGTCAAAATACTATAAATATGTGTCTATTTTTGACATATATAAATACATGTCAAAAATACTATAAATATCACAGGACATTAGGTACACACATCGTCATCTGACCCCAAACTAAGGAAAACTTGTACTATGGAAGTCAGATAACTGATAGAATACTCATATAGTATTTTTTGTAGCGATGATAGCTCAGTGGTTAGCGCGGTAGGATCGCATGCCGAAGGGCGTGGGTTCAACCCCCAACAATGAGCTTGAGCTGCCGGTGAAGGAAAACATCGTGAGGAAACCATAGCATGGTGGTAGGGTACTTTCTAGTACTCGGCTGGCTAGCTACCACCCTCAAGTTGAAAATCTGCCGCCAAGCATCTAACGGTGTGTTCCGGCAGCCTCACTTGAGAGCCAGTTCCATTCCAGGCTAGGTGTGCTTTACCATCTTCGACCACACCTTCACTTAACATCAGGTGAGCTGTGGTCAAAACAACTAGCCTGTCAACACTAAAAAAAAAAAAAACAATTTCATCCGAGCATAAAAAAAATGTGAATTAATTAATGTCAAATTGGATTTATAAAAACACGTTACAGTTTCCGTTATATTAATAGATAATACTTACTTGAACTCTTTGCACAGACCTCTTCAAATTAGTCTGGATATATGGATAGAACACGTCATAGTCAAACGGATCAATCTTCTGCCTTATAAACTCGCAAATCTCTTGCGAAACATCAATAAACTTTTTATTCTCTCTAGGCACAAGCAGCAGTGTCAAATGTCTGACGTCCATCAACAATTGAAGTGCACATCTCTGATTTATATCCGTCTCTTTCTCTCTTATCACTTTGTCATAGTGTGTGAAAGTGACGTCTGTAACTTTTTCAATAAACGCCGTATGTATTTCGATAGGTAAAGTGTGTGGTACTACTTCGTCTAATATTCTGCTGACGGTATAAAGGTACTGTTGGAGCTTTAGAGATGGGCCCGCGGGTACTTTGATTGTGGACTCTATTGAGTTGCCTTCATCATCTTTCTCGATTATTTTTATAATATCCCATTGCTGAAAGAGAAAAATGTTACAAATCACATTCAAAAATGTAAAGGCAGGGCAAAATTAAAATATATAAACTTTGGGAGTACGGCTCACAGCTTATTCTCTGCCGAAGCTTGCAAATGGCTCTGATACATTTCTTTTGGGCTCTAAAACTAGTCAATCTAATAAATAACTATCGTAGGACATTACACACAGCGCCATCTGACCCCAAACTAAGCAAAGCTTGTACTATGGAAGTCAGAATAACTGATAGAATACTTAAATATTTTTTTTGTGTAACATTCAGACACAGAACAAACATTTGTTAAACCACACAATGTTTATCCTGGGTGGGAATCGAACCCACGCCCTTCAGATCTTGGAGCAGTCAGCAGACATACTACCAATGAACCAACAGGGCTGTCTATCTGTACTATTGCCCCAGAACATCCCACCATACCTAAGCAACGATGAGATATATCCATTGTAAGATGTTAAGACTGTAGATTTACTGACCGTTTTTGACAACCTGCTGAGTGTATACACCCTACTAAGTAGCCTAATTAACAGTACCAATCTCAATAAAATAAAATAAACGAATACATATTGAACTGACCATCATTAAGTAGTCGACATTGGCTTGTATAGTAAACTCCTGCGGGAGACCTCTCGTCAGCTCTTCTACTTTCACCATCGTAATGTCTACCCACTTGTTCCAGCAAAACAGCCAGTGACTCTTCAGCATAGTGCACAGGTCGTTCCATCTTACAATAAAAAAAGTTATTATAAAAATAGTAGGTACATTACTGCAGCGGCCAGCAAAAGAGGCATTGATGGACGAACGTGTAAATGGGCCGAGACGAAGCCGAGGCACACATACGTAAGTTTTTTTTGTATACTACTTTTCACAATTAATGCGCGTAAATTAGCTTTCTATTTGCAATTCAGACCAGCCCTGTATGCTCAAAGATTTGCCAGCTAGTTCGAAATTTAAATAAAACCTTTCATCATCATTATCATCAGCCTATATTAGTCCACTGCTGGACATAGGCCTCTCCCAAGACACGCCACTCAGCCCGATCTTCGGCTTTTCGCTTCCATCCACCATCCAATAAAACCTTTGATAAGTCATAATTCATAATTCATTTATTGCGTATATGGGTATAATAGATATTTAAAAAAAAGATTACGAGCACCATATTCTGCCTTGCGGCATGCAAAGTTTAAAATTAATATTAACAAAATTAAACATTATTTTTTTAATTTAATTTATTTGGCCGCTAAACCACGACAGATATGGATTATTATACAACTTTTGCCAGCCGCTGCTCGCATGTATTTGGCCAGTACAGCAATTTCGATTTATCTCGAAGAAGGTTGTCAAAATAATGCTCAAATTTCCAAGCATGTTTCAGAAATGTGTATGCGATTATAAACCTTTTTGAAAGCGTATTGCGAAATTATATCGACCCTGTAGTTTTTTAAAAAATCGCGAAAATGGCTTATCGTTATGATAAGGGAAAAATCATAGACAATAGTCACTGGCCAAGTGCGGGTTGGCAAATTTCACACATCTTCGAGAACATTTTCCGTCACCGTTTGAAGCTAGAGGCACACAAAAATAAAAAGCAACTGTAAGAACCTCGTAAAGTCACCACCACTTCAGTAGGGCATGACCGGACTCGACCTTGACTGACTTTGTATGACTTACGACATACTTACTTCAATTGATTTATCTTGATATACTTAAAAGTGTCAAAATACTCGACGCTGGCAAATGTACAAAATGCGACCCCAAAAACAAAAAATAAGAAGATAAAAGATATATTCCCGACACTTTTTAAACTATTTCGGATCAATATTGTATAGATTGGTTCTTAAACTTACCTCTTTACAGTATTTTCATCGAGATCCAGCACGCTTTCGGGAATGTAACACTTACGCAGATGCGGCATGAGATTGGTAATGGCCTGAGTGAACCGAGCTGTGTATATCGCAGTGGTTTTCTGTTGTAAGTTGGTAGACTGTAACGTTGGCTCTTCGAAGCAAGCTTTAATATACTGGAGCATGCTATGAAAAGAAAATGTAATTTTTTTGCATAGTTTTTTTTTACCTAAGGCACAAAGTTTAGAAATATATACCTATATATAAAAGAAACCTTTTTGTTGTATACACACTAGAAATTACAGAAAACATTTTTTTTTTATGTTTATGTTTGGCAGGCTAGGGGTTTGACCACAGCTCACCTGATGTTAAGTGGCGGTGTGGTCGAAGATGGTAAAGCACACCTAGCCTGGAATGGAACTGGTTCACAAGTGAGGCTGCTGGAACACACCGTTAGATGCTTGGCAGCAGATTTTCAACTTGAGGGTTGTAGCTAGCCAGCGGAGTACTAGAAAGTACCCTACTACCATGCTATTGTTTCCTCACGATGTTTTCTTTCACCGGTAGCTCAAGCTCATTGTTGGGGTTGAACCCACGCCCTTCGGCAAGCGAACTAACCGTGCTAACCACTGAGCTATCATCGCTACGATGAGCATAACAATGTAATGTCAAAATTTGGGCTGAGTGGCGTGTCTTGGGAGAGGCTTATGTCCAGCAGAGGACTACAAAAGGCTGATGATGAACAATACATACAAAAATAAACAATAAACATAAAAAAAGAAAAAAACATAAAAAAAAAACAAAAGACAAAAATACATTTTATGTCACAAACCGGCCTCGACTCAGCATAATGCCGACTGCAGACAGCTGGCGCTGGTCTTCCGTCGAGGCCGGCACGTGACGTCACGCACGAGTGTGCCGGGCCGTAAGAAATATTTTTCGGATGAATCTGAACACTACTAATAGAATAATATACAGTCACACACATTCACATGATTATGTCCTTTCACGTAACTATTTATGGGTCAAAAGTTAAAAAAAAAACATACCTCTGAACATTGTTGTCCGAGATATCTCTCAAATACATTTCTATCTCAGTTCTATCGCTAAACATCTGATCGGTGTCCTCTTCGTCTTCGTAAGTAAATAAAAGTTTGTTCCCACTCTTCTTGTCGGGGTAGAGATAGACTTTCAAGTCTTCTAGAAGCTTCTGTAGCTCGCTGTCTAAGCTTTGGCATAATTTTTCGAGTGTAGGAGTGTAACCTCGGTCTTGTCTTGTCATGCCTAGGAAATTATTTTGTTTTAGTTTCAGGACGCTCGCAATTTTTTTTTCTAAAACTTTTAACACTCAGCCTCTATACAGGGTTATAAGCGTGGAGTGTACTAAGCCGAAAGGATATCATTCTAAACAACTTTCATGAAAAGAGAATCAGCGTTCCTGCCAAAACTACCTCATTTTATGAGTTTTAAAAACAGCGCTTCGATCACGAACGACTTGCGAAAAAGTATTCGTATCGACATCGACAAAAATTTGTACGAGATTTGTACAGCTTTATATGCTATCGAGGACTCGGTTCGACGAATTCGATAAATTTTCGTGATCACGGCTCAGGACATGCTCACCTTTCATCAAAGAGTTCATAACTTTCACCACGTCACTCCTAGTTTCAATAACGGTCTCGCCGATAAGGTCTTTCCAAACGAACCAGTTGATATCGGCTTCTTTCTCCATTTCGTTTTCCGAAGACACCTAGAGTAAAATTATACATATATTCGTATTGATTTATAGCACATTGTGGTATCGCCGGATTTTGTTTTTTTTCACTAGGTATACCAAAAGTTGGTTATAAGTTTTTCAGAATTTTTGAAATATAAATCTAACTTGTTGTTTGACCATAGCTCACCTGATTTTAAGTGACGGCAGACCTAGATATTGATTATTAAAACCGTTTCAGAAAAAAATAAGTCGTTACTGAGCTATCATAAACAATGTTTTTATTTATTAATTTATTAGATCGATAATAAACTGTTTAGTCTATGGTTAAATTACACTGTTCGAAAAGTATAAAAATAAATGACAACAGCGAATCGATGAGAACAAAAAAGAGAGAGAGAAATAGGTTTTCTTTCTTTCTATCTTGTTAGCCAGTCGAAGGTCCACTGTAATCCAAACTAATCTGAACAATACTTCTGTTGGTTGCTTGTTTTTTTAGTTATCTTGAATTTCAAAATACTTGAACATATATAAAGTATGATCAACTAAAAAAACTATATATTAATAGATATTAACGAAAACTAAACTTGCTAAGAGTCTGAAATTAGTCTTAAATAATTATCTGTTCAAAGATAGTTGAAAGAGAGCACTTAAACAAATTTTCTTTTCAACTAATCTATCAATCTAACCTTACCTTAGTCAAGTCTATGAGTATTTGAGTCTTGAACGAGTCGTACAGATTGGTCCACCGCGTGTGAATGATCGCTTGCACGCGAGAGGTCAGCAGAGGTTGGTAGAAGTGGCACCACACATGCACGTCTGGTATATCCAGAGACTCGCAGATTGAGCGCCAGTTTGGAGGGATTTCTAACAAAAATTAGATAGATATAACAGAGTGGACCTTAAGTCGAAATTAAGTCACACGTTAAGGGGGAGGGAGGTCGACGTAGTATGACGTTGTGTGACAAGGGGCAGGGAGGGGGTCTCAAATTTTATGACGTCATATTTTTTCAAAACAGGTACATATAATATTTTATACCTAGTTTCATAAATTTCTAAATGTAAAATTGTAAAATATGTGACATCACACCAGGTAGGGGGGATCTCACCATCCATAAAATTCGTGTGACGTGATTTATGCATGGCCCGTTATATATCGATGGTAAATGGTAACGTCTACCTATGACTAAGGTCATAGGTAAACGTTACCATGCGCTTGCGTTGAAAGCAACGATACCCAAAATGTTTCATTTTGAGTGGACAAGCAAATATCTATTTAGGTATATTTAAATTGTAAACTTACCAATTTTAAAAGCCTCTTCCCTAATCTCGTGTAGTACTTTAACCCTAGTAACGTTCTGCAGTAACGCCTGCACGTTGGTATCGATGTAAGATTTCACCCACGAGTTCCATTTATGGACGCTTGAGATTATGTCTTCGCGCGCTAACTGCTGAGGCTCGGTGGTGGATGATAGCCTGGAACAGATCATTTAGACTCCACTATAGTTTTGAAACAAACAGTAAGAACTAGTTTGTAACGTTGCTGCATTTTGGAACACTATTTTACCTTTACAGCACACACATTATTATGACAGATCGCGACATGTCATTGTCGTTGTCTATTTTTAACCTAGCATCAGAATGAGAAATTTAAAACAAGTAAATAAGTTAGTGCAGTTTCGGCGGGAACGCGGAGAGTCATATCGCGCCGTTGTATTGTGGTGAAACATGATTTTTCGTGTTGCTTCCAAAACTCCATCGAAGCTTATACTAAAGTCGCCACTACTTTACTAAGGCATGGCTGAATTTGACTGACACGAACTGGACATGACCAAGACTGGACTTTGACTGTAACTAGAGATATTGTAAGACATGAATTGCAAAACCGAAGACAAGGCAGTATGGCTTTACAGCTTTAGCCTGCCCGATGGGGCAAATTAAATTTAAAAAAATAATGTAATGATATTTGATATTACTGTTTACAAAAAAAAAAGTAAGAATATAGTCTGGGTTCCTTCAAGTCGCGAGTGAATCGGTTTCTTCTAGGCAAGCGTGCTCCACAGTAGACCGCATCTTCGCTTAACATCAGGCGGGATGGCGGTCAAATGCAAGCCTATCTATTATAAAAAATAAATAAAAAATACTATAGTGTTAGTTAAAAAAACATTTGTAAGAATTTTATAAGGTATTTGTGAAAAAATATATACTCAGTTTATAGGGTAACTTAGGTTAAAAATTATTCTTGAATTCAATTGGCAATGCCTTGCTACAGACTTCTTATTTTTTTGTCAAGAAATTCCCTTAGCGTCCTTTATAAGTAGGGAAGGAGATATTGTACTAAGTAGTCTACAGTTATTATTTTTTGTGCTATACTATTACAGTACTGACTTTTTTTGGTGCACACAAAGTCAAAGACATGTTAACTTGTGAATTACATTTTCCAAAAGAATCATCTAAAGATTAGTTAGTTTAGATTCAGATAAACAGTGAGTTTTACCTGTAATTTGCAATGACTGGTGGAAGCAATTTCAAGGCAGCGGGATCGCTGAATTTGACCAACTCCACTAAAGGCTGCGAATCTTTGCGAAGTAAATCCTTCAGTTTTGCCAGTACAGCACCACCATCATTGTCTGGAAATTAAGATTAACATCCTGAAAATAGCTATTCAGGATGCCGTATCGTTTCCATTCATGATACAAGGTAGCGAGAAGTTGATGTAACATTGTAACCATTACAAGCAATATTTCTAAATAAGGCCCTAAGTTAATAAATAAATGTTTTTTTTTTTATGTAAAAAGTAATGAGACAAACGAGACGCTCTCCTGATGGTAAGAGATTACGCCTGTCCATGACCATTGCAGCGATACACAGAACTTTGAATAACAAAACAAAGTCCTGTGCATCACTGCTTTGGCGCTCATTACTTTGAGACTTACGATGGTTAGTCTCAACAGCCCAGTAATTTCGCTAAATGTTCTAGGACATTTTACACAGCGCCATCTTGACCCAAACTAATCAAAACTTGTGCTATACACTTTTTGTTTTGTAAATACATACTTATAATAAAAGATGAAACGGATAGATGTTTTGCCGGACATCGAATGCTGAATATCCGGTCAACCTTGAAGCTGGTTAGCCGGATATTATATTGCATGGTGTTAGGGTACTTTCTAGTACCCGGCTGGCTAGCTACCACCCTGAAGTTGAAAATCTGCCACCAAGCATCTAACGGTGTGTTCCGGCAGCCTCACTTGAGAGCCAGTTCCATTCCAGGCTAGGTGTGCTTTACCATCTTCGACCACACCTTCACTTAACATCAGGTGAGCTGTGGTCAAAAACCTGGCCTGTCAACAATTAAAAAAAAAAAAAAAAATTTGCCCACCGAATATAGCTGTTTCAGCCGAACGCCACGATTAAGGAAAAACACGATTGCACAAGAGATTTATTCTTATCTGAATTCAGTGCGCATTAGTCACGATCGTGATCCTTATATTTGTTGGTCAGCTAATGTACTATACCCAAACTTAACAAAGTTTGCTATCTATCTATCTTTCAGCGCTCTGCAGCAGTGTATACAGCGAAAGACTTTTCGGAAGCTGTTATTCTACAAGCGAAACCGTTTGTTGTCTCTTAACGCAGAGGAATTGGTATTTATTCATCATATCTTACCAACAAAACAAGCCACAACAAGTACTATAGTCTTCAGGACACATTTAACTCCACTGAGGACCTGGAAAATAAATAGAATTCCTTATAATACTGAGTTTAAATTTGATATAATTATTCAGTTCTGATGACAATGAATTTTTGTGATAACATGATCTGATTGTAAAGTCAAAATTGGCTCTAGACAAAGGAACTCCCCAACGATCAACAAACACGAATTTTTTTTACTCAGTTAATTTTCATTGCTTGTTTTAAAATGCACTGTTACATGACCACTGCACATATAAAAGCTTGTTTTAAAAATACATTTTAATAATGTAACTTCTTATTTAAATGTAACTATTTTTTCTTTTTGTCATTGAAAAATTACCTTTTCCCTGATCTGGGTCTTGACATCTCCATCCAGAATGCTGGCGAGTGAGAACTGCAGTGTGGTACGAAGACTGTTGTTGGTATGAAGCCCAATGAGGGTCTCAAGAAGTTCCACCATGGACTGGGAGTCTAGTAGATGTAAACTCACTAAACAGGAGCAGGCCACCTGAACATAATCACATAGGTTTATAGAAATACCGCAAGCAGACAAACCCATCTCGGTTTAACACGGACATTAAACAGAAATTCTAAATGATAGTAAAAGTCATATTAAACTGTTACACAAATAGGCCAAAATGTCCTATGCACTTAGAAGAATGGAACAAACAACAAAAGACACACCAAATGCTGGTTTATATTTAGTGTTAGTGAAGCACTTTTCTTTTATTTAAAATGAAGTTACAATAGACAAAAATGTTTCTGCAGGTTGTCTACAATAACATTGTGAATATCATCACAAAAATGTGTTTCAAAACATACTAACATCTACACTAATTTCAACGTCTTGCAGTTTCCGCCGGCACACACTGATGATTGTCTGGTTAAAATTGGAAATTGAACTCCATTGCTGATGCACTAGCCGTTGTAGAGAGTGCAGCCCTGGTTTTGCGTTCTTACCGCCTATTTGAAGTTGCAATCCTGGACCAATAGAATTATATTAGTGTACTATAAATAATTAAATAACACTAAGATACCATATTGTTTTTGGTAATAAATCTTGCAATGATATTTACCTTGAGGTATATTATTTTCTCTTAGTTATAAATACATAACATGTACAAAAAAAAAATTACTAACACTAGTAAAAATTCATGTCCAGATCCAAATTCATGTAAGACCATATTATGTATGAATAAAACACAAATTAAAAATTATTGTTAGATATTTCACACAGCGCCATCTAGTCTCCAAAAGCAAGGTTTGTACTAAAAGGACTAGATATTGAATAGAAAACTTGGATTAATCAATGTGAGTTTACATTAATTACTACACATTATTATATAATATCTAAATGTGGGGGTTTTTCCCTAATCTGTCATTTATCATTCGACAACTTATTCCCTTATAATAAAATATCAATAAAGTTAAGTGTAAAATAATTTTGTACCTGTATTAATATGGCGAGCCATGATAAACAGCTGAGTAGCTTTAATAAAATCTTCCGACTCTATACAAGTCCATATTTTCTCTGGAATTTCCATGAGCAGCTTCACTTGTACAGACAAACTGTGTACTGGATTCAAATTGTAGTTAAAACTGAAACAGATTTAAAAAAAAATTGTTTAAGACAACTAGGTTCATTATCATCTTGCTCACAACAGATTTATTGAATTTCTTTCCTCCAGAGGAGATACTCCATGATTATATCTAATCCCTCATAGTGAGTATTAATATCTAGAATAGAATACTCATCTACACAGACTTTCAAATTTATGATATTATCGAGATGACATTTCTATTTCGTTTTCATCATCATATTTACAATTTTTCTTGCTGGGCAGTTTTGCTTATTTATGTAGTGAAAACATTATGTGAGCAAACCTTGTTAATGCAGGTTTCTCCTCAATCTTAAAGCCGATCAAATGTGTGTTATGTAAATTCCTGCAAGCAGCCATCATTTCGCTGATGTGATTGAGGGTGCTGGATGTAGTGCCTTTCATTTCTTCTATAGTGTCTGCAGCGTGAATGAGGTCTCTGTATTTCTCCCTAGAATAATTAAACAACACTTATGACACTACACTTTTTTATAAGAACAGCAGGTGAAGAAACAGTAAAGAGTTATTATTCATTTCAATTCACTCATTTTATTTAATTAGGAAATGGTCTAGTGTATTGTATAGAACAATAAGTTTGTCTTTTAATCACTAATACCTCACTATGCAAAAACTTTTTCAGGGCATAGTAGTATCCTTACTCTTAGTAAGTTACCCTTGTAACAGCAGCCACTTATTTACACATTGGCTATAATATCTATTCTTACATTTTTGTATACGTATTTGATTGTCACAGATTGTCAGTATAGTATAAGGCGACCTTAATACCGGGTATTTTAAAAGACCTTTGAGTGTATGTCAGTAAATCAAAACCACTATTATAGCTAATTCACTTTTTTGAATTTAAATATTAATAAAGGCTACAGTCACTTATTTGCACATTGAATACCTTTCTCCCAAGATTCCCTGATTTGGGGTGATGTTAGTAGCCAGTAGGTAAATTTGCCAGCAAGGATATCATCCACAAGGCAGGCATAACACTGGTCGCTCAGTAAATTGTGAGGAAACCAAGTTCAGGTTTTTAGAACAGCTAAATTAACATACCCGACCATAGCTCGCAATTCTTCTCTTTTCCTTTCGATTTCATACTGTAATTTCTTTTGCACTTGATCCACATCGCTAATGGACTGCGTTTGGAAAAGTTGATCAGGAACAATGTTCAGGAGGTTGGGCTGCGTCATTTTTATTAAGCTAACTTTATGAGCTTTAAAACCTCATAATAAAATGTATAAAAACGACAAAAATGTGTATAGTACAAGTTTTGCACAAAAAGAGGGAAACGAATACCGCACTGCAAACGTAAACAAAATAGAGGTTGTGCTGCCCGACTTAATGTTTCATTCTCCCCATATTTGTTTTTTTTTACTCATGAGTACTAAGTGATTATTTTCTACTCTTGTTATTGGAATCGTAGATGGCCAAAAACTCATGTGAAAAAATGTCTCACAAAGTCGAAACATTACACAATTTTAGTTTGATAACCTTATGAGTGTTTCAAAACTAGCATTATTTGTTTCACGGAACGCAAACTTAGAATGAATATGCTGCACAATAAGTCGATTGAAGCAAATAATAAATAATTGTATCAAAAACAAAATATCTAGCATAGATACAGTTTACTGGTTTCTTGTTATTAATTAAAACAAGTCTAAGATAACTCAAAGGAGTATCAAAATCCAACCCCAAATATTTTCCTTTGATATTTAATACCTATACAATTATTTACCCAAAATTAAGATAAAACACTCAATCTGGTAACTTTTAAAACATCGTATTTTCTTTTCTGTCTTTTGACAATAGATCTGTTAAGTTTGATCTGGACAATGACTTACAGTTGAAAATGTCAAAATATTTTCTTTAGCCATTGGCAACGCGATGTACAATTGTACACATATATGTATTTTGCCGTGACGCTATTTACACAGATCCTACACATGCAAATTAAAAAATATTAAGAATCAACATCAAAACTGTTATATTTATACTTATTCTTGGCCCTTGATTTTTCTAAGTTGCCTTAAAGCAAAACCAAAATAGATTAGATTGTGTCAATTTAAGTTTTCGCTTAGTGATACCCGGCGAATGAAGATACCTACTTCATACGCCGGGTGATAATGATAAAATAACAGCGGCCTTCTATCACGGATTGTACATCAGCTTCTAAGGAGTGAGTACTAATTATTTTATTCACCGTCCAGTTTCGATACTAGGAGCTAGATACCATTACTGTTCTGTGTACTTAATAGGGCCACCTGTACCTACAACACTATCCTACAAAAACCTTACGATATCGACAAAGTAAATAAGTATCTACAGTGACGCTTAAAGGTCACTAATCATAGTATAGGTATGCTCAGCTAGTAGTAGTTACGGGTGTAGTGGCTTGATGACTATTGTTGTTCGTCATGGTAAAGGATATTGTGCGATTCATAAAATGTATGCAGGTACGCCTTAATTGGGATAGCATGTCAGACGTCAATTATTAATGTATATTATTTGACAAATTGTAAATAATATGGTACGAATCGACTTAATTATAATTGACCTTTACTAATAAAATTGACATTACCTAACAATAATTTATACGTACCTATAACAAACATAATGAACTTAAATAATAATGTAAGTACTTACACGTTACTATTTAATTAGGATAAAAACCTGTAATGATAGATGTAAATTGTTTTTGAATAAATGAAATGAAATTTATGGTTTATGTCATGACCGATTTGTTTGCTAACATGTTGAATCTTAATTCAGAAATAAAAGTACATCACAGTAGAAATAATAAATTATAATCAAAGTAATACACTCAGTTCTCAGAGAAAATAACAATTTTATTCATAAAAGTCTACAGTCAAATACCAGTAATGCAATAAAGTTAACTGCATTGAAGTAATAAAATTCACAATTAATTGCTGCAAAATCATAAATTTTCAGATCAATTTCATCTCTTACCAAGTTTAATAAAATCAATACATTATAAAGTATCTTTTACCACATAAATTTCAATTTGAAATATTTGTATTATACCTACATGATCGAATATCTTCCAGTTACTATGTTAAAAGTGCTATAAAATAAACATGTCTTAGTGTCATACTTACAAACGCTGCTTAAATTGGCAAACGTCAATTAAACAATACAAAAACAAAGC
Organism: Biston betularia; assembly: GCA_905404145.2. Classification (NCBI taxonomy): domain Eukaryota; kingdom Metazoa; phylum Arthropoda; class Insecta; order Lepidoptera; family Geometridae; genus Biston; species Biston betularia. The sequence goes on from FR989877.1 coordinate 4,091,853, forward strand.
GGAATACTACGGTCATTGTATGTATGTTAAAAGAAAAGCCACTTGAAACGGCTTACAAAATGGCGTCGTTTTAATAGTTCGCGATAACACTGTCATCGTTATATTGTGCGAATTATAGTCGTATGGATTCATGATCAGGTATAGCCTTTACAAATAAGTGTTCTAATTGACATTAATATCAATTATAAAACATATATTCTAGAACGATTATTGTTTATGAATTCATACGACTAAACATATTGCATTCTATTATGACGATGCCGGAGACTTCGCCTATTGGAAACTGTTCAAGTGAAATGAATTTATAATCAGACGTTTTGACATTAATGTCAATGTCAATTAGATTGAACAATTATTTACTTCTCTATAAATCAAGTATTTTGAGGCTGTAAGACATAATTATCTTTTTTGTACTGCAATCGGATAAAATTTATCTACCATCAGTTTATTGGTATCATCAGTTTTTTTTGTCAGTATTGAAAACGAAACGACTTCAATAAAACATTTATCGCAACATTATCATCGTGACTATAGTAAGCCAGCTATTAAGTAGTTTTCAGTTCTACTTTATATCGTAAATTCAAATAAAATACTTAAGTAATTGATAATTTCAACAGGAACTTTTATACTTGTACTAATGAAATAGACTAAGTTCTGTGATAATGAATTTTTTCGGTATGTAAAGTTTTTTTTTTGTATTTATTTTATATTTTTTACTGATAGTAAACTTTATTTTATGAAACTAATTTGAATATTTTGGCTTTCTATGCGGTAGTTTAATTCTAATACATTTTCAAACTTTTTATAGTTGTGACGTCATAACATTGGCTGAATATGTAAAATATGTACTTTTTTAGGCACTGAAAGAATCCTTATACAGCCAAGGACATGACGTCATTAGAGGTTAATTGAAAGTCAAATTTATTTTATGTATTTTATTAAAATAAACCCCGTCTCATAGTTTAAAGAGTTTTAAACGGAAAAATCATGTACAGGAATGTAATATTTCGAAATGGTTTTGGAATCAGCAAAGTATTTTTTTTCTTTACATACCGAATTCAATTGAGTTTTATAAAGTTAAAAATAATGCTTTACCACAATATTAGGCTTCGTTCGAGCCCAGATAAACACTGACATTGAAACTTAAGGCCTAAATCGTACTTTAGAGATCTGCCAAAACAAACATAGAATAGGCTTGTCTCCGCGAGAAATAAAACTGATTAATTGGTTTCTAAGATTAAATTAGGTATTCAGACACGTGACACTGAATAACAATAATAGTGCTACGTCATGCCGTGTAAATCGACATTACTGCTGTTGACATTTTCTTAGGAAAAATATATAATTGTTTCATACGGCGTAATGTTCACACTCCAAGACAATCCGGCCGTAAATTATATAATTCGCGATAAATTTTAGTTGTTTTTGAAATCGCAAAATACATTTCAATATAAATGTGGGAGTGTTTAAAAAAGAAGTTTTTGAGGTAGGTAAACTAGGTAACAAAAAACATTTTTTTCAAAACCATTAACTATGTAGCTTGTCTCACTTACTCTATGGGACTATTGGGCCGAATAGTGTCACTTGTCCCATGATGGAACAACTCTGTGACAAGTGGAACAGTATTTTTTACTGTCAACATCACATTTAACGTCTCATGGCATTTATCGCTGTTTCATCGGTTGTATCATTAGTGGGTGCTTTCTTATATGACTTTCGCGCCCCATATGAAAGCGCCCTATGACCTACGTGCATCACTGTCAGCGATGTGTATTCATAGGAAATTCTACTGTACAGTACACGACATAGAGCTCACGTTACACTGTCAGGATTCATCTGTGAATCAGGCTTAAATCTAAATGATGCAGTAAAAGCGAAAGCACTAAAAGAACATATGTAAAGAGATCACAATTCCAGAATATTGTTAAAAGCACCTAAACTGTGTAAAAATATCTAAAACAATCTACTGACATAAAAGCCTCCACAATTTAAATATTTATGTTGTAACTTTTTATTGCTCAAGTCAAATAGAATTCTCACTAATTTTTAAGTTATTGCTTTTAAGGAACCATAGATTGGCTATTTAAAACTGGCACTAACCTATCCGTATCCAATCAAGGTACATTGTTTTTCTTTTCCCGCATAAAATGATAGTGGTGTCGCACATAGTGCATTTACCAGTGTCTAGCATTTATTTAAAAATTATCAAAACATAATGTCAATATTGTCAGTGTATCAAGTCACAATTAAGACCTGGTAATGCCCGAACCTAAAGGACACATTATATGAATTATGTAATTTTGGTAACATATAAAGACGTATTTTTGTTTTACTTATACCTACTACAATAATACGAATAAAAAAAGGCCAACGAATGTAGCCGAAGCTATAGTCGGAGTATCAGAAGTAATGAAACTTAAGTAATCCCGTACCTATAAGTAAAACAAAAATGAGTCAAAAACCATGTCAGTTTCGATAGTAAAATGTAGACATATAGACCTCATTGTATCACTTGGGCACAAAAACAGACATTTACAAATACGCTAGCATATTAAAACCGATCCTGGGCCGCACCAATGTCATTTGTATATGTAATGTCATTTTATGTCCTTACAAAGGTAACGAGACAAATTTCAAATGAAATATCACATTAAAAATTACGAGACTGGGACAGCCCTTGTACTATACTCGAGTTAACGCATTGGCCTCTACTTTAAATACAATTATCACTGGCCCTTTTCCATTTACTAAAGACGATTTAAGTTTCGTTTACATCTACAGACACGGTGCATGGCTACCACTCGGTGGAAGGTCTTAGCAAGTGTCTGGTAAGTATTATCGCAGTATCAAATATCGTGCCACCAAAGAGTAATGTGATCACATTATTGAGTTCAGGTTGTAAGGATACTGTAGCTAGAAGCATTAAGGGACTAATGAGATTTAACATCGAATGTTTTAAAGAAATGCGCGCTGATGCGGCGACGACGACGCCCTGTACAATAAGTATTTCAGAGTATACTCTGAAGTAGGTACTTATTGTGATTCTAGTTAGGCATTCAGGAAATAGCTACGCTATAGGTACAATATTATCCCTGCGCAATAAGATTCGCATTAGCATAGCTTTTTCGCGAACGCCTAAAAGAAATCGCAATAAGAGGTAGGTACAGAGACAGGACTTTGTTTTGTACCCACTCAAATTCCAAGTTGTTTTTTTTTAACTTGTGTTTTTTAGAGTGTTTATGTATAAAAATATTCATAAAGTGCCGAACTACAATCGCGAGTTTGGGAAACAATATCGTGAAACATGACTTTTCGTGTTGCTTCCAAAACTCCTTCGAAACATAATTATAGTAAAGTTGCCACTACTTTACTAAGGCGTGACTGGACTACACTGGACTTTGAACGTAACTATAGATGTTAGACATGACTTGCAAAAACCGAAAACAAGGCAATAAAGATATATAAGGAAGATTAAGACTGAAGACTGCACACAAAATACAGAAACATTGAAACTAGCAGAATGCATAGAGTGCGATACCAAAAAGAGGAAAAAAAACTACTGAAGTTTTTTTTAATTCCTTGCTAAGAACACTATTGATCAAGTCACATTCCAAAAATATCAAAATCGTTACAATTGTGTATCCACATTGAACTTATAACACTTTTCTTTGTGTTGGGGGTTAAATAGAATTAATTACATTTTCTATATTCAACAATATACAAGCGAGAAGTCATTAGAGATATCACCCAATTCCGAATAAGAATGAACCATCCGCGAGCTTACCTATTCCACGCAGAATCATTTTAAATTTTTTATTTGTACTGTTACGCGTCTGCAGATGTGAACGAAGCTTTATGTATATCTTAACTATTAATAATTCCAATGTGTGCGTGAAAATAAACTATACCGTCATTTAAGACCAGGTAAGATGTGGTCGAATACCTAGCCCGTCAACTATGAAAAGCGCAGCTTGCATTGTCATTAAAATTCATCACAGAATTAGACAGTTTAATTAATTTACAGTGCTTCACGGCTTATAAATAACGTGGGTATAAGAAATCATTGATTTCTTGTTGCGATCAAGGAAATAGATAATACAGCATGCCGCAAAGCCAATACGCCACAAATATTGTGTATTTTAGATATTCAAACAAATAGCAGCTTTAAGTTCGTTTAGAGAAGGTATTCTTTAAGGTTTAACGATTTGGACACATAATTATGTTCATCTCCGAGAGTTGAATGGCATGATAAAACACTTTGGAATTTTTAACGCGAACGTGGAAAAATCATGTCGTTTTATTATGTTTATGTCTAAAAATATTGGCCAATTACGTACATACAGTCACACATGAGTATGAGAACGTGATAATATGAGTAAACATGGATTTTTATGTTGCTACTGAAGTGGCATGATTGGACATGACACTGGCCAGGTTTATGTGACTGAATTTCAGATTTATTTCACTTAGTTCTTCAACGAATACAAACAATCATCGTAATACTTAACACTGGCAACATGCACCAAGTGTGATGCCAAAATACAAAGAAAAAATTACTTTTATAAGTCATAAATTTATCTTGATGTTTCAGACGTTTACATTTTATATAGGAGGGATGGTGCTATACCCTCTATTTCCTTGATCGATTTTTTAATTATTTTTTATCACAATTAAGGTTAAAACACCACTGTTACCAGACAATACCATAATGTTGAATAGCTTTAAAATTACCGTTTTCAATAAAACAGTAAAATTTACAAAAAAAAAATCTTGCTTCTCACTATAACCTATTGTAACTCCCCCCAGTGCAGTATAATCTGATCTTAAAATAAATACTCGTAAGAAATGGACCGCCCGAAATTAACTTAGAAAGTATTTAAAAAACATTTTCTCCACATTTCATTATAAAAATATATAACACTAAAATATCCATGTTATAACGGTGCAACATCGCTTTGTTACTATAATTACACTTATCAAATGCTCGCCATGCTAAGTTAACTGCATAAATAACAACAATTCAGTATCTATTTTTTTTATACGTAAAAGTAACGAAACGATCGAGATGCTCTCCTGAATTTAAGAGATAACGCATGCCCATGATCATTGCAGCAATACACAGAACTTCGAATAGCAAAAATAAGTACAAAAGTACTACTTTGACGCTCATTACTCTGAGACATGCGATGGTTAGTCTCAATAGGCCCTTAAATTTTTATCATTATTTTTTTTCAACTCTGGTTTGCGTCAGTGGACTTTTAAATAAAATCAGTCCAATTTATTATCAATAGAGAAAACGGCAACCATAATGTGCTGTTAATCCCATTACTGGGACACATTTTTTCATTGTAATCATATACCATCACCCTGGCTAAAGCGTGTTAGCAAACTTCACACAATTTGGAGAACACAACCAACTCAGATATCACTCAGACATGCAGATTTCCTCACGATGTCTTCTGTCACCGTTTGGAGTAATCAACAATACACACATAACTTAAAAAAGGCACAAATGCTTAGGATCTCAACCCAGAATTACCTAATTGGCAATCCAACGGTCTCTCAACTAGGCTACCATAGCTTTGTAGCAGATATCGAATGGAATATGCTGCTTACTGAAATCAACGATAAGAAATATTTATTGGATATATAAGTCAATCTTATAGTAATAACTTAAAATGTTACAAGTAGGTATTGAATCACCCTTCAAGAGTAGCTCATATGTACTAGTGAATAAAAGTGAATATCGCGGGCAACGGATTCTTCTAGGCAAACATTCAATTTAATTCTTGATGAATGGCCTTTGCGGAGGTTCTCCACAATTCCGCCAATGTCTCATAGAATGATAGACTGCCACACAAAGAGATTGGACTATGAATCGACTATTATTTTTGTACATGATACGGTTTACAGAGTTTTGTGTTTTTCCTTTTCTGAAACAAAACGATTAGAACTAACTATAGACAAACACAGGACGAACACAAATATAAACATACATATATATATAGATGTATAGAAACAAACATTCATTATAGATGCCACATATTTACCTAGGCAAGCATAGTCCATTGTTTATCAAACAAGTTGGCTGTTAAACGAAAACAACTGTCAATGTCATACCGTACCTACTTTTCTGGTCAAGTTTTTATATAAATTCAACTGTTTCCAAATTTTATTGTACATTTTCTATACTAAACTCTGAAGTATATTTAAGTAGTCAACAAAGCACGGCATATAAAACCAATCTCACTTAACACTGGACCTCGTAACATTATTGCCTATTGAGATTGCAGTTCAGTACATGACCTCGTACACCGTGGCCTTCTTGTCACCGGAACCCGTTACAATGAACTTATCGTCCGCTGATATATCACAACTGAGCACCGATGATGATTCTTTAGACTGAAATGAGAAATTTTTATGTTAGGTTAGGTTACATTATCATTTCAGTGTAGGACGTCCACTGCTGGACATAGGCCTCCCCCATTGTTTTCCATAAAGACCGGTTGGAACCGAGCGCGTTCCTGCGGACTTTACTAGGTCATCTGTCCACCTAATGTCTGTCTACTGTATCACACCAATGTAATACAGAAATATTATCAAGATAAATAACTACTATTATTTTTTACATATACATATTTAATTTTGTGAAAAAAGTGTGTTGAAATACCTTTTTCCACTGCCTACAGCGTCTTAATTGAAATAAACACTGTTTATGTCTTTTTTTCATTGCATATAATGCAATCTACACTAATATTTCTACTAATGTGCATGCGTTATTCCATTTATAATTACATTAGATTCACTAGATTTATAATTATTTATTATTTGTATACAAAAAAGAGAACATTTCTTAATAATGATTAAAAATACACTTATGTATAAATAAATATATATTAAACAGAGGAAAGATTTGTATTTTTTGGATTTTTTGTGTTTGTAATGAATAAACTCAAAAACTACTGGACCGATTTAAAAATATTCTTTCACCATTAGAATGCTACATTATCCCTAATTTAATTCAAAAATAAATGTCCGCCCGTGCAAAGCCGAGACTAGCCTCTAGTATTTAATACTTGTAACGTTATAGATAAAAAATATTACTATTGATATAATTAAGGTGCTATAAACAGAGATGCTAAACAAATTCACATAATAATAATTCACATTTGACAGCCCTGTTGGCTCATTGGTGGCATGTCTGCTTCAAGAGCTGTGGGGCGTGGGTTCGATTCCCACCCAGGACAAGCATTTTGTGACATAAAACCAAATGTTTGATCTGTGTCTGGGTGTACTGTATGTATTATAAGTATGTATTTACAAAAAAAAAAAAATTATTAAGTATTCTATCAGTTATCTGTCTTCCATAGCACAAGCTCTGCTTAGTTTGGGGTCAGATGGCGCTGTGTGTAATGTCCTACGATATTTATTTATTTATTTATAAACATACAAATTGCAAACACTATAACGCTCTTTTTCGCGTGGATCTACTAAATCTCCCTTTGGATTAAGCCAGCGTGTTAATTTGGTTTGTGAATTTAGCTGGATGTATTAATAGTGTATGTGTTTGTAGTTGTACCTGGAATATACTAGCTCCGTACGGAGTTCGCCACGCGTTGAGTAGGTTATCTTTCCCCGTGGACACGAACCACTTCCCGCTGGACGCGAACCGAAGAGACAAAACGCACGACTCGTGGAGTAAAAGCTGGTAACGGTCGGGTTTGCCTGCGTGGAGGACTTCCACGTGAGAGTTTTCCATGCCTACCGCAAGCCATGACCCTGTGGAGGCGGGAAATGCGGATTGTTTTTAATTGGCTCCTCTGAATATTCAGCCTAAAACGCTGAATCTTTTTTAATAATAATAATAATAATTTAACTCTTTATTGTGCACATCATATAAAGTAAAAAGTACAGAGAACAAAAAACCTTATTAACTAGTGACACAAGTGGCGGCCTTATCGCTAACAGCGATCTCTTCCAGGCAACCAAGAAAAGAAAAATACGATAGAAAGCTTAAGAAACAGACGGGAGATGTAACACTAATAAGAAATAAAAATAAAATAAACATAATATAGTAAGTATATAAAAAATAAACATTTAATTAAAACGAAATATTTATTTATGTTTATATTTATTTTTAGTAGTTTCTAAACCGAAAAAATACATGGTTAGATAGTTTATAAAACATTCCTATGCGGAATGAACAGTGACTCACCGGTGGGGCAATATCCCAGCGAGAATATCTGGCTGGAGAAGTCGTGCTGGTGCAGTTGGCGACCCTCACGTAAGTCCCAGCTTCGAACAGTGTTGTCAAGTCCCCCCGTCCATAGTCGAGTGCCATCGCCGCTTATGTCTATACACGATGCGCCGTCCGTGTGACCTGGGGAACATAGGCGATTTTGAAGTAATAAATAAAATAAATAAATATCGTAGGACATTACACGCAGCGCTATCTGACCCCAAACTAAGCAAAGCTTGTACTATGGGATAGTAACTAACTGATAGAATACATACAGTACACCCAGACACAGAACAAACATTTTACCATTTTATTATACTACAAAATGTTTATCCTGGGTGGGAATCACACCCACGGCCTTCAGCTCTTGGAGCAGACATACTACCAATGTACCACCAACCAACCAACAGGGCTGTCATATTAACAAGTAACATCAAATTTTACCTCTCAGATGTGCATTTTACAGTTTTTAACATGAGATATAAGAATACTCCGCAAAATAGTGGAGTCTAAATGAAATGTATCAAAGTGAGCGCTAAAGCAGCGTTACCCTGGATTTTGTTTTGTTATTCAAATTTCTGGGTATCGCTGCAATGGTCATGGACAAGCGTTATCTCTTACCATCGGGATAACGTTTCATTCGTTTCAATACTTTTACATAAATAATATGAAAAATTACAATTTTTAAAACCCGACTCCATGACCCTAAACCCTTAGGCCTACTAAACGCACGGAAACAGTGAGGTTTCGGAGTAAACGAAAATATCTTAGAATATGTAAACAATTTGTAGATTTTTTAAAAACCGCTCGATCGATTTCGATAAAATTCATATGGGACCATCTCGAAATTATGATCTACCAATAAAAAAAAAGAATCATTAAAATCGATTAATAAAATTGACGGAATGATCTCGAATGATACATACAAAAAAAAAACATACACTCGAATTGAGAACCTCCTCCTTTTATGAGTCAGTTAAAAAGAACATTTCAACAAGCAGCGCCTCTAGTTTAAACTGAGCAAAATAAGTACCTACTATGAGAACCAGGTTTTAGCTAACCTTATGCAAGGAGGTTATTATACTCATTGTTAAGAACAATTTTTGCTGTGAGCATGACCAGCTGGATTAGGTTTGGTGTCAATATACTTTTTTTTTTAAATAGTTTTTTTTACGATATTAAAGTCATATAAATACTAAAGCGCTGAAACGTGGTCTCTGACTGTGTGCCTTCTTGGTAAGCTCAAAGTAGCACAACGCGCTATGGAGAGGGCTATGCTCGGAGTTTCCCTACGAGATCGAATCAGGAATGAGGAGATCCGTAGACGAACCAAAGTTACCGACATAGCCCAACGGATTAGCAAGTTGAAGTGGCAGTGGGCAGGGCACATAGCACGCAGTACTGATGGCCGATGGGGCTGCAAAGTTCTGGAGTGGAGGCCACGGACCGGCAAGCGCAGCGTAGGACGTCCACCCACAAGGTGGACAGACGACCTAGTAAAGACCGCAGGAACGCGCTGGATGCGAGCCGCTTCCAACCGGTCTTTATGGAAGTCAATGGGGGAGGCCTATGTCCAGCAGTGGACGTCCTACGGCTGAAATGATGATGATGATGATGAAATACTAAAAGTTTGAAATAATGAGTACAATACCCCAGGACCAATTTTCTATCCAGTACAACCCAAACTTACAACTTACTTACTTTGTATACTTTTTAGTAATATATTAGTAGGTATATAACCCACTAACTTATAATTAATACATATATCAACGTCCTGTTCACAATTTAAATAGAGGAATTAAAAATATAACAGAACAAGCTGCACCCCGCTTGTTACCCGCTGTTCCCACGTGAACACCACAATTTTTCAGGATAAAAAGTAGCATATTTGTTAATCCTGGGTGTCAACTACTTTCATACTAAATTTCATCAAAATTGGTCCAGCCGTTAAGAAGTAATAAACATACAAACACACATGCCGACTCTCTTAATACAATAGGATATAAAACAGATTCTTACCTTGAAATTGTCTAACTAAAGTTTGATTCTGTAGATCCCATACTGCTATGTTGCCGTCTGAACAACAACTGAAGCAAACCTGAAAAAAAACCCAAACAATATTATGAATGTAGCGAGACGACGGATGATAACTGTCATTTTTTTTATGGTTGTCAAGCTAGGTGTTTGACCACAGCTCACCTGATTTTAAGTGACGGTGTGGTCAAAGATGTTAAAGCCCACCTAGCCTGGAATAAAACTGGCTCTCAAGTGAGGCAGCCGGAATACACAGGTGCTTGGCAGCAGATTTTCAACTTGAGCTAGCCAGCCAAGTACTAGAAAATACCATACCACGTTGCTATACTTTCCTCACGATGTCATTCCTTCACCGGCAGCTCAAGCTCATTAATGGGGTTTGAACCCACGCCCATCGGCGTGCGCATCTTCGCTTAACATCAGATGAGCCAGCAAACGCAAGCATATTCTTTTTAGGCGACCGTGTAGGTACCTACACTAGGTAAAAAAGCCGTGTTTATATGGAAAAAGATAAACGGTAGACAGCGTCAGTTTAAAAAAAGGAAACACTTTTCAACATTAGCCAAATGGCGCTGTTTTAAAGTTTTTAACATTAATTAAATGTTTGGATTTTTTTTCTATTTGCTTGGAAAAAATAACAACTATTAATTATTTTTAATAGATTAAAATTTTATCTACAACTTTGCAATGTTGGCATTTGGAATCAGATACAGTCGCACCATACACTTAAAAAACACTCTAAAAGTGAAATTGTAAATTTGCATTTTGTGATATACACAAATTCTTGTTCTGTGTCGGTGTGTACTGTATGTATTATAAGCATGTATTTACAAAAAAAAACTATTTAAGTATTCTATCAGTTATCTGTCTTCCATAGCACAAGCTTTGCTTAATTTGGAGTCAGATGGCGCTGTGTGTAATGTCCCCTATGATATTCCCACTCAGTGCAAACATTTTGCGAATAAACAAATGTTTGTTCTGTGTCTGGGTGTACTGCATACAGTACTTATAATACATATATTATAAGTATGTATTTACAACAAAAAAAACTATCTATGTATTCTATCAGTTATTATCTGTCTTCCATAGCACAAGCTTTGCTTAGTTTGGAGTCAGATGGCGCTGTGTGTAATGTCCCCTATGATATGATGATTTACCGTAGAATTTGAGAAAAGCAGTAGAATCTACTACAGCCACAAGGTTGCAGTCATAGGCAGTGAATTAAGCTTTGGTAACACTGGCTACCTATACTATAGTTCGGGGCTGAAAAACTTTCTTTTTTTTTTTAGTGTTGACGGGCTAGTTGTTTGACCACAGCTCACCTGATGTTAAGTGAAGGTGTGGTCGAAGATGGTAAAGCACATCTAGCCTGGAATGGAACTGGCTCTCAAGTGAGGCTGCCGGAAAACACCGTTAGATGCTTGGCGGCAGATTTTCAACTTGAGGGTGGTAGCTAGCCAGCCGAGTACTAGAAAGTACCCTACCACCGTGCTATGGTTTCCTCACGATGTTTTTCCTTCACCGGCAGCTCAAGCTCATTGTTGGGGTTTGAACCCACGCCCTTCGGCATGCGAACCGACCGCGCTAACCACTGGGCTATCATCGCTACAATACATAATATCATATCGCTACATTTACCTTAGAATCAGGGCTGATGGCGAGCGCATAGCACGCAGGCGCGGCCGAAGTAAGCTCAGCACGCATGCGCGGCGTCGGCCCCGCCAGATCCCAAATAGACAGATTCGAAGCCTCACCCCCCACTATAAGCGTCCGACCGTCTGGTAATAACTTCACTGAGCGAATGTAATTGTCTCTTTGCTAAAAAGAATTAGACAAGATTAGGAACACTTTTTAATTTAACCAATTAATTGGAACCAATCAAGAATATACTTGATGGTAAATCTAGTTTAATTTTTTTCTTTTGTTTTTATCTACACTAATTATAAAGAGGAAAGATGTTAGTATTGAATAGGCTCCGAAACTACTGGACCAATTTCAAAAATCCTTTCACTGTTGGGAACCTACACTATCCCCGGTTGACATAGGCTACTTTTTATCCCTGTATTCCCATGGGTACGGGACCTACGCGGGCGAAACCGCTGGACGTCCGCTAGTATTTTATAAATGCTTTGAAAGCAAAAGTAGAGTGCTAAAAACCTAGATATTTAAGACCACAATTTTGTTAACGTATTTTGCAAGAAATAAATGAATTATGGTAGACTAGGTTGGTATCACCACACTACCAGAAATTCTGCTGCCAAGCACCCTTCAAACAGGAACACAGTTATGTTCACACACTACTGCTTGGCGGCAGAATATCTGGCACTACGGTGGTACCTAGCTAGACGATCTCATGCTAAGGAGATCTACTACAAAGTAAAGCCACCATAAAAAAATGAGGTGAGCCCTTATTTTGTAACTGTTTGTCTCTCTTTATTAGTTTTTAGGATTCCGTACCCAAAGGGTAAAAACGGGGCCCTATTACTGAGACTTCGCTGTCCGTCCGTCCGTCTTTCACCAGGCTGTATCTCAAGAACGGTGATAGCTAGACAGTTGAAATTTTCGCAGGTGATGTATTTCTATTGTCGCTTTAACAACAAATACTAAAAATAAAATAAAATAAATATTTAAGGGGGGCTCCCATACAACAAACTTGATTTTTATAGATAATGGTACGGAACCCTTCGTGCGCAAGTCCGAATCGCACTTGGTCGGTTTTTTATATTGTTTTTTGTGTCTTAACGTTGCAAAATAAAATATTTTTGTTTCTTTCAAAATTACCATAAAAATGTAAGAGAAAATTAAAAAAAAAAAACAAGTTAATGACTTACCAAACAATCTAATTGTGACAAAGGTTCCAACGAATTAGGTGACCCCGGGTTAGTTATATCCCACAATTTGACGCAGCCTTTGCCCCCAGTATACGCGTGTCTCGCTCCGTTGCTCAGGGATAAAGCGACCGCACAGACGACTTCGCCGTGTGGTAATGCCGCCACTTGACGGGCCGCTTTGGGGATACCGGGGCCAACTAGCGCGTCAGCGGGAAATGGTACTGGTTGCAGCGGCCCCCCGCACGTGTGATACGAATATGCACTGTAATATGAATGGGTTAAGTATTACATTAAATTATATTGACATAATTATTTTATATGTGACATATTACTTTATTGACATTTTCATTTTCATTGTTTTGACATATGTAATGATTTTGATAATAATTTTTAAATATGAATGGAAAAATGACCTGTAACTTTGGTGTTATTAATAAATGATTTAAATAAATAAATATCATAGGACATTACACACAGCGCCATCTGACCCCAAACTAAGCAGAGCTTGTGTGATGGAAGTCAGATAACTGATAGAATACATAAATACTTTTTTTTTGTAAATACATACTTATAATACATACAGTACACCCAGACACAGAACAAACATCGATGTTAGTCACACAAATGCTAGTCCTGAGTGGGAATCGAACCCACGCCCTTCAGCTCTCGAAGCAGACACACCACCAATGAACCAACAGGGCTGTCCATTTGTATTTGTATTTGTATTATAATACGCAGCACAGAACGTGGCTTATTCTTATTTGAGATGGGGCTGTTAAGTCCTGCACTGACGTCCCGCTAGGGGTGTATTGCGCGTGCCCCTCAAGGAGGGGCGGTGGAGGCTCTCCAGCTCCACCCCCACAAGGAAACCAGGGGACCAACGTCGTCGGGGCCGCGGATGAGTGCGAAAGCATTCCCGTAGCCCCGGCACATAAGTGTCAGGCAGAAACTTACAGAAGAAAATTTTGTAGCGATGATAGCTCAGTGGTTAGCGCGGTAGGTTCGCATGCCGAAGGGCGTGGGTTCAAACCCCAACAATGAGCTTGAGCTGCCGGTGAAGGAAAACATCGTGAGGAAACCATAGCATGGTGGTAGGGTACTTTCTAGTACTCGGCTGGCTAGCTACCACCCTCAAGTTGAAAATCTGCCGCCAAGCATCTAACAGTGTGTTCCGGCAGCCTCACTTGAGAGCCAGTTCCATTCCAGGCTAGGTGTGCTTTACCATCTTCGACCACACCTTCACTTAACATCAGGTGAGCTGTGGTCAAACAACTAGCGTGTCAACCATAAAAAAAAAAAAAGAAACACCCCAGGGTTTTTAGTGGGTAGGCCGCCATTTTGGCAGAGAGTCCCACATAACCACCGTGCTTCCCCCGGAGCCGGTGGTATCCATTAAGGATTTCCCTGGGCAAAAAAAAAAAAGAAAAGGTGTGTATTGCCTTTCCCCTTACCAGCGTCTACACGAACCAACCCAACTCCTTGAAGTATCGGAGCGAGGCTCTGGGTCGCTGGCATAGACAAGTTTCTTGTCAACTCACGGTTTAGTAGGCGCCAATCCGTTCATTCTGTGGTGGGGGTCGTAAGGTGCCGGGTGACGGTAAGGAGTCTGTGGGTATCCCGGGAATGGATAACTGCGACACGTCCCCGTTGGAGTAGATGACCGACCGAGTTTACCGCTAGGCGTACCGGGTTTCTCCTTAAAAAAAACAGTTAATTTCTATATACATATTGAAAAACATTACCCTATTTTTTCGACAATTGCATAAAAAGTTATAATAATATAACTCTTTATTGTTCACACACCAATTACAAAGAATTACCTATAACAACATAAACTTAATACTAGTGGAACAATTGGAGGCCTTATCGCTAAGAGCGATCTCTTCAGGCAACCTTAGTATAGAGAGGACTCTACTAAGTTAAGGACAGGATGCGTTGACAAGATTTTTTTTAATATACCTAGTATAATTAAGAAGTATTTTTTTTTACGTTAAATGGTTTTATTGAGAACTAAAGGGGTGTACCAAATATCAGATAAATCTGTCAACAGGTACGAGTAAAATTTCAATTACTAAATTTGACCCAAAAACATCAACAAACAGGGCAAGCTAAATAAAACCGTTCAAAAATACATTCATACATATCTATATTATAAAATATCAATACTTAAATATACCTAATAGAATATATACTTATAGACATACATATATATATATATATATATATATATACCTATAGATAGCATCATCATCATCAGCCTATCGAAGTGCACTGTTGGACATAGGCCTCTCCCAAGACACGCCACTCAGCCCGATCATCGGCTTTTCTCTTCCATCCACCGCCAGCTGTCCTACATATTTATTTATTTATTATTTGTAATTTACGCCAACAGCACACATATTGGTAAATTTACAAAAACACATTGCGTAAAGTTATGTTCCGATACATGCGCCAGTTATAGGCATACACAGCTTGATGAACATATTGCTTGTTTATGGAAATAAACCTACTCTTAAAGAGATTCTAAACATTTTTTTTTTTAATACTATTAAGGAGATTCTAAACATTTTTTTTTTTAATACTATGACTAAACACAAACTAAGTGTAGTAAATATAGGAACAAGAAATCCCGGTATCTATATCCTCAGTACATTTTTTTTATTTACTTGCGCCTCTGAAACTACCTTCTTAAATTGTCCTAAGGAGCCAGAGAAAACATCCACACTGTCACTGATACTATTATAAGTCGAACACATGCGCACCATTGGTGAATTCAAGCCGAGGTTAGTTCGGCACAATGGAAGACTACAAATTTTATTTATTCTACTTCTGGGGTAGTGATAAGGTACACGTAATTTGACGTTTTCAACTAAATATGGGCTGTCGATGTAATTGTGAATAATTTTGTATAAAAAAATGTAAATCATGTACATAGATACATTTACATAATTATGCTACTATACATAATAACATATGCATAAATGACTTTATTTGTACTTGATAAAAATGCAGTTGCCATTGTAGGTATTCTTGTCTTCTCTTTACAATTCAATGCAACCTAATTAATTATAATACAAAAATATATAATCAAAAGTAAAACCACTCACATCTTTAGAACTTTTTGGCGTTGATCTACTGGAAGAAGAGCCCGAGCGGGAGGGTGGCCTCGGTCCGTTTTCGGTTCTTTCAACGTCTGGCCGCACACTAGGCGACCCTCGTTCTTCCTGCAAACAATATTATCAATCATTGTAACATTTGTAACGATGCTAGCTCAGTGGTCAGTGCCTTATATCCATCTGATCGCACAATACAATCGACAGCAGCTATTTTTAAACGACTCAAAAGGTTCTCAATTCGACTGTGTGTTTGTAAGGTTCCGCACCCAAAGGGTAAAAACGGGACTATTACCGAGACTTCGCTGTCCGTCCGTCCTTCTGTCGCCAGGCTGTATCTCAAGAACGGTGATAGCTAGACAGTTGAAATTTCCACAGATGATGTATTTCTATTGCCGCTATAACAACAAATACTAAAAATAAAATAAATATTTAAGGTGAGCTCCTATACAACGGTCGCCTTCGTGCGGAACGGACGAAACCATTCGTGCGCGAGTCCCACTCGCACTTGGCCGGTTTTATTTTTATGTTTGTCTGATCATACTTCAGAGGAGGTCCCATATAAATTTTAACGAAATTAACAAAACGGTTTTTAAAAAATCAACAAAAATCTAAAAATTGTATACATCGATAATGTTTTCGTTTACTCCGAAACCTCGCCGTTTCATTGGAGCAGTGTGTTTAGTTGGACTAAGGGTCATGGAAAATTGTAAAATTTGTACATTATTATCTTGCAAAGGTTTATATAATTAAAGTAACAATTTCGTGAATAAAGCAATAGTTTGACTGCCCCATAGCTCAGTTTGAAATAGTTCTTCTTTGTGAGCTGTAGCGTCGATTCATAATTCGATTATATGGGTATAATAGATATTTGAAAAAGATTACGTGCGCCATATTCTGCCTTGCGGCATGCAAAATTTAAGATTCCCGCCTAGGACACAAATATTTCTGTGACGAGCATAGATTTTTGTTTAGTGTCTGGATGGTAATAAATAAAAATGTGTTAAAAAAATATAAGAGCTCTATCAGTCACCTGGTCCTTATATGCTGTATATAATATCGTTAACTATTATATTTAGTCAGTAAAAAAAATAATTCTTACCTCATTAGCTACATCTACAACTAAGTCTTGATCGCTTTTCTCCGCATCGCTATCCTAGAAACAAATAAGTTGTTAAACTTCAACAAAAACCTTATTGATATAGGTGAACAAACATTTGTTTAACTTTGAAAACATTGAACATGCACCTGTTTAAATTTAACAATAGGTCTGACATGTATGACATGTTTCCTTGAAACAATTGATGATATGTTTTAACATTTTTAAGGAAAAAAATAACACTGTGAAACTGTTATTAACTGTTAAAGTTATTTAAGATTATCTTTCCTAATTCCTTATAGAAAGATTTTTAAGGTCTTTCTTATAGCTTACAGGTAAGACTCTTTATTGTGCACACCATAAACGGAAAAAACTACAGAGAACAAAAGAACCTTATGAACTAGTGCCACAAGTGGCGGCCTTATCGCTAACAGCGATTTCTTCCAGACAACCAAGAAAAGAAAAACACGATAGATAACATAAGAAAAAAACATATACTTGTATACGTAGACTTATATTATTTTTCTTATGTAACACTAATAAGAAAAATAATAGAAGGTTAGGTGTTTGACCATAGCTCGCCTGATGTTAAGTGAAGGTGTTTGAATATGGTAAACACACCTGGTCCAAAATGCAACTGGCTCTCAACATCACCATTGATGAGTCTCATCATTCATGCCTTGTACATGTACATATGTCACTGTCCAGTATTTTAAGATGACAAGTTATACTAAAAATATTGTCAAACAAGACACGGTCTAAGTAAAGCGTAGCAAATCTCGGTAAAGTCAAAGTCATAACCTGTTCAACTAAAGTATAAATTTATTATCCAGAAATTTTGACTTGAAATATATTCTTATATTTATACATGTAATATAGTATATTTGTAAGAAGATGATTAGATTACATTGAAGATAGTTTAGAAAATCAATTTTATGTTCATTTTGTAGGTACATGGCAAATGGCAATACAAGCCAATATTACAGTTTTCAGTATTGTCCGCAAGTAAGTAAACAATAATGATATGTTTCCTTATGTATTACTACATAATACCAGCACACACGGGGCAATTTTTATTCCACAGAAGTGAAAGATATTCCAGATATAAAAACACGTGCCCAATGCTAATAAACTAAAGCAATATCCGTTTCGTGTCGCTCCGTTGTATTTTTTTCCAAAACTAGTGTTTTGACGAGTGTTTATGCATAAAAATGGTGGTGTTTTATTCATAAAGTGCCGAATTACAAGCGCGAGTGTGGGAAAATGATATAATGTGGTGATACATGACTTATCGTGTTGCTTCCAAAACTCCAGCGAAGCTTGAAGTAAAGTCGCCACTACTTTACTAAAGCATGACTGGACTAGACCAATACTAGACTTTGACTGTAACTATAGATGTAAGACATGAATTCGTTCTTCGCAAATAATGACATAGTTCAAATGCCTTTGTAGCCAAACCATAAAATCCCAAAAAAAAACTTACTTTTTCTTCTTTACGCCGTTTCGCGTCTAGAGCTTCAGGTTCGGGTGATCGGGGCCTATATTTCTGTTCCCGCTCATGTGGTGACACCGATCTTCTCTGGAAAGACGCCATCTTAATGGTTAAAATACGTTGTGACCTTTCAAGGTTAATATGTGTAATAGCATAGCTTGACTGCAAGTCTGCAGACCAACTTAACTGAGCGTCTTTTGAAGATTGGAACCAAACATCAATAAAAACAGACCAAAATATCCTATACCCTACAACACTTTTTTATGGTAAGCAGTGGCGGCCTTAGGGAGTAGCAAGCAGGGCAACCACCAGGGGCCTCGCGTCCTCGTAGAAAAAAGTCTTTACCATATAGGTATGTGTATCTCGCGCCTCGCACTTAACAAAACCCCCCCTGAACGCACGGTTTCATTATTAGTGCAAGCATATTACGGCCACTCGAGCACTCGAACTAATTTTTTAGTAAAACGGACTCAAAGAAACAGGACCTCACAATGACCTGTCGCCCCGGGCCTCGCAACAGCTATGGCCGCCGCTGATGGTAAGTAATGACATAAACGAAATTCACTTCTTCTTCAAGAGCGAAACCTCCTGTAAAAGCTGGTGCTTTATCTCTCGGGTAACTAGGAAATCAATAAATACCTGTTGCATTTCCCTGGACGGTACGATCCTGTCGTGGTCCCTGTCTCGAGGTGGCCCTGGCAAGTGTGGGGGAGCTGGCCCCCCAGGTAATATTGGGGGCTTGATATCCGCTGGCGGTGGAAGTTCTACCTGCATAGGAGATTAGTTACTTAAGACGCTCGTACTATACGGGGATCTTTAAACGAAGTGTATAATATTTTCTGAGTAAACGCGCCAGACCTTGTCTACGGTTTGTGCGAAGCAAGGTTAAACGCGAACCCATTGTACATAAAAAAAGTTAGATAAGCGAATGAAATGAAGTGCAAATTTAAATTTAAAATCCGCCATATTGGTTATACAGACTACTCATTTACACAAAATACGATTAGTAGTTTAGGATATACGAGGTAATAAATATAACTTACGTATAAATGCGTGTTACACTTAGGTACGTAACTTGAACTTTTAGTTGCAAGTAATTTTAGAGCCAGTTCTATTCTAGGCTAGGTGCGCTTTACCCTCTTCGACCACAACGTCACTTAATACCAGGTGAGCTATGGTCCAAACTAAGCTTGACAACTATTAAATAAACGAACCACATTTTATTATTTTTCTTTTTGATATTATTATAATACATAGTTATTTAAGCTGAAGCTAGATTCGGAATCGATTTCGACTCGAATCGATTACAATAAATTTTAGAATCGACTAAACAAATGTGGACGAAAACGGTGGCGAGGCAAGATGTCTAGCGACGACAGCCGACATCTCTCTCTCTCTCTCTTTCTTTAGTGACACATGTCGTAGAACATTTGCTACGATGCTTAACCCGCCTTTTTAGGTTTTTGTGTAAAAAAATTGATCATACGATACCTTATGAAAACTTGAGAACTGGCACAATGCGCGAACGTGCTATAGTCTAAAACAATACACGGTACCTTATGAGCGGGCGGCGGTAAGTGCGGTGGTGGTGGAGGCCCCCCACCAGGCGCAAAGAGGAGTCCCCCCGCCCCTAACAGGCCCCCTGCGCCCGGCACGCCATGCGACAATCCAGAGGCATGAATCTGTTGCTACAACAAAGGCCACGCTATAGACTATTATGATATTACAAATCTACATTTTTTTAAGGCTTGGCCAAACTGAACGCGTACCTGACGAGCATCAAAGCATTACATCGTCGTGTACAAACCCCACGCTATCCAGATATATGCTACTAGTACTAATACATTATCCTATACAAAAAAACGATACTAATTTAAACTGGGCTAATTTCTAGCGTCAAGGTTAAGTGTTGGGGGGATCTAGATGGTGCTACTCTCTATTTTGGCTACTTTGTAGTAGTTAAGTGAGGCGTCCAATTAATGACGTTTCTTTTTGACTGCATTTTTTCTTTCTTATTTCGTACTGAAACCCTGTGACGCTGTTTTTTCTTGTAATATTCTAATACTTGACATAGTAACACGTTGAGACGCGACGCTGTGACTTTTGTCAAAATACATGCAGTGACGTGACAGCTTCATACCAATATGCGCGATGTTAAACATAGCTTGACGCAACGCCAAGTGCGCGTTCTATTTGACGAAGCCCTTAAGGTGGTGATTTGCTTTGAGACAAAGACAATTGGAAACCGAAACTAGAGATGGAGATCAAAACCGTTAACAACAGATTTTCGTAATGATAGCTAGCAAGCGAGACCGAGGCAAAAAATCGCATCAGAGAAATTCTGCCCCCGGCAAAAAGTGTAGCAAGATAACAGGAGATGGAGAGTACTGGAGATATCGGTTTCTCGTATCTGTCTTTGGTCTCAGCTTACCGAGAGTCGCGGTGAGCACCTGCCACCATTTGGACCACCGTGTGGTCATCCTTGCAGTCAACTTTGAACCGAGAAAAGATACTTTTCCAAGTATTTAAATTATTTATTAATCTAGACGAAACTCGTACAATTTGCACTGTATAATATGAATATAAATGAAATCTCGGCTTTTTTTTCTCTTAATTGTTTTCTTATTTATAAAGTGAACGTTTCGTGCTATTTATTTATTGTATTACCAGACGTTTAACAGTTGGTTCGCGAAAACCTTGGTTGTCCGCTGTTTGAGAAAGGGGTAGGGAAAAGGATAGGGAAATAATTTATTCCCCTATCTTTCGCTCTCGTTAATCTACTACGCAATTTTAAATTTTTATTTCTACAGTCTTTTTTAACAATTTCTTGTTTTTTTCTTTCAAGTTATAATCTGAAAATGTTATGTTAAATTATGAACATGGAATAGTTAATAGTTATTATGACTTACAAATAAACTATTACATATATACAAATCTATCATCACTAAGCTAAATAAATAAGACAAAATACATATAAATCAAAGTGCTGGCATACAATGAAATGTGAAGTTAGAATGTAAAACACTGAACTGCAAAATAATGTTAATCACAACGTATAACGGCTTATCGCTCCTATCAACTCGACACGGGACCGACTGAAAGTAAAATATTTAAATGTAAACCCTATATTCCATAGCCTAAAGCTTACTCTCAAATGACATTCTTTCGCACTTTGACGCCAATGCCAGGCTCAAGTCTACATACAGCATCGTACCGTCGCCGTCGCATCGAGTGTCTAGTGCATTTAGAATACGTCGTAGATTGTCGTTTGAAACATATTCTTCTCGACACAACATAGGGATTAATTTCATGTATTTTACTTTTAATTGGTCCAGTTTAAGTTAATTAGGTGAGTATAGCTTGATTCACAATACACGGGTCTTGAGATTAAAATAGAAGTCCTTTCTTAATCGTCATCTTTTTTATGAGTGGATATCACGTACTTTTAATTTAACATTCTGATGTAAGTAACACAATATAGGGCTTATATTTCAATTCTATACTAGTTCCGATTTAGAAGAGACCTATAGACCTTTATATTGATATAGCTGATCCCTTACACGCGCCGTGGTCCAAATCGTCTATCTCCACGCGGAAACGAGACAAAGCTAGAATATGGATACCTCTGTCTCGTTTTCGCGAGTGTCAATACTTAATTACAACTAACTTGCTAGACGGGTTAAGGGATCTATAGGTCACTGATACACTCAAGTGTAATATGAATGAAGCTTTACGAGCAATATGCACCAAGCGTGAAACTGTCAACGGACTTACGAGCAATTGTTGAAGGCCCTGTTGCTGTTGCTGCTGCGAATATTAAATTTAGACTTAGATATTTGGATATCAACCTTTATAAACGTGAGCCTTTAAGGAAAACTTAAAGACTTGGGGAGTAAAAGAAGTATGCACTATGTATAGTTCGTGAACGAGAAATCTCCTAAATCAAGTTATATGACTCGTCTTGCATAATTATAGGAATTATAAGACAGGGTTGCAGAAGGATTTGTAAACAGTGCAGTACTCTGTACTTTTTAAATTCTTGCTTTGCTGTACTTTTTAAATTCTTGCTTTGCCAAATGCAAATTCAAAATAGAGTTTTGTACTCATACATAGCGGCAAAATATACTTTTAGTACCTGAATATGAAAATAATATAGATGATGTGGGTATATGTAACAGAAATGTCCTTCAATAAATTTCTCAAACTGAAATTAACTTTTCTGCTCTAAGTTACTCTAACTATGTTATGTAGGTGTAATCAAAACTTGATTTGTAATTTATTATTTAACTTTAGACATCTATGCAAGTTTCACCAGTTAGTTTTCTACTGAAAAAAGCAATTATTAGAAAATATACGTATAAAGCAGCTATGCAATGATTAAGAAGGTGTTGTAGTATGCTAAATCTTTTTTTTTTATGTAAAAGTAATGAGACGATCGAGGCGCTCTCCTGATGTTAAGAGATAACGCCTGTCCATGACCATTGCAGCGATACATAGAACTTTGAGTAACAAAACAACGTCCAGGGCATCACTGCTTAAACTTTGCTTTTCTTGAACTTATTTAGCAAATTTAAGATAATCAGTCTATAGTTTCATATTGACATATCTATCTCAAATCTATCAATACTGTTGATGTACATATGTAATTATTATAGAGTATTAAATACCACAAAGGAACTACCAAAAGAATATCAAAAAAATTATAGATATAATTAGATATCCACTAATGTATTGTATCTACAGAATTAATTTTTCACAGCACGAGCAAAGCTGTGAGAAAAAGCTGGTTATTCAATAAATGTCATGATTTAATGATAAGCAAACTTCATATTTGATTGTATAACATGCGCTTTTCAGAAAACACTTCATTTAAGATTTATAAAGTGTAATTATTTGTTTTGTTCTGTGATTGTAACAATTGTTATTACTTTTGTCTACAATTCAAAATTACAATCAAATACATTTTGTTATGCAACTGCATATTCTAGTAACCTACATGGGTGAGTACCTATACACTTTAAACACTTTTTCTGAATTGTAATATGTATAGTGTTTTCTATATTTGTAATCACAATATAAGTGCTTACTAAAATAATAATTATACAAGTCTTACATTAACATTATTTAAGACCCTAAAGATAAAAATTAGATATTATTTATCGGGTTGCAGTCTTAAAAATGGAATTGTGACTTACTGCATTCAACTATTTGGGCATTTCCATTTTGCCAATTTCAAATAAGCACTCAATCACAGTTTACTTACTCTTGAGTATCTGTCCAATCTTAAAAATAAGTGTCTATGTAATTTTTAAGCTTTTGCTAATTGAACATAATTATATACATTAAGTAATTATATTTATCACCATTTGCATGTGGTGGGATTCAGTCATTGGTTTGAGCTTCAGAATCCAAAACTCCTTTCCACTGTTACTATTCAAAACATAGACGCTACTATTCAAAAATAGGAAGCAGTTTGTGAAGCAGTTACAATCAGAAAACATTGCAATTATAACTGGAAAGACGGATTCAAGTTATCAACATTATGGTATCCAGGAAAGTGTTCATAACACTATGTGGTTTTAGAATGGTCTACTTATACAGTAAGTATATTGTGCAGCGGTAACAACCTTACATTTTTATAACAACTAAATAATGGTAGGAGAATCCATACAACAAGCTCATTTTTTATAGACAATCTTCACTCTGCACTTGGCCAAATGTCCAGATAAATAAACAAAAGTATTGTCATATTATTTTATGTGCAGTTAAGTACAGGTGACAAACATAATTCAATGTATATCAAAGTTTTTATTAATATCATAGCTAATACAGATTGCCAAAGAACATCCAACATAATATCAAACATTGTAATGATAAATAGGCCTTACCCCAATGATAGCATTTAATTCAGACATTGTAACTTGTTTTGCTCTCTCCACAGCTGATGCCACTTGTTGTTGGTGTTCTTGAGCCAAAAATGGCAATACTTGACCTATGATGGCGCTCAGTCTTTTGGCTATTTCTGTCTGTAAGAAACATCATTTTTGTAAAAGATGTATACAAAATTAAGTGATATTTACTAATTTAAAAAAATAAACATACCTGTTTATGCATTTCTACATTGAGACCATAGGACATTTCATAATACTGAAACCAAACAATATAAATTATTCAACTATATCTCATCTAACTAATAATACTAGGTATATAAATGCAAAAGTTAGTATGTTTGTGTTTACTCATACTGTGGTAGCTGAAGGAATTGAATTGACACTTGGAATGCAAAAATGTTTTCTCTCTCTTCTTTAAAATTCAAGTCAGAACATAGTGACATCACAACACAACTAATGTTATGATTTAAAAAGTACAAAAGAAGGATATTTGAGGTTAAGCCTAGTCTCCATTAATTTTATATCTTATAGGTATTGAAACATACTTTACAGTAGCAAAAGTTGTCTATCATTCAACATGTTAAAAAAACCAGCTAAGCAAGTTGGATCCAAGAAGAACAAATAGGTGCCCATTATCTTCTACACATATTCAATATTTGAACAGTTCTAATCTTGTTTTTCTACTTTTATCATTATGTGCTCATGTTCAACAATCATAGTTAATATTTGCATGCAAATCAAGTTTACGAGGCCAAATAATCTTTTTATTTGTCTGTGGCAGTCATAAAAAAAGTTTTATTACCATAACGTAATGCCTCTGCATTTCTGTCTTCTCACTGGCCAGTTTCTCACATTCCAATTTTAAACTGAAAACAATAAGATGAATTAATTTCAAGCATCAGAGTGTGATCGTGAATGCAAAAAACTAACGGAACTTACCTGTGATACTGTGCTTGTAGAAAGCTAAATTCTTCTTTTATCCGCTCTAATGTCTCAGCTATCGTAAATTTAATTGGACCAGCAGGAGGTTGTGGGCCCTGTACGGGAAAAATATGTTTTTGAATAACAATTAGGTCTACTAAAATATCTAGACATATTAAAACAAATTACAAACCCGCACAGCACCCGCTGGGTGCCGCGTAGCAGCCGGATTATACATGACCACAAACTTGCAATAAAAACTACACAAAATCAAATGTTGTTCTCTTTTGATCCGTTAACAGGCACGATAAGCACCATCTCATATAATATTGGTGTCCGCCGCTGCTATAACGCACCAAATACCGGGGAGCCCGACTTACGCGCTAACAATGATATGCACAAACTTTGCTTCCAAACTTTTAAATGTATACTCATTATATCCACAATAATCACTTTCTATTACAATTATACGATGAACGGTCACACTATTAGAGGACACACATGTAAAAATAATAATTTCGAGAAACAATTAACAGATTTCTATTAAAAATCGTAACCACAAATCCACGCCGTAATTTTTGTTCTTATGTTAACTACTTGACAGTTGACTGCGACAGGTTTTTTTTTCAATGTTTTTGGCATCGCACTTTCTGTGTGTGGGGGGTTTTAATTTGGAATTGTTTATCACCAAAGTATTATCATGATGCTAGAAAAAATGTCCAAAAAATTATTGAAAGATATACCTCCCAAGAGTCCAAGATATACCTACACAAATTATATATAGATTTATAAATTTGGTACAGTTTTATTTTGGTATAATCACCAGATAGATAGGCAGGTAGCTAAACAAATTCTAAATTTAGAAAAAAGTTCTAATTTACATAAATTGGAAAAAAACTAACTTTATAGTCTTCTGAAGAAAGAAAAAAATGGCCTGTTTACTTTCACTATCAAAAAACCTCACTGTGACGCCCCTGTGACGGCGAATCCTCTTTTTCTTTATTTGTAGCGTAGCACTTTGTGTATTTTCCCAGTGTTAAATAATACGATAATTATATTAAATTCAAGAATTTGATAACAGATTAAACGAAACTAACAGTCAAAGTCACAAGAAATAAGTCAGTGTCAAGTCCGGTTGTGCGCCAATATCAATAGTAATAGCAACTTGACTAGAAGCTTCGGCAGCATTTTGGAAACATAAACCAATAAAGTACTATTTATCCCATTATTATTAACTAAGATAATTGGGTTTCCCTTTTTCACATCATTTAGTACTTTAATAATAAAACACAACTACTCTACTCTCTCTACTCTCTACTGTCTCGGGTTAAACCTGGACCAGATTGGCACAGGACCGAGGCAGATGGCATGACAAGAGAGAGGCCTATACCCAGCAGTTTTATTTTTATTCGTATTTTGATATTTCTTTTTATTTTGATCTTAATTTGGACTTTGATCTTAATTTGGTTTTGGACTTTAATTTTGATTTTGATTTTAATGGGAGCACGGGGAGCACGGATTTACGAAACACAAGCTACTCTTAGCTTAGTTCGTAAATCCGAAGCTCAATTGAACATATTTATGTAACATGTATTATGTAAACACTGTCTTTGACAAAAATTGTGGAACTATTTTAATTGGAATACGTGTATATTTAATACAAAATAAATGATTTGATTTGATTTGAGTGGGATAGTAGGCTGTGGATGATGATGACGATGATGGTACATAACAGAGATAAATAATCAGAAAAACACAAATTATGAATAATAATACACTGTAGTGAAATGACTTTTTTGCGTTCCCGCCAAAATCTAAGTTCTGATAATACACTTCCGCAGAGCTCTGTGTGACATTAGAATAGCCAGTGACGCCATACATAAAAATTAATTTGTTTTTATACTAATTAGTAACCAATCTACCAATCCAGTCCAATTTACCAAATTCGTTTTGTTTTTCTTTCCTATCTAACTTTATCCCTACACGGCATGGTACTTGTTAAACAGCTTTTCAAATTGTGTAACATTTATCAATAAACAAATTATGCTCTTTTTAATTAGTTTAAAGTTAAGTCACATTTTTTTCCTAGACGGATCTCTGCTATTTTACCTCATTTTGATAGCTAATATTATAAATAAGTATGATAATTCATGCCGTGGCGAGTTTGTAATAAATTCAGGAAGCAGATAGCTATAAATATTGCTTTACCTTTGATTATGTACACTCTACTTTGTATCCTGAAACATAAGAGGGGGAAAAACGCGGGCATAGTTAGGTACGTAGTTTACAAATCAACTTACTGCATTCGTTGAGTGGAATCGCTGTTTTCTAATTTTCGTACATGGCAACACTGCACTGTCCTTCAACAAGCTATTCGTGTACGAAGCGAAGGAGTTCAAGATTTTCGTTTCGTTTCGAGCACAAGCAAGTGTGGCAGATCGCCGTCGCGGTGCAGCTGTTAATTTCGTGGGATTCGCTCGAAGTGTCGAAGTGTTTTGAAATAACTGACTGGTTGCTTTGTTAAAACGTGATTCAGTGTTTCTTCAATGATTATATTTAGAAGAAAGTGCTGTTCATGAAGTGATATCTTTTGTAGTGTTTTTGCGCAGCAAAGAGAACCATCATGGATTTCAAAACAGTCGTTTTTAACGCTGCTCGGGATGGGAATCTTAATCGTCTAAAAGTAAGCATATTCATATTTGTTGTACAATATTTCAACTCTGCATTGTAGTCTCTATAACAGTCGTAGTTCCCTATAAACAAGAAAAAAATTGTAATTGTAGAATTTACAGTTACTCGCTCTGCATGTTCCACGTTTTTATTATGCGATTCGGGATTGACTTCATAGTTCGATAAAAAAGCAAATAATAATTGAAAACCTCAAATAACCACAACGTTTTGTGTAAAAAAACATTACCTAAGGATCTAGCGACTATAATGTCAATGTAGAGATGACTACAACTGTTCAATTCTCCTTTATAAATAAAATTTGTTGTAAGGAAATAACTAATAGCTTCAGATTGCTAAAATGCTTCTAAAACGAATTAGGTACATTCTTCAAACTCTGAACTTTAGAATTTTCGACAAAGTAAAGTTAATCTGTACTTTTCAATATAAATTCTTAGAGGTTTGCAACCCATACAGAAATAGGCTGATTGAAATAACCATACATCAAGTGAAGTAAATGTTTTGAAAATCCTCTAGGTTAGTATGCTCTGTATACTAGGTAACTTAAAAGTACATATTTATACCCATAAGTATTTAAAAAAAGTAAATAATTGCATTGTCATGTTGTAACAATGCATTGACATGCAGAAATTGCAGTTCACTTTTTAATTATTCGCACAATGCTTATGTACTCTATCTATTTTATTATTTAGGTCAAAATATGTGTGATTGGTGGCCTAATATTATACATATAGGTATGTGTTTGTAAAAATTATTCTAAGACCAGAAAACATCTCTAGTTTATCCAGTATGGGTATACTCTTTTATTCTAACTTTGTCATGCTTACTTGCAGCTAAAGACAATGAAAATACATGCTAGCATGCACACTGTACAAATAAATTAGGGACCTATAAGTTATCATCATTAGGTGCCATATTCATGAAGAAGTTTGAAGGTAGTAGGAGAAACTGTTTGTAATCCCATAAGTGTCTTTTGTTTCCCAATCAAATCCATCTCTTTTAATTTTATGTCTGTACTTAGTGTAACTAATTATAGCAAGCTAGTGAAATAATTTCATCCACTGTTACTGTTATGTGAGAGTGAATGAAATACTATTGATACATTTTGTTTTTACTACATTTACCATTAAAAGAAGACAATAAAACATTTATCAAAATATGCATTGAAAGCCTACAAAGAAACATAGTAGACTTGCAAGCTAGTTTGATTATAACAGGGTATGTTGTCACAACAACTTTGTCTTGTCCAGTTATGAAAACTAATCATAGGCATGGGACTTAATCTGTAACTGTGACATGACCCATTAGCTATCACAATTTATTAAAAATATCAGGCAAAATATAAATGTACAGAAATATAATGATACTACATTTATGTAGGCAGAATATTAAATGTGTAGGCATTTTACCTGCCGTTATTATTGCTAGTAAGAATGAATCAGGTCTTTTTATCAGACAAAATGAGAATATGGACACTATACATAATTTATTTACCATATTAGGCTGCAGATGGACTCTCAATGAGTGAATCTAATCCTTATATTTTTAACTTAACAAATATTTTTATCTTTTCCTACATGTCTCATAATCATTTCCAGTATTAGTCGTAGGCATAATACAGATTCCTGTCTCTGCAACGCGTTAGACTTGCCACCTGCTCGGTGAGACCATTAAATGCTAAGGAAATTTCTTCTTGATCTATTACTAACAGCTCACCTCACCTTTGCATGGAAAAACAAAACTCGATTAACAATATAAATATAGCCTATGTCACTCAGTGATAATGTAGCATTCTAATGATGAAAGAATTATTCAGATTGGTCCAGCAGTTTCAGACCTTCAACACAAACAAACAAAACATCAAATCATTCCTCTTTAAAGTAGTGTAGATGATGGTTTTCTCTATTTCATCAAGTTATGGTTAAAATGTGATTGCCAGTCTGCCCTCAAAGATAACCATAATAGATGCCTAAATTGAGATAGTAATTATTAACCTTCCGTGTTATATTAAATTAACTGTTGTAGTCTTTTACTTGTCATTAGGTTCATACAATAAAAAATTGATTAAAAGCCTGGCATAGAATCCTATAAACAGTCTTGAAGCAGTGTGCTATTTTAAGGTTGTACTTTTTAAAAGCTGAGCTGATTTCCCAGGAAAGAGGTTGTAAATGCAAACACATTAACCAGATTAAGAGCAGTGGGACATAATTATTGTATACAATTCTCAATCATTAAAGTAATTTTATTTCAAGTGATGACTGGCAACATTGTAATCCATATTGTTTTTTTTTCTTCTATTTTTGCAAAGAAGGAAACCAAGTTTTGGTACCAAGCCCAAACTCAAGGCTAGATTGATTAAAAAAACAATTTTTATTATAAAAGTTACACATATATGTACATATTATGCATGTCCTACATGTTCCTTATGAACTTAACTGTGTAACTAGTTTTACATAATAACAATTTTTTAAAGTATAAAAACAACTATTCACCAGAAACTTACGAATAATAATTAACCTTTTTTTATTTGTCTTTATAAATTAAAACAACACATACCACCTGATCTACTTGTCCTACTACATAAAACAACCAAAATTGTATCTAACTAAATACCATGATCAATGCTTTTTCATTTGGTTTTTGTTGAGCATAGTATGATTCACTCAGGGTGAATGACCTTTTACTCCAATAAATGATATGTTCAATGTTCATTCAGTTGTTTAACAAAGGAATGCACAGAACTGGAGTCGAGTTTTTGATGGTAAAAAATTAAAATCAAGATAAAATGTATTTTTTATAGTAATTGGTACAATTAACCTACTTAAATACATAATATAAAATCTACATATTTGTTTTGTACTTACATGAGTTTCTAGTGGGAGATTTCTGACAAAATGTTATTATAATTATAAAGTAATTTTAACATAATATATAAATGTAATGCAGTCACACCTGCTGTTTTATTTTTTGTTTTTCATAAGTTTTCGAACAGCTCGAATCCACCCAATGAATCAGATTGGAATTTGACAAGAAGCATATTAAAAATAACTACACCTCTTAGTTTCATGCTTGTTTGCTGTTATAAACGGTTATACCTTTGTATTTAATCCAGAGTATATGATATCTATATTCTAAATTTGATTTGGCTGTTACAAAGGCAATGTAAAGAACTAACACACATCAATATATTTGTGAGATAAGATTATACACGAAAATTAATAGTAACTATATTTTTTGTTTGTATTTCTTGGTTGTGTGATGCAAAAATGGTATTGTGTTGCAAATTTATGATTAAAAAATAATTAACACCTATTTAAACCAGATTCTCTTAGATAAATCATATAAGTATCTACCTCGAGACTTATTTTATTGATAAAACTAAAAAAAACAAATTGGAAATTGCCTGTTTACATTTTACCCACAACTAGGGACTTTTTGCTGTGTAGGTATTTACTTATTATCAGAAAAGGTATTATTTTCCTGTAGACACTTTTTAACATGCAATTAACAGAAGCCGAAAAGGGGTCATTGTACTAATCAGAATGAATAATTTACTTTGGAATCGACCCTGAAATTCTGAAGAAACTGTAATCACTGGACAGGCAAAGAATTCAGCACTGAATCTGTTCAATTTATTATCAAGAACATTTATGAAAAATTGAATAATGGTATGGCCATATTAAGTATGGATAGTGTGAGACATTAGCTGCGCCTCCAGAAGGCGGTGGCGCGGACCGCGCTGGCGATTATTTACTTTGTAGTGAAGTAATTACATGGTGGTAGGGTACTTTCTAGTACTCGACTGGCTAGCTACCATCCTCATTTTGTAAATCTAGTGCCAAATACTTAACGTTATGTTGCGACAGCCTCACTTGGGAACTAATTCCATTACAGGCTGTATGAGCTAAATAACCTTTTTTTAACACTTATTAGTCCGCGTTTGTCCACCATCTCGCCTGATGGTAAGCGATCATGTGGTCGAAGATAACGCACGCAGACTTAGAAGATACCTCCGTTTTTTTTATGGTTGACAAGCTAGAAGTTTGACCTTTGACCATAGCTCACTTGGTGTTAAGTGACGATGTGGTCGAAGATGGTTTTTTTTTTTTTTTTTTTTTTTTTTTTTTTTTTTTTTTTATGGTTGACAGGCTAGTTGTTTGACCACAGCTCACCTGATGTTAAGTGAAGGTGTGGTCGAAGATGGTAAAGCACACCTAGCCTGGAATGGAACTGGCTCTCAAGTGAGGCTGCCGGAACACACTGTTAGATGCTTGGCGGCAGATTTTCAACTTGAGGGTGGTAGCTAGCCAGCCGAGTACTAGAAAGTACCCTACCACCATGCTATGGTTTCCTCACGATGTTTTCCTTCACCGGCAGCTCAAGCTCATTGTTGGGGTTTGAACCCACGCCCTTCGGCATGCGAACCTACCGCGCTAACCACTGAGCTATCATCGCTACAAAAACACCCCTAGCCGGGAATGGAACTGGCTCTCAAGGGAGACTGCCGGAACACACCGTTAGGTGCTTGGCGGCAAATTTTCAACTTGAGGGTGGTAGCTAGCCAGCCGAGTACTTAAAAGTACCCTACCACCATGCTATGGTTTCCTGACGATGTTTTCCTTCACCTGCAGCTCAAGCTCATTGTTGGGGTTTGGACCCACGCCCTTCGGCATGGTTATTTAAGTTTAATAAAGGTTAGGAAAGGTTTGGAGTCTTAGACCTAGTTAGATTTGAAATAAAAGCATGATACTCTTCGTCCTTAGAACTGATAGCGTATCCGTTCTAGCATACCGAATCTCCCACGAACCTGACTGAATAAGCGTAGTTTGAGTAAGGTGTGATATAAATAATATATATATAATTCTAGTAAGCGTCTATATAATTGCAAGTATTGTAAACGAGTCGAGCGATGATTAAGTAATTGGAGTTAAAACAACGAACAGAATACGACTCGTAAAACTATTTGTAAAGTAAACTCCCCATGTGACCTACTGCACGAGTTCCACTGCTTGTGTATTGTATTCAGCCCGATTTTTGTCGATTGTGACATTTGTATCGATTGCTGCAATTCAGACATGTTAATTATTCCAAAGGGAAAGTAGGATAGAGAACGTTGACCTCATTGTGTACAGGCTAGCACGTGGGCGTCCAACCTGACAGAGATCACAAACTATGATCGAGAAAAATCTAGAATCCTATAAAAGTGAATGGAGAGAAATCAACTCTGTTTACACTGTTTTCTATTCTCGGATGATTGAGTATTGAGAATCAGCGCCTGTGTTGACTGCCTATTATTTTTTAATCTGTGGTTTTATACGCAGCAACTATTGTTTTAAACTATGGTTTCACATGTTTTATAACTGTATAAAAATCAGATCTATTTCGAAAACGTCGTATGTTAAGTTTTTTATTGAGATACAGTTTTAGAATCGTTATGCGTCGTGTTGAAACATTGTTTTAAAAATGGTGACCCATAAAAGTCTCTTTGTAGTGAAAATTTAATAAATGGTTTTAAAACGAAACAGGTATCTTCCACGTTCATTCAAAATAGTGTATTCGAAAAGAAAACAATAAAAAAATATGTTGACAACATAAACAAGATTGTATATTCTTTTTATATATTTATTTATTTAGGTACATTACATTTCACACCATCTTTACAGTTTGCCTAATAAGTAGTGCTAGTCAACATATGTATATTATTATTATAAATATTAAAAAAGTCACATCAAATAAAATTAAATTTGTAAGTCAAACAATAAAATTCATAAATTAAAACCTTAAATTACCTAATCAAAAAATAAAAATTTAAATTCAATAACTACAAATAAATTCAATGACGAAAATCCTTAAATAACGATAAACTATTCTATAATGTTTAAGATGATAACCATGTTATTTTAAAAGGATTCTAGAATATGGTTCTAATGACGTCCTGAACATAAAGCAGATAAACCTACAAAGAGAAAAGAACAGCGTACCTACATACTAAAAACAGAGTATGACCTTCCTTTTTTTCCGTGTGGCTTTTGGAGCTTAATACGCAAAATTTTATCATTATATCTACTTCTAAGCAAATCTGAAAAAATAAATTAGGTATGCTGGACATAGGCTTCTCCCAAGACACGCCACTCAGCCCGATCTTCGGCTTTTCGTTTCCATCCACCGCCAGCTGTTGTACTTATAATTATACAATATCAAAATAATACTGAGTATAGAGATAGCATAACGATAACAACATTGCAGCTAAATCGTGAGATAGTGCTGCTTAACACGATTTCAACACGCTTAATTTCAATAGGTAGGCCATGCCACAGTACAACAAAGAAAGTTTACAACAAAGTCAATTTCAAGCATAACTACTGAAATATATATAACTTAATAATTGCTGGAAGACATTTCACTCAGCGACATCTAACCCCAAAGTAATCAAAGCTAATATGGAAACCAGGAATTTCATAAAATCAAAATAAATATAATACTTAAAATACATAATAATATACTGAACACCCAAACAGATCCGACATCTATGTTCATCACACAAATGATGGTCTTGGGTAGGAATCGAACCCACCGCATTTTAGCATTCGAAGCAGTCCTAATAACCAATTAACTAACAAGACACTCAACTAATAAGATGATAAAAACTCGCATTGTTTGCCTGCCTCAAAGATGGTTTGAGGCAAACAATCGTTGCATTATACGCAGTAAGGGACGAATAATTTAATCTAAATCTTTTCCTCGTTTATATTCAGCCAATTTGTTCCGCGTATACAGCTATTGTTATTTATGGAACCGGGCCTATATAGATACTGAGTCTGTGGCTGAGTAGAAGCCACACATCGGAGTACGAAACATGTATGATAAAAAATGCGAAAAATAATGTTTGGGACTTGGGTGCGAAGCCGATGAATGTAGAGATAGGTGGTAAAGTGAAGTAGAGAAAGGAATCGTTCTGTGTTCAATTCTAGAAGGACAAAGGTAACAATATGACGCATACATGGATGTGGTACATCTTTGAAGTTTAACATCCGCGTTATTAACAGTCTACAATCATGAGCTTATTGCCTAGAATACCTAGTTGTACTAGAGTGAGCAGATAAATGGCGCAACGAGAGTAAACGGAACGTTGCCCTCTTTACTGATTTAAAATAAGCTCGGAGCTTGGTTCGTGACTTCGTGCTTACTCATTCGCTAGCAGATGCGTTTCAACTTGCGATCTTAAAGACTTACGATAAAATTAACCGTTTGCGATGCGCTGGTACGAAGCCAAACTGTCTAGAATGTTGGTAGATTTTTTGCTCAGAAAGATATAGATAGATACGAGTAGAAACTCTTTATTATGCATACCAGAAATAGAAAGATGTACAGTAGCTAAAGAACCTTAACTGACCTTAGAGTAACGGTTGCCAACCCCAAATTAAAAAAAAAACTAGTTAATACTTGAAAAAAACCAGGACAATTCAATTTGAAAACAGGACGCAGTACTAAAGTTGCAAAGTGGCGTGCGAATTTTAAAATACATGCCCTTAAAACTATCCAGGACATCCCAAGACACTAAAAAAACTAGGTCAAGTCTTGGGAAAATAGGACGGTTGGCAACTCTATCTTAGTATCACAAGAAGTTCTCCCAGGCAACCAGATAAAGACTTTTCTAGTAACGATGCATGGATATCGTCGTAATAATGTATTAATAATATATAATCAATTAGAATAGCTTAGTGATCGTGGGGTCACGTGGGCAATTCAACCAGCTACGGTGAAGTTGAGCACCTGTCTCTTTTTGCTTAATTCTATGTACATGATAAATATATTAAGGGTTCCACTAAAACAATCCCACATAGATGAAGCGCAGAGCAGCGTCAAATATTAATATAAAAAATGTTATGGAATGTGTCCTGAGCAAAAACTCTGTCAATCGGCATAGGGCGCAGCGTTTGCGCGCACACCATGTTATTCTTTATTTTAATATCAATATACAACGTTATTTTCTGGAAAAAGAATTAAATGTGCTGTAATCTTCGGTTCAGTCCTAAGTTTCGGCAGCCTAGTTGAGAGACCGTCTGGCGTCGAAACTGGAGGTCCTGGGTTTAAATTCCACGGGACGCTCTTCATGCCGTTTTAAAGTCATGAGCGTATTGCCAATTACTTCGAATGGTGAAGGGTAACATCTTGAGGAAACAGACATGTCCAGAGTATATAAAAAAAATCGCGAAGACATGTGAAGTCCAACTCGCACTTGACCAACGTGGTGGAACATGTCCTTATCTTTCTCACAATGAGCAGAGGCAGGTGCAGTGGGACAGTTGAGAAAAAAAACGGCTGATGCTTTAAGAAAATTACGTGTACATAAACGATAGTCAAATGTAAGAAATGAGCATTTTCCATATTGTTCTCTCAGGGGCGCTGTTGTATTTTCCATACATTTTTACATCGTTTAGTTAGAGGTTTCGTGGAATAACTAAATTTCGTGAATTGATATGTCAGCATATTTGATACATATTGTAACTGCGCTTTGCTTAACTGCGTTTTGATTCTACGTCAATGACGATTGACCCTAATAATGCTTCTGTGATTACCGTTCAGAGCAGGCAACATAGCTTTCATGCCAAAATTAAACCGCGACAGCGCGACTTCTTGTCGTTTCTTCTATTTCGTTTTGTCCCGTGGTTTCTTTGTTCACAATGAGTCAATAGCGGTCGTCTTTATGCGCCTACGGAAGGTGTAACAAGGAAGAGCACCGTTTTTGTCTCCGGATATGTTTTCCTGCAATTGGCCTTTGTTACGAATAGCACATAAACACTAAACATACTTTTTGTGAGTTTCGTTGGGCGCGCGCCAAAATCATGTACGGGCGACAATGCGACGATGTGTAATTGTGTATTCTTATTTTAACTTTTTTATATCGCGAATGTTATCTTTTGATGAAACCTTTTGTTTTTTTAAAACTTCCTCTAAGTTCAATTGCTTCGTTTTTTTAATAGATTTATAGCGGCTTCTATTGAATGAGATCAGTTTTCATTCTCAGTCATTGACCTGTCTTCCGGGACAATAAACCTTTTAGCATTCAACATTTTCCTCTACCTGTGACGACAGTTCTGTCCTATCGGTGTCCTCATTTCGTGTAGCGTTTCCTCGTGCCACGCTTTGTTTAACAGATTACAATCTAATGTTTCTTAGACGACTTTGCGGTGCCATTGGGTAGTTTTTTCTTAAGTACAAGTTACTTCATCACATTTTGTGGTTTTGTTTATTACTACTTGGAAACTTATTGTAGAAATGGTTTATTTAAGTAATGTACAAATCAACAATCCAATTTTAAAGTTATGTTCTTTGTGTGCAAGCTTCGCTGTTGTGCGATTTTAATATATTATTTATAGACACATTCGCACGACTTTCCTCTTCTCGACCAACAAAACATACTACATGTTATCCCTATCCCAGCAACTGATTCTTTAATATTCTAGCCTACGAGGGGTTTCTTGCTGTAAATGTTATGTATATAGTATATATATATATCGCGTTTTTAAATTTAACATTCTCGTAGACCATTTCATCCGATTTCAACTAGGATTCCCCGCACTAACGTGTTCATATAGTCATATCAAATAAGAGCCCGGTTCGTTTTTCCTTTATTTTTGCCTATTCTTCTTTTCTGACTATCATGCTGTCTCGCTGATCTCTCCAATCTCGCCTTATAAGACAAACCTTGAAAAGTTATCGAATAAAAAAGGTGTAGACAGAAAGTGATAAAACCAATCTATGGCGTTTTCTAATCGAATTGAATGTCATAGAGGAAATGTGTATACTATGCGTCAATTGAGCTCTACATTAGAGACTATAAGTACCTAACACAAAAGTCATGCATGACTATTATAATCAACATTTGCGTCTTAGTCGTTTACTACTTTATCTATGTCGCCATTGATGCGTTTTTTGTTCTCACTGTTTTGTTTTTGATAGACTTTCAACAAATCTGTTTCTAACACTTTCCATTCGGTGTTATTCAGGCAATTAGTATTCACGTATCATTCGTGATAATTGATAAACAGGATTATTGACATTCTATTCCTGTGATATGCTAACTTATCTTATCGTGAGTTGTACGCTTGTGTTTTCAAACAGTGTACGTTATTGTTGTTATTTACGAGTGTAATGAAAAGGTTAATAACTGTATTTTAATTCCTAAGCGTCTAATTCATTCTATGCATATTTTATAAAAAAAACAACATTTGTTTTCGATATATCTAATCGTTCAAAACGATCTTAAATTATATACCACTATTGTTATTGGTTGTTAATGCAAGTCATTCATCAGCTCGTCAAAACATCGTCTGCTATAATATTGTTGTACCAACCAAAATTTGGAACTTCTAAATCGCGCACTGTACTGCCTTCGTCATCCTAAGAAATTTGCCTTCTATTTATGTATATATTCTTGGTTACTTGTATGGTGTTGAGTTCATGAACCTGCAAACGTAAACGTACATATAACACCTTGAGTTTCGATGGAGTTGTAATAAAGGTGAGAGACTGTTGCCACCCATCCGAAGACTGACCAACTCAACTGACTGACTGATTCAACCATCAATGACAGGTTTATTTAAATTCTGAATTCTGCTTTGTTCCGGCGTAAGGAGCATACCAGCGATAGCTAGTTTAACTAAACACTATTGCGTGTCCGTTACAACACTATTTCATGTACACGTTAGTGCTATTTTGTGTTTAAACGCAACGCAATAGGTTAAGCAATGTTTGGTTAAAGATTACGGAAGTTTTTAAGTGGGCGACGCGAATTTATTGAACGTTGAACTCTATTCGCGGATAAGCTACAGCAATCATAGAATAAGCGGTTTATGCAACTGTGTCGTGTTCATTTGTAATTAGTTTCTGAATTAGGTACTTACCACGTCAATATTTATTGAGTACGGTATCGAATCTAAATCCAGGTAGGCGTACAGTATTCTAAAAATTATTTACCAAGTAGCCCTTTTCACCCATACTAACATCGATAAGTTTCAACGCAGGGGCGTACACAGTACGTTGGATCTTCGCAGCAATAAAAAGAAAGACCAGCTTGTAACACCGTCACACCGGCTCGTCAAGTCGGAGAGGTCGGTATACATTTTGGGGCCCGCGGTCTACAACCGCGTACCCGCCTCCGTACGGGATGCAGCTTCCACCGCGTGTTTCAGAACCAAGTTAAGATCTTGGCTGCTAGAAACCTTGTTTTATGACATTGACGAGTATTTCAAACTTAAAGATTATTGAATTACTAGTAAGTAATTATGATTTTTTTGTCATGTCATTTTAATATATTGACAATATTGTTTTGGTATTGACATATTTTTATATTGACATATTTTATATTGACAGTATTTTTATATTGACAATATTTTTTATATTGACATGTTTGGATATTGACATACCTTATTTTGACATGTAATCAGTGTTTTAAAACCCATTTAATGACATCTTTAAAATTTTGAAGTGACTTGTAACATTGGTGTTATCAATAAAGTATTTGTATTTGTATTTGTATTTGTATTAACGAGGTTTTATTACTCTTAAAACTGTTGAGTTACATGCGGTTTTCGTTGCAAAGTTTTATAGAATAGTGTTTTATCACATTTATTCACAGCAAGACTGGTGAAACATCTACGATACTGAAGGTACTCGGTACTCGATCCTCATTATAATTAAGTATGTAATAAAATTAGGTACATAATTTTTGGCCAAGTTTCTCTATAAATACTACTACTATTATAAAGCTCTCGTTCCCGTGGGAAAACAGGGATAAAAAGTAGCTTATGTCACCCGGGGATAGTGTAGCTTCCCAATGGAGAAAGAATTTTTGAAATCGGTCCAGTAGTTTCGGAGCCTATTCAATACACACAAACAAACAAATCTTTCCTCTTTATAATAGTATAGATAAATAGATAAAAGTATACTTAAGTGTTCAAATATATATCTGGATCCCATAGTAAAAGCTTTGCTTAGTTTAAAGATATATGAAATTGTGTGAAATGTTTCCCGATTTTTATTTTGTTTAGACTCAAGGACAGATGTACTTTGATTTAGATACTATACATACTTCATTTACGAATGGAAACCTACTATAATTAAGTACTTCGTGCAATGCTTTCATAGTTTTCATCTCCATGCGTCCTATAAATAATGTACGTTGATAAGGTAAAATAAACACAGATAACCCTCGAGTCTATATTATGACGATATCAGCGTCGCATTACTTTTATTTTATTACGCTGGAAAGGAAACTGATAAAATCTCTTCTTGAATACAACCAACCAACCATTTGATATATGTATATATATATATATATATATATATCTACTATTCTATCCTTGATATCATCCTTTTCGTCCCCAAATCTTGTCTCCATTATTAGCCTCACCCCATTCGATTGTCACTTATTCCTGTCACGCGCTTTCGAGATTTGGGATGTACTTCTTTCATCTTTAATTAGAGTTACGATTTCAAGATGGACGTTTAAAAAGTGGTGTCTATTAATATTGACATCTCTACAGGCTGGCATCACATCGATAACATCCGCGTTCGAGGTGCCCATAAGTGGCGATTGTCTTTTTATTAAAAAAAAACAAACGTAAATATTATGTGTTCATTACAACTTGGTAAGGCTATTTGACCGAATAGTTGCATGCTTGATGGATTGTATATCATCGTCGGCTCTTGTCAGGGATGCCACTTTTTCGGAAGTGTATAAAAAGTAGAAATCTTTTATTTATGGCTATACTGGACAGGCAAAGCAGGTAATGTCAAATATTGGTCGTGGTGTGTCGTAGTTGGCTAGACATTGCTAAGGACAGATCAGTGTTATTCTTTGAGGAGGCTTTAACGAAGGGGGTCAGTACAAAATAGACCAATTAATGTTCATTAACAAGATATAAGCAAGACAGCCCTGTTGGTTCATTGGTAGTATATCTGCTCCAAGAGTTGAAGGTCGTGGGTTCGATTCCCATCCAGGACAAGCATTTTGTGATATAAACAAATGTTTGTTCTGTGTCTGGGTGTACTGTATGTATTATAAGTACGTATTTACAAAAAACCGACACGGATTTCGCCTCTACACGAGACATCCTCAGGACGTGTTGACTCTTAGAGCGCTTGGCCAAGAATGAGTTGACTGGCATAAGCTGTCGCTATGTCACGTGGACAGCTTATGTCGATCCCGTAAATTTTTGGGTTTTGTATAAGTGTTATCGCTAATCGAATGTTACTTTGTATCTATAGACCTTTTTCTAAGCTAAAGTACATGAATAAGTTCGGTAATTAACTGAGCTATTTACTGCTCACATTGGCTACTATGAGCATCTTAAGTAGACCGTGCATAAATACCATCTACACAATTTTTCTCAGACATTTAGCTGATTATTACCTGCTCTGACTCGGTAACTTTTTCTATTGAGGTCTTGATGAGGTTTGCAAGGCAAAGTTGGTCACGACACTACTCGATGACGTCACAAGCTACTTACTACTAGGAAGGCAAAGCTTAACCTTATATTGTGACTCCGAACCTTTGTCCAAATGTGCGTCTGTCTTCCTTATTGCTGCAAAAAATAGGCCAAACATTTTATCGTCATAGATTTTGCACTTTTTACAGACGAGCCATTTTAGGCTGGGATATAGACCGGTGTGAAGTTGGCGGCCAAATCTAGCAGCCTATAATACGACCAAATTAAAATGACTTTTTTGTGAAGTTAGCGGCCAATGTCTTAATGACCTCTGATCTTTTAAAAACTTTCATGAATGTATTACAGGCGACTTCTGAAATGTGTACACTATATAATAATGACATAAAACCCTGAAATGACAATTTATATTGCTTCATTTTTTGTGAACATCGATTTCCAACAGACAAACATATTGAGCCAAACTGCCACCTGTAAAGCTCTGAAATCATGAATCTTTGCTACTTAATAGCGTTAACAGATATATCCTGCAACTGAAAAAACGAAAGCCAATGCGGCAGTCTGCATTTGAAATCCTGAAATGAGCATTCAAATGCAACGATCAAATTTTTTTGCGTTTCCGTCGATGGAAATGTTTCGAGTAAAACCTGAAAACCTATGAAATACCAAAACTATATAATTCATATGAAAGCTAGTAAATGCAGCTACTAAAAAACAATACATTTTCAGTGATCCAATAAACGTCTCAGGCTGAAATTTTCAGCTGAAAGTGCAACGGAAGCAATTTTAGCCGGTGTAATATTGGCTGCTGGTGATTTTAGACCTGTTTTCGCCTGAAAATTGTTACAAAACTTTTGCAATTTGTAAACGAGTACAGAAGGCTTTCATATGAATACTATTTCAGCTCGATTTGAAAGTCGTGCAAACTTAAAGCTTACACGTGAAATATGCAAGTGTCGATTTTGAGCTGAAAAGTTTGTACGCCAAACTGCCACCTTTAAAACTCTGAAATCGTGAAACATTGCTACTTCATAGCATTGATAGATATATTATTATACTGAAAAAAACAAAGAAAATGCGGCAGGCTGCATTTCAAATCCTGAAATGAGCATTCAAATGCAACGATCAAATTTTTTTGCGTTTCCGTCGATGGAAATGTTTCGAGTAAAACCTGAAAACTTATGAAATACCAAAACTATATAATTCATATGAAAGCTAGTAAATGCAGCTACTAAATAACAATACATTTTCAGTGATCCCATAAACGTCTCAGGCCAAAATTTTCAGCTGAAAGTGCAACGGAAGCAATATTAGCCGGTGAAATATTGGCTGCTGGTGATTTTAGACCTGTTTTCGCCTGAAAATTGTTACAAAACTTTTGCAATTTGTAAACGAGTACAGAAGGCTTTCATATGAATACTATTTCAGCTCGATTTGAAAGTCGTGCAAACTTAAAGCTTACACGTGAAATATGCAAGTGTCGATTTTGAGCTGAAAAGTTTGTACGCCAAACTGCCACCTTTAAAACTCTGAAATCGTGAAACATTGCTACTTCATAGCATTGATAGATATATTATTATACTGAAAAAAACAAAGAAAATGCGGCAGGCTGCATTTCAAATCCTGAAATGAGCATTCAAATGCAACGATCAAATTTTTTTGCGTTTCCGTCGATGGAAATGTTTCGAGTAAAACCTGAAAACTTATGAAATACCAAAACTATATAATTCATATGAAAGCTAGTAAATGCAGCTACTAAATAACAATACATTTTCAGTGATCCCATAAACGTCTCAGGCCAAAATTTTCAGCTGAAAGTGCAACGGAAGCAATATTAGCCGGTGAAATATTGGCTGCTGGTGATTTTAGACCTGTTTTCGCCTGAAAATTGTTACAAAACTTTTGCAATTTGTAAACGAGTACAGAAGGCTTTCATATGAATACTATTTCAGCTCGATTTGAAAGTCGTGCAAACTTAAAGCTTACACGTGAAATATGCAAGTGTCGATTTTGAGCTGAAAAGTTTGTACGCCAAACTGCCACCTTTAAAACTCTGAAATCGTGAAACATTGCTACTTCATAGCATTGATAGATATATTATTTAACTGAAAAAAACAAAGAAAATGCGGCAGGCTGCATTTCAAATCCTGAAATGACAATTTACATTGCTTCATTTTTTGTGCATATCGATTTCCAACAGACAAACATATTGAGCCAAACTGCCTGCTGTAAAGCTCTGAAATCATGAATCTTTGCTGCTTAATAGCATTAACAGATATATCCTGCAACTGAAAAAACGAAAGCCAATGCGGCAGTCTGCATTTGAAATCCTGAAATGAGCATTCAAATGCAACGATCAAATTTTTTTGCGTTTCCGTCG
The DNA here is from genome assembly GCA_905404145.2 of Biston betularia. NCBI lineage: Eukaryota > Metazoa > Arthropoda > Insecta > Lepidoptera > Geometridae > Biston > Biston betularia. Next base: position 4,135,992 of record FR989877.1, read on the forward strand.
ATGGAAATGTTTCGAGTAAAACCTGAAAACCTATGAAATACCAAAACTATATAATTCATATGAAAGCTAGTAAATGCAGCTACTAAAAAACAATACATTTTTAGTGATCCCATAAACGTCTCAGGCCAAAATTTTCAGCTGAAAGTGCAACGGAAGCAATATTAGCCGGTGAAATATTGGCTGCTGGTGATTTTAGACCTGTTTTCGCCTGAAAATTGTTACAAAACTTTTTCAAATTGTAAACGAGCAAAGTAGGCTTCCATATGAACAATATTTCAGCCCGATTTGAAAGTCGTGCAAACCTAAAGCTTACACGCGAAATATGCAAGTGTCGATTTTGAACTGAAAAGTTTGTACGCCAAACTGCCACCTGTAAAACTCTGAAATCGTGAAACATTGCTACTTCATAGCATTGATAGATATATTATTTAACTGAAAAAAACAAAGAAAATGCGGCAGGCTGCATTTCAAATCCTGAAATGACAATTTACATTGCTTCATTTTTTGTGCATATCGATTTCCAACAGACAAACATATTGCGCCAAACTGCCACCTGTAAAGCTCTGAAATCATGAATTTTTGCTACTTAATAGCGTTAACAGATATATTTTGCAACTGAAAAAACGAAAGCCAATGCGGCAGTCTGCATTTGAAATCCTGAAATGAGCATTCAAATGCAACGATCAATTTTTTTTGCGTTTCCGTCGATGGAAATGTTTCGAGTAAAACCTGAAAACCTATGAAATACCAAAACTATATAATTCATATGAAAGCTAGTAAATGCAGCTACTAAAAAACAATACATTTTCAGTGATCCCATAAACATCTTAGGCCGAAATTTTCAGCTGAAAGTGCAACGGAAGCAATATTAGCCGGTGAAATATTGGCTGCTGGTGATTTTAGACCTGTTTTCGCCTGAAAATTGTTACAAAACTTTTTCAACTTGTAAACGAGCAAAGTAGGCTTTCATATGAACACTACTTCAGCCCGATTTGAAAGTCGTGCAAACTTAAAGCTTACACGCGAAATATGCAAGTGTCGATTTTGAACTGAAAAGTTTGTACGCCAAACTGCCACCTTTAAAACTCTGAAATCGTGAAACATTGCTACTTCATAGCATTGATAGATATATTATTTAACTGAAAAAAACAAAGAAAATGCGGCAGGCTGTGTTTGAAATCCTGAAATGACAATTTATATTGCTTAATTTTTTGTGCATATCGATTTCCAACAGACAAACATATTGAGCCAAACTGCCACCTGTAAAGCTCTGAAATCATGAATCTTTGCTACTTAATAGCATTAACAGATATATCCTGCAACTGAAAAAACGAAAGCCAATGCGGCAGTCTGCATTTGAAATCCTGAAATGAGCATTCAAATGCAACGATCAAATTTTTTTGCGTTTCCGTCGATGGAAATGTTTCGAGTAAAACCTGAAAACCTATGAAATACCAAAACTATATAATTCATATAAAAGCTAGTAAATGCAGCTACTAAAAAACAATACATTTTCAGTGATCCCATAAACGTCTCAGGCCAAAATTTTCAGCTGAAAGTGCAACGGAAGCAATATTAGCCGGTGAAATATTGGCTGCTGGTGATTTTAGACCTGTTTTCGCCTGAAAATTGTTACAAAGCTTTTGCAATTTAAAAACGAGTAAAGTAGGCTTTCATATGAATACTATTTCAGCTCGATTTGAAAGTCGTGCAAACTTAAAGCTTACACGTGAAATATGCAACTGTCGATTTTGAGCTGAAAAGTTTGTACGCCAAACTGCCACCTTTAAAACTCTGAAATCGTGAAACATTGCTACTTCATAGCATTGATAGATATATTATTTAACTGAAAAAAATAAAGAAAATGCGGCAGGCTGCATTTGAAATCCTGAAATGACAATTTACATTGCTTCATTTTTTGTGCATATCGATTTCCAACAGACAAACATATTGAGCCGAACTGCCACCTGTAAAGCTCTGAAATCATGAATTTTTGCTACTTAATAGCGTTAACAGATATATTCTGCAACTGAAAAAACGAAAGCCAATGCGGCAGTCTGCATTTGAAATCCTGAAATGAGCATTCAAATGAAACGATAAAATTTTTTTGCATTTCCGTCGATGGAAATGTTTCGAGTAAAACCTGAAAACCTATGAAATGCCAAAACTATATGATTCATATAAAAGCTAGTAAATGCAGCTACTAAAAAACAATACATTTTCAGTGATCCCATAAACGTCTTAGGCCGAAATTTTCAGCTGAAAGTGCAACGGAAGCAATATTAGCCGGTGAAATATTGGCTGCTGGTGATTTTAGACCTGTTTTCGCCTGAAAATTGTTACAAAGCTTTTGCAATTTAAAAACGAGTAAAGTAGGCTTTCATATGAATACTATTTCAGCTCGATTTGAAAGTCGTGCAAACTTAAAGCTTACACGTGAAATATGCAAGTGTCGATTTTGAGCTAAAAAGTTTGTACGCCAAACTGCCACCTTTAAAACTCTGAAATCGTGAAACATTGCTACTTCATAGCATTGATAGATATATTATTTAACTGAAAAAAATAAAGAAAATGCGGCAGGCTGCGTTTGAAATCCTGAAATGACAATTTATATTGCTTAATTTTTTGTGCATATCGATTTCCAACAGACAAACATATTGAGCCGAACTGCCACCTGTAAAGCTCTGAAATCATGAATTTTTGCTACTTAATAGCGTTAACAGATATATTCTGCAACTGAAAAAACGAAAGCCAATGCGGCAGTCTGCATTTGAAATCCTGAAATGAGCATTCAAATGAAACGATCAAATTTTTTTGCATTTCCGTCGATGGAAATGTTTCGAGTAAAACCTGAAAACCTATGAAATGCCAAAACTATATAATTCATATAAAAGCTAGTAAATGCAGCTACTAAAAAACAATACATTTTCAGTGATCCCATAAACGTCTTAGACCGAAATTTTCAGCTGAAAGTGCAACGGAAGCAATATTAGCCGGTGAAATATTGGCTGCTGGTGATTTTAGACCTGTTTTCGCCTGAAAATTGTTACAAAGCTTTTGCAATTTAAAAACGAGTAAAGTAGGCTTTCATATGAATACTATTTCAGCTCGATTTGAAAGTCGTGCAAACTTAAAGCTTACACGTGAAATATGCAAGTGTCGATTTTGAGCTAAAAAGTTTGTACGCCAAACTGCCACCTTTAAAACTCTGAAATCGTGAAACATTGCTACTTCATAGCATTGATAGATATATTATTTAACTGAAAAAAACAAAGAAAATGCGGCAGGCTGCGTTTGAAATCCTGAAATGACAATTTATATTGCTTAATTTTTTGTGCATATCGATTTCCAACAGACAAACATATTGAGCCAAACTGCCACCTGTAAAGCTCTGAAATCATGAATTTTTGCTACTTAATAGCGTTAACAGATATATTCTGCAACTGAAAAAACGAAAGCCAATGCGGCAGTCTGCATTTGAAATCCGGAAATGAGCATTCAAATGCAACGATCAATTTTTTTTGCGTTTCCGTCGATGGAAATGTTTCGAGTAAAACCTGAAAACCTATGAAATACCAAAACTATATAATTCATATGAAAGCTAGTAAATGCAGCTACTAAAAAACAATACATTTTCAGTGATCCCATAAACATCTTAGGCCGAAATTTTCAGCTGAAAGTGCAACGGAAGCAATATTAGCCGGTGAAATATTGGCTGCTGGTGATTTTAGACCTGTTTTCGCCTGAAAATTGTTACAAAACTTTTTCAAATTGTAAACGAGCAAAGTAGGCTTTCATATAAACACTATTTCAGCCCGATTTGAAAGTCGTGCAAACTTAAAGCTTACACGCGAAATATGCAAGTGTCGATTTTGAACTGAAAAGTTTGTACGCCAAACTGCCACCTTTAAAACTCTGAAATCGTGAAACATTGCTACTTCATAGCATTGATAGATATATTATTTAACTGAAAAAAACAAATAAAATGCGGCAGGCTGCGTTTGAAATCCTGAAATGACAATTTATATTGCTTAATTTTTTGTGCATATCGATTTCCAACAGACAAACATATTGAGCCAAACTGCCACCTGTAAAGCTCTGAAATCATGAATCTTTGCTACTTAATAGCATTAACAGATATATCTTGCAACTGAAAAAACGAAAGCCAATGCGGCACTCTGCATTTGAAATCCTGAAATGAGCATTCAAATGCAACGATCAAATTTTTTTGCGTTTCCGTCGATGGAAATGTTTCGAGTAAAACCTGAAAACCTATGAAATACCAAAACTATATAATTCATATAAAAGCTAGTAAATGCAGCTACTAAAAAACAATACATTTTCAGTGATCCCATAAACGTCTCAGGCCAAAATTTTCAGCTGAAAGTGCAACGGAAGCAATATTAGCCGGTGAAATATTGGCTGCTGGTGATTTTAGACCTGTTTTCGCCTGAAAATTGTTACAAAACTTTTGCAATTTGTAAATGAGTAAAGTAGGCTTTCATATGAATACTATTTCAGCTCGATTTGAAAGTCGTGCAAACTTAAAGCTTACACGTGAAATATGCAAGTGTCGATTTTGAGCTGAAAAGTTTGTACGCCAAACTGCCACCTTTAAAACTCGTAAATCGTGAAAAATTGCTACTTCATAGCATTGATAGATATATTATTTAACTGAAAAAAATAAAGAAAATGCGGCAGGCTGCATTTGAAATCCTGAAATGACAATTTACATTGCTTCATTTTTTGTGCATATCGATTTCCAACAGACAAACATATTGAGCCGAACTGCCACCTGTATAGCTCTGAAATCATGAATTTTTGCTACTTAATAGCGTTAACAGATATATTCTGCAACTGAAAAAACGAAAGCCAATGCGGCAGTCTGCATTTGAAATCCTGAAATGAGCATTCAAATGAAACGATCAAATTTTTTTGCATTTCCGTCGATGGAAATGTTTCGAGTAAAACCTGAAAACCTATGAAATGCCAAAACTATATAATTCATATAAAAGCTAGTAAATGCAGCTACTAAAACACAATACATTTTCAGTGATCCCATAAACGTCTCAGGCCGAAATTTTCAGCTGAAAGTGCAACGGAAGCAATATTAGCCGGTGAAATATTGGCTGCTGGTGATTTTAGACCTGTTTTCACCTGAAAATTGTTACAAAACTTTTTGAAATTGTAAACGAGTAAAGTAGGCTTTCATATAAATACAATTTTAGCTCGATTTGAAAGCCGTACTACCTTAAAGTTTACACGTGAAATATGCAAGTGTCGATTTTGAACTGAAAAATTTGTACGCCAAACTGCCACCTGTAAAACTCTGAAATCGAGAAACATTGCTACTTCATAGCATTGACGAATATATTATTTAACTGAAAAAAAACAAAGAAAATGCGGCAGTCTGCATTTGAAATCCTGAAATGAGCATTCAAATGAAACGATCAAATTTTTTTGCATTTCCGTCGATGGAAATGTTTCGAGTAAAACCTGAAAACCTATGAAATGCCAAAACTATATAATTCATATAAAAGCTAGTAAATGCAGCTACTAAAAAACAATACATTTTCAGTGATCCCATAAACGTCTCAGGCCGAAATTTTCAGCTGAAAGTGCAACGGAAGCAATATTAGCCGGTGAAATATTGGCTGCTGGTGAGTTTAGACCTGTTTTCGCCTGAAAATTGTTACAAAACTTTTTGAAATTGTAAACGAGTAAAGTAGGCTTTCATATAAATACAATTTTAGCTCGATTTGAAAGTCGTACTACCTTAAAGTTTACACGTGAAATATGCAAGTGTCGATTTTGAACTGAAAAATTTGTACGCCAAACTGCCACCTGTAAAACTCTGAAATCGAGAAACATTGCTACTTCATAGCATTGACGAATATATTATTTAACTGAAAAAAAACAAAGAAAATGCGGCAGGCTGCGATTGAAATCCTGAAATGACAATTAACCTAAATTTATTTTTTCTTGTTTCAAAAAAAAATTATCGTTGCATTTGAATGCTCATTTCAGGATTTCAAATGCAGCCTGCCGCATTGGCTTTCATTTTTTCAGTTGCAAGATATATCTGTCAACGCTATTAAGTAGCAAAGATTCATGATTTCAGAGCTTTAGAGGTGGCAGTTTGGCTCAATATGTTTGTCTGTTGGAAATCGATATGCACAAAAAATTAAGCAATATAAATTGTCATTTCAGGATTTCAAACGCAGCCTGCCGCATTTTCTTTGTTTTTTCAGTTAAATAATATATCTATCAATGCTATGAAGTAGCAATGTTTCACGATTTCAGAGTTTTAAAGGGGGCAGTTTGGCGTACAAACTTTTTAGCTCAAAATCGACACTTGCATATTTCACGTGTAAGCTTTAAGTTTGCACGACTTTCAAATCGAGCTGAAATAGTATTCATATGAAAGCCTACTTTACTCGTTTTTAAATTGCAAAAGTTTTGTAACAATTTTCAGGCGAAAACAGGTCTAAAATCACCAGCAGCCAATATTTCACCGGCTAATATTGCTTCCGTTGCACTTTCAGCTGAAAATTTCGGCCTGAGACGTTTATGGGATCACTGAAAATGTATTGTTTTTTAGTAGCTGCATTTACTAGCTTTCATATGAATTATATAGTTTTGGTATTTCATAGGTTTTCAGGTTTTACTCGAAACATTTCCATCGACGGAAACGCAAAAAAAATTGATCGTTGCATTTGAATGCTCATTTCAGGATTTCAAATGCAGACTGCCGCATTGGCTTTCGTTTTTTCAGTTGCAAAATATATCTGTTAACGCTATTAAGTAGCAAAAATTCATGATTTCAGAGCTTTACAGGTGGCAGTTTGGCTCAATATGTTTGTCTGTTGGAAATCGATATGCACAAAAAATGAAGCAATGTAAATTGTCATTTCAGGATTTTAAATGCAGCCTGCCGCATTTTCTTTGTTTTTTTCAGTTAAATAATATATCTATCAATGCTATGAAGTAGCAATGTTTCACGATTTCAGAGTTTTAAAGGTGGCAGTTTGGCGTACAAACTTTTTAGCTCAAAATCGACACTTGCATATTTCACGTGTAAGCTTTAAGTTTGCACGACTTTCAAATCAAGCTGAAATAGTATTCATATGAAAGCCTACTTTACTCATTTACAAATTGCAAAAGTTTTGTAACAATTTTCAGGCGAAAACAGGTCTAAAATCACCAGCAGCCAATATTTCACCGGCTAATATTGCTTCCGTTGCACTTTCAGCTGAAAATTTTGGCCTAAGACGTTTATGAGATCACTGAAAATGTATTGTTTTTTAGTAGCTGCATTTACTAGCTTTCATATGAATTATATAGTTTTGGTATTTCATAGGTTTTCAGGTTTTACTCGAAACATTTCCATCGACGGAAACGCAAAAAAATTGATCGTTGCATTTGAATGCTCATTTCAGGATTTCAAATGCAGACTGACGCATTGGCTTTCGTTTTTTCAGTTGCAGGATATATCTGTTAACGCTATTAAGTAGCAAAAATTCATGATTTCAGAGCTTTACAGGTGGCAGTTTGGCGCAATATGTTTGTCTGTTGGAAATCGATATGCACAAAAAATGAAGCAATGTAAATTGTCATTTCAGGATTTCAAATGCAGCCTGCCGCATTTTCTTTGTTTTTTTCAGTTAAATAATATATCTATCAATGCTATGAAGTAGCAATGTTTCACGATTTCAGAGTTTTAAAGGTGGCAGTTTGGCGTACAAACTTTTTAGCTCAAAATCGACACTTGCATATTTCACGTGTAAGCTTTAAGTTTGCACGACTTTCAAATCAAGCTGAAATAGTATTCATATGAAAGCCTACTTTACTCATTTACAAATTGCAAAAGTTTTGTAACAATTTTCAGGCGAAAACAGGTCTAAAATCACCAGCAGCCAATATTTCACCGGCTAATATTGCTTCCGTTGCACTTTCAGCTGAAAATTTTGGCCTAAGACGTTTATGAGATCACTGAAAATGTATTGTTTTTTAGTAGCTGCATTTACTAGCTTTCATATGAATTATATAGTTTTGGTATTTCATAGGTTTTCAGGTTTTACTCGAAACATTTCCATCGACGGAAACGCAAAAAAATTGATCGTTGCATTTGAATGCTCATTTCAGGATTTCAAATGCAGACTGACGCATTGGCTTTCGTTTTTTCAGTTGCAGGATATATCTGTTAACGCTATTAAGTAGCAAAAATTCATGATTTCAGAGCTTTACAGGTGGCAGTTTGGCGCAATATGTTTGTCTGTTGGAAATCGATATGCACAAAAAATGAAGCAATGTAAATTGTCATTTCAGGATTTCAAATGCAGCCTGCCGCATTTTCTTTGTTTTTTTCAGTTAAATAATATATCTATCAATGCTATGAAGTAGCAATGTTTCACGATTTCAGAGTTTTAAAGGTGGCAGTTTGGCGTACAAACTTTTCAGTTCAAAATCGACACTTGCATATTTCACGTGTAAGCTTTAAGTTTGCACGACTTTCAAATCGGGCTGAAATAGTGTTCATATGAAAGCCTACTTTACTCGTTTACAATTTGAAAAAGTTTTGTAACAATTTTCAGGCGAAAACAGGTCTAAAATCACCAGCAGCCAATATTTCACCGGCTAATATTGCTTCCGTTGCACATTCAGCTGAAAATTTCGGCCTGAGACGTTTATGGGATCACTGAAAATGTATTGTTTTTTAGTAGCTGCATTTACTAGCTTTCATATGAATTATATAGTTTTGGTATTTCATAGGTTTTCAGGTTTTACTCGAAACATTTCCATCGACGGAAACGCAAAAAAAATTGATCGTTGCATTTGAATGCTCATTTCAGGATTTCAAATGCAGACTGCCGCATTGGCTTTCGTTTTTTCAGTTGCAGGATATATCTGTTAATGCTATTAAGTAGCAAAGATTCATGATTTCAGAGCTTTACAGGTGGCAGTTTGGCTCAATATGTTTGTCTGTTGGAAATCGATATGCACAAAAAATGAAGCAATATAAATTGTCATTTCAGGATTTGAAATGCAGCCTGCCGCATTTTCTTTTTTTTTTTTCAGTTAAATAATATATTCGTCAATGCTATGAAGTAGCAATGTTTCACGATTTCAGAGTTTTACAGGTGGCAGTTTGGCGTACAAACTTTTCAGTTCAAAATCGACACTTGCATATTTCGCGTGTAAGCTTTAAGTTTGCACGACTTTCAAATCGGGCTGAAATAGTGTTCATATGAAAGCCTACTTTGCTCGTTTACAATTTGAAAAAGTTTTGTAACAATTTTCAGGCGAAAACAGGTCTAAAATCACCAGCAGCCAATATTACACCGGCTAAAATTGCTTCCGTTGCACTTTCAGCTGAAAATTTCGGGCTGAGACGTTTATGGGATCACTGAAAATGTATTGTTTTTTAGTAGCTGCATTTACTAGCTTTCATATGAATTATATAGTTTTGGTATTTCATAGGTTTTCAGGTTTTACTCGAAACATTTCCATCGACGGAAACGCAAAAAAATTTGATCGTTGCATTTGAATGCTCATTTCAGGATTTCAAATGCAGACTGCCGCATTGGCTTTCGTTTTTTCAGTTGCAGGATATATCTGTTAACGCTATTAAGTAGCAAAGATTCATGATTTCAGAGCTTTACAGGTGGCAGTTTGGCTCAATATGTTTGTCTGTTGGAAATCGATGTTCACAAAAAATGAAGCAATATAAATTGTCATTTCAGGGTTTTATGTCATTATTATATAGTGTACACATTTCAGAAGTCGCCTGTAATACATTCATGAAAGTTTTTAAAGGATCAGAGGTCATTAAGGCATTGGCCGCTAACTTCACAAAAAAGTCATTTTAATTTGGTCGTATTATAGGCTGCTAGATTTGGCTGCCAACTTCACACCGGTGGGATATAGGTATTTAGATATTTTATAATTGCGTCGTAAAGTAACTAAATGGATGGTAATGTACATGGGTGACCTTTAAATGCTACTTGTTCAGTTGAATGAATCTGATGCCCTACGGTTGACTTTGTACTAGTGATGTTCGGAGGCTGAGGTCGTGAAGTCCTAGAGAATTTTTGAATAAAATATAATTTTCTACTTTTGGTTACCTATTAAGTTAACTGCCTTCTCTAGTAAACAGGTAGTATTTAACGGAAGTATGAGTTAGATCGATAAGATAGGTAATCATTGCCCCTGAAAAAGGCTTGACAGACTGACAAATATTAGGACCATAATGGACGATCAGCGGTAGTCGAAAAAAGTTAGAGAGGAGGTGAAGTAATGACTCGTAACTTTTAGCCTCTTCCCTCGTATAGGTAGGTACTCATGTTCTGTGCTGCAAGTCTTAAATTTTTTGTAAAATAATTTTTGCTCTTTGCTTTAATATTGAATTCCAACTGTATCTAATGAATATTAATGTCCAAAAATAGTCGATATAGAAGCTAAAATATTTAAAAAAAATGTTATTTCATTGGACACTAAATGAGTAATCCATTGAATGGCGGACACATTTTCGGAATATTTATTTAAATTTACTTGCAAATAATGTGGTATATATATTACAAAGTTTATAGTTTTTGAATGCCAAGGTCAGTAGGTGACAGACGTACAAAAATAAAATTGAATAGCATCGTCGTTCAATTACACTTATCAATGATCTGTTAGCTCATTTATTAGCTCTGCTTCTTAAGCTGTAAGTGTGTGCATTTTATTTTCACCCAGGAAAACCTTTGTGACGTATAATATAGCTTTTTTTTAAGTAATGAGACGATCGAGACACTCCTAATGGTAAGAGATAACGCCTGTTCACGACCATTGCAGCGATACACAGAACTTTGAGTAACAAACAAAGTCCACGGCATCACTGCTTTGGCGCTCATTACTTTGAGACTTTCGATGGTTAGTCTTAACAGCCCAGTAATTTCGCTAGCTGCAGTACCTTTCAAACAGTAACACAGTAATGTTTACATACTACTGCTTAGCGGCAGAATAACTGGTACTGCGGCGGTACCTACCTAGACGACCTCCTGCTAAGGAGATCTACCTCTTTACTATCTACATCTTTGTATTGTGTCTAGGTGCTATGTAAGTATTATTATATAAAAAAACAAATAAGTGTTATATATCAGTTTTATGGTTACCACAGTACAACCTTTGCATATGGCGCTTTGTGAAAAATGTTGTCCAATATTTTTATTTTGTAGGTAACAGTCTTCTGTAATCTTCACTACTGTTTAGCCTTTATTCTTGGGAGCAATGCCTTGAAAGAGTTTCGTGGCCATCGAGAGATACACTTTGCGGAAAGAGAAATTCGATGCCTATGAATAGTACCTTGGCCCAGAACCAGCCACTAGAGAAATCATAAAGTCCCTTTCACAAGGATAAGTTGGCTACAAAAAGGAAAGTTTTACATACATACTTATAATAAGGAACGTATACCAGATGCTCGTCAGATTTTTTTTTAGTTCATCAGTCGATAAAAAAAGTCTTGTACAAATTTTCCAAAAAAAAAAAAGTAAACTTGTTATTAAGTAGGTATCGTATAATGGGTCCACTCTAAAATTAGAAACTTTATTTTTATGGTTGACAGGCTAGGTGTTTGACCACAGCTCACCTGATTTTAAGTGAAGGTGTGGTCGAAGATGGTAAAGCACACCTAGCCTGGAATGGAACTGGCTCTCAAGTGAGGCTGCCAGAACACACAGTTGGATGCTTGGCGACAGATTTTCAACTTGAGGGTGGTAGCTATCCAGCCGACTACTAGAAAGCACCCTACTACCATGCTACGGTTTCCTCACGATGTTTTCCTTCACCGGCAGCTCAAACTCTTTTTTGGGGTTTGAACCCACGCCCTTCGGCATACGAACCAACCGCGCTAACCACTGAGCTAGCATAGCTACAAAAGGTAGGTTATAGGTTTGTTAATTAAGATGCAGAATGTTCTAGACATAATATATAGAGCATGATAAATGAAATAGAAATAGAAATGGATCGTGACATTTACTTAATTGCTTTGTTTACTATGTTTTGAGATGGAGCAGGATTTGGACCGGTTCTATGTTTATGATTTTTTTTTTCAATAAACTGTGAGTACATAAATAATGTTGTTTTTTTTAACGCGTCGTGTACAGAATATATTTTGGTAGATACTAATATAATTTTAAACTAACTCCTCACGATTTCGTTGGCTTTCGTTTTATCGGGATAAAGTTAATTTGTTTTTTATAAGATTTTTTTTTTGTTGTAAATTTGTACACATAATGCATAAAGAACACACAGACACAGAACAAAGATTTATGCTCGTCACACAAATGTTTATCCTGAGTGGGAATCGAACCCACGCCTTACAGCTCTTGAAGCTTGAAGAAGAAATGACCAAATTAGCCATCAGGGCAGTCAGCAGGCAGGCAGGCCTTTATAATTTTTGTGTGAATGACTGTATGTGTGTTTATCTGTTGCATCGTAGCTCTCAAACGACGAACGTTTCATCGATAGTGTTCTTAGCTTTTTTTATCTGTAAAAGTAATTAAACGAACGATACGCTCTCCTAATGGTAAGTGATAACGTATGGCCATGACCATTGTATCAATACACAGAACTTCGAGTAGCAAAACAAAGTCCGGGGCATCGCTGCTTTGGCACTCAATACTTTTAGACTTTCGATGGTTAATCTCAACAGTCCAGTAATTATTATCGTTAGTGTGAGTATTAGTGAAATGAGCCAAGAAAATATGTTCAGACGTTTCAAGATTATCAGTTTTTTACTAGTTGAATGGATGTGGGAATTTTTCATAAGTCTAATCTATTTGAAATTTCCTATTGCCGTGCTGGTGTTGGAGATTTTTAAATTTATAATATCTTTTTTTTATCTCCACAGACACTGGTGTCCATGACCTTTGTCATCTTTTTAATTTATAATGTAGGTTAGTATAAAGGTAGATATACTAACCTACATAAAAGTATAAATTAAAAAGTTTAAATAATTTGTGACCTAATTATAAATTCTTTTGTTGCTTCTTATTTTTACGATTGGATTTCACCTTATCCTTTTTTTAAGCGATACGTCAAAAGGATTTAAAAAAAACATAAATTCATATTGCCCACAGTTTTAACGCAATAGAATAAATACAAGTAGGTAGTTTGAATTCTTATCAGGAAATGTTTGTGATACAGACCATAAAATAGATAAAAATACTATCTTTAATTCTTGACTGGACGACTATGGAATTTGTATAAAACAACACTCATATTATCTCTACATAGTATAAAACAAAGTTGCTTTACACCGTCTGTACGCTTAGATCTTTTAAACTACGCAACAGATTTTAATGCGGTTTCCATCAATAGACATAGTGATTCAAGAGGAAGGTTTATATGTATAGTAATACATGCATATGCACCTCATTAGTATCTACATTCCACCCGTGCGAAGACGGGGCGTTGCAAGTTTTTAATGTAATAGAAACGGACGTTGCATTTGGTTCGACGAGATTACGGCGAATCACTGGCAGTGTAAAAAGCGAGGAAGATATAAAATATTTTTTTTTTTATGGTTGACAGGCTAGGTGTTTGACCACAGCTCACCTGATTTTAAGTGAAGGTGTGGTCGAAGATGGTAAAGCACACCTAGCCTGGAATGGAACTGGCTCTCAAGTGAGGCTGCCAGAACACACCGTTGGATGCTTGGTGACAGATTTTCAACTTGAGGGTGGTAGCTAGCTAGCCGAGTACTATAAAGTACCCTACCACCATGCTGTGGTTTCCTCACGATGTTTTCCTTCACCGGCAGCTCAAGCTCATTGTTGGGGATTGAACCCACGCCCTTCGGCATGCGAACCGACCGCGCTAACCACTAAGCTATCATCGCTACATAATTAAATATAATTATATTATCTCTTTCTTGCTCTTATTGAACCACATTAGTTAATATTATTTTACAATGACATTGGAAGTTTAATCTGTGTTTTTGATTTGTTTCAGGTAAGTTGAATGCGGAAAATAATTCAGTATCATGCCAGTCTCACGGGTAAAAAATGTAAACAAAATACGTAAAATGTAAACAAAAGACCCTTTAGAGAAAAAAGTTTTGAATCTACATAGATGTCAAGTTTTTAACGCAAGTCTTGCAGAGGCAGAAAGAGCTCAGTTTTACAATGCAACTCGTAACTCTAAATAACCTTACACAATATTTCCATGTAGATAATTTTATTTCACACAATTAAAACTGACGGCTTCATGAAACGTCATGAAGACGTCAGTTGTAACGCTTTGTTAGAACGCTTGTATGGAAACAACTAGCGATTTCATTTGGCTAAACTGCATCATTAAAGCACAAAATAAGTGTCTTAAAATAGTTTATTTACTTTGCAAACTTTGCACGGTAGTAGGGGTCAGAGGTTACTGTGTCGTAAGAACTACGTATGTAAATATTACAAGTACAACACGTACAGCCAAAAATAGAACTAATTTAGCATGTGTTAAATCGCTTTGGAGGTTGCTAAATGGCTTATTTTTAATCGGGCAAGCTGAAAAAACGCAGCTAGATGATTAACTCTGACTGGAATTAGGATTAAGGTCAGGTCAGTCAGGTTTTCGAAGCATAAATAGTATTTTTAGATTATAGACGTTTATTAATTTAGATAATTTAGACTTCACTAGCAGCAATTAAAAACCTACAAATGAAAAGAAACTACACATTTCCTTAACTACATAACCTTTACAGCAGAGAGGTTTTTTTTTTTTATGGTTGACAGGCTAGGTGTTTGACTACAGCTCACCTGATGTCAAGTGAAGGTGTGGTCAAAGATGGTAAAGCACACCTAGCCTGGAATGCAACTGGCTCTCAAGTGAGGCTGCCGGAACACACCGTTAGATGCTTGGCGGCAGATTTTCAACTTGAGGGTGGTAGCTAGCCAGCCGAGTACTAAAGTACCCTACCACCATGCTATGGTTTCCTCACGATGTTTTCCTTCACCGGCAGCTCAACCTCATTGTTGGGGTTTGAACCCACGCCCTTCATCATGTGAATCTACCGCGCTAACCACTGAGCTATCATCGCTAAACTACACATCTTTACCTACACTCATAATTCCAGTATTCCGACTAGATTGCCCTGTATTAGGGATGCCATGGACATAACATAAACAAAGACGCGGACAACAAACACTTGGAACTAGAGAAGATTGAAAACCTGATTCTTTTAGCAGCCTATATACATACGTATACGTATATTTAGTTGTTCCCTCTTATCGACGCGTCTTATCTTTACGCGTGTCCAAGTATACGTCAAATTCGCACCTCAGAATTTTATTTTGAGATTGGTATGCCGTTTATGTTTTACTTATGCGGGATTATTTACGTTTAATTACGTCGGATGTTCTGACTATAGTGTCGGTCATACCCGGTGGCCTTTATCAAGGAGTCATAACATTACATAGACGCGCGTGGGTTCGTCTTTCGCACTGAAACGATCAAGACGAGGCCGCGCGCGTCTGTAGTCTATTGTTACTTTACTATAGTCGGAGTATCAGACATAATGAATTGTGAATACGCAAAACAAAAAAATATGGCTAAAATCCAATTTAGTTTCCATAGTAAATATTTTGTGTTTGGTATCAGATAAAAGGGCATAATGAGCACATTCCGATTATGTAGGTATAATTTCTAAAACAAAACTCGGGCGCGGCGAAAGTTACATTACAAATGTCGCGTGGCATATTAAAGTACCCTACTTACGCAGATGTTAGTATGCTTTCATATAGCTTGTTAGAATATTTCCCATTTTTTTCTACCTATATGAAATTACTAGGTCACGACAGACTTTGAAAATATCTGATTAGTACACGGAAAAAGTCCTGTGGTTTGCCTGACCTAGCTATTGAAGTAAAGATGGCTGACCATAATTCACTCCATCTTGAAGTTCGAGTACAGGATAACCGGTACGCGAAGCCAGAGGTCACTATGCTGAGTTGTACCACAACACAAGAAACTTGCAGAAGCAGAACTCTTAACGCAACTAAGTCGCTAGAACCTCAATACAAACATTATTTACTATGTCACATGCGTCTGTTATGTATACGAATGTGAGTGCTACTTTTGTTCCGAATGTTTTTCGTGCAAAAACATTTTCTCTTACGAAATCTGAGTAATGAGCACAAAATCTGAAAATCAATTACAAGTACCTATAGTATATTCAAATAAACACTCTGTTAGACGGAAATCAGATTAATGTTAAGCTTTGGAAACATGTAAACGAAACAAAAATTACAAGCTCGACTACTGTCTACATGGCAGTAGCAATTAAACTTTGTTGGTTATTAAACTAGTGGCCAACTAGATAATATAAACAAACGTGCGGGATAATCATTGTTCAGTTTTGAGCACAACCCAACTCTCTGGGTTTGAGCTAAGGTTCAAAGTTTATTGGCCAGTTTTTGCCGACATTAGAGCCTCCACTTTGTTGATTTCCTCTAGTCTCTGCGGAAGTACGACCACACGTGTGGTGCCCAAAAGAGGACGCTTCGCAGCGCTTTGTCGCTGCAAACTTTATCTCCATCAACTTTTGAATCAGCCTCACCACATTCGGAACTTTGTCGGACTCTTTAATGACTCCGCTGTTTATGGTCCACTGATGATGATTAATCGGGGTAATGGACGTTTCGAAGGCCGACAAGGAGTTACTTGTACCGCTTTTACCGTCAAGGTCTTTCGGCCATTTTGTACTGAGACCTACTGAACATTTCTTTTTATCTATTTATATTTACAACTTGGAAGTGTTGTCGGATGTTTATAAATATCGATGGTCCCTTTCAAGTGGTTGATATTTAAGTGTTGCTTTTGTCCCAATTGCCTATTGACCGAGGGAAGCAAAGTATTCGGAATCTATAGGATGGTAAAGTGTGTATGTGTATTAGTTCGATGTTAATTTGAATCTTTATTGTTGGTATGATCTTCATGACATTTTATGCAGTTACATACTGTAGAAATAGAGTTTTTTGTTGATCGACTTTTCCACGAATCATATTGAATCCAATTTGTTCAAATACTCACGAAATTTATTTCATGACACTTTTATAAATTGGAATATGAGCGATATAGGTCTGTGAATGTAAGGTTGTGATATAAAGAAGATATAATCAACCAGGTCGCGTGGTCACCGCTTATTTCAAACTACTTGTTTAACAATAGATTCGGTGGTCAATAGCCGAGAAAAGGTGATCGTACAGTTATTCACGCTGAACGCACTACACTGTTAGGAGTTCAGTCAGTATGAATTTCTGTTACTGCGGTGCGTACGGCGCGTGTTTTTAGTACAAGTATGCGTTTGCCTAGAGTTACCGCTTACATATTTCCTCATGCGTAGCTGCAATAACTTACTGACATACATGGACGAAGTCGTAATTAGATTCTCCTTTAATGGTTTCTCGCTCACGTCCAGTTTTATGGCCGTGTGAACTTCACGACAGTGCGTGCATTTCACTCACTCGTCGGCCCTTCGTAGTAAGCGCGAGCGAGAGGTCAAGTGTTAAATGCACAGGTTAAACGATACCACGGAAGAGATGTTAATAATTTGGACCTTGACTGCTATGATTAATTGATTATATGTGACATGTAATCGGTTGCTGATATACTTGAAAGACGTTTTTATTTATAAGGTTTTACTATAATAAAAACCAGTTAGGTGCGAGTAGGACTTCCGCACTGAGGGTTCTGCACCACCAATATTGTTTTCTTGATATTGTGTTGGTTGGATATTTATGAGATTTGACTTAGTTTTCATTTCTTTGACGGCTTTGTAACTTCTTTGTTTGTTTTTTAATTCCAACCTGCTACCCATAACAGTATTAAATATTAGATTGAGAATAACGTGTCCAAGGAACTCTAAAAATACTTACTATCTGGCTGCTGGAAGTTTTTAATACACCTTTAATCCATTTGTTCCATCTTAAACCGCACTACCACTGCTTAACATCAGGCAGGGTGTGGTCATACGCGAAACTATCTCGCACAAAAAATTAAGTTCGTGTTTGACCACTAACTCGTCTGACGATGAGCGACAGATGTGGTCGAAGTTAAGAACGCAGATCTCTTTTTATTGAAATAAACCAATCTACTACGCGTAAATCTTTCAAATATTTCCCAGGATTTCTATGACAGGAGTTGCGTTAGTAGTGAAATTGAAACACAAATAAACAAAATATAACCACGTAAAATGTAAATAAACATGCCTTAGCCAATCAACTCATTCACCTTGATCTATCTTAGAAATAAGGAAAAACGGAGCTTACTGTAAACACCTTTCTACGTTCCACATCAATCGAAAGGTCTCCATAAATAAACCTTCATTTTATTACCATGAAACGTTTTTAACTAAGTAAATACAAATAAATTTTCAAAAAAATATCCGACCATATAAATTTTGTATTTACTTAGTCACACACTTGTCAGAAGTCGGGTGAGTACATAATATTTACTTATTCCGTATTAAAATAAATAAGTACCTACCTATGCGATAATATCTTTTTTTTAAATAACTTAAAGCGTTATACTTGCGTTTGACCGCCATCTCGCCGCACCGTATGATGATAAGCGAAGATGCGTCTACGATGGAGCACACTTGCCTAGAAGATGATTCACTCACGACTTGAAGGTACCCAGACTGTATTTATCGGGCAGCGAATTCCAATGTCTAGCGGTTCGTACGAAGAAGGTGGTACCTTGCCAAGAAGTAGGTTCAGCATTTTTCTGGTTCCTCTTTTTACAAGTCTCAGAGGTCACAGCACTTATATGACCATTTTGACAATTGAAAAAAAACAAGAATGTAAATTGCGTTTTGGGGGCAATTTTGTTTTTGTATTTAAGTAGATCATTTGTAATATTTCTTCAAGTTTGACAACTTGAAGAAATATTACAAATGATCTACTAAAAGATTTGAATAATAAGTTTTTACTAGGGTTTTAATCTACCTTTTTTTCAACTAGCTAAGGCGCTGAAAATAAATCGAATCATTTAGGTACGTTTTTAGTAATCGATTCGTCATAGCATCGATAACTTCAGTCGATTGCTACTCGAATAGAAAGCTGTGTGCGAAATGTTTCTATTAAACGACTCTCGCATTTATTGTATTATGCTCAAAACAAAAGTTGTTTGAAATGACCGTGAAATTGTAAACGATTCAGAATTTCTAGATGTAGAAAGTCGTTAGACTGGTAAGAGTTCGAGTTACAAGTGCTACTGATCGTCAAACGCAGATTGAATATCACGTAAAAAGGACAAGAGGAAATTGTTGCTCATTTATTACATGACTGAAAAAATATCAAGATTACAAGAGGTACTAAAAATTTTTTTTTTTTTAATGTTTGACTGTCTATGTGTTTGACCACAGCTCACCTGATGTTAAGTGAAGGTGTGGTCGAAGATGGTAAAGCACACCTAGTCTGTAATGGAACTGGCTCGCAAGTGAGGCTGCCGGAACACATCGTTAGATGCTTGGCGGCAGATTTTCAACTCGAGGGTGCCAGCCGAGTACTAGAAAGTACCCTACCACCATGCTATGGTTTCCTCACGATGTTTTAAAAATGAACAGAAAGCCGTGCAATTTAAGTGTCGATTAAATAAATGAAGGTTGGAATTGAGACTAAACTTGACAAAACAATGCAAGGAAAAAAAGCTAATCGATACCATTAACGTGTACTATAACTGTATATTTATAACAGTAATCCTAAGACCATGATTAGTTTACATTTTCTCCTCATTTTTAAGAGATTCTTGGTCCCTAGTGCTGCACGGCTGCCAAAAAAAAAACATCATAACTAACACTGGCCACATGTTCACAAAACAAAAATACTTGAGCAAGTACAACACCAATAACAAGAGACGTAAATAGGCTGTTCTAAATTAACTACCCGTTTTAAATCTCTAAACGTCATCTCGTCGTTATTGCCCTACGACCATTAAGCTCCGTAGACATTCCTTTTGACATCATCTCAACATCTTGTAAGAAGTGGCAGACCTAGTGTTGCGATAACCTTGGCCTAAATGGTGGAAAATATCTGAAGTTTTGTCTTTTTTTTTTAATGATTGACAGGATGGGTGTTTGACCACAGCTCACCTGATGTTAAGTGAGGTGTGGTCGAAGATGGTAAATCACACCTAGTCTGGAATGGAACTGGCTCTCAAGTGAGGCTGCCGGAACACATCGTTAGATGCTTGGCGGCAGATTTTCAACTTGAGGGTGGTAGCTAGCCAGCCGAGTACTAGAAAGTACCCTACCACCATGCTATGATTTCCTCACGATGTTTTCCTTCACCGGCAGCTCAAGCTCATTGTTGGGGTTTGAACCCACGCCCTTCGGCATGCGAACCGACCGCGCTAACCACTGGGCTATCATCGCTACAAAGTATCTAGTCCATTTTATTTGTCATTGGTACAAGTTTGTTTACATTGACGTTAAGCTTAACCTCAGCAATACCATGTCAACAGCTGTCTTTTGCGTTATTAGTGTGCATTAACTATGACGATATTTATAACTACAACATTTTTATAATTCACATCTATAGTGATTCCATAGAGCTGACACTGCGAGTTGTCACCTAATATTTGTCTTTAGCTTGGTAGACTTCACGAACTATATTTGTGCTGTTTGAGATTTACGGCTTTAAACCTAACTTGTACCGAAGTCACAGAAAGTTGAGACAGCGCCAAGGTGTCGACGCGTGTGGCGTCCCATACAGAATGCCGTCTCATCTTCCATGGGAATAAGTTTAGTGTCATCCCGTCGTGTTTCTTGACGTAAACTTAGCATTGCGTAAAATAGCGTAACGCAACGTTGTAAACTTGCTGCAGTATAAGTTCGACTATTGCAATGAAATTAAGAATATGTTTGTTTTTACATATTAATTCTATTCTACATAAGCCTTTTCTTAACATATTACACCCTTCTTCTCCACTACAATGTGCATAAGAGAAGTCTCCAAAAAACACTCACCTCTTTATTTTGTGGCCATCGGATGTTAGGTTTAAAGGTTTTGAAATCGAAAGTTTAACAGAATAACTGACCTCGTCAACCCTGAAATCGGTAGGATTTTCAAATCAGTCACGATTATTTCAATTTGAACATTTTAAGACACTCAAAATAAACACAACAGATAAATTAGTTGTTTATTAACTGTGATAAATGTTTTCGTAGAATAATGAAAGATTGCTTAATTTAGTCCTCATTTTGATGGCATGGATGGATAGTGATATTGGATCTGTTCCGTGAAAATCACGAGGCGTTAAATCCTAACAGATTTGCCTCGGTCCCAATCATGCTATTTTATCAGTGGCGCCACGTGAAAACGACACGTGTTGTGAATTCCAAGCTAATTGGAACGATTTGCAAAGTAATAATATTTACTTGTCAATGTTACTATTGTTTAACCTGTGTTCTCAATAAATATCGCAGGACATTACACACAGCGCCATCTGACCCCAAACTAAGCAAAGCTTGTGCGATGGAAAACAGATAACTGATAGAATACTTTAATAGTTTTTTAAAACGCGGGTCACCACGATGGTCTCTCAAGCGTCCTACTCGCGCACCAATTCCCTAGCATCTGCACCACATGTGTCTAGCGTTTCCACTGCGATAGGAACAAAGTAATAGTGGGGTTCTAAAGCTGCGTATTTGAGCCGCTTTCTACTAGAAGCGACTACCGCAGCAGATGCTGGAGAGAGGATAGAACGACTCGTGCAGATGGCTCGGCTACAGTGCTGACACAAATCGTCCCATATCAAGCACTTGCAGAAATACAGAAATTAAAAACTATTTTATCCTTATAAACATGCATAAATTTAACCACCCGTATTACTTACACAATACGATCAACCAATTAAAGTTGAAAACTATTCTGAGTTGAGTATTGAGTTCTGTTTTTTTTTTAAACATGTATCACAGATCTGTGTGTTACTTTTATAATTTTATTTTATAACTTTTTTGACTTTTAAAGATATACTTTTGTTACTTACATAATTAGCAAGTTACTGACATCCCTGTTGGTTCATTGGTAGTATTTCTGCTCCAAGAGCTGAAGGGCGTGGGTTCGATTCCCACCCAGGACAAGCATTTTGTGATATAAAACAAATGTTTGTTCTGTGTCTGGGTGTACTGTATGTACTATTATAAGTAACTATGGATTTAAAAAAAAAGATTTGAGTATTCTATCAGTTATCAGACTTACATAGTAGGTACAAGCTTTGCTTAGTTTGCGATCAGATGGCGCTGTGTGTAGTGTCATACGATATTTATTTAATTTTGATAGAGTGTAATCTAGAGAGCAGTCTGACTAAATGTCTAAATTTTTTTCGCATAATATTGGATTTTTTATTATGGGGAATGTTCTGATGAGGTTTTTGGCCTTATCCCTACATCTCAGTTCTAGTGGCACTCACATATTATAGATGTGTGGAAGTCTCGTAACGCTCGGTTTAATCGACTGTTTCTTCCGGGCACCTGTCTTATGTGGAATGGCTTCCCACCTTTGGGGTTTCCACCGAATATTGATCTACCTCGCTTCAAACAAAGGGGGAGTAGGGTCTTTAAAGGAAGGCAACGGACTGACAATGCTCCGGGCATTGTAGGTGTCCATAGACGGCGGTGACCACTTACCATCAAGTGGCCCGTCGCTTGTTTGCCACCTTTTCACATTAAAAAAAACCGCATTAGGTATAGCCTATCTACATAATTGTTGGTAAATTAATACGGAGTAGGTATGTGCCGCTGATCAATTATAGTGATAACACATTTTTAGCATTATCAAGGAAGTCTGCTGGCTAGAAAAAATTACAATAATACAACGTACAAATTTTTTTGGGCTTGCAATGACAGCGATATCGTGATCGTAATACGTATCAATCATTTTATTTGAAAAGTTCCGCAGTACAAATAAATGGTGCAATTTTTTGCATCACCCCGCCTGATTTCCAGACAGATAAAGACTTTAGGTGTTGGTTTGTGAATGAATATTCATGTCGGAGATAACAAAAAAAATGTCATTGAATAACAATGTATTTAAATGTAACTTAATAAGCGTACATTTTTACTACTTACAGCTAGAAACTACTATTATGAAGATTTACAATAAAAAATTGAACGACACAGCGCCATCTATCCTCAAACTAAGCAAAGCTTGTAGGTAAAATAGAAACCAGATTAGTAATACAATACGTACCTATAATTGAAATATTTTCAAATGTATCCCACATCTTCGTTCACAGTCGTCTTTGTCGGGCATCAAGGATGTGCTACTCAACCTAGAAGATGACATTTAAATCTTTCATTAACTGATTCCAGAATTCAATTTGTTTTGTAAACACATTCTTATAATACATATTTAAAACACGTTTGTTCGTCACAAATGTTTGTCCTAGGTGGAAATCCAACCCACGCTCCAAAGCTTAGGAAGCAGAACTACTGCCAAATGAGCTAACAGGGCAGGAAAAACTAAATAAGTAGATGTTTTTAAGTGACTAGACTTTTTCTAGATCGACGTGTGCCATCCTTTCTGTCAGGCGAGTTGGTGGCTAAACAAAGTTCTATGTATTTCACAGATAAAATTTGACGTCTGGCAATCGAATAAAATTACATGTGCATATTGTACATGCTCATAATAGTGTTGAAATTCAATTTTGATAAGAGTAGAAAAAAGTGGGGTCTTATGTATTAGGTAGGTATATGTATAATATATTTTTATAAGTCCTGCACCTGTACGTGTACATATTATGTTGCAATAAATTATTTAGTATTGAGAACACTCTTTTTGTCGAAGTCTAGAACATTTTTGACACCATGATTTAATTTCTTATTTATACTAAAAGTATAAAATAATAAATTAATTAAATGGGCTTTTTACGCCCACTATGGGTAGCTTTAAGTCGCGACTCAAACGCTGGCTTGTCGAGCACACGTTTTACAGCTACAAATAATTTTGATATTTATTATTGATTTGACATTTTTGCATATATATTTTTTTATAATTTTTAATATTTTTACTGACATTTCATATTTTTGTTTATGATTATTTATTATAGAAAATTGACCTGTAACACCTCGTTATCAATAGATATGATTATGATTATTAACTGCATTTTTCAAGTCATTTGGTGGTCAAAATTATGCATTTTGTACCAGTAGTGGACAATGATAAAAGACAAAACATGACCGTCAAGCAATATCTGTTTGTTATTACATCACTTTGATCTACGTAATTTAATTCTAGAACCACTTAATGAAAGATTTAAATGTCATCTTCTAGGTTAAGTAGCACATCCTTGATGCCCTACAAAGACAATTGTGTACGAAGATGTGCGACACGTTTGAAATTACATATTTTAATTATACTTGTTTTACTTACCCCGCCTAATATGTCTCTACTGTCAAAGCCTGTTGTTTTTCGGTTCCTTACCTCAAAAGGAAAGAAAAGGAACCCTTGTAGGATCACTTTGTTTTCAATACCTTATATCTCGGGCACGCGTGGAGGCATTGAGTTCAAATTAAAACCATATACGCAAACCTGTAGTCCCTTGCAGCTGTGAAAAATGAAAACTTCCCAGTTATCGTGAAAATAAGTTGCAGCCGTTTATGTCACGAAAAACCGCAAATTTCGACACTGACAAGAGATTGAAAACCTATAGGGCACTTCCCGCTGACCTAGAACTATGAAATTTGGCAAGAAGCATTGTCATAAAGTAAACGTAAAGAAAAACATCCTATTCAAAAAAAAAACATTCGGAGCCTATTCAATACAAACAAACAATCAAATTTTTCCTCCTAATAATAGTATAGATGAGCGTGGCTATTTAGTAGCATATCGCTTTTCTTAAGCGTTCCTGATTCACGGTAAAAATTTCTAAGTACTGTGTAGTATAATTAGTTTTTAGTACATTTAGTAGCTCAGATGGGCTAGACACCGTCTACTGGGAAGACCTAAGTAAAATTGCTAATCACGACAGACGTTTACCATAATTCTGCGATGAATAACAATTTATATTGTGGATTATTGATCTGATTTTACAAGGTCGTAGGCGACGTCATTGGTTTGCTTGTATTTAGATTTCTGGATTATTTTGAATTCCATTATAAAGAGATGTCTCGAAGAAATTTTACTTTAACTGTCGTATTTTACTTTATTGTTGCTTACGTGATTAAAATTTCATTATAATTGGAAATTAAATATGTAATTTCCAATGCGAAAGTTTGTGAGTATGGATGTATGTAACTCTTTCACGCAAAAACTACTGAACGGATTTAGATGAAATTTTTGTAGCGATGATAGCTCAGTGGTTAGCGCGGTAGGTTCGCATGCCGAAGGGCGTGGGTTCAAACCCCAACAATGAGCTTGAGCTGCCGGTGAAGGAAAACATCGTGAGGAAACCATAGCATGGTGGTAGGGTACTTTAGTACTCGGCTGGCTAGCTACCACTCTCGAGTTGAAAATCTGCCGCCAAGCATCTAACGGTGTGTTCCGGCAGCCTCACTTGAGAGCCAGTTCCATTCCAGGCTAGGTGTGCTTTACCATCTTCGACCACACCTTCACTTAACATCAGGTGAGCTGTGGTCAAACACCTAGCCTGTCAAACATTAAAAAATAAAAAATAAATTTGGTATGAAGGTAGCTGAGACCCTGGATTAACAGATATGCTACTTTTTATTGCGAAAACATGTAGCGGGTAACACCGCGGGGTGCAACTAGTAGTAAATACATTCTTTAACCCACCAACAATAACATAACAAAAAATAAAATCAACTTAGGTTATATAAAGCGATTATTTAAATTCATGTACAATAATTATGTAATGTTGTATTTTTTTGTATCAAATGCTGAAAGTGTAAATTTGTTACAAAGAAAGAAATACACATCTACTCAACTTAGTGCAGCGATTCTATAACAATGAATTGTTAATGTTGTACAAATTCACATACACAGTACAACAAACAAACGATATGATAACAAAGATACCAAGAATTCGGGCCAATGTCGTTTCCCACATTTTAAACGAACAGGTTTGGATTATTTCCAAAATAAAGTCTTGAACGGTTCAGTTATTCGCGTCATAAACTGACAGTAGGTACAATGGAATAAGTATCTCAGTAGCAGTGCAAGTACATAACTTTTCTATCGGCTATTAGACAGTTGTTTCATAACATTACTGCAGCTAGCGAAATTGCAGGGCTCTTGAGACTAACCATCAAAAATCTCAAAGTAATGAGCGCGATCAGCGATGCCCTGGACTTTGTTTTGCTGTCCAAAGTTAAATAAATAAACAAATAATTGGAAGATATTTTCACACATCGCTATCCAGCCACAAACTAAGCAAAGCTTATACCTATGGGAACCAAACAGCTGACAAAATACTTTTTTTTTGTAAATACATACAGAGCACCCAGACAGACATGCATGTTAGACACACATATAGGTAGTATACATAGTTATATATTGTTGTGGTCATGGACAGGCGTTATCTCATACCATCGTGAGAGTGTCTCATTGGTCTCATTACTAATTTATAAAAAAAGCTAATTTGTCTCATTACTAGTGGATTTTGTTATACCATACACGGCGATAATGCCTACGAACTATTTGTAATATTTGGTCATACGATTCCTTTAGATATGTAGGAAAAAAGAGGAAAAATTTGATTCTTTATTTGTATTGAATAGTCTCCGAAACTACTGGATCAATCTGAATAACTCTTTCATCATTAGAATGCTACATTATCACTGAGTGACATAGGCTATTATATTGTTAATCGAGTTTTGTTTTCCCTTGCGAATCCGGGGCGAGCTGCTAGTCTTATAATAAAGCTCAAAAATTATATGAATTTAATGGTAATCAACGATAACTCGATTTGTCGCCAAATGAACAACTCGAACCTAAATGGTTCGAATCTATCTTCATTTTACGCTAAACAATGACATTTGCTGCCTGAGTGGCAGTGCCCAAGTCACAGAGCCTAGTATACAGACTTTGTGACCCTGATAGATACAATCTAGGTGCTTTTAAATCGCGAGTGAATCGGTTTCTTGTAGGCAAGCGTGCTCCATTGTAGACCGCATCATCGGCATCGCTTAACAAGCGAGATGGCGGTCAAACGCAAGCCTATTCGTAATTTACAAAAAAAAAAATGCAAACTATAATAGGTAATCCCTGAGAGCTTCTCTCGGTCAATTTTAAAAGCTATAGTGGTTTTTTAAATTCATAAAGGATCAAGTTTGTCCGCCATCTCGCTTGATATGCAAATATAATTATGTTCTTTGATTTATTTGTTCATCAGATGTAAGAAATAGCGTGAAAAATCGTATAATCTTACGAAGAAGGTTCTCGATAAATAAGATTAAAACAGCGGATGCGTTTAGTTATAATTGCCGCCAAGCACCTAACGGTGTGTTCCGGCAGCTTCAGTTAAGAGCCAGTTCCATTCCAGGCTAGGTATGCTTTACCATCTTCGACCACACCTTCACTTAACCTAGCCGGTCAACCATAAATAAAAAAAAACTATGTTTTTTAAAGTCTATTTTGTACTCTTATCGTATTTTAAATTTGCATTTGAAAATTAGATCGATCGTTAATTAAAGAACGGGTTAAAGGTTTTGAGGATGAAGATTCGTCAACTACTCGTCGATGATAATGTATCGTATTCAGTATTGTTCCGAACAGTTAATCACTTTCACTGGTGAATAACACGAAGTGAAATCGTTTTACAATAGCCTGTCTGTTGAGTGGGTTGTGTGTGGCTGCCATTATAAATTGGTCTCTGAGCATCTATGGCGTTTTCACCACCGATAAAATAGAAACATCGAATTCGTCGTATAAGATTGATGAATATTTTATTGGCAAATTTTAACCAAGTAGGTATATGTAGATAGGCATTATCTCTTAGCATCAGGAGACCGTCTCGTTGGTCATTAAAAAAAAGTCGGTATGACACGTGAAATCGGTCCAGTAGTTTCTGAGCCTATTCAATACAAACAATCAATTAATCTTTCCTCTTTATAATAGTAGGTACCTACTAGCGGACGCCTTGCGGTTTGACCCGCGTAGTTCCCGTTTTCGTGGGAATACAGGAATAAAAAGTAGCCTATGTCACCCGGAGATAGTGTAGCTTCTCAACGGTGAAAGAATTTATAAAATCGGTCCAGTAGTTTCGGAGCCTATTCAATACAAACAAACAATCAAATTTTTCCTCTTTATAATAATTTTATGTTTTGTGATTTACCGCAAATAGAGACCAAAATAAATGCCA
Organism: Biston betularia; assembly: GCA_905404145.2. Classification (NCBI taxonomy): domain Eukaryota; kingdom Metazoa; phylum Arthropoda; class Insecta; order Lepidoptera; family Geometridae; genus Biston; species Biston betularia. The sequence goes on from FR989877.1 coordinate 4,164,288, forward strand.
GTAGCTGTGATTTCACTGTAAAATTATGCTCCATTTGTCCGTAAATGGGTAAAAGATATTTGTATGGAATTCGAACCACCTTAAATAGTTTTTTTTTTGTAAATACATATAGTACAACCCAGACACAGAACAAACATTTGTTTATAACACAAAATGCTTGTCCTGGGCTTGAATTTTGAGTGTTACCACCAAAACTAATTCATGTGTTTGAAATGATGTTGCTTTGATTGATTGATTGATTGATTAACTCTTTATTGCACACACTAAAAAAAACAATACAGAAGAAACACTTCTACTACTACACTTGAGACTTTGTAGTATTACTGACATAATTAATAGATGTATGTATATGAATGTTTACAACATGTATGTTGGTTAATAACGTTGGTGCCACAGATTAGGTAACAGTTTCAAAACACTAATGTAGTCTAGAGCGGTTTGATGAAACTTGGCTCTGAGATCGTGAAACAACATGATGCGTAATTTAACATTCAGGTACCTATGTTTATAGATTCGGTTTATTTAATCTTTTGGTATGAAACTAAAGTCGGCGCGCGCTCCTGTCCGCTTCTTCGCTTACTTCTTCTAAACTACCAAACGGATTTCGATACCGGTTTTTCATTGTCATTTGGATATTTAGACGGAAGGTGCGAAGGTTTAGATCGATCGAGCGGTTTTTAAAAAAAATCAACAAAAATCTAAATGAATATCGTAGGACATTACACACAGCGCCATCTGGCTCCAAACTAAGCAGAGCTTGTGTGATGGAAGTCAAATAACTGATAGAATACATATGCCCTTTTTTTTTGTAAATGCATACTTATAATACATACAGAACACCCAGACACAGAACACACATTTGTTGATACATAAAATGTTTGACCTGAGCGGGAATAGAACTCACGCCCTTCAGCTCTACACACAGTGCCATCTGACCCCAAACTAAGCAGAGCTTGTGTGATGGAAGTCAGATAACTGGTATTTGAACTTTATAGTAATCTACTTTTTGGTAATAATCCCACTAATACTTATAAATGTGAAAGTTTGGCTGGATGGATGTTTGTTATTCTTTCACGCTTTACTGAACGGATTTGGCTGAAATTTGGTATAGGGGTATCTGAAACCATGGATTAACACATAGGCTACTTTTTACCCCGAAAACATGTAGCGCCGCGGGGCGCAGCTAGTGCGCATCGCAACGCATGTTACCACTCGGTATGACAAAATTTAACTTTGGTGTTATCAATAAGTGATATTGTTGCAGTCAGCTTTATTAAAAAAATTTAATAATCTCGTACTGTAAACGCATGAAAATGCTAGCTGTATCAACAATTGCTTATACAAAAAAAAAAATACAAAAAAACGTGATTGCTACTTACCTGTTATACATCCTTGACTAGATTGTCTGATAAATTTTTGCCGAATCATCGCGTTGACAACTTGCAAATTCTAAATCACGAATAAGGTATACAATATTTATAAGACGTGATGCAAAAAATAAATTCTTTTATTTTGGCCAAAAAATATCGTAAAAGATAAAGATCCATATTTAAAGTCGATTAGTTTTCATTGTGGTATTTTACTTCATGATTTTTTTTGACATATTAATTTTATTGTATTGTTATTAATTGTTACTAATAAAATGGAATGGTATGAAGTGATTTTTACTCCAAAATAATCTGAGGCATATATGACGGAACTTACTTAGAAAAGTTTCTTAAAGTTAACCAGTAATTAAAATTTTCTGTCAACGCGCCGATGGACAAGGTCACGCATGAAAATGAGATCGGTCAGTTGACTTTAAGCAATGTTTATAAGTAAGTTTCTCTTTTTTTAGAGACGCTACTACAACTATACTATGTTTTCCTTTAGCGGCAGCTCAAGCTCATTATTGGGGTTTGAACCCACGCCCTTCGGCGCGCGAACCGTCCGCGCTAACCACTGAGCTATCATCGTTACAAAAGATGAGTGGGCTTGAAAGAACGAAAAAGAAAGAAAAATATTTTATTTCGTAACTTTAGGACACCAAAACAAAAACGAACAAACACAGACAAACAGTTACAAAATAAGGGCTCACCTCAGCATAATACTGGTCATACTAAGTATGACCAGCGCTGGTCTTCCGGTGAGCCCCTGTAGTTGAAAATCAAAGTGTGTGTGGGGTGGTGATTTAACTGGATTGTGTTCCGTTGATTCCCAAACCAGGTAACCTAGCCAGGTTTGGTGGTCCTGACGAGTTGTGTGGATGCTCGACAGCACGGGTTGTTCAGGGTCTATGATGTACGCCGCACTGAGCACGATCGGTTGGCCCTGGTGTCGGGAGCTTTGAGCCCAATCAACGCTCTGCTGGTTCACAACCAGGGTATTGATCTATTCTAGAATGACAACACAGTTCTATGACATGGTAAAAATGACAGTAATTAAACGACTGAAGTTTATTATTGATTTTGGTTTGTATTGTCTGCTATCTGTTGTTGGCTTTTGCTTGGGTAAGCGAATTTGGAGCAACTTGTAATGTTCACCCGTGATATTGTGTGTATTGTTGTGTGTGTCAAAGTTCTGTGTATCGCTGCAATGGTCACAGACAGGCGTTATCTCTTACCATCAGGGGAGCATCTCGATCGTCTCATTGCTTTTTACATAAAAAAAAGCACTTGTCCATATGAATATAATAAGTATATGAAAATAAAAACTTGAAACTAAACATACTAACAAGCAGTAAAATCACGTATTCATCGCGACTACTAACACCATTCCACAATTTTGAGACAAAACGAGTCACGATGAAAACACGGTGAAAGTGGACTTACGCAATCCTTCCTATATTCTAACCAGGAACTGAAAATAAATCTTGTTACCTGTACGTACGAGAGTTACGTAGGATTGCAATGGATATGTTCTCTGTTTTATTTACGTTTGATTAGGTCGGATACTCCAGCTATAGTTTCGATGACATCCGGTGGCATTCTGGTCACCTGTTGTCGGGGTCGGAATATCCGGCTTAAGCGAACGTGATATGAAACCGACTTCAAAAAAAGGAGATGGTTCTCAGTTCGTCGGAATCTCTTTTTATGTTTATCTGTTCACTTCTTTTAAACCACGTAGCGATTTGATACGGTTTTTACTGTTATTTAGGGGAAATTATCCAGAAAGTTTATATGGCCGTGCGAAGGGGGCGGTTCGCTAGTAATCTCTCTAAATACAGTAGAACCTTTTTATTTTTAAGTCGAACCTTCCAAACTAGAAAAAAAATGTGTTCCGTTCCCATCAAGCCCCAAAACCGCCGTTGCTCGAAATCTGAATCCTTTATAAGTAGAAATAATTAGTGAGTCCTAAACAAATTCAGAACTTATTTTCTCTCTATTGGACCTCTGTATCTCGAACATATGTAAAACTTAAGTAGCTGTCCGTGTCTGTCTGTTTGTTCGCTTACTGTTATTAAATAACGCAACAGATTCTGATACGGGTCTCACTGTCACTTAGATTTTTTCTTTACAGAAGGAATGAATATGTGTACATATTTAATACGTCCTTATACGTAGAGAAATTTAATGTCAAACAAAAATATGTCAAAACTGTGTAAGTTATGTTCTCTTTACATCAGAACTGGGCAAGCGTTGTCTCTTACCATCATCAGTGCCTCTTATTCGTCTAATTATACTTGTTACCAGAAATACAAACATCAAGAGAGAACTAATCATATTCTGAGAACAGTATCAGAACGTTCCCAAGATATCTTGCACATTAAGAGTAATGGAAATTGTTGTTTCGTTCTATAGATTGCGTCTAGCAAATTTAGTTCCTTAACGAGACATTAATGGATATTTATCTAGGCATTGTACTAATTGGCTGAGCATGTTTGTTTTATTGATTCATGTCACTAGTATATTATATACATATATTATATATATTACTAGCTGCGCCCCGGGGTGTTACACGCTGTTCCCACGTGAACACATTTTTTCGGGGTAAAAGGTGAGGCTGTGTTAATCCGGGTTATCGGCTGCCTCCATACCGACAGCCCTGTTGGCTCATTGGTAGCATGTCTGCTTAAAGAGCTGTGGGGCGTGGGTTCGATTCCCACCCCGGAAAAGCATTTTGTGATATAAAAACCAAATGTTTGTTCTTTGTCTGGGTGTACTGTATGTATTATAAGTATGTATGTAAAGTTCATCAAAATTGGTCCAGCTGTTTGATCGTTAAGAAGTAGCAAACATACTCACAAACTTTTACCTTTATAATATATAGCTGCGCCCCGCGATGTTACCCGCTACATGTTTTCGGGATAAAAAGTAGCCTATGTGCTAATCCAGGGTCTCGGCTACCTCCATACTAAATTTCATCCAAATCCGTTCAGTAGTTTCTTTTTTATCGTTGACAGGCTAGGTGTTTGAACACAGCTCACCTGATGTTAAGTGACGGTGTGGTCAAAGATGATAAAGCACACCTAGCCTGGAATGGAACTGGTTCTGAGTGAGGCTGCCGGAATACACTACAATACGCTAGACGCTTGGCGGCAGATTTTCAACTTGAGGGCGGTAGCTAGCCAGCCGAGTACTAGAAAGTACCCTACCAACATGCTATGGTTTCCTCACGATGTTTTCCTCCACCGGCAGCTCAAGCTCATTGTTGGGGTTTAAACCTACGCCCTTCGGCATGCGAACCGACCGCGCTAACCTATCATCGCTACAGTTTTTGCGTAAAAGAGTTACAAACATCCATCCATCCAAACATTCACATTCATAATGTTATTGGGATTAGTGTGATGTAGTTTAGCCGAATGACCACACCTAGAATGTTCTTTAGGGTTAGGTTAGTATTTTAAGTTCTGAGTAGGGAGTGATCTCTCGCTTCCAGCATTTATACGCTCAATGCTTGGATGCGAGAGATCGTGGGAGGCGGCAGTTTCCTTCTGTGAACAAGTTATGTTCCAGAAGGAAACGGCGTAGCGCATACGTGAGGTTACTACAGACCTCCCAATGCGCCGCCGGAGAGCCGGGCGTCGGAGGAGGATCCACGCCCTCCTTCAACCCCCATAACAGGGGCCTTGGGTGGCGGACTCGGGGGAGTCCGTCATCCGACAAGATTAGCCCCTGAGATCGCGCGCGCGGTGTTTCCGCGCGCCTCTTAAGGAAAGAGGGATGGAGTCTATGTAGCTCCATCCCTAACAGGGATGGGTCCTAGGGGACCAGCGTCGTCGGGGCCGCGGACGAGTGCAAAAGCGTCCCCGTAGCCCCGGCATATAGACGCCGGGCAGAAACACCCCAGGGTTTTTAGTGGGTAGGCCGCCACTTAGGCGGAGAGTCCCACATAATCACCGTGCTTCCCCCGGAGCCGGTGATATCCTGGGCAAAAAAAAAAAGAAAAAAAAAAGTATTTTAAGTTCTGTTTCTGTTATGTAAAATGATCTAAACATTATTACTTATCGAAATATAATATGTATATTGTATGTATGTCATGTATTGCTGTTGGAGCTATAAATTATTATTAAAGATCATGGCTTTTTACCTTTCAGTTGTCAATGTCTTTTGGTAACGTTTTCTTCTTCCTGTATGTCATTGCATTTGCCTTGATGTAGTTATGTATGGTCTGTGTAGGTTATCTTTCCTTGAACGTTATTTTCTAAGTTAATCATTATTTCAAATTGTTTTTACACATTTTTTTCTAACTTAATATTAAGTTATATTTTAGTGTAGATACCTATACCTTGTTTGTATTGAATAGGCTCCAAAATTACTGGACCGATCGTAATAATTCTTTCATTATTAGAATGCTATATTGTCCGTGATGGACATAGGTTATATTTTATTTAAAAAAACAGTTAGGGATCCGTATGGAAACTTCAATAATGTAAGCCAATCTGTGAAAAATTTACACAAAAAACCCTTACTTAGCGATTAGCACGCTGCGAAAACTATTGACAATAGAATAAAGTGACGTTTTACAGAGCAAATTGACAGCTACAAATAAGTCCGCAATATCATATGTCTAACTATTACAGTTGTCATCTACATCTACACAATTACAAAGAGGAAAGATTTGATTATTATTTATTTGTTTGTATTGAATAGGCTCCGAAACAACTGGACCGATCTAAATAATTCTTTCATAATTAGAATGTTACATTATCACTGAGTGACATAGCCTATATTTATGTTGTTAGTCGAGTATTGTTGTCCCATGCGAAGCCGGGGCGAGCTGCTAGTAATATAGTACATAGCACATAATATGAATACATATGTACATTATAGCTCCATGTGTGACGGGCTTTACATACATTCGAATGCAGTCGACTCTTACGGAATTAAGTTACAGCTATAAATAAACATTTAACGACTGGCGCTCAATATTTCAATACAATTGAGCAATTAATTACTATTACATCAAAACTCAAAGATTATGTATATAGTAAAAGAAACCGATGATATCGCAATCGGTCGTGTTCTAAGTCCAATCGAATAGAGGCTGTCTATCAGGTAATAGGGTGAGTTGATTCGAGAGACCACACCTTGTAACGTAATAAAATAATTAATTACTTCTACAATCGCGACTATAAAATGCTAAAGACATTAAATTAAATAATAAAAGACAAGTTAAATTGCTTTTTTATACGGACGCAAGTTAACAATTTTATTTCGATTTGTAATATATTTTTAATACATTGTCATAGGATTCTACTTTGGTATAATATTGTCCCACTAATATTATAAATCTGAAAGTTTCTATGAATAAATGAATGAATGGATGTTTGTTTGTTACTCTTTCACGTAAACACTACTGAACGGATTTGGATAAAATTTAGTATGAAGGTAGCTGAGATCCTGGATTAACACATAAGCAACTTTTTATCCCGAAAACATGTAGCGGGTAACGCCGCGGGGCGCAGCTAGTATGATATAAGTAGAGACGAGACTAAACTTGATAGCATTTAATGGTAGGTAGGTAGTAAAGTAAAGTCCTTCTCAAGTTATGGCGTGACCAAGGGAAACGGATTCATCTACTCTACCTATCTATTATGAAGAGGAAAGATTTGATTGTTTGTATTGAATAGGCTCCGAAACTACTGGACCGATTTCAAAAATTCTTTACTTTTTATCCCTGTATTCCCACGGGAACGGGAACTGCGCGGGTGAAACCGCGAGCCGTCCGCTAGTTTTTGTATAAACATACATATTTATGTAAATAGATCTTTTCAAGGTCAGAGTGAATAGGTATCTTCTAGATCTGCGTGCTTCATCTTCGACCACATCGTCGCTTACCATCAGGCGAGTTGGTGGTCAAACGCGGACTTAACCGAATAAAAAAAAAATAGATCCGATATCCCTGGAAATTCATAAATCTTAACATATGAACGGCTGATCATATTATGATCAAACTAAATAAGATGGAGTTAATTAATGAAATTCACGTATAGATGCACGGTTTTATGTCCGTCGTCGTTCCCGATTTAGTTTCGGACCGATTCGTTTAATTTAGGAGCATTTACTGTCGTCACGGAAACGTGACCGGTTCACGTGAATTATATTCATTTAACGTGACAATGTTTCTACGCAATTGTTTTATTATGGCTTGAATGAAACTGTTTTTAAGGTTCGGTATTGTTCAATAAACAAACAATAAAAAGAAAACTATAGGTAACTGGACTAGGGGAATAAAATAACGAATGTAAACCGGGAAAAAATAATGGATCGATTGATATCTCATTCATTAAAATCTCATGAGTAATTTGAGCGCTATGGTGGAACTTTCTGTATACGTATTGTAAAAACATAACCCGTCCTTTTGGTTTTGCCGTAGCCACGTAAAAAAGTAAAAATGTCAAATGAATTGGTATGTCAGTGACACAAGGAGACCGCGGAGTTTTGACGGGAACGCGGAAAGAGTCGTGTCGCCCCGATGTATTTTTTTCCAAAACTAATGTTTTGTCGAGTGTTTATGCATAAAAATGGTAGTGTTTTATCATAAAGTGCCGAATCACAAGTGCGAGTGTGGGAAAATTATATAATGTGGTGATACATGACTTTTTGTGTTGCTTCCAAAACTCTATCGAAGCTTTATAGTAAAGTCACCACTACTTTACTAAAGCATGACTGGACTTGACTGACGCGGACTGTACTGACCAAGACTGACCAAGAATTAAAGCAATTGTGATTTACCGCCAATAAAGACCAAAATTATTTGTATGGAAATCGAACCACCTTAAGATAGACAATCCCACCAAACACGCAGTTTGGTTGGCTGTTTTGCATGCACTTCGTTTTATGAGTTCTTGTCGGGATTTGAAGCTCCCATTGCTGCCAACCACAATGCAAACATAACGAAACTTCAATAATATGTTTCGAATACCGACAGATTTTTTGTTAATATAGCATCGAAACTCACATCTGTTTTAACAATTTCTTAAAATTTAAGAAATCCTATTACCTACTTTAAAAAAAAATTAGGGGTTTTTAAGACAGTTTTGTCGTAGGAAAATAAAAACTGCTTCAAGCGGACCCTGTTTGTGTGGTCGTTTTCAACATTGTTCTAAATTATAACCTGAATTACTTAACAGTTAGTTTACCGATCGGCGACAATACTGTTGAGCTCCACTTTCAAATTGTGCAACGTTTTGTTTCGTTCGCGGTTCGGATGCCATCGGGTTTCGCGCCGCGGGAAAGTGTACCGAGGAAGTTGAGTACTCGACCTGTGATCCAGTTACTAGCCAGCCACTAGGGTCTGGAGGCAATCAGTGGGTTACTAACTCGTGCTATTATAGCTAGGTTTACTTTCTGTTAGCGTTTGACTTTTATCCGACTACGACGTATACTAAAGCCTATAGGAAGAGTTATGTTTTTAGCTTTCTATGTAAAAGTTCCATAGTGTTTAAACTTCGACTTTTTAAATAAGGTGTTAATCCATTCGTTATTATAGACCGAGATTTTTTTTAACGTTGATTAGTTAGGTGTGGCGGTGTGGTCGAGGTTGATAATCACACCTAGCCTAAAATGGAACTGGCTCTCAAGTGAAGACGCTAGAATACACCGTTAGTATTATTACTAATTGAGTGTGGTAACTAGCCAAGTACTAGAAAGTATCCTACCACCATGCTATGATTTCCTCACAACATTTTCCTTCAACGGCTCAGCCTTATAGTTGGGCTTTGAACCTACACTTTCCAATATGTGAACCGATCGTGCTAACCACTAGACTTATCATCTAAATTTTACTGTGTTTAATTGTACCTAGTATTTTTTAAACTTATTAATGCTTATTTGGGATAGCTTTAATTAACATTTTTGTAATTACATATATCTATTTTTTTCAAAGCAAGTTAACGTCGCTTATTTCATAGCGGGAGGTTGGCGCAATGTGGCCGCGTTGCCTAAAGCAGCGTTTATTTATACCGTTCTACCAAATTGTTTGGTACAATTTAGAAGCGCCTAGCAGATCGTGTATCAAGATTTTGTTCACTTTTCATGTTGCCCTAGCGGTTTTTTCATTTACATTTCATGGAATGGATAGAATTAAATACGATAAAAATTAATAGAAATGCCATTGCAATTAAAATTACCATAAATAGTTTTGTGGCAATTTATGTGTAGTAGATCTAGGAACGAAACAAATAACAGCAAAATCCCTCTATATATTCTTAAAAACTTCGGTCTGCCAAGAACTTCGATAAATTCATTCCTGGAAAAAGTATTCAAAGCAGCGTTGGTTATATCTGGTTGGTCGGTTTACTTGGTGGTAGATCTCCTTAGAGGAGGTCGTCTAGGTAGGTACCACCGCATTACCAGATATTCTGTCGCCAAGCAGTGATGTGTAAACATTACTGTGTTTCGGTTTGAAGGGTATTGCAGCTAGCGAAATTACTAGGCTGTTGGGACTAACCATCGAAAGTCTCAAAGTAATGAGCGCCAAAGCTGTGATGCCCTGAACTTTGTTTTACAACACAAAGTTCTGTGTATCGCTGCAATGGTCATGGGCATGCGTTATCTTTCACAATAAGGGGATCATCTCGTTCATCTTAATACTTTTACATTAAAAAAATCTTTGTTGGTAGAATCATATTGAATTTTGGTAAGCAGAGATGGGTACACGGACAGTAACTCTAATACGTATTTAAAGAGATCCCTCAGGGCTCTATCTCACTAAGACATCAGCAACAGAATGTATACAGCTGTATGGAGGGTACATCACCTGGTGTACGCTTGGTTGCTATACCAATTTGGTGGCGGCAACCAATCTTTTTATTTAACTTTCTTTTACATCGTACGTATAGCAAAAGCAGTGTTAATTCGACGTCCATTTTAAAACTGTTGGTACTGGTGTTTGCTCTGGTATTTCTCGTTTGGTAGCTCAATAGACCACGCTCTGGCGCGACCGGTGGCGCTGCCATGGTGTCTTAGCGAGTTAGGGCCCTTACACCTGTGTCGCAAGCCCTAGCACCCGCACGGTGTTACCATTGAATGGTAAGTTTCATCTGATACAAATAACAGTACAGTACAAAGCAATAAATATCGTCCAGATATTTTATTAGCTTGTTCGTCTATGTTAAAAATAAGAACACTGGTCAGCGCAAACTTCGACTCAAGGCGACGTTATTTTAAGTTTTAATACACAAGGTGGCTGCGCAAAACGTGTGTATGATGGCCAAGAAAAACATCTCTACTGTTTTTTCCTTTGTGTAAAAGTAATGAGACAAACAAAACGCTCTCCTGGTGGTAGAGATAACGTCTGACCATGACCATACCTGGAACTTCGAAAAACAAATCAATGTCTAGGTTGCGAGTCGTTGCTTGGGGGTTAATTTTATTTATATTTGAGACGTTCGATGGTTATTCTTAATTTCGCTGGCTTCCTAGCTCAATCTAAACACATCGTAATATTTTTATTTTTTTTAATGGTTGACAGGCTAGGTGTTTGACCACAGCTCACCTGATGTCAAGTGAAGGTATGGCCGAAGATGGTAAAGCACACCTAGCCTGGAATGCAACTGGCTCTCAAGTGAGGCTGCCGGAACACACCGTTAGATGCTTGGCGGCAGATTTTCAACTTGAGGGTGGTAGCTAGCCAGCCGAGTACTAGAGTACCCTACCACCATGCAAAGACGCGAAAAACACGCTGCTGCTTGGCAGCAGAATATCTTATTTTGCGGTGGTCTATTATTCTTTATAATGTATCACAAAAGTTAATACAGTTTAATTTGCTCGTTAGTAACTCATAACTTGCGACATTGAGTATCAGGTGCCACGCACCACTAAACACCGATCATTGCGGTATTCTGCCACGGCACCACTACTTGCCTTGTTTTCAACGAGCATTCCTTTCGTGGTTAATAAATCAAGTATTACGTGTAGTGACATTCACCTCGACAATATGAGCCAATTTTCTACCACACGACTGCTGCGAAATTCGGCCTTTTAACGAATGAATGCAGTTGTTTTATTTGCCAAGAATATAACAGATTATTTCACACTTTCCTAAATAATTATAAATGATTATAATATGTATAGATGTGAAAGTTTGGATGGATGTTTGTGAACTACTGTACGGATTTGTATGAAATTTGGTATCGAGGTAGCTGAGACCTTGGCGCATAGGCTACTTTTTATCCCGAAAACATGTAGCGGGTAACACCGCGGAGCGCAGCTTGTGGGGAAACAAATGCATAATTTAGTCCACGCGGTTGGGAATGGTGACGCTATGTAGTTTAATAGACCCCTGATCCAATAGAGATAGGAAAATGTTATGTTGGCTACCGATCAGGATACACAGGGGGTAAACGCATAGACAGCAATAATGATAGAAAAGGTCAATAAAAATTCGAGACAAGCATGATCGGTAGAAATTGGTAGACTCGTGGTGAAAATTACGCTTGACACCTTACTATGACGCTTGGACTAATCTGTCTTAGTTGTAGACAAAGCCGAGCTGTTCGAAAACCAAGCGTAGGTACTTATATTATTCGACGATTTTTATATGCTCTTTGTATCATTGAGGTAAGGTTTTAATCTACAATTGAAATTCTTTAAAGTATGTTGAAATGATCCGGGTTTCATTTTGAATAGTCATGTCATGAGTCAATTTAATGCTAAATACGAAATGTTGCGTTGCTGTTGTATTCTGTTTTCACATTTGCATGTGCTGTGTCATGATTATTGTAGTTATAGTATGAAAAGTTTCAATTGATTTGCTTATTTATAATTTCAGTTCAATTGCTCGACTATTTTGTAATAATGATCTGGGTCGTGTTCGAGATTGCTGTAAGTAAGTAGGATGAATTTGAGAGATAATCACCGATCTGACCGCCCAGTCAGTTGTGCAATGACTTCGGACAAGGCTTGAAATCTATATCTTACATGCATCAATAGCTCTCATTTGGCATAAGACTATTGCTTGGGTTTCGTCTTTCGCCACTCAGTAGTTAAAGTATTGGTACTGGTAAGAAACGACGTAATAAAAGATTTTACACGCAATCGAAGTTACCGATCCACTCTGACCTTGAAAACACCAATATTACGTCTTTCAGTAAAACTGGTTGTTTCATTACGTAGGCTGTACGGATTAGAAACCACCTAACTGTTATTTGATTTCTTATTATTATCATTATGTCATATCTGTCTGTCTTATGACGCAAACCGGGGTGTTCGCCATTCAGTTAGGATATGGAGCCACGTTTCCCTTCGACTCATATCATGAGAACTTACATGTAGGTTTACCATAGTGTGTAAAAAAAGTTCTACTGCCAAGGACATGATAAAATGCATACATATGTCTTTTTTATGTTTGTCAGACTAGGCTATTGACCACAGCATACCATACCATAAACATAGTTGAGTGACAATGTTGTCGAAAATGGCAAACACCCTATAGGGTGGAATGGAACTGGATCTCAAGTAAGGCTGCCCAAACAACGTTAGATACTTAGCGGCAGATTTTTAACTAGCCAGCCCACTACTAGAAAGTGAAACACTACCACCATGCAATGATTTCGTTTCCCTCACCGGCAGCCCACGCTCATTATTAGGGTTTGAACCCATGTCCTTCAGCGTGTGAACTGTCCGCGTTAACCACTGAACTATCATTGCTACAATCATCAATTTCGTCCTTCTCATTTTCTTGTTTCAAAAATAATATAATCATTAAGAATAACAATTACTATCTGACCTAACGGCGACACTAAGTCGTGGACAAAAAAAGAACAGCATTTTTCCTTCGAACTATTGACATTGTAATGTTTTCAGGTCTAGTTCCAATTCCATATTAAAACTTGTTCTTAATGACGAGTACAATTATTCTGGAATATGTGCGTCGTCTAATAAAATACCCAGTACAATTAAGCAAGATAAATCGAATGATATAGGTTATGATACTTATGAGCATTTACATAACGGTCACTTCATTTAAAGAAATTATATTAATGTATTCCTCAATGCCAAAGTCATTAACGTCGACCTTGTCCCTAACCGCCCTTGGCCGAATAGGCTTTCTTTCTTTGGCGGTCCTAAACGTTTCACCCACTTTATCCAATTATCCAAGGTTTTCTGCTATTTGTGGGACGCTTTCGTAGAACTCGATTCACAATTCACAATCTTAGCTGATTTTGTTGGTAAAGTTGCATAGTCATGCCAATATTCGAGTAAGAGTGTAGGTATTACGGATATAGAATTGATTTCGATTAAACAAGACCATATAAAAATTACCTTAATAAGGATATATTTATTTATTTTTAAGAACATTTTTACGTTCTGCGGTTTTATAGCGATTTGCAAGTTTCGTATTTTCCAGGGGAAAAGTTTTTTTTTGTTACCGCTCACGTCTTCACTTTCGCTTTGCCAAATTTCTTCAAGAACGGTACGGTTTTGTCATGGCAAGGTAACGGTTTATAACTGTGATTGTGGGTAGTAAGTAGTCAATGACAGGACACATTTAGAAAAGGATGATGCAGTTAAACCTACAAAAGATTTAGATAGATACTCTTTCCTCTTCACCCTACACTTCCTTAATTACTCACTCACGTGCGTATTCTTTCTTTTTACAAGTACTCAGTTGTTCTACTTGTCCCACAGATAAAAAAACATTTTCACGTTTTAACAAAAGCATTGAATTTTTATTTTATTTATTTATTTTATTTTAATTTTATTGATATTAGGGAAATTAACAGCTAGTTTTTGTTTGGTTACCTATGAAAATATATAAGGCCAATTAAAAATTTCCACAAACAATTCAATATACATAATTATATGTGTACGGTGCGTAGATGCACTCATACTCTTACTGTTTGAAGAACGCGTCAACAATTAACCGCCTATTTAATTTAAATTGCATATTTACGACATCGATACATAATGTTTATGCCTAGCAAATAAAATGTCTTGTGATTTAAAACGCCTGTTTAAATAAACGTAGCTAAGATACGACAACGTTTCAACTTAGATTCAGTTCCAGCTACCCATTTTGGGCTAACCTCGGCTAACATTAGCCAGGGGTAACCCAGATCTTTAGCCTAATCAAGCAGTCACAATAGATCAAATGTTTTATATCCACAGTTGAATCCATCACTTCATATCTGAACTGAAACATTTGTGTTACGGGTTAAAAATAAAACTCTACGCAAATGATTCTTATTTTTTCTACAATAAATTCCATAATGCGTAGCACGTATAATATTTGTCTAAATGAATCATAGGATAATTTAGAACAGATGTCTAATCTCGTCTCTGCGCTATATAAAATGAAAGTAAACAAGGAAAACTGGGTCTCCACTCTGCTACAGATTCTACGTAGGACGAAGTACAGACGCCTTATGGAACCAAGCGCGCAAATGTCTTGTCAGCTGTTGCTAAGAGCTGTCGTTGTTGCTTAGAAGATTGCATATAAAGTTTGGTACAAACGAACGCAGATGCCAAGAGTCTGCTCTCCGGTTAGTAAATCAGTTCTAATTTTTATCATAAGTCTATATGTAGTAAAATCTGACGAAAAAGAAGAAGAAAAGTAGTACAAGACAACTTCACTTAACTTTGAAATATTTTTATGGCTATTTTCTATAGAATAGCTGTTTTTTTTCGAATTCGTTATTAAAGTGGTTCAAATTGACATCAACCCTTTACGAATAACCCGGCACCACGGCGATGACTTGCGGTCTGCGTTCTGGGTGTGATTCATAACGACCTACTAAACTTGTTTGTTTTCGTTGTACCCAATTGAGATGCTAATTGTGAATGTAGGTGAATCGGTTGAAAGCAGACCTCAGCGATAGTGATATTGTTTTGTTTATTGGTGTTCTGTATGTATTTACAAAAAAAGTATGTATGTATTCTATCAGTTATCTGACATCCATCACACAAGCCCTGCTTAGTTTGGTGTCAGATGGCGCTGTGTGTATATTCCTACGATATTTATTTTATTTCTTTAATTTTGGCTTTGTACTTTTTTCATTTGCCAGTTTTCAGTGTTACGATATCTTCAGTTATTTTATAAGAAGTCTTATAGTTAAATAAGTTACAAATAATGTCACACTAAGTAAGTCATGGTACAGTTTGGCAACGCCCTAGTAGTCATGTTGCACCACATTATATCACTTTCACTCACGCGTGTGATATGGCACTTTTTTGTTTTATTTATGCTGGATTACTCACGTTTAATTATATCAAATACTCTGAGTATTTGATAGACTGACTGATGACTGATGACTATAGCGTTTCAAAACCACGTCAGTTTCCATAGTAAAATATTGCAGTTAATGAATAAAACACCACTATTTTTATAAATAAAATAATACAATGTGGCGATATGATTTCAAAAACACTAAACGGTATTCTTCATGTTTGATTTTGGCGTCGCATTTTGTGCATTTGCCAGTGTCGAAGTGTTTTAATATTTTCAAGTTTCATAAGTTAAAAATGATTCAAAGTTCAGTCTGTGTCAGTCAAATCCAGTAATGTTTTAGTAAAGTAGTGACGAGACGACAAAATCTGTCGCCAAGCATCTAACTGTGTGTTCCAGCAGCTTCACTTGAGAGCCAGTTCTATTCCAGGTTAGCTTTGGTTAAACACCTGGCCTATCAACCAGTAAAAACCCTTTTGTTTAGAAATTCACGCGCATTTATTTTTAACCGTCTTAAAAAAAGAAGGTCCACAATTCTTTTATTTTATGTTTGCTACGTCAGAAAGTCTGTCATTTATTGAAAAATTTTTGTAAATTTTTTACTCACGACGCAACGGAGACCGTGTATATGCGTTTGGGGTGAGAGGATGTTTGTTTGTACAAATCCATGTTGCAATTTTTTAGTATTAATTTATACTTGTATGTATATCTTCAATTAATATGAACAATTGCAAACTAGATAAGTAAGGATGATACCATATATAAGACCCCAATTATACTTGCGATAAGTAATTGTATTGTAAAAGGAAAATAACAGTTAAAAATGTCTCTACAACATGCTTCGTCATTGTTTTGCAATATAAAATAGCTAAGTTGGTACTCGTATGTTATTCATAGAGTTGTAGCTTTAGAAGCCTTCGAAATTGATGTCATTCACCGCTAGTGTGATTTCAAGGTTGGCGAGTCCGCTTTCATAATGTTAGAAGAAACAGTATAAGTATGTTATGTAACGTACCTGTACCAATACAACTTGTATATGTATTGTAACGGCTTGAATTTTCGGCAACCTATTTGGGAGACCGTATAACTTCCAATCTAGTAATGAGCGCCAAAGCAGCGATGCCCTGGACTTCGTTTCCTCACTCAAAGTTCTGGACTGGCGTTATCTCTTACCATCAGGAGAGCGTTTCGTTCGTCTCATTACTTTTTACATAAAACAAAAAACTGGTGGTTCGAATCGCACGCACCTGTCTTATTTTATGGTTATGTGCATTTTGGCGATTACTTCAATAGGCGAAGGAAAACATCGTGAAGAAACATACAAGTTACAACAAACAACACACAAGAGTTAAAATATATATTATATATATATATGAATTTACAATTAAAAAAAATTGACTCCATGACCCTTAGGCCAACTAAACGCACTGCTCCAATGAAACAGCGAGGTTTCGGAGTAAACTAAATTATCATTCGTCATTCATGTATACGATTTTTAGATTTTGTTGATTTTTAAAAACCGCTCCGTCAATTTCTATAAAATTTATATGGAAGCACCTCTGATGTATGTCTACCAAGCAAAAAAAAGAATCATCATAATCGATTCATAATAGAGATATATATATATAACTCTTTATTGTGCACACCATAAACAGAAAAAAGTACAGAGAACAAAAGAACCTTATAAACTATACTAATAATACTTATATTTGATGAAATGATTGCGTGACAAAAAAAACGCAGTCGAATTGAGAACCTCCTCGGCAAAAAAAGGTATCTTTAATCACGATTACTCGATCGTACATTGTTAGTAGACAGATTCAAATTCTTAACACCCTTAACAAAATGTCGTAGAAGAGCTTCATGCATTTAAGCCGATAACAATGGCACAATAATGTAAAGGAGAAACTTAAGTGTCATGTCACGTATGATCTGTTGTTAAGTTGAAAGAGGAGTGAGAAGAGAAGATAAGTTCGTGATTTATCTTATTTTACTTGGTGGTAAATCTCCTTAGCAAGAGGTCATCTAGGTAGGTACCATCGCAGTACCAGACATTTTCTCGCTAAGTAGTAGTGTGTAAGCATTACTGTGTTTCGGTTTAAATGGTACTGCAGCTTGTGAAATTACAGGGCTGTTGAGACTAATCATCGAAAGCCATCGAAGTAATGAGCGCCAAAGCAGCGATGCCCTGGACTTTGATTTGTTACTCAAAGTTCTGTGTATCGCTGCAATGGTCATGGACATGCGTTATCTCTTACCATCAGGAAAGCGTCTCTTTCGTCTTTCGTTTAATTATTTTTATATTCAAAAGACCAACATCAAGAGTTGTTTTATTCGGTAGTATCTCTACTTCATACACTGTAGAGTTTGTAGGGTTCTGAAGGGTGTGGGTTCAATTCCCATCTTGGGCAAACATTATAAACGTAGATGTTTGTTCTGTGTCTGGAAGTTCTAAGATTTAATTTTTAATTTATTAAAAGTGTCGGCATTGTCGATGTTCCAGAAACCCGAACTAAAAGGGTTTGATCCCACTTTCATCATACGAACCGCTAGACAGTGAAATTGGGTGCCCGAGTGAGTGTTCCCCTATAGATACAATCTGGGTGTCTTCAAGTCGCTAGTGAATAAGTATCTTCTAGGCGAGCGTGTATTATTGTTTTGATTTTTACTTAACATCAAGTGAGTTGGTGGTTAAAGGCAAGACTACGAAAAAAAAACCGGCCAAGTGCGAGTCGGACTCACACACGTAGGGTTCCGTACCATTATCTATAATAAAACTAAATATTCTGTGAATAGTTAAAGCGTCTACCTGTCACCGTTATTAGTATCGAGCAAGAAACGGTAAAAAAATCAAATTTGTTGTATGGGAGCCCCCCTTAAATATTTATTTTTGGTATTTGTTATTATAGCGGCAATAGAAATACATCATCTGTGAAAATTTCAACTGTCTAGCTATCACCGTTCTTGAGATACAGCCTGGTGAAAGACGGACGGACGGACGGACAGCGAAGTCTCAGTAATAGGGTCCCGTTTTTACCCTTTGGGTACGGAACCCTAAAAAACTACATTTTATAGCCTTATAATAATTATGTGTCTGAACCACCGGCGTAAGTGTACCTTTTCTTTAGGAACATCTTTGTAACTCCGTCTTTGTACTTCATCAGCTGATTAGATTCGTTCCATGGACTTCTTTAACAACCCTGAAATCTGGTGTTGAAATATCATTACGTGTTTCGTCTGTATCGAATGTTGTTAAGTAACTGCAGTATGCCGGTTTTCTTGTACGTGAGTTTTGCTAAAACGTTTCGTTTATATTATTTCAAGCATGTTATTGAATTCCAAAACGTCTACAATTAAATAAAAAATAAATTTTTTTAAAGTGAAAACTTCTTTTACCACGTTGAACGGTTTGTGGTCACTTCACATGCTAATGTGATGTGCTTTTGGTTTTTCACTTTTGTCAGCAGTGTCAGCCTAATTTTTTTTTTTAAGTTTTTCGCAGTCATTACTTAGCTTGAATAAGTGTTCTCAAACGATCCATCGATGTTCAGGCGTTCCCAGTAGATAATGCGAGCGTGTATTATGACTGCTTATTAGCTCAGCTCATTTGGTAAAATATCTGCTTTAAGAGCTAGGTAGGGTCTAGGTTCGATTCCCACCAGGACAAACATATATGTGACGATAAATTAATGGTTGTTACATTTAAAAAATAAAAGAAAATTGTTGGTACCGTTTATATGCCAGAGGCTTATTGATTAAAAACGTTGGCTTCTGCTAGAAGAAAGGCAAGTTAATGCTTTATTGTTTGTTACGTCTTATGCAAAAAAAAAACTATTAGTTTTTACGCCTCAATAGCTGAACAGCTGGAAATTCTTTATTCTACCTTTTACATTATCGCTACTTTTTACATAAAAAAAAATGGTGTATTCCGTCAGCCTCACTTGAGAGCCAGTCCCATTCCAGGCTAGGTGTGCTTTACCATCTTCGACCACACCTTCACTTAACATCAGGTGAGCTGTGGTCAGACACCTAGCCTGTCAACCATACAAAAACAACTTTCTGTTCACGATTTAGGTACAATGTTTTTTCGAAATTATGAAAGGTGATTTCCAAAAAATTCTGACACAATAGAACCGTGAGTTCATTGAACTCATTTTGAATTTATTACGTCTGCGACCTGTTGCAGTGTTGCAGTTTTTAACGGCTTATTATATAAGCAGATTGATAAATTTATCTGGACTGTTGCAACACAGACTGAAATATCAGTTTATCAGGTTACTGTCGCAATCTGATGTTCGTTTTCATTTTAATTTGACTGCACTTTATAAAAAAAAACGCTCATAGAAATGTCACATGAATTTCAAAGGCTAAACTCATGACAGCCCTGTTGGTTCATTGGTCTGCTACAAGAGCTGTAGGGCGTGGGTTCGGTTCCCACACAGGACAAACATTGTGTTGTATAAAACACAAGTTTTTTTGTTTATCTGGGTGTGTAGGTACTGTATGTATTACGAGTGTGTATTTAAAAAAAATACTATTTAAGTATTCTATCAGTATCTGACTTCCATAGTACAAGCTCTGCTTAGTTTGGGATCAGATGGCGCTGTGTGTAATGTCCTGCGATACTTATTTATTAATTTATGCCTGACGTAATTTTCACTTCTTTTTCTTTTTTTTTTTTTTTCATTCTGAATTTTACTTAGTCGTAGACCTCCTTAGCAGGAGATCGTCTTGGTAGGTACCACCGCAGTAGGTACCAGATATTCTGCCATGCAGTAGTGTGTTAACATTATTGTGTTCCGGTTTGGTAGGTACTGCACCTAGAGAAACTCAACAACTAATCATCGAAAGTCTTCTAATGAGCGCCAAAGTAGCGATGCCCTGGACTTTGTTTTGCAATTCCAAGTTCTGTGTATCACTCCAATGGTCATGGACAGAATAAGCGATATTGGCAATGAATATCATCAAGACATTGATTGAGATATTTTTGATGTAGATAACTAAAGTTTTCTTTATGTCAATGTTTAACAAAAAAATCGCACAAATAATGTTGACCACACAAGTATAGATCCAGGATCCAGGATACATTTACGTTAAAGTAGTTCCTTACTTTACATATGACAGAAGATAAGTCAATTAATAAAAAAAACTTCAACCATCAACCATGCCATCAACATTTGAGTTCAAAATCGACGTCCAAAATTAAATACCTCTTGCGCCTGTATTGCAAATAAGTGACTTATATAACTATAACGATATGTATATTGTATACGTATAAACATTGGCATCGGCCAAGGACAGAACGTTCACCTATCTGGTTGCTACAATATGATCAGGGGATGAGCATATTGCGCCTAGAATACGTAATCGAGCTCTTGTTACATAAACTATACTGCCTACACGCAGCTTTCTGCATACGCAATCGCGAGGTGTCTGATGAAACCTTTTATTTATTGTCAAAATATTTGATGCCAATGCTGACCTTGATATACTATTATTTCTACCCTGTGTGTCTGTTTTATCTATCTATCTATACTATTATAAAGAGAAAAGATTTGATTGTTTGTTTGTATTGAATAGGCTCCGAAACTACTGGACCGATCTTAATAATTCCTTCATTATTAGAATGCTACATTATCCGTGATAGGTATAGGCTATATTTTGTTTAAAAAACAGCATGGACAGTTCAATAATGCAACCCAAGCTGTGCAAAATTTGAAAAAATCCTTACTTAGCATGCGCTGCTAAAACTATTGACAATAGAATAGAGTGACGTTTTATAGAGCAAATTGGCAGCTACAAATAAGTCCGCAATATCATATGTCTCACTATTACAGTTGTCATCTACATCTTATAAAGAGGAAATACATATTTAATTTTTCGTTTGTATTGAATAGGCTCCGAAACTACTGGATCGATAAATTTATATTGTTAATCGAGTTTTGTTTTCCCGTGCTAAACCGGGGCGAGCTGCTAGTTATTTTATATTACCAGCTGTCATATTTATTAAAAGATACATTTAATGCAGCATACAAATATAAATGGTTTCGTGATTAATTTATATGCAGTTAAAATGGAAGCAAAAGGAATACCAGCAATATGTAGGTATGTGCAAAATCGATTAAATCTCGGCCAAGGCTTATTAAAACAACAATAAGTATGTATCTGTAAAGAGTATCCGAAGAAGCAAATGTACAATCATAGCAAATTTAGTCAAACGGTGAATACGGGCAGTGAAATGAGAGTCGATGCGTATCATACATAGCAAATCCTTGGCACTGTACGGCTTTCCGTCCCTAAACCCGATGGACGCAGCACTTCGAACGACTATACCCTTGAATACTAAGAACTTCCGAACTAATTTTATAACTGTTACTGAGCAGTAGAACCACGGGCAATGAAAGCCTGATTTCGTAGCTTCGTGCGTTAACACTGACCTCAGTTTTTGTCTGTCCTTTCTCAATTTCTGTTAGTATGTATAATATTATTATTTGTGCCGACCCCCAGATTGTGACTAATACTTATTTATTTTTTAAGCGTAAGGTTAAGGCGATGACTTATAAAATCGTCCGTCAGTTGAAGGTCATTTCGATGTGGAAAATGAGTAAATACACCGAAAAGTTTGCCCTAGACTTATTGTGTATGTATGTGTGTGTGTGTGAGTGTTGTATTCTATGTGTGACGTCTGGCTTACAAGAAACCGTAGTACGGATTATTCGATATCGAATTACCGCAAGAAAGCCTATTGTGTGCATTTTCATTTAGTGAAATGATACTTAATCTTTGCATAGGTAAAATAGTCCAGAATCTTGAACGAAATGGTCCGATTCTACTTTCATCATACGAACTGCTAAATGGTGAAATTTACTGCTGAATGGTGTTTCCCGATAGATACAATCTGGGTGGTTTCAAGGCACGAGTGAATCGTTTTTTTTTCTGGGCAAGATTGCTCCATCGTGGACCGAATCTAACGCACCGGACTTAACATCAGACGAGACGCGGCGGTCAAACGCAATCTTATTAATCAATGAAAGAAATATAACAAATACCTAATTCAATGAAAAACATACAAAGTATTAAGTGAAAATAGAATTAATTCATTAGCGAAACCGAGTCTCATCAACTATTATATATATAAGAAAAATCTTCATGGTTCTGAAATAATCTGCATTTATTAGGCACTTGTAAACAGATCATATTAATAACATGGGATGGCAGATGGCGCAGTTATATACTTGTCAACATTTCTAAGCAATTGTATGACCCAAACAAAAAATAAAAACATGTTTTTCTTTCCTATTGTGATGACACCATCGCTACTATTAAACATCATATAATGTCAAACAAAATATATACGAAGGAGTGAGGCGCTGATTTCTGTTTTTATTGCTCTATTGACTTTTAGGTTTCTGAGTAGTTTTAATACATTTGTAGAAGCGGCGTAAATTTGTTTGTAAATAATAAATAAATATCGTAGGACATTGCACACAGCGCCATCTCACCCCAAACTAAGCAAAGCTAACTAACTATGCTAACTATGGAAGTCAAATAACTGATAGAATACTTACAGTACACCCAGACACAGTATATATCACGCCAGTATATAATACACTAGCGGACGCCTCGCGGTTTCATCCGCATAGCTCCCGTTCCCGTGAGAATACAGGGATAAAAAGTAGCCTATGTCACCCGGAGATAGTAAAGCTTCCCAACGGTGAAAGAATTTTTGAAATCGGTCCAGTAGTTTCGGGACCTATTCAATACAAACAAACAAGTCTTTCCTCTTTATAATAATGTAGAATAAATATAGATAGATATGGTATGATTAACTATTGAATCATTCAACTATTGTCATCTGACAACAACAAAACAAAAGCCGCGTCTACACGGCGATTGCAGTCAGCATCAATACAGCCAGCTTCAGTACGCACTATGCATCCATCATCGGAACAGCAATTGCTACACGCGGTAAAGTTGCAGCATTGGAAAGGCAAAAGACAGTTACGCAATTAATGCTTGTGTAAGCCTTGGGTGAAAGAGGTGTTCGCTGCTTGTTGCAGTGTTGCACTAGCTCTCATTGCGGACGCACGTGTCGCGCAGCTCGATGTATGAAGTGAATTAATTTTTGTGTGTTGTGCTTGTGAAATTAAAACGTGAGCTTCGTTGTGATGATCAATAGACACATACCCATCTAAAATTAGAGTCAAGAGTACGATAAAGTCATGTTAGTTTCATCTTGCAAAGTTCAATGCGTTGTTGGAAGTTAACAGTTATGACGTGCCAGCTATTCTCATATCTGGGTTACTGTACTAGCGTGATAGTAAACTGTTATTGTTAGTAAGCAACAGTTGAATGAGTCGAATGACGGATGAGCAATATGATGTTAGATTTTAATATTTATAGCTGAATAGGAGCATGGTTTAATTTTTTTTAAATAAGTAAATTACACATTATCAACGTTTACTTAGACTAGTAAGATCTAGAGATCTGGGTGTTCTGCATGTGTATTGCGTATATTTACAAAAAAAAAAGTATACAAGTATTCTATCAGTTTTCTAGTTCTAATAGTACAAGCTTTGCTTAGTTTGGGGCTAGATGGCGCTGTGTGAAATTCCCAACTATATAATTATTTATTTCATATGAAGTAATGAGACAAACGAAATGTTCTCCTAATTGTAAGAGATATCGTCATGACTATTGCGGCGATATACAAAACCCCTTTTGCATTAGGTTTAGTAAACGTTGAAAAGTTTAATATCAATTTTGAATTACCCGTAATAATTTACTAATCATAATAATAGTAAAAATTGATGTAGGTAGTAACATTGAGAAGGACTTGTGGTTTAAGACATAATACGTATTGACAAATCCTATTATAATACTCAGTTTGTTCATTGTCTGACACGCGAACTCTCTCCGCATAACAATATGCTGGCATGGTAGTATTGCAGTTCATTAATATTACTTAGTTTGAAATAACTTGGCTTGACAGTCTTTATGTTTTGGTCTCAGGTTGACTCAACCATTGACAACAACTTATTTATGCAACCACAAAAGTAAATACAATAAAGAAGTGAAAATAACGTCTTTGTGATATAACTTAACTGTAAGCACGTATTGTCCATCGTAACAATAGTACGGAAAACGTACACACGTTATTATTACAATAGTGTATATTAATTATAATAGCAAATTGCGATTGTCATAGCTTTAATACTTCTGCTTCCTAGTCTTCCAGTTGAAGTACATCTTTCCTTATGTTTGTTCCTGAGATGTTTATGAATAATTTGAAATTTTTGTCAGCTATGCATATACAAGTACGGTTGAGTTTCAAATGCTTGTACTGGCTTAACAAATATCCGCTGTTGGCACATTCCGTTTGCGTAACTAAACATACAGTCCTCCAATATCAGTAATGTTAACAACGTAAAATTCGAGGAAAAAAATAATTGAACTACAGTCATTGTCCCATTATTACGATAATTTCATGTCAGTGACTCATGTCTGTTCACATTTACAAATGTTTTTTGGTATTTTCTAAAAAATAATTAAATTTAAATATAGATTGTATTATCTTATAATATTTTAGTTTGAGAGTTAGAAGTTTGAAAACCATAGAACACTCCTTTGAAAACTAGCCTGATATTGGTAGTTTAATCGACTACGAAAAAACTAGGCGAATGTTATGATTAATTTATTTACTTGATTTCATATAACATGTCTTCTATTTTTAACATTATGTTTCTAATATATATTCAATAATTATATTGGACAGTAAACTGTGAGAATTTGGTTTTTTGACGATTCTATTTCAGTTTTACTTGGTTGTAAATCTCCTTAGCAGGAGGTTGTCTGGGTAGGTACAACCGCAGTACCAGTTATTCTGCCGCTAAGCAGTAGTGTGTAAACATTACTGTGTTCCGGTTCGAAGGGTACTGTAGCTAGCGAAATTACTGGGCTGTTGAGACTAACCATCGAAAATCTCAAAGTAATAACGCCGAAGCAGTGATGCCCTGGACTTTGTTTTGTTACTCTAAGTTCAATCGCTGCAATGGTCGTGGACAGGAGTTATCTCTTACCATCAGGAGAGCGTCTCGTTCATCTCATTACTTTTTACATTGAAAAAAAAAGTATAAAAATTCTCGTAATTGAGATCTTCACGTTTTTGTGGAAACATGCCATTTATGTTACGTCTATAAAAGCTGGTTGAAGTGATTATTTTAAACATATTTAAATATTGTGATGCAAGTGAAAACTTGTTTTTGTTATTTTATAATGGAATTTCCGCAATTTTAAATTTTAATTTGCCAATGAATTTTATTTTAGTCGTATATCAACTTTTCGATCTAGATTTTTATCTAACGACCTATTCTAAAATCTTGGTATTTTGTTGTATACCTCAAAATTAATTTGAATTATTGTTCTTCTGTGTTATTTTTTTTATAGTTTCCTAATGAATTAAGTATTTAATGGAATATTTGATAAATGTTACGTAAACGATGATCTAGAGATGATTTACATTTACGAGTATATTGGATTTAAGCATAATTTTCGTAAAAATCAAACTCAATGAAATCCTTGAAATCTATAACGTGGTTATTATCCTTAATAACGCTGATGTCAACGGCCTTTTAACTAAATCATCTTGATACCAGTTTACTTTATAATCTTTTACTTATATCGCAGCATTTCTTTCCATGTTATCGGCGTAAAAGGTATCAACACAAGTCTACTTTCATGCAATTGACATTACATTTTTTTTCCTGGTTGGAATTGTGTTTGGAAATTATTAGTATACTGCAACATTTGGTATTTTTACTCGATACTATTTCCTACTTATTTCGCTTACTTACGACTCGTATTTCAACTGTTATCCTTCTCACTCCCACAAAACGTCATGTGTTAGGGCAAACTACTTTTTTTTTCTTTGGTTTTGGCGTCGCGTTTTAGCATTTGCCAGTGTCAAGTATTTATATATTTTCAAGTTTCAAAAGTTAAATAAGTGTCCTCGTAGCTAGTTACAGTCAAAGTCCAGTCTTAGTCAAGTCCAGCCCGTGTCAGTCAAGTCCAGTCATGCTTTAGTAAAGTAGTGGCGACTTTACTATAAAGCTTCGCTGGAGTTTTGGAAGCAACACGAAAAGTCATGTTTCACCACATTATATCATTTTCCTACACTCACGCTTGTAATTCGGCACTTTATGAATAAAACACCACCATTTTTATGCATACACACTCGACAAAACACAAGTTTTGGAAAAAAATACAACGGAGCGACACGACTCTTCCCGCGTTCCCGCCAAAACTCCGGCAAACTACTTATATACCTCTGAAGACGCTATAGGCAGTAATTTCGCAGTGCCAAGGCTTCTCTACGTCTAGCTCATGAAAAGTATACTTTCGTATGGGCGGTTTTTTACCCACGCCGGATCGGAGACGGTATATGCGTTTGGGGTGAGAGGATGTTTGTTTGTGCAAATACATGTTGCCATTTTTCTCCAAAACTACTAGTTTGATTATGATGCAGTTTTCAGTAATGGGTTCGGGTTTGATTCGTGTATGTTTTTAGATAGGTGTTACAGTGACAACTCACCAGGGGGCGCTGCAGGAAACATTTTTTTATTAAGATACTAATCGAATCGTCTCTAGATGGAAATCATCAGCAAAATGAACGTCGTTGGTTTTTTCATTTTATATGAGTTTTATGACATCCTTGTCACGCCCACATCTTGTTTCAGATTAACGATATGTGTAAGTTGTCATACTGACGTTTTTGTTTACTTTCTTACGAGCCACAAGTCGGCCTTACGGTTATTTATAGTGGAACATCGTTGGCAAAAATCTTCGCACAAGTATTAATTTGCGGAACTTACCTTGGTTCTTTCGTTTTTTATGCGCGTAATGACTTTATTTACGCGAATTATTGAATTTTTACTCACCGTAGATCAAAAAAAAAAATTGCTTTTCTTTTCAACTTCCGATGTATTGATACATCTTTTACACCAATTTTATTCATTGAGTTATTTCTGTTTTAATTTTTATAATGAATAAATTCAACAAAGTAGCTTAGGTAATTCAAAAACTAAAATCTGAAGCATGTAATCCGTAAAACATATTAATCATAATAGTTGCTTTTTCTTGCAATTTTTGACGGATGTGTTTTTACGCTCATAATTCTATTAGCGCCTCGACATGGGTAGGACAAGGTTAAGGCGACATGAAAGAGATCGATTTGCTTATTAAGGTGGTTCGATTTCCATACAAACAAATTTTTGCCAAATATGGACAAATGGAGCATAATTTTACAGTGATGATTTCACTGTAAAATTATGCTCCATTTGTCCATAAATGGCAAAAATTTGTTTGTATGGAAATCGAACCACCTTAATGTACTACATTTGCGTTAATATACATAGGGACACTAGATTCCGCCTATATGTAAATTAGTTTGAAGAAAGAATTGACGTAGATCAAGTGGTTTCTATTTGAATAATATTGTAACAAATCCTAGAATAGCATAACGTCATGTTTGTCCCTGTGGTTTACCAATATGGATATTTATCTTATTAATTATAGTATTACAAACTTTTCCATTATAAGGCACTTTAGAGAAGTTGGTCAGACACACACTACATACGTTTAGTCGTCCTCTTTGATCATCACAACGAATCCGTCAATCAAGTGATATACATTCAATATTTATATGTCTATAGAGATACCGTTTTTTTTTTCAATTATACAGTGATATCGTATAAAACTAAATAATTAGTCAAGGTTCAAATTGGACTGAAGTGAATTTGTAACAAAGTGATGTTTTAAGACAACATGTCAGCTGGTGTGTGGGATCTGATGCCAGTGAGGTGCCGGTGGATCGAGACCTTGAGGCATTGCGGGAAAACATTGTTGCGTCGACAGCGAAGGTTGCTTAGACGTTTGAAAAAGGTAAAAATGGTTTAGCTTAAATACATCTTCTTGGCTTCTTTTCTTGCATTGGTAGTAATACAATTGGTAGTAATATCATGTACGATGATATCCTCTATTTAATATTTGTCATGATGATTCTGTGTACTAAAAAATATGTACGGGGACAATTGATAATCATCCTTTTCCAAGCCGATTAAAATGTTTACGAGATTCACTTCATACTCTGTTATGTAAGTGTGCCCGGACATTTGACATATTGTGTGTAACATTTGTCAATCCAATTTTCAATCAAATCAATCAAATTTGTCAACGGAATTGAAATAAGCTGTCCACGTGGAATATCGATAGCTTTTATCAATTCCGTACATTTTTTATGTTTCTTTAGCGTTATCTCTTATGTTACTTTGTCTAGGACTTCTGGTTCCAAATCCTCCAAATCGGCGGTGCTCGACTGAATATGAACGCTCGTGCCACACGATAAGTTTTAATTTCGCGTGCAAATAGGTGACGGTCTTAAAAGTAGGTAATTTTTATATCGAAGCAATTTTTTTTGCGACTGACTCTTCCGCACGTAGTACGATTTATGATATGCCTCTAACTTCCCTGCTGATAATGTAACAATAAAAAAATATTCACGAGTTAAGAACTTCCTCTTTTTAAATATGTATAATGGAATTGGATAAGAATAAATAATACTCATTGAACAAAATTAACAATCGATTTGTCAATACGTTACTCACATGGCACTGCGCAACACTTTATACCGGGTGTTGCAAAGAGAATTAATACCACTTTTAACGAAAATTATGTTTCTCAAATAGGATTTTAATTTACAGAAATTCTAGTGCGATATTGCACGAAAAAGCACTCTAAATAAAGTTTTTTTTTTTACAGAAACTCAATAGTAATCATCTCAATCCATCTATACTATTATAAAGAGGAAAGATTTATTTGTAATGAATAGGCTTTAAAAATTCTTTCACCGTTGGGAGGCTACTCTATCCCCGGGTGACATAGGCTACTTTTTATCTCTATATTCTCACGGGAACGGGAACTACGCGGGTGAAACCGCGACGCGTCTGGTAGTATTTTATGTAAATAGAGCTGAATTAATCAATCAATTTAAAATTTTATTAAATAGGTTGTCATTTAAAAGGAAACAACAAACTTTTTTTATAATGTACATATGTCCATACACTTACATATGTCTTTTGTCTGTCTCTGTTTGTTTGTTTTTGTGCTTGTTGCAAAATTAAACGTTATTCTTTCTTTAATTCAAATATGTGTATGTGTATTATTAATGGTCATGAATAAATTATCTTATCTAAATTAATTAATTGGCGTGCGTTTGACCGCAATCTCGCCTTGAAAGCGAAGATGCGGATTGCGAGGGAGCACACTTGCCTAGAATAAACCTATTTACTAGAGACTTGAAGACACCCAGATTGTATCTATTAAGAAACACCCACTCGAGCAACTCATTCCACTGTTTAGAGATACGCAGAAAAAAAATATGGAATCAAACTATTTGGAATTTTTCGAATTCTGAAAAAAATATTTATTGGACTCTTAATATAGTGTTGTTTTAAACTGTTTTTAGGTCTAACTAGACCTGTTAAAATGAGGTGATAGTAAAATTAATGAATTACTTTTAGGGGCTGGATTTGTTGTTACATCTTGTATGATACGGCTTAATAAAGTCCGGGTCACAATAACAATAAGATATTGTGAAATATTTCGTACTTTGACCTTGCACATGCATTGTTTCAAACAATTAATGAAATGTATAAAACTGGGTCGGCTGATGGTACTCTGGTTCAGTATCGTGATAAACTTCTGTGCGATCGATTTATTTACAAATACGTTAATTTTATTTGACGTGTGAATTTAATTAATCTATTCAGAAGCGCTTTGGATTGTTGGAGATCGATTGATACCCTGTGAGTTTCAATCTATCTATACAACTTGATTAACACTCGCTTGACACCTAGTGTTCCGCATGTGTACATATATGATAAATTCGAAATTAAGAAACATAAAAATAGTGTATTTGAAGGAGCGGTCTCTCCTAATACAGGTTTATGTAAACTTAAAAGGAGAGGCCAAACCCATGTTTTAAAACAATGTGCATAAATAAAGATTATTTGTATTTGTATTTGTATATGGTTTTCTTATAAAAAAATTAGTTTACAAGTGAAAAAAAATTCAGGAAAAAAAACGTAAGGAAATCTATATTACTTAACTAACTAATAAAATATTGTAACACTTAGTATGTGTAATTGTGTATGTACCTCAACAGCCCTGTTGGTTTATTGGTAGTATGTCTGCTCCAAAAGCTGAAGGGCGAGGGTTCGATTCCCATCCAGGGCAAGCATTTTGTGATGTTTAATTATGTCTTCCATAGCACAAGCTTTGCTTAGTTTGGGGTCAGATAGCGCTGTGTAAACTGTGTAATGTCCTATGATATTGATTATTATTTATTTATTATATTTACCTATGCGCGTGCGTACGTGTGTTATATAAATATGTATTTGGGCAGATGTGTTAACTGCGTGCTTCATCTTCGACCACATTGCGGGTCAATTTATAGTGAACAGTAAATGTAACTTTATCTAAACGCATCACAAAGTTGTTAAGTCGTTTTGATATTTAAACATATTCGTACCTACCAGAGGTTCCCACAAAATATCATTTTGGGTTTTCTGTTGGAAAATCAGGGATCATAAACATCCAAGATACCTTTTCATCTGGCTTCCTTCGACACAAATCAATTTGATATCAGAGGGGTTAGCATATCAACCTGTGAGATTTACGTACTATATTGAAAAATAATTGTACAGAAAGCGAGTGTAAATGAAAACTGTTTTTTACACATTTGTCGTACGTAATTAACACGCAAACCATGTAACTCTCGAATTGTATTGTAGAGTCATAGAAATATCTTCACTTTTTTGACGACTTAACAAGATTTGTATCCCAAAGCTCGTTTCAAATGTGTAATCGGTTTGTATGCTATGTAAATTCACAAAACAATGATAATTTATCATCAGAGCGCAAAATTTAACGTATTACTCTTAATATTTAAACAACGTTGGTACATATGTACCTACACCAATAAGATTGTCTTTTTTGGATTGTTTGTGTTGCCCTGGATCAATGCTAATACTTTTAGGTTCAAATAATTCAGTTGACACTTTGACTTAGGTATTTGACTTTGACATCCCTGTTAGCTCATTAGTAGTATATCTGCTTCAAGAGCTGTAGGGCGTGGGTTCGACTCCCACCCAAGACAAACATCTTGATAGGACAAATGTTTATTATGTTCTGTGTTCTGTATATAATAACGACGGTTGTCATCACTTAGCTTTGTAACCAACAAATCAACGGTTAACGGTCGCTGGAGTGTTTCGCTGCCTACAAGAGATTCATTAGAATCCTTTGATAGTTAAATGAAAGATTTTATATTCACAAAAAAAGTATTTAAGCATCAGTTATCTGACTTCCATATCACAAGCTTTGCTTAGTTTATGGTCAAATGGCGCTGTGTGTAATGTCCTGCGATATTTATTTATTTACGTAAGCGATACATCTCAAGTGTGACAGTTTACTTAATATTTTCATCAATTTGATTACTCAGTGATTTAACTAAATAAAACACCAAAGCAAAACACCATGAGCGCCAAAGCAGTGATGCCCTGGACTTTGTTTTGTTACTCAAAGTTCTGTGTATCGCTGCAATGGTCATGGACAGGCGCTGTCTCTTACCATCACGAGAGCGTCTCGTAAAAAACATTTCATCATCATCATCATCATCATCAGCCTTTTGTAGTCCACTGCTGGACAT
This sequence comes from Biston betularia, assembly GCA_905404145.2. NCBI lineage: Eukaryota > Metazoa > Arthropoda > Insecta > Lepidoptera > Geometridae > Biston > Biston betularia. Next base: position 4,196,644 of record FR989877.1, read on the forward strand.
AGGCCTCTCCCAAGACACGCCACTCAGCCCGATCCTCGGCTTTTCGCTTCCATCCACCGCCAGCTGGCCTACGTATATCGTCACTCCATCGAGTCTCAGGGCGTCCTACGCTACGTTTGCCAATTCGCGGTCTCCACTCTAGAACACGTCTACCCCAGCGGTTGTCGGTTCTGCGACAAATATGTCCAGCCCATTGCCACTTCAGCTTGCAAAAAACATTTATTGTGTAATAAAGTTGTATTCTATTCTATTTTATAGATGCGAGTATGCCTTTACTTTAACTTTGTTTAGTAGTGATCGGTTTTGCAAGAGTCCAATAGCGACGACGAAGGCGTGTTTGTTACGCCATTGGCTACGACCAGCTTCTTGCCAAACTAATGTTATGTGTATCGAATGAGATTTCACTTAGTAACGTTGATAACGAAATATTTGATGATATTTCTTAGTTTTAATACTAATTTGAAAGAAAGAAAGTGAGAAAATGATTTTATTTTGTAACAATTACAAACACAAAAGCATAAACAAACAAACAGATGAAATTTTACGCTTTAGAATATAATTATTTATTTAGTTATAATTTTTTGATAATCATATGTTTTACAAACTTCTCGAAAGAAGTTACAAGCATTCTTCTTCTTCTTTGATTTTGGCGTCGCTTTTTGAACATTTGCTAGTGTCGAGTGCTTTACATTTTCCAGTTTCATAAGTTAAATTAGTTGCCTTGTAGCTACAGTTATAGTCAAAGTCCAGTCTGTGTCACTTTACTATAAGCGTCGATGGAGTTTTGGAAGCAACACGAAAAATCATGTTTCACCACATTATATAATTTTTGCACTTGCGCTTGTAATTTTAAAGATAATTTATAGATAAATATGGCGTAAACACTCGTGAAAACACTAGTTTTGAAAAAAATACAACGGGGCGACACGACTCTTTCCGCGTTCCCGCCGAAAACTCTTTACAAACATTTGTTTGTTAGCCAACCTCAAGGAATTATGCTACAAACATTTGCTAGTTAGACTCTTACATTTTCATGTGCAAATACAAAACTAACCTCAAGGAGTTATGCTACAAACATTTTTGTTTGTTAGACTTATCTTGTTACCTTCAAATACAAAACCAACCTCAAGGAGTTATGCTGTTGATTCTCTGGTTTGAAATGTGTCTGTGTTGTTTCAGGCGTACCTGCACAGTTGGCGCTCTGCTGACGAGCTGAACATGTTGGTGGGTGCGAAGGTGGGAGGCGCCACGCCTCTGGTGATCGCCTGCAGGAACGGACACTACGACGTGGCCGAGTACCTCATCGAGCGATGCAAGGCGGACATCGAACAGCCTGGCTCAGGTGATTTCTCTACCTAATACTTCTACTATTTACAGACATGCGATCGACGTAGATTAACGGATGTAAAACGGAGAGATAAATATGGTTTATCTTGTTATATGCCCTTGGTCAGTACACCGTGACTGCACAAACCACATAAATCTCTATACTTTTTATGGCCATGCATTGCAAGATCTCGTCCTATTTTGTATACAAGCTTTACTTAGAACTATCATTATTTTTGATAGCCGGCGCAGGGCGTAGGACGTGGGTTCGATTTCCACACAGGACAAACATTGTGTTGTATAAACAAATGTTTGTCCTGTGTCTGGGTGTACTGTACATATTATAATACGTACAGTACCTACACCCAGTATGTATTTACAAAAAAAAACTATTCAAGTATTCTATCAGTTATCTGACATCCATAGTACAAGCTTTGCTTAGTTTGGGGTCAGATGGCGCTGTGTGTAAAGCCCTGCGATATTTATTTATTTTTAATAAACGCTGGAAATTCACTTCTCAATGCACTCTCTGTGACATAAACACATTAATGCGTTTTTTTGCAAGTTTTAACTTAAATAACACAGGCTTTTTATTGTAATTTAGGTAAATAAAAAAAGCCTATTTTTCATTATCCTGTCTATGATTATAAGTACCCTAAGGAAGTTTTTGGACCGCCTAGAGTAAGAGCTCAACAATCTTGTTGCCTAGTTACTGTTTATTCATTTCTTGCCCATTTTTTTTTATGGTTTAATTTTAATTAAATTGTTTTTAAAATCCAAAAATCATCTTTACTTAAGCAACTTTTTGGCACAAAAAATATTTCGTTTTAATAGGATTACAGTTAAAACTTATTTTTGTATATTCCAGTGACATTTGACGGTGAAACGATAGAGGGCGCTCCGCCCCTATGGTGCGCCGCCGCCGCCGGCCACCTGCCGCTGGTGAAGCTACTAGTTCGCGCTGGCGCCAATGTAAACTCGACGACGCGAACCCACAGCACTCCGCTGCGAGCGGCTTGTTTCGATGGCCACTACGACATAGTCAAGTTCCTAGTAGAAAATGGTGCCGGTAAGATGTACTTTTGTTTAGCCTCGTCAATATTTTCAACATCTGCTATCTCATTTTACTCATGATGCTCTTTTTTTTTTGTGTCTGGGTGGTAGTTGTCCCATAACGTTTACTTTTGTTTACCCTTGTCAATATTTACATCTGCTTTCTAATTTTTTTCATGTTTATTTATTTTGTAAATGAGTGTTAGTTATTCCATAAGGTATCCTTTGTTTATCCTTTTCAACATTTACAACATTTGCTCTCTTGATCCAAGATAGGTAATTTGTTTTGGTGTTGTCTCGCGTGAATTTCTTGTAGCACTATATACGACTAGTATTCATACTTACATTGTTAAGATGACCTTAACATACACCGTCATCTTCTTCATTAAAATACATCGTTTGTCACCGCAATATGCCTCACGTTATCAACCGAGTAGATTCAGCAGAACTGCGCAGTAACTGGCCTGGGACACCCTACGCTCGGTGATATTCCATTGACCCAAATACAATAATTATGCATAAGAGGAAATAGTGTGCGCATAAATAATAGAGGCTTTCCTACCGATTCGAACTGGTCCAACGCTGATTGTATTCAAGTACTCGCCTTATGTATTAAAGAGTAAGGTCGATCTAATTACGATACACTTGTGTCTGTCAAAATTTGTCTAGTTTCCTTACAAGAAATTCCTCCATATTTATATGCTCTGACTGAGGTGGAAATTGCGCTATTTTGATTATAAAATATATAAGTGCATACAAGATAATCATGCTAAAAACGTATGACAGTCCTTCCTATGTTTTTATCTAAAATTATACGTTTTCATTTAAAATGAAACTTACATACAAACATTTTATTGATAACACCAAAGCGACAAATCATTAACGTTAACAATGTGAAAATGTAATTAATATGTCAATGTAGTAAGAGTTTATAACCACTTAGTTGTAAATAATCGTCAAACTCAAAAAACTAGGTATCTAGTAGCCAAGATCTGAGCTTGAGGTTTCCGCAGGAGTTTACGGTGTTCACCATGACTCTTTTTTTTTTCAAGTAGAATAGAAGCGTTTGACTACCATCTCGCCTGATGTTAAGCGTAGATTTACGATGGAGCACGCTAATCAAAAATAAATCTGTACACATGCGGCACCCAGATTATATCAATCAGGGAATACCCACTCGGGCAGTTCTTTGATTTAGTACGAGATTTTTTAATTCCTGGTTTATCATACAATTTTTTATTTTATTTTCAGATATAGAAATAGCGAATCGTCACGGGCACACGTGTTTAATGATAGCTTGCTACAAGAGCCACATCCGGATCGCCAAGTACCTCCTTTCCCTTAACGCAGTCGTGAATAGAAAAAGTGTCAAAGGAAACACGGCATTACACGATTGCGCGGAAAGCGGCTCGCTACTTATTCTCAAAATGTTATTAGGACACGGGGCGACTATGGATGTAGATTCATATGGTGAGAAACTTTTGTACTACTTTGTACTTTTGTAAGTGAATCAAAAATTAAAACTTGCATATAAACCCTGATTCAAAATGTAACTGTGATATGCACGGTCATTTCTCATAGTAAGAAGAGCAATTCTAGCACGCTGGGGCTTTTGGACGCTCCATTTTTACTAATCCTAAACTATCGAATTATTTTTTTTAGGGTTGCCAACACTTTACTTCATAAATGGCAGCAAATTTAAATCTTGCGTTAATTTTGGGATATCCTTTATTAGTGGGATGTATATACGTAAAAAGTATGAAAAAAATGGAGCGCTATCTACGCTGTGTAAATTGTCCTCCGATATTTATCTTAGATCGCATTTCACCCCGTTCGAGAATAAACAACATTTTTTTTCTGTGTTCCAGGAATGACACCCTTATTAGCGGCCTCAGTGACGGGTCACACACACATAGTAGAGCATTTAATTAACGTAGAATACGGACTAGTTACTAGACAGCAGAGAATAGACGCGCTAGAGCTTCTTGGAGCCACGTACGTCGACAAAAGAAGAGATATGGTGGGCGCCCTGGCGCTTTGGAAGCGAGCTATGGACGACAGGTGAATAGAATTTCTGCTTGACTTGTCTGCTTGCTACTATACACTCTTTATTGTTCACCTTAAAAATTACATTCAAACAATTAAATAATTTTACAAGCGACGGTTTATAAAAACGATTTATGTGGTGTAAAAATATGTAGCGATGATAGCTCAGCGGTTAGCGCGGTCGGTTCACACCCATGTTTACCGTTACACATTGTTGGGTTCAAATGAGTTTGAGCTGCCGGAGAAGTATGCATGGTGGTAGGGTATTTTCTAGTACTCGGCTGGCTACCTACCACCTGAAAATCTGCCGCCAAGCATCTAACGGTGTGTTCCGACAACCTCACTTGGGAGCCAATTCTATTGCAGGCTAGGTGTGCTTTACCATCTTCGACCACACCGTCGCTTAACATCAAGTGAGCTGTAGTCAAAACACCTAGCTTGTCAAACTTAAAAAAAAAAAGGAAAATATCGTAAGGAAACCATAGCATGATACTTTCTAGTACTCGGCTGGCTAGCCACCACCCTCGAGTTGAAATTCAGCTCCCAAGTGTCTAACGGTGTGTTTCGGCAACCTCACTTGAGATTTCAGTTTCGCTGTGGTCAAACATAACGCCTGACAATCATAAATGTTTAAATCCACACATTTAAAATCGTTGAATTTTTTTTTTTTTTTTTTTTAATGTTTAACAGGCCAGGTGTTTTGACCACAGCTCACCTGATGTTAAGTGAAGGTGTGGTCGAAGATGGTAAAGCACACCTAGCCTGGAATGGAACTGGCTCTCAAGTGAGGCTGCCGGAACACACCGTTAGATGCTTGGCGGCAGATTTTCAACTTGAGGGTGGTAGCTAGCCAGCCGAGTACTAGAAAGTACCCTACCACCATGCTATGGTTTCCTCACGATGTTTTCCTTCACCGGCGGCTCAAGCTCGTTGTTGGTGTTTGAACCCACGCCCTTCGGCATGCGAACCTACCGCGCTAACCACTGAGCTATCATCGCTACAGTATGAAATGAAATGAATTCACTAAAAATAGGGTTTACATTGGTGTTATTATTGAATTAATTCTATTTTAACGCGGCATGTGAATTTAGTCAAGAAAAAAATTGCAGAAAATATTTTATAAATTAAAAAAAAACAATGTCAACTTTGTTATAGATAAATAATCGTAAATCGTTGCTTCGAAACATCAGTCAGTAAGTTGAGGTCAAATAATATTTTGTAATATTCAACGCCAGATTCCCCGGCGACAGCAGCCCTCCGATCCCCAAGCCGAAGGATATTCCCCGCATCGAGGCTTACGACTTCGCGGTAGAGCCGAACGACGCGCGTGCGCTCGACGACCTACTTGCCGACCCAGATGCGATGCGAATGCAGGCGCTCGTCATACGCGAGAGGATACTCGGTGAGTGCAAACTGTTCGAGTTTTTAATTATAAACCCACTCAAAATAGAAGGTTCTCTAATCGGCTGTTTTTTTTTTCTCGTATTTTTTTTTTTTATGGTTGACAGGCTAGTTGTTTGTCCACAGCTCACCTGATGTATTAGTCAGTATTTATCTATGTTCCGCGATAATTTCGCCATGAATCGATTTTGATGATTCTTGCTTGGTAGATTCTAGCTTCAGTGGTAGTCCCATATCAATTTTATGGAAATCGATCGAGCGGTTTTAAAAAAATCAACAAACATCTATGATATTTTCGTTTACTCCGAAACCTCGCTGTTTCATTGGTGAAGTGCGTTTAGTTGGCCTGAGGGTCATGGAGCCAATTTGTATATTATAATTAGTACAGTTTGTTCGGAGATAGCAACGTGGCGAGATTGCATTATTTAGGTTGTGATGCAACTGACAACGAATAACCCGTTTGCATATATTGTTATTTTTGTATGTTTTAATGTGTGAAATGTATATTGCAGGTCCGGCGCACCCGGATACGTCGTACTACGTGCGGTACCGCGGCGCCGTGTACGCGGACGCGGGCCGGTTCGCTCGCTGCCGCCAGCTATGGCACCACGCACTGGACATGCAGCGCGCCGTACTGCCACCGCTCTCGCCTCTCACGCACTCCTCGCTCTATAGGTACTTGTTTCGTATTAATTTTTTTGTAAAAAAATTATAGATGATTATTCTTATTCGGAATGGGGGCGATAAGTCCTGCACTGACCTCCCGCTTGGGGTGTATTGTGCATTTCCCCCTGCCAGCGTCTACCCGAGTCAACCCAGCTCCTTAAAGTATCGGAGCGAGGCTCTGGGGCGTTGGCAAAGTAGCTCCAGTGGATGAGATGGAGTTAAGCATGATAGCGAAAAGCAGTCTACCTGTTGCGGTGACTTAGATGTGGTTGGTGAGGAAGCTGCTTCACGCAATCTAGTGAAGATCCTAGTTACTTCTGTGGCTTTGCAATGCCACAGCACGTGCTCTACAGTTTCGTCTTCCACCAAACAGCCACGACATAGCGGACTGTCTGTGGCTCCTAGCTTGTACACTTGTACAGTAATAACAGATGATGTTCTAACTTTATAAAAGACTGGCAGCTCGCCTCGGCTTCGCACGGTAAAACAAAACTCCATTAACATTATAAATATAGCCTATGTGACTCAGTGATAATGTAGCATTCTAATGATGAAAGAATTATTCAGATCGGTCCAGTAGCTTCGGAGCCTATTCAATACAAACAAAAATCAAATCTTTCCTTTTCACACTAATATTATAAAGGCGAAAATTTGTGTGTTTGTTATTTCTTCACATTCAAACGGCTGGACCAATTTTGATAAAATTTGGTGTGTAGGTAGCTGAAACCCTGGATTAACACAGGCGCTACTGTTTATCCCGAAAAAAAGTGGTGTTCACGTGGGAACAGCGGGTAACGCCGCGGGGCGCAGCTTGTTATAAATAATAGTGTAGATAACGCCGACCCATTGGAGTTGTTTAATGGTTGACGAGCTTTGTGTTTGAGGACAGCTCACCTAAGATTACGTGGTGTTGTGGTTGTTGATGGTAATCGCATCTAGCTTGAAATGGAACTGGCTGCCAAGTGAGGCAGATTTTTGCAACTTGAGGGTGGTCGCTAGCCGAGTACCTACTACTATTGCAGCGATACTGTGAGTAGCAGTACAAAGTCTAGAGCATCGCTGCTTTGACGCATTAAATTGAAACTTTCGATAGTTAGTCTATTTATTATTTCGTCAGTTGATAGGTACTTCAAACTGGAACACAGTTTATGTAAAACTGTGTTTCTTTGTGACCTTTTAACAGCATGTAGCTCACAGTTTCGTCCACTTGGTTCCAGTTTCGCGGAACTGTTTTCGTACATGGTGTCAGAGAGGTCGCGCGGTGTGCACCGCGGCCGAGTGGTTCCGCCTGTCTCGTGGGAGGACGCCGCGCCCGTGTTTCGCAAGGCCCTCGCTGAACTGCGCCGCGGAGCTGCCTCTGCCCGCGCTCGCGACCCCGCCCCTGATCAGGTAAACAACTTTATATTATTCATGAGATATATTTTAGTGTATTTTCGCAAAAGTTGTAACTAAAACCAAAACTAGTCACAACAGAGACGGGAATTTAAATTAAATATTTGAAACCTCATCACTGTTGTAACCGAAACGACTATCAAGCGGAAATAAACTAAATATATCTCAAAGTAATGAGTGCCAAAGCGGCGATGCCCCGGACTTTGTTTTGATACTCAAAGTTCTGTGTATTGCTGCAATGGTCATGGACAATTGGACATGCGTTATCTCTTACCATCAGGAGAGCGCATCGTTCGTCTCATTACTTTTACAAAAAAAAACTAGATGAAACACTTTGAACACTTAAATATTTAGCTAACTTGACGACAACTTTTAAATATCTATTCGTAATAAAGAAACTAGAAAAAAATGAATAAATTAATTTTAACCCGGCGTCATTGTGGTACGAAATTGTTACACAGATGTTGAGGTGGGTCAATATAACCCGTGTATGTAAAGTATGACATTTTCATGTTTTTTTGAATATATTCGTAATTATAATGCGTATTTACACTCTGATCTTAGGAATAAATGAAAAAAAAAAATCACAAAGCATTTATTCAAAGTATTTAAACAAAAACAAAAGTATTTAAACAAATTAAAATCTCTTGGAGTTTTATCACGTTCTTTGCTAAAGTATAGTCTTTTCAGTCTCATAGAGCGCTTATATAATACCTATCTGATATACATATCTTCGGGAAAAACTTTAATAAATCTAATTAAAATGGTTCTGGAGAAACAGGACGCTCCTGCTGTGGCAGCGTTGAACGATTTGCGCTAGATTGCAACTGCGTTCTAATTTCATTTAGCGGGACATTATCGTCATCACTGTCTGAGTACTCCTGTTCCGCATCGCTTGGCTACAAACACTCACGAGATCCTCTTCATCCACATCATCGTTATCAGACCAATCTTCTTCTGAACCAGATTCCTCAAGAATTGACAAAATTCGTTGAGTCTCTCTATACATGTTCCTAACTACCTTCGATTAAGGAAAAAATAATAATATCAATAAAATGTGAACATAAGAACACAAGAAAAAAATTAAATAAACACAAAAAAAAAATTTAGTACCAAAAAGTCATACAAAAATAAGGCGCAAAATTGTTACGATAACTGTGAGGATGGGTCATATTTACCTTTTTGAAAAATACGGGCGTTTAGCTCAGCTCGCGGTCACTGCTTGACTCAATTCTTTTCGAAAACGTTTAAAACACATCGTTGGCTCCAGCTACTGAGAAGAATAGCAATGTCGCGCGCGCACGTAAAAAAATATTTACATTTTTTAAAACACTGGGTCATTTTGACCCAACCTCAATGACGCCGGGTTAATTTTTGTAACACAAATACAGAGACAGTTACAAAATAGCGGCTCACCTCAGCATAAGGGCAGGTCTTCCGGTGAGCCCTTGTAGGTAAAGCAAAAAACACAGAAATAATTAACATTAACAATTTACCAACAACAATACATGACAAAAACAAATATAATAAATAAAACAAAACAAAATGTATTCACCCAAAAAAATTCTCTACAAATTAATATACAAAAACAATAGGCTCACGTTTGACCACCATCTCGCCCGTTATAAAGAGAAGATACGATCTTAGATGTAGCACGCTTGTCTAGAGGAAGCCGATAATAACATTCCTTAATATCTAAACCTAAATAAATTACATATATGTATGCCTTAAATCTAAATAAATTATTTATATGTCACCTTATAGACCTGAAACTCGGTTTAGTTTAGAAAATAATTATTTGTTATTTCACAGGATGCAGCGCTAGCAGCGTTACAACGCGTGCTGGTAATCTGCCTACACCTGGCGGCGCTGCTAGCTCGACTGCTCGACGACGACCTGCCAGCCTCCGTACAGCGGCAGATACACGAGTCCGTCTACGAACTAGTCAAACTGGACGTCAAGGTAGGCAGTTTATCAATGAAACCTATTGTATCCTAAAGTACACAGTTGTAGCTTTACACATTGACATTTTGTTGATGTGAACCATCCATTGGCGCGTTGACAGTAAAATTGTCTCGTATGCCGTGACGGCAAACGGCGTGACGCTTTCTCATGCCGTAGAGAGACTACGCCATTTTACTCCTTTCCGTTATGTATGCGTTATCACGCGTTTATTGTTCTCTCTGTGTGTGTTTGTGTGTAATGTGTGTGACATTAGGTGAGTTTAAACATCTACCCTGTCATATATAAAAAATGATGAATGTTGCAGGTGCGGCTGGGTCGGTCTGCTTTACACGTGGCGTGCTCGGCGGAGGGCGCGCGACGCGGGTCTCGCGCGTGGCTCGCGGCGCCGGGCGACGCGTCGCCGTGCTGCCCGCGCCTCGTCGCACTCATGCTGCGCCTCGGAGCCGCGCCCGATGCGCGTGACGCCCACGGCGACACGCCACTACACCTCGTCGCAAAGGTAACGTAAAAAGACACGACCTGAAAGTGCAACCACTTTGAATTTGTTGCTAGACTCTATTAGAGCATGTACTAAAGCACTAGATTTGATATTTATTTTTATCCTTAGACTTTAGAAAATTATAACGAATACAAATATTTGATTGGTAACACCAATGTTACAAGTCACTTCAAAATTTTAAATATATGATGTCATTAAATGAGTTTTAAAACATGTCAACACAAAAATGTCAAAATAAGGTATGCCAATATATATATACATGTAAATATAAAAATATGTCAATACCAAAAAAAATATGTCAATATAATAAAATGACATGACAAAAAAAAACATAATTACTTACTAGTAATTCAATAATCTTTAAGTTTGAAATACTACTACCTACTTGACACTGACAGAATGTACGAAATGCGATGCCAGAAATAAAGATAATATATAGGTATAATCACTTGTCGCTAAATACACGTCCGTGCAAAGATGTTGTTAGGTGCGATCTCGACGCCTAGGTAAACTGTACCCGGCGGAGCTCGAGCACCCACAGGTCCCCAATGAATATAGTCTGGGTACCTTCAAGTCGCGAGTGAATCGGTTTCTTCTAGGCGAGCGTGCTCCACCGTAGACCGCATCTTCGCTTTTTGTAGCGATGATAGCTCAGTGGTTAGCGTGGTAGGTTCGCATGCCGAAGGGCGTGGGTTCAAACCCCAACAATGAGCTTGAGCTGCCGGTGAAGGAAAACATCGTGAGGAAACCATAGCATGGTGGTAGGGTACTTTCTAGTACTCGGCGGGCTAGCTACCACCCTCAAGTTGAAAATCTGCCGCCAAGCATCTAATGGTGTGTTCCGGCAGCCTCACTTGAGAGCCAGTTCCATTCCAGGCTAGGTGTGCTTTACCATCTTCGACCACACCTTCACTTAACATCAGGTGAGCTGTGGTCAAACAACTAGCCTGTCAACAATTAAAAAAAAAAAAAAACATCAGACGGGATGGCGGTCAAACGCAAGCCTATCTATTATAAAAAAAAAAAGGTCACGGTGGCCTCATCTTGGCTTTGTGGTACTTATTTGGAGGGCCTCAAATCTGTTCCCGATAGTACGCACTTACGTCATATTATGTCACTTGTTGTATATTGAGATGAAAAACTTATTAAACAAAATAAAATATTTTAAATTATTATTATTTTTGTATAAATAACTTAATCTTAAAGTTCGTCAGTGGACGGATATGTGACCAGAATGCTGGCAACTAGCTAGCTTTGCATTCTTGTGCTTTTTTTTTTTTCTTTGGTTTTGGCGTCGCGTTTTAGCATTTGCCAGTGTCAAGTAATTATATATTTTCAAGTTTCAAAAGTTAAATAAGTGCCATCGTAGCTAGTTTTATAGTCAAAGTCGTCTTTGTCAAGTCCAAGTTTGTGTCAGTTAATTCCAGTCATGCTTTAGTAAACTAGTGGCAACTTTACTACAAAGCTTCGATGGAGTTTTGGAAGCAACACGAAAACTCATGTTTCACCACATTATATCATTTTCCCACACTCGCGCTTGTAATTCGGCACTTTATGAATAAAACACCACCATTTTTATGCATAAACACTCGACAAAACACTAGTTTTAGAAAAAAATACAACGGAGCGCCACGACTCTTCCCGCGTTCCCGCCAAAACTCATTCTTGTGCTTGTCCATTATTGCCGCTCCGTGGATTGTTCGAGAGCTTCGGTTACGTTAAACGTTACAAGCAAGCGTACAACAAACGTCAAAATTGCTCAAAATGTTTACTGCAATCGCCGTATATAGAAATTATTTTTGTACGACTTATTTTTTTATTAAAAAAAAATTAAATCGTTTTTTTTTTTTTTTTAATTGTTGACAGGCTAGTTATTTGACCACAGCTCACCTGATGTTAAGTGAAGGTGTGGTCGAAGATGGTAAAGCACACCTAGCCTGGAATGGAACTGGCTCTCAAGTGAGGCTGCCGGAACACACCATTAGATGCTTGGTGGCAGATTTTCAACTTGAGAGTGGTAGCTAGCCAGCCGAGTACTAGAAAGTACCCTACCACCATGCTATGGTTTCCTCACGATGTTATCCTTCACCGGCAGCTCAAGCTCATTGTTGGGGTTTGAACCCACGCCCTTCGGCATGCGAACCTACCGCGCTAACCACTGAGCTATCATCGCTACAAACAACATCGCTACAAATCGTTTGACCGCCATATCACCTGTGGTCAAGCAAATATTCAATTTACAGTGGACCATGCTTGCCCCCAAAAAACTCATTTACAGGCGTAGATTAAAAGACATCCAGATTATAGAAATCTATCGGAACACCCTCCAATGTTTAGCGGATCAAGGAAGGTTGGAAGGTCAACTATGAAATGATATCGAATTCATGTGAGCATGGGTGAATTTAATTATGGAGCACGCTATTTAAAATTAAAACTATAAAAAAAACCTTGTCTTTCTTGTTTCCAGTTAAATCCGTGCCCAGCGGGCGTAGTTCGCGCCCTTCTATCGCACGGCGCGCATATCGACACAGTTAACTACGCGGGTGAAACTCCCGAAGCGGTCCTTCGAGCCAGCGGACAAAATCTCTTCGCTATAGTCAATCCACTTCACCACACAACGCTCAAATGTCTCGCGGCTCGCACCGTGAAGAATTATCGTCTGCCATACAGACATATACTGCCTGCTTGTTTACATGCTACGGTCATCGCGCACTGAACTGTTAAAATAACTGTTTCTGTTCTGTTTTTTTTGTGAATGAAAATCAATAGAACGATTTTCAATTAGTTTTTTAAACCTATTGCAGAACTTTTGTTGTTGGGTTTTCTATAATGGGTACAGAAAAAATAATGCCTAATCTGCAGATAAAGTGCCAGTTGATTTGCATGCTATGGATCGTCGCGCAAAGAGCTATTTAACATACTGTTTGTTCAACTTAGGAATCTTTGAGAACGAATTTTTTAGATCGATTTTTTTGTATTGAAAAAAGCTAACGTTGGCTTCAGATACATTACGCTATTATTCTTTTCAACTTTACAAGCTGTCACATTTCAAAACGTGGCAAATTATTGCTACATGATTTTTTAAAGTGTCAAATGCAATAATGATTGAATGGGGCCGAGTAACGAGATCCTAAAATGTCCATCTTTGCTAGTATAAGGCGTCCGCTGCAAACATAAATATTCTTTAAGTGCGTGATAAATGATAGATAATTGCTTCACCACAAAAATCTTTATGATTGCGAACGATTAAAAAGTTAAACTTTAGATTTATTAAATGTTGTGGGTATTTTATGATGGGAATGACCGGTGAAGAAATCGCGGTCAAGAAAATAAAATTTACCTAAGTAATCGTAGACTTGAATGTTCGTCGAACTTTGACAGTTTTTGACTTTGCCAATAGACTTCGACAAACTGAGTCTTGGAATAAATGAGATTCGATTTATAGATGATATAACTGCAGTGCGATGTATTTCTAACATGTTTTTTTTTTTTAAATTAGTTTCATTAAATGCAAGTTAGTGCCATTTTCTTTGTCGGGGTATGCATTATTTCGGTTACGAATTATTTTTCTATCCTCTTGTGTACCTTTTAATTATTTTTCGAGGCTATGTGTACATCGTTTGTGAATCAATTTAAAACCACCGTATTAATTGGATAAACCTTTACTTTTACCTATATCCTAAAATGCTCAATGTTTTAAAATGTATTTTATGTTTATATTTCCGAGGGAATTGTAAATAATATCTTGATTCATAAATATATATATATACCTATATAAACATTATCGGGAATTGAAAAAAATTATATAATTTTGTATCGAAATTTTTAGACGTATTTTTATATTTATCACGATATGTATAACTATGTCACAATCTTTTTAATAGTGTATACAATTTTGGACTCTTAAAAGTAACTCTAGCGCTGTGGTAGAATAATTAAAAATTATTAAGGAAATAGATGTAAATTTAAAAAAGAAATATAGCCATAATTTTTAAGGTACACTATTATCAGTTATATCTAAATAATAGTGCATAATAAGATCAACATAAAACATATAACCTAACATGACATAATGCGATTGGCGTTTCTCATAATATTTACTCACATAAAATCTTTGTTACAAGCTTTTGAAAATGCTGTACATATTAAACAACAGTATAGATTTGTGTAACTAGTGGAGTGTAGATATAAGAACGTTCTTACCAACTATTCATTTATTGATGTTCGGGCTGGTACCTAGTCGAATGGGTGACCGCTAGTGGCATTTACATTTTGTTTGAAATTATTGTGTTATGTTGGAGACTTGCGGTTGATATGGAGTCAAGAGTTATACTAGCCTACTCCTGTCTCATACAAATAAACATATAATCACGCGTTTTTCGTTTTGGTATAAGCAGAATATCTTTCCAGTTTTATTGGCGTTTTCATACTTGCTTGTCGGTTAAGAGAAACGTTTACTTCAACTCTTACTTTTATCTAACAGTGCATTCTCGTTAAAAGTTTCAATTATAACTAAACTTGTCTAATGAAACTCAACTTTTATGAGCATTTATGATGCTTATTGTCAGGCGAGAAACTTGCTTATATCGTTTTCATCATCATTATCATCACCATGTTCAGCTATTTTCATATCATATCGTTTTAGTAAAGAATAATTCTGTTTGATTCGAGCTTACGTGGCTTTCCCTCTAGTTATATCTACTATAGACAGAGAGACATTTCAAGGTAGAACTGAGACCAGAATTTGTGATATATAACCCTTTAAGTTTTGATTCCTCAAAAACGGTATAAGTGATATAAAGTATGTTTACATATCGTATAACTACGTAAAATATT
The DNA here is from genome assembly GCA_905404145.2 of Biston betularia. NCBI lineage: Eukaryota > Metazoa > Arthropoda > Insecta > Lepidoptera > Geometridae > Biston > Biston betularia. The sequence goes on from FR989877.1 coordinate 4,211,828, forward strand.
CAATACACCTGTTAATTATGACAAATTAGATGAAAAGTACTAGCATTTCTATCTTATCCTAAAAACTACATAGTAAACAATTTTCCAGCATTTTCTAGGTATGTCTAGGTTATATGTACAGTCGGGAGAAAAATGTTTCGTATTTGTAACATAAATCTTATTACCAAATAAGACAGTATGCGTACATATCTGCAGAAACTAAACACTACATCTTTTCTTTGTGAGCTACCCGCACGAGCATTTTTTTGTTCTCATAATCGCCTAACGGAAATCGGGATCGGTCTATTGAGTATTCTTTTGTAGGCTAATGCGTAGACGCATGGTTCAGGACTAGAGAACCGACGCGTATTCCTGAGCTTGCACAATCCCTAGTCCAAATATTAATGTTATTATTAGCTAAGACGTTTTTATGTGTAGATGCGGTGACCACACTTTATTATGGCAAAAGCAAGAACAGTATTAGCTTTGTCGCGACTGATCTCTAGTGTCACTAGAGAAATGGGTCGATGTAATTTTAATAGTGAAATGTCGACGCGTTTATATTAAAAATAAAAATATGTCATAGTTTGTTAGGATCTACATTCTTCGTAACTACGTAGGTTATTCTCTTTTAGACGCTACATATGAAGAGGATTATTAATCTACATACAATTGGAGAATATAAAACAAATTATTATAATGTCCTAGGATAATCGATATTGTAATACGTATAAATTGGTATTGTATGATAATTATAATCTAGATGGGTAAAAATTGTTAGAACTGATTATAAAATGTTAATTATTATTTTATTTGTGTATTCGACGGCGATGGTACGTCCGAAATATGATTATTGTGTGTATTTTGACATAGTATATTTGATTAGTAATATTGAGTGATGATTACATGCTAGTTATTTTTGAAATTAATAAAATGCTTTAAAAATTATGAATGGTTTTCTTGAAACAAAAAGGTAAATAAACAAACTTTATTAAGATAATTAACAAAAAATTAAAAAACTTCAAATCCCCAAAGTGGGCATTTAATGTTTTTTCTTTCAAAAAATGTGGCTATACATTTCTTGAAAGAAAAAACAAACGTGACACTCAGGATGATGGTGGATTGGATGATAACGATACATCCAAATCCGTTCAGCCGTTTCACATTTAAAATTTATTGTGGAATAAAGAAATGAATGTTGAAAACATTAACTCTTTTTTTATCAGTCGTGTAATTATTTACCTTTTTACCCGACTGCGATTAAGCCCAAAAAGGAGGATTGCTTGACCTGCATGTATGTCCGGCTTTGTTCCCTCGAATTACCAAACGGCTGAACGGATTTTGATGAGTAATGTGTCGTTAGAATCATTTTTATTGCGCTAGTGTCATGAGTAAAAGAAACGACATCACTGTTGGATTATTGGTAGTATATTTGCCTTAAAAGATGTAGGGTGTGGGTTCGATTTCCGCCCAGGACAAACATTTTAAGGTTTTACAAATGGGTGTGTACTGCATGTATTACGTATATAATAAGTATATGTTTTCAAAAAAAGTATGTATTCTATCAGTTGTCTGACTTGACACAATTTTTGCTTAGCTTAGGGTCAGATGGCGCTGTGTAATGTCCTACGACGTTTAACGCATGTTTACAGCGATTTATATATATAACTTTGATGCAGAACTATGAGTAGCAAAGTCTGGGGCATCGCTGCTTTGGCGCTAATTATTTTGACACTTGCGATGGTTAGTTTCAAAAGCCCTGTAATTTCGTTAGCTGTAGTCATCATCATCATCATTTCAGCCGTAGGACGTCCACTGCTGGACATAGGCCTCCCCCATTGATTTGGAAGCGGCGCTGGAAGCGGCTCGCATCCAGCGCGTTCCTGCGGTCTTTACTAGGTCGTCTGTCCACCTTGTGGGTGGACGTCCTACGCTGCGCTTGCCGGTCCGTGGTCTCCACTCCAAAACTTTGCAGCCGCTTTGCTTTGTTAGGTGTAGTAGTCTACATAAAACAATAAATCCGCTAAGTATATATAATGTATTTATCATATAACAAAAACAGGACATTTATAATAACGTTCATACACGACGAAAACTTCTTAGCATTCAATGGTTGGTATCACCGTACGGTCCACCGCGTTGAAGGGACAGGGACTCTTACTGTACAGTGCCCAATACTTGCGACTTTTAGGTTTCCTCCTTATAGGGCTCTTTTGAATACATATTAACGCCCTCCATCACTATCTGTTTTTCGTGGTTTTTTTCTGTCTCCATATTAACGTTGCCTGGAAGAGATCGCTCTCAGCGACAAAGCCGCTAATTGTTCCACTAGTCAGGTTTTATATTGGCATAGTAATTGTTTGTAATTGGTGTGAATAATAAAGAGTTATTGTTATTAACAGTGTTCCCATCTCGGCTCAACCAAATTTGATATGATCCTACCAAGGCTGCTTCGGATACTCTTGAGTGTTCATGGTATTTGTTTAGTGTATTTCCGCTTTATCGCTTTTCCGTGTATTTTTTAAGCGGATATACACTAAATATAAATATATAATGATAATTGATTGATTCAGGCGTTACTTTGCGGAAGTTCATTTTAAATATTCAAGGTATATATTTAGTTTATTTCCGCTTAACAGTCGTTCCAGTTACAACCAACCAACAAATCAACCTGTGACTCAGTCTCGACCAAACGCTCGAGAAGTCAACACGTCCTGAGGATGCTTCGTGTAGAGTAAGTTCAACAAGTATGTACCTACTGCACGTTTGAGTTTTCTTGAAAAAAAAGGAATGAAAATCATTAAAACTAAGTAAACAAATTGAAATATTAAGATTTGTTAAAATAATGCGATTAAAAAATCCTACTATAAAGTATATAAAATAGAAGTGTACATCTAGATTCCTTACTGCTCAAATATCTATTGTGCCTGTTATTCTGTAGGAGTGGAGTTTCCGTTCTAAAGACGGAAATAATAAAGGGAGGGTATTCGAACAAAGCGAAGGTTCAAGCTGAATGCTTAGAGCGCAATTACAGATGTCGAGAGCGAGCCTCGGTGTGAATGAGGCTTTATTTTATTAACTGGTTACGGGGAAATGATTTTCATAGCGCACAATGTAGGTACAATGCTGGTAAAGTTAAGGTAAGAGCACTGAACGGGTTTCATTGTTATTCGTCTTAATTAAAATGTTATCGAACTTTTGCTGTGTATTGACTTCATTGTTTAATTTTTCACTTTATTAGTTGTGCCTATGTAAATAGATAGATTTTTGTTTTACTTGTGTTAGATTACTCGCGTTTAATTATATCGCATACTCTGACTAACGTAGAAAACACGTCACGTGCGAAGCAAGACGAGGCCGCGCGTGTTATACCTATTCAGCGTTGTCTCCGTGAAGAAGGCCACCAGATTTCAATTTTCATCACTAGATCATTTCGATTTCAATCCAGACTAGGTGTGTTATTATCATCTTCGACTGCACCGTCACTTAACTTCAGATGAGCTGTAGTAGATATAACACCTGCCTGTCAACCATACAGAAAAGCTTAGTATTAATTATTATTGTTCCGCGTAACTCAGTGTTGTCCTATACCTATAAATAGGTATGTAGATATACTCTGTACATATGTATATAAATAGTGAACATTCATTTTCTGTACACCTAAATTGAATTCAAAGTATATTAATTAAAATATACTTGCTTTTCGTAGTTCACTTTATATCTTATATTATTTATTTATCGTTAAATGTACGACCATATATATTTTCTCGGCTAAACACAACACTGTATGTATTTTGCTAAATAAGTTTGGTAATTAACTGAGCTACCAAAATATGATCACTTTTTTTTTTATGTAAAAGTAATGAGATCATCGAGGCGCTCTCCTGATGTTAATAGATAACGCCTGTCCATGACCATCGCAGCGATACACAGAACTTTGAGTAACAAAACAACGTCCAGGGCATCGCTGCTTTGGCGCTCATTACTTTGAGACTTAACCCAGTAGCATCACCTCAAGTATAATTAAGTCCTTTATTGCAACAAACGAATCAATGAAGATTCTGCATAATGACTTTTACAAAGTGGAAACTCCGAATAAAAATTCAAAAGCTGCATAGGTAATACCCATTAAACTTGTGAGACCTAAGCTCCTTGAAGCAATATCCAATTAGCGGGTACCTAGCTGAGGCAATCTAGTACCTAACAAGGAGAACCACGGATCTTAGAACTTATTCTAATGAAATAATATCGGAAAAGCTTATTTATACTTAGGTTCGACTTACCTTTGGATAGAAACTTCGTATACATATGTTTAAGGCTCTTTTGACGTGAACATTTTTGCTTCAATAAGTGGGAGCCAATTAAAACATTTCTTTTTTAATGTAAGAAGTATTGTGACGAACGAGACGCTCTCCTGATGGTTATGTTTGTTTTGATGCGCGCCTACAACCATGTTCTTTACTGAGGGGTTGGCTGGCAGAAAATGCTTTAGCATTAAGTCCTCCCTTTGTACATATTTTTCTATAAAGTGTGCAACAAAGAATTAAATAAATAAGAGATAACGCCTGTCCATGACCATTACAGCGATTACAGCGAACACAGCGAACTTTGAGCAACAAAATGAAGTCCAGGCTTCACTGCTTTGGCGCTCATTACTTTGAGACTTTCGATGGTTAGTCTCAACAACCCAGTAATTTCGCTAGCTACAGTGCCCTTTAAACCGGAACACAGTAATGTTTACACACTACTGCTTGGCGGCAGAGTAACTGGTATTGCGGTGGTACCTACCTTGACGACCTCCTGCTAACGAGATACCAAGTATATTTACCATATGATTATATTTGTCACCGGGACTTAATCGCGCACAAAATACCATGCAATTAGTTTTTTTTATTTCTCTCGACGATTCGGCCATGTTTGACTCGGTTACCTGGACGTTTTGACTATGTCGCGATAGCTGTGGTCACGAGTTGGTATAGCCAACATGTTGAAGTAAATAAATAAAACTAGTTTCATAGCATTTTGTGTGCGATAAGTCCCGATGATAAACATAATTATGTGTTCAAGTAGCGAAAGTTTAGAAAGTATGATGTTAACAAAATCGGGGAATACAGTCTGGCGTTGCAGCTACATAATTCAAAATAAAATTATACCACACGATAGCTAAAGGATCAAACAATTTGTTTGGTAGGATAAAGATTTGAAACATGGAAATCCGATGAATTTCTAAGTATTTAAATGTGTTTCATTCACGTACACACGGATGAGTTCAACTAATAGCCACATGCCGATTAAAAAAATATGTAAATAGATTAACTTTAAGCAACGTATATAATATATGCAACACGTTACTGCTACTATATCTATGTTTCTAGCTAGTTGTCATCGCATTGGTGTAGTTTTGTTTTACCATAAAGTTAAGTACACTGAATATATATATATGAATAAGCTATTTTTTTTATTGCACCTATATGTGCCCTTACCCTTTTTGTGAAATAAATTTATCTTTATCATTAGCTTATTGCTACTTGTTAAAAAAAATTCAAATGCGCATATTATCCCACTTTAAAATAAATATCCGTCGTTAGCCCATAAAATCTAAAAACGGTCTAACTAAAAACTGTAACGCTTCACATTCCGAGCGTTTCCTCACTTCAATGGCGCCTGATTTTAATGACGTCTCTATGAATTACACCCTCAGTGAATTATCCCCAGCATTTGCGTCAGTCAACGCAGGTGTACCATATATCAACAGAGAATTCTAATATTCTTTTGTCCCGTAGATTCGCCGTATAAATCTTTGGTAAGAGCCGTATAAAGCGAGTGCTGTCCGAACAAAGTTATCTCCAAGTGTTTTATGGTGGAATTTGTACCTAGTAACTTTAACTATCTACTTGAGGCGACCTACATATTTTATCTGCAAATCTGCAACTGCTTCTTCGCGGTCGGAGTTCGTAAGTTTTTTGGTGAAAAGATTTTATTGCGCTTTCTTCTATGGGGCTTTGTCCTTTATTACCGCTATTTGCAGAATAGATAGCACTAGAGTACTATGAGTATTTTTGTTTCATTTATACGGGATATCTCACGTTTGAACAGGTTTTGAGTTTTGGTGACAAGCGTCTCGTTCGGCTCATTACAAAAAGTTCGTAGTTCGTAGGGATGATAGCTCAGTGGTTAGCGCGGTAGGTTCGCATGCCGAAGGGCGTGGGTTCAAACCCCAACAATCAGCTTGAGCTGCCGGTGAAGGAAAACATCGTGAGGAAACCATAGCATGGTGGTAGGGTACTTTCTAGTACTCGGCTGGCTAGCTACCACCCTCAAGTTGAAAATCTGCCGCCAAGCATCTAACGGTGTGTTCCAGCAGCCTCACTTGAGAGCCAGTTCCATTCCAGGCTAGGTGTGCTTTACCATCTTCGACCACACCTTCACTTAACATCAGGTGAGCTGTGGTCAAACAACTAGCCTGTCAAACATTAAAAAAAAAAAAAGTATTTTTTGTTTTTTTCTCCCCACAAAGCTATTAACCTAGGAATTTCGAGGAACAATTGTTACGTCAGTTTCCAAACAGAATAAATTTGAGGCACCAGGTAGATTTATGTATCTCTTTTGTTTACACATATTTATCTAGGTTATTTCTCAGGATTACTTTAGCTTAGCTAGGTCACGACATTGCCCCTTGGATATAAATAATCTTCTAAACCACAAGCTGAATACAAACTTAGGATTACCTTAAGCCGTCTTATTGTACCAGACCCTTTGTCTTTACAACTACAAGTGAAAGCTACTTATTATATGTAAATGAATTTTAATCTAAATAAAAAAGTTCAACTAATAAATAAATAAATATCACAGGACGTTACACACAGCGCCATCTGATCCCAAACTAAGCAGAGCTTGTGCTATGGAAGACAGATAACTGATAGAATACTTAAATACTTTTTTTTTTGGAAATACATACTTATAATACACACCCAGACACAGAACAAACATCGATGTTAGTCACACAAATGTTAGTCCTGAGTGGGAATCGAACCCACGCCCTTCAGCTCTCGAAGCAGACATACTACCAATGAACCAACAGGGCTGTCACTGTTGTGATATTAGCAGAGATTTTGTAAGCATTAGGTATAGCTCAGTGGTTAATTCACACGGATCATATGCCGAAGCGTGTGATCCGACCGTGCGTGGGTTCGAACCTCAACAAAAAGCTTAAACTGCTGATGAAGGATATCATCGTGAGGAAACCGTAACAATCATTTTGAAATTCTACCTTCAAGCATCTAACAAAAATAATGATCAATGATTTTGTAATAGAACTGCACTCCCTAAGTTTTATGTACATACTCTAATAGGGCTTTATGTATTTTTAAAATAGTATATTAAGTGGTAACTAACCGTAGGAATATATTGTTGCAATAAAGTATTGAGTGTAAAAAATAAGAGAGAATAATTATATTTTGTAATAAACTAGCTGCGGCCCGTATTTTCGCTGTTTTTTGTTTCACATAAAATGTCATCCAAATTTCCTACTTTTCGTGTAAACTCTCCAAACATATTTTTTCATACAATCCTTGTCAATTACGAACACAACGGAAAATAAATCATTAGAAATTCCAATTCAACCGTTTTATTTCTTGTTGACATAAACCCATTTCGCATAAAACATACTAAACACTTATTATGTATTTACAAAAAAAAAGTAAGTATTCTATCAGTTATCTGACTGCCATAGTACAAGCTTTGCTTAGTTTGGGGTCAGATGGCGCTGTGTGTAATGTCCTTCGATATTTGTTTCTTTATTAATTTATTTGTTAGGGCAAGCTTACCAAATAGTGCTTTGTAAGGCATAAGTGTTCACCATCTTTCATAAATTTCAACCAGTCAACGACGAAGACATCTTCAAGCCCTAAATTGCCCTGTATTAAAGCCTAGTTCTAAACTTCTGAGCTTTGTCCACGGCGGTTTCAATCTTGGAAAATCCCATGAGGGTCGTAACATTGAAATATGACTATTATTAAGAACTTTATAGCTCTTTTATTTCATTTTTCCATGTGATATTTTTGTATTACATAAGGAAGTATTATTTGTTTTTGTTACTATTTCTCAGTAGCGTAGTTTTTTCGGAAGCGCGTAATAGATATCGCAATATAAAATTCAGGGTACTGGGACTTTATTTTTCTACTCAAAGTTCTGTGTAATGCTGCAATGGGCATGGACATGCGTTATCTCTTACCTTGAGGAGAGCGACTCGTTCGTCTCATTATAGAAAAAGTGTATAGTTTTTTAAGGCACATAAAAAATATTTCTGTGTGTACTAGTTTGAAGTGTACTATAGTACAGCTAGGTAAATTACAGGACTGAATTAAAAGCCAAAGCCGCGACGTCTACTCTGTTTTGTACAAAATTCTGGATACCACGGTAATGATCAAGGCATTACTTTTTAAGTCGAGGAGGGCGTTTGTCTCAATGGTTTTACAATAATAATAAAAACTAGTTAACATATTTTAAGTAAAAGTAATGATACGAATAAGACGCTCTCCTAATGGTAACAGATAGGTAATGCCTGTCTATGACCATTGCAGCGATATCCAGAACGTTGAGTAGCAGAACAAAATCCGGGGCATCGCTGTTTTGGCGCTCATTACTTTGAGACCCTGGGTGGTTAGTCTCAACATCCCTGTAATTTTGCTAAATGCCGTTAACCCTTCAAGCCTCAATACAGTAATGTACAGTACTTATGTTTACTTCTCGGTAGAACATCTGCGACTGCGTCGGTACCTACCTAGACGACCTCCAGCTAATGAGATCTACACAGAGTATACCAAAGAGTTATATGTCAACACTTTAACATCTCTACTAGCCCCATTCAAGACATCCAACCACGCACTTACAGCTTTAACTACCTTCACAAACCTGACGGAAAATTGCCGTTGACACTTTTACGTCGCTCCATAAACGTTGGCCATAAACTATATCTCAACCAACACCTTTCAGGTGTCCTGGTAGGGCTTTAACAGGACAATTAATGCCATAAACACATAAACAGCTACTATCGAATTTATTGCCCTAACTATTCGTGTTATATCGGTAGGGTTGGAGAACAAATCGTAAACGTGCTATCGATAAGAAGATAGCTATGGAAATAGCTATGGACAGCAGTTAATGCGTTTATGGGATAGTTTATGTTATTTATATGGTTAAGACTCAAAGGGCTTTTGGTACGTTCAATAGGTACGATCTTTCAGTAGGTTTAATAGGAGTCTTAAAGGTATCTTTGTGGCGATGATGGCTCATTTACTTGTGGTTGATCTTCTTAGCAGAAGGTCGTCTAAGTAGGTACCACTGCAGTACCAGATATTCTGCCGCCCAGCAGTAGTGTGTAAACTTTACTGTTTCGGTTTTAATACTGCAACTAGATACATTACAGGGCTGTTACGACTAACCATCGAAAGTCTCAAATTAATGAGCGCCAAAGCAGCGTAGCCCTGGAATTTGTTTTGCTGCTCAAAGTTCTGTGTATTGCTGCAATGGTCATGGACATGCGTTATCTTTTACCATCACCAGAGCGCATCGTTCGTCTCATTACTTTATCATAAAAAAAAAAATCTATCTATACTATCATAAAGAGGAAAGATTTGATTGTTTGTTTGTTTGTTTGTATTGAATAGGCTCCGAAACTACAGGACCGATTTCAAATTCTTTCACCGTTGGAAAGCTACACTATGTCCGGGGGACATAGGCTACTTTTTATTCCTGTATTCCCACGGGAACGGGAACTACGCGGGTGAAACGGCGAGGCGCCCGCTAGTTTAGAATAAAATCTTGCCTTAGTCTAGTCCCATTGTAAACGTTGTTCACAATATTGTGTTGTTCAGCAGTAGCATGCTTCCCCGAAACACGTTTCATAGTAATGTAAACCTTAAAAGTTTAACCGCGTTTCAAAAATTTATGACTTCCTAGAAAATTTAAGTAGGTAAATCAGACCCTTAATGACAGTCGTTCTAACTACATGCTCTAACTTAGTCAAAGACTCAGGGATGTTTTCGCCTCGGGATCCCCTAGGATATAATTTATTTGACAAGACAGACGAGGTCTTAAGAGTAACAGGGAGGAAAAGTAAGAACTATATCGTACATAACATTTGTAACAAGATCAAAAGATGCCATATACTGAAATATACGATTTAATGTGACAAGGTTCTTTAAAGGCGAGCGATTAAGTCGTGTTGGCTTTATGTGACTCCTCATGGTCCCGAATTTCTCGAGCACACAATTACAGACATTCATTATGAGATGTTTGCATTTCCCGTCCTAAACGTGAAATTTGATTTATAAACGAAATCTACAAGGTTTACTGTACACATTACCTAATATTAAACCAGTAGGTAAATAAATACAAATACAAATCTTTTATTAATAACATCAAAGTTACAGGTCATATTCATTCATATTTAAAAATATCAAAGTTATAACATAATTATGTTAATACAATGAAAATGTCAATGAAATAATAATTAGGTATGTCACATATAAAATAATTATGTCAATATGATTAAATGTCCTCTTCAAGTCCTCATTTTTTAACAAACATATTTGATTCTTTAACTATTGAGTGAAATTTTTAATGTAAATTATATATTTGTAGCTGCAATACCAAAGTCTATCCTCCGATTTCGTTATCATCAGATTTCTGTATCCCATTATAGATGCAAATTTATAGACATCATAACCAGCTTTATTTTTGCGTAGAGTATAAAGTATTCCAGATTAGAACAACGCAATAAATAATAATCAATCAAATACAAATATTTTATTGATAACACCAAATGTCAAATCAATGTGAAGCCAAATTTTCGTAAATTTCTTTTTTTTTTTTAATGGTTGACAGGCTAGTTGTTTGACCACAGCTCACCTGATGTTAAGTGAAGGTGTGGTCGAAGATTTTCGACTTGAGGCTGGTAGCTAGCCAGCTGAGTACTAGAAAGTACGCTACCACCATGCTATGGTTTCCTCACGATGTTTTCTTTCACTGGCAGCTGAAGCTCATTGTTGGGGTTTGAACCCACGCCCTTCGGCATGCGAACCTACCGCGCTAACCACTGAGCTATCATCGCTACATACGTGTACCTATCATTAAAAAAAGTTATAAAACTCTAATTATTTACATGTCAATAAATAAAAACAAAATGTCAAATAATCTTGGTACTCGATGCCCTACAACCATTTTACAGCCTGTGTTTTAAGCTCGTTCAATATGTAGGTATTAAGTTTGTGTTGGTATCCTTTGTACAAGGCTGCCCGAGTAGATTACATCTCATGTCGGTGGTCTCGCCTAGTTATAGTATAAATGTAAACATGACTGTATTCTTGATTGTTACTGTACTTATCGAAATTGATTTGCTAAGGGCAACGACTAATGTATATTCAGAGAACTTCAAAACAAAAAGATGCGACGAACATTTAAAAAAATAACCATTAAATAAATAAAACAAAATAATTATTGATTTCACTTTGTTACATAGGCACATAATCATTATTGGGATCACAAGTACATAAATAGAAACCCACGGCGATTTCAATTTGGTACTAAGAGAAGAGTCTTGGTTTTTCAATATAAGACAGTTTTCCTCCTATTTTACGCGCGTTTTCTTCAGGCTCCCACTGTCAGATGTCATTTGGACCGCCTGTCGGGTACGCTTATCAGCGCGCCCTGCCTTATGAACAAATATGCCCTGAGAGGTCCTTGAATACAAATTAGGTAGAATGCAATTTCGTGGACTGATGTGACGTTTTGAGCGGGTTCCAACGCCTCACCAGATGTTGAGGGGTTACCGTCGACTTTATATATTATTCACCTACACGTTTGATCATTAGCAAACTGCAATAAATTCGATGAAATTGTGTAAAGTTAAAAGGTGGCAAGCGTATTACTTATTAGATGTGTTTGGTACATAATTGATTGATTGGGTAAGATAAGATGAGATAAACTTTATTGCTTTAAACTGTGTACATGATGGCCTTATATATAGGTTTTGATTCCACAGTTTATCCTAGCGGTAAAATGCAATATTTTCTTATATAACTAGGTTCACAAACTAAAAGGAACAATTATGAAACATAAAAATTAAAATAGAAATAAATGAGATACCTAAACAAGACACACTCTTATAAGACGCACTTGAGGTACCCAGAACTTGGAGTATTACAATAAAGGAAACCATCATTGCACAGATAAAGGATTAGCAAGTTGAACTGGCAGTAGGCAAGGCACATAGCACGCAGAACTAATGGCCAATGGGGCTGCTAAAATCTTGAGTGAAGACCACGGACCGGCAAGCGCAGGGTAGAACGTCTACAAGGTAGTCAGATGACCTAATAAATACCGCAGGAACGTTTGATTATCGTGGACATAATCCTCAATCAAAGAATGCCGTTGATAGATTGGTAAAGGAGTTCCCAGATCATTAAGTTAGTAATAGTTCTAAACTGTTTGGAATTTGAAATATTTTTTCGTATGTTAATATATTTCATTCGTGTCTCTCATTTAGTATTCATACTCGCCTCCTTCACAGCGTTTGTAATTACTACTTGAGACTTACAATTCTCTATTTTTCTTAACAATTCTAGTTTGCACGTTTTGCCTGCATTCTATTAATACGTAAGTGTAACAGCGACAAAGAAAGTAATAAACGATTCTTTATTGCATTGTTTACTGTTTATTTTTCTTAGTGGAATAGAAAATATAAAATTGCTTTTACTCGGCGAAGCGGGAGATATTAATTTTCCGAATACAATATTGAATGTCGCTGTAAATCTTACGTGTGCATTGTGTGCTAGAGAATTGTTAATTTAAGTATTATAATTTTGTTTGTACACTATTCGTGTTGAATATGTGATTAATAATGTATAACATTTACTTGCTCTGAAAAGTAAATCACTTTACTCGGAGATAAATGACAGAATTCTAATGGGGATGAATTTTGCAGCACGAGCGAAGCGAGGAGAAAATCTCTCGTTTTAAATTTTACTTTTTTTTTTAATGGTTGACAGGCTAGGTGTTTGACCACAGCTCACCTGATATTAAGTGACGGTGTGGTCGAAGATGGTAAACACACATTCTGGAATAGAACTGGCTCTCAAGTGCGGCTGCCGGAACACACCGTTAGGTGCTTGGCGACAGATTTTCAACTTGAGGGTGGTAGCTAGCCAGCTGAGTACTAGAAGGTACCCTACCACCATGCTATGGCTTCCTCACGATGTTTTCCTTCACCGGCAGCTCAAGCCGATTGTTGGGGTTTGAAGCCACGCCCTTCGGCATGCGAATCGACCGCGCTAACCACTCAGCTATCATCGCTACAAACTCGCAACTCGCACTTGAAGCGCACTACTTACGCTACTTATTATAATTTGAAAACATAATAATATTCAGATCGTTCATGTCTGCTCATTGTTTACTTATCTGATTAGTTTAAAATTAACCCATAGTTGTAAATTTTAAACATATAAATCAAAACATTAAGGAATCTTCTTGTTAGACCTGTGACTAATTACCTGCTTACACGACAGTTTTTATATCCTTATGGGACTATAGAAACTGACGTGGTTTTGACATAGTTTTGGAATAAAGTCTGTAGTCGTAGTATCCGACACAATTAAACGTGAGTAATTTCGCATAAAGAAAACAAAACCCTTTTGTGGTTTAATTTTTTTTAAATCAAAGTTTGATCACGTGGTACTGAAAATAAGCTTGTTTTTCAGTGTCAATAATGGAGCTCTTTAAGAAAAAATATGCAATAAAATATGTAAATATACATAGTTTCATCTTTTTCAAAATTATTTTTGCACTTGCTTAGTAATAATTCTAGAAACTTAAATATGTATAGGTACTAGACATTGCATTAGGTTTGTAGACGTCACAAAATTAACTAATTTTTCTCTAACTAAATATTAAATTTAATATCTGCCGTCCTAAGTAATGTTAACACTTTCATTGCCACCACTATTTCCGCGTAGTTCCCAGCGATGCCGCCCTATATAAAACGCGAGCACGCAAGGCTAAAGACTGCAAGATGAAATAACCATGGGAACGCTAGGCATGTTCACTGGCACTGTATAAACGTGAAATCATAAAAATCCGTATTTCGGCTTCAGATAGAAAATATGCCCAAATTCATGAAAAATCGGGAAGACGCCTGGCGTACTCGCGGCATCGCGATAGGAATTCGTGTGGACATGCACGCATCGACATGCTAGGCGTGTCGGCGGCATTGAATGTGTTAATATTGTAAAAGGTTAGCAAATATTACATCAAAGATTGAACGCGAGGACATTCCTCATAGAACTTTGAAATGTAAATACGCCGTGAATCATTACTATAAAAGCTAAACACTTCTATTGAGAACAGTAGATAAGAGACTTAACAAGCACGAGAGAAAAATAATAAAGAAAAACTCGGGACGGACAAGCATTTAATGAATTCACAATTTGCATAACGACAACGACCTAAAGAAAAAACAGGAAATATATAGAGTACAGAGTAACCAAAGGGCTATTAAGTATCTTCCTTAAACAATGGAACCTAGGTACCAAATAACTATTAGTTAAAATTTTTGCAGTTGGTATTTTTTTCTTAGTTTTTGGCATCGCACTTTATATATTTCCCAATGTCAAACATTTCGATATTTTAAAATATTTTTTTACAAATAAAGTGATAAGTTTAAATCACAAAGAAAGTCATGGTCGAGTCCAGTCATGACTTCAAATTAGTGGCGACTTTATTACAAGCTTCGAAAGAGTTTTGAAAGAAACACGAAAAGTAATGTTACACCACATTACGAAAACATCGCATTTTCACACTTACGTACAAATACAAATACATAAATGTATTTATTACACTTGTTACATAATCTAGGTAACAAGTGCTTCCTTCATATTTATAATGGGTAATTGCAAGCTGCTAGTGTAAAATTTCTACGTTAAAATATAAACTAAGTAATTGGCGCTTTTCATAGCTTCCATAAAACAAAATATGAATTTATTATTAAAGTTGAACCCATTACAGCACTACTTTGTATTTAACGGGGTAGTTAGATGTATTCTGACCTAAAAATCAAATAAAAGCTTAATAAACAGGTTACGCACAACGCAGTAAGGAGCTTAATGCAAGTGACCCTGAATCTTAAAAATAACTGGGAAATATTATGTATATCCAACAGAATGTACGGAGACGTTTATGACATTATAATTTTAGTGTCAGTCACAGAGTAAACAACGAGGATGACTACCTTTTGCTTTACTAGCAGATCCGCGTAACCTTGCAAATATTTTAATTTTGTAAATTCTTCATGTTGATAAAGTTTAAATTATAACTGTACATAAATATTGTCTTAGATATATATACAAAGGCTAGCTGTTTGACCACAGCTCACCTGACCTTAAATGACGGTATGATCAAAGATGGTAAATACACTTAGCCTGGAATGGAACTAACTCTCAAATGAGTGTGGCTGCCGTAACACACCAGACAAAACAAAAGTACGGATTTACTCATGTTTTGATTAGGTCGAATCCTATAGGAATAGATATAGTCCCATCCGATGACCTTTTTCAAGGAGTCAATGATAAGTAAGACGCGCGCGTGATCTCTGCGTGGGTCGCACTATTCGCTCCCATAAAAAAAATGGTAGTAAATATTTTGAAATAGTCATAATATACTGTACTGCACAACTTATTTGGTAAACTCTGAGCTGCTCCATAAAATCCAAGTTAGAAAAGGAAGTCGTTTGTAATCGCGCTCTTGTCTCTTTTATTATTGGTGTCCCTTTTGTTCTGGCTTTAAATTAAAGACTGACCCTAACTTTTCCCGTCGTCTGTCTCGAAGTCTTTAGTAACTCAAGCTGTCTAATTAAAGGAAACACTTCTGTGGGTATCAACTGCCTTCAATTCTATCTTCCATCTTATACATTTAAGGCGGTATTGTGTGTCTTTCGGCAATTTTAGTTTTTCATTTTTTTTACTACTAGCTGCGCCCACGTGAACTCAACATTTTCGGAGTAAAAATAGCCTATGTAAATCCAGGGTGTCAGCTACCTTCATACCAAATTTCAAAATTCGTCCAGCCGTTTGAGTGGGAAGAAGCAACAAACATGTAAACACGCTTACATACTAACAAACTTTCACACCAGAACACAGTATTACTACACTACTAGCGATGATAGCTCAGTGGTTAGCGCGGTAGGTTCGCATGCCGAAGGGCGTGGGTCCAAACCCCAACAATGAGCTTGAGCTGCCGGTGAAGGAAAACATCGTGAGGAAACCATAGCATGGTGGTAGCTACTTTCTAGTACTCGGCTGGCTAGCTACCACCCTCAAGTTGAAAATCTGCCGCCAAGCATCTAACGGTGTGTTCCGGCAGCCTCACTTGAGAGCCAGTTCCATTCCAGGCTAGGTGTGCTTTACCATCTTCGACCACACCTTCACTTAACATCAGGTGAGCTGTGGTCAAACACATAGCCTGTCAACCATAAAAAAAAACTACTGCTTGGCGGCAGAATATCTGGTACTGCGGTGGTACCCACCTATACGACCTCCTGCTAAGGGGACCACCAAGTAAAGTGATTCAAGTAATTAGCGTGCTCAAAACGTTGAAATATAAGACCTTAACAAAAACTTCAGAAGCTTTTTGAACGTAAAACTTGAGCGTCAGAACTATCCGTAACAGAGTAAATCGCATTCGCGACATGTATTTCCTCTTACCTTTTCGTTCGCCACTCGGAAAGCTGACACGGACTTTAATTTTGGTAATTTTTTGCCGGAAAAGTCAGTTCAGCGGTCAAAAGGAATGATTTCATTTCTGTAGATGTGCTCTCACGTACTTGTAGTGGTCGTATTAATTAAATGCAAGCCCCTCAGTCCATTTTACGAGACCCCACAGAGTGAAACTCGTTTCGTTGATCCTCTTCCACTCATAAGCAATTACTTTGCCCAAACGACTTTCCGACTGGTCTTGAACGTGGAAAGAAATTAAGCCGTGCGGATTTTTGGGTTTACAACTTCAGTAGAAGTTAGCGGCTTAACTATAAACTATCAGGTGTGCGGTAATTGGGTGCTTTAGCGTTGCAATGTGCTGCGTTGCATCGCAATGAAGCGGATATATTATGGCTTTGTGTTTACCCTAACTAGCTCATCAACTGCGTTTAAACTACATTTGATGACCAGTTTTTAAACTCATGTTTAACGAGAACCAAACAAGAGATACGGGTCGCGGTTTAATCAAGCCGGCAATCGTTTCTTCCACGTTAAAACTACGGCAGTTAAGTGTATAATAAAGAACTTTTTACGAGGCGATTAAGTGAGCTGCGCAAACTTGAATACTGAATAACACGCCATACTGTTAATAAATCTTAGTATGGATAGCAGATGGACACTTTTAAGAAAAAAAAGAAAACATTTATTTTGACAAACACAACACTACAACAACGTCAAACAACAATTAAAAAAACGACAAAAATAACAAACAAGATTTTATGTTATACTATTGTGTTTTTTATGTAAAAGTAATGAGACGAACGAGACGCTTTCTTGATGGTAAAAGATAACTATTGCAGCGATACACTTTAAACAGCAAAACAAAGCAAAATAAAATTTAATTAATTTTTATGTAGGTATGTAACTTTTGAACAATAAAGATTAATCTATTCTATTCTATAAAATCTTGCCCCCGTACTCTGAGGTCATGCGATATCATATGCGTAATCTCTTACCATCAAGAGAGCGTCTTGTTCGTCTAATTACTTTTACATAAAACACAATAGTTTTTTTTGTTTTTCAGGTTAGGTGTTTGACCACAGCTCATCTGATGTTAAGTGACGGTGTGTCCGAAGATGGAAATAAGGCCGAGAATAGTTTTTATTGTTTGTTATTTTTGTCGTCTTTTTATTATTTATTTGTAGTGTTGTATGTTAAAATAACTGTTTTCTTTTTACTTAGTCCTGAGTGGAAATCGAACCCATGCTCTTCAGCTCACGACGCAGTAGGTACTACTAAGTACCAAATGACCTAACAGGGCAGTTTAAATACTTTTACGTACTTTTTATTTTGTTTTATAATCACCCACTTATTTACAAAACAACATTTATATTGGTTGTACTGTTGGTAGTGCGTACAAAAGAAAAAAAAAACAAAAGCAGAACGATAGTGAAATTGAAGTGGAAACCGATTGTTTGCGTATATAGGTAAAATTCAATGTGCAAAGCACTTGTGTAAAACTTTGATGCTAACTTCGTGCATCATAAAATGTAGGACGAAACTCAGTCTACAGTTCAATCGAGATCTCTTCAGATAGAGTTTCGCATGAATAGAATGTTAAAGCTTTAGAATATGCGGGCATCCGTTTGCTCTGCCCCTGTATGCCAGCAAACGAACCGTCAATCTTACGACATCGAGTTAAACTTTCCAAATTCACAGAAAGGGAACTATCGGTTGTAAACACAGATAAATAAGCGCTTGGATCCGCGATTAGCACATGTGGCACTGAATACAGTTTCGTTTTAAATGCGCTTTTCAAAACCTCCGACGGAAAAGCTAGTCTTTGCTCAAAGGTTTTCGTATAAGCCACTTCAAAGTCTGGAATGAATATTGAAAAAGGGTTTCTGAATAGCTTAGCTTTATTATAGAAGTGAGCTCGTCCGTTCAAGCGTGGTGATGATAGTGCTACGGGAATTTAGCGAGCGCTGCGAAACTCAGTACAAAAGATGGGTCACGTGTAGGAGCACTGAGTAAATTAATCTTAAAAGATGTTCTTGTTTTAGGCTGACACTGTGAGA
This sequence comes from Biston betularia, assembly GCA_905404145.2. Lineage (NCBI taxonomy): Eukaryota > Metazoa > Arthropoda > Insecta > Lepidoptera > Geometridae > Biston > Biston betularia. The sequence goes on from FR989877.1 coordinate 4,230,630, forward strand.
GTCAGAATTTGGAACCTTTCCGTAAATCGTAAATCCAAACCTAATGTCCACTTCAAACTAAGTACAATGGCACAACAAGTCGAGTTTGGAGCAATTCCCAACACATAATTTCAGGCCCAAACACAATTGCGGGTCGGTTTATCTGAGATACGGCGTATGGCGGACAAAGCTCGGGAATAAATCTGTTTGATTGCGAGCGAGCGGTCGTTGACGGCTGTTGATGTGACGTCACATTTAACAATTTAACGAATAGGACTCGCAAAGTATTAGTTTCAATTTGTTGCACCTGCCCGTTGTTATGAATGGTTGGTGGGAGTCAGCCATTTTAACAGTCACATCTAGTACTGTAAAAAACTACGATAGTTTGTATGTTTGAATACAGAGTTATGAGGGTTCAATAAGTTGTTGATAATCGTCATTATGAATAAAATTTCTAGTATTTCTAATAAAACGTAAAAATAAATGTAAACATATAACTGGCTTTAAGTTACGTTGTAAGGTATTAAGTTATTGTTTTCATGCTGTAAATTTTGTAAAATAAATAAAGTGCTCCTCAAGACGAATCAATCGAGCTCAAACTCGATGGGCTCATCTTGTTTAGTTCAGATGTTGACCATCTTTCGTCTCCATCATCAGATCAGCTATATGGTGCCATATTATTGCATTGTCACTGAAGATACATAAGTACATTTGAGTCCAATCGGACATCGAGAAGTCAGTCTAATTTAACTTGTAAGTTCAATAAAAATTTGTAAAATACTGAATGTTTTATTCATAAAGTGCCGAATTACTTGCGTAAATTTGCGTTTAATTTATATATTTTGGGGCAAGGTCCATCGCGTCATAGGGGCGAGAAGTCGTACGACTCAGTCAGTCATGTCAACGTTCACCTTTACTGTTCCCATTCCAGCTCTACCACATCTGAAAAAAAATCCACATGTAATATTGTAAGAAATTTGACACAGCGTAATCTAACTTCAAACTAAGCACATAGTTTTGCTTAGTTTGAAGTTAGATTAAGCTACAAACAGATAACTAATAAAATACTTCATTAAGAAATTAAATAGAAACCGATACACCAAAGGTTTCATTTTATCCAACCATACAGCGAAACGCAATTCCGTTTGCTTCTACAACAACAAACCAAATTCGAATAAAATGCATGAAGTAACATACATTCTTGCATATCCATGACATATACGAGTAAATCATAATATTGTTCAAAGTTAATCGCGCAAAAACCTTACAATACAACGGTGTTTGTCGGATAAAAACTGCAGTATTTGTAATGTAGTTACATGGAAACAATGCAAACAGTACCGTGAACAAACCGCGAAAGTGTTTTTATGTTCTGAACATAAGTAAGTACACGGTACAAGCTGTAAATTTAATTTCAACGAAATCCTATTACTACGTCGACTGCCTGTCTGTCTTGTCTAACCTTTTACTGCTACTTAAATAATAAGTGAGTAGATTAATGTAGATTGATTGGTCAAGCCCAGTATCTGAGTAAATATGCCGAAAGCCTCAGACATGGCTCGATAACTCTTATAGAAATCTCTACATAGAATAAATCAAACTCACAACTCCCGCCGTCTGTACGCTTAAATCTTTTAAAATACGCAACGGATTTTAATGTGGTGTCCATTAATATACACAGTGATTCAAGAGGAACGTTTATATGTAACATGCATGTTATAGTGGAGAAAGTCCTAAGATTTGTAATGTGATATCGAAAAAAAACATGTTTCGTGCGCTTAAATTGCAAACGCTGACCACGTGCACGTTGTATTCAGCTTTGTATCCATGATGAAGGCCACCAGGTTTGGGTGAATCTCTAGTTAGAGTAGCCGATATAATAAAACGAGAGTAATTCCGTACAAGTAAAACAAAAATAATACGTATCTTTCTCGTATAAGTGAATGATCAATACTCTTTTGAGAAAATAAACATCTTAAGCCTTAAATGACCAAATAAAAGCTAGCGAGAATATAATTAAAATAGTGCTTCGAACAAGAAAGTTTTCTTTCGCAAACTAAACGAAACCTAACTTCCCGTAATGGCGGTCTGCGCAAACAGCGGTAATATTCTTTTAATTAGTTAATTATACAATTTGACAACAGCATACGGCAAATTAAGGTAATTAGCTACCGGGTTGGCCTTCCCCATTGTACGATTAGAAAAACAGAATATAATAAGCTCCTGTAATTAAGTAATTATGTTTGCATAAAAGAGAAATTAAACGCGCTATCCTGATGACAAATATATTTTTATGTTTTACGTACTAGATCAGGGCTGTCCAAAACACGGGCCGCGGTTTACAATTATAGGGCCCACCACGTGTTTAAGATCCACAGCAAACAAAGATTTTCGTTTTGCAAAATTAATTTGGTGGAAACTAATTTTATTTTATCGCAATTTCAAATAGATGACGATGAGATGTTTATTCGTATGGCAATTAGTTTTCGATTACTTTTATTGGACCAATTTCAGAATCAAGTATTTTCTGTAGTGTTTGCGCGATAGAATGTGACGTCAGGCGCGCCAGCTCTTCACGTGATTGGTCCGACAGCCGTTGCTCGTGGACTCATAGAATTATGGATGTCGTCGACGAAATTTAAAGGAAGCATTTGAAACGTAGGATGCCCTGAAAGACTAACAGCAAAAAGCCAAAAATCTACCATGCTTTAGGAGAGGCCTAAGTCAAATAGTGGATTAAAATGGGCTGATGATGATTATGGTGATTTTTCGCAGCCCGCCAATTTATTTCGTAATTTACATTGGCCCGGGATCATATCTGGTTTGGACAACACTGTCATAGATGATATGGCACTAGCCCATAAGATTACTTTATTTTGTGTACTTTTTTGTATTTTTGGTGTGCACTATAAATAGTTTATATCTATCTTTCTTTTTAATATGGTATATGTAAGTGCGTTGAACGGGCCTAGTTCATTTTAATCTTTAGTCTCAAATTTTGTAAAGCTATGTTAGTTTACTTATTTATATTGTTTTCGTTAAATTTAAATGCATTGTTTAAGTCCAACCATGTTTTCACATAAGTGACAGTAATGTCTTGCTGATAGTAAAGTTTCTTTAAACCTAAACCTAAGTATACTTATACTACATTATACATTTATAACAGCCATGAAATTCCGCGAGGGTATAGGGCTATTATGAAGCATTTACATGATTTCCGTATATGAGTATTATGGCTAACTTTCAAACGATATTATAGCACCGTTTCTTTTTTAATGTCAAAGCAATGAGTCAAACGAAACGCTCTCCTGATGTTTTTGTAACAAAACAAAGTCGCTGCTTTTACGTTAATTATTTTGAGACATTAACGTGCTATTCTGGTTTACCAGGATTAATACTTTGAGAAACCAAAGTTTAAAACGAAATAATATAACTCTTTATTGTTCACAGCGATTATAAACAATTAAATATTTATCATTAGTGGAGCAATTGGCGGCCCTACCGCTAAAAGCGAATCGATTTTTAATCTCTTTAACTATCTCTTTGATTTTGCTAACTGTATTGCGCTTTAGTCTGTCCCACAGTAATGTTTACACACTACTGCTTGGAGAGAATATCTTGCACGGTGGTATGTACCTAGAAAATTTTATGCTCAGGAGATTTTCCATCTATGTTTTAAATCGGAAAACAGTATATTTACACACTACTGCTTGGCGACAGAATATCTGATACTGTAGTACTGTACCTATTTAGATGATCTGCTGCTATGGTCTACCACCATGTAAACGGGATGCTCCACCAAATATAAGCGAAAGCTCAGGCGTTCATTAAGAAAACAGAACCTAAGTTTAAAGCAATTACGTCATTAATTAGTTCGCAAGGTATGTCGCCAAGCAACCTATTCATCAAACGCTACCTATCCGACACTCATAGTTTTATCACCAATTTCTTCAACCAAATTTCATTAGAGTCTAGCACATTCCGTCTCTTCCCGCCACAAAGGTCTTTCAGTGGTATCTCTAGCTAAATTGCTAGGAATTAATATCCGGCCACCCCGTTAATTAAGACAGAGTCTGCTCTCTATTTCTGAGCAGATAGTTCAAACTTCGCGAATATCTTTGCTAATTTATAGTAATTTCTGGATCGAGAAGTGAGCGGTTAACTTTAATGCAAAGTGGACCTAATTGGTTCTGCAACTGAATGCAAGACAAAGAAGCGAAATATTAACTGAATTGCATATAAAATATAATATTTCGCGTGTATGCATATTTGCTTAGTTTACCTAAACTAATAGATTTTGATTATATTTCCAGCTGTATCATAAAAAATGTATTCTGGGCGGTTTACATGTTCATGGCAAGGCTGGGTGGGTCTCAGGGAAATTTAAAATTATTTTTTTGATATGAAACGGTTCATCAATTACATTTATGTCACAGAATTATACATTAATTAATGGGAAAACAAAATAAAATAATCACACAAGATTATTTTTTTCATAATTCATAATTCATTTATTCCTTGCAAAATAGGTAAACAAAAAATTGTGGTCCTAAGACGTTGTGGTCTTTTTGTATGCTTTATAAGTTGGGTTTTCGACCACAGTTCTTCTGATGATGTGTGTGTGTATTTTTTTTAATGTAATTGTAATGAGACGAACGAGACGCTCTCCTGATGGTAATATATAACGCCTGTTCATGACCATTGCAGCGACACACAGAATTTTGAGTAGTAAAACAAAGTCCAGGGCATCGCTACTTTGGCGCTCATTACTTTGGAACTTTGCGCTTATATACCCCAGTGCTAGAACTGGTTCTTTTTTTTTTATGGTTGACAGGCTAGGTGTTTGACCACAGCTCACCTGATGTTAAGTGAATGCCTGGTCGAAGATGGTAAAGCACACCTAGCCTGGAATGGAACTGGCTCTCAAGTGAGGCTGCCGGAACACACCGTTAGATGCTTGGCGTCAGATTTTCAACTTGAGGGTGGTAGCTAGCCAGCCGAGTACAAGAAAGTACCCTACCACCATGCTATGGTTTCCTCACGATGTTTTCCGTCACCGGCAGCTCAAGGTCATTGTTGGGGTTTGAACCCACGCCCTTCGGCATGCGAACTTGCCGCGCTAACCACTGAGCTATCATCGCTACAAAATTCCACAGTTATATTCAGCATGTTGAAGAAACGTACGGAATCAAAGTGAAAACTTATATGTGACTTCACTTTGGATGTGATGTGGAATGTTGTTAGTAAGTAGGTTGCTTTTTAATTTAATTATTATTGTACATACTTACTGCAAAATATTTTTTTTGTTACTGGCTCTAAACTTGCAATGCACCATTAGACGCTTAACTATTATTCTGTGAATACATAGATTCTTCCTTCCTACTATCTTATCCTACTAATTTTAGAAACGCAAAAGTTTGTAAGTATTTATGGATACATGTTTGTTACTCTTTCACGCAAAAACTACTGAACGGATTTGGATGAAATTTGGTAGAGACTCTGGATAAACACTTTTTATCCTGAAAACATGTAGCGGGTAACACCGCGGGGCGCAGCTAGTAAAGTATATTTTTCTTTTTACTCGGGTAGAAAGTAACAAAAAATTCAGATTTCAGATTTCAGTTGGTCGAAAACAAAATTCACTATCAATTTGTCTGACCACTGTGCGGAACTAACATTCAAAGCTCTCTAATAACATTTTTATTGCGGGATTTCCATTTAAATCTTGTTGAAATAGCTCTGTTGGCAGTGCTCTCAGTGAAAATACAATAAGCACGGGTGTCACCGCGGCGCAATCCGTGGCCGGTTTGTTCGCCCACTGAATTTAAAACAACCTGCCCGCTCTCCAACATAACCTGGCCGGCGGAACAGAGCCCTGTTTTTTTAGCTATTTCAGACTTTAAAAACTATTGGTCGTGAGGTCACGCCACACAAAGGATTTACATTTTAATCGATTTTGTAAATTGCCAGTACTTTGCCAAATTGCTTTGTAGATAACTTAACTCGATAACTTTTGCTATCTACAGAAATAATCCAAAATTGTTTATTGACTCAAAACGAATTACATTAAACTGTACAAACATACCTAATTAATATTTTCCTCATACTTGCTCCCATATACACACACATACACATACACACGTATACATACACAGACACGTAATTTTTTTGTTACTTTTGATGAAAAGGTTTTGTATACTTATATAACGTTTCTTATAGGTAGATACTAGAGAATATTTGATTTTTCAAACATAAGTAACACATACTCGAAATTGAAAAAACCATACCCAGTTCTATCTCTATAAAGTCGTAGAAAATAAAAAAAGACATATCTATCTTGCTATAACTATGAAACAATCAATTCAATGGAATTTCTGATGGACTTTCAATGGAATGGAATTTCGGAACAGATTTCGAAAAACGCATTTTTTGTGTCAACTTTGTCGTAAATTTTTCTCGAGTCGATCCTTCTAAATTACGTTTCTATTTTCACTAAGTTCTTGAATATAAGATCTATCATATTAATGAGTAAGATTTTTCTATTCCCTTAATTGTAGTAATTGTGTAAATAGATACTGGGTAATTTTGTTGCACATATTTCTTAGAACAAGATTGCAAAACTTAGAAGCAAAAAAACTTATAAATGGATAAGCGGAATTCCGCATAAAATCAAGAATATTCACATTGGAACAAGGTTTCCCTGGAGCTTGCAACTTAAGCTCAATTCAAAATCTGCATTCCCAATGCACTTCCCGAATCCAAAATTCAATAAAATCCTTTGGTATTACGTAGAATCTCTGTTGTATGATTTGTATTTAATTTATTTTAAATTTTAGTATTTTTATAATAAACTAGTGACCCGTCCCGGTTTCGCACGGGTGCAATGTAGATATATACATATAAACATTCCCGTTGAAACACTCTTTCTATTGATGGAAATTGCATTCAAATCCGTTCATAAAGATCTAGACGGCGGTGGCGGGAAGAAACTTGTTTTGTAGGTACAATGTAAAGAAGAGGACAAAGCGTAATTTTGAAAAATCTGATTTCAGGCCAAATTTTAATCTAAGGGCTTCTTTTATCTTCTTCGCTAAATATTCTTAAACATAGTCACTGTTTACGTCTATTTTATTATACATATTATATTATACATTATGTCCGATTACTTCTTCTCTCCCATGCAATGCACTGTCATTTAAACATGTTTTACAAAAGGTTTGTGTATACAATATACATCCTATTTAGTAGCGATGTTAGCTCGGTCAGTTCTCACCCCAAAAGGCATGGTTTCAAACTACAACATGTAGTAATCAATAATGATCAACTTGCCTTGTCTCAAAACAGTAAGTTTCTTGGTCTCACTTTGGACAATAAACTCCAATGGGGAGCACATATTAGAGAGCTATCCAGTAGGTTGAGCTCGGCAGCATATGCAGTAAGGAAGATTAGAGAATTGTCAGATGTAAAAACTGCAAGAGTTGTGTATTTCAGTTATTTTCATTCTCTGATGTCGTACGGATTATTACTTTGGGGTAATGCAGCTGATGTTAAAAGTATCTTTATTTTACAAAAGCGTGCTGTTAGGGCTATTTTTAGATTAGGATATAGAGAATCTCTAAGAGAAATTTTTGCACAAGTTAAAATCTTGACATTGCCGAGTTTGTACATTTTATTGAACATTATGTATGTACGTAAAAATATTAATAGATATAACAAAAAAAGTGATATGTATAACTGTAATACACGATTCAAGTCCAAACTTGTTCTGCCGAATATTAGATTAGCTAAAACTGGCAACTCTTTTGTTAGGAATAGTATTATTTTTTATAATCTATTGCCTGATAGCCTCTTAAATAAGAATGAGACGACATTTAAAAGTACTCTAAAACATTTTTTAATTAAAAAGGCGTATTACAGTATTGCTGAATTTATTAGTGACAAGTCGTCTTTGCGCAAATTATCCTTAGAATGTAAAAGTAATTAACTAGCTAATTTTATTTAAGATATTTTAATATCATTTACTTTTTATTTTATTTGACATTTTATTTGACATCTTATTCTTATTTTAATTATTTAATTTTATATTATTCACCTCTGACATTTTTTTTTTGGCATGTATTATTATTGTGACATTTTAAATTTAATATTTTCTTTGACATGAATAAGTGTACATTATTGTACCTATATTTTAATAAAATGAATTGAATTGAATTGAATTGAATTGAACAACAATGAGCTTGAGCTACCGATGAAAGAATACAGCGTGAGGAAACCATACCATGATGGTAAACATTTTTTAATAGGGCCTACTCATCTGGGCAGCTACGACCCTGAAGTTGAAAATCTACCGCCAAACACCTAAAGTTATGTTACGGCAGGCTCAATTTAGATACTGTTCCGTTCCAGGCTAGGTGTGCTTACCATCTTCAATCAAATCGCTTTTTAACATCACGTGGGCAGTCACAGTAAAACATTTAGCCTGTCATCCATTAAAATATCATGCCTAACATTGTAATATTTTCCAAAATGTTGTGTTTAAGAATATTTATATTTAGTTGTGTTTTAATGATAAAGTGCTAAATTACGAGTATCAAAAAGTAATAAAATATGATAAAAAGTCTTTCAGTGTTGCATCCAAAACTCCATGAAACTTTTGGTGAAGTTTTCACTACTTTACTATGTTTACTAGGTCTACTTTACCGGGCTTGTACCTGACTTACTTTTTGAGATTTAGACTTATTTCACTCGATTTTTTATCATATACTTATTTGAAACTTGGAAAAATACACAAAGTGTGATGTCAAAAACAAAAAGACAAAAGCATTATTACGATGTTTTCGAAGCATTGCTACGAAACCTCACCTAAACTGGCAAAGCCTCACCATCATAATAATACACACTCTAGAAATTTTGTCAAACATGTGAACAGACGTCGCACCGCCGACATCCAGTAAAGTAACTTAAGCCGTGCAAATGAGGAACACTGAAGGAAACGCAGACGCCTCAGGCGACTCGCTAAGTCTCTGCTAAGTCGAATCCGTCATTATTATTCCATGAAACGGGGTTGCCAGCCTCGCTGCTGGATCCCGCACCTGCGCTCGTACAAATAACCACGTAAACCTGACAAATTGTATCACATTCATATTGGTCACAGGGCGGTGTTCCGTAGCCAAAAAATACATAACGCAACTGAAACTTGAGATTTTTCTGGCCTACGGTCGCGACCTCCTTGATGTGTAGGGGCGCAATTTTATCAAAAATGTGAGCAAAAATATCGATGCTAACCTTTAACCTTTTTGAACAATACCTATAGAAAAAAACAACTTGAAATTTATAAAAATCTTACTTTTTTTTCAAACAGTTGACGAGTTATGAGTTGACGAGTTGTGAGTTGAGTTTACGAGGGAGTGTGCGCACTTTGGCGTAATCTATAGAGAGAGTACAATACAAACAAAACAACAAAATAAAGTTACAAGTCAAATTTCATATTATCACTTCAAATACCTCATTAAAATGTTAAATTATGCATTGAAAAAATCGGCAATTAAAAAAATATGTCAACATAATAAAATGTCACAATAATTAATAGCCAATTTCTAGTAATTTATTAATCTTTTAGTTTTAAATAATAATCGTTCAAGGCGTAAAACGAGGTCTCTAGCAGCTAATATCTCAGCTTGGTTTTGAAGCCCGCGGTGGAAGATGCATCCCGGACGGAAGCGTGTACGCGGTTATAGACCTAAGAATGAATGCCGCCTCTCTGACTTGACAAGCCCGTACAACTATTTTTTAATGATGCAAATAGTTAACGTAGGTACTGTGGACGGCCCTGCGTAATTATCAAATATAAATACAAATCTTTTGTTGATAACACCAAAGTTTGAGGTCGTTTTTCCATTCAAATTTAAAAATATCAAAATCATAACATTTATGTCAATACAATGAAAATGTCACTGACAGTGTGATCAAAGTTGGTATACACAAGCCAGGAATGGAACCTTCTCTCAAATGAGGCTGTCAGAACACGTTAAATAGGTCGCGTCATAAAAAAATACCGTTGGCGGTCAAACATTTTTTAAATTCTAATTAATGATAAATAATTTAGTTCAACAATAGACCAATAGGCATAGTACTTTGGTATGCGAGTGTACCCATGCGCAAACACTTTCCTTCAGTTTTATTTTTATATGACGCTAACTATACTTTTTAGAGATGATTCGATGGTATATCAAAGATCATTTTATATTAATTTTGCAAAAGGTAAGATGAATTTTATCCGGTGCGTACAACAAAAGGTATATAATTATTTTATCTCACGTTTTTGTTTTCTTGTGAGCAATAGTAACCTATCAGACAAAGTATGTTTAATTTACTCTTAACAAAGCCTAAAGTTGATTGAAGATATCAAAGTCACGTATTTTTCGAAGAGCTTTCAAAATAGTCTGTTTATAAAACATTTCGAGCAGTATCCAATTTCGAGATGATGGATCTCTTGCTTAAACAGTTCGTGAATGAAAAATGAGCTAGATCTAAAGGAAATTAAGCTATAGCGTGGTTGTTTAGTACTTCAGTGCTAAGCCCTAAGGGAGGGCGGTAATTGAAGAAGACTTGATGTGATATCTAAAATATATATATTGAAATATAAGGCTTTTCATCTACAATATGTATTTCTTAAATTTGAGTGACTTGAACACATACAAAAATATATTTTGTAGCGATAATAGCTCAGTGGTTAGCGCTAACGGTTCAAACCCCAACGCTGCCGGTGAAGAAAAACTTGAGGAATGTATTCCGGCTGCCTCACTCGAGAGCCAGTTCTATTCCAGGATGGCTGTGATTTACCATATTCGACCACACCATCGAAGATGGTGCGATAGATCACTTGATCAATCGCTTATAGCGCAATATTTACCTCACAATTATTTCAAATACATTACATGTCAAACTTTAGAACTTATTGTAGCATGTAAATCAAATATCAAAGGTATGCAGCAAAAGAATAGTATGTTAAAAAGTTAGTCATTAAAGTTCTTCAGTTATCAAAAAAAATAATTACAATCAGTGTTGGCAAGGAGTTCATTGAGGATAGATAAAATATTTATGGTTTTGGCGGGAACGCGGGAAGAGTCGTGTCGCTCCGTTGTATTTTTTTTCCAAAACTTGTGTTTTGTCGAGTGTTTATGCATAAAAAATGGTGGTGTTTTATTCATAAAGTGCCGAATTACATGCGTGAGTGTGGGAAAATGATATAATGTGGTGACATGACTTTTCGTGGTGCTTCCAAAACTCCATCGAAGCTTTATAGTAAAGTCACCACTACTTTACTAAAGCATGACTGGAATTAACTGACACGAACTGGACTTGACAAAGACGACTTTGACGATAACTATAGCTAAGATACAGCAGAAATAACACTTAAGACAAGGCAGTATGGCTCTATAGCTTTAGCCTGCCCGAAAGGGCAAATTATTAAAAAAAAAAAAAATCCAAGCAGAATATGTTTGCCCGTAACTTGCTTTATCTACCTAACCGTCTGCCACCTTGGGTTCGGGATGATATCCTGTACTATGAAACAGAATGTTATCCTTGAATAAGTAAACCAGCTTAAGTGTTGTAAGTTATTAATGACGGCGATCACAACGCAGCTTAACACTTTAAGTACGGCCGTCGGTGTCGACCCTTAAATTATGCACCTCGCTAAACTGAAGATAGATGGCGTTAATTTACGTTCAATCATTTGTTGTCTGTCCGAATTGAGAGATTGCTTTTGAAAAGTTAAATAATACATACAACGTAAGAAAACGACAACAACGAAGCTTATAGCATGTTTTGGTTTTTTGATCGAAGAATGCAGATTTAGTATAGATAAAAGATTGGACCGAGACGTGTATTTATTTTACAATAACAACCGATGAGACAAATGATACGCTCCTGTGATGGTACAAGTGCCCATAATTTTATTGTCTTTACTTTCAAGACAAAGACAAAGAACAAACTGACAACTGAAACTTGACTTTGTACACACGTGATACACGTGAAACATTATTAACTAACGTTTTATAAATGTTTGACATTTAATTTAGTAATAAATAATAATAAATAAATATCGTAGGACAACAAATTGAGTAGGTATGTATTATTTCCGTAAGTGATTTTGTCACTTATATTTGTCTTGGTTTCAATTTTTTTTTATTATTATCTTAATACAACTAATAATTAAGTACGTATAAAATAATAATAAAAAAATGGACATCAAAAAATAATGTGTATTTTTTTATTTTTTTTTAATGTAAAAAGTAATGAGACGAACGAAACTCTCTCCTGATGGTAAGAATAGCGCCTGTACACGACCATTGCAGCGATACACAGAACTTTGAGTAACAATACCAAAGTCCAGGGCATCACTGCTTTGGCGCTCATTACTCTGAGACTTTCGATGGTTAGTCTCAACAGCCCAGTAATTTCGCTAGCTGCTGTAAATGTGAATTTAATGGCAATAATTGTTGGTAAATATAAAGTTAATAAACTAAAAGCAATCTATTTATCATAATATACTACATATTAGTATGTAATAAAGTACAGTATGTTAGTATTGTAGCAATAATAGCTTACTGGCAAGCGCGGTCGGAGCGCACGCCGATGGGTATGGGTTTAGATCTCAACAACGAGCTGCCGATGAAGGAAAAACCATATCGTGGTGGTTAGGTACTTTATAGTACTCATCTGGCTAGATACTTCTGTATAATAGTAGAACGAAAAGCAAACAATATTACGCGTCGGCCAATCATAATGGAAGAAACATTAAAACAGTTGTTATAAACTTAAGTTAATGTTGCGCATAATTTATGAATGCGTTACGGCGAATTAAATTCCGTCGTCAGTTGCATTTTCTACTTGAAATTGGAGGTATTTGCATTGCAGATGCGAAACTCTGCCATTACTTTATTCAGCTTCGAGACGAAATGGTTCTTTTTGAGTTCGGCCTTCTGTTTTGAACGAAGATAGACGGACGGGACGGTATTTTGTCATTTTCTTTACGTATTTTATGAGTAAACTAGCGGACGCCTCGCGGTTTCACCCGCGTAGTTCCCGTTCCCGTAGGAATACAGGGATAAAAAGTATTGTGTGAATAACACATGTTTGTTCTGTGAGATGTTTGTGTATTATAAAAAAAAGTAAATGAACTTTTTGTCAGTTGTCTGGTTCCCATAGTACAAGCTTTGCTTAGTTTGGGGCTAGATGGCGCGGTGTAAATGTCTTTCAATATTTATTTTATCTACACTAATATTAAAAAGAGGAAAGATTTGTATTTTTGGATTTTGGTGTGTTTGTAACGAATAAACTAAACTAAAGACAATTGGACCGATTTCAAAAATTCTTTTACCTTGGGAAGCTACACTATCTCCGAAGGACATAGGCTACTTTTTATCCCTGTATTCCCACGGGAACGGAAACTACGCGGGTGAAACCGCGAGGCGTTCGCTAGTGGTTTATAAGTTTTATTTTCGCAAACCACATAATTTTTAAATTTGTTTTCTCGATAATTATTGTATAATTTTGTGACATAAATATAAAATTGACTAAAAGCAGTTATGCCAATAAATAATTTGTATTTGAATAAGTATTACATTAGTAATCTGGTGCCTACAGTACAAGCTTTGCTTAGTTTGGGAATGGTTCTGTGTGAAATGTTCTAGTATATATTAACCCCCGACGCAAAAATGACATGTTATAAGTTTGACGTGTCTCTCTCTCTGTGTGTGTGTTTATGTGTCTGTGGCATCGTAGCTCCCGAACGGATGAACCGATTTTGTTTTTGTTTAACAGGTTCTTTAGTCGGGAGTGTTTAGTGTGAGCTATGTTTGATGAAAATCGGTCCAAGATGGCCGCCGCCACAAAATAACGGATTACATATTTTTTCACAACTCCCTCAATATGGGTATCAAATGAAAGGGCTTGACTAGTAGAATATTATACACTTGCCAGGGGGGTTTTATTTTTTATCTTATACTAATTGTTTTATAAAAATGTTCCACGTAAATGCCCTAATTTACGAATTTAATTAAACACTATTCTGTAAGGGCACATAGAACCACATCGCTTTACCAACTCTGCAGCAAAAGCAACCACTGATTATGAATTTCAATTAAAAACTTGGCAGCCAATTGAATGTTGAATTCACTCGCATTTCCCAGGAAAAAACTTTTTGCAAACGTGACTTCGCAGACATGAGCAGTGCTCTCAGATTCCAATACCCCAGGCGGAATTATAATTAGCTAGACTACTGGAGGTACAGGCAATTGTTTTAATGAATTTCTGTGTTTACAAATATTGGAAGTGATGGGCCAAGTTTCCTTGCGGCAAAGAAAATTGCTTTTTGATCCTTGGTTACGCCACTATGAGTAAGATAAATTTGGCAGCGTTTCGTATTATTATCATATAAATCATTTCAGACGTGATAGCATTTAATTATAATTTAATTTTGTGTCTGGCTGTACTGTATGTATTATAAAAACACTTTTTTTACATACAGTAATTTTTTTTTTTTTTTTTATACAGAATAGGTTCGCGTTTGACCACACCTTGCCTGATGTTAAGCAGGATACAGTCCAAGATGAAGCACGCTTACCTAGAAAAAAACCTGTTTAGAAAGGGGCTGGCGGAACCAAATTGTGCAATTCCGTGGCACACTCCCCGAAATGTATCCGATAGAAGACAGAAGTAAGTATTCTATCAGTTATCTGACTTCCATAGTACAAGCTCTGCTTTAGTTTGGTGTCAGATGGCGCTGTGTGTAATGCCCCACGATATTTATTATTACATTGTTAAGAACATTGCTTCATATTTTACGATATGTAATTTTGTTTCGAATTGTGTGACAAATGTAATGTTTTTTTTTTAGTTAAATCGCAAAGGGTGTCTAGCATGCTAATTTGCGAAATATTGCGTCAAATGTGCTATATCAAAGTGTTTATAAAATAAATCAGCCCGAAAACAAAGACAATTTATTATCAAAGATCTTTTAAAACAAACAATTTAGTTGTTTTTTGTTTGTACAAAAGCTGTGACAACATTTGTACGCCCATTGAGGCAGGAACATGATGAGACTTCTGGAATATAAGATCAATAGGTACTATGCCAAATAAGTATCTCTTTATCTTTATCTGGTTTTTAATCTTTTTTATTATCATAACCAATCATCAGAAACTGTAATTCACCTGTTCTATTACTAGTAGACAAGAGCTTATTGTATAGTAGTATGGTATATTTTCAATCATTATTTAATGAATCATTTGAGTCTCTATTGTTTTGGGGTATGATCTACAACCGAGGTCACACAAAAGCCTACGCATTTCCGTTTAATTCAGACTTAATACAAACACGGGTCAAAAATGGAGTCAGATTAATGTGGACCATAAGCACAGGTACGCTATTCTCACACGTTCGAGATTATATCGCCCAGTCTCTCCCATTAGTAACAACACGAGTGTGAAAGTAACCAAGATAATATCAAGCGCACAAGAATAAGGACACCGACTGTTTATGTGCTTTCAGCGTTAAATATTATAATACAAAGCCACTGAGTTATAAATAAAAGTATTTTAAAGAAGGTAATAAACAAGCTGCGCTAGGAGTTCTTTTAAATCTTTTAACGAGATTTTTCTCAGGAATCGGTTTTCTCGTTTATAAAATAAATTGACTACAGGCACAGTTCAAATTATAGTTGCTATAAGTTGCTGGTTATATAGCATTATAGAATAGTGTTTTATTTGAAAAGTAATTTTCTGTGCCGTATTTATTTATAGCTCTACTGTTTTTCGGACCGTTTTTCTCGGCTATATCATTGCTTAGTATTAGTTAAGTGGGCAATCGTTCAACTCCGAATCAGTACTATTTATTTAAACAGTCCCACTGCTGGGCGTGGGCCCCTGAGAGAGAAGACCTGTGAGAAGGGTAACGCCATAATCCTCCACCCTGGCTAAATGCGAGTTGGTAAACTTCACATAGATATCTTCGACTACTTTTTTTACTGAACTCTCGAACGCATAGGTTTCTGTACGATGTTTTCCTGCTCTGTTTAAAATCAACCACAATACGCACATAAATTAGATAAGACAGAGGTGCGTGCCGTGTAATTGGTATCCAAGACCTCGAGATTTGAAGCCAGATGATCTCATGACTAGACTGCCGAAACTTCGTACAATTATCTGAAACTAAAGAAAAAACATTGTGATAATTAATCTTTTAAGTATAGCATTTCTAATACAACATATTTTATGGTATAACTTGACAGATATGTGCCTCGTGTACGTGTAGAGGCAAAACATGTGTCGACGACTGGTTCTGCAACAATCAGGAGATATAAATACTGATAGTTTTTTAATTAGCTTTGTCATTTTGCTTATAACGGGACTGACGAAACTAACCATCGAAAGTCCCAAAATAATGAGCAACAAAGGAGCGAAGCCCTGGACTTTGTTTTGTTACTCAAAGTTTTGTGTTAGCGCTATCGCCAATTGAATGTTGCTTTGTCTAAGCTCTAGGTCCTCTAATTTTCGGTTAGTAGGTACCACAGTAAAAATGTTCGTATTATTAAGAACAATGACCTTAAAGCTTACTGCGTTTTACCTCGGAGATAAATTTAATTAATCAGCTTAATGTACACGCTTTGCACTAAAAAACAATAAACATTCCAATAGAAATAAAGTAAATACATTTCTTCAGATTATAACAACAAACAAGAAAGGCGTTCGCACTTCTACAACTGGACATTAATTGTCGAGACTTTTTATAATTCACCGAGTGGAAAATTTCCCAGCTGAATGTGCGAGGTTGAGAGCTGGAGATCTGTTAAACAAGGTACGCTTAAAGTAAAATATAATTGTACATTTTGTGATTATTAACGACTTACTAAGACGTTTACAATGTTCGATTCAAGAGGAAGGTTTATATGTATAATAACTAATGTTAAAAAGAGGAGAGATTTGTATTTTTGGATTTTTGTATGTTTGTAACGAATAAACTCAAAAACTACTTACCCGATTTCAAGAATTCTTTTACCGTTGGGAAGCTACGCTATTCTCAGGTGACATAGGCTACTTTTTATCTCTGTATTTCTTCGGGAACGGGAACTATGCGGGTAAAACCGCGAGGCGTCTGCTAGTGTATAATCAATGCATAGGCACTACATCAGTAATTCAGTATCTAAATTGAAACTCGTGCGAAGTTGGGGCGGGTCGCTAGTATTTAAAAAATAACAGAGTTATACCCATATCATAGCAAAAGTTGTTATTAATAAGGACTCGTAGGTACAATGGCAACCTTTTAACTTAGTACATTGTAAGCTTAATTGAATTTTATTCTCATAAACGTGTTTTCATTACTCCCTACTTTTTGTAGAGAAACAAGAGCTCAGTGCGGTCAAATTACACGTTGAATGAACACGCTGTTATTGTTGAAGGAAACCATAGGTACTACTACCGCCAAGCAGTAGTGTGTAAACATTACCGTGTTCCAGTTTGAAAGAAACTGTAGCAAACGAAATAACAGGGCTATTGAGACTAACCATCACAAGTCTCAAATTAATGAGTGGCAAATCAGCGATGCCCTGGACTTTGTTTTACTACTTAACGTCTATGTATCGCTGTAATGGTCATGGGCAGGCGTTGTCTTATATCAGTAGCGATGATAGCTCAGCAGTTAGCGTGGTAGGTTCGCATGCCGAAGGGCGTGGGTTCAAACCCTAACAATGAGCTTGAGCTGCCGGTGAAGGAAAAACATCGTGAGGAAACCATAGCATGGTGGTAGAGTACTTTCTGGTACTCGCCTGGCTAGCTACCACCCTCAAGTTGAAAATCTGCCACCAAGCATCTAACGGTGTGTTCCGGCAGCCTCACTTGAGAGCTAGTTCCATTCCAGGCTAGATGTACTTTACCATCTTCGACCACACCTTCACTTAACATCAGGTGAGCTGTGGTCAAACAACTAGCCTGTCAACACTAAAAAAAAAAAAAATCATCAGGATAGGGTCTCGTTCGTCATATTACTTTAAAAAAAACTTTCCTTGGTAGTAGATCTCTTTAACAGTAGGCCATCTAGGTAGGTACTACCGCAGTGCCAGTTATTCTGCCGCTAAGCAGTAGTGTGTAAACATTACTGTGTTCCGGTTTGAAGGGTACTGCAGCTAGCGAAATTACTGGGCTGTTGAGACTAAACATCGAAAGTCTCAAAGTAATGAGCGCCAAAGCAGTGATGTCTTAGACTTTGTTTTGCTACTCAAAGTTCTGTGTATCGCTGCAATGGTCATGGGCAGGCGTTATCTCTTACCATCAGGAGAGCGTCCGGTTAGTTTCATTACTTTTTACATTAAAAAAAAAAAATTAGCATTTGAAAAAAACTTCAATAATTTCGGTCTGAAGTTATTTGATCTATTAATCAAACAAAAGTCGTTCGTCGCGACGTCGCGCGCGTGTCGACGCGTTCTATTATTTTGTTGATTAACAACAAACTTCTATTTTATATTGGTTTTATCGAGATGTTAGTACTTTTCGAAAGATCTCAGCGAAGTGTGCCGGTATAGAAGTAGTTGAAAACACAAGCCTGTTAGTACTGGAGAAGAGGGGTAACATACGGCTCTCAGCGGAGTACTGGTGAATCGAATTATAGCCATTTGTTCTCTACCAACGAGTTCCATGTGCCTAGAAGAGAACTTCAAAACAGATTCAGTTCACCTTATAACAATGTTTTGTTACACTAGATAAGTCAGTTAGGAAGAAGAAATTAAAAAACATATACTATAGAATAGAACAAAATACAACTTTATTACACATCAAAACAAAACACAACAACAAACAAATATGAAACATAAAAAAAGAGATAAAAATATAACAAAACAAAATAATACATAAATGGTGTATAAATGGTCTTATCGCCTAGAGCGATTTAAACGATTCACTATGACTATTTTACTGTTTGTCAAATAAAATTAAACCTTTTATATTTTATGGTTGACAGGCTGATGTTAAGTGATGGTGTGGTCGAAGACACTATAGTATACCTAGTCTGGAATGGAACTGGTTCTGTTTTTAAATTTGAGGGCGGTATCTAGCCAGCCGAGTACTAGAAAGTACACTACCATCATGGTTATGGTTTCCTCACGATGTTTTCCTTAACCGGCAGCTCAAGCTCATTGTTGGGGTTTGAACCGACGCCCTTCGGTGTGCGAACCGAACGCACTAACCACTATCAGCGCTATAAATTATTATGTAAATGTAATATTGAATGTCAATGAACACCACATGCAAACGATTGTTCGTAACTATTACATAATTATTATATAGTTTTCATAAATCGTATAGAACGCATTTTATAAGCTTAATATTTCAATTAAGGTAACATCGGAAAAACCATGAGATGAAACCATGAAAGGCATGTTAATAGAATCTTAAAAGGTCGGCAATGTATTTGTGGTACCCCTGGTATTGCAGATATCTATAGGCGACGGTGATTGCTTAACATCAGGCAACCCGTCAGCTTGATTGCCACCTGTGGCATAAAAAAAAAAAAAAAAAAATACAAAATGACATGACTCTAATTGCTACGAGAATACTTATAAACGGTTACTTTCAAATACATCTAACCTTTTTAAATTTCCTAAGTGCTTTCCTTTTCATTTCGCGTTCATAGAAAGCGAGAATGTGCGAACGACTAATATTAACAAAATTAATGAAACAGAAATCGCGGAACGGAATTCTTCGCTTGAATTCAACCCAGGCAAGATCCTGATTCGAAATTAACGTCAATCAAATAATGAATGGAATGATTAAGCTTTGGGAACACGACAAATAAGTTAAGCGCACAATTATTCTGAGCAAATATTTGTAGTCCGCAGCTCATGGTATTTGCTCCACTGACGTAACATGGTTAATTGGAATGTTCTTACAAGTACTTGCAGGTATTTGGAATATAAATTCTGTTAACTACACTACAAAAACCGGCCAAGTGCGAGTCGGACTCGCGTACGAAGGGTTCCGTACCATTATCTATAAAAACGGCAAAATAAAATCACGTTTGTTGTATGGGAGCCTCCCTTAAACATTTATTTTTAGTATTTGTTGTTATAGCGGCAATAGAAATACATCATCTGTAAAAATTTCAACTGTCTAGCTATCACAGTTCTTGAGATACAGTCTGGTGACAGACGGACGGGCGGACGGACAGCGAAGTCTCAGATAGGGTCTCGTTTTTACCCTTTGGGTACGGAACCCTATAAAACTATTGAGAAAAATCTGTGGAGTAAACAAACTATTACAAACATACAAAAGCTAAGAAAAGTTATCAACAAATTTCTCAAGATCGGACCTTCATTTTATGAAAGGCGCACTCTGTGAGCATAATCCCACTAACATTATAAATGTAGGTAAAAGCGTTAATGGATGGATGGATGTTTGTTACTCTTTCACGCAAAATCTACTGAACGGATTTGGATGAATTTTGGTATGGAGGTAGCTGAGACCCTGGATTAACACAAAGGCTACTTTTTATCCCGAAAATAAGTAGCGGGTAACACCGCGGGGCGCAACTAGTTAACTTTAGAATAGGTAGGGGTTTCAATTTTTTATTTGGACATTACACACAGCGCCATCTGACCCCAAACTAAGTAAAACTTGTACTATAGGAACCACATCTATACTAATATTATAAAGACGAAAGATTTGTATTTTTGTATGTAACAAATAAACTTAAAAACTACTGGACCAATTTCAAAAATCTTTTACCGTTTGGAAGCTACTCTATCCCCGGGTGACATAGGCTACTTTTTATCCCTGTATTTCCATGGGAACGGGAACTACGCGGGTGAATGCACGAGTCATCCGCTAGTAACTGATATAACACTTACTTTTTTTTTTGTAAATACAGTACACCCAGACAGAACAAATATTTATGCTTGTCACCCAAATGTTTGCCCTGAGTGTGAACTGAACACAAAGTATATAGATTTTGTAGGAGATACACTAACAAATGAGCTAACAGGGCAGCCCTCTAACCTGTCAAACAATAATTAAACTGTCATTCAAGTGAACCGTATGAAAGTTTTGCGCAATGTTTGATTAGATCGAGCGCAAACTGGCGGCTCGGAAGAACGAACCTCCAAACTGGCGACCTTAAAACTTACAATCCCTAAGGAGACCCGTTCGAGGTGAGCGGAGCTAGGACGTATTCCATTGGTGCAGTTCTTGCCTCGGCGCATACAAACACCATAACTTTAATAAAAAAGTATTACTATCGAAATTATTAAATCGAGAAAATGGGAGTACTGAGACTCGGAAACAAATAATTAAATGAAGTCTGTTCCGGAAAGATTTAAATTAAATTTTATTCTACGTAATATTAGGTATGTAATTTGCCAGTTACTTAGTAAGTTAGGCCTAGGGATTCGCTTTATCAGTGACGGAATTTAAAATTCATAAGTGATTTTAGAAAATTCTGTTCGTAACTTAAATCTAGCAAATTTCACATGGGTGATTCTCAGAATCGCTTATAATATGAAGGCAAAATTGATTTAAACTGGTTCCATGCCATTTCACGCTCGGCGTTACTTCGAAGATTTGATATTATCTCGAGTTGATTTCACTTTGATCGCTAACAAACCATACACTTACCCGTAAGTTTGATGATTAGGTTTCCCCTCTCCCCAATATCTTAACTACGTCCCTTTGGATCGATACTCTATTTTACGGATTGAGATACCAAATCTCGAAATGTGTTGAGCGTACATAAATTATTCTATATCACCCACACAGGATAGAGGTTGGGTAAACTTTTTCACCTGAATTTCAGATAGCCGGCCAAGATTACATTTTTACTGTTTTTGCCGAAATATATTATTGAAAGCTACCTGCGCTCAAAGTAGACTCCAAATGGTAACGTAGAGCCGTACTAAAAGTTATATAACTAACAACAGCGAAATATCTAGCGAGATTACAAATAAGTATTTTCCTTTTTTTGTAACATTCATTTTTAGGAAAAGAAATTTCGTTAGGTAATCATAACCTTACCTAACGAAATTTCTTTTTTCTAAAAATTAATATTTTATGAATTAATATTAAATGAAAGAAAACATGGAAGGTACATTGATATTATGGCACAGAAGTCTCCTAGTCTAGGACTCTAGAAGTTAGTAGGTACCTGTAGTATAGTAATAAAATATTTATTAGTAGTTTAGTTCTTGTCACTGTTGAAATCAAAACGACTTTTGAGCGGAAATACACGAAATATATACCTCGAACACTTAACGACACTACTGCCTTCTATGACTATCCCACGCCCGGGTTGAGCCGATCATCGATCCGATTCTCGTAACAGCGTGATCGAGATCCGTACGTACCTACCTGTGCACTTACGGACATGCGATTACTCGCTTGGACGCGTCATAGACAATGGGTGAATCTAGGTTCCCGGATGCGTCGGGATATTTTTTTTTTGTGTTTGTACCTGATATTAACTGACGGTGTAATCGAAGATGGTGAACACACCTAGCCTGGAATGGTACTGGTATTCAGGTGATGCTACCGGAAGACACTGTTAGGCAGATTTCGACAAATTCCTGCAAAATTCGCTATGACATTTTATGTTTTGGATTTGTATGTTATGATGTATGTATTTTTAGTCTATATTTATTATAAAGAGGAAAGATTTGATTGTTTGTATAGAAGGCTGAGGCTCCGAAACTACTGGACCGATTTCAAAAATTCTTTCACCATTGAGAACCTACACTATCTCCGGGTGACATAGGCTACTGACATACTGGCTACTGACATAGTGACATAGACTGTAGCGATGATAGCTCAGTGGTTAGCGCGGTAGGTTCGCATGCCGAAGGGCGTGGGTTCAAACCCCAACAATGAGCTTGCGCTGCCGGTGAAGGAAAACATCGTGAGGGTTTCCATAGCATGGTGGTAGGGTACTTTCTAGTACTCGGCTGGCTAGCTACGACCCTCAAGTTGAAAATCTGCCGCCAAGCATTTAACGGTGTGTTCCGGCAGCCTCACTTGAGAGCCAGTTCCATTCCAGGCTAGGTGTGCTTTACCATCTTCGACCACACCTTCACTTAACATCAGGTGAGCTGTGGTCAAACAACTAGCCTGTCAACCATTAAAAAAAAAAAAAAACTTTTTATCCCTGTTTTCCCACGGGAAAGGGAACTACGCGGGTGAAACCGCGAGGTGTCCGCTAGTGTATAATAAAGTTGTATTATTTTCTATTCTATAATCATTAGTAGGAACTATATTATTTTTATTAGTAGGTACTGCAACCTGTGTTTGTTTTCAGTAGCGTTTCCTCTAAACTCAGTACATAATTATAATTGTAATGCGATGTACATTGTACATCCATTAGTATGCCACTAATTTGTTTGGTTTAAGCAATTTAATCCTATTATATAACAAACTACAATGTTTTTGTCTCCGTTTCTCTCATGGCATTCTAAATGAGAGTGATAAGGGACAGATATAATATCATAGAATTTGGAATAGCTGAAATCCTTATGGCGGTCGTCGGCCAAGCC
Organism: Biston betularia; assembly: GCA_905404145.2. NCBI lineage: Eukaryota > Metazoa > Arthropoda > Insecta > Lepidoptera > Geometridae > Biston > Biston betularia. The sequence goes on from FR989877.1 coordinate 4,254,175, forward strand.
AGATGGAATGATTTCGTCTCGCGCCTAGCTGGACACCGATCGGCTAGAGCTCCGGAATTGGAATCAAGTCGAATGCGGTCCGTCGATATGTTTGTTGTGGCTCGCAAGTGATAAAATTCTGTCAAAAAGGTAAAACTGAAATAAAAGTTTAAGACTTCCCCGACTTGAACGTACACAAATATGTTTATCAGTGGGGTTTAATCGCGCACAAAATACTACTTAACCTCGACGTTTCGGCTATGTTGCAATAACCGTGCATTGTGAAATTTGGTATGGAGGTAGCTAAAACTCTGGATTAACACATAGACTCCTTTTTATCCCGAAAACATGTAGCGGGTAACACCGCGGGGCGCAGGTAGTTATTCACATTTAGAAGAGAATTAAAGAAGATAGAAAAGTGAGCAGATCAGTTTTTCACAACGTTTTTATGTAGGATTTTTTCACGAAGTCAATTTTGTATCCCGTGACAAATCTTGAATTACATTTAGTTATTTTTTTGTAATGAAATACATATACAAATAAATACAAGTCACTTCAAAATTTTAAATATGTCATTAGATGAGTTTTAAAACACTGATTACACTTCAAAACAAAAATGTCAAAATAAGGTATGTCAATATACAAACATGTCAATATAAAAAATACTGTCAATATATGTCAATACCAAAAAAACATTGTCAGTAGGTAGGTACTTAGTACTAACAAAATTTTTTGCACTGCTCTGCTGTTAAGTTAAATGATTTGAGAATTCGGTGTGGGTGTTCTCTGATACATAGATACAATCTGCGCGCCATCAAATCGCGAATGAATCGGTTTCTTCTAGACGAGCATGCTCCATAGTAGACCGTATCTTCACTAAACATCAATAGTAGTTTCGTAGCGATGATAGCTCAGTGGTTAGCGCGGTAGGTTCGCATGCCGAAGGGCGTGGGTGCAAACAATGAGCTTGAGCTGCCGGTGAAGGAAAACATCGTGAGGAAACCATAGCATGGTGGTAGGGTACTTTCTAGTACTCGGCTGGCTAGCTACCACCCTCAAGTTGAAAATCTGCCGCCAAGCATCTAACGGTGTGTTCCGGCAGCCTCACTAGAGAGCCAGTTCCATTCCAGGCTAGGTGTGCTTTACCATCTTCGACCACACCTTCACTTAACATCAGGTGAGTTGTGGTCAAAACAACTAGCCTGTCAACCATAAAAAAAAAATACAAAAAAAAAAAAGCGAGATGGCGGTCAAACGCAAGCCCATTTGAAATAATAAAAAACAACGTATAATCAAAGTTCTTGCGTAAAGCTTTTATTTTATGCAGACATTTCTCAATGTAAGTTAATACAACTAAGTTACTGTAAACAGTGAACGCATACAGATTGCAGAGCTTAAACCTACAGTACAAGCGTTTGCACTTTACAGGATGTTCAGAGTTAAGCGACAGACTATACGTATTGAAATGGTGATAATCTTCTATCTAAGAAGTTTCGGCAGCCTAATTGGGAGACTGCTTGGGATTTGAGGATTCCAAACTGGAGGTCCTTGGTTTGAATTCCACGGCGCGCCACTGTCTTTTCCAAGTTACGTGCGTATTGCCAGTGACTTTAAACGGTGAAAGATAATCGTGAGGAAACGTACACGTCTGAGAGTTCTTATAAAAAGTTATCGAGGATGTGTGAAGACTGCCAACCCGCACTTGGCCAGATTGAACTATGGGCTTACCCTTCTCATAATGAGAAGAAGCCCGACCTTGGGGGCAGTTTATAATTATTTTTTTCTGGAATTAAAACATTTATTGAACAAAATAAAAAATTAATACTATTTACAAAATTTATACAAAAAAACTCAATCTAAAAGTCCGTCAGAGGAGGGATATGTGGCCAGAATGCTGGCAGCATTGCCACGCTGAATGGCAATGCTAAGCTTTTGACCAAAGTAGATACCAGCATTCTGGTCACCTAAACGTTTGGTTTATAAAAATAGTATAGTTAAAAAAACACGCTTTAATAGCAAACCGAAATAAAAAGTAAAAAAACATATTTCTATATTCGTCTCATAGATGCTTGATGATTGATTGATGTCTCATCATTATCTTAAGCGAGAATTGAACCCACGCCCGTCTAAATTCCATAAGGTCGTCATAAAAAAAGAGTATGTAGTAACTGAACATCCTGAATTGGTAGTTTCATTCTCTTTGCGTCTACTAGTACTAGCAAACTTCAAACTTTAATTTATTTACTTTGCTTAAGCTTTACGTTGGTACTTTCCTACCCTGCAATAGTTATAGTTTAGTATAAAGTGAACACGATTAATTCGCAAAACAACGTTTATTATTCTTGTATGTTTCTTTTCGAGAATTCGTTTTGCTGCTAATTCGACGTTTGACGTCTAAATAAAAGTCTTTTGTCTCATTTACGGCAGAGAATTCACATGAGAACGGCTCGACCGATTTCGTTTTCGTTGTGTTTGACAAGGTTTGAATAAAAGAAAATTAGAAAATGACAAAAACTTAAATGGTTTCAAGTAGTCTAAATAAGAAGTGGATCCGTGCATAGACGGGGCGGGTCTCTAGTTACAAAAATTGTAAAACCTGTGCCCTGCTTCATTAATGTTTATTAATGAAATTTTTGCGAGGCTATGTGTGCTTTATTTACCATCTTCGACCACACTGTCACTTAAAATCAGGTGACCTGTGGTCAAACACGTAGCCTGTCGACCATTAAAAACCAACGAAGCAAAATACAAAACTTTGAGTAGCAAAACAAAGTCCGGGGCATCACTGCTTTGCCGCTCATTAATTTGAGCCTTTCGATGGTTAGTCTCAACAGCCCAGTAATTTCGTTAGCCTAAGTACCTAATCACCTAGCTAGGTGATTTTATCTAAAATGATCCTTCTGCGTCACGCTTGCAAAGCGGGTAAAAGCTTGTATTTTATTACATTAACATATGTATTATGTATGTATAAATAATAATATTCTAAACACATTAATTCCGCTTGAGTAACAACAATGGGCCCGACCTTGTAACGTCAGATCAGGCTGAGATTAGCCACGGCCTGTTACACTGATATCTGTAACCGGTCATATGTAACAGATATGTTACCGTCATCAATCAATTGTGATGTAACGCGTTGCGGGCGCGGCTTGCGTGGCAACCCCACATCTAGTTAAGGCATTTTTAGTTAGTTGGTTAACAAATTAAATTTTAGACTAATTTTGTTGAAAAGTTTCTATAAAAGCAAATCATCAAGAACCAGTCAAGTGCGAGTCGGTCTCGCGCACGAAGTGTTCCATATCATTATCTATAAAAACGGCAAAAATATCACGTTTGTTGTATGGTAGCCCCCGCAAATAGTTATTTTAGTCTGTTTTTTTAGTATTTCTTGTTATAGCGGTAACAGAAATACATCATCTGTGAAAATTTTAACTGTCTAACTATTACGGTTTATGAGATACAACCTGGTGACAGACGGACAGCAAAGTCTTAGTAATAGAGTCCCGTTTAACCCTTTGAGTACGGAACCCTAATAAAGACAATGTGATTTTTAACCAATTTCAAAAAAGAAGAAAGTTCTCAGTGCAGTCCATATATTTTATACATGAAAATAGTCAGAGTGAATAGGTATCTTCTAGGTCTGCGTGCTTCATCTTCGACCACATCGTCGCTTACCATCAGGCGAGTTGGTGGTCAAACGCGGACTTATCCGTATTAAAAAAAAAAAAAAAAGTTATTTTCCACGTCACATAAATTGTTGCTTCACTCGATGCGTATACCAATATATTATGAATTCCACAGTAAAGCCTATGGTTTGCTTAGTTTTAGGCTAGATGATTATAATTATTCTTTAATACTTTTTAATTTTCATGTTCACATTAAAATGGACAAAGTATTAAAAAAAAAAAAATAACCTGTGACTGATATTTAATTTTGATCCACTAAATGCAAAACACCGATTCTAGCAATTATTTTACCGCATTTAGGTAAAATAATTGCTAGAATCGGTGTTCTTTGCCGTAAATACAAAACTCGCAACTTTTTAATTTGTTGTTTATTTCATTGCTAAGTCAGCTACGTAGCACAAAAGCTACGAATCCAATATCGCGTAGCCTTGAGTTGAAAGCAACTCGAATAGCTACGAATTTCGCTTCGCTACACTGAACTACAGTTTAAATCAGTAGATCCCACTAAAGCAGTTAATAGCGTCGCTACTTCGCGAACAAGGATTCACTTTACGTCTGACACGCGCCTATTGGCTCGTGCCAAGGCGTCTTCAGACTGCATTTAAATATTTTTTCTTCAAGTCCAGAGTAAACAGGTGTTTTTTAGTCAAGCGTGCTTCATCTTGGACTACATCTTACTTAACATCAGGCAGGGCGTAGTCAAACGCAAACCTATTTAAATGTTTAAGGTATATATTTAGTTTATTTCCGCTTAACAATCGTTCCAGTTCCAACAGTGATGAGGACTTAAATTAAACTAATTTGACACTGCTTATTAAATAATAACCTCTCTATAATCTTACTTAAAATCTAGAACTAATTTGACATAAACTCAAAAATATACTTAATTTGACAAAAATTTAATTAAAATAACAAAAATTCTAATTAAAATAATCCTAAAACTTAAAATCCTCCTCTCTGCAGTAACCACTTTGTCGACACGTGTTTTGCCTCTACACGAGGCATCCTCAGGACGTCTTGACTTTTCGAGCGCTTGGTCGAACCTATTTAGTATAAAAAAATTTAGTTGTTTTTATTTAATTATTCAGTTATTTTTATTCTACACTGCATTGAGTTATTTATTTATTTCACTTCATCATTTCTTCACTATTTATTCACTTGGTGGTAGATCTCCTTGGCAGGAGGTCGTCTAGGTAGGTACCACCGCAGTACCTTTTGAAGGGTACTGCAGCTAGCGAAATTACTGGGCTGTTGAGACTAACCATCATCGAAAGTCTCAAAGTAATGAGCGCCAAAGCAGTGATGCCCTGGACTTTGTTTTGTTACTCAAAGTTCTGTGTATTGCTGCAATGGTCATGAACAGGCGTTATCTCTTACCACCAGGAGAGCATCTCGTTCGTCTCATTATTTTTGACATAAAAAAATAATAATATTTAGATGCAATCAGGAGTGTGTAAACATTACTGTGTTCCGGTTTGAAGGTTACTGCAGCTAGCGAAATTACAGGGTTGTAGAGACTAACCATCGAAACAGTAATGAGCGTCAAAGCAGCGATGCCCTAGACCTTGTTTTATATTACACATAATTCTGTGTATCAATGTAATGGTCATGGACATGCTTTATCTCTTACCATCGGAGAGCGTCTCGTTCGTCTCATCACTTTATGTGTACAGTGTTGGAGATCTTAAAATAAATAGAGTCGCGTAGTCTGAATATGTATTCTCTGTTTACGTCTACCACGCGCCTATGGCTCATGTAGAGGTTTATTGGAGCACTTCAAATCGCACCGGAAAGGGTAATTACATGCGCTGACAACTCAAGTTTGACTTACCTTTCCGAACACATAGTTTGTTTATTGAGCTACTTGCAAAACTGACAATATATTTATTGTTCAAAAGTTTATAATATGGTATCGGTACTACCTGGATCCCACACTAGGGTAACCTGTGTCGTAGGATCTAGGCTTTTTCGTCTAACAAATATTTTTATAGCTAGGTACATAATTATAATGTGACACAGAATAAATAAAAAATATAACAAAAGATAGTAAACAAAACTGACGACTGTACAAAAAATATTTGTTATAATTACAATACACAATATAGTTAATTCTTTATTGTTCAACCAAGATTACAAATCAGACATAATAATAATAATCCTATCCTACTAATATTGTAAACGCGAAAATTTGTTTTTTTTTTTTTTTTTTTTTTTTAATGTGAAAAATAATGAGACGAACGAGACGCTCTCCTGACGGTAAGAGATAACGCCTGCCCATGACCATTGCAGCGATAAACAGAACTTTGAGTAATAAAACAAAGTCCAGGGCATCGCTGCTTTGGCGCTCATTACTTTGAGACTTTCGATGGTGATGGCTTTTGATGGTTTCGATGGTCTCAACAGCCCAGTAATTTCGCTAGCTGCAGAGTTGTATGCATGGATGTATGGATGTTTTTTACTCTTTCACGCAAAAACCACTAAATGGATTATAATTTAATTTGGTACGGAGGTAGCCGAGACCCTGGATTAGCACATAGGCTACTTTTTACCCCGGTAACATGTAGCGGGTAACACCGCGGGGCGCAGCTAGTAAGTAATAAATATCATAGGACATTTCACACAGCGCTTTCTGACCCCAAACTAAGTAAAGCTTGTACTATGGAAACCCAAATAACTGATAGGGTATTTAATATAGATAGATACTCTTTATTGTGAACAACAAAAATAGGAAAAAAGTACAAAAAACAAAATGATTCCATGAGCTAGTGCCACAAGTGGCAGCCTTATCGTTAAGAGTGATCTCTTCCAGACAACAAACTAATTTAAAAAATATTTTTTTTGTAAATACTGGACTGGCTAGCTACCACCCTCAGGTTGAAAATATATTACGAATCGTCGACGCATCTTGGGGCTGGACGACCAACTGCAACGCTCCGCTTACTTTGCCTAGGCCACCACTCTGTTCATAATAATAATTCATAATTCATAATCCATTTATTTGCGCTATGGGTAAGTACAGATGTAAAATATTTAGTAAAGAAGCACCACAGACTACCTTTCGGCATGCAAATTAATTTAAAATTCAAAATTAGACATTATTAATACAATAAAATAAAATAAAATGTCAGGAAACAAGATTAAAAAACGAATGTCAAACAAAATAATTCACAATAATAATAATGTCAAAAGCAAAAAAAATAAAATATTAAAACAATGTCAAATTCAAAAAATAATAAAAACAATACCTAGCTATAATAAATAATGTCAAGACTAAAAATTTTCATTAAGATATTCCTTAGTTGTGTAGTATGCTTTTTCCAGCAAGAAGCATTTTAATTTGTTTTTAAACATAGCTGGCTCTTTAATGTAGGCAATTTCTTTAGGTAAGTGATTGTAGATCATTGGAGCCATGCATACAAATACAAATACAAATCATTTATTAATAACACCAAAGTTACAGGTCATTTTTCCATTCATATTTAAAAATTATTATCAAAATCATTACATATGTCAAAACAATGAAAATGAAAATGTCAATAAAGTAATATGTCACATATAAAATGTCAATAAAATTATGTCAATATAATTAAATGTCCATAAAAACAAAAATATTATAATTACTTACTAGTAATTCAATAATCTCTTAGTTTTAAATAATCGTCAAAGTCATAGACCAAGGTCTCTTGAAGCCAAGATCTTAGTTTGCTTCTAAAGCACGCGATGGAAGGTGCATCCCGGATGGAAGCGGGTACGCGATTGTAGACCGCGGGCCCCAGAATGTATACCGACCTCTCCGACTTGACGAGCCGATGCGACGGCGTTACTAGTTGGTCTTTCTTTTTATTACTGCGAAGATCCAACGTGCTGTGGACGCCCCGGCGTTGAAATTTATCTATGTTTGTATGTGTGTACAGGGCTACCTGGTAAACGAACTCACACGGTAAAGGCAGAATCTGTAGCTCCTTAAACAGATCCACGCAAGAGACGTCGTCCTGAACCCCGCATATGGCACGAATAGCTCGCTTCTGCATAACAAAGGCTCTATTACGATCGGCAGCGCGGCCCCACAGCTCCAACCCGTACGTGATGTTACTGTGGACGGTCGCGAAGTAGCAGGAGCGCACTACGCTGCGGGCAGCGGTGCTCGCGAGCCGCCGGAGCGCAAAGCACGAGCGGCTCAGCTTCCCGCACAGCTCGTCTATGTGCGTCTCCCAGGTCAACGCGCCGTCGATATGGAAACCTAGAAGTTTCGTACTGTGGACTTGTTGGAGAGCGGTATTGCCGACTGCTACCGAATGAGTCTCAGTCGCGTGGCCATTGAGGTTAAAAGCAAGGAAGCAGGTCTTATCTTTGTTTAGCGCGAGCCCGTTCGATCGGAACCACCTATCTAGTTCGTTCACCACCCCATTCAGCCTCGACTCTAGTTCACGGTGCGTCGGCGCGGTGATCACTGCGGCGACGTCATCGGCGTACATATATATCTCAGCGCCATCGATGGCGCCGGGCAAGTCGTTAAGGAGGAGACTGAATAGAGTATTAGATAGACAGGAGCCCTGCGGGACGCCCATCACATTTTCCGCTTCTGACGACATGACGCGACCTCTATCACCCACCACTACCTGTGTTCGCTTAGACATGAAGGAGGACAGTATGGACAGGGCAGGGCCACGGATCCCATAGAATCGCAGCTTGTTTGCGATGAGGGCGTGATCAGCGGTATCAAACGCGCGCGATAGGTCGCAGCAAAGTAAGGCAACCTGCAGTTTTGCCTCGCGCGCAGTTAACACTCGCCACAACACCTCGCGCACTAAGTCTGTGGTCGCGCGACCGGCTCGGTACGCATACTGCCGCTCCGACAGGACACCACGGTCCACGACAAAATTAAGTAGCCTTCTATTGAGACCGACCTCAAACACCTTGCTAATAGCGGGGACAAGGGATATAGGGCGGTAAGACTTGGGGTCTGCTTTTTTGCCCTTTCCTTTGTACAAGGGGCATATTTTTACTCTTTTAAGCGCCGCGGGATACATACCTTCCCGCAGGCATGAATTAAATAAGTAGCTAATTACGGGTGCGACCGGTTCTATGGCGGTTTTCAATATACTTGCAGACAGACCGTAGAGATCAGTACTTTTCTTAGGGGCAATACGTTTCTTCGTTATTGTAAAAACTTCGTGGGGTGAGAAAGGTTCTAATCTTATAGACACATCGCTCGCGGATGCCTCGTTCCCGAGCGCGGCCAAAGCGCTGACGCTATCAGCCGCGGGCGCTCCGCACCTACTCGCCGCCGTCACAAACTCCAAGTTGAGAGCGTCAACCACATCCTTTTTTGTGATAAACGGTTGGCCATCTGCATCCCGCACCAGGTCTGTGAAATCGACTCTCTCCCGAGTACCGCGACCTAGCTCGGAGTTGATAACACGCCACATACGTCGCGGATTATCCTTAACCATATTAGAGAAATGGTTAAATCTTTTTTCTTTTAATAGAGAGTGATATTTCACGGTAAGTTCATCGCACTTACTACGCAGTACGTCGTCAGTTGGAAAGTTCCTTTTTAATTGTGCAGTGTCATGTAGTAAATGTTTAAAGTTGTGAATTTCCGTGTCAACCCAATGTTTTTGATGAGTCAGTTGTTTTTTTAACGGAAAACAGATATTAAATTTATTAGATAATATATTAACTATACTCTCAGCCAGCGAGTGGCAACAATTATTAGCTTTACTAATAATTCCCTCCCAGTCGATAGACGCTAGCGCGCTAATAAAATTGTATTCGTTGGTCGTAGTGAAGCTACGAGCCAGACAGTGGGCGGGCGCGGGCGCTGCCGCGGCGCTGTTCGCGAGCGTGAGGCGCTGGGCGCCGTGGTCGCTGAGCGGGCGCGTGTCGACGCCAGTTACTGCATTTACGCGTTTCGCGGGCACGTTCGTGTACACATGGTCGAGTAGCGACTTGCGGCCACCTACATCTACTCGCGTGGGGTCGGTCACTAATTGAGTAAAATTGAAGCTAACGAGCATATCTACTAACTGCTTTTGGGCGCTAGAACTGTCCAACAAATCGATATTAATATCACCCATAATGACGCAGTCTAGGCCCTCGTCTGTTACTTTACAAAGAAGGGTCTCAAATAACTGGAGGTACTCACCGTGGCTCGTCAAGTTGGAGTGGTACACACCTACAACCAGGATATCGTCATCAAGTAAGTGCACGGCGCACACGTCAAAAGTTTGTTCCCGTGTTAGGTCACAGTAATCCTGTCGGTTGACTGCCATCATACCTGACCGTATGTAGATGCAACTTCCACCGTGCGCTATACGTTCTCTACAGCTAAATGACAATAAATCATAGTTACATAGTGTAACAGAGACCAGTTCATGTTTCCGTAACCAGTGTTCAGTTAAAATGATTATATCGCAGGTAAGTTCCTTTGTCAATAGTACTTCTAGTTGCTTAGTCTTGTTTGTTATACACCGGATATTTTGGTGACAGATCGTTACAGACGAAGGTTTACACGGTCTATGTGGCTTTCGCGAAGGCGCGCGGCGCGGTGCGAGCGGCGCTAGCAGCGCTGGCGTATGTCCCTTGTTGCGACTTCCCAGGGGCGACGGCGTCGGCGGTACCGGTGGTAGCGCCGTCGAGGCCGCGCGGTTGTCGTCGCATCGCGGAGTGCCGGCGGGGGGCGCCTCCTGCACGCCCGCCGCTCCCTCGAAACCACTCGCTGACTTGAGTGCTTGTCGGCCAGTTCTCGGCGGACATGAAGAACTCAAAGTGGCTGCCTGGTACTGAGATGGAAAACGACGAGTAGTACGAGTGAGCTAGTTTCAATTTTTCAACATGGTAGTTATCGCACTGTTTCTTTTTTTTCATGTACGATATTATCGTATCAGCTGTAGTTTCGGGCGCAAAGAAACAAGCGTGAATTTTGCGTGCTCGTTCGACGGTTTTCAGTTCGTCGTCTGACGCGCCACTTCCTTTAATCACGGTTCGTCGTCGCTGACAGCCTCTTCTACGATTCTCGACTCTCACCCATTCTTCATTGTCGCTGATATTGGTATCCGCCGCAGGCGTTGCTGTTGCCGTTGTCGAAATGTTCAGTTGATTAGCGCAGCGCGCGGTTTGCCGTCGTTTTTCGCTAGAGGGCGCCGGAGTCGGGCTGGAACAATCGGCTGATACCGACGTGTTGACGTAAGACGACTGTGATGTCGACAGCTTTTTTGACTTCTTCCGTGAATACACGCAGTGCTTCTGCTTGGGAGCTGCCTGTGTGTTCAGAGGGGGTCGTTGTTCGAGTGGGGTGGGCGCGCACGTTGTCTGTGTTTCAATATTTCCGGTATTAGGCCGCATCGAGGTTCCCGTCACTACATCACTGGACACGTGCGAGGGGTGGATTTCGGCACGGTGTTCTTCGTACCTCGTGATTACCGCAACGAGGGTCTCGATCAACTCTGTATATTTTTCTATCTTCGCTTCTTGACTGGCTATTGAGGTTACAGCTTGGCCAAGTTTTGCCTCGTAGCTTTCAATGACGTGAATGGAGCAGCTCAGCTTACAGTCGTAACTTGCTATCTCGTTACTAAACTGTTCTCTCATAAACGTCATTTCTTGGCGTAGTTTACAAATTTCCTGTCCTAACACGGTTGTATCGCCGACGTTTTGTGGACGTACTGGAGGGTTTGACGCTACTTTCACCCTCTGGGTCACGAAGGGGTCTCGGGTTTTTTTGGAGACTCCTACCGGTGTTAAACTATTATCGCCTCCCCTCTTAGCAGCGCACCGGCACTCGGGACAGGTCCACCGCTCGCGTGATTCTTGAGCTAAATTCTTTTCGCCTATACATAATGTGTGATATATTTTGCCGCAGTGAGTTTGGTTACAACTCAAGATTTCCTCGGCATCCATTATTTTGTTACAGCATGCGGAGCAGACCATATTGATGCAGTAACAAATAATAGCAGGCACTTTAGCTAAGGGCGCGCGGACGGCGTATGCTAATCGTACCTTGTATGCACAGAACTATGCACGCTACACGACACGAACGTCGGCGCAGATATAGCTAAGTGTGCTGAAAACAAAAATTGTTTATCACACAAATGTGTACTATACTGAGGATCGAACTCGGTTCCTTCGACTTACAACGCAGTCACTATAGCCCCTCGGCCAGTCGACCAATGTGAGTGATAGCGAAATACCCGGTCGATTCTTGTAGTGGGCTCTTATGCTGGATAAACAGCCGTTATAGGTGACTCATGCAGTGTGAGTCGTCGTATTATTCACTGTTGCCGCGCACTCCGTTGATATGTTTTAACACTAAAAATGAGGGTGATTCGAAAAAAATAGTTCAAAGGATTATTTTAATTATTGTAAATTTTTGATTTAATTTAATTTAACTGCTCAGTCTTTAACACTGTTCCCTCAGTTACTATATATAATCACTGTACAGTTTTTATGTCCAAAGTCAATACCACTGAACCACACTGATACTCCCTATTACAAACAGCTGTGTTTGTAGCTTTTGGGGAAAATTACGAAATTTACACTGAATCCAGTAATATTTTACATTTAAAACACTGTCACTGTTGTTGTTTTATTTATATTATACTTTAAATTATTGCACAGACTTTAAACCGACACAATATATTTTTAAATATTTTTACATTCGGAGACGATACACTCGCGACTAAAAAAAGCGTAAAGTACTGTACATATTACACTATTTGCAAGCAAAGATGTATTCCGCTTAGGTACATTGATTGTATGCCTATGTCGAGCAGCTTTTAAATTAACAAACAAGTTATAGTTATTTCGTACAAACATCACACATTCATAAATATATAAACAAGCCATGGTCAAAATTTTTAGGCTTTGGAAGTGAGGTTTACAGCTGTCCCTTTGGCGTAGACTGCAGATGGCTCTAATGCATTTCTTCTGTGCCTTAAACACCGATTCTTTACCAGTGCTATTGCCCCAGAAAATAATTCCATATCTAAGCAATGATGAGACATAGCCATTGTATGCTATTAGGACTGTAGATCTGCTTACAGTTTTTGATAGCATGTACAGTGCATATGAATGTTGGCTTAGTTTACCACGCAGGACTTCAGCATGCTCTTTCCAGTTTAAGTTGTAGTCAATATTTAGACCTAAGAATTTAGTTTTATTTATAATGTCAATTTTGTTCCCATAGTAATTTATGTCAATATTTTTTAATTTATTAATTCTATTGCTAAATGTCATTAAATTTGTTTTACCTAAATTAATTTTCAAATTTACTGATGTCAACCATTGAATTATTCTATTTAATGTTTCATTGACATCTTTTTCAACAGAGGTCTTGTTTTCACCTGTGAATAATATAGTGCTGTCATCAGCAAAGAGAACAGTGGGATGGTTCGTGATAGAGGGTAGATCATTAATATAGATAATAAATAGTAGCGGACCTAGAACACTTCCCTGTGGAACTCCAAATTTAACTGTTCTGTATTTTGACGAGTAAGTTATTTCTTTCTTTAAGTTTGAACAAATACTGCTAATCTGTGTGCATTGCTGACGGTTTGTCAAGTTCGATTTTATCATATTGTTAACATTACCCCTAATTCCGTATGCTTGTAGTTTGTCTAGTAGCAAACGGTGATCAACAAAGTCAAACGCTTTAGTTAGGTCCATATATAGCGCACACACAGGTAGTTTAGTGTCAACACTAGTCATAACTGTGTTTAAAAAATTATAAATAGCTAGGTTTATAGTTTTATTTTTGCGAAAACCTACTTGTTCCGGCGCAAAGAGATTTTTGTGTTCAAAAAACTTGTTGATGCTATCATACATAACCCTTTCAAAAACTTTGGATAATATTGGAATTAGAGCTATTGGTCTATAGCAGCTCATATCATGTTTATTGTCTTTTTTAAAGACAGGTTTGACAACAGTTTTTTTTAGTTTTTCGGGAAAAACTCCGTTACAACCTTATTTCACCTGTCATCACTTCGCCTTATCCAGCTCCATTTGAAATTCATAACTGCGACGCAGACGTCTCGAACATTTGTTCATACACATAAAATTAGTAGACAAAATATTATTTAAAATTCCCAAAAATTTTACATTAAAACATTATTTGCTAAATTTACGTAAAATATATGGGCACGTTAAACTTTAAACAACACAATTAAAAGGTTCGTTGAACGCCGCAAACTCTTTCCATATTCACCTAATACGCAGGCCTCCTGGGTGACATTAATATAAAAATCCTTTATACAGCCAAGTTATCCCACGTCACATGAGGCCGTTCAATTTAATAATAGCGTGATACTTTTTTCGGAAAACCGTTGTAATTTTATGTTGTGGAAACGTAAGATATCTGAACTCCATTGTATTTTGGCTGCTCTATCTTTCAAATACGTTTGAAATACATGTGGAAAAACTAGAGTATTTATCATGAAGTATCTATACAAACCTATTGCATAGCTTTTGTTGACTGGAAAAAATATAGATTTTTTTTATGATTGACAGGCTAGATGTTTGACCGCAGCTCACAAGATGTAAAGTGACGGTGTGGTAAAAGATGGTAAACATACTTATCAGGTATTGAAACTGGCTTTTGGTGTCTACCTACATGTTAATCTCGGTTCGTTCTCTTTGACATTTTATTCTTCAAAGTCAAAGTCAAAGTCAAAAGTTTTATTTACATGACATCTTATTTTAGTTTTACATTATTCATCATTGACATTTATAGATTTTTTTTCTTTTTTACATTTGTTATTATTATGTTTTTTATATTTAATTAAAAATATTTAGGCTTCAGGTGACCGGAATACTTGCGTCTACTTTGGTCAAAGCATTGCCATCCAGCGTGGCAATGCTGCCAGCATTCTGGCCACATATTCCTCCTCTGACGGACTTTTAGATTAAGTTTTTTGTATAAATTTATAAATAGTATTAATTTAACATATATTATTTTGTTTAGTAAATATCATTGTTCATTCAATGAAGTCTTGAATTAGCAAAATATTTACTATAATTGATTGTGTTTGACATAAATAAGCGTACATTATTGTACCTATATTTGAATAAATGAATGGAATTGAATTAGTCGCATCGCATATAGCCACCTACTGTATTTCTCATCTTTAGAATTTAACTTCTATTATTGCATAGATACTAAACGTGGTTTTAAATTATCAGTTCTTTGATAGATGCGATCCAAGAGATCGCTAGGCCTTTCACATGAAATTTTGCACAAATGTTGTTTAGGTGTGCACTAAGATAGGATTATTTAAAATTCCACCCCTAAGGATGCATAGTGGGAGTTGGGGGTTTAATGTATATTACTTGTCATTTTTGATACATTAGTATCTACATTGAATCCGTGAGAAGCCGGGGCGGGTCGCTAGTGCTCATATATGTATAACAAACAAATCAAGACCTAATAAAAAATCTAATCTCTGAATCAAGCCCAGCTAACCGAAAAAACACCTCTAACCGAGGCCGCGCATTGCGCCCAACCGCCCAAATGAAGTGGTTTGCGGAACAGGATAAGCGGAATGACTTTCCGGTCCCGTCGGCATCGTAAAAGTCAACGCATGCATTTAATTTCGTGAGTTATGTATATTGCTACGTGTATACTCCTGTATACTGCTTTGCTGCCGGAACAATTTTTTCAGCGGTTTTTTAATTATGAAAGCGGACTTCAACTATGCGTGACGGTTTTCGCGGTAGGTTTTATGATATTTGCGGTCTTTTTAGCCGGTTTCCGTGTCTTTGTAAATGTTTGCAGTTGTGTTTTTGAAGTAATTTTAAAATTAGATAAGTTTCTTTTATGGTTTACAAGCTACGTATTTGACACAGATCACCTGATGTCAAGTGATGGTGTAGTCGAAGATG
Organism: Biston betularia; assembly: GCA_905404145.2. Lineage (NCBI taxonomy): Eukaryota > Metazoa > Arthropoda > Insecta > Lepidoptera > Geometridae > Biston > Biston betularia. The sequence continues at coordinate 4,269,717 of FR989877.1, forward strand.
GTAAAACATACCTAGCCTGGAATGGAAATGGCTCCGGAATACACCGTTAGGTGCTTGGAGGCAGATTTTATTTTTTAAGTAGTATGTCCTTCTTGCTATTTTATTTTCATATTTTCATCAGCTATTTGCGGAAATATCATTGCATAATGAAAAAAGATTACAAACATAGTAAAAATTTACTCTGTTTATGATCTTTAAGTAAAGTCAATACGATTGAATAACACAGATATTGATTAATTATAAATATTCAATACTGCGTTTACTTACAATCACACGTATCCGGTACATATTTGCTAACAAATACTGTCCCGTTTCAATTCAGATACGACGTGTTTGTGCTGCAAATCTCTAGAGTAGCTGTTGTGGTTTATCGGTATTTAGCTACCATTAATAGGATGACGGGATATACGCCGAGCACGTCAATTTCACAATCTTACTTGCTTGGTGGTAAATCTCTTCAGCAGGAGGTCGACTAGGTAGGTACCACCGCAGTACCAGATATTTTGCCGCCAATCAGTAGTGTGTAAGCATTGTATTCTAAATGTGCACTGCAGCTAGCGAAATTATAGGTTCGTCGACACAAACCATCGAATTTCTGAAAGTAAAAAACCTCAAAACAGCGATGCCCTAGACTTTGTTTTGCTACTAAAAGTTCTGTGTATCACTTCAATGGTCATCGATTTTCGTTACCTCTTACCATCAGCAGAGCGTCTCGTTCGTATAATTTATTTCACACTTTTACGTTAAAAAATCCGGTTTTTGTAATGAAAAAAAAAAATGAGTCGAATGGAAGGATCGCCTGGCGCTTAGAGATAACACCTGACCATTGCAGTGGCACTCAAAACTTTGACTTATGAAGTAAAGTCTAGGGCATCGCTGCTATGGCGGTCATTATTTTGGGGCATTCGAGAGTCACAATAGCCTTGTAATTTTCCTGGAAAACTTTTACAGTATAACGACGTATCATATTGAAGATTTAAAGTCACATTGAGAGAATTAAAAAAATTTAGTGTAAGCAATAAAAGTAAGTATATTAATTAAGATAAGTTAAAGAAACTGTCCCAAATTTAAGCTTTATTACTAAACATGGTTATGCATTAAAACGAGTATATTTTTTTTTCATTTATCGTGTTTATTATCATTTTTTAGCCCTGACCTTTTATTCTTGCACGCAACCCCTCGCGGTCCTAATCTTATTCAGGTTTGACTCGCGTTTTTCCCAATATCACCGACTCAACGAGCGGGTGCGCACCGCTTCACTTACCATCTTTTACTGTCGAGCACAATTTTTTTTCTCAATCCACGTTTGACTCACGATATTACAACATTATTTACAGCGTATATATCTATATAAAATAATGCATTAAACTTTTAGCAGAACACATTTCAACTTAAATGCTATTAATAAAACTAATTTTAACTTCGTCTAGCGTAGCTCCTTGCAGAGAAAATAACTCTAAATATTATTCAAGTACAGTAACATGCTGTGAGTCTTGAAAATTTTTAATATAGTTTTGCAAAGACTTGAGCGAAAAGTATTTCGGGCACGTCAGAATTCTGAAGAATACTTTGCTTCTTGCAGTGGAAACTTCGCGAGTAATTCTGTTGTAAACATTAAGGTGCGTACACAATACGGGTATACTGAGTGAATGTAGTTTCAGTTTCCGAAACACGCGTAGTTATAACCACGCCAGCGTGAGTATCAGTGCATTACAGGTATTTTAAAAGGGTTGAAATTCAACCCTCGCTCTTGGATTTTGAGTTTTTTTTTAATGTAAATGTAATGAGACGTACGAGACGCTCTCCTTAAGGTAAGAGAAAACGCCTTATCATGACCATTATATTGATACAAGTAGTGTGTAAACAATACTGTGTGCCGGTTTGAAGGGTACCTAGCAAAATGACGGGGCTGTTGAGACTAACCATCGAAAGTCTCAAAGATGTCCTGAACTTTGTTTTACTACACATAGTTCTGTGTAGCGCAATGGTTATGGAAAGGCGTTATCTCTTACCAACACGAGAGCATCTCATTACTTTTATCAGAATTACAGGAATTTTGTTTCAGTAGTTCACACCACAAATCTGTTGTTTTTATTTAACAGTACCATCATCTCTTAGACACCTGCAAACTGCTCAACTACTGAAATAATAATGAAGACATAGCTTGCAGTTAGCAAAACACTGGCGTCCAATTCCTTTTACGTGAGAATAACTATTTAATGTGTTCATTGCTTCTTTCCGAAAACAGTTTTCCTAACGAGCTTTGAACTTTGTACTAAGTTCAAATATTGTTCAACTTGTGAATTAGGTTAGGTTACACTGTAACATTGTTTTTATTCAGAATTATATATAATATATATTTATATATGTTTGTTACTCAAAGTTCTGTGTATCGCTGCAATGGTTATGGGCAGGCGTTATTCTTTACCAATAGGAGAGATTCGTCGCATCACTCTTAGATTAAAAAAAAGGTCCTTTTAGGTAAGCATACTCCATCCTAACCATATCATTATCTTAACATCAGACATGATGTAGTCAAACGCGAACCTATGAAATATAAAAAAATTTAAACGAAACAAAAATGTATCTTTTCTTTATTTTGTTTATTATTTTTGTTAAAAGTTTTTAGCTTGGTATTTTAATTTATTTTACCTCACCGGAAGACCAGTCATACCATAGTATGACCAGCATTATTCTGTGGTAAGCCCCTATTTTGTAACTGCACCTTTTTTGGCTCTGTATGTTTTTTTTTGTGTCACAAAATAAAAACTGTCTTTTTTTCTTTACTAATGAACAAGTTCTCTACCTAGTATATACATATGTGTACTTAAGTAGAACAGCAATATCCTTTCTCAAAAAAAAAATAGTAGTTAGTCAAAATAACATTTAATGCAAGTTTCGCATTTTATATGAACGTCGACTCAGTCTTCTTTATGTTAATCCAAGCTTGGATAGCTCTCACATTTTTTCATAACTATTGACCAAGCAGTAATGAACAGTTTACTCCACTTTTACGACAATCTCAAAAAGCGTTGAAGCTTTACAACCTCTCCGCAATGCCGTAAAGACCAGCAGATTTACGGGCATACCTTTTTGTTAAACCACTAGATATTACAGTCCACTTTAATACCGACTGGTGTAATGTCTACTCGACAGAAAAAAAACGGCCGTTTATACTGATTAGCATTTGAATGGATAGCAGTCATGAGTGGTACATGAGGGCCGGGGGTACATTTTTGCGGTTATCTAGTCCTTTTTCCTAAAGGAAAAATAGTAAGACGGCCCACTACCACTCATTATAGTAGATATTTCTTGAGCCCGTGCTAACGTACGTACTAACTATGTATTTTGAGGGAATAGGTATTATTAAAGTGGATTGTTTAACGACGGTATATCAGTGGTTAACGGTTCACACGTTGAAAAGCGTAGGTTCAAACCCCAACAAGGCTTGAGCCGGTGAATGAAAACATCGTGAGGAAACCATAGCTGTATTCTATGGTATGGCATATTTTCTAGTACTCGGCTAGCTCTAGCTACCACTCTTAAGTTCCAAAATCTGCCGCCAAGCACCTAATGGTGTGTTTCGACAGCCTCACTTGGGCATCAGTTCCATTCCAGGCTATGTGTGCTTTACCATCTTCGACTACACCGTCACTTAACATCAGGTGAGCTGTGGTCACACAACTATCTTATCAACAATTAAAAAAAATCTAAAGAATTTAAAATTGCTTACACGAGTAAAACAACTTGAGGAAATCAGCGCGTGGAAGTCGTATCTCTAAACTATAGATAATGTAATGTAATTCAATTTGATCGGTTTTCAGTCTAAGGATCCAAATTAAAAACAAACACAATTAAAAAACGATAAACGTTGGACCTGAAAATGCAAACTCAGTCTCTTTACATTAATACGTCCTCAATTAAGCGATATAATGTTATAATAAGAGGTGAAATGTAGCCATAAAACGCGCCACTCCGGTCGGTAAGTGGGGTTGCCCTTTTTGTCTCAAAACTGCGAATCCTGCCACATTGACCCGCCGTTGCTTTGAAGTAAAAGTTAATTAAATTTCTGATGGCAACATTACAACGTACATTTGCATCAGGTAGTCCCGAATGCCTAGTTCGTAAAGTTTTAATTCAGGAAAAACGACGTTGCTTTATCGATTTAAAGCTGTCTGGGCAGATTTTTTGGTAAAGTAATAATTGTAAAGGTTTGTGTTTGACGTCGTTCTTTTCTTATACATATATATATATTTTTAAATTGATTCCTGTTTGACCATGCTCTCTCTGATGTTAAGCAGTAGTGTGGTCTAAGATGGCGCACGCTTACTAAGAAGAAACCTATTTACTCTAGATTTGAAAACACCCATATTGTACCTAAATGAGAACACAGATTCCGGCAGAGAGTTTCACAACCTCGCTGTGCGAATGAAAAATGTGGAATTAAAACGCTTTGCAGAACATCTACCATGTACGGATGACGTTCCTTGAAAAAGGTCACCGAATAACACCGAAATTATAGTCGTAGTATTTTGGTAGTGGCTTTGTTTCCCAAAAGGCGTAGATGCGATTTCTACCTAGAACAATGTTTGTACTGTCTTTGCGTGATCCGTATATATTAAAGGGATGTAGAATTAAAAAAAAAAAACTATAAATTATCTGGTTCCCGTAGTACAGTCATCTAGCCCCAAATTAAGCAATTATGCTTAATTTGGGGCTAGATGACATTGGGTAGAATATATTATATTTCCACCAATACATATTCATATCATTTATTTATAATCAAACGTGTGTAATTTCGCATTTCTGTATTCCTCGCAAATAAATACCTTAATCTTTGGTAACCTAACATTTTCCGGCATAAAAATTATCCTATATAGTAATCCAGGTAATAAATTTTAAGCCATTTTTGCGTGTTTGAATAACAAAGAAACAAACTTTCACATTTATAATATTACTGGCGGATAGCGGATAGCCTAGCGGTTTCACCCACGTAGTTCCCGTTCCCGTGGGAATACAGGGATAAAAAGTAGCCTATGTCACCCGGGGATAGTGTAGCTTCCTAACGGTGAAAGAATTTTTGAAATCAGTCCAGTAGTTTCGGAACCTATTCAATACAAACAAACAAACAATCAAATCTTTCCTCTTTATAATAGATTAGGATATTACAACAATATTTTTGAAACAGTTATATTTTAAAAGATTTTTGGCAAACCTAAGTTATTTTTGTAATTCACCTACATTAAACAAATGAAATTAAAACACACAAAACAAAGTTTATGAGAAAACTGAAGTTGGTTAATTATTTAACTAATTCCATCTAATTTACACATGAAGGCGTACCTTTGTGTTGCCATTAACAACCCATATCACGTGTCTTTGTGTGCGGGCCAGTGGTCACGGAACGCTAAACAAATTAGTAAGTTTACCCTCGGATTACTTAAAAGAAAGATGTAGTCGTTAGCATAATTTTACATTCAAAATCTATTAAAATTTGGCAATGCCATTCAACGTGGCAGTGCCGTCAGAATTCTGTCTAATTCTCCCTTCGCCGTGTGGCTTTTGGATTAATTTATTTGTACAAATTAATGTTTGTTTACTTATTGAATTTTTTTTCTTAAATGTTTTTGCCAGCGATGATAATTCAGTAGCCAGCGCGCTTCTGTTTACACGTTGAAGGGCGTGGTTGCAACCCAACAATGAGCTTGAACTGCTATTAAAGCTAGAATTTACTGTTCCAAAATTAAGGGTATTGCAGCTAGCAAAATTACAGAGCTGTCGAGACTAACCATCAGTCTCAAAGTAATAATGAGCGTTAAAGCAGCGATACCTTGGACTTTACTTTGTTATTCTAAGTTCTGTTTATCGCTGCAATGGTCATGGACATGCGTTATCTCTTACTGTCAGAAGATCGTCGTCGTAAGTTACTTATAACTTCTCTAGCAGTACCCTTTAAACAGGAACACTGTAATGTTACACACTACTGCTTGGCGACGGAATACAAATACAAATATTTTATTAATAACACCAAAGTTATAGGTCATTTTGCCATTCATATTTTAAAATATCAAAATCATAACATAGTTATGTAAATACAATAAAAATGTCAATGAAATCATATGTCACATATAAAACAATTATGTCAACATAATTAAATGTCAATAAAAACAAAAATATTATAATAACTTACTAGTAATTCAATAATCTCTTATTTTTAAATAATAGTTTCGTCAAAGTCATAAAACTAGGTCTCTTGAAGCCAAGATATTAGTTTAATATCTAGGTACTATGGTGATACCTACCTAGACGACCTCCTGCTAAGGAGATCTACCAGCAAGTTAAACTGTAGTGTAGCCAAAAGCATGCCCAAAGAAAAATAAATGTTGAATTAATTAATTTATCTACTTCATTATATATTCAAGTTTGTGTAGTTAGATGGCTTGAATTTGGCAATGCGTAAACATGATTAGAGTAATCACTTCTAAAGTTAAAATTGAAAAAGTTTGTCTAATAAAATACGCAGAGTTTCAGATTAATAAAAAATGAGTATGTATTGAAGTGAACTCGCTTATCTTGCGTGAAACTTTCGGGACTTCAAAGGATTTTTCTTTTGCAAATACTTGTTCAAAAATCAAGACGAGAATACATAGGGGCTCATTTGATTGCCTTTGTCATTTCATATTATGTATGGCTGCTTAGAATTTATTGTATTGATTTAATCAAATTGGATTTCTTATTTAGCGAAAGGCCAAAAATGAGAAGTCACCATATCTGTTCCAGTGTTGAACTGAGAACAATCTCATGTGTTACCTTTGTTGGGTATCAAACTACATAATATCCTATTTTTTCTAATTCTATAAATGTGAAAGTGTAACTGTTTATATTGCTCCGTTCCAGACTAGGCTTTACCATCTTTGACAATACCGTCCCTTGACATCAGGTGAGCTGTGGTCAAAAAATTTGGTGAAAAAGTTGTCAACTAGTTAAATGTACTATGTTAATTCATTTTTATTTCCCATGACATGAAAAAAAATATAATAATAATTTAACTCTTTATTGTTTACACCAATTACAAGAAATTATAACAATAGAAACTTAATACTTATGCACAATTGGCGGCCTTATCGCTAAAAGCGATAATAAAAAATCAATAACGCACACAATATTCAATGTTACATAAAACTTAGCTTAAAAAGTAAAAAAGTATTTTTTTTCACAAGATTATTTACAATCCTGCCTATTTTTTCCTAGGTATCTTTGCTTGCATTTTTACGTGAATTAAAAAACCGGAGTATATTATATAAATAATTCGTTTTGTTTAATTTACCTCGACGTTTCGGCCATGTTGCAATAGCGGTGGTCGTGGGCTAACTGGAGAGTACGGGGTCGTTTTGGTGAAAACTAAAGGGGTGTGTTCTTCAGGTCTTATATAAACGTGTTCACCACGGCACAATACACTACACTAACTGTATGTGCAGACCTTTCTGAAGCGACACCGTGATAAGAACACTTGCTTATAACCGGATTCCACGACGCCGATTTTTTTTTTTTTTTTTTTTTTATGGTTGACTGGCTAGTTGTTTGACCACAGCTCACCTGATGTTAAGTGAAGGTGTGGTCGAAGATGGTAAAGCACACCTAGCCTGGAATGGAACTGGCTCTCAAGTGAGGCTGCCGGAACACACCGTTAGATGCTTGGCGGCAGATTTTCAACTTGAGGGTGGTAGCTAGCCAGCCGAGTACTAGAAAGTACCCTACCACCATGCTATGGTTTCCTCACGATGTTTTCCTTCACCGGCAGCTCAAGCTCATTGTTGGGGATAACCTAAATCCATCATCCTGGTTGACATAGCATCATTTTTTATTTCAAGCGCTTCATCAACAATTCTTGAACAATAATGTTGATCAGTGGAAATGACGTTCGATTCAATGTGTTCAATTTGAGAAAGTTTAAAAAACGCAAAAATTAAACAAGAAATGAACACTTATGAACCAGCGCTGCTGAGAAATCGGCAGCACTAATGCTGAGAACTAACCTTTTTTGTCGCACTGGACACTACAGCGACAACTTTCCACTCATTATTATTGTTATTTTTATTTTTCTAATCTTTTATTTGTAGTGTGTTTTTTGTTGTTGTAGTGTTGTGTATGGCAAAATAAATGTTTTCTTTCTTTTCTTTCTTTAATGAGGTACAAGGAATTTATTCAAAAAATTTGACGTTGGTATTCATATAATATAAATTTTCCTAAATTAACTTTGCGTTCGGACAGTTGTGTTAACTTCAGGCCCGTATTTTGTCCGGGCAGTACCGTAAACATATTCCGGCTCATTATAAATCAAAACTATTTTAATTTAAGGCTTGTTGAACAAGGATTTAATTACTTGACACGTAACCCGTGTCAGAGTGGAATAACATTAGAGGTGAGAACCATCTTGAATTAGAATAGTGTATGAAAATTTACGTTAAGGGGGGTTTGTGGTATAGTTTGGACAAACGTTACTGTATATACATATAAATTATATTATAGGTATGAATGCCCCTCATGAGCAAATATTACATGAAATAACTTATGTCAGTTAAATTATAAGGAAAAGTTGTAGCGGAGGAAGGAATGCGGAAAAAAACATTTGACTGCAAAGATTTCTTTTCTATAACTTGTGTGCTGCGTTCCCGCCAAAAACTTTATTATTAATGAATTAATGGTTGCTAAATATATGGCAAAATATTTTGAATTTTTATAATTATTTTAACTAATTAATTTCTTATTAAACTAAACACTTATCTATTCTATTTTCTAGCAATAACATAAGATCACAATAAGTTCTCAACTAAACTTATCGAAAGTCTCAAAGAAATGAGCGCCAAAGCATCTGTGTATCGCTGTAATGGTCATGGGCAGGCGTTATCTCTTACCATCAGGAGAGCGACTCGTTAATCTTATTACTTTTTACATAAAAAAAAAATAAGTGGTTAAATTTCGGGACCACTTAAATATGTTTTGAAAAACTATTTTTAATTGGTATACGTGTTGCCGATTTGGAGCCTTTAATACTAATGGTTAATAACTGTTACAAAAGCTTATAAGAAGACTATGAAATGCCGCTGGTCCAGTCTCCATTCGAGAAAGCAGACTATTTACTTACATAATATATTAGTCGAGGAAAGACGGGGCAGGGGGATACATAACTAAGTATTTAAATTTATAATGACGACGATGGTGCTGAGTAGTACACCCCATCATAAACAATAGGTTGTACAACAAGTTTCTTAATTATTATTTTTATATTACCCGTGTTCCAAATGAACCAACAGTATGTAATTTTGTAGTATCTCTACAGTAAAGTTTTGGCGCAAGTCCACGTTTCACAGACAGCAGTCAGAGCAGTTTAGTGGTCAGATAAACAAAATAATTAAGCGGTTATGGTAATCCCGGAATATTCCCGGACGGCACTCGTTCCGGGTGTTTTATGTAAATGATGTCCGGGATGGGCCAGATGTATTGTAGGGTTTCGGTCCTTTGCTTGTTTCATGGACAGTTTTGAGGGCGAGAAGTTTCTTTAAGAGCAGTGGATATTTTTGGTCTGGGGCTGTAATGTAAACTTTTATTGCCTTTTAAATTATAATAAATTCGATTTACGTTCAGGGCGTAGGACGCCCTGAAACTCGATGGAGTGACGATATACGTAGGACAGCTGGCGGTGGATGGAAGCGAAAAGCCGAAGATCGGGCTGAGTGGCGTGTCTTGGGAGAGGCCTATGCCCAGCAGTGGACTAGTATAGGCTGATGATGATGATGATGATGAAATTCGATTTTGTAACGATGATAGCTCAGTAGTCAGCGCGGTTGGTTCACACACCAGAAAGCACGAGTTCCAGAGCCTGCTCCGGTACTTCTACGAGCTGGCTTGGCTCGGGTAGATACTGGCACAAAACACCCCAAGCGGGACGTCAGTGCAGGACTTATCGTCTCCTCTTAGAATAAGAATAAGCAAGAGTTCAAATCCCAATAATGAGCTTGAGCTGTTTATAATATCGTAGGGAAACCTGGTAGGGTAAATTCTAGTAGCTTGTTAACTACAAAAGTTGAAAATCTACCTCCAAGTACTTTAGTAATACAGTTATATCTAACTATATTACAAAAGTTTTACCATAAACAACTTCAGATGAGGTATGCAAATGCCAATTTAATGAATCGACGATGCTATGTAAATAATGATATTTCTAACTTGTCATAGTAAGTTTTAAAATGATGTTCATTTGTTTGTTCTTTTTTTTTAACTATTGAAAGACTAATTGCAATACTACAAAACGTCAAACTACAAATTAAATTATCACATCTGTCGCTCTGTTTTGTCTGTGTCTTGCTGTCATTGTCTTTGGTTAGAAAATATTAAAGGTTATTTGCTCTGTTCGCGTATTTTAATTTCCTAGTTCTGGAATTACATAAATTCTTTCACATCGCACTTTGTGCATTTGCCAGTGTCGTGTGTTTCGAAATTTTAAGATGAATCTAGTGAGTCTAAGTCACAGTTAAAGTAGGTACATACTTTTCGTGACTCAAGGTCAAGTCTACTCATGACCTAGTAAAGTTGTTATGACGTTACTACAAGCTTCGAAGGAGTTTTGAAAGCTACTCGAAAAGTCATGTTTCACCTCATTTTTCCATACTTTATCATTCATCACTTTATGAATAAAACACAACTATAGTTATTATAAATTGCTATTATAAAGACTAAAACGTAACTATTTTAAAGTAACACAACGTGGCAACACTTTTCCCGTTCCCGCCAAAACAAAACAAAAAACTAAAAAAAAATAAGTTACATACAAGGTTATTAGATAACTTTCCATAATGTCCGTGAAAACATAAAACATGGTGACTCCGTATGCGTAGCGATGCAACAAAATGCAACAACTACTTACCTAGTCGGATGGGGGCTTAACTATGTTTAATTTCAACTTTAAACTGAGTTTGCTGATGAATTATGAGTTCTAGAAGTTGCGAAATCCGTTTTAAGTTATTATAACATTGGAGCGACGCTGACTGTGCACAATTTAGATAAGTAAAACTATTAAGAGAGCATGTTCTAAAATTACTACAATCAAGTAAATATATGGTGGTGGATCTCCTTAGCAGAGCGTCGTCTAGGTAGTTACCACAGGAGTACCAGGTATTCTGCCGCCAAGCAGTAGTGTGTAAACATTACTGTGTTCCGGTTTGAAGGGTACCTACTGCAGCTAGCGCAATTACAGGGCCGTCGAGACTAACTTAAGTCTCAACGTTATGAGTGCCAAATCATCGAAGCCCTGGACTTTATTTTGTTACTCAAAGAGGACATTTAACACAGCGTCATCTAGCCCCAAACTAAGCAAAGCTTGTACTATGGGAACCAGACAGCTGACAGAATACTTAAAAACCTTTTTTTTGTAAATACATACTTATAATACATACAGTACACCTACACACAGAACAAACATCAATGTTAGTTACAAAAATGTTAGTCCTGAGTGAGAATCGAACCCCCGCCCTTCAGATTTAAAAGCAGACATACTACCAACGAACCAACAGGGTTGTGTTTAAAATTAGAATACGTTTTCACCTGCATTGGTTGACTGTTCCATTTTTCTAGGAAATGGCGCCCACAATTTTGTCAACCTCTCTCGCTGTGTGTGAAGGAAACATCTCCTACAATAACTATTTACGCCAAGAAGGCAATTTTCATAATGTAGCCCTCACAAGGGGTCGTTTCACAATACGACCCCGCGTTCAGCCGCTCTGGAGTTGAGAAGATGTGAATTGATGCTTTGTGTATGGATATTATGGTTGGAACTGTCAAAAAAAGATACGTTACTCTCTTTTTTACGTGAATTTACTTTGAGCAAGGATTTCAAATTATAGAAATTTTATTGCTCAAAATTGTAGTCGTTTTCAAGTACACGCGGCCATATCTATGACTTAGCCGCACCTCGATTTTTGATATTTTTTCAGATTGGTATTTTAGCAAAATGTCCTTGTTGTTGTTCGCATGCCAATTAGTATAAGATGTGTTGTACTAATATAATATATTTAAGATCAAAAATGTAATTACATCTTGAGCAAATAAAAACACTTGAAATTGAACTGCAACACCAAAGTGTATCCCTCAATTTTGTTATAGTTAGTTTTTTAAATTGTCTGTACTATGGAAACGTATTCACTGCTCAGCTCAGCTCAGCACTGCTTAGCTCATTTGGTAGAATATCTGCTTCAAGAGCTGTAAGGGTGTGGGTTCGATTCTAGGTGTTCTAAATGTATCATAAGTATGTATAATTGTATATATTTACAAAAAAAAAAGTATACATGTAAAAATTACATCAGTAATCTGGTTCCCGTAGTACAAGCTTAGCTTAGTTTGGGGCTTGATGAAATGTCCTACAATATTTATTATTATTAACGTCAAAAATAATAACATTCATCTACATTTTCGTTTAACTTAAAAAAACACGTTAGTTTCCATAGTAAAAAAAATGTATATAATTATAAGCACTGGTGTTAATGTACTCGTACTTATCTATAAGGGTTTCAATGCACCTTCTATTTTTATTAATCCGTGGTTCTTTTTGGCGTAAGTATAGGTGTTAGGTTTAAAATGAGGCGTAACACGCATATCAGTTGAGATATTGGCGGCAGAAATGTTGCTAAATTGTTTTAGAGCTTCATACGTTATTAAAATAACCCCATCCTTTCTTATTACAGCTTAAGGGAAGTGCTTGTGAGAAATTTTGCCCATGTGAAAACTTCGTTGCGCTTTCGTGGAAGTGCTAACGTTATTGTATTGAAAAAAGTTTCCTTCAAGGCAACACTTGAGCCTGGTTTCAGTACTATAAAATATCGCAAAGCCTTAGAGCACAGAATTAACAAGTAGTAGTCATTAAATACTAGTAATTTTGATAATGAAGCCAAAAAAAAAAATTGCTTTGCTAGACATCTTTTGAGAAACTATGTCGGACCTTCTCGTGACCCATCCCGTAAAGTCTCGACATGAAAATTTTCAAGCAGTGCTTTCTACCCGTTTTAAAACACTCACAGCAGCTACAGTACTCAACAAACTATGGATAGGGCTATGCTCGATGTTTCTCTAAAGGATCACATCCGGAACGAAGTAATTCGCCAGAGAACCAAAGTAGCCGATACAGCTCAGCGTATTAGTGGCTGCCCATTTTGCAGCAGAACTTAAATACGTTGACATATTTCATAGTGAAGAGCGCGAATCGGAAAGTATTGTGTAGGAAGCTTTTAAGGTTTTAAGTTCTGTGTATCACTGTAATTGTCATGGACAGACGTAATCTCTTACCATCAGGACAGCGTCTTTCTCGTCTCATAAAAAAAAGGTTAGATGAAATCAGGATATTCCAACCTAGCCGTGTTTTACCATTTACCACACTTAATAGTCATATCGTATATTAAAAACAGTGTGTGGAGACGCTAGTTTTTCAACACGTTGCACTTTATATTATGTTCTTTTGAGTTGTGTGGGGGAATTTGAATGTGGGTATGTATAGTTACGCATGGCGCATCCTGTTGCTATTTATCTACACTATTTTTGGATTTTTGGATTTTTGTACGTTTGTAACGAATACACTTAAATACTACTAGACTTATTTCAAAAATTCCTTCACTGCTGGATAGCTACACTATCCTTGTGTGACATAGGCTAGTTTTTATCCCTGTATTCTCACGGGAACTATGCGGGTGAAACCGCGAGGCGTCCGCTAGTAAGGAATTAAGATAGATCATGCAATGTAAAACCAGGACAAGGTGGACAGAGGACCTAGTAAAGACCGCAGGAACGCGCTGGATGCGAGCCGCTTCCAACCGGTCTTTATGGAAGTCAATGGGGGAGGCCTATGCCCAGCAGTGGACGTCCTACGGCGCAATGATGATGCAATGTAATCAGGTGGTATCAGTCCTCCTTTTGTACATGTTTTTTAAGAGTGCAATAAAGTATTAAATAAATAAATATATGCCTTAGCAGTCTGTCTCATTCCCCACGCGTGATATTTTACGACGGTGGAAGTTTTTTTTTTTTTTTTTTTATAGTAGATAGGCTTGCGTTTGACCGCCATCCCGCCTAATGTTAAGCGAAGATGCGGTCTACGGTGGAGCACGCTCGCCTAGAAGAAACCGGTTCACTCGCGACTTGAAGGTACCCAGACTATATTCATTGGGGAACACCCACTCGGGCAGTAGATTCCAGACAACAAAGAACATTGACAGAACATTGTTTTTTAAATAAGATCCAAAGTTTCTATCCAGGAATAATCGACTGTGAGAACGATAGCACGAACACCGCTAAAGGTGCTGACAGAGGGCGTTGCTATCGGTTTTGGATAGGTTCAAACATTTGCATGAAGCAAGGTCGGACAGCGTTTTGGCGTCAGTTCCGCCTCTACCTGATTAGCATAACTGCTCAATTATTTCGTTGGAAATAGTCTCTTTACAGACAAATTTCGCGATTCGCGTTTGCGGACAATGCGCAAACGCGAATCGCGAAATTTAACATTTATGAGCGATGCTCTTTTGGGAACCTTTTGTGGAATCATAAAGTATTCCATGAAACCCTTTGTCTAAGTATTGTAGCGATGATAGCTCAGTGGTTAACGCGGTCGGTTCGCATGCCGAAGGGCGTGGGTTCAAGTCCCAACAATGAGTTCGAGGTGAAGAAAAAAATCGTCAGGAAATCATAGCGTGGTGGTAGGGTACCACCCTCAACTTGTGAAAATTTGTCACCAAGCATCTAACGGTGTGTTCCGGCAGTCTCACTTGAGAGCCAGTTCCATTCCAGGCTAGGTGTGCTTTACCATCTTCGACCAAACCTACACTTAACATCAGGTGAGCTGTGGTCAAACAACTAACCAAGGCATCGTAAACGATGCCGATTGACTTTGATATGTGACGAAAGTAAGCGGGTGGGTTTTAGTTAGCCATATTAATTATATCGTTTGATCAATCAAGAAAAGACAATGTGCGACGTGTCGATCCTGCTAACCGTTGATAAATCATCCAGGCTAGGCGTATTTACCACCTTCGACCACACCGTCACTTAACATTAGCTGAGGTGTAGTAAAACGCCTAGCTTGAGCATTTAAATAAACTAGATAAATCTCGTTAAATTCTTTTGAGTTCTGTGTTAGTTCATTCGATAATAACTCCGTTTTCGTTTTCCGTTTCTGGGTGTGGGTTAGATTCCCACCCAAGACATTTGTGTGACGAACATAGATGATAGTTCTGTTTTTCGGTGTTCCTTATGCATCATAAGTGTGTACAGCAAAGAAACCCTATCTAGTTTCCATAATACAAGCTTTGCTTAGTTGCGCTAGATGGCGCTTTGTGAACATATCTTCAGTAACAGACATTTGGCACACATAAAAGTGAATGGGTACCTTTGATGATGACAATGAATTTAACAGACTGAAATGCTGGCCAGTTAACCAATTCATGGGAACTCTTTGGAACACATTTTACAATTCATTGAACTTTGGAACATCACAGAATAAATAATTTTATCAATTTATCTGTAGTCACTTATAGGATATCGGAAATCAGTAACACCTTCATGCGTCAATTCTTACTTGTAAGAGAAATAAAAGTTTTTTTTAGTTTTGGTTCCTCGATAATCCGTGATATTATGGTATTTAAAAAGTATAATCATTCATTAAAAAAAACACATGTTCTTCTTCTTTGATTTTGGTAGGAGAGTTTTGGCGGGAACGCGGGAAGAGTCGTGTCGCCCCGTTGTATTTTTTCCAAAACTAGTGTTTTGTCGAGTGTTTATGCATAAAAATGGTGGTGTTTTATTCATAAAGTGCCGAATTACAAGCGCGAGTGTGGGAAAATGATATAATGTGGTGAAACACGAGTTTTCGTGTTGCTTCCAAAACTCCATCGAAGCTTTATAGTAAAGTCGCCACTACTTTACTAAAGCATGACTGGATTTAACTGACACGAACTGGACTTGACTAAGACGACTTTGACGATAGCTATAGCTAAGATACAGCAGAAATAACACTTAAGACAAGGCAGTATGGCTTTATAGCTTTAGCCTGCCCGAAGGGGCAAATTATTAAAAAAAAAATATGATTTTGGTGTCGTATTTGGTACATTTGCCAGTGTCAAGTGTTTTGATTATTTCAAGTTTAATTTATTAAAAAGTAGTCCAGTCTTGGTTGAGTCCAGTCCATGTAAGTCAAATCCAGTCATGTTTTAGTAAAGTAGTGGCGACTTTACTATAAGCTTCGATGGAGTTTTGGAAGCAACACGAAAAATCATGTTTCACCACATTTTATCACTTTCCCACACTGGCACTTGTAATTCAGTACTTAGTAGAATAAAACACTACTATTATACATAAAAACGCAAAAAAACTCTGGTTTTGAAAAAAAAAATACAATGAGGCGACACGACTCTTTCCGCGTTTCCGCCAAAACACATGTTACAAACATTGAAAGTGTAAGTGTTGTGTGTGTGATTTAAAAAAAATGTTAATTTTACCAATTTTATCCGTTTTGTTACTTTTTCGTTCCGTTTTGCTGATTTTAATATAAAATGTTTTGTATGTTAAAATGCGCGTGTCAGCGCCTATGTTAACGATTACTTGTAGCGATGATAGCTCAGTGGTTAGCGCGGTAGGTTCGCATGCCGAAGGGCGTGGGTTCAAACCCCAACAATGAGCTTAAGCTGCCGGTGAAGGAAAATATCGTGAGGAAACCATAGCATGGTGGTAGGATACTTTCTAGTACTCGGATGGCTAGCTACCACCCTCAAGTTGAAAATCTGCCGCCAAGCATCTAACGGTGTGTTCCGACAGCCTCACTTGAGAGCCAATTCCATTCCAGGCTAGGTGTGCTTTACCATCTTCGACCACACTTTCACTTAACATCAGGTGAGCTGTGGTCAAACAACTAGCCTGTCAAACATAAAAAAAAAAAAAACTTCATAGTTTGTATGTTGTACTAGATTAAGAAGCAGTAGCAGCTCCCTCTGCCATAGATTCCTTAGCAGTTTGTTTAAGAGTACTTAATGTAAGCATTCCTTATGTTTTGGGAGGCAGACGGTGCCAAGCCTGTGACGTGATTAGACGATTTTAAAAAGAACTAGTTGACGTGCGGGCGCGTGTGTAGTAAAACAAAAATGTCTCAATACCAAGTCAGTTTCCATGAATGATAACTCCAGAGTATAAATAAAACATAGAAGGCTTTTCAACCCGGAAAATGCGAGTAAAACCGTAACGGGGCGCAGCTAGTTTAAAATATTAATTTGATTGTGCGACCCCAGGTCTTTTAGAAGAATAAGATATCATTTTGATGCCGCTAAAACATTACAACATATCTCCCGAGTCACTCGTGTGTCTAGGCTTACAGTTGAGTAATTGTTCTGTCCGTGTATTATTTTTTCTTTTACTCACAATAAATAACAATAGCGTGTTTGTTATGTGGCACAAGACGGCCCGACAGATTCCTGTCAGAATAATACTCATAATTATATAATCTTTATTTGAGTTTTGGCGGGAACGCGGGAAGAGTCGTGTCGCTCCGTTGTATTTTTTTCCAAAACTAGTGTTTTGTCGAGTGTTTATGCTTAAAAATGGTGGTGTTGTATTCATAAAGGGCCGAATTACAGGCGCGAGTGTGGGAAAATGATATAATGTGGTGAAACATGAGTTTTCGTGTTGCTTCCAAAACTCCATCGAAGCTTTGTAGTAAAGTTGCCACTACTTTACTAAAGCATGACTGGAATTAACTGACACGAACTGAACTTGACAAAGACGACTTTGACTAAAACTAGCTACGATGGCACTTATTTAACTTTTGAAACTTGAAAATATATAATTACTTGACACTGGCAAATGCTAAAACGCGACGCCAAAACCAAAGAAAAAAAAAATTGTAATAAATTGGCAACACTCCTCAGAGCTAAGTGACAAGCGGTAGGACCGTGATGAACAGAAAGAATCGAAGACACCTCTCATCTGTTTCTGTTGTATGGAAATCGAACCATCTTAACGAGAGTAGACTGTACCTACATAAATGTAATTCTAAAAAAAAAGGAAATAAAATTTGACTAACATTTTTTTTAAAGCAATAAATAACTGACAAGCGAGTTTTAGGAAATAACCGATGTCCGTTCTTATTATTTTTACGACGGAATCTTCTAGGAATCTGTTACACGTGTATAGAGATTTCATGCGAGTAGGCTGCAAACATTTGTTTTATTGTTTGTTATTTTTGAAGTGAAAATATCTTTAGCCGCTTTAAAGCGATTTTCGACATCGCGCCACCGACATGTTAATCAATATTGTTTTTAACAGGTAGGTATAAGTTTGCTATTGACCACAAACTCTCCTGATGGTAAGCGATGATATCATCAAACGCGGAGTTACAAAGGATTGTTGCAAAATAATATGTGATTAGAAATAATGATAAGTATTTTTAATTCTAATAAAAATACTAAGAAAAACGTTTCCACTTCAATGATCCGTGGTATTGTGAGCTGATGAGGAGTGAAATATATATTTTTTTCTCTTTCCACAGTTGTTGCACTACTATTAAATTCCAATTAAAGGGTATAAATTATTCTTGTAAACGTTTGTGTGATGAACGTAAATTATGTTTGTCATATTTGGTCACACCCACATGTACGAAGCAGTCCTAGTACCGAATGAGTTATATATTGACATTTGTATAATTTTTTATTTTGTATAACCTCTTTGGCAAAACAAAATTATTTTGACATTTGATTCTAAAAAAATGTTTTTTATTAGATTGAATAATGGTTTATTATTTAATTGTGAGATAGATGTAATTGATTATTATTATTATAGTCGTTTTTATCTCAATAAATAAATATATGTTTCAGTAAATATTGCACGATTACAACATGTACATAAGTTAAAGTTTAATTTATTAAATCCAATAAAGTCGTTTTAAAATATCAGGTTGTCTAAAGGTACCCTTATAGATTGCTTACAATGCCGAAATCGAATAGTTTATCAACAAAACTGTCTTTTGTGTCAAGTGTCAAAGGTTTCTGAAAAGTAATTTCGGGCTGAATTCCAACGACGCGACACATGAAGCTTCTACGTTTGTACCTACACAGTTCGGAGCTTGGGTTCGGAGTTACATATTGCACATTGGCGCACCTGTGATCCATCAACCAGTAGAAAAATTGAATATCACAGAACTGGAATGTTGACAAAGAGTTCTTCTCTTTCTTTGTTATTGGTGACGAACTTTTTTTTTTTTTTTCTTTGGTTTTGGCGTCGCGTTTCAGCATTTGCCAGTGTCAAGTAATTATATATTTTCAAGTTTCAAAAGTTAAATAAGTGCCATCGTAGCTAGTTTTAGTCAAAGTCGTCTTTGTCAAGTCCAGTTCGTGTCAGTTAATTCCAGTCATGCTTTAGTAACGTAGTGGCAACTTTACTACAAAGCTTCGATGGAGTTTTGGAAGCAACACGAAAACTCATGTTTCACCACATTATATCATTTTCCCACACTCGCGCTTGTAATTCGGCACTTTATGAATAAAACACCACCATTTTAATGCATAAACACTCGACAAAACACTAGTTTTGGAAAAAAATACAACGGAGCGACACGACTCTTCCCGCGTTCCCTCCAAAACTCCCCGTGACGAACTTTGTGTATTGCCAGTGTTTATATTTATTTTTTAATTCAAATTGACTTGCGGTTTTTGCCATCACGTCTGACGAAGTGACGATACGATCTACGAGTACGATGGAGCTTGCCTAAAAGAAACCGATGTACTCGCGCCTTGAAGTATCCATATTGTATCTATTGGGGAACACCCATTTGGGCATTTAATTGTTTAGCGATTTTTGCAATGAAGGTGGAATCGAACCGTTTTTTTGTATTAAGAACATGAACCATGAAATTTTGAATTGCATCCAAACGTAGAGCTGATTGACATTTATTTATGATTATATAGTTCATAAGAAATTTTCTAACAAGATACAAATAATGTATTACTAGCTGCGTCCCGCGGTGTTACCCGCTACATGTTTTCGGGATAAAAAGTAGCTTTCGTGTTAATCCAGGGTGTCGGCTACCTTCATACCAAATTTCATCCAAATCCGTTTTGTAGTTTTTGCGTGAAAGAGTAACAAACATACATCCATTCATTCTTACAAACTTTCACGTTTATAATATTAGTAGGATAGGATTCTTTTTAAATCTGAATCCAAATAAATTGGAACCAGGGGCAAGAGAAGTAGAAACATTGTTCTATTAAAAGCTGTCATGTACAATATCTTGCACCTGCAAACCGACAGATGAGATAGAAATGAAACATCTAATTCTAGGAAATTAATTGCCAGAAACATGTCTAGATCTAGTGCAATACGAGATATTATATAACATTTAAGTTAAATTCAGTTTTCCATTTGTAACATTATTTTTTTATTCATCTGTCTGTATACATACATAATTTTTTTTTCTTCTTTGTTTTTTGGCGTCGAATTTTGATCATTTGCCAGTGCAAAGTATTTTGCTATGTTAAACATTTATTTTTTTCTATTTAACCACAGCTACTCACCTGATGTTTAGTCATGGTGCAGTTCAAGATAAGAAGCACACCTAGTTACC
Organism: Biston betularia; assembly: GCA_905404145.2. Classification (NCBI taxonomy): domain Eukaryota; kingdom Metazoa; phylum Arthropoda; class Insecta; order Lepidoptera; family Geometridae; genus Biston; species Biston betularia. The sequence goes on from FR989877.1 coordinate 4,290,358, forward strand.
AAAACACACCGTTAGGAGCCTTGGCGGCAGATTTTCAACGTTTTTTTCAACTGTTTTGAACTTCTTATCATAAATGCAGTGAAATAGGTACAAGTCACCGTAAAAGATACCAAGTAAGTCAAGATTGAGTCTCATCATGTCCTAGTAAAGTAGTAGTGACTTCATTGCAAGCTTACAGTGTTATAGAAACTAGCAATCTGATATCTCAAAGTAACGGGCACCAAGGCAGCGACGCCCCGTAATTCTGTTTTATTTTTCAAAGTTCTGAATACCGTTGTAATGGTCATGGGCTTTATTGGTGAATTTAATTGAAGCGAGAGTGAAAAGCAAACACGAAATAGAATTTATCTAGGTATTTATTCTAATCATGACCGTTTTCATCACATTGATTGTCATTGTGTAAGAATATGGAATTACGTTCAATGACGCTGGTGGCATCGTTCCCAACTTCCAGCCATCTTTCCACTCCTCCAGAACACCAGGCAAGCAGGCCGCGTTGATACAATAACTTCACCACCTTCTTCCTTCCCACAAGAACTGCGAATATCATTAGCCCTTGCATAGAGGTAACCGCGTCCATGATTATTCTGTAAATAGAAATAGATTCGTATGATTAAAGTGTAGTTAGTTACTATAATGACTGGTCTTTGACTTTGACTGTCATGTAAACTCATTTGGTAGTAGCTCTGTTTCCTGAGCGTGGACTCCGTTCCAAACCAGAACAAACGTTTAACTTTTTTTTTTACTTCTAATGATTTATCTGTTTGTTGCTAGATACTTCAATGTTATTAGCCTTGCCTAGCGTAGTTGCCTAGCCTAGTTAAGACTAAGTGTGTTAAGTGTGTAATACCAAATCGGGGATTTAATTTTAAATTTGTACTCGTAATGTAATCAATAAGTTTTATTTTAAAAAAACTTGGTTTTGATGATTTGTGACGAGCGGCATCGGAAGGCATGACTGAGCCCAGAGCGACGGCAACCAACCCATGCCGTGCGAGCAGCACGCGCAGACTGGCGCGCGAAACTCCGCGAAAGGTCCCGCTCGTATATTTATAGTTGTGCGAGCGAGACAAAACAAGAAGCCGTGTCACTCGCGCATCATCATCATTTGATATTACTTTGAGAACTGTGCAAACTAACAACAAATGAAGATAGTGAAAATTATTTATAAGAAATGCCAAGAACTTTTTTTGAAATCTTATATGCCCATGCGAAGCCGGGCAGTTCCAGCTAAACATAGTTAATAGGAAAACAAAAGAACATTATATAAAAATTGAGTACGATTGGCAGAGAGGCAGTATTTATCCTATGGGTAGTTAGGGCTGCAGGGGAGATCATCTCTATAGCGAGAGCCTCGTAAGGTATTTTCATGTTGTAACTTACACTATAACAGAGGAATTATCTCCTATTGCCGAGCTGATCATTTCCAATATCCAAGGCAGGCCCATTAGCACAATCAAACGAATTATCATGGATAATCTGAAACAATTTAATTAATAAAAACCAACTTGTGACATAAGACATGTGGTCTACGGTGGAGCACGCTCGCCTAAAAGAAATCGATTCTCTTGCGACTGGAAGGCACTCAGATTGTATCTAATTCCTATATTTAGCGGTTCGTACAGTGAAAGTAGATTCAAAGCGTTTAGTTCGAATTAGAACTCACTTGAATTTCAAATTCTTCATATGAGTTGTTGTGATGGAGAATCGCCAAAATATCGTCGCCACATAAACAAATATCACAAAGTTGATCATCAGCAGGAGCAATATCACGCTGTTTAAATAGTACCATTGCTGTACTTTATCTGAAATTGATAAAAAAAATCTGTAATGTAAAAAATGTCTGATTCCATACGTTGAGATGACTAGTCGTCTTTAATTTTTTAATGTATGTATAGGGAACACTTTATGTTTCGTGACTTAGTTTTCATTGGGCGGGCAGCGCATTTTTTTTATGTAAAAGTAATGAGACGAATGATATGCTTTCCTGATGGTAACAGATAATACATGTCAGACAGCCCCGTTGGCTCATTGGCAGATATACTGCCTTGAGGGCTGTAGGGCGTGGGTTCGATTCCCACTCAGAGCAAACATTTTATGAATAAACAAACGTTTGTTCTGTGTCTGGGTGTTCTGTATGTATTATAAGTATGTATTTACAAAAAAAAGTATATTTATGTATTCTATCAGTTACCTGACTTCCATCACACAAGCTCTGCTTAGTTTGAGATCAGATGGCGCTGTGTGTATAGTCCTACGATATTTATTTTATTTATTTTTTATGCCCAAAAACATTGCAGCGATACACGGAACTTTGAGTAACAAAACAAAACGCCAGGACATAGCTATTTTGGCGCTCACTTTCGGTGGTTAGTCTCAACAGCTGCAGTGCCTTTTAAATCGGAACACAGTAATGTTTACACACTACTGCTTAGCGGCAGAATATTTGCTAAGGAAGTCTACTACCACGTAGAAATGTCGCCACGTAGAGTGATGTCAGATGGACTAAAGCGTTGACGGAGACGGTTAAAAATTGTCAAAAGAAGTCAATACCGCCATAAGATATGCCTACTTACGCCATGTATTTTTACCTATTCTATACTTACCTACGATCGGTGGTTCAATAGGACCTAAAGATTATTTTGCATACATGTATTGTAACATAAGTAACACAATTTTTTATTTAAATTACAAAAAATAACATCTCCTAAACCTAGACCCGTCCCAAGCTCTGAGTCTATCGTTTCTACATCCGTTTCGTATCGTTTTCGTTCGATGATACTGCCGAATTCTAAGAAATTTAGCCGCTTGAAGGATGATTAACAAAATTGGATTTTACATTGAATTTTTCATACTTTTTTCAAAGGGCGTTACTTGTGGCACTAGCTCATAAGATTCTTTTGTTTTCTCTACTTTTTAGGGTTCCGCACCCAAAGGGTAAAACGGGAGCCTATTACTAAGACTCCGCTGTTCGTCCGTTTGTCACCAGTTGAATCTCATGAACCGTGATAGTTAGATAGCAAAATTTTCACAGATGATGTATTTATGTTGCCGCTATAACAACAATTACTAAAAAACAGAATAAAATAAATATTTAAGGGCCCATATACCAAACCCATATAACAAACGTGCTTTTTTGCTGTTTTTATTGATAATGGTGCGGAACCCTTCGTGCGCGAATCCGACTCGCACTGGACCGTTATTTTCCATTTTTGATGCGTACAATAAAACGCTTCTATTTCTATTTAATGTTTAAGTTTTGGTGTGTCAGTTAGTTTTGTCGTAGTCATATATTAAATTTTATCAGCAGACCTTACCAAAAAACCAGCAATGATTCAACCCTATGCCAGGCTTTCGGTGATTTCCAGGGTGATAGTTCACAATTGCCATTGTTGTGGTGAGAACGATTGGTAACCCCCAGGAATACAACGCGTACCATTTGAACTCTTTCCAGCTATAATCTTCAGTACAAGGCCGCCTAAAATTAAAAAAAAAATTTAAAAGATATGGCAATGATTCTCATGTATTAAATAATAAAGCAAATGTAGCGATGATAGCTCAGTGGTTAGCGCGGTAGGTTCGCATGCCGAAGGGCGTGGGTTCAAACCCCAACAATAAGCTTGAGCTGCCGGTGAAGGAAAACATCGTGAGGAAACCATAGCATGGTGGTAGGGTACTTTAGTACGCGGGTGGCTAGCTACCACCCTCAAGTTGAAAATCTGCCGCCAAGCATCTAACGGTGTGTTCCGGCAGCCTCACTTGAGAGCCAGTTCCATTCCAGGCTAGGTGTGCTTTACCATCTTCGACCACACCTTCACTTAACATCAGGTAAGCTGTTTTTTTTTTTTATTAATTTGCCCCTTCGGGCAGGCTAAAGCTATAGAGCCATACTGCCTTGTCTTAAGTGTTATTTCTGCTGTATCTTAACTATAGTTATCGTCAAAGTCGTCTTTGTCAAGTCCAGTTCGTGTCAGTTAATTCCAGTCATGCTTTAGTAAAGTAGTGGCGACTTTACTATAAAGCTTCGATGGAGTTTTGGAAGCAACACGAAAACTCATGTTTCACCACATTATATCATTTCCCACACTCGCGCTTGTAATTCGGCACTTTATGAATAAACCACCACCATTTTTATGCATAAACACTCGACAAAACACTAGTTTTGGAAAAAAATACAACGTAGCGACACGACTCTTCCCGCGTTTCCGCCAAAAAACTCTCAGGTAAGCTGCGGTCAAAAACCTAGCCTGTCAAACATTAAAAAAAAAAAATATAACCTTGTATCTCTCAAAACTTGTATGGATATGGAATTAGACCAGAAAAATGATGCCACCAAAAAGAAATAAGCCAAAAATCCTGAAAAAGAAAGAAAAAATTGTGGTGACGTTCATGTCTTTTATATTTTGTACGTGTTTCGGAGGTTAATTCAGAAATTAAACAAAATAAATATTCAAGGTATATAATATTTGGTTTATAAATAAATAAATAAATATCGTAGGACATTACAGACAGACATTATCGCTTAACAGTCGTAATTAAAAACTTAATCGTAATTTTACTTAATCATTTTACGATTCAGTTTTTAATTATTAAATTATTGTCAAATTAGCTAAATTTAAGTCCTCATCACTGTTGCAACTGAAACGACTGTTAAGCGGAAATAAACTAAATATATACCTTGAATATTCTAAATAAACTTCCGCAAAGTAACGCCTGAATCAATCAATTATTAACAAAATATTTTGTGAGTAAAACAATTTAACAACATAAATTGCTTGTGAGTGAGTCAATTTGCACATTAGCTAAATTTGGATATAATTATGTACAATTGTACATAAATATACTAAGTTAGAGCAGGTGTAATATAAATTTACATATAAATAATGGTAAATCTTTAGATAAGAAAGCTTTCATTTAACACCTAATTAAAACAGCTAATAAAACACCTTGGTTGCCTGGAAGAGATCGCTGTTAGCGATAAGGCCGCCACTTTTGTCACTAGTTAATAAGGTTTTTTGTTATCTGTACTCTTTTCCATTTATGATGTGCACAATAAAGAGTTATATCTATCTATCTATATCTATATATATCTATCTATCTATATCTATATATCTATCTATCTATATCTATCTATCTATCTATCTATCTATCTATATCTATCTATCTATATCTATCTATCTATATCTATCTATCTATATCTATCTATCTATATCTATCTATCTATATCTATCTATCTATATCTATCTATCTATATCTATCTATCTATATCTATCTATCTATATCTATCTATCTATATCTATCTATCTATATCTATCTATATCTATCTATATCTATCTATATCTATCTATATCTATCTATCTATATCTATCTATATCTATCTATCTATATCTATCTATATCTATCTATATCTATCTATATCTATCTATATCTATCTATATCTATCTATCTATATCTATCTATATCTATCTATCTATATCTATCTATATCTATCTATATCTATCTATATCTATCTATATCTATCTATATCTATCTATATCTATCTATATCTATCTATATCTATCTATATCTATATATCTATCTATCTATATCTATCTATCTATATCTATCTAATTTAAAGGCCGCATTTTCAATACGAATTTATTTATAAAAAAATGTAGCGATGATAGCTTAGTGGTTAGCACGGTCGTATCTCGCGTTGGAAAGCATGGGCTCAGATCCCAAAAATGAACTTGACCTTCCGGTGATGAAAACCATCGTCATAAAAATAGATATGACAACTGGCTACCACTCAAGTTGGAAATCTGCCACCAAGCAATGTGTTCCAGCAGCCTGATTAGAAGGCTAGTCTAAATTCCAGGCTAGATATTGTGTTTACCACTGACGCTTAACATTAGATGCTTTGTGGTCAAACATCTAGCCTATCCTTCATAGAAAAGTAATCCAAGGGAATTAATAATACACTTATACTTCATTAAACTTTATACCCATAAATAGTTTTAATTCAAAATGACTTATGTTTATCACGAACACCTTACTATAAAATTATATTTATTTTGTAATTTTTTTTTTTTTTTTGTTTTGTATATGTAATTATACAAGGTTTTTATTATTATATACACGACTAATTAACAAATAAAATTATAAATTAAACACGCCGTCGAGATCGCTGCCGCGCGGTGGGGTAGGTATAAAATTATTATATGACTATACTATTATTACTATGCTTATAATAAATATTTACCTCGGATAGCACAATAAGTCATGTCTTCGTATGTCATTAGTTTCATAATGGACATGATACCCAGCCCTATGGTCAAACTTCCACAGAAATTAATCACACTTTTTCCAAATAAATCTCTGAAATTTAAAAAGAATTGTCACGAAAAACCAATGTCCTGAGTATATTGTATCGTGTGTATAATTTTGTTTTATTTATTATTGCGTATTCGCATTATGTTTTTAACGAGTAAATAAATAAACATCGTAAGACATTACACACAACGCCATCTGACCTCAAACTAAGCAAAGCTAGTCATCATCATCATCATCATCCACAGCCTTCTTTATCCTACTGCTGGGTATAGGCCTCTCTCGTGCGTTTACGTGCCATCTGCCTCGGTCCTGTGCCAATCTGGTCCAGGTTCGACACGTTGTATTTTTTTTCAAAACTAGTGTTTTATCGAGTGTTTATGCTTAAAAATTGTGGTGTTTTATTCATAAAGTGCCGAATCACGAGCGCGAGTGTGGGGAAATGATATAATGTGGTGAAACATGACTTTTTGTGTTGTTTCCAAAACTCCATCGTAGCTTTATAGTAAAGTCGCCACTACTTTACTAAAGCATAACTAGACTTGACTGATATGAACTAGACTTGACCAAGACTGGACTTTTGACTATAACTATGTCTTCGAGGAAACTTATTTAACTTTTGAGACTTGAAAATATAAAACACTTGACACTGGCAAATGCTCAAAATGCGACGCCAAAACCAAAGGGGGAAAAACTCACCTTAACTCGCTAAAAGTAACGTATATCATAGTTGTCAGTCCTAGAAATACAATTGAAACGATATCACAGTAGTCCAGAATTACGTCTCGTTGAACATATTTTTCTTCTATGTCAAGACACAGTATCGAAACTAAGTTCAGTTTTGTCAGATTCTTCCTGTCCTTTGTCATGTTTCCGTAACAAGCCCTGAATCAACAAGATATCGTTTTAAGGTGGTACGATTTCCATACAAATATTGTTTTGCTATTTATGGACAAATGGAGCATAATTTTACAGTGAAATCACAGCTACTGGCATTTATTTTGGTCTTTATTTACGGTAATTCACAATTGCTTGAACAAAACAGTTTATTACAACATTATTTATTAGCAGAAAATCAAATTTATGAATTTATGATTTTTTTTATAAAACAGTAGATTATGCTAATAATGTATTGTTTTATTCAAGCATTTGTGATTTACCGCAAATAAATACCAAAACAAATGCCTGCAAAAGCTGTGATTTCACTGTAAAATTATGCTCCATTTGTCGATAAATGGAAAAAGTAATATTCTATGTTAAATATGTATTTAAACTACTATCAGTAGTCTTTTCGCGCTGCAGTAACCAGTTAACACATAACAAACATTTATCGGTACACACATATTTGTCTTAGTGGGAATTGAACTCACGCCCTACATACCTTTCAAACCAAATATTCTACCCAATGAGCTAACAGAACAGTTAGACAACAGACAACAGAACAGTTAACAGTTAGTTGTTTGATACTATCAGTCAACGTAAAACCGTTTATCTATCTATGCTATTATAAAGAGGAAAGATTTGATTGTTTGTTTGTATTGAATAGGCTCCGAAACTAGTGGATTTCAAACATTCTTTCACCGTTGGGAAGCTATACCTACTAACCCCGGGTGACATAGGCTACTTTTATCCCTGTATTCCCACGGAAACGGGAGGTCTGGAAAGGTGAAACTACACAGGAAAAAGTAACCAAAATTGCAACAAATAGGTAATTACTTACAAATCTGAACCGAATGATATTTTAAGTAAAGGCGTAATTTGAAATTCAATCTTTTCAGAGACAACACTGAAATTAGATAATCTGCCATATGTTTCGCAAACTAGTCTCATAGTATCCATAGTATCATTCTTGGGGTCGAAGCAACCAAATTTTGCATTTTCATAAAGTATGTATGTGGAAGGTGTACAACACATAAGATTATTGTTATCTTCTGCAATCACAAAACCAGCTACCACAAGAACAGTAGCTACACAGATGTATTTTCTCATCTTGTCCAATACAACGTCACGTTTTGTCACTAAGTTTTACATTTATGACCAAATATTTGCATTCTAAAATTTAGTACGCTAAGTAAATAAAAAACCGTTATGATTGCTTGCAACCTTGGTCATGAATGATCACCGAGAGCGCTAACTTTGATCAGGGTCTGAGATAGACTGACTGAGTTCTATACAATAAACGCCAATAATACCTAATTATCGGGATCATAATTACCTAAACAAATACTATCTAGTTACAAAGTTCGATAAAGCGATTTATTTTTAGGGTTTCGTACCCAAAAGGTAAAACGGGGCCCTATTACTAAGACTCCACTGTCCGTCCGTCCGTCTGTCTGTCTGTCTGTCCGTCTATCACCAGACATGAACTCATGAACCGTGATAGTTAGATTTTTTCCCATGATGTATTTCTGTTGCCGCTATAAAAACAAATACTAAAAAACAGAATAAAATAAATATTTAAGAGGGCTCCCATACAATAAACGTGATTTTTTTTGTCGTTTCTATAGATAATAACGGTACGAAACCCTACGTGCGCGAGTCCGACTCGCACTTGGCCGGTTTTTGTTACACATCATTGACCGTAAATGTCACACGGATAGACGTAACAGTATAATAACGTCCATAGTTTTTTAATATGATAGTAAAAAAATATATTTCTATTTAAGTTTGAGTATCTACTTAGCAATTAGCAAAAAAAAAAACAAACGAGTCAGGACACATTTTTGGACTAAGCGGCACTGGATGGACACAAAGAGCCAACGAATTGTTTCCTCTGGATAGTAAGAGAAAGACAGAGAAAAAGATGGAGGGGTTTATTAGCAAGCTCTGCAGTCCGGTGTGGATGAGAAAGAGAAGAGAGAAAAATGATTGGAGAAGAAGCTTTCCTGATGGTAAGAGTCTACGCATGTTTATGACCTTTGAGTAACAAACCAAAGTTAACGAACAAAGTAACAAAACATTGCTGCCGTTTTTTTATATAACTGTCTCACTACTGGGTGCGGGCCTCCTCTAATTGTGAAAAGGGTAAGGCTATAAGTTCACCACGCTGGGCAAGTGCAGGATGGTAGATATGTAGGTTTCCTCACGATGTTTTCCTTTACCGTTTTGAAGTTATCGGCAATACGCACATAGCTTAGAAAAGACAGAGAGGAGAGGTACGCGCCGTGGGATTCGAACCCAGGACCTTCAGATATAATGCCATTCAGTCTCCTAGTCAACTAGGCTGTCGAAGCTTTGTTTTAACGTTCAGTATCCTTCAAACCAAAACACAGTAGAGTTTACACTACTGGTTGTCGGCACAATATTTGGTACTGCGGTGAAACCTACTTGGATGACCTGCTGAAAATATACACCACGGAATATATATTTACTTTGTGGTAGATCTACTTGGCGAGAGGTCGTCTAGTTAGGTACCACCGCAGTACCTACCAGATATTCTGCCGCCAAGCAGTTGTGTATAACCATTACTGTGCTCCGATTTGAAGGGTACTGCAGCTAGGGAAATAACAGGGTCTCAACCATCGTAAGTCTCAAAGTAAAGAGCGCCAAAACAGCGATGCCCTGGCGTTTTTTTTTTTTTTTTTTATATTGAATAGGTTCGCGCTTGACCACATCCTGCCTGATGTGAAGCATCGATGCGGTCTAAGATGGAACACGCTTACCTAGAAGGAACCTGTTTACTCTTGATTTGAAGACACTCATGTTGTACCTGTTGGCTCATTGGTAGCATGTCTGCTTCTTCAAGAGCTGTGGGGCGTGGGTTCGATTCCCACCTAGGACAAGCATTTTGTGATATAAAACCAAATGTTTGTTCTGTGTCTGGGTGTACTGTATGTATTATAAGTATGTATTTACAAAAAAAAATATTTAAGTATTCTATCAGTTATCTGACTCCCATAGTACAAGCTTTGTTTAGTTTGGGGTCAGATGGCGCTGTGTGTAATGTCCTGCGATATTTATTATTATTTATTTATTATTTACCTTTCGGGAAACACAGACTCCGGCAAAGACTACTATTACATAGTTATTTGTATCGCTGCAATGGTCATGGACAGACATAGACTTTTGCCATCGGGAGAGTGTATCGTCCGTCTCATTACTTGTACATTTAAAAAACCTAGTACAACATTTTATCAACACAATCAAGAATGTCGGACATTTTCTCTTATCACCGGGTCAGTAATTTGGAAGTCTTGAGGTCTTGACCATTGTTAATTAATAACTACTGTTTAATATGGTAGTATATTGGGATACTGAAACAATGGTCGATGATTCATTGGCCTTTTCATGATCAAATTACCGTAACACAGAATGTAGAGATACCGGGAAATTTTAACCGCCCCTCCTCGCACAGATTTAGTTTCTCATGATGCACCTAAAACTTGTACAGACTGTAGACCTCGTTTGATATTTAGTATAACTTTATTGCTGATACTGTGTACAAGAGGAATAAATAAAAATATAATGAAACAAAAATATATCAAATACCTAATATTGATTTCATAGGTATAAAATAGACCTTATCTGTTGAACAAAATTTCTTAAAAATAGCCGCAAGTTACAAGCTTACTAATTTTTTTGGTTTCATTTCAGCGAGGGAGCTCAAGATGTACAAAATTAAATTCTCTCATGTTCATTCTCCAGAAGTAAGTCTAAGTCTGGCGAAGTAATTCGCCAGAGAACTAAAGTCATTGACATAGCTCAGCGTATTAATAAGCTGAAGTGGCAATGGGCTGGACATATCTGTCACAGAACCGATAACCGCTGGGGTAGACGTGATCTGGAGTGGAGACCGCGTATTGGCAAACGTAGCGTAGGACGCCCTGAGACTCGATGGAGTGACGATATACGTAGGACAGCTAGCGGTGGATGGAAGCGAAAAGCCGAAGATCGGGCTGAGTGGTGTGTCTTGGGAGAGGCCTATGTCCAGCAGTGGACTAATATAGGCTGATGATGATGATGATGATGAAGTTCATCTATCCGTATATTCAGATATATATTCTCCTATCGGGTAACCAAAAGCTTGAAAAGCGACACCATCTCATGCAAAAACTCGAATGAAACGATTTGATTCCACTCTCATTGTGCGAATTGCCAAACTGTGGAATGTGCCGCTTGACTGAGTGTTCCCCGATACAATCTGGTGTATTCTAGTTAAAAGTGAATCGAGTAGGCAAACATGCTTCACCGTAGACCGCATAATATCTAGAGTAGTAGCAGTAGTATAACCGTCATCCACAAGCCTATTTTCACAAAAAAAAAATGAATAAAAAGGGACAGCAGACAGAAGCAAAAACTTTGAAAACACCATGTTGGTGACGCAGTTACATTATGACGGTGACGGGAACCCATAAGTTTTGACCATACCAAAAAAATATTGAACGCGGTTAAAGTAGTTTACACATAAATAAATAAATAAATATCATAGGACATTACACACAGCGCCATCTGACCCCAAACTAAGCAGAGCTTGTGTTATGGAAGACAGATAACTGATAGAATACTTAAATACTTTTTTTTTTGTAAATACATACTTATAATACATACAGTACACCCAGACACAGAACAAACATCGATGTTAGTCACACAAATGTTAGTCCTGAGTGGGAATCGAACCCACGCCCTTCAGCTCTCGAAGCAGACACACCACCAATGAACCAACAGGGCTGTCGAGAATAACGAGGTTTCCCTATTAATTACCTAGCACCTATCTGATCAGCGCCACTATCGCCTGTTGAATGAGAAGCCGCAAAGATAGATAGATAGAAATAAAACCACTGGTAGGTAAAACCACCGATATCGATGCAGTTTGTGATAATACGACCTGCGTTAGTGGCAAAATTTTTTGCCTCATCCGTTGTCTTTGTGACAAAAATGCGGTATTGTCTTTACTTCACTTGGTGGTAGATCTCCATTAAAAAGCGAGTTGAAGTGAAATATTCCATCCGTTACCCAACAAATGCTTCTGTTCGTCCCTCTTAGCAATTTTAAAGGAAAACAGGACTCGATCTTATTTTGAATTGTATTTATTATGGCTGCTGCCATTTTATTCGTGGAATCCGTACCATACCTTCCCTCGACGTCAGCCCAGTCCACGCCGTCCAAGGCAACTGAGAAGTTCCATTGGTTGGCCTGACTGTAGCACCTGAAAAGGCGGGGTGGGGTGGTCTCCTTAGCAAGAGGTCGTCTGGGTAGGTAACACAGCAGTACTAGATATTCTGCCGCCAAGCAGTAGTGTGCAAACATTACTGTGTCCCGGTTTGAAGGGTACTGCAGCTAGCGAAATTACTGGGCTGTTGAGACTAACCATCGAAAGTCTCAAAGTAATGAGCACCGAAGCAGCGATATCCCGGACTTTGTTTTATTACTCAAAGTTCTGTGTATCGCTGCAATGGTCATGGACAGGCGTTATCTCTTACCATCAGAAGAGCATCTCGTTCGTCTCATTAGTTTTCACATTAAAAAAACGTATCGTAAAGTTATACATGGTATATAACAAAGTGCTAGAATAGGCGTCAATCCATGTGTAGAGAGACCTTAATAAATGATCGATTATATCTCATTTTCAAATTTCACTAGTGACTAATATATTTCAAACTCTGAGATAACGAAAGCAGATGTGACCATTCGTCATATCATTTGAAAATGCAATAAATAAATGTAATCTAAAACCATTTTTGTGACTAACGCATATTTTCATTTGTATTTGCTTTTTTATATTACTACTGAAGATAAGTTCTGTACGGTTACGTGAAACGGCAGTGCTAAGCTAAAATAGTTAAAAGCTGTTCATAATTTGGAGTATAACAAATTCCTCTCAGATTAAAATTACAGTTCTGTGTATATAAATGTAAACTAATCTTCTACATAAATACCTTGATATTTACCACAACTTTATTTGTATAACTCTATTATGATTGCAACAATGTACATATTTGTAGTGGTTTGTGTATACGCCCCTCGTGTTCTGTGTTTTCTTGTAGTAAAAATTATAAAACCCGTAATAGAAGTAAACATTGTATGACCCGTAATGTTACTGAACATTTTATAACTCGTAAGTAATTGTAGTAAAAAATGTTTTTTTTTTATACAGAATAGGTTCGCGTTTGACCACACCCTGCCTGATGTTAAGCAGAATGCAGTCCAAGATGAAGCACGTTTACCTAGGAAAAACCTGTTTACTCTAGATTTGAAGACACCCAAATTGTACTTCGCGGGAGAAACAGACGCTGGCAGAGAGTTCCACATCCACATATGCGTATGAAGAATGAATATAACCCCAAAATGTATAATACGTAATTATAGTAAAAATTGCATAACCCGTAATATTAGTAAAAATGTTAGAAACTCTAATAGTAGTAAAAATTGTGTAACCCGTAATTGTAGTAAAAATTGTATAACCCTTAATTATAATTTTCAATGTCTACTAGGGAATGTCTATGTGTTGTTAAGGGTATACAATTTCATTTATGCGTTTAAAATTTTACCCAAATGCAATAAACTGTAACAGCGTAATACTTTCATGCTTCTTTAGTTATTTGACATCAATAATATCGGGTTAAAATATTTAGTTTCTCAAAACACTTAAATTTACATAAAATGAGTCACACAGTCATTTTCATGGTCTAGTAACGAACGTATATCTATAAATATCGTAAGTTCGCTACATGAAGGAATGGATGAAGTGCTACTCGTCTGTACGTTCGTATTCATTTAAAACGCTTGAACTAGAATTTACTAAGTTAAAAAACATCTTTGGTTGAACATGAAAAACACCGCGCTCGAGTCTGGAACCCTGTCAAGATAAACGAGCAATTTGAGCAAAGTGGTTGGGTAGTCGCTTTGCTCCGGTCTATCTTTTCAGACTAAGTTTTGAATAAGAATTCATGCTGTTATGCTTCGGTACTTAAGGACATAATATAGTCAACTTTCTTCCTCACATATTAGCACGTTTCTGTGGATTTATTTCCAAAAAATCTATTTAATTTAAGTGTTTAATATAGCATTATGTATACAGATTTATTAAAGATATTTGATTTTGTTTATGACTAGACAGACTAGGTATTTGACCACGGTTCCCCTCATTATCACACACGTGAACTAGAATGGAACTAGCTCTCAAGTGAGGCTTCCGGAAAACACCGTTAGATGCTTGGCGACAGATTTTCAACTAGAGGGTGGTAACTAACCCATTACAAGAAATTACCCTACCATTCTGTGGTTTCCCCACAATGTTTTCCTTTTCCGAAAGCTGAAGCTCATTGTTAGAAATTGATCCCATGCCCTTCGGCTAGCGAACCAATCGCATTAACCACTGAGCTACAATAGCTTCGAAAATCATCATCTCGTATAATTCCTGTATTTATAAAAAGTTCCTCTGCTCCTGTTCTCATTGTAGGTTACACTTCAAATAATTATGTTCTAGAATATTAAGATTTTTGTATAAATTTGGTAATAGTATTAATTTAAGATATTTTATTTTGTTTAATAAATATTATACTTAGGTATATTGTTTTAGTGTGCTGCTATTTGCTCTAGAATTTTTGAACGTAGTCAAAATTTTTCTCTGTACTCATAAATTAAAGAATCCATTAGAGTACCTAACTTAATTTTAAAACATAATTCTTAGATAAATAGGTTTTCTTGTGTTACATTCTTTTACTGTTTGAACTTTGAAGGTAGCGGTACAACACACATATTTTTGAAAAGACAGAAATGCTTTCAAATTGAATTAAGCTGCAGTAGCTTTAGCTATCTTTTTTCATTAATACAATGTTTGTGTGAGTGTAAATAACATTAAAATTGAAAATGCAGAAATGAAGCTCATCGAATCATTCAATGATCTAAGCCAATGCAAACGTGTTCGTTCGTTCGCAAGAAGGAAATCCAATCTTAGCACTACTGAGAATCTGCAGATAAACGTTTCACACTTCGTTGTGCAAAGCAAAATCATTCATAGTTACGTGATATGATGTCTTATACTCGTAACTTCTTCGTTATTGGCGTCGCACTTTGTGCGTCTGCCAGTGTCAAGAAAAATCAAGTTGAGTTTAAGTCACAGTCAAAGTCTCGCAAAGTAATTCACGGGCGAGTCCAGTCATGCCTTAGTGTAGTAGTGGCTACTTTACTATAAGCTTCTATCGCTTTTTATAATATTTTGTAGCGATGATAGCTCAGTGGTTAGAGCGGTCGGTTCACATAACGAAGAGCTTGGGTACAAACTCCAACAATGAGCTTGAGCTGCTGGTAAAGAAAAACATCGCGAGGAAACATTCTAAAAATTTTTTAATGAAATGGAAAAATGCAATGGGACATGCTATTTTCCGCGTTCCCGCCGAAACTCTACTTTTAACTTCACCATTAAAAAAGTGAAATAAAGTATGAATTATTTTTTAATTAAAAATTGTGTTAATTTTATTAGATATATTGAATTATTTACTATTATGAAATTATGTATATTCTGGCACGTTAGAAGTTCTTGATATACTTACTAACTTTTTTTTTTGGTGGAAATGAATGTTATTATGATTTATATCACTGTTAGAAATAATTACAATAGAAACAGAGTTAAGTATTGTCTCTACTCGCATTAAAAAAAATTATAACTAATGAAGAAAGAATAAAAATGTAGCTCGTTCGAGAGATTAAATAATGATTATCATACACCGACAATTTAACGTGAAAGAAATAATGTTGAATCAGCAACTAAACTTTCTTTAGAGTGACAGGAAAGTGGCAAGACAAGGGTATCGCCATCTTTAAATGCAAACAGTACGAATACATGACTGTTGTTGGTCTTACCCGCATCAATGTCAGGTATTTCACGGATACTCCATAATTGTGTTTATTTACATAAACGGCAACGCTTCCCCAGTCTCATCGTACAGAGATATGAAAAAGCCATCGCAAGATATCAGCCGCATTTCGGTGGGTGTTTTGCGGAGAGTAAATCATATCAAATAAGCCATTAGCGTAATTTACAATATGGTAGGGGCGCGTCGTGCATCGTAAAACGTAACATTCTACTTTAGCAGCAGTTCGGGTCTTAATGAAAAAATATACTTGTATTTATGAGGTTTCTGTGAACTTTAACGAGTGCTGATGCGTGTGGGTTTAGCAGAACTTTTAAATTAATTTTCTTGAGAATCATTTTAACTGGGCTTAAGTGCTTAATTTGTGGATCTGGTAAAGAATACAGACCGATAAGTATACACCACTATTCTGTAATTACTAGAAAAAAATATATGGCGTTATCTACTGCTATAACTGAACCCATCTGTGAAATAACAACTTGAAAAATCGACGTTGAAAAATTATCCACAAAAAAGGTGATTCCTGGTTATTATTCCACCCGTAGGCATTAACCTAAACCTAGCCCGTCGCAATTTAATTCATAAATCACGTGGCAAGCTCGTGCAACTGTAGTGTTTAATCTGAGGTGCAACTGGATCGGGAGGCCTCGGTCGCGATAGTGCGATAGAGAAAGAAAATGTTAAATATTCCAATATTTCAATGAAAGCCGCCATTGGTTACCGCTAGCTGGTCCGGTGATAGTATTCATTTGTAGTAAATGAGTGTTATGTCCATAATTTTAGGCAAGATTTCTGAAAATTTTGATTAGTAATAACTTTGGCATTATGAAATAATTATGATTGCACTGTCTGTATTACCCATTAAACATTTTCTAGTAATTAAAAAATAGTAGTGTATATTGTAATTGAAGAATAGACTAATAACAAGATTAAATTCCAAGTAATCAAACGTCGAAATTGACTTCTTTGACTAGTTTGGGTTTACATAAAGATACGAGTATGTAAAAAACAAGGTTATTTCGAAAAACTAAGTACTTAAAATCAATTAAATGTTATTTCATTATGTATGTTACTTTGACTTATTTATTTTTTATATCATTTGATGGTTATTTGTTCTTTTAACTTTTAAAAGTCCTGTTTTAAATCTAAACAAATTACGCAAAGAAAACAACAAAGATTAAAATCTAATCGAATTTTGGGAAGCATAAGAATAAAAAATGTCAGGTTTATTAGAAAAAAAATTTTGTTTTGTACATTTACATCTACTAAATAAGTAAATATAGCTGAACAGTCTGTCACGTTCCATGCTAGGTCGATACCAGAAGCTATTGTAGTGTCAGGAAATTAACATATTTCGGAGAGGATTCAACTTTTTCCTATTAAAAAATATAAATATTTTGCATTTGGTTTAAGTACCTAGGTTGTTTATAAATCTTACATGCAACACATACCGATAAAATCTACATGAACGGATTTTTTTACGTCTATGCTCAATTTAGAAACGCTACGAGATTTGTTACTCTCACGAGACAAACGAAACGCTTACTCATCTCTCTTTTACACACAACTGCTTGTCCGCAAAACATTTAAATTAGATCCAAAATAAAAATGAGCAAAAATACGTTTCTAATAAGCATATAGCCGAATGTGTTTTCAATTCTAAAATTTCGTTGTGCGCTTCCCATTTGATTTTTATTCGATTTAAGTCCGCACCCACAAGTTCGGTAAAGTGCTGCCGGAATAAAGTACAAGCCATTCTAAATTTAGTTTAAAAGTACGTTTCCACAATATTTCACAGCAATCATGGGTCCCGTGTGTTTTGCTTTTGAGACTGTATGTTCTTTACGCTACTCTGTCGCTGGATGTCAATATGAATATTGGTGCCGTTGGGGATTCTAGAACTGCAAGTTCGTATTTTGTGAAATACGGCGTTGAATATTTTATAAATTGGCGCATCTTGTATTTTGTAGAGCTTGCCACTAAGTTTTTGACGCAAATACACCTTTAAATTTGCTTCCTTAGTAGGAGACTATTCAGAAAACTGGTGATAACAAAATCGGGGGAACTTGTAGTTTAGTGTTGTAGTTATATAATTATCTACAACTCTACATACATAGACAACACTTTATTTGTAACATAAAACAAATGTCAATACAATCAAAAAGAAACAACAAACATAAATACAACTTATACACTAATATTATAAATATGAAAGTTTGGATGGATGGATGGATGTTTGTTACTCTTTCACGCAGAAACTATTGAACAGATTTGGATGAAATTTAGTAAGGAGGTAGCTGAGACCCTGAATTAACACATAGGTTACTTTATATCCCGAAAACATGTAGCGGGTATCACCGCGAAGTGCTTCTAGTATTTTATAAATTAGACAAAAAAGAATTAAATAAATTATACGAGGATACAAAAACCGACGTGCAACCACGTTGAAACTCGTTAAACCAATTTTTGACGGTTGCCATCGAAGGAGAAGAGTCACCGTACACAGCATCCAAGCGCTCTTTGATATCGCTGAGCGATTTCCCTTCCAAAAACAAGAATCGAATCACCGACCGATATTGCTTTTTTTCCATTTTTCTAAAATCCATGAACAAGCCTAATTCCACACGCGATTAAAAAAAAACTACGAGCCCTATTCGGCTGAAATTTTGACAGCCGTCTACGAAAATGAACTACACGATAGTAAATTTTTCTTGCGATAGTGGCGCCATCGGGCGTTGAGGTTAAGTACTTATCGGACCGCCCTCGTATATCTACTATATTTAAAATATTATCACTCGATAGCTAAAAGATCGAAGAATTCGTTACATATAGTGCGGACTTGAAACATGGGAATCCGAAAACTTCTAAATGTTTTAATTATTTATATCTACTGATTTTGTTATACTCATATGTACCTATCTGCTGACATAATAATTATAATTATGTAAATTAGTGTGTTTTGAGTAGGCACATGCTCGTTTTAACACCGAATTCAGTGCATTTCTTGAAAATTTATCAAATTTACCCCATAAAATATGTGGGAAGTTATGATTTACTTCCAAGTTGCTCTTTTTCAATATCATCTGAATCTTGAACAAGTAAGGTAATAAAATTCCACTTATAATAGGGTTTCCCTCATTTCCTGAATACGTTGGGAAAGTTTCAATATTATCTGTATTGTATTGAATTGTTTAAGTAGGTTCTTTCATAGCTGTGTGAGTAGGTAGTTTATATTGATTTCCATTGAGCTTTTTAAATTTGTGCTAAAACTCACATAATGTAACCAACATTATGAGCTTGCATAAA
The DNA here is from genome assembly GCA_905404145.2 of Biston betularia. Classification (NCBI taxonomy): domain Eukaryota; kingdom Metazoa; phylum Arthropoda; class Insecta; order Lepidoptera; family Geometridae; genus Biston; species Biston betularia. Next base: position 4,309,785 of record FR989877.1, read on the forward strand.
ATATGAACGTCAATGTTTCATTAATTATTTTATTTTTAATAAAAAATTAAACAAATAAAATTCCAATAATGAAATACATAAATACTGTGCTAATAAACAAACCGTAGAATTAAAGTAAGCTATGATCAATGATGGTCAAAAATTTACGGGATTGACATAAGCTATCGATATGTCATGTGGACAGCTTATGTGAATCGTGTACATTTTCGGGGGTTTCTACTAGCGTTATCGCTAATCGAATATTACTTTGTCTAGGCATCAGATATCTGGTATCGGTAAATGCCTATCACAGGCGGCAATCGTATTCAAGACATAGTTGGAGCAGGACCTTGTTCGGCGCAACAAGGATGCAACAACAATAACAAAACGATTATTGTTACACCTGCATACCTATCGATACTTGCCTTATCTTTATCCGAACTCATGGTAATCCCACGTTTACGTAGCAAATTATGCGTAGAAGTGCTTGGCAGAATGTGGGGCTTCACGCCTAATATCTCCCGGGACGAAGAGTTTATTACGCATAAGCATTATGATATTATATCAGAAGTGGATCCAAATTGATTCACTCAGATTCTTCGGCGAGTACAATATTTATTCTAATTTCCTTAGGGCCGTTTCACACGTGACAGAGGCCGGCCGCGGCCTCTTGCGGCGCTGCGGAGGCAGCACGACCTTTTCGCACTTTTCAATCGATACTGGTCTTTTAAATATGTAGAAAAAGTTTAAAATTATTTCACACTGAAAATGCCCGCCGCGCCGCTGCTTCTCTGGTGTGAGTAAAGCCTTAGAGTCTAGTTATTGGGAGTTTTTACTTTATACGTATAGTTTTTCTATAAAAGGTTTTGAATTCATTAAGTTGAAAAAGGATAATTTTATACATCCTTTACTATAGGCACTAATCATGGTTAAAACAACTGTTCTATAAACAAGCTTAATTAAGAAAATGAAAAAACGCGAAAGACCACAGGAAATAAATGATTTTTATTTATAGCCTCAGTGATTTTTATTTATAATGTCACTTGGGATTAAGTAAGGATTCTAACGATATCCCATACATTCAAATCTGTTCTGACATCTAAAAGCTATGGTGAAATAAAGAAACTCACATCTACTTGGTCGTAGATTTGCTTTGCAGGAGGTCGTCTAGGTAAGTACCACCGCAGTACCAGATATTCTGCCGCCAAGCATTAGTGTGTAAACATTACTGCTTTCCGGTTTAAAGGGTACTGTAGCTAGCGAAATTACTGGGATGTTGAGACTAACTATCGAAAGTCTCAAAGTAATGAGCGCCAAAGCAGCGATACCTCGGACTTTGTTTTGTTACTTAAAGTTCTGTCTATTGCTGCAATGGCCGTGGACATGCGTTGTTGATATTAAGCCATCAGGAGAGCGTTTTGTTCGTCCTATTACTCTTACATAAAACAAAAAAATTATACACGTAGAACCCTGTAAAAATTAACACCTTTTTGAGCAATCATGTAGAGACACTCAATATTCTTTAAAAACGTAGGATCTAATCAAATTTACAGATATCACTGAACGACTTGTACCAATACAAAAAATATAGAAATGTAAAAAGACACAAATAAGGAAAAAATTGCGATGTCAAAAGAAACCCAACCCTGGAGAGGTCGGTAACCTTTACACAGATTATATAAGGGGACTTTTTTGTCCAAAGTAGGTTCGTAGTCTTCGGTTTTTGTGACAAAATGTATTCATACTTAAGTAAGTAAACTGCCATATTTTGTCCCACAAATCACAGAAATCTCTGTCCTACTCTTTTATCTATAGTATCTCGTGAAGGAAGTTTTGCTAGACTATAATTTACTTAATTAATTAACTTACAAAAAAAATCTATCTTGCTAGTTCATACTTCACCGTAAGTGACACTGGCTGTAGTTTATTTTGAAAAGAAAAAAACCATTTGTTATTGGGCTTTGTGTATTTTAGTTTCCTTAATTGTGTTTGTTGTTGACCTGTTTCTAAGAATTCTAATTGATCAAAATACAACGGGAGTATTTTAAAGTTTTAAAACTTATTACTTAGGTAAAACTTTTTTGTAAAATTTTGTTACTAAAATACTAGCGGATAACTCTTTGTTATGTGATTTTCAACAATAAACTATTTGCTGGGGTCTATGTTTGTTGAAAAGTGTAATTTGCGTGTTTGTAAATCTAAAGTAAACAAAATTCTTCTATGTACAGAATATAGCCAAACGTAAAAATGACAGCTTCGTTCACAAATGTCAACGAACTGACAAATTCGTAAGTTTATGCTCACTCTTTATTTACAAACTCTTTGAATTCAACTTACATTACTACATTTTTTTTTTCTTTGGGTTTGGCGTCGCGTTTTAGCATTTGCCAGTGTCAATTTTTTGTCAATGTATTTATATATTTTCAAGTTACAAAAGTTAAATAAGTGTCCTCGTAGCTAGTTATAGTCAAAGTCTAGTCTTAGTCAAGTCCAGTCTGTGTCAGTCAAGTCCAGTCATGCTTTAGTAAAGTAGTGGCGACTTTTCTATAAAGCTTCGATGGAGTTTTGGAAGCACCACGAAAAGTCATGTTTCACCACATTATATCATTTTCCCACACTCACGCAAGTTATTCGGCACTTTATGAATAAAACACCACCATTTTTATGCATAAACACTCGACAAAACACAAGTTTTGGAAAAAAAATACAACGGAGCGACACGACTCTTCCAGCGTTCCCGCCAAAACTCTTACTACATTTTATTTATTACATTTCACGTAAATTCATTCATTCTTTTTTTTTTTCGACTTCTACTTATTTTCTTAGTGTTTTCTTTATTCTTAGTTTAAATAATTTATTAAGTGACAGATTTATTAAGTGACAGATCTGCCAAGTAGCAATAATTATAGTAGTGGCAAAGGTGACATTGGTCAGCTGACTACCTACATTCAGGCATATTACAACAATACATCACGTGCTTAACCATGCCATCTGTACTAGACAACTATAAATCATACGCTGTAGTACATACGTAATACTCACACTTCATACGTTATGAATTCATATATTAGTTAAATAAAGTTTTAATTATTTCTAGAAAATTATTTACGCGTTAATTTTTTTTTGTCTTACAACTTTGACTCTTATCATCATGATTGGATATCCTATCTACACTAATTATTTATTAATTATTTATTATTTCGTAGCAATGATAGCTCAGTGGTTAGCGCGGTAGGTTCGCATGCCGAAGGGCGTGGGTTCAAACCCCAACAATGAGCTTGAGCTGCCGGTGAAGGAAAAAACATCGTGAGGAAACCATAGCATGGTGGTAGGGTACTTTCTAGTACTCGGCTGGCTAGCTACCACCCTCAAGTTGAAAATCTGCCGCCAAGCATCTAACGGTGTGTTCCGGCAGCCTCACTTGAGAGCCAGTTCCATTCCAGGCTAGGTGTGCCTTACCATCTCCGACCACACCTTCACTTAACATCAGGTTACTTAACTTCACAAACACCTGGCCTGTCAACCATTAAAAAAAAAAAAAAATTATAAAAAGGAAAGATTTGATTTTTTGTTTGTAATGAATAGGCTCCGAAACTACTGTCCGGATCTGAATAATTTTTTCATCATTAGAATGCTACATGATCACTTAGTGACATGAGCTATTTATATTGTTAATCGAGTTTTGTTTTCCCGTGCGAAGCCGGGACGGCCCGCTAGTAGGAAATGGATAATATAATTTAAAACCAGTCAAGTCCACGCAATGGATGTCTGAACTCTTAGGTTAGACAATAAAATTTTTTTTGACAGTGGTTTGAGTGTGGGAAAATGATATAATGTAGTGAAACATAACTTTTCGTGTTGCTTGCAAAACTCCATCGAAGCTTTATAGTAAAGTCGCCACTACTTTACTAAAGCATGACTGGACTTGACTGACGCGGACTGGACTTGACTAGGACTGGACTTTGACTATAACTAGCTACGAGGACACTTATTTAACTTTTGAAACATGAAAATATATAAATACTTAACACTGGCAAATGCTCAAGCTGCGACGCCAAAACTAAAGAAAAAAAGACCATGTACCGAGTGACAATAAATGGATAGATTTAATGTTACAGTGCAAGAGCAAAATAATAACGAACTTCGAGGTACAAATAGCAAGTGTTCGAGGTTTCACCGTTAGCCAAGTAGATCCATCACAGAATACTCTTTTCTCGTCTTCAACAATAGTGTTCAATGCAATGATGAATAACTGTAATCTCGCCGACTCGACGTCTGCATCCATCATTCTGGCTTTATATTAACTTGTTTCATATTTCACGGATCACCTATTGAGTTAGTATGCGGATTTGTTATAGCAAAGAGCAGGCTCCTGTCTATTCAGTTCTTTGTGTTTTATTTTCATGCGTAGGTACGTCATTTTCATAAATACATATTTTACGATAATAAAGGCTTGAGTGTATTTTGGTTGCCCTGTTAACTCATTTATATCTGCTTGGGCTCGATTTCCACCACGACAAACATTTATGTGACGATAAATGTTTGTTCCGTGTCTGGGTGTTCTGTATATATTCTGTATGTATTTACAAAAAATGAAATTATTCTATCAGTTATCTGGTTCCCATAGCACACATTCGTTCGTAATTCAATGGTAATAAAACAACTCTATTTTTATATACAACCATTAAAAAAACACAAGTTTTAGAAAATAATCCTTCCTTTCTTACTAATATTATAAACGCGAAAGTTTGTAAGAATGTACGGATGTATGGATGGATGTATGTTTGTTACACTTTCACGCAAAAACTACTGAACGGATTTCGGTGACATTTGATATGGAGGTAGCTGAGACCCTGGATCAACACATAGAAAACATATAGCGGGTAACACCGCGGGGCGCTAGTATAATGTGAACATGTGAACTCGATAGCATAATCTCAAAAGACTTTTTATAAGTATACAATACACTTCTGATAAAGATGTGCTCTATGATGGAGTATGTTTGCCTATATCTCCTGATGGTAAGAGATAACGCCTGTCTATTACCATTGTAGTGATACACAAAACTTTGAGTGACAATACAAGGGCATCGCTGCTTTGGCGCTCATTACTTTGAGACTTTCGAAAGTTAGTCTCAACAGCCCTATAATTTCGCTAGCTGCAGTACCCTTCAGACCAAAACACAGTAATGTTTACACACTATTGCTTGGCGGCAGAATATCTGGTATTGCGGTGGTACATAACTAGACGACCAGGAGCAGGAGCTAAGGAGATCTTTCACCGAGTAAAATACATGACGATGGGTATAATGACCACCATTCGGCTTAGTTAAAACGTTTTGGGATCTCAAATCCAATGAATTGTTCTAAAGATACAGAGAAAATTTGTTCATACTCTATTTATTGGTCTCGTGCTCTCATGTTGGGTGAGGTGCCGCCAGGCGGTCAGACGAACTCCACGACAGAGAGGGCATTGTCTTATATGGGCTGATACGTGTGTAAGCACGTTTGCATCCTGCCACCAAACAGGCAGGAGCTGAGGCGGCAGCTAAAAGCGAACGTCTTAACTATGCCTGCTTGGAGTTAGCATATGGTTTCGTACTACTTACCGTTGAGTCGCGGATGTTCGTGTCAGAATTGGAGCGGCGCGGGCGTCTCAGTAAAAAAGGGTATGCCTTGCTACTTGGACAGCATCTGCCGCTGGCTATCCAGCATAGCAACGCCGCGGTTTTCAGGTTTTCAATATCTTTTCAATTAAGATATATTACATCAAGATATCTTTGATATGACTCATGAGGATATGCATACAATTAGAGGATCGAGACATTTTTGTAGCAACAGTTTCTGATACAGCTGATAAAACATCTGAATGCAACGTACAGTACTGAGCAGTTTTTGCTCTAAAGTAATATTTATTTGCGGAAAGACGTTTAAGCGTTTGTAGAATATTAAAAGGACTTTAAGTAAGTGTCGGGCAGACAAGATGGCAGCTTGTAAGCTGCTGGAAGCGCGTTCGCTCTTGGTATTTTATTTATAAACTTCCGCTGAATTCGCAAGAGACAAGTTGATGTAGTTTACGAGAAACTATTACTGGCATTACGCGCCGTAAACTGCATAAAAGTAATAAATATTAAATAAAATAATGTGATCGTTACTTGACGTTTTAAAAGGAAGGATATTTAAAAAAAAAAAAAACCCGATTATTTATTTTTGTCGCAGTAATGTGATAAAATCAGGTCTTTGATCAAATATCGAGGCTTTTGATCGATAATCAGAAGAAAGCAATTAAGTGAGAAAGCAGAACTTAATGTTAAAGGAAACCTAAGAAAATCAAATTATCTTGAACATTTTTTGATGGAATCACAATTAGTGGAGGACTAATCATGATTATGTGTTAGATGTAAGTTAAATTTAAAAAAGACATTGTTTATTGTCTCTAATACTTTTATTTATTTATAGAAATAGTATTATAAACTTCATATTGCGCACTTCAGATGAAAACAAACGATCACGGTAAACGGTTGAGTTATGGTTTAAAAAATACTAAATTTTTCAAGTTTATGGTAACAATAAAAAAATGATTTGTTTCATTTTTTCATCAGAAACCTGAGCATTTGATCAAAAATAGTATGTTTTTATAATAAACCTGCAACAAATACGTAACAGTTTTTCAACAGATATGTTCATGTCTACATATGCGTTAGATAAATGTTTCTTTTAACAGTTTGACGGCCAAGGCGTATGAATCCCGTATCTTTAGCAGACCGACCTCAGATTGCGATGACCCGTCGGATCGGGCGCCACGTGGGTCGTACAGGGGTGACACGCACGATATATTCAATTTATGGCAGCCTGGCGTCTATCAATTACGTTTATGGCCTATTTCGGATACTCTATTAGCAGACTAGTTGGATATAATGCAGTTTTTATGTGTTTAATATGAAATAAATTAATTCGTCATAGTGATACGTTACGGTAGATTACGTAAGGCATTTAAAACAAGCAGGCAAACTCTTAGAAAGTTTATATTTATAAATTGAGTATCTATCTTGTGCACGCACACTAACACACACTCTTTCTCTTTCTCTTTCACACACACACACGCGCACACACGAGCCTATAGTAAATGTATCTATCTGTACATGTTTTAAGTCATAAAAATGATTATTATTTATGGATATTTATTTTTTTCTTAGTTTTTGAATTTTTTACATTAAATATAAAACATAAACAATATTAAAAACTAGGGTGCCGCCGGCAGCGGGGCAGGGCTTAAGCTGCCGGTGGTCAAGGCTGCAGAGTGAGGAACCTCCTCACAATGCGCGCCTTGTCAAGGATCACTGCCTTTTGAAGCTGACCCTTGACCTAACTGTCTAGCGAGAGTCTCTTAAGATGTTGGTCGAGACTCTTGGCTATAAGCCCGTTTACCGTGACATCTAGCGAAACAATGATCGTCGAAACAACATTATTATTATTATTTGACACAATTCGAAATTTTTTGCTGTCAACTGTCGAATCGCTGCACTGACTCACAGGGTGTTCTACGATAAACTCGTGCTCTCATCTTAAAAAAATAAACCTTTTCTAAAATAAACCATCTGGCGAAAAAAGCCACTAACATTATAGCGATATACTACTACTATGTTTACTTTACTTATACTTTGTAGCGATGATAGCTTAGTGGTTAGAGCGATGCTCATTGTTCAAACCCCAACAATGAATATGAGCTGCAGGTAAAGGAAAAACATCAAAAATAGGAGGAAGCTATAGCATGGTGGTATTTTTCTAGTAAGCTCTTCAAGTTTTTTTTTTTAATCTTTATTTATTAATTTAATGGGGTTTAGTCACGCAGTGACTATGTCACCCCCGTAATACACTAAACTACATTTTTTTTAACTTATAACTTATTCACTGCTTTTATATACTTTTAACAGCATTTTGGCTTCCTCTGAAGCGGGTGAAGCCAAAATGCTGTTACAACACCCTACATCGTAAGCAATACTATGGACACCACTAAACAAATCTTGCCTTTGTGCCTCGTTCCGGACACATTCCATCAGCACATGATGCACGTCTTCCACGATCTCACATGCAGTGCAGTTCGGTGAATCTGTCACTCCCATCAGGTATTTAAACTTGTTTGATAGAATGTGTCCGGACCGAAGTCTCATCAACAGTACGATATCCCTTCTATTTATATTTACATCGTTAACTCTTCAAGTTGAAAATCTGTCACCAAGCACCTAACGGTGTGTTTCGGCAGCCCACTTGAGAGCCTGTCCTATTCTAGGTTAGGTGTGCTTTACCATCTTTGACCACACTGTCATTTAATATCAGGTGAGGTGTGGTCAAACACCTAGCTTGTTAAACATAAAAAAAAATTTAATGTGAAAATTTGTGGGGATAGATGGATGGTTGTTACTCTTTCACGCAAAAACTACAGAATGGATTTGGATGAAATTTGGCTTAACATATAGAATGCATTTTATACCGTAGACTCAACATTTTTGTTAAACTCCACGTGGACGAAAATCGCGTGTGATAACTAGTATAGTATAAGCAATAACTACTTCGAAAGAACAATTACTTGAATAGATAGCTACTTCTTTTATGAAACTTTAATGTCTGTTAAGGCGATAATTAATTGCCCAGCTGGTGATTCTGATAACTTTTAATTTAAATAATGTTTGCTATAAATCTTTGTTTTCATCAATAGAAATAGAAAACTATTACTCAGGACTGAGTAAAGTATTAAAGAGCTATTGAAAGCTTAACTCTTCGTTTTCAAAGCAATTCTTGCTCACAATAAAAATATATTAGATGTCTCATCAAAAATATTTAGAATGTGAATTATTTTGTATTATTTCTTTTAAGATCCTTTTTGTTGGTTAAGTCTTTTACTTGGTGGCAGACCTCCTTAGCAGGAGGTCGTCTAGGTAGGTACCACCGCAGTACCAGTTATTCTGCCGCTAAGCAGTAGTGTGTTCCGGTTTAAAGGGTACTGCAGCTAGCGAAATTACTGGGCTGTTGAGATTAGTCTCAACAGCCCAGTAATTTCGATGGTTAGCCATCGAAAGTCTCAAAGTAATGAGCGCCAAAGCAGCGATGCTCTGGACTTTGTTTTGTTACTCAAAGTTCTGTGTATCGCTGCAATGGTCATGGACAGGCGTTATCTCTTACCATCAAGAGAGCGTTTCGTTCGTCTCATTACTTTTTACATTAAAAAAAAAAAGTCTGGCTATATAATTATTCATTACTTTTTTTATTAATAGTTCTTCTAATAGAAGAATTCACATATTGTCAATTAAAATTTTAATTTGAATATTTATTTTTAATACGGCAGAAAACAGCCGAATCATAGAAAGCCTTAAGCTTGCATTTACATGGAAATTGATTGTCCTGTCCTTATTTGCTAGTAGCTTTGCTTCATGAGCATAGGTTCGATTCTCACCCAGGAGAAATATTTATTTATTTAATTCTTTATTGCACACACTTACAAAATAACATGTAGAAAAGGAAGACCGAAAAAAAAACTACACCACTGATACTTATCGATTATACAGTTAAACAGGCTGATATAGATAAATACATATGTGGATATAGTATCGTTCGAATATCCGAGGATGATAATAACGAACCGGTTCATTTATCAGGGCGGGTATATATTTCATGCGAGGGTCAAACGTCGCCGTTTGGAATGGATCGATGTGGATTGACGAATTTTGTATAGGAAGCTTGTGAGTTGACCTGTCGGACGCAGTTTGCAACCAAATTTAGCAGTTGTCGATGTATATGAAGATTTTGATTTACTTATTAGGGAATACTTACGTTTAATTACGTTGGATATTCCGAGTATAGTTTCGACATGACCTTCTTTAAGGAGTCAAAACAGCGTAAAGCGCGTTCGCGGATTCATACAAAAATGCGTATAAATCACGCCGGTTTTCATAATAACGTACATGAAATTATTTTATACTTTAACTAGCTGTATCCAGCAATTGCACTTACCATCCGCTTCTAAAGGACGTATCCGAAAAGGTTTTAAAAAAAATTGTTTTCAAATGCTAAAATAGTTTTTTCAATCCGACTGGTACTTGGTTCCACCGTTAAAACACAAAAAAACTATTACGCTTTTTTTGAAAAAAAAAAATACAAGACTAGATGTGCCTAGCGGTTTCACCCACCATTGGCTTTTAAGGGTCGTATTGTGAAAAATTAAAGAGCATATAAACTTCCTTAAATAATGAGCTATGCAGAAAGGCTTTTTCAAATCCGACTGGTAGTTTCACAGATTAACGCGTTCAAACAAACAAGCATACTAACTCTCCCGCCTTATTATAGTAGTATAGATATGATATGATAATGGTATAGATTTGTTTCAGGTAAAAAAACACACTAAGCTCTTATTTCAAATAGAAGTTGAGAAGTTTTATTACTGTGCTGTATTGTTATTACCTACAGATTCGGTCAAGGTAAAATAAATTATTTTTAGAGATCTGTTTACTGATTCTATTGTAAAAACAATAATAAAAAGATTATAACAATTTACTTTTTCCAGAAACACTTTTTTACACGTTGACCATAATATATCCTGCCTTATGTTAAAGCATGTGCTACACGATTTTAAACGGCGGTTTGTAACAGAGGCTTCAAACCGTGTAGACAGTTGTTTAAACCATATTTCGGTTGACCTATAAACGCCCTTGGCAACGAGGCTTGCGTTTCATACCACTGGCAGAAGCGTTGGTTTAAAACTTGTTTGAAATCGTCTTAAGTTACGATGTGGTTTACGATGGAATAGGTTTCCTTATAACTTATAATAAATGTATTTAAAAAAAGTTATATGTAAACCTGGACTGAAATTAAGTCTACAGATGGTCTATCTGCGATTGGTCACCAACTCGCCTGATGGAAAGCGTCGGTGCATCCGAGGATGGAGCACGCTGCTCTAAAAGAAATCTATTTACTCTAGCCTTAAAAACGTCCAAATTGTATATATTTTATAGAAAACTACAATTTGAACACAGAGAAATCGGCAATGATATTCATTCATTCGTTTTGGAAGGAGAACCTACTAATATTGTGAATTTAGCTACTGTTTTTTATACTAGAGGGGTAGAATTGACAGTGGCGAGTGGTGGCAATCAACTGGAATGCAGAATAGGGTCGCGGATTAGCTCCCAATCGACCGACATGTCGGTCTTTGGTACCGAATTTATTAAGCTGTCAGTTATTGCCCTTTGACGTGCCCTTTGTTAGGTATTTATCGGTTTATTGTGTTTTGGAAATTGCTTTCTGTGTTATTGTTTGGGATCGTTCGAAATGGATTGTGTATAATACTTGAAAGCTTTTATGCTAAGCTATAGAACAGAGTCAAGTTTTTGTTTCGAATATGTGAATTAAGGTTACAAAATTTACCTTGTTTTAAATGAATAAAAAATAAATAAAATGATTTATGTAGAATCTTATATCCATAAAATAATAAACTGACGGACTGATTCACTAACTGATCGATCAATTGCTGAAACCGCTAGGTCCAGAAACATGAAATTTTGCACAAATGTTCCTTAGGTGACGTAGGTGTGCACTAAGAAAGGATTCTTAAAAATTCCACCGCTAAGGATGCAAAATAGGAGTTGGAAATTGAATATGAAACTTTGTTATTTTTGACACATTAGTATCTATCTAGTACTACACACGTGTGAAGTCGGGATGCAACGCTAGTACTGAGATAAATCTACCGAATGATAAAGTGCACAAAGTTGAGAGCAGTAGTCGTACGTTGACATTACGAATAATTTTAAGTATGGGCTTGGGCACCACTCTGAAATAAACAGCTGTACCTCCCGGGAGCAACAAACTATTTCAATGGAGTAGTTGCTAGTTTAATTACTATTTCAGTCTGGCATTCCCATATACATACACTGTAATCTGTTTTCTTTTCCTAGTAGTTACCTGGAAAAGATCTTTTTTTGAGATAAGGCCGCCACTTGTGGCACTAGCCCGTTAGGCTATATTTTTTAAACATTTCTGATAAGTAACCAGTTTCTATCTAACTATTTATATTTCGAACGATACTACTTTTAACTTAGCACACCCAAAGCGTACACTGCATTAATAGTACCTAGTTCATCAAAGTATATTTAGTAATATGAATAAATATGGAATAATGTAAATTTACCTTAGTATAATACAGTATTTTTTTATGGCTGACAGGCTAGGTGCTTAACCACAGCTCACTTAATGTTAAGTGATGGTTTTGTATAAAGATACCTAGCCTGGAAAAAAACTGCCTCTCAAGTGAGGCTGTCGGAAAATCCCGTTTGGTGCTTGACAGTAGATTTTCAAGATCACTTATATAGGGTAGTAGCTAGTCACCCTACGACCACGTCATGGTTTCTTAACGATGTTTTCCTTCACCGGCAGCTCGAGTTTATTATTGGTAATTTGAATCCATACCCCTCGGCGTGCGAATCGAACACGCTAACCACTTCTAGTATACAAACAGAACTGATCAATATTCATCATCATCATCATCATCCACAGCCTTCTTAATCCCACTGCTGGGTATAGGCCTCTCTCTTTACATGCCATCTGCCTCGGTCCTGTGCAAATCTGGTCCAGGTTCGACCCGCGACGGTGCCCAACTTGCGGCTGGACGACCGACGCTCCGCTTCCCTTGCCTAGGACGACACCACTCTGCAACCTTACTCCACCTGTCATCACTTCGCCTAGCAACGTGTCCTGCCCAGCTCCACTTGAGGTTCATAATTGCGATACCGACGTCTCAAACTTTCGTTCGTCGCCGGATATCGGTATTACGAACTCGGCCTTGGAGTTTAATGCCGAGCATGGACCTCTCCATGGCTCTCTGTGCGACTCTAATTTTGTGCACAGCCTCATTTGTGAGCGTCCACGTCTCGGCACCATATGTCAAGGTGGGCAGGGCGCACTGATTAAAGAGGCGTGTCTTCAGACACTGCGGAATATGGCGTGGCTTGAGAATGATCTGATCAGTATTAAGTGATTTTTATCAATAACTTCAGACAACTTGTTAGACTTAATTTTAAAACAGAGTACACTAAGGAACGATACCATGCATTTTCTTCACAACCCATAAATTCTTTTCTCATTTTATCGAACGATGTGAGGTCATTTATACGTCTTATATTGAAGACGTGGCACTTCGATCCCATTTATACGGGATGCAGACGTTAAATAGAAATAAAGACAGTATCTAAAGTACGTTAAGTAAAATTACAGAACTCAATTACAAAAAAACTTTTATTTAACTAATGTTTTCTAATTGTTGGCTTTGGGTTCATTTCTAAATGTTTTCATCGAAAAGTAATTAAAAGTCATAATTAATTAACTTTTCAACATGATGGATAATTATATTTGAAAGCTAATACGAGAAAGTTCGTAAGTATCTACTATAACAGAAGAATGCCAAAAATATTAATTGTTAAAGCTGGTTTGTACTTTTTTTTTGTGTTTGCACTTTAAGTTTTGTAAATAAAAGTGATATGAATATGTAAGTTAAAGTATTATATCTATCTGATATTAAACGAGCAATATTTCACCATTTACTAATACTGACATCAAATATAAACAACTACCTATACAATTGATTGATTCAGACGTTACTTTGCGGAAGTTCATTTTGAGTGTTCAAGGTATATAATATTTAATGTGTTTCCGCTTAAAAATTTCCGCTTTCGTTTCGGTTACATTCAAAAATAAACTGAAGTAGGGTTTTACTTTGGAAACTGACGTGGTTTTGACACGTTTTTGTTTTACTTATGCGAGAATACATCGACCGCAATCTTCACGTGCGAGGCGCGCAGCGGCCCGCAATGCGAAGCAAGGCGTGGTCACGCGCGCGTTGTACACAGCTTAGTCTCCATGATGAAGGCCACCGCATGTGGTCAAAACTATAATCAGAGTTTCCGATAAAATTAAACGCGAGAAAATAGGGTTACAGCACAGTACTAGTAGAGCGGCAGTACATTACCGGAACGAAGTTAAAGTTATGGCAAACTAGTTGGAAGATTGCCTGATTATTAATCGAAACACCTCGACTTCAAATCCCACAGCAATTACCTCCGTCTTTTCACTATGATCATTGCCGTCGTATCCAGAACTTTAAGGGCCAAGTCCTCGACCGTGGGAACTTCTGCTTGAACATCTACATTGATATTTTCTACTCACACAGACGTACATACGTCTGACGTTAGATTTGAATACATTGACGTCACGCTAAAATAGATAAGGAGAGTTAAATTACTATAGCCACGAGCAAGAAGGAGACAGAATGTTTATTCCTATTGCCGAAAGCGGATTTTACATTGATTATCTGTTACATTATGACAGAAGTTTTTTTTTTTTGTTTTGGCATCGCGTTTTGAATATTTGACAGTGTCAAGTGTTTTATATTTTCAAGTTTCATAAAGCAACCGTGGGAACTTATGATTACATTGAAATTTTCGCTCTGGAAACGAATAAATCTACCTTCGGTGTTTCGTACAAATTAAATGTTCATCACGACTTCGTATTCGTATGACGTTTGATGAAAGTCACAGAGAACACGAATGTATTTAGTAATAGTTAGTTGCATCGCGTAGCCTGCGGGCACGTAGCAAGTAGGCAGCATAGGGTGGGGCGTAGATGGAGAAAACAATGGGGCCGATGGGTTTTTGAGATATTAAATGAAAACCGTTTTAATATCGGGCACCATCTTTATTCACCGTTCAGAACCGACGCCTTCCCATAGACCACACGATTCAACATTTTCCATAGAGTAAGGTGGACCGCACACGGATAAGGCTTACTACATACATTACAATATATTTAACATGGGTTAGCTAGTCTACACTAATAATATTGTTATAATCATCGAATTATCGATGAATATAATATTGTAAAGGTTCTGTCATTTTTTGTTTATCTACGTTAGTATTGCATGTACATGAACATGATTATTTTTGCACGGTGCAATGCAGAATATGGCGCTCTTTGAGTTTTTTAATATCCATTTATCCATTTTATACCCATTTACGCAATAGGTATGAATTATGAAAAACTTCTGGACCCATTTTAAAAAAGTAGTTTAGAGTAATTACTATGAGGCTATATTTATTACTAGAATTTAATTAAAAAATAAATGTCCACCCGTGCGAAGCCGGGACGGGCCACTAGTTAATTATAAATACAAACAAAAAGATAATAATTAAACTACTGAAGCGTGTAGAGGTAACAAACAAACACAGACATTTTCTTTTCCGTCCTTGCTTGTTTCCCATTTTTATAATATTATGTACACAAGATGAATAATAAAAAATAAACAAAAAAGCGTCTGTGCACTAATCACTGATTCACTCCACTAAATTACATAAAAGCGTCAATATCGCGGTAACGTATCATTTACTCAAACTAAAGAGGTAAGACAACAAAATAATACGACCGAGCGCGGTCGGTCGGTATTTAGTTGCACACTAGAAGAATCAAAATACAAAACGGCCGGGAAGCATGCGCGCGGTGCTCGGTACCGCCGCCGCCGCGCGCCCACCTCTTGCGGCCTCTCGCGACATGCTATAGGTACACGTGCCTCGTGACGTCAGATTCGTCAGAGAGATTGATTCTTCGAAGAGAGAGATGGTTTGTAGCGCCTACCAAAATAAAACAGCAACAGACGTAACGCAGAAAAGAGGTTTTCAGCAGGCACTATCAGAAATTTTCATCAAACTATCCGTACTTATCTGCTAATAGAATAAACAAAACGTACAATAAAAGGTCTAAGCCTTAAATGTATCTGCATCAAAGTTAGCATCTATAAAATTGCGCCTTTCCTATAATTTTTTTGATATCAAGATTACGGTTTAAAAATAATTTGGCCATATTCTATTTCATAATTTCAAGAAACGAAAAGCGTTTGAAACTATTTTTTCTCCAAGCATAATAATTCAGGATATGTACTATAGTATTCATTAATTTCAAACTTCCACATGATGTATAACGTCACAAAAAGATTGACAAAAACACATCGATTGCCTTATTTCACAAGACTTGCCCGTTAAGTAGTATATAATAGAGACAGATTGATGTTTTGGCACTTATTACTTTTTATACATTCGGTGGTTAGTCTCAATAACACTGTAACATTTATTTTGACACCCACAGCACTACAAATAAATAATAAAAAAGACGACAAAAATAATAACAATAATAAAAAAAAAGTTGTCGCTGTAGTGTCCATTGCGACAAAAAAGGAACGAATAATTAATACGAATTATAAATAATACGTAATTCATTAATCCCACTAATATCATAAATTTGAAAGTTTGGATGGATGGCTGGATGTTTGTTACTCTTTCACGCAAAAACTACAAAACGGATTTGGATGAAATTTGGTATGGAGGTAGCTGAGACCCTGAATTGAGACATAGGCTACTTTTTATTCCGAAAACATGTAGCGGGTAACATTGCGGGGCGCAGCTAGTACGATTTATGAATGAAAAGGATCTTGACCTTTTTCTTTCTCAAACAAGCTCCGTCAGTCTACAGCCATCCGCGGCTCTGGTTCGATATAATATCTGTTTGAATGGCAACGAACCCCAGTAAGGTCCCGGTTAAATTTCCTCGATGGCCCATTGGATTAGCATCAGGAGGCGATTACACGCTCGTTCGAGAGCAGCCTGATAAAATGTGACCAATTTCATGCCAAGAATTAATTTTTTACTCGGATCTTTAATAAGGAAGGTTTTTATAGGGGGGTTCTTAAAATGCGACTGGGGTGGCCATTTGGTAGGGAAATTAGTTGGTTATTCCGAGTTGCGTTTTGGATTGAGATTTTTTTATTTAAAATTTTCCCTCAAAGATATTAAATATAAGGTTATGCCACGGATCCGTGAATGTATGGATATCTTATTGCATAGAAAATCGAGGAAAACCAACATTGTAGAATGTCATAATTCATTGTTTCATGACTATTGTTGAACCGTAGTGGAGCTATACCTAGTTCATAAGTTTGTGTTAGATGTCGCTCAATGAAACATCGCTCATGAATCCTAACACGCGGTGACAGGATTCTCGGCAAAGTCACATACGCCAGCTGTGACAGCCGTTTTAAAGTAATAAAATCTTAGGTTGTTCAAATAACCATAAGATATTAGGTATTAGCCAATAAGAACCCTATCCCTAGCATCTAGAAATATAGTACGCTTGGTAGTTGAAGCGTATTCAACTATTGCTCTCTGAACCTAATTCTAAAGGTTACGCAAGTTTTTGATAAAAAAAGTGAATTCGTTGGATCAAATTTTTTAGTGTAAAGGTAATGAGATGATCGATACGTGATGATAAGAGATAACACCTGTCTATGACCATTGCAGCGTTCAAATAGTGTTAACTTCATTTTATATGCCACATAATAAGTAAAATGATTATTATTCTATTATTTTTGTTTATGATTGTTATTGAAAATGAACAAACACTAAATCAATAAATATGATTATGATTATGAATAAATAATCCATCATTTCAGATCCGTTTTTACTACCTGATGTATCTATCTGTGTATGTGTGATGTGTGATGTTCTGATGATGTGTGTGTGTGTCTGCACACACTAGTACAACGAAAATCAGGTAGTAAAAATCGGTCAATATTTTTAATAGGTAATATTATTATTAGATCAATATTAATAATAGGTCAATCAGGTATAAAATCATATTATAATACGTCGTATCATTGTCTATTTCTACGTGTCATCGTTCACCACTCACTGATGGATTCAGCGTAAGAATGAAGTCACTTTGAGAGAAATATACATACTTGTGTCCACCATTGAGTTAAGAATGTTCTGGTTAAATACTTTGTTCTAAAGAAATTATATAGGCTTGTTATTAGATATCCTTGTTGGATTAATAATATTATGAGAAAATAGTAAACCGTATTTTTTGTATCATTTTAAAAATACGATTCTTGTGTTTATGTTATAACTGACAACACTACCGCTTTCTGTTAGATCTGGCAACAACATACAAACTAGCTGCTTGTTTCTAAATGCTGAAAAGTTTTTTCTTTTTATTCTTCTTTTGTTTAAATGGAAACATTACTTTAGTTTGTGTCGAGAAAAAACTTTTCCTTGTACTATTTCCGTGGTATAGAGCAACCAACTTATGCCTGAAGTTGGCCAAACGTTGGAACTTGAAAATGCATGCATTTTTAATTTTAGAAGTCACTTCAAATACATTGTTTAAATAAACTCACACAAGTGTTAGTTTTGTAATGTAATAGCAATGAAAGTAATTTAATCGAAGGTAAAACGGATTCATTATAATCACATTGGTCATTAATAAAACCATAATATATACCATAGTAGACCTAAAACATCGCGAAGAAACCATAGCATGGTGGTAGGCTTCTTTCTAGTACTCGGCTGGCTAACTACCATCCTCAAGTTGAAAATCTGCCCCCAAGCATCTAACGGTGTGTTCCGGCTGCCTCACTTAAGAGCCAGGTCCATCCCAGGTGAGGTGTGTTTACTATCAACCTAAAGCTGTGGTCAAACACCTAGTTTGTCAATTATAAAAAAAGTTCTGTAATCATATTTGGAACGTGCAATAGTGGCTCCTCCACGCAGTTCCAGCGTTCAACTGGTAGAGTTGTAGGTAAGTATTATTCGCGGCAGGTTGGCATCACTTCGATAAGCGGAATGAGTACAGTCCCGGAGGAATGACGCCAGTTTGGTTGGGGATTTAATTTCATTTAATGTGGACCACCTACGTTTCTCCTATTACGATTTGGCGTATGGCTAATAATGTTTGAGATTACCTTCTGCTGTTTTGTTCTGGAAATGAGTTTTGATTTTTTACTTTCTTTGTAATGGAAACTCACGTGGTTTGGACACATTTTTGTTTTACGGGATGACTCACGTTTAATTATATCGGAAATTCTGACTAACTATAGTCTGTGTATACAACAAGAGCAGAACGTGCGAACGGCCGGCAAAGCAGAGAAACTCCATCGGCTGGACATTGTCTGTAACTAAAGATGCAAGAAATAAATTGTTAGAACCGATTTTTTTTATTCAAATTTAGTTTGCGTTTGACCATACTCTGCCTCATGTTATACAGTTTTGCGGTTTAAGATGGAGCACGCTTACCTAGAAGATATCTATTGACTCTAGATTTGAAGACACCTATATTGTACCTAACAGGGAATACAGACTCGGCAGAGAGTTCCACAACCTCGCTGTACGAATGAAAAATGGAGAATCAAAACGCTTTGTGCGTACATGGGAAACATCCACCATGTATGGATGACGTTTTGGTCACGTTTGTCTGGCCGTCCGGTAGAAGAAAGGCACAGGGGGAACCAAATCGCGCAGTTCAAGTGCACACTCTCCGAAATGTATCCGGTAGAAAACTGACAAGCCAGCAACTCTAGGACGATGACTTTACTTATAAAGATTAGGCATAATGACTCTGTATTAATTTGCCGATGAATTATAAAAAACAATGAACCTATGTCGACTCTTCTAAACCAGAGACACGTAATCAATTTGACGGATAGAAATCTGCGACCGTATAAAATCCTTATCTCCCCACTTGCACCCGAACCTAAGCGCAAATCCCGAAAAACACAAAGCATACAAATAACCTAAAGTCCGATTCTGTCATAAAAGTCACATCTTCGTGAATAACGAGATAACTTACAGAAAAGAAGTTTGGCCCGCTTTTTTGCTTGACTACACTTTTCCATAACATTTTATGATAATTTTATTTGAACCTACACGAACATGCTTGCCTTAAACACATGAAATACTGCTTAACTCTTTTGCGTCTTCATCTTATTTCTGAAAAATATTTCGCTCATTTTCTATACAAATATAAACATTGAATTTGTGGTATGCGCAAGCTTTAGGACGGCACAAGCTGGAAAATGGAAATCGCAAACAAATATACACTTGGATGAGCTTAGCAACGATTATAAGAAATTAATAAGTATTTGGGTTTTATGAAGCAAACGCTGCACTAATGTTTTAAGACATTGTCAAACTATTATTTATTGCTATACTGTATTACAAGACCAAGCGCTCGAAGAATCAACACGCCTTGAGGATGCCTCCTGTAGAGGTGAAACACGTGTCGGCAAGATTCAAGATTCAAGATATTTATTGCTTCCATACAGTACAAGATGTTAAAACACAACGTTTAGAAGAGAGGATTTGATATTTAATATTTTTTTTAATGTCCCATAAAAGTGGTCAAGATGGTGGTGTCAAGTGGTTACTGCAGCGAGAAGAGGATATAAAGACGAGAAGAAAGAAGTCCTCATCACTGTTGTGACTGAAACGACTGTTAAGCGGAAATAAACTAAATATATACCTTGAATATTCAAGATTTTAAGGTTTAAAATACATTATTTAGCTACGTTCAATCCGAACGTACAATAATATGTATACTTAAATGTTAATTGTGTACTGTACGTATTATAAGTATGTATTTACAAAAAAAAAAAGTATTTAAGTATTCTATCAGTTATCTGACTCCCATAGTACAAGCTTTGCTTAGTTTGGGGTCAGATGGCGCTGTGTATAATGTCCTACAATATTTATTTATTTATTTATTTATTTATTTATTTTAATTATATTGACAATGGCAATGTGTATAGGAAGTTACTGTATTTTCTCAATTTTCTAATAACAATTGTTTACAAATTGTTTAGGTTCTTTTTTAATGTAACAATAATAAGCCGAACGAGACGCTCTCCTGATGGTAAGAAATAACGCCTGTCCATGACCATTAACTTTTGACCAGACCACAGAAGACCACAGAACTTACTGTTTAAAACAAAGTTCAAGGCATCGCTGCTTTGGCGTTCATTACTTTGAGAGTTTCGATGGTCTCAATAGCCTAGTAATTTAGCTAGCTGCAGTACCCTTCAAACCGGAACACAGTAGGAGCCGCCAAACAGTACCTAATCTTAGTACACTACTGTTTGGCGGCAGAATATCTGGTACTGCAGTGGTACCTACGTAGACGACCTCCTGCAATAGAGATCTACCACCAAGGTACAGTATTAGGTACCTTATTGTAGTTGAGCATATGATCGCAGTTATCGAAGTTTGCTGTTATGAACATGATCAATCATACAATAGTAGAGATTCAAGCTGAAATAAACATTTGGCTGTCCAACATCCGTAGTCCAGTGTGTTAACGAGTAAACATAATAATAGTCGCAGAGTTAATGTCTAGTTCCGTTACTAGATGAGCTGAACTTAATTAAATAAATATAAATATCGTAGGACCTTCACAGCGCCATCTGACCCCAAACTAAGCAAAGCTATGTAAGTCAGATAACTGATAGAATACTTAAATACACACTTTTTTTTGTTATAAATACATACTTATAATACATACAGAACACCCAGACACAGAACAAACGTTTATTTATACCACTAACTGTTTGTCCTAGGTGGGAATCGAACCCACGCCCTTCAGCTCTTGGAGCAGACATACTACCAATGAACCAACGAAGCTGTGTAATTTAAACTATCAAACTCGACCCAGCTTCGCACGGGTGCAATGTAGACACCAATGTGGTGCATATACCATACATATAAACCTTCCTCTTTAATCACTATGTTCATAGATGGGAACCGCATTCAAATCCGTTGCGATGTTTAAAAGATCCAAGAGTACAGACGGCGGGAAGCGACTTTATTTTATACTATGCAGCTACATAGATAATGTGAGTGTTGTTTTATACAAAAACGTCTGTTCCTATTACATTAAACACTAGCGACACGCTCCGGCTTCGCACGGGTGCAATGTAGATACTAATATGCTGTATTATACATATACACCTTCATCTTGAATCATTCTGTCTATTAATCGCAATCGCATTCAAATCCATTGCGTAGTTTAAAAGATCCAACCGCACAGACAGCGGGAAGCGACTGTGTTTTATATCTACGTAGTATACGTACGTTAAATAAAATATAAGCTCTTTGCCTGGTATTTCTTACCCGCTGCAGTAGAGCTTACATAAACCTCATTAAAAGCATCACAAATATATTAAAAAATAACTAGCTTAATCGGTTAAGCCATTTTCAAGTTTGTAAACCTTACCAACGAGCCTCAACCTCACTAGTTACAACCTGCGTATCTTCAACTCACGAGTAAATCAGTTTCTTCTAGGTGAGCATGCTCCATCGTAGACCGCAACTTCGATTGACACCTACCGAGTTGGCGGTCAAATGCCAAATTATTCAATAATAAAAAAAAACCTTGAATTATTTTGAGTGTGACGTGTCCACCCACACGGTTTACTTGGTGGTGGATCTCATTAGCAGGAGGTCGTCTGGGTAGGTACCACCGCAGTACCAGTTATTCTGCCGCTAAGCAGTAGTGTGTAAACATTACTGTGTTCCGGTTTGAAAGGTACTGCAGCTAGCGAAATTACTGGACTGTTGAGACTAACCATCTAAAGTCTCAAAGTAATGAGCGTCAAAGCAGTGATGCCCTGGACTTTGTGTTGTTACTCAAAGTTCTGTGTCTAAAATCGCTGCAATGATCATGGACAGGCGTTATCTCTTACCATCAGGAGAGCGTCTCGTTCGTCTCATTACTTTTTACATTAAAAAAAAAAAAAAAGGTGGATAGACGACCTAGTAAAGACCGCAGGAACGCGCTGGATGCGGACCGCTTCCAGCCGGTCTTTATGGAAGTCAATGGGGGAGGCCTATGTCCAGCAGTGGACGTCCTACGGCTGAAATGATGATGATGAACGTGAGATACTCTTAGTCGCCCTCGTAATAGAACTGTTCTACATCTTCCTAACTGCTCAATACAGAAATAGTAAACACACAAGGGCAAACAATAGGCGTATGTATACACATAGTGACACATTTCTCGTGATATAAGCAAGATATTTCGCTTCCATCGGCATAACTACTTCGAACACAGCGATACAATTTCTTCGAATACTTCGACACTAAACTTGAGGATCGAGCATCAAAATAAAGTGCACGTATATACCGAAGTTGGATAAAGTGCTGCTGGTGTTATTTATTCGAATGTTCGATCGATCTATTGGGATACGTAAGTACGGGGAACAGTTCCGTTTTATGCACATATTCTATGAATTGTATCCGCACCCTGTATCTACATAAACCAACACGGACTCCTTTATCTGCACGGCACGGCTTTCCCTTCCTTTTATTTGAGGGTCCATGCCTAAAAGGTCCTTACGGAACCCTATAAAGAGTTATTGTGTCTTTAGGTCACAAAGCTTACGCACTTGTCAGTTAAAATGTTTCCATGTGTGTTTTGATTTCGTTTGCTTATTCAGTTTATTAACGTATATACATGGAGTCCTTATTATGTTTGACTATAGCTCATTTGATGACGTGACGGTGTGGTCGATAGTATGGAATTGGTTTTCAAGTGAGGCAGCTGGAACACACCGTTAGATGTATTAACTTGAGGGCGGTTAGACAGCCGCGTACTAGAAAGCGCCCTACCACCATGCTTCTACCATCATCGCCTTCCACTATCTTTCCTCACGATATTTTGCTAACGACTGAGCTGTCAGTTAAGACTGACAGCTCAGTTGACGTATAGGCATAAATGCGCATTAAAATTTGTAATTTTGTTCGATCCCCTACACGTAGCAACGGAAAATCGGATCGACGTTATATTTTTGGATGTATAAAAATTAAGGGTCTCAGAATAACGCAACTTTTTACTCTGTAAAAATACAAACCACAGCTCTTAATTTATTTTGCACAGTCATTTCTGGCCTCACCTTTTCGCGTAGCATTTATTACGAGAAGTTGACTGACAAAATATTTTTTTAGAACGGCATATCGTCATAAGTTAATGGTTAACAGCTTTATACATAAACGTTGCTTAAAGTTTATCTATGTTTAAAGTAGTCATAAGATTTCACGCCGGCGAAAAGTTGACAAAGCATTGATTAATCATTGCTTAACTTCTAGCGACGTTAATATGTAAACTCCTAAATGTTCACATGAAGTATATTTTATTTTTGCGCTCATATTGCGAGTTGTATCTATTTTATTTAAAGTTTTAAAATAAAACTAAATAAGTAAAACGTTAAGATAGATGCTAAAAATGCTGTAAAGCGAACACTACACTCAAAAGTTATAGCATATAGCACGAGAAGCAACGCGGTTCAAAGATAAACGAACACATTTGAGATAAATCGTATGTGCACTGAGAAGTGGAGATGCTCACAAACTACGGTGTTCGCAATGAAGTGCACGAAAACATGCCACGGGAATATCTCACTCTAAAACTAAGACACACTTAAAAATATTTAACAGGAGCTGTAAGAGCACAGAGGCGCGGCAGCGTGCAGTTTTACTAAACGCGCTGTAACGAACCTTGTTAGCGCACCTTAGCGAGGAACTTGTCTGGGAGTCAGAGGCGAAGACACCTCGAGCTAGCAAGCAAATGGAACTAATGAGCATTCTGTTGTTTTGCGCATTCGTCGTGCGACTGACTCTAGGTAAGTGCATATATTTGGAACAGCGGCTTTATTAGTTTTTGTTATGTTGGTACAGAAAGTGTAAAAGCTTATTTTATTTTGTTTAGCTTTTACTCGTGACCTAAAAAGTGTTTGAGGTCAGACGAGTTCAGTTTTGATAAACTTTGATTTTATATTAAGCCTGAACAAAATGGTCGTTTGGAAATTGTCTTCAAATTTTTATTCACAACTAATTCTCGTTACAATGTTTAACGGTTGGGAAGGCCGGACCTTTTTAAAACATTCCAATTTATATGAAAATCAATTTTATAAAAGTTTACGCAACGGTTTTTATTGCCCTCGGGTTCTGTGATTGATTGAAAAATATTTTTGACGAGCTGTTTGTGAAGGCAAGTTTTTTTGCAGGCGTACCTAGCGGTTCAGATTTCGATGTCCGAGCAAAATGGGACAGTTCAATTTTGAACGTAAATTCTACGGTTATATCTGATGCAGAGCATCAAGCTTTGAACCTCAACGATTCTAGCAAGGTGGACGCATTCACTGAGCTGCATCCTTTTCTCTCAGACGATCAGTGCAAACATTGCTCCAGCTGTGTGGAAAATGTTCTCGATGCTTGGAAAAATTACTTACCCTTCCACAAAAATATTTCTCCAGAGTTCAACGACTTGCAGCCGAGTGCCAAAAGCAGTAAGACTTTTAAAAGGAGCGTATGTTTCAATTTCAATAACACAGAGACGGTGGAAGAAAGCAAACATAAAAGTATAAAAGTAACAAAATATAAAACCGTAGATGAGAAAGTATACGCTATAAAGGTCAATGAAATAAATAATCAATTATCGGGACGCAAAGATAGGAAATCGACTTGCAAAGTTTACAGTGTAAAAAAGGCTTATCCATGTGAATCCGAAGAAAGTAATTTGATTCTTATGAAAAGAAAAGTTAACAAGAAGAAGATACCGAAACAAAAGAATAAAAATGCGAGTACGGAAAAATTGATACAGCCAGTAACATCGGCAGGGTTTAAAAAACGCAAATTTCATATAGAGAGCTCTCACGTGCCGGAAAGTTTTATGACATCAATTGAAGAACTGTATTGAACGATCTGTATTATGCTTAAATCTGAGAATTACATATATAATGAAATGTTGTTGTAAAGTGTTTTTATCAATATTTAAAAATTGTTATTTATTACCTTATTTATTTAACAAAATTATGAAAAAAAGTATAATAAATATCTTCAATTAAACAAAATAAAATAACTTAAAATAATAACTACTCTAAAAGACCGCTATCAATGGGAATAGTTCCCAAAACGCTGGCCCATTTAAATTTAAAAATTTAGTTTAATTTAAGATATTTGTTGTAGATTGCTATTTGTTGTTTTTTATTGTTATACAGGCTAGGTGTTTGACCAAAGCTCACCTGTAGTTACCTAAGTGACGATATGCACGAATAAAGTAAACAACAAATCAATCAAATAGGTACATAATGTGTAATAATTATTTTCAAAACCGATTATAATGATAAAAATATTGAAAGGTACTAGGAATTAAAAAATATAAAACGCATATTTTAACAACTACCACGTTTTATGGAATCAAGTCTAATCTGTGAGATTATTAAATAATGAACTAACAATAAATCGAAAGTTTCTTGTCAAACACCGTTGTTTCCAGGACTCAAAGTTAGCTTTGACAAAGTTCCACAAAGAACGCCACCTCTTATTAAGTTTCAAAGACTAGCTAAAATAAGCTTTGATGTCGGAGTCTACTTAGGCTCATTATTTTGAGTAATTCAATTCTGTTTCATTTATCAAATTGACGATATCAGATTTTTTAACGAGTCAAATCGTTAATTACACAATGGAAAGGTTTGCATTTCTAATTGCTGTATCGATTTTATACGTTTAGTAATATTAATTAGAAAATGACTCAATATGATTTTTCGTTTCGACTTTTCAATGTTCTTTTTTTTTTTGCTTTAGCACGAAAATGATAGTCAAGTTTATGTAGGAATTTTTAGTTGGTTTTCGTTGTATGTAAATCTTGCAAACTAATACGCCGGCTTAGGTCATGAATTTTCTAAGCCGTGTGAAATAAAACATAGAAGATTGAAAAAAAACTGTACAAATTAAAGGCGTTAGTTCTGAAATGTATTGTAATTTAAAAGTGTCAGCCAGAAGGATACGGGCTGTTACAGCGACAAGTGTGTGGACCCTGGGTGAGTATAGGGAACGAGTTTTCACGAAGATTGAACGCGGGGCCAACAGTTTAGATTAGAAAAGTTCACGGAAAGCGGACCCGGACTCTGGACAAATTGCTTTACTAATACAACAGATTTCCGGACTTCGTTGGAATCCGACAAAAACTCGAATACGCGATAGTTCGCGAAAGGGACGCGGCCAAATTGTAATTATAATAACTTTACAGATGCGTAATGGTTTTTGTTCAACCGCCTAATGGGCGGTTTTCATTGTTTGGTCCAACGCTATCGGTCAATTTTTTTGCAAAAATAAATAATAAATTGTGTAAAGTATTTTTGTTTTAATTATGCGGGATTAATCACGTTTCATTATCAACATCATTATTTCAACCACAGCTGGACATAAGCCTCCCCTATTGCCTTCCATAAAGACCGGTTGGAAGCGGCCCGCATCCAGCGCGTTCCTGCGGTATTTACTTACGTATTCAATACTCGAAATCTCAAGAGAGTCCTACCTACCTAAACTATCATTATATATCCTATCTATCCTATCCATCCTATCTATCCTATCTATCCTATCTATCCTATCTATCCTATGTATCCTATCTATCCTATCTATCCTATCTATCCTATCTATCCTATCTATATTATCTATCCCACCTATCCTACCTATCCTATCTATCCTATCTATCCTACCTATCCTATCTATCCTATTTATCCTATCTATCCTACCTATCCTATCTATCCTATCTATCCTATCTATCCTATCTATCCTATCTATCCTATCTATCCTATCTATCCTATCTATCCTATCTATCCTATCTATCCTATCTATCCTATCTATCCTATCTATCCTATCTATCCTATCTATCCTATCTATCCTATCTATCCTATCTATCCTATCTATCCTATCTATCCTATCTATCCTATCTATCCTATCTATCCTATCTATCCTCTCTATCCTATCTATCCTATCTATCCTATATATCCTATCTATCCTATCTATCATATCTATCATATCTATCCTATCTATCCTATCTATCCTATCTATCCTCTCTCTCCTATCTATACTATCTATCCTATCTATCCTATCTATGCTGTCTATCCTATCTATCCTATATATCCTCTCTCTCCTATCTATACTATCTATCCTATCTATCCTATCCATATTACCTATCCTACTTGATTGCTCATAATCTATAAATGAATAGTTTAGGTACGTAGATAATGTTTCAAATGATACTTGCTTACCCAACAACAAGTTCCATGACATCTATTGTTGAAAATGTGAGCATAACGAAATTGCATCTCGTCGCAATCCTTGTTCTTTTGTCATGATGGCGAGCAATTTACACGCGAGTGTTTCTACGCTCGTAGAAATGAGCATCTTTATAAATGAAACAAATAAACCCCTCTAGTGTTAAATAGGACTCGTGCAAAGAGGGTTTCACACTACATTATACTTATGTTACGATTTTAATGATCATTAGGAGATAGTTAAAAATTGCTAGTTAAACCGCAATTACAACGTTTATAATTTTATTTTATACTCAGGATTTATTTTAGTGTGCTTTACCATCTTCAAATTTTTATTATTATTGTTTTTTTTTATATTTTTAGCTATGTATATACATATACATACGTATACACTCTTAATTTTGATTATTATGTATAAAATTGATTTAATTTGTAATAAATAAATAAATTTAAATGTTTACATCCCAAGAGAAAAGTTTGCAAAGGTAGGTAAATGGTTTCCCATGATATTCAGCTGAGTTCTCCGGTTGCACAAATTACAAAGCTAACTCATTTCAAACATGTCAAAAGCAAATCTTGAGATAGAAAATAGAAATGAAAAGTTTGATTAAAATATAACTTCGCGAAGTTTGTTGGTGTATTCCCAAACAATGCTCAATGCAATATTTTTTACAGTTGAAAAATGCGCAGCATCCTACATTAACTTTAAAGTCCTTTTATACAAACATTTTAATTTTTAGGATAATGATAATGAATATTCATTTATACAATTATATTATTTATTAAACAAAATAAAAAATACCTTAAGTTATACTATTTACAAAATGTATACAAAAAACTTAGTCTAAAAAACCGTCAGAGGAGGGATATGTGGCCAGAATGCTGGCAACATTGCCACGCTGGATGGCAATGCTTAGCTTTTGCCCAAAGTTAAGTTATTTTAACAATTATTAAGTTATTCCACTAATATTATAAATGTGAAAGTTTGGATGGATGGATGGATGAAATTTGGTATGGTATGGTATGGTAGCTCAGACCCTGGATTAATACATAGGCTACTTTTTCTATCCCGCTACACGGTTTTTTAAAACATGTAGTGGGTAACACCGCGGGGTGCAGCTAGTAATAAATGTTCATTTAATACAATTAGGTTAGGTTAGGTTAGGTTTCAGCGATGATAGCTCAGTGGTTCGCATGCCGAAGGGCGTGGGTTCAAACCCCAACAATGAGCTTGAGCTGCCGGTGAAGGAAAACATCGTGAGGAAACCATAGCATGGTGGTAGGGTACTTTCTAGTACTCGGCTGGCTAGCTACCACCCTCAAGTTGAAAATCTGCCGCCAAGCATCTAACGGTGTGTTCCGGCAGCCTCACTTGAGAACCAGTTCCATTCCAGGCTAGGTGTGCTTTACCATCTTCGACCACACCTTCACTTAACATCAGGTGAGCTGTGGTCAAAACAACTAGCCTGTCAACCATAAAAAAAAAAAAAAAATTTAGCTATATATATTTATACTTTTTCGTTGCTTTGTAAGGTGGTTCGATTTCCATACAAATTTTTTTTTTGTTATTTATGGACCAATGGAGCATAATTTTGCTGTGAAATCAAAGCTACTGGCATTTAATTTGGTCTTTATTTGCAGCAAATCACAAATGCTTGAATAAAATAGTAGATTATTAGCATAATCTACTGTTTTATTCAAAAATCATAAATTCATAAATTTGATTTTATGCTAATAATAATCCACTGTTTTGTTCAAGCAATTGTGTTTTTTTCTGTTGGACTCCGGACAAGGCATTCTGTTCCCCGGAGCCGACCTTTTCCTTTTAATACACATTAGACTAAAAACATACAGTTAGTTACTTACTCATAGATTCAAATCATAGATATTCAATTGCATGATATGTAAATACTGAGCTATAAATTATCGTATCGTATCGTTCGTATGTATTGTGTTGTATTGAATGTGTTCACCGGGACTTAATCGCAAACAAACGACCCGAAAATTCAGTCGGCGCATGATAACAGCCATTGTGACATGGCCAAAATGTATCTAAAAGAAAACTAATTTATTGTATTTTTTTTATGCGCCATTAAATCATCATTTTTTAAACTCCGAAAACATAAATATTTATTTACACTTCAAAACTTACACCTCGTTTTCTGTAGCTGATAAAACACGTCTAGTATAAAACACTGCTTACAAATAGCCGTTTCTAAGTTAGACCGTTTGTTAGTAAAAATATCAAAACAATGGAATCAATTTTCCTTTCGATCGCCGAATGTTTGGCAACACAATAAAAGTTGTGAGCGCTGTTTCTGTCACGCTCTGATGATATACGACACATCTTGTTTGTTAGGATATAACAGCCCTTAAGTTGTCTCAAATGACAGGAGGGTCCTTCTATTGTGTTTACACGTACCTACCTATAGATATGGTATAAGAACCAATAATGTTTCTTACTGTCATTTTACGATGTAGTAGTAAGCATTAATTTTGTCTAGGCACAAATGTTCTTTAAAGTATACCAATGCATAAGTATTAGTTTCCTAACCGGCATTTGCGGGCATACTCGATGTCACAATTTAATTTAATTACTGTTATCTGTTATTTATTTTCTTGACATTTTATTTTTAGGGCTCCGTACCCAAAGGGTAAAAACGGGACCCTATTACTGAAACTTCGTTGTCCGTCCGTCTGTCACCAGGCTGTATCTCAGGAACGGTGATAGACAGTTGAAATTTTAACAGATGATGTATTTCTATTGCCGCTATAACAACAAATACTAAAAATAAAATAAAATAAATATTTATTTTTATTTAATCATGATTATTTTTTTATGTAATTGTAATGAACCGAACGAGACGCTCTCTTGATGGTAAGAGATAACGTCTGTCCATGGCCATTGCAGCGATACACAGAACTTTAGCAAAACAAAGTTCAAGGCATCACTTCTTGGCGCTCATTACCTTGAGACTTTCGATGGTTAGTCTCAACAGCCCAGTAATTTCGCTAGCTGCAGTCCCCTTCAAATCGGAACACAGTAATGTTTACATACTACTGCTTGACGGCAGAATACGGTGACATCTTTAAACCTTATGCACAGCCCTCTTTATCAAGCAAACTTTCGCTGTCACTCTGTGAGCCACTTTGTTATCTGAAATTAAACAGCTAATAACCTACCACCCCTCACATCAGTAGCCATCAGCAGCAACATGTAGCGCAATTAAGGCCACAAGTTGTGTCGAGCTCATCCAAGTCCGCCCCGTTCGCCCTTACAAACTAATTCGAATGACGGAAGTTATGCGTACGGCCAATTTGTTTACATAAACAAGGAACAATTAGCAAAGGGTCGTCTCGCGCACCTGCGTCGCATTTAGCGGCGTGTACTGAACCCTCGATCATCTTAAAGCTCGTTTGTATTGGGGTACAAGGCGGCCGCAAGTGCCAATCTGTTATCTATATTGAGGCTAAGTTTAAACTATAGCACAGCGTATAGTTTTTGGTTTACATTGGAAACATACAAATACACGCCCTCTCTCTCACATACATACAATCACACACCCACACCGACACGCCCCCCCCCACACACACAAACACACACACTACATGCTTATACAGCATGACTGGTGAGAAACTTCCGACACTCAAATTCAAATTCAAATGTTTTATTTGCATAAATATAGGTACAGACAGTCAGGTCGAAAATTAAATAAAAAGGCATCCCTATATTCAGCCTGAAGAAGAGTACTCAATTCTCGTTATAATTATGCAATAAAATTAGGTCCTTAATTTTTGGCCAAACTTCCCTATAAATAACGTTACGTTTCGATTTAAAAGGTTTACAAAAGGTCATAAACGATGTTTACGATAAAGACGATGTAAGAGATAATATCTTGTTGAGCATTGCAACACAAAACATCGCTACAAAATTTTACATTTTGTAGCGATGTTTTGTGAAAGTTTGGATGGATGGATGTTTGTTACTCTTTCACGCAAAAATGGTTGACAGGCTAGGTGTTTGGCCACAGCTCACCTGATGTTAAATGACGGTGTAGTCGAAGATGGTAAAGCACACCTAGTCTGGAATGGAACTGGCTCTCAAGTGAGGCTGCCGGATCACACCGTTAGATGCTCGGCGGCAGATTTTTAACTTGAGGGTGGTAGCTAGCCAGTACTAGAAAGTACCCTACCACCATGCTATGGTTTCCTCACGGTGTTTTCCTTCACCGGCAGCTCAAGCTCATTGTTAGGGTACCACAAAGTTGGTCCTGGGTGGGAATCGAACTCACGCCCTTCACCTCTTGAAGCAGACATTCTACCAATGAACCAACAGGGCTGTCAAAATATGTGCTGTTGGTGTACCTTTATAAAATAAACTAAAAACGAGATCCTGTAGTAAATACTTTTCGTCCAAGCAAGACGGATTCCAGTGAAAGCTTATTCTTGTTGAAACAGAAGCCTCACTCGAGCGTCGACTTCGACAACAATCTCCAATTGTCTCGATTACTATAAACCTTACTGCAGCTCGTATTTGCACTTTCGTACAATAAGATACCTTATCCTACCTATAGTTGTACCTGAACAATATTCCATTGGCCATTGTACTCACATTGTACACATCAACAGTGAAGTCCTTAAGTCCAACATCTTTAAAATTTTGAAGTGACTTGTAACATTGGTGTTATCAATAAAGTATTTGTATTTGTATTTGTATTTGTATTTGTATTTGTCCACATTCTTCATACGCACAGCGAGGATGTGGAACTCTCTGTCAGCGTCTGTTTTTCCCAAAGTACAATTTAGGTGTCTTCAAATCTAGAGTAAGCCGGTTTTTTTCTAGGTAAGCGTGCTTCATCTTAGACTGCATTCTACTTAATATCAGGCAGGGCGTTGTCAAACGCGAACCTATTTGCGTATTGAAAAAAACATAATTTTTCGTTTTTTTTTGCTGTTGCGATGCTAGCACAGTGTTTAGTGCCGTCGGGCTTGAGCTGCCGGCGAAGAAAAATATCGTGAGGAAACCATTCTAGTACTGTCGGCTAGCTAGCTACCCTCAAGTTGAAAATCTGTCGCCAAGCCCCTAATAGTGTGTTCCGACAACCTCACTTGAGAGTCAGTTTCATTCCAGGTTAGGTATGTTTACCATCTTCGACCACACCGTCACATAACATCAAGTGAGCGGTGGGTAAATACCTGTTAACCATTTAAATAAAACAATAAAGTTGACAAGAAGACTCTTTCTATAATGCCCCTACTGAATTGGCTACTCGTAAACTTTAGTTTCTAAATAAGACTAATGTAAAAATATTTCAAAAATATATTGTAGAAACATTTTCATACAAAAGCACACACGTTTAGCGCCAAGAATAGGTAGAACTCTTTCCATGGCGAATCATTAAGAACTGTTAATCTTATGTCCGACTATCGAAACGCTTCGTAAGTAAACTTCTAACTATAGGACCGAAAACGGTATACAATTTATTATCCTTACTGTGTAACAAAATAAAGGCACTAACGTTTTAATATAAATATAACCGTTATAAGTTTCAGTTGGTTTTATTTTACTTCCTTAGCAGGTAGTCATCTAGGCAGGTACCGGATATTCTACCGCCAAGCAATAGTGTAAACATTACTTTATACCGGTTTAAAGGGAAAGCTAGCGAAATTACAGGGCTGTTGCGACTATCCCTCGCAAGTCTGAAAGTAAGCGCTAAAGCAGTGATGCCCTGCACTTTGTTTGTTACTCAATGTTCTGTGTATCGCTGCAACTGCCATGGACGTGCGTTATCTCTTGACATTAGAAGAGCGTATGGTTTGTTTAATTATTTTCACATTTAAATAAATACGTATGTATGTATATAATATGTATATCTAAATTATATGTGCTGTATTACTATGGTAGTTTGTTTTCAAGGTTTCGTTTACAAAGTATTTTGACTATATCTTATAGGATCGTGGGATGTTAGCCCATCTAAACTAATAGCTTTTGAACCGTCTGTTTAAAATTCGTACTTGATAAGACGAATTTTTTTTCTATTCAATGGTATTTTGGTGTCAGGCCCATCGTGTTGATTGCAGCCCATACAATGCTTAGGACTTGGGACTCAGGTGTTGGTAGGTTGGTATTAGATTATTTTGTGCAATTTCGAAAATTCTATTTCTGATTTTTATTATTTCCACATTTTTTGTTACAAATAAAAACCTATAACCTATAAATGTATGTATGAACATAATGAAAGTTTCGTTCAAAAAACATATTATAAAATTCGGTATGTAAAGTTTTTTTTTTGTATTTATTTTATATTTTTACTGATAGTAAACTTTATTTTAAGAAACTAACTTGAATATTTTGGCTTTCTATGCGGTAGTTTAATTCTAATACGTTTTCAAACTTTTTATAGTTATGACGTCATGAGTTCGGCTAAATATGTAGAATATGCCTTTGCCATACGAAACAAAAAAGTATACAAAACATTTGACACATTTCATTAACTTTGACAACAGAACTGACAACTTTTTTTTTAATTTGCCCCATCGGGCAGGCTAAAGCTGTAAAGCCATTCTGTCACGTCTTCGGTTTTTACAATTCATGACATAAAGTAAACAAATATTATGTCATAAAAGCGATATCAGAGTCCAAATAACGTTTCAAGTAAAATAATCCGGATATTTGTATCAATAAACCGAAAAACATCTCGACGTATGTGTATTGAAAATATTATTATGATCGCCGTTGACTTGACATTGACAAGTTTTGTTTTGGTTTGCCAGTCTATGAAAGTTGCCCGAAGAGATGACGTCATGAGACATCAATTGAAAGTCAATTTTGATTTATGTTTTTTATTAAAATAAACCCCCCCTCATAGTTTACAGAGTTTTAAACGTAAAAATATTGTACAGAAATGTACTATTTCGAAATGGTTTTGTAAACAGTAAAGTTTTTTTTTCTTTACATACCGAATTAAGCGTAACCAGATTAGCTAGGGTTAACATAATTAAAGTAGAACTAAAGTGAACTGATTAGCATACACATTCATTAAAAAAAAGGAAAAACTTTGCGTCATAGGGTACTGGAGTTTTTAGGTTACTCGGTCCTCGTCCCCAACATGATGCGAAAGTCAGAACTCGTTAGCTGGTCTTTATATAAACTTTTTCCCGCGAACAGCCACCGAAATGCTGATAACGAAAAAGTTAGGATATACGAGTACGTGATCCTTTGAAGTGAGTTTGGGACCCCTGCAGGCGTGAAACGTTTTATCGGTTTTATTAATTTGCGTTAGGAACTTTATGCCAGAAAATATTTGAAATACAGTTTATTTTTGTTTACAATTTGTCTTTGGGAATGAATTGAAAATCTGCTCATTTGCGAACATTAGCAATTTCAAAAAAAAGTTTTTTTTTATGGTTGACAGGCTAGGCTAGGTTTGACCACAGCTCACCTGATTTTAAGTGACGGTGTGTTCGAAGATGGTAAATCACACCTAGCCTGGAATGGAACTAGCTCTCAAGTGAGACTGCCGGAACACACCGTTAGATACTTGGCGGCAGATTTTCAACTTCTGGGTGGTAGCTAGCCAGCCGAGTACTAGAAAATACCCTACCACCATACTATGGTTTTCTCACAACATTTTCCTTCACTGGCAGCTCAAGCTCATTGTAGGGGTTTGAACCCACGCCCTTCGGCATGCGAACCTACCGCGCTAGCCACTGAGCTATCATCGCTACAATTAAATCGCTAATTATAATTAAGTTCTTTTTGTTATAAGCTATTGTCTGAAATAAAACTCAATAAGTATGACTTTGTCAATATTCATTAAGAAGATCTTTATGAATTTCAGCAGCTCGGTCGTGAAAAAGTTCCAAAGAGTATTTTCCTTGCATAAATATAAATAATATACAAACGAGGTAACGCGGCCGCGATATTACTTACTTTTAAAGGAACGAAGATTATGTTTTTGATGCTATTAATCATTTATGAGCCCAACAAAGCAGCGTTTACAATAGGTGGTACAAACATTTTATTATGCAAGAAGTTGCGTATTCCCAAGAGTCGAGGTTACCTCCATCAAGTAAATTACATGTCACGATATAATACGCGTGTTATCTTCACGCCGCGGAAAAACTAGAAGACGCAATTTTAAGAATAGTTTTGTTTATTTTCAGAGATCTGCAGAAAAAACAGGAGTTACAAAGAAAGGCTCATGAGACACACCAATGAATTGGCTAAGAACCTATTAATTCGATTTTTTTTAATATCGTAGGACTATACACACAGCGCCATCTGACCCCAAACTAAGCAGAGCTTGTGTGATGGAAGTCAGATAACTGATAGAATACTTAAATACTTTTTTATTTTGTAAATACATACTTATAATACATATACAGTACACCCAGACACAAAACAAACATTTGTTTATTCACATAATGTTTGCCCTGAGTGGGAATCGAACTCACGCCCTACAGCTCTCAAGGCAGATATACTACCAATGAGCCAATGGGGTTGTCAAACTCTGCTAGCTCTCTATTAATCCCACAAGATTAAATAACTCGCTTAAAAAGATAGAAAATTCTAAATATAGACCAGAGAATCTAATTAATTTCTTGTAGACATATACGGTGCTGTTTAATGGAACTGCACCTACCCTAAATTATCGCAGAGAAGATCTGATTATGGCTAATAGCCGATTGCAGATAAATTAGTGAAAAAAAAAAAATTCAGAGAAGTTCTGTGACGTTCGTTTGTACAAAACGCTGGAAATATTCAAATATAATTCTGTTATTTAGAGAAATATTTTAGATTTTTCTTCTCACTCAAAGTATGAGATTAATCATCAACTCGTAGGAAGTTAGTCTGTGGTTACTGCAGTAACAAAAATATTGTTACTGCAACTCAGCATCAGGACCATTCAGGATTATTCGCTATGAACAGATGAGCTCGTAACATGCCGCGTTTACATAACATGAAATTCGAGTGGAATAGTACTCGATACGGGACGGCAGTTGTGAAATATTTAAACAGTACGCAATTCACACAAAAACAAGTGTATACTACACGTACACACACAAGGAAATCGAGAGAAGTGGTGTATTAGGACATACGACAACATAAAAGAGCGTCACACCATTTGCCGTCACGGCATATGAGTCGGTTTTGCTGTCAAGTCGTGTCAATAGATGTTTCACATCATTAAAATTATAAAAATCTTAGCGCTATACGCGTTTTAGGCAAGAAATTCATGTATGTTAAATAATAATTAGTATCCAGGACAACGGATTTTTGGAAAAACAGAGTTAGGTTGTACGTCATAAAGTATATTTTTGATGTGCGATTTAAATTTTGCGCTCTACATTTTGGGTGCGTACAGCTCATGAATGGAACTCATTGCCGGCTTCTCTATTTCCTATAAACTATAATTTGGACGTCTTTAAAGCTAGAGTGAATAGATTTCTTCTAGATCGGAGTGCTCCATCCTCGGCCACACCGTCGCTTTACATTAGGCGAGTTGGTGCCCAAACGTAGATCTATTTAAAGTAAAATAAATAAAAATCTAATAAAATAATTCAATTATTGTAGCTCATTGTAACGGTCTAATCATTTTAGGATTTTGAATTCGGAAATCCTTTGATATCAAAACGCTTGACCAGGCAGGCTCCTTCGCAGTTCAGGGAACAGGTAAAATAATTTCTTGTACGAATGAACTTCAATCAATCTATCAATCAAAGGAATGTCAAGCTGACCTTTAGTATACAGGGTGATGGTTAAATAACTGATAGAATATATAGATATTTTGTTTTTGTAAACACATACTTATAATACATACAGAACACCCAGACAGAGAACAAACATTTGTTTAAACCACAAAATTTTGCTCTGGATGGGAATCGAACCCACGCCTTAATGCTCTTAAAGCGACCACCACCAGTATCAACTACCAGTACAACCAACGAGACAACAGGGCTATCAAAGGATGGTTGCCTTCATTGTGAGCCATATTTAATATACCCTGAAGTAAAGAAAAATAAATTTTATGTACAAAAGTACATAGTAGTGTTTTATTTAGAGTGTAATACAGCTAGCGAAATTACAAGGTTGTTGAGACTAACCACCAAATGTCTCAAAGTATTGAGCGCCACAGCAGCGATGCTCTGGACTTTGTTTTACTACTCAAAGTTCTGTGTATCGCTGCAATGGTCTTAGCCAGGCGTTATAGCCTACCATCAGGAGAGCGTCTCGTTTGTCTTATTATTTTTACATAAAAAATATAATAAAAAGAACAATATTCAAGGTATATATTTAGTTTATTTCCGCTTAACTGTCGTTTCAGTTACGACAGTGATGAGGATTTAAATTTGAACAATTTAACATAATTAAAAACTTAATCGTAACTTACTTAATATATACCTAGATCTAATTTTGACATAAACTTAAAAACTAATTGTACAAAAATTATGAAAATAACCACAAGTCTTGATATCCTCTTCTCGCTGCAGTGACCACTTGACTTTTTATTAAATTGTTGTCAATTGTTTAAATTTAAATCCTCATCACTGTTGTAACAGAAACGACTGTTAAGCGGAAATAAACTAAATATTAAATAATTATACTTTGAACATTCAAAAGGAACTTCCGCCTTAATCAATCAAAAAGGACAATAATATATTCCAATAAGTTTTTGAATACAGTACAATGCGGCGACACGACTTTTTCGCATTCTCGCCGATACCCTTGTACCTATTTATCGTCAAACGTTCCTAAAAGCGTCGTTTAGAAACAACAGTTCCCAGTTTAACTTCTCAAAGTTGGTGCTGCTATCTAATCACAAGCGATAACTTCCGCGACGTGACTGCTAAGCCTATTGCTGAGCCTGTGAGGCCATTTCGGTGTTTTGATACGAGACGTGATGCACAGCCTTATCATAGAATAAATAATAGTTACTACGACCTTGTCTATTGCTTCTGTGGCCTACTTTTCACTCACGAGACTGCTACGTTAAAATGCGTGTCGTTGCTGACGGTACCGAATTAAAATTCGGCGCGAAATGATGTGGGTATTTTTTTTGGCATCTCACTTTATGTATTCTGCCAGTTTCGATTAATAAATTCATACTGACGAGTGTCTTATCCTACTTCCCAGCCTACTAGTATTATAATTGTAAAAGTTTGTATGTTTGGATGTTTGGATATTTGTTACTCAATCACGCCAAAACGGCTGAACGGATTTGGATGAAATTTGACATACATATAGCTTATTACCTGGATTAACATATATGATACTTTTTACAGAAGATTTATTTCATTTGAAAATTTATTTATTCATTGACGGATTGACAGATTGACAGATGTCAGTTTGACAGATGTCAGACTCATGACTATTGATTCTTTTAAGTTTTATTAATGTAAATATGCAAACAAAATTATTTAATTAAACAAAACAAATAAACTATCCTACTATAAAATGAACACGCCGTCGAGATCGCTGCCGCGCGGTAGGGTTCCCAGTATGCTAGCTATATATAGCTATATATAGACTGGAAACACGGGCATTATAGGTAGGATAAAAGCTGCACTTGCTGCTTACGCACTCAAGCGTCGGCGATGACACTCTATGGATGCACGAGATTATAAAAACAGAAGTACAATTTTACAAGTACGTGAAGATAGAATCTTGTATAGAGCCTCGATCACGAATGACTTGCGACAAAGTATTCGTATTGACATCGAACAAAAATTTGTACGAGATTTGTACAGCTTTGTATGCTATCGACGACTCGATACCTTTACGATACAAATTCGATAAATTTTTGTGATCGAGGCTCTAAAGTAGCACGCTAATACTGGAATCGGATGAATATAGAGTGACGTTGACTCGATAGAGGTAGAATACTAATGTTTTTTTTCTTTTGTTGCTGGCCAGTATCATGCGAAATTTTTTTCCGAAACTTTTACTACGATTGGAGTTTTGGCGGGAACGCGGGAAGAGTCGTGTCGCTCCGTTGTATTTTTTTCCAAAATTAGTGTTTTGGTCGAGTGTTTATGCATAAAAATGGTGGTGTTTTATTCATAAAGTGCCGAATTACAAGCGCGAGTGTGGGAAAATGATATAATGTGGTGAAACATGTTCGTGTTGCTTCCAAAACTCCATCGAAGCTTTATAGTAAAGTCGCCACTACTTTACTAAAGCATGACTGGAATTAACTGACACGAACTGGACTTGACTAAGACGACTTTGACGATAGCTATAGCTAAGATACAGCAGAAATAACACTTAAGACAAGGCAGTATGGCTTTATAGATTTAGCCTGCCCGAAGGGGAAAATTATAAAAAAAAAAAAAAAAATTACTACGATTTCTTAGTATCGTAGTCAGTTAGTAAGAAAAAAATAGGAAGGGTTTTGGGTAATTTTATTGTGAATTAGTTTCACTTTAATATTCCTTACAATTTTGTCCTGGTGGCTAGTTGTCTATGGCAGTTTCGTCAAATTTAATTTGGTACGCTGCAACGGGCATCGCCACGCGCCAGACGATTTGCGACATACTTCAATGTTCTGAACTTTTCTTCTACGTAGTTACATAGAATTCCATTCTGTTCTTTCCTTTTCTAGCCGGTGATAGTAGCCGTCGCACTTTGCATTCACCAACCTCCTTTCTTATACGATCAAGTATAATATAGTCGTGACCGAACTGCGCAGCGTTCATGAATATTTATTGCTATGCACCGAAGACGGTTTAGAGAAAATACATTTTTCAAAACGATTCTTCGAGGACGCGCAAAAACGCTTTTGAAAATTGTAACGCAGTGTTATTTTTCTTAAGTTTTTGGCATCAAAGTTTTTGTATTTTTCCAATGTTAAGTGTATCGATAATTTTAAATATTCGATGAATAAATTAAGTAAAATAAGTAGTCTTAGTCGCGCAAAGCAAGTCAAGGTCCAGCCATGACGGAGTTTTGAAAGCAACACGAAAATACGTTTCAGCACATTATGTCACTTGCCCTCACTCGTGCCACTGGCAGCCTTATCGCTAGCAAT
The DNA here is from genome assembly GCA_905404145.2 of Biston betularia. NCBI lineage: Eukaryota > Metazoa > Arthropoda > Insecta > Lepidoptera > Geometridae > Biston > Biston betularia. The sequence continues at coordinate 4,350,767 of FR989877.1, forward strand.
CTAAATGAATACGTCTTTGAATTTGCTTCCATAGTGGGAGTCAATTCAGAAAACTAATGAAAACAAAGTCACAATTAGATGTTGCATGACATAACTACCATCTACATTTAAAATTTATTTACATCACTTGAAGATCAAAAAAATTTGTTAAGGTGGTACGATTTCCATAAAAATAATTTTTTGCCATATAAGGACAAATGGAGCATAATTTTACAGTGAAAACACAGCTACTGGCATTTATTTTAGTCTTTATTTGCGGTAAATCAAAATTGCTTGAATGAAACGGTAGATTATAAGCATAATCTACTGTTTTATTCAAAAATCATTCATCAATTTGATTTTATGCTAATAATCTACTGTTTTATTCAAGCAATTGTGATTTACCGCAAATAAAGACCAAAGTAAATGCCAGTAGCTGTGATTTCACTGTAAAATTATGCTCCATTTGTCCATAAATGGCAAAAATTGATTTGTATGGAAATCGTACCACCTTAAGTCAAGCGAAGACGTAAAGCATGAAAATCCGAAGAGCGGCTTAGTATTAAAGTAAGTAAACATGGTCATAAAATAAATAAAATAAGTAAATAAATATCGTAGGACTATACACACAGCGCCATCTGGCCCCAAACTAAGCAGAGCTTGTGTGATGAAAGCCAGATAACTGATAGAATACATAAATACTGTTATTTTTGTAAATACATACTTATAATACATACAGAACACCCAGACACAGAACAAACATTTGTTTATTCACAAATGTTTGCCCTGAGTGGGAATCGAACCCACGCCCTACAGCTCTCAAGGCAGATATACTACCAATGAGCTAACGGGGCTGTCATGTCTACGCCACTAAGATACCCCGTTATTATTTTTCTTTTGACGTAACAACCAACTTGATTTTCGTACCATTAGAATGTTCCAAATAAAATGTGCAAGATTGAATTCGAAATACGGCTGCTGTTTAAAGCATATTGCTTTCAGTAAATATTCCCGATGCGAGCGTGTGGCTCAGTGACTACTTTATATTTGATCGCAGAGAGGCGAATATTACATTTCATGGTATGAGGAAGAATTGCGGATAATTTAAAATACGCTCCGAAGCGTCGTGAACACGGACAGTGCTCAATCAGTGAAAATGCGATGAAAACTAAAACAATGTAACAATGGCGCTGTGTGTAATGTCCTACGATATTTATTTATTTATTTATTTAATGATTGTATGAAAAAAAGGTTTCTTCTTTGTTGTATACATATTCATACACAAGCGGACGCCTCGCGGTTTCTCCCGCGTAGTTCTCGTTCCCGTGTGAATACAGGGATGAAAAGTAGCCTATGACACTCGGGGATAGTGTAGCTTCCCAACGGTGAAATAATTTTTGAAATCTGTCCAGTAGTTTCGGAGCCTATCATTACAAACAAACAATCAAATCTTTCCTCTTTATAATAGTATTGATAGATAGATATAGACATCTAAAAGAGCGACAAAACATAAGCCGGAAATTTGAAATCCATTACTTAAACGAGTGCGATACTAAAATAAATAAATAAATATCACAGAATATTACACACAGCGCCATCTGACGCTAATCTAAGCAAAGCTTGTGCTATGGAAGACAGATAACTGGTAGAATACTGAAATAGTTTTTTTTTTGCAAATACATACACACAGACGCAGAACAAACATTTGTTTATATCACAAAATGCTTGTCCTGGGTGGGAATCAAACCCACGCCCTTGTTGTCAAATAGCATGATAAAGTTTAATAACATGGTGCTTAAAGCTGTACGCTAGTCGTAAAAGTTACCAGATGACATACCAACTACCATAAATATGACTGTTTAGTGCCTTCAGGTGTTCAGACTTGAAAATAAAATCTTCAAACTCTAGTCTGTAAAAAGATCTTCAGTTCCATCCTTTTGAAACGCATCTTCGGTTATGAGCCGGCACATCGCGTATTACACTCAAAATATAACCAGGATATCAAATCAAACGGCAAACAAAAGTGTTGATTGACCTTCACACCAAAATATTCTTTACCATCTTTGATTTAGAGACTGTAATTGAATACTGGTAGGTGATGGTTTGCTGAGATGTCATGAGCGAGTGTTTTTCACGGGCTCATTTGTGACGATTCGTATTCTGTTCGTAGTTGAAGCGTGAAGAAAGCTGTAGGGTAAGGTTCGAGGGACGTATTGAAAATTGACGCTTTTGACTCGATGTCTGTGCCCATAATCTTATGTCTAAGTACTATTGATTTTGGTTTTAATAATCTATCAAAAGAAAACTCTAGCTGAAATACGGTCAATGTTTATTTTGTACTTTTACGCAATGATAAATGTGTTGCTCTGTAAACAAAGAAAACTTCATATTGGATTCCTAACTAGTTTTTGTCATAGTAACGCTGCATTGATAAAGCAGGTAAAACTTTGATGCAGAGCACAATTGATCCTGCTTTGCCGACGGCGCAAAGCTTAGCATAGTATAAATTTAAAATTTTATAAAATACATTTACTTTATAATAAATATGAAACTTTAAAGAAGACTATATTCATAATATTTTGTGTGCGATTAAGTCCCGATGTTAAATATCATTATGTATTCGCGAAAGTTTAATAATGACTATGTCTTATGAATTGTAAAAATCGCTGACCCGTGGCAACGAGGCTGCAGTGACTTGTAGATAGGAAATATTTTCGAAGCTATCGGTCACAAGAGTCCCTGATTAAAGCAGAACTTTTTTCATTCTCGTTTTAGAGTAGTCGTTTTCAAGGGACGTGATTGGAATGTCGATTTAAAATCAACTGTTCAACAACACATTTTGTTTTGTTTATGAAATACAAAACAAACTTATCAGTGAAAATAGCATTTCATTAATCATACAGTACGCAAAAAATTACATACGTAGGTACGATGGAAGAACAAAAATAAACAAACCCATTGAAAAATGTTTAAACCAATGTAATGTGTGTTGTGTGTAATGTTTGTTGTGTTTGTTTTGTGTGTTTTGTTGTTTTGTTGTGTGTTTTGTGTTGTTTTGTTTTGGTTTAGTATAGCTTATAAGCTATAGCTACTCATCGAATCAGAAATGAAGAGATCACATAGCCTAGCGCATTAGCAAGTGGAATTGGTAGTTGGCAGGGTACAGCCGCAGAACTCATTGCCAATGGGGCTGTAAAAATCTGGAATGGAGACCACGGACCGGCAAGCGCAGCGTAGAACATTCACCCACAAAGTGGACTGACGACCTAATGAAGACCGCAGGAACGCGATGGATGCGAGCCCCTTCCAACTGGTTTTTAAGGAAACAATTGGGGGAGGGCTATGCCCTTTTGTGGACGTCCTAAAGCTAAAATAGATAGAAACTCTTTATTGTAAACACCAGAAACATAAAAGCTAGTACCACAGATTGCGGCCTTAGTTTTACTTGGTGATATTTCTTTAGCAGGAAGTCGTCTAGGTAGATACCACCGCAGTACTAATTACTCTGCCGCGAAGCAATAGTATGTAAACATAACTGTTTTTTTTTTAATGTAAAAATTAATGTGACGAACGAGACGCTCCCCTGATGGTAAGAGATAACGCCTGTCCATGACCATAGCAGCGATACACAGAACTTTAAGTAACAAAAGAAAGTCGGCATCACTGCTTTGGCGCTCATTACTTTGAGACTTTTAATAGAGTTAGTCTCAACAGCCCAGTAATTTCGCTAGCTGCAGTACCTTTCAAACCGGAACACAGTAATGTTTACACACTACTGCTTAGCGGCAGAATAACTGGTACTGCGGTGGTACCTACCTAGACGACCTGCTAAGGAGATCTACCACCAAGTAACTGTATTATTGTATTTCGGTTTGAACGGTACTGCAGCTAGAGAGATTACAGTACTGTTGAGACTAAACATTGTGTGTCTCTAAACAATGAGCGTCAAAGCAACGAGACCTAGGACTTTGTCTTACTACTTAAAGTTCTGTGTATCGCTGCAATGATCATGGACAGGCGTTATCTTTTACCATTAGGTCAGCGTTTCGTACGTGTCATTACTTAAGCACAAAAAAATCTCTTTCAGGCCACAAAAAAAATTATGATATTTTTTTTTTATACAGAATAGGTTCGCGTTTGACCAAACCTTGCCTCATGTTAAGCAGGATGCAGTCCAAGATGAAGCACGCTTACCAAGAAAAAAACCTGTTTACTACAATAATGATGATGATGAATAAATTAAAATGGTAGGAAAACAGATTTGTATGCTAATTTATACAGTTTAAATGTTATCTTATAATCGTCATTCACAATTTTTCCATAGAACTCATTATATTTTTCCGATACCACAAGCTAAGTAGGTAGCCCTGTTATCATTATTACGTGAATAGGTAAACTCACCCAGCAAGTTTAATCTAATCAAAATGATTGATTTTGATTTAGCGTCATTAGCGATTTAATTTTTTGGCGTTTCATGAGGTATTAAAGTTATCTTCACTATAAGATTACTGAAATCGAAATTGATTTAACATATAAATGTGTAGCTTTTAATATAATATACAAGGCCTTAAGTCGGGAGGAGGCGATTAATGAAAACTCATGATGTAAATAGAAATTAGGATTGTGCGTATGCCTTGAGCGTTCATGCTCACCATCGAAGGCTCCTTCTTGCGGCGGCGTCGTGTGTCGCGTCGCTCTCTTCCCTCAGATATGGTTGAGGAGGGCGATGGCTGGCACATGCGTCATACTCGTGATCGGGTGCTGCTTGCGGGTCGCTGGTCTGCTCGCGGTATACACACAATCTAGTACCTACTTTAACCTTAGATTAAGATTACTAACTTAACTTTCCTCTTTTTGTAATGTAAAATTACAAAAAAAAAAAAAAAAACAATGTAACTAAAGTTGACAAAGGTCACGGACCCCAGTGTCTGTGGAGCGTATAATTAAAAAAAAAAAAAAATAATATACATATTATATTTTATGGTAGGCAGGCTAGGTGTTTGATCACAGCTCACCTGATGTTAAGTGACGGTTTGATCGAAGATGGTAAATATACTTAGCCTGGAATGGAGTTCACTCTCAAGTGAGGCTGCCGGCAAACACTTGGCGTGACAGATTTTCAATTTGCGGATGGTTGTTAGCCAGTGGAGTACTAGAGAGTACCCTAACAACTATGCTATGGTTTCCTCACGTTGTTTTCCTTCACCGGTAGCTCAAGCTCATAATAATATAAATTATCTGGGGGCACGGCAGTGGCAGGGCCAAGACGAGCAAAAAAGCGGCACTGCCGTACCATCCTTTTCTCGAAGCAGTGCAGGCCATTTTCAATCCCCTATAACTTCGTTGTGGATATTTTATTTCTCTGATGTGTTGGTAATAAAACTTTTAAATTCGGCGATTATAACTTTATTCTATCCCCATTTAAGATATGTATGTATAAGAAAAAATATTTCACCAACCGAATATTATGCATTATTAAATTATTATTATTATTTAGACAAGATCATGATGACATGCATTTTATGTGGTTACATTAATTTTACTTAATGTTATTAAAATGGATATTTTCTGTCTGTGTTCACGCGGTACAAGCCAGTTCTGAAAAAAAGAAAAGATTATCGAATTGTTGACTAACATATGAAACAACAAGAAGATACATGACTAAATTCTCAATTCATAAAATGATAATGTTAGTTACGAGAATTTTTTTAATACTAGCTGCGCCCCGAGGTGTCACCCGCAACATGTTTTCTGGATAAAAAGTAGTAATCGAGGGTCTCAGCTACCTTCATACCAAATTTCATCCAAATCTATTCAGTAGTTTTTGCGTCAAAGAGTAACAAACTTCCTCCATCCATCCAAACTTTCACATTTATAATGTTAGTGGAATTCATTCTTTGAAAATTTCTAAGCTGTTAAATAAGTGTCTGTGTGATTTAATTATTATTGCAGTTAAACTCACCCCCATTTTCTCAAATCATCGTTGCCCAAGCGGAACTGGTCTCCGCGGCAAGTATTCAATGATATTTGTAGCGAATTAGAGCATTTAGTTGCAACCAGGTGGTTGAATTCAACGGAAGCAGCGAAGAGTTCCCAGGCGCGGTTGTGGTTGCAAATGTTGGTGAGGCAACCAGGCTGGGAGATTCCACCGTTAGGGAAGAAGTCAGCGTTGGCGATAGCAGACCCAATGCCGAGACCTCCAACAGTGTAACCACCATCAGTATGGATAGCTTCTACGTATACACCATCATTGGGGCCCAGACGATTTGAGTTCCAGTTCCATAGAGGACCAGCGGGATCCAAACCTAATTAAATTAAAAACACTATTAACAAAAATCTAAACGCAGATATTTTTCTTCAAATGCCAAATGTTTAATCTTTTTCAAAACTGATGCTTACCAGTGACACGAGCAACTCTGCCCCCAAGTTCACGACCAGCGTTACCAACGACATGAGCTCCTAAACTGAAGCCAATTAAGTGCATGGAGTCAAAAGGTGCTCCAGTCACAGAGTTGAGGAAGGCAAGAAACTGCCCCAGACCACGACCGACGTCGGGAACTCCTCGGACAGCTGTGACATAGCCAGAGAGAGCCAGTCTTCTCCAATCCAAGACAATAATGTTTACGTCGCTTTTGCCAAGATAAGCTAAAACAAGATCCAATAGTTAACATAACCCAAGGCTTTCACGTGTTAGGTACGTATTGTAAAGGATTTAATGGAAATAATATGGGCTGGCAGAAAGTTTGCATGCATCAAGATCCAATCCAGGATAAGATTTTTTTTTTTTTTTTATTAATTTGCCCCTTCGGGCAGGCTAAAGCTATAGAGCCATACTGCCTTGTCTTAAGTGTTATTTCTGCTGTATCTTAACTATAGTTATCGTCAAAGTCGTCTTTGTCAAGTCCAGCTCGTGTCAGTTAATTCCAGTCATGCTTTAGTAAAGTAGTGGCAACTTTACTACAAAGCTTCGATGGAGTTTTGGAAGCAACACGAAAACTCATGTTTCACCACATTATATCATTTTCCCACACTCGCGCTTGTAATTCGGCACTTTATGAATAAAACACCACCATTTTTATGCATAAACACTCGACAAAACACTAGTTTTGGAAAAAAATACAATGGAGCGACACGACTCTTCCCGCGTTCCCGCCAAAACCGGATAAGAATAAAGACAAATACCGCCGGCAAATTTCTTTTTTAACTCGATTGGCACCTATATAATGCATCATTTGCCATGTTATTTGGCGTCTATCATATCGATGTTTATTACCAATGCTGCAAATATTCATTGTATTTGCAGCCTGTGCAATGGATATCAGTATAGCATCAATTGAATTATCAAAAATGTTTATGTTTAAAAATGATAATATTTTAAATAAAACCTTTCTTGCTATTTGATGCCAAATGAATACTTTTTGTATTGTGATTGTTTTTAGTAGATACCAACCATCTCTGATGACAGGGTTGAGGTTAGTGTTTTGGTTGCTCAACCATCCATGAACGATTACTGCGGTGGGCACACGGGGGTTGAAATTCGATGAAGTTATAGAATTGCGGTCATTGATGACCAGTGATTGCCCTGAGGTAGGATTTCGCCTATAAGAAATATAACGAATTTTACACAGAAGAATATGAAGAAACAGGTGAAATGGACTTGTCTATGAATTTAATTGACATTTGTATTGGAGGTTCTTTGATTTCAGAGAATTGTAGGTCAATTAAGTGACGGTATGCGACAGGTTTTGATTATGTGGTAGGTTTTCAGTACAGCATGACTAGCAATAAATAGAGATGTCTGTTCGATTGGTGAAGGAAAACATTATAAGGAAACTATAGCATGGTGTTAGGGTACTTTTTAGTACTCGGCGGGCTAGCTACAACCCTCAAGTTAAAAATATGCCTCCAAGCTCCTAGCTCTGACAGCCTCACTTGAAAGCCAGTGTCACTCCAGGCTTGGTGTGCTTACTATCTTCGCCCACATCGTCACTTAACATCAGGTGAGATGTGGTCAAACACCAAGCATGCCAAACATAAAAAAGTTACTTAAATGTAAAAAAATGATTGATTAATTGAGTTTGAACACTTATTTGACGTTTCTTACTTGGTGTAAAGAATATACAAGTTGTTAGCAGGATTTCTGGCGATTTCAGTCAGGAGCTCTACATCAGGTGACTCCTCAAGATCAACATCATGCATAACGCCATCACCGTCTGGGAACTGGATGAACCTTGGGTATGGGTCGCGGGACAAGTTTTCTACTGGCACCGCAGACGCAGTGTATGCTGAAACGCAATAAGGATACGTAAGGTACTTATTCTTGATGCTTGTTAACTTGTTAATCTCACGATACCATAATAATAGGCTAGTTAACTCAATTTAGCTTGTTGATGTAACGTTTTTGATATCCAGTTAACTCAAAAATAGATACTAATTTTTAAATTCGCTAATGTACCTTAACGTATCTTACAATTTCAAACAATTGAAAAAGATTACCACGAAAACGGTTAGGCCTGGCATGATATCTGAATAGCATCAAGCCGTGTGAAACAATCATATCTGTATGACAGTTGTTCGACGAAAATTTAACGTAGGTACTGTTTGGTGTTCACGGTGACCAACCAATTTTTTTATAGTAAAAAAAAATGTAGTTTTTTATCTTTGTTTATAAGTGTACCTAAATGTTTGTTCTGTATCTGGGTGTACATTACATATTATAAATAAATAACTACACATATTTTTTTCGTAAGTATAATTTATAAAACCTTACTAACAATATATACTTGTAAAAGCTCTGCTTAATTTTGAGCTAGATACAAACTGACCGATTGAAGCAAAAGTTTCCGTGTCTACTGCAATAAATCAGCATTTGTGTTTTTGTATGTTTTTGTTTATACCTTACCTTAGTATGTACATTGTACAATTTAGCTCCACAATAACTTGTGACTTGCGACTTCGAATTATTTATATACAATTTCGAGTTTTATAATTATCGTCATCATATTTATTTATAATACCTACCAAAGTTTTATAATTATAATTTAATTATAAATTAATTTATTTGTGTAATTACATTATAATTTCCATATTCGAATATCAGCCAATCCAATCGAAGGTTATGAAGATATATACGAGGCATGGTCTAAGTTCGGGGCTTATAACTGTTTATTGAAAGTAGCTGTAAAGGTATATTTGTTGGTGTGTATAGACCTGTTGAAGATCATTTCTCTTTCGAAGAGCAATTTATAAAATGTAAAATTATTATTTACAAGACTGCTTCAAGAAAGGAATGTTATCTTTTTCATGTACATTGTACATTCTTCGTATGCCTTATCTGATTTTAATGTGATGGAATCGTTAGAATCCTTGTGCTACCCTGAGTGTTATAGGCTAGTAAAATAAAAAAAATATACATATACAAATACATAGTTATGAGACCATAATTGATAAACCAGACTCAAATTTGTATTTAAAGGAAAACTGATAATATTTATCATCATCGATTGTCTAGAATATTCCTAAAACATATTACAAAATAATGTTATCAATAGAATATTTGTATTTTGTGTCAAACTTAAAAAGAAAGAACTAAAATGATGAATTTATACACTAACCAGTAAAAAGCAGTAATGCCACAAGCGCACCCTTCATATCGGCAGGGCTAAAATCACTGAATGAAACACATCGTTAGTGTTAATCCCTGGTATTTATTTATGATTTTATATCACGAACTGTTGATAGATTAGATTAAAGTCTATATCCACTGAAGAATGAAATTTGGTACATCGCACCATCTCTACATATACCGACATTTATGTATGCACCATTATGTGAAATGTATAACCTCCCTCTTATTTTACTATGGAAATGATAGCGTGGTTTTGACGCATTTTTGTTTTTTTTAGCCTTCATTGTGGAAACAAAGCTGAGGCTAGACCGAAACTATTGTTAGAGTATTCGGTATTAAACGTGAACAATTCCGCATTTTAAGTAAAACAAAAATTTCCCTCTTCTTCGTTTTTAGCGTCGCACTTAGTGCCTGTATTTATAGTATATATCTAGGGTTTCAGGTTTTCATGAAAAAATAAGTTAAACATGTCTAAGTCACAGTAAAAGTCATACAAAGTAAGTCCATGATGAGTCTGGTCTTGTTAAGTAGTGGTGAATTTACCGCAAGCTTCGACGGATAAATTAAACATGTCTTTTGTTTAGTCACAGTGAAAGTCATACAAACTAAGTCTATGACGAGTCTGGTCTAGTAAAGTAGTGGTGACTTTACTACAAGCTTCGACGTAGTTTTGTAAGTAATATTATAAACACCATATTATATCATTTGCCTACAGTCGTGCGTATTTCAGCACTCTATGACGACACACCATGACTGGCCTGGTCTACATGAACTTTTTTTTATATGGCATGCGGTTGATTTTGGCAAGGGCGTCACATATTTCGTCACGGACAACGTGCTTAAACATTTTTTCGCTTGTAATTGCAAGGTGACAAAAATAAGCATATTATACTTTATTTTATCGCCTTATCATAATTGTGCTTATCGAATGTTTGCCACATAATTATGCCACCAGGTGGCCACATAATTATGTTCTAGCTTAAAATACGACAACACGATATTTATTTCTTTCCTACTTTTTAAATTTTTTACATTAAATATTTACAAAACATAAATAATAATATAACAAAAAATATTGTAATTTATTATTTGTTCTAAGTTTTGTGTCATTACATTTTTTTGTTTGTTTTAAAAGATTCCGATCTCGAAAATAAATTATCTTACTTTTTACTACTTTTTAAGTTAAGATACGTTTCTATCCTTATCTTTACCATGGATTAGCTAAGTACCAACTTGATGCGTCGACCATAGACCATAGACTAGACTCCATAGCCTTGAACATTGACGCAAAGCTAATCTATCGGTATATATTTATGACATACATTTTAGCGATTTTAGGACTAAGCGCTTCGATTCCACATTCTTCATACGCACAGTGAGGATGTGGAACTCTACCGGCGTCTGTTTTCCCGTGAAGTACAATTTGGGTGTCTTCAAATTCAGAGTAAACAGGTTTTATTCTAGGTAAGCAAACTTCATCTTAGACTGCATCTTGCTTAACATCAGGTAGGGCGTGGTCAAACGCAAACCTGTTCCGTATAAAAGAAGAAGCAAAGAATAATGTGCAAGATAATATGCGTATCTCTACATTCACTAATCTAGAGATGATTAAATGAAAAAAATAAAACGTTATGTGCGAAATAAGTTCAGAGGATGATGACGTTGCTATAGCATAAAAAAAGCAAAATAGCTAAAGCTAATTAAAGCTTTATTATACCCACAATAAAGAAGGTAATTCATTATGGGAGGTGGTTAACTCATAAAATTCGCTGTGCACGAGTCCGATTTGCATTCGATCGGGTTAATTTATTTTGTTTGTGTTTTTAAAGTGCTTTCCATTACGATAGAGATCTGCTTCTTAATTTTACGCTGTTACTGTTTGATTGGTGCTTCAGTAACTAAATTTGTAGTGTCCAGGAAAACAATAAGTCAATAGCTGTGTAAACATTATATCACGTATTGTTTGCTTTAGCACTCAGAGTTATCAGTCAAAGTTAAAATTATCGTGTACGTTATCTTTGCACGTCTTATCATTATAATTACTTGCTGCTTATCAGGACATAACAATAGGGATTAATGAAATAAATCAAAATTTTTAGATCAGTTTTTTTATTGCATTAAATGTACATAATTAGTATTAAAACCATTTTTAGTAATAAAAACATTTAATACTATTTCTATGGCCGTGTGGTAGCAGTAAGTTGTCATGATAAAATGACGTCTTCAAAAATCACGTAACAACAAGCCGCCATAATGAATGAAGCAGAGAGAAGTCGAACAGAGTGTGTAATTTAATAAGGATATCTCCTGCCAGTGTCCAGTCGGTACAGTCCAGAACTGTGAACAAAAACATAAACTGTTAGTTTTAGGAATACTTCGTGGCAGATTTTCTTAGCTTGAATGTGTAAACAATGCTGTGTCAGAGTTGCAGGATTCTGCAGCTATTGAAATAAGAAGTCAGGGCCACGACGACTAACCATCATGTCTCTCAAAGTAATAAGAAATGTAAGTTATGAATAATAAGAGCGCCAAAGTAGCGCGAGCGGTGCCCTGCCCCTATACTCTGAGATTCTTCCTGCAATTCTCGTTAGCTGCTCACGGGAAAGATACCTTACTGCGCGGGTATACGATATGCAGTCGCGTAGCTTTTTTTGTGACCGCCTAGCGGGAATCGCGATAAGGCGCTTAATGTACGGTGGGAGTAGTAGTTCTGGGTACAGCTGCAATAGTCATGGACAGGTTTTATCTTTTACCATTAGAAGAGTGTTTGTCCGTTTCATTACTTTTACATAATAAATGGGTTTAATAGAAGTAACAGTATCATTACAATATAATTTTCAATCAGTTTCTTGAAGAAATCGGTATCGAAATCGACCAACGTCTGCGATCCGAGTATTTTCAAGTCTTTAACAGATAGCTTTTGGGTAGGTCAAACCGAACGATTTATCCTAAACTGCATCTTTGCTTATCAAAAAGCATAAGGAAAAGTAATCGCCAAAAGTACACTTAATTAAAAAATAATCTCACATATGATAACATACCCAGTTTTCCTCAAGTCATCGTTGCCCATGTTTAGTCTTGATCCACGGCAATTGTTCCATGTAATCTGTAGAGTGCTAGTACATAGTTGTCCGACCAAGTGGTTATAGGTGACCGTGGCAGCAAATAGTTCCCAGGCACGGTTGTGGTTACAGAGGTTAGCGAGGCAGCCAGGTTGGGAGATACCACCGTTGGGGAAGAAGTCAGCGTTTGCAACAGCAGATCCGATACCAAGACCTCCGACGGAATAACCGCCATCGGTGTGAATAGCTTCAACGTAGACACCATCTCTGGGTTGGAGGCGGTTAGAATTGTAGTTCCATAGGGGGCCAGCGGGGTCCAGACCTTTAACCAATTTTATGATCTTAGTACATGTTTTGACATTGAAATTATATTGTCGTTTGAGAAATATATCATACCAGTTACACGAGCTGCTCTGCCGCCCATGGCACGACCAGCGTTACCGACTAAGTGGGCTCCCAAACTGAATCCAACTAAGTGCATGGAGGTAAAGGCAGCACCAGTCACTTGGTTCAAGAAGTTCATGAACTGGCCCAAGCCTTGCCCAACAGCAGGAACACCTCGAGCTGCTGTGGCGTAGTCGGAAGCAGCAAGGCGTCTCCAGTCCATAACGATAACGTTGCAATCGCTCTTGTCAAGGTACGCTAAAATATAGAATAGCATTTTAATAATTGTGACAATTATTGGTTAATGCCATATCAGACAGGTTGACTGATGGCAAGTTATTTCCGCCGCTTATACGTTACCATGGGTAACAAAGTTTGGTAGCCTTTGGCATCTTTTAAAAATCACAGATCAGAATCTAATAGCTATCAATTGGGTTGGGTGACTTACCATTACGGATGGTTGGGTTGATGCTGGTATATTGATTGCTGAGCCAGCCGTGGACTACCACTACCGTGGGCACGTTAGCGTTAAAGTTGGAACGCGTAATAGAGAGAGCATTGTTCATCGTCAAGGTTTGGGATAAGCGAGGATTGCGTCTGCAAAACAAATTGTGTAGTTATTTATCAAATTTTCTACCTTAGTAGTTGCAGTTTTAAATTTAATGACAAACAATGTAATTACCTGGTAAATAACAGGTACTGGTTGTTTGCAGGGTTTCTGGTAATTTCTTCAATAAGTTCCATGTCTGGTTCTGCCTGGAGGTCAACGTCGTGTAAGTTGCCATCGCCATCAGGGAATTTGATGTATCGAGGGTAATCGTGTTCAAGACTGTAACCTTCCTCTTCAGTTACGGGCACAGCGGATGCCAGACAGGCTAGAAAGAAAAAAATACATTCGAATGAAAAAATAATTGATTGATTCAGGCGTTACTTTGCGGAAGTTCATTTTGAATATTCAAGGTATATATTGAGTTTGTTTCCGCTTAACAGTCGTTTCAGTTACAACAGTGATGAGGACTTAAATTTATATTTATACTAGCTGCGCCCCGCGGTGTTACCCGCTACATATATAATTTTCGGGATAAAATGATCTCCATACCAAATTTCATCCAAACTCGTTAAGTTGTTTTTGCGTGAAAGAGTAACAAACGTCCATCCATTCAAACTTTCACATTAATATTATTGGTGGGGTATATATTTTTTATTAATATACCTTGAATATTTTTTGATTTTCTACTAAACCTGTAAGTAAGTAAGTAATTGAAAGTACTCTTTTTGATAGAAATCCTTAAATATAAATGACTGTCTAGACAGTATTGGAGCTCAATTGATGTGATTGAGTATTTCTGCTTCGTGAGTTGCGGGTTCGATTCTCACCCAGAACAAACATTTGTGAGATATACATGAAAGTTGTATACGTGTCTGAGTGTTTGTGTATGTTCTATTAGTTTGTTGTTGAAAAAAAAGTTTGTGAGTATTCTATCGGTCAACTGATTTGCATACTTTTATGAGTTTTTCGCTAGATGGCACTATACACATGTACAATGTCCACTGATATTTATTACATAAAAAGTAACTTGCATAAAAGACGAGTCAACATTTTCGAGTGAATAAATTCTTCGTATTAAAATTAAAAACAAATTCGACTATTAGAAACTGGCGACTAAATGTACCAAACTACATAATTACACGAATTCTGTAAAGCTAACACACAAATTTTTTATTTGCTTTCAATATTTCGGAACGAAACGCAAACAATTAAATTTCAAGAAGGGAGAATCCACCCATTTCACAGTGTAATAGAATGTTTACATCCCTAGGTTAATATTTTTATGGTTACTGGTTTCCTCACGATGTTTTCCATCACCGGCAGCTCAAGCTCATTGTTGGGGTTTGAACCCACGCCTTTCGGCATGCGACCCGACCGCGCTAACTGCTGAGCTATCATCGCTACAAATCTTGACCACGGTTGTTGCAACATGGCCAAAACGTTGAGGTAAATAAAAAACCGGCCAAGTGCGAGTCGGACTCGCGCACGAAGGGTTCCGTACCATTATCTATAAAAACGGCAAAAAATTACGTTTGTAGTATGGAAGCTCCCTTAAATATTTATTTATTCTGTATTTTACAAATACAAATACAAATAAATTTTAGTATTTGTTGTTATAGCGGCAACAGAAATACATCATCTGTAAAAATATCAACTGTCTAACTATCACGGTTCATGAGATACTGACAGACGGGCACACTGCAAAATCATAGTAATAGGGTCCCGTTTTACCCTTTGGGTATGGAACCCTAAAAAGCGAGCAATAAATATAACTATGTGTTCAAAATGTGAAGGTTTAAAAGTTTATTCGTCTCTACAGGTAGGTATAATATGCCATTCTGTTGTGTGTTAAGAAATACATAATTATTTAATAATCAATTTATTTTTCATCAGCAAATTGAACTCACCAATGCCAAAAAGCAGTATCACTAAAGCAGCCTTCATTGTGCAATTTATGTTTTACAAAACTACACTTTGGATTCTTTGTGATCCGGTATTTATAACGTTACTATCGTACTTTATCGGCACATCCTCAAATTATCTGGTTAAATGCCTAATTAAAATTGTTTTCATGTAATTTCACTTACTTTATCTTATTTACATCGATCACTACGAACAAAGTCTATTATTTACAATTTTAATTTTTATATCCGACTTACATAATTAAACGTTTGTAATACTGCAGCTAGCGAAATTACAGAGCTGTTAAGACTAACCATCGAAAGTCTCAAAGCAATGAGCGCCAAAGCAGTGATGCCCTGGACTTTGTTTTGTTACTCAAAGTTCTGTGCATCACTGCAATGGTCATAGACAAGCGTTAGAGCGTCTCGTTCGTCTCATTAGTTTTTACATAAAAAATACGGCCGCTCTCGAATTATATCGAGGTCTGGCCAAACGTTTAGAGGAGGCTTCAGGTGACCAGAATGCTGGCATATACGAGTACTTTGGTCAAAAGCTTAGCATTGCCATCCAGTGTCGTAATGCTGCCTGCATTCTGGCTACATATTCCTCTTCTGACGGACTGTTAGATTAAGTTTTTATACAAAAATAGTATTAATATAAGATATTTTATTTTGTTGTCGTGCTCGCATGGTAAACGGCCGCCACGTGCGTCAGTACGTACGCGTCCTGACACCTCCAGGCCACTCAGTGGGTCGCTGCTTCAGGTGCAGAAACAGCAGCAAAGGGCAAGCATCTGAATTATGCTACTCTTGAATCAGCGTACGAGTTTGTCCCTTTTGCCGTTGAGACGGGAAGTCTTTGGGCCTCTGAGGCGAGAAAATTTTGTTGCAGATCTTGGTTGGCTAAAGGACAGGGGACGCGATCCACGTTCGGGCCTTTATTTGACCGCTGGCCATCCAACGGGGAAACGCTGCGAGTTTCATGGGAACAGTTGGGCGAGCAGGCGCAGAGCGCGAGTGGCTACTTGTTTTGACAAATTAGGAAAAGGAAAAATGCAATGTATGTGTAATGTGTGTTTGTTTTAATTTGACATTATATCTTTTGATTTATATAAATAAATAGTAGTATGTCTGCTCCAAAACCTGAAGGGCATGGGTTCAATTCCCACCCAGGATAAATAAACATTTTATGGCACAAACAAATGTGTGCTCTGTGTTTGGGTGTTCTGTATGTATTATAAGTATGTATTTACAAAATAAAAAGTATTTATGTATTCTATCAGTTATCTGACTTTCATAGAACAAGCTTTGCTTAGTTTAGGATCAGATGGCGCTGTGTGTAATGAATGTCCTACGATATTTAATTTTATTAACATATTATCAATAAAATTTATTGTTTTTATTTTGTTTAATAAATTTTAACGTTAACGTTATTTTCTTCAACGTTATCTAATCTAAAATCTAAAAAATAAAAAATATGAATCAAAACCACATCCGGTTTTTATAGGAAAGAATCTGAAACTAAAATTAAATAAATATAACGTTGCTTAAAGTTAATCAATGCTTCTCAATCAAATGCTCTGTCAATTTCACGATAACATGCTAGGTATCATCATCATGTCAGCTGTAGGAAGTCCACTGCTGGACATAGGCCTCCCACATTGATCACTCCATTATTGATAGCTCAGTGGTTAGCACGGTCTGATGAGACGGTAAAGGGGTGATTTCAAACCCCAAAAATGAGTGAACGAATGAAAACATCGTGAGGAAACCATTATCATGATGGTTGGATATGTTCTAGTACCCTCAAATTTGAAATCTGCCGCCAATCACCTAACAGTATGTTTCAGCAGCCTCACTTGAGAGTTAGTTCCATTTCAGGCCAGGTGTGCTTTACCATCTTCGACCACACCGTCACTTAATAACAAGTGAGCAGTGGACAAACACCTAGCTCTCTACTACACCTAGCTATCAACTACAAAAAATATTCCTAAATATAGCTATGTCACAAAACAGTGCGCCAAAGTTTGACTTGTCGTAGTTTGCATTTTGCAGTCGGTTATTAAGGTGGTTCGATTTCCATACAAATATTTTTTTGCCATTTATAGACGAATGGAGTATAATTTTACAGTGAAATCACAGCTACTGGCATTTATTTTCGTCTTTATTTGCGGTAAATCACAATTACTTGAATAAAACAGCAGATTATTAGCATAAAATCAAATTTATGCATTTTGAGTATAAAAGTAGATTATGCTAATAATCTACTGTTTTATTCAAGCAATTATTCTATTATTCTCCATTTGTCCATAAATGGCTAAAAATTATTTGTATGGAAATCGAACCACCTTAAATTTTGTTTTTCTTATAATAATACGTATATTTCCCTAATACTTGTTTACATACATATGTATATTGGCATGAAGTTTTAGCAAACTGATTAGATACGATGTTTTGCGCAATTGATTAACAATTGTTAATGAGTATTTCGTAGGTAGCGTGGGTAACTGATAAGTGTTACCTCCCTTTGCATAAAGTAGATACAATCTACAGATAAAATAGTACAGATACAGATAGTAGTACAGATATATTTTGAGTGAGTAATTCAAAACAAGTCGTAGAATTAGAACGGTATTATGATAAAGTTAAAATTTGATATTAATATTATCTTCTGTACTAATGTGTTTTGCTTGAAACTTTTTATTGTGGAATAGGTCATACCTACAACAATGTTAACAACTGTATCTTTAATATCATAGGTAAATACTATGCTGAAGCACTTTGTACCGTTCTCATTATTGTTAAGAAAGGAAAATACCAAAATAAAAATACGCACTTTAGATAATGTTTAAATATAATAACTGCGTCGAAAATAAGAGAAAACTTCTCGGCACACAAACATGCTAAGACACACACACATGCGCACCAAGGTATTTGTGTGCGTGTAGTATATATGTCAGAAATGCAGCACGAGGTCACTTAGTAGCTTTTATTCAATTAAAAATATTATTACGACTCTTTTTCAATTGTCAAAATAAACTTTATTAGTAAGGCTATTCGTATGATTTAGAAAATTAGAGGCCTGGATCGGTTCACAAATTCTAAGTTTCTCAGTCAGTTAAGGAAAGGGATAATTTCCGGGTTTCTTTAAGGTATCTTATTCGGAATAAAGTAATTTATCAGAAAACCAAAGTCACTAACATAGCTCAGCATATTAGCAAGCCGAAGCGAATGTTAGGTAGCCATATCTGCTACAGAACCCATGAGACGAGCGCAAATACTGATGAAGACGTGTATTAGAGCATTACTGCGTTCCGGTTTAAAAGGTACTGCAGCTGGCTAAATTACAAGTCTTGAGACTAATCATCGAAAGCTTCAAAGTAAACAGCGTGAGCAAAGTAAACAGCTATACCCTGGACTTAGTTTTGTTACTCAAAGTTATGTATATCGCTGCATAGACCATGAATCTGCGTTATCTTTTATCACCAGGAGAGCGTATCGTCAGGATTATTACTATTGCATTAAATAATATATATTATACTGGTGATGGTGAATCGGTAAACGTAAAGTAAAGTATATATATATACATTTATACGAGTACGTAAGGCAGCTAGCAGAAGTTGGAAGTGAAAAACTGAATATGGGGCTAAATGGTGCGTTTCAAGAGAGGTCATGTCTAGCAGTGGACAATGATTACGACGATGATGGCGATAATGAACCCTATTTATATGCGTGCAAAAATAATTCCTCTAAACTATTATTATCATAATCATATTTTATAATAACTTTTGTATTTTTGTATAGTAAAGGGTTGTTTAAAAAGACAAATAAATTAGATGTATGAATTATATTTTAACGACATAATTAAATAAATTACAGCAGTCTCATTTTAAAACTTCAAAGTACGTGTTTTTGGAGCATTCAGTTAGTAGGGATATCTTCGGTTGGTGTCCAAGCGATACATACCAGATCTGAAAAAACGAAATAAATGTTAATAAAGTATAATTAGTAGTTAAGTATAACTGTGAATTAAAACTTCGGCGGTTCACGTGTCAACCCACAGTATTGGCTTGGTAAATGATTCAGTGCACAAGAAGTCATTGCATTTGTTTTATCTCCAAACTATTATGGATCATTTTCGTAGCCAAATTATTTATTTGTTTTTCTATTGGTAAATAATACTTCTTCCTGAAGATGTTATCAAACAAAATAATGACTATTAATAGAGCTATACGTGTTGTAGGTACGTTGGGGATGATGACAGAGAGAGTGAGCGTAACATTACAGATAATCTTTGAGAACAAGTTCAAAGCACGACAAATTTTTTTGGTAATACGTAGTTTTTTTCTCTCTTTGATACTAACCCCCATTTATTTAAGATGTCGTTGCCCAGATTCAATTGATTTCCACGGCAAGTATTCCATGTGATCTGGAGACTGCTGGAGCACTGTCGGCCGACCAGGTGGTTATAGGTGACACTAGCAGCGAACAGTTCCCAGGCACGGTTGTGGTTGCAGATATTGGTGAGGCAGCCAGGCTGGGAGATACCGCCGTTGGGGAAGAAGTCAGCGTTGGCAATAGCAGATCCGATACCGAGACCTCCGACAGTGTACCCGCCGTCAGTATGGATAGCTTCAACGTAGATACCGTCGTTGGGTCCTAGGCGGTTGGAATTGTAATTCCATAGAGGACCAGCGGGGTCCAGACCTGTAAGACAACAGAACC
Organism: Biston betularia; assembly: GCA_905404145.2. Classification (NCBI taxonomy): domain Eukaryota; kingdom Metazoa; phylum Arthropoda; class Insecta; order Lepidoptera; family Geometridae; genus Biston; species Biston betularia. The sequence goes on from FR989877.1 coordinate 4,370,996, forward strand.
GATTAGTAAATACTACATATGGATTATTGTTGGAAATATTTAACAAATAAAGATTAGCCCCTAATAAATAATGTAAGTTTTATTAGACATACCAGTAACACGCGCAGCTCTGCCGCCCATTTCGCGACCAGCGTTGCCAACTACGTGAGCACCCAAGCTGAATCCAACCAAGTGCATCGTGTTGTAAGGAGCACCAGTGACGGAGTGAAGGAAGTTCATGAATTGTCCAAGGCCGCGGCCTACAGCAGGGACTCCAAGAGCAGCAGTAGCGTAATCCGAAAGGGCAAGGCGTCTCCAATCCATGACGATAACATTGACGTCGCTCTTAGCAAGGTAGGCTGAAAACATTAGAATTTATAAACCTTCGTACATCAATTTTGGAATTTAATGTAATGTATGAACATAATCATAATATTCTTCTTACCAGCACGAACAGTGGGATTGGGTTCAGTGTTTTGGTTGCTAAGCCATCCATGGACAATGACGACGGTAGGGACGTTGCGGTTGAAGTTGGAGTTATTGATGGAGTTGGCGTTATTAATGACCAGAGTCTGGGCTGAGTTTGGGTTGCGCCTACAAATAAAGTTTCATTCAAGTAACTATCACAATACCAAGTTTCTTTGAGAACAGTATCAAAGTTTTTTCAAATAGACACTTGCCTCGTGAACAGAAGGTATAAATTATTAGCTGGGTTTCTGGCGACATCAGAGACGACTTCCATGTCTGGTTCAGCCTCTAGGTCTACATCATGAAGGTTCCCGTCACCGTCAGGGAACTTGATGAAGCGAGGGTAGTCGTGATCAAGACTATATGACTGAGGCTCAGTGACAGGAACGGCGGAGGCGAGATACGCTGTAAAAATAGTAACTTGATATTGAACATAGGAAACAGAACTGACAACACTAACCTAATGTTAGTTTTTGCTGACTCCTCAAAAATTCATTAGTACAGTTTAACATTAAACAATTGTGAAAAGAGGTAATTTCTATAACAATAATTTGATGCACTTCTACAAAAAATGAAGTCTATAATACACTAGCTTAGCTTGAACAACCCAAATTATTCAATATATACGATTTGAATATTTAATGTTAGAAAAACATAAGAAAAAATAAATTTTAAATTTCTCTAACTTACCCGCACCGGCGAGTAAAACTAGCAGTGTTGCCTTCATGATCTTCACTATAGCTGCTGAAACTTGTGTGAATATGCTATTAGGCCAATTTGCTGTTGTTTTTATTGGCTCTTTATCATTAATTGCTATGATAATGATAGAAAATGTATTGATTTCGTAAGATTAGGTAATTATGAAAATTTGAGAAGATAGATCATATACTTGAGATAATGAGCAATATCGCTTTATTATTTTCGTCTTGGATACAGGTGAATTTAATCTAAAATTGTGGGTCATAGAGGCGGTATGAAAAAAATAGATTCGCGAGGCTACGAATTTAGCTACATCGAACTTGTCTGAAAAGCCACGTTCAAGTTTACGATTCTGAAACTGTCTTCATAAAAAGAACAGCAAACAGGCAGATGCGACGTTTTGCTTGGTATTAAACTTATAAGCTCATCGCCGCCTATGGACACCTGCAATCTTATATACCAATATTGTCGACGAGTTGCCTAGGAAAATGTTTGTAGACGTATCTTTCAAAACGCTCCATGTAATAACATGGAGCGTTTTGAAAGATACTCTCTGGATAGACCATTAGAAGAAGGGCATTTTACATTTGAAATATATAATGGACTTATGAGGTACGAATAGGTTTTGTATAGATATCTTTCCTCACTGCTCTTGAAAGAGGGTTTTTAATCCTAATATTATAAATGCGAATGTGAGTTTGTTACGGTTTGACGCGTAAACTACTCAACGGATCTGGGTAAAATTTTGTATGTAGGTACTTTAGGCCCTGGAATAAAACATTCATCATCATCGTCATCATCATCATTCATCACCATGCTGGTAAAACCGCGGGGCGCAGCTAGTAATAAATAAATCTGGTAAACCAGCTGACCGTTCAATTGAACTGTATATATTCGTAAGTCTCTCTTGAAATATTATTAACTTAGGGATGGTTTCGTGGAATCAACGCTATAAAACGTAGACAAAGAAAAAACTGGAGCTATATATAAGCTTTTTGGAGCTTTATAGAGTAGTCATTGGTAGAGCGCCTTTTCCGATTTATTTACCAGTGTAATTTTATTTTTATTGTTCAGCATTTAAATAATCCGCATCTGAAGTGTCAATGGTAGGTAATGAGGTGCAAGCTTGCCTGTTCTGTCGGTGACGCCGCAGATATTTGCAAATCTCTCGAGAGATGGCGTTAGTTGTCCTCAAAGGCGATGTAAACACGCTCGCTATTGAGCCAATACAAAAATGTCACGTGAAATGACGCAAACTTTTATAACTTCATAATTCATTTATTACGTATATGGGTATAATAGATATTTAAAAAATATTACGAGCGCCATATTCTGCCTTGCGGCATGCAAAACTTAAAATTAACGTTAACAAGATTAAACATTACACAAAAAAATAAATATATAATTAATTCGAATCAATTATTAATGAATTAATCAATTCAAAACTACTCGTGCCTCGAATCTTTTCAAGATTTGTACGCGAGAGTGTACTACCGCACGAACAAATTGACCGCTCCTAAGGTTTGTTCACATGGAGCGAGTAACTCGACCATGCCAGTAGTGAAATTACAACCCTTAGTGAGCCTAGCTTTGACGCATTGGTCATTCTTAAAACTGGAACTTATTCTACTAGTCGTTCAAACCAAATATACACTTGAACGTACAGAGTGTGCATTGCCTGATTTCGAAACTCACTCATGATGTGCTAAAGTACATCGTTGGTATTGTTCCCACAGGTGAAACAGTTAGTATTTTATGGGACAGTTTAGTAAAGAAATTTCAGGATAAACGCGCATCAGGTAGTTTTTATCTAAATAATATCCTCGACTTGAATGCAAGTTCGCATAGTGCAAACAAACTCAACGCATTTTTTAGTAAATATTCTTCGTCGATATTGGCGCATAAGCAATTGGAGATCGAGTATCTTACAGATTTTATTTTTGTACAGTGCGCGCTTAGGAAGATGGATACAAACACCATTCAGACTTTTGTGCTGACTGTTAGAGGTACCGAAATACCTACTACCAAGCAGCTGATAACTAAACTTGTCCAAGTGAAGATCTTGGAACGTTCGCGACCTTACACTTCTTATACCTATTCGCGACCTTACTATACATCGGCTTGCGATACTCGCGCCCAGAATACCTACAAGTCGTTTGTCGTGACTGAGTCTAACGCACAAACATTTGTTGTTACGCCGCCCTCGCCTACGCCCGCGCCCCCTACATAACTCGCTCTATGCTCCTCTGTGCGCTTTGGAGTAATCTGTAAGCACAGGGAGTATCTGTTGTACAATAAATAAATAAATAAATAACGTAGTGGATGCGCTTTGTCTGAACTGAAATCTGTCAATCTGACATCTGTCAATCTCACATATGTCAATCTAACATCTGTCAATCTGATATCTGTCAATCTGACTTCTGTCAAACTGACATCTATCAATCTGACTTCTGTCAAACTGTCATCTGAATTGACAGAATACTGTCAATTCGTCAATGATTAAATAAGCTTTTGAATGAAATACATTTGTGTAAAAAGTATTTTACATATCTGTTAATCCAGGTAATAAGCTATGTGTATGACAAATTTCATCTAAATCCGTTCAGCGGTTTTTGCGTGATTGAGTAACAAGCATGCAAACGTCTAAACATACACACTTTCCCATTTATAATATTAAGTAGGATTCTAGATTAGGTAAAAAAAAATACTCTTTCAATTTATTAAATAGTTTATTTCATATTCACAGTTATCGTGTACATTAAGCGTAATCATAAATTATATTTTCGAAATTAGTAAGGATATCTCCAGCCGGTGTCCAAACGGTACATGCCAGTTCTGAAAAAAAAATGTTTGACTAAAATTTAAGTGTTGAACCAAAAAAAATACCGTAACATTTAACAAAATTGCTTATTAAGCGCGAAACTATCCTAAAAAGTAAATGATAAAATATAAATTAACTTTGCTGACTATAACCAGTACTAGTAGTTGAATAAATTAACTTAAGCTGACTACTAATATACCACCAACTAGGTGGTGGTTACTAGGGGGAGGATCTCTGTCTCTTACTAATTTAGACGTCTAATTACCACCACTGTATCAAATATTCTACCATCAAGCAATAGTGTACAAAGATTGTTCAGGTGTTGTGCTGTAGCTAGCAAATTAACAGTATTATTAAGACTAACCATTGATTGTCTCTTAGCAATGACATCGAAGCAGCGATGCCATGAACCTTGTTTCTTTACGTTTTTTTTACAGCTGTGATGATTATGAACAGATGTTATTTATTACATGCCTACTGATTTATTTGTCGCATGACGGTTTTGACTTACCCCCACTTAGTTAGGATATCGTTGCCCAGATGGAATTGGTTTCCGCGGCAAGTATTCCATGTGATTTGGAGACTGCTAGAGCACTCCCTACCGACCAGGTGGTTGTGGGTGACAGTAGCAGCGAACAGTTCCCAGGCACGGTTGTGGTTGCAGATATTAGTGAGGCAGCCAGGCTGGGAAATACCGCCGTTGGGGAAGAAGTCAGCGTTGGCAATAGCAGATCCGATACCAAGACCTCCGACAGTGTAACCGCCATCAGTATGGATAGCTTCAACGTAGACACCATCATTGGGACCTAGACGGTTGGAGTTGTAATTCCATAGAGGACCAGCGGGATCCAGGCCTGCAAGACAACAGTACAGATTTGTAAATATTATACAACAATGTTAACATATATTTTGGAGACTTCTTGAATTTTGCCCTTAGAAAATAACGCAGGTTTTATTAGACATACCAGTAACACGTGCAGCTCTGCCGCCCATTTCACGGCCAGCGTTGCCGACTAAGTGAGCACCCAAGCTGAATCCAACCAAGTGCATCGTGTTGTAAGGAGCACCAGTGACAGAGTGTAGGTAGTTCATGAACTGGCCAAGGCCGCGGCCGACAGCAGGGACTCCAAGAGCAGCAGTAGTGTAATCCGAAAGGGCAAGGCGTCTCCAATCCACAACGATTACGTTGACGTCGCTTTTAGCAAGGTAGGCTGAAAAACATTAGAATTTATGAACTAAATTAGTTATTATTATTTAGTACATGAATGTTGGGATTAGATAAAGATCATCTTAATATTTTCTTACCAGCACGAACAGTGGGGTTGGGTTCAGTGTTTTGGTTGCTAAGCCATCCGTGGGCAATGACGACTGTTGGAACGTTACGGTTGAAGTTAGAGTTATTGATGGAGTTGGCGTTATTAATGACCAGGGTCTGAGCTGAGTTCATGTTGCGCCTAGAAATAAAAATAGAATTCAATCAAGACAAAAAACGTAACAACTTACAGAAAAACTGAATTATTATTTTGTACCTCAGTGGTTGGCTTGTTCAGTTCGGACGTGGGTTCACATCCTAACAATGAAATTGAGTTGCTGGTGAAGGAAAACATCGTGAGAAAAACGGTACGGTACTTACTCTCTTTGGTGTGTTCTGCCATATTTACTTGAGAGCCAGTTCCATTCCACGCTAAGTATGTTTATGGTCTTCGACCACACCGTTACTTAACATCAGGCAAGCTATGGTAAAACATTTGGCCTTGGCTTGTCAAATATAAAAAAATATGACATCACGTGTTTTTTTTTTTAATTTCACAATATTTATTTGGCGACAATCCTGTTTATCTTTCTTTCTTGAATCGACTTTCCTTCACTGTTAAGTCATAATACACATGGTACTGCTTGCCAGTTCTTTAGCTTGAACTTGGTTTGCTACGCTACCGCGTGTCTAGATAGTCCATCATAGACAAACTAGTAAGCCTTTCTCAAGACATGCCACTTAGTCTGATCTACGGTTTTTTACCTCCAATTAAATACCTGTTTTGTCAAGTTTTCGAACAATCTACTCTTTGCAAGCATTTGCTAATAGTGTTGAAAGTTCTCAAGCTGTTACTTACCTCGTGTACAATAGGTACAGGTTGTTAGCAGGATTTCTGGTGACTTCATCGATGATTTCCATGTTGGGCTCAGCTTCAAGGTCTACATCATGCAGGTTGCCTTCACCGTCGGGAAATTTAATGAAACGAGGGTAACCGTGGTCCAGACTATACAGCTCCGGTTCACTGACAGGTACGGCGGAGGCGAGAGTCGCTGAAATTGTAGCAAAAATTAATACATAGCACACTTTTCTTACAATAATAGTCAAACGCATAGCCCAGAGTATCCGAATGATAAACAACACCGCACACACCACACAGCACACCGTAGTAACCGTATTACCCAAAAATGTTTGATGTACATAATTGGTTAGCGCGGATACTTCACAAGCCAAAGGGTATGGGCTCGAATCCTAATAATGAGCTTGAGCAGCCGGTAAAGGAAAACATTGCGCGAAAACCATAGCATGGTGGTAGGTTTATAGTACTCTACAGACGAGCACCAAACGGTGTGTTTCGGCAACTTCACTCGATAGCCAAATCCATTCCAGACTAAGTGTGTTTACCATTTGTAAAGACACCTTCACTTAACGTCAGATGAGCTGTGGTGAGTGAGTGATGATCAGTGTGAAGCAACTAGTCTATAAACCATAAAAAAACTCGAAAGTTAATTGGCAGCCAATCAGCTCTTTTGTGCTAGTGAATATAGGCAAATAGCACTGTCAAGTACATTTTTTTTAAGAGCATATTTGTTTGTGAGCTCTTAGTTTCAGTTTATTGGTTTATCATCAGCCTTTTGTAGTCCTTTGTGGGACAAGCCTCTCCCAAAACACGCCACTCAGTCTGATCTTCGGATTTTTACTTTTATCCACCGCCAGCTGTCTTAGGCATTTCGACACTCCATCGAGTCTCAGGACGTCCTACGCTACGTTTGCTAATTCATAGCGCGTAGCGTACTAGCGTAGAGCTAGTCTATTCCAGCGTTTATCGGTTCTGCGACAGATATGTCCACTGTCCAGCCCATCGCCACATCTGCTTGCTAATACTCTGAGCTATGTCTGTGATTTTAGTTCTCTGGCGAAATACTTCGTATCAGATACGATCCCTAAAAGAAATGCCAAACATAGCTCTTTCCATAGCTCCTTGAGTGACTTTGAACTTGTGGACTATTCCCGCTGTGGGTGTCCACGTTTCGGCTCCGTAGGTCATGACTGGTAGATCGCACTGATTGAAGACTTTTGTTGTCCGTTATACGTAGCCAAAGTCAGTGGGGTTTATTGGTTAGTAACAATTAATGAACAGGCCAAAGATAATTTTTGGTACAATAATTAAACGTATTAATTATTTTGTATGACTTCGCTTGGGCAAAATGTCATTGCTCTGCATGGAAGAGGATTTTCAGTTCGCATTTCCAAATTGTATACAAGGAAAAAAACAGAAAACTGAAGATTGGACTCTCTCATTGCCATTCATATCAGATGATCTTGAAAAATCTACGCGATCACATATCGTTTGGTTTATCAATACATTTTGCAGTTGCATAGTTTTTAGTGCTTGCCGTTGCACGCCGTGTTTAGTTTTTCCCCTTGCGAAAACGAGACAGTTGTAGCGTTGCCACGTTGGGATAAATAATTTTGTCCACATCCCGCGCTAGATGAATCTGGAAATATGGACTGTTTACAATACATTGTTTTAAGATATTTATATCCATAGACTTACCCACGCCGATAAATAAGACCAGCAACGCTCCTTTCATGATTTCCACTACAGTCCGTGTGAATATGCGTTAAATCCTTCACGACTCCCTATTTATTATACTCACTACCTACTATCACTGATTGATCAGATAATGTTTTTTTATTTAATTTATTAATGTTTGATAAATTTTGAATCAGCATTAGCTATCAATTATTTCGTTTTCATATTAAATAGATATAGTAATGACTAGCTGTGCCCGCAACTTCGTTTGTGAAACGTGGAGACTTTATTTTGTCTGACGTGTTTTCTTCAATCGCACGACAAAAAAGTTATGTTCAACGGTATGGCCATCTCTCCTCTGACGAAATTTTAGATTAAGTTATTTATACAAAAATAGTATTAATTGAAAATATTTTATTTTATCCCTAGAGTACCGATATCCTGGTTTCCTTCACGAGTTTTATTTTAAGTAGGATAGAGTACAGAGTTTGTTTTTATTCTATTATAGGTATGTTCATCTATATCTATAGATAAAAATACTTTTTACGTTTTTTTGCCGTGATTAGATATTTACTAGTTTATATGCATAATTGTTAAAAAATATAAACCTACATGATTTAGAGTTTTAAAAAAAGTTCTTAAAGATGTGCCAAATGTGAAGTCTACCAACCCGCACATGGCCGTGGTGGACTATGGCGGTACCTTTTCCACAGCAAGAAGACTCGCGCCCAGCAGTGGGGCAATTCATAAAAACAGGGTTTCTGGTTGCTCGATATTCTTTATTTTTTCGACGCACAAGAATTCTCGGGTATCTCGACAAATTTAGAAGTTTGTTGTTAAAACACATTGTTATTTTAATTTTTTTGCTTTGTTACAAATTAGACTGACAAATGAGATCAAATAAATCGAATGGTAAATAACTTACATTTATACATAAATTATAAAATTATCAATATTTAAATTGAACAAACTATATATGTACTTGGCTGGTTGAACAACCTATACTATACGGGATGGCATCCTTTACCATCATGGAAAAAATAGGATGTGGTTTATGTGTGACACATAAGCAATATGAATATCATAACGTAGGCATGTTTCGTTCGTTTTCTTTACTTTCCCTTTTCCTTACTCTTTCGTTTTTTCATGCTGAATCATTTTAGTTTTTAAGCGACTCAAAAAAGGAGGAGGTTCTCAATTCGACTGTATTTTTTTAGTGTTTGTTACGCGATATTTCCGCCAATTATGAATCGATTTTGGTGATGCATTTTTTTCTTAGTAGATTATACTTCAGAGGCGGTCCCATATACATTTTACCGAAATCGAACGAGCAGTTTAAAAAAAATCAACAAAAAAAAAAAAAATGTATCGATGATATTTTCGTTTACTCGAAACCTCGCTGTTTCATTGGAGCAGTGCGTTTAGTTGGTCTAAGGGTTATGGAGTCGTTTTTTTTAAATTGTACATTTTGTATTATACCTGACCAGTGTATTAGGAGAATAAATGTCTTTATAAGTTTTTTGATAACAATCCCGTAGGTAATTAGGAGTAGGTAGTACAAAAACAAATCGTTTTACAAGTTGTGAGTCGCGCTGCGAGATAACATTTGTAGGTAATTTTTATGTTTGCGATATTTTTTATGATAAAAAGTACGTGGGTTATGTATCTAACACGCAGTCAATATTTTCGTTCAAGTTTAAATGGTAAGTAATGATTTCGATACATTTATTCACAAAATCATATGCAACTACTTATAACTTACATTTTATAGATATTGAAGTATTTGTTCAGTGTCAATCGTTTCTCTGGAAACAACGCTGTACGTTTTTGCTAATCATTAAACTAAAGGTGGTACGATTTCCATACAAATAATTTTTTGCCATTTATGGACAAATGGAGCATAATTTTACAGTGAAATCACAGCTACTGGCATCTATTTTAGTCTTTATTTGCGGTAAATCACAATTGCTTGAATAAAATAGTACATTATTACCATAATCTACTGTTTTATTTAAAAATAATACAGACCAAAATAAATGCCAGTAGCTGTGATTTCACTGTAAAATTATGCTCCACAAAAAAAAAAGTCATATGACAAAAACTTCTTTGTATGGAAATCGAACCACCTTAAGTAGTTAAGTAATTTATAAGTAAAGTTATAAATGGGTTCCTAGGGTTTAAACATTGATTGATAATTAAAGATCAAATTGGTGATAAATACAATGAAAACCATAGTTTGTTGAAAACCCTCAAAACCTCAGTTTGTTTTTAAAGTTAACTCTAGGTTATATTGTTTAGGTAAAAATAAATGAATACGAGTTTCGTAATTCTTGCTTAAAATATCAATTTATTCAATTTTGTAATCAGTATTTCATATTCTTAGTTCCGAATTTGGCGAAATCTTTAATTTTATTTTCGAAATTAGTAAGGATATCTCCAGCCGGTGTCCAAGCGGTACATGCCAGTTCTGTAATAAAAATTAAATTAACATTATGCGTTGCCCCAAAAAAATAGTACTGTAACGTTTAACAATAGGTTAAACAAAACATCGTGAGGAAACCATAGCATGGCGGGAGAGTACTTGCTAGTACTCAGCTGGCTAGGTTAGGCAACTCATGTTGAAAATTCAAACAAAAGTTAAATGTAGGCAACGCACTGAGAATTGTCCGGGCATGTAGGTGTCTATAGGTAGCTGATTACCACACTTACCTGCAGACGGCTCGTCGCTTATTTGCGACTTTTCTATCCCTCTAATATTATAAATGTGAAAGTTTGGATGGATGGATGGATGGATGTTTGTTACTCTTTAACGCAAGTATAGAAGTAGCTGAGGCTCTGGATTAGACCATAAGCTATTTTTATCCCAAAAAAACATAGCGGGTAACACCGCAGGGCGTAGCTAGTATCAAAAACCTACATCTTTTTATGATGAATAAGCTTGCGTTTGATCGCCATCTCACCTGATGTTAAATGAAGATGCGATCTACATTCTGATTTATTTGACGCATGACAATTTTAACTTACCCGCACTTAGTTAAAATGTCGTTGCCCATATGGAATTGGTTTCCTTGGCAAGTATTCAATGAGATTTGGAGATTGCTGGAGCACCCCCTGCCGACCAGGTGGTTGTGGGTGACAGTAGCAGCGAACAGTTCCCAGGCACGGTTGTGGTTGCAGATATTGGTGAGGCAGCCGCAACAGCCAGGCTGGGAGATACCACCGTTGGGGAAGAAGTCAGCGTTGGCAGTAGCAGATCCGATACCAAGACCTCCGACAGTGTAACCGCCGTCAGTATAGATAGCTTCAACGTAGACACCATCGTTGGGACCTAGGCAATTGGAGTTCAAGTTCCATAGAGGACCAGCGGGGTCCATGCCTGCAAAACAACAGAACACATATAATACACATTTCAATATAGCTTGTTAGTGAATATAGTCGACAGTAAGACTCCTTAAAGTTAACCCTTTTTATTTATGCGAAATGACATTGAAAATTAATTATGGGGAAGTAATTGTTATTATTTTTTCAAGTCGTTCAAACATTAAAAATTACTTCAAAGTATTTTAACTACCAGGTATATACATATATTTTAGAGACTTCTTGAATTTTGCCCTTAGAAAATAACGCAGGTTTTATTAGACATACCAGTAACACGTGCAGCTCTGCCGCCCATTTCACGTCCAGCGTTGTCAACTATGTGAGCACAGTTGGCAACGCTGGACTAACTGTAGATGAAAATGCTTGTTTGTCCTGATTAGAAATTTACTAGTTTAATACATACTTATTTTTTGAGATAATGACTCTATAATAAAAATGTACAATCCAATTAAATACCTAACTAATCAACTACAAAGGAAGAAATTGAATTTTACATAGACCGATTTAGGGAAACGGTCATAGATAGAAGAACATCTTATCAAGAGATCGTCTAGTTACTTATTACCGTATTATCAGATATTTTGCCACCAAACAATAGCATGTAAGCACTACTGTATTCCTGTTTAACAACTTAGTTACGGAGCTTTTGAAAGTAATCATTGAATCAAAGAATAATGGATCGTCAAGGCAGCGCCGGCTTGGATTTTGTTTTGTTACGCAAGGTTCTAGGTAACGCTGCTAAATCATGAACATACGTAATTATTACCATCAGGAGAGAATCTCATATGTGTCGTAAAATAATCTTACTTTTACATTTTAAAAAATTGGTCGAAACTTTTTTTCTCCTTATCAGCTACACTTACGTTAAAATACGGTTGGCGAAATCACAATTTTCTTTTTTTTCTTAAAACAATATTGTTGACTGGCTGATACTCGGCGCGTTGCTGCCGCAAAAAAATAACAATATTACTATGCCTACAACCTTCGCGGAGGTGTATTCAATAACTTGCAAGTTTCATTGCAATCGAATGAAAGGTACGGCAGCGCAAAAAATTAAAATAAGCAAACATTAATTTTTATCTAACTATATCTATGCTATTATAAAGAGGAAAGATTTGATTGATTGTTTGTTTGTTTTGAATAGGCTCCGAAGCTACAGGCCCGACATCAAAAATTTTTTCACCGTTGGGAAGCTACACTGTCTCCGGGTGATATAGGGTACTTTTTATCCCTGTATTTCCACGGGATCGGGAACTACGTGGGTGAAACCGCGATGCGTCCGCTAGTACCTATATTATAAACATGTAATAATGTACGAACGGTGAACTGACGTTGTAGACAGCAAGTACAGGTAATGCTAATTTAAAAAGTATAATATCTTCATTTGATTTCGACGCGTCACGGAACTCAAAGAAGACAAATTTCTTTTCAAAATCAAATTTTCTCGAACCGAATGGTGCATGAGTTGAACTTGGGCCAATATTTTATTTAAATCGTGAAAGTTTGCTCGCTCGGAGTTGAAACATAGAACGAATTTATACAAAGAATAATATATTTTTAGGATATCTTACTAGTACATATATATATTCTATAAATACAGCCACTAAATTTTATGTGATTTTATTTTTTACTATTTTATTTTTATTTTAGTGAATAGTCTAGTGCTCGTAAAATATGAAATACGTGACTACTAACATGAACACACTGCATAACTATTCTTAATGAATAGTCTTTTTTCGAAACAGGATATCAACTATCTACATTACTACATTTCACCTCCAAATACACTCTCTTTCACTCTCGCATACATACAATCACACACACACACACACGCGCACGCACACGCACACACGCACACACACACACACACACACACACACACACACACACACACACCCTATATGCTTATTTAATATTTTATCGATATATGTATATAGATATAGAAGAGCGGGATCTTCTGCCACAGGTATTCTTTATACTTACCAGAAGGCCCCAACCTACTACTTTGTAAGAGAATCTGGTAACTGTAATAAATAAATTTTTCATTTTCATTTTCATTCAAATTTCATCTAAGTTATTCTCACCAAAGAAGTGAAAGAAGCCACCTCCTCTTCTAAATTCTACCAGGTTGTGAGGGCTACTTCGGACCGGAGTCGATGGAGACAGATTTCCGTTTAAGAGGTTCCAGTGACCACGATCCTCAGATATGAGGGAACGATTGAAGAAGAAGATTCTCACCAAATTTAGTGATTGTAATTTTTCATAACTAAATATATTTAAGGAACATGTTTACTAAAATATTCTAACAACAGTTCGATTTCACACGAAAACGTGGCCATATGTGCTCATCTGAACCTTTACACGATACCAACGCTCGATTTTCTAGGCCTACATACTAAAGTTAAAAGAAGTCACGCATAAATTACCTAAAATTTTAATGTTCTCAATCGTCGTCATATTTTTCTATAGTTTTTGCATTAGATTTAAATAATATATTTGTTTATATTTCTCTATATATATTGTATGAGTAAATGGTTTATAAATAATATATATTTTTTTAAACTGTTAATATAAATATGCAAACATAATTATTTAAATAAATATGTATATAAATATATCGTACGTTTTTATTCCACATTTTTCAATAGCACAGCGAGGTTGTGGAACTGTGCCTTCAAATCTAGAGTATAATAGTTATATAATAGTATAATAGGTTTCTTCTAGGTAAGCGTGCTCCATCTTAGACCACACTACTGTTTAACATCAGACAGAGTGTGGTCAAATGCGAACCTATACTGAATTAAAAGAAAAACTGGCGTATATTTTTGGCATTTCTATTAGCGTTATCGCTAATCGAATTTTATTTGTCTAAGCCCTCAGGATGACAGGTCCTAGGCACATTATGGGTTTACGTCCCTGCAACTTGATAGATCCGGAACCCGCATAGCGGTACAATTGAATGCTAAATTCGTTTTTTAATTTTGTAAAACATATGTACATGTTTTCATTGTTGCTTCGACGTGTTTTCACGAAAACCAATTAAAATGGTGTGACATATTTTCTATCGTACATCGTAGGTACTTATCAATATTATCATGCTAAAGTCCGTATTGTATGCAATAATACATATAATTCTAGAATAATTAATATAAAAGTATGATTGATTGATATTTTGTTTTTAATCAGTTACTTTTGGTTCGGCTCCGCATTGATTAGGATGCCAATTTACCCATTAATATGATCAAGTTTTTCTATAAACCGACACTTAAATCGCGAAACAATTATTATCTATTTCATGTTTACTTACGCCGCGTCTTCTCGTCATCCCACAAAGTCTCAAGACAAAAGTCTTCAATCAGTGCGTCCTACCTGTCATGACCTACGGAGTCGAAACGTGGACACTCACAGCGGGAATGGTCCACAAGTTCATAAACCTAAATAGATATGACTGTAAACGATTTCATGGTTCATGTATATGTATATTATTTAACAGCCCTGTTGGCTCATTGGTAGTATAGAACTGTACATTATATTATGGTATAAACAATTGTCTGTTCTGTGTCTGGGAGATCTGTATGTATTATAAATAGGTATGTATTTACAAAAAAAAGTATTCGTGTATTCTATCAGTTATCTGACTTCCGTCACACAAGCTTTGCTTAGCTTGGGGCCAGGTGGCGCTGTGTGTATGGTTTAAGACATTTATTTCTCATAAAAATTACAAATTCACTTAACTGAGAAATACAAGACGATGTGTAATGATAACGACCTACGATAATTATTTATATGCAGTGTTTTGACAGCCCTGTTGGTTCATTGGTAGTATGTATGCTCTAAGAACTGAAGGGCGTGGATCCGATTCCCACCCAGGACAAACATTTTCTCATATAAACAAATGTTTGTTCTGTGTCTGGGTGTACTATATGTATTACAAGTATGTGTTTACAAAAAAAAACTATTTAAGTATTCTATCAGTTATCTGTCTTCCATAGCAAATGCTTTGCTTAGTTCGGGGTCAGATGGCGCTGTGCGTAATGTTCTATGATATAAAACTAGAAGTGGAATGCGAGAGGAATTCGAGCAAAATCTCTCTACGACCTGCTAAAAGACAAGGACAACCATAGATTAGTTGTTGAAAATAGTACCCAAAGTCGTACTAGTAGTATCTGAGTGCCTTCAAGTCACGAGTGAATCGGTTTCTTCTAGGCGAGCGTGCTCCACAGTAGACCGCATCTTCGCTTGACATCAGGCGAGTCGGCGGTCAAATGTAGCTCTATTTGTAATTAGACAGGGCATTGAAAGTGAGCGTTAATATGTATTTATAGGGTTCCCTTAAACTTACACCTGGATCGCAAGTCCGAGGGTCTGTAAGGACTTCTGTATCTACATCTTGATGAACGTGCTAAGATGTTCACCTCAATAACGTTCCTCAACTATTTAGTTAGCCATTTCTTTGGAAATTAGTGTTGATAAACAAAGATTATTCAGCGAATTCTTTATATTGCTAATTTTGTATGCAACCCCTTACCAGACCTCCTGTACTAGTTAAGATAATATTTTGATAACGCTTAATTGATTGGTTACAAAGGTTAATTTGGCACTGTATTAATCCTGATAAAAAATTCAATTAAGCCCGGCTTATTGTCTATTTTAGCAAAACCACCGATATCTAGAGAATGATTAATATTGTTGAGTGTTGTAAACATAAATTTTAATACAATATAGAATTGTTATTCTCCATTGTTTGCTCTCAGCAGAATGGTTGCTTTTCATACGAGACTAGCTGACCCGACAGACGTTGTCCTGTCTTAACAATGAATCGAATTGGTATATTTATTTGGTTGGCTATTTGCTTTTATTACTGGGCTGTTGAGACTAACTCTATCAAAAGCCTCAAAGTAATGAGTGCCAAATCAGTAATACCCTGGACTTTGTTTTGTTACTTAAAGTTCTGTGTATCGCTGCAATGGTCATGGACAGGCGTTATCTCTTACCATCAGAAGAGCGTCTCGTTCGTCTCATTACTTTTTACATTAAAAAAAATATTTAAAAAACATAGTGTTTATATAATTCTAAGGCTTAATGATACATAACATTTTTAGTTTTATTTTCTGACGCATATATGTATAGTAAGATATATCGTTGTTTCAACTCGTACCTCTTTTATTTAGTTCCAAAACCTACATGTTTCAACACACCTAAACTCCTGTTTCAACTTACCTCCGCATGAGGGGGTTTGACACAAAATTACTATTGTCGTTCTAATTCAATTCATGTCGTAGAATCTAAACTTTAATGTTTTTTGTATATATCATCTAAAAGCCAAATATACTAGCTAACTTTATGTACAAATGTCGCAATATTTGGCTGTTTAAAACTTAAGTTACAAATGAAAATCTTCGAATTGTTTCAACCCGCCTCGCGCTCCACTACTGTAGGCACACATAAAAATATGAACTACTTGACACTGTCAGAATGCTAAAGAGCGATAAAATAAAAACCAAATTACTAAATACTATGCATGTACATATATTTCGTCATAATAAGTTAAATTGTGTCAGATACAAATGTTTGAGAACTTGTTTTATTCCGCGAGCAATATTTTAAACAAGCCATAAGGAACAGGTGGGTTTAATATCGGTTAATTTCTCTTTGTTCCAACAAAATTATGATTTTAAACTCGACTTTGTGCATGCTTACAATACATTTTCGTATTCACATAGATATACCGAGTTATAGCTCGGGGTGTAATACATAAAAAAGGATCATTCTGTTTATAATTATATTGTGATTATTTTTCCGACCCAAATATCGACCAATAGAATTGCACCATTCGACGTCACGTGGTACAACCTACATGGTATTATACTGATAATTTTTTGAAAATTTTCTCTGGTAGTTGCTATATATAAAAAACAAAACATGATCCAGTCAAATTAACCACACGTCAAACTGACAGGTTGAATTCAATTGTGAAAATTGGAGATTTTGCATGAAAATGAGTCGATTTGGAGTTTGTTCTCTGTCCACCATCGATAAAAAAGTCAAAGGAAATGTTCCCATTAATACGGAGAAGTCAAAAAAAACAGTTTGGAACCAATTTACTACTTTTTGTACTGAGAGGGAATACACATTGAGTGCTGAAACGAGTGAAGCGCAATTGGCAAACATTATGAAAGATTACGCTTACAATATGAAGAAAATGGATGGAGAAGACTATAAGGAAGGTACAATAAAAACAATGTGGAATCAGACTGCCAAATTACTTCAAGAAAACTATTTGAACGATTTCGACATCAAAATCAACCCATTTTCGGATGCTGCATTCAAGACCGCTCGAGGAGCTCGTGATGCCAAGCGTAAGGCTTTACAATCTATTCCGGAAAAACGGAGGGCAAGTGCAGCAGCGTTGGAGGAAAAAGATTGGGATGCAATGACCACTGTTTGGGACGAGGAAACTCCTGATGGCCTCCAGAAAAAATTATTCATGATAATATCAGTGGAATTGGCTTGGAGAGGTGGTGAGGGCAGCATGGCGTCAATACATCACTTCTAGGCAGAACAGCGAAATGACGGGGAAACAACTGGGAGAATTGAATACAATCCAATTTTCAGCAAGACCACACAAGGTGGTGATAAAAAATTATCAGACAGCAAGTGGCTGGTGGAGAATCGGGAAATCCCTGACAAGTGCCCAGTGAGACTGTTCCAGAAATTGAGAGAGAAGAGAGATGCCAATATCAAGAGCGACAGACTATTCCTGACCCAAAATCCATTCTGGAATAAAGTTCCAGGCGCTAGGTGGTACAAGGATTCCCCAGTAGGCCAAAACACGATTTCAAAGTGGGTTAAGGAGTCAGCACAAAAAGCTGGGCTTGACCTTGGTAACAAAAAAATCACCAATCACTGCAGTCGTGCAACAGCCGTCTCCAATCTAGCGAAATCGGGCCTGGGAGAGCAGCAGATAATCAAAATAACTGGACATGCCAACAGTAACTCCATCAAGCCGTATCTCCAACTCGACCAGGAACACCACGAATTAATTGTCAAGAAACTGCGAAGGAGTGAGCCTACTGCAGAAAATGCCATCAACAGCATAAACCTCATGCCATCTACCTCTTCTGGGACCATTACCGATAACTCTGACTTGAAGAAAACATGCACCAATGTTTACAACAATTGTATTTTTAATTACACTAGCCTGAATCTTAATTAAATGTTGTTTTATTCATTATGAAATTCTTATTTGTTAACTGTACATTTCGTCTCATGGTGCAATTCTATTGGCCGACATTTGGGACGGAAAAATAATCCCCCGAATACCACACGAGCTTCAAAATATATATAATATAAGTGACAATTTTTACTAGGTGGCACAAAAATGAATAACAAAAAAAATCAACTACTTATGTGTATGTCCTTTGTTCATGTGCATAGTGATAATGTACACAATGTTGGTGATCATAATATAAATAAATCTTCTTTTTTGTGTTCTTCTAATTCTTCTTTTCCTCTAGTTTAATTGAGAAGAACCAGATGGAGTATATACGGTGCGTAGAATAGTAAAATATGACCACGACGTGCTTAAAATCTGGAATGCAAAAACGGCAAATTGGTCTCATATTTAAAAAATAACTTGTTTATTTTTTGGTTGAAAAGCTAGCTGTTTGATCACAGCTCACCTGATGTTAACTGATTGTATGGACGAAGGTTTTGGAATACACCTAGTGTGGAATGGATCTGGCTCTCTAGTGAAGCTGCTGAAACACATCATTAGGTGCTTGGCAACAGATTTTCTACTTGAAGGTGGTAGCTTACCAGCCGAATTCGAGTAAAAAATACCCTATATACCACTATGCTATGGTTTCCTCACGATGTTTTCCTTCACCAGCAGCTCAAGCTAATTGTTGAGGTGTGAACTCACGCCCATTGGCTTGTAAATTGATATCTTTCATATACTAGAAATTAAAGTTGAATTGTAACCAAAATCAGATATGTACATACTAATTTAAAAAAATCATCGCGATACAAATGACACGCATGGACGTGACCGAATTACAAACCAGGAAGAATCCGCACGCGCGTTGTACTCTGCTTTGATTCCTTGAAGAAGGCCACTGATTCCGACCGAAATTATAATCGGAGTATCCAACATTAAATGTGAATAATCCCGTATAAGTAGGTAATACAAAAATAAGTAAACAGCAAAAAAAATGGAACAGGAAACAAAATAATATTTTGAGCTAGTGCCATAAATGGCCTTATTGCTAAGCGATCTCTTTCAGGCAACCAAGAATGGAATACACGATACAGATTAACAGACGGGGGATTTTGTAAAACTAATAAGTTAAAAAAATACAGATAGTAAGTCTGTAAAAGTAAAAATAACAAACAACCTTTCACCTTTAAAAAAAAGGTTAAATAATAAACCAATTTCACATATTTTAAAATAAGTGCCAATTGAATTACACATCTCTACTTACTGCACAGAAACTTCCATAGCTGATGACAGAAAATTTGTATGCAGTTAATCTGGCAGGTTTTTTAGATCTGCAAAGAAAATTAGCAAATTACAATGATTTTGTAGCGATGATAGCTTAGTGATTAGCTTGAGCTGCTGGTGAAGAAAAACATCGTAAGAAAACCTTAGCATGGTATTAAGGTACTTTCTAGTACTCTGCTGGCTAGCTACCCCTAAATTTGAATTTGTCACCAAGTCAAATGCTTCTGGTCAAAAATAATGTTACATACATAAAATTAAGTAGGTGTATGCCCACTTGTCCAGCTGTGTCCACATTTTACTTGGTGGTAGATTTCATTAGCAGGAGATCGTCTAGGTAGATACCACTGCAATACTAGATGTTCTGTTTTTTTTTAATGTAAATGCAATGAGACAAACGATGCGCTCTCCTGATGGTAAGAGATAACGCATGTCCATGGCCATTGCAGCGATACACAGAACTTTGAGTAGCAAAACAAATTCCGGGGCACCGCTGCTTTGGCGCTCATTACTTTGAGACTTTCGATGGTTAGTCTCAACAGCCCAGCAATTTCGCTAGCTGCAGTAGATACCCTTCAAACCGGAACACAGTAATGTTTACACTACACGCTTGCATGTTTACTGCTTTACTGGTGGCAGAATATCTGGTACTGCGATGGTATCTACCTAGACGACTGCTACCTGCTAAAGAAATCTACCACCAAGTAATATTGTCTTCACGTTATATTGTAATATAAGTTTACCTTGTCATTACGGTCAGTATCACCTTCTTTGTTTTGTGATCCAGTTCGTACCATTCACATGTGTATGCCGCTTCCCCAACTTTAGTACTCTGCAATAATAAATATAATTGATAGAAATTATAACGTGTTTTGATTTACTAAAATTATTATAAAAACTCGTATGGTTCTTATTTTGTGCTGTTCATTTTGATTTCTCGTATTTTGTAACAATGAGAACTGGTTAGAGTTCTCGGTTCACACGCCAAAGGACATGGATTCAAACCCCAACAATGAACTTAAGCTACCGGTGAAAGCCATGAAGGAAACCATTGCATGGTGGTAGGGTATTTTCTAGTACTCGGCTGGCTAGCTACCACCCTGAAGTTGAAAATCTGTCGCCAAGCACATAACGGTGTCCGGCAGCTTTATTTGATCAGATCCATTCTAGGCTAGGTGTACCATCTTCGACCACCCATTCATTTAACATCAGGTGAGTGTGATCCAGCGTATCAAACAGAGGTATGCTAGCGACCCGTCCCGGCTTGGCACGTGTGCTATGTCAATTTAATGTGGTGCATATGCTTATGCATGTATTATACATATAAACTTTCCTTTTGAATCATTCTATCTGTTGATAGGAACCGCATTAAAATTCATTACGTGGTTTAAAAGATTTAAGCCTACAGACGGCGGAAAGCGCCTTTATTTTATTTTATACTATGTAGAGACTCTTCTTTACATCTCTATGTTACTGTCTAAAATACAATTAAAAATGTCAAAATATTATTTAATTTGTAAATCAAATAAATAACTTGAATCGACTAATAAAGGTCTTTCACCAAGCAAGCCTTACTGCGGTCTACAATCAATCATATTATTGAAATCTATTCATTCGAGAATAGAATAATTCATTTAGTATCTATTGCCAAACATGAAGTTGATCGAAGTTCTGAGAATCATATTTTCTCCAATTAACGTGACTTTACAATACAATCTGTTATGTAAAATATAAACAATTCATACTTTACGAAGGTCAAACGAATCTGCGAAGTTTAGCTTACCTCTGTAATAATATTTTCTCCGTAAACACTCATCATTAATATTTGCAATAGAACAGAAGCGAGGAACAAAATACAGCCCGGTATTTGTTTGAGATCCCCCATCTGAAATGAAATTCAGAGTGGAAACTTTAGAGACAGGAGCAAGGATAATACTATAGATGACATCTTAATTTTGGCTTTTTTTTATTATTTTTGACAAGAAATTTTACCAATAACTTGCTTCATTTCGTTTTAGTTAAAATACATAATTATTCCTGTTAGTTCATTAGTATGTCTGCTCTAAGAGCTGAAGGGCGTGGGTTCGATTCCCACCCAGGACAAACATTTTTCTTGATATAAACAAATTAATGTTTATTTTGTGCCTGGGTGTTCTGTATTTGTTATAAGTATGCATTTAGTCATCTGACTTCTATAGTATAAGCTTTGCTTAGTTTGGGGTCATATGACGCTGTGTGTAATGTCCTACGATATTTATTATTTATTTAGATAAGGTACGTTCGAAAAATAAGTAAGTACTTAAAACAGGAGTATTAAGATTATTTAGTACTATGACACTATTTTTAAACATGTAGGATACTTTTAATTAGGATTCAAATACGAATTACATGGGAATTAAACAATTTAGTATTTAGTTGGCGACGATGAGTGATGTGTGTGACTGTGTCGTGGAAAGGGCCTATATTTTTAAACAATAGGAAGTTTTTCGGATTTCCTTGTTTCAAATCTTCGCACAACGTAACGTATTGTTATCATCTGTTTTCTAAATTGCTTCCTAGTTTTGAAGCAAATTAAAAGATACACGCCAAAACTAAGTGAACACCTCAAAAATAAATGAATTTTAAATGACTACTAATTTTTTAAATTGATTCTACGTTACATCGATGTAGCGTTAGAGGTCGCCACACCTATAAAGTTTTGAGTAATGATACCTACTTGCATGATAAGAAATAATCCTGAAGCCACCACAATCTTATTGATAGAAAATACAAAAAAAATATATATCGACATGTCAAATTGAACATAAATAAATAATCATTATGGTTTAAGATATTTATTTTCTCAAAAAGAATATAATATTCACTTATATATGAGAAAAATACATGTTTTTTCTTAATTAGGGTAGGTTCTTACGAATTGCAAACATACAAGCGAGACGAAACAAACAGCGGCGGGTAGGCAGAAAATTTGTTGAGACCGTAGTGGACTAATGAGTTTGGCTATTAGCAATAATAACAAAACAGGAGATTCTATTACGTATCGCGTTGGCTTAGTGGGTGATGGCAATGTTGTTATAACTATCTCCTTATATATTTATTCATTAATTAATTAAAAAAAAAATATTTACCGCTAAGTTGAAACCTAGGGCACATATTATGACAGAACCAACCAGGACGTTAAAAAGATTCGGCCCAGTAAAAATTTCTTCCAAATCTTCTGTTAACCTGTAAAAACAAGCAAGTTTTTTTATCATGCGATTAGATTACATGGTTTCCGATTTCGTAAGTGCAGAGCTCCAAAAAACCTTTACTTAGTTCATCTACGTCCACTTAAAAAAAATAAGTAAGTGCAAAACGGTCAACCAATATGCGTGATTGTTTTTCGGTGATTCGATTTTGTTTATGGTAAAAAACAATTCTAACTAAATCAATTTCATCTTGAAAAATAATATTGAAGAAGAGAAAAAATATTTTCCCACATATGACACTACTACTTTTTCTTTGTTTTTGGCATCGCACTTTAATTATTATTTGCCAGTATCAAGTATTTCTAAATTTATAAGTATTTCAACATAAATCTGGTAAAATAAGTCTATGGTCAAGCATTTTGGCTTCATGTTATTAAAAGTATAATATATACTGTCTGTCTATTGATAGGAATCGCATTTTAATATCATGACGTATTTTAATAGATCTAAGCCTACAGACGGCTGAAAGCGCCTTTATTTTATACTATGTAGAGAAGAGATGTTACTGTCTAAAACACTATTAAAAATGTCAAAATATTATTTAATTTGTAAACCAAATAACTTGAATCGACTAATAAAGCTCTTTCTATATTATAATTTAACTATATATAATAATTAACTATATTATTGAAAGAATAACAAAAGTAGATTATGCGAAATACGTTTGAGTGAACTATTGTAGTTTGTGTGTGGGTGGCATAGCCACTGTGTGACTATACCTAAATTAGATAAAGATAAAAAATCTTAACTTTTTATTCTTTGCCGTAAAGTTTTACAAGAAACAAACTTAACTAGGCTACAGGAGTTTTGCCATCGTCATTAGTTTTAGATAGTTAGTATTATGGTCAGAGTCCAATTTTTGTTTGTGCTGTTATCCACAGCTAAATTATATACCTAGGTATCTAGGTCAAAACGCTATGTCTGCAAAGCGCCTGGATATACTTCGGTAGCAATTTCACACGTCCCATTTTGATATTAACTTTTCATTTAATATAAAATTTATCGAAATGGCTTTTATCTCTCAGCAATTAAAGAACACACAGGTGTAGATATCCTTGTAGCTCGGCCAGGTAAGTATGTATATCATATATATTATGCATAGGTATATAAAATACTCTGCTGGTAAGTAGTAGAGAGTAAACAGCGATCGAGATGAATTCAGCGATGATAGCTCAGTGGTTAGCGCGGTAGGTTCGCATGCCGAAGGGCGTGGGTTCAAACCCCAACAATGAGCTTGAGCTGCCGGTGAAGGAAAACATCGTGAGGAAACCATAGCATGGTGGTAGGGTACTTTCTAGTACTCGGCTGGCTAGCTACCACCCTCAAGTTGAAAATCTGCCGCCAAGCATCTAACGGTGTGTTCCGGCAGCCTCACTTGAGAGCCAGTTCCATTCCAGGCTAGGTGTGCTTTACCATCTTCGACCACGCCTTCACTTAACATCAGGTGAGCTGTGGTCAAAACACCTGGCCTGTTAAACATTAAAAAAAAAAAAAAAAAACATTACTGTATTCCGTTTTAAGAGCTACTGAAACTAACCATCAAATATCCAAAGTTTTTTTTTTTAATGTAAATGTTGTGACACGATCGATACTGTCTCCTGATGGTAAGAGATGACGCATGTCCATGACCATTACAGCGATACACAGAACTTTCAGTAGCAAAACAAAGTCCGGGGCATCGCTGCTTTGGCACCCATTACTTTGAGACTTTCGATGGTTAGTCTCAACAGCCCAGTAATTTCGCTAGCTGCAGTACTCTTCAAACCGGAACACAGTAATGTTTGCACACTACTGCTTGGCGGCAGAATATCTGGTACTGCGGCGGTACCTACCTAGACGACTTCCTGCTAAGGAAATCTACCACCAAGTAAGGACCGCTACAGCAGCGATAACCTGCCCCTGTACCCTGAGCTTCTTATTTCGATATCTGTTAGGCGCTCACGAAAAAGTTACGCGATTGCGAACCATATTGCGCAGACATACGATTTATGGTCGCGTAGCCACTTCTTGAGTGTCTAACAGGTATCGCTATAAGTAGCTCAGAGTACGGGTGCTGGATTTTGTTCTATTACTCACTAGCTGCGCCTCACGGCGTTACCCACTGCATTAAAAAGTAGACGAATCCGAAAAATTAACGAACAAATAAACTTTTGCCTTTGTAGGTAATATTAGTGTGATACTTACTTTAAAATATATTGGTGATCAATTATAATATCTTTTAGAATACCGACGTTTGTCTTAGTCACTCGCTTCAAGTTATTGCTGATGATTACGAAATTAGCACAGATGTGTGTAGTCAAAACACAATACAATACATCAGTAGTGGTGAAATACAAGACACAGATGAAACCTGTAAATTAATACAAAAATTATTCAAAGCTTTATTTTTTAGAGTTCCATACCCAAAGGGTAAAAACGGGACCCTATTACTGACACTTCGCTGTCCGTCCGTCCGTCCGTATCTCAAGAACGAACACCAGGCTGTATCTCAAGAACGGTGATAGCTAGACAGTTGAAATTTTCACAGATGGTGTATTTTTATTGCCGCTATAACAACAAATACTAAAAATAAAATAAGTATTTAAGGGGGGCTCCCATACAACGGAACCCTTTGTGCGCGAGTCCCACTCGCACTTGGCCGGTTTTATTTATAATCTACAGGCTAAGTGTTTAACCACAGCTCACCTGATATTAAGTGACGGTGTGGACGAAGATGAACCTAGACTGGAATGGAACTGCCACTCAATTAAGGCTGTTGGACCCACCGTTAGGTGCTTAACGACGAGGTGGTTTTCAACTTGAGGGTGGTGGTAGCCAGTCGAACACTAGATAGTACCACCATGCCATGAATTCCTTCATGATTTCCACACGATGTTTTCCTTAACCAGCAGCTCAAGCTCATTGTCGGGGTTTGAATCCTCGCCCTTCGACGTGTGAACCGACCACGCTAACCACTGAACCATCATCGCTAAATCGCTAAATATTGTAAATGTGTTCGTAAGTTTGCTTGTCAAGTTATTACTCTTTAACTACGGAACCAACCATCAGGTATTAAATAAATGTTGTCAGAGAACCAGAAAAGCACATACTTTTCACCCAGAAAAAAATACAGCTGTCTACAAGACAAGACAGGGGACAAGAAAATCGACGAATGCTAGTTCCATACAAATAAAACAAAACAGCGTCAAAACTACATAAATGTCTATAATGAAATTTATGAAAAAATATCTTACCACAAATAATGGAATGAGTGTAAACGAGCCCCCATCTCATCCACGAATTTATTTCAAAAGGCAATAGTACCTGATACGGCAGTATATATGGCGCCTTCCCACTTTTCCAATAAATATATAGTATGATCATTGGTGACGAGAAATTGTACACAGAAATCAACATAGCATTTAAAATGAAGAAATACCGGGCGTACTTCTTCAAAGAAATCATTTGAGATCTTATAACCGGACCAGCTTCCGATTGAATTGTGATGGTTTTGTACAGGCGATCGAGATTTTCAGATAACTCGAATATTTTCCGCCTCTTCAAAAATATAGCAGTGATTTTCAAAACTGATAAGATGCCTACACAGGTACACGGAGCAAGTTGAGTAATTTCCAACATATTGACTGATTTCACTTTAGATACGATAAAACCAGATTCCGCCAAGATAATCATGATTATGCTTATATAGAAAAGGAAAAATCTCTTAGTTATTGCGAAATTGCCGTACGGAATTCCTATGAGCCAAAAATTTAATTTAATTTGTTTGAAAAGATCCTCATAGTTTGGCATGCCCATGTTTTATTTCAAAATATTTCACGTTCACGTACAGTTTAAATTTCGAGACTGAACTTTGAAAATCTAACTTTTCTTTTATAGTTTCACTTGGATTTATAGATTCTGTTATGAACGCGTTAGGGTTGTCACTTTCATGTTAAGAAGTAATTCTACAATTTAGTTTCGGAAGAAACATGCAAATACAAATACAAATCTTTTATAGATAACACTAAAGTTACAGGTCATTTTTCCATTCATATGTCAGTAGAATTAAAATGTCAATGAACTAATATGTCAAATAAAATAATTAGTCAATGAAAACAAAAACATTACAATTACTTATCACTTATTCAATAATCTCTTATTTATAAATAAATCGAACCAAAAACCAAAATATCCACATTATAAAACTTACTTACGTTTATGACCGTACTTCTATACTTTTACATAGGTAATAAATAAAATAAATAAATATCATAGGACATTACACACAGCGCCATCTGACACCAAACTAAGCAGCGCTTGTGCTATGGAAAACAGATAACTGAATACTTAAATAGTTTTTTTTGTAAATACATACAGTACACCCAGACACAGAAGAAACATCGATGTTAGTCACACAAATGTTAGTCCTGAGTGGGAATCGAACCCACGCCCTCCAGCTCTCGAAGCAAACACACTACCAATGAACCAACAGGGTTGTCAAATTTATTGTCCCTATAAATTTTTAGTATAATTCTAAATATTTTATGCTATTATTTTTAAACGTCCCATTCATATCAAAACTACATTGCTAAATTCTGTTTAATTTATAGATTTACGTTTAATGCTTTTTTTAATGTTTTTAATATATTTATTAAAGATCAACAATGTGCTAACCCTGACGTTCTTAAACATAACTAGTCTCTTTGTGTCCACAGCTCGCAGACGTGAAAATTGTTGGTTAAAGCCGGATTTTCACCCCCTATTTGGACGCCTATTAGTGAATCGTCAATTCCTTTTGATGTACTTTCTTCTAAAGTTTGTCGCTTTGCTTCGTTTAAATCACATCAAAGTGAATACCTTATTCTATATCAAATCATACATTTAACATTAAACGTCAATTGAAGGAATTCTCTATGTTGAAATTAATCTTCTTTCTTAGTATCTTTGTAGTTTTTACTACTTTTGATTGAATATTCTAAATATTTGATTATATTGAATACCGTGAAGGCCTATAAGTAATTTAGACCAAAGAAGCTGATATTTTGACGGGCGAATATTCGATTGTAAATTTGGGTGCTTTTTTCGATATATGGTGAAAAAATAAAAAAATTTAATCAAAAAAATTACAGTAAGTTTTCACCAAATTTCGTGGATTTTATTTTTAGTAAAAATCCAAAAGCTTAGTTATTTGAAATTTTCACATAAATTTTGAGGTTATGTGAAAAAGGTGCGAATACAAAAGTTGTAGATCTTTTTATCTTACTTTGCTATTTGTTTTTTTTTCATGACTTGTAGTTTTGCTGGATATCGAGATAAACCGTCTTTTACCCTTAAAAACTCACCCCCTTCCACTTCCCGACCCCAGATCCACCCGTAAATTATTTTTATTATGTTCTCTTCCTTTTTCAACGGGTTTCATCCTACTATTATTTTTTTGGTTTCAGAAAATATCGACCCTGGTCTATTTATAAGTACATATGTATTTACAAAAAAAAACTATTTAAGTATTCTACCAGTTATCTGTCTTCCATAGTACAAGCTCTGCTTAGTTTGGGGTCAGATGGTTCTGTGTGTAATGCCCTACGATATTTATTCATTTAATTACTATGTCACTTAACTTGACATTTTGGGTTCTTCAAAAGGCGTGTTAATAGAAACTTATAGAAACTGTAGTGCCTGGTATTTCCCACAGGTCACGGTAATTTCTTTCCATCGCGACCTTCCCTGTTGCCCACCTGCGGCATAAAGTATGACGTCTTATCATTGCTTGATGTTAAGAACTAATGAGACGTAGGAAATGTTCTGATGGTAAGAGATAATGATATTTTGCTTACACATGTCGGGGCCCTTGTAGCCCGGGGCTCCGTATTATTGAAACGGCTGATACGGCGGTTGCTACACCTCTAATTAGGTGTGTATTATCTATATTATAATTATGTAGGTAATCAAGAAATTATATTAAAACAGGTACAAAACAGAACAGGTTTTCAAAAAAAGGAATTTAAAACGAAGTAAACATGCCATTGTTTATCTAAGCTAATTTTTTTATAAGAAGTACTGAAACGAACGAGACGCTTTCCTGATGGTGAGAGATACCGCATGTCTATCATCATCATCATTTCAGCCGTAGGACGTCCACTGCTGGACATAGGCCTCCCCCGTTGACTTCCATAAAGACCGGTTGGAAGCGGCTCGCATCCAGCGCGTTCCTGCGGTCTTTACTAGGTCGTCTGTCAACCTTGTCCATGACTATTGCAGCAATATATAATACAAAACTTTGAGTAGTAAAACAAAGTTCAGAGTATCGCTGCTTTGGTGACTTACTTTGAAACTTCCGATGGTTAGTCCCAACAACCCTGTAATTTCGCTAGCTATAGTAACCCTTCAAATTGGAATACAGTAACGTTACATACTACTGTTTGGCGGCAAAATTTCTGGGTATTGCGTTGGTACCTACACAGACGACCTCTTGCTAAGGATATCTACCACCAAGAAAAATTACAGAGACTCGTTCTAAGGCTGCCAGCCTAGTTGTTAGACTACAGCTTACCTGATGTTAAATGACGGTGTGGTCGAAGATAGTAGACACCTAGCCAGGAATGGAACTGGGTCTCAAGTGAGACTGTCGGAACTCACCGTTAGATGCTTGGCGTCTTCAACTTGAGGATGGTAGCTAGCTAGCCGAGTCCTAGAAAGTACCCTACCACCACGCTATGTTTTCCTCACGTTTTACTTCATCGGCAGCTCAAGTTTGTAGGGATTTGAACCCACACCTTGGTATGCGATTCGACAGCTCTAATCATCGAGCTATCACCGCTACACATAAATATATTGCACGTACACTTTTGCTCTTCTGTAAATGGCAGCACAATCAGCCCTAACGTGACGAGCAAATTATCGCATATCACGCTATTTCATTCTTCTTTACCCTTCGCCTAATAAACTACGATAATATTTCGCAAAAAGGTTAAGTACATATAGGAGAGCACGTCAGAGTAAAGATGCTACTCCGCTATATATGCGATGACCATTGATTTCGGCTGCGCTAACTTTAAATAAGTGACTGATTATTATTTATTTATTATTTTCTTATCCAAACAGACCAACGAATGTCTGAAAGCAATGAGTGTTAGTTCCGCAATGCTGTACCGCTACAATCGTCGTAGACAAACGTTATCTATTGTTTTTTGATCGTCTAGCTAGGAGTTTGACCACAGCTCACCTGATGTTAAGTGGCAGTGTGGTCGAAAATGGTAAAGCAGCTAGCTTAGGTTATGCTACCGGAACACATAAGTACCTACTTGGCGGCAGATTTTCAACTTGGTAGCTTGGCAGCCGATTACGTCCTATTAAGTACATTACCACCACGCTATGGTTTCCTTACGATGTTTTCTTTCATCGGCAGTTCAAGTTTACTGTTGAAATTTGATCACCATTCAACGTGTCAACCGGCCGCGCTAACCGCAAAGCTATCATCACTATAAAATTAATTACTCATAAAGTTTGGTAATCAACTAAATACGTTTGCATTAGCTACTAGAAGCGTTGCTTGCATGGACCCGGTAATTGGGAATAACTTCTAAAATAATGCCTTATTTATCAAATCTTTCCTCTGTATAATTAGTGTAGATGTAGATGACAACTGTAATAGTTAGACATATGATATTGCGGACTTATTTGTAGCTGTCAATTTGCTCTATAAAACGTCACTTTATTCTATTGTCAATAGTTTTCGCAGCGCATGCTAAGTAAAGGTTTCTTCGGTAAATTTTTCTCAGCTTGGCTTACATTATTGAAGTTTCTATACGGGTCCCTGTTTTTAAAATAAAATATAGCCTATGCCCATCACGGATAATGTAGCATTCTAATAATGAAAGAATTATTAAGATCAGTCCAGTAGCTTTGGAACCTATTCAATACAAACAAACAAAAAAACAATTTGTAATTAGTGTAGATAAGCGGCTTAGAGAACGGAAGCTGGTTTGTATCGTAGTGGAATAATACCTTTATTTCACTAGGCCGTCTTTAAGGCGTCTGATGTAACTTAGTGCCTATTACCGTAGAATGAATAATTGAAATCTACACGTTGTTATCATCCAACTCACGGTAGCGTTCTCTTCCAAGTGATTGCCATCTGGAAACTGACCAGATTATCCCATGCTTCGGCTCTTGGGTAGACCAAGTAGACTAACGAGCCTGAATTATAGTTAATGTCAAAATAATGTTGAGGGTAAAGGTTTAGCTTAAGCATTATTGTAGCAAATTATCATAACCATTTAGTGGATAATAAAGAGATAATTATAATTTTTGCATGAACATAAAGTTAAAGGTTACGTACTTTGTTGAAATCTAATTTCTGAGTCAGTTGTGATTTTGTGATCTAAAACTGGATTGGAGGTTTAATCTACTTCCACTGAAATCTTCTTAAATTAGAGTGTGTTCAATTGAAATTAGGGTTAGTGAGTGAGTGATTTGCCATAATCGTGGTACATATAATGAAAATGCATTTTCGTTATTTAGTAGTTTTGATTACTAGAATTGCCTACAGTAAAACTTTATTGTTATATTGTTCAATAAAGCTTTATTGTTCTAATGTTCAATGAAACTTTATTGTTAAATTGTTTTATAAACACTTTCTAGACATAACAGCTTGCTTAGAGCTTTGCCGCGTGTGCAAGCATGGCATGTACCTACTTAAATGTTAATTAGTTTTTTTTTTGGACGTTTCAAATCAGATATTCTGTACATTGACATTTTATTTTAGGACACTATAATTATTAAAAATTGTATTTGATTTCTTAGTATATTGAATTGTGTCTGAAATAAATTATTCATTATTATTATTTCAGTTATTTAATTCTCATTCTTAATTATTTTTTTAAATAAATATAAAACAATAAATATTACAAAAACCTAAACCTAAAGTGTCGCCAACAGCGGGAGGGCTCAAGCTGCCGGTGGTTAGGGTTGCAGAGTGAGGAAACTCCTAACGATGCGTGCTTTGTCAAAGATCATTCAAGATCTAAGCAAACCTTTTGGATGTAACCCAACCGTCTAGTATCTAAAGAAATAGTTAAATAAAAAAAAATTAAAACGTAATACGAAGTTCTACACGAATCAGAGGAAATAGAAAATAATTGTATGTCTGCAATGCAGAAAAGATTCCGCAGAGCTCAGGTGGCCAAACTTGCGGCGTCTGAGTAATGGTGGTTATAAAGAAACCAGCCCCGACCTATCGATACCGTGGAAACAGTATCAGAACTACCGCCTCAACTGACGAACAAAGTGGCTTAAGGTTAAAAAAAATATGTTTATCTTTGTTAACTGTTTTGCTTCGATTTGTTTCAAATTTTGATGCAACAATCTTAAGACGCTGTACAATCAAATTAAATAATTTCGCAGTGTTACCCGTTGCATGTTTTCGGGATAAAAAGTAGCCTATGTATTAATACAGGGTCTCAGCTACCTCCATACCAAATTTCATCCAAATCCGTTCTGTAATTATTGCGTGAAAGAGTAACTAACATCCATCCATCCATCCAAACTTTTACATTCATTATATTAGTGGGATGGGACATAGGCGCGCAATGTGGATAACCCTATCTCATCGGGTATTACATAGATATATTTATGTATTTTTATCTTCTGGTGTCTGACTGCTGGGCAAAAGCTTCCCTTTCCGTTTTCCAGTCTACTCGTTCTTCGGTTTTGACCTTCGTCTGGGTCTGGGTCTGGATCGACCTGGTGGTCGACCCAGACGACGTCGATACCAGACGACCTATCTTTATTTGAGTATTTCGACTATCTTTGTCCGAGAAAGGTCGGGTCACCAAATTACATTATTTTCCATAAGTTGTGTTTGTTCGAGTGTTTAAAAATAGTGGTGTTTTATTCATAAAGTGCCGAATTTTGTACGTTAGCGTGAGATAATGTTGTTATGTGATAAAACATGAATTTTCGCGTTGCTTCTAAAACTCTATCGAAGTTTTTAGCCAATTCACAACTGGAAGGCCGGACTCGACATTGCCTTATTTTTATGACTTTGACTGTGACTTGAAGTCAACTGAGATCATTTTTCTTAAAAAATTTAAAAAAGTACTAAATACCTATAACATAATTAAATTGGGTTATTCTTTGTATTCTTTTTAGTGTCTTGCAGGTAGGTTTGTTTGCGCTACTTTTTATGTTTTTGGGGCTATTTCGGCTTTACGTTCACTTTGCGTTATACATTTGTCTCCACAGTGAAGCGAGAAATCATTTCCTCATCATTTCATTCAATCCTCCTTTTCGTTTTTTTTTTTATTTCTTTTTTTTATGTATTATTACGTACTGTTGTTAAGTACCCTGAATGTTCAATGGTACGTTTTTAGCGGGATACAGAAAATATTCCTCTTCAGAGATGTCAGTACCACTACCGAGCTAACTTAGTAACAAAACGCAGAGAGCAAAGTACTGAAACAATATTCTTTTCTCATTTGACATTCTCACGGCAATTTTGCCAAATCCTTACTTCTTGTACCTAAACCTGTTGTTTAGCTCTAACCTATCATGTTTCCGAAGGAAATAGCGTATCCAATATCCACAAGTAAATATCTTCTTCCAAGTCTTAAGACTGATTTCGTGATCACAAGCCGGGATAGTGTGGAGTTGGAACAAGCAATACCTAAAACAAGTTGTGTGGAGTGAAACGTGCAAGCGTGAGTGGTGCTTTAGAAAAGGAAATATGACACACTAAATAATGTTTTATTTATTTATTGAGGCTTCATACTAGCAACTACAATATTTTTTATTATAATTTTACACAACTTAAGTAATTCTCTGGCTAATTGCGTTGCTTATTTAAAGAAGCACAACATGCATTTAAATATATTAATACAATTAATTAAATTAAAATCAAAAACAAATCCAATAAAATTAAAATCAAAATAAAAACCATATTCAAAATTAAATTAGTAAAACCATAATCAAAATTAAAATTAAATTAAATTAAAATCAAATTCATAATCAATTACAAAATTAAAACCAAAACCAAAACTATCACAAAAACAAGAATCTATTGCATCATGATGTTTGAAATCAATTTTATGAAATACGCTTTAGTAATCCCACTAATATTATAAATGTGAAAGTTTGGATGGATGAATGGATGGATGGCTGTTTGTTACTCTTTCATGCAAAAACTACTGAAGGGATTTAGATGAAATTTGGTCTGGAGGTAGCTGACACCCTGGATTAACACATAGGCTAATTTTTACCCCGAAAACACGTAGCGGGTAATACCTCGGATCACATATTATAAATGTGAAAGTTAGGATGGATGAATGGATGGATGGCTGTTTGTTACTCTTTCATGCTAAAACTACTGAAGGGATTTGGATGAAATTTGGTATGGGGATAGCTGAAACCCTGGATTAACACATAGACTACTTTTTATCCCGAAAACATGTAGCGGGTAACAACGCGGGGTGCAACTAGTGTTAGTTATATATCTACATCTACATCTACACAAATTAGAGCAAAGATTTGATTTTTTTTGTTTGTTTGTATTGAATTGGCTCCGAAACTACTGGACTCATCTAAATAATTCTTTCATCATTAGAATACTACAGTAACATAGGCTATATTGTTAATCGAGTCAAATTAGGGATCCCTACGAAAACTCTAACAATGTAACCCAAGGTTTAGTGACATTTACACTAATAATAAATAGGAAAGTATTGAATAGGCTTCAAAACAACTGGATTAATCTGAATAATTCTTTCATCATTAGAATGCTCTATTATTACTGAGTAACATGAGCTATAATCGAGTTTTGTTTATAAGTGCGAACTTGGGCTGCTAGTGCAATTTAAAGTTAGAAAGAAACATTTATTTCATCAGAAACGACACTACAACTAAGTATAACATACTAGGAAATACGTAATAAAAGATGGTGTGAATAATAACAATGAAAATACCATATTAGTAGTGTAACTTTTTTATTTAAATAAATACAAAATTTAGACCTAATTCACAGAAGTCGCATAGCCTATTAAGTTCAGGTACATGGTAACAAATATTTATAAAAAAACCCCAACACCAATTTAGTTGATCATTTAATTTGTTGCATTTGAATACTAACGTAAGTAAATTTTAGCAGATGACGTGTTTTATTTATCTAATCAAAATTTGCTTACAAAATAAAAGATGTTTTATTCAGCAGATGGGATAATTCTGTCTCCGCATTCAACGTTGAAGGACCAGTCGCAGTAGCCAAAGTTGTAGTTGTAAAGAAGTCCGGGTTGGCAATCCAAAGCGACTGCTAATCCTCTGTCACACTTGTAGAATTGGTTGCAGTTCTCGTGCGCTACCAAAACGCCATCAGAGTTTTGTTGAG
This sequence comes from Biston betularia, assembly GCA_905404145.2. NCBI lineage: Eukaryota > Metazoa > Arthropoda > Insecta > Lepidoptera > Geometridae > Biston > Biston betularia. The sequence continues at coordinate 4,406,232 of FR989877.1, forward strand.
CGCAGATTTCGGAAGCAGCGCTGGGGTCACTATTTCCACCTGGGTTCGTTTCTGCACCACCCTCTTCACCATCTACAACATCATCTGTTTCCTTTATTCCTTTTCCAGCGCAGTCAACATTCGTTTGCCAGTCGCAGACATCCTCGTTTTCGTTGAACAGAAGTTCACCAGGACATCTCATTTCGGCGAGATCGCCGCCAACACATGAGTAGAAGAGGTTACAGTATGTGTCATGAGGTAAGACCTTGTGGACTTCGTAATCGACTGGGCAACCATTGGCGAAAAGTTCCACATCCTCGCACTGAGCAAGTGCAAATGCACTTAATAGAATAATTGCCGCACCTGTGGATAAACAATAAGACGTCAATTGAAATTTTGGCTTGTGCAACGTAGATAGAAAACGTAATATCAGATATTTTAGATTTTCAGAGAGTATAAGGGTTTAATTGATTCTTAGTCTTCAGAATTTTGTTCTTTTTTTTAAGAAAGAAAGAAAGATTATTTTTTTTGTAACGGAGACAAACGTATATGTTTGTCTCTGTTACAATATAATAAAGATAAGATGTCAATTGAAATTTGGTTTGTGCAACGTAGAAAGAAAACATAATATCAGATTTTTTAGAATTTAAGGGTTGGATTTTTTTTTTTATTTAAGTCTGCAGAAATTTGTGAAACTGTACTAAGTTTTTTTTTTTCGTTGGTTTTGGCGTCGCGTTTTAGCATTTGCCAGTGTCAAGTATTTATATATTTTCAAAGTTAAATAAGTGTCCTCGTAGCTAGTTATAGTCAAAGTCTAGTCTTAGTCAAGTCCAGTTTGCGTCAGTCAAGACCAGTCATGCTTTAGTAAAGTAGTGGCGACTTTACTATAAATCGATGGATCTGGCTTCGATGGAGTTTTGGAAGCACCACGAAAAGTCATGTTTCACCACATTATATCATTTTCCCACACTCACGCATGTAATTCGGCACTTTATGAATAAAACACCACCATTTTTATGCATAAACACTCGACAAAACACACGTTAAGTTTTGGAAAAAAAAACAACGGAGCGACACGACTCTTCCCGCGTTCCCGCCAAAACTCGCCGTACTAAGTATTATTTTATTTTGTAACAGAGACAAACATGTACGAACAATTGAACATGTCCGGTATGTAGCGATGACAGCTCGTGGCCCTTATTCAGTTACGAGCACATGAATATGCGACGTGTCACATTTATTGTAACGTGGCGTTATTATTAATTTCACGTGAATTAGTTAAAACAGGATGAGGGGAGTTAGGGGACTTCTCTTTTTGAACTATTATAAAATAAACTTTATACGTGCATAAAATACTAGCGGACGCCTCGCGGTTTCACCTGCGTGGTTTCCGTTGCCGTGGGAATACAGGGATAAAAAGTAAAAAGCCGAAGATTGGGCTGAGTAGCGTGTCTTGGGAGAGGCCTTGTCCAGCAGTGGACTTCGGTAGGCTGATGATAATGATTTAAATAGTATTTTATATTATAAAAAGGAAAGATTTGGTTGTTTGTTTGTTTGTATTGAATAGGCTCCGAAACTACAGGACCGATTTCAAAAATTCTTTCACCGTTGGGAAGCTTCACTGTCTCCGGCTGACATAGGCTACTTTATCTCTGTATTGCCACGGGAACGGGAAATACGCGGGCGAAACCACGAGGCGTGCGCTTGTTATAAATATATGTAGGTATATATATTTTAAATTGTTTAGTACGAAACAGAAATTTCATATTCCTAATCCCTAAATCAAATACTTATGATGGAAATTAAATTATCCCGTTTTTTTTTGAGTTGCTACTGAAAAGTTTGATTCGTTTGCTAAAACAAATGAAAAAACTTGAACACGAAATTCTATTTTCACGTGTAAATTACAACAATTAAAAAAACAATTTTATTATACCTTTCATTGTAGTCGGTTTTCCGGTTTACTATTCACTTTAAACAATGCACTTTAACTGAAGATAGTTCAGTAATTGCGCAAAATTTATACTTAAGTGTTATTGTTTGAGTTGCTGATATGATCATTTTGATAACGATTTACTAGATTTCCTGTTGATTAGCGAGAATTTACGCTTTTGAAAGTTAGCGCATTCGATTGTTACAGAACTGGTGTTACTGATAATGCAACTGATTGTTTGCATCTGATTACTCATTAGTTGGAAAGAACAGTTAGCAGATCTGATAAAGATTTATTCAGAATAGAGTATTAATGAAACAAATCCCATTGAAATAGCTTGTAGCGATGATAGCTCAGTGGTTAGCGCGGTAGGTTCGCATGCCGAAGGGCGTGAGTTCAAACCCCACAATGGGCTTGAGCTGCCGATGAAGCAAAACATCGCGAGGAAACCATAGCATAGTGGTACTTTAATACTCGGCTAGCTAGCTACGAGTACCATCCTCAAGTTGAAAATCTGCCGCCAAGCACCACTAAAAATATAATAAGGTAACTTGCATGTTAAAGGCCAAAACAAAAAGTCTATTCCAAGTTATCTCGATAGTAGATATTGCCAAAAAACCTCTTTATACACATTTGCGATTTATCTTTGTAATCCCTTAGGTAATAACGATTCCTAAAATTGCTAAATTAGTACGGAATTATGATTGAATTCGTGGTATTCTTATTCTTATTCTTATTCGAAGTGGGGGCGATAAGTCCTGCACTGACGTCCCGCTTGGGGTGTGTTGTGAATTTCCACCTACCAGCGTCTACCTGAGCCAACCCAGCTCCTTGAAGTATCGGAGCGAGGCTCTGGGCCGCAATTCGTGGTATTGTTGCGATCATATTTTTTTTACCAAAGCGCGCTTACTTCTCTTTTCATCTGCATACCATAGTATAATATAGCGCTATCCTTTTCACGTGACAGTGGCATCAAAGTACGGAAAATTTAATTAATTAAAAAAATATTATTATATATGTCGGAGAGATATAGAAGAAGAAGGAAGGAACGACAACGGGTGGGCGATGGTGTTGTGGGCGAGGAGACAAACCACACAATTCAGTTCTCTTGTACAAAGTTTAATCAGCACTTCACAACGACTTTAGTTTAAGAATGATTAGAACATTATAGACACTATTACATAGCTTGGGGACAAAACGTTCCGCTTAGCTTCGCACTCTGCAACCGACCAACTCAATCTCCTCTCAAAACAAGAATCAATGTTCATCTCTCCTCAACCAAAGCAAGAAATGATCTCTCCACCTCAACATTCAACGCACGGCCGGCTCGCTTCACACAGCGCCCCTATCGGCCAACATCCGCAACTTCACCTTCTCTCATTGGTTGAAGTCAAAATACTTTACACGAATAACAACAAGCAGAGCACGGAACCAGTGTTACGTCAGAGGTGTCGCCATTACCTCTAGTCCACCAAAATTACGCAAAATGGCGCTAAATTAAATCAACATTAAAGCTACACGCCGACATATATAATAAAAAATTGAATTAATAATTGAAAATTCGCGTGAAACAACAACTTTGTTTTTGTATTCATTTTTAACATATTATTATAAAAGTTTTTTTTTATGTAAAAGTAATAAGACGAACGATGCGCTCTCCTGATGTTAAGAGATAACGCATGTCCATGACCATTGCAGCAATGCACAGAACTTTGAGTACCAAAACAAAGTCCGGAGCATCGCTGCGTTGGCGCTCATTACTTTGAAACTTTCGATGGTGGACTTTTATTGTTTGTTCGTTTGTATTGAATAGGCTCGAAACTACAAGACCAATTTCAAAAATTCTTTCACCGTTGGGAAGTTACACTATCTCTATAGGGTAACATAATAAATAATAAATATCATAGGACATTACACACGGCGCCATCTGACCCCAAACTAAGCAGAGCTTGTGCTATGGAAGACAGATAACTGATAGAATACTTAAATACTTTTTTTTTTTGTAAATACATACTTATAATACATACAGTACACCCAGACACAGAACAAACATCAATGTTAGTCACACAAATGTTAGTCCTGAGTGGGAATCGAACCCACGCCCTTCAGGTCTCGAAGAAGACACACTACCAATGAACCAACATAGACTACTTTTTATCCCTGTATTCCCACGGGAACGGGAACTACGCGGGTGAAACCGCGAGGCGTCCGCTAGTAACTTACAAATTAATAAAGTTACTTCGTATATAAATCAAGGTCAGTTGGAACTTGCATTAAATAACAAATTCTAAAAATCGGTGATAGCTAATAAAATGTATCGATAGTTAAAAATATTTACCTCATTTGGTAGATACGGATCTATTTGTAGATAAATTATGATATTATAAAGTAGCCACTTTAATAAGTTAATCAAACGTTTAATCGTCATATTTGACATAGATTGTTGAGAATGACAAAATGGGTTTTCCTTTCTGTTTATATCTATTTAAGGTAACCACCTTAAATAGATATAAACAGAAAGGAAAACCCATACAAATAATTTTTTGCCATTTATGGACAAATGCAGCACAATTTTACAGTGAAATCACAGCCACTGGCATTTATTTTAGTCTTAATTTGCGGTAAATCACAATTGCTTGAATAACACAGTAGATTATTAGCATAATCTACTGTTTTTGTAATGTTTTTTTTTGTGTAATAATTAGATTTACTTTCGTTCACCAAATCGACTGAGAGAAAGCAAAGATGTGATTGAGGATGGAGCAAATCGATCTAGACTAGAAATAATCTATTTACTCTGGCTTTACAAATTCCTAGATTGTAGTTATATATTACTACAAAAACTTATGTGGTTTTGTGATATTTTTGTTCTGTAGATTGTAATTGTTTTTTTAATGCTTGACAGGTGATGTTAAGTGACGGTGTGGTCGAAGATAGTAAAGCACACCTAGCCTGGAATAGAACTGGCTCCCAAGTGAGGCAGCTGGAACACACTGTTAGGTGCTTGGCGGCAGATTTTCTACTTGAGGGTGGTAGCTAGCCAGCCGAGTAGGTACTAGAAAATACCCTACCACCATGCTATGGTTACTTCACGATGTTTTCTTACACCGGCAGCTCAAGCTCATTTTTGGGGGTTGAACCCACGCCCTTCTTCCTTCCTAAATATTAGTATTAGATACTACTAGCTGCACACCGCGGTGTTAACCGCTACATGTTTTCGGGATAAAAAGTATATATTAATCCAGGGTCTGAGCTACCTTCATACCAAATTTCATCCAAATCAGTTCAGTAGTGGTTCAGTTTACTTGGTGGTAGATCGTCTTAGCAGGAGGTCGTCTAGGTAGGTAACATCGCAGTACCAGTTATTAGCAGTAGCGTGTAAGCATTACTGTGTTCCAGTTTAAAGGGTACTGCAGCTAGCGAAATTACTGGGCTGTTGAGACTAACTCTATCAAAAGTCTTAAAGTAATGAGCGCTAAAGCAGTGATGCCCTGGACTTTGTTTTGCTACTCAAAGTTCTGTGTATCGCTGTGATAGTCATGGACAGGCGTTATCTCTTACCATCAAGAGAGCGTCTCGTTTGTCTCATTACTTTTTACATAAAAAAAATGTAGTTTTTGCGTGAAAGAGTAACAAACATTCATCCAAACATTCACATTTATGACATTAGTGGGGTTTGTTGTATACCATTTATGTGGTCATACAAATGGGTGCGTCAACTATACTTAAATTAAAATCATCGAAATGTATGTACCTACCTACGAGTAAGAGATTACTTCAAAACAAAGAAGTCTGTGCTACAATGTCGTTCTGTAGATGACGTTATGCCATTCGGGACGTTCTTAATGAACGGAAACGAAAAAATTTCTATTAAATCAATTTCGTATCAGATTTGATTAATACGTTTTGTGAAGTACTAGATAACTCAATAATGTTCACACCAAGATTACAGAACAGAAATAATACGAACATTAAAATTAAGTGCAGTAACATGCACAATCGGCGGCTTTATCGAAGTAACCTTGGTAGTGATAAAAGGACTCGATAAAACGACGGGATGCGCCAACTATAGAATCATATAATCTCTACATTACAACTGAATTTGACTCGTAACTTTGGTACTATCAATGAAATATTTGTACAGTGAGTTTTACTAGTAGGTACTAAATATTTGAGTATAGTAATATGTCTGACCCGGATGATGAAATAGCCAAGTCCTCAGAGATTTTACAATGTTTTTAGTCGAAAGTTATTTTTTAATTTACGTACATTATTAATAAATTCAATGTTATTTATTACCATTACCTACATACATGACGGGTCAGTGCCTTAATAAAAAAAATAGCGATTGCAATTATTGCATTTTTTTTTAAATAAAATTCTCTCATTAACCATAGAATTATAAATTTCTAGACCTTGGTTTTAATACAAGCGTAACTTGGTTTGAAACTTCAACTTTAATTAACTTTTGACGTAATGTTGTTAGAAGTATAGCAGAATAACTAACTTTATAATCTCGTTAACCATCCTTCGTGTTAAAAATTACGACTAAAATTGTGGCATTGAATAGATCCAAGTTCTTAAAAAACCAACTAAGTATGCATTAGACTCGCAAACGGAGGGTTCCGTATTAATACACACTATTAACCGCAACGTTTGTTGTAAAATATCATCTTCATGATTTTTGCTCGTGAAATATTGACATAACTTCAACATAATAGATAGAAAAATGTATAGCGACCACCTTTACATCGTCTATCTACAAATATACATGAACAACGTTTAATATAGGCAAAACAACTAATCCGTAGAAAAAAAATTGTTGAACCTTACGTGTTAACATATTACGTATAGTAGCGAATTTTTGTTGCATCTTAGAACTCTATTCGTTTTAAAAGTTATTCATAATGACTGCCTTTCGGGTTGCTATGCCCTAAGCTTATAACCCTGTAATTATTTTCACTGCTTTTTTAGGTTGTTTTGATGTATTCCCTTTTTACACAACATTTAACATTTATTATAGAAAATGGATTAAACTTTTACCACAAGTCCGACTCGCACCTGTTCAGTTTTTAAGTATTTAACAGCAAATGTTGTGTTCGTTATACTTTTGTTTATTGTGCACTGTAATCATAGTAAGTTTAAGGTTTATACTCTCCGTTTCTACGATAAAGATCCACTTACATGAGACAAATCTCTAGAAAGTGGAATTTCCTGTCCGAGTGGTTATGCCCCGGTTGATATAATAAAAAATCCTTCGCAAGCGAATGGGTTTCTTCTATGGATGCATGCTCTATCGTAAAGTGCATCTTCACTTTGTTTCAGGGGCCCGCTATTCTTTAAATTATTTATCTGATAAAATTCATCATAGTACCTAATACAAATTTTGTGAACATTTTAAGCGGCTACAAATCACGACAGCGGCAGTGGTGGCTCTTTTAATGCTCAAAATACGCATATATTTACACCTGATCTGTACAAACACCTGATAAATACATATTAATTACTAGCGACTCGCCCCGGCTTCGCAAGGGTGCAATGTAGATACTAATGTGGTTCATATGCAAGCATTATACATATAAACCTTCCTCTTGAATCATTCTATCTATTGGTGTAAATCATATAAAAAAATTAAAAAAAAATGTCGTAGGACTATACACACAGCGCCATCTGGCCCCAAACTAAGCAGAGCTTGTGTGATAGAAGTCAGATAACTGATAGAATTCATAAACACTTTTATTTTTTAAATACATACGAATACCTATGATAATCCGTTCAGTGGTTTTTATGTTTATCGCAAACAAACAGACAGACAGACGCGGCGAATGACTTTATTGGCCGGTACCGCCACAACCGCTATGACCCTGCATTTTAAATCCGTAATATCTTCGAAAATATTCATTTAAATTAAATTCTGTAGAGCGTCATATTGATATTAAATGCAAAATGTATTTAAGGTACTTAACTGGATAAGGAATAATGGTGTATTGCTTAAAACCGCTTCGTAAATAAGCTATTATTTCTCGTAAAAAGTAAAGGATACAAAATACTTATTGTGGGTTATCCCTAAGAGATAGACATATACCATCACGAATTTTTTTGTAGACCTTTTTAAGGTGTACAATACTGTAGTACATTATTTTGGTCTATCTCGTAGGGTTCCAGCGTTTGCAATATAAGTGCTCTATCTATTTAAAAAACACGCATCAAATTCCGTTGCGTAGTTTTAAAGATCTAAGCATACATAGGGTCAGACAGCGGAAAGCGACTTTGTTTTATACTACGTAGGGATAAATGCTTGTTAAGCCAGCAAAGAAGCTATAGTGATTTGTGCTGGCCGAGGTAAAAAAAAAAAAACTTATTTTTTTAAAGAAATAGATTTACGTTTGACTGCCATCTCACCTGATGTTAAGTGATGATGCGGTCTAAGATGGAACACGCTAGTGTAGAATATACCGATTATATTTCTTAGAAGCATCCGTTGCTTTAAATTAAATCGCCGTTATCAGAAGGCTTAAGTCTAGACCTGAGCACAATGGAGCTGCATATTTTAACTATGCTATAGCCGGAGACTGAATGGTTCTCTTATCGGGAAAATTTACATAATACCTACACGCCAGCGAGCGCTTTTGATATTACACCGCAGATTATCGCCCTTGAGCCGACGTCTTTGCTGAGCTCAATGAGATTCTAGGTAAGCATACGAAGAGGTAATTCAAAATAGAATGGCACGGTAACGTTTTTTGTAGGATGGCCATCGAAGATCGGAACGCGGCGGGGATGAAGGAGCCGCCTCTTCCCGGCGCAGGCTAAAATGTAAACCAACAAGCATAGAAGTTACTTGGTGGTAGATTTACTTACAGTCCTCAAGGTAAGTACCACCGCAGTACCAGATATTCTACCACCAGCAATAGTGAGTAAACATTACTGTGTTTCGGTTTGAAGGGTACTGCAGCTAGCTAAATTACTGGGCTGTTGAGACTTTTTTTTATTGTTGACAGGCTAGGTGTTTGACCACAGCTCACCTGATGTTAAGTGACGGTGTGAACTAGCTCAGAGGCAGCTGGAACACACCGTTTGGTGCTTGGCGGCAGATTTTCAACTTGAGGGTGGTAGCTAGCTACCCGAGTACAAGAAAGTACCCTACCGCCATGCTATGGTTTCTTCACGATGTTTTCCTTCACAGGCAGCTCAAGCTCATTGTTAGTGTTTGATCCCGCGCCCTTCGGCGTGCCAAACGACGGCGCTAACCAGTGAGCTATCATCGCTACAAATACTACCGCTAACCATCGAAACTCTCAAAGTAATGACCGCCAAAGCAGCAATACCCGGATTTTGTTTTGCAACTCAAAGTTTTGTGTATTACTGCAATGCAATGGTCATGGGCATGCATTATCTCTTACCATCAGGAGAGTGTATCGTCCGTCTCATTACATTTGCATTTTTAAAAAACTTGCTCAAAAAAAGTAAATGAAAGTAAGGATTGTGTGTACGCCTCGAGCATTCATGTAAATCATCGAAGGCTCCTTCTTGCGGCGGCGTCGTGTGTCGGGTCACTCTCTACCCTCAGATATAGATGAGGAAGGCAATGGCTGGCACATGCGTCATACTGGTGTACAGGTGTTGCAGATTGCCTGAAAATTTCAACAAAATCGGTCACGCGCCTTGGGAGTCCATAGAAAACATACACACATTGACTTTTATGTATCTATATATTTAGAAGAGTCAGAAACGAAAAATAATAAAAAAAATATGCACAAGACGTTAATTAGATTCAATCATACAAATGAAAGTTAGCTACGAATAATGCACGACACACAAGGCACTACGTCCGTCTGGTCCGAGCGTTGGAAGCGAAAGAGACCCGGCGCTTGACGTTTTCATGCTCGCCGGCTTCCCTCTCCGTTGACAGCGTCACACCACCATAGCTGCCGTGACGTCACCTCTTTAGGCCACGCCCTCTTACTCCGCTAATTATATATTATATGTTCATATTTTTTGTCAATCATACATCTACTTACAATAACAAATTCAATTTAATTCAATTAACTGAAAAAAGTCCATTCTATGCGAGTCTTTTTCTTGGATTTCAGCCTACATGTGCCATAGAACATAATCCTTATGATAGTAGGTTCCTCCCATAGAATTATGCAATATTGCACCCGTTTCATAATACTTTATCATTCAAAAGTGGTATAGACCCCAGTTATTTTTGATACCTACTTAGTTATGAACGTACATATAATAAAAAAAGGAGACAGACTCAACAGCCCTGTAATTTCGCTACCCTTCTAACGGGAACAGAGTAATCTTTTTTTAAATGTAAATGTAATGAGACAAACGATGCGCTCTTCTGATGGTAAGAGGTAACGCATGCCCATGACCATTGCAGCGATACACAGAACTTTGAGTAACAAAACAAAGTCCGGGGCATCGCTGCTTTGGCGCTCATTACTTTGAGACTTTCGATGGTTAGCCTCAACAGCCCAGTAATTTCGCTAGCTGCAGTACCCTTCAAACCGGAACACAGTAATGTTTACACACTACTGCTTGGTGGCAGAATATCTGGTACTGCGGTGGTACCTACCTAGATGACTTCCTGCTAAAGAAATCTACCACCAAGTAAATGTTTACACACTACTGCTTGGCGGTACAATACCACTAAGTAGTAGAATATATATTTATAATTTATACACGCATATACAGGATGTTAAATGAAAGGAGGCTTTTTGTTCATGACAGACAAACAAACAAAATAAAATATTTTAAATTAATACTATTTAGACATTTACATATAACGTCAGAGGAGGGATATGTGGCCAGAATGCTGGCAGCATTGCCACGCTGGATGACAATGCTAAACTTTTGACCGAAGTAGATTTCTGCAGACCAGCATTCTGGTCACCTGAAGCCTCTGAACGTTTGTACATGCATATAATATGTTAGTTCATGGTATTAGTCGAGGGAAATCTATCACTTTAAAAAAAATTTAACTAAATATTCTTCAGGTAAAATAAACATAATTTTATCGAGAAACCTGATTGACAGTACTTATTTGTATGATAACTAGTTTGCCGAAAGTGCGGCAAACATTATTAAAGTTGTTCGTTGTATTTTAGAGACTAAACATCACAGTATCAGTATACATACTTTGCCTATTTTACTCAAAGTATTTTGTCCAATCACCCTAGAGGTATTTTTACGTGTGGAATGCGCTACCTGAGTGGGTGTTCTTATCTGGTCTTCAATTCGGGAGTGAATCTGTATCTTCTAGGCAAGCGTGTTCCATCTTAGACCGTATCATATCTTAACATCAAATGAGATGGCAGTAAAGCGTAAGCCTATTTCTTACAAAAAAAAAAGTTGTTTACATCCCTGTTTTTAAAACAAAAACACTACTCGAAAAATTAGTGTTTTTATGAATAACAAACTGAAAAGTTTTTGTTTCACTGTTATGAAGGTACACTATCCTCAGGTCAAATGGCTACTTTTTATCCCTGTATTCCCACGGAAACTATGCGGGTGAATCCGCGAGGCATCCGCTAGTAATATATACCTACGGAACACGATAAAAAAATAAACATTTATGTACCTACCTATACACGTAAATTCTTGTCCTGGGCGAGGATTGAATCCACCCTGAACAGTTAATGAAGATAAGCTAACAGTGCAGTCAAGTCGTTTTGTTTAAAAATCAAACTACTGAACCAATCTTGATGAAATTATATGAAGCCAGTTAGAGAGTATATCCTTTCACATAAATCCAAATCGGTTTATGAATTGCTGTTTTCTGAGATAACAAACATGACAAACAACCGAATTGAGAACCTCCTTCTTTTTGAAGTCGGTTAAAATTGGCTCGATCTACAATTATGTGATATACCTATTTTATGTCTATCCAAGTGTACATAACCTTTCGGACAAGAAAAAAAACTAATGCACAGAAACATTTTCTTTTCACATCTCCTAAATCCCGACTTTCCCTACTGTTATTCTTACTAACAGTCAGCTAGGTGACAACTCCAGCTCCATTTCAGACAAGTTTGCAAACAACAATCCCTTATCACAACTTGTAATCGAAAATATACGAAAGGGTTGACAAGCTAATTTTATTACTTAAAGCAAAATGGATCTCATTGGTGTAAAGCGAATATACATAGGGTATGTTTAATTTCACAAATTTTAAAATCGATAAATAATAATTGATTGAATACACGATGGTTCTTGTAAGCGATAGACAAACGCAGAATTATGTGACAGTTTGTTGTGTTCGTGGTCAACTTGCAGTCTGGAAATAACATTTAGAAGCACATTAGTAAGTATAAGATAAAATGGCCACAGATTAGTCCTAAAAAATATTTGTAGCGATTATCATCGCTCAGTGGTTAACGTGATTGGGTCGCTCGCCTAAGAGCGTGCAACAATGAACTTGAGCTGCCGGTGAAGGAAAACATCGCGAGGTAAGCATAGAGCGGTCGTAGGGTATTTTCTAGTACTCGGCTAGCTAGCTGCCATCCTCAAGTTGAAAATCTGCCGCCAAGCATCTAATAGTGTGTTCCGGTAGCCTCACTTGAGAACCAGTTCCATTCCAGGCTAGGTGTGTTTACCATCTTAACACCTAACCTTTAAAAAAACATGGCAACTTTTTCTAAAATGCCTCTCCCGAATTGGCCAATTGGAAATAAGTATGATATATTTTGCCATCGACGTTTCCATTGAAGTTTCGACTTCACTAGCTAAATAACTTAAATTACCTGAGCAACTCTTTACAGTATACGGTTCTACGTCAAGACTACTTTACCGTCCAAGTTTACAATCTGATCGTCGAAACTTATTCCCGGATGTTCTGACATGAGGAGCATGCGAATGCAAGAATACTTCCAGCCATATTGGAACTTCAGTTCGAATCCCGAAAGCAAATACTCAGTGCCTACAAAAACTTGGACTAACGTATTGCGAACATAGAATGGCATGGAGAGATTTTTACAATAAAAATCAGAAATGAAAAGCTTGTGTGCGCGATGTTTTTATTTTCACACGATTATTATGTGACTTAAAATGCCACTAATATTATAAATGTGAAAGTTTGGATGGATCGATGTTTGTTACGTTTGTTACTCTTTCACGCAAAAACTTACAAAACGGATTTAGATGTAAATTGGTATGGAAGTAGCTGATACCCTGGATTAACACAATACATAGGCTACTTTTAATCCCGTGTCTGGATATTCTGTATGTATTTACAAAAAAAATAATCTTTAAGTATTCTATCATTTATCCTACTTTCATAGTACAAGTTTTGCTTAGTTTGGGGTCAGATGGCGCTGGGTGTAATGTCAAACTAAGCCATTGAAATTGGTAAATACAACTCGTATGAAATTGGATTTGGCGCTTAAATGGGCTGCCGGAACACGACTGGTAAGGGGCACATTTTCAACTTGAGGGTTGATAGCTGAACAAATAAGTACTACAAAGCTGAAAAACTAAGTACTACTTTCATTACAAAAACAACTTACCGAAATACAATTTAAAATTGTTGTCAATAAAATATGACATACAAAGTTCATGGACACACATTTCAAGACCTTGAGTTTAACAATTACATAACTCGGTAATTTATTTGTATTTTGTTCTACACATTTGCAAGGTTTTTTTTAACAAAGAAAAGTTCAAGAAAACTATTAGTAAATCGTCACTGAATTGTTTTACATATAATGGATTGAATGAATATATTAAAACTCGAGTACTTAATTGCTCTGCATTGAATTTATTGATAGTTACTAAATTAGTAAAGTATGGTTCCCGATACATTTCCATTTTCTATCTAAATCTTGACAGTTAATTTAGCATCCTTAAAAATATATGTACTTTCTTATAGCATAGGGAAGCCCTGTTGGTTCATTGCTAGAATGTCTACTTCAAGAGCTGTAGGGCGTGGGTTCGATTCCCACATAGGACAAACATTGTGTTGTAAAAACAAATGTTTATTCTGTGTCTGAGTGTACTGTATGTATTTACAAAAAAAACTAATTAAGTATTCTATCAGTTATCGGACTTCCATAGTACAATCTTTGCTTAGTTTGGGGTCAGATGGCGCTGGGTGTAATGTACTGCGATATTTATTATTTATTTATGTAAATAAAAAAATGTACTTTTAGTGAAAGTCTGAAGATCCATAGTTTGTGGCAAGTTCTAGCGTAATAAATAGAGAATAAAAAAAAAATACTATATTGTCTAAGAGCAGACGACCGAAACAGCGAGGTAATTTTATAATCGCTAATACTCAAGTATTAACTTACCTGAGAGACCTTTTTATGAAAACCGTCGATCTGGCAGGTCGTACCTGGGGGATTCTGATGTTTTGGGGTGCGGAACAAATAAAAATACCTAAGATAAAAGTGTAACAATTATTTTTTGGTGCAAACTGTTTTTCCATGTTCCCAATACACCCAAAAAAATCGACTCAATCGGTTGGTGAAAAGACTATGACTTATATTGCTTGAAATGTGTGAAAATAAAAAAAGATATTAATTTTATTTTGTACCATAACCGAACACACAAAAACAAACAAACAGAGACAGTAATTTACAAAATAGGGGCTCACCTCAGCATAATACTCATACAGCGCTGGTCTTTCGGTGAGCCCTTGTAGTTCAAACAAAATAATTATGTACACTAAATATGGACTTTTTGACGCAGAATGAATAAAATGCTATACCAAAAATAAAGAAAAAAATACAATGTAGCAACATTTAACGGGCAAGTCTTGCGAAATAAGGCAATCGATGTGTTTTTGTCAACATTTTTGTGCCGTTATACATCATGTGGAAGTTTGAAATTAATGAATACTATAGTACATATCCCGAATTATTATGCTTGGAGAAAAAATAGTTTCAAACGCTTTTCGTTTCTTGAAATTATGAAATAGAATATGGCCAAATTATTTTTAATCCGTAATCTTGACATCAAAATAATTATAGGAAAGGCGCAATTTTATAGATGCTAACTTTGATGCAGATACATTTAAGGCTTAGACCTTTTATTGTACGTTTTGTTTATTCTATTAGCAGATAAGTACGGATAGTTTGATGAAAATTTCTGATAGTGCCTGCTGAAAATCTCTTTTCTGCGTTACGTCTGTTGCTGTTTTATTTTGGTAGGCGCTACAAACCATCGAGAATCTCTGAATCTGACAATCTAACGTCACGAGTCTCGTGGTCGTGTATAGCACGTCACGAGAGGCCGCAAGAGGTGGGCGCGCGGTGGCGGCGGTACCGAGCACCGCGCGCATGCTTCCCGCCCGTTTTGTATTTGACACTTGACACTGGCAAATATTCAAAACGCGATGCCAAAACAAAAAAAAAACTTCTGTCATAATGTAACAGATAATCAATGTAAAATCCGCTTCCGGCAATAGGAATAAACATTCTGTCTCCTTCTTGCTCGTGGCTATAGTAATTTAACTCTCCTTATCTATTTTAGCGTGACGTCAATGTATTCAAATCTAACGTCAGACGTATGTACGTCTGTGTGAGTGGAAAATATCAATGTAGGTGTTCAAGCAGAAGTTCCCACGGTCGAGGACTTGGCCCTTAATAATTATTTCACGTTCCCTCTAAAACTACATGAAATATTATTGCTCTGAATTATATTTTTTTAATAAATAATGAAAATAAAAGGTTGAACAAGTTTTACTATGGAAACTGACGTGGCCTTCACACATGACGTGGATGTGACCGAAACTACAGTTGGAGTATCCGATATAATTAAACATGGGTAATCGCGCATAATTAAAATAAATATGTTGAACACGACTTACAATCTAAACGTTCGAAAACTTTTCAAAAAACTATTAGAGGTTATACAATAAAAAAATTAAACTGGATAACTGATTCAATAGAAACATTTATAAATTTTGAAATAAACTTGTAAGGTAAAACTGAAAACCAAATTACGTATGTAATCATATTAAAATTTAAATAAACAGATATCGTAGAATATTACACACAGCGCCATCTGACACCAAACTAAGGAAAGCTTGTACTATGGGAGTCAGATAACTGATAGATTGCAAGATATAATACTAACAATTTACTATTGTTAGTTTTATATTTTAAGAAATGTCACGGAACTCTAATTTCCCAAATGATTGCGAGAGAATAGGTTCGGAATCCTATTTAATGACAAGATGCTAGACAAGCTACCATCAGTATTTAGCAGAACAAAAATTATGTTCTCTTCAGTAAAGAATAACATGTCCCAAATTTTCGAGAATTTTGAAAAACAACTAGGTTTTCGTAGTAAAATAAAATGGAGAACATTTTTATTAATTATTTTCTTCCACATTTTTGGATTGTATTGGAGTGTTTTGTATACGTTTCCAGTTAAATGGCAGACTGTAGTTTTTGGTAAGTTTCTATTTTAAAATATCTTTTATAAAATGATATAGTTACCTGATATAGTTGGTCATAACTTAATCATACTAGTATTATAAATATTAAAGTGTTTGTATGTTTAAATGTTTGTTACTTAATGACGCAAAAATTTAATTAAATCATTTCGTTTTTAATTATGCTCATAGTGATCAGTAGGGGAAGCCTTTTCAGCTTTGATACCTCAAAATTTATGTTTGACTAGTCGTGTAAAAAGTTAAAATTCGACTATAAATGACAAAATATGTCCATGAGTATGTATATCTTGGCCAAATAGTATCCTTCCAGGCGAGACAAGAGAAAGAAGTTGCTCGACGCACCGAAAATGCCTGGAAGAGCTATTGGGCCATGAAGGACCTAATGAAGGGTAAATTACCCATGTGCCTGAAACGTAAACTCACGGACATGTGCATTCTTCCCATCCTCACATACGGCGCTCAAACTTGGTCTTTGACAATCGAGCAAAGGTCCACACTCGCGGTTTGTCAACGAGCGATGGAGCGCAGCATACTGGGCGTAAGGTTATTAGACCGCATAAAAAACTCAGTACTGCGCTCCAAAACTCAGATCATTGATGTAACTCAAAAATCTGCCATGCTAAAGTGGGACTGGGCTGGACACGTCTGCCGAATGCCAGCGGAGCTATGGGCGAAAACCCCCACCGACTGGGTCCCGGAGGTTAAACGGCCACCAGGCCGGCCTAAAAGGCGGTGGAAAGATGAGCTCGATGCCCACAATAAAGAGTGGACCACAACAGCACACAACAGAGAGGTGTGGAAGGGGGGGAGAGAGGCCTTTGCCCAGCAGTGGGACAAAATGGGCTAAATAATAATAATAATAAATGACAAATTATATTTTAATCGTGTAATATTCTTATGTTTCAGCTTTTGCGATAGCATATATGAATGCACTAGGCATCACAGCTGGAGCACATCGTATGTGGACACACAAATGCTACAAGGCGGCACTTCCATTAAGAATATTTCTTATGTTAGGATTTTCTGGTGCTGGACAGGTAATCCAATTTGATAACTCTTTTGCTTTTGTGATACGGTTCACATTTATGATATGTAATCATAAATGATGAGAACGATATCTTCCTGTCGGCTTAGCATACCCTAAACGTATTGCCCGAGCCAGTCCTGGAGAATGGTAGTTGTTCCTAAAGTCCTGTTGGCTCATTGGTAGTATTATCAACTTTAAGAGCTGTAGGGCGTGAGTTCGATTTCCGCCCAGGACAAACATTTTCGGGTGTAAACAAATATTTGTTCTGTCTAATCACTCAGACGAGTGTTCTGTATGTACTGACAAAAAAAGTATTTGTGTTTTCTATCAGTTATCTTAATTCCATCGTACAAGCTTTACTTAGTTTGGGGTCAGATGACGCTGTGTGTCCTATGAAATTTATTTATTTATTTAAAGGGAACTGCTATTTCATGCTAAATAAACCAAAATCTTAAAGAAGAAGCTTATAACCTTGTATTCGAGTCCTGTAGCTTGGTTGTCGTACTGTTGTTACAAGCCTGACGCCCAACTTGAACTGTGGCTTTATTGATTACAATATCTTACAGAACTCCATTTACGACTGGGTTAGAGACCATCGAGTTCACCACAAGTACAGCGACACTG
This sequence comes from Biston betularia, assembly GCA_905404145.2. Taxonomy (NCBI): domain Eukaryota; kingdom Metazoa; phylum Arthropoda; class Insecta; order Lepidoptera; family Geometridae; genus Biston; species Biston betularia. The sequence continues at coordinate 4,424,205 of FR989877.1, forward strand.
AAGCCGACCCTCACAATATCAGCAGAGGGTTTACATTCGCGCACATCGGCTGGCTGATGCTGAAGAAGAACGACCTCGTGCTGGAAAAGGGACGTCAGATTGATATGAGTGACATCGTTCAGGATCCTGTCGCTATGTTTGAGAGGAAGTGAGTTTAAAGATACTTTTAGATACTTTAAAGTTAAGTTTTTTAAAGAGATACACTAGCACGATTAAGATGTAGATAGAAGCTTAGGCTGATTAGCAAACCTTAGTGTAAGAGAACTATTGAGGAGCCCGAAAGTTATTACACACTTATTGTAATGACATCGAAAGTGTGTTACACTCGTAGCGTAAACGATTTGATATCTGTTTTATAAAGTTTGTTGTTATATTTTTTTCATAAAATAGGCAGGCACATTTCATGCTCATGTCAGTAGTTTCAAGATTTCACGGCAATTCTCATAAATTCGCGTCGATTGCAAATAATTTTGACCACGCAAAATGAGATATGAAACTTTTATTTCATAATATAATTCATGATTAAAAGTTTTGGATTTCATCTGACTCTGTACGAAATTTTATTTGTTCACAGATATTCCAATTTTTTGAGCTTCCTCACGTGCTATTTTCTGCCGTTGACCATTGGGATATTAGTCTTGGGCGAGAAATGGCAGTGCGCTCTTGCGTGGCACTGCTTGATCAGAGTTTTGCTCGTACTTCACGGTGAGATGACGGTTAATAGCTTAGCGCATATGGTTGGAGACAAGCCTTATAACAAGTAAGTAAAATGAATTAAGTAGGTATACTTTTTTCATGATTGACGAGCTACGTTTTTTTACTACAGCTCGCTGATGTTAAGTAACAGTGTGGTCGAAGATGAAACTACCTAACCTGGAATGGAACGAGCTTTTTTCTATTCAAAATAGGTTCGCGTTTGACCACACTCTGCCTGATATTAAGCAGAAGTGTGGTCTAAGATGGAGCACGCTTATCTAGAAGAAACCTATTTACTCCAGATTTGAAGCTATCAAGTGTGGCTGCCGGAATACACCAGCTGAAAACAGTCATCTTTGATTTGAAATAACAATAAAAGTATTTTTTTATTAAATTTCAGGAGCATCAATCCTACTCAGAACCGTTTCGTCTCCACGATCACAGTGGGAGAAGGTTGGCACAACTATCACCACATGTTCCCCAACGACTACAAAGCGTCAGAAACTTTCGACATTCTTGACGGTGCGACTTTCTTCATCAGAACCTGGGCCAAAATGGGCCTGGCTTGGGACTTGAGAGAACCTACTCCAGAACTCATCCAAGCTGTTATAAAGAAGCACGGGAACGTACCAGACGAAAAGAACGAGACTCCAGATAGCGATGTCAGGACGAATAAAGACTCAGTTTCATTCCCGTCTAATGATATTGGACATTTGCATTCCCGTGTATCGGCAGCTCTTGGTTAAGCGTAGGGTAAAAAGCAAGTATTAGTAACGGCGGAAGAAAATGGGCTTACCGCTTTTTAAATAAATCTCATGTATTTACATAATATATAGACAAAAATGTTTCAGTTTGAACGATTCTGATTTCGTTTGTCAAAACTGTCGTAATTTTTTCAAATTATGGGGGAAAAAGAGGGGCTTAGATGAAACGGAGCAACGTTTGGTAGAAATTAACGCCACGCTATTGCAATTAAGACTAATGTATATATTTGTCATACTTGACAAAGTTTAAGAATTTTTAGTGATTTAGTGCTTAGCTATTTATAGTATATTTTGAATTTATTAGTGGCTTTGTGTATAATGCTATTTTAGTATAGTTTGTGTTTATTTTACCAAGCACAGTCTATTATATTGTATGAAATAAGAACCTATTAATAAACATTTGAATGTGTAATCGTTTGCAAGATGTTTCATTCGTACTAACTCATAATTTTTCGTACAATAACATAATATAGTAGTGCTAAAATAATATATACCTTTCCGCTGCAATGAAATAAGAATTAAAATGATTGAAATCTAAAAAAAATTACAATTAATTTTATCAATCAATTTGCGCGGATTAGAATGGTTTTAATCAGTGCCTTCCATTAAAATTGCGTAAGCAAATTCTGCAGCTGTGCTAATAGGTAACTGGAATCGTTTTTTTTTTAATTATTGACTAGGTTTTCAACAACAACTCATCTGCTGTTAAGTGACGGTGTGGCTGAAAATCTGTGAAGCAACATCCCAAAATGTTATTTTAATTAGCTGGATTTGTACTGAATGGTATAAATGCATTAATCTGTACAATACATAAACGTAGGTAAAGTAGTAAGTAATGTTTTAAATAGCTGCGGCCCGCGGTGTTACTCGCTACATGTTTTCTGAATAAAAAGCCTATGTGTTAATCCAGGGTCTCAGCTACCTTCACACAAAATTACATCCAAATCCATTGAGTAGTTTTTGCATTAAAGAGTAACAAACATCTGGATGGATTCCATCCATCCAAACCATCACATTTATTTATCATATTATTAGCAATCTATTTGAAAAAAATAATTAAATTAAGAACAGCCACTCCACTGTAACTCTGTTCTAAACAACGGATTATTTCCCCGCCTAAAGGGAAAAAGAGTGCGAAAACTTTAATTAAACAAGTTTAGTGAGAATTGAGCCGGGACTTTTGTAAACGGATAATCGAAGACGTTTTATCCACCTGAGGACGGACACGGATTCTAAATGGTTTGGCAGTTCTTAACTGGAGCGGTTCTAAACCGGAGATCTTTAAGTCTATAGACATATTGCCTAAAGTATACCGGAATGGTTCTTCAACAGCTGTTCTAAACCGGAGATCTATAAGTCTATAGACATATTGCCTAAAGTATACCGGAATGGTTCTTCAACAGCTGTTCTAAACCGGAGATCTATAAGTCTATAGACATATTGATACGTTCGTGTCATTACTTTTACATTAAAAAAAATTATAACTGTTTACAAGTAGATAAGTCAGTCTCAGTCTCGACCAAGCGCTCGAAGAGTCAATACGTCCTGTGGATTCTTCGTGTAGAGGCGAAACACGTGTCGGCAAGTGGTTACTGCAGAGAGAGGAAGATTTTAAGACTTGTGGTTATTTTAATTAGATTTTTGTCAAATTACATTTTTAAAAGTTTATGTCAAATTAGTTCTAGATGTAAAGTAAGATTATGTTTTTAATTAATAAGTTGTTGTCAAATTAGTTAAATTTAAGTCCTCATCACTGTTGTAACTGGAACGACTGTTAAGCGAAAACAAACTAAATATATACCTTGAATATTCAAAATGAACTTACGCAAAGTAACGCCTGAATCAATCAGTTATGAAGTAGATAAGTGTTGTAAATGTAGTGTTCCATAAAAATTAATACTATTCATTTATTATAATTATATTTTCATTTTCGTAAAAGTGTTTTCTGTCATCATATCGCCGAGAGATGTTTGTAATATTCAATGAGATGCGTTTATTGACCTACATAACGTAATAACTCAGAACGTTTCACCTAAAGCGTGAAATGTTAATATTTTCACAGCTTTTTCGTCTCGTAAACATTTCTATTTCGTAAGCTTTAACTGGTAAGTGTAAAGGCAGTTAGCAAACGTGTGTGGTGTTTTTTTAATGTTGTATTTACGTAAAAGCATGTACCTATACGATTATTCTTGTACCATTGTACCCATAACCTATCCTACTTAATATTATAAATGCAAAAGTTTGTTACTCTTTCACGCAAAAACTACTCAGCGGATTTAGATTAAATTTGGAATGGACGTAGCTGAGACCCTGGATTAACACATAGGCTACTTTTTATCCCGAAAACATGTAGCGGATAACACCGCGGGGCGCAGCTAGTACGCAATAAATTAATTATGAGTTATGAAAACCTTCTGGACCGATTTCACAAATTCTTTCGCCATTAGATTGCTACATTCTCCCTGAGTAACATAGGCTATATTTATTACTAGAATTTAACTAAAAATAATTGCCCAACCGTGCGTGACCGGGACGGGTCGCTAGTTTGTTATACTTTTGTTAGATGACAGCCTACGTATTTAGTAAAATGTAAAGCATAAAGGAATAGGACAAAGCGGAATTATAATTTTAAGCCTGCTCAAAGGGACCTAAATTATATCCAGGTTTTTTTTCCAAGTCCAGAACTATGCCCAAGTTATTTATAATGATCGCTTAGTACACTCCAAGCTTATAACCCTAATGATAACACAAACACACAACATAAAATTAATTATACTTTTGTTAAAAGATTGTATGCGTATTTAGTAAGACGTAAAGCATAAGGGGAGGTAGGACAAAGCGGGATTATATTTTTAAGCCTGCACAAAGGGGCCTAAATTGTGTCTAGGTAGATTAATCACGGTCGATTGTTAGCTCGCGGTTATCGCCAGCGCTGTTCACAACAATAGTATGTCCGGCACCCACTCAAACAATGTAGCGTCGGCCACCATTCACAGACACACACAAGGATACAAACTCTAAAGTGTGAGAGCTCAAAATCGCATGCGCGCAGCATCTGGCCTCTTCCCCTATCTTTCGCTGCTCACACATTTGAAACGACTCAATAAACGCGTAAAGTAGCATCTAGAATTCAATCTTAATTGTATTGACGTAAGGTAGGTATTCGTTTTGGTGGTAGTAGTGTGGATGAAGCTCAAACGCTAGACGGCATGGCAATGAGCTTCCAGGACTCTGATTTTTTAGATGAACCTCGTTCGCTCGGAGGCTGGGACGTATCGTGATGCGTCACAAACTGAGCGGTTACGTCGCGTAAAGAGAAACTTGACGTGCGAAAATTTTGGACGTACGAAAAATTTTCGTGATTGACGGAAAAATTTGACGATAGTCAGTTGTCTAGTGAAAAATTTCGTAGTGATTTTGTTTTGTGACTTGTGATGGATTGCGCGATTTGTGAAACAAAGTTTGTCGAGACTCGTCGGTGTCTTAATGTAAGTCAACAACTACGCGTATTCTTTGTTCAAACTGTTTTTAATAGCTTCTTTAATTTTAATTTACAATTTCTTTTTTTAAATTAATTCAGTACTTATCATTGCCAATGGAAGTGTCTAGACTAGATTTATTAATAAATATTTGGAAATTCGTACTGAGTGACCATCACTTAATATCCGGCGTGGTGTTTAACCACAGTTCATCTGATAATTAATGACAGTGTAGACGAAGATGACACCTAGCCTGGTTGCTTAGCCACTAAGCCACTTGCTTAGTTTGGGGTCAGATGGTGTAATTACCTACGATATTTGTACTTATATTTTTTTATTTTTAATCATATAAGTATACACATACAATACATTTTTTTAACAGCTCTGTTGGCTCATTGGTAGAATGTCTGATTCAAGAGCTGAAGGGCGTGGGTTCGATTCCCACCCAGAACAAGCTTTGTTGTACAAACAAATGTTTGTTCTGTGTCTGGGTGTACTGTATGTATTATAAGTGTATGTATTTACAAAAAAAAATGTATTTAAGCATTCTATCAGTTACCTGACTTCCATAATACAAGCTTTGCTTAGTTTGGGGTCAGATGGCGCTGTGTGTAATGCCCTGCGATATTTATTTATTTTTGCTCGTATAAGTCTACGTTGCACTAACACAAATTAGTATTATTTTTATGTTGTTTTGTTTTTTTATCTCTTTAAGATTTCATGCTATAATATGCCGATCGTTGAATTACAATAAAGTTGTATTTTATACAATTTTTCCAAATAAATTATTAGTAATGATAGTTATTTTAAATTGATACTACGGCAGTTTAGTTGGGAGACGGTCTTACTGCCGAACTTGAGGTCCGGGGTCAAATCCCACAGCATGCGCTTATGTAAAATATGATAGAGAAGGGTAACACCGCGGGGCGCAGCTAGTACCTAATAATATTGTAGATGTGAAAGTTTATGACAATGGATGGATAGATGTTTGTTAATCTTTCACGCATTATTTACTAAACGGATTTGGATGAAATTTGGCATACATATAGTTTATGCTCTGGAATAATATATAGGATACTTTTTATATTGCAAACTGAACAAATTTTTTGTTAAACTCCACGTGGAAACTTCACATTGTTTTCGCCGATTTAGATATATAAATTAGTTCTTTATTACTTACAACAAAAATATCTTATTTTAAGTGATTTTAATTGTATATTTGACGTTTAGTCTAATATAGAAAAAAAAAACAATAATTATTATCTATCTTATCTTAATTACTCATAAGTAATTAAATAGCAATTAGTGAAACAAGTGGCGGCTTTAATGCCAAAAAGCGAAAGAGAAACTCATAATAAAAATAATTTATTTTAGGTAAGAAATGTAAAATAAGCTGATTACTGAAAAATTATATTATTATCTCTGTCTTATATACCTATATCAAACAAAGTCGGGTTACAACACTTATAACTCGAGAACTGCTGAATTTTCATGATTTTTAATTTGTTGGATTTATCTCCGTCTCGATTAACCGAATAAATAAAAATAATGGAAAATAGACTAAGAAAAAAAATATGAACGAAAAATCATTTGTTCCCGGGTGGACGACCATTTTAACTTTTCTAATGTAACCTTATGGTGTCTGACATAACTGTCAGTCGTTTGACAGAATGTGTGCTGCAAATAAAATAATATGTCAAAACAGATGCATGGGTCGGAATTATACTTTTGTAGTAATGATAGCGCGGTAGGTTCGCATGCCGAAGGGCGTGGGTTCAAACCCCAACAATGAGTTTGAGCTGCCGGTGAAGGAAAACATCGCGAGGAAACCATAGCATGGTGGTAGGGTACTTTCTAGTACTCGGCTGGCTAGCTACCACCCTCAAGTTGAAAATCTGCCGCCAAGCATCTAACGGTGTGTTCCGGCAGCCTCACTTCAGAGCCAGTGCAGGCTAGGTGTGCTTTACCATCTTCGTCCACACCTTCACTTAACATCAGGAGCTGTGGTCAAATATCTAGCCTGTTAACCATAAAAAAAAACTGATAAAATAATTAATTTATCATTTAATTTTCTTAGTGCATATATTACATTAAGGCAGGACAACGTCTTTCGGGTCACCTAGTATAGTATAAAACAAAGACGTTTCCAGCCTTCTGTTCGAAACCATTTTTTTTTCCACTATTACCATGTCCATACAAGTCCTATGTAACATACATAGATTACATAGGACTCATGCTAGCCTATCCACTTTCCAATAATAATGGTTTCGAAGTAACAAAAATATTACGAAGGTACCTAGAAGCAATTACGGCTATCTGATAGGTGCTAAAGATAGATGAAAGGTCAAAGGTAAACATCCAAACTATTGTCGCGAGCTTGTTCTTAATTATTTCTAACAGCAATCATTATCGTGGCTAATCGAAACATAACAATAGATTTAAAAATATGTTACATACATTACTTTTTTTTTTTTATTAATTTATTCTGGCCATGGATGTTACACAACTCCTTCAGCCGGAGTCTAACATTAATTACAAATTATATTATAAGTGACAAATTAAAAATACATGCAACTATACTTAAAAATAGGCATATAAAAAACTTTGTTTTCTAGCACGTCTTCAATGCGGCGGGGAACACTGACAGAATTTTTCACTGCTATGTCACTAATGTCACTGGCAAAAACAAGTCGTTGAAGGTTGAATTTTGAGCACTCAAAATAATATGATTAATATCGGCATGTGGTTGGGAACAGTGTGAGCAAGAAACTTCTGAAACTATACGAAATCTGTACAAATGAGCCGGAACCAAACAGTGTCCAAAGCGGAGACGATTTATAACAGTAATAAACTTTCTGCCACAATATTTAAACTTATTGTACCAAGGAGTTGTTGGTAAGTTACATACATTACTAGCCCTGCGGTGTTACCCGCTACATGTTTAGAGATAAAAAGTAGCCTATGTGCTAATCCAGGGTCTCAGATACCTCCATACCAAATTTCATCCAAATCCGTTCAGTAGTTTTTGCGTGAAAGAGTAACAAACATCCACACATCCATCCAAACTTTCACATTTATAATATTAGTCCACAGATGACTGGGAAAAGTTTTATCTGTATAATATTTGTGTTCTGTAGCGATGATTTTTTGTTGACAGGCCAGATTTTTTGACCACAGCTCACCTGATGTAAAGTGACGGTGTGGTCGAAGATGGTAACCACAATTTTTGGAAAATTGTTAACATTCGGCGACGTGATTTTTCTCCGTCCCCGCCAATAAATTTCAGCGGCAGAGAAAATTTCTAGCGATATAATTTTTAAAATCCGAATATGCCAAAAAAAATCGAGTACAAGTTTGAAGAGCCAAATGAGCTCAAACTATCTAGCTATTTATTATAATTAAACTAATAAATCAGCGCTACATCCAATATTTTCAACCTAATTTAGATTGTATCACGATAAATGTTTTTGACCTAATTTAAAGTTATTATAATTTTCTGCCTTGTTTACGTAATGTTGTATCGGATGCCATAAAACGTTTAGAGATTCATAAACTACATAAAATCCAGTCTCATTTGATCTAGATAGCATAAATTTAATTAAGCTTTATAATTTTGTAATAAAAAGTTTTGATAGACGTAATTCTTGCAATTTAGTAAGTGTATCAAAGATTACACAGTAATGTGTTGTTTTTTAGGATTTGTTTTTATTATCTTAATCAATTTATAGGTACTAATAAATAAAAAATTACTGTACTATAGTTAAAATGATTTAGCATTGAAGCGTCACCAATTAATCTATTCTATTCTTTAAATAAGTCCCCAGCATACAAATGTGGGAACCTCAGTAAAAATACAAATAAGAGAGGCCTATGCCCAGCTTTGGTGGACAAATGAACAATGGTGTCTAAAAATGCCAAGAGGGTCACTACGCGCCAGCAACAAACGATTGCGCGATTCAGCGATTGACCGCGCGACAGTAGCGACATCTAGTTTTATTATACGTAGGTATACTATTCTGCGTAATGTACACTAACATTGTAAAGAGGAAAGATTTTATTTTTTGTTTGTTTGTTTGCATTGAATAGGCTCCGAAACTACTGAACCGATCTTAATAATTCTTTCATCATTAGAATGCTACATTATCACTGAGTGACATAGGTTATATTTATATTCGTATATATATATATATATACGGACCGCTAGTGTTAGATATAAATACTTTTTATTGTTCACATTAAAGGTTGTATATTAAATACAATACAAAAATAAAATAAAAAAATAAGTAGTTTTGCAAAGTAGTATTACGCCAAAAGATGGGCATTGTATTCTTTCATTGTGATAAAAAAACTTTTCTGGACAAAAATATACCTCATCTTGAATTTGAAAAATATTGAGAGCAGGGTCTTTTTACGTTATTTCAGGTTCAAACCTTTCGTTCACGTTGTTAAGTAGCTACTGTCCCCCTACACCTTTCAGCTTAGCCCTGCCGTTCCGCGTACCCTCTATAGTGTTTGCTATATTTAGAAATTCCAATTTTCCGCTTACTCCTTTCGATTTGCCAACTGTGCACCTTCGAGAACATCGCTATATTGGTTTTGTTTGCTGTTCGTATAGAAAGTACCTTATTTGCATTACAAAATTTTCCTATATGAAAACTAGAAAACAAAATAGCAGGAATGTTTGTGCTCGACTAATAAGTACCCGATCATTACTAGTTTTAGTTTTATCAAACAAAAGTTGCGCTTTGCGGTGAAATTCCCCCGAATATCGTTTTGCTTGCGCGAGATAAAAACTTGTTTACCTACACAGTAATAATTTATTTATTTTATACGTTTATCTGCCACCAAGTATTTAACAGTGTGTTCAAGCAGCCTCACATGCAATTCAATTCTAATCCAGGCTAGGTGGAGTTTGAAAAAAAAGTTTAGAAATTCTATTTTATGAAATATTATTTTCTTAAAACTGCAAGCAGTATGTTTGTCAAGATGTGTATGCCTATAACTGGCGCATGTATCGGAATATAACTTTTTAACCAACTCATAAAAGGAGGAGGTTCTCAATTTGACGGTATGTTTTTTTTGTATGTATTTCTTTTTTTGCCTTGTAGTTTATACTTCAGAGAAGGTTCCATATAAACTAACAAATAAATAAAAAAAAATATTTACAACGATGATATTTTCGTTTACTCTGAAACCTCGCGGTTTTATTGGAGCAGTGCGTTTAGTTGGCCATGGAGTCAGTTTTTTAAATTGTAAATGTATATGTGTTTTTTAATTTAGCAATATGTGTGCTGTTGGCGTACCTTAATAAATAAATATATGTGCTTTACCATCTTCGACCACACCGTCAAGTAACATCAGGTGAGGTGTGGTCAAACACTGAGCTTGTCAACAATAAAAAAAGTACTAGATGACGCAAACACTCACTGTGCTCATTTCAACTGAAGAGAAGTGTATGCACCTTGTTCAAACATAATATACTATTAAGTACATTGTGGCGGGTTCAGGGGGTGGCAAGCAGGCCAACCGCCCGGGGCTTCGCATCCTCGCGCAACTACTCAAGTAGAAAAAGTCATTACTATAGATATTCGAATTTCGTGGCTCGCATTTCAGAAATAAAAGAAAACCCCACCTGTACGTACGGTTTCATTATTAGTACAAACATGTTAAAGGTCACTCGAGCACTCGAATTATTTTTTTACTAGAACAGACACAAAGAAAATGACATTGCAGACTTCCGCAACATGAATGATGAAATTGATTTAGTCATAACTGTTTCGATAGTCACGAATGATGAGTCATTTACTAAAACGTGGACAGGACTTACTTTATGTGACTTTGACTGTAACTAAGACATATTTTACTTCATTCTATGAGCCTTGCATAAATATGGCTGGCAGAATGAAAACAAACAAAATTCCGAGATTCCAAAAACTCGAACTAAAATGGTTAATATCTACCTTCATTGTACGAACCGCTAAACAATAGCATTCGTTGCCTGAGTGGATGTTTCATGACAAGCTGGGTGTCTTTAAGTCGCGAGTGACTCGGTCTTTTAGGCGAGCGTGTTCCATCGTAGACCGCATCATCGCTTAACATCAGGCGGGATGGCGGTCATAAGTAAGCCTTTTTGTATTAATAAAAAAACATACAACATACAATACATATTACATAGGTATTTAATAGTTTAACACGCTGCAAAAAAAATACTAAAAAGGAACTTATACGTATTTTAGAGAATTGTTTAATCAAAAATTGCTAATTCACAACGGCAAAAATTTAACATTCTAACAAATATTTTTAGGAAAGACCTTTTTCATAATATAATAAAACTTTGAAAATGTATCATACCAACAATACGTCATTTAAATACATTATTATTATGTATACATAAGTAGTATATGTATTATTTTATAGATGTTTTTTTATGTATTAGTGTTACAGTGTATACATCTCCCGTCTGTTTTTAATCTGTATCGTATTTTCCATTCTTGGTTGTCTGGAAGAGATCGCTCTTAACGGCAAGGTCGCCACTTAAATATATATCGCAGGACAATATATGCAACGCCATTTGACCCCAAACTAAGCAAAGCTTGTAGCTACTATGGAAGTCAGATAACTGATAGAATACTTAAAAACTTTTTTTTTGTAAATACATACTTATAATAGACGCCCAGACACAGAACAAGCATTTGTTTGTACCACAAAGTTTTGCCCTGGGTGGGAATCGAACCCACGCCCCTCAGCTCTTGAAGCAGACATTCTACTAATGAACCAACAGGGCTGTCCTTGTGGCACATTAGCTCATAAGACTCTTTTGTTTTCTGTTCTTTTTTATATTTTTGGTGTGCACTTTCTTCGACAAGAGTTTCTATCTATTTACCAACAAAATTATAATGATGTAATTGTTGCTATCATTTAGGGCTGAAACAACGAAAAATTCCCCATTTTCAAGAACTTTGCAAAGGAAAAATAATGTAACATTATCACGGGTTAAAGTGGCTCGAAGCTAACATTTAGTAGGGGAGAATTAACCTCTGTCAAAAAGTTTTTCAATTATGTCGACGTGATAACGTGCACGAAATATGTACAATTCGAAATATTTACCGTACGGAACTTACCCGAAACTTCCACAAGTGTCTACAAAGGGTCCATGAGGTGTGAAGCTTTATTCTAATAAAGTGCTCCAAGGCCACTTTAAGTTAAAGGTTGAGATCCCATTAGATGATACTGTACTCATCACATTATTAATTACCTCTTCCTTATTTTTTATTGAGGAAATTAATAGTACTATATATTATTTTAACTAGCAATTTTCAACCTGACAGCCCCATTGGCTCATTGGTAGTATATCTGCCTTGAGAGCTGTAGGGCGTGGGTTTGATTCCCACTCAGGGCAAACATTTTGTGGATACACAAATGTTATAAGTATGTATTTACAAAAAAAATGTATTTATGTATTCTATCAGTTATCTGACTTCCATCACACAAGCTCTGCTTAATTTAGGGCAGATGGCGCTGTGTGTAATGGCCAACGATATTTATTTTTATTCATTTAATGCATACATAGCCTAAATTACCAATGATATCGAAGATTTGCGTGTGGTTTTCCTTGAAAAAAGATTAATAATACATTAGTTCGGTTTTTTTGTTTTTACTTGAAATTGGACAAATAAGGAAGCGAGAGTATACATACGTATAAAATATATCATAGACAAAATGAAGGGAAAAAACACAACAGTTTACAACGTAACAAAATTAAATAAGCGTTAACTTTGTCGGGATCTTGTGGGTAAGGGTATTTTGGTACACATAAAAATCAAAAACCAATTTCCCTCGGCAAGAAGATAGAAATCAGTTTATTTTTTCTATGAATGTATTAGATTTGGTTGTTTATTGGATTTTTTGGGACCAAACGAGGCTTTTGTGCTTCTTTGATATTCTTTGTTTCATGGAATTTTTTGACCATGCTCATTTTATTTCAGGTATTATTTGGGTCGAGTAATATGCTCGTTATAAAATGTTGATTTCTTGTCTGAGATAAATACGAAATGAAAAATTCACAACCTTATCAATAAAGAAATAGTTATTTGTTGTATTAAGCTGTATTGTTTGTTTCTCATCCATACGGCCAAGGGATGGAACAACTATCTTCTAGGTCTGCGTTCTTCATCTTCGACCACAGCATCGCTTACCATCAGCGAGTTGGTGGTCAAATACGGAACTATCCGTATAAAAAAAGTATTGTTGTTATGTAGGACTATTTTGAAGTACAAAGACCTTTTTTAGTGTACCTATTGCGTATTGGCTTTGAGCGATTTGTTTTTTTGCATTTTTATTGTTTAGTAAAAGTATTTTTTAATATAAAAGTAATGAGCCGAACGAGACTCTCTCCTGATGGTAAGAGATAACACATGTCCATAACCATTGCAGCTATATACATAACATTGAATAGCAACATTAAGTCCAGATCATCTCTGCTTTGGCGCTCTTTATTTTGAGATTTAGGAATTTTTTTGTAGATTGAAATAAGTAGTCTTCCTTCATTTTAACCAATCAATAAAATTTCAAAGAAACAATATTCAGAATTTTAAAACAATTTAAATGTTCGTTTTTTTTTTTTTTAATGTTAAAAGTAATGAAATGAACGAGACGCTCTCCTGATGGTAAGAGATAACGCCTGTCCATGACCATCGCAGCGATACACAGAACAAAGTCCAGGGCATCACTGTTCGTGAATATACATTTCCAAAATCAACATTTTAAAAACCATTCAGCAATCACAGAACAATTAAGACCCCAAATAATACAGATTTGCTTTCATGAAACTGAATAGCGGACAATCAACGAAAATCGATGGTAATTAATACCAGGTACGGTATCAAATTACGTATTTATTTATTACTGAAGCCTCAGGGATGAAAGTTTTAGTTACTTGTACACGATAGCTGTCACGGATTGTTCAGAAATGCCCAATAGATAGTTAATAAAAAGTATAAATTAAAAATTTAAAAATCCCCGACAGATGTATCGTAGGTATTCTACTAGTCAAGCCCCTTTGATTTGATACCCATATTGAGAGAGTTGTAAAAAAATATGTAATCCGCCATTTTGTGGCGGCGGCCATCTTGGTCACACGCACACACAGAGGGAGAGACACGTCAAACTTATAACGCTCCGTCCTTTTTGCGTGGGCGGTTAAAAATATCAAAATTAACTATTTGATTTTAACTCAATTCTTAAAGATATTTAGAAATTATTTTGCGAAAAGACTAGTGACCATGCCCAGTAGCATCGTTAGGTATTTACATACGAATTTGACCGACTTAAGAATTACAGTTTTGTACATGCGTAAATTTCCCCTCTTTTCCCATAATACGGGTCTCGAGTCTGGTGTTGAGCCGCTGCAATACTGTACATTCAGTTAAGATATAATACATACATTATACATAATGTGATAAAATCGTAAACGAGATGTTTCTTTACATTAAATACTAGCGGATACCTCGCGGTTTCACCCGCGTAGTTTCCGTTTCCGTGGGAATACAGGGATAAAAAGTCTATGTCACTCAGGGATAGCGTTGCTTCCCAACGGTGAAAGAATTTTTAAAATCGGTCCAGTAGTTTCGTAGCCTATTAATTACAAACAAACAGACAAACAATCAAATCTTTCCGCTTTATCATAGTATAGATTATTTTCCTTCTACGACGTAACTAATGTACGGTTTCATCCAATCGAGATTTCACTTTATACACCATCTGTCAGGGTTGTACCTTAGGGGTCTACTTTCATTACCCCACGAATCAAATGATGCAATATTTATTAGCGAGGGGATGCCCAGACACTAATTACTTTCCTAATGGCCACGCTTTTTGGTCCTGGGATTAAATTGAATCCATACGATCCTTGTCACAAGACAAAGGAACTATTTTTTATTCATGAAACGAATGGCAAAGTAATGTACGAGAGAGCAACCTTTGAATGAGCCCGGGAGGAAATTAAAGAGCGACTGTGAAAGTCGGTCGTACTTAAGGTTACCATATGACAGTCTTTTACGCAATTGCGGAATTAAATAGGCATTCGGCTGCTTTGTAGCTCCGTTGGTGACTTTTTGCTTTAGATAGAGAGAACATTTTTTATATATGTGTATCTACCATAAGTTTCAAGTACCTACCAAGTTCCTAAGTTATGTACGTAGTGTCGCTGACATCAAACGGTGAAGAAAAACATCGTGAGGAAACCTACATGTCCATTAAAAAATCTCGAAGATGTGTCATGTCTGCCAAATTGCACTTGGCCAGCGTAGTGAACAAATGAGACGAGGCCCGCGCCCAAAAGTGGGATAATTTATAAAAACAGGGCTAGTTTTGATTTGGTGTACCAAAATTTAAAAAAAAATAACAGATATAGACTTTGTATAGGCACTGCAAGAGATGATAACGATAAGGCCGCCACTAGTGGCACTTACTCATAAGATTGTTTTGTTTCCTGTACTTTTTTTTATTTTTGGTGTGCACAATAAAAAGTTTCTTGAGCACACCAAATTTTTGCTTCGACGACAAAGAGTTAATCAATCAATTATCTCGCATGATGTTACAAATTCAAATAATCCAGATGTTCTTGTTGTCTATCCTTTTCTGATTTCTTTTGTGCACGAGAAACAGCCTTTGTTGTGTATGAGTTTAACTCTAACTCAGATTAAATTAACTAAATTTGTCAACAAATACTTGAGAAAATTAAAATAATTGACAGTGGAAAAATGCAGTAGTGTAATGCCAGAACAAAAAAAAAATAAGTAGTATAGTTCTAAGATCCTGCCAGAAGTTCTTGTGTCGTATTATAATATCAAGCTCTATTATGTTCGAAACACGACAAGCCGTGTATCTATTTGATCATATTTCTTAGTAGGTATTACTCACATAACAAAACCCGAACCGAAAATCTCTTTCATGATTCCCATCAATGCAAATGAAACTATTCTAAATACGCTCGCTTCTGTAGTAGATTTAGTAGCTGCATCTGTAAACAGATGTCCCTAGACATAAAGAGTTAATTATCTAAGAATATCGTGCGCCGCTCGGCACGAGAATAGCTCCCTTGGGAACTTGCGTTTGTTTTATTCTGTGTTTGGATGTTGAATATTCGAAATGGTTGGCGTCGATTTTTGGTGGATCACTGAATAAAGCAAGTTTTTTTAAATATCATAAAGCGTTTGATCGCCATCTCGCCTGATGTTTAGCGAAGATGCGCTTTATGATGGAGCACCTATAAGAAATCTCAGTCATCAGTTTACCTATAAGAAATCTGTAATTGAACACAATTCTGTAATTGCGAAAAAAAATTGCTGTTTCATAACGTTGGTCACTAAAGGTCTGCAAACTTTTTCTATGGAAATGAAATTTTTTTTGAGGATTTCTAAGTTGTGCCCATTCTAAAAATTGTGTACAATGGTGTGTACAATGACCTCATTCAGCTTAGTACATATACAAAATTATTAAGGCAATACCTACATTAATGTAGGTTTTTTTTTTTTTATATTAGATAGGCTTGCGTTTGACCGCCATCCCGCCTGATGTTAAGCGAAGGTGCGGTCTACGGTGGAGCACGCTCGCCTAGAAGAAACCGATTCACTCGCGACTAATAAATTGAATTTCGTTTGATCGCGAGCTCTTTCGATAGAAAGCGAAAATGCTTATTTAGTATTAAATGATGTATAAATTTACAATTAACAAAAAAAACCGACTCCATGACACTTAATAGGCCAACTAAACGTACTGCTCCAATCAAACAGCGAGGTTTCAAAGTAAACAAAAATGTCATCGATGTGAACAGTTTTTAGGTTTTTTTTTTATTTTTTAAAACCCGCTCAATCGATTTCGGTTAAATTTATATGAAGCCATCTCTGAAGTATGATCTACAAAAAAAAAAGATTCATAAGACGATTCATAATTGGCGGAATGACCCGCAAAAAAACATACAGTCGAACTGTGAACTTCCTTTTTTTGAGTCGAATGATAAATTGTATAGAGCTTTACGTAATTATTTACAATGGCGTTTCTATCACAAAGTGTGCCCAATAGTTTACTAGTAATAAAGCAAACAAAATATTATATAAAATGTAACTCTTTATATACTTACTTTATTCTATAAAGGGATTTATCCTTTAAGGGATTTCGGACCGACCTAAGATCCCTCGCGACTTGAAATACTATTGGGGTCAAATCACAATAAGAACACCTTTCTTGAATTTCTTTTGAACACTCTTTTCGAACTAAATCGGTAAAAGAAAAAAATTGATAAGCAACAATAGTAGAATTATCGCAACATATGCCGAGCTTACCGCTGCCTTCATTGAAATTTACAAGAGCTTAGGAGTTCTGATGTAGAGAAAATCGCGTTGTCGTTGTCTACTACGACGGTATAATCAGATTTCAAGAAATTACCTTGTGTAAAGTTGTAAATCGGCAATTAAACTGAATGAAGCAGTTAGAAAAATGTACGTGAATGAAAATATACTGTTAAAAATTATTACGTATTTATTATTCGTTAGCAATTGTCTATTATTGTATTATCAGTTGGCAAGATTAAGAAAGTGTTCAATGTATTATATTTAGTTCATTTCCGCTTAACAGTCATTTCGGTAACAATAGTGACTAGGATTTAAATGTAACTATTTTATCGACAATTTCAAGAACTTATCCCATACATTATTTAATATCTTAAATTTTACATAAACTTAGAACAAAAAAATAATTAAAATACATAACTGCAAGTATTTTTCTTGCTGCAGTAATCACTTGCTTTGTTTTTGCCGTGATATTGTAAATTAATCATAATTGTGATCGATTTAAAACTAAAACATACATACAAACATACACGAGGCCTTAAATTTAACTTGTCGTCTAAAATTTGACTTGTTGACTCTTCAAAAATCAAAAGTCAAGAGTCTACGATTAAGTTTTTAATTAATGAATTGTTGTCAAATTAGTTAAATATAAGTCCTCATTACTGTTGTAACTGAAACGACTGTTAAGCGGAAATAAACTAAATATATACCTTGAATATTCAAAATGAACTTCCGTAAAGTGACGCCCGAATCAATCAATTATTTAATGTATTTTAGTTTTAGATCGATCCTGATTATGGTTTATTTATAATATCGTGGCAAAAATATATTTAATTGCGCAGCCTCCCCATAACCAATCAACATTAACACAGTGAAAATAAATGACGAAGGGATTCTTAAATGCTGTTCTACGGATTACATATACCTATCTTGAAAGACAAAAAATGATATCCATCTTTTGTTCCGAATTGAAACATCACTTGTCCTAATGTATCCCATAATATGTTTCGTTTGTTTGAACCATAAACATGTGTGCATTATCATATTTGTTTTGTTAAGCTTGAAACGGTGCGATGACATACGATATCCTCTTTCTTCCATTTGAATCTAGGCAACAAGATATGGTGTGACTTCCACGTTTCAATGTGAGATTTAATGCATTTTCTTTCTGATTTATAATGGAATCCTTGACAAAATTAACGGGAATCTATCCTATCAATATATAGTACAATAGTATTGTACGTGATTAAAATAGATTCATCACACACATATATATATATTTTTGAGAAATGAGAACAATTATTGTTATATCAGGTGAGCTGTACTCAAACACCCAGTCTGTCAAAGTTCTATTCCAGGCTAGGTGTGATTTATCATCTTCGACCACACCTTCACTTAACATCAGGTGAGCTGTGGTCAAACAACTAGCCTGTCAATCAAAAAAAATAATAAAAAAACATAAAAAAATTAGTTTTTGCGACAGACTGTAAGTTATTAAATAATTACTGGGCTCTATTGAGATAACCATCTAATATCTCAAAGCAATGAACTCCAAATCAGCGATGCCCTGGACTTTGTTTTGTTGCTCAAAGTTCTGTGTATCCCTACAATGGTCATGGACATGCATTGTCTCTTACTATCATCGTCTCATTACGTTTACATAAAAAAACCAATACGGAAAAAGGAAAACCAAAATTAATTACAAAATTCTATGTCGTGATATTTGTTTAATTTTATAAGTCTTTTATTCAAAGTACCTAACGTAACAGAATGTACCGCAAACTCTCGACTTTTTTCAAGCATTTTACTTTACCCTGATACTATATCCGTCCCAGACCCGTCTCCAAAAAGCTTTTATTCAAATAAATTCCGCGTAACAAATAAAAATAACAGCAATCCACTGCCGTCCAACATCAAGATTTTTATAGTCATCTTATTGTGCCTGTAAAAACATTTTCTTTTACTTGTCCGTTGATCCAAGAATCTCGGCTCTCAGACGTCATTTACCGGGGAATCCCATTAAGGGAATGGCAGCAGCTACTTGCGTGAGCAATTTTATTTTATACCCACAAACATTACCTAGTGACGGGATTGAATCGGTCCAATTACTTAAGGTGAATGTTTCATGTTAAAAGTCTAAAGGATTTAACATTGTACGAAGGAACTTTACAATGCAAGAAACACTGTTAGAAAAATACAGAAGTACTCTGGCGAATCCAGCCACATGCATGGTGCCAACGGAGGCAAAAGAGAAGATAAATTATCTCGTCTCTCTTTTACTTTTATTGGGCTAAAATTGCTTTAAATTAGCGCGAAAGAAATCTTTAGTCCCTGTAAATTGAAGTTCTCATTGTGATTCCCGTTAGGTGCTCACGAAATAGCTATGCGATTGTGAATCTTATTGCACAGATATACGGTTGTAGCGTTGTTATTTCCTGAGCGTCTTACAGGTATTTTTATAACAGGTATTCGTTATAAGCAGCCTTTATGTAAAAATGCAGTTATTTTTCGCATATATTATAACCACAGACTTCCGTCATAAAATCTGATATCTGTGTTTTATTTTAATGTAAAAGTAAAGAAACAAACTAAACGCATAACATGACAGTGACAACAGACCCCATTGTCAGAACTTTGAGAATACAAAACATATAGGTACCTAATATGCTTGAAAAGAAAGCTTGTTTCACAAAGTACCTAGCATCCAGCGCACGTTGTTCTATAGAGGTCAAATCTTAGTATCAATAGCCAAGTTTTTTTTTATTTATTTTTTTTATGCGAAAAGTAATGAGACGAACGAGACGCTCTCTTGATGGTAAGAGATAACGCCTGTCCATGACCATTGCAATGATACACAGAACTTTGACTAACAAAACAAAGTCCAGGGCATCACTACTTTGGTGCTCATTACATTGAGAATTTCGATGGTTAGCCTCAACAGCCCAGTAATTTCGCTAGCTGCAGTACCCTTCAAACCGGAACACAATAATGTTTACACACTACTGCTTAGCGGTAGAATAACTGGTACTGCGGTGGTACCTACCTAGACGACCTCCTGCTAAGGAGATCTACCACCAAGTACTAAGTAATTTCAAGTCATACTTTTTTTAGTTAAAAGTTATGATACAAATGAGACGCTCTTCTGATGGTAAGAGATAGCGCCTGTCCATAACCATTGCAGCGATGCACGGAACTTTGAGTAGCAAAACAAAATCCGGGGCATCGCTGCTTTGGCGCTCATTACTTTGAGATTTTCGATGGGTAGTTTCAACAGCCCTGTAATTTCGCTAGCTGCTCCTTCAAATCGGAACACAGTAATGTTTGCATACCTAGACGACCTCCTGCTAAGGAGACTTACCATCAAGTATCTCTGTGAACATAATTTATTGTACTTTATTACAATGTTATTACATTCGGAGCCTTCACTTCCTCCCCCTTTACAAAAAGCCATATTGCAAACAAGTTGCAAACCCCAAAAGAATAAAAGGAAAAAAAAACTCAAATACAATTTTCCTCTGTTTCAGGTTAGCCCGTCATCTCGTGCCCCAGTGTCAATGCATCATAACTGAACGCTTGCGGGGAAAAAGGTCGCAACAGTAAAAAATTGTGCGCAGTTACTGTCACATTTCGTTCAGTGTCGGATGCGACTTCTGTTCAGAAAAACAAAGTGTTGTGATGTTGCCAGTTTCGTTTATAAAAAGCGGCGTTGCCGAGAATTTGAGTAGATATGAGGATGGCCCATAAAACTGAATTATTCGGTTTCCGCGGCAAGATGCTGCCAACTCTATACACGGCACTGCTTCTCTGGAGGATAGATTGTGTCGTCGAGAGCACCAAAGGTAGTAACTGCGTTTATTTAATTAGCTGCAGTCGGTGTATCGTTAAGAGATCGTAACCAGAACTAAGTAATTTGCCAGAGAACCAAAGTCACTGACTCAGCGTATTAGCAAAGTTGAAGTGGCAGTGGGCTGCCCATATTTGTAGCAGAACCGACTACCGACAAACGTGTTCTATAATGGGGACCTAGAGTCCACAAACGTAGCGTAGGACGCCCTGAGAATTGATGGAGTGACGTTGGATAGTTGGTAGTGACTGGAAGCTAAAATCGGAACATGGAGCTGAATGGCGGTCTATGTCTAGTAGTACTTCGACTATGTTAGGCTCACTATAATGCCGATTCGATGGTTTTGACTTGTCGCACACTTTTTTTAGTACGACGTAGAGTAGTAGCTTAGTACGTTTTGTAGACGCAAAAAATTTACTTGTAAAACCTAAGATTTACTAGCAAAACCTAAGATTTACTAGCAAAACCTAAGATTTACTAGTAAACCCTTAGATTTATGTACTTGTAAAAAGATTTGCCAATAAACGGGGTTTTATAGTAATACAAATACAAATACAAATACTTTATTGATAACACCAATGTTACAAGTCACTTCAAAATTTTAAAGATGTCATTAAATGGGTTTTAAAACACTGATTACATGTCAAAATAAGGTATGCCAATATCCAAACATGTCAATATAAAAAATATTGTCAATATAAACATACTGTCAATATAAAATATGTCAATATAAAAATATGTCAATACCAAAATATTGTCAATATATTAAAATGACATGACAAAAAAAATCATAATTACTTACTAGTAATTCAATAATCTTTAAGTTTGAAATACTCGTCAATGTCATAAAACAAGGTTTCTAGCAGCCAAGATCTTAACTTGGTTCTGAAACACGCGGTGGAAGCTGCATCCCGTACGGAGGCGGGTACGCGGTTGTAGACCGCGGGCCCCAAAATGTATATATGTATATAACGTGAATATTAAGAAAAAAAAGAATCAGCTGAATCGAATTAGTCAGTCTCAAGTTATCCGCTTACCAACAAAGACCATTTGATTTTTATTAATATTTATTTAGACAGATTTTCGCAAAAAAGATTCATTGTTTCTTCTTGTCATTACGGTGTTGTCTCAAGAAACCTCGCCTAGAATAAATCGAGGAAGACATAGAGTAAAATTAAAAGCGATAGTGTTTTGTTATTTTTACAGCAGAACAAAATACTCTTCTATTTCGAAACGAAACACTTTTATTTTTATACGGCGGGGAAGATTTTTAGATACGAATTCGAGTGCCAGAGTTTACGAGCGAATATCATATCGTACCGTCTCGATTCGAGACAAATAATTCGAAATGTCTTTCGAG
This sequence comes from Biston betularia, assembly GCA_905404145.2. NCBI lineage: Eukaryota > Metazoa > Arthropoda > Insecta > Lepidoptera > Geometridae > Biston > Biston betularia. The sequence continues at coordinate 4,446,695 of FR989877.1, forward strand.
AACATTGTCTGCTTTAAGAGATAATATTACGCGAATTCTTATGCTGGCTTTCTACATTTGGCCCGACTTTTAGCTCGTTGTCAAACTTTTTTTATATAAAATGTAGGCTTGCGTTTGACTGTCATCTAGCCTAATATTAAGCACAGATGCGGTTTACGATGGAGCGCACTTTCCTAGAAGAAACCGATTTACTCGCGACTTGTATCCAGACTGTATCTTTCAGGGAAACTACTCGGGCAGCAAATTCCGAAGGTGTATTCAAACCGCCTAGTTCGAGTTTTTAGGGTTCCGTACTTAAAGGGAACGAGGCCCTATTACTAAGACTTCGCTGTCCGTCCGTCTGTTTATCTGTGCGTTTGTCACCAAGCTATATCTGATGAACCGTGATAGTTAGGCAGTTGTAACAACAAATACCTACTAAAAAACAGAATAAAATAAATATTTAAGGTGGCTCCCAGACAACAAACGTGATTTTTGTGTCGTTTTTATAGATAATGGCACGGAACCCTTCGTGCGAGCCCGACTCGCACTTGGCCGGTTTTTGGAATATCAACCATGAAGTATTTTAGAGTTTTTGGTTGTCCGATAGTAGAACGGGCAGTGTGAAATTCAACTCTGGTAATAAAAATGTAGAGTATGGTAACACTAAATTCGTTTATTTTCGGTTGTAAAATAAGGAAAAACATAAGCGTGGAAAGTTTTGAGGGTAACGTTTGTTTCAGGAAGTCTTCATGAGAAACTAATTCCGACATGATGGGCGTTGTAGAAAACTTTTGTCTATAACAATCCGTTAAATAATTTTTTTTGAAAGTAAATAATAGTTGATATTACGAGTACATAGACTATATAAACAAGAAGAGTCGTAATTAATCAAGTGGCTAGGAAGAAAAGTAACAAGCCAGTAAAATAGATACGATGCACAAAAAAAAACGTTGACACTTGACAATGACGTTTTCTGATTTATAATCTGTTGTCAATGTCAATTTAAATTTTGAATCACTGAATTGTGATCAGTGTTACCATGGATAGATGTTTGTCACTCTTTCACGCAAAAACTACTAAATGGATTTAGATGTTTTTTTTATGTTTGACAGGCTAGGTGTTTGACCACAGCTCACCTGATGTCAAGTGAAGGTGTGGTCGAAGATGGTAAAGCACACCTAGCCTGGAATGCAACTGGCTCTTAAGTGAGGCTGCCGGAACACACCGTCAGATGCTTGGCGGCAGATTTTAAACTTGAGGGTGGTAGCTAGCCAGCCGAGTACTAAAGTACTACCATGCTATGGTTTCCTCACGATGTTTTCCTCCACCGGCAGCTCAAGCTCATTATTGGGGTTTAAACCCACGCCTTTCGGCATGCGAACCTGCCGCGCTAACCACTGAGCTATCATCGCTACAAAAATTTAGTATGGAGGTAGCTGAGACCCTGGATTAACACATATGCTACTTTTCGTCCCGAAAACATGTAGCGGGTAACACCGCGGTGCGCAGCTAGTATGATATATTATAACTGCATTATTAACATACCCGTGATAATGTATCCCTAATCGCTATAGTTCTTACATGGACCCTTTATTTTATACTTGTGTTCGTAATGAGACCTCGCTATTGTTTTCCTCAATGAGTTTCAGATCCCTGATATTTTCGCTACCTACATACAAGACGCTTCGTTTGATTTACGAGCTATTATTACAATCAATTATTGTTTTTCCTACCATATTTCCCAAGATGTTTTTCTATTACGCCCTATGTTCCTATTGTTCATAATGTTTAATTCAATACTTATATTGATATTTACAAATTTTTTTTACATAAAAGTAATGATGTGTAACATCTATTGGCGCGCCGTGGCAGTAAAACTGTCTCGTATGCCGTGACGCCGAACGGGGTGACGGTTTATTTTGCCGTCATGCCTCTATGTTTTTTGTGACATAACTTATTACAATATAATCTTTTTAGATACAATATCTAGTTTTGACTTTTTAGTGACATAAATGTAACTGTTTAATCGTTTTTGTGTCAATAAAAATAATTTGTATTTGAATTTGAATGTCATTTGTCTCGATTTCGTTTGCGTGCGTGTTTGTGTGCGCGTGTGACCTGCGTACTGTTTAAATGTTTCACATCCCATGACAGCCAACTTTTTTGTAGTGTACAGACTAAGTGTTTGACAGCTACGTGACGTTAACTGATAGTATAGTTGGAGAAGATAAGCACACTTAACCTGGGATGGGAATTAGTTCTCAAGTAATGATGCTGGAACACACTATAGGCACTAATACATTTACAAGGTACCTAGTAATCTTTCTCGTTAATAACTGAAAACATTCACTCAAATATATGCAGCAAAACACGATTTTACCACGTTTACTTTTTGAAAGCAAGTAAATTAAAAAACAACCAAGTGCGAGTCAAACCCGCGTACAAAGAGTTCCGTACCATTATCTATAAAAACGGCAAGAAAATCACGTTTGTTTTATGGGGGCCCTTTTCAATTTATTTTATTCTGTTTTTTCGTATTTGTAGTTATAGCGGCAACAGAAATACTTCATCTGTAAAACATTCAACTGTCTAACTATCACAGTTCATGAGATACAACCTGGTGATAGACGGACGGATTTAGTAATAGCGTACCGTTTTGAAAACCACATTGAAATTAGAGTTTTAATTTTGGGTTAGCTTTTGTGGTTTATCGACATCACTAAGGGTGTCATCTATAGAACATAGGACATAATATTGCAATGCCCTAATTTTTTTTTAAAATAAGAAGTAGACTTACGTTTGGCTGCCATCTCACTTGATTTTAAGTGATGATACGGTCTTAGATGGAGCACGCTTGCCTAAAAGATTTTTTTTTATTACAAATAGGCTTGCGTTTGGCCGCCAACTCGCCTGATGTAAAGCAAAGATGCGGCTACGGTGGAGCACGCTTGCCTAGAAGAAACCAATTCACTCGCGACTTGAAGGCACCTAGATTGTATCTATCAGAGAATACCCACTCGGGCAGCAAATTCCATTGTTTGTCGGTTCGTACAATGAAGGTAGACTCGAATCGTCGACACCGATTCACTCTCGACTTGAAGACACACAGACTATATCCATCGGGGTACATCCACTCAGGTAGCGCCTGTCTAGTAGTCCGCACAATGAATGAAGATTCAAATCGTTTCGTTTAAGTTTTTAGAACATCCACCATGAAACGATGTCGCTTTTTTGAGCTTTTAGCTGTAAGTATCTTAGTCGAAATTAACTGTTGAAGTAATTAACTTCGCACAGGTCAGGCAAATTCTAGGCACATGACATAATAACCAAGGTGACCCTTCATTAACCTGTCCTGAAACCTAACGTTGTATCGCTTAATTAATTGCCTTTACCTCAACTAATTAAAAGACGTTATATCTAATTAAACTAGGGAGGTGAACCAATTAGTTGCGTCGTTGTTAACATATTATTCAGGGTCAACTTATCAGCATGTTACATTGTCTTAACTTAATTTACAGTTACACTAAAATTGTCTTAAGTGGCAGATGCGCAGTGGGTCCCGTACTGCAAAACATCAGGGATAAATTCTAAGCGAATCCTAAATGAACTTAGCCCGTTTTATAATTTCTTTTTACTCTGTAGAACTGGTTCTATATTCAAAGCTGTTCTTTATTTGAATGGTGGTAGGGTACTTTCTAGTACTCGGCTGGCTAGCTACCACTCTCAAGTTAAAAATCTGCCGCCAAGCATCTAACGATGTGTTCCGGCAGCCTCACTTGAGAACTAGTTCCATTTCAGGCTTGGTGTGCCTTACCATCTTCGACCACACCGTCACTTAACATCAGGTGAGCTGTGGTCAAATACCAGTCAATGATAAAAAAGCTGCTAAATTACAGGGTTTTTTTTTAATGTAAAATGTATGATAGTAAGAGATAACGCTTGTCTATGACCATTACAGCGATACACAGAACTTTGAGTAACAAAACAAAGTCCAGGGCATCGCTGTTTTGGCGCTCATTACTTTGAGACTTTGGATGGTTAGTCTCAACAGCCCAGTAATTTCGCTAGCTGCAGTGCCCTTCAAACCGGAACACAGTAATGTTTACACACTACTGCTTGGTGACAGAATATCTGGTACTGCGGTGGTACCTAGACGACATCCTGATTAGGAGATCTACCACCAAGTAAATAATCATATATTATAAGGTTATAAGTTGGAATATAAGTCAAAATTTTCTCCTAAGAAAGGTGTAAAGTAAGGTTAATAAAATAAGGTTTCGATGGACATTTTGGATGCGGCACCCTAAAAAAATAATACAAATACAGTATGGTCACGATATAAAGCGAAGCGGTATAGTGACATAGAACAATTTGAGATCGTAACTATCATCCTTGAACGTCGAATACGAAAAACAATAAACACGCCCCTTTATTGGCCAACGCGGGACAACAGCCGGCCGTAAACTGGCTCGAACACTGGATACAAATCTGAATTGTGACGCAAACATAAAACATTCATGTAGAAGCAGGCAGACTAGCCGCATGGCTCGAGCAGCACCCCAGGGAGTGACAAAACGTAACGAACCGAGCTCCCACCATCCTTTTATGCCCCAGATACATTTTTCTGCCTGTCGGAGATGGGACGTCTTCAGATAGATTATTTATGTTGTCACCCCGAACCCTTTGTAAACCAGAAAGGCGCTGGAGACGCGCTGATTGTTACCTGAGTACGCCGAAAAGAAACAAGATTAAAACAACTCTAAACGCCAACCGCACAATGCGACACCTTATCCGGAGGTTCCGCGTTTATTAAAACAACTTCCACCTTAAAATGTTTTCTTATCGTATACAAAAGACCATTAAATCAATCACGTTTTCAATGAAAGCGGCATTAGAGAGAAATCCGAGGAATCGTTTGCTTACCTCCGGCAAAAAGTCTGTGGCGAGGCTTTTCACTAATTCTGAATTTAAATGCATGAGATCGAATAGGTTCACGCAGCGAGTGGATCCCGCCCGAGTTTTCCGATTGCCAGTGCTTATGTATTTAGGAGAAAAATGGAGTTTCAGGTTGTACTTCGACGTTTACAAAGGCGCGTTATCAAAAGAATCTCTGGAGTAGATTTACGTGCTTCACAGTCACCCTTTATTTGTGTTGAGCCTGTTAAAATATTGTTTCGAGAAATATGTGATTTTTTTCTCTGATATTAGAGTGTAATTTATTGGTGTGAATGTAACAGATGTGTTGAGAGGTAGATTGGATCTGCGGAGTGTTTAAATAGAGGCGAACTGTCGTTGACATAGAGTGCTATTGTGGGGCTAGGAGGGCACAAAAAGCGCTCCTTCTAATTGTTTGCACATTTCACGTCTCCCTCGGGCGCGCTCAGCCTCCCGAGTATTACTAGGGATGCTGACGAGAATGTCGATGTTTGCACTTCGTGGGTTTGCTTTGTTGATTACCTTACAACCTACTGAGAATTGGCTTTATGTTCTGTGCTGCTATGATTTTTGCGGTAATTGAAGTATGCTTTGTTATAATATATTGTATTAATTTTATTTTTAGAAAAATTAAAAGGTAATCCCACTATTATTATAAATGTGAAAGTTTGGATGGATGGATTGATGTTTGTTACTCTTTCTCGTAAAAACTACTGAACGGATTGGAATGAAATTTGGTACGGAGGTAGCTGACACGCTGGATTAACATGGGCTACTTTTTATCACGAAAACATGTAGCGGGTAACACCGCGGGGTGGAGTTAGCATTGTATAGTTTTACTTTTTAGTCTAATGGGGTAGTTGGGAGGTAAATAAAAAAGACTTTTGGAGAGAGTTGTTTGAGCACTGGCCCGACAGATAAGTTGCTCTTGCCCACGTTACAAAGGTGTTTCATTATATTATATCAATGTAATCACATCCCTAATATCTAATAGTGTAAGTCCATAGTTCTAATAAAATAATTATAAAGATAAAACGATGTCTCAGTTCAGGTCATTAGACCTCTCAGACACCGTTATGTGTGGGTAAATGTAATAACCTTTTTAAGATCACTGGAATATAACTAGTTGTGACCAGCATAGTGTGACCTGTCTTCCCATGGCACGCTTTCCGCGGGCTAGCGCTTCGTCCCCGTAACACAAGCAGTCTGCTTAGTTCGGAGGCGGAGCGGCGCTCCGAGGTCGCGGCGATGGGAGGAGGGGCAATTCCTTGTAAATGCTGGTCACAATACTTTATACCATACATTATACTTTATGCATATTAAGGTGGTTTTTGCCTACACAACATTTACTCTTTTAAAAATAAATAAAGATTTTTGTTTTGTTGTTTGTTTGTTTAGTGAACTACAGATATGAATAGGACCCATGCGTGTACAGCTATCAAAGCTTTTGTGCATTTTGTTTGAGCTGCACTGTACGTGTTACATTCCTTTTATTTGTACTTACTTCAGCAAAGTTTGCGCGGTCAAAGGTTTCAAAGGCTAAAGCTTTTTTTTTGTGTTTTTCAGAGGAATTTCTTGTTTTTTTTTTTTTTTGTGAATTATAATGTATTTTTTCCTGTATTCCGAACTGAGTAGAACTTTGTTCTCACTTTTAAGAAATATTCGTAACAATAATGCCAAAGATAGTTCTGGATGTTTTTATAGCTATTACGATTCTGTGCACGATACACATGTAAACTCCATTATTGAAAACCAACTATAGAAAATCAGAGGAAAATACGTCCTCTCTCGTACCATGTCTCGTTAGTCAGGCGATGTACTTTAGCCTGATCTGCACTAATGGAATGAATTATTTTTATGTATACAATGTACGAAGATGTAGCTCATTAGTAAATTTATACACATCGTGTTTTAAGTCTTACTTAAACTAACTTACTTTATAGAGTTAATAGCTCAGTGGTTAGCGCAGTCAGTTCACAAGCCGACCCCAAAATCAACAACATCGTGGGAAAACCATAGTATGGTGGTAGGGTACTCAATAGCACTCGGCTGGCTAGCTACCACAAATGAGTTGAAAATCTGCCACCAAGCACATAACAGTGTCTTCCGGCAGCCTCACTTGAGAGCCATCTCTATTCCAGGCTAGGTGTGCTTTGCCAACTTCGGTCACACCGTCACTTAAAATCAGGCGAGCTGTAGTCAAATACCTACATATATATTACAAGCAGCTCGCCCCGGCTTCGTACGGGAAAACAAAACTGGATTAACAATATAAATATAACCTATGTATGTCACTCAGTGATAATGTACTCAGTGATGTTGTGTCTGATGATGAAAGAATTATTCAGATCGGTCCAGTAGTTACGGAGCCTATTCAATACAAACAAACAAATAAAAAATCAAATTTTTCCTGTTCATAATATTAGTGTAGATAGTCAACAAAAAAAAATCCTACAAGAAAAAAAAACTTTTTTTTAATTTCTCCTATTTCTTCTTTTTCTTTATAAAATCTTTTTCTTCCTTTTTTTCTTTCAAGTATTATTAAGTAACAAGAATAATTTGAGCCAAAGTCAAATGACAGTTTAAATAAACAGGATTGAACTGGATGTATTCTAACTGGGAAAATATTCGAATGGTATGTCCTTATTTTGGATATCCTTGTAGGGAACTATTACGAGACGTTATTAATCTAAACCAGAGTTGTTCATGGCACATCTCTATTGAGAAACGGGTACAAACATGTGCATGTGTTGCTATTAACTCCCTGCACCCTATTTTTGCGTTGTTGTTGCAAGTGGCTATTTCGGGACCGTTTTTGTATGAAACCTTTGGGGTGTTTCGGAAGAAGCGAGGAAATTGCTTCTAAATGGTGCTTATGAGTTTCTATTCTTGAAGCTATTATGTGTTCTAATGGGCTCTTTTTATTATAAGTAGGTCGAGAATAACAGCTGTGACTGACACCTTAGTATAGAAAAAAAGTAACACTTATAGGTATAAAGCAGGTCTATTTTTAGAAACGTTCCACTGCAGGAGGCGGGCTTCTGATCTCTCTGCGTTTCTAAAATTTCGACTATACCTACTATTGCTTAGTTAAACTTATGAAGTCTGTAAACAGTAACTTACTCCATCTTAATTCATGAGTAACTGTGTTCCTGACGATCCTCCATAAACAGACCCTGACCTGATTCCCGCAATTTCTCACAATCCCAACTCTAAGTAAACTTCCTTATCTCAGAACACTTCATAAGACGCCATTCCGCGTGAAACAATACCCTTTGTAAAGAGGACAATTACACCAAAACATGGGCATTATGTTGATGAGGGCATTAGTGATGTGGTGGGTTCATCTGTCTACCGTTAGCGGCGATCGCGTGTGCTCATTACAGCGGTATGGCCTGCCAGTTGATTTATCGCCCTCATTGTCGCGAACCGACAGCAGTATGTTCTGGGTAACGGCCTCTTTAGTGACCCCACACATCCGCCACAAAGAGCGTGTATAGGGCTTGCTTTCCGCCTGTGTATGGATGGCAGATTGGCCTACAGAAAATGTAAGCTGACTGCATTATATGTAGTTTCGCGAAAAGTTGCCCATTCTTCTATCGGACAAGCTCCAAGGAGTGACACAGCTTCATGGCCGATATTTCAAAGGCTCGAACTGAACGGTTCGCATCTACCTTCATGGTACAAACCGCTAAACAATGGAATTTGCTGCTTGAAAGATAGAATCTGGATGCCTTCGAGTCGCGAGTGAATCGGATTCTTATAAGCGACCGTGCTCCATCGTAGACCGCATCTTCGTTTAACATCAGGTTTGGTCAAAATGTAAGAAATAGAAATTCATAGGTAACTCATTCATTTAGTAAATAAACTAAGTTCGTGGAGGCCTTTGAAACACATAATGGTTACTATAATAGAATTCAAATAACTAACATTGTTAAGGTTCATTCATCCAATGAAATCATAATTCGCACATAGATTGCACATCAGACGCAAGGGGCGCTATTAGAGCATTGATACAGCGAATCTAGAGTTCAGCAGGCAATCCGTTTAACAAGTAATAAATCACCCTTACTCCCTCGGCGCAGTGCCCTTGTATCGAGACTATAATCACCACAATACAAACAGACACAGTAAATCAACTCAATAGAAATTTAATAACGGTAACAAGTGCGAAAGTTACAAAAAAATCTCATAACACGCTTTATCATCGCGTATTTTAAAAAGTTTTGTACGATCAGCTAGACAAAAAAGACTAAAAAATTATGCACACGCAGCGTAATTTAATTTTTGTCTTTTTTTTTGTCCACAAGCTGTACAAATTTTAAAAAGGTACTGAAACGTCGTGGAAGACCTACTAAAATAATTACAAACGGTAGCATTATAAGGGATAATCTATTTTAAGAACTTTATTCGATTACATGAAAAAAATATCCACATAAGTATACAAAGTGTAAGATATTTAGGTATCGAACTTAACAAAAAATTACAGAGCAGTTACTAAAAACTATTAATACAAACGAGAACCAAATAGCCGGCATAGTTGTTCAAGGTTAATCGTATTTGGAATCTTTACCTACTTTGTTTTGTACATGTTTCATTGGGTTCTTCAAAGGGCGTGTTAATAGTATCTTAAAATGTCGGCACCGTTGTTGTCCCCTAGTATTACAGATATCAAATACAAATACAAATCTTTTATTGATAACAACAAAGTTATAGTTCATTATTCCATTCATATTTAAAAATATCAACATGGGTTATGTGGTGGGTATGTTTATTAATGAAATAATGTGTCAAATCTATACTATTAATAAACAGGAAAGATTTGGTAGTTTGTTTGTTTGTAATGAAAAGGCACTGAAACTACTGGCCCGATTTCAAAAATTATTTCCCCGTTGGGAAGCTACGCTATCCCCGGGTGACTAGGCTACTTTTTATCTTTGTATTCCCACGGGAACGGGAATTACGCGGGTGAAACCGTGAGGTGTCCGCTAGCAAAAACAAAAACAAAAATCCTTAGGCGACGGTGATTGCTTACCATCAGGCAACTCATGTGCTGGATTGCCACATGAGGCATAAAAAAACAATCATAATATAAAATTATTGTGCACAGTATAGTTCAAAGTTCTAAACATATCAACATACCCACCACATAAGCCATGACATGATACCACCAACAACAACCTAACACCACCACCTAGCACACCAACACCTCCTAACAACATGACCTTTTTTGTCCAAAGTTGAGTTGCTGCGTCCATCAATGTACGACAGTACGACCCTATTATCATGGGCATCCGTGCGTATTGTTATTGTCCGCCCGCTGAGGTGCATCGCATCTGTGCCGGGAACAATTTGATTATGTCATTCCCTGAACGCCCCGGGCATAGTCTCTAACATCACTTACCATTGGCTGTGTTGTTATATACAGGGTGAGAAACTAACAGCGTACTTTGCTATAGAAACTTACGTGGTAACACGTACTTTTTAGAAACAAGTTGTTTATACTAAAGTTCTAAATAGAAGTTATAGAACGTTTTATGCATCACAGGTAAAATGGTGTCTTGATGATATGTCTATTTCCTTTCATTACCTACCTATATCTTCTCTCTATGCCCTTGTCACACTATCGCGCGCTACGCACTGACTGTACTGACCTTTATTATACGAACCGCTAAACTATGGAGTTTGCTGCCTGAGTGGGTATTCCCTGATAGATAAAATCTGGGTGCCTTCAAGCCGCGAGTGAATGGGTTTCTTCTAGACGTGGTCCACTCCACCGTAGACCGCATCTTCGCTTAACATCAGGCGAGTTGGCGGTGGGCGCAAGACTATTTGTAATAAAAAAAGTATGACATTAAATATATAAATAGCCAGCTGCGCCCTGCGGTGGTACCCGGTTTCATCTTTTCGGGATAAAAAGTAGCCTGTGTCCACGGCGTCGGCTACCTCCAAACCACCTCTTTTGAATCTGACCCTTGACCCAACCACCTAGTCAGAGTCTCTTAAGATGTTGGTCGAGACTCTTCGCCGCCTCTTATAAGGCCGTTCGCCGTGACGACTATCGGGACAATGATCGTCGAATCAACATTTATTATTATTTATTTCTAAAAATTTCACACATTGTCATCAGTCTGTTCTGTACAGCAATATTTGCTATTGTTGCCACCCCACTGCAGCTCGTGTTATTTATGGATGCGTTTTGTTTCATTATCCTAGTGCAGTTTTCGAGGTTATTGTCAGGGGAATTAGTTTGGGAGTATTATTTATTTCTACCCTCGACTCACATGCGCATATTAACTTCTATTCAAGAAAATCTGTATTAATATTTATTGATAAATTTGAGTATTACTAAACGTTTTACGATTTTATTATAATATAGTATAGATATATAGACAGATTTATTTTTGATATAGATATAGTTCTGGTTCAGTGAGATAGAAAAATTGAGAAACTATATTGTCTGAGATAGTATAAGAATTATAATACATTCGTGACATCAAATATTGATATGTTCTATCATTATTTTAGATTTATATCAAAACACGAAAGAGCGATAAACAGTAAAGTACAGTACAGTAAATAAATCAATAAAATATAGAAACATTTTTATAAAAAAGCGTCAAAAAGTTTTCTAGAAGCAAGCAATGTAAAACTCAATACATTGCTACCGAAAAAAATTACTACGTTCTTTTTGTTATTTTGTGTCGTTTATTCAACCGGCTTATGAAAAGCTAAATGTTTCCCGGTTCTTAAAAAAGTTGATACTTTTCGCGGAACTTTCTTTACATTTTTTGTAGGTACGAATTATGAGTTTTACATTTCTGTGACATTTTATAAGTCAACGGTAAAATTATCATTGCCATTGTTGTACCATTTTTCATGAATGCTGAGTAAAGCAAATGAATACGAATACGGTGTCATACGTTAACAACCCGGTCTCTTATACAGGGAACGGTACAATTAAAATGAAAGGAACTAATTGTGATCATCAAAATGAACTGCTATTATTACTTTAAATTGCGGAAATATCGACATAGTTTGCATTAGTAAAATGCACAAAGCGCAATGACGAAAACAAAGAAAACATGCAACTAAGCCAAAGATGAAACTTATTAGCTTTCAAGTGACAATAACTTCCTTTCGACTTAGCTTACCTGTGGAGCAGAATAAAGTTGCATTATTTGTCACAATGCTAAGTTGATATTGCTGTTGCAATTGATTACTAATAGTCATTTTTAATTTAAAAAAAAATAACTTATTTGTGTTAGTTGTGTTGTTAACTTCTCTCGTCTGTTCTTAAACTGTCGTGTTTTACATTCTTGGTTGCGTGGAAGAGATCGCTCTTAACGACAAAGCCGCCACTCGTGTCACAAGCTCATAAAATTCTTTTGAATATTTAAGGTATATATTGAATATATCTATAGTTATCAAGTTAGTTTTATTTAATCCTCATCACTGTTATAACTGAAACGACTGTTAAGCGGAAATAAATACCTTGAACACTCAACATTAACTTTCGCAAAGTAACGCCTGAATTAATCAATTATTATCTAAGATTCTTTTGTTTTCTGTACACTTTTTTTCTATTTTTGGTATTCACAATAAAGAGTATCTCATAAGTAACAGTAAGAGTATCATAGTATAAGGTTACAACCCTGTATACACTAACTACTGATATCTAAACGAAGATATCCATTTCATCCCTGATTTGAGCGTGGCCCACTAACCTCTATCATTATTTTTCTCACGTGTTCTGAGCTGACGCATATAGGTGCGTGATTTACTTGCCAATTCTTGTGACTGACAGGCGCTCAGTAGTTTTCCTGTATACGTATATTAGGTATACTTGTTTACTTCCTGTTTGGGGCTTGTTTGTTTTCTTTCTTTGTGCTGTGATTGTTTTCCTATTAGATCAAGGTAAGATTTGGAGTGAACTTAGACGGGAAAATCTAATTTAAATATTTGAATCCTCTATAGTACAAGCTTTGCTTAGTTTGGGGTCAGATGGCGCTGTGTGTAATGTCCTACGATGTTTATTGAATGTTTCAGTGCATTAATTTAGCATGTTAAAATTTGGTACTTAACCAATAGTTTCGGCAGCCTAGTTTGAAGACCGTTTGACTTCTAATCTGTTCTTTGATTCGAAACCCATAACACGCACCTCTGTCTTTTCTAAGTGTGCGTCTTGCCGATGACTTCAAACGTTGAAGGAAAACGTCGAGAGGAAAACTGCATGTGCGAGAGTTCATAAAAAGTTCTCAAAGATTTGTAAAGTCTGTCAACCCGCACTTGACCAGTGTAGTGGACTATGGTCTTACCCTTGTCACATTGAGAAAAGGCCCGCACTCAGTAGTGAGACAGTTTATAAAAACAGAGCTGATTCGGAAACCAATAAACACTTTGTCGTAGATAATAAACCTACTTGTTTATAATTGCGACTCTTCGCTGGTTTCTTTATAGAAAAAGAAAATACGTTTTCTAGTCAGAACATAAGTTTATGTCGGAGTTTTGGCGGGAACGCGGAAAGACTCGTGTCGCCTCGTTGTATTTTTTCCAAAACTTGTATTTTTTTGAGTTTTGTTTTTTATTCATAAAGTGCTGAATTACAAGCGCAAGTGTGGGTAAAAGATATACATAATGTGGTGAAATATGATTTTTCGTATTGCTTTCAAAACTCCATCGAAGCTTATAGTAAAGTTGCCACTACTTTACTAAAGCATGACTGACACGGACTGGACTTGACCAAGACACTGGACTTTGACTATAACTATAGAAAACTAATTTAAATTATGAAACTGGAAAATGTAAAACACTCAACACTGACAAATGCTCAAGATGCGACGCCAAAATCAAAGAAGAAGATTCTTTATTTTCTTTTAAACATGAAGTCCAGAATACAAATAATATAAACGTACATATTACGTACCTACGTAAAAATACTTATAAATATTATTTTTTTGTCTGATCATGGGTGGAGAATCACACCCGAAAAAACACTCCACCCCACATCATGCATGGGTGTTATCTTATACTCATACCATACGAAAGTGCATCGTTTGTCTCATTATTTTTACATAAATCTATAAAATAAAATACAGGGAATAAAAAAGCAAACGGGGTTTTTTTTTTATTCATTATTATTTTATTTTGGGACTTTTGTCAACACTGACATGTCAGTCCCATCGTTCTATAACTATTTACAACTATTTATCATACTGATACAAACATTAAATTAATAGATATCTCTGTCTAGGATGAGACTGGCTGATGCTTGAGCATTTTAAAAATCCGCCCTGCGGCCTCAGACGTCGGAGCCGCTAAGATATTAGTGAACACACCCATATCATATCGGTTCAAATGCATGCCCTGCATCAGCGAGTCTCTTTAATTTTTGTTCCGGGCACATTCCATCAGCAAGTGATAGGCGTCTTCTACTGATCCACAGATATCGCAATCAGGTGATTCCTCTTTTTTCATCAAGAAGTGATTCGAAAACATATCTTTATATCTATCTTTCAGGTAATTGTCTAATATTTATACTCTGTTTATTATTAAAACCTCGGAAAATTCCTCAGAGATTCTTGCTTTGTTGCGTTTTCTTGCTTCAGAGTATCGGAGTAACGAACTCTCAAATAAAACAAAGTTAATTAATTAATAAGTTACGCACAGCTTCCTTGAAACTCAGAGCAAACCACGCAACCCCTGTTTTTAACTTACATAAAACCCAGCAAAATACGTGTCACACCATTCTTTATGCAAATTTCTAAAGCCATACAGGTATTTCTAGCTTTTGTAATTAGATATGTGTTTAAAAATATTTTTTTTTTGTGTTTGACTGGCTAGGTGTTTGACCACAGCTCACCTGATGTTAAGTGACGGTGTGGTCGAAGATGGTAAAGCACACCTAGCCTGGAATGGAACTGGCTCTCAAGTGAGGCTGCTAGAACACAACGTTAGATGCTTGGCGGCACATTTTCAACTTGAGGCTGGTAGCTAGCTAGGCGAGTAGGTACTATAAATACACTACCACCATACAGCCCCATAAACCCCCTATAATAATTATAACCCTTATAAAAAAAAGATTTGTTTTAGTAACAAAACAGAGTAAATTTTAAGTAATTTATTCTTCATAGGCACATACGAATATTCACTGAAAATAATTTTGAATCAGTTAATCCACAAAACCCGAACTGTATCTCCAAAAATTTCAAAACGACTGACCCTTGAAATTCTAACAAAGCCGAACATAGTTTAAACCCAACTAAATACTTAGTATTAGCTCAGTAAACTCATTAGATAGGGATTTCACTGAACATTAACTTCTCGAACTGCTGGCGGTATGGGTCCGGTCGATAAGTTACAAACTGACCCAATTTTTAATCAACTATAGATTAAAATTGAAAATTGAATACTGCGGTGCTTTTATTTTTTAACTTTTTTTATATCTTACCTGACTTGGTACGTCCTGTAGTTTCACTCTCGTTTTCCAGGATATAAATAATAAAACGTATATACAAACTTTCGACTCCAATATACGTATTAGATAAATATTTTTTAGTTGGGTTGACACATATTTGCTTTTACAAGTTATATATTAGATGAATCATTTAAAAAAAAAAATCTCAGTTTTGTCACGTTTTTTGGCATTTTATTGTTTAGTTTGTAGTATTATATTTTTGGGACAATATTATGTGTAGCTATGTCGGTAATATTAAGATGTTAAAATTAGTGAAAGTAGGACAATATTTAAAGTTCAAAATGTATATAATTTCACTTGCTTTGTAAATGTTTCCATCCTAGAATAATCTAGTACTTTAAATAAGTTTTAGTCTAGTACTTTTTGCGTGGTTGACAAGCTAGGTGTTTGACCACAGCTCACCTGATGTAAAGATGGTATGGTCGAAGATGATAAAGCATACCTAGCCTGGATTAGAACTGACTCTCAAATAAGGCATCCGGAATACACCGTTAGTTGCTTGGCAGCAGATTTTCAACTCGAGGGTGGTAGCTAGCTAGCCGAGTATTAGAAGATACCGTACCACCATGCTATGGTTTCCTCTCGATGTTTTCCTTCACCGGCAGCTCAAGCACATTGTTGAGATTTGACCCGACGCCCTTTGGCGTGTGAACAGACCGCGCTAACCACTGAGCTAACAACACTACATCTACATCGCTATCATCGCTACATTTTATACAAAGTATTATTTGGTAGACAGAATTATATTTTCCGATTGTTTTTGAGCGCACTTTTTCATACCCATACCTTATTTCAGTACACTATAAGAAAGCTATCGTCTTATTTATATAACAGTCATATACATCATGATAATATATCATGTTGACCATAGCAAAAATATTTTGCTTATCTTCTCTAAACATCGGTTTGATCAGCTTTATGTGGATGAGAAAGAAAATTTTGCATTTTGTGAACGGCCACTCGAGTTAAGTATATAAAGCAGCCGAGTTGATTACTCAAAGCTTTCGTGATAGATGGGCCGCTCATCGAATAATAGCCCATTGAGCCTTCTCGGGTACCGTTTACCTTTTCTATGCCTACTTAATTATGAACCTCCATTTTTGGTGACAAAATTTTGTGGAGATGTGACGTCATGTTCCTTAAGATAAGAAGACTTTATTTATTTTTAAATCAGGAGTGTCTATGGTTGTGCACGTAGCTGTTTGGCAATTCAGATGTTTGCATGCAATTTGAATTTTCAACTTCAATCAAGAGTTGAAGATTCTTTTATTTATCGGTAGAAATCTATGTTGCCTGGATGCAGTATTGAATCTGGAAGCCAAATGTTACTACACTCTGGACAAATTTTCTAGTGATGATAATATCTAATATTCATTTTTTTATTGGAGATCTAGTAAAAAAATGAACATTAAATATTATCGTAAATTTAATTTGAATAAATGTAATAATTTTAATCTGGAAATGAAATGTTCTGTACCCCTTAATCTTTTGCTGTTTCCTAATGGGGAATGCTGTTTCAAAATTATGTACAAGGTCTATAACCCACCGCCGCTTCCAACCGGTCTTTGTGGAAGTCAATGGGGGAGTCCTGTGTCCAGCAGTGGACGCCTTACGGCTGAAATGATGATGTGATAAGGTCTATAAATGTTATATTTGCATTTGCATTTGCTGCATCTGTACATATGTTGAAATAATGTATTTAGAATTGAACATCAAACAATTCCCCATTTAACTATCATCCGTTTTCTGAATTGCCTTGCATTATAGAAGCAAATTTAAAGACATTTACCCCCTTTAAATGAGTGATTCTTATCCTCATAAATCTAGGATCACGGTTTCCTAACTATTTAACTATGGGAAGGATAGAATTGCTACCGTCAAAATATTACTGTGAGAAATCTTTGAATAGGCTTTGACATCAAAATATAAGGGTACAATGACGTCACAAGTCACGTCAGCAGCGGCCTCAGCCCGTTTTGGACGGCATCATCAATCAGCGGATAAACTTTCACACCGCGGGTAAAGCCCTTTAGGTTGACAGACAGACTATAGACACCTAGCCATCGTATATTTGCGGAATATAGTGGAAGTCAAAGGCTGACTCGGAAATGTTTGAACTGCGAAATTGTTACGTCATTGTGTACTGTGACGGTTTGACACTTTCGAGGTTCAATAAAGCATACTGTTATAAGTATAGTTCAAAACAAAGACATGTTGTCTAATTCGTATAAAGACGTCGTAATACGTCTGCCGCCAAGTATCTAACGGTATTTTCTGGCAGCCTCACTTGAAAGCCAGTTCCATTGCAGGCTAGGTGTGTTTACCATCTTTGGTCACACCGTAACTTAACATCAGGTGAGCTGTAGCCAAGCCCCTAGCGTATGAACTATAAAAAAACTCATTCCGCTTATAAGCGGAAATACATTTAATATATTCGAGCACTGAAATTAAACTTCCGCAAACGCCTGCATCAATAAAGTTTTAGTATTAAGGAAAGCAACTAAAACAAATTGCACTGTCACTTCTAAAATAAACAGTATACAGTGTTTGACGGCAACCTAAGCAGAGCTTTATCCTTCGTAGTGCGAAAGTTTATCCCCTGATGGATGGTGCCGGTTAGAAGGTTTGAAAGGTTCTATGCGAAACCATTAAAGCCATGCAATGTTTCGGAAGATGCATTTTATATTCCTATTTTGAAATCCTGTGCTAGACCAATCAAAATGATGTATTTGTTATTATATTGTGGTTGTTGGCTTGTGGTTATTTTATTTTAATGTTTTGTTTTGTTTTCAAGTTTATGTAAAATTTTAGTTTTAGATATTAAGTAAAGTTTCGGATACATTTTTTAAATTGTTGTTAATTTAGTTAAATTTAAAACTTGTATACAAATATATATAAGTTGTACCAACTCCTTACTTTATAAACTCATCCGTCTATCAAAACAGTTTTAGTCTTTATCTGTTACAGCTTCAGTCTTGGTATAAACTTTTCCGTTGATTGATGGTGGCATTCGGAAGGGTCTGCCAGACCGCAGCTCTATTCATTTCGACGCCATTAAATTATATCTCCGATGTTTCGTGCGATATCTTTCTCCGTCGGAACTAGGTTAAATGCTCCGCCGATAGATTTTATAACTCTAAAGCAGAGATGTCGTGTGTGAACATGTCTTGGCACTACGCTGTTAAAACTTTTGAAATTTTTGAAATGAGATAGAGATGTTACTTACAGCATATACAACTCGAAAAGCCTAAAATGATTTATTAGTCACTCTAGTTTTTCCTTATTTTCTTAATGACGTTTGTATTGTAATTTTTTTTACGCGAAGACTTTGACACATTATGTTTGACAGAAAGAAAGAAAAAGGTTTTATTTTGCAACAAATACAGACACAAAAACAAAAACAAACAAACAGAGATGAACAGTTACGAAACAAATATTTCTCTGTGGATTTTTGATCATTACAAAGGCTTGAGTTTGACCGCCAACTTGAGTCGTGTTAAGCCAAGATATGGTCTAGGTAGAGGACGCTCGCCTTGAAGGCGTTTTGCGACTTGAAGGCATTCAGATTGTGTCTATCAGGGAACATCCCCTAGACTACTATTTATCTATCTATCTATACTATTATAAAGAGGAAAGATTTGATTGTTTGTTTTGAATAGGCTCCAAAAGTACTGGACCGATTTCAAAAATTCTTTCACCGTTGGGAAGCTACACCATCCCCGGATGACATAGGCTACTTTTTGTTCCTGAAACCGCGAGGCGTCCGCCAGTGTATGTATATATTGTGTAGATTCCTTAGAAAGTACGAAACAGTGTCATAAAATATCATCCGATTACAACACAATCTCAGTCACCTTACCGTAATAAATTAAATAAAACCCTTTAATTCGAGCTCCAACGGGCAGGCTTTCCTTGGCTTTCACATTTTAACACACTGGCCCTCCCTGTAATAGCATCGTAAAATTGTAAGAAACGCTCTGCAATCAGAGGTGAGATTAGATTGTACCAAACATCGGCGCAGTCACAGTGTAATGAAACCGGTAAGTTACGACGACTCTATTGTTTTAGTTGTTTACGGGGTCCCTGAAGTTTCTTCAATGCTTTTTACCCACGACGGAACGGAGACGGTACGTTTGGGGTGATAGGACGTTTGTTTGTGCAAATACATGTTGCCATTTTTCTCCAACACTACTAGCCCGATTTTGATGCATTTTTCAGTTATGGGTTTGGATTTGATTGGTGCATTTTCTTAGGTTGGTGTTATGGTGACAACTGACCAGGGGGCGCTGCAGCAAACCTTTTTTGTGCAAATCCATGTTGCCATTTTTCTCCAAAACTACTTGTCGGATTTTGATGCAGTTGCCAGTTATGGGTTCGGGTTTTATTGGTGCATTATCTTAGATAGGTGACAATTACTTTTTAACCGTTGTGGGTTTTTTCAAAAATTTTAATTTTGCTTTTTTATAGCTTCTAAAATGGTGCATGGTTGTCAAAAACTTGACGTGTGTTATAGTTTCTACTTACCTATATAAAAGATTTTTACAGCTGTTTTACGAAAGTTCTTTTTTATAATTCACGGGGGATATCGCACTCGTCAGTTATTCTTGTTTGTGACGAAAACTTAACAAATCTATGTACGGAAAATTTCTTTTACTGGAACCAAAATGATTACTTGCGATATAGTAACTGTCGTTAAATGTTCGATACCAAATTGTATGAAAAGAAGAAAAGCAATTCTAAAGCTTTGTTACTTTTTATATATTTTGTTATCGAAAAATTTACTTAAGATTTTTGCAAATTACCTTTTTTTTAATGTAAAAAACAGTGAGACGTACGTGATGCACTCCTGATGGTAAGAGATAACGCCTGTCCATGACTATTGCAGCGATACACAGAACTCTGAGTAACAAAACAAAGTCCAGGACATCGCTGCTTTGGCGCTCATTACTTTGGAGACTTTCGATGGTTAGTCTCAACAGCCCAGTAATTTCGCTAGCTGCAGTACCCTTCAAACCGGAATACATACTGTTTACACACAACTGCTTAACGACAGAATAACTGGTACTGCAGTGGTACCTACCTAGACGACCTCCTGCTAAGGAGATCTACCACCAAGTAAACCATCCTTTTGATTATTATTAATATAGTTAATATTAATATTATTTTTTTATTAGATAAATTTCGAACCGTTTAAAACTGCCCCCTGGAATTACACACCTTAGTTCCACGGCGAGACAGATACGCCCAAAGCACCATTCGTACGTGGTGGTCATTCCTATGGACGCACTTTCGACTCTACGTTCTGCATGCGTACCGACAGGATGTAAAACTCTCTACCGGCGTCTTTATATCCCGCGAAGTACAATTTGATCGTCTTCAAATCCAGAGTAAACAAATTTCTTCTAGGTGAGCGTGTCTTAGACTGTACCACTGTTTAATATAAACCAGGGTAATTACTTTGAAATTTAAAAAAAAATCCAATTTGTAATGGCAATCTAAAAAGCAGACATGTCAGTTAGACAAAGTTTCAGTATTTTTTCTTTGCTTACTATTCAAAAGGTGTTTTGTAGTAGATGATCTATCTGAATTGTATAAACTATGGCAAAAGCCCAGCGCACTTTGCCCGTCCTCGGAAGGAAATCGTTTCGGTCGATGACGATAAAAAGGGTCAACAATTTATAAAAAGAAAAGAAACGGTACCTTGTTAGTTAAGTGGTAGGTATAAACTTCTTTTCTGGCATGATGGGAAATAATTCCAGTGTAGATAAAGCGTAGATACCATAAAAAGCTTAGTAGATTTCTCTATACCGTTATACGTTACTAGCGATTCACCTGAACATCCTAATATATACGAAATTCTAAAAACATGTGAACATACATACCTACATAGACTGATAAAAATACGACCCTTCAATTTTGCTTTGGCATAGCCTGGTCGCATGCACGCTGAGGGTACCGTTCGAGTTTGTATGTAAATTGGTCATCCATCACAGGAATCGAGTTTTGATAGATTTTCACTATGAAAGGTTTCCCGAATATTGTTGTAACAAAAGGATGATTCGAATTAAAGGATAAACTTAATATTGGTTAGTAATCACGAAAATGTTTTTATGGAATATAACTACAAATTAATGAGACTTAGATTTTTCTGTTTACTTTATACTATAAGATTTTTTGGCAATTTTTTTATACTACAGCTCACGGTGTTGTGGAAGATGGTAAACACACCTAGCCTGGAATGGAACTGGCTCTCAAGTGAGGCTGCCAGAATACGCCATTAAATGCTTAGCAGCAGATTTTCTACTTCTCTAGCTAGCCAGACGAGTACTTTTTTTTAAATTTCATTTCATTTCATTTCAATTTCTAACGATGTATCCTTCAACGACAGCTCAAGTTCATTGTAAATGCAAAAAATAAATTTTACTTTTTTTATTATTATTATTATCTTCACAATAATAATTGTTTTTTTTTATTAAACGGTTTTATTTAGCTTGACCTGTTTGTTGTTGTTGATCTTTTTGGGTCAAATTTATTCATTGAAATTTTCCCCCCTTCCTGTGGACAGATTTATTTGATATTTGGTACACACCTTTAGTTCTGATGGCATTACGTTTAGCGTATATTTTTTTAATATTGGAATCTAATTTATCGAAATACATGGACGAAAACTTATGGCCTGCGGGTGTTATCACACAAAGAAGTGAGCGGCGGGAAACCTATTGACGGTCTAAGCACAGCCAGATGTGAGTAGTCGCGCTTACCGTGACTAGTTTTAATTGTAAAAATATTAAACGCTCCATCGACGCGATCAGAGACCTATGCCGTACGTGTGACGTGGTGTGCCTACAGGAGACGTGCTTGGCGACTCACGACATACCGTAAGTAGGCACGGTGGACCGAGGCTTAGGATACACTGCGACGTCGGCCATGGATGACTCACGGATAGATATATAGGATAGTCAATTTAACTGTATTTGCATTTGTATTTTTTTTTTATATGGGTTACAGTTGCCTGAAATATTTTATTTTTATTTTTTTATTCATTACATTATTTTCAAATACCCCGTTTAACTTAAAAAAATATTTTTGCTTGTATTTTTTTGTCTGAATTCGATTCACTGAATTAGTCAACGCGGACGAAGTCACGGGTAGACGCTACTTTCAAAAATGTACATAATTATGATGTCTACAATAGAAATATTTTTTTTTAAATTCAAAATATGTTCGCGTTGGACCATACTCTGCCTGATGTTAAGCAGTAGTGTGGTCTAAGATGAAGCACGCTTACCTAGAAATCCTCTATTTACTCTAAATTTGAAGACACCCATATTGTACCTAACAGGGAACACGGACAATTAAAAATGATATCACGTTCTTTCAAGTCACTGGCACATATTTAATCGTGTTCAGTTGAAATTTCAAACATTTGCTTCCAATGGCAAAAACTAAATTAACATTCTCTCAATGCAGCCACTGTGAATACAAAATTTATAGAATCGCCCTAAATGTTTCCCTTAAATCCTCCATTAAATTTATTATGACCCGAAGGATTTAAGGCCAAAGATAGACGGTGAAAAAAAACGATACTTTCGGTACTTAGCTTTGGCGAGTTGAATTTATCTCGTATTAATTTCGGAATGGATGATGAAAGGCTTATTTTGAAATATACTTCCGGGAATCGAATAATTTCACGAACCGGCCATTGTACTTTAGCTTTATATTATGAAACTTTGTTCATCATATTTTTCGCAAAATTTTACTTTTATTTAATATCGAAAGAACTTCATTGTTATTACTAACAGTTTGTTTTTGTGTTAAACTAGGTAGTTACTGACAACTCTATTAGGTGATTTGGTCGTATATCTGCTTTAAGAGCTGTAGCGTGTGGGTTCGATTCCTACTCTGGACAAACATTTGTGAGGATAAATAATTGTTCGTTCTCTGTCTTGGGGGTTATGTATGTGTTATAAGTATGTATTTACAATTACTCTATCAGTTATCTGGTTTCCATAGCTTTGCTTAGTTTTGAGTTGGAAGACGATGTATGTGTCTAAAAATAATACACTAATTTACAATTTCAAAAAACCGTCTCCCATGCTCCAATGAAACAGCGAGGTTTCGGAGTAAACAAAAATATCAGCGATGTATTTTTGTTGATTTTTTAAAAACCGCTTGATCGATTCCGATATAATTTATATGGGATCATCCCTGAAGTATGATCTATCAAGAAAAAAAGAGTCGTCAAAATCGATTCATAATTGGCGGAATTATAATTATTACAAAAAAAACATACAGTCTAATTGAGAACTTCCTCCTTGAGTCAGTTAACAATGAAGAGAAACGAAAAACTCCACGAATAAATACGAATACAAATATTTCATTGATAACACCAATGTTACAAGTCACCTCAAAATTTTAAACATGTCATTAAATGGGTTTTAAAACACTCAATATAAAAATACTGTCAATTTAAAATATATCAATATAAAAATATGGCAACACCAAAAAAAAATGTCAAAATATTAAAATGACATGACAAAAAAATCATAATTACTTACTAATAATACGTAATTACACAATCATTACGTTTGAAATACTCGTCAATGTCATAAAACAAGGTCTTTAGCAGCCAAGATCTTAACTTGGTTCTGAAGCACGCGGTGGAAGGAGGAAGGTGATGTACAGTGGCTGTGTGTCTCATTAGACGTCAGAAACGAAAACTGGTCCAAAGTGAAGTGAAGCGAAGTTACAAGGCTGAGACTCACAAATGAATGTCTCCAATTAATTAGGGCCAATACGGCAATGATCTATGCTATGTTAATCAAAGTTCTGATCTCTTGAGTTTGACCTGAATTTGTTTCCAACCTTTGAATTTGTTTGAGTACCGCTGCATTGGTCAAGAGTGGGTGAAATTCCTTACTATCAGGAGAGTATCTAGTTCGTCTTGCATGTATTATACTAAAGTGTGCCCTTGTTTTATCGACGTGTGTATTCTTGGATGTATTTCTTTACTAGCTGCGCCCGCGGTGTTACCCGCTACATGTTTTCTGGATGAAAAGTTGCTTGTGTCTTAATTCAGGGTCTTAGCTAATTCCATACCAAAATTCATCCAAATCCGTTTAGTATTTTTTACGTGAAAGAGTAACAAACATCCATCCAATCTTTCACATTAATATTTACCATAAAAACACGACGTGTGTTGATAGGTTTTGTTTTGCCGTTATAAACGTTATAATTCGTCAAAGATTTTTTTTATCTCAATTCAGAAGAATTTTATTATGGTACAGGGCTGGGATCGAACCCACGACTCAAAAATCCACCACTTCTCCAGCGACCATCACGACTTCGAGATAAATACGCATAAAATATGTTAACAATTTTCACTTATTCCTCGCAATTTCCTTTATCTCTCTCTTAAAAGCTTTTACCGTTATATCTTGATAACATAATGCTATTTACATACACTAGAAAAATAAGGCGTTAGGTGTTTATATTTATTTTGTTCGTTCATGTTTAAAAACAATTTTGTGCAGAAAACAGTAAATATTATATATTAGCAAGTATTCTCACATTCAATATGTTGTAGCGATGATAGCTCAGTGGTTAGCGCGGTTGGTTCGCACACCGAAGGGCGTGGGTTCAAACTCTAACAGTATGGCTTGGTTAATATTTTTTTTTACTATTGACAGGCTAGGTGTTCGACCATAGCTCACCTGATGTTAAGTGAAAGTGTGATCGGAGATGGTAAAGCACTAAAAGCCTGGAAAGGAACAGGCTCTTAAGTGAGGCTGCCGGAACACACCGTTAGTTGCTTGGCGGCAAATTTCAACTTGAGGGTGTTAGCTAGCCAGCCGAGTACTAAAGTACCCTACTACCATGCTATGGTTTCCTCACGATGTTATCCTTCACCGGCAGCTCAAGCTCATTGTGGGGTTTGAACCCACGCCCTTCGGCATGCGAACCTACCGCGCTAACCACTGAGCTATCATCGCTACAAATAAATCAATCTCAATGATAAATTGGTTTAAAAAGTTTTTTCCTCTAATTATAGCTAGTTTATTCGCTGACGGGTTGTAGATTTTTTAAACTTTTCAGCTTGTCAATGCATTCATATCGCATACGCCTATTTTTTTGAAAAGTCACAGTTGCCGCACCCTTCCCGACTAACCGGACATATAAAGAAGTAATTTATATCATATTGTCGACCCTCAGTCAAGTGGCAGCCGAGCCGACCCTTGCCTATTCAAATTACACCTATATACGCCTATTTTACTCGAGTTCCGGTATTATGTAACAACGAGAGCTAGGTATCTCTGTAAGTTCTATACTCTATGTATGTATAGGCCTTTTTATGGATTTTAGGACCTGCCGTGTCTACATACATGTGCGTCTGTCCGTTCGACTTATAATGTCCCGTATCTTACAGCTTATGATATTTATTACTCTTAAATAATTTATACTCACTTAAAATGATAACCTAAAGTTATTCTTATGGTTCAGTAATAGATAAATAAATAAATAAATAAATAAATAAATATCGCAGGACATTTAATTACACACAGCGCCATCTGACCCCAAACTAAGCTGAGCTTGTGTGATGGAAGTCAGATAACTGATAGAATACTTAAATACTTTTTTTTTTGTTAATACATACTTATAATACATACAGTACACCCAGACACAGAACAAACATCGATGTTAGTCACACAAATGTTAGTCCTGAGTGGGAATCGAACCCACGCCCTTCAGCTCTCGAAGCAGACACACTACCAATGAACCAACAGGGTTGTCCCCAGGGTTGTTGGGTTGATGCTGCATTCTCTATCTACATTTTGTATATGTACAAATAATATTAATAAATGTCCTAGAACATTTCACACAGCGCCATCTAGCCCCAAACTGAGCAAAGCTTATATGGGGCCACGTCTAAAATATGATCTACCAAGCAAAAAAAGAATCATAACAATTGATCCATAATTGTCAGAATGTTCGCGTAACATACTTACAAAAAAAAACATACAGTCGAATGGAGAACCTCCTCCTTTTTGAGTCAGTTAAAAATATATAGATAACAAAAGCATCTTATGAGCTAGTGCTACAAGTGACGGCCTTATCGCTAAAAGCTAACTCTTCCAGGTAACCAAGAATTATAAACACGTTACTGATTAAGAACAAACGTGAGGTTTTCAAATGATTTTACTAGCTGCGCCCCGCGGTGTTAACCGCTATATGATTTCGGGATAATCCAGGGTCTCAGCTACCTCCATACCAAATTTTATCCAAGTCCGTTTAGTAGTTTTACGTGAAAGAGTAACAAACATACATCCACACATTCTTACAAATTGTCGCGTTTATAATAGTAGTAGGAATAGGAAGTACGATATGATTACCAGAATAGCGTGTCATATAGCTTGATCAAAAAATCTTCTCTTTTCCAGTTGTAAAGAGCAGCATGCGGCACCAGACGACGCCTCCACTCAGTCGAGTTGGGCCCACCGTGTCGCTCCGGGACGTGGAGCCCGACTTCTTGGGCCCTATAGAGAACGTCACCGTGGCTCTGGGCAGAGAAGCAGTGCTTACATGCTCTGTCTCAGATATTGGAGATTACAAGGTCAGTTTGAGTTCTTAAATCCTGTTCTTTTTTTCTGATAGACTGGCTAAGTTTGACCAGTGCTCATCTGATGTTGGATTGAAGTTATTAATAAGACCACGCAGTCCACCGCAGTACAGTGTGCTCGCAATGCGGAAGATTTCCGCAATTGGAGAAACATCGCGCCACGTTCAGCAGCCCTAGGAACCAGCGGTGACGACGTAACGCAACCCTGTCCAATCCGTCCATCTACAACCACTCTGCCGAAAGTGTCCGATTAAGAAGAAGACATCTGATGTTAAGTGATAGTGTAGTTTAGTTAGTATTTTTTTTTATGGTTGACCGGCTTGTTGTTTGACCACAGCTCACCTGATGTTAAGTGAAGGCATGGTCGAAGATGATAAAGTACACCTAGCCTGGAATGGAACTGGCTCTCAAGTGAGGCTGCCGGAACACACCGTTAGATGCTTGGCGGCAGATTTTCAACTTAAAGGTGGTAGCTAGCCAGCCGAGTACTAGAAAGTACCCTACCACCATGCTATGGTTTCCTCACGATGTTTTCCTTCACCGGCAGCTAAAGCTCATTGTTGGGGTTTGAACCCACGCCCTTCAGCCGCTAACCACTGAGCTATCATCGCTACAAAACAAACCTAGAAGGTAAGGTACCTCGATGGTAAGCAAACCTAGCCTGGAATGGGTGAGGCTGTTGGAACACGTTGTTACATGCTTGTCGACAGATTTTCAACCTTGAAAGTCGTGGCTAGCAAGCCGAGTATCTACCAGAAAGTATCCTACCACCATGGTATGGTTTTGACAATGTTTTCCTTCACCTGAAGCTCAAGTTAATTCCAGGTAGCGTTAAGCCCCGTGTGTTTCAGAATATTTTCTTTACATTGGCTACTATGTAGTAGTAAATCATGAACTCGCTAGATGATAATTGATTGATTCAGGCGTTACTTTGCGGAAGTTCATTTTGAATGTTCAAGGTTTATATTTAGTTTATTTCCGCTTAACAAAGCGGAAATAAACTAGATATAAACCTTGAACATTCGCTAGATGATGTTTAAGGGCTCTTTATGGCTGATTTTCTTTCTTATGAAATGTCGTTGTACTAAGCTTGAAAGCAAAAGTGTGTAAAATTAGAATATTAACGTTTAGAAGAGGCTTTAGGTGACCAGAATGCTGGTATCTACTTTGGTCATAAGCTTAGCATTGCCATCCAGCGTGGCAATGCTGCCAGCATTCTGGCCACATATCCCTCCTCTGACGGACTTTTAGATTAAGTTTTTTGTATAACGTTGTAAATAGTATTAATTTAAGTTATTTCATTTTGTTTCATATTTATTTAGGTCCCTACCTATGTCATATCATCGTATAGTAAGCTATTGGTTCAGAATATTCCTGTAGAATAAGTTTGCATAATAACTGGTTTGATTGATGACCGAATAACCATTATCTATCGATAGGCCACAAACCATCAATAGTTACGCCTAACTTGACATCTTATCGTACTCTGGAGAACACACTACCCTACATAACTATGTGTATGCAACGTCTCAAACCGCAGACATCGGGTCTGTGTGTCGGGGTCCTATCTCAACGTCCAAGTCACTAACTAGTTAATAACTTAAATCACACTTTGGATACCAAACATTAAACCGCTTTTGTTGTGAATTTTACTTATTTAGGTACGTGCTATCTTATTTATTAACCCGACGGGAGTTTTTTTATGTAAAAGTAATGAGACGAACAATACGCCTCCTGATGGTTAGAAACAACGCATGACCATTGACCATGACCATTGCAGTACATAGAACTTTGAATAGCAAAACAAAGTCCGGGGATCGCTGCTTTGGCGCTCATTACTTTAAAACTCGTGATGGTTAGTCTCACAGCCCAGTAATTTCGCTAGCTGCAGTACCCTTCAAATCGGAACACTGTGTTTACACACTACTACTTGGCGGCATAATATCTGGTACTGCGGTGGTACCTACCTTGAAATTACTGGGCTGTTGAGACTAACCATCAAGACCAAACCATCGTGCGCGAGTCCGACTCGTACTTGGCCGGTTTTTTTATTTTACAGTATGAAGCTGGCAACAAATTTATTTATAACTAGCGGACGCGTCGCGGTTTCACCCGCGTAGTTCCCTTTCACGTGGGAAAACAAGGATAAAAAGTAGCCTATGTCACCCGGGGATAGTGTAGCTTCCCAACGCTGAACGTTGAAATCGGTCCAATAGTTTCGAGTCTATTCAATACAAACAATGAAACAATCAAAAATCTTTTCTGTTTATACTAGTATAGATAATACCTTCCCTTTTATGGTCACGCAACAACAGAAATCCAAATGCTGTTTTTACTGTATTGCTAAGAGAAAACTCTTGGACCGATTGTAGGATTATCGGACTAACGGATCAACTTGTCGAAGTAAGATTAGCGATGACGTAGACGAGTCGGCTAAGCGCGGTGATTCCGCTAATGCGGCGCACAACACATCCAACTATCTGGCACCAGCATACCGGCTTAAGGCAGCTTAGACTAAGTACAAAATAAACGCGAAACTCGAAGCTAACCTCACTTCATACATTGGTCGCGTTTGTGCCAACGCGTGGAATCAATACGCTGTTGGCTTGCGCTTGACGCATATTGTTAACGTTTTTTATTTCATAACATACAAAACAGAATGCAATAATATTCACACCAATAAATACAAATACCTACACAATTTTTTGATCTGTAACTTTAATTTATTTTAGGACAAATCGATATGAATATTATTTAGAATCTCTTGAAAGTGTTCTTATAGTGCTGAGTATATAACGGTGCCGTCAAAAGCTGAAGTTGACATTTTTTTTGTCAGTTTTCGTAAATATCTCTATACTCTGTACTTTCGAGCAGCTTTTAGAAACTTTTTACTGTGCTCACAAAAAACATGTATCGAAAAATAACTTAATGAGCTATTGCCACAACTGGCGGCCTAAAAGCAATCTCTTCCAGGCAACTATGAATGGAAATCACGTTACTGAATAAGAACAGGCGGGAGATTTTTTTTTATTTATCTAATATCTACCATATTATAATTATCTATAGCATCTATTCCGCTTAATTTTTTTATGGTTGTCAGGCTTGGTGTTTGACCATAGGTTACCTAATTTTAAGTGTCGGTATAGTTAAAGATGGTAAACATCTAGATGCCACTATACTACAGCCTGGTATTAAACTGACTCTTAAGTGAGGCTGTCGGAATACACTGTTAGATGCTTGGCAGCAGATCTTCAAGTTGAGGGTGGTAGCTACACAGCCGAGAACTATTAAGTATCTTTCCACCATGCTATGGTTTCCTCACGATGTGTTCCTTCACCGGCTGCTCAAACTCACTTTGAATCCACGCTCTTCAGCTTGCGAACCGACCTCGCAAATCACTAAGCTATCATCGCTACAAAATTTGTTACCATCACAAATATTGGGGCCAAGGTTGGTGCCAACGTGTAAAGTCAGCCTGAGCAGATTCCCGCAGCTCAACTCTGACTTGTGTGTTTTATATTTCCTCACTTAGATAATAAGATACCTTTGAAGAGCTTAACAAAGTTTGTCTTGAGAGCGTGATTCTGAGTCGTTATCTGGCACCACTTGGTTCTAAGCCTCAGCACACTCAACTTTAAGGTCACTATGATTATACCGGGGGACGTTTAAGAGGAGTTGCTTCTTAAAACTTTAATGAAATATGTTCACTCGAAAGTTAAGCGTTGAAGTAGTTTGCAACTTGTTAAATTAAATTCCTGGTTTATATATAGCATGTTGCTTAGAATAACGTATCCACGTAAGCACGTAGATATGTACTGTATAGAGATGACCAAAGACTCCAAACTGATACTTTGGTATGCAACAAACTTGTATTGTATTATACTAAGTTCAACTTTACATGTATGTATATACTTTATATGTGCGATGCTGCAACTTTCAGCAATTTATAATCATCGACAAAATATCAACAACTTGATAAAATTCGTTCACTTACAATTAACTCAAACACGAAATCTGGGTCTTTCTATTGAATAAAGATAATGTTTGTGCACGTAAAGTAGAAAAAAAAAATGATAAATTTAAATTATTATTTTTTTCGTAAATAACATTATAAATGATCTTTTTTTTTTGAATAATTAGTAATTATATGTCATTACGTATTGTAATTGTTCATCTAGTTACTGAAGAATATTAGTGAAATTATTTTAGATACCCTCTACCGCGTTTATCCCAGAATTTGTCTTCTGCGACCCTGCATTTAGTTTTGTGCAGTTTTTTAGTGATCTGATGGGCTTTGCCGTCACATTATGCTCTCTCTGCTTTCGAGTAGGAACTTGCCATTTTGGGTTTTTAGCGATTCATTTAGGTTTAACGCCAATCACGTGAGCTACAATAGGGCATCTGGGATATCTGTGGGTAATGTTTGAAAATGTTATGTACATTAATTTTCGTGGTTAGTGCTAATAGCTTTTCTGTCGCAATTCGTATATTCTATTACTTATTCATATTTCCTACTATACATTTTGGTAATAGGATAGCCAATTATATCATTTTTTACTTTCTCAAACAAACTGATGTATTTGTATTATTTCAGAGAATAAATTTCACCAAAAGTTTTGCGAAAAAACGTTTCAATACTGAGCTATTTTCGCCAAAATATCCATTCATAAGTTTCTTCCTAAGATTGTGTCGGTATGAGTTTCGGCAAAAAGGGAAGAGAATTAATGATCTTTCAATTCGAAACACTCCGAGACATTTATCCGTCGGTTTCTCCATTCATGTGTTTTTGCTAGCAGCTAGAGTGGTCTGTAAATAACGTTCGTTTAAGGAGGCCGTATTTAGTATCCTCGTCATGACAAACGAGCTTCTTTCCTTTTGGAAACGATCGATCAGTCAGTAATGACATTTAAACAGCGTGCCCGGTGACTTGTGGAAAAGATATAGTTGTCAGTGTAACTTTCGCCTTAACCATTTCTTTAATGGTTGGCAGGCTATGCTTCTGAACACAAATCATGTGTTGTGTTTAGAAGCATAGCCGGTTGACGAAGATGGTAAAGCACACCTAGCCTGGAATGGAACTGGCTCCAGAACACACCGTTATAATTATGCTTAGCGTCAGATTTTTAACTTGAGGGTGGCCGAGTACTAGAAAGTACCATCATGCTACGTTTTTCTTCTCCAATCAGTGTGTACTGTTAGGTGCTTGGCGACAGATTGTCGACTCTCTTTGAGACTTTCGATGGCTAATCTCAACAGCCTTGTAATTTGAACCCACCTCCAGCTTATGAACCAACTGCGCTAACCACTGAACAATTATCGCTATAAATAGATTGATCTAAACATTGATCTAATTACTCAATTTAAACACAAACGAAGTATTTCATTTACGTTTATAAATAAGCATGTTAGGGCGTATCTACCTTAAGAGATTAAATAAAACTTCTGCCACAATATTAATGGAACAAATACTTAACGGCTTCCCGCTTCTCAGCTTACTTCCTTATTTTTTTAATCTCATTTAGCGATCACGTATTACAAAAGTTTGGACGTTTTCGCCGCGAAGCCTGCTTAGCGGTATTTTATATTTTTCTAAGACGACATTTCCCAACGTGGTCGTATTTCTTTGGGAAAATTATGTGCCCAAATAACTTTCGGGGGCTGAAATGTCAACAAATATGATTTATTACGAGGATCATAAAAACAGAACCAGAGATTCCTAGCCCAGTTGTTGCCCACGTAAAAAGATAAATCTAAAACTTTTTGTCAGTTTCGTTTTGTGAGAACTACTAGAATTGTTGTGAAACCATCAGAGAGTATGGTATCTGTACTGAGTACATTTTATTCCGTGTCTCGTTTCCATTTTCGTGTAATGTAATTTCGCTTGGTTTACTGAGTTCGTTTGAACGGGCTTGCAAAATGATACTCTAGAGACGACGACCCAGAAGCATATCAGAGACAGCAACGAAGTACCAACCCATGAAGTTGTTTTGTACACAAACGCTTTGAAAATACAAAACTCTTGTCCAATTTAATACAAGGTAGTAAGCATATTTTGGTTATGTCTTCGCTCTATTTAGTTGCGACTTAGGTGAAACGATATCCTAATTATAAATGTATTAACTAGTGTTAGTACTTGAGTGTAGAAGGATTTTGTTGGTTTACGTTCATAATTTTTTTTTTACTTAAAAAATATTACATTCAGAAAACTGTGTGTGCCATTTTTAATCTCATAAATTGAACTATCATCAAATACCTAAACTGTGGTTCAAATTTTCATTTTTTCAGTTTGGACTATTTATATCCAGTATTATGATGAAGTGATCCCTATTTTGTAACTGTTTGTTGCTTTTGTATGTTCTGTGGTGTTACAAAATAAAAAAGCATTTCCTTTTCTTTTCTTTCTTTTTTCAGTAAAATTTGGAGCAAGAAGAATTCCAGCAAAATCTCTTTATAATCTACTAAAAGGTCTCGGCCAGCCAAGAAATTCTATAGATTAATTGCTGCAAAGAGTATGCAAAGTAGCGTTTGTTGGATCATATCAAATTTAGTTATGCAGGGATATTTTTTTATGTAAATGTAATGAGACGAACGAGACTCTCTCCTGATGGTAATAGTAGGTATTACAACTACCTTTGAATAGTAAAATAAAGTCCAGGACATCACTACTTTGGCGTCCATTGCTTTAAGGCTTTCGATGGTTAATCTCAACAGCCCTGTAATTTCGTTAGCTGTAGTTCCTTTCAAACCAGAACACAGTAACACACACAAACACACACACTTACACACTACTGCTTGACGGCAGAATATAGACATACACGAACACGAAAATATACGAATACAAATATTTTATTGATAACACCAATGTTACAAGTCAATTCAAAATTTTAAATCTGTCATTAAATGAGTTTTAAAACACTGATTACATGTCAAAACAAAAATGTCAAGATACAAACATGTCAATACAAAAAAATGTTGTCAATATAAACACGGGCAGTGAAGATGAGCTTTGAATACGTAAAGGAGCAGTTTATACCTACACCTGGATCGCAAGTACTGGTTACTGCAACGCGTTGAACCTACCGTCTGTACGGCGATACCATTGGACGCCACGAAGTTTAAGCTCAAAGATATAGCATATTAATAAGTTCAAGTATCACCAGCACTCGTAGCATGGCTTGACTAAGTGTTCTCAGACAATCACCGATGTTAAGCAATGGACGGTCCGATCTGTTTTTGGATGGGTGACCTTCAGTGACATTTGCTACTGAGCGTGGGTCAAATGACACGCTATATTGTAGGTTAACTTTTTCTATATTTTTATCACAACAACCATCAAGCCATATCTTCTAGCGGCACATTTACTTTGACACCAGGGCTAGCTATTTAGTCTATACGAAATTACTTTTTAATGCGTAACAAGTCAAAAATTCCTAAGTTCATTAAAAAAATCGCGATCATTTTTACCTGCCTCTTCGAGCGTATTCGACCTTTTTTACTGAACTTCAGGATTTGTAGTTGTTCCCGATTGTTTTAAAATGAGCACAATGTGCTCAGTTTATTCCTAGTGACCTACTGAAATAAATATTGCAAAACATAACACACAGCACCACCTGACCACAAACTAAGCAAAGCTTGTATAACTTGCGAAACAAAGAAAAGCTAGTCGTGCCATGGACTAGGTTAGGTAAAGTTGAAAAGCAGGGCCGTCACGCCAAAATATTAATGTATAATAAATTGCCAAAATATATTACAGAATTAAATCATACTGAATTTAAAAAAACCATCAAATTTTTTTTGGAAAACAATCCATTTTACAAATTAAGTGAATATATGTCAATGAGGTTCTCAGAATCCTCATTTATGTGTAGCACATAAACGGAGCCTCCGCTGTAGTATGTTCGTTGTTAATTACTCGTATAGGTATAGCTTCATTCATGAAAGTGTAATCGTAAGGTTTTTTTTGTACATGTGACTTGCCTTTATCATTATTGTTATTTATGGCCAATAAATATTACTGATTTACTGATTTGTACTATGGAAGACAGAACCAGAACAAGAACTGATAGCATACTTAAACACTTTTTTTTGTAAATACATACTTATAATAAATACAAAACACTAAGACACAGAACAAACATGCGTTTATATCACAAAATGTTTATCCTGGGTGAGAATCGAACCCACGCCCTTCAGATCTTGGAGCAGATATACTACCAAAAACACGACAGGGCTGTCTTACTGCAACTAAAAGTGGTCGATACTTAGCCTATAGAATCTATACAATTTTATAGATCAAGCGAAGAGCTCATGTTTCCGTAAATGGGCGTGAAAACTCGGTCTCCTCCAATTTGTTCCGAATTCCGTCCCGAGCCGTCCCAGGCCCATCCATCCGTCAAATTCATTTGCATCACCACAGCTTTATCTCATTACGATCTCTCGATTTTCTTCTCCGCCATAAATCTTGTAATAATTCATAAGCTAAGAAGAACACACCGCAAAGTGACGCGACAAAACCAATACATATTTATGGAATCCATCGACATCGATATAACTCGGCTTATTGTTTCCTGTCGATGTTTTTATGTAAACATCGCACATACACATCACACACACATGTGTTTATGTGTTGTGTATGTGTTTTGTTCACATATTTTGTGAAGTTTTTCAGCGTTACTTTGTAAGTAGGTCGCAGATACATTTACATATAAGCGGTGTTTGCAGTATTTTCTGCACCCGATTACAATATGCTGGAAGTTTTTATTTGGATTTTGTTTTTGCTGTACATAATATATAAGTACTTATACACACAAAATAAGAGCGTGAAACTTTTTTGTGTATAAAATAGGATACATTGTATTCTCTTCCAAAATTAATGTCAACATTTTAGTCTCACATTCTATTTTTTTTTTCTTCTAATTTTCTCATATTCATACTTTCATTGTGCGATCAGCTAAACAGTCAAATGCGCTACCTAAGCGGATGTTTCCCGATGTCTACAATCTGGGTATTTTCAAATCGAGACGGAATCGGTATCTTCTTGCCAAGCGTACGCCATTGCAAACCGCAACTTTAAGTCCTTTTTTTATTGCAAACCGCAACTTTACGTAGTAACTTTAAAACAAAGGAATAGAATATATAACTTGTACACAAAACACACATAGATTATAACACAGAAAATTTAGAAAAGAGATAAAGAAAATTTTAGCTTAAGAATTTCCTGGGCTTATAAGTCTGTACAAGATTAACTAGTAAATCCTTCTTATCAGTCGTAAGCAATAAATCATTGAATTGTTAAAATATGAAATTTAAAAATCGATACATGCACTTTTGGGCAAAAACGATTATGGCTTCCATTATTTTTTGCCAGAAAATATTATTTAAATTCATCCGTTACATTAAATAGAACATAATCGCCAATTTACCTTACTGAATAAATTAAAAAAATGCTTACAGACGAAAAAGAGAATAATGTAGGAGTGAAAAATAGCTTTTATTGTTTGACATGCTAGGTGTTGGATCACAGTTTTTGGTGTGCTTTTAATATTAAGAATTCTATCAGTTTCAACTTCCATAATACAAGGTTTTCTACGATATTTATTTTATTTTTATGAGTTTGAGCTGCCGGTGAAAGAAAACGTCGTCAGGAAATCATAGCATGATGGTAGGGTACTTTCTAGTACTCGGCCGGCTAGCTACCTCAAGTTGAAAATCTGCCGCTAAACATAATTATTATAACGGTGTGTTTACTTGAGAGCCAGTTCAAGCCAATTCCAGGCTAGGTGTGTGTACTATCGTCGACCATATCATCACTTAACATCAGGTAAGCGAAGGTCAACACCAAGCCTGTCAACCAAAAAACATCTATCTATTGATTTTAAAATTATCTAAATCACTGACTTTTATTTTATTTTATTTTACACAGACAAACTGCACGGCATGGGTTATAAGTATTAATAGAGTATATTATAGACTGCTGAATATCGTTCGGGTACGGAACCCAAAAAAAAACAGCAAATTCTCTGCATAAAATTAAGTTCACTTACTTCAAACCCCTCTTGAAACTGAATTCGCGATCAGCGTTTCTCACAAAGAGATGCCTCGCTAGCTATTTTCGCTTCCATGAGCTAACTGGCGTACGTACTCATCATAATTTAAAGCCACGACATACGTGTATGCGAGTAATTTTATTATAAATATGCGTACCTACGTACCTACTCGTATTTATGTACGAGTTCATTATCTTGGTGGACCTTTCACTTGGTGGTAGATCTCCTTAGCAGGAGAGCGTGTAGGGGTATGTACCACCGCAGTACCGCAGTGGCGTGTAAACATTACTGTGTTCCGGTTTGAAGGGGGCAGCTAGTGTATGTCTCAAAGTAATGAGCACTAAAGCAGCGATACCCTGGACTTTTTTTGTTACTCAAAGTTCTGTATCATTATGTGATCGCTCGCATCAAACGTTATCTTTACGTGCGAGGCGCGCAGCTGTCCGCAGTGCGAAGCAAGTCGAGGCCGCGCGCGCGTTGCACTCGGCTTTGTCTCCATGATGAAGGCCACCGTACGTGACCGAAACTATAGTCGGAGTTTCCGATATAATTAAACGTGAGTAATCCAGCATAAATAAAACAAAACCATATCCAATTATCTTAACTTTTATGAAATATTTCAAAGATCATGAGATAAAGCATCTTGATGATCAAAATCAATTTGCAGAGTGCTTATACATCCGAAATTATTCCTATTCAGACAGACGGATTGTATCCAATATTGGATTAAAATAAGCCGAATAAAGCACAAAAGAACGACAATAATTTTCTCTTTTTGCTCTCTCTACATTTTCCATTCCTTATTCAGTACATTTTTCGATTTGTTTAACGTAATTTCACTTGATTTTGGACCTCTTCTCGAATAAAGACTTGCTTTGTTTCGTTCTTTTACGATATTAGCATTAGCGTAAAATCATTTTCGTGAAATGTTATGCCTCCGCCTTTTTCTTTTGATTATTATGTGACATAGGAATTCGTTTGATCGTACAAACGATACGTATTATACATTTCTTTTGATCACTTCTAAACATATTTTCAGCTTTTAAGTATATTTCGTTCTTGAATACGCAAACCTTATTTTTATTTACTTAATAAAATTGTGACATATTTAAATTTTTATTTTTTTTATGTAAGAAGTAATGAGACGAACGAGACGCTCTCCTGATGGTAAGGGATAACGCCAATTCATGACCATTACAGTGATACACAGAACTTTGAGTAACAAAACAAAGTCCAGGGCATCGCTGCTTCTTTGGCGCTCATTACTTTGAGACTTTCGATGGTTAGTCTTAACAGCCCAGTAATTTCGCTAGCTGCAGTACTCTTCGAACCGGAACACAGTAATGTTTAAACACTACTGTTTAGCGGCAGAATAACTGGTACTGCGGTGGTAGGTAACCTAGACGACCTCCTGCTAAGGAGTTCTACCACCAAGTACATAACATTTATGTTTAAGGGCTAGAAAAAAATACAATAATTAAGGCAATGCCATTATATTCAACCTATCGTAGTCCACTGCTGCATGTTTACCTCTCCCAAAGCACGCCACTCAGCCTTACTTATATCGTCACTCCAATCTGAGGGCGCCCTACACTACGTTTGCTAAGCAGTAATCTCTACTATACAACATGGTTAACCCTGCGGTCATGGGTTCTGTGTCAGACATGGTCAGTCTACTGTCACTTTCGCTCACTAATACGTTGAGCTATGTCGTTAATTTTAGTTCTTAAGTACTTACTATGTTAGCTTTTTTTACCCATCTGCTAAGGAAGGGTTATAAATATATAAGGGTTATGTTTTTTGCACGTATCTTGTATGTATGTATGTAAATTTCTTTTTACCTGGTTTTTTCCAAACGGTCGAATACATTACGACAATTAAGGTATCGTTAGATTCGTCTTAATAACTTAAGTGGTCTTCAGATAGATTAAGTAACTTAGTGTCTAAATAAAGGTAGGTAATTAAAAGTGGATTACAAAAATTTATTAAAGTTATATGTTCAAATTGAATAAGGAATAATGAATTAGTTTAAAAAGTTTCTTTTGTGAATGAAATTTAACACGCATTTAGATGGATTAAGATATAAGATACTTTTTATCCCGGGAAAATGTTAGGTTCCTGTGGGATTATCAGAAGACTTACTGTAGGACGTATTCGATTGAAATTTGGTATATATGTGTCTTATGGAACATTATTGCGAAATAAATGGTATCTTGTATAATCTAGGTAATTAAGTAGTACTAATTTACTGATGATTGAACATATTGCTCATTTGTTATTTAAACATGTATCATTTCTCCCTAAAGCCAATTCTTAAGTCAACGTGGACAAAGTCTCGGGCGTAAGCTAGTTTTAAATTAAAAAAAAACTTTTTTTGTGTCAGGTTGCGTGGATTCGAGCTGATGATCAGACCATATTGACGCTGCACACGAGGCTAGTGACACATAGCTCTCGCTACGCGGTCACCAACGACTCCCCACGTTCCTGGCAGCTCCACATTAGGCCGCTGAAGGTGGAAGACCGAGGATGCTACATGTGTCAGATCAACACCAGCACTATGAAGAAGCAGATCGGCTGTGTTGATGTATTAGGTGAGCTAGCAACGCATTTTCTAGTTTCTATTCTAAATTGTCAAAGTTTAGCCGATTTCTTTAGCTTATCCTTGAAATTAAAATATACATTATATTAAAATAAAATTAACAATGGTGGTAAGGCCAAGATCACTGAATTAAAGAAGATGGCGTAATTACCTT
This sequence comes from Biston betularia, assembly GCA_905404145.2. Lineage (NCBI taxonomy): Eukaryota > Metazoa > Arthropoda > Insecta > Lepidoptera > Geometridae > Biston > Biston betularia. Next base: position 4,486,505 of record FR989877.1, read on the forward strand.
ACGAAAAGAAGACAAATTTTTACACGAAATTATAAAGATTTGATTCATAAAATGAATCTTGTACGCTATACCGCCACTATTAAATTAACTATTATATTACAGTTATGTAAAAGTAATTAGACGAACGAGACGCTCTCCTGATGGTAGGTATAACGCCTATCCAATACCATTGCAGCGATACACAGAACTTCAAGTAGCAAAACAAAGTTCAGGGCATCGCTTCTTTGGCACTCATTACTTTAAGACATCCGATGTTTGTATCAACAGCTCAGTAATTTCGGTAGCTGCAATACCCTTCAAACGGGAGCACAGTAATATTTACACACTACTGCTTGGCGGCAGGTGTCCGATAAAAAGTTAGCCACAGATACAGTGCGTAGTTATTTTAAATGTCAGGTTATTGGCGATGTAGTTAGAAACCATATTTATCCTAGTCATCATATTATTTAAAAAATACAATTTACACATTCTTATCAAATCAAATTAACACATTCTTATAAAACAACCCCTGGGTGTGAATTAAACCTACATCCCAAGCAGAGCTACTAAATGAGTTTATTTGGAAGTCCTATAAATACTAAGACGCAAATATTATTCCATTACTTTCAAGTTCATCTATTCTATTAGAAATACTTTAATTGATTGATTCGGGCGTTACTTTGCGGAAGTTCATTTTGAATATTCAAGATATATATTAAAAACAAGCTCCACTTGGAATTTTATTGAGATTAATACAAAAAACAAGGTTAACAAATAAAACAAAATCATAAATAAATTATACTACTATAAAATAAACACGGCGTCGAGATCGCTGCCGCGCGGTAGGCTTCCCAGTACGCTGACGCCACTGCCCCGTTGTATGGCTAAGCTTAGCCTTTGACGTAGGTAGGCGCCAGCTCTGGGATTCCCCGAAGCGAGGACCAGCCGCTTCGAAATGTCTTTAATAAATTCCTACACTGCGAGCGGAAATACCGACATGTGATGGTGCCAGAGTATCCACGCAAGTAGTGTCCCAGACCAAGGCTCGGCCTAGGGACCATGGAACTAACGTGGCACCGTCTGGTCGCTTACCGTCTGTTGACATTCCGCTCAGTTCTAGTGGAGAAGGCACAGATGCTGTGCAGAGTGCCCGTCTAACTAAGTCATTGATAGTACCATGACGAAAAAGAAAAAAAAAAAAGAAAAGATATATGTTTTAGTTTATTTCCGCTTAACATGTTGCGAAATAAACTAAATATATATCTTGTATATACAACATAACTTTAGTTATAACAAGAATTTATTTGAATTTAGAATCCAAGTTGTTTCCCTCTCTCTACGTGACAACATTTTATAAACTGTATTTATTTCTATTATTCTATTGTCTTGTCTCCAACAAATAATATTCATAATCGGACATGCCACGAATATTTCAACAACTTCTGTTTTAAGATGGAAATAGAAGTTCTAGTCAAAAACAGAATATGCTTAATGAAATTAAAAATATATCAGAAGCTTTTAATCTTGTTAATTTTTAATTTATTGCGTCTTTCGTTAAAGGATCAAAGCAATCATATAAGAACTTAAAAAACAAAGTCTGATGTTTCCAGTCTAAGGTACGTAGTGAAAAACGACTGAATATTTATTTTACTTTTGATATAAAGAAGACTTTAAATTGTCTTCCTTACTGAGACGCAATTCAGAATCAAGGAGACGGTTTGGTATTGCAGCTACATGTAAATAAATAAATATCGTTGGACATTACACACAGCACCATCGGACCCCAAACAAAGCAAAGCTGGCCAGTAAAAATAGACGTTTTTTGGTCAACTTTGCACTAAATTTCTGAACCATTTTTTTTTTTGATTGGGTTTATAATCACAAAATGCTGACAGATTCCGGCGAAGCTTCAGGCGTCATCTTGAAAAAAAGTTTTTTGCCGATATCTCGGAAACACTTTATGCACTTTAGGGCAAAAGTCATTGAGACTATTTTTGTAGCGAATAAAATTTTGCATCTTTTGTTCCGTGTAAACTTTTTTTGTAAAACTCACTTACTTACACTTTTTGTAAATACATAATTATAAAACACCCTGACACAGAACAAACAATTGTTTATACCTATTTTTTACGTAAGTAGAAATGACATGTTAGCACAATTTTTTTGTATTGAAAACGTAATGTGTCTGATGTCACACTCTTTATTTATGAGTGACGAGCTAAGTGTTTGACCACAGCTCACAGCTACCTGATGTCAAGTGACGGTGTGGTTGAAGATGGTAGTAAACACACCTGGCCTTAAATGGATTTGGCTGTCAAGCACAGTTTGGCTGTTTTGGCTGCTGGAACACACCGTTAGGTTCCTACTAGTCGAGTACTAGAGAGTACCCTACCACCATGCTATGGTTTCCTCACGAGATTTGGCTTCACCGGTAGCTCAAGCTTATTACTGGTGGTTGAACCCACACCCTTCGGCGTGTGAACCGACCGCGCTAACCACCGAGCTTTCATCACTACAAAAGTCTTATTTATTTGGCCTTAACAGACAGACATACGATGACATCATGATCCATATAAAGGTTCTTTTTTCCTTTTGCGGTATGGAACCCAACAAATACAAATTATTTTCAATGAAACAGAATTCCGTTCCGATCCACATTTTTATCGCAGAAAATCTTGTGAATAAGTATCTCCATTGATATAAAGGAGCATAAATAGGCCAATTACTTCTGTTTATTTGCGCCATCTATCCTAGAACGCCGTAATCATGAGTCATGGGGAAAACAACGTCTGGACGTAATGGGAATCGGGTATACTTATATGAAAACTATTCACAAAGCCTTATTGTGTAGTTATATAGTATTCGTGACGATATTATACAGGGTTTTAAGCTTAGGGTATGCTAAGCCGAAAGGGGGACATCTTACGCATCATTATGAACAACTAGCTATTACCTGTGACTTCACCCACATGGCATTTAACAAAAGTTTGTTTTGTTTGCAGTAAAAAAAGTCTATACTATTATGCTCCATTTATCCATAAATGGAAAAAATTGTTTGTATGGAAATCGAACCACCTTAAGAGCTCAAATTTTCTTTCCGTACTTCGCGTCGCCATATTCCACCTGCCAATACTTCTGTCGACCTACTTGGCTGGCAGCCCGAACCGCCGTCTTTATTCCCGATATTAACCTTAGGTCGGCGGCAATCTATAACGTCAGCAAGGCGGCAGAACGGGCAACTTACGTACCATTGAATTACGAGTATGGCTATTACATTAGTCGTAAATCCGGAGTGAGAAATGCCTTATTACTTACCCAAATTCGGAATTAAACTCATATGTCGCAGTTGCAATTGGCCGCAACTTCTTTGTCTATTTTAACCTTCGACCAAATAAACAATATTAGTGTAATTATACCAATGAGCATAAAGATTTGGTGGTAGATTTCCTTAGCAGGAGGTCGTCTAGGTAGGTACCACCGCAGTACCAGATGTTCTGCCGCCAAGCAGTAGTGTGCAAACATTACTGTGTTCCGGTTTGAAGGGTACTGCAGCTAGCGAAATTACTGGGCTGTTGAGACTAACCATCTAGCCTCAAAGTAATGAGTGCCAAAGCAGCGATGCCCTGGACGTTGTTCTGTTACTCAAAGTTCTGTGTATCGCTGCGATGGTCATGGACAGGCGTTATCTCTTAACATCAGGAGAGCGCCTCGATCGTCTCATTACTTTTGTACCAAAAAAAAAAAAGTATGGTTTAGGAGCAGGGTCACGGATAGTCTGCTATGCCGTGGCTGCTTGCAAGATACTGAGCTTAGCTAAGTTATTTTTAGAACCTACCACCTTATTGCCTAGAGCGATTTCTTCCAGACAACCTTTGGATGGAAAGAAACCCATAGAAACAGATATTAGGTTAGCTACTTAGTTAGTTGAAAATCTGTCGTCTAGCATGTAACAGTATGTTCCGACAGCCCCATTTGAGATCCAGTCCCATTCTAAGTTAGATGTATTTACTATCTTTCACTACACCATCACACCATTAGATAAGCTATGGTCAAACACCTAGCTAGTCAACGAAAAAAGAACTTCCATAACGATAAGTAGTACAATGAAGACAACAGTGTTCAGTCTGAGCATTAGAGTTCATTTTAAACTCTATGCTCAGCGAACCGAACGTATTGCGTAAAATCCATCCTAAACACCAAAAGTAAATCATAATATAATACTTCATCACAGGAGAGACGTTAAGTCGGCAGCCACATCAGCACAGACGTTAAGTTCGTTATTTATTTGCCAACGTTATTGAATTATGAAGCTATCCGCCAACGTTTCTAGAAAGTTCTTCGTCTAGAAAATGTTATGATCGAGGAAACTCTGTAACTCACCTAAATGTACTTGCAACTTTAAAAATTATCTACTTCGATGACCTATAAAGACGTATCTTTACAGACCATAGATAGATTTCGGACAGTTATATTTTTTTAGGATTCAATGATGATTATGATGTGCTTTCAGTTCCAATTATAAGGCCTTGGACTTGAAAACCTAGTGTAGGTTTAGAAACTATATTAGATACGTATCAATATCAACTGAATGTTGATATTGATACGTCTGCCGGTTTCTATCCCCCCCTAAACAAATTTTATATAATCTCACCAACATTGATTCAGATATTCTCGCCAGCAATCAACTTACAGTTAATTAATTGATTCAGGCGTTACTTTGCGGAAGTTCATTTTGAATATTTAACATATTATTGTATTTCCGCTTAACAATCGTTTCAGTTACAACAGTGATGAGGACTTAAATTTAAGTACTTTAATTCCTCATCACTAATAATAATAATAAGTTTTTATCAAATTAGTTAAATTTAAGTCCTCATCACTGTTGTAACTGGAACGACTGTTAAGCGGAAATACACTAAATATATACCTTGAATATTCAAAACTTACAGTGAATTCAAAAGTTTGAGAAATCGATTAATCAATTTACGGATTGACTACAAAATGTTACGAAGATAAGTGGAACTCGCGCTGTTTTACTATGAAAAATGCAGGCAAACAAGCAATCCAAACAAGTGCGAACGTTTTTATTCGTATAGACTTTGAGCTCTTTGCTTCATTCAGTCAGTACACAAATTTATTTTATTCTGTTCTGGAAACAGTGTTTATTTCTACATAATGATATAACTGTATAAGTGTATATGTAGCGATGATAGCTCAGTGGTTAGCGCGGTAGGTTCGCATGCCGAAGGGCGTGGGTTCAAACCCCAACAATGAGCTTGAGCTGCCGGTGAAGGAAAACATCGTGAGGAAACCAAAGCATGGTGGTAGGGTACTTTAGTACTCGGCTGGCTAGCTACCACCCTCAAGTTGAAAATCTGCCGCCAAGCATCTAACGGTGTGTTCCGGCAGCCTCACTTGAGAGCCAGTTGCATTCCAGGCTAGATGTGCTTTACCATCTTCGGCCACACCTTCACTTGACATCAGGTGAGCTGTGGTCAAACACCTAGCCTGTCAACCATTAAAAAAAAAAAAAAAACTAGGCACTATTTACATAATTATTTTCACACATAAAAGTTATTACAATTTTACACCATAAAAAATAAAGCGACTTACTTATCTTCTTTTTTTTTCTAATCTTATTTGTAGTGTTTTTGTTGTTGTAGTGTTGTGCGTGTCAAAATAAATGTTTTCTTTCTTTCTTTATCTCCAAACACCCATACATCGACTTATCGCAAAACTGAACGACGTTGTCGTCGTCGTCGACGTCCCGCTTGGGGTGTTTTATGCATTTCCCCCTACTAGCATCTGTATCTGAATGGAGTTTCCATGGGTACTTAATAAATGTTTAAAAAGCTTACGAACGTTACATTTACATTTCAAATTGCTTTAAATTTGTAATCATGTTTAATTTTTTCCACATTCCAGTTTGCCAAACAAAAGAGATGCTAATTACAATGCCAATAAGGTCCACAGTCACGTTTTGCGAATCTTTTTCCAATTAGAAAACTAACGGCAAACGAAGCGCGCAATCTCCCAACATCTGGTAATGCCTACGTGCCAGCACGTTTTACCAACGTTTTGTACAACACCAGTGATTTACAAGCAAGATTCCGATCGTGAGGTCGTGGAAAGTGGAAACAAACCTTAATTACATAAGATTTGACTGAATCTGCTTTTTACCCGGCTGCCCAAACAAAGACTATAATGTTCTTAAGAGTTGATGTATGTATGTATCTGAGTTCCTTGATTCCACTATAAATAAATAAATATCGTAGGACTATACACACAGCGCCATCTAACCCCAAACTAAGCAGAGCTTGTGTGATGGAAGTCAGATAACTGATAGAATACATAAATACTTTTTTTTTTTGTAAATACATACTTAAAATACATACAGACACAGAACAAACATTTGTTTATTCACAAAATGTTTGCCCTGAGTGGGAATCGAACCCACGCCCTACAGCTCTCAAGGCAGATATACTACCAATGAGCCAACGGGGCTGTCATTACTATAACTTAAAATTGCCTGAACATATTTGAATGTATAAAGTATCTTTAGCATCCTTGCATCATCTCAAGTGACACCACCTAAGTTTCGCATTCATAAAAAAAGTCAATTGTTAAAGTTTGTCAAGAATTTTCGTATTTCCCAACTACGCAATGCAAACGTTCAGCCGGCAATTTCGAATAATAGGAACGTGATTTTGACAGCTTTGAAATGGGGCAAAAGGTCTTTTGACAAAAATGTAACCTTTGAGAGTATCGTACATAACCGCAGAGATAATTTAAGATTACGTTTTTTTTTTTTTTTTTACATTGAATAGGTTTGCGCTTGACCACATCCTGTCTGATGTTAAAAAAACGATAAAATAAAAAAAGCATTCACATAAAAAACATTCACACAGCAAAGCATGAACAACTGAATTTTTGACTATTATTGTTTTTGACTGAATATTTTATTGTAATGTATTGTCTTCGCCTACAATGGCTGTGACATTTATCTTGACATTTTGCAATTTGGGAATTTAATCTTTAATGCATTGGTGTTCACTGTGTTGGCGGACTTTTAAAATAAATAAGCATTTAAACCAAGGATGTTACTACATACCTTCGCGGGTTAATTAAATTTACTGCAAAAGCTGGAGGGCCGCAGAAAAAAACATTTTTAGTTTTCAAGTAAAAAAAATATACAATGTAATCATTTCTTTATACGTTTATAGGTTCTTTGTTAATTTATATTTAACAATCATAGCTATATCAATTGCTATATCTATCGCTATGTTCAGTATGGACGCAAATATTGATTATATGTTTTGACAAAGAATTCTATTATTCGAATTATTTATGTTCAAAACTATTTTCTGATTAAAATATGCATCGCGGGCAGTTGTCTGGACAGCCGTGATCTAAACAATGGCGAGGAGGGTATGTGTACTTTCTAGATGACATATCTCTAGCCGAATGTCTGCCATCTAAAGGCTGCAAGCTTCATTTGAAAATCAGATCCTATTCCAGATTAAAACATTTGTTTACCATTTTTGAACGCACTCTTAACATCTAAGTTATGGTCCAAAACCTAGTCTGCTGTGTAAAAAACTGAAACTAAGTTACGTGGAAACCATATTAGTTTTTATCTACACTAATATTATAAAGAGGAAAGATTTGTATTTTAGGATATATGTAACTAATAAACTCAAAAACAAGTGGACCGACCTCAAAAATTTTTTCAACGTTAGGAAAATACACTATCCCCTGGTGACATAGGCTACTTTTTATTCCTATATTCCCACGGGAACGGGAACTACGCGGGTGAAACCGCGAGGCGTCCGCTTGTCGATAAATATAGTTGGACATGCCACACAGTGACATCTAGCCACAGTCAAAGCAATGCTGCAAGCATATGAGATGATCTACTATGAGAATCAGGCAACTGGTAGAATACTTTTTTTTTTTTAAATACGTAAATTATAGGTAATACATACAGAACACCAAGACACACCAAAAACATTAATGTTCGTCACTTGTTTTTGTTTGTTTTTGAATGAGAATCGAATAACTTTTAAAGCAGAGATAAAAAAAATCAGCGAAAATGGCAATCAAAAATATTATATTACTCACTGTTTAACATTAGAGAGAATTTCAGACCCAAAACTAGACCGACGGCAACGTAACCTTGTTAATATTTAGCAAATAACAGCAATCCTAGTACATATTAACGTTACAAATTTAGTTAACAATAGTTACAACATGACTTTGAAGTTTACCATTACTATTAGTCATAGTTGTTGCCAGTTTATGGAATATGTACGTCATTCGATCTCAGTTTGTCTACATACTAACAACGATTTTACTATTGAAGTAGAGCAATATCGTAAAAAAATAGTTCATTATTTTTTTATGTAAAAGTAATGAGACAAAAGGTATGTCCTCCAGATGAGATAAGAGATAACGTATACCCATGCCCATTGCTGCAATAGACAGAACTTTGAACAACAAATAAAGTTCAGTTTTAATATTTCAAGACCTGCAGTTAGAGACCATCCGTCATCCTCCATACTCGCTGGACCTCGCCACAACTGCCATGTTCTCTGCGATTTATCTGTGTGTGTGTCTTATATATAGATTTGATGTTAGCGAAGCCACAAACAAAAAAGGCCGATCGAAGATTTATTCGTAGATGCGATGTCGACATCCCTACACGCGTCTCGCGCTAAACCTTTTTTTTATTCATAATAGGTTCGCGTTTGACCACACTCTGCCTGATGTAAAGCAGTAGTGTGATCTAAGATGGAGCACGCTTACCTAGAAGAAACCTATATACTTTTGATTTGAAGACACCCATATTGTAGCTAACAGCAAACACAGCCTCCTGCAGAGAGTTCCACAACCTCGCTGTGCTAACATGGGGAACATCCACTATGTACGCAACGCTAATAGGGAAGATGTCTTTCTTACTTAAGATCTCGCGCACTAAGTACTTTCCTTTAACCCCTAGTTATACATACCTTTTGCAAAAACCAGAACAATAAAAGAAAAAAGCGAATTAATTAGGTCATTTCTCTGAAATGTATTTCGTTAACAATAAAAATACCTACTCCAGTTTGTAAAAAAAAAGTCCTGTATATAAATTACCTGTTCGCGCCGCTTCCTTTAAAAATATTGTCTGTTGTTTAACTTTCCTTAAATTTGTTTCTTTCTTTTTTCTTTTGTCCGAGTTAACACTAATTACAAACTTTGTTAAACATGATGCAACAATAGTATTATATGTATATTTGGAGTTGTATTAATGTGCTGAAGTTAAAAGTTCTAGCTCGATTTAAATTTTAAATCTTTGTCACATTTGTTTTTTCGTCTCATTTATGTTACCATCGTAAATTTATCTACTGGACTGTATTCCTTTATGTTTTCACTGAGCTAAGTCGTAAGCTTTCATCATCCAATTTTCGCCCGTCACTTTTATCTCTGAAAAAAGTAAATAGTCAATCACAAAAGTTTTAACACTTTATTTTATTTGAAACTTAGAAAAAATTACATTACATTAGGCAGTGTTAACACCCGAATAAGAAAGTCTGAATCTCCAGCACTGACTTCTTCCTGCGGTTGGTACTTTATATATGTAAATACAGTGGGTAACAAAAAGACAACAATAACGATGATAGCTCAGTGGTTAGCGCGTTCAATTCACACACCCACGCTGGTGGGTGTAGGTTCGCAACTATGAGCTTAGTCTACTAAAGGAATCGTTATTAAAACATAGGTAGACTTGTAACTATGGTATTATGAAAAAAAAAATTGTGTTTGTATAAGGTGATATCTAGTACTCGGCTGGTTTACTACCTTCAAGTTGAAAACTTTCATTTATTTTATTTAAAACGAACGAACAAGACGCTAAGCTGAACGCTGAAAAGAAGCTGGTAAGAGATAACGCCTGTCCATGACCATTACAGCGATACACAATACTTTGAGTAACAAAACAAAGCCCATCACTGATATGGCGCTCATTACTTTGAGACTTTCGATGGTTAGTCTCAACAGCCCAGTAATTTCGCTAGCTGCAGTACACTTCAAACCGGAACACAGTAATGTTTACACACTACTGCTTAACGGCAGAATATCTGGTACAGCGGTGGTACCTACCTAGACAACCTCCTGCTAAGGAGATCTACCACCAAGTATCCGCCGCCAAGCATCTAACGGTGTGTTCCGGCAGCCTCACTTGAGAGCCAGTTCCATTCCAGACTAGGTGTGCTTTACCATCTTCGACCACACCTTCACTTAACATCAGGTGAGCTGTGGTCAAAAACCTAGCCTGTCAACCATTAAAAAAAAAAGAAAAAAGTAAATTTTATGTCTAGCAGTTAGGAAACATTAATCAATTTTATATCTTTCACAGTGCCACCAAATATAGTAGACGAAGGAACCAGCAGTGATCTGGTGGCAAGAGAAGGACAAGACGCGAGCTTATCGTGCAAAGCAGAAGGGCGGCCTCTGCCCAGGATACTGTGGAGAAGAGAAGATGGCACCAACATACAGCTGAGGAACGAAGCCGGAGAGTTGAGAAAAGGTGAACTAAAATTTATTTTTATGAAACCTACATCGATGTCTCTACATCGAATTTTTATTCCATACAAATATTTTTTTGCCATTTATGGACAAATGGAGCATAATTTTACAGTTTTCACTGTAAAATTTATTCAAGCAATCGTGATTTACCGCAAATAAATGCCAGTAGCTGTGATTTCACTGTAAAATTATGCTCCATTTTTCCATAAATGGCAAAAATTTAGTTGTATGGAAATCGATCCACCTTAAACGGTTTTATTTAGCTTGCCCTGTTTGTCGTTGTTGATGTTTTTGGATCTAATGTTGTAATAAAAATTTTACCCCCTCCCTGTTGACAGATTTATTAATCAAGAATCATGACAATAGAAAGTAGTTTTCTGAATAATCCGATTAAATGTAGTATCGATTTTTGTATAGAATTATATTCTATTTGTCTTAATATCATATTATTATCTTATCTGTGAAAAGGCTAAGTTCTTATGAGCTTGTATGTTTTTAACCCACTAATAATAATGTTTTATTCTAGGTATTTCACAAAATACGGCTTCTACCCTTGTGCTATAAATTCATTAGTAGAATTATCTTTTGAAGCGTTAAAGGAACCAATTAGTTGCCGTTTGAAGTATCTCATTAGGGAAAGATTAATAAATCTACTACATTTCATTCGACCAAATAAAATGTATATTTTGGGGACTTACTAGGAAATCTCATATTTTGAACTAATTACTGTATAACGTTTGCCGTTTAATTATTTTAATGAAAATAAAATGAAGGTAGTTTTGACAAGCGATATTTTTTTTTGTTTTAATTTGTGCTGATTTACTTTATGCCTAATTGTATGGTTCTGGTTCACTGGTTCTGATTGCTCTGTTACCTTATGGCTGTTATGTTATCTCATTTGGCAGAATATCTGCTTTAAGAGCTGTATGGCGTGAGTTCGATTCCCCCCAGGACATATATGTGTTGGTGTGGCGCTTTCAAAATCAAATTCTGTAAAAGCTTTTAGTAAATTAACCACGGTTTTACAAGGACAAGACTCACTTTGTGTGACTTATTTCACGTTTTCATAAAATACTATATTTATAGGCTTGCGTACATCCGCGCTATCTCTTACCATCAGACCCCAGATTCTCTAACTAATAATAACAGATTTCTTGCCGAGCGTATAGTATTCATTAAGATATGCATTTTTTAAGTTTATTTTAATTGTTAAAAAGAAACTCTTAACAAAGCATTTTTTAATTTGACAATGGCATATAGATTACCATTACATGCAAATTTTACTCCAATTCGGGCACGCGTTGCGTAAATATGTGCCGCATTACATGTTCATGGCTCATAGGGACAAGGATCAGGGAAAGCGTTCTGTTGGTCTCATTACTTTTAAATTAAAAAAAAACTTTAAAATTTTCTTGACACTAGCAAAATGCACAACGTGTAAAGTCAAAAATTTAAAAAAAGTTAAATTTTCAAGATACTTAACCAACATCTTGGTGTTTAATTTGTAAACACAAAATTGTGCTTTAAAAATTTCGATTCCTTTAATTCTGGAAGATAAACCCTCCTGCAACAGCTAGTTTACCAAATAATCGAGTTATAACGAATAGGTGCGCCAAATCCCACCCCTGTCTTCCTCGCTTACTCCCGATTATGAATATTCATAAAATAATTGCTTGTAACAGAGGACTGGATTGGGGGAGTCGGGAGCAGGTTTTTATAAATGGTCCTGACAGTTCCAATTTACGGCGGTGGAAGGTTTATTTAGTGGGGATGTGTTTATAAAGGATGATTTTAATTTTTAGAGTTAAACTTAATCTGAAATTAAATACATGCCTTGGGAGATCTCAGAGCTAGCAGATACTTCGCCCGGAGTCTGAACATGGCTATTTACAACGGGACAAGGCTGACAGTGTCATATGAATCTTGCCGCACGGAGGCAATCGAGATAATGCTATCTTGATTCTTAATTTATATTTTAATTTCTTGCTAAAAATGTTTTAATACTCACTGGGACAAGATTATGGTTAGGTTAGGAGTATAGCACCGGCGTCATAATTTTAATAGAGATGGATCTCTATTAAAATTAAGACGCTTACTGATCTTTATGGATTCTCCGACTTTCCAAGGCACATAGAACTTCTCGGCCGATAGATAGATAACTCTTTATTCTTCACACTAAAATTACAAAATTAAGTTAAACAAGAACACCTTCAAAATGTGTGTAGTGAAACGATTGGCCTTAGAACGATCTATCTCTCAATTTATCTTTCAGGCTTTCGTGGTAAGGATAGAATTCGCTAAAGAGGTATAAAAATTCGGAGTGTGTTATCAAAAGGAAAAACACAACATTTACATGAATACCTACATTCATAATATATGTTGCGTTAAAGTGTATCCTAAACAATGTCAATAGAATAAACTAGATGGCGCTGTACGCTCTTAACACGCGGTGACGTTTTCGTCACTCGATATCTGTAAGTCGAGAGCCACAGCATAATAAATAGATTCCTTCCCAGCACCTACGTGTTTAATTTTGAACGAGGAATTCTCACCCGCACAATATACCTACAAAGTTTGATACTTATACACAATAAAATAAATATATACAGTAACAATATACATATAAACGTTAAACTGATAGATGAGAAATTCTCATCTAATAAAATAATAGAAAAAGGAAAAGAAAATAATTAGAATAATATTTAGAAATGGTATATCATACTTTATTTCTAAATTTGGAAAAACAAAAGGTTTTCGTAAATGAACTTTTATTATTACAATAAATACGATATATGTATATATATATACCAAGAAATGTAAGTTTTAGCATTATCTACAGCTCCGTGCTAAAATAACAAAAGTTGATGTACCATTTTCAAAAGCTTTCTAAACCAGCTTCCCTCATAATATTTTACTAAACTTTCTTGCCGAAAATACGACCTCGTTTTCAGAAAACTATTAAGAGCTTAGTAGAAAACGTTGCCAGGAACTGGTCTCTCGTGTTTGGTATGGTTTGGTACTTTAATTTTGTTCTTTGTCGGGACTCTGCTGGCAGTGGTCTAACGAGCGTACGTTATTTTTTGAGCAGGATCTTTTGTTTCTACTTGGAATGGTTTGTATTTGTTTTATCAATAACTAGCGGACGCCTCGCGGTTTCACCCGCGTAGTTCCCGTTCCCGTGGGAATACAGGGATAAAAATGTGGCCTATGTCACCCGGAGATAGTGTTGCTTCCCAACGGTGAAAGAATTTTTGAAATGGGACAGCGGTTTAAGATCAAAATAACTTAAATCAGCATCTTGGTCTTACGCCTTGACAGTCTTTGAAAAAACATGTTTTCTTTTTAGTGGACATGTACATGGGCCAGACTCTCAACCTGACGAAAGTGGAGCGGCGGCAGATGGGCGCGTACCTCTGCATAGCATCAAACGACGTCCCTCCATCTGTCAGCAAAAGGATCATGCTTAGTGTTAACTGTGAGTAGTTAATAATCTTTAACATAATCTGAAATCACTTCAGGTTTTACATTAGCATTTAAAGAATGTAACCTTGAAAAGATCCCTACTACCATGCTGTGGTTTTATCCCTATGTTTTCCTACACTGGCAGCTCAAACTCATTGTTGGGGTTTGAACCCACGCATCCGCGCTAACCGGTAAGCTATCACCTGTGTTGCGGTTTCAAGGGTATACATCTAGTAAAGTTACAGAGCTATTGAGACTAACCATCAAATATCTTAAAGTAATGAGCGCCAAAGCAGCGATGCCTTGCACTTTGGTTGATTACTCAGAATTGTGATCTCTTTATACCGCTGCTGTAGTCAAAGACACGCATTATCTCCTACTTTCAGGAAAACTTTTTATGTGTCTAATTATTTGAATACTAGCTGCGCCCCACGGTGTTACCTGTTACATGTTTTCGGAATAAAAAGTAGCCCATGTATTAATCCAGAGTCTCGGCTACATCTATACCAAAATTCATCCAAATCCGTTCAGTAGTTTTAACGTGAAAGAGTAACAAACACATCTATACTCACAAACTTTCGCATTCATAATATTAGTAGTAGTATTAGGATAGGATATGAGGAGTATTTTTTTTTGTTTTTAATGGTTGACAGGCTAGTTGTTTGACCACAGCTCACCTGATGTCAAGTGAAGGTGTGGCCGAAGATGGTAAAGCACACCTAGCCTGGAATGCAACTGGCTCTCAAGTGAGGCTGCCGGAACACACCGTTAGATGCTTGGCGGCAGATTTTCAACTTGAGGGTGGTAGCTAGCCAGCCGAGTACTAGAAAGTACCCTACCACCATGCTATGGTTTCCTCACGATGTTTTCCTTCACCGGCAGCTCAAGCTCATTGTTGGGGTTTGAACCCACGCCCTTCGGCATGCGAACCAACCGCGCTAACCACTGGGCTATCATCGCTACAAAATTTAAATTCTTTTTCATGGTTATGTGCAGTTCCGCCTTCGATCCTGGTAGCAACGAAGGTGATTGGAGTGCCTACTGGTGGGCAGACCAAGCTGGAATGCTTTGTGGAAGCTCACCCTCAAGCTATCAATTATTGGCTCAAGGGAGGCGAGGAGATGATACTCTCTGGGTAAGTTTCAAGCATCTACTCATCATCATAATCAGCGTATAGTCCACTGCTGGACATAGACCTCTCCCATGATACACCACTCAATCCGTTGTATTTTAGCTTCTAGCTACCGTTAGCTGTTTTACGTATATCGTCACTCCATAGAGTTTCTTATGGGTACTAGAAAACATCCTACCAATATGCTGTGGTTTCCTCGCGATATTTTCCTTCATTATTGGAGTTTGAACCCCAACAATGAGCTTTGCCTTCGGTGTGCGAACCGACCGTGCTAACCACTGAGCTATCATCGCTACATGTGCCAACCCGCACTTGATCAGCGTGGTGAACTGTGGTCTTACCCTTCTCACAATGAGAAAAGGTCCGGCAGTGTGAAAGTTTATAAAAACAGGGCTGATTCGGATGAAAGCAAATTTAAAAACGTTAAAATGAAAAAGTCGATAAACACTTGACATTAGCAAATGCTCAAAATGCGACGCCAAAACCAAAGAAAAAAAAAGAAATTGAAAAATCTTTATTGTAAAATAATTCTCTCGTTACAGTTTTATTGTATAGAGACAGATATAGTTATCAGTGACACAGCCGATTCCCAATTTTATCATTATTTGCTTGCACTTCAGTTTCAGTTTTTCCGAATCAATGGTTACAAAACGTGTTCGTACCATTTAAGCAAATAACATTTCGAACTATTTAACGTAGCGGAATAGCGATAAAATCGGAAAATGTACCAAAATGCTCCTATATATATTGGTAATCCGACAGATTGCTTTTGTTTTATGACAGATATTTACCTAATCTGAGGCCGTTACAAAGTTTATGAGGCATTAAATTCGTTGAAACCGAGGTGCCGTTCTGGAGAATCACTCTATTAATTTTATTTGAAGTTGAGATTTGCGCGTGGGGTGGGGTCTGCGGTTTCATTAGCAAAGTTGACCTTCCTAATCAGAAGGATTGTGGACGAAACCCACGTTTACGTTCTAGATACAAACAGTCATAATGAGAGCGTCGAGCTTTCGTGGTTTCAGGTAAATCTTTTTACTAAGTCTACTGAAAATGTTGGTTTACATTTTCAAGTAAATACCTAACAAAACTGTACTGAACCATTAGCATTTTTTTAAACCGGTGTATAAATGAAATCAAAGAACTATGAAAATGTGATACCTAGTAAATGAAATGTGTATTTTTAACATTTCAGAGGTAGGCACGAGATATCCGAAGAACGCATATCGCAGTACCAAATAAGGACAGTTCTAGTTATAACAGAGTACAATTCAGAAGACACGAGCACGTATACATGCGTGGCTACTAATACTATGGGCAAAGCGGAGGGAACACTTAGACTTTACGGTGAGTAAGGTTATGTGAGTGACGTGACACGTGATCGAAGTTTAAATCTTGTAACATACTGCAATAACACAGTAAACTAAGGAGAGCAAAAGAGAGGAATATATTTACTATCTCTATCCGAATCATTGATCAGACAATAGTCTAATGTATTCTGTTTTACACATGCGGGATTACTCGCTTTAATTATATCAGATATTACGACTATAGGTTTGTCCACATCTGGTGGGCTTCTTCATGAAAGCTGAGTAAAACGTGCGTGAGGGATTGTCTTGCTTTGCTTTACGGGCTACCTTGCACATGGTGTGCTGAAATGCGCCGGTGCACTTTGGAGCCCTTCCTTGCTAGAGTCCTCTACAGTGTCAGGAATATTCCAGTACACAACACTCACTGCGACGTCTTCAGATCCGCAAACATCCTCACGTGCTCCATGAAGATAATGTCTCCAAGTTGGTGGCAGATTCCAACCGCCAACTCTATTTAAATTGGGACGCTTACTGATCTCTCGTCTAATGTGGTGATTTAGGCGGTATTTTAAAATAGATTTAGCTTTATAATATTTCAAATCGAATTTTCATAAAAATGTTTTTTGTTGACAGAAATAAAAATAACAACTACAACAACAACTACCACGACGACGACAACAACGACAACGACAACAACAACGACGACAACAACTCCACCGCCGCCAACAACAGAACCACCACCGCGTAAGTTTATTATTTATTTTAAGACATGGTCAAACACCACACTTTCGCATCTCGGAGTCGAGGTTTTTCCAGATCAAACCTGTTTTTATAAACTGTATTACTGCTAGGATTTTTCTTGGACTCTTTTCATTTCGAGAATGTTATTACCATAGTCCCTCTCGATGACCAAGTATGGGTTGATAGCCCTCAAACATTTTCGAAAACTTTTTTTAGAACACTCAGATGTGTGGGTTTCTTATCGATGTTTTCCTTCATCGTTTGAAGTTAGTGGCAATACGCACATAACTAAGCAAGAAGCCGTTTAAAAGCATGCCGCAGGAATCAAACCTAAGATCTCCAGATTAGAAGCTTGACGATCTCCGAACTAGGCTTAACTGCTAGGCGTTTTAGTGCATTATTTTTTTATGCAAAAATTACAAACAAAATGTTATCCTGGATAACGTCTATCCATTACTATTACAGCATAATTATGTAGACCTTTAAGCAACAAAACAAAACCGAAGGAATCAATTTAAAGGTTAAAGGAAATTATGAGTACAATGATTTTTTTTCTCACAACCTTGTATAAAACAATAATAACAAAGAATTTTAGACACAAATGTTAAAACCATGACTTACCTCGTGTTTTTTTTTGTAACATGTGTATTTATGTACTTATAAGTTTTGCCCATTGCAGGATTCGTTGTGCCGCTACCTCCAGCTGAGCAAAAGTTTTTCACGCCAGATGTTACAACTTTTGGTAAGAAATATTCTGTAATACATTAGCCTTTATTTACATAAAATATATATATAAAACGCAGTTTTTTTCTAACCTAGATTGTATCCCACTAAGCAATGGTCTTACTGTTTCTCAAAAAAAATATTTCATTTTACACACTCGCCAGATTCGTCTGGTTTCCATGCTTATACCTTATTGTTTTTTTTTAAATCAAAGCTCAAGCTGATTGTTGAGATTTAACCCAAATCCTTTAGCGTGCTTTTCTAACGTGTAATCCTCTGAGCTGTCATCGCTACAAAAGTCAGATGAAATTTTTAGTTATCATTGATTTGATTGGTGTTCCTTGTGATTTCATGATAAAAAAATCTTTTTAGATACTATGCAGAACGTAATAGAACAGTCCGTTCTGGACAACCACTGGCTTCCGACTGCTGAATCTACAGGTTCCAGCGCCCATCAAGCTTTTCCTCTCCCCACTCTTGCGCTAATTTCACTTCTTCCATATTTAGAAGACGTGATATTTAGTCATATTAATTTCTTTTATTCACTAGTTATTCACAAAATTAATATAAGAATTTTTTTAACAGCCACAAGGTGATAAGCTGCTTATGTTTTAATTCAGTGTCAATTTACAATGTACCGCTCCTAACTCAAATAACAAAATGCCTAAGGAAACTACTGTCTGTCTCTGTTTGTTTGTTTTGTGCTTGTGTCCAGTTGTGTTACGAAATAAAAGTACGAGTTGGACTCAGTCTAAGAGGGTTCCGCATTTTTATATTATTATGTTTACAAAAAATAATAAGTCGTGTATGAAGTCAAATTTTAGAGCGAAACTTCTTTCATACGAAAACTAACATTTTTAATTTAAAAGTATAGTTCTCTTTCGACTTCTCTTTATGTTTTAAGTTTCTTCTTTCTAAACGTGACACATTCTTGAAATGTCACTGCCAAGTCTCGTCCAATTATCGGATCGCGTTTAAGAAGTTTCACTTTAAAAAATCCTTGAAATGCGAACGTACTTCGTCGGTTTATACCTGTTGTAATGTTGTTATAGACGTTGCAGTATAGATACTCCAATCCCTATGTACTTAACTATATTATTTTTTTTACAATCACGATTTTATTTTATTATTATATTACAGCAAGACATATTCTGTGAACATTTCATATAACCACTTATTACAATTTAAAAAATAAAACCACTAAAAGTAGGATAATTACGAAAGCAGATCTGTTGGACACTGTTCGAGTATGGAACTCTAAAAACGATTCGATTGACTTTGTCAAATTTATCTTTTTGTTCCTAATGCCTATTGTTATATACACCATGACTGGTGAGACACCTACGATACTCGAGGACGTGATATTAAAAAAAATACATTAAAATAAATATTAACCGACTACTAGGTAAACTTAACCGAAAGTTATTTAATTAATTACGCAACGCATGGACACCGCACGGACGCACGAGCTTGACGTTGTGAAGACGCTCGCGCCAACGACAGGCGGACAAGACAAGCGCGTACTTGTCGCGTGATCAAAACATAGTTGCATCGGGAGTGTATCCACGCTTTATTTATTTACAGAGATTTTCGGCCAAAAATTAAGTACCTAATTTTATTACATAATTATAACGAGAATTGAGTACCGAGTACTCTCCTTCAGTATCGTAGGTGTCTCACCAGTCACGCTGTATTATAATCATTCATATTCAGAAACGATATACTAATCGTTATTTGATGACATTGTAATAAGTTTAATTTCTTGTTGGAGCGTGTAAAACAAATCTATTTTATTAGCAGGTATCATTTTAAACATGTAAAACGATAAATCTGTAAAACTGAAATAAAAATATTAATGGCCTAGAATAATAGGGATATTAAACGAATTGGAGCTATGAAAACCGTAGTAGGCTGTAAAATTATAATCAATATAAACTGTTTTACTAATAACACTTACCTAAAACTTTAATACCTGGGGGTCTACTACTATCCACAATAATTAAATTCATTTTTTTTGCATCGGACTGGTTAGCTACAATTCCAAATCAGCCCTGTGATTTAAGCAATCCCACTGCTGGGTATTCTGGGTAGGCTTCTTCTCAATGTGAAAAAGTCCACCACGCTGGCGAAGTACAAGCTTAGCGGACTTTACACGCCTTCGACGGTGTTTTTAAGAACTTTCGTACATGTACGTTACGCTTTTTTCCTTCACCGTTTGAATTCAAATTAAAAGAGCTGATAATTTTTAAACGGCTCAACAGATTTTAGCAATATGTTATAAATATAAATTCATTCAATTAAATTAAATTACCAATAATAATGTCAGAAACGATCTCTTATTAAAGTAAAAAAAATATACATAAAAATCTAAAATGATTTTAGAATACTCTCCATCAAATTATCTTACAAAGAAGAAAACTAAATCGTAATCTACAAAAGAAACTACAATACCACAGTCAAGCTCTTAGTTACTCACGTTAAAATTAGCAGCAGTCCTCAGTTTTTTTCTCTGGAATTAATAAAAACGTCATCAACACGAATGTTACAAAATTTAATTTGATTTTGTTACTTATTTGATGTTACCCTGTATAGATTCTGCACTGAAGACGATGTTTCGGTCAAATTATCCCAACAGCCCTGTACTTAAATAAAGGCTTTCACTTATTCATTTCCAAGCGCCACTAAGCGTAACCGAAGTAGCAATGGAAACTGTGTTTCCGTCCCCTCCATTCGCATTTTCCCAACTAATATTTTCCTCTGACTTTCGTTTGAAACAAAAATCTCATTATTCTGTATCTACAAGGCAGTAATCTGTGGTTTTCAATAGCACCAGTTAGAAAAATAATACAGAAATTATACTAGAAGCTGGAATCAATTCGTAGTATTTTCCTAAAGTTATTCAGTATTTCGTTGTTAGCTACAGCAAAGTATTTATTTTGAAACAACTGTTTTGGTGTCATTTTTAAAATGTTTAGGTTTTGAAGTCTTCAGTGAGTTCAGCATTTTTCATTTTTTTTTTTGTTGTTGTCCAGATTGCTCTTTGTTTTCCAAGTCGAAACCACCATTTTTAAAACGTGCAAACCACTTTAGACACGTTTGGTAAACCATGTTCACTGTAAACTTACTACTAAAATACGGTGACTTTCCGCAGCACCATGACCCATGTTAAAATAGTAAAGTAAAACATCCCACAGTATATAAGTTTGTATGTTTGAATGTTTGTTACTCAATCACGCAAAAACGGCTGGACGGATTTGAATGAAATTTGAAACACATATAGTTTAGTACCTGGAATAACATGTAGGACACTTTTTATCCCGGGAAAATGTAAGGTTTCTATGGGATTATCAAAGAACTTGGTACAGGACGTATCCACTTGAAATTTGATATAGATGTCTTATGGAACATTGTTCCGAAATAAAAGGTATTCTTACAAGTTTCATGATTAATGAAACTATTGTTATTTCTCTCTGAACCCAATTCTTAATTCATTTATTTTCTTCTATTTAAGTCGCGGGTGCAAGCTAGTGTTGAATAAATTACAAAGTATTATTATTTACGCTTTAAAACATAAGCATGATATTAAAAACGACCACTGAAAACAGTTGTTCCAAAATAAATATTTTGTTATAGGTAACAACGGAATACTGTACCTACCTATGACAATTTAAGAAAAACACTACGTTCTAATTCCAACTCCTATTCATAATACTTAATCATAATAAAGCATATCATACAAAATTATGTATAAAGTTAAATGTAAATAAACGTTATTAAATATACGTAGATTAAATAATAATGTATGATGATGTAATTAAATTTTGACGCTGTTAATAATAATTGTATGTAATGCGAGGCCATGATAAATTAGTACCTAATCTTTTATGTACCAAGATTGAAATTGCTTTAAGATTCTTATATACTTTACAGTTTTACAAACTTACTATATCATGCCGAGTAAACAATGACATAAATATTTTAGTTCATTTTCATTTGTACTGGCATAATTATTTTAAAGTAAGCGTTATTTAGTTCTAGGGAAATGTTGTGTAAATATTGGTAGAATTAGATTTAATTTATCATAAATGCTCGCCACAAAACGATAATGTAAATAAATAAGAATTATCAAATAATTTTTAACGATGTTGTTTTATTTTATCTGCTTACTTATATTACCTTGTATTATATTTAAGAGATAAATTTAAGGATAATTTCTTATGTAAAAGTGCGAATAATATATAACCAGACATAACTTACATGACAAAAAATTTAAACGTAAAAAATTTGTTTGCGAATTTTTATGTTCCTCTATTCATAAAGTGCATACTTAGGGTGCAGTATTATTTTAAATACAAGGTTTCCTTGACTGTCTTTTGGACTGATGTTAAACAAAGGCAACTGCGATAAAATATTCTGCTATAAAAAAAATAGACCCACTGACAGTCAGACATAGATATAGACATAGACATAGACATTTTTTTTTTTATTAATTGGCCCCTTCGGGCAGGCTAAAGCTATAGAGCCATACTGCCTTGTCTTAAGTGTTATTTCTGCTGTATCTTAGCTATAGTTATCGTCAAAGTCGTCTTTGTCAAGTCCAGCTCGTGTCAGTTAATTCCAGTCATGCGTTAGTAAAGTAGTGGCAACTTTACTATAAAGCTTCGATGGAGTTTTGGAAGCAACACGAAAACTCATGTTTCACCACATTATATCATTTTCCCACACTCGCGCTTGTAATTCGGCACTTTATGAATAAAACACCACCATTTTTATGCATAAACACTCGACAAAACACTAGTTTTGGAAAAAAAATACAACGGAGCGACACGACTCTTCCCGCGTTCCCGCCAAAACTCTAGACATAGACATAGACATAGACATAGACATAGACATAGACATAGACATAGACATAGACAGTCTTTTTAAGTCTTTGAATTATTCGCGCAGCGCATTCCATTGTTAAATATATTTAGAGTGTACGTGAAATTACAGGACTGTTGAGACTAACCATCAATGTATCAAAGTAATAAGCGCCAAAACAGCGAGGCCCTAGACATTGTTTATTACTCAAAATTATGTTTATCGCTGTAATGGACATGCGTTTAAGAGTTTTTATGAGATATTCAAGCGCACCGATGATAATTATTTATTAGTGAAATGCGTATTGCGTACGATTTGCTGGCAATTTACGACTGGCGAGTCGTTGATAGGTGTTATGAGGATGGTGAGCGTAGGAAAGTGTGTTTTGTAAGATATATGGGGGTAAATAAAACTACTTATTACGTAACTAGCAGCTCGCCCCGGCTTCGCACGGGAAAACAAAACACAATTAACAATATAAATTTATCGATCCAGTAGTTTCGGAGCCTTTCAATACAAACAAACAAACAAACAAATATTTTAGTTCATTTCAAACAAGCAATTAAATCTTTCCTCTTTATAATAGTACAGATAGATGAACGAGTGAGCAAAATTCTGTATGTGGCGCAGGTGGAGTTGAGCGCATCCACTAATACATATTGAAATTCCAAACACAAATTTAATGAATCTAAAAATTGTAGAATGAAATTAGCCGGGTACGAAGTGATGTTGACGATTTCTGAAACACTAACGAAACCAAGTCAAACTGGAACAAACTTGAATCAAACGCGCGCTTGCACTCCCGCTCATCTCGTGGGAGAAAAGAAATGGATTACGACGCGCGCGTGCTAGAGGGCTGGAAAAAAACGCTTACCGTATAGGCATTGTATGTATGACGATATCACAGGACTGGTCTTTTCAGAACATAATATGTGCAAATGCTTTTAAGTTTTACGTAACTTTTCTTTTAACACATCAAAAAACTTAGTTTTCACAACATATTTTTTTTATGTAATAGTAATGACACGAACGGGACGCTCTCTTAATAGTAAGAGATATCGCATGCTCATGCCCATTGCAGCGTGATAAACACACACACTACTGCTTGGTGGCAGAATATCTGGTACTATAGGTACCTACCTCCCCCGCTGAGGAGACCTACCATCCCAACCATCCATCACCATGTTTACCATCTTCAATTACACCGTCACTTAATATCAGATGAGCTGTGGTCAAAAACCTAGCTTGTTATCAATAAAAAAGTCAGTCCTCTTCCTGAAGTGGAAAGATATTTACCACGACTCACGTGCTCGACGCAGGTAAGAGTCTATTTCTCTTTTCCAAGCATTGTTCGCGGTGCTACATTATTTAGCGGCTATCTAAATAAAAACAGCATGAATCATTAACATAATTTTCCGCGCAAGGTGTGAGATAACCCTCTTCCCGCCCTATTTATAGTCTTGTCAGGCTCTCAGGACATGGTGGGACGCCATCCCGCTTTGTGATGTAAATGATAGGACAAAACAATTTAAATGTTAATTTATTTATTGTAAAACGGTCTCGTAATGTTTTATACTTATTTATCTGACCGTGGAAAGTATAATTAGCGGGGACCTCTTCGCGGGGCTTGGTCACGTAACATGGTTTTTAGATTACAAAGTGTCTTAAGAATCTGAAAGAGATTTAGCACGATTAAGATTGAAAACGAAACTTTTATTTTTTGGTTTATATACATATCATATAGTTTATTTTTCTGTATTGTATTATTTTAGTGTGTGCAATAAAGAGTTAATCAATCAATCAATATAATAGATCTTTGAACTGTTTCAAAAATATTAATTAAAACGATACAATTGAATGGCAATTACACAACATCGATGAAAAACATCGGACGCTGTTACCTCGAAGAAGGTTCTAGACGTAATACTGTCGACGGGTTTTTTAAAGTCCCTTCATACATTCCGGCAATAATTAATCGTAGTATTTGGAAAAGGACGAGAGTCTAGATGTCACACGTAATTCAGAAAACAAACGTAAACTTACGTCGTTCCATTCAGATTTTACTGTATTAATTTCTTCAACCGGTCTTCAACTTCACATATCCATAATGTACTTATTAGGTAATTTTTTTCGCATAAAAATCAATCTACGAGCTTAAGTGTTGTATGAAGCCCTCGAACCTACACGTAACCTAATATAAATAAAATATCAGAAAGAATTGAATGATGCTCCACGCAATCAGACTGTCCCAGTTTCGCAAACTTATTGTTTTGTATGGCGCTCTGGGAGAACACCAATCAACATAATTCGATTTTCTTTGAGCTGAATTCTTTGTGAAAGAAAAAGTTTTTATTGTGGTAAATAATATTTCGATACGCATATAAATGTAGTGACAAGAAATGGTTAGGATGAGTACCTACCTACCTGTAGTTTAAATAAAAGATAAGTAGTTAAAGATTGGAACGAATACAAATGATAATGGTGATAGACCAAGATTTAAAAAAAAAAAGCTGAAAATGAAACTACGGTTTGGATTTTTTTGTTACGTACTTCGCACAAATTTGACTCTTATTTCACCTAGGTCAGCTGATCCAAGCATTGTGTCGTTCCGATAATGAGTACAATGACCCCCTCCATGATCCCTTTCATTCCTATACCAAGTCGGACAAATAGTAATTCAAAAATTCAAACAAATAAACTTCACAATATCGCTAAAATATTATCTTCCTGTGAGGGAAATGAAGTTGTACCGGTATTCGCATCACGACCCATGTACATTTTTTTTTTTCTTTTGTTTTGGCGTCGCGTTTTAGCATTTGCCAGTGTCAAGTAATTATATATTTTCAAGTTTCAAAAGTTAAATAAGTGCCATCGTAGCTAGTTTTAGTCAAAGTCGTCTTTGTCAAGTCCAGTTCGTGTCAGTTAATTCCAGTCATGCTTTAGTAAAGTAGTGGCAACTTTACTACAAAGCTTCGATGGAGTTTTGGAAGCAACACGAAAACTCATGTTTCACCACATTATATCATTTTCCCACACTCGCGCTTGTAATTCGGCACTTTATGAATAAAACACCACCATTTTTATGCATAAACACTCGACAAAACACTAGTTTTGGAAAAAAATACAACGAAGCGACACGACTCTTCCCGCGTTCCCGCCAAAACTCCTCTCCAAGCATTGTGTCGTTCTGATAATGAGTACAATGACCCCCTCCATGATCCCTTTCATTCCTATACCAAGTCGGACAAATAGTAATTCAAAAATTCAAACAAATAAACTTCACAATAACGCTAAAATATTATCTTCCTGTGAGGGAAATGAAGTTGTACCGGTATTCGCATCACGACCCATGTACATTTATCCAACTCCCAAATAATGCATATTGGGACAAGAACAAAGCTGAGATTTTTATCATGCTGGTTACCATTGAAGTTTTGTACGCCAGTAGCGAAACTTATGCCAGCATTATTCTTTGTTCGTATTTTTCTCAGGACGAAGTTAATTGGAGTAAACTGGCCAGTATCCATTTATTACTCTTTTTAAGTTTACATTCTCGTGTACCTACATTGATGTTAGTTTTTTTTTTACTGATGTTTTATTTTAATACCAAAACAAATTTCGCAATTTAATGAATAAGTAATAATAAATATCTTAAAATTCATACTTTTTATTTTATTTTTTATGATTGACAAGCTAAGTGTTTGAGCACACCTAACCTGATGTTAAGAGACGGTGTTCTGTGTAGTGTTCACGTGGGAATAGCGGGTAACAACGCGGGGCGCAGCTAGTTATAAATAATTATGTAAAAACTAGATGCGCGCTGCGATGTTACCCACTATATTTTTTCAGGATAAAAAGTAGTGTATGTGTTAATCCAGCCTCTACATCAAATTTTATAAAAATTGGTCCAGATGTTTGAGCGAGAAACATACAAATACACTTACAAACTTTTTTTAATATGAGTGTGATTTGTTCCATCGACTACGTTCGCAAACCTTGAGAAAAAATAGTTTTTTTTTAAACCAAGTTCAAGCAACTTTATTTTAATTTATAGTGTATTTATTCAAATTGTAACCGCGTGATACATATTCCTTCAAGCATCTTGACCGATTTTGCTCATATTAGAGATGTGAAATTAAGTAAGTACTTGACATAAAGATTGAATCACTGGTGTTACAGTTATCTTCACACATACAAAACTAATTAATTTGACGCTAATCGATTGAAATTCGATTATTATTGAACACACCAATGTCACAATCAAATTATTAATTTAAATATTAAAAGCTAATCTAAAGATCGATCACGACAGATTATGACTGACTTCGTACATTTTTTTCTCAATTTTAATACTTAATTAAAAATGATTAACTGGCTTCAATAACTTTTGATGAAAATTTTAATAAAATTCACTGAATCACTTTCGCAAAAAAAGGATTTAGCAACCTTGATTTTCCTCTTTTAATTTTAATACTCTTACCAATAAAATCTATTCAGGATTTTTGCCCAAAATTACGGGTATGATGTTGAAATTGTAACTGGGTCGATTTTAAATGGAACCTTTTTTCATTGTAGTATTTACATTAAGTCCCAACCCTTCGGACTGAGAGCCCTTCTCTACGTTTCGTCGAGTTTCCTACAAATTATAATGCTTACAATTAAGTGTTTCCGTCTGATTTTTTTACTTTATTTTATACTTGGAAGTTCTTTTCCCATAATGGGATGGCATTTCAGCGAACTGAGTTTCCAATTAAAACGCTGTTCGTTTGTTTTTTATTATAATATGATTCATTTTATTTTTACATTACATTTATGATTACAGGTTGATCCCTAATACAAAAGAGTTATTAATTAAGTTAATATAAGAGTGAGTTAGTTACCAGCATTAAAGTAAAATAATTTATACAACATAGCTTAGCATCTGTAGCTATGATAGCTCAGAGGTTAGCGCGGTTGGTTCACACGCCGCATATCGTAGATACAAACGTCATCAATTACCTTGAGCTACCGATGAACGGAAACATCATAAGGAAACCATAGCATGGTGGTTTCTAGTGCTCGGCTGGCTAGAATTGAAAATCTGACGCCAAGCACCTGACAGTGTGTTCCGACCGCGTTACTTAGGAGCCAGTTGCATTCCAAGCTAGGTATGTTTACAATCTTCGACCAAACCGTCACTTAACATCAGGTGAGCGGTGATCAAAAACCTAGCCGGGTAAAACATAAAGTACGTATACAGAAAAGTTTTTACGTATTCGCGCTGTGATCGGTGCTTGTATTTACGAGCACCGATGATTGATCTTTTTTTTGATTAGCGCTTTGTTAAACATGTTAGGTAATCCTTCTGTGAAGTATCGTGACAGAGGCGGCCGCCTTCATAGCTCCAAGTATCCGTCGGGTACGCAGAGTCTCATCTCTGAGAATTTAAGAATATAAAATACACAATAATATGTTTAAGTTTAATTTATTTTTTAATCGATTACAAAACAAGCATTATATGACTACAGTAATAATTTTGACCGACCTTCTAAGCATCCTATAGGAATATTTTTAAGCCAACGGTAGCCAGTGGTAAATATTAGGATTGTTGTCGATGCTAACCCAGAGAGCTGTTTATAGACGCTCTTTTTAAAACGCTTCTCGCGCGGCCTCGTCTAGCTTTGCTGCGACATAAACGTGAGTAATCATCATCATCATCATCATCATTGCAGCCGTCGGATGTCCACTGCTGGGCATAGGCCTCCTCCATTAAACTTAAAATTAAGTTTAATTCATTTAACGTTAATCCCGCATAATCCCAGTTCCATCTTCGACCACACCATCACTTAACAGCAGGTCAGCTGTGGTCAACAGCACCTAGCCTGTCAACCATAAAAAAGCAAAACAAAAATGAGCAATATTATTAACAAGAGACGAATACTTAATCCTTTTTACGTAACAGCTATAAAATTAATAATTCAGGCCTCAATAGTCTGGTTTTGATGTTAATTAAAACTTGTTTGTGTTATGCCTAAAACTCGGTTATTTGGCGGTTATTTTCGCCGTCAGCTACAGAATGCCTTTCGGTTTCTGAATAGTGATTAGATATTTTGTACCCAATTACCACTGCTTGTGACCTTTGTAATAAAGGTTAATCACTTATGCCTTGGACCGATTTTTTTAATGAAATTTGAGTATGTATCTCCCGTGAATATTGTCTCTTTGTTACCGACGTTAGTCATGATTTTCCTATTCAGATGTGATTTCTTGACAAGTACTTACGCGTATTGTAATAATTATAATAGCGTATATATAATGTTATTTCATAAGTAAAAAATGCGAAAGTTTGTCCGTTTAATAAATGATAACAATAATAAATATCATATTCATATAGCGCCATCTAGCCTCAAACTGAGCAAAGCAAACTTTGGAAACCTTACGTTAAGTTGACAATGGTCACGGATCCCGGTGTCCGGACGAGATTGTAAATATGTACACACTTATAATAAACTAGCTGCGCCTCGCGGGGTTACCCGCTACATGTTTACGGGATAAGAATTAGCCTATGCCTTAATCCAGGGTCTCAGCTACCTCCATACAAAATTTCGTCCAAATCCGTTTCGTAGTTTTTGCGTGAAAGAGTAACAAGAGTAACAAACCATCCATCTTTCCAAACTTTCACATTTATAATATTAGTGGGATTTCTAATAATTAATTAGGAATAACACAGTAATATTTACACACTACTGCTTACAAAACATCTAGTACTGCGGCGGCACCTACCTAAACGACCTCCTGCTAAGGAAAGCTACAACCAAGTAAAATATTTACACACAAAAATGGTATCCATTACAAATTGAGCCTTTGTAAAATACACTAAAAACAAATAAACTATGTACGAGGTATTGTTCGAGCGAAAACTTTACACACGCATACTCTAAAATTCAACCCAAAGTCGCAGAAAATTAGCGTGGTGTGGTTTAAATAAATAATAAGGGGGTCGCGTCACATGCATTTTTGGTCAGGGACGTTCGTCGATGGACTCTACATAAATAAGCGGTGGCAACCCTACTCAGCCCCTGGGTTCAAACAAATAGAACAATTATCCCGCCCTTGTCGGTGCCTGAAATTTATTATTGAAGCACGCGAAAGGTGAGTTCTTGATTTGGAAACAGTAGGCAATTTACACCACAGAATACATATAAGTATGTTTAAAAAACCGACGCAAATTGGAATTACCTACAGTTGGAGCAGTCTACAAGTTTTTGATAGCATTGGTTAGCTCGGCATTGTTTCATAGGTTTGTTTCTGGAACGAAGTAATTAGTAGTAGGAAAAACATCGTGAGGAAACCATAGCATGGTGGTAGGGTACTTTCTAGTACTCGGCTGGCTAGCTACCACCCTCAAGTTGAAAATCTGCCGCCAAGCATCTAACGGTGTGTTCCGGCAGCCAGTTCCATTCCAGGCTAGATGTGCTTTACCATCTTCGACCACACCTTCACTTAACATCAGGTGAGCTGTGGTCAAACACTTAGCCGGTCAAAAACTAAAAAAAAAAAAAATCGCCAGAGAACCAAAGTCACCGATATAGGTCAGCGTAATAGCAAGCTGAAGTGGTATTGGGCTGGACAGTGGACATATCTGTGGACATTTTTTACTTGGTGGTAGATCTCCTTAGCAGGAGGTCGTCTAGGTAGGTACCACCGCAGTACGAATTATTCTGCCGCTAAGCAGTAGTGTATAAACATTACTGTGTTCCGGTTTGAAGGGTACTGCAGCTAGCGAAATTACTGGGCTGTTAAGACTAACCATCGAAAGTCTCAAAGTAATGAGCGCCAAAGCAGTGATGCCCTGGACTTTGTTTTGTTACTCAAAATTCTGTGTATTGCTGCAATGGTCATGGACAGGCGTTATCTCTTAATCTCTCCATCAGGAGAGTGTCTCGTTCGTCTTATTACTTTTTACATTAAAAAAAAGATATCTTTACCAGAACTGATAACCGCTGTATTAGACGTGTTCTAGAGTGGAGACCACGAATTGGCTAATTTAGTGTGAGGCGTCCTAATACTCGATGGAGTGACGATATACGTAAAACCGCTGGCAGTGGCTGGAAGTTAAATAATGCTGAGTGGCTGAAGGAAATTGTTCTGACATTTGGTATACTATGGTATGCTTCCGATATTTTTCTTCAACGGCCAGCATCCGACGATGTGGTCGCACATGGTAAGCACACCTAGCCTGGAATGAAGTTAGATCTCAAGTGAAGGTGCTGGAGACCACTAGATGCTTGGCACTGATTTAGAATTTGTTAGCATTTGAACCCGTGTATAATAATAAGCGATCTATTTGAGGAGATTATTAACATGGTTATATAGTACACAAAATAAATAAACAACATTTCCCATGACCGTGTAATACATAACACATTAACTATCCTGTATTAAAACCTTTTGTAGCGTTACATTTTACCCAAAATAAAGCAGAACTGCGGCTTTACGGTCATTGCAAATTTAATTACGCACAATCGAGGCAAATTTCAATACATTGTAGTACGTTAAAATAAATCCTATTTTTAACACATATTATAAGAACACTAACTGTCCCACGAGGTTTCCTATAAAAAAAGATATACGATGTATTAACAAAATTGATTCAGGCGTTACTTTGCGGAAATTCAGTTTATGGAAAAAGGGCTCATTCTCGGCCGAGCGCTCGAAGAGTCAACACGTCTTGAGAATACCTCGTGTCGGCAACCGATTGCCAAGGACAAGGACAAGGTGATTAAATTAATAACAGCTATTTTAGTTACATACACAATAAATTAAATTTCAGTGTATGCATTAATTACTAGAAAACCGGCACACGTTAACCTGGCACTTGTGTGACGTATCATTGACCGCCAAAATTGTTTTAAAAACAAGCAATTTTTTCATTTCTCATACGTACGAAATAAACAGTTTTAAAAATTACAATATGACCATAATTCTCGCCCGATAAACAGACAACTTAGGTAATGTTGATAATGGTGTTCTGTTTATTATAAGTATGTATGTACAAAAAAAAGTATTTATGTTTGCTTATTTGATTAGTTATTTGACTTCCATCACACAAGCCCTGCTTAGTTTGGGGCCAGGTGGCGCTGTGTGTATAGTCCTACGATATTTATTATTTATTTATTTAATTGTACAACAAATAATATTTATGTATCTATACATAGTCTATCGCTCAACCTAAAAGATCTTAGCCAGTAACAAGTGAAGCGCCAAGCCACATGACATGGCAAAACATCTTTCATCCAAAACCACGTCGGAACTTAAAAGGAAAAAGTGTCTCGCGAAGAAAATCGCAATATCATTTAGTCACTAGCGACAGTAGCGGCGAAGAAGTTTTTCTGTGACACAGATGCATGTGATAAACGAGGTCTGTTAACAGGAGCTTAGGCGCCATCTACGAGTGCGATTATATCACTGTGCGGTAGCGTTAGGAAAGCTACACTGGCTACTTGGTCGGATGCTATTAATACATACGTATGGATTTGATTGCAACGATTAAAAAAGAAAGCCAAATATCATTACATTTCTCTCTTTTTTTATTACATGACTGCCCAAAAAAGGCGCGTTATATTTTCAGGGTACATATACTAATACCTTAACAAATTTTGATGTATGGGGCGTTGTCCGTGTTCCATTCCTGGCTAGGTGTGCGTTACTATCTTCGACCACGCCGTCACTTAACATCAAGTGAGCTGTGGTCAAACACCTAGGCTGTCAACCATTAAAAAAAACTACTTATAAATTAACTCAAAATAATTATTTACGCAAATCTCCATATCAAAAACCATCTACCTAGTTTTGACGATAAGGTAATCTGCAAAAGATGTCTGATGTCTTGGACTGCCAAGGCGAACTATGTTGGATTGTACAAACTCAAGACTCTGATGGCCGACGGGGCTGCAAAGTTCTGGAATGGAGGCCACGAACCGGCAAGCGCAGCGTAGGAGATCCACCCACAAGGTGGACAGACGACCTAATAAATACCGCAGGAACACGCTGGATGCGAGCCGCTTCCAACCAGTCTTTGTGAAAGTCAATGGGGGAGGCCTATGTCCAGCAGTGGATGTCCTACGGCTGAATTGATGATCATGATGATGAAGCCTCAGATGTATCTCTCTTATGGAACACTACATGCCATGCGTAACCTTGTGTTTTATATTCAGCACTTATTTATAGTACAACTTCTAATTTTCCAAAGTCAATACTGAGGTCAATAATAATTCCTGCAGCTCTCAAAATGCGTCTCGCCGTCGCGTTATTGACGCTCGTGTAAACATTACCTTAAGTCACTCGCGTCGCTTAGCGCGACTTGTTATTGAGTTTGTGACTCAGCTTTCGTTTCTAATATCGGCGTATTTTTCAAGTAATATGTTTCAATGAATTCGAGTCTTAGCATCATTTATAACCCAAAACGTTACGTTTTTTAACTAAACGTTAGAATACAAAACAAGACACAAAATGATGATGTTTATGTGGTAAGACTGGCTGATTACTTAAATTACAATCTTCTAATTTGCAGAGATCGTGAAACTTTCTGTCGAATTCAGAGTTATCGTAAAGTGCAATATTTTTTTATAACGTATGCATTATATCGTTACCTTTCAATTAATACGTCATAACATTAAATTAAATACAGAAAACGCACATAACTTTTTTAGTGTTGGTGTTTTTTTCTATTTAGAAAATTTGTACATGAGTAAATGAGTTGTCGTGCCTCTTGCACCAGTCCCACCGATCAGTCAGATTTTTACAATATAATAAAAAACTCGCTAACACAGTTTTCCAAGCATCTGACAGAATATAAAAATCAGTGTTGAAAACAATAAATATAAATGCTATAAATAAATAAATGCTTTTTTAATGGTGGATAACGTTTGTCCATCACCATTGCAACGTTACCCAGAATTTTGAATGGTAAAACAAACCCCAGAACATTGCTACTTTCACGCTTATTATTTTGTGGCAATGGTTAGCCTTAAAAGCCGTAATTTATCTACCCGTTAAACCAGAACACTAGTTTCTACATATTACTGCTTAGTGACTTTATCTTTACTTATATAAACAATGCGAAAAATTATGACACCTTTTAAGGTTATTGCGAAAGATTTTTTTAGTTTAATTAAATGAAATCAGAAAATTAATTGCTCATCGGGTATTTCGACAATAAAAGGACATTGTTTGAATTTTAATTAAAATGGGTTTTACCCAGAATCCGAAATAAGCTTGACGCTATTGGTGTGGCTGTATTTTGTGCGGTTTCTTATTTATAGGAAAGTGCTTTCATCATATTTTTTAATATTTTGGCCTCTCACTGAAATATTTTGATATAGATTTTCCGAATGTACTGCTGCATTGATTAACAGATATTTTTTTGTTGATTGATAAATAAAGGCTCGCATTTAACTACTTTTTAGTAGATCTTATGTGAAGATGCAGTATTCGATGAAATACGTTGCCCTAGAAGAAAGCACTTACTTGGTGGTAGATCTCCTTAGCAGGAGGTCGTCTAGGTAGGTATCACCGCAGTACCAGTTATTCTGCCGCTAAGCAGTAGTGTGTTAACATTACTGTGTTCCGGTATGAAAGGGTACTGCAGCTATCGAAATTACTGGGCTGTTGAGACTAACCATCGAAAGTCTCAAAGTAATGAGCGCTGACCTTGACTTTGTTTTGTTACTCAAATTTCTGTGTATTGCTGCAATGGTCATGGGCAGGCGTTATCTCTCACCATCGAGCGTCCAGAACCATCAAGCGACCAGAAAGCGTCTCGTTCGTCTCATTACATTTACATAAAAAAAGAAAAAAAAGCAACTTAATGTCTACTTAGAAGAGTTAATAAAAATAAAAGTTTCCAATTTTAATACAAAAAACAGTTCAGTTCTCAGAAGTAGAGGCAAATAATTAGAAAATAAATATCCATTCTATTCAGTCACAGTTTCTCAAGAAAGATCCAGTTCGTCATTCTATAAATTAATATTTAACCGAATAGCAAAAACGACTAATTTCCAAGTAGACTGAATCCTGAAATGACTATTGGAATTCAAATACCCTTTTACTTCGACTAGGTATTGTTACTGGAAAAGAACGTATTTGAAGGGCAATGAAATGGCACTGTTACATCGTTCAGTTACGTCACTTCATTACGTCATTCTGCTACACCTTTCTACGACATTCTGCTACCCTGCTACATATAGTAGGTATAGCATTATACGTCATTATGCTATAACGCATTGATAACTCACTAGCACTGTCGTCGCTGCTCGTGAACAAAAACATCGTGATGAAACCATAGCATGGAGTCAAAGTACTCGACTAGCTAAGTTCCACTCTAAGTTGAAAATCTGTCGCCAAACACCTAATGATAGACGGACAGAAACTCTTTATTGTGTACACAAAAATAAGATTTTTTAAATATAACACACAGAGTTAATGTCACAAATACGGCATCATCGCTAAAAGCTACCTTTTCCAGGAAACCGTAGAATGAAACAAAATAAAAAACACACGATATGCCAAAAATAGTAGTAATGGGGTATTCTGGCAGCTTTCTGAGCCGTGGTTAAACAACTTGCCTGCCAATAATAATGAAAACATGTTACAATACTTTCATTCGATGTACAATTGTACATGGCATACAAACAAAGGTATTGCTGAAGTAACAAAAGCAAATCTCAAATACGTCAAGGAAAATGCAATGGCAACATGAAAACAAAAAACTTCATCTGCAAAGACGCACAACCAGCGATAAAAAAAAGGTAGGGAAAGTAACTATGGAAATCATGACAAATCACATTTCACCCCTCACAAAAAAAATGTCGTTAACCTTATCGATTTCGTTTGAAATGAAACCATAGGCTCCGCGGTTAATTTATTATTGTGATACGCGAAACGAACGTTTCATTGGGTCCACGGATCATTTATCTTTTTCACTTTACAAGGGCGTGACTGGACAGTTTACATTTTAATTTACCCCGAGCTTTTAATATGCGGTGTTAAGGTAAAACCGCACTACAGTACAAGTAACCGCATAGTTGATGGGAGACAAACCTCATAAAAACAAATGAGTGTTACAATATTTTTTATATGTTGCGTTAAAGTTACAGTATTTTTTTATTACAAAAAGGCTTGCGTTTGACCGCCATCTCACTTGATGCAAAGTGATGATGTGGTCTAAAATGGAGCACGTTTGCCTAGAAGATACCGATACATTTTAAGACACACACAGGTTATATACATTAGGTAATACCCACTCAGTTAGCGCAATGTAACTAATTAATTATTTGCAAGGAATAAATTAGTTATGAAAAATAAATCATTATTGTATTTGTGTACGTATAGTTTGAATATGACAAGATAATTACTATGCGATAAATAAGTTTTCAAATCCGTGGCTCGTTTCCCATGAAAAGATTTTTTTAAATTTCAACTTGCATCGCGAACGATCAATATAGGTATAGTAGAGTTGTGATTAAATGTGTTGGGGAAAATATTATTACTCGCGTTGAATTTTGCATACCAGTAATAATTTATGTTTATGCATCTTGTAGTGATGATAGATCAGTGCTTAGCGTGGTCAGTTCACACGCCGTAGAGCGTGGGTTCAACTCCCAACAATGAGCTTGAGCTGCCCGTGAAGGAAAAATATCGTGAGGATACCATAGTAGTAAGGTACTTTCTAAGACTTGGCTGGCTTAAGTTGAAAAATATTTTACTAAACACCTAACGGTGAGTTCCAGCAGCCTCACATGAGATCCAATTACATTTCAGGCTTTGTGCTTACCATCTTCAACCACACCGTCACCTAACATCAGATGAGTTGTGGACAATAAAATATCTACTTTCCAACTCTATAGGATATGAGGAAGTGGTTCTAATTTAGCATGCAATAATTGACCTTAGCCAAACATACCAGCAGTGGTGGCCTTAGGGCAACCAGAGGAACCACCCGGGGCCTCGCGTCCTCGTACAAAAAAATCTTTACCATATAGGTATGTATGACGTGTATCTCGCGCCTCGCACTTGACAAAACCCCTCCAGAACGCAGGGTTCCATTTTTAGTGCAAGCATTTTACGGCCACTCAAGCACTCGAACTAATTTTTTAGTAAAACGGATTCAAAGAAAAAGGGCCTCACAATGATCTGTCGCCCCGGGCCTCGCAACAGCTAAGGCCGCCGCTGCATACCAGTATGTTTATATTGCAAGTTAAACAAAAGATTGTAAAAACAACATATGTTCTCATAATGAAACCAGTTGCTATCAAAACATTTAAAACCATACAAATATTATAAATTCAAATAACCTTTTTCTATAAAAAGATGTGTAAATTGTAATAACGTACCGTATTTGCTGCGCGGACGAAGATAGTTAAACGATTGTTGAAATTTAGCAAACTTGTGCAAAGTTGAACTTGAAAGTAAAGTTCTTAGTTAATTCTGCATTAGAGAGGAGCCAGTTTGCGAAGCGCTGACTGCCACTTGGAGTACATCTTGAACTCTGCTAATCGTCTTTGTATTACATGAAGCGCTTGCAGTTTGCTCTTCAAACAACCGTTTTAGTTACTAAAGCACTTGTAATGTTCTTTCAAAACTTGATAAACCCGTATTAAAACATCTATCAGATAATTGATTGATTCAGGCGTCACTTTTCGTGCGTATTTCATCCAAGGAACGACGCAACACGAACCCGACAAGGGTGAGAAAATTTGCTTCAATAGACACGTGATGCATCAGCACATGATATGTTCTCAGCACATGTTATGTTCACAATTAAACTATTTCTTCGAGGTTCAAAATGAAAAAAATCATTACTAACGGCCTCTTCTTCTTCTTTGATTTTGGCATCGCATTTTGAGCATTTGCCAGTGTCAAATGTTTGATATTTTCAAGTTTCATAAGTAAAAAAGTAGTCAGAGTCCAGCCCGTGTCAGTCAAATCCAGTCAGACTTTAATAAAGTAGTGGTGAGCTACGTAAGTAGTGGTGGTGTGGTAAGCAGTGGTGGTGGTGGTGAGTAGTGGTGAGCTTTGATGGAGTTTTGGGAGCAACACAAAAAGTCAAGTTTCACCACATATCATTTTCCCACACTTGCGCTTGTGATTCGACACTTTATGAATAAAACACCACCATTTTTATGTATAAACACGCGACAAAACACTAGTTTTGGAAAAAAATACAGCGACACGACTCTTTTCGATTTCCCGCCAAAACTCATTAATGGCCTCTATATACTAGTACTCTCTATCAGTGTTTTGGTTTCTATAGCTTTGTTTAGTTTGGAACTAGATGGCGCTGTGTGAAATGTAGAACTTTTTTTTTACAGATGGCAAAGATATTTATTTGAAATAGATGCAATCATCGTGGCTTGGTGGTGGATTGAAATTATCCCGACTCAACGCAACCGATAAGTTTCTAAAAAAGTTTCCTATGTATTCCTATGTTCCCTATGAGTAGATACTACGTACGCTTTATGCACATCTAGATATGAAATCGCATTTCGTGCAACATTTTACCCACAACTGCCGTAAGCTTCGCACCCCTTTCCATTCTCGAAAGCAAAAATTGGCTCAGGTTTTCGCCAATAAATCATTCTGTTTTTCTGCGGCCACCATTCTTACCGTTGTTTTTCTTTCCCGCTTAAATGTGGGCGTCTTTAACCCCCTGTTCCTTTTTTGCCGTCAAATGAATTTTATTATTTTGTTCAAGCTTTTGTTTTTACTTAAGAAAAAAGAACTTTTGTATTTTAGTTTCCTGATTAAAAAAATAAATTAATTGTATAATACTGCTTAAATTATATTGATATGTTCGGCTATTTTTATGTAGTGTATGTAGTACCTATATAATGCATACTTATTTGTATGTTATTTATTGTAACATATATAGGTATAAATACATATACACATTTACACTAGAGATAAACAAACATAATAATCATATTATGTGTATAAAAATAAATTAATAACGTATTTTTTTTTCGTAGGACATTACACATAGCGTTGTCTGACCCCAAACTAAACGAAGCTTGTACTATGAAAATCAGATAACAGATAAAATACTGAAATAGGTACTTTTTTAGGTAATTACATACAGGACACCCAGACACAGAACAAACATTTGTTTATACCACAAAATGTTTGTCCTGGGAATCGACCCACGCCGTCAACCATTTAGTTTTAGCTTACTACCAATAAGCCCACCAAAAAAACTAGTTTTAAGAGTGCTGGTGTACACAGTAAAGAGTCTCCTATATTATTATGTTCCCATGTCAACATTTAAGTGCGGGTTGGCAGACTTCAAAATAATCGAGATTTTTTTTTGAGAACTCTCAGATTTGTAGGTAAGGTTACGTTGCGATGTTTTCCTTCGCCATTTAAAGTCATCGGCAATACCGTCATAATTTAGAAATAACAGAGGTGCGTGCCGTGGGATTCGAACCCAGTACCTCCTGATTGGAAGCCAAACGATCTCCCAACTAGACTGGCGAACATTCACTGGACTACCAAATCTTTAATTAGAATCTAATAACTTAAAAATTAGGTTTAAATTCAATACATTCCATCTACATACATATATAATAATAATAATAATAATATAGCCATTTATTCAGATCTACAACATAAACAGAATCTTATTCTAGTAGCTGGTTTTTACTTATTTTTTGCAGATGTCCTTTTCCATTCGCGTCTTTCCGAAGCCACTCTGTTCCACATCACTCCTGCCACTTGTCTGATATTTGATCCCACCTTTTCTGCGGTCTACCTCTTGTCCGTTTACCTTGTCTAGGGTACCATTGCGTCATATATAAGTTACATACATATATAACAATATGTAAATATACATAATATGCATGTGATTGTAATCACGGCATACCAAGCTACGGTTAGTCGCAAACATTAGCTATGAATGTTTGATTTATGACAATTGACCTATTTCATGACTGATACGTCGTGTTAGTCGCCACAAAAGATATATCGGAACCTATACATCTCATGTAGACAAGTTACGCGATCCGTAGCGGTGCTTGGCTGAACATTCCTAAAAGATCAGCGTAGCACCAGACGGTCCAACTAGCCATTGGATGGGTGTCCGTGAATAACTTTTTTACCTAAGCGGTGCTGTCGGTCAGATGGCACGTTAAATTATTATCGGTTTCTATTGTTTATTTTATATAAGTTTTATCCAAGTTCCACACAATCCCGCGGCCAACAATGAAACAGTGAGGTTTCGGAGTAAACGAAAATATGGTCGATGTATATAATTTTTAGATTTTTGTTTGTTTTTAGGGTCCGTACCCAAAGGGCAAAACGAGACCCTATTACTAAGACTCCGCTGTCCGTCCGTCTGTATGTCTGTCTGTCCGTCTGTCACCAGGCTGTATCTCATGCACCGTGATAGTTAGACAGTTGAAATTTTCACAGATGATGTATTTCTGTTACCGCTATAGCAACAAATACTAAAATACAGAATAAAACAAATATTTAAGGGCCTCCCCGTACAACAAAAACCTTTTTTTTTAACCTTTCGGTCGATTTCGATAAAATTTATATGGAACTTCTGAAGTATGATCTGCCAAGGAAAAAAATAATCATCAAAAATAGCGATACATAATTAGCAGAAAAATCGCGTAACACAAAAAAAACATACAGTCGAATTAAGAACCTCCTCCTTTTTAGAGTCAGTGAAAAGCTAGGACTTATCGACACACGAATGACAACAAAAGCCACATGCATCACCTCTTACGTCCTCCAACTGAAAACTTAAACGGTTACTTAAAGTATCAACTTAAATCCATCGAGCATCGACTGACGATTAAGTTACGGTCCAAAAGTGGACGGACAGCCTTCAGGGGTCCTTCGGTCCCTCTTCCTATTAGAGCTGCTCTTGCAACTCTACGAGAGCCCTCGATGCCTCACAAACCCGGATTTTCGCGCGCTAGTGAGTTTCAACACAACGCAACAGAAGACACTTCAAAATCCTTGTGTTCTGCTTGTTAACTAATGTTTTTGTCGTGTTCAGGTACTATCGGGATAATGAGACGTTGAAAAGTTGAAAAAAAGATCACTAGTGAAATGTAAAACTTTGAAATTCTTTTTTTATTCATCTTGATTGAAAGCAATAGTGAGGCAGAGGATGGAACTCGAATTTTTTTTTATGGTTGACAGACTAGGGCTTTGACCACAGCTCACCTGATGTTAATTGATGGTGTGGTCGAAGTTGGTAAAGCACACCTAGCCTGGAATGGAACTGGCACTCAAGTGAGGCTGTCGGAATACACCGTTTGATGCTTGGCGGCAGATTTTCAACTCTCGTGTGGTAGTTAGCCAGGCGAGTACTAGAAAGTACCCTACCACCATGCTATGGTTATAACTAGTAAGAAAAAAAATGATTTTAATTTGTAACACAGAACACAACAAAAATAACAACAAACAGTTACAAAATAGGGGCTCACCTCAGCATAATAGTACACCATCAAGTATTTTTTACTATAGCAAAACACTGCAATAATAAATTTTAATTTGCTTCATCATTATCAGCCTATCGACGTCCACTGCTTGAGATAGTTCTCTCCTAATACACGCCACTCAGCCCGATCTTCGGCTTTTCGCTTCCATCCATCACCAACTGTCTAACGTATATCGTCGCTCCATCGAGTCTCAGGGTGTCCTACGCTACTTTGCTTTGCTAATTTGCTTAGTCTAAGATATTAGTAAATATACAGTTTTGCTGTTAGTAATGATGATTGTTTACTTATCAGAATGGAGTTTCTTAGAAATATATTCAATGAAATATTTTTAAACAAAAATTATATTTTAATAGACAAAAAGGCAAACTAAACATGCTTATAGTCAAACAATACTGCTTTGATGCCGTTCTTATAGAACAATTCTACCCAAATTGTATACTCACGAATTCAATTAATTTTTCAACTTGAAGGTGGTAGCTACCCAACCGAATACTAGAAAATACCCTACCACCATGCTTTGATTTCCTTACGATATTTTTCCTTCACCGACAGCTCAAGCTCATTGTTGGGGCTTGAGTAATAATTAATATAGTTAGGTCAATAATTAATATAGTTAGGTATATATTATATGTATGTGTTTATGTATTATGTTTAAAATGTTTTTTATTATATTTAATCTATTTTCATTTTATTTTTTTTAACTCTCTTATCGACACACCCCGTCCTTAACTTAAAATCCTTTTCGTATTAAGATTGCCTGGAAGAGATTGCTTTTAGCGATAAGGCCGCCAATTGTTGCATTAGTATTAAGTTTCTATTGTTATAATTATTTGTAATTTGGTGAAAACAATAAAGAGTTAATTCAAACATGTAGTAAGGTAATCTAATGGTACAGTCAGCCTTGGAATTGAAATAGGTAGCCTTACCATACCATTGAAACAACCGTAATAATGTACAAGTTGTTAACCACCGATCACAGTAATCTAACTTCTCAATGGGGTGCCCACTTCTAATCGGCCGATCAATAATGTCTGTTAAAACAATCGTGCACTATCAGGTTAGTTTCAAGACCAAGACTGCACAAAATCCAATCCGTCATCTGAAATTAATAACACTCAACAAGATTTTAAAATATAATTATAACTCGAACTTTTTTTTGACAAAAACGCAATTCCTTTATCAATATGTAAAGATACACGTTTTATATTGAAACCTGCTTAAATAAACACTTTACACCTTTCTTTTTTTATCATTTTTAAGCATAAACAAGTGTCATTATGTTGTTAATTTTACGAGTCAGTTGTATACCAACTAAATAACCTTATAAAAATTCTACTTGTGTCTTCATCAAAGACTTTTAGCTTTAAAAACCTGACGTATATCAATGTATAGTAAGCATAATTATGTAGCAGCTAGCCATATCCATGGCTAGCGGCGACAAAGTGAAACAAGTAATCTAAAAACTTTTAGATAGAGTACCAATTACTACTACTGTGTTCCGGTTTGAAAAGTACTGCTGCTAGTGAAATTACTGGGCTGTTGAGATAAAACATCTAATGACTAAGTGAAGAAATGAGCAACAAATTAGCGATGGCCTAAACTTTGTTTTGTTACTCAAAGTTATATGTATCGCTGCAATGGTCAGGCAATGGACAGGCTTTATATTTTACCATAAGGAGATCATCTAGTTCGTTTCATTACTTTTATATTTTAAAAACCTAGTTCAATACTTACAGTAATCTTAGTCTTGAAATCATAAAGTGCGCAATGACCTTTACAACTTTGTGGGACTACAAGTTTTAGTTTAGAATGTGACCTGTACTTTGATGTAAATTATTAGAACGTTCCAGCGTGCAGGGACTTTGATCACACGGGAATTACGTACTTACGTGTTACTTTGGGATAATATACCTTTAGTACAAGTGGTGATACGTCGCTAGAAAACTTGTATTAATGAACTTCTAGAAAATTAATACGCAATAACGATCTAATCTTGCAATATTGTCTTGTGCCTTGTCTCAAACTAATAACATGGTTTTTGTGTTTATTTATTTGCTAATCTTACTTTCTACTTCATGTAGTGATAATAGCTCAGTGGTTAGCACGATCGGTTCACACGTCGAAGAGGGTGAGGGAGGGTCGAGTGGGTTCAAACCCCAATAATGAATTAAACCTGCCGGTGTAGGAAAACATTGTGAGGAAATCATAGGGTGGTGGTAGGGTACATTACTGTACTCGACTGGCTAGTTACCACCGCAGACCCACATTTTATGTTGAAAATCTATCGCTAAACACCTAACAGTGTGTTCTGGCTGCTTCACTTGAAAGCTAGTTCTATTCCAGGTAAGTTGTGTTTATCATCTTTGAACACACCATCACT
Source organism: Biston betularia (assembly GCA_905404145.2). Lineage (NCBI taxonomy): Eukaryota > Metazoa > Arthropoda > Insecta > Lepidoptera > Geometridae > Biston > Biston betularia. The sequence goes on from FR989877.1 coordinate 4,530,149, forward strand.
TAACATCAAATGAGCTGTAGTCAAAAACCTAGACTATCATCCATAAAAAACCAGCCAAGTGCGAGTCGGACTTTCTCACGAAGGGTTCCGTACCATTATCTATAAAAACGGCAAAATAAAGTCACGATTGTTGTATGGGAGCCCCCCTTAAATATTTATTTTATTTTATTTTTAGTATTTTTTGTTATAGGGGCAATAGAAATATATCATCTGTGAAAACTGTCTAGCTATCACCGTTCTTGAGATACAGCTTGGTGACAGACGGATGGACAGCGAAGTCTGAGTAATAGGGTCCCGTTTTTACCCTTTGGGTACGGAACCCTAAAAAAGGTTCTCGGAAATTGTGCTGGAGATTTCTCCGCAGCGCTGATTCTATCTATTTAAACCCAAAAACACAATATAAAATCTTAGAAACGCGCCTTATAAGCACAAGCTTACGCTTAGCTTAGCGTCTTAAAAAAAACTTGTGATAAATTGAAGCCATTCACGAAACCCATTACGAATAGGATCGTAGCTTAGAAAATAATTGAATCCACATCTTCCTATTTGGGCTCCGTTCAAATGCAATAAAGTAACGCAGCCTGGTGCTGAGTGCTGGCCCGGTGCCCGTCGTATGCGCAAATGCAACTCCAATCATCTTGGTATTCCTTACTTTAATATTTAGAACGTGTGCCAGGAAGGCGTGGATGTGGCGAACGGAATAACAATGCTCACTATGCAATATATAATAGTCTTTAAGCATATTACGGATAAATGTGAACAGAACACAAAACAATTCCAACAACAAACAACAACAACAATTTCAACAATTTCTTTTTACACGACTGCCCAAAGAAATGTTTTGACGGGTTTCATAATTCATATATTATATGAATAAAGAGAAAGAAAGAAAACATTTATTTTGACACACACAACATTACTACAAATAAAAAGATTAAAAAAAAAAGAATAAAATAAGTAGATAGTGTTCGCTGTAGTGTCCAATGCCACAAAAAAGGAAAATCTAGCGGACGCCTCGCGGTTTCACCCTTGTAGTTCTTGTAGAACGTAGAACGTAGTCTATGTCACCCGGAGATAGTGTAGCTTCTCAACGGTGAAAGAATTTTTGAAATCGGTCCAGTAGTTTCCGAACCTATTCAATACAAACAAACAAACAAACAATCAAATCTTTCCTAAATGTAATAGTATAGATAAATAAATAAATAAAATATATCATAAGACATTACACACAGCGCCATCTGACCCCAAACTAAGCAAAGCTTATGCTATGGAAGACAGATAACTGATAGAATACATATATACTTTTTTTGTAAATGCATACTTATAATACATACAGTACACCCAGACACAGAACAAACATTTGATACATAAAATGTTTGTCCTGAGTGGGAATCGAACCCACGCCCTACAGCTCTTAAGGCTACCAATATGCTATTATGCTATTATACTAATGCTGTAAACACTGGTTGTGGCATTGTAATGCTTTTATTAGATATCATACGATATTTATTTATTATTTACTACAAATATGGTATTATTTTATAACACCGTGATTATAAAAATTTCAACTGCGGTGTTAGAAAAGTCTTATGAAACATGGTAGTATATAAAGATGTATGTATATTGATGAAATTATATACATACAATACAACAGATTACTAGAAATAACTTTAACGCATTCTCTTGAAATTAATTAGTGTTGTACGAACAGGCGCGTCACGTTTTTGTTGCCAATCAATTTAAAACTGTTTCAATGGAATCATGCGTGACAAAAAATGGAGCCAACATGATACTACAAATTGGCCCGATCAAAGAACATGAATAGCAATAGAGTAGTCTTTTTCCAACATCTCTAATTCCATTTTTAACTTTTGTTACAATAGCACATCAAAATAAAAAAAAAACGATCAAGGCAGAACAAATCCGAATAATGTTGGGTGCTTTTGTTTTTAGATGCATTAAAACTTATTCTGATTCTGATTTGTCCTAGAATGATGCTGCTATATTAAATTTGTAATTATGTAAACTACACTCACACAAATACTTCGAGGACGATAACTTTATTTCTTCTTCTCTTTTCTTTCTCTTTGATTTTTTATTTTTATATTTTTTTTACTTTTCCTTTTTTATAGATCGCTCTTAGCCATAAGGCCGCCTTGTGGCACTAGCTCATAAGATTCTTTTGTTTCCTGTATTTTTTTTTTCTATTTATATTTGGTGTGCGTCACGGTGCTTCTATGGTTCTTCATAGTGTTTAAACGTTATAGACCGTCATATTAATATACATCGATGCCATATTTTTTTTAATGGTCCCTCTGTAATTTATAACTCTTTGCACCTGATGATGTTTTTTCCGTCACCGGCTGAAAGGGCGTATATTGGTTTTTAATTAAATTTTATCAAAGCCTGTTTTGGTTAATAAATTGGAATTGTGTTCTAATTTAGGCTCGGATTCATTTATTCGTTAGAATTTTATTATTCTGTTCAATTTTGCTCACTATTTTTGAATGGCCTAATTAGGTCGTTTAGGCCTAGGCCGTTGCCCGTAGAGTATGTCAGTAGTTGATAATAAACCTACAACAAGAAATTTCCTTAAATTAAATTTAAAAACATGCAAAATTACTTTTACCTTTATAAAAACACTTTTACCGCACCTGAAGATTAATAAAATCGCTTACTTATCTAGTTGTTATCAATAAAAAAAACTTCGCAATCGCCTTCATTTGTAACTTGCGAATAAAATCTAGATTTCTCCGATCTATTACTCGCCTTAAACCAGATAAATGGCTCGTTCTAACTTTCGTCGGCACCCAGATGGTAACAATACGGTTATAAAAGACTTTCTAACAGTAATTTGTGAAAGCAACGACAGTATAATCGCGTCTCGCGATTAGGAACCGGAGAGGTTTTTAGCTGGAAGAAATCCTTGAACTTATAACTCCTCTATAACTCGGCTAGAAAGACGAAGCTTGAAGATCTTAAGGGTAATGTATCTAAGTATAGTGTTCCCGGAAAACAATATTGTTAAATATTTCAGTGAGAAATTTGATAGCAAGTTTTATTAATTTTAGCTGTTATTTATATCCTATTAAATCTAAAATTAAAACAATATTTGATGAAACATTTTCGTTTTAGACAGGATACTCCAACTATAATATCCAGATAACACGATAAAATCCAATAGATATATTTTTTTTTAAATGTAATGAGACGAACGAGACGCTCTCCTAATGGTAAGAGATAACGCCTGTCCATGACCATTGCAGCGATACACAGAACTTTGAGTAACAAAACAAAGTCCGGGGCATCGCTGCTTTGGCGCCCATTACTTTGAGACTTTCGATGGTTAGTCACAACAGCCCAGTAATTTCGCTAGCTGCAGTACCCTTCAAACCGGAACACAGTAATGTCTACACACTACTGCTTAGCGGCAGAATAACTGGTACTGCGGTGGTACCTACTTATACGATCTCCTGCTAAGGAAATCTACTACCAAGTAAAGACTTATGACCTTACAAATGAACTTACCGTAAATTTAAACTAATGTGATTTTGACAAATGTATGTTTTACTTATACTCACGTTTATTAATATCGGTTACTCCGACATACTTCCGGCCACATCCGGAGGCCTTCTTCAAGGAAACAAAGCAGAGTACAACGCGCGCGCGGTGTACTCTCTTTTGTCTTGCTTCGCACTCAAAGCAATTTGAAGTACGTCCTCTATGCACAGTTTATACTGCGGAGCTCAGAGTGTCATACCCTGCCTCTCGCCACGTTCTTCCGTGCAGTACCGCGCAATTGTAGTACATGCCGCTCCGAGAAGCGTTATCAGTGTAGCGCTCGTGTTTTCTATACAAACCTATTATACTCTAGTACAAAGTTAAGCAACGCGATCCCGCGCACTGTCGCGTGCACGGAGCAGAGTGTGACCGAATCGTCGACTGACCGAATCGTCGATATTCGATAGCAAACAATCTATGAGCGCTTAAATTGCTAACTTTTCCCAACATAATACCGGCATCGTTTGCTCTCAGCACAAAAGCAGATAGCGGTATAAGAACTAACGCTAACTTCGGAATAGCTACCACTTTTCTCAGAGAACTCCTAGCAAAGGCTTGCGGTGCGGTACCCTTTAATCGAATTTCAAGGAACTTTTTTCTCCAAGTTGTAAAACAGTGGGCACAAAGTTAAGAGATAATATAAAGTACTTCAACACAGAATAATAGTTTGAGTTTCGGAACAATATTACTAACGTTTCGGTGATGTTTTGAGACGGCTTGTACAAGGAAAATAAGTAGAAAGTTATATATTTATTGTGTAAATAGAGCTAATTTAATACGGGTGTTGTAGAAATGCGCTCATCAGGTGAGCTGTAGTCAAATACCTAGCCTGCCAACAGTAAAAAAAAATGTTTTTGGTAACGATTTGTTAACCGTGATTTACATCAAGTGGTCTATTACGGTAGCTCCAACATTGTAGCGATGATAGCTCAGTGGTTAGCGCGGTAGGTTCGCATGCCAAAGGGCGTGGGTTCAAACCCCAACAATGAGGTTGAGCTGCGGGTGCAGGAAACCTCGTGAGGAAACCATAGCGTGACGGTGAAGTTCTTTTAAGTACTTGCCTGGCTAGCTTGTTGAAAATCTGCCATCAAGCATCTAACGGCGTGTTCTGGCAGCCTCACTTGAGAGCCAGTTTCATTCCAGGCTAGGTGTGCTTTACCATCTTCGACCACACCGTCACTTAAGATCAGGTGAACTATGGTCAAACACCTAGTCTGTCAACAATAAAAAATATATATTTTGTTTACTGGACTGTTGAGGCTAACTCTATCAAAAGTCTCAAAGTAATGAGCGCCAAAGCAGTGATGCCCTGGACTTTGTTTTGTTTCTTAAAGTTCTGTGTATCGCTGCGATGGTCATGGACAGGCGTTATCTCTTACCATCAGGACCACGTCTCGTTCGTCTCATTACTTTTTACATAAAAAAAAATTAGTAAAAATATATATATATATATTTTGTTTTATTTAAAAACGTATACTATCTATTCAGGTAAAAGCATATATACGAATGTTGAAAAAAGAAACAGTTGTGAGGTGAAAATACAAGTTTAGGTAAGCTGTATAAAATCGTCAAACTCGCTACACCGACATTTGCTGTGCGCACATAATCTCAGCCTAAAACATGCTTGTGCCGCATTATACGTTGTTTTATGTGTAACAGTGAAAATAACCTTTTTATTTCATTACGTAAAACAAGCAAGCGCGACGGCTCAAAACGGACACAATTTACACCGCACACAATATCTTTAGCGTTATTAAAACATTGTTTCCCTTGTTTGTGTACTTTGTACTCGAGTTAGCATGGGTAGAGCGTTTGATAAGCTTAAATGAAAGATATGTTACGTTTTCATATTTTTAACTGCTACGGCTTTATTATGTATTGCGTGAATGAAAAGTACCGAGTTACTTACAAAAATAATAGGGATTTATAAAATAGATTTCTGTAACTATAATATTTTTATATATTTTGAAATTGTGATGGTGGATAATGGTGGACACCCAAACTACCATGTTATACTTTCCCATCCAGCACACTCACAATCCACACACGCGTCCGTGAACACACAAACACACACTCACTCACACACAGAGAGAGAGAGAGAGAGAGAGAGAGAGAGAGATACCTATTTTTATTTATATGTATAATTTCCTTTTTGTATTATAATATGTAAAAAAATCTTGTTCCGCAACATCAAAACTGGCAACTTTGTGAACTTCGGTCACCAAAATACTGGCTACGCTTAGTTTGTGAAAATGAAAAATTAAATAAATAATTATTTACTTTTTGCTTATTCTTATTATTAATAGATGTGATGTCTCAATACAGGATCCAAACTTACGATATTATGTTCTTTACTTTTTGTCTGGGTTAATTACCATTTTTCTATGGAAAAACTGTTTTTTTCATTATTTCTGAGTTGCGCCCATAGTAAAAGGTAAAAGTTGTTACTATGATGAACACCACGATCTACTTTAGCCTTAGAACACCAGGCTTATAACTCTGAAAAACAAAATCAATTGATATGGGTAAGTACCATCACAATGAATGAAACAAATTTTACTTATTACCGATGCTACAAATTATTTCGGAGCGAATTAGCTAACTGGCTAGAACGAGATAGAAAGAGTTAATTGTCACAACGTAATAAGCGGGTGACGTATCTCTTTTTAATAATCACAAGATGCGGCTCTTTCAGCGACGTTAATGAATAATTTCTTGCCCTGAAAGAGAAGAGTTTTATACTTTGACTACAGAGCGTGCGCGGCGCCGTGACGGCAAACCGTGGCTACAATTTAAAGTGTACTCATACATTGTTTTCATTAGTGATGCTCTGATGTTGAAGAGCTATATTGAAATTTAATTGTGCTTTATTTTAGCAGTGTTATTCAGACATGATAACTTTTTGACATTCGTAACAGGCTTCAAAATATAAAACCACCGGTGCCTAGCAAGGGTACGGGGCATCTATTCATTATATTTTTATTTTTATTTGATATTGTATCCAGTTTTGACATTGTATTTAACTTGACCTTATATTTTAACCCTGACATTATATTTTAATTTGACATTTTATTTTGAATTTAGTGTGTTGTTTTATAATTTTGTGACATAAATGTAATTGTTTAATCGTTTTTGTGTCAATAATAAATAATTTGAATTATGCGATTGGTAAGGCTAAAATCTATTATACTGTAGTACTATAATTATATACCTACTATTATAAGATACGTTCTTAAATATTTCGGGCGCGTCCCTTGCAGAAATCATGATAGCTTGGAAAAGCTGATGGTAGTTGCTCCAACTGTGGTAGTTGCTCCAGTTGCACAGCTCCAATTCAGCTGTGTTCATAAGCGTAAAGCCGTAGTTCATCACGCTAGCCAATTGCATGTTGGCAGGCTTCTATATCTTCGAAAATTCTATAACTCTCGGTCATGTAGTTTCCACCAAAAAAGTTTTCCTTCGCCGTTTGAAGTCGTCGGTAATATGCACATAGCTTAGAAAAGACAAAAGTGCGTGCCGTGGGATTTGAACCCGGAACCCAGGATTCGAAGTCAGCGTTTTCCCAATACCGAAAGTTGGATCATAGTTAGTCAGGTCGTCGGAAAACGACCGCATTGTCGCTCACCTACCCGTTGGTCAGACCTAAGAACTTTTAATAAACATTTAAGGGCCAAGTCCTCGACCGTGGGAACTTCTGCTTGAACACCTACATTGATATTTTCCACTCACACAGACGTACATACGTCTGACGTTAGATTTGAATACATTGACGTCACGCTAAAATAGATAAGGAGAGTTAAATTACTATAGCCACGAGCAAGAAGGAGACAGAATGTTTATTCCTATTGCCGGAAGCGGATTTTACATTGATTATCTGTTACATTATGACCTTCGAGGAATCACAAGCATGGAGGAATCGTGTTGAATTGAACACTTACAATATATCCGATCGTGTTTTTCTTATTTACCACGCAACAAGGGAGAAGGAGAAAGAAATACACAATCTGCCCTTTCTTGAAATGCCTATGAAGCCGAGTTTGCTATAGAATCACTATTGTTATGTATTGAGTATTATAGTGATGTGACAAAATTTATCGGTTTATGAATCGGAAATATCGTTCTTTTTTTAAGGTCAATCAATGTAGCTTGGTCAATTTACTGTCGTACCTTCATTTTATTAACATTATTTATCTAAATTATATTATTTCAATTAAATTTAAATAATTTTTATTCGGATATGTTTAGTATTATTTCAATATAAATGCATGTCAAATTCAAAAATTTATATGCACATGGGTACTATTGGTACCTGAAATAAATGAATTTTAATTAAACCTACCTTAGAAAAATCACTTAATACTTTTTGAGAATTCGTTACAGTAATATTTTTTCAAAATAATAGTACCTAACGATAGATAAACTCGTGGACCAGGCAATACTTTACCTGCTGGTCAAAATTTGTTTCCCAGTTTCAGATTGGTTCTTATGTTAGTCAGACCAACAGAACTTGTTGTTCCCAGTGATAAATCTGGGATAAAACAGTCTGTAATCCCCCTCCGAGGCAACGCAAGTTCGGTAAGTTGACAGTGACCACCACTGGGAACAGAAATTCCCGTTGGTCGCACTAATCTTGGGAACACGCAAAATACATGCATACTGGCTATTGCTTTGAGAGCTCGGCAAATTCCCATAATATATTCAAAATGATGTGCTAATCAAGCTACTTTTTGCGGTCCCTAGTTATGGCTGTTGTGGGACGCCCTTCAAGGTACAAAAATAAAGTTGAGCAGGACATTCAAATAAAAAGTACATTAAATAAAATAATAAGTACAAAATATTTATGTTTATTTATTGTCCTTTAAACAATACTGTTTTGTTCAAATAATTACGTACACGCTCTTCGGGTTGAACTAGAAGTTTTGTTATATAATGGATTCTCGTGATAAAGTATGTTTCAGCGATAGATTTAATAATTAAATTTCGGTGATTATCGACTCTCCATTGACTCCATTGATTGATTGATTATCGACCCTTGAATATAACATTCAGCTGTAAAGTGATTCGAGCAGAGACGGGAATACTTAGTGGGTTCCCAATTGTCGCGCCTCAAAGCTTTAATCCAAATCTTCCTTAAATTGTCATCTAAAGGAAACCTGTAAAATATTTTTAAATAGTTACTAGGAAAATATAAGAACTTTAATAGTAAAATAGATTCATATAGTATTCTGAAAAAAATAATATTTTGTGTGAAACAGGCACAACAATCTTTAGTTATTTTTATAATACCTATTTATCATATAAAACAATCTCTTAAAAACAGTGGTGCTGTATAAGGTAGGTATATTTCAAGAAACTACTACCGCAAGTTTTACAAAAACGAATCGGTAACAATGTAGGTACCTACGTCAAGGAACATCACTATAATCCAACAACGAAATTACTTTCTGGAATTGACAAGAATTTTGAGATCGGATAGACATTATTATGTTTTTATATCAGGCTCAAAACAATGAATTTAAACATATTCAAATATTTCATGGAAATTTTAAGTGGTTCCACAGAAAATTCCAAAAACTCTTACCGGTGAAATGATATGCTTCGATTTTCTTCAGTTTTCTTTGAACTGTGGCTGTGACAGCCATAAGCTACACAAGCCATCACAACAAAATGGTTTTAAGTGTTCATACAACAAATTATTTCACACCTAATCACTTCCTAAACAAAAATAAATCACAATTTTCGAAAACACAGCAAGTCACCAGCTGGTCACTTTTACAAGTTAAACGTGGCTTCACGTCGTTCAAGACGATAGTTTCTGTATGATTGCGTCTCTTTCTATCAGACGTCAAACTTGTGTAAGATAAAGCAGTAACAACTATATGTTGTTTGTTTCAAATTGAATACGAGACCTCCATACTTGTCATATCTCGATGTTCTCGATGGTTTGTAGCGCCTACCAAAATAAAACAGCAACAGACGTAACGCAGAAAAGAGATTTTCAGCAGGCACTATCAGAAATTTTCATCAAACTATCCGTACTTATCTGCTAATAGAATAAACAAAACGTACAATAAAAGGTCTAAGCCTTAAATGTATCTGCATCAAAGTTAGCATCTATAAAATTGCGCCTTTCCTATAATTATTTTGATGTCAAGATTACGGATTAAAAATAATTTGGCCATATTCTATTTCATAATTTCAAGAAACGAAAAGCGTTTGAAACTATTTTTTCTCCAAGCATAATAATTCAGGATATGTACTATAGTATTCATTAATTTCAAACTTCCACATGATGTATAACGGCACAAAAATGTTGACAAAAACACATCGATTGCCTTATTTCACAAGACTTGCCCGTTAATGATGAATCACCTTATCATCACCTTATTTATTAAAATAAATAAATAAATAAATAAATATCGTAGGACTATACACACAGCGCCATCTGACCCCAAACTAAGCAGAGCTTGTGCTATGGAAGTCAGATAACTGATAGAATACTTAAATACTTTTTTTTTTGTAAACACATACTTATAATACATACAGTACACCCAGACACAGAACAAACATCGATGTTAGTCACACAAATGTTAGTCCTGAGTGGGAATCGAACCCACGCCCTTCAGCTCTCGAAGCAGACATGCTACCAATGAACCAACAGGGCTGTCATAAAACATCATAAAACATCTGGGCTCTTATTCGCTGTTAGCATGTAACGCGCCGCGTTTACATAAGGCGGTCGAATTCAATGGTACACTATATGTCAATGTCAAATTAAAAAATGATGTCTGTGAGGAGCTCATTTTAAACTATTACAGTAAACTTCAAAAGCGCATAACATCATAAATGCTATATACGTTTTCGGAGAGGAATGTCATCTGAGTTAGAAAATCAAGATCCTCTACTACTAGAGCTAACTGGCAGTTTTGAACAAATTTAATACTACGGCAATATATGTACGTGTTTGCTCCAGGCTTAAATCATTTTTCATGACTTTCCGTTCGTCCATTAAAACTTAACAATTTCACAACCGCACTACAAAATAAATCTACACAACAAAATATGTACAAATTTATGGCGTCCGAGCAATAAACTATTGTGTTTACTGTGATAAACTACGCCATATTTTATTGAAAAGTTAAATGAGATCGATAAGTTTGACTCAGTATGTTGACTTTACTTGTAAACTTAAAGTGTAACAGATACGATAATTGGATCATAAATCTTTCTGTATTTCTCTTGCTTTGTTACTCAAACATAATTATTTCAGAGTCTACTGAGGAGATCCCCAAAGGTCGGTGATAAAAGTTTGTTTATCTATACTATTATAAAGAGGAAAGATTTGATTTTGTAATGAATAGGCTCCGAAATTGCCGGACCGATTTCAAAAATTATTTTACTGTTGGGAAGCTACGCTATCCCCGTGTGACGTAGGCTACTTTTTATCCCTGTATTCCCACGAGAATGGGAACTACGCGGGTGAAACCGTGAAGCGTCTGCTAGTGTTTAATAATTAATAATACACGGAGCAGAAGAAGAAGAATACCTTGGTATACATTTTCTTTTTTTCTGGGGATACGAGGAAACATGATTTGTATCTCACAGTTTCACACATACACCACACACATACACACACCACGCACACACATACATGCTCAGTTTGTATCACTTGTTCATAATATTTATATTTTGCTTAAATTATATTTTTTAATATAGGTGGGAATCACTGAACCTCACGACATGGAACTCCCTAGTGTGAGATTCGGGGTCCACAGCAAGAAGTTAGGAAATAAGTTTATTAAGTTTACTAACTTAGTGGTTTAAGTTATAACTTCATTGTATATTTTTTGCTGCACTATATTTTGCTCAAATAAAAAAAAAATATTATTACGTTATCGCCATAAGTGAGTGGATTCAGCTTGAGCAGAGAAGGCTCAGGATTAGTATCAATAAAGTTTTGATTATGTTGATTTTAGTTTATATTTATAGAGCGTTGAGATAAATACACGTATTGGTGGTGGATTCCTAAATTCCAGTTCGAGGAACGTAATACGCCTTAGCGTAAAAAATTGGACCGCCATCTTTTTTTTTTTCGAATGTTTAAATGTTTTAACGTTAACTATTTTTTTAGAAACTTATCACAATCTACCGGTGAGTTGGCCGGTTCAGTGGAATAACGGAGTTATTCCTTTCGCTTTCGATTTTTTCGCTTTAAGTAAGTACTCATGACGAAATCTGTATTAAAAATATTAGGAGTACGTTTTAGCTTTGGTTTTAAAATAAAAAAATACCTGCTCCAGTTGCATACCTTCATCTAAAGAGACCGAGAAAAATACAATATTGAGCATTTTAACTCGAAAAACATAAATGAAATATATCCTATTAAATTCTTTGAAATGTGTTTTAAATGCGACACAAATTGTAAGCACATGTTATACCTAAGCAAATTATAGAAAACAATACATCATCACAAAGCGAGTGTCATTGTGTAACTGAGGAGCATATGGCTATATTGCCACAACTAACGATATACATTCTACTAATGCAATCTACGATGTAGCACGCTTGCCTAAAAGAAACCAATTTTTTTGAAGTCTAGGAACTAGTGAATATATATAAAGTGATGTTAAACAGGTCCAAAGCGTCTGATAGCCCTAGTTTACAAGACACATGCCTACATCGAGAAACGTTCTTGTTTAGTATTCAAAGAAATGAATCCAGTCAAATGTGCCAGGAAAGAAGACTTCACATATCTTTTCTACACTTATTCGGAAGTTCTTGAAAGTTGTTGCGTAAAACTCTTCTCGAAAAATATCGGAAGACGGGTAAGCAGAAGTTTGTAGCGATGACAACACACTGGTTAGCGCGGTTGGGTCATACACCGGAGGACGTGGGTTCAAACCCCAAGAATGCACTGCTGGTAAAGGAAAACATCGTTAGGAAACCACAGCATAGTGATACGGTACTTTTTAGTTGCTGGCTAGCCAGCCTAGAACAAAGACTCAATTCTTCAGACAGATATTCCCTCAAATTAAAAATCTGCCGCTAAACACCCGGCGACCTTACCCTTCGGTAACCTTACTTGTGCAAGCTGCCATTCTAGGAATGTCTACATTAACCAACCTATATTTGTACCTAAAACTTATGAAACTATGAACTATGAAAAATATACTTGACAAATACACGAAGTGCTATGCCATAAATAAAAAAGTTAATGGTAGGTGCGATTTTCGTTTGTTACAGCTGGTGTTGGTAACGCCATCTTGTTTTCTACAAGTAGAAATGACCCACACTATAATGCACGCGATGGGGTTGGATCACCCGTGGACCGACGCCGTCACCAATCCAAATGCCAAAACAGTCAGGTTTCCCTATAAATGTGACGATATACAATTATAGGACAAGTGAGCGCTTCTTAAAGATGTTGGAGTGATATGATTTTTTATTAACAAGAAAATGTTTTCGAGTTTTTGTATCTATTTTTGTAATATCAAACTAGTGACCCGTTTCACACGGGTGGCCAGTAATTTATTTTAACGACTTTTGACGACTTGATCCTTATACAGCATGACTGGTGAGACACCTACTATACTCGAGGGCGTGATATTTGGCGATCATAAATAAAGAAAAAAAAATACATTCAAAATAAATATTAACTTACTACGTACAAGGTAAACTTAACCGAAAGTTATGTAGGTAATTAATTGACGCACGAGCTGGATTTTGTGAAGTTGCTTGCGCCGTCGACGGGTGGGCGGGACCAGCATGTACTTGTTATCAGCGTCTTTGTTATCATCTATTAACGTCAATTATTGCCCGCATGTGCGCGAAGGTATAGTACAATTGTAAATATTATTATTATTAATTCGTTTCGCTTATTTCATTTACAACGAGCTTTGTAACATGTCCGAAACAAAACTATTGTATTCAGTGCGCGATGAAGTCCCGATGACAAACATAATCATACTTACGCATTTTTGTTAAGGAATCTTATATGAGGTAGAGAATCGAGGCCCTGCACGTGATGTTAGCTCTCCACATTCCAATTTTCTGAATTGAAATCGAAATAAAAGCTCATTTTCTGCGAAAGAGGAACAAAACAAACAATATTGTGTTTACCTATACATCGATGCTTACTTTAAAAGGTACAATATAGGATACTATTATAATGCCTTGAGCTAGTAAAGACCATTGGCTAGTGTAACTTGAGCTCTCGATCTTCTTATGTTTCCGAGGAAATTAAGCAAATAAGAGATTTTGAGTAGCTGGTTAGTTTACTGTGATCGCATTGCCAATCGATAGGATTCCTTTGTTTGCACTTCTATCTTACCTTCCTCCGATAGATTGTTACCATTCCTTTTCCAATAATTTCATGATTATTATTGTGTTAAAGATTGTACTTATTTTTCTAACCTTTCCGTATGTTAACATAATATTATAAAAAGAATATATTTAGTTTTTTCATTTATTTGCCTGAGGAAAACTGATTAGTTGTTTGTATGTAAGTATATAAAATATAATTTTAAGGGGCTCCGCGAAACGGTAATACTGAGCCAAAGGAGGTTGTTATATTCATAGTCGGCATTAAAAGTTTTTTTTTGGATTTATTTTATATTTATAATGATAGTAAATTTTATTTTATGAAACTAATTTAAATATTTTGGCTTTCCATGCGGTAGTTTATTTTTAATACGCTTACAAAGTTTTTATAGCGATAACGTCATAAAGTAGCCTGAAATATATATTATATACAATTATACATGCCATAGCCATGTTAAACAAAAAAGTATACATCGCTATTTTGATACATTTCATTAACTTTGACAATTGACATGAAGTAAACAAATCTTATATCATATCATACCCACATAAAAGCGATTTCAGAGTCCGAGTAATGTTTAAAGTAAAACGATTTAAATATTTGCAGCAATAAAGCGAAAAACAACTCTACGTACGTGGATGAAAGAGGTTATTATGGCTGTCGTTGACTTCGTATTTTAAGACTATTAGGCACTAAAAGTAGCTCTATACTCATACAGCCTACTGCGTATGTGACGTCATAAGAGGAATTGAAAGTCAAGTTTATTCTATGCATTTTAATAAAATAAATCTTAAACGTAATAATAATGTGATGTGTGTGACGAAATATAATATTTTAAAATGATTCTGGAATCAGTAAAGTATTTTTTTTTCATACCATTTTTCCAAAAAATCTGAAAATAGAACAGCTCATTGTTTATTCATTAAACAAACATTTCATAAAGTACTTAACCCTTACTAATGGTCTTAAAGTGTTTTGATAAAAATAGTAACACAGAAAGTAACTTGAATATTAAATTTAAAAAATGTATTTTTTCTGCAAAATGTAACAATGTTAAAATTAAAAATGGTCATAGCTACTTTTTTGCTATTGGAAAATAAATACATTTTAGAAAAAAAAATCGAAATAAATAGTAATAAATATTGAAAGGTATTCAACAAAGCGCCATCTAGCCCCAAACTAAGCAAAGCTTGTACTATGGGAAACAGATAGCTGACAGAATACTTAACAATTTTTTTTTGTAAATACATACTTATAATACATACAGTACACCCACAGAACAAACATCGACGTAAGTCACACAAATTAATGTTAGTCCTGAATGGGTATCGAACCCACGCCCTTCAGCTCTCGAAGCAGACAAACTACCAATGAACCAATAGGGCTGAAATATATTTTAAGTACAAGCATCAACTTAACGTTGCAATTCTAAAAACACTATAAATTCCATAATAGCTCCCAGTAACGAACCTCTTTATAACCACACAAGCTCAGTATTTCCCGTCTATGTAACTTTTGAAACTACACTATTGCGTTTATAAACTTTTCCTTGATAACGAGGCTATTCAGTGCAAAAAATTGCGTTAAATTGGAAAATCGAGCACAGACCGGGAAAATTACGTTTGCTTCACGCAGTGCATAGAACTACGTTTGGCGCGTTCGAAAACCGCAGGGACTTTCAACATTTTCTAAGTATGAATTTAATATCTCTGACATTTGATATAGCGCCATCTAGTCATAGAGAAAAGAGTTGTTCGTGTTATGGAAGCAAAAATAAAATGAGTGCCTGTTAAATTTTGTATGGATGGGCTGTTTTAGTTGACATATAGAAATTATTGTATATGACTGTTGTTTTATCATGGCTTGACAGTTTGGTATTACATTATTAGTGGTGAATGCTACAAATAATAAGTGCCTTCAAGTCGCGAGTGAATCGGTTTCTTCTAGGCTAGCGTGGTCCACCGTAGACCGCATCGTCGCTTAACATCAGGTGAGTTGGCGGTCATACGCAAGCCTATATATTATTTTTAAAAAAACGATCACACTAAAACACGATTTTATTTCTTATAAAATATTTAAGTAGGTACGTGTTTTTTTTTGAGCGCCCGTATTCTTGAGCGGTTAAGAAAATCCGTATTAATCTAGTTACGAAAGTTGCGACTTTGCCGTCTAATGAACTAACTCGCTGCAAGCGCTGCAAGTGCTACCGTGTTTGTACGTGCCTCAAATTTTACATTCAACTGCTGCGCAAGTTTTATTACTGCTACGCTAATTACGATGGATTTCTTTAAATCGTTTTGTTATATGCTAAGCGACAAAAATCAGACGAACGGTCTAGTGATTAGCAATCAACGTCGTACCTATAGGGATGCCACGCTCATCTGTTAGACTTGTAACCTTTTTATATTTAGGTGCATTACATTAATTTGCAACACTTACCTACACTAGTACTCCAACTACACGATGATTAATATAAAATACGGGACAACGCCAAGTGACCGATGAATATTATCTCATAGAAGATGGAACCGCTTCTGGTGTAGGATAATATGTCGACACCCGAGCGTCGCACCGTCTCATCTTTCTATGACTGGGACAAGCAGAGCTGCTGCTGTCGCGCCGAGCCGAAGAAAGTCGGATTTGCATCTTTATAAATCTGACAGATGCAGAAATAAAATATATTATGTAAAGGTTTTTTTTATTTAACTTTTTTATTATCATGCTTGTATGTATGAAACGGCTACTTTGAATAAAGATAAAGGTAAATGTAGTTTTTATATAGAAAAGCTTTTTTTTTTGCGAACAGTACCCGTAAAAGTATTTCGTTCATGATTAGTACAACGACTCCGTTTCGGTTTAGTATACCCTAAATTTAGAACTCTGTAAATACACGTGTACGTCAATTTTACCTTATTTTATTTTAAGTAATTCTATGTTAGTTTTCATTTGTATACAAGTACCTACCTACTTATCAAATTATTCGTAGTACTAAGAATAATACCATTCATTAGTAAGACATTTTCTGTCAATTTTCTGAAAAGCTTTATTTTGAAGAATAGCTGTACGTAATTATAGAATTTCGTCAACATTCTAACACAGATGTAAATATACTGTTATCTTAACATGAACTTCGATTTGCCAAATTTTGAATTGAAATTGGTACTCTTTTTGTTGTACAATAAATACAAGTGGAAACTTTTGAAAATGAAACCATAAACCGTCAAAACGGCCTTATACTAAAAAGTCTCAACCTACATCTTAAGAGACTCTCGCTAGGCAGTTGGGTATGGGGTCGAATCCATAAGGCAGTGGCACGCATTGTCAGGAGTCTAGCTCACCACCGGCGACATATTTATAATGTATAATGACTTGACAGTAAGTTTATAATCTCTTGGTTTTATAATAACCATCAATATCATAAAACATAGGAAGAAATCAAAAAAGAAAGAAAGAAGTCTTCGTTGCAAAACAACCGAAGGACTGAGCATTGCAGACGTAGAAATAAATCCGTTTGGCTCAAGATAGAGAGTGCTTGCTGAGCTAACAGCCAACCTCCAGTAATAGATCTCTCCGTTACTATATACACCACAATTTTTTAATTACTAGATTTTTTAAATGGGTAATACAGACCGATTAAGGCATTGCAAATGTGCAATCAGAATTTTTGTTTACTGCATAATGCCAAAGTTATTACCAATCAAAATTTTCGGAATTCTCGCCTACTATTATGGGCATAGCGCTCATTTACTACAAAAGAACAATATCACCGGACCAATTGGTGGTAACCAATGGCGGCTTTTCATTCAAATATTGCAAAAACATTGTTGTTTCTTTCTCTATCGCACTATCGCGACCGAGGCCTCTCGGTCCAGTTGCACGAGATTGCCACGTGATTTATGAATGCAATTGCGATAAACTAGGTTTAGGTAAATACCATACTATAGTGTTATAACCAGGAATCACCTTTTTTGTGAACCGGTTTTTCAAGCTTTTTTTTCATACATGGGTTCACTTAAAGCAGTATAAATAATGCCATGTTTCTAGTAATTAGAAAATAATGGTGTAAGCCATATATAAAACTGGATGATAATAATAATAAAACAAAGAATCACGTAGCCAAGATTGCAGCTTGTTTTTGTAACAAGCGATCGAACATCCTGAACGAAAGCGAATACGCATTTGCCTTTTTTGTTCCTAATCATGTCCCATTCGCTAGTGAGTGAAGCGGATTTTGTTTTGGAACGTACGTTCAGCTTACAGATTTCCTGCTATCTTATAAATAGCCATACACATGAATACACGTAACAAGGTAGGTATATAATTACATTAGCCTAATGCCCGATCCCGCGCGTAAAAGCCAACTGCCGGGCCCACTTTATGAAAACCGGAAACGTTTTATTTTATTGTTATGAATATTATTTCTTACGTCCAGTTATTTTATCCTTAAGTGGGGAGGCATTATTTTGTTCGCAATGGGTATTCAATTAAGTTTTCTATTAATTCATCTGGTAGCTGTACTTTCTGACCTGTAGGGGTTTTTTTTAATAATAGATAGGCTTGCGTTTGACTGCCATCCCGACTGATGTTAAGCGATGATGCGGTCTACGAAAGAGCACGCCTGCTATCTCTTCCCTCAGATATGGTTGAGGAAGGCGATGGCTGGCACATGCGGTTATACTCGTGATCGGGTGCTGCTTGTGGGTCGCTGGTTTGTTCGCAGTCTACACACAAACTAGTAATTTAACCCTAGATTAAGATTAATTTCACTAACATCCTTCTTCCTGTATTATATATAAAGTAAAAAATATTGTAAATAAAAAGTTGGTTACGATTACGAAAGGACAATAATAAAAATTATTTACAATTTTCTCAATAGAAGTAGGAAATCTGCCGCCAAGCACCAAACGGTGATCTCCGGCAGTCTCACTTGCGAGCCATTTTCATTCCAGGCTAGGTGTTTACCTTCTTGGATCGTGGGCAGGTGTCATTTGCTACGTCAGGAGAGCCTTTCATTATTTTTGTCTAAAAAACGCAAATGTGTCCTGATTCGAAATAAAACGCAATTCGCTAGGATTGTTAACTTCTAGCTTTTTCTGAGAAAACCTTTTGTGACCTATAAATATAACGAAACCCAAAAGGCACACAAATCAGGTTGACATGTGACCCCGGCTCATGTTTAACGCAAAGCGTTTTTTTACCTTTGACCAAAAGGTAACAACGCGTGTTAAGGTTGGGCCAAAATTGGATTCATCACTGATTCAAAGAGGTCAGCCTAAATACAGACTTGTAAAATATTATGTTAGAAACTCGACAGTTCGTAATAATTAATACCATAACTGTTCATTTTTCAAACAATAATAATCCCTTTTCGCTTTCATCCACCGCCAGCTATCCTACGTATATCGTCACTCCATCGAGTCTCAAGGCGTCCTAGCGGTATCCACTCTATAACACGTCTATCTCAGCGGTTATCGCGGTTATCGGTTATGCGACAGGTATGTCCAGCCTATTGCCCCTTCAGCCTTAATACTTTATGAAAAAAAAACATGAACTTATAAACTAAACCGCATTCAGCGCTCAAACATTTTCGTCGTCATATTTGACATATTCCTGTATATTTCGGTGTATATTCAAGCCAGAAAACTGCTTTGTTACGTGTGAAAAATCAGCAACGCCTCATTCAGTATTCTACACGCTCGACTCGATGCCGTATCGACCAAACTAAAATTTATTTTGCACTCAACTAGGAAATTAGATTATGTTTCAATAACAAACCTATCTGGGGCTGATAAAACGCAGTGCGAATAAAAAGTTTCTGAATTTTGTTTGCCCCTCTCTGTTGCGATCGGTTTCCGATACAGTCGGGAGGACAATGCTTAGCGTCGTTGTGTATCCCAATATTAATGTCTACTTCTACTTTGGAGATTTTTTATTTCTTCTTTTGTTTAACAATTATCAACCTTTCTTCTTCATAATGAACCTTTAATAGTATTAAATAATAAATAAATAAATATCGTGAGACTATACACACAGCGCCATCTGACCCCAAACTAAGCAGAGCTTGTGTGATGAAAGTCAGATAACTGACAGAACACATATTTTATATACTTTTTTTTTTGTAAATGCAGAACACTCAAAACGCACTTAGCCTGGAATAACTCATTAGAAAGTTATGTTATAGAATACATAAATACTTTTTTTTTGTAAATACATACTTATAATACATAACACCCAGACACAGAACAAATATGTGTTTATTCACAAAATGTTTGCCCTGAGTGGGAATCGAACCCACACCCTAAAGCTCTCAAGGCAGATATACTACCAATGAGCCGACGGGGCTGTCAATTCAGTCAGTCAGTTAATGTCAGTTTAATAATATTAATTAGGTTAACCAATCAAAAATTAAATTAAATAAGTATTATTTTCTCACAAAGTATTGAGTTATTATTTAAATACAAATGTAAGAATTAGATATTATAAAAATTGAAACAGTTTTTCTCGCAAATGTACGTTCGCAGGCGTCACAAACATGCTGCTTTTGTGAATAATAAATAGAATCGGATTTGTAGTTGATACAGTTGTCTGTTCTTGAAGACAAACTCAGAAAACCTGAAGATTTATATGTCGTGGATTCAAATTTTGTTATTTGTAAGTTCAATGCAAACATAACAAATTAATGAAGAGCAATCTAATTAATTTCGCTTTTCTAATTTATCAATAGCATGTCTAAATTTAACAAGATTTTAATAATCTACCACCAATTTTTTTTTTGACAGGCTTGGTGTTTCATCACAGCTCACCAGATGTTAAGTGACGGTGTGGTCGAAGATGGTAAACACACCTAGCCTGGAATGGAACTGGCTCTCAAGTGAGGCCGCCGGAACACACCGTTAGGTGCTTGGCGACAGATTTTCAACTTGAGGGTGGTAGCTAGCCAGCCGAGTACTAGAAAGTACCTTACCACCATGCTATGGTTTCCTCACGATGTTATCCTTCACCAGCAGCTCAAGCTGATTGTTAGGGTTTGGACCCACGCCCCATGCGAATCGACCGCGCTAACCACTCAGCTATCATCGCTACAAAATGATGATAAAAGATATATAGAAATACACAGAGCTATGTCAGTATTGTCGGTGGCTTTGGTTCTCTGGTGTATTACTTCGTTCTTGGTTCAATTCTTTAGGGAAATGCCTAAAGAACGCAAAGCTCTTTCCATAGCTCGCTGAGCGACTTTAAACTTATGGGCCGATCCAAATGTGAATGTCGACGTTTCGGCTTCGTATAACAGGTAACCCACTGGTTGAGGACTCTCATCTTAAGACTGCGGACTGGACGACGAGAAGACTCGGCGGAGTTTTCCGAATGCTGCCCAACCCAGCAGATTGCTTCTCTTGGCAATATAAATCATTACAATAATTTTATTATTAGATACTAGCGACCCGCTCCGGCTTCGCACGGATGCAATATATATATATTAATGTGGTACGTATGCATGTATTATACATATTGTATAAACATGTGAACTTGCGTCTACTATCCTAGATGGCGCTGTACGGCCTTAAAACGCGCAAGCGTTTCGTTCGAGATGTGAGACAAGGTCTGTCAGCGTCTCTATAAATTTGTCTTGTGATACAGGAGTATTGGGTTGCATCATTTATAACTTTACCACCCGGGTGAGGTGGTCGGCGGAAGACCATACCCTTGTTCAATACATTTAAACTTTCCTCTTGAATCACTCTGTATTGGTGGAAATCGCGTTAAAGTCCTTGCGTAGTCTAAAATATATAAGCGTATTAGACTGTGGGAAACGACTTTGTTTTGCACTTTGTAGAGATATCCAGACTACAATTCCCACTTATACCATCATAATCAAGATTAGCCACGATGTTGATTATAAGATAACTATTAACTACAGAAAGAAAGAAAAAAAGATTTATCTAACAGTGGAATGAAGAGAGCAAATGATATCGATAGTGACGTACCAACTCAACAGTAAATGGAAGATAAATTACATTAAATCATAAATTTGTGGCTCTAAAATACGATACGAACTGGCTGACAATTTGAATGAATACCAACAATTCTACAGGTACTAATTTATGCATTCAAATGACCATAAATAGCTACTGAAATTATGTAAACTACTGTAGTACGAGAATGCTCAATAATACGTGACCATTTTACTATCAACTAGTTGTGAATCGCGATTTTAGTTCTATAATAACAGCGTAGTCACTACCTTCTCATCAAAAAAAGTCGTCAGTAGAATAGTCAAAAGTTTTTTTTTAATGTAAAAGTAATGAGACGAACAATGCGGTCTCCTGATAGTTAGAGATAACGCATGTCCATGACCATTGCAGCGATACACAGAACTTTGAGTAGCAAACAAAGTCCGGGGCATCGCTGCTCTGGCACTCACTACTTTGAGACTTTCGATGGTTAGTCTCAACAGCCCAGTAATTTCACTAGCTGCAGTCACCTTCAAACCGGAACACAGTAATGTTTACACGCTACTGCTTAGCGGTAGAATATCTGGTAATGCGGGGCTACCTATCTAGACGACTCCCTGCTAAGGAAATCTACCACCAAGTAGTCAGTCAAAAGTATATTAATCATACGTAGAATGGTCATTACTATATTGTGAAACATGATGACATCTGGTGGTGGGTAGTGCTGTTGAACATTTTTGGTAATCCCAGAAGAATCTAAAAAAAATTTCTATAGTTATATGACCACACTTAATATTTTACTTCATACTTAATTCTCAAATAATCAAATTTCATTTATAACAAAAATTTCTCAAAATTTAGTGTGATTACATTTTCCGACTCTATTTCTCCTTACCTCTATTATTGCAGGAATAATGATTTTCCTGAAACTTATTGAAAATAGCTTATTGCTCAAACTTATTGGAGCTTCTGTTTGGTTCAATCCACGTATAAACTTGATATGTAGCATTCATAGCTTTGAATTTAATAATTATTACTATTGATAGGAACTTTCTAGCTATTTGCACAGGATGTTTCAGAGAAATGTTGTAGGTACTACTTAAACGTGCTGATCTACATATAAATGAGAAGAACTTTTACTATAAAATAGACAATAAAATTGCAAGAATATCAGCTTTTGTAACTTACGTTTATATTTTAGTTTTTATCCCTACTTTCTTGTTTCTCTATTTTCTCAAAACGCGCAGAAGTTAAAGCAAATTTTGAGTCCTTACTTTTCTATTTTATTTTTGAAATAAATTTTTATAATTTACCAATAAATTATTTGTAAACTCGTTTTCCAGTGGTTGCTAATGGCGAGATATTTTTTTTACGTTGGGGCTGCGAATCGCTTGTAAGATAATTAGTTCGTGACAAAAAAGCGCCTAAATTTAGTGAAAGTCTTAGAACTAAAGTTATATATGTAATGAAACTGTCTGCAAAACGTGACTAATTATTTAAAAAGTTTAAAAGAAGTGTAAGTTTCACCAGTATGTGGTTGTAATCGAGAACGTTTTTGTTATTATATATGCTAGCAAATTGTCTTATCGCGTTAAGAAAATACAAAATAGAGTCGATGCGATAGAATCTATACGAGCGAATTATTTCTTCTAGGCAACGGCTCCATGTATATCGCAAAGGTGGGACGGTAGTCTAACACAAGTGTTATCTGTTAATAACAAAACTGTGTAGCTATGATAACTCAGTGGTTAGCGCGGTTGGTTCAGCCGCCGGAAGGCGTGGTTTCAAACCCCAATAATAAGTTTAAGTTGCCAGTGAGGGAAAACGTGAGTAAATCATAGCATGGTGGTAGAGTACTTTCTACTACTCGGCTGGCTAGCTACAACTCTCAAGTTGAAAATCTGTTGCCAAGCGCCTAAAGACGCCCGACAGCCTTACTTGAGAGCCAGTTAGTTGTGTTTAGTATCGTCCACTACACCGTCACTTAACATCAGGTGTGGTCAAGCACCTGGCATGCCAAATATAAAAAAAAAATATCGGCAATTGACGAAGAAATGGATGAAACATACGTAAAAGGAAAAAAACATACTGGTGGTTATAAAACCTCCTTTTTTGAAGACGGTTAAAAAACGTAATTCATTTGAAAATCAAAACGCTTCTTTATTACTTCAAACCCATTCTCGTCCACTTAAAACCTGAGTAAAACATCGAAGATTTTGTAAAAAATTACAACAATTTTCAATACGTCATTTCAATAATTCTAATATTATATTTTTCTCCCTCTCAACTGACGCTAAGGTTTCGAAGGCAAAGACATCAATCGACTAATATGCAGAGATCGTATTATGCAAATACCTCTGTTAATAGAGTGACGTCATTGTATTCCGTTTGTCATGGTAATCTGGAGGAAGTGAGTACCATTTCAATTTACATATATTATAGAACTGATTTAGCTGTGCGCAAGCTTCTTGACATCCAATTTTATGTACCAAGAAGCGATCTTGAGAAGTACCTATATACGTGCAAAACGGCCCACCAATCTGTGTCATTGTTCTGTAGATGACTTTGACAATCGTAACGTTTTTCAAGAAATAAATTAACATTTTTTGCCGGAACTCACCGTTAGATGCTTGGCGGCAGATTTTCAACTTAAGGGTGGTAGCTAGCCGGCCGAGTACTAGAAAGTACCCTACCACCATGCTATGATTTCCTCACGATGTTTTCCTTCACCGGCAGCTCAAGCTCATTGTAGGGGTTTGAACCCCATATTTATCTGGTCTCCGTAAAACAGAGAATCCTAGTGTGTATTATACTGTATATGTGGAGACCAGTGGTTTTACAAAAAGAAGAAATTAATAATGCTGTGGCAAAATAGATTTTGATCCCGCCATTTTCGAAAGTCAATTTTGCAAACCTCTTAATCCTAGTCATAATTATTGTAGTCAAAAAACCGAAGCCTAAAAAAATATACACGAAAAAATAGCACAAAATAGGTAGGTAGATACTAAAGATGCGATACCTAAATATTATTTTGAACCTACCCAAAAATATATAACCTAAACTAACCTATTTTATTTAATCAATTGTCTCGCTAGTACAAAATAGTAGATACTAAATTAATTTATTTACTTGATAAGCTAAAACCGCTTTCACAATTTACAGCAACTGGAATGGCGCACTGGATCAGTGTAAATCGCCATTACAGAGAAAACGACGCTTCGCTGTGCCTGGTAATGGAAACTTGGTTTCGGCGCGAACAATATCATACAGTATCGTAAATATAGAAAATATACGACTGTACGTTTGCAGGGAAGGTAAAGGGTAGAAAATTTGCGGTATAAAATGGACGTCATAAAAGCTATATCTATCTATACTATTGTAAAGAGGAAAGATTTGATTGTTTGTTTGTATTGAATAGGCTCCGGAACTACAAAACCGATTTCAAAAATTATTTACTACAAGGAAGCTACACTATCCCCGGGTGACATATTACTTTTTATCCCTGTATTCCCACGGGAACGGGAACTACGCGGGTGAAACCGCGAGGCGTCCGCTTGTGTATTAATAAACTCTTTCTTGGTTACACGTAGTTAAAAAATACATACTGTGTAACATTTGGCGGCATTATCGCTAAAAGCGATTTCGTCCAAACAACCTTAGGATAGAAAGGATTCGAAAACAAGTAGAAAACGGAATGCGCCAATATGCCTGATAAATAAGCTAAAGAAATGATCGGGTTTACATACACAAGTATAATGTATACATACGTATATTCTAATAAAGATTCATCGTACTAGCTAATTAAAATAATACACTAATATTTAGTAAAAAGTCTAAATCGAAATCACTAAGTCTATCAGAAAGTCTAAATCACTAACACTGACTAGAAAACATGTAACTACCTACTATCTTAACACCCACTAAAACAATAAACATACTTGTATGTTTTGAGCAGAAACTGAGATCTTAGATACATCTATAAGTGAACGTCATTTTGTAATAAAAAAACAATGAATTTATGAAATTATTACTGGCCAAGTGGCCAGTAATAATTTATTTATTTATTTTTAAAAGTGTTTTTTCGCAAAACTATATGATAGTTCTGGTACAGAAACCAGATGATTATTACAATATGACTTATTACTTATGTCATGATTGTATTTGCCTTGACCTAGAGAAAAAAACCTTGTTTTGAAATTTAAACAAAAGTAAGATAGGGAAGTCATAGAAATTTCGTAATTAGAACGTTAATTAACGTTGTAGGAAGTAATAAAATTCGCAAAACGAACAAGAATTTTAGCAAAAATCTTGGGACCGGTAAAATTTTATTTCAAGTGTACATTATATTCAGGTTACTCGGTCTCATCTAGGTATGTGAGCCAGTAATGAGCTTTATTTTACACCGAAGCCAGCACAACGTTGTTTTTTTTTCGTTTATTGCAACTTGTTTCATATTATTATTTATGTAAAGAGACGAATGTAGTCGTAATTTAATGAGGACATCAGCACTTTAGTGATTATTTTTACATTTTGTTGTGATGCAGAGAATTGACAATACGAGATTGATTCTTGAATCATTTATTATGGTGTTCTGTGAAGTGGTTTCTTTGATTGTATTGGTGTGTTTAAGGATACAATATTTTACCCAACTTAGCAAATTATTATGTTATTGTACTGAATACGTCATCATCATTTTTGATTGTTAGCTCATTTGGTAGAATATCTGCTTCAAGAACAGTAGCGCGTGGGTTCGATCTCACAACGACAAACTTTTATGTAAAAAAAAGTATCTAAGTATTCTATCTGTCATCTGTTACCCATAGTACAAGATTTGTTTATAGAATAAACAGACTAAGTATATCAAGATTTTAATGAATTTTTGACATTAAAAAAAGAAGTGCTTATCAGACTCGCTCACCGAGGGTTCCGTACGAACTGGTAGGTAAGTTCGGAAAACGAGATAAGTTGATAAATAAGTTCGGAAAACGAGAGTTGAAGTATTTTTTGAGCTTTTCCTGAAATTCAGTTCAGTTCAGTGCAGTGATACGGATAACTCACTTTAAAATTTGTATTTCTCATTTTTTGTATAAGCAGTGTACTGTACAGTTTTCGGATTCCTTTATGTGTATAAGACAATACTTTTTGCCAAATTGCATAGTTCTAGGTCAACGGGAAGTCAACCCTATAGGTTTAGGTTTCCTTGTGATTTTCGAAATATGTGGTTTTTTGCGACATAAATGGCTGCAACTTTTTTTTACGATAATAGTTTGATTTTTTCACAGCTGCAAGGAACTACACAGATCTGCGTATGGTTTTAATTTCAACTCGATACCTCCACGCGTTCTTGAGATACATAGAAGGTCTTGACAGACGGACAGCAAAGTGATCTTATAAGGGTTCCGTTTTTTCCTTTTGAGGTACAAAATCCTAATAAGTTCACATACCAACACAAAACAATCAACTCTACAATACAATGAAAACGGTCAAGTATTCCATTCGTGTTTTCTTTTTTCATTTAACTAAGTGCTTTTCAAAGGTACAAACAAACTGTCAACTCAATATTATCCCGTGAACCTTTTATATCCGCTGTGATTTGAAATAACAGCCACTCCGATGACTTAACATCCTATAGACATTGCATCGAAATTCTCATTCATATAACAATACCAATATAATATCTTTCGGGATCTAGTAGAAAATTCACGTACACTGTTTTTTGTTTATTTTGTGATGTTGACAAATGTCTGTTCTGTTTCTCATTGTTCTGTATGTATTTACAAAAAAAAATATTTAAGTATCCTATCAGTATCTGACTTCTATAGTACAAGCTTTGTTTAGTTTGAGGTCAGATGGCGCTGTGTGAAATCTCCTACGATGTTTTTTTTTCGGTTTGGTAGAAATTGCTTAAAACATAACAAATTATAACTTATGATAACATTACTGTTTTGTTACTCAATATTCTGTGTATTTTATTTTGACGTACAGTGCTAAAAATCTTAATAACAACATGTATCATAATACAATAAACTTTATTTTAGAACTCTCAGACATGTAGGTTTTTTCACGATGTTTTCCTTCACCGTTTGAAGTAATCGGACGCACATAACTTGGAAAAAACAGAGGTGCATGCCATGGGATTCGAACTCAGAACCTCCAGATTGAAAGTCAGACAGTTTCCCAACAAGGCTGCCGACACTTTGTTTTCGTCTTATTACTTTTTTTTTTTACTTTTCGTTCGCAGTATGTGATCAACAGCGAATCTATTATCAATATAAATAACTCAAGCGAGGGTCTCAATCCTTCACGCCGTCTATCTCCATGTTTTCCACTTCCAGGTTAGCCAGGAGGAGGTTTCGAGGGCAGGCACGCCAGGTACATGCCAGGTATATGCTGGCCCCAGAGGTGTACAATCGGCTGCCACAGAACGTACGCGATGCGCCCTCTAGGGAATCATTTAAGAAAAAACTGAAACACTGGCTGATCGAACAGGCTTTCTACAAGTTTGACGATCTGTATACAGAGAAAATTTGTAACTGACATTAATTTAAACATGTATCTACAATTAGAATAATGACATGAAATACTATGACTAATTATACAATCTTTTGTATACCAATTTTATTTATTATTTTTTATTCTTATTTAATTATTTTTTTTGTAATCTTTTGTTAATTTTATTTTATTATTATTATAATTCAAATTTGTATTCAAATAATCTTTAATTATTATCTAATGAATGTTGACATGTAACCTATAATTGTTATAAAAAAAATAAACTATAAACTACGTTAGGGCGTGCATGATGCGGGGCTAGCGTCTACTATATCAGTGGGGATTGGTCCGATGGTGAAAATACGGTACCTGAAAGCGCTTGTTCAGGTGTCTATGAGCTAAAATAGTCTTTGGACGATGCCATCAGCAAATTGAAATGATGAAGTTTTTGTATAGCTTTATAGGTGTCGGGCTTATGCACGTAATATGATTGACATTATTTCGAAACCGTGGCTTGAATAAATTTAAGAGAAAAGTACCTATAGCGCTTACGATCCCTTACAGTTGAAATTAAATTTTATGATATTTTTTTGTCTAGCATTGGACTGAATAGTTGAACGTTGCAGTTGTTTTTACACGACTGCCCAAATAAAAGAATGCAATGGAGCCTGAACCTCGATGGAGTGACGATATACATAGGAGAACTGGCGGAATAATGTGTCCTGCAAAAAAGTATATTTACAATTAATATTTTTTTTATTGACGAAATAAATAAGTAGGTGCAGGATAAAAAAGGTTACATATGCTTAAAGTTTAGCTAGATTACGGAAGAAGAAATGTGTACTTGAAGATGTATGTAGTGTGGTTTTCTGACCACCACACAAGGATGTATTGTGAGGTAGCATATGCCCGGCAGTGGACTACGATAGGCTGATAGTGATGATAATGTGGTACACATCAATATCAAGATGTGTGAATTCTGCCAACGCGCACTTCGCCAGCGTGGTGAACTATGGTTTTATCCTTCTTACAATGAGAAGAGACCCACGCCCAGCAGTGGGCTAGTTTATGAAAAAACAGGATGGATTTGGACGTATTGTTACACTTCCCCGAAACAATCTGTGTATTCATAAAGGTTTCTGGATCTAAAAATACTCTGAAACATTTCACAGAAACGTTTCATTTCAACATAAGAAAATAAAGATGTATAAGCCGGCCCCTACTCAGAAAGTAAGTTTTAATAAAACACTAGCCCAGTTCCTACAGAAGAATAAAATACTTTCGTTTTCTTTCTTTGTTCTAACAAACACTGAAAAAGATAATTAAAGGCAAAACAACGCCCCTAGAAAGTTGATTTATTTTTGCCGCGTCAGCAAATTGTGTTCTGCCGTCATCTAAGAATAATCTTGATACTTGGTGTGAAAAACAGAGACACAATCCATTTTGATAGTCGCGCTTCCTTCATTACTGAAGAACGAATGCACTGCGCAGAAAATGTCTGCGAAGACAGTCTTAAGGTGGATATGACTCTATCGAAATTATTATCGCTCAGTATTATTAATGACAAAACAGAATTATGATTACCTATATTTTTATGTCTGCGATAATTTGACAACGACTCGACTATAACTATACTCTTAATTAAGCGCAAATTTATAATTCAATTTACTCTATAGGTGTGTATAACTATTTATACAACACAAATACATATAATTTTAAATCTCAATTGTACTTAAAAAATAAAATTAATTGAAGGACATTTCACACAGTGCCATCTAGCCCCAAACTAAACAAAGCTGATGAAATGGAAACCAGATTAATAACAATCACAACCCTGTTGGCTAATTGGTAGTAAATCTACTCTAAGAGCTGTAGGGTGTGAGTTCGATAGCCACCCAGAACAAACATTTTATTCAAATAATTATACATTTTTTTATTTATTCTGTGTCTATGTATTATAAGTATGTTATTACAAAAAAAAAGTATTGATTTACTCTATCACTTATCTGACTTTTTGCTTAGATATGGGTCAGATGGTGCTGTGTGTAAATGTCCGATTATATTTTTTTTAAATTAATAAATTTTATTGATATCTAATAAACAATTAATATCCATTAGGCTTAGTAATAAAGTTACGCGTCACGAATAAAGAGCAAACCAAGTTAGTGTGTAGTTATTTTGTTAACTAAAGACACCTATAGAAGTCGTAGCTCAAAACAAAATGTCTTCCAATATACCAACAGCTAAAACAAACCGAATTTTACGAGCTCATCCTTCAGAGACTTGAAGCTAACAAAAGTGTTTTCCCGGGCAAGAAGATAATGTTTTCCAAGACATCTGAAAATAATACAATTCGATGTCAGAGCACCCACGCTAGCGTAGACGGATGAATTGTAACTTATGGTGAGAAAAATACGGCTGTCTTCTCGAGCTAGGATTATTAATCAAAAGCGTTTGGGAAAAATATGAAATTCTCGCTTTAGTAAAAGGTCGCGACGATTAAGTGCTATATTGTGTAGATTAGAAATATTTTTAGAGCAACACTACTATGTTTACAGGGACATCTAATTTTACGTCCAAATTTAAAGGAATTTTCTAGAGACAGACGATAATTGTACAATTAACTTTACACATAAATAGTTCTTTAAAAGTAAACTTGGTGAATAGGTACTGCCCAGTGGCGGCCTTAGAGGGTGGCAAGCGGGGCAACCGCCCGGGGCCTCGCTCTTGCAGGGGCCTCGCGTCCTCGTAGAAAAAATCCTTTACCACATGGTAAAGGATTTTTTCGCGCGAGAGATACACATACATACATATGTATGTGTATCTCGCGCCTCGCAATTAACAAAACCCCCGAAGTTTTAGCGGGAACGCGGAAAGAGTCGTGTCGCCCCGTTGTATTTTTTTCCAAAACTAGTGTTTTGTCGATCGTTTATGCATAAAAATGGTGGTGTTTTATTTATAAAGTGCCGAATCACAAGCGCGAGTGTGGGAAAATGATATAATGTGGTGAAACATGACTTTTCGTGTTGCTTCCAAAACTCAATCGAAGCTTTATAGTAAAGTCACCACTACTTTACTAAAGCATGACTGGACTTGACTGACACGCATTGTACTTGACCAATACTGGACTTTGACTATTACTTTAGCTACGAGGACACTTATTAAACTTTTGAAACTTGAAAATATATAAATTCTTGACACTGGCAAATGCTAAAACGCGACGCCAAAACAAAAGAAAAAAAAAAAAACAAAACCCCCCCTGAACGCACGGTTTCATTATTAGTGCAAATATGTTTCAGCCACTCGAGCACTCGAACAAATTTTTTAGTAAAACGGACTCAAAGAAAAAGGGCTCGGGCCTCGCAACAGCTAAGGCCACCGCTGGTACTACCTACATAGATTCCGGTTTAAAGGGTAGGTACTGTAGCTAGTGAAGTTACAGGGCTGTTGAGACTAATCATCAAAAGTCCCAAAGTAATGAGGCGTCGATATTATTATTACTTAGTCTATTGAAAAAAACTTCTTTTGTGCATAGCAACATGCTTCAATATTCTTTAAAATGTAAAAGAAAGATAAATTAATCCAACAGTTCCGTGTAATGGTATTTAACCTGCCAAAGATCGCGTAGTACTTCCACTTGATCCCTTTTCACTTTCATTCATCAATTTTCTCGTCTCTTTAAGCCGGTTTAAAGGTAATCTGTAATTTAGAAAGATATTACAAAATATATTTACTTTCAGTATAAAAAAATAGCATTGAAAGAAATAGCGAAACAGCCGCAAATTGAACTTTTAGTCCCAGGAGTTTGTATCGCCATTTATGTATTGTTTACAAAAATAATATATTTATTGCGGGTTTTTGCGGAATTCTTAGCATATAGATACTTTTATTAAATTGTAATGTTTTTAATGTTCTCTAAGTGAATTCTATAATATAAAAAAATATCGTAAGACATTTCACACAGCGTCATCTAGCCCCAAGATAACTGATAGAATTCTTAGATTTTTTTTGTTAATACATACTTAATACTTATAATACATACAGAACACCCAGACACAAAACAAACATTTCATCATCATCATCATCATCATTTCAGCCGTAGGACGTCCACTGCTGGACATAGGCCTCCCCCATTGACTTCCACAAAGACCGGTTGGAAGCGGCTCGCATCCAGCGCGTTCCTGCGGTCTTTACTAGGTCGTCTGTCCACCTTGTCATAAACAAACATTTATCGTGACATAAATATTTGTTCCGGTGAGAATTGAACCCACGCCCACGCTTTTGAAGCAGATATTGTAAGAAATGAGCTAACAGGGCCGAAGCCGGAGCGGATCGCTAGTCCACTGTATAATAAGTGTCACTTTTACTATAACCTTCTTTTTTTAAATAGAGTAAAACAAAAATACTATTTTTCTTAGGTTTTTTTTTATTGAAATCAACTGCCTCATACGCGCCGCTTTATTGTTTAATGTGTTGCCATATAATAGCTAATAAAAACACCCACAATAGCGAATTTTTAATTTTTTCATTATATAGAGACTAAAACACTAAATATTGTTAAAATAAATATGAAAATTTGTTGGCTGATGCGGATTAATATATACTTTTTATCCCGGGAAAATGTTAAGTTCCTATGGGATTTTAAAAAAAACTAACTACAGGACGTATCCATTTGAAATTTGTTATAGGTGTGATACATTATTTAAAAAAAGTCTCTATATTAATCCAAGTAATTAATAGCGCAAATTTCACGCTAGATAAAACTATTGCTCTTTTGTTACTTGAACGCAATTCCTAAGTCAACGCAGACA
This sequence comes from Biston betularia, assembly GCA_905404145.2. Lineage (NCBI taxonomy): Eukaryota > Metazoa > Arthropoda > Insecta > Lepidoptera > Geometridae > Biston > Biston betularia. Next base: position 4,563,286 of record FR989877.1, read on the forward strand.
AAATCGCGGGCGCAAGCTAGTGTTAAATAAATAATATATATTTCATAATAATTAACAAGTATTATTTTTATACAACAAAATAGGTTTGCGGTTGATGACCATTCAGCGAGTATGCGGTCTACGGTTATGTTTGGTAGGTACGTAAATAAATCAGTTAAATAATTATAAAACATTATAAGCTTGAAAATTCGTGTGTTAAGTTGAAATGTACGTAAGGTTCGCGTACCGCTTCCACGAATATGATATCAGGCCACCCGTTACATTAAACTTCGTCTGAAGTTTAATAACGTCTTCCGGGTCAATTTAATTAGACCACCCTTTGAATTTCTGCTCTACGGTTCTAATTATGGTGAAGTCCCAAAATGAACTTTCTATGATGATCCCTTAAAATATCGCGCAAAAACAAAAGTAGACATTTCAGAATCAATGAGCAAAAAACGCGAAAAAGGGTGTTTGACTTGGAAATGGATTTTCGCGGTAAGCGTGGAAACTTTCCATCTCATTCTTTTAAATATTCCGCATTTATCTGATGGAAATATCATCGTTGCTATATTTGGACATATAAATTCGTTTAAAATGAGTAATTACGAGTGACAGAGAGCTTTGTTGACGCGTAAAGTCTCATAATACGAGGCAAAATTGAAATACATGAAACACTCTGAAGGTTATTTACCTTTTCCGTTTCGTAATTGTTTGAAAGACCTCATTTCCTTTCAAATTAATATAAACATTCCATTGTAGAATTACGCGAGAAATTCTGGTAACAAAGTCTATGAAGCTGTAAAACAATTATTAAGCACGAGTACTTCGTGAAGTATTGAGTACAATGTAACAATATCAAACGGGTTCCGTACAACAGTAACAATAAAAACTCTGAGTAATAAGGGTGAACCGTAGGACCGCTGAATATTTTTATCATTTCCATTAAAGCTGCAGACTCAAACCACAAAATATTAATGAAAACAGTATTGTGCTCTACTACAGACGGTAAGTACCACAGAATAGTGTGGTGTATGTACACCAAGGAGTTTTTATACTTTTTATAAGTGGCCTGTTATTTTTATGTCGTGCGCTTGGCCGATAGTCTTTTGTTTCGGCAGCGGAGATATGGCGGAAACGCGGGAAGAGTCGTGTCGCTCCGTTGTATTTTTTTCCAAAACTAGTGTTTTGTCGAGTGTTTATGCATAAAAATGGTGGTGTTTTATTCATAAAGTGCCGAATTACAAGCGCGAGTGTGGGAAAATGATATAATGTGGTGAAACATGAGTTTTCGTGTTGCTTCCAAAACTCCACCGAAGCTTTATAGTAAAGTCGCCACTACTTTACTAAAGCATGACTGGACTTAACTGACACGAACTGGACTTGACTAAGACGACTTTGACGATAACTATAGCTAAGATATAGCAGAAATAACACTTAAGACAAGGCAGTATGGCTTTATAGCTTTAGCCTGCCCGAAGGGGCAAATTATTTTAAAAAAAATGGTTTGATTTGAAAAGCATTTCACTGTGTTGTTTTAATTAAAATACACATTAAATAGATAGATAGATAAACTCTTCATTGCTGAGTTCTTAATTACTAGCCTCTGCAACATATTAACTTTTATTACATACATTTATCTTTCGAAAAAACATAATTGCATACAGCCTTAAATTAAAAATAACCCTCCACGTTATTTTTAATTTAAGTCCTTAAAAAACGTGCACTTGCACTTGCATTTCTAATGCAAAAAAAACAAGAAATTTTCATTCAAGTTTTGGTTTTTTTCAATTAATTTATTGTCAATATGTTACATATTTAATTTGATTTCTTTTTGTCATACAACAACACTTGTTATATGAGATCATACGTCTGCCTACAAGCAATGTCTGGTTAGTTAGATATGACCCTACATTTTTAGAAACGTGTCAAATAGCGTTCACCTAAGCAGAGGTACTGTTTTTTACGTTATACCCAAACGAAACATAACAGAAGAAATAAGTTTCGCTCGCATTGTCGGGTTCTCTGGCCGAGTTTAAAGCTTGCCTTGGGGAGCATTTGTCATAGCTTTCGTGGACCAACAGCAGCCCGCAGACACTTTCTTAATACCTACAATCGTTGCTTATTAGTGATTTCTATGCGAGCCCAGATTTCGTCGCTGATGAAAGCAACCTTCAGAGTATAATTTTGTTTTTTTTTGGCAATTTAGTTTTACTGGTTTTTTCGCGTGATGGTTGGGGTTCCGTGCCGGAATGATATTCTCCATTAATGTTTTTTTTATTTACATGTCTTATTGGTTGTCTTGTGTGTTTTACCCGGCGACATGCCGACGCTTCGGCCAGCTTGCATCGAGTTGTGCCATATCGTGGCGTACCGTAGATGCTGTGGAAAACACGTTCACTGGCTCGACCAGTTTTAGTATGCAGATTTTTTTATTCATAATAAACTATTGACCTATTTTATACCTGTTTGCCCGGAAGAAATAACTCTGAAATTGAAGTAAAAAAATCAACTTGTACTTTTTCATATGTATCAGTACATCTTTCTAGCTCTGGTAAGCTCAATAAGGAATTTATATTTACTATCTAAGTGTCACCTAGGCAATTAGATACCAAACTTAACAGCCTTAAAAGAATTGTTAGAAGTAAAAAGGTGTACAGTGCTGTCACTCAAAGTTTAAACATGAGAAAAAAACGCACTACTCATAGTAACACAAAACGCCTGTCCATGACCATTGCAGCGGCGACAGTAACTTTTAGTAATAAAACAAAGTCAAGAGCATCGTTGATTTAGTGTTTTTTATGTAAAAGTAATGAGACAAACGATACGCTCTTCTTATGGTAAGAGAACGCATGTTCATGACCTTTGCAGCAATACACATAACTTTGAGTAGCAAAACAAAGTCCGGGGCATCGCGGCTGCTTTGGCGCTCATTACTTTGAGACTTTCGATGGTTAATATCAATAGACCAGTAATTCGCTTAGTGCTGTATCCTTCAAACCGGTACACAGTAATGTTTACACTCTATTTCTTGGCAGTAGAATTTCTGGTACAGGAACGGTACCTATCTAGACGACCTCCTGCTAAAGAAATCCACTACCAAGTAAAGCGTTCGTTACTTTGAGACATTCGACGGTTAATCTCAAGGTTTCTGTAGTTTCGCCAGCAATTTTAAACTTTCACCAAGTAAAAGCACATTATGCTATTAATGCTTGTATATTTGTGTGTATACAGTTTGTAACCCGCAAGGTGGCTGCAATTACAATCTATTCAACCTAACATTAGCTTAAACTGCCATTAGTATTCCACAACAGGCTGCCTTTCTAACTTACATAGGCTTAGTTACACCATAATTTGAGCCTGCGATCACCGCACTCCTTAATTCTGAAGAGTAACTGCGATATAAATCAAGTTAATAGCGGTCTGACGTCACTGGACACGGCTTGGCCACACTGAGGCCACAGGGTATGCATAGAACAATTAATAGTTCCTGGTCCACATGCCAGGGGCTTGAATCTTAACTCCTTTATACGATTTTTTTAAGGTCTATGAATTTTACCTCGGATTCCGCGTTTGAATTATTTGCATACGAATATGTGAAATCGATTTCGAACAACGCTAATTTTAAATAGTTTTAACCATTCCAAAGTCGATGTACCACTATTTATAAAATTTACTTATATATAGTGGTATATATATACGTATAGTTTTTGCGTTGCATTCAACAGAGAACGTAGTTAAAAAAACTAATGATTTTTTGCTCGTAGAAAGGAATGTCAATTTAAAAAGAAATACGAATTTCTAGGTTACCTTTAAAAAATTTGGCGCCAACTTCGAAAACACGGACAAATGCGTAAAATGTCTTAGCGCATAGTCCACTCAGGGAGAAAAAAAAACTATGAAATCGATTTGTCACTTAACTGTCAAATGTCAAAATTAAAATTCAGTATTTTCAAGTATTTCATGATAAATTAATTGAAAGAAATCTGAGATCGACGATATTGTCACCATCGCGAGTCGAACCTAAACCAGATGATCATGAAATCTAAGTCGCAAAAAGCGAGTCAAGGTAAAGTCGCATGTGTATAAATGCAATAAATTTTGATTTTAAGTCATTTTATATTTAAGTCGTTACAGCGTAAAGAAGTAAGCATTTTTAATATTATAGTGATATGGGATGGTATGAGATATAAATTACACTTAACCATTAGAGCAATATATAACAGCAAATTGTCCTTAGATTCGATATAAATCAAGGAAAGCCACGTTTGACGTCCATACACAGCTCGGCCACAAGCAGGATTATAGGCTAGACTCTGTCTCGGAATTTTGCCACTGTATGGTTTTACTGGAGAATATAAGAATTAACGTAAAAATTTAGTACATATATATAAATATACTAAGGGTCATGGAATCGGGATTTTTATTGTAAATGTATAAATTGTCAAAAATAAAATGTCACATTAAATTACATACTCAGTTTTGACCGTGTCAAGCCGTCACACTTACGCGCCCACTCGCCCTAAAAGGTTTCCATAAGGCTGGCACATAACTTTCATAGTTGGCTAACGAGTCACTTTTAAAAATAATTCCATGTTTCAAAGTTTTTCATAATTCCAAATTTCAATTCAAAATAAAACTTGTAAACTTTTGTAATTTCGTAATAATCGTGTAATTGTTCTGAGTTAGCAACATGAGAAACATAAAGATTACAACTGACTAGGCAAACATCCTTAAACACAAGTTACTGTTTCGATAATGTGGAACTAGCCTAGCATGTTTGTTAGTACTACCTTGGATACTTAGGTTGGATATATTATATATATATATATAATATAGGTATTTACCTACGTAAGCCCTAAAAGCTTAAAGACAATAAGTTCTCCCACACGGCCCAGTCCTAAGTGTAGATAGGGCGGTAGCCCAAAACGCTACTCGTAGATGATTTTAGGTAGAATCAAGAACACAATGGTATTTTAATTAATCAAGAATACTAAGCCATTAGTTTTTCTTTGTTTTTGGCACCGCAGTTTGTGTATTTTGCCAATTTCAAGTGTTTCTTTAAAATAATTAAATAAATAAATAAATATCGTAGGACATTACACACAGCGCCATCTGACCCTAAACTAAGCAAAGCTTGTACCTAGTATGGGAGTCAGATAACTGATAGAACACTTAAATACTTTTTTTTGTAAATACATACAGTACACCCAGACACAGAACAAACATTTGGTTTTATATCACAAAATGCTTGTCCTGGGTGGGAATTGAACCCACGCCCCACAGCTCTTGAAGCAGACATGCTACCAATGAGCCAACAGGGCTGTCTAAATTGAATGAAGTGAATTCAGTCGAAGTCAAGATCAAGTCATTTTATGCGAAACATTTTATTGATTTGTTTATTTTTTTACTGCCCTCGCCAAAGATTACGCACAGTGTTACCAGTGTATGTTTGTGTTCACCATCTTCGATCACACTTAACCTCAGGTGAGTTTTGGTCAAACACCTAGCCTGTCCACAAAAAAGAGAAACATCGCCTTTAGAGCTGAGGTCGCCTAAATAAATGTTTTGTGGAATACTGAACGCTACTTTGTTATAGAGTTGAACAAAGTGAGTGTTTAGATCATATCATCTAGAATTTTAGAACGTAGTGTTTTCATTCTAAGAAATGCTTAATTAATAATTTAAAAAAAATATAAATTTATCTGCATGTGTTTATTCTCAGAAACGGCTTAACCGATTCGAATGTGGTTTCACTGACGTATTGTAACAAACTTCTCGTAACATTCAGCAATTGTTTTATTGTAATCGGTTCACAAACAAAAAAGTTAATTGTATTATAATAATACGCACTATTCTAAAAACGCGCTTCAGTCTATTTGTTTGAAACTTTATTGAATTGTAGTTTATTTTTAAGAGAAAGTTAAAAAATGCATGGTTTCCGAGAAATAGACATGCCCAATTCAAGTTCAACTCAAATTTTATAATAACTTCGCCATTACAGAAATTCCACGCGGATGGAGTTGCATAGCTAGTGACAATTAAATGTCACTAGCAAACGTCTGCAGATTTTAAATATTCACATTTAGTAGCCTTTAGTAATTTTATTCCGACGCCTGATAGTGACAACAAGCTCTCAGCGAGCAGATTAAATAATAACGAGTTAGAAGGCGAAGTAACGATATAAAATCTCGCGGGAAAATGGTCGGAGACACTTCCCTTAGTCCCGTCTACGTCTCGGAGTCTTTGCATAATGAAATACTTGTGGAAATACGATATAACAGAACGGTCCGCCGAGTTAAACAGGCAATTTGTATTTTGTTTAGTTTCATTTGGACAGCGGTGATACGAACTTAGTTTTAGCTTTAGCTTTGTTTAGTTTAGTGAAAAGTGAAAGTCTAACTTTAACTAAGGAGTGGTAGTATTGTCGTCGACTATTTGCTGATAACGCCTGTTCATGGCCATAGACAGGCGTTATCTCTCAGCAGTACCTAGAACTTTGAGTAACAAAACAAATACGGGCTATTCCACTAGTCCCTACCCACATATCCCCCCTGGTGGGGAAGAGTGGAATTTTATTCCACCTATACCTACTGGTACGTACTAGGGATACATGGAAATTTACTTCCACTTATCCATACCGATTAGTATTCTCAATAATAGGTACATAAAAGATTTTGTTTGTTTTCAAATTCAGATACAGTAATGTTTACACAATACTGCTTGGCGGCAGAATCTATAATATCTGACCCTGCGGTGGTACCTATCTAGACGACCTGATAATAATTAAATAAATAAATGTCGTAGGATCATTACACACAACGCCATCTGACCCCAAACTAAGCAAAACTTGATTGATTCAGGCGTTATTTTGCGGAAGTTCATTTTGAATGCAGCGAGAAGAGGTTTTATAGACTTGTGGTTTTTTTTTGTTTGATTTGTTTTAGTTTTTCAGTTTATGTCAAATTTTGGTTTAGATATTAGGATAAGTTTTTAATCATTAAATTGTTGTCAATTTAAATCCACATCAGTGTTGTAACTGAAACGACTGTTAAGAGGAAATCAACTAAATATACACCTTGAATATAAGCAAAACTTGTACTATAGAAGTCAGGTAATACATAATACCTAAATACTTTTTTGTTGCATATATAGGTAGGTACTTACAGAACACAGAACAAGCATTTGATTATACCACAAAATGTTTGTCATGAGTGGGAATCGAACCTACGCCCTACAGCTCTTTTTTTTTCTTTTTTTTTTTTTTATGGTTGACAGGCTAGTTGTTTGACCACAGCTCACCTGATGTTAAGTGAAGGTGTGGTCGAAGATGGTAAAGCACACCTAGCCTGGAATGGAACTGGCTCTCAAGTGAGGCTGCCGGAACACACCGTTAGATGCTTGGCGGCAGATTTTCAACTTGAGGGTAGTAGCTAGCCAGCCGAGTACTAGAAAGTACCCTACCACCATGCTATGGTTTCCTCACGATGTTTTTTCCTTCACCGGCAGCTCACGCTCATTGTTGGGGGTTGAACCCACGCCCTTCGGCATGCGAACCTACCGCGCTAACCACTGAGCTATCATCGCTACAAAGCTCTTAAAAGTAGATATACTACCAATGAGCCAACAGGGCCGTCAAAGGCTAACGAGATCTCTCACTCTGTAAGTGTATAATTCGTTTATCTATTTTCATATTTTCTAGCTTCAAACTCTGCGGAAAAAAACCTATGTTAAGATACTCTCCGGCCTTCCAACTATCTGTAAGTATGAAAAAAATCACATAACTTTGTTGACTTACTGGAAAGAATAACAAGCAAACCAAAGAAAATACTTCCGCTAAATATGGCAGTATTTTGAAGTAACGCTAATGTTATTAAAGATATTAATAAGGATATAACAATAGGGAAAAAGATGTTATGCTTAAAGTAATGCTTTACATACAGCCTTTTGACTTCCCTATTGGTTGTTTTTGTAGTAGATCTGCTTTCTGTGTTATAGCCATAGAGCGTGGTTTCGATTCCCACTCAGGACAAACACTTAGGTATGTATATTACTTGGTGGTTGATATCCTTAGCAGGAGGTCGCCTACATCCGCAGTAGTATCAGATATTCAATAGAAGAATACAGTTGGGCTGGGCAGCATTCGGAAAACTACGTCGAGTCTTCTCGTCATCCATCCCACAAAGTCTGAAGACAAAAGTCTTCAATCAGTGCGTCCTACCTGTCATGACCTACGGAGCCGAAACGTGGACACTCACAGCGGGAATGGTCCGTAAGTTCAAAGTCGCTTAGCGAGCTATGGAAAGAGCTATGCTTGGCATTTCTCTGAGGGATCGGATCCGAAACGAAGTAATTCGCCAGAGAACTAAAGTCATTGACATAGCTCAGCGTATTAGCAAGCTGAAGTGGCAACGGGCTGGACATATCTGTCGCAGAACCGATAACCGCTGGGGTAGACGTGTTCTAGAGTGGAGACCGCGTATTGGCAAGCGTAGCGTAGGACGCCCTGAGACTCGATGGAGTGACGATATACGTAGGACAGCTGGCGGTGGAAGGAAGCGAAAAGCCGAAGATTGGGCTGAATGGCGTGTCTTGGGAGAGGTCTATGTCCAGCAGTGGACTAGTATAGGCTGATGATGATGATGATGATCAGATATTCTGCCGCCAAGTAATAGTGTGCAAGCATTCAAATTATTTTTGCAAATCATTTTTTTTCTTTCTTTCGTTACTGTGTTCCGGTTTGAAGGGCTGTTAGGACTAACCATCGAATGTCCAAAGTAGTTAGCGTTAAATCTGCGGTCTAGTTTCGTTACGCAATGTTCTGTGTATACCTTCAATGGTCGTAGGCGTTATCTCTTACCTTCAGGAGACCGTCTCGTTCGACAAATTATATTTTTAATTTTGAAAATGTGACTATCATATTCTTTGTTCTGTGTCGGTGTTTTCTAAGTATTTACAAAAAATTACATTAGTTGTCTGGTTTCCATAGTGTATAGCTTTGTTTATTTTAAGGTTTGATAGCGCTGTGTTCTTCGACTATTTTGCGCATTGATTTTAAGTTGCTACGCTCTACGAATACGTTGAAATTCTATGTTAGAATTTCAGTCATTGAAACTGAAAAACGTATCCTACGTTTTAATAACGTTTAATTAACGTTTAATTTTGTAGCGATGATAGCTCAGTGGTTAGTGCGGTAGGCACGCATGCCGAAGGGCGTGGGTTCAAACCCCAACAATGAGCTTGAGCTGCCGGTGAAGGAAAAACATCGTGAGGAAACCATAGCATGGTGGTAGGGTACTTTCTAGTACTCGGCTGGCTAGCTACCACCCTCAAGTTGAAAATCTGCCGCCAAGCATCTAACGGTGTGTTCCGGCAGCCTTACTTGAGAGCCAGTTCCATTCCAGGCTAGGTGTGCTTTACCATCATCGACTACACCTTCACTTAACATCAGGTGAGCTGAGGTCAAACACCTAGCCTGTTATCCATAAAAAAATAAAAATAAATTTCAAATTCTTTGTTTCCACTAGAGATGAGCGATGAATTCCAATTGCATTGCGATACAAATGCCAACATTGAAAGCAGGCATTAAAATGCATCAGCAGGGATTCATTACATTTTTTATGGGATGTTCGTGATCCGGATCGTTGACGTTTCTGCCGTCCATCCGTCGTACTTGAGACGAATGGGAATGGAAACGTAATTGGTTTCATTTGAAAGGGACCTGAAAAGAATGCTCTAAATTGGCGTAGCTTGGTAGAGGCCGGGTAAACACGGCCCATTCAAAAAGCTTGATGGGTATCCCAAAAATACTGCCTCTGTTTTCTTTATACAGATATACTAAGAGTGCATTGTTACAGTTGTCAACCCTACTTCATTGACAGCCCTGTTGGTTCATTGGTAGTATGTCTGCTTCGAGAGCTGAAGGGCGTGGGTTCGATTCCCACTCAGGACTAACATTTGTGTGACTAACATCGATGTTTGTTCTGTGTCTGGGTGTACTGTATGTATTATAAGTATGTATTTACAAAAAAAAAAAAAAATTAAGTATTCTATCAGTTATCTGTCTTCCATAGCACAAGCTCTGCTTAGTTTGGGGTCAGATGGCGCTGTGACGTCCTGTGATATTTATTATTATTTATTTATTTATTCATAGAATACCTTGATACAATGAAATATGGGGCTGGTAATCTCTTTTTTCCCATACTAAATATCTATCTGAATTACGAACGATCCGGGATAAAACTAGGTAATTTCTTTTGTTCTACTTGATAAGTGTGATGACGTAAAACATTATAATCTAGCGGACGTTTCGCGGTTTCACCCGCGCAATTCCCGTTCCCGTGGGAATACAGGGATAAAAAGTAGCCTATGTCGCCCGGGGATAGCGTAAGTTCCCAACGGTGAAAGAATTTTTGAAATCGGTCTAATAGTTTCAGAACCTATTCTATACAAACAAACAATCAAATCTTTCCTCTTTATAATAGTATAGATGGATAGAATATAGATTAAATAAATTTAATTTCGTAATTCGTTTCTAAATTTGAACAAACTGCGAGAGTATTCACAAGCATCTTAGTACTAGTTACTACTATTGAGTGTTTATGATATTATAGTACCTACCAGTATTAGGTCAGTAATGTAGATTAATGCGTATGAAGTACCAGAAATTCTAAGAATTTAAACTCTTGAATGGTTGTATCTGGATAATCAATTTAAATCACCTCTCCTCAAAGCTCGCGATGTAATTGCAAAACCATTAATTATACCTTTTATATCAACCCCATCTGTCGTTACTCTGTGAATACATCGATAAAACATACATAAAACACGACCACTCTAATAAAACTCACATTTTCATAAAACCTCAAATGGTCATATACGAAAACGCCCAAGTACGGTAAAATCATAACTGCTAATTTTCGTTTAAAAACTTAATGTTTGGCAATTACTTTGTATTCGTCAGGTTTACTGGCGAGTAAGTGGTCGAGTGTGGCTTGTTCGGCTATCATTCATGGCCGACTAATGTGGGGGCCAGCCTTTATTTTTATTCAGTGGTCAGTAATGTGAAATACGTAGAACGGACTTAGCTACCTTACATGTTTGATATAAGAGAAGTGAACACAGATTAGTATTAACTTCCATGGTTTTATTTATTTTGGCGCTTGAGTGGGTGTTTTCCGATAGTTACGATCTGGATACATTCGTGTCGTGAAAGGAATCGGTTCCTTCTAGGTAAGCGTGCTCCATCATATTAATATGAAAAATTTGCAATGTAATGCGCTCGGTTTTGAAGACAGCTAGATGAGGAGCATGTGTGCGTGCATCGGCTGAGACAGTCTTCGTCTGCCTTCTTAACAGTCTTTTTTAAAATTAACTCAACTGACTGTGTGTGATAGGAAACTTATGACACTGACAGAGTGACAAAGTTATTTTGATAATTAATTTGATTTATTCGGAATGCGACACTATAAAATATGTATGTGAGTTTGGTGTTAGTGAGTTTAGTATTACTTTTAAAGGCCGGTTTGGATGTATGGTATCGTTATAATCCTTACATCATGACACTGATTACATTTTTTTTAGAAAAGTAGGCAGTGTTTTTTCAATATTGTCGATTAAGATTGTTTTAAGCAAGTTGTCTGAAGTTAGTGATATTTTGAATTATTTACCTTTTTTATGGTTGACAGGCTAGGTGTTTGACCACCGTTAGGTGCTTGGCGACAGATTTTCAACTTGAGGGTAGTAGCTAGCCAGCCGAGTACTAAAAATTACCCTGGTAGGGTAATTTTTATGGTTTCCTCACGATGTTTCCCCTCACCGGCAGCTCAAGCTGATTGTTGGGGTTTGAACCCACGCCCTTCGGCATGCGAATCGACTGCGCTAACCACTCAGCTATCATCGCTACAAAACCTATAGGCTTTTTTGCTCATTGTTAGGTATTTTAAATGATGACTTTGTTAATTTTAAGTAAGTTCCATATATTTTAAGTTTTTAGTTCTATGTAAATTTTCTGTCATAGAGTTTCAGAGCTGTACCGACAGTGAACTTCGACCGTTTATATAGAAGTAAAAGTTATTTTATAAAGTTACTAAAATTCAAAGTTAGAAAGTATTTTATACTGAACTAAAGGCAACATCCGCGACTTTACATCCGCGAACGGAAAGCATTTTATAGGGTCATTCTGTCTCGATCTGTGTTGTGTACATGGACTCTGAAATGGGTCACTTTCGAGTTTTATGTCGGACTGAGATACGGACAAATAACGTTGTTACGTTTTTATTTCGAGTGCACTTTATACTCGACGATTGCGAATCGTAGCATCACTGAACGAGAGGCCGATTCTGTAGCCACAGTCAATCGAAATAACTACTTTCTTTTCTCTTTTCAGTGTGTGGAGCTTAGTCGTCGCTTTACCGATTTATATATTTTTTTAATAATAGAGGACATTTTGCATACCTCCATCTAACCCCAAACTAAGCAAAACTAGTGTTGTATTAATTGATTGATTCAGGCGTTACTTTGCGGAAGTTCATTTTAAATATTCAAATGGTCGATGTTCCAAAAGCTCGAACTAAGCGGTTTGATTCCACCTTCTTCATACGTACCGCTAGACATTGGAATCTACTGCCTGAGTGGGTGTTCCCCAATGAATATAGTCTGGGTGCCTTCAAGTCACGAGTGAATCGGTTTCTTCTAGGCAAGCGTGCTCCACCGTAGACCGCATCTTCGCTTAACATCAGGAGGAATGACGGTCAAACGCAAGTCTATCTATTATCAAAAAAAAACAAGATATATATTTATTTTATTTCCGCTTAACAGTCGTTTCAGTTACAACGGTGATGAGGACTTATATTTAACTGATTTGACAACAACTCAAATGCCCTTTAAGTCTCATCACTGTTGTAACTGGAACGACTAACAAGCGGAAATAAACTAAATATATATCTTGAATATTATTATATATTTAGATGACTAAGTACCTATATGTTAATGAATTAACATATCTTAGTAAAACAGACATACCAAGTTACTAAACTAAACAATTACACGTTACGCTCGTGTAGATAAGCTAGTTACAGGTAAACTCCATGTTATGTATTCCGAGTACATGTTATTTTCTTAGGTGTATCTCGTGCTACGATGTTTACCCAGATTTTGCCTTATTCTCGAGCCCGAGGGCAAACGTAACAATTTGCCTGAATGCAGGATTCAATTTGCCTCTGATAGCTAATTTGCCCACCCCTACCCACCGTGTACACTCAGCTTTATTATCAATAATAATGTTAGTGTAATTTGGGTAATTTTCTTTTTTCCCGTATGTAGTAGATATTTTTCGTAAAAAGCGTTAAATAAATCACACACTACCACAGTACCAGATATTCTGCCGCCAAGCAATAGTGTGTAAACATTACTGTGTTCCGGTTTGAAAGTTACTGCAGCTGGTGTAATTACAGAGCTGTTGAGACTAACCATCGAAAGTCTCAAAGTAATGGGCGCCAAAGCACCAGGCTGTATCTCATGAACCGTGATAGACAGTTGAAATTTTATGATGTATTTCTGTTGCCGCTATAACGACAAATACAAAAACACAGAATAAAATAAAAAAAATTAAGGGGCTCCCATACAACAAGCGTGATTTTTTTGAGAAAATCGTTTTTCGTGCGCGAGTCCGACTCGAATTTGGCCGGTTTTTTTTCAGTATATTTATACTAAGTTTGGTATCTCTTTCTATTATAAACGTGAAGCTATGTGTTTTATGGTTCCTTTCCGGCAATACCTATTTGCATGCAATTTTGAATACAGAATGCTAAACATTTTATAAGCACATAAGATACGAAAATATTTAGTTTATTTCCGCATGACAGTCATTTTAGTGAACAGGATTTAAATTACACAGACACTAAAACATTTCTTTGAAATCAACCCATGTTACTATTTAAATTAATACATGTCAATGAACATTTCGGAAAACTCATTTTTGTATAAGATGGAAACATAGTTTATTTATGTTATATTTGTTGTTAATTACCTGCTACTTATTTTCAATTTCCTAAAGTGTTACGTAGTTTGTTAACTTAGCTTAGTTTGTGTGAAATTCAATTTAAGACGTTTTTATTGTTATATTGACTTGCCTGTAACAATCGTTGTTATTTATGTATTCTGATTCTGGAATTAAAGTTTAACTAGGTTTTCTAGGTAAGCGTGCTCCATCTTAGACCACACTACTGTTTAACATCAGGCAGAGTGTGGTCAAACGCGAACCTATTTTGAACAAAAAAAAAAAAAAAAAAACTATCTTGACGACAATTTTAAAAAAACTTATCCGAAACATTACGTGATTACGTTTTGTTCCGAAAAATGCGAACTAACAAATTCAAATATTATCCACCCTATATTTGGATAAATGACTTTGAGGAAAAACGTAACATAGAAAGTAATCTTGACGACAATTTTAAAAAACTTATCCGAAACATTACGTGATTACGTTTTGTTCCGAAAAATGCGAACTAACAAATTCAAATATCATCCACCCTATATTTGGATAAATGACTTTGAGGAAAAACGTAACATAGAAAGTAATGACTTGACAAAATGTTTCCTTCTAATCTTACCACGCTCCAGTATTCTGTGATCCCAAGTAATGTATTAATATGCTTCAAAACATCCCTCAAATTAAACATTACACATTTTATTTTTTCGCAGCATTTAATGTGGAAATGTAACCCTACGCGTCCCTCATGACGGCTCCAATAAATTACCTAATTTGCCACCATCTTCCGTCACTCCCCGCTCTTCCCCAGCTTCCCCTTCACGCTTTGACAGCGAGACTTTTCATCCTAATTACAGAACCAATTTGTACTCTTGACACATGTGTACACATTTTCTTAAAGAGTCGAGTGTCACAAAAGATTGAGATGGCAATGTTCACTTTTAGGTAAGTAAACATAATGTATGTATATCTCTACATAGTATACTAGCAGACGCCTCGCGTTTCACCCGCGTAGTTCCCGTTCCCGGGGGAATACAGGGATAAAAATTAGCCAATGTCACCTCGATATAGTGTAGCTTCCCAACGGTGAAAGAATTTTTGAAATCGGTCCAGTAGCTTTTAAGTATATTACATATAAAAATCTTTCCTCTTTATAATCACTACATAGTATAAAACAAAGTCGCTATTTTTGTCCGTCTGTTTGTCTGTATGCTTAAATCTTTAAAATTACGCAACGGATTTTGATGCGGTTTTTTGTAATAGGTAGAGTGATTCAAGAGGAAGGTTTTTATGTATAATAACATCTATTAAATAATGGAGAAATACTGTTATTTTCAGGGTTTCTAATGTGGTGTCGTAAATTCTTACATTTCTTGCCGCTTACATTGCGTACGCAGGCTTAACCTTACAGGATTTATAAAAATAATGTACTAAGTATTGTACTCCTTGAAAAGGTCTACAGAAAAGTCCGCGATGGTATATATCTATCTCTTATCGATATCCCACAAAACCATTTTTTGTCATTTACTTTTTACGGCAAATAATAGCTAATTTTCGAAGCGATTTTAAGCACTACAGCTTTATTCCTTATTTAATTAAATACCATAAATAGATTGTTGATTTAACATAGATTTATATGGCCTTTTACAGCACATAATTTCTTTGAATATTTTCGAAGATATTACAGATTTAAAAATACATTGCGTAGCGTTTGCGGCGGTACCTATCGGCCGGCAGCCGCCGACCGCAGCGCGACGCGACGCGTTCCTATAAATAGCGTGTTAAATAGCTATCAAAAAGTGATGTGGTGCATCCTATTTTGATAAATAAACATATTGATTTTTTTCGAATTTTGCACCCGTGCGAAGCCGGGGCGGGTCGCTAGTTTTAGTATAGAAAACAAAGTCGTTTCCCGCCCTCTATACGCTTAGATTTTTTAAACAACGCAACGGTTTGTAATGCTATGGATGCGGATGGAAACCATGAATAGAATAGACAGAGGAAAGTAATTCAAGAGGAAGGATTATAATATGTATTATACATGAATATGCACCACATTGGTTATTAGGTGTTATGTGACGATGTAAATAGAACTGGCTCTCAAGTGACGCTGCCGGAACACACTGCTAGGTACCTGGCGACAAATTTTCAACTTGTGGATGGTAGCTTGCCAGTCGAGTACTCGAAAATACCCTACCATCATGCTTTCGATTCATCATGGTGTTTTCCTGGACTCATTGTTGGAGTTTGAAACCACGCCTTTCAGAGTGTGAACCGACCGAGCAAACCACTGCTGTCCTAGCTAAAATGACGACGTGACGCAAAGATACCAACACAGTAACGTCAACTGAAGACAACTTTTTAATTTATCCTTTTTGCATAGTACCTCTATCGTTGTGGCAAGATTTATATAAACCGTTAGAAAAAACACTTTCAATCCAGTTTTAACTGGTTTAAAAGTTGTAATTGCAGCTTAAGAACTTGATTGCTTTGGGAATTCCCTTACAAAATGTTAGGTAAAGGTGAAAAAAAGGATTCGACACAATACAGTTGTGTAGTGATTTGTATTCCGGTGTAGATATTTTTACGACAAACTACAAACAATTAAAAAAAAAAACAATTTAAAATTTTGTGTCTAATTTCAAACATTTTATTTTAATTGCTCTATTTCTATTGTAATTCTTATATCTAATGTCATATTTTAGATGTCACTTACGTTCTATTTTTTTATGGCATGTTCATTGTTCAAGCCTTCTTCCAAAGCAGCCAGTTAAATTAGATTCACATTATAATTGTAATTCTATTTTTTTAATATTGTGACTAGCTGAATTAAATTATAATAATTACAATATATATTAAGATTAAGATTCGTTGAACTAACAATTAACTACTACATATCTACCAAAATGACTAAATACTTAGTCACACAGCAAAGAATCTGAAAAAAAAATGTCTATAAAAATATGGAACAATTTGGTAACCTCTGAAAATGAGACAAGAATTCGAGTATACCTTGTTCAATTGTTCATAAATTTTTTTGTACAATCTTACAAATATTTTATTTATTAACACAAAATTATCTCTTCATTCACAAAAGTCTCAGGCTTAAAAAATACAATTGAAATTCAAATAAAAGATTTAATTTGAAAAGATTTGGATACTATTTGAAAGGCAAATAGCTTTTACTCTAGATTAAAATAGGCTATTTTCCCTGGAGCTTTACTAGGGTTAGGGTAAAACGGTAGGGTGGATAATTTTGCATACGTGATAATTAAAAAAACATAATAATATGACGTGAACGAAACCGCGCGGCGTAGCTAGTTTTGAAGTCCTATTTTTCTTTTGTATGTCAACGTCACAAATGTGAACGTCATAGTATCGCGCATGACTTGTGATGATTTGTAGTCAGTCGTGGAACTATTTCGCGGAGCTACGTCACAAAGCTGAGTCATAAAACTATGGCAAGATTATTGCCATGGTAACGTCACTAAGCTGCATCATGGAGCTACGTCACAAAACTATGGCAATATTATTGCCATGACAACGTTACTAAGCCAAACATCATGGCGCTACGTCACAAAGCGAAGTCACAAAATTATGGTAAGATTTTTGCCATGATAACGTCACTAAGCTGCATCATGGAGCTACGTCACAAAGCTAAGTCACAACATTATGGACAAATTTTTGCCATGGTGACGTAACAAAGCTGCATCATGGAGCTACAGCACAGCAATGATTCCCTTATTCGAACAAGAGTGCAAACCTCGAACACTGACAAAGTTGTTATCGGTTTTCTATCGAATGCATTTTGGAGAGTGCACTTCAGAGGGCCTAGACAAAGTTTCATACGATATTCGCTAACGCTTTTAGAAAACTCGAAAAATGTACAGGATTTATTGATTACCCACGTGACAAATCGACAGCTTATGTCAATCCCGTACCTACATATTTTATGTTTCTAATAGCGTTATCGCTAATCACATAATCCATTGATTGATTATTGTACACACCAAAAATTATACAATACAAAAGAATAAAACTAATAATAACAAACAACTAACTAATAGTTGTAAACAAATTTTTAATATTCCAACATAAAGTTAAAAAATAACTAAAAGTGTAAGTAGTACTGGAATGCGTAATATAAGAGCGCAACGTTTCAGCCAAAAGCGTAGTCAACAGTTCAACACTAACTCAACCCGTAATAAAAATACACAGAAAACAGATTTTGATTGATTTAGGGCTCCGTGAAATATTTCGTTTTCAGAAAGGGCTCTGTCGCTCGTAGGGTGTCTAGCGACTTCTTCACGTAGTTTTTTAAACTATCGACTACTATGAAGATAGTTTTAATTATACGCAAAGATGCAATAGCCGCGCTCACGAGTTGACACAAACAAAGCGAACTTTATAATATTATAGACTTCTTGGTGTGCTAAAAAAACGCAAGCCTATTTAATTAATAAATAATAAAAAGTGGAATAATGTCTCAATAAAAATTCAAAGCTTTTTTACTCACCGTGAGTACTAAGTTTCGCTCCAGCGTAGTAAAGCTTAAAGGTTTGTATGAGACATCGTTGAGGTCTAGCTGTATATTAAAATGCTCCAACTCAAGAGTCAGTGGATCATAAACAGAGTGCGTTGTTCCCATCAGGCGGCTCACTAAGTTGCGTGTGTACTCAAGCTAATTGGAAGAAAATATTTTGTTGAATAATGTTTTAGAATATACTAAACTAACTACCGCTGGAGTAACTATAAATATCATAGGACATTGCACACAGCGCCATCTGACCCCAAACTAAGCAGAGCTTGTGTGATGGAAGTCAGATAACTGATAGAATACTTAAATACTTTTTTATTTGTAAATACATACTTATAATACATATAAAGTACACCCAGACACAGAACAAACATCGATGTTAGTTACACAAATGTTAGTCCTGAGTGGGAATCGAACCCACGCCCTTCAGCTCTCGAAGCAGACATACTATCAATGAACTTACAGGGCTGTCAAAAACTAACTATGCCAGCGGCCCAGAACCTCGCTCCGGGAAATGCACAATACACCCCAAGCGGGACGTCAGTGCAGGACTTATCGCCCCCACTTTGACTAAGAATACTAAACTATTTGGAACTAACCGTAAATGTTTAAAAGCAATGAGCGCCAAAGCAGCGATACCCTGGACTTTGTTTTGCTACTTTAAGTTCTGTGTTTCGCTGCAATAATCATGGGCAGGCGTTATCTTTTACCATCAGGAGAGCGTCTCATTTGTCTTATTACTTTAACATAAAAAAACACTTTACGCTGTGACAGTTCCAGGGGTTTCCGTGAATCCGAAATGGAGCATAAATCCTAGATCAAAGATATGTATGTTTTCCCGAAGCTACTAAACCCCTATTCTTATTTTTAACTTGTGACACAAACAGAGTGTTGTCATAAGTGTAATGTGTGTTTGTATCGCGCTATACACTTTCTTTCGCTTTGCGTATTATATCTACAAAACAATCACACAAAGTCCAGGGCATCACTGATTTGGCGCTCATTACTTTGAGTTTCGATGGTTAGTCTCAACAGTCCAGTAATTTCGCTAGCTGCAGTACCCTTCGAACTGGAGCACAGTAATGTTTACACACTACTGCTTAGCGGCAGAATAACTTGTACTGCGGTGGTAGCTACCTAGACGACCTCCTGCTAAGGAGATCTACCACCAAGTAAAAAAAAAGTATTATTATTTGTATATATAAACCTTAAAACCCTGTTATAGTACATTGTCTTATCATAGTATTTGAAACATGACAATTAGGTAATTGGGTAAATACCCTAGACTTTACGCTGGGTAAACCTGTGTCGCGAAGTCTAGTGTCTTTCATTCCATGCTAATAAATTTACATAATAGACCAACGTGTGTGTGTGTGAGTATGGTTGTATGTGTGTATGTGTATGTGTGTGTGTGTGTATGAATGTATGTGAATGTGCATGTGTATGAGAGTAAGTATGACAAATGTGTTTTAATAAATATCTAGTACATTTTACTAACACTGTAATGCTTTTTTTCTTTAGTTTAAAACAGCGATATGCCAGAACGTTCCATATTCGATTCCCACCCAGGACAAAGGAAACAAATGTTTGTACTGTGTTACCCCGACACAAAACAAACAATTGTTTCTTTATGGGTATTGCGTTGCGTATTCTAGCAGTTATCTGTCTTCCATAGTATAAACTCTGCTTAGTTTGGGTCAGATGACACTGTGAGTAAGGTCCTACGACATACTATTTTTGATTATATTCATAAAGTTATTGGATACTTACCTCCATCTGAGTCAAATGACAGGGCTCAATCAGTATTGCCAGGTTAAAAATATTATGAGTAAACCAACAAAACTGGTTTAATAAAACGGTGCCTCTGTTTTCTATACCTGTAGAGAAATTTACGATATTTTGTAGTCATTTAAATACTCGCTGACTTCGTATAAGCTTCGTTTTCTATTAGGAAATGTTGTAGCTCGCGTTTTTTTTTATGAGACGAACGATACGTTCTCCTGATAGTAAGAGATAACGCATGTCCTTGACTATTGCAGCAATACACAGAACTTTGAGTAGCAAAATAAAGTCCAGGACATCGCTGCTTTGGCTCTCATTAATTTGAGACTTTCGATGTGTTCCATTTCCTCACCTATCGAAAGTTCACATTTCCTCAACTATCGAAAGTCTCAAATTATATGTATATTGCGACTATATATTAATAACTTTTTCTGTATAACGTACTTAACATAGTGATACAGAAGTAAGACGTTTTGATCAAATGCAGAAAGATGGTACTGAGTAGTAACAATAGCGTTGGTCCGTAAGCGCGATCTACAATGCGGATCATACGACAGGTACGGGCGTACGCTGAAACTAATTCTCGAGCAACTTCACAGCGGGAGCTGGGCGGTACGGTGTTGTCTGAAAGAAATGACTAAGTCAATTGATCATAATATTTTAAAAACTAAATTATCACACTAACGACACTGGGTAATGACAATGGTTTCGCAATACATTTTATTACTCAACTGCAGCGTAGTCAAAAAATAAGTGTCTTTGACCTATGGGTGTCTGTCCGTATGTTCTATTATATTCTATTAGTTTTTATTGCGCAAGTGTCGTAGAGTAAATTCAAATTATAAAAAATCGAATTCGCGGATTGTTGGCGCCAAAATGTTTTTTTCCCGTTGTCAGGCAAGTACAGTTACTGTGAAACTTTGTAGCTTTTATGCAAATTGCATTTTGACTATTACGAAATTTGATGTGGCGACTTTGATTTTTAAGATTTTTCTCACTAACGTAAACTTTACTCTTTTTACGAAGCCCAAGATCTCTCAAGACATACCACTCGTTGGTGAGCGAGCCTTCTCCGCACTCTAGGCCTCCGATGAGCTCCCGGTGTGTGATACACTACACAGGTGTTCGCTTCTATCTATCGGCTATTTGCACCAGTTAATACTATTGTCACACCATTGAGTCTCAGGGCACCCTACACTACGCTTGCCAATTCACGGCCTCCACTCTATATAACACATTTTGTAGTGATGATAGCACAGTAATATGGTCGGTTCACTTGCCGAAGAGCATGGGTTCAAACACCTAACAATAATCTTGAGCTGAAGGGAAGTGAAGGAAAACATCGTGAGGAAACCATAGCGTGGTGGTATTTTCTAGTACTCGACTGGCAATCTTCCATCCTCAAGTTAAAAATCAATCGCCAAGCTCCTAACAATGTCTTTCGGCAGCCTCATTTGAGAGTTCCATTCCAGGCTAAGTGAACTTTACCATCTTCGACCACACCGACACATAACATCAGGTGAGCTGTGGTAAAATACCTAGCCTCTAAACAATTTAAAAAAAAGAAAAGCACTTCTACCCGAACCACTTCAGCTTGCTAATGTGTTTCTTATACGTGGTTTAGGTACATACAAATTAAATTAAATGTAAAAAAATGTAAAAATGTGAAAAAAAGTAAAAAAGATGTAAAAAAATATTGTATAGGAATCTGTAGTCACAATGATACATGTTTCAACAAACCTTTCAGAAGACTTCTTAGACAATCATTAATATTTGTGAAACAAGACCGAGCATATAGCGCTAAGAACAAAAACTGCAACTGGCCCAGTTGCAGTGTCCACATAAACTGAACGGCACACATTGCTTGCAAAATGGTAAAAGTTCCTACGTGATCTGTAAAAGAAATCATTATGCGATTTATGAAACCTTTATTTAAACTCATACCGAAATTGTCCAAAGTTTATCAAACGGGTTCAATTTAATAAACTGACTATACGAGTAATAAATTTGTATGAAAAGTACATCTCAACTTGTTAAAGCTGACGTTGAAGCAATTAACGAATGAGATGCGGCATACAGCGTGAAATTGATCAGTTTCAAAGTTTAGCTGCACCTAGCTACGCACTGCGGCTTTACCTGCAGGTAACAAAGGTGCACCCACAGAAGGCCCGGGCGCCGCGCCGTGCACCGAACATAAGAATGACTGCAAGTTTTGTAATACTAAATACGCTAATAATACGTTTTCACATAGCTTACCGACACGGCGCGAGTCACGATGGAATATCTTTTCACATGTAAGTTTCATTATTTTGGCCAAAACTGTTTCGTTATTTATTTTTCTATTTGGAACACAAAACTTAAACACTGCCAACCAGCATCATAGCTCTGCAAACCCATGAGTTTATACTGCGTAAACAGCACGCGGTGGACATTTGTGTGCGTAACACCGCACACATAGCCTTGTTACTTTACTTAGTTTGATGTAAAAACACTCTCTGCCTTCTTTCCTTTCATATGTGAGTACAATAATCTCAGAGAAAAAAACGTTTAGAGGAGGCTTCAGGTGACCAGAATGCTGGTATCTACTTTGGTCAAAAGCTTAGCATTGCCAGCATTCTGGCCACATATCCCTCCTCTGACTGACGGATTTTTAGATTAAGTCTTTTGTAAAAATTTTGTAAATAGTATTAATTTAAGATTTTTTTATTATGTTCAATAAATGGAGAGAAAAAAAAATTAGATTAAAAAAAGCAAGACATTGACTCTTTTTTTATAATTGAATAAATCAAAGAACCAACACACATACTTCTGCATTTATAACAATGGGATTTTAATATGAAAACTGACGTGGTTTTGTCACATTTTTATTCTACTCAAGCAGGATTATTCGCGTTGATCATCTTCTGGTGGCCATTTTCAGGGAGACAAAGAAAAGTACAACGCGCTCGTGCCTTCTTCTTACTTCACACTAAAGGCACGCGTCGCATGTAAAGACAGCGTGCGAACGGATGGATTCGGATGTGCCGAAACTATAGTCAGAGTATCCGACATAATTAAACGTGAGTTAAACGAACATTGATTTAAATTAATTGATGATGAATGATTCAAAATATTGATTTCAATCGATTGTCAATATACCTTGATCTTCAAACATGAAGCAGTATTGCAATAACAAGAAAGATATTAATGTATTACACATCCCCCAAAACATGAATAAAGCTTTCTGCTTTCTGGTCCACGTTGGTAGCCAATGGCGGATATTCAGCTCCAATTTTATCTGCGGAAGAATTTAAATTCAATTTAATGTAACATTTGATCCTACCTTTACTTACTTTAGTACATATACATACTTTGTTTTAGTCAAGAGTAAACAGGTTCCTTCTAGGTAAGCGTGTTCCATCTTAGACCGCATCGATGCTTCACATCAGGCAGGATGTGGTCAAGCGCAAACCTATTCAATATAAAAAAAAAAAAAAAAAAAAAGGCAACTAATTCTATGTACCTATATACCAGAACATTGAATTGTGTTACAGGTCAGCCGGCGCACGGCGGTGCGCGTCGCAGGGTAACCAGATCAAATTTTACAACACTTACGTGGTCAACGAGTCTGCTAGGGAAAATACTAAAATATTAACAAAAGTCGACACCTTTTTAGTACTTTATGTGTGATACTTTTAATCGACTTATACAGTAATCAGATATAATAAACACACAAGAATTGACCTAAAATAAAATAACTTAAAATAATAACTACTCTAAAAGACCGCTATCAATGGGAATGGTTCCCAAAACGCTGGCCCCATTGCCGCGTTGTATGGCAATACTCAAACGCTGGGCAAAATAAAGGCCAGCGTTTTGTTCACGTGTGGCGTCGACCAAACGAGATGACAATTCTTTAAACATTTTTTTTGCTCCCGGCCCCCACGGTCCCATAGTTTCAACCCCAAAAGGCTCAAATATGTATCCACTGTCCTTTTTAGTTGACTTTAAAAAAGGTATTTTATTATAAAGTACCTATAATAAAATAATACCTAAACAACACAAAAAGAAAACGTACGTGTTCAATACGTTCGCGACATTAAGCCTTACCTACTCATTGAAGACAACGGTAATACGTACAATGTACATTACTTACTAACTAGCTGCTAACTAGAGCAGACAGAGATGCGTGGGATTCGAACCCAGGATCTCCAGATTAGAAGTCAAACAATCTCACAAGGCTGGCGAAATTTCAATCATTAAAAATGAGTACCTATAAATACTAAAATATTGGTTGGTTAGTGTCGGTGATCCAACCAACATTTTAACTTTTACTTTGTTTTTATCGTGATTTTAATTTTACTAATTACTAATTGTTTATCATGATTTAAATCACTTAAGTTAATTATTATCATTAGAGTGATTAGTGACGTGCGCAACAATGTTAAATAAAACAATTGAGTAACAGCGTTATAGTGAGTAAAACTGGATTTGGTGCAGTAAAGTAGTTATTTGTGTTAGTGAATAAAAATAACTTTCCTTTAGTTATTTGTGTTAGTGAATAAAATTAACTTTCCTTTAGTTACTTGTGTTAGTGAATAAAAGTAACTTTCCTTTAGTTATTTGTGTTAGTGAATGAAAGTAACTTTCCTGTAGTTATTTGTATTAGTGAATAAAAGTAACTTTCCTGTAGTTATTTGTGTTAGTGAATAAAAATAACTTTCCTTTAGTTATTTGTGTTAGTGAATAAAAGTAACTTTCCTTTAGTTATTTGTGTTAGTGAATAAAAGTAACTTTCCTTTAGTTATTTGTGTTAGTGAATGAAAGTAACTTTCCTGTAGTTATTTGTATTAGTGAATAAAAGTAACTTTCCTGTAGTTATTTGTGTTAGTGAATAAAAATAACTTTCCTTTAGTTATTTGTGTTAGTGAATAAAAGTAACTTTCCTTTAGTTATTTGTGTTAGTGAATAAAAGTAACTTTCCTTTAAAGGATATGATTAAAATAATCTGTGAGTACTTACTTTCTGCATATGATTCAATGAAACTATCAAGCAATGCATCCGTTTTGGTGCACCGTACACCAAAGTTGACATTGTCACCATAGTTATTATAGTTCCCATATTCCTCACGGCACTATCCTTCACATTATTGTTTAGCATATTAATTGTAATGCTCAACATAGATGTCAGATCTAGAATACACCATTAGCTCTAAGAGTGACGAAACTGTTTGGTCGTTTGCTTAGAACGGAGAATCTTATCTATTTGCTTAGTTACTCTGTCAACTAACTAAATGTTTCTGAAATATTTTTGGAATCAATCATCCTTCCGTATGTTCTATTTTATTGAACAGCCAATATGCTCAATAGGATAGAATAGAATATAACATGAAACAAATCACAATGAAAGGCACCAGGCACCCAACAAGTTACCTGATGATTATGTGCCTTTTTTTAGTAGTTATTAGTTTGGAGACTTAATTAATTTATTAAAGATGATTAATTTATCAAGGGTTAAATGTTATCAAGAAGTTAGGGTATGTAAATCATGAGGGAATCATAGCGTGTTGGTAGGGTACTTTCTAGTACTCGACTACCACCATCAAGTTGAAA
The DNA here is from genome assembly GCA_905404145.2 of Biston betularia. Taxonomy (NCBI): domain Eukaryota; kingdom Metazoa; phylum Arthropoda; class Insecta; order Lepidoptera; family Geometridae; genus Biston; species Biston betularia. Next base: position 4,589,165 of record FR989877.1, read on the forward strand.
ATCTGTCACCAAGCATCTAACGGTGTGTTCCGGAAGCCTCACTTAAGGCCCAATTTCATTCCAGGCTTTGTGTATACACATATTCATATACATACATATTCGACTACACCGTTACTTAACATCATTAAAAAGACAAACGAGACGCTCTCCTGATGGTAAGAGATAACACGTGTCCATGACCATTGCAGCAATAAACAGAACTTTGAGTAACAAAACAAAGTCCAGGGCATCGCTGCTTTGACGCTCATTACTTTGAGACTTTCGATGTTTAGTCTCAACAGCCCAGTAATTTCGCTAGCTGCAGTACCCTTCAAACCTAAACACAGTAATGTATACACACTACTGCTTAGCGGCAGAATAACTGGTACCTACTTAGCCTGTCTACCATTAAAATTTGTTTACTTACTGATGATGGTCATAAGGCAGTATCCATACAGTGAATATTTCCATGATTGGCTGATCTGCCAGCCATTCTCTCGTTTCTCGAAACGGAGCGGTGCCGCACCCAAATATCTGGACACGCGTAGAACTGATGCTAGAGGCCCGAACACAAAGCTTTCCGTTTGACTGTCCATTTTGAACTGATCTAAAAACTTAAAAATTAAATATCAGAGACAGAAACTCTAATTATTTTCATTCCATTCTGTGGTTTGTGGCACACGCTTCTTTATTGTTTATGTTATTATTTTTATTTTTTGTAAAAGTTTTGGTGTTCACAATAAAGAGTTTATATATATCTATAGGACCAACCTTAATATCACAAATAAAATATCAACTGTCCCGTAAAACCTTTAACAAAATGGAAAAGATGATTTTAGCGATATCAGGGTCTAAAAGTAAAAGTTGTTTAAAATGAAAAGTAAGATTTTAAATGCCTTGGCTATTTACATTAAATACTGCATAAAACTTTTTAGTAACAGTTAAAGTGCCTACTAACTTCGCTGTAACATTTTATCACTTGATCAAATAAATAAATAATAATTATTACAAATAAGAAATAAACCTACGTTTGACAACCATCTTTTTTTTTTATTGTTGGCAGGCTAAGTATATGACCACAGCTCACCTGATGTTAAGTGACGGTGTTGTCGAAGATTGTAAAGCACACCTAGCCTGGAATGGAACTGGCTTTCAATTGAGACTGCCGGAACACACCGTTAGTTTCTTGGCGGCAGATTTTCCCTTGAGAGTGGTAGCTAGCCAGCCGAGTACTAGAAAGTACCCTACCACAATGCTAAGGTTTCCTCACGATGTTTTCCTTCACCAACAGCTCAAGCTCATTGTTGGTGTTTGAACCCACGCCCTTCGGCATGCGAACCGACCGCGCTAACCACTGAGCTATCATCGCTACGAATCATCTCACCTGGTGTTAAGTGATGATGCGGTCTAAGATGGAACACGCTTGCCTACAAGATACCAGTTCACTTTCGACTTGAAGACGCCCAGATCTCAAATTATATCCAACGGGGTATACCCACTCAGCCAGCGTATTCCACTGTCTAACAGTCCGGACAATGAACGTGCAATCAAAACGTTTCGTCCGAGTTTTTGGAACGTCGACCATATAACTATTTCACACAACAACAGTTACCTAAATTCAAATTGCCTTATAACGCGATGACTGAACATAAAAAAGTAATTTTGATAAGAAGCTTAATTATTGATGATGTCGAACTATTCCAACTAAACATTTACTTTTAATTCTTAAGAAAAGTAAGTAGTGTTTAATGTAATGTTAAGTACCTATTTGTATCTAATATCAAAAGTGTCACTTGATTGGACACTTTTATTTGGAATCACCTTGTACAATTTTCAAATTTAAATAAAAGGTTTTGTTATATTTTATTAATGACGAGAAATGTGTTTATATTATTTCAGTAGATACACTTTATTTCCAATAAAAAAATACTTCTGACCGACATCATAAGTACTAAACCTACAAACAGAATAAGTACATATACTTAATACTTGACAAATCGCTAGAAGTCTAGTAAATAAATAAGCCATAATAAGTTTTAAATAAATGATTATCTATTAGAGGACTCTGCACATATCGCGATCTATCACCAAACTAACAAAAAGCTTGTACCTATATACTATGGGAACCAGAAAACTGATGAACACGTAATTATATTTTATTAGCTACGCCCCGCGGTTTTACCCGCATGGTGATGGATGATGATGAAATATATTCTATATCTTATGCTAGGGCCTAAAGTACCTACATGCAAAATTTTACCCAGATCCGTTGAGTAGTTTACGCGTGAAACCGTAACAAACCCAGATTCATATTTTTATAATATTATTTAGGATTTATTTGTAAATACATAGGCACTAAGTACTTTCAATAGATACGAAACACCCAGATCTTTTTTTATACATTTACATTTATGGTGTTAAAAACCAATGATGTTGATAATTATGATCTACGTAACAAGGTCTCAAAATTCCCTTAAAAATAGCGCCATCTATTATTTAGAAGCTGCACTACTACGAAGTGGCCAACGTATAGCCAAAATATCCCGAAAACGCACAATCTACCTAATACCTTTAAAAAATCGAATCTAATCTAATCTAATCTAAAAACATTTACGGATTTTGAATACGGATTACGGATTTTGCAATTTAAAAATGTACCATGATCCGTAAAAGTTTGACTTTTACGGATCTTGGTACATTTTTAAATTGCGAGATTGTAATTTGTTTTTCATTGTGTGGTTTTTAAGATTGTTTGTTCCTGGACATTTTAAGACTAACGGTTTTTACGATTTTTGCTGTGAGTTGCTAGAGACTTTGCAGTGCCTTGAGACTTTTCGATGTCGTATGTGAAATCGCCTATCAGCAACCAAACTGGCAATCTATCTATCTTCTATATATATATATATATATATTATTATAAAGAGGAAAGATTTGATTGATTGTTTGTTTGTTTGTTTGTTTGTAATGAATAAGCTCCGAAACTACTGGGCCGATTTCAAAGATTCTTTCACCGTTAGGAAGCTTCACTATCCCCGGGTGACATAGGCTACTTTTTATCCCTGTATTCCCACGGGAACGGGAACTAAGCGGGTGAAACTGCGAGGCTTCCGCTATTGTGAAATATAGTTAGAGAAATCACAATTTAAAGTAGGGTTGTTTTCATAAATAACTGGCCTACGTTTGACCGTTATTTCTCCATGCTGTATACAATACACTTATAAAAGAGATAAATAAATACTGGACGTCATACTGCGCCATCTAGCCTCAAACTAAGCAAAACGTGTAGGTACTATGGAATCAGGTGACACGATTTTTATAACATAATTATATAGAATACATAAAACAAACATTTACGTACGTGATATCTTAGAACAAACCATTTAAAATTTATATTCGCACTAAAGGCTCATATAAAACGTTACCCTCTTTTATGCAGTCGGTTCGAAATAGATCGGGCAAACAAATTTGAGTGATCCCAAAACTGCTCCTAAACCCATTTATGTATCTTTGAGCCTTTAACGAAAAAAGTTTCATAATAATTCCGGCCCAAGTAAAAAAGTAAACAAACTGAGTAAAGAAGGCAATCAAAAGTTGCGTAAACAACTTTTCGACGGTTACGTGGAGAGGCGGGCTTGGGAAAATATCTTTATGATGTTATGTTGAATCTGGAGCCTAGAGGTGAGCGCTCTGGGTTAAACGTGTAACGACATTCACTTACGCGCAAAAAATCTTTTTGTTTCAATAAAGAGTCATGTTCAGTGTGCGCCATAATTTACACGAACTAGCTGGGTTTTCGTTCTAATTATATAAGTGGCTAGCTTACGCCCGCAACTTTGTTCGCGTTAACTTTAAAATTAAGTAGAGAGAAATAAAAATAAATATCGTAGGACTATACACACAGCGCCATCTGGCCCCAAACTAAGCAGAGCTTGTGTGATGGAAGTCAGATAACTGATAGAATACATAAATACTTTTTTTTTTGTAAATACATACTTACAATACATACAGAACACCCAGACACAGAACAAACATTTGTTTATTCACAAAATGTTTGCCCTGAGTGGGAATCGAACCCACGCCCTACAGCTCTCAAGGCAGATGTACTACCAATGAGCCAACGGGGCTGTCACAAATAAAATATGTGTAAATAACAAATAAACAATAGCCATAAAACTTGCGCTATTTTATTATTAGATTATGATAAATGATGCCTTTTATTCCTGAATGATCATAAGATTCCATAAGACATATATATAACATATTCCAATATTAAATTTCCAGTAGTTCGTTTTTTTAATAAACCCACAGAAACCCAACAATTTGTTGATAAAAAAAGTGTTCTATGTGTTAATCCAAGTAATAAACTATAATTGAATTAAAAATTTCTCCAAACCTCATAAACTTCCATCGATGTATATGACGTTATATTATAAAGTTACCAGAATACTCCAGCAAATGAAATAAAATTTTATTTAAATATTTTCGTAAAAAAAAAAATCAAAGTGGAAGTGGAAAGTGGAAACCAAATTAGAATCAGTTGCGTCGTTTAAAAGATGTTTCTCCACGGGAAAAATCACGCGGACAGCGATGACAGGACAGGATGATTTTCTTTCTTTCCTTAACCAGGGTGGAGGACAATGGTCATTTTCTCCTTACAATGAAAAGAGGCCCAGCAGTGAGATAGTTTATAAAAACAGGTTTAATTCAGGAATATAATAGAATAGCAAACAAAACACCTGGATGTTATAGCCGCCTGTGTTCAACGGTAAAATATTCGTTCACATTTAATCGTCGCCATATCTCTCGATAGAGTTATTGTAAGATAAAAATATAACACAATCGAATGGCGAGCGATATTTGGTAGTAAAAAATATTTAAAGTGCGTTAAAAATAAGTAAGAATCTTTATTCATCGTGTGAGACGCGCTTTTATCATTTTTTTAAAGTCTACATATGATGTTCAGTGGTAACTAAATTTATACAATAAAAAGTATGTTGCCAGCATTGGCGTAAAGATTTAGCTGATAAGCGGGTTTTAACATTTTATTTGAGAAATTTAAATATCATTTGAATAAATACGGACCAGTGAGAAAGCATTATAAATTTACGCCTCTTTTTTCGAGCCGAGCATTGAAATACTGGCACACTTTTTTATCCTACCTCTTGCAAGTTGGGCCTCGTCCTGAGTCACAAGCGTAAGCGGCAGCGGGTTTAGAAATATCAGGTGTAAGAAAACGCCGTAACTGTTCACAGTGGAGTGAATAATTATGGGGAGTGCTGCGAGAGATAGATCATGCAGCAAATTCAGCCTTTTTTTATCCGCTTGTAGCAAGCACAGTGATAGTCCTCGATAAGTCAGTTTATCTTGTCCACCCGCTAAAAGAGCCTCGACACTGGCCAGTTACTAAGGGTCTTATCACACTAGCGGTTTGCGAGCGTTTTAAAAGCGGAGCGGGCACGCTGCGAATAGGTAGCGGACGCGCAACGAGCTCGTAGCGAACGGCATTTGTACATTCTCGTACAGAACCCCTTTTTTACGAACGAACGAAATTTTTAGGGTGATTTTTTAATCTACAAAACATAATTTACAAAACATCACAAAATAATAGCTCTCTTCAAGTAGATTAGTTGATAATGGATCCTCCCAAATTCATTGATGCTTTCGTTTTCTGCGTCTTCAAAGTAACAAAGGCAAAGATGTGTTTCTCGGAATCCATTTTGTTGCCGGGTGTATTGTATGTCGTGAACTCGCCGCTAACAGACGACGAAAACGTTGCGTAATCGCCACGTCTCCGCAACGTCTTTGCTGTGCTGCCACGGTGTGTTCGCGACGTATTCGCTGCGTGCCCGCTTCACTTTGAAGACCCTGCACACCGCTAGTATAATAAGGCCCTAAAATCCTTGTGCATCCGCGCCCGCGCCTGTACTGCAGTCACCGCGCTTTTAATCTGATATTATGCAGTTATTTGGGTCATTGGTAATAAGAGTATCATCTGCTTTAAGAGTAAGTACCAATGGCTACCGGTTGGAAGTGGCTCGCATCCATTGCGTTCCTGCGGTATTTATTAGGTCTGCCCACCTTATGGGTGGACGTCCTACGCTGAGCTTGCCGGTCAGTGGTCTCCACTCCAGAATTTTGCAGCCCCATCGGCCATTAGTTCTGCGTGCTATGTGCCCTGCCCACTGCCACTTCATACTTTCTACAATGACAATGCAAATAAATATATATTTGTCGAAGATGGTCATTGGTATACACGTGAAACGAAACGCGGCGCGAGTTCCGAGGGATGGCAGCACCGTGACGATGACGTCGATTATCGGCGAACTTCGTGCTACAACAGACCCTAGCCGGTGAAGGAGCGCTGGAACTAGTACGTTTCGTTTGCTTAGTGAGACTTTAAATTGTTAAAAGTAATAAAACGTGATTATTGTGTATTTGTCGTTTCTTTGTGCTCGATTACCCTAGCTATACGCCCACACTATGTCGGACGATGATGCTCAAAATTTTGACGATATTTCACTCTTTTATCTCGTCATTCTACCATCATTGAATTTATGCGTCTGTTAATAATATTTAGTAACGCGAAATATGAATTTTGCCGTTAATTACTGTGCTTACACCTCATACCGCGCACACACGCGAATGTTTACACACGTAAATTTAATTGTACGCAAATTCCATCACGAAAATAAGTGAACCAAAAGGTGTCCCTAATTATTGTTGACATTTCGGACGGACACGTCACAGCATTTACCAAATGAGCAAAATTTCCTCTTGAGGGTGAAAGCGGGAAAATCTCTCCTCCTGTAATGGGCAATCGTGACGGAAATAAATTTTAATTTTGTTCACTAGTATCTTACCAGTGGTGTAAGACGAGATGGTGATGCCGGCTACCTTAATTACAAAGGGAGGTATTTCTAATTTCGTTTTCCCCTCGCCTCTGCAAAGTAAATAAAATGTTTTTGATCGAAAACGAAAGCTTAATATTCGGCAAGTTAATTTAATATTGTTACAGACTGCGTAGAACACGTTACTCATTACTTTCTTGTTTTTGTTTGTACAAAATGTAGAGTGAAATCATAATAAAATTACGTTTCTGATTGTTCGTTTCATTTGTTTAAAATTTCATTCATAAAAATTTTACTTTGTAGTAGATTTCCTTATGAGGTCGTAGTGTCAGTTATGTTGCCGCCTAGCAGTAGTGTTTTTTTTTTTTTTTTTATGGTTGACAGGCTAGTTGTTTGACCACAGCTCACCTGATGTTAAGTGAAGGTGTGGTCGAAGATGGTAAAGCACACCTAGCCTGGAACGGAACTGGCTCTCAAGTGAGGCTGCCGGAACACACCGTTAGATGCTTGGCGGCAGATTTTCAACTTGAGGGTGGTAGCTAGCCAGCCGAGTACTAGAAAGTACCCTACCACCATGCTATGGTTTCCTCACGATGTTTTTCTTCACCGGCAGCTCAAGCTCATTGTTGGGGTTTGAACCCACGTCCTTCGGCATGCGAACCTACCGCGCTAACCACTGAGCTATCATCGCTACAAGTGTAGTGTAGTTTAATGCCGTATTGCCGCCGGATTACTCGCTTTGTTTTTTTTTTTTCATTAGTGATAAAAAAAAATTGAACGATTACTAATAAATGCTTGAGAAAGAAATCATGGGGGTAGAATAATGTAGTCAATTGAAATATAGTTATAATTATATTTTCCCGGTCGCAATAAAAATCCAAATGGATGTTGTTTTGTAACAATAATAGACTCTGTAAAGAATCAAAAACATGATAGCTCAGTGCTATGATATATATAGCTATGATAGCTCAGTGGTTGGCACGGTCGATTCACACGCCGAAAAAGATTCAAAAGATTCAAAATTTTATTGTCAAATGCAGGTAGTAAAGATCTTATGTAATAATTAATACAGTTCCATACAAATTACCTCTTTTAGAGGTGTACAATAATGTAAGTTATATATTATTACACGTTTTTATCATTAATGTATTCTAGAATTTGTGTAGTAACATTTATACAATAACCAAGAATTTAATTTACGTTTAAATTGGCTGTTAGGTAGCATTTTTATTTCGGCCGGCAGTTTATTATAAATTGTGATTGCCATGATGTAAGCGTTTCTCATATACAACTTAAGCTTACATTTTGGAAAATATAGTTTTTTATAGTGTATTTTTCTGACAGTATTTTTTGGTACCTTATCTGACTGATAGTCAAAATATTCGGGATGTTCTTGAACAAATATACATACTTGCTTAATATACATACAGGGTAATGGCAAAATATTAAATATTAAAGGCGTGGGTTCAAACCTCAACAATGAACATGAGCTGCCAGTGAAGAAAAACAACATGAAGAAACCATAGCATCGTGAAGTAACACCCTCAGCTTGAAAATATGCCACCAAATTCCTAACGAAGTGTTCCACTTGAGAGCCAGTTCCATTTCAGACAAGGTGTGTTTACTATCTTCGACACCTAGCCTGCCAACCATGAAAAAAAACATTTAGGGACCAGTCCCACCGCCAGTATTAATAAATCATTTATTTCGTACCAAGTCCATAATTATTTACATATTAATTATAAATTACACAATAAAAATAATGGAAAATTGTATAAAAATATTGGTAGCCTTACCTTTTTTTATTACTTATAGGTTTGCGTTTGACCGCCAACTCGCCTCATGTTAAGCGAAGATGCGGTCTACGGTGGAGCACGCTAGCCTAGAAGAAGCCGATTCATTAGCGACTTGAAGGCACCCAGATTGTATCTATCAGGGAACACCCACTCGGGCAGCAAACTTCATTGTTTAGCGGTTCGTACAATGATGACCTCTGCCTCCTTTTCCTACAGTCGGGTAAAATAATCAAACATCTTATCTTTTGAGGTAAATTCCAACTCTAACACTCGGTCAACAAGATTTACTACGCAGATATTTCCCAAGCAAACATGCCCTTGCCCTCATATTCCTGGTACTAGTTAAGCTTAGTTTAAATGCATAAATTTACTTAGTTTTGAAGTGCCCGCATAAGTACTCTTAAACGACTGAAGGTGTAGATAGTAAAAGGTAAGGGATTTTGAGTTAGTTGAATGTAAAGATCATAAAGGTGAAACTATTGTACAGTTTGTACATTTTCTAGTGTAATTACGAATTTGATGATGAAATTAACTATTTCCATAAATGAATCATTGAGTAAACTCACAAATTGTAATTAAAAATTAAGTAAATTAATAATAGAATTGAGAGTTCTCTAGTAAGAGATAACGCCGGTCAATGACCCTCAAAGAACTTTGAGTAACAAAACGTTTAGGGCAGCGTTGTTTTGGCGCTCATTAGGTACCTTAAGATATTCAAGGTTAGTTTCTATTAGCCCAAAACTTGCCATCTCTACATAGTGTTTTTTAAATGATGGAAATTTCAAGGATGTTTTCCTTCATCTGCAGCTCAAGATCATTAATGTGGTTCGAACCTACGCCCTTCGGAATATGAAACGACCGCGCTAAGCACAGAGCTATCATCGCTACAATGGCTATAAAACAAAGTCACTTCCCGCTGTCTGTATCCCTAGATCTTTTAAAGAACGCAACGGTTTTTAATGCGGTTTCCGTCAATAGACAGAGTGATTCAAGAGGAAGGTTTGTATGTATAATGCATGCATATGCATCACATTTATTACATACACTTATTTACATTTACTAGTATCTACATTGCACCCGTGCAAAGTGGGCGGGCCGCTTATAAATTTATATAGTCCTATTATAAGCTTATTATGAACAAATTTCCTTTCATCTTACACTTTGTATTGCCGTTCTATGTAACCCTTCATAAATAGAAATTTGGCAAGCATATTGTACATCTACTTTTAAATAGTTCTGCATATGAAACGATGATATATCGCTTATGAAATTTTCCACATTGACCCTCTTCTGGTATAAATCACGGATAGATAGGATTACCTACGGCGCTGTATTACGACAGACAGAGGCATAACTTCAAACATTTATTTCCTCGTATATTCCAAAGATGAACAAAAATACTGTTTTTGTTGGGCTATTGTAGCATTTTTAGTTTTTTTTTTAATATGTATTAGAACTTCGAATTGAAAGCTACGGTTCAGCCGAGCATGGAACACAAAATAGTTTCATTCACAACTGCTAATGATTATTTCTGGTACATGATTTGGTTCATGGTTTGTAGCGATGATAGCCCAGTGGTTAGCGCGGTCGGTTCGCATGCCGAAGGGCGTGGGTTCAAACCCCAACAATGAGCTTGAGCTGCCGGTGAAGGAAAAACATCGTGAGGAAACCATAGCATGGTGGTAGGGTACTGTCTAGTACTCGGCTGGCTAGCTACCACCCTCAAGTTGAAAATCTGCCGCCAAGCATCTAACGATGTGTTCCGGCAGCCTCACTTGAGTGCCAGTTCCATTCCAGACTAGGCGTGATTTACCATCTTCGACCACACCTCACTTAACATCAGGTGAGCTGTGGTCAAACACCCAGCCTGTCAATCATTAAAAAAAAAAAAAAAAAAAAAAAACATGACTAAACACGGATCTCAGAATGTAAGGTTTACTAGTAGCTTAGAAAATGGCTGAAGACACCTTGGTCCTACAATTACGCTTGTCAAAGGCAATAGTATGTCAATTTACGATAATAATATGTCAAATTTTGTAGAAGTGCTTTTGTGAACTAAAATGGAAATTGGAACTAACTTCCTTGCTGTTATTTCTCATATGTTTTGGTACCGAAAAGTTTTCTTATGATCATACTCCCTCAGATATGTGTGCGTAGTAGTTTTTTTCTACGTATAAAACATTTTATGTACCTATTGCTTACCGTTATATGAACTTACCTAGGTGTTGTATGTTATATCTAGGTTTTGTAGGGAATGACATGAAGAGGTGAGATAAAGTATAAAATCCTCCGCTCCGCTCTACTCCCGCTTTAGCCTTCTCACTTAGTAATGAATTGATTATTTATTTACATTTGTGTGAAATGTAAAAATTTGTAAACTGACTGTCGGCGAAGTGATAGGCCACCGTATTCAACAATATACCGGCTGTAAATTCGGTATTGTATGCAATTTATGGATATTGTATTAAATAAATGATATTTTAGTAATTGCCAGAATGTTTTAGGTATTCTATAGAATTCCTAAGTATTCTATTCAATACTGGTTTATACAGATTGCCGTTAACATTTAAATAAGTAGGTGTACGTGGAACAGTGCGCTATTCTGACCCGCACTTGCCTGGTTTCATATCTTGTTCTTATTTTGCTAACTGCTTTGTAGGTATACAGTGACATCGCCGTCGCTGTATTTTATGTCGCATCCACAGAAGGGCCCGATGTGAAATATGGTGTACTTAGACTAAGTAAGGCTCGAATGATGAATTATTTATCATTTCCATATAAGAAATGACAAAGGAAACATTATTCAGGGGATTTATCACTCGAAATTATGTGTTTGATAGCGTTTATTACTAAGCACTTGAAATGGATTACTAAGCTTTAACGGTAAGTCCATTTTTGTACCATTTAGCAACAATACGAGCAAGTCGCTTGTTTAATGGTAATCACGATGGTTATATACTTACCCGTAAAAAATCTTTTTTCCTAGAATTGTACACAGACTTTTATAATTAGCCTCTTCAATATGCAGGGTTAGCAGGAAAAGCTTGGGTAAATAAAGTCGAAAGGGGATTACTATAATGTCAGCCCATGAAATGCGAAAATATTCAGCTACTCCATAATTATGATTGGTCAAGGATCAACAACCAACAACAACAACCTTTATGGTATTTTACACCACCACATTATAAACTTAACGAATTTAGATAAAATTCGGGTGACAGCTCAGTCGGTTTACACGCCGAAGGGCATGGGTTCAACAGGTGCAGGTGAAAGAAAACATCGTGAGGAAATCATAGCATGGTGGTACGGTACTTTCTAGTACTCGGTTAGCTAGCTACCACCCTCAAGTTGAAAATCTGCTGCCAAGCACCTAACGGTGTATTTCAGCAACCTCCTGTCACTTAACATCAGTTGAACTGTGGTCAAACACCAAGCTTATCAACCATAAAAGAAATAACACTTTTATACATCTAGTACAATGTACAGGGTTATAAGTTTTGGGATCAAACTGAAAGGAGCTTATTACAATCGTCATTATGGACAATTTTTACTATAGACACCACACTAAACCAATCAATTAGCTATTCCATAGAAAAAATTCGTTGGTTTGACGTATCGAACACATTGTTTAAAGAAAATGATTTTATTATCATTTCAGTGTCGTGCCCATAAAAGTTGTTCATAATGACAAATATACATGGACACCTTTTCAGCTAAGTATACCTTACCTAATAAATATTGCATTATTTAACGAAACATATAGATTTAAAAAAAAATTCAGTCCAAAACTGAAAGTCATGTCAAAAGTGCTTTAAGTTGATATCATTTCGTTGAAAGTCCCTAATTAGGTACTTAACTTTAAAAAGTAATGTACGAATATACATTTTAATAATGTCTTGTTTCATTAAAATATTCAATGTGAAAATGCTCGTTTCAAGCCTGTTCTATATTCTCTAGGGTTTTAATTTTTTAATTTTCATCGTTAAACTCATGCTTTATAAAGTTTTTATTTGCTATTACATCACATTTTTTATTTATTTATACTATGTACGAAATTATACATAATTTAAAAACTTGGTGGCTACTGGCAGTGTGTGGCTTTCGCTGTCGGTGGTAAGGGTCGCAGAATGAGGAACCTGCCAACACTGCGAGCCGGGTCAGGAGCAATCACTCAAATCACTACTGTTATGAATATTATTGTTTTTTTTATTCATTCGATAGATGGTTCGGAGAGAGCCAGTGTCATTCACCTGTTGGTGACAGCCCTGTTGGTTCATTGGTAGCATGTCTGCTTCGAGAGCTGAAGGGCGTGGGTTCGATTCCCACTCAGGACTAACATTTGTGTGACTAACATCGATGTTTGTTCTGTGTCTGGGTGTACTGTATGTATTATAAGTATGTGTTTACAAAAAAAAAAGTATTTAAGTATTCTATCAGTTATCTGACTTCCATAGCACAAGCTCTGCTTAGTTTGGGGTCAGATGGCGCTGTGTGTATAGTCCTACGATATTTATTTTTTATTCCAAGCTAGGTATGTTTACCATCTTTGACCTCACCGTCACTTAATATTAGATGAGATAAGGTCAAACACTGTCAACCATAAAATAAAAATATTTAAAACGTTACGTAATTTTGACTTCAGCTCAGTAAATGTCCGGTCTAGACATTTTTAAAGTAAATTTCACCGACAACCAAAAAAAAAGTAAAAAGCAAATTAGCACAGAAGGCTTGCCTTCTCTCCAAATAATAATAATTGATGTCCACTTACTATATAAATCTCACAAAGTGTCAATTACCTGACTATACCTATTTCAACCATACCCTAATTAGACTGTGTTTAGTTTGTATATTTTGCGTATTTTGTTTCTGCTAAGCAATTCACTTTGAAAAAAAAACAAATGAACAGTCGCGTTCATTGTCGAGTGCCATTCCTGGTAGGACATCCATCGAGCTTGATACTCTTGTCTTGATTCTCAGTTGCATTAAAAAACCTAACGATTCAGAAGTAGGTTATTGGCTAGGAATACTAAATTTTAGAGAACTGACTAAAACCAGATACCGTGTACAGTCACATGCAAAAGTATTTATAGATCACAAACGATTTGAGTAAGTTTTAAAATGGTTAAAAGTCGTGGCAATGCTGCCAGCATTCTGACTACATTTCTCTCCTCTGATAGAATTTTAGATTAGGTTGTTGTTTTCATAAATTAATACGCCAATTAAGTTTCGAAATTGAAAAACGAAACGCTTCCGATTTCTAGGTAAAAGAAATATTTTGTCTGCCAATTAAAAGGTAAGTAATTTTTATAACTTTTCTATTAATGTATCGTGTGGTTGTACTGGGTGATAAATTAGGGGTAGGTACAGATTATTATACTAATAAAAAAACGGTATAATTACTTATCGTTAGTTAGTAGTAGGCAGTTTTATGTTTTTTGTATGCCGTAAGGTCACATAATTATGGTCACATTTTAATTTATTATTTTTTTATTGATACTTTAAAATCAATTTAAGATCGCCTCATTGCTTTTAAATAAAAAAAATACAAAAATTATATTAATTATTTTTGTAGGCGACTGTACGTGTTTCGTCGGATTCAGACACCGACTTTTATGGAGCTAAGTTTCCCACATTAACGCATATGACGCGTTAAAATTGCAATGGTTTACGAGTATTGCATATCATATAGAAAGAAAAACATCGAAATCATTCTTTATTTTCAAGTGGTAGAGCTTATTTTCTACAAACAATATCTTGAAAAATCTTTATAGCTTAAACTCTTGAAACTTTTATACATACCGAGTTAGAGCAAACCTGATACATTTATTCCGAGTACGTGCTCACATGAGTCCGCTTGTGCGAGGGTGTGTGTGTGTCTATTCCGTATGTCAACTCAGGTAGACCTTCAACCTACCAGCAGTTATTTGAATGTGTTTTAATAAGACATTGATTGCATATAGTTTCAGTTTTTATTGTAAATTTGACATGTAGTTAATATCTATATGCTTTTTCTTTTAATATTAGGAAATTAACAAAATAAGTAGTAGTGGTAGTATATAGTTTTTTTTTGTATGTATTTACAAAAAAATACTATTTAAGTATTCTATCAGTTATCTGTCTTCCATAGCACAAGCTTTGCTTAGTTTGGGGTTAGATGGCGCTGCGTGTAATGTCCTACAATATTTATTTATTTATTTTATTTAAATCTCAATTATCGAAATGAATTAGATAATTTAGAAGATACTAGAGAACAGTAGAATGTGTAGCTACTAACGTGTACAATTGCTGATAAGATTATTTAAAAAAAATGGCGTGCTTGAAAAAATGAAAATGCTTTAGCAATAAGTCATCGTTTTGTACATACTTACCTAGTACTTATTTTTCCTTTTACCTATTTATTTTTAAGTATGTAATAAAGAATTAAATAAACCTCCTTTTTGCGTAGCCCGCAAACATATTATATCAAGTAAATTTAAATAAAAACAGTTTAATATTCACTATTCTGTACCCTTTTCAAGACATAAACATTAAAAAATTAGAACAGATAACAAAAAAGTTGAGAGATGTCTTATGTCCACAAAAAACATATACCCGGTTGGAGTGGAGTTCCTTTAAAAGGTTTATTTTTTTTAATTATAAAATCTTTTTGCATATTCTTAAAATTGATGGCAAGCTGAATTGATTGAAAAAAGTTTTAGTTTCCTAGTTGATTGGGAAGGGCCTCAAAATACAGTTGTTGGGGTCGTTTTGCATTGTTACACATTTTTTGGTAAGCCCTCAGCCCGCAAATACATGTGAACAATAACGTGTGATAAAGAACTCCGTTCCAAAAGAGATAAATTTATTTCAAACACTAAATTATAAATCGAATGCCAAAACTCCTTCATCTGTCGAAAGCAGTTCCACTTGATGCCGTTGGTCTGCAAACTCGTCTCAAGTTTCCAAACTGACGGCGGCGAAGTTTCGATCACGGAACTAATAAGTAAACGTTATGCGTCTAACCAACCGCAACTATTTTGAAACGCGGCCTTACTTCTAAATGTATAGTTGTATTGATTACAAGCGGCGAGCGCGTAGAAACAATATTTTAGGCAAATAGGATTCGTCAAATAGAATGCGTACCTAGCGCAACATTTGATAGGACTCTATGTCACATCATGCTGCATTTGACAACCCTGTTGGCTTATTTGGTTATAGCTTTAATTTGCCCTCCCTTTAAGAACTCTTTTTGGCCGGGAAGAAGACGTGGAAGATGAGGATCTGGACGGCGCAGGGATAAGACCCTCCAATGGGTACCACAAAGCCAAGGCCAACGACTTCAAACGGTTCCACGCATCCTTTGGGTCAGTGTACCCCAGAGTCCAGCTTCGGAAATGAAGAACAGCCTCGAAACCAATTCACGATCTCATCAAATAAAGAAAAAATGAAGAATTCAGATGATGATTGTAGTAATTTTGTGTATTAAGCCGTAGGGTGTGAGTGCAATTACCATACTCGATTAAAATATATTTATTTACTACTAAGTATTCTATCAGTTAATCTGGTTCGTTCTATTGTTTACGTGCTCGCTCACTTGCTTGAAATATTTTTACTCTACATTTCATATTATCAATAATATCCTAAACCTGGATGTTATGTTTAACCATTTTTTTTTCAAGTTTCTTTGCGTTTGACTGCCAACTCGTGAAGATGCGGTCTACGGTGGAGCACGTTTGCCTAGATGCACTTGCGACTTGAAGGCACCCAGATTGTATCTATCAGGGAACACCCATTCGGGTGGCAAATTCCATTCTTTTACACGTCAAAAACGATACCTAATTTAAAAATAATTATATAACTTATGTTGGTAAAGTAAACCGCAAGTGTATCTTTTATTGTGTCCCAAGTCTGCGCATCGTATGCCAGCAGATTTATAGACCGCTCAGGTGTGAACACAGGGGGAGCATTGGGTGGGAAAATCATAGCCAGGGGAGGATCCGTAATTTGTCTGCCAGCTAAAATCGAACATAGATAGATAACATTTTTAGTGACACTGTTATGTAAGATTAGGGTTTCAGAAGTAAATCGTCGACCAGATTAAGGTCTAAAATAACTTTTTTTTATTAGCCAGGTTAGGTGTTTGAGTTCACTTATACTGGAATGGGACTGCCTTTCAAGTGAGGCTGCCGAAGCTTACCGCTAATTGCTTGGCGACAGATTTTCAATTTGACGATGATAGCTAGCCAGCTGAGTAGGTGCTAGACAGTGCTCTACCACCATGCTATGATTATCTCGCAATGTTTTCCTTCACCGACAGCTCAAAAGGTTACTGTTAATGGTCAAACTCACGCTCTGAACTATCATTGTTACGAAATGGTTTTTTTTTAAGTAAACATGCTCCATCTTTGACAACGCTACAGTTTAACATAAGGCAGAGTGTGGTCAAACGTGAACCGATTTAGAGTAAAAAAAAAAAGAAATGGGTCAGCTAGGCTTTTTACTGTAAAAGTAATGAGACATACGAAACCTTCGCTTGAAGGTAAGAAATACGCTTGTCACCATTGCAGCGATACCTAGAACTGGGCATCGCTGCTTTGGCGTTCATTACTTGAAAACATTCGATGGTTAATGTCAATAGCGTTATAATTGCGCTAGCTGCAATGTCCTTCAAACTGGAACACAGTAATAAATAAATAAATAAATAATAAATATCGTAGGACATTACACACAGCGCCATCTGACCCCAAACTAAGCAAAGCTTGTGCTATGGAAGACAGATAACTGATAGAATACTTAAATAGTATTTTTTTGTAAATACATACAAAAAAAACTATATACTACTACTACTACTTATTTTGTTAATTTCCTAATATTAAAAGAAAAAGCATATAGATATTAACTACATGTCAAATTTACAATAAAAACTGAAACTATATGCAATCAATGTCTTAGATAGAATACTTAAATATATTTTTTTTTGTAAATACATACTTAATGTTTACACACTATAGCTAGGAAGCAGAATATCTAATTTGCGGCGTTACCTACGTAGACGATCTCCTACTAAGGAGATCTATCACAAAGCACGTAGTTAGGCTAGCAGAATACACCGTCTTCTGCATGTTTGTTAACTGGTTTCCAATTTAAGGCTACTTTCTAGTAAACCAAGTGATAAATAATGTACTACCACCATGCTACAGTTTCCTCACGATATTTTCCTTCTCCAGCAGTGCAATCTTACCATTCGAATTTAAACAGCCTAATGCTTAGCACGACAAAGATATCAATGCTACAAAAACGTATCATATTTATTATTTTGTGGCATAATACATACATAGAGTGCCGTAAGTTTTGAATATATTAAGCTAAATATATTTTTGTAGCGATGATAGCTCAGTGGATAGCGCGGTAGGTTCGCATGCCGAAGAGCGAGGGTTCAAACCCCAACAATGAGCTTGAGCTGCCGGTGAAGGAAAACATCGTGAGGAAACCATAGCATGGTGGTAGGGTACTTTCTAGTACTCGGCTGGCTAGCTACCACCCTCAAGTTGAAAATCTGCCGCCAAGCATCTAACGGTGTGTTCCGGCAGCCTCACTTGAGAGCCAGTTCCATTCCAGGCTAAGTGTGCTTTACCATCTTCGACCACACCTTCACTTAACATCAGGTGAGCTGTGGTCAAACAACTAGACTGTCATCCATTAAAAAAAATAAAAAAAATGGTGTCATTGTAAATTATGCACAACTTTTACTATCGACTTAACTCTGAAATAGCTAAAAATATCAACCACTAGGTACAACTTGAGACGGGCAAAATGCACAAAGTCCTATGCCAAAAATAATGAAAAAGAAAAAATAATGCGTAAAACTTCATGTTATTATTTGTAAAGTGTTGTTTTTGTAACATGCTCGAAAACATTTCCGTGAAAGTTCTCCTCTCTGTAACTTGTTCAAACATCGTATGCACAATTGTGTGTAAAAGAAAAACAACAACGGGAAACAGAAACTGGCATTTCCAACATTATTCATTTCAATTTTGCTCTCGGTTTTACGATATTTTGGTGCCACACCTCCGTACTATGTACAATCAGCATCACAATTAACTATAATTCAGTTTTTTTTTAATTCAGATAGAAATTTTTTAAAAAGATGTCATTATAATTATATCAATGTCAAACTGACGTATTAAACATTTTAGTATTTTAATTATTTTTTTGCTATAATTTACGTTTTAATGAACAAACGCAAGCCTATCTATCTATATCTAAATACTATTATAAAAAATACTGGACTGAAAATTCTTTCACCACTGGGAAGCTATACTGCACAGGGTTAAATAGGCTACTTTTTATCCCTAGATTCCCACAGGAACGGGAACTACACGGGTGAAACCGCGAGGCATCCGCTAGTATGTTATAAAGTCAAACATTACGTTGCACTTGAACGCTATTTCGACGATAATAAGAAAAACAACGGGACTATTCAATTTTCTCTTACTCGAAACAATATTTTAAATGGGTACTTTTACTAGCGTCTTTACCACAAATAATAATTATTCCTACAGCGAAAGTTGTGAAACTTTTAGGAACGAATAGAAAGTATAACAAACAGTACTTGAATATAAAAACTGTGCCAGTCTAAGTGAACGATTTGAATGAAGCGGAATATCCCGCCGTGTAGGTCGCGCACTCCGAACTTTCCCAACCCTTGCCAAATACTCACTCCCCAATATTGGCAGTGCGAAGCGTATTTTGGCTAAAAATCGGTAAAATGGAACGGAAATGGGTAGAGATGTCACCACCGCAATATACGCGAGGTTTCGGCTACATCGTTTGTAAACATTCACATACAGACCCCAGAGTGCATCTTGTAGTGCATTTTCATCGCTTTAAAAACGTTCTAAGTATTTTTTTAAAATCGCAATAACAAGTACAGTAAGTACGTTATACAGAAAGTGATCGGGTTCTAAGCTTTCGACAGAAAGAGAAAAATGTTGTCACAATAAACACAGATAACAACAAACAAATATCGTAGGACATTACACACTTGGTGGTAGATCCCCTTAGCAGGAGGTCATCTAGGTAGGTACCACCGCAGTAGGTACCAGATATTCTGCCGCCAAGCAGTAGTGTGTAAACATTACTGTGTTCCGGTTTGAAGGGTACTGCAGCTAGCGAAATTACTGGGTTGTTGAGACTAACCATCGAAAGTCTCAAAGTAATGAGCGCCAAAGCAGTGATGCCCTGGACTTTGTTTTGTTACTCAAAGTTCTGTGTTTCGCTGCAATGGGCATGGACAAGCGTTACCTCTTACCATCAGGAGAGCGTCTCGTTCGTCACAATATTTTTCAAATAAAAAAAAAAAGCAGCGTCAGCGCCTGACCCCAAACTAAGAAAAGCTTGTACTATGGCAGTACTGCACTGGAGCTGCACCGTGATCTCCTATTGTCATTGAAGTAAGGTGGTCACGATTAAATTATGTCTGTTAAGTTATACGACTGTGAATTTTACAGTAATGAGATACGATATGCGGTCGCGTAGTTTTTTTGTGAACACCTTACTTAAATGGCAATAACAGATCACAGGATGGTTCCAGGTCTTTATTTTATTACTCAAAATGTTCCCGATTCCGCTGCAATGGTTATGGGCGGGTGTTATCTCTTATTATCTAGAGTCTTGTTCATCTCGTTACTTACCGTAGAATATTACAGACTGGCAGCTTGCCCCGGCTTCGCACGGGAAAAAAACTCGATTAACAATATACATTTATTGATTCAGTAGTTTCGGAACCTATTCAATACAAATAAACAAAAAATTAAAACTGTCCTCTTTATAAGATGTAAACGACAACTGTAAGGGTCGCCTTACACGTTCAATCATGATCACGATCCGCGATCCGCGATCCGCGATCATGATTTCAAAATTTCTAGATATTTTGCGATCCGGAGCATCAGTCCGTCAATCCGCTTCGTACACGATCAGTCTGGATCGCGATCATTGATCGCGGATCGCGGATCGCGGATCGCGCGGAACGTGTACGGGCTGCCTAATAGTTAGACATATGATATTGCGGGCATATTCGTAGCTGTCAATTTTCTCTATAAAACGTCACTTTATTCTATTGTCAATAGTTTTCGCTGCGCATGCTAAGTAAGGATTTTTTCAAACTTTTCCCAGCTTAGGTTACATTATTGAATTTTCCATACGAATCCCTAATTATTTTTTTAATAAAATATAGCCTATATCCATCACGGATAATGTAGCATTCTAATAATGAAAGAATTATTAAGATCGATCCAGTAGTTTCGGAACCTATCAATACAAACAAACAATCAAATCTTTCCTTTTTATAATAGTATAGATACAATGAAATCAAAGAAAAAATACAATAAACTTTTAGTAGTGTTATTATTTTGAAATAAGTATTACATTGTAATTCTTATAGTTAAACAAGTTCATGTACTAATACTACGTACATACAAAAATACACACAACACAACACAATCTTTGCATAAACCTATATATAGTGTATGTACAAATACTGTCCTCGGCGCGTTTTATAAGACTGCTTTTTGAGCTGCCGGTGAAGGAAAACATCGTGAGGAAACCATAGCGTGCTGGTAGCAACCTGTAATGATACTAGTTGTTGACTAAAGCTATGAGAACACATCAATAAGTGTATGGCTAAAAATAACCCGTACATTTTGATAAGGTTTTTAATAGTCTACATTTATTGAAAAAAATAAAAAATCTTAAAATATATTATTATAATAATATACTATTTACAAAATTTATACAAAAAACTTAATCTAAAAGTCTGTCAGAGGAGGTTTATGTGGCCAGAATGCTGGCCGCATTGCCACTCTGGATGGCAATGCTAAGCTTTTGACCAAACTAGATAGTTTTTAATTAAAAATAACAGTAAAATATTGAATCGGTACTGATTTATCGATTACTTTTTTTTTTAATTCATATTGGACACCAAACTAAGTTCCATATATCTTCAAAGCCACTATTCGATGCATTTTATCGTAACAGCAGATTGGCTAATTCATTTCGTGGCTGCAGCAAATAGTAGCGACGTAATTTAGAGCACTGCTGATGCAATGCAAAAGCGTGAATGCAGAACTTTTCCAGAGCTTTTAGCTCGCTTTCGTGTACGTTTTACTTAACGTACCTTTTATTTGGCTCTGAAGCTTTTAAGTAAAAACTATGTGTCTACCTTAAAGTACTCCTATGCGGCAAGATATGTAAGGGGATCAACTTATACAGAGCTTAAAGCTTGGGGTGTATTAAGCTCAAAGAGGGTCAGTGTACTTATCGTTATGAATAGCTTTTACGATAAGCGCAAGTCTAAAATCGCGAAAAAAATAAACAGTTGCTCCAAGTAACAAATACGCATATGTAAGGTGGAAGAATTAGAAAAATAAACTTTGATGTGTTGCTCTGTATTTTTTTTTTTTTCAAGTGATGTTTCTTTCCTTTATCTTTTTCTTTTTAAGTCTCCACAGTTTTAGTTTCAATTAAACAAAATAAAATAACTTTTTTTTTTTTAATGGTTGACAGGCCAGGTGTTTGACCACAGCTCACCTGATGTTAAGTGAAGGTGTGGTAGAAGATGGTAAAGCACACCTAGCCTGGAATGGAACTGGCTCTCAAGTGAGGCTGCCGGAACACACCGTTAGATGCTTGGCGGCAGATTTTCAACTTGAGGGTGGTAGCTAGCCAGCTGAGTACTAGAAAGTACCCTACCAATAAAATAAAACAATTAAAATAATAACTACTCTAAAAGACCGCTATCAATAGTATATGAATGGTAAATGGTATATGCTTTGTATGCTCTGTATACAAAGAAAACTCCATATTGGTTTTTTCACGCTGATTAATAATAATAATAAAACTTTATTGACCATAATGCATAGATACAAACATTTGTCTACATGCTATGTCGATAAAGCAGATAAAATTACGTCCGGTTCAAAGCGCATTGGAGCCTGTTTTGCCGGCGGCGCGAAGCGCGGCATATTTAAAATGTAAACTTTACATAATTATATGTATTTACTTAATAAATATTAGAGATAATGCAATTTAAGGATCCGCCCATAGTAAATGTTGTTCATGATGACAAATACAATTACCTCCTTTCGACTTATAATCCTATAGTTACGGCTTATAAGATTCTACTAGATAAGGCTCGCAACTTACCACAATTTACAACTTTTCACGTATGTTTCCTGGCGAAAACGTGTTTTCCCGTTCTTGTTATTACCATCATACTAAATTTTCTTCAACAGTACAGCTATTAGCTGAAACAAGGTAATAGACGAGTAAAATACAAACAGACAGAAAAAAAAACACATTTTGATATGATAAAAAAAAATATTTTGCTATCGACCTATTCGGTAACTTAACAGAATTGAATAAATAATTTGATATTTTTATAGTATTAATAACGCAAAATATTTAAACGATTTTAAATGCTAGACTTTAACACTTTGTTTTACTTTTTTTTTTAAATCTGAAATCAAACGTAATACCCACTGAATCGCAAGAGATTTGAGAACGTTCGGTGTCCACAAAAACTTTTCTAGATATCAATACCAAATCACAAAAGATTTCTTCACAATAGCTTGCTGGATGAACGAGAAAGCCTTTTGAAAATATTAAATTTCTTTGATTTTTTGTATCAAAAGAAAAATCATAAAGAGATCAATACGAACTATTTTCACTTCATAATACAATTTTTCTGGCTAAAAATATTATTTTTGGGATACAATCTTTTACTACATACGCTCGTAGCAGTGCATAAATATAGTCATAGTTACTTATCAGAGATAAATAACTCTACATAAAAGAACGGTTCCAAGTAGACGTAGGTTGTAAGAAGTAGTAAGTTTTAAGAATTCCAAGTGATATCTTAGCACATTTTTTATGAAAAAGTAATGAGATGAACGAGACGCTCTCCTGACCATGACCATTGCAGAGTTATACAAAGAACTTGAATAAGAAAACAAAGTCAAGGGGAATCATTACTTTGAGACATTCCATGGTCAGTCTCGTCAGCCACACTCGGAACACAGTAATGTTTGCACACTACTGCTTGACGTCAGAATATCTGGTACTGCAGTGGTTCCCACCTAGACGACCTCTTGCTAAAGAAATCTATCACCATGTGTACCTACATTAAGTTACGTTGCGTTTTGACTCTACGTTTCTCATCCGTAAGGCCAATTAATGGAACAAGCTTCCTTGTTTCCTAAAAGTTATAATTTAGATCTTTTCAAGGTCAGAGTGAAATAAAAATTTCTAAGTCTACGTGCTTCATCTTCGACAGCATCATCGCTTACCATCATGCGAGTTGGGGGTCTTTTTGTATCGCAGTGATTTCTTCGGAGAGATGTTGGACTATATATACCTATTACCTATACTTTACGTTGAACATAATTGATTTTTTGTGTTCAATATTTTTATGTTAAGGTAAAAATCATTTGAATTGTCTTATTACTAACGAGGGCTCTTATTCGCTCTGAGCACGTGATCACGAAATGTAGCGGAATTCGCAAAAAAATCTTACTAAGCGCCTAACCTAATGTGTTCCGGCAGCCTTACTTGAGTGCCAGTACCATTCCAGGCTAGGTAAGCCATTTCGACCACACCATCACTTAACATCAGGTGAGCTGTGATCGAACACCTACGTAATACGCGTTCTTAACAAGGAATCTCTTGCAAGTTAGAGAATCAGTTGCACGTAGTTTGAAATTTGAAAATTACTAAAGCAGTTTTTATGAAACTTCACTAATAATGATTAATTATCTAATTTCGCCGTTTGTTTGTGTAAATAACTTTGTTTCGAGGTTCCGAACTAATTTAATTTCAAAAGTTAATTTATCAAAGCTACTGGATTAGCCATTAATATTCAGAAATTTTATTTCAACTGTATTCTGGTAGAAACTGTAGTAACAATATTTTAATTATAATATTTTTTGAGTTATAACAAAAAAACAACTTTCATTGTAAAATAACATCGTATCGTAGAACATTACACGTAGTGCCATCTGACCCAAAACTAAGCAAAGCTTGTACTATGGAAATCAGATAACTGATAGAATACTTAAATATTTTTGTAAATAAATTAATATTTATCGTCACAGAAATGTTTGACCTAATGGGAATCGATCCAACGCCCTGCAGCTCTTAGAGCAGATTTTTTTTAAAATGTAAAAAGTAATGAGACGAACGAGACGCTTTCCTGATGGTAAGAGATAACGCCTGCCCATGTCCATTGCAGCGATACACAGAACTTTGAGTAACGAAACAAAGTCCAGGGCATCACTACTTTGGCGCTCATTACTTTGAGACTTTCGATGGTTAGTCTCAACAGCCCAGTAATTTCACTAGCTGCAGTACCCTTTAAACCGGAACACAGTAATGTTTACACACTACTGCTTAGCGACAGAATAACTGGTACTGGAGTGGTACCTACCTAGACGACCTCCTGCTAAGGAGATCTACCACCAAGTAAATATTCACGCAGATATTCACGCATCGCGTCCACATATAGCATGAACTATCTAAGTTTATAAAGCCAAAACATGTATCAAGTTGTTATTTTAACTTCGAACGGAAGATTGCCAAATGGTTTCGCGCAATCGTCCATATCGCCAACTTTTCCCTTTTCTGACGCTTTCACGGCGAACGAATATTCAATTTCTATGACATGAAAACATCGAATGCATTATCTGACCTTTAAGTTTTTTCTCGTGTCACCGCTTTTCGCTTTCAGGGCCACGTGATTGGAAAGGGAAAGAATGGAAGAGAAATTCGTGAGAATTAATGAAACGCTTGTGTAAGCAGAAATGAGAGATAAAAAGGTTTGCTGGAGTGTTGGAACGTTAATGCGTTTACGCGTCCTATTGGCGAAAATTTTATTGTTTGGAGTATTACGCTTGTAATAAATGTGTATTGCGAGAGCTATTTTTGATAGTTAAAATTGCTGAATGTTTTACATAGAATTTATACATTATTTTTTTGTACCTACATACATTTAATTAACACAAAATTATCAATTAATTATATTTGTACAAATAAATAAAAAAAGACAATTAAAACTATTATAACTCATACCTAGTATTTACAAAAACAAAACCTAATCTTGTAGATTTTTTTTTTTGTGAATGTAATGAGATTAACGAGATGCTCTCCTGATGGTAAGAGACAACGCCTGTTGACCATTGCAGCGATACACAGAACTTTGAGTAGCAACATAAACCCTAGTAAAAAACAACCTTTTAGCCAGATAAAAAAAAATCTGTCAGACGGTTTAAAGTTTCCACAGCAAGCGCAACAAATTTATAAAATGCGCGCAAATTATTATGTAAATGAGATTCATGCTTTTGTCGATAACTCGAGTTTCCGACTTCGGCAATACGGTTTATCAGAATATGCGGCATCGCAGCTGCAATTACACAAGCCATTTCAATAATAATTCTTACTTAATCGTCGCAAGTTACTCCCGGTTTAGCGTCACTAATGAGCTTACCGGGTTTGTTGGCAAGCACATATCTCACGCTTCTGCGGGACTGAAACGCAGGCCTTCACCGCGTTGCAGCGACTCTCTATTTGTTCTAACTGGGGTAGTTTACGAGATAATTAGTGTTGTTTACGAATTAGTTACCAGCTGTTACCAGCCACTAGTATCTAAGGCTCTATGATCGGAATTTTGTAGTAACGTGTAAATATCGAGTGCTAGTTTCCACGTCAAATTTTGTACCAATTACTTTTCATAGTAATAAATCATTTTGATTTCATTTATTAAGTTTTTATCAAGCAGTAGTGTTTCATCATTGCTGTGTTGGGTTGCGGTTTGATGGGTACTACAGTTAGCTAAATTACTGGGCTGTTGAGACTAATGATCAAAGTCTCTAAGTAATGAGCGCCAAAGAAGCGATGCCCCGGACTTTGTTTTGTTACTCAATAGATAATAGACAACACTTTATTTGTGACATAAAAACAATATACAAACATTAGAAAAAACAACAAACGTAGATAAATATTTTTACAAAAAAAGAACATAAAAAGATATTTTTGTATCGAAACCAGGCCTCAACCCAGCATAATTACGACTGTGCCCAGCCGGCGCCGGTTTTCCGTTGAGGTGACATCACGCACAGCACGCGTGTTTTGGACGGTAAAAATAAACAAAATTTTCGAAAACACTACAATGGGCATGAGCAGGCGTTATCTCTTACAATCAGGAGAACGTTTACTGCGTTTACACAAAAAATATACTTTTTTATGTTTCATAGCTTGATTTCGAGAATCTCAAAGAGCCTGCTTTCATTTTCCTTTTAAGTTTGAGCCTAAATGAAAATCTATTTTTTCGTCTCAACGCTCGTATCTTAAACTTGCCGTTGAGTTAAGCCCAAAAATCTAAAGAAAACATAACTCGAACAGCATACCTGCATACAAATCGGTGAAAATCTAGAATTTGCTCACTATTCCCAGGCGTGCCATTTGCACTTGCAAATCGCAAACCAAACGATTGCCGAAGGCTTTGTGCGCTAAAGCTATTGCTAAACGCTGATTTAGCACTTCGTATGCTAGTAGATAATTGCTACTCGACCTAGCTGCAAGGTTAAAAAGAATCGTAAAGGCGCTTGATAGAATGTTTTTAGAGTTCTTTAGTAGTACAAATATCTTACAGTATCAAAAGTACTTTGAAATCTACCTGTTCGAGTCCTAACTAGTTGGACTAAATAAAAGATGAGTGGAATGTGACACTGATTTATATTGAACTAGCTGCGCTCCGTGTTGTTAGTTGCTAAAGGTTTTCGGGATAAAAAGTAGCCTATGTGTCAATCTAGGGTCGCAACTAGTTCAATATAGCATCTACAATACCGACAAAGCTACGTAAGAAGCGACGCTACTTTTGAAAGTTATGCTATACGCAAGTCTACAATAACTACAAAGCTACGATACCTACGAAGCGACGTTTCTTTTGAAAGTTATGCTATACGCAAGTCTACAATACCTACAAAGCTAAGCTACCTACGAAGCGACGCTACTTTTGAAAGTTAAGCTATATGCAAGTCTACAATACCGATAAAGCTACGCTACGTACGAAGCGACGCTACTTTTGAAAGTTATGCTATACGCAAGTCTACAATACCTACAAAGCTAAGCTACCTACGAAGCGACGCTACTTTTGAAAGTTATGTTATATGCAAGTCTACAATACCGACAAAGCTACGCTACGTACGAAGCGACGCTACTTTTGAAAACTATGCTGTCTGGGAGTCTGCAATACCTACGAAGCTACGCTAGCTACGAAACTATGTCAGTATCATTACTCTATCATAACTTTTAAATGACTGAAAAAATTTGTATGTATGGGGTATCGTTAGAATCCTTACATTACAACACTGGCATATTTTTTTTAAATATCATTTATTAGTAGGCATTCTTCTTTTTTTTTTTTTAATATTCTTAACTAAGCTTGTTGTCCTTCTAAGTTACATTTTATGTTTTGACGCTAGATCGTAATAATGAATGATGTAATCTGTTTCTTAAAAATATTTTGGTTAAGTATTAAATGATAAAATAAATACGAGACTTACTCAATGTGTAGCGATGTAGCTCAGTGGTTAGCGCGATCGGTTCGCATGCCGAAAGGCTTGGTTTCAAACCCCAACAATGAGCTTGAGCTGCCGGTAAACATCGTGAGGAAACCATAGGATGGTGGTAGGGTACTTTCTAGTACTCGGCTAGCTAACTACCACCCTCAAGTTGAAAATCTGCCGCCAAGCATCTAACGGTGTGTTCCGGCAGCCTCACTTGAGTGCCAGTTCCATTCCATGCAAGGTGTGCTTTACCATCTTCGACCACACCATCACTTAACATCAGGTGAGCTGTGGTTAAAGACCTAGCCTGTCAAGCATAAAAAATATGTATAATATAAAAACATAATACAAATAACAATTTAAACTTTAATGGTAGATAGTAAATTATCTCTACTCAGGGCGTTATAACTTGGTATTAACTCGCTCGCGAAGCTAAATTGTACATTTATTTGCTGAATTAGAGCCAACTTGTTCTTGGGCCCGGTCGTTCCGCTCTAACTTAGCCTAATTAATTGTTTTAACACTGTGAAATAGTAAAAGTTAGTGTTTATTTTTCGTTATGGTATATTTTTTATCAAAACACTACAAAAAAATAATATGAAAGAAACTAATAAATGTCTTATCATGACAAAAAATATTAAAAAATGTAAACACATTGTTTTGTGTAATTAATGTAAAAATGGATTAATGATAAATTGAGATGGCAACTGAATAGCGTGACTCGTAAGTTGATAATCTTATGATCACTCAGTGATCCCTACTTTTTCTCGAGACAATTAAACAGATTTAATTCAGAACAAAATAAGCTCAACTTTTAACGACTCATACCTACGTAACACGAAAAACAACGCTTCTAATCCTACAATCAACCACATTTCTTATTTCCCACGCAATCATTAGGAAAACCACCAATCGGAGTCCGTTTTGCTTTCACGTACCTTATTGAAACGCAAATCGATTCTATCGCCGAGTCTTGAAACTCTCGAATATGGGGAAGGATCGAACGCGAATTGAAATTGAAGAATATCGAATCTATAAAAACAATTTTCGTTCTCAGCATGTTGATATAGGGTGCGGGGTGTACTGTTCGACACCATTTCGTCGGGAAATGCGCGAATGTGATACGTGACTTTGCGCCAGACGAGATTAGATCGATGTTGGACCTGCTGAGTTCGGCGTACAACTTACAAGTCGCGATCCGATGGCTACTTTGAGACATATGTAATAATTATTTTTTATGGTTGACAGGCTAGTTGTTTGACTACAGTTCACCTGATGTTAAGTGAAGGTGTGGTCGAAGATGGTAAAGTACACCTAGCCTGGAATGGAACTGGCTCTCAAGTGATGCTGCCGGAATACACCGTTAAATGCTAGGCGATAGATTTTCAACTTGTAGTACTCGGCTGGCTAAAATTTCCGCAAAGCACCAAACGGTGTGTTCCGGGGTTCTCATGAGATCCAGTTCAATGCCAGGCTAGTTGTGCTTACCATCTTCGACCACACCGTCACAACATTAGTACGTCACATAAATACAACATCTTGTACTATATGGAAGCAATAAATAAATATCGTAGAACATTACACACAGCGCCATCTGACCCCAAACTAAGCAGAGCTTGTGTGATGGAAGTCAGATAACTGATAGAATACATATTATGTATTCTATCAGTTATATACTTATTTTTTTTGTAAATGCGTACTTATAATACATACAGAACACCCAGTCGCAGACCCAAATATCTTAAATCTTGAATCTTATTGTAATTTTTAGCATAAAGTGTGCGAAACGTTAGTTGTTAGTTTTAATATCGTTGCGTATAAAAGCACTTGCCACTAAGTTGTGCTGAGTGGGAACTTAGTTGCAATCTCCACTGCGTGTTAGGATGTGTTCAGACATCTTTGTCCCAGAAGTTTAAGGATTGACTGAAAAAAAAAGTATAAATTATTATTTATAGAGACAAAAAATAATTGTAACAAACATATTTTTAAACATAAACTTAAATTGATTGGATTCAAGAAATAGCACACTATCACGTTAAACAATATTTTAATAACAGAATTTAAATATTCTCTTTATTTTGATGAATATTTGTCATTTTATATATTTATTTTTACTCGTATTATATAACATTTAAAACAACAACAACTTGACAAATAGATGTATTTTACTTGACATTTTATTAAAAGCTGACATATCATTATTTCAATCTCATCATCATCATCATCAATTCTTTATCCCACTGCTGGGTATAGGCCTCTCTCTTTTCATGCCATCTGCCTCGGTCCTGTGCTAATCTGGTCCAGGTTCGACCCGATAATATCATCTGGATCGACGATTTCAATCTCAAATTGTTGTTCCCCAATAAATACAATCTCGATGCCTTCAAGTCGCTAGTGAATCGGTTTCTTCTAGACAAGCCTGATCAATCGTAAACCGCATCTTCGTTTAAAATCAAGCGAGATGGCGGTCAGACACTAGCATATATGATAAAAAAAACCAGGCTTCCATATCCCCATTATACAAATTTAATATTTTCATCTGCATGTTGACTTATGGCTATTTGAATATTTCAAAACATTTGATACGAAACCAGCGCGCGCCAATAAAATCTTCACCCTGTGCATTCGGAAAAAGCTATAAAAATAATATTTATGACATTTCGAACTGTCAAATAAATATATGAGAGAATATTCATCTACGCAGTTTGTAAAGATTGAGTAGCCCTGGCAGGTCATGATAAAAACGCGAAGTGATTTCAATTTAGCACTGGCAATATGCAATTTCAGTCTTTTTTTTTTTACATAACTGGAATCCCGTCTGCAAGTGGTCGTCTAGTAGCTACTATCGTAGTGTGATACAAACCGTCTAGCAGTAGTGTGTAATCATTACTTTGTTCCGGTTTGTCGAATGACTCAAAGCAATAAGTGCCAAAGCAGCGATACCCTGGACTTTATTTTGTAATTCAAAGTTTTGGGTGCCATAGCAAAGGTCGTGGCTAAACGTCATATTATCTATCCACTGGGAACGCTTTTCGCTGAAAGAGTAATTGAATAAAACGGAGAACTGTGTGGAAGAGCGACCTAAATCATCGACAAATTTTCTTTTCACTATAAACAAAACAACATAGAGGCATACTGTAAATGGAAGCTGTCAAAACGAAGACAAAATTATTGAGATCGAACTTCGCTTCAGGTAAGTTCGTTTAATTATACAGAAATAAGACATGATCGGTCGCAATATTGTTGGTAGACAACAAAAATCAATTTAATGTCATTGTTTTTTCCCCCAAGTTATACATAGATGAAGTAGCAATAATATGTTACTTGTTAGTTTAATACAACAAATTCGTTAATAACATTTCCAAGCAGCCAATAAATTAATCCATCAAAAACATGAACATTTTTAAATGTAAAAGAATAGCCTAAATTTTTTTTGTTTGATAACTCTAAGAAAAATAAATTCTCTAAATTCAAAATCTGACGAAATAAATGGCTAGCCTGTTCGTTGTTGATTCTAGAACAGAACATCGAACCGTTGAAACGAAAATACGTTTAACATTGGGTTCAATGGTTATTTTGTCTGTTCAAAACTTACTAACTGGTACGGAATAACAGACTGTAGTACTTTTATAAAGTTTTAAGTAAATAGTCTTGTTTCACAAAGAGTAGGGGACGGATTCTTTTAGTACTACAGATAGGAGCCTTTTCAAGAGACGCAGTCTTTTCTTTGACTTTTGTAACATTTGAGAATACGTAGACACTCGAATGAGTTTTGAAATGAATTATTCCGTTTTAACTTAGCTTTTAAGTTTATGGACTCTTGTAATTATTTTTTTACTCACATTTGGAGTTCATTTTAAAATATCAAGTTACTAAATTTAATCATGTTTGAAGATACGAAACGTAATATTAAAAGATTTTGCTAAAATTAATTTTGAACGTGAAAATATATTTTTAGGCACTATCTGTTTGAAGGCATTTATTTTAATATTAAATAAATTTTAGTTTGAGATTCTGTTATAACTGAAGCTCTTACGTTTGTTTACTTAAGAATAAAGTTAAATCTTGTGAAAAGATTTTTATTAATGACTTAAATCCATCCAATATTAGCACTATGACAATAGTATGTTGGTTTACAAAACAAATCTACTGATTAATAATTTTTGAAACCAATGTCATCATCATTTCAGCCGTAGGACGTCCAATGCTGGTCATAGGCCTCTCCCATTGACTTCCATAAAGACCGGTTGGAAGCAGCCCGCATCCAGCGCATTCCTACGGTATTTATTAGGTCCACCAACAACGTGTCCACGTTGTTGGTGGACGTCCTAAAGTAAACCTCATTCAAAGTATCATGGCACGGCAATTCCAAAAAAAGAATCAGCTAAATCGGTTCAGCCGTTCTCAAACAATGCGCTTAACAACAAATATCACATGATTTACAGTTTTTAAAAACAAAATAAACTATTTCTAATTTCGTTTTTCTATATATCAGTAGAAACAACCTACAGAGTCTGTTTACAAATTACAAGAAACACTAAGAAAACCCAAATATCGGTAACTTTTAACTAGGTTATGAAAAACGGATTCGCAAACTTGGAAAATTAATTTTCAAACCACGTTCCAAGATAAATTGCACTTTGTTTCCCTTTCTTTAATCAAGTTACGATTGTTGCATTATAAACCTCGAAGAAAATGGATTGTTCGAACGAAATGTTTAAACAAAATTAGACTGAATTTGTTTAAAGTTGCTGCCATATAAATCGTGAATGGTCAGGATGGAGTTGGCATGTACCTTGGTTTTAATTAATGGTTGTTCGAACGTGTGGAGAGCTCTCTGGTGGCGTTGCCAGGACATTCTTGGCTGCCGAGTGAAGCTGAACCGATATTACGTGTCCTGAATTCTCAAAATTCATTATCTAAGATCTATTAGAATTAAAAACATGCAAAAGTTATTATGGTAAGAAGTAATTAGACGTACGAAACGCTCTCCTAGCTAATAAGCTGTCCATCGCAGCTGTACCCAAAAATGTAAGTAACAAAGTGAAATCTAAGACAGCTCTAATTTAGCGCTCATTAAATTGAAACAACTGGAGTAGAGTTCTGGTGTGGAGACCACGGACCGGCAAGCGCAGCGTAGGACGCCCACCCACGAGGTGGACAGATGACCTAGTAAAGACCGCAAAAACGCGCTGGATGCGAGGTGCTTCCAATCGGTCTTTATGGAAGCAATGGGAGAGATAATGATAAGGGAGGGGTTGTGGGAGGCCTATATCCAACAGTGGACGTCCTACGGCTAAGGAACTATCCCTAAACTAGTAAAAAAAACAGATGTTTCTTATAAAAATGTCATTGAGAATCAAGGATTGTGGTTCCAAACCAGGTATGCTATACCATCTTCGACCACACGACACTTGACATTAGGTGAGGTTGTGGCAAAATACCTAGCTTGTCAACCATAAAAAAAAATTGATGAGCTGATTTTGGGGTTGGCTCCATAGTTACAGCTGTTCATTGAAAAGTTAAAAGAAAATTATGGGGCTTTCCATCGAATGTCTCTATGTCATCATCATCATCATCATCAACAACCTAGCTTAGACCACTGCTGGGCATAGGTATCTTCCAGGGCACGCTACTCAATCCCGATCTTCAGCTTTTTGCTTCCAGCCACTGCCAGTTGTCTTACGTATATCGTCACTACATCTAGTCTCAGAGATCCTACACTACTATTTCGAGAGTGAGACCATAAGAAGAATAAAGTTGGCTTGGGCAGCTTTCTACGTCGAGTCTTCTCGTCATCCCACAAAATTTCAAAACGAAAATGTATTTTCGCATTAAATGTGACCAAACACCTAGCCGAAACATGATCTAGCCTACAATTTTACTTTTTTTCATGGTTATGGCTAGGTGTTTGACTACAGCTCACCTGATGTTGAGGGACGAACAGAAAGAGAGAGAGAGAGATAAAGTGAGCGAAATGATGTTCTACTTGAAGGTGGTAGCTAGCCAGCCGAGTACTACAAAGTACCCTACCACCATGGTATGGTTACCTCGCGATGTTTTCCTTTACCGGCAGCTCAAACTCATTGTTGGGGTTTGAACCCACAACCTTCGGCCTGCGAACCGACCGCGACCACTGAACTATTATTGCTACAAAAGATAGATAATCAAAATATTGAAACACAAAATTGAGCAGAGTCTCTCTAAATTTATTTCACACATTATATTTTTTTCCTCAAGAAATGAATAAGGACTTATTTTTATTATTTACAAATTACACGTTAGAAGGTTAAATGATTTCTTCAGAAATAAGTAAGCAGCTAAACAATCTCAATATCTTCAGATGTGAGTATTTAAGGAGCTTCCTCATCATAAGGAAAAAAATATTAGACACTTGTTTCTGATCGATAAAAACGTTTTGTTTTATTGTTCCTGTGAAGGAATCGTATATATTCTTCGTGTCAGATTTAACCGATCATATTTTACGCTCAGAGACCCATTCAGGGGCAGGACATAAAATACATTGCAGAGGTTTTTCCTCCTGATTTATATAGGGCACAGATCAAAGAAAAACAGTATTTTACCTCATATTTACTGTTATACGTGGTTAAGTACGGTTATGGCCTGACTGCCAGGTGTTTGATAAATTGATACGAAATTACACACATTTTTTTGCAAATACATATATAATTATTATCGACAACACTAATGTTACAAGTCAAATTCTATAATATAATTTCAAATACACATAATGTTATTAAAAGAGTTTTAAAACACTAATTACATGTCAATGAATAAAAAAACAAAATGTCAAAATAAAGTAGGTGTGTCAATATAAAAATATTGTCTAAATAACATATTATGTCAATACAAAAATGTGTCAATATTAAACATATTGTCAATCTAATAAAATGTCAAACAAATCATAATTACTTACTAGTCATTTAATAATCTTTTTATAGTTGATATGAGCTCAGCTGATGGTTAATGGCGTTGTGGCCTGGAATGGGAACTGGCTCTCAAGTGGTATGGCATCGTTACTTGAGACGTTGCTCCCATTGTTCCAGTTTAAAACACATCGTTAAGTATTTGGCAGCAGAATTTTAACTTGAGGGTAGATCTAGCCAGCCGAGAACAGAACCCAACTACCATGCTATAATAAAAATATTATGTACTACTACCGATGTAGCGATGATGGCTTAGTTATTAAGGTGATCGAATTACACGCCGAAAGGCATGAGTTCAAATCCCAATGTTGAGCTCAAATGTAATAAAAAGTTGTTGGCGTTGTAATTCAATTTCGTAGCGATGATAGCTTAGTGGTTAGCGCATTCGAGCAGTCGCCGAGGGGCGTTGGTTCAATTCTAAGTAATGAGCTTGAGCTGTCAATGAAGGAAAACATCGTGAGTGAAAACATGGCATGGTGACAGGGTACATTCTAGTACTCGGCTGGCTAGCTACCACCCTCAAGTTGAAAATCTGCCGCCAAGCATCTAACGGTGTATTCCCGCAGCCTCACTTGAAAGCTAATTCAATTCCAGGCTGGGTGTGCTTTACCATTTTCGACCACACCGTCACTTTACATCAGGTGAGCTGTGGTCAAACACCTAGCCTAACAACCATAAAAAAAAAAAAAACAAACAAAAAAATACTCGAATCAAACATAGGAAGAAAAACCGGAGGTGGCTGTGTCGTAGGAACGACCGTGTGTACGAGAATTCAGGTACATTATGGAACACAAATAAGTCCTTCGGATTTTCATGTTTCAAGTCTTCAGTCAATATAACAAATTTTGTTTTTAAATTGTTTAGCTATCGAGTGGTATAATTAATTATTAAACGTATAAAATAAAAATGTAGCTGCAATACCATGATTTTGTTATTATTAGGTTTCTGAATAGCCTCCCACTATGAAAGCAATTAAAAAGTATATCTACAATAATATTTAACGGCGTAAGTAAAATAAATGTTAAGGTAGTTCGATTTCCATACAAATGTTTTTTAACCATTTATGGACAAATGCAGACATAATTTTACAGTGAAATCACAGCTACTGGCATTTATTTTGGTCTTTATATGCGGTAAATAAGAATTGCTTGAATAAAACAGTAGATTATTAGCATGAAATCAAATTTATGAATGATTTAATAATTTATGGTTTTTGAACAAAACAGTAGATTATGCTAACCGCAAATAAAGACCAAAATAAATGTCAGTAGCTGTGATTTCACTGTAAAATTATGCTCCATTTGTCCATAAATGGCAAAAATTTGTTTGTATGGAAATCGAACCACCTTAATACAAAAAATGCAAATAGAATATTTTTAAAAAGAAAACTCCTTTTAATATTCGATGTAAAACGGTAATCTGATGTTTAATAATTTAAAAATCGGCCGTCAACTTTGAAAGGGTGGACAGGTTAATTATTGTAAAGAAAATTGAACTCTCGGGTAATTTTACGTTTC
The DNA here is from genome assembly GCA_905404145.2 of Biston betularia. Classification (NCBI taxonomy): domain Eukaryota; kingdom Metazoa; phylum Arthropoda; class Insecta; order Lepidoptera; family Geometridae; genus Biston; species Biston betularia. The sequence continues at coordinate 4,625,847 of FR989877.1, forward strand.
GTTTAACCCGGATTGAAGTGTTAAATTACGATCTAAAATTGGTTGAAATTTCTTTTAACTAAAAATATGTGAAATTCAAAGTAATGGGGAACCGATTTTGATGATGAGGAAATGGACAAAATGATGAACTTTTTGAAATGGATCAAAATATGCCAGTGTTATTAAGAACCAAGACTGCTAATAAAAATATTTGGTGCTGTAAATAGAAAAATTCTTTACTGTTCACACCAAATAAGAGACAGGAAAATTGACACAGTGATCCAGCCTTCAAATAAAGTTTGTACTTTAGGAACCAGATAACTGATAGAATATAGTGGAACTGGAAGTTATAAGCCTGCATGTATACATACATCCAGTATGTATACATGCAGACTTATAACTTCCAGTCTAAGTTTATACGGAAGGCTAAGTCGCTAATTATTGTCAAAAATAAGCTCAAGCTGTTATAAGTATTTCATCAGTTGTCTAGTTACTATAAATTAATACTAATTAAACTTTTTAAATTAATACTATTTACAAATTTATGCAAAAAACTTAAATCTAAAAGTCCGTCAGAGGAGGGTGTATGTGGCAGAATGCTGGCAGCATTGCCACGCTGGATGGCAATGTTAAGCTTTTGAACAAAGTAGATACAAGAATTCTGGTCACCTGAAGCCTCCTTAGTGTTGCTTAGTTTAGAGCTTAGATGTGTAATGTCCTACGATATTACATTTGCATACTTATAAACACTCGAAAAACACAAGCTTTGTAAAGTATTATAATGCAGCAAAAAGAACACGCACTCCCTCCAAATAAAACGTATTTAATTAAAGTTGAATTCCTATGCTTATAAGTGTAAGCTTATAAGCATAGGAGCAAGCTTACATTTTGTAAATAGGTAGTATAATTTAAGGTATTTTTTATTTTGTTTAATAAAACTTTATAACAGTGTAAGCTACGTTGATGTCTATTTAAATGCAATTCGGAAGTTCAAGAGTCAGTTCATCTGTTGTTATTTTCATAAAGTACTGTTACTTATTATATGGATAGTGAGCGTTCGCAACATGAATGGCCACTTCACTGTTTAAAACTCGCATTCAAATTAGCTTTGGAGTTCACAGGAAAACTAAGCTGTGTTTTTTCCTTGTAGAGGACTCCAGCAACGTAAATAAAAGGTCGAAAAAGCAATGAAAGATGCAATGAAATTCGTTTTATAGACGTCTGTTTAAATGAATACCTTGGCGGAGGAAGGCTTTCATGAAATCAAATTAAATTGCCCAAAGGTCCGTTGATAGTCAATTCAAACTTCAATCCTATAAATACATTTTGTTTGTTGATATTGATCTGGTACTGTTAGCATAACTGATTTCCGATAAGGGGCTATCAATTAGGCTTGAATTTCTGTAATTTATATGTTCTACGATGCTTTTGAATTGGTTTCATCTGATTTTGATGGTTTTGTTTAATGATATTAATGGGATAAACATCCAAAATGGTCTTTTAACAACTTAATAATTTTAATAATTACGTACCTAGTACGGTAATGATAAAAAAACAGCTATCATTTTCACCCGCTAGGAGGGCTGGATCAGAGTTTATTTTTTTTTGTGTTTTTTTTCTGAACTGGGGCCAGCTGTACAAATTTCAAATGTAAGACCTACCCCACGGGAGTATCATGACGACGATGTCATCGGCAACTTTATTGAGTTTTTTTTTTGTAAGAGACACCCGATGTTCTTCTTCTTCTTTGATTTTGGCGTCGCATTTTGTACATTTGCCAGTGTCGAGTGCTTTGATATTTTCAAGTTTTATCAGTTAAAAAATATTCAAAGTCCAGTCTTAGTCAAGATATGCTACGTGGATATTGCAAATAATGGCAAATTAAAAAAGATGTAAAACTAAAACATGTTATTTTTCAAGCATTTTTTCAGTCCATTGATAACCTAAATAAACGGAAATTCGATACCTAAAAATAGTGTCTTTATCAAATATTTTAGCTTTTTTTCTTTAAAAAAAACATAAATAATGCTCACAAAACGTTCATAAACAAATAAACAAACAAATGTGAATAAATTTTTTTTTTTTTTTCCTTCTTTGTATTGCAATCTGTCCTTTAGACATGTGAATGAACAAATGTTTGTTCTGTGTCTGGGTGTTCTGTATGTATTATAAGTATGCATTTACAAAAAAAAGTATTTATGTATTCTATCAGTTATCTGACTTCCATCACACAAGCTCTGCTTAGTTTGGGGCCTATGGCTCTGTGTGTATTGTCCTACGATATTTATTTATTTATTTTTATTTTATTTATATAATTTATTATCCGTTTAACTAAAAATTTAGATTATAGAGCAATAGCTTTATTCCTAATAAATAGAATTACATTTCTGAGTTACGTTTGCGTACTTTTGAGCAATAATATGGTCAAGCGGTAAATTCTATTTTTATCCTTATTCTTTTATGCAAATGCAAAAACAAACATTTTATTGAAAACACCAAATTTACAGGTCATTTTTCCATTCATATATAAAAATAACATTAAAAACAGGATAAATTATTAATATGATTAGGGAATAGCGTGTGGGTGGAGCGAACGTGGGATTTTTATTTGATCCCGGGAGCCTGATCTTAATCTTTGTATAGTTTCCAGTATTGTTTCGGAAATAAACATTTATTTTAGTTTTTATACTAGAACGAGAAGGGTCTCGTACGTTATATATAGTATTCGTACTATTAAAGAAACAGGAGTAGTATCATTATGTGAAACTATCGTACATAAAGGCCCTGTCCATTAACAGTTAACTAACACATTCAAAGGTGTCGCGCCAATCTATCAGAAGGGTTGAAATTAGGTATAGCATTTAAATTGAAATACTGGCGCTACTAACTCGATTTCTGGGGGTTGGACGGAGGCGGGACGTGGTGTTTTCAGCATACCGCATCATAAACCCCGTAGCATATAACACAAAATCTTATTATACTAGCAAACCAAAATCACTTGTAAACGAATAACATACAAATATTTATTTGCAAGTTTTTATCTATATATAGTAAGTATTGCATATATAGGTATGTTTCGTTTTTGTAAAATAGCGTAATCACGTTTAAGCGAAACGGTGTCTTTGTTTGTCAGATATAGTGTAGGTACAATATAAATTATCTATGGTTTGCTTATCCTCATTTGCACAATTACTTTTTTAAAGTATTTACTATAACCAATTCTTGTAAATCTAGGAAGTAAAATTATTTCATTTCATTAATAGAAAGCTGTAAACAAACACTCAACATAGGAAAGCTTCAAACATTACATACTGTAGCGACGTCACATAAAGATATCCTTCACCATCTAAATGTGTAATCCTCCGTATATATTGTGTGCTTCAAGATACCACGATCATAACTATTGTCCCAAACAGTGTCCCTACATTAGACTTACCACTAAAATCGAGGAAATTTCTCAACTTGGCAACACTGATGGCGGGCGGTACCCGTGACTCTAACAGCCTGTTCCTCGAATGGACCGGAAATTCACTCTATGTTATTACCTTTTAGAGCCGGCTTAGTTCCGTGTGTAATTGCATTATGAGTGAATGTTTTATCTCCCCGGGGATAATCCGAGAGACGGCTGAATGGATAAATAGAGTTGGACGTATGTTCAGGCGGGAATTTAAATTTCATTCGTTATAATTTACGTAATAGTATGTCAGTTCTAGAAGGAGATATAATATTTGAAATATATCTTTGTCATAAAATTACTAGACCCTCAATGATCGTATTTAAAAGTGATTAGATGTTTATTTATAAGCAAAAGGAACATAAAAAGAATGTTTTTTTTTATGAATGACGATGTGGTCATAGATGGTGAATACACCAAACTTAGAATGGAAATTCACTTTCAAATGACGCTGCCGAAATACGTCTTTAGGTGCCTGAAAGCAGATTTTTATTACGAGAGCTAAAAAGCCTACTACCACGCTGTGGTTTCCTTACGATGTTTACCTTTACTGGCAACTCAAGCTCACTGTTGCAATTGATTGATTAAATAATTCTTGATTTTTTTTTTTAATTTATGTAATGAGACGAACAAGACGCCCTCCTGATGGTAAGAGATAATGCCTCTCCATGACCATTGCAGCGATACACAGAACTTTGAGTAGTAAAACAAAGTCCAGGGCATCGCTGCTTTGGCACTTATCAATTTGAGATTAGATGGTTAGTCTCAAAAGCCCTGTAATTTTGTTAGCTGCAGTACCCTTTAAACTGGAACACAGTAAAGTTTGCACACTACTGCTTGGCGGTAGAATATCTGGTACTGCGGTGGTATCTACATAGACGACCTCTTGCTAAGGAAATCTACCACCAAATAAATACACACATTAGATACAGAAGAAAAATAAACAAGGACTTGAACCCAACCCCTCCGTCTTGTGCTCCAACGACGCCAGTCACTGAACTATCGCCGTTACAAAACGTATCTAAACATATGACTCATATAATCCTAAACTTTAACGTTTAGGAGTGTAAGATAATATTATCTCATCTCTATCGTATCTTCTCTAAATAGTACGAAACATAGTCTGTTCGTCATCCGCGTCTGTCTGTTTCTCCGCTTACTTCTTCTAAACCACATAACACAACATGTTTATACAATTTTCATTAAAATCTATGTAGATGTTTATGTACGAAAGGACATTATATGTATATAATACATTTTAATAAATCTTTTGTTTATGTAAAGAAATTAAATGTTTTGTTACCAAGCCACCAAAATAAATAGTACTCGTTCAAAGCCGGATCATGTAGATAGTGTCCATACATTTGAACTCATTTGGTAAAATATATCTGCTTTAAGAGTTGAAGGAGGTGGGTTCGATTCCCGCCCAGGACAAATATGTATCGATTTATGTGATTTATGTACATTTATATAACGATGTATGTTTGCTATAAAAAAGTATGTAAGTATTCTATTAGCTATCTAGTTACTATAATACCTAGACAGCGCTATGTCAAAAGTCCAAACGATACTAATTTATTTATTTAATTTGGTTTCCCCCGTGAAAAAACGTACACTTGTAATTTGTACTGACAAAGATATAAATAAATAAATATCATAGGACATTACACACAGCGCCATCCGAGCTCAAACTAAGCAAAGCTTGTACTATGGAAGTCAGATAACTGATGGAACACTAAATTATTACTTTTTTGTAAACACTTATAATCCAGTTCCATTCTAGGCTAGATGTGCTTTACCACCTTCGACCACACTTTCACTCATCAGATGAGCTGTGGTAAAACACCTAGCATGTCAATCATAAAAAAAAATACATACAATACTGTACAGTACAGTATATTTTGTATATAAAAATATCATTGCCATAAAAATACATTTTCCAATATTGAAATGTTATTGTCGTGTACAAAGTGGATTCCAAGAGCCCCTGGAATAGGACGAAAACACTTGACACATACAAACGAGCAAGAGCCCTCCAATTTGTTGAGATGTCGCTACCTTTACAGAACGATTCAATATTATTGTATACACTCCGACGGCTTTCAAATTATAATTACACAATGTTAAAATAATTTATCAAATATTTAATTGTTAATTAAAATCGGCAGCATTTCGCCATTTGAAAAGCTTACTGTATTTTCAACTGGCTTCATATAAGAGACCTTTATTACTTGGTGGCGGTAGGTCGTCTAGGTAGGTACCACCGTAGTACCAGGTAAGCAGAAGTGTGTAAGCATTACTGTGTTCTGAATTGATAAGACACAAAATTACACGGTGGTTGTGACTTGAGGCTACCTATTGAAAGTATCACAGCACTAATAAGTTTCAGAGATGCCCTAGACTTTGTTTTGCTAACAAAAGTTCTGTGTATCGCTGCAATGGTCATGGACAGGCGTTATCTTTTTTTGTAGCGATGATAGCTCAGTGATTAGCGCGGTAGGTTCGCATACCGAAGGGCGTGGGTTCAAACCCCAACAATGAGCTTGAGCTGCCGGTGAAGGAAAACACTGTATGGAGGTAGGGTACTTTCTAGTACTCGGCTGACTAGCTACCACCCTCAAGTTGTAAATCTGTCGCCAAGCATCTAACGGTGTGTTCCGGCAGCCTCACTTGAGAGCCAGTTCCATTCCAGGCCAGGTGTGTTTTACCATCTTCGACCACACCGTCACTTAACATCAGGTGAGCTGTGGTCAAACGCCTAGCCTGTCAACCATGAAAAAAAACCACCAAAAGTCTCAAAGTAATGAGCGCCAAAGCAGTGATGCCTTGGGCTTTGTTTAGTTGCTCAAAGTTCAGAGTATCGCTGCAATGGTCATGGACAGGCGTTATCTCTTACCATCAGGAAAGCATCTCGTTCGTCTCATTACTTTTTACATTAAAAAAAAAAGTTGCTTAACAATAAACTATGACTAAAAGATAGTTTGTTAACTTTCAATCAAATTCCAGACGCTCTCACGTAATTTTATTACAGCCATAAAGAAAGTATGCTCAATGGAGAGCGATATTTACTGAACCATTGAGCAAGTTGGCCAATAGACGTACGCTTATAGGTTTTCGATTTTTTACGCATGAAGATTGATAAGAGATATATATTAATTGGAGTCTTAAGTGGTTAATAATAAGAGCAATAAGTTAATTTTTTTTTATCCCACCTTTCCCATTGCTGGGCAAAGGCCTCTTCTTCTTTTCCATGCCTCTCTGTGAAGGTCCAATCCTTTTCATGAGCATAGAGCCCGTCTTCAAATAAACTATAGAGTATTTTATACATTTACAAATACCAAAGAAGAAAACTAAAAGATTCATTAAAAAAAGTTCTTAAAAACACTAGAACCTTAAAATTAATTTGTATCTCCTCAGCAAGACAAACTAACCCAAACGTACGTACGCTAGCGGCGTCACCGTGCTGAGTTGCCAATGAAGTTTGCTGTGTTAGGTACTAACTAGTCCTGGTGTCACGAACTCTCTCTTAGGTGAAGATAGAACGTTTGCCTCTAGCATCCGCACCAGCACTGTGATAGTGGGGAGATGGCCAGACGCAAATGTGCTTCAACATTGCATCTGGAACGGAACCACAGAACCAGCGTAAGCCCATCGGACCACTTATCATCTGACCAAGACATACCAGAGGGCTTTTTATCCATCGCATGCTTCAGAAAAAAACTAAGATTCTTCAAGAGAACTGGTTTTATGACTTTGACGATTATTTAAAAATAAGAGATTCTTAAATTACTAGTAAGTAATTACAATATTTTTGTTTTTATTCACATTTAATTATATTGACACATTTTTTTTTATATGTGACATATTATTTCATTGACATTTTCATTGTATTGGCATATGCTATAATTTTGATATTTTTAAATACGAATGGAAAAATGACCTGTAACTTTGGTGTTATTAATAAAAGATTTGTATTTGTATATTTATTCTATTAAAATTATTTTATTTATTTTTGTTCACAGATACCGGGGTCCGTGACCTTTGTCAACTTGAATTACATTTTTTGTTACAATATTGCAATATAGGAAGAGGAAAGTTAGTCATATTAATTTAATCTGAATCTAAGATTAAAGCAGGTACAAGTTTGTGTATATACCGCGAGCAGACCAGCGACTCGCAAGCAGCACCCTATCACGAGTATGACGCATGTGCCAGCCATCTCCCTCCTCAACCATATCTGAGGGAAGAGAGTGACCCGACACACGACGCCGCCGCAAGGAGTCTTCGATGGTGAGCATGAATGCTCAAGGCATACACACAATCCTTATTTCTATTTACATCTAACGATTACATTTTATTTTACATTACATTCGATTTATTATTATTTATGGTTCTTAAAATTATTTATAAACCTTTAGTAAATTATGTCTTATTCTGCAGAAATACAAATAATCTTTGCAGCTTACAGCCCGCTGACTCACCTTAACGTAAAATGTATTATACAAGTGAAAACTTCAAAGACTCAAGGCACAAGAGACAAAATTATCGTAGATAAAGAAAATCATAGACAAATCTTAGAATAGATCTATAAATAAAATCTTAACTGTTCGCCACATAAAATTTAAAGTTTTTTTTTGTGGTCTGTAGTATTACAGTTTACTTGTTAATTGATCTCAAGTTGTCTAGGAAGGTACCACCGCAGTACCAGATATTATGTTCCTACACAGTAGTATGTAAACATTACTGTGTTTGTCTGGTACTGCAGCTAGCAAAATTACAAGGCTGTTAAGACTAACCATCTAATGTCTCAAATGTTTTTTGTTATTCAATGTTCTGCGTATTGCTGTAATGGTCGTGGACATGTGTTATCTCTCACCATCAGCAGAAAGGCTCATTCGTCTCTTTAATTTTACATGAATAAATATTGTAGGTTTTCTATTATTAGTTTCAGACATGAAATTAAGGACTTCAAAGAAATCAGCTTTTATGTTTTTATCTGTGAACAAAAATAAAACGCTTTCCTTTCATGTCTCAAAATCACACGAGTGTGCAGGTGTTAGGCAGAATTTTACGTGAGCGGTATACTAAAGGAATCACTGCGGCTGGCTCCAGTGTAGCGTGTTAGCGCGACACTTGTGTCTGACACTTGTCGGACACCGGCGTCCTGGACGCAAACACAATTTATAAACCTGTTCAAAATGTATACGCTTTTTTAACACTGAATAGCATTTGTTTAATGATGAAGTATTTAATAGAAGCATATTAGTACCTAGATATTTTTTTTAAATTCTTGCGAAAATCAAAGTCATATCTTGAATCTGTCATTGTGACGACTTTCCTTCCAATATTTTCAGTACAAAAATATCACGCAGTAATATCACAAATGACCCTTTTTTTCAAACAAAAATAATATGTGAGTGTCGTTTGGAAAACGTCTTAGCCAAACAGCAAATTTTTCCTTTTCGGCGACATCAAAAGCAGAAGGAGTTGTTTGTCCGTGCGTAGATATACTAATAATTTTACCGAGATTCACATTATAGGACACCCGTCCTCTCCACTTTACTGTTTAATATTTATGCTGTGGCGTACGTGAGTGGTTTGCTAAGGGAATTGCCGTGACCACCGGTGTACCGCGTTTATAGTTTAGAGACTTTACAGACACTAGTGTCGGGACACTCCGACACTCTTCCTTGTAGTGTAGCGACACGAAGTCCATACACAAATGCAATTTACAAAACAATTTGAAGCTGTCATATAAATAAATAATAGAAATACAATACTTGGTGTATGCAATAGTGAAAAAGGTTATCAAGTAAGTTTTTGAGACAGCCTTGTTGGCTCATTGGCAGTATATCTGTCTTAAGAGCTGTAGGGTGTCGGTTCGATTCTCACTCAGGTTGAACATCTTGTGGTATAAACAAATGTGTGATCTGTGTCTGCGTGTTCTGTATGTATTATAAGTATGTATTTACAAAAAAAATATCTATCAGTTATCTGACTGCCTTATTACAAGCTTTGCTTAGTTTAGGGTTAGGTGGCGCTATGTGTTATATCCAAAAAAAATCAAGAAAGGTTTGTTTATGGTTGAAATACTAGTTGTTCACAAATGGTAAACACACCTAGCATGGAAGGTTCACCGGTTATCAAGTTAGGTTGCTGAGGGATACAGTTAGGTACTCAGCCACAAATTTTCAACTTGAGAGTGATCTAGCTAGCCAGCCGAGTACTAGAAAGAATAGCATGATGGTTTCCTCACATTTTCCTTCAGCAAAAGCTTGCACTGTTTGGAGTTGAACCCACGCCTTTTGAAGTGTGATCTGACCACGCCAACCACTGAGTTATTTGGACGATATTCTGCCGTCGAGCGTCACTAATATGTAAACAGTAGGTACTGTGTTATCTCTGTAGTAAACTAGAGTCTATTTGTAAATCTGCAGCCAAGCACCTAACGGTGTCTTCCGCCAGATTTACAAGCTTGGTGTGTTTGCCACTTTCGAAAAAAACGTCTTTACTTTTAATGTAAAAGTAATTTGACGAAGAGAGTACTCTTCTGATGGTAAAAAATAACGCATGACCATCGCAGCGATACACAGAACTCTGAGTAACAAAACATAGTCCGGCCCATCGCTGGTTTGGCATTCATTACTTTGAAATTTTCGATAATTTGTCTCAACATTATAGTATCTTTAAGAAGCTTTTCCAATTAAATTTTCCATGATCCGTATTCTCATTTAACGTAATGAAGTCTTGGATCATATATATAGCTATCGAGTGGTGTAATTAAATTTTGGATGTAGATAAAATATGTGAAGCTGGAACACGAAACAGTTTCCCCTGATTTTGCTATTATCAGTCATGATAAAACTCCAACTATGGAATCAAATTTAACGTATTCAAGTCAAAAACTTGTTATTAACAATGTAACAGTGAAGCAGTGATGCCCTGGACTTTGTTTTGTTACTTAATAAAGTTCTGTGTATCGCTGCGATGGTCATGGGTAAGCGTTATCTCTTACCATCAGGAGAACGTCTCGTTCGTCTCAATACTTTTTACAATAAAAAAAAAATAAAAAAAATCTCATGCTTTGAGTTTTTAACCACAAAAAAAAAGGTAAATAAACAAAAAATAAAACAAATAAATATCGTTGTACATTACACACAGCGCCATCTGACCCCAAACTAAGCAGAGCTTGTACTATGGGAGTCAGATAAGAGATAGAATACTTAAATACTATTTTTTTTTGTAATTACATACTTATAATACATACAGTACACCTAGACACAGAACAAACATTTGTTTTATATCATAAAATGCTGTCCTGGGTGGGAATCGAACCCACGCCCCACAGCTCTTGATGCAGACATGCTACCAATGAGCCAACAGGGCTGTCAATGATACTAAAAAAATCAGCGAGGTTGGCTAAAGATATATTCGCAAAAGCTTAGCGTTTATTTACAGACAAAATATCAATTTTTGGGTATGAAAGAAATTCTGGTTATGAATTCAGCAGGCGAATTCACAGCCAGACAGAGCTTTTGTCCGAAAAGGTGGAAATTTTATTATGTTACACATGCTTGCTTATACATTCATGGATAATATATATTCGCAAGAATTTTATTCTGTTTAAACTTTGGTGCCATTAATCTGTTGAAATTTCTGTAAGATTATTGTTCGTTGTGATGAAGCATATAAGTTTAGGTTGTGCTTTACCATTAATTTTAGGTTTTACTGGAAAATCTTAGAATTTACCGTAGTTCAGGCTTTTACAGTAACATATACAAGTAATTAAATTTAAAATTCTAATTCTAATTTAAAAAACTCCCGACAATGTAATCCGCCATTTTGTGATGGTCAAACATCGCTAAGAATATTCCCGACGGTTTTGGCGGGAACACGGAAAGAGTCGTGTCGCCCCATTGTATTTTTTTCAAAAACTTGTGTTTTGTCGAGTGCTTATGCATAAAAATTGTGGTGTTTTATCCATAAAGTGCCGGATTACCAGAGCGAGTGTGCGAAAATGATATAATGCGGTTAAACATGACTTTTCGTGTTGCTTCCAAAACTCCATCGAAGCTTTAGTAAAGTCACTACTTTACTAAAACATGACTGGACTTGACTGACACGGACTAGTCCTTGACCAAGACAGGACTTTGACTATAACTTTAGCTACTAGGCAACTTATTTAACTTTATTTTTTTTTAAATATGAAACACTTGACACTGACACTGGCTCACTCAAGATGCGACGCGAAAACTAAAGAAAAAAAAAATCCCGACTAATTCAACTTTTAAACAAAAAAAAAACGAAATCAAAATCGGTTCATCCGTTCGGGAGCTACGACGCCACAGACAGACAGACACACACACAGACACGTCAAACTTATAACACCCCATCGTTTTTACGTCGGGGTTAAAAATAGAGAGAGAAAAGCCAGTCTCTTGATGTAACCGCCAATAATGTTCCCAAAAACATTGACGCTACCGAAAACGAACAAATTAGCTTCCTGTCAAAATAAATAGATTCTTCTTATTGTTACTAAATTTCTTTCCTTTCTATAAACAGTGAGGTTTTTTTTCGTCGTATATTTTTATTTCATTTGTAGTGATGATAGCTCAGTAATCAGCGCGGTCGGTTCACACACCGAAGGGTGTGGGTTCAACCCCCAATAATAAGCTTGAGCTATCGGTGAAACCATACATCGTGAGAAAACCATAGCATGGTGGTACTTTCCACCATGGTGGTGGTGGTCAGCTGAGTACTTTCTAGTACTCAGCTGGCTAGCTACCACCTTTAAGATGAAAATCTGTCGCCAAGCACCTATCAGTGTGCTCCGGCAGCCGCACTTAAGTGCCAGTTTCATTCCAGGCCAGGTGTGTTTACCATCTTTGACCACACCGTCACTTGACATCAGATGAGCTGTGATCACTAGCCCGTCAATCATAAAAAAAGAGTGTGTCATTCGTCTCATTAAATTTACAAAAAGAAAATAGTGCGATACAAAACATGACGTCATGTCTACTTACGCATGAAGCAGTCTGCCAGGCATCTAACCCTAACTAATTTTACAAAGTAGCGCGGTTCTCAAATTAATCATAATTAGGTCGGCAAATACAACGGGCACATATTCATGAGTGTCTACAAATTTCTAATTGAGTTATTTGAGTCAATAGTCATACCTGGTAGTAGATTTCCTTAGCAGGAGCTAGGTAGGTACCACCGTAGTGCCAGATATTCTGCCGCCAAGCAGTGGGGCTGCAAAGTTCTGGAGTGGAGACCACGGACCGGCAAGCGCAGCGTAGGACGTCCACCCACAAGGTGGACAGACGACCTAGTAAAGACCGCAGGAACGCGCTGGATGCGAGCCGCTTCCAACCGGTCTTTATGGAAGTCAATGGGGGAGGCCTATATCCAGCAGTAGACGTCCTACGGCTGAAATGATGATAATGATGATGCAGTCGTGTGTAAACATTACTGTGTTTCGGTTTGAAGGGTACTGCAGCTAGCGAAATTACAAGGCTTTTGAGACTTACCATCGAATGTCTCAAAGTAATGAGCGCCAAAGCAGCGACGCCCTGGGATTTATTTTGCTACACAAAGATCTGTGTGTGTGTGTGTGTATTCACCATTTTCAACCACACCATCACTTAACATCAGGTAAGCTGTGGTCAAACGCCTAGCTGGGCATCTATAAAAAAATCACGCCAAATCAGCTGTTTTATAGAAAAGTCATGATTCGTGGGCAAAAGAGCACGTTTGATATTTTAGACCATATCGTCACAGGAGTTTTGTCTACTTAGAAAAGCGACGAAAATCTCAATTTGTTTTTTTGCGATACCAGATTTGTGTAAAATTAAAGTTTAAGCGGAACTTCTGGACAAGAAGTCTCCTGCTCCAAACTAGCCCGTATAATCTCACATTAGTATTCCTCCCGCAGCATCCCACGGATAGACGATAACTATTCCACTACCCTTTATTCTCTATTAACTCTTTGTAATCTTATAATATTGAACGGGCAATTCTGCTCCGTGCACATGTGTGTTAAACTTTGTTCGAAAAAGGAATAGACGCCGACGAGCCACGTTATAACTACATATATAGGTATAACAAAGATATCTACACTAAGAGGAAAGAGTTTGTTTGTATTAAATAGGCTACGAAACTACTGGACCGATTTCAAAAATTCTTTTACCGTTGGAAAGCTACACTATCCCCGGGTGACATACGTTACTTTTTATCCCTGTATTCTCACGGGAACGGGAACTACATGGATAAAACTGCGAGGCGTCCGCTAATCTATCTATCTATACTATTATAATGAGGAAAGCTTTGATTGTTTGTTTGTACTGAATAGGCTCCGAAACTACTGGACCGATTTCAAAAATTCTTTCACCTTTGGAAAGCTGCACTATCCCCGGGTGACACAGGCAACTTTTTATCCCTGTATTTTTACGGGAACGGGAACTATGCGGGTGAAACCGCGAGGTGCCCGCTAGTAAAATACATACTTAGTAATTGAATTGTGACGCTATGAACTCTAATTAATGTGTACTGTTAGTGTAAGCTAAGATAATTACATTGCTTTGTTAGTTAGTTAAATTAAATCCGTTGGACCGTATTATAGTGATATAATTGTCATAATTAGGATCCCAGAATATATAACAATAGAATAATTATTATTGTTGGCTCATTGGTAGACAGCCCTGTTGGCTCATTGGTAGACAGCCCTGTTGGCTCATTGGTAGCATGTCTGCTTCAAGAGCTGTAGGGCGTGGGTTCGATTCCCACCCAGGACAAGCATTTTGTGATATAAAACAAATGTTTGTTCTGTGTCTGGGTGTACTGTATGTATTATAAGTATGTATTTACAAAAAAAAAGTATTTAAGTATTTTATCAGTTATCTGATTCCCATAGTACAAGCTTTGCTTAGTTTGGGGTCAGATGGCGCTGTGTGTAATGTCCTACGATATTTATTTATTATTATTTATTATTTATTATCACTAAGCATTGAATGTGAAAATGAAGTCCTTACTGAAGCTCAGAAAAGTAAGTTGTGAGTATTTGTTATATACCATAACCAGCCACTATATGTACTTATATATAGTGCCCGACATCCATGTTGGCTCATTGGAAGTATATCTGCTTTAAGTGCTGTAGAGCGTGGGTTCAATTCACACACAGGATAAACATTTTTTGGTATAAACAAACGGATATTCTGTGGCTGGATGTTAAGTATGTATTTACAAAAAAAAAAATTTTAAACACTATCAGTAGTCAGATTTCCATAGTACAAGCTTTGCTTAGTTTGGGGTTTAAACGACGCTGACTTTAATGCCCTACAAAATAATATTTATTATTTTCAATTATTTATAAATATGTAAATGTAAAGTATTGACTTTTTCTGTTTGTTTGCTCTGTGTCAAATTTCAGCAAAATCTATTTAGTAGTTTTTTCGTGAAAGAGTAACAAACATCCATCAATTTATCCATCCAAACTTTCACATTTATTATATTAGTGGGATAGTGGAATTTGTTAATGGTAAATTTCTATCTTATATAAATTAATTAAATTGAACTGAATTAAATGTATTGACTCAGGATTAATTTTAATACATTTTCATTTCTAATATGATTACATTTCAATCAAGGGTTTATTTTTCTTTTAACTTTTCCATCCGCCACGATACTTACGAGCCGAACTGTTCAAACTTTCATGCATTCCGCTAACTGAGTTTGGCCTAACTAAACATCCTGTTTGAAATCAAAACAGACGAATTGGTCCAAATCGCGTACGCCCTTACTCCTTGATCTTATAACTTATTCAAGGCGGCTCCTTCACAGTTTACATTCGCCAGTACCTTAAGTGGGGTTTTACCTGCGTTGTAATAACAGGATTTTAATTTTTTTTTTTTTTTTTTTTTTTATACATGATAGGTTCGCGTTTGACTACACCCTGCCTGATGTCAAGCAGGACGCAGTCCGAGATGAAGCACGCTTACCTAGAAAAAAACCTGTTTACTCTAGATTTGAAGACACCCAAATTGTACTTCACGGGAAAAAACAGACGCCGGCAGAGAGAATTAATAATATTCGAGTGTTTTTGTTAGGATGTAGTCATTTGTCTCCTAAGTATTTTTTTTACTGTTGACAAGCTAGGCGATTGGTTACAGCTAACCTGATTTTAAGTGACAGTGTGGTCGAAGATGGTAAAGCACACCGAGCTTGGAATGGAACTGGCTGTAAAGTGAGGCTGCCGCAGCTGAGTACTAAAAAATACCCTAACACCAAACGATGGTTTCCTCGCGATGTTTTCCATCACATGTTTGTCTACTACCACTTACCACATAAACAATGAATTCTACATACATAGAAAAAAACTTTAAAATAGAGGTGTATGTATGCAAAACGAACAACCATTTTGCACGATGACATAGGTACCTTCGTGATGTTTTTAAACACAAAAAAAAATTTAACTAAATTTTATTCTTTATATTAATATTTATTGTGGCGTACCAAAAAAGATGTATAGACTGCGATCAGGTCACTTAATACGTAGTAAATAGGCACTTAAATTACTTAACTCACTTCTCAAAAAAGAAGGTAAAAATTCTCAAAAAAGAAGGTAAAAAAAGCTTACATTTGCACTGACTGATACCTAACTGATGCAAACATCTCTCATTGTTGCCGTTTGTGTGAAACTAAACAACTGCAAATCTTTCCACTGTGACGTTTTCCCTGAAAGCTGGCCTCGCGAGCCCGTTAAGCGCGCTCCCTATTACAATCCAACCAACTTATGTTATAGACAAGTGGTCAAACGAAGGAACTAAATATTTTCTACAGATTGCTAGCATTTTATTTCATGTTTGCGATTGTGGCTCTACTATATAACTTTGTAGATGACATGGCAGCAATGTATGTGCTGGACCAGCTTAATTTATACGTTTGCTACGCTTATTTCCGATTCGTTTTCCTGATTAAGTTATGAGATTGTATTAGATGAGACGTTTGCGTGATCTCGTTTTGTACGTACTTTTTGCCAGACAATGGCATGAACAAAGAGTAGAGATTGAAACAGCGGTAAGTGTATTGGGGATCTTTGTACCTACACTTCATTTTTTTCTTCTCATAGGTATATATATATATATATATACGGATTGATTTTTTTTCCAGTGCGTGAATTTATAGCACGCAATAAGAATCGTTAATAAAACATATTTCACTACTAAATAGTAAAAAGTGTCTCGACCAAGCGCTCGAAGAGTCAACACGTCCTGAGGATGCCTCGTGTAGAGGCGAAACACGTGTCGGCAAGTGGTTACTGCAGCGAGAGGAGGATTTTAAGACTTATGGTTATTTTTATTAGATTTCTTGTTAATTTAATTAAATTTTTGTCAAATTATATTTTTAGGTTTATGTCAAATTAGTTCTAGATATTAAGTAAGATTAGCTTTTTAATTAATAAACTGTGTCAAATTAGTTTAAGTCCTCATCACTGTTGGAACTGGAACGACTGTTAAGCGGAAATAAAATAGTATATACTTTAAACATTCAAAATGAACTTCCGCAAAGTAACGCCTGAATCAATCAATTAATAAAAAGTACTTTTTTTTGCATATTGGCCACAGAATTTAGCCACAAAAAAAATGCCACTTTACTTACGTAGTAACTATTTCTCAACTGTGTAGGCACAGATTACTAAATAGTAGGCACGGGTCTGTGATACTCGCATTGTGACTCTGATTTTTGAGTGTGTGGTGGATTTATTCTGGTCAAGTTTTCTCGATATTTTTGTACTAACGTGGATAAAAAAAACGTCTGTTTATTTGTAATGAAGTTGACGTGTACGAAATGTGCGCACTCTCAATAAAGTCTTCATGTTAATGTTTTTTTTTTCATGTAAAAGTTTTGAGACAATCGAGTCGCTCTCCTGATAGGTATCTTCTAGTGCTTTTTTTAATCGTTGACAAGCTAGGTGTTTGACCACAGCTCACCTGATGTTATATGACGGTGTAGTCGAAGGTGGTAAAGCACACCTAGCCTGAAATTTGAGGCTACCGGAACACACCGTTAGATGCTTGGCGGCAGATTTTTAACTTGTGGTTGGTAGCTAGCCAGCCGAGTACTAGAAAGTACCTTACCACCATGCTATAGGTTCCTCACGATGTTTTCCTTCACCGGCAGCTCAAGCTCATTGTTGGGGTATGCCACCCACGCCCTTCGGCATGCCAACCGACCGCGCTAACCACTCGGCTATCATTGCTTCATCTTCGACCGCATCGTTGCTTTCCATCAGGCGAGTTGGTGGTCAAACGTGGACTTATCCGTATTAAAAAAAACTTATATTAGATAAATAAATATCGTACGTAGGACTTTACACACAGCGCCATCTGACCCCAAACTAAGCAAAGCTGGTACAATGGAAGTGAGATAACTAGTAGAATACTTATACGGTATTTTTTTGTGAATACAAATATTACACCCAATATCTATCAGATATTTTTATATCAGATTCATATTTCAAGGGAGAAAGCCCTCTTAGTCGAAACTAAGCAAAATGAACATCAAGAGGCACTTAAGGTGTCAACTTTCAGGCACCCTAAGTCTAGATTGAAAGAACATTCGTATTTACAAAGCTTTCTATCACACCTACGTAACTAAACATCGTTTCCATATAAAAAGGGGATGTGAATTAACACAGTCATTCCAACTTCAGTATTCTTACTGTCTTCAGCTACCTACACAAACTTGATTTTAATATTTGGCACGATTTGAGTTTCTTCAATCATGATGAAAGTAACTGTATTATTAACACTGATGCTAGTTGGTGTATTATATGCATCTCAAACATCTTGTAAATCTTGTGGTAAAGAATGCGAACGAGCCTGCGGTACGAGACGCTTCAGAACTTGCTGTTTCAACTATCTCAGAAAGAAGAGAGTATCGGAAACAATGGAATTTTGGGCACCTAATGTTGGTGAACAGCAGCTTCCAGAAGAAATGGCGCCGGCGTTTTTTATTGAATACAATCCTGAGAAGCTGGTAGCTAGCGCTCTCGGCATCCCAATGACGGCTTCTTCTGATGATGTGGTCTACAATCAAGGTCACATAAACAAGCAAGTTTCAAACGAATAGTTTCTATGTTAGACTTTCTATCAATTAATGATAATAGTCAATCAATAATTATTATGAGTGGTATATAAACATAATGTCAATTTAATAATTATGTTAAATTTGAAAAGACTAAGTTGAGTTACCTAATAATTTTGAAATAAATGCATATATGAAAATGTACTTTCCTTTTTTTCATTTTCTGAATACGAATCAACCCTGTTTTAATAAACTGTCCCATTGCTGGGTGCGGGTTTTTTCCATTACGAGAGTGGTAAGGCCATAGTCCATTACGTTGGCCAAGTGCGGGTTGGCAGACTTCGTTTTTTTTTAATTCTCGGATATGTATATTTTACTAAGTTTCTCTTCACCTTTTGATTACCTGATTGCTGATTGTTTTAAAAAAATATAATGTTGTAAACAGTAAATAAAACATTACCTATATACAAATTAATTTCTCTAGTATATCCACTACATAGATAAGTAAACTCATCATCATCATCAGCGCTTTTTTAGGACAGCGTACTCGAACGTAAAACTCTCCGTAGATATATGACAGCCTAAAAAACCGGCCAAGTGCGAGTCAGACTCGCGCACGAATGGTTCCGTACGTACGTATAAAAACGGCAAAAATCACGTTTGACGGGAGCCCTTTTAAATATTTATTTTATTCTGTTTTTTAGTATTTGTTGTTATAGCGACAACAGAAATACATCACCTGTGAAAATTTCAACTATCTCACTATCACGGTTCATGAGATGTATCTGGTGACAGACGGACAGACAGACAGACGGACGGACAGTGGAGTCTTAATAATAGAGTACGGAACCCTAACAAGTTTTAATAATCGAAATATATTTGACATTGTTCTTGAGAGATTGGGCTTCAAATTTACATTTCTAAAATGTACCTAGTGTATACAATCTCTGAATTCTTTTACATGAACATTTTACTAGACAAAACGTATCGTTGTGCGTTCCCTATTGTTTTGTCAACGTTTCCATTCCATAGTCATTGATTGCTTTGTATTTTGTTTCAATTGTTCCTTCCATAAAATATTACTTTTCAATTTGTAGACAAAATTTCACGAAACACCGACCAAAAATTCGATAAACGTTGTAGCAGATACCTACTTTTGTACCTGGCAGTTAATTGGAATTACAGTTTACGATTTCGTAGTAACATTTACTTCAGGTTCCTCCTTATTCTTTACTTCGATTCAGCACTATGATGTGATATGAAAGTTTACGTTACTGCTACGGAAAAATATCTGGTCCTGATAAGAACTACCACCAAGAGATACTACCTATCTATCTACCTACCTAAGAGTTACCTATACATTACTGGTATAATGAAAAATATAATATGTGCATTCTTTTCAGTGTCAAGTGTTTTATATTTTCAAGTTTCATAAGTTAAATAAGTTGCCTACTAGCTATAATTATAGTCAAAGTCCAATCTTGGTTAAGTCCAGTTCGTGTCAGTCAAGTCCAGTCATGCTTTAGTAAAACTCTTTGTTTATGGCACATTGCATTTTTGTCTGTGTTAAGTAGTTATTTCAAGATTTACAAGTATCATATGAAAATAAAAAGATTCCAAGGGTCAAAAGATTTACAATCATTTGCCGAAATCAGTGTTGGAATCGGAGAGCATAGACAGGTGCATTTAAAAGATATTTAATTTTTTTTTTCTAACAATGGTATATTATACGACTAAGGAATATATTGAAGATGAACTATTTTAAATTAAATTAATTATTTATTTGACATTGTGAATTAATTAATTATAATGACATTAATTTGACTATTTTTTAGATTTATTATAATATATTTAATATCATTGTTATTTATTTTTCATCTTATTTTTTAAACTTTTTACATTAAATATTTACAAAACATATAATATAAAAAACTTAAAAACTAGGGTGCCGCCGGCAGCGGGGCAGGGCTCAAGCTGCCGATGGTTAGGGCTGCAGAGTGAGGAACCTCCTCACAATGCGCGCCGTGTCAAGGATCACTGCCTTTTGAAGCTGACCCTTGACCCAACCGTCTAGCGAGAGTCTCTTGAGATGTTATATATTATATATTTAATTATTACTGTATGCCCCAATGGGCGCAGTATGTTGGCACGCTTTCCCCATGTGTAAATAAGATCCTACGCTACACAGGCTGACAATAAAAATATTTGAATTTGAATCAAGTTATTTAAGTTAGTCAAAATTACACACAGTAAGTCTTGATAGAGTTTGGTAATACTCTAATAAAGTACATAGTGGTGACTTAACTACAATCGATGGAGTTTGGAAGCAACACTAAAAGTCATGTTTGACCACATTTTATCTCTTTCCGATACTCGCACATGCAATTCGGCACTTTATGAATAAAACATTACAATCTTACACAAAAATACTCGAAAGAGCTCAAGTTTCTGATTCAGTTTTCTGATTATGGTTGACATGTAAATAATTATTTTATTTGTGTTCTTTTTATATTCATTATTATGTCATCATCATCAGCCTATAGAAGTCCACTGCGGGATATAGGCCTCTCCCAAGACACACCACTCAGCCCAACCTCCGGCTTTTCGTTTCCATCCACCGCCAGCTGTCCTATGTATATCGTCACTCCATCGAGTCTCAGGGCGTCCTACGCTACGTTTGCCAATACGCGGTCTCCACTCTAGAATGCGTCTACCCCAGCAGTTATCGGTTCTGTCTGATATGTAATTATTATGTATCTATGTGTAATTGATATGAACCATGTTTGACATAAATTATTTATTACTTTTATTTGTAATGCAACGACAGGATCTTTCCGTGTTCCCGCCAAAATTCACAATAAAGGAGTACTGTATTACAAAATGTACAAACTACTAGGAAATTACATAGAAACACAAAACTTGCATAATTTATTTAGCAATTTCTATCTTCAAATAAACTATTTACAAATGCTATTATCCGGTCTGGTACAGTCCTCGAAAGGAAGTTGTCAACAAGGGATTAGCCAACGTCGGAGTTTAGCAAATTGTGGTCACCCAGAGCGGTGTTAATGTAGTATTATATAAACAGTACGACATATTTTTAGATTTTTTTAGAAGGTCTTCCACTGCTTACCTTTCTAAGAATAAAGTTAAAACCGTCACCGTTTCATTATTGAAAAAAACGGTTTAATTCCACTTTCATCATAAGAACCGCTCCAGGGGAATTTGCTGCCCGAGTGGGAGTTCCCCGATAGTTTCAATCTAAATGCTTTCATGAATTGGTTTCTTTTTTTTCTTCTATTTTATTTATGTTTGACAGGACAAGTGTTTGACCACAGTAACGATGTGGTCGAAGATTGTAAGGCCTCTTAAGTTAGGCTGAATAAATTATTATTAATTATATTTATTTAATTCGATACACAAATCAAAATAGGTTAGTTAGAGGTTTCGATTTAAGCTACAAAGTACCCTATTACCATGCCATGGTGACCTCACGATGTTTCCCTTCACCAGCATGTGAGCAATGAGCTCTAACTGGTTGAGATTTGAACCCACACCCTTTGGCATGTGAACCGATCCACTTATAGGTAATCGTGTTCTTTCGAAGACCGGATATCCGTTTAAAATCAGCGGAGTTGGCAGTTAAACGCAATCTACACTAATTATAAAGAAGAAGAATTTGATTTTTTGTTTGTTTGTATTGAATAGGCTCCAAAACTACTGGACCAATCTGAATAATTCTTTCATTATTAGAATGCTACAATATCGATGAGTGACATGGGCTATATTTATATTGTTAATCGAGTTTTGTTTTCCCGTGCGAAACCGGGACGGACCGCTAGTTCTGTAATAAAAGAAAATAAATATAAATATCTTACTGCTTCCAGAATGTATTGTCTCATGTGGTCTTTAATACATCAGAGACGAATATATAATTATGTATATGGAATTAGTGAGAGCACTTGATGTCTACGAATACTGTTACAAAAGTGATAACCAGTTGCAATGCAACATTGCAACTTATTATGGCAAGAACTTATTATGGCTTAAGCTGGCAAGTGCGGATTGGTAGACTTTACATATCTTCGAGAACATTTTTGTAGGGAAAACTTCTTTAGCCACGTTAAGTGATTTTCTAGTAAGGGCAAAACATATGGGCTCGCGTCACTGACATGCCAATGTGACTTTCTGTTAGCAGTATCCATGACTGTCTATTTTTTTTAAGGTATCTCCGGTATATTGATTTCCTCACAATATTTTCCTTCACCTTTGGAAGTCAGCAGGAAAACACAGATAACTTAGAAAAGACTGAGATCTGTGTCGTTGTATTCTGACCCAGAACGCAGACGGTCTCCCAACTAGTTTGCCAAACCAAAGTGAAACCAAAGGCGTACGTTTTACGTTTGGGTTAGCTTAAAACACACACTATTTTAAAAATACCGGCAGAGTAGAAGTAAGAACTTAGAGATTGGATGAAATTTAAAACGCTTATAGCGTATACAGGGTTACAAACTTAGGGTATACTAAGCCGAAAGGAGGTACTATGCTTCGGCTATGCTCCGACAGCCATAATCATTCCAGGCTAGGTGTGTTTACCAGCCACGACCACATCATCACTTAACATCAGGTGAGTATGGTCAACTATAAAAAACGCGCAAAAAAACATGTAGTTTATGGGAACAGTTTTTATTAAAAACATTGTAAAGTCGGCAGTGAATGCGCGGGAAGCGGGTCGTTTGTGCGCCACCGGCGGAGGCGGGGCGACCTTTTCCGTAATATCAGTTGTTTATGACACTAGTTGTGCTCAAACAATGTACAGGGGTAAATACAATTGAAGTTTTAAATGTTTGCTGTTTTAGTCCTATTCGAACTAAAGAAAGACAGGACAGTGTTTTGTTCAATCAAGGCTTTCATAGAAATCTGTCAAAAAATACTAAAAATAAATTACCGGTAATTCCGGCAATCATGAATTTAAACCATATTTAAACACACACACACAAAAAAAACGGTTGTCACGGGATGCCCGTGTGAATTGGGCATTCGGAATTGGGAATTGGGAAGTGGAAAGTGGGATTTGGGAAGTGGGAAGTGGGCATTAGGAATTTGAAGTGGGAAGTGTGAATTGGGAATTGTGAAGTGGGAATTGAGAATTGGGAATTGGAAAGTGGAAAGTGGAAAGTGGGAATTGGGAATTGGTAATTGGCAAGTGGGAAATGGAAGTTGGGAAGTGGGCATTGGGAATTGAAAAGTGGGAAGTGGGCATTGGGAATTAAGAAGTGGGAAGTAGGATTTGGGAAGTGGGAAGTGGGAATTTATAAGTGGGAAGTGGGCATTGGGAATTGGAAAGCGGTCAAACACCTAGCCTGTCGACCATAAAAAAAGGTATCACGCAGCCTACTTTGATATTATAAATCAGCATCGGCACTTGCCACTACATAGAATACTATCTAGTAACCACACGCGCGCGCGGGTGGCTAAGCTGGCTAGACCCCTTACGCCCCCCGGCGGTCTGCGTCTGCTTCACCCCCTCAGAACCTGTGCAATGTGAAACAAATTTCGCCTTAAAATACTTTTGACTGCCAGTTAGTTACAAAGTACCAATGAGACTGCGAATAATGTGAACCCCAATATTATTCTAACGACTGTTTATTTCACGCTCTCTGCAATCAAAAGCAACAAAGTTATCCACTCGAAAGTAAAATCTCGACTTTATTTGCGGGGACTTTAGCCGCAGTAACAGTAAAATTTCCAATTTGCCCTGCATACGCGTCTAGGTTCATCGCTAGCGAGATTAGTTCTGAGTAAAACGGTCGGGGTAATCTTTTCTTATGGGATCGCGAGCTCTTTATTACACCTGTCTACAGTGTAGCCAAGTGAAGCCTTGCAAATGCGAAGACAAACCCTGGAGTTTAGGCGGGAACGCGGAAAGAGTCATGTCGCCCCGTTGTATTTTTTTCTAAAACTAGCGTTTTGTCGAGTGTTTATGCATAAAAATGGTGGTGTTTTATTTATAAAGTGTCGAATCACAAGGGCGAGTGTGGGAAAATTATATAATGTGGTGAAACACGACTTTTCGTGTTGCTTCCAAAACTCCATCGAAGCTTTATAGTAAAGTCTTACTAAAGCATGACTGGCACGGACTATACTTGACCAAGACTGGACTTTGACTATATCTATAGCTACGAGGCAACTTATTTAACTATAACTAATTTTTCGTCTTTTTTTACTGTTGACAGGCTAGGTGTTTGACCACAGCTCACCTGATGTTAAGTGACGGTGGTGAGATGCATAGAATTCGTTGTTTAATTAAAACTAGTTATGTAACAATCTAGTGAATTTGGTGTTATCAATAGAATATTGTATTATAAGAGAACAATAAACTTTGTTCGCTAAAAATTATAGTGAATTTTAACAATGGTCCTACAAATTTATTGTTTCTTCACAATATCTAGTTCTCTTAAATATACTTCATAATAATGGAAGAAGCTCGACAGAGGAAGTTATCCCGATAGCTACCCACTGCAATGCGGTTTTCGAAAACTCATTGGCTTACTTTCAAAAAATCAGGTGAAATAAGTTTTAAGTCTCAGACATAGTCACACAAAGTAAGTCTTGATCGTTTCCGTCACAATTCGATCACAAAAAAAACTAATCGAATCAAAAATCGAATCATTAAATCGATTTTTATAGACAAAAACTCAAAAAAAAAACAAGTTTCGAAAATAATATAATGCGGTGACACCTTCTTGCTTTCTTGCCAAAACTTCTTGGCCTTTCTCTACATGTCCATACCAGATTAGCATCCCTTTGTTTAACTTGGTTTTCTTGTTTATTATTCTATTTCAGATCGGATATCTGAGTTGGTTTGATTGTGTGTAGTCCGCAATCAATCATCACTCGAAGTGCCACAAAAGCGCCCGCCAAACATTGCGACTGCATTCAGTCTGGTTAGTTAGCGACTGGTCAACAATACCAGAATCTATTACAACATTTACGGTCTGCACACACTCACGTATATATCTAAATCAGTAATTTGTTTACATAAAGAGTGTGTACAAAATGTTATTACTTACCCGCTTCAGCCACGAACTGGTGCTTGGTGTTTTTGGTTGCAATTTATTTACAAAACATTCAATTTCTCTATGGTTATTCAAATTACAATAGACAATACTTTATACAAAGTAAAATAATAGTCTCAAAGTAATGAGCGCCAAAGCAGTAATGCCCTTGACTTTGTTTTGTTACTCAAAGTTCTGTGTATCGCTGCAATGGTCATGAACAGGCGTTATCTCTTACCATCAGAAGAGCGTCTCGTTCGTCTCATTACTTAAAAAAAAATACAAATACATAAAAAACCCAAATACATATTATGTATTCTGTCTATACTATTATAAAGAGGAAAGATTTTATTGTTTGTTTGTATTGAATAGGCTCCGAAACTACAGGACCGATTTCAAAAATACTTTCACTGTTGGGATGTTACACTATCCCCGGGTGACATAAGCTATTTTTTATCCCTGTATTCCCACGGGAACGGGAACTACGCGGGGGAAACCGCGAGGCGTCCGCTAGTAGGTAATGAAACAGTAAGCTTTAAGACGACTAATTTACATTGAAGCCAATTTAAAAAATAATTCCCAGTTCATTTCTGTTTTAATTATACCTACGGGATTACATATGTTTGAATAGGTTGGATACTTCGACTATAGTCGAGTTAGTAGAGCTTTCAAGAAGTCAAAGCAGAGTAGGTACAATGACCCTTTCGGTTAAGTATACCCCAAGCTTTTAAACTTGTATTATAAAATAATTTATTAAAGCTTACTTTTATCTGACTACCATAGTACAAGCTTTGCTTAGTTTGGGGTCAGATGGCGCTGTGTGTAACATCCTACGATATTTATTTTATTTCATTCTCAAAATAAATATAAACATTTAAACTTACGTATTAATCGTGAAATAAATGTTGAATAAATGCTCAATAGTAATAATAACAATGTACATTCGACAGTAAAATCTAGAATAACAATAAACAAGTTTTCTTACTTTGTCAAAACGAATCTTGGCACAAACAAACCTCATTTTAACAAATTAAATTATTTAGTCGCACGAATATTTTCTGATCCCCTTTAACTTAATTATATCGAGGTTGCACTGTATACTAGTCTAACACTAGTGTATTCTAGCGTAGTAGTGTCATGAAATTCTGTACCCGCAACAAAC
Organism: Biston betularia; assembly: GCA_905404145.2. Lineage (NCBI taxonomy): Eukaryota > Metazoa > Arthropoda > Insecta > Lepidoptera > Geometridae > Biston > Biston betularia. Next base: position 4,652,584 of record FR989877.1, read on the forward strand.
ATGCAAGCCACATCCAATTAGAATCCTCAACGCGAATGGAAATTTGAATAGTGTTGTATTAACCTTATTCGCGTTCGGACCCAAAGGGACGCTAATCGAGATAAGGTTCGAAATTACGTAATTATACCATGTGCTTTTAACGCTTCTCATTGAATGCTCCTCGCTTGGATTCAGTATGGATGGATGATAATACTAGCTACCTACAGTCCTACATACGTTGTACAAAACGATACAGACAACTAACAACCCAGTACTTAAACAGACGATATTTTTTTTATTACAAATAAATGAACATCGTAGGACATTACACACAGCGCCATCTAGCCTCAAACTAAGCAAGGCTTGCACTTTGGAAACCAGATAATTGATAGAATACTTCCCAACCAACAACATACACTTACATCAACATACCTTTTTTGTAAATACACACTTAGAATTAGGGCTCGGATAAATAAATAAATATCGTAGGACATTACACGCAGCGCCATCTGACCCCAAATTAAGCAAAGTTTGTATTATGGAAGTCAGATAACTGATAGAATAATTAATTACTTTTTTTTTTGTAAATACATACTTATAATACATACAGGACACCCAGAAACAACAAACATTTGTTTTTACTACAAACTGTTTGTGCTGGGTGGGAATCGAACCCACGCCCTTCAGCTCTTGAAGCAAACATACTTCCAATGAACCAACAGGGCTGTCAACAAATATGCAACAAAAATGATAAAATATGTACATAAATAATATATGTAGTAAAAAAATTGCAATATCAAAAATAAGGCTTGCGTTTAACCGCTATCTCGTTTGTTGTTAATCAAATATGCGGTTTACGATAAAACAAGCTTGCCTAGAAGAAACTGGTTCACTCGCAACTGTAATTACTCATAATTTTTTTTCTGGCTACAAGTAATGAGTCAAACGAGACGTTTTCCTGGTGGCTATAGATAATGCCTATCCACGTTGCAACGCTATTCAGTAAGTTTAGTAGCAAAACAAAGTCTAGGGCGTAATAATCGACTAAGAAATCGATTATTACAGTCATGAAGTGTCTCGTTACCCTTGTAAGTTCATTTTAGTGCAAAAACCAAAATAAACTCTTACGTTGTATCAACAAAATAAAAGTTTCGAAAATAAAACCCAGAAAGTTTTAATCTCCGTCCGGATCTCTAAAATCGATAGATCATTTTCCGGTCACGACTTGGGACGCCATTCTTTATAAACTTTTGTAAATATTTGCGTTGTATGACCCTTTATTTTGTTATACCGAACTATCTATCAACGTCCAGTTCAGGACGAGAATGGACGTTACCACTCGCATTGTTGTTCGGAAGTGTTGTGAAAATAAAGACCCATTTGTAGAATCTCCTTTTGTATTCTATCTGAAGTCAACGTATAAAAGTATTTTCTTTCTTTTTTTTATAGTTACAAGTTGTGTTTGACCACAGCTTGCCTGATGTGTGGTGAGACTTTCAAATGAGGCCGGAACACACCGTAAAGTGCTTGGCAGCAGATTTTCAACTTGAGGATGGTAGTTAGCTAGCCGAGTACTAGAAAATACCCTATCACCATTCTATGGTTTCCTCACGATGTTTTCCTTCAGCTGCAGCTCAAGCTCATTATTAGGGATTGAACCCACGCCCTTCGGTGTGTATACCGACCGCGCTAATGCGTTAACCCATAACACAATAACAAACACAAAAGCTACAGAAGTAGCACATATTAAAATAAGAATAAATGCAAGAATGACTATCTAGACAAATGATCAAGGCTCTGAATATGTCAGGGGAGCATTGGTGGCGGAGGACGGTAAAAACCCCCATAACACAAATATGTGCGCGCTAAATTAATTACCTTTGCAGCAATCAGTTTTTACTCTAACATATTTATTTAGCGAATATAGAACGACGAGAATAGAACACTTTTAAGAATTCAACACTTTTACGTGTAAGAATGGAACAATTTTAAGCTCCGTATTAAACATATAACGCTTCGGTAAATATTTACGACAAAGTTTCAAATACAAAATTCCGCAACAGAAACGTCGTATAAATAAATACAGCAAAATTTACCCAAAACAAGATTATGACTAAAGCGATTACGTCCGTCAGGCCGTCAATTTGTGCCGTCAAGTTAAAAAGTTAACGTTCTAACCACGGCCGATGTCCTGTATTGCAGTATCGAGTGCCTATACTTAAATACTTGATAAAAATTAATGCTGTAAATCTGTATACAAGTTGACATTAGGGAAAGTAACATTCGTTGATTGAGAGCTATTCATTTTACGATTTAAAAGAGGTTTAAAAATAAAATTATTGAAAAGGAGCTTACTGGTTAATTAATTCTTGGCATCGTACATACAAGTATATTGGTATGCTGTTTGGGCATTGTCTCGATGGCACTGAAACATTAGAATTGATCCACAAATAAAAAGCGAGAAGTAATCGTAATCATTTCATAGTCATGATAGCTCAGCCGTTAGTGGCGCGATCGGTTCACACGGATGGTGTGAGTTCAAATCCCAACAATGAGTTTAAGTTGCCGCTAAAGGAAAACATAATAAGGAAACCATAGCTAGGGTATTATCTAGTACTCAAGTTGAAAGTCTTCCGTCAAGCTCCTAATCAAGCTCCTATCAATATATAAATGAACCAGGAATGAACCACTGTGACCTCAGAACACAGGTACTCCTAGTCTGAGGAACAGAGCTTCCACCCAGGTACACAATACTAGGTATTCAGTTCGAAATGTACTTATTGATTGTAATACTCACTTGTCTCATGTTTATTGTAATTGTTAATTAATTAATTAATTAAATGTACAGGTTTATAAACTTGGGATCTACCAAGCTTAAAGTAGGTTATACCTTTATACTCATCACTGTGAACAACTTTTACTACGAACATAACTCTAATAGAAAAATATTAATCATTCTCGGCAAAATGTTGGAGAGACAGGATGGCAAGAACGGTTAATTTTTTTCGCGATTTTGGAGTTGTTCCCATAGCAAAAGTTATAAGCCTCCTGTTGAAATAGGCCTCCCCTAATGCTCAGCACTTGGTCCGCTTTCGGCTTTTCAGCTCCTTGCTTTAAATTCTTTTGGAGCAATGATAGCTCTTGCGTTCGGTACACACGCTGAGGCGCATGGGTTCAAATCTTGAGCTGCCTGTAAAGGAAAATATCGTGAAGAAACCATAGTATGGTGGTTAGTTATTTTCTGGTACTCAGCTGACTAGCTGCCACCCTCAAGTTGTAAAATCTGCCGCCAAGCACCTAATGCTGTGTTCCGGCAGCCTCACTTAAGAGCCACCAGAATCATCTTCGACCACACCGTCACTTAATATCAGGTGATATCTAGATTGTTAACTATAAAAAAATATATACCTATCGTCAGTTCACCAAATCTCATGATGTTCAACTGTACGTTTGCCGATACGTGGTCTATGCACGTCTATCCCAACAATTACCGGTTCTACGCCAGATATGACCGCCCATCTGCCACTGTATTTTGCTAATACCGGTGATTGTATCTGTCAGTGTATTGTAACCAAAATCTCCGTTAGCTCTTCGCCTATAACAATATAACTGAATTACATAAAACTAATTACTGACATGAAACTCCAGCGCAAGTTTTAACAACGCTCACTTTGGGCGCGAAGCGGCGCAAAGTGAGACGAGTTACAAATTAAAATTGTTTAATTTCGGAAAATGTAAGTAAACTCTGGTGATGGAAGATACTCTGAGTTTAAGATTAAGATAATTTCGGTATAGCGTATGTAACTTCTTTATGTTAACAAAATCATTTGAATGTGCTATTTTCCGCTTTCACGTAACTGCAAATTGATGACATAAAACTTTTTGCTTTAAACATACCTACAATAGCCACAGCAGCCAAAAATCTAAAATATAGCGGGACCAATAAATAAGCACGTGCTAAATAAAAGCTTTTAATCTCAGTGATATTATTACCAACTACTTCTATTTTTTTTTTTTTATTGAGATAAAAACTACAGTAATAATTATTTTTATTTTTTTTAATAAATATCAGACATTACACACAGCGCCATCTGGCCCCAAACTAAGCAGAGCTTGTGTGATGGAAGTCAGACAACTGATAGAATACATATATACTTTTTTTTTTTGTAAATGCTTACTTAGAATACATACAAAACACCCAGACACAGAACAAACATTTGTTGATACATGAAATGTTTGTCCTGAGCGGGAATCGAACCCGCGCCCTTCAGCTCTTAAGGCAGATATGCTACCAATGAGCCAACAGGGCTGTCATAATAATCAGTTACATCTATCTCACAAGCCAAAATAAAAAATTATACAAATGTCAATTCAATGTATAGGTATGCGAAGTAGGTACGAGAAGTATCAAAATATTCTTTTTTTTTTACGGTTGAGAGGCTAGGTGTTTGACCACAGCTCCCAGCCATGTTAAGTGATGGCGTGCCTGCAAAAGAACTGGTAAATTCGTAACGTAAAAAAATGTAAATAGAACTTTAATCCTCATTTGCGTGATATTTATTAACTTTTGTTGACAAATTACTTAGAACCTAACTAATTTACTAACTGTCGTGATGTTTCCAAATCCCCGTAAAAACTTCTCACCAAAGTCTATTTTACTGGGGCATAAAGTGTATTTTGCCTTGGATGGCATAATGTCACTAAGACTTATTTTACTTGGTTTTATCATGACATATTTGAAAATGTAAAATACTTGACACTGGCAGAATGCACAAAATTCAATGCCAAAAAATATACAGGTTTATTTGTTTAAAAATACACATTGTATTGTCCTATTTGAGCCATAAAGGTCCATTTGGAAATACATAACCTACTCCGAATTACCTCAGTGCCTCAAGTCGAAAGTCTTCGACCAGTGTGTGTTACCAGTGATGACTTATGGCGCTGGAACGTGGTCTCTGACTATGTGCCTTCTTGGTAAGCTCAAAGTAGCACAATGCGCTATGGAAAGGGCTATGCTCGGAGTTTCCCTACGAGATTGAATCAGTAACGAGGAGATCCGTAGACGAACCAAAGTTACCGACATAGCCCAACGGATTAGCAAGTTGAAGTGGCAGTGGCAGGGCACATAGCACGCAGAACTGATGGCCGATGGAGCTGCAAAGTTCTGGAGTGGAGACCACGGACCGGCAAGCGCAGCGTAGGACGTCCACCCACAAGGTGGACAGACGACCTAGTAAAGACCGCGGGAACGCGCTGGATGCGAGCCGCTTCCAACCGGTCTTTATGGAAGTCAATGGGGGAGGCCTATGTCCAGCAGTGGACGTCCTACGGCTGAAAGTCGCTACTCGACCATGTGTACACGAACGTGCCCGCGAAACGCGTAAATGCAGTAACTGGCGTCGACACGCGCCCGCTCAGCGACCACGGCGCCCAGCGCCTCACGCTCGCGAACAGCGCCGCGGCAGCGCCTGCGCCCGCCCACTGTCTGGCTCGTAGCTTCACTACGACCAACGAATACAATTTTATTAGCGCGCTAGCGTCTATCGACTGGGAGGGAATTATTAGTAAAGCTAATAATTGTTGCCACTCGCTGGCTGAGAGTATAGTTAATATATTATCTAATAAATTTAATATCTGTTTTCCGTTAAAAAAACAACTGACTCATCAAAAACATTGGGTTGACACGGAAATTCACAACTTTAAACATTTACTACATGACACTGCACAATTAAAAAGGAACTTTCCAACTGACGACGTACTGCGTAGTAAGTGCGATGAACTTACCGTGAAATATCACTCTCTATTAAAAGAAAAAAGATTTAACCATTTCTCTAATATGGTTAAGGATAATCCGCGACGTATGTGGCGTGTTATAAACTCCGAGCTAGGTCGCGGTACTCGGGAGAGAGTCGATTTTACAGACCTGGTGCGGGATGCAGATGGCCAACCGTTTATCACAAAAAAGGATGTGGTTGACGCTCTCAACTTGGAGTTTGTGACGGCGGCGAGTAGGTGCGGAGCGCCCGCGGCCGATAGCGTCAGCGCTTTGGCCGCGCTCGGGAACGAGGCATCCGCGAGCGATGTGTCTATAAGATTAGAACCTTTTTCACCCCACGAAGTTTTTACAATAACGAAGAAACGTATTGCCCCTAAGAAAAGTACTGATCTCTACGGTCTGTCTGCAAGTATATTGAAAACCGCCATAGAACCGGTCGCACCCGTAATTAGCTACTTATTTAATTCATGCCTGCGGGAAGGTATGTATCCCGCGGCGCTTAAAAGAGTAAAAATATGCCCCTTGTACAAAGGAAAGGGCAAAAAAGCAGACCCCAAGTCTTACCGCCCTATATCCCTTGTCCCCGCTATTAGCAAGGTGTTTGAGGTCGGTCTCAATAGAAGGCTACTTAATTTTGTCGTGGACCGTGGTGTCCTGTCGGAGCGGCAGTATGCGTACCGAGCCGGTCGCGCGACCACAGACTTAGTGCGCGAGGTGTTGTGGCGAGTGTTAACTGCGCGCGAGGCAAAACTGCAGGTTGCCTTACTTTGCTGCGACCTATCGCGCGCGTTTGATACCGCTGATCACGCCCTCATCGCAAACAAGCTGCGATTTTATGGGATCCGTGGCCCTGCCCTGTCCATACTGTCCTCCTTCATGTCTAAGCGAACACAGGTAGTGGTGGGTGATAGAGGTCGCGTCATGTCGTCAGAAGCGGAAAATGTGATGGGCGTCCCGCAGGGCTCCTGTCTATCTAATACTCTATTCAGTCTCCTCCTTAACGACTTGCCCGGCGCCATCGATGGCGCTGAGATATATATGTACGCCGATGACGTCGCCGCAGTGATCACCGCGCCGACGCACCGTGAACTAGAGTCGAGGCTGAATGGGGTGGTGAGCGAACTAGATAGGTGGTTCCGATCGAACGGGCTCGCGCTAAACAAAGATAAGACCTGCTTCCTTGCTTTTAACCTCAATGGCCACGCGACTGAGACTCATTCGGTAGCAGTCGGCAATACCGCTCTCCAACAAGTCCACAGTACGAAACTTCTAGGTTTCCATATCGACGGCGCGTTGACCTGGGAGACGCACATAGACGAGCTGTGCGGGAAGCTGAGCCGCTCGTGCTTTGCGCTCCGGCGGCTCGCGAGCACCGCTGCCCGCAGCGTAGTGCGCTCCTGCTACTTCGCGACCGTCCACAGTAACATCACGTACGGGTTGGAGCTGTGGGGCCGCGCTGCCGATCGTAATAGAGCCTTTGTTATGCAGAAGCGAGCTATTCGTGCCATATGCGGGGTTCAGGACGACGTCTCTTGCGTGGATCTGTTTAAGGAGCTACAGATTTTGCCTTTACCGTGTGAGTTCGTTTACCAGGTAGCCCTGTACACACATACAAACATAGATAAATTTCAACGCCGGGGCGTCCACAGCACGTTGGATCTTCGCAGTAATAAAAAGAAAGACCAACTAGTAACGCCGTCGCATCGGCTCGTCAAATCGGAGAGGTCGGTATACATTCTGGGGCCCGCGGTCTACAATCGCGTACCCGCTTCCATCCGGGATGCACCTTCCATCGCGTGCTTCAGAAGCAAACTAAGATCTTGGCTTCAAGAGACCTTGTTCTATGACTTTGACGATTATTTAAAACTAAGAGATTATTGAATTACTAGTAAGTAATTATAATATTTTTGTTTTATGGACATTTAATTATATTGACATAATTTTATTGACATTTTATATGTGACATATTACTTTATTGACATTTTCATTTTCATTGTTTTGACATATGTAATGATTTTGATAATAATTTTTAAATATGAATGGAAAAATGACCTGTAACTTTGGTGTTATTAATAAATGATTTGTATTTGTATTTGTATTTGAAATGATGATGATGATGATGATGAACCAACACCAGTAACGAGTAGACTGAAGTCAGGATAATATGTCAAAGTCAGATTATATCAGCGACACAGAGACCTCTGTAAAGTCAACTCATAATGTCATACTTTAGAGCCAAAGTGATGCCACAAGGTAGGTGTCATAATTTTTGTGACGTCACATGTAGAACGTGAAATAGCTTTTGGCGACATCATTTTGCAAAGAAGGAATCTAACAAATATGACCACTTCACTTAACATCAGGTTAGCTTTGGGCAAACATCTAGCCAGACAACCATAAAAAAATATATATGACCACATTTGACAGAAATGAGGGAAGGCTACATAAATAATGAAGTTCGTATGTTGTAATTTCTAGTTGGCCCATATAGACTCATGTTTCAAGATATTTGTTGCTTCCTTATAATACTATATGTTGTAAATACAAAATAGTATATGGTACACAGTCAAATACGGACCCAGCAACGTTAAGAAGAGAAGAGGGAGCATTAACAAAACACAATGATCCAAGAAGGTGATATATCTAACATTTAGGTCATTGTGAATTTGTCCGACATCCATTGTTACGAAATCTATGAATCTACAAATACTTTATGTTCGTACGCAATACGTTTTTCATACGTTTATATAAAGTATAAAACCGACATAAATCGTAAACATTAAATTTTTTACAGGCAAAAGCTTTTAGCCGTAGGTAAATATTTTCGAATACGTTGTTTTATAAGGCTTATAAACAGAATGTCACTTTAATCTACCTACTTCAATATTTGACATACATTCAACTCAAAATGATTATCCAATTATTTCGTAAAAGATTTTAACCGCAGTATTTATGCAAAAGGTGTAATTATTTTAATTCAACAAAGTTTTAATTATTTTAGCAAACATATAATTTTCAAAATCTGAGTACAAATACAAAAACAAATGTTTTATTAATAACACCAATGTTACGAGTGAAATTCCGTGATTTAATTTTAAATCTATCATTAAAAAAGCTTTAAAACACTGATTACGTAGCAATTACTGGGCTGTTGAGACTAACCATCGAAAGTCTCAAAGTAATGAGCACCAAAGCAGCGATGCCCTGGACTTTGTTTTGTTACTCAAAGTTCTGGGTATCGCTGTAATGGTCATAGACAGGCGTTATCTCTTACCATCAGGAGAGCGTCTCGTTCGTCTCATTATTTGTCACATAAAAAAAAATGAATATAAAAACAAAATAAAGATGTCAATATGAAAATATTGTTTATGTAATAAAATGTATAAAAAATAGATATAATATGTTACTAGTAATTTAATTATCTTTTACTTTAAAATACTCGTCAATGTCATAGTAGATTAGTGAACAGATATCTTTACTCGTCAATGTCATAGTAGATTAGTGAACAGATATCTTTACTCGTCAATGTCATAGTAGATTAGTGAACAGATATCTTTACTCGTCAATGTCATAGTAGATTAGTGAACAGATATCTTTACTCGTCAATGTCATAGTAGATTAGTGAACAGATATCTTCACTCGTCAATGTCATAATAGATTAGTGAACAGATATCTTCTACCACTCTTTAACCACATCGTCGCATACCAATTAATTAATGAAGTGGTGGTCAAACGCAAAATTATTTGCGATTAGAATAACCGCAGTTAGAACTAAAAAGTAACAAAAATCGATGAACTTTTATACGAAGCCTCAAACTAAGCAAACATTATACGTATTTAAAAAAACTGATATACATAATACTTTAGTAATACTTTTATGTAAATACATGTAATACTTACGGAACACCTAAACATAGGATATGTTTTTACACAAATGTTACACAAATGTTTGACCTGGGTAGGAATTGAACCCACGGCATTATAGTAAAGCTATTACCAATTGTTGTTATTGATAGTATTTGATAGATTTATGTTACTATTTTTTTACACATAAAATTAATAAGACGAACGAGATATTCTCTTGATGGTAAAAGATAACGCCTGTCCGTGACCATTGCAGCGATACCCATAACTTTAAATACCAAAACATAGCCCAAGGCATCGCTGTTTTGACGCTCATTACTTTGAGACTTTCGATGGTTAGTCTCAACAGGCCTATAATTTCGCTAGCTGCGCCCTTTAAACCGGCGCACAATAATGTAGTGTAGTAACCTACCTGGACGACCTCCTGCTAAGGAGATCTACCCCCAAGTAAACTAAGATAAGTGCTACAACAGATAACCATTTTGATTATACCACGGCATAATCAAAGACAATAATTAAGAACTCTCATAATCGACCGAGTCAAAAGTAAAAAAATTATAACCATAAAATCTTTCTAAACGAGGCCCTTTCACCATAACATGCTTTAATCCCGAAATACTCTCAAAAATATACAGACCCCGGCTATATAAAACTTCTAAAGAACACCAAACAGAAATTTAAAGTTTCCCAGTTTTCTAGGGGAAAAATCGCGGGGCGTTCGCGCACCTCATGAACGGCTGAATGAGAGATAACGACCAGAGTTCGGTTATTTACGACTAACGAGCCTATTCACCGGCAGACTGGCTCTAAATGGAGATTTATGAAACAGAAAATGTAGGATAACGTACGTCTTGAACGTAATTTGTGAGCCTGATGCGACTAACTCTGTGTCATAACCGTGTGAAGCCTCAGCTCGATTCAATGCGCTGTCAATGTTTAATCGCGTTAGTCTGCGACCACGCCTGCGCTCATACTCCTCCTCCTTTATCCTCTCACCTCCTCCTTTATCCTCCTCCTCACTTTATACCTGATTACGCAAAAATGGGTTCCGTGTCCATCAATCTATGTGCGTTTAAATGTTCCTATGTGAGATACATACATTTTTTTTTTTTATGGTTGACAGGCTAGTTGTTTGACCACAGCTCACCTGATGTTAAGTGAAGGTGTGGTCGAAGATGGTAAAGCACACCTAGCCTGGAATGGAATGGATGTATATTAAAATACTCGTTAGACAACGTCGTAAAAGCATGACACATGGAATTTGTTCGCTGTTACCCCTCTCGTCCAAGCCTTATGAAAAATGTTTAGTATAATTACAAAATCTTATAATAATATGTTTCTAGTATTTCAGTCATTATACTAAAATCTGGTGTCAAGTTAACGAAGGTAACAATCAGGAGTTGTTTTAATCATTCTGTTTATCGAAATTTGACAGCGTTCGTAATCGTGCGACAGCTTGGGTAATTGCAGATAGTTTTCATACAAACGTTTCATTGAACGGTTTCAGAAACTAACCGCTCCATTTTAATGAAATTTAACCCTATATTGTACTGACTTCGTTGATTTAGAATTGTAGTACTATTCTTCAGTGCAATATACATGCAACGGTTCTATTTGTTACTTACGTCAACTGTGGAATTAGAGTCAGAGTGCTAACATAGAACTGAACCACAGTAGCCGCTATCGTATGTTAACGTGTATTGAAATGTATAATTTACTTTATCTTAAGATTAAGTTAAGTTCCATTCCAGGCTAGGTGTGCTTTACCATCTTCGACAACACCGTCACTTAACATCAGGTGAGCTGTGGTCAAACAACTAGCCTGTCAACCATAAAAAAAAAAAAATAGCTAATAAAGACACCAACCTATTCCGATTACAAGTAAGTGTGTTTACCATCGTCGATCACACCATTATTTAAGTATTTTTCAGTACAATTTTTTTAACTATGACGTTTAACACTTTGCAGCTTAACTACAAAAACTCGCATATTTGCAGATTTGGATTCGAGTCAATAGAAATATCGTTTTCCGAAATTCGTTTCCTGTTTTGTTTTTGCAACTTCCACCTGCACAGCTTCGCATGGAAGCACTTTATTTTAGCTAGGTAGTACTTAATTCCTACGATCAATCTTTTTTGTCATTTGCTCATGTACATATTTTATTATTGACATAATATTATATATTTAACTATACATTTCATTTTATTGGCGTGTGTTAAGATTTTGACATTTTTTAATTTTGTTTTTAAACATAAATGGAAAAGTGACCTTTACCTTTATAAAGTAAAGGGCAAATGAAAGTTGTATTCATGATAAAAAGTTGTACATAGTAAAAAGTAGAATAAATAACTAGGACAGTAGTGCCTTTCACTCTCTTTTTTTCTCTTTCTCGGTTCTCGGAATCCTCATTTATGTGTAGCACATAAACGGAGCTTCCACTGTAGTATGTTCGTTGTTAATTACTCGTATAGGTATAGCTTCATTCATGAAAGTGTAATCGTAAGGTTTTTTTTGTACATGTGACTTGCCTTTAACATTATTGTTATTTATGGCCAATAAATATTACTGATTTTAGACGTAAATGCAAAACAACTATTCCTACATTTTCCTATCATTTACAAGCTACGTAATTTTCGCAAGTTTTTATACTAGCGTCTAGGCTAGAGGAAAAACTTTACCATAAGTTGGTCTACCAGTATTCCTAGATCCTTCTTACTTCAGTATGGCCCAGATCTAGGTTGAAGCACATTTTATTGTGCCTGTAATTGGAGTACACGACTCGATGCTGCAGAAACAATGCATTCCTAATAGTGATTGGTTTGAGTGGAACGTAACGAAGGTTTATTGTAGTGGTAGTCGGGTAATTTTCCTGAATAAAAGACTTAGAGAGAGTTCAGCATCTAATAATAACTCTTCATATAGATGGGTATACTCTTTATTATTTATAACAAAGATTGTATATCTGATACATATTATGTATAATAAATAGTAATAAAATTACTGAGCTGTTGAGACTAACCATGAAAAGTCTCAAAGTAATGAACGCCAAAGCAGCGATGCCCTGAATTTGTTTTACTACTCAAAATTCTGTGTATCACTGCAATGGTCATGGGCAATTGGGCATGTCCCGTGATGCGGCTTAACTTCAGGTAAGCTGTAATCAAACACCTAGCTTATCAAATATGAAAAAATACTTACTTATATCGTCATCCCATTACGACGCTGTCTCGCATTCCTTCTTTTATTTTGTCTTGGATAAGCTTTAGCCCATTTGTCTTCATTTCATTATCACTTATAGGGTAAGTAAGAAAAGACTTAAATTGATAAATCGAAAATATCTTCTTTTTTTACCCTTTCTGATCTGATGAAATTTGTTCCTTGTTTAAAATAAGTTACAGCTCCTTTCCGATACAATTGCTATTCCGGCAACCCAGTGAACCGAAACTTCACATAGTTAAACGAAACTGTGTCCATCCAATAAAATTACAAACAACAATGGCCGACAATTAAGGGCTTCAAATAAAATTCAATAGCGCACATTTGTTCAAAATTGCTAAACCCTAAGCCGTAAGGGCCCAATTTGCATTTTATTAGCATGAGATCCGAATAAAAATGTGTTTATTCTGAAGGAAATCGAGATGGCCCACCCATAAAGAGATCGAGTGGCAATACGGGTAAAATAGCAATGTTATGTTCGGAAAGCGTTTCAGGACCTAAATGGAATTTTCTTGTAACAAATCATTTCGTTAGTAGTAAAAAATGCGGACGAATGGAAGTCGACTTTTTCGTGACTAGGAGTCGTTGCCGTCAGAGAAGTGGAGTGGTTCAGGTTTTTTTTCAATGGCAGACTGACACTTCGCAAGTGAGGCTCTTATATAAAACTACTTAACTATACAGTGTGCTTCATTATGATGTAGTACTCAAGAATATTATTCAATTTATTAATATCTAACATAGCCCTGTTTTTTTATTAACTCCTCTTGAGAGCAAGGCTATAGTCCATCAAGTACGGGTTAGCAGACTTCACACATGTTCGAGGTTTTTTTTTTAATTAATGCTCGGGTATGTAGGTTTCCTCAAGATGTTTTTCTTCACGCACATAACTCAGAAAAGACAGGTGCGAGCCGTGGGATTCAGACGGTCTCCTAATTAGGCTGGCGAAACTTCTTATTAATGAATGCCTATTGCATACTTCTAGGATGCGGTTTTCACTGATGTATTAATGCAATCTTCCCTTATCATTTATTTCAGTCAGAAAAATAAAACACACCATTTTAGAAACGTGCTTCGGTCGATTTAGCTGAAACATAATTTCACCCTTACAACCCATCTACACGGACGGAATCACGGGAACAGCTAGTCACAAATTTTATTTAGCTCAGTGGTTAGCGCGGTAGGTTCGCATGCCGAAAGGCGTGGGTTCAACCCCCAACAATGAGCTTGAGCTGCCGGTGAAGGAAAACATCGTGAGGAAACCATAGCATGGTGGTAGGGTACTTTCTAGTACTCGGCTAGCTAGCTACCACCCTCAAGTTGAAAATCTGCCGCCAAGCATCTAACGGTGTGTTCCGGCAGCCTCACTTGAGAGCCAGTTCCATTCCAGGCTAGGTGTGTTTTACCATCTTCGACCACACCTTCACTTAACATCAGGTGAGCTGTGGTCAAATAACTAGCCTGTCAACCATAAAAAAAATAAAAAAAAATATTTGAAAACAAATTGAAAAGCTTCAATAAAATATATCGGCTATAAATAATACTCATTTAAACTACTATAGCGTATTCACGGAGAAGTGATAAAGGATATCGTCGAAAACCTACCAAATCCAAATAAAATCAGCCTCAAGGATTTATAGCTACCGAATGCCCTTGATATTGCAACAGTAAATAATATCTTTCGTTAAAATGGGATCCATTTTATTGGCACCCTTTCGTTTTATGCGACGATTATGTCATTTTTATGATGGTTTTACGTTTTTTATTGACAAACAAACTGTATTAGGCTAATAAAATAACCGAATTGATATCGTATTGTAAAAGTTTACCATTTTGTAATTGAATTGTCTGCACCATGATAGAGTACTTAGTATACATGTGTATCTATGTACACTAAACTTGGTCAGGTTGTTGAAAATGAGTCAAAGGTACTATTTGTTCGAGGAGCTTTATTTGAGGGTCTGATCCATTTCCTGATTACGTGGATCAATACCACGACGGATACTGCAGGTAGGTATATTAAATGACACATACAGTTATAGTATATCACAAACCTGTATCGTCACTCCATTTCCTCCACTTCCTCCACTTCCTCCACTCCCTCCTGTCCCTCCACTCCATCCACTCCTTCCACTCCCTCCATCAAACAATCACCACGTTTTCCAATTCACGGTTTCCTTTCTAAAACACGTCGACCCTAAATTAAGGTATCATAGTACCGAATCAAGTAAAAAAATACGTAGGTGTAGTAATTAATAAACTTTATTTCTTGATTTATAGTGAGATAAAGTTGAAAATATAAGATAGATAGATAGATAGAACTCTTTATTGTGCACACCATAAATAGAAAAAAGTACAGAGAACAAAAGAACCTAATTTACTAGTGCCACAAGTGGCGGCCTTATCGCTAACAGCGATCTCTTCCAGGCAACCAAGAAAAGAAAACACCGTAGGATGACATAAGAAACAACAGTTCGAGTCTACCTTCATTGTACGAACCGCTAAACAATGGAATTTGCTGCCCTAGTGGGTGTTCCCTAATAGATACAATCTGGTTGCCTTCAAGTCGCGAGTGAATCGGTTTCTTCTAGGCGAGCGTGCTCCACCGTAGGTCGCATCTTCGCTTTACGTTAGGCGAGTTGGCGGTCATACGCAAGCCTATAAGTAATAAAAAAAAAATGTAATACTAATAAGAAAAATAAAACACAATTATTTGATATTAAAATAATCATAAGATTTACATTATTATGATTATTTTTATATAAAGTAAGTATACTTACTTTATATAAAAATATACTAAAGTATACTTACTTTATGTAAAACGAAATGATAGGTACTCTAATTATCCATCTTATCTCATCATCTTTATCTTGTAAATATTTCGTTTTATTTACATACATTATTATGATTAAAAAAGTAAGTATACTTACTAAGTAAGTACACTTACTTTATATAAAAATAATCATAGTATATAATAATATAGTATACTTACTAAGTAAGTATACTTACTAAGTAAGTATACTTACTAAGTAAGTATACTTACTAAGTAAGTATACTTACTTTATATAAAAATAATCATAGTAATGTATTTAAATAAAACGAAATATTTACAAGATAAAGATGATGAGATAAGATGGATAATAATTAGAGTACCTATCATTTCGTTTTACATCAGTGTCCCAAGTTTTCCGCTAGAAAACCATTAATTTCAGTTAAAGATAGCCTGTATACATATATATCAGATTCTCCGATCTCCGAAAAGGTCAAATGTTTTGTAAATCGAATAAACTGTTAGGAGTTGCGTGACAAACATACAGACTAACAGACATCATCATCATTATCAGCCTATCAAAGTCCACTGTTGGACTGAGGCCTCTCGCAAGGCACACCACTTAGCCCGATCTTCGGCTTTTCGCTTCCATCCACCGCCATTCAGTCCAGCCCATTGCCACTTCAGCTTGCTGATACGCTGAGCTATGTCTGTGACATTAGTTCTCTGGCGAATTACTTCGTTCCGGATACGGTCCCTCAGAGAAATGCCCAGCATAGCTCTTTCCATAGCTCGCTGACATACTGACATGCAAACGCAAATTGTTGCATTTATAAGTTAAGTTGTCGATTTTAAGGGCAAAATTTTCAAAAAACTTTGTTTTTGATTTTTCAATTACAATTAAAATTTACAAATGTAATTTTCGTCTAAATTACTTTTTAAATCGTGTAGTAAGTGTTCAACAAGCAATACCAGTGTTCACAACTATGAACAATCATAGATCAACGTCGAAAAATCTGGCGGCTTTGAGAATAAGTACCGTTGATTTTATCAAAGTAAACAGATATGTTATGTCTATCACTTTAATCAAAACTTATGTCATACTTTGCTTCCAGTAAATTTGGTTTGTAGTCAGGTTAATGTATTACATCAAGTTTTAATGAATCATGCATAAAAAACACTGATATACATAGTGAAAAAAATAAAGCAAATAAATCTCAATTACTTTGATCCTAATTGTTATTTATGAAATAAAAAATACTTGTAAAACTCAATTACGTACTTTACCGTTATTTTATCTAGTTTACAAATTACAAGGTTTTTGAGACTAATCATCGAATGTCGAAGAATCGAAAGTTGGTGGGTGTCCATTACTACTTACTATTACTACTACTAGACTACAGTAGTAGTTGTGTAGTAGTAGTAGGCTAGCAGTAGTAGCCTAGTAGTAGCAGTAGTCGTCTAGTAGTAGTAGTAGTAGTCTAGTAGTAACTAGACTACTACTACTACTACTACTACACTACTACTAGACGACTACTACTACTACTAGGCTACTACTGCTAGCCTACTACTACTACACTACTACTACTACTACTACTACTACACTACTACTAGACGACTACTACTACTAGACTACTACTACTACTACTACTACTGGTTTCAAAAACCCAATTTTTTCCCCCTCGACGGTGTAAATGTAAAAAATAACTTGTCAGATTTATCGGCCCGTCTAATAAACAAGGCATCGGTTCCACCATGGTTCTACCCACACATTTAAGACATCATCTGTAAGTACCTTTACAAATATTTGTGCGAAGTTTACAATTTGCGGGCGGGCCTACGCGACGACGACACAATTTATCAACGTCAGCTGGAAATACAGACGTTAGCAGACAACAGTCTAGATGGGCCATAATTTAGCGGGTAAGTAATTGAATTGAATAATTCAATCGGGAACTTCTTGAATGGGCCTAAATTAAACGTAGAATTGCATGCGCCTTGTATAAATAATTTGAATATGTCGCGTTCCGAGACAGCATTCGTTTCAGCGTAAAAAGTATTTTGCGTCGCAAGAAATCAACTTAAGGCGTGGTAAGTTTTGCAATATTTTTTTTTTCTAGAAAAATGTATACATTTTAAAGCAGCTGTCCCAGACTACATATATTTTTCTATAGTCTTTATTTTTTTCTATGGATTTTTACAATAATTCAAATGCTAAGAGTAGGTATTAATCATTTTCAAGAAAATTGAATAACTATTCGTTAGCAAAAAAACATTTCCATTTCATCATCCAAAAAAAATCCATTCTTCTTTTACTTTTGACTGTTTAGATTTTTTACCACTTGATGTTAAATGACTGTGTGGTCGAAGATGGTATAGCATACGTAGCGTGAAATTTATAGATTAATGGTAAGAATAATAATGGTATGGTATAGTAATGAGCGTCAACGCACTTTGTTTTACTACTCAAAGTTCTATGTATCGCTTCAATGGTCATGGACAGGCATTGTCTCTTACCATCGTGAGAGCGTCCTGCATGTTATAGAAGAAAACATCGTAACCCTCACGTTTATTCAGTTCTTAATGTTCTAGCCAACTTTGCCAACTCGCACTTGGCTAGTGTGGTATATTATAAAACAATTTCCTCCCGTGGGATTTGCACCCGTGACTTTTAGATCTAGGCCTCATGGTCAAAAAGGGCATTGTAAATTTACAATAAAAATATAACTATAGTATTCATTCTCTATCTTTAACAAAAATCACGTTACGCAAAATAGAAAATCGTTTCACATCTCTAGTATATCGTAGTTTTACCCGCGTAGTTCCTGTTCCCGAAAGAATACAGGAATAAAAAGTAGCCTATGTCACTCGGGGATAGTGTAGCTTCCCATCGGTGAAATAATTTTTGATATCAGTCCAATAGTTTCGGAGCCTATTCAATACAAACAAACAAATCTTTCCTCTTTATAATAGCATTATATAGATAAGTGAGGATAAACATTCGACTTTCTCAAATAAGTGAAGCATACCACTCGTGATGTCTACAGCTATATATTTTATGAAATGCATACCGCACTAAGGCAAAGCAATTTCTCTCAGACGAACATTTGGCGCGAGGTTCATTGGTCAAGGAAATTAATGGACACCAAGCGCCGCAACTGTACTGACGCTGGCAGATAGTACAGACTCTACTTCATACACTAAGACTAACTAGAAGTGTTAGACTGACTTGTTGCTTACTCAAATACCAGTTCCCTTAAAATGTATATCGACGTGTTTTAAAACAATGTCGTTTAACATTTCGTATAACATTTTTGACATTTCACCATCACATATATTTTTGACATTACTATAATTTATTTTGATGAAAATGATTATTTGACATTTGTAATACATTGTAATAATTTTGCTCTTGACATTGAATATTTTTGACATTGTATTTTGTAATTATTATTGTTATTGATTTTATATATTAATTTATGCATGCCGAAAGGCGGGATATGGCGTGCTATGTTTTTAATTTCCACCAACTGTACATTACCCGTATACGCAAACAAATAAATGATTATGATTATGATTAACTTCCCTACGTATACTGCACATTATGTACTAGCGTCCATATAATAATAGGTATTGTTTGTTGTTTGTGCAATGTACATATTGTGTCATTATATATGTAGATTAACGTCAGAGATACGCATATTTGATCGACTTAGTTTGCTTCCTTTGAATCGAGTATTATATACCTAATACTGTCTTTGTTGTTGGTCATTGTTGTACTAGGTAATTAATATGACACTGAATTTAACTGATTGTATATTTCTATCATAATTCTGTATTATAAGCTATTGAACCTTTGAAATTACAGTAATTTCTGGAGCATTACAACATTGTTTTCAGTGCATTTTGATGGCAGCGCTAAAAAGATTTCCAACGAATAACTGAACCAAGTTTTCCGAAGTCCGGCAAACCGCTCGTGAAAGCATCTAGAATTATTTGTAAACATTGAATTTACTGCTCGTGTAGTTTCGTTTTCTAAAGCTTTTTATTACCATGCCGTAAAATGGGAATTGTTTGAAAACAGCTTCCAATTACAGCAAGCGGACTTTATGAGTAATTGGTGTGAATATTTTAAAAATAAATAAGTACTCCAAAAGAATAGTCCTTGTATTACAAAAGCGAAAGCAACTCTCTTAGTCTTTTTATTGCCTTTACTATACATGAATAAACGACTGAATTAATCTAGATCAAAATTCAAATGTTTATTATTATGTGTCTTGAGGAAGGATATAAGTTCTTGTTAGCCATTTGCACTCTTGGTACAATGGTCGTGGTCATCCGCTCCGGTGGTGGTCGCTCGCCATGTCACCATTCATCGCGTATGACCGCCTTTCTCGTGCAGTCACTCACAGAATATAAGTTACGTTATCTAAAAAACGCTATTTGTATCTAAATTTAATTTTGTTTATGTTTGGCAGCCTAGGTATTTGACCACTGCTCACCTGATATTAAGTGACCGTGTGGTCGAAGATGGCGAACACACCTAGCCTGGATTGGAACTGACTTTCAAATGAGACTGCCAGTTTTTTTTAAATAAAAGTCGTAGAAAATTTCGTAAAGGTTGTAAGTGGACAAATGTTGTATATATTTTTTTGTATTTCTTGGGCGATAAAGCCCCGGTGACAAGTATATTGATTTTAGTAAGTATTCCTTATTGGCTATAGAACCCAAAATTTATTAAAACATTATACCCGCCTTATGTAAAGTATACGTGCATTTCATACGAATATGTAAATACAGGGCCTCCGAAGCGAAATCTCCCTCTATCATATATTGACACACGTAGGGGTGACTGAGGTCGGGCAGCCGACTCTCTGACTGCCACTATTCGTCTTGAGCAAAGCGGAGGAAGCTCCGAGACGGGTATAAATGGCAGATTACGGGAGTTTAGAGATCCCACTGTAGACAAATGTCGCCTCCACTTGCACGTCTGTAATGAATGCTTCTCCAGAAATGATAGTGTGCGCAGTGTAGCGTATATTTCTGACGTATGCTGTCATATTCAATTTTACTGCTTTCTTTATTTTTTATGATTGACAGGCTAAGTGTTGGACCACAGCTCACTTGATGTTAAGTGACGGTGTTGTCGAAGATAGGAAACACACCTGTGAAGTGAAACACAACTAAGTTGGTTGAACACTGACGTTTATTTTGACAATATAATTAGGGTAACCAAATACCCAAAATTATAAAATAAATAAGTAGTAATAATAAGTAAATATAATAAAATTGTTAGATACAATCTGGGTGTCTTCAAGTCGAGAGTGAATCGGTATCTTCTAGGCAAGCGTGCTTCATCGTAGATCGCATCTTCACTTAACGTCAGGTGAGATGGCAATCAAACGCAAGCCTATATATAATTCATTTTAAAAGAACCCTCATAAATATATCCCATATAAATTTTAGCGAAAATAGGTCCCATATAAATTTTAGAGCAATCGATCGATCGGTTTTTAAAAAAACAACAAAAAATCTAAAAATTGTATATATCGATCATATTTTCGTTTACTCCGAAACCTCGCTGTTTCATTGGAGCAGTGCGTTTATTCGATCATGGAGTCGGTTTTTTAAATTTGTAAATTTATATATTATTATTATTCTATTGAGTTAACGCTATTGGAAAAATGGTCGGCTTTCAAGTTGCCGGAGCAATACCCATCTCACTCCAATTCCTTGCTACTTCGCTGAGTATACAGGGATCTATGTTTTCAAGTAAAGACGGAAGTAATGATTGTATTACCTGTTCAAAGCTTAATCGCTTTAAAATAGAATGAGGGAACTATAACTCCGAGTAAGTGAGAGAGATGTTAAAGTGCTGAGCTCTGGTAGTAAAGCGATAAGAGGTTTACAAATAGATTCAGCCAACTATTCATATTCTATTTCTATGGATTTAACGTAATGTTTGAACTTACTGTAATTTGATGTAGTTAATTTAAAGCATTGAGATCGTTTGAGCTGGCATCAAAGTCAACAGATATTAGACACGTAGTAGAGCATTAAGGCAAGTTTGAGAGTCAAATTAATTTGCTATTAGGTAGACTAGCTGCCGCTTTCTAGTTGAAAATCTACCAGGCAATGAATTATGTGTTCTGACAAATTGATTTTAGAATTAGTTTCCTTTCCTGTCTAAGTAAAATGTTTTGAACCAAAATATGTTGGAGTTTTAAGGACGGAAAAGTACTGAAAGTTTTATGACCTAACTCGGAATTATTTTACCACACGTTCTGTTACTATCAAAAGACTCATCACCACGTTTTACAAATTTAGGAATCAAGTATGAAACAATTTTGGCACTCATTATTTCCGTGCTACAAGTGCACGGAAACGGTAAATGTGAAATATTCTTCCAATAAAAGTCTTTCTTCGGAGTTACAACATGAAGCATTTAAAAAAAGTTTCAATATCTCTCTAAGTTAGTAATGCATTGACAACATAAGTCAGACAACATATCTACACTAACTATAGACAGAAAAGATTGGATTTTTTGTTTGTTTGTTTGTAATGAATAGGCTCCGAAACTACTGGACCGACCTGAATAATTCTTTCATCATTAGAATGCTACGTGTTCACTGAGTGACATAGGCTATATTTATATTGTTAATCGAGTCTCGTTTTCCTGTGCGAAACCGAGACGACGCGCTAGTCAAAAATAAAGTTATAAAAAAGTGAATAATAAACGTTAAACACTTGTTTTTATAAGTTTGCAATCGCGGACAAAATTACCCAGAACTCATATAATGTTTGTGGATATAATTAAGCCCTACAGCCCTGGAGATTCGTCCCATAATGATGGAAAATAATAGAAGAAAGCTGAGTTAACTTTGCTAGCCACGTGCAGCCATGTAACATACCTACCTACAAATATATTATCAGGTATGCCGTACCTCCCGTATCACATCACCGCCATCCGTTCCCCGGAGAGGGAAGCGAAGTAAATTAGCCATAACCTGTAAATTGAAACGCAGGTAATCCGGCTCCAACCCGTGAGGCCACGGGTACAACGTACTTGTTGTTTACACACACGGTCCTTCCAGCGGGAAACTTTTCCCGCTGCATTTTTTAAATAAATATGTATCTTCAAAATCTATGTGCTTAATCTTCGACCATACCATCGTTTACTATCAGGTGAGTTGGTGATCAAACGCTAGCGTATAAAAAAACGGTCACTGTTGAAATTCGACAAATAAATTCTATGAATGTTTATCTAAAATAAATAAATAAATAAATATTGGAGGACGTTTAACACAGTGCCATCTAGCCCCAAACTAAGCAAAGCTTGTACTTTGGGAACCAGATAGCTGACAGAATACTTAAATACTTTTTTTTTGTAAATACATACTTATAATACATACAGTACACGCAGACACAGAACAAACATCGATGTTAGTCACACAAATGTTAGTCCTGAGTGGGAATCAAACCCACGCACTGCTCTCGAAGCAACCAAGTATAAAAGCCAAGCTCTCGTATTACCTCAATATATTAAAAGTTTCTATTTTGTTTTTTCAATAAAAGCAGTTTGAAACGAGCGCATGGCTCTATAAAGCTAACGAAAACTTTTTTTACCCAAAATGACTTCGTGCAATCAGTACCTACTAGACACAAAGTCACAAGTTTCAAAGCGTGAGAAAATAGAAAGTAACAAGTCACAAAACGTCAGAAAATGAAAGCCCGAGTGTGTGAGCTAACTTTAATGAATAAAGTGGCATCTATGCGCACACCATAGCACGTCCTGCCCAAATTCCCAAATCGAGTGCGAAAGTCGTTCAACTTTCATTTTTGTCAGGGGAAAAATATTTTTTAAATTTCATTCTTTGTGGAATATCACGCAGAGTTGAAATTTACTTTCCCCTTTATTGCGCGTGCCACACCTCTAGGTAATGTAGGTAGGTACCTAAAAATGTTAGGAACTTGGAAAAATACTTCGATTTTTTTATTTATCAAGGTATACAAAACAGAATAAAGTGTTAAAAACAAAATTAAAATTAAAGTTAAGTGTAGGTTCTAACTATATATTATTATATATACCAAAATATGTATGTATATGTTATAGCGAAAGTAATAAATCCTAATATTATACATACTATCCAACCATTATGCGTTATATCTACTCAATTTAGACAAAGTGATAATTGACACAGAATTAATCTATTATAATTATAATTTCTAAGATGAATAATATCCGGATGAAGTGATAAATTTATCACATTGTCTAGACAATTTAGTCATTATACATAATAACCAGTCATTACGTATAATAGATATTTAATCACGATAACTGTAACATATACAAATAAAGTTAACCAGTATGTGGAAATGTTAAAAAAGAAAAGTTGTGAAAGCTGGTTAATAAATCGTATAAATAAAGTAATGGTAAATAAAATATTATATTTAGAGATGTATTTCTATATTTAAAGGCGTTCACACTCGTAATCTTTGAGTAAACAATTAATAATAATCTTCTAACATGTATCATTATGTATTTGAAACATTAAATATGTTTAACAAAGTCAGGTGCAAACCTTGTATAAAAAACTAAACTTGTAACATAAAAACTTTTTCAGATAGAAGTATCAATATACATAATAGAATATGACTTTATTGTACACCAAACATTAAAACACAAAAACATACCTACATTACACCATAAAAAGCTTAAAAAAGAGATAATACAGAACATCGACTAATATGTGGCAGTACAACGGCGGCCTTATCGCCTAGTGCGATTTCTTTTAGACAACCTTTGGATGGGCAGAAATGATGGCGCAGCAATTAAGGTCTTCGATGTAAAAAAAAAAACAAAAAAGAAGGTGAATAAAATAATAAGACATGTATATTGTATACACGTGCATATGTATATATACATAATAGCATAAAATATAAACTATAAATGATAAATACATAAAGTAGATATATATATTCAAATATGTATAAATTTTTATGGTAAGACTTTATAAACTTTTGATACACTTTTTTCGTTTTTATTTCAATAAAAAAATTATGTTTTTATTAATTTACGTATACTTTGTTGTGATTGGAAGTCGCTCCGTCGACAACTATGTTTATATATATATATTCAGGGTCGGTTAAAACCATAAACAAGGAATAAAGGTAGGTCATGCGTGGTAGCTGTAGCGAGATTCCTCGTACGTGACTCTTTTGTGATATTATATAACAGAGGTCAGGCAGTGTTGCCAGGTTAAGATTTCTCCGCAAAATCGCTGTTTTTCGAGCGGTGGTTGGAATTTTGATGAAATGTTGAGGTAACCTGTAGAAAGTATGATAAAACTTCCCATTTATATGTTACAGGAAAATTTATTAAACGCTAGGTTAAGACGAATTGCAAGTTTTTTATAATTAATTAATCGACTTGATTGTTCAGTTTTATGATAGTTTATCTATAGAATGTTCAAATAAATGTTTTGTAACATAACAGATTAATTCATTTAAAAAATAACAAAGTGCTTAATCAAAAGCCTAGCTGATTTTGAACAAGTGCTAGCAACACTATTACCCCGACCGAAAATATTGGCATTATAGCCGTCTTCCGAATCCCCTTTGGCATATCTATATCGATATCGGCAACGAGTCGTTGACATTGTACAGAATGTGTTGTTATTAGATGACCTTTAGGTGTACTTGTTGATTTCTCTCAGGGGTTTAGCTCGGATTGATCGGAGGATTGGGAACAAAAGTAAAAAGGTTTTGTGACCATAGAGATATTATAAACTGACGCCGACTGACAGTTCCGACTGAACAATATACACCATCCGTTCTTTTACATCCTGAATCACACGTCAAACTTTTCACAATCGACAATTTGCTCACAAAATTCATACGTATAAATCTTAACTTTACTTGATGGTAGATTTCCTTAGCAGAAAATCTTCTTTAGTCTAGGTAGGTACCACCGCAGTACCAGATATTCTGCGCCAAACAGTAGCGTGTAAACATTACTGTATTTCAGTTTGAAGGGTACTGCAGCTACCGAAATTACTGGGCTGTTAAGACTAACCATCTAATGTAAATTCCTGTACGTATTTAACATGAAGTTGTTTCGTTGCAAAAATACTAATAAAATTGTAATGTCTCAAAGTAATGAGCGCCAAAGCAGCGATGCTCTATGACTTTGTTTTGCAACTCAAAGTTCTGTGTATTAATGCAATGGACATGCATTATCTCTTACCATCAGGAGAGCGTATCGTTCGTCTCTTTACTTTTACATTTAAAAAAAGTGTTTGCTCGTAATAAATTTGTTCGATCAAAATTCCCATGGTTATATAGTTATGTTCTATTAAGATTTATAGTGTTAGTTTCTCCTTGTCTCTGTTTCACTTTCGCTATTTAGAACAACTTCAGCAAACTAGCGTTAGCAGACACTTTACATTCCCCCTCGCGTAAGGATTTACGGATGGAATTGCTGCAATGTTCCACTTGGTCCCACGAAACTTCGTTCTACGGCTTTGTAGAACCGGTGATAGAATTGCAACAGTATTTAGTGAATTATATGCAGTATAATATCGATATCTATATATTGTATATACTAATTATAAAGAAGAAAGATTTGATTTTTTATTTCTTTATATTGCATAGGCTCCGAAACTACTGAACCGATCTGAATAATTATATTATTACATCATTAGAATGCTACATTATCACTGAGTGGCATAGGCTATATTTATTTTGTTAATCGAGTTTTGTTTTCCCGTTTGCAGCCGGAGCGAGCTGCTAGTCTATACTATTATAAAGAGAAAAGATTTGATTGATTGATTTGTTTGTATTGAATAGGCTCCATAACTGTCCCTTGGTGCTACTTTTTATCCCTGTATCCCCACGGGAACGGGAACTACGCGGGTGAAACGAGCCGTCCCCTAGTGTAATTATAAACTGATAGAACTACAAAGGTACTTTACCTACGTAGTTCTAGAAGACAAGCTTTTTATTTTACTTTCGATTTCAGTTGTGTCTTCTTTGTTACATCAAGATACCAAATTGTTATTATTACGTATATGACTAAATCTTTATTAAGGTGGTTCGATTTCCATACAAATAATTTTTTCCATTTATGGACAAATAGAGCATAATTTTACAGTGAAATTACAGCTACTGGCATTTATTTTGGTCTTTATTTGCGGTAAATTACAATTGCTTCTACTGTTTTATTCAAAAATCATAAATTCATAAGTCATTCATAAATTTGATTGTATGCTAATAATCTGCTGTTTTATTCAAGCAATTGTGATTTACCGCAAATAAAGACGAAAATAAATGCCAGTAGCTGTGATTTCACTGTAAAATTATGCTCCATTTGTCTATAAATGGCAAAAAATTATTTGTATGGAAATTGTACCACCTTAAAGTACGATTGTAAGAGCTGAATGGACACAATTACAGTTAATATGCCGCCCAAAGGCCTTGGACATTTTTTTTTATGGTTGACAGGCTAGATGTTTGGCTCACCTGCTGCGAAGTGACGGTGTGATCGAATATAGTAAACACACCTTAAAAAAGTGTGTGTCTTCGTAATGATTACCTTCATTCGACATTTGTATAGTCGTGACCAGAACGAACGTGCATTTATAATATGTAGGTACAAGTGAGTAGAGAACTATTGTATACTTTTTTGTTACATTCACTTCAAACGACTACAAAATTATTTTTTAAATACTACTACATAATTTATTAGAGAAACAAGGTAGACCGAAAACAAATTTATAGGAAGTTAAATTAATTTGTTTACAAAACTCGATTTGCGCTTCGGCCATATTAAATTAAGTTTCGTAAGTTTCAGGTCACCCATTGAAAACGTCGGTCCCACTTCACATACTATTCAGAAATACTTTTAATTGCCCTTTTACGTAACAAGTGGCAACATTGCAATTAATTTACATTGGTTAAAGAAATTTACGTTTTCACATTCTTTATTTGCTTTTTTTATAATGAACACTAGCAACACTTTTAAAACTTAAAAGATTGTTCGGATGAAGCACTTGTATCAATGGCCAACAATAAATTTAAAAAAAGATTATGAAGACACACAATATATGACAAAACAAAACAAACCCAACACAAACAAAATAACACAACAACAACAACAACAAAATAACACAAACAAACAAAACACAAAAACAACATAACATATGTACATAATATGTTACATGTTGTTGTTGTTGTTGTGTATTGTACATGTGTATGTACATTTTAACATAATATATGTACTCAACACTTGACACTAGCAAATGCTCAAAATGCGACGTCAAAACCAAAGAAAAAAAAATATACGCCCAATTTTTTTTCCTAATTCTGTTGTGTTTAACATCTCTACATAGTATAAAACAAAGTACCTGCCCAGCGTATGTAGGCCTACGGATTTATCCATC
This sequence comes from Biston betularia, assembly GCA_905404145.2. Lineage (NCBI taxonomy): Eukaryota > Metazoa > Arthropoda > Insecta > Lepidoptera > Geometridae > Biston > Biston betularia. The sequence goes on from FR989877.1 coordinate 4,680,629, forward strand.
AATAGATAGAGTGATTCTAAAAGAGGGATACCTGGAGCTATTTTATGTGACATAAGACCTTAGTATATTTGTGTGAGTGTTGTTTGTATAAACAAGCTAAAATTATAGACTCAAGCTCATTTTGTGCGTAACAATGTTTCTATTCTTTTCTCTAAGCTATGAATAAGAGTAACAAGTACCTTAGAAGCATCAGTAATATAGCACGGAAGTTCAATCCATTGCTCCATACAATACACGGCTACAAAGTTGTCCTGAACGCAGCCCCGGGGACTCACGTGACTTCCACGACACAGAATACAACTTTGTATAAAATAGTACTAAACTGGGAAGGTACATTTGTGAAGTTACAGCGCGTTACGAGACATCGCTATTATAGCTTAAGGTCTTGCATCTCTGAATTCCAGATCTATCCTGTTTTTAGGGTTCCGTACCTCAAAAGCAAAGACACCCCTTATTTTTTTGTATGGTTGGGATGCTAGGTGTTCGAGCTCAGCTCACCTAATGTTAAGTGATGGTGTTAGTTGAAGCAGGTAAAGCACACCTAACCTGGAATAAAACTAGCTCTTTAATGAGGCCGTCGCAACACCGTTAGGTGTTTGACGGCAGATTTGGATAAGGTAGCTAGCTAGTCGAGTACTAGAAAGTAGTTCCTAACGATGTTTTCCTTCACCGGTAGCTTAAGCCCACGCCCTTCGATGTGTGAACCGACCACGCTAACCAGTGAGCTATCATAGCTACAAAATTAGTGTTTTATTCTCCGTCTGTCTGTCTAGATCCTTTTTACCAAGAACACGTGAAAGTATCCAGTTGTAATTTATATCAAATACCAACATCTACTATCGCTCGGAGCAGAAGACCACTACAGAATTTTGCACGTAGTTGTAGCATTCAATTTAAACACAAGAACAAATTATATTACCCCTAGCATCAAGGCTCTTATGAATACAACTTGTGTTAATTGGAAAAAATCTCGTTTTTAATAAGCCAGTGACAAAAAGCTTTTTATAAATAATTTCTCGAACTAAACGATTCGATTCCAACTGTATCGTACGAACCGCTAAACAATGGAATTTGCTGCCTGAGTGAGTGTTCCCCGATAGATATAATCTGGGTGCCTACAAGCCGTGAATGAATCGGATACTTCTAAGCAAACGTGATCCATCGTAGACTGCATCTTTGCTTAACATCAGACAAGATGGTGATCAAACGCAAGCCTATTATGACTGCCCAGTTAGCTCATTTGGAGTGCTCAAGGGCTGTATGGGCGTGGATTCAATTCCCACTCAGGGCAAACATTTGTATAAAGAACATAATTGTTTGTTCTCTGTTTGGGTGTTCTGTATGTATTATAAGTACGTATACAAAAATATATATATAATATAAGTATTCCTTCGAACAGTTATTCATTCCATTGCTTTGCTTAGATGGCGCTGTGTCAAATGTCCTAAGATATTTTTTTCATTTATTTATTTACAAATCTCGACATCTCAGTTCAAGAATAACTGCAAGTTATGGTCCGTACGAACGTAGGTATTCATTTACGTGGGTTCTAATCTAATATATGTTGTATGAGACGCGCTATCTTCCTACAAGTCTACCACTATACCATTTATGTCTAATTCGGCATCATTTCATTCGTCTCCCGTCACGTAAATATGTACATAATCAGTATCAATAATAACGTATTGTACGAAAACCTATACGGCTCTGTTTATTATACCCTTGTTCCCATTTCCGATGTAAATATTCATGAGGGTTTATAAATATCGGGAACAGTGTGTCTCTGCCAATATAGCCGGAGTCCGACCACACCGGCCCATCAATTATGTCGTTCGCGATCTAACCCTGTGTCCATCTGCGTGCCATTTGTAACCGTCAAGCTACCTAACCTGCCCAAAATGATTATCAAACTCATTTGAAATACACCCTTATTCGCACCCCTTAAAGTTGATGCTCACCGCATGATTATTTATGTAACCTAACACGCGGTTGGTAATTCGAACATGGTGACAAAACAATCATTAATTAGATTAGACGTTCAGCAAATCATTGGCCGAACCGACCCGAAATGACATTGCGTTTGTTTTTGTTTCTCAGAAGAATAAATGGTTTTTCCTTTGTTATTTTTAGGAGCTTTTGTTATTAGAGTCATCGAGAAAGTTTATTTTGTTTCATGCAAATGTAAGAAAAGTCGCTCTTCGTGAAACTAGATACGACTCGACTTCGACATTGTTTCAACGAAGATTCCATACTGGAGTGCGTTTACTAAAACCACAACATCGTCGTACTAGCAAAGAAGACTGAACTCAATGTGTCAATGTTAATATTTACCAACAATATTCTAAGTTTTTATTCCAACTGTGATACTTGTACTAGTACTAGTAACACTTGAAAACATTCGCAATATTATTATTAAGTGATGAGTTTATAAAGAGCCATTTTATTTTATGTATCTATTAATTAACAAAAAAACATCAATCCACAACCTTGGTTCATTTAACGTAAATCAATTTGTACCGTCCATTTGCACAGAATACTTGTGTTTACATAATTTATAAATACGTAACCAAAGATCTTAAAAGTGTGGACGATATGCTTTGAGAAAAATTTACGTACTTGAAAACTTAGCGACATCTGTCAGAATCTGCAATAACTAATTCGCAGTGTTCTCTATTGAGTACGCACTTCAAGCACGACGATCGTCTACCAGCGACAGAAATAATATGCTTGTTGACCACAGAGTTGATATTGATAATAATCTATCTGCCCTGTCCTTACGTTGTAATGTATAAATCAATGTACGTAACGCAATTAATCAGTTGAACATACGTTGGAGTTGACGCTGAAATCCCGAAATGCTCAGTGACCTGATACTGTAATTAAGTAAATGAAATTGTAGTAATGATGTTCTGATCAATTGTGTATTTTCCTACAAAGCAATTATGGTGATTTTTATATCTTAGGTGGCACTAAAGTACACACTGATATGGGTGTCGCAAAGACCACAAACCTTTAGGGGATTAAATTTCCGTAACGAGCTTACGACCCAACAGTTGGGCTCAATTTTTTGCGTTTTGATGCTCAAATTATTATTATCTAAACAAGTATATAATTAAAAACATTCGGCTTTATAACATTTCATAATTTTAAAATGACAAACAAGGATTGAAATGATTTTATGTTTAGTGTATTTCCGCTTATAACTATTATTGTTTATACTTATAATCAGAAATACACTAAAGATGTAACTCTAGAACATCATAAGACGAACTTTCGTGATTAAACGAGTTTACAGTGTGTTATCTCTCATTTTGATATGTTATCGTTTTTCCACCTAATTGTATTGGACTATTAAATTAAGTTTTTTGTGTAAATTTGTAAATAGTATTAAATTAAGATATTTTACTTTGTTTAATAAATTAATTAATGTGTAGGTACCAGACATGTTTTTTTTATTCAAAATAGGTTCGCATTTGACCACACTCTATGTATAAAGAAAGTAAGATTTTAGTTTCGTTATAATCTCATTTAATTTCTAACTACTCCTGGCATTTTAAGTCTACGGGTACTGGGCAGGTTACTGGCAAGATGCTTTATTGCAGCTTTTTTCATAGCCAACATAAAACACGACCTCAGGTCTCTACAGTTGGACTACGTTAATGGTTTCTACGTTTTCACTACATGGTAGATTCCACTGTAATAACTGATGTTCTGTCTTGTCTGTATCATTACTTCTTACAAAAATAACAAAATAAGAAAAAATGTACTTATGATCTATTTTTGCTAAAATTCGAGCCATCTCGCAAAATAAACTCACTGAAGTAAAAATTTGAAAAGAAAAATATTGTACCCATTTCACTTATATACCATGCCATATTTTATTATAAAATACGACACGAGAATCTGAAAACAATATAGACCTAGCACATATAGTTCAGCAGCAGTAAGTTTCACAGATATTTTAGACTTATTGACAACTTCATTAAGTTCGAGTTGCACGCGTAAGCACGAAGTAAGTTACGCTACAACTACATTACTTTTCCACATAGGGCCCTAAATAAACAATTGACTACTCACACATAGTTTATAAATAAAAAAACTAAGCCCATAACTAAGCCCAAACTAAGAAAGATAACTGATAGAACTAGGAACCTTTTTTTTTAACATAGATTTGTAAATAAATAACTGAAAAAAAAATATCTTAGGACATTTGAAACAGCACCACCTAAGCAAAGTAAAGGAACTAGATAACTGATAGAATGAATACTTTTTTTTTTGTACATACTTATAATACATACAGAACACCCTGATACAGAACAAACATTTATCGTCCTAAATGGGTGTCCTGATGGGAATCAAACTCACACCCAACAGCACTTGAAGCAGATATTCTACCAAGGGAGCTAACAGGGTAGTCAAAGTTATAATCTTTACTCAAAGTATAATAAGAATTATCACGAAAGCATAGTACAAAAAAATGCATAATTTTCATACAATTTTGTTCTATTTATTACATGTACGAAGTAAACTATTTTTAATTCTTGTATGTAATATATCATGTCTTGTAGTATATAATATATTTTTTCGTGTTATAATCTCAAGGTAGTCAATCTATTCAGAAATACCTTCGACCACATTAATCTTGCTTCGTAGCCGCGCTACGAACGGTGCTACGAAACACGTAGCAAGCACGCAAATATTTCATTTTTGATATAATGTAGGTACATTCTGTGAGTATAATATTTAGCGAAATAGTTTCTCACTCGTTTACGTACGTTTTTTTTAAATCTAAAAACAATATTAATAAAAAATTCAGTATGTCCCTACTGGAATTTAGATGACATTTAGTCTTGAAACCCAATTCTACAGATGCTGAGGATGGAAATATAAAAATGTACAGAGTATTTCATCGAGTTGTAATACCTATCAATGGAAGTCAATTTATTAAATTCCCTAAGCGACAAATCTCATGACTGGTCATTTCATTTTATTTTATATGGAAAACGAACAGCTAGCTACTAGTCAATAAACAACAACTCAATAAGTTATAACACAGAACCCAAAAAAGTTTTCACTTGTGCAAACTACATTAAAAAAGTGCTCCGACACCACCCGTCGCCGGAGGAGATGTTAGAATAGCATATTATGATACACATATAAATTCAAAATATTAAATAGGAGACGAAAAAATTAAGTAAGACTATATAAAAGTTGTAAAAATTTATTTGTACACCTTTTTCTTTAATTTTTTTTTGCAATCAAAACCTTATAAATAATATTTAACATTAGCATCTTCAAAAAAATTGCTTTAAAATGAAAATAACAAAAGTGTGTATTTAAAATAAACACTTAATACGAAAAATTATGGACTACTAGCTGCACCCCACGGTGTTACCCGCTGTTCCTACATGAACACTGCATTTTTGGGGATATATGTTAGCCCAGGGTGTCAGCTAGCTCCATACCAAATTTCATCAAAATTGGACTAGAAGTTTAAGCGGGAAGAAGTAACAAACTTACAACCATACTTACACACACACAAACATTTGCCTTTATAATATTAGTGTGATAGAAAGTTCTACATTGTTTTTCTTGGCTTTAAACAAACTTTGTCAAATTTCAAAGTTATATTCTTTAATTTTTTTCAGTTTGTCGATAAAATATTTGATTTCAAATACTTAAAAGTAAATATCGTAGGACTATACACACAGCGCCATCTGGCCCCAAACTAAGCAGAGCTTGTGTGATGGAAGTCAGATAACTGATAGAATACATACATACTTTTTTTTTGTAAATACATACTTATAATATATACAGAACACCCAGACACAGAACAAACATTTGTTTATTCACAAAATGTTTGCCCTGAGTGGGAATCGAACCCACGCCCTACAGCTCTCAAGGCAGATATACTACAGGGTACGTTTCCATTTTCTGCACCAGTAATGTAAGTAAGAAACTAGAGTAATCATATTTCAAACGCTTCAGCGTTTGGCAGGATTTCCCCCTTTCTGTGAAATAAAACAAAACCCTCAAGCAAGATGAAAGTTACACCACAAATCCCAGTGGACAAGAAATATTGACAAAGTAAAAACTGAAACAAAGTATTGTAGAAGTAAGGACTTATTTACAATGTTTGTTCTGTATGTATTATAAGTATGTATTTACAAAAAAAAAGTATTTATGTATTCTATCAGTTATCTGACTTCCATCACACAAGCTCTGCTTAGTTTGGGGCCAGATGGCGCTGTGTGTATAGTCCTACGATATTTTACAATAACCACTAAACTAATACATTGTTAGTACATTACATAATCATTCGTTTAATATTTCGAGTAAAATAACTGTATGTATTTGTACGAGGTTACAGCGATATGTGCGAATACCTGAGCCTATAAATTCTAATAATCAGTCCGGAAATAATTTGAAAGTAATTTTTTTTTCTAGTTTGCGCTCGCGATTTCGCCCTTTTTCAACTTAAGAATTTTTTTTTTTAAAAGCTCAACTTTATTAAACAAAATAAAATATCTTAAATAAATACTATTTACAGGTATAAATAAGTTAATACATTACATTACTACATTATTATTATACTATTTATTTATTTATTTATTTACATGTAATTTTGTTGATTTAACAACTTTTTTGGCACGTAATTTTATCAACTTTTCTAATATAAAGTGAATGAATGAATAATTTGCTAGTATCAATTATTTCGATATTTTCAAACATTTCAAGTCACACGAAGTAAGTGTCAAAGTCACACAAAGTAAGTCAAGGTCGACGCGACCTTTCCTCGTTCCCACCAAAACTCGTATGGTATCCTTGTTAACGTATGAAAGGCTATCCTGGCTTATTCATATCTTACTAGCAAGAAGAAAATCATCTTTGTGGTAGATCTCCTTAGCAGGAGGTCGTCTAGGTAGGTACCACTGCAGTACCAGTTATTCTGCCGCTAAGCAAGAGAGTGTAAACATTACTGTGTTCCGGTTTGAAGGGTACTGCAGCTAGCAAAACTACAGAGCTGTTGAGACTAACCATCGAAAGTCTCAAAGTAATGGGCGCCAAAGCAGTGATGCCCTGGACTTTGTTTTGTTACTCAAAGTTAAGTGTATCGCTGCAATGGTCATGGACAGGCGTTATCTCTTACCATCAAGAGAGCGTCTCGTTCGTCTCATTACTTTTAACATAAAAAAACTTGCGTACATGTCAAAGGTGTTCGAATGTTTTGATAAAAATCTAATTAGCGTCTGGTTTGGATTACATCAGTCGCCATTTTGAACTATTTCTAAGTTCCCTAAAGGTACAGAACCTTAAAAATAAGAAGTTATTCAACATCATTTCCCCCTAAAACTTTACTACTTAACAAACTATCGGACGCCGGTTTCACCCGTGCAGTTCCCGTTCCCGTGGGAATACAGGGATAAAAAGTAGCCTATGTCACCCGGAGATAGTGTAGCATGAAAGAATTTTTGCTATTCAATACAAACAAACAAACAATCAATCAAATCTTTCCTCTTTAACAATAATAAAAAGTTTCATCGTATATTATACATAAATCCTGTCCTGATAATCCTGACAGCCTTGTTGATTCATTGGTAGTATGTCTGCTCTAAGAGCTGAAGGGCGTGGGTTCAATTCCCACCCAGGACAAGCATTTTGTGATATAAACAAATGTTTGTTCTGTGTCTGGGTGTACTGTATGTATTATAAGTATGTATTTACAAAAAAAAAGTATTTATGTATTCTATCAGTTATCTGTCTTCCATAGCATAAGCTCTGCTTAATTTGGGGTCAGATGGCGCTGTGTGTATAGTCCTACGATATTTTACAATAACCACTAAACTTACTTTGTCCTATGATATTTATTTTATTTATTTATTTATAAATACAGTTACTCTTATCCGTACGGGAGAGATTATATGTTTGCACTTGCTAACATAGAACACATGTTTTGCTTCTTCTACTTACGTTGCTGTTTTTGTACATGTTCGCCGGAACATTTAAATGTAGTGTGAAAGAGCCTTTTCTGTCTAAAAAAACTAGATGGTTTTATTTGACGAAACTCCGGTAACTCAATATGTGTCAGCGTAACTGGAATTTCCCACGGCGAAGGTGTGTAATAAAATAAAACACAATAGTGCTGGTGTGGCTCAAGGGTACGCGACACGCGGAGCTGTGCGATAGACGTAGGAGTATAAAGTTCATAATCGTTTATAACTTTTAGGTACAGTAAGTTGTAGCGATGATAGCTCAGTGGTTAGCGCGGTTGGTTCGCATGCCAAAGGGCGTGAGTTGAAACCCCAACAATGACCTTGAGCTGCCGGTGAAAGAAAACATCGTGAGGAAACCATAGCATGATGGTAGGGTACTTTCTAGTACTCGGCTGGCTAGCTACCACCCTCAAGTAGAAAATCTGCCGCCAAGCATTTAACGGTGTGTTCCGGCAGCCTCACTTGAGAGCCAGCCCCATTCCAGACTAGGTGTGCTTTACCATCTTCGACCACACCGTCACACATCAGGTGAGCTATGGTAAAACACCTAGCCTGTCAATCATTTAAAAAAAAAACATGTTTGGAAAATGACAATTCTATTGTTATTCTTGTACTTGTAACAACAGACAACAGTTTGTGTAAAACCCTGTTATTTTGTTTGCCGCGCTGGGAGCACCCGATCACGAGTATGACGCATGTGCCGCCATCGCCCTCCTCAACCATATCTGCGGGAAAAGAGCGACCCGACACACGACGCCGCCGCAAGAAGGAGCCTGCCGCGCTGGGTTTTGTGTTGTAAACAACCATAACATAATGTAACACATGTTTCCTAGTACCGCATGGTCAGTGAAATACCAGGGTAACTGTAGTAAATATAAACTGCATAGGGATGTTTTATGTGGCACCCACATGCTGTCTTCGTTTAGAAATGATTCGACAATATAAACACTACTAGGAGTCTAATTTCCATAAAATTCTGGCCAATGTAAACTTTTGTTATCCTTTGTACTGTGTTATTTCAAATAACAAAAAACAGTTTTGCTAAGTTTTTTGTATATTTTTCTAGAACTGGAATAAATTTCTTTGTTTAGTGTTCTCGACTAGCAAAAATATTGGTAATATTTTTCAACGTTTAGGCAGTTTTTTTTACGGTTGACATGCCAATTGTTTGATCACAGCTCATGGTTAGATTATAAACACACCTAGCCTGTAATGGAACTGGCTCTCAAATGAAGCTACTGAAAAACATCATTGGGTGCTTGGCGGCAGATTTTCAACTTGAGGATGATAGCTAGCTTGCCAAGTACTAGATAGATTTTTTTTTAACAACAACTCAAGCTAATTGTTGGGATTTGACCCCACGTCTTTCCGCGTGCGAACCGACCTCGCTAACCACTGAGCTATAATATTAAAATATAATACCACTATTATCTGACAAAAATTTAAAATAACCTCACATACTACATTATATCCCCTTCTCGCTGCTGTAACTACTAGCCCAAAACTCAAATAAACTACCCAAAGTAACCTCTGAATCAATCAAGACTTCTTTTTTAAGTTAATTTTTTTCTCTATTGCTTTAAATACAAAATCTTTGATGTCAACAATAAAGAGTTTATCCCATTAATGTTATAAATGTGAATATTTGGATGGATGGATGGGTGTTTGTTACTCTTTCACGCAAAAACTACTGAACGAATTTGGATGAAATTTGGTATGGAGTTAACTGAAACCCTGGATTAACACATAGGCTACTTTTATCGCGAAAACATGTAGCGGGTAACACCGCGGGGCGCAGCCAGTTTATCTATATATCCATAAAATATTGTCCTGTAGTATAAAAAATACCTTCGAATTATTTATTCAAGCAATATTCAGTACAAATTAGAGTCAGACATCTGAGTTAATTAGTTATCAAATTATAGAGATGTTAATATCGCCAAATTATTATTTACCTCCATGGTTTTAATGTCGGTTAATTAGTTCCCGTAACTTGCTTCGAGTGAATATCAGGTGAAAATGAAAGTCAACTGAGATAGGAATATTATAACAAACACCACAATCATTTTGCAGTATAAACAAATGTGTGTTCTGTGTCCATCCATCCAAACTTTCACATTAACATTTGTGGGTTTTTTTTTCTATCTTTCGTAATAGTATCTTCTTTAAATACCAAAGCGTCTAAGCATCACCACAGCATAATCTCCAATCTGTATTAGAACTATGAGGTTCATTATAGTCCCAAATTGAATGACCCGCACGCTGATCATACTACAATTGCTTGGTTAACCCAGGACATCGATTTCAAGGATTTGATCAGATTAGATTGGATCTATAATAGGATGTAATTACATTACAAGTCAAAGAACCTTTTTTATTTTTACACGACTACCCATAAAAAAAGGATTGTAATGTTTTCATAACCTACACTGCACCGTTGGTTATTGCAGGAATGTAAAGCCTTGTGGTTATTTTATTTATTAGTAATTTTTAATTTATTTAAATTTTAAGTTAATGTAAGATTTTTGTTCTAGATGTTAAAAAATATTTCGGATAGATATTTAAAAGTTGTGGTCAAGTTAGATAAATTTTAAATTAAATCCTAATCACTGCAACTAAATCGATTTTAAAGCGGAAATATACCTTTTAAATAAATAAATATCGTAGGACATTACACACAGTATATACATAAAAATATACATAAAATCATGTATAAATATTACTTACTTACTATAAAAGAACCTGACAGAACCGTCTTGTCATCATGTACGGAGTGACTTCTTACGGCACAATTAGCGAGTGACAATTTTTCGATGCATAAAATGCAATAAAATTATCCGCCAGCTCCGCTGTGTAACACTCAGGCGCAAACATTGTTACCTGCATCCAATTAGCTCGTCGCAGCTAAATTGTAAATCCGTGTGTCGTCGACCTATCCGCGCTCTAGGGTTCACACGCGCACTTTACGATGGTATTTTTTTTATTATAGTAAAGTGCACTTAATAATAATAATCTTTATTTACAAAAGTGCACGTATAAAAAGGATTAACAATGACCTGCACTTAGCAAAGGCTTGTATCGCAGGAGACTAAACAAGTTAAAAAAATGTAAAAAAATCATTGCAATCAAAATTTTGTTTACATATAATAAGTGAACATGGCTTTAAATAGATATATAAAGAAAAATAAATGGAGTTGATACAATGTTGAAAGCTTCACAATAAATGTATATGTATGTGTGTGTTTGTGTGCGTGTGTGTATGTGCATTTGTGTGTGAGAATTACAAATAAAATCTAGTTTATGTTTGTGTAGACAAATATGGTAAAATACACCTAGCTTGGAATAGAACTGTTGTGCTTGCAGTACGTGTAGATTTTAAACTTAAGGGTAGCTAGTCAACCGAATACTAGAAAATACCCTGTCACTTTCTTTTCACCGGCAGCTCTAGTTAATTGTTGAGGTTTGAACCCACGCCTTTCGGAGTGTGAATGGACCACGCTAACCACTGAGCTATCATAATTACAAATAGTAAATAATATAAATTAGAATTAAGCGCACTTGCCATATGTACGTAAAAGCACAAAATCACAACAATTTGGATCAAAATACCACAAGGATCCGAAAAAAACAGATTATGAGACATACTTGACTTTTGTGATTGGACAGCAAACAAAAGCTTTTGACTGTGAAAAATAGAAAGAGGGAAAAGAGGATGTCCCACAAGATCCACAAGACAGTCACATTGAACCAAAAAAACATTCATAATCCTTAATTTAAACTTCCTAATTGTAAAATGCGTAAATTTGTGTGTTCGTTTGTAATTTCTTTATTTTTCAACAAATTTAGATGAAATTTCCAATACCATTCGTATTAGCAGCTTATATCCCGGATTAACAAACATAGCATATGCCCAGATTATTATAAAAATATTTTTATTATCGTGAGTAACGCCGTCCACATATCTTAATGGTAAAATTATTTATTTTAACAGATTTCTATTATGTTATGCTTGTGACAGCCCTAAGTAGGCGTTTCAGCGACACGGTACGACATGGCGCATGGCGTTTCCACTTTGTACAAAATTCAGTGTCGAACTTAACTCGCGTCGTTCGAGAAGAAGCTTTATTCAAACAAAATAAATTAATAAGAAGACATCTCGGTTGCCACACCGTATTTGTCTTTCCTTGATGAGCATGGAAACTGGTTCGTGTACATAATAGAAAATTTGATTCTGTTAAACTTTTATCGTGAGCCCAATTCCCTCTTTAGAATTGTAAAATAGGTATTTACTCAAATAAATCCTATTTCGAGTCTACTTTAGGATATACTAGCGGACGCCTCGCGGTTCCCGTTCCCGTGGGAATACAGGGATAAAAGTAGCCTATGTCACCCATAGATAGTATAGCTTCTTTAGGTATAGATGGCGCAGTATAAATCGTCCCACAATATTTGTTAGTGTTATACTGGCTGCGCTCCGCGCTGTTACCCGCTACATCTTTTCGAGATAAAAAGTAGCCTATGTGCTATGTGCCATGTGTATCCAGGGTCTCAGCTACCACCATACCAAGTTTCATCCGTTCAGTATTTTTTTGCGTGAAAGAGTATCAAACATCCGTACATACTCACAAACTTTCACATTTATAATATTAGTAGTATTTATTTATTGTATATCTTAGATCAATTTACAACAGGTAAATTGATCTAAGATCAATTATCCAAGTATCAAATTATGAAAAGTATTTACCTGAGATGTAATTTAAAATGATTTACGTGCTAAACCTTGTTTCAAATAGCATATTGTTACGTAGATATATCGAGTTAAGTTTCAGCTAGGCTTGATAAAGTGCCTTTTATGCTCAAAGTTTTGATATAAAACACCTTGATTTAGACCTTTACGATTCAGATATTAGAAGTTGTGGCGGTATAAACTCGATATGCGGTTCAACAGGGTCGTAAACATCGGATTATTTGAACGACAGTTAGTAAAATTAGACTTGTAGTAACTTAGAAAACTTTTTTATCGCAAGACTACTGGCTAACCTGATACTGATCACAATCGACCTAGTGTACGTAAAATTGTTTGTCAATCAATTTATTTATGACTAGCAGACGCCACGATGTTTCACCCGCGTAGTTATATCAAATATCATATATCACATTAAATTTTTTAATTTATTACATGCAAAAATCCAAAAATACCAATCTCTCCTCTTCATAATATTAGTGTAGATAGAAAATATTAGTTTTTTGGACAAGACAAAGCCATTGGTAGACATTATAGCACCTTAAGCAAGAAGTATGGTAAGATCACAAAATTTTTGTTCTAAATTTTACAAACACTTAAGTGACTTAAGGTATAAATAATATTCTATATTTTACAAACATTTTAAAAACACAAAAAAATAGTTTTTTGTAAAAATGCTTTAAGCTTTACATTTGTATCGCTTCAATCACTGTGATATTATCGCTAATTAAAATAGGTAATTTAAACAAACTAATCTCAAAAAAAATACAAACGGCTAAACTTTTACATGCCTGACAGTTTTTTTTTTTTTTGAGTTTATGAAGCTAGATTTATTAACCACAGCTTACCTTATGTTAAATAGCGGTGTGGTTGAAGAACGCACGCACCTGGCGTAGAATGAAATTGCTGCTGGAACACACTATTAAAGATTTATCTTATTCTAGTTTAGACTATAAGTCTTTTTTCCGACTTCAATATTTAAAATCTTTATCTAATCTCTAATAATCGAAATATGTCTCTATAATCTCTATTTTATATTAAAACGTGGAATACTTATAACAGGATTAAGTCAGGTATTTAATAGTTTTGATAAGTCCAACCAACTTAACCATAATAGGTGGAAACCTAACAACTGAAAGTGACAATATGGTGCTCGTTAATTCTATCCCGAGTCCATTCTCAGTCCCGAGCGGTCGAGATACATGGAAGTAGAGCCAGCTCTATAAATACACCCACACTTACGTCCTATGCCGTAATAACTTTAAACTACAATATACTCTATCCGCATAAGAATTAGTTTTGACACCTTTGGTGTGACAAAGGCCTAAAATAGACGAAATATCTATGGAGTCGATGATACGTACATAGTTAGGGAAATGCTGGCAAAGCGCGACCCAAGTCCCGATGGGATCTTTTTATAAAGTTGTAGTTCTGTTAATGAATGTAAAGGTGTCTCGATGTTACGCGAAACTGTTGGTTTCTACATTATTATAAAGTGATTGCTTGAAAAAATTGATTGAATGCAAAATTAAATTATTATTCTTACATCTACATTTTTAAATGGGCGCATTTATTTAGCTGATGAGTTTTCTAGTCATACACAGGACTGATCGTTAGTGTATTCAAACCAAACAATGTTAACTTCGATGGAAAAACAAAAGATTTCGCATTAAAATTCTTTCTAGCCACGTTGGCAATTATGTTTCGCAACCCGTTTCAAAATATTTTTTCTTATTCAAACAGGAATCCTTTAGGTTAGATATGCTCGTATCCAACTTCAAATAAAAAGTAGCGCAGATTCTGAGATTTTTCAGGTGCACAATCCAATTAAGTACTTAAGTTACTGCAAAGAAATTGCTTGCCAGTGTGCGGTAATGAGACTTTATGTGTCGTAGCACCGTAGACTAGTACCGTAGAGTAGCACTATCGTAGCACAATGCTACCGTAGATGCTTGTAGCAAAAGCATCTACGTTATCGTAATAAGCAAAATGCTATAACTTATTAGGGTGTATTTATATTAATTGAATATGTATTCATATGTACATACAAATTCGTATATGTATTTATATGTTAGGACTCGTGTAATAAAAATTATTTCAACCAATAATAACAGAAATGAATTAAAACTGAAAATGAAATAAAAAGTTTTTTTTAATGGTTGTTAGGTGGTTGATTTAGTTTATTTATTTAACTAATTCTTCTAACTACACGTGCATTGTAATCGCCCGCTAGAATACTTGAGCAGTTGAATGTACTCAACTAAGACCTCTCAAGTGTAGTGCCTTCTGTAGGCTCTGGCCTTCTTACCCAACTACAAAGCAAAGTCAAAATCGATTCGTTATTATGCTGCGGTTGACATAGCCTACATTTTATCCTTTTAGTTATTTAAGTTATAGTTATTTTATCCGTAGTCAGGTTATACTTTTAAACTGTTTATCTTGGATTCAGATCAATTTAACATTCTATTAGACAGATAGAAATTCATTATATTGTGCACACGAAAAAACAGGAAAAAAGTACAGAAAATAAAAGACTCTTATGAGGTAGTGCCACACGTGGCGGCCTTATCGCTAAAAGTGATCTCTTCCAGGCAACCAAGAATGTAAACTACGTTACAGCTTTAGAACAGATAGGAGATGTACGTGTGAACTGAAACTTATGAAAAAGAGCTTGCTTCTCAATCTGTAACATTTAAATTTAAATTATATTCTTAAATGAAACCCCTTCTAAGAAAAGTGGCCCTCTACTTTAACTGAGACGAGTTTAATTAAACAATTTAATTTAACAGCGAATTAGGGCTTCAAAGGAAGAGTGCGTGTAAACGAAAACAAAGAAAAGGGGATTCGGAATAAATTAAAAGTAACATTATACAGAATATGGTAAGCAGGATAATGTTATAACACATTAGAATTTAATATTTGTTTTGCTTTATTAAAGTAAAAATGGTTTATTTCTAATTTCTTATAGCACAAAAACAAGATAATGTGTGTTACATAGAAATTATAAATCAATGTATAGATGTATAGGTATATACAGTCATATGGACAGTGGCTACTGTACAAGAGGGAACAAGCAATTTGTAGCGATGATAGCTCAGTGGTTAGCGCGGTAGGTTCGCATGCCGAAGGGCGTGGGTTCAAACCTCAACAATGAGCTTGTGCTGCCGGTGAAGGAAAACATCGTGAGGAATCCATAGCATGGTGGTAGGGTACTCTCTAGTACTCGGCTGGCTAGCTACCCCCCTCAAGTTGAAAATCTGCCGCCAAGCATCTAACGGTGTGTTCCGGCAGCCTCACTTGAGAGCCAGTTCCATTCCAGGTTAGGTGTGCTTTACCATCTTCGACCACACCTTCACTTAACATCAGGTGAGCTGTGGTCAAATATCTAGCCTGTCAACCATTAAAAAAAAAAGCAATTGGTCCCAATCAACGCTTAATATAGAATACAAATACAATCTCAAGTGACAATACTATTATCAGAACTAAATTGTTATTAAGGCCTGATCCTGCTACTTAACACTAAGAAGGGATTTCTCTGTCTCAGCATGAGTCATACCGAGCAGCCATTTGTGGAGTATCGTTTTACAACGGTGCCTAATTAGGGGTAGAATGTTAAGAATTTTATTTATTTTTCTATAAATATAAGGCCCGGCCCATATTATTTGAAACTAGTAGCGTACAGCGACTTTGTCTTAATTGTTTGACTGTTAATTTTACATGAACTAGTAATAGATTACTTCTCTCTTTATTACGTGTAATTCAAGTTTATTTAAAGAAACAAAAAAAGGTGTTATGTTGCCAAAGGAAAAAAAACATTTGTTGTATATCTTTGGTAATAAATAAAATTAGTAATTGTTATTTGTGTTACAACATCTTCCGTCTGTTCTTAATATGTACCGTGTTTTCTTTACTCGTTGCCTGGAAGAGATACCTCTTAGTGATAAGGCCGCCACTTGTGGTACAATCTCATAAAATTATTTTGTTCTCTGTATTTTTGTCTGTTTTTTGATGTGGACAATTAAGAGTTTCTATCCATCTATCGAAGTACAATTCACACAGTCATCTAAAACCAAGCTAAGCAAAGCTTGTACCTACTATTGGTACCAATAAAGTATACCAATTAGTAATATAATAGGTTTCAATAAAGTAAAGTCGAGTGACCACTGTTTTAGCTCTCATCAGAATTTCAATCCTTAAAAGCTATCCGAGTCTCGCAATCGACGCCCGAAAAAGGGACAATCACAATCGGAGATTAACAGAACGCATTGATCCGCTGATATCACCGTTGTGATACCAATCTGAACAAATTGAGCCTATCCGTTCTGTGTCTGACTGTACCTACCTGTAGGCTCTCACTAGTTGTTCTCTAACGTAGGTAATTCAGATACCTATTGTCTATCTTTCACGAGGGTTTTACGCAGATTAGAAAATAGAATAGAGGAAGTTTTGCGTAGAGTAAAACGAGTGAAAACCCTTTGCCCCTACAATATTTTCTAAAGCAATCTACAGGCATACAAAAACATTAATGTATTTGGTAGTAGCAACGGTGGTATTTCTCATTTTCGTGTAACAACTAGGTTTCTTTGCTATAAAAAATTGACAGCCACGATAGCACTTTTGGTAATATATCTGCTTCAAGAGCTGTAGAGTACGGGTTCGATTCCCACCCAGAACGAATTTATTTTTTTATAGTAATGAGACGAACTAGACGCTCTCATGACGGTAAGAGATAACGGCTGTCTTAAATCATTGCAGCGATACACAGAACTTTGAGTAACAAAACAAAGTTCAGAGCATTGCTGCTTTGGCGCTCATTACTTTGAGACATTAAATTAGATGGTTAGTCTCAACAGTTACAGCCCAGTAATTGTATGACGAACATAGATGTTTATTATATGTGTCTGGGTGTTCTGTACATATTATAAATATGTATTTACAAAAAAAAAGCGTTAGATTATTTAATCAGCTATAGTCCTCAGTGGTTCCTATAGTATTAGTTTGGCGCTAGATGGCGCTGTGTATTTATTTATTGCATTTTTATTCTTGATAACTGAAAAACACAATCTTTGTTCAACATGTGGCTAAGAAAAAAATATAAATAGAATGGTAGCTAGCAAGCACAGTACTGGAAAGAATTTTGCGACAATTTTATTCCCTCACGATATTTTTCTGCGCTGACAGCTCAAGCTCATTGTTCAGATTTGAACCCACACAATTCAAGGTGCGCTGCAACTATGTTAACCACTAAACTAACATCGTTACTCAGAGCGAAAACTTTTCTTACTCTTCCTATAAACAAAATAATGTATTGCAATAATAATACAATTTCAAATTACTAGAAAAAAGAATCAAGTTCCTAATATCTTCAATCCCAAGCGAGTGTCCAACTCAACTCACGGTGTCGAGACACCGTCTGGCTAATTCAATCTAAGACTCCGACACTGCAGACACTCTGACAGATGTAGTACCATAGATTAAACAAGTTAGTTGCGACACCTCGCCCCCTAGGACGAAGAGCTTTCAGACTGGATGAATTGTATTATTGATCTTGTACATAAATTTTAGGCTGTTCCTTGTTAATAAATGTACATAAAATCATACCACCTAATAGATTCGATATCGAGTTTTGGTTTTTACACAATTAGAAACACCAACATCAACAACAACTGCAACAACACAACAAAAACAACATTTTTTTTTTGAAACTACAGAAAGATTAAGACCTTGTCGTAAACATAATTATGTGTTGAAGTCGCAAAAGTTTAAAAATGACGTTTAAAGATGTTTGAATTTAAAGACTAAGGGTTTTCCATTCGATTTCAAACTAACAACTATCGATCGATCGATGTTTTCCGTCGCAGAAACCGTTTTAATTCTCAGCGTAACTTGTTTATTGTTAACAGATAGTAACAATGCCCCAAGTTTCCACTCACACTACGATGTACTATGTATAAAAGTAACCTAGTCGTTTTTGGGCTTAGTGGAAAGAGATTTTTTTTGTAAAAATTGTACTTGTTATCTAAGAATCGGTAATCATTCTAAAGTTTTAACGTCTCGAAGTTTCTACGAAGGACAAATATGTACGTTACTGGTGTACAATTGCATATTTTTTTTTTTTTTTTTTTTTTACATTGAATAGGTTCGCGCTTGACCACATCTTGCCTGATGTGAAGCATCGATGCGGTCTAAGATGGAACACGCTTACCTAGAAGGAACCTGTTTACTCTTGACTTGAAGACACTCATATTGTACCTGCATATGCATATTTTCTCTTTTTTGCTCCACAGTTATGAAGGCAAACCAAATCCAGAGTTTTGCCTACATAAAAAAGCTTACTAGCAGCCGAATCTAAAGCAAAATTTATGTTGTCATTCACACGTGAATTTCAGACTAATTAAGATGCTAAACCGTTGCCAATTTTAATAAAATGAAGGCGATAAAAGTATCTGAACAGATGCTAGTTGTTTCAGCGAATTGTTTAATCTAGTTGAATAATGTTCAATTTGTTTCGATAATTGTTATTGCTGCAAACTAGACAGCAGTTACAATCGAATGTGTTGTACAATAAAAAGTAACAGCCGTTACTTTAAAGTATTGATAATGTAGTGTGGATTTGTAAAAAGTAAGGTAAAAAAGAAAACATTAAAGAAAAGAAGGCTTTACCCTTTTTCCAAAGCCCTTCAGAAACAATCACAGGTTTACGGTATCACAAAATATAAATTTATAGAAAATTTTTACCATTGTCTATGCGGATTTCGGGCTCAATGCATTGCAAGACTGAGGACTCATACAGTGCGTAGAACTCACGGCTTATATAGGTGTAGATTTAAGTGTCCCCTTTTGATACGTTATTAACTACCCTATGTCTAAGTGCCTAATCTAATTTATTTTGAACCGACTGAGGTTTTAACACCACTAAAAGTTGTTCCAATGATTGTACAATGTACATGTATGAAACGCTTCGATTCCACATTCTTCATAATTATGTATGTATAGTGAGAACGTGGCACTCTCTATCGGAATATGTTTTTTCCGCGAAGTACAATTTGGATGTCTTCAAATCTAGATTCAAATAGGTTTTTTTCTAGATTAGCTACGTGTAAGCTGGCTATATATAGATATTCTGCCACTAAGCAAGTAGCTAGCGAAATTACAGGGATGTTGAGATTAACCATAAAAAATCAGCGCGGAAGCAGCGATGTACCGGACTTTGCTTTGCTAAACAAAGCTCATACCGCATATCGCAAAGTATGTATCGCTATAATGGTCATGCGTTTTCTCTTGCCATAAAGAAAGCGTCTCGTTGGTATATTTGTAGCGATGATAGCTCAGTGGTTAGCGCGGTAGGTTCGCATGCCGAAGGGCGTGGGTTCAAACCCCAACAATGAGCTTAAGCTGCCGGTGAAGGAAAACATCGTGAGGAAACCATAGCATGGTGGTAGGGTACTTTCTAGTACTCGGCTGGCTAGCTACCACCCTCAAGTTGAAAATCTGCCGCCAAGCATCTAACGGTGTGTTCCGGCAGCCTCACTTGAGAGCCAGTTCCATTCCAGGCTAGGTGTGCTTTACCATCTTCGACCACACCTTCACTTAACATCAGGTGAGCTGTGGTCAAAACAACTAGCCTGTCAACCCTAAAAAAAAAAAAAAAAAAAAAAAAATTTACTTTTACATAAAAAAAAGCATTTTAAAAACAACAAGTAAAACTACGCTAGCAATTTTGCAAGATGCATAAATTTTGTGTCTCATACATAAGTCAGCCATTTTTCCACCGAAACTTTACGTAATTCATAAGAAGTTTTGAACCACCCAAAGACTTGCAGAGAACTACTGAATACAGCAAAAAGTTAGTAATGTATGCAAATTACAAGTCAAACTGTGTAGTGAGCTGTCTCAGAGTAAAGTTAGATTATGTTCCCAAACGGAATTATGCCAAGTTCAGCTAACGATATCTAGTTATAATAATACTGGGGCGGCTTTCGGCGGCTCGAATAAGTTTGTTTAATTCACTGAGATAATAACTGTCTTCGTGATTAAATTGTAGGGACTTGATAAAATCGTTACTTCTACTTTCTCCTTCTTGTTTTTTTATTCGACTACGATAAAGTCAAAACATAGGATAATATATTTAGCAATATATGTATATATGTTTTTACGTGTGCGCTGTACTCCATATGTGGCCGAAACTGCGCTTTAGACAAAGAAAGCTGATGACTGGACGTAAAACACCGCTTGTCTTTATTGAGTTTTTCAAACGCAAATTCTGCCTTGTTCTCTAAGCGACTCCTAAACTAAACCTCGCCAGATATCTAGCAAAATCATAAAATCTAGTATCCTTCTATTAAGAAAATAGATAACACTTTATCAACATAAAAACAGTACACAAAACATAAAAAACAACAAACATAGAGTAAAAAATCTTACACCCCAAAAACATCTGAAAAGGATAAAACTCAGTATGGTTGTACAAATGTACATATTATATGTATGTAGCAAATATCTCGTTCCAAACTTCCAGGTTTAACCAGCAACTTTCTCACGTTTCGGTCCAATATCTCAAGCAGTCGGAGAACTCTTTGTAACGTCAATATTTTACGTCGAAAACCTTTTAAACCGTAAACACCACCCTTCTTTGAATTGAGTTATTAACTTTTTAACGTGTGTGTACCTACTTACGATTACACAAAAATAATTCTTCAAATAGTATAGTGTACGAAATTATGGTGTAAAATTAATTATAGTCACGATAAGAAATATTATTACAAAATTTTTTTTGACTTTTTTTTGGCTACTGATATCTTTTGAGCCTCATTCAAAGGTAAACATTTCATTTTACAACATCATAGACCTTGTCAATCCCATATCGTATCCACTTTTTCTGTCATTTCTTACCAAAAGGTGGTTCGATTTCCATACGAATAATTTTTTTCCATTTATAGACAAATGGATCATAATTTTACATTGAAGTCACAGCTACTGGCATTTATGCTTTTTATCGTAGGACATTACACACAGCGCCATCTGACCTTAAACTAAGCAAAGCTTGTACCTACTATGGTAACCAGGTAACTGATAGAATATTTATGTCGTTTTTTTTATTTAAATTACCTACTTAAAAAAAATTATAACTTACTTCACAATTGGCAGCCTTATCCCTTAAAGCGATACTATGCAGGCAATCATGAAATGGACCCGCCCCGGCTTTGCACGTGTGCTATTTATTTTGGTGATTTGATCGCCTACAAAAATATCCAAATGACAGTAAAAACCGTTTCAAAATGTGTGTGGTTTCAGAGGAAGCAAGCAGACGTACAAACGGGGACAGCAACTTTGTTGTATATTATTTGAGACTAGAGAGACAAACCGGCAGGCAGGTTACTTGATAGCAAGTGGTCACCTGTCTGCAACAGACAATGTAACATTAGCGATAACAATAAATTGTTTTTTGGCGGTACCGCTGAAAGAGTCGTGTCGCCCCATTGTATTTTTTTGAGTATTTATGTATAAAAATAGTGGTGTTTTATTCATAAAGTATCGAATTATAAGCACGAGTGTGGGAAAGTGATATAATGTGGGGAAACATGATTTTTTGTGTTGCTTCCAAAACTCCATCGAAGCTTATGGTAAAGTCGCACTACTTTACTTAAGCATGACTGGACTTGACTGACAAGGACTGGACTTGACCAAGGCTGGACTTTGGACTACTTTTTAACTCGTAAAATTGTATAATATCAAAACACTTGACACTGGCAAATGCACAAAATGCGACGCCAAAATCAAAGAAAAAAGATAACAATAATAAAAAATTCAAAAAATTACAATGTCACGTGGGCAGCTTATGTCAATCCCGAACATTTTATACTTTTCTATTAGCGTCATCGAATGACAAATGTTACTTTATCTACTAGGCCCTCTGAAGCGCAAACAAAACCTTTTCCATTTTCCACTAGAAAAGAGAAATATTATTTGATAAAAAGTTTTTAACTTACCAAAAACGACATTTTTCTCCAATTCACACAAGTTGTATCCGTAACAGTCATGATGCTGAGGTTAATATCGGTATAAAAACAGATGTTGGCCGGTTTCAAACAATTACATGCAGGCGTCGGTGTCCCATTATGCTGTATTTACAGTCAACTCTCGATAATTCGAAATTCTAGAAACTTATAAAATACTTTGAATTACTAAGAATTCTAAATAACTTGAGGTTTGTCATATTATCAAGACGGAAATAAAAAGTTCGAATTGTTTAAAGTGAAAAATAATCATTTATTTATTGAAATTTTGACATATATACATAATATGTATGCATATGTGAGCGCGTATGCGTGTGCGTGTGCGTGTGCGTGTGCGCGTATGCGTGTGCGTGTGCGCGTATGCGCGTGCGCACGCCTATGTATATGTGTAAAGCATATATAAAGTATACCTAAGTACATACACATCGATGCTTCACATCAGGCAGGATGTGGTCAAGCGCGAACCTATTCAATGTAAAAAAAAAAAAAAAAAAAAAAAAAAAAACACACAGTACATAAGTATGTACATACTAGAACCTGAGTTCATTAGTTTATTTTGTAGTTATTATTGGCTTAACCCATATAGGTGAAAGATTTACCACGAGGTTTTGATAAATAAGGATTATATTTTTCTTTTATTTCTAAGTGTACCAAAAACCATTGACTTTATCTGATTTATCGAGAGTTTTTCTAGGGACCTAACAATTAGATACTTTAAATTATAGAGGTTCGAATTATCAAGAGTCGACTGTATTTGTAAAACACACGAGTAAGTATATTTATGTATACATTATAGATTTGCATAAAGCTATTGTGTCGTTGACTTATATGTCGCTAGATACTAAAGAAATAGGGTCTTTATACTACAATTTATCATATCTACTAGTTTGTACGGAACCTTCGGTGGGCGAGTCTGATCTGCACTTGTCCGTGTGTTTTTTAATAAAACCCCTACAAACCCCAGGGCATGATGCTATGAAGCATCGTCACTTAACATCAGATCAGCTGTGGACAAATACCTAGCCTCTCAAATATAAATAAATAAATAAATATTGGAAGACATTTAACACAGCGCCATCTAGCCCCAAACTAAGCAAAGCTTGTAGGTACTATGGGAACCAGATAACTGACAGAATACTTAAATACTTTTTTTTTGTAAATACATACTTATAATACATACAGTACACCCAGACACAGAACAAACATCGATGTTAGTCACACAAATGTTAGTCCTGAGTGAGAATCGAGCCCACGCCCTTCAGCTCTCGAAGCAGACAACCAATGAACCAATAGAGCTGTCAAAATATATTGAAAGCTATCTCTGTTTTAAGTTACATCGAAATCTGTCCAAGTCATAACGTGTAGAAGAAACCCATACATACAACATTCGTATTAAAACATACATACATAATTTTTTACTATACTGATTCCGCTGCCTGAATTTGTTATGATTTACGATCATGTAAGTAACAACAATATACCCCATTGTGTTCTTAAAATACGAGCCAAGAGCGTTACCTAAATACGAAATTAAAATTGTTCACAACTATTACATGATACGGATGATAAATTACGTCTCATCCTCTTGAATTTCATAAACTGTTTCAAAGTTTTGTACTAACACCGGGGGTGTTAGAACCTCCCAAACACTTATCCCAACATGTCGCTCGGTGAAAATTAAAACATATTCATGCTTCAAATCGCCCAACATGCTAGAACTATTATAATAATATAATTTACTGGCAGATGCCTCGCGGTTTCACCCGCGTAGCGTAGGGTCAATCATCAACCTGTCAACCATAAAAATTACTTGAAAAGTTTTTTGGTTGTATATTCTATGAGCTCGACGCCCACAACAAGCAGTGGACATCAATAGCACAAAACAGAGAGGCGTGGAAGGGAGAGAGAGAGGCCTTTGCCCAGCAGTGGGGCAAAAGTGGGCTAAAATAATAATAATATTCTATTTAAAGGGGTTTGGTACCTATTAAAGGTTATATATACGCGCGATCACAGTTATAAACAAAAAGTATAAAATTTGTAACAAAAATTTCATATCAACATGGCGCCCTGCCAACAGCAATACCAGCTCGGGTCCTTCGCTGTATTGCGATACTTATTTTAAATAATTGAATAATTTGAACTCTATCATCATTATGCTGAAAATATATTCCGTAGATTTTACGTAAATATTCGTTGTAAATTTTAAATTTGTTTTGCAGCCGGATTTTTGCCTACAGAATGGGGTTTACTTTTATTACCACTGGGAAAACAAGAAAATTATTATTTAATTCGAAATCGTACTTAAAAAAATAGGTTAAATTATAGGGTTGGTAGCTCAATGGTTAGCGCGGTCGGTTCACATGCCGAAGGGCGTGAGTTCAACCCCCAACACTGAGCTTGAGCTGCCGGTGAAGGAAACGTCGTGAGAAAACCATAGCATGGTGGTAGGGTACTTTCTAGTACTATGCTATTGTTTAGTACATATTTACGAAATTGTCAATTTGTTTTTTTTTTCATTATATTGGTTATAATTCATATTGTCTTTAGAATAGAAACGATTATAATAGCATTTTAGTTAAATCAGTTTTGAATTTTCCTATTAACATAGCATTTCGTAAGGAAAATGATTGAAAAACTTAGTGTAAACTACTACTACTTTCGTAGTAAAAATTGGTTTTAGGGCCCTGAGGGGGAACATAGTATTTAAACGTAAGGTAGGTAAGCATAATTTCTAAGCATCGGAACAGGTAAGGTTTTTAGTATTTGGTACGCAAGACTAGCTAGGTACTGATCGACGTGAGGCCTAATACTGTAGCTCATAGACCTATGTATCTAAAAAAATTAAGTGTGCTCAAAAAATAAAAACAGACAGATGTTTAACATATGTGATGATGTTTAGACAGAGAACAGATGTTTATTGATTTTGTGGTTAGCTGAAGGCGTCTATTTTCTAGTCAGTGCGAGGGATATAATAAACAAAAGTTCAATTGCGTATCTCAAGCTATTTGAAAGCAATATTTTTTTAAGGTTTAGTAGCCTAGGTGTTTGCTCACCTGAACATATGTTAAGTGACGGTGTGATCGAAGATGGTAAACACATATAGCCCAGAATGGAATTGGCTCTTCAAATGAGGCTGCCGGAACACCGTTAGATGTTTAGTTACTAGAAAATGCTTAGTTGCCAGCCGAGTACTAGAAAGTACGCTACCGCCATGCTATGGTTTCCTCACTATGTTTTCCTAAGCAGGCTCAAGCTCATTGTTGAGGTTGAATCCGCGCCCTTCGGCTTGCGAACCGACCGCGCTAACCACTGAGCTGTAATCCCTAATGTATCATGTATAAAAATTTTGGAAACACAGTTAATTAAAATTGTCCATTTTAATTTGCACATAAAATAATGAAATAAATATCGTAGGACCATACACACAACGCTATCTGACCGCAAACTAAGCGGAGCTTGTTATGGAAGTCAGATAACTGATAGAATACATAAATACTTTTTTTTTGTAAATACATACTTATAATATATACAGAGCACCCAGACACAGAACAAACATTTGTTTATTCACAAAATGTTTGCCCTGAGTGGGAATTGAACCGACGCCCTACAGCTCTCAATGCAGATATACTACCAATGAGCCAACGTGGCTGTCTATACATACCTGTATAGTGTATTTTTCTGGTGTGCACAATAAAGAGATTCTATCTTACCTTTCTAAATTGGTTACTAAGTTTTAGCTTAGTTTTAGTAGAGTGTAGCTTTGATAAATACCAGTGCTCCTCCTCGTCTATCACAGCAATACCATTAATACGTTAATCAGGAAGATACAAGCCAATAAATCTATCAAATGTCACACGTGATATAATACACATCTGTGGACGTGACATGAAACATCTTCTGAGATAGCAGCGTGCTATCTTATCTTACCCTTGATTAACAACGTGAACAATAAAAGGCTTTGTAGACTGTTTATTGGGTTATAAAAATTTACAAGGTTTGGTTTAAATTATTTTATACTAGCTGCGCCCTGCGGTGTTACCCGCTACATGTTTTTGGGATAAAAAGTAGCCTATGTGTTAATCCAGGGTATCTGCTACCTTGTAGCGGACGAATGCGCAAGCGTGCCCGATACCTCGACTAAAAGTGTTGAGATGAAACACGCCAGGGTTTTTAGTAGGTAGGCCGTCATATTGCCGGAGAGTCCCACATAACCACCCTGCCACCCCCCGTGGCGGGTGGTATCCATTAAGGATTTCCCTGGGTAAAAAAAAGGGTATCTGCTACCTTCATACCAAATTTCATCCAAATCCGTTCTGGAGTTTTTGCGTGAAAGAGTAACAAACATCCATCCATCCATCCAAAATTTCACATTTATAATATTAGTGGGACTATTTTGGGCACGAAAGTGATACACATATAAAATTAAATTACCCATAATTGCTAATTGATTGATTCAGGCGTTACTTTGCGAAAGTTACGCCTGAAGAAATAAACTAAATATAGGTACCTATATCTTGAATGCTCATAATGCGTTGTCAAATTCAACGCCATTGAATTTCTTCGACTCTCGTATGCTGGCTTTCTCTAACTTTCTTATATGTAAATTCCTAACAATTTTGTACTGGTCTGATATGCAACACCAAAACTGTGAAACGCATAATATACCTACTTACTACTATACATACACCATTACAACTTTTACAACAGGTAGAACTGATAAATCAAATTATTAATAATAATATATTTTCTTTTGTTCTCTGTACTTTTTTCTGTCTTTGGTGTGCACAATAAAGAGTTTATGTCTATTTATCTATCTATCTTTCTATGTATCTATCTATCTACCTATCTATAAATAAAACTTTTAACAACACAAGTTTACATTATTAGGAATTTCCCAATGCATAATAAAATTATTTAATTAAATTAGGCGTGTCCCTTAAGATCAAGATCGAGAAGTTTCTTTAACATTTTCTCAAGTAGGTAAAGATGAATTATAATGAAAAAAATATCCCAAAGGAATTACGTTTTTGTAATTTTACTTCTTTTATGGTTGACAGCCTAGGTATTTGACCACAGCTCACCTTATGTTAAGTGACGGTGTGGTTGAAGATGGTAAAGACACCTAGCCTGAAATGAAACTGGCTCTCCAGTGAGGCTGCCTGAGCACATCGTTAGGTGCTTGGTGGCATATTTTCAACTTAAAGATTGTAGTGAGCCAATCCAGTGCAAGAAAGTACCCTACCACTATGCTATAGTTTCCTCACGATGTTTTCCTTCACCAGCAGCTCAAGCTCATTGTTGGGGTTCGAACCCACGCCTCTCGGCGTGTGAACTAATATAATTTAGTTATTAATATTTACTTTAATTCGTGTTGTTTGTCGTGTCGGTTTGTGTCTAAGGCCATCACCCGAAGACAAGTTTATGCAATGAAATATTTCCCCGCTCCATGCATTGAAGGCAGCAGAAACGTGTAAATCTGTCACAAGTCGGACTGGTGGTCGTGCCAGACTATATTCTATTAATATCAGTATTTCAGTACAATTTAACATCCATGTCTCAAGTTGGATACTACAATTAAAATCTATAGATGCTTTTAAGGAAGATAAATGTCTGATGTTCTTGATTCGATGTCGAGCCTTTGTATTTTTAAATAAAGGTGGTTCGATTTCCATACAATTTTTGCCATTTATAGACAAATGAAGTATAATTTTACAGTGAAGTCACAGCCACTGGCATTTATTTTGGTCTTTATTTTACGGTAAATTACAATTGCTTGAAAAAAACAGTAGACTTATTAGCATAATCTACTGTTTCATTCAAAAATCATAAATCATTCATAAATTTGATTTTATGCCAATAATCTACTGTTTTATTCAAGCAATTGTAATTTACCGCAAAATAAAGACCAAAATAAATGCTAGTAGATATGATTTTACTGTAAAATTATGCTACATTTGTCGTTAAATGGCAAAAATTGATTTGTATGGAAATCGTACCACCATAAGTACCATAATTCTGTTTATTAAATTTTACTACAAGAAATAATTATGATAATATGTAAAACTTATTTCTTATTACTTCGTACCAATTACGTTTTTAACTTAGGTAACTTAACTTAACTTAGGTAACTAGGTAACTAGGTTAGGTAACTTAACTTAACTTAGTTTTTTTAACTTAAAAGTAGGTGCTCAATTCATCGGATTCTTTTTTTTTATGTATACTCGAAGACGCCTGAACAAATTTGGAAAACAATCCCATGGTAATGGTCGGTGGACGCTATCTATACTAATATTATAAAGAGGACAGATTTGTATTTTATATTTTTGTGTGTAACGAATAAACTTAAAAACTTATGTCCAAAAGTAAAAGTTGTTCATAATGGTAATTTATAGTGATCCCTTTTTTGGCGGAGTATCTACATCCCATGAACCTTGTATTGACCAGCGCTTTTCATACCACTTAGTATAACAACAGTACTGAGGTGAGCCCCTATTTTGTAAAAACTTTTGTCTGTCTCTGTTTGTTTGTTTTTGTTTTTATGCTTATTACAAAATTAAACGTTATTCTTTCTTTATATTGTGCCTACTAGTAATGGTATCTAGAGTAAAATCCAAATAAAACCATAACTGAAAGTCACATTCTAATCAGCACCGTCAAATCCTCTCGTATGATTATAAGCTTTGTTGATTCAAATTAGCTTCAGCAAATATTATGACATCATAACGTGCAATTTGCCGCTAACCGGGGCGTTTTGAACACAGATTAATAATGAAGAAGATAATTTATATATATTTTAGCAATAAAAAAATTTACTTCCATTATTTTTATCATTAAAATTGCGAAGCTCGTGAGAAATTGTATGGAATCCATAAAAAATGGGAGACCATCACCAAGCGTTAATAAATATATATATAATAATTAAAACTCTCAAACACTAGTAAAAGAATACCAAATACGATTTGATTAACATGTATGAGATCCTCAAATCCTTCACCAACTAAAACAGAACTGATACCTATTATTCAAACTGCTGAACAAATTTTCTTGAAAAACACTCACGATCAAGTCAAGCAAGAAAAACTAAATCGAAATCGCTTTAGCCATTCGGGATTTATGTGTGTTTGTTTGTGGAGCTACGATGCGACAAACAGATACACCCGTTAAACTTACAATACTGTTATGTTTGCTTCGGAGGTTAAAAATAAAGACGGACAATAGAATATGTCTTCGATATAGAAGACGTTGTCTTGCTCGTTGCCGAACTCCGTGTGCTAGTAGATAACATATGTATGTACCTACTAACAGTAAGATGCATCATCCCATACAAAAAACTACGGTAAGTTTTATTAAGAAGGTATAGATGGCGCCACCATTTGTGCGTGTTTCGGGGCCTTTGGGTTTTACGTTAGCCACTTCATATAATAGTGAAACGTCAAATTCTTAGAGAGCAGAGGAAGTGGCTTCTTTTCTATTTGATGAAAGCTCCAGAGCGCGTCGCGTCGGTATAACACGACACAACCAGCATCCACAAACGCATAGCAATTACTGTGATCACACGCGCGACGAGCAAAGACAAGGCCGCGCGTGCTCTATTTACATTCCTTGAAAAAGGTCACCGAATTATATCGTAACAATAATATCTCTATTATTATTGTATCCGGCTTCATTAATTTTTCATTAATATAGTGTCGTCTCTACTATTTCCGGATTTTTGTGTGTTTGTAACGAATAAACACAAAAACTAATGGACTGATTTCAAAAATTATTTCACCATTAGAATGCTACATTGTCCCTAAGTAACATAGGTTATATTTATTACAAGAATTTAATTAAAAAATAAATGTCCACCCGTGCAAAGCCAGGACGGACAGCTAGTACAATTATAATTAAAAAAAAAATACATACATAAATGATATTTGATACGTAATTCCTTGTACGAAAACGGAATAAACAAGCAGATTTTTTTAGAAATTATTTTAACAATATTATGACAAACAAATATTACGTAAAACTTGCATATCTAAAGCGATCCCTAATCAATGGCAGTTTGTAACATGAGCTACATCTAAACAACGCAAATGCAAATTAAACGCACCTAAATAGAAAATCAGTTGATCTCAATGATAGGCACTCGCTGATCCGCAGTTTCGACATTATTGTGTATTGTTGCAATACCGATACTGGCAATACTAACCAATTATCTGCTGGCTTTTGGCTCATTTTAAAATAACCGAGTTAACTGTTGCGATAGTTCTGGTGGTTAATAATGTGAATCTATCTATACTATTATAAAGAGGAAAGATTTGATTGCTTGTTTGTTTGTATTGAATAAAGGCTCCAAAACTACTGGACCGATTTCAAAAATTCTTTCACCGTTGGAAAGCTACACTATCTCCGGATGACATAGGCTACTTTTTATCCCTGTATTCCCACGGAAACGGGAACTACGCAGGTGAAACCGCGAGACGTCCGCTAGTATAAAATAAAACGACGATCAAACTGCCAAATAGATTTTTAGTAAATCACCGTAAATGTTTAACTTACCTGGAAATGATCCAAACATTGTATTTTTTGTATGTCGAAGTTAGGAGACGAACGAGACGGTAAGAGATAACGCATGTCCAATTGTCCACAGGGCCGTCTTTAAACTATTTGAGGCCCTGGGCACATTAGGATGATGGGGCCCCTATGACCTTGAGAAAACACTATTTAGTTATAATACATAAAGAAAGTAGACAAACAAGGTTCTAAATTTATTTTATTTAGTTACTAACTATAAAAAATAGGAAATATAAAAAATAATCTACAAAAGTAACTCGCTTAGCATAAAATCCTTAGATTAATTCTATGTTGATTGCAAAGGTACCCTTCTAGATTTAAGATGAGCAAAATCGTTAATCACTTCTTCAAAATCTATGGTATTGAGAATATCACATTCTATGGACATCAGCGACAAACTAGTTAATCTCTCTTGAAGCATTGTACTTCTTATTTCATTTTTTATTCGTTTCAATTTAGAAAAGGAGCGTTCTCCGCTGCAGTTAGTTATCATCATGCTTAAAAATATTCTCAATGCAATTTGTACGTTAGGAAATGTGTCTTCAATTTTGTTTTGCTTTAATAGATTATATACTTCCTGTACACTGTTAGGTGCTTCATTTTCACTCTGAACATTCTTTAAGTATTCTTTTAAATGTTGACATTCTATTTCTAACTCTTTTTCATTTACATCTTCGTGATAGATTTCCGAAAATTCTTTGCATCCTTGTCGTATCTCTTCGGAATTCAGTTTTTAAGTGAAAAAATAAACTAAAACGTTGACTAACGGTCTCATATGAACTTAGTCGCTGTTTTAGATGAACACTCAAGGTATCGATTATTGGGAGAAAGGTTTCTACGTTGAGTCGCTCTTTTCCATTCAACTGGACTGATGGCGCAGAGCCATCAAAAAAACTCTGCCGTGAGCTTCTACGTCTTGTTCTTTGAGATAGATCCTTGTAGTCAGATTCTGGGTTCTTTTCTTTGGCAGATGATTCAAAGTTATCAAATTTATCCCTGAGGTTAGTAATAAAATCATAAAGTGAAGTGAACAAATTGGTTGCAACGTCCAGTGTTATTGTTTCTTTCTGAAGATAATTACTTGTTTTGTCTATTCTTTCTAATATAGAGCTCCAGATTTCCGTCAGTATAATAAATTCTAGACTTCCCATTTTTCTAGACAGACTAAGGGCTTCGTCTCTAGTTTCTCGTGCCTGTTCAGTATCGTTTGCGATGGTGATTAAAACTTCTATTATTCGTTTATAACCCCCATGCAAAGCGCTTACTGCATCAGCTCGGGCTGACCATCTGGTTTGTGAAAGACTTTTAACAACTTTTTTTGAACCTAAATGTTCTGTTAACATATTCCACCTGTGGGTAGAGCCCGAAAAAAAGTTATACACTTTCTGAACTATTTCAAAAAACTGTGATGCCTCCGGTACACACCCAGCAGCATGGACACCTACCAAGTTTAGTGAATGTCCCGCACATGGTATAAATGTGGCAAATTCACATTTTTCCTTGATTCTTGTTTGTAGACCACTATACTTTCCCGACATATTTGAAGCATTGTCGTAGCTTTGTCCTCTGCAATCTTTTATGGGAATGTCATGTATCTCTAAAAAATTTAAGATTGTCTCCGCTAAATACTTAGATTTATGCTCTTTAATAGGTATAAATTTCAAAAACCTTTCAACAGGAACACAGTCTTTTACGTATCGAATGATGAAAGTTAGCTGGTCAATATGAGACAGATCGGGCGTACTGTCAACGCTAATGGAAAAATATTTTGCTGATTTAACTTCATTTATATTTTTTTTTAGAACCTGTTTTCCCATTACTTCAATAAACTCATTACAGATATTTGCTGATAAATAAGAAATGTTACCCTTTCCAGGATTCGCAAATTTTTTTAAGTGATCTGCAAGAAATGGATCAAATTCACTCAATAATTCCACACAACCCAAATAATTTCCGTTGTTTGGAGATCCTAGGATTTCATTGTCGCCGCGAAATGGAAGCCCTCTCGATGCCAAAAATTTTACAACAGCTACAATCCGTTTAAGTACGTTTCTCCAGTAATCCACTTCCTTTTGATGTTGAGATAATAAGTCTATATCTACTCTACCAACCGCTTTACTTCGTGCCAGATAAGTCATCATAGATTTCTTATGCGCTGGGCTATTTTCATGTGTTATTTGAATTATGTGATTAATATGTTTCCAATCATTACATCCATTCCGAGAGCAAAGATTAACATCAGTTGGGTTAAATAAGCAGCATGAAAAACAAAATACAGAGCATTTGGAAGGCGAATACAGCAACCATTTTCTTTCGACGCTTTCATTGTTCTTTCAATTCTGTTTTTTGATTATTTGCCTACAAAATAGCTTTACCTTTAAAACTACTCATAAATTAATGGAGGTGCACGATTGGGATCTTCTTCATACATAGACGCAAGGTCTCCTTAAATAGAAAAACTGAAAACAATGGTCTCTTACCTACTCACTGTTTTTATGTCTAGTGCAATAAAATTGATTTATGAATAAATTAATTTATTTTGAATAGTTTAAAATATACATACAGCCACATATTTAGCCAACATATTTTTTACATGTTTACTAATAGATATTTTCTGTTTCCCATCACTGACCCATTAGTCAAAAAGTTCAAGCTATGTTGTATCAAGGTATAGCTATGCGCATGCGGCAAACTAAAGCTAATAAGCGTAGGTATTGTAGTAAGTCATTATCATCAGATTTTTCAAAATTAATGTTTTTCGGTAATACCTAAATATCGGTTATCATTTGGTAATCTGGCAGAAACTAGGGGGCCCCATTTGATCGCGGGGCCCTGGGCACGTGCCCATAGTGCCCAGTGGGGAAGAGGGGCCTGATTGTCCATGACTATTGCAGCGGTACACAGAGTTTTAAGACTTTTTTGCATGTATGTATGAATGCATGTAAGTATGTGAGCTTCTTTATTTTTTTTGACAGTGTGGTCGAAGATGGTAAACAAACCTAGCCTGGAACAGAAGTGGCTCTCAAGTGCAGCTGCCGGTACACATCGCTAAGTGAAACACAACGTGGTAGCTAGCCAGCCAAGTACTAGAAAGTACCTTACCTCCACGCTATGGTTTCCTCATGATGTTTGCCTTCACCGGCAGATCAAGCTCACCATTGGGGCACGAACCCACGCCCTTCGGCATGTGAAGCGACCACGGTAACCACTGAGCTATAGCCTGATCAGATTTGGATGTATGGATTATCTTTAGAATCCTTACATTATCCCGAGTGACTGGCTATACTAATTAAAAAGAAACAATAATTCATTAGTGGGCATTTATGTTATTTAATTTTCTTAAGTAAGTTTGTTAAACACGAAGAAGTTGTTCAGATCTTTATGTGTCTGGTCAACGTAACGAATTCTTCGATCCTTTAGCTTTATTTATTTATTTTATTTTATTTCATTTGATCAAAATATACAGAGAGTACTACTACTACTAACTACTACTAGTAGTAGTACTTACTTAGAGTGGTTTAATTAAATTATAGTTTATATAAATATCTGCAACACCAACCTGTATTTTTTTATCCCCCCTAATCCCACTTATATCATAAATAGTAGTCTCATAACTTTTTACAAAAAAAAAAAAAAATTTGAAAGTTTGGACGAATGGATGTTTGTTACTCTTTCACGCAAAACTACTAAACGGATTTGGTTGAAATTTAGTATGGAGGTAGCTGAGACCCTGGATTAACACATAGGCGAAACTCTGCGATACCTCAGACAATGGCAGCAAATTCAAAAACGAATTCACGTCAACATCACTGTTATCTGAACCTATGAATTTAGCAACTGTTTCGCGCCAAAGCACTAAACAGCTATCCTCAAACTTTCGAGCAGTATTTTGTACCTTGCGAGGAATAATACCCTATTCTGAGCAGAGACGAATGAGGATCATTTGTTTCGGTTTGGTCCCATTAACCCGCGTTTAAAGACGCCGACTCGCTCGTCAGAACTAATCCGCAAGGTTGCTAATACCAATACGTTACTCGGATACGATTTATTGGGGTCGAAACGTACAGATTGGCCCGACTGAGGGTACAAAATGTTTCGGGTTATGTTTTGTTCTTTGTTTGGTCTCCTAGAAATGATGAAGAGTTTTAGGTCTGAAAAACAATAAGCACTATCACTCAGAGTTTAACTCAAATCTGTAAAGCTGTCTCTACGTTAAGAATTACTACTATCATATTATAAAAAGGTATATTATTTTTAAATCATCATCTCATCATTATTTTGCGATGATAGCCCAGTGATTAACGCGGTCGGTTCACACGCGAAAAAGCGTGGGTTCAAACCACAACAATGAGATACTACGAGATACTATTAGAGGTACCGGTGAAGGCAAAGCATCGTGAGAAAATCTTAGCGTGGTGTTAGGGATCTTTCTAGCACTCGACTGGCTAGCTAATCGCCAAACACCTAATGGAGTGTTTTTTTTTATTTATTTAATATTTATATGAATAATATCATATCATTAAATCCTCACGGAGATTTATCTCGGTGTCGAATCGAGTAGAAACCGTCAACTCAAATTATTATTATTTTTTTTTTATATTAGTAATAACAAGGCATCGAGTCATCGCTACCGCCAGCCTCACTTAAAGCCAGTTTCATTCCAGGTTAAATAAGTTTTACCATCTTCGACCACACCATCACTTAACCTCAGGTGAACTGTGGTCAAAAACTTAGCAAGACAATTATATAAGAAGTAGTTTTGGTAGCTAAAAACCGCTTGGCACTGGAATCACAAATGCATTTTTCGTGTTCTGAAAAAGTACCGGTAAAGTGTTCGCCACTCGGGGCTATGAACGTTTTATTCCAATCCTCGATAGGGAAGGACCCATTTGTAGTTAAAATGATGATAAAAGCTAATTTGTAATCTAGAATACTGCTACTATCACATCATGTAGGCAGACCTGCACAAATTTGATTGCATTTTTTTTACAAAATAGTTTATGACAAACCCTGTCTTAATTTAGTAGTGTAATAATTTATATTTTTTTATTTGGTACCTTGTTACGTCAAGCTAGTCTCTTTTTTTGGTACCTAGTTACGTTAATCTAGTTAGCTCTTGAAGTCTCATCTTCAAAAGTAAAAGCACCACCTAAACTTTTTCGAATTTGCATTTAGAATACTGACTCGAAAGCTAGAATTTAAAAGTGTCGTCAAAACTGAATCATTTTTACATAAAATTCGTATGTTTTTATTGCTCTCACCGCTGAAAACTTTTCTGATTTTGATATTCGTATTGCCTCTGCTGCAAAATGCTTTTGCGTTAGAGCTCGAAGTGGGAAATCAACTATTTATGTCTTTATGAATAATAGCTCTATAACTCTGCATAACAGCTCAGTTCAGTAATTCTAGAATTGATTTCTCATCAGGTCCGATTTTTATGTACGTTGCAGAAATATAACATTAAAATTCTGAGCAAGCCAAACATGATCTAACAATAAGGAAAATTGACAAAGCTTTTTATGTCGGTAAGCCAGTAGGTATGTTAACAAAGCCCGTTTTTTCCCTGGCTCCACTTTTAATGCGATTGAATTTTGAGCCAATCAATAAACAACCTAATACAGTTAAGTACGGGCGAGAACGAAATCTCTTAAAGCAAATACCTACTTTCTCACACGGAGGTTTGCAGCATAATGAAAAACCCCATTTCCGCTGCGTGCTTGCGAAAATAAAAGGGAGGTATTCAGGAAATGTGTACTCTTACGGCGAAATACACAACAAACTTGTTTCTCGGCACACACTGAAGTCCTTTTAAATAAAAGTTGCCTTTTATCATTGGGTGAGCGTCCATTTCTCTGGGACGCGACGTCTAAATGGACAAAGAAAAGGGCCGATGACAGGCAAGTGCTTGCTTTCTTAAACCTTCCCAGGCTTTGGTCTACAAATGTTTGTATTATGTACATAGTTGGCCATTGGCAAGATTTTGTCGACTTACCTTGTAGGGCATACACTGTTCGAGTCTTGTATCTAATCGTTTTTAAAATTTAGTTGATTTCGTTTTCATGCGTGACATTTCGTCGGCGAGAAGTTGACATTTTTTTTTTTTTTTTTTTTTTAATGGTTGACAGGCCAGGCGTTTGACCACAGCTCACCTGATGTTAAGTGAAGGTGTGGTCGAAGATGGTAAAGCACACCTAGCCTGGAATAGAACTGGCTCTCAAGTGAGGCTGCCGGAACACACCGTTAGATGCCATACTATTTTAATGATTGATTAATTTTAAATAAAACTTAACTTATCGTCACTTAATTTTGTTCAAATCCAAAAATCGGCACTTGTATAATAAAAATAAAATAAATTTAGTTCTAGTAAAATAATTTATTTTTTATTTTTTCTCCTTCAGACAATTCTACGCATTTTTCGAACATTTACAGACAGCTTAAAACAGAGATACTTATACATTTTCCCATATCACCATCGAAGAAGTGTAATTACGCTACTGCTCTACAAAATCTCACACAGTAGGTAATGTACTAAAAGAAAATGGCAGATATAGATACCTGCTTGTGAAACAAACTTGACGTCACACTTAGGTGCTTGAGATTTGAGATCACATTCAAGATATCAAACTCTTGAGTAAAAGCTTAAATAAGTCAAGGGTTAAAAGCCAACAATGTTTGACGTTTTACAATTGTGCGACAATGCTCGGTGAAACACCTCGTACGCTTTTTACTGAGCGCCTAAAATGTTGACGACACCTTTCAAAAGTTGACTGCAGGCGGATAAGTACGCCTACGTGCAGAGGTAAAAAACGGTTCATAGTATACAACTTATCTATTGTTGACGTTAAGTCCTTTAATTTACTTCCATAGTGCGTCACCTACTATGGAAAATACGAGCTTTGGTCATGTATTTGTTATAGTCGGAATTGAACCCACGCAGCTGTTGAATCAGACATTCTAACAAATGAGCTAACAGGGCAGTCAAAAGTTAAAGTTGGTTAAATATGGTGACCCATCTTGCAGTAAACTAGTCCTTCACTTGAACTTCCACTTAACTTAATCTACTGTAATTACGAACCGCCAAAAAGCTCCCCATAGGGCACCAATTTCATCGCCATCAAGTTGTCTGCAAAGATAAGTGATTAGACTTCCTAATTACAAGCAGTGACGCGGCCCAACTTGCACTGTGTCATCTTACGGAATTAACGCCCATAAACACTGCAACCCGTTGAAATGTGAACCTTGTGTGATGGAAATAGAAGCGAAATCGCTTGTAGCAAAATGACCGCAACTGCGTATGTATTTGCTTGAATTAATGTAATTTTTCAATGCAGATAATGTTTGTAATCTAATGTATTGTCACAATTGTAATGTGCCTACTTGTAGACTAGTACTCTCTACAAAGAAAGACCATTCAATAGAGTTAATATTATATTAAATGTTTCAATATTTACGTTTTCATTCCGGAAGTTCAAGGGATGTTTTCATTGTAGCTACTACTACTTTTTAGTAAGTAGGTAAAGTTTTGTTACACACAAAAATAACGAGACGAACGAAACTCTTTTTTATTTCTTTTTTTATGTTTTTTTTTAACAAACTAAGTGTTTTACCACAGCTCTCCTGATGTTAAGTGACGGTGTGGTCGAAGATAGTAAAGCACACCCAGCCTGGAATGGAATTGGCTCTCAAGTGAGGTTGCCAGAACACACCATTAGGTGCTCGGCAGCACAGGTGGTAGCTAATCAGCCGAGCACCTGAAAATACCCTACCACTAAGCTAAGGTTTCCGCTCGATGCTTTCCTTCACCGGCAGCTCAAGCTCATTGTTAAGGTTTGCACGTCCTTGGGCGTGAGGACCGACCGCGCTAACCACTGAGCTATCATCGCTACAAAACAATTCATTCACTTTCGCTGTCCTGACCGTAAAAAAAACACCAGCCACTGTAATGATACCTAGAACTTTGAGTAATAAAATAAAGTCCAAAACATCGCTGGTTCATCGCAAAAACATTCATTTGATTACTCCAATTACATTACAAATACCTTAATCATTAGATGGGTAGGCTGCCACTGTGGTAGAGATTCCCACATAAACACCATGCTTTCCCCGGAATTTTCCCCGGGCAAAAAAAGGTGCAAACAAGAACACAAATTACGTGTTATACAGAGCACGTTTGACCTTAACCTTAGATATCAAACCTGAGACGAAAGTCTACCTTTTCCACACTTACCTTAAAAGTATCGTGACGAACATATCCCGGTAAAGATGGATAAAACTGCGATACATACATGTACTTAGTAGGAGACAAACCTTCTTAGTATCGCGAAATGGACCAAGTCAAAGTCAAACTCAAAGGTTTTATTTGCATGACAAACGTGTAAAAAAAGTCATTTGGTCTATTGTCAACCAAAAAAGTACAGTGAGATACATAGGTTGATGCGTAGTCAAAATGGTTTAACAATAAAAATTTGAAGCAGTAAAAAAATAAATATTAATGATATTTCTAAAAAATAAATGTTCTCGAAACACGATTATAATTTTCGAAATAAAATCAAAACTTTAAATTGACACAAATAATTTTGTGTGTTAATTAATAGATCAACCTTAATTAAACAATTAAAGGTTACACAATATATTATTGAATAGTACTGTTGTTTTCTTGTTTTTAAATCACAACGTCAATGCGTAACAGTCATGTTTTTGCTTTGCTAAACGAGACACTGCTTATTGCTAGTCATGGTATCTGAGCGACCATAACATGCTCATGATATATGTATTTTTTACTGGGAGTGCCTCAAGGTGTCCCTATCGGCCCGTATACTCACCTTCACTGGCCGTGTTCTC
The DNA here is from genome assembly GCA_905404145.2 of Biston betularia. NCBI lineage: Eukaryota > Metazoa > Arthropoda > Insecta > Lepidoptera > Geometridae > Biston > Biston betularia. The sequence continues at coordinate 4,720,783 of FR989877.1, forward strand.
TTCCCTGTGTAATTAAAGAAGGTACATAATATAATGTAAAATATCGGAAGCGCAACTTTCTAATTACAGGCATTAGCTGATAGCAGTTTGTTCAGTTCCCTTGTTGCGCTGCGCCTGTCAGATACGGCCACAGTTTAACTCGTAGTGGTTACGTCCACTTCGGTACATAAAAATAGCACACTGTATTCATTTATTTATGGTCACCAACATTGTGTACATTAACGCATAATCAAATATGTTATTTAAAAAAACTTAACCGTTTCAAAGTTAAAAATATATTAAATTGAAATTAATACAGTAACATTTTTAAAAGTAGGTATACGTATAAATGTCACAATAGTTATAGATGAAGACAGCATGCATAAGTCAGAATACAAAATTTAAAAGCCAAAAAAAGTGATTGATGAGTGAGTGATACCTTCAAGAATTAAAAAGTTATTAATTATTTACTAGGCCATTTTTAACGACACATGCCCTTTTGTAAAGGCCGATTAAAGTACACCATTCAATTTATTTTCCAGAAAATATAGACATAAGTCCGTATTCGTGATATTTCATTATTACAAATACAAATACAAATACAAATACTTTATTGATAACACCAATGTTACAAGTCACTATTTACTTCAAGTCACTTATTAAAACTTTTGTGATTGTGACCAAATGATAAAAAGATCTATACTTTCTATTATGGGCCTAGAATTTGGAGATGCACTACATTAATACCACTATGAAATTGAGTCAACTCTCTGTCCACAGCGATCCTGAAGTGTGATGCCAACCTACCTGCGAGCGAGCGACAGAGCGTAGTAACGTGGGAGTCAAATTAACAGACCGTATAAGAAACACGACAATATGCTTCAAAACTAAAATCGCTGCTGTCAGCCACAACGCCGGACGACTGAAGTGAGTCTGGGCGGGCCACGTTTGTCGCATGTCGGACGACCGCTGGGCTAAGGTCACTACACCTTGGATCCCAAAATTTAAGCGACCTCAGGCTCGACCCAGACGAAAGTGGTGTGACAAATTAAATTGTAATTTGTGGTCAGCCACAATTGCCGAATACCGGGCAGTCTGGAAGGAGGTAAGGTTAGCCTTTGCCCAGTAATGGGACACTAGAGGCTAAAAATTAAAAAAAAAGCCTACACTGTTTATGTATAAACAAAAATCATTAATAGAAACTTATTTTGCTTGTACCTCTTTTAGCAGATAGCAGATATATATCGTCTATATGGGTAGTGTCATATTTTTAGTTGGCAGTACACAGCCGCTTCACTAATACTTCAGTAAGTCTAGTTTCCCCGAGCTGGGTTCTAATGCCCTATCTGAAACCGCAGCGCTTTGAGTAGGTAATGAAGACACGGGCTTAGGATCCGAGAACTGTTTCTACCTGAACAATACCTATTACATCGTTGCTGGGCACAGAAACATGTAGGTTATTATATATACCGTATTGAATTTCTAGCTTAGGTAGGTAAGTACTTTCAGAGGGGTTAGCATATACCTAGGTCCTAGGTACATTATTAGATATTTGAGTACAATTCAATTCAATTTACTTGCGATCATAACAATTTTAGACATTTAAAACATACAATCCGTCGGACTCCGGACAAGGAATTGTGTCTCCCGGAGCCGACCTCTTAATGTGATACACAAAATTTAAGTTTTTGAAAACGAAGACACATTTATAATAACTTTACACAAACTAAAATAAACATACTGAATGTATAAAAACTAGGATGTTGTATGGAGCGTAAAAAATGCTACTATTTTCATCATCTATCATTATTATGTTAGGTAGGTACTTCTTTTACGCGGTTTTTATTATATATTTTTTTTTATTGTACTTTTCGCGAAATACAGACACCAGCAGAGTTCCACAACCTAGCTCCTACGAAACAAGGATATCCTACTGAGAGAGCTTGGAATCCAATTTTTTTTTTATGTGAAGAAGTGGCAAACAAGCGAACGGCAATACCCAAAGCATTGCCTACCTTTAAGGAACCTATTCATCCTTCGTTTGAAGCTATGTAGATTAAAACTCAGCGGAAAAACCGCAGGTGGTAAGCCATTCCACATAAGACAGGTGCGCGGCAGAAACAGTCGATTAAACCGAGCGGTACGAGATTTCCACGCATCTATGATATGTGGGTCTTGTGGGTGGCATTTTTGGCGATGGCGGCCGGTCCGGTAGATTTTATTTTATAATGCTTTTCATTATAAATATTAATCAAAATATTTATTGATTAAATAGTATAATGTTTACATGTATATTATAATAAAGTTAGTAGTAAATACGTACGTATTCATTAAATAAAATAATATTGCTGGAAACGAAGCAAATTTTAATTTATTTAACTTGTAGGAAGTATTTGTTAGGGTTACATGGTTTACGTACCTCATTTGCTATAAAATGTTTGCCGCTCTGATTTATTTACGGTTACTTTTTTATTGAAATACCTACCTACAAACTACTTTTCATGACAAATTAACACTATTTTTGATTTCTTTGATTTTATGATTCGCTCGCGTTATCGATGCCACTAGCATCAGCTAGTTGAGAAATAACTCAATTATTCTATCTACTAATATAATCACTTAAGGACAAAGGTCATCCAAATACGAAAGGTTACGACTCACGATCCAATGTCTCGCATTACCCAATCCGAAAGTTGAGGATCGCTCCTACATCCCCCGATCGGTTTCCCGCCAATTATCCACTCATTAATTCATTATCATCGAACGCAACAAGGGTTGCCACTGTCACCAAACTGTCAAAGGAGGGAGCGAATCCCTCCGAGGATAGACCGAAACCTAACCCGAAACCGGCGGAGAATTTACGCGACGAAAATTCTTACTTCCATTAATTAAACAAGAAAACAGATCGGCTAGATAAAGGACTATAAATCTAAATGATGAATAGGTAGGCTCACTGTGGATCGGAATTGTAAATTGCTTATTTGTGCGTAGGTATTTGTTTGGGAATCTCCGCAGATAAAACGTACCTACGGACTGGCACCAGAACTGATGTGACGGTTGTATCGGCGCTTGGAGATTAATTTGCTGATAGGCCCGAACTTATCTATTACCTACTTAGCCAGTCGGGCGATAGTCGACAGCTATTACTAAAGTTTAAACTAGTATAACATCGACATAGATCAAATATTTTGGCGAAATGTGGCCGGCGCACAATCATTTCAGATAAGCACATTAAAAAAAAGTTTTAAACAAAAGTTGCAGACAATAAATGGATCTTTAAAAATGGATAGATGCATTTTATTGATTAAACCAATATTTTAAGAGTTATAAAAATCGGCCGAGATATAAAAACCGGTTCATTAAATGGGTCATAAATCGTAAACGGTAAGTTTAACAAAAAAAGTTTACAGGAAACATAAGATGCGAAATGAATTGTTATATAACTAGAAGGAATATTTTTTACTCTGGATGTGTTTTCAAACCAATTTTCTACATTTCAGAGAACACAGGCACTTGCAGAGTTACACAATCTCTCTGCTGAGCGAATAAAAAATTTAGAAGCGAAACGTATAAAATGTGAGTAGTACGATAGGTACGTGGAAAAAATATTTTAAAATCAACAAACATTTTTTTCAGACTATTTCATTAACCTACCACTAGCCATATACGTGTGTGAAATGAAATGTTGCCATATGGTCTTGACCCCATAAAGACAGCCGTATTAACTCATTCGGTAGTAGCTCTGCTTTCTAAACTGAAGTGTGTGGGTTCGATTCTCACCTAGGGCAAATAATAACAATTATCCGCAGTAAAATTTGTAATAAGCACACATACATACGAGGAAGTATATGTGTGCTCTTATAATATGTAGACACTTTAATTAAACAAGCTTAGAGCGAGAACGTACACAGAACTTCAACTTAAATAAATTGAACTAAAAATCAGTCTTATCTACATCTAAGATAGGGTAGACTTAGGAGATATAAAACGACAGAAAAATTCAATTTAAAACGATTACTGGGTAATCCTCCATCGCACGGGCACGCACAATGACTTTCCCAACTTTTATAGACACCCTACTAAGATAATAAAAAGGTACTACAAAGTTTAAGGCGACGAAAATTGCCAAGTTTCCGATTCCATTAAATATCATGATCCTGCGACACGCCAGTCATAGTACAGCGGCAGCGTCCAGATGGGGATTTCGATACAAGCAGTAGGCAGTAGGTAGGGTTTACAATGTTTATATTATTTGTGAATACGCGCTAATTTCTAGAAGGCATTTCTTGTACAGGGCCACCAAAAGACCGGCCTTGCCGAGTTTGGTGCCCACTGCTATAATATATATTACTTTCTTTTTGTTTGTTAATCCTGTATAAATTCCCTTTTTTTGTTTTGAAATGTTTTTTCTTTTCGGTAAATAAAGTTATTAATGACAAAAACTAAACAAAAAAAAAACTAAACAAATTTACAATGAACGTGCTGACGGAGAATTACAGGTCATTATGTTTAGTCTATAGTGTTAATAGATAGGTATACTTAGTAATAGAGTTCCAACAAAGCTCTCATCTATATTTCAGAATAATCGCATAGTCATAGTTAACGTAAGCGTGGGCGGCAAACGCGACTAAGCGCGGCTTGTAATCGCGCTAATGACCCATACGTACCTAACTGAAACATGCTGCGCTAGTATGGCGCGGCTCTATAGCAGTTTGATATCTCAATAACATTATGAAAATATATATATATTTTTTTATTTCATTTCATTTCATTTATTCCAAAAACTAAAATTATCATTACAGGTTTTTATCCTAATTCAATATTGTTAGCAAATTATATTCGACAAGCTAGGTGTTTGACCACAGCTCATCTGATGTTAAGTGAATGCGTGGTCGAAGATGGTAAAGCACACCTAGCCTGGAATGGAACTGGCTCTCAAGTGAGGCTGCCGGAACACACCGTTAGATGCTTGGCGGCAGATTTTCAACTTAAGGGTGGTAGCTAGCCAGTCGAGTACTAGTAAGTACCCTACCACCATGCTATGGTTTCCTCACGATGTTTTCCTTCACCGGCAACTCAAGCTCATTGTTGGGGTTTGAACCCACGCCCTTCGGCATGCGAACCTACCGCGCTAACCACTGAGCTATCATCGCTACGCTATAATTATTAAGCTCGTGTCCATGCGCTTACCGCCTGCGCTCACGAGCACAGGCGGTAAGCGCACGGACACGATAAGCACGATTCTGCTAACCTATAGGTACTAATAAATGCGTTTAACAGATTAAATGGAAAGGTAGACGTATAAAATGTACCTATCCAATTTTCATCCTGAAGTTTGAAATTACTTATATCTTGTTTGAAAGAAATATCGACCGTTGTGATATTTCTAGCTTTTTGATTTTTCTGTTTTTTTTTTTATAATTCAGAAATTAACGAATACATATTAATATCACATTTTAGACATCACACTTTATACACATCTCTTGGAAGATAAAAATTGTGAACGTAAAAAAAATTAAACAATGCAGCGGCATAATTTTTCGTGTTCCCGCCAATACTCACCAGTTTTTTTATTCTGTGGCATCCAGACGCGTAAAGAGAGCTTTACTCCCTCCATAAACGGCAAACTTATAATCACAAATAGGTGAGATGATTTGTTTTGGACGAACTTTGAAGGCGCGTTCCAACTTATTTTACGGGAGTTTATTATCTAGATATTTTAGGTGAACTCCGCGACGAAGAGTAGCGAGATGAATATGAAACTAGTGTTTGTTGGTCAAACGTCATGCTTCGAAAAAAGTGGACCCCGTTTGTCAATTTGTTAGCATTCAACGACATAACTTTGAAAGTAAGATTCTAAAACACGCCAAGAAAAGTGTGTGTACCTATTTCTGTTACGCTAACAGACTGGAAAACAGTAGGTATAACATAGATTTGATAGAGATAGAATAGATTTAATTTTTGTTTTTCTAGCCAGTATTGGTGCTCACGCTTTTCAATTCTATATATATAACTTTACTGTTTTTGGTGGACCGATATAAAAAACGAAACTACATACCTAATCTCTTGATGAATGCACTGCTACCTCGGCCAATTGTAACTACCTACCAATCTTCTACAATCGAGGACAACAGGAATACACATACACACCTTTCCACAAGTTAAAAACCTAAGCTAAAAGGCCATTGTGTCCTCATAATTATGAAAAACTTTTACTATGAGCACAAGTTTCTTTTTCTGATTTTAAGTGTTCTGGTGTTCACAATAAAGAGTTTATATCTATCTATCTAAATCGGAACTCGCTAAAAAACCTTCACATAGAATAAGTTCGTCGACCCTTGACCAAATAAATAAACAGAGCAGATTCTTCTTTTGCGATTTCAGATTTGTACCGAGAAATGTATTTTTTTTAAGAAAACTTATAGTTTTGCAAACTTAAAAGGTGCCTACTCAAAAACATGTTTGTTTTCTTGGTACCATTTACTTATTATAAAATAATAATCATTCATAATGATGAGAAGAAACAATAATAATTGAACATAATGATGAGTAGAAACAATAATAATTGTTCATAATGATGAGTAGAATGACCCCGTGCGGTTTAGTATACCTCGAGCTTATTATTACTCTGTATAATAATGAATTATGTCTAATTTGACCCTACAATGGGATTTAAAAAAACCAACAAGGCTGCTCTTAACTTTCAATATAATTTGAACATAACGGCAAAAACAATACACAAATGCAAACAAATGCACGCTCGAATACAATAAACTTACAAAAGCTTTAATAATTAAATAATACAAACGAACAACAATAAAATCTTATTTAAAAGAAAAATTTAAACACAAATATTTTACAAAAACTAGCGCCGCTTGCCGATTCGGTCTCCGTTCTTATTTTTACATTAAGTTACGTATTTTAGCGGAAGACAAGCTACAGAAATACAATTGATCCCGGACTGTAGTGACAACTTTAGATATACAATTATACATATAATGGAATAAATACAAATCACAATGCAGAGAGCAAAATAATTCTGAGTGATCAGGGACCTCAACACCAACAAATTTAAGTAAAACATATTGTTAAGATTGGCCTAACAACAATTAGAAAATTTAATAACAATTATGTTTATCTCCAGGTCTTAATCGCGCACATGGCCGAAACGTTGAGGTAAATAAACAAAACCAATTTCATAGAATTCTGTGTGTGATTAAGACCCGGTGATGCACACAATTATGTGTTTGTGTACAAGTATGTGTGGTCGCGAAAATTAAAAAAATTTCAATAACTTACTAAACAAATCAAAAACTAAGCTCATAGTCTCTTTCACTCCTAAGAAATGTATAAAGCCCTCCCATATTACACACGCTATTCTAGAACTTGCGATACTGTTTCTTACTAACAGAAGAAGAAACAATATCACGTGCTCTAGAATAAGGGGACGAGAATCCGATCATGTAGTGTTTTTGGTCCGACCGGTTTCGCGACTGTGTCTAGTCCTACCAGACTGTTATAATAAGATGTAAGCGTGGATTGCAAAATATGAACCGTGTTTGATAAACAGTCCTTACTCCTACTTATCAAATCTGCTACGATTACCAGCGTGTGCACTGCAAAATTGAGCAGTCGTTTGCGCAAACGACGAAAAAATGTGAAGTCGGTTTGCGCAATCACATAAAAATTTGATGCCAACTTGAAAAGTAGTTAAGAACTCAAATCATCAAACGAGTCCCTAATGGGTCGGTGCAAATTATTTACATAAGCCAAAATGCATACACCAGCCGATTAATTTAGTCGCGAAACCGTGTAAAATCAGCAAATATTGAGCTCCCTTTATATCCATTTGCTTCTAATCTGTCTTTGAGTTTGTATGTATTAGTTTACATAATATGAATATATGTCAGAAAGTTACTCACAAATTTTTCACACTTTTTACTTACGTATTTTAAAAATGAAAATCACTTAGAACTTATAATTTGTGCTATAATTTTTTTAAGTCGCTAACTACACGCTCATGGCACTAGACGAGATATTAATACTAAGTTAACAATTTTGTTGTACTAATTACACGGTTCTTTATAACGCCATAATTTATAAAATATCAAAATGTGGCTTTAACCCCGATTCCCATCTAAGTGACGTGACGTGTTATGCGACATATTTCCTGTTTTTTAACGGTTGACAAGCTAGGTATTTGACTGCAACGTAACTGATGTTAAGTGACAATGTGGTCGAAGACAATAAATCACACCTAGCCTAGAATGGAACCGACTCTCAAGTGAGGCTGCCGGAACCCATCGTTAGGTGCTTGGCGGCAAATTTTCATCTGTATGGTAGCTAGCCAGCATAGTACCAACTAGAAAATACCACAACACAATGCTATGATTTCCTCACGATGTTTTCGTTCACCGGCAGGCGAAGTTCCATTCCAGGCTAGGTGTGCTTTACCATCTTCGACCACACCTTCACTTAACATCAGGTGAGCTGTGGTCAAACGCCTAGCCTGTCGACCATAAAAAAAAAGATTATTGTTGTGGTTTGTACCCACGCCCTTCGGCGTGTGAACCGACCGCGCTAACCACTGAGCTATCATCGCCACAATGATGATAACGCACGTTTCCTAGAGCGAAACTTGTGTTATCATACATTACGTCCGATAGTTGGGCAATAGGCACCATTCTTTATGGTCAAACTTTTTACATTATTTCGTCAATAAACGAAAAGCAGATATTGAAATGTGAGCCTAATATCGTAATAGTAAAGACATCATTCGCATGAGAAATTAAGACGCTTGGAGCGAGAAACACGTAGATTTTTAAGTAAATGACAAATTTAAAATATTACTGTATCTTCGAAGTTTAAGGCTCATATTTCAATGATTATCCTTTTAGCTTAGTTACATTGACGTACTTTTAACCAGTACCTGTATTGATATCTTATTAAAAATTACACTAAAACAAGTAAGAAAAGCAAATAAATTCGATTTTTTTTAATACTGCGGTCAACTGAACTTTTATATCAAAATATGTAGTTATTTCAGACGGCAGCCGGCGAGATGTAGACAGTTTATGATATACAATGTTATCTTTTAAGTTAAAATCTTTATTATCTATAGTTCTATACACACTGAGATTACATTTGGGAATCAAGCCCACAGCTGAAATCCGGCCCGGCAGTTTCAATCTATAGGCAGGTATGTATGTTGCGTTTAGCCTTATCAATGGAAAACGTTTTTCTCTTTAATGCTCATGACTTCTATTTCGCCTTTTCAATTAAAAAAAGGCAAATCTGTAGGTACAGTTCGAGTTTTACAACTAACTGAATCATAAAAATAATAATTTACAAGTCAGTTCTTCAAGTTCTCACATACCATTATTTCTCATTTTTAATTTCTTTTATAATTTTTTATATATAAAATTTGATTAGACTATATCGATAATAGGATTGATACGAATTTACATAAGTGATATTCCGCTTATGTGTTGCCTGAAACTGTTCGCCTTTAGCTTGTTATATGAGGCGTCTACTGGGTGTGAAGTATTTGTTTCAGTTACAAGATCGATTGAAGCAAACAAAAAATAGATCAATTAGTTGAATTTTAATTTTTAACTGCTAATAAATGAATAATTATACAACTTATTGAACTAACCCTTGAACATCGTTGTAGCATATTTCATACAATTCGTTATATTATATACTATTTAGCACCTATTTATTTATAGATTTAATTTTTAAGTATAAATACTTATATGTAAAAAACAGACTTAAGGTCACAGCGCACTACACCAGCCCATACAACGGACCAAGAAGCCACGAAAACAGCACGATACGCCACCATCCACAAGATCGTAACAACAATGGCATGTTTTATGGTTATGACAGGGTAGGTAATTAATTGAGCACAGTTCATCTGATTGACGGTGCAGACGATGTTGATACAACATTTCTAGCTTGGAATGAGTATTGACTTTCACAATGTAAGCTAATGGAACACATTAGGTATTTTGCAATAAATATTTAAGTTGAGAGCGATAGCTCGCTAGCCGCGTTTTAGAAAATAGACCATCGACATGCTGTTATTGCCACACAATGTTTTTCTTTTCCGTGAGCTTGGAATTGTTGTTGCAATTTGAATCCTATACCATGCGAAGTGCAAATCAAACCCGCTAACCACTGATATATCATTATTGCTACAAAAATGGTGAATTGGTGAAATTTAGCGGAAGGAAACATTTCATGTGCTGTAACGGTTACGATCTTTGTATGGAAAGTTATAATGAGCGAAGACCTTAATTTTAATTTTCGAAATAGCTAGCTATCTATTAAGCATAATATATATAAATCTAGCTTTAAAATAACACTAGTTATAATAGAATCCATTTATAGCGACTGTCCAGAGATTTTCCATCAAAAACAGATAAATCTTCTAACTTGACAATCTATTCTAGCGTCATCTATAAAAAGTTTCTAAGGGGCAACCCTATTTTTATAAAGAATACTAAACTTAGGATATAATTATGTCATTATAAGGAAACCCATTATAAATGGATTCTATTAACGACATGAAAAACCAAAACTAACTAGCGTCGAATTTGACTTACCATTTCGAAAGTTGAAGTTTGACTGTGGGTACTAGAAATGTTATCACTATTTTTCTTACATATTGAATTGAGAGGGGAAACAAATAAACTTACTTTTGTAATATCGCTTTAGAAAATGGTGCAATCAATATGACGTAAATAAAGGCAAGCACCCACTGCTTACTTTCACACGCCGTCGTTAATAAATAATATTTTGACGTTAAATTTTATTGACATTCTATTTATTTTTTTATTTTTTTTAATGGTTGACAGGCCAGGTGTTTGACCACAGCTCACCTGATGTTAAGTGAAGGTGTGGTCGAAGATGGTAAAGCACACCTAGCCTGGAATGGAACTATTTTCTCTATTTTATATAAATCGCACAATTGACTTTTATATTTGTAAAGACTTATGTATTTAATAATTATTGTATGCCATTTGGGCATACAATAATCATTAAATAGCTTGGGCGCAGCATGTTGATATTTTTTCATAAATAAGATCATATGCTACACAGGCTGACATTAAAATATTTTGAATTTTAAATAAATAAAAAAAATTGGTACAATCCGAACCGACACTGACGTATGACAAATTTGACATTTCATAAGATTTCATTAGGACCTACGATTCGTTCGCCCACGTTTCATGTAACGTCTTCAAATGTTCGTAAGCTCTCTTACTAATATTTAATCTGGGTTCAATTTCTAACAAACCCTTCTCGCCAATTAAACTCAAACCGGCCAAACCTAAATACGTATGCATCGGATCAGTGTAAGTATCCGGCCATTTAGAAAATCCACCCACGACAATGTCTTGCGTTTCATACACATACCTTCTATTACTGCCATAGTTTGTTAAATGAAGCATGTCTAGTATTTTTAACGAAGCTCCAACCCAAAAGCTATAGCAGGTGTCGACGGGTTTGTTCGGTCGTCCTTGGAAGCCGTCGATTTGTCTGAAGAGCAGCCACCTTTTTAAACCATCTAATTGTTGCTCGGTAAGCTTGTGTAGTTGGTTGGTTAGGCTAAGGGTTGCTAAGGCGCAAAACGTCGTGCCGCCGTGAGATTCTAACTCGGGACATTGAGCTATGCCGTAGTCGTAACCCTGTAAAGAAATTGTTATGTCATACAAGTATTGCTTTTTTTTTATGACGGTACAAGTCGCTCGTCTATTGTGTCTCACTTGCTTCACATTTGGCAACTCGTCGGCCCAGAGAAGCGTGTGGGATGCGTTTCCCGCACCGCGATTGCGGTTGATTAAGCTCAATTTATAATTGTTTTACGGAATTAAAATTAAAGTGTACCAATCATTGTTTCTCATTTCAATAATCACGACCCGAGGTCACTTTCTGAAACCCAACATTAGTAAGTTCGTAAATGTGTTTGGACGTTTGTTACTTCTTCACGCTCAAACACCTGGACCAATTTTGATGAAATTTGGTATGGAGGTAGCTGACACCTTAGATTAACACATAAGCTACAATTTTTTATACCCAAAAAATGTAGCTGGTAACACCGAAGGGTACAGCTAGTATATCCTAAATACTTATAAATAAGTTTTGTTAATGTAACATGTAGCACAAAAATTAAGTATGTGATAACTAAAGTCATTTTATTAGGACTTTGACTTAGACTAAAGTCCGTACTTCGTGTTATACTTACTATAGATTTGACGATATAATCCGTCGCTTTATCGACATCGAATCCGGACCAGTCGTTCAGGATATAGCTGATACATGCCGCACAGTAAACAAAACGCATGTCCGACTCGCAGCCGGAGAGCGTCGCCGAGAAGTTACCTTCCTCCGTCTGTAGGGCTTTCACACCTGGAGTTACGGAAGATAGAATAAACAAATAAATATCGTAGGACATTACACACAGCGCCATCTGACCCCAAACTTGACACAAGCCAAGCTTGTGCTATGGAAATCAGATAACTGATAGAATACTTAAATACTTTTTTTTTTTGTAAATACATACAGAACACCCAGACACAGAACAAACATTTTGTTTAAATACCACAAAATGTTTATCGTGGGTGGGAATCGAACCCACGCCCTTCAGATCTTGGAGCAGACATACTACCAATGAACCAACAGGGCTGTCAGAAATTTCAGAAATTTATAAAGTTATATTGAATGTTACTTAGAAATCCTTAAACATTTTTTTTTTTTAATACCGAATAGGATTACGTTTGACCGCCATCTCACTTGATGTTATACATTTCCTACACGCGTCCTACGGCAGCAACCCTGAAGAGCAATTTTATTTTTTTAATTAACTAATAGGCTCTTAACCACTATCTCGCCTGATGTGCAACCTGTGATGAAGCACGTTAGCTACAATTTTCTGTTGTCTCAGTTTTCTGTTTTATCAACAGTTTTTCTTTTTGCCTAGTGTTGTTTGATTTTTTCTTTAAAAACCTCATTTAAGCGAAAGTTAGTAGATTTTAGTTTCTAAAGGTTTTTTGAAGCCAATTGAGTGTTGCCGATCCACAATTAGAGAAACGCTAACGATGGCTGAGCACGCGTGGCTAAAAAAAAACGATTCACTCGCGACGTGAAAGTATCCAGATGTTATCATTTGGTTAACAACCACTTTGGCAGCATAATCAAGCCGGTTTATATCTATACGTAGCTTCATTATATATATTGTTTTATTCTTTAACTGTTTTTTCTTACAGCTGGGTCAGGTCATTTTAATTTCTCTTGGACCAGTAAATTCAATCTTCTTTAAAGATTCGGGATCGATCTCGGTATAGACTATTCCGGGAAAACCCAGTAGAAATACCTATTCACCAATCTGTACATGTTCATTTGAATACAATAAAAATATTAAATAAACATTGATAGCGAAATGACCGCAGCGTGGTAACTTAGCTGATAACTACATACCTACAGTAGACGTATTCACACATACCTAGGTATCTACATAAAACGTGTTTCATCTACCTTCAACCAGCGCCTTCCTATTAACTCTGGATAAGTCATCGCCCAACGTCAGTAGAATACACAACCCGGTGTAGGTCATGGCAAGGTGTCCGCATCGGTAGTGATTATTAGCCTCATCCAAGTTTATGTTAATCGTTGATGAACCCTGGAATCCGCACATCGACATGTCGCCGTCTGGAACGAACGAAACGTCTGGAGTCATCTACAATTCTAAATAGAAGGTCCAATAGCATAAAAATTTGCAAAACAGTTTTATCAAGTATTTGATGCCAAAATGTATGAAAAATTAATCAGAGCGTAAACAAAAGATAAATTAGTGATTTTAAAACTTTACATAACCTTTTTTGGAAATTGTCATGCTAAATAGAACCCACAGAAAAGGGATATCTCGCATAAAAATATCATCGTAATAATGTAAATAGGTACTGTACTGTATAAGGTTGTCTGGAAGAAATCGCTCTAGGCGATAAGACCGCCCTTATACATCAAGTATCTATCATATTGTTTTGTTATACATCTTCTTCTTTTTTTTTCTTTTTTTTTCTTTCATATTTGTATAAATTGTGATCTGTGTTTCATTTGTAAGTTTTTGATGCATAATAAAGTTATATTCTATTCTATTCTAATAGTAATTTATTTATGTATCGAATGTTTACTTTTTGAAATGCTTGCAAGATTGGAAACAAAATGATGAACATCAGTTACATTTTAATGTTAACCACATGCTCGACGCAATAGGATAATGCAAGACTAGGATAGAAAAAAAATACTTGGGCTCTGCTACCTGTGGGTAGCCGGGGCGTATTGCTAGTATAGGTTATACATAACCTATATGCATATATAGGTAGGTTATACCACTTATACATACTTACAAATACTTATACATATAAAAGTAAATAAAAATAAGCAGACAACTAGATATGAGTATAATAAACATATTTATATTCAAATCTCTTAACAAGGCTTTGTTTAAATAATATACTGATAAGCACCATCAACATGCGACTACTTAAGGGAGCAAAGTAAAGAGCTTACACATTGCGCATACAATCACACGTTTTATGCTTATACCTATTGATAAGGAAAAATGGAAATAAAATTATAAGACAATCTGCCTCTGTGTTACGGTAATTAACAATGTAAATAAAAAATATGTTAGAGCTAAAGTAAAATCAAACATGATCCTAGTTTAATCTCGTAGATAAAAATAATTGTTGGGCTACGTTTTTCACTAGGGACAACAATATGCAACAGATGTTTGATAATATTATATATGTAGCTAAGGTATCAAAAGTTCAAGAATATTCTTGCTTCTGAGCCTTTGTCCTACCTACGTGAAAACGGCGAGCGACAAGTCCCGACCAACACCATGCGGCTTGCGAACCAATAAAGGGGTTGTATAAATAAACAGAGATACCAGCTTATCAATTTGCGAGATTTGTGTACTTTAAACTACACGTACGTTGTACGTAAATATTACAAAAATGTATAGAATATTGGTGGAACAGTTTATATATAAACAAGTTGTGAAATATGAACATACAAACTAACATACAACAGGACAAAATTAGCCTTTTTGTACAGGTGGTTAAAATACAGCCTCTTCATGTCTGTAGTTAAAATCAAATAAAACTCTGCACAACTTTTCAGGCCAAGCTATTTAGAATTCCAAGAAAATTATTTGGGATTTCAAATCACTAGTCTTGTACAGCGGCGTACCTAGTATTAATTTGTGAACATAACAAATTCTGCAACCCTTATTTAAAAACAATAACAGGACCTTTAGTAGAATGATAATTTAAAAAAATTAAATTAAAATTAAAAAAATATCATAACTGTACAAAATAAGAGATATAAGCGGATTTAGCTTTTTTGCTATATAGTATTAATCTTAACTACTGATAAGTGACAACTAGTTTCAAATGTACAATACCAAAAAAAATTTTGGTAGAATTTTTTAACAGACTTCTCAATTATGTAATAATTTTATTACCAATGTGGTTTACAATATCAGTACATTACTAATCAATAGCTGGTTATTCCCGACAATGTTTACTAAGTCAGTGTATTATTAGAAATTACTTTTTACATTGACCAACCAAAGGCTGTAATACCTATTTTTATAGTAATTATATCCACGTGGCTAAGCTAGTAAGGAAAGCAAGTGGAGAGATATAATCTCTGCTAACTCCTTAAGGGAAGGTTTGATTGTATCTAAATTTTCTAATAAGTATTTAAAGGACCTACACCAGGGTTAAAAGTCCTAGGCACTACAGATTTCTGCTCCTACAACACAATAGACTCAGCACCTGCACAATAATACAATTGAATGCTTTGAAGTTTACTCAAAGGTATTAAAAATTGTTTAGATTTTTAGACATCTAAGCTAAAACATTCTTTAAACCAATTAATTACTAACACCAGTCAGGTTATGGTCTAATTCAAACATGTTTGGAATAAAAAAGAAAAATGAGCTTACTCTCTTTATTAGGATGGACTTGTAGTCTATAAATCCATTCTATAGTTCTAGACCGCAGCTCGATTGACATTGAGCTTAATGCATTCAGCACATCCAGGCCAGAAACTGCAAAGTATGCTATTGTAACCCTGAAATTAACAATGTAAAATATAGCCACTTTATTTTATAAATATTCTAAAGTTATCAATAAATATAAGAAAATATAAAACACTAAAAATACTAAGTTCTATTTTTCAGCAATGGAAAAGTGAAAAAAATTGTAAACTAATTTTTTTTAACATGTGGCCAATATTTTTAACATGCAAGATATTAGACAACATTCTTAGCACCTATAGTTTTTTTTTTTGCTTGTACATACTTT
The DNA here is from genome assembly GCA_905404145.2 of Biston betularia. Classification (NCBI taxonomy): domain Eukaryota; kingdom Metazoa; phylum Arthropoda; class Insecta; order Lepidoptera; family Geometridae; genus Biston; species Biston betularia. The sequence continues at coordinate 4,737,141 of FR989877.1, forward strand.
AACAAATATTATTTGATTTCAAGTTGGTTTAGTTTACTAGTTAGGGTTTATACTTTTCATGTTATTCTTAGCAGCGCTTATTTTAACTAATTGTAGATATTAGGAAAATTAATGCTAATCTTGTCTAATCTCACTTTTCACTATTATAAATGCAAAAGTTTGAGTGAATGTGACACCGCCAAAGCTAGTCAATATAGAATGTAAATAAGCATAATTAAATTTTAAAAAACTGCATGATTGTCATCATTTTAATATCTAAATGATAAGTTTAAAGCTTTTGGAATCTACCATGTCAACTTTTGAAAGACTGAGGTTATGACCTACTCGAAAAGTGAATGTGAAAGTAATAACTAATAATGAGTTCAAGAACGGTTTTTTTTTTAAACCGGTGACTAAACTTGTGCGAAAGACCGATTTTTGTTTAATATTTAATTAATTATTGTTCCAAAAAATATTTTTTATAAGATTAGTCTATTCAATGTTTTAGTAGTGAGTACCTTGTCGTATCATGGGAAGAGAGCGATGAAGGCAGTACGTTCAGAAATCTCATGAAGTATTTAACGTGCTGCCGATGAGCCATATCCTTGTTTTCTTCGCAATTCATTATTACCAAGAATTATATGACTGGGCCCGATTTACTTTGTAACTGAAACTAGGTTAGGTTATTTTTTCAAATTATATAAAATGCAGTTTGATATCACTGTCAATGTTTTATTTCAACAAGAACTATAATTCAAATTTATTTTACTCATTTTCAACACAGTAAATTTTATTAATACAAGTTTGTTGTCACAACCTTCCTTTCTAACTGTCAAATGTCAAATGAAATCACAAAAATCATGGAATCACCAGAAACAGACAGCTGAGACAGCTCATTGCCAAATGCCAATGACAATAATGTCATGACATGACACAAACATAACATGACAGCTCAACCGAATGATGACAGCAATTGACAGCATGCAAGCAAAGCAAACACCGGTTTTGGCGGGAACGCGGGAAGAGTCGTGTCGCTCCGATGTATTTTTTTCCAAAACTTGTGTTTTGTCGAGTGTTTATGCATAAAAATGGTGGTGTTTTATTCATAAAGTGCCGAATTACAAGCGCGAGTGTGGGAAAATGATATAATGTGGTGAAACATGAGTTTTCGTGTTGCTTCCAAAACTCCATCGAAGCTTTATAGTAAAGTCGCCACTACTTTACTAAAGCATGACTGGACTTGACTGACACAGACTGGACTTGACTAAGACTGGGCTTTGACTATAACTAGCTACGAGGACGCTTGTTTAATTTTTGAAACTTGAAAATATATAAATACTTGACACTGGCAAATGCTAAAACGCGACGCCAAAACTAAAGGAAAAAAATAAAATAAAAGCAAACACCAAACAGAAAAACGCTGAGGGAAAAAAATAGCAACTTTAACGAGAGAACAAAAGTAAAATTAAAGACAACTTAACAATTATGTTACCTAAAAAGTAAATACTGTGAGAAAAAAATCGAAGAGGCATGAACATGGACATGGTGATAGAAATATTGCTCAGTAAGAGATGTTTGAAATATGTTAGTAGCGCTAATAATGCCAAAAATAAAACTTACATTTTAACAAAGATGTTCAAAATCTGTATTGGTTCTTCGTAGCAATGTTAACTTCATTGGCGCTGTAGGTATAATTTATCTTATAAGGTATCATCTGATTATTCGTCTGTGGGTATCATGTTATCAATCTCAGTTATCAATCGACAACTGGGAGTTTTGGCGGGAACGCGGGAAGAGTCGTGTCGCTCCTTTGTATTTTTTTTCCAAAACTAGTGTTTTGTCGAGTGTTTATGCATAAAAATGGTGGTGCTTTATTCATAAAGTGCCGAATTACAAGCGTGAGTGTGGGAAAATGATATAATGTGGTGAAACATGAGTTTTCGTGTTGCTTCCAAAACTCCATCGAAGCTTTGTAGTAAAGTTGCCACTACTTTACTAAAGCATGACTGGAATTAACTGACACGAACTGGACTTGACAAAGACGACTTTGACTAAAACTAGCTACGATGGCACTTATTTAACTTTTGAAACTTGAAAATATAGAATTACTTGACACTGGCAAATGCTAAAACGCGACGCCAAAACCAAAGAAAAAAAAAAAAACGACAACTAAACATTGACAATTATACCGTTCTTTATTTTTGTTAGCACACTTTACCAGTGTCAAATATTTCTATATTTTCTAGAAATGTATGATATATCTACTGAATTAAATTAAAGCCATACTATATAAGTAAAGATCGGATTTGTTCGTCAGCCTAAGCCTAGCCTATCATAATATTATACCTTTAACTTTACTATTAACTTTATCACACGTTGTGACGGCGTTTTAAAAGCAACGGAATCGGTCATATTTTACCACATTAGACATATATGTATAAATATTTTCTACACAGTCATGTACGCACAGAGGACATTATATATAGGGTACATGCACGTAATTTGGCATTTTATGAATCGAATATCATTTAAATACACATAAAAATACAAATTTTGGACAAGAATATAATGTGGCAATTTTTTTCCACCAAAATTCTAATGTCAACTTTGTCAACGTCATTTTTATCACAAGATTTTGGCGGGAATCCGGAAAAAAAATTCTTTTCAATAAAAAAAGGATTGTACTTTTTAGAATGTTAATGTGAGCGTGAGCCAGTGATTTGATAAGGTAAAACATATCGTCTTTCACTGATGTTTCCAAAACTCTGTAGTAGTATTTAGTAAAGTATAGAAATTTTATTGTTTATGCATAATTGCGGTTAAACAGATTAATTAGTTTTTGCCGGTCTACCATTTTGCCGGTCATAATTATGTGCCACTTAATTTAAGATTTTATAGAATAGCTAGATTATTACTAGTGTAACAGAGAGTAGTTATAAACTAAATTATTTATTGTAAGTAGCATTGTAACTGTTATTCAATTCATATAATAATTATGGTATATCCGTGATGATCTCTTGATGCCTCTACTTTTAAAACATATTTATATATTTTCTGATTTACAATTTTTTTCTATGGGCCGCCTTACACGTTCAATCATGATCACGATCCGCGATCCGCGATCCGCGACTGATCGTGTACGAAGCGGATTGACGGACTAATGCTCCGGATCGCAAAATATCTAGAAATTTTGAAATCATGATCGCGGATCGCGGATCGTGATCATGATTGAACGTGTAAGGCGGCCCTATGGCATGGACTAAAGTTGACTAGGCTGGAACGTACGTGGTTTACTTTATATGATTTAGTTTTTTAGTGTTACTTTCTGCTTAGACTTATTTTACTGTTCTAATATACGTTTAATAGAAAAAACTATCTACCAATTGTTTGATTTAATCACCAAACTCATGCAAATATGATGTAATTGATACTGGCAAAATCCATAAAATGCGTTGCCAAAAAAATAAAAAATAAAATTGGAACTCTATAACTCTACTATTTGTCAATGCTACAATTTCTAATGGTCTTTTTCATGGCTGACGTTCAAAGGAGCTAACCGCAGTCATGAAGGTTCTTGTTTTAAACTTTGTATTTTTACTGTAGATTACATTAAAATATTATACCGCAGTGAACCAATAATAGTACAACCGATTGCCAGTCATCTATTTTCAGTCATACCCCCCGAGATTATGAAGAATAAGTTCGATTACTTGAGCCTTGTTGTGCGGGATGACACTTCATGCCGTGAATAAAAGTGCTGTGTACATTAACCATGAAATAGATCATTTGGGTATATCTAAAAGCATGTCTGACCGGCTCAGTGTAAATATATCTCGCAAGTGAATGATGTGATGGTGTTATAACCTCTAATTTGTTGTTGTAGCTGAACGTCTCCTTCCCGGCTACGGGATGTCAAAAGTTATTCGAGGTAGTGGACGAGCACAAGCTCCGCATCTTCTACGAGAAGCGCATGGGCGCTGAAGTGGAGGCAGATCAGCTAGGAGATGAATGGAAGGGTTACGTACTACGCGTAGCCGGCGGCAATGACAAGCAGGGCTTCCCGATGAAACAGGGTGTTCTTACCAACAGTGAGTTCCTAAACATATTTTAACCAGTATGTTGTAATGAGGGCGTATTGTATCCTATAATAATTTAGTATTAGCTTAGCAAAATTAGTACTTCAAATTTACTTTTAATCTAAAGCATCCAAGTAGTTTCTCTGTCTATGCTAATTTATATTAGTTTATTTAGATCGGTGAACTAAGAATATGTGCTGAATGTAATCTAGATTTAAATAAATGATTCACACCAATGTTGAACCATGTCTAAATAATAAATGATTTAATAAGTACAGTGAGTATTATAAGACCATAAATAAACAATGTTATGGAAATTTTACTCGGCTGTAATATGATGATGCTGTAACTTACCCCTTGGCAATTCAATTATGTTTGTCAAGTTATTAGATCAGCAACAAAACTCCTTAAAACTTCTTACACATTAAAGGTATCCAGACACTTAATATTGTTACAAATAAACAACAAAATTGTTGTCTCGAGAAGTACCAATACAGTAATGTCGTGTACCTTGTTTTATTTACTGATATCACTGTAATAGGTAGGCATTGTTATTTACTGTCACAAGAGCACCTTGTTCTCACTTTGCTTAAACTATCAAAAAACAGAATAAAGCATAATATTTGAAATACGTATTTCTTATCAATGAAACAGTAATGTTGTTTTCTAGGTCGTGTCCGCCTGCTGATGTCCAAGGGCCACTCTTGCTACAGACCCCGCCGTGATGGTGAGAGGAAGCGCAAGTCTGTCCGTGGTTGCATTGTGGATGCTAACCTGTCTGTACTTGCACTGGTTATTGTTCGCAAGGGTGCCCAGGTAAGAAAACAGTTATTTGTGTGTATCACATAATTATTATAGCTTGCTTTCCCAACATGTAATCCATACTTGTGACAAGATTTCAGTTAATTATGAATATTTGCAATAGACATTGTTATGAGTTACATGGTAAAAAAGTTTGAAACCTGTAAAAGAACTAAACATTTAAATTTAATTAAAACATCTTAGTTACTTTACTTATTTATACTTTGAAATTTAATAATAATGTTTAAATTTAATTAAAACGTATAATCCAGAAAAAAATGAACTACTGTGACCACTTTGTACAGCCAGATTTATTATTTCTTACTCCATAATATGGCAAACAAATTATTTGGTATTCTGATGATCATTGTATTGCATATTGTATTACAGCTTACTGTGCTTTGAATTATTGTTTTCCCTGTTCTTACTGTTTCCCAGATCTTCAAATCTGTGTAATTATATGCGGCAGGGCATATTAAACTGTTGTTTACTTGACAGATGCTAAATTTCATGTTTAGTGTCACAGTTGTAAGCACTGAACATTATTCATATTCATTATAGCAAACATTCTCCTATGTTAATATGTTTTCACATAAAAGACTTATATTTCCAAGCACAAATGTTGACAAACTCAATTTTATCCATAACTATTGTAAGATAAAACCTGTAATTAGTTTTATGAAATAACTACTATATCAATTTTGTAACAGGCCTATAATACAATTTTGAGGTTTGTGAGTATTCAGCCTCAAAAACTGCAAGTCCTATACCTTGAGCTTTATTGTGCTGTCTCCTTAGACAGCCTGAACCAACTGTACTATGGAATGTCAAGAATAGAGTTCATAATATTAAATTCTTAATAGCTTAATTTGAAACTTTCAGGAGATTCCCGGACTCACCGATGGCAATGTTCCCCGTCGTCTAGGACCTAAGCGTGCCTCCAAGATCCGCAAACTCTTCAATCTGACTAAGGAAGATGATGTCCGTCGCTATGTTGTCAAACGCCTGCTTCCCCCTAAAGAGGGCAAAGAGAATGCCAAACCCAGATATAAGGTAATTACATCTTGAATCATTGTGAGAACTGCATAAAGGTGCAGCTATCCCTGTGACTACTCTCAAGCAAGATTGTGACATACTAAATAAATAAAACAATTAAAATGAAGCTCAATTGGTTTTTGACAAGATGGATTGGTTTTTTTGCTAGTCAAAATGAGCACAAAATGTTAACTAACCATCAAGCAAAAAAAAACTGGTTTTGTGTGAAAAGCTTGTCGATACAGAGTTATAGTGTGTATACAGGCAATTTATTGATCTGCTGGAAATGATTTGTGTGATAAACCTATGTCCCCGATTACATATTGGCACTGAGTTCCACATAACTCTGTGACAGCAGCATCAGGGCAGATTATATCAGCGCCGAGCAGAAGATTCAGACTGTGTGTCTGTCTACTTTTACAGTGTGCTGAACATTTACATGTCCTGCTAACAAATCAGAAGTACTATGTTGCACTTGCACTTTGTTAGTTTTCACTGGGCCTCTTTCACCGGCTTAGTTGTTTGGTATTTAGATGTGACATGAACTACAGTTACAGTTTCCCTTATCTTATGAAAACTATATATTTGACTGTATAATAAAGTGTAATATTTTTGTGTTAGGCTACTAGCTGCATAGTCAAGCTCTCCAAGTTTGATTTAAATACAAATAATTTTTTGTACATATTGTGAAATGCACTTGACAAGTAGCAGGAGTGAAAAGTGTAAAATGGGGCTCTGGACTACAGTAAGCCTTTAGCTGACCTTTTAGCTAATTCATAATGTTTTATGCTGTTGCTGTGTAGGCTCCCAGGATCCAAAGGCTAGTGACCCCCATGGTTCTGCAGCGCAGGCGCCATCGTCTGGCACTTAAGAAGAAGCGCCTGCAAAAGCGCAAGACCTCTGAGGCCGAATACGCTAAACTGCTCGCCCAGAGGAAGAAGGAGTCTAAGGTATATTTTTTTTTTGTGAAAGCTAAAAGAAGTTAACAATGCTGACTACACTCTCACTATCTGATGGTTACATGACTGACTAAGGTTTGCATTTGCCTACACCCTGTCTGATTATTAGCAATAGTGTAACCAAATGTAAATTCACAATACATATTTAGGTAACGTGATTTCCGAGTTTAAATCTGTTAAAGGTAACAGAAGATTTTGAATGTTTTTACTTCCTAAATGTGCAAGTATTATCAAGTCTACTCTCATTTTTTTTTTGCCTAGTGAACACATGCAAACATCAATGAGCAAGAATGTAAAAGTAAATAATACCTTTATAATCTTAGTAATGAAAAATAAACGTGAATTTAAACTCACTTTGGATTTGAAAGTTACCTTTTAGGGAATACACACTGGCATAAGTCTACAACCTTGCTGTGTAAAATAAAAAAAATGTGTCAAAACACTGCATAGTTCAAAAGAGTCCGCCATGTCCAGATGACATCCTTTCCCTTACCAAAGGGTATAAACGCGATGTTGCACAAAGTAAGCAACATTCAGCTCCATTCCAGGCTAGGTGTGCTTTACCATCTTCGACCACACCTTCACTTAACATCAGGTGAGCTGTGGTCAAACATCTAGCCAGTCAACAATAAAAAAAAAACATTCTGAATCGATTTGTCTCACCAGTTTAGTTAAAACAAAGTTCAATCCAAAATGGACTATTTTAAATATCGATGGTTTGTTTTCAGGTCCGTCGCCAGGAAGAGATCAAACGCAGGCGTTCGGCTTCAATCCGCGATTCAAAGAGCTCGGACAAGAGTGCGCCGCAGAAGTGATTTAAGACTTTACAATAAAAAAATGTAAAAACTATTCTAAGTTATTATCTGAACCTATTTCCCTAAAATCCCCATTGAGGCTTCTTGACTGAAGGCTATAATCAGTCAAGTCAATAAGTAGCGCAGTATATCCTTATTTGTGCTAATAACAATTATTATTAGCCATATCTACTAAAAACATTAAAAAATAATTAAGACTACACAAAAAAATGTTTTTAGACATCCTATGCAAACTCACACTAAAAACGTGAATTAATTACCAATTAATAAACCATTTTACTTTTAGGACAGTTCATATGACGTAACTATGATAGCTCTGTCGGATATAAACCGATATGATAAAGGAAACCATAGTATTGTAGAGTATTTTAGCTAGCACATTAGAGCCGCCGACACGCCCAGCGTGTCCTCACGAATTCCTATCGCGAACACGCCAGGCGTGCTCTCAATTTTTCATGAATTTCTGCAGACTCGGGCATTAAATTTAGCGTGCTGTTGATAGTTTTAATAAATTCCACTCACGAATACGGCACTGGCGTACCTACCTACCTACCTACCTTTATCATAACAAGGATGGATTTAACGTGCTGCGTGCACATAGGCATAAAGGTAAAAGTGCAAATGCAAAACATTTATTGCCTTTGCCTGTCAGTTTCCTTATTGGTCAATGTCACAAATTCAGATTTTTTATATAAAAGTAATGAGACTATGTAGATGAAGAAATAGCAGCTACCCATGATCCTTGCAGCTCTACCCAGGAATTTCAGTAATGCAAATGTCACAATTTTACAATGAAAAATAATTTATTTCGAAAATGTATGTAAGCAATATAAATAAGTACAATGTAAGAAACTTTCCCAAAGTGTCATGTTACAGTAATTTTACAAATTACAAGTTGCAAAATCAAGACAACCAAAAGTACCTACTAACAATAATTTTAAATAAATTATCAAATAAAAATGTCATACAATTTCAAATGAAGATCGTAAACACTGCGAGTTTATAAAATAGTAATGAGCGAGATTTTTAGCTGTCTAGGTAACTGTGAACAAACAATAAAAGAGAAAAAAAAAACAGATTTAACGCGTTGATATTATATAACTTATCTATTGTTAATAGATATTGTACTATTTAATTAAAAGATTTTTTTGTGTAATGACGCTAACAATTTACCTTTGAAACAAACAATTTATTTGCTCGCTTATGCTTTCGGTAGATAAATTAAAACGATTTATCGGTAGATATTATTAAAATATATTATACCTACTTGTACACATTATTTTGCGGCAATAATAGCACTTGAAAGATAATACACTATTTGCTTGCTTATATGAGATCGAAACGCTAAATCAATTTTTTTATCAGTTCACAATTTACGATATTTTATATTCTCGCGAGACATGTTTTAAGACTCGCCGAGTTTTACGATCTTATGATACACAGGTAACTTTACTGTAGCATTCTTCATAACCCTTGTGCCTGGTAGGCGATTTTACCAGGCCAAGACCAACGTATCGAGCCATCACTCGAAGATATGATGGATTTAGCTGCTTTCGTTTTTCTAGAAGACTTTTGAGGAGTTTTTCCGAATTATGATCGAACACTTTTTGATAATCGGAAGCCTGCAATAGTCAATATGTTAGAACATAAATTATTATTATTGTCCTTTTCTATAATCGTATCAGGCCAAAAATAGATACCTATTAATCACTAAATGCTATCGTCACATAGCAAGCACCGAATGGCCCTATATTATTACGCAAAATGCTCCACACACAAATTTTTACCAAAAATATTTTTCAACCAATATAATGTAGCAGCGTCTCGTGTAAACTGGTTGATACTAAGAAATTTAGAAAGACTTTATTGCCGCTAAAAATCTTCCGAGTTCAACGATCAAAAAACTACACTAGGTACAAAAAGCTAAATGTACACTTTATACTTCTGTTTGCAAAAATAATAAAACAAAATATTCTCACTGTATTTTTAGCGATCCAACACAGTTCTTCATAGAGACTGTCTTGATTTTCGATTGACGCTGGTAAATATGAAATTCCTTCGAACTGTATGAAAAATATTATAGTGGTACAATCATAATACCATCGCCTATGTGTTTTCATATCATCATAATTTACATATATACAAATTCAATATATACTTATTTAAATAGCGTCAAAGTTCTGTTGCATTCGAATCGATTTATGGAGAACGCAGTTCAATCTACTGGATTGATAGATGAAAGGATAGATTGTTTATCTACAATCCATGCGACTTAACTGCGGACTTCAAGCTATAACATCATTGTGATGGCACTGTTTGCAAAAAAGTATATTTCGCAAAAATATTTACTAGTAATTTAGTCCAAACTGTATGTACCTCGGGAGTTTTTATTTATTATAATAATTTAGAAATAGCTGTTTATTTTTAGTAGAATATTATTTATAAGTTTTTGTAGTGAATGTATTAATTTTGCGCGTGCAACGTTAACAGAGTGATGTGCTATCGGTACTGAACGCATCAATGCACGAGGCAAGGGCACGAGGGCGAACCCGGGATGCCGTGAGGTATGGCTGAAGAACGGTCGCATTTCAGCAAAGTCCGCAGTAAATCGCACGGGTTATATATTAGTATATGTCTAACTTGCGAGTAATAAACTGAACTTAAACTAGTTAAACTTTTCAATAAAACTATCCAAAATACCAACCCGAGAAAGTCCGTTAAGATTTTCCCTTTCAATGACCTCAATTTCCATATCCAGTTCAAAGGCTTTAGTAATCCTCTTGACAGCAATACCTTGCAGTAACATCGGTCGGTAGCGCATTAAGCTTGGAGTTTCTTTTTTATTTGATAACAAAATTAGTAGAAGCGCTTGTCTTGGATTAATCTCTGTTATCCAATTTTTTAACTGCAACATTTACGATTATGCTCCTAATACCAGAAAAATAAGACGCAAACAAGCAAACAGTAAAAAATTTCAAACCTCTTGAACAGACGACATTATCTTGTTTCCAGCTTGATCATCAAATACACTTGACATTAATTTTGCAGATCCAAGCACTTGGAAGAAATCATCCAAATTAGTAATTCTATTTAACGGTGTGACTTTTTCTCCAGAGACGTTGGAGGCAGATTTGCATTTCCTATAAAGTTTGACATAACCTTTTCTTCGGACTTTATTGCTATTTGGAGAAATGCTTTCTACTGTTTCTTCATTTATAATAGGAGGTTCAACCGATTTGGATGAAGTTATTTGTGGTTCTCGTATGTCTGATAAGATTCTGATGTTGCTAGGAGGCAAGCATTTAGAGCAATCGTTGAACGAATCCTTTTGAAAATTTTCAATTCTTAATGCCACCTTGTTAGGACAACTTAGAGATTTATCAATATTCATATTAATTGCAATGTTATTATTGGTTTTTATCATTTTGAAACATGACATTCCTATGTTATTAATGTAAGTAGCCATAGTTTCAAGCAAGTTCATTAGACTAAATGGTCTTGTCATTGAAATTGGGTTGTGATTTGCTACTGAATATGGTAGCAAAGCTGTGCATGAGTTAATTTGTTTCATAGGTTTGATTTTATTTATCGGCAATATTTTAAGTTCTTCTTGGAATGTGATTTTTAACGGCTTCATCAGTTCATTTTCTATATCGAACAGAAGGATTCTCTTAATTCGAGGTTTCAACTCTTCAGCTAAGTTTCTTCGATCTTTTATAAGCCATGATGTATTCTTTAGAACGTGGAACTTTGATGTATTATCATCCCTTGCAAAATATCCCTTATTTAGTAGTTGCCGTAACTTTACTGGTATTGACACAAATGGTACTATTGCAGGTAAGGTCACTGTAGGTGTAAGAATAGCTATAGGACTTTCGGATCGAATTGGTACCTCCGTAATAGTTGTAAGACAAGGCATATCAATCGGCGCTGCAAAAAGTGTTACGTTTTGTCCCAAATCCACTATATCCCGCAACATTTTTGGCAAGATACTACATAGTTCTGCAGGCAGTATAGCATTTAAGATAGATGTTTGACACTTGAAAACTCTGGTAAGACTTTTAGTAATATCAATCGGTATTATAGAAGAGTCACTTTTCACGCTGACTATTGATTTTGTTGGGGCGGTGACATCAAAATGAACCACGATGTTTGTCCCACAGTGTTTCACGGCAACCTCATTTATGCTCATAGTTTTAATTTCTAATTCGGGCAATACGTTATCAAATCCAGGTATAGCTAATTGTTGTATTGATTCATCAGTGCTTACGTGTGAAGTAACGTCGATAACCGAATCTGTTTGAATTTCAAGTTCTTTGTTTTCTAAAATAAGAAATAATGAACGATGTTAGTTATCATAAAAATATGCTACTGACAAGAGACAAGTAGAAAGAACAAAATTTTATCGCATTTTCTTCCAAACTTACCAACGGGAAGAGTCTCGTTACAAACTTTATTCACAACTTCATGATTGTAATAAGTTCCAGACTTGAGTTTTTTAATTACATTCTCAATAAAATCACTTGCCCATTTGGCTTTAGCCCATGGTCGTTTATCTATAGACGCGTGTATTGTAAATTTCTGAATTTTTGCAGCGGGATTTTTTACATCACACTTGTCATCAGTATCAGTGCTAGTGTCGACCTTTATAGTATTACTATTTTCATTTTTAATTGTTGCTTGTATGTTACGTGATTCATTAGTCACATTTGTCGCAGAAGTGTTTTTGTATAACAATTTAATCATTCTATCTTTTAACTGTTTGATCGGTTTGAGTTTTCTCTGATTTTGGGTTGCTTGATGCATAAGTTCTGATAACGGCATTGGGACTCGTTTATGATCTATTTTAGAAACTCTTTCAAATATTTTAGCTGGTTTTGATTCATTATTCTTTGCTAGTGTTTTCTTTTCAACTTCCTCAATTTTAGTTTTCTTACTATGCTGGTTGTAATTAATTTGTTTTTTATTAACCTTGACTGGTCGTTCAATTCCGTACCAACTCTTCATAAAAGGCCAAATTTGTTGATCTAATCCATCAAACTGCGGATGTTCTGCGTTTACTATATGTATGGAAGAACTGAGTTGGTCTTTGCCAAGTATAACAATAGGGAATTTGTACTTAAGGAACTGGCGATTTATTTCAGTTTTTGTAAGATGTGGCATGCTAGTAGGACAACTGGGCGTCACCGTTGTTTGACGTATGATTCTTTTTGGAGGCTCGATCTTTTTTTGTTGCTGTGGTTGCACATTTTGGCCTCTACTCAAAACAACTTTCGTTATACCGTTTATTTGCTTATCGGGTTCCACTTTAGGTTTAGGTTTGACTGAAAGAAATATTAAATAAGTAAATCAAATAATTATAACTATGTAGTCTTCGTTAGATTTAGCTCTGACAGACGCAGCAAATACTAAATATTATATAAGTAAAACAGTGAAACATTTTCTTATTCATAAGGCATCAGGAAGATGTTTCAAACAATTTCTTGCGGCACCCGCACAGTGGCCACATACGTGTTTTCATTATTACCGAGTTTGAACTTTATATACTAAGTTTTAACAATTAAATTCCGCAATCACTGAAACGAGCCACCATCGCGTGGATACTATCCATCACGCTGCGTAGACGTGACGCACGGTATCTTGCGGCCGACGTCACCCCGTCGGGATACCTCTAGATACCTCAGCCTCAGCCCGTCCCGCATATTCCATAAATTAAACATAGCTACTCAAGACGTTAAGTTTTTTTTATAACAGCCGAAACATCATAAACAACGTGGTGAACCCGCTGCGTCTACATGAAATCGCACGGCGAGGCTGGGTGAACGCTTCGTGTTAAATAAAATTATCTGGAAGCGCCCTAAAGATTAGATCAAATTTAATTTAAAAGTTGTGAGACGTATAAAAATCATAAGAATGAAGTATGAGAAATAAATAAAATGTATGAATTTTCAAGATTGCTTCTGATTTGTTTACATACCAATGTGTAGCTAGTTAAATAAAAAACCTTTAGATCACCTTTCTTATGTATGATGAGTTTTGTAAAAGCTGCTGCTTTGCTTGATCCAGAATTATCAGATAGATGGCTACATTGACTTGCCTGTGTTGCTGTAGTATTAAGATCAAAACTTGTAAAGTCTTCGTCATTTTCAGTTGTCTTACTTTCATAACCTAGATCAACTGACGCATTGTTATTCAATAATCCTTTTAGCTCTCCGAAGTTCGGGCAAACTACAAATGACGGCTCTATGCTGGGGTTTTCCGTGTTAACGTTTTTCTTCTGATTCGACTGATTAACATAAGTTATAGCTTTCAAGTTGTTGCGTCTTGATGGCTGAGTTTTATTTTTTAGCGCACCTTTTATCGCTTTCGGATTTAAAAGTTTTCCTGTCTTCTTTTTCTTTGGCTTATCTTCAATTTCTTTTCCAATTTTGAAGTCTTGATTTTTATCAATTACCGTGATCTTATCAAAGCTAGAACAGCGTGAAAGTGTAGGAGATTTATTTACTTTGTAACTTGATATGTACGCAATTTCTTCGGTGCGTCGAGTCTCGAATACGCTGGAAATTTTGCATAAATAAATAAGATTAAAATTTGATTCTTGATAAAACTTTGCTACATAGTAGAAAAAAGAACGTAATATTATTTTTTCAATTTAAAATTACAATGATACTCGTTACTGCTGATGAATAACACCAGTTACTAAAGTACAGCAATAGTCTAAAAGTTAGGTGATTATATATGTACCGCATGTCTTTTCGATTATTTCGCCGTTTAGGATTTGCCTTCTTCCTACCCATAATAAAGCTATCTTCTGATAAATTTGGTGATGTTTGAAATTGAAATCTGTTCATATTCCTCAAGACTGCCCAAACGTCGTGAGGTTTCACTTTTTCTTTAGATTTGCCTTTTGATTCTGCAGTTGATTTGTGCATTCTTTTTCCATCACCACATTTTTTTAAAATATCGGTGGAACTGCGGTCTAAATTAAAATCGACGTCTGAATTTAAATATTGTGATTCTAGTTCAAGACCCTTGGGACGGGGTCGATATTTCAGCATATGATTTTGCGGATTGCGTTTTCTTGTCTTTCTTCGAGAATCATCTCTTCCATTTGAATATTCTGAATCATTCATATCGCTCACTGTATATAGTTGTGATGGATCTGAATTATTTGGAAGAGTCAAAACTGACTTTAATACTTTTTTATTCGTCTGCTTAGCCTTGAATTCGTCGGAATTTGCTTTGTAAATGTTTCCGGCTAGAGGGAACGACGACATTACATTTCCTCCATTTTTATGAATATACCTTTTCTCAGTTACTCGAGAGAGCAATTGAACGCTATCTCCTAAAATGTGATGGTTTGGAGTCTTGAGATAAGGTGATTTGTTTTCCGAATTGTTCTTGTATTTTCCATACTTGTAAGATAAATTTGATATGCTACCTCCTGACGAAAAATCCATTTTGACCAGGCGACTAGCCGGCAAGTTACCATGCTTATAACGGTTTAATGAGCTTTGTGATAATGTAACTGTTTTATCACAAGAAATGTCGTCGATAGGATTTATTGCCATATTACTTAATTTGAAGGAAACCAGTGTACAGATGAAAAGTTAAATATCTGAAAGGAATACAATTATAAATAGAACAAAATTGAAACAATATTGTACTACCAAAGATTTATATTTTTAGTCCAGTTAAACTCCATTAGTACCTAACTATTGTACCTGGGCGCCCTAATTTTTCTCGATATACCTATGCAAAACTTATTGGAAATTCGAAAAACGTGGTAAAACGCGTTTGCACTGAGTTATGGCATATTAAGATCAATTTTTTGCGCCCAAAAAGCCCCCTTTTGCAAATTACGACGAAGTCGTTAAAAGTCGAAATGTTTCTATGAGATTAGGTATCTACCTATCAAAAAATAAATTACAGAACGTGTCAATGTCTACGCTTTATCTCAATGTAGGTAATACGCTATTTATTTCGTTTGTTACTCAAACATGTTTCATTTCTCTCTGGACTCAATTCTAAAGTCAACGCGGACGAAGTAACGGGCAGAAGCTAATACACATATAAATAAATACAAATAATTCGGTATGTAAAGAAAAAAAATACTTTGCTGATTCCAAAACCATTTCGAAATATTACATTCCTGTACATGATTTTTCCGTTTAAAACTCTTTAAACTATGAGACGGGGTTTATTTTAATAAAATACATAAAATAAATTTGACTTTCAATTAACTTCTAATGACGTCATGTCCTTGGCTGTATAAGGATTCTTTCAGTGCCTAAAAAAGGTGCACATATTTTACATATTCAGCCAATGTTATGACGTCATAACTATAAAAAGTTTGAAAATGTATTAGAATTAAACTACCGTATAGAAAGCCAAAATATTCAAATTAGTTTCATAAAATAAAGTTTACTATCAGTAAAAAATATAAAATAAATACAAAAAAAAAACTTTACATACCGAATTGCTCGTTTAATAATATTACATTTGTCAACCCTACAGTTTAGAGCTCTTCGGGGTTTCAGTGAGTTATACCTCAATACACAGTATTTCTACAATCCTTGGCATTTAGTATAATTCTGAGCCCATTGTCATTATAATTAATATTATGACGACCAAATAATTAAAAAAACTCTTTTACCTATACACAACTAAAAATGCATTTATATAAGCTTAATTAAAAAGTATCAAGATTTGTTGTAAAAGTACTTACCATGCTTAAACAAATTAAATTATTTTAGCACCAAATAGTTAAAAGCACCGCCTTAAATTTTGTTACTATGAAGTTTTAGGAATAATTAGAATTTTGAATGGTACCTACCTACTACGTACTCGTATTCCGTACCTACACAGACAGCTAGAGAAAACTAGCTCTGTGGTAGGTACCTAGGTACTTTAAAGTAGATTCACGGTTGTTCCACAATAATTTCGATAAAATTATCCAAAACTGATAAACTACTTCTACATCGACGTAACTAGAAATTGTAATTTATTTTCAAATCAAATAAAAAAAATATTTTTGCACGTTCTTGACATTATGGACAATTTGATAGTTTTCGTATGACGTTTTCACCGTTTATTCAAAATTTAAAACAAGAATAAATCGAAATGGCCAGCATTTTTCAAGGATGTAATCAGGCGGCCAAATTTTTAAGACAACAAGATTGAATGATTATGAACGTCATGTATCAACATTCAGACAAAAACATAATATCCGACCAGAATATAAATCAATCATCATAGCTACCCGTGAAAATGAAAATGGAACATGATATAATGTACAAAAACATGTATTTTCATGTTGCTTCCAAAACTCCGTCGAAGTTTTTTTTTTGTATTAAAGTCATCACTACTACCACTACTTTACTACGGCAAGAGTGGACTCTACTTTGACTCATTTAACTTGATCTATCAAAACATATTTAAATACGTAACACTACTACAATGTATACACTAGTGCAATGCCAAAATAAGAAAAAGAACATCTGCTTTTTTATGACATCAGCTGTTTCTGCTGTGACATTGATTGACATTATA
Organism: Biston betularia; assembly: GCA_905404145.2. Classification (NCBI taxonomy): domain Eukaryota; kingdom Metazoa; phylum Arthropoda; class Insecta; order Lepidoptera; family Geometridae; genus Biston; species Biston betularia. The sequence goes on from FR989877.1 coordinate 4,754,358, forward strand.
ATAAAGAAAACATTGTGCCTGAATCTGCCAGATTGCCCGTTGTGCATGTGCATTGTATTGTGTGCGATTTGAAATTGTATAGGACATCGTAATTTTTGAAAATAAATAAATACCTTTTTCATTAAGCAAATAATAACGAAAAATGGCATCTTCAAAGCTAGAAGTAATCCAATATGTGCCATTTACATCGTTTGTTAATCCATCGTTCTGGCACGCCCTCACTGAAATGAAAATAAACGTAGACAAACTGGACGATACAACAAAACAAATATTTGGTCGGTTTACGAATAGAACCGGCATTGGAAGCGTTTTTGAAATCGATAGTACTTCTTTCAATAAGTGAGTATGCTTAGATTGAATTTCACAAATAAACAAAAAATATTCGCGATACAAAGACATCGTCATCTCTATTAATTTTCTCAAACTTTACTTATTTTGAACGAAACAAAGTATAGAGATATAGATTTTAATGGAGACACTGCACGGTTTAAATTGTTTTATCCTGATTATCCTCTTATCACACTGAACCATGGGTGATAAGAGAGCGAGAGGTAATAAGTTAGTATATACATATATACTGCACGTCTGATAAGGCAAAATTTTGACCATCAATAAAAATAATTCATTGTCCATTCAGCCAACACTACACTAACAGCATCTGTGTTATAAAAATCTGTAAAAAAGCTCTTGCATTGCACCCCTACAGAATAGTTCTAGCTTCCAGTTACCTTAAATATTTTTTATATGTAACTAAACCAAAAAAAGAAGATTTTAATAATTTTTATTTCATTTTAATTCACATGAAATTGTTAAAAACTTATCAAATGGAATATTTACCATAATGCAATGAAATAATAGGTTTAATAAATAAATTTTATACTTAATTTAAGAAAAATATGTGTGTTGAATACATTACATATCATTTATATGCAAGGAAAGAATTATGTTGAAGCCTTCTTCAGTATAATTCCTAGTTAATAGTAGTTAGTTAGTTTAAGCAACTCAAACTACATATTTAATTGTTTACTATACAGGAACCCTGAACCGTCAAATTGCTATATAAATATAAGAGGAACTTTATTGAATCGGAACACAATAGAAGATTTTAAAAATATTGATAAGGCTGCATTGATAAACTCGGTGGGAGAAATGATTTGGTCCAATATCAAGAAAAAGAGTTGGATCACGGATCCTGGTTCTTTACTGAACTTTTTTATATTATCTTTTGCTGTAAGTATACTGAATGATGATTTTTAGCATTCAGTGGTATCACCATGCCAGGTTCATTGTGTTGCAGGAACAGAAACCCGTACAGTGCCTAGAACTTGCAACATAGGTGTAGGTTTAAGGGGCCCGTCTAAATATGTAATGCTTACCTTCACTGCCCATGTCATCATCCCTGTCCAACCAAATTTGATATGCTCCTTTCAATGCTGCTTTTGATGCAATTAATTCATAGATGTTCTTAGGTAGGTTTGGTGGCTTTTTCAGTAGCTAGAGAGATGTTGCTCAAAGCAAGGCAATCCTCTTGATTCCACTTCCGCAGCATGTAAATTGACCATGTAACCATTTATAGTTCTACCATAGAAAGGTTATTAATTAGTTTTTAGTTCTATATAGTTATCTGAGGTAAAATATAAATGAACAATCTTGATTTTATTTTCCAAAAAAGTAGTGTGCATCGTGTAGAACAGCCATGGGTTGCTTTTTATTCCGGAATTTGCAGGAAAATGGTATATAAATTGCTGTCAATCCAAATTTTACTGTAGTAACAATATTATTTTTTTCAGGATTTGAAAAAATTTCATTACTTTTACTGGTTTGCATTCCCTGCACCAAATCAACCCATCGTTCATCTATCAGATAAAACTTCAAATATAACTGAACATTTTGAAAATAAAGACCTTGAATACCTCTCACAAAAGTATGGTGTGATGGATATATCATCCAAAAGTTACTTCATAGTTACAAAAGATGGTGAAAACTTGCAAATACACCCTTTGTCTACAGTCTTCAAAACTGAAGAGATAAAGCAGATGTCCATAGACTTAGACCTAAGTAAAACTTATTTTGTGTTTACGGATCCTAGTGATGGGTCTAACCCTGGTTGGCCATTGAGGATGTTCTTGGCAGCTCTATCAGAACACTGTCCCAGTTTGGCTAATGTGGATATAAAAGTGATCGGGTTAAGAAGTCGAATTAATGGGAATGTCGAAGATAGCTTAGTGTTTACTTTGAGATTGCCTGAGGTATGTATGAGTTATTGTTACTACTGCTGTGTTGAATTCTCAATTCTACAAACAACTATAGTTCCTTGGACATAAGAAAAGAAATTGTATCTTTAAAATAGTGAAAACTGTATCAAAGTTTGTTGTATAGTTTATACGAACTTGCTGAATAAACATACACACGCGAAATTGCGACTTTATATGTTGTTTAGTGAAGCTTTCGCTTTCACTCCTTATGCTCACTTCATTCCATATTACAAAAAGTTGATGACACATCTCTTGAGTTAGAAATTGAGAAGTGATACATCTCTTTCTTAATAAATAAATAAAAATAAACAAATAAATATCGTGGGACTATACACACAGCGCCATCTGACCCCAAACTAAGCAAAGCTTGTGTGATGGAAGTCAGATAACTGATAGAATACATAAATACTTTTTTTTTGTAAATACATACTTATAATACATACAGAACACCCAGACACAGAACAAACATGATTGTTTTTATTCACAAAATGTTTGCCCTGAGTGGGAATCGAACCCACGCCCTATAGCTCTCAAGGCAGATATACTACCAATGAGCCAACAGGGCTGTCGAATGACCAGTCAAAAAAAATGTGTCAGTGTGTGTAATGGTCAGTTGTCTGTATCAGTTACATTATTTTAGCATAATTTTGTTTTATAGCAGTTAACATTGTAGATTAAGTAAAAGGTGTACAGTACAGGGTGCCAAAGTAACACTTATTGACATACCGTTAATGTATATTTGATATGTTATATTATTTTGTATGTCATATAAGGTATGTCATTGAACATTTGCTCTGTAAGCTAGTATCTATGTTTAAAGCAATTTACTCTGAGCAGCGGCAACCGTCTCTAGTCATCGGCAACCGGTTGTATACCTCCGTTCCTATGTGCGTCTACTTGCGAAACTTTTTAGCGAACATATGACACCGATAAGCTTATGGGCCTACTTATTGTTACGTTTTGCCGCTGTTTCCGCTCCAGAAACTATTTAAATAAATAAGTAACCATACAGTTTTTCAGGTAGAAGATTCTAATGCCCCAAGTTGGGTTGGCTGGGAAAGAAATGACAAAGGCAATTTTGGACCACGCTTGGCAAACATGGCGGCTTCTATGGATCCAATCAAGTAAGAATTCCTATTTTGTAGTAAATTTAATATTTTGAACATGCCCATGAAAAACAGGAAATATATTCTCATAAAGCTGCCTATGAATTAAGATTACAAAAGCGCGAACAGCGAAATTACAGGGCTATTGAGACTAATAAATGTCTCAAAGTAATGATCGCCAAAGCAGTTGCCTTGGACTTTGTTTTGTTACTCAAAATTCTGGGTACCATATGGAGAGCGTCATTTGTCTCATTAGGTTCTATTATATAAAAATAAAATAAATAAATACTGAAACCAGTTAGCGGAGCAACGAAACCATATGTTGGTTAAGAAGCGGCGATACTTTTTAACAAATAAATAATAATAAAAAAATGGTACTATAAAATTGTAAATCTACAGATTTATAAAGAGGAAAGATTTGATTGTTTGTATTGAATAGGCTCCGAAACTATTGGATCGATTTCAAACATTCTTTCACTGTTGGGAAGCTACACTATCCCCGGGTGACATAAGCTACTTTTTATCCCTGTATTCCCACGGGAACGGGAACTACGCGGATGAAACCGCGAGGCGACCGCTAGTTATTAATAATTTTACTGTAACTCAAATCTTTTTATTAAAAGCATTTTTGGTTAATTCCAAATTTCCTATGTTACCTTTTCACGGCTAAGCTGTAAAAAGGATATCAATAAAATTTAAATTGTTTTAAAATATTTTCTTGAAGATAGACATTAGTTGCAATTTGTGATCCCCATTGTTTATTTTGTGACTGCTATCTTCGTGGTGACCAACTCAAAGTACGGGAAGAACACGCACGTGTGCATTGCAGCACATAATATTATAACTATAACAAATGGCCACGAAACAGCCTTTATTTATTTATTTCATAACCCACAAAACAGAATGCAATAATATTAATTTCAATAAATACAAATACACATTTTTCAGATCTGTATCGAATTCCAAAACTATGTATGTCTAGGTGCATTATAATTTAATTTTTAAAAAGTCACTAGATAATTTAATTCGGATCTAAGAATTATAATTATAAATAATAATAATCGGTTAGTTGTTCAGTCAAAAAGTATATAAAAATATCATAACTAAATTAATTTTTTTCTATAGTATTCTATATATATATTTTTTCCTTTTTATATGTGTGTGTTGTCAGTAGTTATTCGTTATTATAAGGACAAAAATAAATGTTTTAGATACTTTCTTTCTTTCTCTTTTTAAAATTAAAATCTAAGATAATCTTAATCTGGCTTTGAAATTGGTATAGATTTGAATGAAAAATATCGCTTTAGCTTCAGGTCTTTAGCTAATTGCGTGCAGTTCCCGCCATATATTAAGTCAGCCAGAACTATTTTTATTTCCGTTATTTTCAGGTTAGCAGACACATCGGCAGACCTCAACATAAAACTGATGAAATGGCGGCTGGTGCCCGATCTAGATATAAACATTATGAAGGAAATGAAATGTTTGCTGCTTGGTGCGGGAACTCTTGGCTGCCATGTGGCTAGAGATTTAATGGTATCTACACTATTATAAAGAGGAAAGATTTAGTTTTTTGTTTGTTTGTTTGTGTTGAATAGGCTCCAAAACTACTGGACCGATCTTAATAGTTCTTAACATTATCCGTGATGGACATACCCTTTATTATATTTAAACATCTGCTTCAAGAGCTAAAGGGCGTGGGTTCGATTCCCACCCAGGACAAACATATTGTGGTATAAACAAAATATGTTTGTTCTGTATTTATTATAAGGTATTCTATCAGTTATCTGACTTCTATAGCTACAAGCTTTGCTTAGTTTGGTGTCAGATTGCGCTGTGTGTAATATCAAAAAAAAATTCTTCCCTTAATGTTTTCAGGCGTGGGGTTTCCGTCACATAACATTCATCGACAACGGTAAAGTGTCGTACTCCAACCCGACGAGACAAGTGCTGTTCAACCACAGTGACTGCCTCAACGGAGGTAAAAAGAAAGCAGAGGCGGCGGCCAACAATTTGAAATCCATTTTGCCTTCAGTGGTGAGTTTGACGGTTAAAAAGTATATTTTATTTTTATAATCACATGAAAACTTACAGCTAGGTACACAGACAATTACAGTAAATAAGAATGGAAGGTAAATTAAAAGTTTTCACAAGTAGAACAGAAAAAGTATGGAAGGATACGGATTCACAAAACAATACACAATTATAGAGTGACAATTAAAGTGAATTAAAGTTGCTATAAAATAATTACTAATAACTAAACTATTAACTATTCTATTATTTAATAAAGATATTCGAACTACTATTAATTATTTTGTTGCTAAAGTCCTAACAAATATAAGGTTCATTGATAGTTACTATATCGAAAAAAATATTCCGTCTCACATTTGCGTCGCTTTACTTGCTGGTAGATCTGCTTAGCAGGAGACTAAAGCTGATCTGAGGAGCTTAGCAGGGCTGTGACATAAAATTTATACCTTTCTTTCTTTTCGTTCTTTGTGTAAATTTGTTTTATTTTTTTAATCTATATATGTTTATTATTTCATTTTGTATAAGTAATATCTTGTTTATGTAATTAAAGTTTTGTTTGTTTTATGTCACAATAAAGTGTAGTCTATTGTGTATTGAGTTCGTCTAGATAGGTACCACCAAGCAGAATAGTGTGTCAACATTACTGTGTTCCGATTTGAAGGTTACTACAGCTAGCTAAATTACAGGGCTGTTGAAGACTAACGATTGAAAGTCTCAAGGTAATGAGCGCCAAAGCAGCAATGCCCTGGACGTATAGCTAGCTAGTCGTTTACGTTCTACGTAAATCTTACAAATTTATGTGCTAAGGATACTGTTTTAAAGCACAATTGGCATCAGGGTGATCTTAAGGATATTCAGCGCCAGGGTGCGAAAATCAGGCTGCGCACGTGCCTGCGGCTCCGGTCGCGTGGTCTCAATGTAGTAGGTACCTTTCGAAGTTTATGGCGGTTTCGGCATGCGCCCTATAGAACTGCGCCTGGGTGCATTGTACCTACCTTGAACTTCCGGGTATAGACGGCCCTGATTCGCATTTCATCGCCTTTTGTAGCTTTCTATCACTCACGTAGGACATGCGATAATGTAAGCTACGTTTTCCAGAATTCCAAAGGCATTCCAGTTCACATTCCGATGCCGGGCCATCCTATTGGCGATTCCTTGAAGGACGAGAGCATTAATAATGTTAAAATAATTACTGAAGCCATCGCGGACCACGATGTTATATTTTTGCTTTTGGATACCAGGGAAGCTCGGTGGCTCCCCACTTTGTTGGCTGCACATTATGAAAAGGTAAAAAAATAATTAAAAAAAAATGTCATGGATATTTTTTTGAATTTTTTACATTAAATAATATTAAAAACTAGGGTGCCGCCGGCAGCGGGGTACGGCTCAAGCTGCCGCTGGTTAGGGCTGCAGAGTGACGAACCTCCTCACAATGCGTGCCTTGTCAAGGATCACTGCCTTTGAAGCTGACCCTTGACCCAACCGTCTAGCGAGAGGCTCTTAAAATATTGGTCGAGACTGTTCGCTATAAAACTACCGTGACAATGATCGTCGAATCAACATCCCGTAGGCGGTTATCTCGTGAGCCAAGTCAAGGGACTTGCTGAGCTTGCCCTCGACCTTCACGAGATTCATGTCATGTGGGATGGTGATGTCGACGTGCACTGCCCGGCGTAGTTTATTATTATTATTATTATCTAGGAAAAACTAATAAAGACTGCAGGAACGCGTTGGTTGCAAGCCAGACATAGTACATAGTAGCTCTCAAACGGCTAGACCGATTTTGTTAGTTTTTTATTTAAAAGGTTGGTATAGTGTACTCTTAGCTATGATTTAAAAAAATCTACCCAGGACTAAACGAGTAAAAATTTTGTAGGTACATTCATCAGGGGTAGTGGCGGCCTTAGGAGGTGGCAAGCAGGGCAGCCGCCCGGGGCGTCGCTCTTGCAGGGGCCTCGCGTCCTCGTAGAAAAAAGTCTTTACCATAATAATATGTACGTGTATCTCGCGCCTCGCACTTAACGAAGCCCTGAACGCACGGTTTAATTATATTAGTGCAAGCATGTTACGGCCACTCGAGCACTCGAACTAATTTTTTAGTGAAACGGACTCAAAGAAAAAGGGCCTCACAATGATCTGTCGCCGCGGGCCTCGCAACAGCTAAGGCCGCCGCTGGTCAGGTTTATGAATGTTGAATGGTACATATACTTGTTTAAGTGTTAAAATTAAAGAGTGTGGTTCACTAGATTGTGTAATATTTTTTCAGATAGTAATAAACGCTGCTCTCGGTTTCGACAGCTACCTAGTGATGCGTCACGGCATCAATTCCACTAGTCCAGTGGACACGCCCGTAAATACGGAGTTTATATCTGGCGAACAATTGGGCTGCTACTTCTGCAATGACGTCACTGCTCCGGGCAATGTAAGAATATCTATATCATGATTATAAAAATTTTCAGATGTAAATTTTCTTAGCAGGAGGTCGTCGGAGCAGTACCTAGTGTAGCATTATTGTCAGTGGTGTAGCTGAGGACCCTATCTAAACTGGTTCTGTTATATCAAGTAAAATACTAACTAACAACTAACTAACTTTCTAATGAGTTATTCCAGACTAAGTGCGCTTTGAGTGTTCTGCATTTACAAAAAAAAAAAGTATATAAAATATGTGTTCTGTCAGTTATCTGACTTCCATCACACAAGCTCTGCTTAGTTTGGGGTCAGATGGCGCTGTGTGTAATAATAAATAAATAATAATAATAAATAAATATCGCAGGACATTACACACAGCGCCATCTGACCCCAAACTAAGCAAAGCTTGTACTATGGGAGTCAGATAACTGATAGAATACTTAAATTTTTTTTTTTTTGTAAATACATACTTATAATACATACAGTACACCCAGACGATGTCCTACGATATTTATTTATTTACCATTTTCGACCACAGCGTCACTTAACATGAGGTGAGTTGTGGTCAAACACCTAGCTTGTCAACCATTGATTGAAAAAGTTGGCAACACTACACAATTTAGAAATTAAGAATTAAGGGGAATTGTTAATTTTAAAAAAGTTTGGATTGCATTCAAATGAAACATCTATGTTCGTTGTATAAATATTTGTCCTGGGTAGAAATCAAACCCACGTTCTACAGCTAAAAAAGCAGAGCTACCGAATGAGCTAACGAGACAAAATTACTATCCCACTAGTATTATAAATGTGAAAGTTTGAGTGGACGGATGGATGTTTGTTACTCTTTCACGTAAAAACTACAGAACGGATTTGGATGAAATTTGGTATGGAGGTAGCTGAGACCCTGGACATAGGCTACTTTTTATTCCGAAAACATGTAGCGGGTAACACCGCGGGGTGCAGCTAGTACAGTATATTTGTAGTAAACGATGATATTGAATATATTGTTAGTATTTACATATTATTAACTTATTCCAGTCTTTGAAAGACCGCACGCTAGATCAGCAGTGCACGGTGACACGGCCAGGGGTGGCGGCCATTGCCGGAGCACTCGCGGTCGAGCTGTTAGTTGGGCTGCTTCAGCATCCGCTCAGGTACTTACTACACCAAGTCAATAATAATATAACTCTTTATTGTTCACACCAATTACAAACAATTATAACAATGTAAACTTAACTCTAATGAAACAATTGGCGGCCTTATCGCTAAGAGCGATCTCTTCCCGGCAACCTTAATATGGAGAAGATTTTACTAAGCTAAGGACGGGTTGTGTTTACAAGAGAGTTAAAATAAAAAACATTTTAAACATAATACATAAAGACATACATACATACCTAACTATATTATAAAACAAAAATACTTAAATATACCTTATAGAATATATACATATATACGTATAGATATACATTTACATATACATAAACATTAAACATATAAGAAGACAGAGCGAATTGCAGGGTTCGTTAAGCTTTTCCTCTTTTCTGTTTGGGTGAGGTCGGCAATCTGCTTTGAGGCTATACCTCATTGCTGAAGCTGAGTCCTGGAGTACACTGACCCCAGGTGTGTAACCCCAGACCAGCACCCTCTGAACTCGTTGGCCTCGTCTTGGCGTTGTGGTTTGTGGTGGTCCTTGGAGTCTCAACCCTATTGCGCCGTTCTTTTTCTTTGATTTTGGCGTCGCATTTTGTGCATTTGCCAGTGTCCAGTGTTTGATATTTTCAAGCTGATCATAAGTTAAAAAGTCAGTCTTGGTCAAGTCAAGTCCATGTCAGTCAAATCCAGTCATGCTTTAGTGAAGTAGTGGTTGTATAACTGCCGCCAAATCATGCCGTAAAATCTGCCGCCAAGCATCTAACGGTGTGTTCCGGCAGCCTCACTTGAGAGCCAGTTCCATTCCAGGCTAGGTGTGCTTTACCATCTTCGACCACACCTTCACTTAACATCAGGTGAGCTGTGGTCAAACAACTAGCCTGTCAACCATAAAAAAAAATAAAAATAACTAACAGTACATTTTCCCAACCAGGGTACGAGCACCAGCTGTATACAACATCACAGACGATGCAGAAATACCAGCCGAGCATCTAGGGGTTCTAGGACCAATCCCCCATACCATTCGCGGCTTCCTTCACTCCTACCAACAAGTTATACCTACATGCGCGAAGTTCAAACAGTGCATAGCTTGTTCTGACACTGTAGTGAAGATGTACAGGAAAGATGGAATAGAATTTCTATTTAAAGTGTTCAGCAGTGGGAAGTATTTGGAAGAAGTGACGGGCTTAGCTGAACTGCATTTGTCGGCAGAAATGAGTGATGTAAGTATATACTTTATAGCTATATATACGTATATCGATCCATTGTACCTACTTCTATATTTTTTTTTTTTTTATGGTTGACAGGCTAGTTGTTTGACCACAGCTCACCTGATGTTAAGTGAAGGTGTGGTCGAAGATGGTAAAGCACACCTAGCCTGGAATGGAACTGGTTCTCAAGTGAGGCTGCCGGAACACACCGTTAGATGCTTGGCGGCAGATTTTCAACTTGAGGGTGGTAGCTAGCCAGCCGAGTACTAAAAAGTACCCTACCACCATGCAATGGTTTCCTCACGATGTTTTCCTTCACCGGCAGCTCAAGCTCATTGTTGGGGTTTGAACCCACGCCCTTCGGCATGCGAACCTACCGCGCTAACCACTGAGCTATCATCGCTACAAAAAATAATTAAAAATACAAAAATAATTTATATAGGCACTATTTTTTTGATAGCTCAGCGATTAGCGCCGACAGATCACACGCCAAAAGTCGTGGATTCAAACGCTAATCATGAGCTTGAACGGTGAAAGAAACCAAAGCATTGTGATAGGATACTTTATCGTACTCTTTAGCTACAAGTCGAAAAAAATTGAAAAAATCGGTGTTTCGGCTTCACTTAAGAGCCAGTTCCAGTCCAGTCTAAGTGTGTTTACCATCTTCAACCACACCGTCACTTAACATCATGTGAGCCGTGGCCAAACACTTAGCCTGTCAACCATAAAAAGTAAGATAAGAGCTTTTTTTAGTTTTAACTCAAATGCCAAGGTTGAAAAGGTGTCCAACCACAAAAGAGAGCTTATGTTCACCTTGTACCTACCCTGTGGCGGCCTTAGGGGGTGGCAAGCAGGGTAACCGCCCCGGGCCTAGCTCTTGCAGGGGCCTCGCGTCCTCGTAGAAATATATGTAGGTACCTACGTGTATCTCGCGCCTCGCACTTAACAAAACCCCCCATGAACGCACGGTTTCATTATTAGTGCAAGCATGTTACGGCCACTCGAGCACTCACTAATTTTTTTGTAAAACGGACACAAATAAAAAGAGCCTCACAGTGATCTCGCATGGTGGTAGGGTACTTTCTAGTACTCGACTGGCTAGCTACCACCCTCAAGTTAAAAATCTGCCGCCAAGCACCTAACGGTGTGTTCCGGCAGCCTCACTTGTGAGCCACTTCACTTAACATCAGGTGAGCTGTGGTCAAACACCTAGCCTGTCAAACATAAAAAAAAGAAAAAAAGAAAAAAGAAAAAGATCTGTCGCCCCGGGCCTCGCAACAGCTAAGGCCACCGCTGTACCTACCTAATTGGAAATATTTTTTTTTTTCAGATACTAACCTTTTCGGATGAAGACGATGAATGAATTCTAGACCCCAAGTTTAGAATGTAAAATTTTCAAGATTCAAGATTACAATTTGTCCAAATGTTTTCAAATGTTACGCCAAAAAATTATACAATAGCAGCTTGTGTACGCTTATTGCAATAAAATTTTACTATATTTATATATCTACGTATAATATCTCTTAAAAATATATTATAATCAATTCCTAATGACTTATGGCTTTGTAGTGTGCGATGTTTATGAAATAAATGTTGCAGAAGAAAGTTTTATGTATTTCAATGTAGACAATAGACAATAGACAACACTTTATTTATGACATAAAACACATTTCAACATAATTTACAATACATACATACAAAAAAATAAACAATAAACATAAAACATAGAAAAAAACTTAAAGGTATATAGTATAGTATACAATAAATAAAAATTAAACAAAAAAAACAAAAAGGTTGAAATATATTTTATGTCACAAACCGGCCTCGACTCAGCATAATGCCGACTGAAGCCAGCCGGCGCTGGTCTTCCGTCGAAGCCGGCAGGTGACGTCACGCAAAACATGTACTCATTAAGCTCTTTTAATTAGATTTTATTGATGCCTATACTAAGTAGGTATTCATCTATTTGGTTTGAGGGTTGACTTTAAACTTTTCTTGATAATTTGGCGAATTTCCGTTTGACTACAGAAGGTCTAGTTAGCAACTATCCAAAATCTAATATTTTTCATACCAAAAAATGCAATTGTACCCATAGTTGACGTAAACGAAAACTAGTGTAAAGTGCTATCATTACATTTTGGTTTTGATAACATAAAAATTTCAAATTGTCATGCTAGCTCACCGAAGTCAAATTAAAATAAAAACATCTGTAGAACATCTTCGTGATAAATAGGCGACACAAGCGGTAAGAGGCGGTGCGGTTGGGTTAGAGGGCGCCTATGTAGGAAGTACTCTCTGAGTTTTCAAATAGGTAACGCTGAAATGAGTAGGCGCTTACACTACTGGAAATTTAGTAAGAAAATAATTCTAGAAATTACTAATAAGTTTTATTAACTACAATATTTAAATTACAAAGATCGATACTGGTTAAGTGTTAACCTTAACGCGGTTAGGTTTTTCTTTTCCGCACAGTGGATTTCCTTGACGGGCTTGGGGGGTTTTATCTTCCTGCCATGGCGTCCGGACTTGCGCTGCCACAGTCCTGAGCGGGGACGGTTGCCAAGCCAGCGGTTACGTTGTGGCGACCCTATGGGTGTTGATCCGTGTGAGATGTTTGACAGACGACCTACGGACAATTATTTTTATTGAAAAAAGTATGTTTGTGGTGTAGCTTTAATTTGTTACCGTACTTTTTCAGTTTTGGCGGGCTTGAAATAACTCCTGCAAGTCTTTATTGAAGGTGATAAGATTGATACACCATGCGATGATAGCTCAGTGGCTAGCGCGGTCGGTTCGCATGCCGAAGGGCGTGGGTTCAAACCCCAACAATGAGCTTGAGCTGCCGGTGAAGGAAAACATCGTGAGGAAACCTTAGCATGGTGGTAGGGTATTTTCTAGTATTCGGCTGGCTAGCTACCGCTCAAGTTGAAAATCTGCCGCCAAGCATCTAACGGTGTGTTCCGGCAGCCTCACTTGAGAGCCAGTTCCATTCCAGGCTAGGTGTGCCTTACCATCTTCGACCACACCGTCACTTAACATCAGGTGAGCTGTGGTCAAACATCTAGCCTGTTAACCATTTAAAAAAAAACATCTTGTGGATAGCCTACCAAGAGATGAGTGAATCAGTTTCTTCTTGGCAAGCGTGCTCCACCGTAGACCGCATCTTCGCTTAACATCAGGCAGGATGACGGTCAATGGAACTCTACTTGGTTGTAGTGGTAAGGAGTACTACAACATATGGTGAAATAGGAGTGGAATGAGCTATATCTATTTTTGTTGTCTTAGGCTGCTGGCATAAGTGGACGAAATGGGAAGAAACCACTGCTTGATAGTGAGTCAAATTAAAATGTGACTGACAAATACAACTAGGTACCTATATTAGAACTTTTTTCAATATAATATGCTATTAAAAAAAAAATTATACATACCAACAACTGCCATGCAGTTTGGATCAAAGCTGAACAGTCTCTTTGACGGCATCTGAACTACAATCCGGTCATCTTGTTTTCTCAAAATAGTTCCAAACGTTCCGGCCGCGTGTATGTAGGCAGGATATTTGCCTGTAACCGATCATTTGTTTCATGAAAGTTCTAAAAATTTTTAAATCATGGTAATAAATGTTCCCAATTTGGCTCAAGGTTACTAATATGTATCTACACTAATATTATAAAGAGGAAAGATTTATATTTTGCATGCAAAATGCAAATGTTGCAAAAATTATGGCCAAATTCTTGTAGTATTATTTTTACAGTTTCACTAACGCAAACTGGATTATGACGAAAATTAAAATCAAAACACTCAGCACGCACATTGCTTGCAACGAGACTGGCTCAGGTACGACGACATCGGCGCAGTATTTGTTGCCGCATTTTATAAGTACGCAAGTGGTAACTAGACAGAGCGCGCGCGGAGACCCATCAATAAAATCTAAGGTAATTATGTATGAATAATAACTTCAATAAACAAACCTGGTTCTTTTTCTATATTGTGGACTATAGTTCCAATTGGTAGCGCTCCTAATACATATGCATCACCTTCATTCGCTTTTACTGAAACAATATTACAAATTTTAGAGAAGAGAAGACGGGATATTGAAAATAATATTAATGTATGTAACTTATCCAACGAATCCAACTCGGCTGGGCAGCGTTCGGAAAACTGCGCGACGTCTCCTCGCCGAATTACCTCAGTGCCTCAAGTCGAAAATCTTCGATCAGTGTGTGTTACCAGTGATGACTTATGGCGCTGAAACGTGGTCTCTGACTGTGTGCCTTCTTGGTAAGCTCAAAGTAGCACAACGCGCTATGGAGAGGGCTATGCTCGGAGTTTCCCTACGAGATCGAATCAGGAATGAGGAGATCCGTAGACGAACCAAAGTTACCGACATAGCCCAACGGATTAGCAAGTTGAAGTGGCAGTGAGCAGGGCACATAGCACGCAGAACTGATGGCCGATGGGGCTGCAAAGATCTGGAGTGGAGACCACGGACCGGCAAGCGCAGCGTAGGACGTCCACCCACAAGGTGTTAGTTTTTAAATCTTATGACATTTTGTAATTCGTTTTTTTTTTTTTAATATTATTATTACTTTGTTTTTTGTACTTTGACATCTTCATTTTTTTTAATTTTTGTAATTGTATTTTAGATTTTTGTTTTTGTGGAATGTCAAAATTTTGTGAGATTTTAATGTAATTGGTTAACCGTATTCTTTCTCAATAAATAAATAAATAAAATAAGGTGGGCAGACAACCTATTAAAGACCGCAGGAACGCGCTGGATGCGAGCCGCTTCCAACCGGTCTTTATGGAAGTCAATGGGGGAGGCCTATGTCCAGCAGTGGACGTCCTAAATGTCCTGAAATGATGATGATGATGTAACTTATAATATGTGCATTGTATTTTAAACTCTAGTGTTTGCTAAAACAACAACAATTTTGTGTTTTAGACAATATTAAATAACTAGCTGTGCCCAGAATTTCCAGGGGCTTCATGGAAGGTGTGGGTGGTTTTCAGTTTTAAAAATATATTTGTATACCATTTCAGTATTGGTCCTGTAGTATATACTGTTCAATAATGGTACTATGTATCCCTTCCGATTAAGTTTTTTTTAATGGTGGACTAGCTAGGTTTTTGAAGACAATTAGATGGTAAACACACCTAGCCTGGAATGGAACTGGTACTCAAATGAGGCTGCACACTGTTAGGTGCTTGATGATAGATTTTCAACTTAAGGGTGGTATGTCTTCAGAAACTTATGCATCTGATGTCTTCAAAGTGTTAGTTAATCAATGCTTAAAGTGCCCCGTTAACTTCTTGTCATCTCATACGTAACAACTAGACAACACACTTTGAGTAAGTTAGAAAGTAAATACCAGGTATCCTTGGCAGTTTCCGTGATGTTTTGATTATATCACCAGCCTTCATGTTTTCAGTGGCCAATATGTATTTGAGCTTGTCACCAACTGCAACTAATGCCACATGAGCTGTTCTGCATCCATCTTCCAATACCTGTAACGAGTTTAAAAGTACTTCTTGTTCATAAAAGTTTTGATGAAGTCATTATTATAAAAGTCTTCTTTCACTGTATAGACTCATTGTTATTCTTTTTTCCTTCACTATGTTGGTACTGGTCATGTTTATGTTTAGTTTAATATTATATTGGTTAACTTGGTTGTGTAAAAACTATCATTCAAACTACAATTGTTAATTAATTTTATTTCTTCTGTATTGTTTTTTTAGTGTGATGTGCAATAAAGAGTTAATTAATCAATCAATCAATAAGCAAATTGGAACTTTTTTAATCATACCATTATATTAATAAACTTCAAGATCATTTTCGTAAGATAACATTGAGAAAGATGAATAGATCAAATTCATCAAAATAAATTAAATCTTTCTCAACATTATTTGATGAAAATGATTACTATTATATTAATGGCAACTATGTTTTAAATAGATTGTGCACAGAAATATACAGTAATTTTTTGTATTATTTTGGTAATTACCTCTATAACCTTTTCTTCTTGCGGAGGGCCTTCTAATGGTCCATCTCTGACCCAATTTATCCAGTGGTACTTGTGCTTGATGCCTCCCCCTATACCTTTTGCTACCATCCGACCTGTTTACAAAAAAACCTTCATTATTGTTATTACTGTAAAGATCTCATACAGTATACTATGTACCTACTATTGAACCTACTATTGAACCTACTCTGATTTAAAATATACCTGTCACAGGGTCTCTGCCTGCTAGATTGGTGACCTCCAAAGGTTTTACGGTGTATTCTTCAGGGTAGTGCACAATACGTCTGTAACTTTTACCGAATCCTGGTTTTGGTTTTACAACATTAGGTTTACTTATAAACTGTACTGCGGTCGTGTGTAACGTCCGTCTTCCTAATAAAGTTGGAGTTATTGTTAAACTAGCAAATAGTCGATTTAACGCCATTATTTATGCCTAATAATGGAACAGTAAACATAAATTAAATCTTATTAACCTAACTTTTTCGTAATCGATTTTTTTACCCATTAAAAATAAGAGATGACATTGACTTTGACAGTAGATAATTGATGACAAGACTCAGATTTTTCTCACTATACTAATTGTAGCGTATTGTTAATTTGATAGAGCTTAAGGTAATCAAGATAGTAATGCATTGAATCATTGAATGATCGCATGATTATTTTTATTAATTATTAGTTTTATTAACATCATGATTAATTTCAACTTGTTAAATATTTTACATGACGCTGGCATGATATTTTGGATTCTTTTACCAGATGCTTATTTGGTTCCAAAAAACCCACAACGAAAAGTTTGAGATGTATCTGCCTGAGTTTGTCCTACATTAGTGGCTTGCGGCTGCCATTTAATATTTATAGGCCTGCTGGCCGCGCCAGTGTAGGTCTAGCCCAAAAAAATATCTATGGTCATTTCGTAAAAATCTATTTCCTGGCAACATAAAAAAAACTGCAACGATGCCCTCTAGCGGCAATTTTTCCAAAAAAATACTTTGTGAATGTGGCGTGTGTTGTTTAGTATATTGATAGTCGTAAATAAAAATGCTTCTGCTTTATTACTATTCCCAGATATAAGTCATCTTTAAGTA
The DNA here is from genome assembly GCA_905404145.2 of Biston betularia. Classification (NCBI taxonomy): domain Eukaryota; kingdom Metazoa; phylum Arthropoda; class Insecta; order Lepidoptera; family Geometridae; genus Biston; species Biston betularia. The sequence continues at coordinate 4,771,621 of FR989877.1, forward strand.
CTTCAAATCTTAACGCACGCTAGGAGTTTCCGATTAACATAAAAATACTTCTTGAACAGTGGATTTCTCAAGGTATTTTGTTAGAAGTTGCACGCCTGCTTTGGGATTTCAAAGAAGACAAAAAATATTTCATATTTCCGATGCAAAATTTATTATGATGTAAGTAATTCTGATAGTCTTTTGAGAACTTTCAATGGTTTTTATCAAAACCATCTTCATTAAGTAGATACAAGTTCTGAGAATGTATAAATATTGTCAGGTTACATTGGTTGCCAATGGTATTTGTAATCATCACCTGTGTTGCAAATCTTACAATTTTTATCTAAATGCAGTTTATATTTGTCTCATAGAGAATCTATAACATACGAAACTCTCGTTTTTTTTTGTTACAGAAATAGACACGACGACCAGTCTTCCGGCACGTTATTGCGCTTTCTCGTGACAATGCGGTGCCTTATGTGTGAATATATTTACTAAAATATTCTATCGTCGATGCCTCTAACGATGTACGAAGCTGAAACTGAATAGTTACAAGATGAGTCACAACTTGGCGGGTATGCCGTCCTATAGGCTTCCTGGCCCAGGGCTCGGGCCACCTGACTTCAAGCCACCTATGGACACGCCTACGCCACCGGCACCAGCGCCCAGCAACCCTAAAAAGAGAAGGAAAACATCCAATGCCAACAACACCCACACACCACAGCCACCTCCAACAGCACAAGACCTCTTACCTCCACCTTTAACAGGATATGGGGATACAATTGTTGCTTCAAACCCATTTGATGATTCTCCATCCACTGTTTCTCACAATGGTCCTATGATGAGCCAGAATGGGCCAATGATGAGTCAAAATGGACCTATGGGCATGATGGGGCCAATGCATGGCATGGGTGGACCTCCAATGAGGCATATGAGTCCCTTGCCACACAGCATGAGCCCTATGAGTCAACAAATGCCACCAAGAGGAATTAGCCCCATGGGCAATATGAGCCCCCATGCCATGGGGCATATGGGTGGTATGTCACCGATGGGAGGACCTAGTATGGGTATGAGTAACCACAGCATGGGTCCTGGAATGGGCCCTCAATCAAGGTCGATGGGAAGTCCAATGAGCCCGATGAATTCTATGCCCATGGGTTCACCAATGTCGTCTGGGCCAATGGGAAGTCCTATGAATATGGGGTCAATGGCAGGCAGTCACATGAGCAATAGCCCAATGGGGCCACCTATGCATAGTCCATTGGGTGCTGGATCCATGAATGGACCTATGAATGGTCCAATGGGTGGAGGAGGCCCAGGCATGAATGTACCTCGTATGAATGGACCAATGGGTCCGAGTTGTTCTAATGGTTCTATGGGGCCTAGTAGTTCTATAATGTCATCTAATCCTATGCAGAGTGGTGGCATGGGACCTGGCCATTGTGGGCCGATGAGACACGGGAGTCCAATGCAGTCAGGAGGTCCGATGGGAAGTGGTCCTATGGGTGGAAATGGGCCTATGACATCAATGGGCCCAGGTCCTCCATACTCAGGCAATCATATGGGGCATGGTGGACCAATGGGAATGGGTGGAAGTGGCTCAATGGGGATGGGCCCAGGCCCTGGAAGCATGGGCAACTGTGGCCCACTAGCAGGCATGAGTGGAATGGCAATGGGAGGCCCAGGAGGCCAAGGAGTGGGTCCAATGGGACAGAGTATGGGAATGTTTGGGCCTAAACCCATGCCAGTGAGTGCTGGCAAAGTATATCCACCTGATCAACCGATGGTGTTTAACCCTCAGAACCCCAATGCTCCTCCCATCTACCCATGTGGTGTGTGTCACAAAGAAGTACATGATAATGATCAGGCTATCTTATGCGAGTCTGGATGTAACTTTTGGTTTCACAGGTGAGAACATACAGTATTTAATGATCCAATTTATATTACTTCCATGGAGCTTTGTAATATTTATAGACTAGCCGACGCCTCGCGGTTTCACCCGCGTAGTTCCCGTTTCCGTGGGAATACAGAGATAAAAAGTAGCCTATATCACCCAGAGATAGTGTAGCTTCCCAGTTCCCATTGATTTTTATTAAACTTGATTTAGGATTGCATCATCTTAATATTGTAAATAGTATTTTTTTTTATGGTTTACAGGCTAGTTGTTTGACCACAGCTCACCTGATGTTAAGTGAAGGTGTGGTCGAAGATGGTAAAGCACACCTAGCCTCGAATGGAACTGGCTCTCAAGTGAGGGTGGTAGCTAGCCAGCGGAGTACTAGAAAGTACCCTACCACCATGCTATGGTTTCCTCATGATGTTTTCCTTCACCGGCAGCTCAAGCTCATTGTTGGGGTTTGAACCCACGCCCTTCGGCATGCGAACCTACCGCGCTAACCACTGAGCTATCATCGCTACAAAAATTAATTAAAAATACAAAATACAAAAATAATTTATATAGGCACTATTTTTTTGATAGCTCGGCGATTAGCGCCGACAGATCACACGCCAAAAGTCGTGGATTCTAACGCTAATCATGAGCTTGAACAGTGAAAGAAACCAAAGCATTGTGATAGGATACTTTATCGTACTCTTTAGCTACAAGTCGAAAAAATTTGAAAAAATCGGTGTTTCGGCTTCACTTAAGAGCCAGTTCCAGTCCAGTCTAAGTGTGTTTACCATCTTCAGCCACACCGTCTTGTCTTGTTGCCCCATTGTATTCTTTCCAAAACTAGTGTTTAGTCGAATATTTATGCATAAAAATGGTGGTGTTTTATTCATAAAGTGCCGAATCACAAGCGCGAGTGTGGGAAAATGATATAATGTGAAGAAACATGACTTTTCGTGTTGCTTCCAAAACCCTACAATCGCTACAAAAGTGATCCACAAATGTGTTTGTATAATTTAATTCAACTCCAAAAACACTAAACAGCGTTAATCTTAAGGTGGTATAATCCACCTGTTGTGGTGAATTATTCTTTTAATTGTAGTTTTTGTATACACCATATAAAATAACAATTATTTTTTTTAATTTCAGGGGCTGTACTGGCTTAACTGAGCCTGCGTTCCAGCTGCTAACGGCAGAGGTGTATGCAGAATGGGTTTGTGACAAGTGCCTGCACTCAAAAAACATACCCTTAGTGAAGTTCAAGCCATAGCGATGTGCCACCTCCCCCGGCCCACTACTACTGCCGAACATTTGACTCTAAACCCTCCTTTAACATCACAAGTATTTATTTCATCTCATAAAGCAATGAACACTTTGTGAACACTTCTCATAGGACAAGGGCAAGGTTTAATTGGTCTTTTAGTCTTGCGTAGAAAGATCTCATGTTGGATAGTGAAGAAATTAGAAAATAATGTATTAACAACTTAAAATTTATGGAATTTCGCGCACTTTGCCGATTGATTATGAAACTTATTGCATACATGCTGATCAACTGCAGACGGTCCTATATGTCTAGTCGGTAATAATGGTCATTTTACCTTATTTATTTTTATATTTTTCCTAATACTAAGGCATTGGTCATGATTTTGTGGAATATGTATTAGCATATCTCGGCAAATCCATGTGAAATGATGTTGCACAAAATTGTTGATACAAATCTATTATTAAGCAATAATGAGCCTGCCCATGGAGTTTTTGAAGCCTGTTGTTGTGTGAAGCTTTTGTCTCTGTGCATATTGTAAATAAATTAAGATAAGTTTACACTTCCGCCTTATTTAAGTGGTGATCTTTAATGTGAATACAAGCTAGGTAATCTGCTTGCATACAATATAAGATCATAATGTCATCATATTCTGTACTGCATATATCTGGAACTGCAACACACGCAGTACAACCTGAAATAGATGTGACAGTGCTCAATGTGTCCTTCTATTAGGTGCTAGGTTAATGTGTATTTTTGCCATACTTTTTCTTTTTTAATCAGCAATTTCTGCTTCTGATGGATAAAATGACTCCCTCTAGACATTTTTTTCATCCATGAACCATCTTTTGAGTTCATATATATTCACTATTATTTTAACGGTTCACGGACTACTTATACTGTTAAAATAAATCTCTTTTAGGTGTTGTAATTATCATAAACAAACATGGCCTTTTTAGACCAATAACAGCTCTGGATTTTCTCACAGCTGATTGTCATTGATCAATTACCAGCCATATTTGTTTACATAATGGGATATTAAAAAAAAATCAGACTACATAGTTAAATTGAAAAAGATGCTTGCACATACTATTTTTCTTGATATTTTTGTGTCAAGGGACTTGTAGTGTACTGCTAGTGTTTTACAAGGGAGCATACACACTTAATATGCATTGATAATATCGAGCAGAACTTTATAAATATAAATAACTGATAACGGTCACTGCAAAGTCGCGTCCATGCGCGGGCGTACAATCTACGACATTTTATTGGCATGTTTTGCCATTTTTTAATTTAATTGTTGAGGACATTACGTACGTAGGTACCTACGTCAAATAACGATAGCATTGACTTTTCTACGCAGCTTGTTTACGCACGCGCCTAGTCTCAATTTTGCAGTCGGCGTAGGACTTTATGCTATTTAGCAGACATGCAAAAATAACCACCGCGGAGGAGAGTACAAGAGGGAAATATATTTTATCTCTTTCTCACTTGTTAATCAGACAACGCTTCAACGTTGTCTGCACCAAGCTAATCCGTTTGTGAGATAATTACACTAACAGAAAGGACACATTTCTGTAAATAGATTAACGTTTACTTTTGTATGTTGTATTGCCATAACAAAAAAAAAACTTGAAACACCACCCTAGTGTTAACATTGAAAATTAGTGTTCTTGAGAGATCAGAGGAACGGACAAGCTGTATATAGAATCATTATTACTAAGGCAAAAAAAAAAACCAGCCAAATAAATTACTCTTAATAGGTTGTCATTGAAAGTACCTAATAATGATTGAAGTGTATCAGCAGTTATGCTTATAATGGGGAATAACTAAGGGTTTTATCTAAAAAGTACTGATTTTGTATGTTAACTAAAGAAAGAAAGATCAGCCCATGACAACAGGAGAAAGACTTTTGTTGCAGTGAATACAAAGACACATCCACAACTTAACACATAGTGCGTAGTGCTTACCTAGTTGTGGGGAATACCTTGTAGTTATCAATATTATATAATTTTTCTATAAACATCTTGTTCGTGAATGGAAATGCAACATAACACTTTAGGCGATCTTAGATTGACTATAATTAATAATAATAAATAAAAATGTACTTATTATTTGGGTGCCCTTTTGCTTGTAATATTATGCGCATTATCTTTATGTACTTGTAAATATGATGAATCCATACGCTTTGTTAAGTATAAGGGTGTTAATGTGTTTGTCAATTTTTTAACTTTTGGAGATTTTTTTTTAATCTTAGATATTAGTTAAGGTTTGTAAATACATTAATGTAGTTTAGAGAGAACTGAGATTACCTGTAGATTTCAGCGATCGGCTCCATTAATTTTATGCGGTTGTGATTTGCATGATGTGCTTTTAAGGAAAATTGTACATTAATATGGCTCGTCGATATAGAGTCCACAGAGCACATAATAGCCGTAACTATCTTTTCAACGGAAAAGTTTTAAGATTTTGTTCGAACTGGTGCAAAATATTAACATTTACTCATTTCCTTCAGCGTGCAGTGTCTGGCACCTACAACATGATTTTTTTGGTACCTAGGGCGGGCAACCTGGCTTGTCCCCCCACCCCTTTCCAACATCTGGGGTTGTAAGTTTATTAAAAGGCCAAAAATATGTCTTGGTTCCTACTAATCTAGTGTTGATGCACTATGCAGCGCATTGTTTTGACTGTCAGTAGGAATCGAGTCATATCTGGAATCTCGTGTAGTTAATGTTTATCCTTACATTTTTTTTTAAGATATGCTCTAACTGACAAGAATTTCAAATAAAGCTAAATAAATAATCAGGTCCAAATTTATTGCTTGTAAAAGTTAATATTGTAAAGATTAGTTATTATTGGTAAAAAAAACAACTTTACAGTTTCATTTTGGTTGTCCAACTTTATAGGTAAGGATGACTTTTTTTTGACTAATAACTCGTTAGAAGCTCGCTCGTGATACCCGTCTTGACACTAAATTTTAAATTTGATACCACCTAGGACTGCCACGAAAACAGCCCTTATATATTCTTTTTATCAGTCTAGTGCAAGACTGCAAATTTTTATTGAATGTTTCAATAAATTATTTGTGTGCTCACAGAGTCAAACTCAAACTTGCATATTCACAACGAAGAGCATAGGGTTTTTTAAAAATTATTAATAGATTTTCTTTGGACAGCCATCTCATATGATGTTAAGTGAAGATGCAGTCTACAATGGAGCTCGCTTGTATAGAAGATGGGAGTCAGTCCCGTCTTGAAGACACTGGTTGTATCCATCGGAGAACACACACTCGGTACATAGCATGACGTGCACTGTACAGCTTGTTTCTTTTCAAATGACCAACTGAACAAATCAAAATCAAAAAAGTAAGATAGAAAAAACTATATTATAAATAATGAATCACTAGGGAGGAAAGTCAGAACCTGTAAACGCCATGCTTGTTCTATTTTGTTTTTGACTGAAATATGTTGAATTTGTATTGTACACGTTAGTTCCGCTTTCTGTATTCGTCCGCCAGTGGGCGCTGTATTTTTCGTACGTTTTGGTATTGAGAACTGACGATTTTATTTCGCATATTGTTTGTGTTGTCGGAGAAAAGAAACTGACTGTTAAGTGGTTAGGAGAAAGGGTTACTGTATGTTTATAATATTGATTGATTTACTAGTACTCAGGTTTAGTTGAAATTCTATTGGTTTGGGTTTAATCATAGATTTATACATGAAAATCTATTAGAAATTAAAGTGACATTTTATATTACGCCCGTAGATACCTACATAACAATCACTTCACTAATCATATTTTGTTTTTATCAAACTTAATTTGTATGAATTTTATTTTTGTATTATTTGTTGCTGTAGATCGCACTTAAAATAATTCTGGTTGTGTTTTAAAGTAGGTATGCAATACTTTTATACTTTGTAATTTTAGAATAATTATAATGTAATATTTACTGTTCTGAACATTATGTATGTGACAATATTAAGGTGCATATCCATTGCTGCGTAAAAATTGCATGCAGATGCTACTTGTGTATTTAAAGGATGTCAACAGTCAAGTCATTGGCGTCCTTATATTAAATATCATAACGTCACGGTAATAAATGATCAAGATTACCTGTATAAAGATGCAAAATGTTATTGTTTAGCACTTACTCTAGTTTCGTGCAATGACAGTAAAAACTAGTGACGGATGATCCCCAAACATGCGTGTTTTTGTACATGCACTATCAGTTCTTTGTAATAACATTTAATTTGGGGTCAATTAAATTTAATGCAATTGTGGTTTAACTATATCGTTGTACATTTTCACTGCAATTTATATCAAGCTACGCTTACCAGTGTCATGTGCGTAGTGCACGTCGCGTTGCTCTGCATAGGTGAGGTACCCGCGCAAGTCACTTAAAAAAATGGTATTGTATACATACTATTTTGTGTAAAAGACCTGGACCGAAAAGTTCCTAATTTTTACCGTTTAAAATTTTTCTCCAAGGACCGAAATACACTGGTAAAGTGACATGCAGCAATGGATACGCGTCCTTGTGGTATTTTGTCATGTATCATGTAAATCATATTTCTACAAATGATTATTTTAATAGTACTCCATATTTTTTGAAGTAGTCCATTCATTTTAATGTCTTTTTTTAGCTAAATGTATTTAAAGTAGGTATAATTACTTACATAGATAACTGTATTTATTTTTAGATATTTATTGTTTTATTTTTAAATAGTAATGCAGCAGACTTTTACCTACTAACTAATGATTATTTCTAGCTATGACTTTTATCTATCAATTACTCACGATGTATTACATAGTTACAAATTAACGTGATTTATTTTCTAACCCTCCATGACATAAAAACATAATCCATAGAAACAAGAAAGAAAAAAGATATTTATAATGTTAATATTTCTTCACATTCATAGTCCAGAAATAATATCAAAATCATTTTACTTTTTACATTTTTTGTCCAGTGTTCTATGGAAATAACAGAGAGAGTTACATAATTTTGTGTAAATATGCAATTTGATACTGGTAATAAACAATTAGGTACTGATAATTGTACAGTTACATATAAATAAGAACTTTATCTAGAATTAAGCAGCCATGATTAAGTATGTATTTTATTTGTATTGCCGTGAAAACATCACAATCTTGTCACGGGAGACCACTGCAAAATGTATTACAACTTACAAACAATATAACACATCCTGTTGGAAAAATGCCTAGTTTATCAGTAAGATATTTAATTTTTTTTTTAAATAAGCCGGTGGTCCTTAACTTGTGTATAGTTTATTTTGTATTATGTGAATAATAACAAGCAATAATAAAATTGTTTTTGAAAAAAAAAATGTTTTTGTACCCACATAGGACTGAGAAAAGAAAATGACTTGAGTCTTGAGTATCACTTTATTGACTTAATGTCAATTGCATACATGAAATACAAACAATTTGCAATAATAATATAATTATTGTTAGTAGGTATACATTTGAAGTTTTATATGCACTTCAGTTCTATTTAATTCCTTAGTATTCCTAATGTCACGTCACTGACCCTAGCTCAGTCAGTACTACTAATACTAACAGATTTCAAATCTGTTTTTGTGTCAATAATATTGTTGATTAAATCCATACCAGTAGGGTTATGAATTCATATTCATGGACATTTTTAAAGTTTGCCATCTAGCTCCAAACTCAGTGATGCACTATAGACCCAGATAACTAAATAGAAGACCTATGTAGCTCTGCATAGAATAATAAGATGTATGCTCAACATCTTCAAAAGGCATGTGCAATTTTAAAAGATCAGCCATATTTTGAAGTGGCTCTGGTAGTGGATGTATATATAAGGATGGTGATTACATACCATCAGCCAACCAGTCTGTTTGTTTGCCACCTATGGCATAAATAACTTGTATAGCTCAGGGTGCAGTGGTTCTACCGACTGAGCCACAATAGTAGTAGACAGTAGTAGTCTACATTTAATTCTTAGCTTTCGAGATCAAAGCTCTTACTTAAGGATTAAACATTCTAATTTATGCTGCAGTATGTCCAGTAAGCACTATTATTTAATACTTTTTATCGATGGCTGGTCAAATTTAAAGCATGCGAAAATATCATGTTTATTTACCTATGCCTTTTATTGGTATAAACAATGACAATACAGTCTGAGCTATGGTCTGTGACATATAATTTCAATATTAACTTGCTAAAATAATAAAAAAAAATGTACTACACAATCATGTCAAAATTTTCTTTAACTTAATCCTAGAATGGACATAAAATGTTTCATAGCTTGTTCAATCGTAAGTATTGATATGCTTTAATAATTTGAAACAGTTTGTACTTTTTTACCGGGAAAGACACCAACATGTCTATTTTAAATCTAGATTTATATCACAATATGTTCATTAGTTATTTACACACAGAGAATACAACATTTACATTATACTGGTAAAATAGTTAATAGATACATAGTTTTATGGCAGAATGCACTATTTCTCACCGGTATATGGTACTATTATTTAGCAGCCACCTAATCGTCTGCTCTTTAAAAAAATTAATTTGTGCAGTTATTAATTTTGTGGTAGTTACAGAGTTTTAGCCATAATCAGTACCAGAAGCAGTCAATCCTTTACTTTTGATAGCAAATAGAACGGCAGCATTCATAAAGTCAAAATGACTTTCTGCATCCAGTGAATCAGTGTTTGAATTTTGATGGCTGTCATGGCTATAGTGGTAAGGAGATTGTGATGGTTCTGAATGGTAAGCAAAATGTGTGAAATCATTTGTATCCTGATTATCTGTTTGCCAGTCATGTATTTCACTAGATATTTTATTTTTAGTCTCATAATTTTGTAAATTTGTGTCATGGGAATCGTCATCAAAAACATTAGGTGATGAGCACTTTAGTGATGGTGATGGGGTGTCAAAGATGTGAGCACTTGATATACTACAGTTGTCTGTGTAGCTGGCATCATTACTGCTCGAGCTTGGTGTATTTTGTAATCCATGAGCTGATATTGCCATTAGTATTCCTTCATTTTCGATAGAATTATCGCCTGGTAAATGATTGATGAACTCAGCAAAATCTAGTGCTAAAAATCGAGAGTTGGCCTCTTCTGCTGGCAGAGGTTCTGTAGTCCATGTCTCTAACACTCTATTTAGAGTGTTATCAAGACAACTTTTCTTAAACTGAAAATATAAAAAGAAACAGGTTAATGGCAGTTCTCAATAATATCTTACAGTACAATATACAGATTAGTGGTGGTTCAATAAACAATAAATACACTTACTTGTTTGGCTTGCCACTGAGCTATACACAGATCTTCACTTTTATCTGGCATTGACACAGTTTTTATACTGTTGCAGCAATTACTTCTCAACATATTGTTAGAAGTTCTTTCATAAGTGCTCATATATCTAGGATATTGTGTTTCGGTAGTCAAATTGTCGAGGGTTGAGAGTAAGGAGCTATCTGAGTTTATGACAGAGTTAAACTTGCTGTAATCTTGTTGTATCAAGTAATTTTCCATTTTATTTGTCAAAGTATTTGATGAATCCTGGCTCTTCGATGTTGGTTCGCTTGTACAAGGCGCGGTAGGTTTAGTGAGATGTTTATTAGACTCGTCGATCTCGTTTTTCAAGTGATATTTGCCTTTAACTTGCCATGCAAATCGGGCTTTCTTGAGTGGGCGCTCCGAACCAGTTGCACCGTCGCCATCTTCTCGTCCTCTAGACGATGACTCCCCAGTTGATTTCATAATTTCCATCATATTATTTTGGCCTAATAATTGCCCACATAAAAACTTTTAGAAGCGAGCATTTAGTAAACAAACACTGACATCACTAATTACTACCATATGATTGACTGTCAAGTTAATTACAGGGTTACTTTTTCTTTTTTCACAATACTCTACTTGTTGCACTTGTTGTTTAAAAATAAGAATTTGAATCGATATAAATGATGTACATAAAATAATAGCATCCAACTTTAAATTGTTAGTTTTTAATGCTTGGTTCAAGATAACAAATAAAATTAAAAGTAGCTTTTCTACAGCACCGTACTGCCCCCTGCCCTGTTCTAGTTACTTTTTTTTTAATTCGTCGGCAACTGGATGTAGTTTCCTTAATGCATTATCTTATACACTTTGCCTTTAGTAATTAATTTTGTGACATACAGATACTGTCTTAGTCACATACAGCAAGTCACTGTCATGTACAATTCATTGACCACATTCATACGTCGACATTAAGATTAAAACACTATTATTTTCACACAAATACTGAAAAGTAACAAGTTTTGGAATAGAATACAATGCAGTGACATGATTTTTTTTCGCGTATCTGCCAAAAATGTTCAGCTTTTTTGTTGTATTGAGCTTGGTTCCGCTTAATTTGGTAGTGAATGTATTTACTGTAATAGATAATGTCAGAGGATATGAAGCATCGCATTTAATTCAATCGTTAATGTCAATTTACCAATAAATCGAATTTTAAGTATGATATTGCCATATTTCCTGAGCTGTATTGTATCCATACATTTTAAAATCAAGTATACATACTTAATTTCAATAATATATTATTTTTCTGGTACGATAATGTCTTATATGAGGTCAAAATGCGTAAGTTTATTTTTTTTTTTCCTTTGGTTTTGGCGTCGCGTTTTAGCATTTGCCAGTGTCAAGTAATTATATATTTTCAAGTTTCAAAAGTTAAATAAGTGCCATCGTAGCTAGTTTTAGTCAAAGTCGTCTTTGTCAAGTCCAGTTCGTGTCAGTTAATTCCAGTCATGCGTTAGTAAAGTAGTGGCAACTTTACTACAAAGCTTCGATGAAGTTTTGGAAGCAACACGAAAACTCATGTTTCACCACATTATATCATTTTTCCACACTCGCGCTTGTAATTCGGCACTTTATGAATAAAACACCACCATTTTTATGCATAAACACTCGACAAAACACTAGTTTTGGAAAAAAAATACAAAGGAGCGACACGACTCTTCCCGCGTTCCCGCCAAAACTCAACGTAAGTTTATTGTGATTTGTTCAATTTAATATGTGAATTTAATTTTTGAATCTGGTCATACTGTTTGTCGTGTGTAACTTAACTCTATGGTTCCTTTTCCGGTGTAAATATTTTGGAACAGAAGTTTGGCGGGAACACGGAAATGTCATGTCGCCCGCATCGTTTTCCAAAACAAGTTTTTCGGAATAACAATTGTCGTGTTGTATTAATAAAGTATCGAATAAGCGCATGAGTATAGGAAAGTAATGTGGTGAAACATAAATAATTACATTTTTACCTGATGATAGCCCTCCTTAGCAAGGTGGTAAATCTAGATAGATATACCACCGCAGTACCAGATATGCTGCCGCCAATCAGTAGTGTGTAAGTATTATGCTCCGGTTTGAAGGGTAATACAATTAGCGAAATTTTGGGCTGTTGAGAATGCCATCTAATGTCTCAAAGTAGTGAGCGCTAAAGCAGCGCTGGACTTTGTTTTGTTACTCAAAGTTCTGTGAATCGCTGTAATGGTCGAGAACATGCGTTATCTCTTACCATCAAGAGAGCGAAAAAACTATAAAGTTTTGTGGGCAAGTAGTTAAACCAAATAACATTACAACTGATAGAATACTTAGGTATACACTTTTTTGTTACTTATAATACATACAGAACACCCATACAGAACAAATATTAATTTTATTTATCGTTATATAAATATTTGTCCTGGTGGGACTCGAACCTACGCCCGCAGTTCTTGAAACAGATATTCTAACAGTCATGCGATGTGAGTTTGTTTGTACCTTCCACGTCTTATGTTATAACTACTCAACCGATTGTTATGAAATTTTTCATACACGTCGGGGTACAGAAAAGGACGTAGGGTAATTTTTATCTAAATTCAAATTAATTTATTTCATGTCATTTTACCAAGTGCCACGGTATTGCGTCCCACACTACACCCGAGGCCTGTTTTGTGGAGACCAGGAAAACGGAACAATTCAAGAGTCCGATATTATTAAAAAAATATCACGAAACAATTTGAAAAAGAGACAAAAGTAATAAAAAATAAAATTTTAGTTACCTACAATGTCTTTGCATGTGTGTTGATAGAATAGAACAGAACATAACTTTATTATAGGTACGCAACAACATACAAATATGAAACATGAAAAAAGAAGAGATAATTAACACAACAAAACAATATAATAGATGTTTGGTGTATAAGGGCGGTCTTATCGCCTAGAGCGAATCCTTGCAGACAACCTTTGGATGGGGGAAAAAAACAGAAATAAATATTAGGTTGGTGTATAAAAAAAAGAACAAAACAATAAACGTATATATCAATATAAAAGTACTAAATAAACTAAATATAGATTAGCAGGCTGATAAATGTTTATATACTAAGGTATTAAATATATGATACTTAATGTTGATGTGTTTGTGTATGGATGTTTGTGGGTGAATGTATTCTGTGTGTAGTGGTGGTATGCATTGTTTGTGTGAATGAATACTGTTCGATACGAACTCGTGTTGTTAATTTTTTATAAGTATGACAATGTGAGCAACCATCTTTGAACTAATTGTTTTACTTACCTACTACTACCTATTTTTGAAAGAAAAAAATGTATCGTTCTCGAAGGATTCAAAAAGTGAAGCCGCTGATAGTTTGTAGTTATAATTATTTTTTTTTAAATTTGTAATTATACGCTCCACAGACACTGGGGTCCGTGACCTTTGTCAACTTTAGTTACATATTTTTTTTTTTTTTACAATTTTACATTACAAAAAGAGGAGAGGTTAGTAGGATCTTAATCTAAGGTTAAAGTAGGTACTAGATTGTGTGTATTCCGCACAATCTAGTACCTACTTTATAATTTTTATTTAGTGACCCTTTTGGAGGCTTAAAGAAAATGAATAAAGGTCGTTGGAGCTCAGCCCAAGTCAGGTACCTGCGAGAGGCCGTTGCCACCGCGAGCTTGTGAGAACCACTCATAGAAATTCCCGTAACTGCTTATCGTCGGAGCCCTCTCATTCAAGATAATCACCACACAAAGGGGAGGGATGGATAGCATTCCCGTCGCGTAATACGATGATTGGGCACTGGGCCAGTCGCTTCTAATCGCTTGAGTGGCGTAACTCGACTCCCGAAACGATTTTATCATTTTAGCTTTATTCTGAGTGCCATATCATTTTAAGATGCAGGTAAGCCTGAAATATATTTTCTTATTTACTTATTTTCTTAAAAATATTTGCTAAATTTCTTTTCACAGTAACAATGTTCCACTTAATATTATAGATAACGTGTGATCTTTTAAGTTCCATGCATGAGATATAGATTTAGCACAATTGCTTTTTATTCGCATTCTTTTGTAACTGGCAGCCCACATAATTGAGGTAATGTAAAATAAGTTGCAAGCGTTTATCAGTGCTAGAAGAACGCAGGTTGATTTGTGTATGCACCTTGAGAGAGGCCTATAGATATAAATCTGAACTACAAGGTCATTTTGAATTAACCCACCGCCACTCGCAGACAGCTTTCTCACAATAAAATGTCCCTGAATATGTCCCAGTATTACCTACTGTTTTTTTTAAATACAAATATTTTATTAATAACACCAAATTTACAAGTCACATTCAGTAATATCATTTCAAATATATTATTGTCAAAAACACTGGTTACATGTCAATAAAAAATATATCAACATAAAAACATGTCAATTCGTGTTCAAGTTTAATTTAATTAAGATGTTAATGAGACGTAAGTAGACAAGTACAACATTACTTTTTATCCAACTGAGTAGAATAAGGGTAGAGTTTTTGATCGTATGGCACAATCACTTTAATTTATAAGTAATATACCCCAACTTCGGACTGATAGTGAAAGCTGTTCCTAAATTCGTTGCGTACTTTAGAAGAACATAAGTGAAGAAACAGGCACACGCGAAATGCGACTTACAATCACTTATTTTAAACCTCTCAAGATTCTTATTCCTTTCACAGATCATCGTGATTTCTTTTGTACTGTGCGCTTTGCTATTGCATACCATTAATGGGGCACCCCAGTTGACTGACGCACAGTTGGAGCAGACCTTGAATGATAAGGGTACGATGCAAAGACATTTGAGATGTGCCCTCGGTGAAGGCCCATGCGACGTCATGGGAAGGCGATTGAGAAGTAAGTCATACAAGTAAAGTCAGTGCTGTCATTAGCTGGAAAACACCATGCTTGTTTTGTATATCTAATTATTATGATACAATCTGGACAAATCTCGTCTTGTTTTCGATACCAACATATATAGTTAATGGCAGACGCCTCGCGGTGTCCCCCGCGTAGTTCCCGTTCCCGCAAGAATACAGGGATAAAAAGTAGCCTGTGCCACCTGGAGATAGTGTAGCGTCCCAACGGTGAAAGAATTTTTGAAATGGTCCAGTAGATTTTAAGTTTATTCGTTACATACAAAAATACAAATTTTTACTCTTGATAACATTAAGTATAGATGTCAATATGTTCATACATTTTAGCATCTATTGCATACAAATATGTCTAACTCATACAATATCATTCGAAAGACGACTATACTCGTATGTGACCTTACAAAAAATTCAAAAATTGAATCATTATGTAGTGTGAATTATTTGTGTGTGTGTGTGTATGTTTTCTATGAGACAGCAGATTTATTTCTTACGAGTTTGGTTGGTTGCATGCAAAATTTTTCATCCTACTATATTTGTATGGATGTTTGTAAAACTACAAAATGGATTTTGATGAAATTAGGTATAGAGGTAGCTGAGACCCTGGATTAACACAAAGGCTATTTTTTATCCCGAAAACATGTAGCGGGTAACACCACGGGGCGCAGCTAGTGAGAAATATAATGAGCGCCGTTCAACTTAGTAGGTTCCATCATTTCGCGTAACTTAGTAGGTATATCTATCTAGCTATAGATGTAATAGGTACCTGGTACCTACAGATACCTTTTTTTTAAATTAATCTGTAATTAATATTAAGGTACTTACTATGTAAAATCAAAGACTTAAAAAGTGGTAATCTTCGAACTACAATTTTAGTTTAAAATGTATAATGTTTAAAATGTAAGTCTGCGTTATGACAGAATTGGTACGTACGAATCTCAAACTGTGTCTAGTTTGTATGTTTTAAATATTTATTCCTGACAAATAAAGTACTAACTTCAAAACAAAAACCTACAGATACATTTTAATATTTAAAAAATAATTAATAGTAAGCCAGTAAAAATAGCTCTTTACGCTCTTGCTTCTACGATTATTATATAACTAGTTTCAAACTTTATAATTGTAGGTGCATGCACGTATCCTGTTGAAGCTCACTGAGCCGGTTGCATTTTAAAAATTGAACGTAGGAAATAGACAAAAATGTTAAATTAGTTGAGTTTAATTTAAATTTTGTCGCCGTAACCAGCATCCGATTGCAAAATGTTATAATTTAGAAAGCTAGCTAGCCTACCTGCTTCATAAAAAATTACAAGGAAAACCATGTTGCTTAATCGATTCTTAGAAACACCTCGCCTCTGTATTATCTATTCTTTGCCTCTAAAGTAAAGCTCAAAGTTCAATAGACAGATTGAATTAACTATACTATTGTGTAGTACAATTTGAAACGAATTTGTTGCTATTTATTGAGTCTTAGCTAAAAAATATATTTAGCGCAAATTCCGAATACGAATCAGCCCTGTTTTAATAAACTGCCCTACTGCTGGGTGCAGGTCTCTTCTCATTTCACCACGCTGGCCAAGTGCGGGATGGCAAATGTGACACATCTTTAAAAAAAAAAATTATGACTTGCCTATTTCTTTACGGTTTTTGGCCTTTGTTGTCTAAAGTACGTAAAATTTGCGTAGAAGTAAGCGGTCTAAACTGGAATACGCTCAGATTATCTATACAGCTTATAATTACTTATAGCATAAACACTTAGGGTAAACTAAGCTGAAATGGAGGACACTGTTATGAACAACTTTTACTACGGGCACAACTCTGATTTCAAACAGCTGTTTCAAGGAATAAGTTCGTTGACCGGTAATCATATTAATGGATCAGCTGATTCTTTATTTTGTGATTTCATAGTTTTGTGTATGGTAAAAGTTGTTCGGCTTAGTTCACCCCAACCTTACCTATAACTCTATATGGAAAAGAATAGAGCTTAGCTATTCGCGCAATGAAATTGAAATCAAGTCATTTCAATATCTTAAAAGCTGAAAAGCTGAAAAGCTGGGTATCCTTTCGAAGGTGCGACGGTACTTCACGCCGGAACAGTTGCTTACCTTATACCAAGCACAAGTTCGGTCGTGCATGGAGTATTGTTCGCACCTTTGGGACGGATCAGCCAAATACCAGCTTGAGGCGTTGGAGTCCATTGAGAAACGTGCTAAGAGGCTCATAAGCAACGATTCGCTTGTCCAGAAAAGGCTCCAAAGCCTTGAACATCGACGGAAAGTTGCTTGTCTGTCGGTTTTCTACCGGATACATTTTGGAGAGTGCGCTTCAGATCTGCATGACCTAATTCCACCTTGCCCATTCTACTATCGGACAGCCAGGAGCTTTAAAAAGCGTCACCGCTTCATGGTTGATATTCCAAAAGCTCGAACTAAGCGGTTTGATTCCACCTTTTTCATGCGTACCGCTAGACATTGGAATCAGCTGCCCGAGTGGGTGTTCCCCAATGAATATAGTCTGGGTACCTTCAAGTCGCGAGTGAATCGGTTTCTTCTAGGCGAGCGTGCTCCACCGTAGACCGCATCTTCGCTTAACATCAGGCGGGATGGCGGTCAAACGCAAGCCTATCTACTATAAAAAAAAAAAAACATTTAGAATTCGGGACATTATTTGGATATCGACCATGGAACGGAATCAGTTGTTTCTGAAGTGTGTTGTTTGTATTTAGGTAAATGTTATTTTAAGAATGGGTGCGTTTTGTTTCAGCTCTAGCTCCGTTGGTGTTACGCGGGGCGTGCCCACAGTGTTCGCCGCAGGAGACGCGTCACATCCGACGCACGCTGGCCTACGTACAGCGGAACTACCCGTGGGAGTGGGCCAAAATCGTCCGACAGTACGGCTGAACCATCGTCAGTACTACACATGCATATTATAATAATAGAAAATTTATCATTACAACATACCATGCAGTGCGATCAAATTATCAGTAACAAGTTTTTTTTTGGAAAAATTAGTTTTTTCAGCCATCGATGACTTTACAGATAATTTAGTCGGATTGTACTTAGGATCTTGTTACGGTAGTCACATAGGCCAGGGCCAAAATATATTGACATCAATCTACGAGTGAGCAGTTCCAATCTTATAAATTACTTTTTTATAATTTGTCTCCGTTTTGGTTTTCATAAATAAATACATTTTTATATAGGTACATAAATTTGGCGCTTTGCCCATTCCCTTTGATCAAATGAATTCTCTTTGAATCAAATACAAATACAAATCATTTATTAATAACACCAAAGTTACAGGTCATTTTTGCATTCATATTTAAAAATTATTATCAAAATCATTACATATGTCAAAACAATGAAAATGAAAATGTCAATAAAGTAATATGTCACACATAAAATAATTATCATGATAATTATCATTATCATATCCATGGAATAGTCAGTTCATAACATGGGTTTCTAGTACAAGTATAAGTGTATAGTGAAGTTAGCATTTAACATGTATTTTAATTTCATTTTAAAATACCAATTTCTTCAGTTAAAACCTGAACTTTTGAAATGTAGGTATATTATTTTGTACTTTTCCTATTAAGTTTAATTCCGGATGAAAAGTGATCGCAGAAATATAAATCTTGGCCATTAAAAATTACATAAGGTACTTATAGAAGGAAGAAAGTTTATAATTTTATGACAGAACAAGTTTCCAACCAACCCAGGTTTCCTTTTTCAGTTGACCAGATTAATTTTTATAAAAACTGTGAGTCACATCAATTTATTATGTCGAGCTCGGAGACGTAATCCTTCGACCTACAGACACTTCTCAATAAGTGTCTAAACTCTCAGATCCTGTTTTAAATAGCCCGAACCCAGATTGTGGGACTTTGTCACTGACAAAACCACACTATTTCATGCCTGTTACTATGTACGTTTTTACCTGCACTATAAAAGTAAGAACATTTATTTTGACAACACAATAAAAGTTATTTAATCATCTATGTCGTTACCGAATTACAATAGTGACAATTTCTTGTTTGCGTTTTATTTATCTGCCAATGTAACTAATTAACTACCATTACTCATCGTGACTGACCTATTTAAAGTTAATTACAATGGAACTAATGAAGTTATTGAATTTGGACGTGTCAGGCCCAATTACCTAGATATTTTGTAAATATGATTACGTAGCAACTAGTCTGAATACTTATAATAATATGGCAAGAAAGTTTTAAAGAACATTTTGAGCAATTGTAATGATTCAATTCGCCCTGCTTCGGGAGCGGTAGGGTGTGGGTTCGATTCTTCCCCAGGATATACATTTGTGTCACAATAAAAGATTGTTCTATGACTGGGTGTTCTGTACATATTATAGGTAGGTATGTATTTACAAAAATAAGTATACCATATAGGTAAGTATTTAGTTCCCATAGTACAAGCTTTGCTTAGTTTGGGGCTAGATGGCGCTGTGTGTAATGTCTTACGATATCGATATTTAAGTATGACTTTGTTATTGTTGTATATAGTAGTATAGTATAGTAGTTGTTGGGTATAGTAACAATAATAAGAAGCTCAGCAACGATTCTCTTTTTCGGAAAAGGCTTCAAAGCCTTGAACATCGAAGCAAAGTTGCTTGTCTGTCGGTCTTCTACCGGATACATTTTGGGGAGTGCGCTTCAGATCTGCATGACCTAATTCCACCCTGCCCATTCTACTATCAGACAACCAGGAGCTCAAAAATGCGACACCGCTTTTTGGTTGATGTTACAAAAGCTCGAACTAAGCGCTTTGGTTCCACCTTCTTCATACGTACCGCTAGACAATGGAATCTGCTGCCCCAGTGGGTGTTCCTCGATGAATACAGTCAGGGTACCTTCAAGTCGCGAGTGAATCGGTTTCTTCTAGGCAAGCGTGCTCCACCGTAGACCGCATCTTCGCTTAACATCAGGCGGTGCGGTCAAACGCAAGTCTATCTATTATAAAATAAAATAAAATTACACTACAGCTATATGATAAAACAGCAGAGGGTTACAAATTAATATAGAACACTATTTTTGTGTAGGTATAGACAACATTTTCAGCTGACGGTGGATGGAAGCGAAAAGCAGAAGATCTAGCTGAGTGGCGTGTCTTGGAAGAGGCCTATGTCCAGCAGTGGACTAATATAGGCTGATGATGATGATGAGACAACATTTTAGTGCGTAATAGTTTCATAGGAAATCATCAACACTGAAGTCTGAAGTAACAGAACAAACCGAGTTGTTTTATAGCTAGGAGAAGAGTAAGTATAGAAGTGCCTATGTGTACAAACTGTGAGAAATTAATTACTCATTGATTGTGGCGACTTGTTGATGTAACGTCGTCGACGACGGTTAGGCCGCAGTAGCGCTAAGCAGCACGTATAGAGGGGATTGCCGAGTTAAGTAAGAGGTTACGGCACCTCAGCTCGCTCCAGCACTCTCCAACTAGACGCAGGCTGTAACGCTTCACCGACTCCGTGGTATTAATGAAATACTGTAGAAATCATAAACGAGATCCGGGTCAAACGACGACCACAGTGCATCGAAAGTAAAAGTGTATACATCGACCCCAATACCCACATCCGAGGATGCAGGTGAGTGCAGTTACTGGTGATAGTGTTTCCTGTTCATTCTGTGAGCTTTCGAAGTCAAACTGTAGATTGTTGAACTCGCGAAGGACAGTCGGTTTTCTATCCGATTTGGTAAATGTTAAGGAAAATAGCAGGAAACTTAGTACTTAATTACTTAGGTACTCGTTACTTAAACGTATGTTTTGTACATACGTTATAGTACCTAAGTTAATCAGCATTGAATAATGATTTTGATGATAAGGAATATATTAAAACACTTCCCATATTTACATGATACGAGTTTAATAAACACGATTGATTAATATAGGTACATAATTAATAAACATTAATATAAAAGTGAGCGTTTCGCAGATATTGCAGCCTTCAATATCCTAGCATGGAACATTCTTTAACTTGAATTAAATAAAATTATATTTTTAACTGACTCAAAAAAGGAGGAGGTTCTCAATTCAACTGTATGTTTTTTTTTTAATTTCTTGCGCGATAATTAATAATTTTATTTACTATTTAAAAAAATATTTTTTTTAAATAGTAAATTTGTATATTATAGATATGTATTAGGATTTATCTGTAATATTTATATGTTTTATTAAGAAGTATTGATTAAGCAGGTTTTGATTTAAAACTCTGTCAGTCATGCCATACTGCATGTGCCCATTGTTAACTATTTGGGTATTATAGTTACGTGTAGTTATAGTGTTATACGCATGTTCTTTTCAAATGTTTCACAAATAACTAGCGATTTCGATGCATGAAACATAGCGTGTCTCCGTTACGTCTAACAACGCCATGGTTATGCAATTGATGTCGGCAGGTATCCTAGTTAAAAACGCATTAGGGTGCTTGTCCTAGATATCTTTGTTACTAATAATAATGTATTAGGAAAACTTTTGCAAAACTTTAGCTTATATTGTTATTATTTGTTTGTGCGGGTAATCAATCCGAAAATAGGATTAACGTTGAATTCGCGACGTGTCTTGGGATGATGTACGATTTTACTGGAATCACTCTAAACCTTATTGAGCGCGTAAATATTTGTTTGTAAATTACAAATGGTTGCCGGAACAAGAGATAAGTAGGAGGTACATTCATATACCTACCTAAGCTAATTAACATTTCTCGAGATCACTTCCTCAAAATTATACGGCAGTGAAATATAACAACTCAATTATGACCAATTAAGTATAAAATAATGCCTTTGGCTGTGCTATAAATTAACATTTTATCCTTGCAAAATTGCAAATATTTCACTAAATCATTGCTAATTAAATTATTAAGATATAAAACAAAGCTGTTCAACTACAAAATCGGTCCAATTGCTACTACAAACTAATTACATTAAAGTCAACACAGCTCTAACTCGAGAGCAAAATCTTGAATAGATTGAAAAGTCCAACAAAAAGTTTTGCTTAACAGTTTAAAGACCTTTCTGACAGTTACAACTAATGGTGACGAAGGAATAATAAAAACATTAAACAAAATTACACAAACGCAAAAACTCGAAGCTTTTAACGGTGAATTAAATTCTACCTACTATAAAACTAAAAAACGTATACATGTACAGTATGTTTTAAGAAGAACAAAACAAAAAATACAAGGAGCCTGTCCTGCCAAACCAAAACCAGTTTTCCGTTAATGTTTGTACTGTGAGACAGTGACACACAAGAAATAAGAGCCAAGACGTAAATGTCCTCAACAATACCTTTTATTCGAGTCGTGGTTAACCGAAATAGAGAATTGACAGTCCCAAAGTAGGCGAAGGGCAGCAATTTGTTGATCACGACACTATTCTACAAATGACCATAATTAGTGGAAGATTATCTACAACTTATTTTACAGCCTTATTATGTAGTTAAACCTAAAATATTTTGCGATTGCGAGATAACATAAAATCCTACTAATATTATAAATAAGATAGTTTGATATTTGGTTGTTTAGCTGTTTAGATATTTGTAACTCAATCACGCAAAAACGGCTGAACGGATTTCTATGAAATTTGGCACACGTATAGTTTAAGACCTAGATTAACTTATATGATACTTTGTTCAAGGACACTACCACTAACCACCAACAAATATCGTCAAGTGTCACAATTGGCTATTTTTCATATTATTTGACGACAACTGGATGTGCGAACTGAACAAACTTTTGATATTTTAGGTCAATTCTTGTGTGTTTATTATATGCGTTTACTTATATGAAAACATTTTGCTAGATAGTAAATGGTATAACAAACTTTTTATTAAATTTGACATGAACGAAGTCGCAGCTAGTAAATAAAATATAAAGAACTTACATTCGAGCTTTGAGTTGTTGCTGCTACTTGAATACTACTTTAATAATAATTTCGTTGTAACTAAGCACATACCTACTTATTAATATTAGATAAATGTTAACAATCAAAAACATACCTAATTTTTGTTTAATATCTGGCATCAAAAAATCAATACAGTTAACTACACAGTTTGATAGGAACCGTTAGTTACACAAGTAGGTGTCTACCTATTGCCCATTGTATCAAATCGTTGCAATAAATAAGTAAAATTAAAAAGTTTTGTAGGTGCCTCTTTAAGTAAAGTAAATATTAAAGGCTATAAGCAATTAAAGTATTCAAAATGGTGAAAGAGGATCGACTAAAAGAAAAACTAACTTCGACACAACGTAAGGAATAATTAAAAATTAAGCGCAAATATTATTAAATAGGAATAACTAAATCAGCTCAGTTCGAGTTTTTCGAGAGTTTGATCGAAAATGAAAGTATGGAGAGGACATTTACCTACCGGAAGCATGATATAGCATTCAATCTGTACATATGTACGAATAAAGTTCAAAGTCTTAATTAAACTGCCCAAGTGTTAAGCTATAAAGTTCAGCTTAGATCCTATCTACTACTTTGAAGAGGAAAAGTTTGTATAACTTTCCAATTTAATTTGTTACATGTCTACTCATAGTGCATTGAATTGCAAAAGTTCGTGTGTTTTATTTTAAAAATACAATATGTGAACTTGGCGTGTGGCTAACAAGTGTGGTCATACACGATCACAGGTCATTTATATTTCGTTTGGCGTGATGTTTAATGATCATATTCATTATGTTTCTAAGCACGTTCCGCTCGACCATTGTGACTGATAGCGCATTACTCAGGGGTATAATTCCGAGCGAATTCGATTAATAATGATATATTTTGCTAAATTCTAATGTATAGAAGCTAGTGCTTCTGCGCCCCGCGCTACTACTTTTCGGCCGCTACTTGTTTTCGGGATAAAAAGTAGCCTATGTTTTACCCCGAGTTTCAGCTACCTCCATACCAACTTTCATCCAAATCCGTTCGGTAGTTTTTGGTCACAAACATCCATCCATCTATCCAAACTTTCACATTTATGATATTAGTGGGATATTTCAAAGTCCGTACACTGTGTTCTTGGATAATAATAGGAAAAGTCGAGAGTAGGTAAATTCATATTTATGGACCTATCTAGAAACAAATATCATTTCTTCAGTTGCTCCCCATCTGTAGTTTCGTAAATAACAATTTCGTAAATTTTACTTGGTGGTAGATCTCCTTAGCAGGAGGTCGTCTAGGTAGGTACCACCGCAGTACCAGTTATTCTGCCGCTAAGCAGTAGTGTGTAAACATTACTGTGTTCCGGTTTGAAGGGTATTGCAGCTAGCGAAATTACTGGGCTGTTGAGACTAATCATCGAAAGTCTCTAAGTAATGAGCGCCAAAGCAGTGATACCCTGGACTTTGTTTTGTTACTCAAAGTTCTGTGTCTCGCTGCAATGGTCATGGACAGGCGTTATCTCTTACCATTAGGAGAGCGTCTCGTTCGTCTCATTACTTTTTACTTAAAAAAAATAAACATGACTACATGATGAAATTCCATCCAAGCCATGCTACAGTCGGACGGCCAGGAGCGCTAAAAAGCGACACTTCTCAAGGTTGATATCCCAAATACTCGAACATGCTAAAAGCACCATACAAACCGCTGTAGAATTAGTTGCTCGAGTGTATGCCCCTCGATAGATACAATCTGGGTTTCAAGATGCGACTGAATGGGTTTCTTCTGTCAAGCGTGCTCTATTGTGTACGGTCACTTAGCATCAGGCGAGATGATGGTGAATTGCTTACTGAGTCAAACAAATAAAAAAAAACTCAAATAGTAAACATTTGCAATTGAAACAGTTTTGTACCCAAGTGTACTAAGTACATATATACTTACAGTATTGCAAGGCGTCCTTACGAGCAATCCTCGTGCTTTACGCACCTTATGCAATGTTTTGAATGCGACGCGACGTCGCGGTGCCGCGGCGGCGAGGGCTGTGGGTTTTTACTCTACCTTGACTGCTTGACTCACTTTGTCAATTTAGAAACAACGTACCACGCGTGCTCATTAAATAGATAGGTATCTAACTGATTTGATGTGTGAAATTAACAGAAAGTTCTTAAAAGCGTCAAATAACAACCAATGACCAATTTTTCTAATGTACCAAATAACCTTTTGATATATATATTTTTTTAATGTTTGATAGGCTAGGTGTTTGACCACAGCTCACCTGATGTTAAGTGAAGGTGTGGTCGAGATGGTAAAGCACACCTAGCCTGGAATGGAACTGGCTCTCAAGTGAGGCTACCGGAACACACCGTTAGATGCTTGGCGGCAGATTTTCAACTTGATGGTGGTAGCTAGCCAGCCGAGTACTAGAAAGTACCCTACCCCAATGCTTGGTTTCTTCACGATGTTTTCCTTCACCGGCAGCTCGAGCTCATTGTTGATGTTTGAACCCACGCCCTTCGGCATGTGAACCTACCGCGC
The DNA here is from genome assembly GCA_905404145.2 of Biston betularia. Lineage (NCBI taxonomy): Eukaryota > Metazoa > Arthropoda > Insecta > Lepidoptera > Geometridae > Biston > Biston betularia. The sequence goes on from FR989877.1 coordinate 4,797,370, forward strand.
TAACCACTGAGCTATCATCGCTTCAAAACCTACTCTAAATGTAAAAACTAAGCTAAAAAAAGATTTAAAATGTAATGTAACATTAGCCAGCATATTGCACCGAATATATTTTTTCTTCTTTTATTAAAATTTATTTCAAGATCAATCATTCTAAATCACGTTCATTAATTTATGATCAATTTCAATTAATTCGATTTTTTATTACAAGTTATATCCAGTTTAATTATGTGTATCAACGGGTATTAATCGCACAAAATATTATGAAATGAGTTTATTTACCTCGACGTTTCAGTTATGTTGCATTAGCCGTGATCACGAGTTGACAGGAGAGTGCGGGTCGTCTCGATGTAAAATGAGAAGATTGATGAAGTTATAATTATACCTACTTATCCATAAATGTGTTACATTGCAGATAAGACTAGCCTTAGTGCTCTGCGCGTTGGGCGTGGCATGCTTGGCCCAGTCACAGAGGCCCCAGGTCTCCGACACGGCGCTTGAAGATGCACTTAACGACAAGCGGTTCATTCAGAGGCAGCTTAAATGTGCGCTCGGCGAGGCGCCCTGCGATCCTATCGGGAAGAGGCTCAAAAGTAAGTTCACGTCTAAATAATTTATTTATATAAATTGTTGGCTCCTTTGGTTCAAAAGTTGGGTTCGGTTCTCACTATATACATTTGTGTGACAATAAATGTATGTTCTGTATCTGAGTATTCTGTATGTATCATAAGTATATATATTACAAGCTTTGTTTAGTTTGGGGTTATATGGCGCTGTGCCCTAGAATATTTTGTTTATTACATTTACTACAATAGTTCAAACTTTAATTCTTTGCTACTTTGTTACTTCTAAAAAGGCACCATTTTTTTTCTTTGGATTTGGTGTTGTGTTTTAGCATTTGCCAGTGTCAAGTATTTATATAGTTTCAAGTTTCAAAAGTCGAATAAGTGTCATCGTAGCTAAAGTTATAGTCAAAGTCCAGTCTTGGTCAAGTACAGTCCATGTCAGTCAAGTCCAGTCATGCTTTAGTAAAATAATGGTGACTTTACTATAAAGCTTCGATGGAGTTTTGGAAGCAACACGAAAAGTCATGTTTCACCACATTATATCATTTTCCCACACTTACGCTTATAATTCGGCACTTTATGAATAAAACACCACCATTTTTATGCATAAACACTCGACAAAACACAAGTTTTGCTCACACGGCTCTTCCCGCGTTCCCACCAAAACTCCAAGGCTGAAGGCACTATTATGTAGTAGCGTTCCGTAAACGGAAACTGAAAGTTATGAAAAATGGCAACACATTTTTAAACAGTTAGTAATAGAAATCTTTAGGAAAGATTTTTACGAGTTGTCATCATAGTTATAATAGTAACAAATAAGATTTGTGTATGAACATTTAGTTTTTTTTTTTTACTTATTTACATTTACTCTATCGATGCATATTATCGGTATCATCTCGGCCATTATTTAGTAATTACCATAGAGATCGATCGGAAGCGGCTCGCATCCAGCGCGCTTTATTAGGTTCTACGTTGCGCTTGCCAATCCGTGTTCTCCATTCGAGAACTATACAGCACCATCAGCATCATTGTGCGTGCTATGTGCCCTGCCAACTGCCACTTCAACATGCTAATCCTATGTCGGTAAATTTAGCTCGTCTTCTGTTAAAATAATAAAGGCAGGTCTTCTTGTCATCTTCCATGTTTTTTTTTTTCCAATTATTTAGTTTCTCGGTGACCTGGGCCCATAACCTGTTAAAATAATAAGGCAGGTCTTCTTCTATAATTGTATTTCTTTCTGAACAGTTCTTAATCACTTACACAAAATAGCAGTCGACAACGGCCGAACAGCCGGAGGCCATTACAGACAGTGTTGCCATAAAACCAAAGTTGCCATTTACAATTACTATCTGAAAATTAACATCTTCGAATCTCCTCAATTCTGATTCAACCCCGTGCAGAAATCCCTTACCATAATTAACATAGAATCGAAGGATGTCTAATTAATAGTAATTTGTTTACTACTTTCAGCCCTAGCGCCTTTAGTCCTGCGCGGCGCGTGCCCACAATGCTCACCTCAAGAGACGAAGCAAATCCAGAAGACACTTGCATACGTTCAACGCAACTTCCCACAGCAATGGGCGAAGATAGTGCACCAATACGCGGGATAACTCTCTATTTACTCATTATAAATGATATAAATTCGGTTTCTATGACAATAATTATGACTTGGACACAAAGAGTAGGTACCTTAGTAATATACGTACCTCAAGGGTACACTCTTGGCCAACGAACCTCAATTAAAGTGTGTTTAATGAGCGTACCAAATTCGTTAATATAATTTGGCATACAACATCAGCGTTATTAAAACACGTGCTACAAGATGAGATTACTAGTGTTTTTACAAAGTTAATTTCTCCTCATTAATTTCTTACGGAGCCCCAAGGTGACAGACAATTAAACACAACTAACAATTTAAATAATTTTATGTGCACAAAATACATGAAATTAGTTTTGTTTATTAACCTTGTATATTTTTTTTCAATATTTTTTTTCATAATATATTCTAAAACCGACAGCTGTTCTTACTTTACGTAAATAAAAGAAAACATTAGGCATTTTTAAAAAAAGGTGGGTTCGTCAGTCGGCCATATTTAAATGCGAAAACAATTCACAAACAGTCACAGTTTTCGGACGAAGTGGGGCTCTATATTTGAATCGTGCTAATGAATTTTCGCACATTGTTATGGCCGACTTTTAAAACAATTTTGTATGGAGAGGCGGATAATAATGTTCGTATGCGAAAAATCAGGCGTATGATTTAAAATTAGGATTAGATTACTTAGGTACTTCACACAAAATTTATACATGGGTGGCGATTTGGCGAGAGATATCGCCACATTCGCATCTCATTTATGTGATCCATTTAATTTATGTACTTACCTTCCATAATATTTATACATAAGTGTTTTATAGGTATGGTTTTAAGAGAATAAAATATAGTTTTAAAACCTGAAGAGCGATCTTTTATATACCCTACGTAAAGAAAATAATATAAGTATGACTTATTTTATTTCGTTAGGTATTTTTGCTATGGTATAATTTTGTGATGTAAAGTGAAATTCTCATATTATCAAAATTAAAGTTCCCGCCAAAACTATGATCATAGGTGAAGTTCAAAATTCCAACTTCAAATCTTGTACGTTAAGTGATGAGTGCGTAGGGTACCTACTTTACAAGGCGAATCACAATTTAATGTTGTGCTATTAAAGTTATTTGTAAATATTTAATTAGCTGCATACTTATCATTAGAAATACTTTTGATAATAATAATAAATACTTTTGATGATAATATAATGACAATTACTCATGATGCAGCAATTCATGAATACTGGCTATTGATGTAAACTGGATTGAGCCTGAGTATATTTTCGATAGTAAAATGGAAAAATATACAAATACAAGAAACAGCGTGCAATCATTCGTGACAAGGGAGAAAAAAGCAAGATTCTTTTCCAGAACCTAGCCAGGTATATCGCTTGCCTTCATTTTGTACGTAATTGAATATTAATTGATTAATTGGCAACCATAAATAAATTGCGATAGGCCATAAAACATAATAAAATATAATATAAAACATGATATAAATTAAACTAAATAAATTCAAAATAAATTATTTTTTCAAGTTTTGTTTGGCGCCAAAACTTCCAAACGTTACCGGATGTACATAACTTTTTTACATATAGATAACGTAACTTGAATAATCGGTAAGAAAATTAAGGTAAATAAAAAAATGCGTTCTCTAGCCAGCATTATAACCATCATAAAACACTTTATTTCAATGAAATAAAAAGAGATGATTTGCAGAGGGTGATAATTTCCAGTCTGTACCCAGCGTAATACGGGGGTTTTGCACTTCGTTTTGCGTACTGGGCCGTCTTTGACGTTGCTGGCATGTCTGGGACACTTTGTTTTACAGTCTGTGGTAAGAGAAAAAAGTTTGTCTATGCGAAGGTGAAATCGAATTATTGAATCTAAAAATGGCAGCACCGTAATGTTGCTAATTTATGATGTTGGTACTTGCTGACGCTACTTAGAAGTTCATTTCCGGTATTAATATATGTCTCTTTATACTCATTGACTATTTTTCTAAAGATAATGAAAGTATTCTGTTTATATTACTAATATTAATTTTTATTATATATATTTTCAAGGTTTTAAAACATTATAGAATGTGTTTTAAATTGCTGTTTTCGTCCTTTTTAAAGTCAATTCTGCCAACTGAATAAAGTAAAGAAATTATATCGTACGCAGTCGGTGATATTTACAATTTGTTATTTTGCCACTGTTTTGACAATTATAGGACGAAATCACAAAGTAACTCACGATTGGAAGTAGTACAGCCGATGCAATTTCAGGATCAACTGTAACTATGTGTTGAAGAGCGAGAAATGTTATGGTAACGTCCACTCGGCGTACGTACAGTGACTTCTTGACAAAATATGGTCGTGCGTTCCATCTGAACAGCTAGTGGTGATGTGTGAGCAGACTGAAATTGATTATTTGGATGGGGAAGTGGTGTGGGTAAAGCTGGGCTCCTGCTGGTGGCCCGGCGAAGTGGTCGCTAAAGATAAGCTGCCGCCAGATGTCCTGCCTTCATTTCGAAAGCCCCCCATAGCCTGCGTCAAGTTCTTTCAGGAGGACGCCTAGTAAGTCTCCTACTTAGATATTTAGGAGATTCACCAATACTTTGGGAACACTATCTATTGTAGCTTGTAATATAACAATGTTGTCTTTGTTCTGTATTTTCCTATGAATACTATTTACATAATTTCATGACATAAGGAATTTTGAGGTTTACTATAATATGCTCCTGATTTATACGAATTTAGTAAATGTTACTTTGGAACTGGACCTGTCAATGAAATAACCTACTTAGTTCAGAGTATTGCTTTCAGTCATAAAATACTTTTAACTCATCCATATGCCTTATTATATGTTTAGGTTGGAATCTGCTTGGATACCAGGTTTACTTCATCAATAGTAGAAATGTGACAATGTAGGTAATTCTCTTATGTAATCTAAGAATTTGTAATAAAACCTTGTATAAAAGTACCATGCAATTTTTTGTACTTCCTGACGCAATCTTTGAATTGCATTAGCTATTTATTTGTTGCTAAATAGATAATCTTTTAGGGAATGTTATCCGACATCACATTAACATTTAAGGGTGATAGTAGTAAATTTGCACGTTTGTTTGTGCTCAATTCCAAATAAAACTTAAAAGAGGCATTTGAGAGGTTTGGCATAGACTAACTAACACATATTACAGTATTAGTTATAGTTGTCCAACAGTTATAGCAAGTTATAATAATATTGAGAAGTAAGCAATACATGTTGCTCTTAGCTCTCACACCAACATGCAATAGACATTGCATGTAACCACATCTCGCTTGAACGCAGAACTGATGGCCGATGGGGCTGCAAAGTTCTGGAGTGGAGACCACGGACCGGCAAGCGCAGCGTAGGACGTCCACCCACAAGGTGGACAGACGACCTAGTAAAGACCGCAGGAATGCGCTGGATGCGAGCCGCTTCCAACCGGTCTTTATGGAAGTCAATGGGGGAGGCCTATGTCCAGCAGTGGACGTCCTACGGCTGAAATGATGATGATGATGATGACATCTCGCCTGATGTTAAGTATGCTCTATGATGTGGAGTATGCTTGCTTAAAAGAAACCGTTTCATTATTGACAAATGATCTAAATCAACATCACAAAACACGAATAAAATAATTGAATCAAAAATCAAAGGCTCTCGCTTGCACTCGAGATCAGATGACATAACATTTGTTACAATTCTTTTTTTTTTCAGTGAATATGTAAAAAACATCAATAATATATATAAGTACAACTGCAGTCGGAAAAATGAATTTATCACCAAAGGTTTATGTAAGTTTTCAATTTATTGGCAAACTTGTTTGCTTGTATTTTTTATGGTTGACAGGCTAGGTGTTCAACCACAGCTCAACTGATGTTAAGTGTTGGTGTGGTTCAAGATGGTAAAGTACACCTAGCCTACAATGTAATTGGTTTTCAAGTGAGGCTGCCGGAACACCATTAGAAGCTTGGTGGCAGATTTTCAACTTGAGGGTGGAAGCTAGCCAGTCAAGTACTAGAAAATAGCCTACCACCATGCCGCCACTACCAAAAATATTTTTTTTGTTTGACGAGCAAAACAATCCATATTATATCCACAATATAAATTATTTTTTTTTTAACAAAGACTTTCTTCAATTTCGTAATCTATATTTACTAGTGCTTGTTAAATTATGTTAATGTCTTATTTTAGACTTGTTCCGGACAAAGCATGGCCATATGGAAAAATTCCCAGATGATGTTATACGAGCCGAGACAGCTGTCGGTGGGGATACAGATATTCTTTCAAGAAATGAGTTCCAAGAAACTAAAAAAGAGAGCTATGCAGGACTCTTTGGAAATCCTAAGAAAACTCCACTTAGTTTGAAAAAAGGTAACCATTGATGCAATAGACATTAGTTACTGTATTTTTATATTTAACAGCCATCATTTTAATAATGTACATATATGTATACAAGTTTGTTTTTCTGTGCCATAGTTTTTAATCTGCCACAGTTTATGTTATTTTAGATATTGGTTTTCCTATAACTTAAAGCAAAGAATGCTGCATATTTGACTGCTTTCTATGCCATATGTAATGTTACAGTTCTGCCATTTAATCTTTTTTATTATTATTTGCAGGCAAACATGGCAAGGGGCGGTCTCCAGCAGAATCTCCAAACATCTCAACACCTTATAGACAGGTGGGCACCAAATGGTTGAGTTAGATTATAAATAGAAGCCGCCAGTTATTGTGGGACTAGCTACTCTGCTTCATGCTTTGAACTGACAGTATATCCTAGAACTAAATATTATTTAGGATGCAAGTAAGCTTTGTGTTTGGGTTTGGTGGTAATAGACATGCTAACACACATGAGAAAATTAGAATGGTGGCAGTGTGGTACTGATAAAATCGACTGATAACCAAGTTCAGAGTGTTCTGATAGTCTAAATTGAAAGGTAGTTCTGTATTTATTTTTTATTGTTGTGGATGATTCCTAATAATTATGTTTGTATTTTACAGATGAAGGAAAAGGCTGACTATAAAGTCCATATATTAGTTCAAGGAGCCAAACCGCGCGCTTCCTTAGATACATCTCATTCAGAAACAACTGCAATCCCATCTACTAGTGGCACTGACGATACAGTCACAGGCATAACATTACAGGATGAAAACAGTACTCAAAGTGTTGACAAGCAACCAAATGAAGACACTGATAATACAGAAAACAAAGAAATCCCCATTTCTTCTATTCCTATCCCCTCTACACCTCTAAGGTCTGCTACACCAATTTCTGTCCCATCAAGTTCTGGTATCTATTCATGCCATGCATGCCCATTTACAACAACTCGTCTAAATGTTTTAATTTTACACAACAAAACTCACAGTGTCTCATTTATACCATATACACCATCACCTATAAGAAAAAAGACTGTTGTTAAATCAAGTACGAAATCTACACCTATCTCGTCAAAATCTTCGAAACCGCGCAAAATACGAAAGGAAAAACCGGATAAGCTGCCTAAAAAGTTACAATCAAAGAAGCGGCCGTCGGGAGAGCAGTCTGCAAGTTCTGAAATTAAGAAGCTCAAGACTGATGAAGAAATTAAGAGCAGTTTGTTGGCTGATTGGGATGACGACGTCGATGAAGATTCGAATGACGAATCATCGACAATGGTGTCGGCGCAATCTCCCGAGGTCCCGGTCGGTGCAGAGTCCCCAGCGGTGCCGACCCCTGCTGAGCTCCCAAGTGCAGAAGTTTCCGCCGAAATGTCTCCCGTTCCAGACAAAAAATCTGACAGTTCTCCATCAACAGAAAAACCGGAATCGTCAAGCGACTCGAAGTATGAGTTTTGTGAAGATGAGGATTGGCCCGAGGAGGCTGACATTGGTAGAAAAATACCTCGGGTCAAGAATCCAATACGAACTGAGGACCCTAAAAGCGTAGGTATGGACGACGATGATGTCGCTCGTGAAGTCGCAGAATTACTAAATAAAACTGCTGTTCCTGAACTTCCGTCTGTTCCTGAACCTCTGAGAATCGAGGAAAATTTTCCTGAGCCTTCGATCGTAAAATCCCCAGATAAAAGTCGAGATAAAAATCCCGAGAACACGGTTGATAAATGTGTAGCTGAAGCTCCCACTAAAGCTATTTTCAAGACTAAAACATTTTTTCGTAGCCGACACTCAAGAAGCCAAGATGCTATAGGGAAATATGTAGCGGAACAATTGAACGCAGTAGAAAGAATGGATATATCCGAAAGTGACATCAATGGTTCGGAAGCAGTCTCGTCACCGGAAGCTAGAGACTCACCGCCTATTGAACCGGTCAAAGTAGCTAGACTCGCGCCTAAAATACAACTAAAGAAAATGAAGGCACAAGCTGCACAATTACGAGAGAAAGAGAAATTGAGTGTTGAACAAGAATTTGAACCACTCACGATTAACCATTTCCCGAATTTACCAATCCAAGATGCAACGAAAGACTTTTCCACCATAGAAGAAAAAGAAGAAAGCAAATCATCCTCTCAATCAAAACCTGTTCAAGATGTATTATATCCAACTCAAGAAATAAAACCGTTAAACGAGTATGTTCATCAAAACTTCAATGCAGAAATAATTAACAAGAACAAAGATTCATTTATGGTAGAAGCTACTGGCGACATCGTAAAAGACGCGTTAAAACATGATAAGGAAACAGTCCAAAAAACTAAATTTGATAGTGATGAACCAAGCTTTGTAGAAGAAACTTCCAAGTTTGAAAATACACCTAAATATGAAGACGTCTTGTCGAATCATGAAGAAGAATTAGCTCAGTATCAAGAAAAAACAACTAAACTTAGTGAAAACACAACTCAACTTGACTTAGATACAACTAGAAATGAAGAATCACAAACGTCTGTGTTTCATACAGAACACGGATCAACTGATTTTGAAAAAGAAATACCTAATTATGTGGGTGAAGTACAAACGTCTGCTATTGAAAATAAAACTACAAAATTCGTGGAAGAAGTTGTTCAAGAAGAAACGCCCAAATATGAAGAGCAAACGACAATTGAAAACAATGAAGGATCCTCTCAGAAATCCAAGGAAGATATTGGAATTGACCAACAATTGGTTTTAAATCAAGAACCTGAAGCAGAAAACCCCTTAGCGCCTGTTGAAAAGTTCCCCGAACCTTTGCTTCTAGAAAAAGAAGAACAATTACCAGATACAATGAAAAAACCCCTCACAAATATAAAATCACAAGACCAAACAGGAGTTTACATGAATGAATCTACAGCTTCTGCGGTGGATGCGCTTCTGAGTGTATCTAGGGAGACTGATAGAGTACCACGGGTCGTTAGTAACGATCTACCCGAGGATTTATTCGAAGACGATAAAGACGCTGATGGTATTGAATCTATAACCGATGTCAATACTGATGTCGACAGAAAAATGGGCATGCAAAATAACTGCCTAGCGGAAAATGGGCTCGTTAGAAATATAGAGACCGAGGAAGTTTACGATCAGGTAAATGCATCGGAAACTCAAGATCTTCCCGGAAATAATTTAACCGAAGAAACACCGGCGGAAGTTAGGCACAACGAAGAAACTGTTGACACTGTTATGGATGTTAGTAAACCTTTGAACCAAGACGAGAATAATGTTGAGTCTATTGTAGAAAATGTGCCATCAGAATCCGATCTCCAAGTAGCAGAAGCATTGATAAATCTACCGGCAACCGCCATAAGAAGCAAAACTCCGACTGAAAATAAAGATAGTCTGACTATACCTTTAGCTTTGGATCATGAAAATAGTCCAGTAGAAACAGTTCCAGTCACTGAAAATGTTTTTATAAATGATGCTGATATTGAATTTCCAGTGAATGAAGTTGTAACAGAAACCGTAGAACATTCAGAGATTACCACGGAAAGCGACAACATGAGTACTCGCTTTGAAACTGAACAAGAAAAGAGCGAAAATCTGAATGCCGCTCAGTCTTTAGTACAAATGTCAGAATCTATTAAACACAAAATGAACGTAATCGAAACGATGGACACTAAAGATACAACTGAACCAAAAATGTTCAATTTAAAACAAAATAATGGCATAGATGTAAGCTTAAATTCAATCGAACAAAACGTGGCTCTCTTATCTAATGACAATAGCAGTGAAAGAGCAATACCTACTGGCGTTTTAGATCAGTCGTCATCAAAATTGCTAAAAATTTTAGAAGAACCTTGCAAACCTAAACCTTCCATCAGTAAGATTACACCTAGTAAGCAAGACACAGAGAAAATTTTGAACTTCGATGTGGCGAAATCAATTTTCAAAAGTAAGGCTCCTAGACAGAAAATAATCATTCGGCGGAACCCAACTTCTACCAAAACTGTGCTCAACAAAGTGACAGAACTGCCAGGCTCAGACAAGATTATCCTCTCACGGAGCGCTAACCAAGCTCAAGAGGGCTCTTCTATGCAAACTTTTACAATACAAACATCACCAGATACGCCATCCGATGCCAACACTATTATAATTCAGCAAAAAATAAGAAAAATATCAAAACCCGCGATACAACCTAAACTACAAAAAATCAAACCGCAGACGTCTTTAGTCGCTCCCGTCGTTGATGTGAAAACGGTAACTAAAACTAAATCCAATGACGACTCCATGTTCGATATAAACTCTATGCCGATCGTGTTATCGGAAGACTTATTGACTCCGGAGAGCATAGAAAAAATGCCAGTAGTAATGTCCGATGGAAATATCCTCAACCAAACAAAGAGTACGACTCAGATGATTAAACCAAAACAGAACGTGATAGAGCATGAGAAGGTCGTCATCACTAGTTCGCCGCACAAGCCAGAACTGAAAACGTTACTGTTGAACCCAGGAACCGAAATAAAAAAGTCTATTACCCCTAACATTCTATCTATGTCGTCTAAACTGCGGCGAGCGAAGCCGATGCTGGTCATAGACAAAGCGACGGGAAAGCAAAAAATAATCATGACCAAATCCGAACAGATGATGAAGGAGGTGAAGCAATCACCGGCTATAATACAGGCGGCGCCTCAAGCGCCCAAAACAGAAAAGTTTATCATCCTACCGACCCAGAGTTCGTCGCCGTCGCCGCGACCCGCTCGGACGCAAAAAATTGTCATAGACCCGCAGACTGGGAAAGCGCACATGTTCGTAGCGAAAGGCGGCGACGTGCCTCTGCTCGCCTCCGAGAACAAACCCGTGTCGGCGAAACTTACGCCGGCCTCGGACGCGGGCGGTCCCGGCAATACCGTCATGATCATAACGAACGCTCAAGGAGCGCAGTCTAGGATCGTCCTAACTCCCAGACACGAGAAAATTCTATTTCCGAATAAACAACAGCCGAACCTGCAGCAACTGAAGACCATATCGCATAGAATAACACCCTCCTCGCCCGTACAGAAAACGCTGGTGACGTCTATAGCTCCTGCGAAGGCACCATCCATCGCTTCGGTGAAAACGCCCGCCAGAATCGTTCCGAAACAGAATAAGAGCGCCATAATAACGTCAAAGGGACAGTTGATCGTGGGAGGTCGAGTGGCCACCACTGCACAGAACATAGCCCCGATGCCTGAACTGCGGCCGGTCACCCCCAAACGCATCGTAACCTCCGAACCCAAGAAATTGACACAGGCCGTGCAAAAGACCAACTCTGAACCCATAATATTTCTGCAACAGAAATCAGGCGCAGTCATGCAACTGACCGCTGCTCAGTTCGAGCATTTGCAAAGGACAGGACAGATCGTGCAAAAAGCGCCGACCCTAGTCCAGGAGAAAATAATCTTGCAGAAAACGAAATCCATCGTCGAGCCCGGGCCGATCATGAAACGCGGCAGGAAGCTCACGACCGCATCCCCGACGCCCTCGAAAAAGCTGAAGCATGAGGTGGCGATCGCACCGGCGCCAGGCCCGGCCGCCCCCGCGCCGCTGCCCACACTCGTGCCCGCGGTGACGATACAAGCGTCCTCGTTCCTTCCTGCGGTCTCTAGCGTAGTCACCGTCGCGTCAGGCTCTGCCGCGCCTTACTCTGAATTCGACAACTTTGAGGAGCTGCTGCCGTCGACGGCGATAGCACGGCAACAGGTGGAGCCGGCGCCGGCGCCCGAAACAGCGCCTCCAGCGCTCGCGCCTGCGACTGCGGCGGATGTAGCGATCCCCGCGGAGGCAGCGCCGGCTAGCATCACGGAGCAGCTACTTGCGGTGCCGGGCGAGCATTTTGGCGCGCTCGCGGGCACGTTCTACCTCTGCGTGGAAGAGAACGGCGGCTACACGCCCATCGACAACCGGCCGCTCGTGCTTGAGAACAACCAGCTCGTGCCTATGGAGCAGCCGCAGCCCGAGCGGCGCGACATTCTGGAGGCGGCGCTCGCTAACAGCGATGTATTCCAACCGGAGGCGGTCGCACCCGACTTTCGCGACCTGAATGCGAACGTGTCTGTGCACTGCCGCGTTTCGGAGACGAGCACCACGCTGCATCAGCCCATCATGACGCCGGTGGAGGTGCCGAGCGGGGGCGGCGTGGGCGATCGTGCGCCGCCCGCGCTCGCCACCTCGCTGGAAGACGGGCTGGCCGTCATTGGTGTGACGCCGCACACGGTGCCCACCTCGTTGGAACTACCCATCACGGTGACGGACCCGCGCATCGCGTCGCGGCACGCGGACCCTCTCGCTGGCGACCCGTTTGATGGCGCGCCGCCCCCCGGCATCTCGATGCCGCTGCTGACGGACGAGGAGGCGGGTGGCGCAGGCGGCAAGTCGATGCCACTGCTCACGGAGGAGCCGGCCGCGGCTGCGTGGGCGCGCCGCCTGCGCTCGCCGCCCGCCGTCACGCCCGACGCCTCGCCCGAGATCCCGCTGCAGCCCGCGCTGCAACTCTCCACCGCCGACCTCGAGCGCAGCTAATCGCGACCGGCCTCTTTTCCACCCCAACCCCCTCTTCCGCACATCACACTCCCGCCAGGGGGCGCCACTATTTATTTTAGGTATTTCGATTCGATTTTACGAAAAGTGCAATAGTTCGCTGTGCTACCGTTATGACGGATCGTTTGAATTGTTCAGTTTTGATGTTTCGTGAATAATGACATATTAATAATTTAAGAATAGAGTCGGGGTAAAAATCTATCGAAACTATGTGAAGTTAGGCTGGCTTGAAGTCATTATTTTGATGTAAAAATGAATTTTATTGTATATGTTACATACGTTTGTATATATTTTTAATCTCCGACGCAACAGAGGGATGTTACAAGTTAAACGCGTGGAACTGGGTGTGTGTGGAACATCATAAGTCCCGAACCGGCTGAACCGATTTTGGTTTGATATTTTTATTTGAAAGGTTGAAGTGCTATATAATTCAAGAGAATCTGTTCAGCCGTGTCAGTATTTTTCTAGTTTATGAATAGATGTGAGCATTTGTCACACGTTTGATCAATTCTAAATTTGGTATTCCGTAACTAGTGTCGAGAGTTTATAATATATACTTATTTTGATAACATTTGAATGCAGCCTAGCTCCACATGGCTCCGATGGTATCGTCCCCTACCGTCGGTTTGATTCTTTTTATTTTAATTATGTTGATATGCGAAACTCGCGCTCAGGCGTGGAATAACAGGCGGTGCCGCTTATGTCTGTAGTGTTATAAAGTATGGAATGATTCTGTGTGAGTGCGCGTTGTAAACGCGCCGGTGTAAATACGGACAGTGTGAAATTGACGGTCGGAAAGTGTCTTGAACTGGTCTTTATATCAGAATATCTAAGTATAATGTTTTTACAACATTAGTTATCAAATATTTAGATGTAAGAAATTTACGTTTGTAAATGACATATAATTATGATATTGTTGGATCGTATCTGTAATATATATTAAATTAGATTATAATAATATTTTTATAAAAGCGGAAGTTCGGTTACATACAGTTTTTGTACATTTTACTTTGTTAGTGAAGAACAGAGGCCTGCGCCCGCGGTCCGTGGCTGCCGGGCAGATCTACTGGCAATGTAGCATTAATGTTAAGTACAATATTGTTGAATAATTTGTCATTATGCAATTAAAAGCACTTATTGGTTTGTTTGAGTGATGTATGTTACTACCTATGTAGTTCGGTCTATAATAGTCTACGAAATATTATGATGAAGTCTTTAGTAATAACTTCTGTGTAGTTTTAATAAATAAATTTTAATCAAAGTCTTGTTTAACTTTTTTTGGATTACTTAGTTGCAAGAAATACGCCACACGGTATTAAGGGAACCTTACTTTGAGCAAAAAATATACAAGAACCTACTCTTTGAGTATCTACCGTTTTTTAAAAATAGGCGCGTAAATGGCTACGGTTAGGCTGCGTTTCCACTGAGATTAATGAAATGGAATCTATCTGACATGACACGTCATGTCGCAAAATAAAAAAGTTGTGGCATAGGCGGTAGAACTGGCAGCGCGAACGGAGCGGGCCGCGGTGTGGTGGGTGGCACTGGCACGCTGCTTCGGTCTACGCTGCGCTGCTTGCAATACAATTCTTTACGCCTCTGTTTTCATTGAAGCGGAGCGGAGCCGAGATTTACATTCAAGCAATGTATTTAATTAGTAATTTCCTGCACATCGGGTCAGTGAAAACTTGGCTTAATCCCGGATACCGGATCTTGAACAACTATTGTGTATGGGTTTTAGAGAAATAAAATACAATGTTGATTCAATAATGCTTTACTTTTTCTAGTCCTTGTGGCAATTGCTAAAATATAACTAAGGCGCATGAATAACCTTAGGAATAGTAATAATATATGGCATTGCAATGTTACAGGTGTTTATACATTGGAGTAATGTCTTATTTACAATGCGTTAGAACTCCTTTTCTATCATATCACAACTCTGGCGTTTATATTCTCTACAAACTACTAAACTACAAACTACGGTAACAATGCTTCATAAATTCGTAAAAATTAAATGAATGATGTTTCGTAAAACAACGAATAGATGAATGATACTTAACCTACATAATACTTTATACGATAATGCGAAACTATGTTTCGGAGTCATTTCCAAATAAAAATTTAAGAATCTACAACAGTCAATTGTTACTTTGATTAATTATCGTTCGTACTTTCATCAATAAAACAATGTTTATTAAATATAAAATTATTGTACACATGTGAAAAAACTAGTTACATCAGTGGATTCTTCGATGAGATTTAATGCTTACAATTATCACATCATATTTTTAGATTGGTACAGCGTCACATAAAAATGTTTATACTGTTCGTACACGTTATTTTATCCGTTCACAACTTAGATACCTACTCGTAAAGTCTAGGACAATAGCTATTACAAAGTTAATCTGAATTTTGGCTCATAATGAGGGGACAGGCATTCAGACAGGCTGTTGGCTTAACGTTTTATAGAATATAATTATCTAGTGTAAAACAAAACACAAGTTAGAACTTTTTTTTATGGCAGGTTATGTGGTTGGCTCACCCGATGTTACTACCACTAGGAAAGCCACCACTAACTACTATGACATGAACTAGACTTGACTGTGACCAAAACATAGACTCACTCTTTCTTATGTGTCTGTTATTTAGGCTGACTTGCTCTTCGAGACATTTGAAAGTTAAAACTGCTTGACATTGGCGGAATGCAAAAAGTGCGATGCCAAAAATAAAGAAAAATTCATTCTTTGGAGTAAGATGTTACTGGAGCGCTTGTCTCGTAGTGTTGGGTAGGAAGAGGCACATGAGACCGCCGCCAGCGAGCAGCGCGGCCACGATGAAGGTAGGCGCCGGGCAGTATGTGTCTAACAAAGCTGCGATCACCACGTTGCCGATGATGCCGCCGAGACGAGCCGCTACCATCGAGACTGCCACTCCCGTAGCACTGCAATCATAATGAATCATCAGCGTGAATTATAAATATTTATAAGTGGCCATATTGAAATGACACATATATATTAATATACTTAAGATATGTATGTGTATGTATGTATGATAATTATGTATAATTTATACGTGTTAATTCAGTATGAATTAACACGCCTCCTAATTTCAAACATTTTTTTTTAGTTTGGATGTTTATACCTATAGGTATAGTAGATAGTCATATTGAAATGAAACGTATACCTACAGTAAACGTGAAAGTGGCTACACTGAATTGAAATATCCAAGTATATATTAAATCATATTAAATGTCCAGTTGGAGTATCCATGCATTGTTTGCATGGATACTCCAAACTGCTTACTCGACATCGGTTTTTTTAAGGATAGGCTGAGTGTTTGGCCATAACTCATGTGATGTTAATCGGCAGTGTGATCGAAGAAGGTAAAGAAAGCTAGCCTAGACCTAGCCTTCAACTGTAGCTGCTGAACCATACCTACTTTAAGTTGTGACAAATATGGACGGCAGCTGTCATGTAGCTACCATAACTTAGTAATATAAGTAGTAAGTATATAGTAATGTAAGTGTCATCACGACGTTTTCTTTCATCGGCAGCTCAGGACTAGTGGTTAGGATTTCAACCTGCCTTACCGTAGTAGGTACCTATACGAACCAAACTCACAGAGCAATAAGCTATTATAGAAATTGTAAAAAGAAGAAAATGTAACTTACCGTAAGTTTGTTGGAAAGACCTCGGTGATGAGGCAGTCGAGCGATGCGTTTCCGCACGAAATGACAGAGCTGAAGATGGCGCTTACTATCAGGTTGTTGGTCTTGTTGTACACGAAATACATCGCCGCTGAACACAGCCCGGCGGAGAATGTCGCGAACACTGAAAACATTTAATCATTCTTATTATGTATACATATATTTATTGATACTTTTGAGGCTTGCGGAACACACCGTTAGGTACCTACAGCTTGTAACACCGTCACACCGGCTCGTCAAGTCGGAGAGGTCGGTATACATTTTGGGGCCCGCGGTCTACAACCGCGTACCCGCCTCCGTACGGGATGCAGCTTCCACCGCGTGTTTCAGAACCAAGTTAAGATCTTGGCTGCTAGAAACCTTGTTTTATGACATTGACGAGTATTTCAAACTTAAAGATTATTGAATTACTAGTAAGTAATTATGATTTTTTTTTGTCATGTCATTTTAATATATTGACAATATTGTTTTGGTATTGACATATTTTTATATTGACATATTTTATATTGACAGTATTTTTATATTGACAATATTTTTTATATTGACATGTTTGGATATTGACATACCTTATTTTGACATGTAATCAGTGTTTTAAAACCCATTTAATGACATCTTTAAAATTTTGAAGTGACTTGTAACATTGGTGTTATCAATAAAGTATTTGTATTTGTATTTGTATTGTACTTAGCGGCAGATTTTCAACTTGAGGGTTGGTAGTTAGTCGGCCAAATACTAGAAAATATGGTACGGTTTCACACGCTATGGTTTCCACACAATGTTTTCCTCAAGCTCAAGCTCATTGTTGTTGAACTCACGCCCTTCGACATATGAAGCGACCGTGCTAACCACTGAGCTATCATCACTACAGAAAGTTTCATAGCGACAACTATAAGTTTTTTAAGTACCTAGATTTTTTAAATATGTAAAAGTAATGAGACGAACGCTCTCCTGATGGTAAGAGATAACGCCTGCCCATGACCATTGCAGCGATACAAAAAACTTAGAGCAACAAAACAAAGTCCAGGGCATCGCTACTTTGGCGCTCATTACTTTGACACATTAGATGGTTATTCTCAACAGCATTGTAATTTCGCTAGCTGCAGTACCTAGCCTTCAAACTGGAACACATTAATATTTACACACTAATGCAGAATATCTGCCGGTGAAGGAAAACATCGTGAGGAAACCATAGCATGGTGGTAGGGTACTTTCTAGTACTCGGCTGGCTAGCTACCACCCTCAAGTTGCAAATCTGCCGCCAAGCATCTAACGGTGTGTTCCGGCAGCCTCACTTGAGAGCCAGTTCCATTCCAGGCTAGGTGTGCTTTACCATCTTCGACCATACCTTCACTTAACATCAGGTGAGCTGTGGTCAAACACCTAGACTGTTAACCATAAAAAAAAAAAAAAAAAAAAAAAAAATCTGGTACTGCGGTGACACCTACCTAGACGACCTCCTGCTAAGATCTACCACCACATAAATAAATAAAATAAAATAAATAAATATCATAGGACATTATAACACACAGCGCCATCTGACCCCAAACTAAGCAGAGCTTGTGCTATGGAAGACAGATAACTGGTAGAATACTTAAATACTTTTTTTTTTTTTTTTTGTAAATACATACTTATAATACATACAGTACACCCAGACACAGAACAAACATCGATGTTAGTCACACAAATGTTAGTCCTGAGTGGGAATCGAACCCACGCCCTTCAGCTCCCGAAGCAGACACACTACCAATGAACCAACAGGGCTGTCAAAAAAAAAACATCATCATTATCAACAACAACAACAACAACAACATCAACATCATTTCATTTACATATAATGTAAATGAAATATTAGAACATTTCACAATATGGTATAGTCATCCCTTACCCAAGAAGAACTTCCTGCCAAGCCTGTCCATGCCCAGCACCGCGAATATATTGGAGGGAATGGCCGCTGCCACAGTAATGAGCGACTCCATGAACACGTCGGAGTGTATGTGGGAGTCGCAGAGCGCGTCGGCCGAATGCGTGCCCTGCTGTGTCACGTACGCTGTCACTTGGCATATGTCGGCCTCGGCGTTGTCGTTGGCGCGCGACCACTCGTCGAACCGGTTGAACATTTCGGGGAACCACATCATGAGCCCGTAGTATCTACAGAAGAGCAAAACATTAGTTGAACATGAGTTTTCTGTTTGTGTTTTGTACATGTTATTTTGTAAGTATGCAATAAAGAATTAAAAAAAAAACAATAGATAAGAGCACAGAAAATTTCGAAGATTATCGACAGTCCGGTGACGCTGTAGAGGCCATCTGCGGCCAACAGCATTAGTCATTCAAAAAAAAAAAGAAGAAGATTATCGATTGATTCACTAAAAGTTAGTATTTGTGTTCTGGCGGAAAAATCATGTCATCTTCCAAACTACGCATTTTTCCGATGTTTGTGTTTTTAAAAGGTAAAACCGAAAAGTACCGAATATAATTCTATTTTTCAAACGTGTATACGCAATTCTTATACGAACGCTTCCTATGGCTTTCGAACGATTTACGATATGACATTTTTGCATAGACCTCTTGATAGTATGAAGTTTTAGACTCACCCGATATGGAATGTGAAGTTGATTGTGATAGAGATCGTCGTGAACTTGAGTATAGGCGGCACGAACAGCTGTTTGCTGTGCTCCACGATATCGCTAAACATCTTGCGCATTTTCGATTTTGGCACTTCATCTATGCTCTTCGCTTTCTCGGGTTTGTTGCTGCGGATCTGTACATGAACACATACTATTATAGACGGCCCAGCACGCCATTAAAAAAAAGATCATCATCATGTTTGCGATACTGCTACTACTGGCGTGAATGAAATCTGAGACTAACTAACATGAATAGCTGTAATTTTTTTTATATACATATTTTAGTATCGAAGAAATAATGAAGGTGTTTTCGTAAATTGTCTGTAAAAGGGTAGTTCGAGTTTAGATCGGAAACGCGGAAAGGTCATATTGCAATATTACATTAATTTCCAAAACTAGGGTTCATAAAAAATATAATTTTTAATCATAAGCGTGAATGAGAAAATGGTAAATTTAATTTGGTGAAATTATTTTGCGTGTTGCTTTCAAAACTCTTTGGAAGCATGTAGTAAGATCGCTACTAATTTACTAAGACGATGATATGACCAGACTTGACCTTGATTTACTTTGTGTGACTTTGACTATGACTTAAACTTGTTTTACTAGATTTATCTTCTATCTATTTACAATTTGCAATCAGCAATTTTCTATTTATGTACTACCTAATATTTTTATGTTAGGTGACGGTTTGTTCGAATATGGTAAACAAACAAGCCTGAAATGGAACAGCTGATTTTTTTCGCGATTTTACAGTTGTGATGCGTACAAGTTCCCCCTCTCGGTTTAGTACCTACACCCGTTATAATTTTGTAGATATTTTATCAATATACGTACAACTTCGTCGACTAATATTTGCTTGACCGGGTACTCGTCTTTACTCCTGCCGGTGTTCATGAGGTAGATTCCTCTGAAGACTTCCAAAGCGTCTTCATGACGGCCGGAAGACATGAGGAACTTGGGGGACTCAGGGAGGAGGAACAGCAGCGCGGCGACCACGAACGACGGCAGTGACATCACCAGCAGAAATATGCGCCACGAGTTGTACACGAAGCCGACCGTATTTACACCGATTTCTGAAATAAAAACGAGGATGGCCTTACACCGATTTCTTGGCTTTGGGTTTAAAAAAACTACAGATAAGTTTTGGTGGGAATGCGGGACAGCTTTGGCGGGAACGGAGGAAATCATACAGTTGCATTGTCCTTTATTAGTGTTTTATCGTGTATTTATGCATAAATGGCCGAATCACGTGCGGGATTGTGGGAAAGTGTATTAAGTGTTCGTAAACTCCGTCCAAGCTAGTAGTAAAGTTGCTCGTACCACGTATTTCGGATAGTCTTTAAACTTTTTTGTGATTAATCGATTTCTGTGCATCCCTCTCCGCTTCAATGGAAGCAGAATTTCAGATAGATACTGACCAGCAGGAATGATGACCCAAGCGAGGCCGGCGACAAACAGGTTTCCGAGGGTCCAGAAGGCAGCCATAAAGCTCAGCATGGCTCCTCGCTTCTTCTTCGGCTGGAACTCCGCGAAGTACGACCAGATCACTGGACCCGACCCACCTAACCTGTCACATGAAACATTTAGTGAATAAAATTATCGTTACTGGAAATACAAAACAAAGGTGAAAAAGGATCATCTTCATCGTCATCATTTCAGGAGGTCATTTATGGACGTAGGACGTCCACTGCTGGACATAGGCCACCCCCATTAACTTCCATAAAAACCGGTTGGAAGCGGCCCGTATCCAGCGCGTTCCTGCGGTCTTTATTCGGTCTTTTTATGTTCTGGAGTGGAGACCACGGATCGGCAAGCGCAGCGTAGGACGTCCACCCACAAGGGGACAGACGACCTAACAAAGGATGCTTGTGTGAGTTCCTAGCGATAATAGCTCAGTGGTTAGCGCGGTTGGAAGACATGTCGAAGGGCGTCGGTCCAAATCCCTACAATGAGCTTGAGCTACCGCTGAAGGAAAACGTCGCGAGGAAACGATAGCGTAGCGGTAGGATACTTTCCAGTACTCGGCTGGCTAGCCACCATCCTCAAGATGATCAACTAACTTGTCAACAATAAATTTACAAAAATCGCTGGTTGAATGTCAACTGATCTGATCGACATCGATTTTGAATTGGACTCAAACTTAATAATTTCTAAAAAATAAATGTTTTGGTTTTCCGAAGATATTTAATTAAAGTTAATTTTCGCATGCAAATAAAAACTTATTATTTACATAAAACAAAAAAAAAACATGTTTTTACCTCACCTAGTCACTACTGTTATGAAATACCATACTGAAGCCGTAACAACAGACATAAAAATGTTTGCTCCGCTAAATTTTATTACTTCTAAGAAGAGTAGGTAAACGCACGTGGTCACATTACGAAGAAACGAAGGTTCACTTGGGAAGAGGTGCGATCGACACTTTATTACTACGAAGTGGCCAAACTATGACTTCTAGACCCCCCGCACGGTACAAAATATAGCCCGAATACCGTAGTATCGTGTTTTTAGGTACTAATACTATATTATCTGTGATATAATATAAATATCACGCAACACATGAGTACGTGGCACCATTTATAAAGAGGAAGAGCTCAAGAAGCACGCTCGGCATCTAGATCGTCCGCATGTTACTACAGAATAGCGCGAATACCGTAGTATCGTTTATTGTAGGTAGGCACTAATACTATAGGCAGATAGTATTATCTGTGGTATAATAAAAGTATCACTTAACACATAAGTACGCAGCACCATTCATAAAGTGGAATGATACTAAAAAATAGCCCGAATACCCTAGTATCGTTTTTTGCATGTACTAATACTATAATATTGTGTATGGTATATTATAAGTTTACTCACGCGGCTCCATTTATAAAGCGGAAGACCATGAAAAGCTCGTAGTTCTGACTGAAGGAAGAGGCGACGATTGCGACGCCGTTGATGATGGAGATAGCGATCAGCACCCGCTTGCGGCCTATCGAGTCCGCCACGGAGCCCCACGCGTATGCGCCCACCATCATGCCGATGAAGATTATGCTGTTCAGCCATCCCTGCATAGAACAAAAAGATATTTTAATTTTATTTATTAAACAAATTTTTTAGCGGTGGTATCTATCTAGACGACATCCCACTACGGATATCTACCACCAAGTGCTTTGGTTTCCTTACGATGTTTTCGTTCACCAACAGTTCAAGCTCATTGTCGGGGTTTGATCTCACGCCTTTCAGCGTGTGAACCGACCGGGCTAACCACTGAGCTTACATCAAAAACATCAAAAGAAATTCGCACGAATTGACATGTTTCAGTGACACGAAGTGACATCATCCTGATAATGTTTTGATATTCAGGAAATGTTGTTTTCTCGGAAAGGATTTCCATATGTCATTTGGTTATCATGTTTGTCAGAAAGGGTGTTAATTGTGACGTAGATTGACATTTGTGTTCTAAGGATAGATGACTAGACGCAAACAATATACGTCAAATACTTAGGTATTACAAAATAGCAGTATTTACGCTCGAAAACAGTAGTTATGAATGTAAGCTTTCTTACTTTACTTTATTATACAAGGTTTTAAGGTTGAAAACAAAAGCTGGTTATTGTACTCACTATAACAACTTTTACTATGAATACAACTCTTAAATCGAGAAACAACGTCATCTGTGTTTTCAACACGATGAATGAAAAAGTAGACTCCATTTACTCCCGCCGCCGTGTTGTCTCAGTATTTCGTAAACATACATTTTTGTATTATTTACGGAATACGTAAATTTTGCCAGCTGATAAAACTACTTACCTACTACTTTCTAGAAATGACGATAGTAATAGGATTAAAATACTTATTCATTCGATTATTATCATAATATATCTATGCCAGATTTATTAAATGTTTGAGTTAGGAGCAAGCTTGAAACTGAGTTTTGGCGGGAACGCGGAAAGAGTGATATAATGTGGCGAAACATGACTTTTCGTGTTGCTTCGAAAACTACACCGAAGCTCATAATAAAGTCGCCACTACTTTACTAAATGACGACTGGATTTGACTGACACGGACTGGACTACAACAAGACTGGACTTTGACTACTTTTTAACTTATAATAATATAAAAAAACCTTTCACTGGCAAATGCAGAAAATGCGACGTCAAAATTAAAGAAGAAGTTTGAAGCTCTTCTTTAGGTTAACTTTAATAATGTAAAAAAAATATTTAAGATTGCCAATGACTAACAAACAACTAATCTGCCGACCATAAAAAAAACTTGTGTAAATATTATAAATGTTTACTTTGTATAAAAATAGTAGTATTTTTAATTTTTAATATACCTATCCATGTAAATGTACCTACTTTTATGTAAAATACCGGTTAAACAGTAGGTCATCGTTTCATAGAGCTTAAGTATGTTGTAAACCAGATCTGAGCATTTTCCACGTGACTACTGATTAGTATGTGAGAACCTATTTGAATAACCGTGTCCAACAAAACCACGACAGCTACCGATTACAATATCTGTTATAATAAGTATAAAGATATGTCATGAGTCAGTTATCTTTTGCATAATTATATTTGTAGGTTTCTGAACAGCATAGAGAGAGAAAATATTTTTTTAATTTTTAACTTGTTGTTTGGTCATAGCTAAGCTGATGTTAAGTGACGTGATCTAAGGTTGAATTTCTCAAATGAGACACTAAGGTGCACCTAACGGTGTGTTCCGGCAGCTACTACTTGAGAGCCAGGCTAGATGTGCTTTATTGAGCTGTGGACAAATCTAGCTTGTCAACCATAAAAATCTAAAAATGCATACCTATATCTACATACATATTTGTCACGATACGACTAAATAATTGAACGCGGATGATATCAAAGAACTAGGAAAGCGATCGATGAATGTTTTTGCGAAGTTTTTGTAGGTAGGACTAGTGATGTGCCGATTCGATTATTTTAGTAATCGATATATCGATTATGCGCCCGAACATAATCGATTATTAATCGATTACTAATCGATTATGCCTATTTTTATTTATTTTTAAATTTAGCAATATAACATGATGATTAATGAGATAACTATGATCAACTTGACCTATACTTAGTACGAGTAAAAAATAAAAATTAGCACTAGTATTTTATAATTTTATTTAGTAACTTAGTTTTACAGCAATGACCAATTTGCGTTTAAAAATATTATGTAATCGAGATGTTTGGGCAGTAGCCGGTTTCTCCTTAAATTTGTCACTTGTCCGGTTTTAGAGAATATCCTTTCCGATGGAACTGACGTAGCTGGAATACAGGAGTATTTTAAGTGTAGTTTGTATAAATTGTCATTATTCGTTTTCATGCCTTTCCAATATATTAAAGGATTGCTTTTTCTATCAAGTAACGGCAACTCTAGGTACTGACGTAAAGTTATTATATTCTCCGTTGAAGCAGTTGTGACTAAGTTTGATTTTTTTGTCTCAAAATGGTCCCAAATGGATTGTTTTCTTGTTTGTTCCTGATGTACTTCCTCTTCTATTGCTGGTTCACTGGTTTCTTCAGCTTTGTTTCTAAGAAAGGTGAGTTCATCTAAGCAGCGTTGTTGAGCACTGGTGGCATTACTATCTAAGCCGAACCCGACCTTCTTGAAACGGGGATCCAAAAGACAAGCAATTCCAACATGTTTATTGCTTTCTAAGGAACCAAGTCGTCTCTGTATCACATCGTGCAATGTTTCTTTTAGTTGCGTTCCAATTGATGTTTCGACGTTAGGCAAATTCAAATTATATTGTAGTCCTCGTATCAGTGGAATCACCAATGCCATTGTGGGATATTTTTCTCCGGATAATTGTTCTGTGATTTCTTCAACATTTTTTAACAGAATTACACAATCTGCTAATACCTTCCATTCATTGTAGTCAAGATTTTCAGGAGCGTTGTTAATTTCACTCAAAGTAACTGTGAGTGCTGCCTTAACTTCACATAACCTTGCGAACATAATACTAACACTATTCCATCTTGTTTCTACGTCTTGTTTCAATTTCAGCAGTTTCATATTCATATTTTCTTGTATTTTGGACAGATGTGCAGTACTTTTGGCACTATGACGAAAGTGACCGACTATTCGTCTGCATTTCTGAATGATATTCTGAAGACTATGATTTTCATTCAAAGCTTCTTTAACGCTTAAATTCAGAGTGTGTGCAATACACGGATGATGGTGTTTTCGAAGCACTTGATTTATAGCTTTTTTCATGTTGGCACCGTTATCGGACACAATGGTTACAATTTTTTCTTGAACACCAAAATCTTCAAATATTTCTTGTAGAATTTCTGCAATGTTTTCGCCAGTATTCGGATTTAAAAGTTCTCTTGTAGCAAGGACTAATGACTGCAATTCATCATTGTAGATGCAATGGCAAGTGACCGTGATATAAGACTTATTTGAATCAGATGTCCATATGTCTGTTGTGATAGCCAAGAATTCTATAGAACTTAAAATTTCTTTTATTCGTGTACATCCTTTTTCATAATATTTACACAAGATAGATTGAGTCAAACATTTTCTGCTTGGAGGTTCGTAAATTGTATCAACTCCAGTAATTTCTTTTTGCAATGTCTTTATAAATTTTAAAAATCCTGTATTTTCTACTATCTGCAGTGGTTGGAAATCTTCACAAATCATTTGCAAAAGAGCAGTGTCAATATTATTTCTCTGATTCTGACTAAGTTGCCTTGTGACTATTGTTGTAGACAATGTACATTGTTTAAACTTTTTGGTCCTAGGCTCGACTTCGTCTTTCGTCGTCGTTTCAGGTTGGTCGGTATTTTTGCTTGTGGAAGGCCTCTCATCTTCAAGTAAATGAATGCGTTTCAGGTGTTCACGAAGATTTGTCGTGTTCCCGCAGAATTTGAGAGTCTTATTACACAGATTACATGATGCTTCTTGATTCGATTTCGTAAAATGTGCCCACACGTAACTAGAACTCTCACGTCGCTTCATTCCAAAATAAACGTTAAGCACTTTAAATAAATTTTAATATTACGCACGTCTAACACTCTCGAGGACTTTCTTATGTTTGGCGGTAAATAAACTTGTAAAATTTGAATTTGTCTACTCAAAAGTAGATTGGGAAAACCCCTAATAGAAATGAAACATTTATATAAGAAAGTCCCTATAGTAAAAAAGAAAAATGCAGGCATTTTATATGGGGAATCCCCAGTTTTACCACTGAACGTTTTGAATGTAAATATAAACCGTATAGCGTATGGTATTTTACTTGGGAAGTCCCTCTCACAGATTTATTATTTAAGGTTGGGATAGATTGAACGATAAAAGCTAATTTTTAATGTCACTGTCAGAAAAAATCGATAACTATCGATCATTCCAATGATAATCGATTACGGTCGATTAACTAAATAGTCGATTAATCGATTATTAGTAATCGATTTAGCACATCACTAGGTAGGACACGATCGAGCGGATGTCGCGGAATCTGTTGTTCCTCTCATCGAAGATAACAACTTTTTCATATTAAATCCTTCGTCGAATGAACACTAACAAAAAACAATTTTCTTTATAACATTCGTGATGATAAGTTATTTTTAAAGAACATACTACTCGACTGTCTTATTAAGTTTAATTAGCTTATATTTTAGTAGTAGTTAGCGTATCTACTTCCTGAACTTTGGGGTGTGGGTTTAATTCCCCCCACAGGAGAAACATTTGTGTAGCTTACATTTGTGTATATCCTATATACTAATATTATAAATGTAAAAGCTTGTATGTATAGATGTACGGCTGAACATTTATTTGGCACACATACGGTTTATTACCTGGATTAACATATAGGATACATTTTATCCCAGGAAAATGTTAATTTCCTGTGAGATTATCAAAAAACTGACTAAAGGACGTATCCGCTTGAAATTGGGTAGGTATAGATGTGACTTAATAAAAGGCATCCTTCGGTTTTAGCGAAAAGCCGAAGATCGGGCTGAGTGGCGTGTCTTGGGAGAGGCCTATGTCCAGCAGTGGACTAATATAGGCTGATGATGATGATGAAAAGGTATCCTTTATTAATCTAGGTAATTAAGTAGAGCAAGTTTCATGGGGTTTCAAGTTTCAAGGGGACTATTGTAAGATATTACGATCTTTGTACACATATTTTCTGTTAAATAAATATTTTTGTATTTTGTATTTGTATTTGTATGATGAATGAAACAATTGCTCTTTATGTTACTTAAATATGTTTCAGTTCTCTTTGAACCCAATTTTTAAGACAACACGGACAAAGGCGTGGGCGCAAGCTAGTGTATTTATAAAAGGTGACCAACAAAGAGCTAACTGGGTTCACTAAGGGATGTCACGGTAAAATACCGTAACGTTTCGTTACAAGGTAAAGTGAATACTTTAGTAGACATCCTATAATTTGAATAGTAGGTATCTAGTGATTGTTAAACATGAATGAATAGGATCATTCAGTCATTCATGCATAATATCGATTATACATCATTACAACTATGACAATATAAAACGATTGAGGAGTTTTGGCGGGAACGCGGGAAGAGTCGTGTCGCTCCGTTGTATTTTTTTCCAAAACTTGTGTTTTGTCGAGTGTTTATGCATAAAAATGGTGGTGTTTTATTCATAAAGTGCTGAATTATATGCGTGAGTGTGGGAAAATGATATAATGTGGTGAAACATGACTTTTCGCGGTGCTTCCAAAACTCCATCGAAGCTTTATAGTAAAGTTGCCACTACTTTACTAAAGCATGACTGGACTTGACTGACACAGGACTGGACTTGACTAAGACTGGACTTTGACTATAACTAGCTACGAGGACACTTATTTAACTTTTGTAACTTGAAAATATATCAATACTTGACACTGGCAAATGCTAAAACGCGACGCAAAAACCAAAGAAAAAAAAAACGATTGAGGCATGTGCCTAACTTGTTCTATTGAATATATTAGATCGAAGCATAGCGCGTCTGGAGCTGCCAAGGTGGATCTAAATATTTATCAATGTATAACGTGATGTCGATGGTTTTTGGTTATTGACCAAATCGAGAATTCACGGGTAATAAACATTATGAAATAAAATTTTGATTGTCTATTGTCTGTTGGAAAAGGATAGCAGATTACTAATTAGGAAATTCCTTCGGACAGGTAGGTAATGTTGTACGGGTTTTATTATTTTCTCACGCCCAAAATTATAAGACTGTTTGTATAGTATAATTTATTAAGGAAACTGAATCGTTTATTAACTCATTAATTCTACAGAATAAAATGTCTTTTATTCGATTTCAAAAACGAAGGAGGTTCTCAATTTGTTTTGTGTTTATACTTTGTGGCTTCTTTAGCCGCTTTGAGCGATTTTTGGTAGGATCAAAACTTATGGGTTCGCGGCGTTTTGGCGGGAACGCGGAAAGACTCGTGTCGCTCCGTTGTTTTTTTTCCAAAACTTGTGTTTTGTCGAGTGTTTATGCATAAAAATGGTGGTGTTTTATTCATAAAGTGCCGAATTACAAGCGCGAGTGTGAGAAAATGATATAATGTGGTGAAACATGAGTTTTGGTGTTGCTTCCAAAACTCCATCGAAGCTTTATAGTAAAGTCGCCACTACTTTACTAAAGCACGACTGGACTTAACTGACACGAACTGGACTTGACTAAGACGACTTTGACGATAGCTATAGCTAAGATACAGTAGAAATAACACTAAAGACAAGGCAGTATGGCTTTATAGCTTTAGCCAGCCCGAAGGGGCAAATTATTAAAAAAAAAAATTATGGGTTCGCGTCACCGACATGCTAATGTGACATGTTTTAAGTTTTCACTTCTATTTGCCATGACAATGTTTTCTATTACTATGAAAACTGACCTAGTTTGTAACGTGATTAATCCCGTATAATTAATTTTATTGTTTTGTAGGTACATATGTTCGGAAAATGTTATTTATATTACACTAGTTGTTACCAGCCCGCTTCTTTGGGTTTGTACCAGCAAGGCGGAAAGCTATCCTTAAAAGGTACATATATAATGCCACTGCGGACTTTTTTGTAGATCTATAAAAGAGGAATATCCCACCATGCATTGTTTTGTTATATCTCAAAGGCAGCGATTTTGATGAAAGCTCCCATGTGGCTTAACTTTCGCCGACACTTATTTATATAATCATATTTTAAGCAATTTACACAAAACCTTGAGAAATTATACACCAAAAACTTTCTCATGGATCACTTTATCTATTGGTGAAACTCGCATGATAAATAATCCATCAGTAGTTTTTTACATTTATTCTGAACAGACAGACAGACAGACGCGGCGTGTTTTAAGTTATTTAAAATATCCTGCCTAATTAAAATTGAAGATGCGACTGGAAACCCTAAAAACAGAAGCTATATCGCTTTTGAATGAAGATTATGTCATCTCTAATTTACAGTATAAGATCTGGAATATATTTGTTTATGTATATTTAATTAATGAATGTAGATAATAAAGCTAGAGAAATAAATTTACCGTCGTTAAGTTCGTTGACCTTATACCTACAAAATACTTATCTAAGTTATTGGTAGCTTGGCGCATTTTGTTGTGTTTACATTGTTACATAATTAGGTATTTTCATTGTAAATTGAAACTGAATGTAATCTGTGACCTGTGTCACAAAACGGCACTTTTTGTTTAAACAAGAGACCAGTAGGTACACGTCTAAGCAGGTAGGTACTTTTATGCGAATTAAAACAATCATGTGAATGAAATTGAGCATTATGTATAATTAAAATAAAGCATTACGATGAATTAACACGAACTGTTTATCAAGAAAATTCTACTAATTATGCTGTCTGTAATTAGTTGGCTATGCAATATTATTGGGAACGCGGAATAATCATATCGCTGAATTGTATTATTTCCGATAACTTGTATGTTTTTGTTGTTGTTAATGTACCTACTTATAAAAATAGTGGTGTTTCATTCATAAATTGTCCATTTACGTGTGTGAGTGTGGGAAAGTCGTGTAATGGTGTGAAACATGACTTTTCGTATTGCTTTCCAAACCTCGATCGAAGTTTGTAATAAAATCACCACGCACACCACATACACAACAAGTACTTTACTAGAGCATGATTGGACTCGATTTTGACTTACTTTGTGTGATTTTGACTTCACTTCATTTATTATACATACTTGAAAATATCGAAATACTAAACACAGACAAATGCACAAAGTGCGAAAACAAAGAGCAAACAACCAATACAATTTATTAAAATCATGAAAAACCTTCATGTTTTTCAACATTTAAAAATGCCTTTCTTACGTATATCTTGTTTTCTTCTTTAGCAGGCAGGTTACTAAGGTAGTGGTAAGTAAGATATCTTCTTTGGATATTCAGTTGGTACTGTTGGTTGGTACTCACTTTCGTATGCGTGGTGAGGTTTAGGTCGCACTGTGCCGAGGGCAAGATGAAGGACATGGAGATGACGTCCATCTCCTCGGAGGTGCTGACCAGGCCGCAGACGGCCAGCAGCAGGTAGTGGAAGCGTCCATAGCCTGCAAAACACCACCCATTATAAACTAAATAAAGTAAGTCCGCAAAATAAGTTTCCACTTTCAAATTTAACAGCCTTCACAATCGGACACGCGGGCAAGGATTTGGCTTTTGGGCTCGCGCCTTTCTTTCAATATTTGTAGATTTTCTCGTGCCGAGTGTTTTTTTAAATAATGTGGCAAATCAAATGCTCTCCTTGGCCATTGCTGCGATACCTACCTAGAACTTTGAGACACAAAACCATCGCTGCTTTGTCGCTCATTATTTTGAGATATTCGGTGGTTACTATAAATAGCCCTGTAATTTTGCTGCTATACTCTTCAATCCGGAACACAGTAGAAAGGGGAGAAGAGTATTAAATACTTAATGGTGCTGATCTACTCAATGTTTTTTTTTATTTATACACACAAAACAAATTACACTCAATAAAAAACTAGACTAGAGAAAAGTTGGATCTAAGCGAGATTGCAAGTCAGACCATGTGTGCAATATTGGTTTAGCGTTGTCTAATAATTATCATTATGAGTAAAGTCACTACATTATTAGCTTGGGGTCGGACTGAGCCAGGCGTTTACGACATAAAATATTTGTCAAAATGTGGAAAACTTCTCCTATATGAAATTATGAAAAAAAGAAATAACACTTATTCACGTTGATGAGTAGAGGCGCAAAAAGATGTGTACCAGTAGACTTTTCGCGCTTTAAAAGTTATAACCATATGCAATAAAAGTATTGTCGATAAGTAATATATGCTTTAATAAAATAAATAGTCGTTCGCAATGAAGAGTATACAAACTTTTTCGCATTCTTTCTGCACACACGTGTACAAACAAGTAAGTGTCTACGTACAAATACGCAAGGTATGTTTTAAAAGGGATGTCAGAAAGTTCCCATCGCAAGTATCGTATTCAGGATCATCCGATATACGAAGGTCGGCTTCGTCCGAGCTTGTCGATGTCGAAAGCATTATGTTTTCTAGTAGAGTCACGAGGCGCGTTCTGAGAAGCAGCCTGTTTACCGGCACTACCGCAACCGAAAAGGAAATCTACAGATAAATAGCTCTTAAGAATATAAAATCGAGATAAATTAACTAGAAACACAGCGTGTACGTTCATCGCTCTACTGATGATGCTCTATCGTAATTTTTTTACTATTTTAAATAGCCTGTATTTCTCTACTGTCCTAAATCTTTAACCAGGCAAAGACATTGATTACTTCCTGTGTACTTTTGTATTGTAGTATTGCTATACCTAGCAATGGGGCTAGCGTTTTGAGAATTTGGTGTTCCCCTATAAATTAATCTGGATGCTTTAAGGTTGCGAGTGAATTTGTCTCTTTTTGGCATACGAGTTCGTCATCTTAGCTTAACATCAGGCGAGATGACGGTCAAACGCAAACCTATTTGTTAATAAAAAACTCATTGTTTGCGGTATTTTAGATTAGGTAGGTACTACATTGTATCATTTTCTATTTTGTAAATAGTGCCTTTTGTATTTGTAACACTAAGTTTCTTACTAATGAATGAATGTGTGTAACATTCATTCATTATGACATTTGTTTCGATAATAGACTTTTAGTAGCTGTTTCTCTGCAGATATTCTACTCAATACTACCAGAATTCCTTGGATTGAAACGTGAGCACTTTTTCATAAAGTCGTAGATTATGAACAACGCACAACATTCCAGCAGGTGCATATCATTCCGAACCCGTGGTATAGTGGCCTTCAGAACTCTTTCATATCCTACACACTTACACTGGTACATTAATCAGATTTCAAATAAATTATTGTTCTCAGCACATAAAAATATTTATGAAACCGATAAAACTTTTGACTTTTAGGTATTGATAACATTAAAAGACGTAAAATTGGTGTATTTCAATGGTTTATATGTTTGGTTGGGCCGTAGATATATTAGTTTGATTTTCATACAAATTCAATTTTTAGCAACATAAAAAAGTGTTTATCGTGAGCGTTATTTTTTTAAATTTTGAACCTTTTCGCAAAGTTACTAAAAGTTTTTGATCAAAGTTTTCATTGTAATACAAAAGAGCAAGAATCTTTCATCTTTAATGCCCATCCCGTCGGTTTTAATCTATCCTATTATAAAAAAGTTAATTTCTAAACACGGCTAATCGAATTCCTC
Organism: Biston betularia; assembly: GCA_905404145.2. Taxonomy (NCBI): domain Eukaryota; kingdom Metazoa; phylum Arthropoda; class Insecta; order Lepidoptera; family Geometridae; genus Biston; species Biston betularia. The sequence continues at coordinate 4,830,451 of FR989877.1, forward strand.
ATTGTAAATAAATCAAGTCAGCACATTACAGTAGCGTTATTTTACTACTTAATGTAACACGTAAACAAAGGTGTAATGCCTTACATCGGGACGACGCCGACGCCGACGGCGACGTGGCGGACCGCTGTGTTTGTTGCGGCTATGTAATGAATCGTTAACAATGCAATTATGAGGCGATGCTCCGATTAACTTTGAAAGATAAAGGTTTAGTGTATTCAATTGCATGCACATTTCCGGCAGTGTGAAGTGGTATAAAAAACTACTAGTATTAATTATACGTCGTGTTGTTTAGCTGCGCCCGGCGGTGTTACCCGCTACACGTTTTCGGGATAAAAAGTAGCCTATGTGTTAATCCAGGGTGTCAGCTACCTCCATACCAATTAAATAAAAAATCATTAAAATTCATTCAGTACTTTTTGCGTGAAAGAGTTACAAACATCCATCCATCCATACTTTTACATTTATAATATTAGTGGGATGTAAACTAAATTAATAATATTGAGCATTATTCAAGTAAGTTTTTTTTATAGTTGACATGCTCGGTGTTTGACCACAGCTCACCTGATGTTAAGTGATGATGTGGTCGAAGATGGTAAAGCACACCTAGCCTGGAATGGAACTGGCTCTCAAGTCAGGCTGCCGGAACACACCGTTAGATGCTTGGCGGCAGATTTTCAACTTGAGGGTGGTAGCTAGCCAGCCGAGTACTAGAAAGTACCCTACCACCATGATATGGTTTCCTCACGATGTTTTTCCTTCACCGGAAGCTCAAGCACATTGTTGGGGTTTGAACCCACGCCCTTCGGCATGCGAATCTACCGCGCTAACCACTGAGCTATCATCGCTACAAAGGAAGCATAAAACGGGCCAGGTGTTCCAACATTTCAATCACGTCGTTACTGCAATCAACTGTAGTATTACAAAAGGTCACATTATAAAAAAAATAAAGCTGTTTTGCAAGTCGTGTCAAAATTTTTGTGATGTTTTTCACATTACTCGAAAGATAAAAAATTAAACCCAATTAAATTATATCTATGCGCAGCTGAAAATAGTAAATAGGTTTATTTACTGCCATCTGCATGTTTCTATTTTGGAATCACTAAGCAGGTCAAAAAACATTTAAAAAAAAGTGAAATAGTCAAATATTCCAAATAATGTTTCTACTACTTTATGATGATCATCACCAGCCTTTCATAGCCCACTGCTGGGTATAGGCCTCTCCTAAGACTCGGCACTCAGCTCAATCTTCGGCTTTTCGCATCCATCCACCGTCATTCCATCAAATCCCATGGCGTCTTCCGCTACAGTTGCTAACAGCTGCCAAGCCTACCCCAAAACTTAAAAATGATTTATCAGAGTTAGTTTTTATACAAAAGTTGCATATTGGTAGTTAACAACGCAAAAAATACTGAAACTCGGAGAACATGACCTTAAGGCAAAATAATACGGTGTACGTGTTCATTCAAAGGTCTAAAATTTGATTAACAAAAGTAATATCTACAGCTATAATGCTGCGTAGAAAATGAGTGAAGGTGTTACAATTTTCGCTACACACACACACAAATAAAAGTACGTACCTACATCAAGGCCTTATATCACACAAACATCAATTGGTGTACGTGTAGTCCCTGTATCTCAAGCAAAATTGTAGGAATAAGGAGCCTTCATACACTTTTACGCTAGCTGTACTATTTTTTTCTATACATACAGATAAGAAAATCAAATAATATTTGTTGGTAAGCGCAGAAATTGAGAACGATTTAGGCGATTCTTTTTTTATAAATGACCGCTGCAGGCAGGGTTACTATACATACCTGTACTATATATTTTTATGAAACATTAAATTTATTTGTATTTGTACTTTGAATGAGGTTTATAACATACTAGCGACCCGCCCCTGCTTCGCACGGATGCAATGTAGATACTAATGTGGTGCATATGTATGTATGATACATACAAACCTTCTTCTTGAACCACTCCGTCTATTGATGGAAACCACATTAAAATTCGTCGCGTAGTTTAAAAGATTTAAGCGTAGAGACGGCGGGAAGCGACTTAGTGTTGTACTATGTAGAGACGCAAGGGCAAATGCTGAGCACCACCGCACCAGGTACGAAGCACCAGGCATTTAGCTATTAATTCTTAGATGACATCAAGTATTTTTGGCGAGTGTCTAATCTATGTAATAATTAAAATTCAAATAATTATAGAAAAGTTTGTTGTGAACTGGTGCCCAGGACATCTTTACCTTCCTGTAGCTTATGGATTAACGAATGTACCGACTGTCTTCAAGTCAATCAATCATTGTGAAACGAAATTGTTAAAAAGTGTATTAAGGATGTCAAGGTGATCGCTCAATTTTATTTCCTTGGATAAGTATTTGTAGTTACAAATAAAAATACCGATATCTAATCATTTAAATTTATACAGCAAGGCTACAATAAATTAGTTTAAAGTAAAATTTGAGTTGAATAATTGCCATTCAACTGTTTCGACCAAATTAAAATACGTAGTTATCGAGTCAGAATGAATGAATGAAATTGTCAGCTATTATAAAAGTAATATGCCTAGTAAGTGGGTTTTTACCTGATAAATTAAGTGGGTATACAAATGAAGCGATAGGCTGGCTACTGAGTGCCTCTCAACCTGTTGTTTTAGGATTAAAAAACATAATATCTTACCGGTTAGTTCGATAGCCCTCTCGAAGTCAGCTCTTTCTGAGTTCGAGCCCTTTTCTGGGTCCTTGCTCTTTTTCAGCGACGGTACCACACCTGAAAACAAAAATAATGCTTAAAATGCTGCAGGTTGTTATAATAGTTTCTTTGTAAAAATTTTGGCATAACATAATTATAGATTTTACATAGATTATGAAGTCTCGGCAGCCTAGTTGGGAGATCGTCTGGCGTTCTACGTGAAAGTCTTGGGTTCGAAAACCACGGCACGCATCATTAATAAACACTAAAAAAAAGAAAGGGACCGAGGTTGGATCCCTAGGGTACTCCTAATGTTGGTTCAAATGGAATACATTCAAAACCATACAAGGCTACGAGTTATTAGATACGTGCGAAGCCAGGGATAAAGGTTACCATGAACACCTAAGCGATGAAGCTTATTAACATATTTATAATGGTTGACACGATCAAACACCTATGCAAAATCTTTATATATTGCAACTACTTGTGACTGCTTACATGCTTTTATGCTTATATGCCCGAGAGTTAGTAAAAGCTAAAGCGTGATTGGCCTTACCCTTCTCACAATGAGAAGGCACCGCGCACAGCAATGGGACAGTTTATAAGAACAGGACTGTTTCAAAATATAAAGATTTTAAATCAGCAGAACAAATGTTTTAATCTTGATGATGATAAGGAAGCCAATGTATTCGTAACAGGATTCCAATAAATATTCTCGATTGGAAAATATATTTAAGCAATTTTTAAAATAATACAGAAGTAAGTTTTTTGTGTTCAATTATATTGCACAATACTAATTCAGGTTACACCCAATACTTTATTCAATGGTTCTGTTGCCTGCTCTTTTTATCAAACAATAATTTGGATGCAATTAATAATTTTACAGTAACTGAATTATACGAATGACATCGACGTGTAACTGGCATATTTTTGCTTCACTGAATGCAACAATATGTACTTATTTTTTTATGATACATATGTACATAACAAAATGTAATAATATTAATGCCAATTCATCATACATTTAGAGACCTGTATCACGTTCCAAAACTATGTACCTATGTTACAATTATATTTTTTTTAAAGTCACTGGAGATTTAGTTTCTATGGTATTAAGTCATCAGTTAGTTGTAATTATAAATGAAATATTAATAGGTAAGTAAACTGTGCAGTAAAAAAACATAAAAATGTCAACTATATTTTTAAATTTAAATCTGAAATAATCTTTAGCTGTCTTTGAAACGGGTATAGATTTCAGTGAAAGATATCGTTGTGTATGTTAGAGATGAGGATTCCATTGTATTGGTGGCTCATTCTGACAATAGGGTTATAATAAGACGTGTTGTTGGAAAATTCTTCTAAACTGAAGATATTATAATTGCGGTTACGAGATCTGAAACGAGTGTAACAAAAGAAGGATTACACAAGAAGTCAATGCACGAATGAATGATTTTGTAAAGAAAGGTAAAATCAATGTATTTACAGGGGATTGTATTGTTTAATAAGTTAAGTAGTAAACTGAAGTATGAAACTATAAATATAAACTAGCTATGTATGACACCCTCGCAATAGCTATTGGCGCTTTATCTACCAGAACAACTTAGAGGTTCATTTACGCCTAGTGAAAGATGTGCTGTGCTGTGCTGTGATCAGAAATGAGGAGATCCGTAGACGAACTAAAGTAACCGACATAGCCCAGAGAATCAGCAAGTTGAAGTGGCAATGTGCAAGGCACACAGCACGCAGAACTGATGGTCGATGGGGCTGCAAAGTTCTGGAGTGGAGGCCACGAACCGGCAAGCGCAGCGTAGGACGTCCACCCACAAGGTAGACAGACGACCTAATAAAGACCGCAGGAACGCGCTGGATGCGAGCCGCTTCCAACCGGTCTTTGTGGAAGTCTATGGGGAAGGCCTATGTTCAGCAGTGGACGTCCTACGGCTGAAATGATGATGATGAAAGATGTGCGTACCTATTATAACATTATATTTGTAGCAAGGGATGTTCAAGAAAAACGTGAATAGGTACTTCTTAGGCAAGCGTGCCTACTCTATCTTCGGTCACGTAGTTACTTTTCATCAGGTGAGGTCGTGATAAAACGCATGCCTAGTCTATTGTAAAAAAATTCTTCACGTGACAAAAGATCCATCCGTTATGATTATAAACAGGTAAACAGCCAACCGAGCGACGACGAAGGTAGGTACTATTACAGTACGTTCATTAACACCTCTATAGGAAGTGCCCTACATGGGAAGGAAGTATTTAGGTCCACGCACACAATGTGAGCAAAACTATTTGAAACTGGCATTCTTCACATTATTGTATGTTGTTGCTAAATAGTAAGGATTTATTTTTGTTACAAACTTTTATCTCATTTTTAATGTAAAAGTAATGAGATAAACGAAACGCTCTCTTGAAGTAAGAGATAACGCGAACATTGCAGGGGTACCCAAAACTTTGAGTAACAAAACAGACCCAGGAAATCTCTGCATACACTTTTAAATTTGGGTGGTAATCTCAGACATTATTTGAGAGGCTAATATGAGACTATATAAAAGGCTATATAAGGCTGGTATTTATAGCTAAAACTATATATTTCAAGAAGGAAAATAAAAGGCTACTCTTTGGTTACGAAACTATAGAGTATCCGACTTAATCAAATGTGATTGGATTACTCACAATAAGTAAAGATTTGTATGTCTGTATTTGAATATGTATATTATTTACTATACCATGACAAACCATAAAATTAACTAGAACTAATCATACACCAAGCTATTTGTTTATGTTTATCTAAAACTAAGTTAGTATATACGCTTTATATGTTCTTACCAAGCTCGGCAGCTTTGGATCCTGGGCCGTTCAATTGAAGGTCACTTCTTACATCACAATCTGTAAAAAAGAAAACGTCGTTACGACAGCCGGTAAATCACACTAATGCTATAAATGTGAAAGTTTGTGAGTTTTATTTATTATATAGGTATTTTTTTTAATGCTTGACAGGCTACGTGTTTGACCACAACTCACCTGACGTTAAGTGACGAAGTGGTCGAAGTAACGTAAAGCACACTTAGCCTAGAATGGAACTGGCTTTCAAGTGCGGCTGCCGGAACACACCGTTAGATGCTTGGCGCAGATTTTGAACTTGAGGGTGGTAACTGCTATTCATTGTTTCCAGATAAATGTTTTTCTAAAACGTTTTGTTGGTTTTTTTTTCATTTACTTTCATGTATATACAATATAGGTAAATTCTATATGATATATATATGGTTCTAAATTACATACAGGCGATACTTTACCAAGTTATTTATTTTATTAGTTACATTTATTTATTAAACAAAATAAACAAAACCCTTCAATTAATACTATTTACAAAATTTATACAAAAAACTTAATCTAAAAGTCCGTCAGAGGAGGGATAAGTGGTCAGAATGCTGACAGCATTACTACGCTGGATGGCAATGCTTAGCTTTTGACCAAAGTAGATACCAGCATTCTGGTCACCTGAAGCCTCCTCTAAACGTTTGGCCAGGTCCCGATACAGTTCGAGAGCGGCCGGCCCCCACGGACCTAAAGTTTCAACCCCAAACGGCACAAAAAGATACATTTTATCCAAATAACTATATTTGTGGCGTTTGAAGTTTTCAGCTTTAGATGCGGCAGCACCAGCTTGCCCGAAGTCACAGGAAGATGAGACGGCGCCAAGGAGTCGACACAAATGGCGTCCCACACAAGAGGCCGTCCCATCTTCCATGGGATAAGGAATGTTATGTATCAAATCTACTAATTAGTACTAGTAGTATCTACTTATTAGCAGAAAAAAAATATCAATAATACTTTACTCAGTAAAAAAACCCAAACAAGTTACACAAATAGATACATTGTAAGATATACCAATCGTATGGATACTATTAATGACCAACGAGTATGTATTTTGTGTATATGTTATATATACTTATTCACTTATTCAAAACACTTCAGCCTTGTGCACAAGGATTTCTGATGTCAATAACATTTTATCCCTTTTATTCTCTACTTGATACGAGTGTCAAATTCAATGGTTGTACATATGTACTTTAAATACCTGTAAAAGTATTGATCATTTCGCGTGCTAAGCACAAACATTATTCTGTGAATTTGTCACAGCAAATTGTTACTGACTGTGAAAAATATACCGCAAAATAATTATAATGTCGCCTCATGTTTGTTGGGTTCTTTCTGAAGTAAGCTGTTTAACACTAGCTCGATAAATGGTTTGTGCTACGGCAGTCACACTCAGAGAAGAAACTAGAAATCAATTTGTTAGATTTACGCTTCACGTAAATTATAAAAAAAATGTACGGAAAGTTGGACAGCGCTCGGTGCCTTTGGCGGCTTGGCGCCCGTTGGCGCTGGCCTAGCTTGGAGTAAATGGTAACTAATTTTTCAAAACTTGACTAGCGTAATTCTTGCCACAAAAGCTAGAGCCACAAATATATTTTCACCTATTAAGATTGGAGGACGTTATATCAAGTTGCCAATGAATAAAAAAAAAACTCAGTTAAGGTAAAGTTTAACTGCCTCAGATGAGCGCGGCCTGCGATGTCGGCCTAAGCTGCGGTTAGGGCCTGTACACAATGACTTATTACCATTCAGGTTAGACAATCACGAAAAAATTACGCATGGTCCGGGCCTTTACTTGCCAAACCAATGCTATTTGTAATGAATGCGGCAATAAGCAGCTCCACATAAAATATTGGGGGTTAAATCTCTAGAGGCCCCGCTGCTAAATCAGGTCAGTATTATTTACTTACTGTGAGGTTTGGGCCCGGGGTCAGTTTCTACCATCCTATGCGGGCGGGCGTCGAAATATGTCGGCGGTCGGCGGACTCAACGTACGGTACTGGAGCAGTTAACGCTTCCGACGGCGATCCGCTCGTCTGTAACAATACACGGTAGTCATGAGAAACAATAATAAAAAATATAATCTAGAATAATGGTAGAAACAAACCCAAGAAAGGAATGTCTACAAAGGCGCAAGTTACGGTCATGTCTAGGTAAATATCACTACAATAGCAGATTTTCTGCCGCCATGCAGTGTACACACAGTACTGTGTTCTGGTTTGAAAAGCATTGTAGCTAACGAAATAACGAGGCTGTTGAGACTAACCATCTAATAGTTATCTCAAAGTAATGAGGGCCAAAGCAGCGATTTCCTGGACTTTTGTTTTGGTACTCAAAGTACTGTGTATCGCTGCAATGGTCATGGACAGGTCTCTTACTATCAGGAGAGCGTCTCGTTCGTCTCCCTACTTTTACATAAAAATTATGCCATGAATAATTTATTGATGCGTTTCGTATGTGTATGATATTTTTAAAACACGTACGAATCAAAATCGCATTACTTAGAGACGATAGGAGCAAAATAGTTCTAATTCTGGAACATCAGACAAGTTTTATGTAGTTAACATTGAGATTATAGTGGCACCGGTCATAAAGAGAGTGAACTCGAGTATCGCACAGTTTTCCAGATGCACGAATTTTGTAAATATTAGATTAGATTTAGGAAGTTTATTTCGATAACTGGCAGAGCTTCAAGTGTTTTGCTTTTAGCGCTTGTTTCAAGTAAATGAAATAAATGTTTTATTACGTTTTTAAATATTTTCCAAGCGAGAGTGAATCTGTTGATGGATTTGGATCCGTAGATACGTATATACGAACACATTTTTTCCTATAGTTGGTAGGTACTATATCATGAGGGCCCACGAAGAAACCAGAAATGTAGTCAAAAACAAATGCCTTCTCTCATAAAAAATGACCCGCCGCCGTGCAGCTAAAATAGCCCGAAATACGCACAGAGAGAAGCACTTTCTAGTAGTTTTTTTTAAATATTTGTTTTTTTTTTTACTTTATCTACGTTTGGCCACCAACTCGCCTATTGCAAAGCGACGGTGTGGCCGAGGATGGAGCACGCTGATCTAGAAGAAATCTATTCACGGCTAGGTGCGTGTATGTGTGTGTTTATCATCGCTACAAAAAGTATCAGAAAGTATGAACTCTAGGTGAGGTAGTTATAGGACATTTCCCGAGCTTATATAAGTTGGAGATAACCACTTTAATTTCAAACGTATAGTTATTAAAAAACACGAGTATTTTATTTTTTTAGTTAGCCCCACACACGTGGTAAATTTATATCGCTATAGTGTCTCTACCATGTATAAAAAACATTTATTATACGTGCCGATGCGATACGCTCTTAGATTATAGTACGTAGTAGGCAGAGTTGGATTTCGTACTATAATTATAGTATTTGTACTACTATTTCATGCTCCGTACTAGATAATATCCATACCTAAGGATAGTACGGAAAAATACTACAATTTCGTTAACTCACTTAGAAAAGACCAAAATAGGTATATATGACACCCGTTTATAGCCAAATCATCTGTAAAAAAAAATATCATTGAGTATTGTTTGACAGCTTACCACAGCACATTGTGGTAAGCTGTCAAACAATACTTCTTCTTCATCTTTTTTGATTTTGGCTTCGCATTTTGTCTTAAAATTGTAACTTGCCACTGGCAAATGCTTGGGGTGCGACGCCAAAATCTAAGAAAAAAAAATTGCAGCAAAAGTGGCAACTGTACCAATTTTATTCTTTCGTATACTCGCATTAGAAGTAGTGATGTGCCGATTCGATTATTTTAGTAATCGATATATCGATTATGCGCCCGAACATAATCGATTATTAATCGATTACTAATCGATTATGCCTATTTTTATTTATTTTTAAATTTAGCAATATAACATGATGATTAATGAGATAACTATGATCAACTTGACCTATACTTAGTACGAGTAAAAAATAAAAATTAGCACTAGTATTTTATAATTTTATTTAGTAACTTAGTTTTACAGCAATGACCAATTTGCGTTTAAAAATATTATGTAATCGAGATGTTTGGGCAGTAGCCGGTTTCTCCTTAAATTTGTCACTTGTCCGGTTTTAGAGAATATCCTTTCCGATGGAACTGACGTAGCTGGAATACAGGAGTATTTTAAGTGTAGTTTGTATAAATTGTCATTATTCGTTTTCATGCCTTTCCAATATATTAAAGGATTGCTTTTTCTATCAAGTAACGGCAACTCTAGGTACTGACGTAAAGTTATTATATTCTCCGTTGAAGCAGTTGTGACTAAGTTTGATTTTTTTGTCTCAAAATGGTCCCAAATGGATTGTTTTCTTGTTTGTTCCTGATGTACTTCCTCTTCTATTGCTGGTTCACTGGTTTCTTCAGCTTTGTTTCTAAGAAAGGTGAGTTCATCTAAGCAGCGTTGTTGAGCACTGGTGGCATTACTATCTAAGCCGAACCCGACCTTCTTGAAACGGGGATCCAAAAGACAAGCAATTCCAACATGTTTATTGCTTTCTAAGGAACCAAGTCGTCTCTGTATCACATCGTGCAATGTTTCTTTTAGTTGCGTTCCAATTGATGTTTCGACGTTAGGCAAATTCAAATTATATTGTAGTCCTCGTATCAGTGGAATCACCAATGCCATTGTGGGATATTTTTCTCCGGATAATTGTTCTGTGATTTCTTCAACATTTTTTAACAGAATTACACAATCTGCTAATACCTTCCATTCATTGTAGTCAAGATTTTCAGGAGCGTTGTTAATTTCACTCAAAGTAACTGTGAGTGCTGCCTTAACTTCACATAACCTTGCGAACATAATACTAACACTATTCCATCTTGTTTCTACGTCTTGTTTCAATTTCAGCAGTTTCATATTCATATTTTCTTGTATTTTGGACAGATGTGCAGTACTTTTGGCACTATGACGAAAGTGACCGACTATTCGTCTGCATTTCTGAATGATATTCTGAAGACTATGATTTTCATTCAAAGCTTCTTTAACGCTTAAATTCAGAGTGTGTGCAATACACGGATGATGGTGTTTTCGAAGCACTTGATTTATAGCTTTTTTCATGTTGGCACCGTTATCGGACACAATGGTTACAATTTTTTCTTGAACACCAAAATCTTCAAATATTTCTTGTAGAATTTCTGCAATGTTTTCGCCAGTATTCGGATTTAAAAGTTCTCTTGTAGCAAGGACTAATGACTGCAATTCATCATTGTAGATGCAATGGCAAGTGACCGTGATATAAGACTTATTTGAATCAGATGTCCATATGTCTGTTGTGATAGCCAAGAATTCTATAGAACTTAAAATTTCTTTTATTCGTGTACATCCTTTTTCATAATATTTACACAAGATAGATTGAGTCAAACATTTTCTGCTTGGAGGTTCGTAAATTGTATCAACTCCAGTAATTTCTTTTTGCAATGTCTTTATAAATTTTAAAAATCCTGTATTTTCTACTATCTGCAGTGGTTGGAAATCTTCACAAATCATTTGCAAAAGAGCAGTGTCAATATTATTTCTCTGATTCTGACTAAGTTGCCTTGTGACTATTGTTGTAGACAATGTACATTGTTTAAACTTTTTGGTCCTAGGCTCGACTTCGTCTTTCGTCGTCGTTTCAGGTTGGTCGGTATTTTTGCTTGTGGAAGGCCTCTCATCTTCAAGTAAATGAATGCGTTTCAGGTGTTCACGAAGATTTGTCGTGTTCCCGCAGAATTTGAGAGTCTTATTACACAGATTACATGATGCTTCTTGATTCGATTTCGTAAAATGTGCCCACACGTAACTAGAACTCTCACGTCGCTTCATTCCAAAATAAACGTTAAGCACTTTAAATAAATTTTAATATTACGCACGTCTAACACTCTCGAGGACTTTCTTATGTTTGGCGGTAAATAAACTTGTAAAATTTGAATTTGTCTACTCAAAAGTAGATTGGGAAAACCCCTAATAGAAATGAAACATTTATATAAGAAAGTCCCTATAGTAAAAAAGAAAAATGCAGGCATTTTATATGGGGAATCCCCAGTTTTACCACTGAACGTTTTGAATGTAAATATAAACCGTATAGCGTATGGTATTTTACTTGGGAAGTCCCTCTCACAGATTTATTATTTAAGGTTGGGATAGATTGAACGATAAAAGCTAATTTTTAATGTCACTGTCAGAAAAAATCGATAACTATCGATCATTCCAATGATAATCGATTACGGTCGATTAACTAAATAGTCGATTAATCGATTATTAGTAATCGATTTAGCACATCACTAATTAGAAGAGATGTTTTTATGATTACATGAAAATAATAGTCAAGAACTTACATAATTTAGAACAGGAGTAAATTTTGTATAAACATGTTGATTTTAACTATCTATTTTATTGATTAATAGCTTTTTTTTTAAATAATGTAAGATTTAAAATAAGTGTACTATCGGCGTACTACTATTTTGATGGTCTTGTACTATATTTTTCAACGTACCCGAATCCAACCCTGGTAGTAGGCCTTTAGCGTGACTTTTTCAATTTTCTTAAAATGTTCTGTGTACCTACGTCACTAAGTCAATATTGACGTAATATAAATTCAACGTATTGTTTTTAAGCAACTTCTGATTATTCAAAGTGTTTTAAATCGCAACATCTTGCAAATTAATACACCCTATTAATTTGCAAGAGGTTGCGATTTTTTGTGAGTACACACTGAAGAGTTGCATGCACGTCCCACGTTACATCTAAAAATATGTCACTGCTTATTCATAGATACCACAGATTATTGTATTTGTATGCGGTAAGATTGACGTATTTGTGTGCGTAGTTAGCGTCTGACAAGCGGTAATTGTAGGACCTAGGAGACTTTTCCCATTTTCGACGCAACCCTTTGCCTACGTTTTGCCTGAAGATACCTGGAAAAGATCGCTTTTAAAGATAAGGTCGGCAGCTGTTACACCTGTTAATTAAGTTTATGTCTTTAGTATTATATATATTTTGGTGTGTGCAATGAAGAGTTAATCAATCAACGTACCTACATCTGTACATTTTTTTGTATGCATACGGCTACAAAGACTAAGGAAGTAGCAAATTTATCTTTAGGTTATGACGATTTTTGCCGAGTCAAGAGCTAAGTAAATATCGAGAAACGCTTCATTGCTTTTAGGGTTGCGTACCCGAACGTTGCCATATTTCCAAATAATATGATTTATCTTACGACGTCTGTGTGATCTTTTTTAACATGGACTTTTAGCAGATAATGGAAATTAGTTGTTAGATACACGAAATATTAACATATTTTGATATTTTTAAATAAATTGAAATGCGACGTGTAACGATATTTTTTGTTTATTTTTGTTTCATCGTAAAAAAATATTTCTACGTGTTACATTAAAAACAATAAACTTTATAGGTACGTATAATTACTTATAGTGTTAATAACTATAATAAAGCAGTTAAATAATAAAACCTAGAATGACTTTTACAATCTAAATAAAACATGTGTTTTTAGTAACATAATTTATTCCTTCATCAACTTTTTTTTTATGTGAAAAATAATGAGACGAACGAGACGCTCTCCTGATGGTAAGAGACAACGCCTGTCCATGACCATTGCAGCTTTACACAGAACTTTGAGTGACGGAACAAAGACCAGGGCATTGGCACTGCTTTGGCGCTCATTACTTTGAGACTTTCGATGGTTAGTCTCAACAGCCTAGTAATTTGGCTAGCTGCAGTACTCTTCAAACCGGAACACAGTAATGTATACACACTACTGCTTGGCGGCAGAATATCTGATACTGCGGTGGTACCTACCTAGACGACCTCCTGCTAAGGAGATCTACCACCAAGTAAACAATACATACAAGTAAGTACTATACATTACTTTATATATTACTTATTAGTTTTCTCCTTCTTAAAATTCCTTCTTCATCTTAAATATTGTCTTATTCCAATCTCTCAAACAGTCCGTTTTAATTTGTTGAAGATGTCTTACTATCAAATGCAATTCTTGTTACGATAGACAGCATTATCTATTTCAATTTTAGTAAATAAATATATGTGTATTTGTTTTGTTCACCGACTATATTACTTATTCAAATGTTGTTTAGAAGAAATCGTTTTAGACGATAAAACGCCATATGCTTAGAATGTTTGTGTTTAGTAGTTCAATTGTATTTTAAGATGAACAATACTCGTTTCGTTGTTTTCTATTCTATCTATTGTGAGGTAGTGAACCCTTGGCACACGAGTTCAATTAGCACTTGCCAGTTTTTACGCGGTCGAGTGTCGAGACGTGCTACTCGACTGAGTGGTATGGTCACTTTATAAATAAGTGAATAAATTTGCTCGCACGCTGCACTTATTAATTTTCTGTTTGGATAGCCAAGTACCTGCCTGCTTGCATTAACTGAAACCGGTCCTTGTTTTGTATTATAATCAATAAATTATTTTAATTGCGAAGATAAACGACTAACTGGGTTTACTGAAACTCATGTCGACATATTGGAGGCGCTAACTTAATCGTCGTTTTTTCAATGTCGATTGTTTGATATTCTGTGCTTGTGGGCTCAATTGTACAGTATTATTTACACCTGGGAAACATTAAAATAAAATTAGCATAATAGCTGACTGATAGATAAAACAAATGATTTCTTGGCACTTATAACATAGCCAATAATTTTTCGATTTTACGAAGTTGTTATGGTAATTGGTAACAACTTTTTTCAACTTTTGTATCGCTTATAACTATTGTATCATAACTTTTTAAACGTTTTTTAACAATTGTCATTAACTTTTGAAATGCTAAAGAGAAACTATAAATTGTTAGGTTGTTATTAAAGCAGCTGATCGTTTTCTAGTTACTTATAGGTACTCTATGTAGATTTGGCAGCCCCGTTGTCTCATTGGTAGCATATCTGCTTTGAGAGCTGTAGGGCGTGGGTTCGATTCCCACTCAGGGCAAACATTTTGTGAATAAACAAATGTTTGTTCTGTGTCTGGGTGTTCTGTATGTATTATAAGTATGTATTTACAAAAAAAAAGTATTTATATATTCTATCAGTTATCTGACTTCCATCACACAAGCTCCGCTTAGTTTGGGGTCAGATGACGCTGTGTGTATAGTCCTACAATACAATAGATTAGTGACGAGAAAATAATGTTTTGATTATTTATTTTTTTAAATATAATTATGTCGTGTGAATTAAATAAGTGGTATTGCTACTTATATTCGATCAAATTGACTGACTGACTGACTTGTAGTAGCTTTGTTTCTTGGGCTGTGGGGCGTGGATTCGATTTCGACACAGGACAAACAGTGTGATAAATGAATAGATGTCTGTACTGTATCTGGGTGTTTTTCATGTATTATAAGTTTATATTTTGAAAAAATATAATTATATCAGTTAAATGGTTCTTCAGTTCAGTTCTACAAGCTTTGCTTAGTTTGGGGCTGATTGGCGCTGTGTCCTCGAATATTTATTATTTATTGTTTTGTTATGATACGGTCCGTAGAAACATATTATCGATCCCTATAGAATGGAGCCCGTCCATGATATTAATTTTTTTAAGACACGGCGCAAGAATTTTCCTTTTTTTATGGTTGACAAGTTAGGTGTTTGACCACAACTCACCTGATGTTAAGTGATCTTGGCGCCAACTTCGTCGATTTAAGTTTAATGATTCCTTCAAATTCACAAAACAATGTCTTTCTAGTTATTTTTTTACAAATACTATGAATTTGACGGGCACCCCGACTTGCTGCTCCTAGGTTTCGATTTTGCATAACAATTTTATTCTTTATTATTACTACTTCTTGGTCATTGTTTATTTGTTTGCCTTCTTAAAGCTGTTTTTTCACATTAAGTTGTTGATTTTAAAATACCCGCTGCAGTGATGACTAGACGAACACCTGATCTCGAGAGTAATGGGGCAAAATGTAAACCAGCGTTGTAAGAATTAACCATATAACAGCATAAAGCTGATTTAGTCCTTAATAAAAAGAAATAAGGTTGATACAAGACAACACAAGTCTGTGAAAAGTTAAGCGAGTATTGTGAAGAGTTGATGAGCGCACAATGAACGGGAAACAGCCGTCAGTGCACATTGTGCGTTAACCTTTAACTCTGATGCGAAATAATTGCATTGATGCAAAATAACACTCAACATAAGTTTCTATCTTAAAATCATCAGAGTTATCTTAGTCTCTGTTCTTAGCTCCATGTGACGTGAACCTGCTTAGGTTATGCTTACCAGTCCATGGATCGCGAGGTCAAAGTTTACGGCATACATCTATTTTATTCTGTTCTCCTCGTGTTGAAGGATATACAGAGAATCGTCCTGATAACTACTTTACATAAAACTGGGCCGCTAGTCACACATGAAAGACTTGATTTATAGTATTTTTCTTTATGAATGGATGGCGATTGTTCAGTTTACGACATGTGGAAAAGGTGTAGCCCAAAAGTTTTAACTATTGAGATCAATAAATATTGAGCGAGTGAAGCGAAGGTCTCAGTCTATTAGAAGAAAATACATTTGGAGATCGAACTCAAGCCAATAAAAAAAGGTTTGTATAAATAGTTCACGTAAGGTTTGATGATAAGTTTTTTAAGGACTAACAATTGACAGGCTAGGTGTTTGGTCACAGCTCACTTGACGTTACCTAAGTGATGGTGTGGTCGAAGATGGTGCACACCTGGCCTGAGGACGATTGACATTTTCCTATCAGAGTTGTGTCTATAGTAAAAGTTTTTCACAACAAAACAGTATACGTTCATTATTTGGATTTGAACCCACGCGCTACACGTTGAAAAGCATGTGAACAGAGCGCGCTAACAACTGAGCTATTGTCGCTATAAAAAAAATATGATTCGCAATATAATATGACAAAGACCTAAAACAAATTTATATACAATGTCATAAGTTTTGCGTATACCAATCCCGAAAGGGGTCTTTTATCACATCATTTTGTAAAACTTTTACTGTAGAGGTACAACTTTAAAATCGTAAAAAAAAACGTTGACAGCTGATTTTTTTGTGATTTCAGAGTAAGTAAAAATGATTTAAAATGAAATAACTCTTTTCGTTTAGTACAAGTTACACTCATAACCCCGTATCATAAGGACAACTGCAAATAAGTCTACACGTACACATCCAGTTTCAAAGATCTAGATCCAGATCCAGTTACGAAGATTCAGGCAGTAAAATAAAAAAATAGGCAGTCATGGGACTGCCGACAGAAATGAAAGGACAAACACGTCAGTTTTTTCTTTTAAAAAAACGCGGCTAAAGAAGTTTTCACTTCAAAAATCGACAGTTTTTTGATAAACGCGTAAAGTTTAATATAGCATTCATTTACTGTAGCAGCTATAAATATGTAAACCGCGTTATTTCGTTATTGTTTTATTTTGAAACAAGGCATGTATAACAAATTGTCTATACATAAATTACACATGCTAGTGTCACGTGCGCAACATATGCGACATTTTATTTTATAAATTTTAACGTTACTTATATTTTGTTTTTGTTCTGTACCATTTTTAGTTTATTTTTAATTTAGCCGCTTCCGTGAAAAAATTACAACCAGAAAATATCTGATGTGACTCGTATAATAATCACCTCGGGCTGAATCCTGGTTTAGCCTGACTGGGTTTACACTGAGTTTTTAAAAATGTGAAGTGGATTAGACTGAATGAAATTCATTGCTGAAACATTATCCAAAGCATTGTAGGATCATGTCATCTTTGGTTGGGGAGGGAACACAAGAAGTCAGAAGTGAATTTGAGTGTTAATACCTATTCAAAGGGATAATTTCGACGTACACCTGGGTTTCATATCCTAGGCACTGTAACGCAATATATCCGGGACCCGTACGGTGAATCATCGAATGCCTAAAACTGTTGTCTCCATTTCTATTTTCGATCTTTTTACTGGACTACGTTTCATGTTTACGTAGCATGTACATTTAAAATTATAGTTACAACGCTTTTAAGGTGCTACTCTTAGCGGTCATTCTAGTTTTCAGGGTTAGCTAGGTCAGGGTCACGGGTGTGGAGGGTAGAACTTTTGTGGAATACAGGGATTGCCTTGCGTTTAGGAGTGGCACTCATCGTTTAGATTTTGTTATTTCATACATTTAGTTTCAGTGTCATTAATTTTCTGTCGTGCTTGTCAGTAATTTTCCGGAGTAAGTAGGTAACTGAACTATGTTTTCTACTTTCTATTCAATAGCTTAGATATGATATTATTATTTACTTTTACATTCCAATCATATTCAATTGTATGACATGCAAGTACGGAGTTATTAATAAATTATTGTACTATGTCGAATTGTAGATAGTTTTTTTTTTAATTTCAGGTCAGCTTCTTTTTTAGTTTTTGACGTCGTACTTTGTGCATTTGCCAGTTTTACAAAACGCATATTAGATAAAAGTTATGTAAGTCACAGTCAAAGTCACATGAACTTAGTCAGTCGGGTAACACCGCGTTGCGCAGTTCGTCAATTTATAAAGAGACTTAGTGATGTTGGTGATGTTAGTAGAATACCTACGTATGAGGTAGTGCGAGGTTACAAATAAACTAATCACCTACTTGAGCATGCTGCGTTTAGCATAAACAGATTCCAGTGATCAATCTCCTTCACTGATAACATCGTTTCCAAGAATAAGAATTTTGGCGAAAACTTAATACGACATTATATGAAGACCAGCTGCGCCCCGCGGTTTTACACGCTACATTTTTTCAGGATAAAAAATTATTCGAGGGTGTCAGCTTCCCCCATACCAAAGTAAGGTAAGGTAAGGTCTGTTCATGACCATTGCAGCGATACATAGAACTTTGAGTAGCAAAACAAACAGGGCATCGAAGCTTTAGCGCTCATTACTTTGAGACTTTCGATTCGATTTCGATGTGATTTCGCTAGATGCAGTACCGTTCAAACTGGAACACAGTAATGTTTGCACACTACTCCTTGGCGGCAGAATATCTAATACTGCGGCGGTACCTACCTAGACGACTTCCTACTAAGATCTACTATCAAGTAAATATAGTATATAGCACGTTATAAATTGGACTAAATGAAACATTGTTCCATATAAAAATTTATAACTATTATTTATTTACCACTAAGAATTTCTTTGAGAACACGTTCGCCTTATTAATTCATTCTACAGATAAACCAAAACTAGACTGGCTGCAAATAAACATTACCAAATAATTAAGTATACAATTTATTTTACTGCATTAACTCTGCATGCAACGGAAATTTTACTGTTCTATTTTTAGTTAAATAAATAAATATTGTCGATCATTTTAAATATAGAAATTTGGCAAGAAGCATTTTCTTATAGTACACATAAAGGAAAAAGTGTACATTTTTAATTTAATCACAAAAAAGCGTCTTTATGCAAGGAATGAAAACTAGAATTTATCATAACTATCCATACTTGGCATCAAACTCCAAGACAGAGTTCGTAACACCGATGTCAGGCGATGAACGAGAGTTTGAGACGTCGGTCGGTGTCGCGATTATGAGCCTCAAGTAGAGCTGGCAGGACAAGTGATGACAGGTGGAGTAAGGTTGCAACAGAGTGGTGGCTTAGGCAAGATAAGTGGAGCGTTGGTCGTCTAGCCGCAAGATGGGTCGTCGATATAGTCACTGTCGCGGGTCGAACCTGGACCAGATTAGCACAGGACCGAGGCAGATGGCATGACAAGAGAGATACCCAGCACCCTATACCCAGCATTGGGACAAAGAAGGGTGTGGATGATGCTCTCTGTGGGCTAGTCTGCCTCGCACTTGCCTTTGTTTTTTATGACTATGAACTTCTATAAATTTTATACAATAATACATATTACTTTAGTAGGTACGCTATATGTTGCAAATAAAGTCCCAAGAAAAATTCGTCAAAGTTACGGTTAATATAGATTTACGCATGTTCTTTTATTACATTAATATTACACATGCAAAAGTGTAGGTGTGCAAATATAAAAAATGTGAATGTTTGTTCTTATTCAATTCGATAACAGCTGTGTACAATTTTAATGTTTGGTATGGAAATGACCAG
Organism: Biston betularia; assembly: GCA_905404145.2. Classification (NCBI taxonomy): domain Eukaryota; kingdom Metazoa; phylum Arthropoda; class Insecta; order Lepidoptera; family Geometridae; genus Biston; species Biston betularia. The sequence continues at coordinate 4,850,108 of FR989877.1, forward strand.
CAAGCAATTCAACCTAGCAACATTTTTTTTTAAATGTAATAGTAATGAGCCGAACGAGACACTCTCCTGATGGTAAAAGATAACGCCTGTCCATGACCATTGCAGTGATACACAAAACTTTGTGTAGTAAAACAAAGTTCAAGGCATCACAGCTTTGGCGCTCATTACTTTGACACTTTCGATGGTGAGTCTCAACAAATTCGCTAGCTGCTTTTGCTAACATCGGTTACATTTATCCCGGAAAAATATACGTTTCAGGGAAAGTGAATACTTTTGTTTATCTATTGTGATAATTTGTTGCCAGACCTATTTTTTTCCTCAATCACAACCCCTCAAATTTTATTGCGACGCATAATGTTTTATGTGTTTTCATTTTAAAGAATATACTTTTAAAATGGTACCATAGAAATTACATTCGATTGAGTAGTTTGAACGATCTTACAGAACATTACAATAACAGTATATAGTACGAGAGCGCGCGAACGAACTGACAAGCGTTGTATGATGTATTACCGACTTTACGATGTCATTGCATCGAGCGCCACGTCGCGCACTCATTTTGAAATTCCATATCTCATAAACTAATCTATGCATCGAAATAATTTTTTTACACATATTTTTTAGGGGCATATAGTCGGTTTTTTAAATTGTAAATTTATATTTTTTATCTTTCTGTCACTAATAAATATTATAAGCTAGCTAAGTTCGACCCGCAGTTTTACTCGCGACTTCTAAAATAATAAACTTATGCGCATTGGAAATTTCATGCAATTCCAATAAACCCTTAGCGTGAAGCAGTAAACATACATCCTTTCGCATTTTTGGTATTAGTGTGTATGTTTGTATGATTATATGATTATATATTGTAATTTCTTATATGATTGTAATTTCTTAACGCTGTAACGGCTTGTTAGATTTGATGAACATACTCGTACTATACAGAAAGCTAACACATATATTAACTTGTATTTCCAAAAACGCGAGCGAAATCCTTATCAGCTAGCAATTAATAAAATTGTGAATTACAAGGTTTCCTACAGTTTCTGCCGTTGTCATTATTCTAGTGCTTGTTTTTATGTTAATTAATAGCTACGTTTTATATATCTTGTATAATGTATTGCTATATTATACAGAGTATTTGGGCAACTGCAGAGCTCGCTCGGTGAATGTAAATTTTAAAACCCGGAAATCTTCGCGTTATAGTGATGGGATCTAGCTAGATCGATAATTCGCTTCCATTTTGAGTTGAGATTTAGTTAGATCGATTTTTCGCTGCCATACACTGCCGATTTTATCGAAATTCTTAGAAGTTTTTAGATGTAAAAAAATAATGCTCGTTTAATAGTATTAGATATATTATACGCACCTATTAACTAAGTGTATAAACGGTTTGTAGCTATAGATAATTTGCTAAGGCTGTAAAATGTTTCAAAGCACTTCCTGCTACTGAGAACAGTAACTGATCTATGTTAAGGCCAATGGGTCTAGTATATATACACGCGCACATATTTAAAACGAATTCATATAATGCCTACGAAAAGTTATTTTCGTATTAAATTATATGGGAAATGCCTTGAAAAGGTTCTCGTTTAAACTTTCCAATGCAATCGTAAAGGTGGTCTATCAATAAATGTCCAGCCAACTAGACGACACTTTAGTCATGTTATATACCAACATATTTCTCTTATACATTAAATTATTTTAGATACATACACATAACAAATTCAGTTAAATATTTTTCAACGAAATAAAAGTAAATGAATACACACAGCGCCATCAAAAAAAAATCTGCAAGGAAAAAAAACTTCTTCTTTTTTTGGAAATTCTTCTATTTCTTCAACATTTCTGATATAGTATCTTTATATCATAACAGGCATGTTATGATATAAAGATACTATATACATATATCTAAGTAAAGTAGCGTTTAACACGCCAATGATTTAGCTAACCTAAATTTACGTTATTTTATGAAAAGGTAATTTTTTTAAGCGAACAATTTATCCATATCATTGGTATTTGGCTATTTCACTAGTATATCTGCTTCCAGAACTGAGGGGCGTAGATTCGATTCCCACACAGGACAAACATTTGTGTGACTATTAATGTATGTTGTTTGTCTGTGTTTGTAACAAATTAAATATTTAGAAATATGTATACAATAATAAAGTAACTAGGAGACCGAGCGACCCTTAAAAACCACGGCATAGCAAATTTAATGAAGATCTTTAGACCCGTTTTCGAGATTTCAAAACATATAGGTGTGTATATTACAAATACTAGCTGCGCCCCGCTACATGTTTTCGGATAAAAGTAGCCTATGTGTTAATACAGTGCCTCAGCTACTTCCATAACAAATTTTATCCAAATCCGGTTAGTAGCTATTGCGTGAAAGAGTAACAAACATCCATCCAGCCATACTTACACGTTTGTAATATTAGTGGGATTGCTCGTTTAATAGAGTGTAGAATAGAGTATAATAGATAGATATATAAGTATTCTATCAGTTACTTGGTTCCCACAGTACACGTTTTGCTTGGTTTGAGGCTAGGTGGCGCTACGTGAAATGAACTATGACATTCATTCACTTTTCAATGTTTTGAAAAAGGTTATTCATCCATCGATAAAGCTTGTGTGTTTGATTTAAAATATTAAATGAATAAAATATGATATGATGTAATAATGACATGTATTTTTATTTTGAGCGCGTTGATGATAGTTACGTAAAACACAAGGGTCAAGACCACATTGACTTGAAATGTCTTGACATGTTACTCATGCTGATTACACTAATAAGCTTTAACTAAATTAGAATCCGTTAACCGTGAGGGTGAAGTTTCGGCAGCCCGGTTGCGAGACCATCTGACTTCCAATATAGGGGTTCTGGGTTCGAAACCCACGTCAGGCACATCTGTATTTTCTAAGTACTACATCATCATAAAAAAAACAGTGCTCGATGATTTTTTTTTGAATGTAAAAGTCATGAGACGATCGAGGCGCTCTCCTGATGTTAAGAGATAATGCCTGTCCATGACCATTGCAGCGATACACAGAACTTTGAGTAACAAAACAACGTCCAGTGCAACGCTGCTTTGGCACTCATTACTTTGAGACTAGATGGTAAGTCTCAACAGCGCAGTAATTTCGCTAGCTGCAGTACCCTTCAAACTGGAACACAGTAATGTTTGCACACTACTACTTAGGGGCAGAATAAATGGTACCTACCTAGACGACCTCCTGCTAAGGAAATCTACGAACGTGCGTCTTAGGACGTGCTCGAGGCGGACCTGCTAAAGGCGGCTGGTGGCAAAGGGATGCGGACAACAGAAGACAATCGCAGGCATGAAGCAATCGATAAGTGAGATAAGCTTACTTCCCGTCTTGACAAACATTAAAAAGCTGATGATGCCAGCTACCTTAGCTCACTGAACTAAAATAATGATATGTATGTATGCGCGGTAAACAGATATAATTACAGTTTACACTCTTTACTTTGTAGTTTCAATTACATTTTACATTTAAGTGTGACTGTGAGAAACGTTTTTATTTTTAAATTTGACACGTAGAGTGCATAATCATAAAACGAATGAGCAATGGAACATTTTTCTCCTTGAAAATTTTGTACAATAAATAGAACATTCAGAATTTTCGGCTCTGTTATCCACTAGACTCAATTTGGTCGAGTTTACATCACCGCGGCCGGACATTTTGTATTCCATTGTCAGTGCTGCTCTTTAATCATACAATAGTGTAGGTAATTACGTTGTTATTATAATAACAGTTGTAAGTATATCCCACCCAATTATATTAGGCAGGTAGATGATTGTAACAATTTGTGGGCCGTGAAATAAACAAACATCCACTTACCTAATCGGGGGCGTAGGGTTGCGAATTCTAAACTACCGGCATAAAGTTCCGATAAACATGACCTGCGAAGTTCGCAGTGAAAATGTTTGATGTCACAAAAAAGTAAATAAACTCGCGTCAAAAGTCACTATTTTGAAACATAACACGTCACTTCCGGTCCTGAGCATTCGCATAGGGTAGATTGCGATATGACGGGAATAAGTCGTTTTTTAAATTATATAGCGCACTGTCTGCTGAATGAACGAGATACAAAGAAGCGATTTGTTTGCAGTCACGATGTTTTTGGTCTGGGGATACAGACGTGCGCTCGTGCGGAGCTGTCGCGGGGTTCTGGCGCACGGCTGCTGGAGGCAGTTGTTTTTTCACCACCAGCACTCCGCCCCTCCTCACAACACCGCTTGCTTATCACACCATATTGTTTCAAACAATTAATCGCTAAACCTGCAATCTTTATTTTGGAGTTCAATACAATGATTACAACTATTCGAGGTCTTGTTTACATCACCTTTGTTTCCTGGAATACAGGAATTGTTTTCTAAAAGCGCTCTATAATTAATATCTTGTATACTTGTGTCATTTTAAAACTTTCACGGCTGGATGTCATAATGATGTTTATTACCGGGTCTTAATCGTGCACAAAATACAACAAAAAAAACTAATTTCATAGTATTTTGTGTTTTGTAGAAAACAGACTTACATTATTGTAAGTTGAAACCAAACTGACAGTGTACGACAATTTTAAGTATTATTACTCATTGTAGTTTGACCTCTAATTTATATGGTTGATTTTTATTTTTCACGAATAATCTAGTTTCTAAAGTCGCAATCAGTTTTAAATGTATCTTGATTCGTGCCTTGGTCATCGTTAACTATCACATATTAACAATACTGGTTTAACTTAAAGCTGTTATATCATGTCTTAATCCTTAACCATATTATATAACCTACACCGTAATATGCAGTACAAGTAGTTTAATATAATATTTTTTTTACAGTTGACAAGCTAGGTATTTGTCAACAGCTTACCTAATTTAAAGTGACGGTTTGGTCGAAGAAATTAACACACAGCTACCCTGGAATTGAACTGGCTCTCAGGCGAGGCTGCCGGAACACCGTTAGGTGCTTGGTTTACCATTAGATTTTCAACTACTGAGGGTGGTAACTAGCCAGCCGTATACTAGAAAATACCCTACCACCATGCTATGGTTTCCTCACGATGATGTTTTCCTTGATTAAGCAGCTCAAGCTTGTTGTTGGGGTTTGAACCCACGCCCTTCGGCGTCTGAACCGAACGCGCGTACCACTGAGCCATCATCGCTACAAACAATCGCAATCTTTAGTGTATCTTTGTAGTTAAACCAGCAGTACTTTATTTATACTTTCTGTTTAGGTAGGTATGTACATGACGTCCTAAAAAATTAACTGTAAATAAGTAAATAATTTTGAGCGATATACGAGTAAAGTTGGTACAAATGTTTTTGGGTATCTACATTTTTAGTGTACCTAACTGTGCAAGTAAATAATTAGAATTTTCATTTATTTTTTTCCACATAGCAATCAAGCATGCAGGCTGCCAGATGGTAAGCAATCACCGTCGCCAATGAATATTTGCAATACCAAAGGCACTACAAATACGTCGACCTTTTAATTTTCCTAAATTTTTCTTTTGCTTATTCTTTTACTAGAGTGACCTGCAAATATTAGCCAACCCCTCCGTCCTTAAAAATGATAATACCACGCGCGGTTTTTCTAATTCGATAAATCAATAAACATGGGTTTAGGTTCTTAGGTAAGTACAGATATTTGCTATGAATTTACCATAGCTTAGCTAAGTGATAGAACTTGCAGAGTAAGATGTCATAGCAAAATAATTTTTAAATATCAAGCAGACTAATAGAAACGAGTTTATTTTGGATATGCGATGAACCAACTTCAAAAAGAAGGTAGATTCTCAATTCTCATCGAATTCTCTGGTATACGATGATGGCACAGTGGATGGCGCGGTCGGTTCACACATCGAAAAGCCGAACAATGAGCTGCTCTAGCCGGTGATGGAAAACATAGTGAGGAAACCAAAGCCTAACCTAACGGCATGTTCCAACAGCCTCACTTGTGAGGTTGTTCCATTCCAGGCTAGGTGTGCTTTACCATCATAGACCACACCTACACTTAACATCAGGTGAAACACCTAACTTGACAAACTTAATAAGAAAAATGACGTCAAGAAGCTCGCGGAAGTGATTGTTTCAAAACTTTCATCAAAGCTTGTGCATTAGTTTATGAACCTGTTTTAATACTTTTAACAAAACTATCCAAATACCCTCCTGACTTCTAACAATTATTATTCACATGATAGGCTAGGTGTTTGACTGCACCATATATATAATGTAAAAGATAAAAAAACCGACTCCATGACCCTTAGGCCAACAAACCCACTGCTCCAATGAAACAGCGAGGTTTCGGAGTAAACGATAATAACATCGATGTGTACAATTTTTTTAGATTTAAAAACCACTTGATATATGGGACCACCTCTGAAGTATGATCTACCAAGCAAAAAAAAGAATCATCAAAATTATCGCGTAATAAACATTTAAAAAAAATACGGTCGAATTGAGAACCTCCTTCTTTTTTGAGTCGGCTAAAAATGGTATGCGCCTGCCTAACTACATTATTTGAAGTTTTAAACTGCAAAATAATGCCTAAAATACCTTATTGTTGCATAGCTAATACTTATTTATTTCCTTAATCATGGAGCAAGAAATAAAAAAAAAACATCGTTAATTACAAACAAAAAACCGATGATAATTCAAAGCGCTATTTTTGACTGAACAAACTTAAGAATACGAGTACATTAAAGGTAGTAGGTTATTCGCATTATTTTCCTTATTACTTGCATAAAAAAATATTAGTTGAAATATAGTTAGTACAAATATTTGCCGATACGAAACACTTCTTAGTATTCATGGAAGGTTTCGGGGATTTTATTAAATTGAGATTTTACTTACATACGTATATCACAGTGTAATTAAACTGAACGGAATAGTTTTAAGTAAATAGATGGATAAACTCTTCATTGCTAGAAAAACAATTAGATGTATAGCGGAACAGTTGGCGGCGTTATCGTTAAAAGTGATCTCTTCCTGCCTGGATTTTATCGATAACTTTTTTCCTTTGGAAGGAAAGAATTCAAGAACAAATTGAAAACGGTCTGTGACAGTGATAAAGATGAAAAATAAGGTAAGGATATGATCAGGTTAACGTACATAAATATCGTAGGACTATACACACAGCGCCATCTGGCCCCAAACTAAGCAGAGCTTGTGTGATGGAAGTCAGATAACTGATAGAATACATAAATACTTTTTTTGTTGTTGTAAATACATACTTATAATATATACAGATCACCCAGACACAGAACAAACATTTGTTTATCCACAAAATGTTTGCCCTGAGTGGGAATCGAACCCACGCCCTACAGCTCTCAAGGCAGATATGCTACCAATGAGCCAACGGGGCTGTTGGGGCTGTACATAAGAATAACATAGACATTTATAATACATTCTAATAAAGATACACCCTTAGACAAGTTAGTTTGAAGCTATGTTAAATGTCCTAGGATGTTTATTATTTATTAACCGACTTCTTTTATTTTTATTTATTTATTTTTATTAAAATAATACAAATAAGTAGTATAAATTCATGTAACAATAAAATTAAGTAAAAAATTAAAAATGTATTACATTGTTTATTAATGTTTTAATTTATTGTTTATACACACAAACATTTGACCACAGAGAAAGGCATTGTAAATTTAGTTCCGGAAAAAGATTTAGCAAAAAAACAAACAAGTAATTTTCTAGTAGATGAAGTGTTACTAATTTATCTATCTATTGTTGTAATTAATCATAGTAGTATTGTACTAGATTGTGATTAATTCTTTTAAAAGCGTTTAAAAAACGGTTTATCATTGGAATATAATTTATAGGAAGAGACGTCGCCTGGGATAATATTGGTTTTATTTGCATTTATGAACGAATCATTGAAGCAGATTGTTCTGATGACATTTTTAATGAGACTGGACTCGACACGCTATGGAGCGTGATTGATAGTGGCAATACCAACGGCAATGGTAACACTATAATCACAATTGTGAAAAAAGATTCTTGCTAACGTGTCCTTTGATTTATTTATGAGAAATTAACCCTATTCTTCGAGTAGACCGATGATAATGCTAAAGAAGCAATTTAAAATGAAATTGTCTGTGCAATTATACTAGTCTAGTTATTGAATAGGTCCTGACTTACTATAAAGGTCAAGGAGTTTTGCAATTTGGCTTGGCAGAGTGTTACACTTAGCCAATAAGTCTTCTTCTACGCCAGAGCCCGCTAACTTTTCTGCGCGGTTTTCATATACACTTTATGATAGTATGTGTGTGCTTGTGTGTCTTTGTAGTAGTGGTCCAGTAATACAAAAAAACTGTAGTACGGATTAAGTAATCGTTACATACTCAAATTTAAGAAAAGAGTTTGCGAACTATCCAAATTTGCTGAGCTTGATAATGTAACTCGTAGAGTAAATAAATAAATATCGTAGAACAATTACACACAGCGCCATCTGACCCCTAACTATGCAAAAGTTTTGCTATGGAAGTCAGATAACTGATAGAATATTTAAATTCTTTTGTTGTTGTAAATACATACCTAATATAATACATACAGAACACTCAGACACAGAACAAAAAGGTATTTGTTTATACCACAAAATGTTAGAGTATTATAAGAAAAAAATTGGGAAATTTTATGCTTTATAAATTTTTGTACTGATTATTTATTCATTTATTACAAGATATTCTCGAATTAAACTGATTTTTGGTACTATTTTACCAATATTGCGGTGCGAGCGGCGGTCGCTTGAGGTCGCAAAATTTTTGTACACTAAACTGTAACATTCTGCCAAATCACAAGACTCCTTTACCTTTTGATTGCCTCTTTTTATGTTTTCAATGACTGGGCTATACTGTAAATTAAACAAGTAGGCAAGATGGAACCTACATTTTCAGACGTGAAAATAAACTTAAACATAGAAAAAACAATGTCATTGAACGATGTCCTACAAATGTAGGACATCTTAGTTTCGAGTTCATAAACGTTGTGTTTTTATTTGGCCAGTTGGTCCAATCTTTTATTTTATAATGTACATTAGTATGACTACATAATTATAAAAATAAGGCCAAGGTAAGGGCATGTATTTGGCCCACCCATCCCACTAATATTATAAATGTGAAAGTTTGGATGGATGTTTGTTAGTCTTTCACGCAAAAACTACTGAACGGATTTTAATGAAATTTGATATGGAGGTAGCTGAGATCCTGGATTAAAACTTAGGCTACTTTTTATCCCGAAAACATATAGCGGGTAACACCGCGGGGCGCAGCTAGTTGGTCTATATAATGAAAAAATGTTTATCGAGCACAAGTTCGATCATGTATGGAGTAGGTACTGCTGCCTTCTTTAGCATAGTTCTGCCAAGTACCAGCTTAAGACTTTGGATTCCATGGAAAGGAGAGCTACGAGGCTTACAAAAGATGATTCGATGGTGAATTTGAAGCTTCAGAGCCTAGCACACCGGCATGAAGTGGTCTATCCGTTTTTTATCGTATACACTACGGTGAGTGTGCCCTAGTACTACATTACCAGCGTCTGCGTTTCTACGTAGGTATATATAACTAAGTACAATCCAGGGTTGTTCAAGAAAAACGCGATTAGGTATTTCCTAGGCAAGCGGAGTACGTTTGCCTAGGTACCTAGGTGCCTAACGTATCACCCTAACGATGTATTTCTTTACCGACAACTCAAGCTCTTTGTTGGGATTTGAACCCCCGCCCTCGGCCGTGTGATCTGACCGCGATAATCATTGAGCTATAACCTGATAGCCAACCTTCAATACTAGAGATGCACAGATGATGATGATCAAAAGCACAGCTATCAAAAAGCTATCTGCAAAGTCACGTAGCGGAATTACTTATCATACACTTGGTATATAGTTTCCAACGTATAAAAGTATGATTGCAAGTGAAAAGAATGATTAGCGATCGACCTCGTCTCCTGAGCTCTGAGCTCGTGCGACAGGAACCGGTCCGCCAAGGTGAAGGTCGATCTTGTGAAAAGTGAATTCATTTTTCTTTTTGCTGCTATAATAATAATAACGTTTATTCAGAACGAACTGTACACAACATAAATATATTCAAATCAATTCTAACATGAGAATCTTTAAATTATGTGTTCCAGAAATTAAAAAAGATTAATATTATACAGACATCGGGTTCGATTCCCACCCACGATAAACATTATGTAGTTTAAAAAAAAATGTTTATTCTGTGGCTGGGTGTTCTGTATTTATTATAAGTATGTATTTACAAAAGTATTTAAGTATTCTATCGGTTAGGTATCTAACTTCCACAGTACAAGCTTTGCTTAGTCCGGGGTCAGATGGCGCTGTGTGTAATGTCCTGCGATTTTTATTTATTTATTTACATGGATCTTATAAGCCAGTGCAATTAGCACTAACTATACCTAGTACTAACTAGTGGTAAACTATATCTATAGTTGTCTGTTTTATTACACAAAATATATTTTTTACAAAATTATGTCAAAAGTAGCTGCTGTTAAAAAAATGTCAGTTGATTACAGAACTTGTTGGTTATGCGGGGCAAAAATATGGCGACATTTTCCAATAAATAAATAGTAAAAGATTGATAATATATTAGATCTATTTTGACTATACCTACACATTTTAATAACGCGTCGAACCTACGTATTTGTAAAATCAAATTTTCGGCGTCAAATTTTTCAAATTTGATTTGTCAGTTGATTACAGAACTTGTTGGTTATGCGGGGCAAAAATATGGCGACATTTTCCAATAAATAAATAGTAAAAGATTGATTATATATAAGATCAATTTTGACTATACCTACACATTTTAATAACACGTCGAACCTACGTATTTGTAAAATCAAATTTTCGGCGTCAATTTTTCAAATTTATGGTTTAGTGTGATAAGGTTTTTTTAATGTTGACAGGCTAGGTATATGACCACAGCTTACTGATCTTTCTGATTGTCTGATGTTAAGTGAAGGTGTGGTCGAAGATAAAGCACACCTAGCCTGGAAGGAAATGGACTGGAACACACTGTGAGATGCTTGCCGGCGGTTTTTTAACTTGAGGGTGGTAGCTAGCCATTCGAGTACTAGAAAGTACTCTACCATCTTCATGCTATGGTTTCCTCACGATGTTTTCTTTCAATGACAGCTCAATTTTTACGGTTAGTTAGATAGTAAGTAACTGTAGTTTAGATGCATGTAAGCAAAGTATCCTAAGTAGCTATAACATCTTTGCCCTAGTCTGGTTTTATAATATTACGTCGATGAAATTCAATTTTTTGGTCACATTTTAATTTATATTGTTTTATTCATCATCATCATCATCCACAGCCTTCTTTATCCCACTGCTGGGTATAGGCCTCTCTCTTTGCATGCCATCTGCCTCGGTCCTGTGCCAATCTGGTCCAGGTACGACCCGCGACGGTGACGATATCGTCGACCCATTGTTTTATTATTATTCTTAATTTGGCATTACGTTTTAAAAGCAATTTTTTTATGATGATGATAATGATGATGCTATTTATTTAGTTGTTCAAGTTATTTGTAAAGCATATGTGGAAAAATTCCATTCTAAAAACCCATATTACGGGGCTGTGCAAACACACTACTGTTTTCCTCTAAAACCGTTAAATTATTTATTAAGTTTTGCACACTAAAAATATTTTGTTCATTTTTTTATACTAATCATCATTCATGTATTTTCTTGTTTGAAAAGTAAAATGTCATTTTCTTGAAAATTATTGTATTGTAGGTGTCCATAGGCGACGGTGACAACTTACCATCAGGTGGCCCGTCGCTTGTTTGCTACTTTGTCACATAAAAAAAATTAGAAGATTCCTTAGGAAACTTATAGGAAGTCTTCCAGTTCGTTTCTGTTTGTTCAATTTATTATCTGTGTTGCGGTTTTAGACAGAGCCAGCCGTAAGAAACCCTACGTCATCAAGTACCAAGCTAATACCTACTTATATAGGCATTTATAATGACATTAGTTACGGCTCTCTGTCTATATTTGAATTTCTGTCATATTTACTTAATAAAATATACATTAAAAAAACATGTCGTGAAGCTTGACTAATCTCTATCAGTGAACAGAACATGTGGTTAAAGAAAGTTGCTTGCACTTTCTCCATTTTTTGCAAGGTTAAGCCGGTTTGACATTTGTTTTTGTGAAAAAGTGGGTGATCAAAACATAAAGCGATCATACTAAGTAGGTACGTAGATTTATGCTAGTTCTACTACTTAGTTCTAGAGTCAAAGGTACAGATGGTTATATCCTCTCCATTAATCAATGTAAGCTGACAATAATCTGCAAACAGCAGGTAAATTGGTATCTCGTGTGACTTGTACTCCCACGCTCTATTAGAACAGTCCAATTGTCTAGAAAAGTCATGATGAGCGATGTAATTTTTTGACAAACAAGTTTTTGTTTTACTTTTGCGGTATTACCCAAGTTTTATTCCTTTGGAAACTTCGACTATAGTTTCGGTCACATCCTGTGGCCTTCATCATGGATACAAAGGTGAATACAACTCGCGCGGGCTACATTAAAAAAACTCTCAAAGATATATTAAGCCTGCCAACCCGCACTTAGCCAGCGCGGTGGAATATGGCTTCACCCTTCTCATAGTGAGATGAGTCCCGCGCCCAGCAGTGAGCAAGCTTATGAAAAAAACAGGACTGATTCGGAAGCTTAGGGAAATTACGCCTTACGAGTTCTTATATTACATTAAACATCAGGAGCGCTTTAGTCAAACACCTAACCTGTCAAAAATATAAAAAAAAACGATATTTAAGATGATAATATAATAAGTTTTTCCTTTTATACCGTTTTCCGGTTTTCCTAAAGCTATAAAAGATGGAAGTCGGTGCCCTTACGTGAATAACATTTACAATCCAGTTATATGTGTTTTTAATCATAAATCAACGACACTGAATTTGTTTGAATACTGATTCAATCGTCTCGCATCATACTCATTTTTGTTTTGCGGCATCGCAAAATTAACACGCGGCAGTATAATGTTTGTTTAATTCATTAGTCAAATCATACGTTACGACGTGATCTACCGTATTATCGAACATATATTTACTACTAGTTCCTCAATTTTTTCATATTTTTGCATGTTTAATATGGGTAACAAAGATCGAACCGGTCTAGGATCTAGGACGGTCGTCTGCTGATAAGGAAATAGTTAACAAACTCAATTTAACTAATATAATCACATATCAAGTTATATTTGCGTTGTTTACGTGGATATAATTTATTTTGTGTTAATTTGCAATCAGGTGTTTGTTCCCAACATAATGATAATTGTTTTTGTTTCACTCATAAGGGATTATTTCAGTTTTACTCGTTTTATGTTTTGTGTAACAAGCAAAAATGAGTCAAAACCCCGACAGATTTTTTTAAAAAGACCTCTCAAAGACTCACCCTTAGACCAACTAAACGTACTGCTCCAATAAAACAGCGAGGTTTCGGAGTAAAACAGTGTTAAACAATGCTGGATCGATTTTGATAAAATTTAGTATGATCTACCAAGAAAAAAGAACCATCAAAATCGATTCATAATTGGCGGAATTATAGCGTAACATACATTTAAAAAAATACAATCGAATTGAGAACCTATTCCTTTTTTGAGTCGATTAAAAAAGCTCTCAAATGAGGCTGCCAGAACACACCGTTAGTTGCTTGGCGGCAGATTTTCAACTGGTAGCCAGCCGAGTACTAGAAAATATCTCACCACCATGCAATAGTTTCCTTTACCGGCAGCTCAAGCTCAGTTGGGGTTCAAAATCCACGCCCATCGGTGTGCCATCCGACCGCGCTAATCAACACTTGAACACATAGGAAGCGTTACGTTTGTGACAGTATGCAATTGCAGAAGTTTTGACATTTATTCTCCTTATCTGAGAGGCCATTCATGTCTAACATTCTTTTTCTCCTTTGTCGCTTCGTATGTCTTTTGGCGGAGTGTTCCTCTCAATCAAATTTGAGTTTTAGCTTAATACAAATATGGGTATTATGCCATTAATATTTCATCTCATCTCATTTCTCACTAATATTTTAAATGTAAAAGTTTGTGTGTGTATATATTTGTTATTGTAAATATACTGTATATAAATATATGTGTGTGTAAATATACACAATAACAATTTAACAGATATGTATGGAATTAAGCAAACGGAATACTTTCTTGTCACATAGGTACTCTCTACCACCCTCAAGTAGAAAATCTGCCGCCAAGCACCCAACGCTGTGTTCTGGCCTCACTTGAAAGCCAGTTCCATTCCAAGCTAGGCGTTATTTAACATCTTCGATAACACCATCACTTAACATCAGGTAAGCTATGGTCAAGCACCTAGCTTGCCAATCATTAAAAAAACATAGGCTATTTATTAACATGGGAAACGCAAGTGAAACCAGGGCACGCATCTAGTCATCACATAAACAATGGTTCGATTCGGCTTGGTCCCAGTTTGGTATCGCTATTTAAATATTGATTCAGTGATTCGTCGTGATTTATCATCGTCGTGTTTGCTCGTTCTTGTTTGTGTTGCGATGATGGCGAGATACCGTGAAGGATGCTGTCAGCTACCGAACTGCGCTTGAGCAAACTTGTGATACGGCAGGAAAACAACTGGCCAAGATACGCATAAGACTTAGCCACACGATGCGTTTCGGCAATTCACAGTTGTGAGCTCTAAGGGTCTCTTCTAATCCCTACATACTCGTAGTATAAAACAAAGTCGCTTCCCGCCGTCTGTACGCTGAGATCTTTTAAGCTACGCATTACCATCATTACATCAACGTTTATATGTATAATTGTACATATAATATATGCATTGCCACATTGCCTACATTGAAGCCGTGAAGAAGAAGAAAGAAGAGAAATGGCAGTGGGCACATAGCACGCAGAACTGATGGCCGGTAGGGCTGCAAAGTTCTGGAATGGAGACCACGGACCGGCAAGCGCAGCGTAGGACGTCCACCCACAAGGTGGGCAGACGACCTAGTAAAGACCGCAGGAACTCGCTGGATGCGAGCCGCTTCCAACCGGTCTTTATGGAAGTCAAGGGGGGAGGCCTATGTCCAGCAGTGGACGTCCTACGGCTGAAATGATGATGATGATGATGAAGCCGGGACGGGTCGCAAGTTTATAATAATTATGTTCTTTTTTATGTAAAGAGATGAACGAAACGCTTTTTTGGTAAGAGATAACATATGTTCATGACCATTGCAGCGATATTCAGAACTTTGAGTAGAAAAACAAATTCCAGGTCATCGCTGCTTTTGCGCTTTTACTTTGAAACTTTCGATGGTTAGTCTCAATAGCCCTGTAATTTCGTTAGTTGCAGTACCCTTCATACCGGAACACAATCATCAATTGTTTACAGACTACTTGCCGGCAGAATACTTGCCGGCAGAATACCTGGTACTGCGGGGTGCATTTACAAGAGGCAAAAAATGGTTGAGTTTATTATTTTCCAAATTTATGCCAATAGTATAGTAAAGAATCGTTCTAAAGTCCCAGTACAATATTAAATAACTACCTAATTAGTGCAAGGCAGTCTGTGGTCAGAAAAAATGGTCTCAAATTACCCCGTGGTAAGCAAATAATTCTAAGAAGCTATTAAGGCTAATTCTGAATTAATTGAATCGTTATTATCTCCTTTATCCATATGCATAAATATAAAAATGTAAATTAAACAATACTTAGATTTATTCAGAATAATAATTGAGATTTATTCTGAAACAATGTAGAACTTTTCTTTTGTGTTTGACAGGCTAGGTATTTGACCACAGTGCATTTGGTCGAAGATGGTAAACATACCTAGCCTGGAATAGAACTGGCTATCAAGTCGGTTGTTGACACACACCGTTAGGTACTTGACGACAGATTTTCGACTTAAGAGTAGTAGAGTGTAGCTAGCCAGCCGAGTACTGGAAAATGACCTACCACCATGCTATATTGTTTCCGCACAGTGTTTCTCCTGACGTTACTAATTCTACGGTTATATTCTTCAAAACCTAATTGGGCAGGGATGATCTTCTCACTACCTATTGTAAATATTAATACTAGGGATGGAAATATAAGCAGTGAAGATGAGCGTTAATACGTATTTAAAAGGTCCTCATAATGCGAAAAAGGAGTTTTTTTTCGATGCCACTCTTTGATATTAAGAAACATAAATATTACAACAAAAAATATTAGAGTAGTAAAATAACTACAAATGCTGCAGAAAAAAATCTATTTTAATTCAAACACTCGAAAATGTCAGCGATGACTAGGACGAAAACTTCTTTGCAATCAATGGTATCACAGTCCAGGTGCTAGGTCTATGACGTTGCTGGGATAGGCATCTGTAGGAGTAGGTAATGCTGGAAAAATAATCAGATTCCACCCGCTGTAGTGCGAAGAAACAAGATTAATATAAAGTCAAGAATTGCAGTTAGTAGCTCACGCTGTCAGCGACGTTCTTTTCCATTTATTTATTGATTGACTTCGCGGTGAGGAAAGCGCGAAAAGTAGGTAGTTGTTTTTTTTTTGTTTGCCTTAGCTTTGGGTAACGAGTACTAACGAGTATTTGATGTATTTTTTATTAAATGAAGCAAACATTTTCGACTAATGTTTTTTACCTAACTAAACATTATTCAAAATTCTACTAAGTAACTTTTAACAAAAACGTACTTCTGAGGTGATAGATTTCAAGAAAAAAATAATTATTGTCACAGATGTATGTAATCATATAATTGAGAATTTTCAAGAAGAGCTTGCACCGGGCATTTAAAATTCAAGTCACGGCACTAATCGTTCTAAAGCGTTTCAATATTCTACTCATAGGAAAATTTCCTATACGTTGCTACGATAATTGAGAGGGTATAACATCTTTTGAGTCCTTCAGGGACTAATTTAGTTAAAACAAAATAAAATAAATATTGTAAGACATTTACACACAGCGCCATCTGACCACAAACTAAGCAAAGATTGTACTATGGAAGTCAGATAACTGATAGAATACCTACTTAAATACTTTTTTGTTGTTCTAAATACATACAGAACACCCAGGCACAGAACTAACATTTGTTTATACCAAAAAAAGATTGTCCTGTGTGGGAATTGAACCAACGTCCTACAGCGCTTAAAGCAAATACTACCAATAAGCCAACAGGGCTGTCATAGTTATGCTAATGATATTGACTTACGTGTTAATTACATTTGCACCGAATCAAATACACCACGAATATATTCTGAATTATTGCTTCTTTGATTACGTTCTACCCTAGCTTTCCGTTACCAGTCATTCCTAATTGCGTTGTGCATAAAAGACTGATTGGTTATGTTTAGTCTGAAGGCTTCTACTAGGGGCATGCGATGGTCTTCTACGCTCATCCACTAATGAAATAATGGCAGATAAAGCACGATCGCTTAAGAAATAGGTCATCTGCTGCCTACGTGTGGTAGACGGCTCACGATACGTTTCTATAATTTAGTATTCGCGCACGAGAACAGTTAGGTACTGGACCGGAATTACTAAGTTACTAGCTATTTCAAATTTGACTGAAAACACGACTTCACACTTGTGTTTAGTTATTGGGCTGTGTTCAGAGCATACGCCGCTTGTAACTGAACGCTTCAACGGCTGTGGTATTTACAACTATGACATTCTGAACATTAATATTTGGGGCAACTTTTTACCCGACTATCCATGAAGGAAGGTAAATACAGATTTAAAACTGTCTGTCCTAAAAATATGTCGTCGTTTATCTAACATTTTTGTTAGGAAAGTTTGGACATATTTTCTCTGCTTAATAAAATAATGTAAAAACAAAGCTATATCATGACATCATTAAAATTATTATACTTTTAGGTACTTTTTGTAAAATCATTAAATTGTTCTAACTGATATTTGAAGTTTGACTGATTGATTTTTTTTCTGTATTTTTGATATTTCTTCATACTGTAACGCCTGAACGAATTTACAAGAAATTTCAAACGGAGCTAGCTTATACTCGTTATTACCACATAATACATTTTACGCTGGAAAACGTAGCTGGGCCGCAGCTAGTAGATAATAAAACAGCTGTAAAAAAACTATACAAAATTCCTGAACACAACTCCATTAGACAACATTTTTATCTCGAAAAATTCTCATCATCAACGCACACTGTTAACATCTTTATTAAATATGCTACAAAGGCGAGAGTTGCACGCAGACGTGCTGAAGGCATCGATTGTGAAAAACTGTGACTAAACGGTGCTAATGGGCGGTGTAGCTGGAGGTCTAACGAACGCAGTCGTGGCTAACCAATTATCAAATATCGCTTACCAGAGGAACTGAGGTGTCTCGATGTCGTGAGGGGAAGGTGAATGTTCCGCCACTCAGGTGGCTATGAACAGTGCTGATGAGGTGATGAACTTAATACTAGTAATCGTTTCACGGAACACTCTCGAAGAGTGTGAGCGGGTGCAATCACTGTCACCCGCTTATATCGGCGCTGGGCTCGCAGAAACCAACATCGTCAATCCCTCAGCAAATACTACGATGAATACCTAAATACTATTTGATTTGAGATTTGAAACGTCACAGTACAGTGTACGTGTGGGAGGTTTTTCCGGGGATCTACAGTGAGTTTTTATGTCGACGATAAATCACCTACATGGTCAAATCGCAGAGTAGTTCAGTAGTAGGTACAGTCATAGGTATTGCCTAGAGAATGGGTGAAGTCAATTTTGCATACGGAAACTACACTAATAGTTATAGTAGTTATCATTTGACAACGAAAACTATAGGACCAAGGAGTCGTTACACGTTTTCTATGTTACGTCCAAACAAACAAATGCTTTATTTTCACATAAATATATAAACGGACAATGTCATGACCCAAAGGCTCTTAAGTTTTATATAGGAATGGCATCTCCCAGTTCAGATAGTTGCAGAATTGACAAAAATATATCTATTATATACACAGTAGCTGAAGTAGGTACATGATAAATTATAATTTAAATAAGTAGGTATGATTAAAGAACTTAGAAGTTTAATATGTACCTAGGTACTACTGTTTGCTAACTGTAGATAAAGTCACAAAAGTATGATAATAATAGAAGTGCCCTTTTTAAAACATCATTTGTCTCTTTCAGTCACTATAAACTTTTTATAAATTTTGACATGTGTCAATCTTTTATGTTCACAATAATTAAGTATGTACAGTAATTATCCACAATAATGATGTACAGGTGCAATATAAATAATGTGGTGCATGTATTACACATATAACCCTTCCTCTAGAATCACTCTGTCTATTGATAGAAATCGCATTAAAATTAGATGCGTAATTTAAAAGATCTAAGCGTACAGAGAGCGGGAAGCGACTTTGTTTTATACCTTGTAGAGATAATAACAGTAATCTACCACCAAGCACCTTGTGCACGGTGTGTGAGGCTGCCGAGCCTCACTTGAGAACCAGTTCCATTCCATGTGTGTTTACCACCTTCGACTACACCGTCACTTATCGTCAGGTGAGGTGTGGATAAACAACTAGCCCGTCAAAACCATTAAAAAAAACTGGTGAAATAGAGCAATCTATATACCTGGTTTTAAAACTTGCGAGATAAGGAAAGTATCTATTGCACACACATGTAAATACTTAGCTACACTTACACAACCATAGCTATATCTGTGTTTCGTAACAAAAATATTTACTATAGATCTCGGAAATTTTGCGTTCGAGTTCATTACTCTGCATAAACTTTTTTAACTAAGTGACATGCTTTTGTGATGCCAATCAAAATAATCCCGTGTAAAATGCAATTCTACACATTTTTTAAACGGCGATAGAAATGATTCTAGCCTATTGTACCTACTACGGAAACTGACGTAGTTTCGATACATTTTTATATTACTTAACTATACTTTTTTCGTAGAGTTCGGGTGCGTTATGAGAATCTTCGGTAACAGTAGGTACCGTGTTTAGTACACAAATAAATAAATATTGTAGGACATTACACACAGCGCCATCTGACCCCAAACTAAGCAGAGCTTGTGTGATGGAAGTCAGATAACTGATAGAATACTTAAATACATTTTTTTTTGTAAATACCTACATTACACGTATTGTGTTGTGCCATTTGCTAATCACCTCGTATAATTTGGTATTGAAGGATTACGAGTACAAATGTGGATGTGGCCCAGATACTTAATTGAAAGCTTATCATGCACTAACTAATCGAAATTATTTGGCTCTGCATTCAAAAATTAAGTGCAATAAAAACGAGGGGACAGACGAACAGGACGGTTGTAATAAAGAACTGTAAAATTATGTTAAAACTGTCTTGTTTTTTTTTTAATTTATCGGCAACTGCATACCGAGTCCTTAATGCCTAATTTTAATTTATACACTGGTTTTTGCCACTAATGTCACAGTCAAAGGCACACAAAGCAGGTCACAGTCAAGTCCAGTCCATGTATTGACAAAGTAGTATCGAGTTTGCTAGAAAATTCTATGGTCATTTGGAAACAACACCAAAATACATTTTATCATATTATATGTATAATTTATCCACACACTTGCGTGTAATTCGGTACTTTATGACCATCCTGACCAAATTTGTGTTTTTAAACGCGTACCTGTATTCCGAATAACTCAGTGCATACCACATGCACTATGTACTAAAGTACGTGACCTGCCCCCGTACTTTAAGCTAGTTATTGTGATTTCTGTTAGGCACACAGAAAAAGCTAGGCGACCATATTTATGTCGTACGCCTGCGCAATAAGGTTCGCAGTCGCGTAGCTTTTTTTATGAGGGCTGTAACAAGCTCAGTCTACAGGGGCAGCTGAACATTCACTTCCTTCAGCTCGACTACTTCAGGCCACAATAATAATATATTTAGTATTAATTGAGAATGTTGTAAAATGAATGTTACGGAAATTCACAACTTATTCATCATAAAATACGAAACAGATACAGTTTTATTTTTTTAATTATAAAAATCGTCACGACAGGCAACACATACACAGAACAATCACGCAGATACGGTTTACGTTTTAAAGTATTTAATTATAATAAGAATTTATAAATTCAATTCGTAAGTAGGCAATCGTAGGCAACTATTACAAGCGTCGGAAATGATATACCTATTATATGTATATTTATGTACAAGACTTTACCGATGATTCAAAGGTTTGATTCAAACTATGAGGTATGTGATGGAATACTGGTACTTTAATGTTCTACACGCTGGTATGGGAGTATGGGACTGATCGAAGTAGGTAGGTACTTTGATCAAAGACACATTTCACGTTTGTAAGACAAATACTCTCCTACTATACCTACTAACACAGCTTTTGCAACAACTGCTGCCGCGACAACAAGCTATTGAAAATGAATTAACCGAAATAAAGGACGAACACGCATGTGAAATCAAACGGGAAACGTAGTACGGATCCATCAGAGGCTTCATTTCACGTTTGTAAAACAAATACTTTCCTACTATACTAACACGGTTTTTGCAACAACTGCTGCCGCGACAACAAGCTATTGAAAATGAATTAACCGAAATAAAGGACGAACACGCATGTGAAATCAAACGGGAAACGTAGTACGGATCCATCAGAGGCTTCATTTCACGTTTGTAAAACAAATACTTTCCTACTATACTAACACGGTTTTTGCAACAACTGCTGCCGCGACAACAAGCTATTGAAAATGAATTAACCGAAACAAAGGACGAACACGCATGTGAAATCAAACGGGAAACGTAGTACGGATCCATCAGAGGCTTGTCGGTGGAGACAATTGGTTAGAGAAGCTCATCTATCTTTAGCCGACAATGTGACACCGTTAACAAGGTGTTAGGTGTTCCTTGCAGCGGAGTAAGCAGGGGCAAATTGTAGCAATTTATCAATAACGACACTATCAAGTGTTCCGGCTGCGTGGCGACGCGACGCGATTTCGGCAATCATTGCGGGCGAGCGTGTTGGTTACATCGAGCTGCTCACGCGACCGATTATTTACACGTTTACCCTACTAACTTGAATTGTTTCAAAGTCGTTGTAGTCTGTTTTCGATGTTTTAAAAGTACACAAACATCCTATGTTTAAATATTCCTTTGTATACTTTTACCCGAATACGTAAAATAAGTTTGAATATCGTTAAAGAGTTCTGATTCTTACAGTTTGTGTACAAATATATTGTACATCGACATTTTACATATTATAGTGTAATTTATAATCGAAACTATCGTTTTCATAATGATATTGAGCCAAACATGTCATCATGTTTGATATCTTAAAAGACAATGCGCTCATTCCAAACACATTATGATCCATGGATATTTATGAATTTCACCGGAAGTATCTTAATATAGACTAGCCATGAACTAAATAGAAGAAACCCTCGGTTAATATTTAAAAATTAATCAAACATAACAGTTTCCACCCTGTATTTATTTAGGCTTATAAATAATGTTGATTTTAAGAGCTCCGTTATTCATGTGATGCTCAGTTTTAGAACGTAGACATGGTTCTGAAAATAAGTAAATGTCCAACGAGGTTTTTGTTTATTACAAATAGGCTTGCGTTTGCCCTCGCCTAATGTTATGCGTATATGCGGTCTACGATGGAGCACGCTTACCTGGAAGAAACCGACCCAGAAGACCCAGATTGTCTATCAACATTGTAGGCTTTGGAGCCTGCTAATAAATTCAAATTCCAACAAGTTATTTTTCAAGTATGGTTCAAAATAAATCCGAATCTGACGGGCCCAATGGTCTGACCACAAAAATGAAATAGATTGCATTAAATTAGGTGCTCAATTCTCAGACGTATTTTTAAAGATTTATTCAACGATAATGTAGATAATCGTGTTGTGATAACTTGACGGAAATAATTACATATAATAATTTTTTTTTACAGTTTATCACTAAGGATAGAAAAAATATTTATTTCTTGGATTGATTCTATGGAACTTTATGGAAGCTTATTTATGGCATACTCAAAGTGCCTACATATAAAAGTTAAGTACGTTTATGTAGATTTAATGAAACAAACAAAACCTGATGATACTCGTAAGAGATAGTGCGTGTCCATTCATTGCAGCGATATACAGAACTTTGAGTAACAAAACAAAGTCCAGGGTATCGCTACTTTATCGCTCACTAGCGGACGACTCGCAGTTTCACCCGCGTATTTCCCATTCCCGTGGGAACACAGGGATAAAAAGTAGCCTACGTCACCCGGAGATAGTGTAGCTTCCCAAAGGTGAAAGAATTTTTGAAATCTGACCTATAGTTTTGGAGCCTATTCAATACAAACAAACAATCAAATCTTTTCTCTTTATAATAGTATAGATAGATAGATAGATTAGTTTAAGACATGTGACGTTAAGTCTTACTTTGACGCTATTTGACGATAGCCCTGTAATGGCACTGTGTCAAACTGCTTACAAACTTTCTTTCGTTTTCATGTAAACGATTAAATATGTGAGTACAAATACTACGTCACAAAACAGGTAGCTCTGCGTAAATAATTGCAAAGCCTTACTTTTGTGAGATAAAAATATGGATAAAATTTATGGTTCTCCGACTGAGATTAAAGTCAATTCACGCATAAATGTTGAATAAGTAAATGAAAAGGAAAGACAGAAGTCGTAAATGAAGGTACAAGTAGGTACTTTCATCTCTATCATTGTATATTATGCAGTGTTATAAACCTTTGTTTGGTATAAGTACTTTGTAAAATGTTATTACGCTATGTAGGTACATTTTACTTAATCATAATATGTAAATTCTCAGTCTAGTAAGAGTTATGAAGTACCTACTACACTCCACGAATGTAAAAAAACAGGACAAGAACCTTGAACAAATCACTTTGGACGGTTATCAATGCACATGCACGATTGCACCACATTCAAATTACGAAACAGTCAATCTAAAAACGATAGAAAACAAAAACATACAGTAACACCTGTGCTATAAACAATGAAAACTACGTCTAACAGATAACAGAAAGACTTTAAAGTAGCACGTGAAGCTATGAGTACATATTTAGATTCGAATTAAAAACTTTGATAACATGTAACACGAGCATTAGTAAATAAAATTGACTTACGAAAACATAGTTCTGGTCCGCTGCGTAATATCTGATGTCGTTTTCGTATAGGAGCTGGACGATCGCATGCCGCGTCTCTCACATCCAAGGAATGGCTGCAACAATTCCGATTTTCACAGACACAATGCGAAGGGTATCGAGGGAAACGGCTGTTGAGTAGCACAGAGGTGCGGAGCAGCAATGCGTGAGCCCAGTCGTTGACTGAGCGACGGCCGCGCCAACCGCTCAGGATTGCGTCCTGACGCTCACCACAACGACCCTACACGGTACCCTTTATGAAATAATTCAATAACAATCTACAGACATAACTCACTCGTAACGAGAGTCGTTAGCTACTTTGTTTGCAAACGCAGTACAATGTTTACGTTTGGCTAATCGTGATAATTAGTTTATGATAGAGCTGCTATTGTAATACTCGCAGGCCGAATCTCAGGCGTCATTACAAGTAAGTTCTAGCGTTTCAATCGAGTCAACTCAATATAGGCTACACTATTAACCATCACAACGACAATTAGTTCGTTTTTGTCACTACGTTTATGTTTTATTTTGAAAATAACCAACCAGTTCGCCATCCAGCGCAAACCCGACACAGGCCGGTGTTTGATATTGTCTTTTTTACTGTAGAGTTTGCAATCGCATTATAACTATGCCGTTTGGTAGCATGTACCTATTACCGTTTGTACAGAAATCTTAAAACAAAAAGAATAAATATCATTACTATACGAAGACCCTTGACTTTATACTCCAATAATATTTGTAAGAATATCAGTCATATTTTGCACGTGTAAACATTCGAATTAGCTACTTTTACGGTAGGTACAAAGAACTAAGACATTCAATGTAGGACAGACGGAATGATAGCGAAATTGTTGTATTAGCATCCTTCATGTCCTGAGAATAGTGATCAAGCTATGATCACTATTGTCAGGATTTCAATTAAACTTTGACAGGTCACTTGATCAAAAACTGCAGAATGTTATGTACTTATACGCATATGTATGTATATGCTCAGATATCATACCGTGCGTCATATACAACGTTCATAATCTTTAAACCGTTGCATGTTATTGGAGGGATGCGTGCGCAGTTTGAGTGCTCTACTTAATTCACAACTTCCTGCCCAGTCAGAATGCTGAGATGCCCACGAAAATTCCTATCTGTTTACTACGCGTGAGACACGAGTAAGAAAGTTCGTGGAACGAACACATTGTTCTTTATTTTGATATTTGGCTACTATTTTATTTACACATCCCACATTATACGTGGAAGTTTGCACTTGATATTATTTATTAAGATAATTGTTAGATAGTATGTAGTAGGCACCGAAACTTGACTCAACGCGCAATCAGCGGCTTCCGCTCCCAGACAATATAGAGCACTTGGCTTTGAACAGACAGGACGCATAATTTTTTACATTTTCCTTTTGACTGCGGATATAAACAAATGTTTTAGAAGTGGCAGAATAGACAATACTTTGTGTATGAAACGGTCATAATTATGTTCAGCAATAGCTGCTAGTACAAAATAAATCTTACTACAAATACTACGACGACGACTTCATACGACTACGACTTCATATTTTTCACAACTTATAGAACAGTGGTTTTGTATTTTTTTTATGGTTTACAAGCAAGGTGTTCGACCACAGCTCATATGATGTTAAGTGGCGGTGTGACCGAAGATGGTAAAGCACACCTAGACTGGAATAGGACTGGCTCTTAAATGAGGCTGCCGGAACACACTGTTAGGTGCTTAGCGGCAGATGCTCAACTTGAGAGTAGTAGCTAGCCAGCCGAGTAGGTACCTACTAGAAAACACCCTACCACCGGTATAAGTAAACTGATGTGGGTTCGATGTCGTTCTGTACGAATGTACAAAAGGATTTTAAATTGACCCTTTGACTTTTCCGTGAAAGAAACTGCATATGTTCAAGGACAAATTCAATAGCGTAGGTATTGTAAGTGAAAACTAGGTCAAGCGATAAAATACGGCTCAAACACTTTCTAAAGCTAGCTCTATGACCAGCAGAGGGATCTCAAATAATGAGAATTTTATTTACAATAATATCATTGGCAAACCTCACACACAAAACTTAAACATTTATAGAGTTCAATATTTGATGATACCTACAAGGTGTAAGTGTGGATATAGGTTGAAAAACTAATTTTGTCTATTGTCTTAAGCTACGCCATATTTAAATGCAAATAGGTAGGTATTATAGATAATAAAATGCATCTACTCACTTGTAACTTTGTAGGTGTGTAAATAACTGTCTGTATGTACCTAGGTAGGTACCTACTAAATAAATACGAGGATGCGTCTATTTTAATCGACTCCTAATTGTCGTATTGATTTGAAATTTTGCCGTTGTACCTAGTATCGATGACATGCAATAACTTAGTACCATCAAACTGTACAGCGACGGATCAACCATTTTTTCTAACTGGGCAGAAATTTGATAGTGGCGCCCTCTCTTTCCAGCATTTGAGATAAATAGTTTAAAAACTCTCTAATGTATTTGTATCCATAGTAGCATTTTTAGTGACCTTTAATAAATTTGCACTCTTTATTGTTTAGTACCTACTGGAATGAGTTTTGCTCGGTGAAAACTCGGAAAAAGGGGGTTTCCTAGAGATGAAACCTAGATCGACTTTTTGGAATGGCTAGTGCTGTCTGTTATTTTGACGCCCCTGCCGCTGCTGCCGCCTGGGGCAAATGCTCCGGTTTGCCAAATATCCGGGGTATCACGAAAGCTAGTCTTCTACGTTTTTAGCGTTGCACTGTGTGCATTTGCCGCTGTCAAGTGTTTATATTTTCAAGTAAAAAAAAGTTAAATAAATGTACACATGTGTAAGTGTTTGTGGAGTATGGACATACCTTAGTAAAATAGTGGTTACTTAATCACAAGCTACGATGGAGCTTTGGAAGCAACACCAAAAATCACGTTCCACCGCATTGTATCACTTTCCCACACTCGCGCTTGTAATACGGTAGGTACTTTATGAATAAATAAATAAATAATTCATCTTGGAGAATATTTCATACACCACCCACCACCTAGCCCCAAACTATGCAAAACTTATGATAAGTACTATGGGAACCAGATAGCTGATAGAACAATTATTTACTTTTTTTAATGAATACATACCTACACGCCAATCGAACCCACGCCCTACAACTCTTGATACACTAATAAATGTGGTAATAGGGCAGTTAAACAACACATCGCTGTTTTTATACTTAAACACTCAAAAAATAAAATAATGCGGCTCCTACACGGTCTTTCCGTGTTTCCGCCAAAACTCTAACCAGCATTGTATGCATATAAATACCTATAATGTGTGTATATAAATACCTATAATTTAAAAGATACATAAAGTAGATTTTACAAGACACGATGCAAAATGTAGGTACCTACAGTTTCATGGCAAGTAGGCCTCACAGCACTATTTTATGACATTATGTTGCTCCAAAGACAATGGGGACCAAGCCAGACCTTCGACCGTAACAATGCTATCTGGAACTAGATAAATCCGATCTGGTATCTAGAACGCTCTCGAAGATGCACAGACGATAAAAATCAGTGTTACGATGCGTCATTCGTTATTCTGTTGATACAATGGTGGCATGACAGCAGATGAGGGCTGGTACGGCGGACGTAAGTCCCAATCTTCTCATTGCCGGTGACCCCAGCGGCAACACAGTGCCGGCGACGCCGGTTGCCGCACGCTCGCCCGTCCGCGTCGATCGCCGCGCGTACCCGGGGCCATCCTAGACGTGAATTGTTGTTTAAGGTCAATGTTAACTTACATATTAGTCAAGGTGCCAGTGAGTAAACTACGTGTGATCCCTCATGCCACGTAGTGTTAATATTATATCAGTCCAACGTCATCATGCGGCCAAATACCAATTATTTATTAATACGATATAATGAGCTCTCCATCTCTCAAATGGTGCATCATTTTTTGGGAAATTGTTTACTTATTAATTAATATCTAACAATAGCTCGTTTGGAGAAAATTGTAGCGCAATTTACTAACCTGCGTACTAAAACTGCCGTCATAAGGAAAAAAGACGTATCTGCACTGCCGCCATAAGGGAAAAAAGACGTGATTTTTTTCGTTTTAATAAAAAAATACTGGTAGATGCGTCTTTTTTTACTACTGATTTCTATGATGTATACTTAGTCTGGCCATAAATACTGTTAAAACTAAAAATAAACAAAATATTACATTTGAATTTGGAATCTGTAATTTTTATATGATTGTTCATTGTGTTTTTTCATTTTGGCGCCAATAAATTGTACAATATTTTGCGATATTAAAATGGAGTGGGGTGACAAAGAGAACCGAATCGCTGTGATTGCACTACGCTAAGTAGCTATGGAGCCAAATGCAATTTTTAAAACTCTCCATACGCTTGGTATTAGTCAAATGTTTGTGTACCGGGCTATTAATAGGTACAATGAGACCTCCTCTGTTTGTAACAGAAAAAGATCTGGCCGTCCACGTAGTGTTCGTACGAAAAAGGTGGTCAAAGCAGTAAGGGGTAGAATTCGAAGAAATCCTGTCCGAAAGCAAAAGATTTTATTTTGGGAGATGAAGATGACACCTAGAACCATGTCGCGTATTTTAAAAGATTACTTAGGACTTGCAGCCTATAAGAGACGCACTGGTCACTTCTTAACTGATAATTTAAAAAAGAATAGGGTGGTAAAATCGAAACAACTACTGAAGCGGTACGCAAAAGGAGGTCACAGAATTTTTTTGTTTACGGATGAGAAAATTTTTACAATTGAGCAACATTTTAACAAACAAAATGACCGTATTTATGCTCAAAGCTCTAAGGAAGCTTCCCAATTAGTCGACAGAGTGCAACGTGGGCATTATCCGACTTCAGTGATGGTTTGGTGGGGTGTTGGCTATGAAGGAGTGACTGAGCCATATTTTTGTGAAAAAGGTCTCAAAAGGTATCAAAACATCGGCACAAGTGTATCAAGATACCATTCTTGAGAAGGTAGTTAAGTAGTTAACAACACCATGTTCAATAACCAAGTATGGTCCTTCCAGCAAGACTCGGCGCCGGTCATAATGCTCGGTCCACGCAGTCTTGTTTGGAAGCGAACGTTTCGGACTTCATCAGAGCTAAAGACTGGCCGTCGTCTAGTCCTGATCTTAATCCGCTGGATTATGATTTATGGTCAGTTTTAGAGAGTACGGCTTGCTCTAAACGCCATGATAATTTGGAGTCCCTAAAACAATCCATACGATTGGCAGTGAAGAATTTGCCCATAGAAAGAGTGCGTACTTTTATTGATAACTGGCTTCAACGTTTAAAGGACTGTATTGTAGCCAATGAAGACCACTTCGAATAAGCTTTTTATACTTTAAATTGTTTTATATTTATGTATTAAACTAACACACTGTAAAAGTAATAAATGTTATTTGCAAAAGAAAAAAATAAATTTTCTTTGTTACAATATTTATGGCAAGACTAGGTATAACTTAGTTACGGAAAAAAATGTCAGATAAGTCTTTTTCCCCTTATGACGGCAGCTTAGGTAGGTACCTACTTACTACAGGGCACCCAAACTTCAGCTAAATGTGGAAACTTGAGTCGGGATGTTTTTTACCCCTTTGAGAATACACATCCGCATAGATCTCCGCGAAATTCGCGCATGCTGTAGCGATGATGACTCAGTGGTTAGCGCGATCGGTTCGCACGCCGGGTTCTAACCCATGTTTTATTTACTGTGGGGATGGCTGGCAGAAAATGCTTTAGCATTAAGTCCTTGTTTTGTACATGTTTAAACATGTTTAAGTGTACAATAGAATAGAATAGAATAGAATAGAATAGAATATAACTTTATTATACACCAAAAACACAGATCACAATTAATACAAATAGGAAACAAACAACAAACAAAAAAAAAAGAAGATATAATAATATAACAAAACAATAGAATAAATGATGTATAAGGGCGGTCTTATCGCCTAGAGCGATTTCTTCCAGACAACCAATAAAGTATTAAATAAATGAACTTGAGATGCCGGTGAAGGAAAACGTGAGGAAACCATAGCATAGTAGCAGGGTACTTGTCTAGTGCTCGACTGGCTAACTGCCACCAATGCCGTTATTAGAATTCATCATAATCACAATCAGATTTAATTCAGTGATGGACACGTCTACCACAAAACATGTCACTAATTTTTGCTGTTATTTTAGAACTTACCTATGTAATCCACAATTAAGTCCGTAATCGGAGCTAAGCATAGCTTAGTTACCTATCACTCTTCTGATATTTAAATAGTTCTAATTCATTAAAATTCCTAAAATGTCTATTTTTTTTATGGTTGACAGGCTTGGTGTTTGACCACAGCTCACCTGATGTTAAGTGATGCTGCGGTCGAAGATGTAAAGCACACCTAGCCTAGAATTGACTGGCTGTCAAGTGGAGCTGCCGAAACACATCGTTAGGTTAGATGCTTGGCGGCAGATTTTGAATTTGTTGTCGAAGCCACAATTCTATCATATAAATCGAAAATTTTACACGACTCGATAACTAAAAGATCAATGAATTCGTTATGTAGAGTGAGGATTTGAAACATTGAAGTCCGAAGAACTTCTTTGTGTTCACAACAGCCACACCCCATACTCGCCATGCTATCTACCACCACCTACAATATCGACCATAGAAAGGAGCTAAGCATAAACACTAGTGCCCAACGCTCTGTATGTCAAGGGTCTATTGAATGTTAGCCCAATTCACGTCAATGAGTGGGTTACAATGGTGTCGGTATACCTACACGTCGGCGTCGCAGTATATAACAGATGCAGGTGAACGAACTCCGATCCTTGAATGGTGCATCGCAATGTTTTGTTTCTTAACGATCCTCTAGCGTAGTACGTACTTTATCTCTACAATATATACCTACAAAGTATAATCTTGGGAAAAAGTATTTTAACGCTCGACAAAAATGTACTATGGAGCACTGCTATGTTTTTTCACGGTTTCAGAGATGTACCCATAATAAAAATCTAGATACAATAGAATAGATAACTTTTTATTGTTTACACCAATATTACATTTAAATAAAAACAATTAATATTCAAATATTGTGCGGCAATTAGCGGCCTTATCGCCTAGAGCGATATATTCCAAGCAACCTTTGACTCGCGTATTAATATTAATAACGTAAAATTACTTTTATGGTAAGTATTTTATACGATTAGGAAAGGAAGGTATATTTTCTTGGAACTAATCTAAAATTGATTCAAACCACAGCATTTGATCCAAATTTTAATTTATTATTAAAACATGAGTTACAACAAATGGCCTCTTAAAACATAAATAGTAAAGCTGCTCGTTATTTATATGTAAATAACTTTATATATACCATTTGAATCATTGATATGAATATGTAGCAATCTCTACATAGTAGGTATATAACAAAGTCGCTACCCGCCGTCTGTACGCCTTTAGATCTTTTAAACTACGCAACGGATTTTAATGCGGTTTCCACCAATAGACAGAGTGATGCAAGAGGAATGTTTTTATACATGCATCTGCACCACATTAGTATCTACAGTGCACCCGTGCAAAGCCGGGGCGGGTCGCTAGTTTGATATAAACATTGACGATGATTTGATGACGATGTCGTTATGAAATACATCTTTTGATTGTTTAATCTACTTACAAAAAAATAACACATTTAAAATAGTTAACCCGATACAAGATCATGTACATAATAAGTTTAGAAATTGTAACCGGTTTACATTAACTTTATTGGTTTATTCTTCTACATTATTATTTGACTTCATCGATTCAAATGGTATGTTTTAAATACTCGAAAAACTTGAAATTTTAGTTGTCAAAAAGAGCAAAAATTATGTAATGCATTTTTTGATCCCAAATAGGTACAAGTAATAATATGACCTTTTCTATCATTGTAACAAAGTCTATTGTTTATAACTATGAAAACATAATAAGGGTCAAGTTATTGACAACAATTTCTTCACTAATTAAGTACATAATTGGAATTGCCGTAACGAGATTGAGCTAAGAGCTGTTGATAGAATCCTTGAATGCTTTGAACGGAGATATCTATTCGCGTATGTAATAAAGTCTCTATCTACAAGGCAAACAGTATCTATTTAGAAAGTGCTGAAGGAGTTGTGTTAAGATACTATTTTTAAACTCTGAGCTATAATATCTGCCAACATTCGTAACTAGGGTCTGTCTTAATATGTACCTACAGTATGTTGTTAGTGTCCCGAAAATAAACGTTGTATCAACCCAAATTGGGATCATACCAGTTCTAAAAAGAACATATCACTTAAACTTTACGTCTGAGTGTTCCATATTTCAAAATCATGAAGTGCCAGTATCGTTATATTAAATTGACTTTATAATAAAGAAGTATTGAAAAAAAGTAGCAAGTGTTGCATTATTTTAAAACCTTTAATTAAATGGGGTATTTGTTTCAAAACTTGTCTAGGTTAAAGTAGCATTTACATAGGAAGAGTCAAAGTTGAAAGGTGATGTCATTTTCTCAATCCGCGACTCAAAACTACGTTAATTTTAACAAATAGCCATTTTTTTGCTCGATTTATAACCGTAATTTAACACGATTTATGTAAGATTAAAAAAATTTGTGGTCACTGTACCTGATGATCGGAATAAGTATTTTATTATCTACATTTTTATAAATATGCTGGTCATAACATAACCAAGTGATGTTGATTATTTTTTCTTTCCAAGCTGGTGTGACACTCCTCAAGCCTTGGCTATTTGACGTTTAGTTTCGGGACACCCTGTATATCTATGAGGATGTAAAGTATGCACGCGATAACGTAGTATATAATTTTAGTAGACAAGTAAATATTAATAACTATCTTGGCTACGGTGTAAATCAGGGCAATTATTTGTACTAATTTTTGGGATCAAATACAAGGCGTGCACGGACTCGATATTAATTGTATGTTCATTGTTCTTATCTGAAATTGTGCCATTTATTTGTTAATAATAAAAAAAAAAGATAATATCGAGTCCAAAACGTCATCGTTCATGACTATCGTGTAAGTCTAAGATAAATAAAAGAGCAAAAGCAAAGTTATACATGATACAAGAATATCAAAGAAAAATACTATATAAAGTCACTTAATGTTACACAAAAAGCTCAGCGCAAAAAGTCACTTAAAAACGTATATAATAAAAACTAACAAAGTATCGTACAAATAAATTAGAAACAAAAACAACTTTGTTCTCTGTGATCACAATATAGGAAGGCGAGAGAAGATCGCGCCGTGCTACTCACACAGCAGAGAAACAGTGTGGAAACCTAACGCCATTACAAGCAATATATTATTATTTTGATTCAAAAGTAAACAACCAACCACCTTAAACGCTAAACTATGTACAATGCAACTTAAAAAAAAATATATAAAAAAAAATAGAGAGATTAATGTACACCACCAAAATTTTTGATAGTGCATTCCGCCCAAGCGTTCCACAAATGACCAGATGTGAACCGAAAGAAAATCCATTTCGAAATATCCTAGCGGAAGATGAATACATAGTTACAATGTAATCGATTAAATACTAAAATATTAAATTAACAACCGCCAAACAACGTTTCTCTCTAACCTCTATTAAAACTTTTCAACATTCAACATCAGTTCGCACCAGTGGTCGTTAACTTATAGTGTCGTTACCCTACAATATACTTACGTAACAATAATCCTATGTAAAAATATAACTATTTATTCCCCTAATCCATACATTATGCGTTTAAAGTATTCAATATGAAAACACAAAATATATACTAACCCTTAATCGACATCATATTTAAAGGACTATTAAGAAGAAAAAAAAACAGCAGGATTAAATATATAATCTTATAACTAAGTTACATTTTAATTAAATAAATTAATACCCTAAATCTAGCTAGAGTATCGAGAGAAACAAACTTATAACTAACAAATCTAACGTTGAATTATACAAAAATACCGATTTAACGTTATTTCATTTTGACGCTCGTCTTATAGAAAAGAGATTCCTCCACGGGCAAAGGCGTGTAAGTATTTTCTATCCATATTTATGTAAAAGGGAATGTAAAGGTAAATACTAGCACCTAATTATATTATAAGTGTATATTAAGTAGATAAAGTAAGATAAAAACACGTTGGGATTGAGTCAGCTGCATTTTTTAAAGACTTTTTTGCCGTATTATATTACAATAAATCATAATTCTAATTTCTGGGATGTATGTATGTATATAAAAAGTAAATGAGTCTCGACTAAAATATAGTGTAAAAAACAAATGTAGCTGGAATGATAGTGATATAATAAGATTTGTAAATGTAATTGTCAATATTTGAATACATTATTTTACAAGTTCTTACGTCAATTCATTTTATCTACGTCTAGCTAATATTTCATATCTAGTTATACATTTTACCGATCCAATTAAACGGGGAACGTAGTTAATTCTAAGCGTTTTACAAAGCGTTTGTATTTAGAGTTCCGATATAAGATTATACATAGATTACCTACAGTAATTGATCGCGTGCTGCCACCGCCGGCGGTACATAACAAAACGTCTTACAGCAAGCCTCGGCGTTATCAAAGTTACTGCCTGTTTATGATCTTAACTAAGCACTTTGCACACAATATTCACAGTGCAAAAGAAATATATTCAAAATTCGTGCAATCATCAACTGAATATTAAGCTGTGATGGAAGATAAGAAGTCAATGGTAATGATGTTAATATTTATATTGAATTTACATTGTACATGTTTTGCATTTTACAAAGCAGATGATATATGCAAAGTGCCTTTTTTTAGTATACAAATTTGACACCATACACTTTCGTAATACACGCTTTCAAATCCAATCATTTCAACAATTCAAATCCATGATAACAGAGTGCTTGTTGTCGACTCCAGCTTAGACAGTTTGAAGAATATTTTTTTTGTAAACTGATTACTCTAACATTTAATCTAAGTGTACTTAGTGTTTTTTGAAAGTGTTAAGACTGCAATATGTTTTGTTTTTTTGTTTTATATAAAAGAGCTACTCTCTACATTGACGTTCATTACTTTGAGAATTTTTAATGAGTCTCAGTGATTTTGAGACAACCGATGGTAAATCTTTCGCTAGCTACCTAATCTGAAACTGAAGTTGAAGTTATCGTTCAGCGGAGTATACTGTATAGGTTCCAGACATACCATTTTAATGTTGTACAACGCTTTTTAATATCGCTATCAAGTACTACATCCAGTGGTTTCCAAGCTAAAGATGCATATTTGTTCACTCAGTTCTCAGTGTTAGTTACATTTTGTGCCCAACATGTGTGTCGGAAAGGCACAGTTCCCACTGTAGCCCTCGGGACATTCGACAGCGAGCCCTTCCCAATTTCGTCAGCTACCTAAACTGTTAAGTTGTACTTATCTTCCAGGTTCAAGTTGAGTTTTGCAGCGTGTTACGCTGGGCAGCATGTGTGTCGCAGAGGTCAGGAGGCGCGAGTGCGCGCGCGTCGCGGCGCGAGGAGGTAGGACGCGTCCAACGGGGCGCGGTTACCGCCGCGAGCGAGCAAACGGCGAGCGATGCCGTTCACGCGTTCCTTTTGCTGGGCGCGCTTCTCGCCGACACTTAGTACTGGTAAGGGAACAGGCTGGAAAATAAATGACGATTGTAGTCTTCGACAGACGGCGATGCTGAATACGATTTACAAGCTGAAGCTGTTACGTGCGAATCTTAAGACTGTGTCCTAGTTTGTATGTCTGTATATTTATTTATGATAAACAAAGAACTTTGAAAAACATTGTACCTATAGTAGGTACAATGTTTTTCAAAGTTCTTTGTTTGAAATATCTTACACATATGATAGTTCAGTGGTTAGCGCAGTCGGTTTAGAAACCGAAGGGCACGGGTTGAAACCCTAACAATGAGCTTGAGCTACCGGTAAAGGTAAACATCGTGATGAAAGCAACCATGGTAGTATAGTTGGATAATTTCTAGTACTCGTCTGGCTAGCTACCACACAAGTAGAAAATCTACCGCTGGGTACCTAACGGTGTATTCGGTAGACCCTCTTGAGAGCCAGTTCCATTGCAGGCTAGGCGTGTTTACCCTCTCCGACCATAATATCAAGTGAGCTGTGATCAAAACACCTAGTCTGTCAACCATAAAAAACCCGATAATTTTCTCAAAGTTTAAAATAAAAATTGTATTCCAAATTGTACAATGATATAATTATGCTAATTGAGACATTTAAAAAAAAGAAAATAGTTATAGAAAAACCTCGTTGTTTGAATACAGATATGATATATTATTATACAAAGTCCATAAGAGTCGATTGAAAACATTGATAACTTACCTTACAAGTTTCGGGGAAAGTAATTGCAGGCGGTTTCTTCTTCACGTCTTTGGTCGCGGCAGGTTTGGCCGGTTTCTCGACAGGAGCCGTATTCTTAGAGCCTCGCCCTTTCAGGTACTCCGGTGATACCTCGTGGGGCTACAAAATACCCACAACATTTTAAACAAATCGAAATCATGCTTAGAATTGATCGATTCAAAAAATGCAAATCGTTATTTTATACACATAGGAAATACGATGTGAATTTGCATCGAATTAATCGGTCAATAAAATTAAAGCCGTCCTTGAGATTTTGTAACATTCTAAATCGAACTTAACTCATATTTCCGTAATACAATCGAAATCATTTCAAGTTAATAGTTTATCTACGTGAAATTTAACTTTTTGTGTTTACACGTATATTAATGCGTTTGTTATAATCTACTTGATCTCTGTGAGGACTCCGCGAAAATACTTGTCATTAAGAAAAATAAACAAAAGACTTAAACCTACTAAATACTGATAGAATACCTTAACACTTTTTTTTTGTAACACATACTCAAAATACACTAGCGACTTCGTCCGCGTTAACTTTAAAATTAAGTTCAGAGAAAAATTAAACATGTAACTAACAAATGAGCAACAGTCATAATCTGACATATTCTGTTAATATGACATCTGTCAATCTGACATCTCTCAATCAATGAATAAATAAGCTTTCAAATGAAATAAATCTCTTGTAAAAAGTATTCTATATGATAATCCAGGTAAGGGACCATCCATGAATTATGTCACACGAACTTCATGTTGTTTTTTTTACCCTTCCCCGTCCGGTCCTTGTCACAGCTGGTCACATTTGTGAGAATCCCCCCTACCTAGTGTGATGTCACATATTTTGCAATTTTACATTTAGAAATGTATTAAATTACATACAAAATATTATTATTATTATGTATTTTGAAAAAAATGTGATGTCACAAAATTTGGGATCCCGCCTCTTGACACACAATGTCACACTTTGTCGACATTAACGTGTGACGTAATTTATGAATGGCCCCTAATAAGCTATGTGTGAGTTTTTGGCGGGAACGCGGGAAGAGTCGTGTCGCTCCGTTGTATTTTTTTCCAAAACTTGTGTTTTGTCGAGTGTTTATGCATAAAAATGGTGGTGTTTTATTCATAAAGTGCCGAATTACAAGCGCGAGTGTGGGAAAATGATATAATGTGGTGAAACATGAGTTTTCGTGTTGCTTCCAAAACTCCATCGAAGCTTTGTAGTAAAGTTGCCACTACTTTACTAAAGCATGACTGGAATTAACTGACACGAACTGGACTTGACAAAGACGACTTTGACTAAAACTAGCTACGATGGCACTTATTTAACTTTTGAAACTTGAAAATATATAATTACTTGACACTGGCAAATGCTAAAACGCGACGCCAAAACCAAAGGAAAAAAAAAAAAGCTATGTGTATGCCAAATTTTATCCAAATTCCTACAGCCGTTTTTGCGTGATTCATTAACAAACATCCCAACATACTTATAATAATATCTTTCACACTTATAATATTAAATAAATAAATATTGGAGGACATTTAACACAGCGCCATCTAACCCCAAACTAAGCTAAGCTTGTACTATGGGAACCAGACAGCTGACTGACATACTTACAATACATACAGTACGTACACCCAGACACAGAACAAACATCGATGTTAGTCACACAAATGTTAGTCCTGAGTGATATTCGAACCCACGCCCTTCAGCTCTCGAAGCAGACATACTACCAATGAACCAACGGGGCTGTCGTTGTATCGTTATATATTAGTAGGAAAAAGTCACAGACATAGCTAATCGTACTAGCAAGATGAAGTGGCAATGGGCTGGACATATTTGTCGCAGAACCGATAACCGCCGGGGTAGACGTGTTCTAGAGTGAAGACCGCAAACGTAGCGTAGGACGCCGTGAGACTCGGTGGAGTGACGATAGTGAAGATCGGGCTGAGTGGCGTTTCCTTTTTTTTTTTTTTTTTATATTGAATAGGTTCGCGCTTGACCACATCCTGCCTGATGTGAAGCATCAATGCGATGCAAGTGTCTTGGGGGAGGCCTATGTCCAGCAGTGGACCACAAAAGACTGAAGAAGAAGACGATGATGATGATGATGGTGATGATGATATTAATAGGATACAGTAGACCCAGACACATGTTATCAAAGTAAGGTGTAGGTGTCTCACCGCATAAGTCCGCGACAGCTTGAGCCGCTGCGGGTAGTGCTGGAAGGCGTACTGCTTGGTGCAGACGGGGTACTTGGGGCGAGAGATGCGCGCGAACAAGTGCGCCGTGCGGTCTACACGCAGCTCGCAGATGTAAACATGCTCGGCCGCTGCGCCTACCGGCCGACCCTGGAATCAAAACACACATTACAATTTGCTTCATATTAAAAATTAGCAGCTCGCCACGGCTTCGCACGGGAAAACAAAACTCGATTCACAATATAAATTTATCGGTACAGTAGTTTCGGAGCCTATTCAATACGTCGCATTACTTGTCACCATGCTGAGTCGTCATTGCTGTTAGTCGGATTACTTGTGTTTATGTACGTTGCTGCTGATGTTGGTTTTTATTTTACTTTTGATTTTATCTTAATGTATATATATATATTTGTATATATATGTGTATGTGTATATTATAGCACATATATATTGTATACTATATATGTATTATGAGTGTATACATATTTATATATGTAAATATTTCGTTTTAATTAAATAATTATTTTTTTATATACTTACTATATTATGTTTAATTTTTATTTTATTTTTATTTCTTATTAGTGTTACGTCTGTTTCTTAAGCTTTCTATTGTATTTTTCTTTTCTTGGTTGCCTGGAAGAGATCGCTGTTAGCGATAAGGCCGCCACTTGTGACACTAGTTAATAAGGTTTTTTGTTCTCTGTACTCTTTACTATATATGATGTGCACAATAAAGAGTTATATCTATCTATCAATACAAACAAACAAGAAATTTAATCTTTCCTCTTTATATGATGTAGATGACAACTGTAATAGTTAGATAAATAATTGATTGATTCAGGCGTTACTTTGCGGAAGTTCATTTTGAATGTTCAAGGTCGTTCCGAATTATTGTTATTTTAATTAAATTTTTGTCAAATTAAGTATATTTTTAAGTTTATGTCAAATTAGTTCTAGATTTTAAGTAAGATTAGGTTATTATTTAATAAGCTGTGTCAAATTAGTTTAATTTAAGTCCTCGTCACTGTTGGAACTGGAACGACTGTTAAGCGGAAATAAACTAGATATATACCTTTGAACATTGTTATAGTTAGACATAAATGATATTGCAGACTAATTTGTAGCTGTCAATTTGCTTTATAAAACGCCACTTTATTCTACTGTCAATAGTTTTCACTGCGCATGCTAATAGCACGGATTTTTTTTTGTGAAAAATTTGAAAAGGAATTTAGAAGGCTCCGAAACTACAGGACCGATCTAAAATAATTCTTTCATTATTAGAATGCTAAATTATCACTGAGTGAAATAGGCTAGATTTATACTGTTAATCGAGTTTTGTTTTCCCGTGCGAAGCCGGGACGGCCCGCTGGTCTATTATATTTTTGAATGTAGCAATAAATAGAATTACTAACTTAACTTTCCTCTTTTTGTAATGTAAAATTATAAAAAAAAAAAAAAAATGTAACTAAAGTTGACAAAGGTCACGGACCCGTCTGTGGAGCGTATAATTATAAATTAAAAAAAAAAATGTAGCAATAAAGTTATTTGTATTTGTACCTGACTTAGCAGCTTGTGTTGCCAGCTAAACACAACCCACCCCGAGTTGTGTTCAAGAAAAACCTTAATAGGTACTAACAAGCATTCACTTGGTGGTAGATTTCCTTAGCAGGAGGTCGTCTAGGTAGGTACCACCACAGTACCAGTTATTCTGCCGCTAAGCAGTAGTGTGTAGACATTACTGTGTTCCGGTTTGAAGGGTACTGCAGCTAGTGAAATTACTGGGCTGTTCAGACTAACCATCAAAGTCTCAAAGTAATGAGCGCCAAAGCAGCGATGCCCTGGACTTTGTTTTGTTACTCAAAGTTTTGTGTATCGCTGCAATGGTCATGGACAGGCGTTATCTCTTACCATCAGGAGAGCGTCTCGTTCGTCTCACTACTTTATACATAAAAAAAAAAGCATTCCTTATCTTAGATCACATACCTTGCAGAAGGTATTGAGGTCCATGACCCAGCACTGGGACATGACGAGTTCTATCGGCACGGCTTCGTACAGGGGCACGCGCATCACTTCGTTGTGGAAGAATCTGAAATGACACAAGCATTACTTACACACACCAAACTAAGCTTTAAAGTATGTATTACTAGCTGCGCCCCGCGGTGTTAGCCGCCACATGTTTTCGGGATAATAAGTAGCCCATGTGTTAATCCAGGGTGTCAGCTACCTCCATACCAAATTTCATCGAAATCCGTTCAGTAGTTTTTGCATGAAAGAGTAACAAACATCCATCTATCCAAACTTTCACATTTATAATATTAGTGGGATTATTTTCTACACCATGTTTCTTCTGGTACGTGTGTTTATCTCCTAAACTCTTCCTAAAAGGCTGCAGCGATTTTGATGAATTTGTTTGTAAGTGTCGGTGGGTCAAGTACAAATACACCGGGGGTAAGAATAGAATAGCTAGTATTATAATATAATCCAGCTTTAAAGAGTTGTAATTTTTTTTTTTAAGTTGAGAATTACTTATTGGTGAAGCTTTCACATACTTTCGTGTAAGGATGTTTGTCTGTCTCAGAAAGAGTCCCAAGCAAACAGTTTTCATTCCAAAATTACGATAAAGTCGAGTCCATGCCCTATTAAAGTGGTGGCTTTACTAAAAACTTCTACGATAAAAGACATGATTTTTCATATTAAATCACTTACCTACACAAGTGCAAATAAATATTTATGCCTAAAACGCCAATTATTTATAAACTTTTATGTTTAAAAATAATGATGAATTTGCCAAAACATAAGTTTTGAAAAATCATAAAATGCAGCGTCATGATTTTTTCGCATTCCCGCCAAAATTCTTAGCGCAGACTTCTTATGACAAACATAAATTTTGTAGGCTATATTTCTTTTTTATGTTTGAGAGACTAGGTCACAGAGGACCACAGCTCATCTGATGTTAAGAATAATATACTTGGTGGTAGATCTCCTTAGCAGGAGTTCGTCTAGGTAGGTACCACCGCAGTACCAGTTATTCTGCCGCTAAGCAGTAGTGTGTAAACATTACTGTGTTCCGGTTCGAAGGTTACTGTAGCTAGCGAAATTACTGGGCTGTTGAGACTAACCATCTAAAGTCTCAAAGTAATGAGCGTCAAAGCAGTGATGCCCTGGACTTTGTTTTATTACTCAAAGTTCTGTGTATCGCTGCAATGGTCATGGACAGGCGTTATCTCTTACCATCAGGAGAGCGTCTCGTTCGTCTCATTACTTTTTACACAAAAAAAAAAAATATATATATATAATTATATGAATGATATAGATATAAATGGAAATGGCTCTCAAGTGAGGCTGCCGGAACACACCGTTAGATGCTTGGAGGCAGATTTTCAGCTCTCGTGTGGTAGCCAGCCGAGTACTAGAAAGTATTTTACCACCATACTATGGTTTCCTTACAATGTTTTTCTTAACCGGCAGCATAACCTCATTTTTTTTTTTTTTTTTGATCGTTGACAGGCTAGGTGTTTGACCACAGCTCACCTGATGTCAAGTGAAGGTGTGGCCGAAGATAGTAAAGCATACCTAGCCTCATCATTGGGGTTTGACCCAGACTCGAGCTATCATCGCTACAAAAAAATCTTGACGTATTGTTAGTACTTACTTCCTAGTGGGCTCGTGGAAAGTCTCGTGCGGCCGCAGGTAGTGGTGTCCGTACACGTAGCGCTCCTGCGTGTCCTTGTGCTTCCAGAGCCGCTCCACGCGGAATATGTCCAGCTCGGACACCGGGATCGAGCCGATCGTCTGGTACGTGTGCTTGCGGACACTCCCGCCCTGAACCAACACAATCAAATTTACAATATTATACTATATTTATTTTTACTATCTAAAAAATGATTCAAAGACCGTAGGAACTCGCTGGACGCGGGCCGCTTCCAACCGGTCTTTATGGAAGTCAATGGGGGAGGCCTATGTCCAGCAGTGGACGTCCTACGGCTGAAATGATGATGATGATGATGATGATGATGATGGGAAAAATGATTGTTAATTTTTTTTTTCTTAATACGTGACGTCTATCAACACGCATACATGTTTTTTGCTTTCACCATAAAGCTACGGCTACGACTTATCACGAAATATTATAAAAAAAGATTATCTGTTATGTTTTTTTTTTGTGACGTGTTTTATTTATGCAATTATTACTTTGACTTTTTTAATATTGATTTGATACAACATATTTTTATTTGTAAATTAATTAGATATAGATTCAAAATGCATTTTTCAATTATTTTAATTTGATTTATTAATTGTTTTTACAAAACTATGATAACTTTACCGTCTGTTCTGTATACTTGAAATTGTAAAATAAAAAAAGTATTTGTTTATTCACTTTGTTCTTCTAAACTACGCAATGGATTTTGATACGATTTTCACATCATCTTGTACAAAATATTAAATAGTCCAAGTACAAAAAGTAAATACGCACCTTATTCTGTCCGCCATCGTCCTTGTCCTTCCCCTTGATATTCTTGACCTTCTTTCTATCGACGCGTTTAGTTTTGGGCGAGTCAGTGGTATCGCCGTTCTGGCTCACGTCGGGATGCGCCTCGTCGATG
This sequence comes from Biston betularia, assembly GCA_905404145.2. Taxonomy (NCBI): domain Eukaryota; kingdom Metazoa; phylum Arthropoda; class Insecta; order Lepidoptera; family Geometridae; genus Biston; species Biston betularia. The sequence goes on from FR989877.1 coordinate 4,893,462, forward strand.
GGGATGTCTCTCAGGACATATACCGTGTCCCCTTGGCGGACTTGCAGGTCGCCCCGCATTAGTGAGAGGTAAAACTGGTGGCCTTCTTCTGTGTAGTCGTCTAGAGGAATCTCGCGGTCCACCTGTACGTGATGAAATAGATTATTGAATAGACATCACTAGTCGTTTCGATTTGTGAAGTAACATATAAAAATATTTATTTGTTTATTTATTTATTCATAGTTAAGACTAATTTCGATCAAGTCGCATAAAAAAATGTAATTCGCCATTTTGTAGTGGCAGCCATCTTGGATTTGAAATTTATCATAGTGTATAGTATTCTACTAGTCGAGCCCTTTCATTTGATACCCATATTGAGGGAGTTTTGAAAAAATATGTAATCCGCCATTTTGTGGCGGCGGCCATCTTGGACCGATTTTCATCAAATAAGAAAACTCACGTTCACCATTCAAAGAAAAAAAAAACAAAATCAAAATCGGATCATCCTTTCGGGAGCTATAATGCCACAGACACGTCAAACTTTATAAGACCCCGTCGTTTTTGCGTCGGGGATTAAAATGCGAAATGAAATTACTCTCAAGTGAGGCTGTCATAAAAAACAAAGAATAGTTCTAACCGGTCTCGGCTTGCAGAAGTGGCAGTAATGCACGGGCGCCGTGTCCGCGACGCGCATGCAGCGCGCGTGCTGCCACACGCCGCAGCGCGCGCCGCCGCACTGCACCATGAGCCCCTCCTCCACGTGCAGCCCGCACGGACACAGGATCACCTCCTCTGTGGACAACAACGACATGTTACTACATTCAACTCCAACTTGAACATTTATCTCTCTGCCTGTCTCCAGACAGCCACAGACCTTCAAGATTTTCAATGACAGCAATTTCTTATTCTTATTCAAAGTTGGGGCTATAAGTCCTACACTGACGTCCCTTAGGGTGTATTGTGCATTTAAAAACAACTAACCAGTTTTCGTCTTTTGCAGGAATCCAGCAGGGACAGGGTCATCAGCTCCGAGGATTTTGTTTAGATGTTCCACAAAGTCAGACTTAGCAGTGTTATAAGCCTGCAAAAATAAAATTTTAAATAAATATTTAGGACATTTTAAACAGCGACATCTAGCTCCAAAATAAACAAAGCTTGTACAATAGGAACCAGATAACTGATAGAACGCTTATTTACTTTTTTTGGAAATACATACTTTTAATACAGAACACCCAAAACGCAGAACAAACATCTATTGTCACATAAATATTTGTTCTGCGAAATTGAATATTCTAACAAATGAGCTAGCCATGTAATTTTTAAGCTTGGGATGTACTACGCCGAAAGGGTGTCATCATAAACTACTTTAACTATACGCAACACTCTGGTCGTGAAAAAGTCAACTGCTCAACCATAGACATATTTGTCCCGGTGTCAACAAACTTATTTTATGGAGCAATTGATTTCTTGTTCACTATTTCAGAGTTGTCACCATAGTTATAAGTTATAAATATATATGTCACCCTACGGCACAGAACAAAAAATAATACCTACTACGTATAGAACGAACATTGTTTCCCTCCACCCAATCGGAGCTTCCTCACCCCGCATGCAATTCTCAGCTGTTGAGGAGCCGATTAGGGCATGGGACGCGCCAAATGCGACCACGTCAATTTTTCCTTTGAAAATAGGGTATTCCTATACTGTTTACGCCTGTTTGTCAAGTAAACGTGACAAAGATAGGCGTATAAGTGTACAATATGATATACAATGTGTAGAAAGGTAAGTGTACAATACAATAATGTTATTGATACAGTGACAACCTTAGACTCCACGCACACATTCGCGCGTGTACAAAAACTACAAGCGTGTAATAAGTAGTTACAACAAGACGTTTGTATGGAGATCTGATCGAGTGTCCGGTTAAATACATCCCAAGCTTACTTTTGACAGCCCTGTTGGCTCAATGGTAGCATATCTGCCTTGAGAGCTGAAGGGTACAAATACAAATAATACAAATACAAATAAATTTAATGTTTCATCAAAATAGTACAGGTATGTATAGTAACCCTGCCTGCAGCTGTAGCCTTCGCTGTGTTGCTGCAGACAGTGTCTTCCCACTAAGGTTTATTAAATAAAAAACATTGAACACATTAACTTAAAAAAGAAACATAAATGATTTTCATGGGTGTGGGTTCGATTCCCGCTCAGGACAAATATTTTATCTATCAACAAATGTTTGTTCTGTGTCTGGGTGTTCTGTATGTATTATAAGTATGCATTTACAAAAAAAAAGTATACATGTATGCTATCAGTTATCTGACTTCCATCACACAAGCTCTGCTTAGTTTGGGGCCAGATGGCGTTGTGTGTAATGTCCTACGATATTTATTTATTTATTTACAATCTGGTATAAACGTCCATGATAAAACACCGTTGTCGCCAGGAAAAAATAGTATTAAGTACCTTTTTAAGTTGCACAGCAATGTTCCCCAGATTAGACATGCGTCCTTGCTCTCGCATGACGGTATTGAATACGCTGTTCATATCCGCATCGAACTCTGCCACCGAATCGTATCTCCTACCGTCTATGTTACTCTCTATGGTGTTGAGGTCTGGAGTCGCCGTGTCGTTAGATTTGCTAGGCTTGGTCTTCAGGAAAGGCGCACAAAGAGGTTTGTCTTTGTCGTCTGCAACAATGATGATATATGAATCGATCAGTAAATTATCATCAAGTACTAAATTCATTTATTTATAAATGCTTGCCACATTTGCAGTGACGCCAGTGTGCGACAATTGTAGATTTTGTATGAAAGCAAGCAAAATTACTTTTTTTTTTATAAAAAAACGTACGTTGTTTATAAAAAAAAACTACATCAACAAATTCTCTTCCTAAAACTACAGCATCATCCGTTTTTTATAAACTCTCTCATTTCTGGGCGCGAGAAAGGAAAGAAACTTTTTCAAAGTTCCTTACAATAATCTGCTCCTTGAATTATTTTTTTTTATATGGAATAGGTACGCGGATGATCACATCCTGCCTGATATTAAGCAATGATGCTGTCTAGGATGGAACACGCTTACCTAGAAGGAACCTGTTTACTTTTGACTTGTTTTTTGTCTCTTGTTTGTTTGGCAAACGTTGTTCAAAGTAGCCCGTTACGTTTTTACAACAGTTGACTGAGCATTTTTAACACTGGTCAAAGTAAGGCACCAAGTAGGTACTATAATACACAAAAAAAAAATAAGTATAATAATCTATTTACCTCTCAAAGCAGTGACGGCCGCATGAAGAGCTTTGAACACCTTCGCTAGCCGTTCTTTCTTCGAGAGCGAAGGATCGTCGTCCAAGCTGACGAGGCGTTTCGCGTTATCTTCCCGCGGCGAGCGCAGGGACTGCAGTCGCGATAAGAATACTGTAGGGTTCATTGTATCGGGGAGCTCCAGGGGGTTCACCATCGAGACCGGCGTTGATGGGGGGAGCGTGGGTGCGGGGGACGGAGGCGGAGGGGGGTGGGGTGTGGCGGGCGGAGGGGACGGGGGTAAAGTAATGGACAGACGATCGCGTATGCGTCGCACCTGTTGACGATGTATTACTTTAACATAGAATAAAAAGTAACCTTCCTTGTTAGGATTTCATATCGAAGTTCTGGGTATCGCTCTTCGGAAATATTTATTTAAATTACATGCTGTAAAGGGCCATATTGATCTATATTAAATGGACAATTTAAAATACTTAATTGGATAAAAATTAATGCTGTATTGCTTAAAATCACTTCGTAAATAAGCCATTTTTCCCCGTAAAATGTAAAGGATAAAAAAATAGTTATTGTGGGTTATCCTTAAGAGATGGACATATACCATCGCGGAGTTTTTTGTTGACCTTTTTAAGGTGCACAATACTGTAGTACATTATTTTGATTTATCTCGTGGGGTTCAGCCAGCGTTTGCAATGTAAGCGCAAAAAAATGTGTTTATTTACGACATCACATTAGAAACCTCTAAATTTATCAGTGTTTCTCTACAATATTATGCATGTATTATACATATAAACCTTTCTCTTGAATCACTCTATCTATTAAAAAAAACCGCTTAAAAATCCGTTGCGCAGTTTTAAAGATTTAAGCATACATAGGGACGGACAGACAGCGACTTTGTTTTATACTATGTAGTGATACATATATTGTAGGACAATTCACACAGCATCACTAGCACCAATTTAAACATAGCTTGTAGAATTAAATTACTTACACATTCGAGGTTCCTAAACAAGAAACAGTGTCGTTCCTTCACCAAGTTTCTCTCTTTAGCTGTCAGGGGCTTCATTTGAGGTTCCTGCCACAGCTTGTTCAAATGTTGTTGGTATTTCAGTATCGTCATGTTCTTTATGTCACAAGTGCTGACGGTTTGCTGTTCCGATTTCTTGCTACATTTGACGGCCTTCCGAGGGCGGCCGACGCGGGGCGCGTTGCCGCTCGAGCCTGCTGATTGGTTGGACGCGTTCGAGGGCGTGCGTGATTGGGTCTTCACTGGCAGTTTGGTGATGCGCTGAGATTTTCCGCCAATCACACCACGGCAGTCTTCAGAGTCGCATTTACAAGGCTGGAATGAAGAAGTAACCGTTCCATCGTATTCCACTAAGGTAAACAGTACAGTATTTTTTGCAAACACTGCACACACCCATTCGAATAGCCGACACAGAATAAACATCTACTGTTCATCAAAAAAATTTTAGTTCAGTGTGGGAATCAAACCCACGCAAAATCTCGAAGCAAGTCTTCTACCTATCTACACCTCTACACTAATGTTATAAAGAGGAAACATTTGTATTTTTGGATTTTCGTATGCTTGTATCAAATGAACTCAAAAACTACAGGAATCGGTCCTGTAGTTTTTGAATCAAAAAATCTTTCACCATTAGAATGCTACATTCTCCCTGATCCCTGAGTCGTAGGCTATATTTATTACTAGAATTTAATTAAAAATAAAATAATGTCTACCCGCGCGAAGCCGGGACGGAATGCTAGTAAACTTATAAAAATAATTCTAAGGTATAATCACTACTAAGGTTATTATCAGGTAACTCACTTACGAAGCTTATTGGCTGATATTTGACAAAAATGTAACATAAATTTACAACTAAATAAATCAATAACTTCATTACACAACCTAAACAAGGTCCCCGACAATATCGGGGGAATTACAAGAGGAAGGAGGACGGTAAAAAAAAAAAACTCACTTGGCCAACAGCGGGGTTGAACAGCGAGAAATTGTAATCGTAAGTCAATTCCTCGCCCGGTTCGATATCCCGCAATGCGAACAATGCCATTCTGAAGGTACCTGTAAATTGAAAAAGCGGTGAATGGACGGAGGCCTTCCATATAAGCTAACAGGGCAACTTTCTCTACGGTATACATACCATTGGCGGTCCACTTCTGCATCTCGCAGTTGGGCCGGCAGGAGTGGTTGACGAACCGGCCGTCGCCGCCCATGCGGTGGCCGTCGATCACCAACCCGCCGTCTAGGTGCAAGCAGTAGTGGTGGGTGTCGCGAGCGTAGCGCGTCGCCATGCGCTCCTAAACAACGGACATACAGATGCAGTTGAACCGTTCTCAAACTACAAAATTTTATGAAATCAAAAAATTAATACATTTTTCAATTGTCCGAATGTGTTGCCAATATAATAAAATTTCGTCTCATCATTTTATAATACTAAGGTAATTGGTTTATTGCTATTATTATTTTTATATTGTACTAGATAAAAAATATTATTTTAATGGTTGTACACGCCATCTGACCCCAAACTAAGCAGAGCTTGTGTGATGGAAGTCAGATAACTGATAGAATACATAAACACATTTTTTTGTAAATATATACTTATAATACATACAGAAACATTCATACACAGAACAAACATTTATTTATACCATGAAACGTTTGTCCTGAGTGAGAATCGAACCCACACCTTGCAGCTCTTAAGGCAGATATACTACCACTGAGCAATTGGCTATCGAACCAGATGTTACGATTATCGAACTTTTAATATGTGACCATATTAAAAGTTACGAAGTAGTCGGAGATGATAAACACACCTAGCACGAAATGGGAACTGGCTCTCAAGCTACAACACACCGTTAGCAGCTGAAAAGTAGATTTTCAACATTAGCGTGGTAGCTAGCCAATCGAGTACTAGAAAGTACCACACCAAGATAAGTTATATTCTACCTAACCCACCAATTTTGTTTAAGTTTAGTCAGAATTTGAACTAACAATCTTCGTTATATGGTTCGATTGCTCTATTCACCGAGGTATTACTTACCTTAAACTCCTTGTCAGACACAACCTCGCCAACATACTCCAGTATGAAATCTCCCGAAGTGATCCTATCCTTGGTGCGGACGCCCCAGCCCTTGTTCTCAGTCATGAACCGCTCCAGGCCGGAGGCCCACTCATGCCGCTGGATGCGCTGGTTCTTGCATTTGTCTCTGTAACATTCGTTATTCTAAGTTAAAACCTATACTACACCCTAGAATACAACTTTATTGCACACATAATCACAGATCTTAAAAACAAGTAAAATCATGCAGGGGTTTGGCGGGAACGCGGGAAGAGTCGTGTCGCTCCGTTGTATTTTTTTCCAAAACTGGTGTTTCGTCGAGTGTTAGTGCATAAAAATGGTGGTATTTTATTCATAAAATGCCGAATCACAAGCGCGAGTGTGGGAAACATGATTTTTCGTGTTGCTTCCAAAACTCCATCAAAGCTTTATAGTAAAGTCGCCACTACTTTACTAAAGCATGACTGGAGTTGACCGACACGGACTGTGCTTCGAGGCAACTTATTTTACTTTTGAAACTTGAAAATATAAAACACTTGACACTGGCAAATGCTCAAAATGCGACGCCAAAACCAAAGAAAGAAAAAAAACATGCAAGATACAATGTTAGAAGCAAGACTATTATTTTGAAATGGACAATTATTGTTATCGTAATAGTAATTTGTTTGTTTTATGTCACAATAACGTGTTGTCTATTGTCTAATTATTTATCACAACGTCATCTAACCAAAAACCAAAAAACAAAATAAGCAAAACTTGTACTGTGTGAACCAGATAGCTGATAGAATACTTCCAGATTCCGGATCAGGTTTGTTTTTGACTGCCCTGCTAGCTCATTTCATAGAATATCAGCTTCAAGAGCTGTAGGGCGTGGGGCCATCAAAACAAACATTTAGGTGACAATAAATGTTTGTTCTGCGTCTCGATGTTCTGTATGTATTTAAAAAAGTATATAAGTATTCTTTCAGGTATATGGTCACATAGTACAAGCTTTGCTTAGTTTGGGGCTAGAGGGCGCTGTGTGAAATAAATAAATAAATATTGTAGGACTATACAGTATACAGTATTACACACAGCGCCATCTGACCCCAAACCAAGCAGAGCTTGTGTGATGGAAGTCAGATAACTGATAGAATACATATATACTTTTTTTTTTGTAAATACATACAGAACACCCAGACACAGAACAAACATTTGTTTATTCATAAAATGTTTGCCCTGAGTGGGGATCGAACCCACGCCCTACAGCTCTCAAGGCAATACTACCAATGAGCCAACGGGGCTGTCAAAGTCCTACGACATTTTTTATTTTTATAATGATTCCCAACGCTGGGCGCGAGCCTCTTCCCATTGCGAGAAAGGTAAGGAACACCAGACCAGACCAGACCAGACCAGACCCAGACACAATAAAAACATATATGTTTGTCACAAAATGTTATCATGAGTGGGGATCCAACTAGTCTTACAGCTCATAAAACAGAGCAACAAGTTTCATAAAAGAAACATTGGTTTCGCGCCACTATCCCCTTAATAAAGGTGTTACCCGCACGGGCAGAGTTGTGGCGAGCACTCTGAGTACACGAGCCGGTTGATGCAGTCTTCATTGCAGCACGAGGAGGAGGCGCAGTTGCAGGCGACGCTCTCGCACTCCTCCGCAGACGGCTTCACGTCGTAATACACATCTGCATAAAGTGCAAATTTCATTACCACAAGTCATCATTCATTCATGCATCAATTTTCAGCTCGTTATCGCCCACTACTAATCATAGGCCTCTCTTCTTGTACGCCATTCGTTCCGGTCCTGTGCCAACCTTGTCTATGTACGACCCGCGACCCCCACGGTATCTTCGACCCAACAAGTCATAACCACCTAATATTATACAAGCCTTTTAAAAATATTACTTTTTCACAACTATATGGCTAAATGGATCTAGATGAAAATTTTATTTTTTATTTTTTTTATTTAAAAAGTAATGAGACGAACGAGACGCTCTCCTGGTGGTAAGAGATAACGCCTGTCCATGACCATCGCAGCGATACACAGAACTTTAAGTAACAAAACAAAGTCCAGGGCATCACTGCTTTGGCGCTCATTACTTTGAGACTTTTGATAGAGTTAGTCTCAACAGCCCAGTAATTTCTCTAGCTGCAGAACCCTTCAAACCGGAACACAGTAATGCTTACACACTACTGCTTATTTATATAGTACAGTACAGTCATGGGTAAGTTTTACCCAAATTTATTAAGTTGCACACAATTATTACTTACACACAAATAAAATGTATATTTTTGTTACATAAATTATTTAGCATGAAAATGACTCTTTCAACTCACTCTTCTAAGTATTGCATGTCTTTAAAAGTGCTAAGCTAAGTGCTGAGCAAATTTATTTTTTTATAATAGATAGGCTTGCGTTTGACCGCCATCCCGCCTGATGTTTAAGCGAGCGAAGATGCGGTCTACGGTGGAGCACGCTTGCCTAGAAGAAACCGATTCGCACGCGACTTGAAGGAACCCAGACTATATTCATTGGGGACACCAACTCGGGCAGCAGATTCCAATGTCTAGCGGTACGCATGAAGAAGGTGGAATCAACCCGCTTAGTTCGAGCTTTTGGAACATCAACCATAAAGCGGTGTCGCTTTTTAAAGCTCCTGGCTAATTCATTGTTATTTTTACGCAAAGTAAAATAAAATGTTTTTGTCACAAAACAAAAAAGAAACGCACTCGGTCCCCAAGATACAAGTTGCCTTGTACTTAGTTTTGGAGTCCAATGATTACCTGTTTATACACTGAATGGTAATGACCAACACCTCCAGATGTATGCATTAATGTCATTGTATTCTTTTCTTTGTAAATGTACCTAACCATTTCTGTGAAATAAATGTATCTTTATCTTTAATTTGAACCCTTAATGTGATACATACTTGTTCTGATTTTCTTATAGTTCCAGGATGGCACGGGCTGGTTGTAGTGTTGCTGCCACCAGATATCATACGGCAAAGTGAAGTGCTGTAACCGTCGGCGCACCCAGCGCTCGCAGTATGGCGGCGGGCCTAGCAACCCTGGCGGGAACTCCGTCTGGGTTACCAGGTTCTTGCCTTTACCTTCTGGTTTTGGACTGTAATTAATAACATTACATTTAGTAAAAAGAGAAACGTAAAATTAATTCATGTGATTATAACAATAATACAACGATTAAAGTTAAGCAACTATAAATCAGTAATCTGCACCCTAGAAAAAAAATTGTTAGCGAGGAACTCTTATATTGTGAAATTTAACTGAAAACCTATATATGTGACAGATGAGGCGCTAATAACCGAAATTAATAGGATATTTCCATCAGTATTCATAGTTAGTAAATCCCATTGGCAGCTTTCGTTATAACAGAAAATCAGATCTATGTATTTATAACAGTAGCTGAATCTTTATACAATCGAAATTGATCTTTATGTGCAGAAATATTTAACACAGTTTTGTTAGTTACTAAATGAAAGTATATAGCCCAGATTACCGTAAGATTAATAGAATAGTAATGACGCAAAATTTTTACGTACAATATATAGAACCGCGTAGGTAAATCATGTTAAATTTTACTATATTTCAATATGAGAAATACTCACTCTTCTTTATAGTAGTCGGAAAAGAGCCCAGCGACTAAGAACTTCTTCCGTAGCCTCGGATTCCTCTTTGACACGATTGGCTTGTCTCTGTTATCCACGCTGCTTGCGGGGCTTTGGTCGCGAGACGATGCGACGCGCTTCTTGCAAATTACGTTTTTGGACAGCACGTCTATACTTTTCTCAAAGTCGATTTCCTTCTCGTTAAGCGGCAATGGATCGTTCTCATCGTTGTCCCGAAGCATATCGATAGAAGGCTCGCGGGATTTCGAAGTCAGTTTGCGACTTACGACTGTATCTAACGAACTCTCTCTAGAACTCGACTGGACTTCGCGAACTTTCTTAGTCACTTGGCAAGATCTAGATTTCCTTCTACCGGCTATAGTTATCGGTTTTGAAGGTTTCTCGATTTCAGGCACTGGTTTCTTACTGTCGACCTTTTTCATCTTTCTTTTTGCATCGTCATTGGTGTTATCGGAGCTTCTCGTTAGTCTCTTTTCAGATGGACAGAGGATCGCAAGACTAGATTTTGGCCTAAGGCCCATTTTGGAATTCTTTTCGATTACTTTTCTTTTGGAGAATATTTCTTCTATTTCTTGCGAGGGCGACATCGCTCTGGTTTTGCGTTTCAGTCTTTCCAAATTATCTAAGCGAGTAGCGGGCTTCTCTGTGACTTTCAGATTGAGCAGACTTAGTGGAATGCTGTCCTCTGGATCGTTGCCGAGTGAGCTGGCCAAGGAAGGAATACTATCGCTTTCACTTAACACTTCCCATTTATTCACGTGTGTCTTTAGATCTTTTTCAGATTTATTTTGTTTCAGTTGAAGAGCTGGCGCTCGCAAAATTGAAGTACTAGTGTTCTTCTTTTCAACTACATTATTGGAAGTAACAGTCTTATTATTGATTTGTGAAGGTATATCTTTTCCTTGTAACTTTTCGAGAGCGACAACCGTCAGACGAGCTTGCCTCGGGCATTCATCTTTATTGAGCACGACTTTTAATTCAGGTTTCTTGGTTGTAGTTCGTTCTAAGAAACTGCTCATAGCTTCTCCATCTTTCGGTACCCTCTCAAAAGCAGACGAGTTGTTGTCAGTATCAGATGTGAATTGACCGTCGGAAGTAGTATTATGAGAACTATTAGGTTCAATCTTCTTTTTCTTCCTTTTAACGCTAGGAAATCCAGTTCTGTTGAAGGCTTTTCGTCTACGATTTCTCTTAGTTTTATTATCATTCGTGTCGCTCGCTTCCGGTTTTTTCTCAGGTTCAGTAGCTTTTTTAGGTACATCTTCGAATACCAACTTTTCAGCTTGTACTTTAGGAATTAAGATTTTTTGGCTTGACGGTAATACGAGTTTGCTTTCCCGTATAAGATTGTTTGTTTTCTTCTTTTTCTTATTTTCATTGAAATCTTCATTTTCACTTAGATTTCTTTTAGATTGGCGCAAGTTATGACCGCTGGTCTCTTGTATTTTATCTGAAAGAACTGATGCTATGGATTCTCCTCGTTTAGGCCTGATGATAGGATCAGGTGACTCAGAAATCAGTGCCAGTGGTATATCTGCCTCAGTGTCAATTTCTCCTTTTCCTTTAGACTTTATTTTATTATTGTCTGTGTTATTATTGACACATATTGAAGACTTAGGTATTTGTTCTTCCAAGTCAACAGACGGTTCGAATATTCCAGTAGGTTTATCTACGTTGACTACGACAACTGGTACGGTTGGGAGTGGAGTCTCTGTTGTCTTTGATTTCTTAGTGTCTATAGTTTTCCCTTTCGATATTGGAGATTTGATAACTGTCGCTCTTGTATTAATTTGTGAGATTTCTTTGTTCTTTGGTTTTTCTTCATTAGTTTTAGGAGAATCTGTGCTATTCTTCTCTTTTTCCAAGATTCTAGATTCAATAGATTTCCGAATATTGTTGTTTAAAAGAGTGTCTAAAACTTTAGTTGCAGCGCTGGGATTTATTTTTGAAACTAGATTGCTAGTTAAGCCTTCAAGTCTATTTTTCTTTCGAGTCATAATTTCCGATTTCTGCGCTGGTGGTATTGAACTTTTGTATAACGTGCGCGCAGACATACTTTTAAGTGGGTCTACGAGAGTCGGGCTACAACTTGTTGAACTAGCTTCATTTGGATTGCTTCTATCTGTATCCATTGACATAGACTCTTTAGTGTCTTCTTTAGAATTGTTCTGGTCAATTTCCTTTGTTTCTTTTGTGACTGAGGAAGTAGTTGATTTTTCTTCAGATAATTTTTTGGATAATGATTGTACTACTTGATCTAAACCCGTTGCAGCTTTATCAGCCTCTAGTCTGTGACGTTTTTTTGGCGTCACAATAGGTGCAGAATGCCGCGCAAGGGAAGGCTTTGCTTCAGATCTTGGCGACGACACTTTATTAACTTCTGTTTTAGCATTATCAGCTTTTATTTCGGAGTCTTTCGTTTTTGGTAGCGATTTTTCTAAATCATGAACCATTTTATGAACAGCCTTTAGTTTTTCAGAGGTCTCATAGATCTTCTTAGAAAACTCGGATTGTTCAGCATCTGGTTTCTTAATTGACAGTTCGTCATCAGTTGCGTTTAAGGAATTAGGGGAATAATTTTTGGTGGGAGTGGTGTTATTTTGATCTATAGTAATTTCTAAACCTTCAGCTACATTACTATTGAGTTTGGACGGTTTTGAATCTTGGGATTGAGGAGAATTTTTGCCTGATTCATTGATTTTCTTAGTCTTTTCTATCGGTTGTTTGTTTTTTGGTGAATCAACATTACTACTTTGTTCTTCTCCCATACAGTCAGTCTCAGTGCATAAGAACTTTTCAGGACTTGTCCCATTCTTTGAAGCCTCATCAAATTCAGATGGGACCAAACTTAGACTTAACGAATTACTAGTCGAAGAATTTATGTGATAATGTCGTTTCTTGAGCGGTAGTTTGTGCTCGTTGGTGTCTTTGCCACCCTTATTCTGAGATTCGGCTAATTGTTTTTTATGTCTCCGTTTCGATGTAGGAGTAGCTGTCTCTTGGTTATCGGACGTTTTTCGTTTCTTAGATCCTCTTTTGGGAACTTTAGGTGGGGCTGTCTCTGGTGCTGGTTTTTCTACAATCTTAGGTTGAGTTGACGTTACATTGGTTACTAGTTTTGGGGCTACTTGACAAAGCTTGATGAAGCTTGAAACGAGATTGTCCATTTCTTGACTAAATTGCTGATCCACTAGATCGACGGTTTTAGCATAAGAATCTCCTCCTCTACACCTTGAAACTGAACGTGACCGATGTCTCCGTTTACTTCTATGCCTGTGGTGTTTATTTTCCGTTTTCACTGTAATGCGAGATGGCCTCTCAGTTGCTTGTTTAAGATTTATTTTGGGAGGTGCCAAAACAACTGTTCTTCTGTGTCTCTTCACATGAAACGACGGTTTTAAATGAGGTTTTTTGAAATTAAGAAATACATTTCTTGTTAAGGACTTGTTTGGCACGTAACTATTTTTAGCTTTTTCGAAAATGTTCGGCGACGGTTTTGGCGATGTTTCTTTTTTTGTAGGACTTGAGAATATCGAGTTTCCACTTTTCCCTTGTTTACGAGATTTTGGTGATAAAGTTCGGGGGAAATTCCTGTAACCGTCGACTTCTTTCTTTGTCGAGGCTTTGCCTGGAGTACAAATTGGCGACACTCCAAATTTGTGTGAGAAAGCCGGTTTTAGCGCCGGGAGCGTACTGCCGATGTAGTTTCCTTTATTCGAAGACTTCAGTAAGGTGTTGTTATTGTTATGACTCACTTTGAATAAATTGAAAGTCGTGACAGGCCTGTCCCAGCCACCAAAAACTGGGCCAGGTGCAAATGGGTCGGAAGGATTCAATCTCAGTACACGATTACGATTAATTTTTGAGAAACCGAAGCCATATTTTGCCGGCAAAGGGTATTTAGTACAAACACTAACATATTTGGGACTAGCGCTAGGGTTGCGTAAATAACTTTCACATTCCGATTCACTCGAGCTGTTGCCTAGCGTTAAACTGTTTAGTGTTTTATTAGCCAACAGTATTATTTCCTGATCTGATACAAAATGTTTTTGATTTTTGTAGTAAGATCGATCCCTCACTGATCGAGTTTTTTTAAGTTTTTTCATGCGCCTGCGCATGCTTCTTACACTGTAATCAGTTTTATATCCCGACTTGTCACTTTTGTATCCGGATTTATGATCACTTTTGTACCCTGACCGGCAGTAATCACTTTTATATCCAGATCTACATCCAAAATCACTCTTGTAGCCGGACTCTATGAGTCGACTGCAGCTTTTGTAAGGCTTGAATTCGTGATCACTTTTATACCCTGAGAGAATGTCTTTATATTTGGGATTGAGGTCTATTTGTTTCCACGTGGGGTCGAGGGGGTCGTCCGCGGCAGCTTCGTTTTCGCTCTGGTGGTCTCTCCACGCGTTGTTAAAACTTTTATTCTTTTTTGGTATGTTCGCTAGTTTACTATTGAGTTCTTTACGTTTTGCATATACACCTGAAAGTACAGACCTGTTGTTTGAAGTAGAGTCTTCATCACTGTCCCCAGAAACATACTGATTTTTATCTTTTAACGTTTTCGGTGCACTCTTGGCAAGTTTGGCTTTCGCCTGCGGTTTCCGACCCGCTTTCTTCCTGGGAGGATATAGAACCCTATCTGTGGCGTACAACATTCTATCTAAAGCGGCTATATCTAGTTTGTGGTCGTTCCTTTTGCTTTTTTCTACTTTATTTTGCTCCTGCTTGAGAGGTATTGGAGAAGGTGCTTCTGTTTTTATTTGTTTGAGCTCATTTTCTATCTTTTTTTGGAAGTCACAGTCGCTCGAATCAGATCTATTTTGTGTTCTGCTTCTGCTTTTAGATTTGGATCTCATCGCTCTTCTTTCTCTAGTGGAGTTTTCTTTTTGAGTAGATTTTCTCGCGAGCCTACTGTGAACTTCTTCGACTTCATGTCGCCTCATCGGAGAATGCGTCGGAGAGTTGTGATTCGACAGTATGCCAGAATCTGGAGATACGTTCGGTGGGTCGTTATTACTGTGGAAGTTGATCACATTCACTGCTGACTTGTCTTCCTTCTGAGATTCTACCTCCGGTTTTCGAACTTTCCGCGGCCTTCCCCTTTTCCTTCTTGATTCTACGATGACATTCTTAACATCCTCCTGAGATTCAATCGAATTGGTACTTATAGTGTCGAGTTTATTAGGATCTATTAAGCTAGGAGAGTTCATTTCGGTGGTGATAGTCAAAGGAGAGTTTTTCAACAAATCACTCGCGCTTCCCAGTTCCGCGCCACCCTGACTGATGTCCAAGTTCATAAAGTCGTTGTTATCCACGCAATCCTCGAGACTAGGCGGGTTAGGCATCGACATTGTGACGGAATCCGTAGCTGATGTTATCTCCTCGAGGTCTTTATTGATTTGTGAGAGTTCTTCCGTTTGTTGGGGGCTGAGATGGGGTGATGCGGAGAGGAAGTTGGTCGCGATGGGGGGTATTTCGGGCAGATTGTTGATTTGTCCAAGGACGCAGTCACTGATAGTCCCAACGCCTTCTATCGGGTTGGGGTTGAGTAACGCCGGCGCCGAGCCGCTTATAGGCGTTAGCGGGGCAGCGCTGCTAAGCAGATGAGTTTGCGCCTCGAATTGCTGCAATAAACTCGAGGCGTAGTGAGTGGTGCTCTGTCTGACGCCAGAGTTAGAGCACTCGTTCTCCGATCCCGAAGATTCAGCTGTAGCTCTCTGTATTGCCGCCGATACTAGGTGAGGTGTGATTTCCATCTCACTACCTGACCCATCTCCTGAAAATAGATCACGCGTTAATTTAGAAATATTTTACATTTGTAGGGATCATTTGTGCATTTTTACTTTATATATAAACATAATTATATTTACCTATCTATATTTTATAAAATAATAATAACAGGGGTTTTAAATTGAATTAAATATAAAATTACCGTTTGTATGAACAGGTCACTAATAAAAATTAGACCGGCATGGTGTATGATTTTAGTAAAATACTATACGAAAGATGATTTTAAGATACTCCGAAATTATATATTTAGTGTAACGGACTTATAAGCGGAAATACACTAAAGAATCATTTATATTATATCCTATAAAAACAAAATTCAATGAGATACAGCAATTTCATAATTTAAACCACTAATATTAATAAAAAAAACATTATCAGTTACAATATGCAGAAAACAACTAACACCACACAGAAATAAACTTGCTGATATCTGTTCCAAATAACTTTGTCCCAATTAACTTTTAAAATCGATTATTCAAAGTTCACAAACTCCACGGAACTAGTCACATTGCATAGTCTATATGACATACCAATCTAATATGGATATATTTACAGATGCTTAACTGGCGAGATTGTATGAAGCTATGAAGTAATAAACGTACCGTTGTCGACGATGGACTTGTCATCGTTTTCAGGAGGCGGAGGCGCGAAGTTTGGGTACGTGGGCTGCTGCGGCGGCGCGCTCGAACTCTGCTCCGGGAATAGCGCCGCGAGGTCTGCATCGTCGATGATCTGCAATGTATAATCACTAGCCGAGATCCGTAGTTTTGTCTTTGTCTTTCCAGTTTTATTTTCGCATTTGCCAGGGAAAGAATTTTTGCGTTCGATCTTGTTAGCAACTCTATTATAAATTTGTACTAGGCCGAAAGAAGTTAGGCAATTGTACCTACTAATCTTTTTTATTTTATTTTGTGTAAAACTACTCTCCTGATGGTCAGAGATAACGCATGTCCATGATCACTGCAGTGATACACATAACACTGAATAGCAAAAAGCAAAACAAAGTCCAGGACATCGTTGCTGCTTTGGCGCTCATTACTTTGAGACTTTCGATGGTTAGTCTCAACAGCCCTGTAATTTCCCTTCAAACCAGAACACAGTACACATACACACACATTACTGTTTGGAGGCAGAATATCTGTTACTGTGGTGGTACCTACCTAACCGACCTCCAGCTAAGGATATTTACCACCAAGTAAAACTCAACATTACAAACAACTTTTTCTATCGGCACAAATTACGAAACAGGATTAACAGATAGGCTTTTCATGCCGGAAAACATCGACGAAACCGCGAAGCGATGCTAGTTTATAATATTTGTGCATGTACGGCTTCTGATACGAACTGAACTAGTGACCGAGTCCGCAGCTATATTGGAACAAAGTCGAGATAAATGTAATTTTAGCATGATCGATACGTTAAGCCGGCCTTTGACACAGTTAAGTAGATAAAAGTGGAATCTCCATTTCACATTTTACCGGACTGTGAAGAAGGAGGTAATGTTATAGATCTACTTGACATTCAGACACCCAGATACAGAATAAGCTTCTAATAATAATAATAATAAATATCATAGGACATTACACACAGCGCCATCTGACCCCAAACTAAGCAGAGCTTGTGCTATGAAAGACAGATAACTGATAGAATACTTAAATACTTTTTTTTTTTGTAAATACATACTTCTATCTTTCTTTACATAAAAGTTTGTCCTTGTAGGAAATGAACCCGTCTCTTATAGCTCTCGAAGCAGAACTACTACTACTACTACTATTAGGCAGTCATGAACAGGCACTTTGAAGTTTTAGCTTTAAGTGTTATAGTTTTGGGAGTTTTGGCGGGAACGCGGAAAGAGTCGTGTCGCCCCGTTGTATTTTTTTCCAAAACTAGTGTTTTGTCGAGTGTTTATGCATAAAAATGGTGGTGTTTTATTTATAAAGTGCCGAATCACAAGCGCGAGTGTGGGAAAATGATATAATGTGGTGAAACATGACTTTTCGTGTTGCTTCCAAAACTCAATCGAAGCTTTATAGTAAAGTCACCACTACTTTACTAAAGCATGACTGGACTTGACTGACACGCATTGTACTTGACCAAGACTGGACTTTGACTATTACTTTAGCTATGAGGACAATAGAATGCATTAACGGTAGCGGTTATAGAAATATGAGGAAGTTTATTCTTCCAGTGATGTGGTACCTGCAGCTGACAGGCAGCGGCGAGCGCAGCACTGGAGTCGTCCGCGGAGGCGTGCGCGGAGCCCCCCGCCGCGTCCGCGGTGTCCGACTCGGAGGACGACGACGACGAGGATGAGGACGAGGATGACGATGATGACGACGACGACGAAGAACTGCTGCCACAAGCGCCGCTTTCGGCAGTCGGGGAAGCGAACTGGAACAAACAATATATTATTAAAAATTGACAGCTCTCATTGGTAGTATATATTTGCTTTAAGAGCTGTAGAGTGTGGGTTCGATTCCCATGAGGAGAAACATTTTGTGGTATATACAAATGTTTGCTTTGTATCTGGGTGTTCTGTATGTATTATAGGTAAGTGTTTACAAAAAAAAAGTATCTATGTATTCTATCAGTCATTTTACTGCCATAGTACAAGCAGTTTGCTTAGTTTAGGCGTCCTACGATATTTATTTATTGTTTACTAGCTGTAACCAGCCCACAGCCAGTTTGTACCATGTTCCATCAAGGTGGAAAGCTATCCTTAAAAGGAATATACCACCGCGGACTATTTTTAACTGACTTCAAAAAAGGTGGAGGTTCTATATAATTCGATTGTATTTCTTAAGTTTATGTAGTGTTTATTAATTATTCTTTGCTCCGAACAACACACGCGCTGCTTACAGATTGCTAGATATCTGTTCGCTTTATGTCGGCGGTGGGGCAGGTGCCTTGATCATGGCCAATGACATGTTATAAAATTCAAAATTCATTCCATAAGACTGGATTATTGTATTCGCAGACCGGGTTACCTGCCAATCAAATTTTTTCGCTAAAGAAAAAGGCTTGAAAGGAAGTACAGAATTTAATCCTAAGACTGACATTGCGATCGTCGCTGGCCAAAACTAGATAATCGCGTTTACGGCTACTGCCACCGATCATTAGTGGCGCTAGTGTCTAAGCGTATTTACATCAACGGTCTTAATTTATGTTACGCTAGCGCGTAGCGGTCGCAGATTCCGTTCGGTCGTCTGATAGGTAATAGCGATTGAAATTATTAGATGGATTACAACTGAGTGCTGATGTTTAGAATGGCACTTTAAACTGGAGGTCCCTATTGTTTGACCTACAACACAGAAACACCTTTATAAAACAACCGTTAAACCTGACTTATTGAGATTTTCCAATACATACATACGAGCGATATTAAACAGTTACGAAGACTTGACGCGGTGCAGATGTTCGCGAATAGAGCCATTTTTTTCTGTGAATATATTACATGCAATTTCAATTCCTAGACAAAAGAAACTATTTGTAATTTTAGTAGGTATGTCTTCTTTCTTCTTTTATTTGGACAGCTATCATCATAATCATAACAATCAATGGCTCTTTTCATGCTCCTGTTCCCAGGGCGTCTGAAGCTTTTTTTTTTAAATGTCTGACAGGCTAAGTGTTTGGCCACAGCTCACCTGATGTTGAATGACGGTGTGGTCGAAGATGGTTAACACACCACGAGTACTAAAAAGTAAACTACCGCCATGCTATGGTTTCAAATTTATCAGTTTATAATTAATTGTACTTTGATGTAATTTGAATGTTTCATCTGAAAACTAGCGCCGCTTGTCTGTGGCAATCGACAGCCTTGCTTTGAGCGTCAGCTTCTTCCTTATCTGTTTGTATCGTATGTTTTTCTTTCTTTCAACATAGTAAAAACAATAGAGTTACAAAAGTACAATATCGAATATAATTGGCGACGCTGAATCACCGGGAGTTATTGCACCAGTCACATATTTGTACGATTATTTTGACGGAGCCGGCGCGGCGCGGGCCGCTATTAGCGTTCGAGATTGATTTGGCGCAACTACAACTAACTCCGCCAGGCCGGCCGATGCAAGTGTCGCAACGACTCGCCGCCGCTGACCGCAATACGCACCTTACGCTCGCAACTAGACGATTAACCGCGCTACGATCTCCGATACACCCGTATTTACATCAGAGATCTTAAAAAATAACAATATTCTTCGTAGTATTTTTGCCAAACCGCAAATAAGACAGTCGATCTTATTTGTATTCGGTTTGTAGTGATGATAGCTCAGTGGTTAACGCGGTCGGTTCACACGAATAACGAACAACGAGCTTGGGCTGCCGGTAAAGGAAAACATTGTGAGGTTTGTGTTCTGAGTAGGACAGCTGTCGGTGGATAAAAGCGAAAAGTCAATATCGCACTGAGTGGGCTTGGGAGAGACCTATGTTCAGCAGTGGACTTCGATAGGTTAATGATGATGATGATGTGGTCTAAAGTGCGGCCGAGGATAAAGCACATTGATCTAGAAGAAATCTATTCACTCAAGCCTTAAAAACGCCCAATAGTTCAAAAGAAACAGAGAAACCGCCAATGAGTGCCATTCATGTTACATTTGTCCTGTCCGTACATAGAAATAATGCCAATGACTAATATACAGACAACTCCATCCGATATATCCACAGCCAAACGTGACCCCGCGGCGATACACAATTAGCCCAAAGTGGCTCTGTACTGGATACAATACCGATTATACATATATATGTACAGCTCCCTGGTTACCTTTTCAAGTATGAATACACGGCTCACGACTCGATAGCACAATGAAAGCAAGGGATATACAGCACGCCGCGTGTTATTTGACTTGGCTAACTCAACTCTATAGGTGTAACTGTTTATGCTAGCTTACACGTTTCACTTAACCAGTAATAAGGTCTTTCTTATCTCTAACAGACGGTATTTAAGGCCTTTCGTTCCGTATCGAACACCCAGTTGCTGCTGTCAATTATCAGTCTAATGTTGTGTAAGATAGTGACTCATTTAGTATGACAGTTAGGCAAGTTCGTGCGTGTCAAACTTCGATTTTTGGTTTTTCTTATATTACCCAAAAAGTAAAAAGCAGTCCAATTATGGCTTACGAAATTCCTAAAAATAAATACTTATCTATTGCTATAACATCCACATATTTTAACAATGGAATCTATTAGCAGATCTCGAAAAAGACATTTGTCAGTGTCATCTTTGGTTAAAATTTATATAAGTACGTCGATCATTCTAAATTAAGTTTTTACTTTTACAAAGTACTTTAATATAAAATAAATTTTACTCAAAATTTAAAAACGCAAACTAAAATAGTTAATTTAATCATCTTTATATACCCATATACACTAGCAGACGCCTCGCGATTTCATACGTTTTTCACCAATTTTTGAAATCGGTCCAGTAGTTTTTGAGTTTATTCATTACAAATATACAAACATCCAAAAAAATACAAATCTTTTCTCTTCCTAATATTAGTGTACATGTAGATATATGTATATATAAATCTCGTGTCACGGTGTTTATGGTCGCACTCCTCCGAAACGGCTCGACCAATTACTATGGTTATATTTGGTAGGTATGAGAATACATCGTAAAGTATATTTCATACCGCTAGGTGATTAGCTACTTTTTATCTAGAAAAAATGTGTTCGTGAAAATTCCTTAAATTTTTATTCGTTTTCGACAAAAGTTGATCGGGCCGTTTATAATAACCGGTGACGGGCATGTGTTGTTTTCACCATTAAGTTGATTTCCACAGGGTGCTAATCAATAAGGCGGAAGGGCGCACCACCCTCACAAGGGGTTGAAGCAAGTGTCGCGTGGCCGCCGCTCTTATCACGGCCGGCATATCAAATGCAGCGGTAACAACCGGGCCGGACCCCATAATTTAAGGCATACACTTGCCGACCGCAAGGTACGCTTTTCATTGCTTACGAGTTTGAATTAGGAGGCAAGTTATACAGGCTTTTCATGTGCATTCTTACTGCTTAGTTTTAGTAGACATTGTTGAATTAGCCTTTCAACAAATACAAATATTTTATTGATAACGCCAATTTTACAAGTCAAATTTCGTAAAATTATTTGAAATATGTGTATCATTAAAAAAGTTATAAAACACTGATTACATCGATCGATCGATGAATAAAAACTAAATGTCAAATAAAGTATATATTACATGTCAATATAAATATATTGTAAAATGACATTAAAAATCGTAATTACTTACTAGTAATTTAGTACGAATAAACTAGAGGTTTTTGCATATTTAATTCCTCAAGTGAAACATTGGAATAATTGAATTACGAAACCTATTATCACTCGACTACTCGATAACGTTTTTTTGAATAGATTATTATATTGTCATAACCAAAAAAAAGTTTTTTACAGTTTAGACACTATTTAGTTTCCTACACATGAACCTAATTATAAAAACACCCATTACATATTACACTATATTTACAAATGAACTTTTAAACAATACAGCAGAAAAATAAATAGTACTTTACATGGTTGGCGCCAAAACCTATTTTAAAGTTATATGACTTAAAAATCATTTTATCGATCATTTATACTAAATACTTACAGTCAAATATCATAATTTAAAAATTATATTAAAAAAACTTAATACAAGTAAACGCAAACTTTCGGTGCCATAATCTTAAAAAATAAAAAAATAAGACAAAATTAGCTTAATGCAATATTCATTATCTGCACATAGATCGCAAGTACCTACCGCATTAGTGAGATACCAATCTAGAGCAATGAACTAAATCATACAATAGCTGTACATAGACAGACAAATATGAAAGCCGGAGCATTTGAATCGACAATGGGTTAACAGTACCTCAGTCAGCGCCGACACGAATATCACATTAACGACCTCGTGATCTGCGGAGATTTATATCTGACACCGAACACAAACAAATAGGAAAGCCAGCGGTAGACTATGCACTTATTGAATTTGAATAAATTCTTCGACAAACGCTCTAATGAATAAGAAAATCTACCTCTAAGAAACTCTACCGACAGAACGGATGTGGCTATGAACTCCAATCTTCAGTTACATAATGTCCTATAACATTGAAGAGTTCCTTCGTGTGGAGCCAAACTGGGTGTAGAATTAGGTCATGCTTACCATCAACATCGGAACAACATATTTCAAATCCGTAAGATAAGCGGAAGTGGTTCTAATTCAGCTTGCAAAATTGACTTACAAACATACATACATTGGTAGCTAAATAAAAGCTTGTAAAAAAAGAGCAATCATTATTACACCTAATGCTCATGTTCTATGATATAGCGACTGCCTGCTGAGAAGCTAAGCTTCAGCACGCAAAAACATTCAAACATTATACCTAATAGAAATTAAAATTCGAAATAAGCATAAAAACAAGTCATACCAAAAATCTATTTACGGCAGTAAAGTCGGTAAACAGTTGATGGAACCGGTCAACGACCTCGTGCCAAATGTCGAGAACAATACTCCGTGAAACGTTACAGAATTATTGTATCTCACAACATCGGCCGTATTGAGAGCCCCCTAATTGCCTCGTGCGGCCGTCATGATTGTTATTGCTCTCGACACTGTAAATAGGAAGAGTAGTAACAAGGTAAGGTAGAAAGGTTGTAGTAACTATCGATTGGTAATAGGGAGAAATGAGAAGCATTGATAAACAAAGAGCGGCGAGACAGAACGAGGAAATGTTGCGGAACGTTGGCCGAGAGGCCATGAACTTGACTGTGACAGAGCGGTGAGTCGCGCCTCGGGCGCACGCCGCGCCGCCGCGGGCACTCTGCATCCACAACGCCCGCGCCGGCTACAAGAAGCAGCCCCTCAACTCAACGACAGGGAATATAAACATCTGATTCCAGTTTTACTTAATTGCAAGTCTTTAATAAAAATAAAAAAAGCACCGCTTGCCTAGATCAAGAAACTAATTCACATAGAATTTGAAGACACTCAGACAACGACAGTGTATCTATTAAGAAATCCCGCTTAGCGGAGTGTCAAATGTACAGAAACAAATTTTTTACAGTCCCTTTTTGGTCAAAATTAATTTCAGGCAATATAGACAATTTTATGTTAAACACTTCATCGAATTTGAACTCCATAATGACAGCAATAAATACGACGAACTAAATACGTTAGCACCAAAGACCATTAAAATATCTGGCATTTACTACTCACACTGAGTAATTTCGCTTAAAAGGCTTTGTGATCGTTTCGGTTTTCTTAATTGGTGTTGAAAATTATCCAAACAGACATCCCACGCGCGGCTTGTTTATATTCCTGTCAATTTGGATATGATTATGAATTTTGTATAATTCCGTGTACGCGGAAGTGTTGCCTAATGAATGGTTACTGGTCTCCAATTCTTAGGCTGTCAACGTGCGATTTCACAACTACCAGCAACTGTGTGGAGCCGACAGCGGCGCGGCGACGAAATGACCGGATTGCCTCATACCCACAACATGTGCTATAAAGACCAATCAACGTCTCCATTGACAATTCATTCTCTCCCTTACAAGCCACCGCAAAAAGGTCTTAATCCTACGGAATAATCAACCGTTGGTACATTTTGCCAGGATTGATAGCAGGGTACGAGGCCGAACGCTCACGTAATTGGTAACGATTATTAACAGAATTTATATTCGATAAGCTGACAGATCGTGGCTCGGGTTTGGATATATTCAACTCAAGCTGCGACTGAATCTGAGCGTGATATATTTATACATTGGTGTCGATTGATTTACTTTAATTATATGGCACAGGAGATTAATGTATTCAGTTTACAGTCACCGTGGGAACGAAGCCTACAACAAAGTCGACGTGAAAGAATATTATGTGAATGAAATTGACACTGTCGTAGATCTAGATAACGATGTGATGTCTGACCTAAATAGTGATAGCCAATGATAACATCAACAGTGGGATTAATCGATCCATAATGAGCAAATAAACTGATGGGCCACTTCATTACTTGGTATGGGCTTAGTAATAGGAGGCGTTTATAATCACCTGCTTACAAATAAGGAACGTCGCAAACCGCATTGAGCAAGTAGGTATCTCCCGCTTGCACGGCTAATAGGCGCTCCGAGACTATTTTATTTTCAGTTTTAGTTTTTATCGTCAGTATTGCTAGCACCTACGCAACATCTAAACGATATTTTTTAACTATATTCTATGTGGTATTGATTGTATAGGGTTGTTTTGTCACTTGAAATAAACTAAGTACAAGGTAATATTTGAAAATATAAAGTAGTTTGAAAAGAAAATGTATTAAAACAGACGGAACACACATGTATAAAATCGTTGATAGACAGGCGATCATTCAGTGCTCATAAAAAGCTAGCAATTATAACGTAAATAGATGAAATATAACGAGTTCTTGTGAACACGCGCACACTAAACTAGTTAAAAGAGACTGGGCCTAGCCCACATGGAGATATAATATTAATTGGCAGCCCTGGACGGCACTATCCGGTGGCGGTTGATTGTACTCATCAAGGATATCTGAGCTCAAGGACGCAGCCGACTGTTGGCGACTAGGCGATCGTGCTTCTCGAACGCCTCTTATTATTTCTCCTCGGACACATCTTGTTTTTGTCTCGACTCATTTATATTCATGATACGTATCGCCGGTTATCTCTATAAATTAAAATATTTCCATTCGCCTATGATGGAAATCTAAACATCGAATGAAATACTTCAGCGTCCGTTGAATTGAGCTAAATATATCGCACCATGACAGCCTATCTTCATTCATAAACACTGATTATGAAAAATATGTGCGTCATCGACTTTTTCTCTTTGAATACGGATAAAATCTAATATAACTTTTTTTACAAATATCATTTAAAAATGAATTTGGACGAACGGACCTTTAAAGATAATGTTTTATAATTTCTTTTCAATGATCCTTCATCGTGCTTTATCGCATCAGTTGTATTATTGGCCTCTAGATACTGGTCTTCCGTGATACTGATATACAAATGACTCATGAAATCATTCAACAAGCAACCGATTCCAAATATCTATCTCTACAATAATCGTCAAACATTTAATTGGCGCCTTTTTATAATGGTGTTATTGAATACAAACGAGCGAGCGAGCATCATCAGCTCATTGCTGCGGGCAATTTATTTAAAACAGTTTTTGTGGAATCAAATTCGACAAAAACTATAGTCTACGAGGGCACTCACCTCGATATTTTCGAATGTGCGAACCTCATTGTCTGAGCTACAATTTTTTGTGGCATATGGCCAGTTCATGGCAATTTAAGCAGATGGTAAATATACAGCCGTCTAGATCAGTACCTATTGATACTTAACAAAATCTTGGAATAAGGATTCGTCCATGACAATTCTAAGAAATATATTATAAGACACAGATGTACATAGCAACATGCATAAAACGTATACATATTTTGATGGTATCGATACATCAACAATGCAGTTTTTACAAGGCATTCATTGAGTCAAAGATGTATGTAAATACACATCAAGTCAACAAAGCGTACTGCGAGCAAGCCAAAAAATATAAAACATAAGATAATATAAGGACAAAAAGGTCTGCCAAAGCTTAAGACGTAGGTATTGTGCCTACATCAAATCAAAGGACGCGTTTCCATGAACTCAAATTTTAAAAATTTCCATATTTTTTTAGGATTGCAAAACAACTAAAGGTAAAGTAAACAAAGGCCAAAACATTTACTCGTTCATAAATAAAAAAGAAACTATAGCATTATGAGTAATGTACGCGTATAAAACTTGAATAGAATTATTGGCGGGAAAGCGGAAAAATCATGTCATGACATTGATTCATATCTTGTGTTTTGTTTGATTAATTTGATTGAGTGAAATCTTGGGTTTATGTATAAAAATTGTAGTATTTTACTCACAAAGAACAGAATTATATGCGTGCGAAAGTGATATAATGTGGTGATAAAATAACTAAAGTATTTCTTCTAAAACTCCATCAAAGCTTACAGTAAAGTCACTACTACTTTACTAGGGCATGATCGAGATTCACATCGACTTAAATCAAGTGAAGAAATTTATCAACAAGTACCTACTAGAAAAAAAAATATACAAATGATGATGAGTAGAGTGAAAACTTGAATAATTAATTAATAATTTAATTAATGAAGGGCCGATAATAACTTTGTTGCGCAAGCTATACTCACCACGCGTCTGAACCTTATATGTGTACTTTTGTAAGGCCTGAAAAATCTAACCTATGCATGCATATATAGCATTACTGAGTTCTTTTGTATCTCACCGTTACCAGTGGATACCAATTTGTATCTGACAGTCGCGACATAAGAGTCAATGGATAAGAATCGTACTTCACTGCTCGTTGGGCAAATAAGAGTAATTTGCTGTGCACTCGCATACGACGAATAAATCTAACGAAACCCACGCGACTTGTCTTTATATTCCATCAACAGTTTAGGTATACAGAGCGCTACTTAGTATTGACGTTTGTTTTTGAATTTTGTGGATTTTGGACGAGTAATAAAGGTGCTCATTAAGATTGTTTTGTTTTTTGGTGTTTATCTTTGTATTTTTAGCCCCATATCTTTCTATCTATAAAATAGATGTTGATACAATTCTATGACTAACAGGGCATAGTAATTTTTCTATGTTGTGTTCCCAACTTAAACTATGGTAACAGATATTTTCGAGAAAAAACCTTACACTCTGTGGCATTACAGGTAAATGCCTCACTAACTCTGCGCAAATAAGATACGACGTTTTTGACAATTAAACAATGCTGATCTGAAATAGATTTTTTGCGAGAAAATGTAGAAACACTTTTTGCAAATGACTTCCTGCGAATCCGACATGCCGTCTGACAAGTAACAGGAAAGCAGTAAACGGAATATGTGGCATTTATCACATCGTTAACACCCGAGTAATAGTTTATCGTCCTATCTGTTTATATTTAACAGCAAATCTCGCATTTAGACTGCTGTGCAACGTAAAAAATATCTTTAGTTTTTTATCTATAAATCAAAGATACATTCGGACATTAAGTTGAGCTGATATGATATGGGTGTTTCACTCATATCCTAGCGGTTCTGACGTCTGAGGCAGCATCAACCAGCCTCATCTTAGGCAGAAGTATTAGATTAATGTTTGTATTAGTATGAAATTACTGGGCTGTTGAGTAACCATCGAAAGTCTCTAAGTAATGAGCGCCAAAGCAGCGATGCCCTGGACTATGTTTTATAACTCAAAGTTCTGTGTATCGCTGCAACGGTCATGGACAGGCGTTATCTCTTATCATCAGTAGAGCGTCTCGTTCGTGTCATTATTTTTCACATAAAAAAATGTTAAATAGTTATAGAACGATAGAACTGGCATGTCAATATTAACTAAAGTCCCAAAAAAAAAATTATTAATGATAAAAGACACTAATTTTTTATGAAAAAACTATTGGGGTTTTCAGTGCCTGATGATCAATGGTAATGGTGTAAACAGAACAGACCTCCTTGGGCAGACCTTCAGTTACATTCCTAAGCTTAGGTTTCTACTTTTTCTTTTTTACAATAACACTCGTAGGTACACAAACTCGGAAGCCTCAGTACGGTATACAAGGAATAGGTATTGAAATTTTACGGGTTTAGCAGCGTAGGAGGTTATGTATTCTATACAGAGCTGCTTTCTAGCATATTCCAGTTAATGACGCCACGAAAACATCGGAGCACTTATTAAAAGATCTGAAACGGTGTGTAACACAAACATGTCTGGAAATGCAATAGGGAACCGAGTAGTTTATAACTTTATACAAACAGGTATCTTTTAGCAGATATAACGAAGATAGTGTATATTATCATCATACTTAGCATCAGTAAACCTGACTACAAGAATATTATATTACTTAGCAGTAGAATAAGGCCAAGTCTCATTATAACCCCACATGTTTTCAATATCTTTGGTGTCGCCGGCAATTTTTTCATGAGCAGTTTTCCTGTTTGGGAGCCGTTCCGTTGTACATATTTATAAGTATGTATCTATATCACGTATGTCGATACATTGACACCTTATTTACCACAATTGGTTGAGTTGGATGTAGGCGGTGACACACATCGTACCTTCTAACTGAAATTCCTAGTTCCTAGTTCGGCTGTTGACGAATAATTAAACATCAGGAAAACCAAATTTAATTGTGCTATTGTACGAAAATTTGATTGCGATCAAAGTCAAAACGTTATTAATATTCGACCACATGTGCTTTTATGCATGAAGGTTATTTACACGAGTCAGTGGATCTCAGACAAGACGCGACGAATATGACATCATTTAACTTTTCAGCGAGCATGTGACACGTATGCATGATTGAACAGGGAAGTCTGGAGTTCATTTCAATCTTATATATCAGTAATGTTTAATGAAACACTTTAATTGATAAGTGATAGTTAATCACATAGGTAGATTAATTTGTAAAAATAAAGTAACAGCGTATTTTATGACATTATCAAAATTTTCAAAACGATAAATAAATAATCGATTGATTCAGGCGTTACTTTGCGGAAGTTTTGGAATATTTAAGGTATATATTTAGTTTATTTCCGCTTAACAGTCGTTCCAGTTACAACAGTGATGAGGACTTAAATTTAACTAATTTGATAACAACTTCTTAATTAAAAACCTAATCTTACGAGTGTCTATCTAGTACTAATTTGACATAAACTTAAAAATTTAATTTGACAAAAATCTAATTAAAATAACCACAAGTCTTAAAATCCTCCTCTCTCTGCAGTAACCACTTGCCGATACGTGTTTCGCATCTACACGAGGCATCCGCAGGACGTGTTGACTCTTCGACCGCTTGGTCGGAGTCGATCAAAGCGTCGCATCTGTGTCAGAGGAGGAATTCATGTGCTTATCTACACTAATTATAAAGATTTGATTTTTTGTTTGTTTGCTTGTTTGTATTGAATAGACAAACTACAGGACCGATCTGAATAATTCTTTCATCATTAGAATACTACATTATCACAGCGTAACATAGGCTGTTGTTGTTTTATTGTTTTGTTTTTATTTTATTTTTTATAATCGGGTTTTGTTTTCCCGTGCGAAGCCGGGACGGACTGCTAGTGACAAATAACTTTATTGTTATTTGGCGACATTTCATTGAACGGCTGCTGTTACTCACAGATATAAATAACAGTTTTTGGGTTTTCCATATCATATGCTAATTACTAAAAATGGATGTAATTGGATATTTTTTAAACGAAACTTGACTGCTTTTATCAAATCAACAATGTGCGATCTATGACCTTTTAACTACTATTATACTTTTAGTTTTTACAGATTATTATAATATACTAATTAGATACTCACGTAACTATAACTCAAAACAGTAGTATTCACCCATACAAATTTGAATGCTCCCACTACTCATCGGCTATAAGGCTGCCAAACTGTTTCACTATATTTTGAGCTAACTTTGCAGGCGACTTCGCTCACGTGACATACGTATTTAAAATTACAAAAAAGTAGCTTATTGTATATATAATCCTCATATCTTCTTGTTAAATTATAGTAAGATCAGATCAGCCGTTTAGAGGCGAAACGATAACTAACAGAGTGACAAACGTTTTTATAATATTAGTCATTATCTAGAGGAAAAATTAGATTGTTTGTTTGTATTGAATAGGCTCCGAAACTACTGGACCGATTTCAAAAATTCTTTCAACGTTGGGAAGCTACACTATCTCCGGGTGACATAGGCTACTTTTTATCCCTGTATTCCCACGGGAACGGGAACTATGCGGGTGAAACCGCGAAGCGTCCGCTAGTATATTATATTATCATAATTATGTTAATGTTTTTATTTCAATTTGAACAATAAAGAGTTAAAAATATATCTATCGGCAGTATACATCTTTTGCTATGGGCATTATCACGCAAAATTAATTATTGATGACAAGATTGGGCCCAATTTCGTCTGTCATCATATCAACCAAGAGCTTCTAATACACAGAAAATTTTGTAGCTACGCAGTACAAACAACAGGCGGTTTTTTAATAAAAGAGACGAACGAGACTTCAGGAGAACGTTCAGCACATACCTACTTGTAGTAAGAGATGACGCCTGACCATGACCATGACCATTAAAAATCCGACCGTAAAATTCAACGTTGTGGTAAATATTAAGAGATGTGACAAAATGGGTAAAAAATATAATTTGCGGCTTGCATAATCCAATAACACACAAGACATATGATATCTTTAGTCCCATTTATTAAACAAAATAAAAAATACCTTAAATTATACCTACTATTTACAAAATGTATACAAAAAACTTAGTCTAAAAAAACCGTCAGAGGAGGGATATGTGGCCAGAATGCTGGCAGCATTGCCACGCTGGATGGCAATGCTTAGCTTTTGACCAAAGTAGATACCAGCATTCTGGTCACCTGAAGCCTCCTCTAGACGTTTGAAATATGATATCTATATGTGGGAAAAGGTTTCGGAGGATGATAGAAAAGGCATAAATTCTGAACCATCATAAGTCATACAATACAGAATAGACGTCGGCGTCGATGTGATTTCTTCCTGCTTGTACATGCGTACAAGCAATTCACGAGTTATCAAATGAAGAAACCGCAAGACTGATGCAAGCGCAAATGTTTATGGCATGAAACATGCGCACGCGCATAACTACTCGGTTTAACTTACACGTAGCCATATTTGAGAAACATTTTATTTCTCATTTATTAAAATTCGACGCGGGCTCTTTATGAAAAAAACACAGACAAGTACGAGTCTGACTCGCCCACCGAGGGTTTCGTACAAACTAGAAGGTATGACAAAAGCTCTTTCATATGTAACTTTAAAATTTGGACCCTCATTCTTTGCATAAAGACCCAATTTTTCCCAAATTTCATAGTTTTATGTCAACGGAAAGTACCCTATAGGTTTTGATTCCCATGTGAGTTTCGAAATATGCGGTTTTTTGCGACTGTAACTTTTTTACATGAAGTTTCTGAAAAACTGGGAAGGTTTCTTTTTTTCATAGCTGCAAGGGAATAGGTACAGATCTGCGTATATGGTTTTAATTTCAACTCGATATCTGCACGCGTTCCCAATATAGAGGTCTTGACAAACGAACAGGACGGACAACAAAGTGATTCATAAATGTTTTTTTTTTCCTTTTGAGGTACAGAACCCTAAAAAGAGGATAATATTGAGACATTAAGACTCATAAGGTCGTTTTCGTTTGAATATGGTCAAATTGGTTATTCAGTTTATTCAAGTCATTGTGGAACGGATCAAAAAATATAACATCCCAGCGTGGGCTGTGTGTGCTCCACGGCTTGTTAAAGAATTAAGTAATTGAACCAATCAAAGTTTGTTATAGAATTTAATACTGGCAATGTGGACTTGGCCAAATATCATAACCATCGAATGGGTCGATTTATTTTTAATTAAGTAATCTTTTGAGCGCATAAAATCGTATACAAATGACCGTTGTTTTGCGTACAATTACGTCAATACAAATAAGTAAATTTGTATCAGACTTTCTACATAAAACAAGCTACTGATATAGCTTTTTAACAATTGACCTATTTAATGTTTGACATTGACAAAATCAGTTTTACTGCTTCGAAATAACATGTTTAGCATTATTCGTCGATAAAATACTTACATGTTAAATTAGTCAATCTATACCTACTTATACAGAGTTATGAGCTTGGGATGTACTATGCTAAAAGGGGGTTATTTTACTCGTCATTTTACAGTATGCACAACTCTAAAATCGCAAAAAAAAAAATTTGCTGCTCCATACATTATATATAGAACACTTTTTTTAACGATTTCAGTGCCCAGCAAAGGTTGTTGTAATAATGTGTATATAGACACCCTTTCGGTTTAATACAGCTCAAGCTTACAACCCTGCCTTTAGGTTAAGGTCCAACAGAAGGGGCCACGAGTACCTACTACGCGAGGACAGGTAGATATTCAATATACCTTGATGGCAAAATGCTTCACAATATCTTAAATTTATGCAAAATGAGAATAAAACAATGTAAATCGACAGGCATTCATGAGATCTGATGTCACTCATTCGCCTCGTGTCGTCGAATGTGTATGTAGGTGCACGGTGCGCGCACAAGTGTTAAAATCCAACGCCGAAATAAAAACATGACACTGTTTACGAGCTTCGACGAGAATCTTTTATAAAATATATTTGAACCGAATATGAGATATAACGGAGATACAGGAAAACTGATAAGTTGTAAGCCTGATGCGAATCACAATTTAGTATAATGTTAATAAGATGTGTTTGTGCGATAAAATCGTAAATCTGCATGTCATACCTTTTATAGTGACAATTACTTCGTTTTTTTTTAATTGCGACTACCGAGTGGGGTCTGCTCGACGTATATTTACCGTACATTACAGCCAATATATCTTCTGCTTTAAACTGTGACAAACACGATGCTAAGGCACATACACTGCTTCATCATAGTTTGGCACATAAGAGTATCCTTGTGCCAAACTAAAAATAAACTAATAAGACATATAAGATAATATTCTTGTGTCTGGGTGTTCTGTACATATTTATTATAAGTATGTATTTACAAAAAAAAAGTACTTAAGTTTTCTATCAGTTATTTGACCTCCATAGTACAAGCTATGCTTAGTTTGGGGTTAGATGGCGCTGTGTGTAATGTCCTATGATATTTATTTTATTTTATATATTTATTTAAATTTTATTACCTCAACCTCTCCTAACTATTCACCAATCTGTTTATTTTCTTTTAGTATATTTTAATGTCCAATCCAAGATAACTATAGCGATGATATCTCAGTAATTAGGTCGATTCACTCGCCGAAGAGTGTAGGTAACCCAAACCCCAACATTGTGCTGCTGGTGAAGGAAAACATCGTGAGGAAACCATAGCATGGTGGTAGAGTACCTACTTTCTAGTATTCGGCTGGCTAGCTACCACCCTTAAGTTGAAGACCTGTCGCCAAACGCCTAACAGAGTAGTCCGACAATCTCACTTGAGAGCCAGTACCTTTCCAGGATAGATGTGTTTAGAATCTTCGACCATACAGTCACTTAACATCAGGTGTGCTGTGGTCAAACACCTAAGACTGTTAACCATAAAAAAACTGCTTAATGTTTAATTCTTCATTCATCTACTACTACTTTCAGGGTTTCTGGTATCATCGCTCTTAACTCTATCTATTCTTGTCACGTCTCAACGCTCGCATTTTCAAAACAAGCAATGAACTCACAGTTTTATTCCAACCTAATAAGTTTTAGTGATTGAGGTAAAAAAAAACTACGAACTCAATAATTATAATTTTACCTCAAACACAACATTCTAGTATAATTAATTCCTCATAACAATAATTAGCATTTTTATCTAATAATTATGAAAGAACACTTGTGATTAACGCAGTACACTGTAGTTTTAATGTCATAAATGTACTTGTAGCAATAAACATTAATGACAGAGGACAAAATACCGCCTCAGCAAAACGAAACAATTAAATGTAAATGACGACATAAACATTGAAACACGTGAAGGGCGTAAACTCGTGTCGACTGGCTTATCTTATGGAGTTATTGAAACCAGTGTTGTCTTAATCAGTAACATTTGATTTGTCGGTACATTTGATACGGACGATGTAAGCATTATCCATGGTCATCTAGACTATTGTATGGTTTTGTACTGGATTTTTTTTGTTTAAAAGTATTGAAACGAACGAGACACTCTCTTAGTGGCCAAAGAAATAACGCCTATCCATGACCATTGCACCGAGTAGCAGAACAAAGTCCAGGGCATCGCTGTTCTGGCGCTCATTACTTTGTGACATTCTATGGCTAGTCTCAACAGCCTTGTAATTTCGCTAGCTGCAGTACCCTTTAAACTGGAACACAGTAATGTTTACCCACTACTGCTTCCCGGCAGAATAGCTGGTACCTACTGCGGTAGCATCTATCTAGACGACCTCCCGGTAAGATCTACCCACCAAGTAAATATATTCAAATATTACGTAACAAACGGTTCATATTTCACGTAAGAACGTATTCGCACAACTACCGAATCTAATGATTTGCCTTCACGGATTTTAAATACAATAAATAATTTCTTACGTTTATTTAATGAGACACGGAGTTTTAGCGCGCATACAATTCAAGAAGCCGTTTTCGTCGGCTATACAATTAAATCCTGGGCTCGTTTTAATAAATATTGATTATTATTTGATATGTAATGAGAATAAACCGCCCTGGACGACGTTAACTCTCATTTATATGTTAATAAACTTTGCTTTTCTATTTACCATTAAAGTGCCTACCTACTCAATAACGGAACAGTGATAAGCAACGCGAGGAAATTGTAATTGCACCAAAGTTTATTGCGCCGTGCAGTAGGATTTCTTCGAAAGCTTTAAATAAGGGAGACTTTATTTCCCATAATTTAAAATTTGAATAGGAGGAGTGGCCTGCCTTAAAGCGTAGTTCATATGCCACCTGAAGGCTATATGATACATCTACACTAATATTATAAAGAGTAAAGATTTGTATTTTTGGATTTTTGTATGTTTGTAAATGAATAAACTCAAAAACAACTAAACCGATTTCAAAAAAATAGACAGTGTCACTCGGGATGATGTATGGATTCTAAGTATATTCCATACACCCAAATTTGTTCAGGTATTTAAAAGTTATGGAGGAAAAAAAATCTCACATTTATGTACAATATACATACATACACACTTGATGGTATATCTTTTTAGCAGGAGGTCGTCTAGGTAGGTACCACCGCAGTAACAGATATTCTGCCACCCAGCAGTGTTGTAAACATTACTATGTTCCAGTTTGAAGGGTAAACTGCAGCTAGCGAAATTACAAGACTGTTGAGACTAACCATCAAATGTGCGCCAAAGCAGTCATGCCTTGAACTTTGTTTTACTACACAAAGTCATGAACTCTAAAAACCTTACACTCATTTTATGGGCAGTCGTGTAAAAAGGACTGTTTCGACCCAGTGGTGTTTACTTGTAAAAATTGTGTTAAAAACTAGAGCAATAAATAAAAATGTTCTATAAGTACATGCAGTGCTTACATCTTAATCATAATATCTTAAAATAACGCTGTTCTCATCATATTTCTAGGAAGCCGTCCGTAACCGGCGCGGCGGCGCGGGAGCAGCGCAACATCCAGATGATACGAGTTCGAGGACTTCCTTATCCGACACGATGCAATCGGAGGGCCTTGTCTCATTTGAATAACTACCAACCTACATTAATACTCCTCGACAAACAAATGGTCAAGGGCAGTTCGATCTCAGTGAGTTCAGCATTCTAGGCAGGATAAATAATTATATTGCATGCTAAATCGCAAAGAAACGAGCAATACTCTTTGTATTTAGTAACTGCATGGAGTTGTTATGAAAGTAACTACATAAATACATAGGTATCAAATCTCTCATTTACTTTATGCTTGAAAGCCAGTGCTCCGCAGTTTTAGCCACTATCCTGCGAGAACTGCACATTTGCCGCAATTGTGCCTGTATAAGCTTTGAGCGTTGGACGTCCAGCCGCAAGATAGGTCGACGATTTTTTTTTTATTTCAAATAGGTTCGCGTTTGACCACACTCTGCCTGATGTTAAACAGTAGTGTGGTCTAAGATGGAGCACGCTTACCTAGAAGATACCTATTTACTCTAGATTTGAAGACGCCAATATTGTACCTAACAGGGAACACAGACTCCGGCAGAGTTCCATAAACTCGCTGTGCGAATGAAAAATGTGGAATCAAAATGTTTGTGCGTACATTGGGAACATCCACCATGTACGGATGACGTTTTCGACGTGTTCGACGATATTGTAACCGTCGCGGGTTGAACCCGGACCTGTATGGTCCAGAACCGAGGCAGATGGCATAAAAAGAGAGATGCCTATACCCAGCAGTGGGATAAAGAAGGCCAACGATGATGATAATAATGAAGCTATTTCGACTGAATCAAGTCCGAGCACATATTGCGATAGCGACCTATTTTGAAAGTTTTAGTTGACAGATCGCCACTAATGTACTACAATGTTTAATGTAAACAATATATCCAATGTAAACAATATATCCAATGTAAACAATATATCCAATGTACTACAATGAAGAAGACAGAAACATTTTTAATTAGTTTTGATCTATCAACCTTAACTAATCAAACTTTTAAAACTAGCCTTAGAGCAGTTACAGTGGAAAGAGGTAACAAACATAGAAATTCACACTCTTTTCTTATTTACAATAATAGTGTAATAAAGCAAAAATATGTCACGTTTTATTCGTGGCAGACATGGGAGTATGAAAGAGATATGCAGTCATTAATCTGTGCAGCGTTTACTTTGGAATTCCGTATAGTTTCCCCCGAGTTCCCGCAAGGTTCAGATCGTGACTACGCCTCGCTTCGGCGCAATTTGCTTACCCATACGGTGTCGGTGCGGCGGCCGCGGCGCTCTAATCACGTGTAAAATATTACCGAGCTCGTCACTGCAATACCGAATCGGGACTCCACGTCAAAAGTCACACAACTCCGAGATTAATTGAGCCCGATAACCGTCGCACGATTAAGGTCGACGACACTGCGACTTTTAAGCCCCATTTGCAGAACTCGATCGTGAAATGTTGCATGCTTTCCATAACGCACGACGATGCTCGAATAACACTTTATAAGCTGCGCATAATAAAACGAGTAATACAAACAATCCGAGGCGATGAAACCACGCTAGCAATAAAAACGAGGGTGAAATAATCGTTCAATACAATTCCCATAAACGCGTGGAGAATCGTCGAGATCAAGTTGAGCGCGTGACCTTTCGGGGTGTAAGTAGACGGCCGGCGTACGGAGAGGACCGTGAGCCGATTAGAACAATAGCAGTGAGCAGAAGCATACACTCATAAACTTTACACCTACAATCACCGCGAAGCCGTACGAATGCCCGACCTGCCCTAACTTAGCGTGTCGCGCCGCCCGCAGCCGGGTTGGAGGCTTTCACCGGTCGCCGGTTTCTATTTGTTCGTTCAAATTGATTGAAATGTAGGTGAACCTTGTGAGGCCCAGTTAGGTGGACTGGGTTTCAAACTTTTCTAGATTCAAAATAGCACATTTCTTCAAAAATATTTGGCAACCGTCCGAATTTTCAAGGAAATTTACATTATGTATACCCAGTTTTACATAAATCTATGGCATATCGATGTTAAACAGTGATCGAATAAGCAAACTGTGTCAGTGAAGCCAATGTTAAACATCGAGATGGCACTACTGAGGAGTTAAAGTGGGTTATCTGGTCGACTTGTTGTATGCAGGGTTCTAATTTCGTTTATAAGTTTTACGATTTCCTTTGGATGTGCTAAGCCCAAAGGAGGCCCTTGTACTCGGCATTGTAAACAGTTTTTACGGAATCAAACATAAAATATGTAATCTATGGAAACATGTGATTGACCTTCAACAAAATGCATATAACTTTTTTGATATCAGGGTTAGTCAGAAAAAGTTGATTGTTATGTACAATGACCTTCTTTCGGATTAGTGCAATAGTGCATTCCAAGCTTATAACCCTATATAGTAAGTGGTGCACAGCAAAGCCATCGTAGCATCACGGAGGTGTTCCCACGCGGGGCTCCTCACGCGGATACGTTGGTTCCGATCGCCGCCCCCGCTAATTGACTTACTGCCTTAAACGAAATAATACGGACGACTCACTGCAATACTTTATTTAAATATTTAATATCCTTTGGAGTTTGCTTATACGACGATAATAGCATTTCAGACATCAACAATCAAGTCGTCGTAGAGTAATAGCCATATCGAAGACTTATGCACTATAGACAGTTTCTCTTCGAAGATGATGGCTTGGGGATATCTTGCTTTTTTACTAGTGCTAATAAAATTAACCCTCGCAAAATTGATTACTTGCTTGTTTTCGACGATAATGGCTTGGGAACATCTTGCTTTTATAGTGCTAATAAAATTAACCCTTGCATAATCAATTGCTTGCTTGCTTTCGAAAATAATGGCTTGGGGATATCTTGCATTTGTAGTAATAAAAATTACCCTTGCAAAAATTATTGATTGCTCACTTTCGATGATGGCTTGGCGGCGGGCATCTTGCTTTCAAAGCTTGATTTCAAAATAAACTACTTGCTATTAAAAATTAGCAGTGAATAGTGACACATTTTGTTCTTCTTTGCAAGAACAAACACATCGAGTCCACTTCACTTAACACTTGTTTTTCAAAAATGCCATGTTTTTCTCGTGGTATGTATACTGAATAATATATTAGCATGTTTAAAGTTATAATGAGTTAGAGACAAAACGGCGTTACTATTCATTGTATGTAGTAAGTATCAGTGACACGTAATCAAAGAAAAAATGTTCGAATAAGTGGTCACGCCTTGGCAATCAGCCCCTGAAAAAGTGTAGTGTTGTATAGAGGGTTAAAGCATGGTCGGTTTCCCAGTAGATAAAGCCACGGTCGAGGTGAGACCAAGGACGCCATGCCGGTGAGAGCATCTGCCCCACACCGATACCGATCAACACCGCTACATATTTAACTAATGTTTATTAATGTACCGGTAACGCTGGGGTAAGTTAATTAACTGCTGCAGCTCATAATTAAATCAACTGGGTTGTGTTAAGCCAAGTGTGTGATCAACGGCGCAGGAGCAGAATCGGAGTATCATGTGAACGGATGGGTACTTTTTTTCTTTATTGATGACATCGCTCTCTATTCATTCTGCCAGTGTTTAATATATTTTAGTGTCTCATGATTAAATAAATTTTCATCATCAG
Source organism: Biston betularia (assembly GCA_905404145.2). Lineage (NCBI taxonomy): Eukaryota > Metazoa > Arthropoda > Insecta > Lepidoptera > Geometridae > Biston > Biston betularia. The sequence continues at coordinate 4,933,067 of FR989877.1, forward strand.
CCTATCAAAGTCCACTGCTGGACATAGACATTAGACATCTCCCAAAACACACCACTTAGTTTTATCTTCGGCTTTTCGCTTCCATGCACCGCCAGCTGCAGCAGCAGCTGTTCTACGTACATCGTTACTCCATAAAGTCGCAAGGCGTTCTAACCTACGTTTGCCAGTTCGCGGTGTCCACTCTAGAACAAGTCTACCCCAGCAGTTATCAGTTCTGCGAAAGATGTATTCAGCCCATTGCCACTTCAGCTTGCTAACACGCTGAGCTATGTCTGTGACTAGTTTTCTGGCTAATTACTTCGCATAGTTTAGCATAGCTATTTCCATTGCTCGATGAGCGACTTTAAATAACACTTAGTCACATTCAAGTCTAGTCTATGGCCATAAAAGAGTGGTGGCTTTGCTCAAGCTTGTGCAGTTTTTAAAACAACAGTAAAATACATGTTTTACCACATTACATCACTTACCTATACACATAATTAAGTTGAAAAAACATTTTGTCAAATATTTAGCTCTAGTATTGGAGACACGCTGCCAAGAGCAGGACGTGTTAAAAAATAAACAGGATTGTTCCTCTAATCGTAAGTAACGAGACAGCAGCAATCGGCAAATAGGTGCGTGGGCGATTATCCGATCTTATCTACTGAATGCCCTTAGCTGGACTCGATGCACAGAAACTGACATCACGAAATAACAGTCAATGCTGATATGCAATGTAAACAAACATTAATTAATACTTATAGGTATGTATGTCATTGTATGTTCATGAGAAAAGTACTTACACAGAGCTATATTTCGACAAGCTTCACTAGGTGGCGCTAGTTGCATGTTTTCATGCAAAAAGGGCGGCAATGTAAATTTATGTTGCAAAACAGCAAACATCAAAACTGGTTAGTTCCCACGTGTAATTTTATGAACGCGAAAAAATGTAATCATCATCATCATCTTAACCAAACTAAAATACGACCCAAACTTATAACCCTGTAGATCGGCCGTAATTAATTTGCATTGCTTTTTCTAAAAATCAGCGCATTGTAAACATTGTCTTTGTCACCGATCGATAAACTATTTTCATGTAGTAGATAAAGTAGTAGGTAGCAAATAGTTTGATTGTATTGTTTTTCATAATAAAATAATAAATGGAGATTCCCGACAAAAAGAATCACTATCAAACCTAAATAAATAAGAAACTAACTTAAACATCGTTGAATACCGTGAATGAGCGACTCGTATGCGATACAGCTGCTTTATGCACTATAAATACTGAAATTCTCGATCGTTAACGTGTAATAAATCGCTCGTAAAGTTCAAGCTTAAGGTCTGCGAGATGAGTGGCATTACGAACAATTGAGCGTTACCACAAAATTAACGCGAGGGAACGATCGGCACGCTTGAGACATCAAAAAACAAAAAGGCGCATCATAAACCAGACTTCCCTGTTGCCCAGGGACGATTTTAAACGCATGAAAAACCGCAGAATAATGCATAAAATAAGAGCTCGTCTGAGAAGTAAACAGTGGTCAATTACAGTGGTAGCGCCTGGCTTTGTGGCGCGTTCTGAAACAATCGAAGCGATGCGATGGGCGAGATACCGGCCCGTAATAACTCTAATGGCGAGATAAGCCCGCCACCGCAGCGAATATACACTGGAACCAGTGCAGAAGTTTGCTCTAACAGAGTGTACACTGCATTCAGATGTGGTATCGTCTCCGTGGACTATTAATCGTGCATATTATCCTTTACAAATTGATCTGCATTTGAATCGATTCTACATCAAGTGCCGCGTTAATATTACCTGCATACTTTAAGCATCAGTTTGACAATCAGTAATATCTTGGGCGATGATGACTGGTTTGAGTGAAGCTCGTTTCCTACCTCGGTGTAATGTGGCAAGACGCGGCCGCGGGACCAGTTTACGCCGACAACCATGTAAACGATTTATTCCCGACTCTCGTTTTGCATTACCCGATCGGAAGCCAGGGCTGAATGCTAACAAAGTTAAAATCTACATTATTATCGTAGCCAAGTTCTTTAAGAGAGGTCAAAGCTCCAGTGGCTATAAGAATAAAACATTGATAAGTGTAAATCCATAATATCCTGCTTGCTGTTTGTGTTACTAACATTAGCGTTAATTAACGCAATGAATATTATCAAAACCAATTTACAGTTAGGTAATTGCAATGAGGAAAACGTAACCTAGCGACCGCGGGACTCTATTGATGTAAGTTACATTTTTCCGGCATAATTATGTATCTTTGTTCCGATTTCCTAACTAAACGACTTGTTAGAATTTCGAGTGCGAAGTGTCATTAGATTTGTTTAGGTCCGTAACTATAATACTACTTTATGTAATCGGATTGTGTTATTTTTTTTAAATTAATATTGTATCTTTGAAAAAGTTTGTAAATATTTAGCAGAAACAAATCGACGTGGTTAGAATGATTTACATGCTATTTTTCATCACGGAAAAATAAACGGTGTCGACGAGGAGTCTAAAAAAATAAACATCTAGTAACAATAGTTTGAGATAAACAATGTTCAGTTAGTGTCAAAACCCAAGTTAAAGTCGAGATATTCTATATCGGTGTTGGTTGCAGCCCTGTTAAATAGTGCAGTTGTCGTAGGACCTTTATTAAACGACTCTAAGATGGCCGTTGGACCGGATTATCCCTGTTCCCTGTATGCCTTTCTCACTGCGTCAATAAGCAATGATTTATATTTAACGGTTATGATATTCATGCTGTAAACTCACATGACATTCTGAAATGTTTTTACACTAAAGTCTAGACTATTGCAAATACATGCTAATATAAATCATTTTATAAAAGAATAATACGTATTTTGTAATCTGTACTACTAATATTATTAAAGGTGCAGTTTGAGAATTTGTAAAATGGATTCGACCGTGCCTCAACGAAGCGTAGAAAGGAGCCGGTTTCTTTTTTAAATATTCATAATGTAATCAATCAATCGGTTAGCATATTTAAAATCTCAAATTGTCAGAAACTATTAATTTGACTTAAGGTGGTTCGATTTATATACAAATAAATGTTTACCATTTATGGACAAATGTAGCATAATTTTATAGTGAAATCATAGCTACTGGCATTTATTTTGGTATTTATTTGCGGTAAATCACAATTGTTTTAATAAAACAATAGATTATTACCTTTACGATACGACTTCGATAAATTTTAGTGATCGAGGCTCTGACGCAGTTTGACAAAATCAATAGTGACTAAGTGAATAAAATTTCGTACACATTTCTTTAGATTTTAATTTTATATTTATAATCGGTGTACGATGTCATCATAAATTATATAAAACTCGCATTAATTTGTTTCTCGTAGATGTGAAATGTTACGAATGAATTGATACCTATCGTCATACTGTTACTAAAACCAATTAAATCTTGATCAATATTAAAACGTGTTTTATAATGTTGAGACGAGTCGAAATTATGTCTATAAACATCTCACTGGGTTGGCAACGCATTGACAACTTTAATAATGTAGCAGGTAAGCCGCGGTTCGCTTACTATTTGTAATTTCTTTATTTGGATCACCAACACTGTACACACATCACAACATTCATAACGGTCATCAACATAACAAAAAAAAAACTAGACGTTATAGCAATTACAAGTGACGACGACATGCATAAAAGTATAAAGTTAACAATTATTATTAAAAATTTGGAAATGTCAATGTTACGTTATGAATAAATATGTCAAGAGTTTTGGCGGGAACGCGGGAAGAGTCGTGTCGCTCCGTTGTATTTTTTCTAAAACTTGTGTTTTGTCGAGTGTTTATGCATAAAAATGGTGGTGTTTTATTCATAAAGTGCCGAATTACAATCGTGAGTGTGGGAAAATGATATAATGTGGTGAAACATGACTTTTCGTGTTGCTTCCAAAACTCCATCGAAGCTTTATAGTAAAGTCGCCACTACTTTACTAAAGCATGACCGGACTTGACTGACACGGGCTGGACTTGACTAAGACTGGACTTTGACTATAACTAGCTACGAGGACACTTATTTAACTTGAAAATATATAAATACTTGACACTGGCAAATGCTAAAATGCGACGCCAAAACCAAAGAAAAAAAAGCATATGCAAGTTTTTTTTTGTTTATCTATCAAACGGAGCGTCTGCTATTACTGCTTTAAAAAAAAATTATATCAGAAAGAACATATAGAAATACATACGGCATATGGTTATGAGTTTCAACAGATGTACATAATTTATAGACATATGCCTATGTATATTTAAACCATAACCTTTTTGCGTAGTCGAGTAAAATAATTTACAATAATGCGTTTATCTATACCTACTACTATTATCAAGAGGAAAGATTTGTATTTTTGTATGTAACGAATAAAATTAAAAACTACTGGACCGATTTCAAAAAATCATTCACCGTTGGGAAGCTACACTATCCCCGGGTGACATAGGGTACTTTTTATACCTGTATTCCCACGGGAACGGGAACTACGCGGGTGAAACCGCGATGCGTCCGCAAGTGTATAAATAAAACTAATGTACCAACAACGCAGACTAAGGACTTCCGTTTCACGGAGAACCCTGTCGACAAAGCAGGTGGGATTCGAAAACAAAAGATTCATATCTAGTGGAAATGCTATAATTTTAATGAAATATTACATTAAAGAACCACGAGCATAGCAGTGTAACCACGTTGTAACCATGACTTTGATAGTTAGACCAATTAATATTCATTAATTCCATTTTTATAATTAATTAATGAACTGTGTTAAATCGGTATACTGTAGATTTATAAGAAATCAAGGCGCTTCGTCGCGTCCACTGGTGAACCGATCGTATATTACTATAATATAAACTTATTTTGATATAATCTTGGATCGACATGACTGGATGCGAGAATTATAATATTACCGAGTATACATGTCCAAAAAATTTATGTTGCGTAAATGCTTTTTGTGTGTTTTTTTTTTCACAAAATGCATGTAGATGCGCAAATCCAAAGCTGGCAACATCTTGAACTTGGGTCACCAAGATACAGGCTCAGCCTAGTTTGGGGCGCGATGTATAACGCCAAAGCATTTGCAAAAAAAAATAATTACAAAAACGATTCCTGGTCACATCTCATTTGCTGGAGAAAATCGAAATAACTTCATAAAATTTATTTATCAAAGTAAATTGCGTGAAAAAAAAAGGCCGAAGGTTTTAAGGCAACGCAAAATATAAAATAATCATTCATTCCTTCGTGTGAACATCTTCATGTCATTTTAACGAGCCCTAAAGAGCGAACAAAGACACTAAAGTGGCCATACTAAATATTTAATTGGCACAAGAGGACAAGTGACGATTGAATGCGTTTATTAATGATACTGGTAAAGCACCAACGAGCCTGCGCGAGGGTCACAATACATAAGAGACCGATTCAATGCAACTCGATGATTAGCGGTCATTGATTTCACTTACTAGTATTAGAATGAAAAATGGTAAAAATTTTGCTATCTCGCAAAATTATTTGTAAAAGTAACTTCATCATAACCAGGACAAAAACTTAAGAGCCATGTCAAGTTAACAGTAAGTTACGTTGCATCATATATACATATAATAATCACCTATTGTACGAAGCTGATTGGTTCATTAAACATAAAACTTTGTGGTAAATGTGTTATTTTTATCCCAATATCATTTCAGATTTAATCTCTCAAAGTTAATTAGTACAAAAGAAAATATTACTTCGTTTATTTATTTACTCGTGCAGTTGAAAAATAAATTAAACCGCATTTACCGTGGGAATTGTAATCAATGAATTAAAATAAGAATTCGAATACAATCGTTAACGTGGATATTCTAGGCGGAATGATGGAAAGTGAGAAGCCACTCTGCCTACCCTCCACATACAAGGCATAGACTGTACGACCGGTCTAAACGGCAATTCCTGCAAATCAATGCCTCGCATAATGAGATCGGGTTTAGCAAAACGTCTGTAGCTCGTTTACTTGCGACGTCTGCGCGGCGATTAAACTACCAAACTCCCATCGCATACCATTGCACACTTTTTGCGAATATCACCAAAAGCCGGTGCGCGCCGCGACAAAGGTGTCCAACCGGTTTTCCCGCCTGCGTCTTCATACGCGTCTGCAAATTCAACAGTCGTCAAATACCAATCAATGCGAGTACGCTATGCCGTTGTGGCATTACGAAGCAAGCATCCGCGAAGACACGCCGCGTATTGCATGTCCACCCGATCATATTTATGGCCGCATTACTGTAATTGATGAATGTAATTCGGTATGTAAAGAAAAAAAATACTTTGCTGATTCCAAAACCATTTCGAAATATTACATTCCTGTACATGATTTTTCCGTTTAAAACTCTTTAAACTATGAGACGGGGGTTATTTTAATAAAATACATAAAATAAATTTGACTTTCAATTAACTTCTAATGACGTCATGTCCTTGGCTGTATAAGGATTCTTTCAGTGCCTAAAAAAGGTGCACATATTTTACATATTCAGCCAATGTTATGACGTCATAACTATAAAAAGTTTGAAAATGTATTAGAATTAAACTACCGCATAGAAAGCCAAAATATTCAAATTAGTTTCATAAAATAAAGTTTACTATCAGTAAAAAATATAAAATAAATACAAAAAAAAAACTTTACATACCGAATTGTGAGACGGTACACGGCGATTGACGACAAGATTAAACTGGAAGTACAAGATTGTTTGTCGAATGGTGCGCCGGCTGTGGCGCTGTTTTTATGGAATTTTGGCAAAAATATACATTCCTTTAGTCCACTGTTGGACATGGAACTGATGAGGCTGCTTATGATAATACATTTTATTACAGCATGGAGATACTATCACGTCACATTAATATGTGAGAGACATTTTCATTTTCATTATTTGACATGTTATGATTAAAAATGAATGGAAAAATGACCTGTAACTTTGGTGTTATTAATAAATGATTTGTATTTGTATTCTACAAAGTTTAATTTTAGTAGTACGAAGTCTCACGCAGATTTTTACTGCATGTTAGTTTTCAATTTAATCTTTGAAAACATAAAGATTTACAACATTACTTACAGTTAATCTATGCTTAAAGAGCCTAACTCAGTTTAACGCGTAATATTTTACGCTGGTGAAAAGTTGCCCGAACATTTTAAAAATTGGTTAACTTTACATGCAATAACCGTATGGTGAAGCTAGTATCGAATCAGCAACATAAAAAGAAAGGTTTAGCTATATCAAAACAGAAGTCTTAATAAGATCTATTAAGGGGCAACAAGTGTCTGCACTTGAGTGAACTGCATTGAATCATCGCCATCTTTAGATGAAACCGTACACGTTGCGTAATCGGTCATTACAGTAGATCGTTATAAGTGCCATTACCTACTGGATCTCTCAAAGACGTTGGATAACAACGGCTCCACTAATATGATGAATTAATTATGAATGATTATATTATAATTTATGAATGATATCACTACATAGTATAAAACAAAGTCGCTATTTTTGTCCGTCTGTTTGTCTGTATGCTTAAATCTTTAAAATTACGCAACGGATTTTGATGCGGTTTTTTGTAATAGGTAGAGTGATTCAAGAGGAAGGTTTTTATGTATAATAACATCTATTAAATAATGGAGAAATACTGTTATTTTCAGGGTTTCTAATGTGGTGTCGTAAATTCTAACATTTCTTGCCGCTTACATTGCGTACGCAGGCTTAACATTACAGGATTTATAATAATAATGTACTAAGTATTGTACACCTTGAAAAGGTCTACAGAAAAGTCCGCGATGGTATATGTCTATCTCTTATCGATATCCCACAAAACCATTTTTTGTCATTTACTTTTTACGGCAAATAATAGCTAATTTTCGAAGCGATTTTAAGCACTACAGCATTATTCCTTATTTAATTAAATACTATAAATAGATTGTTGATTTAACATAGATTTATATGGCCTTTTACAGCACATAATTTCTTTGAATATTTTCGAAGATATTACAGATTTAAAAATACATTGCGTAGCGTTTGCGGCGGTACCTATCGGCCGGCAGCCGCCGACCGCAGCGCGACGCGACGCGTTCCTATAAATAGCGCGTCGGAGGCCGCACTTCTCGCTATAATAATTTGAATTTGGAAGCGATTGGACGTGGTTTTCGGAGCTCTCTAGCAAGGATAATAACATGACTATGTAAATATTGACTATCAAAAAGTGATGTGGTGCATCCTATTTTGATAAATAAACATATTGATTTTTTTCGAATTTTGCACCCGTGCGAAGCCGGGGCGGGTCGCTAGTATATTATAAATCATTCATAAATTTGATTTTATGCTAAAAATCTACTGTTTTATTTAAGCAATTGTGATTTACCGCAAATAAAGATTAAAATATATCCCAGTAGCTGTGATTTCACTGTAAAATTATGCTCCATTTGTCCATAAATGGCAAAAATTTATTTGTATGGAAATTGACCCACCTTAGTTTTCAATTAAAAACACTAATAATAATTTCGATTTAAAAAAACTATTGATAATTTTTAATTAACACTAACGCATTGTACTTGTAACAAAGAGGTGAAACGTAACATTAGGCTAATTAAATTTATTGTCATCAAAACTCCGATCGGAAATCATTTACCGCAAATAAAAACGCGGTCGTGAGATAAAACGACCCATTTATTAACATAAACTAAGAATAAAACTGAACCGAGAAACGTAAACCTGTCAAAAACAATGTCGTTGGAGCTGATTCAATAAAAAGTTTTAAAACGTGGATTGGAGTAATAATGAACATGGAAAGGTAAAAAGAATAACATAGAAAGAATATTAACATAGAAAGAATATAAGGGTTCCCTAGATCATAATGCTACTTATCGTTTTTTTTTTTTGTGACACGAGTTCATTTCTGAATGACATTTAATTTACTATTTGATTTATTTATACTGACAGGCTAGATGTTTGACTAGCTAATTAAGCTCAGCGGATGTTAAGTGCGGGTGTGGACGAAGGTGGCAACACACCTAGTTTGGAATCGAACTGGCTCTAATGTAAAGCTAAATAATGGATCGTGTACTTTTACGTTTTTTTTTTTTTAATTTAAAAGTAATGAGACGAACGCTCTCCTGATGGCCTGCCCATGACCATTGCAGTGATACACAGAACTTTGAGTAGCAAAACAAAGTTCGAGGCATCACTGCTTTGGCGCTCATTACTTTGGAGACTTATGTTTTGGTAATGGTAGTCGATGGTTAGTCTCAACAGCCCTTAATTTCGCTAGCTGCTAATTCATTCGGTACTTATACATACTAGCCTCTCATGGAAACCTTGTCTAAAAAAATCTCTACTAGTAAAAACTATATCGAAAACATTTTACATATTTTTTTTAAACACACGCGCGAAATGCGACTTTATTTTATACAGTTTAGTGAAGTTAAAAAAAATAGTAATGGATCTTGTTGCTCAAATTATTTTCTTTTGAACGAAGTCGGGTTCCGTACAAGTTAAAACCTACTATTAAGAATGCCAGGCAAGATGTAAATCCCTCGAAGGTACCGTAATCTCGTTATACCTTTTAGATAGGTGAGATAAGATCGAGGCTTTAACGGCGAAAGACATCAATCAGGCTCTCCTCTAATGCATTATTGGACATTAAGCTTCCTGTTTTAATGAGACACAAGAACTAGTACATGCAATAGAAAGCAAGATAAATATGAAACAAGTATACTTGTATATTGTATACATTATTTGTAATTTGTTTGATTTTGTACGCAAATATCATTAAAATCTGCAAAAACGAGTCCAGATAACTCTTATAGGTACTTATATTGAATATATAACTATAATATATACACAAAGTTTATGCCGCGCCCTACGGTTTTACCTGCGTGGGAAAATTTTCAATCGTTATATCGTCCGAGATAACAATTATTTTATGTAAATAAAATCCTAGGACATTACATTTACATCGTAGTAGATCACCTTAGCAGGGTGTAGTCTGTGTGGGTACCAGATATTCTACCGCCAAGCAGTAGTGTGTAATCATTACTATGTTCCGGTTTGAAGTATACTACGACTACCGATATTACAGAGCTATTGAGACTAACCATCGAAAGTCTCAAAGTAATGAGCGCCTAAACAGCGATGCTCTGGACTTTGTTATGCTGCTCAAAGTTCTGTGTATTACTGCAATGTTCATGCGTTTTTCATAAGAGATATATATCTCTATGAAAAAAAATAGGTACGTCGTTCCACTTATTTATTATTGGTACAAGAACAAAACAACAAACACACTTTCGCTTTCATAAATCCCCGCTGTTTTTACCTGGTATCCTACGAAAATCGTAGATATATTTTCCGAAACAAAATGTAGACGTCAGTGTTATTCTGAATCAGAGTGCTCTCAGAAATGTTATTCAGATATCACTGTATCATTTTAAATTTTACTTAAATCCGTCAGTCGTACAAATGTGCAGAAGTAACAAATAACACAAGTTGATGAATTTCAAATATTCATGTGATAAAAAATATCATGTATATTCTCTGGTAGGTAAATCATATACCTAGTTTAATTTAATTGTCTATCTGTCCTTGGATCGAACAACGACATCAAATCTATTTTATTACACAAAAAAAAAAACTCATCATAAACGATCGTCGAAGAAGCCAGTAAACGGTTACTAAATAAAAATTCGCTCTCATGACATTTATAAAAAGCTTATCGACTTTATTCGCTGATTTTATAGGACAGAAACATTCAAAGATTGGTGTTTTTATAGCGTACCACTTGTTCGTTACCTGATTTTGATATTGGCGCGAATATACTTATGCATTAATTAGTTTCTAGCCTGATGACAAAATGTTGACAGGTTTTTAGTCAGTATAGTTGCCACTAAAATGTTTAAGAATCTATTCATTACTTGAATTAATGACAACGCATAATACCGGTCAAGTTCCGAGTCGCGATTCGTGCACCAAGGATTCCCAATGAAGACAGAATAATTACGTGATATGTTTACCAAATAGGAATATGTTTTTTTTTTCATTAAATACGGAATCGTGGATCCCGAAAAAAAAAATTAAAATTCCCTGATCAAATATTTTAGCTACGAGTATAAAAGAAGAAACTGACAGACTGATTCACCTTGACTGATCGATCAACGCACAGCTGAAACCCGTGAGTCTAGAAGCCCAAAATTTTACACAAATGTACCTTAAGTGAAGCAGGTGTACACTAAGAAAGGATTTTTTTAATTCCACCCCTAAAGGGGCAAAATGGGGGTTGAACGTATCTTTGAAATTTGGTACAGATACGTCTTATGGAACTTTATAAAATACTAGCGGACGCCTCGCGGTTTCACCCGCGTAATTCCCGTTCTCGTGGGAATACAGGGATAAAAAGTAGCCTATGTCACCCGGGGATAGTGTAGCATTCCAACGGTAAAAAGAATTTTTGAAATCGGTCCAGTTGTTTCGGAGCCTATTCAATACAAACAAACAATCAAATCTTTCCTCTTTATAATAGTATAGATAACTTTATACAGTAAATAACGCAAGTTTCATGACTATTGCTTGTTTGTTACTTACACACCTTTAATTTCTCTCTGAACCTAAATCTTAAAGTTAACGCTGACGAAGGCGCGAGCGTAAGCTAGTTTATTATAAAACTGCTAGCACCAAAAGATAAAATGTTTCGGTAATAGCAGTTTATGAGGGTAGAGATAGTATTCATTGAGCTCGATGCGTGTGCATTCCTCGGACGGCACGCGAAGCGGTCATGCCTGATCGATCACAATTTCACGGTCAAACAAACCAAGTTTGATCTGTCTATTACATGGCACTTATTGCTCGTTATTTGAACAAATAAGTTCAACGAACAGAAGCAAGGCGTCAAAGCACGGATCGTCAAAATAAGCCGTTTTATTAGACTGTCCGTGTCGAATAAATCTGTAGGCGAGATTCTTTACGTGTTTCACAACGCGAATACGGAATCAAAGCTTACGTCACAAATTTTCAAAGAGCAATTCTCCTAATTGCATTAGTAATTTTATTTTTATCTATCCGTAGTCAGCCTGGAAGCCATAATCAAATTTTATAAATTAAATCATATAGCACATCCTGTGACATCTCATATATTATGTTCAACTCAACGACTAGATTGTGGCTAGTCGCGGTCTTTTGAGCCGAAAGAGGTAGTCACTGGTGTCCAGTAGTGATGCAGATAAGTGATTTCTGTACAGTCTAAGTCTTTGTTTATAGGCCTCAGAAGACCTTACTATTTCCTCTTTGATTGTACAGATCTGCATGTATTCATGCACTCACAGCTTTATTCTGGAAGCGTTAGAGGATTTTTAGTGCTTTATTCTGGAAGCGTTAGAGGATTTTTAGTGCTTTATTCTGGAAGCGATAGAGGATTTCTATGTTTGAGTGACTAGCTGATCCCAGAGCTGTATGCCATACGTCCATACCGGTTTTATGATGCACTTTACTTGGTGGTAGATCTCCTTAGGAGGTCGTCTAGGTAGGTACCACCGCAGTACCAGTTATTCTGCCGCTAAGCAGTAGTGTGTAAACATTACTGTGTTCCAGTTTGAAGGGTACTGCAGCTAGCGAAATTACTGGGCTGTTGAGACTAACCATCGAAAGTCTCCAAAGTAATGAGCGCCAAAGCAGCGATGGCCTGGACTTTGTTTTGTTACTCAGAGTTCTGTGTATCGCTGCAATGGTCATCGACAGGCGTTATATCTTACCATCAGGAGAGCGTCTCGTTCGTCTCATTATTTTTTACATAAAAAAAAAAAAAGTTTGTTTTCATTTTCATTAGTAAATTGATGTTTAAATTACGCTCCCACATTCCTTACGAGACTCACCGGTACGTGCAAAAACGCTGCGTGAAAGACAGAACGTTTACCATAATTTTATTCAAGCGAGTTCCTTTTTGATGTAAAGGCATGTAAGAAATTATCTATCACTCACGACGTTAACTAGGTCTAGCATGAATAATGCTAACATGTGAATTACAAGAGGCGTTAATAGGTGAAGTGAGTCACACGTGTTGTTATTATCGCCTCGGTTGGGTGCCTGGCTATGGAGTGTCGGAGGCACTGTGCCATCATGTCTAGACGTTACAGAAGCAACAATGCTGGATTCACAATCATTATGAGCTTTGTACTAAGTTATCGATAAAAGATTAATAGATCTACGGTTTTAATGCGTCACAAAATTTCTGATGGTCATTTCAACAGGTTGTACACTTTTTTTAATTGCACGTACTTGCACTTCAGTTTAGTGTAGAATATAGAAGGTTGGAAAACATAAGTCACCATCTAACCGACGTATACAAATAATACTGTAATCTAAATTATAGTTTGTAGTGAAATTGATAGCTTATATACCTAAAAATATATTTAAAATTTCAGTTTTGATGACTGTGTTGAAGTTCAAAATTTTAAGTGTACAACTACAACTATCAGTAAACCCGACAAAGTGTCTTATAAAAACATATACGCAGCTGCATAAGAGAGCGACATAATGAGAGTATTTTTTTTCTCCGTAAAATAGGAGGGTGAAAAATCACACTAATATTATAAATGTTTCACAGATTCTGATAAATTCAGAATACAGATAGCGTTTACACTGTATTTACACATGGGCTACTTTTATTCTAAAAACGCGGAAGAAATAGTGCGGCATTGCTAATGAGTAGGTATGAATAAACAAAAATGTAGCAACATTTCAAGTTAAATAAACGGAAACAATCACGATGTTATAGATAGGTAAACCTTAATTAATGGCAGGAAATCACCTGGCAATCGTGTTGATCGTGATACGAGCTGACAAGTTGACTGACGTACTCCCAGACCTCGCCGGGAGCCGTCCAAGCAGCCGCTGCATTTGCCGCGTGCCGCATCATGCCATCCCCCTCACCGGTATCTTCAGCTCCCTCCAATATTCCAACTGAAGCACGGGCGTTAACGCCCTACGCACAACACTTCACGTCACAACGAAGCCGCACAGGTGCTCCGCTGTGCGGAATAGCACAAGGCTCAGGTTTTCTGTTCTCACTTCACTCGGTCTATTAAGCGTGACGCGGGCGAGCGGACTTCAGGCGCGTCCACTCGCGTTGACGAGCTATTTATATTGTTTTATCCTCAATCACGAGCAACTAGGTCGCGATCCACATCACACACGCTAAAACAGATTTACGTCGGAGTGAATGTTAGCACACCTTCATGTAAACATTGCATGCTCCTTGTTTTATTGGGATTCAAATATGTTTTCGAGATCGGAATTTATTTCAAAGTCTCACAACCACTTTTCAAACAATTACGATGCCAGGAAAAAATTACATTCTAATTTCTCTTCAATTTAAGTTATTAAGTTTTACATATAATCACTGTAGTGAAATAGTAATACATTAGAATTAATTTAATGTATTATTTTTCAATCAAAAAAAAACATCGTCGAAAACAATTTATTATTAAGTATTGATAACCGCGACATAATATGCAAAATATAACGAGTAAATAATTTCCTACCGAGGGAATTCTCTCACCTAAGTTGGCTTATCAAACATTCGCGATAACATTGGCACCTGAGAGAATGAAATCATTTAAATAATTTTATTATCGTAGCGGTTATCAGGTCAATTAAGGAATGCAAGCTCCGAACAATGCATCTTGTGTGCGCAATCAGAACGGATCCATCGGCGAGCCGCGTTGCTGTGAAGATAACGTGCGACCTTGGGGTGCGCTAAGCGTCTGATAAGGGAAATTCGGCAGTGCCCCGCGCCCCGGCCGCCGCTCTCCGGCTTATCGCGACGACTGTTTGTTTTGCATGAAATTAGTACCGCGGTCCACATTATAATGCGGTGACATGATCACGAAATAATAAACTGTTCTTACTTGATAACGAGATGGAATTCGCTCAAATTGAGATATGATAAAGATGCGTCCTAGCAACGAATAAGGTAATTATAATTAATTTTTACTTATTTTTTATATTCTTAATTTCATTATATTTCTCATTTCTCGAAATAAGAATAGTGATAATTATTTTTTATTAACATATTTAAATCCCAATTAAACAAAACCATTACCGAGATTGAACACGACACTTCAGTTTTCACTAATATTAAACACAATATTTTTTTATTACGAAATCACTTAATATCATACACTATCACAACACATTCGTTAATTAATTAGTAGTAGTTAACGTGGTCGTGCGCAGAGATCGCGGCGGGAATCGGTCGCGGCCGGCGATCGGAGGCCGGGAAGCGCGGGTCGCGTACGCAGAGTGCGGACAGACGTGCGCGCTCGCGGCGAGCTAGCTAATGACCGCCGCGCCGCGTATTCGCGATCCCCACTCCAATGTACGCGCTATCAAACCAGTTTACGTGAAAAATTTTAATTCCACAGGCGCGGGTGACGACCGCTCGCGCTTTCCTCCCCCGAGTTGGAAAAAGCGCAGCACCCCCGGGCCGGAAGTGCACGGACGGCACGCGAGCCAAGCGCACCCACCGCCTTAATTAAATGCTGCACGTTCTACACTACCCCTCTGCTCTGCCACCACACCTCACTCGCTATGCGACCCACTCTAATATACCTTGTGTATATCATTCTCATTACGATAACAATGCAACGCTACACTAGTACTTAGCACGCCTTTCGCGGACGCCTAACAAGACATGTTCGCTATAATGAATCCTAAATATTCAATAATATCAGTCACTGTTATGAATCAAATAAACATGTAATACTTGAACAACATATTGACTCCAAAAATAACTTTCTCCGCGCGTTTCACAAACAATAAATGCTGAGTGAAACTACGACGAAAGCAAAGACATAATCATTCACAATATCAATTTTATAACGCCCACCGTACCAAGTCAGATTTCTACGACAGAAGGTCTGATCAATAAGAAAGTATATTTTAGTTCAATAGAATAATTAAGCTAAGTGTGCACTGATGACGTAGGGAAGCAAATAGCTTTCTAACCTTTCACGTCTAACAACAAACTCAAACTGTATGGTAGACGGTCAATTGATCACTGTATTGATGTTCCAGACAAAACGGAATGTGTTATTCAGCGTATAAATCTCACACAAACCTTGACCTCAAATAATCGCTCCGGACTTTGCAGCGTTCGAGCTCAAATCAAATGCGCGCAAATTTTGGAGCAATGCCAGCAGAATCTCGATTGTGCGTAACCGGATACCAAAACGGAATTGTTCTCTAATGAGTTGATATCCGAACACAGCAAATTTTCAATTAAGTTGAATTCGTTTTGACAACACAATGGAAATAAACAAAAAATAATTAAGCACATGAATCACTTTAAAATACATATTAAAATACGAATCATAAATAATATGCGACAGGTTAAAAAAACATCTAAACTACGTAATTTTATTAATAGAAACATGTAATTGACCCAGTCGACTAATAAAAAAAATGAAGTAAACTTCTAACCTAGATTTTTTTTAAATAAATAAAACAAAAGCCACGAACATTGAAATGAACATACACGACTTACTATAAATATTCCCATGCTTAATTCTATCGTGTACTACAAAACGCACAAAGATGTCTCGGCCGATACATCTGCGCTGTAACTGACACAATTAATAAATTATGGGGAATTATTTCTCAACAGAATGGTAGCTCGTCATACGTGTGAAGGGAGTGTGGTAAACAAGAATAATAGTGCCTTTGTAAAAAAACTGGATCAGTTCAAGACGACGCAACTTTTACGGTATCCTTGGGGTATTAAAAGTGATTCTATTATCGAGTCCCCTAACTTAAGTTGTTATACTTAATCTCAAGGGGTCGGGACAAAGACAAGTTAAACAGTCATAAACTGAAAGACGGATCCGTCGCCGACTTCATAAAGTAATGAAAGTTGACGAAATGGTTACTGAGCAACAAAAACTTTGAAACGTTCGCTGCGACAGCGAAATAAAGGACCCGACGAATGTACAGAACGATTGAATAGAAATTACGATAACAAACACAAGTCATAAGTTGTTTGCAGAGATACATAATTAACGCTGTATATTCCGACGTTCCAAGCTAGTTTATTACTGCAGTCGACTATAAAATATAATGATGGTCAGATAGGGTCACATTTGCCAGAGCAAAGATAATGGTGGCTACGCAAATTCGTGCGTGTAGTTTTTTTCTCATATTATTATTTGCAAATTAATTAACTAACCCTAATTCTGTCTTACACGAAGACCTAAAAAAGAAAAATATTTATCTATTTGTGAAATTTATATCTTTTTACAACATAACCTCCTAGCAAGTTTAGAAAAATAATTTTGATGTTTGGCTTAACTTTCTAATGAATAATTCTTAATTAAGTTTTTACTTTAATCAAGTTCTTGAATGATATCATCAATTTAAATTAAATTGAAATTTAATGAATACGTTTATTTATAACTAGCTGCGCCCTGCGGTGTTGCCCACTACATGTTTTCGGGATAAAAAGTAGCCTATGTGTTAATCCAGGATCTCAGCTACCGCCATACCAAATTTCATCCAAATCCATTCAGTAGTATTTGCGTGAAAGAGTAACAAACATCCATCCATCGAACCATACATACATCCATCCAAACATTCACATTTGTAATATTAGTGGGATTAAATAAGTATTAATTTCAATGCTATGTACGGATTTCAATGTCACTTCTAAATCTTCATGGCAATTATAAAGACTGTAAAGGACACCGGAAATATTTGCTTGAAAAGATAGTCCTACCATAAATAACATACATTAACTGATTAGATAAAACTAGGTATTTTCGAGTGTACCAAATTATTGTGTTAACAAGTTGATTAATTAATATTATTTACATGTAATTTATGCTACTAGCTTACTATTGAACCGGACCTAGGACCACATAATATTAACATCTAACGCCCATCGTCAAAATTTAAGCGTAAATGTTCTGCTTAAAAAATAAATTGTTAAATTGTGGCTATAGCTTTAGCCACAGTAGGATTTATAACCTAATATGAAAAAAAAACGTTTAAAGGTTGCCTTGAAGAGATCGATTTTAGCAATAACCCCGCTAAGTGTTACACATGTTTTTTTATTGTATTAGAAATACAATCTTTTATGAGTATAAATAGTTTATGTATCTATCTATACCAATACCATCATGTTGAAAATATCATTCCAAGTTGGCGGTTCATGTTGCTACATTTTGTTGCTATGATAGCTCAGTGGTTGGCGCGGTCGGTTCACACCCAGAAAAGCGTGGGTCCAGACCCCAACAATGAACTTGAGCTGCCGGTGAAGGAAACCATAGTGTGGTGGTAGATTACTTTTTATTATTCGGCTGGCTAGCTACCACCCTCAAGTTGAACATCTGCCGCCAAGCACCTATCAGTGTTCCGGCAGCCTCACTTGAGAACCAGTTCCATTCCAGGCCAGAAGCGTAGTTGTTGAGCAACATAAGACGATGTTACGCTCATGGTGTAAATTGATAAACTTTACACACACACTACATAAATTTCTTTGAAATTAAACCTACATCCAAGCTGACATTTAATGCTTATTGAAATTATGAATGCTTACTTGGTATATTATTGAAGTTGTGAATACACCCTTCATGTAAAAAGGTCCAGAGTCGTTTCAGAGTGTCATACTATAAACACTCTCAAACAAGTACAGAACCATAATTAGATGGACGAAAAGCCATGGAACATGTTCGGGTAAGAATATGGTAGACTCTCTACCCATGGAGGGTGCAAAAAAGTAGGTAAGCGACGACGTGGTGGCTCTATGCAAACCATCAACGATGGAAGTGCAAAAGCTACTGCGCCGTCACACCGAGAAAGTGCAACAGAACTTATGGTATATGAAAGACGACTTTACACTTGGCAAGACCGTCTTTCCAATACTTAATAGGAAGACTACAAACAATTCATTGAAGTTGCAATGAAAGGACATTCATCTCTTAGTAGGCCTTTTTAAACTGGGAGCCACTGATAGTCCGCCATGCAGTGCTTTTGCAAGGCAAAGCCACAGAAGGTACTAGAATTGCTGCATGAAGCTTTCAGCCACCATCCATGCATTCAGCAACACCTTGAATGCTGCTTGTCATCAATGCCATCAAAGTATTTCACCCACTGGAGCTACTATGTCAGCGGCCCAAAGCCTTGCTTTGATACTTCAAGGAGCTGGGTTAGCTCAGATAGATGCTGGTAGGGGGAAATTCACAAATCATAGCACATTGAATATACCCTTCATGTGTTAATAGCATTGGCGTTAGACTTACTTTAGTATTAGAGGTATTGAAAAGCACTAAGGGTTTTTTGGAATGTGCTGTTGGACAATAGAACAAGAAGAAGAAATAGGGCACATGCAATATGATGCACATTGACATGTTCATCAAGTTGTGATCTAATACCAAATGATTTCTCCCGTATCTTTTTTTTTTTTATTCATTCTAATGATGTGTCTGTTTGTTGTTAGATACCTCATTGTTATTACAATCTAGCCTAGTTGAGACTAATAAGTAACTTTAATATGACTTAAATTGCTAAGTAGAGTATAAATGAAGAATGCGTCCATCAACACTTTTCTTACTGTATCTATTAAGGGGAAGACACTTTGTTCATGTGTTCTATAATATGTAGTACTCACTGCACTGACATTACTAACTTAATACACTAACTCAAAAGGTTTTGTCCTATTTAGTCTTCTTACTATATCTGTGTTTTCATCAGATTGTATCTGATGAAAAATAACTTGTCAACAAGATATTAACTGACTACCAAAGTCCTGGTTTCAATTCTCATGAGATGCATCTCTACTTTTTTCTAACTGATGTGTGTCTGTCAGTTCTTAATGTTCTCGAAGACATGAAATCTGCCAACGCAAACTCAGTTAGCATTGTGATCTATATTCTCATTGTGAAAAGGGTAACCTCCATTCAATGAAAAGTGAAACAGTTTATAAAAAGAGGGTAGATTGGAAAACAAACGCCTTTTTAACTAAATTACCAAAGAGCTAGACAATATTCTAACAAATAAACTGATTTTGATTTGATTTGATTTTTTGTTTTGATTATTAATTTACAGATGATAATTGTGCAAGCAAGATAAAACCTGTTTAATGCCTCTAATATGTGATCTACTTCAATTACCTTTTTCTAGGATAAATTTTGATTTATAGACATCTTGAAGATTTGGTTTAAATTGTGTCAAAATCAAAGCAGAACTGACATGAATGAATAAGGGTGTCTTTTGAATATTAATGGTGTGGACGAGGATAGTAAACAAACTTAGCCTGGAATGGAACAGACTCTCAAATGAGGCTATAGTGATATACTGATAGGTGATTGGTGGTGTTAATGTTTGTGTTATTTTGTCATATTTTAATTACATCACACTTGTCACGCACAAAAAGTTTCTTTATATCACTGATTAGCTTGTCTTAAATATTATCTTATAAGCAGTTTAAACTATCTTATTCTAAGTATTTACCTTAGTCCTCGGCCGGCCGCGTCCTCTCTTTACAGCAGTTTCACTACTTGGTTCCTCGCTTTTCACTTTTTTCACAACATTAGCTCTAGATGCACAAGGTTTTTCTTTAGCCTTAGATGCAGTATCCCTGTCACTACCTTTTTCATCTTCATCACTACCAGTCTTTACAGTGAGATTTTTTACTTTTGTTACTGGTAATTTTTGTGACCCTTTTTGTGGCAGTAATTTGGAAACAGTCTTTAGAGGAAGGTCATCATCGCTTGAACAATCAGAAGAGCATTTGCTACATGATTCTGAGCTTGTGCTGCTTTCTGATAGCTGCTTTTTCTTTTTCAGTGCTTTGTCTTTCAATTCCTTTAAAGTTTTTGTATCACTTTTTTTCTTAGCAGTTGGTTTAGGAGATATTTTGGTAGGAGTCTTCCTGTGAGGAATGGCAGCAATCTTGAGTTTGAGTCCTGTGTCGCAGGAAGTGACAGAGAAGTGTGGCTTCCGAGCAGTGCCTTGCTTAGCACTGGAACACTCCCAGTCACTTTCTGTTGAATCACTGGTACTAGAGTTCTGAAAATGCAAAAGGAATAGAATTTATTTTAGTTTGTGAGTGATTGTGTGAATATATATAAAGGTATGTTTGTTGTATTATATCTTTTAATAATTCATTGTATGTATATCTTTACTCTGTAACAGTTACAGTTTGAGTGAAAACTAAGATAGGAAGAGCTTATAATGTCTAAAATATATACGGTTCTACAGAATAGCAGATAGAATGACAGGGCATTGCTAATCTATATATGTTACAGAATAATTTGAAGAGATTTATTAGTATCCTTAGTACCAGCAAATCTGCCAAGCAGCTATGTGTTCGGGTTGAAAGGGTCAGCTAGGAACATTATAAGCCTAATGAGACTCAAAATAATGAGCACCAATGAAGCAACATCCTGAACTTAAGTGTACTGCTATTGTCATGGACAGGTATCTTACCATCAGGAGAGTTTCATTTATTTCATTAGTTTTACGTTAAAAAAGAATTGTCTGTATTCTATGTAGGGCAGGGATAGCAAACAATCCCCTTGGACATCAGCTGTTATCGTTTTCTCTCTCACATAATTAAATGGTTTAAGATTGCAATTTTACATCTATAATTTCTGGAGTGAATTTCAGTTTTATTATATGTTGAAGAATTAGATACTAACCTCAGAATCACTGTTTGAGTCCGTATCACCACTTGATTCTTGAGTTTTCGGCAACTCTGTGCCCATTTCTAGAAAAAATAAAATTATATTAATATTTGTGATGTGCTTGATTTCGATACTGTTTTCACTATTAGTTTCGAAATCCATTATATAGTTTAGAAGAACTAAGAGATCAAACACAGACATGCCCAATGTATCTTAATATTAAAGAAATAATATTTTTTTAGAGTACTAGAATTCATGTGTAGGTATGTCTTTTGCTAGCTAGGTATTTGCTAACTTTATAAAAAAGGGCTAAGTTGCAAATGCTAAGAACAAGCCCTATTCAATCTTAAGTACTGTGCCTGACTGGACTCTTATGATCTTATGATGGGTGCATTTGAAAAACAATATAGAATCTCTGAGGACTTGGCTCTTTCATCATCCAGACTAGACAGACACGGGTATTATTTTTTCAAGAAGATCAAACATGTAGTATTTATAGAACTTCCTATACCATGGGAAACAAATATCCCTAAAGAACACTATGATAAACCTAAATAGATTTTATGGCCATATAAATAAACCACAAAAGGTTATAATTATGGTAAATTTATATGCAATAGAAGTAATAGAATTCCAGCATAATCTGTCTGTAGTCTCCTACAAAAGACAGAATCATATCCAATTCGGTTAGGTAAGGATGAGAACATGTGCAGTGAAGGTGAGCATTAGTACATATAGGGTTTCTGTAAACCTTCAACGGGATTGCAAGTCCTAAGCTCTATAAGGGTTCCTGTCCTAGCAATGTGATAGACCAGGAACTTACACAGTGATACTAATGCTAAGAAGTTTTTGTATTAACTGTCTTTAAACTTTCCTTTGCCATCTACAGATATCTATCTATGGTAATAATATCTATATTAAATTATTTTTTTTATAATTATATGTTCCATAGACACTGGGGTCCATGACCTTTGTCAACTTTAGATACATTTTTTACAATTTTACATTACAAAAAGATCTATATTAAATTTGGTTCCTTTGAAATTAATGTATGCTTTGCCTTCTTATACATATGTACAATTGTACATATTAAGCTTATACACTGTATGATGACCATTTTAGAAACAGAATCGGCTAATACAGTTTAAGTTATGTGCTTACCAACAAACATCATTTGATTTTTATTTATAAATACAAACTTAAAAATTGCTGAATGACAAGGTGTTAAAAAACCTGCAGTGTGAACCTAAAAACTAGCACCAGGCCGAAATATAATCCAATCACATCAGATTTAGAGGGTAAACCTATGCACGGAGGTTGGTGTTATAATCAGTATACCAACTATAAACATAAATAAGTGTAAAGCAAAAGTTGTCCAAATATGCAGTTTTTATTCAGAGATGTGTGATTGAGTGTGAGATTTATGAGATTTTTTTACACAATTAATAAAAATAATGATGCTAACATTGATTTACTTTTCACTACCTGCAAAACATAACAGTACCTATTAATATTGCAGTTCAATAAAATTATACATAAATGATTTGACTGCAGTATCCAGATCCTTGCAACATGAAAACAGATATACTAAAAACAATATAAGACTTTTTGCGGGCTCAACAAATAATATATTATAACAATAGTATGAAACACTTAGCAAAGTTTGTTTTCCATTTGTTCCTATTTTCACTTAGATAAAAAACTAACATTACTATAAGTTATCAATGGGGAAATGCCTACTAATTCTGTTATAGATTAACAGTTTATAAAAACAATAGAGTGAAAACACTTACAAGCATTAAGGAACTGAGTTAGGTCTTACAAAGTACTATAATCAGACAGTTAGTTATCTAATACAGTCACACGCCTCTATTGAAGCTTTTTATAACCAAGTCGTATGAGAAAAGTACATACTTACTTCAAGGTTGGTCAAGATGTTTCCAAATAGAATAATATGATCTCCTTCATTTCAAACATTGATGTCCTGAATAACGTCAATCTGAAATTGGTAAAGGGAAAAGGAATCACATTGCTGCTTCAAGAATAGATTATATACGCGTTATTTTCGGCCAAAATCTTCACATTCATAATTTGTTGGGTTGAAATGACAGTTCTGACGACACTAGTTCTAGTAGGACCAGTTTATTCACGATGTAGGTGACTTCGTCGAGCGGTTCCAGTATGCACCGCGTAATCACTTGTAACAATATTATATTAACACTTTTCTTTCTAAAACCAAAATCATTTTACCGATTTATGATAAAAATGAGGCATAACATAACGGTCTTTGCGACATTGGCGCCAAATAAATGCATACGTTTACAATCTTTTCACTGTTTCTTCTCTTAATGCGTTTGCATTAATCGTCTTTAGCAAATCCAGGAGAATTAATCTTTATTAACTCACCTAAAATAGTTTTCAATAACTCTTTACGGTAATAATATAAAATTACTTCACACAGTAGAATAACACTTGGCCACCATGTTTACAAATTATTTTGATTTTGTACAAAAATTTTGTAATGTATATGCGTACACACACAAGAGAAAGTTCGTAATTATCGGTTTATTCTTTTTAACTACGACAAGATAGACGTGATGGAATGAGATAGAACATCGCACACTTATATGTATTTGTGTTAGGATTGCGGTGCAAAATGGCGTCTTTCATTTTACTGTAGAGAGTGTACGGTAAATAGCGAATATTTTTGTAAGTTGTGGTAAATAAATTTCGCATTATGTATAGTTTTCACAAATGGGTGGGTTACAACATATTAAGCTAAAAAATAAATTATACTTGTTCATAAATCGGAAGTAATTTAGTTCTTTCATTTAGCCATTCTCTATGCCATCTATCGCCACGCAGAACAAAATCTAAAATATGCTTTATGAAACTCAAGCTAGATGTCACTGTTCGCGCCAGAAAACTACTATAAAACTGTCTATTTATTATTCACCGACATTTTATAACATGCATTATCTTACAGCAAACATAATACAATAGTAGCCTTATCGCCTTAAGCAATTTCTTCCAGATAATCTTTGGATGGATAGGACAGTAGGCACAGCAAAATAACGTAATATTAATTTTTATGTGTTTAGGATAGGGGGGCTAACTTTTGTTTAGTTCGACTACTACATTTAACACATTCTATAACAATATGTTAACGTTCAGTTTTATTATATTTGTTTGCATATACATTTTATGCTTTGTTCTTCTTGTATCTAAACTCACTGATTTTGTGTATTCGTGTTTTTAAAAAATAGTGCTGTTTATTTTTTTATGAGGCGAAGTAAACGAAAAATCATGTATTTTTCGTTTTGCTTTCAAATTTCCATCAAAGTTTGTTGTTTGTACTACTACTTTACTAGGGTATGACTGGACTCAACATTGACTTAATTTCTTCATTATAGAATGATTAGAATGTAACTTGATTTATCTACTTATTACGTACTTTATGATTTCGAAGTACTTGACATTGACATTGACACTGATAAATAACACAAATTATGATGTCAAAAACAAAGAAAACGTGTAGTGTGGATTTGTTGACGTCGTGTTTTTTCATTTTTTATTTTGTTGAAAAAATATTATTAATAACAACATGAATGAATATGAAGTTTGGGAAGATTTATCTAACATTCCAGCAGATCCACCAGTGATGCGTAAACTTTGTGACCACTGCGAGTATGTCTAGTTACCTTCATTTACATTTTGAAAATTGCCTTTCCTTTACTTACTTTAAATAGATATTTTTTGTTGTTTGATTGTTAATCTAATAATGTACACTGCAGGAGGCCGTGTGTTGTTTGCTGGTGTCCAGCATTACCTCCCGAGAGACTTCGGCCGCGGAGTACTGTGATCCTACTTCAACATCCTGCAGAAGAAAAACGATGTCTTCGAACAGCGCCTATGTTACGGCTTGGCCTCGAAGAAGAAAAGTGCCTTATTTACAAAGGAAAAAAGTTCCCGCAACCGAGACACGAAAACCTTGAAAATCTTTTAACTCAACCAAACACAATCCTCCTTTACCCAAGTAAAACTGCAATAGACATAAAGGATTTAGAAAACGACTCTGATTTTTACATTCTCGTGCTAATTGATGGAACATGGCCACAAGCCAAAGCTATATATGCATCAAGCCCTATTCTGCAAAATATTAGACAAGTGAAATTGATGACAAATACAACTAGCAGTTATATAATTAGGACACAGCCTACTGAAGGATGTTTAAGCACACTTGAGACAGCAGCAGAAGCACTATCACAGCTAGAAAAAGATCCTACATATAGAGAACAACTGGTTGAACCCCTGCACATGCTTTGCAAATATCAATTAGAAAATGGAGCTGTTACTCATCAGTCAAAAGAATTTTTACTAAAAACTAAAATGTATCCTAAGTTAATTGGTAAAAGATTATCAAGGTTACTGAGATCTACAAATGAAAATATTCTGAATAATGTGGATTTATAATTTGTTATGATATGCATTATTTTTACCTGTACATAATAGTATTCTTATTATATTTTAGACTTTTTTTACCCTTTGTAAAGTAAAACTAAACTGGCCAACTGATCAGAACCAAAATTGTAAATTATTTAGTAGAATAAGGAAAATGAATTCATTATGAAAATATCTAAAAATGTACCTGATATGTATGTTTGATAGATGAATAAATACAGATTTCTTTATCTTGTTAATTGAGATGCTTTCTAATCTTTAAAAAGAAATATTCTAAATGAGAGGAGAAAACGAGGAACTTTACTTTGAAATGATGACAGCTATTTTGTATTGTACTATTTAGATTTGGGTTTGTTTTATTGTTAACTAGCGGACACCTCGCGGTTTCACCCACGTAGTTCCCATTCCTGTGGGAATACAGGGATAAAAAGCTTATGGCACCCAGGGATAGTGTAGCTTCCCAACGGTAAAATAATTTATGAAATCAGTCCAGTAGTTTCGGAGCTACAACCAATACAAACAATCAAATCTTTCCTCTTTATAACAGTATAGATAATTATGTGATGTGAAGCAGCACAGCCATTAAATTTCTATTAAACATGATTTTGCCAAAAGAACAAAATTTTATAACATAGTATAAACTTAAACTGACTTAGACCACATTTTTATGAATAAAGAGCATTTTTAAGCTTTTTGGGTGAAATACATATCCATGACTTAGTAATCAGGTTACAGCGTATCTCAAAGTTTACACTGGCATAATAGTTGCAAGCGCCTAGTCAAAACTAAAGAAAAAAGAAGGTGTCAAGGTGTACGTACCTGTGTTGTGTGTACGTGAATACAATAAACTTGGTTGAACACATAAATGTGAATCTTCTAAGGTTGAACACAAAGATTTTCGCTGTAGAGGCCATCTGCGGCCAATACAGTCCGGTGACGCTGTAGAGGCCATCTGTGGCCAACACAGTCCGGTAACGCTGTACTGTAGAGGCCATCTGCAGCCAACAGAAATAATCATTAAAAAAAAAAGAAAAAAACAAATTTTCCATGTTTCACTTTCCACTCAACATAAAAATATTTTATCCTAGAGCTAAGTGGTGTATATAAATATTAGATGTAGATGAGAGATAAATGTAGCTATAACACCAAATGGGCTACCATTTGTTGTCGATACAGTGATTATCAGTTGGCAGTTCCCCAATATAAAAAAAAATTTAGAGAGTTTTACGTTAAAAAGTAGAATGGAATATATTAGAACAATGCATCGTAAAAAGTGTGTACACAAAATTCTTCACGTCGCTAAAAAAATACTTAATGCTGGTAAATACACTATGTGCGACGCCATTGTTATGACAAGAGATAAAAAAAAAGATGATCGAACTTGAACGTCAATATACTGTTCACGTCAAAGTCATCAACATAATTCCTTTCTTTCTTTTCTGATTGTCAAACAGTTTCGGAAACATGGCTGAGGTTTGTAAAATAAATAAAATATGTCATCCGCTTTTATTCTTGTAATCCCTCGAACATATAAAACAAGTGTTATAGTGTTACATAAAAGTAATTTCGGAAGTGCTGATACCGGTGTTATTTTATGACAGTGGAAAACAATGTTTACATTTTCAGGTGGAAGAAATCAAGAAGAAGCGTACCTTCAGGAAGTTCACCTTCCGTGGAGTTGACTTGGATCAGCTTCTGGACATGCCCAAGTGAGTGCAATGTCATTTTGTTTTTCTGAAAGAAATGGTTTTTTTTGTGCCATAACCTCCAAATGCCGGAAGGCTTAGCCTGTACTGTAATTGACTTATTATTTGGTTCTTGCCAATATAGAAATTGCTATCGCAATCACTTTGCGATAAATACCAGTCCATCCCGATGTAGTGTACACCAATCATTTTAGGTACTTCATTTTTATCTAAGTATACCCAAGTCATTAGATTCAAAATGTAACATTTCAGTGAGCAACTCATGGAGCTTATGCACGCTCGCGCTCGGCGGCGATTCGCTCGCGGTCTGAAGCGTAAACCGATGGCTCTAGTTAAGAAGCTGCGTCGCGCTAAGAAGGAAGCTCCTCCAAATGAGAAGCCAGAGATCGTGAAGACTCACCTCAGAAACATGATCATTGTACCAGAGATGGTCGGCTCTATTGTTGGCATTTACAATGGCAAAACCTTTAACCAGGTTAGTGTTTATGTACCTAATAAAATTGTATGCGACTTTACAGAAAGCAATCACAGTATGGTTTTGTGTCTGTTGTAAAAAGCATTCTTGTTAACTCGTAAATATGTTTGAAATTAAGCAGCATAATTAAATTATACATTGTACAATGTACATGCTGTATATAATAAAAAAGTGAAGTCTGGAATATTTAAGGGGAGGTACATCAGACCACTTCAGGAAAACCACAATCTGATGCGATCTCTTTACAATTATTGCCAGACTAGACTAGAATAAATCTTAATATGTATTCTGGGTATATAAACGATTGTATAGTAGTATATAATTGTAACCTTTACTAGTTATAAACATCATCAAATGTCAACTTCTGCAATATCATGACATTTGCTTGATCTTTGGAAATGATGTGTGACTAGAGTAGAAAGAAGCCTATTACAAGCTATTACAATATCATTCTCATGTAAAAAGACTTAAGACATACTTTTACTGACCCTGTCATCATAAGGATCATATAAAATTTAGCCAAAATTATCCTACCAACGCTGCTATGGATACTCCAACGATTAATTTATAGGATGTTCTTGGCCAGTCAATCCAAAACGAGAATTACCGTTAAAAGAACCATACCTGAAAATTCTTCAAAAAACTTAAAGGTTAAAAGACTAACACCCACTTAAGTCCTGCAGTGTTCACAGCCCTGTTGGTTCATTGGTAGTATGTCTGCTTCGAGAGCTGAAGGCTGTAGGTTTGATTCTCACTCAGGACTAACATTTGTGTGACTAACATCGATGTTTGTTCTGTGTCTGGGTGTACTATATGTATTATAAGTATATGTTTACAAAAAAAAAGTACTTAAGTATTCTGTCAGCTGTCTGGTTCCCATAGTACAAGCTTTGCTTAGTTTGGGCTAGATGGTGCTGTGTTGAATGTCCTCCAATATTTATTTATTTATTTATTTATTATAGAATGCCACACTATATTTAATGTAACTTACTTCATGTCAGCCTAGTTTTATTATTAGAAAGGGTTAAAATCGAGGTGTACTAAGCAGAGCCAATCCTGAAATTTAAAAAAAAATCATGTTGCATAGAAATAGTATGTTGACCTTTTACCAAATGTATGGAGTTTTTTTATTTGTGAGTTGTATGTATAATTAAAGTTTTACTCAATAATGAGTATATTCACCCCCTTTTAAGTTAGTATACCCCAATATTATAACCCTGTAAACAGATTGCTACAATTATAATCTCCTTTTTGCCCAAATTTTATACAAAAATAAGGTATACACTTATACAAACATAATTAATTTGTTTCCTTGTATCTCCTAAATTTTTGTCAAAAAGTAGTGGTGATCTATGCTATATCATTGTTATGCATTGGTTCCAGGTTGAAATCAAGCCTGAGATGATTGGACATTACCTTGGCGAGTTCTCTGTAACATACAAGCCTGTCAAGCATGGTAGGCCCGGTATCGGTGCTACCCACAGCTCCAGATTCATCCCGCTCAAGTAGAGTGGACTCTTAGGCTAAGTGTATAAAAATCAACATGAGATAATAAAAACTGATCTTGTGTTGCCATTTTTGAGTTTTTTTTTAGCTTTTTTATGACAAATCTAAGATCATCAGAAAATTGCAATCTTTTAACTCCACTTTCGAATAACATATTTATTGTATGTAGAATAAAGAATATGTTAGTAAACCAAATACATATAATATGGAAAATGTTCTGTGCTACATAAATTTTAAATTGCTCTCTACGTCGTAACGTGGTATTCCATGGCTTAGAATGGAGGATTAGCATTTTCTGCATAGTACAGTGAGATCTGACAGCCATCTATAGAAAACAAGTCCATTCACTTATAAGTAACACTAATATGACTTTGGTAATAGTGCATAATATTAAGTTCATTATTGAACCCATATCCAATTTTACTTCCAATTTATCTCATCTAAATTTTGTATTTAAATTGAATTCAATAAATGTTGACATGAAAGGATGGAAAGTAGCAGATAGTAAGTGGAAATATCTATACATAATTATGAAAACTACAAATAAATCGTTTAAATAAGGATGAATGTAGCACCGACTTATAGACCAAATTGAAGATTAAGAAGGGTGCCACTAATACTGACTTGGAAACCAACCAAATCTCTTATTATATGGAATCTAAGGTAAACATTTCAGATTACAAAAGTAGGTGGTAGTGCCTGTAGTTACTGTTACTATATTGCAAGAGTAAACAAAAATAAATCCAAATCGGAAACAACCAAAACAAGCTTTTAGGTCTTGGAAATAAAGTATGTATTAGAAAACCTACAAAACGTTAACCGTTGACCTATTTAAGGCTACTATCACCATTTTGGTGTGATTATACAATTCACATATTTTTTTATAAAATGTTCTGACCAATGATGAACTAAAGTTATTTATGTTATTTTAGTATAAAATATAGATATAAAAAAAAAAAATTAATAATTAATTAATATAATTTTAAATATATTATTTATTCAAATATAGTTTAATATATTTATTTGCAGTTTTGTACATACATTTCACTATACACATTAATAAAGATACTATAGAAATTTATTCACTTGTTAGAATGTGGCAAAACTGAACAATTGGAAAAAAAAGTAAAAATAAAGTTGGCAATTACAGCTTTCAAACTAGCTCTGTAAAGACTGAAGATGGCGCTTATGTAGAATTCATTGTGAAACCACGTGATACAACATTCCGAATACCCAAATTACTTTTGTTACTGCTAAATGTAGGTATCCATAATGGTTCCAAACGTTACGGGTGGAGATGTACCAACCGTTCTAAGTCAATTATCACAAAGTACTTAACCAACGAAATGTGGTTTTAATTGGTCGTAAAAAAATGAAACAACTTTTTTTTGCTTAGCAATTAAACTGGTAGCAAACATGTAGTTACCGTGCCGTTGGGGTTAATAGGAGTGCATTAGCCATCAACAGACATTGTCATAGCTGGCGACTGTGGACCGGGCTTCATCTCGGCTGCGGCGGTGGAAACCGGTGCAATCCGGCGTTGGCTGGTGCGCTCTGCCTTCCCGTCGTCGCCGCGACATCATCGACGCGATTGTTTGCCGCTCGGCCCTTTTTCGTCTTGACACCTATCCGCCTATCCCTTACATGGACTTACGAATTTCGTAAACGTAAGTTAACATAACAAAAATAAATAGAGCTAAATATGATGTGGTTGTGATGTCGACACCCGCATCGAAAAAGGTAGCATGATTTGAGAAGTTTTAAGATAAGCATTACTGTAATTCGATTTGAAGAAAATCTTATAGCTAAAATTATAGGGCTATTGAGACTAACCATCGATTGTCTCAAAGTACCTAATAAGCGCCTAAACAGCGACGCCTCGAAAGTCGTGGGTACTTACTGATCTGCTGCAATGGTCAACATACCTTATTTCTTACAATCGGTAAAGCGTTTGTTTGTGAAAATGTAAAAAATAAAGACAGCTGAAATTTAAAAAGAGAAAAGTGACGAAAAGCTTGTTTGTAGGTACGATTTACCTGGCAAGATGACGGCTGTTTGTGGACATCTGCAAAATTAGCGGTACTTATTGCCAAAGCGGAGAGATTTTTATAGATCGTCCTATGTTGTAACACCGCGGAAAGACCTTTGCATGAAGGGTATGAGTTTATGAGAATAGACGATATACCTATGTATTTTATTTACACACCTATGTGAAAATGTACGTTGTACCTACATGTCTTGTGGTATTTCTTAGGCGTCTACTTGGCTAACGATTAGATCGTATCAGCTCTTGAAGACGGGAGTGAGAGATTCTTAAAAACGCTGCTGCCACACGACTCATTCCGCATTTCATCAGTTTATTCAATTTAATAACAATCCGAACGCAATCCTCAAAGCGGTTCTATTCCACCTTCATCGTACGAACCGCTTAAAAACCCTTCTGAGTGCCTTTAAGTTGCGAGTGATATCGGTTTCTTTTAGACAGGCGTGCACCATCGTAGTCCACTTCTATCCTTCTGGAAGTGATGTTAAATTGTCTAAGCTTCCGTTCTAAAAGTTCTCGGAGGCTGGAACGTTACAAATCTTGGTTTTTCTGATCACAATTAAAATAGCAATAAATTGTATGATACGATTCAATGACGCGCTACGGTTTTGCGTATAACTGTGCGTCAGAACTTGGCCAACGCGTATTCATTTTAAATCCAGACATCCCACACTTTGATTAGTAGGTATTTTGAACTTTCAACTTCCTTGTATACTTTTCAGTACCTTGGTGGTAGATCTCCTTAGAAGGAGGTCGTCTAGGTAGGTACCACCGTAGCACCAGATATTATAGTGTGTAAACATTACTATGTTTCGGTTTGAAGGGTGCTGCAGCTAGCGAAACTACAGGGCTATTAGGACTAGCCATCTAATGTCTCAAAACTAATACTAATGAGCGCCAAATCAGCGACGTCCTGGACTTTGTTTTACTACTCAAAGTTCTATGTATCGCTACAATGGTCATGGACATGCGTTGTGAATTTCTTATCATTACGGGAAACGTCTCGTTCGTCTCATTGCGTTTAAATAAAAAAGAGGTATACCTACTACTATAGAATGAGCTACACAATGCGTACCTACTAATAAATTTGCGATATCGAATGACGTGGTACGTAAACTATGGAAAAGTGTAAAGGAAGTGGGGGCAACCTCACAGGGCAGTAAAGTATAAAATTGCACTTGATGTCTGCAAAAGAAAAGTCGACCTGAAAAAGAAAGGAAAGAGCAATGATGGCTTGCAAGCTGATTAAGCTCCAGTTGGCAGCAGTTGCGTTAATTGGATCGTCTGACTTCATCGGGCAGGCACGCTGTGAAAATGATCTGTGTGCCATAAACATAATTCATTTTGTTTGTTGTCAGTCTTGACATTTCAATGGAAAAAATGAAATAAGCTTGCCTTGATGGCTATCATAATTCACCACTATGTAATTATGGCTTACCTATTTACGTACGTACGTATATTATACTTAGGTATGTAATTATCTTAGCTTCCTCCAAGTCGAAAGAACATGTGATACGGATTTGGTCCTTCGAGCCTGGGAACTTGCAATATTATATACCCATGTAACTTGGGTCATGCAATCTATACTTATATACTTAGACTATATTATCACTGAAATAACTTATATCTTAGTGTATTTCCATTGTATTTAAGACCAGTAAGTGTCTATATATATTTTTTTTTTTGGTTGACCTCAGCCAGCGAATTGTTTGGAAGACTATTCTTCATATTCCAGGATTAAAATATACAGGGTTATAAACTTAGTGTGAACTAAGGAAAAAAAAGGTTGTAATTGTGGGTATAATATATTCATAATTATGAAAATCTTTTACTATGGAACCAAACCTGAAAACGTAAAAAAAAACGTTGTTCCGTAGAAAAATGTCATTGACCGTTAACAAGATGTATGGGCTTAGTACACTTTAAGCTTATACCTAACACTTTTTACGCTAACGACTTTAGTAACAAAAGCTGCTCAGAGTTAACCAATATTTACTTATAAATCCCTAATGTCAAAATTTCGCTGAAATGAAATGTCACACGTCAAAATAAGACAATATTACTTTCAATTTAGTTTCATTCTCGGAGGTTACTGATCAAGGGTTCGTAAAGACAAACCTAACCAGTAGGTACCTAAGGTATATTTAATTTAAAAGAGTTTTAATAAGGAAGCTTATCATTAATTTTAGGAAATGTTAAACTTTAAGTCGTACCTTTTCCATACATCACCAGCAAATCCTTGTACGGCTGCCACTGTTGATCATCGATCTGGACGATTAAACTAAAAAAAAAAAAAATTAAACAAAATACACTAATATAAAAGACTACATAAAATAAAAAACACATACTGACATGCAAGTACCTATTTAGTATACCTACGTATAAAAATATAAGCCAAAATAGCTATCGGATATCAATTTTTTTTAGTTAATTTACATAAAGTGGGTAGTACCTACACTAGCAATACTCGTAGATCACTGCTAGATAAAGCATATAGTAGGTATGGCGAACTTGGAGTGCAATCAGGTGTTCACGAATATGTATGTTTTACACATAGATAGCACAAGATTCTTTGCACATAGTAGGATGCGAAGCATCTTCCCGCGTTAGCTTGCGAGGAAGCCTCGGGCGGAATATTGTTGTGTGTGTGTGTAATTACATAATTATATGATGTGTGAGTGGTGGTATGACAGACGGTATTGTATAAGTTTTGTTCATTTGAAAATAATACGTTTGTACATATATAAACATAAAGGGATTTTGATGACCAAATTTAGTAGGTAAGGCAGACATTATTTATTTAATTCTTAATGTTTAACATCGACCTGCTGATGTTGTTCAATTATTTATGGCTTATATAGGATGCTATTTCATCTAGATTTCAGAATTAGTTCGGTTGTTAGCGCGGTCGTTTCACTCGTCGAAGGGCGTGGGTTAAAATCCTAACAATGAGCTTGAACTAGCAATAAGGGGAAATATCGACAGGAAGCCATTCTATTGCCTACAAGCATCTTACGTTGTGTTCGGGCAGCCTCACTTGAGTGCCAGTTATATTTTTATTTTTTTTATTACATAGTTGGCGTTTGCCCGCCAACTCGTCTGATGTTAAGCGAAGATGCGGTCTACGGTGGAGCACGCTCGTCTAGCAGAAACGGATTCACTCGCGACCAAATTATCTTCGACCAAACCGTCACTTAACATAAAAGAGTCCTAACCACTCAACCCATAACAGCGAATTAAATTTTATTCTGCTACAAATTTGTAAAATCCTAATTGTATTTTTTTATTTTACAAGTAATAGGGCTTCAAGGCATCGCTGCTTTGCATTAGTACTAGAAAATATTGCTAAGTACTGTCAATTTAAAAATGTGTGTGTTTCGTATGTATCTACTACACATTTATTTATTCAGATGGTAGTAGTAAACAAGGCGTCTTACGTCGCTGTGAATTTAAATCAAGCTTCATTGTCGCTTTTGCTATAGGTACCTACAAAAAACTGTCAAAACTTATAACACAATTAAATATAGGTACCTATTTATATATGTTTTTTTATTTTTTATGTAAAAAGTAATGAGACGAACGAGACGCTCTCCTGATGGTAATCATTTTTATTATAAATAGTTTATAATTTTTATTACCACCAGGTAGATACCACCGCAGTATCAGATATTCTGCTACCAAGCAGTAGTGTGTAAACATTACTGTGTTCCGGTTTGCAGGGTACTGCAGTTAGCGAAATTACTGGGCTGTTGAGACTAACCATCGAAAGTCTCAAAGTACCTAATGAGCGCTAAAGCAGCGATGCTCCGGATTTTGTTTTGCAACTCAAAGTTCTGTGTATTGATGCAATGGTCATGAACATGCCTTGTCTATTACTATCAGGAGAGCGTATCGTTCGTCTCATTACTTTAACATTAAAAAAAATATATAATTATAAATTAATTATAGTTAAATTTTTCTCAGTAGCTTATAATATGTTTTCACTTGAAATAAAGTATGTATTTATCTCTTAAAAAATTTCTTCTCTTATAATAAAATTCTATTATAAAACTTTGTTACGAATTGTTATGTATATCAGATGCCCACGGCGCTCTCTTCTCCCAAACGATCATAGACCGCAGTACCTATATCCGCAGTGTGATGATAGAATGTGTGTGATGTAGAACTGTGTAGGTACAACCATATTTATAGTTTATCGATATACATCGAACACGATCCAATGTAAATAATATGCGGATTGACTAAAAATAAACAGTCGATAAACAAAACGAAAACAAACGAAAGAGCTCTCTTAGTAGTTTGTAAAACGAAGGCTCAGAATCGTGCAGCTCGCCGTGAAAACTGGCAGAAATCTCGTCCTAACTAGAACGAATAATTGTTATAATTAAAAACGGAGTAAGGGCGAGGTTTATAAGACTTGGGGCGGAGGTTTCTTGGGCTCTGGCCGTGTGGCAGGCAGTGCGCTCGGACGCACGCGGTTCAGTTTTACACGTGGTGGGGACTTCACTAGTACGCGCGCTATACGATTTTCCTGTCCACACAATCACTCAATAAAAATAAAGGGATCCAATCGCGTCGAATACCGGTTTTGTTGCAGTGACTTTTTATAATATTCTTTTTTGTGAATAACGTGATATTTTTTATCTTGTGGACTTGCCGCGAACTGCCGGTTTGATGTGAGTAGATTAGTTTTATCTAAAATGACAGTGTTTATTTACAGTGGTGTTTAGAAATGTCTTAACGAAGTACTGATATTTTAAAATCAGCTGGTTGAAATTCTTCATTAGTGGTGACAATTTTGGTATTTTGACTCTACAATTAACTAATCTTAAGTACCTAATCAAGTGAGTAGGTTGCTTATTCAGTTTAGAAGAACTAATAATTTTACGGACGCTTATTGGGATACTGTTTAACTGTAATCGGGCTCTGAATATTTATTAGGTAGTGATAAACATACATACATTACAAATAACTTTAAACTCAATAAAGTACTTATATATGGCAAAATGCCGCTATTAGAATTTGCATAGCATCAATAAAATACATGCCTACCTACTTCAGCAGATTTGTACATCTATTTTTTTTTAGTTGCCAGTAATATTTTTCTATGGAAATAATAAATAATTGCAAGACAGTGATGGTGTAACTATGCAAGTATGCAAGATTCCCAGAGATTATATCGAACACTTCACTCCAAATAATAATAATTTAAAATAATAGTAAATGTATGTCTTCTATCTATACGCATAGATATATTATAATAAAACTGTAACGAAATGATTACTGTATATTGAAGATATTTTTTTAAGATATATGGAAGGGAAGAAAAAAAATGTCTGTTTGTTCGCAGTAAAGTAGTTGCGCGACGCATTTATTACGGTTTTTTGAAATGTGTTTAGTGAAGTTTTGAAAATAATTAGGTATTTTTTTAATCAAAATTGATTCAAGGACATTTGGACCAATTTTTTTCTTATTTTCTCTACATGTTGAGCCCCAGAATATAGCGGCACCCATAGTGCACGAGGCTCACCTTCCACTAGACTTTTACCAAAGTAGAACAATTTGTATGGTACATTATTAGTATTTCGTTTAGATTTCATTCAATGGCAAATCAATCGATTACGTGAACGTAATCGCAGTCAGCAGCTAGTGGTGAACAAATGTATACCACTTATGAGCTTAAAAGTTGCACTTATCGTTAAAAAAAATTACATCATAATCGTAATATAAAGTCATACTTGGTGGTAGATATTTTTAGTAGGAGGTCGGCTTGATCGGTACCACTGCAGCACCAGATATTCTGCCGCCAAGCAGTAGTGCGTAAACATTACTGTGTTCCGGTTTGAAGGGTACTGCAGCTAGTGAAATTACAGGGCTGATGAGACTAAGCATCGCGTTGTTTTGTTACTCAAAAGCCTGTGTATCGCTGCAATAATCATAGACATGTGTTATCTCTTACTTGTCCATGGGCCCCTGGTTCGTCTCATTACTATTAAATTAAAAAAAAAAAGCTTTTGCGTAACAAAATGATGTTTCTTTAGCGCTCGTTACAATGAGACATTCAATTTTGCATCAATCAATCAATAATGTAGTTGCAAACTGAAGTGATTAACCGGCAGTGTCTTTTTTCAAGGAAAGTACGGCACACATGAGTCAAATGACATTTTCCTAAACGTATCTACCTATTAATACGTTTTTTTAACAAGCTGGGTGTTTGACCTCAGCTCACCTGATGTTAAGTGTCACTCACTTCCATTCCAGGCTCTCAAGTGAGGCTGCCGGAACACACCGTTAGATGATTGGCGGCAGATTTTCAACTTGAGGGTGGTAGCTAGAGCCAGCCGTGTACTAGAAAGTACCCTACCACCATGCAAACGAAACTATCTGTTCACTCAAATGACGTAAATTAATAAAGTAATCCACGTGATCCTTATAAAATAACACAAAATACTCTTGTTAGAAAACCAATACCTACCTACAAATTGATGTGCACTTCAGCCCACTTTGTTGCCCACGTTGAGTCGAATGAGTTTTATAAGGATTCGCATAGTATTTCTAGAAGTTTTGTAGCGATTAGCACGCTCGGATCACACGCCGGAGAGCATGTGTTCAAACCCCTATAATGAGCTTGAGCTGCCGAGGAAAGAAAACATCGTGAGGAAACCATAGCATGATGTGTTATTTTTAGTAGGTACTCGGGTACCTAACGGTGTGTTCCGGCAGCCTCACTAGAGAGACAGTTCCCATTCTGGGTCAGTTGTGTGTACAATCTTCGACAATACAGTCACTTAAAATCTAGTGAGCTCTGGTCAAACAACTTACATGTTCACTATTAAAAAATAAAAAAAACCGGACAAGTGCGAGTCGGGCTCGCGCACGAAGGGTTCCGTACCATTATGTATAAAAACGGGCAAAAAAATCACGTTTGTTGTATGGGAGCCTCCTTAAATATTTATTTTATTCTGTTTTTTATTAGGTATTCGTTGCTAAAGCGGCAATAGAAATACATCATCTGTGAAAATTTCAACTGTCTAACTATCACGGTTCATGAGATACAGCCTGGGGACAGACGGAAAGACAGACAGACAAATGGACGGACAGCGAAATCGGATAGTAATAGGGTTTTGCCCTTTGGGTACGGGACCCTAAAAACATTTATTTATGGTTCTTTTTTGTTTTCCACATGTTGAACTATTTTATTGTATTGACATTGTATTCATTTCATTGTCATTGCGTTCTATAGTAGTATTTAAATAAACAAACCTATATAATCAATACTAGTAATTATAAATAGTAGTAGGCATTTGAAATTTAATAAAAAAACAAAAGGAGGGAAATGTAGCCAGAATGCTGGCAGCTTTGCCATGCTGGATGGTAGGTAGTGGCAAGAATAAATTAAAAAAAAAAAGGTAATCTTAGTTGTTTGTTTTGTGTGCTCGTAATCATTGTTCAATTGCAAGTCACCTATGAGATGAGAGTTAAATGGAAGATAGTGTCTTCTCTTTTCGTTTAATTACTGAGTCACATTTTCAAACGCAAAATAGGTTACGTGTACCAATATTTACGCACCTACTAAATATCCTTAATTATCTACGTCATTTGCCTTTGATGAATCGTTTTAGTCAAATGATTCATCGGTCATCATAAAATTCAATTGATTAAAATGTGAAATTCCACCACACAATTGTTAACATTGATCATGCATCACTCGTGGTTACCCTTCTTGTACCTGGTGAGCCCCATTGTGAGTTGACACCTAATTGTAGGCGTCAGCAGTTAGTCTTTTATGTCATACTACTACAACAACAGCTACTGTCAGTATCAAGTGATTTGATACTGACAGAGTCACAAAAACGTTAGTCATCAAAATAAGTCATGGTCGAGTCCAGTCAGTTTATTAGACGAGACTATGGAGTTTAAGAAGTAACATAAAGTCATCTAAAGTCATTTTACCACGTTATATCGCTTTGTTATACTCACGCGCGTAGTTCAACATACGTTATGAAAAAAACACCACATTTTATATACATAAACACTCACAAAAACACAAGCTTTGAAAAATAATTCAAAGCTGTGTGATGCGACATCAATTTTCTACGTTCTCGCTAAAACTCCAATTACTAAAGTCTATAATAATTATTATTTGATAAAATTATTACTAATAATTTATTTATTGCGTCAATATTTCGATTACTTTTTCCGTAGTCAATTTATAACGTAGTCATTGTTCATTGCGTAATTTGGTTATTAATTAAATTCCCTTTTGTACAGATATAGCCTGCTTAGCGTAAGGTTCCCCCAATAAACAATAATATTCTAGCTTTCTGATTTATCATTAAATACTTGAAAATATGTATATAAATACTTACTGGCATAATGTTACAAAGTGCGATGACAAAAACAGGAAAAACAAAAGAAAGCACATTATCGTTTTCTATTAAAGAGTGCGTAAAATTTTTCCACTGTAAACAAAGTGCCACTAGCCCCCTCACCCCTCCATTCTCAT
Organism: Biston betularia; assembly: GCA_905404145.2. Taxonomy (NCBI): domain Eukaryota; kingdom Metazoa; phylum Arthropoda; class Insecta; order Lepidoptera; family Geometridae; genus Biston; species Biston betularia. The sequence continues at coordinate 4,973,450 of FR989877.1, forward strand.
CAAACACGAGTGATGTTGATTTTATCAAAGGCCACTCCCTGTGTGACGTCATGGGCTGTTACACTTGTTATTATAAGATTTTTAACCCGACTGGCGAAACCAAAAGAGGAGGGCTATGTGTTTGACCTGTATGCAAGTCCTAAGTTCCCTTGTAACTATTAAACGGCTGAACTGATTTTGATGAACGATATGTCGTTAGATTCGTCATTATTACGCGAACGTCGCTGATTATATTTATTCACTATTCGGATTATTCAGTTCGTTGTACTTTTATCAGTCAGGTATTTCATTTATATTTAACAAGGTTCAATAAATATTATACAAATATGTAAATGCTAAAATTATAAAAAATTTACAAACGTATACATGTATGTATATATTCACATTAAGAATCTAAAAGTCCATTATGCATCGTGATATGGTACGGTCTCTCTAGCTGGCTAGCTAGATACCACCCTTAAGTTAATAAATAATTTGGTGCTTAGCACCTAACGGTGTGTTTTGGCAGGCTCGTTTGAGAACCGGTTCCTTCGGATCCAGTCCGGGGGCTAGGTGTGTTTACTATCTTTGACCATACGACCATATTGTCACTTAACATCTGGTGACCTGTCTCCTAAATCTAGCCTGTCATCCTTAAAAAAGCTTATATTAATTAATCTCTTATTTCAAGTCACATGTCTAAAATGTTGGATGAACTGCTACGTTGAATCGCGAGAATCACGATCAACTTTTCACGCGAAATAAAGACCACTATTTTATTCAATTAGCTAATGAAAATGTTTTAGGAGACTAAATGCTTTAGTAGATACGTATTCGTAATTGATGTTTTGTGAGTAGAATGTAAAACCAAATTCATCAGGAAAAATCTTAAAAAAAAAGAAACAGTGATGAAACTTACTGAAGAATTCATAAAATGCAAAAAAAAAAACGTGAAATTAGCCGTAGCATTCTACGATGCAACATGCTACGGCATTGTGCGGCGCTACGATGCGACAAGCTACTGCGCTGCATTCTACGATGCAACATACTACGACGTCCAATTCTACGTTAACACACGCTACAAAATGCTACAGCGCAGCATGTTGTCATTGTTGCAAGAAGTTAAAGGTTGGAAAACTAAAACTCGCCTACTTATAACTTTCGCCACGTTGCAGTTCTAACAAACATGAACACAAACAAAATGTGCCAATTGAGCCCTTTTTTTAATAAATACAAAACACAACGTGTTTATTTAGAAAAAATATTGTTGATGTCTAGATTTAGTTGATGTAAAATGGATTTACTGTGACTTCATAACCCTATGACGTAATGTTAAAATGCATTGAAAAATACAACATTTGGTAAAATACGATTAGTACCTAGTTCAGGAGTTTATTCGAGGAAACAATTAAACATGTATAGTTCTATAAAATCGTTATCCTTCTCATAGATATACCTGCAGATAATAAATTACTAAAATCGTAACACTTCTTTTTGCGTAGTCGGGTAAAAAACAGTTTTATTTTATTTAAAAAACTTACAATATATGACAAATTAGACTGCTGTAAGCTCATTTGGTAGTAATACATAGGTTATTTTTTTTAATCATATTCCTAGTAATGTATTGTGTACAAGTCAAAACATAAATCCGTCAATTCACGTCAAAAAGCTAGTAAGTACTTATAATTTTATAAATAAAATTACGTGAATTATGTACTAATTGTAATAAACATTGAATTAAGACTGCGACAATTCATCCGACATTCGGGGCGATCCGCCCCGGCTTCGCACGGGTGCAATGTAAATACCCTTTAGTTTTAGAGATCTGTGTTAGTTACTAACGAAGTAACTACATTATTGATTGATCTATCTTTTAGCATTTGCAATGTAAGCGTGCAAAAACATGTTTTTTACGATAGCACATAATACATTTTTGTAATTCTCGGATTTTTTCTACTATAATATATGTATGACTATAATTGATGGAATCCGCATTAAAATCAATTGCGTAGTTTAAAAGATCTAAGCGTACAGACGGCGAGAAGCGACTTTATTTCATACTATGATATATGACCAAAAGCAACTTATACGTATATATCAGCAGCACCAAGAAGCCACTATATTATGTAGAAAATTATATACGACTAGCAGACGCCTCGCGATTTCACCTGCGTAGTTCCCGTTCCCGTGGGAGTACTGAGATAAAAAGTAGCCCATGACACTCTGAGATAGTGTAGCTTCCCAACGGTAAAAGAATTTTTGAAATCGGTCCAGTAGTTTTTAAGTTTATTCTTTACGAACAAAAATACAAATCTTTCCTCTTTGTAATATTAGTTTAGACATACTTAGTTATAATTTTTGTGCCGTTTGGGGTTGAAACTTTAGGTCCGTGGGGGCCAGCCGCTCTCGAACTGTATCGGGACCTGGCCAAACGTCTAGAGGAGGCTTCAGGTGACCAGAATGCTGGTATCTACTTTGGTCAAAAGCTAAGCATTGCCATCCAGCGTGGCAATGTTGCCAGCATTCTGGCCACATATCCCTCCTCTGACGGTTTTTTAGACTAAGTTTTTTGTATACATTTTGTAAATAGTATAATTTAAGGTATTTGTTATAATTTATATCGTATATTTTACAATCGTTTGCCCATTGTAAGGTTTTAGGAGTGTGACGCAAAAGGTGACGTAGACATGACAGCATCCGAATGATTGAAACTGAAACTAGTAGGTAATAGTCCGGGTGGCAGCGTTGCATTTTAGGTAGTGATTTTACGCCGATCCATTGCTATCTTGTTCGATAGATCTCGAATAACTGATAAGTAAACCGAGCGTCAGCTGGCGCACCCGCGGTGGGTTTGGGAATGGGAGGTCGGGGAAGTTGTAAAAAAAATTAAAAAAAAAAGTAATAGTACGCCGGCTGAAACCCATTTTCATGTATAGTTGGCATCATACTGAGTTGAAAAATAGTCGTCAGCTGCATGGAGGAGGGTGGATTATGCGTCAGCCGATCGCATGAACTTGTAAAAAATCGCGTAAAAAAAAGTCATAGTACGCCGGATGAAACTTAAACTAGCTGATAGTTTATATAATTTAAAGTACGAAAACAGCAATCAGCTGCGTGGGTAGCGGTGGAAAGACCGTCAGCCGATGCAGTAAAGGTTGGAAATATTGGAGCATTGCTACTATGCAGTTTCCTTTTAAACACGAATTTCGAGGTAGATTCTGGCCTTGCTTGAGCCCATAACACGACCTTCGGGCTACCTAAACTTCTGCCCTTAAAATTTTAAAGCAGCATCTGCGTGCATCTGTGGATTACTGGAGAAAAGTCGTGAATCACTCTGAACAATATTATGAAAAAAGACTGGGAGCGAAATGTTCACTTCGACAATATTTGTGAACAAGAATTAATAATAAACTTAAGGAACAGTTCTAGTAGTAGTATCTTTAGTAAGACTCAAGTTCTATAAGAGTCATACTTAATCGTAAAGGTTCATTAACGATAATACTTTAGCGCATTCCTAGAGGAATTAATTTAACTATGTAAATCATTACAGATTTATTGCATCACATCATAGGGGTCGGCTTGCAGTACACACCTCATTAAAGCTGAAAGAGCTCAGACTCATTTTGAAAATTGCTCACGAAAAGCCCTTCCGGTACCTTACAGATGACCTCTAAAAGGATACCAAGGAACTCGGGCTTCGGCAACTTTTTATTAAGTACTGTACTTTAAGATTTCACAAATCGGCTCCCTTACAAATCAAACGTCAACGGACTGATAGCATTTCGCGCACGCAAAGATGGGAACTACCTCTAAGAAAAACGAGACTTGGGCAGAGATGCTATAGTTACCTAGGAGCATTTCTTTCTAATAGCTATATAAATTGCTTAACCTATTAGACAAAAACAGACATAATTGTAAAAATAAACTCAAAGAATACCCTCTTACTTTAAATTGCCACGACACCGAGAGCCAGATAAGACCAATATTATAAGCAAGATAAGAAAAACAACTAGTCATCAATAGTCACACACACATCCACACATCCTCTATAACACACTCGCACATATACCCAAATAAATACATAAACAAATAAATACATTTTCTACCTCGAAATTCGTGTTTAAAAGGAAACCGCATAGTAGCAATGCTCCAATATTTTCAACCTTTACTGCATCGGCTGACGGTCTTTCCACCGCTACCCACGCAGCTGATTGCTGTTTTCGTACTTTAAATTATATAAACTATCAGCTAGTTTAAGTTTCATCCGGCGTACTATGACTTTTTTTAACGCGATTTTTTACAAGTTCATGCGATCGGCTGACGCATAATCCACCCTCCTCCATGCAGCTGACGACTATTTTTCAACTCAGTATGATGTCAACTATTCATGAAAATGGGTTTCAGCCGGCGTACTATCACTTTTTTTTTAATTTTTTTTTACAACTTCCACGACCTCCCACTCCTAAACCCACCGCTACCTGGGCAGCTGACGTTCGGTTTACTTATTAGCCAGATGAAATCTACTATCAGTATCAATATCAGCCGGCTTACTATGACTTTTGTATTTGCAACGCTGCCACCCGGACTATAATATTAGTTTCAGTTTCAATCATAATAATTTCTAAACACATAGTAATTATGTAAATATATAAGGATGTTTATGCATTTGTGTGTATTTACACTCATTCAACTTTGTAGCGTTAAAAAACGGAATAAATGTATTTTGACGAAATAATGTAGGTATAACAGAAAAATGTCATAGGATAGGTAAATCCACAAAGCGCTGCTATGTATCAGTAAAATATATAGCTAGAAGGAGATGACTGACTGACTGACTGTGGATATTTCCATACGAAATTGATGTGTTTATTTATTTATTATTTATTTTTTATTTATTCCTTAATTTCACACCATCCTTACAGGGCTTCCTTTATAATTGCATTGGGATACTATCTAAGTACTATAAGTTGATATTTATACATTTTGTGGCCAGTATGAACCGCTGTATTATAGAGAACTGCAAGGTCACATTTCCTTGACAGCGTTTGGATGCTATAATAGCTTCCGTTACATGAATTTATGCAGAATTTTACACTATTCATGAGAATATCGTTGTATAATTCGGCTAGGCTCGAGCTGTTTAGAAATAACTTTTACTTGGTGGTAGATTTCCTTAGCAGGAAGTCGTCTAGGTAGGTATCACCGCAGTACCAGACATTCTGCCACCAAGCAGTAGTGTGTAAACATTACTGTGTTCCGGTTTGAAGGGCACTGCAGCTAGCGAAATTACTGGGCTGTTGAGACTAACCATCGAAAGTCTCAAAGTAATGAGCGCCAAAGCAGCGATGCCCCGGACTTTGTTTTGCTACTCAAAGTTCTGTGTATGGCTAAAATGGTCATGGACATGCGTTATCTCTTACTATCAGGAGAGCGCATCGTTCGTATCATTACATTTACATAAAAAAAGACTGTGTTCACACGGCTGCTTTGATTTTTAATTCTCTTCCAGAAGAATATGTCAATCTGCTTTTTAGACGTTTCTGTGCACGGTTGAAATGTTGGCTGGTGAAAGAGTGATTCTATGATATTAATGAGTTCTTAAATAGTATGTCGTGTCGTCTAGGTACATGTTGTCGTGCGACACGACTCTTTCTGCGTTCCCGCCAAAACTCCCTTCTCGACATTGTCGGCTACAAACGGAATAGAAGCGATGTGTGCTTTTTGGCGTGTAAGGCACTGTTCCCAGTGGAGGTAACGCCTTCTTTTTAATATTTTCTGGTCAAAAATATCTTGCCGCTTCTTTATGCCGACGTATGGTTGGTTTCAAGAACCCTTTTTTTTTGACAGCCCTATTAGTTCTTTGGTGGTATGTCTGCTCCAAGAGCTGAAAAGCGTGGGTTCGATTCCCGCCCAGGATAAATATTTTGTGGTATAAAAATGTTTGTTTTGTGTCTGGGTGTAGGTACTGTATGTATTTACAAAAAAAAGTATTTAAGTATTCTTACTGTCGTCCATAGTACAAGCTTTGCTTAGTTTGGGGTCAGATGGCGCTGTGTGTAATGTCGTACGATATTTTAATTTCAAATATTATTTCCCACTGACAATGAGATTTTTTTGTCTAAAACACGGCAAAGTCCGTGGAAAACAAAACAAACACATTTCGTTGTCTTTACCGTCTATGTTGTATAGTTACTAACTGCTTTAAAACTATTCCCCAAACGTGATAAATCTCAATTTTGCCTTCAGCTTACTATGTAGAACTTAAACTTTTCATGGGCACGCGAATCCTGTTCCACGACAAACGTATACAGTAAAGTCTGAGAATTTTTCAATTAGACGTCCGTTAGTAAACATGTCGCATTTGCAAACAACTTCCAAGAACAGTCACTGCTTTTGTGTCCTCTGATCTAATAGAACAAACTACTATTGTGTCAGTTCTAGCAGAAGAAGATAAGGTATAGACTACTATTGTATCTATGAAATGTTTACACGCTTTAGGAAGCTACCATTCCCATATACGGATGACAAGCAAATATTAAAGGCGAGATCTTTGCTATTAGCAAGGGTTTATATTGTCTCTTTTTGAGTGGTTGAAAAGGCTCTGTTTTTCCAAAATACAAATATGTATATCTATCTATATTATTGTAAAGATAGATATTGTGTTGTACTTTAATACTATATACCTTTAAGTTTTTTTTCTATGTTTTATGTTTATTGTTTATTTTTTTGTATGTATGTATTGTAAATTATGTTGAAATGTGTTTTATGTCGCAAATAAAGTGTTGTCTATTGTCTATTGTCTATTGTAAAAAGGAAAGATTTGATTCTTTGTTTGTATTGAATAGGCTTCGAAACTACTGAACCGATTTCAAAAATTCTTTCACCGTTGGGAAGCTACACTATCTCCGGGTAACATAGGCTACTTTTTATCTCTCTATTCCCACGGAAACGGAAATTACGCGGGTGAAACCGCGAGGCGTCCGCTCGTCATTTACATACTACACACTACATAGAACACCCATATACCGTAAGTCTTAGTGTCAAAAGAAACTAATAATTAACATAACTTGTTTACAAATAAAAAAAAATACTTTTTGTTGAACATTGGTGAATGCATAACTTGCGAACGGCAAAACCGATTTAGCTGTTTTGTTTTTATAATGTTCGCGATAATTTGAATAAGTTTTATATAATTATGTAGATGCACCGTTGAAGGCCAAACGCTACCGCTCTAGGTGCGAAGTAATACGTGCGAAAGTGCGAATAAATCAGTCACCCCAAATTATTTCTAATGGAAATATTATGGGGTGACTATCCCATATTTCGTAATTCGATTTGACATCTCTGTCAAATCGAATTACGAAAAGGGTGTCACCTTCCTAACTGTGCTCAAAAAAGTAAATGTTACAATAGTAGAACAATATGTAGTAGCCGAGTAGATTGTGCGAGGGTGCAAGCTCCGCCCAGTTTGCTTGGGCGTCGAGATCGCAGCCTCTTATCTTAAGAGTAAAATTATTAAAAAGAGAAAACGATCTTTCGTTATTTTTATCGTGGCAAACGCAAATTTGAATCCTCAAGTATTATAATTTGTCATTCAAAGATGTAATTTGGCGTTACAATCAAAAATGTGACGCGCCATAAGGAAACAGACGGGTTTTAGTTTTCCAACCTTAACTAGTTTTAAACATGTATAATGCAAAAGTTTCGCATGGTTGCCTCGTCGCCTCGCATCATACCGACTCGACGCCCGTCGTGCTGGGCTTCCCCACAACCGGTGAAAACCGGTATAAAGCGAACCGTCCGCGAAAGCCTCAATCGAATGTTAGATATCTCGCTTTTGCAACTTTACCAACGGATTCTACTTATGTATCTAGAAGACAACTTCAGAACAAAAAAGTGTGTGTAAACCGCCCAACCTATCTGCGTATAATAACTGACAGCCCTGTTAGTTCATTGGTAGAATTTCTGCCTCTTGAGCTGAAGGGCGTGGGTTCGATTCCCACACAGGACAAACTTTGTGGTAGAAACAAATGTTTGTTTTGCATTTATTACAAGTATGTACCTATTTACAAAAAAAAAGTATTTAAGTATTCTTATATCAGTTATCTGACTTCCATAGTACAAGTTTTGCTTAGTTTGGGCTCAGTTGGCGCTGTGTGTAATATCCTACGATATTTATTTATTTATAATCCCACTAATAATGTTATAAATGTGAAAGTTTGGATGGATGGATGGATGTTTGTTACACTTTCACGCAAAAATTATTGAACGGATTTGGATAAAATTTGGTATGGATGTAACTGAGACCCTGGATTAACACATAGGCTACTTTTTATCCCGAAAACATGTAGTGGGTAACACCGCGGGGCGCAGCTAGTTGTTTCATAGATGAATGTTTTCATAATAAAAGAAAAAAAAAATGTCTAAATGAATAATATAATTAGTATGTACTCTATACAATTCTTAATTTATTCACAAAATAATTACTTTTTTGATCGTATTGAACAATGTGTATACACTGCTCTGCAGTTGAACTGGACGAAGTGAGAGGTTGGACGTCATTTAGTAGTAGGTACATACAAATCCACAATTTGCTACCTTAAATTAGTCGTAGAGGTGCGACGTTTTCGCTGTGCGAAAAAGCACTCTAAAATAAAGATTAAAAAAAAAAAAAAAATTTGTCGTAGATACTATCATATTCTATATTATGAGGAATGAATATGCCATTTTCACATATTTTCCTGTTTGGTAGGTATTAAAACTTATCCACTCGACCATTCGCGTTCATTGAAGTTGTGATCACCATAACTGGGTATTTATCTTGTCATACTCATTTTAACTTATGGCAGTAGTTATTTACTTGTTACCTGCTATTTTGTAGGCCTTGATGATTTCTTGTATAACCTAATAATAAATATTAAAAAGTGTACAAAGCTCGTGTTTTGAAACTCTTTTTTTTTTTGTTTCAGATTAGGACTAAGAAAAAGTATGTGGTTAATGACAAGACCGAACGCCTTCCACGTAACTATCAAACTCCGAGAAGTAGTGTCCTACAAAACAAGCTTCCGGTAGTCCACCGACCTACGCGACCATGGAAGACAACAGGTGGGCATGTTCCTCATGATCTACTTATTAAAGTCGACTGCTACAATAAGACACGCCATTCAACCAATCGCGGCTTTTCGCTTCCAAGTTGAGAATCTGTCACCAAGCATCTAACGGTGTGTTCCAGCGGTGTCACTAAAGACATAGTTATCATCATTGATTTTACAATCACAGTTTGCTATGGTCAAACCTACCCTGTCACCTATAAAAAGATCTATGTTTGTTGAACACAGATATTGTGTAGTGGCACGAAATCCTCGGCGCGCAAACGACACTTGACCGACTTTTCTTTTCCATAGGTTTTCTGTATCGACCGTGGAGAACGAGAAAAGCAATGGCATTCATATGGGAACCAGTATCATTTCGCGGCCACTGCGGTCGTCTGCCGAAACCACGGCTGGAGCTCCGGCTGGGGCACAGTCTGACACCTGGCTTCACGACGCCGGCTGGCGGAGGAAGCGATCCCTCGCGCAACTCACCAGGGAAGCCCTGCCGAGGATGGAGAACTACAGAAACTCGAAGCGGGCCCTGAAAAGGCCCAGTCTTGGAGAACTACACGGCGACCATCTCATAACTGAAGAGGTAAATGCGTCATTATATACACTTTTTTTTTGTAAACCGATTCGATACCTTCCTTTATATCTATAGCTATTGATTTATTTATCAGTTACATTGTGTCTATGTTCCTTTGACTACTATCTCAAAATTCTCAAATCCTACTAATATTACCAATGTGAAAGTTTGTATGTTTGGATGTTAGTTACTCTATCTCGCAAAATCCAGGTTCCACACGCGTTTTTTTGGGTAAAAAATATCCTACGATGCAGAGAAGGTATAAGCAATCAGCATTTCAAATTTCATTTACAAATACTTTACAGAATTAAGATGAAAACATACTAACAGACAAACTTACACATTTATAATATTAGTATAACGATTTATGGTTGTCGTGACTGAAATTATCTAAAGTGCAAATAATTATTGTTCCAACTTTGCTTATTGCATCAACGTTAACCAGCTTGATTATTACAAGTATATTTTCATAGTAAACGTCTCTAATAAAACAATATTATTCTAATAAATAAACGCTTTCGCTATACTGATCCAAGGATTGTGTACGTAAAAGGTAAAACGGTGTAACTGTTAAAATGTAAACAAATCATAATTAATATAACCAACATAAAATCATTCATTCACTACGCTACTGTGATGTCACAGTATAGGTAACCTAACCAGGGTCTACCTTTGGTAAAATACATATAAGACTATTCACGCGTTCGTAGAGATATCGGTTTACCTTACAACATTCTTGTCTATCTATAAGTACATAAATTATTTATATATGCGCTCATACCACATGATCTGTGGTTAATAGGTACCTAATTGTTTTTGAATAATAATCTATACACTTTACATTATATCATATCGTTATTTTTTCGTATATTGGTGTAGCGATGATAGCTCAGTGGTTAGCGCGGTCGGTTCCCGCCGAAGGGCGTAGATTCAACCCCCAACAATGAGCTTGAGCTTCAACCATAAATAAATATGATACAATTACTTGTCCTGTCTGATTGACTGTGTCATTAACGCAGAGCCTAAAGTGCTAGGGCTAAAAACGGTAGACAGTTGATATATTTTATGTTGTAAGCATACATTTAAGGAAAAATTAAAAAAAAAAGTGAAATTCAGCACTACAATGCACTACACGAATATTTTACTCTGAAGAAGGTGAATTAGGGGTTGAAAGTATGCATAGAAAATCCCGTCACTGAAAGAAAGAATCATGAAATTCAATATTAAAACTTCCTAGATAAAGTTTAAGTATTTTAGACTTTCGACTATTTAAACTATGAGCAGACGTTGTCCTGTCTTAGCGTCAACAAATGAACAGTCACACGCGTTTACTGAAATTCTCCAATTTTCTTAATTATTGTTTCCGTAAGAACCTTCTACAAAGTATAAGAAAACTAAAAAAAAGATGAATCAAATCGGTAAAGCCGTTCTCAAGTTATGGCGTGACCAGGGGAAACAGAGATTCATATATCAACACGAGTGAAGCCGCGGGCAGCAACTTTATTTATCTATTAAAAATCAATTGCCATAATTATGTATGTATGACAGAAGATCACTCGACCGATTTGGCTGATTTATTTTACGTTGTGTTCGTAATCCTCACGATAAGATTTGTATGAAAGAAAAATCTACGGCAAAAGTCGGAAATTCTGAGTAATGATTTGGATGAGTATCGAAATCTTTTTCACTTTCTATTGTGGAAAATGCGGATCGCGAGACGCAACTTGTACCTACGCCAAGTAGAAATTGACGTGAAATATATCTATAACGAGTTAGTATAACTCTCTTTCAGAGATTCAGACTCGGATTTAGATTCATAATATTTGTTAAATATTGATACAATGAAAAATTGTGTCATCAGTTTACTCTTATCGGGCATTCGATAGTTTAATTAACCATAACCGATTGATTAACAATGACCATTGATTTTAACAATAATAATTATGATCAATTTCAAAGTATGTAGGTACATATATTGTTAAGTGATTAAATAACAATTTTTAAATAAATTTTCTAACAAATTATATTAATTTGAATTCAAGTTATTCAATATCAATAATGTTATGTCAGTAAGTACACTTATAAATAATTAAAAGAAGGAAAAAGAAATAAAACATTTTTTTTAAAGACACGAACACAAGATTACTACGAACAAAACTACACACAACACACATCAGTAAAAGATTTAAACTACATATTTATGTGTATTTACACAACAAATCACACTAACATTAAGATGTGTTTGTTACTTCGTACCACTCAAACGACCAATTTTAATATAATTTGGTATGGATGTCTGACACCCTGAATTAACACATAGACTTTTTATCCCGAGAAAATGTAGCGGGCAACCCCGGGGGGCTCAGCTAGTTTAAAATAACAGTAAGAGGATTAGGACAGAAAAAAGACTAAAGATATAATAACAGATACAAGTCATTTCGATGAAACCATTGTGGATTTTATTTGTCAGCTTGTCATGTAGCGATGATAGCTCAGTGGTTAGCGCGGTCAGTTCGCATGCCGAAGGGTGTGGGTTCAAACCCGAACAAGGCTTGAGCTGCCGGTGCAGGAAAACATCGTGAGGAAACCATAGCATGGTGGTAGGGTACTTCATAGTACTCGGCTGGCTAGCTACCACCCTCTAGTTGAAAATCTGTCGCCAAGCATCTGATGTGTATTCCGGCAGCGTCACTTGAGAGCCAGTTTCATTCCAGGCAAGGTGTGCTATACCATCTTCGACCACACCTTCACTTAACATCAGGTGAGCTGTGGTCAAACACCTAGCCTGTCAACCATAAAAGAAAAGAAAATGTTTTTATTTGGATTTTTGTTTTTTTTGTACTATATTTCACAAGTACATATTTCCTTCTCTATTAGTGTTATTTGTCCTCGATCATATCGTCACTTATCATCAGGTTAAGATCAAACTTTCGTAGATTAATTTAGATCGAAGCCAAATGCTATTTTTTTTCTGCTACTTTTTTATCCCATTGCTTTACTAAAAGTCTGTTTCTAGGTTCTCATTAATTATTCATGTCCAATCAATGTCCGAGCTCGAAGTGAGCGGTTCCAAGCGATTATTTCCAGCTTTATCTGGTTATATTTGCCACACAACGCACGCTCTGCCAGCGATGCCAACAGCCTCATTGACTTGACTGGCTTTGACGGGCGAATGACTCACGAAAGCTTCTGTAATATATATAAAAGTGATCTCAATATGAAGGTCTAAGAAAACGTATGAACCTAATTTTTAATTGTGAGTACTTGGTCAAATCCAGTTTGCACAATGAACTTCGCACTTTACATTGAGCGTCGCTTTTCTGTCATCACCTTAATGGGTAAAAACATTGTCTCCAGGGTAAATGTAATCATGACAGCTTGTCATAAGATGGTATGGTTTGTTGCATGCCGAATCGATTGGATTTTAGAGTTCCGTCCGTCCTGATAGATATGGAATCCTGTTCAAGAACCCATAAAATCTATTACTGCGTCTAGGTTATGTATTTTTAAAATCTTAATAGGTTTATATTTGACCACATCCTATCTGATGTTGAACAACGATATGGTCTAGGACAAAGCACGTTTAACTGGAAGAAATCTTTGAATACTTATCGAGAGACACAGATACAGGCAAATAATGTTATATCCTCGCTTTTACATTTCTTTTGAAATTAATGAATTGCAACTATTGCTGCACATGTAACTACTTATATTACTAAATAGAGCGTGTAACTACCTAAGTGTGTTTATGAAAATAAATATTAGACAAGCGTACAATTCAATTTTCACCAAGCATTCGGAACAGACAAACCCCCATATTATTCAAGAAAACAATATCGTATATCGGGAATCGTCTGTGCGGGAGACCGAATCGCACTTGGTCGGTTTTTACGCCATTGAGCACACATTTGTTGTCCATCAAGTTTCTGCAAACAATATCGTATGTCAGTCATATTAGCGACAAAGGCATACAGCAGCGTATCCACCGTTGATTATATCCATTTGCATCACGTTTACAACCCACAACGATAATCAAACATTGTTTGTATTTGTATTTGCCCGTGGCATCACGCGAGGTAATTTCACTGTGATCTGTTACTAACAAGCAGTTTATTATTTTATGCAATCGGTAGTTAACATTGAAAAGATGATTCAGTGCATAGGTAACTGTCTACTCAAAAAATGTTGGGTTCTCTTAGAGTACCATCTTCTCTTCTTTGATCTTCGATTCTCATTAGCTTCGGAGTTGTAGGAAAATCTCCGAAGGTAATGAATATACTTTATATGAGACTTATTCTTGGTTTCAATGGCTACAGCTATAAATTTTATAGCTACTATGTTCTAAAGAAACTTAAAATGTTATGGAGACTTTTTAGAAAATACAGCGAACAAATAAAATTCTCCAACGAAGTTGAAGGAGACTAACAACTACTTCATCGCAAATTTTAAATGACGTCGTTATCATAATAATATTTTGTTACAGGACGAGAAGGAACAAAGACAGCGGGATACGAAGTCACCAACTCCTGCGCAAGGAATTAAATTAGGATGGATTCAGGTTAACCACTTTCTATTTTTGACTTCACGGCTACTCCAACTAAAACAACTCTTGTGTCGTGCTCAAAGCTAAGTTAAAGACTTTCCTATTAACACTTGGCCTAGAAGAGAAACTTTCATTTATTACTTAAACAAAAAGCGACAAAAAATTTGATTGAAATCTCAGTGGCTGTTTAAACATCATGTTCTGAAATTTTTAACGGCCTTTCTTTCGCAGGGTGTTTTAATACCATGTCTGCTCAACATATGGGGTGTGATGCTTTTCCTGCGGATATCATGGGTGGTGTCCCAGGCAGGGGTAGGGATGTCCCTGATCATCATTCTCATCTCTGCAGTTGTCTGCGTCATCACAACGCTCTCCATGAGCGCTATTTGCACCAATGGAGAAGTCAAAGGAGGTAAGTTGCGATAAGAAGGAAATAAACTAAATATATACTCGAATACTCAAAATGAACTTTCGCAAAGTAACGCCTGAATCAATCAATTATATGAAGGCAATATTCACAACCTTACACTAGATCTCTTCAACAAATCCAGACACACTCAATCATCGCGCCATCTTCGAGTTAGGCATTGGCATTTGGCATTTTCGAATAAATATCAAATTACAATTGCTATTGAGACTAACTATCGAATGTCTCAAAGTAATGAGCGCCAAGGCAGCGATGCCTAATGTATTATGATAATGTATTGACATAGACATGAATTTCTCGATGCGCATTTATGGCAAAACTATAATGAAAAACCAAGGACTTTTCTTTCAGCCATCAGAGAACGCCAAAATATTAATGTATAATAAATTGCCAAAATATATTACAGAATTAAATCATACCGAATTTAAAAAAACCATTAAATTTTTTTTGGAAAACAATCCATTTTACAAATTAAGTGAATATATGTCAATGAGGTTCTCAGAATCCTCATTTATGTGTAGCACATGAACGGAGCCTCCGCTGCAGTATGTTCGTTGTTAATTACTCGTATAGGTATAGCTTCATTCATTAAAGTGTAATCGTAAGCTTTTTTTGTATATGTGACTTGCCTTTAACATTATTGTTATTTATGGCCAATAAATATTACTGATTTACTGATTTACTGAAATTAAACTATTTCTGTTTAAATACTGTTTTAGTGTTGCAATATTTCTTTTCCAAATACTTTTACACTGGTATTTTTGTGCATTCGCGTCTATTAGATTGGAGATTGGATTAGCTGGTCAAAGGCATCTGAATAACTTAGTGTCTGTAGGCAATTCTATGAACTGACCTTATCACCTGATCATCTAATGGTCATTATCACTCGGTCACATGATGTGGGCATTCATATTTTTTTTTTAATGATGAATGCATGTAAGCGGATGTAAAATACAGATGCGATCTAAAAGGCAATTTATTGTTTTGTTATACCTACATACGTAGATGGAAGCCGGCTAAATGTTAAGTGCAAATTGTTGTGTTAGATGAACCATCGTTACTAAATCCGTCTGTGATAAACATTGTACGAAGTTATAAGGATTAACCAATTGTACTGGCCTGTGTTTTGACAACTAAATATTTTGTAGCTCACCTTGGGCATTACAAAAGGCTCGTTGTTTGAGCGTTTACCTTAATCGCAAATCAAAACAAAACAACTTAGTTTATGTATGGGACAGTGTGATTTTCTTACCAATAAGAAAATAACTTAGTCGCGTAAGTATTTAAAAAAAAGGCTGACAAGCTAGGTCACCTGATGTTAAGTGACGCTGTAGTCGAAGATAGTAAACACAGTCAGCAATCGCCTAATTTAAAAGGTTTAAGATCCTAAAGAGTTGGCCTCATTGCCACGTTGTATGACTATACTTAATCTATGTGTGTAAAATAAAAGCGATTTGGTCACGTGAGACGTCGACCAGATGAGACGACAGCTATTTTATAATTTTAACAATATTTTTTTATATTGAGATATTTTAAAATTGATATATTTTATATTGTCAATGTTTTTTATATTGACACGGTTTTTTATCGACATAATTTATTTTGTTTTCTATTCATTGACATCTAATCGGTGTTTAAAAACTCTTTTGATGATATGTTTGAAATTGTATTGCGGAATTTGCATTGGTACTATCAATAAAATATTTGCATTTGTAATTGTATGTAACACTTTCTTATTATCCTCAGGTGGTATATACTACATCATATCTCGGTCTCTGGGGCCCGAGTTTGGTGCGTCAGTCGGCATTATATTCGCGTTTGCAAACGCGGTTGCAGCCAGTATGAACACCATCGGATTCTGTGACTCTCTCAACGACTTGCTGAAGCCATACGGTGGCATCATCGACAACGGAGTCAATGACGTTAGGATAGTGGGCGCCGTAGCTTTGGTGGTCATGTGCATCATCTGCGCTGTCGGCATGGACTGGGAGAGTAAGGCACAGGTCAGTAGATAGATCTTTCACAGTTTCACAAGATTTTACATCTTTATTTCTCCCGATCTTTTTTTTTTTTTTTTTTTGTTATGGTTGACAGGCTAGTTGTTTTGACCACAGCTCACCTGATGTTAAGTGAAGGTGTGGTCGAAGAATCTTGGTTGCTTGGAAGATATTGCTTTTAGCGATAGTAGCTCATAAGATTCTTTTGTTTTCGAAACATTTTTTTATTTCTGGTGTGCACAATAAAGAGTTTCTGCCCATCTTTACCTATAAATATGTTTATCACCGGGTCTTGTACGTGCACAAAATACTATGAAATTTATATTTATTTTCCTCGACGTTACGGTCATGTTGCAATGCCATGGTCACGTCACGAGTTGAAACAGAAAAAAAAATAGGTTTACCCATGTCATACAAGTACCTATTTTTATTTACCTGGTTCGTGAAGTTCGCGTCATTAATATTGTTTTAATACCAGCGTGCTGGTATTGTGAATTTGGCTTTATTTATTTATTTTAAATTAAAAATTTTTGGAACGGAGAAAAATCATGTAGGTGCATTGTTTTCTGTTTAAAACTACATAATAAATTACCGATTACGTAAAAAAAAATTACGTAATGAGTGCGAGCGAGTGCAATGTGGTAAAACTTGTTTTGTCGTGTTACTTCCAAAACTCTGTTAAAGTACCTAGTCGATTTACCTCTACTTTACTGGGGTATGTCTGGACTTGAACCTGATTTTGTGTAGCTTTGGTCGTAACCAAGACTTATTTTACCTGATTTTTCATTCATTAGGTACTTAAACTTGCAAAATACACAATGTGTGTTGTCTAAATTAATAAAAAAAGCGATTTTGGTAAACTAATTTGATATGCTTTTCGTGCTTCTTGTGCCTACATAGCCTAGGCTAGATGTGATACGTGAAGGATGATGCGTGTCATAGTAGGTATGTTTGATGTTTGAACCGCTCGTTCTTCAAAGAAGAATAAAAACTTCTTCCGATTTGACCTTGCGTAACTGTAAACAATCACTAATTGGTATTTTGATAAAAGCACATCACATCATGAATTGGTATTGCCTGCATTCAGCAGTAATTAAACGTTGTCTTGAAACGATCAACTTGTTTCAGACTTTATTTTGTTTACTCAATGTATGATAAAGTATGATGTAGTTTAGCAACGCGACACCGCCGATATCGAACTCTATGAGGAATATCGATAAATCGTACGATGTCATTAGTGGATTTTAACGTTATTTCAAATGACGTTTATGAATCGGCAATTGAATCGATATCGTATGCATGCCATAAATAGCCTGATTTTTTTACCCAGTTGTTACATTTAGATTGTAGAATATTTATGTCCATAGAGTAATACTTCATTTTATACGGATTTTCTGTATTGTAAACGATTACTCAGATCTGATGTTTGAATCTAACTAGTGTGAGGGTAATAATAGATGCTGAGATTACTAGGAATGATTTACGGACTTCAAACGGAAGTCTTCACATACTTCCACACATTCATGTTTCTATTTTAAACTTGCACTCTGAATTATTCTATGGCTTGATTTACAGTTTTCCGAAATTTACGACTTTCGAGTATTGACCAGAACGGAGATTTGTTTTGTTATTCAAAGTTCTGGGTACTTCTGCAACAGTCATGGATAGTATAGACTATAGTGTATGTACGCGAGATGGTGGTTAAACGCAAGCCTATATGTTATAAAACATGCAGTAATCTATGTAGGTATACGCCATTATTTTTTAATTACTAGACAAGAAAATGGCGTTATCTACTGCCATAACTGAATCCATAAATGAAAAAAAAAAACTTGAAAAATTGATGTCGAAAAGTTATCCACAAAAAAGGTGATTACCTACTGGATTATTATTCCACCCATAGGCATTTACCTAGTCCGTCGCAATTTCATTCATTAATCACGTGACAAGCTTGTGTAACTGGATCGGGAGGCCTTGGTCGCGATAGTGCGATAGAGAAAAAAAAATGATTTTGCAATTTGACAATGAAAGGCGCCATTGTATATTATTAGCGTCAGCTGGTCCGGCGATAGTATTCTTTTGTAGTAAATGAGTAGGTACTATGTCCATAATTTTAAGCAGGATTTCCGAAAATTTTAACAAGTAACAACTTTGGCATTATGAAATAAACAAACAATCTTATAGCACATTTACGATATCTTACCCGGTGTGTATCTATTATTATTTTTTCTAGTAATTCAAAAATTTTGGTGTATATTGGTTCTACATAAAATTATGATATACAGCCTTATTGGTATATCGCTAGGGCTTACTATCAATTGAAACAAACATAGGTACCTGTTGTGGCTCGCACCAGTAATAACTAACTACGCAGTTGTTTTGATTAAAAAAGGACAATTACTTTGGGATTTCATTTCTTCAATTCGTCGTAGTATTTAGATAAAGAACAGTGTAATACCTACTTTTAATATCATTCCACATAAAGATCGCGTCTACTATAACTTATAATTACAATTGGTTGTAATTATAAGTTATGATTAGATACAATTGAAATATACCATATCCAGAGCTCGTGTATTCACGCGTGCAGCTGCTGCCCAATTGACCTGATACCGTTCAGCCGACCTCTCTTGGCTACACGTGTACTGAAACCCTCTTCAGTCCTTCACGGCTTCGACCACGGAGATAATTGTGTAGAGATGCTTAAAGACTCAAGTTTAATACGGTTCTAGAAAAGCGCTAGAACTCCTCGCGCAATATCATGAATAGGGTGAATATAATGTCCCGGGTTTTACAGGTGTCCATAGGCGGCGTTGACCACTTACCATCAGGTGGCCCGTCGCTTGTTTGCCACTTTATTCGCATAGAAAAAAATATAAATCCTCGTCTTTTTGTTTCGTAAATTCTTTCAGCCCTAAGGTTGCCTGGATAGACATTATGAAATCTTTGGTGTGGACAATAAAGAGTTAATTTATTTTATTAAGAGTTTTTATTGATTGATATTGATTGATTAATTAATCAATCAATAAAAACTATATACATGTTGTGCGAATTATGAGAAAGTTTAGTTTCAAATGTAACCAAGCGATATAATTTATGTATGTAGGTATGTGTGCACCTTAATAAGTCTAGTAGGTGTACAAGTTTTTTATTTATGCGTGAAATATGTATCAATCTATGTATAATTGTAAACTTACATAAAACTGATATGATTTTAATTTACATTTTCACAATGGTTTTGTACAAAACTACCGAAAAGTCGACACTCATTTGCTTGTGCACTTGCCATAGACGATTTGCAACTACGTGCGCAAATGCGCATACAGTTGACTTTAACATTAAGTTTATGGACATCTCTAGAATAATAATATATTTGTAGTCCCGACCCTCTCGCATAAATTACACAGCAGTCACTATGACTTGTTGGCACCTTACACCTACCGAGCTCTTTTCAGATATATTGGAGCTGGTGTAGATTTACTCGTTCTGTCTTTTTTATGGACAAACTGAGATGTCATCTCATTGTTTAATTGCTCTGAGTGTCTCTGACATCGTTTATCAGAAAGATAAAAATTTCGGTGTTTAGTTGTGTTGTGGACACGGCCATGTATCACGTGTTTGAACACAAAGAAGTCCTTCGTGTTTTCCTGTTTCAAGTCTTCACTCAACGTACCGCATTCTTACGCGATCGAGTGATGTAATAAATTTTGGATGTACCTAGATATGAACTGTATCACCCGCTTTTTAACCGACTCAAAAAAGGAGGAGGTTCTCTATTCGACTGTATGTTTTTTTGTAAGTATGTTACGCTATAATACCTCCAATTATGAGATTCTTTTTTGCTTGGTAGATCATACTTCAGAGGTAGTCAGTCCCTCATAAATTTTATCGAAAACGATCGAGCGGTTTCTCGCTGTTTCATTGGAGCAGTGCGTTTAGTTAGCTTAAAGGTCATGAAGTCCGTTTTTTTAATGTAAATTTACATTGTTATGTAAATTTTATCAAAGATGTAAATTGTGTTTTGTTTTATTTTATTCTATATTTGTAAACATACAATCAATATAAAAACTAATTCAATATGACTCTAGATTATTATAGTCTATTCAATGAGACAATTGGTCGTAAAAGTAGTCGGTAAGATTTTATCAACGAATTCTCTTGTTATTTTCTAATTATCTGCTTCCTATTTTTACCAGTGCCATTTACAGACGACAGATAAGGCACACCCACACGAACATATGTTTCATGCCTATCCTGTTAGGCATGTTCATGTATCCTGTAGACAGTCCCGTTGGCTCATTGGTAGTATATCTGCCTTGAGAGCTGTAGGGCGTGGGTTCGATTCCCACTCAGGGCAAACATTTTGTGAATAAACAAATGTTTGTTCTGTGTCTGGGTGTTCTGTATGTATTATAAGTATGTATTTAAAAAAAAATATTCTATCAGTTATCTGGCTTCCATCACATCAATAATGCCGTTGTTTGACGGACTGACGTGCAGTCCGTTTCACCACTTATAGGTACCATGTAAATCAAAACGGTTTCGATACAATTTTCAGTGTCATTTATATATTTTTACGATTTGTATGTACAATTCTAAATAAACATACATTCTTATTAAACTTTTTGTATATGTAGAGAATTTAATGTTTTAAACTCTCTACATATCTGACTTCCATAGTAGGTTTGCTTAGTTTGGGGTTAGATGGCGCTGTGTGTAATGTCCTACTATACTTATTTATTATTATTATTTTAATACCCATTAAAACAAATAGTACACGATCCGTGTATTTTTTTCATACTGACATAAAAATAATGTGATGGAAAATGCCTAGAAAGTTCTAATCAACACAATTACTCCACATATAGTATGTACACCTAGATTTATTTACCACGTACAGAACGTCACGATGGTAGAAGATTGATGTGAACATGCGAAGCCGTTCCTATAGATTAACTTAATTGCATTAATTTCTAGTGGGAAAGTTCTGAGGTCCGCAAATTATACCTTAGATCGTTTATCATTACTTCTACTACGTTTAGCTCGGAAATATAGCTTGATACTTTGAAAAGTGCTGCTTAATGAAGTTTTTTTCGACGTATTATCTGATGGCATGTATATAGTACTCCTACCAGTTACTTAGCGTAATATTCATAGGTCGATAGTGAATAATTAATGGCCGCACCCCTTTGAAACCCGAGCACAGTAATGTTTACACACTAGTTAGTCTTTTTTTTACATTAAAAAAACATACCACATAGAATTTTGACCTTACCAGCTCTAAAGACTCGCATGACAAAACCCTGCTTTCGTTAACCTCTCTTTTTACCTAGTGATATTCTTCTGGAATTAGTGCCCTATTAGTCCATTTTTTAGTACAATATAGTAGATCAGATCCGAGTATATGCTCCCTTTATCCACTTAACATTTTTCGAGTGCACCTGGATATAGTAATACCATACTCAATGATACGATCGTATTTTCCTTTCATCGTAAAGACTCGAAGTGACTCGTTGTGTTGCCTGTTGATTGTCATTCTGAGATAAGATAATTTTCAACGACTTCCCGCGTTTACATAAAGTTCAAGTGGTCACAGCGGTGAGCAATACGTTTTAATTATAATATAATTCTTCATATTTGTTTTTGACGTCATGTACATTCGTCATTGTCAAGTGTTACGATATTTTTAACTATATTATTTAGAAAAAAAAGCATCAAATCAAATAATTTATCCGCAAGAATACATGTAGGTATATGTAATAGGTCTTACAACAATTTTTGTATTCAGTCACAATGTATTCAGTTTGCAAGCAGACGTGCAAATGTTAAAAATAGAATAAATAATAAAGAATTAAATAAGCCTTGTCATAGTCACGCAAAGTAAGTCTCGGTCAAGTCCAGTCCATATCCCAGTAGAATAATGACTGTGGTGACATTACTAGGAGCTTCTACGAAGTTTGAAGAACAAAAAAATTTTATACATTATATCACTTGTGCACACTCATGTGTATAATTCAGTACTTTATGATCAAAACACAACTATTTTTAAAACATAAAAACACTCGAAAATGCGGCAACATGACTTTTCCGCGTTGCCGTCAAAAGTCTTTCAAGAATAATTAAATCGGTTTGATGTATGACGTGATCCAAACACTCACATCGTCCAGTTCAACTGCAGAGAACTCTACACATCTTGTTAAATTCTTCACAAAAATAATAATCTATTCAGTAAATAAATTAAGAAATTTATATCATTCTGCACACAAGCTATAATAATTAGGACAGGTGCCGAGTATGTTTAACCAAGCTAGTTAGTTTTTTTATATTTCTTGCGTTTATCAAACTTTTTGAATTATTTGCTAAATAAATTCATACCTTTTGTGGAACTATGTCAGCAAAGTATGAGTTACTAGCTGACGCCTCGCGGTTTCAGCTTATGTCACCCGGGGATAGTGTAACTTCCCAACGGTGAAAAAATTTTTGAAATCAGTCCAGTAGTTTCGGAGCCTATTCAATACAAAGAAACAAACAATCAATCAATCAATCAATCTTTCCTCTTTAAAATAGTATAAATATCACACGCACACATTTAGATTAATAATTTTACTGTGATTTGATTTGATGTGTGATGCCCACGATGTTGTTAACAGAACTTCCTCATTGCTATCATCGTGGGAGCCATGGTTGACTTCGTTGTTGGTACCATCATTGGGCCTAGAAACAGCACTGATATCGCTGAAGGCTTCGTCGGACTGAGCTGTAAGTAAATACGCCGAACATTTTCAAAAAAACTTAAATTATTATTTTTTATTTTTATGGTTGACAGACTATGTGTTTGACCACAGCTCACCTTATGTCAAGTGAAGGTGTGTCCGAAGATGGTAAAGCACACCTAGCCTGGAATGCAACTGGCTCTCAAGTGAGGCTGCCGGAACACACCGTTAGATGCTTGGCGGCAGATTTTCAACTTGAGGGTGGTAGCTAGCCAGCCGAGTACTAGAGAGTACCCTACCACCATGCTATGATTCCCTCACGATGTTTTCCTTTACCGGCAGCTCAAACTCATTGTTGGGGTTTGAACCTACACCCTTCGGCATGCGAACTTACCGCGCTAACCACTGAGCTATCATAGCTATTTAACACTAGAGGGAATCATGTGTGATTCAGTGCTTTCCTTATTGAGTTATGAAACTACAATAATGTCAATAATAATACGGTAATGTCATCAACAATACGGCAATGTCAACAATGATACAATAATTTCGACAAAATTAACATCAATGTCAAGAATAAAAAAAATGTGAAACTACAATAATATGCCTTGTGTTTCAGCGGAAACTCTGTCTGCCAATTTCTACCCTGACTTTCGGTACAGTGAGAAGCTGAATCAGGACTTCTTCAGCGTGTTCGCGATATTCTTCCCTTCCGTGACTGGTATCCAGGCCGGCGCCAACATATCTGGGGATCTTAAGGTGAGTTTTAACACATTTGTCATTATAAAAAAAGCTAAATTCCTAATGTACGTACACTGCCTCCAGTCCAGTCTGAGACTCGTATGCCTTATTTAAAAAATATAAACATAGCTTGTCCTGAGATATCATACAATAACCACTCCGTTTACTAACATTATAAAAGCAAAAGTAACTCTTTCTCTTTGCCTTTCTGCATGTTTACAACTAAAGAGCTAAATAGATCTAAATAAAAATTTAAGAGTCACAAGATACTTTGTTCGTTCTTTTTTGATATTCGTTCGTTCTTGCACATTTTTACCCGCGACGGAATGGAGACGGTATATCTATGCGTTTGGGGTGAGAGGATGTTTGTTTGTGCAAATCCATGTTGCCATTTTTCTCCAAAACTACTAGTCTAGTACTGATGCTGATAAAAATAACATTTTCATGGTAAACCATGATCTTTGTGAGTCGATCTGTATGTTACGTTATTCATGATAAATGTAAACACGTTTTTAAATTTAACCTCTTGTGTAAACCATTTTATTTTATCTCGTAAACATATAACGATAAAATATGTTTCAAAATAAAATTAATTATGGTAAAATTTTACCATTGCGTATTTTTAAAGTTTAATATTGTGATAGAAATCTAGAGACGTTCATCATCATCAACTTATCATAGTCCACTGCTGGGATGCATAGGATTTTCCCAAGACAATCAGCATGCTCAGCGTGGCGACTATGGGTAAACCAGTAGACCAGTAAACCAGTAAATCAGTAATCAGTACTGATTTACTGATTTACTAGTCCTCAGTAAATACTTCTAGAAATCTAGAGATTTTATTTTAAAGTTTGCCTAAAGTTGGGTAGCACAAACAGAAATACAGTATCTACTTCGAAAATCGTTTATCCCATTCTACACACATCGTTATTACAGACATAAATGAAAGATTATGTTGAATGAATGTAGCTCAATTACCCACTTAAATTTAAAAATACATTTAGGTAGCACAAGCGCACGTGCTCTTTGTAATTAAGACTGCTTACACTTACTTGTCCGTATTCGTCTGTACATACGGTATTACGTATTTGGATCGACGCTTTAGTGTTAAACGTAAACTAAGTAAATCTAATTTTCTGAAATTCTCCCCTTCTCTATCTACATTAAGCATAAAGAGTCGGTTTTAGTATATATCTAGCGGAATTATACTTAAAATTTCGGAAATATGCTTTAGTTTTGCAGTATCTTAACTATAATGAAATTAAATCGAAATACTATTACAAAATTTAAATGAAATGTGATACCTAAGCTATTTATATTTGTAGTGATGATAGCTCAGTGGTTAGCGCGGTCGGTTCACACGCCGAAGGGCGTAGGTTTAAAGCCCAACAATGAGCTTGAACTGCCGGTGAAGGAAAAACATCGTGAGGAATTCATAGCATGGTGGTAGAGTATTTTCTAGTACTCGACTGGCTACCTACCACCTTCAAGTTGAAAATATACCGCAACTCACCTAACGGTGTGTTTCGGTAACTTCACTTGAGAACCAGTTCTATACTTTTAGTACAGTTCTTACGCTGTGGACAAACACCTAGTTCGTCAACAGTAAAAAAAAGTTTAATATAAACAAAAGTTTAATATAAGCAAACAAATCGGTTGTGTGTGGTACTTATCATTATTCCATTGCGTATTCAAAATAGCAAAAAATCTCCATCAACTCCTATACATATCTAGTTTTACATACTTCCGTAAAAGCTAAATTCGAGTTGATTACGTTTACAGAGGTTGGTAGGGAAAGTACTTTGTTTGAAATGGTTGGATTGAGTTGACACTGAGTGACGGATGACGTCATTGTGACGTCACGGAGAAAATGGATTCAAAAATAGACGAAGTAATTCCCTTTGATTGAACTGGCAACGCGATAATACAACAAGCTTTAACATGGGCACTAAACGCAAAACCTACAAACGTGCACCTGACACATAAAATTTTGATGAATGCCATTTCTTTTTCTTGTTACTTCATTTTTATCACGTCTCCTGTGGTGGAAGGATTATTCATTTTGCAGTAGCTTACGCACGCGACTTCGTCCGCGTTAATTTTAATATTAGGTTCAAAGCGAAATGTGTAAGTAACAAATAAGCAACAGTCATGAAACTTGCTCTATTTTATTATTAGATTAAGATAAAGGATATATTTTTATTCATGAATAATATTCCATAAGATGCGCCTATTCTATATCAAATTTTAAGAGGATAGGCCAGTAGTTCGTTTTTTTATAATCCACAGGAACCAATCATTTTTCTGATATAAAAAATATCCTATATGTCAATCCACGTAATAAATTAAATGTGTGCCAAATATTTCACGTGATTGAGTAACAAACATCGAAACATGCAAACTTTCATATTTATAACATAACACCCGTGCGAAGCCTAATGTGGTGCATATGTATGTGTTATGCTTATAAACCTTCCTCTTGAATCATTCTGTCTATTGATGGAAACCGTATTAAAATCCGTTGCGTAGTTGAAAATATCTAAGCGTACAGAAGCGACTTTGTTTTGGATCAAATTTAGTCATTGAAATTTTGCCCCCTTCCTATTGACAGATTTATCTGATATTTGGTACACACATTTAGTTCTGATGATAATACCGCACGCATAATCAAATACTGGCTTAACTCAAAAAAGTCAGTTTTTGGGAAATCACGAAAAACCTCCGTGCAATAACGACCTCGTCGGCTTTTTTTTAAATAGAATAAATATTAATTAGGTAAATAAATATATTTTTTTTTCGTGTAGTCTATAAACTTAACAATAGTTATGTGTTATTTACTTTGTTCAAATTAAATAATAATAAATATTTTTTTATGTTTTAAAATTAACTTCTTGAGTTAAGTCTTAAGGACTCAATATGTTTTAGTCTGTTTATTAGTAATCAACTTATAAAACTTACTATTTATTTTTGTAGAAAATACACTCAACTCGGATTCGGTCTTGGTTCAATTAAACAACAGCAACTTCACATTAACAGCGTCCGACACAAACTGACATCAGTCGGTGTTTGAACAAAGACTGTGTGAGAAACACATAAAAATGAAAAAGACCGATATTGTGTAAAGGTGGTCTATTGACGCAATTTTGATGTTTTTCCAAATTCATATCATAGATGGCATTGAAAGAAGCCTGCATCTATACGTAACTCATTTTTGACCTAACTCCTAATCGGTCAGTATTTGATTATGCGTGCGATACATTATTTTCGTCAAAACCGTAATATTTTTACTTTTTATTTTATATATACTAAGTATGTAGAGATAGATATAAATAGTTTTGAAGCTCCAATGAAAGCATCATACCAGAAATATGTGACAAATAAGCTCACGTCCAAATATAACAAGGTGAACAACAATCTTATTAAGCAAATGATGTTGCAAAACAAATGTAATAAGAATATTTCGTTGAATAGTTAGGTCAATTTATTTGATCCGGGAAATTTGGTCGGTGATCATTATTTTGTTCTGTGTAACGGACACTCCATCGATTAAACCAATTGAGGGTGCGTGCTGGTGACTCATTCTGTTTGCAATAAATACATACATACAGGGAAGCTTACACTGAAACAAGATGCTACTCAATTGGTTTTAGATATCGTTCTCGGAATTGCGTTAACCCATAGGTACTTATTTCTTTTGAAGCGTGTGTGAGACATGCATATCGGAAACGATCTTTGACTTTGAAATAAAATTGATACTAGATACCTATTTAGGTATAGAAGACGTGTCGAATTCGAATCGTCTAGATATATGTAGATGAGCGCGGGTTTCCCGTCTAATCTCGTAAAAGATAGCTTCTATGGACGGGAACTGAAGATTTTTTTGTGCTAAGTTTAACTTTGAAGCGTTCAGAATTGGCTGGATTTTGTAACAGTAATAGCTCAGTGGTTAGCGCGGTCGGTTTATACACCAAAGGCGTGGGGTCGAACCTCAATGAGCTTGAGCTGACTTGACTTGAATCTGTCGCCGAGCTTCTTACGGCAACCTCTCTTGAGAGCCAGTTTCATTTATTTATTAAAAAAAAAAACATCAAGTGAGCTTTAGTCAAACACCTACCCTGTCAACCATAAATAAAGATTGTATGTGTAAATATTTATGTCACATGACATCGCATAGTCCCATTAATTCAATCTAGCACAGGCGAAGATCGTAGTTTTGCTTGTACTCATTATTTTTATTTCCATATTTCGCTAGCTGTGCCCCGCGATGTTACCCGCTACATGTTTTCGTGATAAAAAGTAGCCTATGTCTTAATCCAGGGTCTTAGCTACCTTCATACCAAATTTCATCCAAATCCGTTTAATAGTTTTTGTGTGAAAGAGTAACAAACATCCATCCAAACTTTCGCATTTATAATATTAATGAAATCACCGATGACGACGCTTTTCAAGTCGTTATCAGTACAGTCATTCTTAAATGTATTGTTAGAGGTATAATTGAAGTTATAGATTTATCATAAAAAAATATTTCCCAGGATCCCGCATCAGCAATCCCAAAAGGCACTCTGCTGGCGTTGCTGATTTCCATGTTGAGCTATGCGCTGATGGTTCTGTTCGCTGGAGGCGGAGCCCTGAGGGACGCCAGCGGAAACATCACCGATATGCTGATTGTCAACGGAACCGTCACGGATTACAGCGGGCTTGCCAATTGCGTGCCCAACTGTACTTACGGTTTACATAATAGTTATTCGGTAAGTTTCTACAATGAGATCAAGCCTCTACAAGCTGTAGTGAAGATTGTTAGCCCTGGTTTGCTTTTCTTTCTAATATTTTTTGTCACAACATTGACGGTTAGTTATGTACTAACATACCATTTCAAACATCAATTACCTAGCTATATCCTACAGTTTTACATGCTTTGTAATGGTGATGAAAGTAGTCAATGTCACACTTTGATTCTAAATCTACGCTTAACCATGCCAGAAATATTGTCTGTTGTTCTGTTGCTGTATAAAAGTAAACCAAAAACACGATTGAAAATAGTTCATGAAAAATAGTAGAGAATTTTCTTAGTTTTACTAAAAATAGTCTAATTCTAAATACACGGTAAGCGTGAACCAAAAAAAGAAGTATATTTTTAGTCATTTTAGCTAATCTATGTATAGTATTTATAATTAATAAATAATTAGTATAGTATAGTGTATTGTATTAGTATTATTAATTTTGTATTATTTATAGGAATTTGGGTATAATTAAATGTGTATTATATGTATATATTCGTTATTGAAACGCTCCGTCTTTTTCTTCCTTAAATCCTTTCTATCGTGAGGTTGCTTGAAAGAACATTTATTTATTTTTTCTTTTGTGTTGTATAATTTTTGGTGTGAACAATAAAGAGTTAATCAGTCAACCAATCAAGTAGGAAGATCTATTTCATTTATCTTGCCTATAGGTCATGCAACTGATGTCAGCGTGGGGTCCCTTTATCTACGGCGGGTGCTGGGCGGCGACGCTGTCGACGGCGTTGACGAACCTGCTGTCGGTGCCGCGGCTCATCCAGGCGCTGGGCACGGACCGCATCTACCCCGGACTCATCTTCTTCTCTAAGCCCTACGGCCGACACGGCGAGCCCTACAGGGGTTACGTTCTCACTTTCTTCGTGTCACTTATGTTCTTACTTATCGGTACGTTATTTAACATTATAAAACACCTATAAAACTTTCATGAAGTACAATTTATTTCACCTCCCTAAAGATGATCTTAGTTGTAGGGTTGTTCTAGCTATTAATCAATATTTTCTTTTCACAGCTGATTTGAACACGATCGCGCCTCTGATCTCCAATTTCTACCTGGCATCTTACGCTCTGATCAATTTCTGTACATTCCACGCTGCCCTTGTCCGACCTTTGGGTTGGAGACCTACTTTCCGAGTAAGTTTTCAATTTTTAGCTTCTTTTAAGATAGGTAATTATTTTTAATATACCTACAATATCACTTACTACGCTTTCGAAGTTTCCAATCTTATTTTAGATGGTTGTTTTTCACTTCATCATGCTGGTACATCTTGTAAAGCCTTGGATGGCGACTCAACATTAGACTCAACGAATTACAATCTTGTTCAAATTTGATATGTACACAGTATTTAGTCATAACTATATCTTTTACTAGTTGCCGTCTGCGAGTTCACTTGCTATTTGCGGGATAAAAAGTGTGTGTTAATCCAGAATTTAGGGTAGACACCTATATATATATTCCAAAATTCCTCTAAATGTGCTAAGCGGTTACTACGCGAGTAACAAACATACATATAAACAAACAAACTTTCGCATTTATTTTATTAGTGTGATAGTTACAGAGGAAAAGATCAATGTCATCGTTCGTGACATTCATTATTTGATTGAGATCCTTCATTATTGAAAAGTTGCTAAAACGAATAATTTCGCTAATTTTTCTGACGGAGATTTTTTTGCTAAAACTTACATTTTATTTTCAGTATTACAATGTGTGGCTATCCCTTTGCGGGTTCCTAATGTGCGTGGCCATTATGTTGCTGATCAGCTGGATGATGTCTCTTGTCACATTCGCAATCTTTTTCACTCTCTACCTCATCGTGCACTATCGTAATCCTGGTGAGATTTTACAACCTTTTTTTTCTTTTTTATGTACCTATTACATTGGTGTTATATTTTCATTCACATTCAAGTATGTAAGTATTCAATTCCTTATATTACTTCTACCAAGAACAATAAAAAGATCATACGAGTATAAACTCTTGACAAATTCCGTACTCAACATTATGAATAAGAGAGTACAAGAATAGTCGCAAAATAGGTTGCAGCTAAATCGGTCTGCTATAACACTGAACCCAGTTCGTGAGTAATTGCGCAATTCTTCCACATTTGATTCACATCACTGAAATGATTTCTTGTTTGTGTATAATCTGACTTCCGAAAGTTATAATAACTCAAATACCCACGTTCTACAAATAGTGGCAAGTATATTGGAAAACTTGATTCATTGAACTGGCAGCGATGGTTTGTCCAATTTTTATTGGTAGCATGCCCACCTCTTCGAGTATTCTCTGATATCTATGACTAGATGATATGGATAATTAATAAGCTGGTATAAGCTGGTGGATAAGCTGGTGGCGTATACCTTATTTGTCACATATAGAATTGAAATACTGTCAAGTATTTCAATTCTACTCAGAATAGACTAGAACTAGACTCAGAAATATCAAAATCAAAAGGGTGGCAAAAGTCATCTTCATCAGCCTATCGTAGTCCACTGCGGGACTGCCTCTCCAATGACACATCACTCAGCCCAATGACGACAGAGAGATAATGTAATACACAGAACAGAACAGACAGACATACACACACGCAGTGGTGGATGGAAGCAATAAGCCGAAGATCGGACAAAAATACAATCGTCTAATTTAGTAGCTAGATTTCTTTACACGTTATGTGACGTAGACTTTATCATATTGGATACAAATCGATATCTTATTCTTCAGACGTAAATTGGGGCAGCAGTACTCAAGCCCAAATCTACAAGACGGCCCTCTCGAGCGCTCACAACCTAGCCCGTACCGGTGAACATGTGAAGAATTATTGGCCTCAAGTTCTTGTGCTGTCGGGACGACCGCAGTCGCGACCCGCGCTTGTTGACTTAGGAAACCTCATCACTAAGGCTGGCTCTCTCATGATTATTGGGGACATCTTGCAGGTTTGTTATCTTTCAACTTTTCAAATTAATTAAAGTTACATGTACAGTGATCAAGATAAGTAAAATTACATGTACAAGTACATATAATATATTATGAGGAAGAGTTAGGGACGTTAGTTACACTCGCGTGTAAGCAAACACTACCATTAGTAGTCGAAATAATCTTGTCACCATGAGTAAAAACTAAGAACATGTAATGATAGCAAGAATATTTTTCTGAGTCTCAAAATCATAAGAACCACTATACTATACTTCCTTCCTTGTTTATGCTAAAAACAAACTTCTATTTAAAATAACATTACGAAATCCAAGGGCAATCATGTTAAATATACACATTACACAAGACATTAAATATTAAATGGAGGCAAATAGAAAATTGCATACAATTTTTTTAACTATCATGATCATCGGCTAAAGTATACTCGTGTATAAAATTTTGTGATTATATAACGAATAATATGTACCTAGAAGAGAACTTCAAAACAAAGAAGTTTCTGCTAAACGGCCAACCCAGCGTTGCCAGATGTACGATCATACAATCATTTACCCATTTCACTCATATGCGCTGCAAACAATGTACATGGTCTTTTTTGGTTTCTAATGTCAGTTCTCCAACGAAACAATTATTATTATTTTTTTTTCATTCAGGAAAAAATATCGTTCAGAGAGCGTTTATCTCGCGGTCGTGCGGATGACGAATGGCTTCGAGGCCGTAAAGTGCGAGCGTTTTGCTCGCGAGTACACGGATTCAACTTCGAGCAAGGCGCCCGCGCCTTGATGCAGTCCTCGGGCGTGGGGCGACTGGCGCCCAACGTGTTGCTGATGGGCTACAAGGCGGACTGGACCACCGCACCCGCAGTAGACCTCGTCGCTTACTTCAACGTTTTGCAGTTAGTATTAGTACTTTTAATAATAGCATTTAATTATAAATAAATAAATATACAATAATAAGAATGTGTGTTCTAGTCTTGGCTGGCTACTACCCTCAAGTTGAAATTCGCTACGTTACGTTAACTTTGTGGCAGGCTCACTTCAGAGCGAATTCATATTTTAGCTAGTTGTGTTTGCTGACTTAGACCACATTGAGGCTTAATATTACATTAACTAATATCAGACTTAACACGTGACTTATGTTATATTAACCATAC
The DNA here is from genome assembly GCA_905404145.2 of Biston betularia. Taxonomy (NCBI): domain Eukaryota; kingdom Metazoa; phylum Arthropoda; class Insecta; order Lepidoptera; family Geometridae; genus Biston; species Biston betularia. The sequence goes on from FR989877.1 coordinate 5,006,401, forward strand.
AAATTAAGTAATTGACATTAATCAAAATTGACGCTAACTGTAATGTTTGTCCTACGTTGGGCGCCAAAAATAGGTCATAAACTGTATTATAAGACTCGGTTCTAATTTTCTTTTTTCAGTGCCGCATTTGAAAGTAGGTTAGCTGTGGCCATCGTTCGCGTTGCCGGTGGTCTGGACTACGGCATGATGTGTGAGGGAGAGAGCAACACGCTTGCTGCATCGCTCACGGCCACGTCAAGCGGTAGCGGTGATCTGCGCGTTCGCAGTGCCGCCGGCGCCAACATCATGCATGCCGACTCCGATCTTGACATTCGAACCCCAGACTCACAGCCATCCAGCAGGCATAACCTATCCAGTAAGATTATCTTCTTAAGATTTTTGTAATGAGACGATCATTTATTACTTTCATCTATAAATTACGTCACAATTTTTTTTGTAACCCTTTATAAATACAGCATTTTCAAAATGTAGATATATGACGTCATAAAGGCTCGTCTCTCCCTGTCATACGATGTCACATTTTGTTGCCCCCACTCTCCTCTGTATTTATTAATTAATGTATGATAACATTTAGTTTAGTATTACCGCTTGAAGAAACTTTTTATCGCAAACATCACGGGGGGTTTACACAAACTACTTAATAATAAATATTTTTTTCAGGTTTATTGACTTTGACAACTTCTCGTTCATTCACGATATCGGAATGTAAGGAAAAGGAGAAAGTGGTAAAAGAGAAACGAAAGAAAGACCGGAAAGCCAACGATATGCACCGACAGGTCATCTATAACACCTCTAATGGTTTAGAGATATCCAAGGATCAGCTCACTCAGATGACGTTATTCCAGAGAAAACAGGTGAATATTTGAAAGCTGTCTCGAAAGTTTTTAGGTGCAATTTGTAATCTGTTGCATTTTAAGAGATACGAACTAAGTATTTAGAATAGTGCATTTTAATATCCTTTCTTATTCATGAGGTTCCAGAAGTTATCTTTGAATAATGATTGGATTAGCTATCGATAAACAACTTCATTGTAAAATCTAAATTGTCTTAGTTGATGCCACATATCAATCGATAAATATCTTACGTAGTAGAAGAGCAAAGAGGACTAACGAGTCATGCTCTCCTGAAAAAAACTGAGTATTCTCTGTAGAAACTTCGATTTCGCGTCGCTGATCGCAGAAAATTGATATCGTTGTACGTTAAATATCACTGTAAATGATTATCGTTATATTATACAAAGTCATAGTGCGCAAGTAGACGCCAAAAGTTTTCGACGTAAAAAGCCAGTGTTTTCCTTTTTCAACGTTATATAAAACATTTGTTTATGTTGTGGGGTAGGAGTCGGGTACGTTAGACGTGTGGTGGCTATACGACGACGGTGGGCTGACAATCCTGCTGCCATACATCATATCGCAGCGGTCTGCCTGGGCGCACTGTAAGCTCAGGATCTTCGCGCTCGCCAACCGACACCACGAGATGGAGCTCGAGGAGAGAAAGTAAGGGAATCGTATTCTTACTATAACACTGCTCGATAGATAAATGATCAAACCCTGTGTATTTATTTATTTATTTAATTTATTGGCCTTATAATATATTTATTACACTGGGCAAGTCACAACTACATAATTACAGCAAGATACGTATACACGTCAATATAATATATCTATAAACTAACTTAATAATAATACATTTCTAAAATTCTAATAAAAGTTAATTTATAATGATGTCCCCTTAAACCTACATACACACAAATTACATTAAGAGAAGGAGGATTCGACAAGTCGCAATCGCATAAATTCATTTAATGAATAAAAGGGATTAAGTTGACAGAACTTCTTAATCTTCCTTTTAAATTCATTCGCAGGTAAATTTCTTATACTGCATGGCAAATTATTAAACATGCAAATTTTATTAAGAATACCTTGCTTTTCCACTTTAACCAGCCTAGTTCTGGGTTTAAAAAGATTTTCTTTATTTCGCAAATTGTATGAATGCACATCTCTATTTTTAATCAGTTTTGCGTCATGAATTTCAAGAAGGCAAGTATAAATATATAAAGATATCGCTGTCATGATTTTATTATCCTTGAAATGTCTTCTTCTGTACCATCACGCTCAAGGTCAAGTACATAAATATGTAAGTAAGTATTATGAGTTTAGATAGGGTGAAGGCACACAGCGCCATTGTGCCTCTAAACTAAGCAAAGCTTGTGCTATGAGAACAAGTTGACTGACATAATACTCGTAGCTTTACTTTTTTGTATAATAGCTCTGTACTCTTACTAGCAAAATATTGTATTTCCATTAGACAGTTATGTAAAGGTGAATAATGGAATGTTTCTAGCATGGCGAACTTGCTCGCTAAGTTCCGCATAGACTACTCCTCCCTGACGATGGTGCAGGACATCACGGATGCGCCGCAGCCGGGAACCAAGAAAATGTTTGATGAACTCATTAAAAAATTCACGGACGAGGCTTCAGACCCAGGTAACGTAATAAAATTAATTACGGTTTGATCCACTTTTATCATACGAACCGCTATACACTAGACTTTGCTACCCGAGTTGGTGTTCCCCGATAGCCACAAACTGGTTGCCTGCGAGTCACAAATGAATCAGTTTTTCCTAGTTAAGGGTTCCACCGTAGACCACATCATCGCTTAATAACGCGAGTTAGCGGTCAAACGTAAACCTAAATACAACTTAATCCTACTAATATTCTAAATGCGAAAGTTTGTAAGTATGTTTGCTACTCTTTCACGCAAAAACTAATAAACAGATTTGGATGATATTTGGAACACAGATATTTTTTTTAATAATTTAATATTGCGGGGCGTAGCTAGTATCTATACAAAAATACGTTTTAAACTTAAAATCATAGAAGATCAAATAAATAAATTAAAATAGGTAAGTGTTAAAAATTTCTGGTAGTGTAGTGTATATTGCGGGTAGTGTACAATTATTTAAATCAATTAGAACTGCATAGTAATCAAGTCGCATACCAAGCAAGCAGCGGCAAAAATCTATCCACACCTTTTATCTCGCGACAACAAGACAGAAGTTTCTATATTTCATAGTCTTTTCGTGTTTCCACACGAGACTATTTGTCGTCGCGCTGAGGGTTGTGGTTTTGTGATTTATTATAAGTTTGTGTGTGACCACATTAATGCGATCTAGAATAGATCACGATCATCTGTTTACTTTGAATTTTAAGACACTCATATTGAATTTTACGAGAAACACAAATACGTTCACATCCTCTCCGTTTGAAATAAATTAAAACGCTTATTAAGCACATGGGCAATGCCCATCACGTAAGCTTTGGTCGTGTATGTTTGGCTGACTACTGGGGCAACAATAGTGCTGAGATGGATCAGTTTGTTATAATTGTATGTTTTCTTTGTTATACAAGTGTATTATGTCGAATAACTTACCTCGAATTGTAATTTAAAAAGTTAATTTAGAATTCACTGGTTTTAGAATCCCGCATCAGCGAAACGGAGCTCCTGACCCTGGCGGAGAAGACGAACCGGCAGCTGCGACTGCGTGAGCTGCTGCTGGCAAACTCCAAGGACGCGCGTCTTGTCGTCATGTCACTGCCCATGCCTAGAAAGGTATACCACAGCCTTCTTGCCTAGAGCATGCTTGCCTAGAAGATACCGATGCACTCTCGACTTGAAGACACCCAGATTGTATCCAACGGGGAACACCCACACAGGCAGCGCATTCCACTGTCTACCAGTCCGCATGTTTTTGGAACGTCGACCATGCCGCTTTTTTGAACTTCTGGCTGTCCATAAACTACCTATGTAGTTCTGAAGCTCTTGTTCATCTCATTGCTTTCACATAAAAAAAGGTCTATACAAATAGGTACCCTTCATACAGGTTTTTTTATTTAGGTATCTTTTGGGTCTTGACAAACACATACATTAGTGGGCAACGCAATGAATTCCTTTTTACGTTTTGGCCCTAAATATAGTATCAGTCTTGTACATCATAGGTAAAACTTATATATGATTATGATGTATGTGTTCAGGGCTCGGTGTCGGCGCCGCTGTACATGTCGTGGTTGGAGATGATGAGCCGGGACCTGCCGCCCATGTTGTTCGTGCGCGGGAACCACACCTCAGTGCTCACCTTCTACTCTTAGAAACCACACCAGAACCCAGAACCACACAAAACTTCCAGCGGGCGCTGGACAACCGAACAGCTGAACGTGAACAGTTCCTCTGACAGCTGCATTCCAAAAGTCTCGTATAGACGCGTTCAGAAACGGCCAAGAAACCTTTTACTGCGTTCATAAACTAATAAATTTAAAAAAATGTACTTTAAAGGATCAAGCATGGCAAATTAAAAAATAAATTGCGAAATGTCAAAATAAAATCAATCATATCGAAAAAAAAACCATTCAACCAAATGTAAGTAATAAATATATTTTCGGGACTTCAGGGTCAGACATACAATAAAAGTTGTCCATAATGATGAATACAATGATCTTTAATTTTAGAGGTACCATTTCATGGAACCATGCGTAAAAGTAGGTACAATATTTTAGTTTCTGATAAACGAACCATCACTTACTAATGGACAGACAAAATGACATGGTTGAACTAAATATGGCATGTCGAAAACATAAGTGATACATAATTTGATCAAAGAATTAGATATTAATTAATATGTAAATAAGTACATGACCTGTAGTTTATATTCCAAATTGAGTAAATAATTAAAAAAAAATCTTTAGGTGATGTAGTAGGTACGTACAATTTTATTATTGATCTACACACTTAAAAGGAGCTAAAGAATTTAAAGTCAAGGTTTAACTTATTTTATAAGTAAGTACATACTTACATAATACTTTAAGGATATCATCACTAACATTATACTATATATAAAGTTAAATTTATTTATATACATGACCATTAAGTACATTTAAATCTTACTATAATGATTAACTTTTTAGTAGATTTAAACTAATTTACTTTTCAATGTAGTGATAGATAGAAGTTGACGAAGGCAAGGAAAACGAAAGAAAAATTATCAAAATTATTTTTTAGTATTTTTTTGTTTTATTTATGCATGAATCACGTTTCATTATGTCAAAAACCAGTGCAAATCAAGACGAGGCCGCGCGCGCGTTGTGCTCTTCTATTACTCCTTGAAGTAGGCCACCGGATGTGGTTAAAAATACATATAGTCTGAAAATCCGACGTAATGAAAACGTAAATGAAACAAAAACATGTGTCAAAACTACGTCAGTTTCCATAATAAAATCTTTTTTAGTACTTAGTAAATGATGGTACATAAGTTAAAACCAATGACGATTATAAATAATAATATTGGAATAATCTAATAAGGTACATTACATATTTGACACCATTGTGTCTTTGTATGTGATTAAGTATTATTTAGTAAGTACACAAAACTTGCACAACTTAGTTACCAAAAAGTAAAATATAAGTAGGTAATTGAAATATTAATTTAGTAGTACAAGTTTGGTCAAACAGACCCACATAACGTAAATAGATAATTTAATAAATATAGGATACAAGAGAACAAATCTCGATTATTATATGTGATATTTCAAATGTATTTAATTATGTTTTAATTTTATTTTTTATCAATTTATTAATGAGCATCTTTCATACCTCTGTTAAGTTAATTCTAAGTTAAATTACATGTAAAAAAATCAACATGTACTGTTCTATTGTCGTATTTTACCAAATTGTACGTAAAAAGAACAAAGACAAAGGCTATATTTATTAAATAAATGTTGTTACTTAATGTATGTAACTTGAGTTTAATTTAATTAATCTATCTATACTATTATAAAGAGGAAAGATTTGATTGTTTGTTTCTTTGTATTGAATAGGCTCCGATACTACTAGACCGATTTCAAAAATTCTTCGTTGGGAAGCTACACTATCCCCGGGTGACAAAGGCTACTTTTTATCCCTGTATTCCAACGGGAACGGGAACTACGCGGGTGAAACCGCGAGGCATCCGCTAGTCTTTTATAATTTTCTAAGTAATGTGCATGGTAGTCAAAGTTCTTATTAGGGTATTCGTATGGTTAGCTGCCTCTTTGAAGTCAAAAATCTGCCACCAAACATCAAATGGTATGTTCCAGCAGTCTCACTTAAGAACCAGTTCCCATGTTGTGGTTTCGGAAAAGTCCAAAATGAGTTTCTTAAAATCAAGAGTAAATAGGTTCCTTACAGGTAAGGTCCATCCTAGACCACATCGTGGCTTAACATCAGGCAGGATGTAGTCAAATGCGAATCTATCTACATGTATTAAAAAAATATGGTGGGGAATCTTCTTGAACCCTTCCGATTATTCGTCTGAGTGAATCTTCGTTAACAAAAAAGAAATAAACAAAGCTCAGATTAAAAAACAAATAGTTCCTAATTAGGTATCTATGGGTTATCTTATACGTCATTATATAAAGACGTTCAGAGAGAAGAGTGTTTACGTCAAGTTTCATGTCACTTTGTTCAGCAAAACATGTTTTTCCAATTTATCATCAAACTTTTTCAGAAAAAAAAATAGTTAGTTATTTTGTTATTATAAACGCTGTTATGTATGTTGTACCTTGATTCTGCGGTTAGGGAATATCTGACATAAGATATAACTGAACTTTACAAGATCTGAGTGGTCTAATCTCGGGGTCGATTCAACTACAAGATGAGTCAAAACACTAAGACGAAATCTGGCCTTCGGAAACCAGCCAAAACTGAAGGTATTTTAAAACAGAAACAAAAATCTCGCATTCGTCAACATTTATCTAGTTTTGTATCAAATTTTGTCGACGTAACCGATCTAGCTGGAGTGGCGATAAGTAGCACAACACAATGCAAAAAAAATGTTAACACTTATTGCTTTACAAGAACCCCTGTAGCCTAAATCATTAGAAAATCAGCGTCGCCAGCGTTGCTCGCTGCGAGTACTCCACCCCGTTGTCGGTATTTTGGCGAATCCTTTGAGTGTTACGCAAGTACGTCGCAGCGAGTCGTAACAAGCTCAGTTGTTCATGTGCTTATAGCGAATAAGAGCCCAGGTGCAGGCAAAAACATTCGATGCCACGTTCCCAATCAGTCACCACGAGACCGGCTTGCTTTGCACTCGAGTAATGTATACTCGCTCCATTTTACATACGCGGTTATAAAATTACTAAAATTTTATCGCAATTCAACCGTCGTATGTTTATCTCTACAGTAGTGTTTTTAATAATGTTATCGCATACTTTTCTATGAGCGATGGATGTTCAACTTTTAAGCGAGTGTAGACAGACAGGTGAGTTTTGGGATTAGTAGGTATAAGATTACAGAATGTTGTGTTGAAGGCTTCAAAGTCTTGAAGATCAATGCAAAGTTGCTTGTCTGTCGGTTTTCTACCGGATACATTTTGGATAGTGCGCTTTAGATTCCACCCTGCCTATTCTACTATCGAACAGCCAGGAGCTCTAAAAAGCGACACCACTTCATGCTGCCCGTATCGGTGTTCCCCGATAAATACAATCTGCGTACCTTCAAGTCGCGAGTGCAACGGTTTTGTCTAGGCAAGCGTGCTCCATTGTAGACCGCATCTTCGCTTAACATCAGGTGAGATGGCGATCAAACGCAAGCGTATACGATAGAAAAAAAGTGTACCTAAAGATAAACCAAGCAACGCCAACGAACACTCGCCAGTTAGTCGACGATATTATAGAAATGATAAGATTGTTACAGGACTGGGATGGAATGTGCACTAGAAGAAACGCCCATGTTCGTTAAGCCGACGACATTAAATATGACGATTGTATTAAAATCGTCAGTATCTAAATCTTTTATAACCAAATTTACAGGTGCAGCAAAAGTAACAGAGACTGCCTTTTCTTCGGCTAAAGAAAAAGAGGCGAGTTACTCTACTTATTAGTTTTACTATTTGTGTATTCCCTAAATGCATGCTTTATATCTCCATCTCGCCTGATGTTAGTCGAAGATACCGTCGAAACTGCATGACCTGAAGTAATTGTTTGGCTTCTATAAAATACTTTGAAACTAAATTTACTTTAGTACTCTAGAGATACTCTACTATAGAGATATCTGTCTTTGTTAATTTAGTTTTTTATAAATTAACTTTTTTTGATATTATATTCTAAACTTCGGTCATTGAAGAACTTTTGACGACGACAACGATTTAATTACTTCATAATGAATAACCCATATTCATGAGTAAATAACTTGCATTGCTTAATTGCATGACACTAAAAGTAGTAATAATTTTGTGCAGCGTTTGAAAAGAGCACTAACTCTCAAAACAAGTGGGCATGTGAATCCGACTCCAGAACTGACCACATACGGGATCAAGCTAGGATGGATCCAAGTAAGTTATAATCTGATTTTACAAACTGTTCATCAAATTACATTTTAATTACACCCCACCTGATCTAGTTATTCACTACAAGTAACTCTCGTTTAGAGAATTTCTTCGGGAAGGTTTATGTATACGTCCGTGTGAAGTCGGAGCGGGTCGCTACCATGGTAAATATTATCTGTTAAGGATCTACTAGAAATTTAATAGAAAAATTGTACTGTTACATGGATTTTGAAGTCGAGCGTATACATTCGGATACATTATCGAACAGTCAACAGTCTAAAAAACCACCAACGTTAGTTTACATTAACATCATGCAATTTTCGCAGACACAGCCGTGTCTACATGAGTACGTGAACATTTTTAAACACTAAGAAGTCCTTCTGATTATCATGTTTCAAGTGTTCATTCAATGTAACGAGTTTTTTGATCCTGTAGCTATAAAGCAGTGTAGTTAAATTTTAGATGTAGATGATAGATTTGTAGCTGCAACAGCAAACTGTATCCGCCGATTTTATTATCATCAGTGAATTGTCTTCCGCTATGGAAGCAAAAAAACGTATTCTCGTCAAAATGTACGTGCCTAGTTAGTTTTTAGTAAGTATATATGTTGTGTCATGAACAGGGCGTGCTCACCCCGTGCCTGCTGAACATCTGGGGAGTGATGCTGTTTCTGCGCATCTCGTGGATAGTGGCGCAGGCTGGTATTGGCCTCACCGTGCTAATCATCCTCATGTCGGGCGTTGTCTGCCTAATCACTACTATGTCTCTCAGCGCTATATGCACCAACGGAGAACTTGAAGGAGGTATCGTTATAATCAGTCAAAGTTAACAGCTGGATATTGTCACTGAGCCCGAACTTCAATTTTTTTTTTCCATGCCACTACAATTACGAATAATCCTACGTAAATTGTCAGGCAACTGAGATTCTGGGTATCAAGATATACCTACTGCGTCAGCGTTTGATATCACACACCTGGTCTAACCTTCGCGGAGATTGGACTCGTCACAATAACGGATTCACACACACCACCAAATATTACCTTATACCTATATATTACGGTTGTACGAGTGTTTACGTCCGTATGTTAAGTATAAAGAACTTATTGCTGTATAGCCGGGCTCAAGCTCTCATGACTGTAAGGAAAGCCTTCTCCCAATTGAGGTACAACGAAAAATAATAATTTAACACGTATAATAATGTATACGAAAGGTTCAGAAGCATCCTGTCAGTAATCATCTAATCATTCCTCTTGTCTTCTTTCTTAATCGGTCTTGGTTGCCTGGAAGAGATCGCTCTTAGCGATAAGGCCGCCATTTGTGACACTAGCTCATAAGATTCTTTTGTTTTCTGTACTTTTATTTTCTTTTTGGTGTGCTCAATAAAGAGCTTCCATCCATCTATCGTTCTACTTCGAAAGATTTCTGCGCATGCAATTTGACATGTACAAATTGTGTCGCATGTACAACCTACATAGTATTATTGTACAATCACATCATCGCTTACTAACAGGCGAGTTGGTGGTCAAACACGGACTTATCTGTAATAAAAAAATGACGTTAACTTCTGTAATCACACCAATATTACCTCCTTAAAATATTGACCACTATCATCTATCATATTATCTATTTACTAATCTATTCTACTATGCATGTTGATCTCGCCATTGATAAGAAGCAAGCGACGGGCCTCCTAGAAAAAAATCGTCACCACCGCCTAACATAGTTCACTGTCGTCTATCCTCGTGTTGTGAAGACTTGCTTTTTTGTTGATCGTTTTCATTTGCATCTCTCCTCAGGAGGTGTATATTACCTGGTATCCAGATCGTTGGGCGCGGAGCTCGGCGCGTCGGTAGGCATCATATTTGCGTTCGCAAACGCGGTCGCAGCCAGTATGAACACCATTGGTTTCTGCGACTCACTGAACGAGCTCCTCAAGTCTCACGGAGCGAAAATCATTGACAATAGCATGAATGACACGAGGATCATTGGATCTATAGCTTTGTTTGTGATGTGCTTAATTTGCGCTGTTGGGATGGATTGGGAGTCCAAAACGCAGGTGAGATTCACGATCGAAGACATTATAAACCGATGTCAGACGTTTTGGTTTAGTTTTAAAATGGCACAGTGGCGACATATACTTTGTACGTTCTTCGACGTCGCACTAAAGTACACGAATCACCAAGCTGAAGTAAAGAAGTGCAGGATTACCTCAAGTGGAACACGGCACTTACCGGGTGGTATTCGCGGAACTGACACCGGCGTAGAGATAAACAACTTGAAGGTTAGATGACATCGTAAAGTGTGTCAAAACGTGATGGATGAGGCTCTCACAGGACCAGAAAGAATGGCTTCAACGAATGGAGGCTTATACTCAGCAGTGGGTGGAAAGGATTGATTAGATAAATATTTTCCGCAACATTGACACATACAGAACCAGCCCAATATTGACGCGGCTGCCCTGCGGCCATAATGGCCACCACAGGCCGAGCTTGTTTGTAGCAGGCTCCCCTATTTGCTACCGCGTCTGCCACCATTAAGCACTGTATGGTATGGCAGTATGAACAGTCTAGGTAGTTTTAGCCACTAAATACCTTAGGCCGCGTCTACATGCTAAGTGAAGATTTTAGAACTACATAGGTTAGCCGTCTTTGAAATTTACTTAAATCTCTTATATCGCTAATATGCAATTGTAATTGCATATTAGCGATATAAATAATTAGATAATTATCTATGAGAATATCTGTTTGTTCCAGAATTTCCTTATAATAGTGATCGTACTCGCGATTGGAAATTACATAATCGGCGTGAGTATAGGGCCACGAAATAAGCAGCAAATAGCAGAAGGTTTCGTTGGGATCAGCTGTAAGTTTTGGTGAATTGATTAAGCCGTTTATTTATTTCTGATTAGATTATTTTCGTGTATCTGTTTTTTTGTTTGTTTAATTGGTAAAATATAAATCATAATACCAATAAAAAAAAGTAACTTCAAAAACTGTCAAACCGTTAATTAATTAGTCCATAAATAAATTAAAATAAAAGAAATAAATAGGTAAAAAAATTGAACTATGTAGAATTAAATGAAATATTTTAATAATTTTTTATAATTTGTAGTGGAGACGGCGAAGAAAAATTGGGCCCAAGATTATAGAGTGACTGAAGGTGTACAATATAATTTCTTTAGCGTCTTCGCAATGTATTTTCCGGCAGTTACTGGAGTTCAAGCCGGAGCTAATATATGCGGAGATTTAAGGGTCAGTATACTGCTTAGTAGCAGAACATCTGGTAGGTACTGCGGTGGTACCTACCTAGACGACCTCCTGCTAAGGAGATCTACCATCAAGTGGATGAGTGCTAAAGAAGCGATATCCTGAAATTTGTTTTGTTACTCAAAGTTCTATGTATTGCTGCAATAAATAAAATAAATAAATAAATATCGTAGGACTATACACACAGCGCCATCTGGCCCCAAACTAAGCAGAGCTTGTGTGATGGAAGTCAGATAACTGATAGAATACATAAATACTTTTTTTTTGTAAATACATACTTATAATACATACAGAACACCCAGACACAGTACAAACATTTGTTTATTCACAAAATGTTTGCCCTGAGTGGGAATCGAACCCACGCCTTAAAGGCAGATATACCACCAATGAGCCAACGGGGCTGTCAATGGTCAATGAGCATGCATTACTCTTACTTGCTCGCAAGGAACGTGACTCGCAAGTGTATTAGTGACTTGAATAGTCGAGTACGTAGGTACTGTAACACCGACCTTCCTCACTTATGTTTGTTTTGTATCTCACTTGAGGCTCTAGACGTATCGTTGCTATTAAAACACCCATCGGACTACAATTCACGACGTATTGTTGGAAATATGAAACTCGGCAGAATCTTGTTTCATAACTCTTTTCATACAACCGTGTTATAAAACGATAAAGTCACCTTCCCATGTTCTTCTTATATCAGTTGCAGTACCTACTATCCGAAATTTGACTATAGCTAAATAGTAGTTAGTTAGTATCCTACTAATATTATAAATGTAAAAGTTTGTATGGTTTAGTTTTGATGTTAGGATGTTTGTTACTCAATCAGGCAAAAAAAAAATTGGCTGAAATTTGGCAAACATATTTTTTTTACTATTAATATATAGAGTACTTTTTAAATAAGAAAAATGTTAGGTTACTTTGGGATTATCCAAAAACGAACTACAATATTTTTTTACAATATAGAAAGAGAAAAGTTATTACGTTAAAATTCTATGGTTAAAGTACTGGCTTGTGTGTATACCGAAGACAGACCAGCGACCCGCAAGCAGCGTCCGATCACGAGTATGACGCATGTGCCAGCTAATAGCCCTCATCAACCATAAATAATAATGATTATTAGTAGGATCGTATTTTTTCATCAGGATCCTGCGACGGCCATACCGAAAGGCACGTTTTTGGCAGTTCTGATATCGATGACTTCGTACCTCGTGATGGCAGTGATGGCCGGCATGGGAGCACTGAGGGACGCGAACGGAAACACTGACGATCTCACACAAACCGTTATAGAATCTTGCAAACCTAACTGTGACTACGGGCTGCACAATAACTATGAAGTAAACCCATTTTTTTTAAATAATTATTATTTATTGATTTTTTTTCTGCAGATAGGCTTGCGTTTGACTGCCAACTGGTCTGATGTTAAGCGAACATGTGGTCTACGGTGGAGCACGCTCGCCTAGTAGAAATCGATTCACTTGCGATTTGAAGGCATCCAGATTGTATCTATCAGGGAACACCCACACGGGCAGCAAATTCCATTATTTAGGTTCGTACAATGAAGGTAAATTCGGGCCGTTTAGTTCGAGTTTTTGGAATATCGACAATGATACAGTGTCGCTTTTTGGGGCTCCTGGCTTTCCGATAGTGGAATGGGCAGGGTGGAATTAGATCATGTCGATCTGAAGCGCACTTACCAAAGTGTATCCGGTAGAAAACTGACAGTTAAGCCACTTTACGACGATGGCTTTGGAGCCATTTCCGAACAAGATGTTAAAGCACACCTAGCCAGGAATGGAACTGGCTCTTAAGTGAGGCTGCCGGAACACACCGTTAGGTGCTTGGTGGCAGATTTTCAACTTGAGGATGGTAGCTAGCCGAGTACTAGAAAGTACCCTACTACCATGCTATGGTTTCCTCACGATGTTTTCCTTCACCGGCAGCTCAAGCTCATTATTGTAGTTTGAATCCCGCCCTTCGGCGTGCGAACCGACAGCGCTGACCACTGAGCTATCATCGATACAAATATTACATGGAACTGACCAGACAATTGTTGTTTTTTTTAAAGATAATGCAGTTAATGTCTTTCTGGCCGCCGTTGATCTACGGCGGGTGCTGGGCGGCGACGCTGTCGACGGCGCTGACGAACCTGCTGTCGGTGCCGCGGCTCATCCAGGCGTTGGGCACGGACCGCATCTACCCTGGACTCATCTTCTTCTCTAAGCCCTACGGTCGCCATGGCGAGCCCTACAGGGGTTACGTGCTCACTTTCCTTGTGTCGCTGGTGTTTCTACTGATTGGTAGGTTTAGCGCTGCCAGGCGTCCGGATAAAGCCGGACATAGTTGACTGCATGTCCGGACTGCATGGACTTTTTGATTGCATGTCCGGCCAAAATAAACGGTGTCCGGCTTTTGTTAGTTTGACTATTTACATTTCGAAAACGAGCGAACGCCGAGCGTGGCCGAGCCAAGGACTTATCGGTGTGTTCCGGTAGCCTGACTTGAGAGCCAGTTACATTCCAGGTTAGGTGTTGTTTACCATCCTTGACCACACCGTCACAGTGAGCTGTGGTCAAACATCAAGCGTGTCAATCATTAAAAAAAAATAGAAGAAATCGATCCACTCGTGACTTGAAGGCACCAAGATTGCCTGCGTGCTCCGCATGTTCGCTTAACATCAGGCGATAATCTTTATCTCATATTTTACTAAAAGTACTGTAAACAATCCTATTCTATCCGGCGTTGATTTACCAAACTGTTTTATTTTTGTCCGTTTTTACAATAAACATTACATTTTCAGCGGACTTGAATACGATAGCGCCTCTTATTTCAAACTTCTACCTGGCTTCATATGCGCTGATCAACTTTTGTACTTTTCACGCAGCATATGTCAAATCTATCAGCTGGAGGCCAACTTACCATGTGAGTACATACATTTTTTAGCCAATATTATTTGTTTGGCGGAGAAAGGACTGCATAGGGACGCGACCTCAGAAAAATCAGAATCCTGACCTAGCAAGGCGAATTTGCTATAATTTCCAACATTTTTAAGAATTAGATGTAACACGTTGCAACGCAACTATAACAATGGCAGCATAGTTAAAAACAATTCAAACTTGTAGGGAATTCCGCTAAATTCTTTCTGTTGTTTGTATAGTGTTGCCAAATTTATTGACTGAAAATTTATATTAGTTACTAAAGTGAAATTGATTTACTTTATAAAACCTAATGAGTTTAGGTAGGGTAGGTAATTTTTTCTGTACTAGAGCCTTTATATATTTCTTGTTACGCCACGACGACAGGGCTATGTGAAAAAGCATGTTGAGCTTAAATCTGCAGGGACGGTTTTAGTTGTGAATGAGACCTGAATTCTTCTGCAAGCACACCAGATTGCCTATAGAAATTACTGCGTGTAAGCTTTTGTCTTGACCCATGGATGTTGAGGATCTTAGAACTTGTCAACTATATTGCGATTTGCGCAAAACTGGAAAAAATTTTCAAAATATTTGGGATTTAGAACGTAAGTAGAATCTTTTTACCAAAATTTTAATGACAGTCACTTTTGCATTGCAGAGATTTAACAAATGGATATCTTTTTTTGGATTTATGATGTGCTTGTGTATTATGATGGTGATAAGCTGGATAATGGCGCTCACAACAACCCTTATTTTCATAGCTTTGTATCTATTGGTGGTATATTCTAAACCAGGTAAGTGACAATTATGTACCTTGTAAACTTAATAATTACTAAGGTTGAATACTTATACAACGAAAAATATGCGTCTTTCTGTTCGTATGTCACCTTTTTATAACTTAGGCTAAACCTAATTTGATAAAAGTCAGGAAAGTTAATCAAAAGGACAGTACTTTAACATATAGAAGCGAATGCTAATTTCGAAGTATGATAAAAACCATCGTAAGGAAATCATGGCATGGTGCGCATGGTGGTAGAGTAGTCTCTAGTACTCGGCTGGCTAGCTACCACCCTCAAGATGAAAGTCTGCCGCCAAGCACCTAACGGTGTGATCCGGCAGCTTCACATGAGAGCTAGTTCCATTCAATCACCTAACCTGTCAACCATAAAAAGCATACAAAATTAGTTTGCTTTTGATCATAATAGTGTTAACAATGTAAACAGAATCCTACAACGTAGACTAACGTTCATTTAAAGGCACCTTGCATGCATACTAGACAGGAATTCACAATCCCTACAGATTTCTATGTTATAGCTTCTAGCTGTAGGTACCTACGTATGAAAAGAGTGAAATCGTGGAATTGGAGAATATCAACCATGAGTAGATGACAATTTAGTCGTTTGTCCAGACGTCTGATAATAGAAAAGGGGATGTGGATCAGAGTAAACAGTTTACAATTAATTTAATGTTCGTATTTCAGAGGCTACTTGGGGTAGCAGTACCGAAGCCCAGCGCTACCGAGATATTGTGTCAAAAATCTTGTTATTATCACGTCGCCCCCAGGTTACGAAGGCGTTTAACCCTCAAGTAAGACAAACTAAGAGTTTTAACTAACAAATAAATATAATATTTACGTCCACTTATTGTCAAGTCTTTTAACTAAAAAAAAAACTTTGTTTCGAAAAATGAGAAAATATTGGGAAATTACACCAAGATAAAATCGAATAGTTTATTATTGTTCTTGATAAAAAATAATACACCCGATAACCATTAATACAGTCGTTTTCTAAAGTAAACATGATCGGAAAAATAGTGTAAGACACCCTAAAAACGTACGTACCTATAGGTACATAAAGCAGCCAAAAGGGTGGCCTGAAACCAAAACTCGAGGACGTTTGCCCATAGGAGAACCTTACGTCCATCTTATTAGTTTGGGGCCAGATAGCGCTGTATTAAAATGTCCTCCAATATTAATTTATGATTGTTGTGGATAATTATGATGCATCATAACCTAGTAACCTTGATACTTGGTAGGTGCTGGTGTTGGCTGGAAAGCCGTACTCTCGTCCGGCGTTGCTTGACGTAGGGAATCTGCTAACAAAGCAGGGCTCCTTCATGATTGTCGCTGATTTGGAACAGGTGAGTACCTACAGACTTATCAGTAACTAGCAGAGTTTTTGGAACACGATGAACTCATTTCACAGCATTGTCTAAAACTTTAATTTTTCAAATATTTATGTATAAAACAGTGATTCAAGTAGTTCAATTATATAGTGTCGATTAAATGTGAAACGTGGCTTTTCTTGTTGATTTTAAAACTTCTTTGAAGCTATCAAAGTGAAGTCACCACTATTTTACTCGGGTATGACTGGACTCAACGTTGACTTAATTTGTGGGAATTTGACTTACAATGATTTTCTGGTATGCCGAATCCAAAGAAGAAGAACCTTCACCTCGTGATAGCCCATATATCACTTCTAGATATGAGATTTTCAAAATTTACGCTTCTCCATTAATCTGTTACAGCGTGAAAAGTAATAAAGATCGAGAACTATCATATTTTTAATAAATGATGTAGGTGATGAAAAAATGTAGGCATTTTAAAGTTCTCAACACTTTGCCTATTTAGCTTAGATACGTGATGCGGCCTTCAAAAGAAGTGGTGTGTTACAGAACGTGCTGTCTCCGATGGATCGGGGCGGGCGCATCCGGCTGGGCGAGGAGTGGGTAAATTCGCGCGATCAGCGCGCTCTGTTCGTTCTGCTTCACGGGTTCGACCTGGAGCGGGGGCTGCGCGCGCTGGCCGGCGGCGCCGGTCTCGGACTCCTCTCACCCAATATCCTACTCATTGGATTCAAGACAAACTGGCTCACGAGCGAGGAGGCTGACGTGCATAACTACGTTCGGGTTATTCGGTCAGATTTATTGCCTCGATTCGAAGCTGTCCTAATTTTACCATCAGTCAGTACCTACTAAACACTGATAGGTACAATTGGGATTAATACTTTGACGGACAGATGGTGTCACTGCATTTTATTATTTTCTACATAAAGTCGCGAATTACGCACACGAATTACTTAGTCTGGCGTTAACTTTGACTCATACATACTTAACTAGATTTTATCATGAGGCATTTAAAAACATTTAGATGGGTAAAAGAAAGTGCGTTGCCAAAAAAAAATCCACGAAACATGATCAAAACTAATAAGTAATTCAGCACATCAACTATAGTTTTAATGTAAAGGGGCTTAACAAAACGTAATACATATATCTTATACTAGCTGGCTCCTCGTGGTTTTACCCGCGCAGTTTCCGGTCCCGTGGGAATACAGGAATAAAGTAGCCTATGTCACCCGAAGATAGTGTAGCTTTCCAACAGTGAAATCATTTTTGAAATCGGTCCCGTAGTTTCGGAGTCTATTCAATACAAACAAACAAACAAACAATCAAATCTTTTCTCTTTGTAATAGTATAGATAGATGGATAAACAAAACAATAATTTGTGAATGATTCGTGTCAGCAGATTAGCGTTCGAGGAAGATCTGTCAGTGGCGGTGCTCCGCGCACCCATCACGTCCCGGCCAGCGTACAAGTCCGGGCACCTGGAGCCACCGGCGGCGGCAAATGTAAGCGTGCGTCAGAGCGAGGCGGTCGCGCACTCTCTGCTGCTGCAGCTCATGCACGCTAGCTCGGAAGAATCTATCTCCACATTAACGTTAGGTCAGTCGCGACTATAACAAACTTAAGTTTTGGCGGAAACGCCAACAAATCTTGACCCTGCATTGTATTGTTTTTTAATACTTGTATTTTTTTTCGAGAATTTAAGTTTATAATTTCTGTAGTTTAATTATAAAGTGAAGAATTACAAGTCCAAGCGTAAGCAAGAGCGTAGTGCAAGTGTATAACGTGGTGAAACATTCTTGTCACTGGCAAATGCACGAAGTGTGTTGACAAAAAAAAAGAAAAAGATATAATTATACATTGAGCATGGGTAAGGCTACCGAAACATGAATGGGTAAGACTGACTAATTGATTATAGGTAGGTACGATGTTTTTTTATTAGGTAGTGATTGATTCTGGCGTTACATTGCGGAAGTTCATATTTATATATAAGAGAATTTATATTTAAACTTGAAACGATTTTATTTGCCTTTGGACATTTTATGAGTATTAATTTGAAATAAACATAAAATCTAAAAAAAAAATGACAAATAAAAATATCTATTTTGTTAACTAATTAAAATAACCATTGGTAACCCGTATCGTTTAATAACCCGATTGACATTTGGAATTACCTTTTATGACTTAAAGTATCATACTTTAAGAATAAGTGATTATTGAATTATTAGGAAGTAGGTAATTATATTTTTTATGGGCATTTAATCATATTGACATTTCATTGTTTGTTATGTTTGTGACACTATTTATAAGAATGGATAAATTACCTGTAACTTTACCAATAAAATTAAAGAGAGAACATGTCGCATAAGTTTCTTGATTTTTCTTCATCAGGAAAACATGACGAGACAGAATCCGCAACCAAAAAAACAAGGATATCTATGCAGAGTCCCTCCGATGAGAGAAAAGCTATGCTTTATGGTTATCAACCGTTGTCTTTTGATGTAGTAAGTAAAACTCGAATTCTTTTGAATTGTATTTCACCTTGGGGAGTTTTTAATTACTGTATTCGTAAAAAGTATGGAACGCTAGCTAGAAGTAGGTACGCTATCAAACATTGAGGGGCGACATGGATATTTGAAGTAGGTATCTGTGTTTCCGCTGTTCTTTTTTTTCTTGTAACGTTAAAACAAAATACCAAGACGCTGTAAAGGCGGTAAGAGATAACGCCTGTGGTTCCCAAAACTTTGCGGAACAAAATTAAGTCCCAAGCATCTTTTTATTGACTCTTACGCAGTTTGATATCAGTGTATACCTTACAAACGGGGACCATAAATAGAGGATTCTTTATTTTCCCCTCCAACTCATTCAGTGCTAACTGATCTATATCTAGATACGTTATCCAGGATAGGTACTAACGTACACACAGTCACGCACGTATATTTTCGCCATGAACACAGTTATAGCGGTGATAGCTCAGTGATTAGCGTGGTCTGTTCACAATTTTATAAGCCAAAAGGCGTGAAGTCAAATCCCAACAATTGCTTGAGCTGCCAGTAAAGGCATACATCGTGAGGGTATATAGGTAGGTACTTTCTTAGTACCTAATCGGCTGGCTAGCTATCAAGTTGCAAATCTGCAGACAAGCACATAACAGTGTATTCCGGCGGCCTCAAGTACAATTCCAAGTAGGGTGTGCAACGATTACACCGTGACTTGTCAGGTGTGGTCAAACACAAATCATGTCAAAAAAATCCCTATTTTGACCCAAGGCATTTTTGTAGGCAATAAGCACACTTAATTCTACACAAGTAATAAATAAAAGTATGTTTGTTGTTGTGGTTTGCAGTCGAAACCAATAGACGCTTGGTGGCTGTATGACGACGGTGGGATCAATGTTCTGGTGCCATACATGATCGCGCGGCGCGGCTTCAAGGACAAACGGACCCTCAGGATATTTGCGCTGGCTAGGGCCGAACTCACTATCGAAGACGCCGAACAAAGGTATACGAGTACCTATGTTCTTCTTTACTATGGAAACTGACGTAGTTTTGTCACATTTTTGTTTTATTTATGCGCGCGTGCCGTGCGAATCAAAACAAGACCACGCACGCGTTGTACTCTGTCTTGCCTCCTTGAAGAAGGCCACCGGATTTGGTCGAAGCTTTAGTCGGAGTATCCGACATAAATGAACGTGATAATTTTATTTATAAAACAAGAAAAAATATTCTTCATTATGTAACGAATGTACATAATTATAGAATAGAATATAACTTTATTATACACCAAAAAAAAAACACAACAACATACAAATATGAAACATAAAAAAAAGAGATAATTAACATAACAAAACAATATGATGCATAATTGGTATATGTTATTTCTGTGGATGTGTGTTGTTAATATATGTTTAATTAACAAGATAACATGTTAAAATAATTTTATACTTTTAAAAGTACCTACTGCGTCATCGTCGCCTACTAACAGATGTTTAAGTGACTACTATTAATATTATATGTTTCCAGAATGAGACACCTTCTGGCGAAATTCCGCATCGAGTACGACGAACTGCAGGTAATACGCGGCATCGACAAACAACCAGCCGCAGCTACCTGGGACCACTTCCATTCCGTTGTAGACAAATTCCGTACAGACGAACAGACTAGCGGTGAGTTGGTACTCCAAACATGATACTTGACTATTGACTTGTTGGCTCATTTGGTGTACCTGCTTCAAGAGCTAGAGCGGGTTCGAATCCCACTCAGAACAAACATTTGTGTGACGAGAATAAATGTTTGTTCTGAATCTGAGTGTACCTACGTATATTACAAAATGCATAATATCAGTCATCTAGAGTAGTCTGATCTTAGTTTCGAACAACGTAATTTTCGGTAAAAAAAGTCGATGTGCTCTACCAATTAACATTCTACCAATGAACCAACAGGGTTGTCAAATATGTTGCGTTGTTTAAAACATCTAAGCGTACAGACGGCGGAAAGCGACTCTGTTTTATGCTATGTCGTGATGCATTTACAGAAGTATTAATAACGAAGACTGAATTGAAGAAACAATATAAGAAGACGTGCCGCTACCTGCGACTGCGGGACATGCTGGTGGAGCACTCAGCCGGTGCTTCTATCATTATCATGACCTTGCCGGTGCCCAGAAAGGTATATAAAAATTATAAACAGGCTTACGTTTGACCACCATCTCGCGTGAAGTTAAGTGATGATGCGATTCAAGATAGAGCACGCTTTCCTACAAGACACCGTTTCACTCTCGACTTGAAAACACTCACATCCATAGGGGAACATCCATTCAGGCAACGCATTCCACTGTCTAGTGGTTCGCACAATGAACGTAGAGTCAAATCGTTTGGTTCGAGTTTTTGGATTAGTATCGAAAGTATATACGCCCGAGACTTTCGCTTTCGGGTTTCACCACGGCTAGCATGCTAATATTTTCCGTATCATTGCTAAAACTGTATAATGGGAGATTGTGACACATTGTTTTACTATTCTGCAGGGTTGTGTATCGACGTGCCTGTACATGACCTGGCTCGACATGTTGAGTGACAACATGCCTCCAATGCTCTTCGTGCGAGGGAACGATATATCCGTGCTCGATGCTTAGCTGCATTCCTGCTACGCTCTGGATCAAGGCAGATCATTTTTGCTTGCTATTTATACCACCTATTTTGATTAAATTTTACCGATTCAAGATTAGGATAATAAGCATGATTACAAAAGGCTACACAGTTTTGGAAACAATACTTTTCGTATTTTCCTATTTCGACCAAAATAAAATGAATGAGTGGGATTGCAAAATTTGTTTTGTAAAAGCGAGTCAAACCTATAGAAAATAATAATAGTGTAAACTCCATGTAACGTCACTCGATTTAACGTCAAACTCCTTAAAACGTCGGAATTACTCGACTTTGGTTGGTTTGCGTTGTTGTCCATACAATGATGCACTCTATGTAGCAACACACACACTCTACATAACGACTACAATATGTCGTTATAAAGCAAGTAATTTGGGGAACTAATAAAGCACCCACTGTTTGTTTGTTTCTATGTTGCCGAAATTGATAAGAACAGCAGTTGTGTACGTTCTTATGTTTGTCATTTTGTTGTTTTATTGTCTGGCCCGTGTTCACCTCGACTGTCGGCATCATACGAACCAGAGGTTCTAAGAAATTTGTTCTTTTGTTTGTTGTGAACTTGTGATTACTTTGCACGTGTTTGCCTCAGCTGCTAGACTATCGTTAGTTTATTATTATGCATTTTCAACACGTTATCATATTCTTAGTTGCTACCAAACTTTCTTCTCCATATAACGACAACTCTCTATAACGCCAGAAAATACGCAGTCCCCTCAGCGTCGCAATATAGAGTTTACACTGTACTTTATCAATCATTATAAGTATATTAAAAAAATTCGTTTATGTTCTGAGTAATAGGTAATAATTGTGTATTAAATACTAAAATAAACACATGTCGCACTTCTAGCGGATAGAGAACGACTGTAGGTACAGTACATAACATCTTCAACAAGTCACCGAATAGCTAACTAGAAAACCACTGTTTATGTTTTACCCGTTGTATTTGTTATCTCATGTATTGTTGTTTTCCGTAGCGGTTTGGTATGATTTTCATTTTATATCTTTAAAAATCAAAATTATTTAACTGTCAGAATCGGTGTGCCATTTTGTACGGAAGCGATTTGTAAATCTATTTGGAAAACGACAACTTCGTTTTCCGACGGATTAGAAAAATGTAGTTATATCTATTGTTGAATAAAGAGAAAGGCCTTCACAAAAAACGATGAACGAAATGTCAGACAAAACTGGTGAATTTTTGAATTCCCTCTTTACACTGCATCCGAAGATGTATCGTGAATATTTATTTATTAGAATTAGTCAATAGTTTTTGATGCCAAACATTCTCTGGAATACGTAGAATAATTTTATTAGGTACAAAAATATAACTTCTCATGAATGTATTTTAAGCCTATTGTGTAAAGAAAGGACGTTGTCATTAATATAAAATAAAACAAACTATGAATATATTACAAGTTTATTTCACACGTATTTCACAAGGTATTTAATTTAGATTTAAAAAAAAAAAACAAAGTATTAAAATATTTACAGATACATGAACCAACAGACGCTTTAAATCAACAATTTCATTACACTTAAATTATATAATAAGTGAAACTAGTTACTTGCTATTATTTTTCTAGATTCAAGTTGATAACATTCACCCTGAATTGCATTGATACAACAAAATTCTTAACTCGATAAAAATACATAGTTCTGCACCACATTAACCGGCCTGTTCTCGTTTTTACCTAAAAGGTACATTCAGCCTCAAACACATACTAGGATTCAGGGTAGACAATATAATTGAAAGGGCATAAATTCATTAATATGTAAACGGAACAGACATATTGTAATTGCATCCAGAATGGTAAATATCTTAGAAATATAGTTTCCATGGAGTAATAAATAATTTATTTCTTTTTGATTTTATTGTACATCGCAGACATGTATTTGACACTGATTGTAGACACCTTTAATACATTCACATTGTATGGTTACACGATACGTAATTTACTCGCATGAGCTGTTACGGCATATTATCCCAAAATATTATTAGAAAATGATAATTGATAATATAGCACATTTGTAATAACAATATGGAATTTTTATCACGGTTTCCAAGCTTTTTTTCTCAATATTTTAGAATATATCAACTTGTAAATAGATATATAATTTGTACGCATAATTCAAAAGTATTGCCATAATCTGGTAGTAAGTAAAGCGGCGGTGGAAGTTAGCTCCTTTCCAAGAGATTCGTGTGCTAAAATGTTACGTGGGATATATACAACATCTCTATAGCGATATGTCAGTTGCAAAGGACGGCGATTCAACATACACTATTTATTAATCTGATAGATAGATATGTTGCCTTGCGAAATTTTAAAAAAATAAATAATTTCTATTGTCACGCCAAAATATTTAATTTGTGGCGAATATGTATCATAATATCGTTTATTTAAATCTCTCAGTTTTCATAAGAATCGAATCAAATCAACCGTGATTTAAACGATTCAATCCCGACATATTCGGGATGAATAAATTTTGGAGCATATTTAACATTATTCAGTCTATTTACGTAAAAATTTAATTTATAATAATTCGTAACGACGTCTAGATGCCTTAGTAATTAATATAAAATAATGGCTTGACGTGGCTTCAGCACTACAATATTTATTACTCGTAAGGCCGCTTTCTTATTGGTCGGTACAACGCGACAGCGCGCCGCGTCCAATCACACAACTCGACAAAGACATGCGTCAATGTTGTATGACCAATCAGGAAACGGCAAAAGGCACTGTCCACACATTTTCGAGAAAATTTCATACCGTTTTCTCTTATATATAAGTGTGTTAAAGTAAACACAGAGATGTCTTTGTCTTTCACAAAAGAGACAATTTTAGAGTAGGTATCCGGACGCTGGAGGCTAGTGGTAATTTCTTTGTTTGACGGTGTATCTTTTTGCGTGACCTAGGCGTACCTCTGAGTACTTTCGCAAAGGTTTTATAATTTTAGGAGTTCAACTTGAAGCTTTGAATTTTTTAGAGATCCGAAACTCATCAATGTATTTGTTATTTCCCAATCTTTCAAATTCATTTATAATGTATTATGTATAATGCTACGTTATAACAACATTTTTTTTTCATTTGATTCGACGGAAGAAACTCTGTCCTGAAAATGTATGGACAGCGCTTAAAGGAACGCTCCTAGCGGCCTACGCAACGCGAGCGCAGACTGCGAGCATTGCACTGTTTCAATTTAGCCTACCAGCACCTCAACGTATATAAATCGTATCAAACCCTCGCACTCCAATATTATACAAAACCGATACCCACATGAACGAATTAGTCGTGAACATATAATAATAAAAAAAAGATACAACTACATAAATTACAGACAAAAAAAATCTTCACACAGCCATACTTCTTAATGTATAAATAAATATTAACTTCCTAAATAATTACGGAAATATTTTTTGGTTACAAAGATTTAATAATGCAAATAAATACTAGAGTGACCTTCCTTCCGAACATGCGGCCTCGTACCAGTTCTTACCGACGCTACAGGAACGTTATCAAAGGCCTCCGTACATGGTATGATCTGATCTGTCTGAACGTTTAACAAGCGAAATTTACACGAAAAACGATAAATATAATGTTTATTATTTTCTTGACAATTACAACAAATAAAAAACAAATCGATTCGTTAAGCGTGATCACTTTTTCGAAGTCTTTTTAAAAATTTGCAAGAGAAATGCGACTCTTTTTTTCTATTAAAGTAATGAGCCAAACTTAATCGCTTTCATGTTTCAATGACCATTGCCGCGGCGCCCAGAATTTTAAGTAACAAACACCAGGGCATCGCTGCTTAAGCGCTTATTGTTTTCAGGCATACAATAATTATCTAGTCTTCTCTCACCTTCTTGGAATTCTTTTTATTATCATTATATCGCATTATTTAGCTAGCTGAATTGTACAGCTAGATAATGCGCGACAAAGACTGATAGATACGAATATCATAGAAGAGTTACACAGTTCAGCTTATTTACTTCCACGAAATTAATTCACTATCATTATGGCATATCAGTTCAGACGTCAGTTCATGTCATGTTTAAAGGTACATTATAATATAATACAATGTTAGTTTACTTATTCTAAGAGCGGATTGTTTCGTTGGGGCCGAGAGGCGGTCGGCGGTTACTGTACAAATAACGGCACGGTTTCAATACAATTTGCGTGTTCACTAAAAGGCTACATATACGCGACACTCTCCGCACGTGGTATTCTGAGCTCAGTCATGTGAGTGTAATCTCAACTGTACACATTACAAAAATGCGTGAAAAGCTTCAATATAAGTCCGATAAGATGGCGCTGTTTCATTTTAAGTTCCATTCCAGGCTAGGTGTGCTTTACCATCTTCGACCACACCTTCACTTAACATCAGGTGAGCTGTGGTCAAACAACTAGCCTGTCAACAATAAAAAAAAAATGTATTTTTCGGAAATTTCTACTCAATTTTCTGAATCGACATCGCAATGAAAAAAAAGCAGTTTCTTCAGAGCATAAGACATTTTAGCGTAAGTTTATGCTCACTCTTTGAATACAAACTCTTTGGGGGGAAAAACGTAAAGTTCTTTGTATGAGAAATGGCAAAGATTACTGGGTGACGGAGCTCACAATACCGGTGCTGTTCCAGCGGTCAGGGGACGCGCTCAGTCGGACTCGTCGTCGTTGTCCTCCTCGAAGCCGGTCAGCTCGCTCGCGTCTAGGAAACCGTTCATCGCCTGTAATGTAACATACTATATTTTAACAGATAACTAAACTATACTATTTTTTTTATTATGGTAGCGACCTTTCTTTTTTTGTAAGAAGTAATGAGACGAACGAGACGCTCTCCTGATGGTAAGAGATAACGCTTATCCATGACCATTACAGCGATACACAGAACTTTGAGTAACAAAACAAAGTCCAGGGCATCACTGCTTTGGCGTTCATTACTTTGAGACTTTCGATGGTTAGTCTTAACAGCCCAGTAATTTCGCTAGCTGCAGTACCCTTCGAACCGGAACACAGTAATGTTTGCACACTACTGCTTAGCGGCAGAATAACTGGTACTGCGGTGGTACCTACCTAAACGACCTCCTGCTAAGGAGTTCTACCACCAAGTATACCAACCTGCTCCGACTTCACACGGACATATACATAAATTTACCGGAAAAATTTCTCTAAGCCATAGTAAAAATTGTATCATAATTCATTGCGTAGCTTAGAAGAAATAAACATAGGTGCATATGCGAAATTACTAGTAGTGAACAACAATCATTAGGTCCCCACCTAATTATAATGTTTTTTTTTTTATAGTTAGGCTAGATATACAGGTTAGCTTACAGGTCACCTGATGTTTTATGACCTACAGGGTTACGCGAAACAAAAGTCACCTCTATTTTACTAAACCATGGCTAGATTTGACTGACATGGACATTGGACAGGACTTGACCAAGACTGGACTTTTAACCAATGAAACTTGAAATTACTTTTAACCAATGAAACTTGAAATAATAATCAAAACACTTGACACTGGCAAATGCACAAAATGAGACGCCAAAATCAAAGAAGAAGAGCACTGGCAGCATTTTCTGTTTTTTTTTTTGGTGACGACAGATGTATAGAAGTTTCATTAGTATGGGCCGAGTGCCTCTATATCCGGCTCTTCGCAGCATAATACAACACGCCTGACACATTTAACTACTGAAATAAGCACTATTAATAAAAATGTACTAAAATATGCAATAACGCTTTAAAAATAGCGCTATATGAATTTGCATTATGCAAATCCGATGTCTACTAATGAGGCTTAACTGGAACGTAATGCTAGACTGTGCAGACGTACGTACCGCGTACTCGATGACTGCGTGGTGGCAGAACACGTACTGGTCGGGCATCTGTATGGAGAAGGCGCGCTGCGAGCGGATGCGCTCGACCGTGCCGCGCACGTCCACCACGCGCTCCGCCGACAGACGCGACGCGCAGATGTCTAGCGTCAGGAACGTGCCTGCGACCAACAAATGTTTTATTCAACTACGCACAAATGGAACGTTATGATTTTGAACAGCGTATATTTATTTATTTTGCTCTAGCGGACGCCTCGCGATGATATCGATTTTGACTCGATGACCATCCCGATAGTCGTCACTGTAAAAGGCATTTTAGCGTAGAGCCTCAACCGACACCTAAAGAGGCTTTCACTTAGATTGATAATATAATAAAAGATTTAAGATTAAGTTATTTGTTAGAATATGGTTCAGTTGTACAGTTTCACCCGCGTAGTTCCCGTTCCCCGAATACTGGGATAAAAAGTAGCCTATGACACCGGGGATAGTGCAGCTTCACAACGGTGAAAGAATTTTTGAAGTCTGTTCAATAGTTTCGGAGCCTATTCAATACGAAAAAAAACATAATATGTATAAAGTATAATGTAAAACAAATAAAATAAATAAATAAATATCGTGGGACTATACACACAGCGCCATCTGGTCCCAAACTAAGCAGAGCTTGTGTGATGGAAGTCAGATAACTGATAGAATACATACTTTTTTTTTTTTGTCAATATATACTTGTAATATATACAGAACACCCAGACACAGAACAAACATTTGTTTATTCACAAAATGTTTGCCCTGAGCGGGAATCGAATCCACGCCCTACAGCTCTCAAGGCAGATATACTACCAATGAGCCAACGGGGCTGCCACCAAAACGACATTCACAAATAATTATACTATTGAAACTCCAATCGCCATCAGGTGAGATCGTGGCAAAACGCATGCCTAGTACGATGTAAAAAAAAAATCGTTCTCCGCTTTCGAACTATGCAGATTGCTTGTGTTACGGAGAGTGTTTGCACTAGTGATGTAACGAGTGTTCGCATTCGCGAATATTCGCATATTTTTAGCCATCCGCATTCGAGTCCGTATTAGTAAGTAACGAAGCGAATGTATTAGACAAACAAAAAGGAAATTACATATTTATTTATTTTTATGTAAAAAGTAATGAGACGAACGAGACGCTCTCCTGATGGTAAGAGATAACGCCTGTCCATGACCATCGCAGCGATACATAGAACTTTAAGTAAGAAAACAAAGTCCAGGGCATCACTGCTTTGGCGCTCATTATGAGACTTTTGATAGAGTTAGTCTCAACAGCCCAGTAATTTCGCTAGCTGCAGTACCCTTCAAACCGGAACACAGTAATGTTTACACACTACTGCTTAGCGGCAGAATAACTGGTACTGCGGTGGTACCTACCTAGACGACCTCCTGCTAAGGAGATCTACCACCAAGTAGATAAATGGATAGATAATACAACTGTTATGTGATTTCACTGCAAAATTATGCTCCATTTGTGCATAAATGGTGAAAATTTTTTTCATGGTTGACAGGCTATATGTTCGATCACAGCTCACCTGATGTTAAGTGATGGAAATCGAACCACCTTAAGTGGGAAAAGCGATTTTGGGTATCTCACCTGTCCGTCCGATGCCGGCGGAACAGTGTACTACTATGGGAGGCCCTCTACTGTGGCCCGCCCACGCGTCGCCCAACCTGGAACCAAACAAATAACAACGTTACCGAAACATGCTCAAACGACGTTACATCGATAAACTACACATAAATAAATCATTACAAAAGATTGTTGTTTTTGCAAACAAATAATAAGTTTTCACAGATAGAAACTTGTAAACAATTCAATAGATGATTATAGCGTATTTTTTTTATTAAAACGAACGAAACACTCTCTTGATTGTAAGAAATGTCGTCTGTCCATAGCTATAGGTAAAACGACGGGGATGTGCTAACAAACAAACAACAAAGAATACAAACTTAAATACCATCTGAATAAAATTAATTATACCTACATAAATAACAACAATGACTCACAAATATTACACGAAACCAATGAATGAGAAATTAAAATAGAATCGTTTCTTAGTGTGACTGTTGATTACCACAACTTGAAACTTTAACTTTTTATTTGTTTAATGGTTGACAGGCTAGGTGTTTGACCACAGCTCACCTGATGTCAAGTGAAGGTGTGGCCGAAGATGGTAAAGCACACCTAGCCTGGAATGCAACTGGCTCTCAAGTGAGGCTGCCGGAACACACCGTTAGATGCTTGGCGGCAGATTTTCAACTTGAGGGTGGTAGCTAGCCAGCCGAATACTAAAGTACCCTACCACCATGCTTTGGTTTCCTCACGATGTTTTCCTTCACCGGCAGCTCAAGCTCATTGTTGGGGTTTGAACCCACGCCCTTCGGCATGCGAACCTACCGCGCTAACCACTGAGCTATCATCGCTACAAACTTGAACTTGTTGAATTTTGGCCCCTTATTCATTTATTTATTGAGATAGGAAACGATCAAGCAAATTATATCATCATCTCATAAATTTAGACAACATAAAAATTAAAACAAAATACGCAAAAGGAAACGTCATTTCAAATGTCAGTTTATTCTAGACGTTGACACATACATTGGCAATTTGACAGATACTTATGTAAATTATATTCTGTGGCGCAAGCGCAACTTTCTCTTTTGCTATTCGTTCTCACTCTCTCTCTCTCGTTCTCAAATAAATGTAATAAAGTTTTCTATATAACTCAAGAGCGTTTCAGTTACCAGAGACCCAGATGGTAAATATAATTAATCTCTTGCAGGCCTCTTATCTATAGTCGCAGGTGTTAGAATACTGACTCTTGCAGCGCCCTCTGTTGCGCGCGTCGCACGCGCTGCAGGAAGCGTAAGAGCGGCGCGGCACGGCCGCCGCCCGGCACGCCGTAGTCCGGCCACCGCTTGTACTGCCCGTGCCAGATGCGACGCGACTGATCCGTCTGTACATACACATAAACTTAACGGTTAAAGAAACAGAACAAAACACCGCTGCCTATATATACAGCGTGACTGGTGAGTCACCTACGATACTGGAGGAGAGTACTCGGTACTCGATGCTCGTTATAATTATGTAATAAAATTAGGTACTTTGTTTTTGGCCATATTTCCCTATAAATTAATGAAGCGTGGATACACTCCCGACGCTGATAACGATGTTTTGATCACGCGACAAGTACGTGCTTGTTCCGCCCGTCGTCGGCGCGAGCGTCCTCACAACACCCAGATCGTGCACCCGCTCGGTGTCCATGCGTTGCGTAATTAATTACATAACTTTCGGTTAAGTTTACCTAGTAGCCAAGTAATATTTATTTTTAATGTTACTTTTTTTTTTTTTTTTTTTCTTTGTATATATATGATCACCAAATATCTACTTTCTCGAGTATTGTAGGTGTCTCACCAGTCATGCTGTATATATCAAGTATTTATGAAAAATCAAGTTAAACAAGCCTAAGTCACACAAAGTAACTCACGGTAGAGTCCAGTCACCTATACTACAAGCTTCGATGGAATTTAGAAAGCTGCACGAAAAGTCATGTTTCACCAGAGAACATCACTTTCCCACACACGAAAAAACATAATACAATGGGCGACTCGATATTTTCCACGGTCTCGCCAAAATTCCGTAATTCTTTTCCATTGTCAATAAGAACATTGTCTCTGAGAAGGTCTCAATAATAACTCGAGTAGGCATAATAGGTACTCACCCTCAAATCTTGGAGCAGTAGATGCGTAACGGTATAGTCCTCTTCGTTCTCAACGCCTTCGCATGTCACGGCGTACCCGCCGTACACTTCCCTGGTGGGCGCCGCCAGGGGCCAGTACTGGCCGCACTTGACGTGACCGCGCTCCACGGTTCGCGTCGTCATCACCACGACAAGAGTGCCTTGCTCCCACACCATGCGCCAGAAATCACCAAACGTCTTCGGCAGCGGACCTGAAATAAACAGTTATTTCCTATACACGATCGGTTTGAAAACCATAATTATAACATTTACCATATGAGACGCGGAATGTTAACGTATACAAAACGATGCCCAGGGCATCTCTGCTCATTACTTTGGAGACTTTTTTTTTTCCTTTGGTTTTGGCGTCGCGTTTTAGCATTTGCCAGTGTCAAGTAATTATATATTTTCAAGTTTCAAAAGTTAAATAAGTGCCATCGTAGCTAGTTTTAGTCAAAGTCGTCTTTGTCAAGTCCAGTTCGTGTCAGTTAATTCCAGTCATGCTTTAGTAAAGTAGTGGCAACTTTACTACAAAGCTTCGATGAAGTTTTGGAAGCAACACGAAAACTCATGTTTCACCACATTATATCATTTTCCCACACTCGCGCTTGTAATTCGGCACTTTATGAATAAAACACCACCATTTTTATGCATAAACACTCGACAAAACACTAGTTTTGGAAAAAAATACAACGGAGCGACACGACTCTTCCCGCGTTCCCGCCAAAAACCCCTTTGGAGACTTTCTATGGTATATTTTGTAGTTTTTTTTTAATTGCTGGCGCAATTCTAGCTCTACCAGTTAGACATGGACACCTCATTTATCAAAATATGTCTGCTTAAATCGTAAGCTTTTACTTCTCAGTTGTCGGGTTACGGCGATACGGCGGTGATGCAAAGCACCACAAATCTAATAATTAATTTGACAGCCCCGTTGGCTCATTGGTAGTATATCTGCCTTGAGAGCTGTAGGGCGTGGGTTCGATTCCCACTCAGGGCAAACATTTTGTGAATAAACAAATGTTTGTTCTGTGTCTGGGTGTTCTGTATGTATTATAAGTATGTATTTACAACAAAAAAAAAAGTATTTACGTATTCTATCAGTTATCTGACTTCCATCACACAAGCTCTGCTTAGTTTGGGGTCAGATGGCGCTGTGTGTATAGTCCTACGATATTTATTTATTATTTATTTATACTACTACTATCTCCCACCTGCGGTTTCACCTGAGACACAATTTCACAGGTAATAATTTATCCATAGTTTTATTTTTCTTGGGTTAAAAAGTAACGATGTAACAACGAGTCCCTCCGACTCTTAAATCTATAATAATCCATCCCAAAAATCTCGCGACAGCGATCCGTTGTTCCATGACTGCGTGAACGAAACACAAACAACCAAATACACTTTCTCATCACACTAATTTTTTTTTTTTTTTTTTTTATAGTTGACAGTAGTTGACATAGTTTTCTCTGTCAATCAATGTGGTTTTTACATTTGCAACTGAGGTTTTTCAAATGTAATTTACTCATTAAAGAGAATACTCGTGTTTTTCGAGTGCGTTTCTTTTAGACAAACACTAACGTTTGTAGCGATGATAGCTCAGTGGTTCGCTCAGTCAGCGCGGCAGGTTCGCATGCCGAAGGGCGTGGGTTCAAACCCCAACAATGAGCTTAAGCTGCCGGTGAAGGAAAACATCGTGAGGAAACCATAGCATGGTGGTAGGGTACTTTCTAGTACTCGGCTGGCTAGCTACCACCCTCAAGTTGAAAATCTGCCGCCAAGCATCTAACGGTGTGTTCCGGCAGCCTCACTTGAGAGCCAGTTCCATTCCAGGCTAGGTGTGCTTTACCATTTGCGACCACACCTTCACTTAACATCAGGTCAGCTGTGGTCAAACAACTAGCCCGCCAGCCAAAAAATAATTTAATTTTAAAGTAAATTGTAATGAGACGAACGAAACGCTCTCCTGATGGTAAGAGATAACCCCTGTCCATGACCATTGCAGCGATACACAGACACATAGATTTGAGGACATCTGCTAAAACTTTTTAGAAAATTAAATATATTAGTTTTATTGTTTTCAATTTTCTTGGTTCAGCTTGTTATAGTATATAATACTAAATAGGCTTGCGTTTGACTACTACCTGATGTATGATGTATAGTATTGCAGTCTAAGATGAAGCATGTTTATTTTGAAGAAACCTATTAGGTACTGTCAGAGTTAATTTGCCCTCAGACAGCCACCAAGATGTTTTGACGGTTGTTATAAAAATATAGTGAGTGTGACACGCCACACGCCACGGGCTGAGTGGCGTGTCTTGGGAGAGGCCTATACCCAGCAGTGGACTAATATAGGCTGATGATGATGATAAAAATATAAAAAAAAAACAATAGGGATCTACAATCATCATTGTGTCATCCGATCTACAGTAAATAAATAAAAATAAATAAATATCGTAGGACTATACACACAGCGCCATCTGGCCCCAAACTAAGCAGAGTAGAGTTTTTTTGTAAATACATACTTATAATACATACAGAACACCCAGACACAGAACAAACATTTGTTTATTCACAAATGTTTGCCCTGAGTGGGAATCGAACCCACGCCCTACAGCTCTCAAGGCAGATATACAAAAAAAATGAAAATGCAGAAAAAAAATGCAATGAAACGCTGGCAGAAAATGCTTTAGCATTAAGTCCTCCCTTTGTACATATTTTTCTATAAAGTGTGCAACAAAGAATTAAATAAATAAATATACTACCAATGAGCCAACGGGGCTGTCAAACAGTAGTGCTCTAAAAGAAATGCTACTCACTGCCCATCTGAAAACCGACCGGATAGTCCGCGTAACATACCTTGCGTGCAAATGTATGCGTTTTTTTGTTTATAGCCGTCGACATAATTAGCGTTGATGTAATCCGAACTGGTGTCGTCTTCGAGCTGCGAGAGCCGCACGCGCGAGTGGTCGTAGCACAGCACGTCCTTGTAACGGTTCTTCGCTATGTTACTCGGTAATCTGGAACGTACACACAATTTTTTTTTTTTTTACATTTAATAGATCTACGTTTGGCCACCAACTCGCCTAATGCAAAGCGACGGTGTGGCCGAAGATGGAGCACGCTGATCCAGAAGAAATCTATTCACTCTAGCCTTAAAAACGTCCAAATTGTAATTTATGGGAAACAGGGAAGCCGGCAATACCGGAATATAGAATAGAATATAGAAATAGCCGGAATACTTAAATACTTTTATTTTAACATACTTATAATACATACAGAACACCCAGACACAGAACAAACATTTATCGTCACATAAACGTTGGCTCTGGGTGGGAATCGAACCAACGCCCTACAGCTCTACCAATGAGCCAACAGGGATTTCTAGTTAGTGCTAACATTGGGGGTATTATTATAGTTCGGAAAAACGTTGTGTATACTGACTCTGCGTTGTGGAAGGTGCCGTGCGGAGGTCGCGCGCGTATCTCCTCGTACTCGGCGATAAGGCCGCGGCGCGCAAGGTGGCGCACGCGCGCCGCCAGCGCCGCCGCCGACTCGCCGCCGCCGCCGCCGCCGCACTCCTCGTCCGACAGCCCCGGCGACACCTCTCCTGACGACCACGTGCCGCGCGCTGCACGCAAATACAACATTACAAATTATTTATTTTACAAATACTAAATACAAACAAGACAGTGGCGTCATCTATACCCCTTATTGACACTAGAAATTGCTCGTTTTTTTATACACGTATAATATATGTAATTGTGTATGTTTATTATACGTGCGCGTATACTGGTATTATAACAATTTGTAGCGATGATAGCTGTGGGTACTAATTTATCGATATTTGGTTTTAAATCTGATGTTGATATTAAAATCAAATCTAAAATGTGTACAGCAGTGAGACATATCCAGTGTAGGATAGAACGTTTTTTCGCAAACATAGGTGGAACCAAATCTGAAACTAGAAACTATTTTCCAAAAATTTACAAAGTATTGCTTGGGAGTATTTGTTTTCCTTTGCACACATTCAACCGAACAATCGGGTGGAAGCAGTGCGGCCAATCATCGCCGCGTCGCGCTTCGTCTGGCTGGCCGATTAACGCGTTGGCGGGCCTGAGTTTGGCCAGCCTTGATTTAAAATGTGCTCTTCATTTGAGCACTTTCATTGCATACCAAACACGATATGTTTATCAACAAATAAAACTTTTTGTGTTGTCATTTTAGATTTCAAAATCCGTCATATTGATTTTGACGTGACGTCGTCTATCCCATAACAGAAATGATAATTTGCGTAAACACGAAATTTTTCAATATAAAGACAAGTGGTTTATGAGATACGACGGAGCATATAATACATACATACATATTCAATTATACATATATTGTGAAAATCATTCGTTACAAATAGAACGGTATGTTATTGACATTCAAAGGTTAACATCGACAGATTTAATTCAAACGAAAGTCTATTTATAAAACTATATTAAAAATCACATCAGGGATTCAATCGAATCAAGCAATATGAATTTAACATCAGCTCCTTCTGTTCACGATACATTTTGATATCACAATATATCAGAATTCTTATCGATACTTTGCCAACTAAAAATAAACTCGAATGAATAACACAACTTACTTATTGCAACAATCCTCCTCAACACACAAATCAATATTATCAACAAGAGTATTTTAAAGAAACACCGGCACATATTCGTATTTAATTTTAAGAACATATGAAACTAACGTAGGGCTACGAGTAAAACATAAGTGATTATGTAGTAAGAGTTTGCGTGGAACGCGTTTAACGGTTAACTCGCGCGGTTTCTTATCAAAACACAACTGAAATCAGCGGCGAAACAAGATTTTTGCTGCAGTTTTTGTAAACCGGCTTCAATAGTTAGTAAACAAGCGACGGACCTACCCGTTGCGCGGATTTTCTGCCTTCCAAACAGCAAACCCATAAAATGCTACACAAATATTGTAAAAAACAACACGTACCACAACTTTTCATTTCACTGCTTTCCTAATTTTATGCCACATTAAAATGTGTCACGTGAAATTTATGTAAACAAATTTATTACCAACATGTTTGTCGACCATTGTCAATGTCATACGGGATTTTTAATTGTTTCAACTTTCAAAGAGGTTGTTTACTTTTGTCAAAATAAGTATTTATTTTGGCAGCTCTCTACACTGTTTTAACTACCACCTATCTGGAAGTGTGCGTTTAAAGACAACGAAAGTATACATAAATTCTACCCTGAAAAAAAGTACCTATATGTAATTTAATTCGAAAAATTACTAAACGCATACTCAACGAGACTCTTAATTATTTATAATGTTAGTGCAATTTTAAAATTAAACCCAATTATCGCGCTATCAGCGCACTGTACTCGTATTACTTGATAGGTTTATCCGAGTTTAATATCAATATGAAGGCCCTCGATCATTAGGGTATTAAGAGGCTACCGCAAGAAAAGGATAGCACAGACTTCAGCATGTAGATTAAAATAGATGGAATTCACTTAGTAAAAAGTCAAAATCAATGCTAATTTCATAAAACCATAAAATCAATCGCAATTATATTATTATTATGTGATTGTAAATTTAGCAATATGTGTGCTGTTGTCGTACCTTAATAAATAAATAAATTATATACTTAGCGTAACTAATTTTTACATGTGCGCCCTGGAAGACGAATCAAAGTGTATTTTTCGGTGAATATTTCTATCAAGAAAATGTAATAAATAAATAAATAATAATAATAAATAAATATCATAGGACATTACACACAGCGCCATCTGACCCCAAACTAAGAAGAGCTTGTGCTATGGAAGACAGATAACTGATAGAATACTTCAATACTTTTTTTTTTGTAAATACATACTTATAATACATACAGTACACCAGTAATGGAATCCTGTTTTCCTATTTAAGGACAGTATACTAGACCATATGGTCCAAAATAACAGAAAGTTAAAACTTTAGTACATGTATTCAAGGCACACTTTTCGCCTTAATATTTGGGCACTCAGTAAAAGTAGAAATGTAATTTAGAATAAACTAGCTGCGCCTTGCGGTGTTGCCCGCTACATATTTTCTGGATAAAAAGTACCATATGTGTTAATCCAGGAGCTATCTTCTTAGCAAATTTCATCAAAATTAGTCTAGCCATTAAGTATATTAATAGGCGTATTCGATATAACCGTAATACGGTGTCAGAAACGGAAAAACTTGCTCGTGTAAATGAATACCAAGAAAATCATAATAAACTACGAAGGAAAAATAGAATTTTGTGTCGTAGAGAAGAATATCAAATGACAATTGAAAGGTTGTGCAGAGGTGTCATATGTGTGGGATTTATTCCAGTCAATTTATTCAGAATATAATAATCCCATAAGAAATATTTTCTTGTAAAATGTTTCCAAAACGAGACCACATAGCTCACACTGTCAAAAAGTTATTAGATCTTATGTAGAGCCAAGCTTCTGACTCTACAAGCCCTAACTTCACAAAAATACCAAATGCGGTCTAGTGTGGAGCACGCTTGCTTAGCAGAAACCGATTCGATCGCGATTAGAAAGTACCCAGACTATTTCAAATACAAATAATTTATTGATAACACCAATGTTACAAGTCACTTCAAAATTTTAAACATGTCATTAAATGGGTTTTAAAACACTGATTACATGTCAAAATAAGATATGTCAATATCCAAACATGTCAATATAAAAATATGGAATCTATCTATCGAAGAACACCCACTCGGGCAGCAAATTCCAATGTCTAGCGGTGCGTTCGAAGAAGGTGGAATCAAACCGCTTATTTCGAGTTTTTGAAATATCAACCATCAATACATACGACCTATGGGCCGCCTTACACGTTCAATCATGATCACGATCCGCGATCATGATTTCAAAATTTCTAGATATTATGCGATCCGGAGCATCAGTCCGTCAATCCGCTTCGTACACGATCAGTCTGGATCGCGATCATTGATCGCGGATCGCGCGCTACGTGTACGGGCTGCCTATGACTAATGTTACAATTTACATATTATGTTTCTTAAAACGGAACATTTTCATTGCGACACCCACAATATTTACTTTCGTTATAAGTGTGGTTTTCAGTTTAGATCCATGATCCATTTCCACCGAACGATTTTCGTTCGAAGCGTTAAATAATCCCAATTTGTCACATTTCCCTAAAAATATTTATGCATTTATAATTTACTAGCAACCTGCCTCGGCTTCGCGCGGGTGTAATGTAGCTACTAATGTGGTGCATATACGTGTATTAAACATATAAACCTACCTCTTAAATCACTCTGTCTATTGATGGAAACCGCATTAAAGATAAAGATAAAGATAAAGATAAAGATAATTTATTTGTATACAACATGAGAAATTTTATACAATATACGCATAAAAGATGTTCCAGTACTTAATGTGGCTGAGTCATGTTGTGCCGGTCAGGCGTACAAATGTCACGAGTGATGGCGCTATGCTCGTACAAACATTAAAATACTATTTTAATTACAGTCCACAATGTAAAAATTAAGTCATGTTAGTTAAAAAATAAATCAGATATCAAAATTACATTACAAATAATATGTCAACAATAAAAATCAAATACATATCAAATTAAAATCAGATGTCAAAAATTAAAATCAAATGTCAAAAATTAAAATTAAATGTCAAAAAATAAAATAGAATAAAATACCGATGTCAAACAGAAATAATAAAAATTATATAATGTCATTCAAAATTGGTCATTTAAAAAATCATCAATTGAGTAATAGCATTTTTTTAACAGTAGTGCCTTTAATTTCTTCCTAAATAGATAAATGTTCAAATTTCTTATTGACTTCGGAATCTTATTGTAAATAAGAGGTCCCATGCACACTATACTATTTTGAATTAAGGTTGTATTTCCCTTAAGCACGCGCCGTTTGTCTTGGTCACGTCGATTTCTTTCTACAGTGTCATATAGTGTTGGAAATCGCTCTCGGTTTGTTTTTACAAATTGGGCTGTCTCTAGGATATATAAACACGGAAGTGTAAGAATTTGATGAGAACCAAAGTAAGGTTTACAACTATCTCTTTTTTTAAGCTTAAACATTGCCCGAATACAGCGTAAAATCCGTTGCGTTGTTTTAAAAAATTAAACGTATAGATGACGCGGACGGAAAGCTGTTTTCATTGTGTGTTTTGGGAAGAGACTTTGTTTTATACTATGTAGAGATTTAAAAAAAAAAAAAAAAAAAAAAAGTAGAGATTTGTCTTTCATATAATTATTTTCATATTAACCCCTTCTGTAACTGAAAACGAGACCGTACAGGGCCCCGAAGCTTTTCTCAAGAACACCGGGGCGGAGCAACAGAAACAGTGTCAGTCCTGATTAAAAAGGGATAGTCAAGGGGGAGTCACGATAGCCCACAAGGCTGTTGATATGGTCTGAATTAGTTTGATAAACGAAAGCATTAAAACGTCTAAATAATAAAAGATTACTTACTACTTAAATCTAAATCATCTTCATCGCCAGAATTTATATGTCGACTTTTCATGTCACCATTGTAGCCGTGTGAATTCCTGCAATAGAGAAAATCTTCATTGAGACGTAGCGGTGATAGCTCAGCGGTTGGCGCGGTCAGCACGCCGAAAGACGTGGGTTTAAGCCCCAACAATGAGCTTGAGCTGCCATCGTGAGGAAACCATAGCATGGTGGTAGGGTACTTTCTAGTACTCGGCTGGCTAGCTACCACTCTCAAGTTGAAAATCTGCCGCCTCACTTAGAGAGCCAGTTCCATTCCAAGCTAGACTGTTTACCATGTCCGACCACATCGTCACTTAACATCAAGTGAGCTGTGGTCAATCACCTAGTCTGTCAAACATATATAGAAGACAATAAAAAACACTTCGTATACAGTATACAGGCATAAGTCGTCGAAGAGTGGCATGAAACTCACGTACATACAAACTTGACACAAGCACTTGTGAACTTGGAAAATGCTCAAAGTTGGCTAATAAAAAGCCAAAATTACGTTTACGTAATGTTTTTGTATGGAAAAATTGCTAAGGGAAAAGAAAGTTGCGACAATCAAAGTTATGAAACTCGTGTGGCTTTTCTTTACGACTCACGCCGCAGTCAAGGACTTGATGCTCGATACGTAAAAAAATAATACGATTCATATCAGGGAAACAATATGATTCGGATGCTGATATTAAAAATTACGTACTTAGATAAATAAATATCGTAGACCATTTCACACCGCGCCATCTAGCCCCAAACTAAGCAAAGCTTGTACTATGGGAACCAGAAAACTGGATAGAATACTTGTATACTTTTTTTTGTAAATACATATGTAGGTACTACATAATATTAGAGATATTCTCCTAATGGCAGGTTCCGGCAGCCTCACTTGAGAGCCAGTTGCATTCCAAAGTGTGCTTACCGTCTTCGACTACAGCGTCAATTAACATCAGGTCAGCTACAGGGCTGATTTGGATTCAGACTACCACTTATTTTATAGATCATCACTGCGGTTCCGGGAGCTGGCATCGCAATAGGGTACGCAGTGAGCGTACCTGAGCGGGCTGGGGTCGCAGGCGTAGGGCGGGTCTCCGCTGATGTGCATGTCCGAACCGCTGTTGGGCGCGTGTTCGCCGCTCATGTCACATGCGCCCGCGCGCTCGATTATACCTGCAACACATGCCTCATCAATATCATTATCCATTATAATCCGAACCATTAAAATAAATAAATATTGGAAGACATTTAACACTGCGCCATCTAGCTAAGCAAAGCTATTGGAATCAGACAGCTGACAGAATACTTAAATACTTTTTTTTTACCAGCCCGGCTGTCTCTTACTGCGCCATATCTACGCTATTCTGTCCACGCTATAATGACGTATCGTTACCCAAAACGATGTTACCACGAAACTTTCATCGATCAATAAACAAAACACGCTAGTCTAAAATTGATGAAATTGATAAAAAAACTAAACATTTACTTTTATAAAAAAAAAACAAAAGAAAGTCTTTTTAATTTAGACAAAAGACAACAGTTAATTTGTGATGTAAATACAGTGTACAAACAACGAAACAATAAACATGGATGAAAAAGAAAATAAGACTTAAGGAAGAAACAAAAAAGATTATTATTTGTCACAAATCGGTCACAACTCAACATAATACAACAACAACATTAAGGTGGTTCGATTTCCATACAAATAATTGTTTGCCATTTATGGTCAAATGGAGCATAATTTTATAGTGGCATTACAGCTACTAGCATTTATTTCGGTTTTTACTTGCGGTAAGTCACAATTGCTTGAATAAAACGGTAGATTATTAGCATAAAATCAAATTTATGAATGATTTATGAATAAAACAGTAGATTATGCTAATAACTGTTTTATTCAAGCAATTGTGATTTACCGCAAATAAACACTAAAATAAATGCCAGTAGCTGTGATTTCACTGTAAAATTATGCTCCATTTGACCATAAATAAATGACATAAAGACATAAAGACATAAATGGCAAAATATTATTTGTATGGAAATTGAACCACCTTAACATACAATAATCCGAACAGGGGTAGTTACAAGTTTCAAGTGTTTTATTCGCTCAAGATGTGGTTACATTTTTGTTCTTAAATATATTATACAAGCAGACACCTCGCGGTTTCACCCGCGTAGTTCCCGTTCCCGTGGGAGTACAGGGATAAAAGTAGCCTACGTCACCCGGGGATAATGTAGCTTCCCAACAGTGAAAGAATTTTTGAAATCGGTCCGGTAGTTTCGGAGCCTATTCAATACAAACAAACAATCAAATCTTTTCTCTTTATAATAGTATAGATAGATAGATAGATAGATTAATTATTATCATTGACTAAGCCAACATACACATTATTTTACGTGCACAACTGCGCCTAACAGCATAGTCAATACAGAGATAGTACCACCATTTATATCGGTTAGCCAATCGAATAATAAATTTTATTTCTGTACTCGTGTCGGTCACAAACTGAGTTCCGCCGTGAAAAGCTTCGTATAAAATTCATAAAATCAATTTCTGTAATGGAACTTTGCGCAGCACCGACAGAAATATATACGTTAGGTATTGCCCGGCCGGAATTTAGACTGGCCATTAATAATTTATAAAGAAAAAGATGTCGAACATAAATGAAAAGGGAAAATCTCAATTGTTCTTCTGGAAATTCATAAGGGAGCTGAAAACGTAGATAGCACTTACCATTTTGCGGTTTGGCCGGTGGTATGTGGTTGCTGATCACATATTCATCGATGACGCCGTCTAACTTTGAGTTCTGTATGTTGTTTGTGTAGCAATTTTTGCAGTGCTCTAACCTGAAAAAAAATCGACATGTTAACTACACTCGAAGTCCTAAATGAAATACTAGCAGGGCCCCGATGGTTTACCCACTTTTCCGGAGATAAAAAGAAGCTTATGTGGTAATAGATAGGTCGATTGGAGGTTGTCTAGGTAGGTACCACCGCAGTACCAGATATTCTGCCGCTAAGCAGTAGTGTATAAACATTACTGTGTTCCGGTTTGAAGGGTACTG
Source organism: Biston betularia (assembly GCA_905404145.2). Classification (NCBI taxonomy): domain Eukaryota; kingdom Metazoa; phylum Arthropoda; class Insecta; order Lepidoptera; family Geometridae; genus Biston; species Biston betularia. The sequence goes on from FR989877.1 coordinate 5,049,425, forward strand.
TAGCTAGCTAAATCACAAGGCGTCTGAAACTAACCCTCTAAATGTCTCAAAGTAATTGAGCGCCAAAGCAGCGATGCCCTAAACCTTTTTTTTGTCACTAACAGTTCTGTGTATCGCTGCAATGGTTGTGGGAAGGCGTCATCTCTTACCATCAGGAGAGAGACTCTTCCGTCTAATTACTTTTAAATAAAAAAACTAAAGATATTCCGATAAGCAAAAAAAGCGAATTTGTTTGACAAATCTAGGTGTTTGACCACAACTCACCAGATGTTAAGTAACGGTGTGTACTGTGTAGGTGTAGTGACTAAATCTTATACGCTTCCACGATCCATTCAGTCAAGAAACATAGAAGAATACCTAATCGCAGTAAGGAATAGATTCCGCGAATGAGCACACATGCGTTATGACCGAAAACTAAAGCTATATTAGACGTTAAGCCTCTTATGGATATTATCTAGCCAACGAACTCATATCCTGGAAGTATTAATGTAACAAGCGCAAATACATTTTATGATATATAAGAACCGCCACCATTAAAAGGTTTAAGACAACCTATCAGCGGTGTTTCGGGAGCCTTACTTGCGATCCATTTCCAATTCCTTGCTAAGTGTGTTTACATTCAACCCCACCGTCACTTAACATCAGGTAAGCTACAGTCAAACATCTAACTTATCAAATTCTGTGGTATAAACAAATGTTTGTTCTGTGTCTGGGTGTTCTGTATCTATCTATACTATTATAAAGAGGAAAGATTTGATTGTTTGTGATGAATAGACTCGGAAACAACTGCACCGATTTCAAAAATTTTTTCACCGTTGGGAAGCCCCGCTATCCCCGGGTGACATAGGTTACTTTTTATTCCTGTATTCCCACGGGAACGGGAACTACGCCGGTGAAACCGCGAGTTAAGTAGGTATGTATTTACATAAAAAAAGTATTCTACTACGCGTAAGCTTTGCTCAGTTTAGGTTCAGATGGCGCTGTGTGTAACGCCCTACAATATTTACAATCTTTTCATAATGATTTTGTGTATCTACCGAGGCTGCTACCTCTAAGTAGGTATCACTTAAATATGTAATACCTACATACTTAAACATAATTATTACTATTTTAAATTTTTAGCTATACGATTATTTATCTACAACAAACTTGACATTGTTTATTTTAATTTATTATACTATTTTCTGCAATTTGTTCTTGACTAAATTCACATGCCGAGTTACGGCAAAATAGGAGAATTAATTAAATAATTATAACAACATCAATGTAAACCCTATTTTTGTGAATAAATCTCATTTCATTTCATAGAATAGATACTCATTGTATTAATCCACGGAGAAGCAGAGGTTGTCAAATGTCGTTCTTTACGTGCTAAAATTCCAGCACCCGATCACTTCAGACCAGGTGCCGACTTCGATTGATCTGCGGCCGAAGACCCAGGCTCGAACGACAATTATATAATTTACGTGTCAAAAATCGTATTAGATATCCAGTCACGTCTGTCGCGTCTACACGTCCCGTTCTTATTTGCCGTGCGTCCATTGCCAACGCAATAAAGAATATAGCAGACGAAATACTTTGTGCTCCTGCGTGCGAAAGTAATAAGCGCTTCTATCTCGAAATGCGAAACGAACAGAATAAGTACTTACTACAATATGTATTATTTTTATTAGTTAATTTTTAGGGTTCCGTACCCAAAGGGTAAAACGGGACCCTATTGCTAAAACTCCGCTGTCCGTCCGTCTGCCTGTCTGTCCATCCATCTGTCACCAGGCTGTATCTAATGAGCCGTGATAGTTAAGACAATTAAAAGAAATTTTCACAGATGTTGTATGTTCTGTTGTTGTTAACAATAAATACTAAAAAACAGAATAAAACACATATTTAAAGGGGCTCCCACACAACAAACGTGGTTTTTTTTGTCGTCTTTATAGTTAATGGTACGAAACCCTTCGTGCGCGAGTCCGACTCGCACTGGGTCGGTTTTTTAAGTAGGTGTTTGTGTTACATCATCTTCCGTTTGTTCTTAATCTGTATGGTATTTTGCAACAATGCCGTGTTAGGGGGTTACCACCGCAGTACCAGATATTCTACCACCAAGCAGTAGTGTGTAAACATTACTGTGTTCCGGTTTGAAGGGTACTGCAGCTAGCGAAATTACTGCACTAACCATCAAGTCTCAAAGTAATGAGCGCCAAAGCAGCGATGCCCCGGACTTTGTTTTGCAACTCAAAGTTCTGTGTATTGATGCAATGGTCATGAACATGCGTTACCTCTTACCATCAGAACGTATCGTTCGTCTAATTACTTATACATTGACAACCCTGTTGGCTCATTGGTAGCATGTCTGCTTCAAGAGCTGCGGGGCGTGGGTTCGATTCCCACCCAGGACAAGCATTTAGTGATATAAACAAATGTTTGTTCTGTGTCTGGGTGTACTGTATGTATTATAAGTATGTATTTACATTTAAAAAAACTAGTTAAGTATTTTATCAGTCATCCCATAGTACAAGCTTTGCTTAGATTGGGGTCAGATGGCGCTGTGTGTAATGTCCTACGATATTTATTATTACTATACATTTAAAAAAATGTGCACCACAACAAGCTCTGAATTATTAAGTATTCTGCTTTTATTTAACCCAATGTCGATCTTCGTGACATTGCGTTTTTGCAAAAAGGTAGCCACAATCCATGCCTGGCTGGCCACCAACCATTCTTTACACGGCGCCTTCCCACGCGTACCTTAATCACATTGAGGCGATGTTTCATGCGACCCAAAAACATTTCATGTTTAAATAATCCATTGGAACTGTTTTCCCCGCTGAAGAAAAATGCTTTTTATTGTTATTATAAAAATACACTTGGTACACTTTATTTGGTGGTAGATCTCCTTAGCAGGAGGTCGTCTAGGTAGGTACCACCGCAGTACCAGATATTCTGCCGCTAAGCAGTAGTGTGTAAACATTACTGTGTTCCGGTTTGAAGACAGCTAGCGCAGTACGCAGCTAGCGAAATTACTGGGCTGTTGAGACTAACCATCGAAAGTCTCAAAAGTAATGAGTGCCAAAGCAGCGATGCCCTGAACTTTGTGTTACTACTCAGTTCTGTGTATCGCTGCAATGGTCATGGATAGACGTTATCTCTTACCATCGGCGTCTCGTTCATCTCATTATTTTTAAAATAAAAATAAAACACACAAATTGTACCGAAGTGACGTCTATCATTCGTTTAATGAAATGATGAGATAACTTATCATTTTGTCGAGTGCTCGTCTTGATACCGAGATATAAGTGCACTTCGTCTTGTTATTGCTCGATCGGGATAACAGAGGGGCACATAAACGATAGCAAAATGTATTGAAATTGGGGCTGTCCCCTTGTGGGAGTATTCTTATTCTTATTAGGAATGGGGGCGATAAGTCTGTTGGGCTCAAGTCTGACATTCCGCTTGGGATTATCTGTGCCTCTACCAGCCTTTAAGGCTTAGTAGCCTTTCTCCTACCAGCATCTACCCGAGCCAACTCAACTCCTTAAAGTAAATAATAAAATAAATAAATATCGTAGGACTATACACACAGCGCCATCTGGCCCCAAACTAAGCAGAGCTTGTGTGATGGAAGTCAGATAACTGATAGAATACATAAATACTTTTTTTTTTTGTAAATACATACTTACAATACATACAGAACACCCAGACACAGAACAAACATTTGTTTATTCACAAAATGTTTTGCCCTGAGTAGGAATCGAACCCACGCCCTACAGCTCTCAAGGCAGATATACTACCAATGAGCCAACGGGGCTGTGCAAGTACTGGAGCGGGGCTCCAGGCTGCTAGCATAGTAGCTAGTGGATAAAATGGAAATATAAATGAAGGTGAAAAGCAGCCAGTTATCGTTCACTTGTATGTCAACTTTCAGTTCACACGCTGAAGAGCGTGGGTTCAAGCACCAACAGTGAGCTTAAGCTTGCCGATGAAGGAATATACCTATCGTGAGAAAACCATAGCGTGGTGGTACAGGGTATTTTCTAGTACTTAGCTGGCTACTATCCTCAAGTTGAAAATCTATCGCCAAGCCCAGAACGACGTGTTCTGGCAGTCTCACTTGGAAGCCAGATCCATACCAGGCTAGGTGTGCTTTACCATCTTTGACCACGCCGTCACTTAACATCAGGTTAGCTGTGGTCAAACACCTAGCTGGTCTAATTAAACTTTTGTAAATTAATATTTTGTCATCTTAATTAATATTTGCGAAGTCGGGACGAGTCGCTAGTAATATCATAAAACTAAGTCTCTTGTAGGCAAAATTAAGATTTAGAAGTGTATAGATTTCAATGACTTATTTTATTATAACACGTCAACCTTTTTGAGGTTAGGTTTGTGTCCAGTAGTGAGATGCCTAGCATTCCTTTTACGGTATTGATTAACTTTCACAAGTGTATGACATCATCTAGCGAAAGCCTAAGAGTGAGAATTTAATCGATAGTTTAGGTGTAGGCGTGTAGGAGTATATCATACCAGGCAGCGTGATCCAGGGTATGGCCGCCGCCGAGCTGTCGCGGCAGGCTGGCGTGCGGCACGTGCGCTGCCAGCTGCGGCGCGCTCACCGTGTGCACGCGCTCGCGCAGCTTCTCCCGCACAAACAACCGTAGGATTTGAAACGGCGCGTTGAACCACAGCGGCGCCGTCACTATCAGCACCTTCTTCAACTTGGCCGGGTAACCGCCCTAAAACAATACAACAAATATTTATAAAAACTCGAAAATAACATTGACATGGTATTTTTTTTTAAATCTTCGGCAGCGCACTTTGTTCTTTTTGCCAGTTTCAAGTATTTCGATATATTTAAGTAATCGATGAATCCACGGTCTAATCATGCTCTAGTAAAACAGTGTTTTAAAAAAAACTTTACTAGATTTTTTGACAGAGTTTTCAAAGCAACATGAAAATACACATATACATATTTCATCGTATTATATTTTTCCCACCCATGCACGTAATTCGGCACTTTATAAATAAAATACCACTATTGTTGTACATAATAAGCACTTGAAAATACACAAGTTTTCAATAATAATAAAATGCAACGAAAATAATTTTCCGGGTTCCCGCCAAAACCCCTGGGTAATTTTGGACGGTATGGGAACAGCACTGATACAAGAATGGCGTGAACTAGACTGTAAAATAAGAATAAGTAGTACAATATTTTGACATCAGATGATCGGTTCTCTTTTAGATTGCAGCTAATATTAACGCATTCGAACATAAATAAAGTTAAAAAATCTCGCACTAACGAATCATGCACTTGATGGATTTTCAAATTAGCTAAAAATGCTTAATTGTCCATAACCTAAAACGGCACAATAAACATTCATCATTCATTACTTAGATGTATGTCTCTTCTCAGCCAATTAAAACCTTCATATCAGATTTCAAGCAATAACATAATAATGATTCGTTTGTTTTTGAGGAAAAAGTAACATCCAACATGTTTTGGTGTACATTACATACTCCAAAAACGTACAATTTCTCAGTAGCATCGTGGATAAAAAAGGACCAAATAACAATCGAGATTGATACAGCTAAAGCTTTGTAACAATTGATGCTGTCATTTGACGTAAAGCATCCGATTATGCCGTCAGAGGCAGTACGAGCCTCGAGAAGGAATTTCCTAATACCTGTCTAATTCGAGGAACTCCCAAATCGGATAAAACATTTGTAAGGAAACTCGGCTACCTTTGATCGTCTCTGAGCGATATTTAAGCGCGATTACATATTAGTACAGCTAGACGTTAATATACAAACGACTAAAGAACAACGATAAAAGTAGCACTAATAACATTTCGTCCCACTGAACAATTTGTGTCAGACAGAAATAAAACACGCTACAGAAATACAACTTCCCGAGAGCACGGAAATAGAATTTATTGGAAACGCATCTGGGATTTGTTTGGTTGTTTATTTAAATGAGATTATATTTAAAATTGCGCAGTTTCTTTTAGTTTGCGTGAAGCCAAACAACAATAGATACAAATAGAATAGCCGTGTTATATGGAGCTCGTACTAAAATTACCAAATTCTGGCAATAACATATGTGTGGTCGTGTTGCCAAGACGACCCGAATGCGTGGGAAAACTGGATGTGTATATTATAATTATAGCTAAATATTATTTTCTAGTACATATTTGTATATTATTAGTAGTTATTTTCCAGTGCTTATACTGCAGACTATTAAGGGTTCGACTAGCAAGCGACACGGGGCGAGACAAACAAAGCCACTCAGCTCTACGTCGTCACTTTATACCCCCTATGATGAGGTTTGTGACGCTATTACAAATACAGGGTTGTAAGCTTAGGATCTACTCAGCTGAAAGGAGGTCATTTTACTCATCATTGTAAACAACTTTTACTAAAAAATCAACTGCACCATACATTTGATCAAGGTTCAACGAACTTACTTTACATTAAGCACATCTGATTTTTTTTCATATTTTTTGATTTGCGGCCTTCGTAAAAGTTGTTCACAATGATGTACACGTTAAGTTTATAACGCTGTATTTTACTGCAAAATTTAAAAATGCCATAAAGAGCTATTCAGTTGTTTGTAAAAAAAGTAGTTGAGCGTAATACCTTTGGGTCTACATTTAAAGGTATTAGCTTCTATCGGAGCTGGGAAATCATTCCGAGATTCAGTAAGCGCACCCATGACAACACTCAACAAGATAATGGACTTTATGAACTCTTGACACGGTTAGAGTGATCATGTCAATTTTAAACCGATTCCTTCCGAACGAATCCGTCGCGACAAGCGACGAAACTCGATAATAAATCCGTGTTACGGGCCGGAACCCGAGCGGGAGTTATCCTTATAAATATTCACGGCCGGAGCACCCCGTAAGCGCTCGAGGGTAAAATGAGGTCTTCTTTAAAAGCATGAGACATGAAAATCTTGGGTTAACAGCAGCCCTACGTCAATGTCGAGGATTTCGCGTCTCGTGTTCCCGTCGAAGAGTAACGGCAACAATTACATGCTTGATCACAGACCTTGCGCTGAAGAATTACTTTTAAACAATTGATATATCGTATTCTCTACTCGTAAGTCGAAGTAACACGTTTACAGTTTACAGAATATGCCCGGTTGATAGCTATAACTTCCTATTGATGCGACTACCTAAGAACTATATTTTTATTGGTTATTATTTTCACAGATGATGGGGAATAGAAACAAACTGGCGAGGAAGGAAACTTCACATTCGCACGCGAGTTGTTTACTTATACATATTTATCTATCGTACTTGCCGGCGAGTCCATACGGAAAATTTACGAGGTCGATATAAACTCAGTTCCTTCAACAATACGTCCTTTCATAAATATAAAGTGTTACTGTGGAACGATGGATAGTCATATTTCAGCAGCAAACTCTCGTTATTCAACTTTATGGTTCATACTAAATTAGTAAGAGATTTAGTCAGAATGATATTTAAGGATACAAAGCTCTGATATTCGGTTAGATTTGCAGAGTTGCCAGGATCAAAGGAAAACATCTCAAGAGCAAGCAATTTGGGGAGCAGTCTGGGATATACGTAAAGAAAGCCAGGGGTGAGAGGTCATTGCCCCGTGCTTAGCTCCCTTCAAGTCATGAAATTATTATACCTGGCTGTCCCCTCCGGCGAATCGTATATTCGGTTAAGCTTCAACACAGGAATCTGCGTGTTCTCTATCTGTCAGCCAGCAGTAAAAGATCTTTGTTAGCGATAAGATCACCAGCTGTTATTACACCTATTACTTAGGTTTTTTTCCTTCTATATCTAACCTTTGGCGTGGACAATAATGAGTTAATTAATCAAGCAGCGCAAATGTATGGTTTATTTTAACCCCCGACGCAAAATGAGGGATGATACAAGTTTGACGAGTTTCTCTGTGTATCTGTCGTCTGTGGCATCGTAGCTCCTTATCGAAAGGACCGATTTTGATGCGGTTTTTTTGAAGCTGACATGATCGAGATGGTTCTTAGCTCTAATAAATAATTTATGCAGATCTGTACAGGCGTTTGATGATCATCAGTTCATTTCCTTCTTGACAGGTCTTACTAACTTTCACAGATCAAGTTGATTTGAAATTTGGTGTACCGTTACTTCGGTTATTTAAAGATTTTTAAGTTGTATATAATCATATTCTTGACATTTTTCAATGAGCTGTTTTACCACATGTATTGAAATGTGAAATTATATGTATATTATTATGTTGGATATAAAGGCTAATAATAAAAATAAAAAAAAAGTTGTATATAGGAGGTTTCTCGTTTTTAAGTTACTGGCGTTGGGATTTTTTTAATTCTCAATTTATACCTACTTGTTATGTTATGGTTTGTTTTTCGACGCAAGATGCGAAGCTTTGGCAAGCAGTTTCGCTTTTTTATACCTACTCTCATTACGATCTAGCACAGAATAAATAATGCTATGATAAGGATTAAGTAGAGCCATCTTTTCATATTCATGTTATTTATTTGCGTATATAGGTGTACAAAGTGATTTGAAAGAGTACATTAATTGAACACCATATTCTGCCTTTCGGCATGCAAAATCTTATTAACTACCTACTACCTATTTTTTATTTTAACATTCCACATACTATATTTCAACATTCCACGATACAGTGAAAGAAACTAGTACTTTTAGTCACTAGATGGCGCGTGTTCGGCTTCAATGTATTAATCTAAAATTATTGCTATCAAAATTTTCAGTGCAAGTAAACAAAACCAGATTTCCGAATAGAATACAATTATTTTTTATTTTAGTCAGGCGAGGGCATTGTCCTAACCTTTAGCACCCCCTAAGACCCCTAAGTCTTCCTTGTTGTGTGCAGTCTAGACAAGCCCAGATGACGTCAACAACAGAGTTCAATTCTCCAGACGCTCTTTTCAAACCTTCCAGTGGAAGTGTAACAATTATTTTAATATTATCTCCAAAACAAATGAAAATTAATTTTATATAAAACAAAACAAACTCAATAATAATTAAAATGTGTTCTCGAACAAAAACGTAGACCGTCAAATAAAAAATGTGAGTAATTAATTAATAAATTTAAAAACTTTTTTAACTAAAATATTCCGCTTCAGAGTGAGTTTAAAGGTAATTAAATAGCGCCATTTAAAGGATGCCCGCGGACGATTCGCAACCCTTTGTTGTTTAGAGGGTTACAAATTTTATTAGGTTTGATTATCGCAACTCCGTTGTGACTGCTGTTCTCTGTTTGTTTGGTCACGCCCTACTTAAATATTCATCGGCATGTACCTGACTTTATTCAATATGTGACTGAAATTTACAAAAGTGTAGGATTTTTATCATTAGTCGCATATTGCACGTGTAACTCACGTGACTTTACATTACCAATTCAATCTCCTCGAATGTTAAAATTATAAATGCAAAAGTTATACAACGTCCCAGGAGATTTGGCGGGAACGTTAAAAAACCCCTGCCGTTAAAATTTATTTAGATATTTTTATATAAATTCGTATGTTTTCTTTTAAGACAAAAGTAGTGTTATTATGGATTATAAAATTTGGCAGAGATCTTCGTTAAAAATTTTAAGAAGACAGTTTTAGAAGTTCGATATCGCGGGGCGTGGCTTGTACTTAGTATATTGCAGAGTAACGAACGCTGGCATTGTTTCAACCGCGTTTACGTAATTAAGATCTTCGATGAAACCTGGATTTTAAAGATTAGTCAAATTTTGATTATATTTGTAAGAAAGAGTTGAGCATGTCCCGGACAAGCGAGTGCTCTGGAACAAAGTACAACAATGAGACGTCAACTCGACCGGAACTCTCACAGGGAAGTAGGTCGTGTAGCTTCAAGATAAACCTCTTTGAAGCGGTCCTCTTCGCGCCTCTAGAGACAGCACTTCGTATTCTCGATGAAAATGTATTCTGTCTTATGTTTTATCTAAGATTAATTAAATAATTATGTCAAAAAATTTATATCAGTACAGATTTCCGTACTGATAAGATATCATTTATTTGCCCAGAAATAAAAGCAATCGTAATAATAATACTACTGAAATCTTCTGATAGTGGAATCATCTTTCCTACTCTTGTTTTTTTTAAACGGTAGTTTAATTTAACTTCTCAAAAAAAAAAACTAAAAGAAAACACACGCATCTAAAAACCATGAATTTTCAAGAGCATAACATTTTTATCGTTTCATTTTGATTCAATTCTGCGAGTAATACCCGGTTTCCTTTAACCTAACATCCTGTTTGCCACGAACACAATTACGCAAAATCCAGGCGAAAATACACACATAACCTCGTCAGATAAACATAAGCACAGTAAAAGGAGAAACAGGCGAGCTAGAGGACTAGTGCTTTCGCAACGGAAAATAGGGCTGCACTTTAGCTGCCTACATTTCAACGTCGCAGCTGCGTCTTGAATGAAAAAGGTGTTTTTCCGGACTACATACGTTCACTGGAACAGCTCCCGCCGGCGGCATTCAAAGAATTGAAGTCTACGTTCCAGATATAGCATAGTAACCGTGCTAGCGGATAGATAAGAAAAGACTATTCACATCGAGTCAACGTTGATTTGAAACAACAACAAAAATATCGAAACGAAAACAAACATCAGCGACTAAAGCGTCGGATTGACACACTATAGATCACAGTATTCGACAACGTTCCAAATTTACGAACCTCACAATATTGCAAGTGAAATGTGCGCAAAATCCGGAAAAATATCGTACATTTCTCCGATCTGGGAAACGTAACTTTCTGTCAGGGAATATATCGGTAAAACGGCTCACACGAATATAAAGAAATAAACGCCGCTCGTGACGGTAAATTATAATGGAGACCAAATGGGTATGCAATTAACACAACACGAAAATCTAGATGGAACCTCGGTTCAACGGGCTGGTCTAGTTCCGAAAGCTTTTAGCGAAGCCAAATGCGACGCTGCTGTCGTCTATACCTATAGAGAACATTGAAACCGTCAAAGGCTCAAAAGCGCTGTCCTGTTCCGCCTCGTGGAAGAAAATTGACCGCATTCATGCTGTAAATGAAAACCGGCTTCGCTGGTACAACTGGCGCAATTGAGATAGGGCGTAGATTGCAATTAATACGTGATGAAGTGACGAGATAGTTGCAAAATTTCAATTGTTTTGTGGCGATGAGAAATTTATTGGATAGCGCTCTTGAGCTGCTGGTGAAGGAAAACTTCGCGAGGAAACCAAAAGTTGGTAGAGTTCCTACTAGTAGTAATCGGCTGGCTAGCTACCTCCCTCACGCTGACAATATGTCGCCAAACACCTAGATTCAAGATATTTATTGCTTCCATACAGTACACTATGTAAAAAATACAATGTAGTTTACTTAAACACCACCTATACTCCAGCATCCCCACTTGAGAGTCAATCTCTATTCCAGGCAACAACTAGCAGCTCGCCCCGTCTTCGCACGGGAAAACTGTTCGTTTTGAAGGTAAACGAACCCACGCCCTACATCTCTTGAAGCAGATATTATACCAAATGAGCCACCAGGATAGTCAGTATGTTTACAATCTTCGACCACACCGTCCTGTAACATTACATTAGTCAATACACCCGGCCTGTCCAACCATAAAAATGTATGTATTTATGAGTACGTTTCCACCGTATTGGCAGGGGCAGTTGTGTCAACTAGGTCTCGTCGTCGACTTCGCGTTGACGGAGCGATGTCGCAAGCAGCCGCGACGTCCGCAGTCTGCTCGCGGCCTGGCGCCTCGCCAAATGTAAACAACAGTCAACACCCATCATGAATTCTTTGCATACGAAAAGGTTTTCCCTACAATACGTGACTACGTAAAGTTTTCTAACAAGGTCGGTAATCTAAAAGGTCATTATAAAATGTAATCCTAATATTCTAACCCATATAGACGCCATCACTGAGAGTTGAGAGCTGCTTAAATCGAAACCCTACAGTATACACACTAGGCTATATTATTCTCAAAATACGCTCTCAATTTCAGTGCTTAACGAGGTGTTGGAAAAACTCCTATAAATAAAATGTTAGTGAGCGTGCAAATGCTCATTGACCTTTATAAGTCTATTCTATAAACTCCAGTGCAGGGACGCTTTGAGAGGTGGGCATGGTGGGCGGGCTTCGATTTCGTGCACAGAAAAATACCGGCAATCGGCATCAAATAGTAGTTTTATCAAAGATCCTAAAAGTAACAACACGCTACCCAACCTTAACTTACCAGTATAAGTATTTTATAAAACATTTTAGTATTGGATTTTTTTCGTAAAATATATATATTGATTGGCACCTAACTTACTGAGGCCTACAGGAAGGACAGAAAAGGGTAGGTACACGTGCATGCTGACCTTTGCACACAAAATGTCACTGGAAAAACTCAATTTCACACACAAAGGCTACATCGCAAATATCAGAGGTAGAAACATAAATAACACGTTCGCCCGTACCTACGACATATTTCGCAGAAATCCCTCGTGGACCGAGATCGATGCAATGAGTAGGCGATATTACATTGCTCGTAGCAGAAATAAAAAGAAGTGTGCCTGATGCGAAATTCCAATTTGATTATACCCAACGTACTGATGTTCGGTTATGAAAATCCAATGAAACGTTTTACTGTCCTACAAGTATTGCGTTGAACAAAGAGGAAATTTTGGTGAAATATAGGTAGAAATTTTACGGAAAGAAATCCTTTGGGATTAATATTTCCTTTTATTTTTTGAGATATTAACATGGATAAAAATATATCATATTGTCAATTTTATAAAAAGCCAAATGATCGTATTCGGACTTTTACATTATAGAACATTAAAAACTTGGTGGTTTGTAAGGCAATTAATTGAGTAAAATACAAGTTAGTATGTACGTCATGGAATCGAATTCAAATACCTTCTCCTGATTAGCATACAATAGCGACAAACATCTGGGCGAAGCTGAGATTAAATGACATATCGGAGTTTATGTCTATTCTAATCAAAATTTGTTTTTTTTTTTTAATATATTTTATTTGTATTTATTCGGTGTAGTTTTGCTTCAGCTGAAGTGTTACATACCCTATCTCAATTCTTCTTTTAAATTTTAATTAAAGAAAATAATAAACAATATCGGAGGATAATTCACAAAGCGTCAACTAGCAACGCCTTGATTTTAGCAAAGTATGTGGTATGGGAACCAAACACCTGATAGAATACTTATTGTATTTACACATATATTTTATTATATACTTACGGTAGATACATTTAGAACACCCTGACACAGAAAAAACATATCTGTTTATCATATAAATTATTGTTCTGTAAGTGAATCTACATTTTTTTTTGTATTGAATTTTTGTTTGTTTGTTAGTATTGAATAAGCTCCGAAACTACTGGACCGATCTGAATAATTCTTTCATTATTAGAATGCCACATTATCACAGAGTGACATAGGCTATATTTATTTTGTTAATCGAGTTTCATTTTCCCGTGCGATGCCGGGACGGACCGCTGGTCATATACTCTTTTTTTCCTTTTTTTTATTCATATCGACTTTCGACAAACATTCTCGCCTCCAGTGTGAATATTGAAGATTATGAACATGCCCGAAGGTAGTGAGGCGTAGCGGCGCTCGCTCGCTCGACCATGCATAGTAGCTGATCCACGACAATATGAGTTCTCGTTGCATTCATGACATAATCCCTTATCTGTATGTATTATGTGCTGCACGCAGTTGTAAGGTCGGCACTCATGTTAACTATACAATAAAAGTATAAAATCTCCGACAGTTTTCTATCGTATACCTACTACGGTGAATGTGCCCAAGAACTGTGTTTGGGGTCAGACGGCGCTGTGTGTAATGTCCTAAGATATTTATTTATTTATTTATTTATTTATTAACTACATGACCTAATCTTGGCATCGCTGTTTTACAACAAAACGACCAGAACCAGGCTACTGATGTGTGGAACTCGTTGCCAGAGTCAGTGTTACCAACTAAGTACAACCCAGGATTATTAAAAAAAAAAAGAAAAGGTGAATAGGTATTTTCTAGGCAAGCGTAGCGTCATCTTCGGCCTCATCGTCGCTTTCCATCAGGTGGGATTGTTGCCAAAGGCTGATGTAAAAACTGAATCAAAATTGGTTAAGCTATTTAAGAACTACAATCCCACACATATAATAATTCTCTATTTGCATCGAAGGTTAAAAATTAGAATAAGCCCTTGAAATATTATGTATTACATATTAGTAATGACATTTTTTTAAGCCCCATTTAGATGTAGCAATGTCACCATATAAATAAATAAATAAAATAAATGCTCAGTATTTAGCCTTAGCCGGAGGTCGTCCAAGTAGGTACCACTACAGTATCAGATATTCTGCCATCAAGCAGTAGTGTGTAAACATTACTGTGTTCCATTTTAAGTAATTATGCATTTATCCATTAATGGCAAAAATTTGATTTTATGCTAATAATGTACTGTTTCATTCAAGCAATTGTGATTTACCGCAAATAAAGACTAAAATAAATGCCAGTAGTTGTGATTTTACTGTTAAATTATGCTCCATTTGTCCATAAATAAAATCATCAAAAATCATATTTAATAAATGGCAAAAATTTATTTGTATGGAAATCGAACCACCTTAAGGACAGCGTTTTGACCGTCACACTACTTAAACATAAAAAATACTCCCATATAGGCATATTTATATGACTGATACAGCATAACACGTGATCTGACGTGACCACGCACAGCGAGTGTATAACGACGGACGACTGAGTGAAATGTCAAGTGTCTGAGTTAACCAAATGGGACATCCTCTTGAAGAGTGTCATGCGTGTCATGAGCGGTGTCATCTCTAGTGCGTAGTAGGTACATACAAATAAACGGATTTTATTCAAACGATATAGACTTTAGAGGTCGTATTATGCCATTGCCTCCGTCTGTTTATATATAGCCGGTGACTTATGCGTCCATTAGCGCAAAAACTTCCATTAATGATCTACTTGAGCCAATGTGGACACCCACACAATAGAAGTCATACCATTACGTGTTCTAAACATACTTGACTCAAGTACTGTCTACAAAGTAAGCGGTCAAAAATCTGATTCATTAACGTTGCTAACCAAATTAGCAAATAGTCGAATAGACACCCAAAATGCTTCAAGGCGTATATAAGATCAAAGCATTGGCAGCACGTGTTGTGTCTATTAAGTTTTGTTTTGTAGAGATGATAGCTCAGTGGTTAGCGCGGTCAGTTCGCATGCCGAAGGGCGTGGGTTCAAATCCCAACAATGAGCTTGAGCTGCCGGTGAAGGAAAACATTGTGAGGAAACCATAGCATGGTGGTAGGGTACTTTCTAGTACTCGGCTGTGGTATGTATATATAATCATTATCATCATCATCCACAGCCTTCTTTATCCCACTGCTGGGTATAGGCTTCTCTCTTTACATGCCATATGCCTCGGTCCTGTGCCAATCTGGTCCAGGTTCGACCCGCGACGGTGACGATATCGTCAACCCATATAACCCATATATATAATATATATACGTATAAACAATAAAGAACAAAAACTGATATAAAATTTATTTTTTTGCAGACTTCATTGCAGACAGCATTTTTTTCATCTGTAGATGGAAAAAAAATCTAGTTGCTAACTCGTTGTCTAGCAACTTAAAATATCCCTACTTTTTACGCCACTTTCTTTTCTTATCAATCAGTTAGTTGGACACCAACGACTACAAAAGAGACACATCATAATTCACGGCTGTTAATAGCGGATGCCATATTCATATTGTTTATGTTCACTCTGTATATAAAACTCTTTGGACTATAAAGACAAAGTTTTTATAATTTTGGATCATCGCTATTATTTTTTTGATAGCGTGAGAAAATTTGATAGCACCAATAAATGTTTGAAAGCCATCAGTTGTCAAACGCATGAGCTTTGTGAATAGCAAAAATAATTTAACGCTCCACGATACGGATTAAAAAGTTTTCATAACAATAATATATGTAGTTGTATTGAACGCGCCATCAACGTACGAGTCGATTGAACAAACTGTATCGATAGCTTGATACAACAATGTCGAAATGTAAATCACCTTGTCACGAATACTTTTATGGCTTTGATAACAAATAGAAATAGTTGGCCTCAATCGGTTGTTTACAGAATTTGTCATACTCAAGATAAACAATGGTATTTGTCTACAAATATTATTTATCGATACATAGTACCTGATTGATACGTATGCATGATTATTTGGATAACCTTCATGTACATTCGATATAACAAAGAGAAACAAAAACAAAAAACTCTACAATAAAAGCAAAATTAAAAAAATTTGATAAACCCACGACGGTATTAAAATTAATTGAAAAAGGATAAAATAATTTAACACCTATCTAAGATAATGCACCAATCAAACACGAACCCATAACTGAAAACTGCATTAAAATAGGACAAGTAGTTTTAAAGAAAAATGGCAACATGGATTTGCATAAACAAATATCCTCTCACCCCAAACGCATATACCGTCTCCGTTCCGTCGCGGGTAAAAATGGTCTCAATGGCAGCCCGTAGGCAGCCCGTACACGTTCAATCATGATCACGATCCGCGATCCGCGATCATGATTTCAAAATTTCTAGATATTATGCGATCCGGAGCATCAGTCCGTCAATCCGCTTCGTACACGATCAGTCTGGATCGCGATCATTGATCGCGGATCGCGGATCGCGCGCTACGTGTACGGGCTGCCGTACACGCGATCCAGACTGATCGTGTACGAAGCGGATTGACGGACTGATGCTCCGGATCGCATAATATCTAGAAATTTTGAAATCATGATCGCGGATCGCGGATCGCGGATCGTGATCATGATTGAACGTGTAAGGCGGCCCAATGACTTTTGCCCTAAAGTTCATAGTTTCAGAGATGTCGACAAAAAACGCTTTTTCAAGATGGCGCCTGGAGCTCCACCGAAATCTGTCAACATTTTGTGATTTTATACTCAGCAAGTGATCCTAAACCTTATAAAAAAATTATACTGGATCGGAAATTTAGTGCCAAGTTGACCAAAAAAAACGTCTATTTTTAATGTTATTGTGTATATCACTTTCATTGTGCAAACTGCGAAAATGTGGAACTCGCTGCTAATGTGAGTGTTTCATGATCAGTACAATCTGAGTGTATTCAAATCGCAAATTAATCGGGTTCTTCTAGGCAAGCGTGACCCATCGAAGACCGGTCACGTTTTGTAGCGATGATAGCTCAGTGGTTAGCGTGGTAGGTTCGCATGCCGAAGGGCGTGGGTTCAAACCCCAACAATGAGCTTGAGCTGCCGGTGAAGGAAAACATCGTGAGGAAACCAAAGCATGGTGGTAGGGTACTTTAGTACTCGGCTGGCTAGCTACCACCCTCAAGTTGAAAATCTGCCGCCAAGCGTCTAACGGTGTGTTCCGGCAGCCTCACTTGAGAGCCAGTTGCATTCCAGGCTAGGTGTGCTTTACCATCTTCGACCACACCTTCACTTGAGATCAGGTGAGCTGTGGTCAAACACCTAGTCTGTCAACCATTAAAAAAAAAAAAAAAGACCGCATCCTCGCTTAAGATGAGACGAAATGGCGGTTAAATGTAAATGTATTTATTCTACCGGTCTATTTTATCTTGAGTAAGCTTTCTACCAGAGGCACACTACAAAGTTGTTAGTAATGCTGAGTATTTTTTACAAAAAAGTATCTTGGACCTACCTAATGTATGAAACAACAATTTCTTCAAAATAAAATAAACCTTTTTGTAAAAGATAGCGCCTGTACTACGCATTGCCGCGTTAACCAACATTTTAGTAAACAAGAAGCCTATTCTGGTAGTACAATGTCTAAATACGATGTAGCTAGTCGTAAAAAAGTAAATAGTAGTAGTCTTATATATTGGTCATGATAGGACAATCAAGGCCGGCTACTGAACGTGTCAAATCCACGGTAGTGCTCAGTTGTAAACTCTACTCTCGGTCACTTACTCAAAACCGAATTCAGAATGATATGTGATCGTCCGTTGCTAATTTGAAGCCAATTTATAGACCAACTTACAACTATTTGCATTAGCAACAAAAGAAAGAACTCCCATTATTTTAGAAAGTTCTCCCCTCTAAATAGCGAGGTTAAAATTAGTGGAACAATTAATGAACGACCTCCTATTTTCAGAACGGAACTCGTAAGCCTCGTTCCGTAGTTAAACTCCGTGGTGTGCATTTATGTTAATGGTTAGATATTCGTTTCTTAGCGACTCAGTTACACAAAAATTATATTTCATTTCTACTTTCCTCTTTTTATTATTTTCCGACCCAGTTCTTGGATCAAAGAGGTCAGGCGCAACGAAACAAGTAATGATAAGATTTTAGAGTTTTTAGATTTCTAGTTTTTGTATCCCCGAAACATGTGCATTGGAAATGTAAGCTTACATTAGTAGATATGTCGATCTACCTTTTATTGGACTGTATCGTTTGAATCGTAATAAATAGGTAACTGGCCATGTTACGGCCACTCGAGCACTCGAACTAATTTTTTAGTGAAACGGACTCAAAGAAAAAGGGCCTTACAATGATCTGTCGCCCCGGGCCTCGCAACAGCTAAGGCCGCCGCTGCCAACAAGAAGAAGTAACATGCATCCAACAAACTTTCGCTTTTATAATACCAAAAGTGAACTTATTTATGACGTCATTGCTCAGTGCATTCGTATTTGAGAGTAGTTGGCGTAGTCCCAGGGTGGTCGCGACATGATGTAGGTCAGGAATGCGTCCCCGTTTTGCATTGCGGCGTACAGAGCCGCCAGTCGGGCGGACGCTGCGCCCTCTAGCGGCGACAACAAACAAGGCAAAGAGCGCTCGACCGGAACACAGCGCCTGTGCCCTGCCATAAACTCATTTGTTACGATTGACGACACCGCTTCCACCTCGATTGCTTCCAAATCCGCTGTGACTTACTTTTTTCTTATTTCGCAAATCGCGAATCGTTTTCGAAACTCAGTCTGCGACACTTCCACTACCGATCTGTTTAGAGAAATAATTTCGTGCGTTGAATAGATCAAATGTCAGCGTTGTTACATCTCAATTTAGCGTTCGATGTTCAGTCAATTATCTTCACACTTCAATTATTGTTTTTGTTAAATCGTGTTGAGCATTTGTGGTGTATCACAAATAAATATGTTTTGCTCACTTATTTCGTGACGATTCGAGCAAGTCGCTTGTACTACATTGTTATGGGAGTGTCACTTAAAAGTTTTATCATTAAGTTTTAAACTTTAAACTTCTATGCACTGTAGTCGTCCCTCTGGGATGTATCATAGTATTCCTATAATCACAGTATTTAATCATTTTTATGTAATCTAGCCTTAGTTACAACAATAGCCAGTGCAAACTTGCCCGACACCGAAAAAAGTTCCGAAACTACCCAACGCACCTACTTAATGCAAAAAAGTAATCAATGGCGTATTGTGTTATGTAACGAAATTTTTATTTAGCTTGCTCCATCGTAGATCGCATCCTCGTTTAATATTATCGAGTTGGCGGTCAAACGCAAGCTTATTGTGTAATTAAGAAAACACTACATGGATTAATATTTTTGTGAAGTATTTATGTATATGTTACGGATCAAGTGACTAATTCGACAATATTCCTAATGCCCGCCTTAATCACTCGGTTCATAACACTACTTTGCAGCTGAGCTAGACGAAGTGTATGTTCAATTGTTCACATCATCTAATAAGTAGTACATTTTTATAACATTGGAACTACTCTCGCACAACACTAAATTCACAGGTCATAGTAAATGGTCTAGTATTACAAATAGATGCATGAACATTTCACCAATAGACGTCGTCAGTATAAGAAATATTTAAGGTGTTTAACTAAATATTATCATACCACACGCTCAGTTATTAAAATGGTTGAAAATCACTTCGTCCACGATCGTGTCATGTCGAACTCCATTCGACCATTATTGCGGATGTCGCAAATAAAATGTAAGTACAAAAAACTAGGGTAAGTGCTCTTACCCTACATGTTCCCGGTCGGCCCACTGGCGGGGGAGACTTGGGGTCTTTATTAAAATAATACGGGCTATAGTAGTCGCAGCTGTCTCTCCGACAGACACGCATCGCACAGATTAAATATTAGTTACTACAAAACCGCATGGCGCCAGGTGTTCCGAGACATGGTCGCATTTCACCTTTTATCAATGCAGCACAGACCGCATCCAACAAAACCGGCCTGTGTCGAGTCGCATCAGAGTACCGACAGTTCCATTAAAAAAGAAATTGAATTTACTAAAAAAATGTTTTATATTTGATTTTAGAATCCTTAATGCTAGCTCGATTTCTATACTTGGCCGGTTTTTATTATTTGTTGTAATATAACCAGATTTATTACGTATTGCTGATTTTACGATTCACGAGTTACTGTAGATTAACATGTGTGATTATTTTTTTAAGTAACAAGTAGATTTTTTTTTTTTTTTTTATGGTTGACAGGCTAGTTGTTTTGACCACAGCTCACCTGATGTTAAGTGAAGGTGTGGTCGAAGATGGTAAAGCACACCTAGCCTGGAATGGAACTGGCTCTCAAGTGAGGCTGCCGGAACACACCGTTAGATGCTTGGCGGCAGATATTCAATTTGAGGGTGGTAGCTAGCCAGCCGAGTACTAGAAAGTACCCTACCACCATGCTATGGTTTCCTCACGATGTTTTCCTTCACCGGCAGCTTAAGCTCATTGTTGGGGTTTGAACCCACGCCCTTCGGCATGCGAACCTACCGCGCTAACCACTGAGCTATCATCGCTACAATGAGACAAACGAAACGCTCTCCTGAAAGAAACATAAATTCAAATTATTTATTTTCCGGAGACTTGAGCTACATACCGATATTACAATAGTTAGGTATATAATTTAGTAGCCATGGCTCTAGTCGCAAAGCATGCAAAATTATCCTCAATTTAATTTACATCAAAATAATTAATTGCATGTTTTTCTAATATTTGTAATTCAAAACACATTAACGTCTAACTATGACCATTGCAGCAGTACCCAAAACTTTCAGACACAAACAGATGATAGACAAGAATAGCGAAGGGAGTTTTGGCGGGAACGCGGGAAGAGTCGTGTCGCTCCGTTGTATTTTTTTCCAAAACTAGTGTTTTGTCGAGTGTTTATGCATAAAATGGTGGTGTTTTATTCATAAAGTGCCGAATTACAAGCGCGAGTGTGGGAAAATGATATAATGTGGTGAAACATGAGTTTTCGTGTTGCTTCCAAAACTCCATCGAAGCTTTGTAGTAAAGTTGCCACTACTTTACTAAAGCATGACTGGAATTAACTGACACGAACTGGACTTGACAAAGACGACTTTGACTAAAACTAGCTACGATGGCACTTATTTAACTTTTGAAACTTGAAAATATATAATTACTTGACACTGGCAAATGCTAAAACGCGACGCCAAAACCAAAGAAAAAAAAAAAAAAATAGCGAAGAGTTAGTAACACCCTTGACTAGGATAACCTCCGAACACGGAACCCGAAAAATTAAAAAGTACCGTTACAATAACACAACTGGAACAAATACGGAAAGGAAGCCTTAAAGTACAGCTTTGCGACGAGCTCCAGCATTATACGACAGTCCCCAAAAGCAACACCGGATCGAATATCACGATCCGACATGCCGCGGACACCGGAAGCCGGCCGGTGTTTAACTTCCGCAAATATTTGAGTGTCACACACAATCTGAATGCAAACAAACGCTTCTATTGATACGCATGGACTCAGAAATAGCCATCGCCATTATAAGAAAATACTGGGATAATTCACATCGTAAATACTAGTAAATGATCATCTATTGAAGTTTCGTTAGTTCGGAGACCGTCTGACTTCCAATCTGGAGGTACTGGGTTCGAATCCCAATCTGTTAGTAACTCTGTTATGCGTATATCCCATGTAAGCATAACAGAGTCATTAACATTTGCACTTTATTTTACGTTATAAATACTCTATTAAACTAAGTACTATTTTATACATACTGAGTATCTGGCTTTGAGGCAGACACTGACGGCTGCAAAACAGTTGTCCTCAGATATAATTTTATAAACTTGCGCAATTTAAACACATAATAATGTTTCTCGGTTAATATAATTTAGGTGGCTTCAAGTCACGAGTGAATTGGTCTCTTTTCGGCAAGCTAGCTCCATCGTAGACCGCGTATTCGCTCAACATAAGACGCAGCCAAACGCAAGCCTATTTCATAAAAAAAAACATCAGGACTTTTTAGTACGTGACCACGGCTATTGTAATAAAGCCTAAATGTCGAGGTAAATCAATAAAACTAAATTGTAGCATTTTGTACGCGATCAAACCCCAATTATAAATATTAGCTGTAAGCTAAAGCAGCAGACAGGATTTACCACTTATCATACATATGTATAAGTGGTCACATTTCTTAATAATAAAATATTTTGTATTTGTAATGGTAGCGGCATTCGCAACGTTCGTTAGCATAGTAGTGAAAGCATAATCACCGAGCTCCCTTGCATTTGCACGAAACTGAATATACGCTGATCTCATTATACCGGTCCAACGATGAAAAGCGCACGCCAACGAAGAACAAAACTCGGCCTGATATATAGGGCATCCCTATTGTTTCACTGGACGATTCCTACGCTCTGTTTGCACATTTACGATTAACGAAACGCAGTATAGATCACTAATATCCGTATTTAGATGAGCTAATTCGAACAGGCTGCATCGAGGTCATAAGTAATATCTTTTCTAGTTCAAAAACCTACTCAAAAGTTAGGGCCATATCCTATCAAATAATGGAATAAGGCCGGTGCAGGTTGCTCGAAATACAAACGCTATTGATTGTTGTTTTTTTTTTTCACTGCAAATAATTTGCACTTTAAATACCTCGCGATGTTCACGTATAAATGAAACAAAAATGTGTTAAAACCACGTCAGTTTCCACACCTTTATCTCGTAGCGTTAGAGCTGAATTAGTTAAAACGATGTCGGATATCAATATCTTTTACCGCAAAGATAGTGATATGAAATCCGTAATTAAATGCATTGCTAGACTCGAAATAGAACCTTGATAATGTGAGGGGCATATTCTCTTGACTAGATTGCACGAATGAAACAGATAGCTTATGTCGTAGATGAAGAACCTTGAGAAATAGTATTTACGTATCTATCGATATCGTATTGGATTTACGATAACACACTGATCAACAACTCACACACACTACGATAACACTGCGAGCGATATTAAGTAATGATGATATTAAGTGAATCATTTAAGTAGAAAACGAAACAACAAAACAAAATACAGGTGTAGATACAATAGGTCTTCTTTGAATGATAAAAGAGAAACGTTCAAAGTCAAATTTCGAAAATATTTCGAAACAACCAATCAGAGTAGGTATTGCAAATTGATAATGGATTCAGTGGCATATCCAAGCTCATTTGTCGGAATATTAATTCAAGAATCTAAACACTTTTTTGTTCAAAACATTGTTGCGTTTGACTGCTAAACATTAAGCAATGATGTGGTTTACGACACACCACGCTTACATAGAAGCAACCCGTTTGCTTTAAATTTAAAGACGCAATACCAGATTCGGGTAGAATTCTACACTATCGCTGTGAAATCGAAGTGCTAATTGTTATCTTTTATGTAAAAGTGATGAGACGAACGAAACGGTACCCTGATGGTAAGAGATCTCCCATCTATGACCATTGCAGCGGTACAGAGACTTTGAATAAGAAAACAACAAAATCCAAGACATCGTTGTTTTGTCATCCAGTACTTAGAAACTTTCGATGGTTACTCTTAATAGCCCTGTAATTTCGCTAGCTACAATATCCTTCAAACCGGAACACAGTAATAAACTACACTACTTGGTAGCAGAATAAGTGATAATGCGTTGGTACCTACCTAGACAACCTACTGAAGAACTACCAAGTGTCCTCGGTAATATCCACCGTGAACGGCTGGCGCTTGGCAGTGTTTCTCTGGCCTTCAGGCAAACAAGTGGATTCAAGTTGTGCAATTCCGAGGCACACTCTCCGAAATGTTTTTGATCAAACGCATCAAAAAGGGTATGGGAACGATAGGACAATACTTATAATTACATCCACGTATGAGGAGCGGAAGTAGAGCGAAGCGGAGGTGACGTCAGCGGCCCCGCCCGCGACCTTCTCACGCCGGATATTAATCATCCCGTGGCACCGGCTCTGCTTCCACGCTATCCACCAACCGGTTAATTGAAAAGTGGACGCCTAACTTTAATAATCAACTTAGTAGATCGACGTCAGACCCGACAACAACTTCATCAATTTGCCAATCGCTAAATTGGCTGTCGAGATCCACTTAACCGGGGGCTCGATTTACGATCAAAATTAATATCATTGGATACGGATTGTCAACTTCTGGAAGCGACGGGTTCCGCTTTTGACCGAGAAAATAGCTCTAGCACTGGACACAGGAGGTATTTAATTTAATTCTGTGTACGCATAACAATGTGGAAAGGATGTCTTGCAGCTGCGGCCTACGGCGTGCTAACTTCCTCTGCGTGGTCCGACCTGTTTTAGAGTTCTGACCGACGCTCAATGTTATAAATATCGGCGATTGACATATATCGTAAAACAAATCACAATTCATAATATACATATGTACTGATATTATCATGACAAATGTCATTTGATTTTACAGTGATAATAGTATCTATAGATCTTTTTTCACACTACAAGATTCGTGTCGGCTTTTATAGAACTTAGCTTGAGACTAAAAAAAATCAAAGAATAATAAAACAAACGAGAAGAACTTTATAAATAGTGTCTGGTTGCTATATTACCACGCGACGCGGGGTACTGTGGATCAAGACCTTTGAGACATAGCCTGTCGAAACAATTGTATTATATCCGATAATAATCTACACTAATTATAAAGAGGAAAGATTTGATTGTTTGTTTGTTTGTTTGTAATGAATAGGATCCGAAACTACTGAACCGATTTCAACAATTCTTTCACCGTTGGGAAGCTACACTTTCTCCGGGTGACATAGGCTACTTTTTATCCGTGTATTCCCACGGGAACGGGAACTAAGCGGGTGAAACCGCGAGGCGTCTAGTATTAGATATATTGGTAAACATAGATTCATGTCGGATGTTTACGAACCCTGGAAGTAACGACGCAATAGATGAGCTGTAATGTTGTGTTTACTAGATCACAAGGATGGTTGCGCGAGCGCGAGCCGCGCCGCCGTCGCGCCTCCGCGGTCGAGTGAGCAGTGACTCAGATGCACGAGCACGTGACTTCAAGGTGAAGATCGAACCAGATACACAACACATGTAAAACATCTCAACGTTTTCTACGTATGAATACTGGAATACATACTTGCAAAAATAAGCGGAATCAGTTATGGAGGAAAATTATTACTCTTGCAATGCAGCTATAGATAGACTGGCATACCTGAATGTAATACGTGTTACTATTAATACATAAGAGCACGACCACAACGGACATATGTACAAGAACAAAACCGTATGAGAAACAAAAAAAAATAAGTCTTCAAATCTAGAGTAAATAGGTTTTTATAAGTAAACGTGCTCCATCTTAGACCACAAATGCTTAAAATCAGGAAGCGTGTGATCAAACGCGAACACATCCAAAAAAAAAAGGGAATGGAATATATTTCTATCGCTTTCTCCCTCGGTAGTCAGACGATGGTTTACTGAGGTCGGCACAAAACATTACCGTACATTTATAATGTTTTTTTTATTTTTTATGTGACAAATAATGAGACGAACGAGACGCTCTCCTGATGGTAAGAGATAACGCCTGTCCATGACCATTACAGCGATACCCAGAACTTTGAGTAACAAAACAAAGTCCAGGGCATCGCTGCTTTGGTACTAACAAAATGATAAGATATTACATAACAGACTACCAAGTGAACTCATATCAATTAAAATCTACACAAATGTTACATCGCAGTTGATAAAAGATAAAAATGTAAACAGAAAACAAATAAATCCTTGTAAATAAGACTTTGTTATTTTACCTTCACAATTAATATAATTCCGAGAAACCTACACAGTAAACATCAGGATTTAATTTGATAATTTCTGTGTACTTGCCAATTTGAGCAGTTTACGATGCGCCGAAGGCCGGGGTGTTTGGTTAGAAAGCCGCAATGGAGGCTAGATAAGTATGCTACATGCTAAATGTTCAACACTACGTCGATACGGCCATTGTGATAGTATATAATATTATATAAGAACTATAAGAAATTACTACGGCCAACCAATCAAGCTTTACTAAGTACACATTATAAATAAGTATGTCTGGGTACACATCATACATCAATGTAGCAACTAGATAAGTATATCTACTTAAGAGTGTGTTCTCCATAAGAATAACACGACATTTATCCTCTGACTCAAAATTTATGAGAAAACTTAATTGCCGATTGCCGATTATGGTACAGAAAAAAATGGGTTAGGTATCTTGCTAGCAGTCTATGTGCATTTATACATATATATATGTGTGTGTGTGTGTGTGTGTGTATTCATATGGTGCACCGTAGGACCTAAACTATTCTTCTGATTCATGCAAATGAGACATCAATAGATCTGTTATGTCAACAGCTCCTACATTTCTTTCATTTAGTTATTTATTCCATAATCGGGCTATTATAGTTTCATTTCTTTTTGTTTGACAAAACACCTCAGCCGATGTTATGCGATAGTGTGGTCGAAGATGGTAAACATACCTAACCTGGATTGGAACTGTTTCTCTTAAAACGTGTCCAAAACACATGATGCTTAACGGCAGATTTTCAACTTAAGGGAGGCAGCTAGTACCCTATCATCATGCAAAAAATGTTGCATGTTTCTCGTCTATTTTTTAAGTTATGTGTACCTACACCAATGCAGAATTTGTTTTTTAAAAGATCTAAGGTTACCAATTACCCTGTTCACTTCGTAATGTTTAAAAACATTATCATTAGCATCACTGCAGTGACGCTAAATCGTTTGTGCGTTACGCTTGTGTTCGAGGTATGCGAGCCTCAGCACAGCACACGTGGCTATGGAGCGCGACCTTGCTCTTGAAGACTGGTCGGCGCGCCCACCTTGGCCCCGCGAATTCGCCACCTTTCAATCTCAAGGAAATAGCGTCATCGCCAAACACCGCAAAATTAAACTACACCGCGAAATATTATAAATGCAAAAGAAACAACGAATTTGAATGGAATCCGGAACAGAGAGTACACCCCCGTATTGGACTAACGCAAGGGCTTTTGATTCCGAAGACTCCAAGGTGGTTCCCGTTAAATATTATGTGTCACTGCAAGGTAAATCCATAAATCTAAATACCGCCTTGTATAGGTATCCCGCAATAACACAGTTTTATCGCCGAAGACGCTGGAATAATAGAACGTGCTCAAAGCAATTACGTTGAGTTTTAAATAACTGATAAAAGCTAATGCTTTGCATACGGTAATGATTAGGTACAACAGTCTGGTGCTCGGTTTCTAAATCGGAGTCGAGCGATTAGAACATTTCAGACAGGCAGTTCTTAACGCCCTACACTTTCTTTGTATGGTTGACACGCTTGGTTTTGACCACAGCTTATCTGATGTTAAGTGACGGTGTGGTCGAAGGTCGAAACATACCTAGCCTGGAATAGAACTGGCTCTCAAGTGAGATTGCCGGAACTAGACAGCCGAGTACTAGAATGTAGCCTACCACCATGCTATGGTTTACTCACGATATTTTCCTTCACGGCAGCTCAAGCTTATTGTTGCGGTTTGAAGCCACGCATTTCGGCGTGTTAACCGACCTCGCTAACCACTGAGCTATAATTGCTACACAACGTTAATTTTAAATAGATAACATAAAACCTTTTGCAGACAGCTTTTCTACGTCTTACCTAACCTATAATAACATTAGAGCTGATCATAATTTTATTGTATTTAGTTTAGTGGAAAAAAAAAAATTGTTTTTAAGATATAAGTAAGGCTTTGTATGAGTTACTTCTATTCTACTAGGCTTGTATAAATAGTGTAGGTTTACTCGAGGAAGCCTTCAACTGACATTAATGTCGGCGTTAAAGGCGGCTTCTATTAATTTTACTGTGGCCATTACCCGCAGAGAAAGAGCCATATTTCATAAATCATAATATACGCACCGTATTGTTTTGATTTCCCAAACATAGCCGGCGAATGCGGCGTTAGCATTTTTGTTTAACGTAAAAAGTATATCTTGACAATAAAGATAATAATTATAATTTAAAAAATAGAATATAACGTCGCGCAAAATATTGGTTTTCGTTAATTTAATGAAGGTACGAATTGACAAATTGTGCATGATGACCCAATTAGTATGGCAAAAGTGTCGAAACGAACATAATGATGCGACATAAAATTTTCGCATAGGGCTGTCCCTACTATGTACTATCTTCTGCTATACGTCCGAATACCAGAATTCATCATCGTGCTCTCTTCATTCGAGCATTAATGAAATGATGAATAAATAGTTATAATCCTTGCGCATACATATTTAATTTTTTATTAATTTTGTGTCACTATCGCGGGTCGAACCTGGGCCAGATTGATACAGGACCGAGGCAAATAACATAAGAAGAGAGAGGCCTACAAAACCCAGCAGTGTGACAAAGAAGGCTGTGGATGATGATGATTACTTTTGTACATGACCACAGGCAGTCATTCACCAAATTTTAGCGTTTGCTACGGTCATAGTTAATAAATAATATGTAAGAGGTGATTTTGCGAACCTGCTACTAGGTGCTAGATCTTTGCCGAAGGTTGTCTCGGTAAGTACCACACCAAATAATATCAGATATTCTGCAGCGAAGTAAGGATTACCGTGTTCCGGTTTGAAGGGTACTGCAATTAGCGAAATAACAGAGCTATCGATGTCTCATAATAATACAGCGACGTCCTGTTTGTTTTGTTTATTACCATTAGAAGGAAGTTTCGTTTGTCTCATAAACTTGAAATTTTTTTTAAACTTTAAAATAAAAAAACTAGAAGCAGAAAAAACACAAGACGTAAAATTAGTTCTTCTTTAATTTACTCATCGTCTACAATACTTAATTATTTTAAAAAGTAATTGGTACAATTGTTTTGATATAATATATAAAAACAAGCTACTGGCATCCCTAGTCCACCGCTACCGCTACCGAAGCACCGCCCACTCACTAGTTACATAAACTCATCGATTGCTCCCATCACGAAACCATCGATAATACTACGCAATAAATTGTTTACATCACTGTCTGTCTACGTACTTACTTCCACTTTCATGGCAGGAACATGGCGATCAATATAAGCCACCATAAACTACAGCACTCGCGATCACTACGCGATTCTACGTTACCATCGATTATACGCAGGTGCGATACGATACGTGAAACAACCCAATCCGAACAGAAAAATAATACTACTCGGTTGTTGAGGTAACCTTGAAAATCACCATCATCATCAGCCTATACTAGTCCACTGCTGGACATAGGCCTCTCCCAAGACACGCCACTCAGCCCGATCTTCGGCTTTTCGCTTCCATCCACCGCCAGCTGTACTACGTATATCGTCACTCCATCGAGTCTCAGGGCGTCCTACGCTACGCTTACCAATACGCGGTCTCCACTCTAGAACACGTCTACCCCAGCGGTTATCGGTTCTGCGACAGATATGTTCAGCCCATTGCCACTACAGCTTGCTAATACGCTGAGCTATGGCGAATTACTTCGTTTCGGATCCGATCCCTCAGAGAAATGCCAAGCATAGCTCTTTCCATAGCTCGCTAAGCGACTTTGAACCTTGGAAATATTAGTGTCAAATTAAAAAAACAAATCTAACATCGATAACACAACACGAAATGCCTGGAAAAATCGATCGGACTTGTGGAAGATTCCTACATCCATTCATCAACTAAAAAAAGCTGACAATGTAGAAACGTTTAACCCTATTTCCTTGAATTATTGTAGACTATCTGCGCCCAGCGGTTACCCCCTATGTGTTAATTCAGGGTATCAGCTCCATAACAAATTCCATCAAAATTGTTAAAGGCGTTTGAGCGTGAGGAAGTCACAAACACACTTACACACAAACTTTCGCTTTGATAATATTAATGTGATGAAATCACCTTTTAAACAAAGATAACTAAAACTTTTAACACTCTTAGTTTGCATCAAGGATTAAAAATAATGTGTTAGAACGTAATTTATGAAGATTTACATTCACACATCAACTTGACCATGAAGATCTTATTCAACAAGTTTTTACCCCTTCATATTTACCTTAAAGATTGATTTGGAATTATATACCTACTACAGTTACAGAAAAAAATTGTATGAAGTATAATATGGTTTACTTTATTTTGGCAAATCATCATAATATATTCTAACATATTTCACTTGTCTCTCACCAACAACGCTGCAGACTTTTGATAAGCAGTGTCAATATAACTGGCATTTACACAAGGCTATTTGAGAACCCAATTCAATAAACCTTATCTTAAAATAGACTGGAGGTATTTTTCGTTTAAGTTTCACATTTTCCGAGAATGTTTTAGGTAAAAGCTAAGAATTACGGATCAAAGGAGGTTCATACGTTCGTGGAAAATCTAGATTGAGTGATGTATTCTAGATAACAGCTTAGTCGGCAAGACAAAACGACGCGCAGACAATAATGTTTGTAATTTTTTTTTTTTATTACAAGACTAAATGTATTTTTACTTACAAAATATGTATATTTTGTAAGTTTTCAATATAAATATAGTTTAAAATTGGTTTCAAATCATTAGGCCCTGGAGGAAAGTTATTCAAGCTTAAGTTCTAAGGAATCAAATTTGGTAACATTTTTAAAAAAAGGGAGAAAGAAGACTTTCTATAGCTTAACAAACAATTGGTGCACATAAAAAATAAGCATTGAGCTTTCTTCGTTATTAAATAAATATAAACTATTTAAATTAATTTTATTTACTAAACCGAAACACAAACATTAAGAGCCCATCATAGGACACTATAAGTAATTAATGGTAGAACTACCAAGCTTTGAATGAACGCAAAACCCCAAAGGTACGGTCAAGATGACTCGCCGAGCATTCATTGCAAATTACTAGTGAAAATGAAAGTCACGTGACCTCTCAGCACTTTCTATAGAGCCGTGGTGCAAAACGGCACATGCATAATTAATCACCAGTAATTACCAAACTGTTGCCCAAGTCTGCATAAGGTTCTTACTAAGAATGCTCTGTCAAGGTTTAGGGGTGACTACATAAACTACTTTCAAACGAATCTCAACCTTGCTCAACGTTGATAAGAACACAAATTTCAAGCAGAGAAAAGTTGCAAAATTAGCAATCTTCGGACGTCTGCCCTTCACTGGAGAGAACAAAAATGTATGAAGATGTCTGTCGCAAACATAAAAGTTATTTCGTGCGTTAAACATTTCTGTGGTTTCCATTACAAAGGTTTTACAAGACAAATCATTATCGCTGTATTTAATGATCATAATTAAAAATACTTATGATGTTTATAGAAGCATGTCATGGAAATGCTATTAACACAACATGATGATAAACATAGTATTGTGATTGTTAGTACTAGTTAGAATAGAAGTGCTATCGAAGGTTTATATGTACAAATTGTCTCTCAGAATCGTATTTTGCGACTTCAATATGACGTCACCAGAATTGAAATCAAACATAGTCGCACGTTAGCCAATCAAAATAAACTACGTAGTGTTTATGTTAGACGGACACGGCATACATAATGAGAAGGCGTCCTACGTTGTGATATATAGGTCACCCGGGCAGTTATCAGCGTACCTTAGATAAGCAATACGGGCAGCCGTCTCCAGAGCTCAGCTGTTTGTATCGATCGGGAGTAACCCGGCGTTGCCGGCCGTCGAATGCACTCTCGACAGACACCTCTCCCGTTAACAACAACCGATTACCGCGATAATACGATCGCCACCTGTTTGCGGACAACTAATCGAGCCCCGCCGGCCACTCACTTGTTCCTTCAAACTTCACCAAAACAACAGCTGTCCAATCGCGAGTTTAGTCGCGCACACGCGAAATATTTATCCGGTATCGGTGTATAATAAGGTTGTGTAATACGACACGTGCGATGCGGTCGGCGTCGCGAGCTGTACTGACGTCAGGTTTTCGCACCGAGTCGGCAGGGCGGCGCGCGGGCGGCTACGAAGGGGCTACGGCTTACGCCCGCCCACTGCGCTACGGCGAAATGAAGCTACGGTTTTCAATGTAAACGCGGGCCGCTGAAAGGAATACGTAGCGCCTCAAAAACTTTCAGCTCGGTAAATAGTGCAGAGCGCTAGCTACTGTAGCAAACCTGTAGTGTTATCTCTTTCCTGTTTACGTTTCAGATTAAACTTTACCTCATAGATAACGCGTACTTTTTTACCTAGCAATAAAGATAATTTCTAGACGTGTACAACATACTAATGTTATTAGATAAAAAACATTCGTTCGAATACCTTAAAATCAAAAGCGGTATTAATAAATAGGCGCTCGAAGGAGCAGCGAGGAATTTGGAGACAAAGCACCGAGCTATGGCGGAAATTAATATTATTTACAGCCCTTTGAAATTAATGCTCGTGCTCCGTCCATTTATTTACGGTCCGTTTGAAGCTAAACTTAAAAGGGAGCGACTATGAGCCTGTTGTTCGCCTATTGTTTGTCATTTGTGATCTGTAGATTCAAGTGCTCACTCGACAGAGAGAAACAAACTATGTTTGTTTGTTAGTGAGTTTTTCTACAAGATATATTACGACACAGCTCATAAACGCAGAAGACAACTGTAGTTTTTTTAGGGTTCCGTACCCAAAGGGTAATAACGGGACCCTATTACTGAGACTTCGCTGTCCATCCGTCCGTCCGTCCGTCTGTCACCAGGCTGTATCTCAAGAACTTGAAATTTTCACAGATGATGTATTTCTATTGCCACTATAACAACAAATACTAGAAATAAAATAAATATTTGAGGGGGGCTCCCATACAACAAACGTGATTTTATTTTGCCGTATTTATAGACCCTTCGTGCGCGAGTCTGACTCGCACTTGGCCGGTTTTTTGTACCTACTAACCAAATCGAATGTTTTAAGCCAAAACCAATGTAAAAAATCAAACAGAAACAAGTAGTTACTCTTCTAATTTACTATTACCATTATAATATCATAGTTGTCTACTACTATAAATAAAACTCGCGCCACATATTAAAACCTTTACATAGCAACGTTCTTTAGTAAAAAATACGGATTCTCACCCTAAGGTTGTTCTATAGAACTCTTTTCTTACTGCACTGCTACTATACCGTAGGAGGAATGACAAAAACTGGTCGAGTACAGATAAATGAGTATACCATAGACAATGTTCCACTTGTCCTGTCCTTCCTAGGTTTTTTTTTTATAGTAGATAGGCTTGCGTTTGACCGCCATCCCGCCTGATGTTAAGCGAAGATGCGGTCTACGGTGGAGCACGCTCGCCTAGAAGAAACCAATTCACTCGCGACTTGAAGGCACCCAGACTATATTCATTGATCATTATGATTATAGTCATATATTATCATCATTTATTATATCATTCATCTATATATTCATTCAGGTATCACCGATGTTCGCTATAGTTCAGATTGCGAGTGGATAGGAAACGACACGGTGCATATTTCTAGGTTGGTATAATAGCTTAAATTAAAAAAAAACTTTCAAATGAGAGGAGACCGTTCATACGCGATCAGACTGCCTCTTAAAGGTCATAAAGGCATCGGGAAGTTTGAAGACGTTCTCCTATCCGAGCCTCAATCCTAGACCTCAATCGTTAAACTCGCAAAAGCTGACCAAAACCCTCCTACATCTACACATACAATAGTGCGGGCCAGCTGTGCTTCGCGACATGTGACGAAAGTTTTCGAGACGATTTTCTATATACAGTGTAAACTCTATATAGCGACGCTGAGGGGACTGCGTATTTTCTGGCGTTATAGAGAGTTGTCGTTATATGGAGAAGAAAGTTTGGTAGCAACTAAGAATATGATAACGTGTTGAAAATGCATAATAATAAACTAACGACAGTCTAGCAGCTGAGGCAAACTCGTGCAAAGTAATTACAACAAACAAAAGAACGAATTTCTTAGAATCTCTGGTTGTATGATGCCGACAGTCGAGGTGAACACGGGCCAGACAATAAAACAACAAAATGGCAAACATAAGAACGTACACAACTACTGTTCTAATCAATTTCGGCAACTTAGAAACAAACAAACAGTCGGTGCTTTATTAGTTCCCGAAATTACTTGCTTTATAACGACATATTGTAGACGTTATGTAGAGTGTGTGTGATGCTACATAGAGTGCATCATTGTATGGACAACAACGCAAACCAACCAAAGTCGAGTAATTCCGACGTTTTAAGGAGTTTGACGTTAAATCGAGTGACGTTACATGGAGTTTACACTGTACTTACGTGAACAAAAAATAACCAGTGACGTCATCTTCAGACACGATAAATAAATAAATATTGTAGGACTATACACACAGCGCCATCTGCCCCCAAACTAAGCAAAGCTTGTGTGATGGAAGTCAGTGGATTTTTTTTTTTGTAAATACATACTTGTAATTATGATTATCCTAGATTTGTAATCTTAAATAGCTGAAAACTCTAAAGTGAACGCCGTCTTTAATCGTAAAATTAAGGTCAATCAGTTCTATAATAAGCATGAGACGCAATCGTTCATGACGATAATAATAATCTTACTAAACTGTTATTGCACGCGACGATATACAATATAAACAACGTACAATATAGATCATAGTGCGGGAACATAGCGAGGGGATCTGTTATGTAAACGTGTAGCTCTTTAATTGCACTCTGCCTGATGTTAAGCAGTAGTGTGGTCTAAGATGGAACACGCTTACTAAGAAGAAACCTATTTACTCTAGATTTGAAGACACCCATATTGTAACGGTCTTCAAATTTTCGGAGACGCAGAAAGCAGATACATACGCCCGCACGTGGTCTGAAATTGTGCTCCGGGGTATACCCTGGGTAGGAGAGGTACGACAAATCGGATGGACAACCAATCTGCGTCTCCGAAAGAAACAGTTGGTGAGGTTTTTCAGTCTCCAGGTGGTGGTGGACTGGAGTGAGATTGGAGTGCAACCCTCTTATATTATATGTATAATACATGCAAGTATAACATCTGCACCACATTAGTATCTACATTGTACCCGTGCGAAGCCGGGGCGGGTTGCTAGTTACAAATATAATAATAACAAGCATGTAATAAAATGCTAATTTGAAGTTATTTTTTAAGATTACATGACTCACTGCGACGAATCTCTTGAACAAACCAATCCGAACTGAAATCGTAGTGAAAGTGATAAATACAGAGCTGAGAAGTATTACTATTCCTGTCAAGTACAGCGACGAGATTTCCTTTGAATTCGAGCTATTTTTAGATCCGAGGGATCAACACTCAAACTGCTCCAGTTTATTTTTTAGTATCTGTTTTTGACAAGTTTAAATTAAGATATACATTTGGTATTGAAAAGAACCAGCACTTAAATATATTTAATTGTACGTACATAATAATGGCCCATCGCCTCAAGGTGAATTTATAAGGTTCAGTTCGCACTCTCATATGTGCCGGATATAACAGGTTGTTATTATGTTTTCGTCATACGGGGTGTTTTGGGGAAGTATAACAATAAACACAATCATGTTTGTTCTGTGTCTGGTTGTTCTGTATGTATTATAAGTATGTATTTACAAAAAAAAAGTATTTATGTATTCTTGTTTTTTTTTTTTTTTTATGTAAAAGTATTGAGACGATCGAGGCGCTCTCCTGATGTTAAGAGATAACGCCTGTCCATGACCATTGCAGCGATACTCAGAATTTTGAGTAGCAAAACAACGTCCAGGGTATCGCTGCTTTGGCACTCATTACGATGAAATAAAACTTCATAGAAAAATTAGCTGCGCCCTGCGGTGTTATAGTTGTTCCCATGTACACACAATTTTTTTTCGATATGAAAACTAACCTATGTTGTATGAAGGTATTCATACAAAGTTTCATCAAAATTGGTCCAGCCACTTACACACTCACAAACTTTGCAAGAAAGAAAGAAAAATATTTTATTTTATAACTTTAAGACACAAAAAACAAAAACGAACAAACAGAGACAAACAGTTACAAAATAAGGGCTCATCTCAGCATAATACTGACTACTAACTACTTTCGCCTTTATAATATTATGTGATGCATTTGTTGAGCAGTATATAGTTTTTATTACAACAGACTACTGTTGTCATGCGTTTGGTCACGATATCACCTGATGGAAGGCGACGAGTGGCCGAAGATGGAGCACGCTTGCTTAGGAAGAACGTTTTTCACGTTCACGTTTTTCTTGAACTACTCCGGGCTGTACTTAGTTGGAAACACTGACGCAGGCAACGCTTTATGGATGTGACGAGTTTTTGGTGACCGTTCATATTAATAAATCAACTCACTTCAGTATTTGTAACACTACCCTTAAACGCCCTGTATAATCTCGCAAAAGTGTATTTTCACTATGCATAACATTTATTACGCAAAAAAAACGATAAACAAAACCCGGACCTCCCCGTTGGCTCATTGGTAGTATATCTGCCTTGAGAGCTGTAGGGCGTGGGTTCAATTCCCACTCAGGGCAAACAAACTGTGTCTGTATGTATTATAAGTATGTATTTAAAACAAAAAAAAGTATTTATGTATTCTATCAGTTAACTGACATCCATCACACAAGCTCTGCTTAGTTTGGGGCCAGATGGCGCTGTGTGTATAGTCCTACGATATTTATTCATTTAAAAAGAGAAAAAAAATACAATAAAAACCGGTGGTTTGTATAGAAACTCGCCCTTTTTCAATAAGCAAACGGTTCGCCAGATGGTAAACGTACCGCCGCTTAAGGGCATCTACAACATTGAATGTTGTTGTATCAAGCTGTAGAAACCATATTTTTTAATAAGAAAATACATGCGATAATAAGTCGGAAAGACAAGATGGATAGACCGACAAAAATGGTAAGTAGTGGCATATGTTTTGTATGAGCGCTGAAGCTAAAAACCTTACCTTGAGCATAGTGAGGATCTTCTTAGAGAGCTGGTAATCGAAATTGGTGTACTTGGAGTCAGTCATGTCGTAAATGAACACGAGGCCGGCACGCTGCGTGTCTACCGACTGTAGGGCTACGTCCAGTTGGTACACCACGCCCTAAGGAAGAAGGATATATACATAATTAGCAAGAATCGATCGAAAGATTTAAATACCTTAATAGAGACAGTAAGAAAAGTGTCGATGGACGCAGTCTTCGATTAGACTCTACTTAGCAATTTAAGTTATATTAAAATTACTTATTAGTCTCAACTAGGCTAGATTGTAATAACAATGAGGTATCTAACAACAAACAGATACATCATTAGAAGGGGAAAAAACAAATAGCTTGGAAATCTAAAGAAAAAAACAAAAATGAATTTTAATTTTGGCAGCCCTGTTGGTTCATTGGTAGTATGTCTGCTCCAAGATCTGAAAGGCGTGGGTTCGATTCCCACCCATTTTGTGGTATAAACAAACGTTTGTTCTGTCTGGGTGTACTGTATATATTATAAGTATGTATTTAAAAATAAAAAAAAGAATTTAACTAATGTATCAGTTATCTGACTTCCATAGTACAAGGTTTGCTTAGTTTGGGGTCTGATGGCGCTGTGTGTAATGTCCTACGATATTCATTTTTTTTTAATTTAATTAAAGTCAACGTAAGTCGATCGACTATATACGTCTCGGTGTTTATACGATAACAAAAAACTAATCAATCATTATGCATCATCCTGAATAAAATGAAACGATGCGATAGGACATTTACAAAATGTTTCAAATTAAAATATCTCTCAGTAAGGAACGTGGCTAACAATTTAAATGGAGATTCGCCGGATACTGGAAGTTTTATAACGCCGCCGCTGCGTTTAATTAGAAGCGCACGATACAACTTGACCTTGTTAAATTAATTAACCAACTCAGAATACTAAGTGCGACCCATGATTTTACCTAGACGTACTTTGTAATCGAAGCATTCCAGGCTAGGTGCGCTTTTTTTTCAATTTATTTATGTATTTCATATTTACAATGAATTACAATAAATTTATTCCAATTTTCAGTATTCTACATTGTACTTAATTTGTATCGACGAAATTATACGAAAATGTCTTTTTATTTAACAATAATTATGTTGATAAATCTAAAGTCCAAAAGAAATCCAAAAAAAATATTAGAAGTAAATTATAACAGTTAAAACTTGCGTGTATAATTTAGTCGATTTTTTCACATTACAATTTTGGCTCAAGAATATTTACATTATTACCATCTCCGACCACACCGGCACTTAACATCTGTTAAGCTTTGGTCAACACCTAGGCGGTCGTATCGCTCTAGGCGATAAGAACGCCCTTATACATCATGTATCTATTCTATTGTTTTGTTATATATCTTCTTTTTTTTGTTTGTTTCCTATTTGTATTAATTATGATCTGTGTTTCATTTTTGGTGTATAATAAAGTTATATTCTATTCTATTCTAGCTTGTAAACCATAAAAAAACAATTATTTTTTTTCTAAAATAAACGAAATCCATTACTGTTGCACTGTCTTTTATTTAGTACTATTGTAATTATTACAAATCCATCAAGATAATTTCAATCGTGAAAGATAATATGCAATCAGAAATACAATGACTTTCGCGTTTGTAATGAGTATTTAAGACAATTAAAGTAACAGTCGGATTGACGCAAAAAGAGTTCCGTACAACCACTCAATTTTCTTTTTTTTTTATGTGAAAAATAATGACACGAACGAGACGCTCTCCTGATGGTAAGAGATAACGCCTGTCCATGACCATTACAGCGATATACAGAACTTTAAGTAATAAAACAAATTCCAGGGCATCGCTGCTTTGGTGCTCATTACTTTGAAACTTTCGATGGTTAGTATCAACAGCCCAGTAATTTCGCTAGCTGCAGTACCCTTCAAACCGGAACACAGTAATGTTTACACGCTATTGCTCGGCGGCAGAATATCTGGCACTGCGGTGGTGCCTACCTAGACGACCTGCTAAGGAGATCTACCACCAAGTATACTTACACAGTATATCCTTATCAATTCAATTTTAATGCAAGCGCGACCGACACTTGGCTGGATTTTGTTATTAGTCGTTAACTTTGCTATACTTAAACGATCACACTATAATCACAAAAAGGTTGACGCTTCTTGTAATATGTATTACCTTTTTTACCATGAAACAAAAAACAACATACGTTAACTAAACTACGTTTCTTGTGTTGGTGCCCCTATATCTTTATCATCTATTAGGCTATAGGTACGTCTTAATACGTGACAGCCCTGTTGGCTCATTAGTAGCATGTCTGCTTCAAGAGCTGTGGGGCGTGGGTTCGATTCCCACCCAGGATAAGCATTTCATGATATAAAACAAATGTTTGTTCTGTGTCTGGGAGTACTGTATGTATTATAAGTATGTATTTACAAAAAAAAATATTAAGTATTCTATCAGTTATCTGATTCCCATAGTACAAGCTTTGCTTAGGGGTCAGATGGCGCTGTATGTAATGTCCTACGATATTTATTAATTTAATAGTACACACGTACTCTGTGTAAAATCTGACCGAAACGTGACTTGCTTGGTTGTATCTATCAGGGAACACCCACTCGGGAAGCAAATTCTATTGTTTAGCGGTTCGTATGATGGAGGTGGAATCGAGTTTTTTGAATAGCTACCATGAAGCGGTGTCACTTTTTAAAGCTCATATTTCCCCTTCAAAGTTTAAAAGATACACGTCACTGATAAATGTAAACAGACAAACAGAAAGACAGGATGGCCTTAGTAAGAGTTCTGTTGGACAACCTTAGAGTACCCTAATTAGCGTGACAAATCTGAAGTGATCCTCATTTCTGCAATAAATTGCCAAGTTTTGGGCAAACGGTACACGCGGCCTTCTAACCCCTGCGGTCACATCGGCAAAATAAATCAACTGGCAAAATCACCGAGTTCGGACTGAGGCGGTAAAGGACAAAAAGCGATATCTTAACTCTGCGCACCTTTCAAGTTAAATCAGTGTTAAATAAATAACCATAAATTGTCTCAAAGTAATGAGCGCCAAAGCAGTGATGCATTGGATTTCGTTTTGCCACTAGTTTTGGATACCGCTGCAGTAGTCATGGAGAGGCATTATCTCATACCATCAAAAGAGCGTTTTCTTTCGTCTCATTAATTGTACATAAAAAGCTGAAATATATTTTTCGCGAAGGTTTTTTCCATATTAAAATGTTGATAACTATGACCTCCTTTCGACTTAGTTTACCCCAAATATATAACCTTATATACCTGCAACGTAATTTGGTGCGTGGTTTCTGTGGGGAAATGCTTGTTCGCCGTGAACACTGCAATCGCTGCGCCCGTCGCATCTCGCGTTGTCTGCAAACATTATAAAACTTTTTAAACCTTTAGTAGCCCTAATATGTCATTTTTCTATAGCCCGCCTAGTAAACTATAGTAATAAGTACTTTTTAATATATGACAAGCTAGGTGTTTGACCACAGCTTATCTGATGTTAAGTGACGGTGTGGTCGAAGATGGTAAAGCACACCAAGCTTGGAATGGAACTGGCTCTCAAGTGCGGCTGCTAGAACGCACCGTTAAGTGCTTGAAGGTAGATTTTCAACTTGAGTGCTAGCCAGCCGAGTACTAGAAAGTACGCTACCACCATGCTATGGTTTCCTCACGATGTTTTCCTTCACTGGCAGCTCAAACTCATTGTTGGATTTGAACCCACGCCCTTCGGCGTGTAATCCGACCGCGTAACATTACTGTGTTCCGGTCTGAAGAGTACTGCAGCTAGCGAAATTACTGGGCTGTTGAGACTAACCACCGAAAGTCTCAAAGTAATGAGCGCCAAAACAGCGATGCCCCGGACTTTGTTTTGCAATTCAAAGTTCTGTGTTCATATAGCCTCATCTAAATTCACATCAAAACAAATTAGCTGCGCCCCGCGGCGTTACTCGCTACATTTTTTCGAGATACAAATGTTGCCTACTACTCGGGTAGAAAGTTGACACCCATGGATTAAAGATTCGTATGTATTTTTTTTATTGCAGACATACTAGGTGTTTTGACCACAGTCCTCCTGATGTTAAGTCACTGTGTGGTCGAAGATGGTAAAGCACACCTGGCGTAGAATGGAACTGGGTCTTTTTTTTTTTTTTTTATAGTAGATAGGCTTGCGTTTGACCGCCATCCCGCCTGATGTTAAGCGAAGATGCGGTCTACGGTAGAGCACGCTCGCCTAGGGTCTCAAGTGAGGCTGCCGGAACAAACCATTAGGTGCTCGGCGGCAGAACTTTTTAACTGGAAAGTTGTAGCTAGCCAGCCGAGTACCTAATAGAAAGTATCCTACCAAACCTATCCAACCTATTATATCCTAGTGTCTTATAAAAAAAATATTTTTCTTTCTTTCTTCCACCATGCTATGGTTTCCTCACGATGTTTTCCTTCACCGGCAGCTCAATGTTATGTAAACCGACCGCGCTAACCACTGAGCTATCATCACTACAAAATCGTATGTTGCCACTGACGTCCACAGAAACTTAGCTACCAGTGTTTTCTAATCCTATAAGGTTAGAATTCATATGTACCTACCAGTATAGTGAACTTCCCAGTCTCTAATTCAGTCTTAAGCGGGTCCTCGAAAGGCTTGAACTTTGTGAGACCCTCGCGGCGGCGCGTCGCCTCGTGTTGCCGCCAGAGCGCATGCGCACGGGCTACGTCGAACTTGCGCGCGAGCAGGAACTTGATGGCCGTCGCACGGGACACACACGTCGCGCCGCTCTCGCTCAACGAGTCTATAAAAGCCTTTGTAGCCTGAAAAGAAGACGCACGACGTTATAAGTAAATTTATTCCAGTAAAAAAGAGCACAATTTCTTGGTAAAAAGAAATATTGATCTAGGCCATAAACACATATTTATATCAACCATCCCCTCAGCATCTTACGAAATATCTGATTGTGGGTTTTACAATTTTTCGAAAGAGTAAAGTTGTACCCTCCGTTAAAATACTTAGTGAAATTGACTTAAATGACTACCTAATAGAGCAATTATAACATCTACTAGAACAATGAGGTAAAAGTTTAAATAAAAATATGTTAAGCTACAAAAGTTCACAGGAATTTTACAACAATAAACACTCCAAAGAGTTTGATTTCGGGCTAAAAAGTTTTTTCGTTCTTTTCTTTACTGTGTAAAAATCTCAACTACGTACCTACCTACTACCTACCTACTAAATCTTTGAATCTTTGAATCTTTGAATCTACAAATAAGATAAGTCGTCGTTCATTTATCATGTCAAGATTCTGTTGAAAAATCGTAAAGTATACCATCCATTTTGTCATAAATCATTCATCAGGTCTCCGGTTAGCTTCGCCGCGTTTTATCGAACGCAAACGGTGACGTAAGCAGCTATTCACCCTGGGAATAAAACCTCGTCACTTTCCCAGAGCTGACTTCTTACGCGAGTTTATTGACGCGTTACTAACAGAATTAATTCATAATTTCATAACAATTACCCATCGAGCGCGGCGGTCTATCGACCCTGTCGCGTTTTCTTTGCACAGCCGGGAAATTGGTTTTCACACTTCATTACGGTTCATACGTGCAAGATATTGACATCGCGTAACATGTACTTAATTGTACACAATATGAGCTGCCTTATTCTTATTCGGAATGGGGGAGATAAGTCCTGCACTGACGTCCCGCTTGGGGTGTGTTGTGCATTTCCCCCTACCAGCATCTACCTGAGCCAACCCAGCTCCTTGAAGCATTGGGTCGCTGGCAAAGTAGCTCCAGTGGGTGAGATGGAGTTAAGCATGATAGCTGCGGTGATTTACTGCCTTCTAGTAATTTTTTTTTGCTCAGGAAGAATGTGTATGTATCTCTCGCTAGAAACATTAGTTCCAAGGCTAATTCAGATTAAGAGACACAAGCACCATGTATTTACCCGAAGAAACTTCAGCAAACGACGGAAGAACACCAATTCCACCTTCAGCACAAACTCCCGCTCCATGGTCAGTATTTGAATGCCACTACGGTCGCGGTTCACTTAAGCCGTTGACAATTTTCACAAGCCTGTCACACTTTCATCGCAGTAATTGAATTGAACCGCGTCACAGGTGGCAAACGGACTCCTAAACTCTGTTTTACGCACGGTTTCATCAGATCTTAGGGGTCAGCCAGGGTTGTCAAATTACCAGGGTGTGATTGGATTTTCTAGACCCTTTATAATATTCCGCGTTATGTTTTACCATAAGAAGAACGTCTCGTACGTCTCATTAATAAAGTTCTGCCGACTCGCGACTTCTAATCACAATTATAGTTTGAAAATTTTCGGTATGTATGCGAAACATAAATACATAATTATGTATAATTGATTGATTCAGGCATTACTTGGCCGAATTTCATTTTGAGTGTTCAAGGTATATATTTAGTTTATTTCCGCATAACAGTCGCTTCAGTTACAACAGTGATTAGGATTTAAATTTAACAAACGTGACAAAAATTTAAAAAACTTATCCGAAACATTACTACATAGGTACATACATACATACACATACATAAATAGATATGTACATGTATGTATATACATAAATAGACATGTATCGATTCGAACCGATTTTGATAATAGACGTGGAACATACATTTATTAATACATTTGTTGTTTTAATCTCCCGAAAAACACTCGAAAAAATATTCAGATAATGTATTTGTCTATAAATCTGGCAACCCTAAGTCAGATATTCCGGAAAAAGTTACGTATCGTAATCCTGTAAATTTATTGGATTACGCATAAAATAAAATACCAATGTTAAAACTTACTTTCCGATAAGTTTTATTCTAATTTGGTCGTATTTTACAAAGTAGATCAAGCCATTTACGTAATGCGTCTTTGAAACATTGTCTAGAAAAACTAGGTATTCGCTTCAGTTCCTTCGGCTTGGAATAGTTTGCGAATATAACAGTTTGAAGAGAATAGTTTACACTTTACACTCATTGAAGAGCCGTGAATCGTGCCTCTAGTCTTGCTCGCCCATCTTCTCGGTAATGCAAATAACTGGCAAATAATATTAAAAAACA
Organism: Biston betularia; assembly: GCA_905404145.2. Taxonomy (NCBI): domain Eukaryota; kingdom Metazoa; phylum Arthropoda; class Insecta; order Lepidoptera; family Geometridae; genus Biston; species Biston betularia. Next base: position 5,093,735 of record FR989877.1, read on the forward strand.
TGTTCTATGGATTTTTTATTTTGATATCTTTTAATTTGGCGGAGAAATCTTAAACCTATGAAAAAGATGTGTTCTCCTTTTTCAAACCCTTTTTTTACGCTTGTCAGGCTAGGCCATTAATAATTTTACAGTGATCATATTTATTAGTAAATTAGTAATCACGTCAGTTTCCATAGTTTTTTTTAAATATCGAAGCTATTTGCTAATTTCTTTGAAAAAAATTCTAGTGAGACATTGATCTAAGAGTGCATGTACAACCCTATAGAATACGTTGTTATGAGGTTACAAAACATACTATACGGTTGCACGACGTAACTGCAAACAACTGTTATTGATCTCAATTAATTAAATAAGTATTTGTTTATTTATGTGTTTGTATATCCTTGGTTACAAGAGTGACATCGTAATAAAACCTTGAAAATTAAAGATCTAAAAATACACTCCAAGGAAATTCTCCCTCTTTGTGAAAATATGAGCTAAGAAGACAACTGATTCACGATAACGCTGTGTATAAGATATTTTTTGTGATAATGCCCTGAACAGCCAGCATAAAGGTATTGAGTTGTTTATCTGAGAAGTTAATGAGCGGTAATAAGCGCTGGGATACAGTGGCTAACAAAGTGGCGATGGGGGCGATGGGGGCGACAGGACATCCGAAAACAAGCAACGAGAGCGCTGCTCGTGTACAAGGTTAGTATAAACGGGTATTTAGGCTGAAAGCGTGCCATTCTACTCGGTAGTAAAATGTACTAATCCAAAAGTCAGTTAAGCTCATTGAATTTTAAGTTCAACATAATGTACGAAATTTTTTGTGACATAATCCAGATGTCGCAAATACAAATACAAATACAAATCATTTATTAATAACACCAAAGTTACAGGTCATAATACAATAGTCGTTAGTAAATCACTTTCAATACACAATCGTGCTCTAATATAGACTGTGACTGCTTTATCATTAGGCGATTATCTACGCAAGCATATGTATTATTATAATTATATTTCATATACTTTTGTACTATGTTTAGTTTTGAGAACAAATACGCCCTTACAGGCTAATTATCTCCATGTTTTGCTAACTCTATATAACTTTCAAATAAAACTATAGTAACCCGATAGCATCATCATTTTCACTGTTCCAAAAAAACATAAGCTTGTATGGCACAAGCTATATTTCTGGACATGAAAGGCATATGGTCGGATGTCGAAAATGGCAGGTTTTCAGGAGAGCAAAAACAAAATTGAGAAACAATTTTGCCAATATTTATTACAAAAACAACGTTTTTTAACTGTTTTTTGAAAATTATTTGTGATCACCATATTGACCTTTTATTTTCTTCAAACTAGACTAATCTAAACCTTATAGATAATTTTAAATGTTTTTTTGTTTATTTTATCGTTTAAATCCGACTTTATGCCTAAAATAATGTTGTTTATGATAGGCAGTGCGTACATCATATTTTGATACGTCTCTATGCTCGCAAATTTTATGACGAGACTGTAATTTAATATTGAAATACAGCATTATGGTTTTAACTTCTTAAAGATTGTAAACGTCTGATGTCATTACATTCTTGGCGACTTACAAATAAATTATTTCAGGCAGAAGTGTTAATATCGGTTAACAGTGAAGGATTCTCCCTCATCGCTGTTCGTGCAGGGAAATAGCGGATCGCCTCGGCCACCACGCACTTTCATGCAGGAGTGCTGGGCGTATATCGCGGCACGCCAGCTTAAACGACGTCATCCGTCGGGCTTTTGTCAGTGCCGGCGTCCCATCATTTTTAAAACCAAACGGACTGATGCGTGACGACAGCAAGAGACCCGACGGGTTGACCCTTATCCCTTGGAAGATGGGACGGACTCTTGTGTGGGACGCCACTTGTGTCGACACCTTGGCGCCGTCTCATCTTCCTATGACTTCGGGACAAACTGGTGCTACCGCATCTAAAGCTGAAAACCTCAAACGGCACAAATATAGTTATTTGGATAGAATGTATCTTTTTGTGCCGTTTGGGCTTGAAACTTTAGGTCCGTGGGGGCCGGCCGCTCTCGAACTGTATCAGGACCTGGCCAAACGTTTAGAGGAGGCTTCAGGTGACCAGAATGCTGGTATCTACTTTGGTCAAAAGCTAAGCATTGCCATCCAACGTGGCAATGCTGCCAGCATTCTGGCCACATATCCCTCCTCTGACGGATTTTTAGACTAAGTTTTTTTTTACATTTTGTAAATAGTATAATTTAAGGTCTTTTTTTTTTGTTTACTAAATAAATACTTTTATATAATAAAAATAATACATATACTAAATATGTAAGGATTCTCCCAAATCAAGGCAGACTTATTATCCAATATCTGTCAAACAACACAGTGCCATATTCTGTGCGTTCAAGAAACTCGCCGTGGCAATAACCAACTCCGACCAAACATACCTGGACTCACGCTGGTGGCAGAGATCCCGCACGAGAAACATGGAAGTGCAATAGTCACTAGACCGTGCATCTCAATCGTCTCCACTTCAAGCAATGCACTCGATACCATAACCATAACCATAGATACAGATTCTTGCACTGTCACGTCGATTTATAAACCTCCCAACCAACCTTTCAAACTCAATCCAACAGACCATTTTCGTAACCGAGATAACAAGATAGTAATCGGTGATTTTAACAGCCATAGTTCTTCCTGGGGATACCAAGACACAAACGATGATGGAACAGCCGTGGAACAATGGGCTGAGGCTGAGAACTTAATGTTGAAACACGATCCTAAGCTGCCGCATCCTTTAATAGTGAACGCTGGAAACACGGCTATAACCCAGACCTCCTGTTCGTCAGCGCACATATTAGCCCTCTCTGTAAAAAAGACGTACCTAAAGCAATACCTAACACACAACACAGATCCATATCCTGCCAGGTACACGCTGCGTTGAAGCCGACAGAAACACCTTTCCGGCGCCGCCAGAAACACTAACAGAAACACTAAAGCTAATTAGGATCAGTATACAAAAGATATTGATGCAAAAATAGGTAACTTGGAGCCAACTCATTTAAACTACGAGCAGTTTGTCGAAATCACAAAAATAGTATCGCGCCAAACTATCCCAAGAGGCTGCCGCACGCAGCATGTGCCAGGGCTGGACACCAATTCCTCAAAGATTCTTAAAAATTACGAACGCCTTTACGCCAATAAACCCTTCTCAGAGGACACCATAGAGACTGGAAATAGGTCACTCACTTATAAATACCACTGCCATAAAACCAAGCAAGTCCGTTCCCGAAACCATCTGCTCTCCTGCCTAACATCAACATCTTGGGGTGCCTCACCACATATACTCAGAACGTCAGGCCTGGCGCTCTGCTTCTCAGCAGGCGAATACGCATGCCCAGTGTGGAATCGTTCTTCTCACGCTAAGCAAGTGGACGTCACCCTGAACGAGACATGCAGAACAATTACAGGTTGCCTCAAGCCTAGCCCACTCAACACGCTTTACCCGTTAGCTGGTATAGCTCCACCCTCAATTCGCAGATCCGTCGCCTGCACTGTAGTAAAACTAAAACAGGAGTCAGATAGCAGACATCCGTTGTATGGCTTTTCCCCCCAAACATCCGCTTGAAGAACAGGCATAGTTTTCTTAAAGGAACCCCCGCTATAACCCAACCTGAAGCCCGCCTGACTATGTGGAAAAAACTTTTTTCTCCCCCCATCAACTTCGTAACACCTTCCGAGCAACTTCCAGTAGGTAGCGACTTCCCATGGCCCACGCGAAAGTCGTTAAATCGACTCCGGACCCAAGTGGGCCGCTGCAGGATCGATAATATGGCTAAGTGGAGATACTCGGACGCCGAAACGGTACAGTGCAACTGTGAGGCTCCTGCGCAAACCATGCAGCACCTTCTCTCGTGCCCTCGCTTTCTAGACTCCTGCACCATGGAAGACCTCCAGAAGCCACATCCCGCGGTGTTGCAGTGGCTAAATACAGGGAGAAAAACATCTAAAAAAAAAGGAAATTGAAACATCGACTCGACGAAGAAGACTGCGACCTTCAGAAAGTATTCGACGTTTCTCAAATAACTTGTTCAACAGTACATTCTGTAATAAAAATTGATTAGGTTCCTATGAATCCATATCAGAGTTTATCTACAAAATCTTATTACTACAAAAATCATGTAAATTTATGTTCTACTTACCTTAAAGTCTTGGCGACGATTTCATTTACGACCTAATAACCGGACGACCGACCGATGAGGAATCCGAAGATATCCGAACTATCTTCAGTACCAACCACGGTGCGACCTAATAATTTCGAATAAGTTAATGACATAAAGGTTTATAATTTCATGCGATTAACTTTTTTTACATTTTTTTTACATATTACAGCTAGAATGTCACATGATTGTATTCGATTTTATACATTATTAGTAAAAACCAATATTTTACTAGCATAAAGGTGTAAGTTATGATCCATACATTCATTCCGCTGCAAAGTTTAGCAGCATAAGTATGTATCTGCTTATACACCCAACGTGAATGTCCATGAGGAAATAGAACACTTGAAATGCATAAGGGCTTATGTTGATTTGCGAACCTTTTATGTATTAACAATGTAAGGAATAACGGTATTAATAGAAATAAGTCTCTATGCTACATAAATATTTTGGAAACTCGTTACATCAGACTTTATGCATGAGTGTATCTCCACAATGAAGAAACATAGAAATACAAGAGTTAGTTTGCCAGAAAGAGAAGAAAAAATATTGTACTGTGATGTTAAAAAGTTTTTTTGTCGGATCTTTAGATCCGACCATATGCTTTTCATGTCCAGATTTATATGTACCTATTAAATAAGTACATATTTAGAATAAAAAGCAGGTATTTTAGCAGTCTATCAGTTATCTGGTAAAAGCCTTGCTTAGTTTGGGGATTGATAGCGCTGTGCGAAATATCCCACGATAAAAATAACTAACAATCTCCTTTGGCTTGCAACAGTTCTGTCTAACCCTGTACATAGTACACGGATGCAAATAAGCCGGGTCGAGGAGCGCGGGCTGTAATACTTCCGGGATGTGTTTCCTGCAGGACGTCGGCTCCGCGTGTGCCATAATGCCATTAGTATGAACGGGCACGCGCGAGACGTGTCGGATACACGCTAAAACAAAGCTGCGGAATGTGGCATCATCTTTACTTTACTATACATACATATTTTTAATACTTATTTGAGATCTCTTTGTTATTGTTAACGCGGCTTGATCAAGTCTTTTTCGTCATGTCTTATTTTTTAGGGATTTCTTTAAAACAATGTTGCAATATTTATTTTGCATCCAGAGTTTTGCACTATGATAGTCAAAACGTAAGTTACGAAAATTCTCACACTACCATTACATGTGGACCGGGAAGGTGGTAACTGTGAAATGATCGCGTTTAGGTTTATTTGTTCACTTTTCAATACAAAAAAAATGCTTGCAAATAATAGGTATGTAGATATTAGTGTTAATTTTGAATATTTGTTTTAGTTATTAATATTTGTTTGTAGTAGGTAGGTATATAACGGGAGAGATTCTCAAGGACGGTTCTTGTGTCGGCAAATATCCATGGCATCCAGCGCGGGAATAGCCAGGACTGATGCGCGGGGGAACTTTTCGAGTAGTTACATTTCGACTGTAATATCTTTTTGACAAATAAATATATTTTTTTAATAAAAAAATAGGTAGAAAATTATATAAAAATGTGTAGGTATATATATATATTGTATTCTATATATTATTATGTATATTTATAATTGCATATTATTTTTGAATATGAAAAATACTCTATATGCTTAAATAAATAATTATTCGAATTTATCATTTAAAAAACTATGTAATTTCAATCACTTTTTTTTAAAAGAATAAACTGTAATTTCAAAAAAAAAATCTTACGTTGCTCTACCGAAAAATTAAAAAGTATTTCTACAAAACTACACAAATATGTACCATTCACTTCGCGATAGGTAAATAATATTGCACGATGGTTTTTCCCGAAAACACTAAAATCGGCTATTGTTGTTATTTGTAATAGTTGATGCGATAACTGATATGCGTCGAGCGATCGCACGCACGATCGCACCAAGGTGCAACGGACTACTGTCAAACTGAACTGAAGAAAGGCATATCAGCACAGCACCGGCAGCGGTATCCGGCCCAACCAACTATGCCACGCTAAGTCAAACCATCACAATAAACATTACTGTTTACTTTCTATTCATTTAAACTTTGTCAGATGTCTAGGCAAAGTTCTTTTAAATTAAAGAAATAAATAATTCTCGTAGGACACACAGCGCCATTTTGCCTTCCTAATTTCTTTCGTTTGTCTCTCAACTAGGGATACTGATTGACTCTGTATTGTTTTTTAGTGTGTGCAATAAAGAGTTAATCAATCAATCATTCTGGAGGTCCTGGGTTCCAATCCCACGGCACGCATCTCCGATACCGATAACTTCAAACGGTGAAGGAAAACATCGTCAACAGTGAGACAGTTAATATAAATAGAGTTTATTCGGATTCAAATCTTGTAACGCGAAACGGAAATACGAACTCCTTATCGTCAGCTTACAAGTGTAAATCGAAAAGAAACCAACTTGGAAAGACGACTCTGTTGCTCAACTTGAGCACATTTAGTAAAGTTGCATCGAATATTACAATAGCCCGTATAATAAACAGACGAGGCGACTTGTGACAGGACAAAGATACGAAAATTGTACTACGTTGGAAACCAATCTCAGTGTTATCTAATTCCGAGTTATCTCTAAAATGCAAAACGAGTGTAATCTCAATAATAATATATTCTTCCAAGATTCAAAATAAGGTTAATTTGAAAGCAAACCAGCAGGCGTACCATGAGGTTTTACGTTTCCATCCAATTGCGGGGCAGTTCAGTTTAGGTACCTAAACTGTCCCGCTTTATTTCATACCATGAGCATGTTAAAATTGGATCGCAACTACATCGCTAGCTCTTCAAAGAACGAACGATACTTGTCTCTGGCTCCAATACTGTCCCGCTACCGAAGAAAAGGACAACGCTATACAAAAGTATAATTGTATCTCGTGTGAAAAATCTGTTCCGAAATTGTGATTGTCGGGAAGTATCGGTTTTCTTAATGTTTTATAATGATATGATATTTTAAGGTGAAATATTACTTAATACTATATTGCACTACAGCATAATTATTAACATGTTTTATTTTTACGATTACGATTATTATCATTTACTTAAATTCCAAAAAAAAACTTTATTCTAAACAGAGAAACAATTACGACTCTTTGTTTCGGAACACACCTAATAAATACTTTTTTTTTCATTATTCATCTGCGAATGACAGCAAAAAGGTTGTTCAGATTTTTTTTCTTTGGTTTTGGCGTTGCGTTTTAGCATTTGCCAGTGTCAAATATTTATATATTTTCAAGTTTAAATAAGTGTCCTCGTAGCTAAAGTTATAGTCAAAGTCCAGTCTTGGTCAAGTATAGTTAGCGTCAGTCAAGTCCAGTCATGCTTTAGTAAAGTAGTGGTGACTTTACTATAAAGCTTCGATGGAGTTTTGGAAGCAACACGAAAAGTCATGTTTCACCACATTATATCATTTTCCCACACTCGCGCTTGTGATTCAGCACTTTATGAATAAAACACCACCATTTTTATGCATAAACACTCGTCAAAACACAAGTTTTGAAAAAAAAAAATACAACGGGGCGACACGACTCTTTCCGCGTTCCCGCCAAAACTCAAAAATTTAGATTTCTAATAATATAATATAACTCAAAGGTCGAAATAAACCAAACAAAACTGTTTTGTGGTTACAAATTTATATTATTGGCATTGTCAATAATAATGTCGTTAGTATATTTATAGTTTTATATTACTTATGTACCTATGTATTTCATGAGTTTTTTTTTCGAATAGTTTGTTGTTATTGTAAATCAAAATTGTTCTTACAGACAGCCCTCAGAACGCTTATGAAGGGTAAATTACGCTCAGTTAGAGCAGCTGTGGGAATTACTCCATAGAAATCAAGTAATTGCTTTAGGGTTCAATAAGCGCCTACAGTTGAGGCAGCACACCCGCCGCTTTTGGGAGGAAGCAGCATCACGTTTAAACTCCCATGGGCATGGGGCTATTAAAGATATAATATCAAGAAAATTCACAAATTAAATAAAAGCATACCAAACGGTCGATATTTATTAACTTTTTATTGAATCGTTATTTTGACAACTCGGCGGTACAGTTTAGGTGCAACTAACGTCAAATAACACCTCATGGTACGAATTGAATGAACGAAATGCCGTTTTCTGACAAGTTTGCGATGATGTTTATGTTTCGGCGGACAAAGATGGCGGCGACCTAAACTGTCCTGCTATAAGGACCTCATGGTACGAATTTGCCAAACGGTTCAGTTTAGGGCCTATACTGAACTGCTCTAACACCTCATGGTACGCCTGCTGACCTGAATAACTTGGTTGAAAAATCTGTAGCAGTTGCCCGCAATTTCCGTTAATGGAAATCGGTGGCAAACTTTTACCTCTTTGTTATGAGTTTATGGAGACAGTTAAGGGGCTACAAATTTTGACAAACATTAAGAGGGGAGGGGGTCGACGAAATGTGACATTGTGACAAGGGGTGGGACAGGTCTTAAATTTCGTGACGTCACGTTTCAAAAACTAATATATTTAAGCACTAGCGGACCGTCCCGACTTCGCACGGGAAAACAAAACTCGATTAACAATACAAATATAGCCTATGTCACTCAGTGATAGTATAGTATTCTAATGATGAAAGACTTATTCAGATCGATCCAGTAGTTTCGGAGCCTATTCAATACAAACAAACAAGAAAATCATATCTTTCCTCTTTACAGTGTCGATGTAGATTTAAAGACGAAATTTGAACTATTCATGAAAAACTTCAAAATATGTATTTTTAACTCTATCCGTATGCCCAAAATGTTTAAACTGTTTTGTTGACTAGCCATGAACTCAAGCCAAGATGATTAAGTTTGTGTTTTATTAATACAATTAATCGTTTTATAACCAACTCAAAACAGGAGGAGGTTCTCGGACTGTTTTTTTGTATGTATGTTATGCGATCATACCCCCTAATTATGTAATAATTATGTATCGATTTTAATGATTATTTTTTTTGCTTGATAGATCATACTTCAGAGGTGGTCCCATATAAATTTTATCGAAATCAATCGAGCGGTTTTAAACATATAAGCAAAAATCTAAAAATTGTATACATCTATGATAATATTTACGTTTACTCAAAAACCTCGCTGTTTCATTGGAGCAATGCGTTTAGTTGGTCTAACGGTCATGGAGTTCGTTTTTTTTAATTGTAAATTTATGTATTATTATTATCTACATTTTCTGATTTCGGAACTGCTGTTTTAAGTTAATAATTTCATGATGGCAAAATATGTGACGTCACGTCCAGGAACCACACACCAGGGAAGGGGGAGTCTCACAAATGTGACCAGCTATGACAAGGACATGGGAAGGATAAAAAATTCATGACCTTCGTGTGACATAACAGCAGTTGCGGCGACGCTGTTTACTATAAAACATGAGAGCTGTGAATAGCATTAAGCCGAATCTGTAGTAATAGTAGAAGCAATGACGTCATTAAATTACATTTTCTGCGAATCACACCGACAATAGCGGCTTGGGTCTATCCGCTCGAATAGTTCTTGGAATATATGTTTCCTCAGATCACACACACCTATGCCTCAGATAGCATGAAAACAAAGCGTAACACTTCGATCACATATTGTTTTTTTTTATGGTTGACAGTTTGACGACAGCTCACCTGATGTTAAGTGAAGGTGTGGTCGAAGATGGTAAAGCATATCTAGCTTGGAATGGAACTGACGCTCAAGTGAGGCTGCCGGAATACACCGTTAGATGCTTGGCGGCAGATTTTCAACTTGAGGATGGTAACTAGCCAGCCGAGTACTAGAAAGTAGCCTACGACCATGCTATGTTTTCCTTCACCGGCTGCTCAAGCTCATTGTTAGGGTTTCATCCCACGCCCTTCGGCATCCGAAACGACCGCGCTAACCACTGAGCTATCATCGCTACAAAGTAGCAGCATAATATTAAAGAAACATGCTCGTTAACGCGATGCGTTACGCAGAAACCTAATTAATGTTGAAGCAAGCATTATTTTAGCAGAATCGTGAAGTGATGTAAATATGTTACCGCTTCAAAGTTTATACATAACGAATGTTTGGTTGAAATATGAAAAGTTATGTTTCATTAGGCACATAGCACGCAGAACTGATGGCCGATGGGGCTGCAAAGTTCTGGAGTGGAGACCACGGACCGGCAAGCGCAGCGTAGGACGTCCACCCACAAGGTGGACAGACGACCTAGTAAAGACCGCAGGAACGCGCTGGATGCGAGCCGCTTCCAACCGGTCTTTATGGAAGTCAATGGGGGAGGCCTATGTCCAGCAGTGGACGTCCTACGGCTGAAATGATGATGATGATGATGATGTTTCATTATGAACTTGTGAGTCATTGTGCGAGGAACAAACAAGAGAGAGATAGTATTACGAACATATTTTGATAAAGTTGTGTAGTATGCGGGTCGGAGTGAGTCAACGACACCGAAGACTGCACCGGCGTGGAAAGCAAATAACAGATTTCTTTTTAACATAATTTTAGATTTCCAATTGAGTTCAGGATATGGGAGCTAATTTTATAGGTCTATTTTGACTGCCTCATTGGCTCATTTTGTAGTAACACTGCTTCGTTAGTAACTGCTGTGTGGGTTCGATTCACAACCAGGAAAAACAAATATGTATTACAAATAGATGTTCCTTGTGTGTGTTCCGGGGTGTTCCATACGCATTAAAAAAAGCTATATACGTAGGTATGTATAAATAATAATTATTGGTAATAGATTTGCTATAAAAAAAATGACTAATTGGCTAGTTGGTTAGGCTTGACCACAGCTCACCTGATGTTAAATGACGGTGTGGTCGAAGATGGTAAAGCACACCTAGCCTGGAATCAAACTGGCTTTTAAGTGAAGCTGCCGCAACACCGTTAGATGCTTGGCGGCAGATTTTGGGCAAGTTGAGGGTGGTAGCTAGCCAGCAGAGTACTACAAAATACCCTACCACAATGATATGGTCTCCCCACGGTGTTTTCCTTCAACGGCAGCTCAAGTTAATTAGGGTTTGAACCTACGTCCTTCGGTGTGTGAATCGGCCGCGCTAACCACTGAGCTATAATCGCTACAAAAATCCCGTTGACGCTTCGCTACCTACAGTTGACCACCGAGTTACGGTCAAGAGATACGGCTCCGTGAACACATTGTCATACTCCCGTTTCGAACCGTGAAAAGCCCGCGAATTACGCTACAATGAAAACGGAACACCTTTCCAGAAAGTGATATTTCTCGCATTACATGAAAAACGAAACCCGCGACTGACACAACAAACGACTGATGTTCCGCATTTTAAACATTTAAGTACTTCGATTGTAAAAATCGCGTCAGAAATAACGAGAATGCTAGTAAACAATAACTGTTCGGGAAATCTTATTTGTTTTTTTTTTCTGTATAAACTAAGTTTTTGATTTTTTGTTTAGTCTATGTTTACGAGACAAAAAGAAATCTTAAGAGCTGCATGTCCTATTTTTAAACAAAATATTTTTTTTTCTATCCGATCTGCTTTGAACTTATGCTAAGGTCAGGTGATGTTAGATTTGTACCAATTTCCGGTGTGTGAAACATTATCTCCGACGACAGTTTATCATAACAATAGATAGATAGATAGATATAAGCTCTTTTTTGTGCACAACACAAAAAAGAGCTTATATCATAGCTTATAGCTTATAACAGACATAGAGAAATGTACAGTAGTACATTTCTCTATGTCTGTTGTGACAAAGAATCTTAAATATTTATTTAAGGTGGTTCGATTTGCATACAAATATATTTTTCCATTTATGGACAAATCGAGAATAATTTTACAGTGAAATCACAGCTACTGGTATTTATTTTGGTCTTTATTTGCGGTAAAACATAATTGCTTGAATAAAACAGTAGATTATTAGCATAAAATCAAATTTATGAATGATTTATGAATTTATGACACTCCACATTTAAAACTCCATCGAAGCTTTATAGTTAAGTCGCCACTTTACTAAAGCATGACTGGACTTGACTGACACGGACTGTGCTTGACCAACACTAGACTTTGACTATAGGGATTGCAATCCGGAAAAACGGATCCGGTAATCCGATAAATTTATGTATTATTATTATCTACATTTTCTGATTTCGGAACTGCTGTTTTAAGTTAATAATTTCATGATGGCAAAATATGTGACGTCACGTCCAGGAACCACACACCAGGGAAGGGGGAGTCTACAAATGTGACCAGCTATGACAAGGACATGGGAAGGATAAAAAATTCATGACCTTCGTGTGACATAACAGCAGTTGCGGCGACGCTGTTTACTATAAAACATGAGAGCTGTGAATAGCATTAAGCCGAATCTGTAGTAATAGTAGAAGCAATGACGTCATTAAATTACATTTTCTGCGAATCACACCGACAATAGCGGCTTGGGTCTATCCGCTCGAATAGTTCTTGGAATATATGTTTCCTCAGATCACACACACCTATGCCTCAGATAGCATGAAAACAAAGCGTAACACTTCGATCACATATTGTTTTTTTTTATGGTTGACAGTTTGACGACAGCTCACCTGATGTTAAGTGAAGGTGTGGTCGAAGATGGTAAAGCATATCTAGCTTGGAATGGAACTGACGCTCAAGTGAGGCTGCCGGAATACACCGTTAGATGCTTGGCGGCAGATTTTCAACTTGAGGATGGTAACTAGCCAGCCGAGTACTAGAAAGTAGCCTACGACCATGCTATGTTTTCCTTCACCGGCTGCTCAAGCTCATTGTTAGGGTTTCATCCCACGCCCTTCGGCATCCGAAACGACCGCGCTAACCACTGAGCTATCATCGCTACAAAGTAGCAGCATAATATTAAAGAAACATGCTCGTTAACGCGATGCGTTACGCAGATACCTAATTAATGTTAAAGCGAGCATTATTTTAGCAGAATCGTGAAGTGATGTAAATATATTACCGCTTCAAAGTTTATACATAACGAATGTTTGGTTGAAATATGAAAAGTTATGTTTCATTGTGCGAGGAACAAACAAGAGAGAGATAGTATTACGAACATATTTTGATAAAGTTGTGTAGTATGCGGGTCGGAGTGAGTCAACGACACCGAAGACTGCACCGGCGTGGAAAGCAAATAACAGATTTCTTTTTAACATAATTTTAGATTTCCAATTGAGTTCAGGATATGGGAGCTAATTTTATAGGTCTATTTTGACTGCCTCATTGGCTCATTTTGTAGTAACACTGCTTCGTTAGTAACTGCTGTGTGGGTTCGATTCACAACCAGGAAAAACAAATATGTATTACAAATAGATGTTCCTTGTGTGTGTTCCGGGGTGTTCCATACGCATTAAAAAAAGCTATATACGTAGGTATGTATAAATAATAATGATTGGTAATAGATTTGCTATAAAAAAAATGACTAATTGGCTAGTTGGTTAGGCTTGACCACAGCTCACCTGATGTTAAATGACGGTGTGGTTGAAGATGGTAAAGCACACCTAGCCTGGAATCAAACTGGCTTTTAAGTGAAGCTGCCGCAACACCGTTAGATGCTTGGCGGCAGATTTTCAAGTTGAGGGTGGTAGCTAGCCAGCAGAGTAGTAAAAAATACCCTACCACAATGATATGGTCTCCCCACGATGTTTTCCTTCAACGGCAGCTCAAGTTCATTAGGGTTTGAACCTACGTCCTTCAGTGTGTGAATCGGCCGCGCTAACCACTGAGCTATAATCGCTACAAAAATCCCGTTGACGCTTCGCTACCTACAGTTGACCACCGAGTTACGGTCAAGAGATACGGCTCCGTGAACACATTGTCATACTCCCGTTTCGAACCGTGAAAAGCCCGCGAATTACGCTACAATGAAAACGGAACACCTTTCCAGAAAGTGATATTTCTCGCATTACATGAAAAACGAAACCCGCGACTGACACAACAAACGACTGATGTTCCGCATTTTAAACATTTAAGTACTTCGATTGTAAAAATCGCGTCAGAAATAACGAGAATGCTAGTAAACAATAACTGTTCGGGAAATCTTATTTGTTTTTTTTTCTGTATAAACTAAGTTTTTGATTTTTTGTTTAGTCTACGTTTACGAGACAAAAAGAAATCTTAAGAGCTGCATGTCCTATTTTTAAACAAAATATTTTTATTTCTATCCGATCTGCTTTGAACTTATGCTAAGCTCAGGTGATGTTAGATTTGTACCAATTTCCGGTGTGTGAAACATTATCTCCGACGACAGTTTATCATAACAATAGATAGATAGATAGATATAAGCTCTTTTTTGTGCACAACACAACAGACATAGAGAAATGTACAGTAACAAAGAATCTTAAATATTTATTTAAGGTGGTTCGATTTGCATACAAATATATTTTTCCATTTATGGACAAATCGAGAATAATTTTACAGTGAAATCACAGCTACTGGTATTTATTTTGGTCTTTATTTGCGGTAAAACATAATTGCTTGAATAAAACAGTAGATTATTAGCATAAAATCAAATTTATGAATGATTTATGAATTTATGACACTCCACATTTAAAACTCCATCGAAGCTTTATAGTTAAGTCGCCACTTTACTAAAGCATGACTGGACTTGACTGACACGGACTGTGCTTGACCAACACTAGACTTTGACTATAACTATAGCTACAAGGCAACTTACGTATTAACTTTTGAAACTTAAAAATATAAAATACTGGCAAATGATCAAAATGCGACGCCAAAATCAAAGAAAAAAAACTGACGTACTTCCAGTGCCCTGGAAGTACGACCGCTAAACACGCTGAATTCGGATATGACCGAAGATGTTTAATCGCTCATGTCGTGTAGAGTTCCAGTTATGTTGATTATTACAGATAACACAATGTGTACTATTGCGATCTCTCGCAGGAAGTTGAAATGTTTAGACATTATAGGCAAATTGCCTGTACGTACAACAAAAGCGGGCCAAATCTCAATCGTAACATCGAGCGGAGCGCACGTCCGGTCTCCCTATCAATCACATTTAAGCTCTGTTTTATTGCTATCATTTCCTCTTTTAATCATTTCTCACGAGAGTCAGGAAGTATTTATATTTTCACGTACAAAAACGGCAAGTTTTAAATTATAATCTACCAGTCAATCTATTGTTAACTTTAAAACTACCAAATAATTATCAGAAATTAAAGTTTGCATTTAAAAATATATATGTATATATCCGACTACTTGTCCAGGTCTTATTGTGAATCACTCTCGGGTAGGTTTATTTAATATATCTTACATACCTAAAAACATTCGTTCCATAAATTTTGCATAATATGTGTCAATACTGATACTCTGTTCAGGAATCTTAAATGTTTTATGTAAATAAAGAAATGTCACGAAAAGTCACTGTCAAAGTGTTATGCCAGTTGCCCGAAACATTTTTTACTTGAGAAAAATATTTTTGTTTCTATTTCCTTACTCAATAATTTAATTTATAATTGATAAGATTATGAGTAGAAAAAAATACTTTTTTGTCAAATAAAGTAAACTACCATCATAAAATATATTTTATGAACTGTTGGATAACCTTTGTTTACACATAATATTTAAGATTCCTGAACTGAGAGTATTGTAACCTGCCCCAATAGGAAAAAGAGTGGTAGTGTGCAACCACTATTATTATTATTTTTTCCAATTGGACTAGGTAATACTATATACCTGGACACATATCTTTTGCTTCTTATGTTCTGCAGATGTTTTTTTAATTCGGAAAAAAATTGTTCAGTAGCCCAAAACTAAACAAAGATTGTACTATGGGGGCCTGATACCTTATACAATATTATATGTATAAGTTTAACATTGTGAGGAATCCACCTGGTAGTAGGGTACTTTTGTGTACTTGGCTGGCTAGCTACCACCATCACACTGAAAATCTGACACAAAGCATTTAACAGTGTATTCCATTAGCCTTACCTTAGGTGTGTTTACTATCTTTGACCACACTGCCACTTAACAGCAGGTGAGCTATGGTGAAACACCTAGCCAATAAGCCATAAAAAAAATTATTGCATATGTATTGCCAAGCATTATTATTTATTTATATAGTTTTTTTAATGTGTATGGAACACCCCGACTCGGAGGCAACATCTATTTATAATACAACTTTTTTCCTAGTGAATCAAACCCCCACACTACAGCTCGGGAAGCAGTGTTACTACCTAATGAGCCAATTAGGCAGTCAAAATAGACCTATAAAATTAGCTCCCTTACACTGAACTCAATCGAAAAGCTGAGATTATGTTGAAAAACAGACCTATTTATTTCAGCTATTGACAGAAAGGTATTCATTTTGAAGCTACTCCCTCCCATCTCTAACCCCCTATAAGCATAGCAGTTGAAGAGCAATGTGAGGATGTTATACTGGAATAGCTAGCCTTCTAGTCAATTCAAGTCTCAATTGTAGGAAATCTATTGCCAAGCATCCAAAATCGTTCAAAAAGCCTTACTGAAAAAATTAATTTAATACCGTGTGCCTGTTCTGTATCTATGCTGTTTGGTATCAATAGAAAAAGGTACCAACTAACTACAAAAATCAATTAGTAGGCAAGTATTAACAAATAGAAAACATAACATACAAAGTATGAAAGACAAAGATAATGTTTTAACGAAATATATCTGCAAAAAATATTAACGGAAATAGGAGGGGCATTACAAAGCCAGTCAACTCCGAGAACTCGATCTCATTTCAAAGAAACCGGACGCCGATATGGGCTCTGATTATACCTGCAATTAATTCTTATTGTTCTTCTAACTATACAAGGCATAGAATTCAATGTGTGTCAACTACATAGCCACGTTGTACATTTTACAAGCACACAAAAACAGAACGAAATACTTCATCAAAGAAATCAAAACAAACATTGATGACATGGTAAACGACGCAAGTTGGAGCTTCATCCTGTCTTTTACTTTAAACGCTAACAGTCTACCAAAACTATCAAAATCACATACACGTTTCAAAATGTGTTTACCATACTGATTATTCCACTTTAAAGTACTTTAAATAGAATTAAATTCAATAAATTACTCACCAACTCCTGATCGGGTGACAACGCCACCGCCATCTTTCTGAAATCTGACATTCAAAATACAATGAGACTGACAGAGTCGTCAGTAGTGACAGTAAGAGGTAAATAAAAAAAACTTGACTTTAAAAGATTGCGTTCGAAAACCAACACCCAACACAATGCGTTGACTGCTGTTGACTTGTTGACTGTGAGTCTGTGACAGAGGCCCAACAACCTAAAGTAAGACGCGGGAAAGCTAAAGCATTGTCATTGCCTATTGAAACTGCTGCTGCTTGTCATGGTGGATATGGCAACATCTTTAGGCAACACACTCTGAGCAACACACAGTGAAGCTCTACGCTACGGCCGACGTGACTGTAAGCTGAAAGTTGCGTCGATGCTACAGCTTCGAGGTATAGAGGCATATTTGCCTGTTTATTCGATTCTGTATTGCTCACTTATTGAACATTAATTACTATTTAAAAAAACAGTTCGAAATGTTGACAAACAGTTTCATACTCACAGGCAGGCGTAAATGCATAAGACTTAGGACGTCAATCTCGGAGTTTTGGCAGGAACGCAGTCGTGTCTACAGGGCCCATCCAAGGTCGTGTCGCTAAAAAACAATGGTGTTTTATTCATTAATAGTGCCGATTTATAAGTGCGTATGTATAAAACTGATATAATGGGATGAAACTATAAATCTGAGGGATGAAACATGACTTTTCCTATCGCTTCCAAAACTAAAGATTATTTTTTTAAAACCGCAATAATAAATGATTTAGTTACTATACCATTGAGGAATTCTTCGATAAGACAATGTTTTAATTCATTTTGTAACATAATTTTCCTTAATCTAATAATGTACATTTATAGTAAAAATGTATTCATACATTGAATAACTAATGTAGCAATACCCTTACAACCCTTTTAGATTATTGTAATGTATCTGTATGCTGTAATAAGTAACTGTAAAAATATACTTGTATCAATACATAAATATTATACTTTTTTAAGCTTATAGTAAAGTCACCACTACTTTACTATGGCATGAATTGGCATGACCAAACTCGTCCTTGATTTGCTTTGTCTGACTTAGACTTATTTTACTAGTTTAATCGTAAATACTTGTAAAGTATCGAAACACTTGACACTGGCAAATATAAATGCAAAGGGCGACGCCAAAAACAAAGAAGAAAAAGTCAGTTTCAGGAAATTTACATTAATTAATCATTTAAACTGACTGCTTGACTGCTCCACGGACTGCGTCCTCAGTTCGTCCGTCTGAAACACACCAACGACGACTTCAACATAAAACCCAATGAAATCTGAAACGACGTCAACAAAATTATTCAATGTTTTTTTTTCAAATTCCTTTGACAACTGCTATCAAATCCATGATGTAATACGAATACTATACTAGTAGTTGTACTAGTAACTACACAAAAATAACTAGCTTACCCATTCTAAAATGAGTTGATGTAGTGACATACTTGATAACAATCATAACTTTTTTTTTTAGTCATAGGTATAAAAACGTAGTTGTGGAGTTGTAGTTGGTTTGGTTAGGATATTTCGGAACGTTATGAACGTACCCCGGATTATACAGGTTATTGAATAATTCCGTAATTCCTTTCCATTTGTTTATTATTTTGTGTTTATCTGAGCAATGTGCATTTAATTTTTAGTGCTCTGGAAACTTCGTATATCGTAGTTTTTTACTAATAGACTTCAATAACTAATAACAACATGTCTACGCGATGGTAAGTACCTATTCAAGATTTGCCACAGCAAAACACACTATGATTTTCGTTGTGTGGTTTCTATACCTACTAAAAATTATTCTATTTTTTTTATTCTATAACACATTACTTCATATGTATTAGTTTCCATAGTCATAACATTACAATGTGGTGAAAATAAACTTTTTTTACAAAGGGCACAACTAACCATGTTGACATATTAATTGCAAATAAGGTTAATTTAATACTAATAACAACTTTAAAAAATTACCTTATGTTTCAGGTACCCTATTTACCAAAGAGGAAATCCTCAGCTCAGGGTATTTCTACCTAATTTCTGGATGAAACTTGTACGCGCACCTCCAAAGCAGCTTCCAAATATTGTTCACTTTCAGTGTTCAATGGAAATGACAAAATTAGACGTTAAAAATTATTTGGAAAAAATATATAATATTCCTATTGTGGAAGTGCGGACAAAAATAAGTCTAGGAAGATTTCGAAAAGACATCGGCAAAGGATATGTAGTTAAAGACGATGACATAAAATATGCATATGTTACCTTGGTAAGACCTCTCATTTAACTTCTCTTTATTAATTTAAGATTTACGTTTATAAGGAAACAAAAGTTATAAGTTATGACTGTAATGTATTTTTTGTTTTATAATTATTTCTACTGTCAGTTCTCATACCTATAGAATCTAAATTGTCTAAAAAATAAGTTAAAAGAAAGTTGGTATGAAGACATCAACCTTTGCAACAACAACAACTTCAACTTCTCTGATGTTTATAATGTACAATTGTATGACCAGAGATCTGCTCTGTAAATATTTATGTGAAGTAATACAAGATGAAAATTATAGGTTGCCTCTATCAACTCTGTAGTTGCATTGGGAACTTTGAGTAACAAAACAAAGTACAAGGCATCATCATATCAATACTCATACATTTGATGCTGATGCTACAGTTCAACCCCTACAGTTCACAGTTCATCCATTCAGTTGTGTATTTGGAGGGTTTGAAGGGTCTGGGTCCTTAACCAAAGAACACGCAACATTAATTCTTGTTGGTAGAATATCTAATACTGGGTGGTACCACATACCAACCTCCTCTAAATAGAGTGTAAAGACTATGTATGAATGTTAATAAAAGAAGAATAAAATATTTTGTACACAAAATGAATAACTTCATTATTTTTTTTAATATATATTTTTTTTTTAATTATTTATCTTTTTTTTTTCATTTTCTTTGTGACTAAAAATAAATTTCTATCACTCATGTAAAACACATCATCATTGTGTTTTAATCTTGAACATTACTATGTTCTGCATAGAAGATAACAACATTTGAAGGTTTTGACATTTTATATCTCAAGGTATTAAGTTCACTGAAATGAAACAGTGTAAGCGTGTGTATTGTTCACCAAAGGGTTCATTTTGTAACTCTAAGTTCATAAATAAAGACATCAACTTACGACACTCTGAATGCCAATGAGTGCTGTAGATAAAGTGGAACAATCTTTTTGTGTCAAAAATGTTAATTTTCTTTTTCAGCCTAAAGATCAAAAGTTTGAATTCCCCGACATATTCAACAATAAAAAGGATGACGATGAAGATACTCAAAAATCTTTAGAGGACTCCAAAGAAACATTCAAGAAGTACATTGAACAGAATAAAAACAGGTCAGATGTTCCAAGCTGGTTCTCCATATAGGCGAATTTCTATATAAATGCTATATGGTATAAGTATTAGTGTAAATAACTAGGTTCAATAAATAGATACTAATTAATTAGCATCTGTTATTTTATTTAAATAGTTGCAAGAGCTGTCTGGACAGTTACCATAGCTCAGATGGCTAGTGACTAAGAAAAGAGATATGCAGTATTGTTGTGCTTTTGACTTTGCAATTTTTGTAACTTAATTTTTTCACTATTGATATGTGCTTCATATTAGTATTTAGCTTGTAGACCACACTACTAGAACATCAGGCTGAGTGTGAAAAAACGCAAATTTGTTTTGAATTAAAAAAAAATACAATTTCTTATTTTAGTACAACATAAACATTCAAAGTTTCTTACCCTTAGGGGGAGGTTGTTTAGGTAGGTATCACTGCTGTACCAGATATTGTCGCAAAGCATTGGTGTGTAAGCATTATTGTGCTCCGGTTTGAAGGGTACCTACTGCAGCTAGTAAATGAGTAAACGGCAATTGAAACCATTAAAAAAAGTTTGTTTTGGATTCATAGCTTGCCTGGAAGTTAACATAGTTAAAAATCTTAAATGTCTACACTACAAAAATGATCAATGATGAAGCCCAAGGAATTTACATTTATCCAAAATGGCATTCCTAACCAAGGTTTCCATTGCTAAATAGCTTATTGATTGCATACTTTACTCCCGACTTAATAACTTCATCATTACCACTCAAATTCGAAATTTGCCCTGGGTGCAGCTAGCCAGGTAATCGCGCACAAATTACTACGAAATTAGTTTCGTTTATTTACCTACCTCGACGTTTCGGCCATATTACAATAGCCGGACGAGTGCGGGTCGTCTCGGTGAAAAAATAGGAGTGTTGGTTGCGATCTCCTACCCTACCCTCATTTTGGTCTCATAAAAAAAAGGTTGCCACGACGCCCAGGCACACTACACTTACAGCCGTTTCGCTTTACGTCCTACACGAATCCTTTATTCTGAAGACTGACCGAATTCGGAAATGGCTTTTCACACTACCTCCGATCCGAATCCGTGATCACGGATTCGCCACCTTTTGTGATACGTCATTTTAGGCAGAGCTTTTACGTCTTTGATGACGAGTCCTTTCAATCGGCGTAAACTTCTGGCAATGCTATTGTGCGTAAATAATCGTCTCCGAAATGGAGATTGACGGATAATGGAAATCGTATGTAGTGCCATAGTTTTTAGTAGGATACAAAAAAATAAAGTTATTCATTTTGTATACAAAATATTTTATTCTTCTATTATTAACATTAATCGAACTTATCTTCGCAAGTTCGTTAATCACAATATATATTATATTAAGGAAATCATGACACACAGTGTCATTAAAACAAATTAGAAGTAAGTAGTACATAATTTACTGCAATGTCTAATATTTAACTGAAATAGCTGAAATATTGGACGTAAATGTAGCATTACTTCAGTCTCCTAGCATTACCTACCTACAGTAAATATAGTGAACAGCAAAATTGATTAGTAATCTTAAATATTATTTTCAAAATAATATGCTAACATTATACAGTATTTAATTTTGCTAACTATACCAGTAGTAAGGTTTTTAATTAATTAAAATAATTTAAATCAACGAAAACATCACCATTGTACATCACTTTAAGTAGGCATTTTCACATCGACTATTCTTGTTAATGTGCATGTAAAATGGCAATGTTGTTGACAGTCCATTGATAACTACACTAAATTCAGCACAGCTGATCTTTAAAGATATTGAAGTTACAATCTTGCAAAACTATCATTTAGGTGAATACTATTGGAACTATTTGATTGTCTACATAATCAGTTTCCATAGTTTTTTTTTTCAATTTAACTTTGAAGGTAGTTTTAACAGTTATGCGCGTCCTGTATACTCATCCAGAAACACAGAAGAATGGCAGCGTGGGCACTCGGAAATGTCCAGAAGGAATGTCACCTGAAAAGTAATAATAGTTAAGACTTCTATGACGGCGGAAAATTGCTATGAACATAAGGTGTCTCAAGCAAGTCAATGACTTAATAGCTCGTAATTACCCGCGGATGCTGCTCACACTGCAGCCTAATTCTCCCGCTGCAATAATAGCCACATGAACGACAAAATACTATAGTCTTCTGGCGGTGGCACGAACACTTTTTGGACTTGGTGTAAGTATTCTTAATTTCAGGAACGCCGCGTCCAACACGACTTGGGATCTTTAGTATTCTGCCGCTCGCAGCAGCAACGATCGGGGTCTCCATAACTTGGAATTGATTAACACTTTTTTACGTTATATTAAATAAACGTTTAATAATTAAAATTTCTTTCGACGTAGTGGCTGGCGAGACTTCTCGAGTTTCCTTGAAACAAATAATAATCGCTGGTCGGTAACTTGATAAATGTAACGTTTCGAATTCGAAAAATATTGTTTGATTGACATTGACAACAACTCTTCCTCTTTGTTTTTGGCGTCGCAATTTGTGTATTTGGCAGTTTAGAGTATTTCGACGTTTTCAAATATTTTGTGAAATGTCAAGTTAAATAAGTAAGTCACACAAAGTAAGTTCTGGTTGAGTACGGTCAGTCGGTCATGCCCTCGTACAGTAGTGACTTTACTACAATCTTTGGTGGAGTTTTGGAAGCAATACTAAAAATCATGCCCCTCATTATTTATTACCTTCGCGAACGTAATTCGGCATTTTATGAATAATATAGGTACCATTAATACTAGAAAAAACATAAGTTTCAGAAAATAAAATGGTACGGTAATAGGTACCTTTCAGACCTTTCCGCGTTCCCGTCAAAAATTTTTTTTGGATGATAAACTACTTTTAGACTAATTTTCAACGGAATCATAAAACCATCTTACGTGTTGTGGACATAATTATGTTTTTATTTAGACATCTTTGCGCTCCCTGTGAGTAGTATTTTTGTCATTAAGTAGAAATATCTAGTAGTAATAGACGTGATACTTAAAGATAATAGATCTAATTATTTATCTTACAGTAGGTAGGTACCTATCCTGTCTCATTTGTGAGAGGGGTGATGAAAACTAAAATGGTTACTTTATGCAATGATTCTTTATCGCGTAAGTCATGAAATATAATAGATAAGATGCATAGGTATGTACATAGAATATTTTCTAGGGAATAAACCTTGCCCTCAAAACAATATCTAGGCCTAGGGAGAGACAAGAGAATACGTCTGTATGAGGAAACGCGTGTATTACCTGACTCATGCACGCCAGAATAAAGAGAATTAAGTTTTACATATCAACGCATCTTTTGACTGGTAAATTTGTAAGAATAACTTGTTGACAAGGATATCAACAGAATATCCAAACTAAATTGTTTGGAAAATGCAGCATTATGACAATACTGTGATAGATAGGTATGAGTACTTCGAATACTTATGTTACAAGCACTATTTATGTAGATGCTAATTATTCTTGGGCAGACTACCGGTATTTAATTAGATTCTACATTTTTATGTTTTTTTTATCTGCCGCATGCATCTCGCAGGAAGTTGTTGTATTGTTTGTCAAATGTTTCATCTTATCTGTATTTATCACGCAATATAAACGGTATAAAAATGTGATGCATTCGAGTGTCTATCTAGTTGTGATTAGTGACAATGAAACACCTATCTTGTATACTTGGTCTTGGAGTATTTTTTTATCTCACTATATCATTTGACATAGGAAATGGTTTAGTTATCCCGCAACATGCACCATACAAAAATTTTGATGGTGGTCATGAAACTGTTAAAATTTTGAATAGGGTAAGTTTGCACAAAATTGAAGTTAAAGAAGTTATCACTTGCATAAACAGTGTTATTGGGAACTAGTGAACAAACTTCTGTATAGCAAGTAGGTATATCTAACAATATTCGTAACTAACTAGAATACAAAGTTGTTATTTCTCGCGATTGTCTAGCAATTAATCGAGAACAAACGAAGGGTTGAATTGAAGAAGTTTGAATTTAATCAAGCGTCAAACGGTGTGTTCCGGCAGCCTCACTTGAGAGCTAATTCCATTCCAGGCTGTGCTTTAGGCGTGTATGTGTATTGGAGTTTGCAAATGTAATTATTTATGAATTATTTTAATAGATTGCTAGAAAAACACAATACCCGGATATTCCACGACCGCCAGAACCACCGATGACGCCACCACCACCGCCGTCCATGTTTGAAGATTTTTCACGTATGAAAAGAGATGCTAAAGGAGGGGGTTCTATGCCAACGAGAAAAGGATAAATGTAATTGTTTTAACTGTCTTTGATAGAAAAAACGACCCAAGCAACTTTATGGTTAACTTTTTGAGATTTTAGAACAAAAAATGTTTTGAGCATACAAATACATTTTGAGCAGCATAGCTAGTGTGTTTTATTATTGCTCATGCGTGTAAGCTGTTTGATTTGTGTTAGCGTTAATACGTTTTTATATTTGCTTCCAAAGCAAATAATGATAGTAGTTTCCCTAATACGATAGTGCAAGTCAACATACATCCTAACTAATATTATAACTGCAAATATGAGTTTGTTTGTTTGTTACGCTTTCACGCTAAAACTGTGAAATTTTGGATGTAGGTACTGAAATAAGACAGGATACTTTTCACCATCATTATCCTTCACCATGCGGGTAAAACCGTAAGACGCAGCTAGTATAATAGACGTAGGTATAACATTTACTCATAAAAAGCACAGACCTAAAATATATTATATGCTGTAATCCATACTTTTATGATACTAGATAAGTAGATACATATTAAAATAATACCTATGTTCTTAAATGACTTACATTTGGACGATTATATACGAAAATGCATTTGAACGATATAATATAATTGCCTACCTAGCCTGCTAGGTAGGTACAACTTTTTTCTCAGCATATTCCCTACTGAAGCTCGCCTTATTATCTAACTTTTTGCAATTTTTTACTATTTTAACTTGATTATGATTAAAAAACGTGTCACTGAACTTCAATTAAAACTACATGTAAGTAGACCATATTGCCATTGTACGAATATTTGCTGGACACTGTAAAATACCTATATTTATGTGCTATATAATATATTTATGTGCTATATAATATATTTATGTGCTATTATAACTTCAACTTTCCTACTTCTATTTTACAAGTCCTACTTAGCTGACCTAAATCCTTTCTAGTTTTTTTTAAGGTTGACAGGCTAGGTGTTTGACCACAGCTCACCTGATGTTAAGTGATTCTATTCCACTCAAATTTATTTAGTATTATCTGTTTACGCGTCCTGCTGTTTCCCCATTTTTTTACTACACGAAGTTGAAAAGTAAATTCAAGCCTTGAAATACATGGGTATTAGAAGCTGAAGACTACACACAAAGTAAAATACAGATAATATATCGAAACTGGCAGAATACATAGAGGGTTATGTCAAAAAAAAAGAAAAAAATTCCTTCAACAATGTGATTGACATTGATGATGTCAATGTCATATTTTTTCCTTTCACTTCACTGAAATTCACTGTTTTGTGATTTTGTCCCTTCGTTGAACTTCGTTCTCCTTCTCCAGTAACCTCAATTCGATTAATTATTTTGGTGATATTGTATTATAATATCAAAAAGCCGCGAAGCAGGATATAAAACGAATGTGTTATAGAAACTAGTGATAAATAAAAGATAATTTTCTTAGAATGTTGCAAATAAGACAAGGGTCTATCGGTGCAGTAGCAAAAATTGCTGGAAAAATCAAATTCCCGGATAAATTTAAAGGAACTATAGTAGAAAAATGGGCAGACTATTGGAAGAACTTATTTATCGACTACCGCCAAATGCTGCAGGACTTAAGAACTGACGTACAGGATGATCCCTACAAAACAATAAAATGGGTAACCATTCTTGGCTCTTGCTTAGCTCTTGCGAAGAATAATCCAGATGAAATAGATTTTAAAGATGAGTTGAAGCAAGTAGAAAACAAAGCAGCAATGGTTGGTGATGCGTGCTTAAATAAGGATTCTGTAGAACACCTTCGATTTTTAGAAATGAACTACAACTCGGGATTAATGCAATATAGGAGCTTAGGATTATTTTCTATAATGTATACATCAAAGTTGAATCAATCATGTGATCTGTACAAAGCACAATGCTCTTATATAGCGCCTTCATACTTTAGTTTCCCTTCGCGCATTGTAGATGTAGGTATTATGGGGCGATGGTGGAAACTTTATCAAAAAACCACTAATTATGATGTTAATTTTAATAGTGAATAAGAGCCAGGGGCTTTCTGATCATACTAGTGAACTTGAAGTGCAAGTACTTTTGTGTGCTTGTTCTGGCTCAATATCTCGGGTTCATACACCTTATTTAAGGTTTAAACAAGTTATTGGTATTGAGTTGGGATGATGCACAATCCATAAAATCTGCAAAATAAAACATGTATGTCTACATGATAAATGTTTTGAAGTTTAGTCATAGTAATGTATATTAGCAATTGACATGTCTTACTGTTATTTTTGTTAGAAAGTTGTTATATTAAATAAAACATGTTGTACTGAAGAAAATGTTTGTATTCAGTTTCTTACTAATAACGCTAAAACAGTTTATATATAAAAACTAAGGGCTCCTCTCAAATGACTTAGTAATGTTAAATTATTCAAAACACAAATCAAAAATATTTCCAACCATTATAACAGTAAAATGCTGTTAACAGATGACTTTCACACGAATGGTGAAATGAACAAAATAAACAGTTTATATATTTTATAGGTTAAAAAATTGAGGTGTTTCATATCCATAAATGTAACTAAGGCTTCCAGTTCCTTTTAAAATTAAATCAATAAATACATATTAAATTATTATTATTATTATGAAATAGCATGCAAGCTGCAGAAAAAACAATTCACACAAAACATATTCAGCAACTAAACCGAGGATCTATATCTATCATTAGCAAGTTTAGTTTCAACTTCATAAATAACGCAAAAAATATTTTTAATGATGACAAATTAAAGGGCTATCACGTCATGCTAGCCTTAAAAATTATTTAAAAATATAAATTAATCTTTGATTACAGCAATATGATTGGCATTGCATTCAAGATTTCACCAGTTCATACAACATGATTCTTATGCAACTCAGGTATTCAATAGAGTTAATTGGTGTATATTTTATAACTAAAAACTAACTAACTATTTTGTATTGTACATAATTATATTGAACTAATAATTTGAATGAACTAAATAAGTATAGCATTTTTTTCTTATTTTTTTTATCTTGCAAACAGCCCTGTTGGCTATAAGCAGATGTGATTGGTGGTAAAAAAAGTATAGCATTTAAAGTTTTTAGTGGAAATCAAGAAGGGATAGTTTGTCTATCCCCCACCAAGTAATTTGAATAGTTAGTATAGTTAGAAATAACATGCATACCTAATAGTAAGCCCATAGAAGCGGTTGCCTTTTATAAAAATAGTTAACAATTTATGACACATCTTGCTAAAATCTTGTAACACATCACAAGTACCACATGTTGTATGAAATGGCTGAAATATTGTATGCATCAAACCAGCTCCAAAACAAAATCATCCTTCAATAAAATTTATAGAAATTACACTGATTTAAAATGTATTACGCTCATAAAAAGGACAAAATAATTAACACTAATGTAAATAAACAATAGAAAAAGCTTCTAAACTAAAAGTTACTAAAGCATGTGAAAATATAAATACATATGGCGCAAATATATATGCATATAACTACAGTCAGAAACTAACCAAGTAAATATTCAATGTGGAATGTTAAAACTAAAATTATTATTGAAAAAATCAGTAATCTCATTTTAGTCTCAATAATTGAAAATCTCACATCAACTTAAGAATATACATCCATTTTACACATAAAAAAATAAGCCGACACTTCTGCTGAAGTGTCCAAATTTGCCAGCTAGAAAAAACTCATGGCAATTTATAAACATTTATTTCTAAATAAAAAAAGTAATTTCAAGGAAAAAAAGGTTAAAACACCTAAACTCTGTATTATATTTATGCTATACGGAAATAAATGTTATTATTTAGGTAACATAAATCTCATGTGAGGTGGTCCCACTGAATCTAATGAGTCGTCCCTGGGCGGAGTCAATTTTAAAACAATTAATGTATGCATTTTATAATAATTGAGTATATTTGTTTTATCGTAAGTGTACTGAGCAGAAGTAGAAATATTAGAACCTTGTGGATCCTATACTGCCAATACCTACTAACAATAAACTAACAACAGATCTTATTGCTAATAAGAAAAAAAAAAGATGCTAAGTGAAGATTAGGAAACAGCAAAATTTCAAAGCAATTTATTTTCCATATTGCTCCCATATATTTTTACTGAAATGTTTTTTTTTCTTATTAAAGGTTTTTTAATGCTGACTTAGTAATGTATGCAGTGTTTAATATTTCCATATACATAAATAATTTGTCACATTATTTTTGCTTTAGAGATTGCTATGAGCTAATTATTATTTTAAATATGAAGTTTGTTTGATTGTTATTTCGTCACTCTAGAACAGGTTAACAAGATTTAAAATTTTGTCCCGAAGTAGGAAAGCAAAAGAAGGGCAAAGTGCATCTAATTACTAGTATCTCAAGAGTTCAGACATTAAGACTTTTAGTTGTCTGTATTGCATTGCCTATCTTTTATCGTTCAGTTAAGTTCTTATGTTTGATTTTTAAGAAACTGCAAAATTAATTATAAAACCCTTATTTACAACATATATTGTATAGTTATGAGGTAAGCTGTTGAATTACTCTATAATTATTATAAATATATTTATTACTATGCAGGCTGAGTTAAAAAAAAAAATTGAGCAATTGTTGACTACACAAGTGTTGCACACATAATTTTTAAACAAAAAATTCACGGGAAAACTGTACGAATTTACAAGAACACTTGTTGTATAGAATTGCACTTCTAAAAGGTTTATACAAAAAAAAAAATCTTAGTATTTCCTACTAATGGCTGATATTTAAAATTATTTTTGTAAATCGGATATGTTTGTTTGCATAATTGGAAGCCTAAGAAATTGAAACTTTACAAAGAAATTGCAGAAAACAATGCCATTGTGACGTCTAACAATTTAGCTAGCAACACTCATTCAAAATGCACAAACACTAAATACAACAACAGTTTTCATGTATTAATGATTTTTAGTGCTAACCCGATATAGTTTTAAAATTTGGTTGCACAGAACAATTTCTAAACGTTTTTATTACATTAAAGAAGTGAGACACCAGTTATAGGGACTGAGTTTTTCATAATTTGTAACTATTCAATGCTATTTTAACACAACAACAAAAAGAAGTGTACACATAATGTTTTCAGGTTTTTTTTGTGTGAATTTCTTTATTCCACCAAACTTTTGAATTCCTGAACACATTTAGAAATATGGGTTATCGTTAGAATCCTTTATCATAATCATCCAAAGTAACACTGGCTATACATAAAAAAAAACAATATTAGTGGGTATTTGTGTTGTTTTTTCATATCTTACTTAAAATCTTGCACCTGACAATACTACTAGGATTATGAAAAAAAAATCTATCACATTGTTTCAGACTTGGATAAATAAGTTACACAATAATATATACACAATGATACTTTTTACATATAATGCGGATATAATATTTAAAAAAAAAAAAGAAAAATGTTCATCACAGATTACAGCAGTGTTTCTTATCCTAAATCCGAGTAGGTGATTTAGATAAGAGCTTGTAAAAGAAAACTTTATGATCAAAAACACTATGAAGTATGGATTCATGAAATCATGACAATATAAACTAACCAAACTTCAAAGTTGTGGGTGACTTGCACTAATCTCTACACAACCCCAAAGTATGGCCAACTGATCTTCAATACGTTAATTATAAGACCAATAAAATTAATTAGAAAACTGAAAAATAATAAAATCAATGTGCCTTCTATTTCATAAATTCCATAACTCATTAAAAACATTCTAAAAACATGCAAACATATGGACGTAAACTGTATAACTATCTTCGACAACTAATATGCTATTAAACAAAGAATAAATCTCGAGCTCGCTGGATTAACACAATTCGACACTTCTAAAACATCTATGCTAAGTACACACATGGCCCTTTATTATAGGTATAACTGCATTATTAATTTACGCATTACTGAAATATAAAGCAATAAATGCGTATGCTCAATTTTATAAATATCGTCCACTTGCGATGACAGTGTGACATCTCTAACTTTGACTTTTAAATGTGTATAACTCTTAAAATATTGTCAAGGTAGCTTTATGAATGATGTGATTGGGGTGTTACTAATATTTAAACGAAATAAAAAAAAACACATTTGGAAGTATAGGGGAGCGTCTATTAATTACGTGAGGCGTTGGGCTGTCAAACAGTGCAAAACTGCGAGAAAGCAAGGTTAAATTATATAGGACATAGTGATAACTGACCTGTCACTGTGTCGAAGCCAACTAGATCACCAAACGAGACAGCACTATATCCTGATATTTTGTCTATTCTTAGTGTTAATTGTGGAAAAATATCCCGTTTTTGGAGACCGTGAACGCGGGATCGCGATTCACAATATCATTAAAACGAAAAATCGTATAATTCAAGGTGTCAAACTGTCGTCGCAAGTGAACGATATGTAGTTTAGTAAGTTTTCTATGCATACATAATTTTTGAACTGATAATTACACTTATATGCAGATTAAGTATTTAATTTAGTGTGATTGTATTACTAAATATTTTTTTATAAAATATGCAATTGGCCTATAAATATTCATTATATACTTCTATATTGCATAGTATAGATAAACTTTAGACATGAAAATTAGTTTCTCTACCATTATTTTTGTCTCGAATTTTTTTGCATTGTGACTAAATTTCTGCTAATAGTTTATTCTAGTTCTTTCGCAAATCCACTGTACGGACGCAAAGTAATACTATTGAATGCTAAGAAGTTTTCGTCGTAAAGTATTAATACATAACTAACACATATATAATTTGCTAATTTATGCTACAAAGTTTACACATCGTTGCTTTGTCAAATTAACACTGACAATAGACAAGTGGAAAAGAGACAAGGCACTTTTTAGAAAAAAAAGGCCAATGGGGCAGTTCTGTATTCAAGCGCTGCATTTAGTTACCGTTTTTGGGGAATCGATGTTAAATCTATAGTTTTCAATATCTGGCATCAAAGTCTAATTACATAAACCTTTCTTAACACTGAAAATTGATACTAACACTCAATTAACTAAATTAGTCTATATTTTTTTAAGTTCAATTTGTTACATTTTGTGTTGGTATAGATTCAATGGCAGAGCTCTATAAGGTTTGAAGGTTAGGTTATTACTACAATAGGATGATACCTCTGCCGTTGAGTCCATACGCGTAGACACCTTCGTAATCATCGTTCAGGTCATCTTCATCCATGAACAATTCTTCGTCTGAAAATGTAAAAAAAAACATGTAAATAAATTAGTTAAGTGTACAAAATACGAGGCACTGAAGCCACCGGGCGCGGTCCGAAGGGGAGGGTCACAGGGGGCAGGGAGCATGACTCCCCCCCTCCAAATAGTACACGTGAAATTGAAGTCTTCTAAAAATTTACAAAATAAAAAAAGGAATTTTCTCTTTGAAATGAGGCTGAGGCTGACGGGTTTGGGTTTATCTCTTCCAAATATATTCATCCAGTGATAGCCCCAGACATCCCAAATATTATCACACGATTTGCCAATAAAAATAGAAGCCTTCCATTTGTTTTATAATGTGTGCAATAAAATTGTTTATTGTGCAAGAAAATAATTTCGAGTAAATTAGATACAAATACAAATACAAATACTTTATTGATAACACCAATGTTACAAGTCACTTCAAAATTTTAAAGATGTCATTAAATGGGTTTTAAAACACTGATTACATGTCAAAATAAGGTATGTCAATATCCAAACATGTCAATATAAAAAATATTGTCAATACAAAAATACTGTCAATATAAAATATGTCAATACCAAAACAATATTGTCAATATATTAAAATGACATGACAAAAAAATCATAATTACTTACTAGTAATTCAATAATCTTTAAGTTTGAAATACTCGTCAATGTCATAAAACAAGGTTTCTAGCAGCCAAGATCTTAACTTGGTTCTGAAACACGCGGTGGAAGC
Organism: Biston betularia; assembly: GCA_905404145.2. Lineage (NCBI taxonomy): Eukaryota > Metazoa > Arthropoda > Insecta > Lepidoptera > Geometridae > Biston > Biston betularia. The sequence goes on from FR989877.1 coordinate 5,126,581, forward strand.
TGCATCCCGTACGGAGGCGGGTACGCGGTTACACGCGGATACATACATAATTATTTCATTATTAGTGACGCCCCTCCAAAATTACATTATTGTTTTGTGTCCATTACGTTGTTTGTTTTGTTACTCAAAGTTCTGTGTATCGCTGCAATGGTCATGGACAGGCGTTATCTCTTACCATCAGGAGAGCGTCTCGTTCGTCTCATTATTTTTAGCATAAAAAAAAAAACAAAATAAAAAAAAAGTGGTCTGAGCCTAATAGCCTCATATCGGTAATTGGACGCCGAATAAGAGAAAAAGGTGATGACTGCTCCCGGCACGTTCCTTATTCAAAAGATGCAATCGCCATTCTTTTTTTTTTAATTTATTCTTGGCTATCCATCGCCATTCTTTTTTTTTTTTAATAATTTATTCTGGCCATGGATGTTACACAACTCCTTCAGCCGGAGTTTTGTCTTAAGTGTTATTTCTGCTGTATATTAGCTATAGCTATCGTCAAAGTCGTCTTTGTCAAGTCCAGTTCGTGTCAGTTAAGTTCAGTCATGCTTTAGTAAAGTAGTGGCGACTTTACTATAAAGCTTCGATGGAGTTTTGGAAGCAAAACGAAAACTCATGTTTCACCACATTATATCATTTTCCCACACTCGCGCTTGTAAATCGGCACTTTATGAATAAAACACCACCATTTTTATGCATAAACACTCGACAAAACACTAGTTTTGGAAAAAAATACAACGGAGCGACACGACTCTTCCCGCGTTCACGCCAAAACTCCCATCGCCAATCAGCGTAGTAATGTTGCCAGTATCATGGGCACTTTTTGCCTTGACAAAATACGGACCGGGGTTGATTTCATCGTAATATTAATAATAAATGTATTACACCTTGAATAGAAGTTATTAATTTGATTAATTTATTTTTGTTGACTGATGTTAAGTGACGGTGTGATCGAAGATGGTAAGCACTTCTAGCCTGGAATGGAATTGGCTCTTAAGTTAGGTTGCTCCAGAACAGATTTTTAACTTAAGGTTGGTAGCTAGCCAGCTCAGTACTAGAAAATACACTACCACCATGTTATGATTTCCTCACGCTTTCCTTCACCGGCAGCTCGAAACACATTGTTGGGTTTGAACCTACGTCTTTCGGCGTGTGAACAGACCGCGCTAACCACTGAGCTATCATATCTATGTATGTATTATAAGTATGTATTTACAAAAAAAAAAATATTTAAGTATTCTATCAGTTATCTGACTCCCATAGTACAAGCTTTGCTTAGTTTGGGGTCAGATGGCGCTGTGTGTAATGTCCTACGATATTTATTTATTTATTATCTAAAATCGTAAGAAAGTAAAGTACTAACCTGAATGCGGAAAGTACATGTTAGCACCTCCAAAGAATTCGTCAAAATTTTCTTGGTCATAGAGATCGTCGAATGAATCTTCCGAGCTGTCTTCAAAGGTGTTGTCGATGAAATCTGGCCGAAGATTGGGATTGCTAAGGTCATCGTCCACGTTTACGGTGAGGAGCTTGTTCAAAGGTAATTCCTGCAAAGGTAATTTATAATGAAGTATTTTTTTTTATGATTGACAGGCTAGGTGTTTGACCACAGCTCACCTAGCCTGAAATGGAAGTGGCTCTCTAGTGTGGCAGCCGGAACACTACAAGGCAGATTTTCTACGATAATCATTAAAGATAGTTATCTAGTCAGACGACAAAACTACTTCCCTACAGAACTTAGTGTTATAACAACCACAACTTAACCCTACACTGCAGAAGTTCTTTGATTTTTATTTATCCTTACTTGTTATTTACTTCTCTAATTGTTATGTAAAAAATAAATATTATAATAAAATATTATCAAAATGTTGTTTACAAAATAATCGCTGTACTGTAGTTCGAGCGTAGGGGCAAAATGTAAATCAGCGCTGTAAGAACTAAATAACTAAATTCTTACAGCATAAAGCTAAATCATGTGTATTTTTTCTTCATGTTCATGTGTCAATAAAGTTATTCTTATTCTTATAAATCGTAATTTACCAAACACACAAACAAAACAACAGTCACATTGAGAACCTCCTCCTTTTTTTTAGGTTAAAGTTACCTCAGTGTTGACTGCAGCGGTGCCGGCTAACCGCAGCGTCAGTGCACGCGGACGCTCCTCGACCGCGCGTTTCGCCGCCTCCACGACTTCTTCCGACACGTTATCGCAACCGCAAACGTCCAACTCCTATTAAAATCATAAATAAAAGTACTGTGTATTTTTGTATAAAGTGGGTACACCGACACTCTAAAGAGTTTTCGTACTTTCGTCAATCTTACCAAATAAATTTCTCTCCAATTTACTCGACCAAATTGACAGCCCTGTTGGTTCATTGGTAGTGTGTCTGCTCCAAGAGCTGAAGGGCGTGGGTTCGATTCCCACACAGGACAAGCATTTTGTGATATAAACAAATGTTTGTTCTGTGTCTGGGTGTACTGTATGTATTATAAGTATGTATTTATAAAAAAAAGTATTTAAGTATTCTATCAGTTATCCGACTTTCATAGCACAAGCTTTGCTTAGTTTGGGGTCAGTTGGCGCTGCGTGTAAACAATTTTTGCCATTTATGGACAAATGGAGCATAATTTTACAGTGAAATCGCAGCTAATGGCATTTATTTTAGTTTTACTTGTGGCAAATCACATTTCCTTGAATGAAACGGTAGATTATAAGCATAATCTACTGTTTTATTTATATACTTGTTTTATCTTCTGTTTACGCGCGAGATACACGTACATATATGGTAAAGACTTTTTTCGACGAGGACGCGAGGCCCCGGGTCGTTGCCCTGCTTGCCACCCCCTAAGGCCGCCACTGCCTCAACCCTTAGGACACATAGAGATACATACACACACTCACATACTCTCTCTCATACACACACACCACACACATATTTAATTTTATATTATATGTCGAAGCTTTATAGTAAAATCATCACTTTTTAACGCACTTTTCTAAAGTATGACTGGACTTCACTAACACGGACTTTGACTATACCTTTCTATAGCTACGAGGCAACTTATTTAACCTTTGAAACTTGAAAAGATAAAACACTTGACATTGGCAAATGCTCAAACTGCGATGCCAAAAGCAAAGAAAAAAAAAAATTACCTGGAGCGCGTGGCAATGTTGCAGCACCTGCGTAAACGGCGCACTGGAGAGCGCGGGGTTGCCGCGCGCAACAAGCACGGCGAGGTACGGCATCCGCAGCAGCGCGCCCAGCCCCGCATCGGTCAGCCCCGCCAGATATGACAAGTCGATTCGCGAAAGCGCACGACACGACGTGCACACTGCTAATATGCCCTCGTCGTTCACGCCTGCCGACAAATGTCATCAATGAGTTTTGGCGGGAACGCGGATGCGGTTTATGCATAAAAACAGTGAAAAATTTTATTCATAAAGAGCCGAACCACAAGCTCGACCGTTGGAAAATGATATAATGTGGTGAAACATGACTTTTCGTGTTGCTTTCAAAACTCCATTGAAGCTTATAGTAAAGTCGCCACTACTTTACTAAAGCATGACTGGACTTTGACTATAACTATAGCTAAGAGGCAACTTATGAATCTTAAAAATATAATTGACACTGGCAAATGCTCAAAAAGCGACGCCAAAACCAAAGAAAACGAAAGAAAATGTCATCAATGATCTCTAGTTCTATTTTTCATAAAAAAAAGTGGGTCATATGTTTGTGATGGTCCGTCAGTATCATACTTACATATAAAATTACCAAAGTATAGATAAACCATCCAGCTTAATTCACAATCTTAACTCACGTGAAGTGAAGTAATTGTATTTTTTTTTAGTAACTATGCCCCACATCTAGTAAACCACAACGTGCGTTGAGGTTCTATGTTCGACTGTATGTATTTTTTTAATGCTTTATTGTTGACGCAAATAACAAACCACATACTTCAATATATTTCTGCTCAGAAAATATGTAATAAATAATAAATATCGTAGGACATTACACACAGCGCCACTTGACCCCAAACTAAGCAGAGCTTCTGCTATGGAAGACAGATAACTGATAGAATACTTTAATACTTTCTTTTTTTTTTTGTAAATACATACTTATAATACATACAGTACACCCAGACACAGAACAAACACCAATGTTAGTCACACAAATGTTAGTCCTGAGTGGGAATCGAACCCACGCCCTTCAGCTCTCGAAGCAGACACACTACCAATGAGCCAACAGGGCTGTCAGGCAGACTTGCATTTGTTTGCTTTTTTTTACAATACCTTGCAGTAAAATTAACAAAGGATCGGACATAGACAATTACATCGGTAGCGATGATAGCTCAGTGGTTAGCGCGGTAGGTTCGCATGCCGAAGGGCGTGGGTTCAATCCCCAACAATGAGCTTGAGCTGCCGGTAAAGGAAAACATCGTGAGGAAACCATAGCATGGTGGTAGGTTACTTTCTAGTACTCGGCTGGCTAGCTACCACCCTCAAGTTGAAAATCTGCCGCCAAGCATCTAACGGTGTGTTCCGGCAGCCTCACTTGAGAGCCAGTTCCATTCCAGGCTAGGTGTGCTTTACCATCTTCGACCACATCTTCACTTAACATCAGGTGAGCTGTGGTCAAACACCTAGCCTGTCAATCATAAAAAAAAATAAAAAAAAAAAATTACCAATGAATTCTAAATGACTAAAAATAATGATGAGATCGTTACAACTCACCTAAATGGTTTTTTCTCGAATTACAGCTAGAGATGTTAAGCGACTCGAGTTTAGTACAAGATAGAGCCACCTGTTTGAGCACTGCATTTGTTACATACACATTTTTCAATAAGTTCAGTACCCGCAACTCTGTCAGATTCGCAATACTATCTGCGAATTCGTTGTTTGGCAATGAAATGGAACCAATTGACATGTATTCACTGAGTGAGAGCTCCTGCAGGCCAGGTAGCTTCTTCAATATAAAAGGTATGATTTTCCACATGGACATTGGGCAGCAATCTAGTTTCAGCGTAGTCAGTTGCTGCAACGAGTCTATTGCTGCACATATAACAGTCCCTTGAAGGCTGTAACAGTTGTAGAACGCTAGAGAGTTGAGTTTCGGAGGGTTCGAGCCGGTGAGGAATAGGCCAGTTACGTGAGTGTTATTAGCCACGGTTAAACTCTCTACACACGAATCTTTCTTCACTATTTGTACTAAACTCGTATCTGTAAGCTGAAACATAAAATATGTAAATATAAATATCGCAGGACATTACATACAGCGCCATCTGACCCCAAACTAAGCAAAGCTTATACTATGGAAGTCAGATAACTGATAGAATACTTAAATTCTTAAAATTTTATAAATTCTGGTGGCCCCTGCGACACAAGCTCTTACTTAGTGCAGGGTCCACAAGTAATGCTACAAAATCTAGTTTGTTAATTATAAGGTTTAATTAATTAAATACATTTTATTTTGTAAATACATACTTATAATACATACAGTACATTCAGACACAGAACAAACATTTGTTTATATCACAAAATGCTTGTCTTGGGTGGAAATCGAACCCACGCCCGTCAGCTCTTGGAGCAGACATCCTACCAATGAACCAACAGGGCTGTCAATATTTGTATTGTATACATATAATTGTGAAGAGACTTATGAATATACTAATAAGTATTGTAGATATAACATGTCCCGAAGGACATGTCATGTCCTGAATTGAGGGTAGTTTTAGAAAAACAAGCTGAGTGCTGTGCCCTTATCCAGATATGTAAATTATTACATTGTATTCGATTTAGTGGTAGATCTCCTTAGCAGGAGGTCCTCTAGGTAGGTACCACCGCAGTACCAGATATTCTACCGCTAAGCACTAGTGTGTAAACATTACTGTGTTCCGGTTTGAAGGGTACTGCAGCTAGCGAATTACTGGGCTGTTAAGACTAAGCATCGAAAGTCTCAAAGTAATGAGCGCAAAAGCAACAATGCCCCGGACTTTGTTTTGCTACTCAAAATTCTGTGTATCGCTGCGATGGTCATGGACAGGCACTATCTCTTACCATCAGGAGAGAATAAGCAAACCCTAGTTAAAGTCAAATCTCGTGATTATTCAATGACTGAAAAGAAATTAAAACAACTTCATTCTAAAATGTTTGTCATACACAAATCAAGTCATGCAAAAAGTCCTAAAATACAAACATATTGTCATGCAAGAACATTAACACTAATTGAGTTCTTAGTTACCTTATTGCATGATTTAAAAGAGAGAACTCTTAGTTGCTTGCATCCGTAAATTAAGGGGTTCCAATTCTTCGTGTGCATACCGACGACCTTAAGTTCGTCGAGGTTGGGGCAGAACTTGCCGACGGTATGCGCGGTGCGGTCGTTGAGCGCGCACCAGTGATTGTCAATGTGTAGGCGAGCAAGCGAGCCGCCTATGCGCGCTAATACTCGCCGCAGCACAGCCGTCGTCAGAGACCCAGGGGCGGAGCACCACCAAGACGTCTTGAATGTGCGGATACCTGCAAACAAAAAGACAAAACATTTTATTGATATCATGTGATGCGGTTACTGGGTCCATCGCGTTACATTTTTTATTATTTTTAATCTTTTGACATGCTAGGTGTTTGACCACAGCTCATCTGATGTTAAGTGAGGGTGAGGTCGAAGATGGTAAAACACACAGCCTAGAATGGAACTGGTTCTCAAGTAAGGCTGCCGGAACACACCGTTAGATGCTTGGCGGCAGGTTTTCAACTTGAGGGTGGTAGCCACCCGAGCACTAGAAAGTACCCTACCACCATGCTATAGTTTCCTCACGATCTTTTTCTTTACCGGCAGCGCAAGCCTATTGTTGGGGTTTGAACCCATTTATTTATTGCGTTACATTTTATAGTTATTCTTGCAGTTCTTGGCTGGCCAAGATATTTAATGGTTTATTAAGTCTCTCCTCTTGTCTATTATTTGTTCTGAATGAATATTGCCAAGATTTGATCTAGGTTATACAATTTTCAATAAATAAGCTCATATACATATACACTACACATACACACTACACTACACGGATTAGCAAGTTGAAGTGGCAGTGGGCAGGGCACATAGCACGCAGAACTGATGGCCGATGGGGCTGCAAAGTTCTGGAGTGGAGACCACGGACCGGCAAGCGCAGCGTAGGACGTCCACCCACAAGGTGGACAGACGACCTAGTAAAGACCGCAGGAACGCGCTGGATGCGGGCCGCTTCCAACCGGTCTTTATGGAAGTCAATGGGGGAGGCCTATGTCCAGCAGTGGACGTCCTACGGCTGAAATGATGATGATGATGATGACATATACACTACAAACCAAACCACAGCAATGCTTGAATACTATTGCTAAGTGACAGAATATCTAATACTGCAGTGGTACCTACAGAGATCACTTTCCACTACGTAGATTTACCACCTAGCAAAAAGGTTAAAAGAAACTTCTATAAAGCAATACCAAAGATGTTATTTTTATCATGAAATTAAATATTATACTCACTCTGTAGATAATCTTGCACCACACTCTGCCAACGTTTGCTAACCCGTTCCGATCTTATCAAGTCAGCAAGAGGAACATAATTCAGTATGTACGTTAGACAATCCGTGTTTAAAACATCCAGTATATTGTATGCCTCGTCTGCTTTGGATGTTTCTGCAACCTCCTGTGTAAAGAAAATATTACACATTGCTTGTTAAGGTGGTTAGATTTCCATACAAACATTTTTTTTCCATTTATGGACAAATGGAGTATAATTTTATAGTGAAATCACAGCTACTGGCATTTATTTTGGTCTTCATTTGCGGCAAATCACAATTGATTGAATAAAACAGTAGATTATTAGCATAATCTACTGTTTTATTCAAAATTCATAAATCACCCATAATATTTTTTATGTGAAAAATAATGAGACAAATGAGACACTCTCCTGATGGTAAGAGATAATGCCTGTCCATGACCATTGCACCGATACACAGAACTTTAAGTAACAAAACAAAGTCCAGGGCATCGCTGCTTTGGTGCTCATTACTTTAAGACTTTCGATGGTTAGTCTCAATAGCCTTACTGTCGCTAGCTGCAGTACCCTTCAAACTGGAACACAGTAATGTTATTTTATGCTAACAAATACTATTTTATTTTAGCAGTTATGATTTACCGCAAAAAGACCAAAGTAAATGCCAGTAGCTGTGATTTCACTGTAAAATTATGCTCCATTTGTCCATAAATGGGAAAAAATTGTTTGTATGGAAATCGAACCACAAATGCATAAAATACTGTACTGTATGTGCTGTATATATTAACAAAAAAAAGTATTAAAGTATTCTATCAATTATCTGTCTTCTATAGCTCAAGCTTTGCTTAGTTTGGGGTCACATGGCGCTGTGTGTAATGTCCTGCAATATTTATTATTACTAACTAAAAACTCTGGTAGGTTGGTAGTTCTTAATAAGTACTTACTTACTTATTAAGAACACCAACCGACCCACCCTGGTTTCTCAGGGGTGCAATTTATATTGGCGACTTAATTACAACAAGTTGAACTCCTCTACTGATACAAAAGTTTAATTTTTTTTTTTTTTTTATTGATGACAGGTTAGGTGTTTGACCTCAGCTCACCTGATGTTAAGTGAAGGTGTGGTCGAAGATGGTAAAGCACACCTAGCCTGGAACGGAACTGGCTCTCAAGTAAGGCTGCCGGAACACACCGTTAGGTGCTTGGCGGCAGATTTTCAACCTGAGGGTGGTAACTAGCCAGCCGAGTACTAGAAAGTACCCTACCACCATGCTATGGTTTCCTCACGATGTTTTCCTTCACCGGCAGCTCAAGCTCATTGTTTGGGGTTTGAACCCACGCCCTTCGGCATGCGAACCTACCGCACTAACCACTGAGCTATCATCGTTACAAAACAATGTAGATGCAAACTTTTGCAACATAAAAAATATCTAAGCCTTTTATTTCTTCTTTGTCACAATTGTCAAGATAGTTCTTAATAAGTACACTTACTTCAGTTACTTCATCTTCATCTTCTTCATCAGAATTGTCAAGATTTGAAGTTTCTGGTACATCAATTTGCTTCGATGTGGATTCTGTAGGTGCAGTGCCTATAAAAAGAACAAATCACAGTCACCATTGCCCTTATTTACTATGAGGACTATATGTATTAAATTTGTGTGGTAAAAAATACTCTGTATGCCAATGACAAATTAAAAGAACACAAGGTATGTAAGTATGTAAGAATCTCCTTTTGAACAATCAAAATAAACTTTAAGAGTGATATAACATAAAACGATAGACAAGTTATTAAGGATCTAATGTCAGTTTGAGAACCAGGGCACTCATAGGAAAGTGGCAAGAATGGTACCCAGAACTTTGAGTAAAAAAAGTTTTGATGATATAAATAATATGTGTGTATGTTAGAAACCTTAGTCGAAGATGTTCTAAAAAAATAATACTGAAGGTTAAAGCACCTTGTTCAGAGTGTATGATCTTGTCATAGTCACGGCGTGATGCCCGCGGCTTCCACCGCACGCGACCGTTAGCGTCCTGCGCGGGTTGGTGCCAGCTGTCCGCTGGCGATATGCGTAGGTTGCAACCCCGGAGCATCTTCTCATGTATTGGAGCTTCTAGTGCCCTACAATGTGACATGAGGTTTTTAACGAGAATGCAGAAAAATCACTTAACTATATTGTACTATTATTCAAAACTTGTATTTTGTATATGTTAATGTATATGTTAAATAATACTGATGTTTTAACTATAACTAGCAGTAGTTTAGTAGTTTTCTTTTTCAGGAGCATGCCACAAGCTTTTTAAAAAAAGAGGTTTTTTTTTTTACGGTTGACAGGCTAGTTGTTTGACCACAGCTCATCTGATGTTAAGTGAAGGTGTGGTCGAAGATGGTAAATTACACCTAGCCTGGAATGGAACTGGCTCTCAAGTGAGGCTGCCGGAACACACCGTTAGATGCTTGGCCGCAGATTTTCAACTTGAGGGTGGTAGCTAGCCAGCCGAGTACTAGAAAGTACCCTACCACCATGCTATGGTTTCCTCACGATGTTTTCCTTCACCGGCAGCTCAAGCTCATTGTTGGGGTTTGAACCCACGCCCTTCGGCATGCGAATCTACCGCGCTAACCACTGAGCTATCATCGCTACAAAATCCTGGTTAAACATGCCTTTTCGTGTTTCCAAAATTCCATAAAAGCCTACTTTACTAGGCCATGTACTAAAGTTGATTATGCTTTACTTTAAGTGATTTTTGTGGTTGTATGTGGTTTGTTGAAATAGGCTTGCATTTGATCATCATTGTTACCTGTGTGTCTGACATGTTGTTAGTCTGTTATGTTCACAGAATGTGAAGAAAGATAGAAGGATAGTATTATACCATGATTTGTATTATATAATGATTATAAGATTTTTGACATACTTATGAGCATCAGCAGGATTACTGTATGTGACAAAGGCATATGTAGGTGTGGGGCTCTTATTGGGGCCTTTTTCTTCCATTCGCAGCCAACAACTCTTTATAAATCCATATTGTGCAAAAACACCAAACAGTTCCGTTCTAGTGGTCTGAAAAAGTTAAACAATACTTTAACTGTAGTAAAAATATTAAGTAGTAAACCTACTTAACACCATATTGATTTTAAAATGGTACCAAAAATCTCACTAGGCTATTTACACACTAAAATATATATCAGTTTTTTTTTTTTTTTTTTTTTTTTTTATGATTGACAGGCTAGGTTTTTGACCACAGCTCACCTGACGTCAAGTGCAGATGTGGTCCAAGATGGTAAAGCACACCTAGCCTGGAATGGAACTGGCTCTCAAGTGAGGCTGCCGGAACACACCGTTAGATGCTTGGCGACAGATTTTTCAACTTGAGGGTGGTAGCTAGCCAGCCGAGTACTAGAAAGTACCCTACCACCATGCTATGGTTTCCTCACGATGTTTTCCTTCACCGGCAGCTCAAGCTCATTGTTGGGGTTTGAACCCACGCCCTTCGGCATGCGAACCTACCGCGCTAACCACTGAGCTATCATCGCTACAAACACAGTTCAGCTAAATGCTATGTAAAATATGTTTCTAATAAAACCTTTCAAATCTACCTGTTTTTTAACTATCACATTGCTGGGAGTGGGTCTCTTTTCATTGTGAAATAGATAAGACCATAGAAAAATCATAGATGATGCAAAATTGCAGATAAATTTTATCTAAAGTATTTTTAACTGTATAACAGCTACATATGGAGGTCTTTTAAACTACTGTCAACTTTAACAGCTACTATTGTGTGCTTTAAAATAGTTATTTTTTGTTAATTTGTTTCTATTTAACTAAACAATAGATTAATAATTGAAGAACATAATCTTGTATCTAGTTAATCAGCATAACATAGTCTACTACTTAACATACATACAAAAGTAGTCCTAGCCCTTGAAAGAATGTCTTCTTCCAACTTACTCCACTTAGCCTAGTTGTTGGTAGTTGCAGGTTTTATGTACTTAAAGTTTGCTTTTAATTTTTTTGTCCATGTACCTAATATGGTTACTGAAATATAGGTATTTGCGGGTGAAACCACTGAGTGAAATAAGTGTTGTTAATAATAATGTCTTTCAACCAGTTGAGGTGAGAGGGTACTAAATAGCTCTTTCAAATTAAAATAATATATGTTTGAAAGTTATAAAAGTAAGGTAGCATTTACTGTGTCATGGACCACACACCTACTCAAGGTTAAGGATACTTTGAAGGTATGACTCAAAACGACACTGAAGGTATACAGGGAGTAAATCAGACATTTCTTACTTTTGGTGGCAGGTTTGAAACATACAGTTTTCTAATCGGTATTCCATCCTCAGTATGAGTGGGTACACGAGAGCGCGAGTAAGAATGCGACTCCAGCTGTGACCCCAAGGCATCTGAAAAAATTTTACGTGTTAAGAAGTTTCCCTGATCCTGGAAATAGTGCAAGAGGTTGGTTATACCCACAAAGCTCGCGACTGACAAAATGGTACAAGTCCGGATTATCCATCCCGAGAAATCCATCGTCTTCGTCGTCTGCGTCGAAAAACATGGCGTTTACTTTACCAGGAGCACCAAAGGCAACAGCTTATACAATATGCTCTGACTACAATACACGCATAATATTCATAAAATGACAGAAAACAAGGAATTTGGAGTAACACTCAAAATAAAATTGTTAATCGTAAAATTAATCAACATACAACGGCCGTATTATTTTTAAAATGTTACCAGTATCACGTAAAATAAAATCCTATGGGCTATTTTTTTTGGAACAAGGTGTATTGCCGTCGCTTCACTTTATAAGCGGCTAAGCCTAGGACCTTTTATCAAATTATCTTTTAACCTGATTATTTGTCTGAGGGCTAAGTGGCCTGTTTTTTTTGTTTGGACAAGCCTAGCCATAGTTTCATCTGGCTTGGGCCCTCAGATTAAACACTACTTTGGGCTGCTACCGCAAACCGTTCAGTGCGCAGTGTGTAAGGCTTTAGTAAATATTTTGTTTTTGAGATTACGCAAAAATACATTTTAAAACCACTATTATTTTATATTATGACTTTGACCTTTATATGTTGGTTTTTCATAAAATACGTCTAAGTATTAAAACACTTGACACTGGTAAATACACAAAGTGCAACGCCAAAGACTAAGAAAAGTAAGAAAAAGGTATAATTAATTTTAGCTTGCCAATGTGCTAATAAAAAAATATAGAACAAATTGACAAATTTGAATCAAACGTCAGAGTTATGGCGGGAACGCGGGAAGAGTCGTGTCGCTCGGTTGTATTTTTTTCCAAAACTAGTCTTTTGTCGAGTGTTTATGCATAAAAATGGTGGTGTTTTATTCATAAAGTGCCGAATTACAAGCACGAGTGCGGGAAAATGATATAATGTGGTGAAACATGACTTTTCGTGATGCTTCCAAAACTGCATCGAAGCTTAAAGTAAAGTCGCCACTACTTTACTAAAGTATGACTGAACTTGATTGACATGGTCTGGTCTTGACCAATACTAGACCTTGACTATAACTTTAGATGTAAGACATGAATTATCGCAATAACTGAAGACGGGGCAGTATGGCTTTATAGCTTTAGCTTGCCCGATAGGGCAAATTAAACAAAAAAAAAAAAGAATCAAACGTCAAGTTCGGAAGTCTTTTATATTGTTTATTTCGTGTGTGAAAAAAATTGTAAATTTCATTATTTTTAATTTTATTTGCTTGCATGAAGCCGGCTCAGATGTTGGATTATTGATATTAGAAATATACAGAAATTGTAATACTCAGTAAAACAATAAATTACTGTGTATATACTTTATTTTAATTTAAAAATTAATTTATTTCAAAATTTTCTTGAAGTCTAATCAGAATGTCTGAAATCAGAAAAAGACAAAAAAGCAAAGAGAATGTTGCTGAAGATGTCAAGGATGTAAAAGAATCCAACCCTATCCAGTGAGCTAAACAATTAACTTACACATTCCTTTAATATTAATTACATATTATGCAATAGCTACACTTAATTGTCAATTAATTATCTTTTTCAGAGCCCCACAAAGGAAATCACCAATTAATTCACTTCGAATCTTTTCACGAATGGCTGTGATTATTTCGCTACTCACCATTGTGTACTTCACTTCCAAAGATGAAAAATTGAAAACCTTTGCCAAACAATCTGAAGTGCTCACTGGAAAAGGTCTAGTTATAGAATGTTCCCCTGAATATCTAAAAGAGATAAATCAATATTCAGGGTGTTTCCCAAGAGAATGTAAAAGATTCGTCACAGACCAAATTGTGACTGCTTCAGAGGTGACAGAACTTTTACAAATTGCTAAAAAAGGCCTGAAACTTGGAGGTTCTTCTGGTGGAGCTTCTATTCTGGATCTCCACAGTGGGGCTCTATCAATGGGCCAGCATTTCGTCAATTTTTATAAAACAGATCAGGGAAAAAATGTTTTCACAGAAAGTGATTTTAATATTTACAGGGTAATTATAGTGTTGTCTAGTCTTTAAATTATTTTTTATCAATCAAATTAAATATCCGTCTGTTTGCAGGCTTTTTTAATGACATAAATAAAAATTATTTTACTTAAAATATAGTCATAGATAATGATCTATGACTATATTTTAAGTAAAATAATTTTTTTCTGTTCTATAATAAAATATGTATTTATATCCATATAAATATAAAGATGTTTTTGTGCCTCTTTTGACTACATTGTGCCTGATTTTAAGCAACAATGAAGTTACTATTTTCTGAATTTATGTTATATTTAATCAAATTTATTTTCAACATCTCTGTTGACTCCCATCGAAAGACAAGATAAATTATTCTTCTAAATGTATGTACACTTTCAGGTTGTAAAAGAAAAAATTAAATATGCTGTAGCTCATCATTTCAGTTTGAATCCAGGAAAGATTTATCTGACTCATCCTACATTTTTTTCTGAAATAACTTCCAAGGCTGCAGTCACAGTTCATGATGAGTATTGGCATCCCCATGTTGATAAAGTAAGTTAAACTATTGGATGTGATGAACACAACTAAAAGTTATTTCATAAGTAAATAAGAAAGAGGTTTTTTATGGTTGACAGGCTAGGTGTTTGACCACAGCTCACTTAATGTTAAGTGATGGTGTGGTTGAAGATGGTAAACACACCTAGACTGGAATTCAAATGGTGATAAATATAAATTTACTCTTTTAATAATGTTTTTTAATAATTTTTGTTTGTTCATATTATATGAATACAAAATTACAATTTGATGCAAAGACTATGAAAAGGTGACAAAACTAATACTGACCATTCTGGATTTACAAGAATGATTATTTATTTCACAAGTTTTTATTTAACTTATTATTGATTTTATCAATAGGCTTAAAATCTACCTGGAGGTAGATCTCTATAGCTGGTCACCTAGGTTACCAGCTAGCAGATTGACTGTTGTTGAGCAGTAGTGTATACTTTACTGTTCCAGTTTAAGGGGTACTGCAGCTAGTAAAATGACTTGAACAGAAACAGGGCTGTTAAAACTAACCATTTAACATCTCAAAGTAATGAGCACCAAAGCATCAATGTCCTGAACTTTGTTTTGTTAATCAAAGTTCTGTGTATCCATGCCTTGGTCATAGATATGCCTTATCTCTTATCAGGGAAAAATATTGTATGCCTCATTATGTTTAAAATAAAAAAATCCCTGTATAGCTAGCAACTCTATTCTGATTGACCTTTTAGTATTTCAAAATGTAACTTCAATCAAAAGTACAATAAATAATTTTCTTCTATTTTTATTTCAGGACACATACAAGTCATTCCATTATACAACTCTTCTTTATTTAAGCGATTATAGTACTGACTTTGAAGGTGGACGATTTGTATTTATTGATGGAAAATTCAACAGAACAGTAGAGCCAAGAAAAGGCAGAGTCAGCATGTTTACAAGTGGAAAAGAAAATTTACATTATGTTGAAAAAGTTAAATCTGGCACAAGATATGCTATGACCATTTCATTTACTTGTGATAATAGTTATGGAATTGAAGATCCTAGTATTAGTAAATACCAATAAAAATATTGGATTTAAATCCTATTTGTCATTGCTTGGAACAAACTCGTTGTAAAGCTTGCCCTAAGTAGTTTTGGTGCATAATGTGCTAAAGAAAAAGAAAGTCAAAAGTCAGTACCCATTCCCATAGGAATCTTAGAAAGCAATATTCTCCATAGTAATACTAATGTGACGAGTATTCTATAACACTTATGATTATTCTAGTTATAATATACATATATTTCGAAATTGTGGAATTACAATCAAAATAAACATGAGTGTGAGCAAGTGTTTTATGTGAAGAAACGTAATTTCGTACTGGTATCTAAAACTACGTCACAATTTCTCGTAAAATACCACTGGACTTGATCAAGATCATGACTTCTCTTATTTTTCATCACGCTTAATTTTCCCGCCAAAAATTTGAATTTTTGGAAAAAGTGCCGTCGCCTTATTTTCCCAAACTATTTATTTTCTAGTGTTTCTTGATAAAAATAATTGTTTTTTATTTAAAATAATATGCTGCAATAACGTATTTGAGTGTTTTTAAATCCATCCAAGTTTTTAGTTATTACCACTATTTTATAAAGCATAAATTTGCGTGACTTAAGCATTTTGGGAAAATGATATAATGTGGTGAAACATGATTTTTCGTGTTGCTTCCAAAACTCCATCGAAGTTTATAGTAAAGTCGTTACTACTTTACTAAAGCATGACTGGACTTGACTGGCACGGGCTGAACTTTGACTGACTATAACTAATTAACTATAGCTACAAAGCAACTTATTTAGCTAGTGAAATTTGAAAATATAAAACACTTGAAACTGGAAAATACTTAAAATGCGACGCCAAAATCAAAGAAGAAAAAGAATCTACCAGTGTCAGTTTAAGGTGACATGAAATAAAACTGACATTGAGTGAAAGTGCCACGATAAACGAAAAAAAAACCTATTTTGACATTTTAACTTGTCAATCTTGTCAGACGTTTTAAATTTTTGTGTAAAAATTATCTTTTGTTCATTTCTTTATTTCAACTACTCTATATGTAATGCCCTCTGTGAAGTGCACTTATTATCGTAGTCAAATAACTTCATTTTCATTTTACTGTGTACTGTTGATGTACTTTGTTTGATAAATTCCATGCGTGCTGCTGAATTTCATTTATGTTCTGTCGTACAGTATTGCAGCATACACAATGGAGGCCAAAAAGATATCGTTTGGTTTTATGAAAACGAAAAAAGCTGATAAACCTATCGTAGAAGAAAAAAAGGATTTCATTGAATGTGTCGAAGAAAAGTCCATCAAAGTTATTGGGTGAGGTTCCAGTCGACGTTTCATTCAACTTTATATTATAGCACAAACATAATTTATTCGACAGCAAATTAGCAGAATAAATACCAAAGTATACTATTACATTTAAAATCAAACTACTTAATAGGGTTCATGAGTATTTAAATTTGGTGCGAGTTTCATTTAATTTTACTTTGCAAGATCCAGTTTTTAAGGCTTGTTAATATGTCATGCGTGCACACGACATATTGCTTTCAGCAGAGTTGTAGTTGAGTGTTCAGAGATTGATGACTTATTAAAATCAGATTTATTTAAACCTAGCTGCACCCAGAAGGTTCTCCCACGTTTTCTGGTTTAAAAATATCCAGTTTATAAGCTATCCATATGCCATTATTAATTCAAATCAGTTAATGTGAAACTTTCACATTTATAATATTAAAAAGATGAGATTTTCAATGGCACTGCCATTCTTTCACACATTCTAAACTTTGGTTTTATTCTATGGAAGTATCAACTTCAATTTTGGTCTAAAAACTTTATTATACTGATTGCAGTGGTGAAGAAATAACAATCAGTACCCCTCTCATCATTCCCATGAAACCTAATACCCTCATCACTGCTGAAAGGCTCAAGGAAATTGCTGAAAAAGTGGAAAGTGCATTAGAAGAACCAGAAATAGTTGAGAAACCAATTACCCCCCAAGAGAAATTGCCAGAGAATGAAACACTAGATCAAATGGCTGTGAGGGAACTTTTACATGATGCTAAGAAAGAAGTTAATGTAGAAACAACTGCATTGACTGTCCCATTACCTGCTAAACCTGTCCAAGAAGGAGAAAAAGAGGTAACTTTCTAAAACTCATCAATCTTGAAAATCTGAATTACATTTTTGATGTATAAATGTTCATGGTCTCTAGCCAGGCAGAGCTAGGTTAACTATTGATGATACTATAAAATTTGGAAAAGTAATTAGAGACATGTAATTTCTCTACTACATCTAGCTATATTAAGTCTAATGATTTTGAGTGTATTCAGATATGTAGTTTGTCCTAAGTAGTCTAAAATGAAGTAACATTTCACATGTGCTTAGTTTTTCAATACTTTACTATGGTATTTGAAATGGCTGTAATTCAGAAAACTTCTATCAGAAGCTTCTTAAGACCTTATGAAGCTAGAGCAGCGATCCACCATTAGTTTTAAAAGTGAAATGTTTATTTTCAGTCAACATTGGACGACTATGATTCAGTTCCTGTTCAGGATTTTGGCCTTGCAATGCTGCGAGGGATGGGCTGGGCACCTAGCAAAGATAAGTAAGTAAACTACTTGAAGTTGAACAAAACAAATATTATTAATTTCCCATAGTCTAGTTGGGACAAGCTGTAATTCACAAATCTAGGTTCAGATTCTTAAATAAAAACTAGTTACATAATTTCTTAACTACTTTTTGTGAAGGAACTTTTTGTAAATAAACCAATACAATAATTGGGATATATAAATGATGGTGGTAGATTCATCCACCCAAACTCATGGTGAAATGTTTTAATTATCCTTTGATGGAGGGCTGTAGCTCATAAAAGTAGGGTATTGATTGATTGATTGACTAACTCTTTATTGTCCACACCAAAAATTATAAAATACACAGGAAAAATAACTTCATTAAAAGGGGTAACAACTGGTGACCTTATCACTAAAAGCTATCTCTTCCAGGCAACCTTATAATAAAAAAGCTCTATCAAGTGCAGTTTTAACTATTACAACATTAATGTATTTGTTTAAATTCTTAGTTATTATAGCGAAAGCACTATAAGAACTTTCATATTAACAATGCAAAACAGATGTGGTATTGGAGTTTTGCTGGGTATGCAGAAAAAGTTGCCACTGCATTGTATTGCAGTGACAAACTAGCTGGTTGACTACAGTACTAGAAAGTACCCTACTACCATGCTATAGTTCGTTCTCTCACAATGTTTTCATTCACAGGCAGCTCAAGTTTATTGTTGAGGTTTGAACCCATGCCCTTTGGCATTTGTACTGTTCATCACTGAACTATCATCGCTACTCATACTTGTACATCTTGCAATGTTGTATGTTTCAAAATAGTGGTGAAGTGGTGACTTAGTCATAAAGTGCTATAGTGTGAACAGATGAGAAGAAACGTCTTAGCAATCAATGGTATGTGTGGGTGCCTGGTCTTATATCATCATGAAAATTATACTGTATCATGATTCATGTAGGTCTGTTTTTTACTAATTTCCAGAACTACTTACAAGCAGCCTCAGTTACGGCCAAAAGGTTTAGGGTTGGGTGCAGATAAGGTAGTAAAAGGCAACCAAAAGCAGAAACCAGCAAAGGACAGCAAAGGCGATGAGTTGACCATCAACAAGAATGCATATGTGAAAATAACAACTGGAAAATACAGTGGATATTATGGCAAGGTATGTAGCACGATCACAACCATAGTTGAGAAATTACAGCCATCACTAATGATATGCAGTATAGATTGGTATATCCTCAATTTAAACAGGGTTCGTATGGGAACCTGATGAAATACTGAAATAGTTATAAGGATGGCATGTAGTCTGAAGAAAAGAAAGAAAAACCCTTTTTTTATATAAGACATTAGATGCGGCAACAAATAACTACAGACAAAACACAAATTAAAAGATATAAATTAACATACAGACACAAGACACACAGACACAGACTTTGTGTCTTGTGTGTGACAGAAGATTATTTATTGTACTCATTATTATGAACAAATTTTACTATGGGCCAACTCTAAAATCATGAAAAAGAAAAGTATAGCAAAAGAAAAAAAAAAATGAGCAATATCAGAGAACTGAACAGATCATCTGTTGCTTAATATCGGCAATTTTTTCAGAACACTTAAATCAAGCTTTACTACATAAACTAGATTGTGATAAGTAATATTTTGTGTTACCAGGTTATCAGCCTAGATGAAGACACTGGTAGAGTGATGGTCGATATAACAGTGAAGAAAGAAACCGTCAGCCTAAGCGAGTTCATGATGCAGCCAGTTACAAAATCTGAATTTGATAAGGAGTCTAAAGTTATAAGTATGTTCTTTTTACTGTTACAAGTTTTATCTATGTTTCTTTAAATAATTTCTTCTAACGGGTTTGTGGCGACACATGATGCATATTTGCCAGTGTCAAGCATAATAAAATTTATAGGTGTTCCTGCATTTTCATGCCTTATTTTTCGGGACAAAAATTAGTCTTATGTGTTAATATAGGGTAGCTTTTCTTAGTAGTGAATAATGTACATATTTTCTTACTTATAATTTATAATATTACTGAGAAGTTAGATGATGTAAGAAGTTATTATGTCAAGTCATAGTCAAAGCCAAGTAAGTCATATTTAAGTCCTTGTGATACCTCAATAAGTTATGGAGACTATATGGGGCTCCGATAATGTTTTGCTTACTAATGACGATTGGGTAAATTTGACATTAAAATTTAAAGAAGTTAGCCCATTTATAACTTTGTCCAAGTATTGTATGGGATATTTCATATATTTTATCGGTTTCTGTCCACAGATACCTTTGAAGATATATCTCACGAGATCCAATTCTGTTTGTCATTAGATTCGTACAGCCATAGGAGCATGTAAGGTACAATGCTTGGACTTCATACCTAAAGCGGGCTGTATACCCTCGCAGGAACAACCAGTAACTGAGAGTGGGAATTTACTAGACACTTGTCAAATCGGGATTATTTACATACTAAATACAATTATTTGTCTGATTGTAATGGAACTTTGTCAGTATATATTGAAAATTTGAAACCGGCAATATGAATCTCTTTCGCATGACGACTTAAAGCTTTTAAAAAAAATATTCAGAAATAGTACAATTTTCATAGAATCAAAATGTCAAAATTAAGTCATGTCCAATAAAGTTAAAATGAAATAACAAAAACTTAAACTAAAATTAGTGGCTTAATTTCGTCTAAATCTCTAAATTCGTTTTTAAAAATAGTATTTAGTCTCTATATCTCTCTTATAAATCTCTCTCTCTACTACTCTCTTGTTCTAAAATAATAAAAGGCACATTAAAAAATTGATTTAAAAGAAGGCTAAGGCTAAATCGACTTCAATTAATTTGTTTTTTAATAAAGGCTAGATGTCTTTTAAATTTTATTTTTTTATAACACCAGTTGTAATTAATTTACAAAGATCTTTAACTTCCTTTAACCATTACGAGTCACTTTCTCACACTGAAACCCGAGAGTGTACAGCTTGTCTTATATTTTATACTTTATTTCATAGGAATTTCTATTACGTACTATTTTTTTAGACTCTGGTTCGTACGAAGAGTACAAAAAGAAAGAAGCCAAAACGTCCAAAATTACGGAAGAAAATGTACCAGAAAGGAGCTATAAAGATAGCAAAGGTGATAAAAATTCAGAAAAAGAAACTATGTTTGGCAAAAGTAAATATGACAGAGGCGAAGATTCCTCAAGAAATGAAAACAGACGTGAGAGAGAGGAAACACCTTCAAGGAAGGTAGAAAGCAAACATGGTAGAGATGAAAAATCACCCAGAAACGTAGAAAGCAAGTATGACAGAGAAGAAAAATCGTCACGAAGTACAGAAACCGATAGAAGTTCCAAGAATGGTAAATCTTACAAAGACGACGATAAGAGAGAAAGAGACCGAGATAGGTCACACAGAAAGCAAAGGAGAGATTCAACAGAAGAAACATCTAGTCGAAAGAAGGACAAAAGGTATAGTAGTAGTGAATCACTAGAATCCCTTTCAGATACTGAAAAGAAAAAGAAAAGGAAGAAGGAAAAACGTAATAACAGTGAATGCTCGAGTTCAGAGTCGGAAAGAGATAAAAAAAGGAAAAGCAAGAAGAAACAAAGAAAACGGCACGATGCGAGCGATTCAGAATCTGATCATAAAAATAAGAGAAACAAAACCCCGGAAGGCAAAAGAGATATCGATAAGAAAAGGAAAGGTAAAAAGAAGAAAAGAGATAGAGATCGTTCGCCAAACTATCGTAAGCATAGAAAGTAAGAGAAATCAATAAATTTGTTTTATAATAAGATTAAAAGTATTTTAATCAATTTTATCCCAATAAAAACTTTTTAAATGAAATATAGATACCTTTAGCTAAATCGCATGGATGAACTGTGCAAGTAAGTGTAGGAAGTAAGTAAGAAAGTTTAAACTTGGGTTATAACATACCTATACATTACGGTGAGTGGGACCAAGAACTATATGACCTAATCTTGCCATCACCGTTTTACAACAGCACGACCAGACGCTCGACCAGAATCGAAAGAACTTCCAATGAAACACTGTAAGAAGTTCTATCGTTAGGTTAATAATGGAGACGTTGGTAGGTACTCATCGTAACAAGTATCAATTAAAAGTTTAAAAAAAACTGACAGGTGTATTCTATTCCACTAGTCTAGCTCTTTAATTTAATACCCATATTGAGGGAGTTGTGAAAAATTATGTTATCCGCCATTTTGTGGCGGCGGCTATCTTGGACCGATTTTCATCAATCATAGCTAAGAACACTCCCAACTAATTCCTTTAAACCTTTCATTCAAAATCAAAATCGGTTCGGAAGCTACGATGCCACAGATTGTGTGTTTTTGCGTCGAGGGTTTAAAAAATAAATAGGTATCTATTGGTAAGCCGACTTTCGACTTCCCACTTTTACTACAAAGTATGTCAAAACAAACATTGGTATAAATTGCAAAGCCAACGCTCGATATGTAGGTCACAATAAGCATTTACTGGGTACCTATAACTGAGTTCAAGGGAATATAAGCTGTACTTGACATGAGTTTCATTTTATGGCATAATGTTCCACACACGGCATTGTTGCTTTATATGATACCTACATACTTGTAGGACAGGAATTTATAACTTTGAAACTTTTGCGATTTAAACGTTAATAAGTATCGCACTAAATAGTTACTTAACTAATATATTAACCTTGAATTTTTACCGTGACCACTATTGTGAAATGACCGGAACGAGGTAAATAAATAAAACCAATATAGAATTTATTTTGCGCGATAAGCCCCGGTGAATCACATAAAAACTCACTGTGCCCTTTGGAATGATCTGCATTTTCTGGGGTAAAATGTTAGCATTTATATAAAGCCTGGTTATCCAGAGTACCTATGAGGTATCACTATAGCCTACTTAGTCTTATTAGGTATAATTATGTGGTATAGCTTTGCTGTAGCTTAAATTCTGTCTGTGGAACATATGCCGAACATAGAGATTTGCATTTCTTATCGATCCATTTAATTGACAAGAACGACGCTCTCATAGACAGAAGACGATCAGCGAACAGCACAAAACAAAACATAACAGGCCACTTATAAAAAGTATAAAAACTCCTTGGTGTCCATACACCACAATTCCACAAATATTTGATTAAATAGGAGAACGCGGAGTTACATCGTGTATCGTTTATAAAAGAGCCCATCTCTCTAGGTTGGCAACGCGTCGACATGTTGCAGGTGTCTAGTCTAGGCAACGGCGAGCTTACCAACAGGCGAACAGAAGGCTTATTTGCCGCTCTTTAAAAAAAAGTCGAAGTGTGGCAGTTTATTGGACACGGCCGTGTAGGTCCTAGGTACCTACTACGTAACTAAGTACTTACTTGCACGTTATTTCATGAGCTATGCTTGGCATTTCTCTGAAGAATCTCCGGAACGGAGTGATTCGCTAGAGAGTCACAGTCTTAGCTCAACGTCTAAGCAAGCTGAAGTGGCAATGGGCCGGACATATCTGTCGCAGAACCGATAACCACCGGGGTTGACGTGTTCTAGAATGGAGACCACAATCTGACAAACGAAACGGAGGACTGAGACTCGATGGAGTGACTACATGACTAAGGATAGCTGGCGATAGATGGAAGCGAAAACCGAGGATCAGACTGTCTGGCGTGTCTTGGGAGAGGCCTATGGTCAGCAGTATAAATAGGCTAGCTGATGGTGACGATGATGAATAATTCCGTTTTATAACAAAGGCTAAATATTTTTCTCTTTGTTACTCAGGTCAAGATATTGTATCGTATAAAAATAGGTCAGTAGAAGGCTCGGGGCCTTCCGGTATTGGATCGCCTCATTATATCAGCGTTCCGATTTGTGTTTAGGTATGTTAAACTAACCGACTGAGGTATGTTGGGTCAAGGGTCAGCGCGTAGAAAAGGAAAGCAACAGACGATGCACGAAAATAGACTTTTTTCCAAATCGCATGCGGAAACAAATTCATAAGTTGACCTCTTTTTAGTACGTAGATAGAATAAGCTAGAAGCTATTAGTTTGCTTTTAATTTCAAAGGTGTCGTACCCAAAGGGTGTCCAATGGTATTCTTTTACTATATCTATCGTATTCGTGTCAGTCTTTCCGTTCTGTTTTAAACTAGGTAGGTATATCGCCCGAATCGCAATAACTACAGTATCTGGCCCATCTGGCCCCAAACTAAGCAGAGCTTGTGTGATGGAAGTCAGATAACTGATAGAATACATAAATACTTTTTTTTGGTAAATACATACTTATAATACATACAGAATACCCAGACACAGAACAAACATTTGTTTATTCACAAAATGTTTTGGTCTGAGTGGGAATCGAACCCACGCCCTACAGCTCTCAAGGCAGACATACTACCAATGAGCCAACGGGGCTGTAATAGAGTTCTAGATTGGTCGATTTTTTTATTTAAAAACCTAACCTAAAAAAAATAAAAAATAAATTGTTTAATGAGCCGTTAGCGCTTGTTGTTTTATTCATGTCTTTTATTTAGCTTGTCTGAAATGTCAGGATTTTGAAGTCAGGGAAAACAACACTTGGGCAAATTTTTTGAATTATTCAGTGAGCGTTCTTACCGAATTTCCAACGATAACAGCTGATTTAAAAATGGCGGTCATGGAATGAAATGATTCTTTAGTTTCGTTATTTTTTTAAGGGTGTCAGGCTGGAGGCTACATCTCACCTGATATTAAGTGAAGTAGTCTGGCATGGGATCTGGCTTTCAAGTGACGCTGCGGGAATCGTTGTTAGGCCTATGACCAGCTGTGAACTAAAGTGAGCAGATGATAAGGTAAAAGATACGTCTCTAAAACTCTATCGAAGCTTGTAGTAAAGTAAATAAGACTTACTTAGTGTGACTTATTTAATTAAATGTTTTATAAAATTGCAAATATCAATGTAAAGTTACATTGGCAAATGCGCAAAGTGCAAAGCTAAAGAAGTGGAAAGAAACGTCAGTCACATTTGTAAAATCATTTATTTAGAAGAAGTTTTTAGTAGAATCACACCGGAAATAGGTTTACAGGCAGGATATCACATTGAACATTTATTTTAAACATTTTATATCAACTTATTATTAAATAACTACTTCCCTGAACATTCATTAACGTCTCTACGGAAATACATTGGAAAATATATCTTATTATTATTACACATAGAAAACACTACTGTTATTAATTTTTAAAATGCTTATTTTCTTTCTCTCGTGCAGGATGGACCGAAATAATACAACCAATTACATTACATTATGCAAAACTCGTTAGACAGTTTTCATAAAATATTAGGTAATGTTAGTTGTTCTTTTTTTAACTCGTACTCCATGTTTTAGAATGTTACTGGACTGGAAATTATTGTAGGACAATCTACATGAATAATAAAAATCTAGAATTTTTGTTTAGTTTTGTTGACCTTTGTGCGCATATTTTATTATTTATAGGTGTCTTGTATATTTTTAGTGGTAGGTATATATATCTAATGGTCAAGAATGCCAATTTGTGAAATTTTGTTTAGTTTTCGATATCAAAAGATGTAAAAAATTGCGGCCTTTTGACGTTAGCTTTAGCATAAGTTTTTGGCTGATAGAGGCGCTGATCAATTTTTCATACATTTATATTGGTATCGAAAGTATTTCGCAAATTATTCTTTGCTACACCTTTCCGATCTCTTTTCACAAGCATTCTGTAAGCTATTGTTAGCTAAAATAATTTATTTTCTGACTTGGAAACTTTTATCTATTAGGTGTCCTGAAAAGCCATACTTTGTAACAATATAGGTATTAAATAGTAAATACATATATTATATCAAATGAAAATAAAAATTTGTGCATTAGAAAATACATTTGAACTTATAGATATCAATAAACTAGTGCCGTAAATGCGGTGGCAACGGTGCTCAAACATAGAGCGCAAATCCAGAATAGGCTTAAAATACAATTCCGCAGATTTCAAGGACGCAATTAAATGTAGATAGTTGAGTATAACAATAATTTACGGGTTTGTTTGAATTTTTGAGCTTTCTATAACATACGGTCACGATAGACAAAGAAGGCTTTTCATTACAAACAATTTTTTGTCGTAATTTAGGTATCTTAACATTAGGTACATTGATTTTTTTTTTACAGAATTTTTCTACACTGCAAAGCAATATGTGACGACACTACATTTTATATTATTGGTAGATATATTTAGAATATAGTTGTAAAATTTTGAAAAGGTACAAAATAAAGTTTAGAAATACTTTGATAGATAAATATAAGAAAAAGTTTTCTTAGAAAACAATAAAAAATTGGTAAACATTCAGAATTCCTAAGGCGTTTCGTAGGGAAAATACAATATTTTCATAATCAAGATTTGATATTGTTTTGAGAGTATATACATACATAACTAGATACAATACAACACCTAGGTACCGCGTATTCGTCTTGCACTCGTCGTCGTCATGTTGTAGTTTTTGACATATTTTTTAGACTGCTCATTGGTGCCACTTTATACCTACAGAGCTATTTATACGTACCAGTTACAGACACACGGCTGTTTAACTAACACATTCGAAAATGAAAATCAATCGCAAAATAAATAACGAAGTATTTTTTTTACGACTAGGTGACACACCAGCGCATTTCTGCCGAAATAAAAACAATAATTATACGATTCCTAGAACCTGCGAGCAAGTGCAAACATATATTATACGATATTTATTCTAATTTGTGACAACAGCTAAGCGATATGTAATAGGGCGAATTTTTTAATTCGGCTGCAAGAGCTATACTGAGCCAGACAACTTTCATACAAAATACTTGGTGATATAAATGTAAGAGGATACGACAGTACCTACGTTTTTAGGTCTGATATCCACCAAAGCAGAAAAGAGAGAAGCTTTGAAATGTTTAGTTTACAATTGCAGATTCTTGTTACATAAGCCAGCAGTACTGCGTTTCACTTCGATTCTACATCGTAGGGTATGTGACTTGGCAATCACTAATGGCCAATTTAAAGCTAGATCTATTTATTTTATAGTCTTGTGAACTACAATTTCGAAAACATTGTTGTGAAACGTTCAATTTTCAAATATATATTTGAAAATTGCTAGAAAAAAAAATCTAGCAATTTTCAAATATAGATACTTTATTTAAAAAAACATAATTTAAAGTTAAATGGAGTTTTTTAAATATTTTAATGGGGTCCGATTTTCATCAAACTTGTTCGTCACACAAAAATAGGCTTGTGTTTGAACGTAATCTCACCTGATGTTAAGTGATGATACTGTTTAAGAAGGAGGACTCCATTTTTTGCTGGTGAATATCTGACCTTGACAAAATTATTACTATATGGTACCTACACCTTATATCTATAAGCGTAATCACACCGATCACATAAACACCGTGTAATACCGTTCAAGGATAGACTAACTAGGAAGACAAAGGTATTTAGGGGGCAAGTGTACTGATATTTCATTAATGTAGACATGGAAGAAGGTCCTCAACTACAGTGCGACGCGTTTGAGACACGTTTTGTTTCTTCTCACTTATGTACAGTGTACACGCCGCTTGCTAAATAAACTGAATAAGGTCTTTTTGACCAAAGGTTAAACATAAACCGAGATAGTTAAAAATTCCGTTATGCCATTCGTTATGATCCTTTTTTCTGTTCTTTAAAAATGGTTATACCTACGCGTGACATTTTTCGCTAGAAAGAAGTGAAATTTTCACAAAACCCAATTAACAGTTACAAACCATACCCGCTTTAACTTACTATAGATCTACTGACCTGAAGCTGTAAACTGATAAATCTTCTGGGTCCTGGTTGTGTCTGATCAATGACATGTCACAAGAAAAATGATCATTTATTATATGTGATAATGACAATAGTAATTATTATTAACATTATCACATAATAATTATAATTATTTGATCATGGTTTCGTCATTATCCGAGTGTATTATACAAATGTATTTTTATAGGTATCATATTACATTTTCTCACATAGTTTTTCTAAGCTCTTTTTTACGTTTTACGGTTGAACACATTATGAACATTTTTATGTAGGTATTTTGTAATGAAATTATATGTCTTGAAGGCCATCTTAGCTATTTAGTTGTTATACGTAATTACATTATTCTGAGCTAACAGGTAGGTATTGATGATAGAATACATCATTTTACTCTAAAAAAATCTTTGGTATTTACTTAATATATTTAGAAGAGGTATACATATAGGTATTTATGGATATATCTTTTTATTTTATGTCTTAATTTTTGTCCACAATATATTAGCCAGCGTTTTCTGTTCGTCTAAAAAATACTTAAACCATATTTTAATATGATTTGAAATACAATTTTTGTAAAGTAGATATTATGTTTTACAACAGGTTAGTATTTCTCAAATACGATAGGTCGATAAAGTAATTTCAGAGTTCGTAAATCAAATAAGTAATTTACGCAAACATCGTATTCAAACCCGACTTCTGTTGCAAACGATCGGACTCCTAAATATTAGGTACTCTCGGGTAAATATTGGTTTAGTGAATTATCATATTTTCTTGATTAGGTATCATGTTCTGTAGTCTCAATATTTTCAATACCGAGCCACTAGAAGTACTGCCCCCGTACTCTGAGCTACTTATAGCGATATCTGTTAGACACTCAAGAAGTGACTACGCGACCATAAATCGTATGTCTGCACAATATTGTTCGCATTCGCGTAGCTTTTTCGTGAGTGCCTAACAGATATCGAAATAAGAAGCTCAGGGTACAGGGGCTGCACTCGACAGTGAATCATTAAAGCCTATACTAGCGGTTCTCAAACTTTTTGGCGACGGAGCCCTGAAGTAATAAAAAACTGTTTTATGTGTATTTTTTATTGTCAGTTGAGTCAGTGTTGAACTGTTGACTAAGCTCCTGGCTCAAATATCATCGCGCTCTCTTACGCATTCCACTATACTCTTTTACACTTTTAGTCATTTTTTAAACTTTATGTTGGAATATTTAGATGTATAGTATCTTAGTAACTCCTTATTTTTTTTCTTTATGATCAGTATTTTCACGGAGCTCATAGACCCCTAGGGTTCCGCGGAGCCTACATTTATAGAGTTTTTAGACATTTTGGTCTCACAAATTATTCCAAGATGATTTATGTAACATTTAATTTCTATGTATTACCAGAAAACGCTGCGAATTGTGCGATATACGAAAATGAAATACGCTTTATTAACATATTTTAAATTTAAGCGGCGTGTTTAAGTAAGCCCTTCTCAATAGTTGTGTAGATGTTGAATATCGAGTTGTCCAGTTGTTCTCAACAGTGGGCGTAGTCTGTGTTCTCGATAGTGAGTTGCGATCGGGTCGGCTAACGCTTGGTGAAGGGATTGTTGCGAGCGTGCGTACGGGCGGCAGCCGCGGCGGTTTGCGTGCAGTTACAAAGCGCGTCGAACATTCGCCGAACAAAGCCTTGTGCGCGGCCCAGCCTCCTCTTCAGGGTACCTGAAACAAATGAAAATGTTAGTAAAAAGTAGCATATGATATCTGTTTCTGTTTTTCTTTCCATCTAAAGGTTGGCTGGAAGAAATCGCTCTAGGCGATAAGACCGCCGTTATACACCATTTATGTATTATATTGTTTTGTTATGTTCTTTATCTCATTTTTTATGTTTCATATTTATATGTTGTTGTGTTTTGTTTTGTTTTGGTGTGTAATAAACCTCTTATCGGTTGTCAATGAATTGAAATGCCAGGCTAAAACGATTGCACCTAAAATTCGAAGATTATTTTTTTGTTCATAAGTATTAGGTAATTTTTAGTTAAGAATGTTAGGTGGGTATATGATTTTTTTTTTATAAAAGTTGTGAGACTAATGATACGCTCTCCTGATAGTAAGAGATGATGCATGTCCATGACCATTACAGCGATACACACAACTTTCAGTAGCAAAACAAAGTCCGGGGCATCGCTGCTTTGGCACCGATTACTTTGATTCCACTTGAAAATAAAATCACTATGCGAGACATCATTGTTACTATTTTCGGTCAGGGTGTTTCACCTGCTAATACCAATACTTATTTAGCTACCTAAACAAATAATCAACATGAAAATCGTGATTTAAATGTTAGGACCTAATATTGTCGCCACTTTTAACAATGAAAACGACGGAGATGTAGTAAGTACCTAACTTAAAACGCCAGTAGATACTTATTGCGTCAGGTCGCAAGCAATAAGCGTCTCAATCCATTTTTGCCGAAATTTTATTCTAACTTTAGTAAAAACTATTTAAATAAATTACTTCGCAGGTAGTGGAATCAATCCAAAAATAAGTACAATCTATCCCTCAGAATAGAAACGACCCGACCGCACTTTTCTCGTTCTCTGTTCGAGATGTAGGTAACTGCTGTCCGTCTGTCACCAGGCTGTATCTCATGAACCGATATAGTTAGACAGTTGAAATTTTCACAAATGATGCATTTATGTTGTCGCTATAACAACAAATGAAAACTACTTCGTTACAGCAATTCCACGCGGACGAAGTCGTGGGTAACAGCTAATCTATCATAAATTTATTGACGTTTGTTAATCCGTTGTTTTGGGATGCAATGCAGATAAGAGGTCGATCTATAGATTCTATTATAATTTGGATTGATCCGATCTCTCGGTTGAGGAAATGATATTGGACCGACGTTTAGTCAGGAATTATATAGGTATTCATAATCAGGTGATTATAGTTTGCTGCTTGACTTAACAGAACACACCATCTTCAGCTTTTTTCCGAGCCACTGTATATTACCACCAGGAGAGCGTCTCGTTCGTATCATTATTTTTACATAAAATAATCATTTAATATTTATTCCCTTATTAATAAGTTTTCACAACAAAATACGCCTACAACACAACAACAACAACAAAGTCAACATATTACATAATATATATTATGTAATTTGTAGACTTTCGTTATGTTGTTCAGCAATTTTGAACTATGATATTTGGGTACCTATATGGTTTACAATAGGTACTTGTATAATGACTAAAGGTCGTCAAACCTTGACGAAGAGGTTGCGAAGTGAACCTTGAGAGGTAATTTAATTTTCGTTTTGTAATAGTACCTAAGGGATATCGTAGTTGATGTGTTAATTATTCAGTAACCATCCGCCTGAGGCAGTTGTTTAAGCGTAAGAGAATAAATTAAATTCTTTGGTTGGGCGGTCGAGTAGCGAATAACCTATTTGGCAATTTAAATTTCAACGTTAATGTTATTTTATAAATCTATATATATACATGCTAGCGCTACATGTTTTCGGGATAAAAACTCATATGTTCGCAAAATATATTTGTTCATAATACATTTAAAAGTAGTCTAATGAGAATTCAGTCCAAACTTATAGTGCTATCATTTTTTTCTTATTTTTAACAGCGCACTTAGTGCATACTGCCAGTAATAAATCCCACTACTGTTATAAATGTAAAAGTTGGGATAGATGGATGGATGGCTGTTTGTTAATCTTTCACGCGAAAACTACTGAACGGATTTGGATGAAATTTGGTATGGAGGTAGCTGAGACCCTGGATTAACACACAGGCTACTTTTTATCCCGAAAACATGTAGCGGGTAACACCGCGGGGCGCAGATAGTACATCCATTCTTACAAACTTTCGCGTTTATAATATTAGTAGAATAGTAGGTTTATAATATTAGTAGGATAGGATTGCACGTATACAAAAAACAATGTGTGTCAAAATGGCGAACCGATTTTGATAAAATTGCCAGGCAATTACCAAGTACCTACCTAGGAACAAGCTCGGTATTTGACTGCAGCTCACCTGATGTTAAGAAACGGTGTGGTCGAAGATGATAAACACACCTAGTCTGGAATGTTACTGGCTCTCGAGTGAGACCGCTGGAACACACCGTTAGGAGCTTGGCGGCAGATTTACAACTTGAGAGTGGTAGCTAGTCAGCGGAGTATTAGAAGCACTTTACTTCAAAGTCCATTCGCAAACACCTACTCACAGGAGTGTGTACCTAGTTTCTCTAAGTATAAATTAGATATCCGTATAGTGCGAAAGTAGGTCACTACCACACTATCCTGTCCGACCCGATTACCACACATAAAATAAATATGTTTATGTATGAGTGTGTGAGTACGTGTATTTGTTGCGGCTTATCGGAAATTATTTTTTTCACAGGGCTATTTTTTTTTTTTTTTAATACAAATATTTTTTAAGAAACCATGGTGTTAATATGCCATCTCTATGAGCGCATAAATACGAGGTAGGTTTGGAATCAAATGTTTAATTAAAGTTTAAAGTACATATATAAAATCTGTATAATTGTATATTAAAAAAAACTGATTGTTGGTATTTTGTTTTCTGTTTTCTCTTCTCTTTGTAATGTTTTGTATACTTTTCTTTAATAATTTAATTACGTCTGCATACTGTGCTTAGTAGCATAGTAAATAACAAACTGAACTTAATGTGTGTGTTTGTGTGTATGAGATTAATTCTTAAACGTTTTTAAGGCTAGAGTGATTAGATTTCTTCTGGATCAGCGTGCTCCATCCTCGGCCACACCGTCGCTTTGCATTAGGCGAGTTGGTGGCCAAACGTAGATCTATTAAAAGTAAAAAAAAAACCGTAAGTAGATTTTTAATCAAACGTTTCATTAAAGTAGGTATAATAAATATGTGTATAAGTTTTCAATCAATCGTATTGCTTTGTACGTACTCGTATATCCTAAAGCTCTATGTTATTCCCGACATAAATATCAGCTTTATACGTAAGGGCGCCAAAATCGATATGCGCCCTATCACGACGCCCTTAATTCAGAAGGGAATACCATGACAATAGGGAGGGACACTACCAGTCAAGATCGACAATTGAAAAGGGAAAACCGATTACGGAAATGTCGATTGTTTAATTTCAGTAAGTGATGACCCAGCAAAATGTTCTCAATTCTCTATTGCAATCGATTTGTCACGAGAGCACTATGTATTGAAGGAAAACGTCGTAAGGAAACCATAAATATAGCTTGGTGGTAGGGTACCCTCTAGTACTCGGCTGGCTAGCTACCACCCTCAAGTTGAAAATTGCCGCCAAGCATCTAACAGTGTGTTCAGGCAGCCTCACTTGAGAGCCAGTTCCATTCCAGGCTTGGTGTGCTATAGCATCTTCGACCATACCGTCACTTAACATCAGGTGAGCTGTAGACAAACACCTAGCCTGTCAACCATAAAAAAAACACGTTGAGTAGGTGTCAGCAATGGAAACATACGGTTTGCTAAGCCTAACATTTTTTTTTTAATTTGAAATAGGTTTGCGTTTGACTATACTCTGCCTGATGTCATAATCTATCTATGTATATGTATTTCTTCTGTAAGTACATACATATATTAATGGATATACTTTAAATGTAATAATGCTACATTATCAGTATTAGAGATAAAGTACTGATAGAATGTTTCGTAGAAAATTGGAAATAACCTGGCCCTTGGGTTTTTTTGTCGTCTACACATAAACTGTCAACACTAAAAAAAAACTTCTCTACTGTCAACATCAAATATTATGTAGACGTTTAATTTTCATTGCCCGTTTTAAATTGCTGTACCACCTAGATGTTCATGAACATATAAAAGCATAATTGTGTTTAAAAATATTCTTCGATGCAATTTTTTTTTAATTTAATTTAGCGGGATAATTAGAATGAAGTTTTATGACGGCTGGTACCTATACTAAGTCTGTTGGTAACTAGGTATCGCGCCAATTTATCTCAGCCAAAGACTAAAATATGCAAACATCGACGACAAGATAAAGCCACAGATAACAAAAATACATAATGCGCTTCCACATTAGTAAGTATAGGCCCTAATTACCTATAGATAAAAGAATGTAATTTAGAAAAATATGTTATTTTTATTACAGCCTTCGTTAGTTTGAATGACGGCTTAATAACCATAATAATAGAATAAAATCCACACGAAAAACCCAAACAGTACATAATACTGGAGTCAGTCGAGAGGCACGCTAAGAGGTTGGAGTCCACATTCTTTATACGCACAGCTGGGATGTGGAACTCTTTGCCGGAGTCTGTGTTTCCACTTTGGTCAAGACTCGGCTGCAAAGCCTCGAGCATCGACGTAAGGTCGCCTGTCTATCGGCTTTCTACCGGATACATTTCGGAGATTGTGCCTTGGAGTTGCACGACTTGGTTCCCCCTGCCCCTTTTTACTGGCGGACGGCCAGACAAACGTGACCGAGGCGACATCCGTACATGGTGGATGTTCCCCATGTGCGCACTAAGCGCTTTGAGTCCACATTCTTTATTCGCACAGCTAGGATGTGGAACTCTTTGCCGGAGTCTGTGTTTCCCGAAAAGTACAATATGAGTGTCTTCAAATCAAGAGTAAACAGGTTCCTTCTCAGGCGGAAAGAGTCGTGTCGCCCCGTTGTATTTTTTTCAAA
The DNA here is from genome assembly GCA_905404145.2 of Biston betularia. NCBI lineage: Eukaryota > Metazoa > Arthropoda > Insecta > Lepidoptera > Geometridae > Biston > Biston betularia. The sequence continues at coordinate 5,161,182 of FR989877.1, forward strand.
AACTCGTGTTTTGTCGAGTGTATATGCATAAAAATGGTGGTGTTTTATTCATAACGTGTCGAATCACAAGCGCGAGTGTAGGAAAATGGTATAATGTGATGAAACATGACTTTTTGTGTTGCTTTCAAAACACCATCGAAGCTTATAGTAAAGTCACCACAACTTTACTAAAGCATGACTGGATTTGACTGACACGGACTGGACTTTGACTATAACTATAGCTACGAGGCAACGTAGCTATAGTTATAGTCAAAGTCCACGGAAAGTTTTAATTTTTGAAACTTGAAAATATAAAACACTTGACACCAGCAAATGCTCAAAATGCGACGCCAAAACCAAAGAAAAAAATGCTATTTTAACTAAAAAAATATGTCAAAATTAAATTATAGGTAAGTCAGACTTAAAATCAAATGTCAAAATTAAAATTAATTATCAAAATTAATGAATCTGTTAGGGATGTACCTATTCCAAATAATAACTAGGTCAAATTCATAGAGTCCAATAAACAATGATCGAATGACTGGCATGTGGAGGAATTTATCCACGAGGGTGGTTAATTTCTGAATAACATTCTTCCTTCTGCCCGCTTCCTCCCCCTTCTGTGGCATTAACACAGAAAAGCGAAATTCCTTTATTCATATGTAGGGTGTCTATCTAACTAGGCATCTAAGTAAGTTTGTACCTATTTACCTACACAGAAATATTCACGGTAGAAATAATGTGTTAAAACTACGTCAGTTTCTATCACATTGATATTATTAAGGCAAAAGTTTGTGAGTGTGTTTGTATGTTTGTGACTTCTTCACGCTCAAACGGCTGGACCAATTTCTATGAAGTTTGGTATGAAGGTAGCTGACGCTTTTGATTAAAACAAGCTACTTTTTATTCTAAAAAATGTAGCGAGTAATATAAAATAAAATAAAAATTAGGCGGGGCGCAGTTTGTTTTCAATAATCGTCAAAGTCGTAAAACAAAGTCTCAAATGGGTTAGTTCTCTGCTTGGAAGAAAGCGGTGAAAATATATCCCGAACGCAATTCATTACCTAGTTCTATAAAAATAGTTTAATAGACCAATTCATAGAAATTTCCAGAAACCGAAGTAGCAACGTTCATCTTCCACAGCAATCTCGCAACTTACAAAGAAACGATAACGCGTAACGAACATCCATCAAAGAACATTTAATTTATTCCCATATTCCAAAATATTAAACATCGGCTGCTGGAGTGATCCGTCAATCTATGCCATTGAGGAATATTTTTTTATATCGACAATGCCTGAGGTTGTCGTCTTTAACATCGAAAGAAGAGTTACAACGATCGAAATAGGATTGATAGAATATATCAAAGTCGCGGTTTATGAAAAGGTAGGTAAGTAAAACAGCAGTTAAACAGATTTATCTTAATCTCTTGCTTTGAAGTTTTAACGCTTTTTATATTTCAACTAAATATATTTAGGTACAACTTGCTTTACGGTAACTTAGTGCTATTTATAAATCTTTGAAACATTAGAATTTGGCAAATATTAATTTTTTGGACTCCGTTGTTTTTTATTACTTTTGAGAAGCTAGGTGGTTGTCCACAGCTTACTTGATGAGCACGCCTAGCCTGGAATGGAACTGGATCTCAAGTGAGGCCGGAACACACCGGCAGATCTTCAACTTACTACGGTGATTGGGCACTAGAAAGTACACTGTTATGGTTCCCTCTGACACAGCAGCTCAACATCATTGTCGGGGTTTGAACCCACGCCCTTCGACATGCGAACCGACCGCGCTAACCACTCAGCTATCATCGCTACAAAGTTAGATAGTCTGACTGTAATTAACTTCAAGAATCTGGAAAGTTATTAAACACGAAACTCTAGTATCACTCGAGATGTCAAGACAATCTCATCACGTTGCGTGAGGAAGGAAAACTTCTCGACCTGTTAGCTCTCTAGAGATTTCCCGTCTACGAGTAGAGGTTAAACGACCGTGTCAGTCCTTCAACCGTCAGGCAGGCTTCAGATTTACGACACTTTATTTGGGGAAATAATGCTAACGGAATTATATTTTGTTTGATGTTTTATTTAACTTCTTCATTGTACATATTTGAGTGCTTAGCTTGTTTAATTTTTCATTGGACAGGTGATCAAAAGATTAAGCTACAAAACATGCACTATGCAATATGTACACAATCTAAATGGGATTTGCATAGTTGATTCACTTCCCAAAACGCACATTTCTCATAATGCGTATCTCATAATGGAAATTACAGAAAACCTAACCTACCTTTTGATTTTTTTAAAGCTTTATACTTACTTGTATGATGTGACTTTAGACATTATCCTTCGATAAGTTGTAGAAACTTGATAGGAGCGGTATACGTTGTTCAACGATCTACATGTATTTTGCCTAATAAAAAAAAATAATCGAAAATTCGAAAATTCTTGTTTTTCTTTGTTTTTGGCGTCGCGCTATTGTGCAGTGTTGGAATAATATAATTAACGTATTAAAATTTTTCTAGTGTTTCATGTTAAATCCGGTAAACAAAGGCGGAGTTACAGTCTTTCACAAAAAAAGTTATTAAAAAAAAGGTACAGCCGTTTAGGAGCTACGATGCCACAGGCACTTAAATACGTTTGTTAAATTAAAACAGACCTCTGTTTGCGTCGGATTAAAAACAAAAACAAAAGGTAGGTGAAACAAAAGGGCTGCAAATATTCCCTAGCAATATTTCTCTGATTGGTAAATTAAACTTTAAATTTCAACCCTACCGCACATTAAGTACGGAAGCACAACATCATTAGAGCTGACGAAGGGCTGACATTTGCAGAGATTGTCTCGTCCATTCGAGAGGCCCGAGGTTAAAGTGACCGTGGCAGCCCATCTCTCAATCTGTCGCCTAAAGATTTATTAAGAAAGGTCATTAAGCGAAGCTCCTTGATGTGGGTTAATTAACGTCTCATTAGATATCTAATCATTTGCGTTTGAATGTTTAATTTTCGTTGGCATCAAAAATAAAACTAATTTCTGTACTTTCTTACTATCGATTATTTAGATGACTATACTACGTATATTTACGGCTGTAGGTAGACAAAATAGTGTCACAATCACAAAAGTTACTTTAGACTTTAGATATTAATTAAACTATTAAAAATAAAATAGTTTATTTAATGTTGTTTTCTTTTAGGAATAAAACAACAGTTTAATTAAATTAATTATTATTATCCAATAAATTAACTGTACGATCGACGCGTGACTACCATATTTTTACTCTACTAAACGCGACACTGTAACGCAGAACAAGTTTGGAAATCAACCGCACTACCAAAACATGTTCACGTACCCTAAAATTGTTCCCGTCTTACCATTTGGGTACGGAACTCTAAAAAATGTCTAACGAGACATGTAAAATTTACAACAGATCAAACTTCTATCTTATTTAATACTACCGTGTGGATTGGAACTGTTTGATCCTATTTTTTTCGTTATTACTAAAACTTCATTTATGAGGTTAATATTTAAGATAGTTAAGGATTCACTCTTTACATTTTATACTTTACAAACACAATTACTTGCAGTTTCCTCGATAAAAACAAAATCCAAAGTAACCCCAAATAATCTAAATAAAGTCTCAATACGGCGTAAATAAGCGCGTTTTGTAGCGATGATAGCTCAGTGGTTAGCGCGGTAGGTTCGCATGCCGAAGGGCGTGGGTTCAAACCCCAACAATGAGCTTGAGCTGCCGGTGAAGGAAAACATCGTGAGGAAACCAAAGCATGGTGGTAGGGTACTTTAGTACTCGGCTGGCTAGCTACCACCCTCAAGTTGAAAATCTGCCGCCAAGCATCTAACGGTGTGTTCCGGCAGCCTCACTTGAGAGCCAGTTGCATTCCAGGCTAGGTGTGCTTTACCATCTTCGGCCACACCTTCACTTGACATCAGGTGAGCTGTGGTCAAACACCTAGCCTGTCAAACATTAAAAAAAAAAAAAAAAAAATACTGCACTTACTACTGCAGTCCTCAGTCTTTGTATAACAATAAAATTTTATTTTTTTCTTTATTGTATACAATTAAAATTTTACAAAATATGTTTTCGTTTAAAAATACGAAGGAAGTAACTAAATTCGTGCGTAAGCAATTAGGTACGTTACGATGCGTTACATTGTACATATACGTACCCACGCTGTACAATAAGCAATTCAGTATATTCATAGTAACTTGTCAAAGCACTAGAATTCCCTGGAATTACACGTGTCTTAAATGGCTGTAGGTATCTACGAAGTACTGTAGCAAAAGGTAATGAAAAAGAATACAATGTGCGAAAGTTATTACCTCCTAAAAGAGTAATGCGAGACAGGTTTATGAGGTAATTATACCGCTCTATTATATCTCGTAAAGCCTGACTGGAGATATCGTAAAGAAACCAACAGACGGTTACCGATATCCATAAAGGTCGAATTTGATAATAAAGAAATCCGATATTTCTATGTAATCATAACATTATTGCTGGGTTAGTTCAACCATGAAATAATTCAGTTACCTTACATTTTCAGAGACTCTCACGAATTATGAGTCGTTTTTTTATGGTTGACAGGCTTGGTGTTTGACCGCAGCTCATCTGATGTTAAGCGAAGGTGTGGTCGAAGATGGTAAAGCACACCAAGCCTGGAATGGAACTGGCTCTCAAGTGTGGTTCTCTCAACGGTGTGTTCCGGTAGCCTCACTGCCGGAACACACTGTTAGGTGCTTGGCGGCAGATTTTCAACTTGAGGGTGGTAGCTAGCCAGCCGAGTAGGTACTGAAGTACCCTACCACCAAGCTATGGTTTCACCGGCAGCTCAAGCTCATTTTTGGGGTTTGAACCCATGCCCTTCAGCATGTGAACCTTCCGCGCTAACCACTGAGCTATCATCGCTACAAGTTTTTAGGGTTTCTCAAAAGAGGGAAAGTAACACTTATAGGATCATTTCGAAGTCCGTGTGCCTGTCAAGACCCTTTTTTTCAAGAACGCATGGAGGTATCAGGATGAGAAACCGTACATTTGTAATTACATCACAAAAGTTGTTTTTGCCATTATAAATTAATTTACAGTTGATAAATTGACTTGTTGTTTGGTGACAACAGTTTCCAACGGCACATGTAAGTTTGTCATTCAACCCAGTTTATCTTTTCATTAGAGTAACTAAAACCTTCTATTTTTCGTTAGAAGGTCAAAAAAAAGTCATTAGCAAGTTTCAAGTTGTTAGACTTCAAACGCCTAACTCGCAAGAACCGACCGAAGCCCACACTTACACGTACATAAGTGCGGGCTAGCTGAACTGCGCAACATGCGACCGGGTTTTCAAAACAAAATTTGGGTTTGCCAGCCACTTACGTGGCTATAAAATAGCCAGAGTCACCGTCATGAATGGCTTACGATGATCATTAATTAAATAAAAACAAAAGAATATTACTCTTATAAGTAATGATTTCATGCAGCCGAGTATAACTTATAGTTAAGTTAGTAGTAGTAGAAGTACACTTCTAAGACCTTGACATTGAGATGTCTTCATATTTTTCTGTATCTTTTCATTATAATCTCAAAGATGTGTTCAAACATTTCATGTACAAAGATTGAAGATAAAGTTTTCGAGACAGCTCCTTTATTGAGTTTCTTGAATAGACTTTAGGGGTGTTTGAACCTAAATAATGAACTACTCAGACTCCTATGAGCCCCTGAATTAATGTGTTTTTAGAACTCACATTTTGTCTAGACGTAAGAAGGTCGAAAGTTTGCCCTTGCCTAAGTTTAGTTTTAAGAGTATGAATATTCATTCTATGATAGTTATACCTTTTTAAGGACAGTAGGGACTCATATTGAAAGTAGTTTTACTGATCTAGGTATATTTCGCGTGAAAATAAATTATATTGAAATCATGTTTTTGAAGGTATTGGGTGTATGTAATACATATATCAATTCTGTTTTTACTAAAATTTTTGCACAAATATTACTTTTCGTGTATGGTTTTGAGGCATACGAAGACAGTCATTTTGCCATTAGCTTGTATACTCGTACTATGATTGTCAAATATTTTTAATCGACCGAGTGAAGTGATAACTCAAAAAGTATATTTCCTACGTTATATAACTACTCGTAACTACGTTTCTTTACAATCATTTGCCACATCTTTATGAATACATTATGTTACTACTGTGTAAGTACACATTTCTTACTCGTAAGTAGGTAGATTTATTTAGGTACTTATGAAAACAGCAGACGTTTGTTGTGATTTAATTTGCTACTTTGTTTATCACGAAGGACTCTAAATTCAGAGTAAATTTATCCTTAGGGTAGGACAAATGAGATTGTGGTCCCAAAGTCCCAAGCAAGGTCTGAAAAACACCGGGAATTAAATTTCCTGAACGTAGTCTAAAGTTGCTGTTTCAAAGTGTTTTCACTCTGAAAATGTTGTTGGATTTATATGATTTAGCTTAGACATTCCAAAGATAAACCCATATAAATTATTATATGTATAAATTTTAAGATACGCGAAATTCGAATAAAGCTCAACTAATTTTACTATACTCCTATTTATTTACTCCTCTCTCTTTTTCCGTAGTAGCCGTCTGTTATCGTTCTAGATAGGATAAAAATGTTAAGATTATTCACAGGTTTTAAAATATTTCTATGAAGTGCTACGAATTCGTAAACAACGCAAGTATACTCTACAATCGCAATGAGCCCTACATGTCATATAATTCTCGCTAGTATACCACGATTCTTTATTTCCCACAGCTACGAGCTCCATCTCTGAAAGATTTACACTCTAGAACTAATAAATCTCACAGATAGGGCCCTGTTCGTTCGTAATAAATTATGCATGAGTTCAGCCTACATTTATATGCAAAGGAAACAATATTGTCACAGCATCTGACGGAGATGAACAGTTTCCGTTGTGAAAATTCGTTTCATAAACAATTCAGTATTGTGGCCAAACTTGACGATGACAGACAGGTAATATGGAAACTGGTTTGTTTAATTGTTTTAAAATTGTTAGTTGCTTGTATTTAGTTATTATTATTCTTCTGATGTTTTTAGTCAATGCACAGAATTATGTCGAACAATTTGAGTCATTTGTTTTGCATTATTTCATTTGAAAATTTTAGCTTAGCATAGCATAATAAGTATTGCGTAGCTTTATCATTTTCTATGATAACCTTACAAATGAACGCTTGAACGTAGCAACGCCATTATTATACTAATTACATTATTCAATGTCTTTATTCCAAAGTGTATTAACGCTGACGACGACGTCGACACAATCTGCATTTTAATAAGACTATGCAGGAGTTTCACAAGGTTCTATGACTGGCCCTATACTATACACATATTCTTTATGATAGTTTAACTCGCAAATTCCATTGGTAGAAAACAGTAGTATGGTGTCTTATTGGTGTTTGGTATACTGCGTATTGAACTACATACATATAAATACCTATCTTGAATTGAATGAGTGAATTATACTAAAGCATTTGTAGGAAAACTAGCTAACTACTTACCTAAATGTGAATACAAATTATGAATAGCTTTTTTGGCAAGTTACAACTTTCCCACTATTTATTTGCTATATGCATAATAATAATTAGTTGTAGCATTGACCTACGCAATAAATAATTTATTTATTCTATTCTAATATTAAGCAGTTGAATATGATTTTATACTCACCATTTCCCGGATCTTGTACATCCTGAAACAAGAAATATTACAGGTCAATGTTTGCAAGCAAATAAAATGATCACATAACATACTTTGCAAAAGCTGCAATTTATACAAATAAAATAACAATTGTTGTCTTTTGAAATAATTATGGAGAATGATTTAGGTTGCATATAAGAGCAGAACATCAAGGAGAAGTAATAATATTATGACAGGTAATACCTACAGTCCTACATGTAGCAAGTTATTAATTTCACAAATGAACTGAAGTCCTATTAATTAAGTTTTCAATGTTAGCTTCTATTTTTGTAGCAAATCGATATTAAATACCATTAGCTAAGTGGGCATTGAGACGGCGGCTGCGCTTCACTCACTACACAAGTGTTGGGTCAAATGCACATGTATTCCAATTGAGAGATAACATACCACGGCAGTCAATGTAATTTGTACATAGCGATGATAGCGCAGTGGTTAACGCATCACAAGCTGGAGAGCGTGGGTCTAAATCCTAACAATGAGCTTTTTTTTATGTTTGACAGGCTATGTGTTTGACCACAGCTCATCTGATGTTAAGTGAAGGTGTGGTCGAAGATGGTAAAGCACACCTAGCCTGGAATAAGACTGGCTCTCAATTGAGGCTACCGGAACACACCGGTAGATGTTTGGAGGCAGATTTTCAACTTGAGGGTTGTAGCTAGTCAGCCGAGTACTAGAAAGTACCCTACCACCATGCTATGGTTTACTACCTCAAGTTGAAAATCTGTCGCCAAGTCCCTAACAGTATGTTCTAGCAGTCTCACATGAGAGCTCCCATTTCAAACTACAGATATGTATTAACCATCTTCGACCACACCATCACTTATCAGGTGAGCTTTGTACGAACACGTAACCCTTGACCAATAATTTTTATTTTATTTGCAATAGCTTACTTGGGCTTTTTTGTTTTTTTTTTTTAATGGTTGACAGGCTATTTGTTTGACCACAGCTCACCTGATGTTAAGTAAAGGTGTGGTCGAAGATGGTAAAGCACACCTAGCCTGGATGGCTTGAAGTCGGTTTAAAACTTTCAAAAAGGCCATTGCCAACGGGCCATCCTGGGAGTAGCTTTATATCCCAAAGTTTGTAGATGTTTACTGAACACACACTAAGAAAGGGTGGGGATAAAGAGGATCGCTTTAGTGGTTTAATTCAAATTCGACCTATTTACTCTGCTCGATGGATCATAACTATGTACGCTATAGCAAAATTATAAGCCCTACAATAATGTTAGTTACTATAATTTTCAATGCACGAATTGCAGTACTGATGCAAATACAAAAGTATATCGTGTTAGGAGTAAACTGAATGACTTCAGGCACGCAAGCCTTTATGTACGTAGTTAGTCCAATAGTCAATTGCGAGCTGTCTTATATCTATTTATGTCTCAGTATCAGTATATACGTGGTTTCTGACTGTGTGCCTTCTTGGTAAGCTCAAAGTAGCACAACGCGCTATGGAGAGGGCTATGCTCGGAGTTTCCCTACGAGATCGAATCAGGAATGAGGAGATCCGTAGACGAACCAAAGTTACCGACATAGCCCAACGGATTAGCAAGTTGAAGTGGCAGTGAGCAGGGCACATAGCACGCAGAACTGATGGCCGATGGGGCTGCAAAGTTCTGGAGTGGAGACCACGGACCGGCAAGCGCAGCGTAGGACGTCCACCCACAAGGTGGACAGACGACCTAGTAAAGACCGCAGGAACGCGCTGGATGCGGGCCGCTTCCAACCGGTCTTTATGGAAGTCAATGGGGGAGGCCTATGTCCAGCAGTTGACGTCCTACAGCTGAAATGATGATGATGATGATGATGATCAGTATATATGTCAGTTTGTGTTAGCATAGTAAACTATAATTTATAAACAAACATTTCTCATATCTGTAATCAACTTTCATACATTCACTTATATCCTCATTACAATGATTCGCTTAAGATTCGTATGTTCAGTAGCGACAGGAACGTTACAAAATTTATAACAACAAGAGAAATTTTGCCTCAAGAAAAAATCTGAGCATCTTTTATGCGTACTTTTTTTATGGTTGACAGGCTACATGTTTGACCACAGCTTACCTGATGTTAACTGAAGGTGTGGTCGAAGATAGTAAAGCACACTTTGCCTGGAATGGAACTGGCTCTCAATCGAGGCTGCCGGAACACACCGTTAGGTTACTTTCTAATTCTCTAAGCTGATAGTTATTAAATAGAACTAATAATTATATTATCTGGTAAAAATATTGTTCTTGGTGCTTAGGTACATATGATTAAAATATTGTTCTCATTTAGTTAAGGAAGACACTAGATTTTACGACACAAGGCACAGGATTGGGGGACAATGTGTTCCACAAATTTATAACGTTTTGAACTGTTTCTTGCACAAATTTTTATTTCAAATGATATGAAAAATGGATTATATAATTTTATACTATAGCGCTTTCTCGTATAATTGCCAGCAATTTACCTGTTTTCCTACAGCTTCCCGGAAAAAGTATTCTAAAAATATTGATTGTAGAGATTGTAGCGAGTATTTATAATTAAATTGGCGTAGTTTAGGTCTAAGAGATGTATCCTACCTAAAAAATAAAAATACTGTATACCACAAGTTTTTGTCCGCCGATTCGCCGGCGTAGTGAACAAAACATACGACGACGATAAAACTAAGGGTGGTGTAGTTTATGAATATTATCAACTCACAAACTCGCTGTAAAATATATTTTTATAGCACTCAGGATAACAGATGTAAGTAGGGTAGGCAGGTATAGCAATGGCTATAATATTCACATGTTTTTACAATCGAATGTATCAACGGACACACGACACATTACCAGTGTCACTTTAGGTTCGATTACGTTTCTACTTTTCTGTAGTCCTTGATAAATTAAAATGATGGTAGATCTCCTTAGCAGGAGATCGTCTAGGTAGGTACCACCGCAGTACCAGTTATTCTGCCGCTAAGCAGTAGTATGTAAACATTATTGTGTTCCGGTTTGAAGGGTACTGCAGCTAGCGAAATTACTGCGCTGTTGAGACTAACCATCGAAAGTCTCAAAGTAATGAGCGCCAAAGCAGCGATGCCCTGGACTTTGTTTAGTTACTCAGAGTTCTGTGTATCGCTGCAATGGTCATGGACAGGCGTTATCTCTCACCATCAGGAGAGCGTCTCGTTCGCCTCATTATTTTTTACATAAAAAAAGACTTATATTGAAATTGTTTAATTTAATTATTATGTTGCTTCAATATCCGTCATTTAATAAAATAAGTGAGTTAGAAACAATTGGCAATTATTAATATAAATTGCTATTTAGTGAACCCGCTCAAAACGCTAAGGCGTAAGAACTAGTAAAAGCTTTTAAAACTGTAATAAGAAAAGGATAAAGTTACACAGCGGGAAGCGGATAAAGATTTGACGACAGACCCTCAATTATCGGCTTTCCATTACATAGAACCGACTGGTTTTCCACATAGTGAGCATCTTATTCAATCTGCTCAAGGACAACTTATAGATTTTTCTGCTTCATTTGGTAACTGACATATACGTTTAACGTTACGTTTATGATGTTTGGTAAGTGTAGAGTTGGAAAGTCATTTTATTTTAAAATCATTCTTTTATAAAGCGTTCCATTTAATATATGTATATACATTTTTTTTACAACTTCCACGAACTCCCACTCCCAAACCCATCGCTACTTGGGCAGCTGACGTTCGGTTTACTTATTAGCCATATTTAAGATCTACTATCGGTATCAACATCAGTCGGCTTACTATGACTTTTGTATTTGCAACGCTACCACCCGGACTAATACGCTGATTCACGTATTAGATATTTCGTAAAGATTTAAGTAGATGGAACGACGAACCAAAGATGACGATGAATAAGTACTGGGATGCAAAAATTCAAAGAGTACATATATGGATCTTTGAAAACGGTACAGTTTTCTCAATTTATGTAAAGAAAGAAAGAAAACATTTAAAAAATCACAATATATTTTTCATATTTTATGAAAGTAAGTTGTGCCTTGAAAGTTTGGATGAATGTTTGTTACTCTTTCACGCAAAAACGACTGAACGGATTTGGATGAAAATTGGTATAGAGGTAGCTGACACCCTGGATTAACACATAGGCTACTTTTTATCTCAAAACCATGTAGCGGGTAACACCGCGGGGTTATCTAATAAATATCGTATTATTTTTGTTGAGAATTACGTATTTCCAAGTAGTACCACTACACGTAAAATGGATTGAGTTCCAGTAAACGTAAAAACGAGGGATCTAATGTGCGAAGAAATTATCTTGTTACTCCTTAATTATATTGCCTTGAGCTCGCTATGTAAGGGCAAATAAATTGGCAATTTCTCACTAGAGCTCATATTACTTACTTCGAAACTCTACCAAAGCTTCAAGTAAAAAAGTGGGATTAAGGATGATATCGATGAAACGTCGATTGGGTTTATACCTACTTTATTTGAATTTTGCCTGATAAACATAAGCCGATTGCCCACTATTCTCTCATGAGCACAGATAACCACCAAAACATCATCGATGGATCAACAAAAGATAAGAATTTTGGAGATAGCATCATTGAACTGATAAGGTAACTGCATGAATTAACGATAATGAAAATATCTAGTTACTACTACCATATTTCATTTCAGAATCAAACCAAAATCAGACTTATTACTAAATTATTATAGAATTTAAAATTGAATGACACCAACTACCACAGTACAAACACGACACGATATAAAGGCGGAAATTAAAACCCGATGTAATCGGTGAATTCATTTTTCAAATTAATAGCTTATTAGATTTTAATAGCCTCTTCACGATTTTTTTTTTTTTAATTTTTTTTTTATAGAGGGTTTAGTCAAACATGACTATGTCACCCTCATTGGTATATAACAAAATTTTCTTATATCCTACGCTTATTATAAATACTGGTGATGCGGAACAGTATTCTGGCCTCTTCCGATAAGGGATTAGCCAGCACACTGCTACACCACCCTACATCCTTCAGGTTAATATTAGTTTTTGCCAAAAAATCATATCGCTCAGCTTCACGATAAAATTATAATTGATGATCCTTAACTGATGGTGGTTTATGAATTAAAAAAGGTTTAGGAAATAATATTTTAACGTAATGAACGGGGTGCATTTAAAAACGTCCTAAATTTTATAGGTGTATACCGAAACAGAACGTAGTTATATGTGAAAGGTAAAGATTATGTATTCGAATGTAGTGATGCGACGTTAACTTATCGATTAAATATTGTGATAAGCTACTGAAAACTCAATGCCCAAGTATAAATGCCACTAGTGAATGAAATACAGCCATTGTTTATAAAAATAAATAATAAAATTGACAACATGCTGAGCTTCTTGAAATTGTGATTCTAAAATGTCTATTTTCTATATCCATAGTATGGATAGGGTTGTTAGAAGAAGCCGGTTGCATTTTACAGCATATCTACCTTAACACTTACCACCCTATCAATTCCAAGTTCCTTACAGCCATAATTTAACATTGATACTTACATATCTATTTTTTTCTTTCTCTTTTTGTCTATGTTCAGCCTCTTTTTTGGCTTGTTGAATGAGCTGATCGACAAATTGTGTCGCCTCACGATATCTATCTGGATCTGCCTTGAAAGCAGCCAGACGTACTGGTAACTCGGCAAGTTGGTCTTGAGTCATTTTGATTAAATCACGTCCACAGTTTACAAAGAAAGTCACGGTATTTAGAACGCGGTTGCTCGCGCACGGCTCATGCTGCTAGGGTGCCTTTTGGAGGGTGTCAGTCATTGTTGAAACATAGAATAATGATTCGCAGAGTACGCGCGCTTAGTATGAAAGCCACGGAGGTACTGTCGGGTCTATCGCTGTCGGCCCGGCGGCGGCGGCACGGTGCGGAGAGTACAGAATGACGGTCGATCATGCGCCCAGACGTAAACGGGTGCAAGCGTTCCGTAGATTATGGCTTATCTCAATGATCTTGAAGCGCACCTTTCACTTACGCATCTTTGGGTATAATACCTTTATCTGATTTTCTCATTTCGCCACGCGAGTGAAGATTTCTGAGGTTGATATCTCTAGGAAATTTAAAGATTTTCTTAGGTACTTCAGAAAATATATTTTTCTTTCATGTCGACGTAGTTTTACACTGCTATGAGCCGATCATGAGCGCGTCAACTCATTCGATAAAATTTCTTAATTTGTATTGTGTTTGACCTACAGGAATTTCAAAACATAGATTAGGTAAAGATCTGAAAGAAACAATCTGAGCGTTCACAAGATAGACATCAAAATTGAAATTCTGGAACTTTCTGTACCTAGTGTAGTGTAGTTGTAATGTTTGTAGGTATATTTTATATTGTAAACAAGAATATTATTCAGTTCATACACATTGATTTTGAAGCAATTTTGTTGGTCATAAGAGCCTACAGAAAAAAGGCTCTTGACGGCTAAGGAGATCTACCACAAAGTAAGTACCTAAGTATAGTAAATAAATAAATAATAGTCGATATTTGTAAATTTTATTCTATTTCATAATTCCTAAGTATTTAATAGTAGATACATCACACTAATATTAAAAAGGCGAAAGTTTGTAAATGTGTTTTTTCTGTTTGTTCCTTCTTCACGCTCAAACGGATGGACTAATTTTGATGAAATTTGGTATGGAGATAGCTGCCACTTTGGATTAACACATAGGCAACTTTTAATCCCGAAAAATTGTAGCGGGACACCGCAAGGCGTAGCTAGTTGTATATATTTGACGTATCTTATATACAACACCTTTTACTATTCATAGGTAGAGCCTACTTCATAAGCAAAGAAGATTGACTGAAAAACTCAAGTTTCGAATAATTCAGTTACATTTCCATTGCAAAGGTAGTTTCCACTCTGAGGGACTACTACAGATTCTCAGTGAACTGTTTTCCGATCTTCTCTACATAGTATAAAACAAAGTCGATTTCTACCGTTTGTACGCTTTTGTATTTCAAACTACGCATCGGATTTTAATGTGTTTTCCATCAATAGACAGAGTGACTCAAGAGGATGGTTTATACCTATAATAAATGCATATTATAGTAGAGAAAATCTAAGATTTTTTAAGATATGTAATGTGTTAATAAATAACCAAATTTTAAAGTAATGAGCGCCTAAGTACTCGCGGCCGGGTTTTTGTTTTGTTAATCTAAATCTAAAATTTTGATTACCGTTGTAATGGCCATGATTGGACAGGCGTTAACTCTTACTATGAGGAATTTATTTATTTTAGTACTTTAGCCTCACTTGGGAGCTAAACCGGCATTTAACATTAGGTGAGCTATGGTCAAACACCTAATTTGTCAACCGTAAAGAAAAAATCATAAAAATATATCCAGCAAGCAGCACAATAGTTGAGGTAGGCCCCCAACGCTCTACGTTCGTGTAACCTCACCTTATTTTCAAAACAATAAACTTGGCGTGTAAACAGCCGAGTCGGTCCTCGGAAATAACGCCGAGTGTTATTTCTGGTCGAGATTGGGTAGCTTTGTTTGTCGAGCGATTTCATAGTGTACCAGGTGTAACGGCTCTATTGCACGAGGAATTTTATTGGCCGAGCGGGGCCAGGGTTCAGAGTTAGAAACACATCATCTAAGCTCCTACTGGTAGGTAGTATTTGGCATGATGGACAAGCTAGGTGAGCTATGGTCAAACATCTAACCTGTCAAGAGAAAAAATACTACTTATAACTATGCCATGATTTTCACACGATGTGTTCTTTCACCGGCAGGTTTAGTAGGAATTAAACCTACGCCCTACAGCGTGAGAATCGAATGTTCTAATCACTGAATTATTGACTCTTCTGATTTATTATTACTTCAAAAATACTTTTTCTTCTGGACAAGCTCACAAGCATAATGTCGGTTGCATAAGTCAAGAGCAAACGATTAACAAGTAAAGGCAGTCATGCGGACTGCTGATGGAATTTAAAACTCATTAGCTTGTCGATGACGTAAAAGTTTTGACCAAACCAAAATATCGTTCAACGCGGCTAAAAAGTTTTTCAATTAAAAAATAATTTCAATATCATTTATGTTTTCATTGTTTTCACATTTCGTAAACCAGCTCCAGAATCCATTGAAAGTTCAACATAATGGCTCTGAAACTTTCGATAGATACCTACTGTAAAAATTCCATTACATCAAGAACCCACGCAATATAATATTAAGACGCAGGCATCTCACTTCTTACTGATACTACACAATACTACACATATATGCGAAAGTGTGTGTTTTTTTCACAACGTATTAAGCTTGCGTTTGGCCTGTCTATCCTGTCTTATAAGATCCTGTCTATGACGAAAGACGCTTGCCTAGAAGAAACCGATTCACTCGCCACTTGAAGGTACCTAGACTGTATTTATCGGGGAACTCACTCGGGCAGCAAATTCCAATGTCTAAACAGTTCGTACGAAGAAGGTGGAATCACACCGCTTAGTTCGTTTTTGGAAAATCAGTTATGAAGCGGTGTCGCTTTTTAGAGCTCCTGGCTGTCCGATAGTAGAATGCGCCGTGTGAAATTAGGTCATGCAAATCTGAAGCGCACTCTCCAAAGTGTATCGGTAGAAAACCGACAGACAAGCAACTTTGCGTCGACTTTAAAGCCTTTTCTGAACAAACGAATCGTTGCTTAAATAAATAAATATCGTAGGACTATACACACAGCGCCACAGCGCCATCTGGCCCCAAACTAAGCAGAGCTTGTGTGATGGAAGTCAGATAACTGATAGAATACATATAAATACTTTTTTTTTTGTAAATACATACAGAACACCCAGACACAGAACAAACCTTTGTTTATTCACAAAATGTTTGCCCTGAGTGGGAATCGAACCCACGCCCTACAGCTTTCAAGGCAGATATACTACCAATGAGCCAACGGGGCTGTCGAAGTTAGGCTGCTTAAGAGTTTCTTAGCACGTTTCTCAATAGACTCCCAACACCTCAACTGGTTGTTACTTCTTCATCCTGTAAAGGTTTCGGGTGAAATTCAGAACGCAATGTTGATACAATATGATAGTTATTGTAGCAACAATAATTATTATATTGTAGCAGCATATTTGATTATTGTCCAAAACCCTTCCTCCAGAGATAACGTTTATTTAAACGTACCTAATAAACAAGAAATCATCACTCGAAAGCAATGTGATGTTTACGTGGAGTGAAAATAATTACCTATTTCCTGGAATTCCTAACACCAGCAAATAGACAGGTAAAGAATTTCTATTCTTATTTTATTTATCACAAAGCGTCGATACTACGAGATTTTGTATATTTATATACCTAATAATTAACAATGCACCTACCTACCTGATCGAACTCAATTTTTCAAGTAAAATCTAAGAGACATTGTCATCAAAAGTATTACAATTAAGGTCAGGGTACCTGGGTCATAGAAGTTTTATTTTTTATGTTTGACAGGCTAGGTATTTGACCGCAGCTCACTTGATGTTAAGTGAAGAAGTTTCAAAAAGACACACGTCTTTTGCTTGTTCTTGAATCCTCTCCATTCCGAAGTTGTCTGAAAGAGATCGCTTTTAGTGATGTGGCCGCTAAGACAGTTGTTACACAAGTTTAAAAGTTTATTTTATTTATTTATTTATCTTTTGTTTCTAAAACGAAAGCATATTTTCATGACCTGAGCTGTGATACTTAGTTTACAAGAGAGCATGTATATCAACTGACTGTGTTTATATACCTAGGTAGGTACTTACTATATATCAATCGAAGTCTTTTTAATTACTCAAATATGATACGGGTAGGTAAAAAAATCGAGGTCTTCGATCGCGTTTCAATAAAAATTAACGATCGAGCTACAGTGTACGCAATAGTATCCAGTAAGTAAAAGTCTTAATTAAAATAAGGCCATAAAGGAAAACACAATTAATAGAAGTGAAAATGTTAATTTGATAGCTTTACGTGCCAAAGTCTGCCAGAAACGTTTCAATTTTCACGTATCAGCCCGTAATTAAATTTTCTCGGAAAAATATTGGTAGTTAGTGAATATCAAATTCTACTATAAATCTATAACCTAATTACCTACTTAGGTATTTTATTTACATTTATTGTTACTTCTATTTATTAGTTTTTAAGATTACAAATTTTATGTCTGTCAACGGGACCGTTTTACAGACCGTGAGCATGTGTTATTGGAGGGCATTCTAGAGTTTATATTTTTAGTATGTATTTTCTGCTTATAGGTAAGTCGTTTCGGTTAAAACGAAGACAAGGATTAATAAAATAGTTTTAAAACTTTAACCGAAATTAACTCGAAACTATTTTTTTTTATATCAATTTTTGCCTAGCTGTGTCTTCAGGAAGAAAAACTTCCGTTTGGGACAACCGGTAAAGGAAATATCAATTCCCCTTGGCACTACTGGCATCGTTTTGTATAGTGTCATTGGGATAATATATTTCCCTTTATAGTGATAGTGATAGTGATTTATTGATAACATAAGTTACAAGTCAAATAATACAAATAAATTAAATTAAAATAAGTAGAGTTCAATTAACATGTCAATTCTCTTTGGCATAACTGGTAGTGCCTAAGGGAATAGAAATTCCCCAAGGCACAATTGGTTGTGCCACGCAGTTGTGTCACGGGTAAGTTCCGACTTTTTTAAATATTTATCCGTAATGAAACTGAAATTTAATTAATTTAACTATCAGTATTTCAGGTGAAAAAAATTAAAAGTTTGTCCGTTTAACTAAGATAAGTTCTTGCTGAAAAGAAATCTAGGGTGGGTCTTAGGACAAAGTAGACACGAACGTTTGCGTGACTGGGGACATTAGTGATATCTATTTTAGACTTGATAGCTCGAGTCTAGAATATAAAACAAGTAGAGGAACCTAAGTTTGTAGTCTAGCTTATCAACTTATTAGGTCTGTACAGAACTATCGTTTCCATTTGGTGACAAACACGCAACTGCACCCTTGAAACTATTCTTGTTCTTGTACTTACACTAATATTATAAATGTGAAAGTTATTTATGTTCGTTACTTCTTCCCTCCGTAATAGTTTAACTGGTTAGGATGTAATTTAGAAAGCCTATACTGCTACTTTTTGCAGCGGCATGCAGGTGCAGTGAATGCAGATGAAACCGCGTAACGTAGAATATAAACCTTTTTTTTTTTTCTCCTAGAGAAATCCTTAATGGATACCACCGGCTTCGGGGGAAGCACGGTGGTTATGCGGGACTCTCCGCCATTGTGGCGGCCTACCCACTAAAAACCCTGGGGTGTTTCTGCCTGGCGCCTGTGTGTCGGGGCTACGGGAACGCTTTCGCACTCGTCCGCAGCCCGTAGAATATAAACCTAATCTAACTAATAAAAGGTACATTTATGTTTTATTACAACACGCGCGCGAAGTCGTCTTGCTTACACACGTAAGCACACGTAGGCAAGCTGTATTATGCATGAACTCCTTGAAGAAGGCCACACGATGTGTTCGAAACTATAGTAAGTGTCCTAGATTAGGTACCTACTCCAGCAGATATCGACAACTTCGCTGTGCGAATAAAAATAGCCGTCACGCGAATTTCATAACGTTTAGGAGTCCTCCCCCGTCATTTCAAAAGGTTATGACACCCTTCCCCTTTCTTTGTGTAACATCCTAAATTTTGCAAAATTGTTGAAACCAACAGTTTCAAGAGTTAGGTATACATGTGACATCACGAATCTATTGACTCGAAACCCCTTGTCACATGATGTCACACTTTTTTACCTCTCTCTCCCCCCTCAGCATGTGATGTAATGTGCCCTGAATGGGCCCTGTTTGCACGCGTAGGCAGGCAGCAGCCGCAATGACATGTCTATTAGTAAATTAGTCCTCGTAACATCCCGCCACATAACCCTAAATTAGCGTAGAGTTAACGAGTGGGTAACTCGCCACAATAGACTGTCAGGGAGTTGCGCTGTCACTGACGTGATTAGCGTTTCAAATGTACCTGCCTAGACAACTAGGACAGGTGCTAGAATAGAAATGAAAATAATAAAAACACGATAAAAATCACTTTTATAATATGTATAAGTTGAAAAAGCGAAAGGTAGTATGTATGTTATTTTTACTTCTTCACACTGCAATGGCTGAACTTTGGAGCGGAGATAGTTCATGCCCACTTAAATTCAGTCCATGCTCTATAGTATGTATAGTGCTGACTATACGAGAAGCATCTACGAAATTTGGAACACAAAAAACATTTTTCTCCGCATTTTATCACTTGCTTACGCTTGCGGTCCTTTATGATTAAAACACAATTTTTTTGACATAACGTCAGAGACAAGTTTTGTAAAATAATAAATTAATATTTGATGATTCAAATATAACACGACTGGTATGCTACATGTTATAGGCACATTTTTATTTTTCTACGTTCCGGCCGAAATTCAGTACCTACCTACTCATCATACTGCAGATAAAAATGAGATAATTAGATAAATGTCGCGTGGGGTTCGTCATCTTTTTTTGGTTCATGTAGCTATTAGTCTGCACTGAAGGATGATTTGGCATACGGCATACCTATTCTTATGGATATGAAGTCATCTCGAAGGAGTGAAGAAAGAGTCTAATTTTGAATTGTTTAAAAATTGAGTTCATCACGGAGACAAAGCCGAGTAGGGTACAACGCGAGCGCGGTCTTGTGTTAGATACTTCGCACTTCGTTTTGTGACATAAATTTTTGTGTATCGCTGCAATGGTCATGGACCATCTCGAGATTTTCTTCGTAATTTTGCCTTAATTTTTCTAATTTTTTTTTATATAAAAAAGGTATACAGGTTAATAGGATTTTTCTAGATATAAGCGTGCTCCATCTCAGACCACACTACTACTTAACATCAGGCAGAGTATGGTCAAACGCGAATCTATTTTAAATTAAAAAAAAGCGCATAGGTAAACATTTTGAATTAAAAAACCCGCTATCACATAAACAGATGTTTATTGCCAAACAACAGAGTTAATAGCTCAATTAGCGCAAGGGTCGATCTTGGGCGGCGGCGGCTGGCAGCAGGGCGGCGGACACACTGGACACGGCTCCGGGGTCACTTCGTAGTAGCAGTGACCGTCCCACCACCACGCCCACCCTGGTGTGGGCGCGCACGCGAAGCATAGCTTCAAACAAGAGAAAAACTTCAAGCAGGAAGGAGAGGAAGATTTAAATGTGTTTTTTTATACCACGCCATATTGCTTGGCGGCAGATTTTCAACTTGAGGGTGGTAGCTAGCCAGCGAGTACCTACTAGAAAGTACCCTACCACCATGCTATGGTTTCCTCACGATGTTTTCCTTCACCGGCAGCTCAAGCTCATTGTTGAGGTTTGAACCCACGCCTTTCGGCATGCGAATCTACCGTGCTAACCACTGAACTATCATCGCTACAAATCATGTGCACACCTGGCGGGAATAAATGGGAACTGTTTTTTTCTTCCCAAATTTGAATACCTTATACCTACCTATGTAGGTAGGTAATTCCCTACCGTAGGTCCGTAAATTACGTTGCATACATTTTATTTGCCATGCCTGTATTTTATATGCCAGGTGCTTCATAGATTTGCTTACCGAATCTGGCTTCACAGGTCCGACTTTGGATTTCCCATCCGGGTTATAAGGTGGTCCTTCAGCAATAGGAGCTACTATGGGCGGCTTCACAGAGCTAAGTACGTTGCGATTTACGTAATATTGCTTCGAATATTTGTGTTCCGGCCCTCGGGGAATGTCCGGTTGTGGGATAGTTCGCGGTGATAACAAGGGTGGAAAACGACCGTGGAGTGTATGATCTCTTCCTAGCAGAATGCTACGAAGCTTCTGCAAACCTACAGAGACGTCGCGAAAGTCAAACTTTGAGGGGCTTTTAGCCATTTAAGCAAAGTGGGAGCGTTACGATTCTAAATAATAAACACAATTGTCTCAATTTATTAGACGCAGATGTTTTTTTCGTTTGCTTTTTCCGGAAAACAAAACACTACACAGTTGTAGTTCGTCTGAGGTTGCATGCTTTTGGAATTCGCTCTCAGGCTCTTTAAATCTATAGTTGTTTTTGTTATGACGAATTGCGTAGAATGGAATGGTGTGTAAAAAGGTTGCGTTCAAAAAAAAGAAGCCGCAAAATTATTTTGTAAGTTACCCATTATCTAATCTCGATTATTTGTACCATAATCGAGACTTTAAGTTACAGTTTTATTTTATAGTTATCAAGTGTTATAATATTGTCAATACCTGAAAAAAGAAATATTCAGGCTAGAAAACTTAGCTATTGGAAAAATGTTTCAGGACGCATTTTATACAAAGTCCCGCGTTTTTGGCGCGCGCTTTTAATGTCAAGTGTCAAACGAAAACTAAAAGTACGTGTTGTATTGTGTTGAATTTAAACTTTTATAGAACATAAATTATTGGTTTTAACTTGAATTTCAGTTTAGATAGTTTGTATTGTATGTTTTAATTTTATTGCGCTGAACATGAAAACTAGCAAGTCGACGGAGGATACCGAGGTGACACCGTCGAAAAAGAAGTTGAAACAGGCTCGGCTTCCATTTAAAATAATTAGCGAAGTATCTCCCAAACCTGAAACTCCAACCAGAAAAAGAAAGCTTTCAACGCCGGTTACCGAGTCCGTTCCCAAAGTAGGTAAAATCAGTAAAGAAAACGACAAAAAAGAAGATCCAATCATAATCGTCGATGACGACAGTAAAGATGGAAAAACTGCAGAAAAAGCCGAAAAACTTCCTAACCCTTATGTTAGACTCGTGGACAATGCATTCAAGAAGAAGCTTCAGAAATCGAAAAGCTCTAAGAAAAAGAAAAGTAAACAGGTGAAGGAAGACGGTTGCATAGAAATAGAGGATACAGCTGATAAATCCAATGCTTGCGAAATAATGGAGGTCGATGAACCTGCAGATCAAATTAATGTCCTTAATGGTGCTATAGATAATAACGAAAGTACAATACAGAATGAGACTGCTATAAATAAATCAATAAATGAGGATAGTGATATTGTAATTTTAGAAGATTCAATTAACACATCAGAAGTTGTAAAAACTATCAGTGCCAATTTAACCATAGATGACAGTGTTGAACCTATTAAAGCAAGTAGCACAGATAATGATGTAGATATGACTCAAAATAATGTTAAAAAATCTCCAGTGACTTCAGACAGTGAAGGGCCTAAAAATACAGATGATATAAAAGTTCCAATAACTCCTAGAAAGAGTGCGAGAAATATAGCTAAACAAGAAGAAAATAACAATTCAAATAAATCTCCAACAACAAACAAACTAAATGATTCTGTCGGCTCGAGCCAGTCAAGCCAGTCTAGCCAGTCAACTCCAAAAGCAAAAAATGTTTCTGCAGCAAAACTAGACGATTCTACATGTGGTTCCTCTCCATCAAACAATTTAACTCCTAAACAGGTAAGCAAACCAAATGCAAGTAGAATTCTTGTCATACATTTTCTTTTAAGTAGCTCTGAATGTTACTTGAAATTAACTATAAATTGATTGTAGCTATACCAAGGTAAATTCCAAATTTTTATTTTATTAAATCTAATGATTCACCCCTATATTTTTATCTCTATTGTTTGCAGAACATATTTCCCTACGATATTGTATCGAGTCAAATTCTTTAATACTGAGTTTAGTTACAATTTACATAATCACCCAAATAATAATGTAATAAATGCAGAAGTTGCACTGTCTGTTACCGTTTAAAATTAAACAGTTTTACTTACTAATCTCAATCTAATTTGACATTGGTATCATATGGACAGATAGTAAGATTTACTCTTTACTTTTTCTCTGCTTAAAAATCTGGATAGGCTGCCGATAGATCTTTTTATCTACTATGTATAATTGAATATGTACATATAAGGTTAGAATAGGTAAGTTAGATAACATGAGTAAAAACAAAGAATACATAAATTATAAATATTTGCAATGGTAACAAAGTTTAATGTCATTAATTTCAGCTCCAAAAAAAGGTAGAGTCTGCTAAGAAACGTGAAGAACGAGAAAAAGAGAAACTAGATAGAGAGAAAAAGAAACAGGAAGAAAAGGAAGAAAGAGCTAAACAGAGGCAAGAAAAAGAAGATCAAAGAAGGAGAGAGCGAGAGGAAAAAGAAGAAATCAAGAGAAAGGAGAAAGAGGAAAAGGAGGAACAACGGAAGAAAGAAAGAGAAGAAAAAGAAAAGTTGAAGGAATTAGAAAAAAGTAAGTAACCCTTAAAAGGTAAGAGACAGACTGCATTGGCTTAGCAATAGACAGGATGCTAATTAAACCTATAGGGATTTATGAAGGCATTGAAGCTGAAGTATATGATACAGAAATTGTTGTTAAGTTTGACTGAAATAAAAACTTACACAAGGATTAAAAGTAGTAGGATAGGTAGTAGTAGGATTTAAATGTAGTTTGTTTCTTGTATAGGTAGTGTTATAAGGAAAACCCTACATACCATACCATACATTTGGTCAAGTCAACTCAACTGCTTTTTCTGTAGAACTGTTGTTTTTTTCCTTTATTTTAGAGTTGTGCCCATAGATTCAAACACAGATACTATAAAACCATTGCATGCAAAAACTGTTATTATGAGAAATTGAGCTATTCTTTGCATTATTATTTTAGAGTCTTGTGGGGTATCTGTGCATGTGACAACAATAATCCAGGCTTGCAGATGATAGTATAAAGAGAAGAAGGCCTCCGCGCGCTCCTGAACCCAGAATCAACACTGCTTTTGCAAGACAGCTTCTTGATTATAGACAACCATTTATCTATAACAAAATCAGCAAACAATGCACCATTCGCAATAAAAATGTTTGAGAGAATGCAAAAGCACAATTTTCAAATACTTACATTCTCTCACCTATGATCAGACAGAAGAGCTACTAAAAACAGTCGTTTAGTCTCCGCTTTACAGATAGCTCCCGATTTCATACAACACCGCACTAAACTACATAAAACTGCTTTTCATGCTATAGAAACACAGACAACAAACTCTTACACACATACACACACCCGCACACACACACACACACACACGCACACACACACACACACACCCACGCACACACACACACACGCACACACACACACACACACACACTATATTCACACACACATTTAATTTTATATAAAATGTATAATTTGTCTTATTACCTTTTTTCTGTGATTTTATCCCGAACCCATTCATACCTAGATAAGTTTTCCTTTTTTTTATAAATTCTGGTGGCCCCTGCGACACAAGCTCTTACTTAGTGCAGGGTCCACAAGTAATGCTACAAAATCTAGTTTGTTAATTATAAGGTTTAATTAATTTTAATTTATGTTTTAAGTTGATTTAGATTTACTCCTTAGATAGATCTCTTCACTGTAGTTTTTTCTACATGAGACCCTATGACATAGATCATACAGCTGTAATAGAAGTACTTAATAATACCGTCTTTTGGTTTTGCAGTCTTATGCTTCTAACCTTTGGATAACGTCATGGAGTTGCATATAATCAATTTCTGAAAAGTATTTGTGCCAATGTTTAAGATTTAGAAAACCATTTTGAAGTTACAATTTGTATTTAAAATATTTCATTTGACATTTTTCAGAACAAAGAGAGGAAAAAGAAGAACATAAGCGTAAAGAAAAAGAAGCGCGTGAGGAAGAAAGGCGCAAAAAACAGGAGGCACTAGAACTTGAGAAACAAGAACAAGAGCTTAAAAAGAAGAAAACAGCAGAGGCATTCGTTAGCTTCTTTGTACCAAAGCAGAAGACTGAGAAAGACCAACCAACTGTTGGTTCAGTTAGCAATAACATGCTTACAAGCTTCACACTAAAGTCAGACATGAGATTAGCCCCAACTATTAGGAAACATCTTTCAGAAGATAAAGCGGAAGACTTAGTTAGATTGATAAAAGAACAGAGTGTAAAGGAAGATGGACTGTATTTGAAACACTTAAAAAGTGGCACAAGTAAACCAATTTCCAGTGGGAAGACGTGGCCGCGTGGTGATAAAGATGATGATGATGATGTAATTTTAGTCGGTAAGTTGACAATTTTAATAACCTTTATCATATTTTATTGATAACAAAATCTTATAAATCGGATCGAATAATGTCCACAGTGCTATAACTATATAACTTTATTGTTCACCAAACTTTAATAAATGATCAATTATTAGCCATTATTTTTACATTTGCAAATGCAAAAATGGAAGGGGAAGGAAGGATGGAAGGGGGGAGAGAGGCCTTTGCCCAGCAGTGGGACAAAATGGGCTAAATAATATTGTATTATAGTTATGTATATTTATGTTTCGTTTTTTTTGTCCAAATACAAATATTATTTGGGCATACGTGAGATTGAATTTACTTTTTGTATAATTAATACAATAAAAAAGCCAATGAAAAAACAAACAATTTAAAAAGAAACAATTTTTAAAGGACTCAATGGGAAATAACACTTTAACATAATAAATACTATGAAATGCCAACATAAAGCTAAAATTGCCTGATTTATCATAGTACCGTTTTATTCTATGGAATGATAATTATATCCATAGGTATTATTATAACATAATTTATGTTACAGAAGACGAGCTACCTCCACTAGACGGTGCGGGTGAAATCCTCATTTGCGAGCCCGCGGTTCGAGAGAAGCTCCGTCCGAAACTACTGAGCTTCCACGAGAACCGCCGCCCGCCCTACTGGGGCACGTGGCGGAAGAAAAGCGTCTTCGTCAAGCCCAGGAAACCTTTTGGACAGGACGAGGTATGATATTTTTTTAGAATACATTGAAAATGAGATCTAGCTAGATCTATTGTGTGAGCGCTTTTACTCCTCAATACAGATTGTATCTCTTGCGGCTCTTGCTTGCTTGCTCTCTTATTAGCGATAAGGCTACAAGTTAAACCAATGTTCAAATAAGCATAGGAGGGGGGAGTAAGAATTGCTGATGCTTAATTTTGCTGACAAAGGGGAGGGAGGGGTTAATTATTACTAAAATTCTGCGTACGTTGTTTATTGTTACTGCGTATATTGTTTTACAAGGATGAAACTATGAAATAAACAAAAAACACATTTTTTTTTTGTTATTTATAATTTGCAATCAACTTTTCAGACTATAAGGAGATGAGGTGAAGTTTTTTAGTCGTTTAAGACACTGCCCCTATCGGAGCCAGCCCTTTCTTTATCACTAGCTGGATTTTAAAAGTGTCGAAAATGTCGCGAAAATACTAAAATTAATAAAACAAAACAATTTAATTCACAATTATTTTAATTTTTTTATATACTTACGTAAAATATTTATAAGACAGTTGTGGGTTAGAAACAACAGGCATTTTAAGGAATTTTAAAACTTTATTTTATTGTGAATTATTTTGTATTGCAGAAGCAACTAGACTACGAAGTGGACAGTGATGATGATTGGGAAGAGGAGCAGGAAGGTGAGAGTATTGACGGCAGTGCTGCGGGCAGTGACGATGAGCAAGGCCCTGACGAGTATGAGGTCGATAACGAAGTGTTTGTACCGCATGGATACCTTAGCGATGAGGTAATTATTGGACATCATTTCTCCTTATTTCACATCACTCTACTAATATAATACTTAACAATATATCATTAATAATCATTATTATTAAAAATTAAGTATCATGTTGCTCATTCTTGGCTGCCTCAAAAAGATCACTCTTAGCGATAAGGCCGGCACTAGCTCATAAGATTCTTTCTGTACTTTTTTCTATTTTTGGTGTGCACTATAAATAGTTTCTATATATATCTATCTAACACCCAAAGTTAGTCATATTTCAATAAATGTTCAAATATATCAAAATAATAAGACATGTCAAACAAACAAAATGTTCTAAGTTGTTAAGTATAACAGCATTCTGGTTGAGCCTCTCGAATACAGCCAGAATGCTTTACGATCTCAGCAATTAAAATAAAACTTGTGCATGTAATTTAAAAGAAAGCATTGGTACATACATTTGTATGTTTTTATGATAGACATGCTAGGTGTTTGACCATAGCTTATTTGAAGTTAAGTGATGATGTGACCACTGAGCTATCATTGCCACAAAAACGGCTAAATGGTGCATATGGTGTATAATACAATAAAAACTTTTAACTTTTCAATAGGAAGCGACAATGGACGAAGACGACGTCCTTTCCCTATCACCTGAAACACAGAAAGCGAGACTCCAACACTTAGAAGACGAGTTTGAATCGGAAATGAAGAAACCTACTGAAAAACTTAAACCTCGACTATACGGCTTACTATGGGAAAACAAGCAAGGTGGAAAACCAGAAAAATGCGTCGATGCCATGTGGAATTATTTCGGAAAACTAGCTATGATACTTAACGATCCGAGTGCTTTACTCCGGCCTTCACAAGAGCCCGATGAGGTGGAAAAGAAGAAGGTAAAGAAGAAGAAGACTGTAACATCTACGGACGGGGAAGTCACACAGAAAGTAGAAAAAAAGAAGGTTCAGGAAAAACAGAGCAAACCTCAAGAGAGCAAAAAGGTAGCTCAGGATGGAAAGAAAAATCAGCCAGGAATCAACATGTTCCTAACTAAGATAAAATCTACATAAAGGATTAATGAAGTCTGAATGTGACTTCACATTGTATAATAGTGTTGTATTTTATTTCAATAACTTTTATAAAAATAATTACTTTCATTGTTTTTGCCGGGTAATATTGTATGAACAATGTATACAAATAAATAAAAATCAATCTCCAATTCACGACGTATCATAAGTCTGAAAAAATAATAATACTTAAAAGTAATCGAAAAAAGTAATGACTTGATTTTTTAATAAGATTTTATTGTGATCATAGGCAGGATAGAAAGACTAAACTTTGTAGAGTTCCATAGCCTTCCTCGACAAATCATCATCTCATAGTTATCCATGCTCCCAGTTATTTTTTCTCGTACTTCCAGTCTCGCATCACAAACACAGCACACTGTCACAGAATAAGTAATAGGAATTGCAAAATAATTTAATACAAGTTTGTATTTTAAAAATAAAGTAGGCATCCTAAACAAACCTAGCAAACGGACAGAATTACCTTTGCTTTTATATAATTAGAATGAAGTTGTCCTACGTGTAACTGCATACATATTTATTGATAGTTTCTCCACTTTTACCTTCGAACAATATATTTGATGCTTATGTTAACTGTTAGTGATTATTTTATTATTAATGATAAGTATTTTGAATGATGGGAATGTCTGTAGTAGATAATGTAGTATACTAAGCATCCTAAAGTATATTTTGAGAAATTTTACTTATATACCGTGCGATTTTTTTTACTGGTAGGTCAAAGATGTGATTTATATAAAATAGAAAACAGAAAAATAGTTGCTGGTCATGTTTTTATTTTCAAAATTTGTCATGCATGTAACACTAGCTGCGCCCCGTGGTGTTACCCGGTACATGTTTTCGGGATAAAAAGTAGCCTATGTGCTAATCCAGAGTCTACTATCTCCATACCAAATTTCATCCCGTTCATCAATCCGTTCAGTAGTTTTTGCGTGAAAGAGTAACAAACATCCATCCATCCAAGCAAACTTTCATATATATAATATTAGTGGGAAGTGTGTAACATGTATGTCATACAAATTAATGATATTTTTTACAAGCTTTTATTTAACTTATAGCAACAACAAGTTAACAAAAATTTTGTTGGTTAAGGTTAAAAAATATGCATTCATAACTAAATCCACTTAATCTAAAATGCCGCTCGTCCCCAAATACGTTTGACGTCGAATAGATGAAATGACAAATAGATCTTGCTCCCGGCCCCTACAGTTCCAAAGTTTCAATACAAAAAGACTCTAAGATCTACGGCAGCCCGTACACGTAGCGCGCGATCCGCGATCAATGATCGCGATCCAGACTGATCGTGTACGAAGCGGATTGACGGACTGATGCTCCGGATCGCATAATATCTAGAAATTTTGAAATCATGATCGCGGATCGCGGATCGAGATCATGATTGAACGTGTAAGGCGGCCCTACCACTGTCTAGGGTACTATACTTGCGTCTCTTTAGGTCGCCTGCAAATTTTGCAGACGCGTCAGCCTTTGGCTTAAGTCAAATCTTGCAAGCTGAAATAGAACCTCTTACTCTTGTCCTAGAGTTGAAATATGACATGTTGGTTCAGTTCCTATGACAATGCATTTTTCTGGTAAGCATGACCTTTACCAGGATGACTCTGGATGAAGGAACTTCGACAGAGGTCAACAATTTATTTTTCCTATTTTAAATTGCATCATTACCTAGCAGCAGATATAAAAGCTTGTACCTACCTATTTAAAAATATTTTTTTAAATAATAACTTATTTATAACACAATTCGACAACTCAAAAATGAATGAACTACTATGCTATGAGCTGTTTTCTTTGTGTTTGTTACAATATCTTAATTAATCTCATTGTAAAAAACGAAAAGTATTAAACCAATAAGAAGTATAAATTTTTTTGTGTTGTTATGTATGTAAATGTTGTAAATATGTAAGCTGTACTGCATTACATTTTTAAAATTATTATACATTAAAATGTACTCCACATAAAAGTGTGTAATTTATTGCGGGTAGAAAACAGAAAAAAAAAACACCTATTTACCTATTTAAACAAATATCACTTATTTTTAACCAGAAGTGCTTGTACGCATCTTAGTATGTGTTACAGACGCAGTCTTTCGCAGCGACCTGCTAAATACCACCAGCTGCACTGCTAGTAATGGCAGCAAAAGTAAATTCGCAAGTTCGCACTTGAGTCAGATTTAGTATGCCGCCACACTCCACATGGCTTGACAGTTGATATAGTACAAACAACGAGCTACGGAGAGGGCTATGTTCGGAGTTTCCCTACGAGATCGAATCAGAAATGAGGAAATCCGTAGACGAACTAAAGTGGAGACCACAGGCCGGCAAGCGCAGCGTAGGACGTTTTTATCAACCAACCGGTCTTAATGGAAGTCAATGGGGGAGGCCTGTGTCCGGCAGTGGACGTTCTACGGCTGAAATGATGATTATGAAAGATTTGAGATCTACAATGTACTCATGATAGCGCTTAGAAAGAAATGCATCTCACGGTCACAAAATTGATGGCTCACTAGATCAGACTCATCGGAGTTTTGGCGGGAACGCAAAAAGACTTGTAGCCCCATTGTATTCTTTACAAAATTTGTGTTTTTTCGAGTATTTATGCATTAAAATCGTGGTGTTTTATTCATAAAGTGCCTAATTACAAGCGAGTGCGAAAGTAATATAATGTGGTAAAACATGATTTTTTGGGTTCCTTCCTCCATCGAAGGTTATAGTGAAGTCACTTAAACCATGACTGGATTTGACTGACATGGACTGGACTTGACCAAGACTGGACTTTGACTGCTTTTTTAACATAATTATAATACTTGAAAATATCAAAACACTTGACACTGGCAAATGCATAAAATGCGACGCCAAAATCAAAGTAGAAGAAGACGTTTTGACAAATCAATAAAAAAAATAAAAAGGTGACAAATTTATCTTCCTTCATCTCAAGAAAATTCGCATTCCGCTATTGCTAAATTATTTTTTCGCGAGATTATTGTAATAGTTACTGCTGATACGTAATTTGTTAAATTGTCCTATTAGGTATAATATTTACCATGTCTTGACGAAAACACCGATATTCGGTAAGTTTTTCTGCAGTCGCATTATCTATAAGTCCTCAATAAGTATTTTACGCCCTTTTCAGTAAATATTTTGCATCGAAATTTCTGCTGAAAGCATATTACTTCATATTAAACTATCGTGATCAACTATGTATCTTACTAATTTATAGGACAAATAATTTCACTTGTTGAATTCGGTTTGAATAATGTAGGTTCTTAATAATTGCGATGCACTAACCCTAATGATAAACATACATATTATTTTATTCTGTTATGCATTAATATTAATAATATTAGTAAATATATGCATTAAGCATTGATTTCTATCATTTGTTTATTGATAGATTCTGATAACTTTAATAATTATGTACTTACATTGTAGTAAAAAAAACCTTCTGAACATTTTACCTAATTTTTATACTCAGCGAGTTTATTCATTAATGACATAAAGGGGACCAAAAATAATCAAACAATACTTCTATTAATTTTGTCTGGCAAAACACTGAACACTACTACAACATCTACCAATAAAGTGCTTCACTTGTTAATCCTTATATGCAATACTAATAATATAACTAATACTAATCAAATATGACATAAAAGCTAAGTAAATTATTTTTGTTCATAGACTAACCACAGATTGACCATCAAGCTTCATGGGTTAGAAGAGAAGGCGTCATCATGAGTAAGATGTCAAAGAATAAGCTCAATCTGACCCTACCACCAGGGTCGATTGACACTGCTCCACCGATAACACCTAACATGACTCCGCAGCTCAAATCTGCTACTGCTACTGAGTAAGTTACCTTTAGTTAACTGTAATTTCATGATAATCATCATCATCATTTCAGCCGTAGGACATCCACTGCTTGACATTGACTTCCAACTGGTCATTTGGGGGGGTTTTGCCAATACTCGTCACACTTGGCAGGAGGGTTGGCGAGTGCAGTTGAGTGTGATTGTTCAAGGAAAACGCTGCTGCCCATTTTCCAGATTGCATCCCTTAGCTGAATCTTATGGCAACCACGGGTAGAAAGGTGCAATTCTTACGCCGGCACCACCACGGCACAGCATCATGATCGTAGAACAATAAAATAAAAATTAGAACCAGTAACATAATGAGTTAATTGACATAGTTCATTTTTGAAATGTGAGTCATGGCCAGAATGAAGATAGCCACTTTCTTCATGCGTAATGTGTTTTGGTGACTCATATACTTACCCAATAGCTAATACTTATTTGTGTCTGCATATGTTTGAAAATGAATCATGTGTTGACAAAAATAAATATATAGATTATGAGTTTGTGTTTGTATTTGAAGGAATATTTATTGAGATAAAAATTACAATTGCAAAAATTATGCTATTTACAAAATGTATACAAAAAACTTAGTCTATAAATCCATATGTTTGTATTTTATTTTATTTGTATGTTTGTATAGTTTGTATTTTGATTCTTGATTTTAGTTTATCAAATCAAATAATTTATTTGCAAGAATACATGTAGATTGTAGGTACACATAATATGCCTTACATCAATTATTGAATTCAGTCACAATGTATTCAGTCTGCAAGCAGACAAAATGAAACTTCTTCTTTCTTTGAAACAGTACCTAGTATTTTTTCAATATTGAAGTTATTCATAATCAGGGCATCTTATTCGCTTAGTACTACCATTTTTTCTCATAAACCCAGATAGGGTAGCCAACCCTAATCCTAATTGGGGGTAATATTTTTTTTTTATATGTAAAATGTAATGAGACGAACGAGGCGCCCTCCTGATGGTATGAGATAACGCCTGTCCATAACCATTGCAGCGATACACAGAACTTTGAGTAACAAAATAAAGTCCAGGGCATCACATGCTTTGGCTCTCATTACTTCGAGACTTTCGATGGTTAGTCTCAATAGCCCAGTAATTTTGTTAGCTGCAGTACCCTTCAAACCAGAACACAAACCCTAATAAGGCCTATATTGACCTTCCACTGGCTTTTTTGCGCACTCTACCCTACCACCATACTCAATCCAAGTGAGCTTTTTATGCTAGTCCTAAATTTTCACTTTTTTAGCTATCAATTATTGGGATAGCTATCACATTCTGAAAATGTGCTCTTTTGGGAGTCTCTAGTATGTATTTCTCCCTACCACCTAAGCAGGCGATCAATTTATTTCTTATTATCTTTTATTACTTAAAAAATATTTGAATGAAAGGAACCGAGAACAAAAACTACTATTGATAAATAGCTCTGTTGTCAGGCGGCAGGGGCTGGCGGGGAAGTCCAAAACCAGCATAGAGGCTCTGACGGAGCGGCTAGAGCAGATTGAAATGGACGACACGCAGCGGCGCAGAATAGAAGTCTTCCTTTGCCAAAAAGAGAAGATTGGGGAGCTTAGTGATGATGATTTTGAGAAGCTAGGTGAATTGGGTAAGTTTTCAAAATGTTTAAAATTTATTTTACTACTTTTATTTAGGCATATATAGGTCAGACGGTATTACGCTTTGAATTTCTTCTCCAGATGTATTGTATTGTAGGTTTTCTCACAATACGAATTTTCAGTGCAATGTGTTTTAAATGTTTAACCTGACTAAAACGATAAAAATGTTCTTTACTTTTGTTTTTGTTCACATTTCGACAAAGCTCACGAAGGTAGGTACAATTTTTTCAAATGTTAATTGATTTTAGGAACAATAAAGACGTATGGCGCTTGCCACGGCCAGAGAACGACTGGAACGTATTGAGAGCCGGCGCTCTTTTGATAAGCGCACGACAACAAATATATTCAACTGTTTTCAATTTTTCTTGCTATATATTTTTTCGCATTCTGCAGGACAAGGCAACGGCGGCGTAGTAATGAAAGTCCGGCACAAGTCCACTGGTCTCATAATGGCGCGTAAACTTATTCACCTGGAAGTGAAGCCTGCCATTAAGAAGCAGATCATTCGAGAGCTGAAAGTGCTACACGAATGCAACTTCACGCATATAGTCGGTTTCTACGGCGCTTTCTATAGCGACGGAGAGATATCTATATGTATGGAGTATATGGATGGTGGTTCCCTCGATTTGATTTTGAAGAAAGCTGGAAGGATTCCAGAGTCTATTTTAGGTATCTACGTTTTTTTTTGTAAAACTACACGCGCTTTTTACGCAAATTTCTTCTGTTAAACTGAATGTGTATTATGTTATACATGAAAAATGCAACAAAGTTTACGTCGTAGTTTCACAATGTCACTGAATATACCTTATCTTAAGACTTTATTTAATCAAGTAATAGGCTCGATGAAGTAGTCTTAAAATTTTTATTTAGTCGCGGTATTTCTCTGTTTGTTACTCGTTTAAAGAGATCAAAGATTTTTATGTCGCTTTTCTGTTTCCTGGCGTAAGTTGAATTAATCCGCCATTATCTGCATATATTTTAACCAATTTATTTCACATAAAAACTTGCGCTATACTAACTGCGCCTGGCTGTTTCAAAAAATAGCTTATGTGTTATTCCAGGGCTATATATAATAAGCTATCTGTACACCGAATTTTATCGAAATCCGTTTAGTTGTTACAGCGTAAAGAAGCAACTTTCACAATCACAATATATGAGTGATAGTAATAATAGCCTTTATTGAACAATCTTGTACATATCTATGGAAATAATTTAAATTTAATTATGTCACCGGTAGTAAGATTGTCTTGCGTCTTCGCATAGGCCTCCCCAAGAGCTTGCCGTTCTTTCCGATTATGAGTCATCCTTCTCCACGTAACACCTGCCTTTTTCCTATAGGTGTGATAAGTAGATATAAAGTGAGTCATTATATTTTGAGACAAAACCTATTATTTTATCAATCACGTTGGTAGCTGTTCTGGGTAACTGTGTTACAGATGTGTAACGATGATAGCTCCGGCCGGAGGGCTTTAGTGGGTTCAAATCCCAACAATAAGCTTAAGATGCATGCAGAGGTAAACATTGTGAGGCAATTAAATCATAGTGGCATAGTACTCTGCTGACTAGTTGCAAATCACCTAACTGTGTGTTCCGGCAGCCTAACATAAGAGCCAGTTCAATTTCAGGCTAGGTGTAAACACTGTCTTCGACCGTATCTGGTGAGCTGTGGTCAAACACCTTGTTTATCTGCCCTGTTGCTCATTGGTAGCATGTCTGCTTCAAGAGCTGTGGGGCGTGGGTTCGATTCCCACCTAGGACAAGCATTTTGTGATATAAAACCAAATGTTTGTTCTGTGTCTGGGTGTACTGTATGTATTATAAGTATGTATTTACAAAAAAAAAAAAAAAATTAAGTATTCTATCAGTTATCTGACTCCCATAGTACAAGCTTTGCTTAGTTTGGGGTCAGATGGCGCTGTGTGTAATGTCCTGCGATATTTATTTATTTATTTATTATCAACTATAGAAAAAGGTGCTATTGCCTGACAATTTTAGAAATGTATATATTATTTTGTAATTTTAGGTACAATAACGTCAGCCGTCCTTAAGGGCTTGAGCTATCTCCGGGATAAGCACGCCATCATGCACCGCGACGTCAAGCCATCAAACATACTCGTGAACAGCAACGGGGAGATCAAGATATGTGATTTTGGTGTCTCGGGGCAGCTCATCGACTCTATGGCCAACTCGTTTGTTGGCACCAGGAGTTATATGTCGGTATGTATTTATATACGGCTATCTAGCTGTGCGCACTTTTAGTCTTTTATAAGTTACTAGCTTACTTTTTTAACTTTAGAATTGGGTTCAAAGACATGAAATGGTAGTTTCGAAAATTTTTTAACAACGTTTTTTTTTTGTTTTAATAAAGAGCATCCAAAAATGACCAAGTTTCACATAAAATTTCAACCCCTATTTTGCACCCTTGAGAGGGGGGGGGGGGCAGGTCTTAAACCTTTTATTTTATACAAACTATAATAATATAAATAATTAACAATGTGCGATGAATATTTTTAATTTTATTATTCATTCATAATTTAATTCTACCCGCTATGTATATTTGTACATTTATCTTTGACAGGAGTTTTGGCGGGAACGCGGGAAGAGTCGTGTCGCTCCGTTGTATTTTTTTCCAAAACTAGTGTTTTGTCGAGTGTTTATGCATAAAAATGGTGGTGTTTTATTCATAAAGTGCCGAATTACAAGCGCGAGTCCGGGAAAATGATATAATGTGCTGAAACATGACTTTTCGTGTTGCTTCCAAAACTCCATCGAAGCTTAAAGTAAAGTCGCCACTACTTTACTAAAGCATGACTGGACTTGACTGACATAGACTGGACTTGACCAATACAAGACTGACTATAACTTTAGATGTGAGACATGAATTATCGCAATAACTGAAGACGAGGCAGTATGGCTTTATAGCTTTAGCCTGCCCGATAGGGCAAATTAAACAAAAAAAAAATTATCTTTGACATTTAAAATAAGTAGTAGTTCAGTAGGTATAATTTTGATATTCTGATTTAGTTAATGTGACTGATCCGGATCAGCCCTGTTTTTATAAACTGTCCCGCTGCTGGCGCGAGGCTCTTCTCACTGGACACTAAAACTGGCAGACTTCACCCTTCTTTGAGAACTTTTTTTTAGTGAACTCTTGGATATGTAGATTTCCTCTTCTTCACTTTTTTTAAGTCAGCATAACTTGGAAAATATAGAAGTACCTATTGTAGATCCATAGACGACGGCGATTGCTTACCATCAGGCTACACGTCTGGGTTTTTTGCCACCTTGTTAGATAAAAAAGTAATACTAATGTAAAATAAATTTAAATAAATATTGTAGGACTATACACACAGCGCCATCTGGCCCCAAACTAAGCAGAGCTTGTGTGATGGAAGTCAGATAACTGATAGAATACATAAATACTTTTTTTTTTGTAAATACATACTTATAATACATACAGAACACCCAGACACAGAACAAACATTTGTTTATTCACAAAATGTTTTCCCTGAGTGGGAATCGAACCCACGCCCTACAGCTCTCAAGGCAGATATACTACCAATGAGCCAACGGGGCTGTCGGGGCTGTGTGTTTGTAGCGATGATAGCTCAGTGGTTAGCGCGGTCGGTTCGCATGCCGAAGGTTGTAGGTTCAAACCCCAACAATGAGCTTGAGCTGCCGGTGAAGGAAAACACCGTGAGGGAACCATAGCATGGTGGTAGGGTACTTTCTAGTACTCGGCTGGCTAGCTACCACCCTCAAGTTGAAATTCTGCCGTCAAGCATCTAACAGTGTGTTCCGGTAGCGTCACTTGAGAGCCAGTTCCACACCGGTAGCACACCTAGCCTAGGTGTGCTTTACCGTTTTCGACCACACCGTCACTTAACATCAAGTGAGCTGTAATCAAACACCTAGCTTGTCAACAGTAAAATATTTTTTCAACAGCCGGAGCGTCTCCAAGGCACACATTATTCGGTGCAGTCGGACATCTGGTCGCTAGGACTGTCGCTCGTGGAGATGGCGATCGGAATGTACCCGATCCCGCCGCCAGACGCCAACACTCTAGCCGCTATATTCGGAGGGCAGAACGAAGACCATTCTCCCGGACAGGTGAACCATGAAACATTTTTTTTTATATAGATAAAAAGTAGCCTATGTGTCAATCCAGGTTCTTAGCTACCTCCATACCAAATTTCATCCAAATCCGTTCAGTAGTTTTTGCGTGAACGAGTAACAAACATCCATCCATCCAAACTTTCACATTTATAATATTAGTGGGATTTTAGTAGCCAAGGTTTCTTTTTAAATCTTTATTTTTTTTAACGCACGCACGAACGCGTAATATACGAACTGCAGGCAAAATTATCCTAGATGTTTTTTTCTTTAATTTTCTTTTTGGCATGACACTAGCAACTTTATATAAAATTCAAAATTAAATAACTCGTTGGTCATTATTGTTTTGTAAGACGTATCATGTAATAGGAGAAGCCACTGGCTCCTGACACACAGTCTGACTAGTTTGGGAGATTGGGAAATGTATCTGTACAATATGTCTTATGTTGAATAAATTATTATTATCTAAAGTTATCTCTTCCAGGCAATCTCAATGCAAAAGGAATCAAGAACAAACAAAAATTTATGTTTTTCTTGTTTGCAGGCACCCAACTCCCCGCGTCCGATGGCGATATTCGAGCTCCTGGACTATATAGTGAACGAGCCGCCGCCCAAGCTGCCTTCCGGTATTTTCAGCGACGAATTCAAGGACTTCGTCGACCGCTGCCTCAAGAAGAACCCAGACGAGAGAGCGGACTTGAAGACTTTGATGGTAACTGAAAACATATCACAGAATTATAAGTTTACAGCTAATGTAGAAAAGTGGATTGTAGATTTTGTGAAATTAACATTTTTAGATCTGTTTGAGTAAATCTTTTCAGCAGTGAAAAAGCGGAACGTTTTTATGAAGACGATGAAATGATTGCTATGATGTCTCGAGTAGAGAAAATATGTACTTTGTATGTATGTATTCATATTTAAAAAAACAAAAATTGTAGGACATTAATTATACACAGCGCCATCTGACCCCATACTAAGCAAAGCTTGTACTATGGAAGTCAGCTAATTGATAGAATACTTAGTTTTTTACGTACAGTATACCTAGACACAGAACAAACATTTGTTTATACCACACAATGTTTGTCCTGGGTGGGAATCGAACCCACGCCCTACAGCTCTTGAAGCAGCCAATCTACCAATGAACCAACAGGGTTGTAAGTTTTCGTTTGAGTCCCTGGATAGTTTTGTTTCACTATCGGACCTGGTTGGAGGCTCTGCAATCGTACACAAGGTACAAATACAAAGTAACTGGGGATTCAGCTAGTTTTTTTTTTATGTTTGACAGGCTAGTTGTTTGACCACAGCTCACCTGATGTTAAGTGAAGGTGTGGTCGAAGATGGTAAAGCACACCTAGCCTGGAATGGAACTGGCTCTCAAGTGAGGCTGCCGGAACACACTGTTAGATGCTTGGCGGCAGATTTTCAACTTGAGGGTGGTAGCTAGCCAGCCGAGTACTAGAAAGTACCCTGCCACCACGCTATGGTTTCCTCACGATGTTTTCCTTCACCGGCAGCTCAAGCTCATTGTTGGGGTTTGAACCCACGCCCTTCGGCATGCGAACCTACTAGTACTAGTAGTACTAGTATATACAATTATACATAGTAGGTATGCATATAATTTTTTTATTTGATTTTGGCGGTGCACTTTTTGCATTTGCCAGTGTCAAGTATTTTGATAATTTTAAAGTTAAATAAGTAGTCAAAGTCCAGTCTTGGCCAAGTCCAGACCGTGTCAGTCAAATCCAGTTCAGCCATGCTTTAGTAAAGTGGTGGCGACTTTACTAGCTTACTACTTAGTTTCGATGGAGTTTTGGAAATAACAAGAAAAGTCATATTGCACCACATTACCACACAAGCTCTGCTTAGTTTGGGGCCAGATGGCGCTGTGTGTATAGTCCTACGATATTTATTATTGATTTATTTATTTATTTACATTATATCACTTTGCCATGCTCGCGCTTGTAATTCGGTACTTTATGAATAAAACACCACTATTTCTATACATAAACACTCGAAGTAACACTAATTACTGGGCTGTTGAGACTAACCATCTAGTCTCAAAGTAATGAGCGCCAAAGCAGCGATGCCCTGGACTTTGTTTTGTTACTCAAAGTTCTGTGTATCGCTGCAATGGTCATGGGCAGGCGTTATCTCTTAACATCAGGAGAGCGCCTCGATCGTCTCATTACTTTTACATAAAAAAAAAAAAAAAAATATTGAAACAAAATTGTATTGTTTTCGAACTCTTTCCGCGTACCCGCCAAAACTCCTTATAATATTATAATTTATCTATTTGTTTTTACAGAATCACGAGTGGATCCGCGCGGCAGACGCGGCGGCCGCGGACATCGCGGGATGGGTGTGCAAGACGATGGATCTGCTTCCCTCCACGCCCAACTCTAACGTGTCTCCTTTTTCTTCATAAGCTGCAAGAAGTGCATACTTTCATCAGCGAAAAAGGGTATGTGCTCTTTTTATTACATAAAATAAAATAAATAAATATCACAGGACATTACACACAGCGCCATCTGACCCCAAACTAAGCAGAGCTTGTACTATGAAAGACAGATAACTGATAGAATACTTAAATACTTTTTTTTTGTAAATACATACATAAATGTGTACTGTATGTATTATAGATAGATAGATAGATATAACTCTTTATTGTGCACACCATAAATAGAAAAGAGTACAGAGAACAAAAAACCTTATTAACTAGTGCCACAAGTGGCGGCCTTATCGCTGACAGCGATCTCTTCCAGGCAACCAAGAAAAGCAAAAATACGACAGAAAACATAAGAAACAGACGGGAGATGTAACACTAATAAGAAAAAAATTTAATAAAAGTGAAACATATAGTAAGTATGTAAAAATAATCATATAATAATGTATTTAAATGAAACGAAATATTTACATATATATAAATATGTATACACTCATAATTTTTATTTTTAATTTTTTTATGGTTGACAGGCTATGTGTTTGACCACAGCTCACCTGATGTTAAGTGACGGTATGGTCAAAGATGGTAAACACACCTAGCCTGGAATGGAACTGGCTCTCAAGTGAGGCTGTCGGAACACACCGTTAGATGCTTACAACGCCATCTAGCCCCAAACTAAGCAAAACTTGTACTATAATAATATAATATAGTACTATAATTGCACTATAATATCCTAAAGTTTAGGATATTACAGTGTGTGTTGGATTTATTTTAAAAAGAGATCTTTTACTTTCCAGGTCAAAACATTTCCCAAGAGAAAGCGGGCGACACAATAACCGAAGACGCGTGCGGAGAATAATAGAGAGACGGTGCACCGCCGCCGTAAACACGCAGTCATTTCAACTCTAGTACCATTGTCTACCTACCCCCCGTTCGGCATACGCAGCGGCTGGCAGTATCTATGGAATTACGTTTTTAAAACGTTCAGGTTAATTAATATCAAAGGACGCTAGCATTGAAATATGAACCTTAACACGTTGGAATTACGTTTTTAATACGTTCAGGTTAATTATAACAAAGGACGCTAGCATTGAAATGTGAACCTTAACGCGTAGGAATTACGATCTTAATAAGTTCAGGTTAAGATAAAAAAGAACGCATTGAAATGTGAACCTTAACACGTGGAAATTCGGCGTGAATACGATCAGGATATCTATACTATGGATATGAACTTTAAGGTTCACTCATTAAATTTACTACGGAAATATGATCAGGCCAACTATATAAAAATATGCTAGCATTGAAATGTGAACCTTAATCGTTGACATTAAAGCAGCGTCTTCACTTTTCAGACTTTTTTATTACACTTAAGTTCTTGATGATTAGAACTTTAAATACAAACTGATTGAGGTAGCAAAATCGTGGTGACATAAAAGCCTATCCTGTAACGAATTGTTTACATTATCGACGCTGTGATTGGCTGCTCGTGTCGGGTTAATTTGTCATGAGTGGATATGATTGGCTCTTGTTTTATCAAGTCTGTAGTATCATCGTAATTCGTTCTTTTGTGCGAAATAGTAGGTTCATATTTCAACACTTTTGTTTTTTCACGTTGTCTGTGGAGTCCTTTATATCTTTCTTTGAAATCCATGTAAAAAGATAAGGCCGCTGCTATGTGAACGGAGAGTAGTTCCATTGTCCAAACTAACAGCGAACACTATTATAACTACGTCGATACAATTTCAACTAATTTTTAGACGCGGTTTTATGTCCTTGACATATTAAAAAAAGAAACTATTTTATTTGAACCCGATAATTGGAAATTTCTGAACTCTGTAAGAAAATGTTGGTGGAAAAAACGAATTGGCCTTCTGATAGTAAGTTGATTTTTGGTTACCACACTCTTTATAAAATAAACTAGATTTTTTTTTGTGACAAAATTACTTGGTTTCCTTCTTAACTGTTGCATGTCTTGTGTAATACGTAAGTTTTGTTATGTTTATATATGCATGTAAAAAAAAAGATATAAAAGTCTACATAAATGTAAAGTTGACCAACTAAGAGAAGAATTAGAGACGCAGGTTTCGTAAGTAAAACAATCTGACCTTAAGGGTGGGGGTTAATGTTGGCAAGCGGATTGCTCCGTTACCGTTGCATAAAAACAATTTCAAATGGGGTTTATTTCAAGTTTTTTTAATTTGGGTTGTAAAACATTTAGGGTTGTCTTATGTCAAGGATGTATCGCGTCTAGGACACGAAATGACATCACCCATCACTCGTGATAGCAATCTAGGAATCTCTTTGGGACACCTGTCTTTGGAAAAATACATTTTGTTTTTAATTTATAGAAATTGGCTAAAAGTTAAGGTAAAACTTAGGGGGGTTATCGGGAAAGAAATGCGTTACGACAGAATGTGATTTCGATTTGATACGTTGCTTGGTACAATTGCTTATACAGTGAGTCAGTTATTAATAAATGACACTTATCGGTTGTTAATACAGCTTATAATGACTTTACTGTCTTTGCGGCTGTATGGACCAGAAAATATGAACTTTCCTTTTCATATACCGGCTATATGATCAAGTGAAAGTTTGTGATTTGACGCATGTACGTAACAGAACGCGTCTGAATAGATAGGGGTATACTAAAACATAGTGCATTCGTGGAACGAACTAATCGAGATTTTTATAATCGAATAAAGATAACAACTAATCGATAAATGGTCAAGTAGAGTTGATTTCACTAGTCGCAAGTCGAAAAAAAAAATGTTTGTAGTGTTTTGACATATTTTTCTTTGCTGAAAGTGCGTAATTCATGTCAGCTGGTACTCTAAATAGTTTATATGTACGTTTCTGGCGAATAATAAGAGATTTGGAATACTCAAACGACCGTAACTCCGGCGGCCGTGGGAGCGTTCCAAAACTACGCGTCATGTAAAATAGAATGCATTTTTTAGAACTAAAAAAAAAAATCGAAAAAAAAATATTAAGTAGTTTTTATCGACGTGATGCACTTATTCCGTTTGGTTTGTTTGTGTGAAACCGCTTCGTTTTAGTAAACAATCTCATTATTTAACCGCCCTGTCCTTGCACTTAACATATTGTAGTACACGTTGTATGGTGATTTCAGAAAGCTGTTATAATAAGTGAAAGAGGTTATTTGCTTTTAGTCTGAGTTTACGCTTGTTGGTGTATTTACTTTGAAAATTATTGTAGGCGACAGTAGCGCCACTTTGGGTGGTTGTGACATTTATATTTCTTTTCAATTAAGATAATTCTACCAGCAAAGATGATATTATAATTCACAAAGCTTTAATCTGGCTTATTCTCGTGCGAATCGATATTAATTTCTGTTACCAAATAATTCTTTTTGAGATGTACTAGGGCAGAAATAATATCGACTGTTATAGAATCAGCTCGCACCTTTTTTTAATCCCAGTTGTTCTTGTCATTTAACGCCGCATCTTAAGCTTGTGTTCGCTTTTTGGTTCTGCTTTCTCGTCTAGTTAGTATACGTATTATTTTTAAAATGTTCGACCAAAATGACGATTTGTTAAAAAAACATAATAACATAAGTCTTCGAATCAATTCTAGAACAATCGACATTTAGCGTCTTCGTCTCTCCAACCTAAATCGAAAACAAAAATGTCTCTTGTCTTTGAATTAGCTTGCAGATTTTTTGTCTTGTAGCGAGTAAATTTTCAAGACCGTTTGGTCCTTTTCTATCGCCTTGCAAGCACTATTATTTTGGTCCATATTATAAAGGGCCGCATAAAATTATATTCGGCTGGAGTTTTTTTTTAAACTTTTTGTTATTTGTGGCATTTACCATTTAAGTACTATTAAGGTGCTTTTGTTAATGACTTAACGAAAAACAAAAAAAAAAAAAAACTGTATAGTTGGTCTACGGATAGATAGGTTTTCGTTAATTCTAAAAATTGTAATAATTAAACTTGTTTAGTCAATGTTAGGTTAAGAATTATGTAAAGACTATCCGTCTTATTCTGTAACGTTTAATAGATGTAAGCTTAAATATCCTTTATCTCATTTTCGCTTGTGAAATTTATCGCTAGCGAGAAGTTGGTAAAGTATTTTGTAGCTCATCTTGAAACGTTTATGAATAAGGAGGTTTTGATTTAAAATAGTTGTTTTATAAAGCGTTGAGAGTACGTATTCAGCGGGAAGGATTGTCTTGTAAAGTACAATAGCGATTTCTGAAATTGTTAATTTGGCGCGAGCGTGAAAAACTCGACCGTGTTAACGTGTGTAACGTGTGTAACTTTGACTATGACTAAGACTTTGATTTGATATCATTAAAATACTGGCTGAATGGACAAAGTGCTAAGTCAAAAATTACAAAGAAAAAAAATAAAAAACTAAACAAATTAAAAACTATGATAACAGATTAAAGAGGAGATAGGCGCGTTATTCCTGCCATTTATAAAGTTAGCTGGTTTTTTTATCTACGTCATTTACACATCTTGCGTATCCTGCCAGT
This sequence comes from Biston betularia, assembly GCA_905404145.2. Taxonomy (NCBI): domain Eukaryota; kingdom Metazoa; phylum Arthropoda; class Insecta; order Lepidoptera; family Geometridae; genus Biston; species Biston betularia. The sequence goes on from FR989877.1 coordinate 5,206,061, forward strand.
GAATACGTACCCTAAAGAAAAATATTTGTAATTTTACACTAGATATATATTTTTTAGAATTTTCTTGTAATATCATGATTTGTGATGTAAATTTATAGATATTTTCATATTTAGTTTGTTAGAAATCAATGCATTTCATTTTAACTTTCTATATATATATATATATTTAGTTTTAAGGCGTAATTTATAATTTTCAGAGCAAATCTTCCTGATAACATGGAAATATTACATCAGTACAATGGTAATGAAATGTAAAATTACTTAGTAATATGATATTTAATCGACTCGACATTTATAATTAATTTCACTCGATCATTCTTTTTTATTTATTCGATTAGTTTTCGATGCACGTTTTTTATTTTGATATTGTAAAAGTTACGTATGACGTTGTCTTTTTATTCACTATGCGACAAATTAAATTAAATAAATCCTCTTATATATGTAGATGTATGTATGTATGTACATATTTTTCTAAGTTTAATGTCATCATTTGTATCATTTGTAATTTTTCTTAAACTCCATTGAAGTTTTTAGTAAGGTCACTACTTTACTATGACATGACCGGACTTGATTCTGAGTTTGTGTGACTGAGACTTACATCACTTTATATGTAGGTATATCTTCAAATAATTGAAAATATCGAAATAATTGACACTATACGTAATCGTAAAATAAAAAATAAATAGAGTCATTTACCAATACAAAATAAAACAACACAGTGAAAAGTGTTTCTACTTTTGGGTTTATGTTAGTTCACTATATTCACGATTATATTTTATGTACGTAGATTTTAATAACATACTAAAACAATAGGCAAAGCAAAATCGAGCTACTTTTCCAATTTGATAATGCGAACTTTCTATGGGGATATGCTACGAATAATAAGACTATCATTATCCGTAGGGTATGTCTGTAATAGGTAAGTATTAATAGCAATAACATAAATTGTTCTAATTTATTTTCGGTGTGCATTACAGTTGTATTGTCGCGTAGTGAATCGAGTGTTTTTAATAATCGTATTCCATTTCATAATGTCATGTGTAACAAGTTATTCGGTAAGCTTTGTTAGACTGTAGTTAGGTACATAATACCTATGTACAAAATAAATGTTAATTAAACCCAAACTTGTTTAATTTCGTAACGCCCAAGTTATACTATAAACCTACCCACGCTTATTGTTGGAGTTGGTCCCAGCTTGCAATGGCTTGAAGACTTTTATTTATAAATGAATGTTTTAGTTTGACTGCATATGCGGTCAAACGAAACGCTTGTGTAGAAGAAACTATTAGTGCCTTCTTTAACCGGACCTCATTATAGGCAAGCTGGTAACCTCTTAACCTAAACTGATATGAGCCTAGCAAACCTGTTTAGTATAGGAACTCTTTCTAGCAATGAACTTATGGTTGGCAGAGATCACACAACAACCGTAAAAAGTGGTAGAAAAATAAAGAGCTTTTGCAGCATGTTTCTAACATTCCTTCAAAAGTCCGAGAAGGATTACTCCGGACGCTTAATGGCTTCTTAATGAGCCCGGACAAAAGGCGCAAGGACAATATTTACGCACATTTATAATGAGGAGGGTTCCCTTGTGTCGAGGAATGGAAACTCGAGGTCGGCTTAACTTAGGTACTAGAGCTAGGACTATAAACTTTAATTGCAAAACTACCGAACTACAAACGACCTCTTACAAATGTGATACTTAGTGCAATGGAAATTCGAACGTAACGGTTTGATTCCATTTTCATCATACGACCTTTGTGTCAGTGGAATGTGCTGCCTGACTGGGTGTTTCCTGATAGAAACAATGATTGCCTTCAAGATGCGAGTGTTAAGAGAGATATGAGATGATGTGCGTGATGTGAGTTTTTTTAAGCCAGCGTCATCATCGTAGGCTGCATCTGGCGAGATAGCCGTCAAACGCAAGCTAAAAATGTGATACAAAAACTCACTACTCAGTGAAAAACAATATGTGATTACATCTCAATAACAGTACCTACCTATTACGAAAAGTCAAAATAAAGTACCTACCTATGTACCTACTCGTAGGTATGTTAATAAAAATGTGTCAATATAAAATATGTACCTACTATAGGTACATTCAGTTGTTGCAACCTAGGCGATGACATATTATATGTATTTGTAATTGATTTTGTAGGGAGAGCATTGCATCCTATTACCTACTTTTGAATAGGCAAAAGCAAATTTCTGGTACTAATTTTTACGTAATCTGCGCGTCAATAGGTATAAACTTCTGCATTTATAGGTGAAAGAGCAACTTTACTGCCAACGTAACTTTCTGTTTATCTGTTTACAAGTAACGCCGCTCCGGGCAGTAGATCACCTAAATTAGGTGAATGACGGTTTCACGGTAAACGCCGAACTTTACCAAGTCCACGAGCTTACAGTTTGCGGACATCTCGAACTTTGACATTAGACACCCACTGAGCAAACTAGAGTGCATGAACGGACTCAGGATTTCTATAGATGTATGTGGAATCTTTGTAATGGGTTAAGTTTATCACAGTAATCCTTAGCCATTGAATTATTTGTGAAATGTTAATTTTGTTGTAAGAGGTAACCCCTGACCTACGGCGTCTAGGACGGACTGCCCCTCTTTGGATCTCTTCCTCGGGTCCACCACATTCAGTATACACACCACAAACAGTATCAACACCCCCTGGGAAGAAGAGACGAGGCGCATTGTAAGTACTTGAGACGCGTCGCTGTGATTAACCAGTGATATAAACATACTTAATTATTATAACTTATCACATTTTGGAGTTCCCTAGATTGGAAGCTGCCTTGTATGAGACATTACATACCAGATCCATGAGGCAGTTTCGTAATCCAACATCTAACACGCGGACCAAGTGCGGGATGACAGATTTCACACATCTTCGAGAAGTTTTTTTTATATGTACCTACCTACTCACGGATATATAAATTTATGTGATACTCTTAAAATGATTAGTAAGTAGATACTGTAGATACGAAAGTAAGTAATATATATACGTAGGTACCTACGTACGTGTATGAATAGTTAGTTCATAAAAAATATTATTTATAGTTAGGGATTTTGAAAAAATCAAGAAAAAATTAAATTTGTTTCATTAGCGTCAAATGATTGAAGCCCCATCGAAAACCGCCTCACAACACCCCTGATCGCAAGTCTGGGTTCATTAGCAATTATTTACAACCCTTTGTTGTTTTATTGCTTTCAATTTGAGCAAGTTTTGTGGACGCACCCAATTTAGCGTAGAACAAAGCCCTGTCGAGTGTAATTATGTCTAAAGTTTGAAATTTCTGAGCTATTGTGATAATGAGTGCTTTCATGCTGCGAATCAAATGTCTAGGGGTTGATGAAGGTTGCAGAACCGAACAAAACTATATAGCATATGATGAAGCGACATGTATTTAGGGATTAATTTTAATTAACTTTAATCCTTGAGAGACTGCCCTTTACGATACCGTCTTCTTGCGATAAACGACTGCTATTTATCTTTATTTTGGGATATAACAAAACAATTGCAATGCAAGGTCTCATTGTTATTTAATATCTATCAGTGTAAAATCTGTAGGTGTAGTCAAGCGTGCCCATATTCGGAATAAAATAACTTTTCGTTTCACCGACTAGACTACTTTTTGTGTTTTTTACACATTTCTTGTTTTTTTGGTACAGATAGGTAGGTACTGCTAAGTATTTATACCACGAGATTTTACAGCGTAATATGGATAAATAAGTAAAGTTTTTTTAGTGTTCGTATATTATTGTTTAGCATTTTATAGCTCAGAGTTATTATTAGTATTAATATTTATGTTGTCTTTGTTCTATTTTATGTTGTTTTGTAGATACTAATGTAGATAGGTATCTATAACGCCTTAGATAATAATCATCTGTAATGCCGTTATGATGAATAAATAATTAAAGACATTTCAAAACGGCTGGTCCTCGCTTCGGGGAATCCCAGAGCTGGCGCCTACCTCCGTCAAAGGCTAAGCTTAGTCATACAACGGGGCAATGCCGCGAGCGTACTGGGAACCCTACCGCGCGGCAGCGATCTCGACGGCGTGTTTATTTTATAGTAGTAGTTATAGTATAGTTTTATAGTTTATTTATGATTTTGTTTAGTTGGTTAATAATGAATCTGTATTTATATTAGTAGTTCTTAATTAAATATAATATTAATCATCTAATAAATAATTTTAATTATTAAAAGTAGGTATGCATGCGAAGTATCCTTGTAAGCATTTCAAAATTAGTAGCCACTTGTCATCGGTGTCGGATAGCATCGTTACAGGAAGCAAAAGGGAGCGAATATATTTAGGTACACTCGCATTTTGTAAGTAGGTCAATCAATATGCCATATCTCGGAGTCATTATAATAACAATGTACGAATCAAAAGTTTTCTCATTTTCTCTTTCTCGTGAGGACGGTTATTAGGACTCAATTTACCTACCTACTTGAATAGAGAGAGGTCACATTAACTTGTTTTCAACCAAAAGTTAGGCTATTGTTCAAGAATATTTTATTGCTTTTACTATATAGGTACGTAATAATACACATATACGCATGCCAATTAGTGTGAGATGTGCTGTACTAAAATATATTACGGAACGGCAGTATGCGTACCGGGCGGGCCGCGCGACCACAGACTTGGTACGTGAGGTGGTATGGCAAGTGATGACCGCGCGCGAGGCAAGACTGCAGGTTGCACTACTATGCTGCGATCTATCGCGCGCGTTTGATACCGCCGATCACGCTCTCATTGCAAATAAGCTGCGATTTTACGGAATCCGTGGCCCCGCCCTGTCCATACTGTCCTCCTTCATGACTAAACGTACGCAGGTCGTGGTAGGTGATAGAGGTCGCGTCGTATCTTCAGAGATGGAAAATGTGATAGGCGTCCCACAGGGATCCTGTCTGTCTAACACCTTATTCAGTCTCCTCCTTAACGACTTGCCTGGTGCCATCGACGACGCTGAGATATACATGTACGCCGATGACGTCGCTGCTGTAGTTACCGCACCGACACGCCCCGAGCTGGAGTCTAGACTGAATACGGTGGTGAACAAGCTCGATAGTTGGTTTCGATCAAACGGACTAGCGCTAAACAAAGACAAGACCTGTTTCCTTACCTTCAACCTCAATGGCCACGCGACAGATACTTTTTCGGTAGCAGTCGGTAATACTGCGCTCCAACAAGTCTACTGTACGAAACTTCTAGGTTTCCACATTGACGGCGCGTTGACCTGGGAGACGCACATAGACGAGCTGTGCGGGAAGCTGAGCCGCTCGTGTTTCGCGCTCCGGCGGCTCGCGAGCACCGCTGCCCGCAGCGTAGTGCGCTCCTGCTACTTCGCGACCGTCCACAGTAACATCACGTACGGGTTGGAGCTGTGGGGCCGCGCTGCCGATCGTAATAGAGCCTTTGTTATGCAGAAGCGAACCATTCGTGCCATATGTGGGGTTCAGGCCGATGTCTCATGCGTGGAGCTTTTTAGGGAACTGCAGATACTGCCGTTGCCGTGTGAGCTTATTTACCAAGTAGCCCTTTTCACCCATACTAACATCGATAAGTTTCAACGCAGGGGCGTACACAGTACGTTGGATCTTCGCAGCAATAAAAAGAAAGACCAGCTTGTAACACCGTCACACCGGCTCGTCAAGTCGGAGAGGTCGGTATACATTTTGGGGCCCGCGGTCTACAACCGCGTACCCGCCTCCGTACGGGATGCAGCTTCCACCGCGTGTTTCAGAACCAAGTTAAGATCTTGGCTGCTAGAAACCTTGTTTTATGACATTGACGAGTATTTCAAACTTAAAGATTATTGAATTACTAGTAAGTAATTATGATTTTTTTGTCATGTCATTTTAATATATTGACAATATTGTTTTGGTATTGACATATTTTTATATTGACATATTTTATATTGACAGTATTTTTATATTGACAATATTTTTTATATTGACATGTTTGGATATTGACATCCCTTATTTTGACATGTAATCAGTGTTTTAAAACCCATTTAATGACATCTTTAAAATTTTGAAGTGACTTGTAACATTGGTGTTATCAATAAAGTATTTGTATTTGTATTTGTATTTGTATTTAAGATCGAAAATCCAACCAAAATCTTGAGCGAATAAAAACACTTGAACTTGAATTAGGTGGTAGAAATACAAATATTTTATTGACAACACTAAGTCAATTTCCGTAATATCGTTTCAAATATATTATTACACAAGAGTTTTAAAACATTGATTACTTACATGCCAATCAGTAAAAATCAAAATGTCAAAATAGCGTAGGTAGACATGTCAATATAAAATATGTCGATGAGACCTCATTACTTTTACATAAAATTTTGTTCCTCTCATTACTTTTACATAAAATTAAGTAGGTACTTACAGTTAGTTCTCTGGTACGCGCGATTTTACCGTATTGATTCCCAATAGTGAGAGCTTTTTCGACACTAGTTCTGATAATACTAGCCGTTGTGACAACTAAACCTAACATGTATTATATACCTACCAAATGGTTCGAATGTAGGTAGGTAGATGTGGTTAAGAGCAGACCGCTATACCTATTCGATTTCTTTTTAACTTCATTTCCCGGGATGTAGAGCCGGAATTAGGTAGATCTGGGTAGCATTTGGCCAGGGTAGAGAAACCAAATAAGATTTAGACTAGATTAGTTCAGTTTGCCTAGTTTAGTTCTCCTTAGCTTAAGGATTCAATTGTTTCGACCTATTTAGGCATTTAAAAGTTATGGCAGAATAAAAAAAACTATTTAGATCCTTTTTTACTCCATTTTCCATACATGTTAATTGACGTGTTGAAAAAAGTAGGTACTATATAAGTCTTGGCCACAACTAGGCATTGATACTTACGTATGTGGGCCGACAATTTTTTTATAGGTTTAGTGTTTTACCACATCTCACCTGATGTTAAATGATGGTAAGCATGCCTAGCGCGGAATGGAACTGGTTTTCAAGTGAGGCGGCCGGAACACACCGTTCTCCTTCTTATTTGATTTTGGCGTCGCGTTATAAGTATTTGCCAGTGTCAAGTATTTTGATATTTTAAAGTTTCATAAGTTAAATAAGTTGCCTTGTAGCTATAGTTATAGTCGAAGTCCAGTCTTGGTCAAGTCCAGTCATGCTTTAGTAAAGTAGTGGTGACTTTACTTTAGCTTCGATGGAGTTTTGGAAGCAACACGATAAATTTGTTTTCACCAAAAATGTTTCACCGCATTATATCGTTTTCCAAAACTCGCGAAGAAGAATTATCACCATTTTATGCATAAACACTGTAAAAACACTAGTTTTAGAAAAAAATACAACGGGGCGACACAACTCTCCGCGTTCCCCAAACACACTGTTAGGTGCTTGAAATTTAAGAAAAAAAATTCTAGGTTCGTACCTACCTAAAATTAGAGAACAGTTTTGTTCACCTATTATCCGTGAAACAATGATAATATCAATTTCGAGCACAATGCAAATTACGGCTGGCTGATTTCAAAGAATTAGCATCAGGGTAGCTATACCGGAATGGTTATCTGGTACAGAAAGCTTTTGTATCACATTTTAATAAATACTGAGCAGCGTATTTTCCCCAGTTTCAGAAATACGTAAAAACAAAAGATTTAACACAGATAAAATAAAAAAGATTTCTTTTTCATTATTACTAAGTCACATGACGACTTACATGTTCGTCTATATTTGTAAAATGAAATCCCAAATTTCTCAATTATTTTCTGTATGAAATTTGTAGGTAGGTAATGATAGATAGATAGACAGAAACTATAATTGATTGTGCACTCCAAAAATAGAAAACAAAATAATCTTAGATGTTAGTGCCACAAGTGGCGGACGTATCGTTAAGAGCAATCTACATCTCAAGAACAGACGGGAAATGTTGTAACACTATTAAGATAAAAAAATTAAACTAATGAAAATATTACATCCCTGTAGTAAATACGTAAAAAATAATGGTGGCTTTTCAATAAGATTTAAAGCGAAATTAACAAAAAACCTAATAGCGTGTTTTAACAGAACACGAACAAACAAATGACCCAACCATAAACCCGCACATTTGTTCCACTCAACAACAAATATCAATTTAGCTAAGCAGTGAAAATAAGATTAATATTCGGTCCTTAACACTTGAAATCCCCTAGCTCGGAGAATCGCCATTGTAGCCGACTGGCTACAATGGCGATTCTCCGACCACACAAACTAGAAACAGATGTAAAACTGCACAGAACTAAACTAGAGACCAGTCGGATAATCAGACTCCATGGATATGGAATAGTAAATAGGTTATTTATATGAAATTAAGCTGTTACTCGCGACTTCGTCAGCGTGGAATTTGTCAAAAAAATCTGAAATTATCCATTTTATGCGCAATTTTCTTAATTTTTCTTTTTGTAAGAACCATCTACAAAGAATTAGAAAACTTAATGAAAAAAATAAATTAATTAAGTCGTTCTCAAGTTGTGGTGTGAAAAGAGAAACAGGGATTCATTTTAAGTACATACGAGATACAAAGATTTCAAAATTAAGCTTAATTGCTGCAGCCAGAATTATCTGGCTGCAGCAATTAAGATTAACGTTCAAAATTTTGCGTGCTTGTACAGAATGCCGTGTCTATTCAATTTTAACGTTTGAAATTACGGTTCACGGCATCTATGAAATACATATATCACTATACTTTGGCAAACCAAACTAGCGAAGGCCAGAGAGCCGGCCATATATCGCACTATATCATTTAGTTATCGCACTATATACGCGTCCATCTTAAGGGTCCAGTTGGGCGCGAACCCACTTCCACAGACCTTGACGCTCAGCAAATGAACCAATGTCTACTTAACATTGTAAGTAGTTTTAGTATAAATGATTGAAATTTTCTCCTTTATCTGAATGGAATGATAGAAAATTGTAAGAGTGCTTAAATGGAAGTTAGTATCTGTGTTGTTTTATCTTTTAGCAGCAACGCTAAACGGTATTTTGGCCCAGCCCGTTAAATGAAAGGGTGGATATCTGTTTTGTAGCCATCTTTAATGCTTGCTGTCAGTTTTATTGCGTAATACCATTGTAATATAACCCCGGAAATTAAAGTGGATTTTTGGTTACTGATTAAATTTATCTAAGAATAAATGATGCCATTTATTTTCACACTATTTGGAAATGTTTGAAGTATTTTATGTTAAATGGAAAACGAACATCTGCTACCAAATAAAGTATAAATAGGAGACAAGTTACATAAAAGCCAAAAAAGATTTCGCTTATGCAAACTGGAATAAATTAAGCGCCTTGTGCCAACATCGGCGTCGTGGGGATACTATATACTAATATAGATAGGGATATTATCTCTATCCAACATAAGGCATTGGAGTCGATTGAGAGGCGCGCCAGGAGACTAATTGGCAACGACACTTTGCTACAATCTCGGCTTCAAAGAGCATCGTCGGAGAATTGTTAGCTTGGTTTTTTACCGGATACGTTTCGCAGTCTACCCTGCACGGGAGAACTGCGTAATTTGATTCCCCTGCATCTTTTTACTACCGGATGACCAGACAAACGCGACCACTACTTGGTGAATATTCCCCAAGCACGCACAAAACCTTTTGTTTCAACATTTTTTATTCGCACTGTTGAGCTCTCTGCCGTAGTCCGAGTTTCCTGAAAGGTACAATATAGATGTCGTTAAATCCAGAGTAGGTATATAAGTTTTTTCAAGGTAAGCGCCATTTTAATATATTAAAATAAATAAATATCGTAGGACTATGCACACAGCGCCATCTGGCCCCAAACTAAGCAGAGCATGTGTGATGGAAGTCAGATAACTGATAGAATATATAAATACTTTTATATTATGAATTCTGTCAGTATTTTCCAGCAGAATGAAAGTATTTATTTATTTACGGCTTCGTTTTGCACAATTGCTTAACCAGGAAATGGTAAAAACAAATAAAACCGCACGAAATAGTTAGTTAATTATTTATTAATCCACTAGACATTCCCGTACCTTCATTATTTAGTCTATACAAACTTCATTATAAGGATTTACGGTGAGCATCGGTCCCTAATGGAAATGAAGAGGCAAGGCGCGAACGAAATGAATGACCCTATAGAGGACGGTGGACAGTCAGGGTCAGGATGAAAACTTTATGGACACAACAAAAATAAATTAATCGTATCTTTAAAAAATAAAATTAAAGCATTTGGCGGGTGGGTGTCTTTTATTTAATTTAAATCTGCGTATTTTTATTTATATTTTAAATCGATGTAGATTATAGAAGAGATACACTACCTAATATTATAAAGAGAAACGATTAGTATTTTTGGTTTTTTGTATGTTTGTAACGAATAAACTAAAAAACTACTAGACCGATTTCAAAATTCTTTCACTGTTAGGAAGGTACACTATCCCCTGGTGACAGACTACTTTTTATTAATGATAGGGCTTATAAGTATTCATTAATCTTATAAGTAAACACCAAAGAGTCATACTTATAATTTAATACATAAGTATTCAAAAAGAATATCAACACGTATAAATTTAATATAATTATATTGGCATGCAGATAACTAATGTTTATATATAGTAGATTTTATTAAAATGTGAATAGAAAAATGCATTAATTATTAATTTATTTTTAATTATATTATTATTTAATTGTCAATCAATGTTTGAATAGGGCGTGAACCTAACAAAAACAAAATTTCATCTTAACACAGACACGGCATTTCCATTCAATAACATAAACAAGTTCGCAAAGAGCGTTGATCGCAGTAACACGCGATCGATAAGCGATCAGAGGTCTCGAAACAAAGTAAACACCCTTCTATTGTCCAATAAAGCTAATGTATCGAATAATGGAAATTGCGTCCTCTCCGATAATGCTCTCAATTTAACTCAGGGTTAGTGGCGGATGTTCTCTACTAAGACTACTGGGCTTCGATCTTCTTCTTCTTTGATTTTTTAACTTTTTTTTTGTTTTTGGCGTCTCCCTTTTTTCAGGTGCCAACTTATCTGATGTTTCAAGTAGTTTATAACAAATCAAGTAAATAAATATCATAGGATAATTTACACAGCACCATCTATCCCCAAACTAAGCAAAGTTTGTATTAGAAAAACAAGATACCAGATAGAATATATAAATACTTATTTACTCTTTTTTTTGTAAATATATGTAAGTATATATATACAAAACACCCAGATACGGAATAAACACTTATCGTCACATAAATGTTTATGATAATGATGATTATTTATATGGATATATATTTATCCTCTGATATATATTTTTGTATCTTTGTTATATCGTCCGTAAATTCCAAGTACTGAAAATATTTACAAGTCCATAATAGATACCAAAATCTCTATATTATATAGTATAAAACGAAGTCTCTTCCCGCCGTCTGTACGCTTAGATCTTTTAAACTATGCAACGGATTGTAATGCGGTTTCCACCAATAGACAGAGTGATGCAAGAGGAAGGTTTATATTATGTACTTATAATACATGTCTATGCACCACATTAGTATCTTTATTGCATCTGTGCGAAGCCGGGGCAGGTCGTTAGTATATTGCTGTGACACGCGATTGTTTCTGCCGTTTTCTATTTTAAAACATATTTTCAGGAAAAAAGTATCCCTTCTTGCCAATTTTCATCCCAAGTGTAGCATCAGTTCGTGAAAAACTTTCAAGTTTCGATATCTATAATGTAAGAAAAAAAGTTAACGTCTTAGAAGATATTATGAATCTTCTAAGGTAAACGTAGACTAACAGAGTGCTATCATATTTCATACATTGTATCGAAAACCTGTCGAAACTTTTTTCGTAAATTGTCATACTCCACGCTAAGAATAAGGCTTATGGATTCAGTCTAGAAAAAGTCATAAACAACCAAAGAGACAGAGTTACTCCGGTAATAATTACCTACATATCTAGTGTGAAGTGAGATAGAAATTACCGATCAAAACACAATAGTTTGGATTAGATATTCAACCTTCTAAACCAGCGGTCGGCAACCTTTTGGCAGGCAGGGCAAAGTAAAGACGGGCCTCACTTGTGATATTAACCGTAGAAGCCAACATAATTGGTCATAATCCATATAATAGAGAGAAAAAACAAACAAAAATGGTGAAATATAGATAATTTAATTCTTATACATATATTATACTCAAAATTATAATATTTTCTATCGATGATATCGATTTTCTATTTTGTAGCGATGATAGCTCAGTGGTTAGCGCGGTAGGTTCGCATGCCGAAGGGCGTGGGTTCAAACCCCAACAATGAGCTTTAGCTGCCGGTGAAGGAAAACATCGTGAGGAAACCATAGCATGGTGGTAGGGTACTTTCTAGTACTCGGCTGGCTAGCTACCACCCTCAAGTTGAAAATCTGCCGCCAAGCATCTAACGGTGTGTTCCGGCAGCCTCACTTGAGAGCCAGTTCCATTCCAGGCTAGGTGTGCTTTACCATCTTCGACCACACCTTCACTTAACATCAGGTGAGCTGTGGTCAAAACAACTAGCCTGTCAAACATAAAAAAAAAAAAAACTATACTATTTTAGATATTTATGGCTAGTTTACAAATAACTACGGACCACAAGCAGGGCATCCGTGGGCCGCATGTTCCTGACCTCTGCTCTGAGCCCTTACTGACAGTTCCTTCTCCCACCGCCGTATATTTTACTACCGCATACCTGTTCGTTTTGACTAATAGCCAATTAGGTTAATAGAGAACCCCACTCGAAGCAATGTTTCAAGTATACCGTATGGTGCTGTTGAAATATTTACTGAACTGAAAATGGCCTGATTTGGTTACGAATACTGTTTGAAATACGAACATCATGACTGTGTCAATATGGAAAAATTGTAGATAAGTACTTACTTACATTGGAGCAAAATAGAATCAGTGTAATTATAAATACCCGAGTTTAGAATTTGAGATCAAAAAGGTAAGCAAATCACAAAAAAAATCGTAATAAAAATCTTAAAATCGCCCAATCCATAATTTGAGAAGAATTTTTTTAATTGTAGAAAAATATTATACACTTACATTGTATTTAAAGCTTTTACTTTCGCATGATAGTAATTCTAAACAAATTTAGACTGAACCGAATTTATTATCGCGCAATTATTTTTCTTAACAGTCTTGTTTCTTCGTCCTTCAATAAAATTCGTTCTTCAATCCTCGAACTCGAATGTGTTTCTTGCTCTGTGTGTTCATTGTTGTTAAAGTAATTGTTTGTTTCTATTATTGTTTTATCTTCTTGAAACAATAACTGATTCCATTATTGAAACATGCAGATTTCTAGCTAACGCGTATTACTTTTTGAATAGTTTATTACTTTTTGTTGAAGTTGGGCACGCACGAACATTCGTAGCCAGCTAATAATAGATTGCAGCAATAAACGTGTTCGAAACTTCGTAATAAAACTAAAACCTCAGACGAAAACATACCCCATAAACATAGCTACGAAACATTATTTTTTTCACTGGCAATTTCAAATTGTGTTCCGAACGATAAACAAAAGAAATGTAATAGACAGTATGTCGAATAGGTATTATCAGAACATTCGTCAATACGAACGAGCGCCGAGCGGAAATAAGGCTTCGACGCTTTCGAGAGATATCACATGAGTATCTTTATGAAAGGGTGTCACAGAGTATGTACAGAAAGAAAACTTATTGTACATTTTTGAACACTGAGAATTCCTTTGGATTTCTATGTTTCAAATCCTCACTCAACGTTTAAGTAAAGTTTATAGTAAAGTCGTATAGACTACTTTACTATAGCATGACTAGACATTACCGTTAATTACTTTGTGTGACTTTGACGGTAACGTACTTATTTAACTTGATTTTTATGATATACCTACTACGAAAAATATCTAAATACTTGATACTGGCAAATACATAAGCTGTGATGCCAAAAACGAAAAAAAAAATCTGACAGAATTCATAATTTCGTCGAGGCAGTATAGCTTTACAGCATTAGCCTGCCCAATAGGGCAAATTTAAAAAAAATTCTTAATTTTGTAATGTGTCATGTTACGTAATTCTGAATTTATGCTCTAGACTAGATAAACCTCAGAAAAATAAGGTCCAAGAGATAAACTGATATTTCCGAAGTACATACGCTACTACAATTGCTTTTAGGTCACGTCATCTACCCTTACAAGTGAAAAAATTCCCGTTATTTTGTCACCTGACAAACAAATGCCAATAGTTGACACTGGATCACATTGTTTAGTGCGGCAGAATCCTAACTTGACGGTTATAACTAGCGCGCCGATTATCTAATAGAATCTTGACTCAATTCCTGCGCAAGATTAAATCTGTACTAATTAAAAAAAATCTTCGGAGGCATGTCTGTTCTAGTCATACTCATTCTATTATCAGTCTTTTAATTTCCGACGTAGGAAATTGATTCCAAATATTATCATGAACACTTATTACTTGTCGTGTCAAAGAGTAGCGCAAAAACGTCCCGAAGCTTATTAATATTGTAAATGGTTCAACGCAAAAATACGGATTGAATTGATAACCTTAATCCTTATTGAAGTTAGTTAAAAACTGTTCTCTGTTATGCTTTGTTAATGCTCGTCTAGCTCTGTTTGCTGGTTTTAGCAGCATATCAAAAATTTTGCCCCATTTTTTCGGTGAAAATATTACCTTTGTGCTCGTTCTAGTGATATTTTAGTTATTTTTTAACCGACTTCAAAAACGGAGGTTCTCAATTCGTCGAAATCTTTTTTTTAATGTATGTTCACCGATTACTTGAAGACGCCAGAACCGATTTGGAAAATTATTTTTTGTTTTTTGCTCCATTTCAATTTTATAGAAATCGTTCGAGTGGTTTTTAAATCTAAAATTTTTATATCGATGATATTCACGTAAAAACTAACCTTTTTTTTTATCGCACAAACTACAGCGACAACTTTTTTTATTATTGTTATTATTTTTGTCTTCTTTTCATTATTTATTTGTAGTATGGTACTGTTGTAGTATTGTGTGCGTCAATATAAATGTTTGCTTTCTTTCTTTCTAAACAAAAACAATTTCTAAAAGTCCAGCTATTGAACGTTCTGGAAGTGTAACAGCAGGAGTAAGTTAAACACCTACGCAATATACAGAAAACATTCACTGTTATTCCATTTTATGAAGAAAAACAACATTCCCATTTAAAACTCACCATTCCCAACGAAATCTCTCATTAAAACGTACAATTAAACAATTTACCGACACCTACCAATCATAGGCTACCGCCTGACACGTGCCTTTCGAATTAATTACCCTTGTTTGTTATAACTTTGCAGAGGTTTCATAAAACATATTTTTTTTAATCAGATAAATTGGTGAAAGTGTAAACCAATTATAGCATTTCTACGACTTTAAGAATGTTTGTTTAGGCTGGCCGGTTAGTTCTATTTTATTTTAATGTAAAAGGAATGAGACGAACGAAACGCTCTCCTAATGGTAAGAAATAACGCATGCCAATGACTACTGCAGCGATACACAGAACTTTGAACAACAATACAAAGTCCAGGGCATCGCTGCTTTGGCGCTCATTACTTTGAGATTTTCGATGGTTAGTATAGACTGCCCTGTAATTTTGCTGCAATACCTTACAAACCAGAACGCAGTAATGTTTACAGACTTGCTTAGCACAATAATATTTTTAACGTAAGTTTAGTTTAAAACTAACAAAAACAGGAGATAAAGTAGTCAAATCGTTAAAATTAGTAGATCTCTCTAGAAATCGGCACCACTTGACAATACAGGATAATCAAACAATCGAGTTGACTGGAGTGAGTGATCGAAACGGATGTCGTAATTTTAGTTTGTGCCGCCCTCGCACGGAAATTGCAGAACAGAGAACCAGAGGGCCTGTCATAATAATTTGCGAAAAACCTTTCGTCAACTTTTCGGAATCATAATGTATGAAAAATTACAGCACTTTAGTTAAAGTTTCCGTTTACGCTAAAGGCGCTGATCTATTTTTCATGCTTTCATATCGAAAACTTGTCGAAAGATTTGTTTGCAAATTGTGATGCCTAGACCTTTAGTAGAGGAAAGAGGATTCCTTTAACACGGCGACGGTTTTGTAGAAATGCGGCAGGCGACTGCAATTACGTAGACAAATGGCCGTAGATGAGGAAACTCGCAGAATACCCAGGGTTGCCATGGCGCGATTTCGCTATTTTCATTTTGCTATTTTCGTTATTTTTTTAATGGCGAAAAAAACAATTTCAATGGAAGTCGTTTCGAAATATTTGTACCGATTTTAGTTGCGTGGTTAGCGCGGTCGATTCACACGGCCGAGGGCGTGGGTTCAAACTCCAACAATGAGTTTGAGCTGCCGGTTAAGGAAAACATCGTGAGGAAACCATGGCATAGTGGTAGGGTATTTTGTAATACTCGGCTGGCTAGCTACCGTATACTTAAAATAAAGAATAATCCCGTATATTTAAAACGAAAATGTGGCAACACCACATCAATTTTCAAAATACATAAAAATATCTTTCCGCTGTAGTGAAACGAAAAGGAATATTTGACGCCACTCACTAAAATCATCTGTGACAACCCTAGTTACTCTTGCGCCTTACTTATGCTGCAACCATGTTTTTTTACTTTTGTGTACAAGCTCAAGTTAATTTAGGCTCTTTGATGTTCTAATAAAATTATATGATGTACATACAAAATATTAATAAAATCAAGTACAAAACTTAGCATTTACCATCTTCTTAAACGACACTTATTTACAAGTAACTACGTTAGTTATTCTTAGCATTTTGATTATCTTGTTTTCGAGTTTGATGTGTAGTTAATTGCTTGAATTTAAAAATATAAATAATGTGAGGTGATTTTTTATAGAGCATCTTTTATCACTATGGCGATAATTTTGTGTTACACTAGCGGTCGCCTTGCGGTTTTACCCGCGTAGTTCACGGTCCCGTAGGAATACAGAGATAAAAAATAGCTATGTCACCCGGGGATAGTGTAGCTTCCCGTGGGTGAAAAATTTTTTGAAATCGGTCCAGTAGTTTCGGAGCCTATTCAATACAAACAAACATTCAAATCTTTCTTCCTTATAATGGTATAGATTCCATGTTTTTTCTTAGCATTAGACGAGATTATTTGATAGGTAATCGCTCAAACGCAAACTTATTTGATTATAATAAAAATAGAAATGCACCATAAACTCTTCACTTAAAGTTGGTATTTGTACGCCAGCGGGCAGATAGTCGCATTTCTTTCAAATACCGGTATATTTATAACTCAAGCCTTGTATCAGAATCGTTCAGTATGTAACTCTGAATCTTTGTTTCTGGCGACGGCCCTCTCTCGGGAGTGTAGTGAATTGTGGATGGCCTCGACGTCGATTGCCTGTCTGTTCTCTGCCTACACGAAACCTCTTGAGAACAAACTTACTGCTTTGTGGTATTGGAACGTATTGATATTTGTATCTGCAAATAGAACCGAACGAGTTCCAATAGGCAGCTTTGTATCAATATAATGCTCGTATATCGTCAGATTTATCGGATTTAAATATTTTCAAATCTACGGGGTTATTTATTTCGTTCAACAATCGACCATCCATACGAATACTTGTACCTACGATTTAAAAAATCTAGGAATCCAGACTATCTGAGTCAGATAGTCTGGGGTTGATTTTTGAACGAAATAAAAAATCTAGTAGTTTTGAAATTATTTAAACCAATTATTTTATAACATATAGTTAGTTTTAGTGAAAATGATGCCGCCATATTGTAGTGTTTTCCATAACTTGTATTTTTTCGATTGTTTATGTACAAATATAGTGGTGTTCATAAAGTACCAAATTATGTAGGTGAGTGTAGGTAAGTGATATAATTTGGTGAAATAAGACTTTTCGCGTTGATTCCAAAACTCCATCGAAGTTTCGCCATGACCAGATTTACCATGACTTACTTTGCGTGACTTAGAATTATAACTTGATTTTTCATAAAGTGTTAGAAAATATCGAAACACTTACTCAGTGTACTTATACAACAAAGACACAACTTAGTATAGATATAAGTATTCTATCCTTTATCTGATTCCCATAATACAAGCTTTGCTTAGTTTGAGGCTAGATGGCGCTGTGTGAAAATGTCCTACGACATTTATATACTTGACACTGGCAAATACACAAAGTGCTATGCTAAAAGCAAATATGAAAAAGATTACATGACAAATTTAATCAATATATAGTGTTGTAAATTTTCTTTTTCATCCTTCCTGAGTGGATTGCGTTAGTACTCGGTCAAGTAGACGCAATCAAGTTTTGAAAACCTTTGCGACAGTTTCAACTGTTTTCACTGAAAATTGAAATTCCCTTACTCATTTCACCAGCATTAATATCAATTAGGGCACGGGGTAAAAGGTGCTCCACATCCAATTTATTCAGAAGCTTTTTAACGTCCAAATAAATCCATCAAACAGAGTATGCAAACGGACGTTCTTTCAACAAAGAGTATTTTCATTTAAATAGGGCATTATGCTTTTCAAACTGTCGGGGATACTTAGGAAGACTTTAAACGAATACCCACCAGGACTATTTATGCTAAAATTGATCAACACTAGAGTCTCATTTTGCGATTTTGTCTACTATAGAACAAATTATATAGTAGCCGTAAACCACATTTCTACGTGGTATAATTTATCCACTTTTAGGAATTAATTAATTCAAGTTTCCAGTTATTTACCACAGCATGTTTTTTTATGAAAAAGTTGTAAGACGAACGGAACACTCTCCAGATGGTAAGAAACAACCTTTATGCATAATTATTGTAGCGGTACCAGAACTTCGTGTAACAAAAAAAGTCCAGAGCAATTTTGCTTTTGCGCTTATTAAAGTATGTTAAAAGTTTACAGTACCCAGTGATATTATAGTTAATTATGTTTTTTAGGTGTTTAATGCAAAGTAAATAACAATGTTATCGGCCTTGATGAGTTTAAATCCTTTGTATTTTTCTCTAAATTGCCCTTTTAGGGGAAGACGAAGGCCCATTAAGCGCTTCCAGACTCTTTGTTATAACGACGTTACTCCAAACTTTGAAAACGACACCGCTCTCCAACATTCATACCATTCTTAGACGAAGTCTGCCACAGGTGAAATTATGTAGAATCACAAATAAAAAGGTAACAGCATTGATTTAGTCGTCGCCTTATCAGAGACTCGGGGCTACGCGTGTTAATAGAATAATGCCGCAAGGAAGTCTCACTCATTATTGTAAAGACTGATCCCGAAATATCACCGTGAAATAATCAAATAATTCTTTGAAAAATGTCATTCGACATCAACTAAATAAGAATAATTGTTTTTTTTTTGCATTTTAAGAGTAGGCTCAATAGGCAATTACTTTTTTACACACGACGGAACGGAGACGGTCTT
This sequence comes from Biston betularia, assembly GCA_905404145.2. NCBI lineage: Eukaryota > Metazoa > Arthropoda > Insecta > Lepidoptera > Geometridae > Biston > Biston betularia. The sequence continues at coordinate 5,225,499 of FR989877.1, forward strand.
TGCGTTTGGGGTGAGAGGATGTTTGTTTGTGCAAATCCATGTTGCCATTTTTCTCACAAAACTACTTTTCCGATTTTAATGCAGTTTTCAGTTATGGGTTCGGGTTTGATTGGTGCATGTAGATAAGTGTTACGGTGACAAATCACCATATATGACCGACTCCGCGAGATATCAACTCTACTTATTAAATCTTTTTACGTTTATTAGGTATCTCGTGTTACATTCATTTTTTAAGGTTTAAATTATTTTATCCTTTTTCAATTACTTTTTAAGTCGTCGGTTTTTTTAAAATTTAATATTTTGCTTTTGTATTTATTGATGATGTATTATGATCTCATTTTTAGGGTTCCGTACCTTTGGGTAACGGAAGATATTAATATAAAAAACGGAAGATATTCTACTAGTTATACTACACTGTGTCTATCTACCATTATAAACAACCAACACGCATAAATTGTCGAAAAAAACTTTGATTTTGCAAAATGTCGCGAACTCTAAGAGCCTGTCAATAAAATGAAGATAAGTTTCATAAAGTTTGAGAAGGGAATAAAATTGGTAAAGTAATAAAAACTTTCCAAGTGCTAGTTGTTCCGGAAAAGTTCAAGTCTGGAAATATAGCGAGTAGTTTTATTGAGTGGTTAGTGGTATAAGATCTTTTATTAAAAAACCCCGTCAAGACAAGCAATATCTATTGACAGCTCTGTTGGTTCATTGGTAGTGTGTCTGCTTCAAGAGCTGGAGTTCAATGCCCACCCAGGACAAACACTTTGTCGTATAAGCAAATGTTTGTTTAGTGTCTGGGGTTTCTGTAGTTATTTGTATGTATTTACAAAAAAAAAACTAAGTATTCTATCAGTTATCTGACTTCCATAGTACAAGCTTTGCTTAGTTTGGGGTCAGATGGCGCTGTGTGTAATGCCCTACGATATTTATTTTATTTACTCTTATTACTTGTTTCAACGAAGAAAACTCAAAAATGACTGGAAAAATCGCCGCGTTGTACTGTTAACGCCTGAATCAATCAATGACTTGTAATTATCTAACACTAGCTACGCCCCGCGGTTTTACCCGCGTGATGATGGATGATGATGATGAAAAGTATCCTCTGTCTTATTCCAGGGCCTAAAGTAACTACCTACATACGGAATTTCACCCAGATCCGTTGAGTAGTTTACACGTCAAAGCGTCACTAACAAACAAACTCACATTCGCATTTATAATATTATATACTGGCTGCACCCTGCGGTGTTACCCGCTACATGTTTCGGTAGCCTATGTGTTAATTCAGGGTCTCAGCTACCTTAATACCAAATTTCATCCAAATCCGTTTTGAAGTTTTTGCGTGAAAGAGTAACAAACATCCACCCATCCAAACTTATTATATAGTGTGAGATAATATATATGGGTATAGTAAGGATAATGTCTTTCGTATAATAATTCAATATTTTAATTTGTAATAAAGAGTCTGTATAGTAACTAAACTGTATTCCGTAATTTAGATATAGCACCTCCCGGTTCGAGTACGTAGTAAAGTCCTGGTTAGCGAGACAAGGCAATTAAAGACTGTTATGTAGGCATACTGCATATGAGAGGCAGTGAAGAGCATGCCAACCACAAGCGTAAGCGTAAGCGTAAGCGTAACCTGCTAAATTGGTTTATACCCATGCTTGTTGGCTACTGGAGACAAGATCTCTGCCATAGGGTGAAATTAACAAATTCAATGTATCTAGAAAATAACTTACGATAAAATATTTGTACGAACGAAATAGTAGCTATACTATGATAGCTCAGTGGTTAGCATGGTCGGTTCACGCGTCGAATGACGTGGGTTCAAACCCCAACCATGAGCTTGAAAAGCCATAGCGTCGTAGTAGGGTCGTAACAAACAAACTCCCATTAGCATTTATAATATTAGATATACCAGCTGCGCCCCGCGGTGTTTTCGGGATAAAAAGTAGCCTATGTGTTTATCCAGTGTCGCAGCTACCTCCATACCAAATTTCATCCAAATCCGTTCAGTAGTTTTTGCGTGAAAGAGTAACAAACATCCATCCATCCATCAACCCAAACTTTCACATTTATAATAGTAGTGGGATTTGTTACTGGCAGTATACACAAAGAGCGCTGTCAAAAATAAGAAAAAAAATGATAGCACTATAAGTTTGGGCTGAATTCTCATTATAGTACTTTTAAATGTATTATGAATAAATATATTTTGCGAATAAATGCTGCAATGGTAACAATATAAATTAAAGCTACCGTAATTAGTGCAAATAAGCTGCATTTAGAATGTCGGTTTTATCGAGTCGTTTGCTGCAAAATGTGTGCGGTGACCGTGAGCGTGGAATGAATACCGCAACACGCGGTTTGCTGTTGTCATATACCTATAGGTACAATACATATATAACAAATTCGATGTACTTAGAAGAGAACTTCAGAACATTGCAATGTGTTGCATATCTACTAGCGGTGCCCGTCCCAGCGTGACCAGATTATATTTTATGAATCAAATAAATAAGAAACCTAGAAAAAAAAATCAATAAGCATTTTTAGCTGACTTTAAATAAGAGTTTAATAATTATTACAATTTTTTTTTATTGCTTTGTTAACTTTAATTCGGAACTAATTTTATACGACGTAGGTACTTGACTTTGGCAGGAAGGTTTTATATGGTTGACTGGCTAGGAGTGGCTCAGCTTAGAAAAAAAAGAAAAACGGTGTCACTAACGTTATTATCGTTAAAATATTGGTTTGCCCAAAATTTAGGTATCGACACAATCATACCGACTATCGACAACTTAGTGCACGTAAAATTGACTTTTGGGACTTTCCCCTGCATACTCACCAATAGTGAACTCTATTTTTAAGTACTTGAGTACAATTTGCTTAAGCATACTGAAAATTTAAAAGACCGAGCATGAAATTTTATATAGTCTCCTCGCATTATTTTTATGTCAATTGCCATTTGTGTTGCCGTAAGTGTAATAATATTACATTAACGTAAGTTTGTGGACTTTAAAATGCAAGTAATGCGGTCTTTCAACATGAGAACTGACCTCGTTTGATTCTGAGCTATCATCACTACGAAACATCTGATTTCAGGCATAGACGGTGGCCTTTTTCAAGGTGTCAAAGCAGAGTACGACGCGCGCGCCCACATCTTGCATCATACAACGGGCCGCTGCACGCCTCACACGTACAGACAGCGGTTGGAACGAGTCAAAAATCGAGCTGCGCGACGACGTGCTCCCGTATAAGTAAAACAAAAATGTGTCAAAGCTATGTCAGTTTCCATAAGTTTTGTAAGTACGTTCTTCTAACTATTCTGAAAAGAGTCTAGAGTTATATTCAAATCGTTTCGAAGCGAGCGGTCACGTTAAAGCATTACATTATTCTGATAGAAGCTATTACAAAAGCTACGCAGGCCGACATTGTAAATTCAGTTAAAATATTCTGCGCTCTTTGTAGAGCAGCTTCTCGTTATTAATGTAGTAGATTGGGAGGTGAGGGGCCGTTTCCTTGCATAAAGTATTCTCTCAGGTGACGCGGAAACATTGTAAAAGCGACTCCAAGCCTGTCTGTCTAGCACGTGAGCCGCGGTAAAATCCTATCCACTCTTTTTAGTCCACAAAAACAAGACGAGTTTGTTATGAGAATTAGTCGTTGATTTATTAATTTGATGTTGTAAATTAAAATTATTTTTAGAAATTTCAACAAGTTGGTTTTAAAATCTAGCTCTAAACTAAACGAAAATTGTACTGTGAGATATTCAAGGAGAAAACTGATTAAGTACTGGTTTTTGTAATTACATATTTGCAATACATTAGGGTCGCTAAACCCCAGCTTTGCATGACATATACACTTAATAAAAAAACAATTTCAAATTTGCAACCGTACCGAAATTAGCGTCAGTTTTACACTATTTATATACATAGATACAGAACACGCGTCTAAAATTATCATCAAAAAATAATAAAATAAACTTCAAACAAACAGCGCCATCTGACCCCGAACTAAGCAAAGCTGGTACTATGGAAGTCAGATAAATGATAGAGTATTTATATTGTTTTTTTTTTGTAAATACATACTTATAATACATACAGTACACCCAGTCACATAAATGTTTGTCTGGGTAGAGTTGAATCTAACGTGTAGGTCAATAAGTAAATCAAATAATCGATTTGCGATCAATATTCGAATAATATAGTGGAACTTGTACTTTAATTGTGACTTTGTGGTAACTAAGTTTATCAGTGGTTCTAGTCTACGTCTAGCAGCAGTAACACCTTTTCCCGTAACCTTTATCTTACTTTTTTCATTACCTTTTACATTTCTCGAAAAAACTTTCGCCACGGTTGAAATAGCATTTGGTCTGTACGTCTTTTGAGACACTTAAAAAGTTGTTTTTGATGAAAATTCTTTGTGGGACTTTAACGGAAGTGAAGCAGGCTGTTACTAGAAAGGTGTTGGAAAATATGAAATTGAAAGCATTTTGTTATCTACCCGAGTTTACTTCATGTTTTGCATTAATGTCTACTGCCTTGTTATCTTCAAGTATTTTTTTTATACCGTCAAGCATTTTTTCGGTTTGGTCTATGTTCTAAAATTATGAACGTTTTTAAAGTACGTAGTAATTAAGTTATTAAACTTTGATAAAATATTATAGTTATGAATTTGATAAAATATTACTGTTATAAATTTGATAAGATATTATAGTTATGAATTTGATAAAATATTATTACTACGTGGCATTTTGGCAAGTTAGTTTGTTCTTTTAAATAAATATCGTGGGGACATTACACACAGCGCCATCTGACCCCAAACTAATATACTAGCTTGTACTATGGAAGTCAGATAACTGACAGAATACTTAAACAGTTTTTTTTGTAAATACATACAGTACACCCAGACAGAACAAACATTTGTTTATACCACAAAATGCATGTCCATATTTAGGACCATGTTTCCAAAAATCTTATTTTCTTTGATAATGAGACTTTGTTTTATATTAATTGATTCTCAAGATTGCGTTTGACGACTATCCGCCTGATACAGAGCAAAGTTTTGGCCTTCAAAGGAATGTGCTTGTTTAGAAAAGACCGGTTACTCCATAGACACTCAAGCGTTATACTATTTATTAATGTTCATTTCTTTCTCAGGTCATTTTATTTTTATTGCTTTCAATAAAGACTGGCAAGAGATAACTCAAGCCCACTGGAACTGGAAAAGTCGAGGAGGGATTTCCCAGCTTAACAGAAACAGCATAAAATTTTGTTAAAAGATACTTTCAAGAAAAAAATAGTTGTATATAAGGGCTCTGTATTATGTGAATAAATAATTTGACAGCGTTTTTTACCCCAACCACTAAAATAGTTAAAATTTAATTACTGGTTGAAATTAATCCAGGAAGCCAAATGCTAAGTATGGCCAATTAATATTCTGATTTTATTTTTGTACACTTTTGATGAATTTTTTTAATGATGATAATGTTTAAAATGTTTAAGTATGCCCAATTAATTCTAATTTTATTTTGTATTATTTAATTTGTATTTTTAATTTAAATCGCATTTAAAATGTTCTGTAGTCTAAATCATTTGATTGAAATTGTTTGCCATACCCCAATGGGCTCATATGTGTTAGGTACAACATTTTTAATTTATAAGCAGAAGGACCTGTACATAATATGTTGCAATAAAGTATTTAGTATGCCAGAATGTATTTATGTATTTCCAGAATGCTGGTATCTACTTTGGTCAAAAGCTAAGCATTGCCATCCAGCGTGGCAATGTTGCCAGCATTCTGGCCACATCCCCCTCCCTCCCTCTATCCCTCCTCTGACGGTTTTTTAGACTAAGTTTTTTGTATACATTTTGTAAATAGTATAATTTAAGGTATTTTTTATTTTGTTTAATAAATAAATATCCAGTATTTAGTATGAGTATGAGTAGTCTGAATTACAACATTCAAAACGACGATTTTAGTCCGATAGGCTTTTGCGGTCCATTTCCAATATCTAGATAGTGGCTAATTTAACTACCACATTATTACCCCAGCACGCTTAAACGGGCAATTTCAATTCGCTGCTGCAAAGCGATCGTAATTTTATAATATACCCATTTGTAGAGCAGCAGAGCGAAATGCGTTGTAATAATTTTTAGTGTGAAATTATTTAAACAGTGTCTGTAGGTCACACCGTGACTTTGTATGTGTAAACATTTAACCCTTTATAAATGTTAGTGCTAGCGAAATTAGCGAAGCTTAACTTGAGTTTTCAAAAGATAACCGATGTTAAACAACAGATGAACCGGACAGTTTTGGGCAACAATGCATTTATTTCCGAGCGTCGCGTCGGTTGAGTTGTTAAATTGTTGGCCCCTGTTGTTTGTTCCATTTTTTTTTTTAACTTTTGAGTCCTATCAGTGGGCTTCCGGCAGCGCATTGACTCTGATTCTAGGGCTCTAGGTCGAAAGGCTCAAATATGTACCCACTGTCCAGGGTACTATACTTGCACCTTTTGAGGTCTTCTGCAAATTGCGCAGCTGCGCCAGCTTTAATATGAGTTCTTGGAAGGTAAGTAGTAGGTACCAGCTTATTTTGACTTAGATGAATTCTCAAGAATCTAAAATTTTGAATTTACCCAAATTGAACGAAAGCCAAAAGGCATGGCTTCGTAAATTTGGCTCATAAACAAACGGAATCAGTGTAATTTGGCCTAAAGAAGCCGGCTTATCTTGAACGTCAATAATTTGTGGAAATAATACGTAGTTACTTGGGACTAGGGAATTAATAATTTCAAAATAGGATCCCCTGACGTCAATTAACTTTGTGAACGTCCTTTAAGTTACCAAACTTAGAATTTGTATTTGTATTCTCCAACAATTTCCTGTTTATCAGGACCAAAATAAACTTATTGTAACTTATTTTGGTAAACGAGTCGTGTTTACCAAAATAAGTTACAAGTAGTGTCCGTGGTTTCGACAAAATATTTTAGGTACATTTTTTGGATATGTATTTGATTTTATAAAAAACTAATAAACTAGTGCGCGAATTTTTCCTCGCTCTTATCTACTGCATACTGTGCATATTGTATTCTTCTGTATGTTTTTTTCCAACAATTGAGCTTGTGGATACTCCAACGTTCATCCCTTCTGACCGAGAAGATATAATGTAAATACCTAAAATGCTATTGTGAAATTTCGTCACTTGTTTACGTTAAATTTGCTAAGGAAATTAGTTAACCAACCCTACAAGGAAGTTTATCTAATCGGAAGTAGCAGTAAAACGTTATACAGGTTATTATTTATTCAAAAGCGGTACAAATGGCTAATGGAACGGAACATTTTGGTTAATTAATCGCTAGATATTTGCATAGGAACTGGATATATCCGACTTAGGGAATAAATGGCGTACCTACTTGTGCTTCTACTCATAATTGATACCACGCTATACCAAACGCTTCTTGGACATCTTTTTAATACATTTATAACCTCTTTTTAATCACAGTGCATGGCAGGATGTACAGGGTCATGAGTTTGGGGTGTTACATGTCGAAAGGGGGTCATTCGTTAACAGGCTAGGTGTTTGATCACAGCTCACTGGATTACATTATTTGACGGTGCAGTTGAAGACGATAACTATACATACTTACTAGCTTGATAGGGAACCGACTTCTGTGTATTTTAAATTAATGAGTGTGTGCTTTAGCGTATAATACTACAATGTATCAATTGATTCCCTATTATGGTCTGGATGCCATATCCATCTTTCTATCTTTGTTTTCATAATCTGTTTTTAACACGTGTAAGTTTTCGTTTGACTACCAACTTACCTGATGGTAAGCGACCTATTCGCCCTGATTAAAAGATACATTTTAAACATTTTACATAATATATAGATGTGTATATTCTATAATGTTATACTTACTTACTTAATGAGATACTTTGTCTAATATATGTTCAGAACGCTGTACGTATTTCAGGTAAAATATTTCATGTGAGGTAGACAATTCGGGGCCAGGTTAACTTAACACTCTATCGCTCTTAAATTACACACGTCTCACCATAACCTTAAACACTAGCCTAAACTGCCTTCATGAAACTTAGTAAAGTGCTCTACTTCTAGTAAACAAAGCAAAACAAATGCTTCATTGAAATACTTCAGAAACCGAACCGCTTCCTTGAGTGCTCGCGGTTGCCAGACTATTGTCCCAATCTAAAGTTAGGTGACATCCACGAGTTATGTGAGCACTGAGCAGAACGGAGATGGGTCTAAATTAGAAGCGGGCGTGACAAATGGTGTTTTACAATTAAAGGTTTTCAAAAGTTTAAATAATGAATGATTCCGTTCGATTGAAGTGGCTTTGTGAAAAGTTGTCATTGTATAAAAGTTTTTTTTTTTTTCATGATTAATAATAATTTTTGTACTCGACTGGCAACTGCATAAAATTCAACTAACCAGCAAAATATCGAAACGAAATTGTATTTTGATATAAAACATACTAATAGAATTGCATGGTGGTAGGCTACTTTCTAGTACTCGGCTGGCTAGCTACCACCCTCAAGTTGAAAATCTGCCGCCAAGCATCTCACGGTGTGCTCCGGCAGCCTCACTTGAGAGCCAGTTCCATTCCAAGCTAGGTGTGCTTTACCATCTTCAACCATATCGTCACTTAACATTAGGTGAGCTGTGCATAGCTTGTTGACCATCAAAACAAAATCTTTCCTCTTTATAAGATGTAGATGACAACTGTAATAGTTAGCCATATGATATTGCGGACTTTTATATAACTATCAATTTGCTCTATAAAACGTCACTTTATTCTATTGTCAATAGTTTTCGCTGCGCGTGCTAAGTAAGGATACTTTAAAATTTTTCACACCTTGGGTTACATTATTGAATTTCAATACGGACCCCTAATTGGGTTTTAAATAAAATATAGTCTATGTCCATCTCGGATAATGTAGCATTCTAATGATGAAAGAATTATTAAGATCGGTCCAGTAGTTTCGGAGCCTATTCAGTACAAATAAACAAACAAAAAATCAAATCTTTTTTCTTTATAATTAGTGACGTAATGGTCCGTTTACGTTGGCCCATTTTGGTATCTAGACAGGTATATAATCAAAGATAATTTTATTATAATTCCCTTTACAATATCAATTCAAAGAAATAATGATAGAACAGATCCAAAGCCATGTCAAACCTCTCAACTGACAGGTACGCGTACTTACAAGTGGCACTCATAGTATTTCCGGAGCAAATTAATATTCCTCCCTCGTAGCAACCGGAATAAATAAAACACCACCAACGAGGGTTTCACGCCAATGTTGCGGCTCAACCATTCTGCAAATTGAATATTTAAATAAATTAAATCAATTGGTTCATACGATTTATGAACCTATACCTGAGCCGGGCTAAGAAGAATAGATTTTTTGGAGTACTGAGACGAACGTGATGCTCTTTTGACGACAAGACATGGCGGTGCAATAACTGATAAAAACCTATGTACAGTCTTATATTTTAGATAGAAACTCTTTATTGTGCACACCAGAAATAGAACAAAACAAGTGGCTTATCACTAAAAACAATCTCTTCCAGGCAACCAAGAATGGAAACACGTAAGTGTATAAAAACTGACTGGAGATGTTGGAACACTATTAAATAACCTTTGTGCCTTAGTAGTTGTTTTGTTACTTTCTTATCATGATTAATCATTAGAAATTCAATTTAATTCAGAATGAACACAAATCAACCATATTTGTAACGTATATCTGTGACAAACGTCAGGCATTACTTTTATTGTAAAGCCTTGTATAACAATCTCGTCAAGGCGCTTGTTTTTCCTTATCCGATAACACTGCCATATTTTATCTCGGCGACTATTTCTACCCGCTCATCCCTTGCGGCATCCCGGGGGATGAAATATGAATCCCTTCGGACGTGCTTCCCCGAATATGGGGTCTCAGTAGACTGCCTACACATCATGTGCATTATTTATGTGTATCCAGCATGTCAGGCCAGGTGTTTGAGGTCCTAGTTTTTCGATTTACAACGATATAAGTACACAGAAGTCTCACTAATTCGACACTATTGAAAACTAGGGAGTGTAAGATTATTGGAATTTTCGGATTATTGGATAATTTAAAACTGTAAAGAAAATATTTATTTATTTATGTGACATATCTTACAATTAACTAAAGCAATGCAAAAAAAAATGCAGACCTCAAGCTTCTTAGTAACTTTTTTTTTTTAATGTTGAAAGTAATGAGACGAACGAGACGCTCTTCTGATGGTAAGAGATAACGCCTGTCCATGACCATCGCAGCGATACACAGAACTTTAAGTAACAAAACAAAGTCCAGGGCATCACTGCTTTGGCGCTCATTACTTTGAGACTTTTGATAGAGTTAGTCTTAACAGCCCAGTAATTTCTCTAGCTGTAGTACCCTTCAAACCGGAACACAGTAATGCTTCCACACTACTGCTTAGCGGTAGAATAACTGGTACGTGTGATCCTTGTTTAAAAATTGTCTCGTATGTTTCGCAGAATTGTAATATATATATTTTTTATAACAAATAGGCTTACGTTTGACCGCCATCTCACTTGATGTTAAGTGATGTTGCGGTCTATCGATAGAGCACGCTTGCCCAGAAGATACCGATTCACTCTCGACTTGAAGACACCCAGATTATATCCATTGGGGAACACCCACTCTGGTAGCGTATTCCTAGCAGTCCGCACAATGAACGAAGATTGAAATCGTTTCGTTCGAGTTATTTATTTAATATCTTTATAAGATAGTTGTGTAACGATTTGCTGATACGGTTTATCGGAACGAAAGTAGGGAGGTATGACGAAAGCGTTAGCGTAGAGTACTGGATCCGACTACTGAACTGCCGGATTAGTGAGACTACTGTACTAGGTTTTTACCTGGGGCTTCGCTCGCGTGCCAATTCGAAAGTGTCGTTGTAGAAAATATATATGTTTTATTTTTTTATAAGCCTGTTCTGTGTACCTACCTTAGACTGTATTAACATACAAACATAATATTATATATTAGGTTCAGCCAGGCTTAGTTGTAGGGACCCTTGAGACTGCAAATGAGTTTTCCTCTCGCACGTCTAGCCGTGCTATTGGATATAGACTAATCATAATATAGCCTATGGAAAGGTTTAGATTTATTTAGTTGTCTATGGAAAGGTAAGCAAGCTCTCTCTCTCTCTCGTAAAACATGTCGTAGGTATATGACGAAATGTAACAAGCTTATTAATGTAACCTTGTTGGCTCTTGGTAGTATATTTGCTTTAAGAGCGGTCGTGGGTTCGATTCCCACCAAGATCAAACATTTTGTGGTATAAACAATTATGTGTTCTGTGTTTGGATATTCTGTATGTATTAAAAGTATCACTGTATTTACAATAAAAAACGTATTTAAGTATTCTATCAGTTATCTGATTCCCATTTAATTTGGGGTCAGATGGCGCTATGCGTAATGTCCTACGATATTTATTTATTTAAGTAAATTGGGCGTTTGACTTCATTTACACGACACGCACCACAAAGAGCACGGATATCTGTGGATCGGTGGCTAGGTGGGGTTGCAAATATATTGGAAGGGTGAGATCACAGCCTGCACGAACTACCGGTTTGGATACGGAATAGTGAGATTCTCAGCGAGAGTAGGGTAAGGCCATAAACCACGTCCCACCCTGCCCAAGTATGAGTTTGCAGACTTGACACATTTTCGTGAACGAAAGCTCAAACATGCAGTTATCATATTTTTTTTTAAATATCGTACCTAGTACATTTCACACAGCGCCATCTATCCCCAAACTAAGCAAAGCTTGGGAAAACTATGGGAACCAGATAACTGTTAGAATACTTAGATAGTTTTTTTTTTTGTAAATTCATGCTTATAACATCTACACACGAAACACGATCGAACTCACGCCCTTCAGCAGATATTGTACCAAATTCGTTAACAGTCAAATATCAAAAAATCATTATAATATGTTTTTTTCTAGCGATTACATCGAATATAATTTTAAAAACTCAAATGTCCAGTTTTTAAATCAGACGATCCTTCAACTAAGCAGCAGTAATTTTTTTACTTGGTGATAGATTTCCGCTGCAGGAGGTCGTCTAAGTAGGAACCACCGCAGTATCTACCAGATACTGTGCTGTCAAGCCGTAGTTTGTAAATATTACTATGGTTTCGGTTAGAAGGGTTATAGCAGAGGAAAGAATTTTTAAAATCGGCCCAGTAGTTTTTAATTTTATTCATTACTAAGATAAGAAAATCCAAAAATACAAATCTTTCCTCTTTATAATATTAGTGTAGAGTAGGTATAGATAATTACTGGACTTGACTAGACATGACCAAGACTGGACTTTGACTGTAACTATAGATGACTGATGATATATATTAGACAGAAGACTGAAGACTGCACACTAAACATAGAAACAGTGAAACTGGCAGAATGCACAGAGTGCGATGCCAAGAAGAAGAAGAAAAAAATCTACTCGTGTTAGTAACAAACTGTTACTAAAATGCTTCTCGTGTTAATTTTAATTCATTATAAAAGTTAAACAACTTTAACAGGCATTCATAATGTTAAAATAGCGTTACAAATATTTTCACGACGAGCAATATTTCAATAAACGTCTCAAGTAAATCCCCGGATATATTTCATCGCTTAGATAACTTTTTTAATGTCCGCCATTTTAAATCATATCTGAAGAAAATTGTTCGATTATTTTTTTATTAAAAAACTTGCGAATTTTATGACGACCCTTTATAAAAGATACCGTTCGTGGAATCCTTTTATAGAAAGGTAAGTAAAAAAAAGTTTTATTAGTCTAATTTATTACTCAAAGGTCAACTAGCGTGTAATATTAGTACTAAAAAAGTATTGTCATAGGTGAAGTGAAGCAAACTAGGTATTATATAGTACATTTAACATGAATGTTTAATTCAACCGTGCCCTATGCGCCAAACAAGACCGAAGAATTAAAAATTGTTGGTCCCAACGTCGTACTCACCATTTATATTGTCAGCTATGTCTGGTGCCGAGGTACAAACAATATTTACGATAATGCACACGGATATAGAGCACAGGGCAAACTGCAGCGCCATTTATCTGGATGATTTATTAGTTTCTGCCTGAGGTTTCTGCTATGACGCCTATGACTTCTGACTTACGTTTGCGTCTCCTCGTAAACCACGGTTCATGATGTCGGATTATGCACTGTTAGTCATCTGTAATTGTCATTGTCACTGTCATCAGTGGAAAGCAAGGTCAGGTTGTTTGATAATTTTGGCGGGAACGCGGAAAGAGTCGTGTCGCCCATTGTATTTTTTGTTCAAAATTAGTGTTTTTCCGAGTGTTTATGCATAAAAATGGTGGTGTTTTATTCATAAAGTGCCAAATCACAAGCACGAGTGTGTGAAAATGATATTACGTTGTAGTGAAACTGTATATATTTATTTATTTCACTGTTTATTGACACCATACAATATTTCGATCAAATATTAATTTACGTAAGTAAGTAGGTAGGTCGTCGGACGTGCAGTCGACGCGGAGTTGTTTAGCTCACTGCGGCGCGCGGCGGACGAACGGTCCGCGGGCGGCGGGTCCAGGTAGCTGCCGGCCGACGGACAATAGACGCGAGCGCCGCTTGTATTGTTATCTATGCGCGCGTTGGTTCACATGACGCACGCCATGGTAAGTAATATTTTTATTTTTATTTTATATTTTTGTGTTTTTATATTTCTAATAATTTATTTCTTTTCTTTTTCAGGAGCACGCCACACACTCCCCTCCAGAGACCGGGTTACGGGCGATATCTATCTGGGAATTTAACTTTCCTTCCAGATCGAGTTCTGCGTTCCGTTTCAGGTGGTCTGTTCTGGTCAGGCGGTAGTATTGAAGTGTCCTTTTTATTTTCTGGTGGAACTATTGATTGTCTGACGTTTGCAGGTGGAGCATCTACGAGCATGTATGCTGGCTTCAATCTATCAATGGATACGGTAATTGTTTTTCCATTTATCATGATTTTAAATACTTTATCATTTCTTTCCAGAACTTTGTGTGGTCCAGTATATGCAGGTTGCAGTGGTCGGCGGTAAGCATCATCTCTCAGGTAAACGTGGGTTGTAGTTGTCAAGTCTTTGAATACAAATATGGATTTTTTGCAATGTCTCGATGCTGGTTGCGGCCGAATATTATTTGCAAATTCTCTAAGCCGCGCAGAAAAATCAGTGACATCTGTCGTTGTATTTGTATTTGGGTTGAAAACTTCTCCTGGTAGTTTTAGTGTTTCGCCATATACAAGTTCGGCGCTGGATGTTTGTAAGTCTTCTTTGTACGCACATCGTATGCCCAGCAGTACCAAAGGTAGTACTTCAGTCCAGTTTTCGTTTCCGTGGCAAGTTATTGCGGCTTTTAACTGTCTGTGAAACCTTTCTACCAGTCCATTGCAGGCAGGGTGGTACGCTGTAGTTCGTTTGTGCTGAAATCCTGCTATTTCTGCTAAGTATTTAAATAGAGCAGATTGAAATTGTGTTCCTCTGTCTGTTATTATTTCAGATGGGCATCCGAAGCGTGCAAACCATCCTGACAACAGTGCTTGTGCTACGGTTTCTGCCATTATATCTGTGATTGGTATCGCCTCAGGCCATCGCGTAAATCTATCGACAGCAGTGAGACAGTATTTATAACCATGAGACACAGGCATCGGTCCAATGAGATCTATATGGACATGGGTAAATCTAGCGCGTGGTATCTTAAATGTGCCCAAAGGGGAAGATACGTGTCTTGTTATTTTAGTACGCTGGCATGCATAGCAGCTTTTGGCCCACTCGCGGCAGTCTTTGCGTATTCCTGGCCATACATATCGTTGCGATACCAGTTTTGCAGTCGCGTTAGCACCGGGGTGGCTGAGTGAATGCAGGCTTTCATAAACTCGACGTCGCATTTCATTCGGTACGTACGGTCGAGTAATATCTGTAGTTTCATCGGCGTATAGTTTAATGTCAGTTCCAGGTACAGAGATTTTTGTCAGCTTCAGTGATGTCTCTCCGTTGAATAAATTTTTTAATTCCAAATCTGTTTCTTGCAATTTTGCCAACGTTTTTAGGTCTATTGGTTGAGACAGTTCTTCTACTCTTGAGAGGGTGTCTGCCACAACATTATCTTTTCCTGATATGTGTTGGATATCTGTGGTGAATTGCGATATAAAATCTAGATGGCGAAATTGACGAGGTGAGCATTTGTCTTTTCGCTGATGAAATGCAAAGCAGATCGGTTTGTGGTCAGTAAAAACCGTAAAATGACGTGCTTCGATGAAATGACGAAAATATTTAATTGCTTCATATATTGCCAGTAGCTCTCTATCATACGGCGAATATTTTTGCTGTGCCGGACTCAGTTTTCTTGAGAAGAAAGCCAATGGTTGCCAATAACCATCTTTAAATTGTTGTAAAGCAGCTCCTAGCGCTGTGTTCGAGGCGTCAGTTACTAAGCTTAGTCTTGCTTCGATATCTGGGAACGCTAGCAGTGTTGCTTGACATAAGCTTTCCTTACACTGTTCGAATGCTTTAAGGGTTTCGTCGCTGATATCTACTGGATGTGATCCTTTAACTGACCCTACTAGTAAAGCGTTTAGCGGTGCTTGGTACTTTGCTGCTTGCGGTATGAATCTGCGATAAAAATTGATCATCCCCAGGAAGCGCCTCAATTCTTTGACATTCTTCGGGGTGGGGAAGTTCTTAATAGCTTCAACTTTACTACCCATGGGCTTTACACCTTCGGCGGATACTGTGTATCCCAGGAAACTCACTTCTGTCGCACCGAAGACACATTTGGATGTGTTAATGACCATGTTATATTCTTTCAGCCTGGTGAATATCTGGCGAAGATGGTTTTCATGGGTGATTTCATCGCAAGAATATATAATAAAATCATCTAAATATGGGTAGCAGAAGTTGTCAAGTCCGCGGGTCATCTCGTCGACAAAGCGTTGAAAGGTTTGACCTGCATTTCTGAGACCAAAGTTCATAAACGGGTATTCGAATAACCCGAAAGGTGTGGTTATTGCAGTCTTGCAAATATCTTCGTCTGCTACTCTGATCTGATTGTATGCTTTAACCAAATCGATCGTGGAAAATATACGACAGCCAGACAAGTTGTGAGCGAAGTCATGTATGTGACGTATTGGGTAGCGATCCGGAATTGTCCTCGCATTCAGTTGGCGATAGTCTCCGCATGGTCTCCATCCACTATCTTTTTTCGGGGCTAGGTGTAGCGGAGCTGACCAGGGACTGTCCGATGGTCTGACAGTTCCATTCATCAGCATTGCGTCGAACTCCTGTTTGGCTATCTTCAGCTTGTCAGGTGCTAGGCGACGTGGTGTGCTGAATACTGGAGGTCCTGGTGTAGTTTTAATATGATGGACTGTGTTGTGGCTGGAGATTCGGTTGATACCAGACGGGCGTGTGATTTCGGGAAACTCTTTCAAGATGTCCAAGTATTGTGATTCGCCTGACATTGTCTTCACTGAAGATATTATGACGGACGAAGATACTGATGCTGCTGGCGACGTTAGGGTAGTGGTGTTGTCTATAAGTCGTTGGTTACGTACGTCGACTATCAAATTAAAGTAAGATAGGAAATCGACGCCGATGATTGGCTTCGTGACGTCAGCCACTGTAAATCGCCAGGGGAAGTCTCTGCGTAGTCCCAGGTTGAGTACCATATGAGCGTATCCGTATGTCGCTATGTTTGTCCCGTTTGCAGCGTACAACATGTAGTCTGTTTTGGGTCGGCTTTGTCGTAGCAACTGTTTTGGAAAGACACATAGGTCGCTACCTGTATCTACCAAAAATTGTGTCTTTGTCTTATGATCAGTTACAAAAAGGCGACCTGAGCTAGGACGATCGTTTGCCGCCATTAGCGACCGCCCTGGTGGTTTTCCGCTAAGAAGTCGCATGGTTTAAGGCATCTGGTAGACTTTACGCCAAATTTGTGGTGAAACCAACATAATGGGAAGCGCCGATAATTTGACTGCGACCGTGTGTTGCTGCGATTGCGGTTACGTCCATGGTCACGTGTCTGTTGTCGTGATCTACGATTTTCAGTGGATAGTGCTTCTACCTTTTGCGTAAGTTCCGAAATTTGTTTCGACATTAAGTCCCATTGTGATGCGGGAATGGCTGATGTAGCAGTTACTTGCATTGGCAGTGACACTATGTCCATTACTGCATCGGCGAGGTCCGACAAACTGTTGAGGTCAGAGCGGGGCTGTGATGCTATAGCCGTCTGTACGTGTGTTGGTAGTCTGCTTGTCCAGATTGTCTTTAAAAAATCCTCTGGTATTTCGGAACCGGCCAGATGACGCAGGTGGCGAAGGAACTGCGATGGGCGACGATCTCCGAGTTCTTCGTGTGTGAGTAGTTGTTTAACCTCTTTTTCACGTGATTGCGACAGACGTTTTATTAGCTCTGTTTTGAGCGTTTCATAACTATTACCTACAGGCGGTGAAGTTATGATATCTTTCACCTCTGCTGCGTACCTGTGTTCCAGTTGAGACACTATGTAATAGAATTTTGTTCTGTCGTCGCTGATCCGGGAGAGAAGGAAGTGACCTTCTACTTGCGCGAACCATACTGCAGGCTCCTCTGGCCAAAATGGTGGCAACTTCACTCCAACTCTAAACACATCAGCCGGCGCCATGTAAGCCGACGAATTCGATGACGCGTCTTTGCCGTCCATTGTATCTCTCGACTCACGGAAGTGTCCAGAATAAGGGGTCACCAGTGTAGTGAAACTGTATATATTTATTTATTTCACTGTTTATTGACACCATACAATATTTCGATCAAACATTAATTTACGTAAGTAAGTAGGTAGGTCGTCGGACGTGCAGTCGACGCGGAGTTGTTTAGCTCACTGCGGCGCGCGGCGGACGAACGGTCCGCGGGCGGCGGGTCCAGGTAGCTGCCGGCCGACGGACAATAGACGCGAGCGCCGCTTGTATTGTTATCTATGCGCGCGTTGGTTCACATGACGCACGCCATGGTAAGTAATATTTTTATTTTTATTTTATATTTTTGTGTTTTTATATTTCTAATAATTTATTTCTTTTCTTTTTCAGGAGCACGCCACAACGTGGTAAAACATGACTTTTTTGTTGCTTCCAAAACTCCAACGAAGATTTAGTAAAGTCGCCTAAAGCATGGCTGGACTTGATTGACACGAACTGTGATTGACGAAGACTTTGACTATAACTATTGCTACGAGGCAACTTATTTAACTTTTGAAACTTGAAAATATAAAACACTTGACACTGGCAAATGCTCTAAACGCGACGCCAAAACCAAAGAAAAAAAAAGATCAGTTTGTATCTCCTTGAAAAGGTCTTGGGAACTAACTGAAATTATAGTCGGATTATACAAAATAACCAAACGTGAGTAATCCATATATTAAATAACTCCCTGTTTACCTTGGTTAAGCCGTAACTTGAGAACGACTTTACCAATTTCATTTATCTTCATTTTTTTAAAGTTTTTTAATACTTTGTTCTTACGGAAAGAAAAATCAGGGAGATTGTAAAATTAAGCTAGGTCAGGACAACGTCTATCAGGTCAGCTAGTTCAGTATAAGTAACACAAAAGAAATGTCAAAACCATGTCAGTTTTAATAGTAACACTTTTATTTGTACTTCGCCATTTGTAATTTGAACTTTATAAACAATTAGTTTCGATTGGTCGATCTGACGATATTAATGAGAAATCTCGATAAAATAACTGTCTACTCATAGAATCAGATATCTCTAACAAAATATTTTCTCTACAGAATAAAGGCTCTCTCCGTCTCATGATCAAAAGGCAAAAGGGAAATCCGAATTTCGCTTATTATTCAAAAGAAAAATCAAATAGAGCGCTAACAACAATTTATTAGATACCCTCTGGGTATGTGAATAGATAATGAAACCCTAAAAAATATATATTTCTTCCAGTTTGTCATGTGCATACTTTGTATGGTACATATTAATAATGTAGATGTTTCTGACTGGTTGTCTGGAGCACGAATTAAATGTACCTACACCATTTACACGAATTACATGTACTACCACTGATATCACTTTAATATTAAAAACGTAAAACTTTTTTTTTTTAATGAAAAAAGTAATGATACGAACTAGACGCTCTCCTGATGGTAAGAGATAACGCCTGTCCATGACCATTGCAGCGATACACAGAACTTTGAGTGACGAAACGAAAGTCCAGGGCATCACTTGGTGGTAGATCTCCTTAGCGGTCGTCTAGGTAGGTACCACCGCAGTACCAGTCATTCTGCCGCTAAGCAGTAGTGTGTAGACATTACTGTGTTCCGGTTTGAAGGGTACTGCAGCTAGCGAAATTACTGGACTGTTGAGACTAACCATCGAAAGTCTCAAAGTAATGAGCGCCAAAGCAGCGATGCTCTGGACTTTGTTTTGTTGCTCAGAGTTCTGTGTATCGCTGCAATGGTCATGGACGGGCGTTATCTCTTACCATCAGGAGAGCGTCTCGTTCGTCTCAGTACTTTTTACATTAAAAAAAAACATAACTAGGTAGGTATGTGATAAATAAAAAAGTTTCCTTCTTTTTGCAGTCGATTTGTTTATTTTTCTGTATGATTTTTATCAATATAGTTAGTAAGTTCATATAGGCCTTGTGACAAGTCACAAGGTTTTAAAATACATACATACATTTTATTTTATATAAAATTTTAAGCGTTGTTATTTCTTGAATGTGTTACTTCTACAAAATTTCAAACAGCGTTTGGGTAACATTTTTTCAAACAGCGTTTGGTATTTCGTATGATAGCTCAGTCGTTAGCGCGGTAGGATCGCATGCCGAAGGGCGTGGGTTCAAACCCCAACAATGAGCTTGAGCTGCCGGTGAAGGAAAACATCGTGAGGAAACCATAGCATGGTGGCAGGGTACTTTCTAGTACTCGGCTGGCTAGCTACCCTCAAGTTGAAAATCTGCCGCCAAGCATCTAACGGTGTGTTCCGGCAGCCTCACTTGAGAGCCAGTTCCATTCCAGGCTAGGTGTGCTTTACCATCTTCGACCACACCTTCACTTAACATCAGGTGAGCTGTGATCAAATAACTAGCCTGGCAACCATAAAAAAAAAAAACAGCAGCAAATGGATTTCAATAACATTTGATACGAAGCATAGCCTGATTACCACACAGACGAAATTAATTTGTGTATCAGAAATTATACGTAGTTACAGTTCGAGCGAGTGAAACTATGCGGAACCACTAGTTTAAAACATTTTTCCGTTGGACATGAAAAAACCCAATGATCCGAAAAATATGGTAAACTAAAAAGTTACTTTTGCATACGGGACAGTCACCACACTCGCGAGGAAAGTAACAAGTTTTGCTGAATAATATTTCGAGTTTGTAGGAAAAATCCATTGCTACATCCACTCTTTGTTGAAATGAGTAAAAGCTTTTCTCTTTTCAAACGGGAAAACTTGTTTTTGTAAATAAAATTCAATAAACTGTTACCGGTATCGGATAACTGAATATAATTTCATGCAAACTTTTTACTCCAGCGTGAAAAATAAAACTATTTTCGATATATAACCTTTTATGTTTAAACAAATAGATATAATATTTGGACCACTTAAGTCAAAGCGGCTAATCGACCATAAACATAATTATTTTACTGTGGAAACCGACTTGCATTTGACACATTTTTGTGTTACTTATGCAGGATTACTATTACGTTTCCGATAAAATTAAATATATAAATGAATAAATATCGTAGGACTATACACACAGCGCCATCTGGCGCCAAACTAAGCAGAGCTTGTGTGATGGAAGTCAGATAAATGATAGAATACATAAATACTTTTTTTTGTAAATACATACATACAGAACACTCAGACACAGAACAAACATTTGTTTATTTACAAAATGTTTGCCCTGTGTGGGAATCGAACCCATGCCCTAAAGCTCTCAAGGCAGATATACTACCAATGGGCCAACAGGGCTGTCAAACTTAAAACTCAAAATTAAACGTGAGTATGTAAAATAAAAATCATTTTTGTACCATTGATCGATGATCTTTGACCATCTACACATAAAGCGTCCGTGTTTCACCTGGACGACCTCTGGACGCCCTCTAAGCTAGGACAATACCGAGGAATCTCGGATGGATGGTGACCCTACACCTACCTAGACGACTTCTTACAATAAAATGTGTCACTGCCAACTAAATGACGAACTTTGCTGGCGCAGCGACCATAATTACGCCTCGGCCTCTGATACTACAAAGCGCCGTCTTTCTTGATCTTGACCTACTTTATCTATATTAGAGTAAGTTTGTAGCGATGGTAGTTCAGTCAGTTTACATGCCGAAGGGCGTGGGTTCAAACCTCAACGAACGTGTGGTCGAATATGGTAAAGCACACCCAGCCTGAAATGGAACTAGCTCTCCAGTGAAGCTGCCGGAACACACAGTTAGATGCTTGGCGAAAGATTTTCCACTTGAGGGTGATAGCTAGCCAACAGAGTATTTTAAAATACCTAACCACCATGCTATGGTTTCCCCACGATGTTTTCCTTCACCGGCAGCTCAAGCTCAATGTTAGGTTTGAACCCACGCTCTTCGGCATATGAACCGATCGCGCAAACCACTGATCGCTATCGCTATCATCGCTACATCAGGTGAGCTATGTACACCTAGCTTGTCAACTATAAAAAAGTCTTGACTTGGAGTCTAGTTCGTCTTGGAGACTTGTTTTTGGAGATCTTTAGCCACTTTATCTTAAAACTAAATGACTGAGTGAGATATTTTATGAGTTGAATTTATATTTTGATAAAACAGTAAAACATAACTACTTGTTATAAAAGTCAAAATTTTACAAAATATCAATCTTTCACGATCGCATTCCGTCACAAGTAAAACTACTACTATCTCCTTTCCGTTGATTTCACAAAGAACAGCTGGTGCTCACACAAGCGTAATAATCTCAGATCTCTACGGAAGTCGAGTTTTATCTTGCTTCCAGTTCATTGCTTCTGAAAACCGTATCAAGCTGGTGACGTCACAGAACGACCTCCGAGTTATGATTTTCATTGGTCGAAGAGTACCAGTGATTAATTTATGTAAAGATAACCAAACTCAAGTAGGTTTGACACATTTTAAACTGCCTACCCATAGTTTATTAATAAATAATTTATAATTGATTGATTCAGGTGTTTCTTTGCGGAAGTTCATTTTGAATATTCAAGGTATATATTTAGTTTATTTCCACTTAACAGTCGTTTCAGTTACAACAGTGACCAAGTGCTCGAAGAGTCAACACGTCCTGAGGATGCCTCGTGTAGAGGCGAAACACGTGTCAGCAAGTGCAGCACTTTACAGTTACTGCAGCGAAAAGAAAGATATTAAGACGTGTGGTTATTTTAATTAGACTTTTGTTTAATTATTTTTTAAGTTTATGTCAAAATTAGTTTTAGATATTAAGGGGTTTAATTAATAAACTGTTGTCAAGTTAGTTAAATTTAAGTCCTCATCACTGTTGTATCTGAAACGACTGTTAAGCGGAAATAAACTAAATATATACCTTGAATATTCAAATAATTTATAATCTTTAACAAGATGTTTTCGGTAACAATACAATATTTTATGCAAAACTTATTGCACCAAAGTGTTTATTTTATTCATCTCTGAATCCCTGAAGTCGAAATATTAAAATTTATAAAACAATTGAATGTAGTTACCGTTTTTTTAACTTAATTTTTTATACATTATTATTTATTAATAACAATTTAACCACTGCGCCAAAAATATTTTGCGTATGTTTGTTTGCTTAATTCTTCTAAACTTAACGAATTTTGGTCCTTTGTTGTAATTTTTTTTTCAAAGCTTTAAAAGCTTTTTGATGTTGGTGTCAAGCTCGATAGTATAAAGTGATATTTTCTTGGGAGACGAAAGCGTTGAAGGTGAGAACTTCAAAGCGTAGCAACTTCGGAGTAGCTAGGATGTCGTGAAGTCAGCGCAGAGCGTCGAAAAGACAGTCGCTGTCGCTTTGATCGCAGCTTTAGGGTTAGACGGATATTGTACACTTATTATTTTTTAATTGTGTAATTTGTGTCTAATTACTTTATTTATTTCATTAAATTTTGTTATAATTCTCTAAATATGTTATTTCATCACAGTGTGTCCACAACTTAAGTGACATAAAAATTGTGAACTAATCGTTTAACTTATATCTGGTTTACGGTTGACTGCACAGAAAATCTGCTGGGGGTCATTATCTATGACGTAACAGATTGAACTCTCGTTATTGGCTCGTTGTAAATCGAACGTGATGTAATATTTCATGGAAAAATAATCCTTAGACCGAGGTGTTACAAATTTAAATTTTTTTTACACACCACTAACCCCAAACTAAGCAAAGTTTGTACAATGGAAGTCAGATAACTGATATAATACTTTTTTTGTAAATACATAGTTATAATAAATACATAACATCCAGGCACAGACAGAACAAACATTTATTTATACCACAAAATGTTTGTCCTGGATGGGAGTCGAACCCACGCCCTTCAGCTTTTGAAGCAGACACACATATATACATACACATACATACTACATACATATATATCCGACAATATTTATTTTTTTATTTATGGTGATGTTGTAGTTATTTATATACAATAGTAGAGTGAAAAGAATACCAGCTAAAAAAAAATCTCACTATATAATATAATCTATAGTGATCTATGCTACCTGTTTAGAACTACCATTAATAATAATTTTCTGTAAAGAGTATCCAAAGCAGCGTTGGTAGTATTTTATCAAATTGGGTTAGGCACGGGCAGTAAACGTATCTAAAGGTAACCTACACCTAGGTCGCAAATCTTAGGCACTCTACGGGTTCCTTCCTGACCATGCAAAGCAACGCGATGAACCCACGAAGAAATGAACGACGAACTGTAATAGCTAATCTCCTTTTCTGTAGTGTCATTAAAAAGTTCTAAGATTGTATTGTGATACGCATATTAATTCAAGTACAATACTTGCACTGAAACAATCTAAGATGAAGTAATCTTGTCTACGAGAAACTTGTTTACTCTGACTTTGAAGACAACACACACATAAGTACACACACTACATACCTATTACGTTTTAACAAACACACTAGTAGTGTCCAACTCGATGAGCAATTTAGTTTACTGAAGTTTAATTACTGGCAGTCTTCATTGGAGCAGTGTTTCCCACTGTATTGATAAATACAACAATTTTCTACTGAAAACTCTATTAGATACAACAAAACGTGTTCATAACCCATTTACTGTGGCATAAAAGAACATGGTGGACAGACACACCTGGAGCTTCCGTTTTACGTTCCAATCTTGTGAAAAGTGTAATCACAGTAAGTGATCTCTATAAGCTTGCACATTCCTAGCTATAAAATAAAATTTAAAAACATTGGTATAAGACAAACGTTTTTTCAAATGTCTTTTCTCACTAATGTCATAGTAGACATAGTAATAGGCCTCATTTAATTGAGACAAGAATTAGAATTATTTGAGTACAAGTTTTAACGATATAGCTGGTGACGTGTATAATTTCAGGTCTGGTAGTACTCTTTTGTTCTGATAGAGGAACTGTCATTGTGGACGTTACTCTCCATATCTGGCATTCTCCTTAAGATATTTAGTTTTCCAATATACCTAGCTATTGCCCGAATGAAATACTATCTTTCTTCGACGCAAATACAACAGGTACATAAAGGTACACACCGTCATACACGACACCTGAATTTCTCTATAACAACAACAGTTTGTTGCATGTCAGAAAATTAAAGTACAATAAATTACATAGCTAATTGAAATAGTCAAAATAATTTTAAAAATCTCTAATAATTATGATAAGCGAAAGTTTATCTTAATTAATTTATATAGAAACTAAAACTTTTGAAATTCAAATTAATATTAACTCACTTACATTATTATCCATCTCTTCTCTCACATTATAGTATATTACAACAAGTCATTTATTGCCTAGCAGCCTAAAGTCGCAAGCCGTATAACCTTGGACCTCACATCGCTCACCCTTTCTACATGCTGCGCCTACCCACATTAAACTACACTCGACTATCCTTTTTATGATTTCGCTCAAACCTTGTATTAATTAATTAAAATAAGACTGAAGCCGGAGGTTGAATCGTGGCAGCTGAAACAGGATTACCTAGTATAGCTGCCAACGAAAACTCAAATTGATTCTATAAATTTGTATACTCAAATTGATTCTATTTGTATTTGTATACTTACAACTGGTTGTTCTGTGGTTAAAATAATATAGAAATTAATTTTGTAAGTACTACATTGTAATGATATGATATGTGCATTAAATTAAATTGAATTTAACTACGAGTGAATATGTCGTAATGAAACAAGGATCAATAACTGAATGATTGGAATAACACGTAGAGTCAACAAATATTTGATGTTGAATGCATTCGCGCATGAAGATACTGAAAACAACAGACATCTGATACAAATAAGAGCCTGAACTGTTAATCAAGCATACAACCGTTTCTTTACCGCCTCGTCTAACACCTGATCGTTCATTGCGATTGCTCCGCCGGCGATCGCTTTCCCGAATGAATTGTGATTCAAAGATATCCTAGGCAGCAGACACCTTCCATATAATTATATCAGACAATACATTAGCAAAACAGCGTTGATATTTCATCAGTACATCAGTTATAACCTTTAACAGACCAATAAATAATTATTTGGGACAGCTGATTGTGGTATATGAATTAGCCTTGTTAGATAAATCGTAAAAAAAACAGTTAATCCAGATCCGTTACTTTTCTTTGAGTTAGCTGTTTTTTGCTATTTTTGGGCTAGTCAATATAGTAAAAGTTGAGCTCGTAATTATTAATGCAATGATTTAATTTACTGTTTTTGGTGTACACAATAAAAGGTTTCTATTTACATATCTGTCTAAAGAGTTAGGTTTCTCTGTAGCGTCATGTTCTCTTATGATTACCTACTATCACTACCGATATCCCTGTATAATGACTAATACTAATGTTTACAAGAGATTACTCATGTTTGATTGTGTCAGACACTTTTATGTCAATTAATCAGGGCGTGGCTGTGTCGTAGACACGGCTGTTTATACGTAAATACGTGTACGGGAAACATTTTCTAACACTATGATGTCACTTCGATTTCCATGTTTCAGTCCTCAGGACTTTATAGGCGTCTAAGTACAA
This sequence comes from Biston betularia, assembly GCA_905404145.2. Taxonomy (NCBI): domain Eukaryota; kingdom Metazoa; phylum Arthropoda; class Insecta; order Lepidoptera; family Geometridae; genus Biston; species Biston betularia. Next base: position 5,251,804 of record FR989877.1, read on the forward strand.
CGAAGTCGTTGGTTACCTAACTTTTGTATTTCATCTGCCAAATTGCTTACAACTTATATGTTCTGGCACTCGGAAGGAGATAATATATTAGGTACTGTCATGCGTATGAAAGTTTCTGGTGTGAGGCAATTTTGATCAATTCTTTTTGTTTTTGGGAACCTGGCGGTAGCGGCCCAAAATACGGGTAAAATAAAATAAAAATACGATATTATGAATATCGGCAAAACCTAAGAAAATAAATTACTTATTGGTAAGCGTACTCCATCTTAGACCACACTACTGTTCAACATCTGGCAGGGTGTTTGCGAGACAATTCAGAGTAAAAAAAAAGTTTAGACAGATATTTTAGCTAACGACGTCACAGTTTTATTTTAAAAACTTGTTTCAGTAATTGTACTCATTAACAGTTTTTAACAATAACATAGGTGTGCAATGAGAAAGTTAATTTGAAAACAAGAATATACGACCGCTTATAAAATACTATAAATATAGTCAGAAAATATGTAAAAAAATAATTTACATACACATACATAATAATATGTACGTATGTACAATGCACATAAATGTAATATTATACGATTGTCAGTATCGTCGTACTTTTGATGAGATTTTTATTGCTATTACTACTAGTCACTTTTTCCGCCATACAAGAATATACCCACCTTCCTTCTTCTTGGGGCGTCGCGTCGGGTAAAAAGAAGAAAATTCACGGATATTAATTTATTTGCACCAATTACGAGTGCTAATTGCATGCGTTCGCAACATTTTACGCTAACAAATGATCAACAGTAAAAAGTCTAAAAACCGCGGTCCAATCCTCAACACGCAATTACTGTTGGGCAGATCAATCAACTGTACATTTTTCATGGAAATGGAAAACATTTTAATATTTTTCAAACACAAAATATATTCACGGGAAACCCTGAGGGAACCCGAATCGAGTTTGGATGTTTATAATTAATTTTTACTGGATATTTTAGGAAACTCATTTTGTTTTTTTGTTTTTTTAATATTTAATGACTTATCTATGTGTGTAAAAACCGTTTTAAAATAGCTTATTTTAAAACAGTTTTTTATGTATATAGTTAAACTTTTCCATTCGTAGATTGTTTCGTTTTTATATTATTCTTTACTGATGACACCGCATCGTTAATATAACTAGTTTAATTATTATCAATGACGTGCATACATGTTCTACGTACTAGACAACATTACCAAATACACACTTTGTTCAACTCAACTGTAGAGCAGTGTATACCTATATAATTCTTTGCTTTATATCTGGGTTCTCTTAATGTATGTATTATAAGAACATATTTATGCATATTAAAAGTTTACCAAGTTTCGAGTGCGCCAGATGGATAGCGCCATACAAAAATGTCCTCAAATATGTATTAATTAATGATAATTTACGTATTAATAAAAAATCTTGCATAATCAAGGCATGGTCTTGGCAGCTTTCTAAATGGAAAAAATCCAGTGGTTCTCAACGTTGACTGCACAGCACCCTACGTCAACTGAAATTGCTAGCAGAGGTCAGTTGGCCTCATAGGCGCACCAAACGGGCCAGTCACTACGTGGCGTGATAAACGACACGTCCCTAACACGCCGCGATGACTGATGGTCTATGTAGTTCTTTTGTCACGGAGTATATAAACAAGATGCGCCTCTAAGAGGTGATGTTTTAAAATGTAATTTATAAACTTGCACGATTTGAACACATAATTTTATTAGTAGTAGATGATGCTATTTTTGTATACTGTGCACGATTAAATCATCATAATTACGTTTTAAAATAAATAAATTACTGTGGATATTTTACACAACGCCATCTAGCCACAAACTGAGCAAAGCTGAAAGAAGGAAGGCGGAGATTCCTTCAGCGTTGTGGAGGTTCAGTTTATATTTTCAAAATGATTTTTAGTCACAATCAAGTCTACTTCAAGATGCAGGCAAATAGTTGTGACTTTATCGCTTTACTGTGACGCGGATTACAGCTAGCAAAATTACAGGGCTGCTGAGACTACCCATGAAAAGTCTCAAAGTAATGAGCACCAAAGCGGCCATGTCCTCGACTTCTTGTTACTATTCAACTTCTGTATATTTCGTAATGAGAGCTTCTCGTTCATCTCATTACTTTTACATTAAAAAAAAAACTACAAGCTTCTACGGAGTTTTGGAAACAATACGAAACATATTTTTCATCACATTGTAGGTATAATTTTCTCACAGTAATGCACATAATTAGCACTATTTATGATTAAAACATTAACTTCTTAAAATAAACCCTTGAAAAACACAAATTGTCGAAAATAACAAAATGTTCGCTGCATTATTTACCACTAGCTGCGCCCCGCGTTGTTACCTGCTACATGTTTTCGGGATAAAAAGTAGTCTATGAGTCAATCCAGGCTCTCAGCTAACTCCATACCAAATTTCATCAAAATCCCTTCGAGTAGTTTTTGCGTAACAAACATCCATCCAAACTTTCACATTTATAATATTGGTTTTATGCAATCTTTTCTTCGAGATCTTTTAATTCACTGGCAAAGCGAGCTCGAGCGAGAATTTGAACTCGCACCTTTCGACGTGCATTTCAAACGGCACAAACTTCAGCAATATGCAGCTATTTTAATAAAGACAGTTTCAATTTAGTCTGCAGACGTAGGTACGAGTAGAATCTACCTCATTTACGATATCATTGGTTGGACTAGAGTTCTTGCACGCATTTACAAAACGAACTTTTTACTCGCACAAGTCGTTTATTTGTTAGTGCTCGTGACTTGTAGAGTTGTGACAGACAGAGACAGACGGTTCGAGAATTATGATGTTCAGGGACGGACTACCTATCATTTATAGACAGAAAAGCCGATCATTTTTGAGCAACTTATTGGCATAATAATTACCTATGTGAATGTTGTTGTTTTTTATGGTTGACAGGCTAAGAGTTTGACCATGGCTAAGTGATGTCAAGTGTTGTCAAGTTTGACAGCGGATCTGACAAGAGTACGTAAATGGAAACTGTTTTTTTCGTACATTTCTTTCGTTTACTTATTTCGTAATTCGCAAATCTTTTTATAAATTACATAATATTCGCTATACAGAGTTTTAAACTGGTGGACAACACCGAAAGGGGTTCATCGTGCTGTCTATAAGAATGAACAACTTTTACTAAGGACACAAATTGAGACAAAAAGCAAAATGTTTCATCGTTCATCGGTCATCGGTTAATGCACTTTTACAACGAAACAGTTGATGAACACAATTACTTTCTTTTGATTTAGTACATCCCGTGTAAGCGTATAACCTTGTAAAGGCGAAATTTTTGTTACTTTTACCTAATGATAATTGTGAAATGTCGAAAAAATTGTACATACAAAACTAAAGATCTTGTAAATTATGAAAAAAAAAATGTAATAAGATGTGATCCATAGCTCCCAAACATTAAAAGAAAAAAATCCTTCCTTTGAGAAACATATACTCAAAGAAATGTGCTCGATAAGTTAATAAGAACTGGAATAAATCAGCTAGAGTCTAATTCTGTCATACATACAAACAAGTCAAACAATACTTTTAACATGACCAACCTAAACAGATCTCTAAGCTAAACTGTTTCTTAGCATAGAAAGGCTCTATGATCACTGGACGTTGATACTGAATTTGATAAATAAACACATATATACACTCATCCGATGTTTGTATGGTGTAATACTTCTTGTAGACTTCGCATTACGTAAAGTCAATTTATGCTAAAGGAATTTACTGAGAGAAAAAATATACGACGATAAGAAAGTTAAGGCTCAATATCATTTTCCTAAGTGCAAAAACGAATTACGTTAGAAAATACGTAAAAATCATTATTAAAGTTGAAAATTCTGACATTGTGTTTAGGTTACTTTTTTGTAGGTAAAAAGTTTTTTTAAAATATTTTTTACCGATAGTAAACTTTATTTTATGAATCTAATTTGTATATTTTGGCTTCCGATTTCATATATACATAACATATTGATTTTTTAATATGTTATATGCGAGGCTCTGGGCCGCTGGTATAGCAGCCTCAGTGGGTGAGATAGAAGTGTTAGTATTATTGAAATGCGGTCAGTGACATGACAGTGACTTCGCGGTGACATGAATGAAGATGTCTCACGTAATTTAGTGGCATCCTTAATTTCTGCTGTGGCTTTACAGTGCCACAATACATGCTCTACAGTTTATTTCTCCTGAAAGCAGCCACGAAAAAGCTTGAAGACGTCATAAAGTGCGCAGAATATGTATGCCCTTGCCATGTAAAACAAAAGACTACCTATACATAGCTATTTTGGCACATTTGGCTTTGACAATTAACATGATGTAAACAAATTTTATATCATAGCCTCATAAAAGCGATATTGGAGCTTGAGTAACGTTTAAAGTAAAATAATCCAGATGTTTGTACCAATAAAGCGAAAAACAACACGACGTACGTGTATGGAAGAGGTTATTTTGGCTATCCGTGACTTGAAAATGACAGATTTTCTTTTGGTTTGCCATTGTCTTTTAGGCTCTGAAAGTAGCTTATATAGCCTACTATGTAACATCACTAGAGGTCAAATGGAAGTCGAGTTTATTTTATGTACTTTATTAAAACAAACACCATCTCATAGTACATCTCGTAGTATAGTGGTCGAATTGGACTTATTAACGGACCGGAGCGCATTTCCCTCCAAACCTTTCGACAGGTATTTTAATTAAGTTAAGAGTACTTACTTAAATACGAATGAAATAAAAAGAAACTACTTAATATTTTATTATAAAACTTTCCGAAATACAATTTCGCTTTTTTGTCGAACCAGAACTATGCAAGGAACACTTTTACAAAACGGAACGGTGATTTCACGAAACGGAACGGCGTTCTGGTCCATTTCAAGCACTCGGTAGCATACAGAAAACGCGCGTCCGTAATAAATGTGTAGCAGTGGAACCACATTTTTTTCCTTATTCCTGCCACCTTTAAACTTGAAGAGATGCGGATAGGTTTTGACAAAAAGTGGAACTTCGATAACAACAACAACAACAACAAAATATATAACTTGAAGGTAAACGCTATCTACACGATTGTCTCCGTCTTAATCCCAACACTGCTCGCAAGCAACTAGACTTACTACTTCTTAGTTTTACTTAGATAATGTGATAAAACACCTCGACACTTTTGTCATTATCTTGAAAACAGTAAACAATTTATCACCAATACATAAAAGACAGATTAGAATGGAAAAGGCTCTAAAGAGGCTACCACAGGCTTTTATGGCATTATTTATTTCAATTTCATTGGACTTTTGTCTCGCTTTATCCACAGGTGAAGGAGTGAGATGAGTGTTTTAAATTTCTTGTCCTACATTAGCATCTCGTTTGTATTATATAGGTATGTTTCTGCCAGCTTTTATACCAGCCAATTAATTTTTACCAAAGACCGGTTATTTATCATAAAATCGAAAAAATAAAAATCAATGATGGTGAAACCTTGTTTTAAAATCTGTCTCGAAGTTTAGAAGTGAGCAAATGAGAAAAAGAATGAAACTAAGCAAACTAACAGATATGCGAAAAGAGATTTTATTTTATACTACATAGTGACTAGCTATGACTTTAGTTCGACCTTTCGATTTACTATTGAGACAAACAAGTTCACTGGACTTTTTTCTAAGAACGTACTAACTTGAAAATCACTTACTTTCATGGAAATGTCTTTTATGATAATTTCTAAAGTTTTCAATGGCTTTTCATTTGGTCAATTGAAATCGTGCCAAGATAAATTTATAAAGCTAGCAAATGGACTTAGTAAGCATTAGTGATTCTATTGAGATACAATTCCAAGATATTTCGGGAATACAGCCACAAGTAAACGAATAAAGTTCATCCCCGGAGCAAATATTCAGACTCTATTTTTTTTTTGTTTTTGGCAACGTGCTTCGTGCATTTCGATATTTTCAAATGTTTTGGCAAGTTAAGTCATATAAAATATAAAAAAAATTACAAAAAGTCAATGCTTCACCATATTATATCACTTTTATTTACTCACATACACATTTTACACTTTTTGCACAAAACAAAACTGTACGTAAAAACTAAAAATAAACACAAATTTAAAGCAAATAAAGCAAATAAAACAAAAGCGGCTGTATGATTTTTCCGCATTCCCGCCAAAAATGTTTAAATTCTTTATTTATATCTGAATTTGGAATAAGAATGATTGACGCTTTACCAATGAATATAAATCATAGTGAACATGGCTTAGAACACAAGTGTCCTAAATTCCATATTAAAAAATGTGTCATCATACCTAATGTACTTTTGTAGCAATGATAGCCCAGTAGTTAGCACAGTCGGTTCACATAAATTAATCCAGAATAAAGAAAGCTAGTATTACACCCATGATTGATTTATTCTTATGAAACTGTGCCTAATGGGAACATGGCCAAATACGATATTATGGTCGCAAACAAAGATAGGCATGGCTAGAGTCCAACCACAGACTTAAAAAGAAAGGTAACTCTAGATAGCAAAAACCATTACAATATTTGTTTGAGGTTAAGGCAAATATTTTTTAAAACCGTCTGTTATAAGTCAGTATTTACATTAATTTGTACGCCGGTAACTTAAAAACAAGTGTTCCTGAAATTTTGTAAGCGAGTAGTTTGTGTTAATATTATTTTGGTCACTATTTCTTTAACGTACCTGTCATCTGTAGAATGGCTTACCTTTGTTTTTTTTCTTTGGGTTTGGCGTCGCGTTTTAGGATTTGCCAGTGTCAAGTATTTATATATTTTCAAGTTTCAAAAGTTAAATAAGTGTCCTCGTAGCTAAAGTTATAGTCAAAGTCCAGTCTTGGTCAAGTACAGTCCGTGTCAGTCAAGTCCAGTCATGCTTTAGTAAAGTAGTGGTGTCTTTACTATAAAGCATCGATGGAGTTTTGGAAGCAACACGAAAAGTCATGTGTCATCATGACACGACACGACTCTTCCCGCGTTCCCGCCAAAACTCCCCTTACCTTTGTTTTAATTAAAAACCGATCTGTTCCATATTTATATCTCAGCGTGTAGTGACAACTTGTCAATGCAGTAATTTTGCGTTGTCTAACCTACATAGTCTCTGTTAGTCTGATACGGTTGAAACGCGAGCGTGTTCTATCAGCTCAGCGCATCGGGCCTCTGTAACGCTGAGTCCGACCGCCTTCATCTCAAGGGCTAGGACAAACCTGCAATGGGACCTTCTTGACGACAAAATAAAATGATACTATTTTGTTTGTTCGAGGTACGAGTATATATAGAGTTGGTGGTAGATTTCCTTAGCAGGAAGTCGTCTAGGTAGCTACCATCGCAGTACCAGATACTCTACCGCCAAGCTACGTAAAAATACTATTGTGTTTATGTCCGGTTTAAAAGGCAGTTTACGAAATCACAGGGCTGTTGAGACTTACCGTCGTAAGTCTCAAAGTAATGAACGCCAAAGCAGCGATGCCATGGACTTTGTTTTACTTCTCAAAGTTCTGTGTATCACTGCAATTGTCATGGGCAGGCGTTATCTCTTATCATCGGACTAAACACTTCGATTCCACATTCTTCATACGTACATCTCCGACTACGACCTCCTGTTAAGTAAAACTACCACCAAGTATCAGTCAGTTAAACGCAAGCCTATTTGTAATTGAATACACTGTCGCATGGATAAAGTTGCATCCTAGTGGAATTTTACCTTAAGGGTACTTTGACTTTGGTTGCTAGGAGTTAATGAGGTGTGTGATTAGAACTTGGTTAGTTATCTTTACTGGGGTAGTTCAAGTTATTGGTTATGGTAATAAACTGCAAACATTGTAAATGTTATCCCATTTGATTAGGGACATTGTGTTACATGATTTTCAAAGAGATGATAAATAGAACTGTCATCGAAACTTTTGTAACGTGTTTTTTTTTCTCTTAGCAAATAATGTAGAATTATAGGATAGAAAATATTTTCATATACTACATCATAGAGAACTCACATTTTCACGTAGTCATCTGGATTAGAGGTTATTATATATTTCTTTTATGTTTGACAAGCTACGTGTTTGACCACAACTCAACTGATGTTAAGTGACGGCGTGGTCGAATTTGGTAAAGCATACCTAGCCTGGAATATAACTAGCTCTCAAGTGAGGCTGCCAGAACACACTTGTGGCAGATTGTCAACTTGGGTGGTAGCCAGTCGAGTACTAGAAAATACCCTACCACCATGCTATGATTTCCTCACGATGTTTTCTTTCATCAGCAGCTTAAGCTCGTTGTTGGGGATTGAACCCACGCCTTTCGGTGTGTCACGACCACGCTAACCACTGAACTGTCATCGCTATATAGCTTTGCACAATTATATATTTGCGAGAAATTGTTAAGCATGTACATATTGATGTATTTGTTATATGTAATGTTGTAAATATCTAAATAAATATATTTTCAAAAGACTAGTGTTTATTTGAGTATCTAATATCCTTAACACAACTAAAATAGTTGATCTTGTTTAAACAACCAAGCTTACATACACAATATTTTATGTACGAAACAACGTCTCGCTACGAAGCGTCGCGTCGTAGCACGTCATGTATCCGTAGACAGCTACGACGTGCTACGCCACTGCGATACTGCTACAAACAGACAGCGAAACAAGAAATTCCTGCTTTTATTCCGCTTTTACAGCTCTTGGACAGATTTATAAAAATTCTGAAATTTTCCCAAGCAAAGCCTTGCAAACAGTTTTGTTTGTTTTATTACAAGAATAAAAAGCGAATGTCAAAGAATTTTAAAATGTAAGGATGCTCGCTAGAATCTTAAATTAGCTTATGCATGCTTGACTATAAGCTTAGGATACACAAAACAGAAAGAGTTTCATCATTATAAACAATTTTTACTGTAGACAATATTATAAAATCGCGTAAAAATACCAATATACCATTTGTTTTACTCGGAAATTTTATTCTTTTTCATACCTATCCAGTTAGGAAAGGAAAGAAATTTCCGATTTCATCATCGATTTGACAAAAGGTGATGTCGAGTCGTGATCAAAGCGGGTCCAATATCTTCGAGGCATTACCATAAAAGGTCCATATTTCGCGTCCTATTGTCGATCGCGCTCAAAGGGGTTTGTCTCTCACACGTAAAATAGGTCAAGTGACGGATGAACGATTGCCACAGAGCGGGTAAAAAGAGGAGACGGCATACAAACATTTAAACGATGATAGCTCAGTGGTAAGTGCAGTCGGTTCACACGCCGAAGGCCTTTGCATGATTGCAGGGTATGCAATCCAAGCACCTAACGGTGTGTTCCTGAAGTGAAATTCAAGCGACAGTGAAACTCTTTTGTAAACTTTGTGTGTTGTGTTTATTCCATACATTGTAGTAACCTAGAAACATATCAATTTGCACACCAGTAAATTTAAAAAAAAGGCAATAGCTATGACTTGTTTGATATGGTATTACGTAATAATCCTTCAGACTTTTATTGATCTACATATATTTTTATCTGCAACGTCTTAACTAGAATAGGTAAGTAGGTATTTGCGTGTCTCACATAGCTTTCCAAGCTTATGTGCCTACATTGTGTCTTATCTGCGATAGTTAGTGGAAAAAATTCAATTTAATTCAAATAGCGTTTTTTTTTTAATGGTTGACAAGCTAGTTGTTTGACCACTGCTCACCTGATGTTAAGTGAAGGTGTGGTCGAAGATGGTAAAGCACACCTAGCCTGGAATGGAACTGGCTCTCAAGTGAGGCTGCCGGAACACACCGTTAGATGCTTGGCGGCAGATTTTCAAGTTGAGGGTGGTAGCTAGCCAGCCGAGTACTAGAAAGTACCCTACCACCATGCTACGGTTTCCTCACGATGTTTTCCTTCACCGGCAGCTCAAGCTCATTGTTGGGGTTTGAACCCACGCCCTTCGGCATGCGAACCTACCGCGCTAACCACTGAGCTATCATCGCTACAACAGCTAGAGCTAATATCGCGTATACATACATAGCGTAATTTTTTAGTAGGTAATATATTGCAATATTGACATTGTTTTAATATTTTGGGCGCAAGAGATTAAACCAAGCTTAACTAAGGCGACGTAGTAAATAATTTAAAAATGAGTAGCAAAGTCTCAAGGCCAAAAGTCGCGTAAACTAGTGATAATTACATAATCAGCCCTTTTAAGACGACGCCTAAAAATATTATTTTTTTATGTAAAAGTAATGAGATGCCGTCCTGATGTTAAGAAAGATTCATAGCGATAAATAGGACTTTGAATAATAAAACAAAGTCCAGGGCATCACTACTTTGGCCTTATTACTGTTAGACGTACGATGGTTAATCTCAACAGCCCTGTAATTTTGCTAGCTGCAGTAGGTACCGTTCAAACCGGAACACAGTAATACTTACACATATACTGTTTGGCGGCAGAATATCTGGTCCTGAATAAAATAATAAATAAATAAATATCGTAGGACTATACACACAGCGCCATCTGGCCCCAAACTAAGCAGTGAAGTGAAGTGGTACTTACCTAGACGACCTACTGCTAAGAAGATTATCCTCAAGTGAGCCATGGCTTTTTTATTTAATGGCTCTTGTTGTAGGCCGTAGATGGCCTTTACAGCGTCACTGGTGGTCACTTTGGCGAACGCAGATGGCCCTGAGCCTATAGTTTAAGGGCGACTAGCGCAAGGTCATCTGAAATATACGAACCTCGGTTTGGGTCGTCCGCGTCGTTGGAGAAGGGAACCTGACTCGCCACAGCCCAGAAGGGTGAGTCCTTAGGCATACAAAAGGTTGATCTAGGCGCGTGAGTTGAGAAAATGTGAACTATTTTAAGTGATCTTCAACACAGACAAGACAGATCTGGGGAGTCCACGTCCTCGCCGGCGAGATCATCGTGTGAAGGTGTGCGAGCCAATGCCTTCTCCTCTTTTTATTTGTTCCATGACGTTTGCACACCGATTTGTCTCCGTCGTAGAGTGACAGGAAGAGTTTAATGTAGTAGGAGAGAGTAGATGTAAGGTGGTTTAATGTAGTAGGTGTAAGGTGTATAATGTAGAAGGTGTGTAATGTGGGTGAGTGGTGTAAATGCGTTGTGGTTATGAAGTGTTGCTTTCGATGGATATATGAGAGACACTGAGTGGGACGCCTGATGTGATTATAAAGCTTCATACACATCGATAGCTTGTATACTTGTATTTGTCGTGATTAGATGAGTTGATATTAGATTATACTTACTACTTAACTATCGCGTGAGATTTTAATGATGTGAAATGCAATATATGTGTGTTAATTCATTCAATAATAAAAAAATTGTATGCGTCTCTGGGCCCTGAGCTGTGCGGTGTGGGTTTGGTTTCCGCCCAAGACAAACGTTATGGTGACGAATATTGATGTTTGTTTTGTTTGGATGTTTCTATGTATTATTTATAAGTAAGTATGTATTTCCAAAAAAACTATATTTTTTTAGTGTAAAAATAATGAGACGAACGGACATAGAACGTGGAGTAGCGAAACAAAGTCCGGGTCATCGCTGCTTTGGCGTTTATTAATAATAATAATAATAATTTATTCCTAAAGAATACATGACACATACAGATAAATGGTTCGTAGATTTTATACTTTCCGATTTCAGTAAGAACGGTCAACGGGCCCCAAACTAGGCAAAGCCTGTATCTTGGGCGCCCTGTTACAAGTAACTGTTTACTTTGATTTACACTGCAAGTTGTACACTTTTATGTTATTTATAATTTATAAATTGTATATTAGATATTCAATCCCTATTCAACTTCTTATAACTTGCTTGCAAATATACTAATTCTAAATCTATTAATAAATTCTTATATGTAAGCATGTGCTGTATTTGTGTGTATACGCGCGTGTATGTGTATGTTTGTGTATATATGTGTGTGCGTCCATGAATGAGTGTGTTATGTGTATGACGTTAAGCACTTCCATAAAACATTAAAAAGAGAATAAAAGAAGTGGCTTAGACCCGGGTGAGTGGGCAGTGACATAGTGAGTAACGGTATGCTTGGAGGTAAGTAAAACTATTACGTATTACTTTGAGACTTTCGATAGTTAGTTTCAACAGCCCAGTAATTTCGCTAGCTGCAGTCACACCGGAACACAGTAATGTTTACACACTACTGCTTGGCGGCAGAAAATCTGGCACTGCGGTTGTACCTACCTAGACAACTTCCTGCTGTGGAAATCTACCATCAAGTAAAATGTTATCTAGTTCTAGAAGTACAAGCTTTTCGTTCAGTATTTGTTTATTGCTTTCTAGACATGCAAGCTTCATCGTATACCGCATCATAGCTATCATCATCATCATCATCATCCGCCTTTTGTAGTCCACTGCTGGACATAGGCCTCTCCCAAGATACGCCACTCAGCTCGATCTTCGGCGTTTCGCTTCCATCCACCATTAGCTCTCTGGCGAATTACGTCGTTCCGGATATAATCCCTTTAGAGAAATACCAAGTATAGTTCTCTCCATAGCTCGCTGAGCGACTTTAAACTTGTGGACTGTTCCCGCTGTGAGTGTCCACCTTTCGGCTCCGTAGGTCATGACTGGTAGAACGCACTGGTTAAAGAGCTAAAGTGGTTTTGTCTTGAGACTTTGCGGGATGGGTGACGAAAAGACTCGACGTAATTTTCCGAATGCTGCCCAGCCCAGCTGTATCATCGCTTAACATCAGTCAAATTGAAAATAAATAGTAAAATATGCGTACACATACACGTGTGTATTTCAAATTAATACACACGACGTGTCAATTTACGTACGTAAATCTTAGGATAATAACTGCAGCTCAAAAGGTAATTTTCAATTTCGCACCAAGGAAACATAATTTACGAACCTTTTTCACGCTTGGGTTCATAAACAAATTTAACAAGGTTTCTTTACAAAGGTAACGAAGCAAATGAAATTGTTTCAAAAGTATCCCTCATAAGAGCGTATATCCACGACTGTTTAACTTCGACAACAGCTCACAAACACTCGACATTGCGTATCCTAATTCTTAACTTTAAAAATAAATAAAAGTTGCAAATGCGACCGTCAGTCGAGGCACGTACGACTCTTTGGCCGAGTTTCTCGTTTGGGCAACATTTACAAAATATCTACACGTCACCTGAGTAATAAATGTGCTAAAGTTTTAAATGTATTTAATTTCTTTATTTAGTAAAATGCATGTTGTGGTGAATGGTGTTGTATGTGGTGCACTGTCCATCGTGTTGCAGGGACGGCGATCCTATCAAAGCTACTTTGGATACTCACTTTAGCTATATTATAGGAACTTATGATTATTTTACTATGATAACTGACGTAGTTTTGACCCATTTTTAGGGTTCCGTACCCAAAGGGTAAAACGGGACCCTATTACTAAGACTCCGCTGTCCGTCCATCTGTCTGTCTGTCCATCTGTCACCAGGCTCTGTCTCATGAACCGTGATATTTAGATAGTAGAAATTTTCATAGATGATGTATTTCTGTTCTGTAACAACAAATACTGAAAAATAGAATAAAATTCATGTTTAAGGGGGCTCCAATACAACAAACGTGTTTTTTTGTGCGCGTGTCCGACTCGCAATTGGCCGGTTTTTTTGTTTTACAATAACGTAATTTTGACCCATTTTTGTTCAGCCTTTTTTGCGTAATTGAGTAGGTAACAAACACCAAATTTTTACATTTTTAATGTTAGTAGGATAGAATAGATAGGTTTTCTTTGAGAGTAACTAATGTCCTTGACATGGTTACTAAAGAGTATCTGCGTCAAGCTCTGAGAATTATACCTAAAACGTGTCCTCACGCTTCATCGTAACTTGATACTCTGATTAAAGGGTGCTGTCACCTTGACTAACCCCGCCACGATCGAGACAAAGGCGTTCTTGTGGCCATTATGCGTCGAATACCCGAGATATTTTGATAGATTGTAGACACTTCGATCAAAAACGTGATTAATAGTACATTCGAGTTAAGCACAGGTATACGTTATAGGTAAGTAACTAGCGAAACAAAGAAAATGTAGTCGTGCTAGACTATTAGATAAAGTTGAAAAGTCAGCGATGGCAGACTTTTGACTTTTTTTGGTGTGATGACTCCAAAATTTTAATGTATAATAAATTGCCTAAGTGTATTTTACAGATTAAATCATAGCAAATTAAAATAAAAAAATTAAAAAACCGGCCTAGAGCGAGTCGGACTCGCGTACGAAGGGTTCCGTACGTAATATAGCTACAATTACTTTATTAAAGGTAATTGATTGATTCAGGCGTTACTTTGCGGAACTTCATTTTGAATGTTTAGGATATATATCTAGTTTATTTCCGCTTAACAGTCGTTCTTTGTATGTTTTATATTTTTAACCTCTTGATCAAAATAGAACATTTTTATGAATTTGGACGTATGTATCTAACTGCGGGTATCGTAGCTTTCAAACCGAACTGAATTTTCAACTGATTTTGATTTAGTTTTTTTTTTTTCGTTTGAAAGCTGTTCTTAGCTATGATTCAAGTAGGTTTGTTTGGCCATCTGAATATTAACAGTTATTAAAAAAAAAACATTACATTTTTAAGAGATTCTGTGACTGATTTTATTTAATGACAAAACGGCACCAATTTAATAAAACATTTTTAAATGTAGGCTTTGCGTTAATTACAGAACAACGTCCATTTAAGGCTTTACGTATTTAACGAACCAAAAATACAAGGAAACGGTTTACGTGCTTCCTTTTACAATTTCATGTCCTTCTTTTTGGTCAAAACAATTTATTTTATTCGTGCTAACTAAAAAAAAAAGTTTAAGTTTTTGAAAAGGTTTTAGGTATATTTGTACGACATCTGTACTGTCAATTTAACTTATAGTTACGAAATAATCTTCGTTAGAACACAGAATCTTTAACCATCGTTGTAGAGCATGCCCCTTCAAGTGGAGTACGATGTTTGCGATGAAATTAATCCAGTGTATAAGCAATTTGCGTACCAAATATCATCCAAATCCGTCCAGCCGTTACAATTGAATAAAGTAACAAACATGCTCAGTATGGAGACCGCATTATGCGGTGCATTGTTTAAGGCTAGAAAGAATCCAAAAAAAATTTCTATGGCACTTAGCCTTTTCTGTAAACAAAGAAAAAACCATAAGGTCCTACAACAAGAGACTGGTATATTTTAATATTGAGTCATTAACAGACCGCCGAATCAAATTAGACTTGATATTCGTTCATAAGTTGGTACACAACAGAATCGACTGTCCTGATCTCTTATCAAGGTTTAAATTTAGAGCTCCATTTAGATACCCACGGAAACCTATAACTCCTTTCGCTCCTATATTTCGAAGAACCGTGCTGGGGGCCAATTCACCTGTCGTGAGATTTAGTAATCTGGTCAATAAATACCATGTAAAAGATCTTGATATTTTTGGAGATTCTCTGTCACAGTTCAAGTCTAATTTAAATGTAATGATGGCTAGTGCTGAGAACAAGCTGTATTGTTAAATTGGTGAATTTTTATTGCTTTGATTTATTTGTTTTATTAGTATTGGTTTTGATTTTAATTTTGATTTATTTAATTTTGATTTGATTTGAATTTTAATTTGTATAATGTTTTTTTGATTCTTGTTTTTGTGATAGTTTTGGTTTTGGTTTTAATTGTAATTGATTATGAATTTGATTTTAATTTAATTTAATTTTGATTATGGTTTTGCTAATTTAATTTTTATTATGGTTTTTATTTTGATTTTAATTTTATTGAATTAATTTTTGATTTTAATTTAATTAATTGTATTAATATATTTAATTGCATGTTGTGCTTCTTTAAATAAGCAACACAATTAGCTAGAGAATTATTTAAGTGGTATAAAATTATGATAATAATTATTGTAGTTGTTAATATGAAGCCTCAATAAATAAATAAATAAATAAAATGCATACAAACACGTATTTTCACTTTTATAATATAAGTGTAATTTTAAAAAAAGTTTATCTATACTAATACTATTATAAAGAGGAAAGATTTGATTGTTTGTTTGTTTGTATTGAATGGGCTCCGAAACTATTGAACCGATTTCAAAAATTCTTTCACCGTTGGGAAGCTACGCTATCTCCGGGTGACATAGGCTACTTTTTATTACTGTATTGCCACGGAACGGGAATTACGAGGGTGAAACCGCGAGGCGTCCGCTAGTAAATGATAAAAAAGACAAAAATAATTATTAAAAAGTTGTCGCTGCCAGTAACCATATTACAAGTATAGTATAGCCATAGTTTTGCTTAGTTAGGAGCTGAATGGCGTTGTGTGAAAAGTCCCACAATAAATTAAAAAAAACTTTTTGAAATGGGCATTAACGGCTAAAAGAGTTTTGGCGGGAACGCGGAAAGAGTCGTGTAGCTCCGTTGTATTTTTTTCCAAAACTAGTGTTTTGTCGAGTGTTTATGCATAAAAATGGTAGTGTTTTATTCATAAAGTGCCGAATCACAAGCGCGAGTGTGGGAAAATGATATAATGTGGTGATACATGACTTTTTGTGTTGCTTCCAAAACTCCATCGAAGCTTTATAGTAAAGTCACCACTACTTTACTAAAGCATGACTGGACTTGACTGACACGAACTGTTCTTGACAAAGACTAGACTTTAACTATAACTTTAGCTACGAGAACACTTATTTAACTTTTCAAACTTGAAAATATATAAATACTGGCAAATGCTCAAAACGCGACGCCAAAACCAAAGAAAATAAAATTACGGCTAGAAAAAAAAATTACTAGTAAATCATTAGATACACACTGATGGCGTGTCACGAAATTTGCAACACAGCCCTTCTAAAATGTCTAAACTCCATGTAACGTGAACTTGTAAGCGGATTAGCCACGGGCGCTGTAGTGTGCAGCGTGACGGCAACACTTTAATATTGCACCAGCTGCCTACATCAGATCCAGCGACTGCAATACGATGACATGATGCCACGATAATAACATAATCGATAATAATAAGCAATATGGAAATTGAGGTGGTATCAACACATTTTTGTTTTACTTATGCTTTGAGTGCGCTGGTAGCTCAAATGGTAGTTTATCTGATTTTAAAGCTGTAGGACGTAGATTCGATTCACAATCGGGACAAATAAATAAAATAAAATATTCATATGACAAGCATAAATAATTAAATATTTGTTCTATGTCTGGATGTTCTGTAAGTCTCAAATTAATTAGCGCCAAAGCAACGATTTTGCTACTTAAGGTTAGCTAAGGTTGCTAGGTTCTGTGTATTGCTGCAATGGTCATGGGTTATCTCTTGCCTCTTGCTTGGAGAGCGTATCGATCGCCTCATTACTTTCTCGTTCTACGTTTCTAATTTTTTCTAATACGTTTCTAATAGTCAACAAATAATTTGATAATAATTAAGTTTGTCTTAACTCATTTTCAGAACAGTATTTACATTATTAGTTATCTCGTTCCTATAACTGTAACTGTACCTTTGGTGTTATTAATAAAAGATTTGTATTTGTATAGTACAAGTTTTGCTTAGTGTGCAGCTAGATGGCGCTGAGTAAGAAATATTTCCAACGAAATGTTATGCGACCGCTTTGAAAATTTAAATTTAAAGGTCGTCGACGAGGTCATTAACTTATTCAAACCTTCAACTTTTTAAAGAGTCGCTATCGAACGCTGTAAATAAGTCTGCCAACATAGTTAACCGAGCACATGCGATGTGTGATCCACAGAAGTTATTCCTGGCGCGCCAGCCGTCCTTCAAAATGACTGAGTTATATTTCATAACTGTATTACGGTAAAGCATGACAAGTTAGACCGCTTAGTACAGGATAAATGAACTGGGGCCTTAGCAGATATAATGCTAAGAATTTATTTTGGGCGAGGAAATTATTTACGAGACGGTTGAGTCTGTATTCTGGCTAGTTATTTATTTCCCTAGAACTTGATACCAAATTGTTAAGCTGTTTTTGTATATTTCTGAAATCTGTAAACATTACTGTGTTCCAGTTCGAAGGGTATTACAGCTAGCATAATTACAGTAATATTGGCACTAACCATCAAATGTCTCAAAGTAATGAGTACCAAAGCAGCAATTCCCTGGACTTTGTTTTGTTCCTCAGTTAAGTTCTGATTATTTATTATTGCTGCAATGGTCATGAACATGTGTTATCTCTTACCATCAGGAGAGAGTGTTTCGTACGTTTTATTAAAAAAATAAACATTTAACCTATAAAAACAAAAACAATTGAGTGCACTAACAATTGGCTCACAGCCAATTAGCGGCATGTTTTAGATTGGTTGAGTTAAAAAAAAAAAGGTTTTAAAAATGGCTCCAAGCTCTTAACGAACACAAATAAAACCTTTTTCAATATCACGACACTTAGAATAAAATGTAGTAAAACAAAATAAAAACAAGTAAAAATAAATAACGAAAGAACAGCACATAATTGCAAAAATAAACTGACGCCAGTAACAGAACACTAAATTTCGACTTGACTATAGAAGATATGTCCAATCTATTCCTCTACTAGAAAAGAGCTTATAATTTATCAGCTCAATAGTTTTCCTTTAGTGATAGCTTTAGACTACGATTAAGTCACCTTATAAACAGAAAAAAACAAAAACCAAAATTGATTCTACCGTTTGGGAGCTACGATAAAACATACACGTGGAATATTCGTACAAGTTAAATTCCCATATCCCCGTTTTAACATCCCAATTTTTGCGTGCCTCGGTAAAACATTATCGTACATTCCATTATTTAACTTTGCGGCAAGCTCGTAATAAAGTAAAACATTATCGGAATGTTCGAATTTTAAATCCACAAAAAGCGACAAATTGACATTACAACAGCCAAGAGCGACCGATCGACCGCAGTTGGTCAACCAACCGCAGTGACATCTGTAACCGCTTTGAATCGTTTTTTATTCTCTACAATTACTTTTAATGGCTGCAGCATGCATCAATTTACTGGAGAAAATGTCATTTTATTTAAACTTGTCATTTTGTTGTCACATTGGTTACGAGATTTGTTTTCTTAATAACATTGCTACGCTAATTGTTAAAGTAAATGACAGCCCTGTTGGTTCATTGGTAGTATGTCTGCTCCAAGAGCCGAAGAGCGTGGGTTCGATTCCAATTATACGAAAATTTTTGTAGCGATGATAGCTCAGTGGTTAGCGCGGTAGGTTCGCATGCCGAAGGGCGTGGGTTCAAACCCCAACAATGAGCTTGAGCTGCCGGTGAAGGAAAACATCGTGAGGAAACCAAAGCATGGTGGTAGGGTACTTTAGTATTCGGCTGGCTAGCTACCACCCTCAAGTTGAAAATCTGCCGCCAAGCATCTAACGGTGTGTTCCGGCAGCCTCACTTGAGAGCCAGTTGCATTCCAGGCTAGGTGTGCTTTACCATCTTCGGCCACACCTTCACTTGACATCAGGTGAGCTGTGGTCAAACACCTAGCCTGTCAACCATTAAAAAAAAATATATATAAACAATTGTTCTGTGTCTAAAATAAATAAATAAATTAATAATGAATAATTTATTTTTATTTTTATTTGTTCTGTGTCTGGGCGTACTGTATGTATTGTAAGTATGTATTTACAAAAAAAAAACTATTTAGGTAGCGCTAGCGCTAGCGCTTGGATGGCGCGGCGCGGTTTGGCGGGTGATTTGAATGTCTTTGTCCCTAACACTCTCGGACATTGAAGTCAGCACAATCTATGCACGTTTTCTAATCATAATTTCAAAATACTGAAAGATCTAATAAGTCATCAATTTCTATAAGTTTGATCTGTTTCTTTGTTTTTTCATCCTTTGGTTAAAGGACCTAACAAAAAAAAATCTAACGTCGAATTTCAGTTTACGATGCCTGTCGAAGTTAAAGAAAGAAGAATGAACAACAACGGAGGCATCATTAGAAGACACGTAATCTTATTATCAAACAACTTCAGAAGCTAGCAGAATTACAATCCCTCAAAAATTACTCTATACTCTATTCTACTTATGTACTCAAAGTTTCTATCATATCAACGTACTAGGAAGCGTTTGCTGCTATATCTTGAGGGATTTATGTCTAAGCCCTGTCAAGATAACAGGGCATCGTAAGGAAAACAAGCTTGGTTGTTTTAGTCAAAAGACGTGTTTTGGATTATCCATTGGGTAAACTTTACATGGGACTGAAATAACACGACATGGACGTCGGGCAAACTAACGCTTCAGAATAAATAAGCTATGAGTAGGTATGTATCTAACAGGATCATAAAGTACAGAGTCTTTGGTATACAAAGAAAATGTTTAAATCAGAAATAAAAAAAGAAAACAAAAAAAATTATTCATAGATGAATCTTAAGGACTAGTGCTACAAGTGAAGGCCTTATCGCTGAAAGCTGTTTTATCCAGGCAACCATTAGATGGAACGAAACAAAAAAAAAAAGGAAGATACCGTGAATCCTTTTTGTAATGTAATATCAGGTAAAATGTATACACATTATTTAATGTTTGTGACTTGCAACTATTCGTTATAAATAAATGAGTATGTTAAATAAAAAAAATAGTAAAAGTTTCGGCAGCCTTGTTGGGAGACCGTCTGACTTCCAATCTGGAAGTCCTAGGTTCGAATCCGATGGCACGCACCTGTCTTTTCTATGTTATGTGCTTATTCCCAATAACTTCAAACGGTGAAGGAAAACATCGTGAGGAAACCTACATGTCCAAGAGTTCTTAAAAAATAGGTCTCGAAGATACGTGAAGTCTGCCAACCCGCACTTGGCCAGCGTGGTGCCCAGCAGTGGGCCAGTTTGTAAAAAAACAAGGCTGTACAACATGTATAATTGTGTTGAACAATAGAACTTTAGTACCTATACCAAAAACAAAGTCCACAGCATCGCTGCTTTGACGCTCATCAAGTACTTTGTGAAATTATACGGTTGGTCTCACAGTCTCACTCACCCTGTAATTTCACTAGCTGCTGTATTCTTTAAATTGGAACACAGTAATGTTATCTACATACTACTGCTTGGCGGCAAAATATCTGACATTGCAGTAGACACTTTTTCTACTAAATTCGACATTTATGTATTTACCTACATTGCTCGGTGGTAAAAATTAAGAGTTAAAACTTTTCTTGCATACACGGAGGAAAATTTTCTTCCCCCGCACGAAAATATAAAAAGATTGATTATGAGATATTTGTCTCATTTTATGGAAAGATTAGTTACGATTCGGGAGCTAGTGGGGCTTCTTTATATTACCGGTTTATTTTGTCGACGTGTATATTTACGTCTTTAAATTTGCTCCCGTAGTAGGATGCGATTAATAAAAAAAGATAACAAAGTTGGGCGATGCAGTTTATACTCTGTCCATTATGTTAACCGCTTTTTGACAGCTCATACAAAGTTGACGACATAACTTTGTATAGCATCTAGCAAAATAAACCTCACACAAATAAATACGTTTAAGCTAGCATTACCACGTTAACTTGAGAGCAATTTTTATTGAACAAAAATATAACATTGAATGAGGCTTTGTAGCGATGATAGCTCAGTGGTTAGGGCGTTTAGTTCGCACGCCAAAGGGCGTAGGTTCAAACCCCAACAATGAGCTTGAGCTGACAGTGACGGAAATCATAGCATGGTGGTAGGGTACAACCACAAAAAAAACATGAAAATTAGCATGACTTCTTAATGTTCAAAAATATACACGGTGGTCGTGTCGAGTCAAAGCCACACACTGTTTTTTTTATAACTAATATAGGGATGTGTTTGGCAGCCATCGCGCCTGATGTTGAGCGAAGACTATAACTAGAAGAAACCGATTTCTTCTACACAATTCTATAACCTAACACAAGAGTATCAAAATTTTCTGGTAAAATTTTAGGTTTTATTTTTTGACAACATTCTCTGTTGCAGATTTTTAACGTAGATTCGCGTCGGGTAGGTCTTTGTCACGAAGTCGAAATACGCTACAAAATTGGAATGTGTCGACGGACGGTATTCACGAGTTTTATCACATATAGGTATAATAAGAGTGTGGAAAATTCTATTGGAAAACTTGCTATGATTGTTCCTGTGCAGACGTTTGTATGTAGGTATATAGTTGCAATGACGATTTAAAAAAACTATAGCCAGTGACTTTTGGGACGAGGTAAGGATATTAACTATAAAATATACCTCATGCATCCAAGCCTCTTCAGACATTTAAAAGTTAATGTAAAATAAAGAAACTCACATACGGATATACGTACATATATACATACTTACGTACGTACGTAAGTATTATATACACGTATGTATTACGTACGTAATGTGCAATGCATGTGTATCTAATTTACCAAATATGATTGGTATGGTATTGGTAGGTATTGGTATTGGTAGGCTGCATATTTTTCTGTAAATGCAAAATGAGAATAAAATAAAATAAATTATTTACTAAGGGGAGCAACAGAATAATTTTAAATACATACATATGTCTGAAGATGCATGCATTGCTTGTTGCATAGAGAATACATGAAATCTACTCTACAATTTGGTTTGTATGACACTAAACACGCAAACAAATGCACCGAGTTGGTGTAGACGTGACTACTGAGATAAATACAGTGATGTAAATGTACTACAAACTGGATGAGGCAATCCACTCACTTCGTTCAGCTCAACTGCAGTGCAGACCTTAGTCGGTACTCCACAAAAATATTAAAGAATGTAAAAAACAATACGTTAGGTTGTCAGCCCTGTTAGCTCATCTGGTAATCTCTGCTCCAAGGGCTGTAGAGTGTGGATTCGATTCCCACCCAGAACAAATATTTATGTGTAGATAAATTT
Source organism: Biston betularia (assembly GCA_905404145.2). Lineage (NCBI taxonomy): Eukaryota > Metazoa > Arthropoda > Insecta > Lepidoptera > Geometridae > Biston > Biston betularia. The sequence continues at coordinate 5,274,638 of FR989877.1, forward strand.
ATGTTTTTTTTCTGTCTGGGTGTTCTGTAAGTCTATTAGTTAAAAAAAAGTTTTTTCTTAAATAATAGCCTTACGTTTTACCGCCATCTCACTTGATGTTAGGTGATAATGTGGTCTAAGATGGTGCACGCTTGCCTAGAAGACACCGATTCACTCTCGACTTGAAGACACCCAGATTATATCCAACGTGGAACACCCACTCAGGTAACGCATTCCACTGTCTAGCAGTGCGCACAATGAACGAAGAATCAAATCGTTTTGTTCGAGTTTTTGGAACGTCGCTCATGAAACGATGCCGCTAAAAGTATTACATCAGTTATCTGGCTCCCGGAGTACAAGTTTTTGTTAATAATTTTTAATTTGACGCCTTATTTGTGAAGACGTTGACAGGTACTTTGACAGAGACATTAGTAAGTTATATACTGTGGCGCAAGCGCAACCTTCTCTTTTCTTTTTCGCTCTCTCTCTCTCTCCGTTCCCGCCGACTACGGTGTAGCTTGTGATATGTAAAATCTCTTCATTAAATCAATAATAAAGCACAAGAGCGTTTCAGTTATCAGTTTTAAGATTACTGTAAGAAACTGACAATTGACGACGGAAGACGGAATTGTTAGACACTTTTATACTATTTATTGTTATAAGCAAACTTACAATAACAGTAAAAACCAGTACCTATAAGCTCTTTCAAATAAAAATAAAGTTGATTGAGGTCCTAACTTCCCATTATGTCCATACAACGAATCTCCCATGCCATTACCATTGTCCTTGACACTCGAATAAATCTCCTATCTAGGTATAATATCCCGACCCGAAAGCGGAATCGAATCTCATTACATGCAGAATCTATAGCCCATTACGTTACTGTGTCAGCAATAAAATTGCTATTTGCTATTATTGTCACGTTTGTAACTTATATATTTGGCCAATATAAGTTTTGAACTAGCTTGACTCCCCTGATAACTCATTTGGTAGAATATTTATTTCATTTCAGATCACCAACACTACACAAAACACATTACAAAGACCGCCCTTATACATCATCTATTCTATTGTTTTGTTATATTATTATATCTTCTTTTTTGTTTGTTTGTTGTTTCTTTCCTATTTGTATTAATTGTAAGCTAGGACAATACCGAGGAATCTCGGATGGATGGTGACCCTACACCTACCTAGACGACTTCTTACAATAAAATGTGTCACTGCCAACTAAATGACGAACTTTGCTGGCGCAGCGACCATAATTACGCCTCGGCCTCTGATACTACAAAGCGCCGTCTTTCTTGATCTTGACCTACTTTATCTATATTAGAGTAAGTTTGTAGCGATGGTAGTTCAGTCAGTTTACATGCCGAAGGGCGTGGGTTCAAACCTCAACGAACGTGTGGTCGAATATGGTAAAGCACACCCAGCCTGAAATGGAACTAGCTCTCCAGTGAAGCTGCCGGAACACACAGTTAGATGCTTGGCGAAAGATTTTCCACTTGAGGGTGATAGCTAGCCAACAGAGTATTTTAAAATACCTAACCACCATGCTATGGTTTCCCCACGATGTTTTCCTTCACCGGCAGCTCAAGCTCAATGTTAGGTTTGAACCCACGCTCTTCGGCATATGAACCGATCGCGCAAACCACTGATCGCTATCGCTATCATCGCTACATCAGGTGAGCTATGTACACCTAGCTTGTCAACTATAAAAAAGTCTTGACTTGGAGTCTAGTTCGTCTTGGAGACTTGTTTTTGGAGATCTTTAGCCACTTTATCTTAAAACTAAATGACTGAGTGAGATATTTTATGAGTTGAATTTATATTTTGATAAAACAGTAAAACATAACTACTTGTTATAAAAGTCAAAATTTTACAAAATATCAATCTTTCACGATCGCATTCCGTCACAAGTAAAACTACTACTATCTCCTTTCCGTTGATTTCACAAAGAACAGCTGGTGCTCACACAAGCGTAATAATCTCAGATCTCTACGGAAGTCGAGTTTTATCTTGCTTCCAGTTCATTGCTTCTGAAAACCGTATCAAGCTGGTGACGTCACAGAACGACCTCCGAGTTATGATTTTCATTGGTCGAAGAGTACCAGTGATTAATTTATGTAAAGATAACCAAACTCAAGTAGGTTTGACACATTTTAAACTGCCTACCCATAGTTTATTAATAAATAATTTATAATTGATTGATTCAGGTGTTTCTTTGCGGAAGTTCATTTTGAATATTCAAGGTATATATTTAGTTTATTTCCACTTAACAGTCGTTTCAGTTACAACAGTGACCAAGTGCTCGAAGAGTCAACACGTCCTGAGGATGCCTCGTGTAGAGGCGAAACACGTGTCAGCAAGTGCAGCACTTTACAGTTACTGCAGCGAAAAGAAAGATATTAAGACGTGTGGTTATTTTAATTAGACTTTTGTTTAATTATTTTTTAAGTTTATGTCAAAATTAGTTTTAGATATTAAGGGGTTTAATTAATAAACTGTTGTCAAGTTAGTTAAATTTAAGTCCTCATCACTGTTGTATCTGAAACGACTGTTAAGCGGAAATAAACTAAATATATACCTTGAATATTCAAATAATTTATAATCTTTAACAAGATGTTTTCGGTAACAATACAATATTTTATGCAAAACTTATTGCACCAAAGTGTTTATTTTATTCATCTCTGAATCCCTGAAGTCGAAATATTAAAATTTATAAAACAATTGAATGTAGTTACCGTTTTTTTAACTTAATTTTTTATACATTATTATTTATTAATAACAATTTAACCACTGCGCCAAAAATATTTTGCGTATGTTTGTTTGCTTAATTCTTCTAAACTTAACGAATTTTGGTCCTTTGTTGTAATTTTTTTTTCAAAGCTTTAAAAGCTTTTTGATGTTGGTGTCAAGCTCGATAGTATAAAGTGATATTTTCTTGGGAGACGAAAGCGTTGAAGGTGAGAACTTCAAAGCGTAGCAACTTCGGAGTAGCTAGGATGTCGTGAAGTCAGCGCAGAGCGTCGAAAAGACAGTCGCTGTCGCTTTGATCGCAGCTTTAGGGTTAGACGGATATTGTACACTTATTATTTTTTAATTGTGTAATTTGTGTCTAATTACTTTATTTATTTCATTAAATTTTGTTATAATTCTCTAAATATGTTATTTCATCACAGTGTGTCCACAACTTAAGTGACATAAAAATTGTGAACTAATCGTTTAACTTATATCTGGTTTACGGTTGACTGCACAGAAAATCTGCTGGGGGTCATTATCTATGACGTAACAGATTGAACTCTCGTTATTGGCTCGTTGTAAATCGAACGTGATGTAATATTTCATGGAAAAATAATCCTTAGACCGAGGTGTTACAAATTTAAATTTTTTTTACACACCACTAACCCCAAACTAAGCAAAGTTTGTACAATGGAAGTCAGATAACTGATATAATACTTTTTTTGTAAATACATAGTTATAATAAATACATAACATCCAGGCACAGACAGAACAAACATTTATTTATACCACAAAATGTTTGTCCTGGATGGGAGTCGAACCCACGCCCTTCAGCTTTTGAAGCAGACACACATATATACATACACATACATACTACATACATATATATCCGACAATATTTATTTTTTTATTTATGGTGATGTTGTAGTTATTTATATACAATAGTAGAGTGAAAAGAATACCAGCTAAAAAAAAATCTCACTATATAATATAATCTATAGTGATCTATGCTACCTGTTTAGAACTACCATTAATAATAATTTTCTGTAAAGAGTATCCAAAGCAGCGTTGGTAGTATTTTATCAAATTGGGTTAGGCACGGGCAGTAAACGTATCTAAAGGTAACCTACACCTAGGTCGCAAATCTTAGGCACTCTACGGGTTCCTTCCTGACCATGCAAAGCAACGCGATGAACCCACGAAGAAATGAACGACGAACTGTAATAGCTAATCTCCTTTTCTGTAGTGTCATTAAAAAGTTCTAAGATTGTATTGTGATACGCATATTAATTCAAGTACAATACTTGCACTGAAACAATCTAAGATGAAGTAATCTTGTCTACGAGAAACTTGTTTACTCTGACTTTGAAGACAACACACACATAAGTACACACACTACATACCTATTACGTTTTAACAAACACACTAGTAGTGTCCAACTCGATGAGCAATTTAGTTTACTGAAGTTTAATTACTGGCAGTCTTCATTGGAGCAGTGTTTCCCACTGTATTGATAAATACAACAATTTTCTACTGAAAACTCTATTAGATACAACAAAACGTGTTCATAACCCATTTACTGTGGCATAAAAGAACATGGTGGACAGACACACCTGGAGCTTCCGTTTTACGTTCCAATCTTGTGAAAAGTGTAATCACAGTAAGTGATCTCTATAAGCTTGCACATTCCTAGCTATAAAATAAAATTTAAAAACATTGGTATAAGACAAACGTTTTTTCAAATGTCTTTTCTCACTAATGTCATAGTAGACATAGTAATAGGCCTCATTTAATTGAGACAAGAATTAGAATTATTTGAGTACAAGTTTTAACGATATAGCTGGTGACGTGTATAATTTCAGGTCTGGTAGTACTCTTTTGTTCTGATAGAGGAACTGTCATTGTGGACGTTACTCTCCATATCTGGCATTCTCCTTAAGATATTTAGTTTTCCAATATACCTAGCTATTGCCCGAATGAAATACTATCTTTCTTCGACGCAAATACAACAGGTACATAAAGGTACACACCGTCATACACGACACCTGAATTTCTCTATAACAACAACAGTTTGTTGCATGTCAGAAAATTAAAGTACAATAAATTACATAGCTAATTGAAATAGTCAAAATAATTTTAAAAATCTCTAATAATTATGATAAGCGAAAGTTTATCTTAATTAATTTATATAGAAACTAAAACTTTTGAAATTCAAATTAATATTAACTCACTTACATTATTATCCATCTCTTCTCTCACATTATAGTATATTACAACAAGTCATTTATTGCCTAGCAGCCTAAAGTCGCAAGCCGTATAACCTTGGACCTCACATCGCTCACCCTTTCTACATGCTGCGCCTACCCACATTAAACTACACTCGACTATCCTTTTTATGATTTCGCTCAAACCTTGTATTAATTAATTAAAATAAGACTGAAGCCGGAGGTTGAATCGTGGCAGCTGAAACAGGATTACCTAGTATAGCTGCCAACGAAAACTCAAATTGATTCTATAAATTTGTATACTCAAATTGATTCTATTTGTATTTGTATACTTACAACTGGTTGTTCTGTGGTTAAAATAATATAGAAATTAATTTTGTAAGTACTACATTGTAATGATATGATATGTGCATTAAATTAAATTGAATTTAACTACGAGTGAATATGTCGTAATGAAACAAGGATCAATAACTGAATGATTGGAATAACACGTAGAGTCAACAAATATTTGATGTTGAATGCATTCGCGCATGAAGATACTGAAAACAACAGACATCTGATACAAATAAGAGCCTGAACTGTTAATCAAGCATACAACCGTTTCTTTACCGCCTCGTCTAACACCTGATCGTTCATTGCGATTGCTCCGCCGGCGATCGCTTTCCCGAATGAATTGTGATTCAAAGATATCCTAGGCAGCAGACACCTTCCATATAATTATATCAGACAATACATTAGCAAAACAGCGTTGATATTTCATCAGTACATCAGTTATAACCTTTAACAGACCAATAAATAATTATTTGGGACAGCTGATTGTGGTATATGAATTAGCCTTGTTAGATAAATCGTAAAAAAAACAGTTAATCCAGATCCGTTACTTTTCTTTGAGTTAGCTGTTTTTTGCTATTTTTGGGCTAGTCAATATAGTAAAAGTTGAGCTCGTAATTATTAATGCAATGATTTAATTTACTGTTTTTGGTGTACACAATAAAAGGTTTCTATTTACATATCTGTCTAAAGAGTTAGGTTTCTCTGTAGCGTCATGTTCTCTTATGATTACCTACTATCACTACCGATATCCCTGTATAATGACTAATACTAATGTTTACAAGAGATTACTCATGTTTGATTGTGTCAGACACTTTTATGTCAATTAATCAGGGCGTGGCTGTGTCGTAGACACGGCTGTTTATACGTAAATACGTGTACGGGAAACATTTTCTAACACTATGATGTCACTTCGATTTCCATGTTTCAGTCCTCAGGACTTTATAGGCGTCTAAGTACAACGAAGTCGTTGGTTACCTAACTTTTGTATTTCATCTGCCAAATTGCTTACAACTTATATGTTCTGGCACTCGGAAGGAGATAATATATTAGGTACTGTCATGCGTATGAAAGTTTCTGGTGTGAGGCAATTTTGATCAATTCTTTTTGTTTTTGGGAACCTGGCGGTAGCGGCCCAAAATACGGGTAAAATAAAATAAAAATACGATATTATGAATATCGGCAAAACCTAAGAAAATAAATTACTTATTGGTAAGCGTACTCCATCTTAGACCACACTACTGTTCAACATCTGGCAGGGTGTTTGCGAGACAATTCAGAGTAAAAAAAAAGTTTAGACAGATATTTTAGCTAACGACGTCACAGTTTTATTTTAAAAACTTGTTTCAGTAATTGTACTCATTAACAGTTTTTAACAATAACATAGGTGTGCAATGAGAAAGTTAATTTGAAAACAAGAATATACGACCGCTTATAAAATACTATAAATATAGTCAGAAAATATGTAAAAAAATAATTTACATACACATACATAATAATATGTACGTATGTACAATGCACATAAATGTAATATTATACGATTGTCAGTATCGTCGTACTTTTGATGAGATTTTTATTGCTATTACTACTAGTCACTTTTTCCGCCATACAAGAATATACCCACCTTCCTTCTTCTTGGGGCGTCGCGTCGGGTAAAAAGAAGAAAATTCACGGATATTAATTTATTTGCACCAATTACGAGTGCTAATTGCATGCGTTCGCAACATTTTACGCTAACAAATGATCAACAGTAAAAAGTCTAAAAACCGCGGTCCAATCCTCAACACGCAATTACTGTTGGGCAGATCAATCAACTGTACATTTTTCATGGAAATGGAAAACATTTTAATATTTTTCAAACACAAAATATATTCACGGGAAACCCTGAGGGAACCCGAATCGAGTTTGGATGTTTATAATTAATTTTTACTGGATATTTTAGGAAACTCATTTTGTTTTTTTGTTTTTTTAATATTTAATGACTTATCTATGTGTGTAAAAACCGTTTTAAAATAGCTTATTTTAAAACAGTTTTTTATGTATATAGTTAAACTTTTCCATTCGTAGATTGTTTCGTTTTTATATTATTCTTTACTGATGACACCGCATCGTTAATATAACTAGTTTAATTATTATCAATGACGTGCATACATGTTCTACGTACTAGACAACATTACCAAATACACACTTTGTTCAACTCAACTGTAGAGCAGTGTATACCTATATAATTCTTTGCTTTATATCTGGGTTCTCTTAATGTATGTATTATAAGAACATATTTATGCATATTAAAAGTTTACCAAGTTTCGAGTGCGCCAGATGGATAGCGCCATACAAAAATGTCCTCAAATATGTATTAATTAATGATAATTTACGTATTAATAAAAAATCTTGCATAATCAAGGCATGGTCTTGGCAGCTTTCTAAATGGAAAAAATCCAGTGGTTCTCAACGTTGACTGCACAGCACCCTACGTCAACTGAAATTGCTAGCAGAGGTCAGTTGGCCTCATAGGCGCACCAAACGGGCCAGTCACTACGTGGCGTGATAAACGACACGTCCCTAACACGCCGCGATGACTGATGGTCTATGTAGTTCTTTTGTCACGGAGTATATAAACAAGATGCGCCTCTAAGAGGTGATGTTTTAAAATGTAATTTATAAACTTGCACGATTTGAACACATAATTTTATTAGTAGTAGATGATGCTATTTTTGTATACTGTGCACGATTAAATCATCATAATTACGTTTTAAAATAAATAAATTACTGTGGATATTTTACACAACGCCATCTAGCCACAAACTGAGCAAAGCTGAAAGAAGGAAGGCGGAGATTCCTTCAGCGTTGTGGAGGTTCAGTTTATATTTTCAAAATGATTTTTAGTCACAATCAAGTCTACTTCAAGATGCAGGCAAATAGTTGTGACTTTATCGCTTTACTGTGACGCGGATTACAGCTAGCAAAATTACAGGGCTGCTGAGACTACCCATGAAAAGTCTCAAAGTAATGAGCACCAAAGCGGCCATGTCCTCGACTTCTTGTTACTATTCAACTTCTGTATATTTCGTAATGAGAGCTTCTCGTTCATCTCATTACTTTTACATTAAAAAAAAAACTACAAGCTTCTACGGAGTTTTGGAAACAATACGAAACATATTTTTCATCACATTGTAGGTATAATTTTCTCACAGTAATGCACATAATTAGCACTATTTATGATTAAAACATTAACTTCTTAAAATAAACCCTTGAAAAACACAAATTGTCGAAAATAACAAAATGTTCGCTGCATTATTTACCACTAGCTGCGCCCCGCGTTGTTACCTGCTACATGTTTTCGGGATAAAAAGTAGTCTATGAGTCAATCCAGGCTCTCAGCTAACTCCATACCAAATTTCATCAAAATCCCTTCGAGTAGTTTTTGCGTAACAAACATCCATCCAAACTTTCACATTTATAATATTGGTTTTATGCAATCTTTTCTTCGAGATCTTTTAATTCACTGGCAAAGCGAGCTCGAGCGAGAATTTGAACTCGCACCTTTCGACGTGCATTTCAAACGGCACAAACTTCAGCAATATGCAGCTATTTTAATAAAGACAGTTTCAATTTAGTCTGCAGACGTAGGTACGAGTAGAATCTACCTCATTTACGATATCATTGGTTGGACTAGAGTTCTTGCACGCATTTACAAAACGAACTTTTTACTCGCACAAGTCGTTTATTTGTTAGTGCTCGTGACTTGTAGAGTTGTGACAGACAGAGACAGACGGTTCGAGAATTATGATGTTCAGGGACGGACTACCTATCATTTATAGACAGAAAAGCCGATCATTTTTGAGCAACTTATTGGCATAATAATTACCTATGTGAATGTTGTTGTTTTTTATGGTTGACAGGCTAAGAGTTTGACCATGGCTAAGTGATGTCAAGTGTTGTCAAGTTTGACAGCGGATCTGACAAGAGTACGTAAATGGAAACTGTTTTTTTCGTACATTTCTTTCGTTTACTTATTTCGTAATTCGCAAATCTTTTTATAAATTACATAATATTCGCTATACAGAGTTTTAAACTGGTGGACAACACCGAAAGGGGTTCATCGTGCTGTCTATAAGAATGAACAACTTTTACTAAGGACACAAATTGAGACAAAAAGCAAAATGTTTCATCGTTCATCGGTCATCGGTTAATGCACTTTTACAACGAAACAGTTGATGAACACAATTACTTTCTTTTGATTTAGTACATCCCGTGTAAGCGTATAACCTTGTAAAGGCGAAATTTTTGTTACTTTTACCTAATGATAATTGTGAAATGTCGAAAAAATTGTACATACAAAACTAAAGATCTTGTAAATTATGAAAAAAAAAATGTAATAAGATGTGATCCATAGCTCCCAAACATTAAAAGAAAAAAATCCTTCCTTTGAGAAACATATACTCAAAGAAATGTGCTCGATAAGTTAATAAGAACTGGAATAAATCAGCTAGAGTCTAATTCTGTCATACATACAAACAAGTCAAACAATACTTTTAACATGACCAACCTAAACAGATCTCTAAGCTAAACTGTTTCTTAGCATAGAAAGGCTCTATGATCACTGGACGTTGATACTGAATTTGATAAATAAACACATATATACACTCATCCGATGTTTGTATGGTGTAATACTTCTTGTAGACTTCGCATTACGTAAAGTCAATTTATGCTAAAGGAATTTACTGAGAGAAAAAATATACGACGATAAGAAAGTTAAGGCTCAATATCATTTTCCTAAGTGCAAAAACGAATTACGTTAGAAAATACGTAAAAATCATTATTAAAGTTGAAAATTCTGACATTGTGTTTAGGTTACTTTTTTGTAGGTAAAAAGTTTTTTTAAAATATTTTTTACCGATAGTAAACTTTATTTTATGAATCTAATTTGTATATTTTGGCTTCCGATTTCATATATACATAACATATTGATTTTTTAATATGTTATATGCGAGGCTCTGGGCCGCTGGTATAGCAGCCTCAGTGGGTGAGATAGAAGTGTTAGTATTATTGAAATGCGGTCAGTGACATGACAGTGACTTCGCGGTGACATGAATGAAGATGTCTCACGTAATTTAGTGGCATCCTTAATTTCTGCTGTGGCTTTACAGTGCCACAATACATGCTCTACAGTTTATTTCTCCTGAAAGCAGCCACGAAAAAGCTTGAAGACGTCATAAAGTGCGCAGAATATGTATGCCCTTGCCATGTAAAACAAAAGACTACCTATACATAGCTATTTTGGCACATTTGGCTTTGACAATTAACATGATGTAAACAAATTTTATATCATAGCCTCATAAAAGCGATATTGGAGCTTGAGTAACGTTTAAAGTAAAATAATCCAGATGTTTGTACCAATAAAGCGAAAAACAACACGACGTACGTGTATGGAAGAGGTTATTTTGGCTATCCGTGACTTGAAAATGACAGATTTTCTTTTGGTTTGCCATTGTCTTTTAGGCTCTGAAAGTAGCTTATATAGCCTACTATGTAACATCACTAGAGGTCAAATGGAAGTCGAGTTTATTTTATGTACTTTATTAAAACAAACACCATCTCATAGTACATCTCGTAGTATAGTGGTCGAATTGGACTTATTAACGGACCGGAGCGCATTTCCCTCCAAACCTTTCGACAGGTATTTTAATTAAGTTAAGAGTACTTACTTAAATACGAATGAAATAAAAAGAAACTACTTAATATTTTATTATAAAACTTTCCGAAATACAATTTCGCTTTTTTGTCGAACCAGAACTATGCAAGGAACACTTTTACAAAACGGAACGGTGATTTCACGAAACGGAACGGCGTTCTGGTCCATTTCAAGCACTCGGTAGCATACAGAAAACGCGCGTCCGTAATAAATGTGTAGCAGTGGAACCACATTTTTTTCCTTATTCCTGCCACCTTTAAACTTGAAGAGATGCGGATAGGTTTTGACAAAAAGTGGAACTTCGATAACAACAACAACAACAACAAAATATATAACTTGAAGGTAAACGCTATCTACACGATTGTCTCCGTCTTAATCCCAACACTGCTCGCAAGCAACTAGACTTACTACTTCTTAGTTTTACTTAGATAATGTGATAAAACACCTCGACACTTTTGTCATTATCTTGAAAACAGTAAACAATTTATCACCAATACATAAAAGACAGATTAGAATGGAAAAGGCTCTAAAGAGGCTACCACAGGCTTTTATGGCATTATTTATTTCAATTTCATTGGACTTTTGTCTCGCTTTATCCACAGGTGAAGGAGTGAGATGAGTGTTTTAAATTTCTTGTCCTACATTAGCATCTCGTTTGTATTATATAGGTATGTTTCTGCCAGCTTTTATACCAGCCAATTAATTTTTACCAAAGACCGGTTATTTATCATAAAATCGAAAAAATAAAAATCAATGATGGTGAAACCTTGTTTTAAAATCTGTCTCGAAGTTTAGAAGTGAGCAAATGAGAAAAAGAATGAAACTAAGCAAACTAACAGATATGCGAAAAGAGATTTTATTTTATACTACATAGTGACTAGCTATGACTTTAGTTCGACCTTTCGATTTACTATTGAGACAAACAAGTTCACTGGACTTTTTTCTAAGAACGTACTAACTTGAAAATCACTTACTTTCATGGAAATGTCTTTTATGATAATTTCTAAAGTTTTCAATGGCTTTTCATTTGGTCAATTGAAATCGTGCCAAGATAAATTTATAAAGCTAGCAAATGGACTTAGTAAGCATTAGTGATTCTATTGAGATACAATTCCAAGATATTTCGGGAATACAGCCACAAGTAAACGAATAAAGTTCATCCCCGGAGCAAATATTCAGACTCTATTTTTTTTTTGTTTTTGGCAACGTGCTTCGTGCATTTCGATATTTTCAAATGTTTTGGCAAGTTAAGTCATATAAAATATAAAAAAAATTACAAAAAGTCAATGCTTCACCATATTATATCACTTTTATTTACTCACATACACATTTTACACTTTTTGCACAAAACAAAACTGTACGTAAAAACTAAAAATAAACACAAATTTAAAGCAAATAAAGCAAATAAAACAAAAGCGGCTGTATGATTTTTCCGCATTCCCGCCAAAAATGTTTAAATTCTTTATTTATATCTGAATTTGGAATAAGAATGATTGACGCTTTACCAATGAATATAAATCATAGTGAACATGGCTTAGAACACAAGTGTCCTAAATTCCATATTAAAAAATGTGTCATCATACCTAATGTACTTTTGTAGCAATGATAGCCCAGTAGTTAGCACAGTCGGTTCACATAAATTAATCCAGAATAAAGAAAGCTAGTATTACACCCATGATTGATTTATTCTTATGAAACTGTGCCTAATGGGAACATGGCCAAATACGATATTATGGTCGCAAACAAAGATAGGCATGGCTAGAGTCCAACCACAGACTTAAAAAGAAAGGTAACTCTAGATAGCAAAAACCATTACAATATTTGTTTGAGGTTAAGGCAAATATTTTTTAAAACCGTCTGTTATAAGTCAGTATTTACATTAATTTGTACGCCGGTAACTTAAAAACAAGTGTTCCTGAAATTTTGTAAGCGAGTAGTTTGTGTTAATATTATTTTGGTCACTATTTCTTTAACGTACCTGTCATCTGTAGAATGGCTTACCTTTGTTTTTTTTCTTTGGGTTTGGCGTCGCGTTTTAGGATTTGCCAGTGTCAAGTATTTATATATTTTCAAGTTTCAAAAGTTAAATAAGTGTCCTCGTAGCTAAAGTTATAGTCAAAGTCCAGTCTTGGTCAAGTACAGTCCGTGTCAGTCAAGTCCAGTCATGCTTTAGTAAAGTAGTGGTGTCTTTACTATAAAGCATCGATGGAGTTTTGGAAGCAACACGAAAAGTCATGTGTCATCATGACACGACACGACTCTTCCCGCGTTCCCGCCAAAACTCCCCTTACCTTTGTTTTAATTAAAAACCGATCTGTTCCATATTTATATCTCAGCGTGTAGTGACAACTTGTCAATGCAGTAATTTTGCGTTGTCTAACCTACATAGTCTCTGTTAGTCTGATACGGTTGAAACGCGAGCGTGTTCTATCAGCTCAGCGCATCGGGCCTCTGTAACGCTGAGTCCGACCGCCTTCATCTCAAGGGCTAGGACAAACCTGCAATGGGACCTTCTTGACGACAAAATAAAATGATACTATTTTGTTTGTTCGAGGTACGAGTATATATAGAGTTGGTGGTAGATTTCCTTAGCAGGAAGTCGTCTAGGTAGCTACCATCGCAGTACCAGATACTCTACCGCCAAGCTACGTAAAAATACTATTGTGTTTATGTCCGGTTTAAAAGGCAGTTTACGAAATCACAGGGCTGTTGAGACTTACCGTCGTAAGTCTCAAAGTAATGAACGCCAAAGCAGCGATGCCATGGACTTTGTTTTACTTCTCAAAGTTCTGTGTATCACTGCAATTGTCATGGGCAGGCGTTATCTCTTATCATCGGACTAAACACTTCGATTCCACATTCTTCATACGTACATCTCCGACTACGACCTCCTGTTAAGTAAAACTACCACCAAGTATCAGTCAGTTAAACGCAAGCCTATTTGTAATTGAATACACTGTCGCATGGATAAAGTTGCATCCTAGTGGAATTTTACCTTAAGGGTACTTTGACTTTGGTTGCTAGGAGTTAATGAGGTGTGTGATTAGAACTTGGTTAGTTATCTTTACTGGGGTAGTTCAAGTTATTGGTTATGGTAATAAACTGCAAACATTGTAAATGTTATCCCATTTGATTAGGGACATTGTGTTACATGATTTTCAAAGAGATGATAAATAGAACTGTCATCGAAACTTTTGTAACGTGTTTTTTTTTCTCTTAGCAAATAATGTAGAATTATAGGATAGAAAATATTTTCATATACTACATCATAGAGAACTCACATTTTCACGTAGTCATCTGGATTAGAGGTTATTATATATTTCTTTTATGTTTGACAAGCTACGTGTTTGACCACAACTCAACTGATGTTAAGTGACGGCGTGGTCGAATTTGGTAAAGCATACCTAGCCTGGAATATAACTAGCTCTCAAGTGAGGCTGCCAGAACACACTTGTGGCAGATTGTCAACTTGGGTGGTAGCCAGTCGAGTACTAGAAAATACCCTACCACCATGCTATGATTTCCTCACGATGTTTTCTTTCATCAGCAGCTTAAGCTCGTTGTTGGGGATTGAACCCACGCCTTTCGGTGTGTCACGACCACGCTAACCACTGAACTGTCATCGCTATATAGCTTTGCACAATTATATATTTGCGAGAAATTGTTAAGCATGTACATATTGATGTATTTGTTATATGTAATGTTGTAAATATCTAAATAAATATATTTTCAAAAGACTAGTGTTTATTTGAGTATCTAATATCCTTAACACAACTAAAATAGTTGATCTTGTTTAAACAACCAAGCTTACATACACAATATTTTATGTACGAAACAACGTCTCGCTACGAAGCGTCGCGTCGTAGCACGTCATGTATCCGTAGACAGCTACGACGTGCTACGCCACTGCGATACTGCTACAAACAGACAGCGAAACAAGAAATTCCTGCTTTTATTCCGCTTTTACAGCTCTTGGACAGATTTATAAAAATTCTGAAATTTTCCCAAGCAAAGCCTTGCAAACAGTTTTGTTTGTTTTATTACAAGAATAAAAAGCGAATGTCAAAGAATTTTAAAATGTAAGGATGCTCGCTAGAATCTTAAATTAGCTTATGCATGCTTGACTATAAGCTTAGGATACACAAAACAGAAAGAGTTTCATCATTATAAACAATTTTTACTGTAGACAATATTATAAAATCGCGTAAAAATACCAATATACCATTTGTTTTACTCGGAAATTTTATTCTTTTTCATACCTATCCAGTTAGGAAAGGAAAGAAATTTCCGATTTCATCATCGATTTGACAAAAGGTGATGTCGAGTCGTGATCAAAGCGGGTCCAATATCTTCGAGGCATTACCATAAAAGGTCCATATTTCGCGTCCTATTGTCGATCGCGCTCAAAGGGGTTTGTCTCTCACACGTAAAATAGGTCAAGTGACGGATGAACGATTGCCACAGAGCGGGTAAAAAGAGGAGACGGCATACAAACATTTAAACGATGATAGCTCAGTGGTAAGTGCAGTCGGTTCACACGCCGAAGGCCTTTGCATGATTGCAGGGTATGCAATCCAAGCACCTAACGGTGTGTTCCTGAAGTGAAATTCAAGCGACAGTGAAACTCTTTTGTAAACTTTGTGTGTTGTGTTTATTCCATACATTGTAGTAACCTAGAAACATATCAATTTGCACACCAGTAAATTTAAAAAAAAGGCAATAGCTATGACTTGTTTGATATGGTATTACGTAATAATCCTTCAGACTTTTATTGATCTACATATATTTTTATCTGCAACGTCTTAACTAGAATAGGTAAGTAGGTATTTGCGTGTCTCACATAGCTTTCCAAGCTTATGTGCCTACATTGTGTCTTATCTGCGATAGTTAGTGGAAAAAATTCAATTTAATTCAAATAGCGTTTTTTTTTTAATGGTTGACAAGCTAGTTGTTTGACCACTGCTCACCTGATGTTAAGTGAAGGTGTGGTCGAAGATGGTAAAGCACACCTAGCCTGGAATGGAACTGGCTCTCAAGTGAGGCTGCCGGAACACACCGTTAGATGCTTGGCGGCAGATTTTCAAGTTGAGGGTGGTAGCTAGCCAGCCGAGTACTAGAAAGTACCCTACCACCATGCTACGGTTTCCTCACGATGTTTTCCTTCACCGGCAGCTCAAGCTCATTGTTGGGGTTTGAACCCACGCCCTTCGGCATGCGAACCTACCGCGCTAACCACTGAGCTATCATCGCTACAACAGCTAGAGCTAATATCGCGTATACATACATAGCGTAATTTTTTAGTAGGTAATATATTGCAATATTGACATTGTTTTAATATTTTGGGCGCAAGAGATTAAACCAAGCTTAACTAAGGCGACGTAGTAAATAATTTAAAAATGAGTAGCAAAGTCTCAAGGCCAAAAGTCGCGTAAACTAGTGATAATTACATAATCAGCCCTTTTAAGACGACGCCTAAAAATATTATTTTTTTATGTAAAAGTAATGAGATGCCGTCCTGATGTTAAGAAAGATTCATAGCGATAAATAGGACTTTGAATAATAAAACAAAGTCCAGGGCATCACTACTTTGGCCTTATTACTGTTAGACGTACGATGGTTAATCTCAACAGCCCTGTAATTTTGCTAGCTGCAGTAGGTACCGTTCAAACCGGAACACAGTAATACTTACACATATACTGTTTGGCGGCAGAATATCTGGTCCTGAATAAAATAATAAATAAATAAATATCGTAGGACTATACACACAGCGCCATCTGGCCCCAAACTAAGCAGTGAAGTGAAGTGGTACTTACCTAGACGACCTACTGCTAAGAAGATTATCCTCAAGTGAGCCATGGCTTTTTTATTTAATGGCTCTTGTTGTAGGCCGTAGATGGCCTTTACAGCGTCACTGGTGGTCACTTTGGCGAACGCAGATGGCCCTGAGCCTATAGTTTAAGGGCGACTAGCGCAAGGTCATCTGAAATATACGAACCTCGGTTTGGGTCGTCCGCGTCGTTGGAGAAGGGAACCTGACTCGCCACAGCCCAGAAGGGTGAGTCCTTAGGCATACAAAAGGTTGATCTAGGCGCGTGAGTTGAGAAAATGTGAACTATTTTAAGTGATCTTCAACACAGACAAGACAGATCTGGGGAGTCCACGTCCTCGCCGGCGAGATCATCGTGTGAAGGTGTGCGAGCCAATGCCTTCTCCTCTTTTTATTTGTTCCATGACGTTTGCACACCGATTTGTCTCCGTCGTAGAGTGACAGGAAGAGTTTAATGTAGTAGGAGAGAGTAGATGTAAGGTGGTTTAATGTAGTAGGTGTAAGGTGTATAATGTAGAAGGTGTGTAATGTGGGTGAGTGGTGTAAATGCGTTGTGGTTATGAAGTGTTGCTTTCGATGGATATATGAGAGACACTGAGTGGGACGCCTGATGTGATTATAAAGCTTCATACACATCGATAGCTTGTATACTTGTATTTGTCGTGATTAGATGAGTTGATATTAGATTATACTTACTACTTAACTATCGCGTGAGATTTTAATGATGTGAAATGCAATATATGTGTGTTAATTCATTCAATAATAAAAAAATTGTATGCGTCTCTGGGCCCTGAGCTGTGCGGTGTGGGTTTGGTTTCCGCCCAAGACAAACGTTATGGTGACGAATATTGATGTTTGTTTTGTTTGGATGTTTCTATGTATTATTTATAAGTAAGTATGTATTTCCAAAAAAACTATATTTTTTTAGTGTAAAAATAATGAGACGAACGGACATAGAACGTGGAGTAGCGAAACAAAGTCCGGGTCATCGCTGCTTTGGCGTTTATTAATAATAATAATAATAATTTATTCCTAAAGAATACATGACACATACAGATAAATGGTTCGTAGATTTTATACTTTCCGATTTCAGTAAGAACGGTCAACGGGCCCCAAACTAGGCAAAGCCTGTATCTTGGGCGCCCTGTTACAAGTAACTGTTTACTTTGATTTACACTGCAAGTTGTACACTTTTATGTTATTTATAATTTATAAATTGTATATTAGATATTCAATCCCTATTCAACTTCTTATAACTTGCTTGCAAATATACTAATTCTAAATCTATTAATAAATTCTTATATGTAAGCATGTGCTGTATTTGTGTGTATACGCGCGTGTATGTGTATGTTTGTGTATATATGTGTGTGCGTCCATGAATGAGTGTGTTATGTGTATGACGTTAAGCACTTCCATAAAACATTAAAAAGAGAATAAAAGAAGTGGCTTAGACCCGGGTGAGTGGGCAGTGACATAGTGAGTAACGGTATGCTTGGAGGTAAGTAAAACTATTACGTATTACTTTGAGACTTTCGATAGTTAGTTTCAACAGCCCAGTAATTTCGCTAGCTGCAGTCACACCGGAACACAGTAATGTTTACACACTACTGCTTGGCGGCAGAAAATCTGGCACTGCGGTTGTACCTACCTAGACAACTTCCTGCTGTGGAAATCTACCATCAAGTAAAATGTTATCTAGTTCTAGAAGTACAAGCTTTTCGTTCAGTATTTGTTTATTGCTTTCTAGACATGCAAGCTTCATCGTATACCGCATCATAGCTATCATCATCATCATCATCATCCGCCTTTTGTAGTCCACTGCTGGACATAGGCCTCTCCCAAGATACGCCACTCAGCTCGATCTTCGGCGTTTCGCTTCCATCCACCATTAGCTCTCTGGCGAATTACGTCGTTCCGGATATAATCCCTTTAGAGAAATACCAAGTATAGTTCTCTCCATAGCTCGCTGAGCGACTTTAAACTTGTGGACTGTTCCCGCTGTGAGTGTCCACCTTTCGGCTCCGTAGGTCATGACTGGTAGAACGCACTGGTTAAAGAGCTAAAGTGGTTTTGTCTTGAGACTTTGCGGGATGGGTGACGAAAAGACTCGACGTAATTTTCCGAATGCTGCCCAGCCCAGCTGTATCATCGCTTAACATCAGTCAAATTGAAAATAAATAGTAAAATATGCGTACACATACACGTGTGTATTTCAAATTAATACACACGACGTGTCAATTTACGTACGTAAATCTTAGGATAATAACTGCAGCTCAAAAGGTAATTTTCAATTTCGCACCAAGGAAACATAATTTACGAACCTTTTTCACGCTTGGGTTCATAAACAAATTTAACAAGGTTTCTTTACAAAGGTAACGAAGCAAATGAAATTGTTTCAAAAGTATCCCTCATAAGAGCGTATATCCACGACTGTTTAACTTCGACAACAGCTCACAAACACTCGACATTGCGTATCCTAATTCTTAACTTTAAAAATAAATAAAAGTTGCAAATGCGACCGTCAGTCGAGGCACGTACGACTCTTTGGCCGAGTTTCTCGTTTGGGCAACATTTACAAAATATCTACACGTCACCTGAGTAATAAATGTGCTAAAGTTTTAAATGTATTTAATTTCTTTATTTAGTAAAATGCATGTTGTGGTGAATGGTGTTGTATGTGGTGCACTGTCCATCGTGTTGCAGGGACGGCGATCCTATCAAAGCTACTTTGGATACTCACTTTAGCTATATTATAGGAACTTATGATTATTTTACTATGATAACTGACGTAGTTTTGACCCATTTTTAGGGTTCCGTACCCAAAGGGTAAAACGGGACCCTATTACTAAGACTCCGCTGTCCGTCCATCTGTCTGTCTGTCCATCTGTCACCAGGCTCTGTCTCATGAACCGTGATATTTAGATAGTAGAAATTTTCATAGATGATGTATTTCTGTTCTGTAACAACAAATACTGAAAAATAGAATAAAATTCATGTTTAAGGGGGCTCCAATACAACAAACGTGTTTTTTTGTGCGCGTGTCCGACTCGCAATTGGCCGGTTTTTTTGTTTTACAATAACGTAATTTTGACCCATTTTTGTTCAGCCTTTTTTGCGTAATTGAGTAGGTAACAAACACCAAATTTTTACATTTTTAATGTTAGTAGGATAGAATAGATAGGTTTTCTTTGAGAGTAACTAATGTCCTTGACATGGTTACTAAAGAGTATCTGCGTCAAGCTCTGAGAATTATACCTAAAACGTGTCCTCACGCTTCATCGTAACTTGATACTCTGATTAAAGGGTGCTGTCACCTTGACTAACCCCGCCACGATCGAGACAAAGGCGTTCTTGTGGCCATTATGCGTCGAATACCCGAGATATTTTGATAGATTGTAGACACTTCGATCAAAAACGTGATTAATAGTACATTCGAGTTAAGCACAGGTATACGTTATAGGTAAGTAACTAGCGAAACAAAGAAAATGTAGTCGTGCTAGACTATTAGATAAAGTTGAAAAGTCAGCGATGGCAGACTTTTGACTTTTTTTGGTGTGATGACTCCAAAATTTTAATGTATAATAAATTGCCTAAGTGTATTTTACAGATTAAATCATAGCAAATTAAAATAAAAAAATTAAAAAACCGGCCTAGAGCGAGTCGGACTCGCGTACGAAGGGTTCCGTACGTAATATAGCTACAATTACTTTATTAAAGGTAATTGATTGATTCAGGCGTTACTTTGCGGAACTTCATTTTGAATGTTTAGGATATATATCTAGTTTATTTCCGCTTAACAGTCGTTCTTTGTATGTTTTATATTTTTAACCTCTTGATCAAAATAGAACATTTTTATGAATTTGGACGTATGTATCTAACTGCGGGTATCGTAGCTTTCAAACCGAACTGAATTTTCAACTGATTTTGATTTAGTTTTTTTTTTTTCGTTTGAAAGCTGTTCTTAGCTATGATTCAAGTAGGTTTGTTTGGCCATCTGAATATTAACAGTTATTAAAAAAAAAACATTACATTTTTAAGAGATTCTGTGACTGATTTTATTTAATGACAAAACGGCACCAATTTAATAAAACATTTTTAAATGTAGGCTTTGCGTTAATTACAGAACAACGTCCATTTAAGGCTTTACGTATTTAACGAACCAAAAATACAAGGAAACGGTTTACGTGCTTCCTTTTACAATTTCATGTCCTTCTTTTTGGTCAAAACAATTTATTTTATTCGTGCTAACTAAAAAAAAAAGTTTAAGTTTTTGAAAAGGTTTTAGGTATATTTGTACGACATCTGTACTGTCAATTTAACTTATAGTTACGAAATAATCTTCGTTAGAACACAGAATCTTTAACCATCGTTGTAGAGCATGCCCCTTCAAGTGGAGTACGATGTTTGCGATGAAATTAATCCAGTGTATAAGCAATTTGCGTACCAAATATCATCCAAATCCGTCCAGCCGTTACAATTGAATAAAGTAACAAACATGCTCAGTATGGAGACCGCATTATGCGGTGCATTGTTTAAGGCTAGAAAGAATCCAAAAAAAATTTCTATGGCACTTAGCCTTTTCTGTAAACAAAGAAAAAACCATAAGGTCCTACAACAAGAGACTGGTATATTTTAATATTGAGTCATTAACAGACCGCCGAATCAAATTAGACTTGATATTCGTTCATAAGTTGGTACACAACAGAATCGACTGTCCTGATCTCTTATCAAGGTTTAAATTTAGAGCTCCATTTAGATACCCACGGAAACCTATAACTCCTTTCGCTCCTATATTTCGAAGAACCGTGCTGGGGGCCAATTCACCTGTCGTGAGATTTAGTAATCTGGTCAATAAATACCATGTAAAAGATCTTGATATTTTTGGAGATTCTCTGTCACAGTTCAAGTCTAATTTAAATGTAATGATGGCTAGTGCTGAGAACAAGCTGTATTGTTAAATTGGTGAATTTTTATTGCTTTGATTTATTTGTTTTATTAGTATTGGTTTTGATTTTAATTTTGATTTATTTAATTTTGATTTGATTTGAATTTTAATTTGTATAATGTTTTTTTGATTCTTGTTTTTGTGATAGTTTTGGTTTTGGTTTTAATTGTAATTGATTATGAATTTGATTTTAATTTAATTTAATTTTGATTATGGTTTTGCTAATTTAATTTTTATTATGGTTTTTATTTTGATTTTAATTTTATTGAATTAATTTTTGATTTTAATTTAATTAATTGTATTAATATATTTAATTGCATGTTGTGCTTCTTTAAATAAGCAACACAATTAGCTAGAGAATTATTTAAGTGGTATAAAATTATGATAATAATTATTGTAGTTGTTAATATGAAGCCTCAATAAATAAATAAATAAATAAAATGCATACAAACACGTATTTTCACTTTTATAATATAAGTGTAATTTTAAAAAAAGTTTATCTATACTAATACTATTATAAAGAGGAAAGATTTGATTGTTTGTTTGTTTGTATTGAATGGGCTCCGAAACTATTGAACCGATTTCAAAAATTCTTTCACCGTTGGGAAG
Organism: Biston betularia; assembly: GCA_905404145.2. NCBI lineage: Eukaryota > Metazoa > Arthropoda > Insecta > Lepidoptera > Geometridae > Biston > Biston betularia. Next base: position 5,296,987 of record FR989877.1, read on the forward strand.
CTACGCTATCTCCGGGTGACATAGGCTACTTTTTATTACTGTATTGCCACGGAACGGGAATTACGAGGGTGAAACCGCGAGGCGTCCGCTAGTAAATGATAAAAAAGACAAAAATAATTATTAAAAAGTTGTCGCTGCCAGTAACCATATTACAAGTATAGTATAGCCATAGTTTTGCTTAGTTAGGAGCTGAATGGCGTTGTGTGAAAAGTCCCACAATAAATTAAAAAAAACTTTTTGAAATGGGCATTAACGGCTAAAAGAGTTTTGGCGGGAACGCGGAAAGAGTCGTGTAGCTCCGTTGTATTTTTTTCCAAAACTAGTGTTTTGTCGAGTGTTTATGCATAAAAATGGTAGTGTTTTATTCATAAAGTGCCGAATCACAAGCGCGAGTGTGGGAAAATGATATAATGTGGTGATACATGACTTTTTGTGTTGCTTCCAAAACTCCATCGAAGCTTTATAGTAAAGTCACCACTACTTTACTAAAGCATGACTGGACTTGACTGACACGAACTGTTCTTGACAAAGACTAGACTTTAACTATAACTTTAGCTACGAGAACACTTATTTAACTTTTCAAACTTGAAAATATATAAATACTGGCAAATGCTCAAAACGCGACGCCAAAACCAAAGAAAATAAAATTACGGCTAGAAAAAAAAATTACTAGTAAATCATTAGATACACACTGATGGCGTGTCACGAAATTTGCAACACAGCCCTTCTAAAATGTCTAAACTCCATGTAACGTGAACTTGTAAGCGGATTAGCCACGGGCGCTGTAGTGTGCAGCGTGACGGCAACACTTTAATATTGCACCAGCTGCCTACATCAGATCCAGCGACTGCAATACGATGACATGATGCCACGATAATAACATAATCGATAATAATAAGCAATATGGAAATTGAGGTGGTATCAACACATTTTTGTTTTACTTATGCTTTGAGTGCGCTGGTAGCTCAAATGGTAGTTTATCTGATTTTAAAGCTGTAGGACGTAGATTCGATTCACAATCGGGACAAATAAATAAAATAAAATATTCATATGACAAGCATAAATAATTAAATATTTGTTCTATGTCTGGATGTTCTGTAAGTCTCAAATTAATTAGCGCCAAAGCAACGATTTTGCTACTTAAGGTTAGCTAAGGTTGCTAGGTTCTGTGTATTGCTGCAATGGTCATGGGTTATCTCTTGCCTCTTGCTTGGAGAGCGTATCGATCGCCTCATTACTTTCTCGTTCTACGTTTCTAATTTTTTCTAATACGTTTCTAATAGTCAACAAATAATTTGATAATAATTAAGTTTGTCTTAACTCATTTTCAGAACAGTATTTACATTATTAGTTATCTCGTTCCTATAACTGTAACTGTACCTTTGGTGTTATTAATAAAAGATTTGTATTTGTATAGTACAAGTTTTGCTTAGTGTGCAGCTAGATGGCGCTGAGTAAGAAATATTTCCAACGAAATGTTATGCGACCGCTTTGAAAATTTAAATTTAAAGGTCGTCGACGAGGTCATTAACTTATTCAAACCTTCAACTTTTTAAAGAGTCGCTATCGAACGCTGTAAATAAGTCTGCCAACATAGTTAACCGAGCACATGCGATGTGTGATCCACAGAAGTTATTCCTGGCGCGCCAGCCGTCCTTCAAAATGACTGAGTTATATTTCATAACTGTATTACGGTAAAGCATGACAAGTTAGACCGCTTAGTACAGGATAAATGAACTGGGGCCTTAGCAGATATAATGCTAAGAATTTATTTTGGGCGAGGAAATTATTTACGAGACGGTTGAGTCTGTATTCTGGCTAGTTATTTATTTCCCTAGAACTTGATACCAAATTGTTAAGCTGTTTTTGTATATTTCTGAAATCTGTAAACATTACTGTGTTCCAGTTCGAAGGGTATTACAGCTAGCATAATTACAGTAATATTGGCACTAACCATCAAATGTCTCAAAGTAATGAGTACCAAAGCAGCAATTCCCTGGACTTTGTTTTGTTCCTCAGTTAAGTTCTGATTATTTATTATTGCTGCAATGGTCATGAACATGTGTTATCTCTTACCATCAGGAGAGAGTGTTTCGTACGTTTTATTAAAAAAATAAACATTTAACCTATAAAAACAAAAACAATTGAGTGCACTAACAATTGGCTCACAGCCAATTAGCGGCATGTTTTAGATTGGTTGAGTTAAAAAAAAAAAGGTTTTAAAAATGGCTCCAAGCTCTTAACGAACACAAATAAAACCTTTTTCAATATCACGACACTTAGAATAAAATGTAGTAAAACAAAATAAAAACAAGTAAAAATAAATAACGAAAGAACAGCACATAATTGCAAAAATAAACTGACGCCAGTAACAGAACACTAAATTTCGACTTGACTATAGAAGATATGTCCAATCTATTCCTCTACTAGAAAAGAGCTTATAATTTATCAGCTCAATAGTTTTCCTTTAGTGATAGCTTTAGACTACGATTAAGTCACCTTATAAACAGAAAAAAACAAAAACCAAAATTGATTCTACCGTTTGGGAGCTACGATAAAACATACACGTGGAATATTCGTACAAGTTAAATTCCCATATCCCCGTTTTAACATCCCAATTTTTGCGTGCCTCGGTAAAACATTATCGTACATTCCATTATTTAACTTTGCGGCAAGCTCGTAATAAAGTAAAACATTATCGGAATGTTCGAATTTTAAATCCACAAAAAGCGACAAATTGACATTACAACAGCCAAGAGCGACCGATCGACCGCAGTTGGTCAACCAACCGCAGTGACATCTGTAACCGCTTTGAATCGTTTTTTATTCTCTACAATTACTTTTAATGGCTGCAGCATGCATCAATTTACTGGAGAAAATGTCATTTTATTTAAACTTGTCATTTTGTTGTCACATTGGTTACGAGATTTGTTTTCTTAATAACATTGCTACGCTAATTGTTAAAGTAAATGACAGCCCTGTTGGTTCATTGGTAGTATGTCTGCTCCAAGAGCCGAAGAGCGTGGGTTCGATTCCAATTATACGAAAATTTTTGTAGCGATGATAGCTCAGTGGTTAGCGCGGTAGGTTCGCATGCCGAAGGGCGTGGGTTCAAACCCCAACAATGAGCTTGAGCTGCCGGTGAAGGAAAACATCGTGAGGAAACCAAAGCATGGTGGTAGGGTACTTTAGTATTCGGCTGGCTAGCTACCACCCTCAAGTTGAAAATCTGCCGCCAAGCATCTAACGGTGTGTTCCGGCAGCCTCACTTGAGAGCCAGTTGCATTCCAGGCTAGGTGTGCTTTACCATCTTCGGCCACACCTTCACTTGACATCAGGTGAGCTGTGGTCAAACACCTAGCCTGTCAACCATTAAAAAAAAATATATATAAACAATTGTTCTGTGTCTAAAATAAATAAATAAATTAATAATGAATAATTTATTTTTATTTTTATTTGTTCTGTGTCTGGGCGTACTGTATGTATTGTAAGTATGTATTTACAAAAAAAAAACTATTTAGGTAGCGCTAGCGCTAGCGCTTGGATGGCGCGGCGCGGTTTGGCGGGTGATTTGAATGTCTTTGTCCCTAACACTCTCGGACATTGAAGTCAGCACAATCTATGCACGTTTTCTAATCATAATTTCAAAATACTGAAAGATCTAATAAGTCATCAATTTCTATAAGTTTGATCTGTTTCTTTGTTTTTTCATCCTTTGGTTAAAGGACCTAACAAAAAAAAATCTAACGTCGAATTTCAGTTTACGATGCCTGTCGAAGTTAAAGAAAGAAGAATGAACAACAACGGAGGCATCATTAGAAGACACGTAATCTTATTATCAAACAACTTCAGAAGCTAGCAGAATTACAATCCCTCAAAAATTACTCTATACTCTATTCTACTTATGTACTCAAAGTTTCTATCATATCAACGTACTAGGAAGCGTTTGCTGCTATATCTTGAGGGATTTATGTCTAAGCCCTGTCAAGATAACAGGGCATCGTAAGGAAAACAAGCTTGGTTGTTTTAGTCAAAAGACGTGTTTTGGATTATCCATTGGGTAAACTTTACATGGGACTGAAATAACACGACATGGACGTCGGGCAAACTAACGCTTCAGAATAAATAAGCTATGAGTAGGTATGTATCTAACAGGATCATAAAGTACAGAGTCTTTGGTATACAAAGAAAATGTTTAAATCAGAAATAAAAAAAGAAAACAAAAAAAATTATTCATAGATGAATCTTAAGGACTAGTGCTACAAGTGAAGGCCTTATCGCTGAAAGCTGTTTTATCCAGGCAACCATTAGATGGAACGAAACAAAAAAAAAAAGGAAGATACCGTGAATCCTTTTTGTAATGTAATATCAGGTAAAATGTATACACATTATTTAATGTTTGTGACTTGCAACTATTCGTTATAAATAAATGAGTATGTTAAATAAAAAAAATAGTAAAAGTTTCGGCAGCCTTGTTGGGAGACCGTCTGACTTCCAATCTGGAAGTCCTAGGTTCGAATCCGATGGCACGCACCTGTCTTTTCTATGTTATGTGCTTATTCCCAATAACTTCAAACGGTGAAGGAAAACATCGTGAGGAAACCTACATGTCCAAGAGTTCTTAAAAAATAGGTCTCGAAGATACGTGAAGTCTGCCAACCCGCACTTGGCCAGCGTGGTGCCCAGCAGTGGGCCAGTTTGTAAAAAAACAAGGCTGTACAACATGTATAATTGTGTTGAACAATAGAACTTTAGTACCTATACCAAAAACAAAGTCCACAGCATCGCTGCTTTGACGCTCATCAAGTACTTTGTGAAATTATACGGTTGGTCTCACAGTCTCACTCACCCTGTAATTTCACTAGCTGCTGTATTCTTTAAATTGGAACACAGTAATGTTATCTACATACTACTGCTTGGCGGCAAAATATCTGACATTGCAGTAGACACTTTTTCTACTAAATTCGACATTTATGTATTTACCTACATTGCTCGGTGGTAAAAATTAAGAGTTAAAACTTTTCTTGCATACACGGAGGAAAATTTTCTTCCCCCGCACGAAAATATAAAAAGATTGATTATGAGATATTTGTCTCATTTTATGGAAAGATTAGTTACGATTCGGGAGCTAGTGGGGCTTCTTTATATTACCGGTTTATTTTGTCGACGTGTATATTTACGTCTTTAAATTTGCTCCCGTAGTAGGATGCGATTAATAAAAAAAGATAACAAAGTTGGGCGATGCAGTTTATACTCTGTCCATTATGTTAACCGCTTTTTGACAGCTCATACAAAGTTGACGACATAACTTTGTATAGCATCTAGCAAAATAAACCTCACACAAATAAATACGTTTAAGCTAGCATTACCACGTTAACTTGAGAGCAATTTTTATTGAACAAAAATATAACATTGAATGAGGCTTTGTAGCGATGATAGCTCAGTGGTTAGGGCGTTTAGTTCGCACGCCAAAGGGCGTAGGTTCAAACCCCAACAATGAGCTTGAGCTGACAGTGACGGAAATCATAGCATGGTGGTAGGGTACAACCACAAAAAAAACATGAAAATTAGCATGACTTCTTAATGTTCAAAAATATACACGGTGGTCGTGTCGAGTCAAAGCCACACACTGTTTTTTTTATAACTAATATAGGGATGTGTTTGGCAGCCATCGCGCCTGATGTTGAGCGAAGACTATAACTAGAAGAAACCGATTTCTTCTACACAATTCTATAACCTAACACAAGAGTATCAAAATTTTCTGGTAAAATTTTAGGTTTTATTTTTTGACAACATTCTCTGTTGCAGATTTTTAACGTAGATTCGCGTCGGGTAGGTCTTTGTCACGAAGTCGAAATACGCTACAAAATTGGAATGTGTCGACGGACGGTATTCACGAGTTTTATCACATATAGGTATAATAAGAGTGTGGAAAATTCTATTGGAAAACTTGCTATGATTGTTCCTGTGCAGACGTTTGTATGTAGGTATATAGTTGCAATGACGATTTAAAAAAACTATAGCCAGTGACTTTTGGGACGAGGTAAGGATATTAACTATAAAATATACCTCATGCATCCAAGCCTCTTCAGACATTTAAAAGTTAATGTAAAATAAAGAAACTCACATACGGATATACGTACATATATACATACTTACGTACGTACGTAAGTATTATATACACGTATGTATTACGTACGTAATGTGCAATGCATGTGTATCTAATTTACCAAATATGATTGGTATGGTATTGGTAGGTATTGGTATTGGTAGGCTGCATATTTTTCTGTAAATGCAAAATGAGAATAAAATAAAATAAATTATTTACTAAGGGGAGCAACAGAATAATTTTAAATACATACATATGTCTGAAGATGCATGCATTGCTTGTTGCATAGAGAATACATGAAATCTACTCTACAATTTGGTTTGTATGACACTAAACACGCAAACAAATGCACCGAGTTGGTGTAGACGTGACTACTGAGATAAATACAGTGATGTAAATGTACTACAAACTGGATGAGGCAATCCACTCACTTCGTTCAGCTCAACTGCAGTGCAGACCTTAGTCGGTACTCCACAAAAATATTAAAGAATGTAAAAAACAATACGTTAGGTTGCCAGCCCTGTTAGCTCATCTGGTAATCTCTGCTCCAAGGGCTGTAGAGTGTGGATTCGATTCCCACCCAGAACAAATATTTATGTGTAGATAAATTTATGTTTTTTTTCTGTCTGGGTGTTCTGTAAGTCTATTAGTTAAAAAAAAGTTTTTTCTTAAATAATAGCCTTACGTTTTACCGCCATCTCACTTGATGTTAGGTGATAATGTGGTCTAAGATGGTGCACGCTTGCCTAGAAGACACCGATTCACTCTCGACTTGAAGACACCCAGATTATATCCAACGTGGAACACCCACTCAGGTAACGCATTCCACTGTCTAGCAGTGCGCACAATGAACGAAGAATCAAATCGTTTTGTTCGAGTTTTTGGAACGTCGCTCATGAAACGATGCCGCTAAAAGTATTACATCAGTTATCTGGCTCCCGGAGTACAAGTTTTTGTTAATAATTTTTAATTTGACGCCTTATTTGTGAAGACGTTGACAGGTACTTTGACAGAGACATTAGTAAGTTATATACTGTGGCGCAAGCGCAACCTTCTCTTTTCTTTTTCGCTCTCTCTCTCTCTCCGTTCCCGCCGACTACGGTGTAGCTTGTGATATGTAAAATCTCTTCATTAAATCAATAATAAAGCACAAGAGCGTTTCAGTTATCAGTTTTAAGATTACTGTAAGAAACTGACAATTGACGACGGAAGACGGAATTGTTAGACACTTTTATACTATTTATTGTTATAAGCAAACTTACAATAACAGTAAAAACCAGTACCTATAAGCTCTTTCAAATAAAAATAAAGTTGATTGAGGTCCTAACTTCCCATTATGTCCATACAACGAATCTCCCATGCCATTACCATTGTCCTTGACACTCGAATAAATCTCCTATCTAGGTATAATATCCCGACCCGAAAGCGGAATCGAATCTCATTACATGCAGAATCTATAGCCCATTACGTTACTGTGTCAGCAATAAAATTGCTATTTGCTATTATTGTCACGTTTGTAACTTATATATTTGGCCAATATAAGTTTTGAACTAGCTTGACTCCCCTGATAACTCATTTGGTAGAATATTTATTTCATTTCAGATCACCAACACTACACAAAACACATTACAAAGACCGCCCTTATACATCATCTATTCTATTGTTTTGTTATATTATTATATCTTCTTTTTTGTTTGTTTGTTGTTTCTTTCCTATTTGTATTAATTGTGATTTGTGTTTCTGGTGTATAATAAAGTTATATTCTATTACAACATTCTTAGCGGTCATCAACATAACAAAAAAAAAACTATATGCTATAGCAGTTACAGGTGACGACTACATGCATAAAAATATAAAGTTAACAATTGTGATTAAAAATGTGGAAATATCAAGTAATTAATAAATATGTCAAATTTATTTTTTAAGTCAAATTAAGTGATATTATGTAATATTAATTAAATTCGAATAATAAAAAATCATAGTAATTAAAAATTTAAATATCCGCTTCAAGAGCTGTAGGGCGTGGGTTTGATTCCCAGGACAAACATTTATGTGACGATAAATGTTTGTTCTGTATGTATTATAAGCAAGTATTTACAAAAAAAAACAGTATTTGTATTATATAGTATTAGTATTATTTTTGTTTTATTTTTTAATCTTATATTTGTAGTGTTTTTGTTGTTGTAGTGTTGTATGTATCAAAATTTCTTTCTTTCTTTATTCTATCAGTTATCTAGTTTCCTATAATACAGGTTTTGCTAAGTTTGGGTTAAATGGCACTGTATGAAATGTCCTACGATATTTTTTATTTTTATTTTTTACTTTCATCAGAATTGTGCGGGATTAGAAAAAAAAGCATATCTTGATTTAGACAAAGGTTTATGAGCTTGAGACTCCCCAAACTCATAAACCAACTTCCGATGTATTGTATAGTATAGTTTTATGTATATAGTTTATTCTCACTTTATGACTAACTTTTATGGGCATAACTCTAAAATCGTGAACAAACATGAGCTGCTTTTTCTACATAACAGTAGATTTTTTCTACGTTTGAGTTATAGTAAAAAAATGTTACCATTATAAGTAAAATTACCTTCTTTTGGCATAGAAAACCAAAATTCTTAAACCAGTATACAGAGCATTAACTGTAATTAAATCTATGCTAATATTTAAATGCGAAAGGAACTCTGTCTTTTTTAAAATGTATAAGTAATGAGCCGAACGGAACGCTCTCCTGATGGTAAGAGATAACGCTTGCCCATGACCATTGCAGCGATACAAATAACTTTGAGTAACAAAACAAAATGGCGCTCATCATTTTGAGACTTACGTTATATAAGAAATTACATAGGTACCGTACCTATGTAATTTCTCGCAAATTAATATGCTACACCCATTTCAATCCATTACGGTCAAAACCAAGCAGAATAAAAACAAAATTATAAAAAATGTTGAAACGTAAAAAAGAGGCGGCCTTTCCGCCAAATATTCATTAAAAATCGTCACACGAACGCAACGTAAGACCTCAACCTTCAGTATTCCGTCAACGTAATAACGGCAGGTGGCTTGATCAAAATATTAGGGTCTGTCACATTGTTCCCTATGAATCCATAAAGCTTCCAGGGTTTACGAGCAATTTGCGGCTGCCTTACTCAAACCCTAGTTGGTTTACACCATTTGTGCATAGTACGGTCTTGAAAGAATACGGTGTTTCATTCCCAACAAATTTGAATCCTTCGCTCTACCAAATTGAGTCCAATATTGAGTTGTAATTGTCGAGAGGAGTTTACATCCTTTGTCTGTGCAAGTAGCGATATCCCATGAATAATTTATCATGGCTAAACTACCGGGAACGGACAAAAGTTTGGTGTCACTTGGAGGCTGAAGCTAACTTTCAGACTCAGGTGTTATTCTCTAATTTTAATGGATCTATTCACTTTGTTGCTGCTCTTTTGCCTGCAGGATGCAGATTTTTTTATTTTATGTTTTGGTATAACACTTTGTGCATTCTGCCCGTCTTAAATAGTTGATACTTTCAAGTGCCACATGATATAATTATAATAAGTCTACTACTGTAGAACAATTGTTTTTTTGCGGTAGCAATGCGATGGATACCAGTAAGTAAAGTACAAAAAAAAAATTACAGTCTAAATTATTTTTGACCTTACTTTGTTAACTTCTGATACGGATATAGTAAGAAGACTAAAAGGGACAAAACCTTTTGAGTATGTGTATTAAGTTTGTAATGTCAGTGCAGTGAGTACTACATATTAAAGAACACATGAACAAAGTGTCTTCCCCTTAATAGACAGGAAGAAAAGTGTCGATGGACGCATTCTTCGATTATACTCTACTTAGCAATTTAAGTTATATTAAAATTACTTATTAGTCTCAACTAGGCTAGATTGTAATAACAATGAGGTATCTAACAACAAACAGACTATACAACATTAGAAGGAAAAAAAACAGTCATACACTTTTGATTTTATCTTAATGTATATATGTATGTATATGTGTATGTGTATATTATAGCCTATATATATTGTATACTGTATATGTATTATGAGTGTATACATATTTATATATGTAGATATTTCGTTTTAATCTAATGTTTTTTTTTTTTTATATACTTACTATATTATGTTTAATTTTTATTTTATTTTTATTTCTTATTAGTGTTACATCTCCCGTCTGTTTCTTAAGCTTTCTATCGTATTTTTCTTTTCTTGGTTGCCTGGAAGAGATCGCTGTTAGCGATAAGGCCGCCACTTGTGTCACTAGATACTAAGGTTTTTTGTTCTTTGTACTATTTATTATATATGATGTGCACAATAAAGAGTTATATCTATCTATCTATAAAACATACAAATTTATTCTATTTCATGAAGAATTTGCAAAGAGCAAATACAAACAAAATTGGTAATGTTTATCAGAACCTCCCACTGACTAGTTTGACCTTTTATTTAACGGAGTTTATTTTCACTTCATATTCTATTACCATCATTCAAATATTTGGTTACAGATGTGATGTATCGGTAATTATGAACTAAGGGCTCAGCAAGACAATTTGCGAAAATATTTTCGTCAAGTTTCCAATCTTGTTTTGTAACTATTTTTATTCTCGTGATTGAAGTGCTTAATTTTAAGGATTATTTAATGTTCTACAGTTTACTGGATTTCGATAAAAAAACTTACTTAAGGTGAATGAAATGAAATCGAACAACCTTAACAATTTTTTTGTAAAATGACAACGATTGACATTTGTTTCCATCTACGTTTAGGCCCGCCAGAGGGCGTTGATTCATTTTTCATGTTGGCATCGAAAGCTTGAAAGTTTGTCTTTCATAAAAAAATATTTACGACAAGGTTGAATATACCTACATGTGTTACGGAACAGTAATACTTAAAGGTACTGATTTACCCATCAGAGTGAACAACTTTTACTATGAAAATTTGCATTTATTACATTTTACTAAAGGACTATGATATTTTTTAAGGCGTTTAAAAAATATAATTGTGCTTTAGTGCAAGGATCAGCTCAAAGTTGCAGTAAATCACATTCAGGTCAGCACCCCTAAGTATTACCTACTACACTTTTCCGAAACATTATTATAACCTTAAATATTAATAGATTTCTCCAAGAACCATGTACACTGTACAATCTTGTTGTAAATACATTTTTAGTGGTCAGTTAACTAAAATAACTCTTTATACGCATTGAAATAACGCACAATGTCAATGGGATTTATGATGAAAGTTTTTCCTTATCCACATAAAATGCTCTGCAAACAACACAATCCACACGCGCGGCTGAAAGCTTTTCCGTGGACATCATTCCGAGTGATGAAGCAAATTATTAAAAAGTTGGGGGATTAATTCTCACTGGATGTGACGTATAGTATAATTTCCGACAAAAATCGTAAGCGTATAACCATATTTTGTAAGTCGATTTTGTCGTGAATAAAATTGTGAAAACGAGACAGCTACTCCATACATAGTCTATAAACTTTTTTCATAGAACAACTGTTTTCTCGATTTCAGAGTTGTGACCATAGCATAAGTTGTTTATAACAATGAGTACAAATGCTCCATTTCGGCTCAACTCAAGCTTATAACTATATTTATTATTTTAGTGTTAATAGGTAAGAGTTTAGTATGTACAAAAAAATTGACTATGATTAAGTATTATACAAGCTTGGGGCCGAAATGGGGTCATTGCACTCATCATTATGAACAACTTTTACAATAGAAACAACGCTGCAATTGCAAGCAAAAAATCAGCTGTTCTCATTTTGTACAAGATTGTTGACATTTTTTTAGTTGATATTATTTTCGGAATTACAGAGTTGATTCCATCGCAAAAGTTGTTAATATTAAGAACGATGACCCCCTTTTGGCCTTAAGTTTACTTAAACTGTTATTGTTGTTATTTATGAATTATGCTGTAACAAATTCGCTTACACGCGCCCAATAATTGCTTTTCGTTTATATTGCTACTCTTAAAAGGCATTCTGAGCATGTAGCCTAAATAATTAAATTCATTTTCTTAATTAAAGATTAGACTTTTTTGCTGCTCTATGCTCTCCAAACTAACGTAACGAAGCTAACAGCAGATAGCATTCTAAGAACGTAGACTAATTGCTATTCTATAAATAATTAACTCGTTACTTTAATGAGTAAATCGAGTTAAAGTTAAATAACTCCAGACTTATTTGCTGATCTTAATTTAATTAAGCTAATTAGTGAAGCTCAGTTTGGTGAAGTTTCGTTCCAAAGAAAAATGTTAGTGCATTTTCTTTTGTCGATATTTTTTACGAGTGTTTTTTACGAATATTCCATGTTAAATAAAAGAAATAAAAAGTAAAACTTATTTGAGCGAGTGCCTATTTCTTATAAGTATATGTATGTATACATAATTCTATGTGTATGTCATAAAATTCCGCCTAAACGGCTGAATAGATTTTGAAAAATTTTTGTGTGTGTTTGAGTGGGTCTATGGATGGTTTAGATTCACTATTGAACCCGGTAGGTGGCTCTGCAATCCTGCGGGGCAACGTCTGCCGGGCCCGCTAGTAGGTATATTAATAAAAATCATAGTGACCATCAAAACAAATAATGTATGTAGGTATAGATGGAAAGATGAGCTCAATTATTAGCTATTGATTATAAATATCATCATATTTTTATACTAATCAAATTTTTTTAATTTTTTTTTTCTATTCTTTTAATATCCTAAAGTCGTTATAGTAAATAATTTAAAACATTACCTTAAACTTAAACTTCAGAAGATATGTGATATGAAATTTCATTATTGTTAACTGCGGTATTTGACTCGTTCGGCACTAATTCGGATAAAATTATGTGTTGTTACTGCGGCATTTATATCAATGTTGTTCCAAGTACCCACCGCGATGAGAGGTTTTCTTCCTAAAGCGTCTTTGTACTCATATGTGCCTATCATAGTTATGGGCCAGTTTAACGAGCCGAGACCCTCGGTTGGCAGAGTATGGACTCATAAAAAACGATGCGGCTGCCGTTCTCAACTTCCGATTTCAGCTTTTGTTCGAAACGCCGACCGACAAAAGCCATGATACATTAGTTGCAACCATCAACGCAACTTTTTCCAGTTTTAGACATTTGGGGAATCAGTTATAACTATACTTGTCAGTCAGTTTTAGTTATACTATATATAGTAGCTGTTATCCGCGACTTCGTCCGCGTGGAATTTATAAAAAAAATTGTTGAGTTTGCAGTATAAAAAAGTATCCTATATATTAATCTAGGCCATAGACTATATATGTGCCAAATTTCATTCAAATCCGTTCGGTAGTTTTTGCGAACAGAAACAGAAAATTAAAATAGAAAAAGTAACAAACTATAGGATAGGATAAAATACTGTTTTATTTTTATATTTTTGATTTTATTCAATAAAGTTATAGTAAGTATCATTCGTGATAACCAACGATATCCAAATCTCTTCAGGCATTTAAAAGTTAGAATAAAGCACAATCCAAACATGAAACCTAAAAATATTACACTACTTTTTCTGGGCAGTCGTGTAAAAAGCAGCTTTAAATAATCATACTGGCTTTTCGATGAAAGGAAAAATATTGGAAAAACTTGATTTATGTCTGGAAAATATTTTTTTGTTGACGTATATGAATCCGCCACAGACCAACCTGTGGTTATAATATTGGCCACTATATTCAAGATATGAAGAATCATATTCCTAAAAAGGTTTCAAACTAACATCTGAAATGCATAAAAAATACGACGCTAGTAAACCTACGGTAAAAATTTTCACACGGTGTTGACGAGGTTCTCACATGTGAGTAATAAATATTAGTTATGATCTTTGAAACGAGCCGGAACCTTTGTCCCTTGAGTGCCTTTTTATAGTCCCCGCAGAGCCCATAGACTAGAAAGGGACAGATGAAACTAATTTTTCATTTCTTCTGTTGTGGCGCGTCAGTCACACACGGCTTGATTCTATTCAATCTGCAATAAAATATTTTTTTTAAGAAAACAATTTCCCACTGGTATTAAAACTTACCGAGTCTCCTCGAACAACCCGTTAGGTACTTAGCGGCAGATTTTCAATTTTTGGATAGTAGCTAGCCGGTCTAGTACTAGAAAGTAATAACACCATGCTATAGTTTTCTCACGATGTTTTCCTTTTCAGCTCAAGCTTATTGTTGAAGTTTGAAACTACGTTCTTCGGCTGTAAGCAGCCCGTGCTGACCACTAAGCTATCATCGCTACAAAATTACTTATTGTATTTAAATAATCAACTATGTAAAACTATATTTTCAAAGTGATATCATGATGACAAATGCGGCTAAAACGAAAATAATACATGACCACTCAAGTCATATAAGATATGCTGGCTTAATAAGTCTTGCACACAAAATGTTTAGCATTGAATGAAAAGCTAGCTTAAAACGGAGGAGGTTGCCCCGCTGAGGGCTGTAAATTTGCTAATGATTATATTGTGTACGCACGGTAATAGTCAGTAAATATTTATAGTTAGCCATCTTACTTCTTTGTCTTCTGAGCCGTCAAGAAATATTACGTAAAAATCGATGTTGTAATAAAAAGTACACGCTTACCGACTTAAGGGAATCTTGGGCTTTTATTTAGACGGTAAAAGCTACTTACCGGCTTAGTTGTAAAATGTGGGATTGCAGCTCTGAGTTTTTTCTGTAGCGTAAAGCGCTTAAACTAAGTATTTCTGGAAATATGCCTTAGTTGATTTTTGAACTAGACATGTTCCTACATATTTCACAATTTGCATTCATATAAAATATCTAAATCGTAGCAATAAACCAAAGTCGATCCTGAAATTAAATTAAAAATTAATTAATTTTCTAGAACATTTCACACAGCGCCATCTAGCGTCACCAAGCATAGCTATGTGAACCAGATAACTAATATAATACTTAAATACTTTTTTTTTGTAAATACGTATTTATAATTTACGCAGAACAAACATTTATATACTCGTCACACAAATGTTTGTCTTGAGTAGAAATCGAACCCATACTCTACAACTCTTGAGATACACTACCAGATAAAAACAGAACAGTAAAAAGTAAAAAACCCGGTAAAATACTGAGGTATTGAGCTCTTCAGCATTGTACTACCAAGCCACAGAGATCATATACTATAGAGGGGCTATTTATCTGCTTTATGCAACGATTACGACAGCCACACGCGGAATTGTATGTAGCTGACTCAAACGCTCAGTTCTACATAATTACATAGTGTACTAGTTGACGCCCGTGACTTCGTCTGCGTTAACTTTAGAATTAGATTCAGAGAGAAATGAAACATGTAAGTAACAAATAAACAATAGTCATGAATCTGATATGTCAATCTGAGATCTGTTAATGTGACATCTGTCAAACTGACATCTGACAATCTGCTATCTTTTAGTCGGACATCTGTCAATATTACGTTCGACAATCTGACACCTGTCAATCGGACATCTGTCAATCTTTGATAATCTGACACTATCAAACTGACATCTGTCAATCGGATACCTGTAAAACTGACATCTATCAATTTGACATCTGTCAATCCGTCATATGTCAATCTGACATCTGTCAATCTGACATCTTTCAATCTGACATCTTTCAATCTGACCATCTGTGAATCAGTCAACGAATAAATAAGCTTTCAAATTAAATAAATCTATTGTAAAAAGTTTTCTGTATATAGAAAACTTTTTACAATAGATTTATTACGCATACACATAGCTTATTATTATTAACATACACATAGCTTATTGAAAACTTATAGCTTATTAACATATGTGTTAATAATAATAAGCTATGTAGGATATATCCCCTCTGTGGTATAACATCTCTATGGCCGTAACTCACTATACGTACGTCCTTGGGCAAACGAAACTGCTCTTCGGTCCGGCCAGCCGTGCCGTGCAGGCGACAATTTATCACATTCGAGTGACGCTGAATGACCCTCATAGAGTTATTTGCCACGGTTTAAAAACGTTGGAACACTGACCTAGTTACACATGTGATACTAACCGTACTTTGTCCAGTTTATATAAGTCCTAAAATTTAATTGATGCAATCCCTCCCTTGCTCAGCTCATGCTCAACCAACCAAGCTCACAGCTCATGTTGTACAGGGATACCCCTGTACAACATGAGCTGTTAAGATTTACTTCTTAAATACTTTTGAAACAATTGGGCGATGATTAATATGAATCTAGTTACTTAAGGTGGTTCGATTGCCATACAAACAATTTTTTGCCATTTATGAACAAATGGAGCATAATTTTACAGTGAAATCACAATCAACTATTGCAACAACGGAATTTGTTATACAATGCACAGGGATCATCAAACACATCTCAGAATACATTTATCTCATTAATTGTTTTAAACTAGAGCTCAGATTAGTAATAGAATTAGATGGAAAACTCAGAGGACAGAACTATACTTAATTATTAATTACCTAACTTAACCTTAATTATTTATTATTAGCTACATACTATTTTAAAGAAAAATAAATTGCAGTTGAGTTTTATATTACAAAAACCATGTACACAAAAAAAATCAACTCAATTTTTACAAAACATACTCGAAACACAAAATACAACAGAACACATACATAGGCACACACAGAATACACGCAGAGAACACATAGACACAGTCACAGACAGAACAGACAGTCTTGTCCGAAACTTTTACCTCTATGTATATTTATAATCTTTTACTTACGCTCCAGAGTTTAACCCCTTAGAGGAAAGTTTGCAAGGATGGAAACATGGATTACGGTTAGCGTAAGTGCATTATTCGCTAGTTAGGAAGGAGACGCTTCAGAACAAGCTAAACGGATCAAACAATGTGCCTTATATGTAGTTTGAAACTTTCTAACTAAACAATATGTTTCAAATACATTTTTTTTCTGCAACGAAAGTGTTAACCATAAAAATACTTTGTCATTGGAATTAAACCTACGTTTCAAATCTCAACTCCATAAAATAAAGAAAGTAACCAAAACCAACTAACAAACATACACTGCAAATTAAGTAAAAACTTGTTATAAAAGAAAAAGTTTAAATGAGGTTACAAAACATTTGAAGAAATGCAGGAAAGTGTTACGCTTTATTGAGTTTCTCGTTTGATTCTAATTTCATGCTTATGGCTGTATCCTGGCTACTCATCTTGTTGGAGGATGCCGAAAAGTAAATTGCTTTCTCTCCAATTGCTCTACCACAGACACAGCTGAGATTAAAATTACGAAAGCGGAGGGAAATGCACAGAGATATCCTAAACCGCACAAAATCATTTTAAGTTTAAGATGAAATTAACTCTTATTTTCTAGTTTAATAAATTGGTATTTAGCCTGTATTATAGAACGTTGTATCCAGGGATTTCTCCGTTTCTCTGATCCTATTTATCCTTGAAAATGGAACGAAACTCGGCAATGCAAGTTGGCCTTGGTTGGTCAAGCAAAGGCGAGTACTCATGTAAGGAGAACTGACCAAGACGTAGACTATAGACTATATTTGACGCATATTCACTTGCGTATGTCGTGTTGAGGTAGAAGTTCAGTGGCAACATGTATTGCTGGCTTTACGTATGATGTTGAGAAGCTGCCTGTGAAATGACATTTCCTGGAAACATTTATAAGTTTTGAGCTGATTTCGTATGCTCAACACGAGCGAACGTTTCTAAAATAGAGCCCTAATAACGAAAACGAGTGCATTTCCCTGAAAATGAGCAGAAAACTTAAGTGAATATTTTTTTTTTATGTAATTGTAATGAGACGAACGATGCGCTCTCCTGATGTTAAGAGATAACGCATGTCCATGCCCATTGCAGCAATACACAGAACTTTGAGTAGCAAAACAAAGCCCGGGGCATCGCTGCTTTGGCGCTCATTACTTTGGACTTTCGATGGTTAGTCTCAACAGCCCTGTAATTTCGCTAGCTGTAGTACCCTTCAAACCGGAACACAGTAATGTTTACACACTACTGTTTGGCGGCAGAATATCTGGTACTGCGGTGGTACCTACCTAGACGACTTCCTGCTAAGGAAATCTACCACCAAGTAAAATAAGTAAAGTATGTGAAATCAAACCAAGTACTAAAATCATGAAGTATGTTTTTGTCTAAAAATTTCAATAAATGTCAATACTGCGTTTGTATGAAAATGTGTGATGTCCAGAAGCCGTATCCGATATGTAAAAATAATGAGACGAACGAAACGCTCAACTAATGGTAAAAGCTAACGCCTGTTTACGACCATTGCAATAGTAACCAGAACTTATAGTAATAAAGCAAAGTTCAGGGAATCGTTGCTTCCGCGCTCATTACGGTAATTTCGATAGTGGCAGCATCCTGCAGATCGGAACCCGGCTATGTCTATACACTACTGCTTAGTGGCAGAATATCAGATACTATTGTGGTATCTATCGAGCCGACCTCCAGCTCTGCTTAGCTGTAGTTCTGCCATCAAGTTACATAGATTACATATTTCACGCCGTTTTCCGCGCGTCTACTGAACACCATCGCTACAAAATACCGTCTCTGAAGTACCAGTTATATTATTATATAACTGGTATTTTAGAGACCTTTAGATTATTTTGACAGACCTGTTGGTTCATTGGTAGAATGTCCGCTCCAAGATTTGAAGAGTTATTTATTTAATTTTATTATGATAAACTAAAATATTTATTGTTTCGACATTCATAGTTCCTACTAAACATAAACTTTTATTACACAAAATTTACGATGTCTTACTTTTCGACAATATTTTTATATTACGCTAATTTGAAGAATTCAATTAATAATGTTAATTTATGAATATATCAATAAAAATAAACAAAAACTATTACTAAGCATTATAAAATTTAGTCAAAAATATTATATAGTCAAAATCTAAACTTGTTTTACAAAATGTACCAGTAAAATCAAATTGGAGTTCTTATCGAAACTCTTACCAGTTTTTTATATCTTTTTAGCAAATAAACATGAAAATATCCCATTCCCCGCCCCGGTACTGTTTCCTATCAGTCACAGAGCCGAGAGACCGGCTCAATGCAATTTATCAATGCCAAAGAAACTTAGCGGTGTTCTAGAGACGGCTGTCTTCTTGTTTCACTTTTGATAAGCGTTGATTTTACTGTTTGTTTTAGAGTCTTGCTAAAATTCAATTTTCTGGTGAAATGTTTTTTGATACCAAAGTGTCTCTAATATTTATTGATTCAGTCCCGATGGTACCTGCTCGAATTCTAAAAAAATATAGCACGCTGGTTCGAGTAACTAGTCTGTTCTCCGCTAAACAACTATCAAAATCTCTTATTCGAAACTCGAGACAATACGTGCGATACGTGGTGGTTAGATACCTATAACAAAGAATTCTGTAACAAGCACAAAAACAAAAACAAACAAACAGAGACAGACAAAAGTTACAAAATAGGGGCTCACCTCAGCATAATGCTGGTCATACTAAGTGGTATGACCAGCGCTGGTCTACCTACTTTACAGTACTCGGCTGGCTAGCTACCATCCATCAACCACCTAAGGGTTTTCTTAATGGTTGACAGGCTAGGTGTTTGACCACAGCTCACCTGATGTTAAGTAACGGTGTGGTCAAACACCTAGTCTGTCAACTATTAAAAAAACCCTTAGGTGGTTGGTGGATGGTAGCTAGCCAGCCAAGGTATCAAGGTGCGTTTCGGCGGCCTCACTTGAGAACCTGTACCATTCCAGGCTTCCATTCGCTTAATAAATGTCAAAACCTAGCCGGTCAACCATAAATAAATCAGTTAGTTTATTGTACTTGTTTAAATAAATAAATAAATATCGTAGGACTATACACACAGCGCCATCTGGCCCCAAACTAAGCAGAGCTTGTGTGATGGAAGTCAGATAACTGATAGAATACATAAATACTTTTTTTTTTGTAAATACATACTTATAATACATACAGTACACCCAGACACAGAACAAACATTTGTTTATTCACAAAATGTTTGCCCTGAGTGGGAATCGAACCCACGCCCTACAGCTCTCAAGGCATCTCTCTCTGTTTGGGTTACTAATGGATTTAATCTCTTAGAATACATATCCTGAGTACTGAAACTGTTAGTACAATCATCAGCAGTTATGATGCAATAAAGATTTAATAATTTTCTACTACATGGACACATTTTTATTGTTTAATAGAATGTGTTACAGAAACTTTCCCCAAAAATTCTGTAGTTGCGTTAATTTAAGAAGATTTTTTTTGTTTTTATTTTGCATTTTAACTAATGATGATGATGTTTTTTTTCTCAGAAGTTTCTCATTATTACAATCAGCTGTTTTGGGTACTTTTTTGAGTCTAACTATGACAAATTTCATCATAATAGTACAAGTAGTTTTTTGGATAAATACCTACCAATAAGAGAACGGTCACATTAAAACGGCATAAATATTTTTCAGTTGTCTTAATTAAATCGTATTACCAAAGCCGGACACAATTAGATATACTTTTAAGCTTGTATAAATTTTGACGTTAATTTACTTTGATCCTCTTATCGCTGAGAAATTAACAGGGAATGTAAAATGGGAGTGAAAACTCTTATTTCCGTAAATTTACGTTTGGGGACCTCATAAATCTTTTTGTCATCACACTGTCTGTCACAGTCTTGAATTAAGACCAAACGCTATCTGCTGAAATTTTGTAAAAGTAACAGATGTAAGAAATAATCGCATCTTTAAACG
This sequence comes from Biston betularia, assembly GCA_905404145.2. Classification (NCBI taxonomy): domain Eukaryota; kingdom Metazoa; phylum Arthropoda; class Insecta; order Lepidoptera; family Geometridae; genus Biston; species Biston betularia. The sequence continues at coordinate 5,317,839 of FR989877.1, forward strand.
CTTATATTTTAATCTTCTAGTGACTACATATAGATAAAAAAAATTAAAGTTTTTTATAATTTACTAGCGGATGCTTCGCGGTTTCACCCGTGTAGTTCCCATTTCCGTGGGAATACAGGGATAAATAGTAGCCTATGTCACCCGGAGATAGTGTAGCTTCCCAACGGTGAAAGAATTTTTGAAATGGGTCCAGTAGTTTCGGAGCCTATTCAATACAAACAAACAATCAAATCTTTTCTCTTTATAATAGTATAGATAGATAGATAGATCGATAGATGTAATTTTTTTTTACATCTCTCGTAATATTATAACTATTTTTTTGTTTGATTCCATCCTACGGTTGCCTGAAAGAGTTGCCTTTTAGCGATAACATTAACATTTAGACACACACTTTTATATGATTTCGCTCTTACCTTACCATACATTATTAAGAATAGGACAGAAGCAAAAGTAGCAGCAGTAGGATGAATCGTGGCAGCTGCAACACAGGGTTACCCAGTAAAACTATAAATGAGAATCAAAATCAATTTAATTTGAATATTAAATTGGTTTTTACTAAGGTGAAATTGATCATAAATTGAATTGAAAAGGCTATCACTTGTAGCGCAAGCTCTTGTGTTATTTCTAATTGTTTTAGTATTAAGTTCCGGTGTACACAATAAATAGTTTCTATATATCTAAGTCAAATCATAGCTCTATGAAGTTTCTACACAAACCTAATAATTATAATTAATAACACGTTTCGTCCCAAAAGGCTTGTCCATAGCGGTTCCTTCCATCGCTTGCTTCAGAAACAAACTAAGAGACCTTGTTTTATGACTTTGACGATTATTTAAAAACTAGCGGACGTCTCGCGGTTTTACCCGCGTAGTTCCCGTTGCCGTGGGAATACCAGAAGAAAGTGTGTCGTGGCGTCTTTCTACTTGAACCTGAAATCTCTTAACGGTCATATTAAATTCTGGAATTTTTAGGTCTGGTTAACGCAGTCGGTTGAAAGGTAGGAAGGGCATATCAAATCTACCGTCAAGCACCTAACTTTGTGCTCCAGCGACATCACTTAAAAGCCAGTTACATTCCAGGCTTGGTGTGCTTAACCATCTTTGACCACACCGTCACTTAACATCAGATTAATCAGACCAAAGTTACAGGTCATTTTTCCATTCAATTTCAAAATGACATTAAAAATACCAAAATCATCACATACATTATGTCAATATAATAAAAAAAAATAGAATTACTTACTAATACTTACCGAATTCAATAATGTCTTATCTATTATCTATATATATACTATTACAAAGAGAAAAGATTTGATTGTTTGTTTGTATTGAATAGACAATAGACAATAGACACCACTTTATTTATGACATAAAACACATTTCAACATAATTTACAATACATACATACAAAAAAATAAAAATAAACAATAAACATAAAACATAGAAAAAACTTAAAGGTATATAGTAGGTATAGTATACAATAAAGACAAAATACAGACAATAGGCTCCGAAACTACTGGACCGATTTCAAAAATTCTTTCACCGTTTTGGGATGCTGCAATTTTTCCGGGTGACATAGGCTACTTTTTATCCCTGTATTATTACGCGGGTGAAACGGCGAGGCGTCCGCTAATAAATGATAAAAAAATACAACAAAAATAATAACAACATGTACATTTATTTCTACATAAACGAATGTAACATCGCTAGAACATTCGTCATTCCACGTGAGCTCGCCCTTACGCCGTGTACACGGCACGTTATTAATTAATAGACCCTTTTCAAACTAGGCGCTGTAATTGTTTTGGTGTAGTGCTGCAAATGGCGAACCTATTGTCCCTACAGTGGTTACTATTTAATGACCGGTCAAATAATTGTACAACATTGTACAGTAGGGTTGCAAGCTGAAGTCTCCACAGTTTAAACAACGAAATCAATGTGTATATTTTATCGAAAAAGTCTATTTCTTTTTAATGTAAAAAGTAATAAGACGAACGAGATGCTCTCCTGATGGTAAGAGATAATGCTTGTCCATGACCATTGCAGTGATACACAGAACTTTGAGTAGGAAAACAAAGTCCGGGGCATTGCTGCTTTGGCGCTCATTACTTTGAAACTCGATGGTAAGTCTCAACAGCCCTGTAATTTCACTAGCTTATAATTATAAACCGGAACACAGTAATGTTTGTAACACTACTGCTTGGCTGCAGAATATCTGGTACTGCGGTGGTACCTACCTAGACGACGTCCTGCTAATGAGATCTATTACCAAGTGTATACCACTATACCATTTTTTTATTAGCAATTTTTTTTTATTAAATATAGCAGGACATTACACACAGTCCCATCTAACCTCAAACCAAGCAAAACTTGTACTATGCAAGTCAGATAACTGATAGAATACATGGATATTTTTTTTGTAAATATATACTTTTAATATATACAGAACACCCAGACACAGAACAAACATTTGTATAGACCTCAAAATGTTTATCCTGTATGGGAATCGAACCCACGCCCCACAGCTCTGGAAGTAGATATACTACCAATGAGCTAACAAAGCTGTCAATGAGCTATTTATTGATGTATTTGAACTATTTGAAATCATATTGACTTTGGTTTTACTAATAAATTAATATTTGTAATAACTTCGACCTGACCTGTTTTCATTTACGAGTAAATAAACCATTTGAATTTTGCTATCATACTAATATTATAAAGGCGAAAGTTTGTGAGTGTGTAAGTGTGTCTGTAAGTTTGTTATTTCTTCACGCTCAAACAGCCGGACCAATTTTGATGAAATTTGGTATGGCAGTAGCTGACACCCTGGATTAATTGACTGATAGGCATTACTTTGCGGAAGCTCATTTTGAGTGTTCAAGGTACACATTTAGTTTATTTCTGCTTAACAGTCGTTTCAGTTACAACAGTGATGAGGATTTAAATTTAACTAACTTGACAACAATTTAAACAACTTATCCGAAACTATACCTGGTATCTTAAACTAAAATTTGTCATAAACATAAAAACTAATTAAAATAAAACAAGTCTTTATATACTCTTCTCGCTGCAGTAACCACTTGCCGATACGTGTTTCGCCTCAACACGAGGCATCCTCAGGACGTGTTGACTCTTCGAAGGCTTGGCCTGGATTAACACATAGGCAATTAGGCAGTGGCGGCTTTAGGGGATGGCAAGCAGGGCAACCGCCCGGGGCCTCGCTCTTGCAGGGGCCTCGCGTTCTCGAATAAAAAAGTCTTTGTCATATATGTAAGTGTATCTCGCGCCTCGCACCCCTCCTAAACGCACGGTTTCATTATTAGTGCAAGCATGTTACGGCCACTAGAACACTCGAACTAATTTTTTAGTAAAACGGATTCTAAAGAAAAAGGGCCTCATAATGATCTTTCGCCCCGGGCCTCGCAACAGCGAAGGCCGCCGCTGCACATAGGCTACTTTTTATCCTGAAAAATGTAGCAGGTTACACCGCGGGGCACAGCTAGTCATATATTATGAAACATTTTACATTTTTTGCATTAGCTTATCGCACACGGCCGCCTTAGTTTGAGATTGTGCTAGCGGGATGATACTATTTCCATTATAGCGTACTACAGGTAATTGACACCCCTGTAGATATTTGTGCCCCAGTTTATACTTAAACCATTTAAGGTTCCACTTGAAATTGAGTTTTCAGTTTGAGATCTAATTTCGTGGAAGACGAAATTTACCGTTAGCAACTTAAGAAATGCTTATTCTTGAAAAGTGTTTTGGTATAAGAAAGTATTTTTCACGGGTCGAGAAATTTTTAAACTACTGATGTTAAAACCAAATATCTGACACACTGAAAAGTGGTATTGCAAAAAAAGTGGTTTGCATGGTGGTAGGGTACTTTAGTACTCGGCTGGCTAGCTACCACCATCAAGTTGAAAATCTGCCGCCAAACATCTAACGGTGTGTTCCGGCAGCCTCACTTGAGAGCCAGTTGCATTCCAGGCAGGTGTGCTTTACCATCTTCGGCCACACCTTCACTTGACATCAGGTGAGCTGTGGTCAAACACCTAGCCTGTCAACCATTAAAAAAAAGTGTGGAAAACTCAATTACAATACAACCGCTCTTTATTGACACTACAGTAAGGAAAGTTACGATTTTTTTTATTACGGACAAGTCCGTGTTTGAAGTAGTAACAGTTTTTGAGTGTGTGTATGTTACACACTCAAAACCTTACGCCATTACAATATCATTGTGATGTACTCGTATGGTATATCCTGGTGAGTTGTTCTGTAGTACCTATCGTGTGTGATAAAATAAATCTTTATTTATTTCGTTAATCATTTAGCCATTTTTTTTTTAAAAAAGAACTCGAGTTTTGGCGCGAAAATCGTGTCGCCCCCATAGTTTTTTTTAAAAGTTTTTTTTTTTTTTAATTATTTTTTGAATGCTTATGGATAGAAATAGTGGTATTTTTTATTCATAAATAATAAAAATAACAACATAGAAAAACATATTTCCGAAGATATTACAGATTTACAATGCAGGGACATTGCGGTGCGGCGGTACCTTCCAATTTAAACGCCTACAATTTCCGGTAAAGACATATTTTGCAATGACCATTAATAAATCGCAGGGTCAAACTTTTAACGTTGCGGGCTTAGATTTGAGTGTTGAGTGTTTTTCTCATGGTCAATTATATGTCGCTCTTTCACGAGTAACCTCGAAAACAAAATATGTTTGTATTGTTTAATGACAAAAGCTGTAGACGTTGTTTACAAGGACATTCTGTAGTAGGTAGGTATATTTAGTACAAGCATTGCACCCGTGCGAAGCCAGGGCGGGTCGCTAGTAATAATATAAATTAAATTATTTCGTGCCTTTTTGTGTTGCTTATAAAACTCTGTCGAAGCTTGTAGTAAAGTCGCCACTATTTTATAAGGCACGACTGGACTAATTGACCGTCAATTATTTTGTTCGAAAGTATCTAGATACTTAATAGTGGCAAATGCACGATTGCTACGCCAAATACGAGGAAAGAAACTCGTAAATTAAGAAAGTAGAGTAAGCTTTGAAGGTGCGGCAAATAAACTGGTATAATCCGGTATACCAAGCGGTACGTGGTACCGCTTCATAAGTTCGACTGTAAGACCCGGAGAGCTGTTAACTTCTGGTTGAGATAGTAAAGGACCACGGTTTCCTTATACGATCTTTATAGGCTTTTATTACTCCCCTGGTGGTTATAACGTAGCGGATAGTGGTTTTTCTAGTATTGCACCTTTTTTGTGGATTTCCGTAGGTATTTTTAGATTGCTTTCCAAGGTATATTTGAATTTCCATTTATCCTTGGAAATAAAAAGAAAATTAGTGAAAACACATTTGTTTCATATAGAGAAGGATTGTGCTTTATATATATCCGACTAATATTATAAATGCAAATGTTTGTTACTATTTCACGCAAAAACAATTAAACGGATTTGGATGAAATTTAGTATGGAGGTAACTGAGACCCTAGCAGGTAACACCGCGAGGCACAGCTAGTGTACGAATAAGAACCTAGCAACATGTAATACATCCTGACGTTAAATTTCGTAGGAAATTCCCACACAATTTAGTGTTACCTCACAATATTTTGTCTCCGTTGTCGGCGTAACGCCCACGAGGGTACAATCAAAGAGCAGATTGTCGTCTAACGTAGCTTTGAAATTTCATAAGCCAAGAAATATATGAGTATATTTTTACACACATTTTATGATGCGCATAGCGAATTTATGAAATTGTGCCTCCTTTTTACACGACTGCCCAAAAAAGAAGTGTATTAGTGTGGTTATGTCGTCATTACCTTACGTTTTTAAAATACCTCTAGCGGACGGCCAGACAAACGCGACCAAAACGTCATCCGTACATGGTGGATGTTCGCCAAGTACGCACAAAGCGTTTTAATTCCACATTTTTCATTGGCACAGCGAGGTTGAGGAACTCTCTGCCGGAGACTGTATTCCCTGTTAGGTACAATATGGGTGTCTTCAAATCTAGAGTAAATAGGTTTCTTCTAGGTAAGCGTGCTACTGCTTAACATCAGGCAGATTATAGTCAAACGCGAATCTATTTTGAATGAAAAAAAATCACCTAAATGACGGTAAGAGATCGTTCTCATCCTCACATCCTCTCATCATCGTTCACCCTCACACCCTCATTCTTTACTGAGTCGACTCTCACTCTCCAGTCAGTTTGTGTTCACGGCTATTGCAACATGACTGTATGAAGCGTTGAGTTATTAACAAAACTAATTTCATAGTATTAAGTCCCGGTATTAAACATAATTGTAACAGTCAACAGAAACAGTGGAGGTAGTAATAGTTCCGTTAGCTTTTTTTAGGCAAGGAACCCTAATACTACGATAACGGTGTTTTTCAAAAGATTCTATAGTAGAGGAAAAAATACGAAAAACATAGTTGGAAAAAAATTAGGGCAACGCATAAGAGATCAGTGTGGTGACCCTCGTTCCGGCTCGTTCCTGGTGCGAAAGCTGGCTATTGCTATCCAGCACGGAAATGCTGCCAGCCTCATGGGTTCCTTTGCATCGAGCACAATCAGGGGCGGGATATTTTTCGACTGAATGTCGCTAAAGTTTAGGCTGATTGACATTTTGTAATCTAGTAAGTTTTTTTTTAATGGTTGAAATGCTAAGTGCTTTGACAACAGCTATGTTTTAGTGTTTTGACGAGGTGTGGTCGAAGATGGTAAAGCACGCCTAACCTGGAATGAAACTGGCTCTTAAGTGAGGCTGCCGGAACACACCGTCAGATGCTTGGTGACAGATTTTCAGAGGGTGGTAGCTAGCCAGCCAAGTACAAGAAAGCAACCGTACCACCATGCTATGGTTTCTTCACAATGTTTTTGTTCACCGGCAGCTCAAGCTCATTGTTGGGGTTTGAACCCACGCCTTTCGGCATGTGAACCAACCGCGCTAACCACTGAGCTATCGCTACAAATTATTATTTAAGATGGAAACTATTATAAATGTATCGCTTGCTGCGTGGTTTTCTATTGGTTCTGTGCTATGTGTATTGTCTTCCATCAGATCAGAATCAGATCCTTCCATCATACATGAAACCCTCTTTCCAGCAGTAACTTTCAATCCGTCCCTTGTTTTACTACACGGCAGAATTGAGTTAGTTCTAGTGACTGTGAGCTCTCTAACACATTTTATATATCGTAAAACCGTAGTTGTTAACCCGAAGTGACACGGTCTCTAACATAGTCGGCAGGACTTCCGTATTCTACTTTACAAAAGTTTTTTATAGTTGTGTGTTTACTTTGTTGCTATTTGATTTACACAAATGTAGTTTATCTATTTACACTCAGTTATGCGGACATCGTTTCTTATCATCCGTGTATTCAATATTTTTCTTGTTCGATGTATTGATACTGCAATGCATACATTTTTGTAGCACAAATGTTGCGTTTCTTTGTAAACGGTGTTGTACGTTGCTTATGTAGCGCTGTAAGTGCTACGTTGCTTATAAAATGTTGTTTTGTATCGCCCATGTAGCGAAGTGAGTGCTACGTTGCTCACTAAACACTGTTCTACTTCGCTTACGTAATGCTGTAAGTGCTACGTTGCTTATTAAGCGTTGTTCTATTTCGTTTATGTATTGCTGTGAGTGCTACGTTGCTTATTAAGCGGTATATACGTCGCTTATGTAGCACTATAAATGCGACGTTGCTTATTGAATGTTATTCTACCTCACATAATTATATAGCACTATGAGTGCTACGTTGCTTATTAAGCGGTATATACGTCGCTTATGTAGCACTATAAATGCGACGTTGCTTATTGAATGTTATTCTACCTCACATAATTATATAGCACTATGAGTGCTACGTTGCTTATTAAGCGGTATATACGTCGCTTATGTAGCACTATAAATGCGACGTTGCTTATTGAATGTTATTCTACCTCACATAATTATATAGCACTATGAGTGCTACGTTGCTTATTAAGCACTGTTCTATGTTGCTTATATCGGATATTTTTTTCCGTTTTCAGTCAATTTTCTTATTTAAGTTAAACCTTTACCTCGGTAACTTTTTTTAATACTTATTAAAATTTATTTTAGGACTCTAAATAGCTAAAAACTAAAGGACGCAGTGGTCCGCGAAAACGATAATGTACATTATAAATAAGCTTTTCTAGGAATATGCTACATGGCTATGCTGTTGTAGCTTCGTGTAAAATCAAAGTCAATATTTATTATATTTTCTTTTCAAATTTTTTCCACAGTTATCAGATAAAATTCCCAGATATATTCACATTTTCAATACCGTCGGCTCACATTAATCAGAAGCCGTTCGTCGGTTGCATACCGTCACGTTCGACGTCTTCATCTCGCCCCGTTATTGGAAAATTCCAGAAGAAATTATTTTGTGCTTCGATGTAGGTCTCTCAACTTGCAATGTAGACGTACAGTCGTGAAATAGTGCTTGCATGAATCACTGTACGGATGTATTGTATTTTGTTATGATTGACGAGTTAGGTTAGATATTTGGCCAGACCTCACGGGATATTTAGACACAGTGGTCCAATAGGTAAATAGTAATTGATACGGCTAAATTGCCTCGAAGAAACTGATTCATTCTTGACTTGAACACACCCAGATTGTATCTATTGGGGAACACTTACTCTGGCAGCAAATTCTAATGTTTTGCAGTTCGTACGAAGAAGATAGAATCAAATCGCTTAGTTCAAGTTTTTGGTATATTAACCATGAAACGGTGTCACTTTTTTCCAGCCTTTTAGTGATATACACACATACATAAGATTGCTTAGTATAATATAAAGAATTGCTGGCAGCATCTCTACAGTGCATAGTAATGCTAAGCTACAGATGTAAATCAATACTGCAAATTATAGAATGAGATTGTATTTGTTGAGTAAAAATCTTGATACAAACACACACACCCACACACACACCCACACACCCACCCACACACCCACCCACACACACACACACACACACACACACAGCCACATACCCTCACAGACACACCCTCACAGACACACATTCACACACACACACACACACACACTCCCTCTCTCTCTCTCACACACACACATCACCATATTTATCTTTAATTGTAAATGAATCCCTGAAGGAGTACAGAACCTACAATACAAGTGTTAGCTTAGTGTAGGTTCTGTGTACCATTATTATTATTATCTGTAATGTGAATAAAGATTATTATTATTATTTATCGTTACTCTTTAGAGTTCTCTCGTTTCCGAGGTAGTATTTCCCTGTTCATGCGGGCTTTTGGCCAAGCAACAACAGGGTATTAATTAAGCGAATCTAATGACATAAATTTACGGACTATCCTACAAGTATTAAGTATTGCTGCTTTTTGTAATAGTATAAAGGTGAGTTTATGAATGTTTAATGTTTCTAAGCTTGTCAAAAGTGAATGTGGGACTACACCAGTTGTTGATATAACTATAGGTATAGTTTTGACTATGTTGACCTTCCACTGTGATTTTATTTCAATAGTTAAATCTGTATATTTGGCAATTTTTTCTGTGTATGTGCTGGAAATATTGTGGGTGTTGGGCACGGCGATATCGATGAGGTAAACTGTATTATTCTTTTTGTCATGAAGTGTGATGTCTGGTCTATTAAAATGCACTGTCTTGTCTGTAATTATAGTCCTATCCCAGTATAACTTGTAGTCTTTTGAATCTAAAATAATTTCGGGTTTGTATTTGTAATACGCCATTTTTTGATTAATAAGTTTATACTTAAAAGCAAGGTATTGGTGGATAACGGCAGCAATCTGGTCATGTCTGTGCTTATAGTCATTTTGTGCAATTGAGCTACAGGCTCCAGTAATGTGTTGAATGGTTTCTGGGCTATGGTGGCAGTGTCTGCATAAATCTGATAGTAACGAATGATCTTTGATAATGTGTTTTCTATAGTTCAGCGTGTGGATAGTTTGATCTTGGATTGCCAGCATGAAACCTTCTGTTTCAGGGAAGAGTTCGCCGCGTTTGAGCCACATGTTAGACGCTACTTTATCTACTATCGGGTTTATCAAGTCGCGGCGATGTCTTCCGTGTAAAGATTTTTGCAGCCAGCGGTTAATTTTCTCATCTGCGAGAACAATAATCTCGTTTTTCTGAATCGCTTGTGATTTTAAGTTTAAAGGAGTGAATTTTGTATCTGCATTAACTATGGCATTGTGGAGTGATGTTTTGCCAGCTTGTTGATGGAAAAATCTGCGTATTGATGTAATTTGGGAGTTATGAAGGTTTTGGATGTCTATGATTCCTCTGCCACCTTCTATTTTGGGAAGTGTTAATCTTTCTACACACGCACGAGGGTGATGCTTTCTGTATTTTGTCATAGTAGTGTTTATAAGTCGTTGCAGTTTAATCAGATCAGTTTTAGACCATTTAATTATACCGAATGAATAAGTTAGTATTGGAATAGCGTAGGTGTTTGTGGCTTTTATGGTGTTCCTTGCGTTAAGCTGAGTATTAAGTATTTTATGTAGTCTTGATTTAAACTGTTCTTCTAGTACTTTTTTTGTGTGTTTTTGATGTATCTGTTGTGTTTGGGAAAACCCTAAGTATTTATATCCTGCGTACTCATCCAATGGTTCTACAACTTCCCCAGTTCGCAAAGAATACGAATTATTTTCAACTTTTCCATCGCGTGTGGACTGTATTTTGCATTTATCGATGCCAAATTCCATTTGTATATCAGAAGAAAAAGTTTCAGTAATATCAGCAAGGTTATGGATTTCTTGTAAACTACTTCCGTAAAGTTTGATGTCGTCCATATAGAGTAAATGTGACAGAGTATAATATGTGTTATCGTGTGTGATTTTGTATCCGCTATTACTTTTGTTAAGCAGAGTGGATAATGGATTTAATGCCATGCAGAACCAGAGGGGGCTGAGAGCGTCCCCCTGGAATATTCCTCTTCGTATTGCTATTGGATCAGTTTCTAAACAAGAGCCTTCGTTAAATGCTTTTAGTGTTGTTTTCCATTTTAACATTGCTTCACGCAAAAAGTCTATTATTTTTGGGTGTATCTTATAGTGGTCTAGAATATACAAAAGCCAGCTATGGGGTACGGAGTCAAAAGCTTTTTTGTAATCTATGAACATGGTAAAAATGTCCCGTTTTTTCTTTAGCGCTTGCTTAGAAACTACTGCATCAATAGTTAATTGTTCCTTACAATGCATCAATAGTTAATTGTTCCTTACAATTATTATTATTATTATTATTAAATTTATATATACTCGTACATACATAAATAGAGCACTAAAAACATAACTCTCCAATTGTATCATCATCATCATCATCATTATTTCAGCCATAGGTCCACTGCTGGACATGGACCTCCCCCATTCACTTCCATAAAAACCTGTTGGAAGCGGCCCGCATCCAGCGTGTTCCTTCGGTCTTCATCAGGTCGTCTGCCCACCTTGTGGGTGGACGTCCTACGAAATGTATAGTTGGATTAGAAAGAATGGTGTTTTTTTTCTTTCTAATAATACATCACGAGAAAAAAAAAACTCATGTTCTTTCAGCCGCTTACCGTTCAAACTAAAAGCAATACCTCACGCCTCTCCCAGAGGCAAAAACTTGAGCAGCGTTAAATATACACAAACTCACGGGCAGTTTTGATTTTTGTATTACAAAAATAAATAGCCCAGAAAAAGTAGCACGCCGCGATGCCCTCGGGTATTTTACAAAAGCTAGAGTTACCCGCGAACTTTTGCTAACTTTCAACTGATAACTTTCACCTAAGGCCGACTGTTTAGTTAAATATTTTTATGAAACATCAGCACCGTCTGCGGATTTACTTGTTTTTTGTCACTCATTATGATATAACAAAAACTAAATGTAGCCCAGGACTCCTTCAAACACCTAACATCAAAGTCTGTAGCGTAGTTATGGTGAACAAACACATTTTAGCTTCTATTGCTTTCATAGACACATATGAACATATTGTCGAAGTAGGTACCACTGTAGTGCCAGATAGTCTGCCGCCAAGTAGTAGTGTGTAAACATTACTGGGTTACGGTTTGAAGGATACTGCGGCTAACGAAATTACAGGGCTGTTGAGACTAACCATCGAAAGTCTCAAAGGGATGAGCGCCATAGCAACGATACCCTGGACCATAGACATGTGATATCTCTTACCATACTTAAAATTACATGAAGACAAAAAACCATGTTATAATAGAAAACCGTACAGAAAACTTAAACTTAAAGATTTATCGATATGTGTAAAGAAAATAATAATAGTATTTTACACTAGCGGACGCCACGCGGTTTCACCCGCGTACTTCCGTTCCAGTGGGAATACAGGGATAAAATGTAGCCTATGTCACCAGGGAATAGTGTAGATTCCCAACGGTGGAAGAATTTTTGAAATCGAATCTTTCCTCTTTATAATGTTAGTATAGATAATTATAGATACTGAAAACGTAAGCGTAAATATAAATGTGAGCCATTTTAGATGTTATTATAGAACTCGCAGTTACAAAACATGTCTCAACCTTTCTTTTTCGTTAACGAATATTTTGTTTGGGCACTCGGGGGCGGATGGCGGCGGGCGACACCGGAAGTGTTGACGGCGAGACCTGACGTCCGGAAATGACGTCACCGCCGGCGGACGTCACGTCACCGGCTGAAACCGGATATTACAATAATCGCAGCGAGTGTCCTGCGCAGGATATCACTAGTAATGAACGTGGTTTCTCATTGATATTTCCGCAAACACTTTTCTATGAAACACTCATCTTTTTTCTTGTTTTAGCATCAAACTTTGTGCATTCTGCCAGTGTTTGGTACCCCAAATATTTAGGTGTCTCTGGTAAAAATAAATTATTTAAGTCCTAGTCATTATCAAAGTTAGTAGTAGTTAGTATTAAATGTTTAGAATTTCTCAACGTGTGTATGTATTCAATTCAATTCAATTTATTGCATAAAATATAACATCAAAAAGTAGTACCAAATTTATTTTAAAATCAATTTAACGTTAGTAAAATCCAATTATATATATATATATATTATTTAGATTGTCGTTGACAGCTATATTAGGTAACCCTATGTTCAACCTCTTAAACATGTATATATGTACAAAAAAAGAATATAAACAACAGTTATCTGGTTCCCATAGTGCAAACTTTCCTTAATTTGGGCTTCGATGACACTATGAAATGTCCTTAAAATTTAATTTACTTTATTTAAAGTCATATCTTAAATCATGATTTAGTTCGTCTTGTTCGTCTTCGGTACGAAATTACATAGCTTGAATTATCGAATGTCTTAAAGTATTGAACACCAAAGCGGTGCTATATCTTTGTTATATGTTATACAAAGTTTTAGGTTCGCAATGGAAAGGCGTTATCTCTTACCACCAGGAGACTGTTGCATTCATCTTGATACTTTCACATGTAAAGATGCGTATCAATTATTTATTTTTGACAGCCCTGTTGTTTAATTGATAGTATCTACTTTAAGAGTGTATGTAAGGCGTGAGTTCGATTCCCACTGAGGATAAACATTACGTAGTATAAATAATCAAACGTTTGTTCTCGATACCCGCCAGTTGAGATTTAAAATTATACAGTAGCGATTAGTATAGTAGTGATATATAATGGTCTGAAGCCATTACTAAGACTATTTGTTATGGGATAATGTCGTCAGAAATAGGAAAGGTCGGCTTGTAAGCGCAGTGACCCGGTATTTGTAGAGAACGTAAAGGGATTCTACATTTGTAAGTTTATGATCGGTACCGTAGAGCATAGTTGTGTATTTATTTTCCTTATTTGCTGTAAAATATATCTGCTTTTTATACAACATCCCTTTAAAAGGAATGTAACATTTTCAGGGTTCATGTTTGACAGCCCTAATGGCTCATTGGTATATATCTGCTTTCAGAGCTGTAGAGCGTGGGTTCAATTCCCACCCAGGCCAAACATTTTGTGGTATAAACAATTGTGTGTTCTGGGTCTGGATGTTCTGTATGTATTATATATACATATTATGTATTTACAGAAAAAGTATTTAAGTATTCTATCGGTTATCTGATTCTCATAGTACAAGCTTTGCTTAGTTTGGGGTCAGACGATGCTGTGAGTAGGGTCAAAAAAAAATTTGTGAGTTTCTAAATGTGTTTAGATATAGGATCTTTTTTTTTATTTTTATTTTATAACAACAACCGTCATGTCTTTTAACGACAAGACAATTCAGGCTAATACATAATATGTACTTACTTTATTGGCTCAAGTAAGTACATATTGTACTTACTTTATTGGCTCAGAATATATTAGCGTCCAACTAGTGCTACTATGCAATGGGTCCATGTATCTAGTCGAACACACGGTAATTCCGACGGACATAATTCTCTCAAGCCGCTTTTGTACTTAGTCACAATGAATTATTCAACACTGTAGAATGGTTTTACCTAATGTATACATTCTTCAATCAATCTTTCAATACACGAAGAAACTAATTTTGCATGGAGCCCGTAAGGATACAAAATAAAGTTATATAAAAAATTTTATACACTTCTGAATTTATCTCTAATTTTTTTAAATTCCAAATTAAAGTTATGGTCGCTCAATTTGATCCATACATACAAATGACAGCAAATCATAAGGGTAGCCTATTCTACCAATCAAAGTCCTTGGCATCGCCTAAGCACTGATCGGTCCAGCTGGTATTACCCTGGCAATTAGCGGTCAGGACGAGCGTGCCGGGGTATTTTGCATCGTCGCACCTGTGTATTGTGCCCCTGGCTAATAATAGCAGCCATTCTTGTGCAACTCCACAGCTAAACGCATTTTCGATTGTAACGCATTGACCCATTTGTGTGCAGCCTTGCCACGATGTTGGACTTGACTTATGAGCTGGATTATACTATGAAAACAAGTGCAAAAAAATACGTTAGCCCCGCAGTTTTACTAGCATTTTCCGAGATAAAAACTTTTTAGACGGACAATCTGCCTGCATCGACTCCGGTCCGAAGTAGTCACCACTGGTAGAATTTATAAGAGAAGGTGTCTTCTTTCACTTAGTCAGACCATCGTGTTGGTGACTGGCCTCGTGTTCTCTTTCCTTCTGTATTGCTTAGTACTTAATAAATAAATATCATAGGACATTACACACAGCGCCATCTGAACCCAAATTAAGCAAAGTTTGTGCTATGGAATTGAGATAACTGATAGCATACACAAATACTTTTTTTGTTGTAAACACATACTTATTGAATACAGAACACCCAGCCACAGAGCAAACATTTATTTTGTATATACCACAAAATGTTTATCCTGTGTGGGAATCGTATTACACCCTTCAGCTCTTGGAGCAGACATACTACTAATGAACCAACAGGGCTGTCAAAATAGTCTACTTATTATAAGGACATGCTAATAATCTACTGCTTCATTCAAGCAATTGAGATTTACCGCAAATAAAGACCAAAATAAATGCCAGTAGCTGTGATTTCACTGTAAAATTATGTTCCATTTGTCCATAATTGGAAAAAATCTGTTTGTATGGAAATCGAACCACCTTAAGATACAAATTCTGTAAGTTAGAAATTCTAAGATATTGACAGGTACATGACGCTATATTCTAGTATAGTTATGGTAGCTGTAGTCAGTAGTTTATATGAATAAGTAACGTATTCTGAAAAGACTCGAAGGTCACCTTTATAATTTTCGCGGCACATTCAAAGCGATAAAAACTCAGATTTGTTTAGCATTTTATTGGATAGACACTTTAGTCTAGACACTTTAGACATGTACAATATCTCTAGATTTATAACAATAGATATTTTTATGTGAATGTGTAAGGAATAAAGTGTCATAAAGATTCTGAATAGTGTTATGACATGCAGAAAATTAATACTTGTACTTGGTCTTCTTAGCAGGAGGTTGTCTAGTTAGGCACCACTGCAGTACCAGATATTCTGCCTACTAGCAATAGTGTGTAATCATCACTGTGTTCCAGTTTGAAGGGTACTTCAACTAGCAACATATTACAGAATTTTTGAAACTAACCATCGAAAGTCTCAAAGCAGAACTTTGTGTTGCTACTCAAAGTTCAGTGTGTCACTGGTCGCAGATACAATTTTTATATTTCTTACCATCGTTATACTTTCCAACCAACACTCAAATCGTAATTGTAGTAGTTATTAAAAAAAACATAAACTTGATTTTACTTGACTACGCGTCTAACGGTGTGTTCCGGCAGCCTCGCTTGAGAGCCAGTTCCATTCCAGGCTCGGTGTGCTTTACCATCTTCGACCACACCTTCACTTAACATCAGGTGAGCTGTGGTCAAACACCTAGCTTATCAGCCATAAGAAAAAAGAAAAATGACTACGTCGTGTCTAGTTTCCTAAAGTAGGTATCAACAATTTTATAGATTAAATCATCTAATATGCCACTAAAGCCACTAATTCCTAACATTTTAAGCACATCTAGGTATACTACAGATAATGATAAGACTAAGACTAATGTTTTTTTTTTTTTTTTTTATGTAAAAGTAATGAGACGAGCGAGGCGCTCTCCTGATGTTAAGAGATAACGCCTGCCCATGACCATTGCAGCGATACACAGAACTTTGAGTGACAAAACAACGTCCAGGGCATCGCTGCTTTGGCGCTCATTACTTTGAGACTAGATGGTTAGTCCCAACAGCCCAGTAATTTCGCTAGCTGCAGTACCCTTCAAACCGGAACACAGTAATGTTTGCACACTACTGCTTGGCGGCAGAATATCTGGTACTGCGGTGGTACCTACCTAGACGACCTCCTGCTAAGGAAATCTACCACCAAGTAAATCTACCACATGTTGTTTTAAGTCTTATTTTGCACAGAAAAAAATATGGTGCTTACGTAAGCTCGTGTATATCAAACTTTAATTTTGAGGGCTTTCTCACATTACTCGTAAAATAAAAACTAAGTCCAATTCTATTGAATAAAATCCTTAAAAAAGACATCACTGTAACATATTGGACATATTGTTATGAAAAACATATATTTTAACAATGGAATCTCTTATCACGTCTAGAGATCTCTTAGCAAAATACTTTTGACATTTTCGATTTAAATTTCTATCGAGTCAATTATTCTAGCGAATTTTATTGAAATGAGATACTTTTATTCAAAATTTATATTTAAGTAGATAATCAAAATGATAGATAACGAAAATTAAAATGGTTAAATTTAAAAAAAATACCGCCTTGAATCACAAAAACGTCACTTACGTTATGTATTTACCTTTTATTAAGTTTATTTTTTATACACTAACCTGATTTTTGTTTCTGTATGTTTTTTTATTCTTTCCAAAGGTATAATATAACAATAAATATAACTATCTAACAATAAATATAACGGTCTTATCGCCTAGAGCAATTTCTTCCAGATAGGAAGAAATTGCTCTAGGCGATAAGACCGTCGTTATACACCATTTACATATAATTTATGTTTCATATTTCTATGTTGTTGTGTTTTGTTTTAGTGTGTAATAAAGTTGTATTCTATCCCTATAGCTATTTTGGTAAGTAAAGGTCTTAAAATGTTAGAATTTCATTAATTCTCTTTGCGGACGCAAATGTGTCCAGTAGAACGAATCCCAAAGGTAAACGCGTGTATTCTCGCCTTGTGCTGTCTTTTCGAGTAATTTGATTCAACGCTTTTGGCTCATATACTTGCACATTCACTGTGTGTGTACCCTTGATGTTTCGTCGAGATTGGACTTTTCATTCGGGTGAAAAATGCACCTACTGACAAAATGAAGAGCTGAAAACACAGTTCTATAAGCTTGGAGCCATGAAAAAGGCATTCTGCTCATTATTATGGGCAACATTTACTATAGACACAACTTAACGACTCGTTAATATACATATATTTAGCAATAAATTACTTTGACTTTTAACTCGTGAACAAAATCAGTAAATGTTCGTTGACCCTTGGACGAATGTATGAAGCAGCTGATTTTTTTGCGATTTCAGTGTTGTGTCTCTAGTAAAAGTTTCTCATAATTTTGAGTACAATGACACCCTTTTTAATTTAATAACCTTGTATGTTACGAAAATAAAAAAAATGTAGTATATTTTCGGAAGAGTAAAAACATTTCATAACATTTGCTTTTTTTTTTAAACGAATACGTCGATGATTTGAATAAGAAACACTGTGAATTCGAGAATTTGAATTGTGATTTAAAATATCATATAATTCCGGGGGATAAGTAGATCAAATCGGGGGACTTATCCCAACAAAGAACTTTGATTGCTCTCTCACGAATTTCCATCGTCTCAGCTGAATTATTATTTTGTAAGTCATTTTCTATTAGTCAGCAATCTTCGTTGGACGAATTCGTAATCAAATTAAAAATTCATCGTGACTTCGCCTTTAGGCCAGAGGGCGGATTCGTTACGTTTGTACCTAGGTGGCGCAAATGATTCTTAACTTAGATATGCCATGGTCCTAGTCTGAGAATCTTTTTAACCGACTCATAAAAGGAGGAGATTTCAAATCGATATGTTTTTTTTTGTATGTATGTTACGCGATCACTCCGATAAGTGATGATTCTTTTTTTGCTTCAGAGGTCCCATTTAATTTTATCGAAATCGATCGAACGTTTAAATAATAATAATCAACAAAAATCTAAAAATAGTATATATCGATGATATTTTCGTTTACTCCGATACCTCGCTGTTTCATTGGAGCAGTGCGTTTAGTTGGCCTAAGGATTATGGAGTCGGTTTTTCTAAATTGTAAAATTATATATTATTACTATACCGAGATTTTGGAAACTGACGTGACTTTGACACATTTGTATTTTATTAATGCGGGATTACTCTTGTTTAATTATAATTATGCGAAGCAGAACAAGGCTGACAGGTGTATTCGTAACATATCTACTTTCTTATTATAAAATCATAGCGCCTTACAGAGTCGGATTACGGCGTCAAGGTTCTCTCAAATTAAAAATACTCTCCGTGGCGTTTACAAAATAGAGTAGGTATTAGAATTTTTTACCAACTTTTGGAAGGTTGCGTAATTTTTTAAGTGCGTTGCAAAATCAGTTGGTGATTAAACATTTGAAGATTTCCTAGCTGACCAAGAAAAATAATACGCTAAGAAACTAAACACTGATTGTTGGTCATGGAATAAAACAACCTATAAAATGTAACGATACCAACTGATAAAGGTGACATCGCATGGTGGTAGGGTACTTTCTAGTACTTGGATGGCTAGCTACCACCCTCAAGTTGAAATTTTGTCGCCAAGCACCTTATGGTGTATTTCGGATGCCTCACTTAAGAGCAAGTTCCCATTCTAGGCTAGGAGAGTTTACCATCTTAACAGATGCGCTGTAGTCAAAAGACCTAGTCTGTTATATTAAATAGTATCTACAATAAACCATACAACTGGGTACCTTCCCTGTGACTGGCAACACAAAAAGCCATAAAGAATCATCGACTCGAGCCGAATGGTAAGACGAGAGATTCTTTTGGTTTTCTCAAGAACATCGATAGGATTTAAGACGTTGATTGAGTGAAGAGTGTTTTTGTGACGTGCGTTGGTACATCTAACTTAAGGTACCATATGAGTGAAACCCCCTAGACCTAGTGCTGTGTAAATAGCGGGAATTGATTATTTCATCGAAATGCAATACTGAAACTGATCATAGACGTTTTCTTTTGTTAGAATATTACCCTCCCTGATGGTTACTAGTTACCCTTTCTTGGCAGTCGGGTAAAAAACAAAGTACTCTCATAAAACCTCGACGCCTTCTTAAATATGTAAATAACATCGAAGGTTAAAAAAAACGACGTCGGTCACCTCTTTAGATACATTATGAACAAATCGATAGCCATTCGACGTCTATTCGTAGCTTGTAAACAAATAAACAACGCTTCACGGCACCACGGGCGCTAAACTACCGGCTATTAGTTTTATTTACGTCTTTGACACCCATTAGGAGCTTGGTCCGCTGTATTGTGCCTTGGGGCACGCAATCTTTGTCCTGTGGAAGCTTCGCTAGTATAAACCGCTGCGTATCAGTTGTATAGCTCGTGTTTTATAGATAACCTTTGTAAATTTGTTGGAAGCTGATGCATCGATCCCACTCCTAGTTACTATATAGATTTTATCGTAAGTGGCGACCTCTCTACATTCAGCGACGATCGATAGCCAATCACAGACGAGAGCCTGCAACGCGCAAGCAATATTTCTACAGCATGTTTTGTTGCAAAAGCTGGTCAACGAGTAGTTCGAATGGTCCGGGTGTCATGGGGTACATTTGTACCTCATTTACTATGGTTGTTTTTTTGGTAGTCGGGTTACATATATAGATACACAGTTTATTTATATTTTGATTGCTTATTACGCATATTTCTGATCGTGAGGTCGATGAACCCTTTTATTTTAATAGTCGCTCTTTCAACACAACGATACTCGCAACATTGTGTTCCGAGTACTGTTTAGGCACTACTTATCGCTTGGCTGCAAAAGAAATGACTGTGGTAGTAGCAACCTCTATCGTGCTTCTTATCTACTATAATATAAAAATACAAATAAAAATGTACATATTCCAATATACAAAGTCAAATAACTGAAACACCATATTTACACAAACCCATTATCGGCCTAGGAATAGCGGTTAACAATACATGCGCGGCCTTTTAGCGGGTCACGTATGGGCTCCGCATTTTTACTATCGAATAAGGGTAAGTGGGGGTAAGTCCCACTCTAATTTTGGGATCGCATTACGGGCTAGCCATATTTTTAGCTAGATAAGCCGAAATTTTAAAGTGGAAATCGAGTTACACAGAAAGTTTGTTAAAAAGTGGTTAGAAGAAGTTGATAAACACCAGAGAAACATATTTCTCTAGTTCTTTATCCTACTCTATCGTTCTTTAATCAATATTGAAAGAGAAAATCAATAAAATGAGGGCTTGTTTCATCTATACCATCGGTAATTATTATCCTTTATTTCTGGCGAAATTTAAGTTTCAAGAAAATTCAAGCTCGCGTTCCACTTCAGGTTAAAGTGAAATTTAGAAATTCCTAGTATTAGAGTTATGAAATAGCATAGTTTTAGAATTTAAAAATTAATAATACAATTTATTGTATTATTAATTTTTAAGTTAATTAATAATTTTTTTTTTTTTTTTTTTCTAAACTTAATTATTTAAGTTTAGAAAAAAAAAACAATGAATAAATGCGCGATGCTCACTTTGATGGCATCGTAACTTACAAATCGGTCAAATGCAGTATGAGAAAAAACTTAGATGACCTATTAAGACTAGCTAGTTAAACTACTCCACAAATGCCATCATCATTAAAAGTTGAAAGTTCGTAAGCCATAAGCACAAAGTGAAGTTTACTTTAGCAATTAAAGCTGTGAATGTGTTAATAGGACCAGTAATGTGCGTCCGAGGATCGTGCCCTACTTTACCCCACGTGGCCGCGGGCGAGAACTGGAACGGATAGCCGTAAGTTAAGAGGAGACAACGTTGAATATAGTTACTACATTATAGCATTTTTTTTGTGAAAGTTATCAGTAGTTGAGGCGCTTTCCTGATGGTAAGAGATAACTAAATAAATATCATAGGACACTACACACAGCGCCATCTGACCCTAAACTAAGCAAAGCCTGTGCTATGGAAGACAGATAACTGGTAGAATACTTAAATAGTTTTTTTTTGTAAATACATACAGTACACCCAGACACAAGATATTTGTACACAGTACACAGAACAAATATTTGTTTATATCACAAAACGCTTGTGAACGTGAAAAATGACAACGCATGCTCATTACCATTGCAGCGATATCTATATATATGTTAGAGCTGTAGGGCGTGGGTTCGATTCCCACTCAGGGCAAACATTTTGTGAATAAACAAATGTTTGTTCTACGTCTGGGTGTTCTGTATGTATTATAAGTATGTATGTATTTACAAAAACAAAAGTATTAATGTATTCTATCAGTTATCTGACTTCCATCACACAAGCCCTGCTTAGTTTGGGGCCAGATGGCGCTGTGTGTATAGTCCTACGATATTTGTTTATTTATATAAGTCCAGGGTATCGCTGCTTTAGCGCTTATTTCTTTGAAACTTTCAATGGTTAGTCTTGCCAGTGCTGTAATTTTGCCAGCTGCAGTACCCTTCAAGCCGGTACATTGTAATGTTTACACGATACAGCTGGACGGCAGAATATCTAGTAGGTACTGCGGTAGGACCTACCTAGACGGTCTCCTGCTAAGGAGATCTACCAGCATGTAAAAATATTGTTTTTTTTTAAAGTTTACTATTCTCTGTGTTACTATGGAAGCGTGGTTTTGACACATTTTTGTTTTACTAATACACGATACTCCGACTATAATGTCGATCTCTATTTACGTTTTAATGCGAAACTCTGCAAGATAACTCGTAATGGAATTACTATAATGTATAAAAGGGCTCACGCCTTTTTTTTGTTGTTTTTTTATGCTTGACAGGCTAGGTGTTTGACCACAGCTCACCTGATGTTATGTGACGGTGTGGTCTAAGATGGTAAAGCACACCTAGCTTGGAATGGAACTGGCTCTCTAGTAAGGCTGCCGGAATACACCGTTAGGTACTTGGCGGCAGATTTTCAACTTGAGGGTGGTAGCTACCCAGCCGAGTACTAGAAAGTACCCTACCACCATGCTATGGTTTCCTCACGATGTTTTCCTTCACCGGCAGCTCAAGCTTATTGTTGGGGTTTGAACCCACGCCCTTCGGCATGCGAACCGACCGCGCTAACCACTGAGCTATCATCGCTACATTATTATAAGCGTACTATGATTCTACGTTATTTCAGTTGGAAGACCTTAATTGCTAACCTGAAATTCCAATAAGAAAAGTGCCCTGCGTTAATATCCTACGCCACGCATTTTTATTTTTTCTAATATATGGGCGTATTGCTACTAACTTTTAATTACGGTAAATATCGTGAGGAAATCTTCATGTGAGAGTTTCGAATGTTCTCAACAATGTGCGAAGGTTACCAACCCGCAGTTGAGCTCTCAATTAGCAACTGTCTATCTTCTTCTTCTTTGTTTTTGGTGTCGCAGTGTGCGCGTTTGCCAATGCAAATGTATTTCGACATTTTTACGTAGGTATATAACGAAAAATCAAGTAAATATGTCTAAGTCACAGTCACACAAAGTAAGTCATAGTCAAGGCCAGTCATGCCTTAGTAAAATAGTAGCGACTTTACTTCTAGAGTACTTTCTAGAACTCGGCTGGCTAGCTTTCACACTCAAGTTGAAAATATATAGCTATCCACCTAACAGTGTGTTACGACAACCTCACTTGAGAGTCAGTTCCATTCCAGGCTAGGTGTATAATATTGTTGTTATCTAATTGTGCGGAATCTATTGCGGACCTTCGAAGTTTGCATGCTTCATCTTTGACCACATCGTCGCTACCATCAGGTGACAGTTAAACACGGAATTATAGTACTGTACTAGCTTCGCCCCGCGGTTTAAACCGCGTAGTGATGAATAATGATGATGATGATGAAAAGTGTCCTATGTCTTATTCCAGGGCTTAAAGTACCTACATGCAAAATTTCACCCAGATCTGTTGAGCAGTTTACGCGTGAAAGCGTAACAAACAAACAAACTCACATTCACATTTATAATACTAGCAGCGCCCCGCGGTGTTACCCACTACATGTTTTCGGAATAAATAGTAGCCTATGTATTAATCCAGGATCTCAACTATCTCCATACCAAATTTCATCCAAATCCATTCAGTAGTTATTGCGTGAAAGAGGAACAAATATCCATCCATCCAAACTTTCACATTTATAATATTAGTGGGAGATTAGTAAGGATTAATTATGTTACCGAAAACTACATAGAAAATTAAATTACTTTGTGTTCTAAAATTATATATAAACAAAAACGCACCACAAATTTATTTTTTAATTTATTGCTTTAATTAAGAACCTATGATTTTTTTTCTTTCCGTACATCATATTTATCACTGTCTTACCTACCTAAAGAAACTAGAAACTGGCGACAGCTTAATACCGACCGCTTTATCATCCCAGTAATGCTATTCATAGAATCCCTTGTTCGATTTGTATTATAATAGGATTTTTGGATAAAGTTACCGTTTGATAAAATATCCTTTTCATCACAAATACCTAAAGCATATTTTCTTGAATCTCGAACACACCTTTCGAACGCTGTAAATATATTTTTCTTCGAAGACATTATGAAACGATGACGACCATTTTTCAAGTCCAATCAAATTATTATCTTATTAAAAGTTTTGTAATAGTACAATATACAGCAAACGTGCAAATATTAAATGTAAGAAAATTAATTTAAT
Organism: Biston betularia; assembly: GCA_905404145.2. NCBI lineage: Eukaryota > Metazoa > Arthropoda > Insecta > Lepidoptera > Geometridae > Biston > Biston betularia. Next base: position 5,342,238 of record FR989877.1, read on the forward strand.
TACCTAGTCTATATTTTATCTAACTATACTATTATAAAGAGGAAAGTTTTGATTGTTTGTTTGTAATGAATAGGCTCCGAAACTACTGGACCGATTTAAAAAATTCTTTCACCGTTGCGAAGCTACACTATCCGCGGGTGACATAGGCTATTTTTTATCCCTGTATTCCCACGGGAACGGGAACTATATCGGGGATAAATCGATAAATTTTATTATAAAGCAACATTGTTTTACATTTTTTTCCAAACACACAAATCAATCGAGATTAAGTAAGTGTCTATATTTTATTATTATTTATAAGAAATAAATATTACTACAAACTGGTTTGGTGTGCCCCCCTATCTGACTTTTGCTACACAACACAATCTATACTAGATAGGTACTTTTCTCATCTCTATTAACAAACGAGCTTAGGGATGCATTATGCGAAAACTGATAAATAGTGTTAAGGTTAGTAATATTATTTAGTAATTAAAACATTTATCACAGTATGTTTTCCATATAAAATACAATTCATGAAATTTGCTGTTCAGACATTTGTGTTTTTAATGGCTGCCAGACTAGGCGTTTGACCACAGCACATCAGAGGTTACGTGACGGTGTGGTCGAAAATTAAAAAAAAATGTTTAGAAACTCTTTAAAAATGTAAGTTTATTTCCTTAAAACTGCAAGCAATATGTTTATCAAGCTGTGTATGCCAATAACTGGCGTATGTAACTTTTTGCAATGTGATTGTAATTTTAGCAATATGTGTTCTGTTGGCGTACCTTAATAAATAAATAAATACGATGGCAAAGCACACCTAGCCTGGAATGGAACTGGCTTGTTAAAAAGTAAATCAGTCAAAGTTTTTATTTTATTTAATTTCCATTTTAATTTTATTATGTTATGAAGCGATATTTCAGCGATATTTCAGACCTTTCACGCACTGACTGCGGCAGTGACCCGACATTTGGTCAGCTAGAATGGTGGCTAGATCTGCTTAGTTACCGGGATTTGCGGTGACGCTCGCGGCAAAATAGTGAAGTCTGCGCTACATACACACGGCCAGGGCTACCGGCTTAACTTTCCATATTTATAAAATAAATAAATATCGTAGGACATTACACACATCGCCATCTGACCCCAAACTAAGCAAAGCTTGTACTATGCGAGCCAGATAACTGATAGAATACTTAAATACTTTTTTTTTTGTAAATACATACTTATAATATATACAGTACACCCAGACACAGCACAAACATTTGTTTTATATCACAAAATGCTTGCCCTGGGTGGGAATCGAACCCACACCCCACAGCTCTTAAAGCAGACATGCTGCCAATGAGCCAACAGGACTGTCAATTTACATCATATTATATCGATTATTTTAGTTTTAGATGTTAAGTAAAGTTTAGGATAAGTTTTTTAAATTGTTGTCCAGTTAGTTAAATTTAAATCCTCACCACTGTCGTAATTGAAACGACTGTTAAGCTGAAATAAACTAAATATATACCTTGAACACTCGCCTAGGATATTTTTTATTCCCGAAAAAATAAAAGTGTTAGGCGCCTATAGGATAGTAAAAAACAAACTACAGGACGTATCCATTATCCACTTGAAATTTGGTGTCTTATAAAACGTTATTCCGGGATAAAAGGCACCTATACTTTATCTTAATTCTCGCAATAAAATTTGCAGACGGATGAAACTATTGCTTTTTTGTTATATTTCATTTATCTCTAAAGTCAACTCGGACGTAGTTATGGGCAGAAGCTAATCACACTAATATTATAAAGGAGAAAGTTTGTGAATGTGTTTGTATTTTTTTAATGATGTATACGTTTGCGTTTGATCGCCATCTTACCTGATGTTAAGTGAAGACGCGATCTACGATGGAGCACGCTTGCTTAGAAGATACCGATTCACTCTTGACTTGAGGACACCCAGATTGTATCTATTAAGGAACACCCACTCGGGTAATGTATTCCACGCTTTAGCCGTTCGAATTATAAAAGTTGATTCAAATAATTTCGTACGGGTTTTTGGAACGTCAACCATGAAACAATGTCATTTGTTATGTTTGTAACTTCTTCAAGCTCAAACAGCTGGACCAATTTTGATGGAATTTGTTAAGAAAGTAGCTGACAACCTAGATTAACACATAGGCTCCTTTTTATCCCAAGAAAATGTTGCGGGTAACATCGCGAGGCGCAGCTATTGCATAATAAACATCAAAAAACAAACTCAAAAAAATAGTTCCTACCTTCCTGTTTGTTGTTATAAGGCAGAAGGACAGTCGCTTAATTTCCTCTGGGTATATAATATTCCTTACCTTTAATTTAATTCATTATTACCGTTTCTGGGGCAATAACGTTTTTCAAGTTAATTTACTGGACTACTGTGGACGCTAAAGTGGAGCTAGTTAAATGGAAGGAAGGAAAACAATTTTATAAATATAAAGATACATTTTTGGGCTATTTCACTCACTAAGTGCGTAACATGATTTCATTTGCGTTTTCAATAATTTCTTGCAACAATAAAACTGTACTACGGTGTTTTGTTGATTTTTTAAAAACCGCTCGATCGCTTTCGATAAAAATTTTTTGGGACCACCTCTGAAGTATGATTTACCAAGGAAAAAAGAATCATCGAAATCGATTCATAATTGGCAGAATGATCGCGTAACATACAAAGAAAAATATCGTAGGACATTACACACAGCGCCATCTGACCCCAAACTAAGCAAAGCTTGTGCTATGGAAGTCAGATAACAAATGGAATACTTAAATACTTTTTTTGTAAATACATACTTATATAGAACACCCAGACACAGAACAATCATTTGCGTATACCACAAACCGTTTGTCCTGGGTGAGAATTAGCACTTAGAGCAGACATATTACCAATGAACCAACAGCGCTGTCAAAAAAAAGAACATACAGTCGAATTGTGAACCTCTTTTTATGAGTCGGTTAAAAAGTTAAAACAATAACTAATTTATATTGGTATTTAAGGTCAAAGATTACAACGTCTATTAACATAGCAAACATTTAAGCACCGCAATGCGACAATCCCTGAAAGACGCCAAAAATTAAATCGACAATCGTTCTGCCATTGGGTTGACACCCAGTAAAAACTTGCCAACAGCGAACACAAACGTAGTATCGGGATTATTAGCTTATGTTGAGGCTTAGCGAAAAACCATGCTGAGAGGACGGGGCTTGCAGACAGAAGTGTTGATTTGGAGCGGTTTAAAGAAAATGCTTTTTTTTTTGTTTCAGATCGTTTGGATAGCTGGTTCCATCTTTTGCTTTTTGGCGGAGCAACCTAGTTTTCCTAATTACAAAAAACGTACTTAAACGCTTGTTTACGCCGTCTCTGTTACACAAGCGAGAGGAATGAATCTTCGGAGTGAGACAGAGAGTCTTGCTTGACAACTAGCCTCCATTCCGTGCTAGGGGTTTTTACCATCTTTGACCACACCGTCACTTAACATCAAGTGAGGTATGATCAAATAGCAAGCTTGTCGAGCTTAAAAAAAAATTGTATTGCTCAAAAAAAATACCGTAGGACATTTTACACAGCGCCATCTAGCCCCAAACTAAGCAAAGATAGAATACTTACATTCTTTTTTTTGTAAATACTGCACAGAATAAACATTTATCGTCACATAAATGCTTGTCCTGGTTGGAATCGAACCCATGCCTTGCAGCTCTTAAAGCAGTTATTCCACTAAATAAATAAATAAATAAATATCGTAGGGCATTACACACAGCGCCATCTAACCCAAACTACGCAAAGCTTGTACTATAAAAACCAGATAACTGATAGAATACTTATATACTTTTTTTTAGTAAATACTGCACAGAACAAACATTTATCGTTACCACCCACTATCTAACTATCTAACTATAACTATCGTTATTACCCACGCTCTACAGCTCTTTAAGCAGTGATTCTACCAAATGAGCTAACAGATCAGTCAATTCAGTCAATGAGACTCTCTATTATAACATAAGAAGTGCTCGAAGCCTTTTCATTTAGTGCTTTAGACTGCGAGTCTAAATCCAAGCTTACTTAGTTTCAGCTTACGTCTATTCAACGAATATTCGTGGAATCATCCAGATAACGTCGCGTCGGCGCAACGTATTCTACACAGTACACAGCATTATTCCTTCTGCATCTATAGTTCTACAAATGGCATCAATTGTTTTTGAACAAGGAATCTCGCAAGACGTGAGAGCTTTTTTTTTCTTTGGTTTTGGCGTCCCATTTTGAGCATTTGCCAGTGTCAAGCGATTTATATTTTCAAGTTTCAAACGTTAAATAAGTTGCCTCGTAGCTGTAGTTATAGTCAAAGTCCAGTCTTGGTCAAGTACAGTCGTGTCAGTCAAGTCCAGTAATGCTTTAGTAAAGTAGTGGCGACTTTGCTATAAGCTTCGATGGAGTTTTGGAAGCAACACGAAAAGTCATGTTTCACCACATTATATCGTTTTCCCACACTCGCGCTTGTGATTCGGCACTTTATGAATGAAACACCACTATTTTTATGCACTATAAACACTCGAGAAAACACTAGTTTTGGAATAAAATACAATAGAGCGACACGAGTCTTTCCACGTTCCCGCCGAGCTCCCGAACTCCCGAGCTCCTGAGCTCCCGAAACTCCCGAGCTTACGCCTTTGGTTATTACATTATGTTCACATTATAATGTATATTATTGTTTTTTGTTAATATGGACCAAAATAAGCATCTGCAAATACCTGGATATTTGTAGCGATAATATAATAGATCAGTGGTCAGCGCGGTCGGTTCAAACGCCTACGATGTTTTCCTTCAACGACAGCTTAAGCAATTCTTTGCTTCATATTTGCACGACGAAATTGGTATAACAACAGAAAATGAGGAACAAGAAAATTATTCACGTAAAATATTATATGTATATTACCTACATATATTCGTCATCAAATCTCATTTCTTGTTCCTTAAACGATTTTACTTTGAATGTGTGTGACATTGAAAGTAAAATCGTTTTCATACATTTTTCTATCGTTTACAATGTTTTCGTGGTGAGAGTGTGTGTGGGTGGGTATCTATATTCAAATTTGAATTCTATTACTTTTATTTTCGTTGGATATTTTCTCGATGGCCGGAGATGAAAGACCGCCTCGAAGGGTTCGGAGAGTAAGTATTTGGAAAGATAGTTACATTTCGGGCTAGATTTAGCTGTAGGCGATTCTTGTTGTTATTATTGGGAGAGATTGTATTTGGAGAGGATATCGTATATTTTTATCGTTAATTTGTTTGAAGAATACCGAAACTTCTTTGTTGAGTACTAAAGCGTAAAAACGTATATTTCGTCAACAGTTTTGGAAATGAAAATATATTTTTAAATACTAGCGTAGTCTTTATCAATTGATGAGATTTACGAACAACATATATTATGTTGAATAATTATGCTATATTTTATGCTGAGGTGAGCCCCTATTTTGTAACTGTTCGTCTCTGTTTGTTGTTGTTTTTGTGTGTTCTGTGTTGTTACAATCATAATATAAAAATCATTTTCTTTCTTTCTTTACAAATACTCGTATATGAAAAATGGCACATTACCTCTGGTGAAATTAAATGAAACCCGCTTTTCTTTTTATTTTCTTGGCATTGCACGTTGTGCATTTGCCAGTATAATTTTGATATTCATGTATTTTATGACAAATCTAGTAAAATAAGCTTAACTAACACAAGATATGTGTTGACATGTAATCAGTGTTTTAAAACTGATGATGATGATGATGATGATTGAAGTATAACGATATCGAGTCCGGTCATGCATACTGAAATAAAAGTAAAGTTCATAATAAAGTAGTGATGACTTGACTAATTATTTTTAGCTTTGACGGAGTTTTGGAAGCAACACGAAATGTCGTGTCACACCATAATCTATCACATTCCCATTCTCATTTCATAATATGGCACTTTATAAATAAAACGCCACTATTACACAAACAGCTTCTTTCGATTTAGTTACATTTACATTCCGTCTAACGTTGTATAGTTAGCGTAGCAAAATAGTGATTAAAACAATAAACTGAGTTCTATATAACAACTTAACCTTTTCAAAGCTTTACTAATATTGTAGTTATTCTAGGGTTTCAATCAAAATGCCAACTTGTAACGTTTTAACTAAGCACAATGAAATTGAAACTTATTTCGGTACAAATAAGTGATTATTTCGCTACGAAATAATTATTTATGAAAGCAAAACTACGAAAGCTTGAAACTCTAGTAAATTAACTTTGCTCTCTATCATCAACTTTATTGTATTAGTTGAAAATTGAGTTACCGGGCCAGAAACAAAGTTCTGATAGGCAAATACGCCTACATTAAATCCTTAACAATTTCAAAATAACAGTTCACACTATGGTGTACTTCATGGCCTTATCAAAATATATTCTTGCATTTTGGGACACTATTTTTGAATTTCCATTTTCACGAAGCGAGTACTAAAAAATACCCTACCACCGCGCTATGGGTTCCTCACGACGTTTTTCTTCACTGGCAGCTCAAGCTCATTGTTGGGGTTTGAACCCACGCCCCTTGGCGAGTGAACCGACCGCGCTAACCACTGAGCTATCATCGCTACAAAGTAACTAAATATGTGCATATGCGAGAATCATGATTAATAATATATTAATTTACAATTTAAAAACACCGTCTCCATGACCCTTAGGCCAACTAAACGCACTGTTCGAATGAAACACCGAGGTTTCGGAGTAAACGAAAGTTTTATCGATGTATACAATTTTTAGATTTTTTTAAAATAGCTCGATCGATTTCGATAATTAATTATAATAAAATTTATATGAGACCACCTCTGAACTATGATCTACAAAGAAAAAAAAATAATCATCATCATCATTCTGCATTATTGCCATAGGACGTCCACTGCTGAACATAGGCCTTCCCCATTGACTTCAATGAAGACCGGTTGGAAGCGGCCCGCATCCAGCGCGTTCCTGCGGTCCTTATTAGGTCGTCCACCTTGTGGGTGGACGTCCACAAAAATAATCATGAATTAGCGAAATGAACGCGTAACATACATACAAAAAAAACACAGTCGAATTGAGAACCACTTTTTTTATTTGATTAAAAATTGAGCTTCCGTTTCAGTATCACATTCTTCGATATCTTCGTTCTATCTACATCTATCTCATCTATTTCGTTTTTATATCCACTTTACGGGAAACGTGACTGAAATGCGTCGACATGAGTTTAAGAGTTACCTACCTATCTATTTAAGTAGTGTAAACCCATTGCATCGCGGAACTTGGAATAGTAAAAACAGTCGTGAAACAGATTTTACGTTCTTGAATAAGAAATGCTCTAATCGACTAGATCTTTTCATTTTGTTTAAAAGGACGTTAGTGGTTATGATGAGGTAAAGGACAAGTTATGTTGGAGGTACTTATTTAACCCTAGAATATCGTCGCAAAGTTGCTAGTTCATCGATTTTTTATTGGACTCATTTTGGAGAGTGTGCTTTAGAATTGCATGGTCTAATTCCTTCATCTATCGGACAACTAGAAGCTCTTCTTCTTCTCTCCCTATTCCCACGTTAGGTGGGGTCGGGTCTTCCAATAAGCCTGCGCCAGGATGCCCTGTTCTGGGTTGTCAGTGGGTCTAATTGGGCCTTATTGATTTGGAGCATGCTCGTCCATCAAGTGGCTGGAGGGCGCCCCGCTTTCCCTCTGCAGCTCCGGCGCTCTTCAAGCATCATGGTCATCTCTCCGCATCACGTGTCCATACCACCTTATTCGACTTTCAGTTAACTTGTCGGTTATAGGTGCTACTTTAAAACTTCCCCGTATGCGTTCGTTCCTGATTTTGTCTAGTTTGGTCACGCCGCATGTTCGTTTCTGCTCATGTGTTTTGACAGCTAGAAGCTCAAAAAAGTGATATCGTTTCCTGATCGACGTTTCAAAAACTCGAACGAAACGATTTGATTCCACGTTCATTGTGCGGACAGTTAGACAGTGAAATGCGCTGCCTGAGTGGTGCTCTCCGTTGGATATAATCTGGGTGTCTTCAAGTCGAGAGTGAATCGATATCTTTTAGGCAAGCGTGTTCCATCTTAGACCGCATCATCACTTGACATCAAGTGAAGTGGAGGTCAAACGTAAGCCTATTTCTTACAAAAAAACTATCCAATATGTACCTATATAAAAATAAAGGTACATAAACTTTACTTTTTGTTAATACCTACTATGGTTTTGTTGTTTTGGGGACTAGTACAATAGGTCATATTATGGGAAGACCATATCTCCTTTCAAACTATAAGGGAGCGTTTCGTTCGTCTTATAAAATAATATCATTTCAACAATAATAATATCGTAGGACATTTCACACAGCGCCATCTAACTCCAAACTAAGATTTAAAGACAAATGAGAAATACAAGAACATTTAAGATTGTACCTATACATCTGAGAAAATTACAGTAGCCTAGTTGGGAGATAGTTTGACCGTCAATCTGCAAGTTCTGAATTCATATCCCACGGTACACGCCTTTTTTTTTTTTAGCTTCGTATTGCCGTTAGCTTCAAACAATGAAACGAAATATCGCGAATAAATTAAAAAAAAATCCGCATGCTTAATATTCTTGAAGTTGTGTGAAGTTTACCCGCATTACCACCGCAAGAGTGTAGAATGTGGTGAGAGGCCTCGTTTCCAGCAGTTCACAAAAACAGGGTTGATCCGGGTCTAGAAATCTGATAAAGGAATATCAAAAATGTACCCTAATGTTCATGAAAAGCAAACCATCCTAAAATACCATCTAACCTCAACACGACTTTCATAAAAACTAGAAAAAGATTTATATTTCGAGTCGCTGAGAAAATAATAATATTCCGCTCTCATATTGCGTCTGCCACAAGGAAGCTGCTGAGGGTACTTATACGAGGAAACGAGATTCGTACGTCTTACCTTAGCCTACGTGGGTATTAAAATGTCATTTTGGATCCTAAACTGTTTAGCTTTTTTTTCCTTATTTTTGGCGTCGCACTTTGTATTGAATATAAATATTTAGTGTTGTTTTTTATAAATGGTAATATTTATATGGTATGTAATTTAATAGACGATAATAGACTATTCATAAGATGTTGTCTGTGTCAAGTAGTTCATATTTCAAATTCTTCAACATCAAATCAAGTAAGACATTCTAAGACACAAAAAAATTATCCACGGTCAAGTCGTATAATTCTGTACTGTATGATCAAATCATCACTATTTTTAAACATAGATAAGTAATCATTAATAATAAATAATTGATAATATAAAACGTTTCATTCAAAAAGTGCCAAATTACGTGCACGAGTGGAAGGTTATAATTATGTATATTGTGGTGAAACATGACTTTTTGTGTTACTTTCAAAACTCTATAGAAAATTGTAGTAAAGTCACCACTTAGTAGTGGTGACACTAGACTATGACCGGACCCTACTAAGACTTACTTAGTGTGACTTTGACTGTGATTTACCCTTATGTCACATGATTTATCTTAAAATACCTATTTTATACTAATTACTGGCAAATAGCGACGGCAAAAGTAAAGAAAAAGAACCATAACATCATTAGAAAATCATAGCCAGGCGGTAGGATTTTGGGTTTCTAGTACTCGGCTGGCTAGCAACCACCTTCAACTTGAAAATCTGTCGCCAAGCACCCAAAAGTGTGTTCTGACAACCTCACTTGAGAGCCAGTTCCATTCCAGGCTAGATATGTTTACCAAACATCTAGCCTGTTAACCATAAAAAAGAAGAGAAAGTAATTTGAGGACTTGACCACCTCACTTCTATCATACGAGCTGTGAGAACGAGGTCTTTTCTCTTCTCTATCATAATATATTTTATATAGTCTCCAATAAGTAATATCACAACAGTGGACATAAAACGCTTCTGTATTCATCGAGTTGAGCAAACCTTCGTCCAGTTTCAGAACAGATAATAATATTATGCCCAGGTGATGCTAACTTTTTAATTGAGTTGCCGACCAGATGCGGCCTCACTTTTGACACTAAAGTGCTATTGTCACGAGAAATCCCTGTAGGCTTTGTTAGTAACTTTCAATTGGGGCCTGGAAATCAAACATTCGATTCACTTAATATCATTTTGCGAAATTTTACTACGATATAAAGTCGAAAATGAGACTACAGTTAACTTCGCGTGATAATGGTAGAGAAGATAAATTCTTGGATTTCCTGGCTAAATGTCTAAGTCAATTCAAATAACAAGCTTGTAATACCGTTGCTATATAGCTTGCTGATGCCTCTAGGGAACTTATTTATTACATTGCAGACCGCTTAATATATCTCTAATGACGCCATTCACAATGCCACTGAATTACTGATGTAAAATGCACTAGTCATGCATGGTAAACCAAACGTTTGCGCTAGTTAATTTGCATGCTATCGCCATCTAGTGGGACGGATTTGAACTAACTAAGCAATCATCAATATATAAATTGTTCACTTGTTGTTTGTTTAGTGTGAAGAGCCTGTTGCTAGTTTTCAAGAAAATGACAGTTGAAAAATAAATAAACGGTATTAGTGTCAGGCGAATATGAAGGGTCCAAGGTATTAGATGTGCCATCTGCCCTGTCCATCGTTGGTCTCATTACGTTACATTAAAAAAAAATGTATTTTGTTACAAATCAGTTTTAGATGATACAAAGTTTACCGGGTCATCAATTATAAACTAAAAAATACGCACACACGTAAAAAGAAACGCGCACGCGTGTATAAATACCATTTAAATATTAATATGTTAAATACTTACACTTACTTGCTAAAAATAAGAAATTCCAACATTTTCCAACAAGGCGGCTAAAATATTTACATAATTGGGACATTTCAGCCGTGAATTCAGTGCTTTAGCCGTGTGTCGTGCACTAATGAGGTGCAAATGCGTGAATATTTGATTTACTGAAACATAATTTGTTCGAAACTGGTGTAGCTGAAAATGAAGCTTCAAGTCTTTATTTTCATAAATTTCATCATGTGAAATGGACTAAAAATATATGTCTGGAGATATACAGATCTTCTTGCTAAGTAAAAGTGAAACCTTCTTGGTCCTACAATGTCGCTTGTTGTATTTGTGTCGTGTGGTTTATAATTTTGTTCTTTTCAATATAGTTTTTGATATTATCATTCATAAGATTTGCACAGATTGTTATATATATAACATCCTATTATGCAAATGCTTTAGTCTACTCATGGAACGTGATAAATACATATATTTTCATATTTAAAGTAGACAGACAGTAAGGCGAGATCCCATCGTAGCTGGATAGCAGGCAGCGCTCATAAAAATGCAGTGAAAAGATGCATATGCAATATTTAGTAAACCAGGGCAGGTCGTAAAGTCTAGTCTCTATTTCGTCCTCAAATTTTCAGTCAGAATGCGAACGTAGCAGATGGTCAATTCTAAATATTTATGTCCGTCCATAGGCAGTAAAGTACTGTGAATTATATAAAAAACTACATAACTAAATGACGCGATCCAAACACTCACTTTGTTCAGTTTAACTGCATAGATGTATACCTTATTCAGCTTAGTACAAAAAATATTAATTTATTTAGTGAATAAAGTCGCAATAAAATAAAAAAGTGAAAAAAATGAAATCGAAATTTAGTTTTTTTTTTGATAAGATCAACAAATGTTTGTTCTGTTTTTGGGTGTTCTGTACGTATCATAAGTATGTATTTACAAAAAAAGTATTTATGTATTCTATCAGTTATCTGTTATCACAAGCTCTGCTTAGTTTGGGGCCAGATGGTGCTGTGTATATTGTCCTACGATATTTATTTATTTGTTTAAGACTAGCTGCGCCCGGCGGTGTTATCTGCTACATGTTTTCAGGATAAAAAGTAGCCTATGTGTTAATCCAAAGTCTCACCTAACTTCATACCAAATTTCATCCAAATCAACAAGTAGATTTTGCGTGAAAGAGTAACAAACTTCCATCTATACATTTCCAACTTTCACATTTATAATATTAGTAGGATAGTGGGATTAGAACCGAGGCACTTCGTCTTGCGAACTAACTAGTGAGCTGTTGTCGCTACATCTGTTCTTGCCTATTCTGCCCCAGTAGTGTTTGTTTGTTTATCTTGCACACGCATGGATGCTTTTAGAGATTCTTTACGAAATTCAACAAAATATTGCAGTGCCCAACAACATACCTGGTATGTCTGTATCTATCTTGTTTAAAACAGAATATGTTTTTTATTTTATTTCTTTGTTATACTTGGTGGTAGATCGCGTTAGCAGGAGGTCGGCTAGGTAGGTACCACCGCAGTACAAGATATTCTGCCGCCAAACGTAGTGTGTAAACATTACTGTATTCCGATTTGAAAGGTACTGCAGTACTAAAGTAAAGTTCTGTGTATGTATATTCTATGTACTAAAGTTCTGTGTATCGCTGCAATGGTCATGGACAGGCGTTATCTCTTACTATCAGGAGAGCATCTTGGTCGTCTCATTGTTTTTCACATTTAAAATTCCGCAAATTGGAATAATTTTGTTTAATTGATTTTTTTTATTGTTTTTTCATACTTCAGACGTGGCCCCATATAAATCATAACGAAATCGATTGAGCGGGTTTTAAAAAATTTAAAAATTGTATACATCTATCTATAAAGAGGAAAGATTTGATTATTTGTATTGAATAGGCTTAAGTCCAGGGCATCACTGCTTTGACGCACATTACTTTGAGACTTTCGACTTTATTTCGATTAAACATAAAAAAAAACATACAGTCTAATTGAGAACCTCCTCCTATTTGAGTCGGTTAAAAACAGTGGCTAATAAACAAATAATATATATTTGCCAGCCCCGTTGGCTTATTGGTAGTATATCTGCCTTGAGAGCTGTAGTGCGTGGGTTCGATTCCCACTCAGGGCAAACCATTTTGTGAATAAACAAATGTTTGTTCTGTGTCTGGGTGTTCTGTATGTATTATAAGTATGTATTTTAAAAAAAAGTATTCATGTATTCTATCAGTTATCTGACTTCCATCACACAAGCTCTGCTTAGTTTGGAGTCAGATGGCGCTGTGTGTAAAGTCCTACGATATTTATTTATATAGTTACTAAAACCCTAACGAAACAACATGAAAAGTTGCGTCAAAAACCAATACAACACAAATAAGGCAGTCAATTAACTAATAAAAACAAAAGCAAACTAACATAAAACAACTCAATTAAAGTTCCGTGGTTCCGTAGGTTCCAAACTGTACGGAACTCGGCCAACTGAAATTTAAGGACACGCCAAGCTTTCCTAATAAATAACCAGAGTTTTCGCTCAGAGTCAATTAGCGTCAGTTGTTTAACGGGAAATTGCCCTAAAATATATAAAGTGTTTGTATATTTTTTAAGCAAAATGCTCAAATAATGTGAGAGGCGATAGCTTCAACTTTTTTGCGGACTGATTTTTTTCATACCATTCCATTGAACCCGACTTCAAACTTTCTTGGTTATAACTTTAATTTGTTTTGCATATTCGAAAATTGGTATTTTGTTAGGGTTTTAGGTTATAATTTGTTTTCGATGAATTATTGAAATATAAATATACACAAGTTTTGCTTTACTTATATGCCTTGATATTTCGGTATATAATAGCCGTAATCACGAAGTGATTCAACAACTTATTTATAGTATTTTCTGCGCAAATATGTCCGAGTGATACCTAATCATAAATGCAATGGTTTCTCCTTCAACTTCATTAAGTTTATGATCTCTACAAAATCTTCATTGCAATTTCTATTGTTCTGTTTTTTTATGCTTGACAAGCTAGATGTTTGACCACAGCTCACCTAATGTTTAGTAAAGGTGTGGTCTAAGATGGTAAAACACACCTAGCCTGGAATGAAACTTTCCTTCAAGTGAGGCTGCCAGAACACACCGCTGGATGCTTCGCGGCAGATTTTATACTTGAGGGTGGTAGCGAGACAGCCGAGTACTAGAAAGTACCCTACCACCATGCTATGGTTTCTTCACGATGTTTTACTTCACCAGCAGTTCAAGCTCGTTGTGCCTGCTGCCTCAATATCTATAAATGTATAGATTATTTATGTATATGTATCATATTATCCCATAAAATACATAACATATTTCACAACTAGCTGCGCCCCGCGGTGTTACCCGCTACATGTTTTCGGGATAAAAAGTAGCCTATATTCTATATATACTAAATCCGTTTAGTAGTTTTTGCGTGATAGAGTAACAAACATCCGTCCATCCATCCAAACTTTCATATTTATTATAGTATTAATGGAATATCACTGCTAAGTCCAGAAGAAATGTGTCACATCTCTAACATTATTTAGATCGTTTCGTAACAATTTTATTTATTAATGTAATGTTATACTGTGAGTATACATTTTCTTATCACATTTTACTTCAATGAGCAGAGTTTGCGAGGTAAAATATTAAGATACCCACTCTTCAAATGAACTCCCCGCAAAAGTACTTCCTTACCCAAAAGTTTGTTCATAATATTTCTGCTACAACGGTTAATAATGGAACTAAAATTATACTGTTTTGTTATTTTAAGCTGTTTCAAAAGTTTGTTCATTATAAAGTCATTAATGATCATTAATAACAGGTAAAGAGTTTTGTATCACTCTTTGGATTATTTGAGCAGTGCCAATAGTAACTACATTTTATTCTGTACCGTATTAGTAATTTGTGTAAGCCCACCATACTCAAAGTGTGCTCCGCGGAACCCTGGGGGTCCGAAAAGTCTCTATGAGGGTTCCGCAAAAATACTGGTCATACTGAAAAAAACCATACATCTAAATATTCCAAACTAAAGTAAAAAAAATAACTAAAAGTGTAAAAGTGTAGAAGTGGAATGCAAAATATGAGAGCGCGACATTTTAGTCAGGAGCATAAACAACAGTTCAACACTCAACTGACTCGACTGACAATAAAAAACACATAAAACAGTTTTTGTTTTGTTCCTTCAAATACGTCGCCAAAAAAGTTTGAGAACCGCAGGTGAAAGGAATGCATACCGTCCAAAAATTCTTTACCGTAGATTCATCATCATCATCAGCCTTTCGCAGTCTACTATTGGACATAGGCGTCTCCCTAAACAAACCACTCAGCCCGATCTTCGGCTTTTCGAATTTTTCCACCGTTAGCTGTCTTACATAATTATATCGTCACTCCAGCGAGTCTCAGGGTATCGTACCTACATTACGTTTGTCTAAAGAGACAAAAAGGATATTTGGAGTTTTAGCGGGAACGCGGAAAGAGTTGTGCCGCCATAGTATTCTTTTTCAAAACTAGTGTTTTTTCGAATGTTTATGTATAGAAATAGTTGTGTTTTAGTACCGAATTACAAGCGCGAGTGTGGGAAAGTGATATAATGTGGTAAAACATGACTTTTCGTGTTGCTTCCAAAACTTTATCGAAGTTTATGGTAAAGTCGCCACTACTTTACTAAAGCAGGACTGGATATGACTGACACGGACTGAACTTAACCAAGATTGTACTTTGTCTACTTTTGAACACCTAAAACTAGAAAATATCATGCTGAAAGTGGTTGATATTATAAACAACCAGGACCAGTAACTTTAACATGGCCTCCGACACGGTAGCCCTCAGTTATAATGACTACGACCACCCATGCGAAAATAATAGGATCATATTATGTAGCATAACTTTTGTGATATTATGGAGAACTTGGTCAAAATACATAGCAATAAACGTTGCAGCGATGTGAGATGATTAGAAAATCTTAAGTCATGTAAAAACAGGAAACTGAAACTTCTTAGCATTCCATACTATCTCCGTGCTTACATCGCGTTTTGTTGGGACGGGAGCCCGCACAGCGCTCACGATTTGCTGTCCCGTGTAAGATTTAAGACCACCTTTAGATACGTATCAACTCTCGCCTTCACTGCTCGTGTTATTCTAGCCTAACCAAATTTGAAATTATCCTACCTTTGAATACTCTTTTCAGCAATGATTTTTTGCATGTTGATGTTTTGGCAAACTGATGTTTTTAATAGATTTCGCAGCTCGTTGATTAGGGAGAGAGGGAGGGAGATTGCGTTTTATTTAAATCAGGATATATGTATTTTGGTATTTGGTGGTTGGACTATGGCCTTATCCTTTTCACAATGAGGAGAGACCCGCGCCCAGCAGTGGGCCAGTTTATCAAAAAACAGGGTTGACTCGGAATATTTTGGTTCTTTATTTTAAATTTAATAATTCAATTTAAATTTAATATTAAATTTTTATTGACATTTATTTAATAGATTATACAGATACTAGCTGCGCCCCGCGGTGCTACCCCCTACATGTTTTCGAAATAAAAAGTAACTTATGTGTTAATCCAAGGTCTCAGCTACCTTCATACCAAATTTGTGTAGCGATGATAGCTCAGTGGTTAGCGCGGTAGGGTCGCATGCCGAAGGGCGTGGGTTCAAACCCCAACAATGAGCTTGAGCTGCCGGTGAAGGAAAACATCGTGAGGAAACCATAGCATGGTGGTAGGGTACTTTCTAGTACTCGGCTGGCTAGCTACCACCCTCAAGTTGGAAATCTGCCGCCAAGCATCTAACGGTGTGTTCCGGCAGCCTCACTTGAGAGCCAGTTCCATTCCAGGCTAGGTGTGCTTCACCATCTTCGACCACACCTTCACTTAACATCAGGTGAGCTGTGGTCAAATACCAAACCTGTGAAACATAAAAAAAAAAAAAAAATGTAATCCAAATCCGTTTTGTAGTTTTTGCGTGCAAGAGTAACAAACACCCATCCATCCAATCTTTCACATCCATAATATTAGTGGGATTTCGCCGGTATTCCTCTCGCCCCCATTTGTATCTCAATATACATTAAAAACAAGCAATTATTTTTAAAACATGAATTTGTTACAAAAAAATTATAAATGTTCAAATGTTTAAGTAAATGTTTAAGTATCAATGTAGAGAATAGTTTTGTATCTACATTTTTGTCTTTTAGAAATAAATTGAAAAACAAATTTTGTGATTCAAAGCAAAAAATTAAATTCATGGTAATCTATACATTTATGATCCGTCTAGCCCAACTACAACTACATAAAAACTCGAACTATTCAGCACATTTCACTGCTGAAAATATCGAAGACAAACCGGAAAACTTGCAAAAAAATATTTCCAATTTCAATCACACGCATGAAAAATCTATCTCAAAATACTCTGTTTTTAGATATAAAAATATGGATTCGAGAAAATGTTTGTGTTGACAAATTTGTCAGGATATGTGATGAAGGACACGAGGTCTCGTCATAAGAGGATTATTGTAAGGGCCCCATAAAAAACGGGCTCTTGGTTTAAGCTCCTCGATTTAAGAACGGAAATAACGTTTTGTAAGGGTCGTTTTAGCAACATTCGTACCTACTGGGCTTGTATAAGTGTACGTTTACCTACTTAGGTATTAGTTTCTTTCAATGTACCTCACATACTTTGCGCTCTACGTGGAGTTCATATCATGCATTTGTGCAAGCAAGTTGACGGCGTCGCAAAAATAATTTAACATTATGGAACAAAAAAACAAAAACATAAACGTGCGTACGTTTTTTTTTCCGATTCGATTCGAAGTCGATTCGGTATTGAATCGGTCGATACCGAATCGACTTTGGAATAATTCGAATCGGTAAAAAAATTTGACGAAATCAATATACCAGCCCACATTGACAAGCAATGAAAACAGACAACGCTTTTAAAGCTTTTAAATCACGCTTTACGTTTTAACAAATGAAAAACAGGAACAACGAAAACGATGATCTATTGTGTTGAGTTATATATCTTTCATTATTCTAATGGTTTTATACAACCTTCTGTAGGTAGATCTGTCGTTTTCTAGCATTGTACTTTTACCAGGAGTATTTTAGTAAAATGGTTTAATAATTCTCTTATTATTTAGGGTTCTGCACACGAATAATTTATACGGAACATAACTCTCGTGAGGATCATTTTATACGAATTTAAGCAATTTGAATGTATCAAAATATTTGATACTGGCAAAATACACAAAGAACGATGCCAAAAAGTAAAAAAAAACACTGTTTGAAGTTAAGGCCACAAAAATATCATGATCGTATTATTTTCCAAAACTAGTTTTTTATTCATAAAGCGTCAAATTACGTGCACGAGTGAAACTCCGTTATAATTATTATAGTACAGTTGACATTACGGCATCACCAGAATTGATCTTGATTTACTTTGTGTAACTTTGAATGTGACTTAGACTTGTTTTGCTTGATTTATCATACTGAAAAACCCGATACACATAGGCACTTAACATTGGCAAAATGCACAAAGTGCAATTCCAAAAAAAGAACGTTATACGTTAAATAAATCGGGTATTCCCGATATATTTGTGATTGATCACTTTTTACCGATCTGTGGCTTCCACTCTAGCACACGTCATGGATCATAATCCAATCTAGAGATATCAACATATTGATAACATAGACGTAACTATTACCCAAAAGGTGTAGACTGTAGATCTTCTAAGCCCAAAAGTATCTCCACGGTTGATAAGTTTATTCTACTCATATACGCACAGATAAGAAATTAGCCAAGCGTGTGATTGATTTTGGCATAATACCTCTACGTATTGGAAGTTTAATCCAAAGAGATTAATTATGTCCAATTACAGGAGGATTACTTTGCTCACAAGCGCAAAACCTTTACTCAGTACCTATTACATACTTGGTTATTATAAACCTTGAGTACTGGTATAGCTGCGCCTACTAGATTAACCTCTGTTTTATTCTTTCCACTTTTTTTAAAATATCTGACAGTCCTACTATCTCGTTTAGTAGTCGCACATAAGAGCTAGCGCGTAGGTTCGATTACCACTTAGAACAAACATATGCGTGACGAACATGGATGTTTGTTCTATGTCTGATTGTTTATTATGTTTTATAAATAAATAAATATCGTAGGACATTACACATAGCGCCATCTACACCAAACTAAGCAGAGCTTGTGTGATGGAAGTCAGATAACTGATAAAATACATACATACTTTTTTTTGTAAATGCATGCTTATAATACATACAGAACACCCAGACACAGAACAAACATTTGTTGATACATTAAATGTTTGTCCTGAGCGGGAATCGAACCCGCGCCCTTCAGCTCTTAAGGCAGATATGCTACTAATGAACCAACAGGGCTGTCGCAGTTATACTTATGTGTTTTCAAAAAGATGTAGATAAATGTTTTTTTCAGTTAGCTGGTTCCAAAAGGACAAGCATAGTTTGGGGCTAGATGGCACGAAATGTCTTCCAAAGTTTTTTAAACATTTTTCATGTCCAAGGCATCGCTGCTTTGGCGCTCATTACTTTGAGACTTTCGATGATTAACCTCAGCAGCCCTGTAATTTTACTAGCTGTACCCTTCAAACCTGGCGGTAGAATATCCGGTACTGCGGTGACCCCACCTAAATTACCTGCTGAGGAGATCTATCACAAAGTAAACACAAAAAAAAAAATGTCGTAGGACACACAGCGCCATCTGACCCCAAACTAAGCTTACTACTACTACTGTGGACTATGGACGTCAGATAATTGATAGATTACTTAATTTTTTTTTGTAAATACACACTTTTAATAAATACAGAAGAAGTAATTACTAGCTTCATTTTTTGGCTGCGCTGTAGGTAAATAGAGTTATTTCAGTTGTGCCTAGGTACAGAACGCAAGCCCTAAAAAGTTGTAGAAATAGCCATGCATGGTAGTATAGACGCAACTGTTCTACGATAGCAAATAAAAAAAAATTAGGTTCATGTGAACCTAATTTTTTTGAAATAACTCTACTTACTTACAGCGCAGCCAAAAATGAAGTTAGTAATTACTTCTTCTGTATTTATTAAAAGTGTGTATTTACAAAAAAAAAACGTATTTAATTAATCTATCAGTTATCTGACGTCCATAGTACAAGCTTTGCTTCTACTTAGAAGACAAGTCGATCGAGGAACAATGAAAATAGATGTTGCGAGGTCACGGCTCGCGGTGAACAACTAGTAGGTAACATTTAGTGAACATGATTAACCATTACAGCCACGTATCACGGATTCAGATAAGCTGTTTGCTCGAGCCGCCAGTTTACATAGTTGTCTCACGTATACACCGAGCCCACGTCAAACAACGTTTACTACAAATAGCCTTTGTGCAAATCTTTCATAAAACGGCTACCCCATGGCCTGCATACAAAATCTAACCCTGTAACAATACCTTATGAAAATATCTACTATCAACCCCGAATGTTTAGTTCCCGTGATAACATGAAATTGGATGGCCCCGTTCCCTACTTTGCTAGTCTATAAAACCCGTCAGTGTTCATAAAAAGGTTTAAGATAGGAGTGTATGGGCCATGCTACAGGAATCAGAGCATAACAGAGTGGACAAATAGGCTGTTACTATCAGTTAGCTCTTATCAACGTAGTTAGTAGTGATTTAAGAGGTTGCTTCATTTCGGACGCTAGTTTTAGGTGAGGTTGAAGAGGGATAGTGGTCAGAGTGTTTTTTTTAGTGCAAATGACTGGTTTACTTTGTTTGACTATCATGTTTGGTAGTAGGTTTGCTTTATGAGGTAGTTATAGTGTGTGAAAGTGCGATGCCCGCCCAAGACGAACATTTACGTGATTATAAATGCTTGTCTTCGTCTAGGTGTTCACAATGTATGTATTTTAAGTTTGCACAAAAATGTATATAAAATAATTTATCACTTTTTTACTAGATCTTCTATGCCGGAGGTCGTCTAGATAGGTTCCACCGCAGTACTATTCTTCAATCCGCAGTATACTGCAGTCTATCAGTAGAGCGTAAACATTACTGTGTTCCGGTTTGAAGGGTACCACAGCTAGCGAAATTACAGAGCTGTTGAGACTAACAAATCGGAAGTGATGAGCGCCAAAGCAGAGACACCTTGAACTTTGTTTTGTTACTCATAGTTCTGTGTATCGCTACAATGGACATGGAAATGCGTTATCTCTTACCATCAGGAGAGTGACTTGTTTGTCTCGTTACTTTTACATTAAAAAAACAACAGCTATTTGGTTTTTATAGTAAAAGCTTTTTTAGTTTAGGACTAAAAGGCGCTGTGTCAAATTTTCTTTGATACTTATCTATTTTTATCTAATTCTTTTTTAAGCAATCTATTTTTTGTTTTAAATTAGATGCACCCCCGATTTCCTGGATAAACTTGATTCTAAATTACAGTCAAAGTTGTCAATTTTGACAAAAATTATAGCCGACATTTTCGTTTATACCAAGAAACGAAATAAGAGGAAAAACATTTTTTTTCTAAGAAACAAACCTTTAATCATAAATTTAATTATGCCGATGTTGAAATTTTTTCCAGAGACATAAACAAACGTGTGTAATTAGTTACATTTTGCTTAAGAAATAATTTATTACATTTTTCTAAAATGTAAACATAAAACGGGAAATTTAAAAAATGAATGAAGGATGCATGATATGGAAAATTGTCACCACAATAACATTATGACCCCGTTCTCTTTACATCTAAACGTTGTTTAAAGTTAACAAATGTATAACATACTTTCGTGGATGTTAAATATCACGTATGGAAATATGATAGGCTTTTTCAAGATCAAACATAGATCTTTAAACAATGTTTATCAGTAAAGTTCTAAATATTAGAGCAATCGAGACGTAAGTTCTCATTTTTTGTAATCTGACGGCACAATATTCCAAATCGATTTTGTACTAACTTACGTATACCTGCCTATCTTCTAAGTTTGTCACATACAGAACTTATTACTTACTTCAAGTAGCGTACAACAAAGTCGCTGTCAAGTTCAATAAGCGTTCTTTCTTTTCGAGTGTCTTAGACATTAGACAAGTCTGCAATACAAATGTAGAGGAAAATTTTGGGTTGTATTAAGTTCGAGAATTTCTCCTAGTTACTCTTAGGTATGTTTTTACAGGATGTTTCGGGGAAGTGTAACAATACCAAATTATTGGTCATAGCAAAATTTATTACACAAAATAAAATATCTTAAATTAATACAACTTTTTTACCTATATATTGATTTTTCTAACGACCTAGAAATTGAATTGTAAAAAATTTGATGAAAACATTTTGCGAAAAGTTGATACCTTTTTTTACGGCGCAAGTGATGTTTTTTTTCAAGATTTACAAATTGATCCTTTAGTAAATGTTTTTCACACCGATAGGTAAATACCTAAAACAACACTCTTAAGTTCTTAATGGTAGGTAAATTTCTCCGAAATGCTCGTATTTGCTTGGAATGAAATCTTAGAATCTAGTTGAACAAACAAAATTAATAAGTACCTATCGCTTTTATTACAAGTAGGTTGTAGAAGCCCAGTGGCCCACTAACAATCGTGAGAACTGGGTTTTTCTACCAAGGCTAGGATTACTCGCAGGTACTGGTTATGTTACAAAATCTATGTTGATGGCTTCCAATACTGCCGTTGCCATGTGAGCTTATTTACCAGGTAGCTACGCTATTCACCCAAACTAACATTGATAAATGTCGATGCAGGGGCGTCCACAGCACGTTCGATCTTTGCAGCAATAAAAAGAGAGGCCAACTAGTATCGCCGTCGCATCGGCTCGTCAAGTCGGAGAGGTCGGTATACATTCTGGGGCCTGCGGTCTACAACCGCGTACCCGCCTCCGTCCGGGATGCACCTACCGCGAGCTTCAGAACCAAGTTAAGACCTTGGCTGCTAGAGACCTTGTTTTATGACTTTGACGAGTATTTCAAACTAAAATATTATTAAACTCTATTCAGTAATTATGATTTTTTTGTCATTTTATTGACATGTTTCGTATAGTTGCGCCTTGCGGTGTCATCCGCTACATATTTTCGGGATAAAATGTAGCCTATGTTCTAATCCAGGGTGTCAGCAACCTCCCTCCATACCAAATTTAATCTAAATCCGTTCAGTAGTTTTGGCGTGAAAAAGTAACAGACATCCATCCATCCATACAAACTTTTACATTTATAATATTAGTGGGATTGATAACATATTTATGATACATTTGGGTCGATAGTTACCTACTTGCATCCACAAGGTCTGCAAACAAATATGTTTAGTATAAAATCCGATGTGTTATCTCGGAAACACATAAAAACACCAGTATCGTAGCTCGTATGTTACACTTACCCTCACCTGCGCCACCCCAACAGCGATATTCTTACAGACAAATGACCGTGATGACAGAAACAGCGATACAAGGTGAACACAGGACTGGGGTGAAAAAGAATTATGTATTTCTCCCCTCACGTAATTATTGACATTTTTCGGATGAATCTCCAATTTTCGTGGGCGAAGTATGGGGCGAGATCACCGTCCCTATTTATTTCATTTAGGGAGCCAAGAGTGCCGTGCAATTTTATGGCTCCTGTGCAGTTAAGGTTATCGCACGTTTCAAAATTTAATAATGAGGTACTTTATGAAATGGAAATGTTGTAGGGTTCCTGTTTCTATTTTTATTAAGAATTGAAAAATGAACGAAAATAGTTTGAACCAAAAAGCATTTTGGTTTTAAAAGCACTTTAAGTCCAATTATCTTCCAAGTTCCTACTTGGAAGATAATTCTATTAGACATTCGATTCGTTGGTCTCAATAGTTTTCCGTAAAAATATGAGTAGGCAACGATACATACCTACATTACTTATAAACGCATACACCAATAACCTTACACCATTAATCTTAGCTCAATGAAACTTCCGTGCTCAAAGTTTACAATTTCCATAACTATTCCCCAAACTAAAACTCCTAACAGCTAACAGATCTAACTTCCCGATAAGGCCCAGTAATGGGTCTTTTTGGGCACTTACCTCGTTGTGCGGGCCTTATTGCGATATACATTAGTATAGGGCCTGGCCACACGACCCGCTGCGGCAATGACATACAATAAAAAAAAAACAACGTATTACAAATTCTAATTACCACATTGTATTATAATACGCCTGGTAGATTACAATACGCGATACAACGCAATATTGCTATGTAGCCGCAGTCACATTTTTTTGTAAACATTTTTAGAAGGTAAACTAGGGGAAATTCTATTTAGTCCACTGCTCATGGTAGAGGTGCTGGTGGTATTGTTTTTATTGTCTTGGAAAAACTTTGGAAGAAAAATTTTACACATTTTTTCACTGTTATGAATATAAACAATAGTAAATAAGGATTATATATATTGTTGTTCAAAGTTCTGTGTATCGCTGCAATGGTCATGGACAGGCGTTATCTCTTACCGTCAGGAGAGCGTCTCGTTCGTCTCATTACTTTTTACATAAAAAAAAATCCACCGGAGCTACTATGCCAGCAGCTCAGAGCTTTGCTTCGATGCTTTGAGGAGCTGGGTTGGCTCGAGTAGATGCTGTTAGAGGGTTATGCGCAATACAACCCGAGCTGGATATCATTGCAGGTTGTATCTGTGTGGAGTGGAAAAAATATCCGACATGGTTGGATGTTCTAGAGTTGTGTTGTCGGTCAATAAAATCATCAATAAGACAATAACGGCCGTACTCGCTAGACAAGACAAAAATTTTCTCATTTTTTAATTTATGTGTAGTTACATAATTACCGAAACAACACAATACTTACGTGTATACTAACTTACCGATGTTGTAGTGTGGTCCTTTGGCTTGACATGACGTGATAAGATGAATCGAATCGCAACGTGATACTTCATTCTAGTGTAACCAAACCTTAACATCGTAAAGGGCCCTATTGCCCTATACATTAGCTTTATTGATCGTTCCACCAGGACGCGTTATTTTGGGGTCTCCAGCGTTAATGGTGTTGTTGATAAAGACCTCCCATAACATTGCATTCTGCAGGTGTAGAACAGAAATGTGCAATGAAAATAGTTAATTGTGTAGTCAATACAATTTAGTTTCTTAAAAGATTAAAAAACGTCTGAAACGAGTGCGTATACGATAGAAACAAAATCATTAATTCTGTTGGACGATTTTGATGTTCGTGCAGATGGTATTCAGGATTTTTTTGTATCGTATAAATTCTTATTTTGAGTAGGTATTTCTTATTGGCACTATTGGCATTGATAGCGTATTTTGGACAGCCCCATAAATTACGCCAAGGTACGAATACTTCTAGGCGAGTAAGTATTTTCTTCTTCTTTGATTTTGGCGTCGCATTTTGAGCATTTGCCAATGTCAAGTGATTTATATTTTTAAGTTTTACGAGTTAGTGTATCTAAATTTACTAAATATTGCTGTTATTTTCATTGCAATCTAATAGACCAGGACAGCAATTTTTTTTTAATAAATTTAGATCCGTTAACTAAAGTGTGACTGTCACAATGCGATTATACTTAAAGCTATATAGCCTACACATTGGCAGCCCGTACACGTTCCGCGCGATCCGCGATCAATGATCGCGATTCAAATTGAACGTGTACTGGCTGCCTACACGATCAGTCTGGATCGCGATCATTGATCGCGGATCGCGGATCGCGGATCGCGCGGAACGTGTACGGGCTGCCATAGACTATATGTTTTTTACTATAATAAGATCTTAAATTATAGTTGTAGGCAATATAATTACAGCGAAAAATTTTAGCGAAGAAAAGCGTAGCAAAATAAAACAGCAAATAAAATAGGAACTCGTTTAATTACACTATTTACAGTCACAGATTAAAAATAAATATGTATTCTAATCTGTGTAAACTGTTAAGAGCCTGTTAAGCGATGAATTTAAAGAATCGCTTACACATGATGCAATGAAGAATATGTTCGATGTTTTAAAACTGTGACATATTGTATTATTTATTTATAAATGCTTATAAAAATACAATTCTACCTCTATATGTGAAAATACCCTAAATACGGCTTAAAACATACAAATAAAATGGCAACTTGAGCAAATTCTATCACTCTAATATTATGCCTAAATTGTTAACTAAATACGAATGAGATGACAACTTAAAACTATAAAATCTTCAAGAAATAATTGTAACACTTTTGCATATGAAAATAATAATTTGCTCACTTTCACTAACCTGTCTTTTTTTCGAATCGATAGTTCTTTGTTCACTTAGCTGTGTCTGTTTTCCAGCCAAAACGTATTTCGAATTCAAATTGCATCCTTGTAAAGCCTTGAAGGCAAAACTAAATGAGCAACATAATTACTAAAAATTAAAAATAATCATTACAAAACCTAAAATATGTGATACAAGTAGACAAAAGTTATGCGCTAGCCTCGAACAATTTTGTCAATAGCCAATTATGTACTCGTACTTAAATTTTAATATTTTAAAAAAATAAATCTAATGGAATGTAATATATCATGAAAAATAAATGAGAGAAAGAGTAAACGATAAGCGATTACAATTAACAAATGTTAATAAGGAAGTTATTTAAAAAAAGAAATTAATAAAAATAAATCGCCAATAAGAATCGCCTTAAATTTAGTCGCTACCTTTTCAATTGAAATATAGAAAGAATTTTAAAGGATCGAAAGTATTTCAACAGTTCTTTGGACTAACACGATTTATAACTTTTGTACAAATCAATCTCATCAACCTATAAAAAAAACTTATAATTAAATTGTGACAGAAGATTACAATATCACAAAAAACCCTTCTTTAAAATAAGTTATCCTTCATTGTTACGGAAAGTTTTAGAATTCAGTATGATTCAAAACTGCGCGATTTCGTTATTAAACGTTTCCATTTGTATATGCCTGAGCTGCAGCCAGATTCCTGCAATCCTAAATTGCCTTAAACTCCCCTTACCCTTACCCCTTAACCCTTATTGCTTGACCGAATCGATATTATTTGCGCAACACAATACCTATATAGTATGCCGCACATATTGAACGGATAAACAAAAAATATCTTTATAATATATTAAAAAAATAACTTTCAGCAATATCGCGATGAAAAACAATACCCATCTACAAGACATTTGCTTAAAATAGCAAAAATAACTCGATGGTAGGTATTAGTATTATGTAGTCTGGGTATATACCACTGCAGAATCAGGAACTCTGGAATCTGGAGAACTGTTCCGGTTTGCAGGGTACTGTAGTTAGCGAAATAACAAGGCTAAAGATCCACCATCGAATGTCTCGTAAGAAATGGATTCCTATAAAGTGACCTCGCACTTTGTTCTATCATTCCAAGTTCTGGGTAGCCGTGGTCATAGGCAAGCGTTATCTTCTACCATGAGGAAAGCACGGTCGTTTCAATACAGCCTACGAATAAAAAGCTTCAACATTAGTAGTACGATATAGTATTATGGAGATACCATAATATAGTATGACGGCGTTAAAAAACTACATGTTATAAATTCAAATCGTCTTCAGATTCACTCTCGCTATAGTCTTTCAAGGCCTTACAAATTTCCTCTTCAACCTCTAAAGCGCTGTGATGTTTTTCGTCGTCGACCAATTTGTTATACGCCACGTTCGACCCTATGTTTGTAGAATAGTAATTCTTACAGCAAATTTTTTTGAGGAGATAAGAGGTAATAAAATAAAGGGTGATCGAAGTGATACTAAATAAAAGAATCGAAACAGCGACGTCGACTCGATAGTTCCAATTATCATCATGTAAGAGACGACAGTAAGATTTCGTTTCCTTATCCGATGAGTTGACCAATTGCGCATCCTCGAAGCAAGATAGACACTGATTGTAATGAGGACCCAAACAAGTTGCGCAAGTATAATGACACGAAAGGCAATATAGCTTCAGAGCCGTTGCTGATGGTTCCAGGTCTATCGCCTCTGACGCAGTAGGCTGCGACTCCTGACGTTTCATGACGATGCTCTCAGAAAAGTAAGTGAGATTACGTCGTCTGGAGCTTCGTTCCATTGGGATTTCTCTGGCGTACGTGCCGTCAGGGCAGCGCTCGAAGCACCGACCGTCGTACAAATGCAAGCCTTTCGCGCATTCTAATGGAACAGAGAACAGATACGTTTAATACCAGGGGTGAGCAGCCATCACCACCAGCACCTTGCAGCATCCATGCAGCTCGAAACTCTTGCAGGCGAATGTCGAACCGCGTCCGAAGCGCGATCCACTCAAGGAAGATGGAAATGAGGAACAGGTAGAATCTTGTCACTGATCTCAAATAATTTTGTTTAACAATCTTCAATTTAGGAAAACAAACAAAACAATACAAACATGCAAATAATACGTGCACAAAATTAAATGAAATCAGACAGAAACAACAAGAGAAACGTGATAAATGAAGTTAACAAACACAGTGAGAGAAAAGATATCGTGCTATTTTCTTAGACATAAAGTGGTATTAATTAAGCGATGCGGGAACTAAACAAATAGATTAGATGAATATTATGAAGCAAGCATTGTAAAAAGCAAAGCGTCATGCAGTCATGCAGTACATAATAAACAAAAAAAAACAAGTTTGTTTCCTTAAATTAAACGAAATGCAACTAACTGCTATTAAAACATAAATCAGAGACAAGACTCGTTTTTATAAAATGAAATTGTTTTGTTTTGTAATAAAAGGTTGTTTTATTGTTATTTTCGTTCACATTATTCAATATATACAAATTATGCAACATTTACATTTTAAATACAGAGCACAAGGTCGCTCTTGACCTTAAGAACTCGTGAACATTAAGAACATCAAACAAAAGGTTCGACAGCTCCACTAAACACATCGATCTAACGTACACTTTATACTCGCCCAAGCAAGTTGTAATCTATTGAGAACGATAAGAAGAATGGGTAATCTGAAAGATATTTAAGACGCTTACAACTAAGTCATTGTCAAAAAAGTTTAGTACCGAAGCTAACAATAAATCCATAGAATTTGGTGTGGAAGTATTATGTGGCTAGCTTAAAATCTCGAAAAGTTAAAACAGAAACAATGAATTCCATGGAACTAAAAGAGAACTTTTTTTTCGTCTTCGTTTTTGGCGTCGCAGTTTGTGAATTTGCCAGTGTCAAATGTTTAGATATTTTCAGGTATGTAATGATAAATCAAGTTCAATGGAGGTAAAGTCACACAAAGTAATTCACCGTCCAGTCATGTAAAGCAGTGGCGACTTTACTATATGCTTGGATGGAATTTCGGAAGCAACACGAAAAGTCATGGTTCATCATATTATATTATTTTGCTACACTCACGCTTGTAATTCGGCACTTTATGGATAAAACACAAAAATTTTCATTCATAAACACCCAAAAAACGCAAGTATTGAAAAAAATACTATAGGGCGACACGATTTTATCCGCGTTCCCAAAAACTACAAAATAATTTTCGTGATTTTTTCTATTAAAAAAAAATATCTACACTAAACTAATTTCTTACAAGGTGTATTTTATATTATAACACAAAGAACATCAGCAAGACCGTCGCATGACTAAGGTTAGCATAACTTTTTGCCAATGACTCAATCGATTAGTCAAACCCGACATCACTCGACAAAGCTATTCAACAAAATTGTAATTAAGGGCAACGATAAATCAATGACAATAAATGTACCTAATAAATCTCAGAAAACTTTGGACGTCCCATTCTTCTTTAAATTAAATTGTGGTATAAAATTTAATTTAACCTATCCATTAACATTACAATAGTTTTAACTACCAGTCAATGAAAAATGATCGATCAGTCGTTTTCAATTTACAAGTTTGTGAGCATTTTGTACAAATATATCGATACATAATTACTTATTTACAGTTTTATTATTATCATAAATTTATACTAGTTTATGGATTGGCAATCTTTGCTATGATCACAACCACAATATGCAATTTATGTATTATTTCAGTTTATCTACAACGTGTAATGATGCATAAAGAACTACATTCGTATTTTTGTATGTTTATCTTGGCATTTTTAGCTACGTTTTTAACAGCAAAACGTTTCAATTGTTTTCTACACAAACAAATATTTAAAAAAAAAGCATACAAGACCGCCTAATGCCACAATAAACATGTAATCATTCCTAACAAACAATAAACTTATTGTAACAGATATGTATGACTTTTCACTATAATATAACACGTAATGGCTTACGTAGATATATATAATAAATACTATTTAGTATGTATCAATAGCAGCACCGAAATAAATGTAACATGAATAAATTGTGTAAATAAATATAGACAATAGGGTATCGCCTAAGAGCTGTTCACTTAATGAAACTAACTTTCAGTTTAGTAAAAATGTATCTACGGCTATTTTCTAATCGTATTATAAATAAATTATCTACAGCATTGCCCTTTTGTTTATGGCAAATTAAACGGACGGCGAATGAGATATTTAAACAGTACACGATTATAAGAAAACACATATACCTAATGCAAGCTTACGTAAGTCCATATAACACTATGTGTTGTCATTACGGACTTGATCGTTTCTATGATTTTCATAGACCAACAGGATTATCATTTGTAATGAAACGCAGTAATAAATTGTGTTTACAAATTCAGCGCATGCTCATTATGAAGTTTTGCTGAACAAAAGTATGAAGATCATACATCATAGAACATTCAACTATAATAAGTTATCGAATATATATATGAAACCAACTGAAATCATGCAAAAAAATCAGCTGAACCTAGAAAAAAAAATTACGCTCAAAATTTAAGGAACAGCTAACTTTTTATTCTTGTTTCGTGATCTATCTCTCATACTATGGTTATTGTGCGGTCTCCTCAATGATTTTTATAACCATTTAAGTAACAAAAGGGCAATGCATTTTCTGGGTAAATGCTTTCACTTTTGGTATCATTATTGGGAAAGTTTTTCCTAATAAAATTTTAAATTATTACTACATCATATTTTCAGATAATATAAGTACTTTACATCAGTGGGTAACAAACAACAAGTTCATCGTACATTAAATTATATAAGTAGCTTCAAAAGTGCCTTTAATCAGATTAACCTAAATTGGTTCTACATGAGTTGCTTTTAAAATGAATTAAATGAAATTATTAAAAAGTGTCAATTACTAAACTATCTCCAAAAATGTTCAATCACACATTAACGTCACTTGTGAGTTATGAAAATAGACGTTTTCTTAAAATGTTATCAGAACACGTTAGAAAATCGAGTAAGAAGATGATTGCATTTTCTTACTCGATATGAGTTTATTTTACTTGAGATTTGAGAATAAATCAATGTTTATTTACAAATTTTACAGTACAAATAAAAAATAATTATGTAACATAAAAATTAATTTCCAAAAGTATTCTGATTACATATGACATGAGTGTTTTGATGTCCTAAGTATAGTATTGTTTACATATTTATGTAATTGCACTTGATCACATTGTTTTGCCAATCACTAAAAGATTTAATATAAAAAATGGACATAGTTTATAAATATTTTATGTCGATTTCCAGCTGTCACATTTTACAATGATTTTATCACAGATAAATAATAAAGATAAAAATTTGTTAATTTTACATTTAAAAAATAATATACATGATTCGTAGTTGATGTTAGGCGTTGTCAGTTAGCACATTAAATGGATAAAATTATAGATTGAAATAGGTAAACTTAATTAAGGTTCTCTGTAGCAAAAAAATAACTAAATTACGTATTTCATTGTCTAATTATACCAAAACCTTATTCTATGACTATTATTACTTGATAAGTACGGCAGTTTTATTAGTTAAGTCAACCAAATGAAGTGGACAGCCTTAGCTATAACTTAAAAACTTGTACTTATATAATTAACTAAAATCACATGCCTCGTTTTTGGCGATTTAGTTGCCTTAATTCCGTCCATGTTTTAGGGGCCAGTAAACACCACAATAAAATTTTATTGTATTTTTTTGTGAAGCACAAAATGTAAGGGAGACCCTCGTTCTGCAGAAGACCTTTTACAAATGATACGACGCGAATAAACCCCTATATTAAGCAATTTTGAGTACGTTCCTTACTGCAGTCGATCGTTAATCTAATGTTGTGTCAGATAAGGTCACGTTCACCGTTGCAAAACTATGACCGTTACGTAGGTCATTGGGTGTCAAATTTCAATTTTGAGGCTTTTCTCACATTTATTAAAAAGGTAAAGAAACTAAACTGTCTTACAAAATTCTTGAAATCATGTGTTTCCATTTGCATCTTTTAGCAGGTCTCCAAAACACATTCTTAGTATCACTTTTGGTTAAAACTTTCTATCGAATCAAAAATTCTGAATCATCACGCCTTTACTAATACAAAGTTCTTAAACTTACAGTTAATTTTAATAAAATGAATGATTTACTTTCAAAACATACATTTTTGGTAAATAAACATCGCAAACTAAAATTGCTAAAAGTTGGAAAATATCACCTTTAGCTACACGACTTTTGTTACAGCGGGTCAATTGGCCACAATCGGTTTGATATCCGGCCGAGACCATGCCAAGATGTGTTTTACAAATGAAGTTGATGCATGAGAAATCGGTATCCATTAGTTTCAATTTGCTCCTATAAAATGTGTTCGAAGTATGAATTTCAAGACAATAACCATGTGTTGTTGACCGTGATAGAGCAATAGACAAACATTATCACAAACAAGTTTAAAAACATTTTGAAACGCGTCGTGTCATTTATAAAAGATCTGAGCTGCTAGCTTACACTTTAGTCGCAGCAGAATGCAGTTATTACCTTGTGCTACTGTGCTTGCTGGTCCAAGCAGAAATGTATGCCCACGAATTAAAGCCCATATTACAGCGCGCCGACGTTCATTTCAAACTTTTTAGAAAATACATATATAATTGTAATGTCCTGTGATATATATATATATATATATAATTACTGAACTCGAATCACGCCTGTTTTTATAAACTGTGCCACTGTTGGACACGGGCCTCTTGTCATTGACAGCCTCGTTGGCTCATTGGTAGTACATCTGCTTTAAGAGCTGTAGGGCGTGGGTTCGATTCCCACTCATGGTAAACATTTTGTGATATCAACAAATGTTTGTTTTGTGTCTGGGTGGTCAGTATGTATTATAAGTATGTATTTACAAAAAAAAGTATTTATGTACTCTATCAGTTATCTGACTTCCATCACACAAGCTCTGCTTAGTTTGGGGCAAGATGGCGCTGTGTATATTGTTCTACAATATCTATATTTATTTATATTGTGAGAATGGTAAGGCTATCTACCACGCTAGCCAAGTGCGGGTCGTAGACTTCGCACAGGTTTCCTGACGATGTTTTCCTTCACCGGTTGAAGTCATCGTCAATACGCACATAACTTGGAAAAGACAGTAGTGTGTGCCGTGGGATTCAAACTCAGTACTTCCAGGTTGGAAGCCAAACGGTCTCCCAACTAGGCTGCCGAAACTTCTTCCATAACTATGTTCAGTGATTTTATCCTTGAAATGTTGAAATTTGCGAGCGTGACAGCGGCGCGTCGTAATCTGGGCCTTACACGTTGGTTGCTATGCCAACGGCCTGGCTTGCCTGCAGTGTATGCTACGGTTCACGAGAGCAATTCAAAAGGATTTGCTGCCGAACTGCTATCTGCTCGTAATGGGTGCTAGCCTTAACATCAGTACTTCATGAAATATGTTACTGCGGTAACGTTGTGGACATTTTGCAGTGTGATGCGGTTACAAAAACACAATATATTTGAACAATAAAAACTGAAATCATTTCTATTTTAGAATCATTATTAAATAAATATTTAAAATAAAAATATAAAGTTAGTTAAGTTTAGCTGTTTCAGTTTGAATTGCTTTTTTATTTTAGTCTCAAACCTCACATGGAAAAACGATCGGACGGCAAATGTAAGGACATGTGAGCAGAAAGTAAACTATCTAGTTGACCGTAATTTCAAAATTGTCACTTATTTATTTCGCCGAAATTTGGTCAATGTTATCTGTTGTTGTTATTATAATATGTTATGTTGGTAAAAGTGTAAAATTTTAAATCTTTGATAAAGGGCAAAAAGCTCACTTTTCCGCACCGCTTGTACGTACATCGACACTGTCTCAATTTTTAACTGTGTGAGTGTTTTGCTTTTGCATTATTGTCACCGCAACCAAACTATATGTCATTGTACACAGCCCGTAATACAAGCACGGATATATTTCCTGTGTAGGTTTAGCAGTTAGTGCACACGTACTTATAGCTAAGCTTAAGGCACGATGCGCCCGTGGTTCGCGCGGGGCGGCGGGGGAAGGGAAGGGCACAAATGCAGATTAATAGCATGGCCACAAAAAATGACTACAAAACTCGTAGGTTTAGTATTTTTATCAACCAACAACGGTAATCAGATGAATAGGCTTGGCCCGTGTTAAATAGGCATAAAGACTGATTCTGCAATTAGTGTTTATGTTTTTTTCATGAAGAATCTTTTTAAAACATTGTTTTGTTTGTGTAGAAAGGTCCCTGATCTAAGCACAAGTTGAAAAACATTTTTTTGGAGATGACTAAGTTTGTGGCAAGTTTTGTTCATATCTTATGTTATCGCAAACTATTTGTCATCATTTGTGTTCGTTACACATAACTGCAAGAACCGTAACGCGTACAGAACAATTTTGGCTAATTTGCAAAATCTCTTTATATTGAGAAAGTTTCAAATAAATAATAGTTTTGCAACTTGACAAATGCGATACTAAAATAGTTTTGTAGAAATATTGTTTCAAAAAATTCATTTTTAAAATTCCTTTTAGACTTTGTTTCGTAGTCAGTCTTAAAACAATTTAAGATTTAAGTAACAAATTTTCGCTTAAAAATCTTCTATTATCCATTTTCTGTGGCCAACTAAAATCAATCAATGCAGCGTTTTCCTTCCCGCGCCACCCCTTTCTCGCAGGGATCACGCCCCGTTGCGTTCGGTCGCACTGTGCCTTAAGTGCCCTGGCTGACTCGAGATAAACGTTAGTAACAGTAGCAGTAGGCACAAACCTAGGCAGATGTGAGGCTGCTGGTGGGCAAGTGTTGAACAACCATTGATGCCTGTGTAGGAACCGGCGTTACCCGGGTCAACATCTTGGGGGCTCTCTTCGCGAATCTAAAGAAAAAAATCATTAAAAAATTTTGATTATAAAAGTCGGGTTTTTATTAGTAGATTATAGATCAAATCGATCTTGAGCTAGTTCATAGACGTGAAAATGGTGTTTTCATTTTATTTTAAGAAATAGCGAATTTGATATCTCTAGGCATTATTTCTTTTTATATTACAGAGAAGATAAATAGCATTTAAATGACAAAGAAACATAATTCATGTAGATTTTTTTTAAATATATTATATGTCATATTTCATTCGAAGTAACATTCGATTAGCGATAACGCTAATAGAAAAGTTCAAAAATGTACGGGATTGACATAAGCGTGATATGACGTGACATATAGACAGCTTATTTCAATACCGTACATTTTTAGACTTTTCTATTAGCGTTGTCGAATATATCGAATGTTACTTGGCCTAGGCCCTCTGAACCCAATTAGAAAGGTTCCGATTAGAAAACTACTCTTACAAGTTTTGTATCACACAATCAAGATGACAGATAGTTTTCGAATTAAAAACTTTCAGAT
This sequence comes from Biston betularia, assembly GCA_905404145.2. Lineage (NCBI taxonomy): Eukaryota > Metazoa > Arthropoda > Insecta > Lepidoptera > Geometridae > Biston > Biston betularia. The sequence goes on from FR989877.1 coordinate 5,377,762, forward strand.
TTGCAAAATATGAGGCTAAATGTTTGATCAAATTCTCTGATTAAAATATCGAAGAGTTCGTGTCATTGAATTATCAGGCTTACTGATTTTGCATACGAACAAGAGAAAAAAAAAACATCGCCCTCTTTTGCGTTCGTTGGAGCACCGTAGTCGACGTAACGACTTTGTATGTTCAGGATGTAAAGACAAAATGGTTAAAGTATTAAAAACAGATAGTTAAAAAAGTTATATTTTCATTATTATACAAGTGACAAACATTAATAGACATCGAATGTACGAAATATAATATTTAAATTTTAACTTATATTTGAGTAAACTACATAAACAACTCACACATACGAGTAACATCTACATCTATTCACGAATTACCATTTCACACATAAATAAAATCTATTTAATTAACAAATAATAAAATATTACTTATTTTATCAACAAAAAAATTGTTATAATTAGATTAGGAGCAAGCACAAATATATTCACAGAGAAGCTATCGTTGGAAGTCACTTCAACACTTTTCTTATAAGTTTTCCATTCCCGATCCCCTGAGCCGAGCTTCTGTGAAAGGCTGGAGAAGGAACGTTACGCTTTAGCATAGCTTTAGAACTGTTTATAGTTTCAAATATCGGAAATCTCACAGCTATTTTTCTTAGATCATATTGTAAAAACTGAACGGAGACGGTTTGCAGAGGTACTGATAAAGTCTGTTTATAAAACTGATATTGTCGTGATTGCGAATCCTTTTTTGAACGTTTAAACAAGTTTCTAAATTTAAAAAAGTAAATTAACGAACTAACAATTGATTGAAATAATCTACAAAACCAAACTAAAGTTTCAATTATGTCTAATTTAGAGATAAGTGATGTTTTTTTTGTTTTACTTATGCGGGATTATTTACGTAGTTCCTGAGAGTGATCGCGGATCAGAATACGTCACAGTTTGCTCTATGTGCTGGAATATTCCTGACATGTCAGAGGAGGACTCCGGGGAGGAAGGGTTCAGAGTGCACCGGAGCATCTCGGTACACTACCCACTCTGACCTCGGGTGTGAGCACCCGCGATCTAACTGCTGCCTTCACGTGAGAGGCGCGCGGCGGCCCGCAATGAGAAACAAGACGAGGCCGCACGCGCGTTGCACTTAACTTTATCTCCATTAAGAAGGCCATCGGATATGGCCGAAGCTATAGCCGGAGTATCCGATATTGACATTTGGACGTCTGATTGCAAACTTGTGATATTAAACATAAATTTATAAATGAGACCTATTTTATATACTCTTTTTCTTGCGAATTAATTATTTGATTTGCTTCGTATGTAACCCCACATAAGTAAAACAAAAATGTGTCAAAACCACGTCAGTTTCTATAGTAAAATAAGTAACAGAATAATATTGTAGTAAGTATTGCGTGTATATGCAAATCATTCACGTTCGCTAAAAGGCTTCTTCATGCGGCAATGTTGAGTGCTCTTCCCTCAAATATGGTCGAGGAAAGCGATGCAATTCGTGAACTATGAACGAATACTGCTTGCGGGAGCTGCCCCCATACTCGAGAGGTTCTTACTGTGATTTCAGTTCGGTGACCACGTGGTGCGCAAAATCGTGGTTTGACACGCACAAAAATTGGGTAACCGCCATATATTTGCTATGCTAAATATGACCCTATTAACACAGCAATAGACTGATAAAATCAAGTGCAGTACCAAACGTACTCGAAAACACTGAAAATAGGGTTAGGGCTAACTGAAAATAAATAGAAACCACCTTAAAAACCTATCACCTCAATAGTCAGTATTTTTGAGCGAGCCGTTTTCGTTCAGCTTTTAGAGGCGTTAGTGTCAAATAGAAATATGATTATTTAACACATTGAACAAATTATTTCCATACCAGATCTCACCATTCGCAGCACTCAAGGTATATCTAATCGAACGGAAATTCCATTAAAGTTTTTCATGAACTCATTCATGTAGTCTCATGCGAAATTATTTTAATTTACTTAATGTTCAACTTGTGACCTATATTTACGGAGAAATGTATTTTACTAAAAATATTCAGTATTTTTAATTAACGTCACGTTTTAATTTGATATGTTAAAATAATTACTTCCATCGGGTAATGTGTGTTTATCAATCCATACATAAATCGAAAAATTAATATCTCCATTGTATCGAAAAAAGAAAATCGCATAAAGCTATTCATTTACATTAGAACAATGGACTTAGCAAGTAGATACTGCAAAATTATGTATTCGGGTAAAGTGCGAGTGCGTTGTACATTGTAACGACGCGTTTCTTGTTGTGAAAGAAGTAAGGAAGAATTGATGTCGACATCGTATAGTGACGAGACTATTTGTCTTAGGCGTGGTTTCGTCGTGTTCACAATCACATCTTTACAAGTACAATTGTACAATCCTATGTTCAATTGTAAAATAAAGACAACTGATAAATGACAGTACAAACTACGCGGTTAACTTAGATTCATGTTAAAGCAACGTAAGAAATTTAGGCGGCAACGCGGAAAAGTCACGTCGCTACATTATATTATGCTCGATAACTTTTTTATGGTTAAATGCCTGGAATGAAACTGGCATTCAAATGAGGCTGACGGAACACACTATTAGATTACCGTTACTGGTGTACAGTTATTATAAGCACTTCCTTCTTATCGAGATTGTTTCCTCTAGATACATTCGTGTAACTGGAGTAAAAACTAGTTGGCAAGAACAGGTTGTTTGGCTAAGGTGATATTTTCTGACTTTTAGCAATTTCATTTTGCGTAATTTTAACTTATTATATTATTGCGTTTTTTATAATTAAAAAATCTTTTCATAAACTTTTTCAAACACATGCGAACTTTGTAAAATTGTAACGTAATTTCGAATGTCTGGGCACGATTAATAACTAAACAAGGGTAATATTACACTAAAATTGTGTGTTTTCGAGCCATGCTAAGATTTAATTGTAAAATTTTGCGAATATTATAGCAATTTAAGGTATTCGTAGAAACTAATTGAAATTAGTGTTTCTTACTTTTCAATCGATGTCAAAAATATCAAAATTCGCACGACTCGCGTGACCATCTATATTTGACTAAATGTATCCTATTTGTCACAGCATTAGACTAATAAGAAGCAGTAAGGAACGTGCTAGAAACATGGAAACGTAGAGCTTTAACCACCTTGTTGGCTTGTTATTTAGTTTGTGAAAGTGGCTCTGGATCATTTTCTACACAGAAGCGAGCACCGCACGCAATATGAGAATGTCACGCAACGTAATCTAACGTATTATTCATCTATATCGGGGAAACTGGCCCGGATTTATGCTACCTCTGGGGAGCTTCATTAATTATGTACAGAATATATTTTACACGCATTTTTGACTCTGTTTTACTGGTGGAACAAAATACATTACCAATTTATCCAGACTGATAAAGTTTGAAAGCATTTTTATTACAATAGCGAAAAAAAAATCATAACAATGGGCACTATAAAAGTTTTGCAAGTAATAGAGTACTGACGTCTGATAATAGAGGAAGGGATAAACGATAAGATAAATAAATATCTTAGGACATTACACACAGCGCCATCTAACCCCAAACTAAGCAAAGCTTGTGTAATGGAAGTCAGATAGAATACTCAAATAGTTTTTTTTTTGTAAATACATATTTATAATACATACAGTACACCCACCCACACAGAACAAACATTTCTTTATATCAAGAAATGCTTGTCCTGGGTGGAAATCGAACCCACACCCTTCAGCTCTTTGAGCAGACATACTACCAATGAACCAACAGTGCTGTTATTTTTATATGTCAATCCTAAATTAGGAAACCAACTACAAAACAAAAATATATGTACTCGTACGTACATATTCAAAATTGATAGCTACTTCAACTGGTAAAAACGTAAATTAAAATCGCTAAAAGTCAGTCCAAGAATATCGCCTTATCCCGAATAATTTATTGGAATAGTTTTGGAGACTGATAAAACAGTTCGAAATATTTTTAATATTAATTTATAATTATAAGTTAAATGGAATTTATTTTGCACAAAAAATATGTATTAGTTTCTATCGAGGTGATCAGCCAGATTCTGTGCTGGACATTTTCCTACACATTTTTTTTAAATAAGTACTCAGAATTTTGAGTAACAGTACAAAGTATATTGTTCTCAAAAAAGGTCGCTGGATCAGTGCTTAGTACTTTGAGACATGCGACGTTACGAGTAAGTCTCTTGTTCTGTAATATTGCAGCTGCAGTATCCTTTAAACTACAACAATTTTCAATAGTTTTCACACACTACTGCTTGACGGCAGAATATTTAGTACTGCGATGGTACCTAACTCTTGCTACGGAGATCTAAACATGTTTATGAAGACTAAAGGTTTTTTGAAATCGAAAAAAAATCCCTTCACATAGGTAGGTTTTGGGCCTGAAACGTTTAGTTTTCACAAACCACACACGTATTAGACAAATATCTAACTTACACCATGATGAGGCCAGCCATCGTCTATTACGTTGTTAGGCACCTCTTCAATTGATTCTGGCTCCATCGCCACTTTCCAAGTAGGCCTAGTAGTGGGATTTACTTCTGGAGGGTTGCCTTCTGGTGCCGCATCATACTCTTGTGGTGGTGTCTCTGTACCGTAGAATATCATCTGCCACTGCGTTAGAGGACCAGCTGCAGAAATGGAAAGTACAATCTATTAGATTTTTAAGCGCTTTAGAAATGGCACACATTTTCTAATTCTACTTGGGAGCGATAACGACGCACATACGTTCCCTTCGGGGTGTTATTTTGTGTAGACATGTAAACGCTTTAGATGTGACAACGGCTCTGAGTTCATTTAACTCCAGACAATATTGCTCTAGCCATCTAAAGTCTCAAATTAATGAGCGCCAAAGCAGGCGATGCCCCGAACTTTATTTTGATAGTAAAAATTATGTGTACTGTTGCTATGGTCATAGACATGTGTTATCTCTTACTATCAGGAGAGCGTATTGTTCGTCTCATTACTTTTAAATAATAAAAAAAAGTAATACATCTAAATTGTTATTCACTTTAACACGAAGTTTTCAGATTATGCACAATATTATTGAAGTACGTAAAATATGACAGAGATAAGAGATATCTACAGATCTTACAGATGGCAGAAATAAAGTCAAGAATAAAACAAACTCAGTACATGTATGTATGACTTCATTCATAATGACACGACAGACATTCTGAATATGCTGTATCGTTTATGCGTGTAATATTTCTCGTAAGCGAAAAGGTGTCAAATATTTAAAGCGGTAAACAGTGTCATTGTTAGATTATGGTTGATCAACTTATCGAAGTTTATGGATGAGTAGTTTAAAGTGAAAAATGTAACATCAAACACACTCAAAGCACAAATCTAATACACACATTAAATGTAACTAAAAAATAACGCTGAACAAAAATGTAAAGCCTCAACGATAAAACGTCTAATAGCAGCGGGTGATTCTCGGGCAAACGGTTTGTTTCAGTTACCGTCACTCCCATTGTGATAACAAAAGGAGTGACCATGACAGACATTAAAATGTTTACCCCAGAATCAGCTCAAGAAATACAAATTCAATCTGCACACGAAATAAAGCTGCTACATTAATTCATATATTATGTACTAGAAAAGATGACACCGTGCTTTAAAATGTCTCATTTAGTGTTGCCAATATCGACACCCATCACTCAGTGGTAAGAAAAATATTTTCACTAAAATATACTCGCACTGTCGGTGTGTTTATCGACATAAATATGTTGATAGTGTGTTGCCACAAATAAAATTACGTCCGTAATACAATACAGCACGTGAACACACAGCGAAGGTCAACTGAAAGAAGAGTGTCAATGTGGTCACAATTAAATGACCCACAACGTTAGTTGTCATCTCTAGTACGTAATAGAAAACGATTCCATGACTACGAATATGTTAAATAAGAATCTGTTAAACGAAGATCAATCTGCTACTGGTTTTTAAACCTAATTCGGCAATCGCAAGACATGCATGGCAGGTCCAGATGGCAGGTAAACGATGTGCTCGGAACAGGCGGCAAAGGAAACATGACACAACATGCAGAGGCGCAGCATTGTACCATGAGCTTGGAGCGGCGCGGGGTATATCCGCTGGATTTTCGGATACTGCTCGAATAGATTAGACATTTTGCGGCCTCTCACGTCCAGCGGATTGGTCAGGTCTCCGTGCAAATTGAGGCTTAAATCAGCCGTTGTAGAAACGGCTTTGACTGTCGTGCTCTCGATCGGCGAACGCGTCGCTGGCCGTGACTGCTTCGACTTCTGCGAGTTTCTATTCGGATTCTTTGAGTTTTTGTTCTTTTTTCTTTTGACGAGTCCGACGGAGTACGTCGGCGTCATCGATACGGAGTTTCCTCTGTTGTTTTTCCGCTGTACTACGACGGGTCGCGTCGCGTTGCCTCGATTCCGTATTATTGGATTCCGGAATGGGATGGGATCGTTTTTGGCCGCTGGTGTCGTGGTACCATATAATAATAAAGACCAATCTTGCAATGTGGCTCGGCCTAGTGTGAAAAATTACAATGATACAACACAAGATATTAGATAAGAAAAGTGAGTTGTTAGTAACCTGAACAAAGTTATAGAGACAAGAATAGATAATAATAATCTATGTTTAATATTCTTGAAATGTAAGGAAGATCTTATATATACATTATACATGTATATATACATATATATGTTTATCTTGGTATTCAGTACAATAGTTATAAAGTTTCAATAGAACGCGTTGTTTCAGAAATACATACTATAAAACATTTTTATGGAAATCAACAAAGTCGGGGTTTTCTTTAACGGGTTTAAAAAAAGTTTTTCTTTTTCGGGTTTAAAAAAAATTTTCAACTCGACGTTTGGTACCAAAATATATTTCCAATTAATTTAGTTTGAAAAACGAAGATGCGTTCTTCTAATCTTAAAATTCAAGCAATAACCATGCCATGTTCAAGTAATTGGCTGTAACATTTTTTTTTAATATATTATTGGACATCTCACCTTAAGTTAAATGTAGCCAACGATGAATCATTTTTTCAAATTAAGAATACATTATAGACTTAAAAAAACCTAGATTGTATAATATTAAGAATGGATTTGTATTGATTCTTAAATGTAATACCTACAACACCTACATCACAAAATAGTAGAATATAACTTATTTATATTGTAAGTGAGAGGGCAAAGTAAAGCGCACCCTGGAAAAAGGCAACTTACCCATGTATCTTCCTTCGTTGGAGACCTCTAGTTTCCAGACGCCGAGCGGTGATTCTCCCCACATGTGGACAGACATGAATGGCCAAGCGTTGAATCCAGCGCGAGATGAGTCGTGCGCTCTGAAACAATTCCAAGATTAAAGTAAAAAAACAGGAGGTTTCTAAGTTAGCATCAATCATAGATAATGTTGGGCTTGAAGGTACAAATATGTGTAAGGTTCCCTATTACGTCATGTTTGCATAACAACTTAAACTCACTGTGAGTAACTTAAGTCTTTGAGATTCAAGATCTCTAATTTAAAAAAAAGTGTTTTATTTGGTTGATATTTTTATGATAAAAGACAGGTGTCCAGGACGTAAAACAATGCATTATGTAGTCTCTATCCAGGATTCGACATATCAAGTCGATGATGTACATGAATCTTTTTGAAGCTTGAAGGTATAACTATAATAACATTGGAACTGGCACAATGTACAAAGTACGATGTCAAAGGAAATAAAAAAAACTCAAGTCAAATGTCTTCTCGGATCTGGACGACACCAAAGAAGTAAGAGTTTTGACGGGAACGCGGGAAGAGTCGTGTCGCTCCGTTGTATTTTTTTCCAAAACTAGTGTTTTGTCGAGTGTTTATGCATAAAAATGGTGGTGTTTTATTCATTAAGTGCCGAATTACAAGCGCGAGTGTGGGAAAATGATATAATGTGGTGAAACATGAGTTTTCGTGTTGCTTCCAAAACTCCATCGAAGCTTTGTAGTAAAGTTGCCACTACTTTACTAAAGCATGACTGGAATTAACTGACACAAACTGGACTTGACAAAGACGACTTTGACGATAACTATAGCTAAGATACAGCAGAAATAACACTTAAGACAAGGCAGTATGGCTCTATAGCTTTAGCCTGCCCGAAAGGGCAAATTATTAAAAAAAAAAAAACAAAGAAGTAAATTAAATAGAGTTTTGGTGGGAACGCCGAAAACTCACCACATGAGTTTTCGTCATGTCGCTACATATAATGATTTTCATAAACGTGTATTTTTTCGCGTTTTTATGTATACTTATATATATAAAAATAGTGGTGCTTTCTTAATAAAGTGCCGAATTAGGAGCGCGTATGTGGGAAAGTGATTTAATGTTCTGAAAAATTACTTCATGTTGCGTTTAAAACTCCATCGAAGCTTGAGACACTGCTACTTTACTAGGCCATGACCGGGCTCGAAAAAGGCTTATCTTTGTGACTTAAGACTTATTTACCGTGATTTTTCATAAAACACTTGAAAATATCGAAATGTTTTACAAATAGACAAAATGCGACGACAAACCCGAAGAAGAAGAAGACATAGGAAGAGTAATCAGCGTACATACATAGAAAAATCCGAGTCAAATCAAAAACCTTCCTCCACTGCACATTCCTAATGAACTATAATATATCAAGTGTGCACCCTCGAGGAAAATTTGTACATTACCCCTTCTCAAGGGTGCTGTTCCGTCTTGTTGTAATAAGTACTGTGTCCGGTGGGTTTACTGTGGGTTTAAAGTTGGTCTACACAACGTGGTGGAATGATTAAGACGGAAAGCACGTTTATTAAAGTTATAAGGAAAGAACAGTTATTGAGGTGCACAAAACTACGCGACCGACGTCCCCGACTTACCAATCAAACATGGCGGGTGGACGGCGTGTGCGCGTTGAAAAACGTCGCGGTGACTCGCTCGCGTTCCTATTGGTCGGGGCGAGACCGCGTGAGTTTGCCGGGGCGATCATAACGCCACGGCGCGCGGGTAAAGTACCTACTACAGTTGGGCCAACATTATCGCACACAGATACGACGGGCTGTCCCGCTACATACTCCCCCTCTAGATCACGATTACGACCTCGATCGTGGTCTAGCTTGACATAACCAGGCTTTGCAACTTGCTTCCGAGGCCGGCCTCGCTTTCTCTTTGGATTAAGCGGCTGTTGATGCTCATCGCCTCGCTCACGAAACGGAGTAAGCTGGTTCACATGGAATTTCCCTAATACTTCATTACCATTGTTATCAGGAGCTATGACATATGTGGTGGGACTGACTTTCTCCTTTACCACATATGGTCCATCTCTTTTTGGGTAGAATTTCGTCGTCTTTGACTTTGCCGCATCGCTTAAAAGATGAGAGATAAGTAGAACCTTGTCACCTACTTTAAATTCTTCCCCCACTCTTCTCTTCCGATCAGCATATCTCTTTCTCTTGTCTTGTTGGTTCTCAACCCTTTCTCGCACTCTTACTAGTGACTTTAAAAACTTGTCAAGATAAGGAGTGATCTGTGGAACAAAATTTGCCTTATCTAAGACAGCTCTTGTATCACTATATACCTCCAGAGGCGACCTTAATTCTCTAGCCAGTGTCAAATACGCTGGACTGACACCCGTAGTTTCGCATACCATGCTATTCATCGTAAATCTGACTATGGGCAGTTGTTTCGGCCAAGAAGGGTGATCTGTTCCTACCATAAATGCTAACTTCGTTTTCATATCCCGGTTTTTCCATTCTGCGGGATTCGCTTCCGGGTGGTAGAATGGTGTCAAATCTTGGGTTATGTTCAGAATATGCATGCACTTCTGCATGACAGCTGACACAAACTGGACTCCATTGTCTGATATTACACGACGAGGCAGACCGTAGCGCAGAAAATATTCCTCTATCAGTACCTTAGCACATGCAACGGAAGTGGCTTCCTTCAGAGCATAAAGCTCTACCCATCTCGTCGCTGTGTCTTCTACCAACAGTATCCATTTCTCGCCATTTTCACCCACCGGTAGTGGTCCAAATAAATCAATTGCTAAGACTTCATTACGCTGATTTAATAGCGGAGTCTGAATAAGCCCTGGCGGCTTCTCGTTTGACGCTTTATAACGTTGACATGTAGTACAGGATTTCACGTAATCCGTAATAACTCTTCTCATTCCTGGAAAGAAGAAACTCTGGGCAACCTTCTGATACGTTTTATCAATTCCTGGATGGCCTGCTAACGGAGCATCATGACACTCACGAAGAATTTCATCACGCATGCTGGCAGGTATAACTAGTTGTGGTGAATCACTGTCTATGTCCGGATTGTAACGGTAAAGTATACCACGTTCCATCATGTATCCGCGTTCTGTCCAACGCCGGGTCGCTACTTCCTCTGTATCTTCCAGCTCCACAATAATTTTGTATATATCTGGGTCAGCTTCCTGTTCTGCACGTAGCTGAGTGATATCTCGCGTCGGTAAATCGACGATTACCGAGCATATTCCGCACGAATCACGAGACTCCTCGTTGCAAATAGGACGGCTTAACGTGTCTGCTACAACGTTAATCTTTCCCGGAGTATATTCAAGCTGAAGATCATAGGCTTGAAGTTTCAGTGCCCATCGCACTAAACGACCTGATGGTGATTTTAAAGACAATAGCCACTTCAACGGCTGATGATCGCTACCAATAGTTACGGGGTGTCCATCGATGTATCCCCGAAACCGGTCCACGGCCCATACGACTGCGAGAGCTTCTCGCTCCGTAGTTGAGTAATTTCTTTCAGCCCCCGAAAGTAAGCGACTTGCATATTCAATGGGCTTTTCTTCATTTCCTTCCCCTTGTAGAAGTACGGCCCCTATTGCATAATTACTTGCATCTGTGCGAAGTATGAACGGTTTGGAGTAATCCGCTTGAATGAGAATTGGCGCTGATGTCAGAAGCTTCTTCAGCGTCGAGAACGCTTCTGTTTGTTCTGATCCCCACATCCAAGACTGATTTTTCCTTGTCAGTTTGGTAAGTGGCTGAGCTACTTGAGAAAATCCTGGAATAAATTTCCGGAACCATGAGCACGTTTGTATAAAGGATTTCAAGTGCTTTAATGACGTAGGTGCCTCCATGTCCATAATAGCACGAATCTTCTCCTCATCCGCCGAAATACCTTCTTCAGAGATCACATGACCTAAATATTTAACGGATTTTCTTACAAACACACATTTTTCACGATTTGCTCGCAGTTTGAACTTCCTGAGCTGCTCCAGAACAATTCGCAGGTCTTCCAGGTGCTTCTGGAACCCTCCCTGCGATATTAACAGCAAATCATCCATATACCCCAGAATGTTTACGTCCTTCAGGGCTGACCCTGAACGCATTCTATCTATTAAACGCTGAAATGTGGCAGGTCCATTCTTCAATCCAAATGGCATCCGCTTAAAACGATATGTACCGAACGGTGTGACAAATGCCGTTTTGTCTCGGTCTTCTTCCCTTACTGACAACTGCCAGTAGCCAGACCGGAGGTCGATTGTAGTCATATGGCAACGACCGCGTTTGGTAGCTTGGAGCAGTTCCTCAATACGCGGCATTGGATATGCGTCCGACTTCGTAATAGAGTTTAATTTGCGATAGTCTACGCAAAACCTGAAGTTACCGTCACGCTTGGGCACTAACAGAGCCGGAGCACCCCAAGCCGACTCACAATCTTCCACAATACCATCAGCGAGCATCTTATTTAGCTCCTGCTGCATCACCTCTTTCTTGGCAGGTGTAAGCCGATATGGCGGGGTCGCTATAGGTGCGTGATTACTTGTTTCAATACAATGTTCAATATAAGGTGTTGGTTCACCAGCTGCTTCAAACAAGTCACTAAACTCTATTAGTAGCTGTGCCAGCTCCTCGCGCTCCTGTTCTTGTAATCCTGCACCTTCGTCCTCGCGCAAAACCTCCATTGCTGCATACGCCGAGCGGTGGGGCGAATCCGATTCAAACCTAAGCTGATACTTCTGTTCACTGCATTCAGCGAAATTCCAGAAATTACGTTTAAAATCAATAACTAGACCAGCCCTTTTTATGAAATCCATGCCCAGCAAGGATTCGTTGTTTCTCGCATCGGGAAATATTATAAACTCCGTGGGAATTACTTTGTGGAAAAGGCCAACTTGTACCTTAGCTACGAGTACATCCATGAGGCGCGTGCTACCATCCGCTAGTCGGATGTTCCGCGAAGCGAGCTGCAAAGGATGCCCTGCTTCCACTAGCACACGATGGAGAGAATCTCCCGCGATACAGCCCCTCGCACCCGTATCCAACAATGCTGTCCCACTTTTCCCCACTATGTCGATTGGCAACAAAGGTCGACTGGCAATCGACTCCCCCTGGATTCGACCCTGTGCACGCGCGACGTTTTTCTTACAATCATCAGATATAACATTACTTCCATAACACTGCAAAACATTGGTAGGTGGAACATATACTGGGTCTCTAAAACAGTTATCCGTAACATTTGTTAGACCACTTAAATTACTGTGCAAAACATTTGGTATACACTTTAAATTATTGTGTGACACATCAGGTACGCCCCTTAAAGCAATATGCGAAACACCCTGTATGTTCGATAAATCCCCGTGTGACACACCTTGTATACCCCTTAAATGGTTGTGCATGCCCCTTAAATGGTTACCCGAAACATTTGGTACACACTTTAAATCGTGCGAAACATCAGGAACTCCCTCAGAACAATTGTGCACAACACCCTGTATACCATTTACATCATTTGACGTTATGTTATTATTATTTGAGCGTATCTTACATTTGCAATTTTTGAATACATCTCTACGTAACTGTGATACCCCCTTAACACATTTTACATACCGAGGGCTCTTAACAGAAATTTCACTCTTAACAATCTTATTATTTAAATCGGAACACAAAATATCAACATTAACTTTCTCATGTAATGGATATTGATTCACAGATTTACTACTACTAGGCATCGCTCTCGATGTAAAGTCTATAAAACCCTCCGCAGCTACTGCGGAGTTACCTCCCGATTTCCGTGTGATGTTGACCGGAGGAGCGACTCGGAGGGCGCGAGCGGAGCTCGCTGGCTGCCTCGGAGTGCTCGGAGGTCCCGTAGCGTAGTCCTGCTCACTCTCGATCGCGTTGCCGCGGTCGCGTGAGTAGGTATCGCGATAGCAATTCCGTTTGCTATCGCGTGGCAACGGAGGTGGCCGGACGGCGACCTCAGCCGTGTTACCCTGCGTTGTCGTCGGCGAAGAGCTGACCGTCGGTTGCGCGTTGCCTCGCAAACGCTTGCGCCGGCGGCGGGAACTACGCGTTTTCGAACTCGCACTTTCCGTAATTGTTACCGTACAAAACGCACTGTCCGCTTTCTCTTTACACTTTACGCACTTAGATTTTATAACATTAGGGGCTCCGCACCCATAACACTCAATTGACTTGTTTTCACTAGACTTTCTATACGTTTTCTGCTCATTAAACCGTTTCTTCTCGTAGTATTTGTCCTTGGGCGAGGTTCCGACGGCGCTCGTTCCAATGGGCGCGGCAACGCCGGGGGCCGCACCGGGGGCTCCGGCGGGCGCTGTACCGGCAGCGCGTCGACCGGCGCCGGTGCTGCTGCCACTCGCGTTCCGCGTTGGCGCTGCTAGCGCTGGTGGCTGCTTGCCACTCGCTCCATCCTCTAACGATTCTTCTATTGCTCTCGCTCGCAAAAGGAGTTGCTCAAACGAGTTTACCGCGTCTCTGTCCAGCCTTTTCCGAATCCTGCGGTCTAGGAGGCCGTAGATGAGGTCTAACTGAACCTTTTCGCTCAGGTCACCTTCCGGGATCTTTGCAATGAGCGCGCGTACTTTAGCAATGAAGAAATCCGTCGAGTCCTCAGCTTGACGTAAGTTAAATAACTCCATATATATACGGAACGGCGGGCGTCTTTCACCAAAGGCGCCGCGTAGCCTCTTGATGGCGTCGTCCCATGACTTTGTGTATGCCTTCACACCATGCCACCACAAAGCTGCCTTTGACGTAAGGAGCATTGATAGCCCTTTTATAGCGTTCTCGTCCGACACCCCTACACAGTTTTTATACACGTCGACGGCATCCAGGAAACTATCTAATTCTTCTGCCGTCCCGTCGAACCTTGCCGTGCACTTAGAAAAGTTGGCACCGGCTCTGGGTGCTGAAGATTCCTGCATCACCGGTGTCGACGTGCGCGTCTCCTCCAGGAGCCGGGAGAACATCTCCGCCTGGCTCTGCTGGAGAGACTGCAGCAACGCCGCCAATTGACCTTGGCCCATAGTGACCATCGACGGCGCTTCCTCAACTGCCTCTTCACCTTGAGAACGCGTAGTAACTTTCCTCGTAGTCATATTGTCCGATTAACGTTGCGACACACACAAAAAAAAAACTTAACACGATTCACATCCACGTGGCAGGCCCCGTTGGCGCCATTGTGTCCGGTGGGTTTACTGTGGGTTTAAAGTTGGTCTACACAACGTGGTGGAATGATTAAGACGGAAAGCACGTTTATTAAAGTTATAAGGAAAGAACAGTTATTGAGGTGCACAAAACTACGCGACCGACGTCCCCGACTTACCAATCAAACATGGCGGGTGGACGGCGTGTGCGCGTTGAAAAACGTCGCGGTGACTCGCTCGCGTTCCTATTGGTCGGGGCGAGACCGCGTGAGTTTGCCGGGGCGATCATAACGCCACGGCGCGCGGGTAAAGTACCTACTAGGTACAGTTGGGCCAACATTATCGCACACAGATACGACGGGCTGTCCCGCTACAGTACGCCTATAAATAATACTGTCCGCCCGGTGCAACTTATCCAATTAAACAGACGTATAAATTAACCGCTGACTTTGGCAATTGTTATATATGGGACATCAAAGTTTGTACTCTAGGACCACTTATCATATTGTCTAATGCCAACACATTAGCTATTACGATATCGCAACTATGGCACATTTGAGTTTTGACGGGAACGCGGAAAGAGTCGTCGCCCCGTTGTATTTTTTCCAGGGTTTATGCATAAAAATGGTGGTGTTTTATTTATAAAGTGCTGAATTAGAAGCACGAGTGTGAGAAAATGATATAATGTGGTGAAACATGATCTTTCGTGTTGCTTCCAAAACTCCATCGAAGCTTATAGTAAAGTCGCCACTATATTATTAAAGCATGCCTCCACTTGACTGACACGGACTGTACTTTAACAATAACTATAGCTACGAGGCAACTTCTTTCTTCTTTGGTTTTGGCGCCGCGTTTTAGCATTTGCCAGTGTTAAGTAATTATATATTTTCAAGTTTCAAAAGTTAAATAAGTGCCATCGTAGCTAGTTTTAGTCAAAGTCGTCTTTGTCAAGTCCAGTTCGTGTCAGTTAATTCCAGTCATGCTTTAGTAAAGTAGTGGCAACTTTACTACAAAGCTTCGATGGAGTTTTGGAAGCAACACGAAAACTCATGTTTCACCACATTATATCATTTTCCCACACTCGCGCTTGTAATTCGGCACTTTATGAATAAAACACCAGCATTTTTATGAATAAACACTCGACAAAACACTAGTTTTGGAAAAAATACAACGGAGCGACACGACTCTTCCCGCGTTCCCGCCAAAACTCCACGAGGCAACTTTTGAAACTTGAAAATATAAAACACTTGACACTGGCAAATGCCAAGCAAAAGAAGTTAATTAATGCAACAAAAAAATATGTCTAAATATGTATTTGACAGTTATGCCAAATTGTTTCTTTTTTATCTTTTTTGACACCGCACTTTATCTATTTTTCAGTTTCAAGTAATTCTACATTTTTAAGTGTGTCAAAGTTATACAAAATAAGTCTAGGAGAAGTTCGGTCCTGGTTTAGAAGTAGTGGTGACTTCACTTCAAGTTTCGATGAAGTGTTGGAAGCAACTTGAAAAGTTTTAATCACATTTATTACCTGGTCTTAACCACGAAAACAAAACTAATTATATAGTATTTTGTGCGCCATTAAGACTTGGTGATAAACACAATTATGTTCAAGTTGCTAAAGTTAAAAAAATCCAAAAATTCGTGTTTTACCACATAGGTACTCGTATTTGTAGTGATAATAGCTCAGTGATTAGCACGGTCGATTCACACGCCGAAGGGCGTGGGTTCCAACCCCAACAATGAGCTTAAGCTGCCGGTGAAGGAAAACGTCGTGAGGAAAACTTACCATGGTGGTAGGTTATTTTCTAGTACTCTGCAGGCTAGCTACTACCCTGAAGTTGGAAATCTGCCGCCAAGCATCTAAGAGTGTGTTCCGACAGCCTCACGTGAGAGCCAATTCTAGTTTCGGCTAGATGCGTTTTACCATCTTCGAGCACACCGTCACTTGGCATCAGATAAGCTGTGGTCAAACACCTAGCTCGTCAACCATAAAAACACTTTCTTACACTCACAAATTAAGCACTTTATGAAAACACAACTGTTTTTAAACATAAACACTTTAAAAGACAATTTTTGGAAAATATAATACAATGTAAACAAAGGCTTTATTTTCTTTCATATATTACTAGCTATCAGTCTTAAATGTCACGTGATTGGTATTATATCAAGGTCCCAGAATAAACTGACAATAGACACCGTGGTTTTATAAGGCTTTCGTATAATTTGAGTTCCCCGGTAAGATTATATCTGCCTTTGGAAGATTTTGCGGAGCTTCAGTTAATTCAGAGTTGATTTTACTCATGTTATGTAGAAGTAACTGGATACCAATTATGTAACTTTTTCAAAGATTAGAAAAAAAAACAACTAGAATTTTATATCGACAATAGCTCAGTTGTTAGTGGCGAATCAAAAGCTGAAAGGTGTAGATTTAAATCTCAAGAAGAAGCTTAAGATTGAGCGGTTTAGTCACATCATCATTAAATGTTTGTTAAAAGGAAGAGCCTGAATACCACGACACAGGTCACCCTAGTGTGGGATCCAGGGCGTACCGATATAATAAATTATATGTATACCTATAGTATAGTATTTAATTTTATGTTTCACTGTATAATAATTATTTTTTATTCAGATATAATTGTTAGTTTTTTTTTTTAATGTTTGACAGGCTAGCTGTTTGACCACAGCTTACCTGATGTTAAGTGATGGTGTGGTCGAAGATGGTAAAGCACGCCTAGCTTGGAATGGAACTGGCTCTCAAGTAAGGCTGCCGGAACACACCGTTAGGTGCTTGGCTCTCTGATTGTATGGATCTGCATGCATGAATACATGCAAATCCATACAATCAGAGAGGAAATAGAAAGGTCTTCTGAGGCCTATAAACAAAGACTTAGACTGCATAGAAACCATTTAGCTGCATCACTACTGGACACCAGTGACCACCTCTTCCGGCTAAGAAGATCGCGACTAGCCACAATCTAGAGTAACATAATATGAGCAGACACATCACAGGATGTCCAAAACCAACTAAGAAATTAAACTCAAAACATCTGATTATGGCTTCCAGGCTGATTGCAGATAGACAGAAAGAAAAAAAAAAAACCTTCACTTAACATCAGGTGAGCTGAGGTCAACCACCTAGCCTGACATCAATAAATAAAAAAAAAACAATTTTTTTATTACTAGAAGAAAAATAATGGCGTTATCTTCAGATATAACTGAACACATCTATGAAAAAAAAAACTAGAGAAATCGATGTCGAAATATTATCCATAAAAAGGTGATTCCTGGTTATTATTCTACCTGTAGGCATTTACCTAAACCTAGTCCGTCGCAATTTCATTCATAAATCACGTCGCAAGCTCGTGCAACTGGATAGGGAGGGCTCGGTCGCAATTGTGCGATAGAGAAAGAAAACCCTTTTACAATATTTCAATGAAAGCCGCCATGGTTACCGCCAGCTGGTCCGGTGATTGCAAATGAGTGATATGCCCATAATTTTAGGCAGGATTTCCGAAAATTTTGACTAGTAATAACTTTAGCATTATGAAGTAAACAAAAATTCTGATCGCACATTTACGATGTCTTACTCGGTCTGTATTACCCATTAATATTTTTCTAGTAATTAAAAAATAGTGGTGTACATGTACATACCTAAGTAATCCCACATAAGTGAACCAAAAATATAATTTTGTATTCATAACATCATCTAGATGTAGGTAAATCTTATCCATCTCGAATATTTTTCGAGTATTTATATGGATATAATATAATGAGTACTAACTAATCAGGTTTCCTTACCTCAGATTTTTTTTTTTTTTTTTATAGTAGATAGGCTTGCGTTTGACCGCCATCCCGCCTGATGTTAAGCGAAGATGCGGTCTACGGTGGAGCACGCTCGCCTAGAAGAAACCAATTCACTCGCGACTTGAAGGTACCCAGACTATATTCATTGGGGAACACCCACTCGGGCAGCTGATTCCAATGTCTAGCGGTACGCATGAAAAAGGTGGAATCAAACCGCTTAGTTCGAGCTTTTGGAACATCAACCATGAAGCGGTGACGCTTTTTAAAGCTCCTGGCTGTCCGATAGTAGAATGGGCAAGGTGGAATTAGGTCATGCAGATCTGAAGCGCACTCTCCAAAATGTATCCGGTAGAAAACCGACAGACAAGCAACTTTCCGTCGATGTTCAAGGCTTTGGAGCCTTTTCTGAACACACACACAATCAGTGAAATGAGACTATTTAGATGTGCACTGAATAATTACCGCAGGATTAATTAAGGCTGGTAAAATAAACCAGATTTATCACAAAAGGGATGTAAATTATAAATGCTAATTCAAAAGAATTACGCCATAAGCAAAGCGGAATATTACAAAAGAGACATGGCAGTATCTGGAGCGGAATAGTTGGTTACATTGTTACACGTTCGTATTTACGTTTTGTGACTAAGGGCGGAAGGTCTGGTTGTATTTTCTTGCGAAATAAGAGAAGACTAAGAAGACTGGCAACGGCGCGAATCACGCGTATATGCTGCGAGCTGGCAACGTCGCCATGGTGGAAACGGAGCTCTGACTGGAACGTAGATAAATCTAGTCTCAGTAATTTTTGGAAATGTGCCGCACAGTATTATATTCCGAAATTAGTCTATTTTAAGTGTACCTACATATAAGAAGTTCTCAAAGATGTGAAGTCTGCCAACCTGCACTTGGCCAGCGTGGTGGACTATATCATTACCCTTCTCAGAATGGGATGACGCCCGCGCCCAGCAGTGCGTTTTGTAAAAAAAACAGGACTGATTCGGAAGTGTAGATATAATATTTAATAATTGATTGATTCAGGTGTTACTTTGCGGAAGTTCATTTTGGAAATTCAAGGTATATATTTAGTTTATTTCCGCTTAACAGTCGTTTCAGTCACAACAGTGATGAGGACTTCTAAAAGTCTTTATATCCTGTTCTCGCTTTAACCACTTGCCAACACGTGTTTCGCTTCTACACGAGACATCCTCAGAACGTGTTGGACTTGAAATAAACTAAATATACATATACCTTGAACAGTCAGCTATCATTGCTACAAAGTATCAAGTGGCGTGACGCGGCTGCTCAGCAAAAGAAGTGAGCACGATGCACAACTTACCCTCTTTTTAGGGCTAATAATCCACATTCATACAAAAGCTGAATAAAATAAAACTAGCTTTTACCTGGGAGCAAGCAACGTGACTCGTGTTTCGGAAGGAGACGTGAGCGTAATACGCAAGTCTCCTCTTCTAGCTGCTGAGAGTGACACACGCGCTTGAACGTGTTCCAGGAAGTTGACGCCAGGACATGCGCCTACGTCTAACTGCAAAAAAAAAAACAAAAACGATTCAGGACTACAACTACTTAATCTGTCAAGTTTAATCGCAATTTGAATAATGAACACTCTTGATCGAATACCCAAAATTAACCATTGTGGGACTACGCGATCATAAAGGTTCGCTATTATTGTCCAGTTTTAAGTAAATAAATGTCGCAGGACTTTTCACACAGCGCTATCTAGCTTCAAACTAAGCAAAGCTTTGTACTATGGAAGTCAAATAACTTGTAAAATACTTTTTTTAGGAGACCTTGTAAATGTAAACCTTTTATAGAACAAACCTGTATGGTGACGTTTGATCGTGGAGGCACCGCTCTCTGCGGCCTCGGAGCTGCCAGCTCGCATCTCCTCTGAGCCGGCACAGTCCTCCAGGTCTTCGAAAGGCGGACCATGCCCGCAGCGTCCAAGAGCCCGTAGCCGAACGAATGTGACACATTCCTCCCGACGCCGTTGATGCGCCATTCACCGCCGATGCTGAGACGCTCTGAGCGCGCGGTTCGAACAACTGCGTTGAAGAAAATATAATTTGTTCAAGTCGGTTCAACGTCACCTTGACATGCGTTATGCCGAATTAAGTTTAAACTTATATAAAAACAATAGGTGTATTTCGTAGTTACTTCATTCCAGTTCCATTTCAGGCCAAATATGTTTACCATCTTCGACCAGACCCATATTGAGCACATAATCTCCGCCTATATACACAAGGGTCACGTAGTTAGTGTATTGCATTCACCCGTGCAGTGGCTATATTTCACGCTTCATTATTTACTATGATTTTCCTTGTAATTTCTTCGCATTTTATGGTGTTCTTAAGTATGAAAAATGTTTCAGTCATCCCACTAATATTTAAAATGTGAAAGTTTGGATGGATGGATGGATGGATGTTTGTTACTTTTTCACGCAAAAACTATTGAACGGATTTGGAGGAAATTTGGTATCGCGGTAGCTGAGACCCTGGATGATCATTAGGCCAATTTTTATTCCGAAATCATGTAGCGGGTAACACCGTGGGGCGCAGCAATCATTAACCGATATCCACTAAAATTTATAGCAATATCACCTACTTATAATCAACAGTAACAGAGAAATTGTCAATAATGATGATATAAAAGTAGTCATTAAAACACTGCAACAAAATCAAATAATCAATATTTCTCTTTATTTGATATAGCTCTAATATTGTAGTAGTTTCTGCCGCGCAAACAAACTGATATGACAAATTGCAAAGCTACAAAGAGATTTATGTAGGTACGTAATGAATTTTCAGAGTTTCAGTCAAATGTAGATTTACGTCCGTTTCAAATAAAGCTTTGCTTTACTATTGAATGAATTCGTTAAAAATTGGACAAATCCCTTTTGGAATAAATCTTTTTGTATAGCAATCAGTTTGAATGGGAATGAAGCATTTCATGTTAAAACAGCTTATCCTACTTCCTACTAATATTATAAATGCGAAAGTTTGTCAGTATGTTTGTTGCTCTTTCACGCAAAAAGTATGTTTGTTGCTCTTTCACGCAAAAACTACTGAATGGATTTTGCTAAAAATTTGTTATGCTGACACCCTGTATTAACACATATGCCACTTTTTATCCCGAAAACATGTAGCGGATAACACTGGGGGGGGGGGCTAGTAATACAATATTTTTATAGTAGGCATATGTATTATAACCAGACTCAAAAATTTCGTTTCTATATTTATGCTGGATTTTAAGAGTACGAAATAAACTGTATATGTTTTGTTAGACTCTTTGTAATTTTCCTAAATTCAAGATAACGAAATAGCTCAGCTACAGTCTAGACATGTAACAAGAGGTCATTGTATATCACCTTGCAATGTTATGAGAATACACAGAATTCTAGTATTTGTTGTCACATCATCTAGCTACGAGTATGGTTATCTGTATATGGACTTAATCGCGCACAAAACAAAATAAATTTGTTTTGTTTATTTACTTCGACGTTTCGACCATTATGCAAGCCTTTTTCACTATCAAAAACACCGTAGTCGCGAGGATTAAGCCCCGGTAATTTTTGCTAGTAACAGACTAGATTTTTTTTACTTTTAACAGACCAGGTTTTTTGACCACAGCTCATCTATTAAGATACCATCTTAACACCCTACACACCTAACCCAGAATGGAAACTTTTGAAAGTAAGAAAGAAAGAAAAAGATTTTATTCTGCAACACAAAAACCAACAGTTACAAAATAAGGACTCACCTCAGCATAATACTCACTTACCACCAGCTTTGCTTTACTTATACGTACCGGTATTATCTTTTCCCAAAACCTACAGCGACTTTTCTGCATTTATTTATAAAAAACAAACTGGGTATGTAATTTTCAGATTATAAGTAATAATTGTTGACTTACCAATATGCTGCATATCTCTCCAAGTGAGATCTCTGTTGGCTTGCAGCGCTAAAGCGCAGATACCAGCTGCCAGGGGCGCCGAAGCCGAGGTGCCCGTGTGCCCAGTTGTACAAGAATGGTGCAGATCAGTTGTTACCACCTAAAGCGAACAGATGTACTACTTTACTAGGTGGTAGATCTTATTAACATATCCAAGTAGATAGAAACTCTTTATTGTGCTCAAAAACAGAACAAAAGTACAGAGAACAAAATAATCTTATGAGCGATCTCTTCCAGGCAACCAATAATAGAAAACACGATACATAATAAGAACAGACGGGAGATGCTGTAACACAAATAAGTTAAAAGGCAAAAAAATACACATAGTAAGTCTATAAAAATAAAATATTTAAATAAAACGAAATAGTAATATAAATTAATAAATAAAAAATTACATCAATTGCACAACTGCACTGTTAATAACCGTGGTAACTGACGTTGGGGCTCAGTTGGGATTTAATCTGTGGTAGATCTCGTTAGTAAGAGGTGTAAGGAAATTATCTATAAGTAGAACATCTTCGCGATAAATAGGCGAAGAAGCGGGAAGAGGCGGTGCGGCGGGGGCAGAGGACGCTTGCCGGCGATCACTATGTGAGTGCCGACCGTGCAGTTGGGGTTAGCACGTAAATGACATCGTCCGTCACACAATGTGACATCCCCCACGTGTGACGTAATTTATGGATTACCCGTAATGCATATATGTTTCAAACGTAATCAAAATTCTAAATGGACACATTCCTCTAAAAGAACCTAACTAAGCTATTTGAAACAAAAAGCCGTGTATTCACGCAAGCGATAAGCAAGTCATTATACTCAATTAAGTAAGTATTAGTGGGCTGTGTAGATTACGGTACAGTTATTTTCAGTATGTTGTGGAGATTATATCGGCCTGGGAAATGGTTGTTTTAATGTGTACCGACTTATGTTCACCGTTTTAAACTTTTACGTAGGATTTGTGTTTAGCTATAGGTAGCCACTGATTAAAGTCAAGTAGTATTTCAAAGAATGAGATTAATTTTTTTACTAATTTCTAAGTTTGATTTATTTGAACTTTCACTTCATAGGAAGTCGTCTAGGTAGGTAGCACCGCAGTACCAGATATTCTGCCAAGTAGTAGTATGTAAATATTACTGTGTTCCGGTTTGAAAGGTACTGCAGCTAGCTAAATTACAGGACTGTTTAGACTAAACATCGAAAGTCTCAAAGTAATGTCACAAAGGATGCTGTTATCCAACATCTTTTAGAAAACTCCTACGTCAGCAATGGACAATCATTCTATAAGCAGATGATGATGATCAAAAACAAAATTAGAAACCATCTGTTTGGTTTGGTCAGTCTCCGAAACCGATCGCGTTCGTTTGACCCTAAAGTTTTAGGAACTTGGATTGAGTGGTCCTATTTTAGCCACAGACTAAATATAAATCAGAGAGACAACACCGGCTTTAAATGGAGTGAAGTTATTTGCCCCAACGATAATTTTATTTTAGGATTGTTGATCATTTTAGAAAATTATTTTCCGGTGCCAAACACAGATTAGAAAAGACACAGATATAATGTTACACTGAAAATGAGTCCAGAATCTGAGACCCTACAATTTTGCTTGTCTGACAGATACGTACGCCTAGGCGTACATATTTGAACATTTTTTCTAGAGACATTATTTTCAATTATATTATCGTTGAACACATTTTTTTTATGTTTGACAAACTAGGTGTTTGACCACAGCTCATCTGATGTTAAGTAACGGTGCGGTCGAAGATGATAAACACACCTGGCCTAGAAATGAACTGGTTATCAAGTGAGACTGTCGGATTGCTAGCCAACTGAGTACCTACCTACTAAAAAGTACCCTACCACTATGCTATGGTTTCCTTCACCAGCAGCTCAAGCTGAGCAGCTGCTGTTGAGGTTTGACCATATCTTTTGGCATGCAAACCACTGAGCTATCATCGCTACAGAAAATCACTTCAAAATTGATGCAACTTGTGTATTATAGTGGTTTTTATTCTGCGATTTTCTCGTCCATGCCCCTTTTGTAATAGTAAGTAGGTACACAAAACTCCAGTAAAACTACTACTCTTTTGAAGTCACCCACAAAAGGGACCCTCGTAATTTACATTCAAATGTAGTTGTTTATACACGAGGGTCAAATTTTTAGCAGGTACAAAACATACAGCATAAACTTAATCGGAAAGCAAACACTGTACAAAGTAGAACAAAAGCAAATAAGGCTTTCTTCAACCATATTAACGAATCACTTTTGAATTTATTTTGTATTATGAATAGGTTTATGTGTGATCATCCCACTTCCCACTAACATTATAAATGTGAAAGTTTGGATGGATGGATGGATGTTTATTACTCTTTCACGCAAAAACTACACAACGGATTTGGATGACATTTGGCATGGAGGTAGCTGAGACCGTGAATTAAACAATAGGTTACTTTTTATCACCAAAATATGTAGCGGGTAACACCGCGGGGCGCAGTTAGTTATCTATAAAAATTATCATTTTTTTTCTTATTTTTAACAGCGCTCTTTGTGCATACTGCCAGTAACAAATCCCACTACTGTTATAAATGTGATAGTTTGGATAGATGGATGGATGGCTGTTTGTTAATCCTTCACGCAAAAACTACTGAACGGATTTGGATGAAATTTAGTATGGAGGTAGCTGAGACCCTGGATTAACACATAGGCTACTTTTAATCCCGAAAACATGTAGCGGGTAAAACCGCGGGGCGACTCTAGACGACCTGCTAAGAAGATCAGCTTCTGAAGATGCTTGGTAAAGCATTAAATTAATACGAGTTTGTATAAAAAGTAATATAAAATATGTAGGTACATAGTATGGATAATATTAACAGCAATAGTAGATACCTTACAATTCCATGAAAGGTACATTCTCAAACTCCACAGCACTCTAAATTCTTTTTCATCAGGTATAAAATAAGTTTTTAGTTTCTCTGGTCTCATGCAAGTTGGTTAGTTTTACAACGGCTAAGTTAACCGTTAAATTCCACGGAAGCGGTTATGTTGCAAGAAGCAGGGATAATAAGAAAAGTTAGGGTAAGCCAGAAAATTGCAACCATTTTGCATTTTACATTTTGCTCAGAGAAAGTCTTTAATATATATTTTGTATTTTTTTCATCTCATTTTCGAGAAGAAATCCTTTTTATAAGTATTAATCGACAACGTATGACTTATAAGTCAATAATTTGAGAATAGATAAAACGGGAATACTAAGCTAAAATGAGAGAGATAGGCATTGGGTTTAACCCGTTGAGCCAAAATGCTTAGTAAGTGAAATATCTCCAACGAAGAAAAAATAAATTGAGATCGAACTTCACTTCATGTAAGTTCGTTTGATCATACAATTCTTAAGGGCATGTTTACATGCGATTATTGAAACCATTCAAAAGCTTTACATTTGTACGACGAATTAACCATAAGACTATGTGTTAAACCACAGCTCACCCGATATTAAGCGACTATTTATAGTCGAAGATGGCAAACACATCCAACCAAAAATCGGAAATGGCTTTCAAATGAGGCGGTCGAAACATATCGTTAGGTATTTGGTGGTGGATTTTGAGCTAGCTACCACACTCAAGTTGAAAACCTGTCGCCAAGCACTTAACGATGTGTCGCGGCAGTTTTACTTTATACAAAAGTAATGAGACGAATGAAATGCTCTCTTAATGGTAAGTGATAACGTCTGTCTATAACCATTACAGCGGTACCACGTGTTTCGAGAAACAAAACGAAGTCCAAGACATCGCTGCTGTAGCGTCCATTACTTTGAGACATTCAATGGTTGAAACCGACAGAAAACAACCACATTTAGGTGCATTTCTCAAATGTCTAGCTGTCGCATAACGTCCAATTTGCAGAATAATCAATTCGTGTAATGACTATTTCACAGAATGTGCAATTCAAGAAATGTCTTATTCGCAAAAAGTCCTTCATTCACGGTAAGTAAAAAAATAGTTCCATTTCACGTACTCTAAACATTTAATATTTGTGTTATAATTTTAATTTATTATTAGTAAACAATAAAATCAAAAAACCGTCCAAGTGCGAGTCGGACTCGCGCACGAAGGACCCACTAATATCATAAATGTGATAGTTCGGATGGATGGATGGATGTTTGTTGCAACTCTTTAACGCAAAAACTACAGAACGGATTTGGATGAAATTTGGTGTAGAGGTAGCTGAGACCCTGTATTAAAACATAGGCTACTTTTTATCCCCAAAACATGTAGCAGATAACACCGCGGGCGCAGTTAGTTATCTGTAAAAAAACATGTTTCTTGTATGGAAGCCTCATTAAATATTTTATTCTGCTTTTAGTATAATTGCTATTATAGCGGCAACAGAAATACATCATCTGTGAAAATTTCAACTATCTAACTATCATGGTTCATGAGATACAGCCTGGTGACAGACGAACAGACAGACAGACAGACAGACGGACAGCGGAGTCTTAGTAATAGGGCCCCGTAGGTACCTTTTGGGTACGGAACCTTAAAAATGAAACGCCATTAATTTGAAATTTGTTTTTCAAACTACAATGACAATATACACTTTATTCTAACATAAAACAAACAAATGTCACGGAAATAACAAACAGATAATAAAATAAATAAATTGGACACAAAGAACGAAAAGAAAGAAAGAAAGAAAAATATAAGTTTTTGTGTTACAAACCAATAAAAAATCAAATGAAAACCAATGATCAATGTATGATTATTAATTTTATGAGGCGAACGATAGCCGGATATTGGCACTGGCAGTGATTATAGCCAAATGTTTGTTCTTTTTTCACCATCTAAATTTAGTTCAAAGGTATCTAGATATTGATATCTTACCTGTTTCTCATTGATAGCTCCACTGCTGTATGTAGCAGCTAGTGTGGAGCTGCACATCTCTGAATACCAGGGAACTTCTCCTCTCTCCGTGGCTGAAGATATGGAGAGCGTCCATATTGAGTTGGTGTAGCCGTCGCAGTTGCAGTTGTCTTGTTCCCGCCCACCGTTGCCTGACGCCCAGACAAAAATGGACCCTTTGCCGTTGCGACCCTGGAAAAATAATCATTTGTTTTTCTGGATATTTTTTCAATCTTAATTAAAAGACATTTTTGTAGCGATGATAGCTCAGTAGTTAGCGCGGTCGGTTCGCATGCCTAAGGGCGTGGGTTCAAATCCCAACTGTGAGCTTGAGCTGCCGGTGAAGGAAAATATCGTGAGAAAACCACACAGTGGTAGGGTATTTTATAGTACTCGGCTGGCTAGCTACCACCCTCAAGTTGAAAAATTTGTCACCAACCATCTAACGGTGTGTTCCGGCAGCCTGACTTGAGAGCCAGTTCCATTCCAGGCTAGGTGTGCTTTACCATAGACCACACCTTCACTTAACATCAGGTGAGCTGTGGTCAAACACCTAGCGATGCCAAAAGCAAAGAAAAAGAAGATTAGTAAATTAAGTACCACTGTAGTACCAGATATTATACCGCCAAGCAGTGGTGTGGAAACATTACTGTGTTCCGGTTTGAAGGGTACTGCAGCTAGCGAAGTTACAGGGCTTTTGAGACTTACCATCGAACGTCTCAAAGTAATGAGCGCCAAAGCATCGACACCCTAGGCTTTGTTTTACTACACAAAGCTCTGTGTATGGCTGCAATGATCATGGACAGACGTAAACTATTACTATCAGGAGAGCGTCTTGCTAATCTCACTACTATTATAAAAAATAATGATAATAAGAACATAAATGATAATATATGTTGCTTTTACAACCCATTTCGAGACAAACTAAGCAAACTCATATACAATGTTATCTATCAACGTTCTGAATAAGGTAACAGATTAATAACGTTCAACTAACCTAAATCACCATTACCGATATAAACGGAACTATAACCGATTGGCAGCAACTAACGACTTCAACTGCTGTTTGCTGATCGACTCTACTAATTAATTACCTAGCATTGAGACCGCCTTGCTCGGTATACGTAGCGCTAATAAAGGATGATGATAGGGTTGGTGAAGAACTGAGGAATTGATTTGTGTATTGAAAACCATGGATTTCTACTTCTCTGTAATAAGTGCGATTGAGAATTTTGGTGGGAAGCGGAAAATCGTGTCATCGCATCGTATTATTTTCCAATAATTGTGTTTGTTTGTGTATCTATGTATGACAATAGTGCTTTTTTATCTGTAGTTTTTTTTTAATGTAAAATTATTGAGACGATCGAGGCGCTCTCCTGATGTTAAGAGATAACGCCTGTCCATGACCATTGCAGCGGTACACAGAACTTTGAGTAACAAAACAAAGTCCAGGGCATCGCTGCTTTGACACTCATTACTTTGAGACTAGAAGGTTAGTCTCAACAGCCCAGTAATTTTACCTAGATTAGTAAATTAAGTACCACTGTAGTACCAGATATTATACCGCCAAGCAGTGGTGTGGAAACATTACTGTGTTCCGGTTTGAAGGGTACTGCAGCTAGCGAAGTTACAGGGCTTTTGAGACTTACCATCGAACGTCTCAAAGTAATGAGCGCCAAAGCAGTGATACCCTAGATTTTGTTTTGCTACGCAAAGTTCTGTGTATTGCTGCAATGGTCATGGACAGACGTTATATCTTACCATCAGGAGAGCGTCTCGGTCGTCTCATTACTTTTAACAAGAAAAAAGAAGTTTAGTTGGGAGACCGCCTGGCTTCCAATATGGAGGTCTTTGGTTCAAATCACACAGCACGCACTTCAGTTTTTTTAAGTTATGTGCGCGCATTACTTGAAACCGTCAAGGAAATTAATGCAAGAACGATACGAGTCCACGACTTCGAGTTCTTATAAAAAAAAAGTTTTAAAATGTGTGAAGTCCGCTAACCTAAAAATGTATTAAAAATGAGCTCCATTACTGAAAGGAAAGTGGCGTAAAACTCATAAAAATTAATGTTGAAGTCATATAGTTGACGTCGAATACTCTACTATACCATCCAATCAAGCTCCCTAGTAATTACTTAGCAATGCTTGTTGACCCCATCAAAACCCGGGGGCGGATTCATAAGTCCTCCCTCCGTAATTAGATGATTTCTGACCCAATAAGTAATTGGTGTCAATAGCCACCCGCCAAATTGGTAGCCGAGTATATTGGATCGCGTAACAATGTCACTGGCATTCCTGTCATTTGTGCTGATTAGAATCAATCAATTAATTAAAATGTTAAGGACTGATACGTAAAGGCGACTTTAGCTGTAATGATGTTATTATACATTAGCTGTTGCCTGTAGTTTCGCTCGCGTGTATATCAAAATAGGCTCGAAGATGAAGGCAATTCAGACAACAGTGTACAACGCCATCTATCGAGCTTAGATGGAAATTTACTCATATTTTTTTCCTAATCTATACTATTATAAAGAGGTAAATTTTGTGAGGTTGTAGGGGTAATCTCGGGATCCACTGAACCGATTTTAAAAAATATTTTACCAATAGCAAGCCACATTATTTGTGCGCGTTAAAGGCTATATATTAAGCCGAAAAATAAAAATACTTTTTCGTGGTAGTCGGACTAGAATTTAATTAAAAATGAAATGTCCGCCGTGCCGTGCCGGGACGAGCTAAAAAAATAATCAGTTTGTACAGGAATCAATATGGATATACTACATGCATGGAAGTAATAGGTACTGCGTACAAACTTATAATTCCATGACTACATGTACGGTCTCGTACATAAAAGTATATCTGCGAGTTTTTTTTAGGAATCTCAATAACCGAAAAAGTCCGATACGGCAAATTACTTTAGAAAACACGATAGCATTTTTCAGTTTTACGTAGAACGAGAAAAAAGATTGTACAAAACATGCTTCAACGAAAAAGTTATAAGGCTGTTCCATATAAACAAGAGCCCTCAAAGGCCGACCGTGTTAAAAAGGGGAAAGGGGAAACGACGTTATGTAAATTCTTCACTTTACGACCACTTGACCATATAGTACGGGAAATAGAGGGAAAATAATTGCGTCATTACAAAAATTACTTTAGAAGAGTGTCGCGCTCCCTAACAAAGTTACGTACGTTGTGCTATTCGTTTATTCTGTAGTACGAGTACACAATCTGTAGTATACAGCAAATGAAATAGAACCTTGTATCGTACAAAACAAGTTTCAGTATCAAATGTTCAAGATCCAGTGACAAAATGAAAGTAGAGAATGAAACAAATGCTGTGGCTTTTATTATAACCTTTCGAGCAAGAATGTACTCATTGTACAGTCAACAAGAAAAATAATAATTGCTTGTAGCAAAACAATTAGGAACTTTTGTGATGATACAAAGACAGTATTGTGTTGTTTCAAAATATGATAACTGACAACTTTTAAATGAAGTTGTATTAAACTAAAAAAAGTCCTGTAAACTAATTTAAATCGTTTAAAGTCTCTTAATATAGTTTCAACAATGGTAATGCAATATGCCTAAAATTGTAAAATGTTTTTTTTTTTTAAATTACAAGTAGGCTTGCATTTGATTACATATCGGTTGACGTTAAGCGAAGATGCGATTTACGATGGAGCACACTTGCCTAGTGGAAACCGATTCTGTGCTTCCTCACTTGGAGCATTCTTCTGTAAAGTAGCGTTACAGATTCGAGCATTACGTCAGTGAGGGAGAAAAACCGAGCATTAATGTGCGCAACCTGTAATGTTACATATTTGAGCATTACAATGGTGAGGGAAGAGAATCGAGCATTATATGTAAATATTTTGAAACAACTTGTAACATTAATGCGCTCCACTTGTATTTGAGTGTTCGTTGATGTTACATTACAGGCGTATGCTCGTCATTCAGGGAGGCATTACTGTAATGTAACGCTTCGTGTTGTGTCGTGACGTGTCGACTCTTCGAAAGCTTGGTAGAGACCAAGCGCTCGAAGAGAACGTCCTGAGGATGTCTCGTGTAGAGACAAAATACGTGTCGGCAACTGGTTACTGCAGCAAGAAGAGGATATAAAAACTAATGGTTCTTTTATCTTGAATATTTGAGTTTTAAATTTTAGTTTTAGATATTAAGTAAAGTTTCAGATAAGTTTTTAATTTTAATTTTTTTTCAAGTTAGTTAAGTTTAAATCCTCATCACTGTTGTAACAGAAACGACTGTTAAGCGGAAATAAACTAAATATATACTCGTACCTTGAACACTAATAAAACCTAGCTAAGCCTAAAACTACTTACATCCGTAAATCCATGTTGGAAACTATAAGGAGGCATAAAATCAGTAGACCTGGGCAATTCGCGTATAGAAACTTATTTTATTATTACTTAAGTAACAGATAGAAAGCTCTGAAAAGAGCATTTCAACAAAATGAATGCCTTTCAGACGTGAAAAGCAACTGGCGTCTTTCAAGTAGCCTTCCAGTGGCAGATGGCCCTCGTAATATAAAGGCTTTTATTCAAACCCTAAATAGTCCTTTAACGGTACAAAGGTTCCATTAAATTTAGTCCTATTTCTTACTAGAAAACCTCCTTAGGCTGCATTATATCATCAACGAGGTTAGACTTCAGTTACAAAGTAATGTAAAGCATATAAGTTTGACTAGAGTAAAAAATGGCCAACTAGTAAAAATTAGTGTTGAGTCCGTGTAAGTTTTTTTTCTTTAACTACAAAAATATACAAACTAATCAACAGCGCAAAAACTTATGAGTTGTATACAGGGTTACACGGAACGATAAAAATAATTTTGTAGCGGTGGTAGTCAGTAGTTAGCGCGGTCGCTTCGCATACCGAAAGGTATGGGTTCAAACCCCACCAATGAGCTTGTGTTGCCGGTGTAGGAAAAACATCGTGAGGGTGGTGGTTTTTTTAATGTAGAGAGTAATGAGACGAACGAGACGCTCTCCTGATGGTAAGAGATAACGCCTGTCCATTGTGTCCATGACCATTTCAGCGATACACAGAACTTTGAGTAACAAAACAAAGTCCAGGGCATCACTGCTTTGGTGCTCATTACTTCGAGACTTTCGATGGTTAGTCTCAACAGCCCAGTAATTTCGCTAGCTGCAGGGTACTTTCTAGGAGGTACTCGGCTGGCTAGACTACTAGGCTAGACACTCAAGTTGAACCTCTGCCACCAAGTGCCTGGCTGTGTGTTCTGGTAGGTGTCAAACACCTAGCTTATCAACCATAAAAAAGATCAGACACCGCCGTACTCAGCATTCTAAAAAATAAACATGAATATTTCAATCCGTACCTTTGTAACACCTTCAATGAACGCTCTTGTAGCTAGTTCGCCAGGCCCATCAACCGTCTTCCCATCATCATCAGGCCCCCAGGAGGCGCTGTAGATGTCTACGTGCTGAGGGTTCAAGCTTAAAGACCTGGCTTCCACTGCGTCCGTGACGTCACCGTCCAGCATTCGAACACCTGGACAAATGAACTTAAAGTTTAAATAAAGCGACATCATTTTGTAAAAAAAAACGAAAATATACGAAATAAAAACACATGTCACATAACGCCATCTTGCCCCAAATTAAGCAAAGCTTGTACTGTAGGAACCAGGTAACTTATAGAATATTGTTGTTGCAAATACATACAGAACACCCAGATACGGAACAAACATTTAAATTCACATAAAAGTTTGTCCTGGTGGATATCAAACCCACGTGTTACAGCTCTTGAAGCAGATATTCTACCAAATGAACTAACAGTGTAGTCTAAATTTTGAAGATGTTTTTAATAAAAAGCACAAAAATATGATTTATAAATTCGTAATTTAACCTTGCCATCTTTTCAAATAAAAATTACGTTATACCGAAATAAATTAATTTAAAACCATTACTATTTTATGTTCTCAAAACTGTTAAATTGTGTAAAAGAGATAACTAGTTACCGAACGAGGGCAAATCCTTATATTAGAGGGTTAGATAATCTCGCAGTTGTATACATCTCCTGATAATTTATTATTCAGCTGATCCCCGGGGCTTCTCTTTGTAAAACAGGCAATTTCAAGATATAAAACTGATCTAATCAGAAAAGAAATGTTGAACATTCTAAATAAAACACGTGGTAATGGAACCTGCCTGATATACGTACATGACTATGTAGTTAGCTTTATCATCTACTTTTATCTACAATCATTCATTTTATCACGTCCAATTGTCAAATATCCGTGTTATCATCTTCATTTTCTTCATTTTTTGTCTGCTTCAAGAGCTGTAGGACGTGGGTTCGATTCCCACCCAGGACAAGCATTTTGTGATATAAAACAAATGTTTGATCTGTGTCTGGGTGTACTGTATGTATTTACAAAAAAAAAGGATTTAAGTATTCTATCAGTTAACTGATTCCCATAGTACAAGCTTTGCTTAGTTTGGGGTCAGATGGCGCTGTGTGTAATGTCCTACGATATTTATTTATTTTTATTTATTTACAATTATTCATTTTATCATGTCCAATTGTCAGTTCGAACATTCGTGTATCATTTTCAGAAACCAATAAAAACATAATATGTAAATCACATTCACACACACGCACACACACACGGCATTGAGCAACTATATCCTTAGCTTAATTTTTTTATTACAAAATTTAAAATATTATTGTTAACTAACATGCACATATTTAAGGGACAGCACTGTCTGCTGCACTACAGCTATACGTTAAAGCAGCAGACAGGGTTACATATTATTAATAAGTCATCTGTTATGGTTACAATAAAAATATTTTGTATTTGTAAATGTAAAATGTTTTGCATTAAAAAAAATGGTTACTAGTTGTGTTTACCATCGTCATTACCAATATATCACTTAACATCAAGTGAGTCAAACACCTAATCTGTTAACCGTAGAAAAAAGATGAAAATAATACAAGTGAGTACCCAATTTCGTACTTACAACTAAATACATCATTATGTATAACTTTTTTTTATTTCAAAGTAATGAGACGAACGATACGCTCTCTTGATGGTCAGAGGGATAACGCACGCCCATGACCATTGCAGCGATACACAGAACATAGAGTAGCAAAACAAAGTCCGAGGCATCACTACCTTGGCGCTGATTAATTTGAGACTGTCGATGGTTAGTCTCAACAGCCCAGTAATTTCGCTAGCTGCCCTTCAAACCGGAACACTGTAATGTTTACGCACTACTGCATGGAGGCAGAATATCTGGTACTGCGGTGGTACCTACCTAGAAGAGTTCCTGTTAAGGAAATCAACCACCAAGTAGTAGTCTACTACATAGTAGGTATATCAGGGTTGAACAGTAACAGTTAAGGTAAACATTTTTATTATATCATGTATGATGATTTTTTTATTTTTTTTTTATGGTTGACAGGCCAGGTTTTTGACCACAGCTCACCTGATGTTAAGTGAAGGTGTGGTCGAAGATGGTAAAGCACACCTAGCCTGGAATGGAACTGGCTCTCAAGTGAGGCTGCCGGAACACACCGTTAGATGCTTGGCGGCAGATTTTCAACTTGAGGGTGGTAGCTAGCCAGCCGAGTACTAGAAAGTACCCTACCACCATGCAAAAGATAAAGCTAAAGATGCGAAGATGATAAAGAGCCATGATAGAAGATAAAGCTTGTGCATGAACTTTAAAGCGGTACCCAGTTTGAGAAACTTTGACAAAGTCCAGGAAATCCCTGCTTAGGAGCTTATTACTTTACTCGGCACATTTCTTGTTTTTTCAATTCTGTTTGAGTTCCAGTCAGTAATTTTATAAAGGAACTTTCAGAGATATTTATTTGCAATTGAGTTCTTACAATATATTAATTCAGTATCTACCTTCCAAATACTTCGCTAAATTGCAGCTAACAGAAGCCGACGTATGGCGTCAAAACTTTGACTTGGACTTATATTAAGCAAGTTACGTACTTACGACGCCGAATGGCAGCAAGGAGTCTAATTAACTTCCTAGCGGGCTGTTATATAAAATTATGCAAAGTATACCTTTTCTATATGAAATTATGTTCTGTATTGTTTTACGTATATAGGATTGCTCACGCTTGGTAACTTGGAAATGTAGTAAAATTTAAAAAGATATGTACAATTGTATATGTTTTAAAACAATTCAGTTTCTACATTAAAATAGTGTTTGTAATGTTATAAGTAAAACGGACAAATTCTCCAAGAATCAAAGATTTATAGAGTAGGGATTTGCCCATCAGTAAATTTGCATCCTGACTTACTAAGTGACTGAAAAACTTATGTAATCCAAAATAGTTTTGTACTTATTGTACTGTGTCACTATATTTGAGTGCTGCTGTTGACATAAAATTATATTTAGTTTTATGATATACTAGCTGTTATATAGTCCGAGATGAATTGATTAAAAAAAAAACTGAAATTATCTGCGTAGTTTTCTTAATTTTTCTTTTCTAAGAAGTTTTCGCAATGTGTTTGAAAACTTTAAAAAAAGTCGTTCTCAAGTTATGACGTGACCAAGGGAAACAGGAATTATTTTTTATATATGTATACATATGTATATATGATGGATATATCTAGAATACATGAAACGTTGAAGTTTGATAGCGTAATTAGAAGAACGTTTGGGTTCTAATCTGGAAGTTCAGGGTTCGAATTTTACGGCTAATTGCCGCTGACTTCAAGCAGTGGACAAATCATCGAGAAGAAACTTATATGTCTTTAGAGTTCTTAAAAAAAACTTGAAGATGCGTGAAGTTTGCCAACCCGCACTTTGCTAGTTTGCTAGTCTATAGCCTTAACCTTCTCACACTGAGAAGAGCCCGCCCCAGGTGTGCAGACAGTTTATATTAACAGCGCTGATCTAGAGATGAACCGTTAAGTGATTTGAACTTTTATTGTTGAGATATGAAAATAGCTCTCTCTACGTTATGAAGTTATTAAACTCAGTGTCGAGTGGAATTCTGAATACTTGATATGTCATGTGACCTTTTGAGCTCTGCTGTAATTTTCTTATATCAATTTTCAGCGACTTCGTTGTTCATCAGTTCTTTGTCGTATGCCGTCACACTTTGTGCATATATATGTATATTTGTGTCAAAGGTTTCGACATTTTTAAGTATTTAAAAAAACAATAATTCAAAAATGAATTGAGCCTTGATGGAGTAATAATATACGTCAGACAACTGGCAGTGGCTGGAAGTGATAACAATATAAAACTTTAAACTTGGTGGTTCGTCTTAAAACATTTACAAAAAACTAGGTGGGATACAGATCGGTGTTGAAGCGTATCTACCACCAACATTCAAAATTTAATCACAACACTCGATAGCTAAAGGATCATAGAAAATAACATACACGTATTCACGTACACACGTGCGTGTCTGCGTAATAGCCACACTCTATTTCATTCATCATTCATTCTTAGTAGTATTGAAATGCCAATCGGTATAAGTTAGTAGAAGTTATAAAAATACATTACACCGTAACGAAGGCAAACGAAATCTACAGCTAATTTCTCGTCCCCTAGATTGTCTGCATAAAATAGAAGCAGTTGGAGCATGTTTGAATAAAAATGAAGCAATAAAAACTTACGATGAGGCATAAAACGTGCATACGTACAATAAACTTGGGAATGCCCTTTTTGTTTCAGACGAGATGGTGAGTACCGAAGAATAGGAATAGCTATAGAATTGCCTTTTCTTCTTTTTTTGGCATAGAGATATAGTGATATTTTGTCCTTGAATAGATGGTTTCTTTTAATGAAAAAAGTGGTATAACTCAATACGGTAATTTGGCGGGAACGCGGCATAATCTTATTACAAATATTTTCACGGGTTGAAAAATGTTTAAAAATAGTCATTATAAAGTGCCAAATTATACGCATGAGTGTGACCGAATTATTTAATGTAGTGAAACATGTTTTATTAAGTTGTTTCCAAAATTCCGCAGAAGCTTCTAGTACCTATTTTGAAGTCCTTTAATTTTAGTTGATTTGTAACCGTGACTATGAATTTTACTTGGTTTTTTCTTGAGAGAATTGAAACTATGAACTGCCTACTGTATGTCAAATACTTGATATTGGAAGAATACAGAGAGTGCACTTTTTTCATAAATGTTTTTTTTTAAAGATAATAATGTAAGCCACAGAAAACTTGATACTGGCATATGCACAGGAAGTGCGACGCCATGTCTTCTTCTTTTTCTTTGATTTTGGCGTCGCATTTTGAGCATTTGCCAGTGTTAAGTGTTTTATTTTCACGGAGGAATAAGAAGACAAAAAAGAAGTTACATGCCTTGAAATCATTATGACACTTTATCTATAAAAAAAAACATCTGTGTCAGTGAGTCGATTTTCTACGAACTAAGTATAAAAGAGACGATATCATTCACGGCTGTCAATATCTAGTACCGCATTCGTATCGTTTATATTCGCTTTGTGCACATTTCTTTTGTGAGAATGTTAATCTGTCCTTTTCTACGAACGTAGTGAAAAGAGACGACATCATTCGTAGCTGTCAACATCAGGTGTATTCGTATTTTTATGTTCGCTCTGCATGTAATTCTTTGTTGACAATGATCACACTCGTATTCTTGGCGCGATGAGTTTTGCGCGTAATTCGGTAAACTTTTTTTGAGACCAGCTTAATCTTTTACGGGCGGGCTGGCAACGTAATTTGCACGTTTTACGTCCAATTCGGCTTTATTGTTGTAAATATTGGCACAGAGATGATGCTGTTTACGATTGTAAGTTTTGGAATAACAGGGCTTTATAACATCTTTAAAGTTTTGGGAGACCAACGGTATAAACTTTATAGACGTTGCATATTAATTCGCATGGAACATTTTGTTTTTCTTAATTTGTATAGTAAAAAAAAAAAATCGTTTACAAAACAATTTTTTTTAAATTCAAAATAGGTTTGCGTCTGGTCACACTCTGCCTGATGAGCAGTAAGCTGATAAGCAGTACTGTGGTCTAAGATGGAGCACGCTTACCTAGAAGAAACCCTAGATACTCTAGATATCTAAATTAAAAAAAAACGTAGGATATTACATACAGTGCCAGACCCCGAACTAAGCAGATCTTGTGGTGGAAGCCAAATAATTGATAGATTACATAAATAATAAAACGTAAAAAGCAGAAAAACATTTATTTATGCCATAAATTGTTGGTCCTGGGCCGGAATCGAACCCACGCCCTACAAATCTTAAAGCAGATATACTAATAATGAGCCAACAGGGCTGTCAATATACATATGATGATTTACATGTTATAATTTTTAACAAAGCGATAGATGACATTTTTGATTCTATGCTATGATATCTTTCAGGGAGAAAATACAAATGGGTAAATTATTTTTTTAAAGTAAAATATACAGGGTTTAAAAAAATACTTTAATGTTTCATATGATCGCAGAAACTATTGTTCACTGTAAACTACATCTTCGTTTAACATCAAGTGTGCTAGCGGTCAAACGTAAGCCTATTACATTATTTTTATTTACTGTGGGGATGGCTGGCAGAAAATGCTTTAGCATTAAGACCTCCTTATGTACATGGTATTTTGTGTGCAATAAAGAATTAAATAAATAAATATTATAGAAACAAAACAAACATTTATTCCAGTTATTTTTAACTGATACAATTTTGATATGGCTTGATAATTTCTTTAGAATAAATAATTATTTTGTGATAAATTATAGTAAAATTAGTTTTTTTTTTTTTTTTTTTTATGGTTGACAGGCTAGTTGTTTGACCACAGCTCACCTGATGTTAAGTGAAGGTGTGGTCGAAGATGGTAAAGCACACCTAGCCTGGAATGGAACTGGCTCTCAGTTTAGTTCAATGAGGCTCTAGTTTGGCTCAATGATGGTCCCTTAGACTTGGGCATAGTAGATAATATATATAAATATCTGATTCAAGGTCACGATATCCATACTGACGTGCGGTTGGCGATGGCGCATTAGTAGGTTCCATTTATACTAATGTGTTGCCTGAAAATGCCAGGCGTGTATATGCAGCGCGAGTAGTCATTGCGATTCTAATCTCATGGGAAACTCGAATGCGGTTATTCATCATATCCATTCTCGTATAATATTTTTATGGAGCTATTACTTTCAGAAGCAATACTGAAACGGGACTGTTTCGCTTTCGAATGATACGATTCATATTATTTGAAATGATACTCCTATTTTAAGCGTCAATTTTGTGGATATTAAAAATGCTTTTATACGTACAACATTATGTGAAGAATCAGCCAGATATGGCTTTTGAAACGAATGTCATTACAATAAATAATTCATCACATAGTTAATACATATAAATAATTAATACCTACCACATTATTTCGGGGTTTTTATAACTATAGAACTATTTATACTGTACGTTACATTAATAATAAATATATTCATTCCACACAGCGCCATCTAGTTTCAAATTAAGCGAAGCTTGTACTATAAGAACCAGATAACTGATAAAATAATCTAAACTTTTTTGTGAATACATAAAAATATACTTATTAATTAGTATCTTATCTTGCAATAGTATCTTGTAATTTATTTGTAACAAAAAGAAAACGGTATACAAACAACATAAAATAAAAGTATAAATTAAAACTAAAACTACAATTTCTGTAGCAAATTGACCCCAAAATAATGCTAGCTATAAGGTCTGAGGCCGAACCGTAATTTTTATTGCAATTCAAGTTAGGCGCTTAAAATAAAATTAGGCGAATTCAAATCTTGTGGTTCTTTGTGGTAAGCAGTCGCATAACTGTTTCGCGATCATCTTACTTGGATAGCAACAAGAGCTTGCTATCAAACAAGTTTAAATACCTGATGGGAGTGACAGATTCACCGAACTGCACTACATGTGAGATCGTGGAAGACGTGCATCATGTGCTGATGGAATGTGTCCGGAACGAGGCGCAAAGGCAAGATTTGTTTAGTGGTGTCCATAGTATTGCTTATGATGTAGGGTGTTGTAACAGCATTTTGGCTTCATCCGCTTCAGAGGAAGCCAAAATGCTGTTAAAAGTATATAAAAGTAGTGAATAAGTTATAAGTTACAAAAATGTAGTTTAGTGTATTATGGGGGTGACATAGTCACTGCGTGACTAAGCCCCATTAAATTAATAAATAAAGATTAAAAAAAAAAAAACAAGAGCTTGCAGTATCGTCAGGTAACGTCACGCGTGTGCACTTACCTCCAACATTAGCACCGAAAGCAACGCCCACAGCGCAGAGAGAATTATTGGCTGTGGCTGCGACTTCTCCAGCACACCGAGTGCCGTGTCGGTTAGAATCGATCATATCATACCGAGGTTGCGGATCGCTGTCGTGCGAGTTCACGTCGTATGACGCCATTGGGTCCTAAAATAAAAAAAAAGATATAATTTTAGTAAAGTTATTGATTAGTCTCAGCCTTAGGACGTCCACTGCTGGACATATGCCTCCCCTATTGACTTACTTAAAGACCGGTTGGAAGCGACTCATATCCAGCGCGTTCCTGCGGTCTTTATGAGAACGTTTGTTCACCTTGTGGGTGGGCATGCTACGCTGCGCTTGCCGGTCCGTGGTCTCCAGTCCAGAACTTTGCAGCCCCATCGCCCATCATTTCTGCGTGCTGCCATTTCAACATGCTAGTTCTCTGGGCTATGTCAGTTACTTTAGTTCGTCTACGGATCTCCTCATTTCTGATTCGATCTCGTAGGGAAATTCCGAGGCATCCAGAAAATCCAGAAAGTACATATTTCTACTGAATTACAAAAATAATATACATAAGTGGTACAAAAAGTACATCTCATCTGTTTTGACGTATTATCATGCGAACCGTCTGCCTTTTAAAAAATTGCGTTGTTTTCTCTTATTCATTGCACATAATATCTCATTGACGCCAACAGTGAAATTAAAAAACCGTGCGGGTGAGATGAGTCGTGTAATTTCAAACCCCGCCTTTGTTCCGTGCAGATGTCACTCCCTTTCCTCGTGGCAGGATTATTCGCTTCTCTGATTTCATCGATGTATTTCAAACGTTCCATTTATAGTACTGAGTACACCTGACGGAACCGTGAATGCTTTCTGTGGATAATGAAGGGGTAGGGTTCGTATGTGGTGAATGGAATGAAAATCGAGTCGGAAGTCAAGAATCAAAATATAGGGATGGAATCAGGACATGTGGTAAAAAAAAAAAAAAAAATGCGACTCGTGAATAAAAAGCTGACGTGAATTTTGTTTAAATAATATGCATGGCAATATGCTTACCATCTAGCTGGATACGATAGTAATGTTAAAATTTTTGCGTTTTCAGGTTTGAAGGGTAGTAATTAACGAAATTACATGGCTATTGAGACTAACAATCGAATGTCACAAGGTTAAGAGCGGCAAAGCAACGTTGCCCTAGACTTTGTTTTGTTATTCAAAGTTCTTTATATAACTGCAATGGTGGTAATGGTGGTGCAATGGTGGTATGCGTTCTGGCTTACAATCGGGAGAGCCTCTCGTTCTACTCATTACTTTTATATTTAAAAAAAGACTTATCATCAAACTTCTCAAAACGAGTTTACAAAACCAACTCCAGAGCATCACGCGGCGTTCTGGACCTTGTTTTGTTAGTTCTGGAAATTGTTGCAACGTAGAGATAATGCTTACCCATGAGTGACAGACATTATCCCTTCCTACTAGGAGACCACATATACGCATACAAACCGTCTCATTACTTCTCGCCTTTCAAAAAAAACTTACTCACAACTCGTTACTGGTGAAAAGAAACAAAATTTTTGGGTTTAAGTGCGGTGTCATCTCTAATATACGTAGTAAGAAATATCTCGTTGGTTGACGTTCGAAAAAATGGGTAATTGGGTCGTCTGCGCTTCGCCAATTTATATTGTCGACTGGCTTAAGAATAAGCTGGAGAATTTGCACGTAGACCGACAATAGAGATTCTTAGTTATTTATGGCTAATTGTTTAGGGAATTGCCGTAATTTATTAGGTTGTAATGAGATTTTTGTTCTACGCGGTTATACAGGGTTATAATCTCGTTGTACAGAAAGATATATTTCAGTTTAGTGTACCCTAGTAGAATGGAAGTTTTTCTATTTACTTTTTTTTTCAAACAATGGAAATAGCTGTAAAATCGGGAAAGAAGTTCTTTCATAAAAAAGTTTGATTACCCTTGGTTGCCTACAATCTTCTCTACAACTAAAGAAGTTAAATTTTTCAATAATGTTATCGAAAAATACTCACAAACACAGCCTATTCACATGTTTGTCTATTCGGACGCAGCGCGAAGGCAATAGTTTCTTTAAATACCCATTTTTCAAACGTTACGTAACTGGACCCGCGTTACCTCCTAATATTGTCTCTAGTCGTAAACACTCAAAACCACAAAGTCTCTTCAAATGAACGCTTAACTTATTTCTAACTTTCCAGTCTCCATCAACGTCACAGATCGTTGCGTCACTTGCCCTGAGGACGTCCTACAAGCCCTTTTATCATGCCACCGTGTCTAAATTCAGAAGAATCTACCGAATAACGCAAAATACGAGAATTCAGGTCAACTTTTATTTTTACTTAACCGAAATATAGCACAAAACATTGTATTTAAATCGTGTATTGTGGGAATATCCTAGGGCCTCCGATATTCATAACTGCTTACCATTGATTTTCTCACTAAGATTTAGATAGATTTATAAACGCCATTCGGCGTGCGAACCGGCCGCGTTAACATCGCTATAAAAGCTTGCTCTAGAATGCCCGATTGATGAAACGGAAGCGAATGTTCATCAATCTCATGTACAAACGCCGGTACATGTATTAAGGTAATCTCTAATTACATGTACATACAGTAGACACCTTATCTTATACATTATTCAACGTTTACTATTTGTCGTTGGTTCGTAGCACAGCGTGTACCTACATCTCTCGTAGACATCTACGCGTGTAGAATGTCTACGATACAATACAATCGGTGATAGGGGAGAGTTACATAATTATATGATTATACGTATGATTTTTTACTCAACCGAGGAGCGTGTATGATAACTTTTTTATTTTATTTAAGCGGAATTACTCCGGTTATAGTTTCGACTATATCCCGTGGCCT
Source organism: Biston betularia (assembly GCA_905404145.2). Taxonomy (NCBI): domain Eukaryota; kingdom Metazoa; phylum Arthropoda; class Insecta; order Lepidoptera; family Geometridae; genus Biston; species Biston betularia. The sequence goes on from FR989877.1 coordinate 5,421,015, forward strand.
TCTTCATGGAGATAAACCTGAGCACAACGCGCGTGGTTTCGTCTTGCTTCGCACAGAACTACTACGCTACTTAGCTTTTATTATTTATTTATTTATTTATGTACAACATTTCACACCATCCTTACATGGTTTCCTTAATGTGATGGTGAAAGTCAAAATACATAATATTATTATAAAAATTAAAATGTCACATCAAATAAAATTCCTATTAAATCCATAAATTAATTCTATAAATACAATGCGATAAATTATCCAATAAATTAAAATTCAGTAAAATGCAAATCCATAAATAACAATAATTTACGTCATATATGCATGCGTCATAAGTAATCGCCATTTTAAATTCTGGTTCCGAATATACACAAATATATATTTTCTGAGCAACCCGATATAATTATCCATACTCTAGGAAAGACTGAATTTATTTATTAAACAAAATAAAAAAAGACCTTAAATACATAATACAAAATGAAACAAAATGAATACAAAAAAACTTAGTCTAAAAAAGAAAGTCTAAAGACTTGTATTTTTGGATTTTGTACATTTGAAACAAATAACCTCAAAAACTGCTGGACTGGTTTCGAAAATTCTTTCACCATTAGAATGCTACATTCTTCCCGAACAACATAGCCTATATTTATTACTAGAATTTAGTAAAAAAATCTGTACTAATAATATAATATTGTAAAGAGGAATGATTTGTATTTTTGGATTTTTGTATGTTTGTAACAATTAAACTCAAAAACCACTGGAATGATTTCAAAAACTCTTTCACCATTAGAATGCTACGGTCTCCCTGAGTAAGTCTCCATGTCCACCAGTGCGAAGCCGGGATAAGCCGCTGGTATGTAACAAAATTATGTATGAAAACGCTTGCATTAGCGTGGAAGAAACGAAAAATCTCTGCTAGAATCGAACAAATTTGAATGAAATTTGATATGGAGGTAGCTGGACCGTGGATTAACACATAGGCTACTTTTTATCCCGAAAACATGTAGCGGGTAACACCGCTGGGTGCAGCTAGTAAAATATAATCTAAAAACATTCTGTACATGGCTGTACAAAGCTTATAAGCCCCAGTCTCATGTACCGTGTTCATATTACGCATAAATGAAGGATTTATCAATACCGATACCTTGTCAGAAGGCTCGGGCTCTAATCTCAGGGAGATCAAGAGATAATGGGACGAGCCTACAGGGAGGTAAATGAGTTTAAGCAGGATTTTGTTAATCTTGGCATTAAAGCTTCAATTTCTTAAAGGGGTGAAAGACGTCGCGTTGCTGGAGGTATTTTTGAAGGATACAGAAAATGTTTTCTTGAAAAATTTTTAATTTTAAAATTTGCCTGTAAGGTGTACAAGTTTGATAAAAATCCATTAAGTAAAGAGAAAAAGAAACATTCATTTTGACACAAACAACAATACACTACAAATAAAAGAAAAAAAAAATCTCCAAAAATAACAATAAAAATATTTAGAAAGTTGTCGCTGTAGTGTTAAGTAACTACAAATATTAGTGCGATTTTAATTGTCTCCAAAAAATGAAGAGGTTCTCAATTTGGGTGGAGGACTTATGTATAGTTTTTAGGGTTTCGTACCCAAAGTGTAAAAATATCATGAACCGTGATAGTTAGACAGTTGAAAATTTGAGAGATGATGTATTTCCGTTGTCGCTATAACAACAAATACTAAACTCATACAACAAACGTGATTTTTTGTGGTTTTTATAGATAATGGTACGGAACCCTTCAAGCGCGAGTCCGACTCACACTTGGCCGGGTTTTTTTTCTTTCATATAGGTTTGTGGTTGACCCAACTCGCCTAGTGGTCTACGGTGGAGCATGCTCGCCTAGAAGAAACCGATTCACTCGCGACTTGAAGGCACGCAGATTGTATCTATCTGGGAACACCCACTCGGGCAGCCAATTCTATTGTTTAGCGGTTCGTACAATGAAGGTAGATTCGAACCGTTTAGTTTGAGTTATTGGTAACTTATGACTTTTGTTCATGTAGGTAGATCTCCTTAGCAGGAGGCCGTCTAGGTAGGTTCCACTACAATATCAGGTATTCTGCTGCCAAGCAGTAGTGTGTATACATTACTATGTTCCAGTACTGCAGCTAACATTCAAAAGTATCAAAGTAATGAGCGCCAAATCCCTGGATGCCCCGGATGCACCGGGATGCCCCGGTCTTTGTTTTGTTACTCAAAGTACTGTGTATCGCTAGAATGGTCATGGGCATGCGAATAAAAACAAAAACAGACTGACACTTACATAATTAGCAATTAAATCAGGATGGTCAGTCTCCAGTCCGTCGTCGAGGATGGTGACGACAACACCGCGGCCCGTGATGCCTTCCCGCCACGCTGGTATCACGTTCATATCTAATCCGCCACCTCGGTTCTGCAACAAGACAAAACAGTTAAAAAATTGGACAAGTACTCAAATACTTCCATAGCACAAGCTTTGCTTAGTTTGGGGTCAGATGGCGCTGTGTTTTCTTTACATAAATAATACAATAAAGTTATACACATACATCTATACATATACATACAGTCGGAGGACTTATTTGACATAAGCGATGACAGATCAGTGGTTATCGCGGTCGGTTTACACGCCGAAGGGCCTGGGTTCAAACCCCAACAATTAGGGTGCCGGTGAAGGAAAACATCGTGAGGAAACTATAGCATGGTGGTAGGGTATTTTCTAGTACTCGGCTGGCTAGCTACCACGCTCAAGTTGAAAATCTGGCGCCAAGCATCTAACAGTGTGTTCCGTCAGCCTCACTTGAGAACTAATTTTATTTCAGGCTAAGTGTACTAAGTGTCCGTAGACGAACCTAAGTTACCGACATAGCCCAACGGATTAGCAAGTTGAAGTGGCAGTGGGCAGGACACATAGCACGCAGAACTGATGGCCGATGGGGCTGCAAAGTTCTGGAGTGGAGGCCACGAACCGGCAAGCGCAGCGTAGGACGTCCACCCACAAGGTGGACAGACGACCTAGTAAAGACCGCAGGAACGCGCTGGATGCGAGCCGCTTCCAACCGGTCTTTATGGAAGTCAATGGGGGAGGCCTATGTCCAGCAGTGGACGTCCTACGGCTGAAATGATGATGATGATGATGATGATGATGAAGTGTACTATATCATCTTTGAAAGAAAGAAAGAAAAAGTTTTTATTCTGCAACATAAAAACACAAAAACAATAACGAACAAACAGTGACAAACAGTAACAAAATAAGGGCCACACCGTCACTTAACATCAGGTGAGCTGTGGTCAAACACCTAGCTTCTCAACCATACAAAAAAATTACTCTTCCGAATTAGCAATTTGCTATATAAATTATTCCTATTACTATACTATACTTATAAATGCCGTCTATTACAATAATTTACCCGTTCATGTTGTAACATCCAAAATATCTAGAGATGTTTTAAAAAATTCACAAAAAGCATCGCTTTCGACAAAAAATAAATTGTGATTTACGATTCCGCTTAGTGATAGTGACAACCTTTTATTCATACATTTGGCGTGAAATTGAAATAGCAATCTGCACAAAAAACCAATTTGCTTGTACGTTGTATAGCGTTCTGTCAATACGAATTCCCGCTACAGTGACTGCCGCAGATATTTCATTTCGTTTTTTTTTTCAATTCAGACGTATTTTTGAACGAGAATCTACTTACATTACTAAATTGAAAACGCCATAGGCAGCCCGTACACGTAGCGCGCGATCCGCGATCCGCGATCCGCGATCAATGATCGCGATCCAGACTGATCGTGTACGAAGCGAATTGACGGACTGATGCTCCGGATCGCATAATATCTAGAAATTTTGAAATCATGATCGCGGATCGCGGATCGCGGATCGTGATCATGATTGAACGTGTAAGGCGGCCCATACTCATACGAATAATGGACGTATAAATTCATACGTCAAATAATACTTTTCTTTATAGATAAAGATGATTTATTTGTATACAATACAAGAAATTTTATATTATGTTGATACTTATTGGATGTTCCAGTAGTTATTTTAATGTTGATAGATGGCGATGTGCTTTTACAAACGTTTGAAAGGCTATTTTAATTAAAATCAAATCAAAATTAAATTACATAATGTCAAAATTAAAATCAAATGTCAAAGTAAACAAATATTGGAATAAGGTTATGGTTGCCTTCGCCGGCAGCTCAAGCTCAACGTTGGGGTTTGAACCTTGAAGGTCAGAGTGAATAGGTATCTTCTAGGTCTGCGTGCTTCATCTTCGACCACATCGTCGCTTACCATCGAGCGAGTTGGTGGTCAAACGGGGACTTATCCGTATTAAAAGAAAAAAAAACCTACACCCTACGGCATGTGAACCGACCGCGATAACCACTAAGCTATCATCGCTATCAATCAAATCAGAATTACAATTGTTATTCAGAGTGTATATGTGAGTGTGTATGTTTTGTGCAAATAAGAAATATAAAAACATAACTCGCATTTAAAAACTACATTAAAAAAGTAATCATCGAAATTATGCTATAAGTAATGAACAACAGATACCAAAAGAAGTGATTTTAAACTTCAAACCAAAATGGGCTACATTGTATAGTATGCAAAAGGCTAGTAGTGTTTTTTTAATGCTCTGTCTTCCACCATAATTAAAAATTTAAGGTAATACGTCATATTGTTTTTATAATCTATAGTCTATTAACAAGTTTTCCATTCGTCGCTGAACACATTTAACGAGTCTTACGTAAACTTTGATAAAACCCATAAACTCTTAAGTTAGCAAACATTTTCATTCCCATTACGGAGCCGCAAACTTTCTTGAAAAATTAACATTGAGGGAAAACCGCGATGTCTTAATAAAACTCAAATTTTTGGCTTTACCTCGTCAATGTTTTAAGAAGCAGTAAACTCTGGAAAGAAAATTAAACTTCTCTTTCAGTTCTGAGAAAACGGTAAAGGAAAACAAACCGAGGTCAAATGAGTGCTAACGCTCTGTAACTTTACAGCTTCTGGACGATTTGCGCTCCAATATTTGTTGTTCAATTGAAAATGAATTTAATTTTATTTAATTTTAGTTGAAAATTAGTAGTGATTCTTCACTAGTGTTTTTGGTTTTTAATTGATAATGAAGAGTGTAAAAATGTTTCAAGTTTACTAGATAATGAATAGTATAGTAGTGTTTTAGATTTAAATGATAATGGACTTTTTAGGTACATTGAAAATGAATAATAAAGAATGTTTTATATCTAGAGCATAACTACATACATAAACATATATAGATAGTTATATATATATATATATATATCGTAGGACATTACACACAACATCATCTAACCCCAAATTAAACAAAGCTTGTACTATGGAAGTCAGATAACTGATAGAATACCAAAATACTTTTTTTTGTTAATACATACTTATGAAAAATACAGAACACCCAGACACAGAACAAACATTTGCATAAAGTTTGTCCTGGGTGGGAATCGAACCCACGCCCTTCAGCTATTGAAGCAGACATTCTACCAATAAACCAACTGGGCTGTTTAGTTCGAGTCTTGGGAATATCAACCATGAAGCGATGTCACTATGTATAAATATTCATACAGTGCAGCGATATGATTTGTCCGCATTACCGGCATAACTCCGAAAACTATTTTATCACGAACGGAGGTCTGATTGTACGTAAAACAATAAGGTAAGTACTTACTAGATACCACATGTGAGGCCATTTGGGATCGTTCAACTGAAATCTGGAGTCAGCTGCCCGCGTCCGCCCTTTTACTCTGGCTGTCTGGAAATTTCTTTTGGAGTCCGTTTCTCTTTTGGACGCTAATGACGGCGATGGCGCGTCATGTGTTCTAGAATCATCTGTGGATAATGTGACGATCATAAGGGTTTATTATAAGCGTTGCTTAAAGTGAAGTTAAAGTTAGTAAGTAGGGCCTTTGCTACTATATCACTGTCTTATATTACAATTTTTTTAATGTAATAGTAATTAGCCGTACGAGACTCTCTCCAGATGGTAAGAGATAACGCCAGTCCATGTTCATTTCAACGATACACACAACGTTGTATAGTAAAACAAAGTTCAAGGCGTCACTACTTTGGCGCTCATTAATTTGAGACTTTCGATGGGAAGTCTCCACAGCCCTATAATTTCGCTAGCTACAGTACCCTTCAAACCGGAACAGAATATCTGAATTATCAGAATACCTGGTGCTGCGGTGGTACCTACCTTGACGATCTCGTGCTAAGGAGATCTACCACCAAGTGAAATGTTTAGTCAAAAGCAAGTGTTCGTATAGTGGTGTAGTTTTAGAACGGAATGCAGATAGGCAGCCCGTACACGTAGCGCGCGATCCGCGATCAATGATCGCGATCCAGACTGATCGTGTACGAAGCGGATTGACGGACTGATGCTCCGGATCGCATAATATCTAGAAATTTTGAAATCATGATCGCGGATCGCGGATCGCGGATCGTGATCATGATTGAACGTGTAAGGCGGCCCATACAGTTGTAGTCTGCCGTGACAATCTTACGTGTTTATAAGATCAAAATGAGGGTAGGAATCGCAACACCCTCAGTTTTTTTATCGAGACTACCCGCACTCTCCAGTCAACTCTTGACAACGGCTATTGCAACATGGCGGAAACGCAATGGCATCATTTATAATTTAACAATTATAAATGATGTACTTATTTGTTAATGTCAAAGCATGAAAATATTTACTTCCTACTTAATTCTCAAATAAGCCAATTTAATTGTAATTTTTTTATAATAAATGTCTTTAAACTGAACGTCGAAATAATCAAACTAAACTTATTTCATGGTATTTTGTACGCGTGATAGATATAATTATGTCATCTACATGAACTTCACTGGAGACAAAATCTTCTCAACATTTTTACCTGTCAACGAAAAAAGTGGCAGCTCTAGAAAGTCTCGTTTCTTTCTGGATAGTGCCTTCTGCTGCTTCGCCCACCGGACCCTATCGTCTCCTTCCAGGCGGCCGTGGTGCTCGTGTGCTGGCGACAGCGACCTCTTTACGACCTTGGAGTGGTGGAAGTGGAAGTGGTTGTCGAAGATCTGCGGACAATGGAAAAGAAAATATTGAGCCGATTGACAGGTATGATAAATATACTTGATATAATAGACTTGAGCGTTTGTTTGTCTATGGACAATACAGCTGTTTTTATGCAGTTGGTTTATTATATTATGTGGTTAAAAAATAATGTACAGATTTCTTATTTAAAAAACCGACTTCATAGCCCTTGCCAAACGCACTGCTCCAATGAAACAGCGAGGTTTCGGAGTAAACGAAATATCGATGTATACAATTTTTAGATTTTTGTTGATTTTTAAAAACCGCTCTATTGATTTCGACAAAATTTGTATGAAACCATCTCTGAAGTACGATCTACCAAGCAAAAAAAGAAATATCAAAATCGATTCATAATTGGTGGAATTATCGCGTAATATACATACAAAAAGAAACACAGCCGAATTGAGAATCTTCTTCTTTTTTGGGTCGGTTAATAATAAATATTTATTTTAGAACACAGCTTTAACTAGCCTAAGCAAAGGTTGTATGGGGAAAAAAAAATGGGAATTGCGCCAATGATACTGTTTAGGTTAATGTAATATAATAAATTGACAGCCCTGTTGGTTCATTGGTAGTGTGTCTGCTTCGAGAGCTGTAGGGCGTGGGTTCGATTCCCACTCAGGACTAACATTTGTGTGACTAACATCGATGTATGTTCTGTGTCTGGGTGTACTGTATAAATTATAAGTATGTATTTACAAAAAAAAAAAGTATTTAAGTATTTTATCAGTTATCTGTCTTCCATAGCACAAGCTCTACTTAGTTTGGGGTCAGATGGCGCTGTGTGTAATGGTCCTATGATAAAAAATAAAAAAAATTAAAAAAAAAATAAATATCGTAGGATATTTCACATCGCCGTCTAGCCCTAAACCAAGAAAAGATTTTACTATGGGAACCAGATAACTGACAAAATACTTTTATATTTTTTTTGTAAATACATACAGAACACCCAGACACAGTGCAAACTTTGATCGTTGCACAAATGTTTGTTCTGGTAGGAATCAAACCTACACCACTCACTGGGCAATCAATAAGTAATACAACAGAAATAATACAGTATTTAAATGCTACTACACTTTAATATTAGAATAATTACATAAAATTATTAAACACTGTAGAATTCATTACATTTCAATCAACAATGTTAGCTCGCATAATTATAATTAACCGCATCACAGCTTTTAAATATAACCAGATTAAATTCCGATCACAGTCATACATTAATTTTCAATCACCAATTTGTTGATTGTTGCATAAAGCAAATAGAATATTATAACAGAAGAGTTATTATGCAGAAGTGTTTTATAGTATGTATTAAACATTTCTTTGAGCGCAATCCATTTTACAAATTGAGTAAATATGTTATGTCAATGAAGCTCACGAAATCCTCATTTTTGTGAAACACATTAACGAATTAGTATTCACTGTAAATATAATTATTTTTAATTGTTCGCAACTATTTTATTTTTTATAATAGATAGACTTGCGTTTGACCGCCATCCCGCCTGATGTTTAAGCGAAGATTCGGTCTACGGTGGAGCACGCTCGCTTAGAAGAAACCGATTCACTCGCAACTTGGAGGTACCCAGACTATATACTTACTATTTACTTCTTTTAGTAAAATTAATAAGTGGCTTGTCTCTCATTTTATTATTTATTTATGACCAACTTGTTACCCGCTACATGTTTTCAAGATAAAAAGTAGCGTATGTGTTAATCCAGGGTCTCGGCTACCTCCATACCAAATTTCATCCAATCCCGTTCAGTAGTTTTTGCGTGAAAGAGTAACAAACATCCATCTATCCAAACTTTCACATTTAAAATGTTAGTGGAGTAAAAGAAAGCACAATGTGCGATGCCAAAAATTAAGAAAAACTATTCTATTACCTGATAATGTTTTAACCCATAAGAGCGACGGAGACAAAAAATGATATTGCACTGTTCTAATAGCCGAGAAAACTAACATTTCCTGAACTACAGTTGTACAGTAAGTTATAGTCATAGTCGATCCTTCTGAAGGACTCGGGTCCGAGCCATTTATGAAGTCGTGTGGAAATCAGGGTGAAATGCACCCGACCAAACGACTCAGTGGAGCGTGTGAGTATTCGACGAGATATTTCGACTTAGTCTAAGCTGTTTGTTACAATGAATAATCAGATAAATAAATACCAGTACAGCCACAAATCACTGCTGCCAGATTTAAATACTGATAGCGATAACGGCGATTCAAAACTGATAGAATAAATCTAAAAAGCGACAGATTATGCACTTTCAAATTAACAAAAATTATAAACAATGACACGAACTACACACTCTCCTGATAGAATAGTATAACGCATGCCCATGACCATTGCAATGACACACAGAACTCTGAGTAGCAAAATAAAGTCCAGGGCATCGCCACTTTGGCGCTAACTACTTTGAGACTAACAATCGATAGTTAGTCTCAAGAGCCGCTAGCTGCAGTACCCTTCAAATCGCAACACAGTTATGTTTAGACACTACTGTTTGGCGGCTGAATATCTATTACTACGGCGGTACCTACCTAGACGTCCTGCTAAGAAGATCTACCACTAAGTAAACTTGTTACTTTTAACTAATCTCGCATAAGTTTTTCCGTTTACACATCTGTTATTAAAGAAATTGGTCTTTATAGATTATTTGAAGTAAGTCTTTGAAGCATTAGGACGGCGTGAATAAATGTAGCGTTACTTCTTAACATAGATTTGAAAAAATCTTCTATTACTTACGTAAAGTGCTATTTCCACCTTTTAGTACAAATTTGAATATATTTCTCCTCAAAGTGCGAAAGAACACAGACGCGTTTAATAAAATCTACAAGAAAAGATTACAATTTCTCTGGAAAAGTAGTTTTACAAGTAGCTTTCAGCGTTATATCACTAACAATTGTTTAAAAGGTATTCGTAGTTACGAAAGAAACATTTATTTCGTAACTACCTTTTCTGAAGCATGTCTTCTACAGATGTGTGGTGTGTACCAGTAAAAAAGTAATTTGTTAATTCATCGGCATCTGGATATAAAAAAAATATCGTGCGACAGTTCACACAGTGCCATTTAGCCTCAAACTAAGTAAAGATTATACTGCAGGAACTAGATAATTGATAAAATACTCATATACACAATCCCACTGATATTATAAATGGATGGATGTTTGTTATTATTTCAAGCAAAAACTACTGAACGGATTTGGATGAAATTTGGTGTGAAGGTAGCTGAGACTTTGGATTAGAATATAGGCTACTTTTTATTGCGAAAACATGTAGCGGGTAACACCGCAGGGCGCAGCTAGTATAACATATTATTTTTATAAAACACAATTTCTGTGTCGCAAATAAAATTCTTAAAAAAGTTGAGGCGAGAAAACAGCGACCACGAATGCACTTTAGAATTTTCATACGTAGGTGCCGTTTGTAAGCGTTCATAGGCTAAGCGGGCGTAGGTCACGATCCGCCCTGAAGGCTTACTTCTCATCTGAGAGTGCCGCAAAGATTCCCGCCGCTTTAAAACTAAGCCAGACAACGCAGGGTTCACTTTAACGTTTATAACCAGAAGCTTTAGCATTTCAATTTGCGAGAATTACATTTGTAAACAGGCAAATGTATGTAAAAATAATTCTTTCATTTACTCTCACCGTTCTGTCATTTACGTACTGAGTTGCGCAAATTAATATGCTAGAATCTCTGTTCTGTAAATCAATTGATTCGTTTACATAACAAGCCAGGCAGTTTGGGTTTCTTTTTTCTGTTTTTGGCATCGCATTTCGTACACTTTTCCAGTGTCAAGTATATTGTTAATTTCGAATAAGTATTTAATGATAAGTCAGAATTAAAATCACAGAAGCCAATGTCAAGTCCAGTCACGTCCTAGTAAAATAGTGGCAGCTTTACTAAAGCTTAGGAAGTAAATTCAAATACTTGGTGGTAGATCTCCTTAGCAAGAGGTCGTCTAGGTAGGTACCACCGCAGTACCAGATATTCTGCCGCCAAGCAGTAGTGTTTCATTACTGTGTTCCGGTTTGAAGGGTACTGCAGCTAGCGAAATTACAGGGCTGTTGAGACTAACCATAGAAAGTCTCCAAGTAATGAGTGCCAAAACAGCGATGCCCTGGACTTTGTTTTGCTACTCAAAGTTCTGTGTATCGCTGCAATGGTTATGGACAGGCGTTATCTCTTACAAGCGTTACAATCAGGAGAGCGTCTCGTTCGTCTCATTACTTTTTAAATAAAAAAATAACACATTTTACCAAATTGTAAAAATACTGTAGTGACCTACATACATCAGACGTGCGCGCCGGCTGACGCGCCGCCGCATACTGAGGGAAGCGCGATCGGAGCGCACATATTTACGTCGAGCGCGTCCGACAGCGCGACGCGCATTCCTTAGCAAGAGACAAGCGACGACATTCCGAAGCGGAGTTCTACAGCCGACTGACGCAGTATTTTAACTGCGTATATTTATATGAAGGCGCGACCGCGGCCGGCTGACAAACCGACGTTCCTGAGTAACGTACTCCGTTCACTACTAGTGAGTGCAAGGTGATGAAATTGTACATTAAGCGAACAATATATTTAATAAACCATTATAAGTTCCGCGATCGTTGTTTCATTTCTAAAATAAGTCTCAGTAAAGTAAGTGATAAATAAGTAGCAATAGGCAGCGAGCTAACGTACAGGTGCCTTACTCTGTAATCATCTGTAATCATACAATAAGGTACCGACTGTAATCATTACGTACACCAGCTCGCGTAGGGACTCGTTAGGCCATATATAGTAGCCGGCGTCTCGGCTAAAGTGGTGACCCCGATTTGGAACAAGTAAACCATGACGGAAGAGAGCGTCACTATAAAGGAAACAACCTTAGAAATGATTGGAGTCAGATCCCGAATTCCACAATTTTGGCGTGACAAGCCTAGATTATGGTTCGCACAGTTCGAAACTATGATCGCAAGCCAGAAGCTAGGCGACGAAAACAAGTTCGGCATGGTCGTCGCGCAACTTGAAAAAGTGGACGTGGAGCAAATTAGCGACATCATTCTAGCCCCACCTAACACCGGCAGATACGATGCTGTAAAATTACGACTGTTGTCCGTGTATGAAGAGTCTGAAGAGCTACAACTAAAGAAACTCTTAAACGAAATTGATCTGGGTGATCAACGGCCTTCACAACTGCTACGTCGCATGAGAGATTTGGCGCGTAACAAATTGCCGGATGAAGCTTTACGGATGCTTTGGATGGGACATCTGCCTAAGTCGATAAGAGCGGTTTTATCAGTTAGCAGTGAAGCTAAGCTCGACACTCTGGCAGCTATGGCAGACAAAATGCATGAACAGACAAAAGAGGTTCACAGTGTATGTTTCTGTCAAAGCCAGGCAACTACTTCGCAACAACAAGCACCGACTAGCTTATCAAACCATGACGTCGTTAGCATGATTGAGGCACTCACCAAGGAAGTCGCTGCCCTGAGGACCGATGCACATAATAATTATCACAGGCAATCGTATCGCGGGAGGAATCGATCTCGCTCAAATTCAGCATCAAGACAATATGGCAGAAATGATTCATCGGGTATGTGTTACTTTCATCGAAAGTTTGGCCGCGCTGCCTATAGATGTCGGAGCCCATGCAACTTTCACACATCGAAAAACTCGAACCAAGAGCATTCGGGAAACTAACGAAGACGGAAGCTGCGGTGGGAGCTGAAGTCAACGAATTATCTGCATACCGCCTATTCATAAAAGATTTAACTTCGGGGCTACATTTCCTCGTCGACACGGGAGCCAACGTATCAGTTTTGCCAGCACGTCCATCAGATAAACAAGATGTCACACCCGACAACTACCTTTACGCAGCAAACAAAACACCGATACCGACATTCGGGGAACGCACATTATCCCTGAATTTGGGAATGAGGCGGCCTTACAGTTGGAGGTTCGTGATAGCAGCAGTCAGTCGACCGATAATAGGCGCTGATTTTCTGCACCATCACAACTTACTCGTGGACTTGCGCGGCAGGAAAATAATTGATCGTGAAACACAAATACATGTAAGCGGATATTTAACACCATTGGCAGAAGGAAGCATTCGCACCATCGACGAAAGCATGCCATACCACCATTTGCTCGCAAGATACCCGGATATTACCAGACCAACCTTGCTGAAAAATTGTCATAGTGAAGTCGAGCATCACATAGAAACTACCGGACTGCCAGTATACGCCAAAGCGCGACCTCTTCCACCGCACAAGTACAAGGCAGCAAAAGAAGAATTCCAGGAAATGCTTAACCAAGGCATTTGTCGGCCGTCAAACAGCTCGTGGGCAAGTCCACTACACATGGTGTTAAAAAAGGATGGAACATATAGAGCATGTGGTGACTATCGGCGCCTGAACGCTATCACCGTACCCGATCGATACCCTATACCTCGACTGCACGATTTCACGTACAACCTTCAGGGCAAGAATATATTCTCGAAGATCGATTTGAAGAAAGCTTATTATTTAGTCAGGAATCGAGAGGAGGACATTAAAAAGACAGCGGTTATCACTCCATTCGGACTTTTCGAATTTTCGAGAATGTGTTTCGGACTACAAAACGCAGGCCAGACTTTTCAACGCCATATTGATAATGTGATGCGAGGCCTACCGGTGTTCTGTTTTGTGGACGACGTTTTGTTGGCATCAGAAGATGAAACAAGCCATCAGCAAGAGCTGGAAGAAGTATTCAAGAGATTGAACGATAACGGATTACAAATCAACGTAGCGAAATGCGTTTTCGGACAAAGGAAACTAGACTTCTTAGGATACACTATCACGACAGATGGAATCACTCCCACTGAAGAGAAAGTCCAAGCCCTTCGAACGTACCCGTTACCAGAGACCATCAATGACCTGCGCCGTTTCTTGGGGATGATAAACTTTTATAGAGAAAGTATTCCGCATGCGGCAGAACATCAAAAAGGGCTCAACGAATACCTTCACAACGCACGGAAAAATGACAAAAGGAAAATAAACTGGAATGACGACACCAGAGAAGCTTTTGAACAGTGCAAACAAGATGTAATTAACGCGACTTGCCTAACGTATCCATCAACAAATGCACCGTATGCGTTAATGACCGATGCATCAGAAAACTGTGCTGGCGCTGTACTTCAACAAAAATTTAACAGCCAATGGAAACCACTAGGTTTTTTCTCAAAGAAGTTTAATGACGCTCAAAAGAAGTACAGCACATACGATCGAGAGCTATTGTCCATATATATGGCCGTACGCTATTTCCGTCGGATGTTTGAGGGGCGGGAATTGGTAATCTACACGGACCACAAACCACTCCTTAACGCATTGGTCATGGACAGTAAAAACGAGACACCTATGAGGTCAAGATATTTGGGGTTCATTGGCCAATTCACTTCAAATATTCAACATATCGCTGGGAAATTCAATGGAGTCGCTGATGCGCTGTCAAGAGTTTCAGTGGAAGCGATAGCGTGCCCCTCGCCGATTAATTATACAGAACTAGCAACGAGTCAAAGAACAGACTCAACTTTAAAACGCATAAAGGAGGAACAGAAGCACATTGTACGGGTCGTCACTATCCCAGGCACTTCAGCGAAAATAACATGCGAAATGTCAACGGGTACTGCCAGACCTTACTTAACTGAAAGATTCAGAAGACCGACAATGACGACAGCGAGACTCGATACGTCAACGTGGGTACAAGAACTACCCACAGTTCTGCTCGGGTTACGCACAGCTATTAAGGAAGATATCGGTGCCAGTGCAGCTGAGCTCCTGTACGGGCAAACTCTACGATTACCTGGCGAATTCCATGGCGAACCCGTGCGACAAAGCCATTCACCTTCATATTTTATGAGCATGCTAACTGAAGCCATCAGAAAAGCTCAGGCTCAAAGGAAGACGAACATGTCACGGGCCACATTCGTTCACCAAGAACTACCAAACAGTACGCACGTATTCATCCGCAACGATGCGTATAGACGACCACTTACGCCTGCCTATAACGGTCCTTACCGAGTGCTCAAACGCAGCGAAAAATTCTATACCATTCAGTTACCCACCAAGATCGATAATGTGTCTATTGACAGATTAAAGCCAGCATTCTACGTTAACGATGACGTGGAACCATCACTAGAAAAACGAACGTACGTCACACGATCTGGAAGAGAATCAAAACCTCCTGTTCGTTTCGTCGTTGGGGGGGAGTGATGTAGTGACCTACATACATCAGACGTGCGCGCCGGCTGACGCGCCGCCGCATACTGAGGGAAGCGCGATCGGAGCGCACATATTTACGTCGAGCGCGTCCGACAGCGCGACGCGCATTCCTTAGCAAGAGACAAGCGACGACATTCCGAAGCGGAGTTCTACAGCCGACTGACACAGTATTTTAACTGCGTATATTTATATGAAGGCGCGACCGCGGCCGGCTGACAAACCGACGTTCCTGAGTAACGTACTCCGTTCACTACTAGTGAGTGCAAGGTGATGAAATTGTACATTAAGCGAACAATATATTTAATAAACCATTATAAGTTCCGCGATCGTTGTTTCATTTCTAAAATAAGTCTCAGTAAAGTAAGTGATAAATAAGTAGCAATAGGCAGCGAGCTAACGTACAGGTGCCTTACTCTGTAATCATCTGTAATCATACAATAAGGTACCGACTGTAATCATTACGTACACCAGCTCGCGTAGGGACTCGTTAGGCCATATATAGTAGCCGGCGTCTCGGCTAAAATACCACTATGTGGTATGTACATGACAAAAATCATAAATTAAAAAAAAAAATTGTTAAAATTGTTCCCGCCAAAAACTCCATTTAAGTTACTTGGAAAAGGTACATGATACTATTGACATTAAAAAAATAATTTTAGTAACTTGATAAACTGCCCATTAGAAAGGGTCGTCCATTGTATCTTCTCGTATTATCAAAACAAACATCTACGTAACAGGTCCGGAAATAAAATCTCTGTTTCTGACGAGGGAGAAAAAAGCTCGACCTTTTGGGATCGATTACGTGGTTACGTTTTTCTGACTGAATGGTTGGGTAAGGCTTCATGAATACCATTATTCCGTATCGGAGCCAATCTGAAGTACTTTTATACGAAACTCTCGCTGGAATGAACGGATATTGACTAAATAAGCTTTATAAATGTGTTGTTGAGATTGGGGATGAGGAATACCTAAAAAGGTAAGATGAATTACGAAAGTATGTTCGCCTTAACAAGGCTGAGCACGTATTACAGGGAACATTTCCCGAAATCAATCTCTTTACTCGACAGCAGGACAAATGAGACCATAACGTCGTCCATACATGGTGGACATTTCCCACGTACTTACATAATTATGTACAAAGTGTTTCGATACCACATTTTTTTATTCGTATTTTTTAATTTTACCGACAGCGACATCAAATCATCAACTGATTTTGATAAATATAATTAATTGATGGCAGAATATAGATAGATATAAACTCTTTTTAAACAAAAATAGAAAAAAAAGTAAAACGTAAGGTAAAGTTGGTTGGACAGCCCTGTTGGTTCATTGGTAGTATATCTGCTTCAAGAGTTGAAGGGCGTGGGTTCGATTCCCAAACATTTTATGGTATAAACAAATGTTTGGGTGTTCTGTATTTATTATAAGTATGTATTTACAAAAAAAAAGTATTTAAGTATTCTATCGGTTATCTGTTTTCGTATAAGTTTTGCTTAGCTTGGGGTCAGCTGGCGCTGTGTGTAATGTCCCAAGATATTTATTTATTGATTAGGTTTTACAAATCAACTTTTAGATCTCGTTTCGAACGTAAAGCAACTATGCAGTCTATAGTGGAGCACGATATACCAAAAGAGACTAATTTACTCTAAAATTTAATAATAAATAAATAAATAAATATCGTAGGACTATACACACAGCGCCACCTGGCCCCAAACTAAGCAGGGCTTGTGTGATGGAAGTCAGATAACTGATAGAATACATAAATACTTTTTTTTTGTAAATACATACTGATAATACATACAGAACACCCAGACACAAAACAAACATTAGTTTTTTCACAAAATGTTTGCCCTGAGTGGGAATCGAACCCACGCCCTACAGCTCTCAAGGCAGATATACTACCAATGAGCCAACGGGGCTGTCGTTTAAACTTCAGTTACGTTTAAAATTCCGTTTTCGTGGGTTTAGCTATATTCATTTGGTCATATTTTTAATGCCAAACACTTATTGGCGCGCCGTGGCAGTATAATGCCTGAATCAATAAATTAATGAGGTGTATGGAACCATACACCTCATAACTACAACAACCATACACAATATTTTAAGACTTAGTATTCAAAACAGTTCCTAATTTCAATTTAGTACCCTATCTAATAAGCTTAGTGCAATGCATTAATAAGCCTCTCACGTTTGCTCTATTATTTTAATTAGACCACAATTTAGTAGGGCTTTAGGCTAAATTCAATTTATGATGCCTGGTTTAGTTATTATTAACGTTCAATGCTATCTGTTACATTAATTACCTTCGTATTAGTTACAAGCGGACGCCTCGCGGTTTCACCCGCGTAGTTCCCGTTCCCGTAGAAATACAGGAATAAAAAGTAGCCTATGTCACCCGGGAATAATGTAACTTCCCAACGGTGAAAGAATTTTTGAAATCGGTCCTGTAGTTTTGGTTGAAATCGGTCCTGTAGTTTTGGTTGAAATCGGTCCTGTAGTTTTGGTTGAAATCGGTCCTGTAGTTTTGGTTGAAATCGGTCCTGTAGTTTTGGAGCCTATTCAAAACAAACAAACAAATTTTTCCTCTTTATAATAGTATAGATAGATGGATAGACTAACGGCCCGACCCGGCTTCCCACGGGAGGACCTTTAATTAAATTCTAGTAATTGATATAGCCTATGTTACTCTGGAACGAAACCAGAATAGTGAACGGGTATGAATTCTTAAACGCGTAAAATTTATGAATGAAAATATTTCCATCAAAATTATTTGTATCTATACAAAAGCAAGATCTTATACGTTCTGCAACTCACATACCGCCAGCATCACTTTATGAGATTAGATGTTTTCATTGAGCCAGACCCTACTCGAGATAAGCTTTTAATCCGAAATTATTGAGGAAAACTACACAGAAAAAAAATCGTTTGATGTGATCTCATATTTCATGTTTAATCCGCATAAAGATCCAATACCACGCAGGCACAAATAAATCGAAAAAAGCTAGTTACACGCAAAGTAATACAAATTTCAAATTGACGCATATATAGATATTCTGCCGCTAAGCAGTAGTGTGTGATCATTACTGTGTTCCGATTTGAAGGGTACTGCAGCTAGTGAAATTACAGGGCTCTTGACACTAACAATCGAAAGTCTCAATGTAATGAGCGCCAAAGCAGCGATGCCTAGGACTTTTTTTCTACTCAAAGTTCTGTGCATTGCTGCAATGGCCATGGATAGACGTTATCTCTTACCATCACGAGAGCGTCTCGTTCGTCTCATAAATTTGATATAATATTATGAGACGAACGAGACGCTTTTAATACTGCTCACCTACATATCGAGAATCTAGCCATTAGATACATTTTATTACCACGACTCCTAACATACCTAACTTTGTTTTGTTGCTCAAAGTTCTGTGTATCGCTACAATGGTCATGGGCAGGCGTTATCTCTTACCATCAGGAGATCGTCTCGTTCGTCTGATTACTTTTTTACATTAAAAAAAAAAATGTAGGTACATAGATTAAAGCGAAAGTTTGACTGTATGTATGTAGTATGTACCTAGTTTGTTACTACTTCACGCTGTTTAACGGTTTTATTACCGCGTACAAGTTCAGTTTTAACCACCAATTCGCCTGATGGTAAGCGATAACGTAGTCGAAGAAAAGGCACACAAACTTAGGAGATACCCATTTACTATGAAGTACTTGATCACCATACCACGCTATAGTTTTCTTCACCGGCAACTAAAGCTCATTGTTGAGATGTGAACCCACGCCCTTCGCCTCTACAGTATCACTGGACTTTTGGCAAGCGCAGATGACGTGTAGTTTAAGGGCGACTAGTGTTACAGTGTCGTTTACTTTTAAGGAAGAATAGAAATTCACCAATAATGTATTCACTTGATCTAAAAATGATGGGAAAGAGATTACCCGGATTTGTTCCGTTCCTTTTAATAGCGCACCGCTTTTCCTTTGGGAATTACCAGGGATATTCAGTGTATGCTTTGCAATCGGTTTGTTCTGCTCTCGGTATTTTTACGGTGTATTTTTCTTTCTTTCATTTTCAATTGGAACTGAACATTTGCTTTCTGTCAATCAGTCATTCTTAATTTGTTTGTGATAATGTATAATGTTTTGTGATTCAACCATTGTAGGTATATTTATGTAGAAAAAAAAAGATCAAAATTTATGTTTAGTAAACTTTTTGAAGAAAAAAATTACATTCCATGCATTTTTTTCATCCATTATCATAAAGTAAACGGTATGATCCACGATTTAAAGTAAATCCACGATTTAACCGTCCGTGTTGGCTTATTGGTAGTTTATCTGCTTCAAAAGATGTAGGGCGTGGGTTCAATTCTCACCCAGAGCAAACTTTTTGTGGTATAAAACAAATGTTTGTTCTCTGTCTGGGTATTCCGTATGTATTTACAAAAAAGTATCTAGATAAAAGTATTATAATTATCAGTTATCTGACTTCCATCATACAAGCTTTCCTTAATTTGGAGTCAGGTGGCGCTATATGTAATTACTCAAAGATGGTAAACAGACTAGCTAGGAATGGGAACTGGCTCTCAAGTGAGGCTGCCGAAACACACAATTAGGTGCTTAGCGGCAGAATTTCAACTGCTTATCATAAAACATCATATTGTACAACGAACAAAACCACATGCACTAGGCAATGTAAGCGTAATTTTTAGCGAAAACCTGCCGTATCGTATAGCTATAAAATAAAATGTTACAGCGTACCCAGCCTGTATATCTCTGTACCGCCACCGGTTGCCTGGCAACCTTTAGGCGGTCTCTTTGGATTTCGCTGTCAGGAATATACAATCAGTAGGATCCCTCTACGCGTTCTATTGAATGAAATAGCAATGATTTCTTTTTTAAATTACTAGCGGGATGTCCTGGGATCGCACGGGATAACAAAACTCAATTAACAATATAAATATAGCCTATGTCACTTAGTGATCTAATGATGAAAGAATTATTCAGATCGGTCCAGTAGTTTTGGAGCCTATTCAATACAAACAAACAAATACAAATAAATACAAATACAAATAAATTTAATGTTTCATAAAAGTATAGTACAGGTATGTATAGTAACCCTGCCTGCAGCTGTAGCCTTCGCTGTGTTGCTGCAGACAGTGTCTTCCCACTAAGGTTTAAAAAATAAAAAAACATTGAACACATTAACTTAAAAAAAAAAACATATATGATTTTTGTTATGAATTAACATATTTATGCGTGTGCGTGTGCGTATGTGTAAACAAATGATGAGATGGTGTTTTTTGTTTTTTTAATGGTTGGCAGGCTAGATGTTTGACCACGGCTCACCTGATGTTAAGTGACGGTGTGGTCGAAGATGGTAAAGCACACCTAGCAAGGAACACACCGTTAGATGCTTGGCGACAGATGTTCATTGGTCAAACGCAATGTATGTATGTATAAAAGTGAATATTCTATCAGTTATCTGATTCCCATAATACAAGCTTCGCTTAGTTCAGAACTAGATGGCGCTGTGTGTAGATGCGCTCATCATTAGCGAAGAACTAAAAAGTCGACATTCCTCTCATTCCTGATTTGCCAAAAATTCATAAAAAAATTACAGTTTCGACACATAATAGTATAATTTTATACTACACATATTTATGTACGTAGATGTACAGAAACGTTCAAACGTTTAGAGGAGGCTTCAGGTGACCAGAATGCTGGTATTTACTTTGGTCAAAAGCTAAACATTGCCATCCAGCGTGGCAATGCTGCAAGTATTCTGGCCACAGGCCAGAGTCCAGTCCGTCAGAGGTCCTCCTCTGACGGACTGTTTTTTGTATACATTTTGTAAATACTATTAATTTAAGTTTTTTTTTATTTTATTTTTTAAATTACTATGTACGTAGACGGCAAAAATCAGAACACTGATTTTCACGTAGTCGGGTTTAATAAATAAGTATCAAAACATATTCAAATAAATCCTTACTGGTTAAGTTTTATAAGTTCCTCCCCACACCATAACAGTAAATATTCCTGAGCGCTCAAAAGTTTCAAATAGACCCGTAAAATAGGAGGCAAGGTAAACGCAGCAAATAACGACGGAATCGTGTAGCTGGCAACTTTTTAATTCGGAAAATGTTCAGTAAGTTACTGAATCAACTTTTTAAATGGTTTTTGGTGCCAACGTAAAAAAACATTATCACATTTTAACGCCTTTTGATTAATTATAATAAGTATTTTTAATTGTTGTGAAATATTACTGATTTAGTAGTCATTTGAGTGAGTGAGTTTTAGTGGAAGTGTTTAAAATAATATCGAGAAATATAACACGTTTTTTTAAGTGTCCAAAATTTTTATAAAACCCTCGTGTACAGTTTCTCCGCCGTTTAAGGGTGTAACTTAATTTGGTTACCTTTAATTACAACTTCTTCAAATATTTTCGAAGAGAAACCCTTCTAGCCGTGTTGAGCGATTTTGGATAATGTGTTTAAAGTTGTCAGTTCTGTCGGCAATACCAATGATTGCATATCTTCTTCTATTCTATCAGTTATTAAAATTTATCTTGCCTATTTTTTATGATATTATTTATACTGACAAATTCAAAGTACCTCAGAATTAAAGAAAAAAAAGTATACTAAAAAGGTTTTGACGATTTCTAATCGTATTTGGGACTTGAACATGCTTACGGTAAATATTTAGAAAAATACTAACAAAATATCAATAAGGTAGGTAATTAGGTATGTTTGTTAACGAAACAACTCAAGTCTTTGATCTAATTAATTAAGTATGTCAAATAATTGGGCTGCCTATTCCAATATTAAGAAGCGACTAGGTATTCTACGACGTAAAAAATACTGAAGACTTTATTTTCACGTATTTCATTATTTCGGTAAAAGACGTTGTCGCTTCCGAGAATTCTCTAATCCTAATTAATTTTACAGCTAGAATAAATTAAAACAAAGCGTCCTTCTCTAATTAGGTGAATCATCACAAATTTCGCTCTTCGTCGACTCGGAACATCACCGACACGTATTTTTAATGTATTTTTTTTTTTAATTTTGACTCCAATATTATAGCCGCGCATATTGATTCTGATAAAAGTGTGATTTATTCTTTACTAGCTGCGCCCCGCGGTGTTACCCGCTACATGTTTTCGGGATAAAAAACAGCCTACATTCTAATTCAGGATCTAAGCTACCTCCATACCAAATTTCATTCAAATCTCTTCAGTAGTTTTCACGTGAAAGAGTAACAAACATCCATCCATCCAAACTTTCACATTTATAATAATTATTACTGGTATAGTGGGGTTGTCACCAAGTTATAAGGCAGAGTGCACCCAAAACTGAAGATAAAAAAATACATTTTTTTATTTTATTTTTTTTATTTTATTTATTGATACACAAAACAGAACATAGTCAGAACAGATAAATAATTTGCTAGGTACAGTTTTGAGCCAGACTATATACCTAAACAAGTGTATACAACATGACTATAAATTTAGAAGCATTTTACTAACATTTAAAGTCTAAGATATTTACTTATAGAATATAAAGCTATACGATGCAAAAGTGAAACTAACAAATAAATTTTACTTACAACTTAACTTACTTTTGTTAAGTAACGATGTGGTCTAGAATGGAGCACGCTTATCTAGAAAGAATCTGTTTACTCTGGCTTTGAAGACATACTTTTAGAGTCTGCAAAAGAGTTCCACATCCTCACCGTACGAGTAAAAATGCGATGCCAGCGCGAATCGTCATAAAGAGCAGCCTCCTTTGATCCTTATCCCGTGCGGTAAAATACACATTCATTCGCAAACTTTCGCATTTATAAAATTAGTGTAATAAGGTTGCATACGGTGTGGCAGAGCCCGGAGTACCACAAGGTATAAAACTCGACCACTTTCTTAAATCAGGTGCGATGAAATAAAAGAGGTTTCAAATAAAGCCTCATAGCAGAGTAAGTGGCAATAAGCCTACATTTTCCACGCCATATCGCGAGCCGAGAAGCTTCGCATCATGCCCTAACAAGGTGTCTTAGCCCCGGGAACGGAATTCACCAAAATATTCGCAGAATTTGTTGGCGAAACTGTGTTATTCCCTCAAACATTAGCATTTGCCGTTTAAATTATCTAAAATAAGGATTTTAGGAAGACGAATAACAGAGGAAAGCTGAAAGCATGTCGTGTAATTATGTCTATACAAATTATCCGAAAAAGCATGATCCTTGAGACAAAATATTGTTTAAGGACAATAGAGTTGTCTCATTATTTGCGCCAGTAGTTCTAATATTTCTTGTTTTAATTAAAATTATGGAACAAATTAAAGACAGAACATAAAGTTCTGTTTATAAATCTCTTGCTAATTTGATGTGAAATATTTTATTGGTTCGAATTTATATTGCGGACGGTACCATACAAGGTTAAGTGCAACGGTTATCATCGATCGTTTAGGCTTATCCTGTACAGTAACTAAGCTAAAAATGTCATTAGTATTTTGTGACGTGTTTTGTTTTTTTTTTGCCGAAAGATAAATAAATATATTAGGGCATTTCACACAGCGCCATCTAGCCCCAAACTAAGCAAAGATTGTACTATGGGAAACATTTATCGTCGTAAATATTGTCTATCCTGATAGGAATTGAACCAATGCATTGTATTATAAGTATGTATTTACAAAAAAAAAAAAAATTAAGTATTCTATCAGTTATCTGACTCCCATAGTACAAGCTTTGCTTAGTTTGGGGTCAGATGGCGCTGTGTGTAATGTCCTGCGATATTTATTATTTTTTATTATGCCTTTTTCTTGAAAGAGATATTCTATGAAATGAGCTAGCAGATCAGTCAGACGAATTTTTCTGCAGGCATCTTAGTTATTATTAAATAGACAATAACTACTAATTACTAATTAGTAGATTATTGGCTATTTAATCTACTAATTTAGGAATTAGTAGATTGTTTTTAGCTATTTTTAGTTGATGAATAGTTGTGAACATCTTCCATAGGGTGTTGACATTTTTTATTTTCATTTTTTTAAGTATATAATTTTAAATTACGATAAATACCTACTTTTGACTTAGTTTTACCGTTACGTGTAATCTTTTTTACGAAGGCATTCAATGAAACACGCTTGGTGAAACATGCATGGTGGTAGGTAACTCTAAAGTACATACTCGACTGGCTAGCTACCAACCTCAAGTTGAACATCTGCTGCTAAGCACAGTGTTTCGGCAGCCTTACATGAAAGCTTGTTTCATTCTAGATGTGATTACCATCTCCAATCATAATGCCACTTAACATCAGGTGTATGTTTTTTCCGAAATGTATCGCACACCCGACTCTACATATTGAAAATGCCTATCGGTAGACCAAAATATATATATGTAAAAAACACGGGTCTTAAAAAAACTCCAAAATACATTGTTAATTTATTTATTTAGTCATTTGGATCACCAACACTATATATATATCACAACAATCATAACGGTCATCAACACAAAAAAAAACAAAAACTAGGTGTTACAGCAATTATAGGTGACGACGACTTGCATAAAGTTAACAATTACTTACTATCAAAAATTAGGAAATGTCAGTTACACAGTTAACGTAGTTGAGTTAATTAATAATAATGGCAAATGTATTCGTAAGTCAAATTAATTAATATTCAATCAAAATTAAATAAAATTTAAATAATTTAAAAATCATAATAATTAAAAATGAATAAGGCATAATAATTCAAGGTGTCAAGGACCTAATAGATCGTTTGAAAGAAAGCAAACCACTGGAAAAGATATCGATATCGTGCCAATCTAGCTAGAGGAGCAAAGTGTCTCAAATTGGAGTACGGGGTAATAAAAAAATACATTTTGTTTAGACATACTATTAAGTCACAAATAGTTCCTATTTTCAATTTTCTTTCGATTAATCTCATATAAAAGGATTTGCGAGCGCACTAGTGCCCTACAAGACATTTTAATCAATAAAAATAAAACTTGAACCATTCACGAACATAAGAACTCCATTACGCTAACTGCAAGTTCACTCAATGGTATTTGCGACAGCGACACGACTATAGAGACTTCGTGCGCGATGCAAGAATTGATTTCACAACAAGAATTCATTGGAAAGGGGATCCGGGCAAACGCAGTATAGTGAAAACGTGCGCTATTGTGAGAGGCAAGCTTTTAACGCTTCCAGGCTCTCCGCCCGATCGCCCACTCAGTTGACAAAGGTGCAACACATAAAAGAAGAGCGGGTAAAAATAGCGACTACGTTTCATGGTTGATGTTACAAAAACTTGAACTAAATAGTTCGATTCTGCATTCATTGTACGAACACACTTAAATTCAATTAAATTCTTGAACTCGAACACGAATTCAATGGAATTTGCTGCCCGAGTGGGTATTCCCTGATAGATACAATCTGGGTGTTTTCAAATTTCGAGTGATTTTTTTCTAGGGGAGCGTGCTTCACCGTAAACCGCATCCGCATCGCTTAATATCAGGTGAGTTGGAAGTTAAACGCAATTTGCAATCTAAAAAAATAACTGAAAATAACTTGACCAATTTGGAATTAGGTAATATACGTACTACTTAGCAGTTATGGCGAGAACGCGAAAAAATCACGTGACTTCAATGTATATTACATTGCAGTCCAATCTATGATTTCTCTAACCTATCCGCTTACGCTCATTAATTAATCCAAGTGCGCCTCCATAGCAGACGGCGTGGCGCCTTACCCTCCTACACAAGAACATTTGCTTTAGAAATTGCATCGCTCCTCATAGTATTTTGTTTCTTACGAATGTCTAATTACCACACTACCATTTGTTTATTGTAGTGGTTTATTCTAAGAGTTTAACAACTCCGAGATCCTTACGTATTTTAACATCTAAATCCCAATGATAAACAAAATAAATTATATAATGTGATATAGAACAGAAAAGGTAAAAAAAAAAAACAAAAAGACGATGATAAAAAGAAAAATGAAACAATTAAATTACATAGATACATTTTTCAATACACAATCTAATGTCAGAACGTGTTTTCTCTTTAAAAAGAGAAAAGTCAAGAAGTAGGTATTCAAAGTTGTAAAATAACTAGGTTCTTAAAATTACTACTCATATTATAAACCATTTAACACACTACATTTTGATATTTCGCACGATGCAGTCTAATGGCGCGATCTGTAAGGTCTCATTTATCAGAACCAAAATATGGCGATTACGTAAGTACCTACGCCAAACTAAAAACAAAAAAGAAATAAACTGGAGTACTACTTCAAGTTATACGTAAATATAGCCACAAGATTTTTCTAACATTTTGTGGAGACAAACGAACAAATTTGTTTGTTTTTTTAGTGTTATCTTTGATTAAAATTTCCATTCAGTCCATCATACTAAATTACATTTCTAACTTTACGAAGTTGTTTGGTATGTTATGTAAATTTTGTTTTTTTTTCATGTTCTAATTTATTAGCTGAAACTAAAACCTAATTCCCCTCGCTTGCGCTGCTTAGGTTTGCAAGCCTTATTAGAATTGCAGATCTCCGATGTGAAAGCCTCGTGTGTGAAATGGCATTTATCTTTAAACATGAAACATAAGTACGACTGTATTAAAATTATGTTCTTTACGTCAAAACAAACTTCCTCGGCATTTCATAACAGAACAGTGGGCACACAGTCAAAGCATATTTAACGTTGTAGCTGAGTCATAATGAGATAAGAACGTTTTACGTAAGATGTTTGAAACAAAGGAAATCGTTTTAATCCACGAATACATACACTTTCATGTCTGTACATAAATGTAGCCGTAATGCGTTCTAGCTTCGCCATACGGTTTTATAAGTTTTTTATTTATTTTCTACACTCTATAATACAAAAGCTCTACAGAATTAGTTGCGAAGCCTTGCACACTGACGTAAAGTCGCTTGTTTATCTGTCTTCTATCGGATAGATTTCGGAGAGTGTGCCTTGGAATTGCATAATTTGGTTATAACCTGCCCCTTTCTATTACAGGACGGCTAGGCAGATACGGCCTAAGCACTATCCAGACATGGTGAACATTCTCCACGTGATTACTAAACGCTTTGATTCTACATTCTTCATACGTACAGCGAGGATGTGAAACTCTCTGCCGGCGTCTGTTTTTCCCGCGAATTAGAATTTGGGTGTCTTCAAATGCAAATTAAACAAGGTACGTGCGTCATCTTAGACTGCATCCTACTTAACATCAGGCAGGGTGTGGTCAAAAGCAAACCTATTTCAAATTAAAAAAAAAAATACAAATGTAATATTGTATAGTAAATAGGTGAAAATTTCTTGGTCTTATAAATTTCCTTCGTCATACGCTAACTACATGCACAAAATTTAACTAAGCGATGTTTTATAACCAAGAAGCCTTTACACATTTTCAACGCAACGTGATATCTGAACTACTTTTTTAAAATCTGTGTATAAAGTGTTATTCGTAGTTAAAAGAGATTACTTTTTTTTTTGGGATTTTATGGTTTGGCTACAAAGGCCTTTGAACCATGTCATTATTTGCGAAGAACGAATTCATGTCTTACATCTATAGTTACAGTCAAAGTCTAGTATTGGTCAAGTTCGTGTCAGTCAAGTCCAATCATGCTTTAGTAAAGTAGTGGCGACTTTACTATAAAGCTTCGATGGAGTTTTGGAAGCAACACGAAAACTCATGTTTCACCACATTATATCATTATCCCACACTCACGCTTGTAATTCGGCACTTTATGAATAAAACACCACCATTTTTATGCATAAACACTCGACAAAACACTAGTTTTGGAAAAAAATACAACGGAGCGACACGACTCTTCCCGCGTTCCCGCCAAAACTCGTATAAAGTGTTATTCATAGTTAAAAGAGATTACGCTAGCCTATGACCACAGATTATAAACTAAGTCCAGTTTGAGTAACAGAACTAAATCCAAGGCATCGCTGCTTTAGCGCTCATTACTTTATTATTACCTATCGTTTGCCGATAGACATTCGATGATGAGAATATTAATTTATTCTCAAACTGGATTGCAGTATTACGGTTAAAATTTGCTACATTTTTTTAGTTTGCCATAAAGTTGTTAAAAGTATAAAGAATCATTTATTCGATACAATACAGACAGAAATCTGCTAACATTGTGACGAATAAATGGTTAAAACAATAAACAACACCAAATATAAGATACAATATGAAAATACAGTCATTCTGTTGAAATAAACTTACGTTGGGCATGCGCTATAGAAGTTGTTCTTAAAATATTGCTAGCAACCAATAACTCTATTACTTTGTAGGATTTGTTAGATACCAGCGAAATATGTTACAAAGTATTTTCACAAGCAAAACGTGTGTTCATTCTTTTTATAGCTGGTTTGTACTGCGTGTACAGAATACGAAAGTACAATCTCTTGTCCTGTTGTACAGTATTTTACAACAATAGCCGCGCTTGTCTGAGAAAAGTTTTATTGTGAACATTGGTGAACTATGATATGATACTATGCTGATTTGTTCAACTCAAGGCTACGACAGCAATATAAGCTTGCTATTTGTAAACAATGTTCTCATGGGCACTATTTGTGCCAATGTGTTAGCAGAATGCCCGTCGCATGCACGGATTGCACGGTGTCTACAGGGTTGAAAGCCATTGACAGAAATAACGTTTGCCAGAAATTGTGTAAACAAACCCGATCCACATTCCGTCTTCAAATGCTTGAAATTTTCTCGCTCACATCACTGTTTGCACTATATTTGAATAATTCATTATTTATATATAACATGTACTCGTATTGTGGGGAAGTAGTAGTTTTCTGAGTGTAAATAGTTCAGTTTATTTAAAATACTGTAAAGTTACACGGATTAAAAATTCTTCTTCATAAGTTATCAAAGCAGAACCTACGAGAGTTGAGATGAGATTCAACTTATCTTATTATTTTAGTTTAGCTGAATACTTGGTACTTCGTAGCCGGTGCGATAGCGCTCGGCCTTCAGCCCCGCATCTATACGAACCTTACTCAAAGTATCACGAACTCCTATAAAATAATACTTTATTTTACATGTTAAATCATGTTAATACATTGGACAATTTTGCGCTCATCGTTTCGCTTTTATCGTATTTAATAAAATAGTGTATGTCTACGTAGATACGTGGCCAGCTTATTAGCGATCCACTGCTACAAGTAAGTATTTTGTGGTGATAGCTCTGTGGTTAGCACGGTCAGTTCACTCGCTCAAGAGCATTAGTTCAAACCCCAAGAATGAGCTCGAGCTGCCGATGAAGGAAAACGTCGTGGGGAAATTGCATAGTTTGGTGGTAGGGTATTTTCTAGTACACGGCTGGCTAGATTCCACTCTCAAGTTGTACGATTGTGAAAATATAGACAAAGTGTGTTAACCGGTTTGATCGTTAACTTTTATTGTTTATTTAACCTGAAAATATCTGTATAAAGTTATAAAAATCCCACTAATATTATAAATGTGAAAGTTTGGATGGATGGATGAATGTTTGTTACGCTTTCACGCAAAAACTACGGAACGGATTTGGATGAAATTTGGTATGGACTCTGGATTGAAACATAGGCCACTTTTTATCCCAAAAACATGTGGCGAGTATTACCACGAGGCGCAGCTAGTAGTGAATAAAGTCAATTTCAATACTCCCTTCACATAGCTTTTTTTAAACCATTTTATTTGGTGAAAAATGAATTTATTTATCAAATCCAACAATACCATCACGCTTTCCCTGTTTTTCCGTATCAGTAAATTTTTACAATGACCTGAGCTCGTGTTCGAGATCCGTCGTTAGCGAGATGTTAACGCCATTTGCGTATTTCATTCGCATGAAATGTGCAAATAAATCATTATAAAACACGACCCTTATGCAAAATAATGGATGCAAAATAAAACATCGCACATTGGTTACATTAATAGACTATCCCGCAGGAGTGAGGTTCGCGAAGTAGGATTGCGTGTGAGTTGTTTTCCTTTTGTAGTTTTAGAAAATGAGTTTATTTTTGTTCTCTCGATCTATTGGTTGTCATATTACCTCAATTGGTACCTACTGGCTCTGCTCAAGAAACTGTAGGCCCTGGGATCAATTTATGTGATTAAGATGGATGTTTGTTTTGTGTCTGAGTGTCCCGTACGTATTACAAGTATGTATATATGTATTGTATATATATTATACGTATACGTATTAAATTCAAATTATTTATCTTGCATATTATCATATGCGTTATTTAATTCCTAGATTAGTAATAGTTGGTACCTAGATTTTGTTGGGCACTGATATTTATTTATTTTAGATTCCGGTCTTAATTATGTTTCCTATTACTTTCATTTAGATTAAAGCTCCCATTAAAGCGACGGAGAGAAATACACTAAAAATAGATAGATAGATATAACTCTTTATCGTGCACATCATAAGAGTACAGAGAACAAAAAACCTTATTAACTAGTGCCACATTGTTTTTTATTACAAAAAATTGGCTTGCGTTTGACGGTCAACTCACGAAGATGCGGTCTATAGTAGAGCACACTCGCTAAGGAGGAACCGATTCACTTTCGAATTGAAGGCACCAAATTCCATTGCTTGACGGTTCGTACAATGAAGGTAGATTCGAATCATTCGATTCTAGGATAGAACAAAACAACATAATTTAATCGAATGTATCGAACGAGTTTCATCAATTAATAATAATAGTACAAGAAATGGTGACAAATCAACATGATGGACGTACTAAACTCTGTAAACAGTCTAAATTCCTAAAATTTGTTAGCATGCATTTGAAAATTGTCCCCTAGAGGCGATAATTTCTGCCAACGGTTCATAGAGGTAGTTCGTTCAATAGAAATGACAAACACTAAAGTTCAGTTACCTCACGTTGCGAATTGTTGACACTTGACAGTTGTTGGTCGTATATGTTAACTTGTGCAGTTCAATAACCTTAACAGAGTATGTAGTAAAGTTCTGTTGTCATTAATTTCAAGATCAAAACACGAGTCGATAGTAACTACATTAAAATTTCGAGTATTCGGTTAGTCCTAACGTTAACTGGAAGAGGTTTTATCTATAAGGCCGTTACTTAAACATTATATCGGTATCTTTTATATAACATTTTTGTAGCGATCATAGCTCGGTGGTTAGCGCGGTCGGTTCGCATGCCGAAAGGCGTGGGTTCAAACCCCGACAATGAGCATGCATGGCATGGTGAGCAACCCATAGCATGGTGATACGGTAATTTCTAATACTCGGCTGGGTAGCCACCACCCTTAAGTTGAAAATCTGCTGTCAAGCATCTAACGGTGTGTTCCGGCAGCCTCACTTGAGAGCCAATTCCATGCCAGGCTAGGTGTGCTTTACCATCTTCGACCACACCGTCACTTAACACCAGGTGAGCTGTGATCAAACACCTCGCCTGTCAAGCATGAAAAAATAACTTTCTCACAGTTTTTTGTTTAAATAGGTACTTGATAGAATTTTTTTCCCCATAAATTGAAACAAGTTTTTACACTAACTCTCCGTTGCAAAGCATTATTAAGTCTCCGTTTAACATCGTTATGCTGTTATTATCCATGTTCATAATTACATTTACGCTCTCCTCAGAGTAATAAACGACTTAATATCTTCAAAATAAACTTAAAGGTCTTAGCAATATAGCGTCAAGCGTTTTCATAACTTCGTAAAATATTATAGGAAGAGTATAAAATGAGGAGGAAACTCTTATTTATCCTCAGTTTATGTATGTGCATAAATTATGAACAGATTAGGTTCATATTCCGATAGAAGTGGAAAGTTCGGCGAAGATATCAATGTAGGTATGTGAGATAACTTCAGAAGATAAAGTATTTTGTTTCAGGGGCGGTTCAAGTGTAGTTGAAGAAGTAAGAAAATTTGCATGGTGGTAGGGTACTTTCTAGTACTCGGCTGGCTAGCTACCACCCTCAAGTTGAAAAATCTGCCGCCAAGCATCTAACGGTGTGTTCCGGCAGCCTCACTTGAGAGCCAGTTCTATTCCAGGCTAGGTGTGCTTTACCATCTTCGACCACATCTTCACCTAACATCAGGTGAGCTGTGGTCAAACAACCATTAAAAAAAAAAAACCCTGATGTTAAGTGAAGGTGTGGTCGAAGATGGTAAAGCACACCTAGCCTGGAATGGAACTGACTCTTAAGTGAGGCTGTCGGAACACACCGTTAGATGCTTGGCGGCAGATTTTTCAACTTGAGGGTGGTAGCTAGCCAGTCGAGTACTAGAAAGTACCCTACCACCATGCTATGGTTTCCTCACGATGTTTTCCTTCACCGGCAGCTCAAGCTCATTGTTGGGGTTTGAACCCACGCCCTTCGGCATGCGAACCTACCGCGCTAACCACTGAGCTATCATCGCTACAGGTAAGCTGTGGTCAAACGCCTAGCCTGTTAACCATAAAAAAAGTGTTTGCTTTGCTTATTTTAGATTACAAGTGGATCATCATTATCATCATCATTTCAATCGCAGGACGTCCACTGCTGGACATAGGTAATGAGACGAACGAGATGATTTATTGAAGAGCTTAAATTTCAAGCTAAATTACAAAGCCAAAAGTTTTCATTTCGGAGAGTGTGCTTCAGAACTACATGGCCTATTCTCCTATGCCCATTTTTCTATCGGACATCCAGCGGCTCAAAAAAGCGACATTGTCGTCAAACAAAACGATTTGATTTCCCGTTCATTGTGCGGACTTTTAGACAGTGGAAGCAATTTACTTGGTGGTAGATCTCCTTAGCAGGAGGTCGTCTAGGTAGGTACCACCGCAGTACCAGATATTCTGCCGCTAAGCAGTAGTGTGTAAACATTACTGTGTTCCGATTCGAAGGGTACTGCAGCTAGCGAAATTACTGGGCTGTTGAGACTAACCATCTAAAGTCTCAAAGTAATGAGTGTCAAAGCAGTGATGCCCTGGACTTTGTTTTGTTACTCAAAGTTCTGTGTATCGCTGCAATGGTCATGGACAGTCGTTATCTCTTACCATCAGGAGAGCGTCTCGTTCATCTCATTACTTTTTACATTAAAAAAAAAAGCGCTGCCGGAGCTAGTGTTCCCCGTTGGATTTAATCTGGGTGTCTTCAAGTCGTCAATCAATCGGTATCTTCTAAGTAAACGTGCTCCATCTTAGACCACACAAAACATCACTTAACATCAGGTGGAATGGCGGTCAAACGAAAGCCTATTCCTTCAAAGAAATTTGTTTTTGACACAGTTATGGGATCTTTCTCGATAATTATTATTATTGAAAGAATCAGATACACCATTGGTATGATGGACAATGAATGGCAAATGATAAATCCATAAAGTTTGAGCTCATTAATTAGTTATTAACGGTAATTTTATACGTCCTTCTAAATGTATCACATATCACTCGCTTACTCGCATTTTTTATCGACACTCCACAAAACCAGGCTCTTTCGCTTATATTGGTTCTGTCCACAAACTTGCGGTCGGATTTCAACCGTGTAAAACGAGTTCAAATAAAACTACGTGTATGCAAACTTTAAATTAAATTTGCAGGAAATCCAGTGCCATAGAGCAGAGGGATGATTCTAGAACAATCGACACAGTATCTCATAAATCAATCACATTCCAATGACATGCCATGAAGAAGAAAAAAAACATAAAAATTTCTTTAAAAGCAATCCACTTTACAAATTAAGTGAATATATTTATTTCTTTATTGCATACTTTAAAAAAACATGTAGGTACAAAAGGAGGGCTTAATGCAAAAAGCATTTTTTATCTACCTACAACCATATTTTATTTACCACAGTAAATGAAACAAACATATGACATATATTATGTCAATGAAGTCCTCAGAACCGTAATTTACACATAAATTGTGTCTACACTGTAAATAGAATTACATATATATTGCTTGTTGTAAGATTTGTTTTTTGTAACAAGTGACTTGCCTGTAACATTATTATTATTATTAATGGTCAATCAATTGGTGGGTTGACAGTAATCAGTAATAAATATTACTGATTACTGTCAAAGAATCTGTCAAATGTCATGACACGCAGATAAAGTTGTGTGTACAAAGAAAACCAAAATCTTAACTTTTTTCTATAACGTTTTATTATGGAAATAAACTAGCAGCGCTGTGGTTTCACCCGCTGTCATATGCACACGCTCATCCTCGCCCCCCACACTCAGTTACACCCTTAAACACTTTCTCATTTTGTTCACCATAAGAAGCACATCTACTGCTAACTTATTGTATCCTAATATTTTTTTAAATTAACTATGCAAAAGCAGCGTGCCTGAATTGTGGCAAGTGGTAAAGGTATAATCTCTGTATAAAGTATACAGGAAAAAAGCACATGACTGTAAACAATAGTTTCAACAGCAATTTCAAGTCTATAATTTTCCATCTATCTATATAATTATATACTATTAACAAAGAGGAAAGATTTGATTGTTTGTTTGTTTGTATTGATTGGGCTCCGAAACTACTGGACCGATTTCAAAAATTCTTTCACTGTTAGGAAGCTACACTATCTCCGGGTGACATAGTTTTATCCCTGTATTCTCACGGGAACTACGCGAGTGAAACCGCGAGGCATCCGCTAGTTTTTGTTAAAAAGAAACAAATTCATACTTTTGAAAGTATGAATTCAGAACAGGAAAAAAATGACGTTCTCAAAAAGTAGTCTAATAAGTTATCCTATAAAGTTTCATCAACTCCAGCTATATTACAGTAAACGGTGATTTGCGCTGCGTTTCATGGCTCAATAAATCCTAATCGTTCAAACTTTGCTTTTAACAAGACTCCAAGTTACATGCGTTCACACCGACTTTACAGCCCCGTCATTAAAAGTGCACGCTACCAAGTTACTGAAGTGGAAACAGCCTTAAATTTTATATACAGGAGAACATGAACTAAAAAAGACATGTGCTTTCATCATCGTCAGTCTATGAGACAACATTACATGAGCCCTAGACTTTGTTTTGTTACTCAGAGTTATGTGTATTTTGACACAAGAATACTTTATTTATTTGACACAATAAAAATGTGCTAATGCACATAAAGGAAGTGTTAGTATCCGAACAAGAAAAACTAAATCTCGGGATCTAACAATACGTAAATACAACGTGTAACAAAATGATATACGATATAATGTATTGCTGCAATGGTTATGCACATGCGTTAGCTTTTACCATCAGGAGAGCGTATTGTTCGACTAGTTTTTATCAAATAAATAAATAAAAAAACTTAAATGGGTTTTCGGTAAGTACGACAAGTACGTATACTATTTTTAAAAAACCCAACAGTATTATAAATGTGAGAGTTTGGATGGATGGATGTTTGTTACTCACGCAAAAACGACCGAACGGATTTGGATTAAATTTGGTATGGAGGTAGCTGAGACCCTGGATTAAGACATATGCTAGTTTTATCCTGAAAACATGTAGCAGGTAACACCGCGGGGCGCCGCTAGTGTTGTGTATAAAAAAAATGTGCATATTACATTTTTGTACCCTTTCCTTTCAAACAAAAATATTCCCGAAAATATAATGACATTGACAAGGGCCATAAAATAATGAACATGCGGACTGACAGATCCAAATTGTGGCCCAAAAATATATCGTTTTGTTTTATACATAACTTTTAGATTATTTTTTTTTATTTAAAAATCGTGGTCGGATACTGGTTGTATTCCGGCAACCTCACTCGAGAGCAAGTTTCATTCCAAGCGAGGTGTGCTTTACCATCTTCGATCACACCGTCGCTCAAAATCAGGTGAGATGTAGACAAACACCTAGATTTAAAAAAATACAGTGGATTATTTTTTCAATTTCATTTCACTGATCCTAAATCTACACTAATTATAAAGAGGAAAGATTTATTTTTTTGTTTGGTTGTTAGTTTGTATTGAATAGGCTCCGAAACTACTGGATCGATCTGAATAATTCTTTCATCATTAGATGATCACTAAGTGACATAGGCTATATTTATATTGTTAATCAAGTTTTGTTGTCCCGTGCGAAGCCGGGTCGGACCGCTAGTTTTAAATATTCCTGCCTCCAGTAAGATTAATTCATATGACGGGCCTAACTGAAACGGTCACAATTGCGAAACTTTTTGACAAGTAAAGCAGTCGAAATTAACGTTGTGCTAAGTTTCGCTGAGCTTTCCAGAGACCCGCGAAATTTTCGCGAATTTCCCGGAGCTCCGTCACAAGTGGATCAGAAACGACAATCACGCAAACCTGAGTTTTACATGTGTCACGTTGATATGGACTGGATGTTACATCTTTACTTAGTATAAAACAAAGTCGCTTCCCGACGTCTGTACGCTTAGATCTTTTAAACTACGCAACGGATTTTAGTGTGGCTTCCATCAATAGACAGAATGATTCAAGAGGAACGTTTACATATATAATACATGCATAACAGAGAAAACTCGAGAATTTCAAAGATTTGCATACACAATCCAGACCATCATTGTTATCTTGGAGGTATGATTAGGATTTCGATCTCACTGTATCCTAAGGATGTCAAAAATTTACAGTTTCCTTTTACAAATGTACCGGGAGTCGTTAAGAATGTTCAATTTTCTTCAAGGACATGGTAGAATAGAATAGAATAGAATATAACTTTATTATACACCAGAAACACAGATCACAATTAATACAAATAGGAAACAAACAACAAACAAAAAAAAAGAAGATAAAATAATATAACAAAACAATAGAATAGATTATGTATAAGGGCGGTCTTATCGCCTAGAGCGATTTCTTCCAGACAACCTTTGGATGGAAAGAAGAGTAAATAAATATAAGGTTGGTGTACAAAAGAAATAAATAAATAAAATAACAATACAATAAACGTATATACATAATTATGAGATACTAAATAAACTAAACATATAGATTAGCAGGCTGATAAATAATGTTTATATACTAAATTATTAAAAATATAAATTGACTTAGCCTGTCTAATAATGGTAGGAAGGGCATTCCAAAGTAAGACAGCTTCCACAGTAAAAGAAGTGCTGTTGGAAAGGTTGGAACGAGCAAAACGAGAAATTTTTAGTTGGAGGGAACGGGAAGAACGCAAGGAATCAGAATGAGGTTGAATGAATTCAAAGCGTTCCTTTAAATAAAGAGGAATAGTGGGAATAAAAAGGATTTTGTAGAGAAAGGAAATATGTAAGCTCCTGTTATAATTATGTAACTTGAATATCATGGTTGTTGGAAATTATATCGTCATAGTATCAGTCAAATCTAATTCATCTCTACCAAAAGTGACATATTTCGCAGAAGTTTGGCTCATTTTGTTACGCTAATATTATTACATACCACGAGCTTTAAAACAGGCCTAAGGCAGGGGCTCCGACTTTGACCTACTGGAATATTCAGCCACTTATGTGAGCGACGCGGAATAAATTCTCGCTGATATTCGTCCCAAATAACATTATAATTTGGGTTTATCCTAGTCATAAGTGAGCAAGCATTTTCCGGGATATCGTTTATCATACCGACCTTTTTCGATTCATTTGACATATTATGAGGTGAATGGAATATATGAATAGAGTAAGATGGTTACATATTCATTAACGATTACAATACATTACTTAGAGAAAGAAATCTAATTCTATACAAATTAATATCGAGGAACAGTAGGTACAGTACACACAGCGCGATCTCACTCCAAACTAAGCAAAGCTTGTGCTATGGAAGTCAGATAATTAATAGAATACATAAATATTTTTTTTGTAAATACGTACTTATAATACATACAGTGAATACCCAATGAACACCCGTTTGTTTGTCCTGAGTGGGAATCGAACCCACGCCCAACAGCTCAAAAATAGCCATATACCACCTATGAGCCAACAGGGCTGTCGTTGAAGTTGAGATAAAGGCGTTGCGGCCAGTCACCCAAATTAACAGAGGTAAAAATTCACCGCCAAGCGCCAAACGGTATGTTACCGATAGCCTCACTTGAGAGCAAATTCTGTTCCGGGCTAGGTGTGCTTAATCATATTCGATCACACCGTCACTTAACACCAGGTGAGCTGTGGTCAAACATTTAACTTTCTACCATAAAAAAACTACTTGAAGGTTTGGAACACAGTCTTAGGCCGCTGGCATAATAGTTCCACTCCTATTCCACCAGATGTCGTGGCAATACCACACTAGCTAGATCTGAAGTATCCTTGAGGGAGTCTCGTACCTTATTCGTATGCATTCCGTACAACGCTCATATATACTGAGAAGTCAGTCTTAGTGTCAGAGCTTAACCTGCAACTAACTTGTAACTTACAAATCAATAAAGTAGGACCGATTTCTAGGCAAGCGTGCTCCATCTTAGACCATTTCATCACTTACAGGGTGAGAAGCCGTTCAAACGCAAGCTTTTTTGCTATAAAAAAACCTACTTACTATCCGAATCAATTATTTTTAAACGTACTAACGTTTGAAAATAATGTTTCATTAGCAATACCGAATAATTAAAACAAAAGCCAGTGCTGCATATTTTAATTTAATAAAGTTTTAAAAAATATGCTAGATACACATTGAAAGGTATTTCATGTAGCTACAGTATTTTATCTAGCATCCGAGCCAACTGTAGAGGCAGTTTAGGGTTATACAGACATTTCCTCATACATTTCGGTTCAGGCTTGTTGGACTCAGGCCAGAGTTGTACCTATAAACCTGCACTAAACCCATTAAACTGGCGCATCGAGAAATTGCATTTCACGCCATATTTTCGACGCATCTAACCAAACTATCTAACTATAACTAAGCTAACGGTGACGTACATGCTTTACTTACAAACATTGTATAAAAGTAACCTGTCTCATTGAGAGTTTCAAAAGTCAACAAAGCGTTTTAAACAACATTTTAAACGATTTTACTTGTTGTAGCGATGATTCAAACCCCAACAATGAGCTTGAGCTGCCAGTGAAGGAAGCCATATTATACTATGGGTGTCTTCAAATCTAGAATAAGTTTCCTCTAGGCAAGCGTGCTCCATCTTAGACCACACTACTGCTTAACATCAGGCAGGGTGTGGTCAAACACGAACCTATTTTGAATTAAAAAAAAAGTGTAATAACTTTGGTCAAGTAGCTTAGCTTCTTTAAATTATAGTAGCGGGCCGAACAAACATCGATTAGCAATATATTGTTATATTACTCAGTGATCATGTAGCATTCTAATGATGAAAGAATTATTCAGATTGGTTCAGTAGTTTCGGAGCCCATTTAATACAAACAAACAAAAATCAAATCTTTCCTTATTTTAATTAATTTAGACAAATTTACCAAAACCAAGAGTTATCAGAAAGCGGACTATACTTTAAAGAATTAAAGAAAGAAAGATTATGAACGAACTTTGTACTAACATTATAACAAAAAACTTACTATCTCACTAAAATAAAAGTTACATTAACATACAGTGTACCATGTGATCGTACA
Source organism: Biston betularia (assembly GCA_905404145.2). NCBI lineage: Eukaryota > Metazoa > Arthropoda > Insecta > Lepidoptera > Geometridae > Biston > Biston betularia. The sequence continues at coordinate 5,460,838 of FR989877.1, forward strand.
ATGATTTTAAATTTGGTAAAGTCATGTAATATTCCCCGAAAAGTTGTCTGTTTGTTGTTGTCCAATTTTAACGTTCTATGGTTTATTTTTAGTTGAAGTAATTATACTAAATCGTAAGTAGGTATTTTTTTTTAACGGTTTTATTTAGCTTGCCCTGTTTGTTGTTGTGGATGTTTGGGGTCAAATTTAGTGATTTAAATTTTACCCCCTTCCTATTGACAAATCGATCTGATATAACTTAATAGACATCGGCAGTTCTGATGATAATAGAATTTAAATGTCGCAAAAAATTCGTACAAACATATTCCATCAAATAAACTCAAATATTTCTTCCTACAGTTCAATTTCTAAATAAAACTAAAACCGTAAGCTACATCCTCTGAACGCTTTTTAAGTTCATCTCAAAAGCTTTTGCGATGCAGATAAGTCCAAAGCTTTTTAGGTTGTCGAGACGCACTAAGCCGAGATATATTTTTACTTAAAGTTACGAACCATAATCCATCATTCGATGGAGGATTCAGAGAATCCTTTTCAAATCCTAGAAAACTTTACCCACCAGAAACTTTCTCCCCAACTTATCCTCTCTTGAGTGTGGGTAAATGTCAAGGAACCTAAAAAAAGAAAACCGAGTTATCGAGAATGTTGTACCTTCGGGAAAACGCTTTCCCATCTCATTACCTTCTACCGAGGTACGAAATACTTTAAGACGCAAGTAGGTTATAAGTAGATATAAGCATCGCTTCCCGATAGAATAGAAACCTATAAATATTTATACACTTGGCTTCAAAGGCTTTTATCATCGAGAAACGCCTGAAAATTTCACGCTGCTTACGTCAGCATTTTTGCCATTAGTAACTTTGGACCATTGAATATTAAATTAGGAATAGCCGGTGGAGAAAATCTGGCCCATTATCACAGGCCAGTGGACAATGCGTCCCGATAATGCTTGCATTATGCATACATTTTGGCCAATTGGGCTCGTTGGCAACCACATTGGTTTTAGATAATGCTGTGCCAGTTCTGTTTGGTAATTTTTTTATTATGGATTTTTTAAATATACTTTTATTTTATAAGTATGAGTGAGTTTTTCGTCGAATAATAATTACCCCACATTCGTTCACTACACACGCATATTATCGTTCACTTGTTTACATACTTTCTTAGAAAAATTTTTTCTATATGTGGGTTTAGCATTTTGCTTTTTTACTACTGCCCAAAAAATTTCTTTATTCCATCATAACTTTTGAATACCTGACCAGATTTGAATGTGTGGACTATGCTCCTTACGTCATCCTAACTGACACTGGCTATAACTTTCTACATTTTTTATATTGGATATTTGTGTTTTTTATTATTTTTTTATTGTTGACAGGCTAGGTGTTTGACTACAGCTCTCCTGATGTTAAGTGATGGTGTGATCGAAGATGGTAAAGCACACCTAGCCTGGAATGGAAATGGCTCTTAAGTGAGGCTGCCAGAACACTCCGTTAGATGTTTGGCGGCAGATTTCCTACTCTCCAGTAGGAAATCTGATGGTAGAGAAGTTAAAATATAATACAAATGAGGCAAGTGGTTATAAACTTTACCCATTAGCCAACTACCACTTAGTTTTGTACTTTAACTAACAAGTTAGTAGTACAGTTTTATTAGGGCCCATATTCACGTGTAATCCAAACTTGTTATAACTTGGTCGCACACAATGCGCAGCGGTTTTGCCTCTTAAGTTTTTCCAGTAGCAAGCATCTGGCGGACTTCCAAGCATATATCGACCGATCCCTCTAGAACTGCAATGAATCTTGGCTGACGCAACTCGATAATGTTACTTATGATGCCGCTCATTTATCTAGAAGAAAAAAGGCAGGGTGGAAATTGCTTGGACTTTCCAATGTTGAAAGTTATGGAACTAATATCGTCTATGGAACAAAGATTGAAGGTCGGTTGAAAGTTCTGTTTCTGATGATGACTGATTCGTCTTCCCTATGTGCTGATGAAAAGATTTTTTCTTTTTCTTGATACACGTCGTTAAGTGCTTGACGGTAACTTTTGAACTAGTGGTGGTAGCTAGCCAGTTGAGTTATACATATAGTTACCTTACCAACACGATGGTTTCCTCACGATGTTTTCCTTCACCAACAACTCAAGGTCATTCATTGGGGGTATGAAACCACGCACTTCAGCGTAACAACTGACCGCGCTAATCACTGAGTTATCATTTAATTTTTTTTTATGTGTATAATAAAAAGTTTGTTTTATCAATCTCTCAAAGATTTTCCAAGTATATCTTTAAGTAAGTCTTAAATTAAAGAAAATCCGTGAGTCCAGAATAGCTTTATCAAAACATCATAAATACGGAGATAACTTTAATTGACTGCCAAACCAACTTCTAACGGCAGTATAACTTCGCGAAAATTGGCAATTCAATGGCAAATAAAACTTGATTATCTTAAGCGACATTTCGAACACCCTAAAGTTATATTGAGTTTGGAGATGTTCGTTCATACTCGCCGTGCCTTGATTCCTTTGTCCCTGTTATTATGTGGGACAAGTTTTGGTCCTGAAACTTTATCATATGTCGCAATCTTAAACGGTTATGTTGCCCAGACAATTGAATTTTAGAGTATTAACTGTTTAACAATATGGTGTTATAGAATCTGTTTCAATTTACAAAGTTTCAAATCTATTATGCACTTTTGTTTATTTCTTTGTGATTTTTGTTGATTTCACTGGGCTGGGCGAAATTACTGGGCCGTTGAGACTAACCATCGAAAGTCTTAAAGGAACGCCAAAGCAGTGATGCTCTGAACTTTGTTTTGTTACTCAAAGTTCTGTGTACCGCTGCAATGGACAGGCGTTATCTCTTAGCATCAGGAGAGCGTCTCGTTCGTCTCATTACTTGTTACATTAAAAAAAAACACGACTGCACGAAAAATTGAGAGTAATGTTTTTGCGTATTCCCACTCAGGACAAACATTTTGTGGTATAAACAAATGTTTGTTCTGTCTGGGTGTTCTGTATTTACAAAAACGTATCTAAGTATTATATCAGTTGCCTGACTGTCATAGTAAAAGCTTTGCTTAGTTTGGGGTCAGATGGCGCTGTGTGTAATGTCTATAGGTATATTTATATATTTTTCTTAAACCACTAGGTATAACTTTTATGTGCCTGATTAGGTTATGATGTTTGGGGTATCGTTAGAGTTTTTACATCATTTCACATATGACACGTGCTATATGTTTTTAAAAGTTGTTTTCGTTTTTAGGGTTCCGTACCCAAAGGGTAAAACAGGACCCTATAACTAAGACTCCGCCGTCCGTCCGTCTGTCTGTCTGTCTGTCCGTCTGTCACCAAGCTGTATCTCATGAACCGTGATAGTTAGATAAATGAAATTATCACAGATGATGTATTTCTGTTGCCGCTATAACAACAAATACTAAAAAATAGAATAAAATAAATATTTAAGGGAGTTCCCATACAAGTTACATGATTTTTTTGCCATGTTTATAGAACCCTACGAAACGAAACGGGAACGATACGGAACCCTTCGTGTGCGCCGACTCGCACTTGGCCGGTTTTTTAATTTTTTTTTTTAATTTAGCTTGTTTGAGAGATTGTCGCCTCATGCAGAATAAAAAATATTATGCGTCCGTTCTAAATTTTCTAAAGTGTTCTAAAACAAATTTACCTACATACAAACTTTCGCATTTATAACATTGTAATAAGATTTAAAAACCAAACAACCGATTTATAGGCCGCATTAACGCGCTGGATGCGAGCTGCTTTCTACCGGTCTTTGTGGAAGTCTATGGGGGCGGCCTATGTCCAGCAGTGGACGTCCTACGGCTGAAATGATGAATAAGATTTAAAGCACTGGAACGTGTTATTCCAATGAATAGACAAAGAAAAACAATTGACCTCTGCAATAAGTATTGATAACATTTATATCTTCCTAATTACTATGAAATGGGTTTATCGCCTGAATGCTATGTTAGTTGATAATAAATATTATTCCAGCAATTAATTATATGTAGAGACGTTTTATTTTTCCGACTTGTCGGTTTCATCAATTGGTATAATTTTTAATCAATTAATTGATTGAGGCGTTTTTTATTATCGAACTTTTAATCGATTAAAACCAATAAATAAATAATAATAATTAAATATCATAGGACATTACACACAGCGCCATCTGACCCCAAACTAAGCAGAGCTTGTGCTATGGAAGACAGATAACTGATAGAATACTTAAATATAAAACCACTATCGGGAATACCCATTGCATTCGTAAATTTAAGTTAATAGGTAAATAGATACAGTATACATGTTTGTCAAGCGATAGTTTATTGTTTACATATCTGCTGCGTATTTATTTACATTGTAAATTGAATATTTTGTTATTGCGTAAAGATATAAGTTGTTTTTTTAATGTAATTGTCATGAGACAAACGAGACGCTCTCCTGATGGTAATAGATAACGCATGTGCATGACCATTGCAGCGATACACAGAACTTTGTGTAGTAAAACAAAGTTCAAGGCATCACTGCTTAGGCGCTCATTACTCTGAGACTTTCGATGGTTAGTCTCAACAGCCAAGTAATTTCGCTAGCTGCAGTACCCTTCAAACCGAAACACAGTAATGTTTACACACTACTGCTTGGTGGCAGGATATTTGGTACCGCGGTGGTACCTACCCAGGCGGCCTCCTGCTAAAGAGATCTACCACAAAGTAAAACATAAAACATAGAAAAGTTAGTTACATTGTAAATGTAAATAAAATATTATTGCACACATTTATGTATGGTTTTAATTGTCAACGCAAAAAGAATAATTAAACTTTTTCATGTTTAACGATATTTCATTTATGGCATTATTAACGTAACGGTTGACAGGCTAGGTGTTTCACCACAGCTCACCTGGTGTTAAGTGAAGGTGTGTTCGAAGATGGTAAAGTACACTAGTAGTATGAAACTGGCTCTCAAGCGAGGTTGCCGGAACACATCTTTAGATGCTTAGCGACAGATTTTCAACTTGCGTGTGGTAGCTAGCCAACAGAGTACTAGAATGTACCCTACCACCATGTTATGGTTTTCTCACGATGGTTTTCCTTCATCTGCAACTCAAGCTCATTATTGGGGTTTGAAACCACGCCCTTCGACATGCGAACCGACCGCACTAACCACTGAGCTATCATCGCTACAAAATTTAGAAATATAAAAAGTACGCCCCACACGATATTTTATCTATAAAATATCGTGTGGGGCGTACTTTTTATATGGCGATGCCCAACGACTCAGCGGTTTGAGTCAGCTGTGTGTACATTTGTAAATGCATCCATAAAAGCGTCAGCTACAATTTGTCTGCGATAAATAGACATACATTTTACTAAAATGTTGACTTTCTTAGGTAGATAAAGATAGATAGTTGTGTGTAAAATAGTTCATATAGAATTCATTTCGTACTTACATTATCGTTTGTTTACATACAAATATAGCGTAAACGTGATTCGCGATAATGAGGTCGTAGGTTGTAGGTTCAATCCCGGTATCATTGAGCTTCATATAATTATGTATTTCGAAATTTGTGTTCGGATTTTAAAAACAAATTATTATTATCGTGTTTTCAGTGAAACCAATTAGTATAGCACCATTACCGCGATATTTTTTTTGCATAAGTCCTGAGACGAAATTCTTTGCCACAAGGAATGTTCTGTTAGCTCATTTGTTAGTTATATTACCTCCTGAGCTAAGCGGTGTGGGTTCGATACCTAACTAGAACAAACATTTTTGTGTTTTTTGACCACTCTGTTGTTTCATTGGTAGTATGTCTGCTCCAAAAGCTGAAGGGCGTGGCTTCGATTCCCACCCAGGATAAACATTTTGTGGTATATACAAAATGTTTGTTCTGTGTCTGTGTGTTCTGTATTTATTTACAAAAAAAAAGTAATTAAGTATTCTATTAGTTATCTGACTTCCATAGTACAAGCTTTGCTTAGTTTGGGGCTAGATGGCGCTGTGCGCAATATCATCCAAAATTTATTTATTTAATATTACACACTAATATTATAAAGTTGAAAGTTTGTGAGTGTGTTTGTATGTAACAAACATACAAAAAAACGGCTGAAACAATTTTGATGAAATTTGATATGAAGGTAGCTGACACCCTAGATTAACACATAGATTACTTTTTATCCCGAAGAAATGTAGTGTTACATGCAATGGATGGAACAGCGGGAAACACAGCAGGGCGCAGCTCATAAACTTAAAATTTTTTCAAGCTGCGCCCCGGGGTTTACCAGCTACATGATTTCGGGGATAAAAAGAAGCCTATGTGGTAATACAGGGTGTCGGCTACCTCCATACCAAATTTCATCAAAATCAATTCAGTAGTTTTTGCGTGAAAGAGTACCTAACAAACATCCATCCATACATCCATTGTCACAAACTTTCGCATTCATAATATTAGTTTTTTTTTTTTTTTTTTTGACTAATGCTGTTGGCCGCAGACGGCCTCTACAGCGTCACCGGACTGTAAATAATATTAGTATGAAGTATGACATCCATACAGAACACGCTGGTTCCGGCAGACGACATAATATTCCCTATTTATTTCCAAGATAACTAGAGAACCCTCGTTGGTGTCGCGACACGCACTTAAAAGGTTTTTATTAACCGAATCACATTGGAAAGATAATGACAAGCACTTTTTTCAATCAGAGAGGCTTACCCTAACATAGTCCACCGCGGTAGGAATTAGCTTCTAATTCAAGGGCTTAAGGTTCGTATTCCGGCAATCAGTTCCGGCGCGACAAGGTAAGCCGAGAGTAACTGACCCGGAAGCTTTTAAATTACGCCCGTTGAATATTTTATTTGGCACAGAACGATGCCTCGATGTTTCCGCTCGTGTTTTTGGATGATTTTTTTTATCTGTATGGCCTATGTCTGGGTGTTCTGTATTTTTTATTATAAGTATGTATTTACAAAAAAAATTCTATCAGCTATTTGACTTCCATAGTACAAGCTTTGCTTAGTTTGGGGTCTGATGGCGCTGTGTGTAATGTCCAACGGTATTTATTTATTATTTACGTGGATTTGCCAGCTTGTAAACTGTTTATTGTCCGTTCCACTTTAGCTTGTTGCTTGGACCAAAAGTATGTCAAAATACATTTAATAAGCGTATCCTACTAATAAACTTATCCTGTATTTTTTACTAATGTTGTAAATGTGAAAGTTTGTATGTTTGTTTCTTAATCACGCAAAAACGGCTGAACGGATTTGGATGAAATTTGGCACACAGTACATCATTCCATCGTTCCATCGTTCGTCCTGATTGCAAAATTTACGAAAAATAAATCCTGCAATCAGGACGAACGTTTTATTAAATTCCACACGGACGAAGTCACGGGTAACAGCAATATATTATAAACGATTTCAGCAAGAAATCTCTTGTAAGTTTGTTATTAAGGCCCCTGAACTTCTTTAAGGGTCATCATCGCTAACCGCTCCAAAATGTCTGTTACAATCATCTACTTCTTTGATTTTGGCGTCCCATTTTGTGCTATTTCCAGTGTCAAGTGTTTTGATTATTTCAAGTTTCATAAGTTAAAAAGTAGTTAAATTTCAATCTTAGTCAAGTCCAGTCTATGTCAGTCCAATCTGGTCATGCTTAAGTAACGTAGTGGCAACTTTACTATAAGCTTCGATGGAGTTTTGGAAGCAACATGAAAAGTTTCACCTCATTATATCACTTTCCCACACTGGCTTTTGTAATTCGGTACTTCATGAATAAAACACCACTATCTCTATACGTGAACACTCGAAAAAACACTAGTTTTGGAAAAAAAAACAATCAGGCGACACGACTCTTTCCGCGTTCCCGCAAAAACTCGGCTGATACAATACGTACCTGTCATATCTTCAAAAGAGGTTGTTATCATTTTCAATCCTCCTTTCACAATCACTATCCTTCAGTCTTACCTGAAAGAAAAAACAATTCGTAAAAAATTACACAAAACTCAAACTTACTTAGAGACAAAAATATCAAAACAACAAAGAAAAACGTCCAAATAATTTCTCACAAAGAATATAAAACGTGGAGCGAAACAACAAATGACACAGTAAACGATTTTTCATTACCTAAATGACTTCTCTTGCTGATTATTATCTCAAGAGACCATTTATTAGAGCAATGTTTCCAAGATGGCGGCCGTTTATGTAAATTATTATAAAAACCTCGAACTCTTTCGAGAAACAGATCGGGATAATTTTCATTTCCCGTGATCATACTTAATAGAGCTACAAATCGTTACTTAACAGGATATTTGATGCTTGTTAAAATTGTTTTGAAAATATGCCGTTTAAGATTGTATCTTAGTTTAAATGAAGTTTTTTATTAACCCCCGATACGTAAATACGACAGGGTGTTATAAGTTTGACGTGTCTGCGTGTGGGTGTGTGTGTGTGTGTTTGTGGTATCGTAGCTTTTGTTTTTTTTTGTTTGAAAGGGGAATTAGTCGGGGGTGTTTTTTTTTCTTTGGGTTTGACGTCGCGTTTTGAGCATTTTCCAGTGTCAAGTATTTTATATTTTCAAGTTTCAAAAGTTAAATAAGTGTCCTCAAAGCTACAGTTATAGTCAAAGTCTAGTCTTGGGCAAGTACAGTCCGCGTCAGTCAAGTCCAGTCTTGCTTTAGTAAAGTAGTGGTGACTTTACTATAAAGCTTCGATGGAGTTCAGATAAAAACCATCATCGGGAGTGTATATGTTTGATGAAAATCGGTTTAAGATGGCCGCCCCCACAAAATGGCGGATTACATACTTTTTCACAACTCCCTTAATATGCGTATCAAATGAAAGGGCTTGATTAGTAAAATACTAGACACAGTCATGTAGGGGGTTTTTAAATTTTTAATTTATATTAGTTTTAATGCAAGATCTGCAAACTCAACATCTCTTCAAATAGTTGTTTCCTAATGGCTCAAGTTTCCGTAAGAGAATCCACCCGTATCAACCGAGATTCAAAAGCAATAACACTGACGGGTTCGTTTGGAGGATTCCTTTCTTCCTTCCGCAGATGAATACCAACTGACCCAGTTACGCTGTGATTAGCGATCGGTAAACAAGCGACTGACTGAGGAATTCAATATTGTGGTTTAACTACAATGGAAGTTTAATTCTAACATTGTGTTTTTATTTAATGAAAACTTTGTTTTGAGGAAATGGAATTTTTATTAATTATTTTATCATATTTGCGTGTGCTGTCATATTTCTGTGTCTGCTATGTTTATTTATTTGTTTTTTAATGTAAACGTCAACGAGACTCTACTATTGGTAAAAGATAACGCATGTTCATGATATACAGAACTTTAAGAAGCAAAATAAGTCCAAGGTATCTCTGCTTTGACGCTTATTACTTTAAGATCTTCGATGGTTAGTTTCAACAGCCCTGGAATTTCGCTAGCTTCAATACCCTACGAACCGGAACACAGTAATGTTTATACACTACTGCTTGGCGGCAGAATATCTGGTACTGCGGGGGTACCTAAGCGACCTCATACTAAGGAGATCTACAGCCCAGTCAAAAGTAAAGAAAATTTAAAAAGAAACTTAGCACGTTTCATTGTGCTCTACCATAGACCGCATTTTCACAAATGGCGGTCTAACGCAAGCCGATCGACAAAAAATAAAATAAAAACTGACACTGTGGTGATGCCTATATGATGCCGGTCCAATTAGATCATGAATAGGTTCTACCAATTCATGATCTAATTGGATCAAAAGAACAAACAAAAGATAAAATGGTAACAATTTGTCGCAAACTTCAATTCCAATGAATTGTTGAGAACTTGTAATTTGTGCAGCCTCCGATAATAACGATGGAAGCGAAACTTTATAAACTGGCTACGCGGTACCAACGGACGGTGTGAACTAAAAACTGATTTCACATCCAAACTTTGTCAGATTCAAACTGTTCACTGTTAATTTTCAAGATACCATCTACTCGTACTTATTCGAAACAAAACTAATTGTCTGTGAAATCGATAACTTTGGTCTTTGTTTTGTAATCGATATTGTTTTGCCAGTGGACTATGGGCACTATATAATACTTACTTACTTTTTACCTACTTACTTTTTTTTTGGCTTCTCACTTCAAGCATTTTTCAGTATTAATTATTTCGATACATACAAATAAATTACTGAACTAAAATAATGTCAATTTTTAAAAGACTACGACAGCTTCTACTACCCTTTACCAATGTTTTTGCGTTGCGTTACTGCTTGATGTTTGATGGTGGATTCTACGTAAAATGTTCAAGATTCCTTGGAACAATTAAGATGATCTCTATCTATCTGAGATGGTCAACTGTAAGAGAGATCTGATATCCATTATCCTGAAACGCAGGGCCGCCATCTTCAGTTCCATTCAAACATGGTCCCTATTTGACTATCCAAGATTTATCCTTGAACGTACAATTCCGAGGAAGTGAAGCCCAAGAAGTCTGAGACAGTAATAGCTATACGACATTAAGGAATGGATTGACTACCACTATCTAAAAGACGCAATTTAAGATCCAAACCTCCTGACCTCCAAACTTTAGTATGAAGATAGCACTTAATTATGATAATATCTTTAAGTAAACAATAATATTTTAATACAGAAATTATAGTCAATCATATTATATTTACAGAAAACGGGCATGTTATATCATAATATGGTACAGATGTTGTGCCGCCAAGCAGTGTTATGTAAATATTACTGTGTTCCGGTTTGAAGGGTACTGCAGCTAGCTAATTACAGGGCTGTTGAGACTAACCATTGAAAGTCTCAAAGTAAAGAACGCCAAAACAGCGATGTCCAGGCTTTGCTTCGTATTAAAAGTTCTGTATATCGCTGCATTGGCCCTAGACAGGCGTTACCTTGGCAGCCTTGATGGCTCATGGGTAGTATGTCTGCTTCAAGAGCTGTAGGGTGTGGGTTCGATTCCCACCCAGGACAAATATTTGGCGGTATAAATAAATAAATATCGTAAGACGTTACACACAGCACCATCTGACCCCAAACTAAGCAGAGCTTGTGAGATGGAAGTTAGATAACTGATAAAATACATTACATACTTTTTTTTGTAAATGCATACTCATAATACATACAGCACACCCAGGTATAAACAAATGTTTGTTCTGTGTCTGGGTGTACCGTATGTATTTACAATAAAGAAAACTATCAGTTATCTGATTTCCATAGTATTGGGGTCAAATAGCGCGGTCTATAACGTCTTACGATATTTATTGATTATATTTTTTATCTCTTACCATCAGGAGAGCGTCTCGTTCGTCTCATTACAATTACACTTAACAACTTATCCTGATAGTTCAAACTTTTCAAGGAGTTCGTTTTGTAGTTACTAGAAATAGTTACAGCACTTATCCGAACTTAGCTCGATGAACAAATACAAAGAGGTCATTTCAAGTTGGGCAACCAACTTCAGTCGGGGCGCAAACCGTCTAACTTGCGTATCGCAATCTCCAAGCGATCACAGAGCTGACCAACGACTTGGTGTTCTAGAGATTGTATTTATTTTAATATATTTATTTCTATTGAAATCACGTACATATTAAGTATTCATTATTCTGTCAGCTAGGTATACGACTCCCATAGTAAAAGCTTTGCTTAGTTTTTTTTAAATTTTTATTTATTACTAGCCGACGCTTCGCGGTTTCACCCGCGTAGCTCCCGTTCCCGTGGGAATACAGGGATAAAAAGTAGCCTATGTCACCCGGGATAGTGTAGCTTTCCAACGGTGAAAGAATTTTTGAAACCAGTCCAGTAGTTTCGGAGCCTATTCAATATAAACAAACAAACAAACAATCAAATTTATCCTGTTTGTAATAGTATAGATATATAGATATAGATATAGATAAGGCTCCACATAAATAGCTACATTTATACATTTGTTATGAAACTTACAATATAAAATAAATAAATGTGTAATCTTGTAAAGGAAGCACCAAATGCGTATAATTTTACAAACAATTAAAAAAAATAACAAATACCGAAATTACATTACAATGTACAGTAGCTTCAGAAAAAATATTGGACTACACTTTACGATAAAGTATAAATTAAATGTAACATTTTTCTTTGTAGGCTAGATAGCGCATGAAATGTCTGCCTACATTTTTTATCTTTGTTCGGTACAAGTGAACTTACTACTTCTTATGTTATTGAACAAACAGAAGATCCGCCTTCTGGTTATACAAGCAAAATTAGTCGTGTTGCAGATTAACGCTTGTCGTTTTAGTAAATTTTTTATAAGATTTTTTATGCTAATGTATTGGTTGAAAATGCCTTACGATAAGTATCCATAGTGCAGGAAATCGTTGGATATCACTGAGAAAATCGCCGACTCGGTCGACCAACTTGTACTAGAATGCGGGGTGAGATGGGACAACTTAAATAGGACTATCGAACTAACGCCAGATCGCCCGTAATCGACTTGCATACTAAATCCTATGAAGATAGCCACGAAATAATTAATATTGTGTACCTATATATCTCGGTATGATAATTTATTAAACAAAATGAAATATCTTAAATTAATACTATTTACAAATTTGTACAAAAAATATCCGAACCTCTGAATGTTTAATAGCTATAATATATTTTGTGACAAAGATGAAGTTCACTTCATTTTTATTATAGGTATCTAATATCTGAATACGATGATTGAAATCAGTAGACTTTAAACTCAATAAAACAAAAAATACAATTAAACGAAACATTCTAAAAAAGAATATATTCATTCATATTATATTCGATTCTATTTTTTTTTCTTCTTTTTATTCTTCTCCATCCAAAGGTTGTCTGGAAGAAATCGCTCTAGGTGATAAGACCGCCTTTATACACCAAGTATGTCTGTATATCTTTTTGTAGGGTTCCGTGCCCAAAGGGTAAAAACGGGACTCTATTACTGAGAAATATTTAAGGGGGGCTCTCATACAACAAACGTGATTTTTTTTGCCGTTTATATAGATAATGGTACGGAACTTGGCTGGTTTTTTTATGTTTCATATCTATTTATACGTTGTTGTGTTTTGTTTTGGTGTATAATAAAGTTATATTCTATTCTCTTCTAAAGGCTTACCATGAAACCATTTCCACACTAACCATGAAACAAAATGTACCAAGTATAAACGAAATCAGACGCAAAATAATGGAAACGGGTCTGTTCCAAATTACCGGCTCAAATGGGTTAACTACTGAGAATTGGCGTAGCTGCTTGGATTTCTAATCAAATCAGATACTTAGTGCGGACCCGATAGATCCTAAATTTCGCAACGTTTTTAGTGTTTTTCCAAGAAATTAACTACAAACGTATCAACAGAATCGTTATGTACCTATCTAAATCTATGGCTTCATAGAAAACTTTAACGAATCGAAATTTGTATGTTCAGAATTGAGGTTTTGGCAAGAGGGCGAAAAAAACAACAGTTTTTTTCGTTTCATTGTATTTTTTGTAAACTTGTGTTTTTTCGTATGTTTATGTTTATATATACACGAGTGTAGGCAATAATACATATAACGTAGTGAAACATGTATTTTCGTGGTGTTTCCAAAACTGCAGAAGCTAATAGACAGAAAGATAAACACTATTTTATTTACTAAGGCGTTGGACTTAGCGTCACTAAGACTAATTTTATTTTAGTAAATCCCACTAATATTATAAATGTGAAAGTTTGTATGGATGGATGGATATTTTTTACTCTTTCATGCAAAAACTACTAAACGGATTTAGATGAAATTTGGTATGGAGGTAGCTGAGACCCTGAATTAAAACATAGGCTACTTTGTGCTACTACCGGAAACACGTAGCGGATAACACCGCGGGGCACAACTATTTTTATTATAACTAAATAGAAGTGCATTTGACCGCCAACTCATCTGATGTTACGCACGTTTGCCTAGAAGAAAGCGTCTCGAAGGCACCTAAATTGTAACTATAGAGAAACACTTAGGTACTTGTACAGCGAACTCCCCTGTATAGCGCTTCGTATAATGAAAGTGGAATAAAACAAATTATATTTGACAAGCTACGTGTTTTGACCACAACTCATCTGATAATAAGTGACATGTGGTCGAAAATGGCACACATCTGACTTGACATGGAACTGGTATTCTAGTGAGACTGCATGAAAACACCGTTACATGCTTGGCAGCAGATTTTCAACTGGAGGATGAGAGCTTGCCAGCCGAGTACCAGTAAGTATGCTACCACCATATTGTTTCCTTACGATGATTGATTGACAACCAACCAACCAAGCTATTTCACCAATAGTATACTACTGTTAAGCTACCATAAAAATCTTTTCGGTGACGTCTTCGGGCTGCATTCAGGGTAGACTATAACCCTTTTGAACGACGTTTTTTAACATTCATAACACAAAAACCAAATGCAGCTTCTGTAACCATCAAGGGAGAGCATCAAAAGGTTAATTTACAAAGTCGCGTGGTATGCAAGAGTCGTACAAAAATTAAAGCTTTCCCGTTTTGAAGGTACGAGAGAGCGCAATGAAATTAAGTATGCGTCGGCCCCCGGGGGCTGACCTAGTTCCCAGTATCCCCCAGCTCCAGATCTGACAATCGCTGAGCACACATCTTTTAGTCATCAACGGGGATTCAAAAATACTCGATGGCCGGGTAGATTCTATGCCAAAACTTTGAAATCTCTTTTGTATTTGAATTGATTGGAACGAACGAAAAAGTTTAGCAATGACAATCTACGTGCAATCGGGATATAGTACTGGCATTTGCTAATTTTATTAATTATCTTGGTTTTCAGCTTTAGTAGTCTTCATTAACCAGCATAACTTAATATTATCTGTAATTACTTCTAACATACTACCTTATAGTTGATGGCAAAATTGTCGTTAAAAAGGGGCAGTAGCAAAAAAAAAATTGTGTAGGTACTAACTACGCGCGCATTTCCATAGTTAAACGCTAACAAAGAAGTTATAAAAATGTGGTAAATCAGTTGACATCTTTTATAGTAAAAATGAAACCTTTAACAGATATTAGATACATATTCTACATTACATAACTGCTACTTAAACTACATTTTCAGTACCAACACACAAACACGTGTACAATTGTACACAAACGCACACGCCAAGCTTTTAACTTGAAAATATTATTTCTACTCAATATTCGACTGCTTTATTATAAATACAAATATTTTATTGATAACACCAATGTTACAAGTCACTTCAAAACTTTAAACATGTCATTAAATGAGTTTTAAAACACTGATTACATGTCAAAAAAATCATTAGGATCTTAGTAATTAATGTAAACTTTTAATTAGTCTTAAGTTGTTTGTGACGTATTGTTTTTTTAGGGCTCTAGATTTTGTTTATAAAACATTTTAAATGAATGTTTTGTTTAGTTTGTAATCTTTCTAAAGCTTTTTAATTATATAGATGGCAATTTGATAGACAAATAACAGGTAAAGTTTTTCTTGTTGTAATTTTACACAAACATCTAGAAACTGCTTACGTGATTTTGACACAAGGAAAATCACCTAACTTGAAACCATGCTTTTTAATTTGATAAGATTGTTTGGTTTGGTAAGTTTCGGTTGTAAGGTGTTTTAAAGTTACATAACTAATTAATCGTAAATAAGAGCTACTTTAAAAGATCTCGATTTAATTTAAAAATAGTTAACTATAGTTTTTAAGCTTGTAATTCTTTCGTAGATCGGTGTAGTTGTTTAGATTTGGTACATATTACTTGTATAAATCTTACTACAACTATTGAACGAGTTTGTACAAACATACTGAGATATCGAAAACAATTTTGATGAAATTTAATTTCTATCTTAAAAGCGACGTCGCTTTATGGTTGATGTTCCAAAAGCTCGAACTCAGCGGTTTGATTCCACCTTCTTCATACGTACCGCTAGATATTGGAATCTGTTGCCCGAGTGGCTGATGAATACAGTCTGGGTACCTTCAAGTCGCGAGTGAGTCGGTTGCTTCTAGGCAAGCGTCCTCCATCGTAGACCGCATCTTCGCTTAACATTAGGTGGGACGGCGGTCATACGCAAGCATATAAATTATATTAAAAAAATATTTGCTTACCGGGGGTTTCGGGGGCGAAATCATAATCACCGATGAAAACTTAGTCGCCCAGATACTATGAATTAAATAAAACCAAATAATGTATGTTATAAATGTTGTTGACAAAAATAGTGTAGCCAAGCTAGATGGAAATATTATACAACATTCAAGTAAATATAGTCATGAAATTTACCTAAAAATGCGATAGAAATATCCACAGCCATCTCGTAAACCTGTCACACGCAAGAGTGATTCGAAAACTTCCGCCAGTTCTGAAACTCCTACCAGGGAAGTGATGGTGTTTATGACGTGCAAATCACTGAGCGCTATGGGAGTTCGACACCAATAACGTATGGAAAGTATAATGGTTATTGTTGTTTCGAACTTCTGTGCAAGTTTTGTATTACTTATTCTAATGAGGTTATAGAATTGGCGACGTTTAAAGCGTATACATTTTTTAAAAGCGATTTTTACTAAAAATCGCTCAGTGCAGCTAATTACACAGACAGCTCTGTTGTTTCTTTGGTGCAGTATGTCTGCTTCAAGAGCGTGGGTTCGATTCCCACACAGGGCAAACATTGTGTGGTATAAAAAATGATTGTTGAAAACATTGTGTGGTATTTGTTTACAAAAAAAAACTATTTAAAAATACTATCTAGGGTTCTATCTGACTTCCATAGTACAAGCTTTGCTTATTTTGGGTCAGATGGCGCTGTGTGTAATGTTCTGTGATATAAAAAATCAATCCTACCTAATTTTAGGTGTTTCACTGTATCATCATCATCATCAGCTTATCGAAGTCCACTGCTGGTCATAGGCCTGTCTCAAAACACGCCACTCAGCCCGATCTTCTGCCTTTCGCTTCCTTTCACCGGCAGTTGTCCTACGTATATCATCACTCCATCGAGTCTCTGGGCGTCCTTCTAAACGTTTTTTTGTATGTTTGCGTTTCTCTACGTTTCGGTCTCCACTCTAGATCACCCCAGCGGTTAACGGTTCTGCGACATACATTTCCAGCCTACTGCATCTTCAGCTTGCTAATACTCTAAACTATATCTGTGACTTTAGTTCTCTGGCCAATTACTTCGTTCCAGATACGATCCCTCAGAGAAATGCCGCATACGTCTTTCCACAGCTCGCTGAGAGACTTGGAGCTTACGGACCATTCCCGCTGTGAGTGTCCACGTTTCGCCTCCGTAGGACATGACAGGTAGAACGCAGTTATTGAAGATTTTTGTCTTGAGACTTTGGGGGATATAAGTCTTTGTAACGATGATAGCTCAGTGGTTAGCGCGGTCGCTTCGCACGCCGAAGGGCGTGGGTTCAAACCCCAAGATTGAACATGAGCTGCCGGTGAAGGTGACATCGTGAGGAAACCATAGCGTGGTAGTAGGGTACTCAAGTTGAAAATCTGCCGCCAAGCATCTAACAGTGTGTTCCGGCAGCCTCACTTGAGAGCCAGTTCCATTCCAGGCTAGGTGTGCTTTACCACCTTCGACTACACCTTCACTTAACATCAGGTGAGCTGTGGTCAAACAACTAGCCTGTCAACCATAAAAAAAAAAAAAAAAAAACTTTCTAGTACTCGGCTGGCTAGCTACCACCCTGAAGTTCAAAATCTGCCGCCAAACACCTAACGGTGTGTTCCGGCTGCCTCACTTGAGAGCCAGTTCTATTCCGGCCAGTTATTTCCGACGGTCTTCGACCACACCGTCACTCAACATCAGCTGTGGTCAAACACGTAGCTTATAAACCATGAAAAAAGCCTATAAGTAGGTACTAAAGTGTTTTCCTTCCCCGTAACGTTCCTACAGTAAATTGCTTTGACTACGTAATTTCATTCAGTCCAGTGAGACGATCTCGTAAAGTTTGATGACGTCATTTAGTTCGAGCATAAATACATTTCGCACGTTAATAATGAAATAGATGAACTAAAGATCTCAGAGGAGCTATTGAATAATGAATTAGTCGTAGTGTTACCATTTGTTATCTTTTTACCCGACTGCCAAGGAAGGGTTATGTTTTTCGCGCGTATCTTGCACTGTATGTAAATTTCTTTAGTGCCTTGTTTCTGCCAAACGGCCGAATGGATTACGACAATTAAGGTATCGTAAGATTCGTCTCACCAACCCATATGTTCTCAGATAGGTGTGCGAAAAAAAAACAAAATCTAAATTAAGGTAATTATAGATAGATATAACTCTTTATTGTGCACACCATAAATAGAAAAAAGTACAGAGAACAAAGAACCTTATGAACTAGTGCCACAAGTGGCGGCCTTGTCGCTAACAGCGATCTCTTCCAGGTAACCGAGAAAAGAAAAACACGATAGAAAACATAAAAAACAGACGAGAGATGTAACACTAATAAGAAAAATAAATAAAAATAAAACATTTATAGCAAGTATATAAAAATAATCATAATAATGTATTTAAATAAAACGAAATATTTACATATATAAATATATACACACTTATAATACATATATAGTATATCATATAAATAAATCCTTCGCTGGCAGATAAACCTCATTGTTAGGATTTGAACCCACGACTTTCAGCGTATTAATCGCCCACGTTAACCACTGAGCCATCACCACTTCTGTAGATCTTTAGCTATCTCATCTTTCTATCTTCACTTGTCAGCTTTCTATAACAAACATTACATAATAATTGTTATCTCATCTCTATCAATACAAACCAGAAAATTTGTAACCTTAAAAAATTCAAAAACTTCGAGTACATAAATAGAACAACAGATGCTAGTTGCAATACCAATTATTCAGTAGTCACAGTGCAGCTACAGCAGGAGACAAGCTAATCCGAAACCGCATCTGTACTACAATTGCGTCACAGACTCACAGTCGTCACAGTAGGTTACTTTACCTACTGTGAAGTCTTGTATAGCAGTAGCTGAACTAATGGCTGTATAATTGATGACTTCTTCAGACTACGCTATTTCTTATTATAGTAAGTTCTTTATCATTTCTACAGTTTTAATCTATATGCTCTCGTGATGGGATCTATTCATGACCATCGCAGTGATATCAAATACTTTGAGTAACAAAAAAGTTCAGGGTTTCGCAGTTTGGACACTAATAACTTTGAGACTTGCGATGGTTAGTTAATAACCCTACAATTTCGTACCTTTCTACGACTACTTCGTAGGGATGATATCCCAGTGGTTAGCGCGGTCGGTTCGCATGCCGAAGGGCGTGGGTTCAAACCCCAACAATGAGCTTGAGCTGCCGGTGAAGGAAAACATCGTGAGGAAACCATAGCATGGTGGTAGGGTACTTTCTAGTACTCGGCTGGCTAGCTACCACCCTCAAGTTTAAAATCTGCCGCCAAGCATCTAACGGTGTGTTCCGGCAGCCTCACTTGAGAGCCAGCTCCATTACAGACTAGGTGTGCTTTACCATCTTCGACCACACCTTCACTTAACATCAGGTGAGATGTGGTCAGACACCTAGCCTGTCAACCATTAAAAAAAAAAAAACCTCCTGCCACGAAGATCTACCATCAATACCATAGTAAACGGTATATAAACGGTTTCTAGAAATATCTACACTAATAAGATGAAAGATTTCATTTTTTGTTTGTTTGTTTGTATTGAATAGGCTCCGAAATTACTGGACCGACCTCAATAAGAGGCGAAGGGTTCCTGGATAAATGCGAGCAAAATAGATCTTTCCCGCGCACTTAATGACAGTGACGAAATGAGTTTTGAATTTGACTATTTCATTAAAAAGTTTGAACACAAATCGCTTCCATTAAGTCCTGGCCGGTAATTAAAAAAAAGCGGCATAGGTTGACAAAATTTAAAAAAAATAGGAGGGAACTTCTTATTCGTTTTTTTAGTACTTTTTATCAAACAGACAATTTGACACACAAAAATTAAATAAAAAACAGGTAAAATTAAACGCAGAAACGGTCATAAACAGTTTACTACCAAACAAATCGAGAGAAAAATATATTTTCCCATAAAGGGGGATAAAAAGCAGAGTATGCCACACGGTACCAAAATTGTTTAACCTCGAGCGATGTACTTTGAATCCCTTGCTTAGAATCCCGCTCTCCTCCGTGGTCCCTTGTGACACAATCTACTAATTAACGCATACATTATAGCATAGTATGAAGAAATCTTGATAGTCCCATTTAGCAATCTCTTAACTCTGCGGATATAGCACGATCGATGCAATCGCTTAATGTATCGACATCGGCTTTAAGCTAAAAATAATGTGTCGCTGGAAATGGAATGAGAACATTAATTTCTGGAAAAAATCTCAATGAAGGTCGATAAACTTTTACTTATTGCGAACGTCGTCACGGAGACATTCACAGCTTGCTAAAACTTATTAATAAATGTGACACAAAAATAAGCAATTTGCTCAAATATTTATATGTCATGTATATTTTTTATCATTTATGTATGCTCCATTTGTCCATAAATGGCTAAAATTTATTTGCATGGAAATCGAACCACCTTAACATATTTATTTTTTTTTTTATTGTTGACAAGCTAGGTGTTTGACCACAGCTCACCTGATGTTAAGTGAAGGCGTGGTCGAAGATGGTAAAGCACACCTAGCCTGGAATGGAACTGGCTCTCAAGTGAGGCTGCCGGAACACACCGTTAGATGCTTGGCGGCAGATTTTCAACTTGAGGGTGGTAGCTAGCCAGCCGAGTACTAGAAAGTACCCTACCACCATGCTATGGTTTCCTCACGATGTTTTCCTTCACCGGCAGCTCAAGGTCATTGTTGGGGATTGAACCCACGCCCTTCGGCATGCGAACCTACCGCGCTTACCACTGAGCTATCATCGCTACAAATACAACAAAACATAATATGTCTATTGTTAGCTTCAAAACGCGATTATATTTACATAATAACAAATTACCAATATCGAGTGAAAAATTACCTCAAAAACACGTACGCAACATAGTGGCAACAAACACGCATCTGTTGGAAGTTAATCCCGACCTTTGGGTACGTCGGGTTAAGAGCGGGTCGCCTGTAACCATCAATCAGTCTGCCACTTCTCATTTCACTCCTTACATACTGACATACGGTCAGTCAGCTGATAAATACAAGCTGTTTTTTCCTTAATGCAAAGCCATAAGGTTTACATTAAATGAGTTAAACTTAAGGAGAATGTGGAGTGAGTAGAATTTTTCATGCAAATGAAATAGTTTATGTATTTATTATCTTGTATTCATTTTTACCCGCGACGGAACGGAGACGGTATATGCGTTTGGGGTGAGAGGATGTTTGTTTGTGCAAATGCATGTTGCAATTTTCTCCAAAACTACTAGTCCGAGTTTGATGCAGTTTTCAGTTATGGGTTCGAGTTTGATTGGTGCATGTTCTTAGATAAGCGTTACGGTGACAACTCACCAGGGGGCGCTGCAGAAAACATTGTTTGTACAAATCCATGTTGCCATTTTTCTCCAAAACTGCTAGTCCGATTTTGATGCACTTTTCAGTTATGGGTTTGGGTTTGATTGGTGCATGTTCTTAGATAGTTACGGTGACAATTCACCAGGGAGTGCTGCAGTTTGTGCTAAACCAAAACATGCAAATACTTATCTAATGTACATATTACTGTAGCAGAGACGTATCTTCCATAGGGTCTTAAGGGCGGCGCGTTATGTTCATAATATCTATGCTCTCTAATTCTTTTTAAATGAAAAGCAAAATTAAAAGCTTCGAAAAAACCCACGACGGTTAAAAATTAATTGAAAAAGGATAAAATAATTGTAACACCGACTCAAAAATACATAAAAATATAAACTTAATAAAAAACCCAAGAATATCGTCGGGGGCTTCGCAGCTAGTAGATAATCTAATAAGATGCTTATATTTCAGTAAATCGCGACAGGCAGCAGTTTCAACCGGTAATTCTATTCAATTGAATCGGTTGATTCAATAAACGTACTTTCATTTGTTTATTTATTTCACATTTTTAACGTCGGTGGGGCTATTCGATACATCCCGACAACAGTCCGCATTAAAAAATGAACCGTGTAACGTGCAACGTAAGCAGAATTTGAAGTGACAAATTGATCTCCGAGTCACTGAGGGTTCTAATGAATGTTTGTCTTACAAAGTGACGCATCTGTTAGACGTATTTGAAATTATTTGCTTTCAAAGAAAAGGGCAGAACATTTTCGCAAAAATATTAAATAAATAATTTGAGGCGCCGTAGTTTTCCCAGCGAACGAATGTTAGTTTTAAATGTGACTTTTTTGCGCTTGTCAGGCTAGGTATTTGCTCACAGCCCACCTGATGTTGAGTGACGGTGTGGTCCAAGATGGTAAACACACACAGTCTGGAATGGAACTGGCTCTCAAATGAGGCTGCCAGAACACACCGTTAGATGCTTAGCGGCAGATTTTCAACTTGAGGGTGGTAGCTATCCAGCCGATTACTGGAAAGTACCCTACCACCATGCTATGGTTTCCTCACGATGTTTTCCTTCACCGGCAGCTCAAGCTCATTGTTGGGAAACCACATCCTTCGGCGTGCGAACCGAGCGTGCTAAACACTGAGCTATCATCGCTACAAAAAATAAAATATTAAAATTAAAACGTTTTACATAGAGATGTTATACCAACAGGGTAACAATCTTGGGTACTAAACCGAATGGGTCAATAGTAGGTAATTGTGAACTAACTTATCATTGTGAACAACACGTATAATGATGATCTACACTGATCTCTTTTTGGCGAAGTATACCCAAAACTTATAACATTGCTGCCCCTATAACATAACATTAATACTACAGAACCGCAAATTTGATGCCCCATATTTGAGGTTAGAGGTATATATAGCAATCGCCGGCTGGTACCAATAATATAATTTTTACTGGTATAATTATGTTGGCTACCTACGACACATCAAAGTATTTAATAATTCATACTAGTTTGATATTTTTCTGTCGTGTGACGAACTAATATTTTAGAATGCGAAAAAAATGTAAAATTATAGATCTTTAGGTAAAATTTTGGCAATCTAAACGACGCGTAGTCTCAATATTCAATTTCATATCTACTCCTTACAAAACTATCTTAATCAAATTTTAATAAATTACAAATTAAAGTAACATAGTTATTTTCTAGTTTAAATGTTAACAAATGTATAAATTCGCATACAAATTAGCTATGTAACTATTTACTCTCCAAGCGAACCTTCGTTTAAGTTTTCGTCTCTTTGCCTTTGATCATCTCGAACCATCGATCTATAGGGGATGGCAAACAAAAAAGAACTCTAAGTACTAAACTTCGCATTACTAAAGATGTATTGCGAAAGACTCGGCCAATCCTATTAGCCTACATAATAGTCTATCGTCAAAAATAAAAAGTATCAAGATTCCAAAGGACGGGAGAACAAACAAGATTAAAAGTACAATTCCTATTGCGGCATTAAGAACAATAGATATACCTACCAGTTCATTTGAGTGAATTTCATTCAATAAAATATGAGAGAACTTTATGCACGTTTTATCCCGATTTGTGGATAAAGTTGATAATTGAAAATTTCTTGAGGGTGTTATTGGAAAAGTTAGCACTAACCGCGATTCTTTGATAGTGAACCCCGGCGATATACTGAAATGGCTTTGGTAAATTGTTTGGTTTTGCTACAAGCGACACCTTATCACGACGACCTAATGCCGATTTCCGTTCATTTTTTTAATGGACAACAAAATTTCTTAGCATTCAATGGCATCACGGGTGCCTGGTCCATCACGTTGCAAGAACCCGTACTATACCTAGGACTTACGACCCAGGCATACCTTTAAGAGATCCCTATACGCATTACGTACGTATTTATACGTCTCATTTAAAGATTGCACAAGAAAAGATAAGTAGTAATTATTCTACATAATTATACTTATTTTACTGCAAAAACCGATACCAGTTTGATTTATGATAAAAAAAACGCTGTTATACAGTAATAAAAAATTAAATTAATTTATACTACGCAACATGACGATACACATACTACTTCATCACTAACTCAAGACTAATCTTCAAGAAAGGGTCCCTTAGCAACCTCAAGTAAACAGAGAAAGTATACAAAGTTATTTACCAGTACCCTCCAACTGTGCTCTTAGATAAAAGAATTCCTTAAATATTAATATCCCAGCGCATAATATATACAGAAAGGGAATAAAGGGCAATAAACGGTGAACCGGAAAAAAACGTTAAGCTGAAATATTGATGACGCGAACAATCGCGTTCGCATTGCCAAAATTTTAATACTGTATCGCATAAAACGTCGCAAAACTCGAAACATATCTGTAATAACAGTTTGAATTTGTACCGTTTCAAAGCCACGCGTGTAGAGTTGCATCGTTGATTGCAAACCGGTTTTATCGATAAACTCTCGATTCAAAAACTAAAAGCAATTAAGAAATTTTAAAAGCTATATTAAAACTGAACTCGTAGAAAAATCAATTAAAACACAAAAAGTTCACATAAACACCGACACGGCTGGCTAATTACAATAATAAGAGCCGTAATGAAAAGAAAGCAATTGGAACCAAACAGTAATTCAATTACGTCGAATTCCAAACAGTTTTCTCCGCGTGACCTTTTCGAGTGGAATTATTTATTTTCTTCAATAATGTTGAAGGTGACTGAAATTGTTTGTACCTGGCTGGACTGTTGTATCTTTTTTCACTTGACACTTTATTAGTACACTATTATAAATTACAAATGAATACATAAGTACACAGTTTAGACCCCAAAATTTAAGTGGTATCAGGGTCTACCCAGACGAAGTCATACCACCAAATCCAAAAACCGGAAAACAGTCTGAAAGGAGGCCTTTGCCTAGCAGTAGGACACTACAGACTGAAAATAATCAATAAATAATATGATACATAAGTACATATGAATGTATACACACTCACAATTACATACATCCTCGACTAAAACTGATCTGCAACTAACGAAAATAACCTGCGCTGATCAATAATTGCTTTTCCTGTTTCTTTATAAAAGTTGATCATATTAATCTGTCAGTTAGCCCATAAATACGCTAGCACCGTGTAAAATATCTTATGAAGCCAATAATGTCTAAATTGTACAATCTTTAGACGGGGCCTATGGCGTGGGGTCCGCTCCTAACATTTATTTTGTCGCTGCAAGACGCTCCGAAACAATATTAAGGCTATAAAGAATGGAATGGGAAGGGAACGAGGGTGCTGCCGCGTAATGAAAAATTTCACCCCCACGCACATAAAAATTGCATTTTTTTAAGAGAACAAGATAGAGTTACGCGTATTGGAGTGAAACTGTTGATGTAGTCAGTCGTATTTGTTTCCCTCTGTTTATGTCATGTTGCTACCTTTGCTGTTTGCTTATCATAATGTTAGGTTTCTATTGCTAAACATATTGAAATACTTTATTTGAATTAATTACTTTAAAAGTTCATATAATGTAATGAGTACTTATACGTCATCCCACGCGAAAAGCGGTAATACATTTAATCAGACAGTTTTACAATGTTATGCTAAATCAGAGCCTAGATGGCGCCACTCCCTGTGCATGTTACGGGCTATTTTGATGTTAGATTGGTCGCTTCATCGAATTGAAACATAAAATCAATAGATGGCGTTTTGTTTTGAGAGAGTTTTCGTTTCGTTGTGTCGATACTCCGTTCTTATAAGTAGGTAATTATTATTTATAAATTTCGCGTTACATTGTTTGCTTTTACATTTTCTTTTCATAGTTTGTTATAGTCTTGTTTGGTTAGAAATAGTTTAAAAGTAAAAAGTCAGTAAGATATAACGACATTTAAAAATATACTGATTTTAGCTATATTATCTTGAAACTGTTCATCAACATCATCATCATCGGCCTATCGAAGTCCAGTGCTGGACATACTGGTAGGCTTTTCCCAAGGCACGCCACTCAACCCGATCTATGGCTTTTCACTTTCATCCACCGTCAGCTGTCCTACGTAAATCGTCACTTCATCGAGTTTAAGGTCGTCCTATGCTACGTATACCAATTCGCGGTCTCCACTCTAGAATACGTCTACCCCCGCGGTTATCGGTTCTGCGACAGATACGTCCAATTGTCCAGCCCATTGCCACTTCAGCTAGCTAATACGCTGACCTTATTTCTGTGACTTTAGTTCTCTGGTGAAGAAGCTATTACTAGTGTACATTCTAACAATACAGTTAAGAGTACCTTCTTTACACGTGTTCTTAATAAGTTTCATATTTAATCATTTAATCAGAATTCTAATTGAAAATTATTTAGACCGAGATAAGGGTTGCCATCTCCATAGGGAATTCAAATTAATCATGTTATTCTAGGTAATCGCTGTCGGTTGATTTTACTTTAACCTGTAATTAATCATGTTTCTCCCCTACAAAGCTATCCTTTGATTAATAGATTTGGTACATAACAAATTATATCAGGTGATGTGGCTTTATCTTGATTGGCGGGTATCACTACGTTATCAGTCATCGTAATTATGTCAAGTGGGAATGCCTTAGGCTCCGTTCATACTATACATACTGGAGTTCTCTAGCGAAATTACGCGCTGCTGAGACCAACCATCAAAAGTCTACTTAGCGCCAAAGCAGTGAAACCCCGTACTTTGTTTGCCATTCAAAGTTCTGTGTAACGCTGCAATAGTCATGGACATGCGTTATCTCTTACCATCAGGAGAGCGTATCGTTTGTCTCATTACTTTTACATTAAAAAAATATGTTACGACAGCGGCGAGATACCTTTTTGGCATGACCATTAATAGCATAAGCAACGATTTACGTAGGACAGATGGCGTTGAGGAAGCGAAAAGTTGAAGAAGGTCGAAGGTCTTTGGAAAAACCTAAGTCCAGCAGTTGAATGGAGTGCTAATGATGCTAATGAAGGTGATGACAACGATGATGGTGATAATGATGATGATGATAATAATGATGGTGGTGGTGGTGATGGTGATGATGATGGTGGTGGTGGTGGTGGTGGTGGTGGTGGTGGTGGTAGGTAGTGGTGGTGGTGGTAGGTAGTGGTGGTGATGGCGATACGTGGAAAATTTGCAGTGAAAACTTATTGAAAAAGTACACATTTCACCTTTGAAAATTTATGATATTACGAGGGTAGGAAAACAAACAAATGGCAAGCCGGGGTCGGTCAACGCACCTCGCTATTTATATACGGCGACATCTTGTAAATATCATATGTCATCCGCTGGACATCTTTCATCAAAGTATAATGTAACTGCACTTTAATGCTGCGGTTTATTTGCGTCTTGACGAAGACATCTGATTTTACGACGGGTTTTTCAGACCGTTTTAACACTGGACGTTATTATGTGTATGTCAATAACCGGGAAATGCTATAAAGCTGCAAATATCACAAATAACTCTGACGTCTGTCCCTCTCGCAAATATAGGAATAACTGAATACTTATATGATTTCGTAAGACAATTCATAGAAACTTTTTTTTAATTATGGACAAGCTAAGTGTTTGAGAACAGCTCACCTGATACTAACTAACGGTGTGGTCGAAGATGGTAAACACACCTAGCCTGGAATCAACTGGCTCTCGAGTAGCAAGGGTGCCGGAACACACCGTTGATTATAGTTAGTTCTATAAAATGAGTAACAGATGGCATTAACTCGATCGCTACTGGGTCAGCTATCCTGTAATAGAATGTACTCTTGCTTTGGGAGCAATAAGTATTTATTGTAGATATTAAAGATAGCCTCAAAATATATTATGTTCCAATCTATGTACGGAAGCGTTTTAAAATTAGCTCGCTCTTATGCCCACTAGGCCAGGCCAAGCTTTCAATAATAAATAGTCGCGTATCCTGATAATGTAGGCAGCCTAACTGGAACGGATATTTCTGTTGTGGTTATTCTATTTTAATAAACGATTCGTAATTCAGATCATACGCTCGATAGATTAGTTTAACACTAACTCGGGGCTTTACAATCGAAAGGCGTCCAACAATTAGATCTAAGTAAAACCGCTTTTTTTTAAGTTAAACTGTTTCCGCCATTTTGTTGGTGGCCATATTGAATTTGCATCTTTAAATTGTACTCTATTCTACAAGATAATCCTTTTCATTTGATACCCATATTGAGGGAGTTGTGAAAAAATATGTAATTCGCCATTTTGTGGCGGCGGCCATCTTGGATTTACAAAGATACTGAATTTATTAAATTGTATTGTCATCATAACTAAAGGTGTGTACCAAATACCAGATCAATCTGACGACAGGAAAGGGGTTAAATTTAGTGTGTACTGTTTTTTTATGGTTAACAGACTACAGCTTGCCTGATGTTAAGTGACGGTGTGGTCGAAGATGGTAAGAAGAGAAGAAGAGGCTGCCGGAACACAGCTTTACGTGCTTGGCGGCAGATGTTCAACTTGAGGATGGAAATCGTAGAAAGGTAGGTTATTCTTTACATATTTGTGGCCATCGTTAGAAAATATCAGAAATAATGTTTCTTACTTTTGGCATCAAATCTAGTTTTATCAACTGAATTGAATTGCACCGCAGTTCTAAGAAGTAAAAGATATTTATGAAGCCGTTGGAGCATACATTACGATGGTAGTTAAAATAACGAGCGTACGCTCAATGACATCTTTATTGATAACGTCTAGGGATTATATTAAACGTTTACATTAACATTTTAAAGCCAACTAGCGGGGCTTCGCATGAGTGCAGTGTAGATACTAATAAAAACTAATATGGTGCATAATTATGCATGTATTAGAAAAAAAGAAAAAAATGTGTAAAGAACTCATTCATTTGTTTATATTTGTAGCAATGAGTTTGAACTGCCGGTGAAAGAAAATATCGTGAAAAAACCATAGCATCATAGTAGGGTGGTACTTTCTATTACTCGGCTGGCTGTCTACCACCCTCAAGTCGAAAATCTGTCCCCAGTCACCTATTAGTGCGTTCCGACAGCCTCAATTGAGAGCCAGTTCAATTCCAGGCTAGGTGTGATTTACCATATTCGACCACATTATCATATTGTTGGTTTATCATCGACCATTGGGACGAAGAAATTGCAAGGGCAGCCGGCCTAAACTGGAAACAGACCGCACAGGACAAAGACAAATGGGCATCTTTGGAGGCCTTCACCCAATTTGGGGTTCCTACACATATTTAAATATCACACTAAATTATTATTATTGTATTATGTTATTTTAAATAAGTTAATAGCTAATAAGCAAAACAATAAATAAAAAAACTATTAATTAAATTAGTTAAGTAATTTAAAAAACGATGTAAAGTAGGAAATAAAAGGCTTTTTTATTTATTTATTTTCGACCATATGATTGGTTTATCGATAAAATTACCTTTATTGTACGGTGCGAATAGATTTGTATTAATATACTTATTCAAAAACTACACGACATTGTTTATTTGCAAATTGTTTATAAGTCACAATTCGAAACAAACGAACTGTAATAGTTCATAGCATCGCGCAACATAAGTTGCAAAACTGTTGCTTGGTACGGCTAACTTGAACTAAGTAGATTTTAAAGTTCGGCTCCCTGCTTAATTTGAATTCTACATAGAACAGAACGTTTGCTGACCCAAGCGCTAGTACAGGCCAGGTTAAGGTCGTGTACGGACATACTCTAGTAAAGCAATGGTGACTATCTACAGGCTTGAAGGAGCTTTGGAACTAACACGAAAAATTCATGTTTCTTCATATTATATAACTTTTCCGCAATCACGCACGTAGTTCGGTACAATTTTTATACATAAACGAACACACACCTTTATTATTTTCCTTTTTTTAATGGTTGACAAGCTAGGTGTTGTTAACTGACGATGTGGTCGCAGATGGTAAAGTACACCTAGCTTAGAATTAAACTGGCTCTCTAGTAAGGCTGCCGGAATAGGCGCTTGGCGTCAAAATTTCAACTTGAAGTACTATACAATACTCTACCAGCTGAGTACTATAAAATACCCTATCTACCAAGCTATGGTTTCCTCACGATGTTTTCCTTCACCAGCAGCTCAAGCTCATTGTTGGGGGTTGAACCCACGCCCTTCGGTGTGTGAACCAAACGCGCTAACTACTGAGCTTACATCGCTACAAACTACTTCAAATCAAACTTAAAAAAATATGAACCAACAAACCGTAAAAGTATTTGAATAAATCGATTTAAAAATAATAGTTTTACAATCTTCGCTTGTTGATTGGAAATTCCATTATGATCAAAGTCCGTGTTCAAGAAAAAGGAAAAGCGGAGTTTTCATTGCCGACTTAATTTCCTGCAGCGCGGTATTACGTGGAAATAGAAGTCAAGCATTGATTATTATCTAGGAGATTTAGATCTCGGAGTAGTAACAGTATATTTCCAAGAAGACATCAGTTAATCTACTCGTAGTACATTATTATATCAAATTTCTAAGTAATTACAAATACAAAGACAAATATTTTATTGATAACACCAATGTTACAAGCCACATTTTAAGACTTCGTCCGCGTGGAATTTAACAAAAAGTGTTCAAATAAAGTGTTCTGTATATTAATCCAGGACATATACTATATGTGTCCCAAATTTCATTCGAATCCGTTCAGTAGTTTTTGCGTGAAAGAGTAACAAACATCCTTGAAAACTTACACGTTTATAATATTAGTAGAAAGTGAAATAATTAAGGTTTTTAAATATCATGGACTATTCAAAAAATAATTTATTATAGGATTTATTTGAATTTTTCATAGGAATTGTAAGACCAACAAGACAAAAAACTTACTGAGGTTTATTTTTGGACACCAAAGAAATGTGTAAGTACTGTACCTATCTATCTATCTATCTATACTATTATAAAAAGGAAAGATTTGATTGTTTGTTTGTTTGTTTGTATTGAATAAGCTCCGAAACTACTGGACCGACCTTAATCATTCTTTCATTATTAGAATGCTACATTATCCGCGATTGTCATAGGCTATAGTTTATTTTAAAAACAATTAGGGAACCATTTATCGAAAATACAATAACGTAGCCCAAGCTGTGAATAATTTGAAAAAACCCTTACTTAGCATGTGCAGCGAAAACTATTGACCACAGAATAAAGTGACGTTTCAAATTGACAGCTACAAATACGGCTTACTATTAAAGTTGTCATCTACACCTACACTAATTATAAAGAGGAAAGATTTGATTTTTTGTTTGTACGTATTGAATAGGTTCCGACACTACTGGACGGATCTGAATAATTCTTTCATCATTAGAATGCTACGTTATCATTGAGCGACATAGGCTTTATTTTGTTTTCCCGTGCGAAGCCGGGGCGAGCTGCTCGTAGTTTATAAAAACAGCTGTTAATTGTGTATAGCAGGAAATGGCAGCAAAAGGCAATCCCAAGAGCTCTCAGCTGCACAAGAGCTGCTAGCGACCCGTCACCCCGTCAGCTGATTTTTTAATTTAAAAGCTAGGCAACTTGACATAGAAGTAGATGCAAAGCGGTAGTGCCGAGTGCTATTCACACAAATGTGTCGTGCTTTCTAGTTCACGAGTAGTTGGTATGCAGCCTGAGTTGTGGTTTTATTTCAGGTAAGAACTAAAAGCATTTTGCTATTCTACTCTACTATGAAAATATCTGAAGACTTAGTAAAAACATCGGTTTGCCTGTATTAGGTTCAACAGTGAGCATAAAAGAAAAGAAGAATGATAAAACATTTAGAAACAAAAGAGACAAACATCAAATACACATAGTGCGACGCCAAATACAATAAAAAAACGTAATACATTTTGTTCAGGTTTTAGCTCTTGTTTGAATCGTTGTGCTCGGATGCGCATAACTGATTAGAAGTTATTTTAAAAAAGCAATTTTGCTGCGTGATCAGCCCTTGTGTCAGAATGTATATATGCCGCCAGGAAGCCTTTGACGAAGCTTGATGGTCGTTGATAAAGAAAAAAAAAACGATCGGGGCCAACAATAAAAAAAAAAGAAAAAAAATTGATTTCGTCGTCTGACCAATTCTAGCTGACCAAATCCGAATACTGACTAAATGTGTAACTGTGAATCATCGTGATTTATTTAGAAGTAGCGCCACAAAAGGGTTTAGGTAATAAAGAAATAAAGCAAAAGAAAAAACAATGTTAATTAAATAACATGAAACTAGAGCGCAAGACATTATATATCACTTCAAAGTGTAAAATCTTTTGAATGAAGCAGAAAACTTGTTTCAGAGATAAATGCCGGGAAATTCATCCAATCCTGGTGAGGATAGCAAATTAGATAAGATTGCGACGGGGTTAACTGTTATTCTAGATTTCTTGCAGCAAAACTTGATAGGGAATACAGATTAAAGAATATTATTGGCTTGTTGCAGGAAAAATCTTGCGTAGTAATCCATTAATCCAATCTAATAACAAAATCAATTAAATTACTTATAGACAATCGGAAGTTTTTAATCGGGTTAAGTTGAAAGATTAGCTGAAAATATCAATATCAAGAACCAAGAGGTTATTTATGGACGGCTTTTACTTTCTTGTAACTAAAACAACTACAGCTACAGGGGCTCACCGGAAGACCAGCGCTGGTCATACTTAGTATGACAAGTATTATGCGGAAGTGAGCCCTTATTTTGTAACTGTTTGTCTCTGTTTGTTCGTTTTTGTTTTCTGTGTCTTAATGTTACAAAATAAAACATTTTTCTTTCTTTCTTCCTTTCAAAACGCAAATGTCATCGAAACGCACAAAGCATTTTGATTCAACATTTTTTATTCGCACAGCGAGGTTGTGGAACTCTGCTGGTCTGTGTTCCCTGTTAGGTACAATATGGGTGTCTTCTAATCTAGAGTAAATAGGTTTCTTCTACGAGTAGGTAAGCGTGCCCCTGACCGCACTGCTACTTAACATTAAATAGGGTGTGGTCAAACGCGAACCTATTTAGAATACAAATAAATAAAATAGATTTTTTTAAATTTGATTGTACGAATAAATCGCATTAAACTTTACTGTATTCCGGTTTGAAGGGTACTACCAGCTAGCGAAATTACAGGGATGCCCTGGATTTTGTTTTGTTACTCAAAGTTCTGTGTAGCGCTGCAATGGTCATGGACAGGCGTTATCTCTTAGCATCAGGAAAGCGCCTCGTACGTCTCATTTCTTTTACCTTGGAAAAAAAAAATCTTGACTGCTAATGTATTGTACGAAGAGCAAAAATAATTATCTTGGTAACTATAATTAACTTTTTTATATACTTACTATATGTTTCATTTTTATTTTATTTTTTTCTTATTAGTGTTACATCTCCCGTCTGTTTTGTTATGTTTTCTATCGTATTTTTCTTTTCTTGGTTGCCTGGAAGAGATCGCTGTTAGCGATAAGGCCGTCACTTGTGGCACTAGTTAATAAGGTGTGTTGTTCTCTGTACTCTTTTCTATTTATGATGTGCACAATAAAGAGTTATATCTAACTTAAATAATATTTATAATCTGCGAAGCTATGAAAATAGATGCAGCGAGTTCTTAATTTTAATATACTGTAGGACTAAAGTACGACAAGGCGGAAGAAACTCTGTCTGAACTACACAACTATATGATAAACGATGTAGTTATTGCTGTACAGTGCAACACAAGAAACTTTGCCGGTCCGGCCTTTAAAGTAAGTATTGAAGCAAAGTTTCTTGAATTTTTCATCAGGTGGCAAATAAAAAAAGTCGAACAACGGTGCTAAACAATTTAACACGTAGTTTTTAATTTTTATTTCACACGTTCGATCAACAATGAGCTTAAGCTGCTCGTGAAGGAAAACATCGTGAGGTAACCATAGCGTGGTGGTAGGGTACTTACTATTACTCGGTTAGTCTGTTTACTCACACCTTGAAAATGAGCCTCCAAGCATCTAACGGTATGCTCCTCACTTGAGAGCCAGTTTCATTCCTGGCTAAGTATGTCAAACAAGTCTGTCAAACATGAAAAAAAACTGAATAAACCCATCTCAAAGAAACTGTCGAACATGAGTTATAGAACGTTGTAAGGTGTAGCAAGTTTCAAATATGGACGCCGATATTTATACTGTCACACATTAACGACACATCGTGATCTCATTATTATCAACTTTTTAAAAAGAGTAACTCAATATTTGTTATCAACTTGTCAAAACAATTTGCAAACAACAATTTGCATTTTGCATTTGTGCAAACTTTTTTTTTTTGCGAACGATGCGCTCTCCTGATGGTAAGAGATAACGCATGTCCATGCCCATTGCAGCACACAGATCTTTGAGTAACAAAACAAAGTCCGGGGCATCGCTGCTTTGGCGCTCATTACTTTGAGACTTTCGATGGTTAGTCTCAACAGCCCAATAATTTCGCTAGCTGCAGTACCTTTCAAACCGGAACACAATAATGTTTACACAATACTGCTTGGCGGCAGAATATCTGGTTCTGCGGACGTACCTACCTAGACGACTTCCTGCTAAAGAAATCTACCACCAAGTGAAACTTGACGAATAACGATTTCTCGTCGATCCCCCCAAAACATGTCACTGTCCTTACTCACTATCGGTCTTTGCTATCTCACCCCCCTGGAGCTGTTCACACAAACTCGGATAGATATATATACGACGCTTCCGTTTGTGTGTTTTGCAGCGCTTGTGATTGCCTATCGCTTGTGTGTTCTCTATCTTCTACGCCGTATTGCAACTAAACCAGCACAGGCTTAAATGAATTCCCTGGAACCAGAGTATTACATTACACAGAATCTGTGGATCTACACGCGATTAAATCTATTCTATTATAAAATCGAACCCAAAATATAAAGGTGACAGTTTGTCTGTAGGTATGTGTGAATGTACGTTTGTTACATCTTTGCGTTGAAACGGCTAGGCGGATTCAAATCGGAATACAGTAATGTTGACACACTACTTTGTTTACATATCTGTTTCTTTCCATCTAAAGGTTGTCTGGAAAAAAATACTCTAGGCGATAAAATCGCCGCTATACGCCATATATTTATTGTTTAAAAATTTTAACAACTACTGTACACTTTACAGAATATTTATAAATAAATATGTATGTTTGTGTTTAACCACGATCTAGCCTAATGTTAAGTAAAGATGTGGTCTACGAAGGAAAACGGTTTTTTCTTGACTCACTCGCGACTTGAAGGCACCCAGATTGTATCTATCGGGGAACACGCACCGTGCTCAAGAGATTTACAATTTAATAGTATCTCTACCATACTAAGTAGTTTGATAACCTTATTAAATGAAAACACTTAACTTCCCCATTAAGAATGTCCCTAATCTATATTACAATCAACACTTCATCTGGAACAACCTCTTAATACAATAAGCCTCAACTTCTTAGGACAGTTTACAGTAGAAATAACAAAGGGAGGAATTTCCGCCGCGAATTACGATCCGCCGTTTGTTTTCATTTAAGATGTTCTCACAATCTCACTGAAACACGAATAACTACTCCGCTGAGTTTGCCACAAATACTGGTTAGCCTTCAAATGTCCACAGTAATCTCCATCGACCTCTCGAGCGAGAGGCTCTTAAATTTTCATGGATTAGAAAAGTATTTCGTGACGGTTGTTCTATTATGATTAAAAAAAACTTTTTTTTCAGCTTATGCTCGTTAATCTTTATGGATTATTGTGAGAGAATTATTAGGGGGAAATAAATTTGCATAGTATTTTTTTTTTTTAATACATCTTTATTAGCCTATATCATAAATCCCACTAGTATCATAAATGTGAAAGTTTGGATGGATGGATGGATAGATGTTTGTTACTCTTTTACGCAAAAAGTACTGAATGGATTTGGATAACATTTGGTATGGCGGTAGCTGACACTCTGGATTGACACATAGGCTACTTTTTATCCCGAAAACATGTTGCGGGTAACACCGCTACAGGACATCAGGTACACACAGCGCCATCTGACCCCAAACTAAGCAAAGCTTAAGATAACTGATAGAATACTTAAATAGTTTTTTTTGTTAATACATACAGTACTTGGTGGTAGATTTCCTTAGCAGGAGATCGTCTAGGTAGGTACCACCGCAATACCAGATATTCTGCCGCCAAGCAGTAGTGTGCAAACATTACTGTGTTTCGGTTTGAAGGGTACTGCAGCTAGCGAAATTACTGGGCTGTTGAGACTAACCATCTAGTCTCAAAGTAATGAGTGCCAAAGTAGCGATGCCCTGGACTTTGTTTTGTTACTCAAAGTTCTGTGTATCGCTGCAATGGTCATGGACAGGCGTTATCTCTTACCATCAGGAGAGCGTCTCGATCTTCTCATTACTTTTAAATAAAAAAAAAAAAAAAAAAAACACCCAGATACAGAACAAACATTAATTTGTATATGTCACAAAATGCTTGTCATGGGTGGGAATCGAACCCACGCCCTTTTATTTATTAATTTTTTTTTTTTTATTTATTAAGGTACGCCAACAGCACACATATTGGTAAATTTACAAAAACACATTGCGTAAAGTTATGTCCCGATACATGCGCCAGTTATAGACATACACAGCTTGATGAACATATTGCTTGTTTATGGAAATAAACCTACTATTAAAGAGGTTCTAACAATATTTTTTTTTTAATACTATGACTAAAGTTCTTGGAGCAGGCATACTACCAATGAACCAACAGGGCTGTCAAATATATCAATTGCTGGATATAGATACCGCTCTATACCCAACTACGATAATAAAGAGAACAATAGTAAAGAAACTGAAGACATATACCTACTATACAGCCCTGTTGGTTCATTGGTAGTGTGTCTGCTTCGAGAGCTGTAGGGCGTGGGTTCGATTCCCACTCAGGACTAACATTTGTGTGACTAACATTGATGTTTGTTCTGTGTCTGGGTGTACTGTATGTATTATAAGTATGTATTTACAAAAAAAAAAAGTATTTAAGTATTCTATCAGTTATCTGTCTTCCATAGCACAAGCTCTGCTTAGTTTGGGGGCAGATGGCGCTGTGTGTAATGTCCTACGATATTTATTTATTTATTTTATTTATACGGCCTAACTAATTTGAAAATTAATTTAACACGCGTTAGTTCTACATATACACTATACTAAGTAGCCTAGGGTAAATGTACCTATCTCAATAAAATAAATAAATATACTATATTTATACAGACAAGGCCTCCATACATGGTAGACATTCCTTACGTAGGTACAGACTAAACGCTTCGATTCCAGGCGAGGAGGACGAGATGCTTTAGCTTACGTCTGTATCCTGCTTAACATCAGACAGGTGGTGGTCAAACGCAAACCTATTTCGAATTTAAAAAAAATACCTATTCGCCTCTAGTCCCTTTACTATTATAATACCTTCACTCCATGTCGCAA
Source organism: Biston betularia (assembly GCA_905404145.2). Lineage (NCBI taxonomy): Eukaryota > Metazoa > Arthropoda > Insecta > Lepidoptera > Geometridae > Biston > Biston betularia. The sequence goes on from FR989877.1 coordinate 5,498,272, forward strand.
ACATAGAAAAAAAATCTTGTTTTTATTAATGGTTGAAAGCTAAGTGTTTGACCACAGCTTACCTAATGTTAAGTGAGGCTGTTGGAACACACTTCTGGCACCACGTTTATAACTTGAGCTTTCTAGTCGAGGACTGAAAAGTACCCGCACGTTTAATTAGATCGTTATTCTCCTATTAAGTATAGTTTTGTAGCCAGTCGTAGACATCTGGTGGCCTCTTTCAAGGAGTTAAAGCAGAATACAACGCGCGCGGCCTCGTCTTACTATACGATACATATAATCCTATATATTTGAAGGTACATCATCAACATCAGTTTTCCTTTTGAGTTAACTACATTTAAAAACTTAGGCAAAGAAAAAATCGTCATGTAATCCAGTTTCTTCCGCAAAGCCCCCAAGAGTACAAAAAGTAGGCAACTCGAGAAAAGTCTAGCTCGATAAAACCTCTTAATCTGATTAGTCCAACTCGGAGCAAGTTTCGCGGTAGAATACAATATACTTTCTTTAATACTGTTTAAGAGGATTATTAACAGTTCTGGTCACGTTAACTCACTTACTAGTGCTTAGTAAGTGATCGATATACTCAGAACATTACACGAATTCGGACTAAAATCAGATACATTTTACATACCTATATTGTAAAGAGCAATGATTGGATTGTTTGTATGTTTTAGATAAACTCAAAAACTACTAAATCGATTATAAAAATGTATTCACCTGTAGAAAGCTACATTATCAGCAAGTAACATACATAGGTTGTATTTTATTTTCAAACAAATAAGTGATCTCTACGAAAATTTTAATAATGTAACCCAAGATAAAGATAAAGACAATTGATTGATTCAAGCGTTACTTTGCGGAAGTACATTTTGAATATTCAAGGTATCTATTTAGTTTATTTTCGCTTAACAATCGTTCCAGTTACAACAGTGATGAGGATTTAAATTTAACTAATTAGACAACAACTTATTAATTAAAATCCTAATCTTACTTATTATCTAGAACTAATTTGACATAAACTTTAAAAATAGAATTTGACAAAAATTTAATTAAAATACAAGTCTTAAAATCCTCCTCTCTCTGCAGTAAACACTTTTTGTACACCACAACGCAAAAATGTATGTAAAAACTTACGTAAAAGTTTTTAGAGAATCTCTTCCGAATAGATTGCCAATCGATGAGAAGTCGGGAATAATTTAGCCATAATTATATTCGCATGAGGACTTCGCGTGTAAACGATGCAATTTAATTTTAACTTTGCCAGTGACGTCAAAACAACTCAAATATAACATCGGCGACCTACAGAGGACAAACAAGTAACAGTACAGTGGCTATCACAAAGCCAAAGTTCCTTACACAAGGCCCTTATTTGTCATTCCCCCTATGCTTTGACCTTTCCAACTTTACTCCCAGTACGACATTAGGTACAGTGACCGCCAGAATTAAGTATGACTCGCAAAAAATGCACAAAAGAACCCGTTGACGTATAGAGTGATGATAAATTAAGAGGCAATGCAAAATTTTATACGTGACGCATATGTCATACGCCTTTTTATTTTATGTACAAATATACTGGCAACCTTCCCGGCTTAGCCCAGTTGAAATTTGTTTAAAAAACATTGAATTTCTCCACTTATACGAAAGTATAAGTAAACCTTCCGAAAAAAAATATCTAAATGACAGTGAAAACTTTATTGTGGTTTAGAAGAAGTGAACAGTGACTTTGTTGCTATAAAATACTTACAGCTAAAAATAGTATTGTCATTACAGGCAGTTTTTGGACAGCCATACATAAAAATACATATACATACATAAAAATGAATAGCTTCACAGCTATATCTTTTTGACTCGTAATAAAATAAAAAAAACATTAGGCCACGTAGCGGTCACCTCCGCTGTCAGTAACTATGACACAGTCACATCTACCCTACAAAATAAATAGAGCCATAATAAGAAACCAACCGAGTTGTTTTTTTTTAATGGTTGACAAGCTAGGTAATTTGAGGCGCCGTAGTTTTTCCAACGAATGTTAGTTTTAAATGTGACTTTTTTGCGCTTGTCAGTCTAGGTGTCTGACCACAGCTGACCTGATGTTAAGTGAAAGTGTGGTCGAAGATGGTAAAGCACACCTAGTCTGGAATGGAGTTGATTTCGAGTCGAGTCGAGTTGATGGAATTGGAAATTTATAGTTTTCAAAGTTAATATTAAAGTTTATTTAGGTTATTTTCCTATAATATATTTTAATCATTATCTTTTATATAAAAATAATAATGGTTTTAATTACTTATATCTTCATTAATCATACATGATATTGTATATTACCATGACTGTCTTTCTAAGTCGAGAAATTAGGTAGCAAAGATATTGTGTTACAGATGTTCCACATTTTGTGCCAGGCATTGTACTGTTGCTAGGCCTCTAATTAATCGGTACAATGGAGATCAATGAGTGCTATTAGTTGGAAGAATACTCGTATAATCACAAGAGCTTTGCTGGCCTTAGTTTCGAAAGTAGGTACTTGTAAGTTAGTTTGTCTTTTCATGATTCTTGTGAATAGATATGCTGCATGCTTAAATTTTTGCTGAGAACAAGGGACAAAATTGGGTGGCATATTAACTGACACTAAGACTGGCCACTTAACCTAACCTACTTATTAGTTTGTGTGTGGTCATGTAATTGGTTTATTTTTCTATTTAAACATTTAGAATCTTTTGTGAGATTGTAAAGAAATCAATGATTATAATCATGTTCATTTCATTAGTGTCCACAGCTGGACATATACCTATAGAAGAACACCAATCATCCTGACGTTAAGCTTGTTTTTTCCAGACTCCCTAGCGCTTTAATCGAGATAAAAGTTTTATGACCGCTTCACACTTAATCCACCAATTACACCGCGATTTTGCAGCGTAAACACGTCACGACTTTGCGCTGAAGGTAACAAGAATCCACACTTGCAGCTAGTTTCTTAATTTAGCTCGTGGACTACCAATAAGATAGAAGTAGATTTTTGTTTGACTTATGCGTTTAATCATATCGGATACTTCAAACCCGGTTTCCGGTTTCAGTCAAATCCGGTGGCCTTCTTCATGGATACAAAGCTGAGTACAACGAGCGCGCGGCCTCGTCTTGCTTCGCGCTACGGACCGCTGTGCACCTCGCACGTGAAGACAGCGGTTGGGGTGCGGGTGCGAGGATGGAAGCGGGGCGCTCTGGAGTCCTCCTCTACGGTGTCAAGAATTTCCAGCACACAGAGCTAACTACAACGCCTTCAGGTTCGCGACTTATTTCACGAGCTCCATGAAGACAAAGTCTCCATGGCAGATTCCACTTTCCATCTCTATTAAAATTTAAAAATAAATAAATAAACATCATTACACACAGCGCCATCTGACCCCAAACTAAGCAGAGCTTGTACTATGGAAGACAGATAACTGATAGAATACTTACATACTTTTTTTTTGTAAATGCATACTTATAATACACACACCCATGTACACAGTACACCCATGCTTACATTTGGACGTTTACTGATCTCTATGGCGTCCCGGACTTTCCGAGGCACATAAAACTTCTCACGAGCTAGTACTTTTGCGTTATCGAACCATATGAAGAAATGAAGATAAGATGAAAATAGCTGTGGCGGCGATGATTACGTTGTCCGCATTGCCATATTCAAAAATCAAAAGTCCGTGGAGTAAAGGCAACATTGATCAGATAGCGAGTGGAGTACATACTAACACACTACATACTACATTCATTCGCGCCACGATTCCGCTCCGCGATCGCTTTGATGTGAGACACAAACCGACAAAAATTAGGGACTCAACCAAAAAGCCGTGTGTATATGCGCAACGTTTCCAAATTTCGCGCCCAGTCACTGTTCTCGCGCGCGACCTGCGTTTCTAATTGCTGAGCGGCCTTTAAACTTTTTCATCCCTCTAAAACGAGACAGACGTATATGTATTGTAATTGTTTATGTTTTCGAGGGAAGGTCATTGCCCCATGCCTTATTTTAGGGAGGTTGGCATATAGATAATATTAAGTACCTAGTACCTACTTGTAGCGAAAATTTGCACGATGTAATCTAGGTCATAAGTTATTCCGTTCTATAATTAACTCATATTCGTTGAGCCGTTATAACGTGAAGAAGTAAACATACACAAATTTTCGTATAATTATAATATGATATTATATATAGGTACTTGTAGTGTAATTACGAGTAGAATGTGCTACCGAGCTGTACGACCTTGTTCTTCCATCCCCTTTTTACCACAGGACAAGTAGAAAGACGGCCAACTACCACCCATACGTAGTGGAATTTCCTTGGGTACGTACCAAACGTATTGACTCCACGTTTCTCATCGGTACGGCCAAGGAATGGAACAAGCTACAGGCTACCTTGTTTCCTGAGAGATATAATCTAGATCTTTTCAAGGTTACAGTGCATAGGTATCTTCTAGGTATGCGTGCTACATCTTCGACCACATCGTCGCTTACCATCAGGTGAGTTGGTGGTCAAACGCGGACATATCCGTATTAAAAAAAAAATAGCAATTGTCCAATAACGCTGATAGACCTACGTGTTTTATAATGGAGACTCGCGGTCTCCACAAACGTTGCGTAGAACGCCCTGAGACGATAGAGTGTAAATATACATTGGTTAGAATCGAAAAAGCCGATGAGAGCACAGAGAGCCGCGCGCCATGCTCGGCATCAAATTATTTGAGAAATGTAGAGAATCGACGTCGCACTAAGGTGAGTGACGTCGGACCAACAATCATGAAACTAAAACAGAGTTGAGTAGAACATGTTGCCAGGCAGAGTGATGGCCGGTGGACTAGAGCGAAGCTTCGGGCGCCCATCAGGCGCGAGTCGAACCTGGTCAAGGTTAGCACAGGACCGGGATAAGTGGTCCAAGAAGAGGGGCCTATGCTCAGCAATGGGCGATTACGGGCAAATAATGATGATATACCTATATACAAAGTATATTCAAATTACTGTCAGTACAAGAAACCACATGGTACATTGATCGCAGAACCACAAACACTGATGAATTAGCACCAACATCTCTGTTAGCGGAACCCGGTAATTTAACAACCTGTGGTCGGCAATTACAGGTCGGGTAGGATATATTGGAGCAATTGTGTAATTTCATAGTTTAAAACATCACTATGACTGTGTACTCTTATACGCTCAATAAAAATATCAAAAAATGTTATGAAGTAATTCGCGGAGTACTAAAGTCACCAACGTATTAGACAGCCCTATTGGCTCATTGTGTCTAGGTGTTCTATATGTACAATTGTACATATTATAAATACGTATGTATTTAATTGGATTTTGACATCGCAGACATCGCAACTAGAAATACCAGAAACAACCACACCAAAAGATATTACCAGAAATTGTTTTTTTTTACATATTTTGGCATTGCACTTTTTTTATTCAGCCAGTGTTATATGAAATCATGTAAAAGAAGTCGTAGTCCCATAACTTACGTCACTGTTATTTTCAGTCAATTTTTTATTTTATAAGAAATTTATTAAAGGGTTTTATTATCTACAATACGGCAACATGATCTTTCAGCGTTTATGCCGAGACCGCCCAGTATGGAATTGTTTTATCTCTATCACTGTTCGTAATTGCACTTGTCCCAGTGTCTAGACATGTCAGTAATTGGTACGAATTGAACTCATTAGTGTGTACCCCAGCTAAACTATGCAGCCAATTGACTCCATGTCAGGCATCACCTACGCACAATGATGATCTAGGACATATTGAAATAGAATGGTTTTTCCGCTACTTTATGATCTACTAGCTGCGCCCCGCGGTGTTACCTGCTGCATGTTTTCCGGATGAAAAGCCCATGTGTTAATCCTGGGTCACAGCTACCTCCATACCAAATTTCATCCAAATCCATTCAGAAGTTGGTAGCAAAATGTTCATTTCGTTCAACGAGTTTTAATAGTTAAATAAATAGATATTGTAGAACATTGCACAAAGCGCCATCTAACCCTAAACTAAGCAAAACCTGTACTATGGGAACCAGGTAACTGATAGAATACTTATATCCTTTTTATTTAAACAGTACGTCTGAGTACATAGCAAATATTTTTATCACCACAAATGTTTGTTCTGGGTGCCTTTCAGCTCCTGAAGCAGACCTGCTAACAAATGAGCAAATAGGGTAGTCAGAACGACAAGTTGAATATGAAATAAGCTCTATTAACCATTGATTACTACCTCAATTAATTAGAGTACGTTTTAACTCGCTGCATTTCGTAATTAGGTTAACCCGCCGCACCTATACTAACAATGCAAAATTAAACGATTAAACGCAAGCACTCTTGACCTAATTGTTGGTAGCTCGTAAAACGTCTTTTGATTGTTTTCCAAAGGAAATTGTACCCTTGACTGGGTATATTGGCGAATTTCCTGCCCCGTCGACCTTTTGTTCCTCTTTTTTATCACAGCAAATCCATTTGCTGTAATTCCCTAGGAAATAGAAATTATTTCTGTTACATCGGAACGGCTGGCCAGTGAACGATAGTTGATTGTCGGAAGCTACATTTTTCTAGCGATCTCTGTGAAGAAGTTGATTAATGGGTGATTGGGTTTCTATGGAACCTCCATATGTCATAAGGTTGAACTAAGTTATCGTTCCTTTCCTAGAATAGGAAAATGGTCCTCCAATATTAAATGTACTTTATTAAATAATAAATATCGTAGGACATTACACACAGCGCCTCTGACCCCAAACTCAGCAAAGCTTGTACAATGGAAGACAGATAGTTAACTGATATAATACTTAAATACTTTTTTTTTGTAAATATTTACTTATAATACATACAGTCCCTACACCCAGACACAGAACAAACATTGAAAAGTTTGTTTGAAAATCTTTTACTCAAAAGTTTTTTATTTTACTATTGCTTTTTATCTATAGTCAGAGTTTCCGATAAAATTAACAGCCTCACTTGAGAGCCAGTTCCATTCCAGGCTAGGTGTGTTAACCATCTTCGACCACACCGTCACTTAACATCAGGTGAGTTGTAGTCAAACTATCCTGTCACCAGTAAAAAATATTCCAAAGGAGAAAGCCTCAAAATCTTTAGTACTGATCAAGGTGAAAACCACTGAAAGTTTGAAATATCTGCAACCTCAGTTTTCGTCTTAGCTAAGCCTTACAGCTCGCATCGGGTGACCATGACTTTAGTAGGGGGTCTTTTTTAAAGAATACGGAGCATAAAACGTAAAGTTTCACGACGTGAATTAAAATGTATATTTTCTAAAATGTAAGTTTTTTTAATGTATGTGTGAATTGACAGTAATTTTGTAATTATTTTTGACATTTGAATTATATAAGAAATGAAAAAATACGCTTTCTAGAGAATGTTCTATGCTTAATATTTAAGTCTACAATAAAATAATGGTAACAAGATATTAAGAATACTTATAAATTTCATACAGTACATATTAAAAAAAGAAACTTTTCATAAATGTTAACTTCAGCTTCAGCGTTCTTTTAAAACTTTAAAGTAGCATAATGGTTTATACAATTTAATCATAAAGACATTATTAAGTACAAAAAACTTCTAAAACTAAAGAATATTCTCAAATTTTCTTAATTGAGCAAAATTTCGTAATCATACATACATACCTATATAAATAATAAAAAACGATATTTAAAATGAAAAAAAAAAAACTTACAAAAATTATGCGCAGTTTTCGCTTACGTGAGAGACGTTTTCCCGGTAGTTGCATGTCGACACAGATTACCGAACGACAAAATTACTTACATTTAACCTTTGAACTTATTTTTACATATTAAACATCAAATATACCAAAATTCGAGTTTCCTCAAATAACTTTCCATAAAGTCAAATATTTGTTTTCCTTTCATGAAGTACTCCTTAATTATCTTCACAAGAGCCGTATACTCAAATCCCGTTCAAATAAAAACAGGAAATATCCCGTAATCGAATCTACCTGCCACTCGAGAAACAAAGGAGAGAGGGCCTTTTGTAAGGAATATGGGCACACTAGCTCGGGGACTGAGGAAGGAGGACTAAAGACACGGTCGAGAGCACTCCACACGGAGTGCGATTTAACGATGCTCAGTCCATCGGCGAACCTGTGCGATACCTACACCGATTGTTATCTGTTTGAAACTTGGACAGACTTGTTAACTGACTGGCTGACATGTTGCGGAGCACAGCGTAATTGGTCCAAGGTATAGCTCTCCCTAAACGATCGATTTATAATAAGAGCCACTTAAATAATTGATTGATTCAGGCGTTACTTTGCGGAAGTTCATTTTGAATGTTCAAGGTATATATCTAGTTTATTTCCGCTTAACAGCCGTTTTAGTTCCAACAGTGATGATAATTTGACACAGTTTATTAATTAAAAACCTAATCTTACTTAAAATCTAGAACTAATTTAAACCTAAAAATATGATTTGACAAAAATTTAAGGCAAGTGGTTACTGCAGATAGAGGAGGATTTTAAGACTAATGGTTATTTGAATTACATTTTTTTTATTTTAATAAAATTTTAACAATAATGTTATTATTATAGCTAATATCCCAGCTTGATTTTAAAACACGCGGTGAATCATGAATGAATACAAGCGACGTAGGTTTATTTATATGATCCTATAGAACACTTTTAAGGTACAGAACGCTTTCTGGATATACTGAAACACGATCTCACTCATAAAATACATCCAGGCTATTCCTGCTGGGATACAGTTTACGTTTACGACCATTCGCAAAGATATGTTTACGAGAGCAAGTTTTGACGTTTGTGGTATTCGGGTGACAGTCTTCGAAATACCTTTTTTTGGCATCGCACTTTTTGCATTCAGCCAGTGTATTCATATTTTCGATTGTCTCATTAAAAAATCAAGGAAAATAAGTTTCAGTCATTGTTCAAGTCTCACATAGTAAGTCTCAATTTAAACGACGTATTAGAAATGTGGACATCAAGGACATTTTTATTTTAACTCATGAACTTTTATGTATTCCTTCTCTAGTCCAGTCTATACTCTAGTATCGTGACTTTACTAGAAACTTCTACGGACTTTTAAAAACAACAGTTAAATACATGTTTCACCACTACATTGTATAACACTCATACATGTTTACTTGGTGGCAGATCTCGTTAGGAGGTCGTTTATGTGTTAAATCGCAGTACCAGATATTCTGCCTCCAAGCAGTAGTGCGTAAACATTACTGTGTTCTGGTTTGAAAGGCACTGCAGCTAGCGATATTACAGGGCTGTTGAGACTTACCATCGAATGTTTTAAAGTAATGAGCAATTCCCTGGACTTTGTTTTGCTACCCAAAGTCTTGTGTATCACTGAAATAATCATGGACATGCGTTATCTTTTAACATCAAGTGAGCACATTATTTGTCTCATTACTTTGACATAAAAAACACATCTCGATAAAACGAAAATTCTGGAAAATAATACAATGTAGCGATATGCCTTTTTTACGTTTCCGCCAAAACTGAACATCTATTTGAGTTTTGGCGGGAACGCGGGAAGAGTCGTGTCGCTCCGTTGTATTTTTTTCCAAAACTAGTGTTTTGTCGAGTGTTTATGCATAAAAATGGTGGTGTTTTATTCACAAAGTGCCGAATCACAAGCGCGAGTGTGGGAAAATGATATAATGTGGTGAAACATGAGTTTTCGTGTTGCTTCCAAAACTCCATCGAAGCTTTGTAGTAAAGTTGCCACTAGTTTACTAAAGCATGACTGGAATTAACTGACACGAATTGGACTTGGCAAAGACGACTTTGACTAAAACTAGCTACGATGGCACTTATTTAACTTTTGAAACTTGAAAATATATAATTACTTGACACTGGCAAATGCTAAAACGCGACGCCGAAACCAAAGAAAAAAAAAAAAAAAAAAACATCTATTTGTTTTGACGTATTATACGTGTATGTATCGCACACTGTAATACTTACAATATCACTTATTGTCCTTATTATAATTATGCTTACGTTTCAAAATAAATAAATTTAAACTTGTAACCAGCATAACAGTGATTTTCCATTGTGCACTGGCAAAAATTAAAAAAACAAATAACATGTTCACTCGAACACCAATATGGCGTCTACAAATTCAATTTGTAATAGGTACATAGATTTCAAACAAGTACATGACACTTCCGTGTTCAGATAAAAACATGACTAGATAGTTTACTTCCATCACTATTATACATGAATTTGAATCACATAAAAAATAAATACTCGAACTTTTAAACAGTTCATAAGCTTAAAATACTAGGCCAAAAGAACATTTATAAGTATCTATCTATATAAATAAAGGAAGTTTCGGCAGCCTAGTTGGGTGACAGTCTGTTTTCCAATCTGGAGGCTATGGGATCAAATCCCATGGCAGGCATGTTACTTACAATTAGTAACAAAATAAATCCAGGGAAGCGCTGCTTTTTGAGATATTCAATACTTAGTGTAAGGTGGTTCGATTTCCATACAAATAAATTTTTGCTATTTATGTACAAATGGAGCATAATTTTACAGTGAAATCACAGGTACTGGCATTTATTTAGGTCTTTATTGAAATCACAATAGCTTGAATGAAACAGTCGATTTTTAGCATAATCTACTGAATAAAAATTGAATACTTGTATGGAAATCGAAATACCTTAATAGTGCCTACTGTAATTCAACCACTTTTAATTTTTTTAACTTTCTACCCTGGAACTCGTATCCGAAACCTCTGGATCCTAAGGCAAACGTGAATGAGTGACATAGGGCGTCCTTATGCTCCAACTACAGTTTCAAACACCCTATATGTATAGGAATCTGCTCCGCCCAGTAGTAATTACAAGGTCAGTCGACGCGGAACTAGTTTCTTTGCAAGTGACATTCAATTGCGGATTGCCTTCACTGAGCTCTTGCGTGGATCGTTAACCCCATGTGCTTTGTTGAAGAAGTTTTCTCAAATTATGTTTGTTGTAAATGTCTCCACTATTGTTCGCAATAACAAACGCTGCGATTACGTCTCGCGTCATCATCATCTTCAGCCAGTATTAAAAATATAAATATAAATATAGTAGGACTGTACACACAGCGCCATCTGGCCCCAAACTAAGCAGAGCTTGTGTGATGGAAGTCAGATAACTGATAGAATACATAAATACTTTTTTTTTTTGTAAATACATACTTATAATACATACAGAACACCCCGACACAGAACAAACATTTGTTTATTCATAATATGTTTTCCCTGAGTGGGAATCGAATCCACGCCCTACAGCTCTCAACGCAGATATACTACCAATGAGCCAATGGGGCTGTCATTTGTATTTGCCCACTGCTGGGCATAGACTCTCTACTTATAGTTCTCTCATCACGGGACTGCGCCAATCTTGTCCAGGTGCGACTATAGTTGAATTTTTGCAGATGTAACTTTGTTCTACGGGTTGGTCGATATATATGGTATCCTAACTTAGCTAAAGTGGACACTTACAGCGGAAATGGTCCGTAAGTTCAAAGTCACTCAGCGAGTTATGGAAAGAGCTATGCTCCGCATTTCTCTGAGTGATCGTACCCGAAACGTAGTAATTCGCCAGAAAACTAAAGTCACAGACCTAGCCCAGCGTATTAGTAAGCTGAAGTAGCAATGGGCTGGACATATCTGTCGCTGAACCGATAATCGCTGGGGTAGACGTGTTTTGGAGTGGAGACCGCGAGTCGGCAAACGTAGCGTAGGACGCCCTGAGACTCGATGGAATGGCCTATGTCCAGCAGTGGATTTCGACAGGCTAATGATGATGATGAACTTAGCTAGTAGTCGTATGTATTATTCAAATTCCTTACACGAATCAGCTTATTTGCCTTGACAAATAAGTCTTGTGTTGGAATAAAACGACAGCTAATTTTAAAAGGGACTAGTTGATTCGCAAGTAACATTCAGCTCTAGATTACCTTCACTCGTTTAATAGTTGCATTGTCTGACATTTACAAAGCCTGGATCAGGAAGATAGCGGGTACATGACATTTACCTGAAACAAAGATTAATAAGTGTTAAAAGTATGTACATAATTATGTAAAGGAAAAAAAGAAAATTATTTTATTTGGTAACAACACAACAGTTACAAAATAGGGGCTCAACTCGGCATAAATAAATAATTAATAATAATAAATATCATAGGACATTACACACAGCGCCATCTGACCCCAAACTAAGCAGAGCTTGTGCTATGGAAGAAAGATAACTGATAGAATACTTAAATACTTTTTTTTTTTGTAAATACATACTTATAATACATACAGTACACCACTTATAGTACATACAGTGCATAATACTGGTCATACTAAGCGGTATGACCAGCGCTGGTATAAAATATAGATAGATAGATAGATATATAGATATAACTCTTTATTGTGCACACCAAAAGAAGAAATAAATACCGGCCAAGTGCGAGTCGGACTCGCGCACGAAGGGTTCCGTACCATTATCTATAAATATACATATATTTATATATTTTTTTTTAGTATTTGTTGTTATAGCGGCAATAGAAATACATCATCTGTGAAAATTTCAACTGTCCAGCTATCACCGTTCTTGAGATACAGCCTGGTGACGGACGGACAGCGAAGTCTCAGTAATAGGGTCCCGTTTTTACCCTTTGGGTACGGAACCCTAGAAAGAATAGAATAGAAAAGAATGAAACGAAAAACAGACGGGAGATGTAACACTTATAAGAAAAATAAATTAAAAAAAAAACATATACATATAAGACAGTGGAAAAGTTAGGAGTGTTTTTTGATTATTTTGAGCGTGTATCAGATACAAGTAATTGATTGATTCAGGCGGTAAGCACACCTAGCCTGGAATAGAAATGGCTCTCGAGTGAGGTTGTAAACACCGTTAGTTGTCGTCAGGTCGGCAGATTTTGAGGGTGGCAGCTAGCTAACAGATAACTATAAAGTATACTACCACCACGCTATGTATCGTTTCCTCACGTTGTTTTCTTTTACTGGCAGCTCAAGCTTGGATCGGAACCTTGGATTGAAGTTGGGACTGGAACCCACGCCCCTCGGCGTGTGAACTGACTGCGCTAACCACTGAGCTTCAATAACAAAATTTAAGACAACGAACTAATATCAAACTTTCAAAATTAGTTAACGTAACATCTAAACGCTTTCAAAAACAATAGTTGCCGTACTTCCTGAAATGTGGATTGAGTTAGCAAACAATTTTACTTTCTAACAATTCGATTTGGCGAAAGGTTAAACTATCCCAAACTAATTGAACGAAACCTTTTAAACGATTTCGAATTTCAACAAATCTGATTCTCGATTCTCAATATACTGAAATCCTTTTAAACACACCTACGTGCATATAGATATATCCCGTTGAAATTGCTGCTTTCAAAAATTTCATTTCGATTCTGATCACGACATACGCTCTTTTTATAAGGGTAACAGAATTATTCTGGAAATAAATCGAACATATTGCGCGTAGCCTTCAATAGGAATCGTAGGAAATCCATGTAGAATTGTTGTTCTAGCATTGTTTCCGCTTTATAAGCAAATTTAAAATCATGATAATAGTAATCCCGCATAAGTAAAACAAAATCGTACGCTTTCTATTACTTTAGTTTACGTTTTTTTTATTAAATAAATAAATAAATATCGTAGGACTATACACACAACGCCATCTGGCCCCAAACTAAGCAGAGCTTGTGTGATGGAAGTCAGTCTGATAGAATACATATATACTTTTTTTTTTAATACATACTTGTAATACATACAGAACACCCAGACACAGGACAAACATTTGTTTATTCACAAAATGTTTGCCCTGAGTGGGAATCGAACCCACGCCCTACAGCTCTCAAGGCAGATATACTACCAATGAGCCAACGGGGCGGGGTTTTTTTTTATTAGTATTACTATACAACCATACAACCATAGTGATGGTGATAGGGTACTTTCTAGTAGGTACCTACGCCGCTAGCTACCACCCTCAAGTTAAAAATCTGCCGCCAAGCAAAAGCATCCAACGGTGTGTTCCGGCTGCCTCACTTGAGAACCAGTTTCATTCCAGACTTGGTGTGCCATTTTCGACCACATCGTCACTTAACATCAGGTGGGCTATGGTTACACAAATAGCCTGAAATAAAAAAAAAACTAGAATAAAAACCTTATACGTGCTTATAATAATAATTAGATACGCAGATGTTTTATCCTTGGATATTTAATTTTAATTTTTGTTTTTGAATTTGATGTTTGTTCATTTATTTTAAAAAAGCCGTAAATTCTATCCGAACATTCAATAAAACAACCAGGATTAAAACTAGAATCCCGTGGGTTGAACGAAAGCAATTTATGTTGAAACACTAAATTCCAATAGTCTAGCTGAATTTATCATTCGCTAGGTTTGGGGTTACATTTAAATTAAAAGTGAATAGCCCTTTGCCAGTCCCTTGGTCAGTTAGTTTGATTTAGCCATAAAATTGTATCTTCTATTTGATAAAAAATTAAAAAACTAAGTGCAAGAGTGGTAAACACTATGCGGTACTACATATGTTAACCTACTGTACTAATCTCGAGGAGGAGGTGCTGTACATTTACAATGCATTAATAGTTTGAAAATTGGTAGGATTCAAGTGTGCTTAAATTTAAACCTTATTTTATAATGTAAGCTACTCCTGAGGGCACTTTTTGATAAAATTACAGATGTTTAAGTTTATTATGTAGACACAAGTGACCATTAAGATTTTTTACTTAATAAAATAGGGTCTGTTAAAATTCGGTAAGCTGATATTGGGAAAGTCGATGCTAGCGAGGATGCGAACTTTTTTGGGTTACAAAAAGATTGGATACGAAATACGAGAAGAGACCATATTTATACGTATCAAATAATTTAGGTAGGCGCTACAAGGGCACCGGTGCGTTCCTATGGAAATCTCGAACCCTCAGTGAGACACAGACGCAAGCCACCGAAGGTTGTTTGACTGGTACAAACGAACTAAGTTACCAAAGAAACGTGAGCATTGGATTTTAGAGGTCTTTTTCCTTTTAGCAAGTATTGAAACAGATAATTTTCTAAACTAATGCAAAATATTTAAAGTACGCGATTCATACAATAATCCACCAACTATTTATTTGATAAATAAAAAATAAATAATTCATATTTATTTATGAATGAAATTGGTAAACAATAAAGATTTTCAATTCTTAAATTTATAATAAAATCTCTACAGTTCATAATGAAACCTGTTTATAATTTGTCTTCCCTTTTAACATAATTGAAAAGTCGATTGTTTAACTTCGATAATATAAAGCTCCGTTTACATAGCCGACTGTCCTTTCATTTCAACTTTAATTTATTGCTTGAGTTAAATTAACGAATTATTTGTTGGAACGAATAACGTTTTATTAGAAACATTTTTCATTAGGAATTTAATCATGAGTTGTTCAGAAATAGCGCTTCTGGAAATTAACTTCATTCACAGCTTTTGTGTGAAATAATAATTTATTGGGATATTCTATTTTAAGCACATTTCTTATAAGGTCGCTAATTGCTAATTTCATTTTCTTAATTAAAAGAGAAATAAATCAAAAATGTGTAAGTACTTATATTGAGTCTAACGCTTATGCAAGTAGCTTTTATTTGCCAACAATTAATTTGTTTGATTCAGGTGTTACTTTGCGGAAGTTCATTTTAAGGTATTTAAGAGACCGGGAATTTAATTTTCTTAGTATCATATCGTCTAGGTAGATACTACCGCAGTACCAGATATGCTGCCACCAAGCAATAGTGTGTAAACATCACTGTGTTTTAGTTTGAAGGATACTGCAGCTAGCTAAATTACAGGACTGTTGAAACTAACCATTGAAAGTCTCAAAGTAATGAGCGCCAAAACAGCGATGCCTTAGCCTTTGTTTTGTTACTCAAAGTTCAGTGTTTCGCTGCAATGGTCATGGCCATGAATTTTCACTTCCATCAAGAGAGCGCATTGTTTGTCTTATTACTCTAAAAAATAAAAAATAAAAAAAACATTGAAATTTTGTCTGGGATTCGAAAATACACTAAAGAATACTTTAATAGTAAATTTTTCAGAAACGACTCCGACAAATTGCAAAAGCAATATTAACATATCGCGATTCCTGATTTTCCTCACGTCTATATATTAGTAAATCCTTTCGGTTTTCCTTTCGTTTCCGGACTTCGATGGATATTCACCGAAGGATCCGTGCTCCACGGCAATATATCTGAGAATAGAGGCGCCGTTGGAGCGAACCAAATTTATCGCTCACCCGAATTCGCCTGTTCGCACACCCTTCAATGTAACCAACGATAATAACGAGCCTATATCTTCGTTACTAAAATTCGTTTTTTTTTTGTTATTTTAATTGCAACTTTCAAAGCAAAGGACTGATATCTTATCGCTGCAGTGGGAATCTTATATCTTTTAACCGCGTCATTTTGTAGCTTGCCCAGGGGTCTTGCAACATTTGGTTTATTTCAAAATACACATTTTTGTAGTTTTGGTCCATAGGTCTGAAGAGCTATCACAGATGTCAGTCCGAATTCCACGTAAGACTGCAGGACTAAATCCTTATTTTTAGTGCGCAGTACTTTTCTTTATTACTACAAATAGGGCTGCATTTGACCGTCAACTCACCAGATGTTAAGCAAAGATGCGGTCTACGGTGGAGCACGCTTACCTAGAAGAAACCGATTCACTCGCAACTTGAAGACACCCAGATTGTATGGATCAAGGAACACCCACTCGGACAGCAAATTCCATTGTATGGCGGTCCATAAAATGAAGATAGAATCGAACAGTTTATTTCGAGTTTTTGGAGTACTGAGTTCTTCACCCATTTTCCTCAAAAAGTGCATCGATAAAATTCTCGCAAAACCATCAAGCGTCCGATGACTCAATCATCTTTCCGATAGGTACCTATCATGCTGTCTAGAATCTAAATTTAACTTTAGAACCATGAAATTTTGCACCCTTAAAACAAAGAAAGAGTTATTAAACATTTACTTATCAATAATAATAGCATATTAATTAGCATTAATAAGAAGTTCCGCTAGATATTTGCCCTTTTTCAGAAAAGATGTAATAATTAATTAATGTTACATTATACACAGAAATATTGTATGTAGGTATATCACTTACTACAAATATACACATGTATAAATTTAATGATAATGACCCCTTTTTATGATTGGACTAAATAGCGGCTATGAATAAAATCAGCTGACTGTGCCTAACGACCTATTTCCGAAACCATCTCACGAGGAAGCAATGAATAAAAATGTAACATAAACATCAGAAAGGCCAATAAGGGACATATTACACAAATAGCATCTTCTTTCCTATACATTGTCATGCACAAATGCCTACAATGGTCTCTTCAGATTACGCTATTATCATCATAAGATAATAACGCTGTCCCATCCACTACGGTATAGCATTCTCATTCATCTTTCCACAAACTTTACAACAACTAAAAATAAACAAATATACTGATTAGTATATTTGTTTATTTTTATATACACAATAAAACAAATCAAAACATATCATCAAATAATAATTCTGAATTTGTTTCTCGGTCGGTGTTTGTAACCATAATACTTAACTGGCTTCAGACTCAAAGAACATAATGTGCATCAATATTAAGATACTTCTATTATATACTGAGAATCAAAACACAACATAAAATCAGAAGTTATGTAGCATTATTTCTATTACATGCTGTTGGCATTGGGGCAGCACAGCGGAGTCTCAACACGAAGAAACGTTTATTCACTCAAAAAGTAGCGCCATCTATCGATTTGATGCTTCACTACTACAAAGTGGCTAATGTGAAATCAAAATAAATATGTATTGTGGTGCCATCTATCCCCTGGAGACATTTAAAATCAGCCATATTTGTGTGGTATTATTTTTATGTAGTAGTAGGTATTAGGTATCCTACGAATATTATAAATGTGAAAGTTTGTATGTTTGTTATTCAATCATGCAAAAACGGCTGATTTGTTTGGATGAAATTTGGCACACATATAGTTTATCACATTTATTTTTTTTCCCCCAGGGAAAATCCTTTGTGGAATATAGTTTATTACCTGGGTTAACATATACAATACTTTTCACATCAGAAAAGTGTTAGGTTTTTGTGGGATTGTCAAATAACAAACTACTGGATGCACTTGAAATTTGGTACAGATGTGTCTTATAGAACATTAATCTGATGATAAAATAGTTTCATGCTTACTCATGTTTTTTTTTCTTTTTAAACCTAATCCTAAAGCAAACGCGGGCGAAGTCGCTGGCGTTTACTAGTATATTGAACTTGTCGTAGTCTGAACAGGCTTATGAGTAAAGGAGGCCTTTATGGGGCTATCTCTGTTACCAATCGATTGCCAATGACCGTATCGAGTTTATTGTTATGACAGCACCTACGGATAATGAAGACCAATTTGCATGCTAATCGAAAAGTTAAGAGGATTTCGCACGATGTTTTAATTGCGTATCGTAACTTTAGAAGCTTAATTGGGTTCTATTGTCATGGAAATTTGTTTTAGACAAATAGGCTCAATTTAGTACAGTCACGGAAAACACGAACAAAATAGGCTTCTTTTCAAATACCTTGACGATATACTCGTAAATATTCAAGGTATGTACTAGAAAATAGTTTTGATATTTTTGTGTCAAAATGTATGGCTGATTTGATTTGGTGAATTGAATTGATAGATTTGTGAGGCATTACCGGCGCAGTGTTTATATTTCCGAGCATTTTCCGAGGCTGTGATAATAATTATTAGCGATATTTAAGCTGCTATTTTGAGGTAGAACCGGCTGTAACCGAAATTGGTCGCATTATACTTCCATTTGTTTACTGAGGATGAGCTGGAATTTGACGGCGAAATGAAAAAATGTTTTGACAGATTTTATCGTAATAAATTTACGGGTTTTTTTACCCTGCTACGGACTAGTGCGCAAGGGTTCCTGTAACCCTAAATGTAAGCGCTGTGAAGGTACACCCCAGGGTTTTAGTATGTAGGCTACAATTCTGGCGGAAATTCCCACATAACCACCTCGCTTGCCATGGCCGGTGATATTCATAAAGAATTTTCTTTGGGTTTTTTTTTAAACCTAATTTGTACACTCTACTTTGAGAGAATACACAAAAGTTTTCTTTTGATCTTGCTTGCAACGAAACCCAAATAAAATCTTTTTTGAGCGTTCACAGAGTAAATAATTGAAAGTACTGTTTAGGAACCTAGTGGCCAGTGGCACTCAACCTTGGAATTTCACTCAGCGGACTTGAACATTTCCACACTAAGATTATAAAGGCGAAAGTTTGTGAGTGTGTAAGTGTGTTTGTATGTTTGTAACTTCTTCATGCTGAAACGGCAGAACCAATTTTGATGAAATTTTGTATAGAGATAGCTGACACCCTGGATTAACACATAGGCTACTTTTTATCTCGCAAAAACCGAGGAGCGCAGCTACTAATAAATAAATGTTAAAAGGCATTTTCTCAGCGTCACCATGCCACAAATTAAGTAAAGCTTATTGGGAAAACCTATTCAAGTTAGGTGGTCACAAAAAAGTTACGCGACTACGAACCTTATTACAATTGCTTAGGTTTTTCTTGATCTCCTAAAGTGAATGACAGATACCATCACGAGTATAGCATACTTATATATTTTTAAAGTAAATACATTCTTAAAATACATAATAACATTTAGAAAAAGAATAAAAATCAATTGCCATAGTACAATCTGCTTGGTTTGAAGTCGTTTTTTATTTCCTCCTTTCTAACGGTATATGTACCTACATTTTAATCTTAACAACTTGTCAAATAGACATTTGTTCTAGATGAGAATCGAACATAAAGTTACAGGAATGAGATTCATCAATATCTAGACTTTTATCGGTTTAAAAAAATCCAATCGTTTTTTTATTTATCTAGTAGGTTTAATGTGTTTTTCGATCATTTTGAATACGCGGCCCTTTTATCGGTTAAAAAATTGTCGCGAGTCCCTTGAGCCATAGACAAAAAAAAGTTGGAAATTTAAAACTAGGTACGTTTATGATTTTCTATTTTGGTACTCATATTCATTACTACAATATATTTAGGTTCCAAAATAGAGCGTATGACAATGAGCGTAGATGGATTCTAAACCCTTTTTTGGACCTTCCGAGGAAGGCTTCGCGACCCCCCTAGGGGTTGCGACCCACAGATTGAAAAATACTGGTGTAGGCCAATTTAACCACATGTATGGTTCATAAGTATGTTCGTTTCTATAGTAGGTACCTACCAGAGACAAAACACTTTAAAATTTTCAATCGTAAATCAGCAACAAAGATAAAATCAGTTTGTTTCGTCGTCAGCGAAATGTTTTAAACTCCATTAATTCTGTCATATCGGATTTCTTGTCTAAATTGCGCGAATTACGATCATGGAATTTTTAATAACTCG
The DNA here is from genome assembly GCA_905404145.2 of Biston betularia. Lineage (NCBI taxonomy): Eukaryota > Metazoa > Arthropoda > Insecta > Lepidoptera > Geometridae > Biston > Biston betularia. The sequence goes on from FR989877.1 coordinate 5,518,771, forward strand.
ACTCCCTTTGTTAGCAGAAATAAGGCAGGAATCAATTTGATAAATTGTTTGCTTGTGCGCGGTGAAAGCAAGCGACAAAGCTTCATATAAAGCAATTTTTACTTAGTGTTTTTTTTTTAATTGAAATTAGAGATGTAAACGGGCAAGTTATGTCGTCAATACAACAAAATCGACTATCTTTGAAAAAATCAATATCTATTTTCAAAAGCTTCTTTTTTTACCCACGACCGACTACGTTTGGGGTAAGAGGATGTTTGTATGTGCAAATTCATGTTGCCATATTTGTTCAAAAACTACTAGTCCGATTTTGATGCAGTTTTCCGTTATGGGTTCGGGTTTGATTGGTGCATGTTCTTAGATAGATGTTACGGTGACAACGATTGTTTGTGCAAATCAATGTTGCCATTTTTCTTCAAAACTATTCAATGTTCTTTTTCTTAAATGCTAGCGAATCAAATCCGATTCAGTGAAGAAATGGCAAACGAACATTCTGTAATTATTAAAATTAAAGGGCAATTAAGATTTAATTTTGTTATATTCAAGTGCGTATCGCTTTTTGAATGTTTTTAAAATGAATACGTATTAAAATAATAAGTGCCGAAACTGCCGTTTTTGGACTTTGTTTTGTTTACCGTAATAGTCATGATCGTCGGATTGCGTTTTATTTAACATATTACTATTATGTAAGGAACAAAACTTTCTCATAACCAATTTTAGTGTGAGGAGGTAAGGCAGAGCTTGGGCACTGGTTTCTACGGCACCGCATTAATCCTCTTGTCGGCAAGATCCGGCAGGACTCGGATTTCGGACGCCAATTACTCCTTCTCTTCAATAAGTTTGTTTCCTTAGAAGTTTGTTATGCCGTCGATAAGAATTTTTTTCAATTTGTCCTTTTTTTCTATTGGAAACTAGCTATGCCCCGGAACTTCATCCGCACTGGCAACCATCATAAGTTATATATTTTTTTAAGTATTCCACTAGTATTTCTCCTTATTCTGATGTGTACCCATATCAATAGTTACGTTGCTCTATTTCCCTATTGCTACGTCGTTAACAAAGAAACCAATAAACACAATTTCGCAATTGTAATATTCTCCCACTCATGAGAAATAATTGTGTGCCAAATATGAATATTTCTGTATCTGGGTGTTCCGTTAGAATTTAAAAAAAAAAGTACACAGTACCTGTTAGTTAGCTGGTGCCATAGAACCAAGCTTTGCTTAAATTAGGGCAAGAAAGAACTGAAATGTCCTCCAATAAAAAAAAAAGGAAAATTCAATTGTGTTAAAATACATACCATTTAGTACTGTACAGCCAAGACCATGTCTGTTCCAAGCAATGGATATTAGAATAGCAGAAAACTTCGCGGAATGTAATCCGCCAAGATTTTACCACAGTCAACGTTAATGTAACATTAGTGTTGGAATTTTGTTTATCCTCCTTTGAAAGACCGAAACGCTCAAGGAATTCCGCTTCAATTTAAAGAGCCAAGGTAAAAAGGGTACAGTTTTTCCCGATGCGACTTCCTTATACTTATAAATAAAAACAGAAATCCGGAAACAAACATGCGCTAGGAAACATTTTGACCAATTGATCCGATTGAAGTTATTATACGGCTTTTTATTCCACTATATTTTAGAAATCTAAATGTGTATGTTTCTATCGCATCCTTTTTTTGTTATAAACTAGCGACCCGGCTTGCAATGTATATCTACATTGCAAGCCGGGGTGCATTTGCATGTTTTATACATATAAATCTTCCTCTTGAATCACTCTGCCTATTAATGGAAACCGCATTAAAAGCCGTTGCGTAGTTTAAAAGATCTAAGCGTTCCGACGCGACGGCGGGAAGCGACTTTGTTTCATACTATGTAGAGATAGGCATGCATTTGACCGATATCTCGCACGATGTTAAGCGATGCGGTTTACGATGGAGCACGCTTGCCTAGAAGAAACCGATTCACTCGCAAATTGAAGGCAAGATTGTATTTATCGAGGAACATACACTCAGGCAGTAAATAGCGGTTCGTACGTTCAGAGGCGTCTTTACCTATGGTGCAGGGTGTGCGGCGCACACGGGCGCCGGACCTAAGGGGGCGCCGAGCGCCCTCTAATGCGACACCTCCAAAGATGCGTCGATGCCGGCGCTCTCAATGACTCTGCGCTCGTGTTATGGCCGACGCCGGGCGCGCGGTAGCAAAGGAAAATTTACTCCTTTTCCTACTCTATTTAAATTTACACAATAACTTTTGTTTCAACGTGAAATCAGCCTTAAACCAGACAGTTAAAGATTAAATTGGCGTAATGTCGCATCGCTACCAAAGGCGCGTGCCGGCATCGGCAACCTGTGTGTTTTGATTCGTTTGACAACACGCCGACAATCATTGCTAACTCGGCTGTATTAGAATGTCATAAAGTTCAAATTGAAATTCCCAGAGACGTGCGGCGGTCATTTTCAAAGGCTTGTGTACGCGTGCCGCAATTTTTGTTTTACCGCTACACCGTAGTTTTGCGAAAATAAGCCTTGATAATATTAGCCTAAGTATTATCTTTGAATAAACATGTAAATATGAAGTAAATCGGCTTTTCTTTTGATAAAAAAATATATAAAAGGTAAGATTTGTTTATTTGCTTGCACCTGCCTCGAGGTCGGAGGTCATCAAAAATAGCTAGCGAAATTCATGAAAAAAAAAACAAAACATCGAGTGATAGATAGTGATATCGAAGTTAAATACTCGTACCTATACGACCAAGGATTTTTTTTTAATTACAACTTTTACTTTTACCTTCCTTCCTAAAAAAACTTTTTGCTTTCCGACATCATTTAAAATTGCACCATTTGCATCCGAATTTCCGTTTGAAAATATAACTGTTAGTATTCCATTTGGACCCCGCTCCTACTAGACTAGAGGGCGCCAGGGTACTGGTTGCACACGGGCGTCACAAGGGCTAGAGACGCCTCTGCGTACGTTGAAGGTGGAATCGACCCGCTTAGTTAAAATTTTTGGAACATCAACCATGAAACGGTGTCGCATTTTGGATGTAGGTCATGCAGATCTGATGCGCATCTTGCAAAATTTATCCGATAAAATCACATTCCGACTGCGTATAAATTAAATTCATTATCATAAATAGAAATAATAGTGCATAGAAAAAATAGAAAAAATTTTCAACTTAAGGGGACAGCAAGCCAGCCACGCACTAGAAATACCTACTAAAATGATCTACAGCGATGTTTATCTTAACCTGCAGCTCTAGCTCATTACTAGGATTTAAACCAAGGATCTTCATCGTGTGATCGATCCACTACAAAATCGATATAATCCTTTAGTTACTTCATTCATTCCATGGCTATATTTTGTTAGAATGCTAGCTAGTAAAGATGAGACAGCTTACTAAAGATTGCAAGATTCAATAAAATCAATATCACCATACATTGCACCCACCGATAATTATGTTCTCCCCTCATAGCTGGTAATTCGCGCAGAATCCCTGTATGGGGGAAATGTACCTCTCCTCGATATCCCACATTCTGTAGTTGTCTTATTTCGCTCCCTACATGCGGAAAATCACCCTTAAATGTTATGTGAACTCACAAGAGAGTACACAAAGTCGACTGTTTTTTATTTACCTGACATCTCGTCTAATTAGATCCCGATTAATTAGATTAGAGTATGTAATTCGGCTGTTCCTTTAAACAATTAAAGTATAACGATAGCAATAGAATTGTTAGTTTTATAATAGTTTTTTTTTTAAATTCAATTCCTTAGTTTTTTGGGTCTTCAAATTACGCAGCAGTTTGAAGACCGATTTTGCGTAAAGAATAATAAAAAAAAAAAACAATTTTTAAGACAATTTTTGCGTCATATTTTTCCGTGCTACTTCATTTAGCTATATACGCAATAAAAAAGCAACGCTAAGTAAATTATTGAATTGGATGCTGAGTGACCTACTGTAATGTCATATTTAATATTCGGGAGGCAAAGGCATCTGACATGTTTTCACGGTTGCTGTCACAAGTCAAACAATTAGCATGGTATAATTTGACGTGTCAACAAATTCACAATATCGCATTGTCGCAATTAACACCAGAATCTACTTAAATTTAGTGACCTTTTAAAAACACCGGCTCGTACTACATCCATATAACGTTTCAAAAAAAAAATGACTTTATTAGTTTTGTCGTGCACTTAAGTACTGTGACAACTGGCAACATTTCGCGGTACGATTTACGGGTACATTTTTACCACAGTCGCGTGCGTAGATGGGGAGAACACGCACGCTTCTAAGATTGGGGAGCAGTGAATTACTCCCAGAATTATAGGGCTGTTGAGAGTTTGTTTCCGTGAAGAATTTCTTAGAGATTTTATCAGAATATGTTCACAAAGTAAGATTAAAGTGTATATTTAATATTTAATTTTAGGTATATTTAGTAGACTGACCACCAACTGACCTGATGTTAAGCGAAGATGTGGTATAATCTGTATAAATACTGAATTTTATTCATAGGTACAGGTTTTTGTGGGGACAGGCTTTGTCCCGCTTTTCCGGGATAACTCGACCTTGCGTGCAGCGTGCTGAGGAAGCGCGGGAGAGAGAGGGGTGTGTGCTAAAAACTGATTATATACGATTTTTTTAACTGTGTCCCGTTTTCAACGAAAGAATCCCGCTATTTTCACTGAAAAAGTTCCAAAATCCCGACATAGCAAAAAAAAATCAGACAACGCTGATAGCCACCCATGTGCATCCTAACAGCCTTCCGTATTTGGAGCGTAAACTTACACAAAATGGCGTTACGCAGTGACATCTAAACTAATATTTGTTCGCACACAGCTGAATAAGCCGTTCGCATTACAAACACAAGCACAGCTTCTGTGTGTGCCGTGACGTTTGTTTACAATGTTCTCAGTTGCAAATATGTAATACGGTACACGCACACACTTAATTTGAACATTGTACTTGCACATAACTTAATCACACAAAAATATTGCAAATAGGAAAGTTTGTATGTACATGTCGGTTTCGAAATTTTTATTTGTACGATATTAGGAATGTAGTACAGTCTACTTTTTATATTGCAAAACACGCGTGAAATTACAGGTGAATATTATTACACATAGTAATGAATTTTTTAGTGAAAACTATACGGCTAGCTAGTACCAAGTTGAAAAATCTGCCACCAAGCATCTAACGGTGGGTTCCGGCAGCCTCACTTAAGAGCCAGTTCTAGTCTAGGCTAGGTAGAGTTTTTCACCACCATTTTCAGCCACACCGTCACTTAACCACCATTTTTTATGGTCGGCAAGTTAGGTGTTTGACCACAGCTCGTAAAAAGGAGAAAAGTAACATTGTGATGTCGAGACAGACAAGACAAAACGAGCTGCTATGTTCTGTCACAATGCGCTTCCGTGACATATTATAAAAAAATGAAAGATGTCTTGAAAAGTCTATTATCTTGTTCTTTGGTCTATCACGTAGTCTAAATAGTTCATAAATGCAAAATAGATTAAATAAACAAACAATGATACCTACGTACGTATTATAAAGTATATTGTAAGTCATTATATATTTTATTACATCGTGAACTGTAATAGCCATTGCAGTTATCATAATTGTTAGCGGTTTCGTACACATGAGCTCGATTTCAAACATACTGGAATATTTGATTATGCACAGCCTAGATAAATGTCGTACTGATTTTATAGGGTTGTCTAAGTGTAGTTTTTTGGAAGTTAATATAAAATAATTACATATTTATACGATTTAAAAATACCTTGCATTTATTTTTGTAATTCTTGGTGGAAGTGTAAGCGTTTTCTAGGCCCCTGATAGAGAAATAAACAAAACAGCACTGTTTCAGTGTAATGCAAACAGTATCTGCGTATAAAAGTGAAAGCCTCATACTATTCATGCTGGAAGGAGATAGATTGGATTTTGTAACATTATTCTAACACTAGCTTGCGCCCGTGACTTCGTCCGCGATGACTTAAGAATTGGGTTCTGCGAGAAACGAAACATGTGTAAACAACAAAAGAGCAATAGTTCCAACAATCATAAATCTTGCACTACTTAATTATCTAGATTAATTTAAATTCTTTATAATAATGTTCGATAATATCACATCTTTACCAAACTTCAAGTGGATACGTCCTGTAGTAAGAGTTTTTAGATAATCCTACAGGAACCTAAAATTTTTCCGGGATAAAAAGTAACCTATATGTTAATCTAGGTAACAAATTATTATGTGCCAATTTTCATTTAATACATTCAGCCGGTTCTGCGTGATTGAGTAACAAACATCTTAACATCCAAACATACACTTTCATATTTATACTATTAGTAAGTAGGATATATATAGGGACCTACATATGGCGAAAACAATTCTATATGTAAAATTGTAAATTTGTTCCGCGAGTTAGAAAGAGAAATATGTTATTTATTTCCTCTCTTTTGCTCTACTTGATCCGCAGTAATCGCGTCCGCTAGTGTTAGAAGAAACAATATAAACGAAGTATTGTCTTCCCAGAGGCTTCAGCATGTATTGCGTGCAATGTAATCCTCACGAATATAGAACGATGAAAACGATACAAAATGTCGGCATGGAAAAATGCTGGTTCCATTTACGCCCGCCGGGAGCGCTGTTCCAGTTTCCATACATCTTCTATCGTTTACGCAATGCTTAAATCTCGCATTTTCTGTTCACAGGACGAAATTGGTACAAAATGTTGTTTGCTTTCCGGGACAAGACTGAAGTACATTCTGGATGTTCCATGGTGAAATAAAAAATAGATAGTCATATGGAGAGCCGACAGAAGTGAAAACGTGCTAGCACGTAACGACGTGACATAGCATTACAGTGATACGAACCTATCAGTTTTGCTTCTAGCAAAAAATCGATCAACGCGGCAAAAATACATTTCACTTCAAAAATGAATGGGTAAAAAATTGGTAAGTAAACAGCGTTATGCGAAACCGTAACAACCCTGGAGTGAAAGTATTGTGGAAACCAGCATTGTTGTAGGGCGCGAGATTGGAACGTGCGGTCTGCATCCGGACACACAATAGCCTTTTCGATTAGCATCGCGATGCGATCTGCACACATGCACGTTTATTCATTACACATCCTGGAAATGCTGTTACCCTGGTACATCTGAACATAACTGATCTGAACTGGAGCTACTATGCCAGCGGCCCAGAGCCTCGCTCCGATACTTCAAGGAGCTGGGTTGGCTCGGGTAAACGCTGGCAGGGGGAAATGCACAATACACCCCAAGCGGGACGTCAGTGCAGGACTTATTGCCCCCACTTCGAATAAGGATAAGAATCTGAACATAAGTCATGTGTATAAAACTAATATGAGTTCTATTCCAGGCTGTGTGCTTTACCATCTTCGACCACACCGTCACGTAACATGTCTTTTTCTTCCTCTAATTCTTTCCATCCTAAACTTGGCATCCTAAACATCTAAACTTGGAAGAGATCGCTTTTTCCGATAAAGTCGCGAGTTATTACACCTTTTAAGTTTATATTCCTTTTACTCCTTTTTGGTTTTTTTCCTTTTTTTATTTTTGTTTTTTTTTTTTAGTTTTTATTCTCTTACCATCAGGAGAGCGTCTCGTTCGTCTCATTACTTTTTACAGTATGAAAAAAAAACTCACGTTATAACAATTATATCGAATACTTTAACTATAGTTTCGGCCACATTCGGTGGCCTTCTTATTCTTCTACTTTATAGTAAGAGTATCCGATATAATAAAATGAAGCCATGTAGCGATAATAGCTCAATGGTTAGCGCGGTCAGTTGTTACAATGAAGGGCGTGGTTTCAGGCCCCAACGAATGAGCTTAAGATGCCAGTGAAGCAGCCTTAAGGTAGTTAGCTACCTACCTAAACAAGGCCTTATCGCTAAAAGCGATCTCTTCCAGGCAACCTTAATACGGAAAGGATTTTAAGCTAAGGACGGGGTGTTTCGATAAGAGAGTTAAAATAAATATAAATAAAAAAACAAAACATTTCAAACATAATACATAAAGACATACATATATACCTAACTATATTATAAAATGTAAATGCGTGATGACCGATTCGACCACAGCAAAAGATACCGGTGATTTATAATAATTATCTGTATTAATGATGACGTTTCGTAAGTAATTGCAATCAGGTCAACTCACGACAAACGTTCGCACGTTTTTCCAATGCGATCCCAATTGATTTGGAGACGAGTGAGGCATTTGTTTACTTAGATATAGACGTTATATCCAGTAGCAATCACAATCCACTTTCATTTTTACAAGCCTGAGAAATTTCCTGATATATTTTCTGTCACACAATGAATCCGTGATACCGAAATTGCCAAGAGATATGAAAATTTATTTATTTTGAGAGATGGAAATACATATTTTTTGTACGCTCGATTCACGATCTCACCTAGAATATCGAGTCCTGAATAGTATAGTGTAAAACAGTTTTAGTACGTAGTCTTCAACTGTTTTTTAATTGTCTTACATTTTTGTCAAAAAAAAATTAACTTTTGGGCCTTTCTAAAAATGTTGCTTATTTATATGCTTAAAATGTCCTGTCTCGTTTAAACACGTTGTTTTTCACAATCAAGAAGTTAATCCAACTTCTTGATGAAATAGAACTGGCTCTCAAGTGAAACTTCCGTTAAGTCCTTGGCGACAGAATACCATATACATACATTATATTAGTAACCCAAAGGAAAGTAATTTATCATTTACAGTTTTAGTTATAGTTTATACTTAATAAGAATTATGTATCTTTGCAAAGCTTTCAAACTGTGTCAAAGTTAGTTAGGCATAGAAAGAACTAAAGAAGTAGGTAAAGGAACTTCTTTAATAGTCATCGGCGACGTAGATAGAGTTGAATAATGTCGTCTAGACAGATACTGATTCTCTTATACGTATTAAATATTAGTTTACTAAACAAGGCTTGGCAGTTGTCATAAGACAAAATATGCCAGAAACCCAGTGATTCGACAGAAATCGTATATCAAGCTAGTCTATTTATGTAAATAAAATAAAACGATGTTTGGTAGTAAGCGCATAACTTGAAAACGGCTGATTTAGTTGATTCTTTATTTTAAATGGTCGTGATGTTTCGAATGAGGTGGATATATGTATCTGCAAGGGCAAAGACTGAGCACTACTGCACCGGATATGAAGTTTGACGCATATAGCTAATCGAAAAAAAAAAGTTTTTTTAAATTAACGTAATTATAGAATGAGGTTTTCATATGTATGTATTTGCGAGGGCAAAGGCCGGATCACTGAGTTTTGATGGGAACGCGGAAAGAGACGTGTCGCCCCATTGTATTTTTATCCGAAACTAGTATTTTTTCGAGTGTCTTTTTTTTTTTTTTTATAGCTGACAGGCTATGTGTTTGACCACAGCTCACTTGATGTTAAGTGACGGTGTGGTCGAAGATGGTGAAGCACACCTAGCCTGGAATGGAACTGGCTCTCAAGTGAGGCTGCCGGAACACACCGTTAGATGCTTGGCGACAGATTTTCAACTTGAGGGTGGTAGCTAGCCAGCCGAGTACTAGAAAGTACCCTACCACCATGCTATGGTTTCCTCACGATGTTTTCCTTCACCGGCAGCTCAAGCTCTTTCTTGGGGTTTGAACCCACGCTCTTCGGCATGCGAACCGACCGCGCTAACCACTGAGCTATCATCGCTACAAAAAAAAAAAAAATAGTGGCGTTTTATTCATTAAGTATCGAATTACAAGCTCCAGTTTGGGAAAGTAATATAATGTGGTGATACAAGATTTTTCATGTAGCTTCCAAAACTTTATCGAAGTTTATAGTGAAGTCGCCACTACTTTACTAAATCATGACTGGATTTGATTGACATGGGCTGGACTTGGCCAAGGCTGGATTTTGACTACTTTTTAACAAATGAAACTTGCAATAATCAGAACTCTTGCAAATCCACAAAATGCGACGCCAAAATCAAAAAAGAACAAGGCCGCCGCACCTGGTACGAAGTACAAGGCAGCCAAGGTGGTAGGTAGGTAGTTTAGCTAGACTTTATAAATTAAAATTTAAGATATTTGTTTGTAAGTGACAATTTGAGAACGGATTAACCAATTTAGTTGATTTTTTTTTTAAATGGTCGTGTTACTTTGAATGAGGTTTTTATTTGCGTGTGTGAGGACTAATGACCACTTTGTATGACCAGCTGTATGCTAAGGTGAGTCCTTATTTTGTAACTGTTTGTCTCAGTTTGTTGTGTTTGTGTCTTCTGTGGTAATAAAAAATAATTTCCTTTCTTTCTTTATTTAGAGGAGCTGCACACAGAGTACAACATTCAGTTAGTTTAAAATAAAAAAAAAGTATCAAAGCGTTAAATATTGAATCTCGTAAATAGCAAAGAATATAAAAGATTTTCGAAGTGAAAGTCTGCGCTTGTCACCAACTTCCGCTCTCCAGTAGTCGGACGGAGAAATCTATGCAGCGATTTTAATTTCCTACCCCTCAAAAGTTGAGTTCCACTGCGACGAGAAGTGTTCTTGACAGTACTATGCAAGCACTTTACTGATGTTTTATTAAGTTCAGAAGTATCCGAATTTAAGGGCAACGTCCAGTGAAATATAGCATTCTCATCTTTTTAAGAAGGGGTTATGACCCCTTCTTAAAAAGATGATCGTCAAACTTGTATCTGCCCTGACTTCAATTTAATACATTGTGAAGGTTTTGGTAAAAACGCCTAAAATTTTGATTTTTGACTATAAGTCCAGTCACTGGATAGTTAGCGACTTACAAAAGATCACAGAAAGTATTTTACACCATTTAGATTATAAGATCTAAATGGTGCTGGAGAAGATAATTATAAATCAATGCAAAATTATAGAACATAAAATTTCCTAAAATTTTTGTTGCAGACACTTTTTGATTAGATATATAGTCTACGAGTTACAGTGAAATCTATCTCAGCATATATTTACAGTTCCCAAGATCATTTCTCTTATTTTCAGTATATATACCGATTAATTAGTACGTAGTAGGTACCGTTTTTCTCGAAATACTGATTATTGGTACCATACCTACTTCTAATAACGTAGCGCGAGCAGCGGTCAAATAAAAAAAATCGATATAAATACGATAAATATGTATTACCGTTGCACTAAAACGTTTAGAACATGTTTTGCTTAAAATTGTTATTTCAAAGTATTCAAATATTGTAAGTTCATTTTTGAAAAATAACTTTTTTCTATTTCTAATATTAAATATTTTTTGTAGGATTATTAAATAAAAGAATGTTGTTAGTATTAAAATAACATCGAAAACATAAGCATTTCACGGCGTCAGTATGAATTTGAAAAAATGTTATCGATCATAAAAAACGTCGAATGAAAAATGCCCAGAACAATTATTCATTAGTGGACTGTTCTCCACTCTTCTTTGTTTTGGAGTTATCTTCTAAGTACATAAATTTCGTTGTCTGCTTATCAATCATCGCATAAAGAGACCGCAGACGACAGAGAATACTGGCAAAAATAGACTAGTTTTCACGTGCAGTCTATTCTTTAGTTTAATTCAAGAGCGAGGACCTACTTGGCACCGCATCAACGTTGCAAGAGCATTCCTTGGCGTATCGTCACAAAAGTGAATTTCTATGTTCCAACAAAACAAATGACGATGATTCAAATTAGTATTTTCTACTGCGCTTGGCTTTTTTCCTAGATTTTTGTCAAATGACTTATTATATTTACTCTGAGATATTTACAAACTGAAAGTGTCATCGTTGTAGCCGTTGATTGTCAAGCAACTTTATCCTATTCATATGAAATAGTATGGCTACTACACACGCTAAATAGCACGGTAAAACTCTTTGGTCTGCCAAATCGGACCGCCATCTGAACAAAAAAATGCTTACCAGATTGGGCAAGCAGTGTTTTAGTTAATTAGTTTTTATTTAATTATATACCTACATATTTATAACAGGTAAAATGGATTTACTACCAGAGGAACATCAGTTCCTTAGTGAGACTAGTTTCCTACTTCCTATAAACATTTTAATACAACAAAGATTTTCTTGTGAAAAATATTATGTATAATGACGAGGATATTGTTTGGGACGGACCCAAGTTGGGTTGTTGTTTATAGATATTTTTTTGTTGACAACGCCCCGTAATTATGCAGCTAGTAAAGAAAACTTTTTGCCAGTCTTGCAGATTATATTAAAATGTTGAGCGTCCTTTTTTAAGCCGTCTATTTCATAATTCTTACCGAAGTATTTATGTGAAGAACTTGATGTTTGTTCTGTACCTGGGTGTTCTAAATTTATCTATTATAAGAAAATATATATGTATTAGCAAAAAATACATAAATACTTTTGTTTATCTGGTTCGCTTTGCTTGTCAGGCTGAATACGAATGCTGAGTTTTGTTAAAATAAGTGACATTTTAGTTTCAGTATTTTTCTAATTTTATTTTTATTATTCTAGCCTATTTTATTCCACTGCTAGACAAAAGCCTCTCTTCCTCCTTTCCATGCCTCTCTGTTTGTTGTTATTGAGGTGTGAGCATCGAGCTCATTTTTCCACTATCTTCTAGGCCGGCGACCGTTTAACCTTCGGGTACCAGTCGGTGGTTGTTTTCGCCCATATCTACGCTGGCATTCGGCAGATGTGTCCAGCCCAGACCCACCTTAGCATGGCAGCTTTTGGAGTCATGTCAATAATCTGGGTTTTGTAATGCGGTTATCAATTGAGAGAATAAATTTGATTACTTACTTAATCTTTGTTTTTAGACGAACAAAATATAAGAATTTATTGCAAGGAACTTCTTTCAATTCAAATCACGACTACGCGGTTACATCATATCGTTCTATTTCAATTCGCTTCCACCTTCACAGACAGGCTAGCTCAAAGGCTTCCACAGTAATTGTATTCGGTGTCCTACCCTTCGCTTTTCCGGTCAAAGAGAGAAAAAAAAATCAAACAAAAATGCTTGATTTTTTGCGCTAGCGAAAATATAATTTTTGAACTTTTCCGGAGTCTAGTTGAGCGCGGTTTGATTGCTTTGTGGGACATAAACTAAGTTATAAGGCTTTGTCAATCAATCAATTGACGAGTTCCATCGTTTGGGCAGCACAAAGGAATTGTAAGCAATTAATAAATGAGTTATAAACCAAGCATCCGCGGTTAAAACTTCAAGGAATAATAAACTTACCCAGTTGCCCTGTATAGGTAAATTAATAAACTAATTTCTAATTGACAAACACTTAAATAAAAAAGTAGTACATATATTAATTATTTACAATTTCGTCTGACATACGGGAACAACTACAAGCAAACAATAATTATGTACTAGGTACATGTTTTTAAAATTACTAAAATAGACAAATTATTACGATTAAAATTATAAAAAAATAAGCCAAATCATATTTTTGAGTATATTCCTTACAATTTTTGAAAAATATCGTAAAAGCTATACTCTTGAGTATAACATACTAGCTGTTACACGCGAATACGTCCGCGTGAAATTTAGCAAAAAAAATTGTTACTTTCTAATTTTCTGTGAAGTTTTCTTAATTTTTCTTTCCGTAAGAACCTTCTAATTATGAATGAAATCGTTAACGTCGTTCTCAAGTTGACGTAACCAAGGGAAACCAGGAATCATTTTTAACCCCCGACGCAAAAACGACGGGGTGTTATAAGTTTGACGTTACGTTACCTAGTAGAAACCTATTTACCCTAGATTTGAAGACACCCATATTGCACCTAACAGGGAACACAGACTTGTGACTCGGTCGAAAGTGATCTTATAAAATATATATCTTCTTATAAAATATAGATCTTATAGTGATATATAAAGATAGATAGATAAAAAACAAACAAAACAAATGCTGTTTGGTTAATGTCAATAACTTTTGGCTATATCGACAGACGAAATCTTCAACTTCAGCTTACGTCATTGCCAATAAATATTTTCTAGCAAAACAATCGCTGGGCTCCATCAAAACCTTACTGCTATATGAAGTTTAGCACTTCAGCGCAATGCTTAAAGTTTTTATTTACTGCACAACTTACTAGACTAATTGCAATTGTTGGTTTCTTCTTAAGCGACAAGAGACTTTACAAATTTAAAAAACTTTTTTAAAAAAGCTTCTCTGAGCGCATTTAAAAGTGCTATATAACTAAAGACATAAGCCTCAAATTTGATAGAGCATTTTATTTTGGTTGCTTTTGCCTTCACCATGGTGATTTTGGCTTAATTTTTGTGTTTTGTTTATATTTATTCGCAAATACTTCTTTTTAATGGGTGCAATTTTTTGTAGTCCGTCATCGTAGTTCCCAAACGGCTAAATTGGTTTTGATTTCGTTTGTTTGAAAGGTGATTTGATCGCGAGTATTTTATATCGCGATAGTTATAATTCAAAAAAATCAGTGCAGCGGTTTTTTTTATTTGAAAAACTAGATGTTGGACCATAGCTTGGTGTGGTGACGGTGCGGTCGAACACAGTAAACACACCTAACCTGGAATAAAACTGGCTCTTAAGTGAGTGCACACTGTACAACCGTTTGGAGATTATCAGCATATGTATGAAATTGAAGATGGTGATTAGATATTCTGTTGCCAAGTAATAGTGTATAAACATTGCCCTGTTAGCTTATTTCGTTGAATATCTGCTTCAAGAGTTGTAGGGCGTGTGTTCGATTCCTACCAAGACAAACCTTTATGTGACGACATAAATGTTTCTTCTGTGTCTGCGTGTTCTGTATGTATTATAAGTGTGTAAATACATTACAAAAAAAAATGTATCTAAGTATTCTATCAGTTATCTGGTTCCCATAGCACAAGCTTTATCAGTCTTTCTCAGTCTGGGGTTAGATGCCGCTGTGTCAAATGTCCTATGACATTTATTATTATTGTGCTCCAACAGCTAGCGAAATTACAAGGCTATTGAGACCAACCACCAAACATATCAAAGTAATGAGCGCCAAAGCAGCGATACCTTGAACTTTGTTGTGTTACTTAAAGTTCTGGGTATTGCTGAATAAAGCAATACCCAGATGGTAAGAGATAACATCTGTCCATGCCCCATTGGTCACGGATGTACTTAGAGTGTTTTGTTCATCTCACAACTTCTACATCAAAATAAAATGTTAATTCACAATCATATCTAACTAAAAAAACTATACATTATATTATACTAGATTTGATATTGTACGATTTCTCGGTACAAAGGTACCTAGGTTATACTAGATACCTTTGTACCGAGAAATTGGTAATAAACTGTGACATCTAAAACATCAATCAAAAAGCAACATTAAACATCGCATCGACGACATTGCTTTTCACGTTCAAACAGGATAAAACATCATTAATAATTGTAATAAGAAAAAAAGTTAAATTTTGTCACCCAACAATTAATCGGAGTATGAACATCACTTCAAAGTGTTCAAATTATAATTAAGTGCCCTTAAAAAGACAAACAATGGACCAAAATTAAATTAATTCGAGGCTACTCCTCAGGCGTTTCTACTTGTCGTAATTAAAAATAACGACTTCATTAACTTCTGAGGGAGTAATGTTAGCGCCTTCATAAGTTATGAACTTTTTCATAAACTGGGAGCTCGCTAGCGAGCTATAACAAATAGGTATAACAGTCACAAACGTATGCAAACACGAATATCACGAAACCAGGAGTATTTAAGAGAGGTAAATATTATAACTAGATTGGTAATGATGTTTACCACCGGGTCTTAATCGCGCACAAAATGCTATAATTTTGTTAGCTTTGTTTATTTTTGACTAGCTGCACCCCGCGGTGTTACCCGCTACACGTTTTCAGGATAAAAAGTAGCCTATGTGTTAATCCAGGGCCTCAGCTACCTCCGTACCAAATTTTATCCAAATTCGTTTAGTATTTTTTTCGTGAAAGAGTAACAAAAATCCATATAAACTTTCGCATTTATAATATTAGTAGAACTAGCTGCGCCCCGCAGTGATACCCGCCACAGGTTTTTCGGATAAAAAGTAGCCTATGTGTTAATCCAGGGTCTCAGCCTCCATCATACTAAATTTCATCCAAATCCGTTGTTTTTGTGTTATCTAAGAGGTTCCAGTGACCACGATCTTTAAAAATAAGACAAACATAACACCCAGACACAGAACATACAATTATCCTCGTCAGACAAATGTTTATTCTGGGAATCGAACCGACGCCCTACAGCTCCTGAAGCAGATACAATACAGAATGACTAACAAGGCAGTCAAGAACAAACTCAAACGTAAATACACATATATAAAAATGGTCTCGTTGAATAAAATATTGCGGAACTACTTCAAATAGGTAGCAGTATCGTATATCCGACCGACCCAAACTCACCCACGTACTGTCGCCATATCAATACCAATGGCCTCCTCTTTTACTTACGAGGTCATTTACTTTACCTCAGACACCCAGAGAATATCTCACGCTCCCGGAATACCCTCAGCAGAATACGTAGTAGTACCAAGCACAATAAACTAACCTATTTGTGGTCGCAACAAATCGCTGTTTAACTCCTTCGAGCTGTTTAGTACTGCTATAAAAGAAGTAAATTTACCGCCCAATAGTTAAAATCTATTCCTGTATCCCTTTAGATATAAAGCTCACTTTTAGACGAATAATAATTTATCTACTCCCTATTCCCGAAATAAGCGTCTAAGATATTTTTCTAGGGACTTCATTAGTTTAATGAATCAAGGAGTATATAAACAAAGTTTGGCGTTAATTGGATCCGAGTCCCTCTTTGCTTTATGTTCAGTTTTAATTTGATGTTTTTTGATTGGTAATTACGTAAAACTTGAGGAAAAGTTTGATCGTAAGTATTGATCTTGGTGTGACCTCCTTAGAGAAGGTGTATAGAGAGTATCTTTGTCTGGTAACACAAAATAGGGATGACGGGAACATTGAAAAATCAAATCACTGCTTTTTAATATTTTTTTAAACTTTTTTGTTGTGTTTAAAAAAAATGGTATTTGGTATAATATGGTGCGGCGCACGAACGCAGGCCTAAAAATATTCAACATATAGGTACTATATGATATCTCGTCAGTCTGAGCTTTGCAATTTTAAATACATATTCGTGAAAACTTTGAAAAAAATTCATTGTGGTCGTCTGTGCAAACGTTTCATAACAAAAACGCAGACTTGAAAAGAAGAAGTAAATAACATATAGAACTCAAGGATTGAGAGGTTTGAAATATTTTTCTGCTATAGAAGAACTCATATCGGATCGCCTAGATAACAATCGAAAACAAAGCTGTTAGGCTTTATATGCCCCGAAAAGTCCGGGCCGCCATAGAGATTTATAAGTATTCTAATTTTAATAAAGGTGGAGGGTAGAAACCGCCACTGACTTGTGACTTTGTCGTCATAGAGATCGTGATCGCGTATCTGAAGCAACGTAGTTAGTTCTGTGTGCTGGAATATTCCTGACACCGACTGACTTACTTGGTGGTAGATCTCCTTAGGAGGAGGTCGTCTAGATAGGTACAACCGCAATACCAGTTATTCTGCCGCTAAGCAGTAGTGTGTAAGCATTACTGTGTTCCGGTTTGAAGGGTACTACAGCTAGCGAAATTACTGGGCTGTTGAGACTAACTCTATCAAAAGTCTCAAAGTAATGAGCGCCAAAGCAGTGTTGCCCTGGACTTTGTTTTGTTACTTAAAGTTTTGTGTACCGCTGCGATGGTCATGGACAGGCGTTATATCTTACCATCAGGAGAGCGTCTCGTTCGTCTCATTACTTTTTACATTAAAAAAAAAAAGGAGGACTCCGGTGAGAAAAGACTCCAGACCGCATTTAGGCACGCTACCCGCCCCACCAACGTGTTCACGTGTGAGGCGAGCCGCAGCCCGTAGTGCGAAGTAAAACGAAGCCGCGCACGCTTTCTATTCCGCTTTGACTTCTTAAAGAATGCCACCTGGTATGGCAAAACTACAGCAGGATTATCTGACATAAGTACGTGAGTAACCTCGCATAACTAAAACAAAAATAATCGATAATCTAGGTACTACATCCGCAGATCCGAACACCACGATATCCGATACAGTGTCACATTTATTTGCAACACTAGAACAGGTGTTGGGACTCTGAGTTATTGCAACCGGCTCGTGAATAATAGCTGACATCGGTTTTTCTCCTGTAGAGGTATTTTCTGTTGCCGTACCTTCTTTATAGGTGACAGTTTAGATGTTTGACCACAGTTCAACTTAAGAGTGGTAGCTAGCCAGTCAAGTAGTACCACCCTACCACCATGCTTTGGTTTCCTCAGTTCAAGCTTATTATTGAGGTTTTAACAAACATACGATCCGACCGCGCCAACCACTGAGCTATCATCAATGGTATTAGCACCCAACGGCGTGTTCCAGCTGCCTCATTGGAGTGCCAGTTCAATTCCAGGCAGACCATAGAAGGGGTTGAAGTGTTTTACCATCTTCAACCCCAATAGGTTCTTCTTCTTCTTCTTTCTATACTAAATAAAAATCAAGAGAGCTGTGATGAACTATAAAAAAACTTTTCGATAAAATGAAGAATACTTAAACATGCAGGTTTCCCAATGTTGTTCCCATTGTTTGAAGCAAGCAGCATTAATTTTACTAAATCGAAAACTCGCAAAAACATGTTACTTATTATTCCTGACACTTCTTGTCTCTCATCGCAGAAATGCATGAAAATGAATATGCATTACCGCAGAACAACAAATACATGGATACGCCACGCCATTCGGCCCGCATCCCGCATACCCCGCACGAGCGACGCTGTAATCTCTTTGTACGCTACAACAAACGTTTTCGACGTATCGATAATACTTGTCGACACCACGGAAGGAAATGATAACTCTGGAATATGTTTTCTGCAAAAATATCAAAACGGTTCTTGTAACTCATATCAATTTAGAGTACCTAGTATTTTCATTGTATTCACTTCACATTTTCCCTCGTGTTTAAAAATAATATATGTATGTATAACACTAGAGTCACCGCAATACGTTAAATGATCAAGAATCTTTACAGATACATTTTTCATGACAATGTTTTTAAATATTTCTGCTTATAATTCGTAGAAAACTTCTTAAACTTACATAAACAATTGTCCAAGCAAATATTCAGCTGTTGACGTGGCTTACCTGAAATAAAACGAACAGGTGGTTATTAAACGTTAATTTATTACTTGGAAATTAATATGGGAATTGTGGTAAGCACACTATATGCAAATAGGTACGAGTGAGACTGTTCGTACACGAAGATAGCCAATTTGGTCGCATGACTCGACGACTCACATCTCGACATTCGTAGCGTGCAAGCTTCGTGTACATTGATCGATATTGGTGAAGCAAGTGAAATTACTAAGCTGTTAAGACAAACCATCGAAAGTCTCAAAGTAATGAGCGCCAAAGCAGTGATGCTCTGGACTTTGTTATGTTACTCAAAGTTCTGTGTATCGCTGCAATGGTCATGGACAGGCATTATCTCTTACCATCAGGAGAGCGTCTCAGAAAGTTTACCTTATTCTCCTTATTACACGACAGCCCAAAAAAAGGAGTGTAATATTTTCAGGGTTCATGTATGTACCTATTTATGTGAGTTTTTATATTCCATATATTAGTTTTTATATTTATGTGATTTTTTTTTATTCTTAAATGCCTGCACCGACTTTGATTTAAGAGGTATCGTTCGAATCCTTACATCATCCCGAGTGATATAGTAAGAAGACTAAAAAGGACAAAACTTTTTGAGTTAGTGTATTAAGTTAGTAATGTCAGTGCAATTAGTACTACATATTATAGAACACATGAACAAAGTGTCTTCCCCTTAATAGAGACAGTAAGAAAAGTGTCGATGGACGCATTCTTCGATTATACTCTACTTAGCAATTTAAGTTATATTAAAATTACTTATTAGTCTCATCTAGGCTAGATTATAATAACAATGAGGTATCTAACAACAAACAGATACATCAATAGAAGGATAGTGACTGTTTTGATTAATGTTTTAACGCAGTTTTTTTTTCTCTTAAAATAATCATCCTTGTTTGTGTAGTATTTTTTGCTGACTTATACAGCTCAAGTAACCTTTAAATTTGAGAAAAAAGTTACCTTCACTAGCGTCAAACTGTATAATATTTGTACACAAGTAAGAACTCTATTTTTACCCCACGCTGTCATTCATTCTGTATGTGGTTCATTCGCACGACCAACTGCGATGAAACGTGATTGTTTTTTTTTTTTTATGGTTGACAGGCTAGTTGTTTGACCACAGCTCACCTGATGTTAAGTGAAGGTGTGGTCGAAGATGGTAAAGCATACCTAGCCTGGAATGGAACTGGCTCTCAAGTGAGGCTGCCGGAACACACCGTTAGATGCTTGGCGGCAGATTTTCAACTTGAGGGTGGTAGCTAGCCAGCCGAGTACTAGAAAGTACCCTACCACCATGCTATGGTTTCCTCACGATGTTTTCCTTCACCGGCAGCTCAAGCTCATTGTTGGGGTTTGAACCCACGCCCTTCGGCATGCGAACCTACCGCGCTAACCACTGAGCTATCATTGCTACAAGGTAGGTTTTTTTTTTTTTTTTTACATTACACACAGCGCCATCTGACCCCAAACTAAGCAGAGCTTGTGCTATGGAAGACAGATAACTGATAGAATACTTAAATACTTTTTTTTTTTGTAAATACATACTTATAATACATACAGTACACCCAGACACAGAACAAACATCGATGTTAGTCACACAAATGTTAGTCCTGAGTGGGAATCGAACCCACGCCCTTCAGCTCTCGAAGCAGACACACTACCAATGAACCAACAGGGCTGTCAGATACATGAGCTGTTATATATATTTTCCTATTATAACTATGAATGTATCGCAGCTCTCTTTGTTAAATAAGATTGAGATAAATATATATGTAGGTGGGATGCTATGAGTATCAGTGCTACTATACAGTCAGTCGTGTTTTATATAAACTATATCCCCACTGCTGGGCGTGGGCCTCTTCTCATTGTGAGAAGGGTAAGGCCAACGTCCTGTCGCCCGTTCAAAGTACCGCTCTCTTCAAAAAAAGTATTTAAGTATTATGTATCAGTTGTCAGATTTTCATAGTACAAGCTTTGCTTAGTTTGGGGTCAGATGGCGCTGTGTGTAATGCCCTACGATATTTATTTCATTTTATTTATTTATTCGAAATCTCGACCTCACCTTTTCAACATAAATCATTCGGGAATTTCGGCACATAAAAAAACTAAACAAATTCCTAGCATAATAAAAAAAAACTCGATTGACATTTTATTTGGAAGCTCAATATAGGTATCGAGTAACAAAATTGGATTTATCAAAATTCAATATTGAAATAAACAACGTAATAAATATCTAAAGGTTACAATGTAATCTCGTTTCTATCCGATCAAATCTATAAATAAAAAAACATAATCGCTTTGAAGTTTGAATAGAGGGACGCTGACAGGCACCTTTCTGAGCAATCCGAGCAACAATAAAATAACCTAGTCATAAAAGACGATCAAAGCAAGGTGGCCTCTGCTAACTGATGTACAAAAGAAGAATATACAATGCCACAGAATATCTACTAGTTAGTCCAGTTAGTAAGGACATCTCTCGTCGTGGAATTGGAGCACTGCGCCATGGTCATTGCGTTTTTATACATAGAACGAACATAAACTAAACGAACAGTGCATCTGATAGCTGTGAACGATGCTATCTCTTTTATATTCCGTTCGCATAAAAGAGACAGACTGATTAAGACACGTGACTGAACGAAAGATGGCATAGTATGTACGAGTACATAGGTACATACGTATAAGTGGATTTTTTTTTCTAACAACCCGGCCGGGCTTCGCACTGGTGCAATGTAGATACTAATGTAGTGCATATGCATGTATTATACATATAAACCATTCTCTTGAATCACTCTGTATATTGATGGAAACCGCATTAAAATCCATTGCATAGTTCAAAAGATCTAAGCGTACAGACGGCGTGACTGTGTTTTTTACTATGTAGAGAAACTTCAAGACAAAATATGCTACTAAGGCGGCCTCTTTTGACGTAAGTTTGAAATCTTTTGATAATAAAATCGGAGGATATAGGTTGGTGCTGCAGCTGTATATCTAAAATCTACATTCAAAATTTAATTGTACCACTCAATAGCTAAATGATCAAAGAATTCCATACGTTGATTCTTAGGTTGATGACATGAAAAGTCAAATCCGAAGGACTTCTGAGTTTACAAAAATGTACATATTGTACATGTATTCATGTACACTCACAGACGAATATAATCAAAGGTCCTAGTGCACACTACACAACCGTATTCCGTTTTTTTTTCAATGCACTAATGAGTACGCCTAGAGACGAAAAAAGTTTTTTTTTTTAATTCTTGATAGGCTTGCGTTTAACCGCAATCTTACCTGATGTTAAGCGAAGATACGGTCAACGGTAGAGCACGCCAACCCTATTAATTAAATTGTTATTCGGTTTTAAAACCCTAACAAACTAGATAATCTAAGCGTCCGCGTACACTGACGTCAATTGCTTGAAGCAATTTATACTTAAAATAAATTTGTAATAAATTATTGACTGAATGTATTATAGTTACGGAAGTATGTTCATTGCACGTAAAAGCCCAACTCTTGTAATTTTGCGCCCGATTTAAATAGAAACTTTATTGCGAAGGATGTTGAAATGACGTAAAGGGCGAGAGAGCAAGTGACGTTAACTGGATAGCTATTCATAGGGCGGAAATGGAAACCCGGCTCCGATGAACTATCGACCTGTACTTGCCAACGGCACCGGCGATATTTACTATGTATACGAACTGTACGACAGTAAAATGCTCATAAAATCTTTATCTATGATTATTACGTCTATTTCACATATTAAGGATGTATTGACATCCTTAATAATTAACAGAGACGAAAGGTTCATATCTGTCTGTGTTCTTTAGACTGCATATAGGTGAGTGTACACATGAACTGATACCGCCTTTTCCAAGACATCCAAATTTTAGTTTACAGAAAATAAAGATGCAATGAGTTCCATTCATGGGCCGTACGGATCAAGAAAGTAGAGCTAACCCATTGTGCACCAATATTGAATCAACGAGGAACGGATGGTAGTGTGCCGTTTTATCACTTGATTGCTTCTTTTTTTTTACCTTATAACAGAGTTTCGTTATACTAGGTAAGTCAATTCAATACATTGGTTAAATAATAATTAAAAAATAAATAAATTTTAATTATACTATTAGTCAAAAAAAAATTAAGATGTCAAAAAATATTATGTGAATGTCATATTGAGTCAATTCATTAATTAAATAATAAATTTAGATATAGGTACATTACGAATTGAATTAGTCAATTAGTCAATTGCTTCACCCTTTTGCAGCTTATACAATCATTATTTTCGAGCTCATACAATTTGGTCTATAAACAGAGTGAATAGGCATCTTCTAGGCAAGCCTGCTCCATCATAGACTTGTCTACACTTCGGTGAGGTACGGTCAAACGTGAATCTATTTTACATAGAAATATTAACAAAAAAGACATCATTTTAGCTTAATGATTAATATGTAGATAAGATTCATTTTAATGGAAGCAAAAACTTATGACA
Source organism: Biston betularia (assembly GCA_905404145.2). Classification (NCBI taxonomy): domain Eukaryota; kingdom Metazoa; phylum Arthropoda; class Insecta; order Lepidoptera; family Geometridae; genus Biston; species Biston betularia. The sequence goes on from FR989877.1 coordinate 5,542,422, forward strand.
AAATATGATAGAGAACAATCGCTGGCGTAGTATGACAGCCCGTCACGATCGCTGTCATTCTGAGCCAAGCACTCGCCGTAACAATACATACCTATCTTGCTTACAGATGCTTGCTTTGCAATGCTCAAAGGCACTTCAGTGAAAGCAATAGAATAGAATCGTATTGTTCAACAATTTTTGTTCCCGCTAGCCACTCTATTCTTATACTGGCAAAGTACTTATTACAATTTGACCCCGACAAGCCGACTCCGATACGAAACTGCGACTATGGTTAGTAACTATAGCCGGACGATAGTCGGAATATTCGATATAATTAAACGTGAGTAATCCCGAATAAGTAAAATAGTGGAATTTCCTTGGGTACGTACCAAACGTTTTGACTCTACGTTTTTCATCCGTACGGCCAAGGAATGGAACAAGCTACCGGCTTCCTTGTTTCCTGATAGATAGAATCTGAATCTTTTCATGGTCAGAGTGAATAGGTATCTTCTAGGTTTGCGTGCTTCATCTTCAACCACATCGTCGCTTACCATCGGGCGAGTTGGTGGTGAAACGCGGACTTATCCGTATTAAAAAAAAAAGTGTCAATTCCACGTCAGTTTCCATAGTAAAATACTTATTACACAACTACAATACAATCTGCTATACTTACTACGTGTATCAAACGACACAAAACTACCTATTAAATGTAGCGTCAAAGAAAGTAATGAAAACAACCTTTCACCTGCTGTGGTCCTAAATAAAAACTTTTTCCCAATGGCCTCTAACGTCATCAAGCTGTAATCGTGAAATCAAACGACCAAAAAAATAAGTAAAAGCCACCTGAAAGCAATATTTTTGTTACAATATTTACGTAGTCTGAACGACCTCATTATACGGGACAAAGTTCATTAATATGTAAATCAAAGAAAGAAAAGCACTAACTGAAACGCACCTGTACTGTACAACCTACATTGGGGCTAGTGACGGGACATCCGACTAAAAATAGTACCGCCCTTTTCAGCCGAAAATTATACAGAACATTTTAATTATGTTCTATTTGGCTAAATGGAACAGAAAATGTTTGACATCAATTCTGTACTGTTTTAGAACGATGACCTCGCAATTATAATTATCATATTCGAACTCGTTTTTCTAATTAAAATGAAGCTAACGAGGGAAGAGCTTGCAAACTAAAAAACCAACATAAATAACTTAAAATAAGTAAAGCAAATATACAAACAGCCTTTCAAGTTCTAGCTTACTACTCTGGGGTCTTCGTTAGACGCGGTCAAATGTTAAATTATATTTATTACTCGCTTACGCCCGCGACTTCCTCCACGTTGAGTTAAGAATTGTCCCTAATCACCTAGCAGTATGAAATATACTTTGCTTATTATACTATTACTCGTACCAACCAAATATCCATAACTTTTTCAGTAAAATTTTGATGACGAATATAAAATGATAAATAAGATTCAAAAAATACAAATGCATTATAGAAAATTCAAAATAACAAAACACAATCCGGGATATTTCGCCTTTTAGAGTCCGAAATATTTTTTGTATCCGGCAATTCGGACTAACTAATCTTCGGCAACTCTAATCGAGACCTTTTCAGCTTTCGCATTTAGGATATTTTCAACGAAAGGCAGAAAGTGAACGAGGATGGTCATTTTGCACAGATGGAAGGTAAAATTACTGAGAGCAATCCTGGAGTCAGCCACCGACCATCATTTAGGCTTAACCTAGATTTCACTCCGGTAGTTTATTCCTAGGATATCAGTCAGTGGATTTATTAAATAGGTTTATTAAATGTCATACTGAGAACATGAAATATCGTCCACATTTGTCAAATAAGCTCCATATTTTGCTGCAATTTCCGGTACCAAAAATAGATATTTATCAAACGCAGACTGCGTTTTGTTCTATTTATCATCTCGAAAAAATGGGATCTTATTATCTTTAAACTTTGTACATCCATAACATCCGAAAATGTTGATCTCTTATAAATAATAATAATAAGGTTTTTTTTGTAATAAAAGTTTGTAAATAAATGTGTAAAATAAATACGATGTACAAAACAAGCTTTCGTACATTATCATCGTGTTTTGTAGCGTGGTTACCCAGTGGTTAACTTGCACAAAGGCGTGGGTACAAACCCCTAAAAGAAACTATCATAAGTAAACCATAGCATAGTAGTAGGGTACTTTCTAGTACTCGGCTTGCTGGTTAGGTACCACCCTCGAGTTGAATGGTGTGTTCCGGCAGCCTCACTTGAGAGTTCCATTCCAGGCTAGGTGTGCTTTACCATCATCGACCACACCTTCACTTAACATCAGGTGAGCTGTGGTCAAACACCTAGCCTGTCAACCATAAAAAAAAATGTCTGCCGCTAAGCAAGCACCTTCACTTGAAAACCAGTTCCATTCCAGGTATATGCGCTTACCATTTTTGAGAAAACCATCACTCAACACCAGGTGAGCTGTGGAGAAACACCTAGCCAGCCACATATAAAAAAATATGAATGATTCTTATTATACTGTATATTGTTTTCATAGTCTAAAAATTTAAATTAGCATTTTAAGTGTTATTTACATCTGCATGAATTTCATAGTGACGCATTAATTAATGTAGTTTTTTTTTAAGCTACACTATCTCCGGGTGACATAGAATACTTTTTATCCCTGTATTCCCACGGAAACGGGAACTACGCGGGTGAAACCGCGAGGCGCCCGCTAGTGTATAAATAATTGTATTGATCTCCCAAGTGTGCAGACAAATTTGTAAGTACAGCTAAACATCCGAATTCTCCACAGCATTAGTAAGAAACAAAGATTAATTGAGTTAGTAAAGAAAAATAAACAAACATTTTTGTGTCACTTTTTCAACAAAACATGCTCTCAACGTAGCCATCTGTCCGTTCTCTTCATAACTCAAACCTCAATAACCTGTTCCCAAATTAGCTTGTTTGTTTTTCATACCCTTGTTGTTATTTTTAAAGTAAAAAATTGTTCGAAAACAAAAGAAAATAAAGCGTAGAATCACCGTCGTGTGCCGATGACGCATTTTTCCATCACAGATGGTCAACGTTCTTGGAAAGTTGAACTAATTTTTACCGTTATTTTATTGTAACGCTATGGTATCAGGTCAGCTTTCAGAACTGTTGCGCTCTTCTTCTTTATTTTGGCATAGAAGTTTTTGCATTTTGCCAGTACTACGATTTTTTAAGAGTTGAACATATTATGATCAAGTAGTCATTTAAAGTGACAATGGACTGCTTATTAGTTACTTCGGGAGTAAGTATACGTGTTTTTAAGTGGAGACCGCGAATCCGCAAGGACGCCTTGAGACTGAAAATAAATAAATAAATATTACAGGACATTACACACAGCGCCATCTGACCCCAAACTAAGCAGAGCTTGTGCTATGGAAGACAGATAACTGATAGAATACTTAAATACTTTTTTTTGTAAATACACACTTATAATACATACAGTACACCCAGACACAAACATCGATGTTAGTCACACAAATGTTAGTCCTGAGTGGGAATCGAACCCACGCCCTTCAGCTCTCGAAGCAGACATACTACCAATGAACCAACAGGGCTGTCAGGGCTGGCTAGATGGAGAGACGATATACAGACAGCTAATAAATACGTACAGATCAGGGCAAACATTTATCGTCACATAAAGTTTTATCCTGGTGAGAATCGAACCTATGCCTTACAGCACTGGAAGCAAACATTCTACCAAATGAGCAAACAGGCAGCCATTTCCCGGTTATAGATTGTGAGTGTTTAATTTTTTTTATGTATGACAGGCTAGGTGTTTTGACCACAGCTCACCTGATGTTAAGTGACGGTATGGTCGAAGATGGTAAAGCACACCTTGCCTGTAATGGAACTGGCTCTCAAGTGAGGTTGCTGGAACATACCGTTAGGTGCTTGGCGGCAGATTGTAAAACTTGAGGGTGGTAGCTAGCCAGCCGAGTACTAGAAAGTACCCCACCACCATGCTATGGTTTCATACATATGGTGCCATGTATGGCAGCTCAAGCTCATTGTTGGGGTTTGCCCTTCGGCATGCGAACCGACCGCGCTAACCACAAAGCCTATCATCGCTACAAAAATGTATTACACAAACAGAACTAGCTACATACAGATATAAAACACTGGAGTAACATTAATCTATCATACACTACTTGTCTTGCTCTTTGTACAAGTGATATAAAACCCCAATATATCACGGTATTTTCTGTCACAACACGAAAAAATGTCGTAAGACAGGCACTATAGAAATTTTGCGTATGCTTCGGAGCGCCCGAATCTTCGCACCTGTGACTTGGCAATGTGTTAGAGGATTATCATATTCATGTGTCAAAATGGTAGGGAAGGCGGGTAAGTCTCCGTTATTGAGCTGCCGACCTGTGAACGCCTTTAGGCATAGATCCAAGAATTATTTTTAAAGAGTTTCACAAAACGATTATCGTTTAGAGAAGGCTTCAGATGACCAGAATGCTGGTATCTACTTTAGTCAAAAGCTAAGCATTGCCATCCAGCGTGGCAATGCTGCCAGCATTCTGGCCACATATCCCTCTGACGGACTTTTAGATTAAGTTTTTTGTTTAAATTTTGTAAATAGTATTAATTTATGGTTTTCATTTTTATTTTGTTTTAGTAAGTAAATGATTTTAGCAATTATCTATCAAGGTTTATAATGACAACTAGCGACCCGCCCCAGCTTCGCACGGGTGCAATGTAGATACTAATATGGTGCATATACATACATGTATCCTACAAATATTATAAATGCTAAAGTTTGTGAGTATGGATGGATGTTTGCTACTCTTTCACGCAAAAACTACTGAACGGATTTGTATAAAATTTGGTACGGAGGTAACTGAGACCTTAGATTAACACATAGGCTACTTTATATCCCGAAAACATGTAGCGAGTAACACTGCAGGTAGCAGCTAGTTATATATAAACCTTCCTCTTGAATCACTCTGTCTATTGATTGAAACAGCATTAGTCCGTTGCGTAGTTTAAAAGATCTAAGCGTACAGACGGCGGCAGGAAGCGACTTTGTTTTATACTATGTAGAGTTACTGTATATTGACATTTTTTTTTATATTGACATGTCACGTTATTTTGAAATGAAATTATGTAATTTGACTTGTAATTTTGATGTAAACAAAAAACATTTGTATTTGTACTCAGTTTATTCAGTATTATCAACTTTGTATAAATATGTAATGTAGGACGTTTCACACAGTGTCATTCACCCCAAACCAAGTTTTTTTACGTAAAAGTAATTAGACGCTCGTCTGAGACATCCCGATGGTAAGAGATAACGCACGTCCATGACCTTTGCAGCGATACACAGTGCTTAAACTAGCAAAAGAATCGCGCTCGAAGAGTCAACACGTCCTGAGGATGCCTCGTGTAAGGCGAAACACATGTCGGCAAGTGGTTAATGCAGCGAAAAGAGGATATTAAGACTTGTAGTTATTTTAATTAGATTTTTGTTTAATTCGTTTTTAAGTTTATGTTAAAATTAGTTCAAGATATTAAGCAAAATTAAGATTAATTTTTTTATTAATAAATTGTTGTTAAATTTAAGTCCTCATCACTTTTGTAACTGAAACGACTGATAAGCGAAATAAACCCACCAGCGTTATCTCTTACCATCAGGAGAGCGTCTCGTTCGTCTCATTACTTTTTACATAAAAAAAGGATAAAAAAAAAAAAAACTAAATATATACCTTGAATATACATTTTTTTTCTTCACGACTGGTTGACGCTGCAATTAACCAAAATCCTAGGTTTAATATAATATTACTTTTCAAAATTAACCTTTAAGTCAAGACATCAATTTAAGAATTAGGTTTATCTCAAGTACTTATTGGGATTTCAAAGACAGATTTTATTTTTGTTTATTTCATATTTCTTCTTACCTCGCGATTGCGGAAACCTTTTACATGAATTGAAGCAAACCTTTTATCACATCTTTGTAAATCAACGAAATCAGGTGACAATGTTCGAAATCCGTACAAAATGGCAAAACGATAAATGCAAGCTTTACGCATGACGGAATATTTAAACAGATTTTTTTCCTTGTTTTTTAAATGGTTCCGCTTTACTTATTCTTCTGAATTTTGTACAGATTAATAGTATTAGAAGAATATCAACGAAGTCGTATAACTAAGCTCGACAAAGTTAAATTTGGCTTTGACGCTTTGGTGGGCTAATTTTAGATTTCAATTTAGATTTCCAAGTTCTGAATAAATGGAAGTAAAGTTTAAGTTACAAGTAAAAACATTTGTATATTACTGATCTATTATATCTATACTATCTTATACACTACATTTATTTTAATTTCTGAAGTCCATAATAAAAAGTTTTAATCAAGGTTTTAATTCAAATTTCGTCTAAGTACGTACCACCAGTATCAGAAATTCTGCCCCACACAGTAGTGGGCAAACATTATTGTGTTGCGGTTAGATGGGGACTGCAGCTAGTGAAATTACTGGGCTGTGGAGTCTCAAAGTAATGAGTGCCAAAGCAGCGATGCCCGGACTTTGCTTTGCTACTCAAAGTTCTGTGTATCGCTGCAATGGTCATGGATAGGTGTTATCTCTGATCATAAGGAGAGCGTCTCAATCGTCTCATTACTTTTATATAAATAAAGTATGTATATCAAGACCCATTTAATCGTTATGTTGTGAAAAAATGAAATAACAAACAGACAAAATGACAGAGTTATGATTGATCGAAGATGTATATCAATCGTAGGTATATGGATTACTTGTTCAAAGACAAATAAGACATAATATGTAGGTACTTTAGGGAGGTTTGTTTGAATTGATCATCTAACCCGAAATCCTATGTTTGTGATCAATTGATCTGATTCAAATCAGTTGATTAAGAACACAAATATTCGGCTTGCGTATTATGCATAAAACATCTTGAGGACATCGCACATTAAACGACCACAGCCACATGGTCGTGGTCGTTTACATGGACCACGACACATACAATTAATGGCTATACTTGTAAGGGAAACCCAAAGACAATTCGACTAATAAATGTTTGTTTGTCTTATTGTTATAAATCTTACGCCAGTCGTATCCTTACGCCTTACGTCGTGTAACCATCTTCATTGAAAGCCCTGTTGGCTCATTGGTAGTAGGTATACCTGTTTTAAGAGCTGTAGGGCGGGCGTTTTTATTATAAATAAATTATTATAAGTTCAAAACAACTAGAATACATAAATACTATAGTAGAATACATAAATACTCTTTTTTTAGTATTAATATAGTAAAGTTGCTTGAGCTGACAGTAAAGGAAAATATCGTAAGCACCATAGCTTGGTGGCAGCCTACTTCATAGTACCTAATTGGAAGGTTAAGCTACCACCATCAAGTTAAAAATCTACCGCCAAGAACCTAACAGTATACACAGTTCGGCAGCCTCACTTGAGAGCCGGTTACATTCATTCATACACGCCTTGATTAACTAATTAGATAAATTGAGACGAATAATTCAGACACAATTCATGCATTGTTTGGCCCAATGACTAATCATCACCATCGTTAACAATGCATGTTTAATGGTAAACACACCTAGTCTGGACTAGGTGTGTTTACCATTTTCAACCACACCGTCATTGTAGTCAACGTGGTTCTTCAAACACTTAAACCGTCAACCATAAAAAAATAAGCTCTGTTCGTCCTTTTTTATTAAATTAAAAAAAAACTAAAATCATTACTTAAAAAGTAGAAGTAGAGATTACGGTCATCTTTTCACCGTTTGAAAAATATTTTTGGTTATAATCGCAACGGGTAAGTACACGAGAGCCCTAATTTTAATTGGGTTATTTAAACGGGTGGATAACTTGCTTAGCTAATTAGGAAAATGTTGGTCTGTTTGTTTGTGTTGGCGGGTTACCGAGGATCAAACGTAGAAAATTATTCATAGACTGTAAACGTCTCTTTTCTCTTTTAAATCTGATGCAATTACAGTGATTTTTGTTTAAAACGAAATTGGTAAAATCTTGCTTGTTATTGGTTAAATCTTGTTTGGATTTTTTTGCTTAAAAAAAAGTACAATCTTCTTAGTTGTTGGTTATGTCTTGTTTATTACGGTTACGTCTGTCATTTTATTTTTAAAGTTCTGTCGCATTTTAAATTTTCGACATAATTGTCACTTTAGTTAAACACAAGTACGGTACTTACATTCAGTGATTATAAAGACGTATTATGCTAAATTTAGCCAACAAATTAGTATTTACAGTGCACCCGTGCGAAGCTGGGGCGGGTCGCTAGTGTAGAATAACTTTGTAGTATCTACACAGTTTACTGATATAATCTACATGATATTGTGCAACGTACATATATGTATACACGCCTTGATTAACTAATTAGATAAATTGAGACGAATAATTCAGACACAATTCATGCATTGTTTGGTCCAATGACTAATCATCACCATCGTTAACAATGCATGTTTAATAATTGCGTAGCCAATGACTAAATATTACTGTTTACTTTCTTGATGTCACGGTAACTTTGTATTATAACTCATCGATAAACAGAGTACGTCGTAACGGGTTCACATAAATAAGTCAATACAATATCCTGATTGAACCTCTCAATGTCAACCCCAAACTTCCCGCCTAATCTAGTCTTGACTAATTAACTTCACTAACAAACTATACCTAAACTAGGTACACATTCCACAAAATGCTTTAAGCTAAGCTAAAACTAATTAACAACGCCAATCAGCGTCAATCAGAGCTAGTTTGCCAAGCTACGTTCAAGCATTTCAGCAAAGCTAATTTATCTAAACCCCTCAAGTAGAAAAAACTCTCCTTTATCAGGGATCAGCAAAAGCTAGTCAACCCAAGCATTAACTTTTTCACAAAAAAAGTACATTTTGCAAGGATCTCTGTAAATTACGCAAGGGACATTTTTCTCCCGGCTATTACCAAAAATCGGGCTAAAATATAGAATAAATTAAATTGAGTCAAATTGCGATATTTTCGGGAACCATTTGGGATTAAGAGCCTTAATTCTAATTCAGGGTATTAAGGTCTCGGTTCGTTAATAATAATAGATTATATTGTTTAAAAACACCGCGTACTTAGGACAAAATCTTTAGCAAAGACTTTTTCTGGTAAAAAGTACGAACAAAACGAAAGTTTAAGGAGCCTCTTTAAATACGAATCAATGTTTCCCATGGCTGCTGAACAAAATCTTGTAAACATTTTTTTTAAAGAAAAGTTTGTTTATCGACAAAAAACATATTTTTTTTTGGATTTGTTATTGTAGCGCAATTCGTTGTATCTGTCCGTGTTTACTAAAAAAAAGTATTTAAGCATTCTATCAGTATATTTAAGTATTTATCGGACTTCTATAGCACAAGCTTTTGGGTAAGATGGCGCTGTGTGTAACGTCCTAAGATATCTATTTATTTACGTATTTTTAGTCTTAGTGAATCTATTAATTGAAAATATATATTTACTGTAAAAATACTGTCAATTAAGGGATTTCCACTGTGCCACACTAGACTAGACTAAAAATAGTAGTAGTAGTAGTCGTAGTAGTAGTGCTTTTGTGCGCGAATGTTGCAGAAATCAAAGTATATGTGCAATGTACATACTTGTTTAGATGAGTCGCATCACAGTTGCAGAAATAGTACAGAACTAACTAAAATTAGTTATATAAATAGTAGTTAATCCCAGCTACGTAGTAATGTGTGTGAGACTACACCTACTCTTAGAATCTCTCACATAAAAGGGTAAATAACCATTTCTGGACTTTATTATGGAGTTTACCTGTTTTTTCTGAAAACACATTTCTTGGTCTCAAGGGTTTCGCGAGCCCTCACGGTTGGAAGCACCGCGTTACCAACTTGGCGTCCTTCACCGAGAGCACTTCGTTAGTTTCACCGGCATGATACTGTGTTATGATTCTGCACGCAAGCCTTCAAGTGACTCTTGAAAGCGTGCATCAGTCTTGGCTAGGGTTACCATCACGCTTGAAGTCTTAAGGATAAGTAAGGACTGCAAAAAACTAATCAAAGCTCTAATCTTCACATTACAATTTTTTTTTTATCGATTTGGGCTCATATGTCGACTTAACAATAATACTTGCGCAAACCTGTGAATTTTCACGAATATCCATAAATAAGTATAAATTACGCCAACCATAAATTACGTCACACGTTAAGGGGGAGAGAAGGGGGAGAGGGTCAAGGAAGTGTGACATTGTGTGACAAGGGGCGGAGAGGGGTCCCAAATTTTTTGTCATCGCATTTTTTCAAAACACATTTCATATTTTATATCTCATTTCATAAATTTCTAAATGTGAAATTGCAAAATATGTGACATCACACTAGGTAGGGGATGTGATCATCTGTGACAAGGACAGGGAGGGGAAAAAATCATGAAATTCGTGTGACGTAATGTATGGATGGCCCCTAAGCTAATCGCAATAAACACATATAAATACATATGTATGTACACAAATTTTAAAACAAATGCCTTCAAATCAATACGTCTAAGTAAATTTGTTATAGTTCGCATGATCTAAGCAGAGTGGACTAGTGGAACGTGTTATGAAATAAAAAGAGAGAGTACTACATTTGTTGGTCTGGTTTGTACCTAGCATCCAACAGACGCTATACGGATTAAACAGCTGGAAAAAGTTTAAATTCCAGATTATCCGGACAAATCTGAATGGTTGGAAACCCACTTCTTGGTCCAGTCGAGCGATACAGTAAGAATGGCTCGGAGTGCCTTCAAATATTTGGCTGAGGAAATAATCGCCAATCGGTTTTACCACTTGAGTCCAACTGGCTTTGACTCTTTTAGACTTATTTTCCGTATTGAATTTTCTGTATTTGATAAAATCTTACCAAATGTAAGGTCTAATGCACAGAGATTTTATTAGTTAACTAAACCAGTTCCGTATTACTTGCCGTGTTGGTTCATTTGGTAGAATATCTGCTTCAAGAACTGTAGGGTGTGGGTTCTATTTCCCCCAGGATAAACATTTATGTAACGATAAATGCTTGGTCTGTGTCTGGGTGTTCTGTATGTATTTACAAAAAAACTGCTTAGTTTGGGGCTAAATGGCACTGTATGATGAAAATAAAGGATACCTATTATCCCTAAATAACGTTCCTTAAGACGCATCTATACTAAATTTTAAGTGGATACGTCCAGTAGTTCGTTTTTTGATCCCACAGAAATCTAACGTTTTTCTGATATAAATAGTATCCTTTATGGTAACCCAGATTAACTATGTGCCCAAATTTCTTTCAAATCCGTTCAGCCGTCTTTGCGTTTGAATAACAAACTCAAACATACAATTTACATTTATAATATTAGTAGAATTATATTATGTATATTTATATAGGATTATATTATACATATTTATATGATTTTGATCTCATTATGGTCGTAATTTATCTGAACATCCGGTAAAAGTGAGTTAAGGGTGGGTGAGCCAAAGTTGCCGAATCGGACCCACTCTTAGATTAACAAGCGTAACTTAGGAAAAGCTCACCGAACCGTAAAGCTTCTTTTTGCGACGGATTTATTATTGTACCACTTAAGTACTCGATACTTTGAGGAACAGTGTTTTTTTAACTTTTCGCTGTAGCTCTTCAGGTGAGGCCAATTATGCCATAAGCAATGAAACATTTTTAATTTAATAAAAGCGGTAACCTTATATATTTACAAAAGCTATATCGTCACTTACCAGTACCTATAGCATTACCAACATACATCTATATGTATCACTACTTACATCTCGTAATTCTACCTACAAGATTCTAGGTCTTATATTTTCGGATCAGAAATATTTAGATGTTATGTCTCTTTGCATGATGTAGGTACATAACTGTCCTGATAAATATTGACATGATTTTATTTTGTAATATTAATGAGCCAAACGAGACGCTCTCCTTACCATCAGGAGAGCGATGGTCTTCTCGATTCCGCTATAAACGCAAATAAAGGTTTGATGGGTGTACAAACATTATTGTATTCCGGGTTGAAGGGTACTGCAGCTAACAAAGTTACAGGGCTGTTGAGACTAACCACTGAAAGTCGCTACTTTGAACTAAAGTTTTAGTTCTTTATGAACTAAAACTTTATAAAAATACAAAACAAAACAATAGTAAGTAGACCATCAAATTAATGTCAAAAAGTAGTGAGCCCCAAAGCAGCGATGCCATGAGCTTTGCTTTACTACTCAAAGTTCTATGTATCGCTGCAATTATCATGGCCAGGCGTTAATCTTTAATTTTTTTATGACGAATATACTTGCGTTTGATCGCCATCTCACCTTATGTTAAATGAAGATGCGGTCTACGATGGAGCACGCTTGCCTAAACAAACCTCCTCACTCTGGATTTCAAGACATATTGTACCAATCAGGGAACAACTTCGGCAGAGAGTTCCACAACCTAAACGCGAATGAAAAATGTGGAATCGAAACGTTTTGTGCGTATGTGGGATTCATTTCAAATCATTATTCAAACATCTTATACGTCTGGAAATCAATTCTAGGACCTCAGTATCTGATAACACCGTCCAGAGTGTAAACAAACTGTTATGTATGACATCAGAGAATTGTATTACTCGGTCTACTTTAATGGTAGACATAAACTACTCAGAGTTTATGTCAGACCTGATAAACCGACGGGAAAGTCCGGTAGAGGAGAAATAGACGAAATGAACAATTAATATTCTCGTAAATCTAAACCAACTAAGTCCTTACTTAGTTGAGATTTACATAGTTATAAGCTTAGGGTGTACCTATCTGAAATGAACTCATGATTATTAATAACTTTTACTTTAGTCACAAATAAGAAATAGCGAAACAAAATCAGTTGCTTCATACATTTGGTTAAGGGACAACTTACTTTTTCTTAAATTTTTATCGATTTCATGGTTATTTGAGTAAATTAACCGAATTCTTTCGATCAAATAATTTCTTGTAAATTGTATGTATTTTGTTTTCACGTACTTATCATAACAAAAGCGTGGCGAAGGAAAAAAATTATTGCCTAAGAAGACTTTGTAGGTAAAACTATTTTACCTACAAAGTCTTCTTTCTATCATATAAAAATGAGCTGTCGAGGACCAGCTGGCAGACGTGATACATTGAAACTATTTTGTAAAGGGGTGATGGCTGAGACGAGAAGAATCGCAAATTTCGAGCGCGTGGCGACGCGTCGTCGATCTGACCCGCCATTAACAGCATCACATCAAAACTACGTACAAAGAAAACTTCAACACCACGTAATCATTTCTTGAGTCACTTATTTTACTTCAGTGCTATTCCACTGATGTTAACATTGAATCACTTCGCCTCTAGCAATGTATCCTTTATGGCGCGCATAAACTTACTTTGATTAATGGCAGTCTAATCGTTAATCTCGATGTTATCTGATAAACCGTCGTGCTCATGCGTTTAATAACCCGTATCCCTTGTATGACGTATCTCATCACTTATCGCTCATATGGATCTTAATATAGGACATTTTGTCACTAGAGTATTATTTGGCGGCTAAGATAAAAAAATAAGAGAAACTATTGCGAGAGAAAGACAAATAATTTCTTTAACGAACTTTAGTTCTTGTTGTCGTTAAATAAATAGTAAGTTAGTTATAGAGATCGGTGAGTCACTTAACGCTAAGTGGGTCTCGTCGTTTGTCCATTTATTACTATCAAAGCTGTTTATTACTTTACGCGTCATTGTTTATAATAATTTAATATCTAATGTAATCAATTATATTATTTATGGTTCCTCAATCAAATCGGTTTGATGCCATATATACTAATAGTATTTAACATCCTCTCTTGATTTTTTTTTTTTTAATAATTTGCCCCTTCGGGCAGGCTAAGGCTATAAAGCCATACTGCCTTGTCTTCAGTGTTATTTCTGCTGTATCTTAGCTATAGCTATCGTCAAAGTCGTCTTAGTCAAGTCCAGTTCGTGTTAGTTAAATCCAGTCATGCTTTAGAAAAGTAGTGGCGACTTTACTATAAAGCTTCGATGGAGTTATGGAAGCAACACGAAAACTCATGTTTCACCACATTATATCATTTTCCCACACTTGCGCTTGTAATTCGGCACTTTATGAATAAAACACCACCATTTTTATGCATAAACACTCGACAAAACACTAGTTTTGGCAAAAAATACAACGGAGCGACACGACTCTTCCCGCGTTCCCGCCAAAACCTCTCCTCTCTTGAAGTATTCTTTACTTCATCTTTTTTTTGGAGTGTTTGGCGTCGCACTTAGTGCAGTTTCCAATATCAAGTGTTTCAATATTATTTAAGAATTTTATAAATTTAAGTCGTGGTCCAGTCCGGTCTGCTTGTAAAGAGTGACTTAACTACAAGCTTCGATGGAGTTTTGATAGCAACACGAAAAGTCATGTTTCACCACATTATATCATTTTTCTTTTCATACTAACGAGCGTAATTCTACACTTCATGCATGAACCATCTCTTATGTATACATACGTAAGCACTTGAAAAAAGTTTTGCTAAATAATAATACCTACAATGTCGCGACATACTTATATCTCATATAATATTAATATACTCCCATTTTTACTATTGAAATTGTACCACTTAGTATTAGCAGCGCTACGGAAGATCCGTGTTTTTCGGAATAAAAAGTAGCCTTAGTAAGAGTTAATCCAAAGTATAAGCTATTTATCTGCATACCTGATCACTTAAAATCTAGTATGTATCATATTTTTTACAATAATTATTGTAATATAATTTTGATTTAGAAAGATAAACATATTAATGATAATTTTATAATACGAATAAATAATATGCATAATACTAAATCAATAAAAAAAAAGCTAATGTCAAAATAATACTAACTAATAAAATGTGTGATAATTATACTTAGTATCTATTTTCATAATAATTACCAACTATATCATACACTTACATAATCTTAAATACGGTTTCAAGATAAGATTACCTCAATTACTCTCAGTTTTCCGTTCAGCGGGTAAATCCGTATCTAATGTAACCTAATAACCATGCTTAATATTATCGGAAGTAATTCAGGCGAAACCACACTAATTTGAGAATATTGGCTCCTTTAGATCATATTCTCGGGTAAATTGAGGACTTCCTTGGCAAAAGACTGAAGTAACTCGTGTAGTATAGTGTGCTGTATATATAATACATGATAATAAATAATAGAACGATTTATTTACAGATCTATAAGAAAGAGGAAGAAAGGCGAAGAAATATGTATGGTATAGTACAAATACACATACATTTTTTTTATTAATAACACCAATGTTACAAGTCACTTCAAAAAACACTGATTACATGTCAACACAAAAATGTCAAAATAAGGTATGTCAATATACAAACATGTCAATGTAAAAAAATATTGCCAATATAAAAATATGTCAATAACCAAAAAATGTTGTCAATATAATAAAATGGCATGACAAAAAAAATCATAATTACTTACTAGTAATTCAATAATCTTTAAGCTTGAAATACTCGTCACTGTATACGGCTTTCGTGAAAACGTTTCATAACTCTACTACTGTCACATAGAAAGAGACCATCAAATGCAAATAATTTATACGGTGCTGAGCTTCGCTGTTCGGTGAATTAGAATAGCAGAGGTTTTTGTTTATCAGTTATCACCCTGAAACTAAAAGCTATAATGGGGTTTTTGGCGGGAACGCGGGAAGAGTCGTGTCGCTCCGTTGTATTTTTTTCCAAAACTTGTGTTTTGACGAGTGTTTATGCATAAAAATGGTGGTGTTTTATTCATAAAGTGCCGAATCACAAGCGTGAGTGTGCGAAAATGATATAATGTGATGAACACATGACTTTTTGTGTTGCTTCCAAAACTACATCGAAGCTTTACAGTAAAGTCACCACTACTGTACAACATGATTTGACTGACACGGTTTGTACTTCACCAAGACTGGACTTTAACTATAACTTTAGCTACGAGGACACTTATTTAACTTTTGAAACTTGGAAATATATAAATACTTGACACTGGCAAATGATTAAAACGCGACGCCAAAACCAAAGAAAAAAAAATGTGATGGCTAGTACGAAGCGCTATTTAGAGTGGTCCAGCATATGTATATTATTAGCTTGTCTCGTAATACCCAACAATGCTCTTCCGAGGTCGGCACATCAATTGATTAATTGATGTAGTTATGTGTTTATATTGCTGAATATTAATGTGACTAACGCAGTTTGCACGTCATTTAGCATTAATAATGTCGAATTTATGGTAATTAGGCGCGTTTATTATAATAAAATTAACTAAATAGCGCTTTTTATCGAAATGTATGCTTTTCTTTGTACGTTTCTAACCTAACTGATCGCCAAACCAATTCAATTCTTAGTTTATGGCCTACCTAATCTGTAATCCACAATTTTTGTACTGCTCAAGAAAAGGGGTGCTTTTGGCAGCCCGTACACGTAGCGCGCGATCCGCGATCCGCGATCCGCGATCAATGATCGCGATCCAGACTGATCGTGTACGAAGCGGATTGACGGACTGATGCTCCGGATCGCATAATATCTAGAAATTTTGAAATCATGATCGCGGATCGCGGATCGCGGATCGTGATCATGATTGAACGTGTAAGGCGGCCCTATGTTCTCATTTGACCTCCTTTAGCTTAAGACTAACTAGTTTAATATGTCAATGTGTGGTGCCAATTATGAGTTTGTATTATATCAGGATGTAGCTATTGTGTAGATGATTGGTCATAATTTGGGACAGCAATGCTTATTAAGAATACTTTAATAGGGTTTTTTTTTTTTTTTATATAGTAGATAGGCTTGCGTTTGACCGCCATCCCGCCTGATGTTAAGCGAAGATGCGGTCTACGGTGGAGCACGCTTGCCTAGAAGAATCCGATTCACTCGCGACTTGAAGGTACCCAGACTATAGTCATTGGGGAACACCCACTCGGGCAGCTGATTCCAATGTCTAGCGGTACGCATGAAAAAGGTGGAATCAAACCGCTTAGTTTTAAATAAAATAATTACTTAATACTCACATTTCACTGTTTTATTCACAATATTCACCAAGTATGTATTAAATGGAGTTGTCTCGAACGCTAGCACTGAACTACTTGGTGGTAGATCTCCTTTGTAGGAGATCGTCTAGGTGGATTCCACCGCAGTACCAGATATTATAATAATCGCCAGCAAGCAGTAATGTGTAAACATTACTGTGTTCCGGTTTAAAGGGTACTACAGCTAGCGAAATTACAGGACTTAACTATCGGCAATGAACCAAAGCAGCGATGCCCTGGATTTTGTTTTACTACTCAAAGTCTTGTTTATCGCTGCAATGGTCATAGGCACTTGGGCACGCGTTATCTCTTACCACCAGGAGTGCGTCTTGTTCATCGCTGCAATGGTCATGGGCACGCGTTATCTTTTACCACCAGGAGTGCGTCTTGTTTATCGCTGCCATGGTCATAGGCACTTGGGCACGCGTTATCTCTTACCATCAGGACTGCGTCTCGTTCGTCTCATTGCTTTTACATTTTACATTAAAAAATGTATATTTAAAATAACGACTTTCTCTATCGCTGCGCTGCGCTGTTAGATTTATTTTATCTTCAAAACCTTTGAGCTACATTTTATAGTCATGGTGTTTATTTTAGTAAATGCTAGAGAACCCACACCGACTTCGCATGAGCTCTCTGGAAAACAATACTCTGTGTCATACGCGAATCGTTTCGTAATCCATTGCGTGGAAAGAGATAAGCAGAGAAACAAAGAAATGCGGATAGCGATTTGTTTTATACTATTTCTATAATTATATATTTAGGTATACCTATAGTTTTTATGTAATTTGTACTATATTCTATATACATGGATAGGGGTTAGCTATTTTGTTCATCATACTGCTTATGACTCTACTTTGGTCTAGTTACTTTCATTTTCTATATGTTTTAACATAAACTATTTACTACTGATAAGGTTTTAGGTTTATATTAAACTTGGAAAAATTGTTAGGTTAGCATTGACGCATTTAAAAAGCAGTATTTAGACGAACGAAACGCTCTCTTTATTTGACAACCCTGTTGGCTCATTAGTAATATATCTATTGGGTTCGATTCCCACCCGGGACAATCATTTTATGGTATAAAAAAATGTTTGTTGTGTGTCTGGGTGTTCTGTGTGTATTATGTGAGTACAGCCTCTACGGTACCTATGAACTTTTAGTGCCATTCAAGTTAACAATCACGAAAAAGTTAGACAGTCGCGTAGATATGCGTGAGCACCTTATTTTGATAGCAATAAGAGCGCACGGTACGGGACCAAAACATCGTTATTGTGGCATTCATTACTTTTAGATTATGTAAGTTCTAATTATATATTTAAATGTAGTAAAACTTGTTTATATCGACAGCCCTGTTAGTTCATTGGTAATATGTCTGCTTTGAGAGCTCGAGGGCGTGGGTTCGATTCCCACTCAGGACTAACATTTGTGTGACTAACATCGATGTTTGTTCTGTGTCAGGGTGTACTATATATATTTTTTTATTTTTTTTTATGGTTGACAGGCTAGGTGTTTGACCACAGCTCACCTGATGTCAAGTGAAGGTGTGGTCGAAGATGGTAAAGCACAGCTAGCCTGGAATGCAACTGGCTCTCAAGTGAGGCTGCCGGAACACACCGTTAGATGCTTGGCGGCAGATTTTTCAACTTGAGAGTGGTAGCTAGCCAGCCGAGTACTAAAGTACCCTACCACCATGCTATGGTTTCCTCACGATGTTTTCCTTCACCGGCAGCTAAAGCTCATTGTTGGGGTTTGAACCCACGCCCTTCGGCTTGCGAACCTACCGCGCTAACCACTGAGCTATCATCGCTACAAAATGTATTTACAAAAAAAGTATTTAAGTATTCTGTCAGTTACATAGTACAAGCTTTGCTTAGTTTGGGGGCTAGATTGCGCTGTGTGAATTGTCCTTCAATATTTATTATTATTAAATAATATCTTGAATGATCTAAATTTCACCGACTCAATTATCTTTACAGGTATGAAAATTTAATTCACGTGTATTGGTATGGGACCAAAACATCACTACATTACTTTGAGTTTATGTAAGTTCTTAATTGATATTTAAATGAAGTAAAACTAGTTTAAATAATATCTTTAATAATCTAAAATTTCTCCGACTCAATTCTCTTTACAGGTATGATAATTTCGTTCACGTGTATTGCACGGTTGGTACAAACCTGTGATTTATTACACGGCAAGGTGAGTGGTGTAATTATGTATGTTCGTAAACCGAGTCTGATTGTACAGTAAGGCTGGGGTTACAACCGATTCAATTAAAGCTAACGACTGTCATTACGGCCGGAGTACTATTGATTTACTCCTCAATATCTACAAGGTTACGCGGAACGGTAGCACTAAGCCAAGAAAAGTCATAACGCTAATTTTGAGCAACTTTGAATTCACGATAAAACTCAGCTATTCCATACATTTTCAAACGATGATTGACGTAACTGATACTTTGCGGAAGTTCATTTTGAGTGTTCAAGGAATACATAAATATATTTAGTTTATTTCCGCTTAACTGTTAGAGAGATGATGAAGATGAGCAATTGATACAAATAAAAACGATGTTATAATAGAACTTTTAAAAGCAAACAATCCCAAAGATTTCGTAACCCCCAAGCGACGTCGGCGTCTCTTGAATAATTCTAGCTTAAAGTTAAGGCCTGAACAAACCTTCCAATGCTAAGTTATAAGACTGCGGTAGAGCTGTAAGCTGTTTTTTAGCTCTTTTAGATTTAAGTTAAGTAAATTAATTTAGTTAATTAAATCTTTAGCTGTTTTTAAATTTTAGTTAATTCAATGGCACGATTGCATATTGCAGTAAAAGAAGCCCTATAGTTGTACTTAGAAAAAAAATTGTAATTAACCACAGAAGACATGAAAACGCAGCTTACAATGTTTATAATTAAAATAGTAAATGAGTTATTATAAAAAAAATAAACAAGCTTTTAATGGTGAAATTTAATTTAAATCAAAATCAAATGTGTTATATACATAATTTTGTCTATACTGTTGACCGACGAAAAGTTCCTGAGTACAGAATGCACTGATTCTGTACTGTTCTGCATACCATAAAAATGCATCATCATCGGCATTAAACCAACGTGCAAATTTCAGCTCTGTAGGATAAGAGAAAGTAGTTTTAATTTAGCTTGATTTAGATTTGAAAATTTGAATTATAAAAATATAGATACAAACATTACAAGTCAATTAAGGACTTAGGGTACTAAATGTACAATTTAATTGATGCCATTATTCTAGTTAGTTACTCCTAGTATCAGTCCAACAACCTCTCATCTCAACCGGTTAGTGTTTCAGCTGAGATTCAATTTTGAGCCGTTTATGCCATAAATTGCCTAATAATTCAATTCTGGTTTCGATCTGTATTAGAAATACCTCCCGTATTTTTTGAAATACTATAATTAATTATAATTGAAACTAAGGAATACTAGAAATTTCTACAGTGATTGATTGACTTAGTCTATAATATGTAATTTTTATGTAAAATAATAAGACGAACAAAATTCTTTATTAATGGTAAAGACATAACGCCTGTCCTTGATCATGGATGCTTTTTTACCCAGAACTTTGAGTAACACAATTTCCGTGGCTTAGCTGATTTGGCGCTCATTGCGTTGAGACATGATTAAGAAAATAATTACTTAAATAATTATATTATTAATTAATTGAATTATGATGAAATATGCTCTAAAAATCATTATCAAAACGAAGGTGATTCCTATCCGCCCATTTGCTGGTTTGGTCTCCGAGGTGGATGACGATGTGTCTGGTGTTCGGACACATCGTCATTGTTGCGAGGTGAGCTTGGGCTCCCCGAGGCGGGTCCGCGAGGACAAGCGCTGTCGAGGCCACGGTAGAGTGCGAAAGCGTGCCCGCAGCCTCGACACAAAGCGCCGAGGTGGAACACTCCAGGGTTTTTAGTGGGTAGGCCGTCATTAGGACGGAGAGTCCCACATAACCACCGTGCCCGCCCCAGGGCCGGTGGTATACACAAAGTATTTTCCCTGGACAAAAAAAAAAAAAGGTGATTCCTATCCCTTTGAAGTATACGCTTCTCAGTTATCTATGTTATAACTTTATTGGCTGAATAATGAAGCTTGGAAGAGCCAAAATTGAAGAAAAAAGTGTACTCGTATGTCAAAATTTAAGGTGATGTAACAAAATATGTGCCTTCCATATTAAGATTATGACACATTTACTAGGATTTATAGCGGAACGTTATGACAATTTGTTACGACCATTGCTTTGCTTTTGACCTAAATAACAAGCATCACTTTGATGTCCCGGGTAATTTGTTACAAAATCAGGAACAACAATGTTAACAAGGCAGAATATTATAAGAAAAATGAGTCAAGTGCCATTCGCAGTGAGTGAGAGGGTTCCATACAATCGTACAAGATATTGTCTGAAAAATGTTTTTTTTTTAATTCAGTTCAGTATGTGTATGTATGTTTTTTTTTTTTTTTTTAATGGTTGACAGGCTAGTTGTTTGACCACAGCTCACCTGATGTCAAGTAAAGGTGTGGCCGAAAATGGTAAAGCACACCTAGCCTGGAATGCAACTGGCTCTCAAGTGAGGCTGCCGGAACACACCGTTAGATGCTTGGCGGCAGATTTTCAACTTGAGGGTGGTAGCTAGCCAGCCGAGTACTAAAGTACCCTACCACCATGCTTTGGTTTCCTCACGATGTTTTTGCTTCACCGGCAGCTCAAGCTCATTGTTGGGGTTTGAACCCACGCCCTTCGGCATGCGAACCTACCGCGCTAACCACTGAGCTATCATCGCTACAAAAGTATGTAAGTATGTATGTCTGTCTGTCTCTAGGCAGATTTTTGGTGCCAACATGTATGTTTTAGTAGACGGACTATAGTTATAACTTATCTGTAAAAGTGAATTATTAAATACCTTTCTTACAAGTAATTTATACAAAACGTATTTATTATACATATTTAATAATTCTACAGTGTTCTTCATAATTAAAACCAGGTGGTTGCCATGTAATTTTCTCTCAAGGTCTCAAGACTGCGCTAATAAATAAGCATTTACGAACTTGCTGTTCCTAATGGTTTCGCCCGCAATGATTTAGTGTAATTTTTTTAGTTACAAAATATTTAAAGTATATATCCTGATATGAGGTGAACATGAACAAATAGAGACAAAATATAGATGATATGTACCTATGTCAGTTTAAAATATTAAAAAAAAAAACATTGATAGACTAGGTGTTTGACCGCTCACCTGTTGCTAAGTGACGGTATGGTCAAAAGTGAGAAACATACTTGGAATTGGCTATGTGTGGCTGCCGGAACAACATTACAGATTTTCAAGTTGCTATGGTTTCCTCAAGATGTTTTCCTTCAACAGCAGCTCATGCTGTGGATTGAACCCACGCCCTCCGGCGCGTGAACTCACCGCGCTAACCACACAGCTATCATCGCTATTACCATATGCGTTTATAATAATTAATAGTTCGTCCATCATCAAATAGTTAGGAAATCGGTTTGGTTTTAATTTGCGCTAAAAAAAATTAATTTAAAATGTAATGGATAACCTCTTTGGAATTCAGCGAGCCCCAAACTAGGCGAAGCCTTTATCTTGGTGGCCCAATATAGCGTCAAGTAACATACGTCAGGCGTAATTCACCAGAGAACTTAAGTCGCTGACACAGCTCAGCGTATTTGAAAATTAGAATGGCAGTGGGCTGGTGATATTTGCAGCAAAACCGACAACCGCTACGGTAAACGTGTTCTAGAGTGGTAACCGCGAATCGGCAAACGTGTAGGACGCCCTGTGACAAGGTGGAGTGACAATATACGTAAGATAGCTGGCAGTAGCTGGAACCTAATAACCGAAGATTGGGCTGAGTGGCGTGTGGTAGAGGCCTATGTCCAGTTGACTTTGCGGGTTGAAGATTAATGAGCGCCAAAGCAGCGATGTTATGGATTTTTATGCCAAGCAAACTTGACAGTGCAATGATCAGAAGATGTAGAATGAACAGAAGATCTCTTACCATTAGAAGAGCGTTTCGTTCATCTTATCATTACTTGTAGGTATATGAAAAAACTGTTTAATTTATATCTTTTAAAATATATGACAGACAGACAGGTGTTAATTATTATACATTGTAATAACAGTGTTAGCTATTGTAATCCTTTATCGTGAATTAATTAGATGTCTCGAGTTACTGAAGTAATTTAGTTGTAGTTCTAAAGGCTTCGATGGAAAGATATATCGTTTACATAATAAGTAGAATGAATAGCATATTTATTATTTATAATTAATCACTTGTCTGACTTAATATTTGAACGGAGGGAATCGAGTTGACTGATATCTGTGTGTGACTTTTGTAGCATGTTAGCTCAGTGGTTAGCGCGGTCGGTTCACATGTCGAAGGGCGTGGGTTCCAACTTGAGCTGTTGGTGAAAGAAACCATAGCATAGTGGTAGGGTACTTTCTAGTACTCAGCTGGCTAGCTGTCAGCCTTTGGAATTCTTCAAGTTGAAAATCTGCCGCCAAGCACCTAACAGTGTATTCCGACAGCCTCACTTGAGAGCCAGTTCTATTCCAGGCTAGGTGTATTTACTATCTTCGGCCACACCGTCACTTAACATCAGGTGAGCTGTGGTCAAACACCTAGCGTATATTTATTTAATTCTTTATTGCACACTTACAAAATAAGATGTACAAAAAAAAGGACTTAATGCTAAAGCATTTTCTGCAAGCCATCCCCACAGGTTCACGTTTTTCATTCGCACAGCGAGGTTGTGGAACTCTGCCGGAGTCTGTGTTCCCTGTTAGGTACAATATCGGCGTCTTTAAATCTAGAGTGAATAGGTTTCTTCTAGGTAAGCGTGCTCCATCTTAGACAACACTACTGCTTGACATCAGGCAGAGTGTGGTCAAACGCGAACCTATTTCAAATAAAAAAAATAAAAAAAACCATAAAAAAACTCCCGTTGATATTGGTTAAGGCGATATCGTCATTATTTTTTTATTCGCTCATTTGACCATCATTCGCTCACATAAACATGTCCTGTGACCAAATACTTCTTGTGTGTAAGTAGGTACTTTAGCATGACTTCGATATTGAGCGAATAAGGCCATTTAATCAGTCATGCGGTATCGAATCAATTGCCGATCTTTCATACATGTGAGTCATAAAATAATGTAGGACAGTCGCAAATGTTGAATTCATGCTAAAACGGCAGCAAACTCTTTAAGTTTTTACCTCGCTTTCGAATAACTGAGTGAAATAAAACAATAGTCTTAACAATTTTTTTATTTTCTACGCTAATTATAAAGAGAAATGATTTTTTGAAAAGATTTGGTTTTTGTTTGTTTGTATTGAATAGGCTTTGAAACTACTGGACCGATCTGAATAATTATTTCATCATTAGAATGCTACATTATCACTGTGTGGCATACGCTATATTTATATTGTTAATCGAGTCTTGTTAATCGAGTAAAGCCGGGGCGAGCTGCTAGTATTTAAAATTGTCTGACAATATTTCTTAATAAATTATAACATACACCATTAAACCTAGCCAGCCGAGAACTAGAAAATGCAGCTCAAGCTCATTGTTGAGGTTTGAACCGACGCCCTTTGGCGTGTGCAAAAAGGTGTGCTAGCACTGGGACAGTTTATACAAAAACAATGCTGATTCCAAGTCTTAACATGTGGTTTTATACGTAGTACCTACCTACTCAATATTTCAATGTATAAAATCAGTATTTTCCATAACAATTTGCAAAATGAGAAGTCTGAAATCAGACACTGCAAAAAGTAATTTTCGTTAGCAAAAGATAAACTACAGCGAGTCTGCTGTTTAATAGAAAATTTAAAAAGAAAATCCGAGAACCTAGAAACCATTACCTCCTGAATTTCCATACAGATTTAAGCTAAACAAGGTTTTTACGAAAAAGGTTTGTAAGTTTAGCTTGAGGTGCCTTCACGTCTCCGGTAGGGGAAGGTAAATTTACTTTGAACTACGAAACTAACTTTGAACCGAGTATGCTCCAAATAAAATCCATTTGTAAGGAATATCTTGAATCTGTGATTATTTTTTCCCCGCTCACTCTTATAAGCGACGTGGAATAAAACAATGCCGCATGTTTCGCAAGAACATATTATTAACAAAACCAATATGCATATAGCATTACTGTGTTCCGGTTTGAAGGGTATTGCAGCTAGCGAAATTACTGGGCTGTTGAGACTAACTCTATCAAAAGTCTCAAAGTAATGAGCGCCAAAGCAGTGATAGCCTGGACTTTGTTTTGTTACTTAAAGTTCTGTCTATCACTGCGATGGTCATGGACAGACGTTATCTCTTACCATCAGGAGAGCGTCTCGTTCGTCTCATTACTTTTTACATAAAAAAAAAAAAAAAAAAATGTATATGTAGGTACTTTTACGCTTCTATGTTATACATACATTATAACTAATTATAACTAGAACTAGAATTAATTCGTAACCTTATCGTGTTATCATTCCATTCCAGGCTAGGTGTGTTTACCATCTTAGACCAGACCGTCACTTAACATCAGGTGAGCTGTGATCAAACACCTAGCCTGTGAAACGTAAAAAATAAAGGAGTGGCTGATACTATAGTCAGAGTATTCGTAATGAAACGTGATAGTAAATGGAAAATAAATTGACAACAGAAATCTTAAACCAAAGGTAAATTAACGTCGACTTGTGATACAGATACAAATCGTACAAAAACAAAGGCTCAAGAACGAAAAGAATAAAAGGAGGCAACGACTGTGCAAAGAGAACAAAAGGATGAACAAAAAGTATGGAAACGGATGGTTGAAATGGTCTTATTATGGCGTGCGACCTACCGCGCACTCAATGATGGAATTTCAACGTATCTAATGGCTTCAAATGGTGGTTTTAATATATATACCTTCATGTTAATATTTGTAGCGATAATACTCGTAGCTCAGTGGCAAGCGCGGTTTACACGGCATGAAGATACGAAGGAAATCATCGTGAGGAAACCATAGCATGGTAGTTATTAGGGTACTTTTTTATTACTTTTTTCTTTTCTTTATTTTTAGAGATTGCTTTCAGCGATAAGGTCGCCAGTTGTAACACCTGTTAATTAAGTGTATTTCTTCTGTATTGTATTATTTTTTATGTGTACCTACATACTTTCTAGTACTCGGCTGGCTAGCTACCACCCTCAAGCTGATGAGTTGCTGCCAAGCACCTCATGATGCGTCCCGACAGACTCACTTAAGTTTCAGTTCCATTCCAGGCTAGGTGTGTCTACTATTTTGAGCACACTGTCACATAACATCAGGTAAGCTGTGGTCAAACAGCAAAGCAGACTGTCAACCATAAAAAAACATTGTATTGCGTAGGTTCTAGCTATAGGTTCTAAACAGCTCTTTGATAGAATTCTATGTATCTATTTCCGTTTGTTTTAAAATAGTAGGAAGCATTTTTATTCCAACATGTTTTATCAAAGTACTACGACAGGATTACTAACGTGGTGCATGTATTATACATAATGTAAATCTTTCTCCTGAATCACTCTGTCTATTGATGGGGGCCGCATTAAAATCCCTTGCATAGTTTAAAAGATCCAAAGGTACAGACGGCGGGAAAAGACTTTATTATATATTATTATGTACTATGTAGAGAAGGTTTGTTGTTTTGAGATTTTTTTTTTTTTTTTTTCAAATAGGCTTTCGTTTGCCAAGTCGCCTGATGTTGAGCAAAGATACGGTCTATGATGAAGCACGATTGCCTAGAAGAAACCAATTCACTCGCGACTTGAAAGCACCCAGATTGTATCTATTAACAATTTAATTTGTGATAGACGTTCCCTGCGAGAAAATCTGCGTAATTTAAAATTTACCCCGTACTTATTAACGGGGTAATGTATTAATAAGCTTATTAGCAAGAACATGGTTTTCATGTTAGTCTTGTAGCGGAAGAAACAAGACTTTGGGGAACAAGCCTTTGAATACATGGAGGTAAATTAATATTAGACAAAGTTGTGAATTTCAAAGTTAACGATTAAATCTGCCCCATACTGGTGCGACTTGCCTAAGCGGTCATGGTGGCAACCACGAATTTTGCTGCTGCCACAAAGCGTTATTGTTAGAGAAGATTACACTGAATGAAGCGAACTGCTGCAGTTTCAGCAAGCCAAGCCGTAGTATTAGTCGATTGCATGTTAGTCCGCTCTCCCAGACCGCGTCTGTGTGCGTAAGGCTTTAACGCGCCTTTAGAAATGGTATCACATTAAATACTTTTTTTTTGTTTGAAGGAGAGCGGCAACCTCTGAGGATATTCTATAGAATATGAAAGAAAATTTGTAACGCAAACTTTTGCTATCATAGATATGTTTTAACTGAAGATCATAGATACGTAAGTAAGGAGCTTATCGACATATTAAATAACAAAAATACTTAAATAAGCAAACCCGCTGAAAAATTGTACCGACGGGAAATATTCAAGATTAAATATATTATAAATTTTGAGACGTTTTTTTTTAGCTAGGTACTCAAAATAGCATGTAATTTATTTTGAAACTACCTTACCTTTGAGAAACTGATTTTGGTATTTTATTTTACTGTATCTGTTCCTATATTTGTTCACATTTTTTAATAATTAATTAATATCAGAACAATAATTATATTTGTTGTAATTGTTTTGAGATCAATAAATATACTTAAAGCGTAATATTGAATGCACCTACATAGATTGTATTTATCGGGGAGCATCCACTCGAGCAGCGAATACCATTGTTTAGCGGTTCATATGATATAGGTGAAATCTTTTCTAACCATTTAGTTCGAGTTTTTGGAACCATGAAGCGGTGTCGCTTTTTAGAGCTACTAGCTGTCCGATCGTAGAATGGGCAGGATGGAATTAGGTCATGCAGATCTGCAGGGCACTCTCCAAATTGTATCCAGTAGAAAACCAACAGACAAGTAACTTTGCGTCGATGTTCAAGGCTTTAAAGCGTCTTCCAAATATTTGTTGTTGCCTCCAGCAAAAGGCTTGATAATTACCAACTCGTATGAATCTCTAATCTTGCTTTAACTACAGACGAGTAATTCGCGAAGCAAATAAAACTGGACTTTTGCTTACTGCCAAGTTAAATTTGCACGATGCCACATCCGGCGCCAGGGCTGCCGAAGAGAAACCTCCGTGATATAAAAACATTTTTACTGAATATTTAAATTCAAAGCGGAGCAGCTTTGCCGCACGGAATGATACATGAGAAAAATGTCTGACTTTTATAAAGCTGTGTTTATCCTACATAAAACTCGTATGTGGGATAAAAACAATATTTCGAATTCATGGTAATGATTTACCAAAGGTGTTTTTGTATTAGGTAATGTAAAAGTAATGATACGAATGAGTTGTTCACCTAATGCTAAAAGATAACGCCTGTCCATGACCATTGCAGCATTTGCAGCGATACACAGAAAGAACCTTGAGTAGCAAAACAAAGTCCTATCGCTGCTTTGGCGCTCATTACTTTAAGACTTTCGATGGTATGTATAGGTAGGTATAGAGAGTTTTTCACTCCACTGAGATGGTTATGGCTTGTTCTAGAAGGTGTTTTCTGGTTTACATATGTAATTAAAATACACACTAGAAAAGGACCAATAATTTTAAATAAAATAAACGAATCTAATTATGTCTGGAAAAGATTATAATTATGTAGTTCAAAATATTTACACTGTTTATTTGATCGCTAATTGTTTAGATAACTTGCCTGTTGGATATTTTGTGTTATATACGTTTTAAACGCCAACACAAACAAAAGGGTTGTTATTAACTTAACGTGTGTGCCTGTCTGTGGCACTATAGGTAGCTAAAAAGATTACAATTTCGTTTTTTTTTTATTTGATAAGTGACTTGAATGATTTAAGAAAGTGTTTAGCCAAAAGATTATCGGTTTTTTCTAGTTGACATATCGCTTCTTCCACAGGTTTGATAGAGTCAAAATTTGAGATTTAGTCTCCAATTAGTTTTTTTTAATTATAATGTTTGAGATGAGAACATGAAGTTTACAACCCTAACTCATTAAGTATCAAGTACCTACCAACCTGAGACCACTATATTAAATCAACTAAAAAGAATTTTAAAAAAATAAAGAAAAAACGTAGAGCATTTTGCACAGCAGGCAATGGGTCATGTCCCCTGTGACCACATAACTAGACCATAACTGTAATATATTAAATATCTATAGCACACATCTCTATATATTCTTCTTTCTCTTCATCTATATGATACTAATCGTTACTGCCAAGTAACGATGATAGAAATGTAAGTTTCAAACCTTAAACTTACATTTCTATCATAAATCAACCAAACTTCTTGTTTCACTCCGACATCCCTAAAGGTAGGTAATAATTTGCTCCCGAGCATCCTTCATTAGGACACGCCAGGTACAAGTTTTTTCAAGTCGGACAAGCGTCTCGGACCGCCTTATTATCGAGGGTAATAGCTCCCTTACATCCTAACAACGAGTGGCTAGGATTTTATTACAAGCGGAATAAAAGGCAACGAATCGAAAAGTCATTTCTGCTTAGAAGATAAATAAATAATCAGCTAACAATTTTGCATATAGTATTAACAAGTAGTACATGAATTAAATGTAGCTGGTTAGATTTTATTGATACCTCACGATAACAATATAAAAATAAACAAATAAAATATACTATGTTTGTTGTGTGTCTGGGTGTTATGTATCTATGTCTAATAAGTATGTATGTATGTATTTAAAAGTATATAAGTATTCTATTCAGTTATCTGGTTTCCAAAGCTTTGCGTAGTTTGAAGTTGGGTGGCACTGTGTAAAATGTTCTACGATATTTATTTATGTGTTATATATATCTATGTCCAGTAGGAGTGGGAACGCGAGGAATTCCAGCAAAATCCCTTTATAATCAACTAAAAGACTCCGGCTTAGCCTACCAAGAACATCTATAAATGAATTGCTGGAAAGGCTATCCAAGCCAGCGTTGGTAGGATCATATCAAATTCTGTTAGGCAAGAATGGGAATACAGGCAGTGAAGGTAAGCGTTAATATGTATACTTTTCAGACCTGAAAGTCTTGGATATGCGCCACTACGTGATACTTCGGTTGGACACATTATTTTTTATTGTTTAATTTTTCATTTTTGTTTGGCGTAGCCTTTTTTTAATGGCTTGTTGTTTGTGAAAGGTTCGTCATTAATAATGTGATACGTCATTAATAATGTAAAACTAATAATGAAAAAAATAAAAATAAGAATAATTTGGCTTTCTAGGACAGTGTAAGCCGAGTATAGGTTGGAGAAAATAACTATATTTCAATAATTTTTTTGACATGAATTTGCTTTCATAGCAGAAGACAATTCAGAAAACAGATGATATCAAAATCGGGGGATAGTTTGGTGTAGCAGTTCCATATCAATTATTTACATAAAAATGTAAGATTATATTGCTCGATAGCTAAATGATAGCAGAATGCGTTACGTTGAGTGAGGAGTCGAAACATGGAAATTCGAAGCACTTCTAAGTGTTCAAAAATATACACATGTTCACGTACACACGGCCGTGTTTCAGACACAAGCAGTACAAAGTTTTTTTTAATATGTTCAGAAGCATTACAGAAAATAAGACAAGTTTACTAAAAAAAGACACAAAGTAATAACTATTATCTTTGTAAGCGATTGTTCGCAGTATAAAATCGTAAACAAAATGTAAGTTGTTTACGAAATACGTTTGTTTACAAACTAAACCACGGACTGAAACAATAACTCACATAATAATTGTTGCAATAAATCCCAACAACAGTAAACAAAATGTAATAAAAGTGCTTTAAAATGTCAGAAAGCTATCTCACTAACTTTTCAATCTAAATGGAGCGAGCGCTTCAAATCGAGTCGTGCAAAAAATCTAGTAATAAATTATATTTTTGTACAAATTTTAACATCAAGTTGGTTTGATCTGGTCACCGCGAAACGGTGTCAAAAATATATAAAATTGCTTCTTTAATAGCGAAATTTAACTGATAAGTTAAGTTCATACATACTATCATAAAAAAGTTATTTTATATAAAAAGTGTAACATTTATTTTACCTTAAAGATTTTAAAAGATTAAAAAATGGAAGCCTCCTTTCTCCTACAATTTCGCACTACACGCATACAATGTACAGTCTTCATTTTCTATTTTTATTAATATGATTTTTTTTCTGGAAAATAAAAAAGCGAATACAATACATAAATAGAATACATTTTTATTAATTTCTCTGTGCGAAACATTATATAGATAAATAAAGATTACATAATTCTAAATTTAAAAAAATAAATAACGCAGTCAAAAAAATAGTAAATTACAGTCGTAGCAATGAGCCCATTTTACCACGACTGCAATTTCCACAGACAATATGAGGCTCTTCAGAAAATCTCCATCGATGAGGTCCATAATCTTTTGTAATTTTGGATTTCATGTAGCATTTTCCCTCCTCTTGATACCAATATTTCTGCTTGTTTCATTATCAATGCAGTGCAGTGGACCCGCTAACAAAAGACCATTCATGCCGAACATTCTATTTATATGATATCTATTCAATAATTTTGTGAATAGCTCTCTTCTTGTTTACACAGGATATGTATTTTACAGGTTCTAATTCCGGTTTCTGTTTTTTTTTTTATGCCCTAGCTATGCGAGTTATCTTTCGCATAGTGTCTGTGGAGCGTATATTTTAAATAATAAAAGAATACGAATGGCTATATATTACTATTGTTCAAAATTATCATTATCATCATCATTTCAGCCGTAGGAAGTCCTCAGCTGGACATAGGCCTCCCTCATTAACTTCCATAAAGACCTGCTTCCAGCAGCCCGCATGAAGAAAAATAAAAAAAGTCATTATAGTACTGTTTAATAACAATAATATGATATTGATATATTATTTAATGTAAAAAAAATACTATTACTACTTCTACTTACTATTAGATAATTTATTACGCAATATAATTATAAAGCTGATTTTTAAGGTATCAGTTTAGTTTCATAATTAAAGTGTAGTATTAGCTAATCCTTCAGTATTACTACACTTCTCTGAAACACCCTGTATGCTTACTGCATTTCACTCTAATCAAGGGCTTTACTTGTAAACATTGCTCAAAGATAATTAAATGAAATTACTCTAATTATCTTATTATTACTCTTGGTGGTAGATCTCCTTAGCAGGAGGCCGTCTAGGTAGGTACCACCGCAGTACCAGTTATTCTGCCGCTAAGCAGTAGTGTGTAAACATTACTGTGTTCCGGTTTGAAGGGTACTGCAGCTAGCGAAATTACTGGGCTGTTGAGACTAACTCTATCAAAAGTCTCAAAGTAATGAGCGCCAAAGCAGTGATGCCTTGGACTTTGTTTTGTTACTTAAAGTTCTATGTATCGCTGCGATGGTCATGGACAGGCGTTATCTCTTACCATCAGGAGAGCGTCTCGTTCGTCTCATTACTTTTTACATAAAAAAAAAAGAACTGTCAACTTGTCACTGACGTGAAATGTCACCCGTGACAATAAGTTAGCCTATATTTAATTTGACTAGTGTTTATAAGTACGGACACAAATCTTAGTATTATTAGTAATAGTGCATAGGTACATATGTATTATAATAGGGTACACAAGAATATTACCGACTAAATTTTGTGTTGTCAACAGTAGATGTTTTTCTTCTCGTGACATGAATTCAATAGACATTTATGTGCCTTTTTCGCTTAGTACATTCTCAGCTAAAGATCCCGGTATGGGAAAAGCAAACGCTATACAGACCCATTTGATTCGTATATTGCCGGGATTCATTTTCCTTCAAAATCCCAACCCTGTATAAAAACTCGTTTACATATAAGACAGGCCTAGTAAACTAAATGCAAATAAATGGTTCCCTCAAGTTAAGACGACAATTTCCCGGGTCGATGGAGCCAAGATAAATTTCAAGCAGACCTTTTTGAATGCAAAATCTGTCGTTTGACGAACGACCCTGTAATTTGCGATCAGACATTCAAACCTTTTATGGACAAACTAAGACACATAAGATAGTAGAGTTTCTAGAACGTTTTATTTTTTAGACTACATATAAAAACGCTAGATATGCGAGTGATTTTTCTTTTATATTTTTGTAAGGTACCTCATTCTATTCCGTATAAACAATGGGAATTTCTTTTGTCTTTTCGAGATTGTTACGTTTCGTCTCGCAGACGAATTTGCGGTCTAGACAAACTTGGAATTCGCAATAAGCACTGTAACTCCCGAACATAACAATGAAACATAATCATACCAAAGAATTTCGTAGTTTTCGCTTTATTCGTGTTGCCTTTCTTGAATTACTAACGTCTTACTATGAGGGTTGAATAGAGATTACTGGCCCAAATTTCGTAATGTTAGAATTGCTCAATATTAGCACGAAAGAACATCCCTACTTAGTCTCTCGTCTTTACCAATGGATTATGAAGATGTGTTTGTTATATTTTTTTCGCAGTAACGGACTGACATAATTATTGGCATAGATAACTATAGAATTAAGGCCAAAAAGTATGGTCTAATTTTTATAATTTGCATCTCTTATTTTCAATTATGTATTGTGAAAATACGGTATACGGGTAAAGAGACGCGTGTAGCTTTTAAGTACCCATTAGGTCACTGATTTATAGCAATTTTACTTTGCGGTGGGTAATAGATAGCTGCACTCAGATCTTTACCCGTACACACAATACATAGTTGAAAATAAGAGATGCAAATTATAAAAATTAGACTATATCTTTTGGCAAAAGATGAGGTTTTTTTCTTTTTAAACTTTGTACAATCGGGTTTAGATTTCACTTTTCAGGTAATATCGAAGTTTGACACGCACAGACTAATGTGTAAGGTAGGTATATATCTAGTTTATTTCCGCTTAACAGTCGTTCCAGTTCCAGTGATGAGGCCTTAAATTAAAACTAATTTGACACTGCTTATTAATTAAAAACCTAATTTTACTTAAAATCTAGAACTAATTTGACATAAACTTAAAAATATAATTTGACAAAAATTTAATTAAAGAACAAAAAACTAATATAACCGCCATATTTTTGTCCTGCTAAATAAGATTATATGTAACACAACATTAAACTGATGATCTACTGCAGTGACAAACGTACTCAAAAAGTCGTTTTATAGGGCGTTAATAATCCCAATAAAAGCAACGTTGAAGACTTTACGGATCAAACTTTCCACATTATATCACTTTCCTACACGTAATTCGGCACTTTACAAATAAAACACCACTATTTACTAAACAAAACAAAAACTTGTGTTTTTTTCAAGCTTTCTTTGTTTTTTTTTTAACATTTTTCCAAAACATTTTAGCCAAAACCAAAATTAGTCTTATTAGGTATTTACATGCATCGCTTTCAAATTATAGTTGGAACTCTACTCTACATTATTCATCTAGGTTAGAAAGAGAGTAATGTAATAGCACCAAATGATTTTTTTTTTTTTTAATAATTTGCCCTTTCGGGCAGGCTAAAGCTATAGAGCCATACTGCCTTGTCTTAAGTGTTATTTCTGCTGTATCTTAGCTATAGTTATCGTCAAAGTCGTCTTTGTCAAGTCCAGTTCGTGTCAGTTAATTCCAGTCATGCTTTAGTAAAGTAGTGGCAACTTTACTACAAAGCTTCGATGGAGTTTTGGAAGCAACACGAAAACTCATGTTTCACCACATTATATCATTTTCCCACACTCGCGCTTATAATTCGGCACTTTATGAATAAAACACCACCATTTTTATGCATAAACACTCGATAAAACACTAGTTTTGGAAAAAAATACAACGGAGCGACACGACTCTTCCCGCGTTCCCGCCAAAACTCTAGCGCCAAATGATAAATCACTTGAACTCATGCCAACTGTCAGAAGACGGTAGTTTGTTAATTTACAGCCTATATTGTAGCTTTGTGTAAGCACTAACTACATAACTTTGGGAAGGGTTGAAGTTAAGCCGTAAAGATGAAGTATAATGAATTGTTTAAGCTGTCCCCATCATCATCACTTTGTCATCTAACTGGACTTAAGTAGCGTGTAATGTTTTGCTAAGATTTTGCTTGTCTTGACACCAGATTTAATAATTAATACAAGTTTGTAGTGTTATCTGAATTGTATGTGTTTTCTTCATTTATTTTTTGCTCATAGGATTCTTTTGTTTCCTGCACTTTTTTTTCTATTTTTGGTGTGCACAATAAAGAGTTTCCATCTATCTATATATATAATTCTCGTAATAATTTATGTATGAAAAAAACATTACATACTTATCAATAATGAAATGTCTATTCTAAAGCTCATATGGTCATTTTGTTGCAGATCAATGTCTTCGTTCTAAGTAACAGCTGATTTCTTTTCGCGATTTAAACGTTGGTCTATAGTTAAATTGGTTTTAAATACAATAATCTCAATACAATATAATTATTTTTTTATAACACCAAAGTTACATGGTAGGTATATCCATACATGTCTAAAAATAACATTAAAAAAAATGGCTTTTCAGCCTTTTTTGGTTAACCTAAAAACCTATCATGTCCTATGCGATTTTGATACGATATTCGGATTTCTCAAAAACTCTGCTGTTATCCAAGTCAGACCTATCACCGGTAAGGATTTACAGGTTGTCATGTAACAAAACCAACTCCTTCGGACTCAGAAATGTTCAATGTCTTGATGTCAAATAGCTTTCGTCGGATCATCTCCGGCAGTCGTTCCTAACCTATAACCGATAAACAGTTTCTACTTTACTCAAGAATACCAGAAATAAATAAATAAAAGTAGAACAAAACAACATCCGATTGTTCGATCTATCAGCAATAAATCCTCATTCAATTTCCAAAGGGAAGGATCCCAATTGTGACCCTATCCAAGGAGCATTAGATTTTAACACCATTAATCTAAATTGAAGGACCGAAAGAGCGATCCTACCATCCGAGACTTTGTATACCTACTGTCTTCTTGCACCCATGTCACTGACAATGCTTTATTGACTTTAGTAAATAAAAATATGGTGATAAATTACAAACTATTTCGATGGAATAAAAATGGATTTTGTGAACATAACTTTTTTTATTTTAGCAAATAAGCCAGTTGAAGCTATGAACCTATGTGTATGGTCATATTTTAAGTATTATATGATGTGAAATGAAGTGAAATACATCAAAATTGTACGAAGTAAGTCAAAGTCGAGTACGGTCGAGTCAAGTCGTAGTAAGTTTATTATACGCGTCAACACAGTGTAGGAAGAAACACAAAAAATCATATTTCACTATATCATATAACGCTTTCCCACACTGTAATTTGTTACCGTATAAAATACTACGAATAAACACAAGTTCTGGGAAACAATGCGTCGACAAGATTTTATCGCGTTCCCGCCAAAAACTCCGGTATTGAACCTTTCTTGATTGACAAAATAAAGATGTCGTAGGTATTAAAAAAAAAAAGAAAAAACAGATACTAGGTTTGGCGCTAAAAGTATATGGCTATGATTTGGCGGGCAACTCTACGGCGGGGGAATTTCGGCGGGATTCCGGAAAAATCATGTCGTCGCAAACTTGTGTTGTGCCGAACGAATGTACGAGTGAGGACAACTGATATTATGTACTAAAACATGTATTTTCGTTTGACACTTAATTTTAAAAATAAAACAGGAAAATATCGAAATGCATAATTGACACTGGTGGAATGTATAAAGTGCTATGACAAAAATAAAGTAAAAACTGATTACGATTTTTTCCTATACATAATTATATATTTTTTTTTTTTTTTATAATTTGCCCTTTCGGGCAGGCTAAAGCTATAGAGCCATACTGCCTTGTCTTAAGTGTTATTTCCGCTGTATCTTAGCTATAGTTATCGTCAAAGTCGTCTTTGTCAGTTCGTGTCAGTTAATTCCAGTCATGCTTTAGTAAAGTAGTGGCAACTTTACTACAAAGCTTCGATGGAGTTTTGTAAGCAACACGAAAACTCATGTTTCACCATATTATATCATTTTCCCACACTCGCGCTTGTAATTCGGCACTTTATGAATAAAACACCACCATTTTTATGCATAAACACTCGACAAATCACTAGTTTTGGAAAAAAATACAACGGAGCGACACGACTCTTCCCGCGTTCCCGCCAAAACTCCTCACATAATTATAAGGACAAAATAAAAACTTGAGAATTGGCACAATGCACGAATACGCCATGGCCGAAGAAAAAAGAGGAAAAAAATAGGGACAAAAAAATATACAGGATATTTTGGTGTAAAAATATGTTCTTTAGAAATTAATCGTCAAGAAAATAAAAACAACTAATTTCAAGACCGGCTGGCTAATAAAAAGCAAGCGAACTTCCTGAAGGTAAGAGGTCAATCGAGGCTGCCTTTGAACAACTGCTACACCAGAAACATTCTTAATGCGTTCGCTGATTAGTCTACAGGGTAGAAATTCTGTTAGAACTAAAATTTAGTTTGTTTGTAAAAGTTTAATTATATCTGAGATTTGTCGTAATACCCGGTATTTTCTGCCTAGAAATACCGCCTTTGTTAAGAAAAAGTCATTTCTTAGTGGGGTTAATGCAATCGGCTGCAGAGACCGTCTCAGACTGTTTGCAGGGGGAGAAAGGCGCGGACACACAAAAGCGGATGCCTTTGGCTTGTGTCTATTTCTCTCCCCCATCCACAGGGCTGCTACAAGAAATGAGTTCACTAACGATCCAGTATCATTAAAAAAGCCTTCGCTTCAAATTTAGCTACGATCGACATACGGAATACCCGCAATTGTTGATGATTGGTACACTGGCTTGTTGACTGTCGAATCATACAAACCAAACGAGCTCTATGTACATAGAAGAGGACTTCAAAACAAAGGAGTAGGTATGTGCAAAATGGCCAAACAATAATAAATAATGTAGGACATTACACAAAGCGCCATCTGACCCCAAACTAAGAAACGCTTGTACTGTGGAAGTCAGATAACTGATAAAATACTTAAAAATACTATTTTATTTTTGTGTATATTTTATAATACATACAGTCTCAGAATAAACATTTGTTTATACCACAATGTTTGTCCTGGGTGGGAGTCGAATCCACGCCCCGCAGGTCTTGAAGCAGACATTCTACCAATGAACTAACATGGCTATCAATAACTGGTTCCATTCCAATCTCAAGGAGTCCTACTCTACGGAGGAATAACAATTAAATAGTTTTTTTTTTCTTTACATACCGAATTACAAATAGAACAGAGCCTCACGAACGACTTGCGAAAAAGTATTCGTATCGACATCGACAAAAAATTGTATGAGATTTGTACAGCTTTGTATGCATGCTTTGTATCGAGGACTCGATACCTTTACGATACGAATTAGATAAATTTTCGTGATCGAGGCTCTGGCAGCTTTAACATCTAACGTCCAACATACAAGTCCTAATTCGTAACAACCCTATAAGAAGAGCATTTAAGCCAACGTCGATTGCCCTCACAAAGCCCCCCTCATTCGACTGCAGAATGGGTTCGTAAGAAAACGAAATCCCATTCCAGGCCGGCTCTCATTGTTTGAGAATCTTCTCAATTGCTTTTTCGATTCGACAATCCCAGTCTATGATTGGTATGGATGCGACAACGGTCTTGCAACTTTATTGCGGGACTTACGAAGAGCGTGTAGGTATGTATTTAATAGACCTAATTGTTTTATTTTAAACTAGCGACCCGCCCCGGCTTCGCACGGATGCAATGTAGATACTAATGTGGTGCATATGCATGTATTATACATATAAACATTTATCTTGAATGGCTCTATCTATTGATGGAAACCGCATTAAAATCCGTTGCGTAGTTTAAAAGATCTAAGCGTACAGACGGCGGGAAGCGACTTTTTTTTAAACTAAGTAGACATACATAAAACAAATTACAATCGTTTTATTGATATAAACATATCTTCTTTTTTTCAGCCCCTTGTGTCCCACTGCTGGCCAAAGGCCTCCCTTTCGTCCTTACATATCATTTATATAGAATAGCCTCAAGTTAAAAATAATTTCTTCATGATTTTTAACTTGAGGTTGACAGCTAGCCAGACGAGTGTTCAATCATAACACATTCAAAACTCAAGTTTCTAAAATTGAAAACTTTCAATTCATTTATTCTGGCAGTTGAATTGGGAGCAACCTGTAACGGTGAACATGGGATTGTATGTGTATATAATCTATCTATATAAATAAAAGTCAAATGATGTTCGTTGGTACACGCATGCCTTGAGAACGGCTGATCCGATTTAGCTGTTTTTTTTTAATTGTCGTGTCACTACAAATGAGGTTACATATATTCGAGGGCAAAGGCTGAGCGCTACTGCACCAGATACGTAGAACCGGGCATTCAGCTAGTATAAAACAAGATAAAAAGCAACCCACAACGGTTAAAAAGTAATTGTCACCTATCTAAGATAATGCACCAATCAAACCTGAACTCATAACTGAAAACTGCATCAAAATTGAATATTAAGTAGTTTTGGAGAAAAATGGCAACATGGATTTGCACAAAAAATGTTTGCTGCAGCGCCCCCTGGTGAGTTGTCACCGTAACACCTATCTAAGAACATGCATCAAAATCGGTCTAGTAGTTTTGGAGAAAAATGGCAACATGTATTTGCACAAACAAACAAACATCCTCTCACTCCAAACGCATATACCGTCTCCGTTCCGTCGTGGGTAATAAATGAAGCTCATTGCAAAATTTCAAAGATAATTATGTAGAAAGAAATTAAACTCCAATACTAAATAATCTAGTTTCAACTGTATGAATAAATCTAGCGCTAACTAACTCAATAAGTTGCCATTAGTATCATAAACAAACAATGTGAGTTATTAACCAATTTGCCAGCCGTTCTATTGTGCTAACAAACATCCGAATACTCGCATTACGTTTTCATCAATATTCTAACACATTGTTGATGAATAATAAGTACCTACTATTACATGGACTTTTACTCGTAAATTAACGTTCAAAAGTAATTAATCCGTGTTTACCAAGAAACATTTAATGAATAATGTTAGTTTTTGGTACTTTCTGCATTTTTCCAGTGTTTAATTTTTTCTTTTTCTATAATTTATTATCGTTAGTGAAATAGGTGACGAATAATAGGCGTTTTTGAGTTTTGGCGGGAACGCGGAAAGAGTCGTGTCGCCCCGGTGTATATTTTTCCAAAACTAGTGTTTTTGCATAAAAATGATGGTGTTTTATTCATAAAGTGCCAGATCACAAGCGCGAGTGTGGGAAAATGATATAATGCGGTGAAACATGACTATTCGTGTTGCTTCCAGAACTCCATCGAAGCTTTATAGTAAAGTCGCCACTACTTTACTTTATGACTGGGCTTGACTGACACGGACTAGACTTGACCGACTTGACTTTGACTATAACTATAGCTACGAGGCAACTTATTTAACTTTCAAAACTTGAAAATATGAAACACTTGACACTGGCAAATGCTAAAGATGCGACGCCAAAACTAAAAAAAAAACGAATAATTATGAATATGAAATGAAGTAACACAAAGTAAGCCATAACCAAGTCAGTCATGCTTGAATGGTTTTTCAATTTGTGGTTTTACACAGAGTAGTAATATATTTTTTCGATCATAAAAAAACGTCACGGATAGAAAAAGTCCCCTACAGAACAATTACACAAATAAATATCGCAGGATATTTTACACAGAGCTATTTAGTCTGAAATTAAGCAAAGCTTGTACTATGGAAAACAGATACATAATAGAATAAATAAGTACGTCTTAGTAAGTCACTTGACATTAGGTGAGCAGTGGTCACACACCCAGCCATTCACTACTA
Source organism: Biston betularia (assembly GCA_905404145.2). NCBI lineage: Eukaryota > Metazoa > Arthropoda > Insecta > Lepidoptera > Geometridae > Biston > Biston betularia. Next base: position 5,583,421 of record FR989877.1, read on the forward strand.
ATAAAATACTTTTGATATATTTCTTTGGTTTGAAGATATTTTCTAGGTACATAGAATTCGTATTTTACTTTTTATATATTTTCAACTTTTGAAAATAATTATAACAATAATGTGACCTCTAAATAACACAGTTAATTACTTGGCTATGTAGGTATAGATAAACATTGGTATTTTAATAAGCACGTCGTAAATGTACCCATATTCCGGTCATTTTTGTATAAGACAGTTATATTTGTGCAAGACTGACATTCCCGTGGATAAGATAGTCAGGAGTTGAATTTTATTTACCTACATTGCATACGCCTTTGCTAGTAATAGGTTTTTGCTTTCTAAGTAGTGGCAGTGGTTTGTTAAAGAAAATCCTATCCCCAATACATTTCTATAATACTCTTTCCTCTCATATACAATCCACTATATCAACGTACAGAGACGCGATACGATAACACTAATCCGAAAGGAGATCATTGTGCTCATCAATGTGAACTATTCTTATTATGAGACCAACACAGAACCCGAAGTCGGCTGTTCCATACATTTCTTCTAGGCTAGATGACATTTTTATGTGGAACTATTGAATTTTTCCCCTATTCAGTTTAGTACCGATACGCGTAGCCCTGTAACAAGGCTAAAAGGTTAGGGTGTATAAGCCAAACGGAGGTCATTCTACCTACCTTACATTACAGCTTTTACTAAGGGCACAACTTTGAAATCGTGAAAAAAAAGCTCAGCTTTAGGACAGTGTATAAAAACAGGGCTGATCAGGACAAAAAAAGAATTATTATTTTATATTATGTATACTTTTGTACTACTTTTGTACATATGTATCCTTTTTCTCAATATAGATCATGTGAAAGTACTGCAAACTGACTCGGACACAGCGTTTTGGCAACAGTCCGACTGTTCCGATGATTACAATGTCCTGTCTTAGATGACAGTGCAAGCGAAAGCGGTAGCGGAATGACTGAAGTATTTTTTTATTATATTCCAAATGTTATTTTTCTTTGTTTTTAGCTTTGGTCTTTGTACATTTCCCAGTAATATGTTTCAAACTTTTTAACACACGAATTTTGCTATTAAACCTAAATAGATCTGGCTCGAAGGACTATGTGCAAAACAAGATCGTCAATATTGTTTATTCAATCACAAGTAATTTAAAAATAGATATAAGTAGTCTTAGTACAATGGTAGATAAAACGGTAGCTAGTTTTAACAGCGACCCTATATATGTTAATTTCAAATAACTAAATAGCGTCATCCATATAAAGCTACAAAACAACTCAACAAAGAAACATTCGTGCATGTCAAATTTTTGAGGTTTTAACTGAACACAATTCTGTCCAAGGGGAAAATTACAGAAACTTGAGTGGTTTTGTTCCATTTAACACACTGTAAACCCCGAGGTCGCCCGACACGATGGCACTATGAACTTCGGATGTGTAAAAAATCAGGACAAATGGAAGAAATTGGAGAAGACCTTTCCCAACGGTAGGACGATATATGTAGGTTACATTGAAAAACAACTAACACACAAATATTTTGTACAAAAATATTTGCTTACAGTTCTATTTTATCAGTGACGATAATCACGTCAATGATAGATATTACAACAATGTGACACCAAAACACGAAGGCGACTCAAATATCTACTGCTATAGCATGTACTATAATTGTTAAAACCCCTAAATAGTTGAAAATGTAGCCGTTTGTATGCTCAATTATTTTAACTACGTACGTTTTAAGTTTTGATCATATTTTTACTTTTTTTTTTAATTTATATTTATTTATTACTATCAAGCTCCTGCATACGATATAAACATTTGACTTGACGTAGGTGCCTATAAAATAAGTATATGTGTGTATTTATCTATTGAACCGAAACATACAACGATTCATTGGTGGTCGTGACTGTTTATAGTCTTAAAAAAGCGTTTCCATCATAAAAACAGGGCAGTTAAGAGTATAAAAACTTAAATAGCTCCACTTATGTGGCAGGCGAGTAATTGATTGCCCCGTCAACTGCCTGTACTGCTTTTGATTGTTTCTTGGAAATTGTAATGATGCAATTCGTAAACCACACAAAAAAATTATATGATCTCACCCGTCGACAGTTAGAGATTCGCAGAATAATTACCCCAGTGTACATATGTTTTATTTGAGGGTCAACAGCCTAGCACGTGCCGTGTTATTTTAGGAGATTCATATTTAGATTGCGCCTCATTGTCTACGCAAGCAATTGTTTTTATTAGGTGTGTTATCTCAATGTTAGACAGCTATTTCTAGCGTGATCATCATAACTACAATAGATTAAGGGGCAACCCTATTGTTAACAAATAAGACACGGTCAAAAGGACTTAGAATCGAGGTCATTTAAAAACTTGTAAACAGTTTACTAGTTAAGCCCCGCGGTGTTTCCCGCCGTTCCCACGTGAACACCTCAGAATAAAAAGTAGCTTATGTGTTTTTTCAGGGTGTCAGCCTACTCCATACCAACTTTCATTAAAAATGGTCCAGCGTTTGAGCGTGAAGAAGTAACGAACACACTTACACACACAAACTTTCGCTGTGATACTCGTACTGGTATGTCTCACTTTATCTTGGTACTCGATGACGTATGACCCACGACCGGCTCGTAGTCCATACAGACTGTAAAAGATGTGAGGGAATTGCTTTGCACTCTATATTGGCATTTGGCAACATCAAAGCAAGCAGTTTGTTTGTTTGGGATACAGTCACGCACCATTCGTCGTCGCGGCTGCACGTCTATTTAGAAACCGTTAAATATATTCTTGAACGTTTTGCTCATTTTTTCTTACTATGGAAACTGACGTGATTCTGACACATTTTTTTTTTACTTATGCTCGATTACTCACTTCGTTTCGTGCGGAACTATCTATAGTCGGGGTATCCGATATAAGTAACATGCTTGCTTTTTCTCATAAGAAGTTAGTGTGTGAGTTCTATCGTCACAAACGAATTTATTCACCTATGTATATATTTAGATAATTATATTAATCAGTCACGAGCCAAAACCTTTACGCGAGCTATATTTTTATAGTCGATTTTCAAGTAGTACTTTGTACTAAAATTTATACCGTTTATGTTATATGTTGTATGTACTCATTTTTATTATCTGTATTATGTTTTATTTTACTATGCATTTCTATTTTTACCAGCCATGTTTTTTTTTATCATTGGGTACTATTCGTTTTTATTTATACTTACATACGTGCCTATGTATTATATAGGTATTATAGGTATACTCGTATCAGTAATGATAACTGTCTGTCTGTTTGTTTGTGTTGCAAAATAAAATTATTTTCTTTCTTTCTATAATTTAAAAACTAACACTAGCGAGCACGCTAAACAACACTCAGACAAATCTCAAGGGCTTCCATGAGAACAGGCTGGTCAATTTTGGGAGTAACAAAAAATGGTGAAACAAAATTGTTATCAACACTCAGACAAATCTCAAGGGCTTCCATGAGAACAGGCTGGTCAATTTTGGGAGTAACAAAAAATGGTGAAACAAAATTGTTATCAACACTCAGACAAATCTCAAGGGCTTCCATGAGAACAGGCTGGTCAATTTTGGGAGTAACAAAAAATGTTGAAACAAATTTGTTATTGTCTAAATACACAAATCTAACGTTCAATTACATTCATTTGTTCCTAACATAAAATTGTAAATTACTTTCCGCTCCCGCTAGCGCTTATCCAGTATTGCCTTCCTAAGATGCCTTGGCAACTCTAAATACGGAAGGCATAGTAGGGTATCCGCAGCGATTAATGGAAATGAAAACAGTCACACAATAAACTATACTGCGTTACAAAATAAATTAGCCGTGATAATCTTACGATTTTTTTCTATAGTAGATAGATTGGTTTATGTTTGACCGCCATCACACCTGATGTTAAGTGATGATGCGGTCTAAGGTAGATTAGGCTTGCCTAGAAGATACCGATTCACTTTCGGCTTGACGCCCAGATTGTATCAATCGAAGAACACCCACTTCCCCGCCGCTTTTTCCAGCTTCTGGCTGTCCTAAAGAAAAATTGACGTGGAGGAATTAGACCATGTAGCTAGTTCTGTATTTTATTTAAAATAAGATTTTCCTTAAAACGCATTTCGTACCTATCTATAGGTTTTGCAAGTGCACGACAATCCGGTAGATACTATTATCTTATCTAAGGTATGAATAATATTAACTGCTTCAAACATTTTTTTAACGTTTCCTTCACTTTATGAGAAACAAATGCTTATATCAACGTTTCTGATATGCAAAAGGTGAAAGTTTTAAATTTTTTTTTTCTAAATGACACCATTTTGGCTTTGTACATCCTTTATTTATTTCATAACATACAAAACAGAATGCAATAATATTCATAAGAATAAATACAAATACACAATTTTAAAATAATTTAACTATTAGATAGCGGGAAATAGTATTTACATATTTAATGCTAACGCTATTAAGAATATTCTGTTGCATTATATGTTTTAATTGCAGTGACATCCGAAATCGATGAAAGAACATCTATTACGTGGTTGGATCTTCAGAGAGTAATGGGATCGCTATTTTTACTTTCTTAGGTGAGATCTGGAGCATCCCTTCTCACAAAGTAGCCCAAAAGCATTGCTTCATTTTTCTTCTTCTTCAATGGATCCATCATTTCTGAGGATCGTGATCAGAGGAACTTTTTAAACGGACAACCTGCTTCATTCTAGCAGCCCTGATATATCTGTCTCATAGAACTTATATAATTATTCCGTCCGAGACAAAACAAGAGCTAATCGACAATATTTATGTTTTCGGTGATTTTGTATTCGACATGAGGATATACATAAAGATCGGCAGATTTTTGAGTTCGAATCATTTTCATTGCACACTAAAATTAAATTAATTAATTCAGAACTGAATACTTTCACTGCAATACTTTATTATAAAGAGTAGAGCGCGATAAAAGCGTATCACACTAATATTGTAAAGGCGAAAGTCTGACAGTGTGTTTGTTTGTTTGTGACTTCTTCACGCTCAAACGGCTGGACTAATTTTTATGACATTTTGTGTGAAGGTAGCTGATACCCTAGATAAACAAATAGGCTATAGCAAATATAAAGTACAGACCATCGATCTCTTTTAGTGTTGATCGAAGTAACATAAAGACTAGGTACTCATGCATAGTTATAATAAAAAGTACATCAGTGTTTAAAAGATGAAATGAATTAATGTGAGTCATTTTATTGCTGTTTAATAAACTGAAGGACAATCCAAAAACGGAAATGCAAACCGCAGACCTTTGAATCCCAAAGCTTGTGGTAAGACTTACAATGACTTTTTACTGTGTGATCGGAATAATAATTTCAATAAGAAATTATTTCTTACTAGCTGTGCCCCGCGGCGTTACCCACTGTTCCCACGTGAAATATACATTTTTTTCGGGATAAAAAGTAGCCTATGTCACCCGGAGAAAGTGTAGGTTCCCAACGGTGAAAGAATTTTTGAAATCTTTCCATTAGTTTTGTAACCTATTCAATAAAAACAAACAATCCAATCTTTCCCCTTTATAATAGTATGTATAGATAGATAGACTATGTAGAGATTTAGGAAAAATCGTCACCTAGAAATAATAATATAAAAGTAATATTTGGGTTAGCAAATATTTATTCACGGGCAATAAAAAAGTCGTCAATAGTAGCGTCCCTCGTACGTACCTACCTGTAGAGGGGAAAGAGGAATTGAATAGGTTGCGAGATGAGGACGTTTCAATTCCGTTGTAGAGGTATGCCAACAGAAATACAATGTCACCCGTGTAGTGAATACTCCAGGCCCCGATTCAGTACAAAAGGTGGTGCCGCTGGTGTCAGCCCACATCGGTTCACCGATAACGACGTATGACGTCATACAAAGATGAATGACTCCGCGGACTCTGCCTTCTGACGTCACTTTCTCAGAACTTACTTCACGATGATGCGTCTGTCAAAATTTCTAAAGAGTAAATACCATTGTGTTTTGGTTTTCTTTGTTGTGCTGCTCTGCTTGGGTGATCAAGCGGAGGTCGTTAGTAGGTACCTATTAGTAGGTACATAGCATTTAAGCAAGGGCTTTGTGACTTACTTTTTATTTGTTATCTCTAGCGTTGAATCGTGTTTTAAAACCAACGTACAAATCTTAGACAAAAACACGTGAACAATTGTTAAAAATGTAATAAAAAAATCTATTATAGTTCATAGAGTCTTAATCGATAATAATATTACAGTTCTCGGATCGAATCCAAATTTATTAAATTACTCTGCTGGGCACATTCGTTATTGAAAAGTAAAGGTGACTTAGCAAGGTTAAGTATCTAGCAAAAGAAAGACTAACCTCGAAAACAAGTTAGTATTATCGTAGATACTTACTGATTTACCTGCACACTGTTCTATAGCATGTATGTGTGTATGCATGTTATATATGTTTTTATTGATTTATAAGTATCCCCACAGTACCCACGGGAATAGGAACTACACGGGTGAAACCGCAAGACGTCCGCTAGTATAAAATAAAGTCACTTCCCGCCGTCTGTACGCTTAAAATCTAAACTACGCAACGGGTTTTCATGCGGTTTCCTTTATTAGATAGAGTCATTCAAGAAGAAGGTTCAGATATACATATACATGTACTTATATGCACCATATTAGTATCTACATTGACCTGTGCGAAGCCGAGGCGGGTCACTAGCGTGATATAAAAACACGTCCAATAACAGCATTAAGACAGTTCATAACTAGCCCATAAAGAAATATAAGATGGAAATTCTTGGAACAGAAATAGAATGCCATAAGCGAACGAGATCCCGTTGTCACTCCAAATTAATGTCGCTTAAATTTCTTGTTTATTTTTGTCCTCCCCTGCCCTGATGGCGAGTGCTTTCTAAATATGGCATTGGTGGCTTTAAGAGATTTCTGGAATCAATTATAAACCCACTATTTTCAAGAAACTTGACATCTTTGATATTGAAGAGCGACATTAAAATTAAAACAAATATAAGAAGATTTCGTAAACTCGAGATATTCCAAACTGTAGATTAAGGTTAGGCTAAACATTAAACTGATTTAAAATAAAGAAGCCATTAACGAAAGTTATGATACCATTCAACTTCGACGTCAGGTAAATGCTAATTTCAGTGTTTATGCGAGGAATTCTAAGTTCCGTCCGAGTCATGCAGTCGTGCCCAATTAATTTGCATGCTCACAAACATGGTGTTTATGAAGATGTTGAAAGCACGAGTTGAGTGGGTGGTGCTGATATGCGGCACATAGCCACAGAGATAACGTTTCATCGCAGCTCCTTGGTAGACTGGTATAGCAGTCACGCACACATGGACAATCTATATATACAGATTATCTAAAACATGAGAAGGTTGTACAGTAAATTTATGAAATTAAAATGACAAACGAAACGAAAATGCGCTTGATGTAATCGACAATAAAGCAAGCCTATCTACTATAAAAAAAAAAAAAAAACAATAATTGTAATTGTAGGTAAATTTTGATTTATTACATAGAAAGTCAACTTAAATATTAAACTCGTATTATAAATGGGTGTATTAAAAAGAAATGTACAGAAAATATGTAAAACAAAAGTAACAAACTGGGAGCGACAGTCTGAAGAAAATTCACAAAAAAATTACTCTGACATGATTCGTTGATTAAGATTGTTATAAATAGAAGGATGCCGTTTGAACATTCGAACAACTAAACAATGCAAAGATTTTTGTAAACGATAAGTCACCCGTAGCAAACCCTTATAAAAATCACAAGAGGTAAAGTACTGGTTAAATGGCTACTCATCGTTTCTACAGTTTGAGATGCTAAATGGGACGTTTCCTGAAATCTGTTGTAACAACACACGTTTGCAACATCTTGAAATAACTCCACTAATTTTATCTCACTGCAGCCAGTGATGTGGTATCTCATTCGTTACGTGATCTTAGCACTTCTTTTGATTACCTGCTTTACGTATTGATTTTTGAAAAGGTTTAGATTAGAGCAGGTAAATATTTTAGTTTCTGTTCTTTTTTGCAGTGTGTTGCGACACAAAGATGACTCACGGAGTTCTTTTGATTTACATTACTAACAAAAACTGTACACGATCGTGAACATCTTATGAAATTACTAACGACACGCCCCGGCTTCGCACGGGTACAATGTACGAATGTGGAGCATATGCATATATTATACACTAGCTGGCTTCGCACGGGAAAACAAAACTCGATTAACAATATAAATATAGCCTATGTAATAATGTAGCATTCTAATGATGAAAGAATTATTCAGATCGGTCCAGTAGTTTCGGAGCCTATTCAATACAAACAAAAAATCAAAATCTTTCCTCTATCCTATAAATCTTTTATAATTAGTGTAGTAAACCTTGAATCACTATGTCTATTGATGGAAACCGCACGTAGTTTAAAAGATCTACGCGTACAGACGGCGGGAAGCGACTTTGTTTTATACTATGTAGAGATTTCCATTGCTACGTTCTGCCTTACAGGTTTAAGTTCTGAGCTGTGAAGAACGACAGAATATATCCAAATATATTAGGGAATCTTACTTGTTCACATTAAAATTTATGTCTGATACGTATAATCCCTGTGATAAGTTTTCAAATATCATTTCACATTTCCTCAAGTACCTGGTTCTGGTTAGGTATAACTAATTTTACAATGAAAACTTTTTTTTTTTTATGGTTGACAGGCTAGGTGTTTGACCACAGCTCACCTGATGTTAAGTGAAGGCGTGGTCGAAGATGGTAAAGCACACCTAGCCTGGAATGGAACTGGCTCTCAAGTGAGGCTGCCAGAACACACCGTAAGATGCTTGGCGTCAGATTTTCAACTTGAGGGTGGTAGCTAGCCAGCCGAGTACAAGAAAGTACCCTACCACCATGCTATGGTTTCCTCACGATGTTTTCCTTCACCGGCAGCTCAAGCTCATTGTTGGGGTTTGAACCCACGCCTTTCGGCATGCGAACCTACCGGGCTAACCACTGAGCTATCATCGCTACAAAACTAACGTGATTTTGACACACTTTTGTTTTACTTGCGCGAAATGCATCTATGCCAGATAACTTAGTTTCGAATATAAAATGTAGATCTAGTTTATGCCCTAGATTATAGAACATAGATGGACTACAGTAAAACCGCAACACGTTCTGTAGAAATAAAAATCATCGATATCGATCTATCTATACTATTATAAAGAGTATTGAATAGGCTCTGAAACTACTGAACCGATTTCAAAAATTATTTCACCTTTGGGAAGCTACACTATCCCCGGGTGACATAGGCTACTTTTTATTCGTGTATTACCACGGGAACGGGAACTACGCGGGTGAAACCGCGAGGCGTTAATAACCACTAGTAGCTACTTAATAAAATTAGTTAGATTTTTGTTTTAATTAAATAAAAATAAAATAAATATCATAGGACATTACACACAGCGCCATCTGACCCCAAACTAAGCAGAGCTTGTGCTATGGAAGACAGATAACTGATAGAATACTTAAATTTTTTTTTTTCTTTTTTTTTTTTTTTTGTAAATACATACTTATAATACATACAGTACACCCAGACACAGAACAAACATCGATGTTAGTCACACAAATGTTAGTCCTGAGTGGGAATCGAACCCACGCCCTTCAGCTCTCGAAGCAGACACACTACCAATTAACCAACAGGGCTGTCAATTATGCGGGGTTACACACGTTTAACTATGTATATGGGATACTAAAGACAAAAGGAACTATAGTCTTAGTAAATCACGCATACTAATTATTAAGTAAAACAAAAATCTAACTAATTTTGTTAAGTATGCATTCGTATTTATTATTTTTTTTCAACACAAATTAGGTAATTTATCTTTTCATGCTCTACAATCATATCAATTTATAATGTGTTGTTAACACTGACGTTTACATAAATTGTTGTCACTATTCATTTGAACTACATTATCACTTTTAAAGCGAAACATTGTCAGTGAGTTGAGGTCACTGATTTTATAAGTAGTAGGTAATATTCATAAAAAATATAATTAGGTATATAACCTTGATAATTGTACCAATGATATACTTAATGTATACATTTGACAGCCCTGTTGGCTCATTGGTAGTATATCTGCCTTGAGAGCTGTAGGGCGTGGGTTCGATTCCCACTCAGGGTAAACATTTTGTGAATAAACAAATGTTTGTTCTGTGTCTGGGTGTTCTGTATGTATTATAAGTATGTATTTACAAAAATAAAGTATTTATGTATTATATCAGTTATCTGACTTCCATCACACAAGCTCTGCTTAGTTTGCCAGATGGCGCTGTGCGTCCTACGATATTAAAAAAAAACATACTTAACTTACAAGTTACAAGTGTAAGTGGGATATCATCTTGGAAAACTTAGATGAAATGTTGAAAATGATACCAAAAAAGTGTTTAAATACTACTATCATTATGTATGTGTCAAATTATGAGATAAAAAAGGAAATAAATTCAGCTATTTATAATAAAAATAGTACAAGAAATTGTTACTAAAAGTTTGAATAAAAAGGAAATATAAAATTGATTTTATCTGAGTCGAAACGCTATGAATATGAAAGATTGACTACCTACAAGGTACGTAATAAAAACTTAAATTGTAACTGATCAAACAATAACTTACGCAATAAAAGCGTTGGTTACGCATTACACGGTTACCAAGCATGTCTCCGACTCTTGACTGTAATTAAAACTGTACTATCAGGCCAAAAGGACGTTAGAAACGGTCAAGCGCCTAATTTACTGCTTCCTACCAATAAGGTCAAGCTCCTTCCACAGTCGGTCAATGCCAGCATTGCTAGCCTTTTCATTAAGCAGTTTAATGGATACTAAGTAAAGTTGTTCTTGATCGAATATGGATTTAGAACGAACAGAAGGCCACTAGTAGCCTAGCCTTCTTACGCTTAGTATATTGACAGAAGGGTAGAAATTATAATTTGACAAAGTCTGTAAGCTACTTTTGTTCAAAATATGAATCTCATTACATAGCAATTAAAAAGATTTTCATAACCTTACGGGAATAAGAGAGAATACTTATTTTCTATGATAAAATATATAAAATTACATTTTTTTTTTTATTAAACAAATAAGTCTCGCGCTACTTGTTTTTAAGTGATTAATCTATAATTTTTTTTGGTGAAAAATTTGCAGCAATGGAAAATTTTCAATTTCTATAATTTTACGTACCTCTCCAAGATTGATGAAACCATGGTCGTGGGCTACAGCATCCGCTGCTTCCTTCCCCTTCGGGACATGAACCGCCCATGTAGGGGTGTAGTGTGCAGCTATTGCTTCCAATATAGACAGGATCGACACAAGCGCAGCCCAGGCCAGCACTCCTCGCGCCATCGCACTCAACACACACTCACCGGGTAGTACTTGTCAGCATTGCATACAAGCCCTACCGTTTAACACTGACCCGCAAGTCTCAAAAATGTCTACAGTCTTATACAAATTTAGGAAATACTGAAATGATACTATCAATTACTCTTTAATTTAGCTATATCTCATTGCTATTGCAACGAATTCTGATGGAATCTGGAATAGGTATATAAATGTAAGATGTTAGTGCCTTATTATGTGGATTCGTAAGAAGCACTCGGATACAAAGCGCTTTCGCGTGGGCTGCATCGCATTGTGGAATTAACTACTTTAATGTGGTTGCGGGCCCACCGGTCTTTAGCAAAGGATTTATTTGTGAAGTCGATACTGCTTGAGTGTCTATAAAATGTGATAGAAGCAGGCGGCACATAATACGATTTTCATGCACTCAATGTGAAATTGGCTCAAACACTCATAGCACGGAATCAATGATGTAATGAAGTTCTGGGGCGTTTGCATTGTTTTAATTTTCATAGAAAAATAATCATTACTGGACTATTCATATAAATGATTAATGAATAATACAATACTGAGGTAGATCAACTCATTTTATAATTTAGATTGTACCCAATTGTGTAAGTTGTTAAGATTAGTAGTTTGTCTTTACACCTCAGAAAATTGTTGAAGTGTACGGGTGGTACTTAAGTACTGACTTAAATATAATACCGAGTACCTGCTAGAAAATACCCTACTACCATGCTGTAGTCTCCTCACGATGTTTTCCTTCACCGACAGCTCAAGCTCATAGTTGGGGTTTGAACCCACACCCTTCGGCGTGATAAAGTGTATTTTATGCTAATATTTAAATAGCAATGTCAGTTTCAAATTACGGACGAAAGACAACCCAATCCAACAACCATACCATTGGATTGGATAAACCCAAACTACAAAGGAAGCAGACAATCGTTGAGACGTGAGTACTGATCCACTCAGTGCACACGCTAACCACGTCCGACGTAAGAAAATTGCCAATCAATCGGAAATCGGTTTCCTGCAAATTAAAACTTGGACCGGGCGCCAATGTTGCCAGCAATCTCGCAATAATTAGGTCAAGTATACAACGAAGGACAAAGACGGAAGAACTCAAGCGCCCGAGGGTCTGTTATAACGCTCTTTATGATCGTATCACTGGACAACCATTAATCACAATGCCTTTCATCGATATACTTCAGCCTACTTCCCTCAAAGTATTGTTGTGTCTGACGCCTGCCCTATTTTTGAGATAAACAAGACATACATCATTTTCTGCGCTTGTGTCGCGTCGCCAATTTTCTGTGCGCCTGGAACTGGTTTGCCGATTTTTTTTCTAATTCTCAAAGATCTTGGAGTCGGTATGTTTATGGTGTTATTTTTTAGCCCATTGTGTTATTCTGATTGACTACAGGTTAGTTTTTTATCTCTACCTGTTGTGTGGTACTATAAACTATGTTACAATTCTTAGCCTCAGGGCACATTGTTGGGGCGCGGCGTCTTAGTTTCAATCTTAAAACATTTTTCTATTGTCTAATTTAGTATATCGCACTCAGGGCATGTATCAATTGCTTCCTGTTTCTAGCTTGAGTTAGAGCCTATACCTATTATAATAAAGGTATTTAATAAGTCATTTATGAACTGGGCCCTAAGGTTGCATTTGTTATCCCACACTGGAACTGTATATTGTTTCGAGTTAAAAAGTTGCTTGTGTGTTATATCAATATTTAAATTACAACTCAATTTCAGCCTAATACATTAAAATGCTTTGGATTTGAGCGTCTAAATATGAAGTTGTGTTTCTTTTTTTCTCTTTGGATATACTTAATAATTCTGATCCTATTTTACTTTGCGATAATATAAAAAACTGTGTAGAAGTAGGTAAATATTGTAATGTATTAAAATAATTTAAAATGCAATACATTACGTATGTACATGTCATGTGTATAGAGGGTATTTTATGGTCCCAAGTGAATAAGGAAAATAGTGAATGCCATTACTCAATTAGTCATTATTCGTGTGGTTGTCGCTTTTACGATATCGATTGGTTGCAATTACAATGTGATTAATGTTGCCATACTGCTGGTGAAGTTAACGGCATTGAATTGTCGATAACAAATTAACTAAGAATGTTCGCTCGTCACTTTTAGATAACCCCATTCACAATGGAGATAATGTTATTGTGTCTTATATATGGACTGCACTGTTGTTGAGATGATGACAGATAAAGCGCTTGTTTAACGTTGTTTTCGATCTCTACAATAGAACAAAACTGTTGTTTAAACAACTAAGCAGACTTGTTTTGACAAATATATTACAAAATGTTTAAAACGCAATCAGGTACGCTCAGTGATAAGAATGTGTGTTATGGTGATATCTTGATAAGTAACAGCTATTGTGAAATACCGAATTCCAACAACGGTATTACGATGCGATGCGACAGGTTTACAAACAAAACAAATTGCAGAGATTTGGGTGCTAGTAATTCTAAATTGGTGCTCTACTTTAAGCACTCGATGTCTACAACCTCAGACAGTGTAGGTACAAACAAAGCAATGAGAGTTTTAAACTCATTTGGATTGTCATCTAGTTCCTATTTAAGAATAGCTTTTTTTTAAAGTAGGCCAGTAAACACAATCATACGTTCACGACGTCTGGTAAATACAGTTAGCGTAGTGCCATAGATAATTTTAATAAACTAATTCACCAAGCAGATTCTATAGTATTGAGTATTTTTCATAGTTATTTAGTGAAATAACAGAGTTTTCTTCTTATCTACATGTATCGGTAGTCAATGTAAACAATCGTTTTTGTGATCGCGAGAGGTGATTCGCGTGCAGCCCACGTCGAAAAGCGGATGCTTCGATGGAATCCGATGGGAAGGACTAAGATTCCGTGGCACTTAGACAATAGTGGCCGGTGAGAGTCGGCGCCGCTGCGACGAGCGTTCACCTCTCGCATCCCGGTTCTGGTTATCACTATACAGGTTACGAAGACCAGATCCTTACACTAGTAAGCTGGTATATGCACTCCGTTTCACTATGATGCACTAGTCATCAGGGCACGGCACAACTGTCAAATGACGCGTGAATAATCGCGCGGCGAGGAGCGAAACACGAGCGTCACGCTCGCGCACGTGATGCTGACTGGTTCGTTTGCGCGCCGCCGGCCCTCCCTGTGCTCTCGGATCTCGGTCGGCCACTAGCGACCGGAGCCGAGACGATATCGGCCTTGCTAGCTTCGGGGAATTTGCCCGAAAATGGGAAGTTTTTTTTTAAATGTGGCATCCGCAACTTTTAATTTGTGACTGATAAGAAAGGGACCAGACAGTAATCGCGCCACGACATCAGTCGCACTGCAGGTGTATCTATGTCCCTTCTACATACGACTGGAATTAAAAATTAGGTATATTGTATTAAGTGTACCTTTTTGTACTGTCGCTTGTAATCCTCGTGTTTGAAATAGTTACTTATATCACAAAATAAATATGGATATTACTACGTTATGTGTCTGTATCTTGTGAACTGACAGGTATTTAAGCGCTTGTAGCAAAAGCGTTTCTGTTATACGGACAAAAAATAGAATCAAAACCGAATAGTAATTGTAATGTGAATGGAGTAAGACAGGGAGGACTTTCTGCCCCCAGCCTTTTCAATTTGTGTATGGTTCAATCGATTGAAAGGTTCAGCGGCATGTATTTAAATTTTAAATGCATGCACGCTGAGCAAATATCAATCTCAATGGATGATGGACGGTTAATACGAGTAGAAAAAGTTGTATGTTGACGTTTAGGTACTGATGAGTCCCTTATGACTATGAGTTTATTAATGGACTAATGAAGCTTGTAAAGATTTTTTTGAAAAGAATACGCTGCCTCACAACGTCAAATAATAATAAAAAGTCGCAACGAGACTGTACAGTACATTCTTAAACTTATGTCTATCCTCTATATAAATAAAAATCAAAATATGTTCGTTGGTAATCGCATAAGTTAGGAACAGCTGAACCGATTTAGCCAATTAAGCGGAAATAAAATAAATATTATACCTTATTGTTTGATTATTATAATGATAGAAGCAAAAACACTGTTGTTTAATACATACTGCCAGTATTTCTGTAAAACATTTCAAAATACTCTTATCAAATATGTCTTCTAAGTACAATACGGTGAAAGGAAATGTTTAGGACCAAGAATTTGCATTTAGGTAGAGCTCGTTGACTGCCCAGTTAGATCATTTGGTATAATCTGCTTCAAGAGTAGGTATACTATCAACGGTGATGTAGGGCGTGGATTCGATTCCCACCCAGGATAAACATTTATGTGACGATAAATGTTTGTTCTGTGTCTTGGTGTTTTGTATGTATTTACAAAATAAAGTATGCAAATATTCTATCAGCTATGCCTGATTCCCTTAGTATAAGCTTTCGAGATGGCTGTGTGATATGATTGTATCCGCAACGAAGTAATTCGCCAGAAAACTAAAGTCACAGACATAGCTCAGCGTATTAGCAAGCTGAAGTGGCAATGGGCTGGACAAATCTGTCGCAAAACTGATAACCGCTGTGGGTAGACGTGTTCTAGAGTGGAGACCGCGAATTGGCAAACGTAGCGTAGGGCGCCCTGAGACTCGACGGAGTGACGATATACGTAGGACAGCTGACGGTGGATGGAAGCGAAAAGCCAAAAATCTGGCTGAGTGGCGTGTCTTATGTATCTGGCTGAGAGGCCTATGTCCAGCAGTGGACTACAAAAGGCCGATGATGATGATGATGATGATGTGTGATACGTTCTACGATATTTATTTGTACTTCAAACTATCACATAGAATTTTCGGCCAGCCATTATAATAAATGTAGTGGCCATGCCACCCATACGAAGCTTCGGGGCTTGGAACGAGGGTTGCATAATAACATGTTTCCAAAACATCCTGGACAACTTTATATATAATGTTCAAAAGATTCCGTAGGGGCTATTAAACATGCTTTTACGTAAATACATACTCGTATATGTACTCAGAATGAAAATGTATACTTAACACATTAACATTAATTACGTAGCCTTTATTTACGGCGTGTTTCGGAGAAATACCTACATGTATAGAGTGCTAAAAGATCAGTAACATTTTTACTAGTTAGGTACTACTAATTCGATGTTCCATACAATTGAAGATCAAGGCTATTTTTTTGGTAGACATGTCGGCTGTTTAACCACAGCTCATCTCATGTTAAGTTACGGTATGGATGCAGGTGAATACACCTGGACTGGAATGTACATTATTTTATGAAAAATCTGGATTTTATTTTCGCTGTACATAGTAGATAGTTTGTTCATACTGGTGGGATGATCAGCACACCTTCAGGGTCCACTTCTCCGAATTACTTCATATAGAGTTACAGGTTTTCAGATCGATATAATAGTTCAGCGGCTTAAACGTTGAATTTTTTTTAATTATTGTTGACTAGCTGAGTGTTCAACCACAGCTCACCTGATATTAGGTGACGGAATGGTCGAAAATAGTAAAGCACACCTTGGGAACTGGTTCTCAAGTCAGGCTGCCCGAACACAACGTTACAGTGGCGGCCTTAGGGGGTGGCAAGCAGGGCAACCGCCCAGGGCCTCGCTCTTGCAGGGGCCTCGCTCTTGCAGGGGCCTCGCTCTTGCAGGGGCCTCGCGTCCTCGTAGAAAAAAGTCTCTACCATTTATTATAATTATTATGTATATGTATCCCGCGCCTCGCACTTAACAAAACCCCCCTGAATGCACGGTTTCATTATTAGTGCAAGCATGTTACGGCCACTAGAGCACTCGAACTATTTTTTTAGTAAAACGGACTCAAAGAAAAAGAGCCTAACAATGATTTGTCGCCCCGGGCCTTGCAATAGCTAAGGCCGCTGCTGCACCGTTAGGTTACCAGTGAACAGGTAGATACCTAAATAACCTCTGAACCAAATCAGAAGTCTAATGAGATCTGTCAAAAATACCTACATATTATTTATCTTCTTACCATACTAGGTAACTAAGATAAGAGTCATACTGTTCCGTTTATGTAAGCCGCCTCTTGTTAAAAATATCAAAGGCACCCATAACTAGTTTGATCTGAGATGTGTTTGATTTGTGGAACGAAATATTTCCTGGGAACTTTCCCTTGGGAACTTTCCTCGCGCTATTTTCCTTGCCGACCCGAAGTTAGCAGAATCAGTGTGGATTTCATTCACTCTTTCACATTGCCCTCATCGGTTCTGTTTTTACATGTAGACCTATCAACCGCACTTATGTTATAAATGCGATAGTCGTTGGTAGATAAGTGGTTTTCGCTGTTCCGTAGCCTATTAATCTGAATGTTACCATTTCACGACTAAATAGCCGATCTAATCTTGATAATAATTGGTCGAACGCTTCGTGAGATCAAGTATTTTCCGAGCACTGAGTAGTATTTTATAAATAGAAATTAGTTCGATAAACATTTTGAGCTTTACTTGTAAACATTACTTAAAAGTACTGAAAGTAGCTTATATCATTGGCATGCATGATATTTTTCACGTCAGTGAAAAGTTGTCAAATCATTTTAAGCAATGGTTAAGTTTAAGCAACCTTTATAAACAATGCCCTTCATTGTTTGACAGCCTCGTTGGCTCATTGGCAGTATAATTATCTGCCTTGAGAGCTGTAGGGCGTAGGTTCGATTCCCACTCAGGGCAAAAATTTTGTGAATAAACAAATGTTTGTTCTGTGTCTGAGTGTTCTGTATGTATTATAAATATGTATTTACAAAAAAAAAGTATTTATTATATACCTAATAATATATGAATATAGGTACAAGGATAAATTATAATTTAGAATAAAGAACAATAAAAGATGCTCACCCATATCCGATTGGAAAAGAGTAGATAATCTTCAAACGGTTGAACGATAACCAACAAAGACTTTATAATTATGCAACACTGAACAAAGGTGCATAATATATAGAGCATTCCGGATCCAAGCCGAAGTTGAATTTTTTTCTTTGGCCATGGCACGTTTGTGCATTCTGTCAATTTTCATGGATAATAATTCTTATGTATGATACTAATACATAATTATATATATATATATTTTTAATTTTGACACATTTGTATGTTTAACGTTAAAATATAATAATAAAAATAATAATGTTTTTTTTTTTTTTTATATATATGTAATGTAAAAAAATTTAAAAATTAAGAAAAGAAATAAATAACTGAAAAAATAATAAGTCACCTTACATCTAAATCAAAATTGGGTCTCATCCGTATAGGAGGTGGAATACCACAGACCGAAACACCACCGTGTGTATATTCTCTACACGGTACTACCTAAACTATTTTGTCTCCGTCAGGAGTTAAAAAAATACTCCTGCTAGATTTTATATCGTTTATCGGATGATAGTTGCCTGTCGATTATTAGCAGGCGCCAGCCGCTTTTTCTCCTATGAATCTGGTTTTTTTTTGTGGTTGATAGGTTGAGTGTTTTAATCACTGACTCACCTGATGTTAAGTGTTCGAAGATGGTAAACACGCCTAGCCTGGAATCGATATAGCTCTCAAGTGAGGTTGCCGTAACACACAGTCAAGTGCTTGACGGCTTGACGGTTGCAGCGTTACGGTTGATTCAGTTGATAGCTACGGTGGTAGCCAGTTAGTCGAGTACTACACATAATTATAGTCTACCAATATGGTTTTCTAGTGATTTTTCAACATTTCGGCGTGTAAACCGTCCACGCTAACCACTGAGCTATAATCGCTACAAAAATAATATATTTACCTACCTACTTGATTTAACATTTTTATAATTATTTTTGCCATACAATACAATGAAGAAAAAAGACGAGAGCTTGAACAATGGAGAAATGACGCTGTTTGATGCCAAGTTCTTCAATACTGATTTGGTACTTTTTTTATTCGTAGTAAAAACTCTGCATCACAGGTTCAAAGC
This sequence comes from Biston betularia, assembly GCA_905404145.2. NCBI lineage: Eukaryota > Metazoa > Arthropoda > Insecta > Lepidoptera > Geometridae > Biston > Biston betularia. Next base: position 5,602,789 of record FR989877.1, read on the forward strand.
ACATAACGTACCTACATAATAAAAACAGTTCATTCGAGTTAGTTTGGTTGTTGTACCGTTAGCTCGAAGCAAAAAGTCAAGGTGGACGTCCTTTTCTTATTTGGTTCTATGAAACAAACACCTTACGATTTTATAAAAAAAGGTAGGTAGGTAAGTCGATTGCCAAAGTTGTATCTTTGTATCATCTTGATAAGTCACAGTCATTCGAACACAGCATCTCTTCATTATTTCAGCTTGGACATATATTATTTATCATTGTAATTTTGGCTGATAATTGGCTGACAGACTAGGCCGCCTGATGGCCACCGATATGATTTTACAGCTGTTAGAGATATTTAGAACAAAGAACCGGGTCATCCGACGCACGGTAGAGCTCAAAATGTAATGCCACTCACGATTATGGTGATCATTTGAGAACACTAGTTAAGCTACAATTAAAAATATAATGCAAATTAATAATTTGTCAGTGGTGCATTCCTTCTTAGCAAAATATAGTAGCAAGCAATTTCCAAATCAAATTTCCATAATATTTTACTGGAGTAATATGTAGAGCGCATCTTTAGAATAAAATATGTATCTTTCATAGGTAACGTCTACACTCACATTACTAACTGTCCTTTCATCGCCCTTTCCCTTCTAAATGGAGGAAGCACAAAAGATTTTTCTACAAAGCCCTGCAAAGTGTACGTTTTGCGAGAAAATGATAAGTACGTAAATTCCTTGCCATTGCATTTTCTTTCTAGGAATGAATAATGATTTTAACAGAAAAGTAAAGTACACAAAATGAATAGAAAATGCTTGTTTTGGTATGTACATAGGTATTTTATATTCTATTTAACTTAAATTACGCGGGCTACGACGATGAAAAGTTATCATTCGTGTAGAATGGAATGTAAATTATTGTTCTGGAGCTACAGCTGGCGTTTCCGAGATGGCGCTAGTATCTAGCAATCTGTTCTGCTTTATCCACACTATCAACCAATCAAATCCTGCAAAGTGTCCCTGTTCATGACGTCATTATTTCCACGTTGGAAGTTGTCGGTGAAATGTCACTTCAATTGTCAAATTTTCTTTCATGTTTTGTGATGTTTGTAAATTTAAAAACATGAATTAAATAATAAACGTAACAAAATAAATCTGTGCGGGTTTACTAATAAACAAAGAAAACAATAGTTGTTTTTTTCATGTTATGTAAGATGACCTTTGTGTGGTGCATACCCGAATTATAATGACCTGTCCAAACGAGGATATGAATAGGATCTTGGAGTATCTCCGGAATGATCAAACTTTGGATGGATTGAATCAGAAAAGTGCAAAAATGGAGGGCTTCCCACAGGAAGGTCTTATGGTGCGTATCTAGTTAGTGGCGTAATCTACTGATAAGGCATCGAGGCCAAACCTGGGAGAAATGGATTAGTTAGCGCGACCGGCGTACTAGACACTCGGTGAAGTAATAGTGATCGGCACCGACCCTACCTCGCTCGTTCTACAGCTTTCGTGAATTCACGCTCCCACTTTTACCGTTATCCGTTCATTTCGTTTCGTGAACGGCCAGTGCTTACTCGCCGACACCTATTTCACCTTTCGCTCTTCTCTATCCAGTGTTGCCATTGATAATACACCGTCATTCAGCAGGAACAAGGATTTCCCCTTGGCGCGTAATATCTTGTCAGTAAATTAGTGCAGAGTGCGTCATTATCGCGTGCGCGGCGCGCCGGGCCGGTTTGCGTAAACAATTTCTAGTAAAGTGCCAGCTAGGCACCATGCGGTCGCTGCCTTTACCATATGCCGCATAAATTATTCTAAATATTCACCGGTGCCTGCCAGTATTAGCTCAGGCAGATATCATAGTACTTAAGTGATTCAAGAACTTTCATCAGTGTTTTACCCCTTATTTACATAATTTGAGTGATTCAGCGATGTTGATGTAACATTGGTGAAATTGTGAAGTGCTTACAATGGATAAAAAACTAGATCTACTATCTTTGTTCGAGGTAAATGGATTCATTTTTTTAAATTGTTGCTTATAATAACATTAATTTTGTTACTAGTACCTACGTACATTATATGTAAAAAGTTATCTTTAAAAACATAATTTAAAAATATTTCTTAAATGATAACACACATCATGATAATTAAAAGATTTGAAGACTTACTCATAAAGGAAGTGTCTGTTATCATTAAACTCAAACTAGATTATGTATGTCTGTATAAAAATTATTTTTTACTAAATTATTCAAACAAGCAAATCACACATCTCAAATATTATCATTTTGAAAGCAAAACCCCTTTTGAAATAAATACTTAATTAGATACATATAATTATTACACTTAACAGAAATTGTTATATTAAATGTAAGAACAAAAAACACAAAATGTAATACATATGAATATATAATATAGCACAAATGAATTTAGCTTTATGACCTTGATTCAATTAGCCAGCTTTAGCATCAAGTCAAAACTATTTCTTCTAAATCCCATTCATACCTAGATAAGTTTTTCTTTTTTTATAAATTCTGGTGGCCCCTGCGACACAAGCTCTTACTTAGTGCAGGGTCCACAAGTAATGCTACAAAATCTAGTTTGTTAATTATAAGGTTTAATTAATTTATACTAATGTAACTCGAGTTATGGTAATAAACAAATTTATTATTATTTATTATTATTAAATAATTTAGATTAACTTTATTTAATATAAGCAACCAATGTCATTACTTTGAAAAATAAATAACATAATATATGTATACATTATTTTTACTGTAGACAGAGTTTAACATTAGCATCTTTGTATCCATTCCCAAACTATCACACAAAATAAATACCTACCTTATAATAATGAGTTGCATCTATTATTATATTAACAGGAAAAACCTTAAGCTTAAATTTAAAATACCTAAACAATTTGATATTTATATTGTATATGGTAGAAGACAGTATAAATCAGAAAGTTGAAACTTACTACTGAAAATCCTTTCACTTGAAAGTGAATTTAGCAAGTTGATGCAAAATGCAAATCTCTTGAGTCAAAATGTCTTGCTATGCCTTGCTCTGTAATGTTTCCATTTTCAATGTTATTAGCCAAGTCAAATAGGGAAAAAGGTATAATAGTATATAAAAGGTCATAAGTCAAATTATCAGAAACCCTTGAAATCAACCCTAACCAGCCCATTCAATGCAGCTTATTTACCAATTTATAGACAGTTCTCATTAATGAGTAAATCCATTATTGTTAGGAATGCCATAGACTGGAAATAAATAAATAAATAAAGTTAATAGTGAGGAAGTAGAAAGTGGTATCTTTTAAGAAATACTTGCTAGTAGTTATTGCGATCGCCGCCGCACTGGAGGTTGTAGGTTCAAATCCCAACAAGAAGCTGCACATTATTTTGTAATGAAACCATAACATGGTAAGATTTTAATACTAGGCCTAGTTACCTCCCTCTGGCATCAAGCACATAAAGGTGTGTTTTGACTCAATGCTTCACTTTAAGAGCCAGTTTCATTCCAGGCTAAGTGTGTAATGTGTATGTATATTATCATACTTGACCATAGCATCACTTAATATCAGGTGATATGTGGTCAAACACCAAGCCTGTAATTCATAAAAAAATACTTATTTAACCTGTTTTTTTCAACTGTGTGTCTAGTTTTAACTCACTTTTCTTTGTCCTGTGTAAGTTAATAGTTTATCTTATTTATCATGCTTGGTTCATTGGTAGTATGTCTGCTCCAAGATCTGAAGGGAGTGGGTTCGATTCCCACTCAGGATAAGTGTTTTGTGATATAAATAAACAAATGTTTGTTCTGTGTCTTGGTGTACTGTATGTATTTACAAAAAAATATATTTATTGATTTTTATTTTTTATTGTGTTATTGTTACAAATACACATACATGATGATATTTCATTTCTATTACTAAAATTTTGTTGACACAAATATTCTCTATAGTTCTTAGTATGCAATCTCAAATTGTAGCTCCTGGTCATTGCACGATTTGAAATTATTAGTCATTTTACTATTTGCATCTTGATTAATGAATACTATTAAAAACTAATAGTCATCAAATACATTGGTAATTCCGTGTGGTAAAGACTGAACCATTTATTAGAACAGTAAATGACTATGGCAATAACCAACATGATAAGTTTCGAATTAGGTAGAATAAATTTCTTATTGTTAATAAGTGTTTTTGCAGATGTGTTTGTTCATTAAATAACTTTGATAACATAACATTAATGTAATGAATATGAAAGTGTTCTTATTGAAAACAGGTGGGTAATGCGGCTTGCCCTAAAATTCAGCTCGGGGTGTTTTGTGCATAAGTATTCTGAAATATATAGAGTTATGTAAAATGGTGGTACTAAGCCGAAATTAGGCCAGTACTCATCATTAACAATATTTATAAAACAGCTGTTTTTTTTTTGGTGACAGGCTAGGTGTTTGACCATAGCTCATCTGATGTTAAGTGAAGGTGTGGTCGAAGATGGTAAAAAGCACACCTAGTCTGGAATGGAACTGGCTCTCAAGTGAGGCTGCCGGAACACACCGTTCCATGCTTGGCGGCAGTATTTCAACTTGAGGGTGGTAGCTATCCAGCCGAGTACTAGAAAGTACCCTACCACCATGCTATGGTTTCCTCACGATGTTTTCCTTCACCGGCAGATCTAGCTCATTGTTGGGGTTTGAACCCACGCCCTTCGGCATGCGAACCTACCGTGCTAACCACTGAGTTATCATCGCTTGTTTAAGTGTTTTATGAATTTTCTGGGCATGGGCCTATCGTATTTACAGCTTTGCTTGATAATTGCAAATACTAAATACATGATTGTCTAAAAAGTCATCAAGAAAAGATTTTTTTTAAAGTGATTTATCCTGTTTGTATGTTACATGTCACTGTGGCATCTACATATCTGGATAATCTATCAGTAGCTTAACTATTTGTTTCAAAGTATTATTTCTTCTTCTTCTTCAATCGGTCCCTCATTTCTGAGAATTGTGGTTCGTGGATTATTTATTAGCAAGTGTTAAAAATGCTTATTCTGATTTTTTATTTCAGTCGGACACGTGGCCGGCGGGGGATGACTTCCTGGAAAATATCTTCTCTCTGGAGCAGGGATCACTTGACTTCCTAGATGCGCCTATGCCAGACTTTAGCCTGTGCCAGGAGAATGTACCCCCACCACCAGAGACTATTAGCAGTTCAAGCTCTGACAGTGGAGTTTCTACTGACCAGGCAGAGTTGTAAGTACCTTTTTATATGCTCTAGGTAACACAACTTTTCAGTGGATAGTTTGCCTGATTTATAAGCATTTAATATCATCTGTGAATAGTGAATGCTGGCATAGATCTGGAAGAGCTGGGCTGTACTGTAAGCTTAACTTATCACTTCTTACTGGTGTGTACTTACATGATATTTGGCGCCCTAATTTAGAAAATTAAACATTGTAGAACTAAGTAATGCTTGTACTTTTTTTTTTTTTTTGTTGACAGGCTAGTTGTTTGACCACAGCTCACCTGATGTTAAGAAGGTGAGCTGTGGTCGAAGGTGGTAAAGCACACCTAGCCTGGAATGGAACTGGCTCTCAAGTGAGACTGCTGGAACACACCGTTAGATGCTTGGCGGCAGATTTTCAACTTGAGGGTGGTAGCTAGCCAGCCGAGTACTAGAAAGTACCCTACCACCATGCTATGGTTTCCTCACGATGTTTTCCTTCACCGGCAGCTCAAGCTCATTGTTGGGGTGTGAACCGACGCCCTTCGGCATGCGAACCTACCGCGCTAACCACTGAGCTATCATCGCTACTATGGAAGTCATAGAACTAATAGAATACTTAAATACTTTTTTTTTGTAAATACATACAGAACACTCGGATACAGAATCAACATTTGTTTATACTACAAAACGTTTGTACTGGTTGGGAATCGATCCACGCCCCACAGCTCTATACTACCAACGAGCCATCAGGGCTGTCAATTATACTTCAGGACTCTAGGATTATACTTCTATCTTAGAACTGTGTTTTTATGTGTTTTCTTACGTGTTTTTGTCTGTATTCACGCTATCGCTAAATGCGACGTCAATGTTTACTCTTTTAAATTAATATCCATTGTTAACTATTTTTGAGTGCATAATAATGCATATGTCATAATAATGGTTTCCAGTGTAACCTCAATAAATAGCGTTTACATACTATCTCTATAATGTATGTATGCGTCATTGAGGAAAAAGGCCCAAGGCGTTTTAGGCATGTGAGTCAGGGATTGAAATATTCAAGGCATTTCTCTCGGCGTCTTCGGCTTTTACAGGTTAAGCACGTATCCTTGAAATAGAGCTTTCTATACATGATGATGATTTCATCATCATGTATTATAAAAAGTATATATATGTATTCTATCAGTTATCTGACTTCCATCACACAAGCTCTGCTTAGTTTGGGGTCAGATGGCGCTGTGTGTAATATAAAAAAAAAGAAAACGGTAATTGAACGTTTTGTATTTTTTTTTTATATGTAGGTATGTAGATCCATTTGTCTTGATTATGCATATACTAACTTTTCTGATGTCACTTCTAATGAGTTGTTGTTGCTGGAAAAGCATACTTCGCTTTGTTGTCGCATAAAAGTTCAAACAACATTTTTAATATCACCTCGGCAAGAGTAAAGATAGAAAGAAATGTGCACTTAACATTCTTGTGTTATTTTATTGAACGTGTTATGCCAAAAAAAAAATAGCGCATGCCAACCCTGGTTATACCATTGAATGCAAAGAAATCACATTGATTCGAGACTTGTAGCCATAGGTATTGCATTTATAGGCTTGGAGTTTTTTAGAATTTACTGATTATTATTTATAATTTGTCAAGTCACTCTCAAGTCTTGCTTTTCACTTATAACCATATCTAGAAGTATATATTTCCGTGTGTTGTGGATATGTAGTCTTAACATTATTCGATCTTATCATTTTTTATTGCGGAGCGTCTAAAGGATAGCATAATATTCTACGACAATGACTATTTTGAAAGTCAAAGATGATTTTACCAACACAACACTGCATAATCAATATCTGAAATGTATGTGTCTGAAGTCTGTGACTATTTTGGAATTCAAAGATGTTTCCATCAACACAACACTGCATAATCGATACCTGAAATGAAGTATGAATTAGACATAAAGGAGTTTTCATGCTAATTTAATATCATAAGACATTATACACAGCGCCATCTGACCCCAAATTAAGCAAAGCTTGTGCTATGGAAGACATAACTCATAAAATAATTAAATAGTTTTTTTTTGTAAATACATACCTACTTATAATACATATCGTACCTACACCCAGACACAGACCAAACATTTGTTTTTATCACAAAATGCTTGTCTTGGGTGGGAATCGAACCCACGCGCTTCAGCTCTTGGAGCAGACATATTACCAATAAACGCAACAAGACTATCGATTTTACAATAGGTACAATTTATACACATACAATCGCGAAGACTGCAGAATGTGAGCAATTTGTTAAAATTAAGCGTTTAAGGAGCTATTAAATTTCGCCTCCTAAGACGTAATAAGATCTTTTGTTATTGCTTCCGAAGAATGCAAGTTATTATAAATGCTTTTTTTTTTATAATTGACAATGACATTTTATGTCGTTAAAATTTCGCCACGAAAAGAAGTTGAAGTGATACTTAGAACTAAATTTAAAAAAATATATATGCCAGGAGGGTCTTGTTATTTTTTTTAATAATTATAATAATTGTGCTGAGCATAATCAAAGAAAATTCACCAATATTGTAGGAAAGGTTTAGTCAAGGCTCAAGGATCATAATTTCTAAGAAGTAACGTTTGAAAAAAAAAAAGATCATAATATACAAGAAGGTAATAGTAGAAACGTAAATTAGAATCATTGACATGATAGATTTTTTTTTAATGTAACAAGTAATGAGACGAACGAAACGCTCTCCTGATGGTAAGAGATAACGCCTGTCCATGACCATTGCAGCGATACACAGAAATTTGAGTAACAAAACAAAGTATAGGGCATCACTGCTTTGGCGCTCATTACTTTCGATGGTTAGTCTCAACAGCCCAGTAATAAAAATAATAAAACCAAAGATACCATTAAAATCTCTTTTTGAAAACCTGCTACGATATTCCATTGTAAAAACGTACATATCTATGTACCTATGTTATAACATACGGATGTTGTAACAATAAATATTGTATATCATAATCTTTTTAAATAAAAGAAAAACGTAAAAAATTGTTGTGTCGTTTACGAAATTGCGTAACTATAAACCGCCATATTTTTACTCCGGTTAATGTGACCCTATTTGACACCACATTAGACTGATAATAATCGTCAAAGTATGCGTTATATATATACATATATATATCTTTGGTTATAGCGTTGTAAGATCTCTAGTTTCAAAGGCAGCCTTGCTCTAGCTAAGACACATGCATTATACATCAAAATTCCTCATTGCGCTCACAAAAACTATTCTCCACGTGTTTATCAAATTCAAAGTCAAGGCACCTCGTGTTAAATGGCATTTTACCACAATTTGAATACATTATAGAACTTGCTGGACTGGTTTTACTAGCGGTTCGATAGGCGAGACTTTTCATTTTTATCGTATTATTTTTTGCTGTTATGTCATAAAATCGGAAAACTATAAATTGAGGTTTTACCTTTTTTACAACTCTTCAACAACTTTATTTACACATTTTTAGACTAGTTTTTGACTTGGATTTATCTTGGCCTTGGATTTTGAACGAAATCGATACTTTATAGCTACCAAATTGATTATGACATAGAAAAATAATAAACAAGTAGACCCCATGAAAAAAAATACAAACCAATACAATAAAAATATTTTTGCTCAACAAAAAACATAACAAATTCTTGACTTAATTTTTTCGTCGCAAAATAGTCTTTGCTTATAACCAAATCTATTAAGAGTCAGTTTCATTCCAGACTAGGTGTGCTTACCATCTTGACCACACCGTCACTTAACATTGTTTAACTGTGGTCATCGCCTAGCCTGTCGCCTATACAACAGATTGTATAGATTTCTTACCAAACATTTATGTAGGTACATTTAAATTGAAATTAAGGTAATTTTTCTTTAAAGTACATTTAATATTATTATAATCATTTGGGTAATTAATAACTTAAATTTGCGGCTTTACACAACTAAAACGTAAGTAAAAATTCGTTCTTCGTCAAATTATGTCAGCGGTCTTTAGACGTTGCTCTGATAAGTTAATCTGACAGTCTAAATATATATGAAGATTTGAATATTTCTTTAGAAAGACAGTTCCTAATGCTTTCTATGCTGAAAGCTAACCTTTTTGTGGCACTGGACACTACAGCGACAATTTTTTTTAACTATTATTGTACAATTATTGTTATTATTTATGTTTTATTTTATTAAGTAAATCCTATTGTGTTGTTGTAGTGTTGTGAGTGATAAAATAAATGTTTATTTCTTGTTAATGGACGAGTTTTTATGAGTTTGCTTTAATTCAATTGCGGTATTTTTCAACTTTTAAAGCAATATTTTTTTTAAATAAAATCCCATATATTAAATTGAAATTGAGAGTTTTATGTAAAAAACCATTCCTAGGAATGTTCTGCCTGTCTCCATCAGACAGTCACAAATCTTGAACATTTCCAAGGACAGAATGAAATTGCATTATTTGTCAGAGTACTACATAGATATGCTGAGTCAGAGATGCTGTTAATCGGATCAGACATGTTTATATGTTTTGTACGTTGCTGGCGGTTGATTATTTTATTTTCTGTACATTTTTATGTTTCTTGTGTGCACAATAAGGAGTTTTTATCAAATATGACACTTAAAAGATTTTTTTAGGGACTTTATGTCAATAGATAAGGAAACTTTTTTATTTTTAAGAACTTTGTAAGATAGAATAAAGCGTAATACCTAAAAAAAATGACACGAACGTTATGTAACAATAATATTTTTGTTCCGCTAAACGTGACCTTATGATACACAGCATTAGACCTATGATTGATTGTTGAAACAAATGTGGATACAGATAAAATTTAACTGTAGATAGCGTTGTGATGAACGCGGTCGGATCGGCGCGGCGGATGCCAGGCCGCGTAACCAATAGCCACTATTGGACACATGGCCTTTCTAATTGTACCTCAACTTCACCAATAGTTTCAGACTACAAAATATTTGTACAGACAACTAGCACTTTACGCTTGAATCTTCAGTCGTGAATCTAAAACACCGTTGTATGCCTTTCTATTCCTTTCAATCTAAACGAGTTCCGTAGCTAGACAATGAGTCACGTTCACACTTACTAACTAATGATTTATCTGTGACTAAAGGACTACACTGACTTTTAGTTCGAACTGAAAGTTACTCTTTCTCTAGCTATTTATACTTTTTTTTTATGTACAAAGTAATGAGTCGAACGATACGTTTTCCTGATGGTAATAGATAACGCCTGTCCATGAACATTGCAGCGATACACAGAACTTTTAGTAACAAACAAAGTCCAGGGCATCACCGCTTTGGCGCTCATTACTTTGAGACTTTCGATGGTCAGTCTCAACAGCCCAGTAATTTAGCTTGCTGCAGTACCCTTCGAACCGGAACACAGTAGTGTTTACACAACTATAACTCGTACTGCGGTGGTACCTTTTTTTTTTTTCTTTTTTTTTTATGGTTGACAGGCTAGTTGTTTTGACCACAGCTCACCTGATGTTAAGTGAAGGTGTGGTCGAAGATGGTAAAGCACACCTAGCCTGGAATGGAACTGGCTCTTAAGTGAGGCTGCCGGAACACACCGTTAGATGCTTGGCGACAGATTTTCAACTTGAGGGTGGTAGCTAGCCAGCCGAGTACTAGAAAGTACCCTACCACCATGCTATGGTTTCCTCACGATGTTTTCCTTCACCGGCAGCTTAAGCTCATTGTTGGGGTTTGAACCCACGCCCTTCGGCATGCGAACCTACCGCGCTAACCACTGAGCTATCATCGCTACAAAACCTACCTAGACGACCTCCTCATCATATTTTTGTTCCGCTAAACGACTTATTAGTCTATATTATACTTTTTAGTCTGTAACATGGCAATCAAGGAGATAACATAACAAACATTTTACTTTTATTTTGAAATGGGTAGCAACAATATGTATGTATTGAATTATTTAAAAAAAACCTATGACAACATTTGTACGCCCATTGCGGCAAGAACATGATGAGACTTCGGTAATATAAGATCAATACTATGCAACCACTCATGTTTATGCAAATAAATATTTCTTTATCTTTATCTTTATCTAGTAAAAAATTCAAAGTTCATTGTTGATACTAAAAATATATTTTTTGTTGGATTTAGTTAGACCTTTAAAAATAATTTAAGTGAGTATTTCGAACTTCTTGTAAAAAATGGAAAGCAGTAGGCATTGTATATAAAAAAAAACAAATTGGCGTAAATACACGAATGAAAACAATAATAATTAGCAAGGGTAGTTTATACAAAATACATATATACCTATACGTGGATTGAAACAATGATTTGTAATGGTAGTCTATAAAAATATTTGACCGAATTATTCGCTGAGGAGTTATTGACTTTTGCCTATTAGTATTCATTGGGAAACCTCCCGTTTGACGCGTGACCGACATAATTCAATGTTGAAATTAAATTCTAAAATAATCGTTTGTTACTCGTATGTGTTTCACGTGTGATATGTCTGAGCTTGTCTGAGCTTGTCAGCCTGTCAGTTTTCTACCGGATACATTTCGGAGAGTATGCACTTGAGCTGCACAATTTGGTTCCCCCTGCACCTTTCTTTCACCGGACGGCGAGACAAACGCGACCAAAACGTCATCCGTACATGGTGGATGTGCCCCATGTACGCACAAAGCGTTTTGATTCCACATTTTTCATTCGCACAGCGAGGTTGTGGAACTCTCTGCCGGAGTCTGTGTTCCCTGTTAGGTACAATATTGGCGTCTTCAAATCTAGAGTAAATAGGTTTCTTCTAGGTAAGCGTGCTCTTAGACCACACTACTGTTTAACATCAGGCAGAGTGTGGTCAAACGCGAACCTATTTTGAATTAAAAAAAAAAGCTTTATATTTTTATGTAAAGTAAAGAAATGAACGGTACGCTCTACTTTTAGTAAGACACCATGACCTTTCAAGCGTGCCCAGAACTTTGGCAACAAAACTGAAGTCCAGGGCATCGCTTCTATGCCGCTCATTATTTGTATTCGATGGTTAGTCTCAATTGCCCACAGTAATGTTTACATAATACTTATTGGCGGTAAAATAACTGATACTATATTGATACCTGCCTAGGCGACCTGATAAAAAGATCTACAACTTTGTTAATATTGATGTATTATTAGAAAACCTATTATTATATACCATTTTGGGGAGTGCGCTTCAGATCTGCATGACCTAATTCCACCCTGCCCATTCTATTATCAGACAGCCAGGAGCTCTAAAAAGCGACACCGCTTTATGGGTGATGTTCCAAAAGCTCGAACTAAGCGGTTTGATTCCACCTTCTTTATACGTACTGCTAGACATTGTAATCTGCTGCCCGAGTGGGTGTTCCCCGATGAATATAGTCTTTGTAACTTCAAGTCGCGAGTGAATCGGTTTCTTCTAGGCAAGCGTGCTCCACCGTAGACCGCATCAGGCGGGATGGCGGTCAAACGCAGGCCTATCCTATATTAAAAAAAAAAAAACATATTTGTGTACATATTAAAATGAATAGATTTCTTCTAGATCAGCGTGCTCCATCCTCGGCCACACCGTCGCTTTACATTAGGCGAGTTGGTAGCCAAACGTAGATCTATCTATTTAAAGTAAAAAAAAAAAAACATAAAAATAGGTGTTTGTCCTCTTATTGACTTACAAACCGTTAAGAATTATGACGAAACAACAAAGGAATGTAAATTCAACACTGCGAAACTTATTGATTCGTAACAGTAAATGTTAACTTAAGTTGATAGTACTTACTGGCTTACACACGTGTACCTATCAGTTATTACAAAACCATACTAGAGTTATAGACAAATGAACATATATGTATTAAAACAAGTGATTAATCACTTGAAATTGTATGAAACTAATAAAATAGAAAGCTATTAATAAATATATTGTTATTTTTCTCATTATAACATGGCACAGTAATAACAAATAAGTATTATTTCTTATTATTATGACACTAGTTTGTCTGTAGATCGGGTGGGTGCCCTTTCGTTAACCTTTCTTTGCTTGCGGTTATCCTTGCGGTTATAAAAGTAATGGTTAAGATGGCTTATATGGTAGGATTGGTAGGTTAAACAGTTTCGTGTATTTTTACATTAAAATAAATAATTCTTTTTGTGAATATATAGCCCATAGCAAACCCCAAAGAGCTTGAACTGCCGGTGAAGGAAAACGTGGAGCATGGTGGTAGCGTACTTTCTAGTACTCGGCTGGCTAGCTACCTCCCTCAAGTTGGAAATCTACCGCCAAGCATCTAACGGGGTGTTCTGGCAGCTTCACATGAGAGCCAGCTCCATTCCAGGCTAGATGTGTTTACCATCATCGACCACACCGTCACTTAACATCAGGTGAGCTGTGGTCAAACGCCTAGCCTGTCAACTATGAATTTAAAAAAACTGCTGAGCCTATGCTCTCTTCTAAGCGATTTAACACGGGCCGTGTTTAGTTTAGACACGCGTTGTTTATTATATCTTCGACCAAACCTGTGGACGGTGGTGGACGACTGATGGTTATCAGTTCGTGGCCTTCAATCCTTCAACCCTTCAAAAGATCATCTGCCATCACTCTGCGTGGCACCATGCCCTGAATAACTTCATTTAAAAGCTTGGGTTGAACTAAGCCAAATGGAGGATTGTGCTTATCATTATGAACAACTCTTAGTAAAGACACATCCCTGAAATCATGAAATAAAAAACTATTCCATACAGTAAGTTTGTTGACCTCGGACCTACTTTGTGAAGCCGATTTTTGTTTCGTGATTTTCGAGTTGTCTCCATAGTCATGGTCATGCGTTATGTGTTACCATCAGGAGAGTGTCCCTTTTGGCTAAGTACACCTGAATATATAAAAAGTTACTTATTTACTATCTCTATAATACTCTACGTAGTATTAAACGTTGCCTGTATTGCGGGTACTTTTAGCCAAGGCTCGAGGCGTGCGACTTTAAATAATTCCAGGTGACTTTTTCTTTTATACAAGTAATTTATTGACTTTAAACTGCAAAATAATAATAATAACATTTATTGCAAGCACCCATAGAACAATTGTCGATATTTTTAATTTAAAATTACTAAATAAATAGAAAATGAAGTCACAACTCGTGACGTCTGTTAGTTCATTTGGTTTATCTACACTACAGAACGGATTTCATGAAGGCTTATTAAGCGTTACAATTTATTCACACAAGGAAACCTACAAAATAAAATTAAATAGAATTTACCATTTAAATCATTTAGGTTTTTTTTAATATACCTACTATGGAAAGATTAGTTAAAGAAGTAATTAGTATCAACAGCCAGGCATTTCAAATCATTCAAAATCTAGAAACACTTCGAGAAAAATAATAATTACCAGCTATAAACATTTTAGTGAATAATTATTTATTAAATTGTTTTCGTTTTTATAATCAACTAGCTGCTACCCGCGTTGTTAACCGCTACATGTTTTCGGGATAAAAATAGCCTATGTCTTAATGTAGGGTCTCAGCTACCTCCATACTAAATTTCATCTAAATCCGTTTAGTAGTTTTAGCGTGAAAGAGTAACAAACATCCATCCATCCAAACTTTCAAATTGATAATGTTAGTGGGATAAAATGTTGAACTCTACGTATCTCCGCAACCCAGTTATTGTAATGAAAATATGTGACAAATGATAAGAGAGTTTAGTTACCAATATTGCGTAATTCAAAATTCGTTACAAATAAAAACTGAATATTTTGTGAGTATTTAACACACAGAATTTTATAGTAAACCAGCGACTTCGCACGGGTGCAATATAGATATTAATGTGGTGCATATGCATTTTGAATGTATTATATATAAACCTTCCTCTTGAATGACTCTGTCTATTGATGGAAACCGCATTAAAATCCGTTATGTAATTTAAAATATCTAAGCGTACAGACGGTGGGAAGCGATTTTGTTTTATACTATGTAGAGAAGCATAACTACTAGGTATGTTGTTAAGATGTTTATCTTCACTTATCAACGAACTCGTTTAGCGCATGCGCGCGCATCCTTATCACTTCGTAAACATGTCGTGCAAATGTGTGTGTGTATATCAATTCGTGTTACCAAGACCGTTGATTGGTATCTCCTGGCAGCATAGTATAGTACGCAGCTTTTTATGGATAGCTGGTGTGCAAATATTTATCATTTCAATGGGTACCTGTTTGATCAGAAGGTGATTGTCCTCTCGTTTGGATCAACATTTATGTAAATAGAGAAGCGTTTTGCATATTATCATGATGTATGATGAAAATATTCAGTACCGGGTACTGTAAAAATACAGGAAATCTTATTTTATCTTATATCTTTTTTTTATATTTTGTACGTAAAGTAGTTGAAAAATGAAATAAGTTTCAAGTTGAAAAAAAAAAGAAACTGCACTAAATGTGTGTAGTTATTGTAATAATTCCGAACCACATTTTGTGCAATTCCTTTGTAGACAAAAGTTTTATTTCATTTACCTTTTTTAATTTTTTTACATGAAATATTTTTTATAACTACTAATACAGTCCAGAGAGATGTTATGTATATGACATACTAGCTGCGCCCTGCGGTGTTACACGTTACATATTTTCGGGATAAAAAGTAGCATATGTTCTAATCCAGGGTCTCAGCTACCGCCATGCCAAATTTCATTCAAATCCGTTCAGTAGTTTTTGCGTGAAAGAGTAACAAACATCCATCCAAACTTTCACATTTATAATATTAGCGGGATTTATAAAGAAAACTCATCTATGTTGCAGTGACTTCGAGCAACAGCTATCGCCGTTCCTTATCCAGAACTCCTGCGACGACGATGTTTCCACTTCCCTGGACACCACAACAGAAAGCGTTCAAGACGTCGTTGTACAAGATAATGACAACTCAAATGGAAGGGTAGAACTGATGGACGCGTTTGACATTGTAGACTTCGAACAGAACGTTATGCCTGGCTTTATCAATGACAACAGCACATTCCAAAATACCGGTGAGTACTTTCGCCTATGCTTCAATCTCAGGTATTTTTGTCCAGTTAAACAAGGATTATTTTTTAGATAAGCACATGTTAGTTAGTCATAATAATATCGTTACAATATTTTTTTTATATTATACCTCGGGGACCGTTCAAATATTACGTAAGCACAGCGTCCAAAGGGGTGTGGGGGGTCTTTGCTTTGCTTATTTATATCGTCAGCAATGCCAAATGCAAATTATGCTAATTGTTTATTTTCCTTGTTATTGGCACACTTGGTATTTTACTCGTTCTCAAATCCTCTCAATACTTACGTTGCCAGGAAAAGATTTCGCTTTTAGCAATAGGGCTGTTAGTAAATCTAATTTTTACGTAAGCATAGGAGGAGGGAGTAAGTGCATTGTTTACTTTCGCTGACAAGAGGGAGGGAGGGGTTAATAATTACTAAAATTCTGCTCACGTAATACTTGAATGATCCCTTACTAGATTATTGTCACTCAATAATGTTTGTTAAAATGGGACTGTGCCGGCCATGTTGGAAGATCGTTGGGCCCAAATTACGATACAGTGGTTCCCTGAGGATGGCAAACGACCACCTGGACGGCCCAGACAGAGATGTTGGGGCGAACTTGAGTTCTGTTTGAAAGACTGGACTCCGGTTGCATAAAATAGAAAAACATGGGAGGACCTTTGCCCTGCTGTGGGACAGTACATATTGATAATAATAATGCTAACTGTTAATGAGCAAAAATCTTGACTGTTTTTCACTAAGTGTCAGAAAAGTAGAAAAAAAAAATAGTGACATGTAACACTGAAGAAAAAATTATAAAACGCTTCAATTGTTATGTTTTTAAATACTCATACAAATAATTAATATCCTTGTTTGACTGTAATACCATTATTTATGTAGATATTTCGATTTCCCAATTTTACGCATGTGGTGGCTTAATTATTATTAGAAATTAATAAGCATTTGCTGTGGCTTCAATAAGTTGAATAAGAAATAAATTTTAGTATTAGTAATAATGAGTGAGTGTCTCGCGTTTATTGGTGGAGAGATATTTATTATTAATACTAATATTGGACTTTTCTTTTTTGAGAATGGATCTAGTTGTTTGCTTTGGTGTTCTGGTATATAATCTATCTCCCTGATATACAATATTAAAACACTAGTGATTGACTCTAGTGCCTCTATAATCTGTATGTATTAAATATATGTAGATGTAGATATAACTCTACCCTTGATCAGCTTATGCTTTTCCTGTTTATTTATCTATCTAGTCCTTAATTTTTGAAACTGTATTTTCAGTCTTTCTAATAAGTTAGGGCTCTATAAATAAATGTTAAAAAAAATGATATAGTTTATAGATTATTACACGAAACGGTTACTAACCCTTAAGGTACTTCTTAATACTTATCATAGTAAACGACTTTCACTAAGGGATCAACTTAAAAATAATTCGCTAATATATAAGTCAAATTTTCTAATCTCTATCGCAGGTCAACAATCTGTCTGGGCAGGCATTAGTTCTAAATTTAAACAACTGTATTATCAACTCTAGATTCAACAAACCGAAAAATCGTCGCCAGTACTTAGATTAAACAGAAAGTCATTTATTAATTTTATTATTAAAACAGCTCGCTGATAAATTTCAACTACAAACTTTCGCTATCACAAATTATGTAACTTGTTATTACGTATATAAATCGTCGAGTTAAAAAAAAACTAGATATCAAATTGTGTCAACTTTATCTAAGGCATGTATTTGAATTCTGAGGGTTTCACAACTGCTCATTATAACTACATGACACTTGAGCAAATATTTACCGTCGAAGCGGATTTTTGGAATTATTTAATGTTGAAGGTCGACCTGATTGTTCTAGTTGAAGTAGTTCCACACACTTAACTAAAAACAAATAGTTATAACAATGTACATAATTATACTAAAAACTTTATCAAAAGCACAGTAGTTCATTTTGCATGCACGATTAACTTACCCCTTTAGAAATAACCAATAAGTCTATTTAGGGTTGATTCACATTGCACTGAACTGGGGTGAGACTTGAGCTATTATAGTCCTATGTAAGCGGAAAAAGTGTCGCAATGCCAAAATATCAAGTGATGTTACACAAGTCCATCACTTTATGCATTTCGGTGTTAAGTTTAAATTATGTAAAGTTTTTGTTTGTAATTATTTTATATTTTTGACTGATATTAAACTTTATTTTACGCTACTAATTTGAATATTTTGGCTTTCTATGCGGTAGTTGATTTTTAATACGTTTACAAACTTTTTATAGTGATGACGTAATAAAGTAGGCTGAATATGTATGCCATGTAAAACAAAAAAGTATACATAGCTGTTTTGAAACATTTGACTTTGACAATTGGCATGAAGTAAACAAATCTTATAGTATCATAGCCTCGTAAAAGCGATATCAGAGTCTGAGTAAGGATTAAAGTAAAATAATCCAGAAATTTGTATCAATAAAACGAAAAAACCTTATTATAAAATCCTTATAAATTATATTTTAAAAAAACTATGACGTTTAAAGAGTTTGAAACGTAAAAATAATGTATACGAATGTAATATTTCAAAATGGTTTTGGATCATGAATGGATGAATTAGGAATTCTTTTTTCTTTACATACCGAATTACGCATAGATTGCTTGTCGCTTTTCATAGCTGATGTGAGACAATGAGTAAAGCAGTCTAAATCAAACTTTGAATCAAACGTTGAAATCTAAAGCAAACTAAGTTTTGTGTAAATCGAATTAGAACTGACACGTACAAGCGGCAATTGTCATTGAATCTGCTTTGCATGAGTCTGATTGGCTTCAGATGTTTTTGTCTAACTTGGTTATGTGCGATGTGAATTATGCCTTAAGCCGTGCTATACGGTGATATTACTAGCTTCTCATCAAAATGACCTTGGTAATTTTTTTGTCAAGTAAGCAAGCTAGCATACAAGTACCACTGTCACTTCTCCATTATCTACATGGTAGGTAATCAGTATGGGGCATTTTGTAAGGTAAACAATACCCAAGTCTTGGCTTGGCGATTTCTTACCATAATAATATGACAATGGTCAAACTGGTCTACCTACCAAATAAATGTGTACAGTTGTACACGTTAAAAAATATCAAGGTCATCGCGTAAAGACGCTAGCAATATCACAGTGTAGCACAAGCTTTAATATAAAAAAACGCCTATCAACTTTTCGACGATACGAAAGAAACGTGTCGCATTAACTGAGACAAAGCATGTTTTTACCTAAAACAGTATTTCGGACGTTCTGAATGAAAATTAGTAAATGGTATGTTTCCACTGGCAGGTAAAGGCAACAGAAAACGTCGCCTATCCCAGACACCGCAAGTAACCGTCCAATCCAAAGTCCAGAAGCCAACAGTAAAACTACCCGCAAATACGATGCAAAAGCCCCAACTAGTCGTGAAGGCTCAACCACAAAGACCCGTCAAAGTATCTAACATACAACTGCTGAATCCCCAAACTAAAGTTTACTCGAAACCGGTCGAGTCAGTCGCGCCCCAGAGGAGAGTCATAAGGGTTGCGCCCATGGCGGGCAACCCCAGATCGATCTTGCTTCCCGTTACGATAAAAGACATGAAAGACTTGAAATCTATTAAAATTATAAACGCAGCTGACTTGAAGAACGCTGGTAACATCAAGTTGGCGGCGGCTAATCTGCTAGCGCAAGGGAAACTGGACCTTAAGGACATAAGACACGAATATGAGTACGACGTTGGGAACAATTGCGGTGAGTTATGTTGCTTTTTCGTGTATTTTAACCCTCGATGCAGAGTTGTTATGAGTTTAAAGTGTATATCTGTCAGTGTCATCGTAGCTCCCAAACGGCTGAACCGATATTGACATAGTTTTGTTTTTTGTAAGAAAGGTGACTTGAACGTCAGTGTTCATAGTTGTTACAAGAAAATCTGTTCAACTGTTTGAAAATTATATTCTTTTCTAATTGAGTCGACATTTAACGTGAAACATCGATTGGCACCGACTCGTATGCCGTGACAGCAGACGGCGTGACGCTTTTTTAGCCGTCATGTTCCTTCTTTGTCACTTCTCTCGATTCTCGTGTGTGTGTGTGTGTGTGTGCGTGCACGTATACACACTTTTGCTGTTTAGCTGTTTGTGTTTAACATCTGTCGGGCATCACGTCACGGGCAATTTTTTCTCGTATTATTCTTTTTTTTTTATTGTTACTTATTTACCTTGTATTTAAGTTATGTTTACTAGTAGTTCAGTTAAGATTACTCCTGCATATTACCATTGCAGCAATACCCAGTGCGTTAAAACGGAACAAAGTTCAGGGTATGTCTGCATTGACATCATTACTTCTAGACATTCGGCGTTCGGCGTCCCCTCGTTATCATCGTGTGTCTCGTTATTATCATTATATTTATAACTGGGCATTCTATATAATTATATTGGAGGACATTTAACACAGCGCCATCTAGCCCCAAACTAAGCAAAGCTTGTACTGTGGAAACCAGACAGCTGACAGAATACTTAAATACCTTTTTTTTTGTAAATGCATACTTATAATACATACAGTACACCTAGACACAGAACATACATCGATGTTGGTCACACAAATGTTAGCCCTGAATTAGGTATTTGTTTTGCTAACCTAAAAATATTCACAAAAACACGTGTTTTGAAACTAATTCCACACAGTTTTATCAAGAGTCACAAGTATTTTATAAGCTACCTAGATTTTAATATTATCTTATCTGTGCATAGTAAATTTTCCGTGCCGTTCTACTGCTAACATATTGTGATCTCCGACTAATTGACTAATTATTACTGACTACATAATTATTTGTTTTGAGTTCACGTGGGTTTACTTAAGACAAAGTTCACGAACGTAGTCACATACAAACTTGATAAGTACCAATAATACGTTAGATAATGCGTTAATTTTTTTTGCATTTATGGACTCTACTAGATTCGCTTTGCAGTTTCTTCTGCGTTTATCGAGGTAAAAGTAGCCTTAGTGTAATTTATGGCATCGAATATTATGTATTATTAGTATGTATTTACAAAAAAAAAAGTATTTATGTATTCTATCAGTTATCTGACTTCCATCACACAAGCTCTGCTTAGTTTGGGGCCAGATGGCGCTGTGTGTATAGTCCTATGATATTTATTTAATATATTTAAAAAAAAAACTGACCATGACTGACGGGTAGAGCGGGGCTAGTTGAGCACTTTTTCGTTTCATAAGCCATAGCTCCTAAACCTTATGTATTCTATCAGATAACTGATAGAATATAACTTTTTTTTTTGTAAATACATACAGAACACCCAGGCACAGAACAAACATTTGTTTATTCACAAAATGTTTACCCTGAGTGGGAATCGAACCCACACCCTACAGCTCTCAAGGCAGATATACTACCAATGAGCCATCGGGGCTGTCAAGTATTAAACATAATATACATAATACAAGTATTCTAGTTACAAAATTCCAAGCACGTAGACAAATCAAACCATCAATAATCAAACAAAACAGCAAAGAGCAATAAGAACTAACGGTACTCCCGCTTCTGATTAGACGGAACACATGGAGATATAATACGACATACGTACATAGTGTTAAAATCAGAACGCTAATTTTTGTGTAGCCGGGTAAAACAGTCCAACCTAATTTCCAAGAATATGGAACGACCTTCGCCGTAACCCACCATACGTAATTTCTGGCTTATGCTTTGTTACATGTAATCCGCATATAAGTCTGTGATGTGCTTTTTCGTTTGGCTTCTGTCATTCTCTTTTAAATAAATTATGGAATGACGCCGGTTCTGTTATAATATTTTGATAACTGATTGAGGTAGTGTTTAACTTAGTGAATTCATCGAAACAACCTAGAGATCCTATTTGTTAATCGTTCGGATAGTTTTCGCATATGAGTGTAGTCGGTTTTCGAACGACATTATTCGACAGGCGGAAATATTCATATGCCAAACTCACGACGCGAAATTAACACATTTTTTTTTTAAAACAGTAACCTAACTTTGTCTGAAATACTGATAATGAAGCCTGGACTGGACCATGACAACGAATTGATTGGTATACTAACTCTATCAAAAGTCACAAAGTAACGAGCGCCAAAGCAGTGATGCCCTGGACTTTGTTTTGTTACTTAAAGTTCTGTGTATCGCTGCGATGGTCATGGACAGGCGTTATCTCTTACCATCAGGAGAGCGTCTCGTTCGTCTCATTACTATTTACATAAAAAATAAAAAATACCTCTAACAACATACATAGAGAACGTTATATTTCCATTAAGAGAGCGTTTCAATCATCTCACTACTTTTACATATAAAAGATATGTAAGTACATTGTAGTAGGTGTTTGGTTGTTTGGCTGCCTCGAAACGCTTGATTGGAAGCAATTGTCCAAACGCTGTCGTAACCGATACGCTGTATTGACTAATGTACTTGTTGGTCTGGATTTGTAGTATCTTTATATTGAATAATATATGAGTTTTATCCTGTGGCTTTACCTGCGATATTTTGCTATACCAGTAGCAGATATATTTTTTTTTAATGATCATGTTAAGCGATAATGTGGTCAAAAACATGGAACGGGAACTGAAATTTGAAACTTATTTTCGGTATTTCTTGTTGTCAGACTGTCTGTTAGCGCATTTGGTAGTAATTCTGCTCTGAGCTATGGGGCTAGGGTTCGATTTTCACCCAGGACAATTATTTATATGATTTATTTAATTAATAAATTAGAAACGGCTAATAGACATTTGTACAAGAAAAATAAAATTATGCTCAATATAGAAATAATAAAATAACTATAAAAATTTTTGATTCTGCATTCTCCTCAGAAGATGCCAAGCATGCAAAAGGATAATATATTTATTAATAGATGTTTTTTCTGTGTCTCGGTTTTCCGAGATATGCATAACCGAACGCTTGTAGCAACTACACGCAATAATTCGCGTCAATTTTTGCACGAACCGTTGCATATACTCAATACAGCAGATTTACACAATTGACCATTCCACCTTAGATTTTACACAAACTACCGAAAATATGAGTATTTTACTTAAATTCCTCCGCCCACACTTGAACCACATAAATGACAAGCGACGTTTCAAGCGGGCAGACTTAAAACTGCATGTAGTTGTCTCAAACACTCGTTTGTACCTACATGGCCCCTCTGTGATATACCATCTATGGTTGTGTACTGTATTTTGGTACAATGCTCTCAGTAATTGATGTAATCAAAATCAGAGACCAAATGCTTTAACTGGACTCAAGTGGTAAAATATGAAGAATTGTAATTTTATTACCTACTCAGTAAGAACAATATTAACTAGTAAGAAAGTACTGTATGGTATCAGCGTTGCCAGACGTCCCGATTATGTCAAAATTAAATGTCCCGCGCGGGACCGGCTTAGGCCCGCTTTTCGGGGATAACTCGGCCGTGCGTGCAGCGTGCTGAAGAAACGCGGGATAAGCGCGCGGGAGAGAGAGAAAACTTCTGATTATTTACGTTTTTTTACTATGTCCCGCTTCCGACGAAAGGATTCCGCTTTTTTCACTCAAAAAGTTCCAAAATCCCGACATGGCAAAAAAAATATCTGGCAACGCTGCCTGGTATGTAACTGCGTATGCCCGTTAACAGGGTCAATATCTCGAGAAATACTTTAAAAAAAACTACACGTGTACAAATAGGTATTCCTACATCAACCTAATGGAGTTTAGTGTTGAGATTGCGAATGACAAGTTAAGTTATAAAAGCACTCGCAGCGGCCCGAGGTGTTACCCGCAGAAAAAAAAATTGGTATAAAAAGTATCCTGTGTTAATCCAGGCTATCTCCATACCAAATTTCATCATAATTGATCCAGCCGTTTGAGTGTCAAGAAGTAACAAACAGAAACACACTGATAAACTTTCGCCTTTATTTTTACTTGGTGGTAGATCTTCTTAGCAGGAGGTCGTCTAGGTAGGTTCCACCACAGTACCAGATATTCTACCGCTAAGCAGTAGTGTGTAAACATTACTGTGTTGCGGTTTGAAGGGTAGGTACTACAGCTAGCGAAATTACTGGGTTGTTGAGACTAACCATCGAAAGTCTCAAGGTAATGAGCGCCAAAGCAGTGATGGACTTTGTTTTGGTATTCAAAGTTCTGTGTATTGCTGCTATGGTCATGGACAGGCGTTATCTCTTACCGTCCCGTTCGTCTCATTACTTTTTACATAAAAATAAAATTAGTGTGATGGAGGCTTCAAACGATATGAACAACAAAGAAAAGGATCAAAAAGATTCGAAGAATGTGTCTTTCGCAAAAAATCCCTTTTGCAAAATGTGCCCTTCAGAAAATAACAATTTTTATACTAACTAACTGAAGCTAATTCTGTGTATCGGCATTATCCTTATAAATGACTCGACTTTAATAATACAAGGCAAACCATGCTTGAAATCTCGAAACAAGTCTAACCGGCTTCTGGTTCAGTATCTGATTGACATTTTTAATAGAAAGTTATTGCTATACTTGATGACAATTCGTTTTCGATTATCTGTTGTAACACAATGAACATATAACTATTTATAAGTAGTGTGTAGTTTACGAATAATATTAAAGGACTGATTTAAATTGAATGTTAATCCTGATAATCACACTAATGTAATACAGGCGAAAGTTTGTGAGTGTTTGTATGTTTTTTTACTTCCTCACACCCAAACGGCTGGACCAATTTTGATGAAATTTGGTATCGAGGTAGTTGAAATCCTAAATGAACACATGGGCCACTTTTTATCTAGAAACAATTCTGCGGATAACACCACAAGACGCAGCTAGTACTACAAATGTGAATGTTTGTATGTTTGTTACTCAATCATGCAAAAACGGCTGAACGGATTTGGATCAAATTTGGCACACATATAGTTTGAAATTACTTGAATTAACATATAGGATACTTTTTTATACCGGGATAATGTTAGGTTCTGTGTGTGGGATTGTCCAAAAACTCCACGACACAAGAAGTTTGGTAAAGATGTGTCTTACGGGACATTATTCCGGAATACACGGTATATTTTATATTAATCTAGGTAATTAAGTAGCGCAAATTTAATTGCTCTTTTGTTACTTACACAATCATGTTGGCTCATTGGTAGCATGTCTGCTTCAAGAGCCGTGAGGCGTGGGTTCGATTCCCACCTAGGACAAGCATTTTGTGATATAAACCAAATATTTGTTCTATGTCTGGGTGTACTGTATGTATTATAAGTATGTATTTACAAAAAAAAAATAAGTATTCTATCAGTTATCTGACTCCCATAGTACAAGCTTTGCTTAGTTTGGGGTCAGATGGCGCTGGCGATGGAACTCAATTCTTAAGTCAACGCGGACGAAGTCGCGGGCACAAGCTAGTAGAATAATATTAACAGTTCGAAAAACTGGTTTTTGACCTCCTGTTGTCAAAAGCATATTATATATTTTACTTGGTGGTAGATTTCCTTAGCAGGAAGTCGTCTGGGTAGGTACCACCGCAGTACCATATATTCTGCCGCCAAGCAGTAGTGTAAACATTACTGTGTTCCGGTTTGAACGGTACTGCAGCTAGCGAAATTACTGGGCTGTTGAGCCTAACCATCGACAGTCTCAAAGTAATGAGGGCCAAAGCAGCGGTGCCCCGGACTTTGTTTTGGTATTCAAAGTTCTGTGTATTGCTGCAATGGCCATGGGCATGCGTTATCTCTTACTATCAGGAGAGCGCATCGTTCGTTTCATTACTTTTACATTTTTTTTAAATGCAATTGAAAAAACTATTTTTAATATTTGAATTTAATGACAATTTCTTACGTATTCATCAGTTTAACATTTTTTACTTTTTTATGGCGAAAAGGTAATTTCTGTTCTATTCTGTTCTGTTCTATGAGTGCTAGTGCCGTCGACGAGCTAATCTAAAAAGATTTATCCCTTCAGATGATTCAGGCAGTGACCGCAGTGACGATGAAGATGATCATCAACCCATGCCTGATAGCAGAAACGGCTACCCTCGCCTGGTGCTCACTGCTGAGGAGAGGCGCTTGCTAGCCAAGGTAACAGCTTTCAAGCAATGTAAAGATTGATCTGATATTTGGTACACCTTTAGGTTTGATGACAATAAAATTTAACATATTTAGTACTAGCTGCGCCCCTCGGTGTTACCCGCTACATGTTTTCGTGATAAAAAGTAGCCTATGTGTTAATCCAGGGTCTCAGCTACCTCCATACCAAATTTCATTCAAATCCGTTCCGTAGTTTTTGCGTAAAAGAGTAACACACATACTCACAAACTTTCGCTTTTATAATATTAGTAGGATGATTGGAAATCCAAGATGGCAACCGCCACAAAATGGCGGTTTACATATTTTTTAATTTTTTATTACTCTTAATATGGGTATCAAATTATTGACTAGTAGAATAGAAAACACTTTAAAAAATGCAAATTCAAAATGGCCGCCAACAAAATGGCGGAAACCATTTAAGTTAAACATTTTTTTTACTTTTTATTTTGTTGGCAGGAGGGCATCACTCTTCCCTCGAGCTACCCACTAACGAAGCACGAAGAGCGCGAGTTGAAGAGGATCCGACGCAAGATCAGGAATAAGATCTCCGCGCAAGACTCTCGCAAGCGCAAGAAGGAGTATGTTGACGGACTTGAAGACAGGTCAGTGAAAAAAGTTTACCCATTTCGTAATTTTTTCCACTGCTACATTTTTCGGTGTAAAAAGTACCCTATGTGTTAATCCAAGGTGTCTGCTACCTCAATACCAAATTCCATCAAAATTGGCCCAGCCGTTTGAGCGTAAAA
Source organism: Biston betularia (assembly GCA_905404145.2). Lineage (NCBI taxonomy): Eukaryota > Metazoa > Arthropoda > Insecta > Lepidoptera > Geometridae > Biston > Biston betularia. Next base: position 5,629,871 of record FR989877.1, read on the forward strand.
AAAGTCACAAGCATGACTTGCACTTTATAATATTGGTGTGACCAGCCAACCGTCCCGACTTTGCACGGATATAGAAACTTTCTAGAAACAATAATAAATTGGTAGTGAAAACTTTATAAAAGTCTGATACGGAATTTTGAAACACTAAGCGAGAAAACAGACACGTGACACGCAAATATGCGCGACAATCTCCTTAAAAATAGTATATAGAATCAGGATGTAACCCTATTTGTAGCGATGATAGCTCAGTGGTTAGCGTGGTAGGTTCGCATGCCGAAGGGCGCGGGTTCAAACCCCAACAATGAGCTTGAGCTACCGGTGAAGGAAAACATCGTGAGGAAACTATAGCATGGTGGTAGGGTACTTTATAGTACTCGGCAGGCTAGCTACCACCCTCAAGTTTGAAAATCTGCCGCCAAGCATCTAACGGTGTGTTCCGGCTGCCGCACTTGAGAGCCAGTTCCATTCCAGGCTAGGTGTGCTTTACCATCTTCGACCACACCTTCACTTAACATCAGGTGAGCTGTGGTCAAACACCTAGCCTGTCAAACATAAAAAAAAAAAAATGCATTCCAAATTTCATCCAAATCCATTGATTGATTATTATGTGCAAAAAGTTTCGTATTTATAATACTATTTACAAGTAATATTACAAGTTTAATGAGTATCGACCATTATGTGGTACAGTTATTGAATAAATACATACAAAAACAAATACTTTTAGAACATTATTATGTTTATTTTAAGATTCTTGTTCGCATAACCAAAAAACAAATAACAGAGGATTTCTTGTGTCCTTTGACATATTTCTAAATATATGCATCATATTTGGCCACATCGTTCCTTGCCAACTTGCCAACAGATGTGTTGGTCAATCGCGGACTTACACGTCAAAAATGTGTAGTCATCTTATTCGACCACGTCAGACTGTTAATGTTGATCGAAGTTGCATCAGCTAGTATAATTGCAACAAACAAGGGCGACAACTATGACTAAATGGGACAATAGAGAGCTATATCATTATTGTATACATTAGTTTTTTTTTAAATATATCATTGGCAGGCTAGGTTAGGTTAGGTTACAAAAAATAAGGTTAGGTTAGGGACCACAGCAGCAGCTCACCTGATGTTAAGTAACGGTATGGTCGAAGAAGGTGGGCTGATGATATTATCCAGGTCTCAGGAAACGACTGGATCAATACAGGAAAGGACAGGGATTTGTGTGTGTTGTCTTTACCCATAAAGCGACTCATATTTTAGAAAAAAATTATTAAGATTAAGCAATAACAATTTAAATGAACTCAAAATTTGGAATAAATGTCTTTTTTATTATTATGGTCGAAGATGGTACGCTTGGAATGGCAGTGGCTCTCAAGTGAGGCTGCCGGAAGACACCGTTAGGTGCTTTTTTTTTATGATTGACAGGCTAGTTGTTTGACCACAGCTCACCTGTGAAGTGAAAGTGTGGTCGAAGATGGTAAAGCACACCTAGCCTGGAATGGAACTGGCTCTCAAATGAGGCTGCCGGAACACACCGTTAGATGCTTGGCGGCAGATTTTCAACTTGAGGGTGGTAGCTAGCCAGCCGAGTACTAGAAAGCAACCGTACCACCATGCTATGGTTTCCTCACGATGTTTTCCTTCACTGGCAGCTCAAGCTCATTGTTGGGGTTTGAACCCACGCCCTTCGGCATGCGAACCAACCGCGCTAACCACTGAGCTATCATCGCTACAAACGGTACTAGTACGGTACGGTAGTGCTTAGCGGTAGATTTTCAACTTGAGCGTGGTAGCTAGCTAGTTGAGTACTAAAAAGTACTCTGCCATGATGCTATGGTTTCCTCACGATGTTTTCTTTCATCGGCAGTTAAAGCTCATCGTTAAGCCATACCATACCCATAGCTTTAAGTAATAAAACAATGTCCAGAGCAGGGTAATTTTGTTATCTATTCACTCTTTTCTAGAACATCTCAGGAATGTACTTAATCGGACAGATAAATGTGTTTAAAATGAAACCCTATTTTGTAACTTGTGACTTTGTTGAAAGTATACTTTTGTTTTAAAAAAATCATTCCTTTTTTCTTTTTGTAACATAGCGGAATTCAGATAAAAATCTGTTTAAAAAAAAATGTGTTTTGCATTTCAGAGTGAAACAATGCACAGTCGAGAACCAGACGTTGATGCGGCGGATAAAGATTCTCCAGTCACAGAATCAATCTCTCAGCGCACAATTGAGAAGGCTACAGGTAGGATATTAGTTGCGTTGCCCAGTATATTTCTGTTTTAATTAGCAGTGATCGAATCAAATCGACATTGAGTATCAAACAAATAAAAGCTGATTGACTTAGCAAATTTGAAGTTTTGGCGGTAATGCGTAAAAATCATGTTGCTTAAAGTAGTCAATTATACGCAGAAGTTTTATGTAAAAATATTGAGATGAACGATGCGCTCTCCTAATGGTAAGACACAACGCATGTCCATGACCATTGCAGCAATACACAGAACTTTGAGTAGCAAAACAAAGTCCGGGGCATTGTTGTTTTGGCGCTCATTACTTTGAGACTCGATGGTTAGTCTCAACAGCCCAGTAGTTTCGCTAGCTGCAGTACCCTTCAAACTGGAGCACAGTAATGTTTACACACTACTGCTTGGCGGCAGAATGTCTGGTACTGCGGTGGTACCTACCTAGACGACTTCCTGCTAAGGAAATCTGCCACCAAGTTAATTCGTTTATTGTGGTAAAATATCTTTTTTTTTTCCAAAACTCCGTAAAAGCTTCTAGTAAAGTAACCACTGCGTAACTACGACATGGACGGGATTTTACTGTGACTTTGTGTGACTGATCTACGTAGGGTTAATTTTTTTCACAAGAAACTTGAAAATATTGAATTTTGACACCATAGGATTAGGTCGGAAAAAAATCATTTCGCAAATTTCACCTCTGTTTTCGATTTCAGAAAGTGCTGACGAGCGTAACGGGTGGTCCGAGCGGTAAGACAGCACAGCCGGCGACGTGCTTGCTGGTGCTACTGCTGTCGGTAGCGCTAGTGGCGCTGCCATCCATGCGGGAAGAGGCACACACTCGCGCGCGCTCTGACGCGCAGCCCTCGCCCGCCGTCACGCGCGCGCTACTCGCAGCCAACAGTGAGTATACGTCTTATATATTATAGTGCTGACGGCAAACCCAAATCGTCAAGTCGGCGCAATCATACCCCGACGACAGTAAGTATACCTACATTTACATATAGTGCTGACCGTGGTACAAGTCAACGCAGCTCTGCTCTAAGCCAACAGTAATTATACGTGTAGGACTGTAGCTATAAAGTGCTGACGGTCCGAGCGGCAAGTTAGCACAACTTTGCTCTCAGTAAATATAATTAGTGCAGATAAGTGTATGTAGTGCTGACGGTCCGAGCGGCGAGTCAACGTAGCTTTGCTCTAAGCCAATAGTGAGTATACGTGTAGGACTATAGGTATAAGTGCTGACGGTCCGAGCGGCAAGTTAGCACAACTTTGCTCTCAGTAAATATAATTAGTGCAGATAAGTGTATGTAGTGCTGACGGTCCGAGCGGCGAGTCAACGTAGCTTTGCTCTAAGCCAATAGTGAGTATACGTGTAGGACTATAGGTATAAGTGCTGACGGTCCGAGCGGCAAGTTAGCGCAACTTTGCTCTCAGTAAATATAATTAGTGCAGATAAGTGTATGTAGTGCTGACGGTCCGAGCGGCGAGTCAACGTAGCTTTGCTCTAAGCCAATAGTGAGTATACGTGTAGGACTATAGGTATAAGTGCTGACGGTCCGAGCGGCAAGTTAGCGCAACTTTGCTCTCAGTAAATATAATTAGTGCAGATAAGTGTATATAGTGCTGATGGTCCGAGCGGCAAGTCAGCGCAGTTCTGTTTTCAGTGAATAATTAGTGCAGGTAAATGTATATAGTGCTGACGGTCCGAGCGGCAAGTCAGCGCAGTTCTACTTTCAGTGAATAATTAGTGCAGGTAATTGTGTATAGTACTGACGGCGCGAGCGGTATGTCAATGCAGCTCTGCTATTAATCAAGGATAAGTATAGTTACTTATATGTATATAGTGCTGACGCTTCGAGCGAAAAGTTAGCACAGACTATGAGATTTTAGAGGAGAAATCGTGATAAAAATTATTTATAAAAACTCAATTCAGCTACTAGATTACATATTAAGAAAAAAAAAATATTTTACACTGAAAATTTAATAATTTTTTAACTATCTGTGAAATTAAAACAAAATTTAGTATGCATATAAAATGCGATATATGAAACGTCCATTGTTTTTAGTAATTGGAGCTCGGTGATTTTGGTCATGTGCGAACATATCAACTCTTGAAGCGCGATGACATCCTTTGTAATAATATTTATGTATGCGGCACGAAAACTATGTAACACGATAATAATCACAAATATTACGTTTACATTCGTTTGTCTCCTAGGTACTATCACGTTTATTCTGATAAGTTATCAGTGTTTATTTTAATGTTAGTGTAAAATAGCTACTTTACCGCCTTTGATTGTACCTATTCAAGGTTTTTTTTAGTTGACATGCTAAGTTTTTGACCACAGCTCACCTGACGTGAGCTTTTGATACTTGTTTAAAAAAAAAAGTATTTATGTATTCTATCTGTTACCTGACGTCCATCACACAAGCTCTGCTTAGTTTGGGGCCAGATGGCGCTGTGTATAGTCCTACGATGTTAAGTAACGGTGCGGTCGAAGATGGTAAATCACACTTAGCCTGGAATAAAACTGGCTCTCAAGTTAGGCTACCGGAACAGACCATGGGATGCTTGGCGGCAGATTTTCAACTTGGGGGTGGTAGTACCTACTAGAAAGTACTCTACTATGGTTTCCTCACGATGTTTTCATTCGCCGGCAGCTTGAGCTCATTGTTGGGGTTTGAACCGACCACGCTAACTACTGAGCTATATTGGGTTCGATTCCTATCCAGGATAAAAACAACCATAGCGTGGTGGTAGGGTACTTTCTAGTACTCGGCTGGCTAGCTACCACCCTCAAGTTGAAAATCTGCCGCCAAGCGTCTAACGGTGTGTTCTAGCAGCCTCACTTGAGAGCCAGTTCCCCATTCCAGGCTAGGTGGGCTAACTTCGATTACACCGTCACTTACCATCAGATGAACTGTGGTCAAACACCTATCATGTCAACCGTAAATAAAGACAGGAAAATTTTATAGAAATGTACCTACCCAACAATGTATCACGTAACTGTACAAAATTCAGATATTGTCGGATTTAAGTTTACGGTTCACTTATTTTAAAACTTTCGTATTGCACAACCACGAATGTTGCATCTTGGATAACATTTTAATTGCTTTAGTATTACATAATAATATCGCATTGCATGTTTGTTGAAAATTAGTCGATTTCTAGTTAAAAGTGAAACTAGATAATAAATAGCATCGCGCCCAGCAGTGGTTTGTCCCGCGGTATTTCTCTTGTTGGTATAAGGGCAAGGGCAGGCTACACATCTTGAAGAACATTATAAACTCAGACTCAAACTTTAGACGCGTTGGTCTCTTTACGATATTTTTCGCACCGTTCAAAGTCACCTTTTTAGCTACAAGCGATTTATAAATAAATATCGTAGGACATTACACACAGCGCTATCTGACCCCAAACTAAGCAAAGCTTGTACTATGGAAGTCAGGTATTTGATAGAATACTTAATTTATTTTTTTAAATATATATTATACTTATAATAAATACAGACCACCCAGACGCAGAACAAACATTTGTTTATACTACAAAATGTCCTGGGTGGTAATCGAACCCACGCCCTACAGCTCTTGGAGCAGACATACTTCCAATTAGCTAACAGAGCTGTTTTTTTGAAGCCATGACTACAAGATTGGCAGACGTTTTAACAACTAGGATGCTTCACTTTATTACTTGTTTCCATAAAATAAAATAAATAAATGTTATAAGACATCACACAGGGCCATCTAGCCTAGCACTTCAAGCCTCGAGCCTCGACGTAAGGTCGCCTGTCTGTCGGCATTCTACCGGATACATTTCGGAGATTGTGCCTTGGAGTTGCACGACTTGGTTCCCCCTGCCCCTTTTTACTACCGGACGGCCAGACAAACGCGACCGAGGCGACACCCGTACATGGTGGATGTTCCCCATGTGCGCACTAAGCGCTTTGAGTCCACATTCTTTATTCGCACAGCTAGGATGTGGAACTCTTTGCCGGAGTCTGTGTTTCCCGAAAGGTACAATATGAGTGTCTTCAAACTCGGTAAGCGTGTTCCATCTTAGACCGGATGGATGCTTCACATCAGGCAGGATGTGGTCAAGCGCGAACCTATTCAATATTAAAAAAAAAAAAAACTTAGCAAAGGTTGTTCTACTATGGTATCTAAATAACTGATAGAATACTTAAATACTTTTTTTTTGTAAATTCATACTTACAATGTATACGGAACACCCAGACACAGTACAAACATTAGTCGTCACATAAATATTTGTGTTGGTGGGAATAACCCACCTCTTGATCAGATATTCTACCAAATGAGCGAAAAGGGCCTTAAAATAACTTTAATTTATTTCTTATTTATTCATATTTTATTTTAATTTAATTTAAATATTGGAGAACATCTTAATTTTAGTTAAAATGTAGAATGTTTGTCAACAGAAATGGCGCTCGACGAGACCGTCATAGATGACGGAGAATTCAATATGGACGAACTGATCACATTCAATCGCCCACACTCTGATCATGATTACCAAATCGTCAAGAACCTCGAGTCCAACAAGGCACTCCCTGGAGGATACGTGGACCTCCCAATAGATGAGGACTGGCCTCCGAACCTCAAAAAACGCATGAAAAAATTGGAATTCGACTACGAAGACGGTAAAGATTTCATCGTCCCACCCATCATCAAAGAAGAAAGTTACGAAAACAACAACAAATTCGACTTGAAATTCAAAACGGACCCCGATTATGATTTTATGGATAAAGGATTTTTGGCAAACACGTTAATTTCGACTGGCAGGAAACTCGGACAGCTGCTAGACTTGTTCCCCCCGGTGCCGGTGAAAAGCGAAGATTTGGTGATAGAGGAGATCTCAGATTACGACGAAACTAGAAACGTTACAGATATTAAAAGTTTCGTCGTAAATGGCGTCTTGAACGATTTCTAATTCTATCTCAATGCTTTTTTTTTAAACATTTAATCCTTCGTTTCTGTTAAAATGTACTGTTCCAGTTTTAATGTTTCTTTTATAGCTGTCTATGAAATTATTCCTTTTTTTAGATTTAAGAGATTTTTAGTGTATTTCGGATTACTGTTATCGTTAGAGGGCTGTTCCAGGAAGGAAAGAGTCGCTAGAATTAGTTTTAACAATTATGCTAGTGAGAACTACACGTTGAATGATTTTATTTAGACTTAAGTATTATTTTAGATGTATGAATCGAGTTAGTCTGAAAAAAATGTTGGATATATTTATTTTATGGTTCAAAATTAATATAATGAAATCAGATATATTTTTTATTTAAATTTTGCTTGTATAAGTGCGATTTATAGTTTTTTAAGCATTTTTGTGTTGTTCTGGTGCAATTGTAAGGAAGTGTAGATCGACAATTTCGGTCTTAGCTGTTAAGTACATATTCGTGTTTAAAATTACTTTTTATTTCACCTACTTACATTTGACGATAAACTGTTAAGAACTAAAATATAAGATCATAATTAGTTCAAATAAAGTAAATAATCATTTTAATTTGTTTTTTAATTATACCTTATAGAGTATAAGTACCTAATATAGGTATAGTATTTAGGTAGGTACCTATCTACTAATAAAATTGACTTATAGGTAATATGCTTCAGAGCCGTAAAGTGGCTAGGCTATTGGCATTTTAAAGAATACACTGTAGCAGCCGATTCAATTAAAAGTCGACATCGCCCTCGGCAAGCAGTGGTGCTAGTGAGACGACAGACGACGCGTGACGCCATCTCGCGTATGTAATATCGCAACAACAATACACTTCCGTACAGGATCGGGCGACGTACGAGTTATCGAGTAGACGGACGCGTTTCATGTAACTCAGTAGATATGTATTTTTTTTTTCTATTACTTTCGTGTGCGCCCCTAGTCGGTCTTAAGAATAACAAGACACTATACTATGGAGAGTGTGCTCTACAACTATGCACAGCGAACTACACAGCAACTCTACAGCAAAATTAGGGCATATGTATGACCTAATTTTGCTGTTTTACTAGATAGGTAGGTAGGTACTACACGCGACACGACGCTCAATAAAAAGCGCACGAGCACTAAACGATTCCTTATGAGTACCTACCTACTTAGTGTTGACGTGTGGAACTCGCCTGCTTTTGTTTCCAACTTATTAAAACTCTGGATTGTTCAAGAAAAACGTGAATAAGTAGGTATACCTACTTATCGACTTCGGCCATATTAACGCTTTTCATTTAAGATTACCTATGTCCAAAAGCATGCCATGTCTGCTGTAATAAAACACAAACTGGAAAAAAAGAATAAAACCAATTTCTTATAATAAGCTTTATTTAATTACGAGTTAACAAATTTTGAATAGGGTTGTGACCTTAACTGAAATACATGTCAAATTGCGTACGCAAACTTTACCATACATCTTACAGAAAAAAAAATAAACACTGAGAACTGTTCTATGAATAGTAATATTTATTTTTATACTTACAATAAGAATTCATTTTCAAAAGCATCATCATGTATTATAATACATAAAAGTTAATAACTAGCTCCAATATCTCCGTGCGTCCTCAAGCTGGCTCACTGAACATGTCTTACTTAGTAAGCGAAGATTTAAAAATTAAATTAACTACAAAGTACACTCCTAGAGCTCAGACCGCCTCGCTTGCCGTGGCCTCGACTAAACGTCTCGACCCTTTCTCGTTCTACATTTTTGGTGCAGCGTTCGTAATAAATAAAATAATAATTGTTAAGATAATTTTTTACATATCAAAAGTCGTAAATCGAAGAACGCAATGAAATAAAGTAGTGCCACATTGTTATTGTTACATGTGAGTTTAGTCTACACGTTTATTCGCTTAGGTGACTGGGAATACGCGACGCCGATATCCCCAGTGCGAGATGAAGTGTTTCTTAACTAACCCTTGTAGAAATACCTACTCTTTCCACACACCCACGCTAGCGGCGACTCTTGTTACACAATAATTTAGGTACCTACTTCAAACACTCAAGAGCTTAATCTTTCATTGTAATAAGATCACACAATTTGACTTCGATTTTCAATACCCAATCTAATTTGATTATTCTATCTAGCAAATAGAAAGTAACAATTAGGTACAACTATGGTATTTAAATTGTATGACAGAATTATAGTTTTTATTTTTATTACATTCGATTACATTGCAATGATGTACATAGTTAACGATTCATTTAACGAGAAGAATACTTCAAATTTTCACAATATTAATACATAAAAAAACCATTAGGTACTTGTGTGGATTTAAAAAAATCGTCATTTACATTATGATTTATCGACAATATTTGAATTAGCTATAATATATACTTTTTTTTTCTAAAAATATGAAACGACACAACAAGATGTTTTTTTTTTATGTTATAAAACATTTTTAAACGTTACTTAGTCGAAATGGATTACTCCTAATGCGGGAATACAAATTTTGTGATGACTACATATATGTGACTAATCCGAAATACCTTACAGAGTGTCTATCGATCAGTAGAATGCCGACCATGCGTGTGACCACGTCGCGAGCCAGCATTGCACTGAAGGAATAACATTCAACTTACTGCTACACAAATCACGCTTGCCAAATCTTTGCCGCTTCCAGTCCAAGCAAAAATATACAAATGTTTCTCTAAAGCTGTACAATTTTTACACCATCGACTTAGCGACCGAGGTCCTGTGGCCATGAATACTGAACTAGGTGAATTTATTGCATGACTTCATCTTCATGGCCGCTGACCGCGGTGGGGACGCACGCTTCCCGATGACAACGTACCTCAGTCTATTCGTAATAAAACTCCATCGATACTATAACCATCCCGAGTGCATGTCGCGGTCGAAGTCGCCGACACATAACTCGATCAAAATTTCATCAGCTGACACTATAATCTACGTAAGACTTAAGCTATTTTGATAGCTCTGAGTTACTTATTTTAATCGAGTTGCAATCACGTGTCGTTTCATAAGACGCAACGTTTGGAATGAATACGACGACATCGTCCGCTACTCAGCTCTTTGCTAAAGTCTATTCAAAATGATATACTTCGATAGTAACACTAGGAAAGAAAGGCGAATTGTAATAATACAAATTGACGAAGAGTCCAGAGTCGCTTGTTTATACACAATGTGAAATGTCTCATTCAGTCTTGTAGGAATTATGCCTGACCACTCGGGACTCGATTGGGTTACACCGATTGAAACAAATATTACATTTTTCATAATATACTATTGTATGTAATGAATTTATACATAAATTATTGCACGTTCAAACATTCATGTCATCAAAGATCAACGCATTTGCATACATGGAAATATCTATTTTTTTGTCATAAATACCTATTAGCTTATTTGACACTGGAAAAATGAAATGTCACGCCTTCGAAAAATCAATTTAACACTACCAATAAAACTGTGCAACATGTACCAAAATCGCTCTTCAAAATGAACGACCAGATTTTATCATTTTTTTAGTTGAAGTGCTTTTATGTAAGCAGTGTTTTTACACAAAAATTTTCGTAGCAGAAATTATTTCAAAATTGCACTAGCATTAGTAATTAAAATTTAAAGGCGTACTTTTATTATTCCATTGCCATAAATACGACTCATTTAATACCAATTAATAATATTTAAGTTAGATAAAATTCTTTTTATTGCATGAAATCGCCAACTTCTCGTAAATTAAAAACTACGGGCATAAATAAAGATAGGAAGTGCATGTGGCATCTCTTTAGGAACGGAGCCAATACAAATATTCAACATTCGTTTCGCACAAACTGAACTTAGGTTTAGCCTTGACTAAATTAAGTTAAAACCTAGAAATACGCGCATTCGACGCCTATCGAATATCAAGAACACTTGATACAAAGCAACTAAGCTCTATAAAATGCACAGTCAACCACCAAAAAACGCCTAATCCCATCAAAATATCTGAAACAACCAGACTTCCAGGCTTCTTTTTACATTAAAACACAATAGTGCTGCGCCATTTCGTTACTTGCCTTTATCGATATCGATTCAAGTATATGGACATCAATTAACCAGATAAATATCACGACCTGCATTAATAACTTAAGATCAAATGTTCACGATATTCAACTCGACGCACACGAGGAACCGCACACACACATACAAAGTCACGATAATCCCTATATTATGGTAATTCACTTATGTAACAAAATGATTACTTTGCTTTCACGGTAATGTAACTCACAAATCATATAAAAATAAAATAACTGCTTCATTTATATGGGGAAAAGCGATACAACTACTCGATAAGTATTTTTATTTATTTATTTATAAACTACAGCTGTTTACGATAATAATAATATATTGTTTTATTATACAAATCAGAAGATTCGTTCATTCTATGTATGTCTTGGAATGGACATAATGTGTGGAAATTAATGTCGATGAGGTAAAACAAGTCTCCATTCTAGTAAGATATAGAATTTACAAATGTTTGATGAGAAATGATAACGTAATTTGCTACGGACGGGAGTACAAACGAAAATTTTCTCGCCGACCGCTCGCGACCCATTCGCCACGTTAATTTCTTCTATTATACGCCAGCACACGAAACTATGTGAACTAAAAGCTTCTAGAACATTTCCCGTACATGCCTTAGTAGTGAAACTTCCGCATCCTTATACCTACTAAACCAAAACGTCTTATGTTCTTATCAATAGATGTCGCACACGGCGCACTACGCCAACAAGGGGGAAAGAGATAAAATATATTTCCATCTCTTTTGCACTCGTTGATCCTAGACGGTCGTGTCCCACACCTATAAATAGTAGGTACTTATTATAATTCACATGAGATTTATCTTGGTAGATACAATCAAATGTAGATTTTTTTTTTACAATCCATTCTTGGTAATCCGTATAGACATGGCGTCTCATTTATATAACATAATTTTCGACCTTTCGCGCTATAAAAAATGTGAAAATTCAACGGTTACTAACAATAATAATTTACAAATGATTGCCAGAAATCAACTAATCCGTTGACCAATACTATATTTTTTTTTCTCTAATACCATTAGTACCGACAACAGAATTAGAACAGATCTTATGAACAATTAAATATAAGAATTTTCATACGTAACAAGTTTGTCAAAAAGTAACAACGTATATCACGCGTTAATGTTTTCTATATAAGACCTTATTTTACATACTAATAAAGGCGAAAACATCACGGTGAGCTATTGTGAGTATATAATCTGGCGGCCATTTTTATTCTATCCGTTCTGTTGAATCTTATGCCCTATTTTTTGTACATAAGGTCGAAAATTGTTTTAACCGGCAACGTACATGTAATGGACAGTGCTTCAGCTGTAAAAATGTACATTAATTTTACGTATATTTAACCCAGTTGCTCGTAAATAGTGAATACATTTGTAGAATTTGTTTAACTACACATGATACTTGAAGTTATGGTCAAAGAGAGCATTCAAGAACCCTGTCTAAGTGTGTCTTGACAGATTTAGTAGCTTTTATGGTTTCCATTGATATTTACGTTTGTTAGTTGTTGTCTTCGAGATGTCGTTTGGTGGATCGACTCTTGATAATAGCCAAACTTTTTTGAATCATTTTTTTCGACACTTTCTTTCTCGGAAGTTCACCTTTGTCGTTTGGATTGGGATAAAAGTTTAAATTTACGATTAAAAAAACCGACTCCATGGCCCTTAGCTCGAATACGGCTAAGTTTTAGTTATTGTGTTTTGAAAATAAAACAACTTAACCGATTTTTTATGTGATTTCTGTGGGACCAATCTGAAAGTATGTCCTTCCAAATAAAAATATATAAATCACATTATGCGCCCCTTTAATATGAGGGTTGCCCTCGATATTTCTGGGATCCCATCATCAGCTCCGGATTTGGTGTCAATGGTACCACGTGGGAATACCATATTCAAAAAAAAATTATCTCGAATCAGTCCAGTAGTAATCGGGGAACTTACACAAAAAGAAAAAGATTCCGACAAATTGAGAACGTCCTCCTTTTTTGAAGTCGGTTAAAAATAATCACACCTTTTACAACTAGAGCATTATGATTGCCACAGTTCATTTATGGCGTGTTTTACGTGAAATTTGAGCAAACAGTTTAATTTTAATGTTACGACTCTGTTTCTCAAGTACCATAAAAAAAGAAAAGAAATAAAATATTGTCTCGATTTATTTTAATATCTAAGGAAATTTTTTGCATCCCAAGTTTTTTAAACCCACGTAACGTCGTTGGTACACTCTCGGTCAGGACTCAGAACTGACTTATACAACTGGCATCGTAACAAAATCTCCACTATCTCTGTCGTACGACAACGGAACAAAACTAGGTGCGTCTCACTTTCGCTATGTAGCAAGTCGCTTAACACAATAGTTGTGTGACATTTTGCGTCTATGTAAAAGGTGCCTAAGCGAAAGTGTACAACCGCAATATACCTTAGAATTTAGACAAATCAGAGGAGAATTGCGTTGTCATACTTAATTAACGTTCGTAACCGACGAAAAGGAATTGCTAGCTAAGGTGAATCCACTCATAAGTAAAACCTAGTTAATATAAAGAGGCTATGATCAAAACATCGAATTTTAGCAAAACACCAAATCGTTCAAATCTTTCATTTAGCAAAACGTCCACTTTGAACACCTTACATATTTACTAGACTTTCAACTAGTCTAATTAGTCATTTTGCGAATTGGACGAAATGGTTAGATGATTTGCAAATTTATAGATAACCAAAACGTCCAATCTAATATTTTTTAGTAAGTTTAATTGCTGTCTAACTAATCCAACTAATTATTTTGCTAATTGGACGACGTATTTACTACAACTTTTTGAAAATCAACCGCTTAGCAAAACTTCCAATTTGACATCTACCACTTTATACCAAGTCTTGATACTTTATACCATCAATAGGCGCCTGCCCACTACTGCTTAGCACGCGAACTGTGATAAAAGTCTTTGCACTCACGTAAACGAGACAGTCGTATCCTTATCTAGTTCTGACACGTTTCCAACGGAGATTTTTTTTTCAATGGAGGTAGGCCGTCGACGTCAATTTCGATAGTTGAAAAAAATTAAGACGAAATGCTTAGTAGGACTTTTTGCTACTAATTTATGACCATAATAAGATTCGACCAAAGAAACAAAGAATTTCGCAGCATCTGCCTCGTCGAGTCCAATCAAAAACTCCGCCAAATAGTTTTGGTGCAGCAGTTTGTAAATAGTTCGGTCACGACCGACTGCGGATGTCGTTCGGGTAGAAACATTAATTTTGTATTTTTCGCCTAACCTCTTAGTTGATTGCGTTGTCATTTATCTGAATAGCTAATAAATAGTTCACAAAAGCCACAAACCAAAAACGTGATGTACCGTTATGCTACATCTAAATCGCAGAATATTTGTAATGCTATAATTATATTTGGTCCGCAACTTATCGCAACAGCAAGCTCAGTTTTGATGCTGTATTGCAGTTTCTCCTCTTTTCTGTCTGCTTCTTTTCGTTCAGTTTGTTAACAATGTAAAATATGTCCGCAAACATAAATTTAATTTTCGACGTTACCTACTACAAAAAAATGAGTTTTGATTTGATAAATATATTAGGTACCTAGAAACAGTGACATCTCTAGACCATATAAAGAGCAAGTAGAACCGTGTTAAACGCCATAGAAGGCGTTACTTGAAGCGCTAATCACAGACAATCATGAAAATTCCGTAACGCTAATAATAGCAGAAAGCAGAGCGCTGTACAAATAAATATTAGGTTTTTCATGTTAATTTTATGTGCTGTATACTATATAGCTACAATTTTCGCATGGCATGTGCGGCGCGATATGCTCTGTTTCTTTGATCGATGATAATAAGCAACTGGGCGTGTTTTGTCGTCGCGGCGTGGTCAGACGGGGCCGGGGGCGGGTGCGGGGCGTGCGGGGCGGGCGTGACGTCACGAGCCGGCAACGCGCTCACGTCACTTGCCCGCTCGAGCGGCACACTTCTTCTTTTTACGCTTGAAGAAACAGCAACACCTGGAATACACAGATTGCCTGTATGAAGATTTGACGGGGTCTGCCAGTATTAATATGTTAAATAAAATAAATTAAAAAAAAAAAGATATTTGGTGAGGATTTGGCGTCGATTTCGTATGTTCTGTTGTATTGTATGTATAATAAGTATGTATTTACAAAAAAAAAAAACTATTTAAGTATTCTATCAGTTATCTGTCTTCCATAGCACAAGCTCTGCTTAGTTTGGGGTCAGATGGCGATGTGTGTAATGTCCTATGATATTTATTTATTATTTATTTGTTTATTTTTTTTCGTCGTTTCATGCTGAGTTTAGGTCGCTATGTGTTATTTCATTGTTAGTTATACAGTATGTAATATACACAGGACATTACACCATCCGACCCCAAACTAAGCAAAGCTTGTACTATGGAAGTCAGACAACTGATGGAATACTTCTTTTTTTTTTATAAATACATACTTATAATAAATACAGGACATCCAGGCACAGAACAAACATTGGTTTGTAAATGATCTTGAATATTGTCTTATGTTCTATCGCATACCTACTCTCAATAGACTACTCTTGATTAACAAAATATAAGATAACAGCAAGATTGCGTTGAGACTATTTGACAATAACATCACTGCAAGCTTGTCAGTACGTCAATTTTTTTTACTAAAACTTTTATAAGCATATTATAATGGATAAAGTTTTGACGTGTAGTAAGCCAGGAGGAAGTATTTGTACCCATCATTATGCATTACTTTTACACAGTAATAGCACGTTCATTGAACCAAGACTAGATGCATGGATCAGGTGACTTTATTTTTCAAGATTTCCGAGTTACAAAGACTTCCTTCTGGCTTTGTACGCACTAATAGTGAAATAATACACAAAATATAGAAAAGGTAAAAAAAAAACAATGATAATATAGTTAGAAAAAAATGCAAATCAGAATAACTAGCATTTCATTGATGATTCAAAACTCAAAATATCACAAAAAAAAATACATTAAAGTCCACTATTTGTAGACTAGCAGTAAAACTGTTTTATTATCAGATATAAAAATAAAACCGTGCGCCCAAGCTTTCAAGCTAAGCTTTATTTTATAAAGCAGGCTGTTAATAATCACAGTGAGCCACTTTGAGCAAACTCCAGGCTAGGTGTGTTTATCATCTTCGACCACACCGTCACTTAAGCTGTGGACAAATACCTAGCCAGCCAGCCATAAAAAAAAACTTTAAATCAGTGCAGATTGTGTTTAAATAACATATTGAATGTACATATTTTTTTTTTCATAATTTAATGCACAAATCCACATCATTTAGTTCTTAAGTTGTGTTTTTAGGTGTCCGTTTCAATTCGGGTCATTGAATTGGTAATTCCATAAAATAATAGGATACTAAAGCTAATTACAAATGCCTTGGAGAGATCGCGTTGTCGCTATTCTTGTAGTATTAATAATGTAAAAAATATTTTCTATACCAAATTCGCGTGACGTGATTTTTTTTTGTTAACCAAAAATTTAGTGAATGTGTTTTTTGCAAACACATTTCTGAATTACAAATCCTGATGGTAATTTTTTTATTTAGTTTGTTTTTCTAATTTGTGTTTTGGTAATAAATATAATTAAAAAAATACCTTCTGCACAGCACGTGATTGTTATTGGTCAAAAATAAAAGAGTTTATCTACTTAATAAGGCTATAATAACAGCCAGTGCAACAAAGAATTTAACATACTAGCAATTTTATTATTGGAGTCTAACCGGCACTTGACATGATTCGACAATGATCATACGTTATTTTCTAGTCGATGCGAGCTCACCAAACCAAAGCCAAGCGAAACCAAAAATAAAAAATGTGAACCATACAGTTGGAAAACTGACTTGGTGTCGTCTACTACGTCGACCTCGTGGTGGGGCTGGGTGATGGGGGTATTGCTGTGCCCAGCAGTGGGGTCATCCGCGCCCAGTTCACCGTTCGTAGAACTCACCACCTGGAGAAAAATAACTTTTATTAATCAGGAAATTGATTGAAAAATGTGCCTTTTTCGCTAGGCACAATTTAAAAATAAATAATAGGTTTGCATTTGACCGCTATCTCGTCTGATGATAAGCGAAGATGCGGTCTTCGATGGGCCACGCCTAGGATTCATTTGCAACTTGAAGGCAACCAGATTGATATAATATTATATCTAAAAGGGAACACCCATTCGGGCAACAAACTCCATTGTTTAGGGGTTCGTACGATGCAAGTGGAATGCGTAATGGGCACAGAAAATCTAGGAACCTTATTTATTCTAACACCGAGATATGAACGGTTCCTGGAGGTTAATAATTCTTATACAAACATACTGGTTCATTTATTCGAAAACTAGTTTCATCTCTATAAACCTGCCCCAGATATATATATATATATATAGGTACATATATATATAGATATGCGTTCTGGTGTAGCGATCATTGACGCGGCCACGAATGTAGCCACTACCGCAATTTGTGTAAAAAAGCGTGTTTTACCGCAAAATTTGGTAGTTTTTGCAGACTTAGAATTTTATTGGCAGGGTTTGATAGTTTCCAGAAAATTTACGTGTAAGTTTGTATAAAAAAATTAAAAACTCTCCATTCAGGTCCGCTTTAATGATTTCAAAACCAACCTACAACATCCGCTAACATTTATTAGGCTTTACACAATGATCCCTACTTATAATCACAAGCGATTACTTATCTACAAAGTAATGTTTAAGGTGATATGAACAGTTTTTACATACCTATTGTATTGCAGTATCGTCTACTTTAGTTTACGTTTTTATGTATTAAATATAAACTAAAAAAAAAAACATTAAAGAGGACACTGAAAAATGAACTTTTCTCAACCTGCTCAGAGGTTACATTCTGCAACGTACATTGCATTCTAAAAACGTACATTTTATAGCAACAGAAAAGTTTATTTTTAAGAACTTTGTAAGACACAATTGGGGTTAGTATTTTACTTTTCAAGTAATGTGAGAAATACCTCAAAAAACTAAATTTGACACGGTCAACCTTGCGTAACCGTCATATTCTCACTTCGCTAAATACGACCCTACCATAAACGACATTAGACTGATGTTTGCCTGTAGTAACAGGCGTGCTAGAAACGAAAAAGCCAGACCAGACCAGACCGTTCCAGACTAGGTGTGCTTTACCATCTTCGACCACACCTTCACTTAACATCAGGTGAGCTGTGGTCAAACACCTAGCCTGTCTACCATTTAAAAAAAAAAAAGACAACTGAATTCAAAAAGTGGTTTTTCCAAGCAGCATCGCAATCTATAATTTCCAATATAAATAAATAAATAATCTACCTATACTATTCTAAAGTGGAAGTGAATAGGCTCCGAGAGTACTGGACCGATTTCAAAAATTCTTTCACCGTTGGGAAGCTACACTATCCCCGGGTGACATAAACACAAGTTTTGGGAAAAATAATACAATATTTTAACGTAATTTTCTGGTGTCCCGCCTAAACTTTATTGTAAACGTTTTGCGTGTTTAGTGATTGTTAAGCACGTTTTGAGGCTTCTGTTTTAAAACAAGCTTTATAGTCTATAGTTAAGTATTTTTAAGTTTTGAGTCGCTTAGTACCTATTTGTTATTCGCAGCCTGTTGACGAATTTGACAACACTTAGTAAAAAATAAAATCGAAATTAAACAGTTAGCCTGAAAATAATACACAAAAGCAAAAAAATATATGAATGAATATTGGCAGTTATTTTAAGCTATGCATTTTTATATATATAAAGGCGTGTTTACAGTAGCACAACAACTAAAAGCACTTGTACACTGGACAAGATTTGAATACGGACCGATTTAGTTTCAAAATTATGTGACGATGCAGTATTTTGTCACTATTATTTTGGTCCGTATATTATCGGGTTAGACTAGTGCACAAGGACTCTAAGACCCTCCACACACGGTGTTTAGTAGGTAATGGTTTCAGTCTCTAGCTCCCATGGTTTATTCCCATCTACCCTCAAACTCTGCATATAATAGTTGATGCATGTGCTACAGAATGGGATTACAAGCGCCCTTTTCAAAGTGGTTGTAACAAAATAATTGTCACATTGTTACAATGTTTTCTAGCTTGGCCTACAGTAAAGAATTACCGAGATAATCTCGGTTAGAAGTAAGGACGCTCGTAATCATACACATGCTTAAAATCCATACTTCACCGCCATTTGTAAGAGGTATGGGGGCAGGTAGGAAAATCAACCATTTTAACGTGTAACTTTCAAAGACTAGCTTCATTCCGCACCATGTTTGAAGGGTCTAAAGCGGCATGCACACGAACACTCATTGCCATCATTATCATCAAAACTGACCGTTGTGACCGATCCGGGAAATTTCACATACCGAAAATGCTTATTCTTCAATAGCTAAAAAATAAATACACCAATATACATTCACAATTACTGACATAAAAATATAATATTGCACTCAAATAAACGTAAGGAAAATAAATATAAAATATAGGTATACAAATGTGTACACATGCACATAAACTTTTTTTTTCATAATAATAAAAAACACATTTTAAATTCACAAACAATACTTATGAGTTGATTTCATTAAGCTTAGGGCGTAATTTTGTGAAAGTACTTAATTTAAAACAATTTTCAACTATTTGTATTGCTTAAATTCGCTTACCCAAGATCTCGGAAAGTTTACGAAGGCGCAGTAAGTCATTGTATTTTAGTAAGAGAACGCGTCTTCGAAAATCGTTTGCATTATACGTTCTATAATAATACAGGGTTACACGAAACGGTCGTACTCAGCCAAAGAAAGGAGGTCATTATATAAGTAGGTAAAGTAATTTTGAGTGTTCAAATTATATATTTAGTTTATCTTCGCTTAAAGCTTTGGTAACAACAGTGATGAGGATTTAAATTCAACTAACTTGACGACAATTTTAAAATACTATCTGATCTATTACTTAATATCTAAAACTAATTAAAATAACAACAAGTTTTTATATCGTCTTCTCACTGCAGTAACTCAGAAACTGAAATCTCAAAAAAATAAATTGGCAGCCGACGATTGAGCTATTGGTGATTTTTTTACGATTTCAGGTTAGCTCCCATAGTAAAAGTTGTTTACAATGATAAGTACAAAGAGGCTTAGTAATATCATTTCGCGTAACCCTGTACAGTTGTAGTTAAGCCATACCCAAGATTAGCTATGACAAATTGCCCCCCCCCATACCTGAACAGATCCATGTCTATCAGCGGGCGTCAAATGTCCGGCCGTCAGCGGAGTGGCTTTCCCGCTGTGGGGCCAGTTGCCACCCGCATTAGCGGTGCCAGTTCCAAACTCCTTCGCCGCCAGTGCCGCCATCTGAAACGGACCGCGCTGAACATGCGGCAGTGTCTTAGGGCCTCATCGCACGATTTGAGAACGTGTTCCAAGAGGGAAGATCGGTTTTATACATTGGCTATACCGGGGTATATGGGGGTAGACGGGAATAACTCAGTTCCAACAGTAAGTCTAAAAGTATGACACTGAAAAACTTTGGAAACTCTGAAAGTCTATATTTATAATTGTACTCATAATTTGTACCATTTTCATTCCGAAACACAGACGTAAAATTTATATTCGTCATATAAATGTGTCCTGGTTGGAAAGGGAATCCGCGCCCCACAGCAGCAAATCGATCGTCCCTCTGGTAATATGCTCTCAAATCATCGCCCTACCACCTATTCGTATAGCGCTAACTTTTGAAGTACTGATCGAGCAAAAAAAAATAGAATTATACCTATTAAATTGTAGTAAGTAGTTGAAGTTTGACAGGCTGGTGTACAAGATAAAACTAAGGTAAAAACAAGGGAATATGTATTCTAAGTTTAGACTTAATACAGGTTATAATTACCTGCTACGTTATGGAATTCAGGAAAATAGCGCTACTAGAAAACAAACAAAAACCACGGGTAAAACTTAAACCCCAACAAACAAGAAATGAGGTAAGTCTTGAAAACGAAAACACGAAAATGATTCTAATGTTTTACAACAATAAGCATATTTTTCTATACAAGCCAAATCGGAGGAAAGAAGTATACGCTTAAAGTTGGCTGTTGAAGTATTGAATCTGTTTATGGAAATTCCACACAATGACATTGTTAAGGACTAGCAAACCCTAGAAGCGGAAGCAAACTGCAGGATGAAAATGGAGTTATTTTTTCACTATGTTTATAATTTGGAATAATCAAGAACTTGATGACAGCACGACCAAGCGTTACTTTTCAGTAAAACATAATGACCAAGGAGATTATTCAATTTTATTAGTGATTGTTCATTCTCATTGATATATTATTATACTGATATATCATTATATTGACATTTTAATGTTAGTTTTGACATGACTTGGAATATGATTAGTATCTTTGGTCTCATAATTTAAAAATCTAGAAAACTACTCGAAACGTACACGTATAGTATTTCGCCTCAAAATTTACGAAGCATTGACATTGGTTTATCTCCTCCTAGCCTGCCATAACTTCACTTGGTGGTAGATCTCCTTAGCAGGAGGTCGTCTAGGAAGGTACCACCGCAGTACCAGTTATTCTGCCGCTAAGCAGTAGTGTGTAAGCATTACTGTGTTCCGGTTTGAAGAGTACTGCAGCTAGCGAAATTACTGGGCTATTGAGACTAACTCTATCAAAAGTCTCAAAGTAATGAGCGCCAAAGCAGTGATGCCCTGGACTTTGTTTTGTTACTTAAAGTTATGTGTATCGCTGCGATGGTCATGGACAGGCGTTATCTCTTACCATCAGGAGAGCGTCTCGTTCGTCTCATTACTTTTTTCATAAAATAAAAAAAAAATTAAAAAAACTTATTCTTAAACACGCCATTAAACTCGATCTTTCACTTTGCGGATCCAATTTTTTTATTATACTCAAATAGGTTTCCGTTTGATGTCAAGCGCAGATGCGATCTACGATAGAGCACTTCCCTATAAGAAACCAATTCACTCGCGACTTAAAGACGCTCAGATATCTCCCTCGTGTTACATTAAAATAATTTACCACATTAAAAAAAAGTAATTTACTTTTTTAATTTTTCCTCACTTATAAACTTTGCAAAATCTTCCTTCAACTTCTCACCGACGAACAATATCTTGCTAAAATACAACTAATTTAATTTTGCTCTCTGATTATTATTGAGTCAATTTATTGGATTTTTTATGATGCAACAAAAAAAAATTAGAGATATTCACCTTTTTTTTATTTTAGCCTATTTCACGTGCGCTTAAATATTGCTAACGTTTCGAAGTTTGATTTACTGAAAAGCAAGCTGTTTTAGAAAAAAGGTTTTAGGGATACATAAATGGATAATTTCGAGGCGATTGGCGAAGGGTCAGCCGACTATAAAAACAATATCGTAAGTAAAGCGACCAAACCTCTTCAGATATAAGCGCTGCCTCATCGTCCTCAACCAAACCAATCATATAATCACACAAATCATCCTGTGTTGACAAAAAAGCAATGTGAGTCGATCTGTCAGTTACACTAGACAACACTGAGGGGGACATGTGTTAAAAAATTACAGAACATTTAGAATAAATGCATATATAGACTATTAAAAGTGTGGACATTTTAAAATGCGGGTAGATGCATTGATTAGTGTACTGACTGACGTATACTTGTGAAATTTTATATCTATAACTACTTAGAACAGAAAGATATGGAAAGAGAAATAATATTTAAAATTTTACTAACAATAATATAATTCTACAAAATATTTAAGAAAAAAAAATATATTTTATATACTTAAATAAATAATAATAAATAAATAAATATCGCAGGACATTACACACAGCGCCATCTGACCCCAAACTAAGCAAAGCTTGTACTATGGGAGTCAGATAACTGATAGAATACTTAAATTATTTTTTTTTTTGTAAATACATACTTATAATACATACAGTACAGTACACTTTAGCAACAGCATTACACATTTTACTCATCACTACCCCCATAGACCCATAAAACGTAAAAAAGGCAAAAAAAAAACAGTAAACACATAAGCGCTATTCTGCTCGCATACCTACCAACCTGAAACTAATTAAAACACAATTCGGTATGTAAAGTTTTTTTTTGTATTTGTTTTATATTTTTTACTCATAGTAAACCTTATTTTATGAAACTAATTTGAATATTTTTGCTTTCTGTGCGGTAGTTTATTTTTAATACGTTTTCAAACTTTTTATAGTTATGACGTCATGAGGTGGGCTCAATATGTAGAATACGGATTAGCCATGTAAAAAAAACAACAACATAGATAAGTGTATGGAGGTTACAAGTATAACAGCAACCGTTAATTTGACATTGACAGATTTTGTCGAGGTTTGCCATTGTTTTTTTAGGCACTGAAAGAATCCTTATACAGCCGACGACGTGACGTCATTAGAGGTAAATTGAAAGTCAAGTTTATTCTATGTATTTTATTAAAATAAACCCCATCTCATAGTTTAAAGAGTTTTAAACGTGAAAATCATGTACAGGAATGTAATATTTCGAATTGGTTTTGGAATCAGCAAAGTATTTTTTTCTTTACATACCGAATTCTAATTGGATTCAAAATACTGATTTTGAGTGAATAAATCAGCATTCATTCACAATCCATTAAACGCCCCAAAAAACCATTCATATCTAAATTATTTACATTCTAGACGGTAAAAGGCCTTTATTTATCCATAGTAAATGATTTAGAATTCTATTTGGATGTGACATAGTAGTGATTATCCAACAAACCCATATAGACCACTTTGGTGGATCTAAGCTCTTGTGAGTAAAATCTGTACTGATTTATATAGCACAACCTTAAACTTATTATAATTATACTAAAAGATAATCCTACTGAATCGTAAGAGCAGTATAAATGATTACCTTAAAAGGTTGGTGACTGTCTCGATTAGGCGAGACGACAATTTCGTGTCCTGTCTGGATAGAACCCACCGGCGTTGACTGAAAATATACATTTTTAACATTTATAGGAAAGTTATCCAAAGTTTAAAATATCAAGATGATGCTGATGTACAATAGCTTACTTACTTCAATCACTATATTTACACGCGTCTATCTGAATGTATGATAGATTTACATGTGGCCAGCTCTGATCACAGACTTACATCATTATAATGTTATACTACATTTTTCTTTTACTTGAGCAATGACCACAGATTAAAATCCATCATCTGTGCAGACTTTTACAGAAATGAATTATGAATTTTCTAAACACTTTTGTTATAAGATGAATATGCAATAACTAAAAGCGCCAAAATGCTATTTATACATGGATAGTAAAAAACTGATATTAAACTCACGGCACTTACAAACAACATGAGTAATAATGATACAAGCGAACCCAGAAAGAACTTGACATAGAAATGCGAACCGACAAATACATAGAAGTCCAAACAGCAAACTAAATCGCGTCAACTGAACAAAGAAAATTGTTGACATAAATTCCAAGTTTTCGCTAAAACTTCAATGGTAACCATTACGTAGAACTCACATTTGAATGTCAAGCCCAGTATAAGTCTGGTATAATGTAAGCAATCGCTAAGTATCATTTACACCAGGCCAGTGACTGGCTCCAGTTGACAGCAAACCAACACTGCCAAAGTATTGCCTACGTGGATACTATTTTTTTGTAACAATCTAGATTTCAATTGTTTGAGAAATATGCAATTCTCACAAATTTCTTACGCTGACAATTTTTTTTTTACTAGAACGCAGTATCTGATATTCTGCCACCAAGCAGTAATAAACATTACTGTATGGCAGCTAGCAAAATTACAGGGCTATTGAGAATAACCATAGAATGTCTCAAAGTAATGAGCACCAAAGCAGCGATGCCCTCGAGTTTGTTTTCCTACTCAATGGTCATGGCCACGGCATGTCTTAACTCAGAATGAGTGTTACCTTCATTTTATAATTTTACACAAAAAAAATATATATCTTCTCAAGGCTCACGTGTCAGTGAGACAGCGACATTGTCAATCTTAATTTGTGAAACGAAGAAAACTTAGTATCCAATTCAACAATGATTTCTAAAAATATTTTCTTTAGCGTATGTGCTTGTATGTTAAAATGCGTACTAACCCACACAGTGCGTACGTAAGCCGACAAGATGCCTTCACCACATACCTTATCAGATTTAGTTCTAACGACATTCGATGGCGGTGCATTACGAAGTATTCTCATCACGTGAATGTTCTTAGGCTGACAGCAGACAAGCGGTAAGCATGCGACATGCAATATTCAGTAAGAACAGTAACTAGATCCATCACTGTATCAGATGATAGATAACTGATTTTTGCAAAGAAATAAAAACCACACAAACTCTGGGTTACTTTTTCTGAAGCAATGTAAGTAATGAGAATTTTAAAAAATATATATATTAAGTCGATGTCTTCATCTAGAATCGCTTTAAAAAAAGTAACCGCGTTGTCGATGCACTTAAAAAAATTGCCCTCAGATCTACGAAATTAACAAAAAATCTTTTCTCTTTGCAAGTGAATAAGGAAATGTAATTTTTTTAAATTTTATTTGCATTATTTTAGTGGCAAAGTGTATATAAAATTTAACACACACTAAATTGGCGTGATTTTTAAAATAGTTTACCTAACCTCGACCTTTTACTATTTCACTGCTTATATTGTTAAATTAGGTGTCTATAGATAGATCACTAAAAAGTATAATACGTTATGATGACTTTCTATTTGGACATAGATCTTAACATAGAGAAACAGTTTATGCAAAAAAAAAAAACTTTGTTATCACAAATGACTAAATTACACAAAAACACACGAAATAAGTAAACATTTTAATAATCAAACGTAATAAATATTTATCATCTATAATTAGCAACGCTAGTTCTAAGAGTTAACTAATTTAATGTTACCGTTTTCAATTTCCCGTCAATGAAACAAAACATTATGGTAGTCAACAAAAAAAACCAAACCAAAAAAAGAACATATAAAACGGATTTGTATAAAGAACTTCTTTCATGAAAGCATAAGTGCTCTTTGTTTTTAAGAACAGTTAACAAATAAAATATGTATGAAAAATTAAATATCTCAATACAAACAGTATTAAATAAGCCTTATCCAAATTCAGTCACCTCATTTAGCTTTGTAGTTAGTTCTTGTAATTGAATCAAATATCATAGCACAGGGATTATGAAAATAATTACTTAATTTGCATGTATATTTCATTTGGGGCATTGAACTATAGTGAAACCGTTCTATAGTTTTTAGTGGTAACATTGAAGGAAATATACAGAAGGTACTTTCACAAAACAAGTTCTTTGTTAAATTATATTAATAAGAAATCACAATGTACAATTTGCTTTGTGGCCAGTTCAACAAGCTGAGAGAATACAAGCTTACATTTGAATGATATGAGTGTCAATTGAATTAGTTTGCGAACAATAAGATATTTTTCACACCACAAATCTTGTTTTACTCTGTTATACCGATAGACACAAGTGAGAAAGTTGAGAACAAAACACAATGGAGTAAATCAAATTTCAAAATCATGCTATTGATAAGTGCAATTCAACAGAGTGGATAGCGTTGATTAGCAAACAACATAGCCAAAAATTAAACATGTAGTACCATGATATTGTATTGAAAAAGTTATATTATTAGCACTTTACAAAGTATGGAATGACGCCAAATGATTTTGACATAACTATGGATTTAACAGATCATATTATGTCATAAATATACGAGCGTTATTTGTAAAGCGTGTTCAATAAAAATGCAACGAATAGATAAATAATAGAGAGAGAAAAAAAAACATTTTGCAGAGGTAATCAAAGTCGCCAAACTTGCTTAGTACCGTGTTAATTATGAGGCAAATATTTTGATAGTTATTTTAACGAGTATTTGACATCACATAACGCTTGATACGATTAAACTAGAAACGGACAGTTTTTAAAGTGTTTTATTGGAAAAGCGGCAACAAGCAGATAGTTCGCCTGATGGTTAGTTCACCGCCACCTATGGACATCTGCAATATTAGTGAAATTGTAGGAGCGTTGCTAACCCGGAGACGTCTAGTTATCATTTTTAAAATGCTCTACGCGTGGATACAATTCTCGTCAAAATCGTACGTCGAGATATTTTTATTGTTACTTGCGACCAATATTATGATGACAATACTGAGCAGTAAGCTCATACGTAAAACATATAGTACTTTGACTACCTCAGCGTAAGGAAGCTCGAAAACAAACCCAATAAAATAAAAATGTCATCATTTTTTTTGATCACAATAAAATATAAAAACTTTCATTTACTAGTGCATAAATGTAAATTTCGAATTAAATATATTTTTTCGAATAGTTTACTTAGGTTACCATTGATATTGTATACTACCACAACATAAAGCTTACAAAAATATTTGGTCAGAATTTGTAACGTTTTAAAATTAATATAAGAACTATATACTCGTTTTAATATCTAAGTGTGAATGAGGTCAGGAAATAAATTGAGGTATTTTTATTACTATATTATTTTTAATAAATGTCAATAATTTATTATTTACTTGAAGTCTACTTTTGTATTGTATATCGTGGCACATAACTTTCTTCGGTGGTCATGCTGGACACATCATTGGCAGAAAGCGCATCTAACATTTTTTGAAGCTGAATTCCATGTTTTCCTTTCAAATTGGACTATAAGTTGAAAAAAAAGATCTATTGTAAAAACTGGCCAAAATATATGCAGATAGATAAAAGTCACACCAACTATGAGGTCGGGTTAGGTTTTGAATATAATATTTTGTAATTACAATCAGGCAAAGCAGCTGACGCAAATAAAGATGTCACAGACATCAACGTAATTCATGACTACGTGTCTGAACAATTCATTAATATTTTAAGATTTTTAAGCCCGACCTCATTCGCACCGGTTAAGAAATTTTCTATTTTTAAAACATTTTAATTTATTACGAAATCAACTAATAAATTGTACACAAAAAGTCAAATGCTTGATCATTTCCACACGCCAGAGCTTGTATTGTTTAGCAAATGAACGGAGCATTAGACAATTTTTCAACTCGCGTCTAGAACTGTGGAAAATGAATAAACATTTAGTTGAACAGAACATTGTTTGAACAAAAAATATGTGGCCGAGGCGGTGTGTTTCGGGAAGGCATGATTTTAAACCTACAGTGGAGATTTCACCGCCGCGGTCGCTTTACTAACCCGCATGCAAATATCCACCTTGATACCCTTACAATAAAGTAGATTTCTATTGATGCAAAAGTCGCGGATAAAATTACGGCTTATAATAAACACGTAAGTTTGTATGTTTGTACGTATGTAAGATTGTTATTTCCTCACGATGTAATGACTCAACGGGTTAAGATAAATTTTGTTCAGCGAGGCGCAGTTAGTGATACTTTATAGACCATATAAATATGAATAAAACAGATAATGGCCAACTCCGATGTAGTGTAAATTGACCATGTTAAGTAATTAGGGTGAATTTTTGCGTGCGTGCGGGACGATAATTGCAAGCACAACTAAAGATCGGGATGCCATTGTTTACAGAGATTGTTATTAACAAATGTATTAAAATAAATATTATATGAACGCCATCCCAGTCTCATTGATTCTTTCAAGGCTACGGGCGAGTAGTACCTACCATGTCAAAGAAATGTTTACCCAATATTGAATATTAACCAAATATATATTTAAAAAGAGTGCATATGTTTAAAAAGAGTGCATAAGAAACCCCTACAAGACTACAGAGATTATTCTAGTAATGATTATAGTTTTTTTTAAATATATATTGCGGGTTGGTAAGTTTTTTCTATGCAATATTTTAGTGTAAATTTAAGCAAAGCTACCGTGTTGTTATCACCTAAACGTAGTATAAAAGCTTGCGTGAGGTTACGCGAAACGGCAATACGAAAGGAGGTATTTTTTGTATTAATCATCACGAATACTGGAACAACCGTCATAGCAAAAAAATCTGCTTTGGATGCGAATGTATTGAATGGAATGGCGGACTTTTTCAAAGTTGGACATGTAGTCAAATTTGATCATATTGACGATCATATTATTGACGGCCTCCTTTCGAACCACGGAACGATGGTGCCACGCAATGCGGTTGTGATTCAAGTGACACAAACAATGTGTTACTAGTTATAGTCTCAAAACGAAAAAATTAAAAAGTCCCCAAAAACACGCGCCATTATTGCTTCGCGCTTTACTACTACGAATTGGTGAACGTAAAGCCAAAATATTCCGAAACAAGCACAACGAGACAGAGACAGAAGCCATCTAGATCCCATCACATAACACAATGAAATAGCCCGAAGAACAGCCTATTTTACCGTTGTATCCTTTTTTTGTATAGTATAACGTAAACATACTTGTATTTATAAAATCTGTGTTTCAAGCAAAGTTTACCGTGTTTCTATCACTCAGTAATGTATGGGCGTGAATCAAGCTTCATTATTTACCATGGTCTTGCCGGTCCAGTCAAACTCGCCGTCGTCGACGTAGCCCCGCCGCTCGAAGAGGTCACGGAACATGCGTCGTAGCTGATCGTAGTCTGGAGTCTCGAAGAAGTCGAGCCTACGCACGTAGCGGAGATACGTGGCCAGTTCTTCGGGGTGCCCTTCGCATAGCACCTGGAATATTAACATCTTACTATGAAAACTGATTTGATCTTTACTTTTTTTAATGTAAATGTAATGAGACGAACTATGCGCTCTCCTGATAGTAAGTGATAACGCATGTCCATGACCATTGCAGTAATACACAGAACTTTGAGTAGCAAAACAAAGTCCGTGGCATTGCTGCTTTGGCGCTTATTACTTTGAGACTTTCGATGGTTAGTCTCGACTCTCAACAGCCCAGTAATTTCGCTAACTACAGTACCCTTCAAACCCACTTTAGTATTAGTATATCCCAAACTTATACGACAAATTTTGTCCACGAAACTGGAGAATAAAAAAAAAAGTGATTGAAGCCTAAATGTTTACACTCAAGCACAAAAGTCCAAGGTAGGCCCAAGGTCTATTTAGTTTCGACGTAAAAATTATATGCTGTTAGTAAATCCCAAACTTATACGACGGATTTTGTCCACGAAGCTGTAGAATAAAAAAAAAAGTGATTGAAGCCTAAATGTTTACACTCAAGCACAAAAGTCCAAGGTAGGTCCAAGGTCTATTTAGTTTCGACGTAAAAATTATATGCTGTTAGTAAATCCCAAACTTATACGACGGATTTTGTCCACGAAACTGTAGAATAAAAAAAAAAGTGATTGAAGCCTAAATGTTTACACTCAAGCACAAAAGTCCAAGGTAGGTCCAAGGTCTATTTAGTTTCGACGTAAAAATTATATGCTGTTAGTAAATCCCAAACTTATACGACGGATTTTGTCCACGAAACTGTAGAATAAAAAAAAAAGTGATTGAAGCCTAAATGTTTACACTCAAACACAAAAGTCCAAGGTAGGTCCAAGGTCTATTTAGTTTCGACGTAAAAATTATATGCTGTTAGTAAATCCCAAACTTATACGACGGATTTTGTCCACGAAACTGTAGAATAAAAAAAAAAGTGATTGAAGCCTAAATGTTTACACTCAAGCACAAAAGTCCAAGGTAGGTCCAAGGTCTATTTAGTTTCGACGTAAGAATTATATGCTGTTAGTAAATCCCAAACTTATACGACGGATTTTGTCCACGAAACTGTAGAATAAAAAAAAAAGTTATTGAAGCCTACATGTTTACACCCAAGCAGAAAAGTCAAAGGTATATTTAATTTCGACGTAAAAATTTTATGCAATTACCTCAATGGGTGTCGCTCTCTTGGTGTCGCCAATTTTTTGGTATCTTTCTTTCAGTGTATCAGCTTTTAAACCCTGCCAGGGTAAGGAACCACGTAAAAAATACATAAACATGTGCCCGAGAGCTTCTAGATCGTCCCGTCTAGATTGTTCTGAAATAAAAAACACAACCGTATAAGATACTAGCGGACGCCTCGCGGTTTCACCCGCGTAGTTCCCGTTTCCGTGGGAATACAGACATGAAAAGTAGCCTATGTCACCCGGAGATAGTGTAGCTTCCCAACGGTGAAAGAATTTTTGAAATCTGTCGAGTACGTTTTAAGTATATTCGTTACTTACACAAATACAAATCTTACCTCTTTATAATATTAGTATATATTAAATAACCGAGTTATTTATAATGAAACTATACGTTGTCAACAGTAATGCGATCTATAAGGTCAGTCTTGTTGGTTCATTGGTAGTATGTCTGCTCCAAGATTCAACTCTTGGAGCTCGTAGGTTAGATTCCCACCCAGGATAAACATTTTGTGGTATAAACAAATGTTTGTTCTGTATTTATTTAAAGTATGTATATATACACATTTACAAAAAAATAAAGTATTCAATCATTATCTGATTTCCATAGTACAAGCATTGCTTAGTTTGGGGTCAGATGGCGCTGTGTGTAATGTCCTATGATATTTATTATCTTATTTTAAATAAAGCTAGCCAGCCATTTATTTTATTGTATAAGAATAGTATTCTATAACGACTATAAAACTACTACTATACTATCTACTATAGTATTCTTTGTATTCTATACCACGAGGAATTGGGAGAGAATTCTGTTTTACTTTTGATTTTACTATCAGTATTAAGGGTTGTTTATAAATATGATAATATTCCGGATCTTAAACAGCAAATTTTTTATCAACTGTTGAAATCAAATGTTGGGCCAGAGCAAAGCAAGTAACGTGTGTTCCGGCAGTTTCAGTTAAAACATAGTTTCTAATGCAGGCTAGGTGTGTTCACCATCTTCGACCACACCGTCACTTAACATCAGGTGAGCTGTGTCAAACACTTAGCCTGCCAACCAGAAAAAAAGAAATTAAATATAATAAACTTAGCTTAGGATCCATTAAAATAATTCTGTACGCAGCTCTATAATACAAGTTTAGGGTACAAGATTATAAACTTGGGAGTGTAGATAACCGTAAGTCGAAAAATCGCATTGTACACGTGTATTTTGCACAATTTTTTCTAGGAGAACGAAGCTATGTCGTTCAATGACCCCCTTCCACCTGTGTATACCCCAAGTTTATAACCCTGTAATTGAAAAAGAAGTCATATGTCATGTAACCAACCAATAGTTATTTTATTAATATTTTGAGATGAATATAGGTAACGTTTTTTAAGTAATTTATGTACCTACTTAACGAAAACTTCCAATGTTACAGATCAATGTTATCAGTCTTTATAGTAGGACGTAAATAGGCGAACAAGACAGTATCTTGATCGTAAGAACGTCTGAACGTAAACTTGCAGCGATACCCTGAACTTTGAGTATCAAAATAAAGTCAAGGGCATCACTGCATTGTCTCTTATTATTTTGGAACATTCAACAGTGAGTGCTATCATTAGGACTTGTAAATTGCAGCATTAAAATAATTATCGTTCATAGTTACCTTTTCCTAAATGTGTGTTTATTGACATGTATCTCGCGGTGCCAGTCAGCGACTTGTGCTCCCGATAAGGGATATGTTTGTTTGTCTCTAAGTCTATATATTCTTTGGCCAAACCAAAATCTGAAAAGAAAAGGTAAAATATATTAGGACATAATATGTTAAACTGCGCCCCCGCCGTGTTACTCTGTTCCGACGTTTATCAGGATAAAATGTAACCTATGTGTTAATCAAGGCGTAGTTCCCGTTCTCGTGGGAATACATGGATAAAAAGTAGCTTATGTCACTCGGGGATAGTGCAGATTCCCAACGATGAAAGAATTTTTGAAATCGGTCCAGTAGTTTCGGGCCTATTCAATACAAACAAATAAACAATCAAATCTTTCCTCTTTATAATAGTATAGATCACGGACCTACTGGATTGGCCACAGGAGCCAAGTATCTAGTAATCAAATAATTTATCAGTGATTCAAACGATAAGCTCTCGTAATCACAATACCTACATCATGCCACGCTATGCAGCGGTATACATAACACATCGCTACCGTAACAAATTTCAACCACAGACCTTCTCGTATTGTGTATTGTGTTACCCTGCCATTCTTTATATATAAATATCTTATAACTTAATCACTGACCATACTGGAAATGCATATTTTTTTTTTTTTTTTATACAAAATAGGTTCGCGTTTGACCACACTCTGCCTGATGTTAAACAGTAGTGTGGTCTAAGATGGAGCACGCTTACCTAGAAGAAACCTATTTACTCTAGAATATTGTTAATAAGGAACATAATTATGGTATTGTGTATGATACTTTAAAAAATGATTGTGTAAGTATTAGATATACATGTATATATGTATATCTATATCTTTTGCCTTTATAACATTAGTGTAATTAAAGATCCTTTATCTTAATCTAATAGGTAATAAAAGTTTCATGACTTGTTTATATATGTTTCATTTCTCTCTGAACCTAATTGTAAATGTCAACGCGGACGAAGTCGTGGGCGTAGGCTAGTCAGATTTTTTTTTAAAGAAAATAAAAAAATATAGCCAATTTTTTTTTGAGCTAGCGCTACATGATGCTAAAAGCGTAAGCGTATTTGCTGTACCAGTCATACATAGAATGGAACAAAACAAAAAATCGACGGAAAATTCCATAAATACTTTTTACAATATCTGAAGGAAAAGTACTAATATAAATATAGATTCTAGAAAATAGACTATATACATAAATGCTATAGTATACATTAGGGTGGTCCTTATTCTTAAGGAAAATATTTTTTTTCTTTAATTTCGGGGGGCACCACGTAATTTGGTTATATACCTTAAGAAAATATTACAGTAATTTTTTTGAATTTTTTTAATAACATTTAGAGGTCGCTACCAAGGTTTAAATTTTAAATAAAAAGCCAAAATTTGTTTTTCTCAGAATCCTTTATTTTTTTTAACCAGGTCTTAAAAATATTACACAATTTTTGTTGATGCTATGAAATAAAATAATCTGAATGATTTACTTTTAAGATGCAAGGGTTGACTTGTTAGTATTGGGATACTTTTTTCTATACTCTTTTACCAACAAAAGCAAATATTGCTTTTGTTCTTCATTTGTGGTAATTAATTTATTGTATTCTTCCATTAAAGCAACACCACGCTCAGCTATATCATTCACTACACGCAATGAATGAACAATATTTTTGGCAGCTATATAATCAGGGTCTTCGTTCCAGGTTTCAACGTCTTTATAAAAAAAATCTGATGAGATACCTAGGACCTGGAAGAATTTTAAAGAATTACTGCTCACAAAGTTTTCTATATTTTTTTCGTGGATGGTCGCCATGTCAAGGTTTATTCGTTTTAAGCAATCATGTGTGCCTTCAATTTTGAGTGCTTCTACCATTTTTTTCTTCTCTTGGACTGAAAGTTCGTCATCGAAAAATGCAAGCGAAACCAGCTCTTCCGACAAATACCACAAGTGATTTAAAATCTTTTTCAGCGCAATAGTAGCTAGATTTTTGTTAACACTTTCAAAAGCTTTAAGGTCTTTTAATAATTGTAAGTCGTTTCTTGGTGCTGACTGACTGGTAGAGGCTTGAAACCAATATTTGATATAAATCATCACCGTGAAAATACATATTTCTCTCACAGCCTTTTCGTCCTTTTTCGTTAGCTTTAACTGATGCTTAAATAAATAAATTTTTAAACAGTACAAGGCTCTTGCCATCCATCTAGCTCGATGTAGACCAGCAGGTCTCCGAAATGAAACGCCTTTTTCAGGAACACCTCCTAAGAATATGATTGTAAGATTTAACATTTCTTTGTAGTCATCTCGAGGTTGATGTACTTGAAGTTGCTTTTTGGCAAAAGAAATCCTGTCTGCGGCCACTTCTGCAAGAATATTTGCCTCAGCGTCATCTGTTATTGTTTTGAAGTCGCTTTGGTCAATAGAGTCCCAACTGTTCTTAAATCTTTTGAATAATTGTATATCAGGACCACTAGATGGGGCAAGCGATTGATCCACTACACCTGACAACATAATTTCCATTATGTGGTGACGACAAGCAAACCAAAGCATATTTTTATCCATTTTGCGCTCCAAGAGAACGCATACTCCACTTCTTAAGCCGGTATTTACAGCAGTAGTGTCAAAACACAAACATTTTACTTTATCGCTCAAATTCCATGAATTTATAGCGTCGTAGACAGCCGACGCACAAGCTTCGCTTGTTCCACGTTCTAATTTTGGGACGGCGAGTAATTGATCGACTCCATGTCCTGATACCAAAATTGGCAGCCGATCTACAGTTTTGTGTCCAGTAATATCTTCTATAAGTTTACCGTCCCAATGAATTGTTAAAGACGAACTAGGTTTAAACTCGCTTTTGAGCGACTCTGCAACAGCTTTGCGATTTTTGACACGCTGCCGACGAATAGAAGATCTATTGACATTAAATTCTGATGGATCACAGCCTGCGCTTTTCAAAGTAGATGTCACGACCATAGTTGCTTTTCTGTCACTCAATTTAGAAACATCAAGACTGGAAGCTAATTGACTGTTAATAATATCTTTTCGAGCTCGTTTTTGAGGTGGTTGCATCTTCGTCAATTTTGATATAAATTCGGAGTCAGATGGAGTTTCTTCCCCACTTATTGTGGCAGACGATGACGAAATAAATGATAATGAAGACAATGAGCATTTTTCTGTTATAGACGAGATATCTTTGTTTTCACGCTCGCGCAATTTATCAAGCCGTTCTTTTTTCTCTTTTATTTTCTTACATTTGTTTAAACTTTTTCTGTCGACTGAACCAATCAAAAATTGGCGTCGATTTTGCCGCACTGCTAACAAAAACTGTTTATCTTCTTCTAAAGTCATAATATTTAAAGCATCACGATGAGCGATGTCAAATAAATCTTCTAACTTTTGTTGCCAGTTTTGTTCTTTTGTTTTCAATGCTTCTGAACGTTTTTTCTTGTTTTCTTTATTTTTTTTTAGATTCTGCCATTCTTTGAACAGCTTTTCAATTTTGCTGATGACATGTTTTTTTAATTGAATAGGTATGCCAGCTTTTTCCCACAAATTAATAACCCCACAAGCCGTCAAAGTCGCAGATTCACGAATACTTTTCTTTTCTTCATTTTTGTAGTAGAAAAAATATCGCAACACTTCGCCAATGGATGGTAAGGTTGATTGGCTTAATTCAGATAATAATTGACCGATAAGCCAAATCTCACTTTGATTTCTAGTAGTTATACTGAATCCGCTACTAGTAGACGCCATTGCAAATTGAAACACTTCACTGTAACTTTTACAAAAACAACACGTGCGCTCTTGTTGCTTAACAGAACTGAAGTGCGGGGCGATCGTAGTACAAATGAGGGGGTCGAGGAACGGAGAGGGGGGAGGGGGATTAGAAGGTATAGTCTATGCTAGTTTCACTCGCACGTAACATGTTATGTACCTAAATTTTAAATTAATGGAATCACCATTTAAGCTGTATTTGAACACTTTTTGTAAAAAATTGACAGCTGGTAGCGACCTCTAAATCTTAACAAAATCAAAAACAAAAAAACATTTATTTCGTATTTAGAGGTATATAATCAAATAAGAAAGTGCCCGGAGGATAATTCGAAAGTTGAAAAATAAGGACCACCCTAGTATACATACAGCGTGACTGGTGAGACACCTACGATACTGCAGAAGATAACTCGGTACTCGATTCTCGTTATAATTATTTATGTGATAAAATTAGGTAGGTACCTACTTAATTTTTGGCTAAACTTCCCTAAAAATTAATGAAGCGTGGATACACTCCTGACGCTGATAATGATGTTTTGATCACGCGACAAGTATGTCCCGTCAGTCCGTCGTCGGTGCGGGCGTCCTTATAACGTCTAGCTCGTTCGTTTACCTAAGTCACTTAGTATTTATTTTTAATATTGTTTATTCCTTCGTATATGATCGCTAAGTATCACGCCCTCGAGTATCGTAGGTGTCTCACCAGTCATGCTGTATACAATAAAAAAAAACAATTCCTGTCCGGATCCCGCGTAGTGTTCTAGAGCTTTCTCTGAGTTTTTGAAAGCGACACTCGTATTTAAAACGGAAAATTTTGTACATATAGGTACAGCAAATATAAAATATCATCAATCCGATAAAATAGACGATAGATATATACTATACTAGCGATCCGCCCCGGCTTCGCACGGGTGCAATGTAGATACGAATGTGGTGCATATGCAAGTATTATACATATAAACCTTCCTCTTGAATCACTCTATCTATTAAAATCCGTTGCGTAGTTTTAAATATTTAAGCATACATAGTGACAGAGGGGAGCGACTTTGTTTTATACTATGTAGTGATATGTAAGACGTATATAAACAATAATTAGAACATTCAAAACTGCGATACAATCCGTAGTATAAGTAAATATACACTGCAATGCAGCAAAGATTATAATCTGAATGAAGTGGTGAACATTGAAGAACCTATTAAAGGATATACCTACAATTATTATCTTTAACGCGTAATTTATCAGCACTTGTTTTGTATATTACTCAAAAAAAACCATTGAGTTATGAATTTTTTTAAAACATATATATAGTTTTTTACACACACAAACACAATAGACTCATTCATATCATTAGTGTGTGAATAAAGAGATCCATAAACCACTCGGTTGTTACACATACAAATATAAACGTTATCCGGGCAGCGTTGTAAGACAATGTCTGTATGAAATCATAATAGTAGAACCAGAATAGAATTATACTCACCAATGATGTGAATGATTTTTTCCCGTTTTGTTGCAGTTCTACCTATTAAAAAATTCTCTGGCTTCACGTCCCGGTATATTAGATGTCTCGTATGCACATATTCGATGCGATGTAACTGAAAAAGGCGAGGAAAATGTGTTAGAAAATTTTATATCTGCAACGTTTCAGGTACTGAGAATAGGAAATCGTGTGAATAGGATGTTCGAAATTGCGTCGATTTCTTAGTTTTTCTTTCCTCTTTACAATAGTAGGTTTAGACTAGCGGACGCCTCGTGGTTTCACCAGCGTAGTTCTTGTTCCCATGGGAATACAGGAATAAAAAGAAGCCTATGTCACCCGGAGATATTGTAGCTTCCCAACGGTGAAAGAATTTTTGAAATCGGTCCAGTAGTTTCGGAGTCTATTCAATACAATCAAATCTATCCTCTTTATAATAGTATAGATTAAATTGTTGCTATATGAGGGAGTAAAGGATACAACTAAACCAGAAACTACTCCCTTCTCCTCTTGCTTTTTTGTCTACAGCTTTTGTACAACAAAAATACAAGTCACCAAGTAGAATGGGTAGATTCCGCTGTTTACGTTGTGTGTCGAATTATTTCGAGATATTTAGTTCTAAAACGTAATTAATTTCTGATTCACACGTTTGACACACATCCAGAATCAGAATTTGGCAGCAAGAGTGTGCCGACAAAAATCCGCGCAATTCATTCACATTTCAATTTTAACCCGATAAAAAAGAAGTACCTACCTAATAGGTTACGGGAGTCTAATTTGGACTGTATGCCTTCCAATGTGTTCCAAATTTCCAATTCTGGGTTGTAATCGAACGGTATGCACCTCAATCTTTTCTAAGTTGCGCGTATTGCTATTAGCTTCAATCGATGAAGGAAAACATTGTGAAATCTGCACGTCCGAGTTCTTATCGCATTCGAAGATGTGTAAAGACTGCCAATTCGCACTTAACTAACGTGGTAGTCTTAACCTTCTTAAAATAAGAGGTCCGTGCCCAGCAGTGGGACAATTGACAGCCCTGTTGGTTCATTAGTAGTATGTCTGCTCTAAAAGAAGGGCATGGATTCGATTCCCACCCAGGACAAACAATTTGTGGTATAAACAAATGTTTGTTCTGTATCTGGGTGTTGTATATATGTATTATAAGTATGTATTTACAAAAAAAAATTAAGTACCTATTCTATCAGTTAGCCTTCCATAGTACAGGCTTTGCTTAGTTTGGGGTCGGATGGCGCTGTGTGTAATGTTCTACGATATTTGTTACTATTATTATTTATAGTTTACTAAAACTGGGCTAATCCGGATTCAGCATCAAAGAGCTTACTATGTGCGCTAAGAATAAAGTGATAAGCAGGATCCATCTTAGAACTTGTCTATATTACGGTAACCGACCTTACCGGTGAATTGTGAACTCAGTTTGCAAGAAATAAAAGTTAATACATATTTGAACTTTCCTGTGGCATTTCGTGTAAATAAAGAATACACAGCACGACGGATGACGCCGCACTTCCGAGCGGTCACTGGTTGGGAGCGGACATCTCCGGCGTGTTGTGCTACTTACTGAAATTAATTTAGTGTTTCACTGAGTCGGGAAACCCTTAATATCTTAGTGGACACCACATTTCCGAATATTGTTCACAGCTAGGTAAATTTTGAGCACTGATGACTATTGCCAGGTTCATTCATATAAAGCTCAAAATGTTACGATTATTATTTTTCAATGTTTTAGATACTCCTCATTCAAGCAGACACCTACAATATTTATTCTTGCCTTTGATTGGTACATAGCTCTGGATAGTTTTGTGGAAAGAGACAGATAAATGCATAATTACAGCACAGTACACATGAAAGAGAACTTCTCAACGACAAAATGTGCTCCATATGGTTCTTTGAAACTTTACTCGACATGTTAGCGGTGCTAACAAAGTTAAGATTAATTTATAACTACGACTAATAGTCGAGAACTCAGTACAGAGTATTACTGAAGCATTGCCCTTGGCAGCAACATAGTCATACCTACAGCAGTAATCATAGTTTTGATACTAATATACCTGTCCTAAATAATCTACCTTTATTTGCTATCGACGAATCAATAATTGAATCCTAGTATGCTTTTTAACTTTGTTAAAAGCTTCAGTTACGGAAAGTTTGAATTAAGAAATACGGTTTGGCCTTCATTCAATATTCTTTACTATAATTATTTACTTTACTTTACTCGAACCCCTAGCACCCTAGCTAGTATTATGTTCGCTACTTAAAATACGATACGTTGTACTGATAAATCCTGTTCCTAATATAATTGCAGTACTAGATATTCGGCTGCCAAGCAGTAGTGTGTAAACAATACTGTGTTCCGGTTCGAAGGGTACTGCAGCTAACGGAATTACAGGGCTGTTGAGACTTAACGTCGAACGTCTCGAAGTAATGAGCGTCAAAGCAACTATGACCTCAACTTTGTTTTACAATGTTCTGTGTATCGATGTAATGGTCATGGACAGACGTTATCTCTTACCATTAGGAGAGCGTCTCGTTCATCTCATTACTTTTACATAAAATGATAATAATTATACGAGCATATTGCTTAAGGTGTATTAAGTTGCTAGGTGGCCATTGCACTTTTATGAGCAACCTTATAATATGGGCACAACTTTAAAATTAACCACTCAATTTGGTCAACATACGTATTCTATATATTTTTTTTTTTTGCGATTACAGAATTCGGCTTAGAACACGCCACGCTTATAATTTATATACTTCTCTTACGTTTATAAAAGTAATGCCAAATAAACAAAGACCACGTGTTCAATGCGAGGAAACAATTTTAGCATCCGACATCAAGCTATCGTGACATCGCTAACAATTCCGTCACGTCAAAAAATCCAAACAGTGACGTTTCTACATGCACAGGTGTCAAAACAAACACGTTACTGAAAATTACCATAACAATTTCACTATTCTCATCAAAGTTATATGTAGCGTTGCATTAAAACAGTCAACTTGTACCGGCAACAGTTACGTCCCCCGCAACACTTGAGTGGTACGTGACAAAACTAATACGTAGCGATTATCTTGTTTTTTATAGCGACAACGCATCTATTTGAAAAAAAAAACGATTGTTAATAACGGCTTTAATGTCAATGTACGAATCAAAAAAACCGATGTCAAATAATTTGTCGTGCTCTGTCAAATTGGTATCGATAGATGACGTCATCAAAGACCAATCGAAATGAAATTTCGAAATTCAAAAGACCAGGCGCCTTATTCCCTATGCGGTACAATTTGTGTTTAATTCGCATTGCATGGTATTCTCTATGCAAATGTAAAAATTAAAAACGTAACGAGCTATGTTACCCGCTCGTGTTGAAATGTCCAAATAAACATTACATAAGAGATTATGAGTTGTGTGTGAAAAAATAAAATTAAAAATAAAACAAATATCGTAGGACATTACACAGCGCCATCTGACCCCAATCTAATACTACTTGTACTATGGACGTCAGATAACTGATAGAATACTTAATATAGTTTTTTTTTTAAAATACGTACATGCTTATAATACATACAGTACACCCAAACGCAGAACAAATATTTCTTTATAACACACAATGTTTGTCCTAGGTGGGAATCGAACCCACGCCCTCTTGAAGCAGACAACACCAACCAACAGGGCTGTCTGATATGAACAATTTCTTTTTTTCAATCGATTTATAAACAAACCTATTATTCCAGTTCAACTTGTGTAATCTATACCTACTAAACAAATATAAATGAAGCAGTCATTATATCAGAACAGAAATCGCTGCCAGACTGCGATTTGCTATGTACTGCATTGATGACGTCACCTTGTGCCGACACGCCGTTGGCCGTTGGGGCTTGTCCGCGCCTTACGCTGATTTGAGGCGTGTCGCTACGTCTTATTTAAACGTGTGACGTAATACGTTACTTCTACGACCTAAGTAGACTAGCGACTATTAGCATCAGCGATCGACGGTTCAATAGCTATTTAGAAGGTTAAAAGCGCGCCTAATGTCAGAAAAAAAACAGATTTCACCCGCTCTAGTGCGAAGAAACCAGATCGAGAATTGCATGCTTTGAAATCAGAGGTATATTTTTGACCGAGTCTCATTTGATTACTCAAAACTTTTACATCAAATTAAAAAAGTTATTGGTGACTTTACTAAAACATAAGTGTAGCTATT
This sequence comes from Biston betularia, assembly GCA_905404145.2. Classification (NCBI taxonomy): domain Eukaryota; kingdom Metazoa; phylum Arthropoda; class Insecta; order Lepidoptera; family Geometridae; genus Biston; species Biston betularia. The sequence continues at coordinate 5,672,139 of FR989877.1, forward strand.
TTATTCATAAAAAATAATGTGAGGTCATCGCGGATAACTTCCGAGTATTCGAATTAAAATAGATTTTTTCTACGGCATTTGTTGCTATTATTTTTTTGTGAAAAACTCGCGACTTATTTTCAAAATTCTATCCGGCTATTGTATTTTTTCAGGAATACTTCAATATTTTTCGTTGTAATTTTTATGTTTCTTAATATCAAAGAGTGGCATCAAAAATACTCCTCTTTGGTGTTTTTCTGGCATTAGGCGCTCTCTTAACCGTAAACGAACGTTTCTCTATGCGCACACATAAAATCTTTAGTCCCGGAGGTCATGACGCTTTTGCGCTCTATACAGTGACTAAACAACTCTCGTTTCGTCATTATTTCTGCTCTCTCCTGTCGATACACCGATAGACTGAATAGCCGGTGTTGATATAGCGATCGAACGTAACTAGAAACAGAAAGGCAGGAACACAGAAAGAAAGTCGCGACATGTGTTTTTCTAGTGTGCATAATATGTAAATTGTACAAATTGAAAAAAACTATACTACAACTCCAGAACATACTTCCAAAACATAATAATGAATCGATTGATCGATCGATTGCTTTTCATCGATTAATCGATTTGTTATAAGTTTCGGATGAAATAGGCTGATTTTTATAATTATATTTTCCGAAGTTGTTGTATAGTTTTTTTTAAGGTTGTGCAAAATCGTATACGTATGCGTAAATTCGGCGTTACGTTAGATCACACATACATACAAAGACTGCTAAAAATATAACCATTCATTTTGGCTTTGTTGTAGTCGAGTAAAAATAGTGGTTTTTCTTTTATAAAGTGCCGAATTACGTGCGCGAGTATGGAAAAGTGATATAATGTAATAATGATTTTTGATTGATTTTTATATATACTTGTACCATTATTTATTAAACAAAATAAAAAATACCTTAAATTATACTATTTACAATAATATTTGTAATATAATATAAAATAATAAAATCTTTATTGACTAATAATATTAGATAACAATTTATTATGCTACGTTAGAATTACATATTGTGGTTGTCTCTCGAAGAAAAAAATTGTTTAGCTTAGTGGAACTGGCTGGCACCCGTACTAGTAATTAAACTGTGCTACAGGCGCCTAATGTGTTGAAACATACGTGTTATTTCCAAAATTACGTCGAACCTTCCAGTAAGGTTACTGTTTTACTATGATTTAACTAAATTTGACCCTGACTTACTTGATTTTCACAAACTTTTGTTTAACGTTCAATGTTTGTTAGTTGGTTTAGTTCAAATTCTCCAAGATGACCGATGATGTTGATGATGAGATGATGAAGACGAGAAGCACCTATACTATACTATACTAAGAAATTTAAATTTGATATATTGGTTCAATACCGATAACAATGCGTTTTTATGGTGAGCATAACGTGATTCTACATCCAAGATTGGCTCTAAACGACGGAACTCTTTCACAGTATAGACACGATTTTGTATACCTGCCTACATATTTTGATTGATAGTTTTAAATAGCTCAATTTATAACTGGCACATCTTTTTCATTAAATATTTCAATACATATATCAAAATACTTTACAGTGGTAAAATGCACAAACTGTAATGCCAACAAGTATAAATTTACAATTTAAAGAAAAAACCGACACCATGCCCCTTAGCTCGAACACGGCTAAGTTTTAGGTATTATGGTTTAAAAATCAAACTACCTACTCGACCGATTTTTCATGTAATTTCTATGGGACCAATCTGAAAGTATATCCTTTAAAATAAAAACATATAAAACACATCAGGCGTCCCTATAAATATGAGGGTTGCCCTCGATTTTTCTGGGATCCCACCATCAGATCCTGACTTGCTGCCAATGGGACCACCTGGGAAGTACACCCTTTTAAAAAAAGAATTTCTCGAATCGTTCCAAACGTCTTTTCCGACGAATTGACAACCAACCAATTATTTTAAAGTCGGTTAAAACAAATTAGTCATAGAAACGCGATAGATACAACATTGATTCAATTGCAAAATCGCCGATCGCCGCTGTTAAAAGCGTCATGTGTGCCTTGGCCATTAGACATACTATATAATTATGTAGAATATCGATAATGGACGTAACGCCCGAACAGAATCGGCAGCACGCTCTACGCTCGGCTTACCCTTGATGTGTTTACAACAATTTACAGATTGTTACAACTGCTTTGCGTATTGTTCTGTTTAAGTGCTTTTGTAATTGGATTAACTGTGATGTGAGCACACGTTTGTTACAAAGTAACGGGCTTTTTTTAGGTTGTTGCTAAGTAAATAAAAGACTAACTTTGTTGTCCGGACGATAGTGCCGTGACGATATAGTAAGACAGCTGGCGGTGAATGAAAGCGAAAAGCCAAAGATCGGGCTGAGTGGTGTGTCTTGGGAGAGGCCTGTGTCCAGCAGTGTACTTCAAAAGGCTGATGATGATGATGAATTTTGTTGTCAAGACGACAATTCAACTTCACATATTAAGCCTACTTTAAAAGGAAGAAAAGTTTTGAAATCGAACTGTATTTTTTTTTAAATAAAAGGAGCTAAGTTTACAGGTAACTTTAGACACGTAACAGTGAGTCGAATGTAAATTAGTTATGTCAGAGGCCTTCGGACGGCACATTAACTCCCGACACTAGGGCTGGTCACTCAGCCCTTACGAACTCCTTACTTTAGTAAATCGAATGTCATTGTAGTTAAAATGTTATATGTATAACGTTTAATGTTATAAAGCACACGTGTTGTGGACAAGACCAACCACGGACCAAAGAATGCAAAAAAGAGAGATATAATATTCCCACGTCGTTGGTGAGACCGCATTCAGCCATAATAAGGGCAAACCTAAATACTAACTTCCATTTAATTAATACTATTACAACAGAAAGATCGTCAATATCAGAATATTAACTGATCGCTTCTTTGGAATCACAAAAAAAAGCGGTCGGCCTCTTTTTTGTGCTTCTAAAGAAACCAATCAGGATACGAAAAAAAAAGGTTTCGACTGTTCGAATATCCAACTTTCTTACATCCATTCTAATAGCAGCGAGGTGAATCATCCCGCTATCCGGTTCCCAACAGATGACTCACTTATCCCCGTGTTTACTAAGTAAAAGAGCACACTTACCAACTGCATAGCGATCATTAACACAGTCTTTAGGGAGAAGCGTCGGCCGCAGAGATCGAAGAGATCCTCTAGCGACGGGCCGAGCAGTTCCATCACCAGGGCATTGTATTTACCGCACGGCCCGAAGTAGTACACCTCGGGAATGCCCTCCGCTGTTGACGGCGCTGCAGATACAACGGGACAAGGACCGGGGTTTGGGAGAAGGGAGATAGGATATCAAAATTAATACTCACATCCGAAACGCACGAGCATTGCTCTCGCTCACACCTGAAATTTGCAACACCGCAGCCGATATTGCCATGTCCGTGGACGCGAGAGCAATGCTACGTGTTTTTTTCCGGCGCAACTAAAGGTCGCGGTCAGGCCGCGACAGGATATGATCGCATAATTTTTCCTCGTGATTAAACATCAAGGCGACAAATATTTTAGGACTGCGCCTTAACTAACAGCGCGCCGCCTTCGGTCTGACCTCGACCTAACAACGACCATGACCACAGCGTGCGAACCCTCGCTAAAAACAAGATTCGAATATCGGATACGGTGTTGCGTCAAAGGCAGCTAACTAGAAGCAGTCGGGAGTCTTACTAGCTGCATGGCGATCATAAGGACCGTCTTGAGCCTGAACCTTCTGCCGCAATGCACGAACAGGTCTTCGAGGGAGGGCCCTAGCAACTCCATGACCATGGCGTTGTAGCGGCCGCCGCATGTACCCAGGTAATACACTTTCGGAACGCCCTCTGAGCAAATCAACTTATCAATACTCTAATTACCGCTAACACAAATAATAAACAGCAAAACACGATCAATGGCCTCACACAAAGTTCTATCGTACTAGTAACTGTTTCTTGTTAATTGTGTGGACTTCTATGAAGGCTGGTGAATAGGAAAGCGTCGCAAGATTGTAACTTCCAGAACGGTAGATCTCTTAGTTTACGCGACGTCGATTCGATGCATCTGTTCCATTAAGATAGTATGATTGACATACGAGAATAACAGTGACAGCATACGACAGACCAATCTTATTACTGGCATGTGCGCATCACGGTACCTTATTAATAACTTCCAACACTTAGCCGGAGTTATGAAGTCTATACAATTACGGATCATAAACTAAGGCTACCAACGAAACGGTACTTATTATTTCCGTAACATCGCCTCGTTTTGATCGTGATTCATCAGTTCAATGTTTCCGAGCGAATATGGTTATTATGCTGAAGGTAATAGGGTGTCATCACAGCTCAATGTACTTGTGACTGAGAATCTGGTGAGATTTTTGTAACATCATTCAGTGCATGTGTTTAATATATGTAATCGGAGCAACTTACCGTGCGTGCCTAGTAACTTGTAAAATCTGTACTCTAGATGCAATTGAGGAGCCTTGGACTTCATAGGCTCCATCTTTATCGCTACATGTTCATTGTTGTATAAATTTTTGCCTGAAACAAAAATAAATATTAAGTTTAATATAAACTCGATTAAGTAGAAGTACCTAGATAGATGTTTTGATATTGGCGAAAGGCGTTGAACTTTCTTTCAAATATTCCCAAATGTATTTTTATTTAGCTAAACAAAGAAACAATCACGATCACGGTCCTCGGTTAATTTTAGCAAGTTCTCTGAATACACGATGGTTTTTGGCTTCAAGGAATAAGATTTATTATAATGTTCAAAACATCTATGTTTACGTGAAAGAACCTCTTTGTACTCTAATTAGTGCAAAAAATAGAACTTGCCAAATCTGTTTACTCATCTAATTTTCGTTCATCAATCATTGGTCGGGGAAGTGAATGTTTCCTGTGAATGATTTCACGCGGCGATATCTGATACTATCTTATCCGTGGTCACGCCGACCGCGAGGGATTTAATGCCACTTCTATGTAATCTAAACATTGCTGGGATCTTCTCACTATAATATCTAAATACCTAGTATGAAACGTCGCTGTACGCGTTTCTGTTTCTCTGAACTACGCAACGGGTTTTCACTGTTATTTAGATATTTTTAAGCAAAATTTGTAAACACGCGTGAAGCCGAGGCGTGTCGCTAGTTAAGGTGTCATTAAAGTATCAGTTCCTACAGCATATTTAGCTAAAGCATCATCTTCTTCAACCTTAAATAGCTCCCTGCTATTCTCAGTGTTAGCTTTATCCCGGTTTTATACAAATCTTATACATTTTCTAACCGAGCTTAGCAAACAATTTATATATTTACATATTTTTTTCTGGTGTTAGACAACTATTTCTGAATCTAAACCTAAAGGTGTATGTACAAGTGGTGTTTTTTTTTCATAAAATGACGTATTATGCCGAGTGTAAATGATATAATGTTGTGCAAGATGTATTTTTGTATTATGTGTAGTGTCACCACTATTCAACTATTGTGTTTTCTTTAGCTATTCCTGTTTTACCATTTGGGTACGGAACCCTAAAAACATATCATCGATCCTTCGTAGTCTAAAAAGGCCATAAATACTTTTTTAAATGTGTGTTTTTATTTTTAAATCTTGGTGCCTTCGCGAGTGAATCGATTTCTTCTAAGCGAGTTGGCGGCCAAACGCAAACCTATATGTAATAATTAAAATAAAATAGTATATCTTTAGCCTTTTTTTATGAATTATAGAGCTTATTTCGTTACACGTTTCAGTTCAGTTTGATGTTGAACCATTTAGTTTACTCCCTTCGTTTGACAAATATTTCACTCTACATATTAGGTATTCGTTTTAAAAGCGAAACAATTTTAAAGGAGACAAGTCGACTAAATTTATAACGATTCCGGCGAATCACCCTACTCAACGGTTGTATCGGATAGCAGTCGGAAACATACACGTCCAGTTTAGAACTTGAATGTGAGTATACATTTTGCGGTTAATGACATAAATGTATTCGAGTGCTTGTAAAATCCGTCTCTGACGTCACACGCAAGGTGCCACTTATCAACTTATCGATCAGAAGGAAGACCGTCATGGTAATATCGGCATAGCTTCGATAATCTTATCGCGTCGGTAAAATTGAATAGAGCAAATCGAGTAGTAGTGTGTGTCACTGACATCGATTTGCCTAACAAAGTCAGTAGGCCGATTTATCTGACAGAGATACGGTACGATACCCAAAAAGCCGAGGCAACGTCTGCCGTCTGCGCGATTCGAATGCAAAATCGTGATTCACATTTCTGAGAGAAAACAACAAGTGATTTCGGGGAAACCGAAAATATGCCCAGGTTGCATTGTCAATAGATATAAGACGGTATATATTTAGTAAATTTCACAAGTTTAATTTGACTAAGTGCCATTCCCATAATTCTGTTACTGGAACCATTTTACTATCGTTAGGTTTTTAACGATCTCGAATTAAGAATTACGGCACAATTAGTGAAAACGCGGAAAACCATTTGTTGTAAATTGGCTTGGTGAGTTTGGCGACCTAAAGAATAAAAGTAGTGTAGTTTTTATCTTTTAACTGCATAATGACACAGATATGTATTATACATATACTGAGAAGTAATGAATGTTTATTGAATACACTATTCTAACAAGTAAAATTTTTATCAATACCTGACAGTTAATGTACAATCTAAATCAGCAGTGGTTCTAGAACATTTTTTTCAAATTTAAAGGTAGTTTTTGGTTTATTTTCGCTTAACAGTCGTTTCAGTTACAGCAGTGATGAGGATTCAGATTTAACTAACTTGACAACAATTTAATAATTAAAAACTCAACCGAAACTTTACTTAATATCTTAAACTAAAATTTGACATACCTATTATAATCAAAAATTAAAACAAATTAAAATCAGATAACAAGTATATATATCCCATTCTCGCTGCAGTACCTAACCACTTGCCGACACGTGTTTCGCCTTAACACGAGGCATCCTCAGGACGTTGGACGTTGTCTTTTCGAGCGCTTGGTTGAGAACTTGAGACTGACATTGGCATTACTTTTCATTATGTCACGTAAGTGAGCACTAAAGTTTCTAAATGTATACCTAACTAGCTATTACAGGGAAATCTTTGATGGATATCAGCCCCGGGGGCAGTTGGTGGTTATGTAGTTTAAAAAGGTGACACAGTAAACTATTGTTTTGAACCTGTATAATTTTTTACATGTCCATCGTCAAAAATGACGAAGTTTCATACAAACTTTAAGTGATGAATTTCCAAAAGTCTCTTTTTAGTGTAAATTTACGTCATTTAAGGAACATTTGTGCAAAATTTCATGCTTTCATCCAGCGGTTTCAGTTGTGCGTTGATCGATCAGTCAGTCAGCCAGTTTTTTACTTCACATACAATAGATAGATAGATAATGGTAAAATACAGCATGAAATGAGGCCGAAATGCATTAAGCAGCTAGTTAAAACATAATTCATAATTACGCTGCAAGGGGCCGAGGAAGCTATAAAACCCCACGTAGGTCGCTCTTTTAACTGGAGCGGAAGAACTTTTACGTGCAAGTGGCTTCCTAAAAAACTTGAACATAATATTACGACTACAGCTTTTGAAAGACCTAGTTATCCCTTCATTCATATTGAAAATTATGTCCGTACTATGAGCTAAGATTTTGCTAAAAAATGCAAAACCACGGACAAATTAAACATTTTTTTTTTATTTGAAGAGGCAGGTAACCATAATCTGAAACTATTCTGAGTGACAGTCTCAATAATATGGTAATGTTGAGTTTCAAGTTTCTTCTCTCCTAATCGTCAAATTGTCGACGATATCGTGCACTTATCAAAACGTGTATTTCTCATAGAGAGCATTTCTAATAGCCGTACCTACTCTTTATCAGAAATTCTTAAATGATAAACAACTTGACATTCTTATTGTATGAAGCTGACATTAATAATAATTTTATGATATTTGAAATCTACTATGACTTTTAAATTTATTATGCCATTTACAATGTTTTTTTTTGACAAATGTAATCATAGAATAATTAATTGGTATTTAAGATTACCAATAAGTAGAACTAAATAGGGTAGCTGTTGATACCTAATTTATAATACACAGACAACAATAATATTTTGAATTTTTTAAATGTTTATAGAATTTGAAATGCACAAATTTTGTTACGGTGGACATTTTGAGCAGCGTACATTCTGAACCTAACCCGTCCGTGTTAGGGGTAAAGGCACAAGGAATAACCCCAACGGGTTAAATGTCATAATAAACGTGCATTTCTCTCAAGGAGAACTTTTCAAAATGAGCATGGGTTCTTTATCTTCTTTAATCGGTCCCTCATTTCTGAGGATCGTGGTCACTGGAACCTCTTAGACGGACAATCTGCCTCCATTGCCTCCGGTCCGAAGTAGCCCTCACCACTTGGTAGAATTTAGAAGAGGAGGTGGCTTCACTTGGTCAGACCATCGTGTTGGCGACCGGCCTCGTGTTCTATTTCCTTCGGTATTGCCAACAATGACCAGCTTTTCAAGGTTGCTAGTCCCCTCTTCGCATTATATGGCCGAAATAAGACAGCAAACGCTGTTGACATTTGGTGAGCAGTCGGGTCTCAATGGCGAGATGGCAGAGAATAGATACATTTGTGCGTTTGGTCGTCCATGGTATACGTATAGTGCTCCTTATATGAGAAATGAACATGTTTCGTAACGGTTGTCATTTTGGGTAATACACATACTCAACCTAACCCATCCGAATTAAGGTGGTTCAATTTCCATACAAACATTTTTTTTTATTTATGGATAAATAAAAATAAAATAAATAATTATCACACAGCGCCACATGACCCCAAACTAAGCAGAGCTTGTGCTATGGAAGACAGATAACTGATAGAATACTTAAATACTTTTTTTTTAAATAATAATACTTTTTTTTAATACTTTTAAATGAAGCATAACTTTATAGTGAAATCACAGCTACATTTATTTTGTTCTTTATTTGCGGTAAATCACAATTGTTTGAATCAAATAGTAGATTATTAGCATAAAATCAAATTTATGAATAATTTACGATTTTTGAACAAAACAGTATGCTATAATCTACTATTTTACACGAGCAATTGTGATTCACCGCAAATAAAGACCAAAATAAATGCCAGTAGCTGTGATTTCACTGTAAAATTATACTCCATTTGTCCATAAATGGAAAAAAATTGTTTGTATGGAAATCGAACCATCTTAAGTGACAATGGTATAAAAATAAGAGACCCATACAAGTGAAATGTTGCCATATGGTCAGCATATTCTATTCTAGGGTATCTATACGGTTGAAGAGTATCGATTGATGAGCGGTGACTGTCCGCGACCCTTTCGAAAGTACGAGTACATCATGTATTAATCACTACACGCACGTGACAGTAATGTTATTTTCAATGACGTAGAAGCCGATTCCAATCCGCACGCAGCCATACAGCCGCAACATGACCCAATAGAAACCTTATCGCTTTAACAATAAGACAATGACTTTCATGCTTAGCGCTTACTGTCACTTTAGTACTTACGAATTGAGAAGGGCCAGCCCACACGTGCCGTTTGCGCAAACACTTTTTTTTTTACTTGGTGGTAGATCTCCTTAGCAGGAGGTCGTCCAGGTAGGTACCACCCGCAGTACCAGACAAAATGTTTGCCCTGAGTGGGAATCGAACCCACGCCCTACAGCTCTCAAGGCAGATATAAACCATATTCCGGCTGCGATAGTTATAGAATATTATTATTATTTATTGTATAACTAGAACTACTATAACTAGACGCTGAATCTATTTCTCCATGCACATTCATGGTAATGAATTTCTATTCTTGTCATTATTTACGTGAATGCACACAATTTGTGGGTCTGTAGTCTCAATGTGAATATGTAATTTCATTGCTTCATACATTTATTTTATTGCATATGCTGAATGGAATATTAAATAAAATGCAATATTTCCGCACAACATAGTAATCACAGTAACACTAAGTATAGAATAGACGTGGGATAGGATACTATTTATAAACATTTTATTGTATTTAAGATACTATACGCTCCACGGGCACCGGGGTCCGTGACCTTAGTAAATATTTACTTTGTATACAACTAGCGACCCGCCCCGGCTTCGCACGGTTACAATCTAGATACTAATGTGAAGCATTTGCATGTATTATGTACCTATAATACATATATGTACAGTTATCTGACTTCCATCACACAAGCCTGCCGCCAAGCATCTAACGGTATGTTCAGGGAGCCTCACTTGGTTCCCTTCCAGACTAGGTGTGCTTTACCATCTTCGAACACACCGTCACTTAACATCAGGTGAGCTGTGGTCAAACACCTAGCCTGTCAACCATTTAAAAAAAAACACAAGCTCTGCTTAATTTGGGGTCAGATGGTGCTGTGTGTAATGTCCTACGATATTTATTTATTATTTTACTTTATATATATAAACTTTCCTCTTGAATCACTCTTTATATCGATGGAAACCGCATTAAAATCCGTTGCGTAGTTTAAAAGATCTAAGTGTACAGACGGCGGGAAGAGACTTTGTATTATAATATTATGTTGAGATACAGGGGAAAAAAACATTTCTTATTATGTTAAGTTTACTATGCTATCGTTTTATTTATCCAAATAAAATGAATAGAATAGGAGGAAGATTCTGACCAAATTTGCCGAGACAAAAGTAGGTTATTTCTATAGCGGAAAAATAGGAAATAGCGGTATTGCTCATGCAGCTGCTAAAATTGAAATATTTTTTACGTCACTGCCAGTCTTACGTATTTAAAGCCCTTAAACTTTTTTTTTATATTTGACAAATTATGACACAGCCCACCTGATGTCAAGTGACAAAGATGATAAACACACCTAATCTAGAATGGAACTGGCTCTCGATTTTCAACTTGAGGGTTGTAGCTAGCCAGCCAAGTACAAGAAAATATCCTACCACCATGCTATAGTTTCCTCACGATGTTTTCCTTTACGGGCAGCTCAAGCTCAACATTGTTGGGACCTAGGTACACCTGAGTCCCAAGTCCTATACGACAACTCGTTGACGTCCCTGCATCGCGATTGTCTCAGCATCCGCACGACAATACTGTTGAATGTTAACAAGTTTCATTTTATAAGTATTTATTATTTATTATTTAATGGTTGACAGGCCATGTGTTTGACCACAGCTCACCTGATGTTAAGTGAAGGTGTGGTCGAAGATGGTAAAGCACACCTAGCCTGGAATGGAACTGGCTCTCAAGTGAGGCTGCCGGAACACACCGTTAGATGCTTGGCGGCAGATTTTTCAACTTGAGGGTGGTAGCTAGCCAGCCGAGTACTAGAAAGTACCCTACCACCATGCTATGGTTTCCTCACGATGTTTTCCTTCACCGGCAGCTCAAGCTCATTGTTGGGGTATAAGTGTAGATTTGTAGCATACTTGTGTTCAGTGTCGTTAGTCAAATACCGTCTAGCGATCACATGCACCGTCTTGCCCAATAATCACACGCTTAGCCCTGAGCCAACCATTCTTGTATTGATTTGTATCTAGGCCGTCGGAAACTACGAACATTGGCGCACAAATACAAGGAAACTAATAGGGGTTATTTTGTAGCGGTTTTGTAGCTCGATCGGATTGTACGATGAAAAGTATAAGTTCAGATCCCAACAACAAGCTTGAGTTGCAGATAAAGTAAAACATCTTGATGAAACCATAGCGTAGTAACAGGATTCTAAGAAAATTTACGATATGTTCAGCGGCGTACGGCAGCATCATTTGAGATCTCGTTTTCTTTCCAGACTAGGTGTTTATTATCTTTGATCACAACTACACTAAACGTAAGGTGAGCTGTAGTCAAACACCTGTCGAACCTGAAAAAAAACTTATCTCCACGATTTGCGATTACGCCATTCCGTTGCAGTGATCGATACACCGAAAAATGTACCTATATACTTTTTTTTAAGGTTCCGTAACCGAAGATTTTAATTATTAAATATTACATTATCAGGCCTGCGCTGTCTGCCTATACTATGTTCAACCTTCAAATTCAAAAGATTTATCGACTAAAACTAAAAGACAAAATTGATATTAAATCTATGGACTTTGAAGTTGCTAAGCGATAACATAACTATTTTATTTGTAGGACGAGCTAGCACACTAGCTATATCTAATAACTTATTTATTTTAAGCTGTATCCAATTGATTTCACAGAACCTGAGCTATTATGGCGGTTTCCTAAGAAATAATAACATGGTACTTTACTTGGCTACGTATCATCTATTAGTGAGAACATTCTAACCTTTTTTTTTTTGGAGTCTATAGTGGGAGTATCCGACATAATTAAACGAGTAATCCCGCATAAGTAAATCATCATTAGTCTCCAAAAGAAACCATTAAAGCTTTGTAAATTATTGTATGAAATTTATTAATCAGCAGCTGCATAATTTCCATGTATCTCTACATAGTAAGTATAAAACAAAGTCGCTTTCCGCCGTCTGTACGCATAGATTTTTTAACCTACGCAACTGATTTGCACTAATGCACTCCCATTAGTATCTACATCGCAACCCGTGCGAAACCGGGGCGGGTCGGTAGTATGTAATAAAATTAACAATAATGCAAAAAAGCGCAGTAGAGATTCTAAAGTAAACAAAATAAAATCGGTCAATTATAAGTTTGATTCGCGCACCGAAGGTTCCGTACTACTACAGAAAAGATAAGTTTAGCTAAAAGGATAACTTATTTATTAAAATAAATTTTCGACTCAAGTTCGACTTGACACATTTTTTTTGCACTTGTCATCTCGTCTGGCCATACGTGACCAAAACGCTGGCTTTTGCAAAACGTATGAGTATTGTATTACTGTTTGTCTCTGTTTGTTTGTTTTTGTGCTTGTGTTGCTAATTAAATTATTTTCTTTCTTTCTTTCAACGCAGCAAGGGGGCCAGCGTTTTGGATACTATTCCCATTGATAGCGGCCTTTAAAATTAGTTTATTTTGTTCAAATTTATTTATTGGTTCCCTTGTAGTATAACTGACTATTAGATAATGTTTTGTTTTTATAAATGTGTTATACATACTAATAACCTACTATGGTTATTAGTATGTATTAATTTTAATGTCAATAAGAAACTTTTATATTTTTCTTTAACATTTTTTATTGTAAACTTACACTTAGCATATTTTGTTTTTCAATAAGTTTAGGTTGATGTACTTAAGGGATTCCCACTTAAACCTATACCTATCTCTGTTTTTATTTATTGTCAGGTGAACTGCTATAGTAACGCATATATATTGTGTATTCTGTACGAATTTCAGTAGGCGATTCCAATTTAGACAATACAGGTCAAAATAGGTCGAACAGATAGATGGAGAAAAACGTAACGTAGTGAGTTTAGTAATAAGGTCCCGTGAGACACCCAGCTAGTACGGAACCCCAAAAATATTATTTTGTAAACAATGATATATATATAGATATATATATATATATATATATATATATATATATATATTATATCCCAGTTATTTATTTCTTTTCTTAATTTTTAAATTTTTTTACATTACATATATATAAAAAAAACATAAATAATATAAAAAAACTTAAAAACTAGGGTGCCGCCGGCAGCGGGGCAGGGCTCAAGCTGCCGGTGGTTAGGGCTGCAGAGTGAGGAACCTCCTCACAATGCGCGCCGTGTCAAGGATCACTGCCTTTTGAAGCTGACCCTTGACCCAACCGTCTAGCGAGAGTCTCTTGAGATGTTGGTCGAGACTCTTCGCTATAAGACCGTTTACCGTGACGACTATCGGGACAATGATCGTCGAATCAACATCCCACATGGCGGTTATCTCGTGAGCCAAGTCAAGGTACTTGCTGAGCTTGTCCTTCTCGGCCTTCACGAGATTCTCGTCATGTGGGATGGTGATGTCGACGAGCACTGCCCGGCGTTGGGCTCGGTCGACCACCACGATATCAGGCTTATTGGCGACAATAGTCCTGTCCGTGATGATAGACCGGTCCCAATAGAGCAAAGCACGACCATTTTCGAGAACTGGCGCTGGTGCGTACTTATAGTACGGCACCTCAGACTCGACAAGGCCGTATTGAAGAGCAAGCTGCTGATGGATGATCCTGGCTACTTGGTTGTGCCTGTGCAAATACTCGCCGTTAGCAAGATGCGAACAACCGGAAATAATATGTCGGAGCGATTCTCCGGGACGGTGGCATGCCCGACAGATGTCGACCGTACCGTCCTTCATGATATATTTCCGATAATTGTTCGTCTTGATAACTTCGTCCGCAATCGCACAGGCAAAACCCTCAGTTTCCCCAAAGAGGTCTCCGAAGCGTAGCCAGTTCACCGACGCGAGCATGTCCACATCGGGGCCCGTTAGGACCCGATAGAACCGCCCGTGCAGCTGCTTGCTCTTCCATACTTCCTTGCGGTCTTCGGTGCTTAGCACCGATGGTTTGCGCCAGTTCTCGTTCGCTAAGGAGAGCGGCGTGAGGCCCTTGTCAACTGCCACAACATCTCGATGCATCCCGCACTCGTTGTCGCGGAAATAATCCCTGAGACTGCACACTTCACGATTATGGAGGTTCTTGGCGCTTAAAAAGCCACGACCCCCCAATTTTCGTGGAATGTACAGTCTCATAACAGACGAGCGTGGGTGTAGCATGCGATGAGTTGTGAGCTGTTGACGGACTTTTCTATCCAGGGCGTCCAGCTCAGTCTGAGTCCACCTCAGTATGCCAAAGGAGTATATCAGTAGAGGCATCACCCAACCGTTGAAGGCACGCACCTTATTGCCACCCGACAAAAGACTATTAAGTACTTTTGTCAGGCGACAAAAGAAGCGTTCCTTCACCGATCGCTTGATGTCCACTACCGCTATACCCAACGACTCTGACATACCGAGGTACTTGTAAGTCTCGGCCTCGGAGAGAGATCTGAAAGTCATTGTCTCTGAAAGCTGTAAATCTGGACTATTTACAACTTCCCCTCGCTGTACGTGCATGACCGCACACTTGTCTACCCCAAACTCCATCTTGATGGCATTGCTAAAAACCTGTGTAGTTTTTAACAATTCCATCAAGTCTGGGCGTTTTGGTGCAAACAGCTTGAGGTCATCCATATACAACAGATGAGAAATGACTTCACCTCCTCTCCGAAGCCGATGACCTAGCCCGGATTCCTTCAGCAAAGTGCTGAGAGGATTCAGTGCTAGACAAAACCACAATGGACTCAGACTGTCACCCTGGAAAATGCCACGCTCGATCCTAATCAAGTCCTGCGGCTCAGAAGAGCCATCTCCACTACCTGGTTGACGAAGGACTGTGGTCCATTGCCTCATACATGCGCCTAAGAAAGATTTTAGAGTTGTATCAATTTTATTATATTATTATTATTTCAGGTATTTATTTTATATCTTAATTTTTAATTTTTTTACATTATATAAGTATAAAACATATAGATATATATATATATATATATATATATAATAATTCAAATCGTGAATGTGACTTGCTACAAAAATAACTACAGATTATTTGGGAAATACAATTCGTCGAACAAATACATCAAACTGATTAAAAGTAATTAATAAATACTAGCAGTTTATTTTCATAACATTTGTGATTTACCTATTCGATATTAATGTTTAAATTCTAGCTAGAGCATATCGCATAAAGATCATCAAGTCATTGCCTCGTACCTACTTATTTTATTGTGTTGATCACCAGTTCCTACTGATAAAGTTATCATAGCTTACAACTGGCCAAGCGTGCGTTATTTTTGACGATATTGAATAAAGCTGTTTACACATCGAAGCCGGCCCGGCAGATCAGCCTCGCTGCTTTACAATAAATATTTTGTAGCGATGATAGTTTAGTGGTTGGTGCGGTCGCTTCACACGCCGAAGGGCGTGGGCTCGAACCTTAACAATGAGCTTGAGCTGCCGGTGAAGGAAAACATCGTGATAGTAGTCGACTGGCTAGCTACCACCTTTAAGTTAAAAATCCCGCCAAGCAGCTAACGGTGTGTTCTGGCAGCCTCTACTTATAATACGTTTACAGAATTAACATTTATACTCATCACACAAATGTTTGTCCTGAGTGGGAATCGAACCCACGCCCTACAGCTCTTGAAGCATAATATACACTATCAAATGTGCTAAAATGCAGTCGGCGGTCTTTATTGACTATGTTGACAATAAAGACCGCTTTACTTTACAGAAGAATTACGGCATCCGCCACGCAGATTATTTTGATATTATAATTTCTGGACAGGGAAATTAGAGAACTAGACGCGAATCCAGGTCGAACGTGTTGATTAATTCACCGGCGCGTGCGTGATACTTCCGTATTCGACGTGTTTCCAACGGCACCCTATTTTACTAAGTCAACCGTATCTGTTTGTCCAACCCATATCTTCTGAACTATAGTAGGTTGAAATTTTCACAGAATATATTATGTTACCACAGGCAGGGCTACAGGGCATATAGCACGCAGAACTGATGGCCGATGGGGCTACAAAGTTCTGGATTGGAGATCACGGACCTGTAATCGCAGCGCAGGACGTCCACCCACAAGATCGACAGGCGACCTCATAAAGACCGCAGGAACGCGCTGGATGCGAGCCACTTCCAACCGGTCTTTATGGAAGTCAATGAGAGTTACTACGGGCAGGGGTACAGGGCATATAGCACGCAGAACTGATGACCGATGGGGCTGCAAAGTACTGGAGTGGAGACCACAGACCGGTAATAATGGAAGGATCTGAAAGGAACCGACATTAAAATCGGAAATGGAATCTTAAAAATGAACATCCCACTGGGTATAATTATAGTAAGTCTCAAGTTGAAATGCAATTTTTCAATGACAAAACGTCTGTCTTATGTAATTTTAATGTCGAATCCAAACCTGAGGAAACAAGTAATTTTATGTCAGCTGTTTTGTGGTAAATTACCATACTACCATACCTACATAATAGAACAGAAATTCACGTACGTCGAAGTGATTGCACCTCTTGCATTACAAACCCGCTCATTAAAAACACAGATTTAAAGCTTCCACATAAATCCCTCAATTTCTGAAAGCAACTATTAAAGAAACGCTTCGTTAGCAGCAGAAAATTGGCTCACATTTGGAAATCGGACAAGTGTGTCAAGTACTTTTAAATCCTGAACATTATTGTTAGCATTATCTGCATATTTTCAGTGACCGTACAAGGTCGCGCGGTACGGCTTGTTAGTCTTTCCAGTGGGCTTCATTGACTGTCAAATTCATTAGGCAAGTTATTGTCTCAAGCACAAATAACAGCGACACGAGTTCCTTTGTTTGCGGATAAAACTATCGGATGCGGATAGACACGTAAATTTTTAGACAACATACAACATATCAGTCAAATGAAGGTGTGGAAAACTCATATTATATGAATTTGAAAGCCTACAAACATACCTATATTGGAAACTGAAGGTTTATTTTTGCGTTTTCTACAAATAAGGACACTAAAAATAGATCCTTTAAGTTACGAGAATACGAGAAATGAAACAAATCCCACGCGACTGTAGAGCTTACATCTATGTTCCACATAGCCACCCACATACACATCAAGTAACATCTCCACATAGTACCTATAAAACAAAGTCGCTTCCCGCCGTCTGTACGCTCAGATCTTTTAAACTACGCAACGGATTTTAATGCGGTTTCGATCAATAGACAGAGTAATTCAAGAGGAAGGTTTATATGTATAATACATACATATGAACCACATTGGTATCTGTGCACCCGTGCGAAGCCGGGGCGGGTTGCTAGTGACAAATAATTCAGAAAAACGAGTGAAAAAATGAAACCGGATTTCTTGGGCATAGACACTGTACGTAAGCACGTCAAAATTTGTCAAGCCATTTAACCTATAAGGGAAACAGACACATACTTATGACGCTGTAGGTAGTCAAAATGGTTTTGCAATACACTTTTTTAGCTTAACGAATTAAATTAACGAAAGGTATATTTTAAACTGGCGAATAATCTTGGTGATTGGAGTTTTGGCGGGAACGCGGGAAGAGTCGTGTCGCTCCGTTGTATTTTTTTCCAAAACTAGTGTTTTGTCAAGTGTTTATGCATAAAAATGGTGGTGTTTTATTCATAAAGTGCCGAATTACAAGCGCGAGTGTGGGGAAATGATATAATGTGGTGAAACATGAGTTTTCGTGTTGCTTCCAAAACTCATCGAAGCTTTGTAGTAAAGTTGCCACTACTTTACTAAAGCATGACTGGAATTAACTGACTCGAACTGGACTTGACAAAGACGACTTTGACTAAAACTAGCTACGATGGCACTTATTTAACTTTTGAAACTTGAAAATATGTAATTACTTGACACTGGCAAATGCTAAAACGCGACGCCAAAACCAAAGAAAAAAAAAAAAAAACTTGGTGATATTGCTGAGAGGGTTTTGTTTTCAAAAGACAGCTGCGGTAAAAGTAAAACTTCTAAGCAAGTGATCGTCTAGGTAGGTACCTACCACCGGAAATCCTACCGCCTAGCAGTAGTTAGTAAATAATACTGTGTTCCGGTTTAAAGGGTACTGCTAACGAAATTACAGTCTGTTGAGATACTGATGAGACTTACCATCGAATGTCTCAAACTAATGAGCGCCAAAACGGCGATGCCTTGAACTTTGTTTTGTTACTCAAAGTTCTGTGTACCGTTGCAATGGTCATAGACATGCGTTATCTTTTACTATCATGAGAGCGTCTCGTTCATACCATTACAATTACATTTAAAAAAAAATACATATTAGTAGGTTCTCTATTTTTTTTAAACGTACATGCTAGTTGTCTTCTTTATTCTTGTAACGCAATAATTTTAATTCAATTGCTTTCAAATTAATAAATCTTCGCAACGTGTAATCGCCATATTTAACATATTTATAGGTATATTTATACATTTATTGACTTGTAACAAAGATATTGCCAATAAAGAATTTGAATTTAGATACGCACCCTACCAATAATTATAAAAAGCTTTTGTAATCATTCGTGGTTACCGATGAAATTTTATCATACCTCAGACTTTTCCGTGAAGGAATACAAAATATGTTCCGGAACGAAATTCAATGGATGGAGTATCCGCCAACTGAGCAGCTTAGTAGAATTTTAATGTCTTGTCAATATCTTGTCCAAGCTCGTTTTATATGTCTGCTGATAAACTCCAAAATCTATTTCTACCTTGGTCAGTCTGTTAATTAGTAGCTTCAACAGGATTTTCAAAAGTTTTATCGTTATTGCCCGCACGATAATTCGATGCTGATTTATTCATGGAACAATATCAGTTTTTGATGCATATCGAGTAGAACGTAGGAAGCGCTCGCACGTGATAAGGCTAGCCGTGTGTGAAGACTGCTTGCTATGCAAATGACCGGGAAGTTAATAAAAGTGATTGAACTACCTACAGAATTTACTTGGTGGTAGATATCCTTAGCAGGAGGTCGTCTAGGTAGGTACCACCACATTACCAGATATTCTGCCGCCAAGCAGTAGTGTGCAAACATTACTGTGTTCCGGTTTGAAGGGTATTGCAGCTAGCGAAATTACTGGGCTGTTGAGACTAACCATCTAGTCTCAAAGTAATGAGTGCCAAAGCAGCGATGCCCTGGACGTTGTTTTGTTACTCAAAGTTCTGTGTATCGCTGCAATGGTCATGGGCAGGCGTTATCTCTTAACATCAGGAGAGCGGCTCGATCGTCTCATTACTTTTACATAAAAAAAAAAAAAAAAAAAATATATATATATATTAGCCGAATTGTTGTTTTATTTCTTGTGTTTTCGGTATTGAAACACTTTCGTAAATAAGTTCCGACGAGATTAAATTATACAAATACAAACATTTTATTGATAACACCAATGTTACAAGTCACTTCAAAATGTTTAAACATGTCATTAAATTAATTTTAAAACATTGATTACATGTCAACACAAAAATGTCAAAATAAAATATGTCAACATATATGCATGTCAATATAAAAAATATTGCCAATATAAAAATACTGTCAATATATGAACTGCTTTCGGTATTGAAATACTTTCGTAAATAAGTTCCAACGAGTTTGAAATATATGAGCTGTTTTCCAATATTGAAATACTTTCGTAAATAAGTTGCAACGAGTTTATGACATAGCTTAGTAGGTAGGGCGTAAAATAAAATTAGTAAAATAATTTCCAAAAAAAAATCATCTATCTTTGCTTTTCTCCAACATCGCAGATGTCTCATCCTGCGCATGATTTTCTTTTCTTGACATCAAACGCGAATTACTTGACAATTTACTGCTGATTGATATGTCTAACAGTGTTAAACAGCGATTCAACAAGTTACACTAGTAAGCTGGTACGTTAGTTCGAAATTAAGAATTTCAACGACTAGCAAACAATTCGGTATGTAAAGAAAAAAAATACTTTGCTGATTCCAAAACCATTTCGAAATATTACATTCCTGTACATGATTTTTCCGTTTAAAACTCTTTAAACTATGAGACGGGGTTTATTTTAATAAAATACATAAAATAAATTTGACTTTCAATTAACTTCTAATGACGTCATGTCCTTGGCTGTATAAGGATTCTTTCAGTGCCTAAAAAAAGGTACATATTTTACATATTCAGCCAATGTTATGACGTCATAACTATAAAAAGTTTGAAAATGTATTAGAATTAAACTACCGCATAGAAAGCCAAAATATTCAAATTAGTTTCATAAAATAAAGTTTACTATCAGTAAAAAATATAAAATAAATACAAAAAAAAAACTTTACATACCGAATTAATTTAAAACTAGCTGCGCCCCGTGATGTTACCCGCTACATGATTTCGGGATAAAAAGTAGCCTATGTTTTAATCCAGGGTGTCAGCTACCTCCATACATATACATACATAATTTCATCTAATTCCGTTCAGTAGTTTTTGCGTGAAAGAGTAACAAACATCCATCTATCCATCCAAACTTTCACATTTATGATATTAGTGGGATTGTAGTGTACTGCAAAGAGCGTGCTTACAAAATTTGTTAAATATTTTTATTACATTTTTTAATTAATACTATACACTGGACTTCTCTCATGCTTTTCAAGTACAGACAGACTCTGAATGAAAACCGGAATCAAAAGAGTTACAAAATTAGTTCGCCGCGAAATTGAAGCTTACAATGCAAAAAAGGTGGCGAAATGAAGGAACTAAAATATTTTCCTCGGGAAACCGTCAAGTTTCATTATAAATTACGATGATAGCTCCCCCAATCAATTCCTAGGAAAAAGTTGTTCGCGTTGTGTATTTCGTGTCTCAGCATTGTCTGGTGAAAGCACGCCATTTTTATTCAGATACGGGGTGCGAATCATTGAAATGTTATTTATTTCTTTATTAAAGAGATTGGTGGAAGTAGCATGTCGTTTTACCATAACATCGAAGGTCGGATAATTTCACGGTGAGGCAACATTTGCGTCGAGATTTTAAGCGCTCAGAATAAAGATTTTTGGTTAAAATCGTGAACGAAAATATTCAAAATAAATGTTAATTGCATTTTACTGGCGAGGTACCGGTGTGTATTACTTTAAATTGTTTTGTTAAAAGATCTCATAATTATCATTATTATCTTGAATATCCTTTGGCAGTGTGAAACACGATTTTGTTTGTACGTACACGTAAATTGTTGAAACCTTACAAATCTCGCAATAAAGGATTTTGGAAACTCGATTTTTTTTTTGGAGACCCTATTTTTTTCGATTTGATAAAAATGTCTCTCAGTATAATAGATTGGTAGAGAATAGCATATGTTTACTTGGGAGACTCAAATATATATATATATATATATATATTATATGACAATCAAATGTATGAAAAAAACCGTTTCCTACTACTTTCCCTCTTTCAAATTGCAAATTGATAAACTAGCCTCTCTGAATACTACTACATTGTCATTTCCAAACATGGCGATCAAGGCTGAAGGGAGTACAATACTTCGAAGATTTATCTTGACCTGCCTGCGCATTAAATAGTTCAGAACAATTGTTCTATTGGCACTAGAGTGACTAAGCTAGATTGAAAGATAGTAGGCTCTATGTAATGGGCATTTATTCGAATTGAAACAGCTAACGTGGGCGTCTCTGGATCACATTAGCTCACATATTACTGGACAACTAACTAGCCTATGACCTGCGCGGCCGATTTCTGTAGCGATGATAGCTCAGTGGTTAGCGCGTTCGTATCACACGCTAAGTTTGAATTTAAATCTCAACGATGAGCTTGAGCTACCGGTGAAGGATAACATCGTGAGGAAACCATACGTGGTACGGTACTCTCTAGTACGCGGTTTTTTTTTATGTAAACGTAATGATACGAACAGGACGTTCTCCTGATGGTAAGAGATAACGCCTATCAATGGCCATTGTAGCGGTACACAGAACGTTGAGCAACAAAACAAAGTCTACGGCATCGCTGTTTTAGCGCTCATTATTTTCGAGACATTAGATGGTTAGTCTCAATGGCCCAATAATTTCGCTATCTGCAGTACCCTTCAAACCGGAACACAGTAATGTTTATGCACTACTGCTTAGCGGCAGAATATCTGGTACTGCGATGGTACCTACCTAGACGACCTCCTGCTAAGCAAATCTACCACCAAGTAGTAATAGAGTGCAGGACTTATCAACTTTCACTTCAGTACCAGTTATTCGGCCGCCAAACAGTAGTGTGCAAACATTACTGTGTTCCGGTTTGAAGGGTACTGCAGCTAGCGAAATTACTGGGCTGTTGAGACTAACCATCTAGTCTCAAAGTAATGAGTGCCAAAGCAGCGATGCCCTGGATGTTGTTTTGCTACTCAAAGTTCTGTGTATCGCTGCAATGGTCATGGACAGGCGTTATCTCTTACCATCAGGAGAGCGCCTCGATCGTCTCATTACTTTTACATATAAAAAAAAAACTTAGAATAAGAAACGCAAGCTTAACAAAATGTGATCGCATCTTTGGGTAGGCTGTTCCAAACGCGCTTATTGGGCCACGAAAGTAGATATTAGTTATGTACGAGTACTTGCGCTACTTACGAGTATAATATCATTTGTTGTAGATGGAAACAGAACAAATGACGATCATGAATAAGGCAGTTTACTCATGATGCGACACCCTATAATACGATCGATTTTAAATGTTTAACACTAAACACGTGTTTGATTTGACTAACACCTCAATTCACCTGGATTATAATATACGTATCTATGTTGTCTTTGTTATTGAGGAAT
The DNA here is from genome assembly GCA_905404145.2 of Biston betularia. NCBI lineage: Eukaryota > Metazoa > Arthropoda > Insecta > Lepidoptera > Geometridae > Biston > Biston betularia. Next base: position 5,695,484 of record FR989877.1, read on the forward strand.
CTGGGAGCGATATTTACAGATCGCAGGATTGCGAGAGCGGTGACCGACTCGATTCTGCATCGCATCACACGAAACAGTAATTTTTTAAATAGACTAATGGTTTTAACTTACCGAGTCTAAGTTCTCCGAAATTGCCGCAGCCGATCTTCTTGCCGACGCGGAAGTTGGGCCCGACCATAAGCACGCCAGAGGACGAGGTGACAGAGTGCCTCGACGTGTGCATCGCGCTGCTGCCGCCGACGCCGCGCCCGCCCACCGCGCCGGTGGTGCTGCAATGTGAACGAGCCTTTTTATTAGGGGAACCTTTTAGTCTTAATGTACAACGATTTTTTTTTATGGTTGACAGGCTAGGTGTTTGACCACAGCTTATCTAATGTTAAATGAAGGTGTGGTCGAAGATAATAAAGCAGACCTAACCTGTTATGGAACTGGCTTTCAAGTGAGCCTGCCGGAACATACCGTTAGATGTTTGGCGGCAGATTTTCAATTTGAGGGTGGTAACTAGCCAGCCGAGTACTTACTAGAAAGTATCTTACCACCATGCTATGGTTTCCTCACGATGTTTTCCTTCACCGGCAGCTCAAGCTCCTTGTTGGGGTTCGAACCCAATGTACCCAACATATGTACCTACGTTCAAACCTAATCTCACGGCATGCGAACCGACCGCGCTAACCACTGATCTATGATCGCTATATTAAAGTAAAATTCCTCCTGAAAGAGATATTACGTACGTATTTACGTAGTATAAGGGTACATAAGAATAGGGTATTATCGATATGATTAACTACAGACGAGCCATGTACAATAGAGCGCTTGAGAGACGCTCTTTATAATATCGTCTCTCGCAAGCGAAACTCATTTCGTACCAAGATGTCAAAAGACATGGTGAAAGACTTTGATGGGCTTGTATCCAGCAAAGCTTGGCTGCGCCGAGCATCTCGCTCAAATTCTATCCCAGCAGTAGCTACTTATAATATAGGTACAAATTTACAATTTAAAAAAAAAGACTCCATGACTCTTAGGCCAACTAAGCGCACTGCTCCAATGAAACAGCGAGGTTTTGATGTAAACGAAAATATCATCGACTAGCGGACGCCTCGCGGTTTCACCCGCGTAGTTCCCGTTCCCGTGGGAATACAGGAATAAAAAGTAGGCTATGTCACCCGGGTATACCATAGCTTCCCAACGGTGAAAGAACTTTTGAAACCGGTCCATTAGTTGTTTCGAAGCCTATTGAAAACAAACAAACAATCAAATCTTTCCTCTTTATAATACATAGTATAATTATGTAGATAGATAAATTAAATAAATAAATATCGTAGAACTATACACACAGCGCCATCTGGCCCCAAACTAAGCAGAGCTTGTGTGATGTAAGTCAGATAACTGATAGAATACATAAATACTTTTTTTTTGTAAATATATGTATTTATAAATAATAAATATATGTATTATTTACAGAACACCCAGACAAAGAACAAACATTTGTTTATTCACAAAATGTTTGCCCTGAGTGGGAATCGAACCCACGCCCTCCAGCTCTCAAAGCAGATATACTACCAATGAGCCAACGGGACTGTCAAATGTAAGTATAGTAGGTATAATAAGGACATTAGTAAACATACCGGTAATAAAAACGCATTTTATTCAGTTAATCTGTTCACTAATAAAAATTATTATAGGTTTACAAAATAACATAGAACGAGAAGCACATTTACATGTGTCCGTAGTGAATCACAACCGTTATCCATAGAGAGTAGGAACAAGTGAAAGTAACAATGCAACTGAAAGCATTGTAGAGCAATCTAGCCGTGTAGCTCTTCCAACGTAATACTGAGCCAGTTTTCGTGCGAATTGCGGACATAGAGGTGTTCAATTCTAATTCTATTTTTCCTTGGACGGGGTTATATGTGCATGGAAAGTGGTTACCTGAGTAACCTAATGTTGTATGAAGTGTAGGTACTTATTATGTATTTGTCACACAATATCACTAAATACTAAAATTAAAATTTGTCGTATTTCGCGTGTCTGTTGATTCACTTCATTTCAATTGAAATTCAAAGAATTTTGATACGGTTTTTCAATAATTTGGAGAATTTAAATAAATAAATATCGTAGGATCGCATACATTACACACATCGCCATCTGACCCCAAACTAAGCAAAGCTATGGAAGTCAGATAACTGATAGAATACTTACAATTTACATACTTTTTTTTTTGTAAATAGTTATAATATATACTGTTAGAGACAGCATTATTTGTGTTATAGTTAATAATTAAATATTGGTGTTCAAGTTAGCTAAACTGGTGTATAATAACGTATGAGGTTTATCTAGTTAAAACTGTCTAGTCGCATAATATTTCGTGTGACAACACTAAGGAAAAGGTCGTGGAGGAGACTTTAATGCGACTGGTCACACTCGCGGCCGACGCGGCGTCAAGAGTGGATGGTAAAAATAAGGACTGGATTATTAGAATAGATGATTAAATAACTAATGCGTTGTTTTAAACAAGAATCGTAACAAATACAACAATACTTATAATAAATACAGAACACCCAGACACAGAACAAACATTTGTTTATACCACAAAATGTTTATCCTGGGTGGGAATCGAACCCACGCCCTTCAGCTCTTGGAGCAGATATAGATACTACCAATGAACCAACAGAGCTGTCATTACTTCCTAAAGTTTATCTCTAATGTACAACCTCGATGAGATATCTGGAAATTATGGAGTTCAGTCTTTAGATTTGTCTTAAATAGAAGACTCAGTATAGACAATATTTTGCTGCATACCCTTTAAAATATTTTTAATTCTAGTAATAGCTAGATATGTATAACACACACTTTTGGGTAAAAAAGATTGGGAGCCTGCGACTAATAATAATGGAAAAACTAGGACCATTAGACAAACCAAAAAGAATTCTTTTCAAAATTTAAAACTAGGAAAAATTGTAGTTACAAGAGCTTATTAAGGTATACAAATGACTCCATCAGTTTTTATTTGACTGCTAATAAAGAATATGTTTTGTCAATTAATCAAAACATTAAACAAGTCATAATGTCATTTATGTGTCTAAGTTGTTGATGAATCAGTAAAGCATTAAGCGAGTTGGCAACTAGTTTAAACACAATTACCAATTCACTTTGAAAAAGAATTGACTCCGATACTCACTATTTTCTATGCATAGTGGCATGTATTTAAATACATACAATGACACTCACTCTTATAAATATTCATTATTAATTAAAATTAGACACAGGGTATACAGGATCACTTGTCAATTTTTTATGAAGAATCATGACTCCCTTGATTTAGAATTTCCAATAAAAATATTTCAAGTTGTTTCAAGGTCATTTAGTTACAAAAACAAAGTTTCCAAAATTTAATTGAATGAAATAAGACAATAAATATTACATACTGGTCAGATTGCAACTGTAGTGTATGATAAGTCATGTTTTATTGAGATCTTGTTATCAGTGCTACTGTATAAAATACACAAGATGTTTATGGCCTGTGATTCATTAAATTTTAATATTTAAATAGTAAGTTATTGCAAAAGTACTGTCATGTGACATGTTCTGTGCATCGAAAATTATAGAAATGCTATAATAAACCATACAATACTGTTTTTAACCCAGATACAGACAGACAGTGTCATAAGTTTAACATGCTGTACCTGGGTCTATAACATTGTAGCTTCCAAACTTGATTTTCAATTGTTTTTTTTTTGTTTAAAGTGTGAGTTGATTTAGAGTATTTTCAATAATTAAGATATTATGTACCTATGATAAGAAGCAATGATTCAAGAAAATCTGCACAGCCATTCGAAGATTATTGGTTTTCTTTTCTAACCACCTTCGAGTATAAATTTACCACCAAGTAAAATTTATACTCGACACTTGTATGTCAATCTAAAGAACATACCTAACCTTTCCTCGGCAGTCAGGTAATAAAATAGGAGAGAAATAATATAAATATTCTGGAATGCTTAGCTGCCAATTTTGACATAATCAGTTGCCATCAAAACTGACAGATAATCTAACTATTAAAACCCGATTACTTTTGCATGTTTAGTACCAAGTAATACTAACAATGGTAAATTATTATACAGAACATGTAAATTAGTGTGTGGATCCTACTTGCCTTTATCTATATGTATAAGGCAAACATTCATGTTAATCAATAGGTGGTGTAATGTACCTATGTTTATGTTTTAAAATATAACTGTATTCTTCTGTCCATTGGTTTGGTTACCATTTCACAACTTAACCAATGCATTAATCTGAACAGAATTTGGTAAGTAATTAATAAATATATGTCACAGGATCATAATTTCTTTGAAAAATATGAGAAATTTTGAGAAAGACATGATCAGAAGAGTCATAAAAATATTTTTTTTTTTTTTATGGTTGACAGGCTAGTTGTTTGACCACAGCTCACCTGATGTTAAGTGAAGGTGTGGTCGAAGATGGTAAAGCACACCTAGCCTGGAATGGAACTGGCTCTCAAGTGAGGCTGCCGGAACACACCGTTAGATGCTTGGCGGCAGATTTTCAACTTGAGGGTGGTAGCTAGCCAGCCGAGTACTAGAAAGTACCCTACCACCATGCTATGGTTTCCTCACGATGTTTTCCTTCACCGGCAGCTCAAGCTCATTGTTGGGGTTTGAACCCACGCCCTTCGGCATGCGAACCTACCGCGCTAACCACTGAGCTATCATCGCTATCAAATCATAAAAATATTGTTAGCATTGTTTAAAGGGTGCAGGTATATAGTAGGTTGCACCTGGTGCATAAAATGTTATGTCGCATCACATAACAAACTTGAATAATTGTCCCATTTCAATCCAGACCACCCACTACTTCATCCTGATCTACCTGAGAAAAGTTTCTAGATGCTGAAAATGTCCCCTTTTCTTTATTTAGGGTCAATATTCATTTCAACATTTATAAATTACAGTCTTCTCTAAATGCATGAGAAATTTTAGTGGGCATAGAAAAAACTCGACTTTAGGTAATTGTTTTCAAAGCCATGTTAAGAATGTAAAATATTAAGGAAACTCACTTTTCGAAAATGTCCTAATTTTAATAAATATTTAATGGCAATGTAACTTTTTCATATCTGTCAATTCAGTTTATATGAATTTTAGAATTATGAGTGTTCAAAATTTTCAAGACAGTCTTTTATTTTAATGTCAAGGATGTTCTGTTAAGACAGGTATTGTTCTAAAGTGAATCATGATACATACATATAACTTAACCAATGTACCTAAGTATGTAAGAAACCTACTTGCCTTGATTTAAAAATTACTTTTTGAGGTCAGAAACCTCAGACTGATTGAGTCATATTTAATTTAATTCTTATATTAAGACAGTCTTCCTGTATAAATAATATCATTCATTTAGTGACTTTGGGAGTCAACTACTATCTTGTTAAGTATTGCATAGATTGATGAGTGTTACAAAATGAACTTGTTATGAAACTGAGTATGATTCAGAAGTGCAATGAATTATGGCACATTTAATCTGTCATTGTTCTGAGATTATAGGAATATATTATTTATTTGTGGTCCCAAGAATGAAAGGGAAAGATATTATTATACTGGAGTGTTCAAGGTGTATATATCTTTAGTGTATTTCTGCTTGCTATTATTATAATTAACAATATCATCATCATCATCAGCCCTTCGCTGTCCACTGCTGGACGTAGGCCTCTCCCAATGCACGCCACTGAGCTCGGTCGACAGCTTTTTGCGTCCATTGTTTTCCCGCCGCTTTACGCACGTCGTGACACCACCTGGCCGCAGGGCGATATATTTATAATTAACAATATATATAAACAATAATGTTTAACTTAAAAGCGATTTTACTTGGTGATATGTATATATTTCCTTAGCAAGAGGTTGTCTAGTAAGCTACCATCAATACTATCATGGTATCAAATATTCTGTAGCCAAAGTTGTGTATTAACATTATTGGGTTTCAATTTGAACTGCAGCTACCTAAAAAAACCACAAAGCTATCGAGACTAACTAATGTCTCAAAATTATAAGCGCCATAGCAGCGATGAGCTGGACTTTTTTGTTACCCAGTTCTGGGCACTGTTTCAATGGTTATAGGTAGGCATTGTAGGCCTTTACATAAAAAAGTGGTTGAAGCAAAAATTAAGTGGCCTTTTTTCTTTTCAACGGTAGATATGACACAAATAAAGTAACAATGCATTATTAGAGCTCTAAACACTTGCAATGTACATGAAAACAATGGTATTTAAGCATACTACTCATACATACTTCCTAAACCAATAACTGCGGTGGTTCCCTCATACATTATTCACATCTCTATATTAAGACTGCTGGATGTTTAATTATATACTTCCAGATCCTGTCACAACTACTTCTAGCAATGTGACCGAGGAGGACATCAGACTAATGTACTATAAGCATAGCTCATTATGTACCTTAGGGAGAAATGTCAGGAATTAAATGACATAAGTAAAATTCATCTATAAATATTATCGCTGGTATTGAATTTTAAAATAATATATAATAGGTAGGTATTGTTTTTGCATACTTTAAGGCCAGGTTAAGAACAATAAAAGCAGCCAGGATTTCAATGGATTAAATGAATGGGGGTCAAGGTGGATTGTGTGGTGTTTGTAAATAAATCTACTTGTTTATAAAGCTATTAAACTTTCTGTTAGATGACCTAGTAAGGAGAAAGCTGCTACATCAGTTTTTATTTTGGTATTACAAATAGCAACAGCATAATGAATTGGTTCCATACCAATATTCTAAAAAATGTTTAAAAGTAGGTAGTGACACCGAATAAGCATTGAGCATTTATGTCTGTTTATACTGCACCATACTATGCTCATGTTTGCATATAGTGAAATCTGGTTAAATGGGCCCTGGATATATCAAACACCTCTGCTACAGATAAAATTAAAATGAGGACTCCAACGCTTCTGTATTAAAATACCTCTGTTACTTGGAATTTTTAATAGATTTGATTTTTTAGTTTAATAGCTGTATTCTTAGGTTTGGACAGGTTACATGTTTATTTACAAACATTTAAAAAATACTACATGCTTTATATAATCCTCTATAAATAAGAGAACCCTCTACATATAAATCATTTTGTACCTGCCCATTTCGGAAACTGGATCTTTATTTTGCACCTGCTCTTTTGGGAAACTGGGTTTATAAGTGATGAAAAAATTTAGGTCCCTTGAACTACAAACTATTATATAAATATCATTGTAGAATTACAAACAATTCCCACATTTGATAAAAATGTGCCAACTTCTAGAAAGATAGCAGGTGGACTAAAAATGTTGTGAGAATGGGGGCTACACATTGGGAAATGGGATGGTTAACAATTTAATAAAAATAACATTACAAACCTAATTAACATTGGCACAGGACCATATAAGAGAGTATGAGATGCATACAAGAGAGGCCTAGGCTTAGCGGTAGATAGTTACGAACTGAAAATGATGATGCAAGCTTCCATGAGTAATGATTTTGATAGGTAGCTATTATCAGGTGTTCAAAAATGAAAAAAATCCTATAGTTTAATATAATTAACAATTGTGAAACATTAATAGGTATTAACTGTGTTACATTGTTATCCTGTTTTCATGCAGTATAAGAAATTCTACTTTGGAAACGGCTAAATTGAAAAGACCTATCAAGATTTGCCTTCTGGCAAACTCTAGAAGTACCATGATTCAGAGCCTAGACCATTTAAATAAGTGGCACAGCTAATTATTGTATTTGCTAATCTACTTTCAGGTTTTTTTTTAATTGAAAAGCAAACAATCTAATTAGGAGCAGAAGCAATACTTGAAGTTTATTCATAAATAAGGAAATTAGATTAGATTCTAAAATCTTCCAAGCTAATACTGAGGCAGCAAACAAGTGAAGAAAATTATGTTTCAAGATCAAAGTAAATAAAAGTCTTTGCCTAATTCAATGAGAAAAGCATGATGTATTTCTAAGGATCTAAGCACACTCCATAGCAAATTTTGAGGTGTGCAGTTCCACTTAGAAGGGACTAGAGGACTGTTAGGTACTGTAAATAGTGCCCTTACTTTGATGTTCTTTTGTTGTCGTCACTCTGACGTTCTTTATCCTTGGTGCTCTCTCGTTTATTCATGCTACAAGTGTGTTGTGCGGGCTCCAAGGCCAGCACGCCCAATCACTCCCAGAGCCCTCCGAGCCCAGCGTCAGTACGGGCCGCGATGCAGCCCATGTCACCACCACAACTGCAGCCAGCCACTCATCCCAACACAATCCAAACCCACTCTTTTATTATATTGCTATTTTTTTCTTCTCTCGACACTATTTACACTTCACTGTCGTAGAATTTATCTCAGAATCATTTTTATTACACTGTAACACAATTTTGAACACTTCTTTGGGATGTTTCGGCGACACTTGACTTATCGAGACTGGTAACTGAAATACAGGTAATTGGTATTCCCAGTGATTTTTACAGGGAAAACAGTACGAGAATGAATAGAGGTCGCCGTGCCAATGTTATGCTCATTGAAGAGTAACAACAAGCGATGTGGGTGTTACAACTTGCTAACTAAATTACCTAAATTGCCACGCATAGACGATCGATCTTTTGACGATTAGTGCTGTTCTCAAATAATGAGCTAATTACTGTTTATTACTTTTGAGAAATAAATGTATCGGAAAAATGTAACAATTGACAGTTCCTTGTGAAAAGTCAACCCCAATATTTGTCGGTTCGGTCGGCACAAATCGTTTAGAAATAGTAAAGAGGTTTTCGATTAATTACAACACAGCACCTGGGGAGTGGAAATTGAAGAATTATCAGCACGTTACACGATTTTTCGGTAAGCTTTCCGTAAGATTAGTCACAACGTCGCCGAAACATCAAATGGACATTTGTCCTGATAAAAAAGTTTAGGTTTTGTAATGGCCACCAATGTTACACTTATCACTTCAATACAGTTGACTGTGAGTTATATTATGATGTTTTTTGATTCAAGGGGTAAAATATAGTATACGTTTGCATAATTAAATTACCAAATAACAATAAAATTTCTTAGTTACAAAATATTTAACTCAAAGAATAATTCACTGATTCGCCATTCGGCGCATGCGCGAACTTGCACCAATTGGTGTTGCCAAGTTTTTAAATATTGTGATGTTTTGTCATCCAACATCCACCACACTTTTTACTTTCACAAAGTCGACCACCATTTTCATTGTAATTTCCTCGTGAACTATTTTATTAATTTTTATTTATTTTCTTTACTTGTATTTAATATGTGTTTACAAGCTTACTGTTACCACAATACAGGTTGTTCTGATTCTATATTCTTAAGTTTCGTTTGCGTAATACTTGACGGTTGGTTGGAGTATTAATAACAACATAAACGTCTACTTACCAACTTAAATTTTTAACTTCTAGGATTATTCAAGTTATCGAGAAATAAGCCCATAAATCTAGTTTTCGACTCAAAAATGACTATTCATCTGCCATGAAAACACTGCCTGTATAACTCCGGCAGCTTTACTTTTTGCCGGCGCTGACACTTAAAAGGTAATTTCAAGTTTTTTTTTTAAATAGGTTGGAACCATAAAGTTTTACAACTCTATTACTTGTCCTTATTATTTTTTAATTATGGCAGCATTAGATTTATTGTCATTTCTAAAGCTTCTCATTGGTTAATTGTTTGATTGGGAATCAAACCAAAGATTCATTGGCTGATTTTCAGCTTACATCAAAAGCAATATTATTTTAAAAACATGTGATACACAGTTTTAAATCGAGAGCACGAAACTCTCGATTTGGGTTCAAATCTCATTACACTTATTTATGTATACATTTTCAGTTAAGAATGTAAAAAATAGTCAAATGCAAGTTCTTATCTCATTAATAAGCAAACTCAAGAATCAAAGTCACGCTTGGTTTTAAGTCTTACGTAAATCTGTGTTCAGCTTTTCATACGCGTAAGGACCCATTAATGAGCCTGTCAATTCTTTTTGTTTGTTTTAGCCGAATAAAAAAAAACGTTTTCACAGTCATATCAATAAAGGTGTTTAACTGAATTTTGCTATTAATATTTATGGAGGCGTTACGATAGTGAACATTGGACAGCCTATCCAGATCATGTTGTTTCAATAATTATAAATCCATCGAGTTTCAAGCTGTAGCTGTATGTTTCCTGTACAATATATTTTTAAACTATAAAATAGGCTTGCGTGGAGCCATATTATTTTTCCGATTCGTAGTTTCAAATCTATATCATGTACCTATGTACAATGGTTACTACTACTGTATTTATACTCATGGACTACTTAGTAGAATAAAATGATACATATTTGTGTATAGGTACAACACTGTTGAGAATAAATAGACGTAACATTACTATAATATAAATTATCTATTATATAAATAGACTAACACGGTTATAAAATGCATTAGCTAGTTAATTTGATAATAAGTTCTGATAATCAAACAGTAGTTACTTGTATTACATCGGTAGGCGTTATCTCTGACCATTAAAACGTTTCGCTCGTCTCAATAAGTACCTACTTACTTCCGCTTAAAATCAGGAGAGATGGCAGTCAAACGCAAGCCCATTTATAATGATTTAGAATAAAAAAAGGACTTGTCCGTTACCAAAATAATAATGCCCTCGCGCCGATATCAAGCGCATTTCATGAATCCACTCCGTTCTTAGGTAGGTATATTTAATTTTCGAGGTCACAACCAGTCAGCTCAGTCTTAGAGTGATCGTGTCACGAATACCACGCGATTACAAAAACTGCTTTTTTATTACGTGGTAGAGACCATAGAGTTTACGACGAATATAAAGTGCTATCTGGCAACTAATTACTGAAAAATCCCGTCGTGTTTGTGATATACTTGTAAGTTATTTGTAATTACAAATATTATAATTTATCCGTGATATTTCGTTCGTAACCGTTAGATCTTTTTTATCGATTTGGAACCAGTTTCAAAAGAAGAATATAATCAGATATTGTCGTATGTTATTTTAGCACCTCGTTCAAAATTTGATTTTGTGGTATTGTACTGAAGTGTTCTTGAAAGAATTGAAGCTCAATCGACGCTCAATTTATCCCCATAGAGGCACTTTTAACCATATTAAAAAAAACAAGTTCTCCATTGTTTTTACACAAAATGTTTTCAGACTCATGAAAAATATTAGCTCCGTACATTTAACTAAGGTCAACATAGGTACTTTTTTTATAGAACAAAAGAACATGAGAAAATCCTTAAAAAGTACTTACGAAACCAGCATATTTTTGCTTCGCTAAATACAACTATATCACCCGATATAGTTGTATTTAGGTACACCAATGAAGTTTGATGGTTAAAACATATAATTTAAATTTATACAGAATTAATTCAACGATTTAACAGAATATGATTGACGCAGTATGTTATTTGGATTGTTAGTACCAATTTGTACTATTACATTTTTATCATCTGTGTTATGTACCTATTATTCAATTTTCAATTGTAAGTTTTGGCGGGAACGCGGGAAAAGTCGTGTCGCTCCGTTGTATTTTTTTTTTTCAAAGCTAAGTAGTGTTTTTTCGAGTGTTTATGCATAAAAATGGTGGTGTTTTATTCATAAAGTGCCGAATTACAAGCACGAGTGTGAAAATGATATAATGTGGTGAAACATGACTTTTTGTGTTGCTTCCAAAACTCCAGCGAAGCTTGAAGTAAAGTCGCCACTACTTTATTAAAGCATGACTGGACTTGACTGACACGGACTGGACTTGACCAATACTAGACTTTGACTGTAACTATATAGATGTAAGACATGAATAGGTTCTTCGCAAATAATGACATGGTTCAAAGGCCTTTGTAGCCAAACTATAAAATCCAAAAAAAAAAAGATTTTCAATTGTCTGCATTTTTTCATACATTTGTTTATGTTTTTAATGATAAATATACCTATTGATAACACTAGCGAGGGCGCGCAACATCAGGCAAAACCGTCCTGCCCGAGTTTGGGGCCTACTGCTAACACAAACTTGTAAAACAAAATTATGTCATAATTTTTTTTGGATTTTTTTTTGTAATTTTTGTTGTATTTTTATTGTTTTTATGAAACGTGTTTAAAACATCAGAATGTAACGTTAACGTCGTGTCGCTTAACTGTGGTAACAACATAATTATTTAAAAGTAATTACATTTTAGCAGCATTACTAACAATTACTCATATCTTCCGGACCGTAATTGGCGGCCGGTGAATTCCACAGAAAATGAGTTTATTTTAAAAAATAAGGATCGGCACACCCGAAACAAAGTTTCGATAACAAATTTTATATAGGTATGTAAAAGATAACTCCAGCACATTGCAATTTAAAACCAGTTTGTGGTCAAAACATTAAGTAGGTCTAAGTACAAAAATACCTTATTGTGTCTTATTATTAGAAGTACTAAGGTGATTTTTTTATTTTTTGCGTTCCTTGTCAACAAGTCTCCTAAATTAGTCTTACTTACTCGATAAGAAGAAATCGTTTAAATAATAAATTATCAAAATACTTGACACTGCCAAATACACAAAGCCTGATGCCAAAAATAGAAAAGAAAATGTGTGTTTGCATACAAATATGAATTAGCAGCTTTAAGCTTTGGTGTGTTTTTCCATGTGCCACAGATAAAAAAACCAGTTTTTCGAAGGTTACCAACTTATAAAGATTACAATCTTAATGAATGATGCTACTAACAAAGTGATTAACTCACTGTAATATTTTTTTAAGATATTGTATCATAATAATAAATTCAAAACTTTTTGTGTAGTGTAAGTATGATTGTTTGTTATTTCTTAGGTTTAGTTATTTCTAATAACAAAAGAAGGATCTATGGCTTATAAATTCAAAATTGGTTTAAAATCCAAAATAGTTCTGTTATGCTAATAACTATAATTTCTACTCTCGTAATACTTTCTTTAAAAGCTTAAGAAGTGACACATCCTTTTTGAATTTAGCTACGCTAGTGATGTGTATCTTCAATTAGTAACAATATGAATCGAGCGTTTAAATCGTTATACCTACTTCTTCCCGTTCGTTGTAATGGTTTGAATGAATAGTATTTATGAAATTCATAATAAAGATAGCTTTTTTTTGTTAGTTTTAAGCTAGGAGTTTGATTATAACTTAACTTATGTGACATGGTCGAAGATGGTAAACTCAGCTAAGTTTAATCGGGAGCTGATTCTCTTATGAGGTTGGCGGAACCACACCCTTAAGTGCTTGACTGCAGGTTTTCAATTTGAGTGTGGTAGCCAGTGGAATACTAGAAAATATCGTACCATCCATCGCCACTTTATATCACTTGCCCACATCCGTGCATGTACCTAATTCAAAACTATGGGGTTTTTACATAAGTACCTACTCGAAAAAAGTTGTGATTTATAATAACACAACGCAGCTACGTAATTTTATGCGTTCCTGCCAAAACTGTCACATCGCATCGCTGTATCAAAAAGATTTTTTATTTTGCGCTAAAAAAATTACATATTAAATGCGTTGTCGCCTATTGAAATGAAAACTTAGACAAGCAAAAGGTTAAATGAGGTCATGCGCATAGAGATAAATGAAGAATTAGATACATACCTACTGAGTGTTATGTAGACAGTGATAAATATGTACGACGGGCACGTATGCATGTACATAATATGTACATATATTTATATCGCAGAAACATGTTAAAAACTGGCTGGCTAGCTACCACCTTCAAATTGAAGAAAATCCGGTTGCCTCAATTGAAAGTTAGTTTCTATTTCAGGCTAGTCGTGCTTTACCATCTTCGATCAAACCATATCAGATGAGCTGTGGTCGAACACATAGCTTGTCAATAATTAAAAAAAGCATTTTAATCTCTGCAGTGAAACATCTTCCTTCGATATTTAACCGTTGTAATTTACCTGCAACATAATATTATAATTATAAAATAAATTCTATGTACTTGTACATAGAATTTGTTTTATAGAGTAGTAATAACATCTGTTTGTATTGTTATCGATACTGTGGTGATAATGTAAGTACTTACATCGAATGTAGAGAACTCTTGAAGGTATTTGTAAAATTCCTTGGTTTCAGATTGTGCAAACATTTATGATACCTATTTTACGTTTGTACCTTCGTGGTACAAAACGATCATATTTACGTAGTTGTTAATAATGTTCAGCAAATATAATTAAAACTTTAATATATCGACAGCATGTTTGAGATACCAACCGTTAAAGTGTTACATGAATGAATAACGAATGTATGATCCTGCGATATTTATTTATGATTAAATATTTAATTTTTTTAAGTACTGATTCCCACAACTTCGTTTGTGACACAAATAGATTTTATGTATCGGGCATCCTTTCTTTAATCGCTTGATAAAAAAAGTGATACAGTCAGCATGACTACTATTTTATTGTAACGCATATAAAATTGAGCGCAAGTCAGACAGTTTACATTAGACTCATATATCTCTCGCGAGCAAAGTTACAGAAACTTCTAAAATCCTATAATTAACTAACATTAAGTAATAATTATTTACAACGATAGTAATTAAAAATCAAATAATAATGTAAGTACATAGGTATAGGCCAACTTATTTAGGAACCGCGGGCGTTAGTGTAATAATTAAAAGTAAGATACAAAAAGAAAGTAACGAAGTTTAAAGAATCAGTATATTTCAGGATTTTATTTGCGCTGACAATAGTGGACTAACAATGAGAGAAAAAGAGCAAAACATTATCTCTCTGTCCTTTTCCTGTGCCGTTGTTGGAGAGAACTAAATCTACACTTTTTCAATGCTCTATCAGCTGTTTTTGAACACCAATATCTTTTTAATGCTGGCGTAAATATATATATATATATTTTTTCCGTACTTTATAAACCTAAATTATAACGTCATGAAATATGTCCGTCGTCTAGAGAAACAGGCTGTATAACACAGTACTTACATCAGAGTTACAAAAATCTATAACTACACATAAAAGAGGAAAGAAACTTTGAAACTTTTATTATATTACTATTTCGCGCCAAAAATCCACCATCTTGTTTTTTTTTAACCACCCTTTAAGGACACTTGAGTTGTAAGACGAATCTGACGATGTACCTTAATTGTCGTAATCCATTCGGTCACGATACGCACGAAAAATAAAACCCTACCTTGGCAGTTGGGTAAATAAGTGCTTGGCTTGATGTCATCACGTAGATAACGAATATCGGACAAAAACGTGTTTGCAACACAAAGGTACGAAATGATAAGAGCTAATCTACAGAAGCGCTCACAATCGGAACTCGTATCTCTTACCACCTACAGTTGCTCGGTAATTTCAAAATGGTCGTTATAACTTTAGTCATTACCATTTACTTATTTCAGTGTTAAATAGTAACTTAAAATACTAATAACATATTATGTGGTAGAAATTAATCGTTGAAAACCCGTCAATATTTTTGGTCAAAATCTCGCGGACAATTAAAGTTTGATAAGGCCTTTGATAAGTTTTGTGATTTGTGATCCTGACATTCCGTTCATTCAACTCAACTGCAGATCAGTGTATACACTTTATTCAGTAGGTACTCCACAAAAAGTTCGTTCGTGAATTATATAATACTATAATTAAAACATAAAAAAATGTCTTTGTCTTTGTCAAAATCATCTAGAGAATAATCACGCAGACTCATCTTTATTTTCAAGTTCTATTCTAGGGGCATATAATTTGTTGCTCATATAAGAGTAACTAAATATGGACTCGCTACCACAATCCCTATCATATATTTTCGTACTGTTTTGTTTTTTTTTTTTATAATCGAACGAGCAATTAAGTCAATGTAAGAGCTGTACTGGCAGACTTCCAGGCCTCTGGTGGTTTATGTATACCTATTAAAACTTATTTTTATAAAAAAACGTAAGAGGGCGATGGACTTTGAATAAGTGGAATAAAGTGTTTTTCCAAATTGAAACAATTACCTATCTGTTTATAAGAGTTGTAATTAGCCTTTCAAATACCTAAGTATTTTTATAAATTAAAATGTGTTTACCTGATTTCCTTGACGTTAATTGGCTAATCAATTAAATCTTATATTTTTACCACAGAACCAGATCGCAATAGTTATTAATTTACTTTATACTATAAAACAAAAGTCGCTTCCCGCCGTCTGAAACGCAACGGATTTGAAAGTGGTTTCCATCAATAGACAGAGTGTTTCAGGAGGAAGGTTTATTATGTATAATACATGCATAATTGCATATGTACCACATTAGTATCCAGTAGTTTGTAGCGATGATAGCTCAGTGGTTAGCGCGGTAGGTTCGCATGCCGAAGGGCGTGGGTTCAAACCCCAACAATGAGCTTGAGCTGCCAGTGAAGGAAAACATCGTGAGGAAAGCATAGCATGGTGGTAGGGTACTTTCTAGTACTCGGCTGGCTAGCTACCACCCTCAAGTTGAAAGCCACCAAGCATCTAAAGGTGTGTTCCGGCAGCCTCACTTGAGAGCCATTTCCATTCCAGGCTAGGTGTGCTTTACCATCTTCGATCACACCTACACTTAACATCAGGTGAGCTGTGGTCAAACATTGAGCCTGTAAACCATAAAAAAAAATATAGTAGGTTTATATGAACCTCGCAGTTCCACAAAGTTAAATAGATCGAAAAGTTTTGCGCTTACCATCGGTATCGGTAGATTTGCATTATTTTGCCACTTTTTGCAGTATATAAATCTTGTTTTACTTTTAGTACTTAGTAGGTAACTAAGTTTTATTCAATAAGTTTCTACTTGACCTTCATTTTATCAGGCGTGAGCGATAAAGGGGGTTTTGATGAGGCATTCATTCCGAGAATAATGCGATTATTTTTAACTAACTAGAATATCTCTGGGCTAATAATATTTTTGTATTATAGCTCAGTGGTTAGCGCGGTCGGTTCACACGCTGAAGGGCGTGGATTCAAATCCTAATGAGCTTGAGCTGCCGGATGAAGAAAACATCGTGAGAAAACCATATCATTGTGATAGGGTACTTTTAATACTCGGCTGGCTAGCTACCACACACAAATTTAAAAACTACCACCAAGTACTCAACTGTGTATTCCGACAGTCTCTCTTGAGAGCCAGTTCCATTCCAGGCTAATGTTTTTGGGGTTTGACCACATCAGGTGAGCTGTGGATGTGTCCTGTTGCTTAGAAGAAATCTTTATAGGCAGTAAGGCCGCCGTTGTACTGCTGCATACTTGAAATGATTTACTTAGTATCAGTTAAATTATGAACTTTTGATTCAGTTTAGTTTCAAAAAAACGTTAAAATAAAAAAAAAAGCTATAAAGTTTTTTTTTAAATTATTACTAATATGTTATATATCTTATTCTTGTTTTCAAGGTTCTCAGTGCAAGCAACTTTTAATTTACTAGGTATGCAAATTTGCAATATCTTAATAACCAATGCTTTATTGTATCTACCGTTCCAGTTCTGTCTCAAAGTTAACCAGTATTATTTTAGATGGCCATGGCCGTAACCATTTCGTCTGGCATTTTTTGTAATAGTATTTCATAAATTCTACTAAAGAAAGATAAATTTTAGTAAACCGTTTCGCAACATAATATTTTTAAATACAAATGTTTCTTGGTATAACTTTGTCAACAATGAAGTCACACAAGAAAGGTAACTCTGTTCCAAGGTCTTTTTATAACCTAAGTATACAGCTTTTGCCCGCACATTCGTTCTTTGTTCGCATTGTCATCCATGGCCTTCTTTACACTGTTGACTTATAAACTTCCTCATTGACATTTCGCTTACACATACATCTAAAGATGCGAGAGATCGTGGGTGGCGACAGTTTCCTTCTGTGAACAAGTGATGTTCCAGAAGGAAACGGCGAAGCGCGAACGGGAAGTCACAACAGATCTCCCACATGGCGCCGCCGAAGAGCCGGACGTCGGAGTCGGATCCACGCCCTCTTCCGACCTCCATAACAGGGGAAGGCAGAAACACCCCAGGGTGGGTGGTGAGTCCCACATAACCCTTGAAGCCGAAGCTTGAAGCCGGTGGTATCCATTAAGGATAGGAAAGGAAGGGAAAAAATTAAGGTTAAATCTAAGGTTATATTAGTAAATCTTAGGATTTACCTATGTGACTTGGTAGATTTCAAAATTTACAGATTTAAGGTGCATTAAAAAAAGCGACGATTTTTGGGACTTTAAATTTTGAGATTTGAGACAGATCCGACTCGGTTTAAAAGCAAAACTGAGAAATCCACACTACTCGTGTAACACTGCATTTTACAAGTGAAGTGTTTGCCAAGAAAATCATTGTTTGTAAAACATAACATTTGTGGAACAAGATGTTTGTGAAATGAGTAGTAAGTATACCTACGGAACGTTGGCTGTAAAGTAATATCTTGTTAAAGTGTCGGTGAAACATTAGTGATCCCTATTTTTCAATATTTACAGTATCACTGATGCAAAACAAGGATCACAGAACTATTCGGACTTTTACAAATCTTATGTTTCACTGGAAAATATTAGGATTTGCCGTATGGTTTTTACAGTGACATTTATACCTACAAAGTTTTCGCAAATTGTCGTGCTAGATTCTTAGCTTACCTACTAGTTTACTTTTTAGTAGAGGACCATATAGGACCGAAGCGAGTTGATCTAATCAACTTTAAATCAACCAATATAGAAATAGTGCTACTCCAGTCCTTTCATGCATAAACTATGAGTCTAAATTAAAAATTATAGCTCTTTCTACTTTTCTCTACGTTATATCTATTTTCTTTTTCGTGTAAAAAAACGTGCCTAGACATGACGCGTCCTTGAAATTTCACTCTCAACTTTGACCAATTATAAAAATCGTTGCCTAAAAAGTTTCACTTCAAAAAGTAAGGTTAATTGCTACACTTCAATGAAATATCACGTGTATATTAATTGACGACATCTGTCTATAATTTCTTGTAAGCCTTGAAGTATGTTCTTTGCTTAGCTCACAGTCAAAGTATAAGCCAGTCAAATGGCAGGATATTAGCAATTCATACGCCCCACGCTTGTAATAATACGACTGTGCACGTTACTCAGTCACTAGTTGATAAGAAATCAAATAAGCGGATCATCTTGCGACTTACATACGCGTATTTAACTGTAAAAAAATTAAGATAGTTAACTGTAATTCTGTACGTTGTAGATTTAGGTCGATTTTATGACTATAGCGTCCAGCTGTTCTGTAATCTGTTTATGCATAAATATTTTGCCGAATTTTAATAATTCATAATTCATAATAATTCATTTATTTCTTGCAAAATAGGTAAACAAAAAATTGTGGTCTTAAGTCTAGTTAGTTAGTACTCTATTTTTGCTTGAAAGCATGCAAGTATTTTTTAAAATTTAAAAAAACAAAGGAGAAACAATAATTAAAAATCTACTTTTGTCAGGGCATATAAAAAAAATTATAACAATAAACCAATCAAAATAATAATAATATCATTTTTGTTTTTCATTTAGAAAGTCGTCAATGCTATAATATACTTTTTCAATTAATAATTATTTTAAGTAGGTACGTACATTTTTATATGAAATAAAATGTTCGTTTCACCAGTACGAAAAGGTTTTCTTTATTCTCTCGGTGTAAATTAATCTTAGCAATTTATGAAAAATGGTTATAATTGTTTGATGTAATTAGGAATAATTTTTATGTTACTATTTTTCTTCTTTTAATGTGAAGTTTTGTGTTTCTAAGTAGTCGGTTTTTTTTTAATGGTTGACAGGCTAGGTGTTTGACCACAGCTCACCTGATGTCAAGTGAAGGTGTGGCCGAAGATGGTAAAGCACACCTAGCCTGGAATGCAACTGGCTCTCAAGTGAGGCTGCCGGAACACACCGTTAGATGCTTGGCGGCAGATTTTCAACTTGAGGGTGGTAGCTAGCCAGCCGAGTACTAAAATACCCTACCACCATGCTTTGGTTTCCTTACGATGTTTTTCCTTCACCGGCAGCTCAAGCTCATTGTTGGGGTTTGAACCCACGCCCTTCGGCATGCGAACCTACCGCGCTAACCACTGAGCTATCATCGCTACAAAACGGTATATTTTTAAGTAGATTTTTGAAATCGCTTAAATTTATCATTATATTTGGACGTCATAATAAACGGACAAGCATATGTATACTTAAGAATGTTTAGGTATATGATTACCTGCAGCTGTTGCACTACTTTGTACGTTATGTATTCACCGTGTTCCGAAAAAATGAAAAAATAAAGATTATGATTAAAGTATGATTTAACGTATCTCAATTCTGAAATCCTCTAGTTACTTATATACATATACGTTACATCAATTATATGTCTTATATTCGCAGTCCGGTTAAAGTTTTTTTTTTTTTTTAATGGTATAATGTATGTGTGTTTGGTGTACGATAAAGTAATTTTCTATTCTAAGTAAGTTGTACAGTCAAAATAAATAAAAAAGAAAAGAGGTGTTTTGCAAAAGAGGTGTGCATAGGAATGCATAGCTCCAAATTGGAATGTCTTAAGTTATAAATACTTTGTTTATTTTCCAGGTGAAACCTCCAAGATGGTGGACCAGACATCTACGGAAGATGTTCAAAAACAAATGTCACAGCTGAAACAGTGGCTCGATCAACAGCCGCAAATCCCTAAAAACATCGGTAATTATTTTTTGTTTTAACTTTTTTTTTAAACCGATTGTTAAAGGTTGAAATTTCTCCATTTAACCCGTATTTTTTTATATTGTAAGACATTTTACCCAATGCCATCTGACTAAGCAAAGCTTGTGCTATGGGAATCAGATAACTGCTAGAATACTTAAATAGTTTTTTTTGTAAATCATACTTATAATACACATACAGAACACCTAGACACAGAACACATTTATTTATGCCACAAAATGTTGTCCTGGGTAGGAATCGAATACACACCCTACAGCTCTTAAAGCAGATGTACAAATACTACCAATGTTGCAACAGGGTTGTCATGGTTATAATTTCTTCGCGATGTTTTTCCTACAGTTCATTAATAATACAATTATTTCCGCAAAAGCGATTTATTGAAAGCTACCTTAACACTATCATTATTAACACGTTACTTGGTATGTTTTTTATTAATTTTCAAAGATGAAACAAAAACATGGGTTGCATTTTTTTTTTTAATGGTTGACAGGCTAGTTGTTTGACCACAGCTCACCTGATGTCAAGTGAAGGTGTGGCCGAAGATGGTAAAGCACACCTAGCCTGGAATGCAACTGGCTCTCAAGTGAGGCTGCCGGAACACACCGTTAGATGCTTGGCGGCAGATTTTCAACTTGAGGGTGGTAGCTAGCCAGCCGAGTACTAAAGTACCCTACCACCATGCTTTGGTTTCCTCACGATGTTTTCCTTCACTGGCAGCTCAAGCTCATTGTTGGGGTTTGAACCCACGCCCTTCGGCATGCGAACCTACCGCGCTAACCACTGAGCTATCATCGCTACAAATTTTGCATTGTTAATCTTTCACGATTTCAGATGACAAACTGTGCTTGCGGTTCTTACACAGCTGTTATTATGACTTGGAGAAGGCTAAGACAACTGCTGAGTTATTTTTTAGCATCAGATCATCGGCACCGGAAATCTTGACCAATAGGGACCCTCAATCCGCCCCCATCCAGAAGGCTTTGAAGATTATGTGAGTACAAGTTCTTTGTAAAAAGAAGTCAGAGTTCCTTGTAATACGTAACCTCATAAATTTTGCTGCGATAAAAAGTATAGTTTATTTTGTTATTTTTGAAGCCGCAGCAAGCAGGCGTCCGTTTTGCCTGATGGCAAGCCTCATAATATGATGGAGGCACTGCCTATGGGCATCTACAACATTGGGGATGTCTTCAATATAAATTTAAATCTGGAGAAATGTTTATTGACGCCTTTTTTAAACGCTTTAAATTGCAAGACTTGAAATTTTTCGAACAGTCAGCTAAGAAGCAACACCGCTTCATGATCGATGTTATAAAAATTCGAACTAAACGGTTCGAATCTAGTTTCATTGTACGAACCGCTAAACAATGGAATTGGCTGCCTAAGTGGGTGTTCTCTGATATATTTAATCTGGGTGCCTAAGTCGCGAGTGAATCGGTTTCTTCTAGGTATGCGAGCGTGCTCCACCTTAGACCGCATCGAGAAATTCCGAAAATGTGTCAAAGATTTGTAATGTGATGTCGTAAGAAAACATGCCTTACTGCGCTTACATTGCAAATGCAGGCTAAACCTTTATACGAGATAGATTAAGATAATGCACTACGTTCTATATTGCACACGTGCGAAGCCGGGGCAGGCCGCTAGTACGTTATAGGTATAAGAAAAAAAAACTAAGCAACTGGTACTTTATAAGTTGCTCTATTGATAGATCAATTCTAGCTCTGGTGTTTCTACACTGCGCTAAGATGCACTGTATCATCGCTTTGTCAAACATTCTAATATTTTTGAGTTAAAACAGTCCACATATTCCATATGTTGTTACATACAGTTTAATATTATAATCACAAAGTAACGACACTGTCACTTATGTATCTATTATAGTAATTAGCACTAATGAGTTACAACATTATCAATAAGGTTACATAGACCAGTTAGAGCTTATCTGCGCTAATTGAAAATAATAGGTACATATAGGTACGTATATTATATGAATTAAAAAACATTTTTTTTTTTACAATTAACGAGTATAACATAACAGCTCAGAATAAGTCTTTCTGCAGTGAACTTGTCGTATTTGAAAGCACTGTATTTGCCTTGCCATGATTGGCGAGTCGATTTTGAATCTATAATTTTATTCGAATAACGATTTATGACTTTAATACCGATTTTTTTCTCGAAGTTTCTCGATTTTAACTGATTTCAATTTTTAATTCGATCCGAATTTTTGTATGTACCAACATTTTAACCAAATTATGTATTCGTGGATCAACAAAAAAAATATAGTATTTTTGTTCTACGAAATTAAATTTAAAACGATAGTTCAAAATTCGTTGTAAATAAACATCATTGATGAAAACATTGTTTTATTTATCTTCAGAAAGTTGGCGCAGTACCAAATATCTGGTAATAGAAATTTATGGATATGGCAGTTGAATGACCCTGGCCTAGTACAATACGACTATCTTATGGATGCCAAGCTGTTCTTCTTGAGCACAGACTCCTGGCTTCTTGATAACGACTTCATGGAAGAAGAGGATGTTGCTATTTTAGATGTAAAGGATATATCTTTGAAGTTTATTACGAAGTTTAATGTGTCTGTTGCAAAGAAACTGTCCAGATATCAAGAGGTAATAAAACAGGATTGTGTTTACTTTATTAAAGTTGGCAAAACGATTCTAGACGCTAAACTATATCAAGCTAAGTCCAGAGTCGTAAAACAGCCGAACTTTAGTTCCAAGAGACACGCGGTTTGCTTGGCTATATATATAAATATATACGTATTAGTATATAGGTACGTGTTACATAACACATTTCAACATAATGAAATGTCAACATTCTAAATAATTATGTCAAAATTGCTTCAATGCCAATGTGATTAAATGTTAATAATAAAAATTATAATTACTTACTAGTATTTCAATAATCTATTATTTTTGAATATTGACGATTATTTGAAAATATAACAAAGTCTCTTGAAACCAAGACATATCTTTTTAGGGTCTAGCACAGAACTTTGAGTAACAAAACCAAAGTCCAGGGCATTGCTGCTTTGACGCTCATTGCCTTGGGACATTCGATGGTTAGTCTCAATAGCCCTGTAACTTCGCTAGCTGCAGTACCCTTCGAACCGGAACACAGTAATGACACAATGATTAAGAACTAGATAAACATAAAATTATAACATTTTTAGTTAAAATTATAACATGTAAAAGTCTAATTAATTGTCTTAAAATACCAAAACAAGCTAAATTTAGATATTTAATTGATGTATTATTTTCAGGACGCTATGCCAGTTCGACTAAAGCAAATTCATATTTTGAACACTCCGCCCGTAATAGATAAAATCTTTGGTTTAATGAAACCTTTTCTGAAACAGGACATGACTAATATGGTAAGAGACAAATCCGTACTAAATGTGTAGTACAGAAATAGATAATCATGTTAATTATAATTATAGAGTTATAAACTTGGTTTATAAAGCTAAACTGAACTACATTGTACTTATAATTATGAACAACTTTTACTAAAAGATTACAAGAGTGGTTACAAGATTTTTTTGATAGTTCAAAACGAGCACGAAATGCACCTTTTCGCGTGTTATATAATTATGACTTTGGCGTAAAGGATTTAAAACAAATTTGCCATGTTACCTACTTAAACGTGGCCGCATTATGTGCTCCTATGGAATATGATCTCAGCGGACAAATTCCAGCAATTGTTTTTCAAAACATGAATAAGTTATTTTGTAATTCCTAGATTCATTTTCACACACCGAAGTCAACGACTATTTACGATTATCTCAGCAAAGATGAATTGCCAGAGGACTTTGGAGGAACTCATGGTAAAATAACTGATTACAATACAAAGGCTATCGCTTCAATTATGAATAAAAGGTGAGTAATCCTACATTAGTGACACATCGTGCAAACGGCCGAGGCTGTGAACCAATAAAAAAAATGTAATTCTTTCGATACTTAGCTAGTTTGTGTTTCTTCTTGATTCAATATTCCATTGCGCGGCAGCAGAATACCTGATACTGTGGTGGTACTTCCTTAGTATTTGATGTACTCAATGCGATGTAGTTTCAAATACTAAATACCATACCATATGACACCATACGATACCATACTATATCATACCATACCATGCCATGCCATACCATACCATACCATACCATACTCTACTATAATACATGAATGATTACCAGTATTTGTAATATAGGTACCTATTACTACTTTTTACCCAACTGGAACAATGGAACAGTCGTGTTTTAACAGTATAATGTATATGTTTGTTTGTTACGCGTGTTTCACCGTAGCGCCGAAACTACTCATGTGACGATAAATGTGTCAATTTATGTTCGCTATTATGTTCCGGGTGATACAGCTAGACAACATTTTTTTAACTTTCGCGATTTGAACTATGTGTACTACGTACCTAGTATTTTATGCGCTAGACCCAGTCATATACATATATATTTTTTATAGTCTACTATGTTGTTGTTTGACCACATTTTTTTTTTGTTTTTAAATAAATATACGTATATCATATTTATCCACTTAGCGGGTTCTAAAAATTTACATACCTACTTAATTATATATAGGTTTTTCAAAAAAGTACCACCTGAGCTAGTTCGAACCGAATATAACCAGTTTAAAGAAATCCAACCAGATTGAAATTATACCGTATTGCAATTCCTATAGGAAGCTATTATACGATGTTTTCCGTCACTGAATTGGCTATGGTTTCGCTTGTTTTCTCGAATAGCGCACAATCTCTAAGACATTCAATAAAAGACGTGCTAAATATTGTATACCAAAAGAGTAGCTGTTGATACCATACTGATAACACCAAAATTTATGATGCACAGCCTACAATGAAATACCTATTTTGCATTTGAATTTTGATGAAAACATCAGAATAGTTATGAAAGCGAAACTACTACCAGTTGCTTTGCAAGTATCAAGAAATATTAACGAGCTTAGATTGCAACCGTAATAAAAATAACTTATCAAAATGGTAGCACCTGACTACATTTTATTGATATATCGTGTGAAAAATATTTAATTAAAGATATCTTTTTTTGCAGGGAATTATTTTTAGATGATAACTTTTGGAGATGCGATAAAAAAGGTAAAAATACCAAAACCGATGCGGATGTATCTACAGAGACCGGTTCATTCCGAAGTCTTGCCATAGATTAAAAAATACCCACATTTACTATAAGACAGTACTTTTTATTGTGATATGCCAAGATTTTATTGGTATTTCTGGATACCACTAAAATAATTTGTAGGTAATGTTAATGTAATGGTAATGGCTGAATTTTATTCTAATAAATTGTACTGAGGGCAAACACATGGCAATTTGCAAAAAAAAAGCTTCGGTCGAGTTCCCAACAACTGAAAAGTTTGTCCTAAAATACTTTAATTTGTTCTACTTGCCAATGTAAATATTTTTTTCAATTTTGAGTTCTATTTAAAAGGCCTATTTCCTAATTTTATTTTAATAAAAAAATAAATGTGAAATTAAATGTTTTAGATGAATCTGTTAATTAGTAATGATATCATGTAAAAGCTACTTAGTAGTTTATAGTTATAATACTTTATAGATATTCTAGTGCACTGTAGTACTTAGTACTAAGTAAAATGTTTCTAACAGCACTTTATGGTACTAGGGTATCTCACAATATCCATAGAAATGTGAAAATAAATTATTTTTTACGTAGATTTAGTAATACTAGGGTATTTTTTTTATGTGGTGATAAGCAAATAGGGTATTCGTGATATTTTGTTCCCAGGTCTATTAATTAAAATAGATTATAGTGGTTAATGAATTTTGTAGGAAAATTATTTTTCTAATATAAAGTAGGTATTAAGAAGAACCCCAAAAAAACACGGATGCCGCATTGTATTAAACTCCATAACAAGTATTTATTTTGAGTGTTTATTTATACTATTATAAAGAGGAAAGATTTAATTGCTTGTTTACATTGAATAGGCTCCGAAACTACAGGACCGATTTCAAAAATTCTTTCACCGTTGGGAAGGGCAACCATCCCCGGGTGACATAGGCTACTTTTAATTTTGTATTCCCACGGGAACAGGAACTGCGCCGGTGAAACCGCGAGGCGTCCGCTAGTGTATAATAATAGCATTTAAAGTCGAATTATGCGCGTGATACAATGTGGTGTAACACGATTTTTCGTGTTGCTTCCAAAACTTTATTGAAGCTTGTAGTATAGTCACTATTACTTTACTAGGGCATGACCGGACTCGTTAACGACTTAATTTGTGTGACTTAGACTTATTTAAATTGATTTTTTAATTAATTTATTAAAACTATCGAAATGCTTGACACAGGCAAGATGAAGTATTACGGTCTAATGTTAAAAATATTACAGCTAACAAAATTACAGGGCTATTGGGACTAACCATGAAATGTGTCAAAGTAATGAGTGGGACCATTCAATTATTACGTCAGCAGAATTTTAGTAATTTTTATTAATCCTTCCGCCTTCCTTGTCAGCAAAAGTCAGCAAAGCTGTTACGCCATCCTCCCCAACCCCCAATGTCCCTCCCCCCAACCTAAGATCTTTTTTTTTTGTTTTGGCGTCGCGTTTTAGCATTTGCCAGTGTCAAGTATTTATATATTTTCAAGTTTCAAAAGTTAAATAAGTGTCCTCGTAGCTAGTTATAGTCAAAGTCCAGTCTAAATCAAGTCCAGTCTGTGTCAGTCAAGTCCAGTCATGCTTTAGTAAAGTAGTGGCGACTACTATAAAGCTTCGATGGAGTTTTGGAAGCACCACGAAAAGTCATGTTTCACCACATTATATCATTTTCCCACACTTATGCTTGTAATTCGGCACTTTATGAATAAAACACCTTTCAAACACAAGTTCTGGAAAAAAATACAACGGAGTGACACGACTCTTCCCGCGTTCCCGCCAAAACTCCCTAAGATCTTTTGAGAGTATGCAAGAACAAGCAAAAGACGTGGTGTGCTAATAACAAGGAAAATAAACAATTCGCTTAATTTATCTGATATTGCTGACGTTATTTAGATCCCACCCATCGTTTATGTCATCAAATAAAGGCAATGCACCCCCTTTTGGTGGTTACGTAATACTTGAATGGCCCCAGTGGTAAAACAGCGATATATTGGAATTTGTTTTGTTGTCCAAATTTCTGGATACTGCTACAACGGTCATGGGCAGGTGTTATCTTTTACCATTAGGAGAGCGTCTTGTTAATCTCATTAGGTTTATATTAAAAAAATACCATAACCTATAAAATGTAGCTTGCTAAATCTATTTAAGTCATAATAAAAAACTTACCTACAGTAGTTAATGGGAGAATGATGTAATTTATTATAGATGTTATTTTAAGGCCAAATTTTTTGATAATTGTTTTATTTATGTAAATTTTGATAAGCGTATTTAAACTTACAATGAAATGAATTACCTATAATGTAGAAAAAAAATATTTTTGTATGTGTGATAAAGGATACATTCCATCTTGTAAAATCATTGTTTTTATTTGTATTATATTAAATAATTATTTTTAAAAATAATGTTGTAGTGGTTGTCAACGCAGATCTGATAGAAATTATCACTTATAATACCACAAGAGCTTCAAAATTATCGGGTATTTCCCGATAGGTTCGTTGCAAACAAATGAAGGAGTCAAGTTTTTCAGGTTAAAAAATCACGAGCGCGAAGAAGCGCGAGTGATTTTTTAACCTGAAAAACTTGACGACTTTATTTGTTTGCAGGGAACCTTGAGGGAAATGCCAGATAATTTTGAAGCTCGTGTGGTATTCGGGGGATTATTTTTCCGTCCCAAATGTCGGCCAATAGAATTGCACCATTCGACGTCACGTGGTACAACGAGAAAATTTTCAAAAAATTATCAGTATAATACCATGTAGGTTGTACCACGTGACGTCGAATGGTGCAATTCTATTGGTCGATATTTGGGTCGGAAAAATAATCAATTAAATTGTACATGTTGTACTGTCGATGTTTGATTTTATTGAATAAAAAAAACCTTCAAATTCTTTTAAAACTAACCGAATTATCCCAAAATCCTTGTTTTGTGAAAAGTAACAACAAGCTGAACAAGTAGCCCCCGCGATTAATTATTTGCTTGAATATATTTATGCAGATAATATATTTATTTAATTTTACATATACAATTGATGCATGCTTAAATAACTTCAGCTTGTTCTGCATCTGTGTCAATTAACCGGTAAATTAAACATATTAGTTAAAACGAAACATTTTCGTTCGGAAACGTTTCGGACTCTACAGTCGCTAAACCATTTTAGTATTTTAGTATTTTACGTCGGACTAGGCATTCGTTTGGCCACGATCTCGATCACGATCCTGGTGGAAAGCGACGATGTGGCCGAAGATAGAGCACGAATTTAAATTAAAATTGGTCCAGCCGTTTGAGCGTGAAGAATTAACACACTTACATTGTGTGACTGCCCTATTGGCTCTTTTGGTAATATATCTGTTCCAATAGCTATAAGGCGTGGATTCGATTCCCACACAGAACAAATATATACGCATGTCTTTTTGTGAAATTATAGCCCTCAAACGGTTGGACTGATTTCAAATACTTTTTTTGCTGTTTTTCATTGTCGGCTTCCCTGTTTCCCATAAATTACAATTTGGACGTTTTTAAGGCTAGAGTGAATAGATTTCTTCTGGATCAGCGTGCTCCATCTTCGGCCAGACCGTCGCTTTGCATTAGGCGAGTTGGTGGCCAAACGTAGATCTATTAAAAGTAAAAAAAAAATTATACAGTTGTTTTTATAAACTTTAAAGTAATAAGACAAACGAGTTTCTCGCCTGATGGTAAAAGATTACCTAACACAAATGTCCAATGCATACCTACTCAGAACTTTGAGTAGGTACCAAAACTCCAGGGCATCGCTGCTTTAGCGCTAAATAGGTATATAAATAAATAGACTTTTTAAACTGAATGTGTATACAGTGTCATTATATCATCAAATTTGGCGTTTGTATGTATGATATTTTTACAACAGCATAATCAACATCGTTAAAAACTCATTTACCTACTTGCCTATTATTTTTTTAACTTTTGGTAAGAATTGTTTCCTGCCACAGTACGAGTACCTACACATTACATACAAGATTATAAGCTAAGGATGTGAGACGAAAGGAGGTCTTCATAACTTAAGAACAACTTTTAGTTTGAGATAGCTTAAAAAAATCAGCTGCTTCATTAATTTGCAGAAGGGCGTCTAGGTAAGTACCAGCGCAGTACCAGATATTTTGCCACCAAACAGTAGTGTGTAAACTTTACAGTGTTTCGATTTGAAAAGTAGGTACTGCAGCTAGCGAAATTACAGGGCTGCTTGAGACTAACAATCGTAAGTCTCAAAGTAATGAGCGCCAAAGCAGCGATGCCCTGGATTTTGTTTTGTTACTCAAAGTTATGTATATCGCTGTAATAGTCACGGGCATGCGTTTTCTTTTATCATCAGGATAGCGTATTGTTCTTCTCCTTACTTTGATATAAAAGAAAAAAAATCATAGCTCAAAGTATTAGTAAGCTGAAGTAGCAGTATAAACCGACAACCTTAGGGGATTGTATTCATGGAGACCGCTAATATAAGAGTATAAATACCTACGGCAGCTGGCAATGGCTGAAAGACCAGGCTGAATACCGTGCCTTGGGAATGGCATAAATCCAGTAGGTACTATTATTTATAGATTGGCGATGATGATGATTTCAATTCAAGAGAATGAATGTGTAAAGAAAATAAAACCCAGTAGACGATTTTTAAATTTATGATCTGTTTTAAATCGAGCACTATTTTTGTGCACACCTTTATTCAAATACTCGTAATTAAAACTATTTCAATAAAAATAAATATAGTTTCCGAGTCGTGAATTAAACAATCGTAAAAACAACCATTAAGCCATATTTTTGTTTGATTATACTGATAGTAATATATTTTAGCATAAAAATATGTAATTTAAAAAGGTGTACTTGCTACTTATATTCATGGCAACAGTGGTAAAGAACGGTACAGTGTTTCACTGACGTTTTAGTGGTAACAGCGTGAAATCTACCGTGAAAATAAACAGTCTCGCTTAAATAGACGAATATACATGTAACAAAAAAACGTCTACTTTATTTTTAATAAATACGACTTAAATGTATTTATGCAAAATTTTATCGTGTAAGAAGCTTCTGTAGTCGTTTTAGACTTCATTTATTTGAACGTGAAATTTTTTGAAAACGAATTTGATACGCCTTCCTATTTTCCGATCGAGCAGATATTTATCAGGTATGTGTGTTAATGAAATTTCTACAATAATCATTATTAAATTAATTTTTATTTTAAATTTATGGAAGGTGACGAAAGGTCCTGAACATTTTAAAATTGATTTTGTGGCGACTTCTAATCGTCCTTTCGAGTTGATATTTGGACGTTATGTATCTATATCGATGTCCAATTTATGTGTTAATCCCATTTGATATACGGATAGTTATTAGTGTTATATGCAGCTTTTTGACTTATTTCCGACTACGAAGTTCTACAACTGCCATCCCGTCATCGTCAAAAGGCTAATTCCCACATTTTGGAACCCCATCTTTGCGATGGTATTTCTGCGGAATTAAACCTGAACGATATGAAGTGTTTTGAGAAGGGCGTCTGTAAACAGGACTAACAATGCACCGACAAAATACCTAACGTTGCTGTTGTCTATATGGGACGTTGATTTTATCATCAGAGAAACCTGCCTTTCTTTCTGTAAAAAAAGCGTATAGCTGTGTCAATTTCAATGGGCACGCTTCGGTACTTCAAGGAACTGGGTTGAGATGGAAGATCCGAGAGCGTGAAATAACTTGACTAGCCGCTCCAGGTCTTGGAAAAGAGAGCTCGCCGCTCCCCAACCCCAGTTTTGCCGTCACAACCAGATACCAAAATTTCGGCCATGGAATCTTCCGTTTCGAAGATGTCCATCGCACACGTCGCAGCAGTAGGGACTATTGCCCCTATCAGTACCCGCCGTCTCATCCCAGTACACCCCAAGCATCATTGCAGGACTTATCACCCCCGCTTCGAGTAAAAACGAGAAGATTCTAATTCAAAGGGATCTCTTGTTAACTTCAAATTCTCCATTATTTATTGCTCTTTTATAATTATTTTCGTAATATGATATTAGGTACAAACAGGTTATATTTTTGTGGCAACATTGCCTCAAGGAAGTAAAATATAGGTACTTTAGTAGACAAGTAGGAGTATTAATGCATGAATGTAAACATTGTAGAAATGTAGATAAAAATATATAAAAGGAGTATAGCTTCACAGATATCATTAGGAAGTAATTCATAGTGTGAATTATCATCTTATCCATTTAAAGATGATGAAATACCTAACATTCACTAATGACAGCGAGCATCATTAATATTTATGTATAGTTATGAATACTGAAGAATTACCTATTCGTGTAGAAGATTGAAGTACCCACTTATTTGTTTCGTAGCGAAAAGTTAAAAAAAAAATGTTTTTTTAATAATGTTTTTTGTTTTTTCATTAACACATATACCTGATAAATATATACAATTATACATGTATATGTTTTAAGTTTATTAATTTTTGAAATGAAATTTTTCAAACAAAAAACTCCTCTATAAAAATGGTCTGGTATAATTTTTTTGTAAAATGATCAGAAAAAAGTTGTAACGACCAATAGAAATGTTACACAAGGTATCTACACAATACTCAAAGGTTGTTAATAATTATCAAAAATATAATATGCAATGATGATCTATTCATCAGTGTGAACAATTATTAGAATGTATCTAGGTACTGTGAAAATATGCATATCGGTCAACGTAGCGATGGACGCCTTGAGACTGGATGGAGTGACGATGCGTAAGGCAATGGATAGAGACTGGAAGCAAAAAGCCTAAATTCGGGCTAAGTGACGTGCTAGCAGTGGACAAAAAGTGGGTTGATGATTATTACGACGACCATGAAAATTCAAATAAAATCAACTATACGGTAGTAAAACGTCATAGATCTTCAGGAAATGTATAAAACTGTATTTTTATTTACGTCTTTTCAGAGTCGGCTCCACAGAGGGCCTCAGTTCAGTACTAAATAGGTACTTCACTTTTCTGAAATAGCCTTCAAGTAAAACAAACTGTGGATCTACAGAGGCAGGTGAGACAAACTTTTTTATCTGGTCAGGTTAAGCTGAGGTCACTTAAAATAGGACGATTACAAGCAGGTTTGTCTCTCATCCGATAATGTGTACGTAAATTTACAACAACTTTCAAGACTATAATAACAACCTCGACTTTATTGTGAAAAATGCATGTTGGCCTTGTGCGACAATATCGAATGTGTTTTTCTGCGGCAAGTGCATGGAATAACTTTTACCGCTGCGATACACGCGTTTTAATAGCGGAAAAAAATCACATCTAAAATATGTTCATAAATTAAAAAAAAAGTAGTTTGAAAAGGAGTTTTCAATACAGTACTACAGTACTTGCAATAGTCAGCAGTTTGCTCTTGTAAAGCGTTTGTGTTGTAATGTGAGTTATCCGAATCATTGGAGATTATATTTAAAAAAAAAATTGTATTAAAAATATTATTTACAAAATAACCTTCAAATTATTATTTTTTTAACTATTTTCGAACAAAGGACGGTCAATGAGCTACGAAATAAAACCTTCACGGATTGGACACCAATCTGAGAACACCCTATATTACAGGTAGTGTTGCAGAATGGAAGGTCAAACAACTGAAGACAACGACGATCTGCAGCAACAAATAACTGAACTCAGGAC
This sequence comes from Biston betularia, assembly GCA_905404145.2. NCBI lineage: Eukaryota > Metazoa > Arthropoda > Insecta > Lepidoptera > Geometridae > Biston > Biston betularia. The sequence continues at coordinate 5,729,030 of FR989877.1, forward strand.
GTGGCTTGAGCAAAAGCCATACGTGCCCAAGAATATAGGTAAGTCTATATTTTCTATACTATTATAAAGAGGAAAGATTTGATTGTTTGTTTGTATTGAAAAGGCTCTGAAACTTAAATAAAATAAATAAATAAATATCGTAGGACTATACACACAGCGCCATCTGGCCCCAAACTAAGCAGAGCTTGTGTGATGAAAGTCAGATAACTGATAGAATATATAAATACTTTTTTTTTGTAAATACATACAAAACACCCAGACACAGAACAAACATATGTTTATTCACATAATGTTTGCCCTGAGTGGGAATCGAACCCACGCCCTACAGCTCTCAAGGCAGATATACTACCAATGAGCCAATGGGGCGGTCCGGACTTATATCCGGATTTCAAAAATTATTTCACCGTTGAGAAGCTATACTATCCCCGGGTGACATAGGCTACTTTTTATCCCTGTATTCCTACGGGAACGGGAATTACACGTGTGAAACCGCGAGGCGTCCGCTAGTATCTCATAAACAGATAGTCTTTGATTTATTTATTTATATTAATCCACTTCACTTCCAGAGAACATTATATTACTTACATTATTAATCGTGAACAAAGAAACAGTAAAAAAGAAATTATTATATTTATGTGATTTTGTTTAAGTAATAAACTACTGAATTGGTTGATGCGCATACAAGTACCTATACTTACTTATTTCTTTATTATTTCAATAAAAATAATGAGTATATACCTATACATATAATTGATTGATTCAGGCGTTACTTTGTGGAAGTTCATTTTGAGTGTTCAAGATATGATAAAAAGTTACAACCGTTTATGTCGCAAAAACCTCATATTTTGACACTTTATGAGTGTCGATGTAAGTGTGATGTGGGGAACAAAAACCTATAGGGTACTTTCCGCTGAACTACAATTATAAAATTTGGCAAGAAGCATTGTATTATAGGAATACACATGAAGGAAAAATCCTTACATTTTAACTTTAAAAACCTGTACATTTTTAATTAAACCAGAAAAAATTGGGGTTTTATGCAAGGGATGAGAACAAAAATTTATCATATTTACTAGTTTGTACAGAAACCTCGGTGGGCGAGCCTGACTCGTCCGTGTTTTTTCAGGTTTTCCTTACTTTCACAGTTCACACTCAACCCATTAGTATGACAAAGCAGTGGACTCAATGCCGAGGTTAGTCGATCATAATTTTATTGTGACGTTTCCAGATGACAAGCTGTACCGGCGTTTCATGCACAGCTGCTACTACGACCTGGAGAGAACAAAGACTGCCGCAGACCTGTTTTTCAGCATCAGGTCAACGGAGGTAGAAATGCTCACAAATAGAGATCCGTTATCGCCTCCTATGCAAAAAACTATCCGGATCACGTAAGTCTCAATCAATGTTATAATAAAACTTTATATTATAGTAACTAGCTGCGTCTACTTTCTTCTGTATTGTATTATTTTTATTCATTCATATTATTTATTTGCGTGTATATGGGTATACAAAGTAGTTGGAAGGACTATATTAATTAAACGCCATATTCTGCCTTACCGCATGCTAATCTTTGAATTTTAAAGTACCCAAAAGGTTAAAGGCGTGTTATAGTCGGCGGGAATATCGACGAAGGAAGATCATCCCACAATATTTGTTTGTTTGTTTAATTATTTATTGCTCACAACTTCAATAATGTGTACAATAGATTATAAAAGGGCTTAATGCTAATACATTTTCTACCAGTTATTCCTACGGTAATAGAGATGGTGTTGTTGGCGCGCATAAAATACACAAACACAAAAAACGAGTAGGTAGGTATACATCATCAACCTTTCAGCCGTAGGACGTCCACTGCTGGACATAGGCCCCATTGACTTCCATAAAGAGCGGTGGGAAACGGCCCGCATCCAGCGTGTACCTGCGGTCTTTATTAGGTCGTCTGTCCTTGTGGGTGGACGTACTACGCTACGCTAAGGTACCTACTACATAAAGAAAATAAATAAATACAATATACTACTTAATATTTTAAAATAAATAATGTTACTTTATGTTTGTTATCAATTACACTTCTTTTCAGACATTTTTGTCGGTACCGAATATCAGAGAACAGATGCCTTTTGATATGGCAGATAGATGATCCAGGATTTCGGCAATATGACCACTATTTGGAATCCAAAATATTCATCTTAGCCTCCGATGCCTGGATTCTTGATGACAACTTCCTTGAGGAAGAAAATATCATCATCGCTGATGTTAAAGACGTAAATTTGAGAGCTATAACAAAGTTCAGCTATTCAGTTGGGAAAAAGATGTCTAGATATCAACAGGTAAATAAAATACTAACAATTCCTAACTTACTTTACAAAATCAATTAGATTACTTGCCGCCACTTGTGGCACTAGTTAATAAGGATTTTTGTTCTCTGTACTCTTTTCTATTTATGATGTGCACAATAAAGAGTTATATCTATCTATCTATCTATCTACTTATTATTGAGAACAAGAAACAAACAATCATAGTGGAATTCGTGCCCTAATAGGTCTTTCCCGATAGATACAAACTGGGCGTCTTCACATCGTGAGTGAAGGAAATTGTGTTTCATCACGGATAGCATCCATAACATCAAGTGAGTCCGTGGGAAAACATAAGCCTATTATTTTATTAAAAAAAGATCGATGAAAATAGATAAAGAGATGGTACGTAAACTCAGAGGTTCTCAACCTAATTTCATCTACCGGCCACTCTGAAAATCAATTATTTTCCAGCGCCCCATTTTTTTTCACATATTTTGTCTTTGCTTAGTTTAGTGCTGCGATGCTGCTTTATGAAAATGTCAAACAATATTTCAGGAAGCAGTGCCACTTCGAATAAAACAAATCCATCTTGTTAATGCGCCTAGTGTAATACACAGAGTTTTCTCAGTACTGAGGCCTTTTCTGAGCAAGGACCTGATGAACTTGGTAAGTCTTTTAAAAGAGGAAATAGTTTTTGACCTAAATAAACGCCAGCATTCTGGTCGCCTGACGCTTCCACCGAAAATTTTACTACGTCTCTATAAAAATGATTGGCGGCCCAAGGCGTCTGGGGAAAAATCACAACTCGTTGAAAATACAATTCATCGAGTCACAAAGCACCTAACGGTGTGTTCCTAGCCTCACATGAGAGCCAGTTCCATTCCAGGCTAGGTGTGTTTTACAATTTTCGACCACACTATCAATTAACATCAGGTGAGCTGTGGTCAAAATGTCTAAGTACCTACTGATTCGATGAATTGTGTCCTCGACAAATTGTGTTTTCGACGATATTCCGCAAGTCGCCCCAAAAAAGTTTCGATCCCAAATTGTACAAATACATTTATGTATGTAATTTCTATCTAAATTGCTGTAGTGCCAGTGTATTAACACTATTAAAAATACCAATAATAAGATAGGTACATATTATTACTACTTACGTACTAACCTTTTATTTTTCAGATGCATATTCACACTCCAAAATCCACAACAATATATGATTATGTGAGCAAAGATGATTTGCCTGAGGATTACGGCGGTACGCGAGGCAAACTGTCCGACTATGTCGCTGAAACCATGGATTGTATTATGAAGAACAGGTGGATCTTTTTCCTTTTACGTATATGAAAAGTCTAACAATCTGATTGGTATTTGTAAAAAGACCTGAAATGCAATTAACAATAAACCGCTAAGTAGGTACCATAAGTCGGATTGTCAGGCGCATATTAATGTTAGATTTTATTGACTGAAGATAAGTTATTCGAGGTTTCATATTGGTATAGTCAACGAGTTCTACGCACTCGCATACGAGACCTCGTCTTTCTTCGCACTAGTAATATAATCGTGGTATAATTAAACGCGTGTAATCCCGCGTAAATAAAACAAAGATGTCATAAATTATTTATTTATCTTCCTTTCCTTTTCAGGGAGTGTCTGATTGATGAAAACTTCTGGAGAGTTGATCCGAGCTTAATTAAAAAAGGGAAATCGACGAGCAAACCAGTCGGAAATGCAACCGCAGAAATCAGTTCCTTACGCACTCTAGCTATTGATTAACATCCTATATATATACGTATATATTTATGTATATATCCTATATATACATAGGTACTACACAGGCTAATGGTCTGCGTTCGTGGTAGGCGAAGGACAAAAGTTTGTGAGTAGGCGATATACGAACGAATCGCCCTTTTGACGGTAAGAGATAACGCCTGCAGATCAAAATTAGTATATTTGTTTAGGAGCTACGATGTTACAGACATAGTTACAGATACACAGACAGACATGTCAAACTTATAACAACCCTCTTTTTACGTTGGAGGTTAAAAATAGAGACGGGCAACTTGTCAGTTGTCATAACGCCACGTCCTTTTTATGAAAGTCTTACAGTGACATCTATCTCACGTATTTTAACTATTTTATGATCGTGCGAAGCAACTCCAATTCTTCTCCGAATCGACATTGTTTATGTTACTATTTATGTTATTAGCGTTATATTAGTTAATTACGACATTGGGTTCTTCAAAAGGCGTGTGAATAGAATCTTAAAAGGTCGGCAACGTTTTGAAATGTCCATGGTATTATAGAATCCATAGGCGACGGTGATTGCTTACCATCAGACAACCCGTCTGCTTGATTGCCACCTGTGACCTATTTTTTTTTAAATAAAAATGAATGTCTCTAATGATCTTATTTCATCTTATTTTGATAAAATAGAAAGCAACTCGTTCGGGAAAATACTACTTTCAAGTTTAAACGTAAAACAAATCGACCTAGGTTGTTAAAATGTAAAAAGGTCGCGAAGACTCAGTTCGGGGCGAACAACTAGTTAAAATTAACCATCATGTTTCAATAATTTGGTAGAAAAAAAAACGTTCCCATCACTTGACGAGTCGATCCATATATCTGTTCATACAAGTTATCGAAACAATCTAATCTGATAGATATTTGTTATTCTAAGATGTATATATGCAAAAGATAGAAACCTCACCTAGTGTTTTATTATCATTTTAATGTGATTGGTTAAAAGAATTGTGGGTCAGCGATAACAGAAAGGTCTCCGGCATTAGCAGTCTCTAAATAAATGTATAACGATCACAACGTGTCGGGCTAAACTGGCTTTATTTACATAATCGACTACAATCAAGTGATTTTCGTGACAAGAAGTTTTGGTGTACAAAAGAATTGTCTCCTAGAATCTCTTTATAACTGGTAAGTTTGAAAAGTAATCTTTACTGTATTAATTATAATGTTAATAACTTATTGTAGCCACTTATTAGTGTTTTTTTTTCTAAGTTACCACAGAGTATATCGTAATTATCTTTTATGTTATGCGACATTTGACTCCTATACAATAGACAACACAATCAGACACAATTTCGTCAGAATAAATTGTGTTTTTTTTCATTGAAGATATGCTTGCGTATGACCGCCATTCGCCATTCGCCTGATGTTAAGCGAAGACGCGGTCTACGATGGAGCACGCCCAGACTGCGGTCATCCGGGATCTCCTACTACGGCATCATCATCAAAGATGTAGGGTGTGGGTTCGATTCCCACCCAGGACAAACATTTGTGGTATAAACAAATGTCTTTTCTGGGTCTGGGTGTACTGTATGTATTCACAAAAAAAAAGATTTAAGTATTTTAACAGTTATCTAAACAAGCTTTGCTTAGTTTGGGGTCAGATGGCGCTGTAAAAAAAATAATTGCTTAGCTGGAAATCGAACCGTTTGGTTTAAGTTTTTGGAATATTTAAATTTATTGTTTTATTTTTTATTGTAAAAGTAATGAGACAAACGATACGCTCTCCTGATGGTAAAAGATAACGCATGTCCATGACTTCATTGTATATATTAAATCTAAAGTCTAATTACATTTTTAACTTTTATATCCATTCTCATGCAATACTTGTATCTATTATTTTTAGTAGAGTTCCAGAATGGAAATCCAGAAGGTTGCAGAGAACACAGATGTCCAAGCACAACTGGCTCAGCTGAGAGAGTGGCTGGAACAAAAGCCATACGTTCCAGATAATATAGGTGAGCCTTTAATTATATTGAATTACACCGTAGGAAGTAAGGAAAATATACAGTGTTTATAAGTTTGTGCTCGGTTTTGTAAAGGTATTATTTTTACCAACATGAGAATACCTCTAGACTGCGCAAGCAAAATCACGCGTGCAGTTACGCGTGATTTTGCTTGCTTAGTTAATGTTAATTAGTGCAATCTCTTTGTGTAACTTTTGAATATTATATCATTGTTTAAGTTTTATGTCGTGCTTTACAGATTGCTAGTTTGTTACCACTAACCTTGATAATTGGGCTTATTTATTCAAATAATTGTTGTCGATTTAACCGCCACAATTTTCTGATTCGAGCAGAACTCATTTCTAGAATCTTTTTACTGGTTACTTTCAGAAGATAGACTGTATCTGCGCTTTCTACATAGCTGTTACTATGATCTGGAAAAAGCGAAGACAGCCGCAGATCTGTTCTTCAGCATCAGGTCATCATCACCAGAATTGCTGACGAACAGAGATCCGCTGTCGGCTCCCTTTCAAAAGACTTTTAAAATTATGTAAGTTTATTACACAGCACTATGCCTGAAACTAAGCAAAGCTTGTACCTACTCTGAGAACCAGACTGATATAACACTCAAATACTTTTTTGTAAATACAAAAGTACTTATATTATAGATACAGAATAGCCAGATAGCGAACAATCAGATATATTCGTCTTAGGTGGGAGTTGAACTCACACCCACAGCTCTGGAAGCCGCTACTACAAACAAACTAAAAAGGCAGTCATAGCAATCGTAAAAAAGAAACTGCTGTCCCATAGAAAAACATTTTTCGGCTTCGGCGACAGATTTATATGGGACAGATTTTTGTTTTACTTTTGCGGGATTGTTTACGTTTAATTTTATCGGAAACTCTGAAACCACGTCAGTTCCTATAGTTTATAGGACAGCTAATAATACATTTATTATTGTTATTCCAGTCCTTTGTGGCTGTATATATATATTTTCTTATAGCTGACATGAAAATATAGTCCAACATTTGAAGTGTTTCATTGTAATGAGTTGTTTTTTTTTTAGGAAACTAGCGCTTTATGAACTTTCGGGTAACCGTAACTTATGGCTGTGCCAGTTAGACGACCCTGGCTTACAGCATTATGAACATTTGCTCGAAGCAAAACTCCTAATAATGAGCGTTGACAACTGGCTTCTCGATAATAACAATTTACAGGAGGAAGATCTGATTGTATACGACTTTAAGGACCTTTCCATGAAAATGCTTATGAAGTTTAACATCTTCATTGCAAGAAAAATGTTTAAATTTCAGCAGGTAAGCGCTTTTGTAGCGTTAATTATAGCTCAGTGATTAGCGAAAAAATAAAATCAAACCTCAAAAATAGTTTGCAAGTTTTAATCGAACTATTATACACGAACAGTGGTTTGTCTCAATTCATTCAAAGGCCTTCGCTTCGCTTGATCAAAAAGTATAACTTATCGATAGTTTATAAAAGTAATATTTATTCTCTTTTGCGAGTGTCTAGTGCTAAACAAGGTGACCTTTTTTCCCAAAACCGGTCACTGTATCTATTAGAATTAGATTATTACTCGTCAAGTCGTTGGCTACCACCGTGCTATATCATTACCACAGCAAGATCATTACCATGCAAAGTACTAGACTATTCTGCAACTCTAAGGAAAAACTTACGAATAATTTTTGTTATATTATGTAGGTATACTCACGATAAATGCCTGTTTAACTCCACCTAAAACTTTGAGCAACAATAAGGCGCTAATTATTACTTTTAGACATTTGACGGCAAGTCTCAATAACCTTGTACCTAATTTCGCTAGCTGATAGCTAGTTTAGTTTTTTAATTAGGTGAGGAACTCCTTAACCGTCATTCGTAGATCACGGTTTGTAGGATGCTCTAGCTACCAAAATAACAGGACTATCGAGATTAACCAATGAATTTTTATTTAATAAACCTTAGTGGGAAGACACTGTCTGCAGCAACACATCGAAGGCTACAGTTGCAGGCAGGGTTACTATACATACCTGTACTATTTTGATGAAACATTAAATTTATTTGTATTTGTATTTGTAATTTAATTTAGATGAAAAAGCTATCGATATCATTCAATGAATCTCTTTAAGAAGTAAGCACCAATACAACGATACCCTGACCTGTTTTAGTTACTTAAACATCTGTGTTCCGTTTTGTCTTGCGCTCAAAGTTCGTGGACAGGCGTTAACTTTTTTTTATAGTTGACAGGCTAGTTGTTTGACCACAACTTACCTGATGTAAAGTGATGGTGAGGTCGATGGCGAAGACATCTAGCCTGGAATGAAACTGGCACTCAAGTGAGACTGCTGGAACGCATTCCGTGGCGGCAAATTTTCATCGTATGAATGGTAGCTAGCTAGCCGAGTAGGTACTAGAAAATACTCTACCACCTTACTGTGGTTTCCTCACGATGTTTTCTTAACAGGCAGTCCAAGCTTTCGGCTTGTGATTCGACCGCGCTAACCACTGAGCTATCATCGCTTCATCTCTTACCATCAGGAGCGTATCGTTTGTCTTATTACTATAACATAAATGTAGGTACACACTCATTACAAAATTTGACAAAAAAATATTGTTAAATAATAATTTCTGTACGGTTTCCGAAAGATAGCTAATTATTCTTTTGTAGGAAGCGGTACCGACTCGACTGAAGCAGATTCATCTGATAAACGCACCCTTCGCATTAAATAGAATATTCCCGTTTGTGAAGTCCTTTTTGAGTCAAGAAATGATGAACTTAGTAAGTATATAACCTATCTTTTATAATACACCAAGGGTAAAAGAAGCGCTGCCGAAAACGAAGACATTGTACAGAGTTACGCGTGGCGTTGCCAGGCGTCCAGGTAAGGCCGGATATAGTTAGGCTTCTTGATTGTGTGTCCGGCCGAAATAAACGGTGTCCGGCTTTTGTTCGTTAGACTTTTTGCATATCGCAAACGAGCGAGCGCCTTGCGTAGCTCGTTTTTGTCGTACCTATTAATACTGAGATACAGAATCCTCAATAATGTAGGGTGTTTTTTACCCAAATGTCCGGCCAAAAAAGACCGGCCTGGCTGGTCTGTTCGGTGATTCGGTTAGGCGACCTGGCAACCCTTGTTACGCGGAACTACTACGAGACCAACACTGAAATCGACAAAAACTGCTATTTAAATATTCATTTTTATAATTCACTTCATCGAAGGCGAATTACATTTTCCTGTGATGACTTTTTCATAATTTCAGGGTTTCATAGTAAAAGTTGTTCATATTGACGAGTCAACCTCCGTTCCACGTTCTAAGTACGACAGTTTTGCATAACCCTGTATTTTATATGCCCGCTTCATTATAGTAAGCGATTGTATCTGATAGCTCAGTGGTTAACCCCAACAATGAGCTTATGCAGCCGGTGAAGGAAACCATAGCGAAGAAACCATAGCATGGTGGTAGGGTACTTTCTAGTACTCGGCTGGCTAGCTACCACCCTCTAGTTAACAATCTGCCGCCATGCACCTTATGTTCCGACAGCCTCACTTGAGAGCCAGTTTTCGCAACCATATAATAAAAAGTTATATTTTTTGTTTTAGATCCACATTCATCCGCCAGATTCCACGACGTTATACGACTTCATCAGTCGGGACGACTTGCCAGAGGAATTCGGCGGTACTCGGGGCAAACTGGCGGACAGTGCAGTTGAAACTGTCGCTAGTTTCGTAAAAAATAGGTAAAATTTAACTCCAAACTACTATACTTTTGTTCCGAGCTCCGAATTTCTCACAAAATATTTTTACCTCTTGACCGATTTTGATCATATTAAGGGTTAGGTATACATTTGGGATGTATTAAGCCGTAAGAGCCTTAAGGGGCATGACACTCAAACTACTTTTGCTATGGACACAACTATGAAATCGTAAAAAGTCTCTGAAACTATTGTAGCGATCTGCATAATTCTTTCGTAATTAGAATGCTACATTATCACTGAGTAACATAGCCTATATTTATATTGTTAATCGAGTTTTGTTTTCCCGTGCGAAGCCGGGGCGAGCTGCTAGTAGAATAATAAAGTAAGATGGTAAACAAGTCCAGCGTCTCGTGCTAATATATTTTTCAGTTCTATGCCTGTGTCGTTGTTTTTCATATTTCAATATAAAATACCAATTCATAACAACATCGCAAAACACGTCGGAAAAACTAACATTATAACTTTTTTTTTCAGGAAATACTTCCTCGATGACAACTTTTGGAGATGCGACAAAAACGGAAAACAAACCAAGCAGGAAGCGGTAGCAGATCCTGCTCCTTCGAATACTACGCTGCCCATCGATTAGAACAAATCTACGCTTTACTTATAAAGATTGCTTAAAGTTAACCAATGCTTAAAATTATAAGTCAACTTCTCGCTGACGTGTCGTTTTTTAAAGAAAGAGCGGAAATCATGCAGACTGTTTGCCTGATGGTAAGTCGCTTAAAGACAAATACAAATATTTTATTGATAACACCAATGTTACAAGTCACTTCAAAATTTGTAATATGTCATTAAATGAGTTTTAAAACACTTATTACATCTCAAAACAAAAATGTTAATATAAGGTTTGTCAATATACAAACATCTCAATATAAAAAAATATTGTCAATATAATAAAATGACATGACAAAAAAATCATAATTACTTACAAGTAATTCAATAATTTTTAAGTTTGAAATACTCGTCAATGCCATAAAACAAGCTCTCTAGCAGACAAGATCTTAACTTAGTTCTGAAGCACGCGGTGGAAGGTGCATCCCGACACCTGCAATATTAGAAATGTTATCAATACGCTAACTCACATCAGGTGAGCTGTGGTCAAACACCTAGCCTGTCAACCATTAAAAATAAACTCACATACAGTAGTTACATAGTTTTTGTAGTCGTTTTTTTTTAAAACGCTCTATCTTGTACCTCGCATGGAAATGAAATAAGCTGCTTTAAGCATAGATTAACTTTAAGAAATGTTTAGTACAGCTCAGTGTGCTGTAAACATTTGATTTTTATAGGAAAAATACATAATGTGCCATATCCGATCAGACTAATTTTATTTTCTGTAAAGTCGATCCCGCCCTGAATTAGGTTAGCAATATCAAAAATAATACAGCGTGTTTCGAAAAAGCGTAGTAACTTAAAAGAACTGTTTTACTCATGACATCGCGAAAAAACAGCCGTTGTATAACAAACGCCACGCATCTTCAAAAAAATATATTGAACAGCAAACGATTTCATGGTTAACCCATAGTGATATTATATGGGTCAATTTATTATTTATTTAGACATTTTTTTTAAGAACTCTCAGACATGTAGGTTTCCTCGCGATGTTTTCCTTCACCGTATGAAGTTATCGGTAATTCGCACATACCATAGAAAATACAGAAGTGCGTGCCGTGGGGTTCGAACTCAAGACATCTAGATTGGAAGCCAGACGGTCTCCCAAATGGGTTGCCAATTTTCGAATCTTCATAAACAATCTAAATTTAATCAATGAGCTTGTGATCTCTCTCCACGTCTTGTAACGAAGCTTAGCACGCTCCAAGCTATTCAGGACTTGGGTTCGAACTCGGTTGTTGAGCTGCCGGTGAAGGAAAACATCGTGAGGAAACCATAGCATGATAATTAGTTTCTAGTACTCGACTGGCTAGTTACCACCCTCAAGTTGAAAACCTGCCACCAAGCACCTGACGGTGTGTTCCGGGAGCCTCACTTGAAAGCCTGCCATTCCAGGCTATCATCTTGGACCACACCGTAACTTAACATCAGGTTAGCTGTGGTAAAAAAAAACACCTCGCCAGTCAAATACAAAAAAAAAGCAAATTGAAATAAAGAAAGAAAACAATTTTATTTTGTAACTCAAGCACAAAAACAAACAAAACTGTTACAAAGTACGGGCTCACCTCAGCATAATACTGTTTTTTTTTTTTTTTTAATGTAAAAAATAATGAGACGAACGAGACGCTCTCCTGATGGTAAGAGATAACGCCTGTCCATGACCATTGCAGCGATACACAGAACTCTGAGTAACAAAACAAAGTCCAGGGCATCGCTGCTTTGGCGCTCATTACTTTGGAGACTTTCGATGGTTAGTCTCAACAGCCCAGTAATTTCGCTAGCTGCAGTACCCTTCAAACCGGAACACAGTAATGTTTACGCACTACTGGTTAGCGGCATAATAACTGGTACTGCGGTGGTACCTACCTAGACGACCTCCTGCTAAGGAGATCTACCACCAAATAAAACTAAGTCATACTAAGCGGTCTATTATCTTGTACAGTTAAACAGTGTTCCCTAGAATGATCCCTTTGAAACATACTAACACGTTTTAGGTATTACGTTTTCTTGTACCATCTGATGTAGCCAAACTATACACATCCGTCTACAGGCCTGTATCTACGCGCACCGTATCGTTTATCAGGGCATTTATCTAGTTGAGTGAGTTATGTACACGTACAAACATAGATACCTACAGCTGTGTTTAGTACACAGTTGCAGATAAATATACGCTTGAACTCAGTGTAACTATGACCGTGGAGCGATCAGTACGCGTCACTTCCTAAATTTATAATTGTATCTATTTATCTTTACGGATATAGAAAACGAGTGCTTTTGTGGCGAATCACGGTGACTTGTTTTACCAACAGTGAGTATTTATTTTTTTCATAAAAGAATACGTGTATCTATTGTTAATCGCTAAAGATTAGCTTCTGTATTTTGATGATTTATCTATATTTTTGTTTAAAACTATCCATACGTGAATTGGAAATGCGTAGAATTAGTGTTCGTATAGTTTTCAATCAAAAGTACGTAATCAAATAAAATACATGTTTTTTATTTAAGTTCTTTTTTAGTGGCAGGACGAGCAAGTCGTTCGCCTGGTGGTAATACTATTAAAATTCAGCACTCGTTAATCTGGTATACTACACACAAGTTAAAAAACTCACCAAGCGCCTAACAGTGTGTTCCGGCAGCCTTACTTATGAGACAGTTCCATTCCAGGCTCGGTGTTTACCATCTTCGATCGCACCAGTCACTGAACATCAGCCTGTAAACAAAAAAAAAACGTTACTAGACAAACACACACACACACAGTAATAATAATATCCGGTTTGAAGGGTACTGCAGCTAGAGAAATTACTGGGCTGTTGAGACTAACTCTACCAAAAGTCCCAAAGTAATGAGCGCCAAAGCAGTGATGCCGTGGACTTTGTTTTGTTACTTAAAGTTCTGTGTATCGCTGCGATGGTCATGGACAGGCTATATCTCTTACCACCAGGAGAGCGTCTCGTTCGTCTCATTACTTCTTTTTACATAAAAAAAAATATATATATATAATCATCGTTTTTTTTTCATAGACATTTGCATGCGTTAAGTCGTAGGTACGTAAAAAAAATTATGAAAAGGAGCAGTTTACATTTAAAGCGAGATGTCCTAATTTCTATACATTTTCTAACGTTCATTACGTACTTCTTGCTAATTTCTATGCTTTTGCTACAAGATTAAATTACTGGTATAGATGTGCTACATCCCGAGTCAGATACCATAACAGCTGTACCATCAAAAAATAAGTAATAAATAAATATTGGAAAGCATTTCCCACATCGCCATACGTATATCCTCAAACTAAGCTTGTACAATGGGAACCAGATAACTGATAGAATACATAATTATTATTATGTACGTAGCATTAAATAATGTGTATTTTAGCAAATACATATTATTTATAATTATGTTTATTACCCCTGATTTAATCGCGCTCAAAATACTATAAAATTAGTTTTGTTTATTTACTACGATGTTTCTTCCATATTGCAATAACCGTGGTTATTGGGTATTGCATGATGCTACAAGCAAATACGAGTATGTGTATAGCAAATTCAAATAGCTAATCTTGTGTTATAAACCGTAGTTCAATTTATCACAATCTTTGTGGCAAACTGCACCTAATTTAGAAGCAATAAGACCTAAAAATACCTTTGCGGGCCTCCGGCTGATTCAATCTACAATTGCTGCCGTCTAGTTGTTCCGTGTCGTACAAAAAGCAAGGTCACCCTCTACTGGATAAATTACGAATTAGCACCCAGTGTTTTATGATATCGCAACTGTCATCACTTATTTATTGGCTACACGTTTAATAAAAAAAAACTGTATAGACCTATGCATCTAAGGTTATAAGTTGGGGGGCACTTAGCCGAAAGGGGTCACTGTAGGTAGCTAGTTTTGTTCAGTTAATAATTCAGACTATATGAAGTTAAATTACCACTGACTGACTGAGTTAGAGAATGAGAATTCTTTGTATAAATTTGCAAAAAATAAGTATAAAATGTATCCTGTTCGGGAGCGTTTACCTCACACTGTATTTTATTATTTTTATAATGCATTTATATGTCTACATGGGAATATTTGATATAGCCACAGGTAAGAGCAAAAAAATCACCTATTTGTGCACGATAGATAATCGAGTTATGTTATCTTTAAGCTTTAATATCTACTTCGTTAATGGATTTTGCCAACGATAAGCCTAAACTTATCAGGTATATACATATTATATTCTACGTAACAGACAGTTTTAAAATGGCGTGGTTTACGTTAAAATTAAAAATTATAAAATCATTTTTGGGATCGCGCTTTTTGCATTATGCATTGTCAAATATTTCTTGTTAAATCAAGTGAAATAGGACTAAGTCACATAAACTACGTCGATGTCTAGTCCAGTCACCTCCTAGTAAAGTAGTAGCAATTGTATTAGCAGCTTCGATGGAATTTCTTAAGTAAAACGAAAAATATGTTTTACTACATTGTATCAATTTTCCATAATTATGCACGTGATCAATATATTGTGATTAGTAACACTACGGTTACTAGCAGGAGGTCACTTAGGTAGGAAATTTGACGTGACTCTACCAACGCTGCTTCGAATACTCTTTCCAGCAATTAATTAATAGCTGACCAAGTTCTTTCAGTAGATTACAGAGAGATTTCGCTGGAATTCTTCTCGTTCCTACTTCTATTGAGTATAAATTTATCATAAAATCAGTCTATTTAGCTTTAACGTGTGGTCTTTGTGGATTTTTGTTTCCGTTTGTAAGTTGAATAAGTTCTAGTGTTTATTTATGTAAAAAGAATGAGGTTAACGCTCTGCTGATGGTAATAGCTAACGCCTACCCATGATCATCCACCCATGGTATCGCTAATTTGGCGTTTATTATTTTTACACAATTTTTTGTTTTAATTTTCGTATCATTGCAATGAGTTGCGGTCATCTTTACAACAAATCGTGTTCTTTATAAATACATCATTTTTATTATTTTCGAATTCCAGGTGGTGAAATGAACATGGAAGATCAGAAAATTCCAGATGATAAAAACTTTCAGCAGAAAGTGGATGAGCTCAGAGCATGGCTTGAACAAAAGCCATACGTGCCCAAAAATGTAGGTAAGTTTCGAAAACAATTGTAAGATGAACTCCACTGGTCCAATTGACCCTTCTATGTTATCAAATGCGCTTTTAAATGTAAACAATAGCTTCTATTTTAAATATAAAATTCCGTTACAGAGATTGTAACAAAAATAAAAAAAACAATGATGGTTTTTCAATTTATATTACATTCAATTTGTTTATAAACTAGCGATCCGCCCCGGCTTCGCAACGTAGATACTAATGTAGCGCATATGCATACATGTGTTATAAATATGAACCTTCCTCTTGAATCACTCTGTCTATTGATGGAAACCGCATTAAAATCCCTTAGCATGCAGATGGCGGGATGCGACTTTGTTTTATACAATGTAGAGATATGTTTATTTTAGTTATATATATATATATATATATATATATATATATATATATATATAATTGAATGTATTTGTTAAATAATATTTGCATTGAAACAGTATAAAGGGAATTTATAAATGTGTTTTATGTGTGTAAAAGCAATTAGCACCATTTTTGCTTACTTTTAACAAAAAAATTTAAAACAATTTCATGACAATTCCAGATGAAAAGCTGTATCGGCGTTTCGTACACAGCTGCTACTACGACCTGGATAAAGCGAAGACAGCCGCAGACCTGTTCTTCAGCATCAGGTCATCAGCGCCAGAGATGCTCACTGACAGGGACCCGTTATCGCCTCACATGCAAAAGACTTTAAAGATTACGTGAGTATCTGTCTAAAGCAATGGTTTTCAAAGTTAACTGAACTGCGACCCACCAAACTAAAACAAGTCCAGGAATAAAGAACTGTTGAAATAAAGCGATTTTATGATGATTTGTATCGATGATAGCTCAGTGGTTAGCGACGTCGGAAAGGACGTGTATTCAAATCCCATCAACGCGCTTGAGCTGCCGGTGAAGGAAAATATCGTTAGGAAACCATAGCATGGCATGAGCTGTGGTCAACACTTAGTCTGCATAAAAAGAGAGCTCAAAGAGCTACGAAGAGGCTATGCACGGAGTTTTTATACCGAACAATATTCGAAATGAAGTCACCAACATAGCTCAATGAAACAGAAAGTTGAACTTGAAGTGGGGCTCGTAATTGAAAGTCAATTATTTATCAGGGATATTTATTTATTTCCTTAATTTTTTATTTCTTTACATTAAATATAAAACATAAGTGATATAAAGAACTTAAAAACTAGGGTGCCGCCGGCAGCGGGGCAGGGCTCAAGCTGCCGGTGGTTAGAGCTGCAGAGTGAGCAACCTTCTCACAATGCGCGCCATGTCAAGGATCACTTCCTTTTGAAGCTGACCCTTGACCCAACCGTCTAGCGAGAGTCTCTTATGATTATTATTGAACATGTAAACTGACCGCGCTAACCACTGAGCTATCATCGCTACAAAACGTTGAACTTGTAGATCAAACCACTGTGAGCGTCCAGGTTTCGACACCGTATAGATGCATTGGGGTATGGATAACGTGAAAAATTCTATCCTGAATGATCTAATCTCATCTTAAATTAGAATTGCATCTCATGATATAATTGTTTCGTTTCAGACATTTTGGTCGGTACCGGCTCTCAGGAAACAGACTCCTATGGGTATGGCAATTAGACGATCCAGGTTTACAGCAATATGATCACCTGCAAGAAGCCAAAGTGTTCATCTTGGCTTCAGATTCCTGGCTCATGGATGATGATTTCTTAGAGGAAGAAGATATCATAGTGACTGATGTTAAAGACTTGTCTTTTAAAGTATTGACGAAGTTCAGCTATTCCGTCGCGAAAAAGATGTCGCGGTATCAACAGGTATCTTTTTATTACTTTGAGTTTGACGTGTCTGTGTGTCTGTCTGTGGCATCGTAGCTCCCGAACGGATGAACTGATTTTGATTTAGTTTTTTTGTTTGAAAGGTGAATTTGTCGGGAGTGTTTTAAGCTATGTTTGATGAAAATCTTGAAAAAAATGACGGTTTACATATTATTCACAACTCCCTCAATATGGGTATCAAATAAAAAAAAATAACTAGTAGAATACTATTCATACACCTACGGGGGTTTTTTAATTTTTTGGTTTATCTTGTTGCCTAATACCACATTTTTTTCACGCCTCCCCACATTTTCTTTTTTTTGTAATGGTTTACAGCTCACCTGATTTTAAGTGATGGTGTGGTTGAAGATGGTTAACACACCTAGCCTGGAATGCAACTGGCTCTCAAGTGAGGCTGCCGGAACACACCGTTGGGTGCTTGGTGACAGATTTCATTCATTAATACATATATATTTATAATCCTCATTAATATTTGTCTTATTTGGTATTTTTATATGTTTTTTTTCGGGAAGCACGAGATTAAGTGACAGTGTGGATAATATTTTACTAATTTTTATTTACACACATTAGGCCTCGGGGCCGGATTAGACCCGGGGGCCCCGTATTATTGATACGGCTGATAAAGCGGTAGCTACGCCCCTGGCTTTATGAGTTACTTAATTAACTCCTATCTATATTTTTCAGGAAGCAGTGCCGGTTAGATTAAAACAAATTCATATTGTCAACGCACCTAGTATCATAAATAGGATATTTGCACTTATGAAGCCATTTATTGGGAAAGACATGATGAAATTGGTATGTATTATAAAATTGAGCATACAAAATTACTCACGCATGCATACACACATACACACATATAAACATTTATATATACATAGGTACATATAGGTATAGGTTAATATACAATCATGTAGTTGTTTAAAAAATTGTATAGTTTTTAAGTTTGTCTAAGGCACTTTGTGCTTGATTAAGTTATCGGGAGAAGCCATTGCTTTCCCAAATACTGTGCTGTGCAAGCTGTGAAAAAAATACCGAAAACCCCTTACTTAGCATGCACAGCGAATACTTGTAATGTTTTATCTCAGATTAAACACTACAATTTGAGTGTTTTATAAAGCATATTGACAGCTACAAAAAAATCCGCAATACCATATGTCTAACTATTACAGTTGTCATCTACACTAATTATAAATAATTCTTTCATCACATTATCACTGAGTGACATATTTATATTATTAATCGAGTTTTGTTTTCCCGTGCGAAGCAGAGGCGAGCTGCTAGTATTATATAAATTAGATACACTTATCCGAGATATAAACGGCTTCAATTTCAAATGTTGTTTTAGATCCACATTCACACACCAAATTCTACAACTCTCTTCGACTACTTCAGTAAAGATGAGATACCGGAAGATTTTGGCGGCACTCGGGGTAAAGTTTCCGAATACGCCGCTGAAACCGTTGCTTCTATTATGAAGAACAGGTAAGCGCATGCTTGGCACCAGATTGTCTTACGACTAGCTAAACGTCTCGAGTTATTGGTAGAGTTTCGACTCTTTGACGTAAATCCGAAAAAAAAGTCAGAATATTGCTTTGATGGCTGATGATAATCATTATAATTATGATTATGTGCTTGTCTTATATAAACTACAAGCAAACAATCCTAATCATCATCGACGATATATGCGTGTGGTTCGTTAGTAAAAATTGTACATTTTTTATTTCTTGCGATAATAGCTCAGTGGTTAACGCGGTCGATTCACACGCCAAAGGCCGTGGGTCCAAACCCCAACAATGAGGTTAAGTTGCCGGTAAAGGAAACCATAACGTGGTGGTAGAGCGCTTTCTGGTACTCGACTGGCTAGGTACCATCCTCAAGTTGAAAATCTGCCGTCAAGCACCCAACGTTGTGTTCCGGCAGCTAGCAGCGACTTGAGCGTCAGTTTCATTCTAGGCTAGGTGTGCTTTACCATCTTCAAACATACCGTCACTTAACATCCGGTGAGCTATGGTCAAACACCTAGCCAGTCAACCATAAAAAAAATTTGGGTCGAGAAGACTACACTCAATTTATTTTCTATCTGTTATCTCATTTATCTGTGCCTGGTATAACGATCACGAACAAATCAGAACACTTCCAAGGGCAAAAATTAAAACTACGAGTATTTTCAGCCCCTGCGACAAAAGAGATATCATTATTATGCGCCGAACTGTGTCTTCATTATTTTGCTAAGAACAAAATAAGAGATTTAAAAAACTACTTATTACTATGGACATGCTCTGAAAAAAATAAACATTAAATAATATAATAAATTTGCCTGTTTCCATTTTGGATTACGATTGCAATCGTAAATCGAAACTCATAACAGAAAAATGCAAAAATTCGTTTATTTTAAATATATATTTTTTCTTTTCAGGGAGCTTTTAATTGACGAAAACTTCTGGAGAGTTGATCCAAGTTCAAGTAAAAAAGAGAAAGAGAACAAAAAACCAATTGTGGATGCTACCACAGAAATTAGTTCCTTACGAACTCTTGCCATAGATTAAAAACCAAAATTGATACAGATGGCGTCTTCTTGGATGAGAGGTGTATGTACGCGCTGGCTATTCACTCCTACTTGATTTCAGTACACATCAACTACGGAATGAGGCGATTTCTGCTGTTGCATGAAATCGTCGGTACGCTTGTAACTGATATCAATCAAAACAACCAACGTTCATTGTATTTTCATGTATTGTTGTGTGTTTTTGACACATCATTGTGATAATTGTATTCTTTGTTATGAATAAATTAATATTATTTTAAGAAAAACAAGCTTTTATTTAAAAAAAACGTGATCTAAATCCACTAAATCCCCTGCCCAATTTTCCGCATCATGTGCAATGTAAAGTAGTCATAACAAAAAGTACTAATCCAAATTGCAATACCAATCGCTTTTTTTTCATAGTTGACAGGCTTGGTGTTTGACCACAGCTCACCTGATGTTAAGTGAAGTGAAGTGTGGTCGAAGATGGTTAAGCACACCTAGCCTGGAATGCAACTGGCTCTCAAGTAAGACTGCCGGAACACACCGTTAGGTGCTTGGCGGCAGATTTTCAACTTTTCGCTACATCCCGGCTTCAACATGAGATCAGCTTGATGATAGCTTAATCCCACTAATATTATAAATGTGAAAGTTTGGATGGATGGAGCGATGGATGTTTGTTACTCTTTCACGCAAAAACTATTCAACGGATTTGGATGAAATTTGCTGTAGAGGTAGAGACCATGGATCAAAACATATTCGTATGCTACTTTTTTCCCGAAAAAATGTAGCGGGTAACACAGCGGGGCGCAGCTAGTTTGTTATAAATGTTAGCTCAAACTTATAATAATATACATACCTATATAAAACACAGTTGAGTTACTAAATACAATTGTAGATATATTATGTTTAATTTTTCTAGAACGTTTCTACTAACTTTGTTGGTCAATCCAACTATACATAGTAATTTGTTCATTGTTCTTTAGAAGTAGTTTCTCCATAAGCATAATCATATGTTATTAAAACTCCATTAAGGCCAGCCTCCAGTAAACCTTAACCTTAACCTGAACCTTAGGCAAGATCCGACTTAACTCAGACAAACTTTTTGTAATTTTCGTTGTAACACAGTCTTATTATTTCACTTGATTTTTCATTATATATCTACTTGAAACTATAGAAATCCCACGGCATGCACCTCTGTATTTTCTAAGTTATGTGCGTATTGTCACTGACTTCAAACGGTGAAGAAAAACACAGTGAAGACACCTACATGTCCGAGAGTTTATGAAAAAAAAGTTCTATGTAAAAAAATTATGATTGAAGTCTGCCAACCTGCACTTGACTCGTGTGGTAAACTACGGCCTTACCCTACTTACAATTAGAAAATGCCCACACCCATGCAGCAGTGGGACAGTTTATAATAACAGAGCTGATTCGGATACAAAGGCTAAATATCTTAGAAAATGTTATTTATGTAATTTTGTAATTCGTCATCTTACTAAATGCGCTGAGCTGGCATTCGAGTTCATTAGCTTTAGATTAATCTAGGTCACTGTTTACTGCATGGTGTGTGATAGAGTCAATGTCCTGTATCGCCTGTGTGCCCATTTTGTTACAATCTTTTGTTTGTAACAAACTCTTGCTACAAGTAGTTGATAAGCTTTTTTTTAATGTAAATGTAATACGACGAACGTAAATAAATGTAATGCGCTCTCCTGATGGTAAGAGATAACGCATGTCTATGACCATTGCAGCAATACACAGAACTTTGAGTAGCAAAACAAAGACTTTTGATGGTTAGTCTCAACAGCCCAGTAATTTCGCTAGCTGCAGTATTCTTCAAACCGGAACACAGTAATGTTTACAGTTCCATTCCAGACTAGGTGTGCTTTACCATCTTCGACCACACCTTCACTTAACATCAGGTGAGCTGTGGTCAAACACCTAGCCTGTCAACCATTAAAAAAAATAAAAAAATACTACTGCTTGGAGGCAGAATATCTGGTACTGCGGTGGTACCTACCTAGACGACTTCCTGCTAAGAAAATCTACCACCAAGTATAAGCTTATACATAGGACCTGATTTATCGTATTTAAATATGTATGGTGTATTTGTAACGTGTTTAGTTTTAATTTTAAATTGTAATATTTTCTACTGAATAAATACAGTCATGATAAGTACCGTAAAATATAAATTCAAAGTTCGTTCGTTCAAGAACGTTCTTGCCGAGTTTGAACTAAATATGTATTTTAGGCAGTATTTTTATGGGTGTAGTCTCAATTGTAATTTGATTTATATTATCGTACAGTTTTTGCTTAGGAATTTGGCCGATATCGTATGATACATACAGACACAAAAATCCAAAATCCTATAAAATGATACAAAAATCCAGCAATGTTAGCTATATAATTATGTTAGTTATAAATGTCGATTTATAAAAAAAACTTTCCGTTTGACAGCCATCTCGCTACATGCTAAACAAAGATGCGGTCTACGAAGGAGCATGCTTGCTTCACTCACGATTTAAAGGCATCCAGATAGTTTCTATCAGAGAACACCCACTCTGGCAGCTCAGCCAAGCAAAAGGTGGATTCGAACCGTTTAGTTCGAGATTTGGGAATATCTGTCATGAAGCGATGTCGCTTTTTAGAGCTACTGGCTGTTCGATGCAGCGGCAGCCTTAGCCATTGTGAGGCCCTTTTTCTTTGGATCCGTTTCACTAAAAATTAGTTCGAGTACTCGAGTGGCCGTAACATGCTTGCGCTAATAATTAATGAAACCGTGTGTTCAGGTGGGGTTTGTGGAGTGCGTAGCACGAGATACACGTACATATAATTACGGTAAAGACTTTTTTCTACGAGGACGCGAGGCCCCGGGCTGTTGCTCTGCTTGCAACCCCCTAAGGATTTGGTCCGATGGCAGAATGGGCAGGGTGGAATTAGGTCCTGCAGATCTAAAGTGCACACTACTAATTACTATGATGCGATATTTGAATAATTATAGTGTATCATATTATGTATGATTTGCTTATGCAGATAAGAATAAATAAATGGTAAGGCTCGATTTTTTGCGTCACAAGGGCGGCCCTGACCTTGGGCCGTCGATGTCCAAACGACTTCAACGCAGCTATTAGTCGGCAAGTCGATCTTGAACTGTTCAGAGGCACCACGCGAATCGAACCATTGACGAGGTAGGACGTAAAAGTAGACAAATTCGGAAGTGATTTCTTTCGTGGTTTCACTATACCGTAAGTCAAACTTATTTTTATTTATAGATAACTTCTTTTTTATCTGTTAAATCTAACGATATAATGACATAGTTATATATCACTAGTAAAATATCACATTTAATATTTTTAATACTTGTAAAAAGGACAAGAACTTTATAAAACTAAAAGATTTTTGTATTAATTTCACGTCATTTTGTATATTTTATTAATAAAGGTTCCTACTAAAACAATAAAATAAAATATAATTACATAATTAAATTTAATTTGGTTACTTATATTGATAAAATACGTACCTACATAAATGTTAATTATATTAATAAATGAGATACGTATTTTGGAACGTAAATAATTGTTTTTAAATAACTAAACAATTGACAATGACTTGTAACTAGGGTGTTGTTAATAAATTATTTGTATTTATTTAATTAGTTGAATATTTTTATTTTGTAAAACGATTAATATTGTCTGTCAGCCACTATAAAGATATTATTCATGAAATATTTATGCAAGGCATTGAACAATTGATATTTACTTTAATATCGAGTGGTCACATGACATTTTATTATTTTTTACTTTTGTAGGTTTGATTTGTCTTTGTGTTTGTTGTATAGTTGAATGTTTAGGTACTTGTGTGTTACACAATTAAATAATTTCTTTCTTTCCGTCAATAAACGTATCGAAATAAAAATTCTTATTACAACAGCTAATTACGAGATATACCTACTTATGGAGTATAAAATATATATTTCTACCTATTAAATCAAATCTTAGCTTGTAAGTGAAGCATCATTTCTTCGTTTCGTAGCACGATAACTAGATATGGGATGCGGTGTGTCACTTTTATAGCTAAATGTATGACCTCAGCTCACCTGAAACTATGTTTTAGTCGTAGATTGTTAAGACAGTTAGCCTGGAATGGGAACTGGCCCTCAAGTAAGGCTGCCTGAGCAGTTACATATGAGTAGGTATATCCTACATCTAAATCAACCTAAATTTTACAGTCAATACCTAAAATATGACATTGACGAAAACTTAAACTAAAAGTTTAATAAATTACTAGTAAGTGATGTATTAATTTTTAATGACATTTTATTATATTATATATACATACTTTATACTGATTTTTTTTAGTTCTTTTTCTTTGACTTACAATTAATCAGTGTTTATGACATACATATTTAATATTTGGAATGAAATTATGGAAAATGCTTTGTAACTTTTATGTTATAAATAAAATGAATATATTTGTCCGTGTATATATCAATATATGTAGAATTATATAAAAAAAGCCTAATTAAAAAGAAAAAAACATAATTAAACGTAACGACGTTTTAATTATATTTGCATAATAGTCTAGAAAAAATGCCGCCAATTTGGGCCTTGCAAATTGTTGAGCACAACTTAACACCAATATACAGAACATGTTCAACATCAAAGTCAACAAATACTTTGCACCAATGTTACGACTCAGGTGGTCGCAAAACAGTTACAGGTATTAAGTATATACGTCCTAGAGTCTAAACTGCATAATTAATAAGTTTATATGTAAAAAAATATCCAACCACAATTAAATATATGATCCGCTAAAACTATAACATTACAGTTTTAGCGGATCATATTTCGCAAAACTGTAGACTTGGTTAGCACGTGTATCGTAGCTGACTTTCATTTTTAAAAGAACTGTACATGATTGTTTAATATATATACATTGTTCACATTTACGTTACATGCGCGTTGAGAACTTTTCTCTTTTCTAGTAAAATTTCTGCGATTTATTTAACGTATTAAAACTATAAATGATATCTAAGGAAGTGGGCAGTGACTGTTTCTTATGGTACAAGCATTGCTTAGTTTTAGGCCAGATGGCGTTGTGTAAATTGCCCATCTATATTTTTTTTGTATTTATTTATTTACTAGGCAGTGCACTGGATGCGAAAACCCGATAGGATGCTTTGAGGCTAAGCAACACGTAATACATTAGGCAGTGTCAGTGTCTGGTAGTAAAAAGCCGATAAGACCCTATGACACTAAGTGATACGTAAGACATAAATCAGTGTCAGTGTCTGGTAGTAAAAAAGCCGATAAGACCCTATAACACTAGGTGATACGTAAGGCATTAGTCAGAGTCAGTAAGTAGAAGCCAAGATCCTTTAGGACACTCTGAGACTAAGCGATACGTAAATCATAACCAGTGCTATTGACTGTGTGTGATACGTGAAGTATTCGGCAGTACCAGTGACTGGAACCGAAAGCCGAATAAACAAAGTAACTCGCACTAGGCGAGTAGTGTCCTGGGATATTTTGGATAGTTTTTAGGCAGCGTTCTTAGTTTTTAAAGAGCCCTGATAAGGTCATGTACTTATTTAAAAATTTGCGCACCCTACTTTCCAACTCTACTACAACGTCCTGTTTTTAAACTGAATTACATTGGATTTTCTAATTTCAAATCCTAGTTTTTTTTTAATTTCTGGTTGGCTACCTAAGGTTTTCCCCACAACTGGGGAGACAGGGATTCTATCGACTGAGCTACAAAGTAGTGTGATGAAAATTTTGCATGGTAAATTAAAACTTATTATCTTTTAGATGACCCTAGACTACCATAAGGATGTACTCGCAATCAAAGAATGGGTGGCGAAAGAAACTCACCTACCAAACGACCTCGGTGAGTTGAAACACCATTTGCAACATACCCGCAAATTATAGAAATTGCAATATTGCAACTAGACCGTGACGAAATTAGTTAAAGACCGTGAAATACTTTTTTATCTATGCCTTCCCCTGCATCGTACGGATATGTAACGTTTCTGGAAGAAACTTTTTAATTAAAGTGAAAACCCCATCAAAATCCGTTGTGAAGTTTTAAAGATCAAAACAAACGAGTCATATGAGAAATGCAACTTCATCTTATCTCTTCTATTCGTTTTAAACGTCTGTGTTTTATCCGCTTACTAATTGTGAACCAACCACCTGAATTTTCACTGTCATTTAAAGATTTATAGTTTTAAAATTTTATGTCCGTGTGATACCAGGGTGGGTGGCTAGTTATGAACAGGTTCCTAGAAAAATGACAATTGTCTCGACAAAATGAATGAAGTCGCTGATTACTTTTGCGAGTTTTAAGTTTTTTAGTTAAAGTTGTTCATTATGGTATATGTACAATTGTACAATGGCCTCCTTTTGGTTTCGGTACACCTCGGGCTTATAAGCCCTAAGCTTTCACGCTAAAGATCACAGACCATTAATCCTTAATGTAGCCTACTTTCCTTAAAGACCAACGTTAACAATTCCAGAAGACCTAATGATTGAGAAATGCGTGCACAGCTGCTATGGAAGTCTGGAGAAGACAAAGAAATGCATAGAGAAGTTCTGCAGTGGACGATATAACATGCCAGAAACCTATACATCGAGAGACCCATGCTCGGCTAAATTGCAAAATGCATTTTCTGTAGGGTAAGTTTTTTATAGTTGATAGATTGTTCACAACTCACTTGATATTTCGTCTAATACGATAAATGTTCTTAATGTGGTTCGATTTCAATATAAATAAATTTTTGCCATTTATGGACAAATGGAGCATAATTTTACAATGAAATCACAGCTACTGGCATTTATTTTGGTCTTTATTTGCGGTAAATCACAATTGCTTGAATAAAACAGTAGATTATTAGCATAAAATCAAATTAATGAATGATTTATGAATTTATGATGTTTGAATAAAACAGTAGATTATACTTTTCTGTCCTGTTTTTGTCTGCAGTTGTTATTATGTTCTGTTTCTTATGGTATTTCGAATTTTTCATGACCAGAAGGGAAATCAGTAAATTGTCATATGGAGATAATTGTAATTTTGTAATGCATAAAATTTTATTCCTAAAATAACAGATAGTAAAGTAATATCGTCATTTATTATTATTTACAAGTCATGTTACCTATAATACGAATACTAATAATAATAAAATAAATAAATAAAATAAATAAATTATCAAACTGAAACAACCCGCCCCTGACCGTTCCCGGCGCAAAGGTGCCCATCACACTCGCCGCATTTCCGCGCTGAATGGCAATGGCCAACCTCGGCACCAGGAACGAACCGAATTTTGTAATTAAAGAATATTATGATTTTTATAAAACGTAGCTTTATCGTAACATATGATTTCCTTCCCACGTAACTATCACAATCCTTGCCTTTGTTTTCTCGTAATTTCCAACCCAATATAGACTGGAATTTTTGATATTGCCTGTAAATTGCCACTAACCTTATTAAATCTCTATTAAACCCGTAATCTGTATTAAACCCTTAAACAAATTAATGCCGCCTATAAACTTCTAGGTAATGATATTTTATAACAACTTAGTTTCAACACATAAATATGTACAGTCAGAGTTCCTTGGTAAAAACTGTAGGTTTCAATTTACACAGTATACTCAGTAATCATAATTATACGTAATCGTAAGCATTAGATAACAATAAAATAGCTGTAAGTGTTTCCATGACAAACTCATACCTATATAAACATAATGTTTACACAATATATATATAATATCGTACCTGGTGCAGAGATTAGCCATTGCCATACAACGCGGCAACGCCGCGAGTGTTATGGGTACCTTTGCACCGGGTACAGTTAGGGGTGGGTTATTTTCTTAGTGTTGTATTGTAATTTTTTTTTAGTTTATTTTTATTTTAATGTTAATTTGACTGCATTTCATTTTAATGCAATAATTAAAATAATTTATTGTTTTGACCCCCCTTTTTATATGATAAATTTAAATCAAATAATAAATATTGTTTTATAATCATATACATAATTACATATAGTTATGACTATATGTATTTTGTGTATTCATTTTATTTCAGTAGATTTTTACGTCAGACACTGAGACACTCTTTCTGTTCCTGTTATTAATTATCTGGTATATTAAAAAATATCTGTTTATTTTACCTACACATAAATTTAAAAACTATAAATAATGGCCAACGCCGAAAAAGAATCGAAATGTTTTTATTTTCACACAGGTATAAAAGAGTCCAATTTTGATGAAACTTTGTACGTTAGGTAAACCTATGGCTGAGATATGCCCACCTTTTTTATAATTGGCAGGCTGTGTTTAAGCACAGTTCACCAAGTGGCGGTGTAGTCGAAGATGGTAAACAATTTCAAGTGAGGAGTGAGGTTGCTGGAACACATTGTTTGATGCTTACAGCTTAGTGGTCATGCTATAGTTTTCTCACTATGCAATGCTTTCCTTCACCGGCAGCTCAAGGTCATTGTTAAGATTGGCACCCAAACTTCTCAGACTTTGGCTACTTTTTAACTTATGAAACTTGATAATATCATAACATTTGACACTGGCTAATACACAAAATGCGACACCACGATCAAAGAAGAAGAACAATGCACTAATAAGTAATTAATTTTTTAACAGATTTTTTTGCTCTAGCAGTGGTCACTTGGTCAGTTTATTAAATATTATCTTTTATACGTTATAGGTCTTTGGTATATCGAGTTTTATTGACAATGCTCCATTTGCCCGGTCCTTAAGAGGTAATAAGATTATAAATCAATACATCATTGATATATGTATAATGTCACGTGTACTCCAACGTACCCATTTTTTTATGTAGAGTAAGCAGTTATTAAAACAATAGCAATCACAACAACACTATTAATTTATACGATTGTATTGTTTGCCAAAAACAATTATCATTTGTCACAGGCGCACGTCATCCAATTTTAACGTTAACGTGACTCACACTTTAAGAATAATACATAAGGACATCGTTCGCACTTTACAATCTGTAAGCATACAATTTTGCATAATAAAATGCAAGGAAGTACAATCAGTCTGTTTTTTTAATTATTGACAGGCTAGGTGTTTGGCCACAGCTCATTTGATGTTAAGTGAAGGCATGGTCGAAGATGGTAAAGCACACCTAGCCTGGAATGGAACTGGCTCTTAAGTGAAGCTGCCGGAACACACCGTTAGATGCTTGGCGGCAGATTTTCAATTTGAGTGTTAGCTAGCCAGCCGAGTACTAGAAAGTATCCTACCACCATGCTATGGTTTCCTCACGATGTTTTCCTTCACATTTCATCCAAATCCATTGAGTGGTTTTTATGTGAAAGAGTATCAATCATCCATCTAAACTTTCACATTTATAATATTAGTGGCAATGTTATAAATGTGCCACTAGATAAAGCCAAACCACCGACATAGCCCAACGGATTAGCGAGTTAAAGTGGCAGTGGCCAGGGCACATAGCACGTAGAACTGATGACCGATGGGGCTGGAGACCACAGACCGGCAAGCGCAGCGTAGGATGTCCATTGTCACTGGACAGACGACCTAATAAGGACCGCAGGAACGCGCTGGATGCGGGCCGCTTCCAACCGGTCTTTTTGGAAGTCAATGGGGGAGGCCTATGTCCAGCAGTGGACGTCCTACGGTTGAAATGTTGGTGATGATGATGATTATATAAAGCAAATTTAAACACGTATTTTTATTATATTATTATTATGTTGATATACTGGTTTTCGATATTACTTTTCTAAGCCGTTATTATTTATTATTTCAGATACGTAGCGACGTATGATGCTGGCGACAACGAGATTCTTATGTATCATTTGAATACACCGACGTTAGATAAATTTGACTACTATGACATACTGAAATCGTTCAGCATTCAAGCCGACTATTGGTTGAAAGTCCATCCATTTCTGCCAGAAGGTCATATCGTCATAATGGACCTGAAATACATAACGCTTAGGATCATTCCTAAAATAAATATATTTTATTTTCAAAAATTCCTTATATTTTTACTGGTAAGCTATAAGTTTATTACAATTTTTCAAGTTAAATAAAACTCTTAAAATTTTACTGTGAAAACTGACGTGGTTTTAACACATTTTTGTTTTATTTATGTGGTATTCACGTTTAATTATGTCAGAAACTGCGACTATAGTTTCATCCACACCCGGTGGCCCTCAACAACGAGGCGAGACCGCGCGCGCGTTGTACTCAGCTTTGTCTCCATGATGAAGAGCACCGTACGTGACCGAAACTATAGTCGGAGTTTCCGATATAATTAAAGGCGAGTAATCCTGCATAAGTAAAACAAAATCTCTAAAATTATTGAGACAAAAAATATTGTATGCACAGGTACATACTAATACAGGGTTATATGCTTGAGGTGTATTTAGCCGAAATAATTATGGGTACACCTAATTATGAACAACTTTTACTGTACTATAAGCTATTCCATACGGTGTTTTTTTTTTGTAGAACTGCTGTTTTTTCATGAATTCAGATTTATACCTATCGTAAAGATTCCTAATGATGAGCAGCACAATATCCCACTTTCGACTTGTACCCCTTGTAAGCTTATATAATCTGGTTTATGGCAATGGAAAAATAATAAAAACCTAATTTAACTTAATTTTGTGAACTTAATAGGTATGTAATAGGTAGAATTCATGATTGATTCTAAACAATTGAACTACAATTGGTGCCAAATATGCGCAGACCTTGTAAACCAGACTCTTTGTTATCTATATTTAAAATGATGAAGATAGGAAGTAAAAAAGTCATCTCGCATAAAAGTAAATAGACTTTTATGGGAGATGAAATTTTGTCTTGGGTCAAATTTTGTTGCTTAACATAGTGCAATACGGTATACATGCATAAAAATAAAACATTTTGTTCGTCCCAATATATTTTCGTGTTAATTTTAATTTATGTATTTCTCTGTATTTTTTATTTAAAAAAAATAGATTTGACTAGGCTTCGATTCCCATCAATCTTAATGTATACATATGGATACTTATTTAGTGTTTTTTACGTTATAAGCACTGTTCTTTTGTTTTTCAGGAAGGTATGCCAGTACGCCTGAAGCAAGTTCACATAATCAACTGCCCCTCTTATTATGAAAAACTTTTTGCTTTAGTCAAACCAGCTTTACCCCAAGAAATTATCGATCTTGTGAGTAATCACACCAACTATACGTATATGTATTTAGACTAAGACTAAAGTGACCATACGTCCATCAGACGTAGCGATGATAGCTGAGTGGTTAGCGCGGTCGGTTCGCATGCTGAAGGGAAAAACAAACCCCAACAATGAGCTTGAGCTGCCGGTGAAGGAAAACATCGTGAGGAAACCATAGCATGCTGGTAGGGTACTTTCCAGTAATCGGCTGGCTAGCTAGCTCAAGTTGAAAAATTTGACGCCAAGCACCTAACGGTGTGTTCCGGCAGCCTCACTTGAGAGTCAGTTTCGTTCCAGGCTAGGTGTGTTAACCATCTTCGAAGTGACGGTGTCACTTAACATCAAGTGAGCTGTGGTCAAACATGTAGCCCGTCAACATTTAAAAAAAACCAATATGACTGCGTGTCATCCCTATCACATGCGGACACCTACTGACTAGAGAGAAATGAACCGTGTTCTTTTTTTCTTAACCCCGTGCGTCTACATAGGTTAGTGCTGAAAATCAGCGCTGCGGAGTAATCCCCAGTACAATTGCACACTTCAAACTTGAGCACTGGCCTCTTTTCTTTTTAATGCACTAGACACTGCAGCGGTAATCCTCTTTTCTGACGTTTAAAATTTGTTGCGTCTGTATGCTAGTTTAAATCTTTTTATTTGAGTGTTTTGTCTGTAGTTATTCGTTGTAGTATCTAGTGTCTTTTAAAAAAATAAATGATTTTCTTCTTTATTTTTTCTTTGACACAATCATTGCGTTAACTACTTTTCTTGTACTTTTCAGATGTCTTTCCACTCTGGCCATGAAGGACTACATTCGTTCATCGATAAGAAATACTTGCCGCAAGAATACGGCGGAGAAGCGCAGAGTTTCAAAGAACAACATACAGACTGGGTCAATACTATTGTAGGCGAAAGGTATACTTATTTGTTCTTATAATATACTAGCTACGTTCCGCGGTGTTACCTGCTATTCCCACGTGACCACTACATTTTTTCGGAAAAATGTAGCCTATGTGTAAAAGAATTATAATTAGTCAATTAGGTGTACCTATTAAGGTATTGTTGAGTTTCATAATCTACATCTACACTAATTATAACGTTTTGTTTGTATTGAACAGGCTCCGAAACTACTTGACCGATCTGAATAATTCTTTTAACATTAGAATGCTACATTATCAATGAGTAACATAGGCTATATTTATATTGTTAATCGAGTTTTGTTTTACCGTGCGAAGCTGGGGCGAGCTGCTAGTTTTTAATAAACATTTAATTGTTCCATAAAAAAAAAATGTTTATTTAAATTCCGAAAAAATAAAGTCCTAAAGTCAATCCAGCAAAAATCCCGCTGGATTGAAAACAGTGATTGCAATCCCTAGTTGCGGCAAAAATAGTGACGGGAAAAATTCGTGAGGAAAACTGTATTTTGGAGTGTGAAAAACGTGTGAGTCTGCCAAGATGTGTGAGAGTTTTCTGTGAATCCTGTTTTGTATAATTATGTTTTATAACGGTAAAGACAAAGACCATTGCAGTATTTAAATATAAAATTTGAGTTTTTAAATTTAGAGTTTTATTTTTTATTTGTTTCAGAAAACTCTTCCTGAATGACAACCTCTGGAAAGCTGACCTAACAAAGAAGCTTAAAACTAACGGAGAAGAGATAATGAACGGATCCTTTAGAACACTTTCTATTGATTAACTTTGTATTGTAAAGTATTTTAAACTAATATATAAAGTGTAATGGACACATCGCAATTTCTGCAGCAAGCATGTAAAAATATTTAATTCTATGATTTTCGTCAACTCCACAGTTTTTTGTGCGGTAGGAACAAAAAATATATAAGTAGGTAAGTTTATTGAAAGTGGTGCAATAACTAAGCGTTTTAGATATGTGCTATTTTTATACACAATATACGTATATTAAACATGCATAAATATTTCCAACATCGAAAACTATGTTTTGATTTAATCGTCATTTCTCCACTAAGTAGGATTACAAACATTAATACCACCAAGCTATAAAATAACACTGAGAATCCTATTACGCCTTATATCGTGAAAAAACTTAAATTCAATGGCCACGGACACGGAGCCTCACCGCGAAGAAACTAAAATTCATTTAAAAAGAAACGACATCTATTGCTTTTACGCTTTATTACTACAAAGTGGCCAACCTACAGAGAGTGGCGCCATCTAGTCCTCACATGACACTAGTAACTAACACAAAGCCCCTTTAGCCGTCGTACCGTTTTTTTTTTGGTCTTTTAATGTATTGCCCGATCACCCTTCGAAGATTGGTCTTAGTCCCAGCACTAAGATGTAAACGGAGAGGCTAGCATAAAAGTTTGCGCAAAATACTAAGTACACAAATGATAGATAAATGTATGGAAACTGGGACAGCTGCGCCTATAGGTATCGGGCGTCAACGGAAACTACTTTTTTCGTAAATCTTTCCGCCGTTGACGTATTTATTTCTAAATAAATATGTATGCAACTATTACGCCTGAAAGAATGCTTATTTCTAAGCTCAATATTATTTATACTATTATATCTCAGTTTTGGGCCTCAAGCACGAAGCCATGCGTTCTTCGTTTGTAAAGACAGAAAAGGACAGAAATAACTTTTTCCAATAACAGAGAAAGTTGTCAAACATGTAGACGCCTTCGTTACGAGTAGGTATTTGTTTTTTGACCCATTATACGATCCACCTACTCATGTATTCATCTTTTTCTTAAGTCTGGTAGTAAAACAAAGGCCTGTATTAAAATTATAGAAATCATTTATTGTATCGTCCAATTTGAATCTTATGACGAAGATTTTATAAATTTGTTTAATAAAATTTATTTGTAAAATATGTAGTTATAATTAATATTATCAATCACATTGTAAAACAGTTTCTAAAATCTTAATAATATAAAAATATATGTCGCTACTTATTACTAATTAACTACGAGGGCATTATGATAAAGAAACACTAGCAATTTCTACGTTTACAAAACCGAAAATCCCGAAAGTGTTTGTGTATATATATAATAACTACCTAACAGAATATCTAGGTTGTATTAAGTTGGGGACCTTAGTTTTAACATTGTCAGATTTTTGAGGTTATAACCTTGTTATACATCAGGCGTAATTTCACTCATAATTAACAACTTTGGTCACAACTTTCAAATCATAAAAAAGAATCAGCTATTTCACAGAATAACTTCGGAATCTGATTTTTTCAAAGGACACTTGTGGCTTACTACACCCAAAGCTTACACCCTGTATTCATGGGGTAACCCCATTAGAAACAAATTGAATAAAAAAGTAAGTATGAATAGCTAATATACATATGGACATAGACAATATATCGATATGTAGATAGTACAAGGAGGTTTTGAAAAGGCTAAATTACTTTTAATAATCAAAAGAAAACAAAAATTGTAATGGGTGTTCTCTTAATTAATACATAAAGCTTATATTTACTCAATACAAAATATGGAATCCAAGGAAGATAAGTCTAAATATTTTGGCAGTTAGGATACTACAACAGTTACTAAGTTACCCTGAGCTACTTATTGTGATTCCTGTTAGGGAATCAGAAAATAACTACGCGACCATACTCTTATATCATATGCCAGCTCAATAAGGTTCGCAGTCGCAAAGCTTTTTCGTGAGCGCCTAACTGATATCGCAAAAAGAATCTCAGAGTACAAGAGCTGGAATACATACTAGCTGACTTGCTTGATGTAATATCTATTCCGGACACGAACCTGGAAGAAAACTTCACAACAAAGAGTATGCATAACGATCAATCAAACGTGATTGTGTTTTAAATGACATAAAAAAGCGTATTTTTAGCTAAAAAAAATAATTACTAAACCAATTTCGTACCGTCATGTTACGAAATTCTTAAAATATTTTTCGTTAGATAAACTTAAAAAAAATTGTGGAGTATTGAATATACATTGCTTTACTGTTTGCAGTATTCGGATTTCGACATCTAGTAGGTAATAATATATTATAATATATCACTGGTTCTGGATAACACCTAACTAGTACACAAACTAAAGTAGATACATAGTTTGTTATTTTGATGTTTATATTACAAAAATCTGAACTCCTAAACCTAAGCTAAAAAATGTAGATAGGATAGCAAGTACTTCTTAAATTCTAAAATCTCATACGAAATTGACACTAATCAAGTGCTAGAGTCCTGAATGATCCAGGCAAATCCTTGACTTTGTCAGCGCGATCGTCACGGTTGCCCGTCGGCCGCATAGATTCGTCCAACGCCCAGCGTTTATCGTTGGCAAGGAACCAATCTCTGAAAAGAAAGAAAAGGAACCGTGAATTTAATGAAATAACATTTTTTTCTTACCTAGTTTTTTATATAGCTAAGCGAAAATGTGAGAGAAAAAATCTGGGAAATAGCTGTGTAGGTTTATTATGTGTGTATTTCATGAATTTTTATCTCGCTGAACATGCGTGGTACATAAAATAAATATTCATTTAAAATAGATGCATTCAATATATGCATGTATATTGTGCACATCTACTGTTAAACTTTCAAGGTAAGAAAGTACCTTTTAGCTTCCATCTTCTTAATCCACTCCCTCTTGATTTGATCGACAGAGCCTGCCTTGCCGCCGTAGTCATTGGGCAGAATATCTTGAGGGATGTCCTTGTACAGGGTAGTCGAATTTGGCTCGTGGAACTTTATCTAAAGGAATAATTTAATTTTAATGAAAGTATTTTGGCATAGAGCATCAAAAGACGGAGATCACCAGGCGCATACAGTTTGGATGGGCGGCATTCAAAAAGCTCGATGACATCCTCAAGCCACGCCATATTCCGCAGTGTCTGAAGACTCGCCTCTTTAATCAGTGCGTCCTGCCCACCATGACATATGATGCCGAGACGTGGACGCTCACACATGAGGCTGTGCACAAAATTAGAGTCGCACAGAGAGCCATGGAGAGGTCCATGCTCGGCATTAAACTCCAAGACCGAGTTCGTAATACCGATATCCGGCGACGAACGAAAGTTCGAGACGTCGGTATCGCAATTATGAATCTCAAGTGGAGCTGGGCAGGACACGTTGCTAGGCGAAGTGATGACAGGTGGAGTAAGGTTGCAACAGAGTGGTGGCCTAGGCAAGGGAAGCGGAGCGTCGGTCGTCCAGCCGCAAGATGGGTCGACGATATCGTCACCGTCGCGGGTCGAACCTGGACCAGATTGGCACAGGACCGAGGCAGATGGCATGTAAAGAGAGAGGCCTATACCCAGCAGTGGGATAAAGAAGGCTGTGGATGATGATGATGATGATGAAAATATTTTGCTACTTTTGCTCTTTGCTAATTCAAATGTCGCAGAATAATGTGCGTTAATGCAGTGATGTCCTTGAATTTGTTTTGTCAACATTTTGGATACCGCTTCGTTGCAATGGGGAAGGGTAGGCATCGTATTTTATTATCACGAAATAGACCTACTCTTTTCTCAGTACTGGCATTAATTATAAAGAGATGTTTGTTGTCATTATTTCTTTACTAGCATGTCATCTAAGTAGTTCTCACCGCAGTGTTAACATTTTGCCACTAAGTAGCAGTGTGTCAGCATTGCGGCATCAAAATTATTGAGATTAACCATCAAATATCTCAAAGTATAACTGCCAACTCAGCTATACCCTGCACTTGGCTTTGCTTCTCATAGTTACTAGACACCGCTGCATAAATCAAGGACTAGCAGTATCATAACATGTGGATAGAGTTTGATCCGTCAGATTACTTTTATTCCAGGCTAGGTGCGCTTGACCATCTTCGACCACACCGTCACTTAGCAAACACCAAGCTTGTCAAACATTAAATATATATATATTAAAAAATACTGTTTGTATTTTTGCAGCATTCTATTTGAGCAGTTCTCTAAAATATAATGTGGGTTGCGTGTTTAATGACATCATTTGTTCGTTAGACGGACGCCAATTTGCATACTGCCCCAAGCTTTACTGAATACATATTTCAACCAAACTCATGAAAGTAGGTATACCAACTCGACCAGTTGCTGTGGTGATGATTTCGACGATGCCTAATGATAATTATTATAACGTATCACGCACAATATGTTGTGGAATGCATTTTTTAAATGCTACCAAAATCTCTTAATTTATCATTTGTTTTGACGGTAATAGTTCTAAAAATGTATCTACTCAATCTTAACAATAATTGAGGTACATCTGGTTCTTTAGGTCATTCGCCTAAAGAATTAATACTATTCATATTCATAAGTTCTATGTAACAATTTGTATGCTGTTTTCCTCAACGAACCACTTTTAAAATTAGAAAGGAGATGATTTTTAATAATACCTTGTTAATAGGTATAATATACAAAACACTTTTAATTTAGTAGTAAAAAAGTTTTCAGAAATTTGTGGGACCAGTGAGGTGGCTTACGATACGAGTTATAACGCAAGCGCCGTATGCAATGACCTTAAATGTTTTTTTAACTCTCTATAGGCTTGCGTTTGACCTGTTTCATCATAAACAGTAGTGCAGTAGTCTAACAGGAATCGCAAAAGAAACTCACAGTACCTATGCGGGCACTGGTGAACTATTGAAACTAACCTTCTAATGTCTCAGAGTAATGAACACCAAAGCAGCGATGTCCTCAATTTTGATTTGTTACTCAAAATTCTATCCTACCTACTGCAAGATCATGGACAAGCGTTATATCTTACCATCAGAAGTTTGTCTCATTACTTTTATATAAGCTACTCGTATAAATTTGCTTATCCACAGCGCCTTTTAATTCGGGATACATTAGTGTTTACACATTACTGCTCGATAGCAGGATCTAAATATTGCACATATCAACGCCCGTCTATGAAGATCTAGAAATCTATTGAAAAGATATTTGTCCTTACCAATTTAGCGACTTCAGTTTTGAGGAATGGTTTGCATATAGCGTGAATCTTGCTTATGTAGGAAGGTGCATTGATTATATGCACTTGCTTCAATCGAATCGGCATTGCCTCCTGTAACAAAACATGGACTTTGGTTAGATTTTTCCTTCCAGTCGTATTTAGCGATTGAAAATTATTAGGCTATGATTGTGGTGTGTGTTTTTTGTAGATAAAATGGAATACTCTTTCTCCTCTTTCAGAAACTTTAGTGTGGTAACACTAACATTTCTGAAAGAGGAGTTGGAGTTTTGGCGGGAACGCGGGAAGAGTCGTGTCGCTCCGTTGTATTTTTTTCCAAAACTAGTGTTTTGTCGAGTGTTTATGCATAAAATGGTGGTGTTTTATTCATAAAGTGCCGATTTACAAGCGCGAGTGTGGGAAAATGATATAATGTGGTGAAACATGAGTTTTCGTGTTGCTTCCAAAACTCCATCGAAGCTTTATAGTAAAGTCGCCACTACTTTACTAAAGCATGACTGAACTTAACTGACACGAACTGGACTTGACAAAGAAGACTTTGACGATAGCTATAGCTAAGATACAGCAGAAATAACACTTAAGACAAGACTCCGGCTGAAGGAATCGTGTAACATCCATGGCCAGAATAACTTATTAAAAAAAAAAAATGAAAGAGGAGTTCATCAAATAAATTCTTTCATCAATGATGCATATGTTATCCTTAAGATGTTTAGACATATCATACGCAACGAAAGCCCATTAAAACGATTCGTATACAAGTAAATAGCGATGATAGCTCAGTGGTTAGCGCGGTAGGTTCGCATGCCGAAGGGCGTGAGTTCAAACCCCAACAATGACCTTGAGCTGCCGGTGAAGGAAAAACATCGTGAGAAAACCATAGCACGGTGGTAGGGTACTTTCTGGTACTCGGCTGGCTAGCTACCACCCTCAAGTTGTAAATCTGCCGCCAAGCATCGAACGGTGTGTTCCGGCAGCCTCACTAGATAGCCAGTTCCATTCCAGGCTAGGTGTGCTTTACCATCTTCGACCACACCTTCACTTAACATCAGGTGAGCTGTAGTCAAACAACTAGCCTGTCAACTAAAAAAAAAAAATATATATATATGGAATGTCAACCACGTTCTCGCAGCTGATAACCCACAATATGGACAAACATAATAAATCGTCAACAAAGTGTTCCCTTATTGAATGTACACGCTGTGCCACGTATAGAGAGAGAGAAATAGAAAAGTCTCGCAGAAGCCGAAACCCACCTATCACACGATCCATGGCTATGACCACTCCGCCAGGAGACTAAGTAATCTAGTAAAAAGATAATTTCACTCCTAAAATACGAAAGATCTTACTTATATGTGTTGTCACACCAACAAGAAACTGATAGGGCATTTAAAGCATTGATCAAGTTCAACATCGTTAATTTAATTAGGACTATTGGGTTAATGAGATCTCAGTCAATTTCTACTTCTCGATTTAAATTTTAAGCAACATTTTTCCATGACGGTCGATCATTGGTTTTACTTCTCAAGTTGGGTGAACGTGACGTGTGCGAAAAACCCAACCACACAAAGTCGTTGAAAAAAATCTGCATATTATCTCTGTAAGTCTGCCTTATGACGCACGGATTTTTTCAACGGTACTATAATTATTAACTCTTGCTTTTTGTAGATATTTCTAGCACAAAGCGTATCAAAACAAAATTTGTTACATAATAAATACCTTAAATTATACTATTTACAAAATGTATACAAAAAACTTAGTCTAAAAAACCGTCAGAGGAGGGATATGTGGCCAGAATGCTGGCAACATTGCCACGCTGGATGGCAATGCTTAGCTTTTGACCAAAGTAGATACCAGCATTCTGGTCACCTGAAACCTCCTCTAGACGTTTGGCCAGGTCCCGATACAGTTCGAGAGCGGCCGGCCCCCACGGACCTAAAGTTTCAACCCCAAACGGCACAAAAAGATACATTCTATCCAAATAACTATATTTGTGCCGTTTGAGGTTTTCAGCTTTAGATGCGGCAGCACCAGCTTGTCCCGAAGTCACAGGAAGATGAGACGGCGCCAAGGTGTCGACACAAGTGGCGTCCCACACAAGAGGCCGTCCCATCTTCCAAGGGATAAGGGATCATCCCGTCGGGTCTTTTGCCGTCGTCACGCATCAGTCCGTTTGGTTCTAAAACTGATGAGACGCCGGCACTGACAAAAGCCCGACATAATAATTGAGTTTTTTTTTTATCTTAGAAGTAATGAGACGAACGAGACGTTCTCCTGATGGTAAGAGATAACGCCTATCCATGACCATTACAGCGAACACAGAACTTTGAGTAACAAAACAAAGTCCAGGGCATTACTGCTTTGGCGCTCATTACTTTGAGACTTTCGATGGTATGTTTATAAATATAGCAACTACCCTGTTAGCTCAA
Source organism: Biston betularia (assembly GCA_905404145.2). Lineage (NCBI taxonomy): Eukaryota > Metazoa > Arthropoda > Insecta > Lepidoptera > Geometridae > Biston > Biston betularia. The sequence goes on from FR989877.1 coordinate 5,769,471, forward strand.
TTAACAGTGGCTCTGCTTCACGAGTTATAGGGTGTAGGTTCGATTCCTACCTAGGATAAACATTTATGTGATGAAAATAGATGTTTCAAATCAAATAAAATAGTTATTTATTGACTCCAAAAAGAAAGAAATATACACAGTAGCAATTAATTTCAATGTTACTAGCTGAGTCCCGCGGTTTTATCCGCTACATGTTTTCGGAATGAAAAGTAGCCTGTGTGTTAATCCAGGGTTTCAGCTACCTCCATACCAAATTTCATCCAAATCCATTCAGTAGTATTTGCGTGAAAGAGTAACATACATCCATCCATCCATACTTTCATATTTATAATGCTACTGGGATTTAGATAAAATTAGTTTTAGATTAACGTAAGAACTCATTTTTCTTAATTAATTTTGTAAATTTAAGTGTTTGCTACGCATAATTGTAAAGCTTCAGATTTCTGAACTAAGGTAGGAGTAGCTTATGCTTCCGAAATCTATGCTCCCTCTACGGCGCTGACAAAAACAGAATTGTTCTAGTTCATTCAATATTCGTTCTGCTTATATAATGCATTCAAAAACGCTACTGACTTAATTCATATTAATAATTATAATTTTATTTATGACAACAAAATTCACGGAAATACAAACTAACTTGTTTCAACAAAATAAATGTATGCTTGTGCAAAAATATAATTTTGATTTGTGTTTGCAATTGGTATTTGAGCGTAAAATGTGATGTAGCGGAGTGTGACTGTGTCTATGTGTGTTTGGGTGCGTGTGTAAGTGAAAACAAACAAACAAACACAAAACAAACACACACAAACACTACTCAAACATTTGCGCTTGCAAATGTTTGAGTAGTGTGTGAGTGTGCGGAAGATTCATCTCGGAACTGAAAGTAAGTTCTCCGCGGAGACGTAGATATTTGCGAATATGCCGATTTTAACATGAGACACTTATAAATATTAAATAAGAGTACTTACTTGACTGTATACAGTCAAGGAAATACATCGAAATTGTCGTATTAACTATAGTTAATACGAGAATTTCGATGACAAATATAAAGAGAAAACAACGTAAGTATACCTGCAACCTCCAAAAGGTCAACTGCTTGTTTTTCATCAACAGCATTGAATAAACAACATGGAGTTTCGCAACTACAAACCCCTTTGACGGTTGTATAATTAAGATAAAGGTATGACGAAAGTGTTAATGACTTAGATTCAAGAGAGCCATTAGCGGTGCTTTTTGTTATTGCTCGTTATCAAAGCTTCATAGCCAATTATAGATGATGTGTGATTAGATAGGTACGTACAGCAGACTTTCGCTTTGTTAACTTGCAAAGCATAATAATTTGCGAATAAACATTTTTCAAAATTTGAACGCCGAAATGGCAAGCAGCCACGGATAGTCCGCTATGCCGTGGCTGCTTGCAAGAAAATGAAACTGTAGAGCATGTGCTTTTGCATTGAAAAGCCACAGAAGGTACTAGAATAGCTACTAAGCTGCGTGAAGCTGCTTCGCTTTCATTCATGCCATCATTGAAGATTCCATCCAACTCACTGGAGCTACTATGCCAGCGGCCCAGAGCCTCGCTCCGATACTTCAAGGAGCTGGGTTGGCTTAGGTAGACGCTGGTAGGGGGAAATGCACAATACACCCCAAGCGGGACTTATCGCCCCCACTTTGAATAAGAATAAGAACGCCGAAATGTATGAAAAATGACAAAAGTTGTACCTATACAAACATTGATATGTTCTAGTTCAAAGTGTACTGCAGCTAGCGAAATTACAATTATTGAATCTAATCGTGGAATGTTTCCTAATAATGGGCGCCAAATCAGTAGTTCCCTGATCTTTGTGTTGTAACTGTACCGCTGCAATGATCATACACAGTTATCTCTTCCCATCCAGAGAGCGTATTGTTCGTCTCATTATTATAATATAGAAAAACATTACTCACTTGCGTATACATCATGTATTTCCTCAGCACAGATAGATTGATCTTCCCTATAAATTTCAAGCTGACATTTGCAGAGTCAAACACAGGTATTTCTCCAGAAGGTATGTTGTCATCCTCAGTGAGCCTGGTATCAGCAAGCATGAAGAATGTCTTGACAGCGTCGACGAAATTGAACAAGTCGAGATCAGGGTTGTTGAGGCGATAGATGAAGACTTTATAGTTTTGTGGAGTCCTGTATGGCAGCGGTATCATGTCCCTGAAATTGAAATTGCAAACTTTAATCTTTGCTATGGCTCTTCTTTATGCTAAGATTTTTTTGTACGGAACTTTCGTTGCTCGTGCTCGTTAATAACCACCACAGTCGCCTACACAAAAAAAATTTAGGCAAACATAACAAGTTTGGTCAAGTGCATATTGGACTCGCACGCCGAAGAAAGTTTCGTAACGTACTACACAAAATATATACTTACATAGTTTCTGACCAAAAGTTTGAAAATTATTTTGGCATATTTGGTTGCCATCAATGACAAATTTGTTAAACTATTTTTTACTTAATTTTTTACAATAGAGCAAAATCATTTGAAAATTCGTAAAAGTATGAGGACTAAATTAAATTTGCTTACTTTTTAAACCCACTAATATTATAAATGTGAAAGTTTGGATGGATGGATAGATGGATCTTTGTTACTCTTTCACGCAAAAACTAATGAACTGATTTGGATGAAATTTGGTACGAACGTAAATGAGACCCTGGATTAACACATATGCTACTTTTTATACCGAAAACATGTAGCGGGTAACACCGCGGGGCGCAGCTAGTAATTTATAAGGTTCGCATATTTTATGAAAGATTCAATCAGCTACATATTACGGATAAAAGTCAAAATATATCGGGCACACAGACTCTAATGATTAATAAATTAATAGAGCTTCGGTGATCTCCTTTCAGGTAAGGATCGCTAAAAATTTACTGAAATACTCGTATATATAAATAAATAGATAAAGAAATGAAATTATTGTAACATGTATTGTCACATGTCTGACGGAGCATCACATAAGAACGGCTTGACCGATTGGGCTGATTATTTTACATTGTATTAGTAAAGAACAAGGTTTGTATGAGATAATTTTTGTGGAAAACCCCACGGGAAGAGCCCGAAATTTGAATGTTACCAAGTCGCTAAAATATTACATATAATTTATCGGATTCTTGACCTTTCCTTATTAGGTATTTTAAATATCATGCATTTATAACGAAGCTTTCTAAAGGTTGTTTTTTATTTAGCAATTGCATATATTTGAAATAATATTTAAATAAATAATTTTATTGATCCTAATTATCTGGTTTTATATCTTTTATACGTAATATTCGTTAATTAATTTTAAATCCCATTTATATGCATAGTTAGGTACTCAAAACTATGCAATCTATCTCATAGACACATTGTGATGTTGACAACATTTTGAGATTTTTTTCCACTTATTTGTTGTCTATAAATCTTAACGATTTAAACAAAAAACTTCAAAAATATTATGTGCATAAATTATGAAGTGTTTGATATTAAAACAGTTTATTTACTTAGATCAAGTTTGGAAGGGGGTCAAGTTCGTCAAGTTCGATCAGAGTTACTAAACCGTTGACATCCGATGTATGACCTTGAATTTGTATAAGAACAAACCTTTTATTGCAACAATTTGGTATTTAGAATTGATTTACATACATGTAATCTAATTAATAGTTTAAACAATTTCGTCCCTTTAGAAACTCATCTGTGATGATAGTATTTTCGTGAAATATTGATCCTTTTGTTTATTCCACAAGCATTTTGTTTATAGTTTTTACGATCAAGGTTGTGCCATTATGCGTTTTGCATAATGACGAATACAATGTTCCTTTCTCTAAAGTTGTCCTAAAGTTTATTTTGGTATACACGCTAAGCCACTATAACACTGTATATAATTTTATACTTTCATCTAACCCACTACTGTGGTAGCTAAGTCCAGAATCTCGCAGTAGGTACTCCCATTACTAATGTAAACATGTTTTGGTATCAATTCATCACTTGACAAACGTATTACAGAAGTTACGCATCGAAGTTATAATTCGTACTCATATGAAGGAAAATAAACATTGAAACTGTTGCATTATTTAAAAAGAACAGTAGGTACCATTAAATAGAATAATGTGCGTAACTTTTGATGCTTAACATAATAGGTATTGATATAAAAATTACACAGAAAACGTATTTTACTATTATTTTAGAGATCACTTTAAGATTTTTTTGTAGTGAGAAAATTTATCGTAATCCTATTTCAAGAACAACAGTCCCCTTAGAAATATCGCCAAGTCGTCTATTTTAACCGCTTTAAAATACATTTAGCTAAAAAATATATTGCGAAACCATTTTGACCACCTACCACGTTTTAACGAGTTGAATTAATCCGTTCGGGTAAAAGCTAGCGAGGAGATGATACCAAAAAGGAGGGTAGTGAAAAACTGCCCCACATCAAATAAGAATTGTAAGGTACACGATGGAAATGTCTTGTCAGGATATTTACGTAATCTCGAAAACTCTTCTGATCTCTGGCGCCCATGGATCCCTTTTGGTGAAAATTTCGGGCGCGTTGGATCTGATGGTGAAGAATAAGTCTATAGTCCGCTTGGTCCGCTCCAGGCTGAAGTAGCAGCTATTCATGAACCTTCGAAGGAGTAGGTCGTCTGTGGGTAAATGAAATAAATTTTAGTACGATCGTCATTTAACAGCTCTAGGATAATTTGATCAGTTTATGTAGGTAGGTAAATGTAGGGGCAGCGCGAACTGTGGTGCATAGGGATCTGTAATGACTTTTCAATGTGCCACCAGAGAGCTGAGAATCTGAGGAGGATGTTCTACGCCCTTCTCCAACCCAAGAGCTATGGATGGTAGTTTTTTTCGCGAATTCTTACTTTACTCTTATTTATAAATATGGAAAGTTGTTCAGATGATAATAATATCGTTTGTAATCTTTATATCTTTGATGCGGTTGAGCATAAAAGACGAAGCGTGAATCAGTTTTTGTTGGGCACCTAGAGCTAATATACAAAAACGACGGCGTTGATTGTTGTTAATGCACTTCTAGTTGGTAATGTGATAATGTTTTGGTATCACTCTATTAAATACATAATATCAAATAATACGCTTATTTAGCCGAGAACAAATACAAAGAAAAAGAGTCCATATAGTTAATTGATCCTAACTGGATTCAGAAACATTTTTGTTAATACCATAAGATACACCATCACTGGGATACTGATGGAGATCTTAAGGAGAACAAAAAGTCGTTCAGAGTTTTCCTTCAAAAATTGTTGCGCTAGAATTTTAATTCATAGTTTAAGTAGATAAATAATCTACTGTAACATACTAACTAGTATCTTAAAAGATAACCGGTTACCTCTTTATTTTCCTTTTTCCAATCGAAATCTGAAAGTTGTTTACCTCTGTTTGCTGGGCTTGTATAAAATTAACTTTTAAATAGTAGGTAGTTACCGTCCAAGGACATTTCTATCTCTATTTAGTAATAAATGAAAATCAAGTACAATTCTGTTTATTACCGGGACTAAATCTTGTTTTCGAGACGATCAACCGTATAGTTATAATTAACTTATGTGTTCAAATCGCGAACATTTAAAAAGTACATAAAATACTAATTTTCAAAAAAAATAATACAGTTTCGAAAACCTTGGTAAGGTTTTTAATTTTTTTGGTGTATGATGTTTATTGAAATTGTTATTTAAAAATTGTTATACGAAGTCGCTTTTCGTGTCTGTTTCTGCGCTTACGTCTCTTAAAATAAACAACATATTTTAGTACGTGTTTCACTGTAATTTTTTTATAATTTTTCACTGTATTTATACATAAAAAATATGTTCTCGTTTTAGTGTTTTTTTACATATTTTGATGCCCGCCTATAACCTCATTTCATTTACTGTTAGCATTAAAATATAAATGTACATAAATGCTTTATTGCTTTAGCATTAAATCCTCTTTACGTACATATTATATATATTAAGTTTTAAATACATTTAACGGAAGGTTTGTACATACAATACATTCTAATAAACCTTTTAAAACTTTCGTATGCTTATGGGTCTTTAGGTATGTTTTTATAGTACTTTAGATTCGGTAGTTAAATCGTACTTATCTATTAGAAAAATATCTTAACTCGTTTCTTTTTATGATGAATTTTAAGTAACTTTTGTAGTTAATTAATAAAGTGTCTTACTCTTATTCTTTAAAATAGTTTTATTTACACGTCATATAACTATATAACGCGTGTTCTTGAGTACACTCGTATAGCGGACCAACTTTATTTTTTTAACAGTACTTATAGTTTATAGCCTCTGGGCTAATATCACAAGCATACATACTAGTCTAGGTGCTAATGAAAGAAATAAACACTACATTTTCTAGAGCAGAATCAGGAAGCGCAAAACCAGTATAACGGCTTCGTAATAAAATTTGCTGATGAACTCAACTAGACTGCATTTTCAATAATAGAATAATATATACGATTATGTTTCGTTAGCAATATTGACTATAATTTTGATTATTTAGGTAGGTATTTATTTGGTGGTAGAACTAAGTAGGTACCACCGCATTACCAGATATTCAGCTGCCAAGTTGTAATGCGTAACTTAATAAATTTTTTTTTTTATAAAATTAATTAGGAACACGAAAGGCTCTCCTGGTGACAAGAAACGCCAGTTCATAACCATTTGGTGGCCAAAACGTTGATCAATACTCTGTTTAAAATTACTTGGTGGTAGATTTCCTTAGCAGAAGGTCATCTAGGTAGGTACCACCGCAGTACCAGATATTCTGCCGCCAAGCAGTAGTGCACAAACATTACTGTATTCCGGTTTGAAGGGTACTGCAGCTAGCGAAATTACTGGGCTGTTGAGACTAACCATCTAGTCTCAAAGTAGCGAGTGCCAAAGCAGCGATGCCCTGGACGTTGTTTTGTTACTCAAAGTTCTGTGTATTGCTGCAATGGTCATGGACAGGCGTTATCTCTTAATATCAGGAGAGCGCCTCGATCGTCTCATTACTTTTACATTAAAAAAAAAAAAAAAATGTTCTGAAAATAACGAGTACAAATACACTAATGTACTGGGACTACATTTTGTTACTCAAAATTGGGTACCGATGCAACTCAACTCTGGGTACCGATGCAATACAACTCTTCAAATATTTCAATACACGTATTAGTTAACCAAGACTTATGCAAACATTTCTAAACAATGTTATTACATTGTCGTAATAATAATTTTGAACCATTTGTAACTGTTACTTCTATTCTATTTGTGATTGTTTTATCAGGCTACATTCTAGATTTTATTCTTGTTGCATACCTCGTTATAAATCACTTTTACTATCCACTAACTTTCGATCATCAACATATCTACACTAAATCTGAATTAGCAACAAAGGCCGGCTGTTCCACAATGTACATACTCTTTGGGTCCAATCCAAAGTAGAAGCATGTCCACATACTCTGAAGTACTAACGTAATTGATATTTATATCCGAGTTGAACTTTCATAAAAGTTGTTTATAATAATGTTTAAATACAATATTTAATATTGCTACACTTGTAATGTTTTACAATACCTAAACATTACAAGTGAAGCAACAGTGTTAATTTTTTTTTTTTTTATTAATTCGCCCCTTCGGGCAGGCTAAAGCTATAGAGCCATACTGCCTTGTCTTAAGTGTTATTTCTGCTGTATCTTAACTATAGTTATCGTCAAAGTCGTCTTTGTCAAGTCCAGTTCTTGTCAGTTAATTCCAGTCATGCTTTAGTAAAGTAGTGGCAACTTTACTACAAAGCTTCGATGGAGTTTTGGAAGCAACACGAAAACTCATGTTTCACCACATTATATCATTTTCCCACACTCGCGCTTGTAATTCGGCACTTTATGAATAAAACACCACCATTTTTATGCATAAACACTCGACAAAACACTAGTTTTGGAAAAAAATACAATGGAGCGACACGACTCTTCCCGCGTTCCCGCCAAAACCGCAACAGTGTTAAAGTTTAAAGCGAGATTCAACTTTCTCGAAATAATGGACTTGTCATGTTTTATATCTATTTTTGACATTGCACTTTGTGCATTCTGCCATTGTCGAGTATTTTATATTTTCTTACAAGTGTCTGATGATAAAATCAAATAAAACAACTCACAGTCAAAGACACATAAATCATGTCACATACAAATACAATCCACAACCTAGTAAAATAATGATGACTTTACTAGAAGTAGTAGTTTCCAAGTTTTGGAAACAACACAAAATACTTTGCCTCATTAGGTATACAGATATATACGCTTACGCTCGAACGCTTAATTTGGCGCTTCATGATTAAAATGTCACTATATTTGAATATTAACACTAGAAAAAAGAGATATTAACACTAGAAAGTTTTGGAAAATAATACAATAGAATGATATGATTTTTTCGCGATTCCGCCAAAACTGCCTTGGACATATTCTATTATTCAAGATTTTTCATGCTTATTGCCGTGGTTATGTGTAGCGTAGCCAGGCGTCCGGATAAAGCCGGGCATAGTTAAGTTTTTTGATTGCGTGTCCGGCCGAAATAAACGGTGTCCGGCGTTTAGTTAGACTTTTTACATTTCGCAAACGAGCGAACGCTGAGCGTGGCCGAGCGTTTTTGTCGTACCTAATACTGAGACATAAAATCCTCAATAATGTTGGGTGTCCGGCCTTTTTACCCAAATATTTGGTCAAACTGGCTGGTCTGTCCGGCTATTAGGTTTGGCGACCTGGCAACCCTAGTTATGGGCAGGTATAATGCCTTACCGTCTGAAGACGTTTCGTTAGTTCTATTACTTGTTACCATAATAATAACAATGCTGGGTTAGTTTACATAGTAACACGATTTGTCTATTGTGTAACCAAACACCCAGTACTCCTAAATTTTGACAGAAAGTATAAGGTCACTGACACTTCTATTGAATTCAACGAAACTTTTACTTTCTGTTACGAAAATGCACCGTTGTAAACGTGATAGTTTTGTTGAGCGGAGTTGTAATAAAACAAAATATATTCTTTATACTTCATACTATAGAGAAGAAATGCTACGATGTAGTCAGTTTTTAGGTGGGTGACCAATTGACCATGAGTAGTAACGTTTAGGTACAAAGCGTTAGTCGACGCGTTATAGTCCATTGCAATGTTACATTTCTAGGCAATTTTATTTCTGGGATGTCAAGAGGAGGTTGGTGTAAAGGTAAATCCATATTTGTGGGGTCGCAGCACTTGCCCCTCATCTGCTATGTTGAAAAATATGGTTCGAATGGTTTTTACGCTATATCGTGCAAACTAACGCACATAAAATTTATTCAAACATTTTTTGTTGCAAATTAAATTTTCTACAACTATGGCTCTTTTAAAAAAGAGAGCTAAAAATAACAATACAACTAAAATAAAAATATTAAGTTGTCCGGAAAGCTACGAGCGACGTATTAAAACTAACGCTAATCCTGGTAAAGTAAAAAATAGTGAAGAGAAAATTTAGCGAATTTTATATAGATGAGTGTAATTAGCATACTCATCATCATCATTTCAGCCGTAGGACGTCCACTGCTGGGCATAGGCCTCCCCCATTGACTTCCACAAAGACCGGTTGGAAGCGACTCGCATCCAGCGCGTTCCTGCGGTCTCTATTAGGTCGTCTGTCCACCTTGTGGCCAGACATTATTAGCATACTGTAAGCATTTTATTATAGAAAAATCTAGGCAGGTACTTTGAAATAATCGATACTTCGACGATTACCTATTTATTTGCTCGTGTAAAAAAACAATAATGATTACAAAAACAATAATAATGATTAATATTTATATTGTTATCTCATCTCTGTAACTAATCAATTTCAATGCGCGATCACGAATTTCTCGGCATTGATCGGATAATAGATTAAGTGTCTAGGTACAGACGACATCAAAAGCGATAATACGCAAAAAAAAAACAATCATTTAATTAAATATGTAAGTTACAGGTATACTTTGATACTTTCGATGGTTAGTCTCGACGGCCCTGTAATTTGCTAACTATTGCTGATTGACTACTGCTTAGCGGCAAAATGTAAACTAGACGACCTCCTGTTAAGGAAAAAACCCCACAAAGTGAGAAACAATCAATAAAGTAAACATCACAATTGTTTGAATGAAACGGTAGATTATAGGCATAATATACCGTTTCATTAAAAAATCATAAATCATTCATAAATGTGATTTTATGCTAATAATCTACTGTTTTATTCAAGCAATTGTAATTTACCGCAAATAAAGACCAAAGTAAATGCCAGTAGCTGTGTTTGTGTTTCACTGTAAAATTATGCTCCATTTGTCCATAAATGGGTAGATATATAAAAAGGTATATTTTTGTTTTGAAAAGGGCTAAAAAGTAGTATCAGTATTCTGATAGAATGTGGGTATTATACTGTAATAACTCATCGAAAAATGTTTATTGAAATTAAACAATGATCTTCGTTCATGGTGATTGTACATACTCAGTAGCCGCAGTTGTTGCACAGTATTTTTATATCTAATTATCTACAATCAAGTCACGTAATGCCGTTGGATGTTCACAAGATGTTTGAATTTACAAACCATGGTTCGTTTGATCTTGGGTGATGATGTTGACGGTCGTAATCTTTACGCGATAGGCATAACAAACCAGACGGGTATGCAAAACTAGGTGGTAGATCTTCGTACCAGGAGATCGTCTAGGTAAATATCACCGCTGTATCAGATATTCTGCCTGTCATCCCGATACTAGAGTCCAAGGGCACACTCCTTCCAGGTTGCCACGGCAAGTCTGATTCTCCGCTTCCGGCGACCGTCCAAGCCGAGGTTTGTACCGTCTAGGTGGCATTGCTATCAGGCCGCTGTAACGCTGTAGAGGCCATCTGAGGCGAACAACAATAGTCATTCATAAAAAAAAAGATATTTTGCCACCAAAGAGTAGAGTGTAAACATTATCGTATTTTTTTATTGTGTATCAGATTGAAGGGCACCGTAGCTAGCGAAATTGATACTAATCATCGAACATTTCTCTTTCTATTGGCGGGAACTTGTTATTGGCTCAGTTTATGATCTAAACTTTCTTATCTGGCTAATAAGGCTGTAGGTTTTACAACAAACGTAAAATAAAATAAACGTCTCAAAGTAATGAACGCCAATGCTGCGATGCCTTGTACTTCATTAGTCACAAAAAGTTTTTTTTTTTTCATATAGGCTTGCGTTTGACTGCCAACTCGCCTGATGTTAAGCGAAAATGGGGTCTAAGGTGCACGCTTGCCTAGAAGAAACCGATTCACTTGCGACTTGAAGGTTGAAGGACACCCAGATTGTATCTATCAGGGAACACCCACTCTGGCAGCAAATTCCTTTGTCCACTCAAAGTTATGGGACGGTCATAGACGGGCATTATCTCTTACCATAAGAAGAACGACGTTCATCGTATACTTACCGTTCGTGTCATTACTTTTGCATAAAAAAACTAAATTATGGGTATTGGCAACTACACGCTTTTTATTTGGTTTTATATCTGGTATGCAGACAGCCGACAGACAAGTCACTTATAAGCTGCCTGAGCTTTTAGGTAGGTAGTAGGTTGTTCATTTTCATTCCATTTTTTTTCAATAATTTCTTACCTAATAGCCTGATAAATTAGAACATTTAACAGAATTCTTAAAAATAATAATTCAAAAGACATGTCAGAATGCTGGTATCTACTTTGGTCAGAAGCTAAGCATTGCCATCCAGCGTGGCAATGTTGCCAGCATTCTGGCCACATATCCCTCTTCTGACGGTTTTTTAGACTAAGTTTTTGTATACATTTTGTAAATAGGTAGTATAATTTAAGGTATTTTTTATTTTGTTTAATAAAAGTTACCATAAAGACATGTCACGATATGGCTGAATTTATATGTGACAAATCCTCTTTGCACAAATTATATTATTCATGGCTGTAAAAATAATTAAGTATTAAAGGTATGTAGGTATATATATTTAGTTTATTTCCGCTTAACAGTCGTTTCAGTTACAATAGTGATGAGGATTTAAATTATAATAATTTAACTAGACTGCAATTCAAAAAACCTTATCCAAAACATAACCCAATATCTAAAATTTGGCATAATCTTAAATATACATATAATTAAAAATAACCACAAGTCTTTACGTTCCCTTCTCACTGTTGTAACCACTTGTCACTACCATAAACCACACACTCAAAATGAACTTCCGCAAAGGAACGCCTGAATCTGAATCAATCAATACTTAAGTAGCCAATTTTACTATAAATTACTGTTACAACGTATACTTTTCTAAAATTTAATTTTTACTTCAATTGTTTAATATTCTAATTTATTTTAATAATATAAACTTTGTATTTTATTTTTTTAATAATATAAAATTTGACATTTATATTTGTGACATTTTACAGTAAATTATATTACCTGACATTTAAAATATTAAATAATTTTGGTAAATGTTTATTGTATTTGACATTCATAAGTGTACATTATTGCACCCTTATTCATAATAATAAATGAATTTAATTGGCGTAACTAAATTAAGGTGATAAGCCACAAGTTTATTCTCACTTCATTTCTTCACTGTCACTGTTACTCTCGTGATGAAAGAATTGGGATTATTGTGGATTGAGAATCGCACATGTAAAACAATAAAATACATGTAAAACTAATAATACAGCAGATGGAAGTTACGAAAACCCTAGGCCTTTCTGTAATCGGCGATTCGGTCGAAAGCTACTTCACAAGATCGCTAAGCATTTCCCAACAGTAATTATTCTCAGTTTTAAGACGGAGCGACCTGAATATGACGCAAATTATTCATGAAATTAGTTTCGGTTCATATTTTTACAAAAAAACTAATGCTTGCAATATTACAAGGATTTTTTTTTTAAATATATATAGGTAGGTTTGCGTATGTTGTTGGCACACGCTTGCTTTGCCATTCACTCTCAAATTGAAGACACTCAAATTGTATACATCGTGGAATATTCACGCCGCGCATTCCATGTTTTAGCGGTTCATACAATGAAAGTGGAGTCAAATAGTTTCATTTGAATTTTTAGTCAACCATAAAATACTTTCGTCTTTCGAGCTTGGTCAGATAGAAGAATGGGCATGGGGAAATTAGAAACACACACACCGAAAGGAATCCAATAAAAAAACAATAAACTGGCGACTTTGTTACTATGATCAAGGCTATACATAGCTATGAAAAGGCAACGCCTATAGCTGAAATAAAAAAATCAGCTGTTAATTTTAAATTTTTCTATGACTAGCTGCGTTTCGCGGTTTCATATACTTTGTTTTTCAAGTTAAAAAGTGCCCTTACAGGGAGACGAAAAATGAATTTTGTAGCGATGATAGCTTAGTGGTTTACACGGGCGGTACGTACGCCGAAAACCGTGGATTCACAGTAGACACAAATATAAGAATTAAACTAACATATAGACGGAACAGATGAGAAACGTAGAGTTCAAGTAAGTTTCAAGGAAATTTCACTATGTACTGGTAGTGGGCCGTCTTTCTACTTGTCCTGAACATACCTCACAACTTTCAGTATCTATTCGTATCTCTAAGTATTAGATCATAAGTAACAATTAATGTCAATTATTGGTTGATAAAAGTATTCAAAACGGATTTTAGTTATTATTTGTTGCACGTGAGAACGTTAAAATAGATAGATAGAAACTCCTAATTCTGCACACCATAACCAGAAAAAAAAGTACAGAGAACAAAATAATCTTATGAGCTTGTGCCACAAGTGGCAGCCTTATCGCTAAGAGCGATCTCTTCCAGGCAACCAAGAATTGAAAACACGATAGATAGAATAAGAGACAGACGGGAGATGTGAATAATTAATAAAAAATTATAAAGATCTAGATCGGGGCGTTCTTTCGAGAAATTTTAACCTGATTTATTTACTTACCGACATCGTGAGGTAAATGCGGCTGCTTACAGAGCCAGTCCTTTATGGTAACGAGGTCAGTGTTGTAGTCGCTGTCCTGGTCCGGCATTTTTTCTGTAACAAGATTAACATACGTTAAAGATTACAATTACAAATTTTTTTTTTTTTTTGTGTGACATAATTGTATGTGTGCTAACGTTTTTATGTCAATAAATAATTTAAATTTGAATTTTGAATTTGAATAAATATATCCTATCCTACTAATATTATAAATGTGAAAGTTTGTATGTTTTCACCCAAAAACAGCAACGGATTTGGATGACATTGGGCACACATATAGTTTACTAGCTATACCCCGCGGTGTTACCCACAACATGTGTACAGTCTACGTGTGTTAATCCAGGGTCTCAGCTAATTTCATAAATTTGGCATGATGGTAGCTGAGGTATTTTCATTTTTCATTTTTTGCTTAAATGGGCATGGTTTTTGCGTGAAAGAGTAACAAACATCCATCCTAGGGATTGCAATCCGGCGTCATTTTCGGCCGGATACGACCGGATTCCCACCAATCCGGCCGGATCTGACTGATCCGGATTGATGGGAATCCAAATTGATCAAATCAGGATGATTTTCGCTTTTTAGTACAAAATAAGTGAGTTAATCAAGTGTCACTGCAATTATATGTAGGTAGTTTAAAAAAAAAACAAATGTATAAAGTCAACTTTATTTCCTAACCAATGTTAAAGACAAGTTTTTTTTAATGTAAAAAGTAATGAGATGAACGAGACGCTCTCCTGATGGTAAGAGATAACGCCTGTCCATGACCATTGCAGCGATACACATAACTTTGAGTAACAAAACAAAGTGCAGGGCATCACTGCTTTGGCGCTCATTACGTTTGAGACTTTCGATGGTTAGTCTCAACAGCCCAGTAATAGCTACAGTACCCTTCAAACCGGAACACAGTAATGTTTACACACTACTGCTTAGCGGCAGAATAACCGGTACTGCGGTGGTACCTACCTAGACCACCTCCTGCTAAGAAAATCTATCACCAAGTGACCTACTAATGCAACAGCAGTATTATTTTGCCACAAACTGCTAGCGACGGATCCGGGCCTCGGATCCGGTATATTGGTACCGGATCCGGTAACCGTTGAATGGTGCCGGATCCGTTTTTCCGGATTGCAATCCCTAATCCATCCATCCATCCAAACTATGACATTTATAATATTAGGGGGAAGTGAGATTACCTGGATTAAAATAGTACCTATAGAATATTTTTTTTCTCAGGAAAATGTTAGGTACCTTTGGAATTATCAAAAAACTAACTACAGGACGTATCCACTTGAAATTTGGTATATACGTATGTGTTTTACAAAACACTATCCTAGAATAAAAGGTATCCTTTTTAGTTAGGTAATTAAGTTGCGGAAGTTTCAAGATGACCGTTGCCCTTTTTTTATTTTTCTCTGAACCCAATTCTTGACTCAACGCGGAAAAAGTCGCAGGCGTAAGTTACTATACCTACTCAGTTTCGACCAAGCGCTCGAAGAGTCAACACGTCCTGAGGATGCCTCGTGTAGAGGTGAAACACGTGTCGACAAAGTGGTTACTGCAGAGAGGAGGATTCTTGATTATTTTAATTAGGTTTTTTGTAGTTTTAATTTATTTTTTGTCAAATTAAGAATATTTCTAAGTTTATGAGTTCTAGATTTTAAGTAAGATTAGGGTTTTTAATTAATAAGCAGTGTAAAATTAGTTTAATTTAAGTCTCCTCGTCACTGTTGGAACTGGAACGACTGTTAAGCGGAAATAAACTAAATATAAACATTGAACATTCAAAATGAACTTCCGCAAAGTAACGCCTGAATCAATCAATTACTATACCTATATAAATATATGCATGCTAAGAAGGCTACACCATTAACCACTGAGCCATTTTGACACTTTTCTACATAAATACATGCCAAAAGCTAATTCACACTTGGATGGTTTTATTTCTTCTCGTTTTTCCTTCTACAAACGTAAGCAGATTTAGCGTTATATTGAAAAGGTTAAATTAACACACTAATGTTAAATCATATCGGTGTTTATGTTAATACTCAATTAGCGAGTAGTAAATGCATTACCGGTTTACATATATAGTAATCAAGTTAAGCAGGTACAAGTTGGGTACATGTTTAAAAAAAAGTATTTAAGTTTTCTGTCAGCTGTGAGGTTCCCATAGTACAAGCTTTGCTTAGATTGGGGCTTGATGGCGCTGTGATAAATATCCTCCAATATTTATTAATTTATAACATTTACACATAATTTCCTTGCCATTCTGAAATGTTTACCAAAAACCATCAAATTATCAAAAACATCTTTCACTATATTAGATTAAATTTCCGTAATGGAAGGAACGAGAAAAAGTTATGTTTTACAAATCAGCAACATACTGAACCGCAGCAAGACAATATGTTAATTATTAATTAGGTTTTACTGTCATTGTCCAATCAGCCAACGTGTAAAAAAACGCTGTGGTTGTTGATACAGCATTAAAATACAATCGAACAGTAGATTCATGATACCTTGTATAAATGGTATTGTTCCCTTATGGTTACCATAAAGTGTACCGCACTTGCATAACCGTCAGCTTTTGTACCGCTCTGTCCATTAAAACAAAAACTGGTTACTTCAAAAGTCAACATTTTCAGGTCATCATCATCATCATCATCATCAGCCTATATTAGTCCACAGCTGGACATAGGCCTCTCCCAAGACACGCCACTCAGCCCGATCTTTTCAGGTATAGGTACTTATTCCCAGGTAAAGATTATTGAATTACAAGTAAGTAATTATGATTTTTTTGTCATGTCATTTTATTATAATGACAATATTTTTTTTTATATATCATGTTTGTATATTGACATACCTTATTTTGACATGACTGTAATCAGTGTTTTAAAACTCATTTAATGACATGTTTAAAATTTTGAAGTGACTTGTAACATTGGTGTTATCAAAAAAATATTTATATTTGTATATTCCCCAAAAATATGTTTCATTCATAGAATTATTACCTAGTTTCATTTTTATATAGTATTGATAAAAAAATACAAATTATGAAGAGTCATGCAACTAAAATTGTTAATTATGATGTACCTTATAAACTATAAAGCCACTGGCAAGTGACGGTTGGTTAATTAAAAATAGCTCTAAATTGGTGTAGTCGTATATATCTAGGTTGTATGATCAAATTTTGTTGCACGTACGATTTGTATTGTATGGTCTTCTGCCTTTAAATGGAAGCCACTTTGTCAATGCCGATTCAAATTGCGTAATTAAGTAGATATGACTCAGGAAAGCGTAAAGAAATTATGACACCTACATTGTGAAGTAAAATTTAAATGTTGGAGAACGATTCAAACAGACATCTAGCTGCAACCTAATCAAAGTACATACTATGGAAACCAAATAACAGATACTTACTTAATTATATAATTTTTTGTAATTTATGTATTACATTAAATACATTTAAAACACTCAGAACAAACATCTATAATCTTCACATTTATGTATTTAAGTATTCTATCTGTTATTTGATTTCCATAGTACAAGCTTTGCTTAGTTTAGGGTCAGATGGCGCTTTGTGTAATGTCCTACGATATTTATTTTATCCACATAAATGGATATCCCGGGTGAGGATCGAACCCATTGCATTCAGCGCATAAAGCAGACGTACTACCAAATGAACTACTAAGACACGCAATTATTATCGTCATTTAGACCAAAGTACCTACCTACTATTATCTGTAGATATAAGTTCTGTGACCAAAGGTTTTATTCATACCTTACCTTCATCATGCCAATGTCTATCGATACTCTATCGGATTTCGTTTTTTAACGTATTCATATTATAAATTAGTCTGTGGCGTAACTAGACGGCAAAAGCTCGTGGCAAATTCATCAGATTGGACCCTCACTTATAATTTTTGATCTATCATCACGACGTTTTTTTTAAAGTTTTTTGCAGTTTTATAAACTAACATTGGCATAAGCACAAGTCATATCGTCCAATTTGTCCCATGACATCGCATCAAACAATTTCGAACGTTTGTTTCTTATCGTCATGATGCAAAAATATTATAGACCATTTATAATCTTACACAGAGGTCAAAGATGTGTCAAAAGAATTTGCGAAATACATTTAAAAGGCAAGGCTCATAACGTGAAGAAGTATTGATACATGTTCGTTTATGTGCAATTATTATACTTCGTGTTCAAGGTTATTTGTAACCAACCACCATTATCAGGCCTTCCCAATATACAGGACTATAAAGTTGAGGTGTAAAAAGCCTTATGAAGATATTATTATAGACCACTTAGGACACGACTTTGTCCGGGGTCAATAATTAATTTTTGGTAAAACAGCTCATTTATTTACATTTATTTTCTTGATATCGTGATCATAGTAAAAGTTGTTGATAATGATTAGTATTTTGACCCGCTTTCAGCCCTACAACCCTATAAAACTTATGACAATATTCAATAAAAATTCCCAAAAATATTTACTATCGATTATTTACTTGTTCTCTTAGAACAATTTTTGCTGAGTTTGGCGCTAGAATATCACCTGTGAAGAAAATCCAACAATATATTTATTTTATGTCATACCTAAGTCAAGTTAAAAACTGCAAGAAAATAAAACACGGTAAAAGTTCATCTTAAAAAATGTATAGTTAATTGTCTACTCAGTCTGTAGTATTAGGTAACTTGTTCTATGAAAAACTTTATATTTAAACGGGGTTTTTTAAACAAAATACATTATTACGTACATTCTCACGGCTTGTGAAAATATTGCCCAATATGCCCTTCTGCCAAATAGACTGTAGCCCTTTTGCCCTTTGAGTTCGGCGCTTGTTGCGACATCCACACATTTAGGGTTGTCAGGCGGCCTAGACAAAGTGAAATTTGACTAGCGATAACGCTAATAGAAAAACCAAAAATGTACGAAGGAAGCTTTTCATGTGACATCAACAGTGACAGCTGACCCCATACATAGACTTTTCTATTAACGTTATCGCAAATCCTTGCCTTGTTCTGCTTATGAGATTCTTCTAAAATTGAATGTACCTACATTTTTCCCCCGAAACCGCTACTCAAAAAGAAAAACAAAATGGTCTTATTTTGGTCACCGCCTATACGGTACTTATGTTCAGATATTTTTTTTGTAATCACAGGGGCTAACCTATAAATTTTCTATAATTCACGTAACAATTATGTACCACTTTTTTTATAGAACTATGCTAAACAATGATCACAATATCTAGGTAAAATTTTCCCCCAAAGATTTCTCAAAATTCAAATTTTACCCTAAAATATTTAGAACATCACTCAGTCTGGCAACCCTATACGCACTCTCAAGTTCATACAAATAATTAAGTATACCTACATAGATACGCATACAAAGTAGGTAAGTTTGGATCTGCGTGAGGCCTCGAACATGACACGAATGCTTTAGTATCTGCACGTTTGCACTTTGCATAAATTGTTTTCGAGTGCGTAAACACTTCTAAGGGGCTGCATAATTTGTGAGAAATACGTAATATATATCTAAAAAGAGCATTTTTATTTATCTCCAATACCTTTGCCGAGGTGTCCCAATTTCCACACGTCTGTTACTACTACTTTCTATAAAAAAAGTTAAAAAAAAATTATGGTAAAGTTTTCGAATGTAAATTAGCATAAATGGCACAAGATTGCTCTTTTTCATACATTCTTAATTCACGCAACATTTCAAATCATAATATTAAAATTTATAATTATATTCCTATAATGATACCTCGGTCTATCGTAGGTTCAGAATTTGATTGAAGTGTATCTACAACACCTTTCAAATTTTGTACCTCCGATACGACACCTCAGACAACAGATATTTACACATAAGCGATCAAATTTATGTAAATAGAACTCTATATTTTTGCGTATTTTTAAGAGATTTTTTACAACTTAGTTACAAAACTATGCTTTTGGATTTTCGCTTAGATTCTTCTTCTTTGATTATGGCGTCGCATTGTGTGCATTTGCCCGTATCAAGTGTTTTGATATTTTCAAGCCAAAGTCCAGTCTTGGTCAGTCAAATCCACTTATGCATTATTTAGTAAAGTAGGCGACTTTACTTTAAGCTTCGATGGAGCTTTGGAAGCAACACGAAAAGTTATGTTTTACCACTTTACCACACTCACGCTTGTAATTCGGTATTTTATGAATAAAACACCACTATTAGTATAAACACTCGAAAAAACACTGTCGCCCCATTGTATTTTCCAAAACTTTTTTATTTATTTTTGACACGACTCTTTCCGAGTTCCCGCCAAAACTAGTAAGTAGATTGCTCGCATTGAGTAGGTATATCGGTATCGATGAACCTCTTTAGTTTCATACACGTAGGTATACTTAATAGTTTTACGAGAAAAGTTTACAAATCGTAGCAACGTATCCTATGTTGTGTTAGTTTAACAACAGCTTATCAGCAGTTTCTACGTATTTCACCTTGGGATACGCATTAAGTACTCGAAAACCCAAGCACATGGTCTTAAGTCATCTCAGCAAAAACGACACTAAACTTCAAACAATAATAAATCAATGTTTTCCGCTTTTCCAAGGTAAAACAAACGAACTCAACGTAAATATTGTTTCCAAAACATTTGATAATATTTGCTTAGTAAAGCGTAAGTAAGATAATACTTACCTATTTAGATTACATTTTGCTTGACAAATAAAATTATTTATTAGTCTTCAGTTTGATTGGGCAGGGGTAGGAATACGGGTACGAATAAGATTTTAAATGCTTTGGCTATGTGCATGAAATCCTGCATAAAACTTTTTTTTAATAGTTTATGTGCTTACTAACTTCGCTGTAATATTCTATTCTTTGCTCAAATAAATATTATTATTCTTAAATTATACAAAGTTAAATGATGAAAACAAAGCAGCAAATTACTTACTTTTCAAGTTAATTTTTTTTAATGGTTGACAGGCTATGTTTTAGACCACAGCTCACCTGATGGTGTGGTCGAAGATGGTAAAGCATACCTAGCCTGGAATGGAACTGGCTCTCAAGTGAGGCTGCCGGAACACACCGTTAGATGCTTAGCGGCAGATTTTTCAACTTGAGGGTGGTAGCTAGCCAGCCGAGTACTAGAAAGTACTCTATCACCATACTATGGTTTCCTCATTCAAGAGCTTTTAATTTTTTTTACTACTAGAATTACAATCAAGCTTATGGGCTGTGTTTAAGGCGCCATCTTCACGAGCGAATAGCCGCGTCATTTTACGCCTTCAATAAATAATTTGAATTTTATGTTCGTACCAATATTGTGTTACATATATAAATCGTACAAAATAGTGAAAGTGCTACTGAGGCTACATCTTGTATTTATAATTGAGTTCCCAAAACTGGTTATGATGTGGACCAATATTCACGTCTCGTGACATTTGTTTCGCAGTACGAGATCGCACGACTAACCACGTGAGTTCAAGGCAAATTGTCGTCCGTCAGTGTTTTTCAAGGCATTGCATTCGCAACACTTACTATAAAGGTAAATAGGTTAAAAGGTAGAATCACACGAATCAGACTAAGTATAGATTAAGCGTAGTTTGATAACTATCTGATATATCAGCTATATATTATATAGTCTGATATATCTATAGTTCGAGACTATATAGTCTGATGTATGTGACTGGCTTAGCTAATTTCTAGAAGCTTTACTTTTTAAAGTTAACGGACGTGTGTTCGATTCCCACCTAGGATGAACATTTAATTTTGTGTAACGAATATAAATGTTTGTTCTGTATGTATTTACAAAAAAAAAAGTATACAAGTATTTTATCCGTTATCTGCCTTCTGTAGTGCTTTGCTTAGTTTGAGGCTAGATGGGGTTGTGTGTGAGGTCCTACGATATTTATTTATTAAAAAAAACTGATATTTATATATGTCAGCTATATAACCTGATATATCTAGTATAGTTTGAAACAATAGTCTGATATCTACATGTGTACGTAATACAGTTTGATGTAAGTTCCATAGTAAATATAGGTATATTAGGTATGCTTAGGTGTACCAAGCCGAAAGAGGTTAATTTTATTGTAGGTACCTACTCAGTATTGTGAACAACTTTTATTTGGGCATAACACTGGAACAGTGAAAATAATGTCAGCTAATTAGATTAGAATTAGAAAAATCAGATTGCCAAACTGGCTCTCAAGTGAGGCTGCCGGAACACACTATTACGTGCTTGGCGACAGATTTTCAACTTGAGGAGGATTACTGGCCAGTCGAGTACTAGAAAGTACCCTACCATCACGCTATGGTTTCGTTCACCGGTAGCTCAACCTGAACCCATGCCCTGCAAAGTGTGAACTGACCCCACTAACCACGGCTATCATCGCTACAGTTGTTTTGTTACTAGTTGTTTTTAAGCACTAGAATAAATAAGTTTAATATTAAGTTTATAATTTTTATGGTCAGAGTTAATAAATGCTATTTTTAATTTATTATTTTAAGCTTAGTACATTTGAAGATTTAATCCTGTATAATCAATCGAAAATATCTCTGTAGGTATGTCAACTTGTCAGCTTAAAATGATAATGTAATTTAAATGTATTTAAGCAATTTGGTACTCAAATATCTAAAATGACAAAATGCATACACACACCTATATTATTATGTTGCAATAAAACTATCAAACCCACTTTTTATAGCTTTATTAATTGACACGAAACGTTCTAACAGAAATTATATCGTAATTTTATATCCACGATACATTTTTTTAATACCAATATTAACACATGTTTCATCTCGCTTTACATCCGAAGGTATTTATTATGATAACGGTAAACGAAGCTCGTATGAAGGGCATGTTAAAAAACTTGACAGAAAAGTACCTACCTACTATCTCGCTTATGCTTAGCTATTAGTCAACAAAATATATCATTGTGGTGATGAAACTTTTTAGCAAGAAATTGTAGTTTCCAAGTCAAAAAGCGATGTTTTTTAAAATGAGTTTTTACCTACCTACGTACCTATAGAACATTTTTAGTACGTATGATAAGTTGTAAGATGTATCCCTTATTTATGATCATAAATATTTTATTATGTTGTTATTCATTGTAGAGTTTTGTGAAAAACAACAATAACATAATTGATTAGATTTGCTTAATAAAGATTTCGATTCGCTAATCTTCTTACCCGATATGCGTTGAAATCAATTTTTATTGTAAGTACACAACATTGATTATAAGTAATTATATACCTAGCTACTTATCGAGCATTGCCCTGCTTGTGGGTTTTATGTAGCTAGCAAACATCCAAACAAAAAATACCGAAAAAAATTAAATGCATTTTTGACTGGCTTTTTGTTTTTTTTTTCTTTAATTTGAAAGTTGTTTAAAGTTGATTGTTTTTTTTATTTACGGTTGACAGACTCACAACGTGACAGTGTGGTCGAAGAAGGTGATTTGTTTTATTTTTATCAGAAACATAATTATAAATTATTGTTTTTTGTAGATTTTATCGATTTATAGCACTTAATTTTATAGATATGTATAGGCAAAATTTGTGCTTATACGTCCTTAAAAAATATGTACGAAGACAAGTTAGTAATTATATTTTTCATACTACTTACTAGCAAAAAACATTTGAACTAGTATCGTGTTCAAATCTCTACATAATAAGTAGATATATATTATACTTTTTTGGATTAAAATAAAGACTTGTCCAAAAACTATCAATACATTAGTTCACGAACCTTTATTTAAGTCCTTGTTGTTAACGATTTTTTCCTCCGATGCACTTATTCTGAATGCGTCCTCGTGCGTCCGAATGTCGCGACAGACTGGTCGCGGAGCTTCGATTCGAATGCAACAGAGCCACAATCGTATCAGCGTGGTAAGTTCTTGTACTAAGTACCTATGTTTCGATAGTGATACCACAAAGAGCTTTACCAAACGAGTCAGTGTCACTCACAAGTGAGTACCTATACAGTTATAATTTTATGGTGTAGGTACCTAGGTGTCCTAGGTACTAAATCAAAAGGGGAGGAATTTTGCTTAATTATATGTACAGCTTTTACCATGGGCACAACGCTGAATTTTGCTCTCTCTCTCTCTGAATTGAAAAACCATCTTCCTTTTCAGAGTCGGCTAAAAAGTAGGTATGTTAACTCTTGACCAAATCTCAGCAGCGGATTTCTTTTTAAGGTTTTCTCTTAAATTTATTGTTAGTGCCATCTTATGCATATTCGGCGCCGATGTGCGAAAATCAACCTGCGCACGTGTTGAATGAACTTACATGCTTGGTTGTATAGTATACTTAGTAATAAGAGTGAAATTAACTTGCACATCGCGAATAGTAATATGACACCTGCCAAAAGCGGCATGCGGCGTATTTAGTACAACAATTTAAGTGATGTATAATGTACAAACTGTGTCCGCGGACCCGCTCGCGTGGTCTCAGTATAGTAGGTACCTATCGAAATTTATGGCGGCCTCGACTTGCGCCCCATAGGACTCTGCGCCCGGGTAATGACGGCCCGACGACGGATGTTTACACCATTTTAGATTTGTGTCCATAGTAAAAGTACATAATGCAGAGAACAATGACCCCCATATTATTAGTACACCCCAAGCTTAGAGACCTGTATAGGTACCTGGTACATAGATAGGTACTTCCAAATTTTTTTTATTCAAATTTATTCCAAACATTTGTCCAGGGCGCCAAAATTTAGCATCGGTCGGCATTTTGACATCGGTATTATGTAAGTTTTTTTGATATTTTTTACTGTGCAAAACGTGCCTATTTACATCGTTTAAACATTTACAACAAGTCCCGGTTTCACACATAAAGTTTCAGGAACAAAATCTTATAAATTTTCACTAGAATTTTTTTCTGAACTTTCTGTCTCTAATTAAAATAAACCCGTACCTATTGGCATCAATTGGTTAAAATGAAAAAAAAACAGACATAAAAGATGCGATTTTATTTTAGTCCTAGCAATTCTCGGTTTCAAGAAGAGTAATTTATATCTAACAATAAATTGAAATACGAAAGTTTGGGAGCGAGTGAGTTTGCATCAATGGTAGGTATGTGACTTTTTGTCGAATTGATTTTCAACTGGTTATTGACGGATGCTTTTCAGCATCATTCTCATCATGTGCTTATATTATGGCGCTGAATATACCCTACTGTTTATTATCTATCATTTATTTGAATAAAGATGAAGAAAAAATAAATTGGCCTGGAGATCATAACCACAATCATTTTCTTATAAGCGTAAAGTACCTACCTAATGTAAAAAGCTAGAAAAATCGAGCCTCACACATCTGTACATCCAGTATTGCAGACGATAGGTACACCTTTCATGTAGATTGCAGCTCAAAAGTGCGGGTTGTGGAAAGTGACCAAACCATTAATTGCATGCAAATAGGTATATTTCTAAGGTGCGCGATGTCAACATATCAGATAAGGAACAACAATCATGAAACTAAAATGGAGTTGGGCAGAACATGTTGCCAGACAGAGTCATGGCAGGTAGACTAAAACGTTTACGGTCTGGTGACCACGAATCGGAAAACGAAGCTTTAGGCGCATGCCAACTCATTGGGTCGACAACATCGTATAGGTCGCGGGTCGAACCTGGATAAGGAAGGACAGGAATGAGTGGCGTAGTATAAGAAGAGACGCCTATGCTCAACAGCGGGCGACGCAGGGCTGAAAATGACGATGATAATTCATTATCCTGATGGATACGATAATTTTGATCCATAAGTACGATAATGTTACGGCTCTGGTACGATAGCTGCCTGGCTACAGACTGTATTGTGAAGTTGTGAACACTAGTCTGTCTGTAATGTCTGTGTAGGTTATGTTCATGACTCATGAGCATGTGGAGTTTTGGCGGGAACGCGGAAATAATTGTGTCATATGTTTTATTCTAAAACTTGTGTGTTCGAGTGTTTATGTATAAAAATAGAGGTATTTTATTAAAAGAGAGTAAATTATTTATTACAAGTGTGAGAAAGTGTTATATAATCTGGGGAAACATGACTTTTCGTGTTGCTTCAAAAACTTCATCGAAGCTCATAATAAAGTCACCACTACTTTACTAAAGCATGACTGGACTTTACTTAATCAGAACTGGATTTCAACTATAGCTACGAGGCAACATTTAACTTTTGAAGCTTGAAAACATAAAACACTTGACGCTGGCAAATGCTTAAAACGCAGCGCCAAAGCCAAAAAAAAAAAAAGTTGTCAAACTGGTTTATTTGATGTCAAATTTATGTGTAATTACAATAATTAAATAAGTACCTACATAATTAGAAATAAAGATCACAGTAAAATTTAAACTAACATTGATGCCAATATTAATAGTCGGTTCCAATGATAAAATTTAAATATGTTCGCTGCAACCCTAAGAAAAGTTTTTAAAACCTGTGATAAAGTAATTGTGCGAAATATTAGAGGCAGCCCATACATACCGAAAGGACCAAACCCTGGCTTAAATAAAAGAATACGTGCTTTCGAGCAAGATGGGCTTCAAATTACAAACGATAATGCAGAGGAAATTATTGAACAATCTGAGAGCGACTTCTATAAGGTAACAAATATTTATAACCTTAAAATAATAACATACCTGTACAATTATATGGTTAATAAGTTCAATAAACTTATTTTTTGCGTTATTTATGTTTGAAAATGCTTCCCACTAATTATGAAATAAACTTATAACTTATGGATATTTTTTAATGCACAATTATGGAAGTAGGTACTGAATAATCTTCATTTACAGGTTGGTGAAGCATATAATGTGCACCTAAATGAAACTCTTATGGGCAAATACGAGTTACAGCACCATATTATTAAAGAGAAATACTTCAAAGAAAACATGCCCAACCTGTTAACATGGAGTGAGAAGGAGCAAATCCGGCATTTAGCTGAAGAACATCCAGATGAGTGGACTCCTGAAAGATTGGCAGAAAGCTTCCCAGTTACTGTGCCTGTTGTGAAGGTCAGTGTCTAAAAGTATATGCTCCCTTAACAATTAAATCTTCGATAGATAAGAAAAGCACAGACAATACCACTACTAGCTCTTTAAAAATTTTTCAGTATCACTTAATTGTAAATTATGTCGACGGCATAGAATGTCTTTAAAAGGCATACATAATATTATGTTTAATGATGGTGTGTGAATGAGGCTAAACGTCATAGTGTTCAATGGTATCAATGTGTGGGTGCCAGGTCTATTTTCATATATCAATGCTTTCCTTTACTGCTCAGCCAAATTTGATGATCCTTCTAACATAACTTTGAATACATTGTCCAGCCATGAAGTTGTTTTCAAATGTAAGATGTAAAAGGTGTTTTTAATAGTGACAGACTAGTTGTTTGAGTGAAGTTTACCTGATGTTCAATGGTGGTTTGGTTAAAGATGGTAAGCACCTACCTGGAATGGATACTGGCTCTCGAGTGAGGCAGCCGAAACACATTAGTTGGTATCAAACTTTCAGCTTGAGGGTGGTAGCCAGTGAGTTACCAGAAAGCACCTTGCAATACCCCATGCTATGGTATAAAATTGTGTTTATAAATTTATTACTTTTAAGGTAATCTCAGAATCAAAAACAGGCATGACAAAAAAAGTGACAAAAGCATTTTTTTCTTCATTCCTGGCATTCTTTGACCGGAAATAATATTTTTGTTCTAGAAATTACTAAAATATAAATGGAAACCGGCTACAGAACAGCGAATAGCACGCCATGATGCATCAGTGATGAGAAATTGGAGAGAATTAAAAGAAGATTCTCTAGAAATACCCACATCCCTTCGAGAACATTTCCTCAAATTCTCTAACAGAGCCATACCTCCCCTGAACAAGAAATCTGTTATACCCAATACGGAATTTACAAAAGATGATAAAATCGGAGAGTTTGCAAAAATAGTAGAAAGATGTGCTAATCAAGAGGACTTTAAAAGAAACAAAGAAGAAGTTAATAATCATGACTCTGAAAGAAAAAACAAAGATAAAGTTAAAAAAGATGCTAAAATAGTAACATTAGATGAACTTACTGAGAAAATTAAGAAAAGATTGGAAACAGGAGAAAAAGTAGATCTGCCCGATAAACTAATATTGAGCACAATGAATTCTAATACTGAAGCTAATATAGAAAATAATAGCACAGACATTGATCTAGCTCCTGATACTAGTAAGATAAATAAATTAGTAACATATAGAGATGAAGAAGAGAAAGGGAGAGATATTATGAATTATCCAGAAAGAATCAGGATCCCAAAGAAAGCATACAAGAAAGATGCCACATACAAAGTAAACGATTGTTACTATGACCATGATGGTAAATTTTTGTACAGAGTTTTAGGAATGTCATAATTATGTGCTAAGAAAAATATAAATAAAACATTGTATCAATTATAAGCCTTTATTTCTTTTTTATAAAAATCAATGCATATTTCATTTCAATATTTTGTCAAAATAACATAACTGATAAAATACAATGTTGTTATTTTGTGTTTTAAACAAATAAAATGTCTTTCAAATTACTATTTAAAATTGTATTACAACTAAATTATGGTATCACCATGAAATATAACAACAGATGATTACAATTATTGTACATTATGTATGGAACAAAAATATGGCTTGCATTTCTTGCAAGTTATCACTATTAAAAAAATAAATTTATGGACTATGTATATGATGGAAAGCTATATTCAATAAATAAAATCACGAAATGTTACTCAAGAAAGATCAAACTATAAAAGTAAATTTTGATCCCTCTTTATATGGCTCTCGGCTCAATATTGCACTATATGCACAACTTAGCTCTTTAAAAGTTTTTTTTTTACTCTTTGTTCAGAATATGCAACTTTAAGGAAATCAATATTTACAGTTACTGTTAGTATGCTGAGTATTGGATATTTTAGTTAGAATTATTAGTATCAATAAATAATCCATACTTGGTTCTTATACTTTGTTTGCGATAACTGAAGTAATATGGCCTCAAAATAATTTGCTGGATACTTAACTACTTATTTTCTGAACATCATGAATTAAGAGAGGTTGCATTATTTCTGATGTCCACCTTTGTAAACAGATACTGCAGAAAGGCATCCAAGCAAGGAAACTCATAACATATTCGGTTGATGTATCAAATATTTTTCTAAAATTTAAAAAAGAATTAGACCTCTACGGACAGTGACAATTACTTATTTAGTACGGAACATCCCTGTTTGCACAAGGGAATTATTACAATAAACATTGGACATTTTCCAAAGCGCCATCTAGCTCCAAACTAAGCACGGCTTGTACTGTGAGAACCAGATGACTAATATATATTAACTTTCGTTGTTGTATACACTGTTCCTAAATACGTAATGGGAGTTGTTTATAACTTTAGTATTGCTATCACAAACTACATAATTATAACCACACACATAAATACTGATTCATACATACGGACGGCTCTACACAAACTAAGCAACATCACACCTAAGGTTGCATTAAAGTATTTTGAAAACGATATCTCATAAGCAAACAAAATTATTTATCGAAAAAATTACAATTAACATTATTACACAAAAATTATATAAATATATACTTCTTTACTTTGACATGGATGAATATTGGTGTTGTAGTGCAAATACTATTATTTAAAAAAAAAAAACGAAAAAACTGAATAAACCTCTGTCGCCAACGGCTGTCCCGTTTTTCATATCGTGTCTCTGTCGCTCGAGTCGAAAATACGATTGATTCCTTAGTATTTCTCACCTGTGGCTTCAATAAATACATTTCAACACATGAAAAGCCAAAGATTTCAAAATTCTAAACATGATAAACTTTCGTGAGCTACTCTAGTGTTACATTCAAAATATTGGTGTTACAATCCGATATACATACAATATTAAGAATAATTGATTTTATCATAACAGGTTGAATACTTTTCAATTTGGCAGTCACATTATTTACATAAAGCATATTTAAATACGTTTCGCGTGTACAGAAATAATGTTAAAAACTAAGATCTTGGCTTCAAGAGACCTTGTTTTATGACTTTGACGATTATTTCAAAATAAGAGATTACTGAATTACTATAGGATGTAATTATATTTTATTTTTATTTTTATTGTCATTTAATCATATTGAGATAATTATTTTACATTTGACATAGGCCTATTCTTTCATTGTATTGACATATTGTGTATGATTTTCATATTTTTAAACGTTAATGGCAAAATTACCCGTGGCTTTGGTGTTACCAATAAAATATTTGTAAAACTAGAACAAACATAATTGATTAATTCAGGCGTTACTTTGCGGAAGGTCATTTTGATTATCCAAGGTTTTAATGTATTTCCGCTTAATAGTTGTTTCAGTCACAACAGTGATGAGGACTTCTACAAGTCTTTATATCCTCTTCTCGCTGCAGTAAGCGTGTTTCGCCTCTACACGAGGCATCCTCAGTCCTCAGCACGTGTTGACTCTTCAGAGCAGTCGCAACCAAACGCTCGAAGAGACAACATGTCCTGAGGATGCCTTAGAAGCTTAGGTAAAAAAGTGTATAAATAACACTGTACCTAGGATCGAACCGATTATAAGGTGTGCCTTCTTCTAAGTTATATAAATTTCAAAGAGAACCCCCTTACAACTTCAATCAAATTTATTCATTACGAAATATCCTCATTTGATAACCACCCCAGTTGATATTATAAAGCAGACAGCATCTTGGATATACGCGGTTACGCGGAACGGTAGCGCTAAGCCAAAAAGAGCTCATAGTACCCGAAAAATATATTACCTGTTCTATACAAAAAAATCAATGATCTTAATTTTTTTTTAAATTAACAGCTTTTTTTCACGATTCCGAAATCAGCCAGTTAAAAGCTGTGCAAAATAAATATGAGTTTTGTCCGCATCATCGTGTAGATAATGAATGAAAAAAAAAAACTAAGGTGCGATTTCGTAAATAATGTGACCAAGTGCTTAATTCCATTCACGCAATGTTCGTTTACGAAACCCATTGCGCAAATAGTGACCTAATCCACGCCGTACCTTAACACCTAGACTATACAATTTTCTTTATGTACACTTTTTTTTTGTAACATTAACGATCCAAAACAATACTTATAATTAGCACCCACATGCCTAAACTAAATGGATATGCCGAAAAGTGAATCTAAAAGAATTGCTTGCAAATTACGTAATATAAACTTTCATTTGGGGCAAATCGTGTGTCTCCTTAGGCCGAAATTCAAAATACATACATATACAATAAAATCATGTAATTGCTAGAGATTTATATTGCTTAATACATTAAAGCGTAGTTATGAGACACAATTTTGAAAGATTTAATTGATTTAAATTTGCTGTCTTTTTTTATAAGCCTTCAAAATTGGTCTCTTTGTGAAGCTAAATCGGACGGCCGAATAAAGTTTGCTAAATACATTTTTTCCAGACTCATCTATACTTGACGAATGATAGCGGGCCTTATATTTCAACTTTAATATTGGTCGTGAAATATTACCTACAAAAACATCGCAGTAGTCTCGCTAACCCAGTATATCAAAAAACTAGGTAACAGTATAGTTTTTAAACTTTCACTATATTTATCGCTGGGACTTAATCACGCACAAAATACTATAAAATAAGTTTTGTTCATTTACCACGACGTTTCAGCCATGTTGCAATAGCTGTGGTGACTTAACTGACTGAATGCAGGTCGCCCCGGTCAAAAACTAATATAGTTTTTTTTTTAAAAACTAATTTCATACTTTTTTGTTTTAATTAAGGATTATATCGGATGTGGCCGAAACTATAGTCGGAATATCTGACATAAATAAAAGTGTCAAAAATCAAAAATGTGTCACAGTCAGTTTCTATATTAAAATAATGTCATACTTTATTCTGTGCGGCAAGTCCCGGTGATAAATATAATTAGGTGACAGAGTATTGTATAAGCACAGATAATATTTGTATAATACTATTTCAGATATATTAGTCCATACAAAAAATGGTATGTATTACAATAAATCTGTCTTTCTAGTGTCATGCGGTGGGTCTAGTATAGATAGCGCCACTCTCTGTCCGCGTTTCGAACAATGTTGGTTTAACTTCGTAGTAGTGCAGCGTCAATTATATAGATGGCGCTTTTTTTTTATATGGATTTTCGTTTCAAGTTAAAGTGAAGGTAAAAACGCGCGCGAGAGAAAGCAAATGCAAAAGGCCATACCACTGGACACGATAATTTTACTGCCGTTTAGTGAGTTATACTAACGTTTTTTAATTCGGTTTGTAAGTAGATATTTTAAAAGGCGAGATGAATTTATGATCTTACCATCAAAGTCCAAAGATAGAATTGAGAATATTTTCTATGCAATAATCCTTTTTGTATACAAGTTTTCACTTTCATAAGCATTATATTTAAGTTTAGCGATATATATGTCGAGGAAATTGTAAGCAAAACTACACAAATCGTAATATTTTTATAAGATTTATGTATGTATGTTTTTTTTTATAATGTAGCTTTTCATAGATTATTTTCAGTCATTTATTAATGTGCGCTGTAGTAATTACCACAAATGCATATATCTCAAAGTATCTTCTGACACTATCTTCTGTAGTTAAAAGCCCGGAAGTGCAAACATAATGTTATCTGATTAATATAATTTGGTTTTTTATAGACCAGGACCATGTATCGTACTTCAATTCCGCTACAATCAAAATACTGCATTGTTTCTATTCAATCAAGTATCAAAACTGGTCCGCGTTTTCGTCCGCGCGGATTCGTCGATCTAAATACCAAATAACTTTAGCAAGTATCAAAACTAATCGAGTATCAACCGAAGCCGTTTGAAATAATGCCGGCAGCACACTGCGGCTGGCGACGGCGGTAAATCTTGTGGTCGCGCTTCGCCTCCAACTTGGTCCAAAGCTCGCGTGTATTCACGTTGTAAAGCGATGAAATCGATGTTCTGCTCGCCTAAAGCTGCCATTGCGAGGAAAAGAATATCCCTGTAAAGAAAGTACACACAATTTAGTAATCAAACACAAAAACAAAGACAGTTTTAAAAAAATTAATCTTCGATTATCCATAATTTGTTATAATAATATGTGAGTATTTACACACCAAAATTTTTAATTACTAGAAGAAAAGAATGGCGTTATCTACTGATATAACTGAATCCATCTATGAAAAAAAACTTGGAACTCGAAAAATTATCTACAAAAACAGGTGATTCCTGGTTATTATTCTACCCGTAGACATTTACCTAAACATGTCCGTCGCGATTTCATTCTGAAATCACGTGGCAAGCTCGTGCAACTGGATCGCGATAGTGCGATAGAGAAAGAAAATGTTTTTGCAATATTTCAATGAAAGCCGCCGATTACCGCCGATTGGTCCGGTGATAATATTCTTTGGTAGTAAATGAGTGCTATGTCCATAATTTTAGGCAGGATTTTCGAAAATTCTAACTAGTAATAACTTTAAAAACTTTTACAAAATAAAATAAACCTACCTATAATAGGAATAGTATCTGTTGTTGGTTGACGTGTTTTCCCGCCAGGCAGCGAGTTTTCTCAAGGCGTCTGTCAAATCGTTGCTCAGCAAACCGTTAAGGACAGCCAACGCCACACTGGAAATCGGAAAAGTCACTAATTTAATTACAAAATCAGACGGCTGAAATAGGCATGATCACACTGGCCTATGTTATGTACTGTCGATAAGGTATTTTTAGAGACGTGGCAAAAACATGTCAGTTTTTTGTGTTTTTTTCAATTGTTAATATACATATATAAAAACCGGCCAAATGCGAGTCGGACTCGCGCACGCAGGGTTCCATGCCATTATCTATAAAAAAAATCAAGTTTGTTGTATGGGAGCCCCCTTAAATATTTATTTTATTTTATTTTTAGTATTTGTTGTTATAGCGGCAATAGAAATACAACATCAGTTCCATTCCAGGCTAGGTGTGCTTTACCATCTTCGACCACACCCTCACTTAACATCAGGTGAGCTGTGGTCAAACAACTAGCCTGTCAATCATTAAAAAAAAAAAAAACTGTGCAAATTTCAACTGTCTAGCTATCACCGTTCTTGAGATACAGCCTGGTGACAGACGAACGGACGGACGGACGGACGGTCGGACGGACGGTCGGACAGCGAAGTCTCAGTAATAGGGTCCCGTTTTCACCCTTTGGGTACGGAACCCTAAAAATGGTGGTGTTTTATTGATAAAGTGGCGAATTACGTACCTACACGAGTGTGGGAAAGTTTTCGTATTGCTTCCAAAACTTGATCGAAGCTATTGGTGATGTATTATAAACTTTAATATTTTAATAAAAATATTTGAATTTGTAAAAGCAAGCGCAGCGTAGGACGTCCATCCACAAGGTGGGCAGACGACCTAGTAAGGACCGCAGGAACGCGTTGGATGCGAGCCGCTTCCAACCGGTCTTTATGGAAGTCAATGGGGGAGGCCTATGTCCAGCAGTGGACGTCCTACGGCTGAAATGATGATGATGATTTGAATTAGTAAAGTTACCACTACTAGGGCATGACCAGACTCGACCTAGATTTACTGTGTGTGACTTAAACCGTGACTACGACATAATGATTACATGATTTTTTTTTTTATACATGATAGGTTCGCGTTTGACTACACCCTGCCTGATGTTAAGCAGGACGCAGTCCGAGATGAAGCACGCTTACCTAGAAAAAAACCTGTTTACTCTAGATTTGAAGACACCCAAATTGTACTTCACGGGAAAAACAGACGCCGGCAGAGAGTTCCACATCCTCGCTGTGCGTATGAAGAATGTGGAATCGAAGCGCTTAGTCCGTACGTGGGGAATGTCCACCATGTATGGATGGCGCTTAGGCCTAGTCTGCCTTGCCGTCCGGTAATAGAAAGGGGCTGGCGGAACCAATGATACATTGAACATATCGAAATATATGACAATTACAATGCCAAAAACAAAAGAAGAAGATAAACAAGAACTGGATAAAGATCGGGAACCGCACGTCTGTCTCACTTTTGCTGCCTAACTTATAGACAGACAAAAACGCGGCTTGCTTGGTGTTACTTTGTCAATTTGACATTTATACACAGGGTTATAAGCTAGGGGTATATTAACAGAGAGCCTTTATAATCGATCTTTTTTTTTTTTTTTTGGTTTTGGCGTCGCGTTTTAGCATTTGCCAGTGTCAAGTAATTATATATTTTCAAGTTTCAAAAGTTAAATAAGTGCCATCGTAGCTAGTTTTTGTCAAAGTCGTCTTTGTCAAGTCCAGTTCGTGTCAGTTAATTCCAGTCATGCTTTAGTAAAGTAGTGGCAACTTTACTACAAAGCTTCGATGGAGTTTTGGAAGCAACACGAAAAGTCATGTCACCACATTATATCATTTTCCCACACTCGCGCTTGTAATTCGGCACTTTATGAATAAAACACCACCATTTTTATGCATAAACACTCGACAAAACACTAGTTTTGGAAAAAAATACAACGGAGCGACACGACTCTTCCCGCGTTCCCGCCAAAACCTCCAAATCGATCATTATGAACAAGCAAGCTGCTAAAAAAAAATCTTTAATCATTGACCAAACGTATGGAGCAGCTTTTTTTTTCAATTATTTCAGGTATATTCATAGTGAATTGCAATGACCCCCTTTCGGCTTAGTGCATTATACTCGGCTTTAGACTCACGTGTGTGGTGGCGAGTCACCGTGCTCGGTGAGAAGCAGAGCTTGCAGCGCTCGCGAGCGCTGATGCCGCTGTCGTCTGTTGCGCCACGCGCGGTGCAGCGCTATCCCCGCTTCGCTCGCACCAGCCTCCAAGTGCGCGCGCTCCCAACCACATACCACACGGCAACCTAATACAACAAGTTATATATTTAACTATGTAGTAAATCTTCAAGACATCTAAAGTACCACCGCAGTATCAGGGTCAGATGGCGCTGTGTTGGTAATGTCCTACGATATTTATTTATTTACTTCTACAAGAAGACTATGTTTTTTTTTAATGTAAATAGTAATGAGACGAACGAGACGCTCTCCTGATGGTAAGAGATAACGCCTGTCCATGACAATTGCAGCGATACACAGAACTTTGAGTAGGAAAACAAAGTCCAGGGCATTACTGCTTTGGCGCTTATTACTTTGAGACTTTCGATGGTTAGTCTCAACAGCCCAGTAATTTCGCTTTCCGTTTTTTCGCCTTTTTCCCCCTTCGAACCAGAACACAGTAATGTTTACACACTACTGCTTAGCGGCAGAACAACTGTTTTCTTTGTTAAAAATTATTTCACTTTCAGTTTTAAATTTTCTCAACTAATAAAATATATACATATATAAATGTATTACGTGGAAAACGTTTTTGGCTACCTACAACTACATTTATTATTAATACCTAACTGTAAAAAAAATTGCAAGCGTATATATAAAAAATAGAAGCTATCTTACAATTAGCAGAGCGTTTCGTTTTTCTCATTACCAAAAATGTAATGCAACATGCATTCAAAAATATACGTGGGACGAAATACATAAATGCGTCTGTAAATATACACTACGACACCGTATACCGTGTCTATAGCTCATAAGATTCTTTTGTTTTCTGTTCTTTTTTTTTCTATTTTTGGTGTGCACAAAATGTGTAAAGAGTTTCTGTGTGGCGTGTAAAGAGTTTCTATATATCTAAATATTAAAAAGAAACATCACGTTTGCAGGAAAATGTCAAGTATTAAAATGATAAACTAACCCGACTTTTCTCCGTCTGGTATCGCATCCAAACTCCTGTATCGAGCCTGGAAATCCGCGCACAGTAGATCAGGTAGGTGGTTCTCGATATTAGCTCGTTCCAAGAACCAAACCAAGTTCCAATACACTATTGGATGTGATTCCACGAATTCTGACTCTGCGAGGCATACGTCACCTTCCCTGCCTAGAAAAAAATATATAATAATTATTAGTAAAGACATTTCTAACCGGTGATCGATATTTGAAGATGTGTACAAGCTATAAGCTTAAGGTATACTAAGGGCATTGTACAAATCATTGTGAACAACTTTTATCACGAGCACAACTGAAATCGTGAAAAAGAAACAACTTTTCTTGTTGCTTTCAAAATTTGGTAGAAGGTTCTAGTGTGTGCGTGGCATTTGGAAATGCAAAATAGATAGATTGGGTTGTAATAAAATATTATATTTGCGGCATTAAAATGTACCTAAAATTGATTCGAATTCCTTCCTTAGAACGAGCGGGTTAAGATAAGGCACGCTCAATGTCTCCGCTTTTGTCTGCCCCGTTCGCATTATCTGAAACAAAAGTATATAGTTATATTTTTTAACTGAAAACTCAAGCCGAGAATATTCTATAAATTAATTTCTGGAGCAAAGCAGCGTTGGTAGGATTGTGCGGACTGCTAGACAGTGGAATGCGCTACCTGAGTGGGTGTTCCCCGATGGATATAATCTGGGTGTCTTGAAGTCTAGAGTAAATCGGTTTCTTCTAGGCAAGCGTGCTCCATCTTAGACCTTTTTTACTTGTTGACCTTTTTTACTTGGTAGTAGATCTCCTTAGCAGGAGGTCGTCTAGGTAGGTACCACCGCAGTACCAGATATTCTGCCGCTAAGCAGTAGTGTGTAAACATTACTGTTTTCCGGTTCGAAGGGTACTGCAGCTAGCGAAATTACTGGGCTGTTGAGACTAACCATCTAAAGTCTCAAAGTAATGAGCGTCAAAGCAGTGATGCCCTGGACTTTGTTTTGTTACTTAAAGTTCTGTGTATCGCTGCAATGGTCATGGGCAGGCGTTATCTCTTACCATCAGGAGAGCGTCTCGTTCATCTCATTAAAGACCGTACCATCATTTAACATCAGGTTAGATGGCGGTCAAACGTAAGCTTATTTGTTATTAAAAGAAAAAGATCATATTAACTTTGGTTGGGCAGGTATGGGCAGTAGGTAAAGGTGAATATTAATACGTATGTTAAGGGACCCTTTAAACTTACACCTGGGTTGTAAATCCTAGGCACTGTACGGGTTCCAACAATCTAAAGACATATTAGTTTTACATGAGAGGGCTTAATACATAATCCTAGAGCAACCCCTATTCAATTCTAGATACTGCGCCCAACTGTATAATGGACGCGTTACAAATTTTTTACGAAATCCTAGAGAATTTTGCTCTTTCGTAATCCAATCGTAGGAGGATCGTATTATTTTTAAAAGAGGTATAGCCTTCTCGAATGTTCACGTACCAAGACAATCTCCTACAATTCGATCCTTTGCAGGCTGCAAAGGATCCCCATAGCATCAGACATTCTGTCTCCAAGCATTAATGTGTTAAGATTATTGTTTTCCATATTTTAAAAGTTGCTTACAGGGGCTATTGAGCCTAACCATTCGATGTCTCAAAGTAATGAGCGCCAAAGAATTGACGCCCTAGACTTTGTTTTGTTATTCAAAGTTATGGATACCTTTACAATAGTCATTATGATAAGATATAAACAAGCGTTCTCTTTAATCTTCAGG
This sequence comes from Biston betularia, assembly GCA_905404145.2. Lineage (NCBI taxonomy): Eukaryota > Metazoa > Arthropoda > Insecta > Lepidoptera > Geometridae > Biston > Biston betularia. Next base: position 5,808,014 of record FR989877.1, read on the forward strand.
AGAACAGATCGTCAGATTATCTTTATATTAAAAAATAAAATTGACACTGGCAGAATTAAAATAGTGCGATGGCAAAAATAAAGAAAAAAATACACACCTGTGCAGACAGCAACGGCACGGTGTGACGTCCGCAAGCGGTGCACCGCGTGTTGAGGTTAGAATCGTCAGCGGCCCAACCCGCCATGATGTCCTCGTCGTAAAGGTAGCACAAGCATTGGTGGCATTGTGAGCAGGACCACATGTGGACAGTCACTGACGGGTTGTCGTGACGGGAGTTGTCCTACAACAAAACAGTTGCTTAATAATTGAGTGTCAGTACGTGCAAAATGCTAAAGGCCCTCGGTTTGCCGCGGCCCTTGGCATTTGCCAAATTAAAAGATTAAGTACTAGCGACCAGCCTCAGCTTAACACGGGTGCAATGTTGACACTGAAGTGGTGCATTTATGCATCTTTTATGTTTAAATGATAATAATAATAATAATTAGTTATTTTGTTTTGACTGTTTTATATTTTTCTTGTAACATTTGACATTGAAAATTCCTTTTTGACATTTATTTTATTATTTGTAACTTTTTTTTTGTATTTTGCACGCCTTGTGAAGGCTGAATATAGAGATGCCTTTTTATTTTATTTTCGACCTGACCTGTATCTATATTTATGCAAATAAAACATTTGAATTTGAATTACATACAAACATACCTCTTGGATCATTTCTGTCTATTGATGGAATCCGCATTAAAATCCGTTGCGTAGTTTTAAAAGATCTAAGTGTACAGACGACGGGAAGCGACTTTGTTTTATATTATGTTAGATAAGTATAAATTATTTCTAATGGTATTTTAAAATTGATATAAATAGTTACGAAATGTTGGTGTTATCCTTAAAATATTGATAGTAACTTACCGTAAGAGGTGGGTAAAGGTTATCGGGGAGGTGAGAAACCAGGGTGGCCAACGAGCCGCGCTCCATAGAACACGCAAGATCAGCATCACTTGACGCGCGTCTGAAATTCATGCCTCCCACCCATTCTGTAAAAAAATTGTCGAGCTTTTTTAATTATAAAGAGATGCTTGACATAATTATGTTTACTTAAATTGTAAAATGGATCGCTTTCAGATATATGTTTTAGTGTATATAAGTGTGTAGAATACAACTTTATTGTACACCAAACAATCGACATGTAACATAAAAATCTTTAAAGATAAAGAAATGAAAATAAACAAAACAACATCAAGACTAATTTGTGGTAGTACAACGGCGGCCTTATCACTTAGAGCGATTTCTTCAAGACAACCTCAGTATCAAATTCAAAAAAATACTGCTACTACCGTTGCGCAATTGTTTATATATATATACATATAACATTCGGTTAAGTTTACCTAGTAGTCAGTTAATATTCATTTTTAATGTTTTTTTTCTTTATGTATGACCGCCAAATATCACGTCCTCAGTATCGTAGGTGTCTCACCAGTCATACTGCATATGTTGTAGGTATGTATTAACACTTTTAATTAAGAGTGTTATTGAGACTAATCATTAAACGTCTTAAAGTATTAAGATCTAAAGCAGCGATGCACTAAACTTTATGTCGCTTAAATGTGGTGCGCTGGTTAGGAGAGGGTTTCGTTCGTCTCATTTATTTTTAAACTTACCATCGGGATTCATCTCCGACGAGCCATCAGTAGAATCTTCCTCGCCCATAAGATTGCTCAGAGCAGACGTGGCATTGCCGATGGCTCCTTTCACGGGTGTAGAGTTTGCCGATATAACTTCCTTCAGTTCGTCGTACTTCTTCGCCATACTAGTTGCAGCTGATTTCAGTGACGTCAGTATCTCGGTAGACTTCTTGCCAGCTATACTGGTTGGGCTGTGAATGAGGGCAAGACAATAATAAAATTGGACAAACTTATTTTTGTGACATACGGACAAACAGATAACTAGGTCTCCAGACTAAAAGCCTATGGAGAATAGAATAGAACTTTATTTACGGTACCAGAAGAATCGCTTTTCCATACTATATCCATTTTCTATACGATAACAGGCGGCATTATCGGCAACTAGTTCTTGAGCTATTCTTAAATTGTTTCTCATACTACATATAATATCTAATTTCTGGTGCAAATAATAAACGAGTTATCTTACTTTTCGAGTTTGCAAAAGTTTTATTAAAGTCTATTGTCTTTTTTTAACATGACACTAATAATGAATGCAAAAGCTTTTCAGTATGTTTGTAGTACGAGTAAGTTCACACTGAAACGGCTAGACTGATTTTGATGAAAATTGGAATGCAGATAACTAATACACTAGATTAACACAGACACTTTTTATTCCAGAAACCGCGAGACGCAGCTACATAGTTATAAATAAAAGTGTGACTATTATATTGGTGATCTTGTTCCCAGGGTACAAGTGTCGCTAAGTTTGAAGCTAGTGAAAGTATGTCAACAATATTTTTATTTATCATCGTTAAAAGCGATGTTCCATGCCGCCCTTGGCTTTAATCGAATCCATACACAGAAAAAACTTTATAGTATTTTACAATAAATACCTAGAATAAACAAGTCAAACCACATATTGGTCATTATTTCGTACAACCTTTTTTAGTGTGTAATATGTAATAGATACATAGATAATATGTAACATGTCTATGCATTACTACATTCATGCTTTAATGCAACCCAATGAAAAAAGGCAAAAACATATATGTACATCCTATAAATAAACATGATTCTAAAATGCAAAACAATATCTTAAATAAAAAATGCATAATAATATAAAAACTTTGAGTAAACATCCAACAGAGCATTGCGATGCTTTTAGCATTTACTTTACCATGTACCATAAAGGTGTATGACAAAGTTTTAAAATAAATCAAACCGTTCTTTGCTAGCACAATCGAACAAAAGAAAATAAACAATTTAATTTGCTAAAACAACTCATCACATCATTTTGAATTACGTAATTTAAGTTTTACTTTTTCGATAGGAAATTTCAAAGATTGTTTAGCAATGTTGGACATTTAGTCAAGAAAATAAGGTTATTTTACAGGATTATTTGGAACTGTAGTTCTACGTCGAAAAGAGCTCACTGTACTCATCATCATCAGCCTATTGAAGTCTACATATGGACATAGGACTCTCCCATTGTAGGTACTCATCATAATCAATCAATTATTACGGAACCGAACATGAAATAGTGAAAAAAATATCTACGTGAGTATGCACAATAAAGTTCACAGTCTTCTTCTTCTGAGTCTAAGCCACAGTAAAAAGTAAGTCTTGGTCGAGTCCAGTTATGCCATAGCAAAGTTTTATTTTATTAATAAGTTCGCGTTTATTAACATCATGTCACTCACATACATAATTTGGCACTTTATGAATAATTACACCACTATTTTTATACATGAACAATTGAACATACATAAGTTTTAGAAAATAATAAAATGCTGCGACGCGACATTTCCCCGTTCCTCCCTAAACTCGATTCGCAGTCACGTAACTCTTTTGTGTTTGCGTAGCTTAGTCATGCATGGTAGCAGGGTACTTTTTAGTACTCGACTGGCTAGCTACCACCCTCAAGTTAAAAATCTGCTGCCAATCACCTAACGGTGTGTTGCGGCAGCCTCGCTTGAGAGCCAGTTTCGTTCCAGGCTAGGTGTGTTTACCATTTTCGACCACACCGTCACTTAACATCAGGTGAGGTGTGGTCAAACACCTAGCCTGTCAAACATAAAAAAAAAAGTCAACAAGAGCTGACGTTATGAACTACATCAGCTAAAAAAACTTTGGAAAATATCATCATCATCATCATTTCAGCCGTAGGACGTCCACTGCTGGACATAGGCCTCCCCCATTGACTTCCATAAAGACCGGTTGGAAGCGGCTCGCATCCAGCGCGTTCCTGCGGTCTTTACTAGATCGTCTGTCCACCTTGTGGGTGGACGTCCTACGCTGCAGTTGCCGGTCCGTGGTCTCCACTCCAGAACTTTGCAGCCCCATCGGCCATCAGTTCTGCGTGCTATGTGCCCTGCCCACTGCCACTTCAACTTGCTAATCCGTTGGGCTATGTCGGTAACTTTGGTTCGTCTACGGATCTCCTCATTTCTGATTCGATCTCGTAGATTGGAAAATGTATTTACTGGTAAATTTTAACAATTTCACTGTCGGTTCCATAGTAAAAGTGAGCTTTCGACTTGGTGCACTACCAGAGCCTCGATCACGAAAATTTATCTTATTCGTATCCTCGATAGCATACAAAGCTGTATAAATCTCATACAAATTTTTTGACGATTTGCGAAAAACTATCCGTATCGACGAATACTTTTTCGCAAATCGTTCGTGATCGAGGCTCAGTTCCGTGTAAAGTAAATGTTAAGAATTCCAGGGTAAGTAACATGCTTGCTCACCTGAAGTAATTCTCGATCATTGCCTTGCCGATTTTCATGTCCTTTCTCAACGACATTCGGGCTGGCGAATAGCGTCTACGAAAACAAACAGGCTAGCATATACGTGTGGTGCGGTTATAAAAAACATGGTATTGCATTAAAAAATAAAACACATGAAAAACGATTTTTTTTACATCTACATCTATTCAGGAGCTTAAATCGGTTTGCGACTATCAACTCCATTGTGAGCATTCCTTCAGACCTACTTGAGTATATTTATACAACCATTTTGAACAGCGTTCGTATTGCTTCACACAATAGAACAGACAAACACTTTTAATAACGTCACGTAAACGTTTTTTTTTACTCACATACTACTGAAAAATTCTTGAACTACAACGAATTATCTTATTGTTCAACAACATCAACAAAATTTGACAAAGGAATACTCTTTCTGTGTTCCGGTTTGAAGGGTACTGCAGCTAGCGAAGTTACTGAGCTGTTGAGATTAACCATCTTAGGTCTCAAAGTAATTAGCGCTACATCAATGATGCCCTGGACTTTGTTTTGTTACTCAAAGTTCTGTATATCGCTGCAATGGTCATGGGCAGGCGTTATCTTTTACCACAAGGAGAGCGTCTCATTACTTTTCATTATTATCAAAAAGAAAATGTTTAAAATTTTCTGATGTAGAATGAGGCTCTCTAAATATCGGATATTGTAATAAAGTCTTAAAGATTTCAATTTTATCCAGAACAATAAGACTGCATTGTAACCAAGACATAGATAATGCTAAGGAAACTTCAAGTGGACATTGAACTTCAAGTCATCAGGCCCATATAAATGCTTTGTGCAAATTATATGAAAATTGCAGAATTTTCATATAATTATATGAAAAAAAAAATAATAATAATAAAAAAAAAAAAAAAAATTATACCTACATCGGAACGATATAGAGAAAAAAGTTCCCCCAGGCGTTCGCTCTAAGGATGATCAAGTCAATATTTGGAGCAGTATGTATTTGTTCAAGGATGCTATGTATGTATATTTTGTAGCAAAACATTGTCCAATATACTATTAATCGTATTTGATCAAAATATGAGTATAAAATCATGCTTAGTGAACAAATGTAGAAAAATAAACAATAAAACAGCTGTGTCTATAGCTCTATAAACATCGAGTGGTAACATTTATTTACAATTGTTTCCGTGTCTTGATGTACAGTAGGAATAAAAATAAAGACGATGTCAATAAGTAACATTTTCGTCTGAATTTGTTTCTTTTCTCATTAATTATTCCCGTTATTACATTATCACTTTATCCAGCATAGTATTTTAGTGTACTTGGCCGAAAAATGGTCACTGCACTTTTTATTTTAAACAGTTTTTATTATGAGTACAACTTTCAAATCAGGAATAAATAAATCCACTTTTTTAACGTTTATCAAGTGCCAATACATTTCTATAGTACAAATGATTTTTTTTTCTGTAGTAAAAATTGTTCAAAGTACAAATACTACAAGTACAAATGCTTAGTACACCGAAAGCTACTACACTATATAACCTATACTATTATAAAGAGGAAAGATTTGATTGTTTGTTTGTTTGTATTGAATAGGCTCCGAAACTACTGGACCGATTTCAAAAAATCTTTCACCGTTGGGAAGCTACACTATCCCCGGGTGACATAGGCTACTTTACTTTTTATTCCTGTATTCTCACGGGAACGGGAACTGCGCGGGTGAAAGCGCGAGGCGTCAGCTAGTATATAATATACATCAAGACACTTAAAACGTCAGCACACACACACAAACATACAGTAGGCACTATTCGAGTGAACTACTATAATGACAAAATATGTTTAATTATAGCACCTAAACGAATGTGCTAACGACATAAAACTAACAACTAAAGCTAAATATTTTAACACGACACTTAAACTCCAAATGTTACAGAGGACAAAGCTGTTCAACAATTCGGTATGTAAAGAAAAAAAATACTTTGCTGATTCCAAAACCATTTCGAAATATTACATTCCTGTACATGATTTTTCCGTTTAAAACTCTTTAAACTATGAGACGGGGTTTATTTTAATAAAATACATAAAATAAATTTGACTTTCAATTAACTTCTAATGACGTCATGTCCTTGGCTGTATAAGGATTCTTTCAGTGCCTAAAAAAAGGTACATATTTTACATATTCAGCCAATGTTATGACGTCATAACTATAAAAAGTTTAAAAATGTATTAGAATTAAACTACCGCATAGAAAGCCAAAATATTCAAATTAGTTTCATAAAATAAAGTTTACTATCAGTAAAAAATATAAAATAAATACAAAAAAAAAACTTTACATACCGAATTCCGCAAATCAAGAATAACGAGAGAATCGAACAAGAACAATCAGAAAGTCTGGTGGGGCACATTAAAAAAAATCTGGATAAATTTATTAAAACTAAGATGAAAGAGTAAAAACATTAATTGATTTGTTACGCTGACCGATAAAAGGTGTTGCAGCGCTGTCAGATCACACGCCAGAAGGCGTGGATTCGAATCACAACAATTGACCTTAGTACCCTACCGGTAGTCGTCGCTAAGAACCTGTCGGTATGTTCTAAACAACGTTCTTGATGGTAAACACATCTAGACTAGGTGTGTTTACCATCTACGGCCACACCATCGTTTAACATCAGGTGAGCTGTGGTCAAACACCTAGACTGTTACCATAAAAAAAAAAGTTGTTTCTACACGTATTTACAGTACTATCAACAAGAAGAAATGAGACGAAAATATATAAAGTTTATGCGTTATTTTTCCCTATCGTTGCTAATATAACGGCTCACCAGATTTTATTGATCGAATCCTGCAGAATTCTTGAACTTTCCACCATAACATTGGAGCAAACAAACATTAAAAATGAAATTCGTTAAAAAATACTCACCCAAAGCTGATCTTGCTAAAGGTGTTCCCCAAGTTCATTAAGCTGTTGGAAACAGTGGCGGGCGCCGTCTCACATCTGTGCAGTTTCCTGAAAGCAGGAAACTATCGAGGTTATCTTGCTCCGGGGTTTGGTTGAGCTAGCGGCTAGGTTAGCGGGCAAATTGTCAACGTGCAAGGGTGGGACTTTGGATAACACACACTTTTAGAAACAAAAAAGGTAGTATCATTTTCAATGTGACCTTGATAATTTAAAAATATACAGTGTTATAAGTTTGGGGTATAAAAAGCCGTAAGTGGGTCATTGCAGCCATGATTGTGAACAACTTAGTTATAAAAAACTACTGTATGTTTAAAAATCTCAGCATAGAAAAAGTTCCTTGACTTATGACCAAATGTACAAAGCAGTCGATTTTAATAAAAACCCTACTAATATTATAAATGTCAAAGTTTGTGAGTATGTTTGTTACTCTTTCACGCAAAAACTACTGAACCGGTTTGGTTAAAATTTGGTATGAAGGTAGCAGAGACCCTGTATTAACACATAGTATCCAGAAAACATACGCAGGTAACACCGCGGGGCGCACCTAGTTGTTCATAAATATAGTAAATTTTCATCGTCATCATCATCATTAGGTGCCATCTTAACAAAGTTTGTGGTTTAGAGACAGTGGTCAAGCTAGTAAATTCAATAAAGGCATAATCAGTCACGGGCACTATTAAAAAGTTGATATCGCAGTGGTCATGATATTTTTGTTGTAATTCAAATGAAGGACTCTTTGGTAAGTGCGATTCTAATTTATCAGTGTAGCACTCGCTTTATAGTCTGTGGTCTACAATGACTACCACAAATAATTTAAGGAAAGTACACATATCCTAGCAAACTGAGACAGGTATTTTAATCTGGCAGAAACTGTGTACCTTCTCTAGCATAGAAACACACAGAATCAAAACACAAATCATTCCAGGAAGGTGTATACCCTTGATTCTCTGTGGGCTCGTCCTGAAACGAGTTGCTCCTCCGGTGGAACAGCTTGGGGCTGACGCTGAGCTCGTGCTTCGGAGGAGGAGGTTCCTCTGGCGGAGGTGGCGCGGGTTCTGCAGGAGGGGGTTGGCATAACGCGCCTAATGGATCGTCACTCAGTACTGGGGTACGCGGCGACAACCTGGTAAAGAAAAAAGTCTTTTAAAAATAAAATATTAAATAACCAGCGACCCGCTCCAGCTTTGCACGGGAGTAATTAATTTTGGCGACTTGATTACAAAACATTGAACTTCACTACTTATACAAAATCTTAGGGTTGGCGCAGTTGCGGAATTTGCAGAAGACCTCAAAAGACGCAAGTATAGTACCCTGGACAGGGGGTACATATTTGAGCCTTTTGAGGTTGAAACTTTGGGACACCGGGAGCAAAAAAAAATAATTAAAGAGTTGTCATCTCGTCTAGTCGACGCCACATGTGAACAAAACGCTGGCCTTTATTTTGCCCAGAGTTTGAGTATTGCCATACAACGCGGCAATGGGGCCAGTGTTTTGGGATCTGTTCCCATTGATAGCGGCCTTTTAGATTAGTTATTATTTTAAATGTTGCTTTTTTTATTTACTTTAATTATATGTATACAAAATATTAATTAGAAAAGTCGGCGAGCCTTAGCAGAAGCGGAGGTGCCTTGCACGTTGAAGCCCCCGGGCCTGTCTCGTTCCGACGGCAAGCGTCCGGACGGTCTTACGCTGATTCCCTGGCAGAGAGGCCGTTGCATGGTTTGGGACGCCACATGCGTGAGAACCTTCGCCACCTGCCACCTTACCGCAACCCAGCAAGTGGCCGGGGCGGGAGCGGAGGCGGCTGCGAAGGCTAAGCGTCTCAAATACGCATGTTTGGAGTCAGCGTATGAGTTCGTTCCGTTTGCCGTCGAGACGGCGGGCCCGTGGGGGTCCGACGCTGCAAGGTTTGTGGCAGAGTTAGGGCGTCGCCTTAGGGAGAGGGGTCGGGATCCGAGGTCGGGTGACTACATAGTCCAGCGCATTTCTCTAGCGATCCAGCGAGGAAATGCCGCCAGTTTCATGGGTACGTTTGCGGCGGGCTCGACCGGTGGACCGAGTTTTTGATTAAGAAAATTTGTTTTTCCTTAACTTGTATTATAAATTAGTTGGTAGTATTAAATATTACTATTTGAAAGTATTGTAAAATGAAATGATATTAAAAAACTGTTGAAATTAGAAAATGTTTGTATATACAAACCTCCCGTAATAATATACCTAAATGACAGTGAAACTCCATCTCACCCACTGGAGCTACTGTAATGCTTAGCGAGAGATTTTCAACTTGAGGGTGGTAGTTATCCAGCCCAGTACTAGAAAATAACCTACCAATCACCATGCTATGGTATGGTTCAAGGAAAACATTACCAGCAGGCGTACCATGAGGTGTTAGAGCAGTTCAGTATAGGCCCTAAACTGAACCGTTTGGCAAATTCGTACCATGAGGTCCTTATAGCAGGACAGTTTAGGTCGCCGCCATCTTTGTCCGCCGAAACATAAACATCATCGCAAACTTGTCAGAAAACGGCATTTCGTTCATTCAATTCGTACCATGAGGTGTTATTTGACGTTAGTTGCACCTAAACTGTACCGCCGAGTTGTCAAAATAACGATTCAATAAAAAGTTAATAAATATCGGCCGTTTGGTCTGCTTTTATTTAATTTGTGAATTTTCTTGATATTATATCATTAATAGCCCCATGCCCATGGGAGTTTAAACGTGATGCTGCTTCCTCCCAAAAGCGGCGGGTGTGCTGCCTCAACTGTAGGCGCTTATTGAACCCTAAAGCAATTACTTGATTTCTATGGAGTAATTCCCACAGCTGCTCTAACTGAGCGTAATTTACCCTTCATAAGCGTTCTGAGGGCTGTCTGTAAGAACAATTTTGATTTACAATAACAACAAACTATTCGAAAAAAAACTCATGAAATACATAGGTACATAAGTAATATAAAACTATAAATATACTAACGACATTATTATTGACAATACCAATAATATAAATTTGTAACCACAAAACAGTTTTGTTTGGTTTATTTCGACCTTTGAGTTATATTATATTATTAGAAATCTAAATTTTTGAGTTTTGGCGGGAACGCGGAAAGAGTCGTGTCGCCCCGTTGTATTTTTTTTTTTCAAAACTTGTGTTTTGACGAGTGTTTATGCATAAAAATGGTGGTGTTTTATTCATAAAGTGCTGAATCACAAGCGCGAGTGTGGGAAAATGATATAATGTGGTGAAACATGACTTTTCGTGTTGCTTCCAAAACTCCATCGAAGCTTTATAGTAAAGTCACCACTACTTTACTAAAGCATGACTGGACTTGACTGACGCGGACTATACTTGACCAAGACTGGACTTTGACTATAACTTTAGCTACGAGGACACTTATTTAAACTTGAAAATATATAAATATTTGACACTGGCAAATGCTAAAACGCAACGCCAAAACCAAAGAAAAAAAAATCTGAACAACCTTTTTGCTGTCATTCGCAGATGAATAATGAAAAAAAAAGTATTTATTAGGTGTGTTCCGAAACAAAGAGTCGTAATTGTTTCTCTGTTTAGAATAAAGTTTTTTTTTGGAATTTAAGTAAATGATAGGGTAATCGTAAAAATAAAACATGTTAATAATTATGCTGTAGTGCAATATAGTATTAAGTAATATTTCACCTTAAAATATCATATCTTTATAAAACATTAAGAAAACCGATACTTCCCGACAATCACAATTTCGGAACAGATTTTTCACACGAGATACAATTATACTTTTGTATAGCGTTGTCCTTTTCTTCGGTAGCGGGACAGTATTGGAGCCAGAGACAAGTATCGTTCGTTCTTTGAAGAGCTAGCGATGCAGTTGCGATCCAATTTTAACATGCTCATGGTATGAAATAAAGCGGGACAGTTTAGGTACCTAAACTGAACTGCCCCGCAATTGGATGGAAACGTAAAACCTCATGGTACGCCTGCAGGTGCTTCATCTTCGGCCACATTATCGCTTTCACGTAAGATCCTGGTGAAACGTATGCTTAGGTTGTAAAAAAAGGAAAAAAAACATAGACAACATGTACAAATATCGATACCAAAAACCGAGAAAAAGAACAAAATTATTCTATGAATATATTTTTCAAGATGGCAGCTGTAGAGACATTTCTAAAACTTACTTGAGTGGAGACGAAGCCTTCTCAGTATCTAACAGGTCCATTGCTGCCGCTTCCTTTTCTGGCTCTTCAGGGAAACTGAGCGTTCGAGAACACCGCGATTTAGTGGTTGGCGTATCTGCAATACAAGAACATATATTGTTGTTTTTTCACCTGATGTTAAGTGACGGTGTGGTCAAAGATGGTAAACACATCTAGCCTGGAATGGAACTAGCTCTATTACTTGGTGGTAGAACTCCTTAGCAGGAGGTCGTCTAGGTAGGTACCACCGCAGTACCAGTTATTCTGCCGCTAAACAGTAGTGTGTAAACATTACTGTGTTCCGGTTCGAAGGGTACTGCAGCTAGCGAAATTACTGGGCTGTTAAGACTAACCATCGAAAGTCTCAAAGTAAAGAGCGCCAAAGCAGCGATGCCCTGGACTTTGTTTTGTTACTCAAAGTTCTGTGTATCGCTGTAATGGTACTGGATAGGCGTTATCTCTTACCATCAGGAGAGCGTCTCGTTCGTCTCATTATTTCTTACATAAAAAAAAAAAAAAATAGCTCGCGAGGCTCTAGATTTGAAGACACCCATGTTGTACTTCGCGGGAAAAAGAGACGCCGACAGAGAGTTTCACATCCTCGCTGTATGTGGAATCGAAGTGTTTAGTCCATACGTGGGGAATATTCACCATATATGGATGGCGCTAAAGTAAAAATAAAATAAACAGCATACTTACTGGTGGCAAATGAGAGTTTCTGAAGGTTCTGTAATATTTGTGCGTCGCCTGCAAAGCTTTCAGATCTAGTGAGTATTCGCAGATCAGACGGACTCTCGGGGCTTACGTGGATCGTCTGTAAAAAAATAAATAAATTTGATTTTATAAATATATTACCTTTACAGGGCATTACACACAGCGCCATCTGACCCCAAACTAAGCAGAGCTTGTGCTATGGAAGACATAACTGACAAAATACTTTATGTATGCAATCATTCTATATTGAGTTATAAGCTTTGTATAAACAAAGCCAAAAGGAGGATATAGCACTCATCATTGTAAACAATTTTTACGACACGCTGAACACACTTTGGTTTTTAACTACAGGGGCTCACCGGAAGACCAGCGCTGATCATAGTATGACCAGTATTATGCTGAGGTGAGCCCTTATTTTGTAACTGTTTGTTCGTTTTTGGTTTTTTGTGTCTTTACGTTACTGAATAAAATCTTTTTATTTCTTTAGAAAGCGTGAAAACGCAAAATTAAAAATTTTGAAAAAACCCACGCCGGTTAAAAATAATTGAAAACGGATAAAATAATACAAAAAAAACCCCCCGACTTAAAAAATATGTTTAACACGAGATAATAAACGTAAAATGATTTAAAAAGGAGCGTTGATCTCTCGCGGAGTCGGTCATATATGTAAACAATAGAGTAGTGTGTAAACATTACTGTGTTCCGGTTTGAAGGGTACTGCAGCTAGCGAATTTTCTGGGCTGTTGAGACTAACCATCGAAAGTCTCAAAACAATGATCGCCAAAGTAGCGATGCCCCGGATTTTGTTTTGGTATTCAAAGTTCTATGTATTGCTGCAATGGTCATGGACCTGCGTTAACTCTTACCATCAGGAGAGCGCATCGTTCGTCTCATTACTTTTACATTTAAAAAAACAGATTTCATAGCATTCTATTTGGTTCTCAATTGTAGATGTGGCAATAACATATTCAACTACCTATAAACTTAATAAAAAACTCAAGAACGGATACGTTGGGGGCTGCCATCACTGTTTTAAATTTCATCGTAAATAAAAATAAGTATTAGAATATCTATATATGTAAAATTGCTATCATACTTGTCTCTTTTCCGTTACTGTGAGAGGAGCATTTGACGCTGTGGTGGTTGATTCTTCGCTTCCTAATGAATTACTGCGAGGCCTCGCGCTTGTACTTAAATCTGGATTTGAGGGCACACCTAAAATACAATGTATTATTATTTATCTGAACTTGACTGCGACTTAAATAACATGAGTAGAAACATATGTTTGATGTCCGTAACTGAGTTGATGAATTTCATGTTACACCTGAAAAGGCGTACAATTTTTAGCTTCACTACATGATTTTAGGAAAATCCTTTGCGATGTAACCGAGTATAGGAAAGTGATAATTTTATAAAGTTACAACAAAATTAGTTTTTTTTTTTTTTTTTTATGGTTGACAGGCTAGTTGTTTGACCACAGCTCACCTGATGTTAAGTGAAGGTGTGGTCGAAGATGGTAAAGCACACCTAGCCTGGAATGGAACTGGCTCTCAAGTGAGGCTGCCGGAACACACCGCTAGATGCTTGGCGGCAGATTTTCAACTTGAGGGTGGTAGCTAGCCAGCCGAGTACTAGAAAGTACCCTACCACCATGCTATGGTTTCCTCACGATGTTTTCCTTCACCGGCAGCTCAAGCTTATTGTTGGGGTTTGAACCCACGCCCTTCGGCATGCGAACCTACCGCGCTAACCACTGAGCTCTCATCGCTATAGGTGAGCTGTGATCAAACACCTAGCTTGTCAACTATACTATTAAAAAAAAACAGTTTCAATTTAGAATTGTACCTATAGACAAAATCGTGCCGCAAACGCCGCGCTGGGCAAACGTTGAAGGAAGACGCACTCTCGATAAACGCTAGTCTGATAGCGGCCTAAGATATTTACCAGATATGAGTATCCCGGCGGCGGCGGAGAGGCCGTGCGCGTGCGCGTGGTGTGGATGCGCGCGCACTATGTTCCCACGCCTACACAACGCCTCGAACGCGTGAGAACGCGCCTCGGCCTCGCGACCGCACACTAAATAAATTAAAATTAATATATAAATATCGCAGGACATCCTGACACCAAACTAAATAAATAAATAAATAAATATCGCGGGACATTCTGACGCCAAACTAAATAAATAAATAAAAATAAATATCGCGGGACATTCTGACGCCAAACTAAATAAATAAATAAAAATAAATATCACGGGGCATTCTAACACCAAACTAAATAAATAAATAAATATCGCGGGACATTCTGACACCAAACTAAATAAATAAATAAATATCGCGGGACATTCTGACACCAAACTAAATAAATAAATAAAAATAAATAAATAAATATCGCGGGACATTCTGACACCAAACTAAATAAATAAATGAAAATAAATATCGCGGGACATTCTGACACCAAACTAAGCGAAGCTTGCACTATGGAAATGAGATAACTGATAGAATACTTAAATACTTTTTTTTTGTAAATACATTCACAAAAACGTTACATACATTAAATTATACTACAACTGTGCCCAGAGGTTTTACCCGCGTGGTGATGGATGACAATGAAAAGCATCCTATGTCCTATTCCACGGCCCAAAGTACATGCAAAACTCCACCTAGATCCGTTCGAGTAGTTTACGCGTGACAGCGTAACAAACAAACTCACATTCGCATTTATAATATTAGTTAGGATTAAATTATTTGACAGACAAATAGACCACGTGAACTTAGTAATGAGACTCCGTTTCATACATTGACTGTGGAACGCTAAAAAGTATGGACATTGGTTAGCGGTAAGAAATATCCTAATTAGCAATAACTTATTCTTTGTTGACGCAAATAATTCTTTAAATTTGCTGCCATTGTGGGAGGTAATTTACAATTACTCACAGGGCAGAGTTCCACAACCTCGCTGTACGAATAAAAAATGTGGAATCAAAACGTACTTTAACGTTTTTTTTTTATTTGAATTAAAAAAAAAACGTTAATGTACGTTTTGATTCCACATTCTGCCTGATATATATAGGTGATATATAGGTTCGCGTTTGACCACACTCTGCCTGATATTAAGCAGTAGTGTGGTCAAAGATGGAGCACGCTTAACTAGAAGAAACTTATTTACTCTAGATAGAAAGTAGAAAGAAGAAAGAAAAGTCTTTACGATTCGTTGGGTCAAGCAAAACTTACCGGAGTCAAGGCTTGTTCGGCTGTTAGCGGGTTCGCAGGCGGCCAGGCCGGCGAGACTGGCGAGTTCTGCACCTTCTACCACCGCCGCCGCGGACCGCACCCGCGGCAACGTACCGCTACCTTTAAATACAGAATACTACACTTTACGAATACACATGGTCAAAATAATCACGTACATTTATCGCAATAGGGTCAAAACAATTTACCTTTTCATAATGTCATCATCATCATCAGCCTATAGAAGTCCACTGCTGGACATAGGCCTCTCCCAAGACACGCCACTCAACCCGATCTTCGGCTTTTCGCTTGTATCCACCGCCAGCTGTCCTACGTATATCGTCACTCCATCGAGTCTCAGGGCGTCCTACGTTTGCAAATACGCGGTCTCTACTCTAGAACACGTCTACCCCAGCGGTTATCGGTTCTGCGACAGATATGTCCAGCCCATAATATACATAAAATTTGTATATTACATAATATACAAATTTACAATTTAAAAAAATCGACTTCATGACCCTTAGGCCAACTAAACGCACTGCTACAGTGAAACAGCGAGGTTTCGGAGTGAACGAAAATATCATCGATGTATACATGTTTTTAGATTTCTTGTTGATTTTTTAAAACCGCTCGATCTATTTCTTTAAAACGTCACTATCTCTAAAAAATAATCATCAAAATCTATTCATAATTGGCGGAACATTTTGATAATATTTATGTATTAACACAAAACGTTACTTCGGGCTATTCTTATGCAGGATGGCGGTCTCTCCGTGCGTGTTTCGGGCTATTTTGGTTCTAAGATAGTTTTTTATTTTTGTCGAATAAAAAAAAACGCAGCAGTTGAGTTGGTGTACCACCCTGTAAAACTCCTTGTGTTCTTAAAAATCAGTAACATTACAAGTAATCTACTACAATTCTCTAGACCACATCACTACTAAACTTCAGATTTGTGGTCACTAATCAAATTTTCAATGATATGAATTTGTTAATTCAAAACTTAAGTATACTTACTTCCCGAGGGCATGGTGTTGAGAGTGGCGCCCGCGGCCCGCAAGGCTCTTTGCGCGCCCGCCTTACGAAACAATGCCGCGCCTACCACTGCTATGCGGAGTTTGTTCCACAACAGTTGAGCTCCACTGGAATAGAAAAAGAAAAATTGAATTGATTGATTGATTCAGTGTAAACTCTTTATAGCGAAACTCAAAGGACCGTTTTTTTTCCTTATGTAGAGTGAAGAAAGAAAAACAACCAAACACTAATAAAATAAAATAAAATACAACCAAATACGACAAATTCGAAACCTCAAAAATTTTAAGGTTTATATTTTTTTGTTACTGTTTTGTTTCCGTGTTTTATTTTTTGTTTTAGTTAGATTTTTATGTTTTTCAATCGATTGATTCAGGCGTTACTTTGCGGAAGCTCATTTTGAGTATTCAAAGTATGTATTTAGTTTATCTCCGCTTAACAGTCGTTTCAGTTACAACAGTGAAAAGGATTTCAATTTAGCTAACTTGACAATTCAAAACTTATCTGAAACTTTAATTAAACAAACTAAAATTTATAAACAAAAGCAAAAAAAAAAAATTGGAATAACAGTAACCAGTTGCCGACACGTGTTTCGCCTCTATACGAGGCATCCTCAGGACGTGTTGACTCTTCGAGCGCTTGGTCGAGACTGAGTGATTTACTGATGTCAAATATGAACGTATCTCCTTGAAGTGTCGGAGCGAGGCTCTGGGCCGCTGGCTCGTATAGTTACCTAGGCATGTCCTGGGGCCAGGCGGCCTCCAGCACGCATCTGTTGTAGTATCCGTAGGTGAGCGCGTTGGGCTGCAGCCCGGCTCGCTTCATGAGGAACAGTAGTTGTACCGCCAGCACTGGCACCGAATGTATGCCGCAAAGTTGCATCATCACCCTATAGCAAACCTACAATACGAGCAAGATATTTAACAAAATGTCACAGTAATTAAAGGCTCAGACGCCATGCATTATAATCAAATATGCAGTCAAAAACAATAAATGTTTTCTATTTATGTATTTTTCTTTTCTTGATTGCCTGGAAGAGATCGCTGTTAGCGATAAGGCCGCCACTTGTGGCACTAGTTCATAAGGTTCTCGGTTCTCTGTACTTTTTTCTATTTATGGTGTGCACAATAAAGAGATATCTATCGATGTATATCTATCTAAAAGTTATTTTTTTTTATGTAACAGTAATTAGACGAACGATGCACTCTCCTGATGGTAAGAGATAACGCATGCCCATGACCATTGCAGCGATAGAACTTTGAGTAGCAAAACAAAGTCCGGGGTATCGCTGCTTTGGCGCTCATTACTTTGAAACTTTCGATGGTTAGTCTCAATAGCCCAGTAATTTCGCTAGCTGCAGTACCCTTCAAACCGGAACACAGTAACGCTTACACACTACTGCTTGGCGGCAGAATATCTGGTACTGCGGTGGTACCTATCTAGATGCCTTCATGCTAAGGAAATCTACCACCAATTAATGGACTACAATAAAAAAATACAGCAATATTTTCAGTAAGCTTTTAGATCTGTCAAATAATGCTTACAAAATTAGCCGCACTATCGAAATACACGCACAAAAAAAAAGTATTAAATCTCACACATTTATTAATGCATGAAAGAAAGAGCTTCATTCAAAAAAATTAAAACAAACTCATTCCAAAAAAAAGCTCCAGACGAAAATATGAAATACTAGCTGCGCCCCGCGGTGTTACCCGCTACATGTTTTCGGGATAAAAAGTAGCCTATGTCTTAATGTAGGGTGTCAGTTACCTCCATACTAAATTTCATCAAAATCCATTCAGTAGTTTTTGCGTGTAAGAGTAACAAACATCCATCCATCCAAACTTTCACATTTATTAATA
Source organism: Biston betularia (assembly GCA_905404145.2). Taxonomy (NCBI): domain Eukaryota; kingdom Metazoa; phylum Arthropoda; class Insecta; order Lepidoptera; family Geometridae; genus Biston; species Biston betularia. The sequence goes on from FR989877.1 coordinate 5,826,396, forward strand.
ATATAGTGGGATGAGAAGAAATAGACGAGTTCTAGTTTTCTAACCTACAGCATGTTCTCTCACCTCATCACAAGGCACTCGTAGCTTGGTGGCCCGTTCCAGTAATTCATAAGCGGCTCTAAGCGTCGCATGTTCTTTCCCTCGGTTCAGGGATATCCGGCACGGCAGCGACAAAAAGTAGAGTGAATAACACGCACCGAGCAAGCATTTCGCCCAAGCTTCTGATGAAAGACTCGCTTTGCGGGCCAATCTGGAAACAAACAGTAGGTACTCATTACATTAGTAACAATACTAATTAGCGATGATAGCTTAGTGGTTAGCGCGGTAGGATCGCATGCCGAAGGGCGTGGGTTCAAATCCCAACAATGAGCTAGAGCTGCCGGTGAAGGAAACCATAGCATAGTGGTAGTGTACTTTCTAGTACTCGGCTGGCTAGCTACCACCCTCAAGTTGAAAGTCTACCGCTAAGCATCTAACGGTGTGTTCCGGCAGCCTCACTTGAGAGCCAGTTCCATTCCAAGCTAGGTGTGCTTTACCACCTTCACTTAACATCTGGTGAGCTGTGGTCAAACACCTAGCCTGTAAACCATTTAAAAAAAAATGGCAGACATTTTTTGACGGTGAGGTGGTAGTTTGATTACCCTAATGTTTACACACCACTGCTTGGCGGCAGAATATCTGGTACTGCGGTAACTACCTAGACAGTATCCTCCTAAAGAGACCTACCTCTAAGACGAGCTGAATGCATAAAGTGTGATGCCAGAAATAAAGAAGAAGAACAAATGTATTTCTCATCCCCCCCATCTCGGCAAGAGTATTTTTGCTCTTCGGTATCTGAGTGCAAAAGTCGTTTTTATCCGCTAGAGGATAAAGTAAATTTGAATTTAGGACATCGTTTGCACTAAGTTTGTGAATTCAAAACATCATTAAACCTATTTAATTTTACCTCCATGGTGACGAATTTATCATACAACTTTTTTTAATTTGTTAAAAACTCAGGACTCGGAACCTCCTTGTCACGTCATATTGTTAATTAGTAGTTAACACCTAAACTGAAATAAAAGTATCTTGTGATTGTAAAAGATTTTTTTGCATTTAGTCATTTCCTCGCTGAGGTGGGAGGAAAAGTTACGTGTTGCAAAGATTTTTACCTCATGCTCTTTTGATTCCCTCGCTAACTTTACTTGGTGGTAGATTTCCTTAGCAGGAGGTCGTCTAGGTAAGTACCACCGCAGTACCAGATATTCTGCCGCCAAGCAGTAGTGTGTAAACATTACTGTGTTCCAGTTCGAAGGGTACTGCAGCTAGCAAAATTACTGGGCTGTTGAGACTAACCATCTAAAGTCTCAAAGTAATGAGCACCAAAGCAGCGATACCCCGGACTTTGCTTTGTTACTCAAAGTTCTGTGTTTCGCTGCAATGGTCATGGACAGGCGTTATCTCTTACCATCAGGAGAGCGTCTCGTTCGTCTCATTACTTTTTACATTAAAAAAAAAACTTTTTTTAATTTGTTAAAAACTCAGACTCGGAACCTCCTTGGTATACGTTTTTTTTTTAATTTGCTTTGCGCGAGGAGTTTTGGCGGGAACGCGGGAAGAGTCGTGTCGCTCCGTTGTATTTTTTTTCCAAAACTAGTGTTTTGTCGAGTGTTTATGCATAAAAATGGTGGTGTTTTATTCATGCCGAATTACAAGCGCGAGTGTGGGAAAATGATATAATGTGGTGAAACATGAGTTTTCGTGTTGCTTCCAAAACTCCATCGAAGCTTTATAGTAAAGTTGCCACTACTTTACTAACGCATGACTGGAATTAACTGACACGAACTGGACTTGACAAAGACGACTTTGACGATAACTATGATACAGCAGAAATAACACTTAAGACAAGGCAGTATGGCTCTATAGCTTTAGCCTGCCCGAAGGGGCAAATTAATATAAAAAAAAAAAAAAAAAATTGCTTTGCGCGCGCAATTTTCTTTTAACGTCATATTGTTAATGTACTGAAATAAAAGTATCTTGTGATTGTAAAAGATTTTTTTTGCATTTAGTCATTTCCTCGCTGGGGATGAAAAGTTACATGTTGCACTCGAGTGCAAAGATTTTTCCCCTCGTGCTCTTTTGATTCCCTCGCTAACGCTCAGGATTCTAATTTTTGAATCCTTCGCTTGCTCGGTCATCAAAATTGAGCACGCGGTTAAAAAGCAACTTTGCACTCTTGTATAACAAATAACTATTCAATCTATGCTAATGTTAATTCAGGTACCTCTGTGCAGCGGCTATCTCCTGCTTGGTCCGCCTCGCCATTGGTTCCGCGTCAGCTAATGATTCTGCACTCGCGAGAACGGCAGCCGGAGCGCGTCTTGTCGCGCCAACACCGCATGATCCACACATCGCTATGAGATTTACATCTAGCTCGAACACTTCGTAACTGTGTGTTAGGTCTGGAAATAATGGTTGTTAAGATACAGGTGGTTGTTAGTGGGTGTTCCCCGATGGATATAATATGGGTGTCTTCAAGTCGCGAGTGAATCGGTATCTTCTAGGCAAGCTTGCTCCATCTTAGACCGCATCATCACTTACCCATCTAGTGAGATGACAGGCAAACGTAAGCCTATTTTATGTAATAATATTATTTGTAGCGATGATAGCTCAGTGGTTAGCGCGGAAGGTTCGCATGCCGAAGGGCGTGGGTTCAAACCCCAACAATGAGCTTGAGCTGCCGGTGAAGGAAAACATCGTGAGGAAACCAAAGCATGGTGGTAGGGTACTTTAGTACTCGGCTGGCTAGCTACCACCCTCAAGTTGAAAATCTGACGCCAAGCATCTAACGGTGTGTTCCGGCAGCCTCACTTGAGAGCCAGTTGCATTCCTGGCTAGGTGTGCTTTACCATCTTCGACCACACCTTCACTTGACATCAGGTGAGCTGTGGTCAAACACCTAGCCTGTCAACCATTAAAAAAAATAAAAAATTACACTAAAGTTGCTAATCGTTTGTTTCATATTCCGGCGCTGGACGGTTTATTTCGTGTTTTTCAGAATAAAATAAATTATGACAAACAGACAAAGTGGCAATACGAATATAACACTTAAGTACAATAATACAATCTTTTTTTTATATATAAAAGTAATGAGACGAACGATGCGGTCTCCTGATAGTAAGAGATAACGCATGTCCATGACCATTGCAGCGATACATAGAACTTTGAGTAGCAAACAAAGTCCGGGGCATCGCTGCTTTGGCACTCACTACTTTGAGACTTTCGATGGTTAGTTTCAACAGCCCAGTAATTTCACTAGCTGCAGTCACCTTCAAACTGGAACACAGTAATGTTTACACACTACTGCTTGGCGGCAGAATATCTGGCACTGCGGTGGTACCTACCTAGACGACTTCCTGCTAAGGAAATATACCTAATCTTTATCATCAACAACGACCTAACATTGTCAATTGCTGAAAATTGGTATCTCCCAGGGCACGCCACTAAGCCCGATCTCCGGTTTTTTGATTCCAGCCACTACCAGTTGTCTTACATTTATCGTCACTCCATCTAGTCTGAGGGCGTCCTACAATTTTACACGTTTACCAATGGTAGACGTGTTCTAGATTGGAGACCGCGAATAATATAATACTCAAGTACTATATTGTTTGGTCAAAGTTTTTTTTTCGGGAGCTTCGGATTCGGTTCCTGTGTCAGACGACTTATCTACATACAAGTTTAAAGGGAATTCTCACGCGAAACAGACTCGAATTTGTCAATTTTTTTTTTCTTTTTAACTCACCAGGATCTGGTGGGTCCGGCGGCAATACAAACACGGTTCGTTCCGACGCGTTTCCCGTATTGATTCCAAGTAATTGTTCATCGCCGTTCGCGACTCTTTCTATGCATTCGTCGAAGAACGATAACCCTTGATCGACGTCGCAAACAAACGATCTTTCCTCGATGAAACGGGTGAACATTTGCGTACGCATCATTAGACTGAAGAAACGGTGTTGAGTCTGTAATGGGGAAATTCAGAAGTACAATGGACTTTATTCTTTAGTAAGCACATTTATTTGGTAACAATTTTTTTTTTTTATATTAATACATGTGTATATAGAGTGACAAACAAGCAAGTGGGCCACCTAATGGTAATGGTCACAGTCACTTGCAACACCAGAGGCGTTGGCTGGGTGACATTGCTCATCAGGGTCAGTTCGTTCACATTGAGCACCCCATAACATAGTTCTACGTTTTCTTTTTTTGGATTTTATGGTTTGGCTACAAAGGCCTTTGAACCATGTCATTATATGCGAAGAACGAATTCATGTCATCTATAGTTACAGTCAAAGGCTAGTATTGGTCAAGTCCAGTCCGTGTCAATCAAGTCCAGTCATGCTTTAGTAAAGTAGTGGCGACTTTACTTCAAGCTTCGCTGGAGTTTTGGAAGCAACACGAAAAGTCATGTTTCACCACATTATATCATTTTCCCACGCTTGTAATTCGGTACTTCATGAATAAAACACCACCATTTTTATGCATAAAACACTCGACAAAACACTAGTTTTGGAAAAAAATACAACGGAGCGACACGACTCTGCCCGCGTTCCCGCCAAAACTCCAAGGCTTAGGAAATCATTTCTGAACTCACAGATCCAAAAAAAAGATGTAAGACATAGAAAACTAACTTCCAGTAACTTCCAATCATTGACAATAAAACCTTGACTTATAATTTTCAATATTACGGGATCAATTACGTTGGATTAGTTACGGAGAGTCAGACTATTGTTAGTCATATTCGGTGACCTCTTACAAGGAGCTAAAGCAGAGGAGGCCACGTCTTGCTCCGCACTGATCGTACCAACTCAACCTACGTGAGGCCACGACAAACTTAAGCTTGGTATAGTGCATGCGCTAGGAAATATTTAAAAGTCATCATCACCATCATTTCAGCCGTAGGACGTCCACTGCTGGACATAGGCCTCCCCCATTGACTTCCGCAAAGACCGGTTGGAAGCGGCTCGCATCCAGCGCGTTCCTGCGGTCTTTATTAGGTCGTCTGCCCACCTTGTGGGTGGACGTCCTACGCTGCGCTTGCCGGTTCGTGGCCTCCACTCCAGAACTTTGCAGCCCCATCGGCCATCAGTTCTGCGTGCTATGTGCCCTGCCCATTGCCACTTCAACTTGCTGATTCTCTGGGCTATGTCGGTTACTTTAGTTCGTCTACGGATCTCCTCATTTCTGATTCGATCTCGCAGGGAAACTCCGAGCATAGCCCTCTCCATAGCTCGTTGTGCTATTTAAAAGTACTGTCAGTTATTTATTTATGTAATCACAATTTGAGTTCAAATCAAAGTTATTCCGATTACAAACCGAAGTAAACATCTCGACCTCAATTCGGGTCAGTGAGTTGAAATTGTTTGTGAATTTAGTTGGATGACGTACATTTTTTTTTATATATAATTGACAGGCTAGGTGTTTGACCACAGCTCACCTGATGTAATAATCCTGTCACCTATCTGATGTGTGCTGTGTGTTTATAAGTAATTATATCTATGCTCCCGACGCTTTTACAAATAATTTTTATAGTTCGTATTTGTTACCTTTTCCTTTGATCTAAGAAAGGCGTCCATGTGAAATAACGCTTGAGGATCCGTTGTACCAACTGTAGGAGCTTTCGTTATAGGAATCAACTGACTTCTGTAACCTTGTAGTGTGACCGCCATGAAGCGAAGGAACGCTTCTTGAATCTTCAGTTCTAAGGCATACTGAAACAACACATAATTATACTTTTAATACTGTTTACTGCGTCTGCGATCACAGTCACTTAACGTCATGAGCTGCGGTCAAAAACCTAGCCTAGAAACACTAAGCACTGCAACGAAAAGCTACATGCAACTACATGGACAAAAATATAAATGAGAGAAAAAGAAAGTCTATCTACATCGTGAGGAAACCATTGCATGGTGGTAGGGTACTTTCTAGTACTCGGCTGGCTAGCTACCACCCTCAAGTTGAGAATCTGCCGCCAAGCATCTAACGGTGTGTTCCGGCTCACTTGAGAGCCAGTTCCATTCCAGGCTTGATGTGCTTTACAATTTTCGACCACACCGTCACCTAACATCAGGTGAGCTGTGGTCAAACATCAAGCCTGTTAACCATTAAATTTTTTTTTTTTTTTTTAATGTAAAAGTAATGAGACGATCGAGGCGCTCTCCTGATGTTAAGAGATGACGCCTGTCCATGACCACTGCAGCGATACACAGAACTTTGAGTAACAAAACAACGTCCAGGGCATGGCTGCTTTGCCACTCATTACTTTGAGACTAGATGGTAAGTCTCAACAGCCCAGTAATTTCGCTAGCTGCAGTACCCTTCAAACCGGAACACAGTAATGTTTGCACACTACTGCTTGACGGCAGAATATCTGGTACTGCGGTGGTACCTACCTAGACGACCTCCTGCTAAGGAAATCTACCACCAAGTGAAATCAGGGGTGAAAATAATCTAAGAGGGTTATCGGTGTAGTGTTCAGTGCATCAAAAAAAAACAGCCGCCGTATATAATTGTTTGCTTGCTTGCTTAATGTACTTGGTGGTAAATCTCTTTAACAGGAGGTCGTCTAGGTAGGTACCACCGCAATACCAGATATTCTACTGCCAAGCGGTAGTGTGTAAACATCACTGTGGTCCGGTTTGAAGGGTATTTCAGCCAGCGAAATTACTGGGCTGTTGAGACTAACAATCGAAAGTCTCAAGTAATGAGCGCCAAAGCAGCGATGCCCTTTGTTTGCCCTGAGTGGGAATCGAACCCACGCCCTACAGCTCTCAAGGCAGATACACTACCAATGAGCCAACGGGGCTGTGCTCAGTTATATAAATAAAAATAATTCCATGTATGTATAAGTATAAATTTACTTTAGTTTTTATATATACGTAATAGAATAACTCACAATTGAAACTATAAAGACTATTAAAAGAATAAATCATAGACAAGACTATATAAAATAAACTAGCCAACTTATATGCGCAAATTTAAAACGGAAGACACAGGCTGGATTTTGCGTCACAGGTTCTACTAAAGCAAAATTCAGGGTAAATTTTTCTTTTGTGTAGTTTTCTATTTAGGACTTACACATATAATATATAAATCAAGTAACAAAGGCGTAAACGGGGTTTCTATAGTTAAGAGCTACAGCAAATGTTACCTCTTTTTTTCTTTTCTGAAAATCCCTGTCTAAGCTCGTTGTTGTCTCTCCATTATATTTGCTTTCATTTGTATGATGTACTGGTGATGCTGAAAGTTTAAAAATACATTAAAACATATAATTGTCATAATATACTTACAGTTTTACATAACCCATATAAAAGTGAAATAAAATAAATAAATAAAAATCGCATTACACACAGCGCCATCTGACCCCAAGCTGACATGTTTGTAGCGATGATAGCTCAGTGGTTAGCGCGGTAGGTTCGCATGCCGAAGGTCGTGGGTTCAAACCCCAACAACTCTCCTCTCCTCTTTTTGTAATGTAAAATTGTAAAAAAAAAAAAAAATTTTGTAACTAAAGTTGACAAAGGTCACGGACCCCAGCGTCTGTGGAGCGTATAATAATAATAATAAAAAAAAAAAAAAAAACCCAACAATGAGCTTGAGCTGCCGGTGAAGGAAAACAACGTGAGGGAAACACAGCACGGTAGCTTCGACCACTTAACATTAGGTGAGCTGTGGTCAAACACCTAGCCTGTAAATCATTAAAAAAAAACTAAGCAAAGCTTGTACTATAGAAGTCATATAACTGATAGAATACTAAAATACTTTCTTTTTTTTGTAAATATATACTTACAATACATACAGAACACCCAGACACAGAACAAATTCATATTTCATTTATTGCATAACTATGGGTACGTATACAAACAAATAGATAGGAAATAAAAAATAAAAAAGACCTCCATATTTTACCTTACGGCATGCAAAAGAACTAAAACTACTACTAACAATAAGCAATGACTAAATACATTTGCATATTTAATAACAATTATAAAAAAATGTCAATGAGATTAATTAGTACAATATTTAATATGATGTCATGGTCAGTGGCGGATTTACAAATTTTCAAGGCATAGGCTACACAGTTTTTGCCACCCTTGCCTCTACAATTGTCATCTCCTACATTATTTTTACAATCCAAAAATGTTTCTACTCTCAGAGTGTACAATGACAAGTAAGAGAGGAAAGTCATTAGCAAAATTTGTTGCAGAAATCAGAATCAGACATCAGAAAACCGTCATGCAAAAATCTTTTTGATTTCTATGAGGTAGCAAATAAAATTCGGTCCCCAAATTTGCCGCCCCATAAATCTGCCACCCTAGGCTCAAGCCTACTCAGCCTGCTGGTAAATCCGCCACTGGTCATGGTTAATTATTAAATTATCAAAAAGGTACAAACATTTGTTTGTACCACAAAGTTTGTCCTGGGTGGGAATCGAACCCACGCCCTTTAGCTCTTGAAGCAGACATTCTACCAATGAACCAACAGGGCAGTCATAGATGGCTGAAATGAATGTAAATTTGAATCATACTTGGTCTAATGTTTCCGTGAAGCGTTTCCAATGTTTGACGTAGAGCCCTCGTTTGTCTTTTCGGCAATAATTTTAATGATATATGCCGTTGTGATTCACATATCTGTAAAAAATAATATTATTTCATAAAAAAAATGCTTAGTATTCAATCGCGTCACCGTGCAGGTGCTGTGTCACTCGCGGCCCAGATTTTTTTTATCCCACTATAATATTGTAAATGTCTTATTTTTTTGATCACACTCGGCCTGATGTTAAGCAGTAGTGTAGTCTAAGATGGAGCACGCTTACCTAGTTACCTAAATAATAAGCGCCAAAGCAGCGATGCCCCGGACTTTGTTTTGCTACTCAAAGTTCTGTGTACTGCTGCAATGATCATGGATTTGCGTTATCTCTTACTATCAGGAGAGCGCATCGTTCGTCTCATTACATTTTTTTTTAAAAACCCTAGAAGAAATCTATTTACTCTAAATTTGAAGACGCCAATATTGTACCTAACAGGGAACACAGACTCCGGCAGGGAGTTCCGCAACCTCGCTGTGCGAATGAAAAACGCGGAATCAAAACGCTTTATGCGTACATGGCGAACATCCACCATGTACGGGTGACGTTTTGGTCGCGTTTGTCTGGCCGTCCGGTAGAAGAAAGGTTATCTCTTTCAAGCAAAAACTACTAAACGGATTTGGATGAAATTTGGTATGGAGGTAGCCGAGACCTTGAATTAGAACATAGGCTACTTTTCATCCGGTCCGTACGAAGAAGGTTAGTTCGAGTCAGACGCTTTATTAACGCTCAACATCACTTTTCACTAACCAAATTTGATATGGCTGTTTTGGATAATCTTTCTAAGAATGAATTTATAGATCTATAAATTCATTGCTAAATATACATTACAAATGAGTTGACCTGTACTGGTTGCATGGTCTATGTTATGTAATATAAATGGGAGCGAGCACAATTCTTATTATACGATTGCCTTTTCTAGAACGTATTTATTTATTTATTTATTACATAACATACAAAACAGAATGCAATAACATTTACAACAATTATTAAACAACAACAACAACAACATCTATTGATTAATCAACATTTATTGTTTTTAAAGGTTATGTTTATCTGCCAGTTATGTTTGTATATCTGTTAGATAACCTTTTCTTTATTGACATGCTAGGTGTTTGACAACAGCTCACTTAATGTTAAGTGATGGTGTGGTCGGACCAGCCAGGCGGACTCCCAACTAGGCTGCTATAGTTTCGAACTAGATGTTAATAGAATCTTAAAAAGGTCGGCAACGTATTTGTAGTACCCCTGGTATTGCAGATATCTATAGGCGACAGTGATTACTTAACATCAGGCAACCCGTCAGCTTGCCACCTGTGGCATAAAAAAAAAAAGAACTCGTACTAACATTTTGCTGCAAATATTTTTGTCAGTTTCCAGCTCTGATGTAAGTATGTAACCAAACAACTTTTTAAAGGTAACTTACCGTGATATTATTCGTATCCAAATCGACACACGTGACATCTGGCGGAGGTTCGTACAAATCAAAAAACCTTGAATCGACCCCTATTAAATATGGTAAAGGCGCATGTAAAACTTCTGCTAATCCTGCAAACAAAAATCAACTCTATAATTTCTACTTTAAAGCACCAAATAGTTTGATGACTATAAGATTTAGAAAAATTAGGACTTAATTGATTGATTCAGGCGATACTTTGCGAAAGTTCACTTTGAGTGTTCATAATATATACTTAAGTTTATTTCCGCTTAACAGTCGTTTCAGTTACAACAGTGATGAGGAATAAATTTAACTAACATAACAATAATTTAAAAAACTTATCCGAAGCTTTACTCAGTATCTAAAAACTAAAATTGACATGAACTTAAAATAAATACCGTAGGACTATACACACAGCGCCATCTGGCCCCAAACTAAGCAGAGCTTGTGTGATGGAAGTCAGTGGATGGAAGGGCGTGGGTTCGATTCCCACTCAGGACTAACATTTGTGTGACTAACATCGATGTTTGTTCTGTGTCTGGGTGTACTGTATGTATTATAAGTATGTATTTACAAAAAAAAAAAAAAGTATTTAAGTATTCTACCAGTTATCTGTCTTCCATAGCACAGGCTCTGCTTAGTTTGGGGTCAGATGGCGCTGTGTGTAATGTCCTATGATATTTAGATTTTATTTAGATTTAGATAACTGATAGAATACATAAATACTTTTTTTTTGTAAATACATACTTATAATAAATACAGAACACCCAAAAACAGAACAAACATTTGTTTATTCACAAAATGTTTGCCCTAAGTGGGAATCGAACCCACGCCCTACAGCTCACAAGGCAGATATTAAAAAAAAAAAACTTAAAATCTAAAAAACAATATTAATCTAATTAAAATAAAATAATCAAAATAAACAAATCTTTATTATCTTCTTCTCGCTGCAGTAACCACTGGCCGACATCCTCAGGACGTGTTGACTCTTCGAACGTTTGTACGGGACTGAGAATATATGCATTATATGATATTAGAACTTACCTAGTGGACATAAAGGTATGTAAGGGCACTGCCATTTGAACGGAAACAGTAAGCTTGAAACAGCTTCAGATACAGCTGTCAACGTGTCGGGCCTGGAAAAGAAAACACGAGAGTTTCTAGAAAGTTCTCCATTACCAATCGATTTAATGTGTGCAAGATATTTAATACTATATCAATGTCATAAAATCTTAATTTTTTTTTTTTTAAACCTTAAAGTTGTTTTAAGTTTAGTTGTTAGACAGCCCTGTTGGCTCATTGCTAGTATGGTACTCAAAAAAGGAGGAGGTTCTTAATTCGATGTTTTTTTATATATGTTACGCGTTCATTCCGCCAATTATAAAAATTAATTTTGAAGATTTTTTTTTCCTTGATAGATCATTCAGAGGTAGTCCCATATAATTTTTACCGAAATCGATCGAGCGTACTTCTTACTTCTTGGACCGCATGGGAAAGTTCTGAGCATTTTAAAAAAGAAAGAAGAAAGAAAATGATTTAATTTTGTAACACCACCGAACACACAAAAACAACAAACAGTTACAAAATAGGGGCTCACCTCAGCATAATACTGGTCATACTAAGTGACATGACCAGCGCTGGTCTTCCGGTGAGCCCTTGTAGTTCAAACAACATAAACATAAAAATATACAAAAGAAATTACCAACAACAAAAACAATTTACAAAAACAAATATAATAAACGAAAAAAAAAACGATTTTGTGTACAAGTAAATGCCAAATGTTTTTTTCCTTACAAATAGGTTGTATCTGTCATTGCCGAAACTGTCTAAAAACAAAATAACGCCTATTGTGTTCTTAGGTACTGATTGTTATTCTAATATTAAATAAAGATCCAATTGCGGTTAAAAATGGCTAAGCCGTCTAAGAAAAAAAGGAAAGTTGAACAAGTTGTTCGGTCAGGTTTCAAAGTCAAGTCTCACCTGAGCGAGTGTATAAGTATTTTCTGCTCTGTGATAGCGAGCGCCAGCAGCAGTAAGCAGTTGTCTGGCCCCAAGTTGAGCAGTAGTTGCCTGAAGCTGGCACCACTCCGCACTAGCGGCTGGTCGTCTCCACGCGTCACAATAACTCGTGCGTGCGGGTTCGTCGGTGACAACTGGAAGACACCCCAAAATTAATTTATAATATTACATGTAACTTTGTGCGCCCCGCGGTGTACGATACAATATGGCCTATTTCGGAATAAAATATGGCCTATGTGGTAATCCTGGGTCTCAGCTACCTCCATACGAAATTCCATCCAAATCCGTTGAGTAGTTTTTGCGTGAAAGAGAAACAAACATTATCACAAACTTTCGCATTTATAATGTCAGTAGGATTTTTTTTGTGGCAATGTGCCGGTCAGATCTTTCGTAAAATCCATAAACGTTTCTAGAATGCTTGGTGGTAGATCTTAGCAGAAGGCCGTCTAGATAAGTATCACCGCAGTACCAGATATTCTGCCGCCAAGCAGGATTGTGTAAACATTACTGTGTTCCGGTTTGAAGGGTTTTTTTTTTTTTTTTTAATGGTTGAGAGGCCAGGTGTTTGACCACAGCTCACCTGATGTTAAGTGAAGGTGCGGTCGAAGATGGTAAAGCACACCTAGCCTGGAATGGAACTGGCTCTCAAGTGAGGCTGCCGGAACACACCGTTAGATGCTTGGCGGCAGATTTTCAACTTGAGGGTGGTAGCTAGCCAGCCGAGTACTAGAAAGTACCCTACCACCATGCTATGGTTTCCTCACGATGTTTTCCTTCACCGGCAGCTCAAGCTCATTGTTGGGGTTTGAACCCACGCCCTTCGGCATGCGAACCTACCGCGCTAACCACTGAGCTATCATTGCTACAAATGCTATCATTGGTACTGCAACTAAGGAACTACTAGACTGATGAGATTAACCATCCAACATCGAAAAAAGTGAACGTAGCGTAGGACGCCCTTAGATTCGATGGAATGACGATATACAAGGCAATAACTGGAAACAAAAAGCCAGAGATCGTGTAAGGTGATGTGAGAAAAGGCCTATGAAGCAAATGTTGGCCGATTTATTTAAATTAGCTGATGATGACGATAATAAGCTGCTATAGAACAGCTGACTTTTTTCCACAAAATCAGAGTTGTGTCCATAGTAAAGGCTACATAATGATGAATTCAATGACTCTTTCACTTTCGCTTAGTACACCTTAAGCTTTTAAATCTGTACAATTATATAAAAAAGTAGAAAAAAGTTTACCTGCAGTAGTATACTGGGCTCCGGAAAAGGTACCTCCTCCAACAAATGTGTGATGTACCGTTCAATAGGGACCGTTAAAGGTTGTTTACTCCACGACATTTCCTAAAAACAAAAAAGCAATATTGACGCATGACAGTAATATTGCACACGCAATTGGATATGAAAAGAAAAACTTTACCGATTCCAAAACCATTTCGAAATATTACATTCCTGTACATTATTGTTACGTTTAAAACTCTGTAAACTATGAGATGGGCTTTATTTTTAAAAAAAAGTCATAAAATAAACTTGACTTTCAATTGACATCTAATGACGTCACATAGTAGGTTGTATAGGTCTACTTTCAGTGCCTAAAAAGCAACGGCAAACTATAAGAAAATCTGTCAATGTCAAGTCAACGGCAGCCATAATAACTTTTTCCATACACTTACGTAGAGTTATTCGCTTTATTGATATAAATATCTGGAATAATTTACTTTAAATGTTACTCGGAATCTGATATCGCCTATAAGAGGGTATGATATAAGATTTGTTTACTTCTTGTCAATTGTCAAAGTCAATCAAATGTGTCAAAATAGCTATGTATACTTTTTTGTTTTTCATGGCAACGGCATACATATTCAGATAACTATATGACGTCAACACTAAAAAAATATTTAAAACATATTAAAAATCAACTACCGCATAGAAAGCCCAAATATTAAAATTAGTTTCATAAAATAAAGTTTACTATCAGTTAAAAACTTTACATATCGAATTGTTTGTTGCATTGTCGAATGTACTTACCAGTACGTAGAGTAGCCACCGTTCAAACGTATCGCTGAAAGGCCACCGTGACAGCAGACAAATGCATTTATTCACGTGCAAAGAATGCGTGTTCTGAGTTACACCCGCTCTCCAACCCAGTTGCTCAATTTGGTACTCTGTCAGTTGCGTATGTGGGTATTTCTCGTAGAACGTTACTGCCGAACCATACACCTGGAATTATTACTTATTTTCATCACAATAAAAAACAATATTACATTTTATGTACAACATGAAAACACTTAAAAATAAACACTAGAAGAGATAAATAAAATGAAATGAAATTTATTTATTTTTGTTCAAAAAAAACATATAACATGTAGGTAGGGACACAAAAAGACGGAGACACACAAAAAGAGATACTATACATATAATAACAAAACAAAAATACGAAGAAACGCAAAGTGGAATAAACGTCTGCCAGTTAGGACTGCGGCGGTAACCAAAACTTTCGAGTAACAAAACAATGCCCAGTACATCACATTCAAAGGTGAGACTCATTAGTCCTGTATTGTCTTTTTTATTTAAAAAAAAAATAAGACGATCGAGACGCTCATCTGATGGTAAGAGATAACGCCTGTCCATGACCATTGCAGCGATACACAGAACTTTGAATAACATAACAAAGTCCAGGTCATAAACTGTATGTGTGCCAAATTTCATCTAAATCCGTTCAACAGTTTTTGCGTGAAAGCGTAACAAACATTTATCCATCCATCCTTACAAACTTTCACAATTATAACATTACTAGCTGCGCCCCGCGGTGTTACCCGCTACAAGATTTCGGGATAAAAAGTAGCATATGTGTTAATCCAGGGTCTCAGCTACCTCCATACCAAATTTCATCCAAATCCATTCAGTAGTTTTTGCGTGAAACAAACATACATCCAAACTTTCACATTTGAAATATTAGTGGGATATAAGTACAAAGTAGGATACCTTATCGGTAGCGTCAGCAACTGTCAGTACAAAAGTAGAAAACACAGG
This sequence comes from Biston betularia, assembly GCA_905404145.2. Classification (NCBI taxonomy): domain Eukaryota; kingdom Metazoa; phylum Arthropoda; class Insecta; order Lepidoptera; family Geometridae; genus Biston; species Biston betularia. Next base: position 5,841,520 of record FR989877.1, read on the forward strand.
CCTCGGAGTGGCCGCGTTGTTGGGCCAGAGTTCAAGTGTCGCTCCCATCGGCAAACAGAACAACGGCACCTGTGTAGGAAACACTAAACTACGCCGGTCGACCGTTGGATACCTGTGGAAGAAATTTTATTTCAGCGACATCTAACGGTCAAAAAATATTTTTATTTTTAACTAGCGGCCTGTCCCAGCTTCGCACGGGTGGGCATTTATTTTTTTAATTAAATCTAGCAATAATTATATAGCCTTACTCATATCAGGGAGAATATAGAAAGAAAGAAAGAAAGAAAGAAAGAAAACATTTATTTTGCCACACACAACACTACAACAACAAAAAACACACTACAAATAAAAGATTAGAAAAATAAAAATAACAATAATAATGAGTGGAAAGTTGTCGCTGTAGTGTCCAGTGCGACAAAAAAGGTTAGTTCTCAGCATTATTGCTGCCGATTTTTCAGCAGCGCTGGTTTTCAGAACTAACCTTTTGGGACGCACGAGACTGAATAAAAAAATACATAAATACATAGCATTCTACAGGTAAAATATTTTTTGAAATTGTCCAGTAGTTTTTGAGTTTATTCGTTACAAACATACAAAAATACAAATCTTTCCTCTTTTTAATATCCTATCAACACTATAGTGTAGACAGGTACGCGTTTGATCACATCCTATATGATGTAGTCTAGCGTGGTGAACGCTTACCTAGGAGGAAATTGTTTATTTCTGTACTTGAGGACACTCATATTGTAGGTAATTTAGACAACGAGTATGCAGATTGCAGGTCCTGACAAAGAGTTCCACAACCTCGTCGTGCAAATAAACTATAAAATAAATAAATATCGTAGGACTATACACACAGCGCCATCTGGCCCCAAACTAAGCAGAGCTTGTGTGATGGAAGTGAGATAACTTATAGAATACATAAATACTTTTTGTAAATACATACTTATAATACATACAGAACACCTAGACACAGAACAAACAACAATGTGGAGCCGAAGCGCCTAGTGCACAAATGGAGAATGTCCACCATGTACGGATGACGTATATGCATACCCGTACATACATACATGGTACATGGTATAATTCTAAGTTTTTTTTTTTATGTGAAGAATAATGAGACGAACGAGACGCTCTCCTGATGGTAAGAGATAACGCCTGTCCATGACCATTGCAGCGATACACAGAACTTTGAGTAATAAAACTAAGTCCAGGGCATCGCTGCTTTGGTGCCCATTACTTTGAGACTTTCGATGGTTAGTCTCAACAGCCCTGTAATTTCGCTAGCTGCAGTACCTACCCTTCAACCCGGAACACAGTAATGTTTACACACTACTGCTTGGCGGCAGAATATTTGGTACTGCGGTGGTACCTACCTAGACGACCTCCTGCTAAGGAGATCTACCACCAAGTAGAGAAAAAAAAAGTTTAATTCATGAGTAAACTAATTACAGACTTTATCTATATGACGTCACATGTTTTGCAAAATTATTTAATTAAAAACGCAGTTTCTAGATTTGTACATCTGTAGACACGAAGAAGTTAGGTCAGTCACATAATGTCATGCTTTGTTGACCCCTAGAAATGTGACTTATGGAATGGCCACTAGGATAAATTTACTAATTTATTAATTTCGTTTTTTTCATTACAAGGTAAACATAATAAAACACTAGAATACATTGAAAACCAAAATGAACATTAATACGTCAATATATTATTTTTACTCCATACAATAATAAATCCATCCATCTCCATTCTATATACAACACCGTTGTTGATTAATAAATAATCATATAAATAGTTTAGAATTTAATGGAAACAAAATCTGACTTCTTATTAACTACGAGGATCGTAGTTGCGAATGGCAAACCGCCGCACAATGCTAAATGCACCACATTTACATCTTTTTTTTATAAATTACATTTAGTAACAAAGGTCCGATGAGTTCACGCACCGGTAACGCCATTGTAGTCAATGCTAAACGCTAATTAGTCTGAGTCATTGTGAGAAAGTAACGTCAATTAACATTTAATTCGAACACCTAGTTCTAAATTTCAGCGCATTTATTTAACATTCATAGACGGTAAGTATGTCATCACCTACGGAGCCGAAACGAAGTTCAAAGTTTTCTTAGGAATCGTATCCGGAACGTAGTATTCTACCTAAACTAAAGACCATAGCCCAACGCATTAAAAGCTGAAGTGGCAGTGGGCAGGACATGCCAACATAGCAGGACAACCGGTGGGGTAGACGTGTTTTGGAGTGGAAATCGCGAATTGGCATACGTAGCGTAGGACGCCCAGAGATTCGATGCAGTGACGATATTTGTAGGGCTGCTGGCCATAGATGAAACCGAAAATCCGAAGCGTGTCTTGGGAGATGCCTATGTCCAGCAGTGGACTACGATAAGCAGATTTTTTTACATAAGAAATAGGATTACGTTAGACCGTATCTCACTTGATGTTAAGTGATGATGCGGTCTAATATGGAGCACGTCTAGAAGATACCGATTCACTCTCCACTTGAAGACACCCAGATTACATCCAACGGGGAACACCCATTCCACCAGGTAGCGCATTCCACTGTCCAGCAGTGCGCACAATTAACGAAGAATCAAATCGATTAGTTTGTTTCGAGAATAATGTAATTTGTAATGGGTAAAAAAGGTAACCTATATTTGAACTTAAGAACAAGGAAAAATGTGTTTTATGTCTGTACTGTTAACCATTGAAGAGTTCCTTCGTGTGGAGCCAATCCTGAATGTTGACACGGGTCACGCTCACCATGGAAATGAATTGCCACCTAAACTGATCTAAAGAGTCAAATTTCAAGACGTTGAATAAGTTCTCGATAGCCTTTATATGCTTTCTATTTATCCCATGAAAATACACGGTTTTTATATGTATAAAGCAGACGAGAACATAATATGGCTCGGTTTTACATCAAAGTATTTGTTATTCATAAAGATAATGCTTTTTCAATTAGTTAAGTTTAATTTTACTTGGTGGTAGATTTCTTTAGCAGGAAGTCGTCTAGGTAGGTACCACCGCAGTACCAGACATTCTGCCGCCAAGCAGTAGTATGTAAACATTACTGTGTTCCGGTTTGAAGGGTACTGCAGCTAGCGAAATGACTACTGGGCTGTTGAGACTAACCATCGAAAGTCTCAAAGTAATGAGCGCCAAAGCAGCGATGCCCCGGACTTTGTTTTGCTACTCAAACTTCTGTGTATTGCTGCAATGGTCATGGGCATGCGTTATCTCTTACCATCAGGAGAGCGCATAGTTCGTCTCATTACATTTACACAAAAAAAAAAAAGCTACTAATCCAATTAAATTCCAGCTCGGTATAAAGATTTAAGCGATAACATCATTATGTTTAAGTACCTGAATAAAACTTCCGGTTTGTAAGCGATTAGCGGTGGACGGTTCATTGACTTCTTGTAACAGAGAAATACATCGCTTCCCATTAGACCTGTAATAAGAAATATCATTCACATTTTATACATTCTAATGATCTGACACGTTTGTGAATGTACATATATTGAAAGGGTTTACATGAGATTTAGTATAGAGTAAAAGCACAACTTTTTTGCCAAAACATTAACTGTTTCTATAAAATAAATAAGGGACCATCCATAAATTACAAAAGCAAAACAGCGCACACTACACTGCATAAATGTAATCCAATATATTACGTACAAAATAACCGGAGTGCAATCATTATAGTGTGGGGGACAGAGAACCACAAAGGTACCCACTTTTTTTTTAATTTAAGCATGAAACCTTTTTTGTATTTATTTATTTAGTCAAAAAATATTTGTATTTTTTTATTTCCCACTTCCGAACATAAACTTATCAAAGATTATGATTAATTTGATTAACTTTCCTCTTCCTATAATGTAGTATAGTAAATAAAAATGTAATTCAAGTTGACAAAAGTCTCGGACCCGGTGTCTGTTGGGCGTATATATATAATTTAAAAAAACGGTGCAAATTAGCTCAAAACGCCATCTATTGCCCAAAAATACCAACCTTTATTCAAGTTCTTGGCGATCATACAGAACGCGTGCGGCGGTACCTCGCCTTTACTTGCGACGATCACACACACATCGACAACAACCAGCGCGTTACAGGGCGCGGTTGAATGGGCACGTCTATAAGTTATGTACGTTTTCGCGGTAGAATTGTTGACGTTTGCAAGTCGACCGCCGACAGATTGAAGGACCATCTCCGCGTCTGCCATGAGACGTTCTCTGCCGTCGTACATGACACCTGTAAAAATAGTTTTAAATTAGCAATTAGATCTATAACGCATAATTCATTGAGACATTAGCGTAACCAATTACTAAATCCTAAAAAAGCTTTGTGAATCTGATTATCATATTACAAGATTGACTTAGTTAGCTAGATGGCGGATGACCAGCTATTGTAGTCCAATAAATAATTATGCGTTAGATTAACTTGTTATCATGGTATTACTTTTTTTATTACTGTGGATGATTTTCAAAAAAAATCGAAAGAAGTTCGAATAATCGAACACGGACTAGGTTTTTTTTTTATGCCACAGGTGGCAATCAAGCTGACGGGTTGCCTGATGTTAAGCAATCACCGTCGCCTATAGATATCTGCAATACCAGGGGTACTACAAATACGTTGCCGACCTTTTAAGATTCTATTAACATGCCTTTTGAAGAACCCAATGTTGTAACTCCGCGGGAATACGGAAGAAGGAAGATCATTCCACAATTTGCAAGTGTATGGCAAAAAAGATCGCGTGAATCGCACAGTATACGATTTCCATGGATCAAGAACATGTGGATGAGCTTTGATACGATGGCGGCGGCTAGTGCGGTGATGGAACCGTGACGCCGGCATAAGATCGAATAATTCTTCAGAACACTCCCCGTTGTACATGCGGTAGAATACGCACAGAGACCCGACGTCTACGACAACGACTACGACGAGACGACGTCGACCCGAGGTATGTTTTTCTCGACTCCATATTCGGGTGCCCAATCGGACTATTTTATTAATATAGTATTTCATAGTCTATAGTGGTTTTCTTTGAGTGGGCTGTCTCTTTAGAAATGTAACACGATAAATATTTTCAGATAATGTATATGACATTAGTTACTATGGCAAACGGTTTAGCAAAGATGCGTATTTTCACTTTAATACTAATGCTATTGTAACACAAAGAAGCTTTAAACTGTATCTCGTTATAGTATTCTAGAGCATAAACAAGAAAAAATCGAGCAGAGCTCGCAACAAAAATTTGCACAGGCCAAAAAAAAAATGACTAAACAAATGTTCACATATAGTAAAGCTCTATAGGTGTACAATGTACAGCCTACATGTATTATTTTATTTAGCATTTGACCGCCATCTCTCCTGAATGCAGTCTACGGTGATTCATGATTACCTAGAAGAAATCATACACACGAGATTTCAAAACGCACTGGGGCCATTGATACTCTGTCTCACACGAGATTTCTTGGCAAAGACAAGTACAGCGTTTATATGGTTATACGTACATTCAGTTTATTCCAACAGATCAAAATGAGCGCGTCATACCTCGTTGGTTTTTACACGACGGCCCAAAAAAAGAAGTGCAATGTTTTCAGGGTCCATGTATGCACATATGTGAGTTTATTTATTCCATCATAACTTTTAAATGGCTTAACAGATTTGGATGTATGAGGTATCGTTAGAATCCTTACGTCATAATAAGTGAAACTAGCAATATATTTTTTGAAAAAAAAAAAACATCATTATTTTGGTCATCGTGTTTTTAACTGAAACTGGCATAGAGAAATACCATTCCAGGAAAGTCGAACGCCGCTTTAACACATTATATATTAGTTTTTTTTTTCTTAATAGGTTCGCGATTGACCACTCCTTGCCTAATGTTAAGCAGTAGATAAAGCATGTTTACCTATAAGAATTCTATTTACCTACTTAAGATTTGACAACACTCATATTGTACTATACAGGGAACACAGACTCCGGCAGAGATCCACAACTTCACTATGCGAATAAAAAATGTGGAATCAAAACGCTTTGTGCGTACTCATAGAGATTACCAAACCAAACTATCAATTGGGAAACATACAATCAAGCAACGAATCCCACAATTTAGCAGTTTGCAAAATAATAGTAGGATCAAAACGTAACACTAGCGGACGCCTCGCGGTTTCACCCGCGTAGTTCCCGTTCCCGTGTGAATACAGGGGTAAAAAGTAGCCTATGTCACCCGGGGATAGTGTGGCTTCCCAACGGTGAAAGAATTTTTGAAATCGGTCCAGTAGTTATTAAATTTATTCGTTACATACAAAAATACAAATCTTTCCTCTTTATAATCCCACTAACATTATAAATATGAAAGTTTGGATGAATGGATGGATGTTTGTTACTCTTTCACGCAAAAACCACTGAACGGATTTAGATGAAATTTGGTATGGAAGTAGCCAAGACCCTGGATTAAAACATAGGCTACTTTTTATCCCAAAAACATGTGGCGGGTAACACCGCGGGGCACAACTAGTATTAGTATAGATAAACCGACGTGGTATCATAGTGGTTCTTGGTAAGAACGTCATACATATTTAGCACGGAATAATGCCTATTTCTATACACAAACCATCATTATGCATTACGTTTATTATAATCTCGGCTAACGGGTGTCAGATGTCTTGACAAATGACTCAAAATGATGTAGAAATATTTCATACCATTTATTATGGTTATACCTCATCATTACGAGGTAATTTCTAACAGTAAACTATCGTGCAGGTGTACATTACGCCTAGATAATGAATGACAATAAGGGCTAACAATAGCTTGTGTCTAGCTAGAATAGAATCTTATGCTTTCATAAATAGAGTTTAAAGTTGATAATCACTGAACAAGTTGACCACCATACGCTGGGTTTAAATACAGTGTAAACTCTTTATAACATTATTCTTTATAACGATAAACTCTCTATAACATAGAAAAGATCACATTTTGGTTGGTTTACCTTAAAACCCACACATTGATACACTCTTTATAGCGCAGCAGCCATTCTCTATTACGAAGAAATGTGTTCATATTTAGACACAGAAAATCGTCACGGTGTTATTGTTTATGTTATCTTATCAGGTTAGAAAAGATGCCGACTAAACCTTAGAGGCCCCAAACAAAGTTTGCTTTTGTTGTTGTTAATTGCCTTGAACATGTGCTTGGTTTGCTTGAAAGAATGATCTCGAACTAAACTCCTACCTATCGTATTATCAGTCGTGAACCAACTTTGAAACTGTTAACATGGCCAGTAAAAGAAAAGCGTTAATTTAAGCGTTAAAAAGAAAATTATTGTTAATTTGGTTGTTTTTCTTTCTTCACTCCATATAACGGTAACTCTCTATAACGATAAAAAATGCTCGGTCCCTTGAGTTTCGTTATAAAGAGTTTACACTGTATTTATAAATTTGCCGTGGAGATTATAACATCGCCTTGAAACATAAATCTAGCAATTATACATAATACAAGTAGGTACTTGGTTATATTAGATAATCTTGTTTTTTAAAGATAAACGCTCCGCATACAGAGGGATTCATGACCTTTGTCAACTAAAGTGGCCAAACGAATGAACTAAATATTTTCTTAACCAAACAGTTTTGTACATGATACAGTATTATAAGTCAAGTGTGTGGTTCGGAAGAGAATTGGAGGATACCGGTCTCTGCAATTATATTTTGTCAAGTCCAAATTCTAACAGGGCAATCCTTATATAACCTTATACAAGTTGGCATAAAGTCCAAATTCTAACAGGGCAATCACCTTATATAAGTTGGCAGAACTAGGTCTAAGAAGACCTAATTCTGTCAACTGGATAAATTTGTAGTTGATTTATGTATTCTTGTTTTGTATTTTATTTTTTTGTTGTCGATTGTTGTTATGGTTTGATAAGGCGATATGGTCGCTTAACGACAAAGCCAAAATTAAATTTCAAAAAAAATTAAAGTCAAATAATAATAATAATAAGTGGGGTCATTGTAAATACTATGTAATACATTGAAAAAAATATCAGCAGCATCATTTAGGCAAGATTTTTATTCACGATTTCAGATTAGCCCCGTATAAATAGGTGTAAACGATACTCGCACACCAAGAGTTACTTAATTGCCCCACACAATGTGGGTTCTTTGGTTTACGCCGTAAATCTTTGGGCTTTCATTTAGCCTGTGTTCATTTCCTTTTGCATTGTTTTAGATTTGTATATTTTTTTGGTTAAATAATTATTAGAGACCATTTTACACTGCTCTATCTAGCCTTGATGTAAGGGTTAACTAACTGGGTAACTGGTTTCTACGGTAGCGATGATAACTCAGTGGTTAGCGCGGTTAGTTTGCACGCCGAAGGGTGTGGGTTCAAACCCCAACAATGAGCTTGAGGTAGCGGTGAAGGAAAACATCGTGAGTAAACCATAGCATGGTGGTAGGGTATTTTCTAGTACTCGGCTGGCTAGCTTAAGTTTAAAAACCGGTGGCCAAGCACCTACCTACCGCAACATATTCTGTAGAAATAAAAATCTTCGATATCCATCTATCTATACTATTATAAGGAGAAGATTTGATTGTTTGTTTGTATTGAATAGGCTCCGAAACTACTAGACCGATTTCAAAAATTCTTTCACCGTTGGGAAGCTACACTATCTCCGGGTGACATAGGCTACTTTTTATCCCTATATTGCCATGGGAACGGGAACTACGCGGGTGAAACGTCCGCTAGTAAATTATAATCGGAGAACGGAACCCTTAGAAATTACGTTAGCTAATCTTACCTAACACATTCAATTCTAGATACATAAATGTACATTAGGTACCTCGCCGTAGACTATCTAACGGGATTATTCGGCTGAATCGCTTGACTCAACTATGAAACACACGAACGTCATTTGGAAGCCGCAAAAAGTTACCCGTGCCGATACAAAAAGCCGAATCAAAGCGTCGCTACTAGAGCGCGATGATAAAAAGCGCGCACGCCCTAAAGAACGTTCGGTGTGGTGCAAATATAACAGTATAACAGCTTTGGTAAAAATATTAATTAGTACATTTTTAAAATATCTTGTAACAATTGACTTAATATTTTTTTACAGCGTCATCTAGCGAAAAACCAAGCAAAGCACGTAGGTACCATAGCAACCAGACAACTAATTGAATATTTATATACTTTTTTTTTATAAATACATACTTATTTCTTATCACTTTATAGTATGTGATTAAGTCAATGTTTGCGTACTTCTTCTAAACTACGCAACGGAGTTTGATATATTGTCATTTACGCATTTTTACGGATTTTTGTACATACCTACACTTTTGTATAAATAGAGAAATACGTTTTATGATCGAATCACCTATATTAATTACATCCGTGCAAAGCCAGAGCGGGACGCTAGTAAATCAATAATACATGTCTGTCCTACGTGGGAATCGAATGCCTTACACAAAAAACCCCAGTTATAAACATAATTGTGTTCAAATTGTGAAAGTTTAAAAATTACATCGAGGTCAAGGATAAGAGCCTGATATCTTTGTATGTATGTATTTTTTTACTTTATTGATTCAACCATTCAGCCTTCACGAGCTTGGTGACATTTATTTCTATATCAATAATAACAAACATCGCAACTAACCGAAACGAAAATGGGTACTGAATTATTAGCAACGTCCATACTGTTATAATTGTACCGAGCCCAACCTAAGCCATATCTGCGATATCTGTTCTGTTACAAACTATATCAGTTGTGGTTTTTATCTCTACGTCTGACGTAATGCGAAGAATGGCTCATTCTATTTTGATGGGTTTTCTTTCACTCATGTTTTATAATTTTGTAGCCGGTTTTATCTTGATTATTTATGCGTACGCTAGCTCTATCTAAGGTGCGATACGATAGAATCAAAATTTGTATTCCGAAAAGGAAACGCCTTCTGCGCTAGCGTTTTTTTATGGTTGATAGTGTCTAGTTGTTTGACCACAGTTCACCTGATGTTCAGTGATGGTGTGGTCGAAAATAGTAAAGACACCTAGCCTAAAATAAAACTGACTGTCAAGTGAGGCTGCCAGAACACACCGTTAGATTTTCCATATGACGTCAAATTGCAACAAACAACAACTGTCAGATTCCAAATAAGGTTATACAGTCCGCTTTTTTTTATTGCTGGCTACAGACTAAGCGTTTGACCACAGCTCACATGATGGTAAGTGACGATGTGGTCGAAGAAGATAAATACACCGAGATTGGAATGTAAACTTAAATTAACCGACCCGAAACACACCGTTTGGTTCCTGGCGCCAGTTTATTCCCGTGTACTAGAAAGGTCGAGAGTACCCAAGTAAATTTTCCTTCATCGGCAGCTCAAGTTCAATGTTGGGATTTGATCGCGCAGCCATCGATACGAAAGTCTCGATTAAGCTACACCGAAAATCCCTCTGACTAGACCCCACCTCTAGATCCCTCTTCTATATTACTATATCAACGTATCCGATAACTTGGTTAGGTAATCTTTCCTGTGGCAGCCCACAATCAGATTACATTTTTGTTACCTCCGGCAACCGTTCCTAAAACTCATTGTTCCAGTAGTGGAAGTATAGCTTTCCAAAACAGGTATTGCGAAGTCATTCTAATCCGATATTAATTTCCGCCAATGCATATGTATTAGTGTTGCCATTTCTGGCAGTGATTAGGTTACGCCCAGTTATTTTATCCTTAAATAGGTGTAGTATTAAGTATATGATATTCTAAAGATCGATTTAAATAAACGTTATTTTACTCGACTGTCCTGATAGCTTGTTTGACAGTAACTCTGCCTCACGAGAAGCGCATAGTTTTTTATTACATTTATGCGAGTAACGTGTTTAATCTAATTTTTAAATATTAATGGCAAAATGACCTGTAACTGTGCGTGTTATTAAAAAAATATTTGCATTTGTTTATCCTGTGTTATAATTTTTATTAATGTTTACTTACCTAAATTTTATGTTTAAAAATGTATTTATAAAAATAAAATAAAAGTATTTTATAATTACATATTTGGAGAGAGAGAGAATTATCAATTTTATAAGAATTTAAATTTTTTATTTTATTTTATCAAATCTTGTACGAATAGGTATACAGGGTTATAAAGCTTGGAGTGAATTAAGCCGAAAGGAGGTCTTTGTACATTAAAAACAATTTTTAATATGATCACAACCATCCCAAGAAATAATAAGCTGCTTCATACATTTGGTCGAGGGTAAACATATTTTTTTTCTATAGAACAATTTTTTACGATTTCAAAATTGTGCCTATTGTAAAGTTTGTTTATAATGATGGGTACAATAGCTACACCCCATGCATACAAAAAACAGACGACGTTAGCTATAAAAAATAAATTGTAATTTCTGATCATAATGTAATAATAAAATAAAGCTTATAAAAACGACCTAGACACAGGAGCGGTTGAAATGGGAAGCCGATGATACGCAAGATGATCTTATCTAGTCGATGAAATCAGATATCCACAGAGTTCCGTCATGTAGGTCAATTTGCTCCTACATCCATTTCTAACGCCCCACGCAAATGGTATTAAAGTTAACGAGTTGGTATCACAAAACTAGTAGGAGTTTCGTTATTTGGAACAGTATCATATATTTTCTCGTTTATAGTTTTGTAGTGTTGTGTACCAAAATAAATGTATTCTTTCTTTCTTTCTTTCTATTCTCAATCTCAGCAAAGTTCCCCTTCGTATACTCGTTGACAAACGTTTGAAACTAAAGACACGACTTTTTGAGTCGCTTTCATAGGTTTAAATCTACTCGAGAGCCAAATCGGCATAACGCTAGTTAACGAATTGACTGAAATAGCGAATCGAACTCGATAATAACTATCATGCGAAAGAAAAGGAACGATTGCAGTATAAAAAGAATTGCTATATTATGAATCCAATTTTGATCATTTTTATGTAAAGCATGGAGCCTTACATGAAAATTCTGTAATCGATAATCTGTCTTATGTTATGTCAGATAAGGTCTTATCAAATTAAACAAAAATATGGCAGTTACACAAGTTCGTGCATGTCATACATCGATTTTTGAGGTTCCGAAAAATAAAACCTTTTTTAGCCTATTTATGCCTTACAAAGTCCTAAAAATAAAAAGGTTTAATGTATTGCTACAATATTCACATGTTCTGACAATGACCCTTAGCAGGTCTCTAGCAAGATATTTTTTTTTTATCCTATCTATTCGAAAAGTGGCGAAGGATTCCTCGATAAGTGCGAGCAAAATGGGTCATTACGACGCACTTAATAACAGTGATGAAATGACTTTTGAATTTGGAACACTAATTAATTAAAAAGTTTCAATTCACTTCGATAAAGTTCTGGCCGGTAATAAAAAAAGCGCGCTTGCCAACAAGGCATTGGCTTGGAGTTTTGGCGGGAACGCGGGAAGAGTCGTGTCGCTCCGTTGTATTTTTTTCCAAAACTTGTGTTTTGTCGAGTGTTTATGCATAAAAATGGTGGTGTTTTATTCATAAAGTGCTGAATTATATGCGTGAGTGTGGGAAAATGATATAATGTGGTGAAACATGACTTTTCGTGGTGCTTCCAAAACTCCATCGAAGCTTTATAGTAAAGTTGCCACTACTTTACTAAAGCATGACTGGACTTGACTGACACAGGACTGGACTTGACTAAGACTGGGCTTTGACTATAACTAGCTACGAGGATACTTATTTAACTTTTGTAACTTGAAAATATATCAATACTTGACACTGGCAAATGCTAAAACGCGACGCCAAAACCAAAGAAAAATAAAAAAAAATGGCATTGGCTAAATGAAAAAAAAAATACGCGGGAACTTTTTATTCGTTTTTTTTTATTAGTTTATATCAAAATATTACAGACAATTATTATTTGATTCACAAAAATTGAATAAAGGATGAGTTCTAGCAGTGAAAGTGAAATATTAACACCAGAAGGTGTACAATCTATCATAAATAATTTAGTAAGTAAGTAAGTAAGTGTCACTGGATATATTAAAATGATTAAAAAATAGTGTCCAGAATGTATGTTTTTACCGTAGTCGGGTTATAGTTTTTAAACTTTAATAGATATAAACGTTACCGATATCAACGAGAGGCGGGCGATCTTTCCCGCGTCGAATGCAGAGGAAGCACTCCGGTGACCGCATGGACCCATGATTCAAATCAGCTGGAAGGCCGGTCGGAGTTAAAGCCACCAGCTCGAAATCACTCGGAACTGTCTCTTCTAGGCCTGGAAACACTATACCTGTAAACAAAATTTAACATTACTGAGATGCTTATTTTTACAATGCAATGTGACAAGTTAAATCGAAATAGTCATTATTGTTTACATAATTATGGTAGCCTAACCATCGTCGCATAATAATTTAGACCATACATAAATTTACTGAATTAAAAACCAAAGTTGAAGCAAGGAACTTTATGCCCTTGTCCTTTATTGTTCCGAGAAAGAAACCGACTTCAGTTTATTGGAGATCAATTTGTTTGACCGCCTGGTTCAATAAGTGTTATTATACCTACAAGCTTCCTTACGCGTGACTCGACTCGTTTTTGCCTTTTAAAGACAATGTACGACCTTACATAAAAACTAGGTGTCATTGTATGGTTTACAATGAAAATCACCTTGATTTTAAGACTAAGATCACGATTTATAATAATCATGACGTAAAAATATGAAATAAATACCAGTTGACGTACAAATTCTAATTTTTAATAGAGGCCCGTTTGGGGAACGCTCTTCGCCCCTTTGCAACTCAGAATGCGTGAAAACTGTAGAAAATTATGTGCAGCCGTAGCAGCAGAAAATATTTTTTCCTTTCTATCTTCAGTAGTATTCTGATTTTTTAAGACATGCATGGTATTTTTCTTTTTGTTTTCTAAGACTGCTGTCACACTGCTGACTGCTGAACACGTTTTGGTCAGTCAATTAGAATAGGCACAGTTAACAAAAAAAAGGTTTTTTTTATCCGAAATACCTATGGCTATCTTGGCATTCTAAATTAGATTTTCATATTGCTTTATTGCTATAAATATTTACTGCTCGGCAAAGACCTCTCTCCCTTTTTCATAACGAAAGGATATCGAGTAAATGTCTGAGAACATTTCACACAACGCCATCTAGCCCCAAACAAACCAAAGCTTGTCTCTACTATGGAAACCAGACAACTGATTACATAATTATATATATATTTTATTTCATTATAAAATACATACAAAACACCCAAACAGAAAACAAACAATTATACTCGTCACGCAAATGTTTGTCCTGAGTGGGAATCAAACCCGCGCCCCACAGCTTTTCAAGCAAATATACTAGCAAATGAGCTAACAACCAACAAGTTACAAGTCACCAAGTTGCGTATAAATTATCAAATGAATATGTTATAATTGGGGAATTGGAGTTCTATTCATAAAAGTAGTTTCGTGTTTACATAAAATTCTGATCATTTTTTAAACTAAGCTGTACCTATATCGACGTTTCAAACTAATCTGACATCGTGCAAAGGTTACTCTATTACTTCAGCAGTGCATCACAGTCTGTTCTGCCCTTGACGTAAACACACTATCTACGCCAGACTAATTAACAATTCATTACAAAAGAACGCGTGCTTTGTTGCGTCATAACAATGTGGTTCTATTGACATGTCTAGAGGTTCAAGCCAACGAGGCAATGAACCTTGCACCCACAATTATCAGATTCAATGATTTCAACAAGCAATCGATAGAACGTGAATCATGTCGGTCAAACGTATAAAGCCCTTTGTAGACCAATTTAGAAGGCGGTAAGGGCTTCTCTAAACAAGTGCAGCACTGAGAGGCTGCTATCTCCATGGGGTTTCATCAATAAAAAAGTGGTGCCATCTATTGAACTAACGCTTCACTACTACAAAGTAGTCAATATAAAGCTATAATAGAGTCAAACTCATTTGGTGGTAGACCTCCTTAGCAAGAGGTCATCTAGGTAGGAACCGCCGCAGTACTAGACATTCTACCGCCAGTAGCTGCAGTACCCTTCAAACCGGAACACAGTAATGTGTACGAATTAAGAAATTTTGAAGAGCCGTCTTTTCTTATGTTATTAGTTGGTGCAAAAAAAGAAATGATAGCTTTATCGGACCTTGATTTTATTACAAAAAAATATTACTCTGTAAGCATTATCCAGGGAGCAAATAGACAAATACATTAGTATGGAAAAACGCTATAACTAGAAAGAAAAATAAAGATTTTTTAAAGAATGCCCACAATTTTAAATACATGTCACCAAATTTCACTTGTTTAAGCATTTTTTCTTTTTTTTCTTTTAAGTTTTACTTTGGCAGTACTTATTTGTTTAAACAAATATGATTATGTTTTTGTATAGTTTGTATTAATAATAACCCCCATAGTCTTCTTTAATGATTTGAATTTTAATGTATTAATTAAAATAAAAACTTACTTAAGTAAATTACATAAATTAAATGATAAAAAATAATGAATTGAAATAATTATTCAAAACACCAATTATACTGGAAAATATTTTTGCCTAATGTATTGTCTACTATCAGTTCAATTATATTACCATACCAGTGTGAATGGTCCCAGAACCATCACATTTCTGGGACAGGATCCTGTATCTATTCCTGTACTGTAGTGTCTAGGACTTGTAACCTAAAGGTAGATTGATGGGGCTCCTTACAATAAACTAGCTGCGCCCCACAGTATTACCCGCTACATGTTTTTAGGATAAAAAGTAGCCTGTGTTAATCCAGGGTCATGTTAATCAATCCTACCTCCATACCAAATTTCATACAAATATGTTCAGTAGTTTTTGCGTGATAGAGTAACAAACAAACATCCATCCATCCAAACTTTTACATTTATAATATTAGTGGGATATAAACCTGCACTGCCTGTGTTCCCATCCATGTGTAATCAAATTTGTTGTGACCCTACCAATGCTACTTTGGATTCTCTTCGAGCTATTCATTTATGGATGTTCTTGGCACACAGAGGTTTTATTGTTATTCAAAGTGGGGGTGATAAGTCCTGCACTGACTTGGGAGTGTTTTGTGCACTTCCCCCTACCAGCATTTACCCGAGTCAACCCAGCTCCTTGAAGTATTGGAGCGAGGCTCGGGGCCACTGGCATAGTATCGTACTGGCATAGTGAGTTGGGTGGAATGTTTGACAATGACATGAATGATAGCAAAGCAGCTTCATGCAGCAAGGTACCAATCAAGTACATTATTTTATTATTTAGCCAGGTACAGCATAAATACAGCTAGTATGAAATAAATATATTTCAGAGTAAATTTCAGCACCATCCAGCCACAAAATAATTGTAAACAAAGTTTGTATTATGACTATAGGAACCAGATAACTGATGACATACAGTATACATACCTACATAAATACATTTATATTAGAAACACCCCGATGTATAACAAACTTCTAAATTCATTACATATCCTTAGTGTGGGTTGAACCTATACACTTACAGATTAGGAAGCACTACAAAACAAGCTAGCAGGACATTTATATATTTTATTGACAGATTTTCAATCTTATAATTATTTATTATTTAAAAACATTAGCTAGAATAATTATACAAAACAGTTTTTAGTAGATACTGAACTGAGGACATACAAGTGACCTAGAGAATTCATTGAGCTCTGCTGGACTTCAATGATTAATCACTTCCTGAGTGACATATTTACTCATACTATATTAGGAGCATAGTATCATGTAGACATTAACAGACATGTGTAAAATATATACTTACCTACGTCCTACATGTATTAATTCATATTTTTATCATGAGTTAAAGCAAATGACGCTAGATGTTTGTACCTAATAACCTTGACTATAATATCAAGACTTTTTAAATTAAATTATATTTAAAATTAACAACAAAAAAGCAGTTGATAACTAGTTATAGGTATATATACGTTTTCGTTGTATAATCTAATAATTTCAAAAGCATCCACATATTAAGATTAAACCTTTTTTGGCTTTTATTTATTGCAATTTACAGTAAGACTTACCAATATCTGTGATAGGAGCTTTTGTACTATATCCTTTTAAATGTCCAGAATCAGAGTCATCTAGTAATTCAGGCTTCTCCGGCAGTCCGGCAATCACAAAATAATCGGCTACTCTTTTATCATCCATCATCAACCAATTTATCTACGAAAAACAAGCAACTTTTTTTGAATGCTAGGTTTTATTTAAGGAAAATTATAACCTATTATTTATTAATACATAGTTACATAGATTTAATAATATTGCAACAATTATATAAATTAATGAATTGTACTTCAGTCGAAAGTAACTTTAGAACTCATGTTTATTGCGAGTTTTGAAGACGTAAAATTACTAACAAGAAACCTCAAAAGTGAACTTACAAAATTGATGTCTCAGTTATCAAATTGAACACTAATGCATTGTTTTTCACATGATATTTTAATCATAATTCTTTTATTACTAATTTATTGCATAGTCACAACATTTCATGGCTAAACCCAAGTAACAAGAAGAAATTAACAATTTCCAATGGACAGGATGAGAATTTTACGAAACGTCATTTTCACTTTTTAATTATATTTTTTTTATTATTTGCCCCTTCGGGCACGCTAAACCTGTAAAGCCATACTGCCTTGTCTTAAGTGTTATTTCTGCTGTCTTTTAGCTATAGTTATCGTCAAAGTCCAGTCTTAGTCAAGTCCAGTCCGTGTTAGTTAAGTCCAGTCATGCTATAATAAAGTAGTGGCAACTTTACTATAAAGTTTCGATGGAGTTTTGGAAGCAACACGAAAACTCATCTTTCACCACATTATATCATTTTCCCACACTTGCGCTTGTAATTCGGCACTTTATGAATAAAACACCACCATTTGATGCATAAACACTCGACAAAACACTAGTTTTGGAAAAAAATACAACGGAGCGACACGACTCTTCCCGCGTTCTCGCCAAAACTCTTTTAAAGTAAAGGAAATGACGTTTGGTTTTTTTTTTATTTGGCGTCGCACTTTCTGTACATTTAGCAGTGTCAAGTGTTTCGATTTTTTCAAGTATTTAATGTGTTATTTCCTCAGACGAACAATAACAAAAACGATAGCGATAAATTTCGACTCTATCAGACCCGTGGAAGGTCCTCACATCCATTCATCTATACTATTTTAGAGAGTGAAGATTTGATTGTTTTTAATAAATAGGCACAGAAACTTCTTTCACCGTTGGGAAGCTATACTACTCCCGGGTCACATAGGCTACTTTTTATCCCTGTATTCCCACGGGAACGGGAACTACGTGGGTAAAACGGCGAGACGTCCGCTAGTCAACTATAAAACAGCGGTAATCTATAAATAATTGCTCCAATTTTTTTGAATCAAAGCTGAGAACTCTTGATCTAGTTACCTGGTATTTTTACTAGCCAGTTAATTTTTTTTAAATGAAACATGTTTGAGTTTGACCACGTCCTGCCCGATGTTAAGTAAAATGCTGTGTAAGATAAAGCATGCCTACCTAGAAAAAAACTTGTTTACTCTGGATTTGTTGAATAGTTTTTATTTTCTTCTACTTTGGATGGTTACAATATAACAATCAACAGGTAACACACTATGTAGTTTGTTGTTAATATGGCCTGACTTTGACTAACTTTTTATGAATTGGTGGTACCTCACATCACTCTCCATGGATAACTCCATTTGAACTACACAGGCATTTTAAATAATAACACTTATTAAGAATATAAAAACTTTAATTACACATCTATTACAATTTCTTTTTGAGCTTTTATTGAAGGTGTAATTTGGTCATTGAATTCTAGAGTAGTATCCATATTTATCTGGGCACCAGTGAGAAGTAGAGAAATGGCGCCTTCCAGCTCACAAAGGTTCCTGCACACCTCAATTTCCTCCCTTAACATCTTCAAGAACTTTCTATACAATCTCATTACATCAACACTAAAGTTATGCATTTGGTTTCCAAATACGTCAATAAAAACATTAGCAGCATCAATTATAACAGATGTAAATAGTGCTTGTCCAATATATTTTGTGAAATATTTTAGCAAATATTCAATATTTCTTTCCTCAAAATCCAAAT
The DNA here is from genome assembly GCA_905404145.2 of Biston betularia. Lineage (NCBI taxonomy): Eukaryota > Metazoa > Arthropoda > Insecta > Lepidoptera > Geometridae > Biston > Biston betularia. Next base: position 5,860,675 of record FR989877.1, read on the forward strand.
ACGCTATATGAAGAACTTTCCTTCTTAATAACTCTTGCAAAATACCAGATGCTACTTCAGGTGTTTTTGTATGTAATTGAGGTCTTATGACGATTGATAATGCTTGTTTGAACTCCATTCTCCTCAGATGTTTCTCCCAATCTGACTCTACTATTCTGCCCCTTCTCTTGAATCTTTTTACTTCTATATCAACATGATCTTTCTGTACATCTTGTTTCTGTGATAAAATGTTATCTGGGGCAAACTTGGAAGAACCTTTCTTTTTCGCATATTTTGTTTCTGTCCGTTTTCTTATAGATATAATGCCATCAATCATGCCAACAGCTAGTGTGTCATCGTTCTCTGAAATAGCCATACTCAGTACAGCATTGGGAAAGTCTATGTTATGGACCTGTTTGAAGGTGCCAACATCAAAGATTTTAACATGTCTGTCTAAAGACCCAGACATTAAACGGCTGTTATTGCTTGCAAGGCAGAGAGATGTCACAGTTTTATGGTGTTGAGAAATACAAGCAATTAGTCGACCTGCATTGAACATATCCCACACTTTGATTTGTGTGCCACCTGCACTTATAAATATAGCACCCGATGGTAGAAAAAGTGTTGATTCAACAGGACTTCCATGGTTCACTGTTAAAATTGATTGTTTTTCTCTAGTATCAAACACTTTAACTGTGTGGTCATAACTCCCTGTTACAAACAGATCAGGGCTTATAGGACTTGGTGCTCCTGCTCTGATATAGTCAGTGTGCTCGCTGAAACTAGCAACTTGTTCTTCAACAGCTATGTCCCACAAACAGGATGACTTATCATCTGAACAGCTAAGAATTTTGGTTTGGTCTTTAGTGAAGTATGTCCTGTGGACCTGGAACAAAATTTAATTTGTAAGAATAATCATTAAGTAAATATTGGATGATGTTGTGTGATGATTTACAAATTAAGTTTCAAAATTGCTGTGTTTAGCTTAGCATAGTCAAATTGTATGGGCATGGTATAAAATCCTAACGAGTTTAAGCTGCTGGTAAAACCAAAAATCATTCAGTCAATACAGGTTCACTAATTTGTTTACAAAATCAATGGTATTCACAACTATTCGCTTTTAGCGATAAGGCCACCACTTGTGGCACTAGCTCATAAGATTATTTTGTTTTCTGTACTTTTATTTTTATTTTTGATGTCCACAATAAACAAGTTCAATTTGAGATGTCAAGAATAGAGATACTTACAGGGCCAGTATGTCCAGTGAAGACTCTTAGCAGATTTTTAGAAGACACATCAAACATTTTCACTGCTGCATCTTCACTTCCCGCCACCAGAAGGCGGCCATCAGAACGGAAAGTTCCTCCATATGCAGTCTGTTGGAACTTTGATATATTTTTCGATACAGTCTTTGTTATGGGATCGTAAATCTGAAATAAGTAAATGGTAATGGCTAATATACATGTTCCACATAATTATTAGTAATGAGATTACAATTTGTTTTGTTTTGTTTGAAATTAAATGGAATAGACAAAGTCAAATTTAAGTGCCCTGTGCACTTGCTGTTAATCGCATCCCACGCCCACAATACCAACAATTAAATATATTATAATAAAACATAGTGAATACATAACCTCTTTACATTAATGCGAATTTACATCACGGATAAAATAAAAAAAATTAAAAATATCAAATGCTTGGTTACATAAGCGTTAATTATTACCTGAACACGAACTGAGCATGTTGCGGCGAAATAATAGGGTTCAACTGGGCTGAAATGCAAGTAATCAATTGCACCATATTCCTTGACTAATGTCGCCAACTGTAAAATAATGAGTTTAATAATTAGAACAGAATTCGTCAATTTTGCAGACAATCTCTTATACCATAAGTTTTAAACACTTACTCCCAGTTTCTTCCAGTAAATATCATCTCGTGTCAGTGCTGAAGCAGGTTTTTTGAAAACTGCTTGATTTGTTTTCTTGAATGGAAACGATATGTGAGACATGATTCTATAGAACAGTCTCTATTTGTAGCAAAATTTACATGAGATATCTTTAAAGTTTTCTTTTAGCATAAATAAGAATGGAAAATAAAAATATGTACACAAAACAGTGCGACTAGGTTATGTTTTTTTTTTATTATTATTTAATTTGCCCTATCGGGCAGGCTAAAGCTATAAAGCCAGTAAGCCTATATTTCCCCTACAGAGTTAATTATAAAAGTTTATACGTTGAGGTTTATTATACAACTCCTTAATGCAATGCGGGACCCATTCAGAATCTCTAAATATTTCAAGTGCTTCGATATTTTCAGATAATAATATTTAAAAATAAATCTAGTATGATAAGTCAAAGTCACACAAAGTAGATCAAGTCAAGTCTATCTCATACTATTGTAAAATAATGACGACTTTACTTGTACTTTACTGTTAGCTTATTTTGGAAGCAAAACGAAATGTTTTCCCGCACTCGTGCTTGACACTCGCGCTTCATAGTAAAATCTTATTTTTATAGATGTTGAACACAAGTTTCAGAAAAATACAACAACTTTTTCCACGTTTTCGCTAAAACTCAGAACACTACCAATACTAAAGTAGTGAGGACTGTTAATTCGACTGAGAGTGAGGACAAAATTAAATAAAGTAAAGGCATTAAGGATTAAGGAAGACACAGTATCCAGTTGCCGACGAATTATAAAAAAAATACAATGCGCTTATCTTGGACCCTTCATCAAATATTCGTCTGTGGCACTTATGCTTTAGTCACACCCGATGGGGCAAATTGTAAAAAAAAAATACCCTCTAGTCGGCTGTCAGCTGTCAGCCGCTACGCCGCTAGTGTCAGATTTATCAGAATTCAGAAAATGAGTGTGCCGTAACAAAATCGTGTTATTTTTATTATATACATAAATCTTCTTGTATTGCAACACAAAACATTTACAATGTTTAAACTTTTAAGCCGGAATGGTCGACGTAGTGCTATAGTTAAGCTATGCACCGAAAACTTTGAGGTTAGAAAAGCTAGGGTTTATTATGCTTTTTCTTCAGTCGGACCAGTCAGATTCTCATCAACCGGTGGCAGCGATATCGGCAAGACATCTACTTTGCTGGATGTAATACCGGAACCACCTCCTGTTCCGGATCCGGCGACTATCGTGGATTTAACTGGTGCTGTGCAGTCTTTGGCTGATAATGGTGAACCAACATTTGCTAGCCTCGGTCTGGGCGGCTGGGGCCCTGTTGGTTTGGTACAAAACGCTCTTGAATTTTTACATGTATCTCTTGACGTCCCATGGTGGGGGGCTATACTCATCGGTACTGTTGTAGTACGATTAGCAATGTTCCCTCTTGTCATCATATCCCAAAGAAACTCAGCAAATATGAATAACAACTTACCAGAAATTCAGTTGCTTCAAATGAAGATGACCCAAGCGAGACAAACTGGCAACCAGCTAGAAGCTGCTCGTTATGCTCAAGAAATGATGTTATTTATGAAAGAAAAGGGAATGAATCCACTCAAAAATATGTTAGTTCCTCTAGCGCAGGCACCACTGTTTATTTCATTCTTTGTGGGATTGAGAGGAATGGCCAATTGTCCTGTGGAAAGTCTAACAACTGGGGGAATGTGGTGGTTTCTAGATTTGACAGTTCCAGACCAATTCTTTATATTACCATTGATCACAAGTGCAACAATGTGGGCAACAATAGAAGTGGGTGTTGATGGTGGCCGTTTGGAAGCCTCAAACATGCAGACCATGAAATATGTATTGCGAGCCCTCCCATTAGTTATGATTCCATTCACAATCAATTTCCCAGGAGCTATTTTGGTATACTGGACCTCAAGCAACTTTATTTCTCTGGCACAAGTCAGTATACTAAAAATACCTGCAGTCAGAGATTATTTCAAAATACCTGCATTGATAAAACATTCACCAGATGTTCTGCCAATTAAAAAGAAAGGTTTTGTAGCAGGCGCCAAAGAGTCATGGACAAATCTGAAGATTTCTAAGAACTTATCAGATAGACAAAGAATTGATGAAATGATCTTTACAAAAGCTGGCAAGGGGCCCCTGCAAAAAACGTACAAGATTGACCCGACAAAGTTTTCAAGTGTACAAGCCAAACCTAAATCTTAGGTTTCTGTGTAGTGACTAATTAGTTTAGTTTTCCTCTTATGCATAAATGCTCGACAAGTTAGTCTGTTCTAAAAAGGTGTTTATAAACTATATACTGCATATCCTCTTTTTTTTGTCAATTAAAAAGATCTGTGGTGTCTTGACAAATGTATGTTGAGTGAAAGTAATAAAAAAAAATCCAGGTATATAATATATATACACCTATATTATCTTATTGAGCTTATATGCATGAGAGGATTTATATAATTATGTAAAATAAATGTTATTAAAATACTAAAAATTAAATACTGTTTTTGCATTTGATAAACATATTTCTACAAAGTATGTAAAAAAATTATCAACAGTGTAAAAATTGACATCACCATTCACAATTCCACATGATGATCTCATGAAGGCTGAGAAAAACATGCTCAGAAAGTTACTGTTCTAAATCTAAATTGTAAAGAATTAAAAACGAATTAAAACCAATTTTAATCCTACTAAATTTCATCACTGAACAGTTTAAAACGAAGTCACATATTGCATGTCTAAAGCCAGCATAGAAATTTGGGAGAATTATTTGAATCAAAGCATAAAAATGATTTTTATGTAGAAGTCAACAAATACTTTTACGTAAGAAACTAATGAAACACTGTTTTGGTGGTAATAGAACTTGTCCTGTCCATGACCATTGATATGGTATCCAGAACTTTGGGCAGCAAAACGAAAAATCCAGGGTATTGATACTTTGACGCTCATTACAAAGTGTGAGACATTTGATGGTTGGTCTCTCGTTAGCCCTGTTACTCAAGTTCGTCTTTAGAAGCCCGACGAAGTTACGTGAAAAAACAGTAGGAGAGGAGATGAGTGTATTGTGAGTTGTGAGTGTGAGACTATGTAATCTAGAGAACGATGTGACGTGCTAGTTTGTAAAGATGTAGATAGATGGCGTTAATAATTTATCGGACTGAAAACGTACGTCACGACTCCAACCAATTTTTATTAAAAAAAAAAATTTGGTACAGTCAAAGTCACAAGTACTTATCCTAGTATCTTTACAAATCGATGTATTAAAAATACGTGACATAATGCAACTTTATTAAATACCGCTTATACTTTATACAAACGTAACGATCTGTCGGAATACACCGCTAGGTGCTTGGCGGCAGATTTTCAACTTGAGGGTGGTAGCTAGCCAGCCGAGTACCTACTAGAAAGTACCCTACCACCATGCTATGTTTTCTTTCACCGGCAGCTCAAGCTCATTGTTGGGGTTCGAACCCACGCCCTTCGGCGTGTGAAGCAACAACGTTAACCACTGAGCTATCATCGCTACGGCGACCTAGTTGGGAGATCATAATTATGACTTTCTTTCAATCTGATGGTTCTGGGTTCGAATCTAATGGCAGGCATCTGTCTTTTCTAAGTTATATATCTACTCTATTGTTATTTGTCGTTAGCTTCAAACGGTAAAGAAAACAAAGAAACCTGCATAATTGGGCACGGAACCCTAAAAAGTACTGGTCAAAAGTCTTCGCTATAAAATTTTGAATAACGAAAGGAACAAAGCAATAAATTTAGATTACATTTTAGATTCAAATAAGAAATAAATTCGGTTTCAGTTTGTCATAAAACATTAATTGTCTACGTAGAATAAAACTGAAAATGTGTTAAAACCTTTAGCGAATGTTTCCAAAACACAGTTTTTTCGATAAAACTGTCATTTATCTTCAGCGAAGCTTAAATTCAATTTTTCGTTCGACTGTAAATATTGAAAGGGGACAAAAATCGGGACTAGCTGAACGTTTATTTTTATAGTTGATACGTAATTGATTGGCGTAGGTAACTGGTTATGAAAGACCGGGACCTATTTGCTTGCCTTTAATGTCACATAAAAATCTAGAGAGATGCCCGTTGTCAAGTATTTTTATTACACAACAAGCAATTTATTTATCACTCACTATCAGCTACACGCATCGGCTTGGTACGGACGTATAAGAAAGTAAATAAAGTCTAAAATATTGTAAATACCGTAACGAAATCCGTTTTGTGCGTAATAGGTACCAGGCAGCCCGTACACGTAGCGCGCGATCCGCGATCCGCGATCCGCGATCAATGATCGCGATCCAGACTGATCGTGTACGAAGCGGATTGACGGACTGATGCTCCGGATCGCATAATATCTAGAAATTTTGAAATCATGATCGCGGATCGCGGATCGCGGATCGTGATCATGATTGAACGTGTAAGGCGGCCCATAGAAGACACCGATTAGCTCTGTAAACTATTTTGCTAATACTATCTAGATAATGTATTTTATTAAAGATGCTAACACTTTAGTTTTGGTAATATTTTACTCCATAATTTTAGTCTCGCTCTGTTATAACTTGTGTTTTAAACAGCAGTCAAGCCATGTCATAGCTAATGACTTTTTTATGATCGAAATACAGTGGTTCAATGGTTTTGACTTAATTTCGTTTCATTTAATGTTAGATGTCACCTTTTAGAATGGGAAGCCAAGATTTATCCTAGGTCGCTGCGCCAGAAAAGTTAATAAGTTTATGTCGTGTTACGAAATTCTTAATTTATTTACTTTTTTTAATTATTAGGCAAACGTTTGATTGCCATCTCTGATGTTGCTCATGTCATCTGCTTTGTTCGAATTTTTGAAGCATCTACCGTGTGGCTTTGTTTTAAGCTGTCCGATAGTGAAATGGGCGGGAGGAATCATGTTAGTCATTGTGCCATGTTTTTTTTTTGTGCAACAAAGTATGGTGTATTCGTACTTATAAGAGTATACACTGCTCTACAGTTGAGCTGGACGGAGTAAATGTTCAGAGTACGTTATCTAGCACGTAGTAGGTACATAATTAGGTATATATCACTGATTAATGTCGCTCTACACTATACCCAAACAACAATAGAAATACGCCAATACAAATCAAAGATCAGACGTCATTTTTCACATGACACCAATAGGTAGGTATCCGAATATTGGAACAACGGACAACAAATTTCCTGAAAAGATGGCCTCTATATAATTTCTATTGTAATCATTGGATGCGGTCCATAGATAACATAGGATAACAGATAATATAGGATATTAATACGGCGAGTTATCTACGAACTGTCGTCAATACGTCGTGGCGAACAAATGGCATCGATATATCTCCGACCGGCAATGAATCCAATTACCGTGGCCAGAGGACATGTTAAATGATGCCCGTTGCGACTTTCCCTCCACCCTCCATAATGTAGGGTCTTTATATCGAGGAGATAAACTTTGTGGGACTTTTTAATAAGACGTCTTTTAAGTGGCGGATCGTTTTCTTTGACGATTCGCGGGGGTTTTGCCATTTAATTTCGGCTCTCGTCATTTGTTTTTTTTTCTGGCTTGAGTTTCTTTTGTTCTCCGTTTTGAGGGTACGTAACAGTTTTGTTGGAGAGTCTAGGGTGAGAAGATGTTTTTGTTTGTGAAATTATTATGCCTTTTTATTTTAACTAAATTGTAATTCTGTAAAACTATTAGGTTTATTTTTTTCGTTGTATATTTACATTATAGCTCATAAAGCTAGAATAATGTATTATAATTATATACATAGTGCGTAATGAAACTATAGAAAAATGTTTAAAATGAAAGCAGCTTACAGATACGCACGCCCAATATGCGCTGCCCCAGTATACCTACCTTTTTATAAATATTTCTGTGGTTTTGTTATTTGTTTGGATAAAACTGCGTTTAGGTTAGGTTAGTACCTACAGATAGACTGCTACCCAGCAGTCCATCTATCTGTACTAGTAACCTAAGCAGTAAATGAATTAATAGAGCGGTCAGAATTTTGGAAATCTACGCTTTTCCGAACACAGGCTGACCTGAAAAATTACTTCTTTTTAGTACAATGCAGCGGTTTTTAACTTCTATTGTACAACTTACATTTAGATTCGTACCTACACCCTATAAATATTAAGCACGTTATTAGGTATAGCCTAATAACGGCATATCGTGCGTACAATTTTAACACGCATGAATATTATTTAAAGCAACTGTAATTGCACACGAACTTCGGTCATAAAACAATTATGCATTGGCGCTGAAATGACGTCCTCGGAAACGCGGCCACAATGGAATTAAAAACTTTTCGCGCTCACACTCTCTCGTACTAAAGTTCTGACGGAAATGTTCGATAAAATAAGGCGCAGTGCATACCTACTACACTGTGTCGTCGACGGTTCCATTCTAGTTTACTGCTAGCATAGCATGTGCATTGTATTGCCTGAATTGCGTTGAATTTCCAACACTGAATTTTTTTTTGATGTTTCATACAACGCCTTTTAGTTGCATGCTGCACCTTCCACCGCATGCTTCAGAACCAAGTTAAGATCTTGGATGCTAAAGACATTGCTTTATGACATTGACGAGTATTTCAAACTGAAAGATTATTAAATTACTAGCAAGTAATTACGATTTTTTAATGTGTTTTTATTGTATTGACATATTAATTATTCATATTTGACAATATTTTTGTATTGACATATTTTTATATAGACATATTTTCATATAGACATACTTTATTAGTTATCTTGTTTTTATTCATTGACATATAATCAGTGTTTTTGTAACTTTTTTGTAATGATACACATTCAAAATGATTTTACTAAAATTTGACTGGTGTTATCAATAAAATATTTTTATTTGTAGTCCCAAACTAAAAAGCGCTCTACGCTCGCCCGTTTGAACAAAACGCGAACCCTTTTTCGCGGAGCAAAAAACCGACACCCATCCGGAACGGCGGCGCGAAGCGCAAAGGCGAAGACGCGAAACTATCTACACTCGCCTTTTATGGCATTCGCGGGCATGTAAAGCGCTCTTGAGCAACGCTTGTACTATAGAAACCGAATAACTGATAGAATAGTTACTTTTTTTGTAAATACATACTTATACAAATAAAAGTTAAATGCAAAGTTCTGTGTATCGCTGCAATGTCCATGAACAGGCGTTATCTCTTACCATCAGGAGAGCGTCTTTCTAGTTTTATATCCAATAAATACATATTTCTCGTTAGATAGAGTCAGGAACACAACTCTGTTATTATCTGTTTACAAATGTTTTGTAGCGATGATAGCTTAGTGGTAGTTGCGGTTGGTTTAAGCGACAGAAGGCGTAGGTTCATGTGAACCTACGCCTTCTGTCCTCAACAAAACCGATGGAGGTAAATATCACGAGGAAACCATGGTGGTAGGTTATTTTCTAGTACTCGACTAGTTAACATTGTTTAAATTAACTTTGGGGACCAAGCCACCTTCGTCCGTGGGGCACCCTGGTAATTAAAACCCCACACGTGGTCCCTGGGTGGTGCCAATTGGGTGGCAAAAATACTGGTGGTAGGCTTCGGCCGTGGTTAGTGACCACCCTCTGGACAAAGCCGCGCCGCCAAATGACACTGTCGTGTTCCGGTGCGTTGTCCAGTGACACCGTTTGAAGTGTCGGGTTAGAAACAGGTTCCTTCTAGGTAAGCGTGTTCCATCTTAGACCGCATCGATGCAACCTATTCCCTATATAAAAAAAAAAAAAACTACCATCCTTAAGTTGAAAATTTGGCACAAAGCACTTAACAGTCCCTGTTCCATTTCAGGCTAGGTATACTTACCGTCTTCGACCACACAGTCACTTAAAATCAGGTGAGCTGTGGTACCTATATAGCCTGTCATTTATAAATAAACAGTTTTCTAGGCGTTTGCGACTCGCCTTCGTTTGCAGGATGGTTGAGTGTGAATTTAACTTTACTCAACATACTTGATCGGATTGGCACGTAGAAGTGATTGTGTGTTCGCTGGTCTTTTTTGCAGATGCCCGTTGTATTTGACCGACAGTCGATAAAGTATTAATCGTCGAAAATATGCAGTTTTTGTGATCGAGTCTCTTCATATCGTACTATATTGCTACTTTTAGTTTTTTACTTTCGTTTAGGTTATACGGTGTGAGGTAGGCGTAAGGGGTTTTTACAATACGACCAAACGAAACTTTTGCCTACTATTAAAAAATCTACTTTTCTCTTTTCGTAGAAGATGTAGCAAAGTAACTGTAGCGCATATAGATGTACCTAGAACACTATAGTTCTGTTGTAGGATCAGTATTATATGTTAATTGTGTTCTTTTAATAATCGTCATTTTGCAGTTAGGTAAACATACATAGGTATATAATAAATAAATATCGTAGTACATTACACACAGCGCTATCTGACCAAGCCAAGCAAAGCTACCAATAATATGGAAGTCAGATAACTGATAGAATACTAAAATACTTTTTTGTAAATACGTACTTGTAATTATAATACATACAGAACAACACCCAGATATAGAAAAAACATTTGTTTATACCACAAAATGTTTGTCTTGGGCGGGAATCAAACCCACGCTTTTATAGCAGCTATACTACTAATGAGCCAACAGAGCTGTCAAGTCTAGAACACCAATTACAAGGTTCCACGTACAAAACATTGAAGAACTATTATTAAATCGAGGAGATTAATTACTAACTTTGATAAACATACATATATGTATTATGTACTACTTGTTACGTACTAAATGACACGTTTCGAACAACTACATTGCAAGCGTATCCCGTCTAATGTCAAAAACACAATCATATCTTTTTCTCATGTCATTTGCATTTGACGTCCGCGACGTGAAAATCAGAGGTCGTGAATTTATTGATAGCCTGTTAGAATACCAAATTTCGACTCGATCTGACCTATAAAAGATGTTCACATCTTTTCTTTATTACTAGTAGGCTTGCGTTTGACGTGAAAATGCGGCCTACGACTAAACACGCTGGCCTAGAGGAAACCAATTCACTCGCGATTTGAAGGCACCCCCAGATTGTATCTATCAGGGAACACCCACTCGGGAAGCAAATTTCATTGCTTAGCGGTTCGCACGATGATAGTGGATTCGAACCAGTTAGCTCGAGTTTAAACTAGCGGCTAGATGGTTTCAAACTAACGCTACTGCCAGTGGTTTGACACGCAAGCCTCGCTGCCAAGGGCTTTAATAGATCTAATGAAATTCGGTTAAAAACAACTATCTACACGGTTTTAAACCTCTGTTTAAAACCGTGTAGCACATGCTTTAGTAATATCTACTATGAAGCGATGTCGCTTTTCAGAGCTCCTGGCTGTCCGATAGTAGAATGGGCAGGGTAGAATTGGGTCATGCATCTATTCTTATGAATCAGCTAATAAAATTATCGAACAGATTTTCTTGAATCATAAAAAACGAGTTGAAAATAAATGTTTATATCTAGTTTATTTCCGCTTAACAGTCGTTCCAGTTCCAACAGTGACGAGGACTTAAATTAAACTAATTTGACACAGCTTATTAATTAAAAACCTAATCTTACTTAAAATCTAGAACTAATTTGACATAAACCTAAAAATATAATTTGACAAAAATTTTATTAAAATAACAAAAATCTAATAAAAATAACCATAAGTCTTAAAATCCTCCTCTCTCTGCAGTAACACTTGTTTGCTTGAGTTGAAAATAATCTCGATCCTTCGGACCTTTCGAACAAAAGACAAAAAAATCAAACTGCAACAAAATCGGTTACAATGCTACAGACTACGTTAAACTAATAACATCCCTAAATTGTCTCGGGGGTTAAATAAAACGTAGTATAAAGGTAGCTTGACGCAGAATTGCGAAAAAAATAACTTACTTAAATAAATGGCGAACCTTACCGAAAAGGTCCTTCCAAAGTAAGTTTGTGATAATAACAGAACTCGTTATGACAAACTGAATCTGATAAATGGACCAAAAAGCTGAATAATGGCGGACAACACAGAGTTCATCCACAATAGATTTAATTCCAAAGATAGCAATCTCCGATGGGAAAGTTTCGGCAACTTGAACAATTACATCAATCCGTCTGTCTTTTGGCATTATTCCTTAATGTCCAACAAAATTGTATCAGGCTTTCAGTTCTAGAACCTTTACAAAACTTTGCAATTTAATTTTGAAAACGAAGTTTTGAATATTGTTGACATTTATTTTATACCTTTTTGTAAGTATCTCGTTGATTTTCATTAATATGTACTTCTCTTGTATTGTTTTATGGAACTGGACCGTCAGTGTCGACACGACAAATCATTCTTTGTTTTTTTGATAGTCAATTCAAAGTTTATTTCCTGTTGCATATTCTGTGACAACGTGCTGTGTTCGTTCGCCCGCGATTCAAAGCAACGGAAGAACACTTACTGACTTAATTATAGGATAATAATATTATGAACCCAGGAAGGTAACGGGATAAAACTAACCTGAGCGCTTCACTAGGTGTCTGCCCGTATGAAGATTTAAGAAAAAAACAAGACGGCTTTAAAAAAATACATTTCTGAAAGTGGTACCTACTTGGTTAAAGGCTAGTTAAATTATAGCAATCATAATAAAAATTGGACAGAGGAAAGAGAAACTTCTCTTCCCCCTGTCCGCTTTTACTACCTGACACATTAAAAACAAACCGGTCATGTGCAAGTCAGACTCGCGCACCGTACACAAGGGTTCCAGGGTTCCGTACCATTATCTATAAAAACGGCAAAAATATCTCGTTTGTTGTATGTGCCCCCTTAAATATTTACTTTATTATATTTTTAGTATTCGTTGTTATAGCAGCAGAAATACATCATTTGTGAAAATTTCAACTGTCTAATTATCACGGTTCATGAGAAACAGCCTGGTGACAGACGGACAGACAGACAGACGGTGGATGGACGGCGGAGCGTTAGTGAAATGGTGCCGTTTGAAATGGGTTTTTGAGGGTTCTGTACCCAAAAGGGTACAGAACCCTCAAAAAATTCGTTATAATCTGCCGGTCTATCTTTATCATCAACTCATTTTTTTGCGTTTTCTTTTATAAAATTATCCCAGAATCGCGGCACCCATCTATTGTAATCAGTAAATCCTAGCTTTACAGTATTAAATTTACAAAGTCTCGCCAAACATTTTTTGAGCGCATGCCTTTTAGAAGATTGAATTAAACTGGTCTACCAGGGTACTTGCATATACAGTAGATCAAGTAAGAATGAAAATGATTTATCATAAGAATTATGTACTCTATGATAGTTTCTCGTATTTTAGCTTTTTTGAAATTTAAATGAAGATTGCCCTTTGCCAAAATATTTATAAACTTTAATATTGTTTACACTAATGACAGTTATAAACAAATGATCTGACGCAGTCTGTGGCAGCAGCAACCGTGATGGTAGTGAAGCGCCGCTGCAAATTCAGTCGCTACTTCCATGTCACTACCATAATACAATAATGACAAACAAAAGATACAATTGATTTGATACATTAACAGTTTTTGCAGTAAAGAATTTATGTTACAATCTTTTTTTTTTTGCCATAGGACTTTGTGCATTTTTCTTAAATATTTTGGTGTTAAATATTTAATAAATTTATACTTTCAAGTCATCATCATCATCCTATCATAGTCCACTGCTGGACGCTGAGCTATGTCTGTAACTTTAGTTCTCTGGCGAATTACTTCTTTTCGAAAACAATTCCTATAAGATAAATCGAAGCATAGCTTTATCCACAGCTCGCTGAGTGACTTTGAACTTGTTGGCCATTCCAGCTGTGAGTGTCCACGTTTCCACTCTCGTAATACTTTCAAGTGTCCCATGATAAAATCATCAAGTATTAAGTAAAATAAGTCTCAGTCGTAGTTAGAGTCGCATACCTTTAGTATATTATTGCCCAGACTCCATGTCCTAGTAAAGCAGCTTCTAGGAAGTTCTGGAAACAACATAAAAATACATGTTTTACCGTATTATATAACTTGCTAAAACTCATGAACAACTTTTATGTGAACATCTCTGAAATCATAAAAAAAAACTGTTTCTCTGAAACAGTTTGATACCTGGCCAAAGTAAGTAGCTAATTTATTCCAGTATAAAAGTTATTCATAATGACGAGAAAATAACTTTTTTTTTATGGTTAACAGGCTAGGTATTTGTCACAAGCTCAGTTAGTGTTGTCGAAGATAGTAAACATACCTAGCCTGGAATGGAACTGGCTCTCAAGTAAGGCAGCTGGAACACCGTTAGATTTGTAGCAACACACAGCTTGGTAGCAGATTTTCAACTTGGGGATAGAGTACTAAAAAATAGGTACCTACTCTACTATCATGCTATGGTTTTCTTACGATGTTTTCCTTCATCGGCAGCTCAATCTCATTGTTGGGGTTTGAATCCACGTTCTTCAGCGTACGAATCGACCGCGCTAACCACTGCGCTATCATCACTAGAAGCCTCCTTTCCGTTTTAGTACACCCCATACTTATTACCCTTTATGTTGGAATGCTAACTACGCGTACTAACGTTGTTATTCTGTGCCTCCATCTACTAATCTCAGTTGGAGACATTGAAGTCGGGTATAATCTTGTTTATTCAGCGCCAGTTTAATAAAATTGTGCGTTCTTCAGGCTTGCACTAACTATGGCCGATCATATATTTTGGAATCTTTTCAACAATATAGTGCTTACGCTAGTTGCTTGATTAGCTCGGAGTGTAATATAGGGGGCGGTCCGAGAAGACCAGTTACGGGCTCCAACTCCGCGTGCTGATAGTGTGTGTTCCAACCTAACCCCAAAATTTTAGGTGCCAACCCGGCTTCGTTTTCGAGAAATCGCCGGTCAAAGCTGGGAGTGTGCTTATGTACCGTAAGGGCATTAAGCAAGCAAGCGATACTGGTCTTCTAACTATGTAGATAAAGTTTAAAATTATTTCTCACTGAAAGCGCTCGCCACGCCTTTGCCGGCCGCTACTTCCTCGGTGTGAGTTAATCCTTAGGCTTGGTCTATGAACGCAACGAGGTGAGTAAACAGACTCCCAATTTTGACCGGCAATTTCTCGAAAACGAAACCATTTTCGACTTCGTCACTTAACATCAGATGAACTGTGGCCAAATACATAGCTTGTCAACAATAAAGAAAAAACCGGCCAAGTGCGAGTCGGACTTGCGTACGAAGGGTTCCGTACCATAATCTATAAAAATGGCAAAAAAAATGTTTGTTGTATGGGAGCCCCATTAAATAATTTATTTTATTCTGTTTTTTAGAATTTGTTGTTATAGCGGCTACAGAAATACATCATCATTTTAACTGTCTGACTATCACGGTTCATGAGATACAGCCTGTTGGCAGACAGACGGACGGACAGCAGAGTCTTAGTAATAGGGTCCTATTTTATCCTTTGGGTACGGAACCCTAAAAAGTGACGAAGTTCGTTCTATGATCAAATGTATGAAATTTTTTTCTTCTAAAATTCTGTGTTGTAGGTACCTACCTATTGTAAAAATTGTTTATGATAATGATTACAATGATCCAGTTTCAGCCATTTATATAATTTTTTTACAATAACAAAGAAATCGGCCGCTGTAAGTGCAAAAGTGTAGGAGCCGTGATGTTCCTTGATTTAACTTAGTAAATAACGTGAATTCACTCTTTTAGATCTATTTACTCTCTTTTAGATCCAATATTTCATTTTGTCTGTCAGATGAACTCGGGGTTTCAATAAACATGCGCTAATGACGTTCCCGTGAAAGGCATCTAGGTGAAAAGACCCGTTAAAAAGAGTCTCACGAATTACGTAGGTACATACATAAATCTAGACAGTCTGTAACAGGTTAAAGAAAATTAGAATTTGGGGTTTCTGCCATATAGTTCAACTTTGTAACCCGTCATCATTATATGTGTATATAATTATGATGATGGGTTACAAAGTAGATAGGTAAGTTTTAAGGAAATATACAAATGTCCTAATGTCGTGTTCCTCACGTCTGAGGGTCGTGACCTCCACTTCGCAGGAGCCGTTCAACTCTGTATTCATGGTAGGTGGGGGTTTTCTTGGGAAAATAATCGCGGTGGGCTCCCACGTCCTTCCGCATCAGATTTTTAGAGGGTATTTGGTCCTCAAGGTTTCTGTTTTTGTCAAGGCGCATATTGGGCAGTGGGCATTGGAAAGTGGGAAATGGGACTTGGGAAGTGGGTATTGGAAAATGGGCAGTGGGCATTGGGAATTGAGAAGTGGGAAGTGGGACTTGGGAAGTGGGAATTGGAAATTGGGAAGTGGGTATTGGGAATTGAGAAGTGGGAAGTGGAAAGTGGAAAGTGGGAAGTGGGAAGTGGGCATTGGGAATTGGGAAGTGGGAAGTGGGAAGTGGGAAGTGGGAAGTGGGAAGTGGGAAGTGGGAAGTGGGAAGTGGGAATTGTGAAGTGAGAAGTGGGAAATGTGAATTGAGAATTGGAAATGTGGGAAGTGGGAATTGGGAAGTGTGATTTGGAAATTGGAAAGTGGGAGTTGATGGAAGAAGTGGGAAGTGGGACTTGGGAAGTGGGAAGTGGAAATTGGAAAGTAAGAAGTGGGAATTGGGAATTTATAAGTGAGAATTAGGCATTGGGAATTGGAAAGTGGTCAAATACCTAGCCTGTCGACCATAAAAAAAGGTATCAACCAACGCAGCCTACTTTGATATTATAAATCAGTATCGGCACATAGAATACTATCTAGTAAACGCACGCGCGCGGGTGGCTTAGCTGGCTAGACCCCTTACGCCGCCCGACGGTCTGCGTCTGCTTCACCCCCTCAGAACCTGTGCAATGTGAGACATTTCGCCTTAAAGGTAAATTCTCATTTACTTTTAACAGGTTAACTTATGAGAAAATCAAAATAATGTAGCTATCATTATGATCAAAAGTCTCGATCTCAGTACACTCGGTTTCACTAAATTGATGAGACTGGCAAAAATTTTACGCATGCTTAGTCTGCTAAACTGGTTTGTTATTAAGAGCTTAGCTCATCCATCTAATAAAGTATCATTTTTCTGTGTATTTGACATCGCACTTTGAATATTTTTCCATAGTCAAGTTTTTTTTTGATATTTTTATGTTATGAAAAATTAAGTAATAAAAAAATTCTAATCTAATCAAATTGATTTATTTGGCATAAGTAAGTTTTGGACATAATAATATCAACCTATTGGCTCCGAACTAGTTCTTAATAGCTGTATTTCGGAAACCAATAGCTTCTCCTAATATTTTATTAATTGTTTTTATAAGTAATTACATGGACATTAACTTATATGTCAATATGGTAGGTATGAGTGTGTATGTGTATACGTGCACGTGTGTGTGTTCTTGTGCATTCTTAATTTTATAATACGTCTAAATTAGAAAGCATATCCTATAAAACTATCATAGTCAAATGTATGTCTCCAGTATTGTAGGCTTTCTAAAATTAAAATTAAAATCACGTTTTAGTCCAGTTATGCCTTAATAAAGTAGTCTCAACTTTACTATTTTCTGGTACAGTATGATTAATGATAAGGGTACGAAAAAGCTACGTGATTGCAAACCTTTTTGAGCGGGAATACAATACGCGCCCTCGTAGATTTTTCGTGAGCGCTTCGGTAACAGAAATCGCTACAAGGAGTTTACACACAGTACGGAGGCTGTACCCAATAAATATCCCATACGATGATGGATGTGAGTTTGTTCACTATCTTATATGACTATGAAGTACTTGCGTAAAGCTTTGTAACTGCCTTTGGCGTTAGGGAAACTCCTTTCTACCAACATCCCAACTATGCGGTATCTTGGTATCACGACAGCAAAATCCAAACTCGGTCTAAATCCGTATAATTATATCCAAGACGGATCGTAAATACTATGATATAATCGTCTTCGTCTTCTAAAATTATACGTCAAACTTTGAAAGGACAATCCAATTAGGAGGAGAGATTGCAAAACTTTTTTTTTTCTTATCAGAACTTTGGACACGAAAAGGAGTCTTGTCCCACTTCGAGTCGTTAGTCTTATTGGATAATAGAAACATTAAATTACTTGACTATTGATAATATAAATACAAATGGCTAGGGGCATACAGGGGCATTTTTAATTAACTGGCTACTGCTCACATACAGATACATGACGTCATAAATGAAAACTTTTGACATAACGAAATGTTTCAAAATGTTTTCGTCTTGTCTATCTATCTTTACTATTATAAAGACGAAAGATTTGATTGTTTGTATTGAAAAGGCTCCGAATCTACTGGACTGATTTCAAAAATTATTTCACCGTTGGAAATCTACACTATCCCCGGGTGACATAGGCTACTATTTATTCCTGGGATCGATAAGATTTATTCGTAAGGAATATAATGATTAACATACTTTTAAATAAATAAATAATGACTGACTTGTAACTAGGGTGTTATTAATAAATTATTTGTATTTGTTTTTGTATTCCCACGAGAACGGGAACTACGCGAATGAAATCGCGAGAAGTCCGATAGTATTTTATAAATTCATAAAAAATCGATTTCTGAGCATATTCTTGACTACCGCATTCCTTTTCGTATAATTATAATTGCACAAATGCATAATTATATTTGTAATCGTACAGATTAGAACACCTTATTCTTAACTTTTGGTAGAGATAAAAAAGTTATTTAAAATTGTCCTATAAAACTGGTAAGTTATAAGCTGCGCGAATAAACATGTTTTTGCCATGATATTATAAATGGATAAAAGTAAAATTAAAAGATATATAATATTATGTTATTTTTCACATTTTTTTTTCTTTCCATTGACAAGCTAAAAGCACGATACATATATAAATTCACCCAATAAATTTAATTTGAAAATAGTGCTAGTTCAAGATATATTAGCTTTTTTCTAAAAAAAATTATCTAATCTATCCATTATCTGTTTATAATAAAATATTTTTCGAGACAGTGGCGTAGCTAAGTATCAAAATAATAATAATAATATAGGCCTTATTTAAACTGGTCAGGTTTTATCAAATAAATTAAAGATTCAAAGTTAAAATTCAGTCAAAACTTGCAACGTATTAAAAAATAATGTTAGATGATTAAGGTGGTTCCATTTCCATACAAATAAGTTTTTCCATTTATGGACAAATGGAGCATAATTTTACTGTGAAATCACAATTTTGGTCTTTATTTGCGGTAAATCACAATTGCTTGAATAAAACAGTAGATATAATAACCTACTGTTTTATACAAGCAATTGTGATTTACCGCAAATAAATGTCCCTAGCTGTGATTTCACAGTAAAATTATGCTCCATTTGTCCATAAATGGAAAACATTTATTTGTATGGAAATCGAACCACCTTTAAGTAATTCGATCTTAAGAGCGATAAGGATAACGGTGTAAAACTCTTTAAGTATACTGAGCCAGCCTGCGTGTGGCTGTGAATGGAGCGATAATTGCATAACCACTGAACAATTTCAAACCACTGCGAATTTTTTAAACGATTCCCCGGCAATTCAGCGAGTCGTCATGTTTTAACGACTGATATAATTATTTTCTCTTGAACGTAATGGATTTTAAAATGTTTCCCATGAAAATTGCAATTGAATGTTGAAATGCTAAATTTGCTGATATTTTTGGAAATAATCATCATCATCGTCAGCCTATCGTAGTCTACTAATGGACATAACTCTCTTCCAAGACACGCCCTTTAGTCCGATTTTCTTCAATCCACCGCCAGCTGTTCTATGTATATCGTCACTCCGTCAAGTTTCAGGGTGTCCTACGTTAAGAATTCGTGGTTTCACCTCTATAGCAGAGGTAATCGGTTCTGCGACAAATAATTTTGTCCAGCCCACTGCGACTTCAGCTTGCAAGTATAAGGTGCATTTTACGTTGGACAGGGTGTGTACCACCCATGCAGTAGTGTCTAAACATTACTGTGTTCCGGTTTGAAGAGTACTGCAGCTAACGAAATTACAGGGCTGTTGAGACTAACCATCGAAAGTCTCAAAGTAATGAGCGCTAAAGCAGCATAAGTTTTGTGTATCGCTGTAATGGTCATGGACATGCGTTATCTCTTACCATGAAGAGAGCATCTCGATCGTCTAATTAATTTTACACAAATATATAAACGATGGTCTCACCCAACCGCAGAGTATTAAAAAGATTTTTTATTACCTGCCCTAAATTTTACTGTCTTTGGTTTTCAATTTCAGAGCAAGACAATGTTTGTTGCAAATGCCAATCGATTGAAGATTCATTGCGTTAATAAAACACAACCGTCGATAGCACTTCCTATCTGTCTTGTGGAACGGATTTCCGGACATCTAAAGCTTTTCCGGGAACATTTGGGGCACAAAATCCTATATTTTTTCGGGACTCTTAATATTATTTCTGTGGCTTTCTAACGCAACATTTTAGGTTGAATTTTTTAACATGACAATTAACGCTGTCCCCTTGCCTCCCCTGCTTTAAAAATATGTAGTATATTTAAAAATAAACCGTGTTACAATGAGAAGAGGCCCGCGCCCAACAGTGGGACAGTTTAAAAACAGGACTAATTCGGATATTGAATTTACTTAATGTCACAAATATGTGAAACGACTAAGACAAGCGACATCGAACAATAATATAACAATATTCGAGTATTTCGTTCACGACAATAAAACACTAATTTTCATACGCACATAATTTGAATCAGTCCGATAATAGGCTCTACAAAAATCTTAAGTGTGCAGAGACTTAAGGGGGGTACTTTACTTAGACTTCCGTCTATTGAGTATTGATTTATTGTTTTACCACTTTATACTTAAGAACCCATAGCAGATCAAGGAACGGAACCCTCAATAGAGTTTGCTACGGGCCCCGGACTTACTCAATTCACACGGCACTGCGGTACGCTCCTCTTTCTTTTCGGAGTTACGCGAGTATTGCCACTGACTAGGAAAACATAACGGGGAAAGTTTGTCTGTTCGGGCGCAGCGCGATGTCTATCATTTCTTTAAATACCTTTTTGTCAAATCAGAAAGTCGGTTACTCCAAGACGAGATTGCACGCGCATTATACTCTGCTTTGTCTCATTGAAGATGGTCACTGAATGTGGCCGAAACTATTATTATAGTCGGAGTTTCCGACATAATTGACAGCCCTGTTGGTTCATTGGAAGAATGTCTGCTTCAAGAGCTGAAGGGCGTGGGTTCGATTCCCACTCAGGACAAACTTTGTGGCATAAACAATGTTTGTTGTGTCTGGGTGTTCTCTATTTATTATAAGTATGTATTTACAAAAAAGTATTTATGTATTCTATCAGTTATCTGACTTCCATAGTTTGTACTATGGAAGTCAGATAACTGATTTGCTTAGTTTGAAGTCAGATGGTACTGTGTGAAATGTCCTACGATATTTATTATTTTTATAATTAAACATGAGTGATCCCGCATAAGTAAAACAAAATGTGTCAAAACCACGCCAGTTTCCATAGTTAGATCCTCAGGTAAGATCAAATATATTCTTATAACCGAACCCCTCAAGATGTTCTAGCAAAAATTACTATTTCATCCTATCCACTTTGAATATTCCCGTTATTGAATATGCGATCGGTCCTTGAAAACAATTTATCTTGACATTAGACACGTCCGATATTATACTAGAATGGTTTCTCACGCCGCAAACGATTGAGAGTCAAAGAACGTAGCGTCGTAAAGCTTTTCATAGTTTTACGTGTGAATGCATTCAATATGCAGTAAAGGCAACGCAAGTATCCTCAGCGTAACGATCTGGTCATGGCGTTTTAGCCTGATTTCAGACCTCATCATTGTGTTCATCGCCATAACTCGTGCGAGTGGAGATAAGTGTTTTCGAGGTTTCACGGTCATAAAATGTCACTGCTTAGGCGCTTATTAAAAAAAATAACACAGCGCCATCTAGCCCCAAAGTAAACAAAAGTTGTACTATGGGAATCAGGTAACTGATAGACTACTTATATCTTTTTTTTTGAAATACATGCAGTACGCCCAGACACAGAAAAAACATTTATCGTCACATAGCTGTACCCCGCGGTGTTACCCGCTACATGTTTTCGGGATAAAAAGTAACCTATGTTCTAATCCAAGGTTTCAGCTACCTCCATACCAAATTTCATCCAAATCCGTTTAGTAGTTTTTGCGTGAAAGAGTTACAAAAATCCATCCATCCATCCAAACTTTCACATTTATAATATTAGTGGGATACATTTTTGTTTTGGTGGGAATCGAACCAACGCCCTACAGCTCTTGAAGTAGATAATTTACCAAATGATCTAAAAGGGTTGTCATTACTTTCAATACATTCGATAGCTAGTATCAACAGGCTACAATACCCTTCTAATCGGAACACGCTACTACTTGGCGACAGACTATCTGATACAGCGGTGGAAAACTGGAAAACCTGAAAAAAACAGTTGTTTTTGTAGGGTTCAGACATGCTAGGTTCTTAACCACAGGTTACCTGATGTTAAGTGATTGTGGAAGATGGTAAAACAGATCTAGCCTTGAATAGAACTGGCACTCAAGTGAGACTACCGGAACACCGCTAGTGGTTCTTGGCGGCAGATTTTCACCTTGAGGGTGGTAGCTAGCTAGCCGAGTACTAGAAAGTACCCTACCACCATGCTATGGTTTCCTCACGATGTTTACCTTCATCGACAGCTCAAGCTCATTGTTGGAGTGTGAATCGACCGCGCTTACCAATGACCTGTCATCGCTACAAAATGATGTGCAGATAAGTAGGTACACGACGCAGGGTTGACGAATTACGAAATCTCAAGTTTACAAACGTGAATTTTTTTTGATAAAATGTTTACTGGTCGGTAGCTAGGTACAGCGAAGTATCTTGCATTTTTAATTCATGAATTCACGGCGTGCATTTAGTTTTCGTGTACGCAACCTGGTTCCTGACAATGCATCCGTTATGAAGCCAGGGGAATAATGTGAAAAATGAAACGATAGCGGAGTGACTACCGTTATTGTACCTGAAGAATGGCACTTATATTAATTAGTAAAGGAGATCTTGCGTAGTTTTATTACGTGCCAATTATGTATGCTTCATTATGAGTGTTTAAGGTAGGTATATACGTATTTAGTGTATTTCTACTTAAAAGTCATTTTGGTTACAACGAGATGAATAAATGAGAATATAAATTAAAATTTAGCTAAATTCCATTCCAGGCTAGGTGTGCTTTACCATCTTCGACCACACCTTCATTTAACATCAGGTGAGCTGTGGTCAAACAACTAGCCTGTCAACCATAAAAAAAAAAAATTACGATAAGTTTAAAAATCTATGCGAAATATTAACGGGCAAGTCTTGTGAAATAAGGCAATCGATGTGTTTTTGTCAACATTTTTGTGCCGTTATACATCATGTGGAAGTTTGAAATTAATGAATACTATAGTACATATCCTGAATTATTATGCTTGGAGAAAAAATAGTTTCAAACGCTTTTCGTTTCTTGAAATTATGAAATAGAATATGGCCAAATTATTTTTAATCCGTAATCTTGACATCAAAATAATTATAGGAAAGGCGCAATTTTATAGATGCTAACTTTGATGCAGATACATTTAAGGCTTAGACCTTTTATTGTACGTTTTGTTCATTCTATTAGCAGATAAGTACGGATAGTTTGATGAAAATTTCTGATAGTGCCTGCTGAAAATCTCTTTTCTGCGTTACGTCTGTTGCTGTTTTATTTTGGTAGGCGCTACAAACCATCGAGAATCTCTGAATCTGACAATCTAACGTCACGAGTCTCGTGGTCGTGTATAGCACGTCACGAGAGGGCGCGCGGTGGCGGCGGTACCGAGCACCGCGCGCATGCTTCCCGCCCGTTTTGTATTTGACACTTGACACTGGCAAATATTCAAAACGCGATGCCAAAACAAAAAAAAAAAACTTCTGTCATAATGTAACAGATAATCAATGTAAAATCCGCTTCCGGCAATAGGAATAAACATTCTGTCTCCTTCTTGCTCGTGGCTATAGTAATTTAACTCTCCTTATCTATTTTAGCGTGACGTCAATGTATTCAAATCTAACGTCAGACGTATATACGTCTGTGTGAGTGGAAAATATCAATGTAGGTGTTCAAGCAGAAGTTCCCACGGTCGAGGACTTGGCCCTTAAGGTGGTTCGATTTCCATACAAATAAATTGTTGCCATTTATGGACAAACGGAGCAAAATTTTAAAGTGAAATCACAGCTACTGGCATTTATTTGCGGTAAATCACAATTGCTTGAATAAAACAGTAGATTATTAGCATAAAATCAAATTTATGAATGATTTATGAATTTATAATTTTTGAATAAAACAGTGGATTATGCTAATGATCTACTGTTTTATTCAAGCAATTGTGATTTACAGCAATTGAAGGCCAAAATAAATGCTAGTAGCTATGATTTCACTGTAAAATTGTGCTCCATTTGTCCATAAATGGCAAAAATTTGTTTGTATGGAAATCGAACCACCTTAATATCTAAAACTAATTGCTAATTTAAACTAAAGCTAAATGTTTTATTATAGATAGATATAAACTCTTTATTGTGCACACCATAAACAGAAAAAAATACAGAGAACAAAAGAATCGCATAATAGCCACATAGTCATATTATCTTACTTTTATAATTATATTTCTCTTAATTTTATACAGGTTTTTACACAGATTACCTGATGTTAAAAATCGCAAAGCCGAGATGTGGAAAAATAATCCGGAAACAGAATAAATAGTATTAATTCGTGATATAGTTATCCGTAGCTCTTCACCTATTCGATGCGCCAACACCTATTTGCTGCAAGTGGAGCACTTTGCTTACATCTTGGTTTTCTTAGACGTTAGTCAACGTTTACACTGGATAAGTAACTGAGATTTAAAATAGTTTATTCACGAAATAGGTAAGAACAGTTCAGCGCAATTTAGGTCAGTACCAAAAGCTGAGAGCAGTGGCATAATTACACCATTGACGCCCATGGCAAATTCACAGGGATGTGAATTTATTATTCCAGTTATTTATTTCCTTTCTTAGGTTTTAATTTTTTTTTACATGAATAATGTAAAAAAAATATTTAAAAACTAGGGTGCCGCCGGCAGCGGGGCAGGGCTGCCGGTGGTTAGGGCTGCAGAGTGAGGAGTGAATTTATTTATTGTTAACAAGCTCAACTGACGTTATAGTTGAGGCATAGATGTCTGAAATGTACATTTTGATAACTCATTAACCGTTTGTGTAAAAAAGCTTAGTACCTACCACTTTAAACATGATTGTTAGATTGACTCTTTATTGTACACACTAAAAATTGTACAATACAGAAGAAATAAACTCAATATGCTCAGCATTATGCTGAGGTGAGCCCCTATTCAGTAACATTTGTCTGTCTCTGTTTGATTATTTTTGTGCTTGTTACAGAATTAAACGTTTTTTCTTTCTTTCCTTATTTTCTTTAGTATTTTTTTTTTTGGTTTTAGTACAGGCTAGGCGTTTGACCACAGCTCACCTAATGTTAAGTGAAAGTGTGGTCGAAGATGGTAAAGCACACCTAGCCTGGAATGGAACTAAAATATGCGTGAGTGCAATAATTTTACTGTTTATTTATAAATGAAACACATATTTACTTGGCGAGAATAATTTATATATACGCGAGCATCCCGAGCGTGAAATTTTTCTAAAACATTGTTTTGTTATAAAAATTGTAACAAGAAATGTCCTGTGCTCGCGATCACTTCGGGCCCTCTTATCAGGAGCGTTTGGCGTTTTACCTGCCCCGTTATTGTATTACGCCAATGATAACACGGATCGAACTGTTTAATATTAGTATAGGGTTAAGGCAAATTAAATATGAAATATTTTAATAATCATATTTTTTTAACACGGAGCAAGCAACAAGGGCACAAAAGTAAAAGTATTTGGCTATAATCAAAGTTTTCTATAAATATTACGTTTATTTTTGGCTATGGTATAGTTCGTGAAGATGTCCACTAAAGCGGATATTACATGTAAGAGCGCAGGTGTGGATAGAACAGTTTGTTTTATGACGATGCAAATTGCGCTACGCTGGGTTGTAACTTGTAAGAAACTTTGAAATTAAGTAGGTAAGTAGCGTACACTTGATTAAAATAGTTCTGAAATATTTTTTTTTATTTGGAAAACATACAGTGAAAAATATTTTAGTTACTAAACTATAAAACTATCTTAACACCATTTAACAGTTTTCGCATATTGAAGCTAAGTTTGTTTGCTAACAGAGAAACAAGTACCTATGTACAGGTTATATTTGAAGTAAAAATCAGACAGGGGGACACACCAAACCAGTTTGTAGTAAGATTTAGTGTAATCAAATTAGTACTAGTATTAAATAAGTCAAACTCAGGAAAGCCTTCCAGTTTATTTACGAAGTTAGACGATCTTAAGAAAAACGTATATAAATAATAATAATAATAATATAAGCATATTAATAGTAAGACAGATAGAAGAATATAATGATATGAAAAAAAACACGATCAGTTTGCTTGTAGTCACGGCAGGGTACTGCAGCTAGTGAAATTACTGGGCTGTTGAGACTAACCATCGAAAGTCTCCAAGTAATAAGCGCCAAAGCAGTGATACCCTCGACTTTTGTTTTGTTACTCAAAGTTCTGTGTATCACTGCAATGGTCATGGACAGGCGTTATCTCTTACCATCAGGAGAGCATCTCGTTCGTCTCATTACTTTTTGCATAAAAAAAAAAAACCCGGGTCACTAGTTGTTGCCGCTCTTCTCCACGTACTTACTCTTATTTCGCCAAACTAAACAAATTATTATAAAATATTGGACGCATGTAATGCCAGCACGTGAATTTCGGATAAATAACAATGAACATACGGTATACATTATACAATGTTCCTCTCTCCTTATGTTTTTTATGTAATAGATAGAGTAAGAAACAGGCAGGTGGGCCTCCTGATGGTATGTAGTCATCGCCATCTATTAACACCTGATGCAGAATTATTGCGTAAACTTGGAAATAACATAATGCAATTGAGTGTTCAAGGTATGTATTTAACTCAGGACTAACAATTGTGTGCCTAAGATCGATGTTTGTTCTGAGTCTGGGTGAACTGTATATTATAAGTATGTATTTACAAAAAAAACAAAAGTATTTAAGTATTCTGTCAGCTGTCTGGTTCCCATAGTACAAGCTTTGCTTACTTTAGGGCTAGATGGCGCTGTGTTAAATGTCCTCCAACATTTATTTATTTAGTTCATTTCCGTTTAACAGTCTTTTCAGTTACAACAGTGATGATGACTTAAATTTACCTAACATGACAACAGTTTTAAAACTTATCCGAAACT
The DNA here is from genome assembly GCA_905404145.2 of Biston betularia. Taxonomy (NCBI): domain Eukaryota; kingdom Metazoa; phylum Arthropoda; class Insecta; order Lepidoptera; family Geometridae; genus Biston; species Biston betularia. The sequence continues at coordinate 5,887,967 of FR989877.1, forward strand.
TTACTTAATATGTAAAACTTGACATATACTTAAAAAGTAAAACAACTTAAAATAAAATAACCACAAATTGCACACGAACACGCCGAGGTGTCTCTCGGTGTCGGATCCTCTTCAACTTTAGTTACCAAGTTAAAAAGAGGCCATTTGATCTGACGCCTACTTTCCACAATGTAGCCGTTCCAATTTGCGACAGCCTTGAGCTCTTGGGCGTTTCCCTGACTCCGACCCTCAATTTTGGCTCTTTTATTGAGGCAAAAGCCCAATTGGCTGCCAAAAAGCTGGGTATCCTTTCGAAGGTGCGACGGTACTTCACGCCGGAACAGTTGCTTACCTTCAGCCAAATACCAGCTTGAGGCGTTGGAGTCCATTGAGAAACGTGCTAAGAGGCTCATAAGCAACGATTCGCTTGTCCAGAAAAGGCTCCAAAGCCTTGAACATCGACGGAAAGTTGCTTGTCTGTCGGTTTTCTACCGGATACATTTTGGAGAGTGCGCTTCAGATCTGCATGACCTAATTCCACCTTGCCCATTCTACTATCGGACAGCCAGGAGCTTTAAAAAGCGTCACCGCTTCATGGTTGATGTTCCAAAAGCTCGAACTAAGCGGTTTGATTCCACCTTTTTCATGCGTACCGCTAGACATTGGAATCAGCTGCCCGAGTGGGTGTTCCCCAATGAATATAGTCTGGGTACCTTCAAGTCGCGAGTGAATCGGTTTCTTCTAGGCGAGCGTGCTCCACCGTAGACCGCATCTTCGCTTAACATCAGGCGGGATGGCGGTCAAACGCAAGACTATCTACTATAAAAAAAAAAAAAAAAAAAGTTACCTATATCAAATCTTCGTGATAGAAGCAAGCAAGCGCCGAGCGCCCGCACGCCTGTATGTATGCTGCAGATGACTGTACAAATACAAATACAAATCATTTATTAATAACACCAAAGTTACAGGTCATTTTTCCATTCATATTTAAAAATATCAAAATCATAACATATGTCAAAACAATGAAAATGAAAATGTCAATTAAGTAATATGTCACATATAAAATAATTATGTCAATATAATTAAATGTCCATATAATAGTGATGATGAAAGTACCAAAGTTCCGTAGTCGTAGTTCCCATAATTCAAACAAAACGGTTTGATTCCACTTTCATCATACAGTGGGATTTCCTACCAGTGTAGTATTCTCTGATAGTTACAATCTGGGGGCCTACAAGTCACGAGTGAATTAGTTTCGGTAAGCGTGCTCTGTCGTAGACCGTATCTTTGTTTAGTATAAAGCGAGTTGGCGGTCAAACGCAAGCTTACTTAGTAAAAAAAGTTGCATAATCATGTCGTCAGACCCTAAACATAGTAGAAATGGGCCATTTACAAATTGCACGTCACTTTTACCTCGTCGTACGTCGCCCGTCTGTCACTGTCAGTACCAATATTTCTCTATCCCTTTGATATCGGCGTCCCGCGGTTTGATGGCTTCGAAAATTACAAAGTAGATTTTGGGAAAAGGGAGTTTTTAAAAGTTTGCTAGGAAAGTACAGGGATCTTCTACCCAAGTTTTAATGTCTTTAGGTAAGTTAGTCTGTAGCAATTCTACTGCCTAATTTAGGAAGTACGAACACGATAAAGAAAGTTTTCGAATCAAATTCTTCAATTCAATACTAATTTCAAATTTATAAGGTGGAACAGACTAAAGACTTGACGTTTCTACCATGCTGCAATAGCCGTAGTCGTGAGTGAGGTGGTGATTCGTGACCACGGCTATTGCAAAATAGCCGTAACGTAGTTTTTTTTTTTTAAATTTCCCACTTTGGGCAGGCTAAAGCTATAAAGTCATACTGCCTTGTCTTAAGTGTTATTTCTGCTGTATCTTAGCTATGGTTATCGTCAAAGTCGTCTTAGTCAAGTCCAGTTCGTGTGAGTTCGTGCCAGTCATGCTTTAGTAAAGTAGTGGCGACTTTACTATAAAGCTTCGATGGAGTTTTGGAAGCAACACGAAATGTCATGTTTCACCACATTATATCATTTTCCCACACTCGCGCCTGTAATTCGGCACTTTATGAATAAAACACCATCATTTTTATGCATAAACACTCGACAAAACACTAGTTTTGGAAAAAAATACAACGGAGCGACACGACTCTTCCCGCGTTCCCGCCAAAACTCCCCGTAACGTTGAGGTAAACAAACAAAACTGATTTAATAGTATTCTGTGCGCGAACAATTTCTGGTGATAAACTTAATTTTATGTGTTCAGAAAAATAAAAACACGGAATTTTAAAATTTCTTGTCCTATTATATTTAACATTAAAAAATATCTACTAGGTATCGAAACTGTAGACCTCTTCTCTTACTTTAAATTTCTAACCTATGTTTCGCTAATAATGTCGTTTTTCGTTTTTTCATAACACCAAAAATGTGTTTTTTTTTAATGTAAAAGTAATGTGACGATCGAGGAGCTCTCCGGATGTTAAGAGATAACGCCTGTTCATGACCATTGCAGCGATACACAGAACTTTGAGTAACAAAACAATGTCCAGGGCGTCGCTGCTTTGGCACTCATTACTTTGAGACTTGATAGTTTAGTCTCAACAGCCCAGTAATTTCGCTAGCTGCAGTACCCTTCAAACCGGAACACAGTAATGTTTGCACACTACTGCTTAGCGGCAGAATATCTGGTACTGCGGTGGTACCTACCTAGACGACCTATCTAGTTTTTATCACACAGTGGTATTGGACTTTTTGTTTTATCCATTTTAACTTTTACCCAGTAGGTATATCAATATTTCAATCAGCATACTTGATGTACCGTCAAAATACGTCAATGACACTTGCGCGTCCGACAGGTGAATGATAGAAACGGGGGATTACCCCGGAATTGTGTCAAGTCTCCTGCCATTCTCTATCGGGGTGACACGGCTTGTACATACTAAGGCATCACTGATGAAATAATATATGTTCACATTAAAAAAAAAGAAAACTACATCAATAACGACCCAGATTAAAGCATCATTATCTCGCTCACCTTTAAAACTAACTTCGGATTTTTTTAATCCCTGTACATTGTTATTATTTTTGGTTTAATACGAAATTGCAGTTTTAACGCACTGGCCACTATGAATTCAAATTAAACCTGCGTGCAGATTTTAGACTAATTGTTTTATCATATAAAATCTATAACGTTTTTTTTTCTTTAGTTTTGGCGTCGCATCTTGAGCATTTGCCAGTGTCAAGTGTTTAATCTATAACTTTCTAATATTTAAAAAGACATTTGAATGTTCTACTTTCAATTGTTTTCTATTCGGCTTTTAACGTGAAGATGGATACCTACAGCGAAAAGCAGAGTAATTTTGTTTCGAATACGAATTCCGACGTTGGACTTACGCGGCAGAAACGCCGCGTAATGTCAATGCTGTATTTGAACGTATGAACGCATCGTACGCTTTTGGTTTTTGGTATTCGTAGAAAAAACTCTGACTCGAAGAACAAACCACGAAGAAGTTTGAATGATGAATTTAAGGATAATCAACAAAGTACAGAACAGATAATAATACTACGTAGTAATAGTACAATACGAACCGTATCAAATTTGGTACTAAAAATTAGGGGCTTGGTTTAACGTTAGCATACCCACAATAACTGTTTCGCAGCAAAAAGGTAGTGTAATAAACAAACTTAAAAAGTCAGTCATCATCACTGTCATCGTTTAAGCCGTAGGATGTCCACTGCTGGACATAGGCCTCCTCCATTGACTTCCACAAAGACCGGGCGGAAGCGGCTCGCATCCAGCGCGTTTCTGCGGTCTTTATTAGGTGGTCTGTACCATCAGTTCTGCGTGCTATGTGCCCTGCCACTTCAACTTCCTGATTCTCTGGGCTATGTCGGTTACTTATGTTCGTCTCAGTGCCTCATGATTTACCTGGTCTTCAGAGAGCAACGCGCAAGACCACTAACCGAGAAACAGTTTTAATTTGTAAGATATCTTCCGTATCTTTTTGTACTCGCTGAATCTCGTCCCACCAGACAATTTTTTTCCGGGATATGAGCAATTTTGTCATGAAAAATAATTTTCTTTTCACTGTCTTCACATAGTTTGTAGAGCACAGATCCCCAGAGTGCTACCGCAAAGGATTAAGTGATCTTGTGATTAAATGGCAGAAATATAGACCACGAGGCTGAAATTAAATGCTTTGATATATTTTATCCTACAAAAAATTAAAGAGTTTTCGTTCGTTCCTCGACCTCATTTGTCCTATTAATTTTACACAAAAAACGTGTCGCCATGGTACGTTGAAAACAACTATAAAACTATACAGCTCTTCCCCGCACCCCTACCCACATCGACAGCTTGAGCTCAGCTGCGTGCTTTGTTTCAAGCATACCAGCTTGAAATAAAAAGTCGCTCAACAGCTGTCATAACGTGCGGCACGCAGCTCAGGGCGCGAAGTAAGAGCGAGGCCCCATTAGTGCGTTGCGCTGCGTTGCGTCGTCGCTGCGTCGTTTTCTATATTTTTTTATGACATGCCCCATTAGACCGTTGCAACGTCGCGCGCGATGTTTCAACGGATCGACGGACAAGAGACAAAGCGGGAGGGAGGGTGATGCGTGATGCGTGAGGGTGATGTGTGATGCGTATGGTGCGTTGTCGGATCTCCGCTGCGACGACGGACAGTGATCCACTGCTAGAGGCACTGCTGAACTGAGACGCAGCTGCGACGGCGTGCATACCCTCTTGAGTTGCGTTGGCGCAGCGTCAACGTAAGTAGTCCTAGTATTTCCGTAGTTAAGCTGTGTTTCCTTTGCAAACGTGAAATATGAAGGCTAATTTATGTAAAGAGGTTTGCATAAATATTTTGTCTCGGAAATAATTTTACTACAGATTTATTCAGGGTTTAATACATATTTGTTCTACTATAACCGAAACTATAGTCTGAGAATCTAATCTAAAACGTGAGTAATCCCATAGACGATAAACTCGTGACAACAAAAAAAACACATACAATTATTAATCTCTTCAATTATCATAATGTCTTTAAATTAAACTAAAACATTAATTTAGATTCAGGCCTGTTTTTATAAAAAAACCTTTATAGTTTCAGGTAAAAGTTAGTAACTCCATTAATAATGGAAATATCTATTGTATGTTTATTCACTCTCTTCTTTGTACTAGAGTGATCTAGTGCGTACAAGGCCTTAGGGATCACCGGCCGAAATCGTTCGAACGCCCATGAGAATTTGACACGGAAATGTCTATCCTTGTCAAAGAGATCGTTTGATTGTGCTACTCTTAGTACCGATTGATTTTGTTTTTCATATTTATTCATTTTACACGGTAAAAGACGCTCAATAATTTCACTGAAGAACTTCAGTGTCTATTAGTTTATTCCTTTGGGAGTCATATTTTACTAGGTCACCTCCTCCTGTCATAATTATATACCTACTAACGCAGTATGAGTCGTTCTACCGTCAAGCAGTTGCGTGTAAATAATTCCGCGTTTCGGGCAGCTAGCGAAATTAGAGCGTGATTGATACTAACCACCGTACGTAGTTATGTATGCCAAATTAATGAGCGTTAAAACGACGATTAGAGCGGTTTTTCTATGACACTACGCTGTATTAAACTGTGCCAAATAGTTTTGACATACACAGTTTTGCTACTGAATTAATTTCTATATTAGGCATTAACTGTAACTTAAAATGTAGTCAATGTATAGACACTTCAACTATACCTCAGATTCGGACAGGCATATATTTTATAAAATGTTTTACTGCTGGGCGCATTTCAGTTAAATTTGTCAAGTGTTTTATGTTTTCAAGTTTCATAAGTTAAAAAGTTGCCTTGCAGCTACAGTTATAGTCGAAGTCCAGTCTTGGTCAAGTCCAGTCCGTGTCAGTCAAGTCCAGTCATACTTTAGTAAAGTAGTGGCGTCTTCACACGTTACTTACGAGTATGTAACTACATAAACGGCTGACGTCTATTTTTTTTGTGGTTTCACATGATATGGTTTCACATGATACTGAATATGAATATAACTTATGAAAAGACAGATGTGTGAACGTTGAACTTGTAATTTAAACCTAGGACCTCGAGTTAGAAGGTCCCCCAACTAGGATGCCGTACTTTCTCACCTAAATTACTAGCACAAAAATAGATGTTTCTTTTCCGTCAAATGTGTAAGTACTACATTTTTGTGTCAGTAGTGACGTTTAGCGTGCTAGCTAATACGAAACAACAAAGCGTAAAGATGCGTGACTCTACGCAGTATGTAGCCCGCGGCAGTGGGAAGGCAAGTTGTAAAATAAAACAAATAGCTCCCGTTTATACAGCCAATCCGTTTTCCCCATAATAAAACCCCCCATCAACGGGCAGGGTCCGAATATCCATTTGCTGGGACAACGAAAGATAATCGCATCGTTTTTTTCTTTTTTTCCACAGGCAATGGAAAAAGAAAGCGTTCGAATTTTAAAACCGGATTGGATCACCTATAAAAGAGGATATTATCACGAAGGTCGGTCTAATTTACTGTTTGTTTATTTGCGTTTATCTGGTCCGATTTAGCGGTTTAGCCCGGTTTACTTATTTGATTGATTTCGTATTTTATTACTCCATGCTGTGATGAGAATTAAGTTTGAATGTTCTCGATCGAGGACAACATTGACAAGGTTAGATATTTTGTAAGTTTTATAAAAAAAATAGATCATGGACATGAACTAGAAAAACGTAGTAGGTACATAATATACTTTTACAGTGACATACTAAGCCGAAATACATACTTGACATTTTGTACAACTTTTGCTATGGCCATAATTGTGAAAACAAAAAAAAAAAAGTTTCCTATGGAACAGCTGATTTTTTACACCATTTCAGAGATGTGCCCATAGTAAAAGTTATTCATAATGACGAGTACAATGACCCCCTTTCTGCTTAGTACATCCCAACCTTAACCTGTATAATGTTTTAATATGGAAACTGACATGGTTTTGCCACATTTTTGTTTCACTTATGCGAAATCACTCACATTTTATTTTTCACAGAAGAGCATTGTGCGAAGGAAGACGAGGCCGCGCGCGCCCTGTACTCAACTTCGTCTCCCTGATGAAGGCCACCGGATATGCCCGAAACTATAGTCCGAGTTTCCGATACAATAAAACTCAAGTAATCCCGCATAGGTAAAACAAAAACCTGTATAATGTTGTGTAGAAAATGGGCTAAAAATAGTTGGCCCTACAATACGTACAAACTCTACAAACAGGTCTAATGCAGAAACTTAAAACTATTTTTTAGAATTGTTTAAAAAAACGGAATATTTAACAGCACAACAGCTGCTACTGTAATTATGTAGATTTAACTGTTACCAGTCCGATACTGCATTAAAACAAGTAGGCTGCCTATTTTAATAACTAATACCGCCCAAGGTTAGCTCTTCAGACTCCAATTTATAATTTTAATTATTCCAGCACCGTCTCGAGCTTGTAATTAGCGCTGCCAATCGAAATCCCCCTAGATGCTCACAGGGAAACGAGTTTTTATAAAGTAGGTAGTTTTTACGCTAAGAACAAGAAAATAGCACCGCTACACCTTACGAATAACATATTTTTAAATACTTTTACTTAAAGTTATGAAAAAACGTAATTGTATCGTTGTGGATATAATCTGGGTGTTTTCGAGTTGAAAGTGATTTGGTATCTTCTAGGCAAATGTGCTCCAACTTAGACCGTATCATCACTTAACATCAGATGAGATGGCAGTCAAACGTAAGCCTCTTTATTACAAAAAAAAACATTGCATAAGTTTATCATGAATATCATCATTTCGATCCACATATTATTTCTATATCTGAATCTCTACATAGTTTAAAACTTTCAGTTAAAAGTTTAAAGTCTCCGCCCGCCGTCTGTACGCTTAGATCTTTTAAACTACGCAACGGATTTTAATGCGGTTTCCATCAATAGACATAAGTGATTCAAGAGGAAGGTTTATATGTACGTTGTACTAGTATAATACATGCATTTGCATCACATTTGTATCTACATTAGATAGTCCGAAGCCAGGGCGGATCGCTAGTGATTTAATAATTTATCACTTTTAATCTGGTCATGTCTTCAACAAGCAATAAGCAAGCAAGAAAGTTCATATTGATAATATAGGTGCTATCTTAACTTTTTATTCTAGTTTCAGCTTTTGTTACAACTTTTTCTTGTTTTTTGTTTTTAGAATCGCACCTTGTATATTTACTGTTTATCAATCTTTTTTAAGTACAGTAAATAAGTCGAGTACAATAAGTCTAAGTCACAGTCAAAGTTACACAAAGAATGTCGATGTCGAGTCCGGTCATGCTTGACTTTACGTCTATCGTGACTTTACCACAAGCTACAATAGTTTTTGGAAGCGACCCGAAAACTCATATTTCACCATATTATATCATTATCCTACACTCTTGCTCGTAATTCAGCTCTTTATGAATAAACTTCACTATTTTTATACATAAACAATAGAAAACAACACAAGTTTTCGAACATAATACAATACGGCGGATTTTTCCGCGTTCCCAACGTATTTGTGTTTTCGACTGTAGTGTCGATACTCAGTTTGCATTAGACTTGGCAGCTGACCCAAAGTCCGTAAAATCGATGGGAGCTCACACCTAATAAACAATGTGGCAATACGCCAATGGGAACTAGCAGTCAGAGCAACATGAAAATCTCGTTGAATGAGGGAGCCACTAGCCGTTTATTGTGAATAAAATTCACCCACCCATAACAATATTTTAGTTCTAACGTTTGACCAACTTTGCAGATAGTTTGGTTGGTTTGTAATACAAAATCTGTGTTTGGAAGTTAGTAAGTTCTAGGTGAGTTTACCAAACATAATTTGATTGGTTTAGTCTTTGGATCTGGGACTCAAACTTCATGATAAAGTAAGGAAACGAATTTTAATATTTCTTTTATAAAATGCGTAATTGCATGGTTTCAGTAGGTATATAAACAAGTCGGACATAGCTTAGCGTATTAGTAAGTTGAAGTGACAGTGGGCTGGTCGTAATTGCTGCAGAACCGACAACCGCTGCCGTAGACATGTTTTAGAATGGATACCATGAATCGGTAAACGTAGAGTGGGACGCCCTGAGACGAGGTACCACGACAATATGTCTGGAACCGAAAAGCCGAAGATCGGGTTGAGTGGCGTTTCTTGGGTGAGAACTATGCCCAGTTGCAGTGGGCTATGATAGGTTGATGATGATGATGATGATGATGATGATGATGATGATGATGATGATGATGATGATAGATAGATAGATATAACTCTTTATTGTGTACACCATAAACAGAAAAAAAGTACAGAGAACAAAAGAACCTTATGAACTAGTGCTACAAATGGCGGCCTAGATGACGATGACGATGAAACGAGTATATAAATTCAAATAAAAATAATAATAACTTCGACCATAAGTCATATTTACAATTAAATTAAATTAAGAATGGGACAAGCTTTTCGTATTATCCCAAATCTTAGTTTATTTGGAAGATACAATGGAAATAGATGAATGTTTATTAAAACCTGAACGAAACTTGCATAAATTGTCCTGTGTAATAAATCTGAAGCATTTACATTCACAAGTTTCATGGTTCTAATGATTTTAGTGAAATAACATGGAGCATTAATATGCAAAAAAACTGGTAATGTCTATGCTGACAACGTTGACAAATTTACGAGAAATACCTAAGTAACATAAGCCGGTATCGAGTGGATTTGGAACTGTTTGTTTCGTTGTATTTTCGTTATTACTAAAACATCATTTATGAGGTTAATGTTTAAGATATTTAAGGATCCAATCTATATGTAATCTAATTTAGAAACACGATTACTTTTAGTTTCCTCGATAGAAAAAAAATCCAAAGTAACCCCAAACAATCTATAGAAAACCTCGATACGGCGTAAATACTGCACGGAAAGTCATCAGGCTTTGTATAACAATAAAATTACATTTTCTCTAAATAGTTATCACATAAAAATTACCAAAATATGATTTTGCTTGAACAAACGAAGGAAATACCTAAATTTTTGCGCGTTTCGTCCATTCTAAGCAGAGCTACCACGCTGTTCCCCTATCCGCTTTAGTATCGCTTCGACTGTCGGACGGGGAGGTTGTGTCGCTGTTGAGGTTGCTTTTACGTACGATCACAAAGTAAACGAACCGGATCAACAAATTTGCCACTTGTAGACATAGACAGGTGGCCGAGTGGTATCGGTACCCGATTCTAATCCGCAGTCACGGGATCGAAACCAACCAACACTCGAAGATTATTTTTGCACACAAATTTTGTTGTATTTTATTTTGTTTTTTTAACAGACTCGATTTTATAAATTATAATAAAATTAAATAATATATAATTATCATAGGACATTACACACAGCGCCATCTGACCCCTAACTAAGCAAAGCTTGTACTATAGAAGTCAGATAACTGATAGGTAATACTTCAATACTTTTTTTGTAAATACATACAGTACATCCAGATACAGAACAAACATTTGTTTATGCTTGTCCTGGGTGGGAATCGAACCCACGCCTTGGGTCAGACATACAGGGCTGTCAATTTTAAAAGGAGGTTTTCAATTCGACATTTTTTTTTTGTAATGGTTTGTTATGCTAGGTCTGCTATACTGTAAGTGTGTTCCGCGGAACCCTAGGGTTCCGCGATACCTCTGTAGGGGTTCCGCAAGAATTTAGAAAAAAAAATCAAAACACCTGTCTCTGGTCGAACGTTTTGACTCCGCGGCCGCGCATAGGTTTATTTATTTATTTATTTGTATAAACATGTGTTACAATAGCTGGTACAATATCTCATAAGTTTGGTATTTTTTTTTTTTTTAATGGTTGACAGGCTAGTTGTTTGACCACAGCTCACCTGATGTCAAGTGAAGGTGTGGCCAAAGATGGTAAATCACACCTAGCCTGGAATGGAACTGGCTCTCAAGTGAGGCTGCCGGAACACACCGTTAGATGCTTGGCGGCAGATTTTCAACTTGAGGGTGGTAGCTAGCCAGCCGAGTACTAGAAAGTACCCTACCACCATGCTATGGTTTCCTCACGATGTTTTTCCTTCACCGGCAGCTCAAGCTCATTGTTGGGGTTTGAACCCACGCCCTTCGTCATGCGAACCTACCGTGCTAACCACTGAGCTATCATCGCTACAAATCAACATGTATACTTGTATACTTGTGAGCGCGCTGTCCCTTTGATAAAAGCCGCCTCTGAATTAGACGCTATAGTTGTCAACAAGCGACTTTCGACTCTAACTTTAAAAAATAAAGTCGAGATTGTTTACAACGCAATTTTTAAATTTCTCATTTTATTTTTGCTTTTTGTTTATCAAATCCCATTAGTTACTTTTTTTTAATATCTTCTATTATTGTACTTGCCATATGGTAAAGTAAGTAATAATTAGTAACTGTTACATTGTACTTTTATTATGCTTATTAATAAAGATTCTTTATTAAAGAACACACTTTTAAAAAGTATTGTTTTATTATAGGGTTCCATCAAGTATTTTGCTTCCCAAAAGGGTTCCGACACCAAAAAAGTTTGAGAACCACTGTGCTAGGCTATGTTTGACCACAGCTCACCTGATGTTAAGAGAAGGCGTGGTCGAAGATGGTAAAGCACACCTAGCCTGGAATGGAACTGGCTCTCAAGTGAGGCTGCCAGAACTCATGGTTAGATGCTTGGGGACATAATATTTTCAACTCTCGTGTGGTAGCTAGCCAGCCGAGTACTAGAGAGTACGCTACCACCACGCTATGGTTTCCTCACGATGTTTTCCTTCACCGGCAGCTCGAGCTCATTGTTAGGTTTGAACCCACGCCCTTCGGCATGCGAACCGACCGCGTCAACCACTGAGCTATCATCGCTACAAAAATGTATATGTATGTTAAATAAATATAAATAAATAATTATCGTAGGACATTACACACAGCGCCATCTGGCCCCAAACTAAGCAGAGCTTGTGTGATGGAAGTCAGATTACTGATAGAATACATAAATACTTTTTTTTGTAAATACATACTTATAATACATACAGAACAGCTAGACACAGAACAAACATTTGTTTATTCACAAAATGTTTGTCCTGAATGGAAATCGAACCCACGCCTTACAGCTCTCAAGGCAGATATACTACCAATGAGCCAACGGGGCTGTCTGTTACGCGATAATTCCGCTAATTATGAATCGATTTTGATAATTTTTTTTTTGCTTGATAGATCCATACTTCTGAGGTGGTCTCATATAAACTTTATCGAAATCGGTCGAGCAATTTTTAAAAATCAACATAAATATAAAAATTGTATACGTCGATGACATTTTCGTTTACTCCGAAACCTCGCTGTTTCATTAGAGCATAAATAAATAAAATAAATGAAAAAGCAAATCCAATATGGCCGCCATCAAAATAGATGCTTACATATTTTTTCACAACTCCTATAATATGGGTATCAAATAAAAGGGCTTGACAAGTAGAATAGAGTAAACTTTAAAAAAAGCAAATCCAATATGGCCGCTAACAAAATGGCGGATTACATATTTTTTCACAATACCATCAATGTGGGTATCAAATGGAAGAGCTTGACTAGTAGAATACATTATAATAAAAAAAAGCAAATCCAATATGGCCGCCATCAAACTAGAGGATTACATATTTTTCCACCACTCCTATAATATGGGTATCAAATAAAAGGGCTTGACTAGTAGAATAGAGTAAACTTTAAAAAAAGCAAATCCAATATGGCCGCTAACAAAATGGCGGATTGCATATTTTTTCACAATGCCATCAATATGGGTATCAAATGAAAGGGCTTGATTAGTAGAATAGATTATAATAAAAAAAAGCAAATCCAATATGGCCGCCAACAAAATGGCAGATTACATATTTTTTCACTACAACCTCAATATAGGTATCAAAATGAAATGAATGGGATTGACTAGTAGAATGGAGAATACTTTAAAGTTGATCCAATATGGCCGCCAACAAAAATTAAAACACACATCTATGTTTTTCACAAAAAAATTCGGGAATTGAACCCATGCCATAAAGCTATATTCTACTAAAAAAGAAATATTTATTATTATTTTATTTTAATTTAGTATTTTTTAAATGACTTCTCCAAAATGGATATGCGAGTAAAGCCATGGGTAAAGTAATAAACTATTTTTTTTTAATAATTATGCACGTCATTATTTTGAATCAATCAATTATGAACATACTAAAGTATACATAAACACCCAAACAAAACAAACATCTATGTTCTTCTCATCAAAATTTGCCCTCGGTGGGAATCGAACCCATGCCATACAACTCATGACGCAAACGTGCTGACTGGGTAGTCAAAATAATAATACTTTTTCGTCGTTTATTATTCGTCAGTGGAAAGGAAAAAAGTGAGGTGTATCGTAGGAGTTGCTTACGGTATGTCATATTCTTAGGTTCCATAGTGTTATAATAAATTAATTATTTTCAATAGATAAAATAGGGAATTAAAAATGTTCAGTTACATAAAAAGAAATACACAAATTTACAAACAATAAACCTACTCCATGACCCTTAGGCCAACTAAACGCACTGCTTCAATGAAACAGCGAGGTTTTTTAATACTTGTATTGATTTTTTTTTACTTGCTCGACCGATTTCGATAAAAAATATATGGGACCATCTCTGAAGTATGGATCAACCAAGCAAAAAAAAGAATCATCAAAATCGATTCATAATTGGCGGAATTAGCAGGAGGTCGTCTAGGTAGGTACAGACCACCGCAGTACTAGATATTCTGCCGCCAAGCAGTAGTGTGTAAACATTACTGTGTTCCGGTTTGAAGGGTATTGCAGCTAGCGCAATTACTGGGCTGTTGAGACTAACCATCTAGTCTCAAAGTAATGAGTGCCAGAGCAGCGATGCCCTGGACTTTGTTTTGTTACTCAATGTTCTGGGTATCGCTACAATGGTCATGGACAAGCGTTATCTCTTAACATCAGGAGAGTGACTCGATCGATTTATTACTTTTACATAAAAAAAAATTGTCGAATTGAGAACCTCCTCCATTTAAAATCGAGTCGGTTAAAAAAAATAAGATAGATAGATATAACTCTTTATTGTGGACATCATAAATAGAAAAGAGTACAGAGAATAAAGAACCTTATGAACTAGTGCCACAAGTGGCGGCCTTATCGCTAACAGCGATCTCTTCCAAGCAACCAAGAAAAGAAAAAATACAATAGAGAACATAAAAAACAGACGGGAGATGTAACACTAATAAGAAAAAAATAAAATAAAAATAAAACGTATTATAAAAATAATAAGTATACAAAAATAATCGTATTATAATGTATTTAAAAAAAAACGAAATATTTATGTATTATATTTATTTAAAATACCTATCAACAAAATTTGTGTGCAAAAATAATATTCCGTATTAATATGGTGTTGATTTCGATCCCGTGACTATGTGGCCGTACTCATACAGCTTGTTACCACTCGGCCACCAGTCTACTAATATAAGCGGCAAAATAGTTGATCCAGTTCGTCTACTTAGCCGTTTAAGTATTTAGCTCAAACCGATTTTCATTTCGCCGCCGTATGTGTATCGACAATGCCTGTAGCGCGTGGCGCCGACGGCGGCGCGCGGTACTAGCTGTTCGCTCGTGTGCCTTGCGCACTCACACACGGAGCGCACAGAATACCTAAAATCGACTAGAGAAATGCACTCGATAGGCCCTTAAATAATACATTTAAACTAAATAAGAGTGATAAAATTATGTAAAGTTTGTTCAAAAAACTTAGCATTGTCATCCAGGTGGCGCAGATTTGTCTCCTTTTATGGGCTTTAAGATTAGTTTTTTAAATGTAAGCGTATAGATAAATTTATTTAAAAATTAATAAATATTGGAGGACATTTCACACAGCGCCATAACCCCAAACTAATCAAAGTTTATACTATAGGAACCAGACAGCTGACAGAATATTTAAATACTTTTTTTTGTAAATACATACATAAAATACACACAGATACCGAAAAAACATCTATGTTAGTCACACAAACGTTAGTCCTGAGTGGGAATCGAACCCAAGCCCTTCAGCTCTCGAATTAGAACTTTACCAAATTTTCTATGAGGGCAGTCAAATGGCAGTTGAATTATAGGTATATTTTAATCGAAAAAACTAATTAGAACAGAAAGTTTGGCAAACACAGCACAACATACGATCCCGCAGTATCCAACTGCACATTCAAAATGCCCTGAACCTCGTACTTTAGAATTTACATGAAACGGAATCGGAACCCTGCTCTGTAGTGGTGTGTCCACAATCAGAGCCGAAGTCTGTATTTGTTAACCATTTGATGTGAGCTTGCGTTTGAACACAAACGCAGTTTTAGTAGGATTTGGAACACTTTATAAACCTTTTAGATGTTTCAGTTTATACACTGAAGTTAGAGCTGGCTACCAATGTTTTAAATTAGTATACAATACGTACCTAGGCACTATTGTAAGTAGGTCTAAGTACGTATTGGTCTAGGTAAGTACATTTATATTTTCAATGAATGCTAAACTTTCGACTTTTATGAATAAGAAAAAAACTTCTCAGCATTCAATAATATGACTATAATACCTATGTATTTTCAAGTAAATACCATTATAATAAGGAAATAATTAAAATCGTGCTTTCTTTTTTTAGACTTTTATATGCATTTTGTAACTCTCAAGTTGAAAATCTGTCGCTAAGCACCTAACGGTATATTCCGACAACCTCATTTGAGCCACAGTTCGATTCCAAACTAGTCGCGCTTACCATCTTAGACCGGTGTGGTCTAAGATGGTAAGCACAACTCAGTTAATATCAGGCGATCTGTGGTCAAACACACGACCTCTCAACTATAAAAAAATATGTAAAAACGGTAATACAAGACTCAAATTTAAATTTAATCAATGACTGACCAAACTTAAAAAATATTTCACTTACCATCATCTCAGCGTAGGATGTCCACAGTTGGACAAAGGCTTTTCCTTCCAGTAAATAATAAAAAATAAACAAATAAATATCGTAGGACATTACAGACAGCGCCATCTGTCCCCAAACTAAGCAAAACTTGTACTATGGAAGTCAGATAGCTGATAGAATACTTAAATAGTTTTTTTTAGATACACCTATATGTATTATTCCTAACAAACAAACCAAACAAGTTTTCAGAACTATCCACACCCATCACATAAGTATGCGTACAAGCGGACATGTCTAGAGTTGAGATTAAACCAAATTAAGCCTGAAACCGACGCGATCCCCTTATTTATTCAGATCGTTATTGGCAATACTGTGCGACATTGCGATTACAACTCTAACTTCCAGAAGATATTGGTCGTACCCGGAAATAGCTGAAGAGATTTCGGCCGATGCGAATCGCAAATAGGATAAGTTATTTAGAGTTATGTGTGACGGCACCATTGAAGTTTATTTGTTAGCGGCGTAAGTAAATGTGACCTATAACCTGTTATTAAGGTTTTCAGGCTAGCTTTGTCCTGTAACATCTTTTTAAGGTTTTCAGGCTAGCTTTGTCCTGTAACATCTATTTAAGGTTTTCGGGCTAGCTTTGTCCTGTAACCTCTTTTTAAGGTTTTCAGGCTAGCTTTGTCCTGTAACCTCTTTTTAAGGTTTTCGGGCTAGCTTTGTCATGTAACCTCTTTTTGAAGTTTTCGGGCTAGCTTTGTCATGTAACCTCTTTTTGAAGTTTTCGGGCTAGCTTTGTCCTGTAACCTCTTTTTAAGATTTTTAGGCTTTTTCCGAGAACCGAGTAGCTTCAATCAAATTCGGATAAATGTTTACCGAAGAAAAGAAAAGAAGGTTTATAGGCTTGTGTACCTAGCCAAATGAGGGCGTTCCACTCATCATTAAGAGCCTTTGAAATCTAAAATGGTAAAGATATATTAGTTTGTTTAATCTGAGGTTTTCATAGTAAAAAAATATATTATATTGATATTTTGATATTGAGCAGATGGTTTTATACCAACATTGATATTAAGGAGATGGTTTTGTTATCCCGCGAGTTTTAGAATAGTGGCCATATTATAATTATGTTGGTCATAATGATGCAATTACCTTTTTCGGCTCATTTCACGTATATTGACATCTTAATTACACACATATGCACATAGGAGTAGAGATCTGATTGTTGTACGTTTATAATTACTTATAATCATATACATTGTTGTATAAAATCGGAAGAGTGATGTCCAGGCAATTCATGCCTAAAAGAGGATACCAACCTAAATTGTAAAACTTCGAAACTTTTTAAAGAAAATAAAGAATTAGAATACCTATACATCTTATTTAAGCTTGTACAAAAAATATTTTATTTTGAATTTCAGTCTTTACTTCGTACCTATTAATAAATTATACAATTTACTTCATATGCGTTCGTTTCATTCGTAAGTGATAACGCACAAAGAGATTCTTTCTAGATTTAAAAATACGATTCATTTCTATAAAATAACACATTGATTAGTTAAAATAAACAATAATCTATAAAGTTTTTTATAGATGTAGGAAACTAAAAAAAAAAGTGTGCTGAATTTTTTTTATTCTCTGAAATACCGAATAAAGTGCGTTAAACCTAAAATTCCGAGATTTCGCAAACTTATTCGCGGTTTCCGCATGACCTGAATCCATTCACCAGTGAATCCGCAAAATTTCTGAATCGGACATCAATCTAAGAAAGATTTGCGTTTTTTCTACAGAATGAAAGCATTAACATTGAAGACACATTATTTCCCTTTTTTACTCTAAATAGGTTCGTGGTTGATCACTCCTAACTGATATTATGCTATAGTGTATCTTAGACCGTAAGATGGGGTAGGCTTGCTTAGAAGGAACCTATTTGCTCTTGTACCTTGCCGGGTACATTGACTAGATTCCGGCAGAGAGTTCCACGACCTCGCTGTGCGAATAACAAAAGTGGAATCGAAACGCTTTGTATGTAAGTACGCGGGAAATATCACCATGTAGCATGTACGTAAGGGCAGATGATGTTTTGTTCTTAAAAAAATGTTGATATGACCTACCTGGTTTGGTTTGTATTTCATGCAATCAAATAAGTAAAAAACCTGTTTTTGTTTTTTTTATGTAAAAGTAATGAGACGATCGAGGCGCTCTCCTGATGTTAAGAGATAACGCCTGTCCATGACCATTGCAGCGATACACAGAACTTTGAGTAACAAAACAACGTCCAGGGCATCGCTGCTTTGGCATTCATTACTTTGAGACTAGATGGTTAGTCTCAACAGCCCAGTAATTTCGCTAGCTGCAGTACCCTTCAAACCGGAACACAGTAATGTTTGCACACTACTGCTTGGCGGCAGAATATCTGGTACTGCGGTGGTACCTACCTAGACGACCTCATACTTATTACCACATACTTATCAGTAGATACCATTTATAAAGATTTAATTATTGTATTCGCAAGTTGTGTAATTGTCTAAAAAGGTCAATAAATAGATTGTCACGAAGATAAAAACATTTTTGAACGACAAAGTAATATATATTGAATGAGTTACCTATTTTTGAACGTTACATTTTCCATTGTTTTGATACGCGTGGGTGAACGAAATTTTTTCATCAAAATATCAATATATACCTATTTTCATTATTGTCCTTTTGATATGCCCTAGTAAATTGTCTTGGTGCCAGTATACCTTTTTGTATTATAGCTATACATATATGCTATAGTAAACATCCACCGCTGATCTTTAAAAATATATCAGATCATGTAGATTTTACAAATTAGTAGCACGGATAGCTTAAAATGGCAGGGTGGCCAAACTACCTGGCATAGCTTGGTAGTTGTTGTTATAGAAATACTATTTATTATTATTATTTCAGCCTGTAGTATCCCACTGCTGGGCAAAAGCCACTCTTTCCGCTTTCCTACTGCCTGGTCTTCGGCTTTGGTGGTCCAGTAACTGTCGTGACGATTTAGCTTGTCAAACCACATTTGTCTGGGTCGATAAGATAGCTTTAATTTTGGGGTCCAAACTGAGGTAATATGTCCCAACTAGTTTCACCTTAGTCGTCCATTTTTGTGGCTGATATCAACTATTTTGGTTTTGAACGTGTTCCTTATACGGTCTGTTAATTTGACTCTCAAGATACTACGATCCATCGCTCGCTGGCAAACCCCGAGTGCGGTACTAACTGAAATAGAAAACAAACAAACATATATTTTTTGATGCCATCTGACCCATGGCAGAGCTCAGTTGTAAATGCCATTTACGCCGCAGACTGTCCGGAACGTATCATTTGGAAACATTAAGACAAGGTTCATCCATAAGCGCTAAATTTTATGCCTAAATTCCTAATATTCAATTCCAATAATGCAATGACCCAAACGAGTATTCCTTTTGAGTAGTAGATGGCAGGACACTTTATTCAGCTCAGCTGCGGAGTAGTGTATTCACTTTGTTTCGTAATCCATAAAAATATGAATTTAGTTATTAAATAAATTAAGAATTTTGTAGACAAAACGATTTTATTTTAATTCATAGCGGTCTTTATTTTAGTTTGTTTCATTTAAATTTATTACTCTTTAGTATGTATCTATATAAATATTTGATATTGAATAAAACAGACGTTTTAAATACCTATTATCAAGATATATAATGCACCGTAGGCAGGCCATTCAGCGCGTAGGCACCGTGTGTCACCTAGGCCGTTTCATGTAGGTAGGTACACCTATTTGTTTTGAAGTTCACTCTTAGATTCAGGCTGAGTGTATTCAATAACTTCGACCATACCATTACTTAACATCAGGTAGCTGTAGCTCCTAGCCAGACAATTATAAAGAAGCTAGCGTGCCACACCGGCTTCGCACGGGTGCAATGTAGATACTAATGTAGTGCATATGCATGTATTATACATATAAACCTTCCTCTTGAATCACTCTGTCTATTGATGGACACCGCATTAAAATCCCTTGCCTAGCTTAAAATATCCAAGCGTACAGACGGCGGGAAGCGACTTTGTTTTATACTATGTAGAGAAGATACGTAGAATACGTCGTTTCTATCTGTTTAGCTAAGCTTACGTTCGCCTAGCACCATCTGTGAAATCAGTTTCCACGCAATAAATATTGCACCATACAAACTTCGTAAGGACCCGAACTGTTCAAAGCATGAATATGTCACGAAGAACTTGTCAAAACAAACACCTTTCTTGTCCAACTTCGCCAATTTATTTCGACTCCACTTAAACCGCTGAACGTTGAACTAGTTTTTTGGTATGACACATGAGCATTGAACGACAGTTGGTACTTTTTCTTTCGAAACTACGCGCGCTCTGCAATATTTTACGCTATCACATCTTACTCTAGGGAGCAAAAAGATTCAGAATCATTTTTCTATTTCTTTCGAAACAGATGGGGTTCCGCAAGTCACATAAACTTACTTTCTTGTGAGGGAATATTTGGAAAAGTTCTTTTGTTGCTATTTTATTCCTTATAAGATGTCGAAAAGCCTCCGTCATACTTTTAAAATGCAAAAGGCTCTCACTTTATCTGTTCTTTTTACATGCCCTTTTGTTTGTTGCTTTTTTTTGAATGCCCTGTTAGTTCATTTGGTATATAGTAGGGTTGCCAACTCAAAATTTTAAAACCTAGAATTTGATGTTGAAGCAACCAGAACAATTCCGTTTTAAAACAGAACATAGCAAATATAGTTGCAAAGTGGCACGCGAATTTAAAAAATACATGGTCCTAACAGGGCGCTTTAGAAAACTCAGGACGCTGCTTATAACTATCTAGGACATCCGGGGACTCTACAAAATTAGGACATGTACTGGGAAAACAGGACTGTTGGCAGCTCTACTATATAGTAGCATGAGCTACTTTTTTTTCAAACAACTTTTTTCATGGGTGGACAAATGGAGCATAATTTTACAGTGAAATCACAGCTACTGGCATTTACTTTGGTCTTTATTATATCGTAATCTACTGTTTAATTCAAAAATCATAAATTCATAAATTTGATTTTAAGAATCTACAGTTTTATTCAAGTAATTGAGATTTACCGCAAACAAAGACCAAAATAAATGCCAGTAGCTGTGATTTCACTGTAAAATAATACTCCATTTGTGTGGTGTATGTACACCAAGGAGTTTTTATACTTTTTGTAAGTGGCCTGTTACTTTGTGTCGTATCGCTTGGCCGATGGTCTTCTGTCTTCTGTTTGTCTTTTTGTTTTGTAAAATAAATGGTTTTAAATAGAAAAGCATTTCGCTGTGTTATTTTAATTAAAATACACATTAATTTGTCCATAAATTGAAAAAATAACTAAAATCTGACGTAAATTTAAAACCTAAATACTTGAATTAAAAATAACTACACGTCTTTGTATCCTCTTGTCGCTGCAGTAACCATTTGCCGACTTGTTTCGCCTCTTCACAAGGCGTCCGTAGGACGTGTTGACTCTTCGAGCGATTGGCTGAAAATAATCCATTTAAATTAATTAATTGAGAATTATTGTTCTCGCTTTCGCTTTGCGAAAATATTGACAATTTTTATTTATTATTTGGTTTTTTAAGCGAAACCAGTAGTAGGTACCTATCATTAAAAATTTACATGGAAAAGTAAGCAATACAAACCGTCAGGATGAAAAAATATTTTTTTATTGTACTGTAAATTATACAAAACAGGGAGAGGTAAGTTAGTTTAATTCATTTCAATTTAAGTTAAGTTACTACTTTGTGTGTACTACTACCATCGAAAATCTCAAAGTAATGAGCGCCAAAACAGCGACGCCCTGGACTTTGTTCTGCTATTCAAAGTTTTGTGTATCGCTTCAATGGGTTTGGACATGCGTTATCTCTTACCATCAAGAGAGTCTCATCTCTCTCAGACGTCTCATTAAAACACAAGCAGAACCCAACCACGAGTAGGTATCACTTGTATTTTACAAATCCATCGGTTGATAAAAAGACGAATAAAAATTCTAATGCAAAAACACGTCACAATACTATCTCGTTTTGTGTTATTCCTACAGTTTATCGCGTTTATAACAAGAAGATAGGTAATATCTTGGCAAAGATACCGGCGTCTCAAGAGAGAGCCGGAAAATTTTCTGTCCTCCCGGAACGGTCACCTACGATACTGAGAAGAGATTGTAGTTCTAAAGTAGCTCACGGAAAATGTTTCTTGCTACTTCGGATACATTGTTGATTTTGCGTTGAAACAGAAAATTTAAAGAGAGGATGTCATGTAAAGTTGTGGATTTACAAAGATTTTTGTTAAAATGTTTAAAAAAGAAGCACGATCTCTGAATTTCCTTAACTGAGAGGCTGTCGTATTAATTTGCAATATTATGTCTCGTATATTCTATGCCGTTGCCGTATAAAAAAATATGAGAATAGCGCTTCTGGCGGAAATAAATGGAACTGTTTTTCTTCATACATTACATTTGACTATTCAAATCAAATCAAATCAATTTATTTGGACACATTTGAACCCCAAGAACCCAATGGCCCAAACCCAAACATGTGATAACTATTTCGGAAACCAATGGCTTATCTCAATATCTTATTGAAAAACAAAATGCCATAAACTGACTTCAAAAGAAACATTTTTTAAATATATTTTTTTAATGACTCTTGCTGTTGGCCGCAGATGGCCTCTACAGCGTCACCGGACTGTGTTTTTTTAAAATAATTACACGAATATTAACTAACTAGTAGTAGGTACTAACTAATGTTAATTAACTAGAAAATGTAAATAAATAATAATAATAAATAATAAATAAATATCACAGGACATTACACACAGCGCCATCTGACCCCAAACTAAGCAAAGCTTGTGCTATGGAAGACAGATAACTGTTATTATGTGCATATAAATATGCTATATGTTTGCGTGTATATGCGTGGGTGATAACGTGTACGTGTGCGTGTGGTGTGTGCGTGTGAGTAGGTACTTCTGCATTTTTCATTTTATGATACATCCAAGTCAATGGGTTTCTTGCTGATTGTCAAATCAAATAGAACTATATTTACTGCACTTAACTGCTTTTACGTGAAGATGCGGGGCTGGAAAGGGTAATCACTGATTGATTTTGTTTCTCTGGTTTTCCATTTCATTATTAAGTGCGCCTGAAGGCAGCTTGGCTCGGAGTAGTCTAGTTTTCAATTTTGAGTTTCTGGGGTTGAATTCCACGGCACGCTTGTGATTCGGCACTTTATGAATAAAACACCACCATTTTTATGCATAAACACTTGACAAAACACAAGTTTTGGAAAAAAAATACAGCGGGACGACACGACTCTTTCTGCGTTCTCGCCAAAACTCCTCAAGCTCATTAACGGCCTCAACAAACACCTTTTGAAGGACAAACTCAAAATGACGTCATACATCAAGGAGGTTCTATTCAAACTTTACTCTACCCATCAACCACAAACTCCAGAGCACTTACAGGAAAGTCCGTAAGTTATCTCCGCATTTTCCCCTGCGGCACAACCTAATAAGGGCAGGTAAATAAATAACTAAAACTTGCTGACCCTTCGACGGGCAGAACACAACCCCGCACAGGTTTCTGGAGCGGAAGAATAGTGGAATAGTGCGTAACCGATCGATGTTCAATAGATGTGAATGTTTGGAAAGGTTAAACTAGACCGAAAGGGGCTCCACGTATTAGTCTTTATAAATGTCGTTTGAAGAAAAACGCGACGACACTCGAGGGAGTAACTTATCAATTTGCGAGATTTACCACTTTAGTGATAGTAAAAATAATGGAAATTGGGAATAAATACGTATTTTGATACAAGAGTTTTTATCTAACATAATTTTCGCAAATTTATATGCAAGAGAAAATGTATAAATCCGGAAAATAAATTGTGGTGTTTGTGGTGCAACCTTCACAAGGGCAGTGTGGTGAAATACCGTCCAATTTGCCCCTAAAAGGAAGCGCGGCCCCGCTGTGGGATGTGAAAGGTTTTTTATCTACGCTCCACGGGCTCCAGGGTCAGTGCTCTTTTTAATTTAAATATATTTTATATTTTAGCTTACAAGAGGAAACTCATACTTAGAAAGGTGTATGCAGTTCCTATAAAACAAATCTGTCAACAACGTGGACTATACAGTAGATCTGAGGAAAAAAGTATAACGAAAATTTATATCAACAAGCTTGATTAAAAAAATTAAAAGAATGCACAATATTTACAAAAAATAAATAAACTGCCTGTGTTTCTGGGGATGATGTAAGGATTCTAACGATATCCCATACATACAAATCTGTTCAGGCATTTAAAAGTTATGGTGGACTCAAGATACTCGCCTACACATCACATACATACATACATGAATTCTAAAACATGATAATTTTTTTTTGATACATGAACTTCTTTTTTATTGGCAGCCGTGAAAAAAATTAACAATTTTCATTTGCTTTCACTTTACTTGCCTCTTATAACTTTTATAGTTAATGATTTGGTGGTGTACAGAATACTAGGCATTTTTAATAATCACTATGTATAAATTTATGTACATAAATATGCACTGATATTATATTTGCAATCTCTAATTAGTTATATATTGTAGAAGTTGTACGTAATCATACGCTTTTATAAGCGGAAAGGACGCATTTGGCATACACGTCAATATACTGTTTCAGTATAACCCTGTATAGTTCTAACCAATTTCGTAGCGGTTTCGATGAATTGGTCAAACAAATGAAACCGAATGGTTTGTAAAGAAAGGGGTTGTTAGTTTTTGTGATATTCTTTCATGTTACTTCTTTTGATGTTATGTTATCAAACCTTTCTACAGGCACATTGCCATAGAACATATTTTACGAAACCACTAATATTTTTTTTAGTTATCGCAAAGTAAAATTTTGACCTTATTATGAATACATTTTATAGCGATGATAGCTGAATCCAATAATGAGCTTGAGCTGCCGGTGAAGGAAAACATCGTGAGGAAACCATAGGATAGTGGTAGAATACTTTTTGAAATTCGCCTGGTCACGAGTTAGCACTATTACGAAAAGAAAAATAAATATCAGGAAGGCACGTTTAAGTGCACCAGAGTTTATGTACCTACAACAAAACCTCACCAAAACAGTATTCCCTACAAAAAGCCAAACCAATTTTTGAATAAAAGAACGCTTGATTTCGCACAATTTCTTCGGAAGTTCAATCAAACTTGAGTATTTCAAATAAACAACAAATTGGTCCTCCGAAAGCTCAAGTTTGGTTTTCCTTCATGGCTGAATAGACATTTTGTACTCCCGAAAATATTAACGGGGAATTATTGCGGTAAAAAAACCGGCCACGGCGAATAGCATCTTTTTTCACACAGTGCCGTATCAATATTCGGTATTGCAAACCTTATCGCGCAGTCATACAACATAATATGGTTGCATATCTTTTTTTTCAATTTGATTGGTTACTATACTAGCTTGTTCACTTATACTAATAAAAAAAATTACGAATAGGCCTGAGTTTGACCGTCATCTCGGCTGGTTCTTATTCGGAATGTGGGC
The DNA here is from genome assembly GCA_905404145.2 of Biston betularia. NCBI lineage: Eukaryota > Metazoa > Arthropoda > Insecta > Lepidoptera > Geometridae > Biston > Biston betularia. The sequence goes on from FR989877.1 coordinate 5,913,525, forward strand.
GATGACAGGACAAGCATTTTGTGATATAAAACCAAATGTTTGTTCTGTGTCTGGGTGTACTGTATGTAATATAAGTATGTATAATTGTATATACAAAAAAAAAATATTTAAGTATTCTATCAGTTATCTGACTCCCATAGTACAAGCTTTGCTTAGTTTGGGGTCAGATGGCGCTGTGTGTAATGTCCTACGATATTTTTTTTTATTTATGTCCTGCACTGACGTCCCGCTTGGGGTGTATTGTGCATTTTACCCCTACCAGCGTCTACCCGAGCCAACCCAGCTCCTTGAAGTATCGGAACGAGGCTCTGGGCCGCTGGAAAAGTAGCTCCAGTAGGTGAGATGGAGTTAAGCATGTCTGTTGCGGTGATCCTAGTTACTTCTGTGGGTTTGCAATGCCACAGCATATGCTCTACAGTATCGTCTTCCACCAAACAGCCACAACAAAGCGGAATATCTGTGACGCCTTGGCTCCTAGTTCATACAGGTAACTATTCAAATTGCAATGACCGGTTATAAGATCTACTAAAAAAAAAGGTCCTGTCTAAGCAACTTCAATGTATATTTTTTTCTTACAAGGATCTCGCCTGATGTTAAAGAAAGATGTGATCTTCGATGGAGCACGATTGCCTAAAAGAAACAGATTCGATCGCAACTTGAAGGCATCCAGATTGTATTTATTAGGTGCTGCTTGAGAGTCGCTGGTCTGTTCACGGTATACACACAAACTAGTACCCACTTTAACCTTAGGTTAAGACTAATTTAAACTAGCTTCTCTCCACCAGTCTACATGTACTATATATAAAGTAAATGAAAATTTTGTAATTAAAAAGTTCACAAAGGTTACGGACCTCTGTGTCTGTGGAACGAATATATTAAATTAAAAAAAGATTGTGTATACTGGGAAGCACCAACTCGGGCATCAGATTTCACTGCTATAATAATTATAATCCTTATAAATCTATAACCAAACAGTATTTCATTTTAGTATTATGACAGATTAAAATTTTATTCATGGAGAACTTCAGTAAGCTATCATCTCTATTATTCATTCATTCAGTTACACGCATGTGTCTGTCACGACTTGGGGCGGACAATAGAGCCGTACTGAACCCTAAAAAGCGATTTTATCGCAAAAACACTCAGTACAGCGCCGGTAGTCACATTTATAGAGTTTAATTTCCGTTGACACGTCCCTTGTCGTGCTTCGGACTCGTGCCATAAAAATATTTACGTAAAAAAAGTATTACGCCACACATAGGTGGCGTAACCGTGATAAATGGACAGTACGGACGAAGGGTAACTAAGTAGGTTACTAGATATATTTATGCCTAAAACATGTCCATATCTGCAATCCATAAAGGGGTGGGATGGTAAAGAAATATTACATGGGTCCGTTAAATATTGTGATCCGGAAGGCTGCATTTTTTACGGTTTTAATAGAGCTGTGGGTGAAGATAGTGTGACAAATATCCGGTCGCATTCAGGGTAACTTGCTATTAAAGTGTTTTATGGTCTATTTGCCCATTATGGAGCTTGCAATGGTTACATTCGGGACAGATGTAAGTCGGGACTTGGCTTGTTTTTAACTTTTTAAATGACAATGTTCTGCTGCAGTTAAGACTGTGGCAATGTCTCTAAGAGCACTTTAGATTTTTTTTAAAGTGCTTTATTTTGTAAATATTGTAATGCATTCTAATATTAACTTATGTTAACGCATGTTGGGATTTAAAGGATTATATATTTGACAGCCCTGTTGGATTTTTTTGTAGGTTATATCATGTCGCTGCAAACAAATTGCAAGAACATTAAGCCTGAAAGTTTTTGCATATCTAAACGTGTATTTAAAAAAACTAACTTATGTTGTGGACTCACTTGTCTACCAGTTCCATTCCAAACTAGGTGTGTTTACAATCTTCGACCACACCGTCACTTATCATCAGGTGAGCTGTGGTCAAACACTAGCGTATCAAACATTAGAAAAATATATATTTAGGTAAATAATCGAGTTTTGACAGAAACACAGAAAAGTTGTAGCGATGCATTATAATTATTACTTTTCTAAACTTGAGTTTTTCAAGTGTTTATGTATAATAAATAATAGTGTTTTACACGTAAAGTGCCCAATTATACGTGTGAGTGTCAGTGGAAGGTGATATAATGTGGTGAAATATGATTTTTCGTGCCTCCAATACTTCTTTGAAGCGTGTAGTCAGGTCGCCACTACTTTACTAGGGTATGATCAGACTTGACTTTATTTTGTGTGACTTTGACTGGGACTTGTTCTGATTTTACTAGACTTATCTTAAAATACTTAAAATGGTATTACTTGACACTGGCAAATGCACAAAATGTGATGAAATAATAAAAAATTGTTTTTTTAACTCTTTTTTATCTCATCTCTGGGAAAACGCGTTTTCCAAGTTTTCATGCACATAGTACAACGAGCAAAGTTTGGTCGCCCAGGTACTTGAAATATTATTTTCATTATAATTCGCTGGCAGATTATTAATAATACCTACCACCTTTGTCAACAGCGAGTTCTGTAGATTATCATGTTATGACGTGAAGGGTCTGTGTATAGAAGGGTCAGAGTACACGATAGCTGTACAAACACGACGGACGCACAAACTGGCTATCTACCTCGTTATACCAAGCTTGTGACAAAATAATGATAGCTCTACCAAATGCTACGGGTTTAGAATGTTGCTTAGCGACGTAGTTTCGCTAGTGTTGCTAACTTAAGGACTTCGCTCTAGATCTAGGGATTTAGCGCATTGGATAAGGTTAAAACGGGGAGAAAAATGTCCAAGGTATGACGTATTTTTGACGGTTCTTTTTTATAATTTAATAGCTAGATTCATATTATCTGATATAATTAATCAAACGTTAGTAATCTCGCATAGGGAAAACAAAATGGTGTCAAAACCAGGGCGGTTCCATAGTAAAACCGCATAAATCGATAATATTATAGTACAAGAATAATGTAAGTAAGTCATCACAGATAAAGAAGAGATTGCATAAATTTTGATCGCATCTAACGGTGTGTTCCGGCAGCCTCACTTGAGAGCCAGTTCCATTCCAGGCTAGATGTGCTTTACCATCTTCGACCACACCTTCACTTAACATCAGGTGAGCTGGGGTCAAAACAACTAGCCTGTCAACAATAAAATTAAAAAAAAATTAGTAAATTATTCTCGAGGAAAAAAAAAAGTTTTGCATATTTACAATATTGTAGTTATCATATATACTCTAACATAATAAAAGTTTTACCTGTAAATATTTACTCTACCTGGGTCCACCACTGGGTCTACATGGAACATAAGGCTACGTGGCTTATGTATACCCATTTTAAGCTTTATAGTAATTTAAGCCTAAATTAAAACAAAGCTGCTGAAAATATTATGAGGTATGGAATATTTTTTACTAAACTCACTTTGCTGATAGATCCATAATCAAAAGAACACATTTTGGGTTCGATACTAAAAAGCGCCATCTTGACAGAATCTTACTATAATCTTAGCGTCATTTTATTTTTTAAATCCTTGTTGGCAACACTGAGTTACGAGGGTTGAATGTAATACTGCAAGTTTGTAGATGTTTGTTAATGTCGTAGCGTTTGGTAGCGGTGCAGTTCTTACATCGACAAAAGCTTTAGCCGGTAAATTCAAATTTAAATTATTTTTATTGACACAAAAACAATTAAACAGTTACATTTATATCACAAAATTATAAAACAAAAAATACATTACATTAAAAAAAAAAGTCTAATTAGAATATAAGATAGGTGGTACAGCGACGCCACACATTAAATAAAAATAACGTAAATAACAGTTGAAATGAGTTTGAGTTTGGCATGACCGGACTTGACCTTGATTTACTTTGTGTCACTTAGAATTATATTACTGGATTTATCTTAAAATACTAAAAAATATAAACATTGAAATATTTGACACTGACACTTCGATTTTTGGCGTTGCACTTCGTGCGTGATGCCAAAAATCAAAGAAGAAGACACAAAAAAGTAGAACAGTATTTACACATTTCGTATGTTGTAAAATTGTTTGTATGTATAGGTAAATATATGCGGCTAGCTACTACGAGACATACGATAACTTCCTTAGCGGGAATAATGCCAAAAAAACAGAAAAGTTTCTAAACTGTTATCTGTAATTGTAATACTATTATTTATTGTATCGTACTATTCCGATATTTATACTGGGCTGTCAACAAATTCATCGCACTCCGTGTCTCGTGTATAAAGAGCAGCCAACGGTGCGGAAGAATGGGTCATCGCGAGGTCGTCGCTTCTTTTAGGGATTTCTGAATAATCTGTGGTGATGGCATGGGGTTATACGCAATATTAAACAGTTTTTACCCAAAACAAAACACGCGATTTGTCTGATAAGCATTTTATTGTTAAGAAAAGTTGTCTAGCCAATTCAACACTTAGAGAGTCTACACACCAAAGCCGACCCATCGACTCAACCCAGCTTTGTTGTCACAATTGCCGCCGTCTTATACCAATGTCGCCGATAACAATGGCTGTATCAGCGCGTCGACAACTTTAAGTGTAGACCGCTTAAAACGATTTTATAACCTAGCCTTTTACAAGACATATAATTATTAAGCACATTTTATATCATCATATGTATATCTGCAAACTTCTTTACATTCGAGTACTTGCTGCACAGCTATCGCTCGATGTGAATAAGAAAGCTGAACTTTATCGTAAGTGGTTTCAAATCTGCTCTACGTAGATTTTGTATAGGTACTTACCAAACAATGTTACTCTACATGCTTGTACGTAAAATGCAGTTTTCCACTTTGTTGTGATAGAGTCTTAAATATGTAGGTACTTTTTGAAGCCTTGACTTTAACGTATGTGCCTGTGCGCCTGTCTGTAGTGCCTGCCCCGGGCGACAGGGGCGCCAATATCATGTAATATAATTATGCTTGACGAGAAAGCTCGTTTCACAAAGCGCCTAGCATCCAGCGCACGATTGTTCTATCGACTTCTCATTTGATTTTACTTGGTGGTAAATTTCAGCACCTCCTTAGCAGGAGGTCGTCTAGGTAGGCACCACCGCAGTACCAGTTATTCTGCCGCTAAGCAGTAGTGTGTAAACATTACTGTGTTCCGGTTTAAAGGGTACTGCAGCTAGCGAAATTACTGGGCTGTTGAGACTAACCATCAAAAGTCACAAAGTAATGAGCGCCAAAGCAGTGATGCCCTGGAGTTTGTTTCGTCACTCAAAGTTCTGTGTATCGCTGCAATGGTCATGGACAGGCGTTGTTTCTTACTATCAGGAGAGAGTCTCGTTCGTCTCATTACTTTTGATAATAAAAAAAAATCCATCTGGATTTGAAACATATCCAACGTTGTGAAAATTGTTTGCTGGGGGAATCGCTGTCGCTTCTAGAACTAGGGGCTTTACGACCGAGCTGAATTAACATGGGGATTTTTGAGGGTGAAATATGGATCTAAATTTCAATTCTAAAAAAACACGGGGTTTCAAGTTTTTAAATGTTGTTTACACCGAACAAAGCTCGCTCGCCCAGATATTAAGTGTAAATTTATGAAAGGATACTTATTCTCCCGGTTACAAAAATGTCACCCACATATAAATTTGTGTGTTTTTTAAAACTATTTATTTTAAAACACTGGAGGGATCATATTAAGGGATCTTTTAAGATTACATAAGCAACTCTCACTGAATATTTTTGAGTCTCACTGAATAATCTTGTTATTCAGTAGAAGAGTGACATAATATCGTTTGATGATATTTCAAACTATTTATCCTTTCAGATAATCGAATCATCCTGCGGTGCGGTCCACCTAAATACGGAAGGGTTTGATTCATGTTTGATTAAAATTGTTTAGGAGTTCCGCCGGCGTCCTTGTTTTACACGGGTAGTAACAAAAAGCAAATTAGCTTGTACGAACATTCTATATTCTAGGCAGAGCATGTAAGCTTAGTACTTTGTCTAATTAAGGCTATACCTTAACTTTGTTAAATATTTTTTTTTTTTTTTTTTTTTACTTTTAATAGATCTACGTTTGGCCACCAACTCGCCCAATGCAAAGCGACGGTGTGGCCGAAGATGGAGCACGCTGATCCAGAAGAAATCTATTCACTCTGGCCTTAAAAACGTCCAAATTGTAATTTATGGGAAACAGGGAAGCCGGCAATGAGTTCCATTCGTGGGCCGTGCGCATCAAAAAAGTAGAGCGAAATCGCTGCGTACGAATACTGCGAACTGCTAGCTCATTTTGGTAGAATGTCTGCGTCTAGAGCTGTTAGGTGTGGGTTCGATTCCCACCAGGAAAAACATTTATGTGACATAAGTATGTGAGAATTTGTTCTCACGTGTTCTGTATAGTTATATTATAAGTATGTAATTACAAAAAAAAGTATATAAGTGATTTATCAGTTATCTGGTTCCCATAGTACAAGCTTTGCTTAGTTTGGGGTTAAATATAAATAGCGCTGTGTGAAATGAAATGTCTTACGATATAATACTTTTTTCATAATTTTTTTAAACACTCAGACATCTCGTCTGGTTGACGCCACACGTGAACAAAACGCTGGCCTTTATTTTGCTCAGCGTTTGAGTATTGCCATACAACGCGGCAATAGGGCCAGCGTTTTAGGAACTATTCCCATTGATAGCGGCGTTTTAGAGTAGTTATTATTCTCAGACATAGAACAAACATTTGTTTTTATCACAAAATATATGCCCTGGGTGGGAATCAAACCTATGCCCTAACAGATATACTACCAATGAACCAACAGCGCAGTCAAGGTACGGTCAACAGCAGAGGCACGAAAATTTGCTGTTACTGTAAAATCTTTACAAAATATATATTTTTTACTAGTATTTTATTAGATAATTGATTGATTCAGGCGGTTCAGGCGTTATTTTACTCAGTCTCGACCAAGCGCTCGAAGAGTCAACACGTCCTGAGGATGCCTCGTGTAGAGGCGAAACACGTGTCGGTAAGTGGTTACTGCAGCGAGAAGAGGATATAAATATTAGTGGAAGTCCTCACTACTGTTGTGACTGAAACGGAAATTAACATAATACACACCTTGAATACTTAATATTTTATTAGTTTGTAATTCGACCTTCATAGCGAGACCCCATATAAATTCCTTGTAGAAATTCGTTCGCCACAATAAATGATCCAAAGGAATATCTCCGTCCTTTTGAGACTGTGGCAAGAAAATTAATTTAATTTCACAGCGGGATCCGCTCCGTGGGAATTAATAACGTCCTTGATTTTGAGTTTTGAGGAAGGTTTTGAGTTAAAACTCTGGGACGGTACGTATTGTTATCGAATAAAGGTCTACGATAAATTATACAATTGCGCATTTTGAGATTCCTATTAAGAATTAATCGTTTCGCCACGGCAGGAATTGGGTTCATTGCCACAATACCTTTATCAAAATTTGAATTAAATACTGCGTTTTACTAAAAATAAGTAGATGCAGTGCAGTGGATATTTGGTTTATTGACATTATTAATAATCGAAAAGAATAATTTCAATAAGCATAAAAATCAACTTTAAAATTTACTGAAGCCATTTAATTTAGCAATTTCTTTTGTTTAGAAAGATCACAATCTCAACACTCGCACTTCATAAATTAGGGAATTTACGATATCGAGCAGATTTATCTATCTATCCATACCATTATGAAGAGGAAAGATTTGATTGTTTGTTTGTAATGAATAGGCTCCGAAACTACTAGACCGATTTTAAAAATCTATAGTATCTTAATGCACGGCTTAAATCTATTTTGATCACATTTCACATCTACAAATTCCATACCAATATTCTTTTACTAAAATGAAGACTGCCACGAAATATGGGGTACACGCAATGGAAACTAGAGTAACAAAGTGGGTTTTACTCTAGGGGTACAATGGAACACCCTCTATTCGTAGATTTATGCGTTACGGACGGACAGAAATGCTTTTAAAACACTGTATACTGTGAGATCGATTTAAACTGGATGTGAATGTTTAACGTAGTGGATTGAATAAATTGTACAGGGACGTGCTGGAGCTGAAGTTCTATTTTTAAAATAATAGTAGGTAGGTACTTATATTGTACTTTCCTGTAAGTATTTTTGGCAAGTGACGAAGATGGTAAAGCACACCCGTAATGTACTGGAAAATACTCTACCACCTTGCTATGATTTTCTCATGATTCTAATACTACTTATACCTAGTCGAAACTAAATTTTTATAATACGTGTAACTTTTGCACTCCGTTGGTCACCTTTTGTTTCCTTGAATTTAAATTGACACCACTGTGTCTAAATCGATTTTTAAAATCAATCTCGTCGTAAGTACCTTCATAGCGTGACATATCCGACAGGGTGAGAATGAGGGCGACGGGCCGGAGAATATTTTGACGGTAACAAGTTACTTGTTATAAAGGGCTTTACACACTGTAATCACTGACTTCTCATCGGATTATAAGATACCGAATGTATTCTTGATATAATAATATAAGTTGTATAGTTAGTTATTGTTATAGCTATATGTTTTATTTTTATTTATTTTTCTTATTAGTGTTACATCTCCTGTCTGTTTCTGTTGGAAGAGATCGCTGTTAGCGATAAGGCCGCTACTTGTGGCACTAGTTCATAAGGTTCTTTGTTCTCTGTACTCTTTTCTATTTATGGTGTGCACAATAAAGAGTTATATCTATCTATCTATAAGATGTACTTTGTTTTAAATTCTAAATAGGTTTACATTTGACTACACATTGCCTGATGTTAAGCATTAGTAAATTCTAAGATAGATCACGTTTACCTAGAAGAAACTACCGTAGTACCAGCTATTTTGCCGACAAACAGTAGTGTAAACATTACTGTGTTCCGGTTTGAAGGATATTGCAGCTAGTGAAATTACAGGGCTGTTTTAAATAAACATCGAACGTTTCAAAGTCATGAGCGCCAAAGCAGTGATGCCCTGGAATTTTTTTGCTACTTAATGTCAGGCCATCAGGAGAGTGTCTCGTTCATCTCATTGCTTTTTCATTAAAAAAAACCTATTTACACTGTATACTTTACTTACGAATAAGCAAGAAAGAAATAACTATAGCTACGAGGCAACTTATTTAACTTTTAAAACTTAAAATGTGAAACACTTGACACTGGCACATGCTCAAGAAGCGACGCCAAAACTAAAGAAAAAAACAATGTCTTTGAATATTGTTTTTTTTTGTTTTTTTTTTATGGTTGACATGCTAGTTGTTTGACCACAGCTCACCTGATGTTAAGTGAAGGTGTGGTCGAAGATGGTAAAGCACACCTAGCCTGGAATGTTTCAACTTGAATGCCTGGAAAATTTCAACTTGAGGGTGGTAGCTAGCCAGCCGAGTACTAGAAAGTACCCTACCACCATGCTATGGTTTCCTCACGATGTTTTCCTTCACCGGCAGCTCAAGCTCATTGTTGGGGTTTGAACCCACGCCCTTCGGCATGCGAACCTACCGCGCTAACCACTGAGCTATCATCGCTACAAATATTTTACGCTTATGTTCTAACTGTTAGCTGTCATTAATCTAGAGTATAAAACTCAGACGTTTGATGAAAGGTCCATGGTAGAAGAATACTGCATTTTAAATTTCATACAACCGTGCTGCTAAAGCCATAGCCAAATATTCGTTTTTTCAATATTAGTGTGATTAGTATAAAAGCTTTTTCAATCTTTCAACCATTGTTGATGCTGAACAGTTTAATCGAGTTTAATTTTATTGATGTAGAGGGATTACGGGAAAGCGAATAACAATATTCGTTAATAGTTAAACAACACTACAAAGTGGATCTTACAAAGGTGTCTATTAGCATCTAAAGAATGCATCTATAAATAATATTGCTCAAGACAAAAGAAAATACATTATGCAGAGATAACAGTCAATACATACTAGTTGGATCACCTTATAGCTAGAATAATGAAATTAGCATGAGATTGCAAGAACTTTTGTCGATCGTACTTCAATATTTTTTAATTGGATATACTTATTGCTCTGCGGATTTCTAGAAGCGGTTCGCTTGCTTATTTTGTATTTTAAATGAAGTGCCCTGCTTCATTGTACAAGTAGCTGCGCCCGCGGTGTTACTCGCTACATGTTTTCGGGATAAAAAGTACCCCATGTCTTAATCCAGGGTTCGGCTACCTCCATACCAAATTTCATCCAAATCCGTTTAGTGGTTTTTGCGTGAAAGAGTAACAAACATCCATCCATCCAAACTTCCACATTTTTTTTACATTACAGATAAAACATAAATAATATAAAAGACTTAAAAACTAGGGTGCCGCCGGCAGCGGGGCAGGGTTCACGCTGCCAGTGGTTAGGGCTGCAGAGTGAGGAACCTCCTCACAATACGCACCGTGTCAAGGATCACTGCCTTTTGGATGTGACCCTTGACCCAACCGTCTAGCGAGTCTCTTAAGATGTTGGTCAAGACAAGAGTTATATTATTATTATTATTTATTATTATGTTTTATTAAATAGTAGGCGTGGCCATATCATACGCATGAATGTGGAAAGGTAACATAATTAATCTAGTGAAGCATGTTTTGTTGTGTTGTACTACAAAAACTGTTAAAACTTGCCGTTCGGACGGCACATTTGGTGTGTAGGGCATTTTACAATTGTGTTATGCCTAGATTTTTGGCGTGTAACCTAATATATTTAATCAGTTACTCGTGCTTCGATCAAATGAGCTATTTATCGGAATTACGTAATTCAAGCGACATGTAAACATGCCAATTTAGTTGGCATGCCCCATGACCCAGAATCATTAATTCAAGATTAAAGTTATTGATGTTACGAGACAACCAACTACCTATACAGTATTTTTTTTGAAAACTTGTATTAGAGAAGATTAAAGTGGTTTTGTATCTATAAATATAAAATTACGTTGTAAGTAAAAAAAGTGTTATCAGTTAATAACTTTTTTATGCTTTTTATGCTTATTTGTCAAGAACTAACTGTTACTGTAGTTTGCCGATCTTTAACGCTAACTTATGTCTCTAACTTTATAGCTGCGCCCAGCGGTGTTACCCACTACATGTTTTCGGCTTAAAAAGTAGCCTATGTTTTAATCCAGCGTCTCAGCTACCTCCATAACAAATTTTATCCAAATCCGTTGAGTAGTTTTTGCGTGAAAAATTAACAAACATCTAAATTTCCATCCAAATTTTAACATTTATAATATTAGTGGGATAGGTACATATTTATTATGTGACTGCTCTGTATCTATTTACAAAAAAAGAATATAAGTATTCTATTAGTTATCTGGTTTTCACAGAACAAGCTTTGTTTAGTTTTAGGATAGATGGCGCCGTGTAAAAAGTCCTATATTTGTTAAATTTTTTAACTGTAAAGGTGTAACGGATAGCGTACCGGTTTGAAGTATATTCATACGTTACAGAAAAGTTTTCCGTGTTTTTACCACTCTGAAAGGGAATGCGGTAGACCAAATAATCTGTCACGCGTAGCTCCGACCGCTAAAGTAATTGTGCGCAAACAATAGTATCTCACTCAATGTGTGTTTAAAAATCAGGCAGCCTTTATTTTCACAATTAAAAAGCCACCTAAATTAGTAAACACGTTTCAAAGCACCCTTAATTGTTTACGCCCACTCGTAATTAGCACGTTAAGCCCATTTTAAAATGTAATTGCTCGCACAGGGCACGTAATAATTGGAGTTAATCCTAAGCAAATAGAGTGGATGTGATTTATGAGCGAGTCGCTTTTTCTCGTGACGCCACTTGAGTCGTGTTTGAGAGAGTTTGTGATGTGTAGCGCTTTTTGTTTGACGCCATTAGCTTCTGGCGTTTTTATGGACTTGTAATATGTGTTTATTTGCATGTTTGATCTAGGTGCTTGGAGTACAACGAGTTTTATGTAGCTAGCGGGGAAATTCAAAACAAATAAATGTTGTAGTGATGATAGATCAGTGGTAAGCGCGGTCGGTTCACACGCCGAAGGACGTGGGTTTAAACCCCAACAATGAGCTATCAAAACATCGACAGGAAACCATATCATGATGATGGACTCCGCTAACCACTGATCCATCATCGCTACAAATATTAATAATTTACGAAAAGAAAATAATGACAAAGAAAGTCGACAGTTTCAGCGTGAGGCAAATGCATGCTTAAGGTGGTTCGATTTCCATACAAATATTTTTTTGCCATTTATGGACAAATGGAGCATAATTGTACAGTAAAATCACAGCTACTGGCATTTATTTTTGTCTTTATTTGCGGTAAATCACAATTGCTTGAATGAAACAGTAGATTATTAGCATAATCTACTGTTTTAATCAAAAATCATTAATGCATAAAATTATCTTTCATAAATTTGATTTTATGCTAATAATCTACTGTTTCATTCAAGCAATTGTGATTTACCGCAAATAAAGACCAAAATAAATGCCAGTAGCTGTGATTTTACTGTACAATTATGCTCCATTTATCCATAAATGGCAAAAAAATATTTGTATGGAAACCACCGTAACATTTATTTCAAACTTATGTGTCTCATCATGATCAGAAAGAATAGCATTGTGCATGATTCACAAAATATTTTCAGTAAAAAATGTTCGACTGCCAATAATAATTGTGTTTCCGACATTGTTCGCGCGAGGTGAGCGTCGCCAATTAGGGATGGCGCGAAATCCGCAGCGCTGATTGCCGTGGCAGCGCAACTGCAATCACAGACAATAAAACCTATTGACTGGTGGCCCGTACACCCCCCTTACGCCAAATCTTAGCTGGGTATTGCTGCTCTTTGCAACACAGTGTATACTGTATAACTAATATAAAAGTCAGAGCCACACAATTAACTGTTAATGATGTTCTGCAATGAACGTTTTATTTTATTCATTTATTTTACTTGGAAAACGAAGTTGCTAACCAAAAATGGGAGACAATTAAAAATAAAAAGTAATTATAAGAGTAAATAACATGTAATGAGACAAGTTAAAATACAAAAAAGATTTTATGCTAAACACATTAAATGTAGTGAATTGAGATTTTAGCTGGATGAGACATCAATAGTTTACTTTATCTATGACTGCAATCGATGACACTATGCTACGGTGAACCAGTTTCAAGTCACATGCTGCAAAAAAAAAATTAGTAGAAAAATTCGTAATTGGAAAATGTTTACAACAAATCTAAGTTTGAATACCTGCGTTTGTATGCAAAGGTGAAGCCAACAACCTTAGAAGATAAAAATGTTGTCTGTGCACTGTGATATTATAAAGTTTTTTTATTTTTTTCATCTAATATAGACGCAGCACAAACAACATATTGACCTATTCTTTTTTTAAATTAATGCAGACAAAAATCGTACCAATTTAAAATATTTAATTGATTTATTAGTTGTGCAAAGATAATTAAATATGACTAGCTGCGCCCCGCGGTGTTACCCGCTACATGGTTTTGGGATAATAATCATAATCATATTTATTGATAACGGTTAACGGTTACAGGTCAATTTACAATAATAATCATAGACAAAAATAAGAAATGCCAATAAAAGTAATAAGTATCCTACGTGTTAATAGAGGGGTCCAACTACCTCTATACCAAATTTCATCAAAATCCGTTCAGTAGTTTTTGTATGAAAGAGTAACAAACATCCATCCATTCATTGAAACTTTCACATTTATATTATTTATTAGTGGGATTCATCTACCATGCTCACACACACGCTCCGATTCCTTTTTCTCACCTTATGCGGCCGTGTATAGGTACCTACGTAACGTGGAAATTTCATGCAATTCAGATCAAGTTTACGTAAAATTGGCTATGCCAAAGCCAAATTTAAAAACTTGACAAAGTGGGTTCGTTCTCATTTTGAACTGTTAAAATAAACTTTGTAAGCATAAACGTGATATTATACGCTATTCGCGTTTTTGATAAGGAATCTTTCGTTAGTTAGAGAATCAGCGTATGTACAATTGTACATTGATCAATTAACCAATTAAGGATCTATTTCCATTTTTTTTATTGTACAGAGAAAATTCACGATAAGATTTATTATGCTATACAATTAGTTCGGTTTTTATTATAGGTGTTCCGGTTTAAAAGGTAATGAAATTACTGAGCTGTTATAACTAACTATCAACGTCAATGTCTCAAAGTAATGAGCGCTTAAGCAGCGATGCCCAAGACTTTGTTTTGCTACTCAATATGTAGCGCTGCGATGGTCATGGACTTTTACCATCTCTTCATATCTCTTACCATCAGAAAAACGTAGCGATCGTCTCATTACATTTACAAATACAAAAGTGATGTATGATAATTGTCAATGAAACAATAATTAAATTATTAATTCCGTAATGAAATTATTTCCCATTTCATAATCACCAATGTTCAACGTTCGAAATATACAGCAGAAAACAAATATTATCGAAAGCTTCTTCAAATCAACTCCAATTAACAAAACAAGTTCGCGCTTATTTTCCGATTCACTCGAAAAGATAAACTTCAACAAACGTATTTCATTCCCGAATCCGGAAAATGCGAGAAAAATAAAGACAAAAAACAAGAAACATTATTTACCACTTTGTCCTGATGAGGCGACATTTTTTCTGCCGACTTTTCATTTATAAAAAATTGTTCACCTGTATTACATCATTCACGAACGAAACGGCGGGGAAAGCAAAGGATGAAATACGATTACTTCTCAATAATAGAGGAAATCTGAAGGTTAAAGAAGCAATCTTCGAAACTTGGGCAATCGTTTCCCCGTCTACAGGTTAACAACTGTTTATTGTGATTTTATCGACCTTTGATTTATCGATGCTTTTTTTCTGGTTTTGATTGTTTTTTGTTTATCGCGAAACTAATAATTTTATAAAATTACGTGCAAATTTGTTTCTTGAAAATTGATGTCAGGTTTTCGTCACATTTTATTTATTACACTAAGGTTACTAGAGATTAAGTTTCAGTGAAGACTTGTCGATGTTTCAGCAGCCTTGTTGATAGACCGTCTGGCTTCCAATCTGGAGGTCCTGGGTTTAAATTCCGCAGCACAATGCACCTCTGTCATTTCTAAGTTACGTATGTTTTGCCGCTGACTTTGGAGGAGGACAACATCGTGAGGAAACCTATATGACCGAGAGCTCTTAAAAAAGTTTTTAAACATGCCTGAAGTCTGCCAACCTGCACTTAGCTAGAGTAGTGGTCCCTTTTACAATGACAAGAGGCTCGCGCTCAGCAGTAGAGTCCTATACTGGTTATAAAAACAACTGATTCGAAAGTTTAACGGTGTCAAAAATGAGGCTTTATAACCAGCAGTAAGTTATGGAACGCTGCATAATATGATGATAAGAAATATATTTGTGAGTAAATAATTTATCAATTCATTTAATCACGTTCAATTGTGGTTACATAAGTATTATGTATATGTTATAGGTACAAAACAATTTTAGCTTTAATAGGCATGCAAATTTTGTTCCCTACATTAAGTGTAATACTTAGTAATAATAATAAGGTTTATTTAATTTATCTTCTATCTATCTATATTTATACAATTATAAAGAGGAAAAAATTGATTGTTTGTTTGTATTGAATATGCTCCGAAACTACTGGACCGATTTTGAAAATTCTTTCACCGTTGAGAAGCTACACTATTCCCGGATGACATAGGCTACCTTTTTATTCATGTATTCCCACGGGAACGGAACTACGCGGGTAAAACCGCGAGGTGACCGCAAGAAAAAAAAATAAAAAAAATAAAGCTCTTTTGAACATTAATAATTGTACCTCGATACGAAATTTAGATTTCATTATGTTTCGAAAACAATTGTCTTTCCAAAATAATCGTTTACATTAATAGATATTCGTCTGGTTTAATATGTATGAATATAGTCTGGGTACCTTCAAGCGAGTGAATCGGTTTCTTCTAGGCGAGCGTGCTCCACCATGGACCGCATCTTCGCTTAACATCAGGCGGGATGGCGGTCAAACGCAAGCCTATCAAATATAAAAAAAAGTAAATGTATTACTAAGAATATTTACTGTGAAACCTATTTTGATTATGTACAGCCACATCGTGTGAATAGGTGACAAGTTCGATGTACTTAGTTCCATTGCCTCACGTACTGGACAATACGTGACCTGGCAATTGCACCTACGTTTCTATCCTAAGCTGCTTTTCTAAATCTCGTGTCTACGATTGTTTGAAAAGAATTCAAAAAGGAATTGCTTGAAAACTTTGATGACAATAAGTACCTACAATGAAGTCTTGACGTAACATTTGTCTTCGTTTTTGTTCTGGATTAGGCGGTTTTTATTTTAATTTTAATTTATTTATACAGAATAGCTTCGCGCTTGACCACACCCTGCCTGATGTTAAGTAGGATGCAGTCCAAGATGAAGCACGCTTACCTAGAAAAAAACTTGTTTACTCTAGATTTGAAGACACCCATATTGTACTTCGCGGGAAAAACAGACGCTGGCAGAGAGTTCCATATCCTCGCTGTGCGTATGAAGAATGTGGAATCGAAGCGCTTAGTCCGTACGTGGGGAATGCTCACCATGTATGGTGAATGGCGGTTTTTCTAGCTACAAAATCTTAATTTGGTCGCTTATCTTTCTACACTATTACAAAGAGGAAAGATATGATTGTTTGTAATGAATAGGTTCCGAAACTAATGGACCGATTTCAAAAGTTCTTTCACCGTTGGGAAGCTACACTATCTCCGGGTGACATAGGTTACTTTTTATCCTTGTATTCCCACGGAAACCGGAACTACGCGGGTGAAACCGTGAGGCATCCGCTTGTGGTATATAATTATACTTGTGGATTGTGCATTGGAAATATCTGTAAGAACTCATTATGATATTGCCGCCCATCTTGAACAAAATTAACCTCTTATTTAATTTCCTAATACATAATCAGTTTTAATAAATAGTCATAAATCTCTAATATTTTACAGTGAATGAAGAATTCACTAATTCATGTAGAGACTTTTGTCTTTACAATTAGACAGCGGTATTTTTGTAAATTACGCAGAAATTTAACCGATAATGATATTTTTTTGACATCGATAAATCTGAATTTCTGCGTTTATTTTATGTCCTATCCTTCTAACATAGGTAATTGTAGGGAACCCTTCGTGCGCGAGCCCGATTCACACTTGGCAGGTTTAAAAAAAACTTAATATAGGCGTGTCCAGTGAAAACAAATCTAATTTGGTCCAAATGTGTTCGCAGCTTTTCATTATTCAGTTTCAAAAGAGCCTAATTTCACACAATACCTAGTATTTTCAACAGTTTAATATCCGAACGCAAACAGTACATACATACTATTACTTAAGCTGTGCTTCCATTAACATTGACCCTTATCAAAACTTTCCTTGATATTACGCACCCGTGTTGCTAGAACATTCCGAAATTAATTTTCCTCTCGCCTCATATCTAAATTAGCTAGTACCTACTCACCTATTCATATTTTTTGGATGTAGTATAGGCAAGTATAAAATTTGCTGTAGTGCCGTGAGTCTGTTGTTTTTTTTTCATTTCTTTGGTTTTGGCGTCGCATTTAAAGTATTTGCCATTGTCAAGTGTTTTATATTTTCAAGTTTCAAAAGTTAAATAAGTTGCCTCGTAGTTACAGTTATAGTTAAAGTCCAGTCTTTGACCAAGACTAAGTATGAAGCTATTCAGTCTCGTGCGTCCCAAAAGGTTAGTTCTGAAAACCAGCGCTTCTGAGAAATCGAAAGCACTAATGCTGAGAACTAACCTTTTTGTCAAACTGATCACTACAGCGACAACTTTCTGTTATTATTGTTATAATTTTTGACGTCTTAATCATTTATTTGTAGTGTGTGTCAAAATAAATGTTTTCTTTCTTTCTTTCTTCTAAACACCTTCAGTTTTGGACGAATTGAAATTATTTCCGAATTTTACTCAAATAGTTTCCTTACAAAGCATCCACGTTCGGGACAAAGTGCTTCTTTAATTAAAGACCAGATGGAAATCGTACTCACTACGTTTGTAAAGGCGAGTTGGCGTATCGAGGGAGATTGTGGTTATTTTGGGCCAGAACCCCTATATGGGCAAACCTCACTGGTGGGAAGCTCGCCTAGCAACTAGGTGTTTAAAAGTTTTTCCGAATACTTGGGCTCAACAAGGTTTTCAAACGAGGGGTTGGTTTAATTTACCCCCTTCATTTCTATAGACAATTGACAATCACTTAGTTTCTTTACTCAACCATGACTTTTAAATACCAGAATGGGTTTAGATACATCTAAATCCATTCTGGTATCGTCAGAATCTCCAAATCAACCCGAGTGACAATATAGGGTTATAAGTAGTTTTGGTTACAACACAAAGGATTAGATAATTATATCATAAAACAACTTTTTTATTAATTTATATTAATAAGTTAGATTTAAAATTTAAGTATAACAAAATTGATTTAAGTTTTAGATTTATTTCAGGGGAAAAATATTTTAGGTTACCTACACTGATTTTTTTGTAACCAAATTAATTTATAAGTGGAAATAGACTAAATATATAACTTTGGAATACTTTAACTGATTCATTATTATTCTCCATGTCCATGTCACATTTTTTTAATTATAGCGATTTTTTCCGATAAATATGTCCCTTTAACCACACCTTCGACGCGTAAATGCCATATTTATGATACGCTGAATGCGACATTGTATTTTTTTAATAAGCTTAGTTTAGCGTTAGTTTAGCTTAGCATTACCTATATGACATATTATTTCATTGACATATATTTTTTTTCTTTCGATTTGGCGTCGCATTTTGATCATTTGCCAGTGTCAAGTTTTTTTTTTTAAATGGTTTTTTAATGGTTGACAGGCTAGGTGTTTGACCACAGCTCACCTGATGTCAAGTGAAGGTGTGGCCGAAGATGGTAAAGCACACCTAGCCTGGAATGCAACTGGCTCTCAAGTGAGGCTGCCGGAACACACCGTTAGATGCTTGGCGGCAGATTTTCAAATTGAGGGTGGTAGCTAGCCAGCCGAGTACTAAAGTACCCTACCACCATGCTTTGGTTTCCTCACAATGTTTTTCTTCACCGGCAGCTCAAGCTCATTGTTGGGGTTTGAACCCACGCCCTTCGGCATGCGAACATACCGCGCTAACCACTGAGCTATCATCGCTACAAACTGTTTTATATTTTCAAGTTTCAAATGTTAAATAAGTTGCCTCATGGCTATAGTTATAGTCAAAGTCCAGTCTTGGTCAAGTACATTCCGTGTCAAGCAAGTGCAGTCATGCTTTAGTAAAGTAGTGGCGACTGTACTATAAAGCTTCAATGAAGTTTCGGAAGCGACACGAAAAGTCATGTTTCACTTCATTATATCATTTTCCCACACTCGCGCTTGTGATTCGGCACTTTATGAATAAAACACCACCATTTTAACGCATAAACACTCGACAAAACACTAGTTTTGGAAAAAATACAACAGGGCGACATGATTCTTTCTGCGTTCCCGCCAAAAAAAGCTACATAATATGTTTTGATTGTGATATTTTTAAATATGAATGGAAAAATTACATGTAACTTTGGTGTTATCAATAAAAGATTTGTATTTGATTTGTATTTTGTATTGGGAGCGCCTTCATCAGCACCTCAACTTTTTTGAGTTTGATGTCGAATAAACGAGTTTATTTAGTTAGATAATATAAGTTATAAAACAAATGTGTGATGTGGCGTAAGTTTTCCAATTTGGGATTATAGATAGATTGATTGATTAACTCTTTATCGCACACACTAAATAATACAATACAGAAGAAATAAATTAAATTAGTAGGTGTAACAACTGGCGAGCTTATCGCTAAAAGCGATCTCTTCCAGGCAACCTCAGGACGGACAGGATCAAAGGATGAAAAAGACAGGGTGTGTCAGTAACGAGGATATGCACATAGGAGAATACAAAACAATAACATAAATATATATCTACATTTTAATAATAATATATCCAGAATAGATACTTGTATACTGGGATATATATACAAATAAGCGACAAATAACGATAGATAATACATTTTTCCAATCTACAGTTTGTTTTAGTAAATAAAATAACTTTGGATTATTTTATTAGTCGAAACAAAAAACTTTATTGTTATACAATACAACTTTATTACACGACGAAAAAAAAGTGTTATTTTAGCAACGTGCTACTTTATTCACAATATCGCTGGCAAAATTAAATGAAGCAAAGTTTAGCCATAAAAAAAATTAAGCCGTGAACGTAAATACGACATCCAGACATGAAATGTAATTAAATTCATTAACAGCTCAGAGTTCATGTCGTATATCCACATAAAAGGCTTAACAAATTTTTACATTACAAGCGCGATGCCAAAGCTGGAATGGCTACTTAATTTGAGCTTAAGAGCTTTCCTTCCTGTGTGCCTAAATGAAGTTAGTTTTATTAGGTCTTCTCGAAAATGTAAGCCCTGAATGTTACTCCAATACTGTTGGAAAATGGAGGCATTGCTTTATGCAACGTGATATATAATTTTAATTGCGAAAAGAGTCAAGTAAACTTTTTTTGTATTTTGCACGCCTTGTGAAGGCTGAATATAGAGATGCCTTTTTATTTTATTTTCGACCTGACTTGTACCTATATTTATGCAAATAAAACATTTGAGTTTGAATTTGAATTTAATTTAATTTTAATACAGTAAAGGCTTCAGGTGACCAGTATGCTGGTATCTACTTTGGTCAAAAGCTAAGCATTGCCATCCAGCGTGGCAATGCTGCCAGTATTCTGGCCACATATCTCTCCTCTGACAGTTTTTTAGACTAAGTTTTTTATATACATTTTGTAAATAACACACAGAAAAACATTTTCCATATACCTATCTACTACAACGGCACATCAACATACCTATATATTTTATATAAATATACATTTCACTCAGCGCCATCTAGCCCCGCACTAAGCAAAGCTTGTATTTTGAGAACCAGATAACTGGTTGAATACTGGTTTACTTTATTGTATATACAATACATTTTTGATTTACGTAAGCGGGATTGCTCACAAAAATGTGTCGAAATCACTTCAAGTTTTCATTGTTAGGTACATACTTTTAATAGGTACATACAGAACATCCAGACACAGAACAGCCTGTCCTGGTGGGAAATAAATTCAACCCTTACAACTCTTATATTAAACAGCTTAGATATTCTACCATCGTATGCTTCTAAGTAATGAGCATCAAAGTAGGTATGCCCTGAATTTTTACAGAGAAAGGCGTTATCTCATGCCATCAGGAGAGCGTTTTGTTCGTCTTATTACTTTAACATACAAAAAGACAACTAAAAGTATTCCTTCCGTACGTTCCACTATCTATTTCATGCAACTTGAGCCCAGTTTTTCAATTAGAAGTCAAGTTCGCCCCTTGATTTTGATACGAATCTCCATTGTACTTTCATGGTTATACGAAGTATTCTAAAAGCTAAACACTCTGTACGTAACTGAACATATTGGCTAAGAGTCTCACACTAGACTAGGCAGGACTTTGCAAACATAAACTATGGTTCACGTATGTAGTAAAGAGCTAATGTAAAGGGCGTGTCGACTGTCGGATGTGCTAGAACGCAACACTTACCCTTGGGGTAAATAAACCGCTAAAAGCGAAACCTCTTCCGAAATGAACCGAAAATTCTTACAGAATTTTTGGAAAAGCGGCAAGATACTCTTAAATAGTTTGAAAATGTACTTTAAATGGAATCAGTGATTTGGTTTTTTGGCGGGAACACCGAAAGAGTTATGTCGGCTTATTGTATTTTTTTCTAATACTGGTGTTTATGTATAGAATTAATGGTGTTTTATCTATAAAGTATTACAAGCACTAGTGTGGGAGAGTGATATAATGTTGTGAAACATGACTTTTCGTGTTGCTTCCATAACTCTATTGAAACTTTAAACTGACAGTAACGTCGCGACTACTTTACTAAAGCATGGCTGGATTTGACTGGCATGGACTGTACTTGACCAAGACTGGACTTTGACTATTTTATAACTTATTATACTTGAAAATATCAAAACAAATGGCAAATTGGCAAATGCACAAAATGCGACGCTAAAATCATAGAAAAAATATCAGTTTAGACTGCATAATGATGTCAGTACTACGTCTTTAAATTTGCTTTTATAGTGGGAAGCAATTCAAGAAACTGACGATGACCAAATCAGGTGGATGTAGCAGCTACATAGGTATACCTACCTGTATCATCTATATCCAAAACACTGCTCGATATCAAAACGATCAAAGAACTCGTTGCGTTGAAATGTTACTCGAAACGTGGAAAAAGTTCGGCTGGTTAGCTACCACCCTAAAGTTGGAAATCTGCCACCAAGCATCTAACGGTGTGTTCCGGCAGCCTCCACTAGCCAGCCGATTACTTGAAAGTACTCTACCATCACGCTTTGGTTTCTTCACGATGTTTTCCTTCATCGACAGCTAAAGCTCATTGTTGGGGTTTGAACTCACGCCCTGCGGCGTGCGAACCTACCGCGCTAACCACTGAGCCATCATCGCTACAAACCTTACTGCTACTACTATCTTTGTTCTTAATCTTAGAAATTAACCACACTTTATGTTAATGAAGGAAAGCTGCATAGAAAACGAAATACTTATCTCTAAGCGAAGCGTAGTTTTATGATAACGATAAATCTCCGTCTGTACTGATGACAAGACAAGCTGGGATGTCTAACTTCAATTATGCAGCTCTGCTCGTTACGCAAATGTAGTCATTAAACTATGAAAATAACTTTAGGTAAAGCGGCAATATGTACGATAAGCACTTTTAAACATAACTTTTACGCCTCGCGGTTTCACCTGCGTAGTTCCCGTTCCCGTGGGAATGCAGGGATAAATCTTGGTGGTAAATCTCCTTAGCAGGAGGTCGTCTAGGTAGGTACCACCGCAGTACCAGTTATTCTGCCGCTAAGCACTAGTGTGTAAACATTACTGTGTTCCGGTTTGAAGGGTACTAGCTAGCGAAATTAATGGGCTGTTGAGACTAACCATCGAAAGTCTCCAAAGTAATGAGTGCTAAAGTCATCATCATTAAAATAAAAATAAAAATAAAAATAAATAAAATAAAGCAGCGATGCACTGGACTTTGTTTTGTTACTTAGAGTTCTGTGTATCGCTGCAATGGTCATGGACAGGCGTTACCTCTTACCATCAGGAGAGCGTCTCGTTCGTCTCATTATTTTTTACATAAAAAAAAGTAGCATATGTCACCCTGGAACAGTGTAGCTTCCCAACGGTGAAAGAATTTTTGAAATCGGTCCGGTAGTTTTTAAGTTTTTTCGTTACGTACAAAAATACAAATCTTTCCTCTTTTTTTTTTTTTTTTTTTTTTTTAATGTTTGACAGGCTAGTTGTTTGACCACAGCTCACCTGATGTTAAGTGAAGGTGTGGTCGAACTGGAATGGAACTGGCTCTCAAGTGAGGCTGCCGGAACACACCGTTAGATGCTTGGCGGCAGATTTTCAACTCGAGGGTGGTAGCTAGCCAGCCGAGTACTAGAAAGTACCCTACCACCATGCTATGGTTTCCTCACGATGTTTTCCTTCACCGGCAGCTTAAGCTCATTGTTGGGGTTTGAACCCACGCCCTTCGGCATGCGAACCTACCGCGCTAACCACTGAGCTATCATCGCTACTGTTACCATCGCATAAAACTAATAAAACATAAAACTTTAATAATTCCATACAGTGATAATATAAATAGATTCATAATTGCATTCAGATAAAATAATAAAAATAATTAGTAATGTCAAATGAAAATAAATGGTCAATGTAAATATTAAATTTAGTCACAAAGTATGGACCCCCTCCGGGTAAAAGCCTCCTCCAAGGAATTCCACAATGTTCTATCCTTAGCTGACTCTAGCCAGTTTCGACCTGCCACCGATAGTATTTCGTCAGCCCATCTAGCATGCGGGCGGCCTCTCGCTCTGGCGCCTCGTGGGCCAACCCACGCCAAGTGGCGTGGCATAATATTAGTATAGATAAACGAACAAGTAATGAGATTTAAAAAATGCTCCTCAATGTCTTAAAATGTCAATATTATTTTAGTTTAAACTGACGCGGATTTGACACATTTTTGTAAGTAAAACAAATAACAAATGTGGGTTTATTCACGTTTCATTATATAGGAAACTTCGACTATAATTTCGGCCACATCGAAAACGTGAGTAACTCCGTATAAATTAAACAAAAAACGTTTAATATTATTTTTATTTTATCCCATCTGAATTGGGCAAAGGACAAACTCTTCATCTTTTGTCTGTGTTGATTGAAACAGTGATGCCTTAAACTTGGCCGTATATCTAACACAAAATTTATATCGTATCGCTGCAATATACATATATGTAGATAAGACGTTATCTCTTACGTTTTGTTCGTTTCACTAGTTTTATGTAATAAAGTATTTTAAAGCAGTACAGAATTATTCTTTGGAATAACCATTTAATTGAAGTCTTGAAAGCTGCAGTTTATAATTTTTTGTTTCAGCGAGTTTTTATTGCGTCATCGCAGTAATAGCAATGCAAAAGATTACAGCTCAGTGGCTAACACGGTCAGTACACACACCAAAAGGCGTGGGCTCAAATCCCAACAATGAGATTAAAACATCGAAAACATCGTTAGGTAACCATAGCATGGGGGTAGAGTACTTTCTTGTACTAATACGTCATCATACGTCACTATTAATAAGTCATCAGTTATGGTTACAATAAAAATATTTTGTATTTGTATTTGTATTTTGTACTCGGCTGGCTAGCTGGCTAGCTACCACCCTCAAGTTGAAAATGAGCCGCCAAGCATCTAACGGTGTGTTCCGGTAGCCTCGCTTGAGAGCCAGTTCCATTCCAGGCAAGGTGTGCTTTACTTGAGAAGATTGAGCGGCCGGTGAAAGAAAACATCTCGAGGAAACCATTGCATTGTAGTAGGATACTATATAGTAATCGATTATCTAGCTACTGCTGTCAGGTTGAAAATCTGCTGCCAAGCACCTAACAGTGTGTTCCGGATGAGCTGTGGTTAAACACCTAGCCTGTCAATCATAAAAAAAAGTATTTCCTGACCACGTTTTCGAGAGCGTTTCCCTTACACCCAGTACAGAAGGAAAGTCAAAGAAAGCCTCTTATTATAGATTCGGGAACAGTACTGCCCGAAGGCCTATGACATCACTCGCTATTAGAGAAAAAGTAAAGATATCTTGAACAAATCATCCATTCAAAAGTAAAACATAATCTAAAAAAAGAAAACCTGTTTTATTTTACGAACAATAATTTTCTATTTAATTGGTTTCCTTTTGAACATTTCGAGAATGAAATCATTTCTCAGAAATTGAATCAGTTTTGTTGTTTTCCTTCAAGATTGTATTTTCTCCAGTCACAGTGTAGTCGAGATAATTTCAGGCTTCAAGAAATACTTACTTAGTTACGGTTAAGGTTGTTTTTCTAATTTGTCAAGGTTAATGAATTTAATGGCCAGCGATATACTCAGCGTCTAGGCCAGCTCTTCTTGTTGATGTCTGAAAACTATTAAATGTTAGTTGTGAATTGTTAAGTTTTTGAAACTTACCTACTCCAATTAAACCGATCAGGGTCTCCCGTTATAAGCTCCTGATATGCGCTAACTGGAAAACAAATCTTGGGAAAGACGCCTTTACCAACAGAATAATCAGGGAATTCAATAAATTCTCCAAAGATGATGTACCTTTATGGGTGGTGTGGAAAGATCGAATTATGTTTAGGGTTCCGTATCTAAAGGGTAAAACGGGACCAGGTCATGACTGGACTCAATAAAACTTGCTTTGACTGTGACTTGCACTTATTTCACTTATGATAAATAAAAATAACTTACGTACTTAGTTATTTACTTATTTAATAAAAAATGTTAATTAAGTGTAAGTCATAGTCAAAGTCACACTAAGTACGTCTTAGATGAGCCTAGTTTTGCTATATTATAGTAGTGGTAACTATAATACAAGGATCGATGAAGTTTTAGAAGCAACGTGAAAAGTCACAACACACAACTCAACACAACACAACATTATATCACTTGCCAATTATCGCACACGAATTCGGCACTTTAAAAATAAAAACTATAATTTTTATCCATAAAATATTTAAAAAAAATTACAAATTTTTATAAAAAATATAATGCGACGATACGACTCTTCTGCGTTCCCGCCAAAATTGGGTGTCATTACTTTTACATAAATAGTTAATTTAATAATGGAAAAGTAATAAATTATACAGGCTAACTCTTTATTACTTACATAAGATACACAATAATATGGACTTTGGAAAACAAACAATATTGCAAAATGCATTCTGTATCGCATTTCATCAGATTGCATCGAGTACATACGGCCTTTGAGGAACATGGATATATTCTTGACAAAGTTGCAGGGATGTACTAAGTTTGAGTTATTTGAGGCTAACGACTCAATTTCGTATGGACATCAGATTATAAAGATTCCTTAAGGGATTCTCTAGGCAATAACAAAAATAATTTTATGTTTTCATTTTATACTATTCAGTGATTTATAAATAATTTATACTATTTAGTAATTACATTGTAATAAAATCGTAAACGAGCATTAGGGCCGTGTCTGTACATTAAATATTGGCAAATAACTATTTATATAAGTTGAAAATCTGCCGCCAAGCACCTAACAAAAGAAAAAGAAAAAAAAAAAAATATTTTTTAACACAAGCTAGAAACAAAAACAAACAAACAAACAGAGACAAACAGTGTTTCGGCAGCCTCGTTTCCGATCCAGTTTTATCAGACTAGGTGTGCTTTACCATCTTCGACCACACCGTTACTTAAAATCAGGAGAGCTGTGTAAAATACCTAGTTTGTCAACTAGATTTTCAACTTGAGGGTGGTAGCTAGCCAGCCTAGTACTAGAAAGTACCCTACCACCATACTATGATTTCCTCACGATGTTTTTCCTTTACCGGTAGCTTAAGCTTATTGTTGGGGTTTCAGTATACTGCCCCATTAACATCTCATATTATCATCTTTTGGCATCTTACATAGATTTTTATACAAAAAAGGTACCAAAGGTAAAGGTAGGGGTGGCGCTAGGTACGAGTACCTAGCGCCATCCCTGTGTTATCGAGTCGAAGAGCAAACAGGGTGTCCAGCAACCTAGCTCCCAACCCCCTTGTTTGTAGACGATATCTGCTATCCCTGATTACAAGGGAGCTATAGGCCTCATCTAGAGGGAAAGCGCGGTAATAAGGACGGGCGTGGGCGCGGAAGCGTCTACGTGGCACATTTCGTCGCGTGTTCCTGCAGTATAGAAAATCGAACTGATTTGTCCCGTGCCCGGTTCACGAGCTAGGTCTGTAACTGTGGCCGCAATTAACGAAAAACGTTTGAATTTACTGTGCGCTATGGCAAATACAATGTAGCGATATGATTTTTAAAATTCCGTCATTTTCTTTAGACGAAATTGTTTTTTTTTTCTTTCAAAATATTTTTGCGTTTGGACCCTTTTTACCGTTTGGGTACTGAACTTTGAAAATTGCTATGAGCTGGTGACTCAAAACTCTCAAACTCAAAACACGGATAGTATCTAATAGTTAATTTAAAATAATAAAAATTTAGTTGGTAGAATTATTCTAATTGATATTTTTTGTAAGCTACTTAGATAAAATGTCCTAATTTGAATCATTTACTACGTATCGCTACGTTTTTTTTAAAGTAAGTTTAAGCTCCATATTATACAGATTCTTTGGTCCTGGCAGAACGGGGCGAACTGCTGTCAAACACCATAACAAAACATACATATATTTATAATTTTTTTTACACTCATTTGCGATACACGTGCCCTATATGTTTATAATATAGTTTTAGTAGAACAAACTATCAATAAACTACAGACTACAAAGCACAGACGTCTGAGAATGGGATGTAATAAAGTACTGTAAAGATAAAACATACCTACCTAAGGCAAAAAATCGGTAAATCCACAAAAACAACAGACACTATCTACTTCATTAGAGCTTAGCGCTCAGACAGATCACGTCCTAACGCGTATTACACCTAGACGATTCACGGAGAAAACAACGGCGTTTATTTAGCTAAGTAAAACTGAGAGTACCTACCTATCACTGCTTCTAAGATTGCGCAGCCAAATTTCAGTAGACAAACATTTTAGATACGATATATACGTACGTACGTATATATAATCTTATTTAAAAAACATAGTTTTATTTTACATATGCAGGATTACAGACGTTTAATAATATTGAATACTCCGACTATAGTGTCAGCCATATCCGGTGGGCTTTATCATGGAGATGAAGCTGAGTACAAGGCGCGCGCGGCCTTGCCTTGCTTCGCATTGCGGGCCGCTTGTGTGGTTCGCACGTGAAGATAGTAGTTGATGCGCGGGCGCGTAGGTGGGAATGGGTAGTGTGCAGAGATGTGCCGGTGCGCTCTGGAAACCTTACCAAAGTCCTCCTCTACGATCTGAGCCTCAATCACGAACGACTTGCGAAAAAGTTGCGATGAGACGCACTATTTATAATAAGTAAACAAGTTGTGGTACACAAGCTCTAGAAGATGTAGAAAATATTGACATTTTTAAATTTAGACTAAAGAAGCTCTTAATCGATAAAGTATATTATTCTGTAAGTGAGTTTTTAAATGACAAAATGAAATAAAATTAATTACCAATTTTTTATAATGATATTGACATAATTAATCAATTAGACTTAAGTTTTCATAAATATTTGCATGCCATGGTGCTAGAGCATGGTGATTCTATAAAACCTGTGACTTTTACTCTGTAGCCCATGTCTCTGCAAAATAAAGAATTTGAATTTGAATTTGAATTTGAAAAGTATTCGTAACGACATCGACAAAAATTTGTACGAGATTTGTACAGTTTTGTATGCTATCGAGGACTTGATGCCTTTATGATACGAATTCGACAAATTTTCGTGATCGAGGCTCTGGAACTATAGACGGAGTATCTATAGTTAAACGTGATATAATCAATGTGTCAAAACCACATCAGTTTCCATGGTTAAAAAGATACAGCTGTTAATTGGGCTATTTAAAAAAATTATGTATTGTGAATTTTGTTCAACTGATTCATCTTACAAAGACTTCTGACAAAGAAAGAAGAATCTACATTTATTCATTTGTGGTATGGTGACATGAATAGTTCAATCTTCGTTAGACTTAGACTATTATGTGGCTAATAATATCTTAATTTGTGCTCATTTTACTATTTAATACATCTATATACTATACATCATTAAAAAATTAGCCGTAGATGTCACTAAACTAATAAATTATTTACCAAATATCCTATAAAAGAATTCCAAAATTCTTCACAAATATCTCTCTATCGCTTAGTAAATTAATACTTATTTTATTTTTATGATATCTCGCGGAAATACCATACATTCTAAGGAAGAAAATGTTCAGTTATGTTGCTAAGCGTAATTCCAGGTATCCAATTCAATTGAACTTTTGTTTTCTATTAATATCAAGTCTATTGTAAAGATCTCAATTTCACGGATGGAAGAATTCTAGTAACTTAAAAATAAAAACAGAACAATTACGAGCTTGACCTGAACAGCGAGGATTCCTTGCAAACGCGTACTTTCTACATCTATCTATACTATTATAAAGAGGAAAGATTTAATTGTTTGTTTATATTAAATAGGCTTCGAAACTACTGGACCGATTTCAAAAACTATTTCACCGTTGGAAAGCTACACTATACCCGGGTGACATAGGCTACTTTTTATCCCTGTATTCCCACGGGAACAACAACTACGCAGGTAAAACCGCGAGGCGTTCACTAGTAATAAATAAGTATAATCATGAAGATGTAACAAACACACGCACAAACTTTCGTCTTTATAATATAGAATAGAATAGAATAGAATAGAATAGAATAGAATAGAATAGAATAGAATAGAATAGAATAGAATAGAATAGAATAGAATAGAATAGAATAGAATAGAATAGAATAGAATAGAATAGAATAGAATAGAATAGAATAGAATAGAATAGAATAGAATAGAATAGAATAGAATAGAATAGAATAGAATAGAAAAGAATAGAATAGAATAGAATAGAATAGAATAGAATAGAATAGAATAGAATAGAATAGAATAGAATAGAATAGAATAGAATAGAATAGAATAGAATAGAATAGAATAGAATAGAATAGAATAGAATAGAATAGAATAGAATAGAATAGAAATAGAATAGAATAGAATAGAATAGAATAGAATAGAATAGAATAGAATAGAATAGAATAGAATAGAATAGAATAGAATAGAATAGAATAGAATAGAATAGAATAGAATAGAATAGAATAGAATAGAATAGAATAGAATAGAATAGAATAGAATAGAATAGAATAGAATAGAATAGAATAGAATAGAATAGAATAGAATAGAATAGAATAGAATAGAATAGAATAGAATAGAATAGAATAGAATAGAATAGAATAGAATAGAATAGAATAGAATAGAATAGAATAGAATAGAATAGAATAGAATAGAATAGAATAGAATAGAATAGAATAGAATAGAATAGAATAGAATAGAATAGAATAGAATAGAATAGAATAGAATAGAATAGAATAGAATAGAATAGAATAGAATAGAATAGAATAGAATAGAATAGAATAGAATAGAATAGAATAGAATAGAATAGAATAGAATAGAATAGAATAGAATAGAATAGAATAGAATAGAATAGAATAGAATAGAATAGAATAGAATAGAATAGAATAGAATAGAATAGAATAGAATAGAATAGAATAGAATAGAATAGAATAGAATAGAATAGAATAGAATAGAATAGAATAGAATAGAATAGAATAGAATAGAATAGAATAGAATAGAATAGAATAGAATAGAATAGAATAGAATAGAATAGAATAGAATAGAATAGAATAGAATAGAATAGAATAGAATAGAATAGAATAGAATAGAATAGAATAGAATAGAATAGAATAGAATAGAATAGAATAGAATAGAATAGAATAGAATAGAATAGAATAGAATAGAATAGAATAGAATAGAATAGAATAGAATAGAATAGAATAGAATAGAATAGAATAGAATAGAATAGAATAGAATAGAATAGAATAGAATAGAATAGAATAGAATAGAATAGAATAGAATAGAATAGAATAGAATAGAATAGAATAGAATAGAATAGAATAGAATAGAATAGAATAGAATAGAATAGAATAGAATAGAATAGAATAGAATAGAATAGAATAGAATAGAATAGAATAGAATAGAATAGAATAGAATAGAATAGAATAGAATAGAATAGAATAGAATAGAATAGAATAGAATAGAATAGAATAGAATAGAATAGAATAGAATAGAATAGAATAGAATAGAATAGAATAGAATAGAATAGAATAGAATAGAATAGAATAGAATAGAATAGAATAGAATAGAATAGAATAGAATAGAATAGAATAGAATAGAATAGAATAGAATAGAATAGAATAGAATAGAATAGAATAGAATAGAATAGAATAGAATAGAATAGAATAGAATAGAATAGAATAGAATAGAATAGAATAGAATAGAATAGAATAGAATAGAATAGAATAGAATAGAATAGAATAGAATAGAATAGAATAGAATAGAATAGAATAGAATAGAATAGAATAGAATAGAATAGAATAGAATAGAATAGAATAGAATAGAATAGAATAGAATAGAATAGAATAGAATAGAATAGAATAGAATAGAATAGAATAGAATAGAATAGAATAGAATAGAATAGAATAGAATAGAATAGAATAGAATAGAATAGAATAGAATAGAATAGAATAGAATAGAATAGAATAGAATAGAATAGAATAGAATAGAATAGAATAGAATAGAATAGAATAGAATAGAATAGAATAGAATAGAATAGAATAGAATAGAATAGAATAGAATAGAATAGAATAGAATAGAATAGAATAGAATAGAATAGAATAGAATAGAATAGAATAGAATAGAATAGAATAGAATAGAATAGAATAGAATAGAATAGAATAGAATAGAATAGAATAGAATAGAATAGAATAGAATAGAATAGAATAGAATAGAATATAACTTTATTATACACATACACAAAACATTGCCTTTAGCTAAATTTAAAAAGACAAGAAAAAACATTTTACTCTGTAAATGAATATTTAAATAACTGATAATAATTGTTCTGGAATGGTGCTCGGTAGTTATCTCGGTGACTTGAACTTGCCTATGTTTCCTTTAATGTGTTTTATTTAAGTAACAATCAATATTGTATGTCCGCAAGGACAAGACTGTTTTTAAGTACTGGTATATGACTAATTATGTATTTATAATCTAATATTGTTACACAGTTTTAAACAATAAACATTTCTGATTTCTGATTTCTGATTTCTGATACACCAAAAATGAAACACAGATCTCAATAATATTATAGTGTGATGTCAGTAGTTCTTAGAATCCTTACTTTTAAAGAATCTTTTAAAATTGAAATGGTAAAGTATTCATTGGAAAGTTATTTTATTTTATTAATACAGCTAGTTATGAAATTCATGAAAGTCCGTAAGGAATCAAACAAAAAATGGTAACGTATTTTTTCAAGGGATCCGGCAAATATTTGGCCGAAATTGTGTAAATATTTATGTAGACATAGCAAATATTGTTACTTTTTTGTGTTTTTCTTTAAATTGGGCAACAATAAGCTAAAAATGAAAATGTTTTTTCCATGGGCATAAAGAGCTTAACTAGTTGTTGCTTGCGGTTTCTTACACAATGAAACACTTAAAACAAACAATTACGTTTTTGCATTTAAAATTT
Source organism: Biston betularia (assembly GCA_905404145.2). Taxonomy (NCBI): domain Eukaryota; kingdom Metazoa; phylum Arthropoda; class Insecta; order Lepidoptera; family Geometridae; genus Biston; species Biston betularia. The sequence goes on from FR989877.1 coordinate 5,946,434, forward strand.
TATTAGTTTAGTTGTTACCTACGTATTATACCTACTCAAAGTGGACGGATGTTTTAATGCAGATTCAACACTAAGATACTTTATATAATATTATAACTAAGCTAATGAATACATACTACGATGATGATGGTTTTATTAATACTATAGCAACATCTAAACGGATTTAAGTGGAATTAGGAATAGGAAAATGTAGAATCTATATTTTATCTACAAAAATATAGATAAGTACAGTTCCCGTGGAATTCGGTATGTAAAGTTTTTTTACCGATAGTAAACTTTATTTTATGAAACTAATTTGAATATTTTGGCTTTCTATGCGGTAGTTAAATTCTAATACGTTTTCAAACTTTTTATAGTTATGACGTCATGAGGTCGGCTGAATATGTAGAATATGCCTTTGCCATATAAAACAAAAAAGTATACAAACATTTGACACATTACATTAACTTTGACAACAGAACTGACAATTTTTTTTTTTATTTGCCCCATCGGGCTGGCTAAAGCTGTAAAGCCATTCTGTCACGTCATCGATTTTTACAATTCATGACACGAAGTAAACAAATCTTATGTCATAAAAGCGATACCAGAGTCCAAATAACGTTTAAAGTAAAATAATCCAGATATTTGTATCAATAAAGCGAAAAACAACTCGACGTATGTGTATTGAAGAGATTATTATGATCGCCGTTGACTTGACATTGACAAATTTTGTTTTGGTTTGCCATTGCTTCTTTAGTCTATGAAAGTTGCCCGACGAGGTGACGTCATGAGACATCAATTGAAAGTCAAGTTTGTATTATGTTTTTTAATAATAAAATAAACCCCACCTAATAGTTTACAGAGTTTCAAACGTAAAAATATTGTACAGAAATGTACTATTTCGAAATGGTTTTGGAATCAGGAAAGTTTTTTTTTTCTTTACATACCGAATTGTGGAAGAAACTGCAGAGCAATGTTTACTCTATGATTTTGCCGTTTTGTCTATGATATGCCTTATTGTAAACAGTATCGTGAACGGTTATTGGGATAATCTCAATAATTACTATCATGACAAACGAATCTTGGCGAACTTTCCCAGTGAGGTTATCGCAGTTCATCGTCGGGGGCAAGAACCAGCTTCCATTATCCATAATTGATGGCACATTTTCTTACAAAAACGCAAAACAATAGAGATGCTATCACAAATCTACAACTAAGTATGTTTGTAGAACTAAATATCTAGGTTTTCTGTTAACAGTTAAAGCTATAAGAAATTAAACCTTAAATCTTCGCTAAATCTCTAGTTAAGGGTATATTCATTTTATTGAAAGTTTTATTGACCTATGTTGATAATAAAAATAATTGAATTGATATGTATCTAATAAAGTTAAATTTAAATTAATAATAATCTGTCATAAACGTGATATCTTTATTTCAGTTAAATAATTTACAAATTTCAAATCAATACTTTTTACAAAATGTATTATAACAATACCTTATTTATGGTTTACAAACTAGGTGTTTGACCACAGCTCACCTGATGTCAAGTGACGGTGTGGTCGAAGATTGTAAACAAACCTAGCCTGGAATGGAACTGGCAAACCTCATCATCATCATCATCATTTCAGCCGTAGGACGTCCACTGCTGGACATAGGCCTCCCCCATTGACTTCCGCAAAGACCGGTTGGAAGCGGCTCGCATCCAGCGCGTTCCTGCGGTCTTTATTAGGTCGTCTGTCCACCTTGTGGGTGGACGTCCTACGCTGCGCTTGCCGGTTCGTGGCCTCCACTCCAGAACTTTGCAGCCCCATCGGCCATCAGTTCTGCGTGCTATGTGCCCTGCCCATTGCCACTTCAACTTGCTGATTCTCTGGGCTATGTCGGTAAAATCTAATCCCTAAATAATATAATACAACTTATTTATACTTATTTTGTAAATACTTAGTATAATACATATAGAAAACCCATACACAGAATATAAAGCTACAACATCTACTACAAAGGTAAAATAAAAATATTTACCAGTACTCGTAGGTACATTATGAGACAAAGCTTTTAATTATATAATAAACTTGGAAAGGCATGAAATGCTTCAGGCAGTCGTTAGCCCCATTCAAAACATTAAATATCTGAGTCATCTGCACAGAATGTGAAAACCATAATCTCCTCTATTGATATTATATTTCCTGGCTTCCACACCTAATCGCCCTTCCAACTAGGGATGTGCCATGGCTGTGCGAAAATAAGCTTATAGACAATAGATAATTGTCACCTGTCGGGTCATTGCGATGGAAATAGGAGTAATGACGACAGAAACATATGTTGATGGCTACTGCCTCCGCACTGAGTTTCTATTGTGATTCGCTGTTAGGCGCGAAAAAGTTACATTACATATCGTGTGCTAGTGCAATAAGATTCGCAGGCGTGTTGCTATTTTGTAACAAACTAATTGTTCCAACAGGAATCGCAATAAGAATTTAAAGTACAGTGTCATGTCATCAATAATAATAAATATTAACGGTACTCAACAATAGCGCAGCTTAGTTACTCATTGTAGTATCAGCGGTACTCAAAAAGCGTAGCATAACTTCTCGTCGTAGTTTTAGCAGTACTCATCAAGCGTAGTGTAGTTACTCATTGTCGTATTAGAGGTACTGAATAAGCGTAGCATAATTGCTCGTCGTAGTTTTAGTAGTACTCATCCACCGTAGTGCAGTTACTCATTGTAGTATTAGCGGTGCTCAACTAGCGTAACATAACTGTTCGTCGTAGTTTTAGCAGTACTGGTCTAGTGCAGCGTAATTACTCATTGTAGTATTAGTGGTGTTCAGCTAGCGTAGCATAACTGCTCGTCGTAGTTTTAGCAGTACTGAACTAGCGTAGCGTAGTAACTCATTGGAGTATTTTATGACCTAAAAAATTTATTGCTCTTGAATCCATCCAACAAATATCAGTTTTCAGTATTCATATTTACATGGCCTTGTTAGATAAATTTTCTACTTCGCTCAACAACGGCAGTCACCACAGTTCCAGTTCCAGTGTTTGACCACAGCTCACCTGATGTTAAGTGACGGTGTGGTCTAAGATGGTAAAGCACACCTAGCCTGGAATGGAACTGGCTCTCAAGTGAGGCTGCCGGAACACACCGTTAGATGCTTGGCGACAGATTTTCAACTTGAGGGTGGTAGCTAGCCAGCCGAGTACTAGAAAGTACCCTACCACCATGCTATGGTTTCTTCACGATGTTTTCCTTCACCGGCAGGTCAAGCTCATTGTTGGGGTTTGAACCCACGCCCTTCGGCATGCGAAGCGACCGCACTAACCACTGAGCTATCATCGCTACAAAATTGTTACTTGTTTCCTAACATGATTTTTATATTTATATGTCTTTTTTTGTTTCCACATTAATAGAAGGTAGCGTACAGATTTAATATTTAAACGTTATAATGCCGAGATTTACAATTTATGACCATCTCTCGATATGATGATACTATGATTGTAATCCAACATTAAAGACACCAAAACACGCAAGTTATCCCCCAAAAAACAATTGAATCAAGATTCAAAGCACGCGGAAAGTAGAACAAGCTGAAAAGATTTATATTCATAATTTTAAGCAACTTTTAACTTTGCTGTCGACCCTTGAATCGTGAAAAAATCTGTTTTTACTTTATGGTTGACAAGCTAGATGTTTGACTACAGCTCATCTATGTTAAGTGACGGTGTGGTTGAAGATGGTAAAGCATAGCCTGGAATAGAACTGGGTCTCAAGTGAGGCTGCCATTAGGTACACACCGTTAGATACTTGGTGGGAGATTTTCAAATTGAGGTGGTAGCTAGCTGGCAGAGTACTAGAAAGTATGCTATCGATTCCTCACAATGTTTACTTTCACTGGCAGCTCAGCTTTGTTAAAGATCGGATGACGTTTTTTTATGGATTAACTGACGGGTTTTTCGCAATTTAAGGATATAACACATAGGAAGTAAAAGTTTTCCAAAATCATTAGTGTAGTGATCTTTTGGTTTTACTGTACCGATATGGGAAACTATGTATTAAGTTGTCATGATATTGTGTTGAATAGAGTTGGGCTACATCATACGTTTATAGTCATTTGTCACCCAATTGAGTCATTAGCCTTTTTCAATTGTCGATATTTTTTCTACTGCTTACGATAAAGTGTCATCTCTATTTTCTGAGCTAAGATCCATTTGCAAACACATTAACTCCGAATAAAGTGCCGGGAATAAGTGGCTTTTGCGTCAACGCTATAGGAAAATATCGTATACTGGTAATGCGGAAATTATCTATCACTATTTAATAGGTAATATTTGCTTGGTTGTAGATTTTCTTAGCTGGAGGTCGACTAGATAGCTACCACCACGGTACCAGATATTCTGCCGCCAAGCAGTAGTGTGTAAACATGACTGTTTTCCGGTTTGGTACTGCATCTAGAGAAATTACAGTGCTGTTGAGACTAACCATCCAATGAATCAATGTAAGGAGCGCCTAAGAAGCGATGTCCTGATCTTTGTTTTGTTATTCTAAGTTTTTTGTATTGCTGCAATGGTCATGAACGGTCATTACTTTTAGATTAAAAAAAATATGTATATAGGTAGGTAACAAATATATCGATATAGTAACTTAACAAGGATTTGAATCGATTACCGTTGGGTACAAAAACCAGAGCGAATATTGTTTTAGTAAAAAAAAGATTTGCCATCTCGTTTGGTCGTCGCCACACGTGACCAAAACACTGGTCTCTATTTTGCATATTTTTTTTTAATTTATTCTTGGCCATGAATACTATACTTTGCATAACTTTTGAGTATTGCTATACAACTTGGCAACGGGGTCAACATTTTGGAAAACGTCCCGATTGATTAGCCGTTTAGATTAAATAATTTAATTTAAATTTATTAGTACGTCGCAAATGTTTTGGCTGTCTTCATTAATTAATGAAAAGGAATTTGTGACAAAATAAAATTTGCATGATTATTATGGTATTATTTAGCATGGTAGTAGGGTATTTTCTAGTACTCAGCTGGCTAGCTACCACCCTCAAGTTGAAAATCTGCCGCCAAGCATCTAACCGTGTGTTCCGACAGCCTCACTATAGAGCTAGTTCCATTACAGGCTATGTTTACCATATTCGACCGCATCGTGAACTGTGGTCAAACACCTAGCTTGTCAATTATAAAAAAGACGACATTTCACACAGCGCCATCTAACCCAAAACTAAGCAAAGATTGTAGTATTTGATCTGGATACAAAGCAACCAAATCGACAACAAAACAATTACAACTTTCTTCAAGTTTAGTTATATTGAAAAGTCACTGCCATAGCGTTACTTCTGTAACTTTGCAACTTGAAAGTAGTTTCCTGAGTGAAACTGATAATTGGCAAAGAAAAACGGTTTTAAACTGTATTTACAATAGAGGTTTTATTTCAATGACAATGTTACTTTTGAGTTTATTATTTTTAAAATGCTGCTTATTATTGTTAAAATGCTTTTATTGTAGGAAATATTTTGTTTGTTTTGTAGCGATGTTAGCACATTAGTTAGCGCGGTCGCTTCACACGCCAAAGGGCTTCGGTTCAAACCCCAACAATGAGTTTGAGCTGCTGGTGAAGGAAAACATTGCGAGGAAACCAAGCAAGGTGGTAGGGTTCTTTCTAGTACTCTACATCTTTACGGTAAGTTCCGGCAAGCCACATTTTAGAGCCAGTTCCATTCCAGGCCAGATGTGTTTACCATATTCAAGTATAATGCTGCTACTACGCATCAGGTAAGCTGTGGTCATACACCTCGCAAGTCAAATAGAAAATAAACAATATATTTTGTTTGGAACAAACTAGAACAGAATTTTGTAGACTTCGGTAAAGGCTAGAGCAAATACAACGGGTAAAATAAAATGCTCCCACTTAAGAAGTCGGATAAGATATCAACGATGCAGGCTAGAATATAATCCAGATAGAAAGCAAATGTCATTATCATCATCATCAGCCAACCTTAGTTCACCGGGGTTCACCTCCAGGTTGTTGTTTCTAATCACGCTTACATTATCACTTCAAGTCTCAGGGCGTCGTACGTCATATTATATCCTGTAACAATTAAATTTCATTGTCTTTCTAGTATGACCTATCTGTATGGGATATAAAATTCTGCAAAATCGAAAATATAAGCCGTTACATCATAAAGAAAACAACATAATTCTTTATCATTTCAATTATTTTATACATGTACAATTATACATGTATAAAGATTTAATTTAGCCATAAATTGTATACAAACGTTTTATTCTCTTTAATTTTCCTGTGCATTAAATAATTAAATTTCCATTTCTGGGTATAATTTAGTACCGTTTTAAATCAAATCCACTGAAAATTGAACACCTTAATAAACTGCACAACAAATTAGAGGAGTGAAAAGCGCTGGCTGTCGAAAGCATGCGGATTGGACACATGGCCCCCTCCTGCCCCTCTTTCCCCCTACCCCTCTCCCTACCGACAATTCAATTTGCGGCGTTCAACCCGTCACAAATACGCGGTAACAGAGCAACTGAAATGAAAGAAAGCAGTATGGACAAAATCAAAATAATTAGCGCTTGGCGGGAATGAGGGTTTTTTCGTCGATGCATTGTATTATTTTCTGAAACACAGTCACAATCAAGGTCACACAATGGAAGCCACCGGTCCAGTCCAAACCTTTCGAGCTCCCCACCAAAACTCAATCCTGAATTTAAGCGCCACTATATTTACTATAAATAGTTTTGCATGAGTAATGAGACGAACGAGACGCTTTCCTGATGGCAAGAGATACCGCACGTCAATGACCATAGCAGCGATATACAGAACTTTGAGTAGTAAAAAAGGCGAAGGCTTATTTGCTTTGGCGTTCATTGTTACATTGTTGCTTATTGATGTTCTATACTTGCAATAGTTAGTCTCAACAGTCCTGTAATGCACTACTGACGCTAGAATATAATAATGGTAAAGCAATTATACCTACCTAGACAACCTCCTGCTGAGGAGATATACCTACTACCAATAATAATTATTTTGTGCTGTGGTGTGCATAATAATGCATAAAATTTGTCTGTTTAGTTTTACAGTTCATGTAAAACTGCCCTTACTGGTAATAAGACGCATTCCAAGCTCTGCGAACAACTGATTTTAACATTGCTAAAGCGTAATAAAGTCGCTTTGAAAAAATATATAAAAAACAGTACTGTGGGCCGTTGTGATTCATAAACAATGAAAAAACTTTTTTGTAGGCATATTGTGGAATCAAGCTACGCAAGATACTAAAATAATGTATAAATCAAAGTAAATATTAAGAGGTAAGCGTAATATAAATTGCTGACATTCAAATTTTCTTAATTTGTGATGTCCGCAAAATAATAGGAATAGGTACTTATTAAGTATATGATGAAAGGTCCAAGGTAGTAGAAGTAACACGAAACTAAAAATCTTTTTTTTTTCATGTTACTTCTACTCCTTCTACTTCCTTGGACCTTTCATCAAATCTACTTCAATATCCGACGTGTCATTGGAAACGCGTATCAATTGAGATTTTTTTCTTAATTTTGATCAATTTGTGGCACCTTCGTATTGGCATGTAAATGTACATACACTTTAAAAACTTCATAGTATATAGGCTGGTGTATATGAAATAAAAACCAAAACTTATAGGAAATTTTCCCGTGACAGAAAATAATGTAATTTGAACATTCAAGGTATATATTTAGTTTATTTTCGCTTAACAGTCGTTTCACGGTTACGGTTAGGTTTTTAATTTTAAAATTGTTGTCATGTTAGTTAAATTTTAAATCCTCATCACTGTTGTAACTGAAACGACTGTTAAGCGGAAATAAACTCAATATATACCTTGAATGTTCAAAATGAACTTCCGCAAAGTAATGCTTAATTTTTTATACAAAATTAAACAATAATTAATTAATCTAATTTAGCAAGGAGTTAACACAACTTGTAACACAAGAAAAAGGGGGAAAAATTGATTTTTCGATTTTTTAATATAATAGGTTATTATTTTACTTCAAGAAATTTGGCTTTCATATCAAAAATATTTGAGAATCTCTACCACAACAAAGTTTTTACGAAGTCAGAATCGCTTTTCTTATTGTTTACCTATATCGGAAACATGACTGTTATAACATGTTGTTACATGTTACATGATATGCTTATCCGTTACGAGACTGACTTAAAACTGAAGTCTTTTGATTTGTGAGTTCTTTTGAATGAGTCAAATTGAGTCATGCAACATTTTTCAAGCGCAGTGTCATATTTTACAATCCCACTTAAGAACATTGAGTCGTTCCATCATAGAAAGGTTTCAAGCTCACGGAAGCAGTAGCCAATAAGTCTTAGTTTATTTTAGAAATGTGCCAACTTTTACTTCAGAGAAATGTATCAGTGTCCGAGATTCCGTACAACGGAGGAGTGAAATATTTAGACTTTGGACAAAGACGGAAGAGATGTCAGAAGTTCAACAGCCGTTTTGGGCACCATTCTAAAATAGAGTGAGTCTTTATCCGGATAGGGAATGCGATCCTATTTAAGAGTTTTGTACGATGTTTTGAAGATATGAATATGGCAGTAATATAAGACAAGCCATATTTTATCATAGACATTTTTTCTTCTAAAATAATTCCGTGTTTTTTTTACCATTAGCGCCTCGCCTTGGCTTCGCATGTGCTTTATTTAAGGAACTTGAGACAATCGAACTTTTCTGTGGATTTAAAAAAAAATATCTTTCATACAAACCTTGTTCTAACAACAAAGAACGCAACAAAAAAATAAATAATAAAGTTCATATTTGATTAGATTAGATACTTTATTGGTAATTACGAATTCAGTCACGTCAGGTTCTTATATCTAGGTATATGTATAGGTACATAATATATGCTAGGTATATATATATATACTTCATACTTTTTTTTTAAACTGTCCATCTTGTGTGTTCATTGTTAAAAATAATAACAATAGACATTAATAATGACAACATAGATTATACAATATAGATCGATAATAAATAATAAATAATAAATAATTTACATGACATTAAATTATTTTTGGAATGAACTCCTCGACAGGTATAAGGTGCCATGTTTGTCAAAAACAGCTTAAGTTTGTTTTTGAAGCTAAATAGCGACTTAGCTACCCGTATGGACTTAGGCAGGTGGTTGTAAATCTGTACACCGAAAATAATCAATATTCTCTTGTATTGTTAAGTTAAAAAGCTTGGTTAAGCTGTACCAATGAGTAAAATACCTACTCCGGACGGATAGTATTGCGACCAGAACTTGTGAAGGAGGAACGTCACAGGTCGTTCTGTAGAATTGAATCGAAATTCTCTGGCGGATTGTTTCGGAGACGTTGAAATTAAAGTATTTCTGGCGTTACAATCAGAGGATTCGGATCAAACTTTGTCTTTGAATGTAGAACTTAGTGTTACAGAAGTTAGAATAAAGCATGTGTTCAAGAAACTTAAGTAATTGTCTTTTTCCGTGGTGATCTTGTACCTAGATTTATTACCTTGAAAATAACTATCAAGCTAGCACATTTTGTAATTGGGACTACTTTTCAATGACATCCACAAATTTTTGCATATGAATATGGTCGACTTTCGAATGGGTTAGTATCTACTATCAGGTTGTTACATTTATATGCGAAAATTTAGACGTATGATTAAAAATATGGACCAAGTAGTAACTAACCTTTTTTGTGGCACTGGACACTAAAGCGACAACTTACAATTATTATTGTTACTATTTTAGTCGTCTTTTTTTTTAAATCATTTATTCGTAGTGTGTAGTTTTGTATGTGTCAAAATAAATGTTTTCATTTTTTCTTTCCTATGTTTTCTTTCAAGTCTGATTTTCGGATGGCATTATTTATGTATATTCATATGAGAATACACGTCTATTATTTAAAAATAGAGCCGCTGATAATTTCTATATACATGATGTACAGGGGTCAGGCGAAAAAGCTTTCGTCAAGCTTTTGAATGTAAAATGTATGAAAAATGGATCATCGCTCATGGCGGGCGAAAACGCCGAGCACAGCTAGTTATTAATTAAGTCAATCAAATCAACACAAAATACCTTTTAAAATATTGCTTACTAGCTTGTTACGTCATAAATAACATTAACCAATAACAGAGTATTCGCATTCACGTATATACAGATGTAAAGAAAGTGCGTGACACTAGTTTGTAAAGTTTGAATTTGCCGCGTAATAACTTCGAAGTATAATAATTTATCTGTGAACTTATTGGATTCTGTGGAGCGGTCTGTCACATTGACAGCACGGTAAATACAGAGATTATGTCAGTTTAAACAGATGAGAATTATATGGTAATTTAAACATTAACGATTAATAAGAATTGGTGAAACATATAGCTTTAAATGTTGTTTTATAATGCGATATTTATATCTATCCTTGGATATTATTATGGTGAATATAAAAACAATAACCGAAATTGAGTTGCTCTGAAAAGAGAGGAGTTTTAGTTTAGTACACAAACTAGCTTTAATACTATTACAAAACATTCTTTCACATTATTAATTAATCACAATTTTCACCTGAAAAGAGAAACAACATTTAAAGCTATATGTTTCACCAATTCTTATTAATCGTTAATGTTTAAATTACCATATAATTCTCATCTGTTTAAACCATTATTTATTAAACAAAATAAAAAATACCTTAAATTATACTATTTACAAAATGTATACAAAAAACTTAGTCTAAAAAACCGTCAGAGGAGGGATATGTGGCCAGAATGCTGGCAACATTGCCACTGTTTAAACTGACATAATCTCTGCATTTACCGTGCTGTCAATGTGACAGACCGCTCCACAGAATCCAACAAGTTCACAGATAAATTATTATACTTCGAAGTTATTACGCGGCAAATTCAAACTGTACAAACTAGTGTCACGCACTTTGTTTACACAGATATAAAAATAATAGGAAACTATCAATTAATTTTGTGGTTTTCATGTTATAAATATGATTTTTGAACAATAAGCTTCCAGGATGTCATCATTACGAAATGTATTTTTGTTACATTCAAATAACCTAAAAAAAACACTAATAGTAAATAAATATGCTTTTTTTTTACGGTTTTATAAAATGTAACAAAACTATGTAAAACCTTAGTACAACCTAGCTAAAACTTGATTAATTAAAACATTTTCAAAATTAATGTAGCGTGTTCTCTTTAAAAAAATCATTATGTAGGTAAAACTCTTCCAATTTTTCAACCAATTCAAGCTTCGTGTTCATTAGTCACTTACCATTTTTTACTTTGAAAGCTATTAAATTTTGGATTGTAATGTACCTACATAACTTTCATCGAATCCGCCCCGTGATTAGCCCAGTGGCTGATAAGGTCAGTTGACATAATGGCAGGTCACAAGGTGACCTTATTGCCTAAGGCGTAATACACATGAGCGATGAGGTGAACTATAGAGTTTTAAGTCAGAAGTTCTAGAAGCTATGGATTAAGTTTTGGCGCGAACACGGTAAAATTGTGTGATGACATGATATTTTCGCAATGTACTTACTGAAATTTGAGTTTTTTCAAGTATTTATATATCTACAAACTTGACATTCATTGTAATAATTTTGCTCTTGACATTGAATATTTTTGACATTCTATTTTGTAATTATTATTGTTATTATTTTTTATTAATTTTATGATATTAATTTTTGCATGCCGAAAGGCGGGATATGGCGTGCCATGTTTTAATTTCTACTTACTGTATTTTACCCATATACGCAAATAAATGATTATGATTATGTTTATAATATACCTATATACATAATTTGTCATTTGAGGGAGAAGGGAAGAGATCCTCGGTCGGGGTGGTTCTTGACCCAGCAAATATCCCCAACCATCCAGCGCGAATCCAGGAACGCAGCCAGCGTTTTGGGGGCGTTCGGACGGGGCTCTGTGGGCGCGGAACTTCTTGAGTAGTTAGATTTTGACTGAATTGTTTAATAGTAATAGTTTTATATTGACATACCTATTTGTAAATTGACATATAAGTAAGTACCTAATATTGTTTAACATAAGAAAGTGATGAAATTTATAAAATACGGATTATAAAATTGACAAATTAAATTTTAAAAATATTTATATGTGTAAATAGTGGTATGTTATTCATCTAGCTTCCTATTATTTTTTTTTTTTAATGTAAAAGTAATAAGACGATTGAGGCGCTCTCCTGATGTTAAGAGACAACGCCTGTCCATGACCATTGCCGCGATACACAGAACTTTGAGTAACAAAACAACGTCCAGGGCATCGCTGCTTTGGCACTCATTACTTTAAGACTAGATGGTTAGTCTCAACAGCCCAGTAATTTCGCTAGCTGCAGTACCCTTCAAACCGGAACACAGTAATGTTTGCACACTACTGCTTGGCGGCAGAATATCTGGCACTGCGGTGGTACCTACCTAGACGACCTCCTGCTAAGGAAATCTACCACCAAGTAAGTAATCACGTGTGTGAGTATTGGAACCTGATAATAATGTGGTGAAAAATGACTTTTCGTGTTGCCTTTAAAAATCCGTCAAAGTGTGAGTGTGACTTGTATATACCTAAAGTAAAGTCACCACTATATAATAAAGCATGACTGGACTAAAGAATGATTAACTTTGTGTGACTTAGACTTATTGATTTATTGAACTCTACTTTTCATACAATGCTTAAAAACATTGGATCATAATAACAGTTGCAAATGCACAAAATTGTCTAGCAAAACAAAGTCCAGGACATCGTTGCCTTGGCGCTTATTACTTTGAGACTTTCGATGGATTTTTTTTATGTTGACTAGGTGTTTGATCTCAGCTTACGTTTAGTGACGATGTGGGAGAAGATGGAATGAAACTGGCTCCCAAGTAAAGTTGTCAGAAAACACCAAGCCACGAGCTCTATTATTTCGCTAGCTTCTGTATCCTTCAAACCGGAATACAGTAATGTTTAAACACCACTGCTTGGAGCTTCTGCTAAGGAGATCTGTTACAATGTAAAAAAGTTACAAATGCACGTTTAGTAAAGTTTGAGTACGTGTGCCCCTAACTTTTATTACACGCGATTTCTGAATTTACAAGCCATAAAAATGCGCGTGAAACATTAACAGATTGAAAGAAAAATGTACGTGATTATTCTTTGTTACAAAATAAATGAGTATCCGAGATGTTGACGCTTCGGAACTAAATCACGCTTTTATAAAAAATAGAGGCAATGTTAACGAATGTTTAACCGACTTCAAAAAAACATGTATGTTTTTTTTTATGTTTGTTAATTCAGAACTCTGTCATTTATAAACCGATTTAGGAGATTATTTTAATTTCACATTGTCTTATGGAAATTTTATCAAATTAGCTCTAGAAGTTTGATTTTCATACTAAGACTTTATTTATATAGTTTAGATAACAACAAAAATATGTCATCGATGTTAATGAAACTGCGTATTTTGTTTACTTGTGATCACTGAAAACTACCGACCTTTCGGTTTCATCATCGTCTCATGGTAGGCAAGGGAATTCGTTATAAGACAATGTAACCTAGCCGTGTTTAGGTTTAGTGGAATATTTTTTTTATTCAGTTTTGTTTTTTGTCAAAATATACTTGTAATTTCAATATTTGTAATTTTTAACCTGTTGATTTGAACACAATCATGTTTATCATTGGGTCTTAGTCACACACAAAATACTATGAAATTAGTTTTATTTATTTACTCATAACTCGAGTGGATCTCGAGTCGACTACATGACCATGGCTATTGCAACGTCGAGGTAAACAAACAAAACTAAATTTATAGTATTTTGTGCACGATTAATACCCGGTGATAAACATAATTATTAATATTTTGAATCAGAAACATTCTAGTATTAAACTTAAGATATAATGTTTCCCATACACAATAGAGTCAATAGAAAAAAATTATGTATTGGGTGAAGAAAATAATGTTTTCTGTATTTTCTCTTTTAATATTATAATATTATTAACGGCCGATAAAAATGAAGATATTTCTCACCGCTGAAAGTATTCTTGCACTGCGGCAGCTCGTGGTTTGAATTTTAAATAGTTGAAAATAGATGACACAGGGGACGCTCGAGCTTTTCTAATGTGGGTTAATTTTTAATTCTAGCTTAGTAATTTAGTTTCGGAGCTATTTCTATGTGAGACTTTGTTTAAAAATCGTTGCAAATCAAAAAGTTCTCTTGAGTTACTCTTCGTTCCTTTGTGATTAGATAATATCCACGGAGGTTTCAAACAATACAGAACAATACTCCGTAGAAAGTGAGTTAACTTAATTGTTCTTAATTTTACTTTTAATAAAGAAAAAACTACGTAGGTTACACGTACCTACGTATTTTTTTCTTTATTTTTGGTAACGTAATTTGTGCATTCTGCTAGTTTCAAAAAGTTTCATTTATCATGAAACTTGCGCTATTTAATTACCTAAATTATTAAACTATATGTGTGCCAAATTTCATTCAAATTCGTTCAGCCGTTTTTGCGTGATTGAACATACCTACATCCAAACACAAACTTTACATTTATAATATTAGGATGTACAACGATATGATTTGTCCGGTCAAATTTCTAATTACAATGATAGAAATAATTTAATACAGAACTCACACTTATGTTGACAGACCAGACAAATATTCCAACAAAAACTGTATTCCACTCAGCATGCGTCGAATTATGAACAATAAGCGATACGGCCATTAGCGACAAATGTTTGTTCTCGTAGCAATCAGACGCTATGTACGGATGTCATTAATCAACAGGGCGGTGTGCCCTACGCTTTATCTGCTTACATATTGACATATTGAACTGTCAAATTATTCAATCAGTCCCAACAACTTAAATGCTTCAGTCATGACTGATATAAAAGTTTTACTTGCCCGGAAAAGTAAGGTGTTGTCTTTGTTTAAGAAAGTAGCTGTGATAGTTTAGCGGTTAGCGTCGGATCACAATACATGTCAGAGGGTGTGGGTTCAAATCCCAAAAATAATGATATAGACATATTTGTAAAATAAAACAAATTTCAATACAATTAACAATACGTACAAAAAGAAATAACAAACAAATAAAAAATTGTAGGTATATATTTTATAAATTAAACATAAAAAACGAAATGAAAGAAATAAATTGTACGTCACAAACCGTCATAATATATAAATAAATAAATATAGTATAAGTAATTTGTATATAGGTTGGGATTTGTAGATAGTTTACAAAAAATGTGTTTCTTTAAAAAAAAAATATTGAATCGAGTCCGTCTAGGCACCTTTGAGTAATCATGGTACATAAGTAAGTACATACATAAAAAAAAGATTGCGACGAAATGAACGTCCTCCATTTTTATAGTCAGTTAAAAATAAGAAAGGAAACAGTTCTATTTTCTAAACGACTAGATTTTTAAATCTTATTTAACTATACATAAGTCTAATATAACAATTATTTCATCTGGTTCATGACTGCGAAGCCCTTGTAAGTCCAATTCAAGACCTGAAAAACGAAACCTTGTTTAATAAATCTTTGAAATTAATTAACTGTTATTAACGACTTACAACGGTAAGAGATTGTCTAAATTTCGTAATTAGGCCGTGTCATCGTTAAGTGTTGGCGTGTTTTTTTAAGGTATCGTAGCTTGAACTAATTTCTTATTGTTAATAACAGAAGCATTGTCTGGTAATTGTTACAAGTAATTCAACTTTGTAAATCGAATATCTAAGCCATTGTGACAGTAACTAGTTTTACAAATTTTGTCTACATCTACACTATTGTAAAGAGGAAAGATTTGATTGTTTGTTTGTATTTAATAGGCTCTGAAACTACTAGACTGATTTCAACGTTTTCAACGTTGGGAAGCTACACTATCCCCGGGTGACATAGGCTACTTTTAATTCATGTATTCCCACGGGAACGGGAACTGTGTTATTTTGTAAAAAAATTAAGCGTAAGAAATTTCTATCAAAAACATCTTAAAGTTTATGCCTTTAACATAAATAGCACAATTTTATCTATGACTAGTGGACGCCTCGCGGTTTCACCCGCTACATATTTTCGGAATAAAAAGTAAACAATGTGTTAATTCAGGGTCTCAGCTACCAGTATACCAAATTTCATCCAAATCATACAAATTAATAATATTAGTGGGATATAAAAGCTGCGCCCCACGGTGTTACGAGTGTTACCGTTTGAGCGTGAATAAGTAACAGACACACTAACAAACTTTCGCCTTTTTAGTATTAGTATGATTATAATTATATAGTAGGATAGATGTATTTCAATCTAGAAACAAAAGAATTTCCACAAAAATCCACTTGAAATAGCTTTTCTTATTCCTGTTAAGTAACCAGACTGTTAATTGGCAAAGAATAAGCGATAGTCTAGGTTTAATTCCCTAGGTCTCAGACGAATGATAGGTCTCACAGTACGGCTAATGAATAATGCACAAGCTTGTATCTTTGCGAAGGTCGTCGAGGCGTGAGGAGATTTTAACACCAGCGCAGTAGGTACAAGTAGTATGATCTTGTTCATGTTTCTATATCCTTGTTAGAAGTAGAAATTATAATGGGGTAACAGTGGCTCTAGCATATTAATTTGTAAAAATTATATTAGTACCTAAACCTTAGGCCAACGAAACGCACTGCTCCTATGTAACAGCGAGATTTCGGAGTAAACGAAAATATCATCGATGTATACAATTTTTAGATTTTTGTCGATTTTTTAAAAATCGTTCGATCGATTTCCATAAAATGTATATAGCACTACCTCAGAAGTATGATCTACCAAGCGAAAAAAGAATCATCAAAATCGATTCATAATAATTGGCGGAATTATTGTGTTACATACATACAGTCGAATTGAGAACCTCCTATTTTTTTGAGTCGATGAAAAAAGTTCTCAGTTAACGTTTTGCAGTACGTTTATCTTGCAAATTGATATGCTCGCACCACATGCCTTAATATTTTTCCGAACGATATTTGGGATTATAGATTTCAATTTGTGTAATGTTTCAAATTTTAGAACAGTAAGTAATTATGTAGGTAGAAGTAAGTATGTAGGTAGCTACAAAATTCGTGTACCGATCTATTTTTTTTTGTTAATTCATTGGCAAATACATATATTACAAAATTCTTAATGCCTTATCATTACTTATGTACTTTGATTTTTGACATTTATTTAGAATAGTTTTAGTTTTAAACACACAAAACAAGACAAGATCGAGTCCAATCCAAGTCTTAGTAAAGTAGTGATGGCTTTACTAAAAGCTTCTAAGCAGTTTTAATTTTAAAATCATGTTATAATAATAATTTAATCGCTGGCGTTATAACTGCATAAGTAAAAATTTAATAAAGAAAAATACTTTGTCAGAAAAATAAAAACTAATAATTAAAAGATATTAAAAATTGAAAATGTTTAGAGCAAACAAATTAGTGAATAATATGAGTTATTATTACGAATGAAAAATAGTATTTAGTTTTAGATTTAAACCTGTCAAACTAATAAAGATTATACTTTACGAGTTGTTATAAAATACTTTTCTTAAATTATTCTGATTGCTATTGCCTAGAGGAAACTTTTCGAATATTCAACTAAGTAATAAGTTTATACTGGAAAGTTCTAGAATAAATATGATGAGTTATGGAAATTACTGCAGACTTAAAACTTCACAATATAATAAAGATTTGTTACATACTTAAATTTATCCAATTTGCCTTTGTTGTCAATAAAGTAATTTATTACGTTTAAATTAAATAAAAAGTGTATTTTTTTTATATGTGCATTTTAACTACAGATCTCAAAAACTATGATTTTAACATTGAAATAGCTTGACACATTTCTGTTAATAAACCATATTCAATAAAAATAAATTACATTAAAAAAATATTAAAACATATTTTTTTTATTATAAATGTTTAATGTTTGTTGTATTCATTGATCTAGATATATCTAGATAGATATAGGTAGGTACTACGTATTAAATGATACGTTCCGAACACTCCCGAAAGATTATCCTGCAACATATTAAATGATGTCCAATTTATTGGGAGATCTTTTTTTTTTTTTTTTTTTTTTATGCCACAGGTGGCAATCAAGCTGACGGGTTGCCTGATTAAGCAATCACCGTCGCCTATAGATATCTGCAATACCAGGGGTACCACAAATACGTTGCCGACCTTTTAAGATTCTATTAACATGCCTGGTCTACTGAATTTAGCTATTATCTCCGAATGTTTTGATTTAACGACCGTTTTTTCACACAGTTTTTACCTTTTAAACTGGGCTTGAGTTGAAAGTAATAATTTAAAAGTACACAAGTGATTTTTTAATTTCTTGTTATTTTTGTGAGCTGTGGACAAACCAGTCATCCTTACGTAGGTACACAGACACAGAACAAACATTTGTTTATATCATAAAATCCTTGTCCTGGGTGGGAATCGAACCCGCGCCCTTCAGCTCTTGGAGCAGACACACTACCAATGAACCAACAGGGCTGTCAAGTTGAGGCAGTTTCGTAAAATTTAGCTCACTCTGCGACGGGCACCGAAAATTTTCTTCTATGTACAAATTGTGCAAAAAATTGTTTGGTTGTTTTGTTGGCCTAAGTTTTGTGGTAATTTATTTATTTATTTATTTATAAAGTCCGCCAACACAGTGTACACCAATACATTAAAAATTAAATTACTAAATTACAAATGTCAAGATAAGTGTCATAGCAATTATAGGCGAAGACGGCGCATTACAATTAAATGTTCAGTCAAAATTAAATAATAGTAAAAAAAAAACAATATAATAATTATATAAAAGAGTACCTTTTATTTATCCATTTAATAAAAGGCAACGTGTAGGTATAAACGAATGTTCAAATAAAATAATTTAATTTTAAATCCATTGTTGGTTACTTAGTTGTTTTAAAACTTGTACACGTTTTCCAAGAACAGATATACAATTATGGTATACAGATCGTGGCAAGTTCCTCTCAGAGAACTTTCCGAGTATGTGAACATTTTTTATTTTTATTTCGATGAAATTATTTTCATTCTATGTGTAGGTATCTATTTAATCAGTTTTGCGAAAATCCATTAAATAGAGTTCATGAGAACGCTGAAGTTAACAAGTAGATATGTCAATGAGTTTTTATTATTATTTTTTTTGTTTTTATTTTTCGTATCAACGCTCCACACGTTATTGATTCATGGAAATCGCACACTGTGCGATTCACGCGATCTTTTTTGCCATACACTTGCAAATTGTGGAATGATCTTCCTTCTTCCGTATTCCCGCGGAGTTTCAACATTGGGTTCTTCAAAAGGCATGTTAATAGAATCTTAAAAGGTCGGCAACGTATTTGTGGTACCCCTGGTATTGCAGATATCTATAGGCGACGGTGATTGCTTAACATCAGGCAACCCGTCAGCTTGATTGCCACCTGTGGCATAAAAAAAAAAAAAATATAATTATTTGCTAAATATTTTATTGAAATAAAGTTTTAGTTGACATTTTTTAACCTCCGACGGAAATTGAAGGTTGGTACAAGTTTAACGTGGGTACGTCTGTATGTGGCACGCAGCTCAAGCGAATTAATTTAGATTTTTTAAATATAAAAGTAATGACACGAACGAGACGCTCTCCTTATGGTAAGAGATAAAGATTATCAATAACCATTGCAGCAATACACAGAACTTTGAGTAGCAAAACAAAGTCCAGGGCATCGCTGCTTTAACGCTCATTACTTTGAGACATTAGATGGTTAGTCTCAACAGTCCTGTAATTTCGTAACCTTCAAACCGGAACACAGTAATGTTAACTATGTACCTAATGAACACAATAATGTTTCTTGGCGGCAGAATGTCTGTTTAAAAGGTGACTTAATAGAGAAAAAGCTCTTAATTATGATTTAAAAAAATCTGTTCTGCGAATAATGATGATAAGCTCTTTTGTAGTTGGTGAATGAATGGATATGGGCATCTTCCACAGATCTTTTCAAGTTGTTTTTTTTTTTTAATTTTCATTAAATACCAAAATTCTATTCTAATGATTAAGTAATACGTGATATGTTTAATCTAGTATCAGTCGGATCAGTAGTTAGTGGTAGTAGTTTTGTAGGGATGATAGCTCAGTGGTTAGCGCGTTTTGTTCGCACGCCGGAGGACGTGGGTTCATACCCTAACAATGAACTTGAGCTGCCGTTAAAGGAAAACATAGTAAGGAAACTATATAATGATGTACAAAAAAATATATTTAAGTATTCTATCAGTTATCTGACTCCCATAGTACAAGCTTTGCTTAGTTTGGGGTCAGATGGCGCTGTGTGTAATGTCCTACGATATTTATTTTTTATTTTATTTTTTTTATTTTATGGTAGAGTATTTTCTAGTACTCGGCTGGCTAGCTACCATCGTTACGTTGCAAATCTGCCACCAAGCATCTAACAGTGTGTTGCGGTTGGAGCTCGTTCCATACAAGGCTATGTGTGTTAACCATCATCGACCACACCGTCACTTAACGTCAGGTGAGCTGTCAAACACCCAGCTTGTCAACAGGAAAAAAACTGTCTTTTAAACGCAATACGTCGTATGAAATCTCACTTAATATTATAAATTTGTAGCGATGACAGCTCAGTGGTTAGCGCGGTAGGTTCGCATGCCGAAGGAATGAGCTTGAGCTGCCGGTGAAGGAAAACATCGTGAGGAAAACCATGGCATGGTGGTAGGGTACTTTCTAGTACTCGGCTGGCTAGCTACCACCCTCAAGTTGAAAATTTGCCGCCAAGCATCTAACGGTGTGTTCCGGCAGCCTCACTTGAGAGCCAGTTCCATTCCAGGCTAGGTGTGCTTTACCATCTTCGACCACGCCTTCACTTAACATCAGGTGAGCTGTGGTCAAACACCTGGCATGTCAACCATAAAAAAATAAAATAAAAAAAATGTGAAAGTTTGGATGGATGGATGTTTGTAAATATTTCATGTAAAAACTAGTGAATGGATTTTTATGAAATTTGGTGTGGAGGTAGCTAACACCCTGGATTCATACAAAGGCTACTTTTTATCCCGTGAACAAGTAGCGGGCAACACCGCGGGGCGCTGCTAGTATAAAATAGTAAGGATGGTGTGAAATGATTTAAATAAATAAATAAATAATACTAAAATCGAGACTCTTATTTATACAAATTCTTAACAATACATATCTACATACCTTAGTAAATGTTTCCAGAGATACTGGAACTAGTTTTACTGTAGTTATAACCACGGGACGCTGGGCTTTAGCCAGGAATATTATCACATTCTTCTTTAGACTGTGGTCTAAATTCATCCAGGGACAAGAAAATACACACGACGATATGCGCTCGCACTGAAATTTTAATAGATGGATATTGCCTGAAAACCAATCAAGTGAGAGTCGAACTCGCATACCAGCGGGGGTTCCGGATAACCATACAAAATATTCTACGAAACCCCCGCTTGAAACTTGCTTAGATTTCAATTTGCAGTTTGAATTATCTACCTACTGATTTACTACGGGAATTAGTGCGGTTTTGACAAGTATTCCAGTAACATATTTTTGGTAGAATATGAATTACTCACGTTTTGTTAGGTCTGGAGACATACTCGTACATACATAAGATCTACCACTAAGTATATTCGACCTAATCTTTTTTGTTCTGTGCGGAAATTGGTGTGTGCTACCGGTGGACATAATATTTTGTATACGAAAATTAAGGCGTATGATTGAAAATGAAGCCATTAGCTGGATTTATAAACAACGTTTAAAATTAACCAACGCATAATTTAATATCTCATTTTTAAGCATGTTAAATTATTCAAGCATTTTGTCAACTTTAAGCAATATTTATGAGTAACACTTTTAATTTTTCTGTTTAGCGATAGGCAGTAGAGACAAACAAAACCTATTAAATATGAAACCCCAAGAATGAGCTTGAGCTGCCGGTGAAGGAAAACATCGTGAGAAAACCATAGCATGGTGGTAGGGTACTTTCTAGTACTCGGCTGGCTAGCTACCACCCTCGAGTAGAAAATCTGCCGCAAAGCATTTAACGGTGTATTCCGGCAGCCTCACTTGAGAGCTAGTTCCGTTCCAGGCTAGGTGTGCTTTACCATCATCGACAACACCGTCACTTAACATCAGGTGAGCTGTGGTCAAATACCTAGCCTGTAAGCTATAAAAAAATAATGAAACATGGTTTTAGCAAAAATGTTTTTTAAAACACCTTTCGGTACGGAACCGTGATAAAGTACCAAGTAGCCGATATTATAGAAATATAATGAAAAGCGTACCTTGTTTGTGATGCAGTTTCCAAAATAACAATCAACGAATAACATCGTTATAAAGATGATCAAATAAGCGAAAAGCCATAAAACATCTGAGAAGTTGTACGCAGATGACTCAATCTGAAAAAAAAAGAAAAAATAAAACTCTGAAAAATACCCAATTGTACTGGTTATTTTCGAAATCCTTACTTTCTATTGGTAAAGCACTAATTGATCCTCCGACACAGAGGTGTAACAAGTATAACTTTTTTAATGGTTGACAGGCTAGGTGTTAGACCATAGCTCACCTGATGACATGACGGCGTGGTTTTTTTTATTTTGATTTTTTTTAATTTAAATGGAATGGACGAACAATGCGCTCTCCTGATGGTAAGAGATAACGCATGCCCATGACCATTGCAGCAATACACAGAACTTTGAGCAAAACAAAGTCCGGGGCATCGCTGCTTTGGCGCTCATTACTTTGTGGTTGAAGATGGTAAGCACACCGAGCCCGGAATTGAACTGGCTTTCGAGTGAGGCTGTCGGAACATACTGTTAGGTGCTTGGCGGCAGATTTTCAACTTTAAGTTCGTAGCGAAGTACCACCATGCTATGATTTCTTCAGCATGTTTTCTTTCACGCTCAAGCTCATTGTTAGGGGTTGAAACTACGACCTTTCACCTGTGAACCAACCGCTCTTACCACTGTGCTAACAACGCTACGACAGTCCAGATTGTTTAAAAGCAGAATTGTTATAAGAAAGCCCATAATCCTAGTTTCTGTGAAGTCGGTTAATAATAAAAATTAATTTGCTTGTTCCTTATTAAATGCCCTACTTATATTCCTACAAAATTAATTTCCATTACGTGGGTTTCGAAATGACTGTGAGGTAGATTACCTTCCTAAAAGGTACTTACAGTAACCATAAGTACTTTCGGAATAAGGAAAATGTTATGTGTAGGTTGTTTCCTGAGTACGGTAGAACCGTTAACGATTACCTAAGCTCTTACGACGGCGTTCATATTTTATTCTAATTTATAAATATAGTCTTTAAAGGTGATTTTAAACTTATGCTAGTATTGGGCCATGCGCCCTTAAATACAACACAGAGTAAACAGGTTCCTTCTAGGTAAAGCGTGTTCTAATCCTAGATCGCATCGTTGTTTCCCATTAGACAGGATGTGGTCAAACGCGAACCTAATTAATAAAAAAAAAATGCGTTTAATTTTTTTTTCTGTTTCTAATTTACTAAACATGCTTTGCAATTAAAGCGTTTCTAAATATGAAATGTCACACAAATACTTGGATATATTTTGTGTTTTTCTGTGTGTTAATGTTTTAAAATAGTAGTGTTTTATTCATCCACTGTCGGATTAATGTGCGAGTGTGGGAAAGTGATAAAATGTGGTGAGCACACCTTATTTCACGCTTCATGTTACTTCCAAAACATCATCGTAAATCAAACAGCTTGTAGTAAAGTCAATACTATATTAGGGCATGACCGGATTCCACATTGACTTACTATGTGTGACTTTGACTGTGACGTAAACTTCCTCTTATTGATTAAAATCTTAAAAATATCGACAAACTGGCAAACGCATAAAGTGCCTTGCCAAGAACAAAGAAGAAAATATTTTTATAACGGTGGTAGTTTATAAACTAGATTAAATTATATGTTTTGTTTTTAGAAATCTTCGATTCCCGCAAGGCAGCAAATGAGAAGGTGCAACGTAGCTAATAAATATCGTAGATCACGCACAGCGCCATCTGACCCCGAACTAAGTAAAGCTTGTACTATGGAAGTCAGATAACTGAAGAATACTATACTAGGTACTATATACGTCCACAGCACGTTGGATCTTCGCATATAATTTTGTTTTGTTACAATTTTATAATTTTGTAGCGATGATAGTTCAGTGGTTAGCGAGGTAGGTTCGCATGCCGAAGGGCGTGGGTTCAAACCCCAACAATGAGCTTGAGCTGCCGGTGAAGGAAAACATCGTGAGGAAACCATAGCGTGGTGGTAGGGTACTTTAGTACTCGGCTGGCTAGCTACCACCCCCAAGTTGAAAATCTGCCGCCAAGCACTTAACGGTGTGTTCCGGCAGCCTCACTTGAGAGCCAGTTCCATTCCAGGCTAGGTGTGATTTACCATCTTCGTCGACATCTTCACTTAACATCAGGTGAGCTGTGATCAAACACCTAGCCTGTCAACTAAAAAAAATTAGTAATAAAGAAAAATGACCTCTAACTTTGTTGTTATTAATAAAAGATTTGTATTTGTGTATAACAAAAATCTTACCGAGAAAAACTGCAGTGCGCTGGTACATATAACAGTAGCACTCATCAGCAAAAATATCGACAGCTGCCCGCCAAACGTATCTTGAAGAGTGTTGATAAAGCTGAAAAGAAACTTTCAAAATATAATTTAAACTCGCACCATTTGAAACTTTTAAGCCGGTCAATCAAAACGCAGAGAATCAGGAAAGTAAATCTTTGTTTTGTTCATTACTTTACGGTTTGAAATAATTTGGGAAGTTGATTTGCATAGTAATTGAATCAACGGTACCTTATAATAGAGGAGTGATGAAGAGCCAGCCTCCTGAAGGTTCGACGGAAAGCTTCGTTTTCGTCACAACTCCTTTCAAGCTTGGTAGAGTTAACGAGCTCTTTCATATTTTCAAAGTTGTGAATCAACACGTCCAATTGGCTCACTGAAAAGTAAATAAATTGTCAGAAACTGGAGTTTAGACGTTGTGGCTATTATTTGGTGACTGTCACGGATTTAGGATTTTATTCAGATGTGTAAATTGTTAATCACGAGAAATTGTGTTCGAGGGACGAGGGACTGGTTTTTGGATATGATTGACAGGTTAGGTGTTTGATTACAGCTCACTTTATATAAAGTAATGGTGCGTAAAGTGTAGTTGTTGTTAAAGTCATTAAAGTCATTGTTAAAGTGGAGAAAGTGTAGTTTTCCAACGGTGAAAGAATGTTTGAAATCGGCCCAGTAGTTTCGGAGCCTATTCAATACAAACACACAAACAAACAATCAAATCTTTCCTCTTTGTTATAGTATGGGTAGATAGATATTATATGTATAGTATTTCATTTTGTGTTTCTCCGTATTTTTGTTTTGTTATTAGTATATGTATAGAAAAAAAAAGAGATAGAAAGAAGAGAAAAACGTCAACATAAAGCAGATAACTGATACCAATATATAATATAGTTTTTTTCTGTAAGTGTTTACTTATAATAGGTAAATACTCTTAAACATAGAACAGAACAAACATCATTGTTGATAAATTATTGCCTTGGATGAGAATCGATCATACTCTTCGGCTAGCGGGGAAGACAATTTTATATGGATAAATAAAGTGCTTTGAGGAGTTTTGGCGGAAACGCGGAAAGAGTCGTGTCGCACCGTTGTATTTTTTTTCTAAAACTAGTGTTTTGTGGAGTGTTTATGCATAAAAATGGTGGGGTTTTATTCATAAAGTGCCGAATCACAAGCGCGAGTGTGGGAAAATGATATAACGTGAACCATGACTTTTGGTGTTGCTTCCAAAACTCCATCGAAGCTTTAGTAAAGTCGCCACTACTTTACTAAAGCATGACTGGACTTGACTGACACGGACTGTACCAAGACTGGACTTTGACTTCAACTATAGCAACGAGGCAACTTACTTCACTTTTGAAAATATAAAATACTTGACACTGACAAATGCTCAAAATGCGACGCTAAAACCAAAGAAAAAAAATTGCTTTAATACTGAGGTAGGGGTTGAAGGGGGAATAGCATCCTTCACCCCTCACTTTATACATTCCTGTTGGCTGTATCGCTGACTTTTGTGGTGTATTTTTTTTCGGGTACGAATTTTTTGGGATCCGTTCAAGTTATGGAAATTTTACGTCGTCGGCAACTGTGAGTTATGGTTTAATTTATTGTTATTGAGATTTATTCCCGCGACATTCTCATACCATGTAATCTTGTTAAATACTACTTTGGACTGTAATAGGCACCTATATTTAGCACGACACACAAATAATAAAAATGTGAATATTAAAACAATGTTTTAGGGTTCCGTACCTCAAAAGTAAAAAAAACGGAACACTTATAGGATCACTTTGTTGTTCGTCTGTCCGTCTGTCAATACCTTCTATCTCGGGAACGTGTGGAGGGTATCGAGTTGTAATGAAACCATATACACAAATCTGTAGGCCTTTTATCTGTAGGGGACAGTTGTGAAAATCTAACTTCTCAGTTATCGTAAAAAAAAGTTACAGCCGTTTATGTCGCAAAAACGCGTATATTTCGACACTAACAATGGAATCAAAACCTATAGGTTGCTACCTGTTGACCTAGAACTATGAAATTTGGCAAGAAGCATTGTCTTATAGTACACATAAAGGAAAAAATCCGAAAACTGCACATTTTTAATTTAATTAAAATTAATAAGGTGGGTAAATTAGTGGGTTAACCGTTTCATGTGGGATATCATATTAAATACTTTCATAAGCCCATATGCGATACGTGTACTCTACTCATTTCGGGCTAGTACCTTCTTTAAAGCCCTATATTCGAATGTTTTGGACCCGTATGTTACTGCAGTCAATCATCAGTCTCATGTTGTGTCAGGTAAGGTCACATTTAGCATAGCAAAAATATGGCTATAGCGGTAGAGTTACGCAAGTGCGTGTCAAACTTCGAGTTCTTCCTCGAATTCAATTGAAAACTAAACTCAATTCTGTCTTACGAAGTTTTAAAAAATAAAAAGATTTATCTATTACTATTTTATTTACATGTCTTTACAATAGCGTCTCTTCATCATCATCATCATCATCATTTCAGCCGTAGGACGTCCACTGCTGGACATAGGCCTCCCCCATTGACTTCCACAAAGACCGGTTGGAAGCGGCTCGCATCCAGCGCGTTCCTGCGGTCTTTACTAGGTCGTCTGTCCACCTTGTGGGTGGACGTTCTACGCTGCGCTTGCCGGTCCGTGGTCTCCACTCCAGAACTTTGCAGCCCCATCGGCCATCAGTTCTACGTGCTATGTGCCCTGCCCACTGCCACTTCAACTTGCTAATCCGTTGGGCTATGTCGGAAACTTTGGATCGTCTACGGATCTCCTCATCTCTTAGCAGGTATCAAAGAACACATTTTTCAGTGTCATTTTTTCATTGGTATTTCTATCGAGTGCGATCATTTTAAATTATGTTTTCTACTTTCAGAATGCTCTTGTATAGGTATATGACGAATTTTAAGATGAGGTGTTACCAGCGTTGCCAGACGTCCCAATTTTGGCTGGACATCAAAATTAAATGTCTCGCGCGGGTAGGCTCAGTCTCGCTTTTCGGGGATAACTCTTGGTCTTGGTGGTAGATCTCCTTAGCAGGAGGTCATCTAGGTAGGTACCACCGCAGTACCAGATATTCTGCCGCCAAGCAGTAGTGTGTAAACATTACTGTGTTCCGGTTTGAAGGGTAATGCAGCTAGCGAAATTACTGGGCTGTTGAGACTAACCATCTAAAGTCTCAAAGTAATGAGCACCAAAGCAGTGATGCCCTGGACTTTGTTTTGTTACTCAGAGTTCTGTGTATCACTGCAATGGTCATGGAAAAGCGTTATCTCTTACCATCAGGAGAGCGTCTCGTTCGTCTCATTATTTTTCAAATAAAAAAAAAATAAAAAACTCGACCGTGCGAGCAGCGTGCTGAGGAAACGCGGGCGGGTGGCACAGACAAATGTGGACTGGCCGCCGCTATAAGCGGATACGCGCGGGAGGGAGAGAGGGGTGGGTCACGCAATCGGTGCGTGCTAAAAACTTCTGATTATATACGTTTTGTTCAATGTCCCGCTTTCGACGAAAGAATCCCGCTTTTTTCACTCAAAAAGCTCCAAAATCCCGACTTGACATCAAAAAAATCTGGCAACACTGGGTGTTACGCCCACCTCAAAAGATATATTTTAAGTACTAGATAAAAACGCAAACTAGAATTTCTAAAACTCAGGCAGTACCGCCTTGAGCGTAACATAATATTATAAGCTAGTTAGTAAGTATTATTTTAGAAAAACTTAATTATAAGATTAAGATAAACTTACTTGTAAAAGACATTGCCGCCCATGGCAGAGATTGAAGTGCTGCGAAAGTCGTTATCATAATTGGTTTATACATTATCTGAAATTGAAAAATAATAACAAAACTCTATTGTTCATATGAGTTACAAACAATTAGGTATAACAATTTCAAACTTAACACTAGTCGAACAATTGGCGGCTTTATAGCCAAGAGCGATTTCTTGCAGGTAACTTTGGTAAGGCAAGGATTATAATAGGTTAAGGATGGTTTTAGCGATGATAGTTCATTGGTAAGCGTGGACGGTTTACACGCCGAAGGACGTGGGTTCAAACCTTAACAATGAGCTTACGCGTAGGTATATCTTAAATTAAAAAAAAAACTATTAATCTCTGGCAAATAGATAAAGTGCGATGCCAAAATCAAAGGAAAATAAGAACTATTAGAGTTTTGGCGGGAACGCGGAAAGAGTCGTGTCGCCTCGTTATATTTTTTTCCAAAACTAGTGTTTTTTCGAGTGTTTATTCATAAAAATGGTGGTGTTTTGTTCATAAAGTGCTGAATCACAAGCGCGAATATGGGAAAATGATATAATGTGGTGAAACATGACTTTTCGTGTTGCTTCCAAAACTCCATCGAAACTTCATAATAAAGTTGCCACTACTTTACTAAAGCATGACTAGACTTGACTGATACGAACTGGGCTTGACCAAAATTAGACTTCGACTATAACTATTGCTACGAGGCAACTTATTTAACTTAAGATTTTTGTAAACATAAAATACTTGACACTGGCAAATGCTCAAAATGCGACGCCAAAATTAAAGAAAAGAAACAAAATTACGGTCGACGTTCATTTTACTTTCTGAATGTTATTTATAGTTTACCTGATAAGCGCAGACGTAGTTGAAATATTTCGGATCATTAACATCAAATAATATCAAATCCATTTTCAAAGGTAGTGTCTCGAACTTCCCCAAAGCTGGTACTACCACAGCGTGTACTATAAAGGATGAACATTCTAAGTTTTATTTCATAATATAAGAAATATTGGAGCTAAGTACTACCTAGTAGGTAGTAAATTATGGCCAAAGCTCGAGTTCCCATTCACAGAGGTGGCAGCATTTTCTATGTTTTTTTTGGGACGACAGATGTATTTGTAGTTTTGTATTGAAGTTTCACTAGTATGTGCAGAGTGCTCGTGAGACGTACGCATAGCAATACAACACGCCTGACAAATTTAACTATTGAAATAAGCAATATTGATAAAAAAAAGTACTAAAATATGCAATGACGCTGTAAAAATAGCGTTTTATGCAAACATGCAAATGCATATAATCCGATGTCTACTTATAACTAAAATTAATTTGTTTACTCACGAAATACATCCATACATGTAGAGAAAAAAATCGCCTTAAACAT
The DNA here is from genome assembly GCA_905404145.2 of Biston betularia. Taxonomy (NCBI): domain Eukaryota; kingdom Metazoa; phylum Arthropoda; class Insecta; order Lepidoptera; family Geometridae; genus Biston; species Biston betularia. Next base: position 5,976,248 of record FR989877.1, read on the forward strand.
TCTTCTTGTTAACTTTATCGCTTTCTCACAAATTGCTATTTCAGTCTCAGCACGGCATTGAAATTCATCGTTGTTCATTTGTTCCACAAATTTTGAAAATGATTCACGCCGTAAATATAAGTCCAAAAGTTTCAATTCTGTCATCAGTTCCGTCATGATAAGATTTACGCTGGAAAGCAACAGGAAAATAGACAAGGCTTGGTATTTTGGCAGAGAAGGTCGTGTCGTCGCATCAACTTACATGCCAGCAACATCTAAAATGTTATAATTTCTTGATAGAATCAAACGCACCAAGTACACTATTTGCCCCCCCGTTGATATAATAAATGTAAAGCTTCCTATGAAAATTCTACTTAATACTGCGACCCAATACCAAACGGAATTTACGGGATGTGGAATATAAAGCCAGAGACCGATAACTTTAAGACAATTCACATTATAGCAAATATGTTGGTAAAAATCAACAGCCGTCGACATTTTGTAAATTACAAGAACAGAATGGGCGTAAAAAAATCTCTGTATGTTAATTAGTATTATTAAGTGGTTAATTATTGGATCAATTATGATTAAATTAGGCTAATTTGATAGTGATTATCTTATAATTTGGTTGCTTTATAGCTCAGTTGGTAGTAGTTTTGCTTGTAGAACTATGGGCTCGATTCTAACCCAAGGCAATAATTTACGTATGAGACAAATATTCTAAGATATGCTTTATAAGAGATGCTTTGCATTTTTGTTCTGTGTCTGTGCGTGCATGTGTTCGTGCTTGTGTGAGTGCATAAGCATATGTGTGTTTATTTATGTAAAAAAAAGTAGGACACATATAACATTATTCTGTTCTCTAGTTCTTACAGTTACCATATTAGTTTTAGTTAGTTTGTGGATTGATAGCGATTGTATAAACAAATCTATTTCTCGTGTACAAAATGCGGAATTAATTGTGAAATCCGGATTTTATACCTCCGTTTGCAATACTTGAGAGAATGAAAGCCCAAATTTATAACTTTTCAACTTTGCCTGTTACGGTTTGCGAAACGATTTTAAGTTGTTCAATTCTATATAATTATTTATGTAGGTATGATATTTTATTTCCATTTTATTATTTGCGGCTTTTCTTTCTGTGTTTATTAGAACATCGAACTAGTGATTTCAGCAAATAACTAAACTATATACACTCTTATGCAATTTTAAATGGCTGGGACTTGTGAATTATGAAAAAAATTGTTTATATATTTTATGATTTAGTCAAACAATTAGTTTTGATATACATTTTTCGAGGAATAAAAATTAAAAACTAAAGAGCTAAAAATACTAAAATTTTTGAGCGTGTTACGCTCAAAAATACGTAACCACCATATTTTTGTTGAGCTAAATTTCACCCTATCTTGCACTAGATTAGATTAATAATCAACTACAGTAACAAACGTGCTCGAAACGTCAAAATATACATGTATATAAGTTAAGCCAAAACGGTATCTAATTCATCCATTGAACTCAAACGAAAATAAAAGAAAAACGAAAAAAAGAGATTCCGATTTATCTATCTATACTATTATAAAGAGGAAAGATTTGATTGTTTATATTGAATAGGCTCTGAAACTACAAGCCCGATTTCAAAAAATATTTCACCGTTAGGAAGCTACACTTTCCCCGAGTGACATAAGCTACTTTTTATCCCTGTATTCCTACGGGAACGGGAACTACGCAGGTGAAACCGCGAGGCGTCCGCTAGTTTGCATGTAAAAACGTAAATCACTTCACTCTATCTCACAGCTTTGATTCTAGCCTTGAGCTCAATAAGTTAAAGATTAGCTCAGCATACTTACTTTATATAATACGAAATACTTGACCTATTTTTGATGCAACCGCATCCGAAGATGTCGTAAAGTGCAGGTAAGCTATTTCAAGCTAGCAGTAAGCACATAAGCTCTTTGACTATGTTGTAGGGTAAGCATTGCAGCCTACGCTGTCTGGAACAGGAATTCAGCTAAGTTTATGGCTCAGCTTTACATAGCTTAAAAAAAAGCAGGTTTTAAACAAAGATAATAATTATAATCAGTTGAGTGCAGTAAACAGAAAAAAATAGGTAACAATAGCAATAAGATACATTACTCGTCAGAAGTCGTTGACTTCATTTTACTAGACTACGGTAAGGGTTAATATTACAGAAGGCTTATGTTTAGCGGTTCATGTGTGTGTGTATGTATGTATGTATTTAAGTGTGTTCCGTCGTAGCGCCGAAACTACTCATCTGATTTCATTGAATGAGGTGTCTTGATGATGAATTGATTCTACTTCGGGTGATTTTTTCTCGTTGATTGTTGTTATTTTTTCCCTAACTTCGACCACACCGTCTCTTAAATTCAGATGAGCTGTGATCAAATACTTAGCTTGCCAAACTTATGTACTGTCTTTACAAATATATATTTATATATAAGGAAGTATTCTATCGTGTATTTTGTTCCTACAGCTTTGTTTATTGGGGCTACATGATGGGTATGAAATGTCCTCTGACATTTTTTACCTGTTTTTAAGGTTTTGGCTTGAAACTTGCGATATTTATTGAATAAAAATATAGACCGTGCCCTGATAGAATTCCTGACAGAACTCCGGCCCTTTGTAGTTATATTTTCCTAAATGTAGCTCGATTTTAAAGGACATTATTTACCAAAATCTACGGCATAACGTATGTATATTCATCAAAGCGTTAAGTACATAGTTCATATTTCATAATGATATCCTACGGGATTTGTTCCATTTCTCCTGGATGAGTATTTCAATTATGAGAACGGAGTCAAATAATGTTTACGTCATAAGTAGGTACGTAGATTAAGTTTCGTACATTCTAGAGTAAAAAGACTACTTCTAGGTAAGCGTGTTTCATCTTAGACCGCTTCCTGCTAGAGTCTGTTTTGCAAATTTGATTGCGTACATAGATAATTTTTAGCTCTTTTTGCCATTGCACGAAAACAGCCAATATTTTCGGGGGGAAAGTAGCGTATGTTTCAAACCAAGGAAAGCTATCTTTGTTTAAATCTGTACATTAGTAAAGAGGTGACAAATGTACATACAAACTTTCGTATTTATAACATTTGTGTGATAAGGTTTAAGATAACAAGTTCCAGTTAACAGATGAGCGAATAATTTGACCTCTACAATCTTACTAATTAATGTGAAATGATATTATTGCTTGAATGTTGGTTGATAATACATATTATTATTCCGCAATTAGTTTTATGTAGAGCAGTTTAAATTGTCGGTTTTATCAAATGGTTTAATTTTTAATCGGTGAAACCGCTGTCGGAAATTTCCATTCAATTCGTAAAGTTGTGTGACTAAGGTAACTGATAGATATCGTTGTCTTAAAATAAAAGTATTTTTTAAACATGTTTCGTTATGTTTATTAATTTTTCAATCAGCTTGTTTATTTTATACCAAAGGAGTGTACAAGGGACGGCGTTACCCATAACACTGGGGATGTATAATAATGTCAACGCCTACCAAAGTAGGACCGGGCCATGCAGTTACTTAATCATCAAAGATGAGTTAATTTTGAAAGTTATTTTTTAGTTACAGTTTATTTGGTATTGGATTTCTTTGGTAGGAGGTCGACTAGGTAGGTATCACCGCAGTGTAAGATATTCTGCCGCCAAGCAGTTATGGGTATACACTACACATTCCCGTACTCCAGTTTGAAGGGTATTACAGCTGTTGAGAGTTTGAGACTAACCAGCGAAAGTCTCATAGTAATAAGCGCCAAAGCAGCGATGCCCTAGACCTGGTTTTGTTACTCGAGGTTTTGTGTATCGCTGTAATAGTTATGGGCATGCTCTTATCATCAGGAGAGCGTTTCGTTCGTCTCATTACTTTTACATAAAAACAAAACAAACCGTTGACAGGTTTAAACTTATTAAAATGGTTCTGTAGACAGGTATAAGCAACAGTGTAAGTTTAGATTTGTCAAAAAAAAAAAAAGGTTTGAATACGGGATTAATAATAACGTCTCGTTGCATACCGTTCGGGCACGGAATCCTAAAGGACAGTCTAAATGTTTGAGTTAAAACGGGTTTTTTGTTATGCGTGAGCCTCAATTATTTTAAGTATGGCCATTAAAAACTGTTTGATAATCTATACATTGACAATTTGGAAAATAGCGTTGATGTTAGATATTATCATATAGTCTAAAATTGCTTCGGAAATCTAATTGAACGATCGTGAATAGTACATTAGATTGATTAGGTACCTATACGACATTTATAATCTACTTTAAGCTTGCCCCAGACAAACTCAGTTAAATGCGGCCAGCTAATGAAAACAGTGACTAGGCCTGCTGAAACTTTTGCGATTGGCTAAATTCTTGTGGAATATAATATAATAATATGTATAAGGCCAATCTGTAGTGCGTCTGTATGAGGTAGGCTTTATGGTGGATACCTATGTAGGTAAAATATAGTGTTTTTTGTTTCGTCATAGCTATAATAGTGTAGTTATTTCAATGAAGTGAAATAAATCATGTGTAGCAACATCAAATGAAGTGACAGCCCCGTTGGCTCATTGGTAGTATATCTGCCTTGAGAGCTGTAGGGCGTGGGTTCGATTCCCACTCAGGGCAAACATTTTGTAAATAAACAAATGCTTGTCTGTGTCTGGGTGTTCTGTATGCATTATAAGTATGTATTTACGAAAAAAAAAGAAAAGTATTTATGTATTCTAGCAGTTATCTGACTTCCATCACACAAGCTCTGCTTAGTTTGGGGCCAGATGGCGCTGTGTGTAATTGTATATAGCCCTACGATATCAAGTGAGATTGTGGTCAAACGCCGACTGAGGGAAACAAACGTTTACGAGTCTACTTGGACGAAAAGCACTTTCATATGACAGTCTATGTTTTCATCATAGTATGGAAAAAAAATTATGAAAGAAGCAAACGTGTTTGCTTATGTGCTACAATTAGAAAATACTAGATACTTGAAACCTAATTACAATAATACTAGATATATATGACTTAATTACAATATCAATTCTTAGTGTCTTACGGCTAAGTATATAAGAAAATTATAATTCTGTATAGATACAGTCTATGTATTTGGAATATTGACGTGAATACGACTTTGCTTCTAGGTATATGAATTTGCTTCTAAAGTAGAAGGCAACTGAGAAAACTGATGATTATAAAGTCGAGGAATACAGTTTGGCGTTGCAGTTACCATGTTATCATGTGGCGACATCCAAAATTTAACTACGCCACTAGTTATCAAATAATTTTTAAGGTTGAGTGAAGACTTGAATCATATAAATCTGACTTTTTAGTGTTCAAAAATGTACCTACAATATACATACGACCGTATTCACGACGTAGACACCTCGTTTTTTTTCACTATCTCTTTGACAAGTATATCTACGCATAATATCGTGTATCCTTTTACCTGCGAATAAAGGACATCCCCGTACTTTGACCTAGTTAAGTACATGTACAACGTCCTTGTTAGAAAAAACAGCGCTTTCGTATTCTAGTTCCCATTCCTTCGTCAGTCAAAACTATTTCACAAATTGGATGTCTCAGGCGGAACTTCTAAAACCATTGCGATAGAAAACCAGACACTGTCCTTTTTCCATTACCGTACTGGCGTAAAAAATCCCTTCGCTTTGGTCCCCAGAATACTCAGGCCCGTAAATGATCCGACGTCAAAACTGTCGGGTGGTTTTAGTTTTGTACATACTGATGTCACAGTGTATTTGTCCAAAGTAGGAAATGTTATACATTTCACGTTGCAATAAGTAAGAGTACTCTTACTGAATAAGAGCACATGTGTAATTACTTTGCTGATGTTTATAAAGAAGAAGAAGATATCTGACGATGTAGTAGGTACCTACATATAATACGTTAGCGATAGTAAAATGTACAAGCACCGGCGTCGCGATTATTAGGTATTGGGCATAGTATGCATCTGTGTTATTTCTTCACACTGAAACGGTTAAACCAATTTAGACTAAATTAAGAATGTAAATAGCTTACACCCTACAAGTACAGCTAGGAACAAACTATATATATAAACGCAATTTTTATCCCGGGAGTAGCTAATAAAAATAAAAGTATCATTAAAAACCTCATTCTATCGAAGCAAAAACCCGTAAACGCTGTATTTTTTACTTAAAACATGTAATGACGACAATGTCAACCAGAAAAAATGAAGTAAAAAGCTTGTATCCAGATTATCTTCTGCAATCTTCCATCTCGAAGGCGAGTCCGGGGAAATAGTTCCCAGGGAACGTACCTACAAGGGAAGCTCATCGTGGCGCCTTGCCAAGACCGATCGCACAGCTTTGCCTCTTTATTCGTAGTCGGCTTACTGCGCGACAATCTCTTTGCGCCCGCAGTTACTCCAATACATTTAGATAATGCCTCTAATAAAATATCCACAGCAGAACAGTTTTTCTAGGCCCGAACTCTTTAGAGAGTTATTGCCTCAACGTTTTCGATTTGTATAGCGCGAATGGGAGTTTGGAATACCTGCGAACGATGCTTGGCGCCATTTTGCGCGAATAGTTGGCGATCCTTCAGTCGGAACTTCCGACAACTGGGGATAAAAAGTGTATCATAACGTATTATTTCCATAAATCAAACAGTTTTGTAATTGGAATATTTTGGAAAACTATTTTTTTAAATGTAGAATTAGGTAAGACAAAGACAATACATTTTTCCTTCCTTTGTTTTTGGCATCGCACTTTTATCGATATTTAGCAGTGTTTTAATATTTCATGAAAAATCAAATTTAACGAGTCAAGTTACATTACAGTCAAGTCTTGATAAGTTTTAGGTACTACGAGTTTCGATGGAGGTTTGTTAGCAACACAAAAATTAGTTGTCATATTATATCATTTTCCTACACTCAGTACTTTATGAATTTCTTTTTATACGTAATTTTATATATAACCACTCAAAATGACTGCAGAATGCACATATTCATAATGTGCATTCTGCAATTATGAAATTTCATATGTTTTTGTCACAGTCAAACTTACACAAAGTAATTCTTAGTCCAGTCCCGTCCATGCCCCAGTAAAGTTTGCCCTAGTTTTTATTTTGAACTTCTGCGGAGTTTTGGAAATAACAAGAAAATACACTACACCTTATTTTTACTCGTCTGTACTCGCGTGTACAATTCGGTACTTTGTGATTAAAATACTACTATGTATTTATAATCATATCAGTCAAATCAATATTTTTTTTAATGCAGTCGTTTTTTTTTTCAATAAACTCATTCGTGTATAGCTCAGTCGGAGAACTTACACAAATCTTAATAATTATGCTGGTCAAGTGTTTCGGGACAATTGAAAGAATAACTATCGCTTAAAACATGCTTAAAATAACAATATCAAATTGCTGTTCAATTATATTAGAACACTTCACATCTTTTGTGAAAATAATGTCTTCAACTGTTAACTCACGACATGCGAACTGGCCACTAAGCCTTCACAAACTTATATTAGAATTAGATACTCGATCTTACTAGTACCAAATCTATGGTAGGTATATAGCGAGTAGACTTTATTTTTATTAACGTTATAAAAGTTCGAATACTTTGTACTTTCTGTATGGCTGCGAGTTATTTCACGTTCGACCTGCAAGAATATAGCTCTCAATAAAAATCCTTCGATGTCGTAATGTTCCTCAACGCACGGATAAGTAAATAAAATTGAATAATTTACGAGTACGTTTTACCGCGGAATGTCACAGGGGCGGTGATGTGCGATATCAAATTATAAAAGGTTGTAGGCACATGCGCTGTAGCCGCTAAAGCTTGAGAAACCCAGTCCGCTCGACGCTCTTCTCAGCTACAAACGGGCCTGCGCTTTGCGCGCCAAAATAACAAAACGAGTTCCGAACGCGCTCCAAACTAAAAAAAAAATCTAAACCAGCCAGTGAACAAAAAAGAAACGTTTAAAATAAATCGTGTATCAGTGTTCGTGTTTTGAAACAGTAAACAACTCCGATTGCGTATTCATTGAGATTTATTATTTCGATTACTTACAAAACTGTGTGGTGATATTTTATTTTCGGATGAATTAAGATTGCGTATAATATTTGGTAAGAATGCAACACGATAGTAAAAGCTGATTTATGCGCCATTACTTTTCTTTTATAGGGTGTGTTGGATAACTATTAACTAACACATTAAGAGCTATTTTACCCTAAATTTGTCATAGTCATACCTGGTTAGGCGATAATAGGCAGAGGTTGATTGGAGACCCCGTTTTTCATACACTCAAATTTACTTTAACCGACTTCAGAAAGGAGAAGGAGGTCGTCTAGGTAGGTACCACCACAGTACCAGTTATTCTGCCGCTAAGCAGTAGTGTGCAAACATTACTGTGTTCCGGTTTGAAGGGTACTGCAGCTAGCGAAATTACTAGGCTGTTGAGACTAAACCATCAAGTCTCAAAGGAATGAGCGCCAAAGCAGCGATGCCCCGGACTTTGTTTTGTTACTCAAAGTTCTGTGTGCTGCAATGGGCATGGACATGCGTTATCTTTTACCATCAGGAGAGCGTCTCGTTCGTCTCATTATTTTTTACTTAAAAAAAAGGAAATTGTATTACAATATTTTGCTTTGAAAATCCATATTAATAGTAATTATTATATCTTTAGTAAGTCATTCTTGTTTTCTTTATGCAATATTAATCCAAATTCAAAATAATAATGTAGTAGGTACCTACGTACCTACTACATAATTATACGTTTAACAGCTATTTTGAATGAAAAAAAAGTTCAATAAAGAGTTTATCTATCTATCTAAATTGGATTTTAGTGTCGGTCATGATTTTACTTTAGTATTTTAACACAAGCAAAGAACAGCATTATTGTTGAAACCATAACTTACTATAGAGCTTATTAATTTCAACATACACTCTAACATGACATATATAACGAAATGTTTCGACGAAAATAAATTTGTACGATATGAAAGGTGACAATTTACAAAGTTCTTAAACTGTTTTATTGAAATTTTATAAATATTTGTCAATAAAATAGTTTAAGAACTTTGTAAACTGACGTGGTTTTGACATATTTTTGAATTTAAAAAAAATGCGCGTTTGTATTACTTACGTGGGCTTACTCACGTATTCCACGCATAATTAAAACAAAAACGCAATTTTTTTACACGTAAAATTGCGCAGGACGTGGCCGGGCACGTGATGTACTCTGCTTTGACTCCTTGAAGAAGGCCACCAGTTATGACCGAAACCATAATGTATTGAATAAGCTCCGAAACTACTGGACCGAATTCAAAAATTCTTTCACCGTTGGGAAGCTACACTATCCCCGGGTGATATAGGGCTACTTTTTATACCTGTATTCCCACGGGAACGGGAACTACGCGGGGGAAATCGCGAGGCGTTCGCTAGTATAAAAGACAATAGATAACACTTTATTTGGGACATAAAACACACTTCAACATAATTAAAAATACATACATACAAAAAAATAAACATAAAACAAAGAAAAAACTTATAGGTATATAGTATAGTATATATAAATAAAAATTAAACAGAAAACAAAAAGTTTGAAATATATGTTTGTTAAATCTCAAAATAACTCATCAATCTCAAAATAACTCAACAATCTCAAAATCGTTCAGCGTTAGGTTGCGATGTAAGAAGTCAAATAAAAAATAATCGTGAAATGTATATGTAGGTTAATGGTTTCTATCTGAATAACCGTTGAGCTTAAGGTAAAGGCACGTATACATGATCATTATTAGACCGAAAGTATGCTATTATCAAGTAATTGACACTAAATTTTCCGTGTGTACAAAGGCCTTCTTTGCGAAAATTTCTACGGAAGTATTGTTTGAATGACGTACTCGTCAAAGTTTTTTTTTTATGTTTGACTACAGCTCACCTGATGTTAAGTGACGGTGTGGTCGAAGATGGTAAAGCATATCTAGCCTAGAATGGAACTGACTCTCAAGTGAGGCTGTCGAAATAAACCGTTGGGTGCTTAGCGGCAGATTTTCATCATAAGCTAGCCAGCCGGGTACGACCATGCTCTAGTTTCCTCACGATGTTTTCCTTCACCGACAGCTCAAGCTCATTGTTGGGGTTTGAACCCACGCCCTTCGGCGTGTGATCTGACCGCATTCAAAAAAGAGTTTAGACGGAAATGCGGGACCATGTCGCTATCACTATTTTCAAAGAACTTACGTTTTTCACGTTGTTTTTAAAACTATGTAAAAGCTTTTAGTAAAGTCACTTTATAATGGCATAAACTGGACTTAACCATGGCATACTTTATGTGATACTTGAACTCTATAAGATACACGAAAATATGTTTCATTTGACATAGACACAAAAAAACTAAGTGAGAGGCCAAAAAAAAAAGAAAAAATGTAGTACAAAAAATATAAGCTCAGAGGTTGATTATTATAATAAGTCCGATATGAGCTTGAATTAACTATGAAAGAAAACAAGGAAAATATTGTATCTGTAGGTATTATTTACGTTTATCTAGTTGGCTACCCATGGATTGCCATGCTCAATTGCTCATCTGCCTTGTAATTTAACAATGAAACTTCTCTCTCTCTCTCTCTCTCTCTCTCTCTCTCTTTGGTTTTGACATCGCATTTTGAGAGTTTGCCAGTGTCAAGTGTTTTATATTTTCAAGTTAAATAAGTTGCCTCGTAGCTATAGTTGTAGTTAAATTCCAGTCTTGGTCAAATACAGTCCGTGTCAGTCAAGTCCAGTCATTCGATTGACTTTTGGAAGCAACTCGAAAAATCATGTTTCACCACATTACATAATTATCCCACACTTGTGTTTCTAATTCGGCAGCACTTTATGAATAAAACACCACCATTTTGGAAAAAAATACAACGGGGTTACAAGACTCTTTTCGCGTTTCCGCCAAAACTCTTTAATGTATTTATAAAATAATAAATATTATATATTGTAGGACATTACACACAGCGCCATCTGACCCCAAACTAAGCAAAGCTTGTGCTATAGAAGTCAGATAACTGATATAATACTTAAACACTTTTTTAATACTTGCAGAACATCCAGACGCGGAACAAATATTTGTTAATAACACAAAATGTTTGTCTGTTTTGTTAGGTGGAATCGAACCAACGCCCTCCAGCTCTTAAAGCAGACACTAGTAATAAGCCAGCAGGGCTGTCTATTATATATTATAAAAATTAGATAGGTCATTAGATGTTTTAGAGTCAAGAGATTCTGTAATCTGCTCAAATAAGTAGAATGAGCTCCGGAAATCTCAAGCATGTTAAGATTTACAGAATTTATTTTTGGTTTAATCTCGAAACATCTAAAGGTCCCAAACAGAAGACAATAAAGGAAACATTCTAAAGCGGAAATGGACATTTTCCAAAGTCAATTTACCTAAACGACTGCCGAAATTAAAGTGGATATCCTATTTCCTAAGTTATTCTAGCGGAAGGGATCATATCTATCCGTTTAGTGGAAGGGCAAGCGGACTGGAACGACTATTAGTGGATAGTTATATGAAGAGTTAGAGGGTAGTTATAGTATGTGGCGAGGAGAGTTACCTATAGCTACCTATCGATTTGTGGGTTGTATGTAATGATCTTACGATATATTGCGCTGACCTGACCCTTGTGTAATGTTACGACGTGTAGCAGAAATTGTGGATATAGATATACTACTAGCAAATATAGTTGATATGATATACTTATGTAAAAAAAGTAATGTGCCAGCATACTTTTAACATTACTGTGTACCGGTTTGAAGGACAGCTAGCGAAATTACTGAGATGTTGAGACTAACCATTAAATATCTTAAAGTAGTGAACGTCAACGCAGCGATGTATTATAGATGAGGTACACTTTTCACGATATTTATTATTAATAATTTTCAAAAAGCTTAAGCAATCCGGAGAAATGCTTAGAATTACAAACTGTTCTATCTTTCTTTATTAAAGAAATACAAAGAAAGGAAAGGAAACGCCATTGAAAATTTAAATCTGTAGAACCTTTTTAAAAAAACAGTAATACGCTTCATCCGGACACAATGTTGCCATGCCTGTGGCGTCGGACGCTAAAGGTCGAATCCCACAAAAGTTAACGAAAACAAATGTTTGTATAATCATATTTTTCACATTACATATCCACACACACACATACACCTTCACCCACACACATTGTTTTACACTAATTTTTTTGTTTGTAAAACTAACAATAAGAGACATATTATTATGGATGTATATTTTGCGAGTATAAATAAAATTTATATTTAAAAAAAACCGACTAATTGAGAACCTCATACTTTTTTTAAAGACAAAAACTAAAACAAAATAAGAATAAAATCAGATTTATGCTGTAAGAATAATTCTTACAGCGCTGGTGTACATTTTGTTTTGAGTTCATAAGTAATGGTACTTATGAACTCAGTTTTTGTCGAGTTACTTAGTACAGTGGGCATTTTAAAATCAACATTTCATTTTAATCCTCGAGATGTATCACGTTAACAGTATAACTTCACTTTTTCTCGGTAAAAACAACAAATATGATATAAATTACTTATAAGTGTAAGACTCAATACAAAGCCAGTTAAGTAATAAGTTTGTGGACGTATTTGAATATATAATCAGTATGTAATACCTAGATTTATTATACCTTATTGTTGTAGGATCTCTGTTGTTTGCTATTACGAAAAAGATGTGATACGCGATAACGGAGAAGAATATTTCACATATACGTTATCTTGTCGCGGTACTGGCCTACTTGTCCCATTATTGACCTACTTGTTCCTCGAGGGGACTTGTATCTTGCCTAGTGAGTTTCCTCCCTAACGTGGCTAAGCTTACTATCCGCGCACAATCCGGTCTGATTGCACAAACGCTTTAGCCGAGCCCAGAGCGTAAAATTTTTACTACCGCCCTCTGTCGATAGGCGACCGTCCAACGGCAGACGACCGATGATTTTTTTATCGAAACCCCCTAGTTCCTTTTCGATTTATCGACAATATTACATAGAGATGTAAAATTATTACGACCTATTAACATCTTTACGACCGCTGACGTCGATTAGACAAATTTCACGAACAATTTTTATCTCGATGTTGGCAACTTTGCGCAAAATTATTAGAGGACACAGCCGGTGTGTTTTATACGAAATAAAGAGTGTACTTCATGAAGACATTATGCCCCTGTAACGGCCCAATTACACGGGCCTCTTCATAATGTTATTCCTCGTCTTTCTTATCATATTAAATTAATACTGTCTTGTTTTCTTACGATTATTGTAACGTTACGGCCTCGACAACTCGGGAGTTGTTTAGTATTCGGTAATACGTTCAGGCACTCAATACTTTCCAACAAAGGATAACTTTTCCAATATTTTCCCGTGTCGTAAGGGGAAAGTTTTCAGATGATATGCGTGGGATTACGACGGCTTGGAATCGCTGACGGTACAGATTTCCTTCGCGATGATTACACAAACGCGTGTGGAATAGCTTTAAACCTGACACCGTTGATCAAAAGGGCCTCGGGCTTCTGCGGATATTTTAATGCCTTTTTGAGGTGAGTATCATGCCTCTTTGTGGAGCTTCCTGAACGGATTCGTGCGCGGAATAAATTTTCTGCTTTTTTGCTCTTTGTGCGATAGTTCTAAGATAATGTGAGCAAGCGGTGGTGATTTTGCTGGAATTAATTTTGCCGTTTTTGCGGGGGCTTGTGGCGACGTCGTTAACTAGATGACAAGCAACAACTCCACTCTCATGGTCAGGGCTGGTTCACAATGAAACCGGGTGGAATTCGGCCGTGCCGCGGAGAAACACGCTAAGTACCTCCCGCACCCTTGGTCTATGTTAATGACATTTAAGTAATTGTTAGTGTGGGTGTTGTTGATAAATTGTTTATTAATTTTTAGCGCGGCTATACAGAGCTATACACTTGGGGTGTATTGTGCCGTTAGAACTTGAACTATGGTCATGATTATAAACAACTTTTACTATGGACACAACTCTGAAATCGTAAAAAATCCAGTTGTTCCATAAAAGTTTGTTGAACCTTCACTAAATGTACAGAGAATCATATTTTTTTGAGAATTTCAGAGATGTATCCAATTGTTCTGTTGTATTGAGATGCCAGGGTAAAGGCCGAGGGTTAACGCTCCGGATAAGAAAGTCTTTCAGCTTCAAATAAATATTGTTAATTTTAGTAATAATTTAAAGATTCCACATTTCAAAAACAAAACTTCTACAACTTCAATGATATTCATTATATTTGATTGTTTTCAAATTTGTTCGTTTAGTTATAAACATAATTAAATAAGTATAATCTGTTGTACGAAACATTTGTAAATTCATCTTAGGAGTTTAATTTGATAACGACTTATGCCGAAAATCCAATAGGTTCTCATTTGGTCTGAAATTAATTACGAAGTTGGAAGGTTTAATGAAACTTTAGTTGAGGGCTCAATGCTCTTATGTGGTAAAGAGATAACAATATACGTACGTAGGCGAGATATGTCATAATATGCCATGTATTTTTTATAATCACAATTTTACACTAATATTATAAAGGCGAAAGTTTGTGAGTGTGTTAGTTACTTGTTCCCGCTCATTGTTCTAATATATAATTATAAAAAACGTCCTACATAGGATCTTACTAAAAAAAACCAGTAACAAGTCTCGTAAAGAAAATTAAGAAATTTTCGTATTGCGCGTGTAGAAATTAAAGTCAAATTACGCTATTCATATTGAACTCTAGAATATATTTACCTACAATAACATTTTACAGACAATTAAAAAGTTCGTCCTATATACCCTTCAAATTACATGGCTAACTTTTACGAGCCGTCCTGTGTAACTGGTTCTGGTAACAGGGTTATTTCCTCTCTAGACTTTATTATTTAGCATATTTTAAAGTTTAAATAAGCGCTATGAAAGTAGATTTTATTTGTTATTTTACTAAGCTTCAGCACTGTTTTCAATCCAGCGGGATTCTTGCTGGATTGTATTCAATCCAGCGAGATCCAGCTAAACCCTGCAAAGGTTTTCGAAACTTAAAGAAATATTTTTTAATTAAATTTTTATTAAAAATATAATAATCAACGATAGGTATCTTACTACACCAAATTGACTAATTATTTTACCGTTTGATGACATATTTAGTAATAAAAATTAAAAAAACAATAGCAAATATCAATTTAGTAATTTTGAACAATTTGTACTGTAGTTAGTAGTAACCTGAGGTAATTATAATCAGTCTTCTTTATTTAGAGATTTAGAGTATCGTATGGATTTTAGTTTACAAAATGTTTTTCTTTCTAAAGTAAATTCAATAAAGAAATAAAACTAATTTATAAATGTCAATTATGTGTGTGATTGCAATACAAAATGCAAAACAAACGACTGAACGGCAACAAAGTTGCACAACGCGTTGCGAAGTGAATTTAGGGCGGCAAATTTGAATGAATTTGCAGGATTTGATGCTTGCGGACCCGCAGTTCTTAAAATTATGCTGGATCCCGCTGGATTGCGGGATCCCATTTTGCTGGATTGCAATCCCTAGTAACACACTATTTGCTATATTTTATATTTATAGTACTCCCCTGTCAGCTTATTCGGTTCAGCTACCATATACTGCCCAAGAACTCGACCACTCGATGCGTTGTCATTATTTTTTTATACAAAGTATTTTATTATATAATTGTCAAAATTTCTATATTTCTTTTATCCTACTTATTATTGATAATTGAAATTCAAGAAGAAAACCCGGCACTGAGACAGATGTCAGTGTGGTATAATGGTGTGTGTAGTTTGCGAAAATTGTTAAAAAAAATTAATAAATAAAAATAAAAGGAATGAAACGTACTGCCACCTCCTTTATTTTCTGTAAAGTATAATCTAGGCATTTTTAAGGCTTGCATTTTTTTCCCCTTCTAATGATGTAACTGTTTGTTGTTAGATACCTCATTGTTATTACAATCTAGCCTATTTGAGACTAATAAGTAATTTTAATATAACTTAAATTGCTAAGTAGAGTATAATCGAAGAATGCGTCCATCGACACTTTTCTTACTGTCTCTATTAAGGGGAAGACACTTTGTTCATGTGTTCTATAATATGTAGACTCACTGCACTGACATTACTAACTTAATACACTAACTCAAAAGGTTTTGTCCTTTTTAGTCTTCTTACTATATCCGTGTTGTCGAGGCTTGTATGAATATCTATGTGGTGCCCTAGGCAATTACAATCATCTTCTATCGGGTGACTTGATGACCAAATTATATAAAACATAAAAAATAATGAATGTATTTAAGTCGAATGACATAGAAACATAACAGTTGGCGACTTCTGTTAACAACATTGCTTGAATGTTTCTAGTTGGCAGAGTGTTCAGTCACTCTGATCAAAGCGTTGCACTGGCTCTCTCTGGCTTTGATGTTTACCATCTTATCATGTTCTTGTTAATTCGTTTGAGAAGTTAGGTGCCGACATGTTGCCTGACTTACTTTAGTTTTAGCTAATAGGCTATGGTTGGTCAAGTGTATAATTATGTACTTGCCTGTACAATATTCACAATCTATTTTGACGTTTTGAGTGTTTTCGACCGTTTTACAAATACTGGTTGTCAAGGCAGTATTATTCAAGCTTTAGCAATTTTTATTTGCGGTTTTATCAATTTCAATCTTATCATATATTTAAGAACTTTTTTTTAATGTAACGAACAAAACGCTTTCCTGATGGTAAGAGATAACGTATGTATATGATACAACACTTAGACTTTCGAAAATACAATTTGTTTTCATTGTTGGTACACAAAAAAAAAGAGTAATGTTACGGATAAGTATTTTTAAATTATTGTCAAGTTAGTTAAATTTAAATCCTCATCACTGTTGTAACTGAAACGACTGTTAAGCGGAAATAAACTAAATGTATACCTCGAACACTCAAAATAAACTTCCGCAAAGTAACGCCTGAATTATTCAATTGTCTTTATTTATAGTTATCATCGAATTGTTCTAAGTAAAGAGCACCAACTCAACTATGCCCTGGTTTCTCTATTGTTATTAAAAGTTCTGTACTAGATGTTTGACCACAGCTCACTTAATATTAAGCTTCTTACGAGTACATTCATTAAATCTAAACGTCAATAATCACAACCGTGAAATTAATTCCATCTATTGGTTAACTAACTATATTAATCACCTTGACATCTCTACTAATTAGCGTTGCTTATTATTATTGCTTATTATTTAGTGAACAATAATTATGTTATGTCATCTTAACAAAATACCTATTACTTAACCTAAATTACGTAAAACGTTTTTTGGGCACGTTTACTTTTTACTGTAGGCCTTCACAGTAATGTAAATTTTTTGCTCCTTTATTTCGTTAGTAAGATGTTCATAATAATAAATACTCGTATATGACCTTCTTTTGACTCGGTGCACTCCTACCTTATAACCCTGTATACAAGAATTTAACCCATAAAATAACTATAGAATACAACGAATAAACTGATATTGGTCCAATTTGTTTTGGCGAGTTTTTGACGAGCGATTTTGTGCAAAACATCGAATTTTTCTACTTATAAAAAAGTTTTTTTAGGACGTATTATGTTTACAAATAATCTAAATGACAGTGAAAACCTTATCAAAATCCGTTGTGTGGTTTACAAGAAGTAAGTGGGCATACAATCAATTCTGGACATAGGCTTTGTTGTACTTACTAATTACGGCGCGCGACGGTACCTCCGACCTTTTCCAAAGTGTCAAAGCAGAGCCACAACACGCCGGATGTTTCTGAAACGATAAATTTAGTTTTTGACTTAATCATACACGAGTAAACCCTTACGTGTAAGTAAAACGTAAACGCCACAGAATACATAATAGCATCCTACCACGATACAAAGCACTCGTTTGATTGATGCAAAATATAACTAGATCTATTTTAATAAATCTATACCTTGATCATACTTTACATTCAGTACACACTTATGATATACAGGCGACAACACACAAACTCATAGGCCGAAAAAAAATATCCCAAAGGACACGGGTAAAATGCTGAACCATACCAATTTCAATAAATATCAAATCAAATAAGTTCTCTATACAAAGCAGTCGTAAATATTTTGATTTACTGTTATTAGGTTCTAAACATAGAAGAAATACAATTCAATTGATTCAAATATTCTATAAGTTGAAAATAAAATTCACATTTTATGAAATAACTGAAGAAAGTTATTTTATTATATGCAAATTTTTCAGTGCGAACCGAGTGAATATAAAACGGTGAAAGTGTGCCTCAGACCTATATGAAGTGTTTTTGTAAAAAAAAGTGACATGAGGGCGTGTTTTCACTAATGATGTGATAAAGACAATCGAGATGTGGCTTATGGCGGTGGTGTGTCTCCTTTGTCACACAGGTAAGTGTGTATAAAACCTATTTACAGAGTTTTGAAAAAGTATGTCTTCCAGCAATTTGAATAAGGCAAATTTAATGAAAAAACTTTTTATTTTGTATTGTTATACCTTTTCGTAAGTATCATGTTACTCAGATGGGTCATCATAATCATTTCAGTCGTGGGACATCCGCTGCTGGAATGAAAT
This sequence comes from Biston betularia, assembly GCA_905404145.2. NCBI lineage: Eukaryota > Metazoa > Arthropoda > Insecta > Lepidoptera > Geometridae > Biston > Biston betularia. Next base: position 5,994,849 of record FR989877.1, read on the forward strand.
AGGTACCATAGCTTAATTATCACAAAAACATCCAAAAATTATCAGGAAAAATATGATTTTATAAAATCTGATCTGTTTTTAAGACGTTTTTATTTCAAACATTAAAATTTTCTTGGTTCTTTTCAAATTATTTAATTTAAGTAAATGTTTTTGGGATTACTCTCTAAAATTCTCAAGTTAACTCATTTTGAGCCTTTGACAGATTTAAATACATTTTAATTTGGTTAAGGCGGAAGTTGAAACTTGGGAAAGCAGGCTTTTGTGCGTAAAATTAAGTTGTTTATACCTTACTTAGTGGTTAACATAATTATATAAACCAAATCATTTACATAATAAAAAATCAATGCCTTTGTCACAGGGTTCTGGTCAAATAAGTCCCTGTTAGATTTTAATGCCGTATTTCCACTTACCTATTAATTAAGTCTGTATAATCTACGTGAACGTAAGAAAACCACTAAGAGGCTCTTAAGAAAGTTTATAGCTCCATCACCTTGTTTGCAAGCCGCACTGACCGCAGAGAAAGGTTCATGAGCATTAGTGGAAGGTATAACATATTACGTAGCAGATATGTACTTATCTTTCCTGAACAATAAATGTATTATCTTCTCTTTTCTAAACTGACTTAGCATTTTAAATATTATTTAAAATAAGCAATGTTTAAAAGTTTGTGTTGTAAACAGGTTAGGTGTTTGACCACAGCTCACCTGATGTTAAGTGACGGTGTGTTCGAAGATGTTAAAGTACACCTAACCTGGAATGAAACTGGCTCAAGTGAGGCTGCCGGAATACACACGGCAGACTTTCAACTTGAGGATGGTAGCTAGCCAGCCGAGTACTAGAAATTACCCTACCACCATACTATGGTTTCCTCACGATGTTTTCTTTCACCGGCAGCTCCAGTCAATTTGTCTTTAATTTAATATTTTTAGTTACAATAACATTGGTCAGAGAAAAACCATTCTATAGAAATCAGTGTCGCCAATTCAAAATTTCATTTACGGTTTTGATCGCCAAGTTAATTCTTTTCAGTAAAGGTCACTTCACAATATTTAATTACTATTTATAAAATCGAATGAAGCTGGTGAAATTCAGTAATTAGTAGGTTAAAACACTAGTATTTAAAAAAAAGAGAACGTAAGTGTTTTTGAGACATTTTGTAATAATTAGAAATTGCATGCTACTATAAAATAATCGTGAAAGGAACACTCGCGAACACTCGCAATATATTCTATCATATTATTTCGCGCCAAAAAAAGTTGATGAATTTTTTAAAAACACTTTCTGTAGTTAATTATTATTTTGTTGTTTCTTTCAGTTTCGTTCTAAGTTACATTCTAGGGTCTTTCTCAAATGTCAAAACGGGCCCTTCATTTTTTGACAACTATACTGCATGGCGGCAGAATATCTGATACTGCGGTGGTATCTATCTAGTAGGCCTCTTGCTAAGGAGATCTACCACCAAGTAAAAACACTTATTCCAGCAGAGAGTTATAAACCTTTTGCAAATACTCCGGCCTCAACTTAATAACATTGTCAGGTAGAAGTACCTACGCGACCTCTTTTTTCTCTGGACAGAAAAAAATTGACACTGAACAGAACTTAGGACGTGTAAAATGTTATATCTTTTTCAGCCCCTACACAACACGTCTATCGTTTTTACAATAAACAAGAAAATGAACCAGGAATACGTCTATTTACAAATACGGTTTATCGTCTTATCAAATATATATTACGGAAGTACGTTAAGTACGCTTTGGTAAAGTACATGAAGGTTTTCCTGTAATATTACCACACGCGGGTAAAAGTTGTTTAGATTGTTTGCGGCTTGTGAGATATACAAAATACGAGACAAGTATGAGCTAAGGATTGTCTGCGAATCTTATTTGTGAACGATCTTCAAAATAAACTCTCTATAAGTCTGAAGACTCATAAAAAACGGAGGTTTGCTTATTTGCCCGTGGGAGGTAAGACCTTTTTCTTGGTAACTAGCTCTATGAAACGTAAATAGAATTCTGGGCTACGTATTTTGAGTCTAGACAAAATTCTGTAAGCACTTAGTTAACTTAAACAAACTTCGTATAATTAGTAATAAACTAATTTTAATTCTACTGTCATCGTTACAAGACTAAGTTTTCTTTGAAACAGCTTTCATCTAGTTAACGGTGATTTCTATGAATATCTGGATTCAATGATTCTGAATTCTGCATGTAGGTATTCTAGGCACCGGAATAAGACATAGGACACTTTTCATCATCATCATCCATAACCACGCGGGTAAAACCGCGGAGAGCAGCTAATGCATTCAGGCATTCAATTTTAAATTCAATTTCTGGTACTTCACATATTTTATGTTTGGCAAAGAAAAAGAGACGAAGCTACGAAATTGCAAGGCCGTCTCTTTTTCTTCGGCAAACACGTACAAGTGAAATGGTATAAAAACATTCGTGGAAATTTAAAACCCTCTCCTGAAATTAGTATGTAACATAGCACATATAAGTATCTAAGTATACAAGTTATATAATGAGATCGTGAATAGGGAGTTTGAACATTACTCACGGCAGTCCTGACTGATAACCCCGCACTCGTAAGTAACTCAGAGATAACAAGAGATTGGTGACAATCGTAATTTTGTTGGCTTATAACAATACCGTTTGCTAAGCTAAAGGAATCGCTATAGCTTGCTTTTCATGAGTTTTGTAGCTCTGTGATAAAATACTATGTTTATGGTATTACTTTTACCAACTTTTGTACATTTTTTTCTTTGTGGTTGGCATCGCATTTTGTGCATTTGCCAGTATCAATTATTATTTGGATATTTTGTATATCAAGTAAAATAAGGTACACTAAGTAAGTCAAAGTCAAGTCGTGTTATGTCTTCGTAAAAAAAGTGATCGAGTGACGAGCTTCGACGGAGTTTTGTTTTCACACACTCACGCATGTAATTTAGTACTTTATAATTCAAATTCAAATTCAAATTCAAAACATTTATTTTGCAAAACATGGGTTACAATTTTCACTGCTGGAAACCGCCATTAATATAAACAGTCGAAACAAGTTTTGTATAATGATGATCTATCCCACCAAAACTTATATTTTGTATTAACATTAAAAATACAGAGTATTTTATCGAAATTACCCAGTGATTAATTTTGTTTGGTAATACAACTTTTCTTCTCAAATCACACCGATATCCTAAAATCAAAAGTTTACTTATTTTGTAACTAGAATTAACATATTGGCTACATTTATCCTAGAAACGCAGAAACAATAATAGATTACAATACACTAATAAAAAAGTACATTTAATAACATCGTAAGATGATAGAATATCACTAAGGAAAGTTCGTTTAATCATTAGTTAGACTACAAAAGTTGATCTTAAGAGATTGTTAGCTGGCCAGCCCTGCTGGGAATACAACTCGAGCCTAGTTTCACCCATCTAATAGACAGACAAACTACAACTGATCTTCACTAATCATAAACTTGACAAAGCTTGAAGTGAGCTATAATATAAATAGACAGCAATTCCTATGCCGTTACGCCTCTACTGCACCACATTCCTGAAAGTTGAGCCAACAACTTCCTTACATAAGTCGAGAGCTACGAGCCGCAGCTTATTCAAAATGTTGTTTTAAACGACATTCGCCGCGAAATCTGCTGCAAAATGCTTCGTGACAAATTTAGCCATGATAAAAGTTTTACGAATTATAGTGTTCTGCTGCTGAAGTAGTCCTTGTCATAATTTATCTTCTTTCTATCTATACTTATAATAAAACTAGTGGAGGTCAAATTTTGTACATTGAAAATATTGAATTTTTTTTTAAGGGTTAGCTTAATTAATTGAAAATTGAGTTATTTATAGTATTTAATTATTCATTTGACATATAATAAAAGTATTATTTTATTAATTAAAAAACGAGTTATCACGTTGGAAGCTATATTATCGATCCTGAAGCAAACTATGTACTTAATACAATTATTTTTTGTCTGTCTGTATCTTGAAAGAGCATCATGCCGAAACTATTGAAGGGATTTCAATTAAACTTGGCTGAATTATAGTACATACTATGAGGCAATGCCATATAAATAATTCCCGAAATTCGGCACTGTTCGTTTATTTGGAAATAATTCTTTAACAAATAGTTCGATTTCAATTGTTATTTTTTTGTTAAAAAAAGAAAGAGTTTTTTTTTATGTTAAAGTAATAAGACGATCGAGGCGCTCTCCTGATGTTAAAAGATAACGCCTGTCCATGACCATTGCAGCGATACGCAGAACTAAAAGTAACATAACAACGTCCAGGCATCGCTGCTTTGGCAGTCATTACTTTGAGACTAGATGGTTAGTCTAAACAGCCCAGTAATTTCGCTAGCTGCAGTACCCTTCAAACTGGAACACAGTAATGTTTGCACACTACTGCTTGGCGGCAGAATATCTGATACTGCGGTGGTACCTACCTAGACGACCTCCTGCTAAGGAAATCTACCACCAAAAAAAGGTTTATGGATTCTTCAATAAAGTTTTAAACTTCAAACTTCAACTTCAACCTAAGAATGTAAAGGAAATTTTGAGTGAATGGCTCATAATAAACTGACAGAAGGACAAGCAAATTAATTTAGTGTGCATGTTTTTATTCGTGCAGACAGAGTGGTTAGCCTTTTTGTCAAAGTCGGGCCGGGCCACCCCTAAGGCATGTGATAGACATTCAAAAGAGCTCAAAGCAAAAACGTGTTCATGTTTAGAATTTACACGTAAGACGCAGACGTACCTTACGCGACTCATGCATCCAAATTGAATTTATGAACTCTTTATTTCTCGAATGCAAATACTGATTTAAAAATCATTTTCTTTGGAACTACTTTAGTTAATGTTTTCATTTAAGGTGTAACTTTGTTTCTATTGTAGTTTATAAATTACATAAATAGGTCCTTAATGCTGTATTCATTTGTTTCTTTTGAATTTTCGGTATATATATAAGTACTGTAGGTGTTAATAGATCTAATTCTGTTTGTTCAACGTAATAGCGTGATGTTCGTGCCCGAGTACTTAGTTTCATTGAATTTAATGTTTGTAGATCTACATTTGATACCTATGAATGTGATTATTTTTTGGTTTTAAGTAGTACAGAGGCTAAGTAGATTTTGCAGAATGTATTCATACAAAATCAAAATTTATAAATAAATTTATTTATTAATTAATAAATTTATAATTTATAATGTATATAATAATAAAAAAATTGTTTTATTAGAATAAAAAATTTCTAACTAAAAAAAAAAATAAAAAAAAAATTATAAATTATCAAGAGTTGCACAAAAATTTATTGAATTGCACAAATGTATTGTTTTAATTTCGCAATAATGTTAATGGATCACATCATTTTAATTATTGACGCACAATTACTGCCGTAACTTTTTTTCACAAAATACGACTCCATTCTATCGCATAAGTTGAATACTATAAAACATTAATTAACCTTTATTAGCACGTTGAAAACTAAACGAATGACTTTACCCAATCAACGCAAGTATTTACTAAATACTATGCCATAATATATCACTACGATGCGGCAGAGATCACGTTGGACACTAAAATGCCGCAGGCAACATTGCTCCTTTGAATAGTAATATCGTAAGTAACCCATTGTCCTACGTGAGCAACAAACGCAGCAACGCGACACGATGCGACGCGATGTAAAAGCGTCAGTTAGCCATTGTTCTTATACGTCACGGAAATCAGTTTAGACGCACGTTGGTTTTAAATTTTTTACACGTTGTTTGTTAGTTGTAGTATGGGTTTAGAATGGAATTTTCCCATAGATACAGTCAGGGTACCTTCAAGTCGTGTGTGGATCGGTTTCTACTAGGCAAACGTGCTCCATCGTACATCGCACCGATCTCCAACGCATCTTCGCTTAACATCGGATAAAATGGCGGTCAAACGCAAGCCTATATGTTTTATTAAAAAAAACCATCACTCATAATAAGATGGATTCGCCAATCGCTTCGCTTCGCGACGTGTCACGTCTTTTTGTTGGTCGTTGCTTAGGCAAGACAATGGGTTACACAGTATCGTTAGCTCTGATGTCCTTCGAGGCGAGAATATTGTTGCTGAATCTTTAGATTCTTTTCTGTGTTTTAAGATCGTGAGCAAAGTCAATGCAACAAGTTTTTAATGTACATTAAATATTTTGGAAATAAACTTTATTGCAGGTTGAAATTCTAGCCATTTTGTTTATTAGATACTATAATAAACTAAAAATACCCTACCCTACTAAACCCTCATTCTCTTTCATAAAAACACAACATTGTAGCTATCCTATTACTTACAAGCCATAAACAACCTTTATTTATTCGTACAACGATTTATGAGGAACCTCTAGATATTATTTACATTTCCAAGAACTCATTATTGTTAGCTTCAATGGCTATTGTTGCGTTACACCAAAAACAGTTTATTTACAATGGCAGATTTTGGTAATGAAACATTTTAGTAAGACCTGAAAATAGATAAATCGTCGTGTAAATCGTACGACTTTTCCATTGCAGTTTTTTATACAACTTTTTATACTAAGTAATCATGGTTACAAATTATCCTACGGTGAGTTTTCAACAAATCAAAATCAAAAAAGAAATAAGGCACTTAAGACCACTCGGTCTTAAGGGTCGGATACCACTGGATTATTTGCGACGTACTAGCTACCTGAAGCAAAATCTGGATTAAATACACCGCAATAACTGTTGTCCATTATCTTTGGATCAACTCTAAATACTTTTTTTTAAACAATTTTAATTTTTATAGTAGGTAAATATTTTGTTTTGATTTGTGCATAACAAAAGTAGGTTAATCCAGGGTTTCGTTCTAGTTTAACATTATGTTAGTATTAAGAAATTTTTAGTTGTTAACATTTTTTACAAATCCATAATTCATTTATGTAAATCTATTTTTTTTAAACTTATCTTGATGTACATGTAGGAGTGTCACATAAGATATATTTCCACATTGTACTATTTTTATTTGGTAGGTGCGCTTAACAAGGGCCCAGTCATAAAGATGATACGGAAACCTAGACATTATGTTCACAGAATAAAAAGACCATAACCTACGTATTATGACCAGACAGAAACTATAAAAGTTCCTAGTAAACTCTGGAATGCTAAAAGTAATATCAGCCCGTGTAGGCTGCTTCAATTATTAGATAGGTACTTTATTGTTAACAAGGCTTCTTATGATATAAATAAGTTCCAATTACATCATGAAGAGAAAAAAAGGTGCACATATCTGGTTTCACTTGACCCATTTCGAAGCATTTTACTCTTAATTTAGGTTTTGTTTTATCTCCCTCGTTTTTGTTTCCGTTAATTTTACTTCCCTTTCACGTTCAAAAAGAACGGAGACAGTATGATAATTTGCAAAAAAAAATTGTTTTTTTATTCTTGACAGGCTAGGTATTTGACCATATAAAACCAGCATAGTAGGGTCATCACCAGTATTAACTGTTGCTGAAGAAAATCGTTTACAGGATAATATTATTGGCAAAAAAAGGATTTTCTTGCAACATTTATGTTTTAAATAGACCGGGCAATTACTGTGATGTGATGTTAGCAATTACTATAAGCTTATGGGCAATAACTGTACCTTTTTTGATTTTTTATGTTTAACTACACTATTTTCTTTATTATGTAAGTTTTAACTGGAAAACTGTTGACACCCTATAGGAGAGTTTATCAGGTTATAAGAAAATGGTATTAAACAGTTGATAGCTATAATACTTTTGGTTTTTTATCATGTTAATGTAGTTCGAATCCTTAAGTGGGCAATAGCTATAAGGTTTACCCTATATATAATAATGTGCATGTATAAACATTTATATATTTTATTTATAGTTTTAAATGAAGCAATTGTGGGGAGGGCACTGAAGCTGAAATACAGGTGTTATAACCTAGTTCAGCGGAAGAAACTCGATCTATTTTTGTAAACAATAGTGTTAATAGTTAAGCAATATGTATTATCTATATTTTTTTGAAATGCAATAAATTATTATTATTTATTATTATATATCATCATCATCATCATCATCATTTCAGCCGTAGGACGATCACTGATGGACATAGGCCTCCCCCATTGCCTTCCACAAAGACCGGTTGGAAGCGGCTCGCATCCAGCGCGTTCCTGCGGTCTTTATTAGGTCGTCTGTCCACCTTGTAGGTGGACGTCCTACGCTGCGCTTGCCGGTTCGTGGCCTCCACTCCAGAACTTTGCAGCCCCATCGGCCATCAGTTCTGCGTGCTATGTGCCCTGCCCATTGCCACTTCAACTTGCTGATTCTCTGGGCTATGTCGGTTACTTTAGTTCGTCTATGGATCTCCTCATTTCTGATTCGATCTCGCAGGGAAACTTCGAGCATAGCCCTCTACATAGCTCGTTGTGCTACTTTGAGCTTATTATATATCACCTGATGTTAAGTAACGGTATTGTTGAAGATGGTAAACTCACCTAGGCTGAAAAGGAGTTGGCGCTCAAGTGAGGCTGCCGAAATACACCGTTAGGTGCTTGGTGACAGATATTCATCTTGAGGGTTGTAATTAGCCAGCCGAGTACTAGAAAGTACGCTACGATGTTTTCCTTCACCAGAAACTCGAGCTCATTGTTGGGATTTGAAACCATGCCCTTCGACGTACGAACTGACCGCGCTAACCACTGAACTATCATTATAGTCCGGGTGGCAGCGTTGCAAATACAAAAGTCATAGTAAGCCGGCTGATATTGATACTGATAGTAGATCTCATATGGCTAATAAGTAAACCGAACGTCAGCTGCCCAAGTAGCGGTGGGTATGGGAGTGGGAGGTCGTGGAAGTTGTAAAAAAAAGAAAAAAAAAAGTAATAGTACGCCGGCTGAAACCCATTTTCATGAATAGTTGACATCATACTGAGTTGAAAAATAGTCGTCAGCTACATGGAGGAGGGTGGATTATGCGTCAGCTGATCGCATGAACTTGTAAAAAAACGCGTAAAAAAATGTCATAATACGCCGGATGAAACTTAAACTAGCTGATTGTTCATACAATTTATAGTACGAAAACAGCAATCAGCTGCGTGGGTAGCGGTGGAAAGACCGTCAGCCGATGCAGTAAAGGTTGAAAATATTGGAGCATTACTACTATGCGGTTTCCTTTTAAACACGAATTTCGAGGTAGATTCTGGCCTTGCTCGAGCCCATAACACGACCTTCGGGCTACCTAAACTTCTGCCCTTAAAATTTTAAAGCAGCATCTGCGTGCATCTGTGGATTACTGGAGAAAAGTCGTGAATCACACTGAACTATATTATGAAAAAAGACTGGGAGCGAAATGTTTGTGAACAAGAATTAATAATAAACTTAAGGAACAGTTCTAGTAGTAGCAACTTTAGTAAGACTCAAGTTCTATAAGAGTCATACTTAATCGTTAAGGTTCATTAACGATAATACTTTAGCGCATCTCTAGAACAATTAATTTAACTATGTAAATCATTACTGATTTATTGCATCACATTATAGGGGTCGGCTTGCAGTACACACCTTATCAAAGCTGAAAGAGCTCAGACTCATTTTGAAAATTGCTCACAAGAAGCCCTTCCGGTAACGACGACAAGACGACTTCAGAGTCGACCGAAGACCGGGCAGTCTGGAAAAAGGAAGCTTTTACCCTGCAGTAGAACAAAATACACTAAAATAAACTGACACAACTGGCAAAGTGTCAAAATACACTTGGTGGTAGGTTTCCTTAGCAGGAGGTCTTCTAAGTAGGTACCACCGCAGTACCAGATATTCTGCCGCCAAGCAATAAACATTTAACAACTAACACAACAAACATTACTAAACATTATACAAACAAAACACAACATGTGTGTAAACAATACTTTTACATTACGGTTTGAAGGGCACTGTAGCTAGCGAAATTACTGGGTTGTTGAGACTAACCATCGAAAGTCTTAAAGGAATGAGCGCTAAAGCAGCGATGCCTTGGACTTTGTTTTGCTACAAAGTTCTGTGTATCACTGTATTGGTCATGGACAGGCGTTATCTATTACCATCAGGAGAACGTCTCGTTCATCTCATAACTTTTACATTAAAAAAAAACGTAATTATGTCTGAGTGATAAGTTGAAAACAAATAAAAATGAAGTAACAATCTCAAACGTTTTCTGACCAACTTCAATACAGCGAGTGCAACTAAGCCACCTGGCAGTCAAAGGCTTCACTTGGCCTTGAATAAATCTAACGGAAACATGTGTTTACCTAGCATACATGAAAATGTATGCTAGGTAAACACGGTGCTAGGTACCGTGTTTCGCTAAATACGCCATGTTTCTCGCCTCGCAGCGCATCGATGATTCAAGACCACTGACTCGGTAATTTTCCGATGAATTTTAGTCGCATATGGGGAGATAGATACTCGACACTCGTAGTATAGAAAGAAAAAAAAGAATGTCGATACGTAGAGATCTTTTAGATAAATGAAAACTGAACTCCCTTTCAAATCCGCTTGATTTAAAAAAATCTCATTCTTTGACTGTTAGCATTTTACATCTGCACTATAGTACTATAATAAAAAGGAAAGATTTGTATTTTTAACCGACTCAAAAAGGAAAAGGAAAAGGTTCTCAATTCGACTGTATTTTTTTTTTTTTTATGGTTGACTGGCTAGTTGTTTGACCACAGCTCACCTGATGTTAAGTGACGGTGTGGTCGAAGATGGTAAAGCACACCTAGCCTGGAATGGAACTGGCTCTCAAGTGAGGCTGCCGGAACACACCGTTAGATGCTTGGCGGCAGATTTTCAACTTGAGGGTAGTAGCTAGCCAGCCGAGTACTAGAAAGTACCCTACCACCATGCTATGATTTCCTCACGATGTTTTCCTTCACCGGCAGCTTAAGCTCATTGTTGGGGTTTGAACCCACGCCCTTCGGCATGCGAACCTACCGCGCTAACCACTGAGCTATCATCGCTACAAAATTGTTTGTATGTGTGTTACGCGATCATTCCGCCAATTGTGATGATTCTTTTTTTGTTTGATCACACTAAGTAACGTCGATCGAGCGGCTTTTAAAAAAAATTAACAAAAATCTAAAAATAGTATACATCAATGATATTTTAGTTTACTTCAAAACCTCGATATATACTGTAGTGGAATGCTACATTCTCCCTGAGTAACAAAGGCTACATTTTTTACTAGAATTGAATAAAAAAATAAATGTCCACCCGTGCGAAACCGGGACGAGCCGCTAGTTTATCTAAAAATTATATATATAAAATAATATTATTATATATAAAAAAAAAAAATTTTTTGAATAGAAAATCTGATTCGAGATAAGACCGACGCTTCTTTCGCCACACATGTGCTTGGCTTGAGGGGTGATAGTTAGCCAGCCGAGTTTCACACGATGAAATTAAAACGGCATTCAAACTTTTGTTAATCATGTTCATGTATAATTTTTACAATTTTACAATTTTCATTCTGGATGTTGTAAAAAAGACAACTGTTGTTGTAAATTTTTATTTTTTTATTGTCCGTTTAGTTTTTAAATCAGAGAAGTCCCACAGAACCTTTTTTTATGAAACAAATTCAACTTATTTGCTGTAAAATGTACCGACCTAATTTCATTTCTCTAACATATCACGGGACAAACTGAGCAGAAAAGGTGAAAAGGTCTGCAAATGGACGACCATAACGCAGTTACTCGGTCCTCAATCTTCATATACAGAAGTATCCCTGCCCTTTGGTCTGCGACGTGATTTAACACTTTTGAAAGGTCAGCCAAGTTATAGTGCCACTACTTACGTCTTATGTGATTTGGAAGCTGCTTTTATTTTTCGGAGTGTGGGTTAAATCGGGAGCGTGCCAAAAATGCGTGACATAATATTTGCTTTGATATAGTAGATATCTACTGGCTTGTGTCCCGCGATTTTACTCACAATTCTAAGGACACAGTATACAAAGTTAAGAGACATGAGAATGTTTAATACTGCAACCCATCATGAGCCTAATCCTATATCAGATATGTCAATCAAATCAATCAAGTAAAAAAGATTTTAATTTTTTCTAAATAATTAAAACGACTCCATTCGATTCAATTATTCATTTTCTTTAATTAAACGACAGCATGGTGGTAGAGTATTTTCTAGTACTTGGCTGGCTAGCTACCACTCTCAAGTTGAAAGTGCCGCCAAGCACCTACCTGTGTATTCCGGCAGCCTCACTCGAGAGCCAGTTCCAATCCAGGCTAGATATGCTTTACCATCTTCGATCACACCGTCACTCATCATTAAATAAGCTGTGGTCAATCTAGCTTAACTACCATAAAAAACAATGGAAATTGGTAATTTTTTATCTTAAAAAAAAAATGAAATGCAATAAAGATTCTTATAAACAAAATGGAAACAATCTACCTACTGCTAAATTATGAGCCGTACCAGCATCTTATTTACGGCAAAATTTTGCGAGCATGAAAATACCTTAATTCCATCAGGAAGACACCTCTGAGGTTATTTATTCTCAAGCATCTACTTGCTCCCGAGTGTTCCCTTCCTTTAAATTCACCTATCAATAATAATTGTATTTCCTCACGCTGGAATGTAAAAGGGAAGTATACCTGAAATATAAACAACAAGCTTACTTAGACAACAGAATTTAATTTATTTTTTACATTGACAACGTTCTAGATGCACGTTATAGTTAAAATACCAAAGATAGGATATTTATAGAATAGCCAAAAGATTCAGCGTTTGCAGTCGGTTTATTTCTGTGTACAACCGTAGAATCACTATAGTCGCTACGAGACTTCAACATGCGTCTGACGAATGACAAATTCCTCTAATAACCTTATTGGTTAGTTTTTTCTAAAAATTAATGACTAATATCCATACACGTATATCGTGTGGTTTTAAAATCATAAAGTAAACTAAAGTCAGTAACCTAAACTTGAAAAAAAAACTGCAGCATCGTCATAGTTCTGCTGTGAGTATCTTTTAGTTACCAATATAAGCTGTACTTACAATTAGTTGCAACATTAGAACTGTTGGTCTTTTGAGTAGTTGGCATCTCTATACTAGCATCTCCGTGGATGAGACGTTCATAACCTAAAATTTCAGAACAAAAAATAAATGGAACAAAATAAGATGAACATTGAACACATAACATTTGCTTATTCATTTAAACAAAATTGGAACCTTTTAGAAAAACCGGATAGGCCGGATAGGCCGGGTAGGCTTATAGTGCTTTATTAAAGTAATCTTAGCTCCTATCCTATAGCTTTTAATTTCCTGTTTGTCTTAAATATTTTAGAACATAATGAAAACTTGATAGTCTGATACTTTCATGTTTTTACTAGTATAAAGGACCTAGCCTTCAATCTCAGAAATGAAACTAAAATAAGATTTAAACAACTTGGTTTCTTTACTTTTACGATCAGACTAACTACTAATCGAGATGGCCGCGGTGACGAGTATCTGTATCTACCCTCATATCGCTTCGGTGTCAATAACGCATGTCTAGTATTTATAAATGTCAGTGTCGCTCGCAATACAACTGTCAATGTCAACAGATGCTCGTCACCACAGAGTATAATTTAGATCCGAAATAATGCACATAACTAGACAATTATACATATATGTACTCGTATACATAGCATTAATCGAGTAGGTATCTTACACTAGTAGGTAGGTTACTTTAAAATAATCTTGCTTTGAATCGCTTACTAAAAAAATATCTAAAGTTTTGACTTTTTTATTCACACAGGGTTATTTATATACTTGTACTAAGCTACAAAGAAGTAATTGTACTCATTATTAAAACTCTAAAATCAAGCAAAAGTTTGTTGACCTTTGACTAAATGTATGGACAGCAATTTTTAATTTCGCGAGTCGTGCATAGAAAAGTATTCGTGATGATAAATACAATGAGCTCTTTAGGGCTTAGCCCTTTACACCCCAAGCGTATAACCCGTAATATACAGACAGATATAATCACAACTCTTTTTCTCTTTTTCATAGTCGTGTTTTTAGTCGCATGCTGATTTTATCAAGTTGGCCACCAGTTTCACTCAAAGTCGAGAGGGTTATTTTCCGACATTTTCCTAGAAACATACATTATGCAGGACCATCTACAAGGACATGGCTCATTTCATAAAACTCATGCCCGTAAACCGCCCTAACGGAAATTGACTTATTCCATTTTGCATTGAATAGGCAAGTCAGTGTGACCCAAAGCTACTCTATTAGGGTACCGGAGTTAGAAAAAAGTTTTTGGGAAAAGTGTACACTTGAAGTCTTCAAAGTGACGCAGCGATCTTTTTACATGCCAGCAAACACCTGCGCCAATTTTATTCTCAATTATATACTTGAAATTAAAAAGGTTAAATATACATCTAAATGAGTATATACAAATTGTTAGCATAGAGAAGAAAATAATCTTATGAATTGTAATTTTTCTTATTATGTCAAGCCTACCACACTGGCTAAGTGCTGGTTGAGAGACATAATTTTCTTCCAGAATATCAAATTAAACTATCAAAATAAAGACGGTTCTTTACACAATTTAAAAAGTGAATAAAATAGTGTTTTTTATAATATCGGTTATTTATTATTTAAACAAGAAGTCGTGTCGTTTGTAATTTATCTATATCTACACAGAATTTTACATTACATACATAGAATTTTATTATTAATAATTTTTCAAATGCATGTGGATTTTTGTAGATTAGTAATTATTTTAATCCTTGTCTAATGTGTAAAATTGTATAAGGGACAGAAAATATATGACTTCCAAGATTTATTATCATGTAAATAAAGCTTTTAAATTTGACTTTTAACTATGACATACATCATCATCCTATCGAAGTCTACTACTGGACATAAGATACTCACTTATGACACGCCACTCAGTCCGATCTTCGGCTTTTCGCTTCCATCTACCGCTAGCTATCCTACGTATATTGTCACTTCATCGAGCCTCATTTGGTATACATATATTGTCTATTTAATTGTTCTATACGGGACCTTTGTCACAATTGAAGCACTCTCTGAAGGTGGGTATAATTTTACTTCAAAGGGTCAAGTGAGATGCGCCAGGTCACGTCTGAAAAGCGGCCGGTTTTCCGGGCAATAGGTAATTTCCTACCTACCCTCGTTTGCTCAAGAATTACAAAAGAGTTGAGATTAATATTTTAACAACGATTCTTTGATAGCTTGGACGTTGATGAAAGTGTAGTCGTAAAGTTTGTATTACTTACTTTGGAGTGAATTTTACGGGAGTTTCATTGGACGCTTCATTTTAAGGTCTGTTAAATAAAAGCCGAAGTCTACTAGATAAGTAAGAGTCGAGAAAGCTACCTATGATATTTGGGTCCAGACACTTTTTTTACATTTGTTGCTATATCAACGCAACAAAAGGCATGTGACTTACAAGATGAGTTTTTCTTGTGATCAAACTAGAATGTTTTTAGCTGCTGTTGTTGACATTTTCTTATAACAACTGTCATACAGATATGATAATATTTTCTCACGTCGTGACGTCATTCAGACGCCATGAGAGTACTGGCCATTTTAATTGGTTTTTTAAATCGCAAAATACATAATGTAATTTTTTTATATTTTTTAAGAAGAACTTGTTTTTGAGGTATGTCAATTACAATACAGTGTTAACAAATTAAAAAAAAAGTCAAGTAGCCCATTCTTAGAAATACCATGTATAGACAATACTGTGCTCATTAATATTCTTCTATTTAGAATAAATGAACCAGGAGTCGTAAATCGTCGAAATCTAAAAAAAAACTGCTGATTCAATGAAAATTTAAAAAGGTTGAAATCGGGTTCATCCATCGAGGGTTCTGCTTGAAAAAAGTGTTCTATATTAAATAGGTAAATACATTTACGATAGCCGTCTTCCTTCCAAGAAATTGATAATATCAGGACATATTTCACTGTGTTTCTTGTTCCTAACTTCAACTATATTGTTGACTTGAAGCCTTGAATTGACAAGGATTGAATTAGTTGAGACAGTTTAGGACTTGTTTCTGATATGTCTTTGTAGGCTTGAAACTCAATATCTACTCAGTACTAGAGGCTATTTGGATTTGCTAACAAACTAAGACCAATTTCAAGGAAATTATACGGGTTTATCATACTTCTTGTGGAGTTGAATAAGATTTGATTTACTACTTAAATCTTAATCTTTAAGTACTGATTTGAAGAATACTACAGCTAGCAAAATTACAAGACTGTTGAGACTAACCATTAAAAGTTTCGAAGTAATGAGCGCCAAAGCAGCGATGCCTGGTACTTTGTTTCGTTACTCAAAGTTCTGTGTAGCGCTGCAATGGTCATGGACAGGCGTTATATCTTACCATCAGGAGAGTCTTGTTCGTCTAATTACTGAAAGAAACTGCTGCGTGCTCCAGAACCAAGTTGAGATCTTGGCTGCTAGAGACCTTGTTTTATGACATTGACGACTATTTCAAACTTAAAGGTCATTGAATTACTATTACTAGTAATTCAATGACCTTTAAGTGTTTTACTTACGTAATTATGTTTTTTTTGTCATGTCATTGCATTATATTGACAATATTTTTTTTTGGCTTTGACATATCTTATTTTGAAATTTTTGTGTTGACGTGTAATCAGTGTCTTAAAACTCATTTAATGACATATTTAAAATTTTGAAGTAACTTCTAACATTGGTGACAAAAATTCAAAAATTGTTATCAATAAAATATTTGTATTTGAAAAGTTGAAAATGCGCTTTCCAAATTTCTGAACGGTTACCAATGAAATAAGAAAATACAGTTACTTAACATTAAAGTTCTATATATTATATATACATACAATCACGTGTTTTTCCTTGAGAGATAGGCAGATCCTGTATCTATCCATTTGTTACGATCCTATCACCTCTCGCTTCTTTTACTTTCATATATTGTATCCGGGTTGAAACGTACAATCTATGAAAGTTAAAGTCTAACTAAATAATAGTGAAACACCCAAATAGCATTCAACATGGAAATAATTTGCCTCACTTGAGAGCCAGTTCCAGTCACTTAACATCAGGTGAGCTGTGGTCAAACAGCTAGCCTGTCAAGCATAAAAAAAAAATAAAAAAATTTCGGCATATGCAAAAGTTTGGAACTACCGAGAAATGGGCTTGGAAATTTTTCACTAGGTTTGTTTTACGAACTACTAGTTGGCAAGCCGCTTCGTGTAGTTCTTTAGTTGAGAAGTTGAGTTACGTAGCTCTGGAAATGTTTAGATGGTTTTATTTGTATAGAGTTGGTTCTACAAACTAGCATGTCTTCTTAATCAAGTTGATTCTCAAGTTTGTAGCGTTGGCGCGACGCCCAAGCGTTTTGTACACGATTTCTTTCAACATAATGACTATAGTTACTCGTATTATTTTGCAAACTTAATAAATGCACTTTACTGTAAACTGTAATTTCGCTAGCTGCAAGTACCCTCTAAACCGGAACACAGTAATGTTTACACACTATACCTGGTGGCAGAGTATCTGGTACTGTGTCACACTTACTTAGACGATACCTGATGAAGATATCTCCACCAAATTGTGTATAACACAACCTTCAGGAGAAAAGCGACGTCTGAAAAAATCCTTTATTTACCTACATGCATTGTCTTATGATCAAATTGACGTCCGTAATATACAAACTTATTTATCTACAAAAATAATTAATGATGCCTATAATTTTGTAGATCATAAATACCTACAGCCGCCATACTCAAAGTGTGCTCCGCGAAACCCTAGAGTTCCTTATAGCCTCTTTGAGAACTTAGTAAAAATACTGGTCATAATAAAAAAAAACTAAAGAGAAAATTACCTGTAAAAGAACTGAAAGTGTAGTAGTGGAATGCGTAATATGAGAGAGTGACATTTCAACCAGGAGCATAGTCAACACTGACTCAACTGACAATAAAAAGTACACATAAAACATTTTTTGATTACTTTAAGAGTCAAAAATTACGCTTTCAGGCAGGGCTCCGTCGCCAAAAAAGTTTGAGAACCGCTGTCCTACAGAATAGTTTTAGTTTCATAAACATCATCAAATTACCATAATCAAATCTTCCTCATCTCAGTGCTTGTTGTAGGTATTTCACTTGCCATGCCATCTACTGCGATGTTGTCCACTAAATTTATTTGCACAGAAGCGGACGCCTCGCGGTTTCACCCGCGTAGTTCCCGTTCCCGTGGGAATACAAGGATAAAAAGTAGCCTATGTCACCCGGAGATAGTGTAGCTTCCCAACGAATTTTTGAAATCGGTCCAGTAGTTTCGGAGCCTATTCCTTACAAACAAACAAGCAATCAAATCTTTCCTCTTTACAATAGTATAGATAGATAGATTAATAGCGTTTGCTGTGCAAACCATTAATTACCACAACTTGCATTATACATCAACGCGGCCATTTTCACAAAACAATCATTGTTAATCTGTAATAACGCGAATAACAAACGTTAAATGTTAGCATAACTTTAATTAACAATTAAACTTTGCCCTATAACATTAAACAGGGATTCAAAACCATGAAAGGATTAAAAGGGACGCAAACTTTGAGTTATTACGTGGATCAATTCACACCCAATCGCTCAATTTCGTTTCTCTCAACTAATCCGAAGCATTCATACATCGCTTCACACAACCCGAGATTTCAGTAGTAGAGGGGATCTATCTTCAAATCGTACGCCTGAATTTGGTTTCGCATTTATTCGTATGAGCATTTATGAAATTAATTTCGATTTTTTTTTTCATTATTCGAATGTTGTGTTACCACTTTTCATAATACATTTTAAACTCTATCGTTTTACGCAGCAAAGTCAACGTATAGATTAGACCGCATCATCACTTAACATCGGGTAAGATGGAGAACAAACGCAAGCCAATCTACAAAAAAAAATACAAAAAAATTGTGTCGCATCGTATTATTTTCTCAAATTTTATTTATTGCGTGTGTAATTGTGTATGTTTAAAAGTAGTGGTATTTTATTCATAAAGAGCTGAATTATGCACACAAGTGTACAAATGTGTGTTTAAATAACGTAAACGTAACATAATTAATATGATATAATGTGGTAAAACATGGCTTTTCGTGTGGTTTACAAAATTTAGTAGAAATTTATCACTACTTTACTACGCACGATTTACTATGAATTAATTTTTGTTACTTTTACTGTAAGAAAGACAAATTTTTCGTCATAATACACTTGAAAATGTGAAATAGGTACTGGTACGTGATAGGTAAAATACAATATGAGTGTCTTCAAATCAAGAGTAAACAGGTTCTTTCTTGGTAAGCGTGTTCCATCTTAGACCACATCGTTGCTTCACATCAGGCAGGACGTGGTCAAGCGCGAAACTATTCAATATAAAGAAAATAAAGGTACTGACACTGGCAGAAAACCAAGAATGATTTTTTCCAACGAGAACAGTCTTAACTAGAAAGTTAAAACTGTTCTCGTTGGAATAGCATGTAATATTTAAAAAATAATATTTTTGATTATAATTCGAAAGTCAACCACATTCGTATACGACTACTTAAACATACGATCCCAAAATAAGGCTCCAAATAAAATGTGAAATCTCGAGGGCCTAAATGGGATGCGATGACAGTTATATAATAGTAATAACAGTAAATGGATGTGGGGTGCAAGGGACCTCAGGGGCGGTATTTGATGCCTCTCATCCGACTTTTCCAGCCTAATGGTGATTTGTTTTGGTTGTGATCTCTTTATTAATGGACACGGCTGTTTTGCTGCGATAATGTTTGTAATAAAGCTCAGCAGAAGGAGGCAGACCGCAATAAAGATTTACTCTAAGATTGTTGTGGTAGCTTCTGGGTTTGAAGTTAAACCTGGAGTTACGGCAATGGTTATGCTGGAATCTGTGAAATAATTTGTGGAGAACGTTTATTCTATTATTAATAAACATATAGATAATTTAAACAAAATTGCTGGCCGCAAATGCTAGCTAATTCGGTATGTAAAGTTTTTTTTTTGTATTTATTTTATATTTTTTACTGATAGTAAACTTTATTTTATGAAACTAATTTGAATATTTTGGCTTTCTATGCGGTAGTTTAATTCTAATACATTTTCAAACTTTTTATAGTTATGACGTCATAACATTGGCTGAATATGTAAAATATGTACCTTTTTAGGCACTGAAAGAATCCTTATAATACAGCCAAGGACATGACGTCATTAGAAGTTAATTGAAAGTCAAATTTATTTTATGTATTTTATTAAAATAAACCCCGTCTCATAGTTTAAAGAGTTTTAAACGGAAAAATCATGTACAGGAATGTAATATTTCGAAATGGTTTTGGAATCAGCAAAGTATTTTTTTTCTTTACATACCGAATTGTAATGCTAACTTTAGGCGTGAAATAAAGGCCCGAGTTTTTAAAAGAAATCTGAAACCCTTTTAAAAACTGTATAGAATAGTTTAGTACCGAAATACCATTTTGGTTGGGGCTGTTGTTAGTGAGAATGCAGTTTTGTAAAGTATTTTGTTGTTGTTTTCAACGAATTCTATGTTTCAATCTACAGATCTTCAAGAAAGGGTGAATAGGGTCCTTAAAGGTAGGCAACGTACTGGCAATACCCCAGGTATTGCAGGTGGTCATAGGGAGCAGTGACTACTTACCATCAGATGGCCCGTCGCTTGTTTGCCACTTTTTTCACATAAAAAAAAATACAGAATAAAGAAAATGAGTAGGTTATCTATAAAACGGCAAACCAAACGGCATGATTGTTTTTTAGTTGACTAAGTAATACACTAAATATTTTGCAGCCGAGTTGATCGAAATCAATGATTGCACACGTTATCTAGTGAAAAATACACGACTAGTATCACTGGTTGAAAATACAACCTTAGTCACAAAAAAGATTAGAATGTAAAATAATGTTGCGTAGAAATGAACTGAAGAGTCCTTGGTCCTACAATTTTTGCTTGTGTTACACGACAAGCATACAATTATCTGCGTTTTTGTGTGCATGTAGT
The DNA here is from genome assembly GCA_905404145.2 of Biston betularia. NCBI lineage: Eukaryota > Metazoa > Arthropoda > Insecta > Lepidoptera > Geometridae > Biston > Biston betularia. Next base: position 6,015,892 of record FR989877.1, read on the forward strand.
TCGTTGAAACGAGCAAGAATTATAGAACTGATAAGTCTTCTTTTCTATAAGATAAGATAAGATGAGATGAGACAATAATGAGTGCTTAAAAACTGATTTGGTTTACATATACAAATCTTTTATTAATAACACCAAAGTTATTTTTTCCATTCATATTTAAAAATATCAAAATCATAACATACGTCAATACAATGAAAATGTCAATGAAATAATATGTCACTTATAAAATAATTATGTCAAGTTTATTAATAGAGAATGCTTATGCTCTCTTTAAATGTGTGCAATTTATTTTCACTACAAAGATTGAAGATGAGAGTATATTATGCTATAAATTAAACAATGCGATTTACATCTCTTGTGAAACTTAAAATATGAAGGCACTATCAAACTTTCATTCAAAAGTACCTGGCTTCCAGCCAGTGCAAACAGTTTTCAAACTACCCGCATAAATCACAAAATTTTGCGTAAAGTATGGAGTGAGTTATACCTGCGATGTAAAGGTGCGCGCCTGACTCAATTTCCCCTTGGTAATGTGATCGATCATGGTTCGATGTGAAAACCTATAGGAGCTCATTCTAGAACGTTCGACGCCTTATCTACATATGCCGCTTCTGGAATCGAAGGAAAACATTTTGATCTTTGATTTTGTGTACACGGTTGACTGGTTTCGTAAGAGCTTGGAATGTTTGTGTAAGGTTGGTAATATTTGATTAGGGAAAGGATTCTTCAATAATTGGAAAATAGTACCTACCAAACATAATATATTGGTATTAGGTGGCTTACATATTTATTTGTCATTTCTGTCCATATAGGTAATTTCTGTATTAAAATATTTTTTAGTGTAAATAGTTAAGATTACGTTTCATTTTCTTTTCAATAAATAAATTGTAATAAAATTATAAAATCTTACTCTTAAGTTATTATGCAAAAAATATTTATTATTTATAAATATTTTTCCAAACAAATTGCGGTTCTTCTAGCCTTCTTTCTATCTTTAGGCCATTAGAAAGCGATCAAGTTTCTCAACGATGTTTCTCGGAAAATCTTTTTGACATTTGGAATAATTACGCCTGCAGATCTTCCAAAACCACTCACTAAGCAGCAATAAGGCTGTCGCTCCCGGAAAGGTAATTTCCTCTAAATAACATGGCATCTTGCAATGAATTATGTATAACGCTGAGTTCAGGGCTGTACCCAGAAGGTTGTTCTAATTGTGAGTCGGTGAAGCGCTGCCAGTTGGAAATAAGGACTACTGAGAAGCAAAATATGTATGTTTGTAAAAAAAACTTTCCTACTGTAATTTCAATTCAAAGATCATCCATGTACCTATAAGAGTATGTATTTTATGTAGACACTTACTGTAATACATATATAGGTACTTTATGTTTAAAACATTATATATTTTACAATACTTTTTCGAATTTTTCTATCAGTTGTCTGTTACCATACCTTCGCTTCATTTGGGCTAGGTGGGCTGTGTGAAATTTCCATCGATTTTAAGGTGGTTCGATTTCCATACAAAATCATTTTTGCCATTTATGGACAAATGGAGCATAATTTTACTGTGAAATCACAGCTACTGGCATTTATTTTAGTCTTTATTTGCGGTAAATCACAATTGCTTGAATAAAACAGATTAGCAGAAAATCAAATTTATGAATGATTGATGAATTTATGAATTTATGTATCCATAAATGGCAAAATTCATTTTCATCAGACGTAGCTAAATAGCATTTATTAAACAAACTGAAAAAAGCCTTAAATTATACTATTTACAAAATGTATACAAAAAACTTAGTCTAAAAATCCGTCAGAGGAGGAAACAGACGTAGCTTATTGTATAGTACGTAATATGCTACGTATCAGACAAAATGCCGGACATTTTTGTTTTTTGTTTTTGGCGTCATACTTTGTGCATTTGCCATTTCACAAGTTTTTCGATATTATTAAGTATTTTACGAAAAATCAAGTTAAACAAGTCTAAGTCACAATTAAAGTTTAATAGTGTAACATCTCTGGGCTGTTCTTAGTTAGTAGTCTGTTATCCCATGCCCGAATGCCTGGAAGAAATCGATTAAAACCGCCGCTAGTGGCACTAGCTAATAATTTTGTTTGTTTTGTGAAAAAGATGTTTCTGTGGTTCTCACTAAACAAAATGTTATTATCAATATCACACAAAGTTAGGCATAGTCGAGAGTAGTCATGCCCGAGTAAAATAGTGGTGAATTTACTACAAGCTTCAACGAGTTGGAAGCAACACTAAAAGCCACGTTTTACCACTTTATATCACTTTTCCACACTCGAGTACGTAATAGGGCACTTTAATAATAAAAATACCAACAATTTTACACATAAACTAAAAAAATACAAGTTTCGAAATTTTTCGCTATTCCTCTTTTCACAATTGAAAAATAAAAAACCGGTCAAGTGCGATACCGTATATATATGTTCTCGTTATTATTTTCTCGTTCATTGTTCTCGTTACAATTATTTATAAAAATTGAAAAAAAAAATATGTTTGTTGTATGGGAGCCCCCTTAAATATTTACTTTGTTCTGATATTTAGTATTTGTTATTATAGCGGCAACAGAAATTCATCACCTGTGAAAATTTCAACTGTCTAACAATCACGGTTCATGAGATACAGCCTAGTCACAGACGGACAGACAGACAGACGGACGGACAGCGGAGTCTTAGTAATAGGGTCCCGTTTTACACTTTGGGTACGGAACCCTAAAAATTGAGAAGCCAAATACGATTCCAGCATAGTAATATTTGTAGCTGTAAACAAGAAATAATCATAACTAATTACAAAGAGGAAAGATTTAATTTTTTGTTTGTTTGTATTGAATAGGCCCCGAAACTACTGGACCGATCTGAATAACTCTTTCATCATTAGAATGCTACATTATCACTGAGTGACATAGACTATGTTTATATTGTTAATCGAGTTTTGTTATCCCGTGCGAAGACGGGGCGAGCTGCTAGTTCTCTTATTATACAAAACTCTAGGGGATTCGCACATTTTTGAGTAAGCCTCATTCTCAATTAGAATTCCGTTTGCGATTGTAAGGTTAGCGGCACAATGGGCGCCGCGGGCAGTTCCGATGCAATAACAATACCCGGCCCTCTCGCCACTCCTATTTATGCACCCTTTCCTATATTATTCAAGAGAGAGATTCAGATAGGATTAAGTTATTTGTATGAAGACTAGACTTGTCTTCGAGTCTTAGATATAGAAACGTCGCTAACAGAAGGGAGATATCCTTAAGGGGGAAATTAATCTTGATTATAATGGTATTATTGTAAATGAAGCAATACAATATACTCGTATAACTTTTATCCAGTCCATAAATTAAAAATATAATCATAGTTTTTTTTTTATATCAGCTTATCAAACACAGGGTCCGTGATCATTGTCAACAATTTTTTTTTTATAACTTTAAATAAACTGAAAATCATAGTTTCGAAAAGCATTTTATACGAGTTGATAAAAATTGCTTAATTTTTGTGTCGCTATGGGCTAGGAATGCGTGTTTGGAAATAGGATGAAATGTCGTGACTTATACAGAACAGTTAAATTTAGCCAAATGTGTGACCTAATTTATATTCTGCCGCAAAGCAGTCATGTGTAAGTATTACTGTGTTCCGGTTTGATTTGAAGGGTACTGCAGCTAGCGAATTTATAAGGCTGTTGAAACTAAGCATCGAAATTATTAAATTAATAAGCGCCAAAGCAACGATATCCCGGACTTTGAATATTCAGGGTATATACATATTATTTAGTTTAATTCCGCTTGATGTTAAGCTGAATTGTACTAAATATTCAAAATAAACTTCCGCAAAGTAACACCTGAATCAATCAATTATCCTGGACTTTGTTTTACTATTCAATGTTCTGTGTATCGCTGCAATGGTCATAGACGTGCGTTATCGCTTACCGTCAGGAGAGCGTACCGTTTGTCTCATTACAAAAAACAAATAAGTTTACACTTTGCACAAAAATAGAGACAATAACTATTTGCCTAGTAAAATCTTATATCTATAATAATCTCGTAGGTATACAGTATGTAATTTTGACGTGACTCATTCTGCTAAGTTCACAAACATGGACTGAAAGGTGGTATATAAATCTTGTTGAAAGCTTATAATTTTTTATAAACACAATTTGAATTCTGTATTAGGCATAGTAGTAACTAGTAACTATGATAGTGTTACAATTACAACACCTTCCGTCTGTTCTTAAGCTTTACATTTTTAATTTTTGGTTGCCTGGAAATATCGAATATTTTTATAGCTGACAGGCTAGGTGTTTGAGCACAGCTCACCTGATGTTAAATTACGGTGTGGTCGATGATGGTAAAGCACACCTAGCCTGGAATGGAACTCTCAAGTGAGGCTGCCGGAACACACCGTTAGATGCTTGGCGGCAGATTTTTTACTTGAGGGTGGTAGCTAGCCAGCCGAGTACTAGAAAGTACCCTACCACCATGCTATGGTTTCCTCACGATGTTTTCCTTCTCCGGCAGCTCAAGCTCATTCTTGGGGTTTGAATCCCGTCCTTCGGCATGCGAACCGACCGCGCTAACCACTGACCTATCATCGCTACAATCTTTCGCTAAATCTTTTATTTTCTGTACATATTTTTTCTATTTTTTTATGTGTATAATAAAGAGTTTCTATCTATTTATAATTATTATTTCTAAAACGAAATTATCAACAACGGAAGTAGGGAAAACGCCACGCCTGTCATTTTTTACCGGCGAACAACTAAGTGTTTATTTATTTATTTTAGTGTTATACACAAGACAATTTAGGTACAGTCGATTTCATAGTACAAACATGTATCTACTAATATATTCTGAGACTGGATTGTAACTCAAAATATGTGTATGCAGACAAGCAATACAGCAAAGTATACCAAGACGAGATGAGAGAGTGCCTATATGTAAAGCACTGCACTTTGCAGATGAGCTCTCCGACACAATTTATTATAATCTAATTTATTTATTAGGTACTAGTAATAAAATCCATTAGTGGGATTGTTTATTCAGACGCAAAACGTCAGTTGGGTCTGAATCAACATGTTAAAGATGGAGTACCTTCTAAAGTTAATGTAATTGCTAGACTTGTCAAAATTAAAAATGTCCAGTTTTCAGAACTCTTGAAATTGACACGTCATTCTCCCAATTAGATTAAGTAGGTACGTGAAGTATAATGGAATTATTGACAGATTGTTTAATAGTTTCAACGAATTCGAGTTTGGTTACATGTAAGACAGCCCTGTTGGCTCAATGGTAGTTTATCTACTTTAAAAGCTGCAGGGTGTGAGTTCGATTACCACACAGGACAAACATTTAGATGTATAAACAAATGTTTGTTCTCTGTCTGGGTGTACTGTATAATTGTATATATTATAAGTATGGTATGTAAATACAAAAAAAAAAACATTAAGGTATTCTATCAGTTATTTGACTTCCATAGTACAAGTTCCGCTTAGTTAGGTGTCAGATGGCGTTGTGTGTTTATATTTATTAATTTTTCACGCAAAATAAATCTCGTCATCATGTTTTTCCATGAACTAGAATTTAAATATGTATGATAATATTGCTTTGCCATAAGAATTTATAAACTTGCACTTTGTTACTTGCATGGTGCAAATTAAGCATTTTTTAAGCGATGATAGTTAATTTTAGGTTAGGCGAGGTCGGATCGCACGCCGAAGAGTGTGGGTTAAAATTCCAACAATGAGCTTGAGCTGCCGTTGAAGGAAAACATCGTGACTTTAGACCACAATACTGCTTAACATCAGGCAGAGAGTGATCAAATGCACACCTATTAAAAAAAATCGCTAGCTGGAACACTATAATATTTACAACTATCGTTTGGTGGTAGTACATCTAATACTAAGGGGGTAATTACTATGATGACCTTCTGCTAAGGGCAGACCGTCAGTATTGAAATTTAACAGGCGTCACTCAACAAGTCAAAGAACAATAGCAGAAACAATAGCTTTAGCTAGAAATAGCAATAGCAGAGATAGCACCATATTTTGATTACGAAACTCGTACAAACTAACCGAGCTATTATTCCAGAGCAGACGCCAAGCTGTCGCGATGCTCATTTTAACTCTACTCAGTGGTTTCGAACGCCATAATGTGAAATTGGTAGATTTGTTGACAGAAACCGGTAGATTTGTTCAGATTCGGTAAATTACTTTTAAAAATCAATATAAAACCAGAATAAAATGTTTATTTTGCAGTCACATTTTTTACAATGTTCTTTATTTGAAAACATTATGTGTAAGTATATATATACTTATACATGTATAAATTATGTTGTAAAGATAATAAGTCCGACTTTTTTAACCACGACGGAACGGAGACGGTATATATGTATTAGGGGTAAGAGGATATTTGTTTGTGCAAATACATGTTGCCATTTTTCTCCAAAACTACTAGTCCGATTTTGATATAATGAATACGATAAAAAAAACATTTAATCAGTTAAAAAAACTGCAATAATGTCATCGTGGAAACCCTCGAAAAGGTTTTTGTGACTTGACGTGATGTGGCAACGAAGTGCAAAACCACCTGTATGTACTGCCAAATAAAACAATACGGGCAATATTTAAAACAAACGAAACGGGTTGCCGATTTTAGAATTATGAAACCAGTATATTTTATAGAAAAAACACTCAAAAATGTAGGTTGAATTTCTTTACCTACACCCTTAAAAATATTTTCATTAATTCCAGAACTGCGTCTTGGTAGGACAGACCCCATTTCGGTAGAAATACCGAAACGTCGGTAGATTGACGACCACTGACTCTAGCACGCTAACCCAATGCTCACTTCATAAATAGACTTATTGCAGCACAACTTGCAGCATTTTATTGTTCTTCATTCCATTAACAGCGTGGAGTTAATTCCTATTTACACAACAAACAAATCAGAATTAGCAGCGAGCGTCCACTCTTCTCATTGAAGTCTATAAAATCTTTTACTGCGTTCATAATTGCGGAAACAGCATATTTTTATTGTTGTTAGCTTTTATTGCATTGTAAATATCGATAAATGTGAATAAATACGGCAGGGAAACTGAAATGGTTCTGTTTTTGTCAGGGGACGAAAGAGATATGATTTCGTATATGGAATAACACAAAATTGCGATATTGTTCGTTCGCCGTCTGTTTTGCACGACACTTTAAAAATATTGCGAGCGGAAATATTTTAACACTAGCCGTAACCGTGCTGTTAAATGCCAGAATTAATCTCCTGGGATATATAACTCACTTGCATAGTGGAATAATCAAAAGGTGCTTGTTTGGTAAAACACTGATATTTTTTTTTTTTTTTTTATAGTACTACTTATATTGAATATGTTTTCTATTAAATACCTACCAATTTCTTTAGCTTTAAAAATGACTACTTCGGTTGAGCTACATATACGGGGTTACAGGCTTAGGCTGTATTAAACCGATAGGGGGTAATTGTATTAATAATTCGAAACAAAACATAACGTGCTCGTATTTTTTTCGGTGTGATTTTAAAGAAGATTTATGTAAAGTGTGTGGAACTGTTGTTTTTTTAATGTCAGGGCTGGTCCTTGTGCTGCTGTTAGGTAAACACTCGAAAGAACACTAGCTTTGGAAAAAATACAACGAGGCGACACGACACTTTCCGCGTTCCCGCCAAAACTCCAACATAACATTGAGAATAGGACAATTAGAATTAGATGGTAACCGAAATCCTCCCATGTCTAGACAAATACGCATCAAACATGTAACGCAATCTCCCTTTATCATAATCTTTTAGACGTCTCAGTTCCGAATATCTATCTCAGCTTGTTATCCTCAGTCAGACGGGATCCGTGTCTTTGGAACCCTTTTATTGTGGCTGATATGCAATATTCCAAATAGAAAATCGTAAGAGAAATGGTAAGCCAACCCCAGTCGTAGGGTGAAACCTTTCCATTCGACTTAGGTATCATATCACAAAATACAATAGGTACGCGCTGTATAACTTAAATCTTCGTTAAATATTTTCGGGCAACAAAGGGTTCTATTATGAGTGGTTTTCAATTTATTGATTGAGTTTCAACGTGCTGTCTTATGAATACGCTTTTAAATACAAGACATGATTTATAAAATCTTATTATAAAATTAAGTACATATTTATAAAATCTTAATCAGATGTGAACTCAGAGGCGTCTCTAGCCCTTGTGGCGCCCGTGTGCAACCAGTACCCTGGCGCCCTCTAGTCGAGTAGGAGCGGGGTCCAAATGGAATACTAACAGTTATATTTTCAAACGGAAATTCGGATGCAAATGGTGCAATTTTAAATGATGTCGGAAAGCAAAAAGTTTTTTTAGGAAGGAAGGTAAAAGTAAAAGTTGTAATTCAAAAAAATCCTAGGTTAAATACTCGTAATTTAACTTCTATATCACTATCTATCACTCGATGTTTTGTTTTTTTTTTTCATGAATTTCGCTAGCTATTTTTGATGACCTCCGACCTCGAGCCATGTCGCAATAATTGTGCAAGCAAATAACCAAATCTTACCTTTTACATATTTTTTATCAAAAGAAAAGCCGATTTACTTCATATTTACATGTTTATTCAAAGATGATACTTAAGCAAATTGCATCAAGGCTTATTTCGCAAAACTACGGTGTAGCGGTAAAACAAAAATTGCGGCATGCATACACAAGCCTTTGAAAATGACCGCCGCACGTCCCTGGGAATTTAAATTTGAACTTTATAGCATTCTAATACAGCCGAGTTAGCAATGATTGTCGGCGTGTTGTCAAACGAATCAAAACAAACAGGTGCCGATGCCGGCACGCGCCTTTGGTAGCGATGCGACATTACGCCAATTTAATCTTTAATTATTTGTTTTAAGGCTGATTTTACGTTGAAACAAAAGTTATTGTGTAAATTTAAATAGAGTAGGAAAAGGAGTAGCCTTGCTTTGCTACCGCGCGCCCGGCGTGGGCCATAACACGAGCGCAGGGTCTTTGAGTGCGCCGGCATCGACGCATCTTTGGAGGTGTCGCATTAGAGGGCGCTCGGCGCCCCCTTAGACCCGGCGCCCGTGTGCGCCGCACACCCTGCACCATAGGTAAAGACGCCTCTGTGTGAACTTGGCAGCCAAATCTACATAGCTGCCAAGTTCACACGACCAATTTATGTTGACTTATTTTGTGAAGTTTGTGTGAAGCGGCTAACACCAATGTGACCTCTGAATCTCTAAAAACTTCTACGAATTTATTGCAGACGGCTTCTGAAATGTCTACCTACACTATACATATAATAATGATATAACATACTGAAAGAATCCCAGTAATTAGTCATGAGGACTAATGTTAAAACAAAGTAGGTACGTGACACTCACAAAGTATGTACGTACCAATCTACTTTGAGGTATACAACAAAACTGATTGAAACTTGAAATGAAACGATGAAATCAAATAAACCTATTTCAGCTCAGTCTGAAAGCGATTTAACCCTAAAATTGACACATCAAAATTGCGAGCGACGATATCGAACAGACAAACTTAATACGGTCAACTCCGACTTGTAAAATTCTTTAATCCTAAAACATCACAGTTTAAAAGCATTAATGGATATAGTATATAACCAAAAAACGTTGTATGAATCTGGCAAGCTGCATTTAAAATCCTGAAATGACCGATTTCAACACAGGTTTTCCACTTGAGGGTGATAGCTAACTAGCCGAGTACTAGAAAGTACCCTACTATGCTATGGTTTCCTCACGAGGTTTTCCTTCACCAACAGCTCAAGCTCATTGTGGGGACCGCGTTAACCACTGAGTTATTAACGCTACAAATTGGACTATGAATTGGACAATAGCCAAATTTCTCTCTATCTAGACATAATATACACATTAAAATTGTTGCGACATGACATTTTATCATTAAGTTCAGATCTGTCCACAAAAAAAATTGACTCGATTTCATTTCTTATTACCAAATTAAAAACATTTATGCCACGTTTCAAGATAAAGTTATTATGTAATTCGTACCAAAAAATACATCGCTTTTCGCACAAAAAGCTTTGGAGCCGAGATTTTATTGCAAAATCTGCAAAAGACGTGAGATACTGACGATGAAAGGCCTCAGAACTTCAATACAGAGGCTTAGGGCCGTCTCATACAAGCTATTTAAATGTACTTCAAACGGCTCACAACTAAGTCGTGTATCGCATACATTTCTGAAAGGTACATTAGTAAGTAGTTTTTTCAACTACACCTACAACTTTTGTACCTTTACAAAAACATACCTACTGTGAGAGTCTGGTAAATATCATCTCTGTAATTGATATTAGTTTGTGGCAATTACCTACGAATGAAGCGTTTAACCCTATTTAAATTCAGATTCTTTGTGTTCAGCTGTCTAAGGTTTTTTTTTGTTGTTTTGGCAGTCCGAGTTATTATTTGTGTCTGTTTGCAGGCAAAGTATTAGGCGGTTACTTTATCTGCAGAAAAGAAAGAGAATTTTGTAACTCTTTTGGTTTTGGCACCCCACTTCGTACATTTGCAAATGTAAAGTATTTTGATTTTTTTTTTTGTAATTCCGCATAAATTAAACAAAAATGTGTCAAAGCCAAGTCAATTTTGATATTTTGAAAATTTTAAACTGAATATAATAAAATGAGTCTCAGTCATAATCAAAGTTACACGAAGCAAGTCAAGGTCCAGTTCGGTCATGCCTAGTAAAGAAATTGTGACTTAACTGGAAGCTCTGACAAAATTTTGGAAGCAACACGATAAGTTATGTTTCACTGCATTGTATCATTTTTCCTGCAATGATTTAGAACATAAACACTAGAAATAATAATTAGATAGTAAAATATACTATATGACTCATCCGCCAAATCCCCATTTTTCATGCAAATTCGTTACTGAAGCTCGATTAAATGTGCACATTCGAAATTGGTGCCATAGCACTAAAATCTTATACTATCACTACGAGTATAGCTTATAACACAACGTTGAAGATGAGTAGATTTTTTATGGTAAAAAGTAATGAAGCCTCCTTCCTGGTAGTAAGATGAAACTTTTACTGCAGTAATGAGAACTTTGAGTAACAACACAAAGTTCAGAGGTTCGCCGCATCGGCACTCATTACTCTGAAACATTCGATGGTAAGTTTCTTTAGCCATATTTTCTATTTAGCTTCCTATAATTTAGGTTTAATTGTTTGTTCTGGAAGACACAGATGAATAAATTTACATCGCCAGTTTTCTTTGACTAACAAAAAAAAACATAATTTTAAAATACATACCTACTAAATTCCGTTTGTGTACGAAGGTTTTTTTTGCGCTTTTACACATAAACATAACAAAACAAAAAAAAAAACACCGCGTATTGACTGCCTATGTGCTACACATTAGTAGGAAGTAAATAATAATGTATATGAGTAAACAACAAACAATAACTATGGGCTCAAATATGTAATTTTCCTTTGAACGCACTGGCCACTGAGAATAAAAATTAAACCTACTTGGTGTCGGAACGAAAACTATAACATTCTAAATTTTATATTTATTGTTTGAGAGTTTTAGTGGGAACGCGGAAACAGTCGTGTCGCATCGTTGTATTTTTTTCCAAAACTAGTGTTTTTTCGTGTGTTTACTTTAATTATGACTTAGACTTATTTAACTTGTTTTTTTTTACGATATATTCTGGTAAATTCATAAAGTTCGACGCCAAAACCAAAGAAAAAGGCATGGGTTCAACGAAAATCGGAGTAATTTTTCTTTAATGAAAATAAAAAGAATTTTCGATAAATTATAAATAGTTATGTAGGTAGGTACTATTTATTGGGTTTGGAACCATCAATCTACGAGGCTGATTCCCATTTCATTGATCATGCCCAAATGCTATATCACCAAATGCGTTCACATAAATCAATCTACAACATAAATAAAACCACAAATTGTTGGTTACAAACTATGATTTTATTGGTATGGCGATGTATGGCCATGAATTTACACAGCAACAGAGAGAATTTATAATAGTTAATAAACACTTACATCCCAACCAAATAAGACTTACAATTGAATTAACAAACCAATCGCTGAGTGTGGAGTTGGCCTAACTTTGCTCGTTATCTCGAAATTCTACACCAAATGGTTTAATACGTGTACTCAAGTATATTATTATGTATGTCTACATATACATACACAAAATAAACTAAGAGACAAATACTCGTCGTCTTTATTATCAAATCTAGATTTAGTTTAGGGTATGGTCTGATTAAGTTAACCTGATACACAGTAGGGCGAAATTTGGATATAGAACTCTATTTTTACATTCAATTTGAAAAGTTTGCGAGAGTAAATAAGTACCCGAGGGTTGTTTGCGAATGAGGATTGTTTGTAAATGTTTCACTAATTGGTGTTAAAGCATTAACATTTATCTACTTACCTATTTGTTATATCGAAGCATCTGCCAATTTTGGTTCATGTATAAACTTTGTACAGTTTAATGTTGTACACGTATCTATTCTCAGAATACACGTTATCATGAAACTAGGCAACACGAAAATCAGATGAAAAAAGTTTAACATCATAAGGACTTGCTCTAAAAGACGCTTTTTACAAGGCTAGCTGTTACATGCGACTTCCTCCGCGTGGAATTTAACGAAAAGTATGTTCAGTTTGCAGTATAAAAAGTATCCTACATGTTAATCCAGATCATACCTTATCAACCATAGCCGTTTTTGCGTGATTGATTTTTAACAAAGATCCAAACAAACTTACGATATCATTATTATATAATAGGATAGGTACCACAGAAAGATGTTCTTGATAATTCTTTATTACCTGAATTAATATTGGAATACTTTTTACATCAGATTTTATTTATTTAATTTTTGACAAATTTAATAAATAAAAAAAAGTGACTGATAGACTGATATCTGACGGACTGACTGACTGATGGACTGATGGGTTGTTGGACTGATTGAATGATGGACTGATGGATTTACATGATATCGGAAAAAAGTTCTAAAGTAATTAGAGGTTACTTTAGAACTTTACTACGTTTTCTGTATTAGTCTTATATCAAAACTGTCGAGTAAATTAGTTGAAGTAACGCACAACACTTTTAATGATAATGTTGTATTTTACGCAATAGTTTCATTTGCCAATAAAATCATCGTACGAATCACAGCGTTGACGCATAACTGGCATATTTATGGTCCACTAAATTCGACCTTGTGTAATGTTACATAAGCTAACGTGGTTTAAAGCACGCATTAGTTACTGGGAGCGTCTAAGATGCCTTTAGTCAACCAAAGGCTTACAATACTTGCCCTCCGCAAGTAAATCACGACCGACAATACTTACAACGAAATATAGCTACATATAGCTACCGAAACTGTTGTTTTCGGGTTTGTTGCGCCTTCAAATTACAAAGTGGCCCTTTCCACAGTATTTAACGAAATTAGAGGTAGTCCTTAGGAATAAGAACCTACTTCATTGAAGTACAAGGTGGTCTTTAGGACGTACTTGAATCAATTAGGAATGGGCTTAAAGATAAGAAGACGTCATTTGTTAGAGCTGTGATAGACAAGTTATTTTTATTTCTCTTTTGCAATCCTATTACATTTCATTCGAATATTTAGGTTTTAGGTAGAGATAACTTTCGTATTTTTTTAAATTGTAATTATTTGCTAAGAGAGAATCGGAGAAATCGTACATGTCGTAATCGTATTTTGAGTAACAAAACTAAGTCCCAGGGCATTGCTGCTTTACTTTATCAAAATAAGTTTGAATCGATAACAATAAAATTGTTTTCTAGAAAAACTCGTTACTAAATTATTAATCGATCATTCACAATCGAATCGTACATTCGAATAACTCAAAGTAGAGTTCGATTTTCCCCATCTCTAATATCTTCTCCGTTCAATTATTGTTTGCGTGTGGACCATTGAGCTTTTCTCACCCTTTCGGCGGAGTGTTTGTTCTGTTGTTTCGTAAGTTTGGATCTATTTGCTTGGATTAGATCCGAGGTATTGGAGCATGGGATCAGCGTGGTAAAAATAGTATCTTTTTAAATAGTTTCCCCTAATGTTACGAACTTTGTTAAGTCTGTCGTAAAACTCTATTTACTTACGTGATACTTAGAACCACTGCTAGTAGCTCAGCCAGCTTATTTACAAATCTATTGAATAAAATATAAATTACTTTCCAAATAGAATAAACATATTTACTCTTGATATGAAGACATCCATATTTCACCTAACAGGGAACACAGACTCCACAGATAGATAGAGTTCCACAACCTCGCTGCGCCAATAAAAAAATGTGGAATTAAAACGCTTAATAAGACATGATTAACCACAAACCTATTCTGAAAAAGGATTTTGTTTCAAGGGAAAACACTAAATACTAAAAAAAGTAGCTAAAAAGCTTTTATCGCACAAGAAATAACTTATTTTCATTTCTTCAGTAGTTGTAGCAGAAATTGTAGATATCTGGAACCACGATAGGCTAGACACAAAAGAGATATTGCCTTAAACCTATTCTGGAAACGTTTTCGCACAATATAACATTGACAGTGATGGACTACATTATGTCGGGGCTGACTGCTTTTTTAGATAAACCGGTAAACTGGTATAGTATTCGCGAAGTAAAGAAATAAAGGTAGCAAAATAAACTTGAACTAGTATTACATTACCTTCGCGTATAAAGTAATCAAATTCTGTGAACTGTGATTTTCACGTTTCATTTCGTTTGATTTCGCTTTTATCATACAAACCGCTAAACTGTGGAATTTGCTGCCCGAGCAAATTTTACAAATAAAATGTGCCTTCAGGTGCAAGTGAATCGGGTTATTCTTGGCAAGCGTGTTGCATCGTAGACAGCATATCGGACGAGATGACGGCCAATCTCAAACCTAATTAATTATACCAAATTAGTTTAATAATATTATGTTCATAGGCGACAGGTTAGGTGTTTGACCACAGCTCACCTGATGTAAAGTGGCGGTGTGGTCAAAGAAGGTAAGCATCCCTAGCCTGGAATGGAACTGACTCTGAAGTGGCTGCGAAATCAAATATCTATGTTCGTCTTGAGTTCCATTTCCATTCCAGGCTAGGTGTGTTTTACCATCTTCGACCACACCTTCACCTAACATCAGGTGAGCTGTGGTCAAACAACAAGTCTGTCAGTCGTAAAAAAAAAATCGATTTTCGTCCTACCGGTCATGAAGCAAAACTACTTTTTTTATGTAAAGGTAATGAGATGAAGACGGTCTCCTGATGGTAAGAGATATCGCCTGTCTATAATATCATTGCAGCGCTACACAACTTTGAGTAGCTAAACAAAGTCCTGGGGGCCTAGCCAAGTAACATTTGAATAGCATGTACGGGAATGGAAAAATGTACAGGATTGACATAACCTGTTCACGTGACATGTCGACAGCATTCGTCAACCCCGTACTAGCCCGTTACTAGCCTAAGGTAACTGAACCTATCTCAACTTATAAAAAAAATATTAACATTTGTTACTGTGAAAACTACTACTGTTAGATTTAAAAATCATTACTACGTAAACTTGATGGGATATGCGACAGAAATAGACTTGGGTATTACAATTTTTTTTTAACTCGATTAAATTATTAATCGATACTTTCACAATATTACACATAATTATAATCACGCCTTTCACGTGAATATGTTGCATAGTGTAAACCAATTCCGATAACTCGAAATCGGGGGATATAGTTTCGTTTTGCAACTACAAAACATCCATCATCTACATACAACATTTAATTACACTGCTATGATCCTGGCACACATATTTCGCAAACGAAATAACTGCAACGCTGCAGTGCTGCTAGCGAAATTACAAGACTGTTGAGATTAACCATCGTAAGTCTCACAGTTCTGTGTATCGCTGCAATGGTCATGGACAGGAGTTATATTTTACCATCAGAAGAGCGTCTCGTTCATCTCATTACTATTTCATTAAAAAAAAACTCAATTAATGTTCTCTAGGCTAATTAACACATTAAAAAAAAACTTAATTTTCATTAGCTTTAGTCAGTGAATATATGCAGTAATTTTATCTTTAGCCGAGCAATTTAAAGGCGATTCTCGACACGTTGCCAAAAAAGAAAATCACCTTCTGTGCAAATAATAGACTTAATGAAAACTAGTCTGCTGTCGAGAAATTTCAATTAAGTTTTATTAGTTGATCACGAGTTAAATCAAATTCAAATAACTCAGAGATGTCGCTTAGGACAAAACTCGTTTATCAACTATAGACTAACAAAGTGGACTAGAAATGTCATTAAGGTAATTGGCTAGGTTAGTCTAGACAGTAGGATTTTTTTTATACGACGACATTAAATGGGAGGATTATGATATTCGCTGTCTATGATGTGTATGTTCTCTCGTAACTTCAGAACGATGAGGAGGATTTGTATTCGCAATATACCTATAAAATCTGTATCTATACTAATATTATAAAGAGGTAAAGTTTATGAGGATGTAGGGGGTAATATACTGAACCGATTTTGAAAATTATTTTACCAATAGAAAGCCACGTTGTTTGTAAATGTCATAGGCTATATATTAACCCGAAAAATGATGTTATGTATTGTTCTCAATATCTTTAGTTCTTCTAGTTTTCATTTGTTCTATATTTTTGTCGTAGTTATAATGAATGTTAGGGAAACTGTACACTCCTTTCAGGTTGTAAAAACAATCATAATTTTAAGTATATTTTTGTTGCGTTGTTCTTGCTTCAGGAGTTTCCGTTGAGTTTATTCAGTTTAGAAAACAAAAACAACCGGAAAAGTTAAAGCAACAACAGTTGAAAAACTAATGTACATATAAATTTATATACTGGCTCAGTCACAATTAGCCTGAGTGAGTCCACTGCTGGACATATGCCTCTCGCAAGGCATGTTCAGCTTTTTTGCTCCTGCCACTGCTAAAAATCCTAGGATATATCGTAGCTCTAGCAAGTTTTAGGGCGTCCTACGTTTTTACGGTCTCCACGCTAGATTACTCGTAACGGTAGCACTAAGCCAAAAGAAGCTCACGGTAACTTTTGTAACTCAAAATATTTAATTAAAAATATTTATTGCATACTAGCTACGCCCCACGGTGTTAACCGGGATTGCATGTTTTCGGGATAAAAGGTAGCCTATATTCTAATCCAAGGTCTTATCTACCTCCATACCAAATTTCATCCAAATCCGTTTTGTAGTTTTTGAGTGAAAGGGTAACAAACAAACATCCATACATCCATCCAAACTTTTACGTTTATAATGTTAGTGGGATTATTGGCAGTAAAAGTTTTTATCCAACAATGCAGGGCCATACTACCATTCTGTTTAACTCATAATACTTATCGAACCTACACCCAATAGCTCTTGAAGCAAACATTTTACCCAATGAGCTAACAGGGCGGATAAGCAGAGTTTTAGTATACTATTGTATGACAGAACACCGCGTGCATAGTGATCCATCTTAGACCGCATCATCACTAAACATCGGGAAAGTTCAAACGCAAGCATATCTATTATAAAAAAGAATTTAAAGTAAAACACATTTTATTAATTGAAAGTAACCATAAATAATTACGTATATTGAAAAGTAGAAACATAATTTACGAAGATTGACTTTACATTTAATAGTAAAGTCTGTCAACACAGTGTACACCAATACATTAAAAATTAAATTACTAAATTAGAAGTGTCAAGATAAGTGTTACATCAATTATTTATAGGCGAAGTCGGCATGCATTACAATTAAATATTCAGGCAAAAAGAATAACAGTCAAAAATTTTGTTAATACTAAGCCAAAAAAGTAAAAAATATAAAATGACAGTAACAATTATAATTATGACAGTGTAGTAAAATGATACCAATGTTTGAACGCTATCACGCCTGATGTTAAGTGAAGATGCGGTCTACGATGGAGCATGCCCAGAATAAACCGATTTACTCGCGACTTGAAGGCACCTAGATCGTATCTATCGGGAACACTCACTCGAGCAGAAAATTCCATTGTTTAGCGGTTCGTATGTTGAAAGTGGAATCGAACCGTTTATTCCAGTTTTTTGAACATTAACCATGAAACGGTGTCGCTTTTGTGAAATCTTGAAGCTAAAAATCTGATTTTGACATGCTCGATTTTTTTATTCTTGACAAATTAGGTGTTTGACCACAGCTCACCTAATGTTAGGTGATGGTGGTCGAAGATGGTAAAGCATACCTAACCTGGAATGGAACTGGGTCTCAAGTGAGGCTGTCGGAACACAGCGTTAGGTGCTTGGCGGCAGATTTTCACTTTAAGGGTGGTGGCTAGTCAGCAGAGTACTAGAAAGTACTATCATGTTATGATTTCCTCACGATGTTTTCTTGCACTGGCAGCTCAATCTCATTATTGGGGTTTGCATTCAACCCCCACTGGCATGTGAATCGACCGCACTAACCACTGAGCTATCATCGCTACAACTTTCGTAACCGTCATATTTTTACTTTGGTAAATGCGATGTGACACAACATTAGACCGTTGGTCCGACTGCTTTTAGAAATGCGTTCGGAACGTCGGAATGTAGCCAGAAACCAACAATTGATTAAAGAAAATGAATGCTATATTACGGCATATCTAAAAGCGCTTTCCGTTCTAGGTCACGCACCGGGTGATCCCACAGTCTCTGTGAAGACTTATAGGTCTGGTTCTTATGTCATTTCTCGTAGTGGCGATCCATCATCGCTTTACCCGACCATTGTTCTTCGGGAGCACAAAGATGAATTGATTTCCACGTACCTTACTTCGTTCTACACTCACTTCGGAAATATGAAAAGTAGCGCCACGCTTTGCCTTTCACTTTTATTGTGGATTCATTTTGGCGGCTTCATATATATATATAGTAATTTATTGAAAGTAAGGTTGAAATAAGTGGAGAAACAGAGTCGTAGTCAGAGGACTTGTTTTTATTAACAACGTTAAATTTTTATAAACTCAACTTTCAACTAACATATTTTTACGTAAAAACACCAAAATATTTCCATCCAAAAAACGTTCGAGCCCTCAGATTAAAGTAAATTCTAAAAGATTTTTCACTCGCTCGTAAGGAGATAACGCGGTGAAATCTTTTCCAATTACTACCTCGCTTGTATTAGACAAGGTAAAAGCCTACTTTGCAAATAAAGGCTGTACTTACGTAAGGTAACGTAATTGCTGTTACCTTATCTGGCGCGTTTGCGATCAAAGATTATCTGTTAGGTGCGAAGCCTGCCAAAGAATTAAATGAAACAGTGCTTCAAGTCTTAAGAATATCATGTTGAAGACATCATATTTGTTTCAAACATATTGCAATACTTTTTATCCTGTATTCCCATGGGAACGGGAACTGCGCGGGTGAAACCGCGAGGCATCCGTTTTACTCGTATTATACTTTACGTCATTACACTATTGTGATGAGTACAAATACATGATAAAAGTAAATTATTTAATTTCAAGGAGCCATTGAAGGAATGGGAGAGGTGCACTTTGCCTTTGTGGATGCGTCTGTAGCAACACCAGCGACCTCGCTACACTCAGCGGCTGTCAATGAAAACATGGATCGTGCTAGCCATTGAGCGACGAGAAACGTTCATCGCGCAAACGAAACCAATGTTGCAATAACTTTTAATTCAGAATACTTCTTTGTACGATGATAAATAATATTATTGTGGCTACCACTCTTCACACCCATCATCCTCCTCATTTGACAGCCCTGTAAGCTCATTAGTAGTATACCTACCTACTTTAAGAGCTGTATGGAATTAGTGGAAATTGAAACCACGCGTTCAGACATTTTGTGTTGTAAATAATTGTTTGTCCTATGTCTGGGTGTTCTGTATGTATTATAAGTATGTATTTACAAAAAAATCTATCAGTTATCTGACTTCCATAGTGGTCTTTGCTTAGTTTGGGGTCAGATGGCGCTGTGTGTAATAGATAGATAGAAACTGTTTATTGTGCACCGTCAAAATAGAAAAGAAGGTACAGAAAACAAAAGAATCTTATGAGCTTGTACCACAAGTAGAGCGATCTATTCCAGGCAACCAACAATGGAAACAGGTGTCCAATTTACTTATCTGTGTTGTATTCTTGGATACTGTCTCTACCTTTGCAACTTGTCGAAGATTTCCTTCTAATGAAGCTCTAATCAAATGCGCGCTCAGCCAGCGTTTCGCTTAATGTCTAACATTAAGCCAAAATACGAGTTAAGTGCCTTCATTGCTGTGATGTAATTAGTAAGGTTTATCGCTTTTTGGGGACGCATTTTATGTTGGAACCTTTTAAAGTGGAAAGGTGTTAATTTCTGCGAAATATTAAATTTGGTTTGTTTGCTTCCCAAATAAGCTTTTTTGTTTTAATTCGGAATGGGTTCTCTTTTGACCACATCCTGCTTTATGTCAAGCAACGATGTGGTCTAGGATAGGTCTGATTACATGTCAATGAATGACGAACAAAATGTCAAAATAATGTAGGCATGTCAATATAAAAAAAATATTGTCAATATAATAAAATGTCATGAAAAAAAATACAGATCAAGCTTCGATTTCCTAGTAAAATAAGTAAAATTGTATCTAGTTTTAGACCTCAAAATTTCAGTTACGCCTACTAATCATAACCAATAGGCATTTCTTACTAATCGAAATGCCTTAAGGAACGGCCTTAATAGCTTTATCTCGTCTTAATGTGAGCGTTATTGAGTTAACTATGATAAATTGAATTTATCTAACCTTAATAAGAACCTGTCTTAATTAATTTATCTGCAGATCTTCAGATATATTACCAAGTATTTGATCAAAGTTCGTTCCATAATTTATAGCTTTATCTACATGGGCGCTATACATTTTGCGTCTATTGCAGTTCATTTGAAATAAATGAAGCCGCTTTTATTATGAATCTGTTTAATTAGGTTCACAAAAGATGAGATTTTAACTAACTTATTTGGAGCGATGATAGCTCAGTGTTTAGCGCGGTCAGTTTGCACGTGGAAGGGTTTAAGCCTCAAAAATATCCTTGAGCTGCCGGTGAAGAAAAATGAACGTGAGAAAAACCATAGCATGGTGGTAGTGTACTTTCTAGTACTCGATTGGCTAGCCACCACCATTGAGTTGAAAATCTGCTGCCAAGCATCTAACGGTGTGTTCCGGCAGCCTACAACCCCACAGTTCTTACCAATGAGCCAACAGGGTTGTCGAAATATTAACTTGTTATAACAGACGAACCACGAGGGCTGGTTGTGATGTTTTATCTACTTTACTAATGTTTTATTAATTCCTGACCCTCATTCCAAAGAAAGGAGGGTCATCAAAAACGATTTAATCTCCGTATCCCAGAACAAATTGGTCGAACGTTTCTTCATTACAAATTCTGTGATAAAAGAAGAGGTTACTGCTATCGACAGCTGTCTAAATGATGGACGACGTCCGGTGAAAGTGAATCGGTCTATCTTCAGGTTTAGGACTTTACCTACAGCCGTAGAAAGCTGTTACAGCTACGAGAAAAAATAAAATAAGAACTATCCCAAATAGACGTAGATTGGAGATACCACAGCATGCGTTTATCTGGCTTGATATGAAGTCAGCTATAACAACGTTTAGTCTTGCTGAAATTGCCGCGGTTTATGCACACGCGACACTATTCAGAATTATGTTTTCCTTCACCGAAATCTCAAGCTTAGTACTAGGGTTTGAACCCACGCCTTTCAGTTTGAGAATCGACCGCGCTAACCACGAAGCTGTTATCGCTACAATTTCAATTTCTGACATTGCCAGTAAACTTATTACGCAGTGATTGATAAATTTCAATTATAGCTAAATATTTCAGTTTAAAATTTGTATTAACTGAAGATTTCTAGAAACTTGCCGCCCGAGTCCGATTACTTCTCTGAACAGTTAATTCTTGAGATGTTTTGCCAAGTACAGTGGATCTAAGAAGACGCGTAAATACTTCAGTTGAAATGAGGCTTGAAGGAGCATTGTGTTATCGATTTCAGTAAATAATTCTAGATCGGACCTTTTTTTATAAACTGTCCGAATGCTGGCCGCGGGCTTTGTCTCGTTTTGAGAAAGGTAAGACGTTGTAGTACGACAATACACCTACCACTTTTTTATTCATTGGCATGTAATCAGTCTTTTAAATCTTTTTAATGATATATTTGATACTAGCTGCGCCGCGCGGGTTTACCCGCTATATATTTTTGGGATAAAATGTTTGTTGCCTATGGGTTAATCCATGGTCTCAGCTACCTCCATACCAAATTTCATCATCGTAGTTTTTGCGTGTAAGAGTAACAAACATCCATCCATCCATCTATCGAAACTTTCACATTTATAATATTAGTAGGATGACGTTACGGAATTTGACTTGTACCTAATATTAGTCATATACGAGTATACCTATTCTAAAAAAAGTTGCTTATGTTTTACTTCAGAGTATAATGTAACTACATTTCAAAGGAATCCAAACCTACAGCGTAAAGAAGTTAAAACATTTTTTTTTTATAATATCAGTGCCTTGAGAGTATGTCAAGGGTTTTTTTGTATTTACTTGAATTCGTATAGTCATAAGGTGACAAACAAAACATATAAGCCATATCTATCACGATTTGTTTACCATTTTCAAGTGGTAAAAATAAATCTCAGCTTTTATAGCTTTTTTACACGACATGTTTACGTATTGGAAAAATATTTTTAACGTAAACAGATCAATAGATGGAAGAATCAGTCACAGTCATTATTAAATCAAATTCGGTAACAAAGTGGAGAAGCATACGTTTTATAATTGTGCGACTTTAAAAAAACTAAGCTAGGAAAGCATTGCGTTTTGTATCCGCTTTTTCAAATGCATTTGATCAGGCCGTGCAAATATTAGCTGCTATACAGCTAATAGAGTTTTGTTTATTATTTTTGTGTACCTGTATTGTTATTATTTACATAGATTTAATTGTTTTACTTACATTAAATGTCAGCTGTAAAGTTGTAATTTATTTTCAGTAAATTTGGAATTAAAAGTGTTTTAATCATGCCAAAAACTCATGCAGTTCCATTACAGATTAATTGTGCTTATATACGTCAAAACCACAGGAAGACAAGTAAGTCTGTAGCAATGATAGCTCAGTCGTTATCGTGGTCGGTTCACACGCTGAAGAGCGTCGGTTCAAACCCCAATAAGCTTGAGGAAAACATCGCGAGGAAACCATAGCATGGCGATAGGGTATTTTCTAGTACTACCACCCACAAGTCGAAAATCTGCATCCAAGCACCTAACGTTATATTCCGGCAGCCTCGCTTGAGAACCAGTTGTATGGCAGGCTAGGTGTGCTTTGCCATCTTCGACCACACCGTCACTTAACTTCAGGTGAGCTGTAATCAAAAACCTAGCTTGTTAACTATAAAAAAAACGTATTTGAAAATGCTAGGTATAAATACAGGTACATTGTTTTTCTGCGTTCCCACCAAAAATGTACATTACACTCATGTGTTGTATAGAATTGAGGCATCTACTTCGAATAAACATGTATTCGTAAATTCGTAGAATCGTCCATTTCCTCTACTTTGAGTTATTTGCCTTTGAGTTCGCGCGACACCTGGGGCGGTTCCCGAACTCCCGTGCCACGTAGGAACTGAGGCGCTTTGCAGAATATCGATGACTTACAAGCCAGTTAAGCTGGATTCACATTAGCTAAAGAAAAAAAACTATGAATGCCTTCCAAGTCACTAGTGAATCTGTTTTCTCTAGGAAAGCGTGATCTATTGTAGACCTCATCTTCGATTGCGATCAAACACCAGCGTAATAAATTATAAGCCCTTGCATCATCATTCTAAACCAGCGGTTCTCAAACTTTTATGTGTATTGTCTTGAGTCAGTGTTAAACTGTTAACTATGCTTCTGACTGACTGACTCCTTTTTCATTGTTACCAATATTTTCGCTGAGCCCTCATAGAGCCTTTGCGGACCCCAAGGGTTTCGCGAAAAACTTTTCGTATGGCGGTTCCAAAAGAACGCACCGTGAAATTTAAGCAGCGTCCTATTGTATTGCATGATATTTATTTTCATAAAAAAAAAGCATTCAGTTATGAAAAAGATTCTATTTTTAACAAGAAATTTACAAATTTATGTACGTAAATAAAAATTTGATTAACTTGTAACATTGGTGTTATTACCAATCAAATATTGTATTTGTACAGGTAGGTACAGCTGAAATGCTGTACGAGTTTGTTATGTATACGCTCAATAAATATTTTTTGTTTTCTATTTTTGTTTTTTGTGTTTTGTGTCATATTTTTTTTTTGTCAAATTGAATGTACAGATTATGCCAGCACGTAGTACATTTATATATATCCCTGTACAAAATGAAACTAAATCATAAATTATTACGTGTTCCTTACTAAAAGTTTTTTTTTTAATTATTATTGGTCATCGATACTAGTCTTCTTCGTTCTTAAAATCATAAAATTAAGTGCGCTCAGCGGGTTCAAATATATACAAACTTTGTCCTGAATTGCGAAAACAACAAACAAAAAATTAGCTAAAATCAGCTAATTCATTCTACAATGACACTTAATCTTTAGTTAAACCTATTCCAGAACACATCAAGTCGGTCCTGTGTGAATTTTACTTTATGACTCTCTAAACCTTTATGATTTATCCAACCCTTCCTAAGCTGAGGATATCCGCAAACGTATCCATTACCGAGTTTGAAGAAGGATTGAAGATTGAACATATTTTGATCTCCATCAACGCCTTGATCTCAGTTATGTTTGCTAGACTTGTCAAGCCAGCACCTAAATTATCAATTTTATTGAATTAATCTACCTAGAACTATCATGGACATCGTTCTACTAAATGTCCTGTTTGCTCAGCATTCAGAGGTTGAATACATAATTATGTTTATCACCGGGACTTAGTCGCGCACAAAATACTATAGACATAATCTTGTTTATTGACCTCCATGTTGGAATAGGACTGACTGGAGAGTGCGGGTTGCCTCGGTGAAGAATTAGAGTTGCGATCAACCCGAGAGTAAAAAGAGAGTAGAGTAGAGTTACGAGTTGTATTTTTAAAAACGTAAGGTCATCACTACTGCACAACATTATGCAACAACAACAATATTGTTGGCTAATGCATCATTGCCGAAACGTTGAGTTAATAACGTTAAATAAACAAAAATAACTTCACAGATTTTTTTGCGCGACTATGTCCCGATGATAAATATAATTATGTATTCAAAGTCATAATGCTGAGCAATCAGGGCATTCAGTAGAATGATGCCCAGGGCTGTGGGAGCTTAAAGAACACAGAAAAAAAAACATGATACAACTTTTTTGGGCAGTCGTGTAAAAAACAGCCTTCTGTTTACTAATCACTACTTACTGCATATTATAAAACAAAGGCGTCTGCCGCGTTTGTCTGTCTGTCTGTCTGTTTGTTTATGATAAACTTAAAAACACCTGAACGGGTTATCATGCGAGTTTTACCAATAGATAGAGTGATTTATGAGCAAAGTTTTGGTATATAATTTGTCAAGGTTTTGTGTAAATTGGTTAAAATATGATGATAATTGTTAGGATTCTCGGTAAAAGGTATGCCCTTTGAGATATTATAACAAAACAATGCATGGTGGGATATTCCTCTATTATAGATCAATAAAAAGTCCGCGATGATAGATAAGTCATTTAGTAGTCAGTCAGTCTCAGTCTCGACCAAGCGCTCGAAGAGTCAACACGTCCTGAGGATGCCTCGTGTAGAGGTGAAACACGTGTCGACAAAGTGGTTACTGCAGAGAGGAGGATTCTTGATTATTTTAAGTAAGATTAGGGTTTTTAATAAATAAGCAGTGTAAAATTAGTTTAATTTAAGTCTCCTCGTCACTGTTGGAACTGGAACGACGGTTAAGCGGAAATAAACTAAATATAAACATTGAACATTCAAAATGAACTTCCGCAAAGTAACGCCTGAATCAATCAATTATCATTTAGTAGTGTCAGATATTTTATTACATTTAAATCTAATTCACATGTTCGACGTATCAAGCTGATGCGACCCTACGACAGCCAAATCATGTAAGCATAATATGATCTACTACCCGTACTAAGGTGGGGCGGATTGCTAGTAATAAATAAAATCTAAGCATAAAAAAGTTTCGTTTTCAATATTTCACGGTAATGATACTAACTAACCAGCACCAAAATATGTTATCTTACGTGAGAGATGCGAATTATATGCTTATGAATTATAGATGCGATATAGAGAATAAAGATTGGTAGTTTCAATAAGCTTTGCTTTACACGAAATTTATTTAGGGCTCCCCTCAAATAGGTATAGGTAAGCTGAGGGTTCGATAACACGTCTAAACTTAAGTACAGGTCTGCGTAGTTAGGTAGATAACTTTAGTCGAAACTCGATCTGTTTGAACAAGGTAGTACAAAGCAAACTTTAGCTTTTCTTCATGAACAAAAACGAGTGAAACGGTAGGTACATAAGGCACTAGAAAGCGCTTGCGGCTGTGTTACTTACCTAAGTTTCTTTTGATCCCACTTGAAGGACTAATTAATTCCTGTGCCCAATTCTGTAACTCATTCGAGATTTCTTGCTGTAAACGTGTATAGAGTCAACGATACACGTTTAAGAATAGTTTGACAGTTAGAAACGAGTGCATCAAATATAGCGTTGCGTTTTTTTTAATGAAATGAAAAACGTTTCATTTCATTAATAAAAAGTTGTGTAAGACTGTTCACAATTTACGGTGATAAGTATTCGGTAGTATGCACTTCACAACAGTTTTGTCCTCGTGAACATACGATATTTTAGAATATAGAGATAAAGAAAATTGAAAAATGAAATTGAAATTGAAATGAATTGAACAATCACGACCGAAATACCCACTATAGAGAATGTAAAAGTAATAAGACGAACTTAACGTGTCTTCGATGGTAACATATACAGCGATAGATACAGCATAATGTACATAATATATATAGCGACAACATATGCCCATGACCATTGCAGCGATACACAGAACTTTATGTAGCAAAACAAAGTCCAGCGCAATGCTGTTTTGGCGCTGAAAGTCTCAAAGTAATGAACTTTGAGACTTTCGATGCCTATTAGGTTATTATTAGAGATGATTAAATTTGACTGTAGCGTGGAGATATACAGTTCATGCAAATACAATTCAAAACGCGCCGCGTCACGTAAACGTTACACTTGTTTGGTTCTTAATATTTTCATAGAGAATAAGGCTATATACCTACTTATAGTAGATACAATACTTATATTTTAATCAGAAAATTGCGGCGAGTACATGTGTTACATATTGTAGATAAACTTATCATAAATATCATCCGATTACTATAATATACCGCAAAATGTATAGCTATGCTATTTTATGACGTTTTGCTTAGTTTGGTACAAATCAATAAATTTCTTGTCAACTTGTTAGCTATCATTTTCTCTAAATTACAGGTCGACTTTTAATATTTAAGAAATTAAATATAAACTAAAAGTAGTTATGTGTATGGAGAAACGGACCAGCGAATTCTATGTACCTAAAAAACTTCAAAACAAAGAAGTATATGTATAAAACGAACTGCACGTAAAGGTTTTGTAGGTGACTTGATAATTGGTGACGTTTTTCTAATATACACTTTTTTTTTGAACAAATCAATTTCCTGTTTTGTCAAGATTATTTCTTAAGTACTGAAAATTGTATCCACTGCTCTGCAGTTGAACTAAGCGGTTTAAAACAAAATAACAAAGAGTTTCGAATATGATTGACGAATAAATAAACCTTTGTTAAAATATTCACTTGACAAAATTATATTCACATTTAGGTATCTATTTGCAAGCGAACGAACTAGATTTAATATATTCCTGGAATTGTAGAAACCTGTATGCATATAATATAATACTATATAAATTACCTGTCTGGTTAAAATCAAACACGAGCGGCTTGGCTAAAATAATACAACCTACGTTCGTTAGGTTAATTTTCTTCTAACTGAAATATTAAGATTTCAAAATTTTGTTGTTGACTGCTTTCCAGGATTTTCTAGTGTTTCTTATAATTATGAATACGTAGTTAATTTTAATTAAGAAACAACGAGCTTACTGTAGTTATTCTTAATTAGATATAAACAACTTTTTTCTTTAACTCGATTTTGATTTGATAAAAAAATCGATTAAATTTCGTTTCACAGAACGGGTTTTCTATAGATTTTTATTGCGAACTGAACTTAAACTGAATTGTGCCAGTATTTCAAGGTACATTTAGATTTTTTTAAATTTTTTTATCTTGTTTCCATTGGTACATGTACAAGCGTTGTTTAGTTTCAGGCTAGATGGCACTGAGTAATATATTTATTTTATTTTACATAAAAGTATAAGACGAACGATGTGCTCTCCTGATAGTTAGGAACAATCCTGTCCATGACCCAACGGTATCCAGAACTTTAAGTAAGAAAACAAAGTCCAGGGCATCTCTGCTTTAGCGCTCATCACTTTGAGATCCGATGATTAATCTTAATAATAGCCCTCTGATTTCGCTAGCTGCAGTAACTTTCTTTCAAACCTGAACTCAGTAATGGTAACGCTCTACTTGTGGCTATTTTAATAATAACTGGCTTACTGCGGCGTTACTTACATAGACGACCTCCGGCTAAGGGGCTCTAGTACTAAGTATAAACCGACTTGCCAAAATTAATCTATTGTACAACTTTTTCCTACGGCTGTGATTTATAAACTTCCCAATAATGTTCAAGTTTGCGAACTACTAAGTTTATGACTATGGCAAGGAGGGTTGATACACTACCTAAATTCCGATTTGAAAGTTTGCGTGAATTCTTCAAACCCTTGTCAATTTCAATAAAATGTGCCATTATTGTATCAAAGAAATGAGTTGGAAAACTTGTGACCTTTTCTGGAAAGTGTTTCAACAAAGAAAGAGCTTTGAACGTCATTATTCTGACAATGAAGAGTGTAAAGGGGTTTTTCACAGTCTATAACGAAGGGTGTCTAGAATAACTGATATTGCTTCATTTGGAAAATTTCATTGGTAACATTTTTTGACGGGTTTAATAAAAAACAAAATGCAGACTACAATTATTATTATCTTTGCTTGAAATAATCCGATTCACTTGCAACTTGTAGAAACCCAAATTGTATCTATCGGGACATACCCACCCGGGATTCCAGTGCACAATTTGTATTATTTTAAATTAGAAACACATACGTAATTAGTAGGTTATAAAAAAATCAAAGACACTAGTGTAGTGACGTCAGGTTACATCAATGTCAAAGTGATGTAAAGCACAAATTATCTTCTTATGGTAAGGGACAACGCCTGTCTATAACCATTGCAACCGTAACACAAACTTTGAGTAACAAAACAAAGTTTGGGACGTCGTCCTTAGTTCTTATTATAGAAAGGATGTAAAAACTGACCAAACAACCACAAGTAAATTATTTCGTTATGTATTATTTAACAAAATGTATTTTGCTCAGTTAGAAATTCTTACCACAAATTCAACATTAGAACAAAAAACAACCTAAACAAAAAATGAAAATGAGCGAAAACTAAAAAAAAAATTAAACAAAAAACTAAAATAGGCGAAAGAGATGGACACAATAAAAATCTCAATTAATAAACAGAAATTTAAGAATGAATATTAAGCAACAATGCGAGCTTTACATATTTACAATAAAAAAAGGCAGACATGGGGACTGCCGACAGAAGTGAAAACCTAAATCATGTCACATTAGCAGCCTGCATGTTGGTGACGCGAACACATAAGTTTTGCCCCTACCCAAAATCACCCAACGCGGCTAAAGTTTTCACTGCAAAAGCTACAAAGACACATGTTTTCTGGTTTGATGGTTAGTGCCAATGAAATATTGTTGCTATATTTTTTAAATAAATATTTTGTTTTGAACTGGCCTCTTATTACTTCTAAGGTACTATAATTATAAGAATGATGGCGAAAGCTTAGTAACAGGGGTCCTGTTTAAGAAATTCTAAAAATAACGATTATATTCGCCCGTCAGAATTACTGGCTTTAAAATATTAGGCAACTTATATTTAAATCGTTATTGTAAATTAGCCGTGCATTTTTTTCTCTGGTGGATTACTGGGCCGCTGCCCATCACACTAATATTGTAAGGGCGAAAAGTTGTGATTGTGTGTTTGTTATTTTTTCACGCTCAAATAGTAGGACCAATTTTGATGAAATTTGGTGTGAAGGTAGCTCACACTCTGTATTAACTCATAGGATATATACTTATACTTTTTATCCCGAAAAATGTAGCATATAACACAGCGGGGCGCAGCTAGCGTTAAATATGCTGGCAGCTAGTGTTAAACTGCTGAAAATAAGAGTGAGATTTGTTTAATCGGATATTTTTTGCTTGTAGGAATATCAGCCGAAGGCGAGGACAGTCATGAAGACATCAGCACCACAACAACAGACCCCGGCAACGTGACTGTTGTTACTGAAAGCATAGGACAGCCCTACTTTGACAACAACACTAAGCGGGATTACACTGCCGCCGTGGGACAACCCGCCTATCTGCATTGCAGGGTGAAGAATTTAGCAGATCGAGCGGTAAGTGACATTATTAACAACACCAACATCATTGGTAACGTGATTTTTGTTGCTGAATGCTTTAAGAGCTGAAGGTATTGTGGTATAAAACAAATGTTTGTTCTGTGTCTGGGTGTTCTGTTTGTATTTACAAAAAAGTATCTATGTACCTATTATATAATTTATTTGCATATAAGCTTTGCTTAGTATAGGGTCAGATGGCGCTGTGTGCAATGTCTTACGATATTTATTTACGTGTTAATACAAGGTAGGTAAAAGTATTTTGCGGTTTTAAGTTTCAACCTAAAGAAATAAGAAACATCCATACAAATACACTTTTGCATTTACAAATAATAATAACGTGATGTGATATTATATGTATGTACCTACTATATAAATCGGACAATTGATTTAAAATACTCACATGCTTTTTTTTTTAAATATATACATATACGTACTTATAAAACATACAGTACACCCAGACACAGAATAAACATTTATGCCCGTCAAAATGTTTGTCCTGTGTGAATCGAATGGAAAAGTGGGAATCGAACCCACGCCCAGCTCTTGAAACATAATATTTACTACCAAATGAGCTAACAGGAAAATCAAATTTAAGAACAAGCTTAGATGGAGTCACCACATTATCGATAGATAAAAACTCTTTATTGTACACACTATAAACAGAAAAAAGTACAGAGAACAAAATAATCTTGTCAGCTAGCAGCCTTATCGCTACGAGCGATCTCATCCAGGCAACCAATTATAGAAAAACACGATAAATGACATAAGAAACAGACGGGAGATGTTGTAACACTGATAAGAGAAATAAATAAAAACAGATTATACATATTATAATTATCACTTTTCCACCCTCAATCACGTAATTCGGCGCTTGATGAATAAAACACCACTATGTTTATACATAAACACAAGTAAAAACTATTTTGGAAAATAACATAATACGACCTTTCCACGTTTCTGTCAAAACAAGAACATTTCTGTTACGGAAGCAAAACATTTGTGTTTACCAAACAAACATAAACAAACTAAAATTGATATGTAATCATTTTCGTGTAACCATTAATTTCTACGGATAGTAATTATGTGTTACGAGTTACGCGTCTTCCATGTAATTCTATAACCAAACTACGTCGGTACCACACGAGAGCGTAGGCCGTGGTAATCCAATTATTGTACTGTCCTGGCAGTGTGGCCATCATAAATAATAAATAACGTTTTTATGGCACTGACGGACGACCGTTATAGCTATTTTTATGTAACAATGCTACTCGACATTCCCGTTATAATAATGAAAGAATAGTACAAGAATAAAGCTGTTCAATTTCTATTTCTAAGTGTTGCCACATTAAGATTTTTATTACGTACTTTTAGGAAGTTAAAAAGCTTTATTATTTATTGATTAAATTACTTGTACTCGCAAGCTTGCTATTAAAGGTCTTTTTTAGGGTACCGTACCCAAAGGGTAAAACAGGACTAAGACTCTCTAGTACTCGGCTGGCTAGCTACCACCCTCAAGTTGAAAATCTGCCGCCAAGCATCTAACGGTGTGTTCCGGCAGCCTCATTTGACAGCCATTTCCAATTTAGGTTAGGTGAGATGTGATACAACACCTAGTAACAAGTAAAAACACGTTCAGCCGTTTTTTGCGTGATTGAGTAACACACATCCAAACTTTGACATTTATAATATTAGTAGGACATTCGAATTTCAATCCAATGTCCACCATTCTGAACATTTATTTTCCTTTCGCGAAATCATAGTTTTCGCGTCCCTAAAACTATTTTGGCTTCCATTAGTTCTTTCAAAAGGCTGTTTATTTTAGTCCCAAATTAATGAGACCCTAACCTTAACTTTTCAACCTCGTCTCATTTCTATTCAAACCGACTTGTTCGTTACTGTATTACATAAACTATTTCGTAAAGTTTGCTTTTCGTGCTTTTAAAATAAACTTAATTGAAAGTTTAGTTCGCTCGCTGAATAAATCCTTTTCACAAATACATCGAGTATCCACTAGCATCGTTAGAAATTAACAGAAAACAATCTTGATACTTGGTTGTATTTTTCGTTTCAAAATATACTTTAACGCGCTGCAGTAAAGTTGGTAATGACGCGAATAGGTTACTAAATATATAAGTAAATATATAAGTAAGGAAATATTGTGTCGCTCACCTTTGGATCAGGCACGACAGGTTAAGCTCGGTGTTCACAATATTAGTCACTCTCGAAGCAATATATTAACGTAGCTTAAGGATGTTTTAACAGCGAATGTAGCATAATCATTTGTAAAAATTGTTCAGTGTCGTAGAAATGTTTACGGTACTGCGCAAGAAAGCAGGTGAAACATGTTTCCTGGTCTATTTATGCATTTATGTATTTTTTTTAGTTCTAATACAATCTAAAACCGGATATAATGAGATAGAAAAGACCGTATTTATACGCTCTTTCCTAGTTGCTAAAAGCTATATTGTCTTTTTACCCACGACGGAACGGAGACGGTATATGCGTTTGGGGGAGAGGATGTTTGTTTGTGCAAGTCCATGTTGCCATGTTGCACATTTCAACTTGTGGGTGGGAGCTAGCCAATTTTCTAACGATGGTTTCCTCTATCGGTAGCTCAAGTTCATTATTGGGATTTGAACTGACGTTCTTTGGCGTGTGAAAAACGATTGCGCTAACCACTGATTTATCCTAATATCTTGGATTTGAGGTATTTTAATAAGAGTATGTGTTAATTTGTGCATGCCCTCTTTATTATAAAATGAGTTTATAGCAATTAAAGCCAACGTGTCATTTTTTTTTATAAAAATACATAGTTTAAAGTTTGACTGCCTTCTCACCTGATGTTAAGTGATGATGTGGTCTAAGGTCTACCACGTTTGCCTAGAAGATACCGATTCACTCTCAACATGAAGACACCCAGATTATATCCAACGGGGAACACCCACATAGGCAGCGCATTCTAATGTCTAGCAACTTAGAATCAAATCGTTTCGTTCGAGTTTTTGTAACATAACATAACGTTGTTACAGAATACCTATTAAAATACTTCA
Organism: Biston betularia; assembly: GCA_905404145.2. NCBI lineage: Eukaryota > Metazoa > Arthropoda > Insecta > Lepidoptera > Geometridae > Biston > Biston betularia. The sequence continues at coordinate 6,049,596 of FR989877.1, forward strand.
GAATTTCTGTTAATAATAAAAGTGAAATTCTTTTCATAATTTTGCAGCTCTGTTGGCTCATTGGTAGTCTATCTGCCTTGAACTGTAGGGCGTGGGTCGGACTCCCACGCAGGACAAACATTTTGTTGTATAAACAAATATTTGTTCTAAGTCTGGGTGTTCTATATTTATTATAATTATGTATTTACAAAAATCAGTTATCTGACTGCCATAGTACAAGCTTTGCTGAGTTTGGGGTCAAATGGCGCTGTGGGTAACATCATACGATATTTATTTGTTTAATTACTAGCTGCGCCTCGCGGTGTTACCCGCTACATGTTCACGGGATAAAAAGTAACTTATGTGTTAATCCAAGGTCTCAGCTACCTCCATAACAAATTTCATCCAAATCCGTTCAGTAGTTTTTGCGTGAAAGGGTAACAAACATACATCTATTGCACTCACAAACTACTATTGCAGTAGGACTTTATTCTGTACAGCTGAATCTAAGTCCCCGTCAGACGAATGTTAAGAACGTCCAGATAAGAAAAAGTCATTTATTTCAATGAAAAATTGCCTTCACCGCTGCTCTCCGCAAAAACTTGTAGCTGTCACCCGTATCTATGATGTATTCCGCTGAGCATTTGCTTGAGTTATAAAACGTTTTATATGTTGTAGTGAATTTTTGCGACGTCAAAAGATTTTTGTACTTCAAAGGGTATCGAGAGCTTTGATATTCGATCAGAAGGGTTACTGTGTAGGCAAGAAGGTATTGTGTTTCGCAGAATCTAAATGATTTCACTGTGGAAGAAAACCAAGTTTTAATTTTATGTTTTTTTTTTTTATGAGTTTGACTATCGTTATGCACAGTATTTGAATACTCATTAAGAATTTTAGACACTATGGCATATGAAAATATGTGCATATTTGAAAGTTGTAACGATGATAGCTCTACTTCTTCTTTGATTTTGGCATCGCATTTTGTGCATTTACCAGTCAAGTGTATTTATAGTTAAAAAGTAGCCTAAGTCGAGTCTTGATCAAGTCCAGTCCGTGTCAGTCAAATCCTATAAAAGTCATGCTTTAGTAAAGTAGTGGCGACTTTACTATAGGCTTCGATGGAGTTTTGGCAACACGAAAAGTCATGTTTTACCGCATTATTATATCACTTTCCCACACTCGCGCTTGGAAGTTGTGGCGGAAACGCGGAAAGAGTCGTGTCGCTCACCCTATTGTACTTTTTTACAAAACCGGTGTTCGTTTGAGTGTTTATGTATAGAGATAGTGGTGTTATTTTTACCGTACCGATGATAGCTCAGGGGTTAAAGCATTAAGGTCAAACGCCAGAGGTAGTGGATTCAAACACCATGGATGAGCTTGAGCTGCCGATGAAGGAAAACATCGTGAGATACCATAGCATGGTGGTAGGGTACTTTTTAATACTCAGCTAGCTACCACCTTCAAGTTGAAAATCCGTGTGTTTACTATCTTCAACTATACCATTTACATCAGGTGAACTGTGGTCAAACACCTAGCCATAAAAAAGCTACAGTATGTTAGCCTCAGTTAAAGTGTAAAGCTACAGCTTGGAAACCAATACGTATGTAGCAGAATATACTGGTTATTTTTGTGGGTAAATTAACTTAATCATCATACATATCTACTTGGTGGTAGATCTCATTAGCAGGAGGTCATCTAGGTAGGTACCACCGCAGTACCAGATATTCTGCCGCCAAGCAGTAGTGTGTAAACATTACTGTGTTCCGGTTTGAAGGGTACTGCAGCTAGCGAAATTACTGGGCTGTTGAGACTAACCATCGAAAGTCTCAAAGTAATGAGCACCAAAGCAGCGATGCCCTGGACTTTGTTTTGTTACTCAAAGTTATGTGTATCGCTGTAATGGTCATGGACAGGCGTTATCTCTTACCATCAGGAGAGCGTCTCGTTCGTCTCATTATTTGTCACATAAAAAAAAAAATCTTGAAATTCTATTGTTCTATATAGTAAAAAATCTATTTGTCTAACTAAAACCAATTAAAGACCTCGAGTAGTTGTTGTCTTCAGCGTTAATTCCTTTATAAAACTGAATGTCAAGTTTTTTTCAACTTTTTTAAAATATACTTGAAACAGCAATTATTTCGATAAAATACACATCATTATTTTCTAGCTTTCAATAGTACTTTGATTTCAAGAAAATAATGGTCATGAAAAATAGTTTTTTATCAAAATAAGCAGTTTTCATGTGATGCGTTTCATTAGTGGTTGTCCTTAGAAACAGATCGTATCTAAGCCTTAATTCTTAGGTTTCTATTTCAAACCTTTTTCATCAAAGACTTTTTTCAGAATCTATATACCTAATTAAATATCTTAGATCATAGAAAGAAGTCTAGAATAAAAGTATAATGACTGCCCTAGTAGATTCTTTAGTAGTGTAAATGCTTCAAGAGCTGTTGGGGTTCGATTCCCAACGGGCAAAAATGTATGACGAACATGAATGTTTGTACTGTCTGGGCGTTTTGCATATATTTACAACAAAAAGAATGTTATTAATTTATATTAATATAAATATTCTATCAATTGTCTGGTTTCCATAGTAAAATAAGTACTAGTACTAGAACTATTGACACAAGTGGTGGCTATAACCAAGAGCGTCCTCTTCCAGGCATAGTTCACTTTTCTATAACTATTTTATTAACAAGCAGCTCGCCCAGGCTTCGTACGGGAAAACATAACTCGATTAAAAATATAGGTCCAGTAGTTTCGGAGCATATTCAATACAAACAAACAAAAAAATTAATCTTTCCTCTTTATAACTATTTATTAGTGTAGACGTAGAAGACAATTGTAATATTTAGGCATAATTATTGCGGACTTTTTTGTAGCTGTCAATTTGCTCTATAAAACGTCACTGATTTTTTTGCGTATGCTAAGTAAGGGGGTTTTCAATTTTTTCTCAGGTTGGGTTACATTATTGAATTTTTCATGTCGATCTTTAATTGTTTTTTAAATAACCTATAGCCTATGTCCATCACGGACAATGTAGCATTCTAATAATGAAAGAATTATTAAGATCGGTCCAGTAGTTTTGGAGCCTATTCAATACAAACAAACAATCAAATCTTTCCTCTTTATAATATTACTAATAACATTATTAATATCTAACTTTAGCTTAGTTAACTAATGACCCTGTCTGTGACATTCAAGCTGTCATTTAATAAAATTATTCACATTTACACAAGCATGATTGTTTTTAATAAATAATGTACATATAAGTAACAGCGAAATGTACATTGCGTTCCTAATCAAATGTGAAACCACTAGCTAACTAGCCCCACATTCAACAAACAGTACACTGCACACAATATGCGCAAATCCGACCAACTGTGTAGAGAAACACGAATGATTTTAATGAAATTATTCGAATGATCAATTGTTTTCACGAATTTTGATTCGAATGATTTTATATGTAGTACACTTAAGATTAGGAAAAAAATAAAATTATGAGTTTAAAAATCTATAGCCCGACTGCGAATAAAATACCTATAATCAAAAGAAGATATCTTTTTAAACCAATTTATTATACTTAATTAAATTTAAACATATAACTTCAACATATTTTTGTAATCCCCTTTTAATTTACTTTATTTAAATACCCTACTTGACAGGTTTGATTAATAAACGCACTACTAATTCGCGCCAAAAATCCCTTTTTTTTCATTCGTCTAATTACGCTTGGGTTATTGAGACGAATCGAACAATACCATCCATTAGGCCGTTTGGAAGACATGGACGTAATAAAGAAACTTACATACATACAACATACCTACTCGCGAAAAACATACCTACATAACCCTTTCTTCTTTTTTAAATCCATATTAAGATAATGACTTGTTTTCTAATTTCAGATACGATTTTGAATTTTTGGTTATTTAGTTTATTATGTGTAAAGCTTTGAGATCAGTTCTATAGACAAAACTTTTGATGATTTTTTATTTACTTTCATTGTGGGACAATTCAGAAAACTGACGATAGCAAAATCGAGAGATGCAACATCCCGATTATTTTTGAAATACTATAATATCTTGCCTATTTTAGAATTTTTTTGTTAGATTAGTATCATGCTTTATCTTAAATTTTATCTATTTTTTAATTTTCAAAGTCTTTTAGAAAAACTCTTTGTTAATGATTTAAAGTAATTACCGATAATCGAATATGTATTGCAAATATTTATAACTATTATTTTTCAAGCCAATTATTTCGAGAATTCGAATGAATTAAAGCCAACCCTAACAGTGAAGCCAGCTTGTTTCAGCTTAGTACACAATACCTATCATGTTCATTCTAAGTTTCCAACATACTATTTCACGAGTACGTTTGTTTAGCGATGATAGCTCAGTGGTTAGCGTGGTCGGTTCACACCCCAACAATGAGTTTGAGCTACCGGTGAAGGAAGAAGTCGTGAGGAAACCATAACGTGGTCATAGGTAACACATAGCGTGTCCATAGCGGCGTGGTCGACTGGCTAGCTACCAGTCTCATGTTAAAAATCTGTTGCGAAGCACCTAACACAGTGTTCCAGCAGTCTCACTTGAGAGCCAGTTCTATTCCAGGTTAGGTGTTTACCATCATCGACGACAACGTCACTTAACATCAGGCCAATCACTTAGCCTGTCAACCATAAAAACAACTTCTGCTTCCGCGTAATGTATAGGTGAACTAATAAAATTAGTAATTTAGAAAAGACGTCATGTGACCAGAATACTGAACTTTGATCAAAAACTTAGCATTGCCATTCAGCGTGACAATGCTACCAATAATTGATTGATTATACGCCTGAAGCAATCAATTATTGATACTTTGCGGTTGTTCATGTTGAGTGTTCAAGGTATAATTACATTTAGTTTATTTCCGCTTAACAGTCCTTTTAGTTACAACAGTGATGAGGATTTAAATTTAAATAACTTGAAAACAATTTAAAAATTAAAAACTTATCCGAAAATTTACTTAATATCTGTTAGCGCCACTCAGAGGCGCTACTTTCTTTTCATTCCTACCCTCATTTTCCCATGAACGACGACTATCTGTGTTGAACTTCGTGGCGATGAGACACCACTGCGTAAGCAGTCTGCCGTTGACCCTCGTCATCGACGGATATGCGTTTTCTATTGACCCTCGTCAACAACGGAAGTGTACTTGTGAATACGTTTGCCCGCAACACCGCTTATCGCTCGCTCATCCTCTCGAGCGATCGTACCACCGCACGGGATACAATTCCCGCAGGAGCCTAAGGTTCCCCGCGCCCGCATCACTACCCGCAAATACAGTCCACTACTCCAGATTCGAGATTACCTAAAACCAGGTGACGCAGCTCTGCACATCAGCCCGGAAACCAAGTAAGTCGTTGTTTCATTCCTCTCTTACTCACCCCTCCGTGTTGCGCGCGCTCTGCCATAATATTTGGTGGCCGCGCTAACACAATCTAAAACTAAAATTTGACATAAACATAAAAACTAAAACAAATTAATTAAAAAACTAATTGAAATAGAATAACCACAAGTCTTTATATCATCTTCTCGTTGCAGTAACCACTTGCCGACAGGTGTGTCGTCTCTACACGAGGCATCCTCAGGACGTGTTGACTCTTCGAGCGCTTGGTCGAGACTGAGAAATGCTACCAATATTCTGGCCACATTTCTCTTTTCTTGTGGAATCTTAGGTTAGGTTTTTTAAAATATAAAATGTAAATAATAATAGTTACCTATGTATTAATAGTGATAATTTTGAGTATAATCAGTATGTCGTAACTGATATATTGTATTACATTTTACACGTGGCTGTACCAAACTTCCAGAAAATATATTTAATGTAAAAGGCATTTACGGACCTTGTTTTAAGAATAAACTATTTTTTTTTGTCGTGAAGCAATTGGCTTTAGTGAAAATTAGCTTTTTCAGAAAGTTAATATCATTTTAATATAATATCGCTCTTTGAGCGATTGCAATATTAATAGCAGTTGTAGTTAACCATAGATCGTTTTTCTAATTTTATATGGCACGTGTTACATCTTTTATGTTTTTTTTAATGGTTGACAAGCTAGGTGTTTGATCACGGTGTGGCCGGAGATGGCAAGGCACACCTAGCCTGGAATGAAACTGGCTGTCAAGTGAGGCTGCCAGAACACACCGTTAGGTTCTTGGCGGCGGATTTTCAACTCGAGTGTGGTAGCTAGCCAACCGAGTTCTAGAAATACTCTACCATGGTGGTTATGGTTGCTAAGGTTTCCTCACGATCTGACCGCAATCGCTCTTTTGAGAACCACGATTTTGAGGTCTTTTGCCCACACAGCATCCTCGCCAGTCTTAATCTACGATTTGGCTGGAAATGATGTTTTTTTTAGTATCTAAATTGAGCACATTCAAAATAGAAGAGCATAGATATATTAAAAACGTACGAGTCAAATACTGCTATGTTTGTCTTATAAAAAAATGAGAACAAACAACACGCTGCCGAGCTGTGTTTGCCAGTATAAAAGTATACGAAGACTTACGTAAACGGAATACATGAATATTTTCGTTACAATGATGAGAGCACACTGAGAGTAACCCTGACAAATGAAGATGTCTCCGTCTTTTACACGTTTGATACAAGTGTTGCTAGCTAAATTAAGCATTTTTATAATGACATAGAATTCAAATTACTGTGTTGGTATCTATATTTTTAATGGCACCTACATAATATTTAGGATTCTTTAATCTTCAATGTTGTACTAAATCAATTGGGTTGTGATCCATAAAGTCGATTAGTCTCTGTGTCCAGAGTTGTCTATGGTTGTACTGAAACCAAAGCTTATAGTAACATGTATTTTATTTAGATAAAATATTAACACACTCATAACATTTACATTATTATAAGTATTATCAATAAAAAAAGATTTTTGAAAATGTTTTTTTCAGGAAATAAGTCACTTTATTTTCTTTTGATTTTGAGAAGGGAATAGCTATAGTCCACCACGATAACCAAGTGCAAGTTCATAGACTACACCCATCTCTCCATTGGTTGCATGTTAGGGAATTAGTAGTAGTAGTTAAATCTTTGAATTTTGAAATGTAGTCGTTTGTGTGTCCTGGTTACCTGGGGATGATGACAATTCGTAAAAACTTTCGTTAAGTTTTCGATAATAGAATGCATAAAAATGGATATGTAAACGCGGGCCCCCTTCGCGGGCCTAAACAGCAAATAAATGCGGCCGTTGTTATTTTCAAAATATTTCGGTTTTAAAAATTTGACGGAATTTTAATCGCAAATTGTCTTGCTAGATTCTCATAAACATAAAATTTCGACATGTCATTATTATTGTTATTTTTATTTTTCTAATCTTTTATTTGTAGTGTGTTTTTTGTTGTTGTAGTGTTGTGTGTGGCAAAATAAATGTTTTCTTTCTTTCTTTCTTTCTTTCTTTCTTTCTTTCTTTCTTTCTTACATGTCTCAATCAGTCTGTTTATCATGTTGACAAAGTAAGTACATCATTCCCAACAGTGAACAAACTGGTCATAAATTTGTAAGTTAGTATTAGTAATGCTCACTCTTTTTATACAAACTCATTGGGTCTATTTAAAAGTTTTGCATTTTTCATACGTCTCTTGGTATACAGCAATCTTAATAGCTGTAAAGTTACGTTTGTCTCCGAAACGCTAGTGTGGGTAAAGACGAGCCATTCACAAACTCTTTACTATAAACTACGCTTTATGTGAACCATGCTTATATTCTTATATTGTAGAAATGTCTTCTGTACGGGGGTTGTGTTTTATACGGTTTTGTATTTGCAAATAAATGTAAGCTATTTGTTTGGCGTGCCAATAGTTTGTATACGATTTGGCATACAAAGATACCTAATTGTAGGGGAAGTTGAAGAAATAAGTAAGGATATAGGTCTACCTACTTAACAAACTTATTTTGCCTTCCTTATTCTGCTACTGGTAGCTTAACCATTTGAATTATAATTTGAGTGCAGCAGGCATTTTAAAAAGTAAAAAAAAATAAACCAAAAAACCATTTTGGTTTGCCTCTTTGTTGTCAATTATGGTTGGTTTGGTTTATTTTGAAATGATGAATTTGAGATTAGGATAGCAAAAAGTTAATGACACATAAAGCAGATGATTAAAAAAGGAAAAATTATACCTACTCCCATCAGTCAGAGAAAATTAAAGGTCGAAAATCTATTTACCGACTTTTAGCGTTAAGCACGACATATACCTTCTTGGTAAAAAAAAATATCTTTTAAATGATCTATGATTTTCTGCTAAATGGATAACTTTGCATCTGAGTGATGGCCGTTTTGTTAATAAATAGGTCCTATTCCATTGTACATTCGAATGCCGATTTAACGAAGCAGTAGCGTGTAAACATTACTGTGTTCCGGTTTGAAGGGTACTGCAGCTAGCGAAATTACTGGGCTGTTGAGACTATCCATCGAGAGTCTCAAAGTAATGAGCACCAAAGCGGCGATGCCCTGGACTTTGTTTCGTCACTCAAAGTTCTGTGTATCGCTGCAATGGTCATGGACAGGCGTTGTCTCTTTCCATCAGGAGAGCGTCTCGTTCGTCTCATTACTTTTTACATAAAAAAAAAAGAAAAAAAAAAGACTCGACAATTTTAGCTTTTGTCGGTCACAGAGTGACACTGGCTATTACTTCAAAAAGAAAGAAGTTATTTATTTGTGGGCATTTGTTTTTTTCTTCATTTAAACTTGTTTTGATTTATGTCTTGAAAACTAAAACATAAAAATACATCAATATCTTTTTTAAAGGTTAGGTACTTTGCTATCCATAAAATTTATTGAAAACAATGGCGCCTTTAGTATAATATTATCACCAAAATTTTTACACATTTTTTTTCTAGTTAATAATAAGTAAATATGCGTAACGTTCTTTTAAATAAAAAAAAATACATAACCTTTTTGACGACCTTTAGCGGCTCAACGGCCTTAGGTAAGCAAGTCTAGATATAATGTACTTACGCTTGTGTAGCTTTGATGGTTTAAATGAATAGGTAAAGGCATAAACCTCCCAAATCCTTTGAAGTAATACCGCAATGAATAGCTGACATATCTACATTGCCGAGAGGATTTGTCTCTTAGAACAATATAGTAGTTTGCGAAATGTGGAAAGCAAGACATTTTGATTGTTGTTCGTAATATTTTGAGAATAAAAACACTTTGAGGGTGTTTTTGTAAAATTCAAACTTAAAAGGTGCATAAGAAATACCTACTAAGTACATTTTACTTTTTTTATTTGCATCGGCACCTTTAAATCTGCATTTGACTACCAACCGCCTGATGATTAGCGCTGATGACGTGGTCGAAGATATAGCACGCAGACTCAGGAGACACCTTTTTACTCTACTACATTTAGTTTAGATTATTTTATTTATTAAACCTTCATATTGATAACTAATACAAACTTCTTACAAAACATTTAAATCAAATGTGCTCTGTTTTGAAGAAAGCACAAGTGTTTGGTTAAGGTTAATTTTAAATTTGTCAAGAATATTTAAATATATTTCTTGCTGATATTTACAGACAAATTTGCTTTTTTTATTTGTAAATGTAAGGAGACGAACGAACCGCTCACTTGATGGTAAGAGATAACGCATGCCCACGTAAACTGTAGCGACACAGAACTTTGAGTGACAAAACAAAGTTCAAAGTATCGCTGCTTTGGCGCTCAATACTTTTAGACTTTCGATGGTTAGTCTCAAGAGCGCTGTAATTTTGCTAGCTGCAGTAGCCCTTCAAACTGCAACACACTGGTGCTTGGCGGCAGAATATATGTTACTGGGGTGGTACCTATATAGTGATGGTGGTATTTAGCTGGTAATATTTAATTACTGTAATTTTTATCAAAAAGGTTAATAGGAAAATAATGTTTAAAGCTATACTTTTTGTACTAGACTTTTTGATGATCCCTAATTACACATTGAACATTTCCCCAAGTTTTTCATAAGTACATATACCTATATTTACGTAACCCAGTTTTGTTGAACTGACATAATTGTCAAATTATGTAAGATTTGGAACGTAATTTTCCTCATTTACAATTTTACTTTTTTAATTAACATCATAAAAGGATTTCCGTATTCTCAGAAATTTGGATTAAATATAATTTACTATTTACTGGCTAGTTCAAACATTTTAGTGTTGAAAGTTATTAATAATACATGGTTGTATAAGTAAACGAAAAGTATTTTTACTGTTTTTTTTATATTTTACGTTTTATAATCTACAAGTTTGACTATATCTCACATGATGTGAACTGCCGGTGTAGTCGAAGATGGTAAAGCACAGCTAGCCTGGAATAGAACTGACTCTTAAGTGAGGCTGCTGGAATACATCGTTATATGCTTGGCGACAGGGTGGTAGCCAGACAAGTACTAGACAGTACCCTACCACCATGCTATGGCTTATCATCACACATCGCTAACCTATGATCGCAAAACACAAAAAATTTGGGCGCAGTAAATGTTAACATTATTACTATTCATGATAATTATTAAGCGTAGCATTTTTTTTTAATTTGTGACATATTTTTTTGACGTTCTCTTTTGTACTTTCCGAACGAGTATGATCATGAATAGATATGAAAGATAGGTACATGATCTAGGAATATGAAATGTTGTTTAAAAATCATAATCTTGCCATCACCGTTTTACAACAGCACGACCAGAAGCTCGAGCAAAAGACACCCTCTTACAGTGGAACTTCCCTTTAAACGCACAAAGCGTTTCCAAAACACGTTCCTTGTAAGAACTGCTGATGTGTGGAACTCGTTGCCAGCGTCTGTGTTTCCAACAAAATACAATCCGGGGTTGTTCAAGAAGAAGGTGAATAGGTATTTTCTAGGCAAGCGTGCTCCATCTTCGGCCACATCGTCGCTTTCCACCAGGTGAGATCGTGGCCAAACGCAGGTCTAGTCCGATGTTAAAAAAAAAAAAAAATCTTCAAGATTTTTTTTCATGTGCTCTCATGATGGCAATAGACAACACCTGCCCACGAACGTTGCCGCAATACTCAGAAAAAAATTTACAAAAGTCAGGTCATCGTAGATTTGATGCTCATTACTTTGAGACATTCGATAGTTAGTCTAGTTTCGCTAGCTAGCTACTCCTTGGTTTCAGACTATCTGATACGGCAGTGGCACCTACCTGGACGACCTTCTGCTAAGAAAGCCTCCATACATACGATTACTCATAGCTATAACAGGGTAGTTTGTTACCCTAGCTTTAACTGCGAAACTTACCCCATACTAATCACTACATTATTAATTGGTTTCATTTACACGTCTACGAAACCCTAAACCATTTGTCGGGCCGTAAATTTGATACATGTATGCTATAAATATAATTAGAATTTCTACCAAGAGTAGAGTAATGTCCTAATTATTATAAACTTAATATTCTACTAAATTATTTGAAATTATATTATTTATAAAAAAATAAAGTTTTAATTATGCAACTTTAATTTAATTAAATTAATGTTGATTTTTGTTCCCAAGGTTGGCTCTAGGCGGAGGAACTCTTTAACGTTCCACATAAACATGAAATTTCTTATACAGACATATGGCATGATATGCTCATTTTAAAATGCACTATTATCTGGCTGCAGTATAAAATACTATTATATACTTTTTTTTTGTAAATACAACGGATTAGCAAGTTGAAGTGGCAGTGGGCAGGGCACATTAAGGCATTCAAAAGGCATGTTAATAGAATCTTAAAAGGTCGGCAACGTATTTGTGGTACCCCTGGTATTGCAGATATCTATAGGCGACGGTGATTGCTTAACATCAGGCAACCCGTCAGCTTGTTTGCCCCCTGTGGCATAAAAAAAAAAAACATAGCACGCAGAACTGATGGCCGATGGGGCTGCAAAGTTCTGGAGTGGAGACCACGGACCGGCAAGCGCAGCGTAGGACATCCACCCACAAGGTGGACAGACGACCTAGTAAAGACCGCAGGAACGCGCTGGATGCGAGCCACTTCCAACCGGTCTTTATGGAAGTCAATGGGGGAGGCCTATGTCCAGCAGTGGACGTCCTACGGCTGAAATGATGATGATGATGATACGGAACACACAGACAAAACAATTAACGATTTTTATTTAAATTCTGAATTGTATTTGATTTTAATATTGTGACTTGTATAACCTAGTTATTAATAAATGAGTACGACGAAATTATGAAAATAGATTCATTACTCAAGAAATCAAATCAAAATCGAAGCCGTTTAAATGTATTTGGAAAATGTATTTTTGGCATAAAACATTAAGTGCTGTAAAATATGGTGGTAATGCTATAAATATTGAATGTTCAAGGTATACGAGTATATCTAGTTTATTTCCGCTTAACAGACGTTCCAGTGCCAACAGTGATGAGGACTTAAATTAAACTAGTTTAACACAGCTTATTAATTAAAACCTAATCTTACTGAAAATCTAGAACTAATTTGACATAAACTTAAAAATATAATTTGACAAAAATTTCATTGAATTAACTAAAAATGTAATTAAAATAACCATAAGTCTTAAAATCCTCCTCGCTCTGCATTAACCACTTGCCGACACGTGTTTCGCCTCTACATGAGGCATCCTCAGGACGTGTTGACTCTTCGAGCGCTTGGTCGAGACTGAGTTACTCAGAAGTAAACTAGATATATACCTTGAACATTCAAAATGAACATCCGCAAAGTAACGCCTGAATCAATCAATTATCAATAAATATTTTTTATAATTACCTTTACAAATTTTGCTTCGATGTATTCTGAAATTATTGTCCAAATTAATTCGCTTGCCCAACTGCCAATTTAATATGAGCCGTGCAAAGTTTCCTCTACACTCCGGATTTCATGTTAATTTTGACGTCTATACTGTTGAACTTGACGATTATTTCAAAATTACTATTGCGATAAAGTTTAAAATGTTACCAGAGAATTATCTTTCTAACGAATAAAGAATAATTGAAATCGGACTCCGCGTTTGCTAGTCTCAACTATTTCGATATTTATCAATGTCACTAGAGTGACACAGAGTAGATAAGTAAAGGTTAAGTCCGCATATGCCCGTATACATATTATTAATTAGTAAACGCACACATAGTTAACATAAATACACAAATAGCATCAATATTTTTATAGATAAATACGAAAAAACGAGTTTTTACAAGGAATTGTGCGGAATAAGAAACGAACTAGGTATACCCTACATTATTGAATTCTTTTTTTAGTAGCCAATCCTTTTTTTTTAAATATCATATGACATTGCACACAGCGCCATCTGACCCCAAACTAAGCAAATCTTGTACTATGGAAATTAGATACCTACTTATAATACATACAGTACACCCAAGCACAGAACAAACATTTGTTACATCACAAAATGGTTGTCCTGGGTGGGAATCGAACCTACGCCTTTCAGCTCTTGGAGCAGACATACTACCAATGAACCAACAGGGCTGTCTGTCATTCATTCACACAATAGCAATGAATTAGGTAGTGTTTTTCATAGAATCAGCCAACAAAAGAGAGCTATTATAGTTCACGGTTGCCGTTAAATTGGGTAAAAGCTATAAGAGATCTATTAGTGGCACGCAACTTAGCTTTGCACAAAGAATAAGGAAAGCAATAGAACTCCAAAACGGTAGTCCTTAATACATAAAGTAGCCGCCATTGTACGAGTAGTTCGTAAATTTTGTAATATAATTATGTATGTATGTGAATAAAACGCATGATTTTATTTTGCCCAACGTATGCGTATGGCCATACAACGCGGCAATGGGGCCAGAGTTTTGGGAACAATTCCCATTGATAGCGGCCTCTAAGATTAGTTATCATTATTAGTTAATATTTTAAATGTTGCTTGTCTTATTTACTTTACGTCTATTATGTATGCTTGTAAGTATGTTTTGTTACCCGCAACTTCATCCGCGTGAAATTTAACTAAAAAAAAGTAATTATCCAGTTAGTAAATCTGTATTTCTCGCAACGAAATACCTTAATATTTAACTTTACCCTTAATATTTAAGTTGCCGTCAAATTAGATCAACCCTCGTCGCTATTGTAACCAAAAAGATTTTAAAGCGAATACACACTAACTAACTAAAATATATCTCTTGAATATTCAAAATGGACTTCCGCCTTGACTTAACGCCTGAATCAATTAAAAGGATTGTTTGCTGATTGTTTTTTTTTCGCGATTTTAGCGCTGTGTTCAAAGTAAAATTTGTTTATAAGTGAAAGAAATTGTCTCGGTACATACCGAAACTTATAACATTGTGAAGACACTTGTTATGTACAAAGTGTTTTTAGTAGTCAAAGTTCATGTTCAGTGTCTTCATATAGAAACTTTTAAATGTTATAGTTGAATCGCAAAACAAAACAAAAATAATAAAATTTAACGTTACCCAAAAATGAAAGCAATTTTATTACAAAACCGTACATAACAAAGTGTTTTTACCCACAATTTAGGGAAATTGAATCAGGATACGGGTTTCAAGCACGATATATTAAAATATTGTGTTATCTGCGCCAGTATACTCATTTACCGATTTAATATTATTCCACTCGTCTCTTCACTTGACGGTAGATATCCTTAGCAGGAAGTCGTCTAGGTAGGTGCCACCGTAGTACCAGATATTCTGCTGCCAAGCAGTAGTATGTAAACATTACTGTGTTCCGGTTTGAAGGATACTGCAGCTAGCGAAATTACTGGGCTGTTGAGACTATCCATCGAGAGTCTCAAAGTAATGAGTGCCAAAGCAGCGATGCCTCGGACTTTGTTTTGCAACACAAAGTTCTGTGTTTTGCTACAATGGACATGCGTAATCTCTTACCATCAGGAGAGCGCACCGTTCGTCTCATTACTTTTACATTTTAAAAAAAACGCGGATGAATTCGCAGCACTAGTAATAATAATGGAAAAATGGTTCAATAATTATGACATTCCTTAACTTTTAATTTTGAACATTATTTTGTGTGTTATCAGTCATTACCTATAATTACAGTAACAGTTTTGTTTGTTTTTGTTATGTTAATGAGTATGGTGAATATAATCATGGTGATCCGAATAAATAAATACATTTTACGCATCTATAAAACCTTTTCACTACTAAACTTTTTTTTTTTTTATGGCACAGGTGGCAATTAAGCTGACGGGTTGCCTGATGTTAAGCAATCACCGTCGCCTATAGATATCTGCAATACCAGGGGTACTACAAATACGTCAAACTTGTCAGAACTTGATGAAAAGTTAAGTTGAAAACCGCGGGACGATACTGGAAACTAATATTTATTTGAAATTGCTGTCAGTTCCAAAGAAATTCGTACGAAATTGTAATAGAGGTATTAATTGAAATTTACTGGTATTCAATCAGCTGCTACCAGGAATGTTATTTAATTTATGCTTACTTCGAGCTTATTATGTCGATTCCAGGTAACGGTTTATACAAAACTTAATCAGTTTTTGTACGGGTAGTTAATTAATTACTGTATACCTGATAAAATAAATAATTAATTAATCATATTTATTGGTTCATATAACAAATAACAAAATAGCTGCCTACCTATTTTTTTTTGTAAGAGAAAAGTGTACCTACTATAAAAAGTGGTGGTTGTGAGTCACCATTTTTTAAAATTTTACAAACCAACCTAGTTAAAATGTATATGTACTCATTTTGAAAACACTATTAGGAAATAACAGGTAAAACTACACTCTTAGAGACAAGTTTATTCCGATGTATACATACGTTAATAAACAAATAAAAATGTAAAAAGCTTTTTTTATGTGAATGTAATGAGTCGAACTAGACGCTTTCCTGATGGTAAGAGCACCTCCATAACCATTGTAGCGATACACAGAGTTTTGAGTACCTAAACAAAGTCCAGAGCATCGCTGCTTTGGTGCTCATTACTTTGAGATGGTTAGTCTCAACAGACCTGTAATTTCGCTAGCTGCAGTACCCTTCAAACCGAAACATAGTAATGTTAACACACTTTTGCTTGGCGGCAGAATATCTGATACTGCAGTGGTACCTACCTAGACGACCTCCAAAAAATTGGAACAGTAAAATTTAACCCTAAACATTTCGTTCAAAGAAACAGCTCAAATAGTAAAATTAGAATTTTCAAAGCAATTGAAAGCAATAAAAATTATACTGACAAACTTGTGCCACTGATATTATCATTTACGAAGAGAGATGATGTTGCGAAAGTACTGAAAACGCGTAAAATAAAGGTAATATTATAAAACCATTGGAGCTTGATACGAGTAAAGAGATAGGCCGATCGTCCCTG
The DNA here is from genome assembly GCA_905404145.2 of Biston betularia. Taxonomy (NCBI): domain Eukaryota; kingdom Metazoa; phylum Arthropoda; class Insecta; order Lepidoptera; family Geometridae; genus Biston; species Biston betularia. The sequence goes on from FR989877.1 coordinate 6,065,913, forward strand.
TAACGTCTCAAAGCGGAGGCACTTTTACGAATCAATCGATTTTTATTTTATAATAGAAGGTCGCGTTCTGGAAACCTGGGAGATAATAACTTTATTCCTTTATTCTGCTTACTCGACAGAACATAAGAATGTTTACGAGGCAGTTATTCAAATGCCTATTACAGATAACCGTCTCTATCAGGAACTATAAAATTCAACACGTTGCTTACCATATTGTTGTCAAGATGGTTTTTTGAATATATTTCTTAGCATTTTAGCGTTAGATTTTATTTACGAAGATTCGTGATAACTTGATTTATTATTTGTTTATGTTCGATAATTTTTTTTGGGATTAATCATCGAATGTCTCTATCTAATGAGCGCCAAAGTAGGGATACCTTAGTCTTTCTAACTATCAAAACTGACGTGGGTTGGACACATTTTTATTTTATACTTTTATGGAATTACTGACGTTTAATTTTGTCAGATATTCTGCTATTGTTTTTAACCCCCGATGCAATAACGACGGGGTGTTATAAGTTTGACGTGTGTGTGTGTGTGTGTGTGTGTGTGTGTGTGTGTGTGTGTGTGTGTGTGTGTGTGTGTGGGTGGGCGTGTGGCATCGTAGCTTCCGAATGGATGAACGTATTTTGATTTTGTTTAAAAGGTGAATTAGTCGGGAGTGTTCTTAGCTATGTCTGATGAAAATCGGTTCAAGATGGCCGCCGCCACAAAATGGCGGATTACGTATTTTTTCACAACACCCTCAATATGGGTATCAAATGAAAAGGCGTAACTAGTAGAATACTATACACCTGTGGGGTGTTTTTTAAATTTATACTTGTACCTATACAAGATGAGGCCGTGCGTGCGTTGTACACTGCTTTAACTCCTTGAAGAAGGCCACCGGATGTGGGCAAAACTGTTATCATATAAAATTCATATATTAATTATCTGACATATATTATGTAAACCTTAATCTTTTTTTCATTACTTAGTGCCAGTACTTTGGGTACCACAGAAATGGGCATGGACATGGACTCTCACTATCAGAAGAGCATTTCATTCGTGTTATTATACTTCGTAAAATTAAAAAAAAAAACAAATACACGCTTAACTTTTTGAATTTACTGAACCATCCACTTTTATCACTAAAACGAATGTCTATTTCTTTTCCACGCAAGTCCATATGAGTGCTGTAGGAAATGTCTCATGAAAGTCGCTCCCGTAAAGGAAAGCCGAATTGGGCCAGTAACCGCGGAAACCAACATTTTGGAACAAAGCCAGAAAACCGCAGAATTTGTTTTATATCGTTTGAGCCGTGTGACGGCTCACTCTTTTACAACAGTAAATTGACACATCGACAGTAAGGAGTCTTTAGTGCTAATTAAAATGCTAACTAATATTAAAAATGCTCACTAATTTTATTTGGCGCTCCTAACATAGAAATGAGCGCTAAAGCAGCCACCTGATGTTAAGTGAAGATGCGGTCTAAGATGGAGCACGCTTGCCTAGAAAATGCCGATTCACTTTCGACTAGAAGACACCCAGATTGTATCTATTGTATTGTATCTGCAATGGTCATGGGCAGGCGTTATCTCCTTCCATCAGGGGAGGTCGTTCGTCTCATTACTTTTTACATTAAAAAAAACTGTCAGGGAACTCCAACCCGTGTAACGTATTTCACGCTTTAGCCACTACTCAACTACTTTGTATCACTACAATGAGCATAGACTATCTATTATCTACAAGATAGTGTTCGTCTCATTTGCTAATTTCCGACTTTTTCTGTGATTTTATTATCTAATAATTTTCTTTCTATACAAACCTTGTCCTGAAAATTACGACCACAGAAAACAATTGCAAAGTCTGTTTCTCAAGTGATGCTTCGTCATATTATGTCGCAGTTGATAAAAAAACTACGACTGTCAACATTAAAAAAAAAAACCGGCCAAGTACGAATCGGACTCGCGCACGAAGGGTTCCATTATTTATAAAAACGACAAAAAAAGCCCTCTTAAATATTTATTTTTTATTCTGTTTTTTAGTATTTGTTGTTATAGCGGCAACAGAAATCAACATCATCTGTGAAAATTTCAACAGTCTAATTATCACGGTTCATACAGCGGAGTTCAAACAGCGGGGTCATAGTAATGGGGTCCGGTTTTACTCTTTGGGTACGGAACCCTAAAAACTACGACTGCCAACCGTAAATCATCATCAAAAAAGAGATTACTGCTGAGTTGCTCTTGATACTAAAATGTAAATGTTTTGTTTTTCCTAATGTTCAAAATGAATAATATGACTACGGCTGAGAATACGGGCCCTTTAGCTTATCCTTCCAGATGTACTTTGTATAGGAAAGCTACAGTTTGGTTGTGACTGCTCCTGATTTATGTTTCACGAGAATTTGCGTTGTTCGTAACGCAGTACGTGTCTGTTTATGTAACAACTAATACTACTAATATTATAAATGTGAAAGTTTGTATTGTTTGTTTACCTAACTTGTACTAATTTAAGGGGCAGCACTGTCTGCTACACTACAGCTATACGCTAAAACTGTAGACAGGATAATATATTTATATGGCACCATTTTTGTACCAATAAATAATTTACATTGAATGTTGCTCAACCACGTAAAAACGACTGAATGAATTTGAATGAAATTTAGCACACATATAGTTTATTACCTGCGCCCGAGGTGTTAACCGCTACATGTTTTCGGGATAAAAAGTAGCCTATGTGTTGAGCCAGGATCTCAGCTACCTCCATACCAAATTTCATACTAATCCGTTCAGCAGTTTTTGCGTGAAAGTGTAACAGACATCCATCAATCCATTCAAACTTTCACAATTATAATATTAGTGGGATGAACTAATAGAATATTGTTTTATATTAGAAAAATGTAAAGTTCCTGTGGGATTATCAAAAAACAAACTACTGGACGTATCCACTTGAATTTTTGTGTATATTTATGTTCTGTGTGCCTTCTTGGTAAGCTCAAAGGAGCACAACGCGCTATGGAGAGGGCTATGCTCGGAGTTTCCCTACGAGATCGAATCAGGAATGAGGAGATCCGTAGACGAACCAAAGTTACCGACATAGCCCAACGGATTAGCAAGTTGAAGTGGCAGTGGGCAGGGCACATAGCACGCAGAACTGATGGCCGATGGGGCTGCAAAGTTCTGGAGTGGAGACCACGGACCGGCAAGCGCAGCGTAGGACGTCCACCCACAAGGTGGACAGACGACCTAGTAGACCGCAGGAACGCGCTGGATGCGAGCCGCTTCCAACCGGTCTTTATGGAAGTCAATGGGGGAGGCCTATGTCCAGCAGTGGACGTCCTACGGCTGAAATGATGATGATGATGATGATGATGTATCTTGTGGGACATTATTCAGGGATAAAACGTATAGGTAATTTGCCTTAATCTTATAATTAAATAGCGCTAGTTTCCTGACTATCACTTAAATGTTACTTACGCATGTTTAATTTATCTCTGAACATATTTATTAAATTATCGCGGACGAAGTCGCGGGCGTAAGCTATCACTAGATAAAGGTCCGATTTGCATATGAATAAAACAAAATTTAAATGTGATCTTGGGATAGTATTATGCGTCTTTAGACTGTAAGTTATCGTTTAAACAAGATATAGTCGTAATTCGGAAAACTAAAACCCGCCTACAAATAAAAACATGTATTTCATTTATAACACCAACGTTACAGGCCATATTTCAATTTACATAATAATGTTAAAATAAAAATAACGTACACAATGTTTTACTCAAATATACAAATAATATTTATTATCAAAAAAGTAATTTTGTACGTCAAAAATGTGTATACATGCAGTAACGCAAAATAAATCTTGGCAGTGAATAAAATGAATAATAATGAATATAATTTGAATTATATAGCTTGCTTTCGTATTCGAGATTAAAATAAAATCTACAGTACGGGGTCAAAAGCTAGTATGTCTAACTAGCTTTTGACCCCGTACTGTAGATTTTTTTTTTTAATTATATGTAAAATCTTACATTAATACTATTTACAAATTTATACAAAACACTTAATCTAAAAGTCCGTCAGAGGAGGGATATGTGGCCAGAATGCTGGCAGCATTGCCGTGCTGGAATTGCCATCCAGCTAAGCTTTTGTCCAAAGTAGTTTTTTTTTTTTTTAATTTTTTTTTTCTAATGGTTGACAGGCCAGGTGTTTGACCACAGCTCACCTGATGTTAAGTGAAGGTGTGGCCGAAGGTACCAGATACCAGCATTCTGGTCACCTGAAGACTCCTCTTAACGTTTGAAATAATTATGTTGATTATTATTATTATAGATATTATTATAGACCTTTCACTTCACAATAGATTCCCAAAAATAATATTGGTAACCCTTTTCTACATGGGTATTTTTCTGTGGCCAATGATATTGCATCATTTATGAGAATGGCTTAATGACGCTTATTGGAAGCACGTAATGGTAACTTTTCATCGCGGGTTAACAAAAGCATTACGACTCTGGTCGATTGGTCCCGCTTTATGGGTTTATCCAGTGTAAACGAGGTTGTTTGCCACAGCGAAATTTACTATAGAGTAAGTTGGGAAAATATACAGAATTTTTTATTTTTACAAATTATTTTGGCCAAGATACAAATAAAAGGTACGGCTACAACTATTGAAATTTGACTGAAAGATTTGAAAAGAGAGGTTTATTATTTGTTTTGATAATTCTATTATTGTATACATTCTAATTGCATTGATTACGTAATTAACTTCACGGCATGGACATACCTAGCGTTTGGTGCTGGGGAGATTTTTTATGACTGACAAACTAGGTATTTGACCACAGCTCACAGAATTTCTAGAAAAATTAAAGAAGATCAGTGTACTTATAATGTTATTTGCAACGTGAGTGAAATTTAAAATGCAAAAACCGGGAGATATGGTCCTTCGGCCATCGGGAGGCAATAGCTAAAATAAGTAGATCTCCTAAAAATCAAGCATCACGTGACATATTGCAGGATAATCTCGCAATTGACTTTTCCGTGGTGAGTGTACGGAACGTACTGTCTAGTACGTAGTACATATAAGTCGATAAGACATATGAATATCCCCAAAAAGTGTAGTGCAAAACAGTTACAAAAACTATTTACGAATAAATAACATTTTCAACGGCTTATTTTTCTGGCATCCCTATTATTTATTTACAGAAGTATCATTGAAACACAAAAAATTCGAGTGATGTTCCCCATTATGTCGGGCGCCAATCTAATTCCGTAAGAAACATGCGAATTTCCCAAAGGTCGAATTATGTCAACATGTGTTGCAAGTACACACAGATTACAAAAAATAACAGATAGAATGATGCGTAGAAAAAAGAGCCACCTCAAGCACGGAAAATATTTACTTGTCTTCACAAACTACACAAATATGGTCTTGTATTTACACACACAGCGCCATCTGGCTCTAAACTAAGTAGAGCTTGTGTGATAGAAGTCAGATAACTGATAGATTACATAAATATTTTTTTTTTGTAAATAGATACTTATAATACATACAGTACACCCAGACACAGAACAAACATTTGTTTATTCACAAAATGTTTGCCCTGAGTGGGAATCGAACCCTCACCCTACAACTCTCAAGGCAGATATAGTACCTATGAGCCAACGGTGCTGTCAAACATACAAACGCATCAAGGTTTTTAAAAGTATCTATGTGCGCATAGTTTGTGTAATACAGGCCAAAGAATCTTCACGTATTTTTCACTCAAAATTATATCTGTTTCTATTTTTTCTAATCTGTGCAAGTACAGCGTTTTTGTGCTTCAACCAGAATAAACGGCCTGCTCAATGTTACAGGAAAATTGTTACTGAATTGCCTTTTCAAGTCGCAATTTGGGAAATTCCTAAAATATGATTGTGCACAAAAAAGGAAGATATTTCCCATGGCTCGCTTTCGCTTGAAAAGCATAGTTGCTTGCTGTAATTAAATTGAAATGAATGAAAGGCGGGATGCGGAGAGCATAATGACCGTTGCGTTTACATTTTATTTTTAGCCTAAGTATAAAAACAGTGAAAATTTTAAGCTGCAATCGCTATGTAATTCATTTACCGTTTACAGTAGGAAAGTCTGGAGGCCTGTTGACTCACAGATGTTTTTTAACAAACAGTCATTTTACACACCTCTGTTTACCCCAGAACTAACCGTACCTTTTTTTTAATGGTTGACAAGCTTGGTGATTGACCACAGCTCACCTGATGTGTTAAGTGACGGTGTGTATGAGTGTTAAATATGAATAATATGTATTTGAAATTCAAGTGTGTACCTTACACATGACATATATCTCATAACAAGTGAAGTATTCGATTCCTGTGATTTGTTTTTCAACAACAAGTTTCAAGACAAATTGATAACTGGATACATGGCTACTCAGTTTATAGAAAACTTTTAACTAAACTAGCTAACTACATATAAACCTTCCTTGAATCGTTCTGTCTATTGATGGAAACCGCATTAAAATCCGTTGCGCAGTTTAAAAGATACAGATGGCGGGAAGTGACTGTTTTACTTGGTGGTAGATCTCCTTAGCAGGAGGTCATCTAGGTAGGTACCACCACAGTACCAGATATTCTGCCGCCAAGCAGTAGTGTGTAAACATTACTGTGTTCCGTTTGAAGGGTACTGCAGCTAGCGAAATTACTGGGCTGTTGAGACTAACCTTCGAAAGTCTCAAAGTAATGAGCACCAAAGCAGCGATGCCCTGGACTTTGTTTTGTTACTCAAAGTTCTGTGTATCGCTGCAATGGTCATGGGCAGGCGTTATCTCTTAAGTAAGTAAGTATGTTAGTGAACAGGGTTATAAGCTTGGTGTATTCTAAGCCGGAAGGGAAGTTATTGTACTCATCACTGTGAACTTTTCCTAAAGGCACAACTAAATAATTTTTATAAAAAGCTATTCCATAGAAAAATGTCAATCATCCAGACAAAACTTTTGCTAATATAAAACATGAAAAAAAATACTTTAACTAAAATTTGGAACACAAATTGAATCTTAGAAGCTTCAGATCCGAAATATATTATAAAGCTTTATCCAAATATAATTTACTCAGGTACCTACTAATAAATCAGAGACTGTCAATATTAGATTCTTTACACAACTAACAGAATTTATGTTTAAGTAACTTTGATGGATTCAATTTAATTCAAACTAAGTTTCAATATATCATTAGATCAGTAGAAAAATAATTCTATGATTTCTAAATATGTATGAATATATCTATTTTACTATTACGACACATTGTTTTTATTAAGAAACTAGTTGCAACCCGCAATTTTTTCGGGATAAAAAGAAGCCTATGTGTTAATCCAGGGTGTCAGCTACACAACAAATAAAAAAAAAATGCTGGATCAATTTTTTAATCAAAATTGATCAAAACAATCAAAATGTATCGTATTGTGAGGACTTCACTTGAAAAATCTCTGCTAATAAGTTTAGGAAAGTATTTTGCCCAGCTGTGGGATTCCAAAGCGTAACAACTATACTTAGTTACTATAAATCAGACAGTGAAATTATTTATTTTTAATTTATTTCAATAACAAACTTCAATGAAACATTTACCTAATTCAAACTGTCCAAGAAATCACAAGTCAAAGTAGGTTACTGTTAAAGGAATCGCCAAAGCTGTGTTGTAAATAACTAAATGTATAGTTTCAAAACAACTATTCGAAATTATTGTGAAGTTGTTGTCAAGCACGTCGAACCGCGGATTAAAGTTTCAAGTAAACCAGCCTACCCTCAAAATGAAACAAGGAAAGCCCCCGAGCGCCACTTGAAGTACTTGTGACCAATTCTACGAAATTATAAGTCTTTAGAAACCAACGAATTCTATGTACCTAGAAGAGAACTTTAGAACAAAATAGTGTATACAAAACGACCAACCAATGAAATTGATTGTTCTGTAGAATTTGTGACGTTTTTTTATTATTTCAAAAAAATTAGACAACATCAATTTTGTAATGTGTCACGTTATCAAACTCGTAATTTATTTAGCTGTTAGCTCATTTGATAGTAGATATGTGTCAAAAGGTGAGGGAAGCATGGGTTCCATCCATATGTACATTATTTCGGATCTAAATTATACTCTGTGGTGACGAGCATCTGTTGACATTGACAGTTGTATTGCGAGCGACACTGACGTTTATAAATACTAGACATGCGTTATTGACACCGAAGCGATATGAGGGTAGATACAGATACTCGTCACCGCGGCCATCTCGATTAGTAGTTAGTCTGATCGTAAAAGTAAAGAAACCAAGTTGTTTAAATCTTATTTTAGTTTCATTTCTGAGATTGAAGGCTAGGTCCTTTATACGTTATACAAGCTATACTTTAACTTATAGAATATAATATGTATGTATTTGTTTTGTAAATATCATCTAATACAAATATAGAGATATTTATTTATTTACTAAATGAATTATTATTTTTTTGTGAAATGTTTACACTGCTATTACATTGTTATGCTGTTGATTGGAATGGCATGAGAGCGTTCAGAACGCCTCATCTAATATGAAGCACATCTGTACATAATTTCTTTAAAAAATGATAATGAGACGAACGAGACATTCTCCTGATGGTAAGAGATAACGCCTGCCCTATAAAACGTGACTTTGTATACCTTTCAATGAAACATAATTTCATTTGATTTTTTCAGATACTTTAAAACATCAAAATATACTGTAAAATGCACATAAGTTGGATCTCAAAGAAGAAATATGTAATTAAGGCTCATTTCTATAGTATTTTGAGAAACGTTTCGAAAGTTAACGATTTTCAAAGTGGGACAAAGTACGTAATAGGTAATATATGTACGTGCAAAAGTAAATTCACACCAGAGATTCAGTGTAGTGACAGATACACAAGAGAACAGCGGCAGTAATACGTGTCCTAATTATTCACGCGATCAACACAATGGTTATTTGCTAGTGATGCTGCATTATGAAACAGAGATATCTGGCAAATAATGTATGCATACACTGGCATACGCTGAACTAGGACACACGTTTTATTGCAGTCGGTTTAACAGAGCTTACGGCTAAACTAAATTATATGTCATCTATAAAAGATCAGACTTTGGGGTAATTTAGTTATTCAGAAAATGGAATCAAAAATAGAATTGATCTCAAATCTAATTTTTAGCAGGTGAAGTAACAATTCTTTATTTAAATTTCAATGAAAACTGAATTTGCACTGTCATTACGTGAAAGTAGGTACCTGTCACATAGTTTGAAGGTATCTTTTTTATTAACTAACCAATTTTTTTTATTAAAAAATAATAATATAACTAAATAAATTAAAAGTATTTTTTTTAAAAGAAGCTTTTATCTGGGACAATGAACAAAAAAATATATTCTAGTAAGTATTTGGCGTGTAGGTACTTACTTATATTCTTAAAAGCTTAAGTTCAGAAATAAATAAATAATAAATATCATAGGCCATCACACACACCCAGCGCTATCTGACCCCAAACTAAGCAAAGCTTGTGCTATGGAAGGCAGATAACTGATAGAGTACTTAAATAGTTTTTTTTGTAAATACATACAGTACACCCAGACACAGAACAAACATTTATTTGTATCACGAAATGCTTGTCCTGGGTGGGAATCGAACCCACTTCCTTCAGCTCTAAATTCCGCTAATCACCTCACAATGTGTTATTTATAATTTTCAAACTCCATCGTCAACTCACATCGTGTAAGCTGTGGTCAAATACCTAGCTAACCACCCATTAAAAAGGGTTGCCCGGTACCAAGGCTACCAGTTATTTACTATCCATATTCGAACCGATACTCCATACAAGTTGCATTCCACGCTCTAGAATCTCTAAATGCCAATACTCGGAAGATGCTTACCGATAAATCGAATTCCTTATCTTTGTGTGGCCAAGCCAGCAACACTGTAGGTAATAACGGGATACGAATATCTATTCCATATATTTTCGGATATTTATTCGTGTTTTCCATTTTTGGTTACCTGGAAGGACCGCTTTTAGCGATAAAGCCAACACTTGTGGCAAAAGCTCATTAAATTCTTTTGTTATCTGTACATTTTTTGCTATTTCTGAGCACAATGAAGATTTTATCATTTTTTTTTTTACTTTGATCATTTGTGATAGTCAAAATATTAAAAAAAATTGCTTGCTGTAGCTTAGTTAGGAAAATCGGAATGCCAATCTCAGGTTGAGGATCCAAGGTTCAAATCCATAATTTAAGAAAAGTTGGTAGGGAAAGCTCTGCAAGTTGTTTTATTAGGAAAGTAAGGCTTCCTAAACGGAAAACAAATTCAATAACTCAAATTATTGAATTTCTTTTTTGTCTGAGTTGGCGCTTAGGCGTAATGCAATATGGCCCAATCGCTTATCGCTTAATTGGTGCCTTAAGGGTAATGGTTATGAGGATAGGACCAGACTCAAGATCAGCCTTATTTTTGGAAACTGACCCACTACAGGGCCCAGACTTCTTCTGACTGTGACAAGAGTAAAACCGTTATTCACTACGCTGGCCAAGTGCGGGTTGGCAGACCTCACACGACTTTCGAAACGACTTTTTATAGTGTTCCGACATCTCCTGTCTATTCTTAAACCAGTAACAAGTTTTCTATTCTTGGTTGCCAGGAAGAGATCGCTTTTAGCGATAAGGCCGCCACTTGCGACACTAACTCATGAAATTATTTTATTTTCTACACTTTTTTCTATTTTTAGTGTGCACAATGAAGAGTCTATAATTTATATCTATCTATAGCGCAGATAAAACTTGGTGCTATAAACTCTTTAGAATAGAAAAAAGTACAGAATACAAAAGAATCTTACGAGCTAGTGAATTTTGCACAAACATTACTTTATTTTCAAACTGTTCACAGGTCTCCTGGATTCGGAAGCGTGATCTTCACATCCTCACAGTTGGAGTCCACACGTACAGTAGCGACGCGCGTTTCGCAGCCCTACACACAGATGGCTCAGACGAGTGGACGCTGCGAGTTGCGCCAGCGCAACCCAGAGACTCCGGTGGATATGAGTGTCAAGTGTCTACAGAGCCCAAGATCAGTTTGTCTTTCAGGCTTACCGTTGTGGGTAAGTAAAAATAGATTAGTTATAATGCAAAGAAAACCACTTGGTGGTAGATCTCCTTAGCAGGAGGTCGCCTAGGTAGGTACCACCGCAGTACCAGTTATTCTGCCGCTAAGCAGTAATGTGTAAACATTACTGTGTTCCGGTTTGAAGGGAACTTGTTTTTGAACCAGCGAAATTACAGGGCTGTTGAGACTAACCATCGAAAGTCTCAAAGTAATGAGCGCCAAAGCAGTGATGCTCTGGACTTTGTTTAACTAATCAAAGTTCTGTGTATCGCTGCAAGGGTTATGGACAGGCGTTATCTCTTACCATCAAGAAAGCGTCTCGTTCGTCTCATTTCTTTTTACATAAAAAAAAACAATTATTTAATAAGTGTATTTTCACCGAGATCAATTTCAACATCTTCTATATCAACCTACCTCAAACCAAACATACAATTTGAATATTCATTGCTCAATCTCTAGCGGCTTGGAATCTATCCAATTAGAATTACGCACCGATAACTGAACGGAATGGCAATTACTGCTGGTTATCGAATAAAAACCAATTTGAATTACAAATGAACACTGTGCTAAGGGTAAATATGAGAGCTTCTAGGGTTTTAAATCGATATTGGACTACCATTGATTTTTTTCTTATTAGGCTATCGATGGTTATTTCTCGAGGGTACGACGATTTAGAACAGGATATTTTGTACTTCTAAGACGGTCAGTACATTTTTTAACCAAACGTACTAAAGTTGACATAAAAAAATGTCTGAATGGTCCGAATCCGTCGCAACCTTCAACATATTAACCGGTGAATAAAGGAAGATGCTGTTCAAGTGAGCATTATCTGATAGATTCATGATGCCTTAAAGTCGCGAGTAAATCATTTTTTATTCTAGGTAAGCATCCACCTTTGTAGACCATGGACGGCGGTCAAACGCAAGCCTATTTGAAAGAAAAAGAAAAGCTTTGGAAAATGACTCAAAATAGTTATGAAAAACACCAATTTGGAATTTAAACACAAATTTCAATTGTTTTTATTGATACTTTTAGAAAAAAAAAATGTATAACTGTATGAAACATACGGCTCATAAATTAGACCCGTGATTCTGGAAAGAGGATTACCAATACAATATTTCATTAAATGCATTGCGAAAATTATCTTAAAAAGTAATTTTTAGCGTTAATACTACTTTATTTGCTAACTAGCTTTTGCCCGCTGCTTGGCTTACGTTAAGGGAAATTTTTTTCTATACCCCAGGAACGGTGCTTTTAAATTTGTTTAATGTAAATGTTAATGAGACAAACGAGATGCCTGTCACTATTGCAGCAGTACACAGAACTTTGAGTAGCAAAACAAAATCCAGGGCAATGCTGGCGCACATTACTCTGAGATTTTCGATGGTTAGTCACAGCAGCTCTGAAATTTCCCTAAATTAATGAATAGTAATACTTTTCTGTACTCCTAACAACGTTTATACAATTTTTTATAATGATCGGGCGTAAAAGCGTAACAAACAAACTCACGTTAGGTTTTATAATATTTGCTTTTAATTTTCTATAATGTGCTTTTGTGGAGTCAATAAAGATTTATTGTATCGTGAGCGTCCTATGTCTGATTATATTATAAGTATCCTCCCTTATATTTCCACCCCTCTGTTGGTATATAACTATAATTACGCCTCTTTAAATTAATAACGAACCACCTGTCCAAACTGGGTTACAAGAGGAAAATAAATTTACTATACGAACACAACGGTCTTCGATACCGGAATAAAACAAACACGCTCGTAATAATAAAACAACGGTAAGGGAATAATTTCGTTTACACAAGCGTAAACCTTAAGCTCTTACCTGCAAACGAGCGACCACCAAAGATTTTATACACCACATTATCCGAAAACAGCCTCCTAAATAGTTACAAATTACGCCATTTGCCCCGGTATGAGCCAAGAAAGTATTAGACCCTGCGATTTACCTCAGCTTGTGAAGATATTAAGGACAGATCACACTCAAACGCTATGCATTACGCTTCTGCTGTGCAACAGGCAAGACGAAGCTCGCAACGCAACGCGGTATCACTGAATGTTTTCAGCATTCAGTGATACCGCGTTGCACGGACGGGAACTTGTACAATGCTTAGGGCTTGTGCTTAACCCCTTTACATCAACGCTCACCTTCACTGCCCATGATCCAATTCCTGCATCACCAAATTTGATATGCTTTTTTTTTTTGCTTTGGATACTTAATCTAGCAATTAATTTTATAAGTTTACTTGGCAGGTTGAGGTCTTTTAGTAGATTATAGAGATATTATTTCGGAATTCCTCTCGCTCCTACTAAAACTTTTTTTCTTGTATTATTAACCTATTAAAGTAAAAATATTTCAGTTTATACAAAATCGAAAATACCCCCGACAGGTTATAGTATTCTACTAGTCAATCCCTTTCATTTGATACCCATTATGAAGGAGTTGTGAAAAAATATGTAATCCGCCATTTTGTGTAACGTAATAATAATCGCAAAACGCAAATAAGACGCGTGAAACGCAAAAAAGTTTCTCTATGAACCCGAGAGTTTTTATAAACTACCCCACTGCTGGGTGCAGGTCTCTCATTGTGAGAAGGATAAGACCTTAGGCCACCACGCTGGCCAAGTGCGAGTTGGCATGCAGATTCCCCATAATATATTTTCAAGAACTTCTTTTTTCCGTAAGAACGCTCAGACATGTACGTTTCCTCACAATGTTTTCCTTCACCGTTTGAAGTTATCGGCAATTCGCAGATAACCTGGGAAAGTCAGTGCATGCCATGGGATTCGAACCCAGGACCACCAGATTGTAAGTCAGACGGTCTCCCAACTAGGCTGCCGTAACCGAAACACGTAACACACCGCAAAAGTTAAATTCGCGTAACTGAAGAATTTGTTTCCCTGGCTGAAACCGTTTCACTCACTAATTGAAGACACCTAGATTTTATCTTGGGAGATTTTTCGTCGTATCGTAGGTATGTACGTCGACTCAGTGTGGTTGATTCCTTATTAAACTCGACATCAAGCGTCAGCTAGGTTGGCGTGTAGTGGCGTCAGGTGCCACTGATTGTTTTCTTCGGTAGTGCGTTGTATTAAATCCTGCGTGCTGGATTCTAGAGCAGAATTATGTGCATATGATTTGTAGGTATTCAGTAAATACGCTTGATATAAAATTAGTTTAATAGATTCATTATGAATAGGTATCGATTTTTTTTATTGAATGGCCGTCAAAGTAGCTATAGCTTGAATTTTTTTCGTTACTCAAAGTTCTGCGTCATAGACAGGTGATATCTCTCATATTCTATAAAAAAAAATTAAAGTGCAATAGTAAGTTACCCAATATGGCGATAACAACAGCCAAATCTAGTAAGGAATCGATAGTAAAAATTACGTCGTTGATACTCGTAGGTACGTAGGAATATAATTATTATGTTGTCATAGTACCCTTTAAGTCATTAATCAACCAATAGAAACCATTCGATTTGTATAATAGTTGCTACATTTAAAGCTTGTCATTGAGTTATCAGGGCTTTCGTAAAATGCGTAGTTCTTAGTTCTGATTGTAGTTATTGAGACATTTTAAATTTTGGACTCTCTAAAAACGGCAAAATTTATATTGTTTCATTGATAAATTTATTACGCAAAGTTCATTTGATTTGTTGATAATTAAATTGTGTATTTAAATTTTTTTTAAATCTGTTAACTCGTTATTTACAAGTACCTGTTTATTACAATTAACCTGACCTAAATCCGGTAGCCTTCATCATGGAGACGAAACGTGCGCGTGTACTCTACACGCGCGCGCGGCCTCGTCTTGCTTCGAACTGGAGTAAAGCTGAAGAAAAGTAAGACGAGACCGCGCGCGTGTTGTACTCTACTTTGTCTCCATGATGAAGGCCACCGGATGTTGCTGAAACTACAGTCGGAGTTTCCGATATAATCAAACGTGCGTAAAACAAAAAGATACGGTAACATATAAGAATAGCTGAAAGCTAAATAATTTATCAAGTTAACTTGCAATATGAAATGTGACCAATATTTTATTATCATGCCACTATGACAGATCCTGTTGGAATTTCTATATCTTTTCTCGACTTTAGCAGCTTGAAATTGCAAACGGAAATATGGGAAGTCACCGTCACAATTTCTGAAAGATGTTTCCGAAAATGTCGTAAAGAAAATATTTTCGTCTGTTTGGGTTGTTTGACTTAAACCTTAGCAAACATAAACAAGGAAATATGTATTGAAAGATTTTTAGTTTACACCATATTTTTAGTTAAACTTTTGCAATGATTAAAAACCCAACAAAAATATATAGGTATGTTACATTATATTAAATGTACAAATGAGGTTTACCATAGACTAACAAAAATATAAAGATAAATTTAAACGGCCTATCGTGTTTTGTACTCGTAATTACCTACTTGCTTGCTTTTTTACGTGTCCTATATAGGGTGTTTCTGGGAATTGTGGCTTGTGTGTGTGCTTTTAATGCCCACATAAGCCTGCTTACCCTGAAATTACGTAATTTTGTTGTACAATTTTTTTTCTTGTAGCGATGTTAGATTAGTGGTTAGCGCGGTCGAGTCACACGCGGAAAGGCGTGAGTTCAATGGTGAAGGAAAATATTCTGAAGATACTATAACATGGTGGCAGGGTACTTTCTAGTAGGTACTCGGTTGACTAGCTACCACACTCAAGGTGAAAATCTGCAGTCAACCACCTGACGGTTTCTAGAAGCCTCATCCTGAGCCATAACTCAGATATGGTTAAACGCCTTAAATAATAATCTAATAGGTATATAGATAGTTTCAACGATCTCTAATTTCATGGGTTCATATTTTTATTCCTTATTGTTGCAGTATCAAAGGCGGAAATCCTTTCCGGGCCGGAGTTGTTCGTCCGTGCCGGCTCCGATATCAACCTCACATGCATCGCGAGACACGCGCCAGATCCTCCAAGGTATATAAAACTTAAACTAACCTTTTTTTATAGAAAGAGCGGCAACCAGTTTTACTGTTTGCCTGACAAGTAAGTTTACCGTCGCCTATTGACAGCAGTGTTGTCATTCCGGAAAGATGTTTATACGGGTTCTTTTTATAACGTTTCACGTTGTAACTCCGCAGAAAGACATTCGTAGGTAGGATATTCCATATCTTGCAAGTGCGTGGGCGGAATGAGCGCCAAAATTGTCTGGTATCGTGATTTTTGAAAAATGTGGAGATGGACCTTGACGGCGACATTGGCGGTGGCTTCTTATTTCTTCACGCAGACCCACAATTTTGATTGTAACTTTCATGATAGTTGTATTTTCGTAAGAATTTACACACATAAAGAATGTGCTCATTAAACCCTTCATTTGACGTCAAACAAGATGTTTGTCCTAATTTTTATTTCAACAGACGTATTTAGGTCATTAAATCACGCAAATTGGTTTTAAATCACATTCTTTACAGTAGGTACGCGTATTACTAAGACGCTTCTAAACACCTCATTTGACAAAATATGATAAAGGTTAATAAAATAGCTATGTTTTTAAAACAACAACGCAGTGACATTTTTCCGCATTCCAGCCAAACACCCATAACATACACAACGTTGCCATTCCAATTTTACATTTGCTTTATTAAACTCTCCTTGGGTTGACACGCGGGTTGCATCAAATATTCAGTAATGCGAAATTCAGCGACTTTGTCGCAAACAACAACGGGCAGGCAAGTTGTTTAATTTACACGAATATCTTTCCGTAGCTCTTTTTATCTAACACAAACAGAGGGGTTTTATAAATTTAACGTGTGTATCTGTGTTTGTTTGTGGCATCGTAACTCCTAAATGCTTCAACGGATTTTGATTTAGGTTTATTGTTTGAAAAGATTTTGTTTTCTTTTATATATGACTAGCAGCTCGCCCCGGCTTCGCACGGGAAAACAAAACTCCATAAACAATACAAATTTATCGATCCAGTAGTTTCGGAGCCTATTCAATACAAACAAACAAAAAATTTAATCTTGCCTCTTTATAAGATGTAGATGACAATTGTAATCGTTAGACATAATTATGATAATGCACACTTATACTTGTAGCTATCAATTTACTCTTTAGTACGTCACATAATTCTATTATCAATAGTTTTCGCTGCGCATGCTAAGTAAGGATTTTTAAAAAAATTTCAAAGCTTGGGTTACATTATTGAAGTTTCCATACGGATCCCTAACTGTTTTTTAAATAAAATATAGCCTATGTCCATCACGGATAATGTAGTATTCTAATAATGAAAGAATGATTAAAATCGGTCCGGTAGTTTCGGAGCCTATGCAATACAAACAAACAAACAAACAATCAAATCTTTCCTCTTTATAATAGTATAGATGACTTGATCGAAAGTGTTCTTATGCAAAAAAATCTTTTGAACCGTTTGAAGATTTTTACAAAACCTTCACATGAGATTACGTATCGTTGTAATATAATGTTGTAAGCTTATAAAGTTTGATTTGAAAGGTCATAATAACCTTTTAGACACATCGCCACGCTTTATAATTTAAAAAAAGTAGATTCGGCATTTAATGTAGATTAAAATGGTATTTTACAATATACATTCATATGATTACTTTAGATGATATCACCAATCCAATTATTTTTCTATTTTTTTTACAAACAACAAAAAAATTACTTTTTGCGTAACGGACGGTCGAACGGCAAGTCATAAGAAATACAATGTTTTGTAATTAAGTCGCCAAAATAAATTGAACTCGTGTAAAGCCAGGGCGGGTCGCTAGCTATTTTGCTTTGTATTGTCATAATTTCCAGATCGAATGATATGTCACAAGGGGTTGGTACCCTGCAGTCGACATGCAAAGGGGGCCTTTTATCTTTAACATTTATCATTAACCTCTCAAAATATTCTAGTCTTGCTTCTGATCCTATACTGATCCTATACTGTAATGACGTTCTAAGTATACTGGTTTATTAAAACTGCGTTTTCGCCAGATATACCTAATTATCTTATCTTGAATAATTTCCACGTGAACACTGCATTTTTAGGAATAAGAAGTAGCCTATGTGGTAACCCAGGGTATCAGCTACCTCCATATCAAATTTCATCAAAATTGGTCCAGTCATTTGAGCATGAATAAGTTTCAAACATACCAACACACTTATACACTCACAAACTTTCGCTGTTGTAATATTAGTATGTATAACATTGTAATAGTTATCTGGTTTTCATCATTTGTGCCTAGATGGCGCTGTGAGAAATACTAAAAATATTAATTATGTTATATTTCTCCTTAACAGTTTCATCTACTGGTATCGGGGTACGAACGTGGTGAACTATGCACAACGCGGCGGAATCAGCGTGGAAACGGAACAACGCACGCGGACTAGCCGATTGCTCATCGCGAGGGCGTCACCGCGGGACTCGGGGAATTACACCTGTGCACCGAGCAGTTCTGGTAAATGTCTAAACATTTTCATCTACTGAAACGTTACTAACGAACAGCGTGGCGCGATCGACGTGGAAATGAGCAATTGCATACAATTTTTTTTTTGTGAAAAAGTGCCAAACTTGTAACTGACCACGTGATAGTAAGTAGTCTTCGCCATGTATACGTTTTGTACGCTACTTTTAAGGATTATATTTCGTTGAAAAAATGGTAAGCCTTTCCTCAGATTAAAGGAACATAGCAGAAACTATCACAGGACTGGATGCATCTTCACTAGATTTGGGGAACTACGTTTTATGTACCGAGCAGTTCCAGTAAATATTAAATTCGTTTTTTCATTTACTGGTATCTGGTTAGGTAGACATTTTAATTAGTACTAGTAGGCATTAGGTAGACATTTGTAGATATGAGAAATTTTACAAACACCCGATTGCCCGTCGCGCGGGCCTTGCCTCGGTACTTAAAAGATCGAACAAGTCCCCCGCCTGCTCTCTTTGCGGGAGCCCTGAAGACGTTTTTCACCTCCTGGTGGAATGTGGCCGGACCAAGACTGTGAGGAGAAATATGTCGCTAAAATATGGTGTTAACCCCCGAGATGTTGGCATGCTTCAAGGTATCCTGGCCGCACCCACGTGTGATGCGGCGAGGGCCTTATATGCCGGCATCTCGGAAGTACTAGCCAATCGCAGTACAGATGACGTATTATAAATTTGAAAATATAATTTGTTTTGTAATACGGGGCTGGCATAATCGCATTGTGATAAAAGCCCCCAATAAAAATAAGAAAAAAAAAAAAAAAGTTTGCGTACCTACCTAGAAGTTCAGCAAATGTAATTTTTTGGTTGTCCACTGGTAACGTACATAAACAATACACATATAGCGTTGTGGTATCAATGTAGAAACGGAGCAGTGCTTAAGGACCAACCAATTGCTCATCGCAAGGGCATCACCACATAACTTGGGAGGTACAATTACGCCTGGTTCTGATAAATGATTAAGTACGCTTTTTTGTTCATTAATTTAGTAGTGGGGCCTCGACTGCGGTTAGCTACAGCAGTTCGTTGTTCCAGTTTCCAAGTTCCAATGTAAAAACAAGCTGAACAGTTCTGATTGTTGTTTTGTTGTTATTTTGTGTGAGGTTGTTGTTAGAAAGTTTTATGAGTGTTCATGTTTGAGGTATACCTATATTTAGGTTATTTCCGCTTAACAGTCGTTTCGGTTACAACAGTGATGAGGATTTAAATTAAAATTTAACTAACTTTTAAAAAACCTATCCAAACTAAATAAAATAAATAAAATAAATAAATAAATAACTATTGCTTAACTTTACTTAAAATTTAATTAACTTGACGAAAATTTTAAATAAACTATCTCAAACACATACACACGCACGCGCACATACACACACACACACACACATACACTGAGAGAGACACCTAGTTTATTTATATGTTCATAAATCTTTTTTCACGAAATGCATGTAGATACCCAAAACCAAAGCTGGCAACATCGTAAACTTGCTTCACCAAGATACAGGCTAAGCCTAGTTTGTGGCCCGATGTATAATGCCATATCATTTACTCTAAATAAATATGTAAAACTATTAAACTGTAAATGTATTGCTTGTAATGAAATTAATATTTGTTAAATAAAGATTTATTATTATTAATATTTAATACTAAATATAATTACGATACTTTGAACACTCAAAATGAAATTTTGCAAAGTAACGCCTGAATCAAACAATTAGTTTTATGTACCTACCTATTTTATGGATCAAAAATGTAGAGATAGCCAGATTTTAATCGATTTATTCACACTTGGATATTTGACTATAGGTCACCTGATGTTAAGTCACGGTGTGGTCGAAGATGGTAAAGCACACCTAGCTAGAACTAACTTACTTTTAATTAACATAACATTTAGAAAGGAAACGGCTGTAAATTAGAATAGAAAAGTAAGCAACAAGTTGTGTTAAATATATCTTATGTATTTTTACTGATAAATATAGATACCTATCTACTTACATTTAGATTACTTTGGCGATTGATATTATATCTTTGCATTATTGCCTTTTGATACAGTAACGTTGCACGTTTTCCATCAGAATATTTTAGGAAAAAAATAAAGTGAATTTCTAATGAAATTGCGAGACGTGAGTTCGAAACTATGCAAAGGGTGTGAACCCCACAAACGTTTGCCGTCCGATCTCATTTCCCTTGAGGACGTCTTGGACCTCATTCGTTTAAATGCTCTGGAGAATGTTTTCAGAATATTTTCTATAGGCTATTTAAATGTCCCATCGCTGTACTATGTAAGTTTGATAGGTTGAGTGGCTAGCCCTAGTGTCAAAGTTAATATGCCGCCCGAAGGGCACCTACGTGGCTGACAGTACCGGGACTTACAATTTAACCTACGCGCCACGGTAGAAATGTAGAAGAATTGCTAATCACTGTCACTCATCTGAAAGCTTACTGGATTTTACGTTCCGTAATATTAGTGATTGATTGAAACATTTAGTCACGATTCGCTATCTTTATTAAATACCATAATACCAACAATTTACATTGCGTCTATAATTATGTCATTTTAAAAATTTCGCGGGTAAACACATTATTATGTTAAACTTTATTGCCGGGTTTTAACTGCGCACAAAATACTGTGAAGTTAGTTTTGTTTATAAATAAACAAAACTCAAAAGGTAAACTTCAGTCAACTTGTAACCACGGCTATAGCGACATGACCGAAACGTGAAGGTAAACAAACAAAACTATTTTCATAGTAGTGCGCGATTAAGAACCGGCGATAAACATAATTTTTAGATATAGATAACACACTGAGTGTTTCAACAAGAAAGCAAGCAAGAATCACTAAATTAGCACATATTCTGCTGTCGAGCAGTAGTGTAGGCTAAGACTTGCCTTGCTTCTAGCGTTGATTCACGCAAGTTTAGCGCGTCTAGGGATGTCGACATCGCATCTACGAACAAATCGACAATAGATCTTGTTTGTTCGTTGCTTCGCTAACATCAAAATTTATAAGATTCACGTACACGTCTGTGACTTTTTAATACCTTTTCATTAAAAAAGTCACTAGCCTATTAAATGTTAACATGATTTTATCTATACAACAGAAAACAATGCCATTTACGAGCTAACTGAGTGCCGACTGCTCACGTAGCGATCGCCGGCAAGCGTCCTCTGCCCCCACCGCACAACCTCTTCTCACTTGTGTCGACTATTTATCGCGAAGGTGTTCTACTTCCAGATATTTTACTTACTTTGGTGTAGGCATGAAGGGTAGCGTAATTAGAGAGTTATTGAAACTAATCAGCAAAGTAACGAAGATCGAGCAGTGATGATCATCTAAAGTTGTTTTGTACTCAAAGTTCTTGATATCCCTGCAATGATCGATGGTCAAGATCGTTCTTATCTTTACTTGTTACCATAACAAAAACCAATATTATGATAACTACCAAAAAGCAATACTTTCAACAAAGAACCGTTCTGGGCTGTAATTAAGAAGATTTGTTCCGCCGTTTCCTGCTTCCGAACATCCACTGCGAACAAAATATTTGCTCGCCCGCGACAGGTATTTGGCTCGCTTCGTTGGTGTCTAGGCTGCTTTATTCTCGGCCTCTATTGCACGAGATAATTTGGCCGTTAGCCACCAAATGTTTGCCGATTTGGCTACATTGATATAACATCTAAACTGATTTATCGCAAATGATGCTCTAATGAAATTATTCACCCAAAAAACTATCAATCATTTTGTGAGATTTTTTTGTTGGTTCGTAAATTTGTTATAAATAGCCTACGTAAATGTGAAAACGCCTTTAAGTTTTACTGGAAACTGACGTGGTTTTGACACATTCTTGTTTTACTTATGCGCGATTACTCACAGGCAAACAAGACGAGGCCGCGCGCGCGTTGTACTCAGCTGTGTCTCCATGATGAAGGCCACCGGATATGGCCGAAACTGTAATATTCGGAGTTTGAAAGTTTTTTTTGCAATTTTATTCGCAGTCGGGTTATAGATTTTTTAAACTCTTCAGCTTGTTTACGAGTTTTATTTTATCTTGTTCCCCAATGGATGCAGTCTGAATAACTTCAAGTCGATCTTGTCTGAGTAACTTCAAGTGTATCTTCTAAGCAAGCGTGGTCCATTGTAGAACCCATCTTCACTTAGCATCAGGTGAGAAAGCTGTCAAACACAAACCTATTTGACATAAAAAGAAATACTCTCAGTGCGTATATTGGGCGTAGATATTTTTTCAAGATTACCTAAATCCTAGGACCTAGGACACAAAGCTAGTACTAAATGGCTGAAACGTTAGACCCACTTCAATATATATCCGCAGAGAATTATTCCCTCTTAAAGACCCTCTCCCAGCCATTATCCGACCACATTGTTATAGTAGGTGAGCCCACGTGTCGCCACTACATCTCTGTCGACGTTCGCGGTAAAGCCATCAATCTTCGTGGGGCGAAGGACCGAATCAACGCGTTTGAACACACGGCAAACGTGATAGTTTTCGTCCTATGGGACTCGTAATTATCGGGAATCCTATGATTTTCCGAATTCTCACACGTAATTAACGGCTTATATTTATCGGGATAGTTTCGTGGTGTTAACTACTAAAATTGCTTTTGTAACTCGATAATTATTTATCCTGTTATTCGAAATAATATAATTATAGCTTCAGTCGTCTAAGGAGATACCACCACAGTACCAGATATTCTGCCGCCAAGCATAAACTAGCGAAATTACAATTACATCTCGTTCGTTACATTACCTTTACATTAAAAAAATACCTGTTTATGTGATTATTAAGTCGCATCGTGCTACGTCGTGGGTTGAAGTTTTGCATCGCTCATGTAGGACATGGGTACAAAGACAAGCATTTTGTTTCTAGCCGAGTTTGACATCCAAAGTTTGTCGAACAAACATTCATTTCCAACTAAGAAAAGCAGCTTAAGAAAGTGTTACTATGGCTAAGCTTTACTCATGCTAGTTGCGTAGTCTACTTTATTATTCTAATCCACTGATTCAGTGCTAGCTCTTATCGTCTATTTGTATTCTTTTCACTCCATTTATCCTTTTTATTGAATTTAATCCCGTGAAAGTGTTGACCGTAAAATTCCAAGAGGATAGGATACAAACGACGTGAAGTGAATTGAAGAAGTTTTCTTTTTAATATGAATATCATCATGGGCTTTATGGGATACGTATCTTTTATTTTATGATGCTTTTATAACTTTTGATTTATCGGAGAAAATCGACAATACATTATTATTGGAGGATTTGAAGCAAATTGGAAGAAGATACCTCTCTTAAATTAAGATAAAGCTCTGAATGGGGATCAAACCACAAACTATAACCTGTCCCACTGCTGTGTGCACTTGTGCAGGTCTCTTATTGTAGAAGGATAGTGTCACAGTTAAATTAATGAAATAAACGATCTGTAGTACTAATTAATTAATTAAATGTTTTGCCATACACTAAATGGGGTCATATGTATTAGTCCTGCACCTGTACAAGTGTACATATGCTGCAATAAATCATGGAGTATTGAGTATCTCTTCCAGAACATTAAGGACACTCAGACGTGCAGTTTTCATCACGATGTTTTCTTTCACCGTTTTATTAAAGCAAGCGGCAATATGCACATAACTTATGAAAAAGGTGCGTGTGTGATTTGAACGTACGATTGTTTTACAATTCTTTTAGTGATGATAAGGGCTATTGAAACGCTATTAACACAAGCTATTTCAATAATGTTTATGAATAAAAACGCGATTAAAAGCGCAGGGCACAACTATTGCCTAAATAGGTACAAAGCCCAATATTACTTCTTGAGTTTTATGCTTTTTAAATCATAATTATATTAGCTATTTTGACATATATTTTTTATTCAACAGATTCAGCATCGGTGGTGGTCCATGTAGTGAGTGGAGAACGACCGGCAGCCATGCAGAGCACCGCAGCAAAAGTTACTCCACAAAGGCTTCTACTTCTGCCTTTTGCCATCGGCGCATACCAAAGTAGTGCATACTTCATTCATATTGGGATAAAACTATTCGTGTTCTTCCATCGAAGTTTTTCATTAGACCGTCTCGTTAAAACTCGGCCTTTGTGGGATGATTTCCAAATCAGAAGATTCGTAACGAGATGACCAGGAATCGTTGGATATTAAATTATCTGAATGATAGGATATGACAGTAGTTCTTTTAGCACATATTATAAAGAAACGAATTATTGTAATAAGCCATTTTCTTTTCAAAATTAAGGTACTATATTGCTTCAGACAGGACGCCTCATGTACCTTATTAAATTAACAGAATATTTCTTACAGAAATGTGAAATTTTTTAATGAAAAGGTCAGAGTTGAAGTAAGGATATATAATTGCTATGGAAACAGACGTGGCTTTGACACATTCTTGTTTTAGTTATACGGAATTAATCATGTTTAATTATATCGGGAACTTCGGACTATAGTTTCGGCCACACCCGGTAGCCTTCATTATGGAGACAAAGGTACCTATACCTAATTGTCATAACTGTTGTGTATTGTGACACTTGACGACATCTGGTGGTGGGTAGTGGTAGTATCCTTGAATATTTTTAGTAGGTAAAAAATATCCTATGTGTGTCAAATTTCAGCCAAATCCGTTCTGCCGCTTTTGCGTTGAGTAACAAACATCAAAACATACAAACTTTCACGCTTTTAATATTTGTAGGATTTCAGAAAGAAAAATCGCCTAAGTATATTACATGATACGGTAAAAGGTTTTACATGTATATATTTTAAGAAACGTCGTAAAACTGTACCTTGTTTCATGAAATTCAATATCATCTTTTTATCCATTTAAACGTAAGCAAAATGTCACAAACATAAAATAAAACATTAATTACACTAATGATTAATCATAAAATCTCAGAAACTATTTGACTTACGGATAGGTCCCAATTATAAAATTCATAATTGGGAGAACTAATCAATCCAAGGTAGAATGAGGTCTTCCGATTTCCTAACTGCATTCCAATGGAATCTGTTAAAATTTAAACGATTGTTGTCAAAATTTATCAAAAATCAGTATCAAGCACCAATTTTTAATGGATTTCGTTTTCCAATGGAAGAAAAGAAGGTCCGAAAAGTGGCCAAAGCTCGCGCCACTTTCTGATTGTAATGCTGCATTTTTTGTTAATATCTAATAATATCTCTGGGAATCGGTTATTTAAACGCTTTTTGCTAAAATTAAGATGAAAATTTCAATTGAATATCGGCTACCTTGGATTTATTCATTTATTGAGAGCGGCCGTTACCGAATCAAATGTACAAACATCTATTTTAAACAATAAATAAGGAATCATTTTGTAAAATATCGGAAATAATAACGGCAATTGAGGGTTATAAAACTGACTTTCATATTTATACGTACCTATAGGTTGGAAGCTAGTCAGTTTGAGAAAAATAAATGTGAATCTGGAATTCGGTATGTAAAGTTTTTTTTGGTGTTTATTTTATACTTTTTACTGATAGTGAACTACTTATATTTTAAGAAACTAATTTGAATATTTCAGCTTTTTATGTGGTAGTTGATTTTTAATACCTTTTTAAACTTTTTACAGCGTTGACGTCATAAAGTAGGTTGAATAAATACATGCCTTTGCCATGCAAAAACAAAAAGTACACAGCTATTTTGGACCCATTTGACTGACCCTGACAATTGACATGAAGGAAACAAAATTAAATATTATATCATAGCCTTAGAAATCGATAATATCACAGTACGAGTAACGTTTAAAATAAAATAATCCAGACATTTGTATCAATGAAGCGAAAACAATTCGACGTACGTGTATGGAAGAGGTTATTATGGCTGCCGTTCACTTGACATTGACAGATTTTGTGTTGGTTTGCCATTGCTCTTTTTAGGCACTGAAAGTAGCCCTATTTACCCTACTATGTGACGTCATTAGAGGTTAATTGAACGTCAAGTTTGTTTTACGTATTTTATTAATTAAACACGTAAAACAAACTTATGTGTGATGTGGCTTATCATAAAATAAGCAACATCTCATAGTACTTATAAAGAGTTTTAAACGTAAAAATAATGTACAGGAATGCAATGTTTCGAAATGGTTTTGGTAACAGTAAATTATTTTTTTCTTTACATACCGAATTACATAACATACCTACTTGTCATAATAATCATTGTAATGGTGTTTTGGAATGTGAAAAGAAATATCTTTATCTATAGATCGAGGTATACCTAGATACAGCATCAAACACATTATTGTCATATATTCTTGTTCTATTTCGGATAAAGCTTGGCATTTGGTTTGATCAAATTTTCATTCCATTAGATACTGAATTCAAAGGCGATGTACTACGTAATTGTTGCTGATTACTGCTAAAAGCGTACAATTAACTTCATTAATATATTGTGAGCCGTGAATTGATCGAAGGCTGTCGTTCTATGGAGTTTGCCGCTTCTAAACTTCAATGATAATGTAACAAAGATGCAATCTAAAAATGTTTTTAGAAGTACTACCCCTAAAATAATATTAATAATGTAGAAATCGTTGGGCATCGGCAATCGATATTGCTAACAATCATGATTTAATAGGCTGTTTACTTGTTTGTCACTGCCTACCACTGATTCTGACTGCCCCGTTAGCTCATTTGGTAGTGTATCGAAGTGTAGGGTGTGGGATCGAGGCCCACTCAGGAAAAAAGTTTTGAGCTATACACACGAATATGAGCATGTATTATAAAGTGGTGAAACATGCCTTTTTGTATTTCTAGAACTCCTTAGAAGCTTCTAATGAAGTCGCCACTACTTCACAAGGGCATGCATTTGACCATAAATTATTTTTTTTTACTTTTGTTTTACCTTATTTTACTTGATTTTATCATTAGACATGTAAATGCCAGTGAACCGGTTCTGCTAGTATCAAGTATTGCAAGTTATGCACAAAGTGCTATGCCAAAAACAAAGAAAAAAATCAATTCTAACGACAGAGAATGAAACCGTTGGCATAGGCATACAAAAAAACGTAGGAAAACAAGGCTTGAAATGGATACAATGTCATTCCAAATACACCATAAGCGTCCGCGACGCTAGCAGCGCTAATTAGAATCAACACAACATAGAGAAAACCTAATAGAGCCGTGCTAGTTTTAATAACGCTACTAGTCTCCTTGGCACTATTGGCATATTTCAGATCAAACCTATATATATGGTATGTAACAACACCCAGTACGGACATCTCACGTGCTAGTACATTAGATTTATTTTGTTAGTGATTACATTTACAGCCGATAAGTACATTGTAAATAATTTTATTCGGATGTAAAGTAGATATCTCTTAATTTACTATTAAATAATGTACCCAAACATATTAGCCGAACTGGATAAATCCATCGTCTCTAAGACCTTACTATAAGAATCTATGTAAAAAAAAATGTAAATACTAATTACGTTTGTAAATAAAAACATTTTACGTGTTAACTCTTTTGTTTTATTTGATCTGGAGAGTTTGAAAAGAAAGGGTAAACTTTTAATTACTTTTGCATAAAAATCTTGTTAAGTTAAAATTTAATAAATTCCAATCTTTACGATTTAGACTTATCTCTTGTGAAATGTTTGAGTATTTTTATAGGCACTTCGGTGAACAATTGTGGAATAAAATAGGTCGGTTCCAAGGTCCTTAATGTGGAGTAAAGTTATGTTAAGAGGATCTCCTTGAAAGCATCGTTGAAACATCGTTGTTTTATGTTAAGTATTATACACGTCTATTTACTAAACTTTACTGCTTTTAGCATCGAAAATTAACTTAAGTATGTGTAGTAAGTACTTACTAGCTAAGTAATTAATTATTTAAGTGTTTGTATTTTATTAAATAAAATACAAACACTTAAATAATTAATTAATTAATTAAAGACCAAATTTTGGTCTTTAAAGTAGGTATGTATTATTAGTATGTATGTATCGTATAGTCTATGGAGTTTCTGTACTATTCGGCCGAATTGTTTTACATCTTTTGTATTGCCATTGTCGATTTTGTGATACGTTTAGAGTACCTACCAAAATCTGTAAACGTACACACGTAGGTACACTTACGTATCTGTAACCCTCTTAGTGACATTTTAATTTTGTTGTGTATGTATGTTCAGGTATTTATATCTTTTTATTTGTGTGTTTTGTCTACATTTATTCGTTGTTGTATCAAGTGTCTCATAAAAAAAAGTTTTTCTTTCGTTCTTAAAATCATTTAATTTTCATTTTCGTTTGTGCTTACATTGATACACGGATACTGAAAACAACATTTTTGTAGCGATGATAGCTTAGCGATTAGTGTGGTGGATTCATACTGCGAAGGGCGTTGATTCAAATTCCAACAAGGAGCTGGAGCTCCCGGTGAAGGAAAACTACGTGAGAAAATTAAGAGCGTTGGGAACTTTTTAGTGCCTACTAGGCTAGCTCATTAACCATCAAGCACCTAACGGTGTGTTCCGGCAGCCTGACATGAGAGTCAGTTCAATTGCGGGATAAGTGTAGTTACCATCTTTCACCACACCGTCACTAGACACCTAGCCTGTTAAACGAAAAAAACAGTAAAGATAAAGATAAAGATAAAGATAAATTTATTAACAGAAAGAGTTAGGCACATACACAAAGAAAAGAAAACAGTGACGTTAATACAAACATAATGGACAATTATTAGTGAATAATACATAAGTGTTGGACGTTACAGTTTTTGTTTCGGTGTATACACTGGTTATCGTTGGACCCCAAACTAAGCACAAGGCTTGTATCTTGGGGACCGAGTGCATTTTACAAGAAAGATAATTCTGGGATAACATTTTATTTTGATTAACTTTCAAGAAAGATTTCAATTCAGCACTTGAAGAGTGTGATAGCGTATCGCATTACAAAAAAACACTAAGCATTGTACAGACTAATTATAAGACTTTCAGTCTCGCTAAAGTTTAAGGCAAGCAAACAGTCTCTTACGTTTCTCCTAAAGACAAATTTGACTAGATTTGATTTGATTTGACAGTATTTTTATTTTGCTCCTAGATTATATCCATCAGGGACACTCACTCGGGCAGCAAATTATATTGTTTAGCAGTTCGTACAATGAAGGGCGTAGAAGTACGACCATGAAGCAGTGTCGCTTCCTAGATCTCCTGGCTGTCCGATAGTGGAATGGGCAGGGCGGAATTAGGTCATGTTGATCTGAAGCGCACTATCCAGCCACTTTGCGACTATGCTCAACGAGCATTTTTCGAACAAGCGAGTTATTGTTAAAGAGTTTTTTAGCATGTGGTCTCCAACGCTTTAAGCTGGTACTTGGCCGATCCGTACCAAAGGTGAAAAGATAGATAGAGTCGAGAGTGAGTCTGTATCTTCTAGGCAAACGTGCGCCATTGTAGATTGCATCTTTACTTAACATCAGGTGAGATGGTGATCAAACGTCAAACTATGCATAAAAAAAGAAGATAACAAAAAAAAAAGAAGATACTACAAAAGCCGACGTTAAGAAATAAAACATCTTACTACTTGCGTTATACAACACATCCTCAAACGCGGTCTAACGCGATAAATCGGCGGCTGTTCAACTTGACCCTTCGCCGATTAGCCGAGTAAACTAGGATAGCAAATATCTAAGGATAAGGTAGATAGTAAGAAACTTGAAACCTCTCTAGGGTTTTCTGCCCAGACTATTTATTAGGGATGTACATACACGCCTCTTAACGTTACTTGGTGTTGGATCTCCCTACCAAAAGGTCGTCTAGATAGTAAAAATTGCTAAGTCTTGATCACCGCTGCAGAGTAGCATGTCTGTCTATTTTTTACTGGATACATTTTAGTGCGTATACGCAAGTGCATGGTGAAAGTTTTTTTAATAGATAGCCGAGTAGGTACTAGGAAGTACCATACAGTGGTTTTTTCGCGATGTTTTCCTTCACGGGTAACTGAAACTCATTGTTGTGCTCACCCACGCAATTCGGCGTGTGAACTGACCGCGGCAACCACTGAGCTATCATCTCTACAAAATTCTGAGACATGACCACCTTGTAGTAAGTATACCTTACAATAGAATCGCCTTAGCCACTTTTCGGTATGAAAAGGGTACGTTAGTAGCAGTGTTGCAAGTTCTTTTCTAAATATACAAAATTTGTTGTCCATAAACACTCTTTTAGTAAATAAGAAAAAAGTAAGCAGGTAAGGAATAGATAAGATCGATTACAGAGCATGAGACATTCATTTACGGAATGTTGTTTACAAACACTGGGAAGAAAGAGGGTCCTTGGAAATCTTTCCTATTGCCAATAGTATCAGTGATGTAATCATACGTAAAATAGTACTATATCTTTTGCCCAACGGAATTCCGAAAATGAGTTATATAAAATACTAGCTTATCTTATTTTTAGAGTTATATTTTTTTGGAGCGCTTGCTGAAAACTTCATATCTGGATCAAAACATTTGGATATGCATTGTCTGTAAGTTAGTTTTACTAAAAAATATGTGACGTTAAGAAACGTGAATACCTTTTTAAAACACTGACGTAAGCTACATACATGTATTCCATTGATTTTAATTAAATAAATAAATAAATATCGCAGGACATTACACACAGCGCCATCTGACCCCAAACTAAGCAAAGCTTGTACTATGGGAGTCAGATAACTGATAGAATACTTAAATATTTTTTTTTTTTTTGTAAATACATACTTATAATACATACAGTACACCCAGACACAGAACAAACATTTGGTTTTATATCACAAAATGCTTGTCCTAGGTGGGAATCGAACCCACGCCCCACAGCTCTTGAAGCAGACATGCTACCAATGAGCCAACAGGGCTGTCATTTCAATTTCAATTAAAGCAGTGTTTTTGTTTATGTTTCCTATAGTTATACTATACAATAAATTTACACTTAAAAAAAACGATTTCATGACACTTTAGGCTACCAAAACTAAACAGTGAGGTTTCTTTAATTTTTAGACTTTTGTTGATTTAAATCATTGGTTTTTTTTAAATTTGAAAACCACTTGATCGATTTCGAAAAAATTTATTTGGGACCTCTGAAGTATGATATACCAAGCGAAAAAAGAAGCGTCAAAATGGATTCATAATTGGCGGAATGATCGCATAACATAAACATTTAAAAAACCTACAGTCGAATAGAGAATCCTCCTTTTTGAGTTGGTAAAAAATTACAGAGTTTTTTTCAGACAATTTTTTTTGCTAAACTTACCTAAGTAATTCCACAATATTATAATTTTATTTTTAGTAGAAAATCATTTACCGCTAAAAAACCTTTTGCTTACAGGAAAAAATCCCAAATAACAGCGTGTTATTTTAAAAAAATTAAAAAAAGTTTTGCAACAAGGGCTTAGACATAATTAAAAAATGTTTAAGCTAAATTACGCTTCAATTACGTGAGATTTCTTAAGAAAATTTTACAATTTTTTCACAACCCCAGTGGTTAAGATAATGAACGTAACATTAAAATTAATTAGAGGCCTGAACATAACAGATTCTTATCACGATGCGACATAATGAAATAACACATTATATCTACACCGTTCTTGCTCTTTCTTCTCATGCAGCGTAGATATTGGCTATCTCTTTCACTTAATTGTTAGCTACTGGGCCCAATTTTCCGGTTTGCGAATGTTGCAAATTAGGCTTTAATTAAAATTATGCCAAAAATTTATGTCATTATTTTGTAGTCCTTTGTGACAGCGACCCTTTTGTGCTCCCCGCCTCTCTTATCTCTGACGATAATGGAGCTTACAGAAAAAGTATAATAAATATTCAACAATAATTTATTTTTATCCAAGCTTCCTTATCTGTATTTTATTTTTCATTTGTCTGCTTTATTGTGCGATTAGTGCTTCCAAAACAGTTATATGTACATATTACTTTTTTTATTGGTTTTTTTTTCTAATCTTTTTAGAGTATCATGGTTCACTATGCGCGGGTTATCTTTATGAAAAACTATGATCAGTTACTGAAAAATTGGTTACAGATAGTTCGATTTCTTAGAAAAATAGAGCATTCATTATCATCATTACGGACATCATGGCAGTATCCGACGTAATGAAACGTGACCTCATTCCGCATAAGTAAAACAAAAACATATTTTTTTATAAATTAAACAACTGTAAAATTAAAACATTTATCAGTAATTACATAATACTCCCTTATTATTATTGTAACCGGATGCCGACACGTGTTTCGCCTATACACGAGGCGTCCTCAGGGCGTGTCGAGGGTTCGGATATGAAAGAAATGCCCATATCTATAACTACAGCAACCCGCAATTCTCAGTCCATTTCCAAGCAAATTAACTATGCACCAATAAATTATAGATAGGAAACTCTTTATTATGGCCGCCAGGAATTAAAAATGTACAGAAAATAAAAGAAGCTGCTGATGAGCTTGCTGCAAAACATCCAAACATACAAGTTTTCATATTTAAAATATTAGTAGGATACTTAGAAATCGTGCAGTGCTGTACATATTCTGTGTAATCTTCTGTATCATAATATTGTTATGCTTGCTATAAAACAGAGTGCATTCGAGTGTTCTTTATTTAAATTCGTTGTAAGTTTTTCTTGAAAATTTGATTCCATTTACAATACATTCACAGTAACTTTTGTTATTGAATTTCAATATATTCTACATAGAGTAAGTAATTGAAATGTCTTCGAGATGTATTGGTTTTACTTTGGTGAAGCTTTGAGAAAATTGAATTCAGGTGCATTCAAAAATTCAGTTGATAAAACACAAAACTATAAGATCATTGCTTGACATGTATGCAACGCAAAGTTATTTACGAAATACCGGACATTCAAGTAGTTTCAAATAAAAATGTATGTCACTAATTAATGCCAGTTACCTATTTGTTTCCGTATGTAGGATCAGGTAAAATATATTAATCAATGAACACGTTGAAACAAAATACTATGATTCCGAAACCACGTATCAGAAATAACTGTACCTATCTCAATTTTAAACGGCCTTACGTGAAGAATTTGTCTGCTTGGCTCATATTGAAATCCTCATACCTTTCCCTAAAGCTACTCCCGCCGTTCAAATAAGGGCTTTCCAATATTTTTTGACATAACGACAAGACGCTCCCAGGCCACACGTTTCCAGCAATTTCTTTTTACTGGCTTCAGAAATCCCGAAAAATTCACCGAGACGTTATAATCATAATAAAATTTGCTCTACCTTCAAGGTATTAGCAGACGTCGAGAACGTTTATGTATACCGTCAATTTATCGTCGTGTAATATCGGGACAATTGCTATGTGAAGCCGACGAGACTCCAACTCGCACGGAATGTTGCTTCGTCTCTTTCTAATTTATTGGACGTAATATTCGCTTTTGGGTCGAGGCTTCTTCACTCGACGGAGACGCTCTCTCACCTGAACATACTCGAGATACATACAGCTTTAAGAACATAATCTTTATTACCTACCGTAGTACTCACAAAGAGTTCCTTTATTTTATTCTCGGTTGCGGCAGGTAATATATCCGGGATTACGTGTTGCCATGAAATATGCAGAATCTGTGAGCGGGGACGGGGACGAATATATGATGTTTCCTTGCGTATTTGAAATTTGAATGTGAATTTGCTACTTTTAACTAGTTTTTATTTAAGTTTTCTGTATGCCTACGATTGAATACCTATAGTGCACACAAAATTTATCGTGTTAAGCATCCAAACTAGATTCTTATTCTTTTGAATTCGATCTGGTGATAGCTGCAGGATGAATTTAGATTTCTAGGTGATTAAAGAAAACTTTTTTACTAGACTTCGTACCGAAATCTGGTAATTCGTCCGTATAATGCCACTACTTTTAACCGACTTCAAAAATGGAGAAGATTCTCTATTCTGAAGGATCTTTTTGTGTTTGTTAATTTAGGCTCACAAAAAGAACAAAAGGTATTGTTAGTGTGAATGATAAAGAAATGTTTTTTTATTTGGAAGGACATACTTTCCGATTGATCCCATAGAAATTTAGTAAAAATCGGTTTGTAGTTTGATTTTTAAATCAAAATAAATACAAAAAAAAATGTAATCCAAGTAAATTGAATTGCGTATTTTGCTTTCCTAAGAGTTTTCAGTAGTGCTTACGGTCACTAGAATAGTTCCAATAAACTACCTACCTTCCGGATTCATTATTATTTTATGGTACTTTGTAAAATATATACTTTATAAAATAATGTAACCTAGCCGTGTTTGGGCTTAATGGAATAAAATCTGTTTTTTTTCTGGAAAAATAAACTTGTTAAATATGAAATAGATCTACGTTTGGTAATCAACTCGACTGATGGAAAGTGACGATGCGGTCGAAGGAGCACATTAATTTTAAAGAAATCTATTCGTTCAAACCTTAACAGTTCACAGAAAACAAAGTAGCTGGCAATAAGTTTCACTCATGGGCCGTACGCATCAAGAAAGTAGAGCCGAATCTTTGCGTACTAACATTGGAAATGCCCACGAGGAACGGGTGATAATGTGATGTTCTTCTTCTTGTCCTGTAGTAGAATGGAGAGGATGGAATAAGGTCATTGAGCTCTTGCGCATACTCCCTGAAATATATCCGGTCAAGGGTGTCACCTCAACAGTCTTGCTCGCAATAACACGCATAAATATAATAATTATGTTTATGCGTGTTATAGCGAGCAAGTCTGTCGAGATGACTCACCCTTCCTCCCTCTCCCTATTTTAACAAAATATTAAATTGAAAACATTCGTAAATAAAATAGCTATGAAATCTAGTCATAAAAACGTTACGGCACGCACTTGACCACTCTTAAAGCTTTTAATGTTTAATGAGTTATTAACCATTAAATTCAGGTTAAAATCCGCCCTCATTTCAGCCATCATCAGATGTTGCTTGAATATTGATCACAAGCGTACCGCATAACGTAGGCATTAATAATTAATAAATGCGGTTTTATCAAAATATGCCGAGCCGCGGTTTGGTCTTTTTAGCTCGGGCCAGATGTTTTGACTTATTGCAGCGCAGATTACATTCCTCTCCGAGATTGAATTTTGTATTAACCGACCATTTTGCATAGCAATTTACTTCCTTTGATTTAATATTTATTTTGAAATGAGTGTAGCAATTTTACCGACTTAATATTGTTTCGTGCCTAAAGAAATACAAATAAGCAAACATGAGGAGAGGAGTCTCATATTATCATCTCGTGTTTTACGCAACATTCTGTTTTTTTTAATAGTCTGTGAGACTGGGTACTTTTTATAATTATCTATCTTTTTTTTTTATAGTTGACAGGCTAGGCGTTAGATGCTTGGCGGCAGATTTTCAACTTGAGGGTGGTAGCTAGCCAGCCGAGTACTAAAAAGTACCCTACCACCATGCTATGGTTTCCTCACAATGTTTTCCTTCACCGACAGCTCAAGCTCATTGTTGGGGTTTGAACCCACGCCCTTCGGCATGCAAACCTACCGCGCTAACCACTGAGCTATCATCGCTACATCTTATTATGTATGTTAATAAAAATATGTTTTATTTATTATCTGTAGCATTTGTCATAAAGGCTGGTCCCAACGCTGGGTACCTATATTTTCTCCATTATGTGATTGTTTATTTAATTCCAGTTAATGCTATTCAGGATTTACCCGAAATAGTCTTCCTAGCTAATCCATCAGTCTGATGGTTAGCCAACAAAATACTTCTACATTTCAGTAACGATTACAGAACATTGCGTTAAGTTGCGGAAATTCATTTTCAGTATTCAAGAGATATGTTTTTAGTGCATTTCCTCTTAAAAGTAGTTTTTGTTACAACATACGAGGATTTAATTTTAATATTTATCTAACTTGACGACAATTTTAAATCATCTATCCGTAATATGAATGATTATTTAAAACTAAAATCCATCATAAACTTAAATCTAAGTACATTACAAATATCTAATTAAAATAAACACAACATGAACATTCATTATTTCTCAATCGTCATCAAGTCATCGTCAAAAGTATATTCTTGGTTTTTTAAATAATATACTAGCTGTGCCCTGCGGTGTTACCCGCTACATGTTTTCGGGATAAAAAGTAGCCTATGTTTTACTTCAGGGTGTCAGCTACCTCCGTACCAAATTTAATCCAAATCCCTTCTGTAGTTTTTGCATGAAACAAACAAACCATACAAACAAACAAACCACAATCCATACAAACTTTCACATTTATAATATTAGTGGGATAATAGGTTAATTTATGATTACGCCCTGTCTGATAGGATGCACTCTAAGTGTGTCAGTTTTGCAGTTTTTACGTTGACTTTTTTCACTGTCATACTCGTAAGAATTTATCTAACAGACTTAAAAGGCACAATCCAATTTGGCACATCGCTACAAGTTCATCAGGCCGATGAGAGTGCAGAAAAACTGCTGACTCAACAAGGATTTTTTAAAATTGCTTTCCTTTGTCATTGAAATTGCTTTAGTGCGTTTTCTGAAGATTCAAAGCCATTGTTGTTGGATTAGCGCTAAAGCGGCCTTTGAATTTCCCGGGAAACCAGACAAAAATGTTACCAATTTACTTTAATGGCGAGAGATTATCCCGTGTGCTCTTGTTAATTTTGTCAAAAGAATTTTGTTTAGGTGTCGCTTCGTGTTGTTTTTCTTCATTTAAGGTTTCCACAGTTTATGTACTTGAAATCCAAAAGCAATCTTTTTATTAGAAAAATAAAAAAATCGTATACATTTTAAAATATTATAACTACCTACTTAACAATATTAAAGTACCGAAAACCCATTTTGATTTGCCATTAGCCTAACAAAAATAATATGAGAGAAAAATAGTATTACATTCTACATTAAATAAAAATAAAAGTGTCACTTTGGTTTGAATCCGTATCGGTTATTTAACTTGCTGTCTACAACAACTGTGAAACCAGTCCAAACTCTGCCGATCTAAAAATATTTATTAAGATTTTAAGCTCGTTTGGTTCAGATAAATAGTTGTAAATTGTTACAGATGAATAATAATCACAATTGTTTCAGTTTTAATTAGTCCTAGTGCAGCAGAACGACTCTGGCGATTTAACACCAGAACGTCATGCGATATAACCGCTTCATCGACGTTAAACTGATGGAAACTACCTTTATACAAAGACACGCTTCATTTGTTTCCTCAACGTGGCATTGCGAATGAGTCCCCGAGCGTAATTAGCTTCCATAATGAGCCTGACACTTAACAAACCCTCGCGTCAAAGTCGCTCTACAAAATAATTTAAGGCGGCATTTTTTTACATTATTTTTTCGTAGATTTTTTTTGACATGGATTTGTTATGTAAACTTGATGTAATTTGTTCTAGTTACTTTTATTATGTAGCAATTTTAGTTTACGTTTTAATCTAGGCACTAAAAAAATGTTTTTATGACTTTTGAAGGTTTCGTAAATGTGTGAAAAACTATACATTTTTACATACTAAACTAATTTCTGTAGCATTGAATACTTTAACAATTTTTTGAAATGTCAACCCCACTTACATAAAAACTTATTAAAATTTGCCTACTCCATAGAAAACCCGCCCCTAGCTGTACCCGATGCAAAGATCCCCATGACCTGGCCGCATAACCGCTCTGAATGGCAATGGGCAACCTTTGCACAAGGTACAAGTTAGCGCGGGAGTCCGGACATCTTCCAAAAAAAATAATCTTCCATAACTTTGTAAGAACGTAATTTAGAATGATCCATTCGATATAAATAAAACGTAACTTAGATATAAATTAAAACAAGGATCACACTGAAAAATATGTTTTTTGAGACTGAACGCGCGAATATTAATAGTAATGCTTATAGATAACGTTATAGATGGCGCTGTGTGTATAGTCCTACGATATTTATCTATTTATGTTTAGTTATAGCTTGGTGTGTACTAAGGTAAAAATGGTCATTGTACTTATCATTATGAATACCTCTAACTATGGAACCAATCCTAAATAAGTAAAATAACTGTTTCTAAGATTTAATAACTGTCTTTAAGATTAGGAGCAGTATGCCAGGTCCCTCATCGCTGTTCGTGCAGGGAAATAGCGGATCGCCTCGGCCACCACGCGCTTTCATGCAGTAGGAGTGTTGGGCGTATATCGCGGCACGCCAGCTTAAACGACGTCATCCGTCGGGCTTTTGTCAGTGCCGGCGTCCCATCAGTTTTAGAACCAAACGGA
The DNA here is from genome assembly GCA_905404145.2 of Biston betularia. Lineage (NCBI taxonomy): Eukaryota > Metazoa > Arthropoda > Insecta > Lepidoptera > Geometridae > Biston > Biston betularia. Next base: position 6,104,728 of record FR989877.1, read on the forward strand.
CTGATGCGTGACGACGGCAAGAGACCCGACGGGATGACCCTTATCCCTTGGAAGATGGGACGGCCTCTTGTGTGGGACGCCACTTGTGTCGACACCTTGGCGTCGTCTCATCTTCCTGTGACTTCGGGACAAGCTGGTGCTGCCGCATCTAAAGCTGAAAACCTCAAACGGCACAAATATAGTTATTTGGATAGAATGTATCTTTTTGTGCCGTTTGGGGTTGAAACTTTAGGTCCGTGGGGGCCGGCCGCTCTCGAACTGTATCGGGACCTGGCCAAACGTCTAGAGGAGGCTTCAGGTGACCAGAATGCTGGTATCTACTTTGGTCAAAAGCTAAGCATTGCCATCCAGCGTGGCAATGTTGCCAGCATTCTGGCCACATATCCCTCCTCTGACGGTTTTTTAGACTAAGTTTTTTGTATACATTTTGTAAATAATATATTGCTGGATTATTAACTGTTTCTTAGCGATTACAAGTTTGGTTTTGTAATAAAAGTTGTTCATAATAATAAAAACAATATCCCATTTGTCGCTTAGTATGCTCCAAGTTTACATCCCTGTATGACTATTTATTAAGGGTTTTGTAAAATCAGAATTGCTTGTAGTTTTTTTACCTTTACCGTAATGTGAAAAACACTGAATTTTGATTCGCACGTACTTACATAAGCGCCATATGTGTAGTCTAATAAATGAACCTTATGACTCACAGTATAAGACAAGCAATCGATCGTAATCACAAATGTGTTTAGTACGTAGGAATATCGCCTTAATAACCAACGTCACTAGTTAAATCGGAAATATTGTCGCAAATAAACCATAGCGTAAATCTGTAGTTTTAATTAATGAAATGGATATGGCCGTGATGATTCTGCTTTGTAAATAATTATGTTTATTTAACATTGTACGTACATACTCCATTGTAATGAAATGAATTTCAATATTGCAATCAATTTATTACTTTTGTAACTAGAGATGGTTTGCAGTTTTGCATATGTCGACTTGTTCAATTTTTTATGGTGTACAGGGTAGATATTTGGGCTATAGCTCACTTAATGTTAAGCGACGTTAACTAAACTAAAATGAATTATGAAAACACGTACACATTAGCTACTGAGCGCACTTTATTGTGCGTGTTATTTGTATCAACACTTTAAAAAAAGCACATGGATCATCATGCTCGTATCTCTTACGAACATGCAACCTTTTATGCTTGACTAGATGTTTCACCATAGTTCATACGCTCTCCGGTGAGTGAACTTACCGCGCTAACCAATGAGTTATAATTTCTACAAAGTAGCTTAATAAGCTAAGCTATATTTATGTGAATCAAATCAACACAAAGCTCCTATCTAAGTGGCTTAAATATATCCTCTAACGACGGTTCCTATAGACAGTATAGACAATACACGTTTTAGCTTTAACAGGCAAAGTTAGACACGTGGCTTTCAAATCTCTTAACTTGATATATTCGTGAGAGCAGCACTTATGTTATTAGTAGAGCTTATCGTACATACGTTAGTGTATAACTTAAGACGGTTCTCTGACTCTTAGCAATTTAAGTTTGCCTTTCACCACCTTCGGTTTTTCCGCCGAGTTACAATCTACAGAGCTTCAAACGAAGGGTGAAATGGGTCCTTAAAGGTAGGCAACGCACTGGCAATACTCCGGGTATTGCAGGTGTGAATAGGCGGCAGTGACCACTTACTATCAGGTGGCCCATCGCTTGTTTGCCACTTATTTCACATAAAAAATAAACAACATGTATTGAAGATGTTAATAATTTTAATTTTGGCGCCTTAGTCGTTAAGACGTTGACAGGTACTTTGACAGAGTTCACACAGGCCTCAAGTTTAAAATCTGTCACCACACATCTACGACAGCCTTGCTTGAGAGTCGAGCCACATGTCACTCAATATCACGGGAGCTGTGGGTCAAACACCTAGCTTGACATCCATTAAAAAAGTATTTTTATTCACACTACCCCGAAATGTACGAGATAGTGCCAGACGGTTTCGCTATCCCATAAGAACAGTCAATTTTACCGGCATCAAAAGTAACTTAAATGTTTATCCTAGTGTTTATCACTATCTCTATTCCACTTCAAGTGGATCCATTCTACGCTCAAATCCTTTAAACTATTACGGCGTGAAAAACTAACAAAGACACTCGGAAAACTTCACATATATTTTTTAACTTTCACGTTTATAATATTCGGGTGAAACTTGATGTGATGTCTTGGTGAGTAAATTCTATTTTCAAACGTAGTGTAGGACGCCCTGACAGATGGAGTGACAATATATGTAATACAGCTGGCAGTGGCTGGAAGCAAAAAGCCGAAGATCAGGTTGAATGGCGTGTCCTGAGACCTATGTCCAGAAGTAGACTATGCAAGGTTGCTGATGATGAATTTTATCGAAAACTTCGACTATAGTGTTAAAACTACATCAGTTTCTATAGTAAAATATACTCCACATTTAGATTTTCATATGGCTCATATGTATTTAATAGTCAAAGTTCCGAGTTTGCCCTAAACGACCTTAAAGACATGCTCAATACTCAATATGTGTCGATGTATAGAAAATACATAGGGCCTTAAATGCATCCTGCTTCAGAATCACGGTACACCGCAGATAGATGGTAGGTAAGAGTTTGAATAGAACTACAATGGCTTTGAAGTATATTGTGTTGTATAGGTATCCTTGTCATCGAATAGCAGCTGTTCGATAACAAGGAAATGTTCCCATGTGCTTGACCTACAATAAGCTCGAGTTTCCGTTGAAGGAAATATACTTATCAATAAAACGTACACGAATTTACGCAAAACGATAGCACTGAACTGATCATTATACTCATCGTTGTGAACAACTTTTCTGCTGAATTCTTATTAAAAAAACAGTAATTGGATGGAAAAACAAATTTTCACGTTCCATAAAAATAAATCCGTACACGGCGTGAATAACTTCACAAGTCGTCGGTAGACAACTTGATACGTGATTTTTTTAAAAATGACGTATCAAAACGTTAATTTATTATTATACTTATATACTAAGATTATTTGAAAATTCTGATTAAATTACATAGATACGTGTAAAAATTATATAAAAGAATAAATAAATAGATGTATTTATATACGTAAACTTAAAAATGACTGCCCTGAAAAGTATGCATTTTTAACTTGTCAATGTATTCACGCCGTGTACGGAAATGTTCGCAACAGCTGATGTTATTTTCGCGATTTTAGATTAAATCCCAAAGTAAAAGTTATTCACATTTGACGAGTGAAATAACCTCTTTTTGACTTAGTAGGTAAAGAGAATTAAAAAAAACCCCTTAAATTAAAACTATTTACAAAATTTATACAAAAAACTTAATCTAAAAGTCCGTCAGAGGAGGGATATGTGGCCAGAATGCTGGCAACATTGCCACGCTGGATGGCAATGCTTAGCTTTTGACCAAAGTAGATACCAGCATTCTAATCACCTGAAGCCTACTCTAAATGTTTGAAAAGGTAAAGAGTAAACGTACGTAAAGAGTATGTATACCAGTATAAGAATAATGAATAGTACAAGTGTACAGAAGGATTTCTCTCGAACAAATGTCGAGCTTAGGTTTAAAAATGTATCTACTGTTATGATCGTTGCTTGCACGCAAAATTTAAATTTTTCATATAGCATAATCGGTCGGGTGACACTTACTGAAAACCGATTTAGTTGCGGTAAAACAGTGTTGCAACTTGCTGATATAAATTTCAAAGTAAAAATATGTAAACAGTTGTGTTCTCTATTAATAAAATTCGCATACCTATGCTAAACAGATTTGGATGAAATTCGGCACACGCTTAGTTTATTACGTGGATTAAAAAAAAGGACGTTTAGAGTAGGCTTCAGGTGACCAGAATGCTGGTATCTACTTAGGTCAAAAGCTTAGCATTGTCATCCAACGTGGCAATGGTGCCAGCATTCTGGCCACATATTATCCCTCCTCTGACGGACTTTTAGATTGAGTTTTTTGTATAAATTTTATAAGCAGTACTAATTCAAGATTTTTTTGAATAATGTGGAGTGGAAATAGGATTATTTTTAGATCAGAAAAATGTTAGGTTCCTGTGGGATTACCAAAAATGTTCAAGGGTACTACCACCACCAGATGTCGTCAAGTTTCACATATTAACTAGTTTAACTATTACTACTTATTACTTGACGTCTGTGACGACATATATGCTAATGGTAGTGACATTTTTTTCCAATTCCACGCGGACGAAGTCGTTGATATCATCTACTAAGTAAGTGTATAAAAAAAGTATTTTCTGCTCGAATAAGTTCTGGTAATAAATATAATAAAAAATTTAATTAATTAAATTTTTAAACTGATGTCATTACATCGTGAAAGTTTAAAAATGACGTGTGTAGCTAGACATGTATTTTATGATTACTCGTACCTAACTCAAGCTGTATTTGTAAAGTAAAACTATGTGGGTGTTACAGCGATAAACTGTGAAGCAAGTGCGATCTCATAAATAATTAAAGCTCAAATTATCAGCGCTTTTCCAGTTCAGGAAACAAAACTAATTGAATTGCAATCTATCTCACAGCCGCCTGACTTCTCCCAAGGTTTCATCACACAATCTACAGCAATAAACAGTATGGGCAATATTAAATTACATTTCAATTATAGAACGTGGGTTCAATTCCCACCCAGGACAAATATTTTGTGGTAGAAACAAATGTTTGTTCAATGATACAGAACACGTATGCATTATAAGTTTAGTATATATTTACAAAAAAATAACTATTTATCTATTCTATTAGTTACCTGACTTCCATTACATCAAATCTGCTTAGTTTGTAATCAGATGACGAAATGAAAAACAAATCTTTGTTGACTACATCAAAGTTTTGTACATACATTAGAAAAATATACTCATAAGAAACAACTTGATAGTTGTTAATTTAATTGTTTAGTTTATAGGCAATCTGAACTATATCTTCCTGAAAACCTTAAGCGACCTTTTTCTCCGTTAGATTTACTATTATTTTAAGTTAATTTGTCTTCTTCAGGTGATCGATATTATGTTGATCCCATGCCGTTTGCACATCTATTCCCTAGTTTCAGCAAACGCATCCTTGTTGCTCGTTAATTTATTATTGGACATGACTCTGCATCTCTCAAGGGATCCGATGAATTAGTTTCAGCAAATGAACAAGTAGGTAGCTTGCTGACCTGAATTATCTACCTTCGTGTGGGTGAGCGATGTAGATTAGACCCTAAATACAAGTAGGTATTGCATTCGAATTTTCGTAAAAAGAATAGAACATTAAATGTTTAAAAAAAAGGTTTTGTAATCTACCTAAACAACATTTCAAATTTTTCAACTTCTCCCTATGATTTATTTTTTAACTCTAACTGCGAATACACCTAATATTTATTTATTCTCCAGCTAACACTCCGGAGGTCGTCTAAGTAGTTACCAATACAGTACCAGATATTCTGCCGCCAAACAACAGTGAGTAACCATTACTGTGTTCCAGCTTGAAGGGTATATATACTGCAGCTAGCAAAATTACATAGCTGTTGAGACTGGCCATCTAATGTCTGAAAGTAATGAGCGCTAAAGCAGCGATGCCCTGGATTTTGTTTTGCTGCAATGGTCATGAACAGGCGTCTTCTCTTACTATCAGGAGAGTGTCGCATTCGACTTATTACTTTTAAACAAAAAAATAAAATCATGTTCTAAAAAAATCCAAAGTAAAAGTCCAAAGTTTACACCTGTATCGTACGCGTGGAGAGAGGCTCCCCGCTCTACCAGGTATGGAAAAACTGGTCTCCATGCCGCGGTCACTAGTGAAGTCTGCCAAGCAGATACACGTGATAGGGCCCGATGTGTACAACAGACTTCCTGAGGCGATAGTCAATGCACTGAGCTTCTCATCTTTCAAGGCAAAGCTGAAAAATGGCTAATTACACAAGCATTTTATGACACAAATTATTTTTTTTTAAATAAAAGTATGTTCGCATAATACCTACTCAATTTTATTTTATTTATTTCTTTAATAATATAATTTGATTAGTAATTTTAATTGTGAATAAATAATGTCTATAATTATCTATATCAAAGCTAATTTTTACATTTTTAGAATACTAACAAAACCTGTTGAAAAGTAGTTTTTTATGGTTGACAGGCTATATGTTTGACCACAGCTCACCTGATGTTAAGTAAAGGTGTGGTCAAAGATGGTAAAGCACACCTAGCCTGGAATGGCTGGCTCTCAAGTGAGGCTGCCGGAACACACCGCTAGATGCTTGGCGGCAGATTTTCAACTTGAAAGTGGTGGCTAGCCAGTCGAGTACTAGAAAGTACCGTACCACCATGCTATAGTTTCCTCACGATGTTTTACTTCACCGGCAGCTCAAGGTCATTGTTGGGGTTTGAACCCACGCTCTTCGGCATGCGAACCTACCGCGCTAGCCACTGAGCTATCATCGCTACAATGCATGTGATCATGCATGATGCTAAGTAAGTTGTTATCTAAATGAAAATTTTAGTATAATCTGTATCTATGTTTACATGGGTGTTCCCCAATGAATATAGTCTGGGTACCTTCAAGTCGCGAGTGAATCGGTTTCTTCTAGGCAAGCGTGCTCCACCGTAGACCGCATCTTCGCTTAACATGGGATGGCGATCAAACGCAAGCCTATCTACTATAAAAAAAAAAAAAAAAAACACATAGATTCGCCAGCTCTCGAACTTTGGGCACTCCCAAGTTTTTCAAAATCAACATAGTGTATCTCGTACATGTCGTACAGAAATCCTCATACGAATAAGTTCGTAAACAAACTTCGTAATGATATTTTGTTCTTTTGTTTACTTTTGCCGTCAGGGCTATAATAAGCGTCAACGCGAAAGACGATACTACATCATTAATAATACATGCGAAACAACCTAATAAATCTCTATTCTCTCTCAGGTACTGTCTCACCGTATAAATAAACCGCATATCTCAGATTAGGGTGATGTGATTACCTATTCAATCCTCCTTCATACAATTTATATTCATCGAATCACAGTGAGTATTAGCAAGGAAATGTCAGGAGTTTCTACTTGTGTTGATAAACTCCGAAAATGTATTTATGTATGAGTATCAGCTGTAAATCAAATCAAATCATCATTTATTTCGGATCAAGTCTATAATTTATTACATTTACATCTATTGTTCACGCTAAACTTCTTCAATAGAATTAAACAGGTAAAGTGGCGACAATTGCACCTATTTCCTTCTATCCTACCAATATCCCCTCTCTATGTCCTTGTCACATGACGACTTATCTACGCATCGTTGCGGAAGTGCAACGGAGTCGAAATACGTGGTCTAATAATACCAATGGCCGCTAGCCGGTGGTGCTACCAAGTTTTTACAATATTACCGGACTTTCGAAGCTTTTGGGAACCTGATATCAGCGAACTGTTTGTTATTGTGGAGACGTTCAGTGCTTGGTGAAGTGGACGCTCCGGGAGCTCCAGGAGTTTAATACTGACGAGAAGCGTGAATCGTTCCCTTCCCTTACATTTTTCCTTTTGATTGTCGCCGTTAGTTATATTTTTGATCCATCGCGCACGCATCTATTAATTAAACAATTAAAAAAACATGTCCATGAAATCAAGTATTAACATAAAATCAAAGAAATCAGAGAAATAATAATAAATAGCAACTTGCACTTCAATACGGCCTTGTCGAATCTGAGGTGCCGTACTATAAGTACGCACCAGCACCAGTTCTTGAAAATGGTTGTGCTTTGCTCTATTGGGACCGGTCTACCATCACGGACCAGGACTATTGTCGCCAATAAGCCTGATATCGTGGTGATCGACCGTGCCCAACGCTGGGCAGTGCTCGTCGACACCACCAAGCATGCAACAAAAAAAAAACACGAATTGTAACTAACCTTGACGTGCCAAACATAATAATCGTCTGTTTTTTAGGGCTCCGCCCCCAAATTACTAAGCCCTATTATTAAGATTTCGCTGTCCGTCCGTCTGTCTGTCTGTCCGTCTGTCACCAGGCTGTATCTCATGAACCGTGACAGTTAAACAGTTGAAATTATCACAGATGATATATTATGTTGCCGCTATAACAATAAATACTAAAAAAAAACAGAATAAAATAAAAGTTAAAGGAAGGGGGCTCCCATACAACAAACGTGATTTTTTTGTCATTTCTATATATCATTATCATCATCATCATTTCAGCCGTAGGACGTCTACTGCTGGACATAGGCCTCCCCCAAAGACCGTTTGGAAGCGGCTCGCATCCAGCGCGTTCCTGCGGTCTTTATTAGGTCGTCTGTCCACCTTGTAGGTGAACGCACTGACAGACGGACAGACTCGCGCACGAAGGGTTCCGTACCATTTTTTTATAGATAATGGTACGGAACCGTTCGTGCGCGAGTCTGTCTCGCACTTGGCCGGTATCCTTAATAACGTGTTAACTTATTGACTTTTATGATAGTAACCTAATAAAATACTTGCTACAATCCTGGCACACATACCTACTTACCTATACTATACTGGCTTTACTTTCATTACCGTTTTAACCTAATTATAGTTTCTAAAATATGGGCTGTGTATATACCGTAGGGCTTATGTCTACGCCTACGCTAGTGTAGATCCGTAGTCTACACCTACGCCACGGCGTAGACGTTGTAAATGCTTTCATTAAACCCGCCAATTGTGAAGTATTTGTCTAATAGACCCACCGGGGCCGCAGACGAGTGTGAAAGCGAACCAAAAATACCTCGGGGCTCTTGTTAGGGTTGCCGCCATTCTGCCGAAGTCCCACATAACCACATTGCTTCCGCTGGAGCTAGTAGTTATTTTTACAGTTGACACTGTTATTGGCCACTGCTTACCTGATGTTAAGTAACGGTGTGGATTGAAACTGGCTCTCAAGTGAGGCTGCCGAAATACACTGTACGCTTGTAATATTCGTCAAGTATTTTCTTTGGGCAAAAAAGTTGGTGCTCCGAAAAAATCGAATATTATTTTATGTCATGAAATTTTATTAAATGGAGATTCATTTCCATGATTTCATTGGATTTTCCTGGCATTTTATTTTATTGTATTAATGTCTAATTTAAATTAACTTGCTTGCCAAAAGGTAGTCTGTGGTGCTTCTAGACGAATTATTATTTGTTTTACATCTGTACTTACCCATAGCGCAAATAAATGAATTATGAATTATGGGAACCAGATAACTGGTAGAACACTGATATACTTTTTCTTGGTAAATAAATACAGAACACCCAGACACAAAACAAATATTTATCGTCACATAAATGTTTGACCTGGGTGGGAATCTAACCCACACCCTAATACTCTTGAAGCAGCTAACAGTCGTAATGTGTAATTACTATTTATATACATATATTCTCATTTATTGTAATGTATACCATAAAAGCAGTCATTAGATATAAACAAACGTTTTTATGGCTTATCGTGTACAATATTGAGCTCAGAGTTACTTGATTCACGGCAAAGCAATTACCTGAGTCACGGACAAACCCGGATCTTTTTCAGACTCCACGTTCCAGTGGAAATATATTCAAACCGCAAGCCACGCTCGTCAGCTCCGAATTAGACGGCATTAGTACAGTCCTTATACTTCTTATAGACAGCTTCCTCCAGCCTCAGTCATGAATATTAATTAACCAGATATCGCCCTAGACATTCCGTCTCTGCCAATAAGAGAATAATTTATAAATTCTGTTCATGGAAGCGGGCTTTGAGGTCGCCGCATTGTTTGGGATCATGACACTCGAACTTTCGAGTCTTCAAGACTTTCAAGTACTCGATTGAACTTCAATCTACAATCTTTGGTTATGAATTGGTTATGCTCCGTCTCTTTTACGCAGCAATCTCATTATGGCCGACGCTTCTCGGGAAATATCGCAACACAATTCCCTGCATTCTGTTTTTATCGGAGTAATTTAATTAAAAAAAGATTGGTAACATTTCGCGAGGACGGACTGAGATGGCTGGTTTGGTTATTGCGAGATGTTTGTAAAAGGAGCCAGGATCGGTCCGGGTAATAAAGTTCAGTATTTAGGATGAAAACGGTCAGAAAAATGAAAAACAGCAAATGACACTGGTACCTATAAATAAATAAATATCGTAGGACATTAGGTACACACAGCGCCATCTGACCCCTAACTAAGCAAAGCTATGGAAGACAGATAACTGATAGAATACTTAAATACTTTTTTTAGTAAATACATACCTACTTATGTACAGTAAAATAAAGTAAATAGTGTACAAAATAAAAATACTTCTTGTAGCAAAACATTAAATAACAAGTAAAACAAATCTAAACGGTCAATCATCACAGAAACAAATTACACAACTAAAAAAAAATCTAGATATATCACGAAATATAACAATATAAAATAATTAAATAGTAACATCACAACAAATATTTAAAGTAACAGACTAAACATTACAATATAAATTAAGTAACATTATTTACAAAGTTGACAACAAGTACGATAAAAACGTACATCTTAAGAAGCTTATTGGCTGATATTTGACAAAAATTTAACATAAATTTACAACTAAATAAATCAATAACTTCATTACACAACCTAAACAAGGTCCCCGACAATATCGGGGGAATTACAAGAGGAAGGAGGACGGTTATAAAAAAAAAAAAAATACATACTGTACACCCAGACACAGAACAAATATTTTGGGTGGGATCGAACCCACGCCCTTCAGCTCTAGATGCTTACCTATAGATTTTCAACTTGAAAGTGGTAGCTAACCAGCCGAATATTAGAAAGTACCCTACCACCATGCTATGGTTTCCTCAAGAGGTTTCCCGTCATCGGGAGTTCAAACTAATTGTTGGGGTTTGAACCCACGCGTTACGACGTGTGTACCGATCGCGCTAACCACTGAGCTATCATCGCTTCAAACCTGTACCTGTATATATGTTTAGCGAAACGCCTGGAGGTTTTTACCCCGGACTTTTGTTCGGGTGAATGAATTTGGATGGTTTAGGTGGGATTTTTTAAAATTTTCTTTCTTAGTTATAAAATATACCTATTTTTTGTGTTTCAGATTTTTTTATTATTTAAACAAAAAACTATTAAAAAACAATATTTGGGCGTATAATTTAATGTTAAATAATATTTTTTTAGGTCTTTATGTTTTTAACGCTCCGGGGGCACTCCACTAATTAGCGTGTTTCGCTCTTTTTGTCTTGTCTAAACTACGAAAACTATAATTCATAGAAAATATAAAATGGGACTGATAGAGATACATATACATATTATTATAGAAAACAATTATTTAACTGACTTCATTATTTCAGCCGTAGGACGCCGACTGCTGGACATAGGCCTCCCCCATTGACTTCCATAAAGACTGGTTCAAAGCGGCCCGTATCTAGCGCGCTCCTGCGGTCTTTATTAGGTCGTCTGTCCAACTTGTGGGCAGACGTCCTACGCTGCGCTTGCCGGTCCGTGGTCTCCACTTCAGAATTTTACAGCCACATCGGCCATCAGTTCTGCGTGCTATGTGCCCTGCCCACTGCCACTTCAACTTGCTAATCCGTTGGGCTTTGTCGATAACTTTAGTTCGTCTACTAATTTAACTGTACTTTTAAGGGTAAGTGGTCCTCGCACTAAAAGTTGTTTCAAACTGCACAAAAGGTAAACACTTTTTTTAAAATCACAACCATTCTTACGACGTGGTAATACGTAACTCTCATTGAACAAGTCTGTTTACACTGGAATAGTTTTTAATTACTTAGCTTAATATTTACAAGAGCGTGAAAACCGCAGGTAAAGGATAGCTATGGACCTATTCGTATTTGATGTTTAGACGTGTAGGCACCTATTGAATTACTATACACGTAGAATTTCTAAGCAAACAGCTATAAGTTTGGTTCACCTAACAAGTTAGGAGTGCCTATAGTGTTCTCGTGTTAGTCTAGACGTGAGGGCACCCAGATTGCCTGAGAGCAAGCAATATAACTTCGATAGAGAGATCGGACGCTCTCTCTGGCAAATCGGAAGCTACTCTCTGGAAAATCTCGTAAGCTTAAGTACTCGAAGTTATTGGACCACGGACCGTGCACCGTCCGGGAAATCTCTGTCCATACCGCAATTCGTCCGGACAACGAGGAATCTGAACATTTCCAAGTGCTCACGAGCAATTGCCTTTTTATCACAACGCTATTGTTCGACGGATTTCTTTTAAAAACTTTTGTGCGCTGTGAATGAAATGTGGCAACTTATGTAGACAGAATCATTGTTAGAAAACGAATAATAGTTTCCTCATTGATGTAGCAACGTATAGTTGTGTAAAATATATAAAATTTAAGTAAATGTTACTTTGGAAACTGACGTAGTTTTTATGCATTTTTGTTTTAATCATTACTCATACTCAAATTTGATTTGGTTGGGTACTCTGACTGTGAATGTAGCTTTAGCCATACCCAGTCACCCTTTTCAAAGAATCGAAGCAGAGAACGATACGGGCTGTCACAACCACACGTGAATCATACACTAAAAACAAAAAGTTATCAGATTAATATACTTTTGATATTAATTGTTATTGTTATTTTGACGAAATATAATATAGGAATATGACTAATAACTTGTATTAAGTAACAGCAAAACATTCTCTTATTTCTTTGTTTTTGGCGTCACAGTTTACGCATTTGTCAGTATCGAGTTTCTCAATACAGTATTTTATGAAATATCAGTAGTAAGTCTAAGCCACTGTCAAAGTAATGCAAAAGAAGTCATGTTCGAGTCCGAACGTGTCTTAAGAAAGTAGTGGTAACTTTACTACAAACTTCGGTAAGTAACACGAAAAGTCATGTTTCACAACTTTTCCACACTCACATGCGTAATTCAGCACTTTATGACGAAACAGTTTTGGAAACTTATATGGAACAATGTAGCACTCAACATGATCTTTCCGCGTTTGTGCAAAAACATATGTAGATATTTTAATGCGATGTTCATTTAAAGTTTGTTTGAAAAGTCATGTCAAAGGAAGCAAAATATGTGAACAGACGACAGTTCGACAGCCCCGTTGGCTCATTGGTAGTATATCTGCCTTGAGAGCTGTAGGGCGTGGGTTCGATTCCTACTCAGGGCAAACATTTTGTGAATAAACACATGTTTGTTCTGTGTCTGGGTGTTCTGTATGTATTATAAGTATGTATTTACAAAAAAAAAAGTATTTATGTATTCTATCAGTTATCTGACTTCCATCACACAAGTTCTGCTTAGTTTGGGGCCAGATTGCGCTGTGTGTATAGTCCTACGATATTATTATTATTATATTAAATCAAAAAAAGCATGACCAATCATCGAATATTTAAAATTAATGAGGGACAAATCAACGATGCTCTGAGCTTTGTTTTGTTACTCAAACTTTTCGTACCCCTGCAATGGTTACAAAAACAATAAAATATTATTATGAAAACAAGATTCCTCCCGTCATTTCATGTTGAAATTTATAGTTGTTTTCAATACTGATTAAATTATTGTAAAACGAACTGTAATGTAACTGTATTTAAGTATTCTATCAGTTATCTGACTGCCATAGCACAAGCTTTGCTTAGTTCGGGGTCAAATGGCGCTGTGTGTAATGTCCTACGATATTATTTATTTATTTATTAATTAAATTAAAAACAGCTACGTTCGACTTTCTTTAGTTTTATTGCGTTTCACATAAAATTACTAGAAGATAAAATTACCAGAAATAATGAAACAGTAGTTGAATCAATGTAGGTGCTTACAAGTATTTTACAGATAACTTCTAAAATACCACAACATTGTAACAATTTATTTAGTACCACAAGAATATTTCCTCGTTTTGAGGGGGAAAAAATTAAGAGATATTTTTAAGAGTTGTCCAAAATTATTTCCGCAATTTTTACTCGGAGAACTCTAACAGATGGAGATTTCTGTTCTACAGGATTTCAAAGAAAAAATTCACGAAAGATTGTCCCTAATTTGCATTATTTCCAACGTACCATTTACAAATTAGCTTTGTGAATACTTTATCAAGTTTTTTTTCCGTTTAGTGAAATATTGAGGAAAGCTAGCGTTGAAAAAGTTTATGACAACTGCGAAAGTTCTTTATAGAATTACATGGAAGTTGGAATGAAAGTATCGTATGAAATTACAACACTAGGTATAACAATTTTGATCATGATCATGATTGAAATCATGATGCTGATGATGATGATGAATTTAGGTAGGCTGTGTGTATTTGGAAATAGACGAACGGATACCACTCACCTGATTATGACATCATCGTCTATCTAAAATAACTTTACTCCAGCTATAAAAGATTACATTTTTTTTCAAAAATATGGCAAAGAAAAACTCATTGTTAAAAGATGACGCAATTCATAACGGTATCTGCAATGTTCCCATCTATTAACCTGTTTGCGTTATTATTAGCGATTAATAATTAACCTTATTACGTCCGCCGTAAAGCTCAAATAACTGCGAGCTAAAATACCACAGACCAGAAATTAAAGAACTTATTTATGGTTATATAATTGAAAAAGTAATTGCCGACACTGTTTTCATTTTCGCCAGGCCAATATTAATAATTACAAGAGATTAAAAGAAATGTATTTTCGTATTTTCATCGTCGAGTCATTAGAGCTTGCGCCGCTCAAAGTAATATGATGAATATGCTCGTAAATTAACACAGAAGGAGGGTAAAAAAAGCCTGGTGCTTCAGGAGAACGCTTTCATTTTTCAAGCCTTGATAGGTACATTAGGAAGAAACTGCAAATGTTCTGGGAGGAATGTTGAATGGACGTAATTTCTTGCTGCCGTTTTTTATAAGTTAGTTGACTTTGTTGAAATGCGTTTACTTTAGTATTGAGTTTAAACTTTTGTCTTCCAATCATCATTAACTCAGCCGCAGGACGTCCACTCACTGCTGGACATAGGGCATAGGCCATTGGTTAATTTAGGTTTCCAAATCAATCCCTCTACTTACTTGGAAATATACATTCATAAAATATCTAGGTATATGTGTGCCAAATTTCATCTAAATCCGTTTAGCCGTTTTTTGTATGAGTCATAAATATCCAAACATATACGTATATATTATATAGTAGTATATATATAAAACAAAATTTAGGAAGGTGAACCTATAACGAGAAACAGAGTATACTCAAGAGGATACTCCCACCCTGTTTACCAAAACTTCAATAAGTGAAGTATATTGCCCTGCCTACAGCCCTGTTGGCTCATTGGTAGCATGTCTGCTTCAAGAGCTGTGGGGCGTGGGTTCGATTCCCACCCAGGGCAAGCATTTTGTGATATAAAACCAAATGTTTGTTCTGTGTCTGGGTGTACTGTATGTATTATAAGTATGTATTTACAAAAAAAAAGTATTTAAGTATTCTATCAGTTATCTGACTCCCATAGTACAAGCTTTGCTTAGTTTGGGGTCAGATGGCGCTGTGTGTAATGTCCTACGATATTTATTTATTTATATTTAGATACAATTCCATAGTCACATTTTTCCGCATAAAAAATATTGAATTTTGAAACTTAGGCTCTGCGGAAAGTCAAGTTGCGACGAACAACTTTGCTTAAACTCTAATCTTGCCAGTTACTTTATCTTTCATAAGAATCGATAGAAGTTTGAGTGTTCCCAGCGAGTCTGACTAGTATAAAATAAAGTCGCTATCTGCGTCTGTCTATTTCTGCATTTACTTATTTTAAACCAAGCAATCTTAGAATATACGTAGGTATATACATAACCTACCGGTGGTTATGTATGCTCTAAGCACATAATGGATTTTCAAACTGTTTTCACTGTCATTTTGATGTTTCATGGAAAGTCTGTGAACAAAAAACATAAACGTAATTTCATAAATAACCGGCCAAGTGCGGGTCGGACTCGCGCACGAAGGGTTTCGTACCATTATCTATAAAAACGGCAAAATAATCTCGTTTGTTGTACGGGAGTTTAAACATTTATTTAATTCTTTTTTTTAGTATTTTTTGTTATAGCGGCAACAAATATCATCAGCTGTGAAAATTTCAACTGTCTAACTATCACAGTTTACGAGATACAGCTTGGCGACGGACATACAGACAGACAGACAGACAGACGAACGGACGGACAGCGGAGTCTTAGTAATAGGTTCCCATTTAACCCTTTGGGGTTTTTTTAATGTAAAAAGTAATGAGACGAACGAGACGCTCCCCTGATGGTAAGAGATAACGCCTGACCATGACCATTGCAGCGATATACAGAACTTTAAGTAACAAAACAAAGTTCAGAGCATCACTGCTTTGGCGCTCATTACTTTGAGACTTTAGATGGTTAGTCTCAACACCCCAGTGATTTCTAGCTGCAGCTGCAGTACCCTTCAAACCGGAACACAGTAATGTTTACACACTACTGCTTATCAGCAGAATAACTGGTACTGCGGTGGTACCTACCTAGACGACCTCCTGCTAAGGAGATCTACCACCAAGTACGGGACCCAAAAAAAAAGAGAACAATAGAATCTTATGAGCTTGTGCCACGAGTGGCGGCCTTATCGCTAAGAGCGATCTCTTCCAAACTACCTAGAATAGAAAACACGAAAGGTAATAAGAACAAGCATGTTTGTGCTTACAAAACTGTCATATTTTGTAATCAAGTGGCCAAAATAAATGGTTTCCGTGCTAAGTCGGGCGTGTCGCTAGTTTACTCGAAACTAGGTACAAGTGAGTGCGGATTTTTAGTGATGGACAATAAAGTTACGAGCGGCTTTGCGAACTAGGATTTTCAGGGATTTCGTTGTAGTGTGCTCTCGCAAGAAGTGTAGGCAGGTAAAGTAGTTTAGTTACGGTTATTTAATGGCGAAACTTGAGCTATTTTACGAGAACCCTTAAAGAGGCCTCACGTTTTTAGAATCCAGTTTTCTCAGCGATAAATCTTAAGTGCAAAATACATTTACCCGTTACATTTTTTTCAGAATAAAAGTAGCCTATATTTAAAAGTTCTGGAGCGGAGACCACGGAACGAGACCGCGAACTTTGATTCTACGTTTCTCATCCGTACGGTCAAGGAATGGAACAAGCTGCCAGCTTCCGTGTTTCCTGATAGATATAATCTAGATCTTTTCAAGATCGTCTAAGAAGGTATCATCTATGTCTGCATGCTTCATTTTCGACCACATCGTCGCTTACCATCAAGTTAAGTTAAAAAGTTAAAGTTGGTGGTCAAACGCGAACTTATACGTATTAAAAAAAAATAAGATATTTGTTTCAAAATATGCCGAAACTTTGGATAACTTTACACAGTTTCACAACCCAAATTATATTTAATTCTCGGAAATTTACTTTTTGAATCAGATTTTGATTACAATACAGACGTAGAAAACTCATTATAATTAAACACGTCAATAATCTTTATTACAATTTTGAATATATGTATGAACTATTCATACATATATTCAAAATTGCAATAAATACAAATATAGCAAAAAAAAAGATTTAAAATAAATTCGAATGAAAATTATTTATAATTATTTATACATAAATACAATCTCATAGGGGAGCATTATAGGTTGCCCCGATTCGCCTACCCAGGGAACAAGTAACAATAACATAGACAATACAATACATTACATTACAATACAACACTACCAAATGATACCTACCTGATCGGTCTCATCAAATTAGTGAAGGTAAAAATAGAACAAGACTGTCTAAAATTTATAATTAAATTTGACATTAATTTATTTATATTTTCAATTTTTTTAATGCTCGGACGAAATTGTATTTTATTGCTTGACATTTTATATCATGTCGATGATATAAAATGTCAAGCAATTTTTTTTTTTTTTACTTTAGATTTGATGAATCACTGACAGCAGTTATTATTTCGTATTGTTTAATTTTGTTAATGTACGTAACTTTAAATTTTGCATGCCGCAAGGCAGAATATGGAGCTCGTAATCTTTTTTTTTTTAATATCTATTATACCCATATAGGTACGCAATTAATGAATTATGAAATATGAATAGAAAAACAGTACAGCCCTATACAATTTAGGCACACGATATTAGAATTGACCCCTATGTATTTGAATATTAACTTTCACATTCTATAAGAGTTTCGCGCTGTAATCAGAAACTTACTAGCTTTGCCTTGAAAGCGAAACCCTGTTATCCACATCGTGCAAAACATTTAACGCAGTGCGACAGGCAATCTTACAGGGTCCTCGACTCGGCACGAACTAACCTCCCCAGTTCAGCCCAAAATTCGGTAGAAACCTCACGGGGCCATTATTCATCTCATGTATTGTTCTGCTGATATTTATTTTTTTAGGGAGACACAGGTATTTGTTGTAAAGGGAGCCGCGTAACTGCGACCCAGAAATTTTATTACCAACTCGTGATTTCCTGCGTGCGGGGAATATTTACGGATGTGGTTACTACCTACTACCTACGTATACAGGTATGGACTCGCCAGTTCATACGTAAAATTCAATGTTTGTGGCTCGAATCGACTTTTATGGCTGGCTCGTTACACGACGTTTTGGATACAATGTACGTTGAAATCATTAGATTTAACACGGCTACATGTAACTGTATAACAGAACGACAACAGTAAAATATGTTAAATTAAAAAAAAAAACTAATAGATAGTCATGTAGCTTAATAAGTCTATATTACACATATTGAAGTTACTTTTTATTCTGGAGAAAGCAGATGAAAACGCGGGGCGGAGCTTGTGTATAATATTTAAAAAAAGGCTTATCGTATTAAGTATCTAAGTACTTAATGGTATAATCCGGCAGTCTTACTTGAGAGCTAGCCAGGGACTACCGTGCGCTCATAGTACCGTTCAAATAAGGCAATCATAATTAGGCAATAAAACAAAATAGCCAGTATCACTCAAGATGATGTTAGGTTTTTAACGATACTCCAAACATTCAAATCCGTTCAGGCATTCAAAAGTTATGGAGGAAAAAGAAACCCACATACACTCACGTATTGGTTACATCCAAAATTGAACTCTGAAATCATTTCACTCCTTTTTTGGGACAGTCATGTAAACATTACGCACCTTATTGCTGCGGCATACGATATGCGATCGTCTAATTTCAATGGCGATAAGACTTCGCAATAGCAATACATAAAGTTCAAGTTCAAGTTCAAGTATTTTATTCGCTCAAGATGTGGTTACATTTAATAATACTAGTACAGCACATCTTACTCTTATTGGCGTGCGAATTTACAATATACCTAATAGCTAAAATCTATATTATATTTATTAAAATAATGTACGACAAAATTTAATTATATACAGTTTTATATAAAGTTAATAAAAAATGATAACGTCAAAAAAATATGCTTTCAAACATTAATTGAGAATACAACTTACCTAATATAGAAAAGCAAAAAAATTCTTTCCTTTTCCTTCGTCAAAAAAAAAACGGGCGTCAATGGTCCATTGCATTGCAATGTCATAGTTATTCCCATAATGTGCCCCTTTACTTAGGGCAGTGAAACTGGCGAATAGCGGAAACAGACAAATCACCTCTTTCATTACGTGCGTCCAGATGGAAAATGTTTTATTCGGTAGTTTTATTTCGGTAAACCGCGACACACGTTTTCTGAAGATAAAAGGTTCGCGACAACGCAATGAGCCGCAGATTTGTAGGTCTGTAGAGCTTTATTACTTTTATTGCGAATTCCGTTTAGATAGACAATAAGACCATGGGTGCATTGGCTTTCACACAGATGGAAGGTAAAAGGAGTGTTGCCAACTATGCAGGCAAAAATTGTAGACTAAAAAAAACCTGTTCGAAACTTTAAAAATCTATTTTTTTTTAGTGTAAAAGGGGATGAGACGAACGGGACGCTCTCTTCATGTTAAGAGATAACGCCTGTCCATGAACATTGCAGCGTTACACAGAACTTTGAGAAGCAAAACAAAGTCCAGGCAGTTGCTCATTACTTTGAGGATTCCAATGGTTAGTGGTTAGTCTCAACAGCCCAGTAATTTCGCTAGCTGCAGTACCGACCCTTGAAACCGGAATACAGTCACTATTGCTTGGCCGCAAAATAAGTGTTACCGTGGTGTATTTTTTGCTTACATTATTTTTTAATCAAAAATGTTGAAAATAAGCAATTAAATAACTCTTTACTGTTCACACCAATTCCGAACATTCATTAACAATGAGAATGTAATTGTAAATAAATTACACGACAAACCAATAAATCGGTAGATTTGGGCGTAAAAAGTAAAAACCAAGTGTTTAAAAAACTGTAGATCTACGGGTAAAATCGTAGGGCTGACAACACCGGACAGCAGCAGAATGTGGCTTTCGCAACGTACTCGTAGATTGTAATCGCCGACCCGCATCTATCCGATTCTACCCAGCAACGGGATCGGTCCATTTGACTACTCTAGTCGATCCGTTGCCTCACAAAATTGGGCCCCTAAAATTCCCATTCCGTTACGCAGATTAACTCAGACTTGGGTAAAGTCGGAAAATAATTTCCGCTATCTAACGCTCGAAGAATTGTCTTTGCACTAAGTCGATTTTATTAACAGTATTGAATGAATTACTTTAAGAATTAAATGAACTCACTGTTACTGAAAAGGACCGGATCAGGAAATGACAGTATATCTTTGTGACATTTTTAAACTCACTTTTATCTTAAAAGCTTGCAATCTGCGTAATTTATACCGATTGGTGAGTTTTTCTTAAATATAGCCCGTATTTCATACCGGTAGGTTTTTCTTGCAAAGTTTTCATCATCCAAAGAGCCACATTACGTTCGCGAAAACATCCTGATGTGAACTATTCATTTTGTTTATGAACCACTTGGAACTCTTTTTTCCTCAACCAGTTTTTCTGTCGAATAATATTGCGAATTCTCGTATACAATAAAAATAGCAGCCACTTATGCAAAAGCGTTTGCGAGTGAAATTATTCGGTTGTGTTTGCACAAAAATAGCTGGCTTCCTAGCTGTCGGACACAACTCTGGGGAAAATTGAACGCTATACGAATGCAGTGCAGAACAAGTTCTAGGTAAGGAGATATGAGAGAAACCGTTTACTAGTGAAAGAATTTACCATTAAAAAAATTGGGTATGGTCATATGGCCGTATTAACGTCAAAATTACGCAGCGCAAACTGGGAGAATGACTACCGTGCTTTGATTACCTTTTGTTTTTGTTGGGACCTTTGATTAGTCTGAGCTACCGTGTATTGACTACCAAAGATAATATAGACAGATCTCATTACATTGTGATAAATTTACTAATACTGACTCCATTTTGTACATGAACAATCGAAAAAACATAATGCAGAAACATGAACTTAAACTCGAGTTACTTTTAATGGCTATTGACAAGTAAATGACCAAAGTTATTGCTTCTAAACTAGTATGAAAGCTGGGTAAAGCAATGTCATTGCTTCTGCTGTATTATTGCTGCAATGTGACCCACCAACTACCGCTTCGCTCCAACTTATAGCTAGGAACTGCGTTGTAGCGCTGTTATGACTGCAACTGATTTATACACTTAATATTCAGTTAAACACTCGTCCAGTAGTAAAAGCTTAACTGCCAGTTACGTATTAGTTTTTATGGACCGCTGAGCAGTAGGTATAAAATACCTCCCCTACCTTTAATTCTGTCCTGACAGTATGGTAATTGGCGAAAAAAGATTCAACTTTCAAAACATTTTTGAATAAAACCGGTTAAGTGCGAGTCGGATTCGCGCATGAAGGGTTCCGTACCATTATCTATAAAAACGGCAATAAACACGTTTGTTGTATGGGATCCCCTTAAATGTTTATTTTATTCTGTTTTTTAGTATTTTTTGTTATAGCGGCAACAGAAATAGGTACATAATCTGTGAAAATTTTAACTGTCTAACTATCACGGTTCATGAGATGACAGACGGCCTGGTGACAGGCGGACAGACAGACGGATGGACAGCGGAGTCTTAGTAATATTAGTAAATATACTCAAAGGGTAAAACGGGACCCCGTTTTACCCTTTGAGTACGAAACCCTAAAAATGGATCATTGTGTCTGGTATGTATACGGAAATTGAAATTATCGTAGTGTTATTTTCCATACATTTTAATATCAAAACTTCGACGGAATTTTCTCACTAATTATTTATTATTATCGTACAAGATTTTCAGATGATATAGCGAGTTACAATTATTTTTTTTGGCAGGTTTGATGATTTGAACACAGCTCACGTGATGGAAAAATAAAAGATTTTCAACAAAGAAGTTTTTTTTCTTTTTCTGTACACTTTTATATTCTATTGCGCGTGTTGGCCGGAACAATCCGCTGTTTCACCGCACAAACAACGATGAGGGACCTGGCATCGATCTCCTTTTTTTGTTTTACTATATATACTACTATGTTGTACTGTATTTTACTTGTATAACTTATTTCATTGTTGATGTAGTGTCTTGTTTGAGAAAACAATAGTGTAATTATTTATTTTTAAAATAAGCGAGTGTCCATAATGTGAGTAGTTACCTATGTAGGTACATATTGTTATGACGATCCGTTTGTATCGTTGAACTCAAAGTAAGCGAGTATATAACTCATATACACGAGGTTTAGAAATGCAGATTTTCCGCGCTCGCTGGCTAGAAATGACGGGCATGCGATATAAAATGAGCAAAAAATGCTTTCCACATCACATGCCAAGCATCTGAGGCAAATATTTGTTCAAGGCGTACCTTTTCACGTGCAAACTGCAACTCGGTGTAAAAGGAATATACTCACGGTAGAGGGTTTATGTCTCTCTTAAAACTTTATTTATAGAAGTTTGTTCTATAAATAAAGTTTTTTCGTTTTTGTTGTATCACTAAATAGCTATTGAAATTAAATCGTATAAAAATATTTAAGTAATGTATCCTATCCCACTAATATTATAAATGTAAAAGTTTGGATGTATGTTTGTTACTTGGATGAGATTTTTATTGGTATGGAGGTAGGATATGAGGATTAACATATTGGCTACGTTTTATCCCGAAATCATGTAGCGGGTAACACCGCGGGGCGCAGTTAGTTTAAATGTATAGAAACTCTTTGCGTACGACAGACATTAAAAAGGCTTAAAAAACCTTATGAGTGTTACCACGAATGCGACCTTAGCGCTAAATTAGATCTCTTCCAGCCATCATATAATAATAAAACGCTAAGAATACTTCTATCAGTTGTATTGTTTAGTTTGAGCCTAGAGGGTTGACAGCCTTGACAGCCCTGTTGGCTCATTGGTAGCATGTCTGCTTCAAGAGCTGTGGGGCGTGGGTTCGATTCCCACCCAGGACAAGCATTTTGTGATATAAAAAAAAACCAAATGTTTGTTCTGTGTCTGGGTGTACTCTATGTATTATAAGTATGTATATACAAAAAAAAAAAATTAAGTATTCTATCAGTTATCTGACTCCCATAGTACAAGCTTTGCTTAGTTTGGGGTCAGATGGCGCTGTGTGTAATGTCCTACGATATTTATTTATTATTTATTTATAGATGACGCCGTGTGAAATGCCTACCAATATTTATTTATTTATTATCTTAACTCGCGTGCCGCTCAGACTTGGACCAAACATTCATTATGTGACATCTGTTCAATGCTACCTGTCGGTTGAGCGCATGTAAATTGTAGCTAACGTGGTAATTATGCAAGGAAACACCTATAAGCTTTGAACAGTCATCTACATACAACCTGACATCAAAATATAGCTATGTGGTGTGCAACGAGGAACTAAAATACTAATTAGGTGATAGCTCAGTGGTTAGCGCGGTCGGTTGGTCGGTTCGCATGCGGAAGAGCGTGGATTCAAACCCAACATTGTGCTTAAGCTCTGACTACAGTTACGGTTACATCCGGTGGCCAAAGCTGAGTACAATACGCGCGGGGCTCGTCTTGCTTCGTCAGTTACCATACTAAAATACTTATACCTGCTGATCTACAAATCAATATTAGGAACGCAGTTAAGACTGTAACTAGTAAAAAATCAAGTTTTATTCACAAAAACTTGTGTTTTTAGAGTGTGTATGTAGTTATTGGCAATATATACTTAAAAGTGTCAAGTGCGTGTTGAGGGATTCGAATCTAAGACCTCCAGATCGGAAGCCAGACAGTTTTCCCAACTAGACTGCCACTACTTCCTAAGCTAAGAAAATTAATGCAAAATAACTCCTCTGATCTGAACTAATAGCTTGTTACTTCCACAATGAATTGATAATAATACTAACTCTGCTAATTACAAACTCAATACAAACTTTGCCAAGTTTCAAATACTTTAATGAAATTCCAAAATTATGCTACACTTATAATTTCTATTAATTATTGATGCTTAAACTTTGTTTTGAGTATCTTATCTAAACTGGAGAGAAACTGGGTGAGTACTTGAAAACTCTTGAAAGCAAATGAGGGTAGGTGGAAATTTTACTCCGCCAATTTTTACATTTAATTCCGTCAATAGAAAGAAGCTCTGTCGTAGTGGTTGACACCGGACGTACGGTACGTTGCGTTTCCTTTTTTTCTTTTTTTTTATAGCTGACATGCTAAGTGTTTGACCACAGCTCACCTGATGTTAAGTGACGGTGTGGTCGATGATGGTAAAGCACACCTACCCTGGAATGGAAGTGGATCCCAAGTGAGGCTGCCGGAACACACCATTAGATATTTGGCGGCAGATTATCAACTTGAGGGTAGTAGCTAGCCAGCCGAGTACTAGAAAGTACCCTACCACCATGCTATGGTTTCCTCACGATGTTTTCCTTCACCGGCAGCTCAAGTTCATTCTTGGGGTTTGAACCCACGCCCTTTGGCATGCGAACCGACCGCGCTAACCACTAAGCTATAATCGCTACAAAATCATCGCAGCACACTTGCATATGATCACAAAAAATACTCTCGAATAGCAAATCAATTAGATCAATCACCTCACTGAGTTATCTAACACCAAGCTGCATACCTCAGTCAACATACACAAAGACCTTTTACAGGCCAAATACAATAATATATCAATATCCTTCACTTGGGTTATAGAGTAGGTACTCAGGCTTAGAGGGCAACGAACTTGCCGACTCTGCAGCTAAATCCACTGTCATCTTTCATAAAACGCCTGACTTCTATCAAATACCAATCAGTCACGTAAAGCTCCAAAACATAATTTTTTCAGCTAACAGGCCCAGCGAATACTATCTTTCAGCAAACCCACGCACATGAAGCCTCCTACCAACTTATGAGGATCTTACTTTCTACCTTAAATCAGTCAAACCGACCTTTCCAATCACACAACTCCTCACGAACTACAGGTATCACAAGGAATACCTCTACAGATTTCAAATAATAATAAATAATGAAATCGTAAGACATCACACACAGCGCCATCTGACCTCAAACTAAGCAAAGCTTGTAGAATAGAATAACTCACACACACAACAACCACAACTACGTAGACGTTCATTCCAAACAAATAATCACTCAGTCATCTCTCGCCTTCCGCCAAGAGCACACCGCTCACCTGGACGCCGTCGGTCACCATCGCTCACTCTTGCTCCCTCAACGCGCTTCGGCTGACCGGAACTCACCAAACCACAATTTGACGTGTTCTAAACTGCTAAAACCCATTCACCACTTGTCACCGCCAGTCTCGCTCAGCTCACCGGGTCGCTGTCGGGCATCACCATCGCTCACCTCTGCTCTCTCAACTCACTTCAACTGACCGGAACTCACGAAAGAATAATTTGACAAGACTATTATTGGTGCGAGCCCCAATCACCTTCGGTCACGACTTCTCTCCTCCGTAGCCGTTAGGATGGACAACAACACAGGAATCGGCGCCGACGTCGGACACAAAGAAGGCCAATTGGAATTCCCGAACTCCCAACCGAGCTTCCAACCCAGCAGCGGATACGCCTCTGGTACCACCCCTGCCCCTCCGGCGGAGTCAATTGAAGCCTCACTAGCACCTTTCCACAAGCCCCCACAACTCGTGCTGGTCCCAGGACACTCAGCTCTGGATAACTCCACCAAGGATATCGGCGGCTGCTCGAGGGTCGACACAGTATCGCAAGAGGGTAAGCATATCCACTTAACTTTTGATTCTGGCCCATCAGCTTTTACCCGGGTGCAGCCTCCAAATGATCATCACCATCCGCCGCCTTGCAACAAATGCCAGTGGATAGAGAACAGCTTAACAGCTCTCGCTCATGGAGAAGAAATTATAAAGAAACAGAACGACATCATTTATCAACAAGAACAAGAGCTCACCCAAAATAGCCAAACTATAAAAGACCTATCAGCAACCATAAGGAGCCTTGCACAGGTGCGGACTTCCAGCATGAACATCGGCTACCAATCACGGAACACCCTATTAATGGCGCCCGGCCCCATTATCGACGCACTCAACCGACCTCAAAACAATAATCGATTTTATAATGATATTAGCTCAGAGACTACACCAAAGACTAATTCTGCAACCAACTTACCAAAATCGGACACGGTGGCGGCTGTCACGGGGAACGATGAAAGCATCCCCTCCACAACCACTATCAATACAGTCTCTACCACCACCAGGAAAGGCCAGGGACGGCACGCCAAAGAGGGACACCAATGTGTATTGTGCGGAAAATTTTATATTAGCAACAACATCCTGAGACACTTCAATAAAATCCATCCAAATTATGCGGGGGGAATAACAAGAAAGTTCCCGGGATACCCCAAATATTTCCATTTTAAGACTATTGCTCCACGTACGAAATGCCCCGTGGAAGAGCGCCCACCAGCCGTACTGCTGCATGGTGCTAGCGGTATAAACCGGTTTTTCCTTGGCGCTAGGCAGCGGGGGGAACAGGAGCAATGGGCATACAGCACGGAAGGCACGGAAGGCTCCTAAATGAATTCGATTAACGTTCTAGTTCGTATTTCGTAAATTTTAAATAATAATCTTGTTGTAAGATGGTCTTGTTGGTGATGGTTGTTTGTCAATTAATGTCTCTAATGGACATTTTAATCTCTGTAATATTTGATATAATTTGTGTTATGATTGAAAACTGTATCATGTCTGACGTCTATCAATATCGTCATAATGATAAATCATTATTACATAATTTAATATTGTTAATTTTTTCTTTTTCGACATCTTGTGTTGCTTTACACGTTTTAGCTGTTTTGTTTTAATTATCTCGATACTAATATTTGATTGAAAGTGTATTACGAATTAAAAAAATAAAGCAAAATTGCTTTGTACAAAAAATAACAAAAAATATTTTAAAAAATGATAAAAATTAATCTATAATAGTAGTAGGTATAATTGTAGAACGTCTTTATGAAAATAGATGATTTTAATAATTTTGTGTCTTATGCTTGTTGTTAGCCTTGAGGGTAGGTATTTTAGTTTGTATCTATTGAATTGTGTAATGTAATATTACTTATAATATTATAAATACATAATCTTGATTTATTTCTTTTTCTTCTTGTCATGGGTTCTGATTAAAAACTAAATCTCAAATGTCTCTATTGGCGTCTGTTAGAACTTTAATAAGTTTGCGTTTCTCGCTTTATATTGGCTTTGCATTATGATATTATATAATATTAACTAAATACTTATAATATAAACTCTACTATACGTATATTAAATACATATGTACAATACGTATGTGTTTACAAAGAAAAGTATTCAAGTTTTCTATCAGTTACTTGACCAGCATAGTACAAAATAATCTCAATATTATATTAGTTACCTGGTTTCCATAGTACAAGTTTTGCTTATATTGGGGCTAGATGGCGCTGTGTGAAATGACCTAGGATTATTTTTATTTATTGACATAATTCATTATAATATTATGTGTGTATAAATTAATATTATCGCTTTTGGGTCACCTCCCTGTATATTTGCAACTTCATCACGCTGTACATAACAGTTTAACTGATTTGAATAAAATTTGAAATTCAAATATCTTTAGACTTGACCGAGTCTTCCGTTAAGAATAAATATATCTCTATTGGTCAAAATATCTTATAGCCTTGTTGTATACCAGCACATCCAAACCAAAAGACCAAAAGAGTGTTCAAATTGAGGCGTTGGAGTCAATTGAGAAACATGCCAAGAAACTCAGCAATAATTCCTTTGTTCTAAAGCTCATTGAAATTGACTCAAAGTTCGTAGTGATGATAGCGCAGTGGTTAGCGTGGTTCGCATGCCGAGGACGCGGGTTCAAACCCCAATAATGAGCTTGAGTTGCCGGTGATGGAAACGATATAAGAGATTGACAGCCCTGTTGTTTCATTGGTAGAATGTCTGCCTCATGAGTTGAAGGGCGTGGATTCGATTCCCACCCAGGACAAACTTTGTGGTAAAAACAAATGTTTGTTCTGTGTCTGGGTGTTCTGTATTTATTATAAGTACGTATTTAAAAAAAAAGCTTTACTTGGTTTGGGGTCAGATGGCGCTGTGTGTAATGTCCTACGGTATTTATTTATAACGCCTGTGTAATGTCTTCCGATATTTATTTTAAAAAAAAGAAGCCGGAGGATGCCCACACTTCCGCGAACACTAACACAGTAAGCTAAACCAAACTTCTATTTTGCTAATTGTACGAACACAGCTTAAACAAATTGGGGTCAGAAATTACCTTTGGTTTAGTAATGCGGGCCGCAGTATTATGTCCACGGTCCTTTCATCTCGTGCCAAAAACGGCTACATTGCAGTGAAATATAGCTCGCATTACTGTGAGGTTCTATAACGCATTTTACAGTTTTTGCGAGGTCGTGTCATTAGCGCAACGTTTAAGAGAACAATTTGGATTTTGATAAGACAATTACAGTGCCATCTGTAGAGAACCCACTTACATTATTCTGTTAGAGAATATTTTTGTGATATTAAACGTCTGATAGAGTTTTTGGCGGGAACGCGGGAAGAGTCGTGTCGCTCCGTTGTATTTTTTTCCAAAACTAGTGTTTTGTCGAGTGTTTATGCATAAAAATGGTGGTGTTTTGTTCATAAAGTGCCGAATTACAAGCGCGAGAGTGGGAAAATGATATAATGTGGTGAAACATGACTTTTCGTGGTGCTTCCAAAACTCCATCGAAGCTTTATAGTAAAGTCACCACTACTTTACTAAAGCATGACTGGACTTGACTAACACAGACTGGACTTGACTAAGACTGGACTTTGACTATAACTAGCTACGAGGACACTAATTTAACTTTTGAAACTTGAAAATATATAAATACTTGACACTGGCAAATGCTAAAACACGACGCCAAAACCAAAGAAAAAAAAAAAAAAAACGTCTGATATTTTAGTAGGTCAAAGTTTCTTGTCAATGTCATCTTTTTTTGTAGGTAGAAGTAGAATAATATTGTGTTAGTTGAATATTCTGCTCGAACGTTTTTTATGCGCATCAAATTTAGATGTGCCAAACATAAAATTGTTTGTTCTATCCCTGGGTGTTATAAACGTATGTATTTTAATAATAGGTATGTATTTACAAAATAGTATAAGTGAATATTATATCAGTTTTCTCATTTCCGTAGTTTATGAGTTCATACCTACTTTGCTTAGTTAGATACTAGATGGCGCTGTATGAAAAAAACTTAAAACACTGAAGAGATAATTTTTGTCTTCATGAGTCGAATAGATTTTTTTTTATGGTTGACATCCTAAGTATTTGACCACAGCTCACCTGATGTTAAGTGACGGTGTAACCGAAGACCGTAAACACACCTAGCCTGGAATGGAACTGGCTCTTAAGAAAGGTTGCCGGAACACCGTAAAGTGTTTGACGGCAGATATTCAACTTGAACCATCAAGATAGCCGAATACTATAAAGCACCCTAACAATGCACCCTAGCAATGGTTTCCTTTACCAGCAGCTCAAGCTCATTGTTGGGGGTGGACATTGGACTTGGACTTTACTACTTCCGTCTCTGGACATTTTCGAGTTGTGTATGTTTAATTGATTGATTCAGGCGTTACTTTGCGGAACGTTCCGGTCCGTGGTCTCCACTCCAGAACTTTGCAGCCTCATCGGCCATCAGTGCTGCGTGCTGTGTGCCCTGCCCATTGCCACTGCGACTTGCTGATTCTCTGACTGTATCTATTTTCATTAAATTCAAATGAATCTTTAATTATATATAAAAGCTGCGATCATTTAACCGTTAAACCGAAGAATAGAGTTCTCAATTTTTGAAGTGGAAGTGTTAGGAATTTACTAGGCAACAAAATGTTTTAGTAATATCTTGCAACAGATATTACTTAGTTCACTCTACCTTTTAATTTTATCAGAGGCTTCCCCGGAAGACCTTCTGAATTTAATACGCAATTTTCCTCAGATGAGATTTTCGTTGAATACGCATTGTATTCCAAACTGTATTCACCGTAAATGTTAAATTATTTTCTTATATTTTCTGCAAAAGAAAAATGAAAATCTGTTTTCGGGCTCACTATCGGATATAATTAGATATGAATATGCAAAAAACCAGTTTTTCCATACATTTTGTAGCGATGATATCTGAGTGGTTAGCGCGGTCGATTCGCATGCCGAAGGGCGTGGGTTCAAACCCCAACAATCAGCTTGAGCTACCGGTGAAGGAAAACATCGTGAGGAAACCATAGCATGGTGGTAGGGTACTTTCTAGTACTCGGCTGGCTAGCTACCACCCTCAAGTTGGAAATCTGTCGCCAAGCACCTAACGGTGTGTTCCGGCAGCCTCACTTGAGAGCCAGTTCCATTCCAGGCTAGGTGTGTTTACCATCTTCGACCACACCGTCACTTAACATCAGGTGAGCTGTGGTCAAACACATAGCCTGTCAACCATAAAAAAAAAACAAACAAAACTTAACTCGAAAAAACACTAGTTTTACAAGGAAATACACTACTCTTTCCGCGTTCCCGCCAAAACTATTCATTGTAAATATTCCAGATAGTTAGTGTGTAGATGTAGTTTATTTCAGCTTAACAGTCGTTTTAGTTACAACAGTGATGAGGACTTAAATTTAACTAATTTGACAACAATTTATTAATATAAATATTGAATATTCAAAATGAACTTCCGCAAAGTAACGCCTGAATCAATCAATTTTCTCTTAGTTGTACTTTTTTTCTTTGGTTTTGGCGTCGCATTTTAAACATTTGCCAGTATTAAGTGTTTTACATTTGCGAGTTTCATTAGTTAAATAAGTTGTCTCATTGCTTTAGTTATAGTCAAAGTCCAGTCTTGGTCAAGTACAGTCCTTGTCAGTCAAGTCCGGCCATGCTTTAGAAAAGTAGTAGCGACTCTACTGTAAGCTTCGAAGAAACGATGAGCTGTCATCGTTTTTTGTGTAAAAGGTTAGGAGTCACTAATTAAAATGTGTAATTTTTAATTCATACTTAAAATCCTATCCTACTAATTCCACTAATATTATAAATGTGAAAGTTTGGATGGATGCTTGTTACTCTTTCATGCAAAAACTACAGCACGGATTTGGATGAAATTTGGAATAGAGGTAGCTGAGACCCTGGATTAACACATAGGCTACTCTTTTTTCCAAAAACATGTAGCAGGCAACACCGCGCGACGCAGCTAGTTAAAAATATATAACAAAGTATAAACTCATAAAAATGACCCGGCACCAGAAGTTGTCCCAGTTTTAACACAAATGTCCCTCGAATTAAATAAACGTTAGCACTCACCGTACACACCGTCAAGTCCAAAACAATTAAGTTCTATGTATTTTTTAACACGACCAGCTCAATTTTTCTTTCGTTACAAGGAGGCAGGTGCATTTAAAGACATTTTCACTTTCATAAACATTTGGAGGGCTGCTAAATGTGGAGTCCGAATGTTTGCGAGTAATAATTTATATAGTCTCTATGTGAAAGTAATGAGACGAACGGGACGCTCTCCTGATATCTCGCTCGTCGTAAGACATTACGCACAGCGCCATCAGACCCCAAACTAAGCAAAGCTTGTGCTATGGAAATCAGATAACTTATAATAAATACAGAACACAGACACAGAACAAACATTATGTCTATACCACAAAAGTTTTATCCTGGGTGAGAATCGAACCCACGGCCTTCAGATCTTAGAGCAGACATTCTACCAATGAACCAACAGGGCTGTCATTGCAGCGACACACAGAACTTTGAGTAGCTAAACAAAGTCCTGGGCATCGCTTGGCATGGCATGGCAAGTCTTGTATATACATAATCTTTCATCATAAATTTTCTTTTTTACCTTCTAAACTACCTGTACTTCGAATTTAATCTAAATTCGTTTAGCTATTACAACGCATAAGAAGTAACACATAAAAAACCTTCGCATTTATGATGCAGAGTTATTTTCATTTGTTGCCTCATATTTCTCTAAACTAATTTTCTTGTTTCTATGGTCAAGCACTTAACCTGCATTTGACCATAAAAATATAGTAGTGGTGTTTTATTCAAAAGGTGCCGAATGGGAAAGTGATATAATGTGGTGAAACAAGACTCTTTGTTTTGCTTACAAAACTCAGTCGTCGCTTTTTTTAATACAAATAGGCTTGCGTTTGACCGCCAATCCCCGCGAAGATGTGATCTACGATGGAGCACGCTCGTCCAGAAGAAACCGATTCACTCGCGACTTGAAAGCACACAGATTGTATCTATCAAGGAACACCCACTCGGGCAGCAAATTTCATTGTTTAGCGGTTCGTACAATGAAGATAGATTCGAACCGTTTAGTTTTTGCAGTAAAGTAAGCACCCCAACTTACTAGGGCATGACCAGATTCGACCTTCACTTACTCTGTGTTACGTAACTAATACAATTATGTATTCTGTGCTAAACTTATTGAACCTAATTCTTCTTAAAATACTTGAAATATCGAAATACATGACACTGGCAATGCACAAAGTGCGATGCTAAAAACAAAAGAAAATAATTAGCTTAGCTTTTTTTTAAGTTATAGGAACTAGATTTTAGGTGCTTGTTTATCGCAATACGCTCACATGGGGACCTCATCCTAAGGAGAGGGTCGGATGCTGACTTAATAAGGTCGGGTAGATCACTATAAAAGTGGTCTGGCTCGTGATATTGCAGAACTCTTTTTTACGATTTTTTCTCTTCACTCAATAAAAACCTTGAACCTTTTTACATAATGTATTGTAATCTTGTTATTTCATGACCGGCGTTGTTCTTTTTTTTTACTTCTTGGACAAGTACCTACCAATAAAGGTTAGAGTGGAATCAGCTGCGATCTCAGTCTTTTTTGTAGAGTTAAGTAGGATTGCTTATTTCGAGTTTATTATTGAGATATATATGAGCACAGAAAAATTAAAAACTAATCAATCTGGGAGATATTTTATGATGTAAAAACTTCTTAAGCCACGTTGAGCAATTTTGTGGTTTATGTTTTCACTTCTGTCGGCATTACTCATGATTGTGTATTGTTTTAATGACTAGTTAGGTGTTTGTTCATAGCTCATCTTATCCTAAGAGACGGCGTGGACAAAGATGGTAAGCACATATACCTAGCCTGAAACCGACCCGGGTCTCAAGTGATGCTGCGTGGTATTTTTTTTATTTTCAATTTTCATTCTAAATGTGTGCAAATAATTATTTTTTTCAATGTATGGAACAAAATGTATTCACTGCTCTTTAAAATTCAGCTTCACCTTACTTGAGCTGAACGACATGTTCGGATCACGTCATCTAGTAGGCACATTTTTTTTTTTTTATGTAAAAGTAATGAGACGATCGAGGCGCTCTCCTGATGTTAAGAGATAACGCCTGTCCATGACCATTGCAGCGATACACAGAACGTTGAGTAACAAAACAACGTCCAGGGCATTGCTGCTTTGGCACTCATTACTTTGAGACTAGATGGTTAGTCTCAACAGCCCAGTAATTTCGCTAGCTGCAGTACCCTTCAAACCGGAACACAGTAATGTTTGCACACTACTGCTTGGCGGCAGAATATCTGGTACTGCGGTGGTACCTACCTAGACGACCTCCTGCTAAGGAAATCTACCACCGAGTATTAGATTGACATAGTAGATTTATATCCCTGACTAAATAACCCTTTACCCTAACATTCCTTTGTATGATTCTGATGATGGAACGCACCGGAATTTCCATAAGAACGTACCGTAGTTTATTGCCCTTACCAAAATTCCCAGAGATTGTATGTAAGTATATATATTTTCCCTTCCAACTACATTACAACATACTACAAGAATTAAACCAGTCATGATTTTCAAACTCACAGCTAGAAAATGTTTACAAACACCTTTTGTGTATAACTGCTTTATAATAACGTTTTCGAACTCGTAAATCCTGCTGAAAGCTTCTGAAAACGACATCGATTAATTTTCTAGCCCGTAAACGTCCAGGATTTGTTGCAAACTTAAGCTATAAGCACGTGCTTGTGAACTTTGTCCGTTCCATGCGATTTGTCCATGACCTATTTACTGTAGTGCGATGATTCTTTTTAGCCATGCTCTTTATATAGCGCTATTCGACTTTGATATCTTAAATGAGTTTACCTATATACGTGAATATAGAAATGGATGTGTGTGTATGTTCTTTATCTCTCTTCAAAACGGCATGACCGATTTTTGATGAAGTTATCAGCCAAATTAAACCAGCCAGTGAGTTTGCGAAGTTTGGTAGCGGTCAGGTTGACACATTTTTTTTTAAGTGCACCCGTGCGACTTCGGTGCGTGGGGCAGACCTGCAACCATGTGGTATGTAAAGAGTTTTAGCGGGAGCACGGAAAGTGTCGTTTCGCTCCATTGTATTTTTTTCCAAAACTAGTGTATTTTCGAGTGTTTTTGTATAAATAGTGGTATTTTATTCATAAAGTACAGAATTACGCCAGTTTGGGAAAGTGATAACACATGATTTTTCGTATTGCTTCCTCCATCTACATCACACCAGCGAGTTATAGTAAAGTCACCACTACTTCACTAAAGCATGACTGGACTTGACTGACACGGACTGTACTTGACCAAGACTGGACTTTGACTTTAACAATAGCTACGAGGTAACTTACTTAACTTTTAAAACTTGAAAATATAAAAAAAAAACACTTTATCAGTCAGCCTATAAGAAATTAGTTTACTTTTACTCACAAGCAAATAACTGACTACCTAATTCCTCATTCAAATTATTTCAAATTCAAGACGATGTATCCCGCATACTCTGAAGAGTTATGTGTTTCGTAAACGCAGATCTTGTATTCATGCCTCGATTTGTGGCCGTACTGAAACTTTTTCAGGATTGTCCGGAATATATTACACTTTTTATACGACGGAAATTATGTAAACGGTTTATTGCTTCTGGTGAAAAACTGTTTATACAAATTGACAAAAATATTTCATAACGTTGTTTGCACTTCGATATTAGGGTTTGTTTTTTCTCTAAGTATTGTTATGACACAACTCTTGTGTTCCCATCAAAAGTCCATTGTGAACCTTATTATGCATCTGTCGATAGTTTTTATCTTGAAAGTAATAATATGACTTAAGTAGTGGTTTGTTATTTCTTCTTTTTTAATTTGTAGCGATGATAGCTCAGTGGTTAGCGCGGTCGGTTCAAACCCCAACAACGAGCTTGAGCTGCCAGTGAAGGAAAACATCGTGAAGAAAGCATAGCATGGTGGTAGGGTACTTTCTAGTACTCGGCTGGCTAGCTACCACCCTCAAGTTGAAAACCGCCAAGCATCTAACGGTGTGCTCCGGCAGCCTCACTTGAGAGCCAGTTCTATTCCAGGCTAGGTGTGCTTTACCATCTTCGACCACACCGTCACTTAACATCAGGCGAGCTGTGGTCAAAAACCTAGCCTGTGAACAATATAAAAAAAAAGTAATAAGTAGTAGGTAGGTACTGGTTAGTTGTTTATTAAAAACTCGACACTTTCGTCTTCTCGAAAAGATATTCTAAGAAGTTTTTTCTTTATTAAGAACTAACAAACTCCGAAGTAACCTTAATTAGATTTGTCGCTGCGGAAGAAAACTAAGTTTATGGTGAAGTTATGTTTCAGATAAATAAAATCACTGTCTATTTTGAAATGCTACCGACGAGAAATAGATTAAAAATAATTACAGTCGAGACTGTATATAACGACATTGAAAAGACTGTAATTTTTAACTGCCCAATTATCTCAATCGGTGAAGTTTTGGTTCGAGAGCTGAAGGGTGTGGGTTCGATTCCCACTCAGAACTAACAAGTGCGTGTTCTGTACGTATTATAAGTATGCATTTATAAAAAAAAGTATTTAAGTATTCTATCAGTTCTAAGTGTGTGTTGTTAAGTGTTCTATCAGACTTCCATAGTATAAGCTTTGCTTAGTTTGGGGGCAGATGGCGCAGTGTGTAATATTTATTTAAAATATTCAGGTCTCTTTTCGTTCAGCATGTAAGTTCATCATGATTTGTTTTTAAATACAAAAACAAATACGAATTTTTTATAAAATTTTCAAGGTATATATTTAGTTTATTACCGTTTAACAGTCGTTTTAATTACAACAGTAATGGGAACTTAAATTTAACTAATTTGACAACAATTTATTAACTAAAAACTTAATTGTATCTAGAACTACTTTGACATATACCTACTAGCACTGGAAGGATGGTTTACCCTTTTATCGCAATACACCACGTAAATATGTTGGGAGTTGTCGGTTTCACTTACCCTATTGCATTTCTTGCTCAGCTTCCATTAGTAATAGTATGATTTCCATTTTAATTATAATAAAGTGACCTAAATGATTTTCCGCACAGTCAAGTATCTTTTGAAGATTTCCCCCAAGTCAACAAAAAATGCAAAATGATTTATTGGCAAAAAAAATTGTTCCACTTTAATTTATTTTGTAAGTCTCAGTTACGATTCTAAAAACGGCAGGCAGATTAAAACTCTGGCCATTTTTTTGTGTTTCATATATTTTTATTATATACCAGCAGACGTCTCGCGGTTTCAGCGGCGTAGTTACCGTTCCCATGGGAACACAAGGATAAAAGTTAGCTTATGTCACCCGGGGATAGTGCAGCTACCCAACGGTGAAAGTGAAAGAATTTTTGAAATCGGTTCAGTAGTTTTTGAGTTTATTCGTTACAAACATACAAATAATCCAAAAATACAAATCTTTTCGCTTTATAATATTAGTGTAGACAAAATATACAAGTGAACAGATAAACTTTAATTTTTTTTTTAATTACATATAGGCTTGCGTTTGACCGCCAACTCGCCTGATGTTAAGCGAAGATGAAGTCTACGATGGAGAGCACGCTCGCCTTGAAGAAACCAATTCACTTGCGACTTGAAGGCACCCAGATTGTATCTATCAGGGAACACCCACTCGGGCAGCAAATTCCATTGTTTAGCGGTTCGTACAATGAGGGTAAACGGTGTCGCTTCTTGGAGCTGGCTGTTCGATAGTAGAATGGGCAGGGTGGAATTAGGTCAAGTAGAAAAAAACGTTTTTAAAATATTAGTGTCACCTATAACAATACGGTCTAACTGAAAGCCAATTTAGTCTATATTTGAATCGATAGTGTATAATTAAATCACTATTGCTGTGTCGCGTGTCTGTACAGAGTTTTCCAATCAAACAACTTTAATGTGATTGGTGTGACAATGTAACTTTTCCTTTATTATTATCTGATGAACTATTTTCAGGCAAACAATAGTGTTATTTGATATTTATCAACTCCCTTACATATTAACTTTAATTGGTATTTTTTAGTGGCTTTGTGTTTTTTATTTTTCTATTAAGCATTTTAACACTAACCAAAGACATGACATGACAAAATTAAATTTGGGTTAGCCTTCAAACTTTTTAAAAAAAAAAACCGTATTTAGTGTTACACAAACTAAATTTAAAAAAAACTCGTATTTTGTGTTGCACAAACTAAATTGAAAAAAAACCGTATTTAGTGTTGCACAAACTAAATTAAAAAAAACCCGTATTTAGTGCTGCACAAACTAAATTAAAAAAAAACTGTTTTAGTGTTGCACAAACTAAATTAAAAAAAAACACGTATTTAGTGTTGCACAAACTAAATTCAGCTCCTGTAATCAGGTGTATCGAGAATTGAGAGAAACACGGAACAGGCGGATCTGATTTACATTCCAATTTAGTTTGCATTTGTAGACAGTTTTTTCCCGACGGGCGAATGCGCTCAGTCTGTTTAACATGCTCCCAAAAAATGGTAGAGTAAATAAAACTGTTGGAACTTACGATCAGCCGTACATGCGACCCAATAAATCTTCTTCATTTTCAATTGTTGGAACTTTGTTTATCGATAGTTTATTGAATTGAAAAACTGAAAAGAACTTGAATTGAAAGTTTATTGATTGTATGAATACAACTTTTTAGTATTAACGTAGATAGTAGGTATATCAAATAAAGTCATACAGGTTAACATGACTGAGGTGTACCTACCAAGCCGAGAGTGGGTCATAGAACTCAATAACTTTTACCGTTCACTTGGTGGTAGATCTCCTTAATAGGAGGTCGTCTAGGTAGGTACCACCGCAGTACTAGATATTCTGCCGCCAAGCAGTAGTGTGCAAGCATTACTGTGCTCCGGTTTGAAGGGTATTGCAGCTAGCGAAATTACTGGGCTGTTGAAACTAACCATCTAGTCTCAAAGTAATGAGTGCCAAAGCAGCGATGCCCTGGACGTTGTTTTGTTACTCAAAGTTCTGTGTATCGCTGCAATGGTCATGGACATTGGACAGGCGTTATCTCTTAACATCAGGAGAGCGCCTCGATCGTCTCATTACCTTTACATAAAAAAAACAAAACCATATAAAAGTACACGTAGTAATCGTAAAAATCATCGTCAACAAGATTTTTAAATTTTAAAACTTTGTAAATATCGTGCGATAGAAATAATTCATTTTCCTTTGACCAAAATGTCTGAGATAGCAGATTTTATTTCCACAATGTTAGATTTTTTTCTAAAGTAAAAATTATACTTATAAGCTTATGCTTTTAACAGTAAATTCGCCTGTAGAAAACGACATTTATTATGGTTGACAAGCTAGTTGTTTGACCACAGCTAACCTGATGTTAAGTGCTGGTGTGGCCGAAAATGGTATAGCACACCTGGCCTGGAATGGAACTGGCTCTCAAGTAAAACTGCCGGAACACACGATTAGGCGCAAAAACAACAACAACATATTAAAATAATCCAAAGCTAAAAAGGTTTAACGCAAAATATTTTTGTCATAGAAACTTTCGGAAGAGCTAATAAAGTTCTCGTCTACTTAGATATTGTATCAGTATTGCTGTCTCATTATAAGTTTTTTAGTATCACTACAGTTTTTGTAGTTTCAAAGGTTACTTGTTAAAAAGTTTTCTTTAACATTGTTATGGCAGGCGTTGTATCAGCTCCCGAGATATAAGGGATAGTTTACATCTATCCAGTAACTGGCGCATTAGTAGTGCTTAAATAATTCGCTACACCCGCTAAAAATAATATTATTGTAAAATACACACTTATGATTCAATAGCTGCACCCCGCGATCTTACCCGCTACTTGTTTTCGGGATAAAAAGTAGCATAATTATGACTTAATCCAGTCCAGTCCTCCCGAGAAGAGTAGCCCCTGAGGTGGCGCGCGCGGTGTTTCCGCGCGCCCCTCAAGGAAAGAGGGATGGAGGCACTACAGCTCCATCCCTAACATGGAAGGGTCCTAGGGGACCAGCGCCGTCGGGGCCGCGGATGAGTGCGAAAGCGTTCCCGTAGCCCCGACACACGGGCGCCAGGCAGAAACACCCCAGGGTTTTTAGTGGGTAGGCCGCCACAATGGCGGAGAGTCCCACATAACCACCGTGCTTCCCCCGAAGCCGGTGGTATCTATCAAGGATTTCCCTGGGAAAAAAAAGAAAAGGGTCTCAGCTAACCAAATTTCATTTAAATCTGTTCAGTAGTTTTTGCGTGAAAGAGCAACAAACATCTTTCTATCTATACATCCATCCATCCATCCATCCATCCATAAGAAAGAAAAAAAATATTTTTTTTTAATTACTAAATTTTAAACGTCTGTAAGAGGATTACCGCTGCAGTGTCTAGTGCATTAAAAAGAAAAGAGGTTATTGCTCAGCAACTGTGCTGGGGATTACTCCGCAGCGCTGATTTTCAGTACTAACCTGTGTAGATGACTGGTACCAGTAAAATACCCGTTGTAAGCGTGCCTTAAGGGGAGGACACACGAGATGAGGAGGTTACGACCCAGAGCGAAAAGTAGAGAGAATAGAAATAGGGTGAGTAATACACTATCTGAGAATTCACTTATCTTTCACTCGAGATCGGTAGCAACTTTCCTCAAAGTCGATTGATTCAACAGGGATTTGTTTTTAATCTCATATTATTATGGCTTGAGGTTATTATCCACTTAAGGTGAAATACTACACGCATATCCATTAGATTCAATATACAACATGATCGATAACCATAAACTAATTTAATTAAATTAAGATAACAAGTATTTATGGACTAAACACCGAAACTTAAGGCTTTATTTGATGAGTGAGAATCTAATTAATGTGTAGCCTAGTACATTAACTACAGCAATATATCGAGCTTGAAATATTACTACTTCGTCGCTAATTTCAGAGTCAAGAGGCCAAAAGGCCAACCCTGTTATATAATAAAAGGCACAATCTCTTCATACATTTTAGGTATTTTTAAGGTCAAACGATAAGTTAAAAATTAATTTAGCTCTTAAATTTAATAATAGCGGTTTTAATATGGAATTACCATTTTTGCGCACTGGCTATTTTGATTAAAAAAATATCGGTATGGTGTCAATTTTTAAAATGAAAATCTTTTCATAGGTTCAAAACTCAAACAATCTAAATTTAAAAAAAACAGGGCAATAAAGAAATCGACTACTTTTTAACTTTTGAAACTTGAAAATATCGAAACAGGCAAATGCACAATATGCGACGCCGAAATCAAAGAAGAAGATACAGTGAAGGAGTTTTGGCGGGAACGCGGAAAGAGTAATTTCGCCCCATTGTGTTTTTTTCAAAACTAATGTTTTTTCGAGTGAGTTTATGTAGTAATAGTGGAGTTTTATTGATAAAGAACCCAATTACAAGCGCGATTGTGGGAAAGTGATATAAGGTGGTAAAACATGACTTTTCGTGTTGCCTCCAAAACTCCATCGAAGCTTATAGTAAAGTCACCACGACTTTACTAAAGCATGACTTGATTTGACTGCATCAGGCAACTTAACTACTTGTTTGCCGTCTATGGCATACAAAAATACTATAAACAGTTTTCTATGTGCTTTTATAGCTAGTTGAATGTGTTCACAATAACGAGTACAATGACCCCCTTCCAGCTTGATACACCCCAAGCTTAAAACCTTGTACATAGAATAGAGCGGTCGATACTGCGGTGTTACCTTCCTAATGACCTCTTTGCTAAGAACAAACATGTAAAAGATCGTGGTTGAAAAGTTTCAACAAAATTGTTTCCACGTCTATTTCACAAAGCGCTTGTTCAGCTTGAGTGTGTGTATCGCTTTATAGCCCCTGAATAGAGCTTCTATATTCCCTGAACCAAAGAACTGATCAAGCGTGTCCGAGCTTCGCGCTTCGAATCCTATATTAGATAGCTTTATAGGTATCTAGGGAGGCACTCGTAGGTAGATATATTGAAAGATATTTATTGTACTTAGTCGAATGACTCTTGTGCTTAGAAGTATAGCTGTTTAGAAATGAATGAATCGATTTAAGAGCATGAGACGTTGACTAAATACATAATTATGTAGAAGTTTTAGCACTCTTTTGGGATTCTCTACTTGAAATCGAAACATATTTGTTCGATTTTTATTACTGCGAACACTTTCTGTCGGCATTGTTTACTGATTTATTAATTATTCTAAGCCTTATTTCACTGATGTAACGTGTGTTGTGCGAAAGTTCTTACATCGATTGTATTTACATTAATCGACAAAACATTGAATCGACTTTTTATTTGGACGATGCAATGTTAATACAAATGCTGTGAATCGAAATATATTATATAATACATAAACGTTAGCTGCAGCTTTCAGATTCACGATTGTACGACTAAACGGCTGAACGCATCTTGATAAAATATTGTAGAGAGAAATCTGAACTTTTGAAAGAGAATTATAAAACCCCTAGTTTGTGTGCATAATATCTACAGGAAATTTTCTAAGCTTTACCGATAATATTTTGTAAATACAGATTTTTATATTCAAATGTTAGTGCCGTGAAATCGTTTTTGATTACCGTTCTTTTCTTTTCATATTTACTTCGTTTCAAGGTGAACTACGAATCCCAACGATTGTTTGTTCCAACTAAACATTTTATAATCTAGAAAGTACGATTAAACTTACTATGCGGGTCGTCTTCTGAAATTTATGAAACAACAAAAGAATTATTTAACAATGTTACGTTTTGATGTGTCAAGCGTGGGCCAGACAGGGAGGTAAACAAGCTTCCAACAGGGATCACCTTGGTGGGAGCCTTGTGGAGCCCACGGTTGGTGTTTGCGTCCACACTGGTTTACAACAAGGCTTCGCACTTCTGCAACGGCGACATCCACACGCGGTTAACAACGCGCGTCCGTCTACAAAGATTGTTGAAGGTCAAACGAATTTTTATTACAAACAAGTGTTTACACTGCTGTAAACCGCCGGTGGAGACCGATGTGGAGCGCTTGTTTACAACAATCTGGCCCGCGCTTTATTGTTCATGTTGTTATTGTGATATAAAATAAAATTATCCTACCTTACCCTCACTATTATTATGTAACCGAAAGTTGCTATTTCTTTCTGTCTGTTACAATTTCACGACTAAACGGTTGAATTTTGTGATTAATAAATAAATAATAAATAAATAAATAAATATCGTAGGACATTACACACAGCGCCATCTGACCCCAAACTAAGCAAAGCTTGTACTATGGGAATCAGATAACTGATAAAATACTTAAATACTTTTTTTTTTGTAAATACATACTTATAATACATACAGTACACAGTGATTACACGAAGTGTGGGAAAAAAACTTACTAAGAGCAATAGGTCACTGACAACTATGAGATAATATTAGTCGAGGAAGGCAACGGAATGGGCAGAGATCCCGGTGTTCTCCCCCTGGCACAGAGGGGGTTTAGTAGGTACAATTTTATATAACCTGACTGCACATTTAGTATCTTTAGAAGATTCAACACCCTCGTGTTAAAAAAAATCTCAGCTATTTTTAAAGCTTGGACAAGCGTTTTGTCGTATAAACAAATGTTTGTTCTGT
Organism: Biston betularia; assembly: GCA_905404145.2. NCBI lineage: Eukaryota > Metazoa > Arthropoda > Insecta > Lepidoptera > Geometridae > Biston > Biston betularia. The sequence goes on from FR989877.1 coordinate 6,148,040, forward strand.
GACTGGGTGTACTGTATGTATTATTATATATAAGTATGTATTTACAAAAAAAAGCTATTGAAGTATTCCATCAGTTATCTGTCTTCCATAGCGCAAGCATTGCTTAGTTTGGGGTCAGATGGCGCTGTGTGTAATGTCCTATGATATTTATTAATTTTATTTTATTTATTTAGTAATGATACGGACGAGACGCTCTCTTGTTGGTAAGAGATAACGCCTGTCCATGACATTGCAGCGATACACAAAACTTTAATAAAACAAAGCCTAGGGCATCGCTGCTTTCTTGGTCATTGTTTTATTACTTTTGCTCTTTATCTAAATTTTTTGCCCATTAGCAAAAAGTTCTGTGAAACAAAATTAAAGAAGTTCTGTGTATCGCTGTAATGGTCATGGGCATGCGACATCTTTTACCATCAGAGCGTACAGTTCGTCTCACTACTTTTACATAAACAAAAAAAGGCAAATAATAATTTATTTATGCCATATCCTTGCGTTCGTCCGGTCTTAAGTCACATAACGAAGTGTTATGTACGCAAAAAAAGAAGTGTTTTTTTAAAACGGCTCTTTAAAATGTATGACGTATATTATCTCTTAATGGCAACTTCTAGTATTTACGTAATTAAAATTGACAGATTCATAGTTTGTATGCGAAAGATGTTTCTGATAATATGTACATGAAATATTTTCCTACTACTGGTGGTTTAGTCAAGATAATCTTTTTGGGGCAGTAGCAATAATTCACTGTGTGACGGTACATTCCGTGAACCTAATCAAATATTAGCATAAACTACACAATGTTAGTGATGTTACTAGCAGTTATTATGTATCACAGTGATGTATGTAGGAAGCAGGGGAATACACAGACTTACACAGACTTTTTTTATGTGAAAGTAATGAGAAAAACGATACGCTTTCCTGGTGGTAAGAGATAACGCATGTCCATGACCATAACGTTTCTGAGTAAACGAAAATATCATCAATATATACAGTTTTTAGATTTTTGTTAATTTTGTAAAAACCGCTCGAATGATGTAGATAAAATTTATATGGTACCACCTCTAAAGTATGATCTACCAAGCAAAAGAAGAATCGTCAAAATCATAATCATAATCATAATCCATTTAATTGCGCTATGGGTAAGTACAGATGTAAAACATAATATTTAGTCAGACTACCTTTCGGCATGCAAGTTAATTTAAAATTAGATATTATTAATACAATTCGATTCAAAATTGGCGGAATTATCGCGTAACATACATAAAAATAAACATGCAGGAACCTCCTCCTTTTTTGAGTCGAATAAAAAAAACACAGTCTAATTGAAAACCTCCTCCTTTTTTGAGTCGAATGAAAAATACACAGTCTAATTGAAAACCTCCTCCTTTTGAGTCGGTTAAAAACAGAGCGAACTTGAAAGTCATTCAATATATTTTTTAATTTTAACAGTAGTGTTTCTTTTGTTTATCAAATCTTTCTTCAGTAACAATGACTAAAAAAAATACACAAATACGTGAATATTATGATTATTTAAAACGGCGTCACATCTCTGGTAGCTCGCAAGCCGCTAAGGTCACCATCCCATTGCGTGTTTGCCACCAGTCGTAACGGGCCATATTTACTCAGGGTAATGAAACCAAATACTCGTCCCCAGCTCTATATTTTGGCAAGATAACATCTAAAATTTTGGTTTAGTCTGTTTGCATATGTTCTTGGGACGTGAAGTAATCAAATATCTGAATCAAGGTAAATGGATTATGGGCATGTTTTATTCATAAATCTGTACCTACATATTGTTCATGACACTTTTAGGTACTAGAAAAAAAGAGGTAATAAATTAAGATGTTTGTTATAATAAATCAAGGCTGGTAAGTTGTATATAGGGGAAAATGGTGTAAGTAGTAAGTTTGTTCTCATAAATACATATACATAAACATTAGCTCGGTGGTTAGCGCGGTTAGGTTCAAACCCCAACAATGAGCTTGAGCTGCCGGTGAAAGAAAACATCGTGAAGAAACCAAAGTGGTGGTACTTTCTAGTACCTACTCGGCTGGCTAGCTTCCACCCTCAAGTTGAAAATCTGCAATCGCCAAGCATTCTGCATGTTCCGACATCCTCACTTGTGAGCCAGTTCTATTCTAGGCTAGGTGTGTTTGCAATCTTCAACCATGCTGTCACTTAAAATCAGGTGAGCTATGGTCAGATATCTAGCATAAAACGACGTAGACCATAAAAAAACCATTATGGATTACAGTTAGATATACCTAATACAAACTATTGCAGAAAAGACTTCAATAAAACAAATACAATGATTCTCCTACCATTTTTAGTAAAAATGATATTGAAGGACCATCTTAGAATAATCAGATAACTGATAAAATAATGTTGTATTTTTTTGCAACTTTTGTTATATTAGCTTACGCCCGCGATTATAACCAACTTATTGCGAACTTTGCTGGAATGCGACCCTTCTCCCGCCATACCTCACGGTACCCTGCGTTCGCCCTCGTGCGTGCAGTACCGACAGCACATATTTATTTATTTATTTATTTATTTTATTTATAAAATTCTATCTAAGTAAAAATTAACATAGTTATTTCTAAATTATCATAATAAAAACTCTAGAGCTTACCTCTGTACATACAGTTCGGGCCAAACTACCAGTAAATATTAGTTTACGAAATAAACTTTTTTGCAAACAGTACCATCACAATGACGTCATAACGTGAAGTCCGCGTTAACATTAGAATTAGGTTCATAGAGAAACTAAATAGATATGTGTAATTAACAAATAAGCAATAGTCATGCTTTTCCTCATTAAATTAAGATAAAGGATACCTTTCATTTCTGAATAATGTTTCATAAGACACATATATACCAAATTTCAAGCAAATGTCTAGTAGTTCGTTTTTTGATCCACAGGAACCTAATTTGTCTCTGATATAAAAGTTATCTAATATGGTAATCCAGGCTTTTTTATGTAAAAGTAATGAGACAAACGATACGCTCTCCAGAAGGTAATAGATAACGCATGTCCGTGACCTTTGCAGCAATACACAGAACTTTAAGTAGGAAAACAAAGTCTGAGCTATCGCTGCTTTGGCGCTCATTACTTTGAGATTTTTGATGGTAGGTAATCAAATGTGTGCCAAATTTCATCTAAATCCGTTTTTGCATGATCAACAAACATCTAAACATCTGAACACCGAAACATATAAACTTTCACATTTATAACATAAAATAGTATAGGATACAGAACACCGAAATGTCTACTGAATAAACAACGAAATCAACATAACATCAAACAATTTGCCCTTAGTAGGAATCGAACCCACGCTCTACTGCTCAGGAAGCAGAATTGATCGCGTGTTGTATGATTTGAATAGCTGAGCTGAAAAGATGACAAAGATCCAAGAAAGTTATAAATATATTAAAATTCGCTGTAAGGAGATAAAAGGATACTTATCATTATTCACGGGTTGGAAATACGAAACTAGTTTCGAAGTATAATTTAAGCTCCAATTCATAGTGAACATTTTGCAGAGTAAGGTGCCGAAGTCGGTCGCAACGGCCACCACAGCCGCGGAACTTTTCAAAACTTATCCAGTTATATTTAAAATACCTTATGATATTATTGGAGACATTTTCCGTTTTAGGGTTCCGTACTAAGATAGCAACCGGAATCCTTTTGGCGAGACTGAACTGCGCGTGTGGGGCTTAACTTAACCGATGAGTTTTTGGCGGGAACGCGGAAAAAGTTGTGTCGCCCCGTTGTATTTTTTTCCAAAACTAGTGTTTTGTCGAGTGTTTATGCATAAAAATGGTGGTGTTTTATTCATAAAGTGTCGAAGCACAAGCGTGAGAGGTGATCAGGTGAGCTGTGGTCAAAACACCTAGCCTGTCAACCATAAAAAAAAAGTGGGAAAATCATATAAAGTGGTGGAACATGACTTTTCGTGTTGTTCCCAAAACTCCATCGAAGATCTATAGTAAAGTTACCACTGCTTTGCAAAACATGACTGGGCTTTACTGACACAGACTGTACTTGACCAAGACTGGACTTTGACATACATATATATAGAGCTACGGAACAACTTATTGAACTTATGAAACTTGAAAATATAAAACATTTGACACTGGCAAATGCTCAAAATACGACGCCAAAACCAAAGAAAAAAAAAAGACAGAAGTGCGTGCGTGCGTAAGTGGGATACCTGAGTTTTTGGCGGGAACGCGGGAAGAGTCGTGTCGCTCCGTTGTATTTTTTTCTAAAACTTGTGTTTTGTCGAGTGTTTATGCATAAAAATGGTGGTGTTTTATTCATAAAGTGCCGAATTACAAGCGCGAGTGTGGGAAAATGATATAATGGGGTGAAACATGACTTTTCGTGTTGCTTCCAAAACTCCATCGAAGCTTTATAATAAAGTCGCCACTACTTTACTAAAGCATGACTGGACTTGACTGACACAGACTGGACTTTGACTATAACTAGCTACGAGGACGCTTGTTTAATTTTTGAAACTTGAAAATATATAAATACTTGACACTGGCAAATGCTAAAACGCGACGCCAAAACTAAAGAAAAAAAAAAAGTGGGATACCTGAAATGACAATCTAACGATCTGTCAACTTAGCTGAAATATCTTCACTGAGCTGCCGTAGCGACATTTGTTAGTAAAATTATTTATAAAAACAAAAAGAAATTACAGGTCACAAATCTAATTATGTTCACATTAAAATACACCGCGTCGTTATAAAATACGCGTTTCCATTTAATTCGAGCACAAGGAAACAGAAATATGTCGGAAACGCAAATTGAAAGTCTTAGCGTAAAGCGGTAGCTCATAATTCTTAGAAAACTCTCGGAAATTGAAATACAAATCGTTATAAAAATGAGCTATTGTAATGTAGGTTTTGTTTTTAATTAGCAGTTGGTCCAAATAAAAATAAGAAAAGGTTAAATGTTTTCTACCTTACTTCACGCAAATGCATTCCTGATAGCATACATTTGATTAATTAATTATCTATATGTTGCAAGAGCTGTTGCGTGGGTTCGATTCCCACACAGGACAAACATTTCACATTATGACGAGCACGCTTATATGTATTTATAAAAAGGTATATAAAAGTATAACATCTGTTTTCTGATGCCATTAGTTATAGCTTTGCTTAGTTTGTGGATAGATGGCGCTGTGTGTAATGTCCTACGAAATATTTTTTTGAATGTTCAAAGTATATACCTACGTATTTAGTTTATTTCCGCTTAACAGTCGTTTTGGTTGCAACAGTGATGAGGATTTAAATTAAAATTTAACTAATTTGACGACAATTTTATAAAACCTATCAGAAATATTACTTAAATAATTATGTATTTGTTGTTATCAGATAATTGATTGATTCAGCTTACTTAGGTACTTTGCGGAAGTGCATTTCAAGTTAATTTTAATTTAAATCCTCATCACAATCGTAACCGAAACGACTGTTAAGCGGGGAAAAACTAAATATTTATGTACCTTGAACACTCAAAATGAACTCCCGCAATGTAACGCCTGAATCAATCAATTTTTTTTTGTTAATATGTTTGTATGCTTGTATTTATTTTGAGAAAAACAAAACTTTGTGAGCAACTTACTATTTGTTCGTTTTTGTAATATATGTAATTGAGAATTTTCATCGTGAAGATTTTGGGGTTTACGATAGGGTTTCTCACGCACACAAAACGTCGGGGTCCAGAATACCAAGTCATACGTGATTAAACTACTCATTAGTGTAGAGACAAAATAGTTAAATCGATAAAACATTTGCATATGGGCGGATCACTGAATAATGTATAGACGAAAGCTAAATGCACATCGCGCTTAGCGCTCAAAACTACTTTAAAGTCAGCTCATATAAGCCTTCTTACTATCCGATGCATTTTCGATAAGTCACGTTGAAAACTTTAACTTAAAGCGTATCAGCGCCTTTTGAGTCTCGGTTACTTGGATTCTTGTATTAAGATTTCAGCTAAATTCTTGTGTGTTCTAACGTTATATTGTCTTGTGGAAGAAATCTTATTTCGTAATAATAGAAATCGTAAATCGTAAATATGGTAGAACATTTCACACAACGCCATCTAGCTCCAAAATAAGCAAAGCTTGTACTATGCGAACCAGATGACTGATAGAATACTTAAATCAAACACAACAATATTAAAAATATCGATATATTTTCCAATGGTTTGCTTTCTTTCAAACGATCTATTAGGTCATTGACACCATGAATTATTATATGTTTTTTATTTAGAATTATTAAGATTTTATATTATTTAATTTTAATTGAATAATAATTAATCTGACTTACAAACTTAAAAACAATAAAATTTGACATATTTATTCATTACCTCTACTAAACTGACTCCTACCTCTACTAAATTGTGATTTACCGCAAATAAAGCCTAAAATAAATGCCAGTAGCTGTGATTTCACTGTAAAATTATGCTCCATTTGTCTATAAATGGCAAAATTTTATTTGTATGGAAATCGAACCACCTTAAAGATGATATTCTAATAAATAGCATCCGTAGCATCTTTCCCGTAAAATAAACTGTAAAATCACTGGTATTCCAAAACTCATTTAGTTTCATTTAGTGGGTGTTCCCCAATGAATATACTCTGGGTACCTTCAAGTCGCGAGTGAATCGGTTTCTTCTAGGCGAGCGTGCTCCACCGTAGACCGCATCTTCGCGGGATGGCGGTCAAACGCAAGCCTATCTAGGATAAAAAAAAAAAAAGTTTCACATATTTTGTTGGCATCGAGTCAACGATCTTTATTCAAAGAAATATGTAAGTACTCATTTCTAATCAGTATTTTACTCCAGTTCTAATCATCTTTTCAAATAAATTGGCCAGAAAATCTCTTGACACAATTACCTACATTTCTGTAAGTTGCCGCACCCAGTTTCCTTGTACATATTATTTGACATCAATTTTCAAACAAACTGCTCCACTAAGCGAAATTGAAAGCAAACACTACCCGGAATCGAAAGAATATTCGAAATGAATATTTCATCAAAAAATAAAACAAACATAATATTTCCACGGTCTAGATTCAATTGTAGATTTTTTTTTCAGATTTGTTTTTTTTTTGCAATTGAAAAAACAAAACCGAATTTTTTTAAAAGCATTTCAAACATTTCATTGTAAACGCTTAGCTAATTTTGGAACATATCCTACGTTACGAAAGTATCCTAAGTCAATTTTTGAACGTTTTTTTTTTTTTCCTTTGGTTTTGACGTCGCGTTTTAGCATTTGCCAGTGTCAAGTAATTATATATTTTCAAGTTTCAAAAGTTAAATAAGTGCCATCGTAGCTAGTTTTAGTTAAAGTCGTCTTTGTCAAGTCCAGTTCGTGTCAGTTAATTCCAGTCATGCTTTAGTAAAATAGTGGCAACTTTACTACAAAGCTTCGATAGAGTTTTGGCAGCAACACGAAAACTCATGTTTCACCACATTATATCATTTTCCCACACTCGCGCTTGTAATTCGGCACTTTATGAATAAAACACCACCATTTTTATGCATAAACACTCGACAAAACACTAGTTTTGGAAAAAAAATACAAAGGAGCGACACGACTCTTCCCGCGTTCCCGCCAAAACCTTTTGAACGTTTACATAGTGTGCATGATGTATCTGCTGGGGGAATCACCGTCGTATCTAGAACTGGGGCCTCTACGAACGAGTCGAATAACTGCGGGGGTTTTTGTGGCCAAAAAATCGTTTTAGCAGTCTCGTCTCTAGAAAAACGCGTTTTCCGAGTTTTAAATACACCGAGCAAAACTTCGTTGCCCAGAGACTAATAACAAAGTAATACAGACTTATTAACTACAGAGTGCGAATTTATTAAAGGGTACTATTATCCGGGTTACAAAAATGCCACCTACCATACATGTTATGACTTCTTAGGACTATTTGAGACGCCACTATCAAATTTATGTACTGGATGGAAACATCTCAGGATCCGGAGCTGTTTAGAAAAAAGTAAAAACACAGACACAGACACGTTCAGCGACTTTATTTTATAGTATTTATGTATTAGAGTTAACACTCAATCGATTGTTCAAAACATAAGTTGAAACAGCCCCTGTAAATATAACAAATATAAATTATAGACATACATTAAATTCGGGTCAGTCAGACTCGGGGTGTTGAAAATAATATAAATTTAATTAAAATAACATTCGTATAGATCAACATATTAAATACGGAACTGTGAACTGACTCAGCCGAGAACTACTAAATATACCTACAGGTTTTTTTTAAATTGAAAAGTAATGAGAGGAACCAGACGCTCTCCTGATGGTAAGAGATGACGCCTGCGATCATTGCAGCGATATCCAGAACTTTGACTAAACAAAGTCTAGTCGCTAATAATAATGCAATTAAATAAATACTGCATTCAAATGTAATTACGGAGTTATTAATAAATTATTGTATTGTATTGTATCGCATAATGAAACTGTTAAGTCGCGAGCACAGTACATACGTACATTAAATTATTATAATTATGAAAATCATTGCAATCATAAAATAATTTTTGATTATTTACAACTAGCTGCGCCCTGCGGTGTTGTCTGCTACATATTTTCGGGATAGAAAATAGTCTATGTGTAATCCAGGGTCTCAGCTACCTCCTTGCCATATTTTATATAAATCCGTTCAGTAGTTGCATGAAAGAGTCATAACAAACATACATCCATACTCACAAATATTCGCATTTATAAAATTAAAATAAATAAATGTCGTAGGACATTACCCATAGCGCCATCTGACTCCAAACTAAGCAAGGCTTTATGGAAGTCTAGTACTCGGCTGGCTAGCTACCACCCTCAAGTTGAAAATCTGCCGCCAAGCACCTTACGGTGTGTTCCGGCTACCTCACTTGCGAGCCAGTTCCATTCCAGGCTAGGTATGCTTTATCATCTTCGACCACACCTTCACTTAACATCAGGTGAGCTGAGGTCAAAACACCTAGCCTTTCATCTATAAAAAAAAAAAAAAAAAACTGTTTTCGCTCTTTTTATAGAAATTCTTTGTCAAACTTATTATAAACGACCTCGCCTGGTTTACCTGGTTTAGGACGCCTCGCGGTTAAACCCGCGTAGTTCCCGTTTCCGTATTGATACAGGGATAAAAAGTAGCCTTTGTATTTCCGGGATAGTGTAGCTTCCCAACGGGGAAAGAATTTTTGAAATCGGTCCAATAGTTTCGGAGCCTATTCATTACAAAACAAACAAACAATCAAATCTTTCCTCTTTATAATAGTATAGATAGATAGATAAGGAACACCCAGAGAAGAAAAACAAATGTTTTTTCCTGTGAGACAATCGCACCCTTGCCCCTCAAAAAAAATTCAAGTGTACCTATTTTAAAATATCTTTACAACATACTAAATTAATATCATCATCATCAGTATTCTATCAGTTACTTCCATCTTCTTCCATCACACAAGCTAAAACAGTAAAAAAGAAGTTCATTAGGAAAAAGAAGTTCATTAGCAAGATAAAATATGAGTTTTAGGTTTTTTAGATAATATTGTGATTTATGAGCATTATGCTATTCTATACATTCATTCTAAGGGGAACGTAAAAACGTAACAATCTTAATGAAAACCTTACAAGTTACATTAATTATATTAATAGAAATACTTTTTTTATGCGAGAATGTTTTACTTTTAGTTAAGTTAAACATTCTCATCCATTTTTTATAAATTGCAAAGGTTTAAATAAATATATCGATTTCAACTAAAATAGGAATGCTAACTTAAAATAGCAAACACAAACACTACACGTTTTGTTATCTTCATTTTAAAATAAACGCTGTAACTGTTGTTAATACTTATAAAGTAAGATTACGTATGCTCGCTACTCAAATGGATACTAATAATAAACTATACTACACACAATTTGATATATTTTCACATCATGAAATCTGTTTAGAAATATAATTAACAGTCGAATTAAATAATTATTTATACAGGTTTACTTGTTTCATTCATTCGAAATCCTTCCTCCGTTTCTTTCAAAGCGAGGCGGGTAATTAGTTTCGATAAAGACATCTATACCGAAGCTGGAAAACACAGAGGGTGCGCCCAGCCCCCGGGCAGAGCTTGAGCCCTATGTTCATAGTAGGCCTCGTCTAGGCGTTGTGTATCTATATTGGAGAGTGTTTTGCTTCTGTGCCGCCTACATCTTTAGCTTCCTCATCCGGGCAAGCCAGAAGGAGGTCTAGAAGGAGGGCACGCCAGCTACCTACAGACGTCAGGGGGCGTGCATGATGTGGCGCAATGTTATTTATTTTATTTTATAAAATAAAATATACAGTCATACCAACGAAGCAGCTACTAATACAGTTGATACATATTTAAAACAAAGTTGGCAAAAATTAAGTGCTGCATCAATTTGTTTATTTATTTCATAACATACAAAACAGAATGTGTCTGTATCGCATTCCAAAACTATGTATGTCTAGGTGCATTACAATTACATTTTTTAAAAGTCGCTAGATAATAATTAGGATTTAAGAATTATAATTATAAGTTAAATTAAATAATAATAATAATTGGTCAATTGTACAGTCAAAAAATGTATAAAATGTCATAACTAAATTAAATTAAAATCTAAGATAAGATATAAACAATTATAGATATAAACCTCTACCTATAGGTAGGTTTATTGGAGTGGGGGTTTGGCGCGGTCAAATATACCGCGCGACAGACGAACCACGAACTCCTCAACTTTCTCGATCTTTCGTTCCCGGATAATAATGTCATTGCGACGAGCTGACTACGACAGTTTCGTACAATGCAATCTGGTCACCCCGCGACAGGCACCGCTAGCCGATTTGCAACAATGTTCTGAAGTTCTCTTCAAGGTACATAGAAGGTAAGTACGTCATTTACGACAATGTTGACGACAGACAAATGTACTTAGCAAATAAATACATTTTTTATTTTCATTTTGATTTTTGAAACACTTCAAAACAGAAAAAGCAAAAAAAAATTGTTGCCTTTTTTTTCAGAATTGATGCAATTTTGTGCTATGTGAACCAGATAAAAAAAGTATATATGATGATGATATGATGACCATCATATACAGTTTTTTTACAAATATATACCTATGTATGATACATAAATAATATGTATCATATTTCTATGTCTGGACGTTCCATTTTATGGAACATCCAGACATAATAATATAACAGATATCCACGTTTGTCACGTATTTTTTTTATATTTTATCTAGGTTCACATTTAACTACACACTGTCTAAATTTAAAGAATCAGTGACAGCACTGATTCTTTAAAGGTGAGGTGCAATAAGCGTTTTCCTCTAGATTTGTTGGTCGGGGGTGGGAATCGAATCCACGACCTTCAGCTTAGGAAGCAGAGCTACTACTAAATGCGGTAACTGGACACTCACTCCATGCTCTATTGAATTACTTTTCCGGACACATCTGCACAGTTTTTTTACTAGTCAGTTGGTGTGAGTTTTAAAATCAGTAATCAGAGATTTATCGGTACGTCCCGTCATACTTACCTACTTCAAGTTATAATTATGTTTGCTTTTACAGTAATAAAGCTACCCTAACAACAAACTTGTGTAAAATGAATTGAAATGTTCGGCGAAATTTGAGATAGTTTCGGCCCTTAGCTTTGAAATTAGGGTAACTTTGGTCCTTACCTGTGCTAATAGTTTCTGACTACAAAACGAAAATACGAAGGAAACTCATTTCTACTGTATCATAATACGTAAATACTAGTTGTTACTTGCGACTTCGTCCACGTGGAGTTTTACAAAAAGATTGTGTCTGTTTGTAGTATAAAATGATTTTATATATTAATCCAAATCATAACCTACATATGTGCTAAATTTCATCCAAATTCGTTCTGTAATTTTTGTATGAAAGAGTAACAAACATTCAACCATCCTCATAAACTTTTACATTTATAGTATTACTTAGCTGCACCCCGCGGTGTTACCCGCTACATGCTTTCGGGATAAAAAGTAGACTGTTTGCTAATATGCTAATAAAAGAGTCTAAGCTACCTCCATACCAAATTTCATCTAAATTCGTTCAGTAGTTTTCGCGTGAAAGAGTCACAAACATCTATCCATCCAAACTTTCACATTTAAAATATTAGTGGGACAAGCTACATTTTTTCAGGTTTAAAAAGCAGCCTATGTGTCAATCCAGGGTGTCAGCTACCTCCATACCAAATTTCATCAAAATTTGTTCATCCATTTGAGCGTGAAGAAGTAACAAGCATACAAACACACTTACACACTCACAAACTTTCGCCTTTATATTATTAGTGTGATAGTTACTCGCATATCAAACTTAGAGAAATTAATGCACATAAAATACTATACACAAAATATAAAACACTTGACACTGGCAAATGCTCAAAATGTGACGCCGAAACAAAAAAAAAAGTACCTATAATAAAGACTTTTAACTAACAAATTCATTAAAGGGTATATATATATATATATATATACCTACCATTCGCCCTGTTACAAAAATGCCACCTAGATATTATAATACATGTTGTAACTTTTGAAAACTATTTGAATGCCGGAAATTTGCCACTATCAAATGTCTGCACTAGTTTTGAAAAAAATTATAGATCCAGGGCTATTTGGAAGAAAGCAAAAACACAGACAATTTCGGGACAGCGACTTTATTTTTCAAAACATGAGGTAAAACAGCACCTGTAAAACAACAAATATAAGTTATAGGCAAACACACCAGAACGTTTTAATATTAATTTCAATACAAATACACACTTTTCAGTAGGTACACATCTGTATCGCATTCCAAGATTATGTTTGTTTAGGTGCATTTAATTTATTACGTTTATAATTTTGATAGTGTCAGAATGGCTACATTTAATAAGGTGGTTCGATTTCCATACAAACAATTTTTTCCATTTATAAACAAATGCAGTATAATTTTACAGTGAAATCACAGCAACTGGCATTTATTTTGGCCTTTATTTGCGGTAAATTAAAATTGCTTGAATAAAACAATAGATAATTAGCATAAAATGAAATTTATAAATGATTTATGAATTTATCAGTTTTGAATAAAACAGTAGATTATGCTAATAATTATGCTAGCAATTGTGATTTACCGAAAATAAAAACCAAAATAAATGCCAAGAGCTGTGGTTTCACTGTAAAATTATGCTCCATTTACCATGAATAGAAAAAAATATTTGTATGGAAACCGAACCACCTTAACGTAAAGAGTAGGTACATGACTACATAATCAACATATTCAATTACCAACAGACTATAACGGGCAGGCGAAACAATTACACAAAACACCCACTCGCTATAAAATTATTTATTACTAGTTTGCAGTGCGGGCTGGGTCCTAAACTACAAGTGATAACGGAGACTCTAGACTAGGTTGGTTACAAGAAGATCCGGGAGCGTCGGCGCACGAGCGCAGCGCGTGCGCTTTGGATCGCGGTAGAAATCGAACTCCCAGTGGAAGCTGGGGTGGAAGTGGAAGCAAACTAAGCAAAGCTTGTACCTACTATGGGAAACAGTCAATTAACAGTCGATTTAAATAATTATTATTTATATTGGTTTGTATGCATTTCATTAATTCGGGATCCTTCCCCATTCTTTTATAGGTGGGGTATCGACCTAGATGCGGACATCTTTGCCGAGGCTGGACGCTGAAGGGCATTGGGGTCCTTCAGCGTCCAGCCTCGGCAAAGGCTGGACGCTGAAGGACCATTGGGGTCCGGGGAACTGGGTGCAATCTTGACACCCAGTTCCCCGGACGGAGCTAGAGTCCTCACATCTTTGTTGGCCTCGCCTTGTTGGTGTTATGGATCTTTCTATATTGGACAGTCTCTTACCTCAGTACCGTCTACATCCTCTGTTTTCTCTTCCTGGTGAGCCAGGAGCTAGGCTCTAGGGAGGTACCAGGTACATAAGTCATGATGCGCCAACCGACTCGATCTAAACGTCCCGGGCGAAGATGACGTCATTGCGACTTGTTGACTACGGCAGTTTCGTAAAATATAATCTGGTCACCCTACTACAGGCACCGCTAACCGATTTGCAACAAGTTTCATTATTCTGAAGTTTTATTCTTCAATAAACTAATCGAACCACTACATCGAGGCGTAACTTCATTAAATTAATGGGATTCAGACCGCACTAGTAAATCTCAGCAATACTCGTACCCACCACGGTAGCGTCGTGCCTACCATCAGGAGAGCGCTTCGCCCATTTCATTACTTTAACATAAAAATTTGTTCACACAAAAAAGGGCAAAGTTTTATGTCACTTGAATATATTTTATTACTGAATAAGCTTACGGTTGACCGCCAACTTGCTCGATGCAGTCTAACGGTGGAGCACGCTTATCTAGAAAAAATTCACTTGCGACTTGAAGGTAGGTAATAAAATGCATTAATTAATACAAATATACTTTTAATCGCATTAATACACAAATTGCAACTACGCACATTGTATTTGTAGACAAAATGTATAATACTTATGCACCAGCTCCTTTCCAAGAATCCGCCAGTTTATTTTAAGTTCTGTGCTGGTAGGTGGGCTTTTTGTTAGTTGTCTGTAATGCAGTTATACGATAAATAACTTAATAGATGTTTCACTGTCATATTTTTAATAAGTAAACTAAACAGTATACATTTGTAAATCACAATCATCGCGAATCTAATCGGCCCGGGATCATGGGGGGAAATGGTTGTGAATGTCCCGGCAATTTTAGATAGTGTCATATTACGTATCACACACACACACACGTTCTCACACACACACACACACACTCGCGCACACATACACACACGCGCGGCCAGAGAGAGAGACCTAGTTTATTGATATTATGTATAATTTCTTTTTAGTATATAAATATTATTACACAAAACATATATACATATTGTAGCGATGATAGCTTAGTGGTTAGCACGGTAGGTTCGCCAGCCGAAGGCGTGGGATCAAACCCAACAATGAGCTTGAGCTGCCGGTGAAGGGAAACATCGTGAGGAAATCATAGCATGGTGGTAGTGTACTTTCTAGTACCTATTCGGCTGGCTAGCTACCACACTCAAGTTGAAAATCTGTGGCCAAGCATATAACGGTGTGTTCCGGCAGCCTCACTTAAGAGCCAGTTCCGTTCCAGACTAGGTGTGCTTTACCATCTTCGACCACACCTTCACTTAACATCAGGTGACGTAGCTAGCGTAGGTTAACGTAGCTAGTAACTTGGTGAACTAGAGTCAGCAAAATACAGGCTAAGCCTAGTTTGGGGCCCGATGTATAACGCTATACAAATCATAAACGATAAATTATTATGTGAAAGTGTAAAATTGTTAACTGTATAGTATATATGGTAATGTAGATTATTCTTCTTATTTTATCAATGTAAAAACCTGAAATATTGTTTGTTTTTAAATACATAGGCAACACATGTAAAAACTGATAAAAAATTATACGTAAACGGCACGATACCCTCTCTTTTATACTCGGTATATAAAACACAGATTAGAAAAAGTGTTTGACCACAGTTCGTTTGATATTAAGTGACGGCGTGGTCACAGATGGTAAACACTCCACCTGGAATGGAACTGGCTTTCCAGTGGGGCTGCTGGACCCTACTTTTAGGTGATTGGCGGGGGATTTTCAACTTGTATAGTAACTAGCCAGTCGAGGACTAGAAGTGGCCTGCCATCTAAGGTTTCCTCGCGATGATTTCCTTCCCCGGCAGCTCAAGCATCATCAATACTTGCACTAGCAGAATAATACATGAGCAAAGAGTGCGAAAAATTAAGAAAAAAATAAACATTAATTAAAATTTTATTAGATATTTAACTTACCGTTAGTACTGTATCGCCGACTATCGACATATCATCTAATTGGTCGGCATTCAAAGTACCTATCAATTAAAATGTTTTACATTTTTAGAATATTAAAACATAGTTTTCAATGCAATATTATTTAAATAACTGCCGCAGCTAGAAAGCCTACAACATAACAGGTTTTCAATTTAGTGGTTCACATTTACCTGATTGCGCCATTGCCAACATGAATCCGTTTAGAAAAGCGTGTGCCAACATTGTAAAATCCCAGGTACCTGTAAACCGGTACACATAAAATTAATTTTATCTAAAGTTATCTTAAGATACTTACATCTGATCAAGCGCTTGACCTCTGAGCCAATTCCTAATAATAATTTGGGTGCATTTTTGCTGCATTTTTTACCTAATGTAGAAATAATGTATGTTGAATTATCTGCCTTGAGAGCTGTAGGGTGTGGGTTTGATTCCCACTCAGGGCAAACATTTTGTAAATAAATGTTTGTTGTGTGTCCCAGACACAGAACAAACATTTATTTACAAAACACAATTTTGTTCTGTATGTATTTACAAAAAAAAACGTATTTATGTATTCTATCAGTTGTGATGATGATGAAACTTACAGACATTTTACTATAAAACACAGCTTGACAACCTTTTGGTTCATTGGTACAATGTCTGCTTCAAGAGCTGACGGGCGTGGGTCCGATTCCCACCAAGGACAAACTTTGTTGTACACAAATGTTTGTTCTGTGTCTCGGTGTACTGTATGCATTATAGGTATGTATTTCCAAAAAAGAAGGTATTTAAGTATTCAATCAGTTATCTGACTTCTATAGAACAAGCTTTGCTTAGTTTAGGGTCAGATGGCGCTATGTGTAATGTCTTACGATTTTTTTTTTAAAGCAGCCATATTCAATACGTGCAGAATAGTTTGCAAATTTTATTTTCGTCTGACCAACCAAATATTCTTCTTCTACTCTTCTGTTTATGTTTTGGCAAACGCCAGCTAAAATGGTAACAATACCTCGGAAATGAAAGAACTCTATGAAAGTAAACAAATAATAATAACGAGCTTTAATAACTACTTAATTAAGGGTGTATTGCCTTGTTACACACTTTCTTTGTACGGAATCCTTTCAAAATATTTACTTACTGTTTTGTGCGCTTACTGTTGGACATGAAGCAGCAAACAGCAAAAGACTCAGCACTGAAAGAAGTACAATTATTGAAACATACCGATTTGATAATTTACATGGGTAATTTTTCTGTTTTCGTGCTAGATGCTATGTGCTTCTGAATTACAGATCTGAATAATGCTTGAAAAAAAATCTATAAGTAAATAAATAAATAAATATTGTAGGACTATACACACAGCGCCATCTGGCCCCATACTAAGCAGAGCTTGTGTGATGGAAGTCAGATAACTGACAGAATACATAAATACTTTTTTCGTTTTTTTTTGTACATACATACTTATAATACATACAGAACACCCAGACACAGAACAAACATTTCTTTATTCACAAAATGTTTGCCCTGAGTGGGAATCGAACCCACGCCCTACAGCTCTCAAAGCAGATATACTACTAATGAGCCAACGGGGCTGTCAAACATACAAACGAATCAAGGTTTTGAAAAGTATCTATGTGCGCATAGTTTGTGTAATACAGGCCAACATTTTCAGGCCAAAGAATCTTTCTGTATTTTTCACTCAAAATTATATCTGTTTCTATTTTTTCTAATCTGTGCAAGTACATACTACCAATGAGTCAAGGGGGCTGTCAATAAGTAAAACCTTATCAACTGCCAACAAATTGCACTTTCTCAAATCCATTACAAAAACTAAAACTAGTAACGCAATTAAACGCAGCAAGGGAAATACAGCGAGCCATCTGATACTTAAATAAATATAACAATTTTACACAAAACCCCTTATTTTTAGTATTTAGTATTTGCACAAATGTAGAATTAAAACAATTTTGAAATTAAAATTTTCACAAGGTGTCACTTACTTAAGGTGGTTCGATAACCATACAAATATTTTTTTCCATTTATGGACAAATGGAACATAATTTTACAGTAAAATCACAGCTACTGGCTTTTATTTCGGTCATTATTTGCGGTAAATGACAATTGCTTTAATAAAACGGTACATACTATATTGCAAATATGATACTATAGTTTTGTTTTTGTTTCGTGCTCGATGATATACCTACGACTTTAAATAACAGATAATAAACATAATCAAAACCTTACCAACTGCCAGTAAATGGCACTTTCTGAAAAACATTTTATAAACTGAAACGGGTATCACAATTAATATCAGCGAGTAAAATACCTCCAGCCTTCCAGCCAATAACAAGATTAGGTTACAATAATTGTACATATTCAACATTAGTATTTGCACAATTGTAAAAGCGGAAATAATTCAAAATTATTGTTTTAACAAGGTGATGACGTGCTTGCGTGTTATATTTTAGACAGGTTAGATATGCTGGCGTATCGCGATTCCGCGTTAATTATTGTCATGTTTGTTAGTTAATGTAACTGAAAAAACAAAGAAACAAAAAACGCCTATTCATTAAATAATTCGAAAAAAAAGATGCTTTTATTCTCAACAATTACACACTATTGCAGTATATGTAGCCTAATGGGCATGCTTCATAGCAACAAAACACTAGTTTGTGTTTTGTTGCATGATTGATGATGGCTATAATGTAATGCAGATAATTAAAATGTGTGTTTAACAATCCTGCGACACAAGTTTTCACTTAGTAACGTGATTGCTAAATTGTTTTAGAAAGTTTAGAGTTTGAAAAAATTATTTCATATATTTTATGTTTATAATACATTCGTAGTCGTGTTTGTATATTAAATATTTAAAAAAAAACAATTAATACTCTCCTTATTTTCGTTACGGAGGCCAAATAAATATAATTTTTGTCTGTTTGTCTGTTAGTGCACGCTAATCTCAGAAACGGCTCAACCAATTAGAAGTAGCAAGTTTCCCGTAACATTATTTTTAATTCTTATCGGTTCACAAACAATGAGCTTACTTTCACAAACAAATAAGCTACGAAACTTGCTGCGGTCGATTTCGCTAAAATGCTTGTTAATTGTAGTTCGTAAAACCATGTTTAGAAGATTGGAAGATTAAATGAACACAAAGTTAAACAGTCTATATCTATTTATAATATCTATCCTACAATTTTTATAATATTAAATAGTAAATGTTTATATGTTTGGATCAATCAATCACGTAAAAACGGTCGAATAGATTTGAATTAAATTTGGCACACATATATTTTATTACCTGAATTAACATATAGGATACTTTTAACATCTAGAAAATGTTAAGTTCCTGATTATTAAAAATCAAGACAATAAAAATTACACAACCTACACTACCAGGTCTAGGCAAGTGTCACAATACATGTTTTTAATGACTGTATATTCTACTTATGACTTGGCGACATCTGGTGGTGAGTAGTCACTTGGTACAGTTCTAAAATGTAAAGCTAGATGGTTAAATGTGTCCACTAACGGATGACAGTTTTACCTACTTTAAAACAAAAACAAAATACACGAAACGCTTTCCTGCTACAAACGTTTATCAAAAGTTATAAAATTGAGCCTATGACGTTTTGTGGAGGAGACGTTTAATTGAACTAAATTCGAAAAATAATTAAAAACTCCCGACGTCAGTAACAGGTCGTTTCTGCCCCCAGGATAGAACAATTATAGATCCGGTTTTTTTAAACGTTTGACACTTTGACAGGCTTGGTGTTTTACCACAGCTTTCCTGATGTTAAGTGAATGTGTGGTCGAAAACGGTAAAGCACACCTAGCCCCTGGCATGGAACTGGCTCTCAAGTGAGGCTGCCGGAACACACCGTTAGATGCTTGGTGGCAAATTTTCAACTTGGAGGTGGTAGCTATCCAGCCGAGTACTAGAAAGTACCCTACCACCATGCCATGGTTTCCTCACGATGTTTTCCTTCACCGGGAGCTCAAGCTCATTGTTGGGGTTTGAACCCACGCCCTTCGGCATGCGAACCTACCGCGCTAACTACTGAGCTATCATCGCTACAAAATATTACTAAATATTACTTCATATCAAAAATATTTGTATTGGGTTCCCATCTTATAAGTTTATACTTACTAGATTTACGCTAAAGCCAGTTACACACGTAACGATATATCGTAGCGATTTATATGTGCAAACCGATTCAACCAACCGTTCATTGATAGCTATTAGACAAATCGTTGTTGATTGCGTTAGCACAGTTTTATCGTCGCGTGTGACATACACTAACATTAACCACTCGCGCGCAGGGGTGACTAAGCTGGCTAGAGCCCTTACGCCGCCCGGCGGTCTGCGTCTGCTTCAACCCCTCAGAACCTGTGCAATGTGAGACACATTTCCCCTTAAAGACCTAATTATCACGAAATATCATGTGAGATAATGGTCAATTTACGAAACAAGGGACTATTTTTACTATAAAAAGTCCCTTGCTCTAATTAAATTCAATGAAGGTTTCACCAAACCAAACAAGCTGTGAAAAGTATAATCTATTCTCGCAAACAACTTGTCCGACTGTCCGCGATAAATCCCTTCAACTTTCAACTGAGTTTCGTACTTTGTTTTCGAATAAGTAAATTGGGTTTAAACTTTGACGTTAATTGAATCACGTCAAAGGATTTTTATATAATTTTATTTTCATAATTTTAGATTAAATACTGTAATTATATAAGACACGTAGCTGCCGGTGGTTAGAGTTGCAGATTGAGGAGTTTCCTAACAATCTGCGCCGTGTTAGGATGATGTTTTTGGATCTGACTCACGACCCAACCGTCAAGCGAGAGTCTTTTAAGATGTTGCTGGAGTCTCTTCGCTATAAGACTGTTCACCGTTATTATTATTCATGTTTTTTATTCTTATTTATTGATTTTTTTACTTTGAATATAAAACATAAATAATATAATCAACTTTGTAGCGATGATAGCTCAGTGGTTAGCGCGGTAGGTTCGCATGCCGAAGGGCGTGGGTTCAAACCCCAACAATGAGCTTGAGCTGCCGGTGAAGGAAAACATCGTGAGGAAACCATAGCAGGTGGTAGGGTACTTTCTAGTACTCGGCTGGCTAGCTACCACCCTCAAGTTGAAAATCTGCCGCCAAGCATCTAACGGTGTGTTCCGGCAGCCTCACTTGAGAGCCAGTTCCATTCCAGGCTAGGTGTGCTTTACCATCTTCGACCACACCTTCACCGTATATCAGGTGAGCTGTAGTCTGGTACCATAGCTTGTCAACCATAAAAAAACAAAATCCTAATGTTATTATGTAAATATTTACCAACTTATTTATGTTTAAATTAATGTATGTTAAACTGTCCCGCATTTTTTTTCTTAATTTTATGTCAAATTTTAGATATTAAGTAAAGTTTCGTATAAGTTTAATTTTAATGTCGTCAAATTAGTTGATTTTTAATTTTAATTCTCCTAACTATTGTAACCGAAACGACTGTTAAGCGGAAATAAACGAAATACCTTGAATATTCCAAATTCACTTCCGCAAAGTAACGCCTGAATCAATCAAACATTTAATTATAACCTAATTAAATGTTTGATTGATTCAGGCGTTAGGTTACTAATAAAATAATATGGTACTTTGTTGTTCTACTATAAACAGAGAACAGTCGTTTTCGTGAAAAAAAAATTGATAAAATGTATTTTTTTGTTTTAAGATGTTAAAATTTTGACATGTTAGCAAATTCTTTAATATCTTCGCCTTAGCCTTCATTCTAAATCTCCCTTAGTTCTGTAAAGACTTTACACCGCATAATGCAAAAAAGTGTGATATACATATTATGTATATACCTAATTACCTTTTAAAATGTACCAGTATTTTTATGTTTTAGTAATGAATTTCTTACTGTTCGCTGTAACACACAATATAACTGCTGTAGACGCTCAGGGTAAGTAGCAATTTTGATAAATTTTTCACATATTTATCGTAGGACATTACACACAGCGCCATCTGACCCCAAACTAAGCAAAGCTTGTACTATGGAAGTCAGATATTTTATTTTTAGATATTGTCATATAGGCCTATTGTCCTGAGTGGGAATCGAACCCACGCCCTTCAGCTCTTGGAGCAGACATACTACTACATGTCCTCCAATATTTATTTTATTATATTATTAGTTCTTTTGATATTATGAAATTAGCGTTTTATATGAAAAAAACAAACGATTTTTTTTAGATATTTTTTATTTCTATGAATCAAAATAATCGCCCATGCACTCGATGCATTTTTGCCAACGCAGTGGCAGTTTATTGATGACCTTCTTGAAGAAATCAGCTGGACGGGAGACAATAAATACTTCAAAGGCATTTTAATGCCTTTTGGGTACCTGATGAATTTTTTCCCCGCCAAGAAGTTATCCAAATTCTGCAAAAATTAGAAGTCTGTAGGCGAAAGGTCTCGTTATTATGGCGGATGAAAAAGCTTCCAACTCCAGGATAAACTTCTATGTTTGTCACATACGTAATTATACCATATTTATATGTATTCATTGTTTTTATAACTTAATAGTGTACTTCTACCGTCTGTTCATAGTCAGTAATGTGTTATCTATTCTTGGTTGCCTGAAAAATATGAATTACTTTTTTTAGCGAAAAGATCGCCACTTGTGGCACTAGCTCAGAAGGTATTTTTGTTTACTGTATATTTTCTTATTTTACAATAAATAGTTTCTGTCTATCTATACCTAAATGTTTGAGCTTGACTGTTTGAAATTGATCGTTTGGTATCGCTCTCACGTCTAGCTAGCTAGCTACCAAAGATCTATCAAGGAAAGCAAATTCAACCAAAAGCAACTATCTATCTATGGCATTGTATAAACAAATTAAACATATTATGTTATCTGGTTTTATGGTTTACAGGTGCCTCAGCGAATCAAGCGAAAAGTTTCATGGACAGTTTTCTAGGCTTTATAGCAAGTAACATAGTAATTAAGAACGTAGGTATATCTTAACTTCTTAGGTACTTATTCGCCTTCGTTGTAACCATAATATACTGTCCTTTCTCTATACAATCTTTTCTAATTAAACATACGTATGTTACATGGTTTTATGGTTTACAGTTGCCAGGAATCAAGCGAAAAGTTTCAAGGACAGTTTTCTAAGCTCTGTAGCAAGTAAGTAACATAGTAATTAAGAACGTAGGTATATCTTAACTTCTTACTTATTCGCCTTCGTTGTAACCATAATATACTGTCCTTTCTCTATACAATCTTTTCTAATTAAAAATTTGTTCACACAAAAAAGGGGAAAGTTTTATGTCACTTGAATATATTTTATTACTGAATAAGCTTACGGTTGACCGCCAACTTGCTCGATGCAATCTAACGGTGGAGCACGCTTATCTAGAAAAAATTCACTTGCGACTTGAAGGTAGGTAATAAAATGCATTAATTAATACAAATATACTTTTAATCGCATTAATACACAAATTGCAACTACGCACATTGTATTTGTAGACAAAATGTATAATACTTATGCACCAGCTCCTTTCCAAGAATCCGCCAGTTTATTTTAGGTTCTGTGCTGGTAGTTGGGCTTTTTGTTAGTTGTCTGTAATGCAGTTATACGATAAATAACTTAATAGATGTGACATATTTTTAATAAGTAAACTAAACAGTATACATTTGTAAATCACAATCATCGCGAATCTAATCGGCCCGGGATCATGGGGGGAAATGGTTGTGAATGTCCCGGCAATTTTAGATAGTGTCATATTACGTATCACACACACACACACGTTCTCACACACACACACACACTCGCGCACACATACACACACGCGCGGCCAGAGAGAGAGACCTAGTTTATTGATATTATGTATAATTTCTTTTTAGTATATAAATATTATTACACAAAACATATACATATTGTAGCGATGATAGCTTAGTGGTTAGCACGGTAGGTTCGCAAGCCGAAGGCGTGGGATCAAACCCAACAATGAGCTTGAGCTGCCGGTGAAGGAAAACATCGTGAGGAAATCATAGCATGGTGGTAGTGTACTTTCTAGTACCTATTCGGCTGGCTAGCTACCACACTCAAGTTGGCCAAGCATATAACGGTGTGTTCCGGCAGCCTCACTTAAGAGCCAGTTCCGTTCCAGACTAGGTGTGCTTTACCATCTTCGACTACACATTCACTTAACATCAGGTGACCATTAAAAAAAAAATAACTAGATGCGCGAAACCGTAGCTAGTAACTTGGTGAACTAGAGTCAGCAAAATACAGGCTAAGCCTAGTTTGGGGTCCGATGTATAACGCTATACAAATCATAAACGATAAATTATTATGTGAAAGTGTAAAATTGTTAACTGTATAGTATATATGGTAATGTAGATTATTCTTCTTATTTTATCAATGTAAAAACCTGAAATATTGTTTTTTTTTAAATACATAGGCAACACATATAAAAACTATACGTAAACGGCACGATACCCTCTCTTTTATACTCGGTATATAAAACACAGATTAGAAAAAGTGTTTGACCACAGTTCGTTTGATATTAAGTGACGGCGTGGTCACAGATGGTAAACACTCCACCTGGAATGGAACTGGCTTTCCAGTGGGGCTGCTGGACCCTACTTTTAGGTGATTGGCGGGGGATTTTCAACTTGTATAGTAACTAGCCAGTCGAGGACTAGAAGTGGCCTGCCATCTAAGGTTTCCTCGCGATGATTTCCTTCCCCGGCAGCTCAAGCATCATCAATTCTTGCACTAGCAGAATAATACATGAGCAAAGAGTGCGAAAAATTAAGAAAAAAATAAACATTAATTAAAATTTTATTAGATATTTAACTTACCGTTAGTACTGTATCGCCGACTATCGACATATCATCTAATTGGTCGGCATTCAATGCACCTATCAATTAAAATGTTTTACATTTTTAGAATATTAAAACATAGTTTTCAATGCTATATTATTAGATGATCAAACGAACTTACCTGAAGTGAAGTTCGATCCTTAATTGTCCTATCTTCGTCTTCCGAGATTTATTTTACGTGTAGTAGCTCTAGCTACGCCTCATTTCACTCGCACATAGTTTAGCACTATAAAGAAAAAAGCTGTTGGCAACATTAGCAAACTATCCACAGACATTCCATTGTCACCTGAATTCATTCTAGTTTAGAGAGATGTCGCTAAGTGTAAGTAGAAATACAACATTGAATATTCGGGGAATAGTCTTTGAACGATGACGGGTAGGGTGGGACCTTAAATCTCTTCGACGAAGATAGGACAATTAAGGATCGAACTTCACTTCAGGTAAGTTCGTTTGATCATCTAATTGTCCTATCTTCGTCTTCCGAGATTTATTTTACGTGTAGATGTTTAGAGAATTTTCAATGTTGTAGGAGTAAATTAAATAACAATAATTTAGTCAAAGTTATTTGTTAAATAAATAATCAGATATTCTCAAACAATTTGTGAAAATAATGCATTTGTAAAGCTTGAATCATGTTCTACAATTATTATTGGCCTTTTATAATAATTTGCAGTCCGTCTAATAACATCAAAAAAGTACCAAAACCACTAGCGGCTAGAGTTTGCTTGATCCATCGGGCAATTGTTTGTGACGATGCCGGATATAAGGTTTTAGAAAGTCAAAATGAAGTTGTTATCTGTTAATTTTCCTAGATCTGTTTTATTTTTAAAGAATAACAACCTCTCTGCATGGCACACAGAAAGACGGTTAATTAGGTAAAAAGGTTAATTCAATATAGGCAGGGATTTGCCTGTAGTTGAAGTCTGTAATTATTATTATAGTAACAACCTTATTTTTATCTTATATTAATTTTTATGTTAAAAGTTTTTGTGCTATTGTTCTCGAGTCAAAAAATTCGTTAGTTTACTAAATTTATAAATAGTCTAATACAATATTTAGATTCTTAATACTGTGATACTTAGAGAACGTTGGTTTCAATCTAAATATCCCTTTTAAAATCGTTTCAGCCGTTCGTCTTCTCCTTACCTTATTTCTAAAACTAAGGTATTTAAGACCGAACGGCGGGTATACCACGTTTCATACGATGAATCTTTGGCTAGACAATCCAAACAGAAATCTAAAATACCGTACAAGTGTACATCGTGCAAACGAAATTTACATAGGGTCGTGATTTCTTTCTTTACAATATTGCCATTCTACTTTAAAACTGGACTTATATTGTGATATTGTGCTAAAAGACAAAGATGACATAACAGTCAACGCTGAAAGAGGGACTTACTGGTTGGTAAACGCTTCCCGGATAAGATACTCACAGCCAGGGAAAGATGTAGACATAGAAGTTGTACTTTCCTAAAATTAGAATACAGGAGGAATTACAAATCAGATAGGTATCAGGTAGAAATACTAATATCTCTGCAATAGATAAATATTTAAAAACTGGAAACCATGGCTGTGGTGGCCAATTTGGCACCACAAGTATGCTAGTAGTTTCGTCAGCAGATATTTCGTGCCGAATCTTCAAAATAAGCAAAAATGGTGGAAAATGCGTAATAATAGGTTTTTCTTTTTTTAAACTGAAAAATAATAATAATTAATATTATACTCTTTTAACTGTAAAGGCATCAATATAAGCATAAGGCATTTTATAAGGCTCTTTTCGACGAGACATTTTTCACATTTAGGCTTAGTTCGTAATGCAAAAAAAAGGTATATTTCTGGGACTTCGAATGTACTAGTTATGTCTTCGAATGCGTTCTGGTGCAATTTATATTCATTATCAATATTTCTCGATTCGCTGTCTGCCTCTACGTTTAAAGAAGATTTGATATATGAAGCGAAGAGAAGTATATTGCGTTTTTCGCACAATGTCCACATTTTTTAGTAATGTTTTATTGTGTTAAGGTGTGAAAATCGACACCGCTCATTCTGTTTATAAATATCAAAAATCGCCTTAGGACTTTCCGTATTAGATTTTTTAGAATTAATTCCCTAGCAAAAAACTAACCCAGAGGCTAAAAGTTGGAAACAATTTATGTGAAAATTGCCTTCATCTAAAATCCAAACCCAATCCAAGTTTCCTCAGTCAAGAATCGAGACTTCAACAAATATTCAATCAATTTGTAACCAAAAATATATATATAAATGCCATATGTAATATAAATCAACAATATCATTAAGATCATCCATAATCTTAAAACAATAATCATCATTATTATTATTATTATTTATTTATTGTTTAATAATGTATTTGGCCAATCCGATCTCCATAGTGTGTAACCAGCCATAGACAACAAAATAAATAAATATAAATATCGTAGGACATTACACACAGCGCCATCTGACCCCAAACTAAGCAAAGCTTGTACTATGGGAATCAGATAACTGATAAAATACTTAAATACTTTTTTTTTGTAAATACATACTTATAATACATACAGTACACCCAGACACAGAAGAAACATTTGTTTTATATCACAAAATGCTTGTCCTGGGTGGGAATCGAACCCACTTTCACAGCTCTTGAAGCAGACATGCTACCAATGAGCCAACAGGGCTGTCAAAGGACAAGCAGCTGTAAGAATTCTTAGGTAACGAGCAGAACTACGAATGAAATGAAATTTATTTGGCAATTACATACATCGTTTATCAAAAAGTTAAACATAAGTGTTGTTCAAAAATATCACTCATAGAGAAGCATTGTTACCCATGCTAGGAATTAACATGTGTTATAGCATAACAATACCCTCCGCCGGACAAGAAAACCATACAAGCACGTCATAGACAATAATATATTAATCTAAAGGAAAGAAAATGGGATGTTTTTGGGATGTAGTAAATAGGTGTGGGGGTTTGAGTGTGTGTGAGTGAGAGTGAATGTGTGTGTGTGTATGTTGGTATGTAAGTTTAATGTAAATGTGTGTAAGTATTGAAACCTTTGCAGTCTAAGACGGGTAAACTAGAATGTCTTCAGTAGCAGAATAACTTTGTTGTAGAAGCCATTTTTTTGTGGTGGCTTTACAGTCGTGGCGGTTAAGTTTGTCCAAATTTAGTATTTTATTTAACTTGTTGTAGATAAAGATGCCGCGAGATTGGGAATGTCTCTGAGCGAAAGACGTGTGACGTTGTCGGGCTATACAAATATTTTTGAATGAAAACACAATGTATTTATCATTTGTTCTGTACTTAAGAAAATATCCTGTTTCTTTTCGTCTGGTAATACCATCGTCATGTCCCTAGGCGTTTAGAATAAAACTTAAAATCAGGCGAGTTTGGCTGGCCACAGTTTACATTACACTTGTCATAGTTTATAAAGAAACCTAGCAAAGTAAACAATCCGATTGGTTTGTGACAAACTTTAACACATTTCAAGCAATATGAAAAGTAATTTTATGTCACACAAAGTCACACAAGTCTATTGTCCTCATAATCATTTTCAAATCCACAGTATTATCGAGTTGATGCAACAGGCGGCGGCGCTGTAGCTATTTTAATGTGAAAAATAGTGAGACGGACGAGACGCTCTCCTGATGGTAAGGGGTAACGCCTGCCCATGACCATTGCAGCGATACACAGAACTTTGAGTAGCAAAACAAAGTCCAGGGCATCGCTGCTTTGGCGCTCATTACTTTGAGACTTTCGATGGTTAGTCTCAACAGCCCAGTAATTTCGCTAGTTGCAGTACCCTTCAAACCGGAACACAGTAATGTTAACACACTATTGCTTGGCGGCAGAATATCTGGTACTGCGGTGGTACCTACCTAGACGACCTCCTGCTAAGGAGATCTACCACCAAGCTAAGCCGAAGTGTTGCTAAAACTCATATAAGTTGGAAGCAAACTCAAATCCGAACTGTTTAGTATGATTATTATCAATATTAACCAAGTAATAGGCCTCTTGGGAATTTAATATTATCATGTACGCATTTGGGGGTAATAATTTTACTGCTGTTCTAATATCCTCTATTTTGAATTGACTAGAGGGCAAAAATTTATTTAAATTCTAAATCAGTCTCTTTGTACAGTTACTTTTAGAAGAAAAATACTAGACACGAATCATAATTATAATCCCCGACTTGAGTAATCTGTATATCTCTTTGATTATTAACATGTTATCCGATTGAAAGTTAATTATTAGGGTATGCATGAGAAATTGTATAAGGTACATTAGAAAAGGGTACTTAAATGCACAAATAGTATTTAAGATGCCATCGTAATATTTTTTCATACTTCAAGAAAAAAATGTTTAAGACTACCGCCATGTACCAGGACATTTATTTATTGTTTGCGTTTGTAGGTGGCCAGTGCAGCTTACCAGCGGAACTGTTGATTGTAAATTGCTGCAAATTCTTGGCCTGTAACACCTCATCAACAAACATGATTATGATTATAGAGGTGCACTGCAGAGGACAGCAGTGCTGGCAAGCGGTTGTTCAGACCCGGATGAAACGGAGCACGACCGGTATTGCTGGTATTGTTGCGCTCGCGTCTCAATCTCATCGCCACGGTAGTGTTACTATGACGTATGAGTACGTTGTTGTTGGTAGCGAGACGCGGCGCCTTTCGAATTTAAACTGATGTTAATTGGGGCTTAATCAGCTTGCCAATATACCTCTAGAGTTCTAAATAAATTTGTCAGATTTTTAACCAAAATAATTATTATCGCGCTTGTGGTCTATGAATGATTCAATAAATAGTTTATCGACCATAGGCATAATAGGGCACCTAGCACCTAGCACCTAGAGCACCTAGTTGCTGTTCCCGAAAAATACAAATCTGCTAGAATACTTACTACTTACTGCCATATCTGTTAAGAATCTCGGGTGTGTCAATCGACTTTGTTAGAATATCTAACTTGTCGTACCCAGGATTGTGAAAGCACAACCCAGGTGATAATGTTTTATCACCAGCCTTCCATCACGGCTTTTCACCGAATTAATATCTAATAATAATAATCGGTTGAAATTTTGGGGTTAAAATTGGAAAGCTTCATAAGGGAATAATTTTTAGGGGAAGAATATTTTGAAATAACTTTTCCTTAACTTCCTTTTTAAGTCCCACTGTAAGGGTAGGTTCCCATCTCAAATATTACAGCATCCGTAGGAGTTCCAAATCTAGCGACGGAAGCTCGCTGGCTGGCTTCCACCGGTGTCACCCGGAAGGTCTGCCTGTCCTTGTGCCGCCGGCCAGTAGAAAACTGGCCACGATATTACTAACGATACACGCCTTACAGCTCTAACGGTGTGGGTGATTCGACACGAATCGATCCCGATGATGTCGTACGATCCGTAGTTATTTCTCGCGATTGATGACGACCTCGCTGGGAACTCGGCGACTCCCGAAGTTCGACGGGGGATTTTGACACAGTTGTCAATTTCCGTTCATCAATGACGAACGTAAAAATTTTTGGTTAATGTCTCGCATTAACTCATATAAAGTAGCCGTAGGCCAATATCTCGTATTGGCTCGAGGCAACAAAATATTTATAGCCTAACATCTCGTGTTAGGTCTGAAATAATAAAATTAATGTGGGTAGATATATACCTTCCAAATAACCCACTGCACATTTCTTCAGTTTATCTTCCTATTTTTAAGTATCCTTCGCCATCTATCCTTCTTACTCCTTTTCCTTTTTAGCATATATATTACTTCTTAAAAACTTTTAGTATTAAGGATTATTTTTGACGACACTACGTGCGGTGAGCGTGCGCGCGCGCGAACGAATGAATTCAGGTGACAATGGAATGTCTGTGGATAGTTTGCTAATGTTGCCAACAGCTTTTTTCTTTATAGTGCTAAACTATGTGCGAGTGAAATGAGGCGTAGCTAGAGCTACTACACGTAAAATAAATCTCAGAAGACGAAGATAGGACAATTAGTATCCAATATTTATACATGACTAATTTAAAAACAATTTGTAGGCAGAAAAACCTACATAATCTGGCATAGCAGCAGTTTTCGTTTGTACAGAAAGTGAAGCCATGTGGCTTCACTTTCTCCGTCTTCGTGTGGCTATTTAAACAATTAAAAACTATATTTTCTTTCACAGTTGCCATTTGACAGTTTCATTGCATAATTTCTTCAGGATTGTTTTTGCAGAGTCCACTGGTATGAAAAATTGGCAGGAAATCAGTACTTGTCGCCAATAATATGAAATGTCGTGTGAAAAGCGAGAAAATATTTTTAAATCCAATTAAAATAATAAACATTAAAAACGTTTCACATTGTAAAGAAAGTGCAGGAGTTCACTGACGCCTAATCAAAAGCACATACAACAGCTTTTCAATTAGTGGTTCACATTTACCTGGTTGCATCATTGCCTCCATGAAGTAGTTTATAAAAGCTTCTGCCAACTGTGTAGAATCCCAGGGACCTGTAAACCACGACACACAATATTGTTTTTGTCTATAACTAGGTAGGTTATACCTATGAACAATCTGATCGAGCACTAGATCTCCGAGCCAGTCTCTAATTGAGGTAATACAAACCGAGTAAACTAAAAAATAGGTACCATTTCTACATTCTTTGGAGACGTTTCAGTTATTAATTATATTATTTATTTATTTATTGAGACTTCACATTAGCAACTACAATGATAATTATAATCTTACATAACTAAAGTAATTAGTAAGCTAATTGCGTTGCTTGTTTAAAGAAGCACAACATGCATTTATATGTAACAATATAAAGAATTAAATTATTAAAATATATATATTACTTAACTATTAACACTATTGTTTACAAAAATAGATCGAGTTTCTTCCGCTAAACTAGGTTATAACACCTGTATTTCAGCTTCAGTGCCCTCCCCACATTTGCTTTATTTAAAACTATAAATAAAATATATAAATGTTTATACATGCACATTATTATATATATCACACACACATAACATACACTACATAATTATACACTATAAGTATAAATAAAATATAATAAACTTATCGCTAATTTACAAACCAATACTTTTAAATAATGTTGTATTTTTGACAAACGATTGATTTATACAAAACAATAAAATTATAACACAATAGTATTCGGAATTTATACATTTTAATTCATTGTGTGTTTATTTATAATTAAATAGTACAAAAAAGTTGAAATACACTTAAATAAAAATAAAAAAAAAACGCTGTAGTTATAAAAATATTAGTGTTATATTTGAAATGTAGTATATATATCCTCCCTGCATTCTTCCTGCTTGCCTTTATTTAGAATTATGTTTTGTAGTTTGAAGGCCATACAATGTTAGCCAAACTCGTCAGAAGTTTGGTTAACAACAATTCTCGCGGACGCGCGTTTAAGTGTCATGTGTTTATATTTTTTAATAAAGAGGATAAACGAGTATAGATTTTGGTTTCGGGTTTATATGATGAAACGGCTGCGAACTACCTATCCGTCTTGTACCATCCTGAGATGGATACAGATATACAGATATAGGTTTATAAATAATGCACCAGTAAGTATACAAACACATGACATGGATGATTGTGTACATAAGTGTTTATAACTGTCCAAAAATATAATTATTTTAGTTACAATTAATCAATTACTTTTATTAGTTCCTCAGTATCTTGATAAGAAAGGGACTTTAGCCACATCATCACTTTAAATTTTGTTTCATTTTTTGATAGGCTATATATAAATATATTAGTATTCAGTTAACTGAAAACCTCGAGCTTTGTAGCGATGATAGCTCAGTGGTTAGCACGGTCTGTTCGCACGTCGGTGGGCGTGGGTATCGTGAGGAAACCATAGCACGGTGGTAGGGTACTCTCTAGTACTCGGCTGGCTAGCTACCACCCTCAAGTTAAAAATCTGCCACCAAGCATTTAAGGATACGTTCCAGCAGCCTCACTTGAGAGCCAGTTCCATTCCAGGCCAGGCGTGTTTACCACCGTCACTCAACATCAGGTAAGCTGTGGTCAAACAACTTAGTACCGTAGCTTGTCAACCATTAAAAGTGCTCTATTTAGGTGTTTTTAATTATAAAAATCTTAATAATATTATGAAATATACCTACTTATTTATGTTTAATTAATGTGTGTTAAACTGTCCCGCATTTTTATCTGAGTTTCTGTCAAATTTTAGATATCAAGTAATATTCCGGATAAGTTTTTTTTAATTGTTGTCAAGTTAGTTAAATTTTAATTTAAATCCTCATAACTTTCACAACTGAAACGACTGTTAATGTGCGTGTACGCTGTAATTTAAGAAAAAAATCATATTTGAAAGTTTAACAAACCATAATTGCTCAAATTATTTAAATAGGATCCCGCGAGGTTGAAATTGATAGTGATAGTGAAATAGGTAGGTAATAAAAACCTAGAATGTTGCTACCAAGTGATACACATCTCTGACCCGTATCGGGGTTGATAAGTCGATACAAGCATCCACTGCGCGAGTACTATTATTTCCTGACCAATCCTAACCTAATCGCCTCACCCCGTCCTCCGAGTGACATTGTGGCGCATCGATATCGTCGGCGGTAGGTAAGTTGCTTTGAGTTATAATATCATGCCGTGTATGGCTGTAAGTTTGGACTCCTATCTATTTTGGAAGCTGCCTCATATCGAGGTGACTTCGGAATCCAAACACTTTCTCGGCGACTCTAAATTATTAGTTAATTTGAATCAAACGAGTACTATTTTAACCTTTTGCCATGCTACGTTGTCCGGCGTTATCGAAGTACAAACTTGCAGCTTTGAGGTCGACCGAGAGGCGCGGTAAGATGCTTATAGTCAACGATACTCTGGTCACGTCTTAGTAGCATTAAGTAGATGTACAGTGTGTTCTAGTAAGGAATCGCGCAACTTGCTCGGATGTGGAACTCTCTGCCGGAGTCTATATTTTCCTTTATTTATAATTTAAGTTTAGGTAATCAATCATTAGTCAGTGACTGCTTAATAGCAGGCAGGGTCATACGCAATCTGGTTTTTGATTTTTAAAAATAACTCTAAGTCTTAACTCACTGACCGACTGGCAATCATACGTATAGACATAGGGATAGACTACAAATTTTGAATGATTCTTTTTTTGTTAGTAGATTCAGATATAAAACAGATTATATTTCGTACGCTTCATTCTTTGATATAACTTAACATGTAGTAGTTTTATTGTACTGGTAACTTCGCAACCTTTTAGAGAAAAATAAAAATGACATTTCCGCATCCGCCATGTTGGCCTGCTAGCGTTCCTCTCCGAGCTCCTCATTGTTTTTTTGTGCGCGGTAACAGCAACACATTTAAATTTTAACCTACCTACCTACCGCAAATAATATATAAATAATATAATAATAAAATGCCGAAATCGAGCGGTATAATGTAAAAATCAGAAAGTTGCAAAAACAGGAATGAAATAAAAAGCAACGACGACGTCGCGTCGTTGCGTATACTTCGTCTGATTCCGAGAACAATATGGATAAGTAATTTTTCATTATCGAGTGTGTGCAGTGAAATATATCAAGCGTCAGTAAGCTTTCCTGGGGGTTAACTGCGAGTTAACACGATGGTTAAGTAGACGCTCAAAGATTAACCTGGGGATTGACTGCGAGTCAATACGAAGGAATTTTGAAAAATTAACTTAATTTTTTTTGTACACCTACCCTACAAAAAAAAAAAAAAACAAAAAAGTTTTTTTTTTCGGTCTCCGGTTCAGATAACGGAACCCCGCCCCCAACAACCGAAATGAGAGACCGACCACCTTCTACGAGTTAACGCGCGTCCGAGCCTAATCAGGTAATACTAAGCTCGCCTGCGCCGGAGCCGGTACCAGACACGTCGGATACCTTACAAGTACACATAGAACCTCTGGAGTCGAATCTCTTAGAGGCCTTGGGCGACACCGCTGTAGATAACCCTGTATATGGACCAGAAATTCATCCTGTGCTCGCCCAACGCTGGCTCCCTATTTTAAAAAGGGACTAATGCCAGACATAAAAACAAGCTTTTAAAAGATTATACAGTCCCCGAGAATTGTAAATTATTAAAAGCGCCGACTGTCAACCCGGAGCAACGGTCACCGATATTGCCAAGAACCGGGACAAAAAGATACAAATTGAACAAGATCAGTTAGGTCTAGGCATTACGGCCATTATCCGTGCGATGACGGTTTTGCTAACACAGGACAACAAGGTTGAACCTGTAAAAATCTTATCAGAGGGGTGCCGGTTTCTTTCTGACTTCGCTCAGACTCAAGTTAGAAAGAAGTTGTTAACTCGAGGACTCGGTAAGGCCTCTTTAATAAACATACAAGAACAGGAACGGAACGAAACCCTGTTTGGTATAACGTTGTTCGAAAAAATCTAAGGCGATCGAGACACAAGGCAAAGATATTAAGAAAACGCCGACGCCAAGGGCGTCTGCTTCGAACGTTCCTGCTCAAGCACCATACACACAAAGCCGCTTCCGGGGAAACTGGTCGGGCCCTCCACGCTATCAAACAGCGAGCAGAGGGGGGGGGCACAACTCACAATACCGGAGCCAGTACCAGTACCGCGGGGGACCACCGACGCTTGCGCCACCAGCGTTTCCCGCGCCATCACACCCTGGCCCCCGCCCGTCACCATCGACGACGACGGCCGGCCGCCGATGTGCCCCGACACGGCACTAACACGTCAGGTGTACGCACATGCGGGTAGGCTTCAGCACTATTACAACTGCTGGTTACGTATTACTAATAACCGAACTGTTTTGGACTCGATAGGTAACGGCTATCGCATACCATTTTCGTCTAATGTCATTCAGCATAGAATTCCTAAAAACACTTTTTCAGCTAAGGAAAGGCAAAACATGTCTTTAGCGATTAAAAATTTACTAGAACTTGGAGCTATAGTAGAATGTGAACCACAAAGAGACCAATTTATTTATTATTTTTCTGATTCAAAAGTTGAACGGGGGCTATAGATTTATCCTCAATTTAAAACAATTAAACAAATTTCTGATTAATTACCACTTCAAAATGGAAGATTTCCGAACGGCATCCAAAAATCCTTCCTAAAAACGGCTATATGGCTACTATTGACATGAAAGAATCTTATTTTTTAGTTTCAATCGCTACCGATCAACGTAAATTTTTAAGATTCCAATTCGAAGACAGTGTAAACTCTCAGACTATTACCTACGAATTTACAGCCATGCCTTACGGTCTATCTTCTGCCCCACGATTTTTTACCAAGATCATGAAAGTCGTTATGGGTTATCTAAGAGTTCGCAGCTTTAGATCTGTTATTTATCTTGATGATATTTTGTGCCTAGAGTAAATAGGTTTCTTCTAGGTTGGCGTGCTCCATCTTCGACCACACTACTGTTTAACATCAGGCAGAGTGTGGTCAAACGCGAACCCTTAACTTATTAAAATGTCTTGGTTTCATAGTTAATTTAAATAAAAGCTGTGTAGAACCTCAACAATGCTGTAAGTTTCTAGGCTTCATATTCAACTCGATAGATATGACAATATCTCTTCCCTTGGACAAACGGTCATATATATAACAACTAACACAGAAATTTTCTTATTTAGCGACTTGCAAGATCCGCGATCTAGCACATCTTATTGGCGTCCTCACTGCAGCGTGTCGAGCTGTGAGATACGGTTGGGTTTGTACGAAAATACTTGAGAGGCTCAAGTTTTTAGCTCTTCAATCGAATGAAAATTATGATACAAAAATTAAAATTCCGAAAGATATTTTGTCAGACTTGTCATGGTGGTCTGAAAATATAATGTCTGTTTCGAACCCTCTCACAGTTAGAGATTTTGATTATTTTCACTGACGCCTCTAAAATTGGGTGGAGAGCTTATTGCGATGGTAAACGCGCTGGAGGAGAATGGAAAATAGAAGAACGCGATTTTCACATCAATTATTTAGAATTGCTCGCTATTTTCTTAGGTCTTAAAAGTTTTGTTCGCGACAAGCAAAAGCTCAATTTACTGTTACGTGTGGATAATACAACAGCTATCAGTTACATTAACCGCATGGGCGGTATTCAATTTCCCCATTTAAACAATTTAACACGAATGATCTGGCAATGGTGCGAGGAGCGCAAGATCTGGATCTTTGCGTCATATCAACTCAAATTAAAGATAATTTTGAAGCTGACCAAGAGTCGCGTAATACGGATATTGAATTGCAGTTACCAAATTGCGAGTTTCAGCAAGTTGTCAATAAGTTTGGTAGACCGGAGATCGACCTCTTCGCATCCCGCACCAACGCCAAATGCAACACTTATGTGTCGTGGCGTCCAGATCCTGAAGCCCTTGCCGTAGATGCATTCACTTTAAATTGGAAATCTTTTTATTTTTACGCATTCCCGCTTTTTTTTTCTAGGATACAAAAAAAAAAAAAAAAAAATCATAAACGACGAAGCCATGGGTATTTTAATTTTTCCATATTGGCCCTCTCAACCCTGGTTCCCTATGCTTCTTGATCGAAAATTATATTTTTTAATTAGTTAAAAATATTTCCATCCTCCTCTCGCAGTGCCCACCAATACGACCAGAAACAGTTTACCCTGGCTGCAGCGGTGCTGTCCAGACGTCATTCGCCGCAAGAGGAACACCAACCCAATCATTAGATTTAATAATGTCCTCTATTTCGAAGACCACCCTACTCCAATGTAACTCGGCTTATAAGTCGTGGTGGCAATTTTGCCACACTAATTCGACGGATCCATATCAAGCGTCAGTATCCAAGATCTTGTTGTTTTTAACAGAGCAATTTAATAAAAGAGTTGCTTATGGATCAATGAATAATCACCGGTGTGCTCTGTCCCTTCTGTTAGGAAGTGAAATTACTAACAATGATCAAGTAAAACGCTTGCTAAAAGGCGCGTATAAATTAAGACCAGCATCACCAAAACATTTTTTTACGTGGGACCCACAGGTCGTCTTAGATTTTATCGCTTCATGGGTACCTAATACAACTCTGTATTAGGTATCACTTGAAATATATATAGTATCACTTGAAAAAATCACCAAAAATATTAGTGATTCTTTTAGCCTTAACAACTGCCCATCGGGTACAAACGTTGTCCCTAATAAAAACAAACAATATTAAAATAAGCCCTTCTGGTGTGCAAATAGGTATTGTTGATATTATTAAAACCTCCGCTGTCGGACGGGAACAGCCAGTATTAGCCAGTATACCATATTTTATAGAAAATAAGGCAATTTGTCCCGCCACAGCATTAGAAGATTATTTACGAATGACTCAGGATATTAGACCGGGATCAATTAAAACTCTTTTATTGACATATAAACGACCTCACAAACCAGCCACTTGTCAGACGATCAGTCGATGGATCAAATAAGTGCTCAGTGCGAGTGGTGTAGACGTGGAAACATTTGGCGCCCATAGCACGTGCCATGCTGCTACGTCCACAGCACACGCCTCTGGAGTTCAGACACTATCAGAAAAACAGCTGGCTGGACTGAAAGGTCGAGGTCATTTGCACAATTTGATAACAGGCAAATAGTTTCCGACAACAATTTTGCAAAATCGGTCTTGTTATCTGCTGATCCTAATAATTATTATTTGGCTAATAATTAGTTATAATAAACTAGAGAAGATAAATACTTTAAGTTACTTAGATAATTCAGTATTGTTTAGTGGAATTTTTGACTGAATAAAATTTGATTGATATCTTGAAATTTATTTTATGTTTCTTAATGAATAGTTACACAAAATTTAAAGCTCTAAACATCTACATGTTAAGTTATATCAAAGAATGAAGCGTACGAAATATAATAGATGATCAAACGAACTTACAAAGTGAAGTTCGATCGATATTATATGAGTACGCTTCATTCGAAGATATAAGGTTCCCTCCCACCCGAAGCCCTCTTAGGAAAATTTTGTGATATTTACTCTAAAGACAATGAGGAGCTCGGAGAGGAACGCTAGCAGGCCAACATGGCGGATGCGGAAATGTCATTTTTATTTTTCTCTAAAAGGTTGCGAAGTTACCAGTACAATAAAACTACTACATGTTAAGTTATATCTTCGAATGAAGCGTACTCATATAATATCGATCGAACTTCACTTTGTAAGTTCGTTTGATCATCTATTATAAATTATGCTACTAAAAAGCAAAATGAAAAACTTTGAAAAAACCCACGTTTAAACAGTAAGTATCGCCTATCTAAGCTAATGCACCAATTAAATTCGAATCCATAATTGAAAACTACATCAAAATCGGTCTAGTAGCTATGGAGAAAAATGGCAACATGGATTTGCACAAACAATGTTTGCTGCAGCGCCCCCTGATGAGTTGTCACCGTAACACGTATCTAAGAACATGCACCAATCAAACCCGAACCCATAACTGTAAACTGCATCAAAATCGGACTCGTAGTTTTGGGGGAAAATGACAACATGTATTTGCACAAACAAACATCCTCTCACCCTAATACGCATAATTATACAGTTTCCGTACCGTCGTGGGTAAAAATTTCGTTGCACACTTTTGGAATGTTTACTTACTACTTTGTGCGCTTACTGTTGGAGATGAAGCAGCAAACAGCAGAAGACTCAGCACTGAAACATAATGAACATAAAGTAAAATTGTTGATACACTCGGTTTGATCATTTACATGGGTAATATTTCTGTTTTGGTGCTAGATGCTATATCCTTCTGAATTACAGATATATGCTTGAAAAGTAAATATGTGGGTAAATCCTTACCGACTGCCAGTGAACTACACTTTATGAAGTACATTATAAAAACTGAAACGGGCAACTCGATTAAAAGCAGCAAGTAAACTACCTCCAAACTTCCTAAAACTCCAGACTAAACATTAGTATTTGTACAATTGTAGAAGCGGAAACAATTCAAAATTGTTTTTTTTGTTTGTTCGTTATTATTGAATAGTCTCTTAAACTACTGGATCGATCTGAACAATCCTTTCATTATTAGAATGCTACATTATCACTGAGTGACATAGGCTATATTTATATTGTTGATCGAGTTATGTTTTCCCGTGAGAAGCTGGGACGGCCCGCTAATCTATACCTACTATTATAAAGAGGAAAGATTTGATTGTTTGTTTGTATTGAATAGGCTCCGAAACTACTGGACCAATTTCAAAAATTCTTTCACCGTTGGGAAGCGGCACTATCTCCGGGTAAAATAGGCTACTTTTTATCCCTGTATTATCCCAAGAACTACACGGGTGGCCGCTAATGTAAAATAAATGTACAGTTCCAAAAAACATATTTATGTATTATTTCAGTTATCTGGTTCCCAAATATCAAGCTTTGGTTAGTTTGGGGCTACATACATACATACATTCTATACATTTACTTACCTGCATTACAGGACAGCCATCATCAGGCATGCAACTAAACACAAACTAGTGGTTTGGTGGTATGAAGCATGCGCCTTAATATTTAGTGCACAAATACTGCAACGGTGTGTAATTATTATTATTGTTGTAAATAAGCATCTTTTATTTTCAAATAATAAGAGTTTCTTTTGTTTATTATTTCAGTTACATAAACTAATGAAAATTACAAAAAATGATCAACGTGAAACCCAAAACGCCAGCTAGTTATGTGTAACTATATAGTATTATATAAATAGTCTTTCATGCACGTCATCACGTTGTGAAAACAATAATATCGTATTCTTTCCACTTCTACAATTGTACAAATACTAACGCTAAATGCGTGATAAATTGTTCTACCCATTTTGCTGGTAGTTGGTAAGGTTTTGGAATGTACTTTGAATATACGGTTATTCTTTTAGTGTCATACGGAACGCTCAGTCATAATAACTTTGGGAAACGATATTTCTATATAAATTTATTACATGTATTCAAAAGAGATAGCTGCAATGGATGTAGCTGTCATTTTGTTTACTTATCTTAGTTTATCGAATTGCATATGTGCATATTAAAGTATTGAATAAAGAAACATGATAATTGATTGATTCAGGCGTTACTTTGCGGAAGTTCATCTATCTTTACTATTATTAAGAGGAAAAATTTGATTGTGTGTTTGTAATGAATAGGTTCCAAAACTACTGGACCGATTTCAAAAATTCTTTCACCCTTGGAATGCTACGCTATCCCCGGGTGACATAGGCTACTTTTTATCCCTGTATTCCCACGGGAATGAAAACTACGCGCGTGAAACCGCAAGGCGTCCCCGCAAGTTTTGAATGTTCAAGGTATACTCGTATATTTCGTTTTTTTTTTTTTTTATAGTAGATAGGCTTGCGTTTGACCGCCATCCCGCCTGATGTTAAGCGAAGATGCGGTCTACGGTGGAGCACGCTTGCCTAGAAGAAATCGATTCACTCGCGACTTGAAGGTACCCAGACTATATTCATTGGGGAACACCCACTCGGGCAGCTGATTCCAATGTCTAGCGGTACGCATGAAAAAGGTGGAATCAAACCGCTTATTACCGCTTACGTACGTTTTCGACGTTTCAGTTACAACAGTGATGAGGACTTAAACTTAACTAATTTGACAATAATTTATTAATTAAAAACTTAATCTTAACTTTACTTAATATCTAAAAACTTTTGACATAGCCTTAAAAAATAATTCAACAAAAATCTAATTAAAATTACCACAAGTCTTAATATCCTCTTCTCGCTGCAGTAACCACTTGCTGGCATCCTCAGGACTCTTTGAGCGCTTGGTCAAGACCGAGCCAATCTCGACCAAACACGTCCTGAGGATGCCTCGTGTAGAGGCGAAACACGTGGTTTAATGAATGTTGAAAATTCCTCAGTTTAAATCTGAGGATGTTACTTAGCCAAACAAAACATATTATGATACTATCTTATCGACGATAATATCGTTAGATGCAATACCCTGCAAACCGGAACAGTAATGTTTACACACTAATTCTAGGCGGCAGAATATCTGGTACTGCGGTAGTATCGCCTTAGACGACCACGAAGTAAACTACTACAATAAATTTAAAACTCCATAATATCAGTGAACACAAAGGCAGCAAAGGAGCGCGGCTCCCAGCTTTTCCGATGCTAATACTGAACTTTTATTACTCCGCATTAGAATATCGAGTATTCCCCTTTGGTCGGCAGTACCCAGGCATCATTACCATATAATCTGCTTTTAGATCGACCGATCGCCGCTTTTTAAAGCCTGATAAACCAATATCATTGAGGTAAGGGGCTTAATTACTTTTTAAATGCCTGTAGCTGATGAAAAGGGTTGTAGGTATACTTAACGATGGTTGGCCCAAGTTGTTAATTAAGTACCCAAGTATTCTACAATTTATCTAGTTCCCGTAGTATAGCTTTGCTTAGTTTGTGGCCAAATGGTGCTGAGTGAAATGTAGTACGATATTTTTTTATTATTTACTATAGGCAACACTTTAATCGTGACATAAAACAAATTTCTAATACATTAACAATACTATAGATTAAAAAAAAATGTGGTTTAAGATATTTATTTCTCAGAAGAATATTAACATTCAGTTTTTAGAGAAAAATATACATAATTATTATTTTTAATTAGAATAGTTACTTACAATTTGTAAACATACGAGTGAGACGAAACGCGGAATATTTGATATATTGACAGTAAATATGTGGTATATACAAATACATACCATTAAAATTGAACTTTTCGAAGACAATTAAAAATTAACGGTTTCTTTTTCGAGTGAAACCGTAAACCGCTGGTACCTAGTGAATTATATTTTTCCTGTTTCGTTGGTCTAAACCAAGGCGCTGCACTCTGCACTTTATCAAAGGCACCGAGTTTCTTTATAAAACTTTACTCTTGCGAAGAAATAAGTAGTTGGTGCGAGAATTATTTCAATAGCAAAAACACATAAATACTTTTCCGAGTTGCACTATATTATTTCCAAAATCAGGTGGTATTTTGAGTGTTTTAGTTATAAAGCATCGATTTGCGTGCACAATAGTATATATGCTTTGTAGCGATGATAGCTCAGTGGTTAGCGCGGTAGGTTCGCATGCCGAAGGGCGTGGGTTCAAACCCCAACAATGAGCTTGAGCTGCCGGTGAAGGACAAACATCGTGAGGAAACCATAACATGGTGGTAGGGTACTTTAGTACTCGGCTGGCTAGCTACCACCCTCAAGTTGAAAATCTGCCGCCAAGCATCTAACGGTGTGTTCCGGCAGCCTCACTTGAGAGCCAGTTCCATTCCAGGCTAGATGTGCTTTACCATCTTCGACCACACCTTCACTTAACATCAGGTGAGCTGTGGTCAAACAACTAGCCTGTCAACATTAAAAAAAAATAAAAAAATATGTAAGTGATATAATGTGGTAAAACATTTCACTTTGTATAATTGCCACTTTAAGACAAAAACTCCACTAGTTTGAAATTTGAAAACTAAAAAAAACACAAGCTTTTTCAAACAATTTACATCGCAGTAGTATAATTTTCTGCATACCTGCTGAAACTCGAAGAATTGTTTTACAAGTTGTATATAAAATTAAAATTTAAGAAACATTCAGGTTTCAAATTAAAATTATATTAAACAAAAACTAATTTTGTCATTCTCTGTACTGTTTCATCATGATATGCGAGTCCAATTTGTCACGTTTGAATTAAAACGGACCGCAGTATTTGGGAAGTTCATTTTCCTTTCCACTTTTCATCCATTTTTCTCTCTATTTTCATGCGGATATCGCCAACGGATTTGAGTTAAACGGATACTAGAAAATTTATGGGTTTTTTATCGCTGTTTGCGTTGAAAAATGAGTGCGGCCCCACCATTGGTGGACTATAACAAATTGAGACCGATACAATAACTACTATAACCAAGCGCAACTGAAAACCCGACCGCGTGCAATTCTGACTTATAAAGGTTTTCGTACGATCATAATTATTAAGAATTATATAAGTAAATTTTGACCACAGATCTGGATAGATTACTATGGAACTGCATTTTTTTCTATGAAAAAGTGGCAAACATTCGACGGGCCATAGGCGGCGATGGCAACTTAGGTGAAGTTGCCATCGCCGCCTATGGGCACCTACAGTATCCGGGGTATTGTCAGAGCGTTGCCTACCTTTCTATACACCCTTTGTTTGAAGCGATGCAGATAAATGGTTTGGTGGAAAAACTAAAGGTGGTAAGCGACGAAACAGAGGATTGAATCGAGCGGTAGGAGACTTCCACGCATCTATAAAATATGTGGGTGGCACTTTTGGGATTGCGGCAGGTTCGACTGTAGAACCTTGATCGAGGGGATAAGCCCAAAAAGTTAACCAGAAAATTCCTCATAATAATATCTGTAGAGCATACTGAGAGAAACTTATTAGAGAGCTCTGTTAGCATTAGCAATTAGAGAGCATTAGCTCGATTAGGTCTTTGTTTCTTCATTTAGGTACGTGCATGCATTTTTGCTCGTACATCAATTGAAAATGTTTGTTTGCGTGTTTTGGTCAAATTTTGGTCATCCCGCTTGGTCAACACTACATGTGACCAAAATGCTGGCCATTGTTTTGCACTAATATTAAATATCGATACGTTGGAGTAACGAGGCTAGCCTTTTTGGACTATTTTTATTGATAGCGGCTAGATAGATAGATTAGGTACTCGATTTTTATTGGACGTATATATATGTCTATGTGTTATTTTAGATAATCGAATTAGTTTCCATTGTAAATAAGTGTGAACAGTATTTATATTAATAATCTAAAAAATATTTTTGTAGGGTCTTGTTTGAGTTTGACAAGCTAAATT
The DNA here is from genome assembly GCA_905404145.2 of Biston betularia. NCBI lineage: Eukaryota > Metazoa > Arthropoda > Insecta > Lepidoptera > Geometridae > Biston > Biston betularia. The sequence goes on from FR989877.1 coordinate 6,192,634, forward strand.
GTTGAATCATAGAACGGAGATGATATATACTACAGAGTGGAAACGTAGTGGCAGTATGCAACGAGCCATGTGGACACAAACGCGAAATTGCATGTAGTTAACTCAAACGCTCGGTTGTCTGCTACTTCTGTAGACAATATAATTTTACTGGATATAGAGCTTAAACCCTATGGTTTTATTTTGTGCATTTAAATTATTTTATCTTAAGTCAGAGAAAAGTTATGCAACACAATTAAATTCACATTTGCACATGTGAGTTGCTAGATTTTATCCTACCAATACTTTTTTTGTTACAGGACAAGCCCAGAACCATATTTTGTTCTCCATAGATTTCGGACACTCAAAACAACTCCAAACTCCACACAATTTGATACTACTTGAAACGGAACACAGTAAAGTTTACACACTACTGGTTAGCGGCAGAATAACTGGTACTGCGGTGGTACCTACCTAGACGGCCTCCTGCTAAGGAGATCTACCACTCATATCAGTAAAACCAGCCACCTAACAATTAGGGCCTACCAATGCGGCAGCTCAAATCTAAACGCACGTTTCGCATGCGAGACTGTACACATAAAAATAAATAAGTATTAGCTTCCAAGTTGAAAATGCAATATTTTACTCCGGCTTTTGAAATTTGCACATCTTCTGTGACGGTCAGGCATCTAAAAATAAAGTGACTCTAGTGAAGCACATTTTTCATCTGGCTGGCTTTACGGCTACATTCTAAACTTTCCATGGAAAGTTTTTTATTTTTAAAGCTATTATAGTGATAAAAATTGGTATATAGATTTTTAGTGTATAGATTTTTTTAAATGAAATTATGCACCACAACCACAACATCGCTGTGCGAATGAAAGCGAGGCATATATGCGAACCTACCGCGCTAACCACTGAGCTATCATCGCTACAAAATGTTTATTCTGTGTCTGGGTGTTCTGTATTTATTATAAGTATGTATTTACAAAAAAAAAAGTATGTAAGTATTCTATCAGTTATCTGACTTCCATAGTACAAGCTTTGCTTAGTTTAGGGTCAGATGGCGCTGTGTGATATTTATTTATTTAGTTAAATCTTTTTCAGTCGAAGTTACATAAAATAAGTAGAAGCAGACATTCTACCAATGGACCAACAGGGCTGTCAAATAGAATATCAATTACAACAATCCGAACGAAATAGATACGTAAGATACGGTTAATAGTCCTTGATATCCCAGTTTCAGAGTTCGTCCTAAAACAAGGAAGATTTCATCCATTTCAGTTCTTAATTGGCAGTTGAATAATTGACACCCAATTTGAATATCTAAGCGATTAAAGGCCTACCCGTTGCAACGCTCCGCACGTGTAAACAAACCGGGCTTTGAACGTCCCTCTTTGTTGGCTAGCCACTTCCCACTTTACTCGGTCCAGAAACTTTCGTCTAGTTCACATGTCGCTGTACATAAGAGTACTTCACTATTTCTAATTATTACCGGTCTGAAAGTGGAAACACTCTAACTTTGAGTGAGAGATAAACCCCGACAATTTTAATTTCCGTTCTATGTAAACAAAAAAGTTATGGCTTATATTAATTTAAATTATAACTACATATTAAATTTGTGCTATATATTAAATGTTAAAATTGACAGCTCCGCTCATTGGTAGTATATCTGCCTTGAAAGCTGTAGGGCGTGGGTTCAATTCCCACTCAGGGCTGTTTATTCACAAAATGTTTGTACTTTGAAAAAATGTATTTACAAAAAAAAAATCAGTTATCTGACTTCCATCACACAAGCTCTGCTTAGTTTGGGGCCAGATGGCGCTGTGTGTACCTATAGTCCTACGATATTTATTTATTTATTTAAATAACTGTCGCAGGTAATTTGTATGATTTCGCTTTTTACAAATGGCGTCGTAATAGTTTAAAAACACTTGCAGGTTTGAAATATGCCGAAGGCAAATTGTAAATAGTCTTGTTACTATATAAAATGCCGTGGCATTTTTCAAAACAGATAGTTTCTGAACAGACGACGCCGTTTGTAAAAATTGTAATCATACAAATTGCCTGCGACATAATGTACAATTTGGAAAACTGTACATAAACTTATTTGGTAAGTACTTATAACTTTTAAAGCCTCTACAGATTTGTATGTATGGAGACGTATCCTTTGATTGACTGAAGGCAGAATACCTAGTTTTTTTCTAAGATTTTAAAAGTAAATCTATATACTTACTCATCCAAGTCTTCATTAGCAAGCGTTGCAGTGACTTGCAACAAACGACATTCTTCCAGGATAGATGGCTGTTTTGTCAACTTGTTTACGCAATTAGTCGCCATCTTGAGTTACCTCGTACGTAATTGCCCCCTCTTGATTTATTAGCTACGAGCATAATAGTCGTCGCAGGATAATGGGAAGATCAGCAAATTGACTTTGTGTCCTTGACTTATTGGCTGTGATAACAATGAAATATACGTATATCTTTCAAGATACGTAATTCAGCACTTTATGAATAAAACAATACAATTTTAGTACATAAACAATGGAATAAACATTAGTTCTGATAAATATTATAATGCAGCAACACGACGTTCCCGCCATAAACCTAGTCTAATCCGTGTCCGTGGTAATGTTTTTTTTTCGAGTATGAAAAAAATTACCTATATATATTTGTTTTACTTGTGCAAAATAACACACGTTTAATACGTTTGGTTTACTGCAGCTATTATATCGGCCAGTTTTGTCTTCATAATTCGGTATGTAAAGAAAAAAAACCTTTACTGATTCCAAAACCATTTCGACATAGTACATTTCTGTACAATATTTTTACGTTTAAAACTCTGTAAACTATGAGGTGGGGTTTATTTAAATAAAAAACAAAAATCAAACTTGACCTTCAATTGATGTCTCATGACGTGTCTATGAAAGTTGCCCGTCAAGATTGACGGGCAACTTTCATAGACTGGCAAACCAAAACAAAACTTGTCTATGTCAAGTCAACGGCGATCATAATAATATTTTCAATACACATACGTCGAGATGTTTTTCGGTTTATTGATACAAATATCTGGATTATTTTACTTGAAACATTATTTGGACTCTGATATCGCTTTTATGACATAAGATTTGTTTACTTTATGTCATGAATTGTAAAAACCGAAGACGTGACAGAATGGCTTTACAGCTTTAGCCTGCCCGATAGGGCAAATTAAAAAAAACTTGTCAGTTATGTTGTCAAATTTAATTAAATGTGCCAAATGTTTTGTATACTTTTTTGTTTCGTATGGCAAAGGCATATTTTACATATTTAGCCGTACTCATGACGTCATAAGTATAAAAAGTTTGAAAACGTATTAGAATTAAACTACCACATAGAAAGCCAAAATATTCAAATAGTTGCTTAAAATAAAGTTTACTATCAGTAAAAAATATAAAATAAATACAAAAAAAAACTTTACATACCGAATTAATGCCATCTGATGGCCGATGGCAGATGTAGCAAGCGAACGCGTGTATTATAGACTAGAGGACGCCTCGCGGTTTCACCCGCATAGTTCCCGTTCCTGTGGGAATACAGGGATAAAAGTAGCCTGTGTCTCCCGGGGATAGTGTAGTTTCCCAACAGTGAAAGAATTTTTGAAATTAGTTTACTATCACTTCTGATCAACTAAACATCTGCAAGCTCAACGAATACGCAAGACATTTTATCAGCAGTTTTTTAGGAAAATGTTCATTTACCCTTGATTTTGGCAGTTGACCCGGTTGTGGCCATCGACCCCTTTGTGGCCATTGGGGCCTTCAAATATTTATAACTAAGGCATAGACAAATAAATTACTCTGTGATGTACAGTATTTAAAATATTGAATATTAGCAACACTGATACCGTTGACAGCATTGATGTGTCAAACTTCACTTCGATGCAACAAGTCATTATTTTTAGTTGAGCGTGAAATTGTTGAGATCTTAACAAAAAGGCTAAGGCGAACGGGTGAGTAATCAGTTTTTATTTTTTTAATCTTTGCTTATTTTTTCGATGTTTATGTTAATACTACATGAAGAATATATTGTCTACGTGGAACTATAGTTATTTTGTCGCCAGATGTTTATGAAGTGAGTTTATGAGAAGGTGGCCACTAATGGAGACAAAATTATGAATTTCTCCATCTTTGGCCATGTGGTTGGCCAAAAGTGGTGTACGAAGACACCCCACTTCTGGCCATTTAAATTTTATCGTGGCTTTTTTTACTTGCTTTAAATATCAACGTAAGTGTTTCGATATATATTTTTTATTTTCAGAGATACAATAAAATGCCTTCACGAAAATCAAAAAGTAACAAAATAGATGTCGTGAAAAGAAAATTATTCCAGTACTCACCGCATAAAATTTCTTCAGCGTTGAACGCAATTAAGAATGGGATGCCCGTTTCCACTGCTAGTAGAGATTTTAATGTACCTCGAACGACTTTGCGACATAAAATTTCTGGAAAAGCACCTGAAACTTCTGGACATGTAGGACCCCAGGCAGTTCTTGGAAGTGAAATAGAGAATGAACTTGTCGTATGGATCAAAGATTGCGCTCGTGCTGGGTTTCCTATCAACAAGGAAGGTTTACTCGATTCTGTTAAGAAAATAGTAGTAAAAGGCCAAATCAACACACCTTTTATAAATAATAGACCTTCAAGATCCTGGTTTGACGGATTTATGGCAAGGCATCCTGATTTGAGGCAAAAACATGCCGAATATATTAATAAAGCTCGTGCCTTAATTACTGAGGAAAAAATTCGGAACTGGTTCAAGGAAATTTCGTCGTTACTCGGTGATGAGAATTTAATGATTCTAGAAGACCCTACGCGAGTGTGGAATTGTGATGAAACTGCTTTCTTTCTTGCACCAAAAGGAACTCTTGTGTTAGCAGAAAAAGGATAACATGTTTACGACACATCAAAAAACAGCGACAAAGAAAATATAACGACCCTATTTACTGTAAATGCTGCTGGTGAGTATGCACCTCCTTTAACTATCTACAAATACAAAAGAATGAGTACTGAAGTTCTTGACAATGCACCAAATGGATGGGGAGTTGGTAAAACTGATAAAGGATGGATGACTGGAGAATCATTTTACGAATATGTGGCAAACGTCTTCATTCCTTACCTAAAAGAAAAAGAGATAGAATTGCCAGTGATCTTATTTCTTGATGGCCACAAGTCACATTTGACTATGCAGCTAAGCGAATTGTGTCGGGAAAATGGTATTATCGTAGTCGCTCTTGTCCCAAACACAACTCATATGCTACAACCTTTGGACGTTGCTATGTTTTATCCTTTAAAACAGAATTGGCGTCAACTGGTAAAAAAGTGGCGTATTGAAAACGATGGACAAGAAATCACAAAATTTATTTTGCCATCGGCTCTACAAAGTTTACTCCTTGATAACAAAGATAAATTTGCAAAAAATGTGAAAGCAGGATTTCAGACATGTGGTTTATATCCATTTGGTGCTGAATTTGTTAACTACAAGAGAATTATAAAAAACAGTGACCCAAAAACGACAGAAAACCGCAGGGAAATTACCATATCTGAATCTAGCTACATTTCTTATCTGGAAAGTAAAATTGACGCAAACTTACTGAAAGACTTTTATATTTCATTTAATTCTGGCAAAGACTGGGAAGGCAAAAAGGAGGCAACAATGTTATATGATATATGGCTAGCTTTTAAAAACGAAAATACTGCTACAATGTCGCTGCCGACCTTGGCATCTCGTAACTCTGAAAATGCTGTCAGAGAAATTCCTTCGCCATCGATTCTTGATATATCAAGGGATCAAACGTATATTGATAACGTAACTGACATTGAAGACAACTCATGCAATACTTCTCTTGAGGAAAGAGAGATATTAGAAGAGCCTGGTCCATCTTCCGCCCATCCTGTTACGTGTGTTCAAGACTCTCCGCGTTGTGGTCATCATAAAGATACACTAAATAAAAACATGTCTTCAAAGAATGTAGCAATCTGTAATCAAAAGGATATCACAGCAGTTGACACTGACGAAAACAAATGTAAATCAACATCAACACATGTTGTCCATCAAACAGCGAGAGATTTAGTGAAAGAGTGTGTATTATACCCAGGTAAAGTAATACCTAAAAATACTAGAAAGGCAATATATATCCCTTCAGTTATTACGTCGGATAAATGGAGGGATATTATGAAGGCAGCTGAGAAAGAAAAGACAGAAAAAAATCTAAGAAAAGTAAGCAAGCCAAAAAAATCAAACCAAAAAAGAAAAAAGTGTCTAGAATAATTTCATCTTCTGAAGATAGTAGTGACGGCGGCCACACTGAAAGTGAATGGAATGACTTGGGTGAAAAAATGAAAGAAGAAAATAAAATGCTAAAAAAAGATCTGAAACAAATAAAAAGGAAAAGATCTGAGACTAGCACAAGTTCCGAGTCAGAATTACCTCTAAATAAGTTAGCAAACTCAGTGAATACTAAAAATTGTGATGAGAACTTAAAAGTAGGATCCTATGTTATTATTAAATATGAAGGAGAATACTTTCCTGGAAGAGTCGAAAATAAAGATAGAGGCTCTTATGAAATTAGCACAATGGTGTTATCTACAAAGAATACTTTCCGATGGCCAGAAAAAGCAGATAAAATTTGGTATAAAATTTATGATATTGTGGAAATTATAAATTCACCTGCTAAGCTTAATAACAGAGGCTTTTTCAAAGTCACTGAAATGGAAAAATTTTTGCCTAACATTTATATATAAAACCTCAATATTTATTTTCTTAAGACTGAACCTAAGACTTTACGACCGAATACCTAACAATTATATATTTCGTTGTCTAGGTCTGTATTTTGTGACTGAATTAGTTTTAAGTACATATTATTATTATAATGATGAGTGAAACTACTGCAAAGTTGTAGATTTTGATGATTGGTTATGTGATGATGATTAGTTAGGAGAAAGAAAAAGTAAAAATGATTACCTACAATTAGTATTATAAATGCACCTAATCCGAAGATAAAGTTAATAAGAATTATAGTTTTATTAAATTGATAAGCAATAGTTAAATTTTCTATTTTATTGCATAGATAGTTTGCAAAAATGGGTAATGAAAGTATTATTTAATGTTAAGCAATGACTGCACCTAGGTAGCTACAACTAGTTCCTATTTTTAAATAAATAAATATATAATGTTTATTGCTAGTAATAAGAAATAATTAGATGATACTATTAAAAAAATGTCATCAAAAGTACAAGTCAGCTGCAGAGTAAACAGACCCCTCTTTATTGGTAAGGATTGAGTTTTTTCAAAAAGTGTTTGTTACATTTAAATAAAATTTTGGAATTAGATAATAAGTCTGCAATATACTAAAATACGAAACAAAAATATCCAATACATCATGAAAAAACTCAATTTCTAACACAAAGGGGAGGTCAGTTTACTTTGCAGCTTTTACCTACGTCATATAAATGTTGATCTCTTTATTTGTAAGTTAAATTCAAGTGAAGTTATAATATTTCCCTAACTAAATAAAAACCATTGTTTTTAAAATGTGCAATTTAATTAATAAATTTTGATTACTTTGATTTCATCTCATTTTATTTGTTGATGGCCAGAACTGGCACACGACCGTGGCCAGAAATGGCATGAATCTGGCCAAAAATGGCACAAACTTACTTTTTTTTTCTTTTTTATACAATTATTTTTCTATTGGATGCTCTTTAAAAAAAGGGTTTTCTTAGGCAAGGTTAATATATGTTTGATGACTTTCTACAAGAAAAGTCGACAAAATTCTTAAAATGGCCAAAACCGGGTCACCTGCCCTGTATTGTACAAAAAAGTATTTATTTATTCTATTAGTTATCTGACTTTCATTACACAAGCTCTGCTTAGTTTGGGGTCAGATGGCGCTGTGTGTAATGTCTTACGATATGTATTTAATTATTATTATAAAGGTTTTAATAACGTTTCTGACGTTATTTAAATTCTTTGTTTACTTACTTGTGACAACACAACTAATTATAACTCTTCACTTGCGCAAACATTGCAAGCTCAAAATATGTACACTTAATCGTTAATAAATGTTAACATCCATTACCAAAAATGCTGTTAAACAGTAAGCAGACGGTTTCATATAATTATTACATTTTTAACATAAATTCATGATGATAAAATAATATAAATTTCAATCAGTCAGATAGCAAAGGAATGTCATCTGGTAGTAGCTGCTAATATTATAATTATGTAAGTTTTGTAGCGATGATAGCTCAGTAGTTAGCGCGGTCGGTTCACACGCCTAAGGGCGTGGATTCAAACCCCAATAATGAGCTTGAGCTGTCGGTGATGTAAAACATCGTGAGGAAACCATAGCATGGTGGTAGGGTATTTTCTAGTACTCGGCTGGCTAGCCACCACTCTCAAGTTGAAAATCTGCCCCCAAGCATCTAACAATGTGTTCCGGTAGCTACACTTGAGAGCCAGTGCCATTCCAGGCTAGGTGTGTTTTACCATCTTCGACCACACCTTCACCGTATATCAGGTGAGCTGTAGTGTGGTACCATAGCTTGTCAACCATAAAAAAACAAAATCCTAATGTTATTATGTAAATATTTACCAACTTATTTATGTTTAAATTAATGTATGTTAAACTGTCCCGCATTTTTTTTCTTAATTTTATGTCAAATTTTAGATATAAAGTAAAGTTTCGTATAAGTTTTAATTTTAATGTCGTCAAATTAGTTGATTTTTAATTTTAATTCTCCTAACTATTGTAACCGAAACGACTGTTAAGCGGAAATAAACGAAATACCTTGAATATTCCAAATTCACTTCCGCAAAGTAACGCCTGAATCAATCAAACATTTAATTATAACCTAATTAAATGTTTGATTGATTCAGGCGTTAGGTTAATAATAAAATAATATGGTACTTTGTTGTTCTACTATAAACAGATAACAGTCGTTTTCGTCAAAAAAAAATTGATAAAATGTATTTTTTTGTTTTGAGATGTTAAAATTTTGACATGTTAGCAAATTCTTTAATATCTTCGCCTTAGCCTTCATTCTAAATCTCCCTTAGTTCTGTAAAGACTTTACACTGCATAATGCAAAAAAGTGTGATATACATATTATGTATATACCTAATTACCTTTTAAAATGTACCAGTATTTTTATGTTTTAGTAATGAATTTCTTACTGTTCGCTGTAACACACAATATAACTGCTGTAGACGCTCAGGGTAAGTAGCAATTTTGATAATTTTTCACATATTTATCGTAGGACATTACACACAGCGCCATCTGACCCCAAACTAAGCAAAGCTTGTACTATGGAAGTCAGATATTTTATTTTTAGATATTGTCATATAGGCCTATTGTCCTGAGTGGGAATCGAACCCACGCCCTTCAGCTCTTGGAGCAGACATACTACTACATGTCCTCCAATATTTATTTTATTATATTATTAGTTCTTTTGATATTATGAAATTAGCGTTTTATATGAAAAAAACAAACGATTTTTTTTCGATATTTTTCATTTCTATGAATCAAAATAATGGCCCATGCACTCGATGCAATTTTGCCAACGCAGTGGCAGTTTATTGATGACCTTCTTGAAGAAATCAGCTGGACGGGAGACAATAAATACTTCAAAGGCATTTTAATGCCTTTTGGGTACCTGTTGAATTTTTTTCCCGCCAAGAAGTTATCCAAATTCTGGAAAAAGTCTGTAGGCGAAAGGTCTCGTTATTATGGCGGATGAAAAAGCTTCCAACTCCAGGATAAACTTCTATGTTTGTCACATACGTAATTATACCATATCTATATGTATTCATTGTTTTTATAACTTAATAGTGTACTTCTACCGTCTGTTCATAGTCAGTAATGTGTTATCTATTCTTGGTTGCCTGAAAAATATGAATTACTTTTAAGGAAGAAAAATATGAATTACTTTTTTTAGCGAAAAGATCGCCACTTGTGGCACTAGCTCAGAAGGTATTTTTGTTTACTGTATATTTTCTTATTTTACAATAAATAGTTTCTGTCTATCTATACCTAAATGTTTGAGCTTGACTGTTTGAAATTGATCGTTTAGTATCGCTCTCACGTCTAGCTAGCTAGCTACCAAAGATCTATCAAGGAAAGCAAATTCAACCAAAAGCAACTATCTATCTATGGCATTGTATAAACAAATTAAACATATTATGTTATCTGGTTTTATGGTTTACAGGTGCCTCAGCGAATCAAGCGAAAAGTTTCATGGACAGTTTTCTAGGCTTTATAAATAAATAAATAAATATCGCAGGACATTACACACAGCGCCATCTGACCCCAAACTAAGCAAAGCTTGTACTATGGGAGTCAGATAACTGTACTTTATAGCAAGTAACATAGTAATTAAGAACGTAGGTATATCTTAACTTCTTACTTATTCGCCTTCGTTGTAACCATAATATACTGTCCTTTCTCTATAAAATCTTTTTTAATTAAACATACGTATGTTATATGGTTTTATGGTTTACAGTTGCCAGGAATCAAGCGAAAAGTTTCATGGACAGTTTTCTAAGCTCTGTAGCAAGTAAGTAACATAGTAATTAAGAACGTAGGTATATCTTAACTTCTTACCTATTCGTCTTCGTTGTAACTATAATATACTGTCCTTTCTCTATAAAATCTTTTTTATTCCTACTAACCTCCTTCATTTAAAGGAACGCTTTGAATTTATCCAAGTTCTCTCTCTCTCCTCTCTTTCAATTTAAAATTCCTCCTTCTATTCACTACAATCAAACTAACAGCAATTATTTTACTGTTGACGCCGTCTTGAAGCTTCCTTCCATTTTCAGGCAGACTAAATCTTTTAATAATTTTAATAATCTCATCATTTTTTTTCTGTTTATGGTGTGCACAATAACTAGTTTTATCTATCTATCTATCATAATCATCTCAGTCGTAGTCCACAGCTGGGCATAGGCCTCCTCCATTGACTTTGGTGTAAAGACCGATTGCAAGCGGCTCACATCCAGCGCGTTCCTGCGGTATTTATGAGGTCGTCGATCCACCTTGTGGGTGGACGTCCTACGCTGCGATTGCCAGTTCGATATTCGGATAAGTTTTAATATTTAAATTGTTGTCAAGTTAGGTAAATTTAAATCCTCATCACTGTTGCAACTGAAACGATTAACTAAATGTGTACCTTGAATACTCATTTTGAAAAGCGGTACCATTAAATACATAAGCATTTATCTATTCTTATGTTGTTTTAATAGAAGTAACCTCCGAAGTAATGAAAGGTATTATAAGTTTAACGTGTTTACCTATCTGCTTTGTATGTCTGTGATATCGTACTCCATGAAAGGATGACAATTTTTTTTTTTTTTTTAATTTGGAAGATGATCTGGCTGCGAGTTATCTTAGCTTTGATTAAAATATCTGTTCAGCCGTTTTAAGTTTATTAGTTTTTTTTCTGGATGTTACCGTCTTCGATAGGCCTCGTCTCACGTCTTCAAATGTTACGAGATTTAAATTTAGACTTCAACTTTAAATAAATAATAATTAATGTTGATTATAATCAAATATACTTACTTAATTTCAGCGTTAAATTCATTTAGTACTGACCAAAAATCTGACATGGCGGCGATTGGAGATGAAATTACGTCTGAGAAATAAGATCATCAAGAAGAAAGGGAAAATTAAATGAATACCAAAAAAAAATTAACTTTGCTTTGTTTTAATACCTATTTAATCGATCACAAAATAATATGAAATAATTTGGCCTAAGACAGGATTCTACTCAGTTTATCTATAGATCTGCAATCAGCCCGGAAGCCATAATTTTGGGATATGCACATCCTGTGATGTGTCATCTTATATTATGTTAAACTCAGCGACTAGATTGAGGCTAGTCGCGGTCTTTTTAGCCGAAAGAGGTAATCACTGGTGTCCAGTAGTGATGCAGCTGTGGTTTCTATGCAGTCTAAGTCTTTGTTTATAGGCCTCAGAAGACTACTATTTCCTCTTTGATTGTATAGAACTGCATGTAATCAAGCACTTCCACTCAATTTATGACCACGCAATCATAACATGGTCAAAATATCAAATAAACAATACTATTTTGTAATAATATTATTTGCAATTAATTCTGAGTAATATTATATTATACATAATTATAAACTGTATTACTGGCCTTTATTTTGCCCAACGTTTGAGTATTGCCATATAACGCGGTAATGGCGCAAACGTTTTGGGGACTATTCCCATTGATAGCGACCTTTTAGATTAGCTTATTTTATTACCATAAATTTCTTAGTTACTCTGTAGTATTAGAAACACTGTAGTATGTACGTATGTTAGGATGTAATTTGTAGATAGCATTATCGCGTTAATAGAATATCTATTGTATAAAAATTCATAAGTCCCCTGACACTTTTCGGCCAGCCCTATTGGCTCATGGGTTCGATACCCATCTTTGTTCTGTATACGTATTATAAGTAGGTATCTATTTACAAAAGCAAAGTATTTTATCAGTTCTGACTTCCATAGTATTACCTAGATGTTACACCTGTGTAATTTGTTAGTTATTATTAATTCAGAATTAATTAGGTAGATAGACAGATATAACACTTTATTGTGCACACCATAAACAGAAAAAAGTGTAGAGAACAAAAGAACCTTATGAACTAGTGCCACAAGTGGCGGCCTTATCGCTAAAAGCAATCCCTTTCAGGCAACCAAGAAAAGAAAAACAGATTACATATGAAACAGACGGAAGATGTAACACTAATAAATTAATAATAATTAGAAAAATTTATAAAAATAAAATATATAGTAAGTGTATAAAAATAATATATTATTTTTTTATGTTTGACAGGCTAGGTGTTTGACCACAACTCACCTGATGTTAAGTGACGGTGTAGTCAAAAATGGGAAAGCACACCTAACCTATTAATTAATAAATAATTGATGACCACACCGTCACTTAACATCTGGTGAGTTGTGGTCAAACATAAAAAAATAATATATTATTGTTATTATTTTTATACACTTACTAGATATTTTATTTTTATTGATTAATAAATAATTATGTATTAATTAATTAGTAATACAGAATTTAAAAAGCAATTAAATATTACTTTTGACAAGGTGGACAGACGACCTAATAAATACCGCAGGAACGCGTTGGATGCGAGCCGCTTCCAACCGGTATTTATGGAAATCAATGGGGGAGGACTATGTTTAGCAGTGGGCGTCGTACGGCTGAAGTAATGATGATAACTTTTAACGTAATCCGTTTTACAAGTTCTAGTTCAAGTTCAAGTTTTTATTCGCTCAAAATACTACAAACAAAGTTAATATAGTATAATGAATATTATCTCAATAAGATTCTCAGAATCCTTATTTTTATGTACCTACCTAACACATAAATGTAGTATGCACTATAAATATAAGTATTTTCATTGTTTCTAATTATATACCTTTATGTATTTCATATGTCATTTTAAGTTTTTTCCTAAACATGACGAACGAAGACTTGCTTTTTACATTATTGTTTGTTTATGGCCATTGAAAATTAACATGGTAAGTTTTTTATTTCCGAGTTACCAACTGTAGCTGTACTATATTAATTTTTTATTTTATTGATATTAGGGAAATTAACAACTAGTTTTTGTTTGGTTACCTAAAAAAGTATATAAGGCCAATTAAAAATTTCCACAAACAATTCAATAGGTATACATAATTATATGTGTACGGTGCGTAGATGCACTCATAAATAAATAAATAAATAAATCGTGCAGCGCTGCGAACTCATTAAAACTGCGGCTCGCTCTCAGTACATATGCGTTCTGCCTGTAGTTAGTGTTGGCTCGCGGGACATGCAGCGAGCACGGCCGCCTGTACGGATCTGCGGTTACTTTTAGGCCTATTTTGTCAAGCAGCTCGCGACAATCCACCGAACCTTTTAGTACCTTCAACAAATAAACAACATCCGCAACACGTCTCCGCAACTCAAGCGGAAGGAGATGGAATTTAGCGCAACGCTTCGTGTAGTCGGGTAAAAACGTGTTGATTTTAAATTGCAGGTATCGTAAAAACCGCGCCTGGATGCGCTCGATACGTTTTGTGTAGACATCGTACCTAGGGCTCCAGACCTGCAAGGCGTACTCGAGGTGGCTACGAACATAGGCACAATAAAGTATTTTTATTGTTTTTATTGACTCGAAGTCAATAGATAGCCGCGTCACAAAGCCCAGCGCTTTCGAAGCCTTGTTTATAACACTGTCTATATGCTCATGGAAGATTAGCTTATTATCAAAAATTACACCCAGGTCTCGGATGGATTCGACTTTTAATATGGGAGTATTTTTAAGTTTATAAGTAAAATTAAAGGGCTGAGGTTTACGAGTGTACGAACATACAAAACATTTGGAAACATTTAAGTCGAGATTTTTCAGTGAACAGTAGTCATCGACTGTTCAAACATTGTACCTGGCAAAGGCATTTGACACGGTCTCCAGGAGACTGCTTTTGAAAAAACTTGAAGGTATGGGCATCCGCGACATAGCTTTAAGATGGTTCCAAACATACTTATCAGACCGTATGCAGAAAGTTACGGTTGATGGTCATAGCAGCGACTTAATGGAAGTTTCCTTTGGAGTACCACAGGGCAGTGTACTTGGTCCAACACTTTTTTTGGTATACCTTAATGAACTATGCGATATCCCACTTATTCAGGCTAAATTGTTCGCTTTCGCTGATGACACTGCAATAGTATTCCAAGGGAGTAATTGGGATGATGTCAGTGAGTGTGCCAATAATGGTCTTAAAGAAGTTGCACATTGGCTGCAACACAACCTATTTACTCTCAATGCTAGTAAAAGTAAAATTATCGCCTTCAGAGTTTCTATCCGTAGTAGGCCCGATAAGCCTCTGTGCATAAAACTCCACACATATCACAACACAGACCATACATGTGCATGTCCAAAATTAGACCAAGAAAAAGATATAAAGTACCTTGGTATCCATATCGATGAACTTTTATCGTGGACTAAGCAGATTCATGTTCTCAGCGGTCAAATTAGGAAATTGCTCTTTGTCTTTAAAAAACTCAAGAATATCGCCAACCAAAGACTGATAGTCATGGTTTATACTATGTCTATCACTGCTTAATTATTGTGTTATTTTATGGGGCGCAGCCTATGGTAGTCATCTCTTAAAGTTGGAACGAGCACAAAGAGCGGTATTAAAAGTAGCGTACAAAAAAACTTACAGATTTCCAAGTGACTTACTTTACAAAGAAACGAAGCATCTGACTGTGAGACAAATATATATAATGGCAACCGCATTAAGATTTCACTGAACTGCGCTTGCTACACAAATTATTGATCCTGTGAATTCTAGACCTAGACGTACTCATCACTGGTCGCTACTAAGAACGAAATTACTGTTTGGTCAAAGAAGTTACAGCTTTCGTGGTAGCTACATATATTCAAAACTAAACAAAATCCTAGACATACTAAAAAACTCCAAATTTATCTCCAAAAACAAAATAAAGAAATACCTAAACACGTTAAATATAAAAGAAACTGAGGAGTGGTTGTGTATCGTCTACTAGTGGGGTCTTGATTGTGCTTGCCATGCTTGTTCTTTAATAATTGGAAATTCTATAATTGTGACTGCAACAAGTCACACAACATAACATAATACAATTTAATATAAGTATAGTAATCTAGGATGTGAATAGTCTTAAGATCATAATATTACAAATAGGTCTACACAGAAGAGTACTAGTCATCGCAACACAGGGTATCCTACGGCGATGACTAGTGACCAAAAATTGTCATTGTTCTATAATTTGTTTATTTTTATTTTATTTTACACGTTGTCTTCAACTACATCAAGTGTCTTACATCTTAGTGAAAATTTGACTTGTGTGAATGCTGATCATGGTTTATGTTATTTATGTGCAAATTAACGTTATTATTATTATTATTATTGGAGTAGTTCTAGTTATGGCGAAATTATTTTGCTGAACTGCATTATCCAGTCTGTTTGTTGGTGGTTGTTTTGTTTGCTGCACCTGTAAGGTAGATCATAATAATAATAATAATATAACTCTTTATAATATAACTCTTTATTCATCATCATCATCAGCCTTTTGTAGTCCACTGCCGGACATAGGCCTCTCCCAAGACACGCCACTCAGCCCGATCTTCGGCTTTTCGCTTCCATCCACCGCCAGCTGTCCTACGTATATCGTCATTCCATCGAGTCTCAGGGCGTCCTACGCTACGTTTGCCAATTCGCGGTCTCCACTCTAGAACACGTCTACCTATAGATAAAAAATCTACAAAAGTGAAAAGAGTAAACTACACGTCGTAGTTTCTGTGCCGTCACGTTTCTAACTCACAAATTACGGTCTGTAGGACAGCGCCTGCGATCATGTCTATCGGAGATAATGATTATGTGAGCTATGTTTATAGTATAGTAATTAGTATCCAATATTTATACATACTATGATTAAAAGCGTTTCACATTGTAAAGAAATTGCAGGAGTGCACTGACGCTTAATCAAAAACACATACAACAGGTTTTCAATTAGTGGTTCTCATTTACCTTGTGATAGCGTCATTGCCGACATGAAGCTGTTCACAAAATCTTCTGACAACTGTGTAGAATCCCAGGGACCTGTAAACCACGACACACAATATTGTTTTTGTCTATACCTAGGTAGGTTATACCTATGAACAATCTGATCGAGCACTTGATCTCCTTTTTTTTTTTTTTTTTTTTTTGTCCAGGGAAAATACTTTGTGTATACCACCGGCCCGGGGCGGGCACGGTGGTTATGTGGGACTCTCCGTCCTAATGACGGCCTACCCACTAAAAACCCTGGAGTGTTCCACCTCGGCGCTTTGTGTCGAGGCTGCGGGCACGCTTTCGCACTCTACCGCGGCCTCGACAGCGCTTGTCCTCGCGGACCCGCCTCGGGGAGCCTAAGCTCACCCCGCAACAATGACGATGTGTCCGAACACCCGACACATCGTCATCCACCTCGGAGACCAAACCAGCAAATGGGCGTCGGACAGCCCCATGTCCGTACGCCCCTGGTCTCCATGCGACGGGTCAGATAAGTGGCCCCGCCGCCTGCCACTTGGTTGCTTGGAATGGGGATCGCCAGACCGGCACTCCCCCCATTCCGCAACCCCCTCCCACTCGGCTCCTCCACTGCGCCCTCAGCTCATCAGAGGGACACGTGGAGAGCCCGTCGCCAGGCCACCTCCCGGGGTCGGGCCCCTCCTGCCGTCGCGACATGCCATAACATGGCTTGTCGTGACCCACCTCGAGGACCAATAACAACTGGCGCCAGACGACCCCATGTCTGAACGCCAGTGGTCCTCATGCGACGGGTCAGGTGAGTGGCCCCGCCGCCTGCCACCACGGCTGCAGAGGACAGGGAGAGCGGCACAACGCAACACCGACACTCCTCTTCCCCTGCAGCCCCACCGCGTCCACCATCAAACGGTGGCGGCCCCGTTAAGGCCGCGGAAGGTAGGGAAAGCAGCAACGAAACACCGACAGTCCTCTCCCGCCGCGGCCTCCAGCCCTCAGCCGCAGTGTCTCCCATTCGACACTGCAGCCCGCCTCAGTTGCGATACCGCCCACACAGTCCGCAACCTACTTGGCCGCTTCTACCAGGCCCGGGGGAACACCCGGAGAAGCAGCCCCACCTCGGGTTCCGCTTAGTTTCACCGTGGTGACCAGTCACGGTTACTCAGCCCCCCCGCCACGACAAGGCGGGAACCCACGGGGGGGAGCACTTGATCTCCTACCCAGTCTTTGATTGAGGTAATACAAACCGAGTAAACTAAAAAATACCATTTCTACATTCATTTAAATGTTACAATATAATGAATTAAATTATTAGTATTCAGGTAACTGAAAACCTCGAGCTTTGTAGTGATGATAGCTCACTGGTTAGCACGGTCTGTTCGCACGTCGAAGGTTGTGGGTTCAAACCCAAATATCGTGAGGAAATCATAGCATGGTGGTAGGGTACTTTCTAGTACTCGGCTGGCTAGCTACCAACCTCAAGTTAAAAATCTGCCACCAAGCTTTTAAGGTTACGTTCCAGCAGCCTCACTTGAGAGCCAGTTCCATTCCAGGCCAGGTGTGGCAACTTTCATAACTGAAACGACTGTTAAGCAGAAATAAACTAAATATATACCTTAGATACTAAAAACGTGCGTGTACGCTGTAATTTAAGCGAGGGTGAAATTGATAGTGATAGTAAAATTGGTAGGTAATAAAAACCTAGAATGTTGCTACCACACATCTCTGACCCGTATCGGGGTTGATACGTGCCACTTCAAGCATCCACTGCGTGATTACTATTATTTCCTGACCAATCCTAACATAATCACCTCACCCCGCCCTCCAAGTGACATTGTGGCGCATCGACAGCGTCGGCGGTAAGTTGCTTTGCGTTATAATATCATGCCGCGTATGGCTGTAAGTTTAGACTCTTATCTATTTTGGAAGCTACCTCATATCGAGGTGACTTCGGAATCCAAAACACTTTCTCGGCGACTCTAAATTATTAGTTAATTTGAGTCAAACGAGCACTATTCTAACCTTTTGCCATGCTACGCTGTCCGGCGTTATCGAAGTACAAACTTGCAGCTTTGAGGTCGACCGAGAAGAACGCTAAGATGCTTATGGTCCGTTGACCTATGCGTATGATTGCCAGTCGGTCAGTGAGTTAAGACTTAGAGTTCTTTTTAAAAATCAAAAACTCGCTTGCGTAAGACCCTGCCTTCTATTAAGCAGTCACTGACTAATAATAATTGATTACCTAAACTTAAATTATAAATAAACGAAAATATAGACTCCGGCAGAGAGTCCGAGCAAGTTGCGCGATTCCGTGACCAGAGTATCGTTATACTCTGATCACGTCTTAGTAGCATTACGTAGATGTAGAGTATGTTCTAGTCTGTTCAAATATAAAACAGATTATAAACTATCCTACTAAAAAGCAAAATTAAAAACTTTGAAAAAACCCACAACGTTTAAACAGTAAGTATCGCCTATCTAAGCTAATGCACCAATTAAATTCGAATCCATAACTGAAAACTACATCAAAATCGGTCTAGCAGCTATGGAGAAAAATGGCAACATGGATTTGCACAAACAATGTTTGCTGCAGCGCCCCCTGGTGAGTTGTCACCTTAACACGTATCTAAGAACATGCACCAATCAAACTCGAACCCATAACTGTAAACTGCATCAAAATCGGACTCGTAGTTTTGGGGGAAAATGACAACATGTATTTGCACAAACAAACATCCTCTCACCCTAATACGCATAATTATACCGTTTCCGTACCGTCGTGGGTAAAAATTTCGTTGCACACTTTTGGAATGTTTACTTACTAATTTGTGCGCTTACTGTTGGAGATGAAGCAGCAAACAGCAGAAGACTCAGCACTGAAACATAATGAACATAAAGTAAAATTGTTGATACACACTCGGTTTGATCATTTACATGGGTAATATTTCTGTTTTTGTGCTAGATGCTATATCCTTCTCAATTACAGATATATGCTTGAAAAGTAAATATATGGGTAAATCTTTACCGACTGCCAGTGAACTACACTTTATGAAGTACATTATAAAAACTGAAACGGGCAACTCGATTAAAAGCAGCAAGTAAACTACCTCCAAACTTCCTAAAACTCCATACTAAACATTAGTATTTGTACAATTGTAGAAGCGGAAACAATTCAAAATTGTTTTTTTGTTTGTTCGTTATTATTGAATAGTCTCTTAAACTACTGGATCGATCTGAACAATCCTTTCATCATTAGAATGCTACATTATCACTGAGTGACATAGGCTATATTTATATTGTTGATCGAGTTATGTTTTCCCGTGAGAAGCTGGGACGGCCCGCTAATCTATACCTACTATTATAAAGAGGAAAGATTTGATTGTTTGTTTGTATTGAATAGGCTCCGAAACTACTGGACCAATTTCAAAAATTCTTGCACCGTTGGGAAGCGACACTATCTCCGGGTAAAATAGGCTACTTTTTATCCCTGTATTATCCCAAGAACTACACGGGTGGCCGCTAATGTAAAATAAATGTACAGTTCCAAAAAATATATTTATGTATTATTTCAGTTATCTGGTTCCCAAATATCAAGCTTTGGTTAGTTTGGGGCTACATACATACATACATTCTATACATTTACTTACCTGCATTACAGGACAGCCATCATCAGGCATGCAACTAAACACAAACTAGTGGTTTGGTGGTATGAAGCATGCGCCTTAATATTTAGTGCACAAATACTGCAACGGTGTGTAATTATTATTATTGTTGTAAATAAGCATCTTTTATTTTCAAATAATAAGAGTTTCTTTTGTTTATTATTTCAGTTACATAAACTAATGAACATTACAAAAAATAATCAACGTGAAACCCAAAACGCCAGCTAGTTATGTGTAACTATATAGTATTATATAAATAGTCTTTCATGCACGTCATCACGTTGTGAAAACAATAATATCGTATTCTTTCCACTTCTACAATTGTACAAATACTAACGCTAAATGCGTGATAAATTGTTCTACCCATTTTGCTGGTAGTTGGTAAGGTTTTGGAATGTACTTTGAATATACGGTTATTATTTTAGAGTCATACGGAACGCTCAGTCATAATAACTTTGGGAAACGATATTTCTATATAAATTTATTACATGTATTCAAAAGAGATAGCTGCAATGGATGTAGCTGTCATTTTGTTTACTTATCTTAGTTTATCGAATTGCATATGTGCATATTAAAGTATTGAATAAAGAAACATGATAATTGATTGATTCAGGCGTTACTTTGCGGAAGTTCATCTATCTTTACTATTATTAAGAGGAAAGATTTGATTGTTTGTTTGTAATGAATAGGTTCCAAAACTACTGGACCGATTTCAAAAATTCTTTCGCCCTTGGAATGCTACGCTATCCCCGGGTGACATAGGCTACTTTTTATCCCTGTATTCCCACGGGAATGAAAACTACGCGCGTGAAACCGCAAGGCGTCCCCGCAAGTTTTGAATGTTCAAGGTATACTCGTATATTTCGTTTATTACCGCTTAACAGACGTTTCAGTTACAACAGTGATGAGGACTTAAACTTAACTAATTTGACAATAATTTATTAATTAAAAACTTAATCTTAACTTTACTTAATATCTAAAAACTTTTGACATAGCCTTAAAAAATAATTCAACAAAAATCTAATTAAAATTACCACAAGTCTTAATATCCTCTTCTCGCTGCAGTAACCACTTGCTGGCATCCTCAGGACTCTTTGAGCGCTTGGTCAAGACCGAGCCAATCTCGACCAAACACGTCCTGAGGATGCCTCGTGTAGAGGCGAAACACGTGGTTTAATGAATGTTGAAAATTCCTCAGTTTAAATCTGAGGATGTTACTTAGCCAAACAAAACATATTATGATACTATCTTATCGACGATAATATCGTTAGATGCAATACCCTGCAAACCGGAACAGTAATGTTTACACACTAATTCTAGGCGGCAGAATATCTGGTACTGCGGTAGTATCGCCTTAGACGACCACGAAGTAAACTACTACAATAAATTTAAAACTCCATAATATCAGTGAACACAAAGGCAGCAAAGGAGCGCGGCTCCCAGCTTTTCCGATGCTAATACTGAACTTTTATTACTCCGCATTAGAATATCGAGTATTCCCCTTTGGTCGGCAGTACCCAGGCATCATTACCATATAATCTGCTTTTAGATCGACCGATCGCCGCTTTTTAAAGCCTGATAAACCAAAATCATTGAGGTAAGGGGCTTAATTACTTTTTAAATGCCTGTAGCTGATGAAAAGGGTTGTAGGTATACTTAACGATGGTTGGCCCAAGTTGTTAATTAAGTACCCAAGTATTCTACAATTTATCTAGTTCCCGTAGTATAGCTTTGCTTAGTTTGTGGCCAAATGGTGCTGAGTGAAATGCAGTACGATTTTTTTTTATTATTTAATATAGGCAACACTTTAATCGTGACATAAAACAAATTTCTAATACATTAACAATACTATAGATTTAAAAAAAATTTGGTTTAAGATATTTATTTCTCAGAAGAATATTAACATTCAGTTTTTAGAGAAAAATATACATAATTATTATTTTTAATTAGAATGATACTTACAATTTGTAAACATACGAGTGAGACGAAACGCGGAATATTTGATATATTGACAGTAAATATGTGGTATATACAAATACATACCATTAAAATTGAACTTTTCGAACAATTAAAAATTAACGGTTTCTTTTTCGAGTGAAACCGTAAACCGCTGGTACCTAGTGAATTATATTTTTCCTGTTTCGTTGGTCTAAACCAAGGCGCTGCACTCTGCACTTTATCAAAGGCACCGAGTTTCTTTATAAAACTTTACTCTTGCGAAGAAATAAGTAGTTGGTGCGAGAATTATTTCAATAGCAAAAACACATAAATACTTTTCCGAGTTGCACTATATTATTTCCAAAATCAGGTGGTATTTTGAGTGTTTTAGTTATAAAGCATCGATTTGCGTGCACAATAGTATATATGCTTTGTAGCGATGATAGCTCAGTGGTTAGCGCGGTAGGTTCGCATGCCGAAGGGCGTGGGTTCAAACCCCAACAATGAGCTTGAGCTGCCGGTGAAGGACAAACATCGTGAGGAAACCATAACATGGTGGTAGGCTACTTTAGTACTCGGCTGGCTAGCTACCACCCTCAAGTTGAAAATCTGCCGCCAAGCATCTAACGGTGTGTTCCGGCAGCCTCACTTGAGAGCCAGTTCCATTCCAGGCTAGATGTGCTTTACCATCTTCGACCACACCTTCACTTAACATCAGGTGAGCTGTGGTCAAACAACTAGCCTGACAACACTAAAAAAAAATAAAAAAATATGTAAGTGATATAATGTGGTAAAACATTTCACTTTGTATAATTGCCACTTTAAGACAAAAACTCCACTAGTTTGAAATTTGAAAACTAGAAAAAACACAAGCTTTTTCAAACAATTTACATCGCAGTAGTATAATTTTCTGCATACCTGCTGAAACTCGAAGAATTGTTTTACAAGTTGTATATAAAATTAAAATTTAAGAAACATTCAGGTTTCAAATTAAAATTATATTAAACAAAAACTAATTTTGTCATTCTCTGTACTGTTTCATCATGATATGCGAGTCCAATTTGTCACGTTTGAATTAAAACGGACCGCAGTATTTGGGAAGTTCATTTTCCTTTCCACTTTTCATCCATTTTTCTCTCTATTTTCATGCGGATATCGCCAACGGATTTGAGTTAAACGGATACTAGAAAATTTATGGGTTTTTTATCGCTGTTTGCGTTGAAAAATGAGTGCGGCCCCACCATTGGTGGACTATAACAAATTGAGACCGATACAATAACTACTATAACCAAGCGCAACTGAAAACCCGACCGCGTGCAATTCTGACTTATAAAGGTTTTCGTACGATCATAATTATTAAGAATTATATAAGTAAATTTTGACCACAGATCTGGATAGATTACTATGGAACTGCATTTTTTTCTATGAAAAAGTGGCAAACATTCGACGGACCACCTAAGTTGCCATCGCCGCCTATGAACACCTACAGTATCCGGGGTATTGTCAGAGCGTTGCCTACCTTTCTATACACCCTTTGTTTGAAGCGATGCAGATAAATGGTTTGGTGGAAAAACTAAAGGTGGTAAGCGACGAAACAGAGGATTGAATCGAGCGGTAGGACACTTCCACGCATCTACAAAATATGTGGGTGGCACTTTTGGGATTGCGGCAGGTTCGACTGTAGAACCTTGATCGAGGGGATAAGCCCAAAAAGTTAACCAGAAAATTCCTCATAATAATATCTGTAGAGCATACTGAGAGAAACTTATTAGAGAGCTCTGTTAGCATTAGCAATTAGAGAGCATTAGCTCGATTAGCTCTTTGTTTCTTCATTTAGGTACGTGCATGCATTTTTGCAAGTACATCAATTGAAAATGTTTGTTTGCGTGTTTTGGTCAAATTTTGGTCATCCCGCTTGGTCAACACTACATGTGACCAAAACGCTGGCCATTGTTTTGCACAAATATTAAATATCGATACGTTGGAGTAACGAGGCTAGCCTTTTTGGACTATTTTAATTGATAGCGGCTAGATAGATAGATTAGGTACTCGATTTTTATTGGACGTATATATATGTATATGTGTTATTTTAGATAATCGAATTAGTTTCCATTGTAAATAAGTGTGAACAGTATTTATATTAATAATCTAAAAAATATTTTTGTAGGGTCTTGTTTGAGTTTGACAAGCTAAATTGTTGAATCATAGAACGGAGATGATATATACTACAGAGTGGAAACGTAGTGGCAGTATGCAACGAGCCATGTGGACACAAACGCGAAATTGCATGTAGTTAACTCAAACGCTCGGTTGTCTGCTACTTCTGTAGACAATATAATTTTACTGGATATAGAGCTTAAACCCTATGGTTTTATTTTGTGCATTTAAATTATTTTATCTTAAGTCAGAGAAAAGTTATGCAACACAATGAAATTCACATTTGCACATGTGAGTTGCTAGATTTTATCCTACCAATACTTTTTTTGTTACAGGACAAGCCCAGAACCATATTTTGTTCTCCATAGATTTCGGACACTCAAAACAACTCCAAACTCCACACAATTTGATACTACTTGAAACGGAACACAGTAAAGTTTACACACTACTGCTTAGCGGCAGAATAACTGGTACTGCGGTGGTACCTACCTAGACGGCCTCCTGCTAAGGAGATCTACCACTCATATCAGTAAAACCAGCCACCTAACAATTAGGGCCTACCAATGCGGCAGCTCAAATCTAAACGCACGTTTCGCATGCGAGACTGTACACATAAAAATAAATAAGTATTAGCTTCCAAGTTGAAAATGCAACATTTTGCTCCGGCTTTTGAAATTTGCACATCTTCTGTGACGGTCAGGCATCTAAAAATAAAGTGACTCTAGTGAAGCACATTTTTCATCTGGCTGGCTTTACGGCTACATTCTAAACTTTCCATGGAAAGTTTTTTATTTTTAAAGCTATTATAGTGATAAAAATTGGTATATAGATTTTTTTAAATGAAATTATGCACCACAACCACAACATCGCTGTGCGAATGAAAGCGAGGCATATATGCGAACCTACCGCGCTAACCACTGAGCTATCATCGCTACAAAATGTTTATTCTGTGTCTGGGTGTTCTGTATTTATTATAAGTATGTATTTACAAAAAAAAAGTATGTAAGTATTCTATCAGTTATCTGACTTCCATAGTACAAGCTTTGCTTAGTTTAGGGTCAGATGGCGCTGTGTGATATTTATTTATTTAGTTAAATCTTTTTCAGTCGAAGTTACATAAAATAAGTAGAAGCAGACATTCTACCAATGGACCAACAGGGCTGTCAAATAGAATATCAATTACAACAATCCGAACGAAATAGATACGTAAGATACGGTTATTATTCCTTGATATCCCAGTTTCAGAGTTCGTCCTAAAACAAGGAAGATTTCATCCATTTCAGTTCTTAATTGGCAGTTGAATAATTGACACCCAATTTGAATATCTAAGCGATTAAAGGCCTACCCGTTGCAACGCTCCGCACGTGTAAACAAACCGGGCTTTGAACGTCCCTCTTTGTTGGCTAGCCACTTCCCACTTTACTCGGTCCAGAAACTTTCGTCTAGTTCACATGTCGCTGTACATAAGAGTACTTCACTATTTCTAATTATTACCGGTCTGAAAGTGGAAACACTCTAACTTTGAGTGAGAGATAAACCCCGACAATTTTAATTTCCGTTCTATGTAAACAAAAAAGTGATGGCTTATATTAATTTAAATTATAACTACATATTAAATTTGTGCTATATATATTAAATGTTAAAATTGACAGCTCCGCTCATTGGTAGTATATCTGCCTAGAAAGCTGTAGGGCGTGGGTTCAATTCCCACTCAGGGCTGTTTATTCACAAAATGTTTGTACTTTGAAAAAATGTATTTACAAAAAAAAAAGGATGTAAGTATTCTATCAGTTATCTGACTTCCATCACACAAGCTCTGCTTAGTTTGGGGCCAGATGGCGCTGTGTGTATAGTCCTAGGATATTTATTTATTTATTTAAATAACTGTCGCAGGTAATTTGTATGATTTCGCTTTTTACAAATGGCGTCGTAATAGTTTAAAAACACTTGCAGGTTTGAAATATGCCGAAGGCAAATTGTAAATAGTCTTGTTACTATATAAAATGCCGTGGCATTTTTCAAAACAGATAGTTTCTGAACAGACGACGCCGTTTGTAAAAATTGGAATCATACAAATTGCCTGCGACATAATGTACAATTTGGAAAACTGTACATAAACTTATTTGGTAAGTACTTATAACTTTTAAAGCCTCAACAGATTTGTATGTATGGAGACGTATCCTTTGATTGACTGAAGGCAGAATACCTAGTTTTTTTCTAAGATTTTAAAAGTAAATCTATACACTTACTCATCCAAGTCTTCATTAGCAAGCGTTGCAGTGACTTGCAACAAACGACATTCTTCCAGGATAGATGGCTGTTTTGTCAACTTGTTTACGCAATTAGTCGCCATCTTGAGTTACCTCGTACGTAATTGCCCCCTCTTGATTTATTAGCTACGAGCATAATAGTCGTCGCAGGATAATGGGAAGATCAGCAAATTGACTTTGTGTCCTTGACTTATTGGCTGTGATAACAATGAAATATACGTATATCTTTCAAGACACGTAATTCAGCACTTTATGAATAAAACAATACAATTTTAATACATAAACAATGGAATAAACATTAGTTCTGATAAATATTATAATGCAGCAACACGACGTTCCCGCCATAAACCTAGTGTAATCCGTGTCCGTGGTAATTTTTTTTTTTCGAGTATGAAAACAATTACCTATATATATTTGTTTTACTTGTGCAAAATAACACACGTTTAATACGTTTGGTTTACTGCAGCTATTATATCGGCCAGTTTTGTCTTCATAATTCGGTATGTAAAGAAAAAAAACCTTTACTGATTCCAAAACCATTTCGAAATAGTACATTTCTGTACAATATTTTTACGTTTAAAACTCTGTAAACTATGAGGTGGAGTTTATTTGAATAAAAAACAAAAATCAAACTTGACCTTCAATTGATGTCTCATGACGTGATCTTGACGGGCAACTTTCATAGACTGGCAAACCAAAACAAAACTTGTCAATGTCAAGTCAACGGCGATCATAATAATATTTTCAATACACATACGTCGAGATGTTTTTCGGTTTATTGATACAAATATCTGGATTATTTTACTTGAAACGTTATTTGGACTCTGATATCGCTTTTATGACATTAGATTTGTTTACTTTATGTCATGAATTGTAAAAACCGAATACGTGACAGAATGGCTTTACAGCTTTAGCCTGCCCGATAGGGCAAATTAAAAAAAAAACTTGTCAGTTATGTTGTCAAATTTAATGAAATGTGCCAAATGTTTTGTATACTTTTTTGTTTCGTATGGCAAAGGCATATTTTACATATTTAGCCGTACTCATGACGTCATAAGTATAAAAAGTTTGAAAACGTATTAGAATTAAACTACCACATAGAAAGCCAAAATATTCAAATAGTTGCTTAAAATAAAGTTTACTATCAGTAAAAAATATAAAATAAATACAAAAAAAAACTTTACATACCGAATTAATGCCATCTGATGGCCGATGGCAGATGTAGCAAGCGAACGCGTGTATTATAGACTAGAGGACGCCTCGCGGTTTCACCCGCATAGTTCCCGTTCCTGTGGGAATACAGGGATAAAAGTAGCCTGTGTCTCCCGGGGATAGTGTAGTTTCCCAACAGTGAAAGAATTTTTGAAATTAGTTTACTATCACTTCTGATCAACTAAACATCTGCAAGCTCAACGAATACGCAAGACATTTTATCAGCAGTTTTTTAGGAAAATGTTCATTTACCCTTGATAACTGTAATAAGTACCTCCTCTCGTATCAATAATTTGAAAAACTTTAATGTGACAAGTAATATATTAGTTTATTTAACACATTTTTAAATTAGAACTTGTACAACTCATAGTGTTTAGAAAAAAATCATCATCACTAGCCTGAATAAAGAGCTACTGCTGAGTGTGGATCTCCTTTTCTTATAATTATTATTCAGAAAAACATCATGTAAGGTAAGGAATCTGAACTGATATTAATTCGATTGATTTTTAACTTTCTTTAATGATATTTAAAGAAAGTTAAAAATTAAGTTAAAGTTTAAGTTAAGTAAGTAAAGTTAAAGTTTAAGTTAAGAAAGTAAAGTAAAGTTTTAAATAAGTTAAGTACCTTGAAGTTTTTCTATGTTTTATGTTTATTGTTTATATTTTTTGTATGTATGTATGTATGTATGTATTGTAAATTATGTTGAAATGTATTTTATGTCATAAATAAAGTGTTGTCTATTGTCTTTTTGTTATTTAAAAAAAACAGCGTGCGTGATTAGCGTAAGTAACAATTTATCTTAATAGGTATGTACTAGCTGCGCCCCGTGGTTTTACCCACGTAGTGAATGATAATGATGATGTCTTATTCCAGGGCCTAAATAAACAAACATACAAACTCACATTCACATTTATAATATTAGTATGAATAGTATGCCGTAGTAGTACGTCGTCAGAGTGCTTTTTACAAGTTAGGGCTGAACAAAATATTAGATTAATGTAAGTAGGTAGGTACTTATAAAAATATAAAATTGCGGGTAGTCACAATAAAGTTAATAACTAATCACATACTACTAGGCTTATTCGTATAAGGATTAATAATATCAAAGTTTTTTCGAGTAAAATTCTCCAGAGGATTAAAAGTCCGACCGATAGGCGACCGTCTGAGTGCTACCATGGGTTGGATGACACGTTAAATTGTAGGTCCCGGTAATTTGTCAGAAACCATCAAACCATGTCACAAAGAATGAAGCACGTTAAGCTAAAAGAGATTTATTTACTTTAGCCTTAAAAACGCCCAAATTGTAGTTTGTAGAAGACAAAGAAGTGAGTTCAATTTATAGGCTGTACGTATCTAGAAAGTAATTAATTGACTCTCGGGCTGAGCCCTTAGCCAATATGTCACTAGCTTACAAGGCTATGCAACCCCAAAGTACTCGTTCCTCTTTTGTCTATTAAATTACACTATCTTAAAATCAATTTTAAATTTATTACGACAAATTTATTGCTCTACGTAACAATAAATTTATTAAGTATCACTGATAAACCTCAATATAAATTTTAAAATATCCATTTCGAGTAGGCCTGTAATTAACCGTTCCAACAAAAAGGCTAATCAATAGAGACCATCTTGAAAGCGAGTAGACGGTTGTTATGCTAATATTATGAAGAGTCGTAAAGACCTCCTTCAGAGTACATTACAGTATCTTGTCGTTCATGGTTTTATCAGTACTACGATAGTTTTTTTTTCTTTTTAATGTAATATGTAATGAGTATAGAGCTAGACGCTCTCCTGAGAAATAGAAGTGGTAAGAGGTAATGTCGCGCTATGCGCGAGTCACCGTCAACAATTTGGTAAGTGTCACTGTCATCTTAGTGTCAATCTAATTTTACACGGTAGTAATGCTACTTGTATGCTTTGACGGAATAAAAATGTCGGTAGGTTCGACATAGGAAAAAAGATGGCGCGTTGGCACTAGGGCGGACAGAGCAGACTGGTAAGCACGGCGAAGTTACAGGCGACCGACAGTAACGACCAGTTTCGAGCTGGTAAGTGCTTATACATTATCCAATCATGGAGAGAAATAATGAGGAGACCGTGTCTATGTATGGATTACGGTTGAGCAGAGTCCAATCAATGCGTACCAGATAATTAGAGTTACGTAAATTGGACAGGAAGAGCTCTTGCGTTGCGCAGGCTCACCCCAGGGTGTACCCGGGTGTACACCTAACTGGGTAGCAGACGATCGGCTATGTAGATTGGAGAAAGAAAGAAAGAAAGAAAAGAAAGAAAATAATTTTATTTTGCAACAATACAAAAAAAAAACAAAAATAACAACAAGGCAAAACAAAAATAACAACAGGGCAGGACTAAAGGGGTGGTGGAGGTCCTCGTGGGGCAAAGCCCCATGTCCAGCGGGTGCAATAAGAAGGGGGATGAACTGTACCGGCCAGGTATCCCCCCCCACGCATGGAGCACCCGGGCGCAGTCGCTGCGCTTTGACTGGAGCCGTAGTCGATCGCGAGGGTAACTCTGAGTTGATCAGGCCCTCTGGAAAGGGCTTAAAGCCTACAAATGTAAATCATAAGCGAAGCGTAACCTGCAAAGATAACGGTCGACTCCTTGTTTCATCTTCGTATTGTACTTTGTTGCCCAATGAATTATTATAGTGACCCATGACTCGATTATGATAATCGGATTTATGGTATATGGCGCGACAGGTAACGCATGACCATTACAGGGATACACAGAATTTTGAGTAGCAAAACAAAGTCCAAGGCACCGCTGATTTGGCGCTCATTACTTTATATGGCCAGCCGACTGCTACTTCAGCTTACTAATACTCGGAGTTATGTCGATTACTTTGGTTATCTGACGAGTTACTTCGTTCCGGATACGATCCTATTTAGAGTTTAGAGAAACACTAGCGTCAAGCAAACATAGCTCTTTCCCTAGCTCCATACTTGGTGGTAGAACTTCTTAACAGGAGGTCGTCTAGGTTGCTACCACTACTAAACTAAAGGTATAAACATTTTATATTTTCTTATCGCAATTATCGCATGAATGTCATATCTCAAAAAAACGACGGTTTTATAATGGTTGAGAAGCTTGGTGTTTGCCCACAGCTCACCTGATGTTAAGTGACGGTGTGGTCGAAGATGGTAAGGCATATAATGGAACTGGGCTTCACGTGAAGCTGCCAGAAACCCCGTTAGGTGCGTCGCTGCAGTTTTTAAACTTGAGGGTAGCTAGCCAACCGATTACTAAAAAATACCCTACCACCATGTTATGGTTTCTTCACGACGTTTTAATTCACCAGTAGCTCAAGCTTATTTTAGAACACGCGCCTTTCGACATGTGAACCAAACGCGCTAACCATCATCATTACAAACGCTAGCGCTAGTTTTATTGGAATTGAGTTATTTTCAGTTACTAAACAGCAATTATACATAAAGGTTCTTTTTTTTTAATGTAAAAAGTAATGAGACGAACGAGACGCTCTCCTGATGGTAAGAGAAAACGCCTGTGCATGACCATTGAAGCGATACACAGAACTTTGAGTAACAAAACAAAGTCCAGGGCATCACTGCTTTGACGCTCATTACATTGAGACTTTAGATTGTTAGTCTCAACAGCCCAGTAATTTCGCTAGCTGCAGTACCCTAGCTTAGCAGCAGAATAACTGGTACTGCGGAGGTACCTACCTAGACGACCTCCTGCTAAGGAGATCTACCGCCAAGTAAAGGTTTAAAGTAACACAGTCTGAAGACTAAACCTTTTATGAATATTCATTAGGACGCTCATTAGGGAAGTTCTATTTTTATTTGCAACAGACACTTGTTTACGGTAATGTCTGAGGAAGGAAGCTGGGATGATAAATATGTGCCGCGTTCCTAACCGCGAATTTGTACGTAGGTTAGCAAATGTTTGCTGAGAAGAGATTGTTCTTTGAGACACGAGTCGTTTCCTTCAGTAATCTCTCTAAAGTAAATTTGGTTTGTACTTCGTTTAAGGGAGTAATTTTTGTATGTGATATTTACTATTAACCCTGCTTCCAAATAATTATATAGCCATGTTGTATATACACTTGTTTAGGCATATAGTCTGGCTAGAAAACTGTACCTAGCAAATTATGTATCTGTTCTATGTTCTGTTTTGTGTATCAATAAATAAAATATTTACTGCATTGACAAAGTTTCATTTATTTTGTCGTACGAAATAAATTACGTAGATTTGACATGACAGTCCTGTTGGCTCATTGATAGCATATCTGCCTTAAGAGCTGAAGGGCGTGAGTTCGATTCCCGCTCAGGACAAAACATTTTATAACTCACCTTCAATAATTTAAGACTGCGAGGTTCTCTAAAATGTTTAGCTATAATTTAATATGGAACAATCAGTCTTCGAGAGTAGTTTTGTTCTTGTTTTGTTTTGTTCTGTGTGATATTAGCTGATGAATATTGTGTCTAATCAAACGTAAAATAACTAATCCCGTATAAGTAAAAAGATTATATTACACCAAACTTGTATCGAAAGATGTTCTTTTGACTTCGAATAACTGAATTATGTTCTTGAAAAATAAATTGACTTATGAACAATACATTTTTTTCTCAGAATAACGGAAAAAAAAGGAAAATAACAACGAGGATGCTACGTAAATAAAAAAACAACAACGTTAAAAGTTTTTTTTAAGCTTGTTTAATTTTACCTCAAGTGACCCGGCAGCAGTTTCTAAGCAACATAATGAGGTTTTTTCACCGCAGTTTCCTGTCCCCCAACAACGAAACATAAAAGTAATTCACTGTTCTAGCACACCTGTTTCATTTCGCCGCCCTGTAGTCATTAATCTCTGTGGTACCGGACACAGAATTACCTTTACAGGCTTTCAAACAAGGAAATTTAATATTTGTAGACGCATAACACTCGATATTAAATCCTCGAAGAAAATAGGTTCAACAAAGCCGGTTTATAGGCGCAAGTGTCGTTACACCGACGGAAGTAGTAAAATATATCGTATATTCCACGCAATATAGTAGCTTTATATTTTTTCGGGATTTATAAAATTACCATATCGAAGCTCAAATTGAAAACTATAAAAACGTTAGGTGTAACGAGAGCTCTTCTTTGTGTACATTACCTTATTTGCTTTTATATAGTAAACTAATTCTTTTTAAGATGAGATTGAATATTACTATACCTATATATATATTCTTAATCCGCGTGCTTAACTATATTTTCCAAAATGTAAGCTTGAGTTGTATACGAGAAACGCTTACATAATGGCAATCACAATTTATAATAAACTGCCGGCCGAAATAAAAATGCTACCTAACAGCAAATTTAAACATACCTAAATTAAATTCTTGGTTATTGTATAAATGTTACTACACAATTCTAGAATACATTAATGATAAAAACATGTAATAAAATATAACTTACATTATTGTACACCTCTAAGAGAGGTAATTTGTATGGAACTGTATTAATTAGTCATTAAATGAACTTACGTGTAAGTGAAGTTCTATCATAATTATACGAAGACTTCGCCCGAAGAGATCAGCATCCCGCCCTTTACTTCAACAATATTGTTCAGTACGAGGTTGACCCCTCCCTGATTGTGAAATATTATTGTAATCTCTAAACTAAATGAAGAAAGTAGGTGTCACACGAGCGATCAAAATAGAAAAAAAAAAAAATATGAGGGTAAAAAATAAAAAACTCCAAAGAAAGTGCGAAATGGTGATCGCTACGCGTTACTACAAGTGTTAATCTATTTGCTGATCTCTTCGGGCGAAGCCTAAAAGTATAATTATTACATAAGATCTTTACTACCTACATTTGACAATAAAATTGTGAATCTTGAATCTTAATTTTACATTACATCGCCATTCACAAATGTGAGCTGTTGAATAAACGCAGATACCTACGATAATATAGGAGAGTACTTGTGTTGGCAACACTAATGTTAACAGCGTGAAGTGAGTAATAAGTGGCCTGGAATACGACCTCCGCAAAGGAAGCAACGTCAGTTCGGTGCCGTGATAAGCGAGGCGCGACCGGGGCGTGGGTCACTTTTGCTCCAGCCGAAGACCGAGCCAGCGGTGGCCATTTGCGCCTCAGTAGGAATCCATCTTTGTTGATTTGCGGTTTAATTTCAATATGGCTGACCAATTAGCTATTTATGATTTCATGTATCGTTGTAAAATTAATGAAATAAATATGTAACTTCTGAATATAACAGTGTTCTATGTCTCTTCCCCGCTTCTGAAGTAGTTAAGTTTACACTTGGTACTCGATCCTCGTTATAATTATGTAATAAAATTAGGTACTTAATTTTTGGCCCCAATTTCCTTATAAATAAATGAAGCGTGGATACACTCCCCATAACGATGTTTTGATCACGTGACAAGTACGCGCTTGTAATCGTCGGCGCAAGCGTCCTCACAACGTCCAGCTCATGTATCAGCGCGATATTCATGCGTTGCGTAATAATTATATAACTTTCGATTAAATTTACCTCGTTGACTACGATTAGTATTTATTTTTAAACTTATTTTTTTTCTTCTTATATGATCGCCAAATATCACGTCCTAGAGTATCGTAGGTGTCTCACCAGTCATACTGTATAATTCTATTTTAGCTACAGAATTTAACAAAAAATATATATTATGATAGCCCAGTGGTTAGCGCGGTCAGTTTACACACCGAAGAACATAGATACAAACACCAACATTGAACTT
The DNA here is from genome assembly GCA_905404145.2 of Biston betularia. Lineage (NCBI taxonomy): Eukaryota > Metazoa > Arthropoda > Insecta > Lepidoptera > Geometridae > Biston > Biston betularia. Next base: position 6,227,209 of record FR989877.1, read on the forward strand.
GAGCTGCCGGTGAAGGAAAGCTTGGTGCTAGGGTACTTTCTAGTTCTTGACTGACTAGCTAACTACAACCCTCAAGTTGATAATAATCTGTCACCAAGCATCTAACTGTGTGTTCCGGCCGCCTAACTTGAGAGCCAGTTCCATTACAGGCTAGGTGTGTTTACCATCTTTTTGACAGCCCTGTTGGTGCATTTGTCTGCTCCAAGAGCTGAAGGGTGTGGGTTCGATTCCCACCCAGTGTAAAACATTTTGTGGTATAAAGAAATGTTTGTTCTGTGTCTGGGTGTTCTGTATTTATTATAAGTATATATTTACAACAAAAAAAGTATTTAAGTATTCTATCAGTTACCTGACTTCCATTGTACAAGGTTTGCTTAGTTTGGGGTCAGATGACGCTGTGTGTAATGTCCTACGATATTTTATTTTTGACCACACCGACACTTTACATCAGGTGAGCTGTGGTCAACCACATAGCCTGTAAACCATAAAAAAATCTAAAATAACGTGAAAAATCATTAGATCATTAGATAGATACATTAAAGTCTACATATTGGTAAACACTTCTTTACTTAGCCCAGAGACCCAGTTTTAGCGGTTGCGGACCACTTTAGTTCACTTTGTCGCACGGAGCTCCACCCGACCGAATCTAATGGTAAAGACTAAATGTTGGCAAACTTTCGGCAATATGCTCGTTTTGAGAGACTCTTGGGAACACGGCAAAGTTTACTGAAGCTTTTTGGAAACGCTATTTATCTACCTGAGCGCAGAGTACCTTGTACTAAGTACTTTGCATCCCTGAGGTCATAAAATAATATTACAAAAGGTATCTACTTAATAATTGTTATAATCCCTATACAAGCAATTTTTTTTTATGTTAAAAGTTATAAGACGAACGAGACTCTCTCCTGATGATAAGAGATAGGTAACGCCTATCCATGACCATTGCTGCGATATTGAGCAGCAAACAATTTTCAATTGTACAAGATTTCGTTCGTTTGAAGCTAGATGACGCTGTGTGAAATGTCCTACTGCATAATACATATTTATACTTGTACCCATGTATACAGCGCGACATGTGAGCGTTTTTTTAACACAAAATTTGGCAGAGTCATCATCTGAAACCACTCTCTATCGACATATACGACAATCCACCATAGTCAGCATAAATGAAATCCGTAAGTCTCCTAAGAACCGAAAAAAAAATCGAATGCAAGCATCAGAAACGCAAAAGTGTGTCTTAGAGTTTGAAATCCCGTAGAGATCTTCTATTATAGAACTAAAGAAACATTTAACAAACATTCAGTTAGCCAACCACATTATTTTAACCAGAATTTAATGCCGCAAAACTGCCAAAAGTGATCAGCTCAATTCTCTAGCTCAGCTCTACTCTAAAGTATTATGAATCGTCTTCATTGTGAAATACGTTGCAAATAGAGTGCTGGAGAAGTTTAATAATTTGAACTAGAGCACTTTCAAGTTCAAATTATTAAGCTGCTTATTAGCAGACCAACGACAGTATATCTTTTTGTTCAGTAACGAGACTTTTGAGACAAATTTTGCTCTATTACGTTCTAGTTGTAACAATGGAGGTTTATATAAAAATTTTGTTATACGCACTAGCCATTGCGCTGCTAAAGAACGAACCATGTGTTAAATCGTTTTCGTAGTGGAAACTTCGCTTTTGTATAAGAAGAGAAATTAAATGTTCAGTAATAAAGTCGCCAAAATAAATAAGCACTCGTGCAAAGCCGAGATGGGTCGCTAGTAATTTATATTTGAAAGAGCAAAATACTAAGCCAAATTGCAAAATCTAACTTAGACCGATGTAGTTACCTACCAGGATTTTGTGAAAAATCATCGCTCAGCGAATTCTAAGAAGCGTTTAAACTGATTTATATTATCCTCTTACCATCTTGCTTAAAATACTACAAGTAATTACTCGTATATCGCGCTCGACGAAGGTTTCAACTTCACTGGGTCTCATTAGGGAGCTTAATCACGCTCGCAGTAGATTACAAGTCGAGAAATTATCAAGGAAATACGAGATAAGACAGTCTATGCACTACTTGTTTAGCTATTTTGATAGTAATCAGTTGCTTTATGAAACTAACTGAAGCTTGGGACTTTCTACACCTATTATAGATCTTTGTTTTTCTTTTATTTTTCTTTTATTTAGTAAGGCTTGCGTTTGATCTTGCCTAATCATATCCAAAGATTCGAGATGTTCTTTGCTGGAACACATATTTTGTAACATGGCAACAGTGGCTGTTCTTTTCTATAAGTTAAATTATATGCCCTGAAGCTCGATTGGTAGTAGGTCTACTTCTTGAGTGTGGGGCGTGGATTCGAATCCCGCCCAGACATACCTACATTAATGTGACTGACTTATATCTTTGTATCTGAGTGTTTTGGGTACTGCAAGACAAACATTTTTGTGGTTTAAACAAATGTTTGTCCTGTGTCTGGATGTACTGTATGTATTTATAAAAATCTGACTTCCATAGTACAAGCTTTGCTTAGTTTGGTGTCAGATGGCGTTGTGTGTAATCCTACAATATTTATTTATTTATTTACCAAGTTCACAAATATGTAAATAAACTTTCACGAACTAAATTGTGAGTATACCTACTAACAGTACGTATACCAGACAGACGCTACTTATTTCCCTAGTTTTACTAGTTACTTCACCTATTGCGAAGGCAGGAGTCAAAACCTCAAAATGTGAACTTTACCCACACATATGAAAGGAAATTGGCGTGTAAAAGTGTTAGTACGTGCTCGAGACACGTATGTAGGTGTAGCTAGCGGAAGATCCTGGCATTATGCGTTATGCCATATGCTCACTTTGTGAATTATGTTAACTTATGCTATGTTTTTTTACGGTTTTTTTTTTTTACTTTAAATAGGCTACCAACTAATGTAAAGCGACGGTGTGGCTGAGGTAGGAACACGCTGATCTAGAAAAAATCTATTCACTCTAGCCTTAAAAACGTCCAAATTGTAGTTTATAGGAAACAGAGAAGCCGGCAATGAGTTTCATTCCAGGCTGTACGCACCAAAAAAGTAGGGCGGAATCACTGCGTACGAATACAGGGAACGTCCGCGAGGAACGGATGGTAGTGTGCCGTTTTTCTGCTTGTCCTGTGGTGGAACGGGGAGGGTGGAATGAGGCCATAGAGCTCCAGCGACACTCTCCTCACTTTGGTTGTAGATAATGATACTCAACATCGAAAATCACATGGTAATGAGCGCACAACACAACCTTGCCAGGGACAACGTTTTGTTACTCAAAATTCTAAGTACCGCTGCTGGGTCATAGGTATTTTACCATCACGTCTTGTTAGTTCAATTATTGTACATGCCAAACATTTGACAACTCAGCTGTAACGTTGTCTTATAAATAAAGATGACAAAATGTTCAGTCTGGTGAGTATTGCTCTGAAGTGAGGCTATCGAAACACATCGTTAGGTAGGTGCTTGAACAAATTTGGTATTTGTAAGTTAATATGAAATTGCATTAATAACAACACACACAGTAATAGTCCTGAAAATACTTAATTAATATTTAAACATCTTATTTATTATCTTATTGCTTTTCGTGTTGCTTCCAAAACTCTATTAAAGCTCTATAGTAAAATCGCTAAAAGTCGCTAAAGCATGACTGGACTTGACCAAAACAGGACTTTGACTATAACTATAGCTACGAGGCAACTTATTTTTAACTTATAAAACTTGAAAATGTAAAACACTTGACACTGGAAAATACATAAAATGCGACGCCAAATCCAAAGAAAAAAAAAATACGCCAACATTATCTACTGGATGTCTTAATATACATCAGTTAGTAAGAAACACTTGACACTGGCAAATGCTCAAAATGCGCCAAAACCAAAGAAAGAAGAGTACCTAAGTAAGTATACTTTTAAGTAACTAAATGCTAAGAAATCTTAACACCGATTCTCAATGAAATATTAACAGATCCAAGAGATACTTAAGAAGTTTGCAACCAATCGAAATTCAAAGTGGGGTAATTTGAATAGAAAGATGTTTTCCAGACCAAGTAGAAGTCAAACAGAAGTTCATGAAGTGAAACTAAGAATTTGAATTAATATGCAGTTAATTGCCTGCCACTCCACAGTTAAGAAACTGCTTATCACAGTCATGTTTATAAAACATGTTAATAAAGACTATAAAACCGTTCGCTGTGACGGCTATCAGAATTATCATCAAGCTTGATTATAAATAAAATGAAATAGGATGAATGTAATTTAGCCCATATCAGCAGACATGAAAATATTTTCTTCCTCAACTTTATTTTATCAGCTGTCTTCTCTACATTTATGACACAACAAAGACACATTACTTCTTCTTCTTTACTTTTGGCATCACACTTTGTGCATTTGCCAGTGTCAAGTATTTCAAGATATTTGATATATAAATAAATAAATAAATATCGTAGGACATTACACACAGCGCCATCTGACCCCAAACTAAGCAAAGCTTGTACTATGGGAATCAGATAACTGATAAAATACTTAAATACTTTTTTTTTTGTAAATACATACTTATAATACATACAGTACAGTATATATACAATGTAAACTCTATATAGCAACGCTGAGGAGACTGCGCATTTTCTGGCGCTATAGACAGTCTAGCAGCTAAGCAAACACGTGCAACATAATTACAACAAACAAAAGAACGAATTTCTTAGAATATTTGGTTCGTATGATGCCGACAGTCGAAGTGAATACGAGCCAGACAATAAAACAACAAAATTACAAACAAAAGAACGTAGCTTTTCGTATCAATTTCGTCAACTAAAGTACCGTAAAGTAAGTCAAACAGTAGGTGCTTTATTAGTTGTCGAATGCTTTATAACGACATATTGTGGTCGTTATGTATATAGGTAGAGTGTGTGTGATGCTACATAGAGTGTATCATTGTATGCATAACAAGGCAAACCAACGAAAGTCGAGTAATTTCGATGTTTGACGTAAAATCGAGTGACGTTACATGGAGTTTACACTCTTGAAATAAATCTAAGTCACACAAAGTATGTCAAGGTTGAGTCCGATCGTTTTCTAGGCTAGTAAGTGGAAACTTAACAACACGTCATAGAAGCTTTGGAAGCAGTTTCGCACAAACACGCACATAATTTTGCAATAAAATCACTATTTTAATAAATAAACACTCGAAATAACATAAGTTTTTGAATAGAATATAATGCGACAACGCCTTTTCGTATTCCCGCCAAAACTCTCTACAACCTCTCTTTCATCACCGTTAGTTATAAGCTATTTAATTAAATCATCATATGAAGTGGCGAAAACAAATAAAACAATAATAGATTTGAAGCAATTTCCAATAATTTCAGTATTTTTCCTATTAAAAGTTGGTGCAAACAGAAAGAAAGCTCAGCGCTCGGTGATCCAAGTTGAGGGAATAATTCTTTATTAACAGGTCCGTATTGGTAGAAACTTGGGGAGAAGTTCGATGTGTTTTCCCTGAAACTCGGCTGGTAGCTGTGCTGACAAGTAATGCTTATATAGTTGATGTTGTATTTGCTTTGTTTAGAAACGTGATATAGAAGACGACGACGTGTAAACGACTTAAATTTGTCAGATAACTAGTTTTAGTGTATACTGAGTTAACTATGGTCAAACATTTAGCCTGTCACTCATATTAAAAATATTGTTGGTACCTAAAGGTTGAACTGCAAAAGAAAGAGATAACACTATATAAAATACCAGACTATAACCATGAAGTGTCCAAAGTCAAAAAGGAGCAATTGCGCTTATATGAACAACTTCTACTATGGGCACAACTCTAAAAATTGTTTAAAAAAATCAGATATTATAACTGTAGAGAAAATATCTATGTTGATCACTAACCATACCAACCTAAGTTCCATTCCAGACTAGGTGTGCTTTACCATCTTCGACCACACCTTCACTTAACATCAGGTGAGCTGTGGTCAAACACCTAGCCTGTCAACCATTTAAAAAAAAAACAATTTTTGGCAGCTGATGATTTTAGAACAACTTTTACTACTTACAAAAAACGACAGTAAAAGTCTTGAAAAAAAACTTGTACAAATTTACATTTACCAACTTCCATTCCCTATACCTACGTGTACGTACCAAACATCTATAAGTAGTAAAATTAATATGTTGTGTAGGAAATTGTACAATTTTCTCTTGTAGTAGAAATGTACTCTGTTCTTTACCTTCGCACAAACATAAACTGCACCGTTAAGTGAAACTCGATACTTGACACCGTTTCATACGGGGTTAATCTTTATGCACCAACCTTAAGGTGTTCAGACGGGCATTGTCATTCTAGTGGGGTTGCCAGCAATAATCTGTTATAGTACCCGTAGAAAATATCTTTTTGTCCTGCGATTATGGGCTTCAAGAGTGAACACTTTTAGTTGGATCATTACAAAAGTTGGAATAGGCATCCGAATATTGACTATAAATCTTTGAATACAATGGAAACAAAGTTTAGAACTTATAACAATAAATAATTTAGTTTAAATTAATTTCTATATACTTTAACAAAAACCGCATTTTCAAAAAGAAAATTTCTTGCATACATGCAAATAACATAATGTTAGTTGTGACAAAAAAATGATTTTTTAATTCATAATTCATTTATTGCGTATATGGGTATAATAGATATTTTTTAAAAAGTTAACAAGCGCCATATTCTGTCTTGCGGCATGCAAAAATTAAAGTTAGGTACATTAAAACTACTGCCAGTGATCCATCAAATCAAATAACACGTTGTGTTGACTGTTTGGGTCATAGGATCGTACATTGTTTGTAAGTATGTAACTGACCCAGATCATTTTTTTGTGACCTACAGCACGCCAAATAAATACAAAATTTAACGGACATGAGAATTCTCATCCCGCTGACTACCCCAATAAGTGGGAAATTTTTAAGAAATGGCAATGCTCACCTACTTAAAGCATCATTCCTGTTATCCTTGTTCACGCTTCATTGAATCGGTTCAATGGGAAATATTCGCAGTGCATGAGATATTGACTGACATTAATTCAAGAAATACAAGTTCCGCTCGCAATGTAGCAGCAGCAGAACAAGTCTAGCTCAACAAACAAAAAAATATTCTATGTTTATGAGCTTGTTAGGCTGGCTGTGGAAACGAAGGGCCCGTAGTTGTCCAATATAAAAAAAGACCTTTTAAAGTGGCTTGTCCTCGCTTTAGGAGATTTCAGAGATGGCGCCTACCTACGCCAAAAGTTGAACATAGTAATACAACGGGACAATGCTATCAGGGTACCTACTGGGAACCCCACCGCACGGCAGCGATCTCGACGGCGTCTTTGTATTATAGTAGAGTAGTAGTTGCGTTTTGTATACACGTAGTTGTTATGTATAAATATATTTTATATAATCTTATGTTACTAATACTTAAACTAAACAATAAACTAACGATATTTAGTAAATTATTTCAAATATTTAGAAATACATACAAAGCTCGGTTAGGTACCATTTAGCTTCACATAGAAAAAGATCTGAGGCATGCAAAGCATTATCTCTTTCAACAAACAAAAGCCAATGATGTTGATGATGATGATAATAATACCACTTAACGCACATCACGCGTTTCATGCAAATTTAACAACACGCCAGCCGTATTGTCAATTGACTCGCGAAATTCAATTCCAATTGAAAATAGTTTGGAAAACGTTAAATGTATTCAAAACAAAATGTTACTGGAAACGTGATTTAATCAACGTTATTGCTAACGATAGCTAAGGCCAGGGTTACCATGTTGATATTTGGAAATTTCTTAGTTTTGTCCATGAAATTCGTCGTGCTGCGGTATATGGTAGTATTAGTATCTATTCTAGTACTAATCTGGCTATAAATAAGAATAGAAAATCTGCCACCAAACACGTAACGGTGTGTTCCGGCAGCCTCACTCAAGAGCCAGTTCCATTCTATACTAGGTGTGCTTTACCGTCTTCGACCACAGACAGCGTCACTTAACATCACAAACAAAAAAAATCAAATCTTTTCTCTTTACATATTTTAGTATAGACAAATTATTTCCTCTCCTACATGACTCGATCGCAGCGCGGCGGCCGCGCGGTGTGTGATGTGGTTGAACACCTAGCTTGTTAACCATAAAAAAATATACGGTTCTGACAATCAAGAAAATTTGAACATTTCTAAATATGTTCGGAGATTTTCAGCTCTAAATTAATTATAATTACAAGTTACTTTGTGCCTTGTTTTTCAGCACGTTTTCCTCTTCCTGATTTCCGAAAATTCCGGATAAATTACAAAAGTGGACAGGGTATTTTTATTTTTCGTAACTAGACGAAGTTCAGACAGACTGAACATATTCCAACAGTCAGTTACCCTAGTTGAGGTTGTTTAAATTATAATGTAAACATGATAGTATAGAATCAGCCGTGAAATTGACGCTGATTAAATAGTCTAATTAATTATTAGGTTTAGTTCGCTTCAACAAAACTACGTTGGCGTCTAAAATTACGTTTCTTGGTTATATTTTTGACTAGCAACCCCGGTTTCTAAGAACATTATTGCAAACTTTCCGAAAGAAATTAACTAAATGAGAAAAAACAGCATCAAAATCCTTTCAAAATTTGTCTTTTCATTTTTAAAAGAAACTAATTGAACAAACTAGTACACGCGAAATATTACCATAATTCTTTCCGAGGTATTTGACAGTGCTCAAACGTAAATTAAATTTATCTAATGTCACAACTTTTAAAACATTTCCGTAGGTACCACAATGTACAAAGATGGATCAGCGCCCCTGGCGGACGCAAATGGGGGCTAATACTAGCTTGCTTTGTCTTCTTTCAAGTTGTTGTCGGTTTTTTCTTAGCAAGCGAGCTCCATCATAGACCGTATCTTCGCTTAACATCAGGAAAGGTGACGAAAGCCAAATGGGTTTTCGTTACCTCACCTGATGTTAAGCGTAATAATAAAAAAACGTAAAACGCTACTTTTGTTTTTCATACTGAAGTGTTTCTCAAGTGAGGCTGCCGGAATACATCGTTAGGTGCTTGGCGGCAGATTTTCAACTTGAGGGTGGTAGTTAGCCAGATTAGTACCTATCTACTAGAAAGTACCCCACTGCCGTGCTATGGCTTCCTTACGATAATTTCCTTCACCGGCAGCTACAGCTCATTGTTGGAATTGGAACCCACGCCCTTTGGACCCGACTGCGCTGACCACTGAGCTATCATCACTAGAATCGGAAGTAAAATCCTTTGAATCAAAATAATTTAATTGAAAATATCTATCTACTAAGTAACGTTTGTATACAACTTCTAAGCGATTGAATTATTTATTAGAAAAGGCGGGGTTCTGCCACAAGCGAAATTTGCAAAAAAAATACTAACATGAATTTTATATATTTTATTAGTGTATCTATGCATTAGGATATGTTATTATTGCAAAGTAAATATATTTTTATGTTATAATTATGTATTGCTTTATATGTATATCCTCGTTATTGACACATCCCGTCTTTTTCTTCTTCTGATTATTTCCATGCTAAGGTTGCAAAGGGAATCACTTTTAGCGATAAGGTGGCCAGTTGTTACACCTGTCAGTTAAGTTTACTTTCTTTCTCTTCTGTATTGTATAATTTTTGGTGGAGTTAATCGATCAATAAAACAAATTTTAGTAAAATTACCTACTAAGTTCAATTTACGCTAACATTAGGTACATTCAAATCATATTTTTATAGGTACTTACACAACTTCCATATCATGAAGTAGGTAAACAAGATCAATTATCTCCGGAACGATCCAGATATCATAACATTACAGTAGTTGTTTGCCGGAGATCCATCAGAATAACTGCACCCGACAGGCCCACAGATCAATAGGCAATATTATTTTCACCAATAGCATAGAAAGGTACCATATACAGTACTGAGGTAGTACACAAGATCCATATCTCGATAGTAAATACGTAATATATACCCATTTTAAAAGCTTTAGTTTCACAGAGTTCCAAAGTATTGAACTTTAAAAATATTTTGCAGTTTTAATATACCTACCACAAAAAAAAATAGATACATTTTCATGTTACGATCTGTCTGCAACTCTGATCTTATAAATTTTACTAGCTGCGCCCCGCGGTGTTTTAAAAAGTAGCCTATGTGTTAATCTAGGGTCTCGGCTACTTCCATACTAAATTTCATCCAAATCCGTTCAGTAGTTTTTGCGTGAAAAAGTAACAAATACCCATCCATCCAAACTTTCACATTTATAATATTAGTGGGATTGCTGACTTCAAAAAAAGACAGGGTTATAAATTCAGTTGTTTTTTTTTTGCTTGTGACCTAAGAACTCCGCCATTTATAAACCATAGATTATAAATTTGGTTCGTCCGTGTCACTAACGGCGACATCATGTTCTTTGGCTCCGTAATCTTTTAATATTTTAAATTGTTTAAAGTAAAGCAGTACTGGTGAATTTAATACGGTTGTGAAGCTGAAAAATCAAGTATTACGGTGTTGTTTGTTTGGAGTGACTGGGCCGAGTGGTTTGCAAGATACGAGTGAAAACGACTAAAGTTTTAAGTCAACGGTTGACCAGCTGATCTACGTGTATCGCGCGGGCGAGCGTTGAGTCATCGCGCCGGCCGCTCACCGCGCCACTGACTAGCTACTAGGTGTGAGTCATCGCTTGCCGGCGCTCGGCCGCTTATTTCTCGACATCTGCTGTGCGTATTTGACTACCTTCTTTACAAATAAATTATACAAAAAAAATTAAATAATAAAATAAAACTTTGTTCATAATCACTGCATGGGATTTAGTACAATAATCATGGACTGCTCGGCATGCCGCCTTGAAATATTGGCAGAAGATGAGTATTTGGGCTGCACTATATCGGACTGCAATAAATGTTACCATCTGTTATGTATAAGCGAAAAAAATATCACCAAAGAGGTATGGGTCTGCCCCGAATGTCAATGTTCATCTAAAGTAGGCGGGGACAATAGTTCTACCCCGGTTGGTGCCAAGAAACACCGAGACTGTTATGTGACTGTCTGACAAAAGCCAGTAAACAAACAGTCAAAAGAGGTTGATACCACAACTAGTACACAAGGTCTAACAACTGAAGTTCGTGAGCTGCGCCATGAAATTACTTTAGTAAGAGAACAGCTTGCCAAGTCCAATATTCTGATAGCCGATTATGAATGTATGCTCCGTAAATCAGTCTCCATAGTCGCCGACTATGAGAAAAGGTTGGCTAAGTCGTTGTCTATCATAACAAGCTATGAGACGTCGATGGAGAAGAATACCTTTCAAGTAGAAAACCTATTGGGCATGATGAAAACATTTGAAATTAGCAGTAATAAGCAATGCCAGAGTGCTATTATAGAACCTCACCTTCAAACCTCTCAGTTAACAACCGTGTCTTCTCAGGCTGAACCTATATCAGCAGTCGCTATAGCGGCTCAGCATCAACAACAACATTCATCTGTTACGAAGTTTCAGCCTAATAAACCAGTTAGCGAAGCGCCAAAAAAGACACAGAAGAAGAAAGAGTCCCAGGTCCGACACTCTCCAGCTGTTGAGCAGCAATTAGTTAACCTCCGTGAACAGGACTACGTGAATGACTCTGTTAAGAGACCAGAGGGTGATGCCCAGCATTGGACTGAGGTGAACAAAGAAAAAAAGCGACGAATTTCTTCCATGTGTGGTGCAGCCGGGCCCTTAGTGACGTCGCTTAAAGCGGTCGAACCCAAGAAATACATTCATTTGTGGAATATGGCATCAGGTGTCGAAGATGTGCGTCAATATTTAGGGCAACTGTGCCATAACGGACCTTGCACAGTGGAAGAACTTACTGCGAAAGGGGAATATAAATCTTATAAAATAGGAGTACCTGTTGCTTTCTACGAAACATGTTTTTCGATTGATGTGTGGCCGATTAACGCTCGGATCAGAACTTGGGTCAACTACAAGAAACCACTAAGACGCTCAGGTGCTAATTCAAGTTCGGTGCCAACCAGTAGTCTCCAGCCCTTTCGTGAGCAGGCCTCTAATAAGGCAACGGCAGCATAACAAATCTACCTTATTCGTGTACTACCAAAATGTTCGCGGGCTCAAGGGTAAACTGCCAGAATGGCGTAACAACTTGTTATTGCTGGAGCATGATTTGGTTGCGGCGACGGAAACCTATTTGGATAGCTCGGTAGCTGACTCTGAAGTAGTTAGCGGCAACTGGAGGGTACTGCGGCGAGACAGAGATACACCCTGTGGTGGAGCACTATTGAGCGCGCGCGATCCAATCATGCTACGTCGGCACACTGAATATGAATCTGTAGGAGGTGGAGAGGACTTATGGACCAGTTTTATATGGCATGGTCACAAGGTCTATGTATGCGTTGTTTATATTAAATCAAATGCTTCTGATGACTTTTATATGAATTGGTTCTGTAAGGTAGAAAGTTTTATAAATGACCTAAAAGGGACAGTTCTAATTTTTGGAGATTTGAATTTATATACTGCGTCTTTAAATGTAAATAATTACTATTCTTATTTTATGTCATATTGTGATTTATGTGAAAATAATGATATGCCTAATGTTAATGGTAGAATGTTAGATGTAGTACTGATCCGCAAGAGCACGAGCGCTCGTGTTGTTAGCGTCGAGGTAGCGGAAAGCATTGTGAAAATAGATGCTCACCATCCGCCTCTCGATGTTACTATACAGATTGTTAGCTCTCGTCACTCAGAACGCATTGAACCTAGTAATATAGATCCAAGTAAAGACTGGAATTTTAAAAACTGTAATCGTTGCTTATTGCTTGAGGAACTTTCTAAAGTATCTTGGAGTGATTTTTACGGGCTTAATAGCGTCGATCTGAGCACACAAAAATTTTATGACAATATTTACGACATTTTTGATGCATGCGTTCCAAAAAAGAGACGTGGCTGTTCAGTAGGGTCGCGATATCCGGTCTGGTTTACAAAGGATATCATAGATGATTCAAAACTGAAACTTAAGCTTCATCGCAACTGGAAGCGTACTAATTCTGTTGAGGCTTATGAATTATTTTCTAACGTGAGCTCAGCTAAAGGTCCGCGCTTTAAAGGCTTACGAATCATATGTGTCTAGTATAGAGAGCAACATTAGGATGAATCCTCGGGAGTTCTGGTGTCACATTTCAAGTCTGCGGTCTAAAGGCGGATTTGAACCTAAGGTTGTTTGCATGGGTGCTACTCTTTGTGGAAGACAGGCCTCTGAAGCTTTTGCAGAGTTTTTTTCTAGTGTTTTTCTGGATGAGTTGCCTGAGTTAAATGCGGCAAGCACCTCAAACGGAGACTTGTCTTCCTCAGCCAATTATGTTCATATACCTCATGTAACGGCCTGGGATGTTGCTCTAGGAATTAACAAGTTGAAACCTGGTAGCTCAATTGGACCAGATTGTATACCTCCGTGGTTCCTTAAGGAAGCAAAAACCATCCTGGCATATCCACTTTGCTATTTGTTTAATCTATCACTACAGAATGGGATTTACCCATCTCAATGGAAGCTTTCACGAGTAACTCCAATCCCTAAAAACTCTAATAAGGAGTCAATCGAGGAATATCGCCCGATAGCCGTATTACCGACCATGGCAAAAGTCTTCGAGCATGTTCTCCATAGAAAGCTGTACAGGGAAATTGAGCCATTATTGTGTAATGAACAGCATGGGTTTAGGAAGAAAAGATCAGTACATACCAACTTACTGACGCTGGTAGACTATATTTCGTCCAGACTCGATTGTGGCACACAAGTAGATGTACTGTATTTTGACTTCCGGAAGGCGTTTGATAGGATCAACAACGACATACTTCTAGAAAAGCTCAGTGCTTTGGGACTAACGCCGGGTTTCCTTCGTTTTATGGCAGATTTCCTTCGTGATCGACAGCAGTTTGTACGGCTGGGTTTTTATGACTCTTTACCTTATCACACGCGTTCTGGAGTCAGCCAGGGATCGGTCATTGGCCCCTTACTCTTTACATTAATGATAAATGACCTTCCCACAATCATAGAGTATGCAAAGTGTCTTTTATATGCTGATGATTTGAAACTATACATGGAGATTAAAACAATAGAAGACTGTTTCCGGCTGCAGAAAGATATAGATAAGGTATACGACTGGAGTGTTAAGAACAAGATGGAGTTCAACTCGTCAAAGTGCTTTCTAATGACTTTTGGGCGCAAGCGACACCCGATCGAATTTCATTATAGGTTGGGCAAGGATATAATATCGCGTGTAACATTTATGAAAGATTTGGGTGTCTTGTTTGACCGTGAACTCACGTTCAATAGTCATATAGCCACGGTTGTCAAGGAGTCCTACAGTCGACTAGGTTTTGTGCTTCGGAACTCTCGAGGATTTCAAAACATTGAAGTTATTAAGCTCATTTTCAGTGCCTTGGTTCGAAGCAAACTAGAAGCCAGCGCATGTGTTTGGCATCCGCACGAGGACAAATACACTCTAATGTTGGAGAAAGTTCAAAAGGCCTTCCTTAGGTATCTCTATAAGCGGAAGTTTGGATACTACCCTTATATGTATCCAACAGACTTTTTACACGGTACCCTGGGATACAATTCGTTAGAAGTTAGGAGAGCCTATGACCAGCTTGGTACAATGTGTAAAATTCTGCGGGGACAAATCGATGCACCAGAGTTAACCGAGCAGCTTAGTCGCTTGTATGTACCGGACAACTATCGTCGGTGTAGGAAGCACAAACTGTTTGCTGTGCCGTTGTGTAGAACAGTTGCGCACAAGAGTTCGCCTATACCGCGTTCCCTCGCCACCCTCAACGCTCTTCTAGATGTTCAGCCCGAATGCGACCTGTTTGCGGGCGAATGGAGGAATATAATGGCCGATTGCCTCAAATACTGCGAGACAACCTCAAAAAGGCAATCCAGTATTTATAAATAATTAGATTAATATACTTATATATATATATATAAGTATATTAATCTAATATATATATATATATTTAATTATTTAATTATTTTCTTCTTATTTTTAATTATTGATTATTGTTTTGATTTCTATTTCATGACTTAAATAAGTTCTTTTTTAATGTTGTCATTAGTGTAATTCGAAAATTGACGGTGCTAATTGACTAAAATAAATAAATAAATAAAATGGCGGAATATATATTTTTTTCATTTGAAAAGATATTTATAGCTACTTTCAGATTGGTCCTATAGACCTAGCCATGTTTGAACTGACTGGAATAAAGTATTGTTTTTAATTGTACTTGTTTGTTGCCCCGTTAGCTAATTTGGTGGTAGCTCTGTTTCCTGATCAGTGGGGTATGGGTTAGCCCTCCCAGGACAAACATTTGTGTAATGAACAAAGATGTTTCTTCTGTGTCTAGGTTATCCTTATCCTACGTTATCCTTATCCTACCTATACATAAGTATTTATTAGCAAAAAATAAAGGATATTATGTATTACCTGGTTCTGATAGTACTAGCTTTGCTTAGTTTGAGACTAGATGGCGCTGTGAGAAATGTTCCCCCGATCTTTTTTTATTTATTTTTCTTGACATATGGCATTACACTTTGTGCATTTTACTAGTGTCACTAGTGTCAAGTACATTTCTATATTATCAAGACTGATGAAAAATTAACCGGACAATATGCGCCAGATGAAAAATATACTGATACCAGACACTGGCAAAATTGTGGCAACACCGCAGAAGCCAAGAAGAAAAAGTTGAAGTTGAAGATGAAAAATTAAGTGACATAAGTTTTTTTCGTAGTCGTTATGCAAAGTAAGTAAGAGTCAAATGGAGTAAAGTAGGAGATCATTATGAGGAAACCAGTGCATGATATTAGGTTACTCTCAAAATTTGATAACCCATCACATTTCCTCATGATGTTTTCCTTCACCGGCAGCGTGAACCGACCGTGGTAACCACTGAGCTATCATCGCTACATTAGAGACGTAAAAACAAAAAAAGCTAAAGCTATGTAACTGTTAATTTCTACCAGTAACCCACAATAGGCGCGAACATTGAATCTCGTAACGTATGACATGACAGCTCCATACGCGGAAACAAATTCACGAATTGAATAGACCTTTCATGAGATAATGGATTATTTTTAACATTGTTTGCTTTGAATTGATCGCTACAGTGACGGTTAATATAACAAAACATTAATTGAAAAATACATTTATGTTTTATATAGATAGATTATATATGTATATTTTATGTAATAGTAATGAGCCGAACGAGACGCTCTCCTGATGGTAAGAGATAACGCCTGTCCATGACCATTCAATGAAGTATTTTGATGGGAACGCTTATTCATCGCAGATCACTGATATAGACTACAAAATGGCTACTGTTAACACTGAAATTAAAAGTGTCATACCTATATCAATCAGTTATGATTTAAATATGGAATACGGTTGCAAGGACGTGTCACTCAAAGCGTCTATTTTTGAAAATAAAAACAAAAAAAATCGGATCGGGACGCTTGAAGTTATTAGGTCACATCCTCGTCAGATCGCTTTTGTACTCAATTGACATTATATCGGACCTTTTCTAAGGCTGGAGATAAATATTAAAACATCAAAATGTAGACAACTAGGATGATTTCGCTTTTAGCAGTAACGCCGCCACTTGTTTTGCTTTCTGTTTATTTTTTAATGTTTTTGGTGTGCTCAATTAAAAATCTGTCTACCTATCATTTCACATGCACGATTAGGAAAAATTGCAAATATAAAATTGCGAAGTAAATTAAAATCAGTTTATTTTTGTGAAAATAACAATGAAATTTTGTAAATTATACACGCAATCTGTCGGACTCCGGACAAGGAATTCTGGGAAAAATGGGGTAAGACAGAGATCTACGTTCCGATAATTTTCATAGCTCATACGCTAACTGTATATCTACATATGCACACAAATATGTCAAGGCTTTACGTGACTTATATAAATCAAGATATTTGTTAACGTCTAATTCTCGGATGTCAAGCGAAACTTTTGGATCCATGTTTTACGTAACGTTACATCTATATATTTTTACTATTTTAAATCTGTCAGGTTCCTTCTAGGTAAGCGTGTTCCATCTTAGACCGCATCGATGCTTCACATCAGGCAGGATGTGGTCAAGCGCGAACCTATTCAATATAAAAAAAAAAAAAAAATCTGTCATGTTTTTTGCTGATTTTGAAATAAAATATCGAAACAAATGTACATTATGGAATATTAGAGTAGAAGACAAGAGAGAAGACGCCAATGACACGAAACATTCTGCATATAACTGCCTGAAAAAATAAAACAAAATGATTGAAATTCCGTACAAACAAACACCTAATTACAGATTATATCCTGTCTGTCTAAAAATAACAATGGACAACACTTTATTGTGACATTAAAAAAACAAATTTCAATTAGGTACATAAATAATATATACAAAAAGAAATAACATAGATAAAAAAATGGACACAAAGAACGAAAAGAAAGAAAGAAAGATATAAGTTTTTGTGTGTCAGTCATCAGTCTGAGAGTGCGTTTTAGATCTGCATAACCTAATACCGCCCTGCCCAGCTTCTATCATATAGCTCGGGGCTGTAAGAAGCGACACCGTTTCATAAGCAGTTGATGTTCCAAAAGTCGAACTAAACGGTTGCATCAGAATTTGCTGCCCGAGTAGATCTTTACAATATGGGTGCTTTCCGGTTGTGAGTAAATCAATTTCTTCTAGGTAACCGTGTTCCATGATAGAGGTCAAACGCACTCCTATTTTTTACCCTGTAAAATCTGGCTTTATTGGACCAAGAAAAGTTTCCACAAACTATAAGTATAACAACTGATATTCATTAAATTATTTAGAAACATTGATTTGGGTCAATGATTCTAAATATAGTTATGAGTGTTAATGGCATTTTGTTTCTGGCTAAGAAAACTTAACAAGATTTTACCAGCGTAGCGTGTAGAAAAATAGTGCGAGAAAACGGTTAACTAACTCACAGGAAGTTAGCTTAGGGTTCTGTCGGGCACGAACTAGTTTGAACCGGGTAGGTACATGAAGATTTTGTCGAAACTGGGCCGCATTAGAGCTGAGAAAAATGACGAAATCAAGATAACATCCATTCCAGGCTAGGTGTGCTTTACCATCTTCGACCACACCTTCACTTAACATCAGGTGAGCTGTGGTCAAACAACTAGCCTGTCAACCATAAAAAAAAAAAAAATTATGAAAATATTTTCTACGCAGTTTCATCAGCGATTTCCGGGAAAAACTACCCTGTATGTTAGTTCATTTGGTACAATATTTTCTTCCGGAGCTGTTTCCATTCCCACCAAGTCAAACATTGTGACGATGAATTTTTATTATATGTTTAGGTGTAATATATTTATAAAAAAATAATTAATTATTCTTTCAGTTATATGGTACCCATAGTACAAGCTTCGCTTAATTAGGGGCCAGATGGCGCTGTGTAAAATGTCCGACGACATTTATTTAAAAGTTCTATAATATGTTAATCCAAGTTATAACCTAAGAAACTTACCTTACCTACCTGAATACCTTTAGGATGAAAAAAAAATGTGAACTAAATCAACTGTGACCTGAGTCCATCCCTGTTTGAACTAGCAGAGAGGTCGCAAGGACTTATACTATCTGTGATGTAGAGCATAAGGGTCACAAGACAAACTCCTTAAGTCTACAGATTTTGAATACAATGAATATAACATAAGGTGTTTAGGCTCTCAGTAACAAGTCTTAAGTTGTAAATTGATTAAAGAACCACAGCTTAATCTATGTAAGTTTAACTTAGTAAGATGACATTACAAGTTATAAGAACTCACTACTCCATGTTGTTTGAATTCATATCTACGCTATTAAAACTTTAAATTCATGCAAATATCTACTCTATAGTACTTACTGGAAATCATTCTTGCAAACTTGTAAATATTATACTTAGACTAATAATTACCCGCGACTTTATCAAAATAGGGGATGAAGCTTGTATGAAACTTCTTCAATTTTGAAGCAATCTCTTGATTGTTTCAGTCTTGATTGATAGCCTTTCTGTCCTTGTAACTACAATGTTTCCTCTACACACCCTTGGCTAAAATGTAGAAACGAAATACCGTTGCACGTAACGAGGCCATATAAGATTCATTTTCTTCACAAATCAGCAGCAATGGAAATCGTTTTATCCAAATTATCTTGTAAATATGGCGGGAACATTGTAACTTATAACAATGAGATCGGAGACTCGCACAACGTGTTCTCATGTTCCACTCTCACATGGTTGCCAAATTGTAAAATTTATTTTAATGCTGTTTTATTTTATAATTAATAGGCATGGTAATCACATTTACATGTGAAATCTAAACCCAACCGGACCGGAGGAAAGCGTCCTATACTATTTTGTAATTTTTTTCCTGGCATGACAATTTAGAAATTTTCGTCGTTTCCTTACCAAAATGTTAAAAAAACTTTGCTTTCAAGTTACCGTTTTCGCCCGCCATTTTCTTCTATATGTTTTTTGTATCGCATTCTGTGCATAACCTAGCTTACAGCTCTGCCCAGTGCCCATTCTATTATAGCAGCCTCTAAAAAGCGACACTGCTTCATAGTTAATTTTCAAACGATTCGCTTTCACTTATATTGTACTAACTGCTAAACAATGGATTTTGCTGCGTTATTCTAGGCACATACTGAATCCCTTAAAGTTGCGAGTGAATCGGTTTCTTTTAGACAAGCGTGATCCACCGTAGACTTCATCTCAGCATTTTCGCTTAACATAGTCAAACACAAGCCAATCTGTCATATAAAAAACGTCCTGCAATATAATAAAATCTTGTAACCAGAGATCCATAACTTCTTACAATAATAACCAAGTTTAACTACGCGTATATCGACATTTTGCGGAATTTTAATTCGTTTGGTTTTCACATAAAGACAACCCTATTCGCAACAAACGGGCTTGGCTTTCCCGCCACGTTTACGCGCCATTTGATTTCTATCGATGAACGTATACGCTCGAGTAATTAATTTTCTTGGAACAATAAACGTTTACACAAACAAGTTGTGCTTTTACTGTTCTTTGTTGAAATGAATTCAATACACTGTATATTTCTAGTTGATCGAATGCTAAATTAATCGAAAGACACGACAAAGATTTTATATTTTATTTCTACTGTATGCATTTTGTGTCCAACTTATTAATTATTTGTACTTAGAAGAGAACTACAAAAGAAAGGAGTGTATGAATAATGGCAAACCACTTTGTTCTGTTGATGACTTTTATTCGTAATGTTTTTATGACCAAAAAAATGTTTTTGAGTGAATAAATTTCGTATTGTGTTATATTTTTTTTTTGTTAATAACCTAACAAGTGTTTAAACACTGATCTGCAGTTGAATTGATAAAGACTTGCCGACACCGTACCGCTTGATTACCGTATTTTATTTGTCATAGTTTGACTTTTTTTGTAAGCTCTCGTAAATGTTTCCTCACCGTTTGGAGTCAGCAGTAACGCACATAATTTATAAAATGCCTCTAGATCTAAAAAAAAAATATCTCTAGATTAGAAACGAGATAGTCTCACAACTAGGCTGCCAAAATCCATTTATATTCACATAAACATCGTATATTCTTAAACTATCAAATGAGCTTAGAAGGTAATCCATAAAGTATGTCTATCTTTGAACTTCCACTGGACCAGCGGCAGCGTGAGTGTGGTGAAATGTTTTCTAATTAGGCTGATAAAGTCAACCACCAATAATAAATTTAATACCCGAAATTGTTGACTCTATAAACACCTATCTCAATAGCTACGTACCGATAGACACAATTTTAGTACGTCATAAAATTTATGCAAGTTTCCTGGTACAATTAATTTTTATGACGGTAGGTCAGTTGGCAAACGACACGCTTTCAGAACCCTAACTCAACGATTGTTAGCCTGTTTGCGGACAGCTAACAAACACTGTATTGTTGTCCATTTAGGAACTTGCAGTCGAGGAAAATAGGAGCCGGAATCGGAATCGCTTAGTTTTGCAATCAAACCAGAGAGTTTGGACGGCTACTGTAAACCAAAGTTGGTGAGTGCATAGTGTGACAAAGAGTAGTATCTAGCTCCTCTTAGCTATGATTTGTGTTCATTTTTACACTTGTCCGAATCACGCTTAATTAGGTCGAACGCTCTGATTATAGTCTGGTCACATTTTTTGGCCTTCTTCAAGGAATATAAGCGGATTAGGACGCACACAGCTTCGTCTTGCTTTTCATTTGTTTCCATAGTAAAATAGCTTTAGACTAATAAACCCACGTCAATTTCCATAGTTAATACAATTTATATCCAACTGATATACTGACAACCCTGTTGGTTTATTGGTAGTATGTCCACTTTAAGAGCTGTAGGACGTGGTTACAATTTCACCAGGACAAACATGTATGTGACGCTAAATGTTTGACTGTGTCTCAGTGTTTTGTGTGTATTATAAGTATGTGTGTATTTACAAAAAAGCTTGTTTATCAGTTTCTTATCGGATACATTACGGCGAGTGCGCACTGAAATTGTACACCTTGGTTCTACCTACTCCTTTTCATTACCGGTCTACTAGGCAGGAAGGGCCAAAGCGTTATCCAACATGGTGGTAATTCCCCACGTAGGTACGCACTAAATGCTTCTATCCAAACAATGACGATGACTGTGGAACTCTCTGTCGGAGTCTGTTTTTCCCATTAAGTACAATTCGGGTGTCATCAAATCCCAAATACCTACACATCCATAAAATATTAACTTAATTAGATAATATCCTGAACAAAGTAGGTAAAATAGTGATGCTGTTGTCCTATTTTCAAAATTATCTTTCCCGTATTGCAACATCTTTATATAAACCGAAACTTTAAAGACGACTCTTAAAATTTTACGCGCAAGATAACAAAGCGCTCACTTTCCTCCCTAGAGCATTCCCTTATCAAAAGTAGTAACGATAGTTCTCTCTCCCATTTACTAAATAGCTGTTGCAGTATTTTTTCAGCATTTGCGAGTGGAAAGTTCCGGGACAAATGTTCTGATTTATTTATGACTCTTTGTTGCAGTTGTAGATGTTTTTTCTATTTTAAATATTTTCGTTTTCATTTCTGTAAGATTATGATATTGGATCATGATAATTATTTGGTTGACCTTATCACACTTTATACTCTCTATACGTAGAATTGGGGGCTAGCATATGAGTTTGTGAATTTCACGTACAATTTACGAACAGTAAACGTACGTACGAGTAGTACGTAAAGTAAAACTAAAAGGCAATACTTTTTTTCATACATTTGACTATTTTTTACGGACTACGTGATTCTCGCATATTATTAGACTAGAATTATTTTTATTGTATCTACTTATGCGGGATTACTCACGTTTTATTAAATGTGTCAAAATCAAGTCAGTTTAAAAAAAATGCTAGAATCAACTATCACGCGACTTCATCTTGGCAAAATTTCTAGTTCAAACGATTAATACTTTGATTTTTTATACATATGTTTAAAGTTCATAAACATCTATAAGTAACTCAAACAAAAGTAAATAGATATAGGAAAACGATTAATATTAAAATTAATATAATTTCAAATTTAAATCTGCATGTCTTTGACTTCCAACGAATCACTGATCTGTCCACTTACATTTACTTTGAATAAAAATAGTATTATATCTATATCCAGTATAACATTTACTTCGGCTCTAAATATAACTTAGAAGTGCCTCTTGAATTAGTTATTTAAAAGATAATCATATTCCTAACGACACACTTAAAGCAGCAATGCGATTAGATCAAAAACATCATCTCATGTAGAGATCCACTAAGAAGTTCCCCTTATATCCACTAGAAAGGGGTGGATAGGCTATTCTTGATTAGGTACTCCTCAGTCATGCACGTTCTAGTATCTATTAAAATTTCAGTACGATTTTCTAGATTTGACGAAACAGACTAACTAAATTTCCTTTGATACACGTTGCTGTAGTTGAAATTCCAGCTTACGTTAAATATTTAAGTAGGGTCACTTTTCATCAAATTGTATCGTGGCTTTGTTTAAATTGAAGAGTAACCCAGCTTTTATGTGTAACCTAGAAACTCTTTATTTAATATCTAATGAGAATATGGCCGGCCACTGTTTACGATATTCGTTGACACTGTTTAATGGGTTTATTAATTAAGCGTGGTATAACAAAGTTCTGAATTATTAAACAATTACTCTTGCAGCGAGTTTACTATAGCGCTGGTGTAGTAGAGCAACTATTCTATTATAAGCCAGTTAGCCGATAGTAATATATTTAAGACAAGTAGAAAGACTGCATAATGCCTTTATACATGGTGAATTTTTCTTGAATACGTGCTGAACGTGCTGACTCTAAATTTATCATTGAACAAAAGGAATGAAACAAAATACCGGATTACTTGGTCCTGTATTTGGATCAGTGAGAATGACTCCATAGTTGGTAACCAACATGCTAGTTGAGTTAACCGCGTTCATTTTGAAATCATCTATAATTTTTTTGAATATCTAGGAAATGATCGAAGGTCTTTATAGGTATACAGGTATTTCAACTGAAGATACAATCAAGATGCAGAAGGATTATCATTAATTTGTGGCAATTAGAGCTATTGGGCCGCCTTACACGTTCAATCATGATCACGATCCGCGATCCGCGATCCGCGATCATGATTTCAAAATTTCTAGATATTATGCGATCCGGAGCATCAGTCCGTCAATCCGCTTCGTACACGATCAGTCTGGATCGCGATCATTGATCGCGGATCGCGGATCGCGCGCTACGTGTACGGGCTGCCATAAAGTTTCCATCTTTAGACGCCAATAAAAATTGGCTTGAGAACATACATAATGTAATTATTTTTTTTAAATATTTAGTTTTAAAAGAATTATGTCAGTAGTTTCCGAGAAAAAAGATTGTATTCAAGTTGACCTATATGACAATATGATTAAATTTGCAACTAATAAAAGTGGCCACGTTAATATAATAAATAATGGAGTGAAGTTAAAATGGCTCCAGCTTCGTCTGGGCTTCCTCGTCAGATTAATGGCAATACAAACAATACTGGTAACACTCTGCAAATAGTTATTCAAAGCGCATCCCAAGACAACGAAATCATGGATGTATTAAGAATTGAAATTGAGGCGGCAATTATTATTTTTGCAGTTAAATACAGAGTCCAATTAGTTAATAAATTTTATTCAAAATGTTAAAGTTGTGGTACCTTTTGAAATAAGCTGGCTTTTAATCTATGATGAACCTACTTATTTTTTACTCACTTCTACACACCTGATATTAAGTGGTGGTGGGGCTGAAGATGGTAAACACATCTAGCCTAGAAGTGAACTGTCTCTTATGTGAGGCTGTCAAAACACACCGTTAGATGCTTGGCATATTTTCAACTTTAGGGTGGTAGCTAGCCAGCCGAGTACTAGAAAGTACCCTACCGCCATGCTATGGTTTCCTCACGATGTTTTCCTTCACCGGTAGTTCAAGCTCATTGTTGGAGTTTAAGCCCCCGCGCTTCAGCGTGTGAACCGACTGCTCTAACCACTGAGCTATCTAATCTAATCACTACATTATTTTATTGCCTTGTTTTCACATGTAATATACCTTTGTATGAGTAGTTATTTCTTAGTTGGTTTCAACGGTCAACAGTATAAATAAAAAATAAACATCGTAGGACTATACATACAGCGCCATCTGGCTCCAAACAAAGCAGAGCTTGTGTGATGGCAGTCAGATAACTGATAGAATGCATAATACTGTATGTTTGTACATACAGAACACCCAGACACAGAACAAACATTTGTTTATTCACAAAATGTATGCCCTGAGTGGGAATCGAACCCATGCCCTACAGCTCTCAAGGCAGATATACTACCAATGAGCTAACGGGGCTTTCGTATAGACACGAAATTTAGTTTTGATTGCTCGTTTTAAATTTCACTTACAAGAGAATTTGCACATACAAGAGCTCGTGTAAGTTATTTTTTATTATTTCTCTACAACCAAAAATTCCATGGTTGCATTACTCCATGTTATTTGCTTCTGCTTGTTATTCAGCGTGGTTCTTCTCGCAAAATGTCTGAGTTCAATTAACGATGACGCTATTTATATTCATCCCATGGATTATCCCAGCTTTATTTCGATTTATTTGCATGTTTGTCTGTATAACTTTATTCACAGTCGGAATCTTCACAAAGTGTTTCAACGTTAATTTTCAGAAAACATACATCTTATTGTTACTTTAGCGTCGCATTTAGGTGTACTTAATTTAATTGTAAGAATACTTTTATGTATTTCAATTAATAATGTTATGTAATTTAAAACACAAATGCGCTTACGCACAGATAAGCGCACATAGGCATCTGTCTTTACGTTATGGTAGAGTAGAATATACATAATAATCAAGGCATTATTCACTCAAAAATAATTTCTGTCGTTTAAAATTATTGGTTTTGTCTTAAAAAATTAAAAGTCTATATACGCCCAGCAGTAGAACAGTTTATAAAAATAAGAGTGATCTGAGTAACTCTTTAATTATAATTTGTAATAAACTAACTGCATCCCGCGGTGTTACCCGCTACATGTTTTCGGTATAAAAAGTATCCTATCTATTAATCCAGAGCCTCGGCTAATCAAACCAAATTTCATCCAAATCTGTTCTGTAGTTTTCGCCTGAAACAGTAACAAACATTCATCAGTTATCTGACTTCCATCACACAAGCTCTGCTTAGTTTGTGGCCTGATGGCGCTATGTATATAGTCCTACGATATTTTTTTTTTATTTATCCATCCAAACTTTCACATTTATAATGCATATAAGTAGGATAGAGTAAGACACATAACCATCAACATAGGTAAGTAACTACGTAGCTCTTAAAATCGCGTTGCATTTGTCTCATTACTTTTACATAAAATAAAATGTAGGTACATAAGTTTTAGCATGGTTGAATCAACAATTTAACTCATAAATAACGGTAAATCACAGCAAAGAATAAAATAAAAACTATATTTTACTCGTATCACGCCAACGATTTATAAAAGTTGGCATTCCTCCAACAGCAATACGAAGTTAGTGGTCACATTTCATGAAAAAGTTTCTCAACGATTTTTCTCATATTAATATTTTTTTTAGAAAATATTACTTACACTTTTTGGCTAGTGACTAAAAAGTTTTAAAAAAACTGTGTACATCCCGACAATGTACGGAAAAGTAAAGAAATACATGGAAGGAGTTTGCCTATGTCACTCGGAGCATAATAACAAATCGATTGGCACACTATTCATTAAAATCGTATGAGTAGTTTCTGCGCTACGGAGAAACACACATACAAACATATTGACGTTTGTCGTATTCGGTTAAAAAGAGGAAAACAAAGTAACCGTCTACCGTTTGGGGTCAGATGGCGCTGTGTGTAATGAATGTCCTACGATATTTACGATATTTACCTATCATTATAATTATCATAATTATATTTATCATAATTTATGATAATTATCATAGACAACAGTCACTACACCTTATTAATTTATTGCACAAAAAGTGTTATTTTATCAATGAAAAAATTAAGGATTTCGTAACATCGCATAATTGTATTAGTAAAAAAAATTTTACCAACTACAGAACAATCACGCAGATTGGTTGGTCGCTTTGCACAAACTTTTTTATTTTGAATTTCTTTTCTAGATACCTACACATAATTTTTTGGTGACGTTCATATTATATTCTTGTAATATTTGCAATGTTTTTGATGACGTTAGCATCCCGTAGGTTCATTGGGAATCAATTTAGATACCTACCTATACAGGATACGAGTACGAGTAGTTCAATGAAGGAACTGCCGTCGTATTTTTAGCACACAAATAAAGTAGCTCATGAAAATTGTAACCTTAGATAATTTACTTTTTCTCAGGTACCTGAGATCTGTCTTCACACCCTTGGTTGAATTTGTATATAGACACATTTTCATAATGATTTTACTTAACAAATGCTTATTTTTCGACTACATTTTCATCTCATGAGGACAGAATCATACTATATTTTATTTAAATGTTAGCCTGATATCTACAGAGAAAATTCTACTGTGATTGGTTCCAATAAAATCCGCACATCACAGTAAAATTCCTAGAAAACCAATAAACTTACATATATCGGCTTCATTCCTTTCATATTTTATGACCTAGGCTAGTGAAGGCGAGACGGACCTAAGAGATTCCATTTGCCTCAAAGTTTTACCAAGGGCACACTCTACAAGTATATACTTGCCTCTATAGGTCTCTATTTTTAACCGACTTCTTAGAGAAGGAAGGTTGTAAAAACAATTTATTAACAAAACACCAATTTTTTTATAAATAAACAGTCAAAAAAACTCTAGCTTTGAAAAAAAAATAATGGGGCGACGACGCGACTCTTTCCGTCATAACTTCATTGCCACGTTGCAAGGCAATACTTACGCGTTGGGATAAATAAGATGCTTCAGCAAATAAAATAAGTGTTATACTTGTATTTGTCATAATAATAGTTGTAATGTAACTACACCGCAGTGCGGATTACACACAGTACCCGTGTCAATAGGGTCCGATAATTCATCATGTAGGACAAAGTGGGCCAACACGGACAGTATAAATTAGATCGGTTTAGAATCGACGGAGAAGCAGATTTATCGGCATTACCCGCGACGGTGACAACTTCTTGCTGGGGCTACGATGATAGAAAGTTGACAAATTGCTTGTTGTGCCAATAATTTTTTTTTAATATAGAAGTAAGGAGGTAAAAATGAACTCCTGACCATAACAATTGCAGCGATACACAGTTTTTTTTATGTAAAAGTAATGAGACGTACTTGACGCTCTCCTGATGGTAAGAGATAGGTAACGCCTATCCATGATCACTGCAGCGGTACACAGAACATAGAGTAGTAAAACATCGCTGCATCGCTGCTTTAGCGCTCATTACTTTGAGACTTTCAATGGACTAACCATTGAAACTCAACAGCCCTAATTATAAATATAATTGTGGGTATTGCTGTAATCTTTTACAAAATAAAAAAGTTAGTATTAGTTTGTTTTTATTTTTTAGTTAAGCAAATAAATACGGGCATTATTCCACTAAGCCCAAACAAGGTTAGGTAAATTATATTACGGAGTTTCGGTATCTACTTTTACTTTCCATAGATAGTTAATTACTAAGACTATTCTAGTGACATTAAACACCACTGAAAAGTCACAGAAAAGCAAAATACGCGATTTCCTTTACTTGGGTGGCATGTTTTTTTCTAGTTATGTTAATGAAATTTTTATGGCTTCAATCGGAAAACATATCCTTACAAATAAAAAAATCCAAATCGCTTTGTAAACGAGTTCTTACTTTGAAATATTCGATGGTATGGAAAAAGAGTCTTATTAAACTGACCAAAATGACCAGCTCTAAAACATTAAAGAAAAAACGTTTTAAGTGCTTGTTTATTTTTCTTCATTTTGTTGGGGGTCGAATGACGTTTTTCTAAGGCAGACCTATATTTTAAACCATGATTTAAACAAAAACGAAGAAGCAGAATAATACAAAGTTCTTGATAACTACAATTTTTTCCCAAATGAATTTCAATTCAAGTCATAGAGCAAAAAGTAGTTATCATAACATAAATAAATAACATACTACCTATTACTATAGGTAAGTATTTTGATTGAAACTTACTTATTAATGTTTCCCTTTAGCACAGAAATATGCAATTAGTTCAGGTCGCCCGTTAGCTGTGACGGCAGCAATCGAGTTCTCCCACAGCGGGGTGTACTCGTAAATCATTAAATTTAGTTCCGGATGACATTTCCGTTTGAGTCCGCCTTTCAGTTTAAAGCCTTTTCACATTGAACCAAGCTTGAACAGTTTTAAGGGAAGGAAATCAGAAAATTGTATTTAAAATGTATTTCTGTTCAATGTTTAATTGAGTTTTGTAAGGGTAGTACCAACTACTTATAAAAGAAAATAATTAATTTCCTGAACGTAAGCAAAAGAACGTAATTTCCTCAATTAGTGTTACCTACTAAAGGTACTAAAAATGAATATTAGTCAACAATAGGAACTTGAAGTCTCATAAAGTAATAGCTGCAAGAAGGATCGACGATAAAGGTGCCTTTCCACCAGAGATATGCTTATGCTAAGTTGCTATGAATGCGTTTGGCATCCACCCATCATATTCATTGGTTCATATCGCATATCGCATCACTGGTGGAAACGGGTTTAACTAAGTTATGTTTTTTATATGGATGGATGCATGATCTGGATGCATGCTCTGGATGCGTGCTTGGGATGGTCGTGAGCGGTGAAGCTATGTGCAGAGCAGAGTACCTACATACTACCTACATGTAAGCGTGCGTTTGTCATTGAAAGTAGACATGCTATAGCGCATCTTACTAGCCCGCTACATAGCTTAGCATCAGTAGAAACGGTCACATAGTTTCGTAGTATATCTTCAACATCCTCGCAGCATAATACATCTTTGGTGAAAAGGCACCCTAACGATACTATCGCGGGTCGAATCATTAGTCTAAACGTGTTCAAAGATCAAACTAGATTTATGAAGTATTGAAGCAGATGGTATAGCAATTAAGATACATATACGGCTGCAGTGCAATAAGGCAGGCTGGGAACTGAACCTATAGTAACAAATTAGAGATTTTGACATAGGTATTATACAATTACAATTTCATTGCTTTACGATTTTTGTAATTTACATTCGGACACAATAAGGTCTTTTGAGTAAAGTCAAGACGACCTACATAGATCATTTATTCCTACATTCCAGTCAGATACAAATAAACTTTTAATTGTATCATCTAAATATGTGTTTTATATGGATATGTACTTGTTAAGTACCTATATACTTTTATATATGAATTTTATGTTGGAAATTTATACCTTCATGACGTCGAACTGCTTGTTATAATGTGAAAGTGCCGTTATTGAAATGTCTAGGCCGTCCCGATACGGAGAGATTCAATTTTCTAATACAAACATCGAATGATCCGTTTTCTAATCTCACTGTGCCAACAATACCTAAAATTTTTGGCTGTTATACAATTTTCATGTGAAATCGAGGATTAAAATGGATTGTGTTATACTTGTTTCTATGGGCTTCTGCCAGTTGTTTTGCCCAAGCAATATTTAATGTTAAAATCTTTCCTTTGGGTTTGTAGTTTCGTTTTAAAGCTTATTAAAGTGTAGAGAGAAAATGGTACGGGAAGCCTTATTAAACAGGAATTTTACATAATAATTTTGACCTGAAAACTATTGTGGAATTGTTATTGTTTTGTAGACTACTTCGATGCTTTTGTAGGTACAATTGTTTAAATATGCTCCAAATAGGTATTTCTATCACAGACGAAATTACTTCGTAAACAAATCTGTTCGGTAGACGTAGAATACTCAAAATAGAGTAAAAGACAAACCGTGCTGGACTTTCATGTCAGAAATTTGAAATGCGACCAATCCCGCTATACAGACTTTCAAAAATACTGCCGGGTCTCAGGGAGTTTGAAAAATTGCTGCTTTGCAAAAAAAGAACAAAAAAAACATTATTACGTAGGTTCCGTTGCTACAGAGAGGTTTTTTCAGAGGGTTATTTTCTACAGCTACATTTTTCAGGCGGATGCAGTTTCAAAGGATTCTTTTATGGTTAATAGGCTAGGTGTTTGACCACAGCTCACCTGATCTTAAGTGACGGTGTGGCCGAAGATGGTAAACACACCTAGCTTGGAATGGAACTGGCTCTCAAGTGAGGCTGCCGGAACACACCGTTAGATGCTTGGCGGCAGATATTCAACTTGAGGGTGGTAGGTAGCCAGCCGAGTACTAGAAAGTACCTTACCACCATGGTATGGTTTCCTCACAATATTTTTCTTCACGTTGGAGTTTGAACCCCAACGAACGCTAACCACTGAGCTATCATCGCTACCAAATCTCTTCTAGACAACTTTTGGATGGACAAAACTGATGGCACAGCTATTAAGGGTACTTTGTAGTAGGTAACTAAAAAAACAGTTACAAAAATGTATGTTTTTATAAATTACACAACTTTTCACTTACATTAGGTTCAAAAATTATGATAAGTAGGTAATATGAAATTTCCTTTGTTGAAAGTTATAAAACGCAAAATTCATAAATTTTAATTAAAATAACTATGGCGTGGTTCAGGTTTAATAAGCTTATAATAATAATTAAACGATCATCATTTAAATAAAGCATTATATTATGGGCTTATCTTTATTATATTGAAATATTAATGTAGGTAATGGTTGTTATTTTAGGTATCTCTAGAATTGTGGTAAATACTCAGAAAATTTAAATACGCTAAAAGTTGCTATTTCAAATTGAGTGTGTGTCGTGACAAACACACCGAACCGCAGCATTATTTAATATTAAAATAAAACTCTCTGTAATACATTTATTTTAATTTAATGTTTGGCCACCAACTCGCCTGATGGAAAGCGATCGTGCGGCCGAGAATCGAGCACGCTGATCTAGAAGAAATCTATTCACTCTAGCCTTAAAAACGTCCAAATTGTAGTTTATAGGAAACAGAGATGCCGGTAATGAGTTCCATTCATGGGCTGTACGCATCAACAAAGTAGAGCGGAATCGCTGCGTACGAGGTAGGACGAGTACGTGCTGGGAACATCCACGACGAAAGGACCATAGTGTGTCGTTCTTTTATATGTCTTGTGGTGGAACGGAGAGGGTGGGATAAGATCAAAGAGCTCCAGTTCTGCGCACACTCCCCGAAATGTATCCGGTAAAAAATAGACAGATATGTTAAGATCCTATATTAAGACCTTGTCCTGTCAAGAACAGTCATAAATTTATTCCTACAAAGAGATGATGATGACATCATCATCATCATCATCATCATTTCAGCCGTAGGACGTCCACTGATGGACATAGGCCTCCCCCATTGACTTCCATTTTGTAGCGATGATAGCTCAGTGGTTAGCGCGGTAGGTTCGCATGCCGAAGGGCGTGGGTTCAAACCCCAACAATGAGCTTGAGCTGCCGGTGAAGGAAAACATCGTGAGGAAACCATAGCATGGTGGTAAGGTACTTTCTAGTACTCGGCTGGCTAGCTACCACCCTTAAGTTGAAAATCTGCCGCCAAGCATCTAACGGTGTGTTCCGGCAGCCTCACTTGAGAGCCAGTTCCATTCCAGGCTAGGTGTGCTTTACCATCTTCGACCACACCTTCACTTAACATCAGGTGAGCTGTGGTCAAACAACTAGCCAGTCAACCATAAAAAAAATAAAAAATAAAGACCGGTTGGAAGCGGCTCGCATCCAGCGCGTTGCTGCGGTCTTTACTAGGTCGTCTGTCCACCTTGTGGGTGGACGTCCTACGCTGCGCTTGCCGGTCCGTGGTCTCCACTCCAGAACATACATACATACATTGAAATTATGAGTGTGTGCTAATCCAGGGTGTCAGCTACCTCCATACCAAATTTCTATCGAAATTGAAGTGAAACAAAAGTGTAACGGCGAAAGTAGCTCGGGTAGCCAATGCCATTGTTTAGCGGTTCGTACGATGAAGGTGGAATCAAATCTAATTTTCTATTGTCATAATATCATAAATGGTGTTACTTTCTTCTACTTTCAGGCAATTTTGGTCTAACACTGGCCACTACGTAATAGGGAGGTAACCTGTACATGGTGTTTTTTAACTAAATTTTAGTATTTCATGATGAGACTTCTCGTATAGGGGTGACCCATGTTAAACCCTATAATAAGATGTGACTGAACGCAAACCTATTCCTACCTATGAATTTAAAAAACAGTGTAATCTCTTTGTTTACGTATTCAATATCTTTGACAAATAAGTTTAGAAGCTCCTACTAACTCCATTCTAAAAGGTTCATTGTAGTTGTTTTAAAAGTTAATCTGTTAATTACACCGTAAACGACAGTCCTCTGTTTGTGCTAATCGCAGTTCGCAAACCATCGTATGAAAGTTAAGCCAATGAACCCCTTTGATATTAATTAAGATGAAGGGCCCGTTTCACATTTATTAAGTTTGTCAAAGAGCTGGTTGATTAAAACCAAGTTGTACACAATTAATGGTCTTGGTGAAAATTTAAAGTTCCGCGTATTTTCATTATCAGTTCGCGAGTTCACCAGTGTTTCGGGAAAATTTGTTGGTAAACGGACCTTTATCACATCCTGCATCTTCATTTGCTTTTATTAAGGCAATGTTACGTCCAAATTAAATTCTTCTACTTAAATAGTTACCATGAAAATAATACAGTCGAATTGGATAGCTAACAGAAAATTACGTTGAGTGTTCTCGTCACATATCTCATAAAGCCTCAAGGCGAAATTATTTAATTATACATGCATATATAAAATTCTGTATAAATAAAGGAAGTTAATATCCTGAACTATATCTAACTCATTACAGTTGCTGTTTTTTGTTTACCTATTACTATCATACCTCGCAACTGTGCTCAACCGTAATATTAGCTTTTAGTTCGGGATTACGATTTAGCACAAGCCTAACTATTATCCTTAGCTAATGGTTAAATTACTGCATCAACCCAAAACAGCTAGTGTTGTTTACAGAGAATCGCGATGGCGATGCAGAAATTGTGTTAACACAATACTAGCACATCTAGTTGATAAATAAATTAAAAAAATAGGGTGGAATAAAAGGTGACGTCACTAATATCAAAAGAACAACTTTAAAATGTTGATTTTCTTTCTTATTCTTTTTGTACATTTTTGTTAGTATAAATTTGTAAATATATAGTACCTATACTTACATTAGTAGTTATTCTAGGTTTTTTATGCTTACTGTTTTGTACTTTTTGTTTATTGTTTAAATATAGGTACACTGTATAATGTTGTGTAAATGAAACTTATTAGTAAAATTTTAATTTACGTAGATTTAAACTTTAATTTTATAAATATTCTGTACAAAATAAAACAAAGCAATGACATAGGTACCTTACGTTTCGACACCCCAACACATAAAAGTCCAGTAATTCTCCTGAAGGAACTGCAGTTGTAACAAAACTGTACAACCCACCCATTCAAAGAACTCGGTAGCGTAACTAGGAGGGGGCTAGTAAAACCAAGAAAGTGGACGTCATTCGCGGAACAGAACTATTGTATATGCCGATCGTCATTTTAAAATTTTCCCTACCTATGATACAGGTTTTTAATTCTATATCTTAAAAAAACGTGAGTTTTATTGTATTAGTAAAACAGAAACTTTATTGGAAAACATTTTTAGGATACATAATAATTAAATGGAAGATAAACATCGCACATCGGTAAGCGGGCGTATATATAACTTTATTGTACGAAATTGCCACTTATTTCTGCGAACTACCAAACAGTTGCCCGAGTGAGTGTTTCCCGATCGATAGGTGTCTTTGAGTCAAGATTTCGACTAGACAAGCTTGTTCGATCGTATATCGCATAGGTAACATGGCAGACAAACACATGCCTACAAAAAATAAAAAATGTACACACACGCAACTTTTTTTTCAGAAAAGTGGTTCAGTCATATGGCAAATTTTGTTTACTGCCAGTTACCTGTAGCCAGGACGCTAGTTACCTTAGCTACGTCACTGGGTGAAAGAAGGTGGGGGAGAGAGGCCAGGCATGAAATTAAACAGCTTGCACTAAGTTGTTAATCGTCTGGACCGCTGCCAGTGCCCAATTTGAAGGAATTGCTGACGACTCGGGAAGTTAAAGCAACTGCTAATTGAAAAGATGAAAGGTGAAACTATGAAGGCGATGTTACTTTATACGAATATTTTAATAATTGAATGAATATTACTTTAGATAAAATTCTTAGTAAATAATAGGTATTAGCTACGAGTATATAGTCGCAACAGTTCTACGTACTCATTATTTATATTATGCCTATACTAACTAACTTTAGTAGTTGCTAGGACATGATAAAAGAAGACTTATAGCCTTTAACTTAATCGTGGATTTAGATATATAGATAGATTCACTTTATTTTGCAAAAAAAAACCGAACAATATTACAGAAAACGTAATAATCTTATCGGCTAGTGCCCCAAGTGGAGGCCATGTTGCTAAAAGCGATCTCTTTTAGGCCACAAATCATGGAAAATAAAATACAGATTAAGATGAATTTACTCGTAGCTTATTCGGCAAGTTTATCTTAGAAAAAGTATCTTAGAACAAAGCCTAACAAAAAGTTTAGTAAACATTAGTAAAAACTTGGAACCTACTCAATAATTATAATTTGTGGTACGGGTCCCACGATTCGTTTTACTAATACAATAATATGAAATTGAAGAAATAAAAACTACGAACGAGGATTACCAAATTTTAATTCATGTTCAAATAAAAAGCCACTGGCTCCTGACACATAGTCTTAACCAAGTTCAGGAGCCTATCGATCACAATTTGTAAGGAACACGTTTTAATGTCAAATATTTTTACTAGTTTAGATTTTGATTTGACCTATGTAAGATTATCCTAACGTTGACTAATAAACTCTTTAAGTTTATTAGTCCCAATTCTCTAACATCCGGACAGAAAAAAAATCAGTTAGTATTCAATGTGATTTTAAAATGCACGGACGCATTCATCCCGATTTCCAATTCAATTAGCCTATACAAGCCTATTCAAATCACGCGCGCGTCGTACCAATACCTACCTAATCCTTTAAAACGCATCGAGCCCCGCGTTTCTAATTTTGAGTAGAAAATACATAAACGTACTCAGGACTTCCCTTCAAGACAAATTTATTTAAATTTAAACTTAAATAATTTCATTTTGAATTTCAACTTGCTCGTAATTAAGGCTAAAAAATTTAAACAAAAGTTGAAAAAGTAAGTAAATGAAAGCCTACAAGAGCCAACTTTCCTCTTTTTGTATTGTAAAATTGTAAAAAAAAAAATCTAACTAAAGTTGACAAAGGTCACGGAGCCCAGTGTCTGTGGAGCGTATAATTATAAATAAAAATAAAAAAGCCCACAAGAGAAAATAATTACATTTTGTTAGGTTTTTGTGCAGTTGTGAATTATAGATGTGTACGTATGCATTTTGTTTTTGTTTTTTTTTTGGTATTATTTTATGTAAAATTAATGAAATAAACGATATGCTCTCCTGATGGTAACGCATGTCCATGAACATTGCAGCGATACACATAACTTTAAGTAACAAAACAAAGTTTGGCGCTCATTACATTGAGACGTTCTATTGTTAGTTTCAACAGCCTTTCGCTAGTTGTAGTACTCTTCAAACCGGAACATTGTAATGTTTAAACACTAATACTTAGCGGCAGAATATCTGGTAGTGGTTCCATAATTTCAGTAAATAGATATCTGATTTTTTTAAAATTTCGTGGGTAATGTAACTAACTTAAAATTAGATGGAGAGCACTGAAACAAAATAGACCTAAGTACAGATAGTTCCAACAATAGAAATTCAATTTTTTGCAATTTTGGGGCAACTTACCCAAAATATTGACTCCATTGTCTAACGGGATTTCGGGATCACGTTCAGTAAAATAAAAAATAAAGTAAAAAGTGTCAAAATAATTATCACATATAAAGTAGGTATATCGTCGTAAGGTAAGTAAAAATTACTTTTCTTCATACGTAAATGTAATATTTAGTCATACATATGATGGACTGAACATAATTATGGCATTTAGCGTAGACGTGTACTCGTACTCGTATACCCCTGACACAATGACATGATAGTGAGTACCATAACATGGAGTGTATAACTGTCATTTCTAGAAGTAAATAGGTCTGCATGACATCCCCAATCAATTGTAGGAAGTATATTGTGTACCTGCTATGATGAGCAAAAAATATGCGACGTGATGAGCGTTTTGATTTCACATTTTTTATTCACACAACGGATGAAAATTCTCCGGAATCTATGTTCCCTGTTAGGTACAATATGGGTCTTCTTACCTACAGTAAATAGGTTTCTACTAAGTAAACGTGCTCCATCTTAGACCACACCTCCACTTAACATCAGGCAGAGCGTGGTTAAAAGCGAACGTATTTTGCATTAAAAAAAAATGTGTCTAAAACTTCTGTAAAATACCATACCTAATATTTTTTACACACTTTCCGTTTATCGGTAAATAAAATTTACTTTTTATGCTAATACAAGCCAAGGTATTTCATTGTAGATTCTGCTATACAAATATTTTATTGATAACACCAATGTTACAAGTCAATTCAAAATTTATAACAATGCCCTAAGCTGTTCTGCCTAAGATACGTACCTGATAACTTCCGATTGAATTACAGAGAGAGACATGTATGGATTGACACATTCATTCGCATTTAGAGCCTTTGCCTACTTCAAAATTAGATTTTCCACGTTGTATCTCTTTAACGTCAAATATCATCCTTTTTGCGGTTTAACTAATTTGAACAAAACTGTGGAAGAAGAAATAAAAAAGCTTTAATAAAATAATAAAAAACCTTTTTTCCTAAGATCATACATAATATCAGATATTCTACTGACAAGCAATAGAGTGTAAACATGTGTGTGTTCCAGTTTGAAGGGTACTCCAGCTAGCGAAATTACAGGGCCTTTGAAATTACCATCAAATATCTCTAAACTCTTTAGGTACTGTTTTAAACAGCAATGTAAAAACTACGCGACTGGGAGCATTTTTTCAGAAGCACATGATAATATGCGTTTGCTTAGTTTCGTGAGAGCCTGATATGAGTCGTAATATGAAGCACACAGTACAGTGCAGGACATTTCTTTGTTATGCAAAAGTTTTTTGGTTACCACTACAGTCTACAATTTTACATCATCAGGAGAAAGTGTACGTTCACCACATTACTTTTACATATAAAAGGTAAATATTTAACGCAGTTATATATTACGCCATTTATTTTCTTTTTTTAAAAGCGTGTTAAAACACTACAGTCATGTGAAGTAATTCAGTTGTTAATAAACGTATCTAAGTAAGTACTTTAACAACTCGAACAGCTGTAAGACAATGCGGGTGTGGGTAATTCTTAGTTCATTATGTGGCTGCCATGAAGGGTTCACAACTTACAAAGTTAGGACAACTCCATCTAATTTCCGTTTAACACAGATTTAACTAGACAATCGTAATTGAAGTGAATACACTTTCTTTGAATAAGTTTTGTGAGTAAAACTTACAAAGTGTTGTGAAAATATTATTCCAAATTATTATGTAGTCACAGGTCGAATCCCCCTCTTGAAGTTGAAGAACTGAGACTAAAACTGGCTAACTACTGTAGTTGACTAAAATTAAGATTGTTAAAAAATATTGATTGTATATACGACATATTATACGATCTACCTACCCCGACTTTATTCATTTATTTTATTCATAACCTTCGGTGTGCAATATAACTCCAAGAAGAGGTCTGCAATAAAGTAAAAAAGAAATGTATGAATAAAAACAAATAATAATAAAAACCTTCGCCTTATCATTTCCCGTATATAATTATCTACTTAATTACTATTACGTAAATAGTTAATTTTTCTGTCGATTTTTTTTACAGTAAAACTTGATCCTAAATATTATGAGTACAATTATGGCCCTAGTACACAGCATTGTACACCCCAAGTTATACCTTAGATATCGCGAACAATTTTGTTTCAAGTTACACAACAGGAACTCCCATACTTACCTACAGCGTAATGTAAATGCATACAAAAATTAAATCGTTTTCCTTGCTCCTAGCTGCAACGAAGTTGACAAAAAGGCAACAAAGCAAAATAAACGTGGAGCGAGAAATTTCTCTGGATTCTTTGTAAAATCAGTGCTACGCTTTGTTGGATGTGTTTCGCTTTACCCATAACTGGTATTGATAGGAGTATCACAGGGTTTCTTTGTCTTTATTATTGGATTCTACGATTGTGAGGTACGATTGTTTTTGATTTAGATATAGGTACGCCTTATTGTAAAAGCCAATATAATGGTATTCTAAGATTCCTGGTTTATATAATTACACTTTAGAACATGCCAGGTTTTACAAATTAATGTCAGTTGATAAATTGATTTTGAGAATAAAACTATATTCCTCGTGGGTTGTTAATTATTATCGTCGTTATCATATCGCCTGAGTAGCCATAACTGGAGAAACAGTGAAACTAACCGAAGCCCGAGGTAGGTAGTAAGAGCTGCTTCTTTGGGCATACCCCAAGTCTGATTGAAGCGGCCAAGTGGTTGTTTAGTGACTATACCTCGACTGAGCCTCAACACAGTTAAGCATCCTGCGAAGATTTCCCCTTCGTCGACAAAAAAGGATTTCTATATCAGGAGGTCGTCAAGGATACCGAAACTGTCTGGCTTCACCGCCGAGCAGAAGTGTGTAAATATTATTATATTCCGATTTGAAAGGTAGCTTACGAAATTACAAGGTTATTGATTCTAATTATCGAATATCACGAATTAATAAGTGCCAAAGCAGTGATGCCTTGTTACTCATAGTTCTAGCTACCGTTGCAATGAGACGAACGAGACTTTCTCCTGACTGAAAATGCTAACGCATGTGTAAGCCAATGCACCGATAGACTTGACTTTGAGTAACAAAACAAAGTCTGAGGCATCGCCCCCTTAGCACTCATTATTGTGAGATTTTCGGTGGTTAGTCTCAAAACCCCTGTAAAACTGCAGTACCTTTCAAACCGGAACACAGTAATGTTTACACATTCTGTTTGGCGGCAGAATATATGGTACAGCGATGAACCTACCTAGACGGCCTCTTGCTAAGGAGATCTACCTTGGTGTGAGATGGTAAATAACGTAATGTAATTTTAATGACCTTCGTAGTCACTTGGTCCCATGCATGCCCCCTTTTGGCTTTAAAGTTTCCTTGCAGGTAAAGTTCCGTACCCTTAAATTAATATCATGGATGCCAACATTGTCTACCTTGTTCCAACAAAGTTTAGGGGCTAACTTGAAAACGTTCAAATATTAGTTAAGGTCTTGTTTGTTATCCCAGAGTTATCAAATAGCAAATACTCCTACATACGGTACGTAGGTAGTACTTATCTAAGTAACTACTCTATAAACTCTGTTTCTGGTAACCCTTATTATACCTCACACAGGGGCGTAGCTACTGCCGTATCAATTATACGGGGCCCCCGGGCCGCGGGGCCCCGTATAATTCGAGCGGAGTGGAAAAAGTAAACAGAAAAGGGTCTTAAAAAACTTCTATGGGACCTGAACGCCTGTCAGACCTGTCACTAGTGTCCATAGACGCAGAAACTTTAGAAAAACTAAAGTCATCATCAGCTATAAATGATTTAATAAATTAGTTTGCCGCAAAAAGGCAAGGAGAGTGTATATTGAATTTGAATTGTTTGTAAAATTTTTGGAAAAAGTGACAGATAATGATGATGAATAAATATTTCTTTTAATTTTATGCAAACATATTTTTTTCTTTTGTGAGAAATCTGTACCCTTCATTAAGGGCCCCCAATCAAATTTTTATACGGGGCCCCGCCAAGGCACGCTACGCCACTGACCTCACACTTTTGCTAAAAAACGATGAAACTTATGCTTGCCTTCTTTTTATTTATTTATTGATTCCCGCAGCTTTACTAGCGTAGTCAAATGATTTGCGATTCAAATAAATCTAAACGAAATACCTATACTATAATACAAACTGTTTATGTTTCAGGTAACCGCAGTGAAAACTAATACTCGAGTAGTATTTGTGGCGCTATATTTTGCGGCTCATCTTACGGACAGTCGATCTCGTATTTTCGTCATATCTATACTTTCACTAAACTGATTTTGTTGGAACAAAAACTAGTTATTGCTCAGCGCTTTAAAGTATTTAGAAAACCACATGTTCGGCATCGTTGTTTCTTAGTTTATTGCAAAGAAACAGACAGAGAAATAGACATACAGATCGAAAAGGGTTTTAATAACTGTATTTTTGACTGCAATTGCTTCCATATAGTAGATACAAAGATAGGCGAGGTACCTACATAAAAAAAAAAAAAAAATTCAAGTGTCTACTTTCACTCTATCCTGTAGGTATTGCAAAAGGGTCATCAACTGGTAGATACTTATAAAAAAGAGGCAATACGCTAGAAAGTAGCAGTCTATAGTAGCCATTACTTAATTAGGTGCCTACTATTTTTTAACCTAATTCATTAAAATATGATACAAGTTTATGTACAATTGTACCTACATACGTCAACATCACAAGTTTTACCCACTTGGATTCATTGCGATGTATTGCAAAAGTAAATTACATATATTGCTATCTTGTTAAAAGCACTCGTAATAATTATGTTTAATAATAGTGTAGCATACACTCGCTCTCCCATATGATTTCTAAAGTGATTCATTTACCCGATTCTCGTAAGCTGGCAAATAGTCAACAAAGCAAACTGCGAAATAATTAGAACGAATTCCAGGTAACATCTTCTACGGTTACTCTGATAGCACGTTCCACCCGGATTTTTCCACTTCATGAATTTTATTGCAAACGAACTCTCTCCAACCGCGACTAAAGTTGCAGAGTTTCTTGCGAATTTTCAAGAAGGCACTAACTTTAACCAAGGTTACGACTCACGAGGCGCGGAAGACGTCTGATTTATGCTATTTTTGTTCATTAAAGTGAGTACCACCATTAAACTAGGACTAGTTAAGTTTTATACAAGTTTTATTATAACTAGGTGAATATACATGTGGTTAAATGAGAATAGGAGGCATTGTATAGGATGTACCTACCCGCTTTTGTAGGTACTTACCTACTTAAATAAAAAGTACCTATATTCACCGTTTCACTATTATATTGGTAGGTATGACCAGACGCTCGACGAAGAGGCACGCGGTGGAAAGTTCTTTCCTTATGCTGCTGAACTGAATTTGAATATGAACTGCTGATATGTGGAATTCGTTACCTGCGTTTGTGTCTCAAACTAAGTACAATCAGGAGTTTGCATATGCACATTCCATCTTCGACCAAATTGTCACAAGATACGAGCGACATGATTTTCTCCGCGTGCGCGTTCCTGCCAAAAATCATGTCAAAGCTTTCCTCCTTCTTTGTTTTTGGCGTCACTTAGGTAGGTATATAACAGTATGAAGTACCTATTTAGATACTTATTTCCAAGTATTTTAAGATAACATTAGTATATAGATAATTTAGAATAAAATTATAATATTGCCTGTGACTTAGACTTATAAGTCAAAATACAAAAAAAACACAAAAAGTAAATCAAAGTCAAGTATGGTCATGCAGAAAAGAAATTACGGATTTACCTACTACTTACAAACTTCATTGGAGTATTGAAAGTAACGCTAAGCCATGTTTCACCAAATTGTTTAACTTTCCTATACTCGTACTTATAATTTAGCACTTAAAACACTACTATTTTTATATTTAGACATGAAAAAAACACGTTTGAAAATAATGTAGCGTGGCTTCATGACTTTTCCGCGAGCCCGCCAAAACTCCCTTCCAAAACTAATAGATAGATTTTTTATTTTTTTATTAATTTGGGGCAAATCGGGCAGGCTAAAGCTGTTAAGCCATACTGCCAAGTCCTACGTGATAATAATAAATCATATCATTCATCTCACTTTGGTGTTTGCAATTTATGTGTAACAAATTAAATTATAATTGTTATAATTGAATTATAAACCAACCCAAAGTTTTTCCTTCGGTTTTAATATTATTGCATAATCGATGTATAATTTATTAATAATAGCCTTTTTATATTTATGTATTAAACAGTAATCAGATATAATAAACACACAAGAATTGACCTAAAATAAAATAACTTAAAATAATAACTACTCTAAAAGACCGCTATCAATGGGAATGGTTCCCAAAACGCTGGCCCCATTGCCGCGTTGTATGGCAATACTCAAACGCTGGGCAAAATAAAGGCCAGCGTTTTGTTCACGTGTGGCGTCGACCAAACGAGATGACAATTCTTTAAAAATTTTTTTTGCTCCCGGCCCCCACGGTCCCATAGTTTCAACCCCAAAAGGCTCAAATATGTATCCACTGTCCAGGGTGCTATATTATAATAATTATATAATAGGTGCATAATTATTCTGCTGATATAAAATATTTTTTTCAATTTTTTAATAATTAATAAGTCTAGCCTGAGTCACAGTTAAAGTCAAACAAAGTAAGTAGCTGTCAAATCTAATTCATGCTTTAACATTTCTATTTGGTGAATTTAATGAGTATCTAAAAGGTTGTACGGATTTTTGGACACAACATAAAAAATACGTTTTGCTACATAATAGACACTACTTACTCATAGTCGTATGTATAATGCGACATTTTAATCATGAAACC
The DNA here is from genome assembly GCA_905404145.2 of Biston betularia. Classification (NCBI taxonomy): domain Eukaryota; kingdom Metazoa; phylum Arthropoda; class Insecta; order Lepidoptera; family Geometridae; genus Biston; species Biston betularia. Next base: position 6,270,584 of record FR989877.1, read on the forward strand.
TTTCCTTTCTTATAGCAGTAAACCCTAGTAAAGTAGAATTTTTGAAAAATAATGTAAAGCAAGGGAGATATTTTTTTCACATTTACTTTTATAATTTTAAAATATTTGCTAATGCTAAAATATGTCACTTTGTTTGGTTGTTTGGTACTACTGGTACTGATCAGGCTTTCAACCGTCAGTGAATGAAGAAAATAAAATGTGGGGCTATCGTTTTATTACAATGAAAGAGAAAGAAACAGCATTACATTCGTTACCCGGTCCATATCCAACATAAATAAGAAATATTGTTGTTGTAGATTGCCAATAAATAAAAAAGCAATTTTTAGGCTTAAATTGACATATCGTTCAAATTATCAACGTCAATACTGTCAACTTAACGTCACCTCTCTAGGCCTCTCTTGACAAATTAATAGTTTTGATTTTGACAGTGTCCAAATCCTAAACAAAACAGCACGTATGAATATGAACTCATGTTGTGAAATCTTTAAGTTTTCGCAATTATAAATTATACTTAATACTCCCTTTATTGTACTCATTACCTTTGAATAATTTAGTTATAAGTGTATTCTGTGTTCAGGAAAATTTTGTGTTTATATTTCCAAAATGAGGCTCATAGACTCTTCAAAACTATCGCAACTTCAAAACAAGCCAGAGAATATTCGGAATATCTGCATTGTAGCGCACGTGGATCATGGGAAAACTACTTTGGCAGACTCCTTAATATCCAGCAATGGCATTATATCACAGAGAATGTCGGGAAAGCTCCGTTATATGGACAGCAGGCCTGACGAACAACAGCGCGGTATTACCATGAAAAGCAGCAGTATATCGCTATACCATGCTGTAGAACAGCAAGAGTACTTGGTGAACCTGATAGATTCTCCTGGACATATTGATTTTTACAGTGAAGTGTCTACAGCTGTCAGGTTATGCGATGGAGCAATTGTTGTGGTAAATTAAAAGTTTCTTACGTTATTAAGTTTATAACCACTTTTTCTCGTTTGTTTATTTGTAAGTCATGATAGTTATTCTAGAATAATCTAGTTGCTACTTGCCATTCTATAGAGGACAAGACCCGTAAATATTTTCTGCATCACTCAATTTTTGTGTCATACTTAACCTGCAATATACTTAATTGTTGTCTTTACTAAATTTCAGGTTGACGTAGTAGAAGGTGTGTGCCCTCAAACCCGTCTTGTACTCAAGCAAGCATACTCGGAGAACATGAAGGCTGTTTTAGTCCTCAATAAGATTGACAGACTCATATTAGAAATGCAACTGACTCCTCTAGATGCTTATGTTCACTTGACCCAAGTTCTGGAACAAGTTAATGCGGTGATGGGAGAGCTGTTTGCTACTGAAGTATTTGTTAATGAAGAAACCAATATAGATAAGCAGGTAATCTTATACATATATGCATTTTTACAGGTCTTTAGATCAATGTAAGTTAGGGATGGAAACATGAGCACTGAAGGTGAGCATTCAAACATGTAAAGGTATAATTCATAATTAAAATGTTTAAACCTATACCTGGGTTTTAAGCTCTAAGCACTGTATCATCCCTGCAATACTATAGACCCAGCATCTGCACAGTGAACCTACATAATATGTATTAGCTATGATTGTGAAATGTTCTTTTAAATAAGTAGGTATAAATTATGTGATTACTAGTTGCATCTTACAGTTTCATTTCTTACTAGCTGTGCCCCGCGATTTTACCCGCGTGGTGATGGATGATGATGATTATAAAAAGTATCCTATGTCTTATTCCAGGGCTTAAAGTCCCTACATGCAAAATTTCACCCAGATCTGTTGAGTAGTTTGCACGTGAAAGTGTAACAAACAAACTCACATTCGCATTTATAATATTAGTTAGGATGTTGTCAACCTTATCAGTCACTTCATTTTGATATGAGTAACTGTAAAAGCACTTTAAAATTTAATTAGATTTTTTCTGCTTTACAATATATTAAGAGACAGTTTCTACAAGTGTACTTATAAGTAAGATAAGTCCTGCTCTGACATCATACTTGGGGTGTTTTGTACATTTCTCTACCAGTATCTACCCAAGCCCATGAAGTATCAGAGCAAGTCTCTGGACCGCTAGCATACTAGCTCCAGTGAGATAGGTGGAATATTTAATAGCATTGATGACGAGAATCATTCAAAGTGTAGCGACACCATGGATGATAGTGTATAGTATACTTATTTATATCTTAGTCATACCTTTAGAAATTATAAATAAATTTATTTGCCTTATCTTTTTTCATTTTCAGGAACTAAAAGGGGCAGTTAAAGAAGACAATAACTTTTATGATTGGACCTCTGCATTGGAAGATTCTGATGATTCTAACCTGTACTTTTCACCGGAACAAGGAAATGTAGTCTTTGCTAGCGCAGCTGATGGCTGGGGATTTACTATACACACCTTTGCTAGACTGTTTTCTGAAAAACTTGGTAAGATACTTATCGAGGTCTTTTGTAGTGTACCATTGCATCTGTACTATTATTTTTACTGCTTGTTAAAGTTAATAGAAAAAAAGCAGTCTACCTTCATTTTAGAAGATATGAAAAAAGAGAGAATTTAAATAGGGTTTTTAATTCTGCATGCCATTACTGTATCTCAATATAGGCAAGATCGAGAATTTGCAATAGTGCAGGGTCTCTGTGTAATGGTTATTTATTTTTAAGTAAATAATAAAACCTAACAGCATTTATTAGAAAAAGTACAAAAAAAAGATGTAAGTAATTTATTTTGAAGTTTTAAATTGTGCACTGAATCTTAGCCTACGTTTTCACGTCTTCGTAGAGTACCCAACTACCTCGCGAAAGGGTCGTGCGCATATTAGGCTGTAATCTCAAAGCCTAATATGGGCACGACGATCCCGTAGTGAGAGTAGGTCTAAAAAATCATGCGAGATCTCGGTATACCGAGATTGGAAGCCCTAATTTAAAAAAAACTGCTGTTAGATAAAATCATTAGGTATTTAACCTAATGATTTTATCTATCAGCCTCACTTAAGGAGCCCATTCCCATTCCAGCCTAAATGTGTTTACCATCTTTGTTCATACAATCACTTATCATCAGGTGAACTGTGGTCAAACATTTACCTTGTCATCCAAAAAAAGGAAACATTACAAAAAAACTTTGCACTTGATAATACTTCTATAAATTAATATATATCTGAAAAAAACTGTACATTTTTGATATTTTTCAGGAGTCAAAGATGAAATTCTCCGCAAAGTCCTGTGGGGCGATTTCTACTTGAACACAAAAACGAAACGATTTATGAAAGGTGCCCAGGAAAAGGCAAAAAAACCTCTTTTTGTTCAAGTTATACTCGACAATCTCTGGAATGTTTATGAGACTATTGCCATGAGAAATGAAAAGGAAAAAGTGCCCGGAATATGTGAGAAACTAGGAATAAAATTGACAACAAGAGACCTAAGGCATACAGATTCTAGAATCCAACTTCAGTCTCTAATGGTCCAATGGCTACCTCTATCTTACACAGTATTAAACATGGTCTGTGACAAATTACCATCCCCTAAAGAATTGCTACCAGAAAAAGTAGAGAAACTCATGTGCTCAAAAATACGTGACTTTGATTCTTACTCTCCTGAGACACGGAAATTAAAAGAAGACTTTATGGCCTGTGATAGTAGTGAAGATAAACCGTTAATTATTTTTGTATCTAAAATGTTCAGTGTAGATAAAAACATGTTACCAGAGAATAAACCTAAAGCGTTGACAGCAGAGGAAATGGCCCAGCGAAGGGAAAGAGCGAGACAGATGCGTGAAGAAATGAAACAGAATGCAAATACTGAGGTTCAGAATACAACTCCGCTAGCAGAAAAGTCAGAAGAACTAGAGAAGATTAAAGAAGAAACAGAAGAACAGCCGGCGTTTATAGCTTTTGCTAGAATATTCAGTGGTAAAGTAAAGAAAGGTGATACAGTTTATGTTCTAGGACCTAAACATGACCCGTCTAAAGTACTCAGTTGGGAGAACTACAAAGTTGATCCTAGTAAAAAGTTGAAAGATTTGCAGAGTGATGAGCACATAACTCGTGCACAGTAAGTATTTTCAAATCTTTATGATAGTTGTACCTGCTAAATTAAACTGTGTACCACCATCAATCTTCAGGAAGAAAATTTATAGCTAGCGAAATTACTGGGCTGTTGAAACTAACAATAGAACGTCTCAAAGTAATGAGCGCCAAACTTTGTTTTGTTACTCAAAGTTCTCTGTATCGCTGCAATGTTCATGGACAGGCGTTATCTCTTACCATACGGAGAGCGTCTCGTTCATCTTATTACTTTTTACATTAAAAATAAATACAAAAAATATATGCATTTTATCAAAAAGTACACTAACGTAGCGATGATTTTGTAGCGATGATAGCTCAGTCGTTAGCGCGGTAGGATCGCATGCCGAAGGGCGTGGGTTCAAACCCCAACAATGAGCTTGAGCTGCCGGTGAAGGAAAACATTGTGAGGAAACCATAGCATGGTGGTAGGGTACTTTCTAGTACTCGGCTGGCTAGCTACCACCCTCAAGTTGAAAATCTGCCGCCAAGCATCTAACGCTGTGTTCCGGCAGCCTCACTTGAGAGCCAGTTCCATTCCAGGCTAGGTGTGCTTTACCATCTTCGACCACACCTTCACTTAACATCAGGTGAGCTGTGGTCAAACAACTAGCCTGTCAACCATAAAAAAAAAAAAAACCAAATTCTACCGTACCAGAGTAATCTTGAATCTATGCTGACTTTGAGCTGTCAATGAAAGAATATATTGTAAGGAAACCATGGTGTTATGTAGGTCCTTTCTAGTGCTTAGCTGGTAAGCTAGCACCCTTGAGTTTAGAATCTGATGCCATGTATGTAACAATAGATAAGATAGAATAAGTAACACTTTGGTATACTGCAACATTGTTTATTATGACAAAATAAATAAATAAACAATGTGTTTCGGCAACCAACGTTCCAGTCTAGTATTTTTACTATTTGACCATATTATTATTCAATCGAGCTGTGGTCAAACTGCCTTGTCTGTCAACCTCTAGTAAAAAAAAAACAATTTAACCTTGAAAATTCAAGCCTGGGAAAGATTTTTTTACTAGTTTATGTTTAAGCTAGATTTTTATTTGTGTTTAATGTGACTGTTGTATGATTTCAGAATCAAATCTCTTTACATTCTAATGGGAAGAGAATTGGAAGTCATAGACGAAGCAATTGCTGGAAATATTATTGGTAAGTTGAATCAATTCAAACATAGTCATAATTTATTGATAATATCAAGTCAATTAAATAATAAAAAAAATCTGTTCTTAAATAAAGTCTTTCATTAGTAACCTCTTTGGATGCTTTGTTTCGTAGTAAAAAGTTCGTTCTATTTTTTTTTAAGATATTGATGTTCATACTTACTTTCATGCCGCCGCTCGCGTTTATGTTCATTAATTTTGATTTATCGACAAAAATTGGCAAAGCAATGTTCGTATTTACTAGGTGGTCGATATCCTTACCAGGTCATCTAGTTAAGTTCCGCCGCAGTATCAAATATTCTGCCGCCAAGCAGTAGTGTGTCCACATTACTGTGTTCCAGTTTGGGTTGCTGCAGCTATTTTTTTTTTATGGTTTTTGACCACAGCTCAACTGATGTTAAGTGACGGTGTGGTCGAAGATGATAAACACGCCTAGCCTGGAATTGAACTGGCTTTATTTTAATTGAATATTAATTAATCTGACTTACAAATAAATTTGACATATTCATTAATTAACTCAACAACGTTAACTATGTAACTGACATTTCCTAATTTTTGATAATAATTGTTACTTTATGCATGTCGTCGTTACCTATAATTGCTGTAACATGTAGCGATGATAGCTCAGTGGTTAGCGCGGTAGGTTCGCATGCCGAAGGGCGTGGGTTCAAACTCCAACAATGAGCTTGAGCTGCCGGTGAAGGAAAACATCGTGAGAAAACCATAGCACGGTGGTAGGGTACTTTCTAGTACTCGGCTGGCTAGCTACCACTCTCAAGTTGAAAATCTGCTGCCAAGCATCTAACGGTGTGTTCCGGCAGCCTCACTTGAGAGCCAGTTCTATTTAAAATAAAATAAATAAATAAATATCATAGGACATTACACACAGCGCCATCTGACCCCAAACTAAGCAGAGCTTGTGCTATGGAAAACAGATAACTGATAGAATACTTAAATACTTTTTTTTTTGTTAATACATACTTATAATACATACAGTACACCCAGACACAGAACAAACATCGATGTCAGTCACACAAATGTTAGTCCTGAGTGGGAATCGAACCCACGCCCTTCAGCTCTCGACGCAGACAGACGCTTATTTCAGGTGTGCTTTACCATCTTCGATCCCACCTTCACTTAACATCAGGTGAGCTATAGTCAAACACCTAGCCTGTCAACCATTAAAAAAAAAGCGTTAAATTTGTAATAATTTTAATTACATATTTCAGGTATTGGCGGCCTCGATGAGCATATCTTGAAAACGGCGACACTAAGCAGCACGATCGCGTGTCCCTCGTTCAGTGAGATGCAAAATGCTGTCGTGCCCATTCTTAGGGTGGCCTTGGAGCCTACTTACCCTTCGCAGCTGCCACAATTAGTCAAAGGTTTGTATTAGTTTCGTTACTTGGTCAATAAAAACAAAGAAATTTTACACAGGATCCATTGGATCTTGATTGATTGGTTAACTCTTTATTGCACACACTAAAAAAAAAAACAATACAGAAAAAATAAAATTAATTAATAGGTGTAACAACTGGCTAAAAGCGATCTGTTCCAGGCAACCTTAGGACGGACAGGATCAGAGGAAGAAAAATACGGGGTGTGTCAATAACGAGGATATGCACATAGGAGAATAACTTATAGTGAATATGGATAACTTATTGTAAAACTTTTAGATTTTCGCGATTTGAACACCTGATATATTTATATATTATATACAGGGATACTGTTAATCTGCCAGCATACTTTTAAGGGTATATTTTGTACATTAAAATAAACAACTTTTGTTCTACAACCTTTGCCAAAAAACAAAATATATATCCCAAAAAGAAATAAGGGTTCGATTGCAAAAATGATAGCGATGATAGCTCAGTGGTTAGCGCGGTCGGTTCGCATGCCGAAGGTCGTGAGTTCAAGCCCCAACCATAGGCTTGAACTGCCGGTGAAGGAAAACATTGTGAGGAAACCATATCATGGTGGTAGCTTATTTTCTAGTACTTGGCTGGCTAGCTACCTTCCTCAAGTTGGAAATCTGCCGCCAAGCACCTAAAGGTGTGTTCCGGCAGCCTCAATTGAGAGTTCCAGTCTAGCCTATATATGCTTTACAAACTTCGACCGCATCGTAACTTAACATAAGGGGAGCTGTAGTCAAACACCTAGCATTCGAACACTCACTTCGTCTAAGCTGCAGAGTGGATTGATGTTCGTCACCTCATACAATTTTCAGGTCTGAAACTCCTGAATCAATCAGACTCGTGCGTCCAAGTGTTACTGCAAGAAACCGGGGAACATGTGCTGGTAACCGCTGGCGAAGTACATCTGGAAAGGTGTCTGGAAGACTTAAAGTAAGTGAAAGCATATATATAGGATTATAAGCTTCGGTTATACTAAGCCGAAAAATAATCATTATGAACAAATGTACAATGGGAACAACTCTGGAATTTAAAAAAAAATAATGCCCCATATATTTTACTAGCGGACGCCTCGCGGTTTCATGCGCGTAGTTCCCGTTCCCGTGGAAATACAGGGATAAAAAGTAGCCTATGTCACCCGGGGATAGTGTAGCTTCCCAACGGTTAAAGGTTTTTTGAAATCAGTCCAGTAGTTTCAGAGCAACGAAATTAAATTAAGCTGCATAGCTGGTTTTTCTCGTAATTTCAGAGTTGAGTTCATAGTAAAAGTTGTTTATAAAGAGTACAATGGAACCGTTACGGCTTAGTACCTATACCCCAAGATTATAATACTTTTATAGGTAGGTATATATATCATCCCATACTGACGGGTGTGGGTTCGATTCCCACCCAGGATAAACATTTTGTGGTATAAACAAAATGTTTGTTCTGTGTCTGGGTGTCCTGTATTTACAAAAAAAAAAGTATTTAAATATTCTATCGGTCATCAGATTTCCATAGTACAAGCTTTGCTTAGTTTGGGGTCAGATGGCGTTGTGTGTAATGTACGATATTTATTTATTTATACAAAAAGACGATGCTATGGTGAATGGGTTTCATCTTTATTCTTTGGGTTGTTTTCTAGTGTCATGCGGTTGGTCTATCTAGACCCACTCTCTCTCATTCTGTCTGTCTTGTTTTTATATATTGTAGTGATGATTAAAATAGAACTTCGTCATAAAATACGAAATTATAGTAATAATGAGATTAAAAAAATTATATTAACTTGGCTAAATACATTTGATTATGATAGTTTGGAACTTATGCTTACTGACCTAGAAACATCATAAAATGTAGAATGCACAAGTATACACACCCACTCACACAAACACACACGCTACATGCATACGTACACATACACGTGTGCGCTCACACATACACAAACACACACACACACACACACACACAAATATATATTTATATATAAATGCAGGTTACATTTTTTTTGTTTAGTTTAATTTTTAATTGTTTAGTTTTTTTTGTCTGCATTTGGCATTCTGTATAAAAATATCGGGAGAAGCCATTGGTTCCCGAAACACAGTACTATTACTAGTTCGGAGCCAATGGGTTCATTTTTATGTAACTATAAATTGTGCCAAATAAATTAAAGAAAAAATAAATAAAGATGATAGTGGACAGCGAAGCGTGGGTACAAATTCCAACTATGACCTTGAGCTGCCGGTAAAGGAAAATATTCGAAGGAAACCGTAGTATTGTGTTAGGGTACTTTCTAGTACTCGGGTGGCTAGCTACTATTCTTGAGTTGAAAATCTGGCGACGAGCACCTGACGGTGTGTTCTGGCAACCTCACTTGAAAGCCAGTTACCGTTCCAGACTCACCTGATGTTAAGAATCAGTTAACATGAAGTGAGCTGTGTTCAAACATCTACCAGTAAAAAAAACATATCAGAAAATTGCAGAAACAAATATGCTTCAATGTCTGCCTTTGACGATGAATATTTATTTATCTGTAACATTGCTTCAAATTCTTCCTTTATATGTTACGACATAATGTTGATAGATTATCTTACAAATTATTAAGTTTTGTGCTTTTGCTTTGTGTTAATTTTGCAAGGCACTGTTTTAAATTATCGTTGTTATTCAATTAAATTTATCGTTTATTTTTAATGTAAAACTAATAAGAGACCTCATGGTAAGTGACCTGTCCATGACCATTGAAACATTACCCAGAACTTGAGACTAACAGAATGCTTCTCTCCTTTGGTGCTCATAACTCTGAGATATTCAATGGTTAACCTAAAACCCAACGTTTCTCAACATAATCACGATAAGTATCCTATAAATACTCATGTTAATGTACTTGTAAAGCATTTCTCTAAACACTGCAATATTGCTTTTACAGGAATCATTACGCCAAAATACCCATAACGGTATCGGAACCAATAGTTCCCTTTCGTGAAACTGTCATAATACCACCCAAAATCGATATGGCGAACGAAGAGATCGATTCGCAGAACATAGACAAAGGTCTCGACAAAGAAGAAGACCCAGTCATCACTATCGTCACAAATAACAAGCAAAGCCGTATAAAAATACGTGCCAAACCATTACCTACCGAAATAACGAACTTGCTAGAAAATTCTACCGATCTACTCAAAGCTATATCACAACACATCAAAACTTTACAAGCCATATCCAAGAACGAAAAACTAGAGGACAAATTAAATGATTTGAAGATCAATGAAAAGCATAAACTATCAGATAGAATGCTTAAACTGATACAGGTTTTCATAGCTGACTTGGAAAGTATATGTTCCAAATTGGGTCCTGAATGGAAGGATGTTGTTAGTCAAATATGGTCCGTAGGGCCTAGGAATTGCGGACCTAATTTGCTTCTTAACCAGACGGCAGATTACAGTACAAAATTTCTTCATCATGATAAAGAGATAGTAGAAGATTCAAGGTTCGAATTTGAGAGCAGTTTTGTGAATGGTTTTCAATTGGCTACGTTATCCGGTCCATTGTGTGAAGAACCAATGATGGGAGTGGCTTTCTGTGTGGAGGAATGGATCTTAGATAGAAATGAAGGAGATGAGGTCTCCCATGTTTTTGGACCACTTTCAGGTTAGTAAAATCAAATTTCCGACTGAAAAAATTGAGCAGAAGCTCAGAAATCTTGCATACGAGTTCTACCTGAGACTTTGGCATATTTATTTTCGTAAATAGCCTATTAAGTTGGTTAATACTATATTATTCTTTATATTATCATCTTGTTTCTCAAAAACGGCTAAGACTGAATAACGTCACGCCGTGTGAAACAATCATATTTGTTTAGCAGTTGTTTGACGGAAATGTCATCAACAGCAATGGCGTTTCGCACGACGTGACGTAACACTCTGCCTAGAGTTCACTTGGTTATGTCATGCCACTAAATGCCTAATCTAGATGAATTTATTTAATATTTATTTTTCATTATAATCGTGGACACGAGCAAGAAAATCGACGATAGTCAACTGTATGAAAAAACCAGTTACCATATACTTCCGACAGGGGTGCTGTGTTAACTTTATCTGTCGTATACATAGTACATAAATCTTACAATTTGAAATGCTCTCCTTATCATTGGATTTACTGAACGATTTTTTTTTAATTCTGTTATCTCTGTCTGTTCTGTGTTTTGAATTGTGTATTTTTAAACGATAGCTTTTCACAAACCTTATTTTTATAAGCTCCACCAGATGGCGCTGCGCTGCTACACGTAACAACGTATTCGTTAATTAGAAATAATGATACACTTAGGTTCTAAGTTATTCATTATAATTAATTTATTTTTTTCACCAAAAATATTATTGTATACTGACAAACACTTAATATTACTAATATTAAAATTAATATTACTTCACAAATTCATAAAAATAACCTAATCTTAACGTCCGTCAGAGGAGGGAAATCTGGCCAGAATGCTGGCAACATTGCCACACTGTATGGTAATGCTAAGCTTTTGACCAAAGTAGGTCCCAGCATTCTGGTCACCTGATGACTACATTAATATCCAATTACTAAGTATACAATTGTCCATTGTACATTTCAGGACAAATAATGTCGGCTGTGAAAGACGGCTGCAGGAAGGCCTTCCAAGTCCAGCCGCAAAGATTGATGGCTGCGATGTATTCGTGTGATATTGTTGTTGATCAAAAAGTATTAGGTAAGTTATATAACATAGAATTAGTACATCACGTACCTAAAAACATAATATCATAAACATAATACTCTTCTTCTGTTTTGTATTTGGCATCGCACTTTGTGCATTTTCCAGTTTCAAGTGTTTCGAAATTATTAAGTTTCTTTTTTTTTAATTGTCTCAAATAAGTCTGTGTCACAGTTTAAGTCATACAAAGTAAGTTTTGGTCGTGTTCAATCATGCCCTAGTAAAGTAGCGGTGATTTTACTAGAAGCTTCTTATTCTTATTCAAAGTGGGGGTGATAAGTCCTCCACTGACGTCCCGCTTGGGGTGTTTTGTGCATTTCCCCCTACCAGCATCTAACCAAGCCAACCCAGCTTCTTGAAGTACCGGAGCGAGGCTCTGGGCCGCTGGCATAGTAGCTCCAGTGAGTTGGGTGGAATGTTTAATGACAATTACATGATTGATAGCGAAGCAGCTTCATGTAGCCTAGAAGCAATTCTAGTACCTTCTGTGTAATACCTACCTACCTATTTAAGTTGCAATGCCTACTAAGAGACGAAGGTCCTGCCATTTCAGCTTCAATAGACTGTTAGTAATCTTTCTGTTAAGAAATAGAAGCTTCTACTTATACAGCTTGGGAACAACCTTAAAATACATAAATAAATAAATAAATAAATATCGTTGGACTATACACACAGCGCCATCTGGCCCCAAACTAAGCAGAGCTTGTGTGATGGTAGTCAGATAACTGATAGAATACATAAATACTTTTTTTTTGGTAAATACTTACTTATAATACATACAGAACACCCAGACACAGAACAAACATATTGTTTATTCACAAAATGTTTGCCCTGAGTGGGAATCGAACCCACGCCCTACAGCTCTCAAGATATATTACCAATGAGCCAACGGGGCTGTCATGAGCCAACATGTTTCTGTATAGTACATTATATGCTCACACAGTGATTGTTTGTAATGATTGGGCACTTTATGGTTATAATACACTATTTATAAATGTTACACTTGAAAAAAACACGAGCTCTGGGCGTCGTGCCAAAACTCCGAATATGAATTTCAGCTTCATACGCCATCTTCTGGTTGTGCATTGTTATATAATAATTTCACTAGATTGAGGTAAATCACTTTATCAGTACCTTTTATTCGTATGAAACTACATTTCAATATTATTAAAACTTTATTTCCATAATTACAAATATTGTAATTCTTATCGCTAATATTTACAAAATTTTAGTCTAAGTATAAATATGGATACCCTAAATAAATATTAAATTATTCTATCTATAAATGCATGGAAAGTTACACAAAACCATCGGAAAATACTCTATCACATCTTTTGTGTACTTACATCATATACATACAGGGTTACGTTAAATGGTATAAATAAGGCGAAAGGAGTCATTGTACTCATTATAAATAACTTTTACTATCACGGAGGCAAATTCGAAAATTACAACAAAAAAATCGGCTGTTCCATACATTACAAAAATTGAATGATATTTTTCTTTGGAACAGCTAATTTTTATCGAGGTTTGAAAGTTTGTCCCATAGTAAAAATTAGCACTACCATTCCACGTTACCCTATATTAGGTAAGGGGAATCGCTTTCCACCAAAATCCGCGTACAAAAACAATATTAAAATGGAAACCTTATATCGTGTTAAGTACAGCTGAATTTGCCTGAGCAAATAATGACAGTTGATTGTTAAATTGACGTCGTTCAAAGTTTGTGATTATGCTACCTTACTTAACACCATATAGAGTTCAATTTTTAAATATATACGTACCTACATCTAGCGCATTTCTTGGTCCCTTTGCGTCTTGTCTTGTACATATTTTTTAATCACCTTGCATTGGTGGGGACAGTTCGTGCCAATTGAGTATCCCAATTACTAAACCTAAAGTCATGGTTACAGCTAATATTCTGGCAATTTTATACTAATCCAACGAGGAATAAATAAGGTTAGTTTTTTTTAGAGATAACATAGAAATACTGAAATAACGATGTCTTGAAAAATCTTGTACACTGATAGATCTTCATTGAAATTGAAATTTTTAACTTATATTTTACTAGCGATCCGCCCTGGCTTCTCAGGTGTGCAATGTAGTTACTAATGTGGTGCATATGCATGTATTGTACATATAAACCTTCCTCTTGAATCACTCTGTCTATTGATGGAAACCGCATTAAAATCCGTTGCGTAGTTTAAAAGATTAAGCGTGCAGACGGCGGGAAGCGACTTCCCATCAATGTTTTACATTTGTAATGTTAGTTAGTTTATTTACTATCAATATATTTAGGCACAAATCTATATGAATAATAAATGTATGACGAGTTACCAATTCGCATAGATAGAGGCAATGATTATGATGATGTGTGTGTCATATTAATTTTGACATTTGGGCTGGCCAGTTAGACCTATGTTTAACTCAAGCTAGGTGTTTGACCAGCTCACCTGATGTTAAATGATGGTGTGGTCGAAGATGGTAAACACACCTAGCCTGGAACGGAACCGGCTCTCAAGTGAAGGTGTCGGAACACATTGATTAGATGCTTGGCGGCAGATTTTCAACTTGAGTGTGGTAGCTAGCCAGTCGAATACTAAAAAATACACTACCACCGCGCTATGGTATGTCCTCACGATGTTTTCCTTCACCGGCAGCTCAAGCGTATTGTTAGGGTTTGAAACTACACTTAGACGTGTGCACCGACCGAGCTAACCACTGAGCTATCTTCGCTACAAAACTTAACATACGCGCATAGATATTACAAAATGATATTTCCAAAATGAAGACCTATCAGCAATCAAGAGGTCCTAAAACGAAATGGTTTCAATCCATATCACGTTATTTATAACTACACTCTTCAAAATTACTATCAGTTAAATCTAATAAATGCACTGAACACTGAGTATTAGGCGTAAAAGAGTTTTCACCAAACTAAACGCAGATTTAGAATGGGAAAAGTGAAGCTTTCCTTAAATACGTAATGTCCTGATACATAAGCGAAAAGCGTTTAAAGTATGCGTTGAGTCCAAAGAGGCCGTCAGCCTGGATGGAGCCAACAAACTTTTTCCATGTACCCTACTATTATTTTAGGGTTTCATTTATATCGAAGTTTCAGACGTTTAGATAGTGAACCGTCAAACTAATAAGATTATTCGTCTAATTGAAATAAAGTCGAAATATTTTTTGACAATCTTTTTTATACATTGTTTAGGTTCGCGTTTGACGACATCTTGCCTAATGTGGGTCTAAGGTGGAACAAGTTTACCTAGAAGGAGCCTGTTAAGTCTTGATTTGAAGGTACCCTTATTGTACTTTTCGGGAAACACAGACTTTGTCAAAAGATTCCACATCCTCGCTGTGCGAATAAAAATGTAGTCAAAGCGCCTAGTGCGCACATATGGAATGTCCACCATGTACGGGTGACGCTTTGGTCGCGTTTGTCTGGCCGACTGATGATAAAAGCACAGTAAAAAAGTTCCCCTAATGCGACTAATTTTACAAACTCCCATTACTTTTTGTGTTTATTAATAACTTTAAATTTTGTTGCTTATTCATCCACACCGAAAGCAACAACGTGAAAGAAAACATACGACATTATTTCAACTCTCTCAATGATTTTAGTTTAACGGCCCTAAAATCCAGACAATCTGAGCTCAAAACGTACTAAGTTAAAGGCATTAGATCCAATGTAAAGATCTCGCTAGTTCTTGTACTTTGTACCATGGAAATGGGGGGTAGACGTGTGTCGACCGCCTTTGTCTCAGCGCTCGAGATCGCCTGTTGTAGTAATTGTATCTGTTATATACGGGTTTGTCGTATGTGTGGGGTTGAGAATAGTCTACTTTGTATGACATCGTTGTGCTCTGGAATCCTGTGTATCGATTCGCGTTGTAACCTAAAAAAAGAAAACATTGGAATAAAGAAATAAATATTATAAGGAAGTACCTTTTTCGTAACAGTACATACGGTTCGGCACGACCTTTTTTTTATAATAGATAGGCTGGCGTTTGACCGCCATCCCGCCTGATGTTAAGCGAAGATACGGTCTACGGTGGAGCACGCTTGCCTAGAAGAAACCGATTCACTCGCGACTTGAAAGTACCCAGACTATATTTATTGTAAAAAGGTTACAGACTTGCTTGACGTTGACGTGGAAGTGCCCCGCGCATTTTCCAAGTGTGATGGATACTTGCAAAATGCGGGTGGCATTCTCAAATCTTAGATAAAACATTCAAGACCTTAGGACATGCTCTTTTGCTTCACCGTTTGCAGTCAAACATACGCACGTAACTTTAAAGTTAGTGGCGCGTGCTTTAGAATTCAAAACCTGGTTGAAAGTCAGATGGTCCCTTAAATAGGCAGCTATAAAAAAATACTTTACCTGAATGATAGACCGATGTCGTTGGTTTCACGCACATCATGCCGTATACTCTTATGCCAGGAACGGATGCATAGGTCGGCTGGTCGTGAGACATCGGGCCTTCTGTAAAAAAAGAAAGTAGGTATAAGTAAACAATCAATATTTGACAAATTTGTGAACTTGACAGCCCTGTTGGTTCATTGGTAGTAATATATATTTGACAGTCTATTTTTACACTCGAGTACTAGAAGAGCTTGTTTTACGGTCAAGATTATACCTATTTGTATTAAAAAAACTTACCCAGTATATGATTCTCGGGACATCTACATATAACCAGGTAGTGTGACTTCCCCGTTCTGATATTTTGCAGTGCTAGCAGGGACCAATCTCTGGGCGCTCTGCACTCCCGCATTTCTGATACCGCTTCGCAGGTTTTCACTAGAGTTACAGCTTTGTTCGCGTACTGAAATTTAAAAAAAAGTTACTTTATGTGCCAAAATATTTATGAACCTATTGAGACTAATTTTAGTTCTCGAATGTTTGAAAGTAATGAACATCAAAGCAGCGATGCCCTGGACATTGTTTTATTACTCAGAAAATTAAAACACAAATTACAAGAAACAGAAAACTTAAAAAGAATATCAATAAAATAGGTAAAGACATTCATTCAAGTTAATGCGTGACCAAGGGAATAATTTATGTACACCACAACTTTTTAATTAATATAATAATTTTAATGGGTGACAGACCGGGTAAGACATCATAAAAAAATGTGCTATCAAAATTTTTGTTTACATAATGCCAAAGTTACCTATTATTAATCATAATTTTCGGAAATCCTGCCTACAATTATGGGCATAGTACTAATTTACTACAATGGAATACTATCACCGGACCAGCTGGCGGTAACCAAAGGCTTTCATTGAAATATTTCAAAAAAAAAATTATCTCTATCGCACTATCGCTACCGAGGCCTCCCTATCCAGTTGCACGAGCTTGCCACGTGATTTAAAAATTAAATCGCGACGGGCTAGGTTTAGGTAAATGCTTACGGATGGAATAATAAAAAGAATAACCAGAAATAATTTTATAATTTTTCGACGCCACAGTAGATAACGCCACTTTTTTCTAATAAATAAAAAATAGTGGTGTATATGTTATTTGTTAATATAGATAATAATTTGAAAAATAGTTGTTCCTTGTTAAATTTTACCTTTTTCTTTGAATCCGTAGTGAGTCGTGTCGTATGTAAATCATCCGCGTTCAGACTAGCTGAGCATGGATCTCTGTACCGCGCCGGACAAGCGCATAAGGGCTGTGTGTAGTTTAACCTTACGTACACTGCATTGCAAACCTGTAAATAGGAAACAAATGTGATGAATTTTTTTGTAATAGACTTCCTGGCTTACGTTTGACCGCCATTACGCCTGATGTTAGGATGCGATGGAGCACTCTTGTCTAAAATAAATTGATTTACTTGCGACAAGAACACACTTGGTTGTATATATCTAAAAAAGTCTACCTTGAGCAAAGTTTTTTTTTATTGAATAGACTTACGTTGGACTGTTATGTCGCCTGATTTTTAAGAATGATACAGTCTACGATGGAGAACGCTTACCTACAAAAATATGATATACATGCGACTTGAAAACGTTCAAATTGTGTCCTAGAAAAATATTCCTTAAGCAACCTTTTTTTATTGAATTGACTTACGTTCGACCGTCATCTCATCTCATTTTTAAGAAACGATGCGGTCTATGATGTAACATTGCCTAGTAAAAATAAATTTAATCGTGACTAGAAAACAGAATGTAACTATCGAGAAACAACCATTGGGGCGAGTAGGAATATAAACCATGAAACCATGTCATTTCGTCTACCAAATATTTATAATCTTAAATTGTACAGTTGTACAGTTCCAGACGGTAAAAATATTTCATTTCATATAATTATTTTCAAGCTCATGGCTTCCGATGATAGAAAAGACACAAAAATCAAATTATTATTTAATATGTTAGTATTGGCACCAGTGAAAAATTTCCTCAATCTTTTGTATGAAAATGATTACATTTACTTTCTAAAATAATCGCAGGGTGCCTAAGCTAATTTAATGTTTTTTAAAAGCATTTTTTACGGTCTGGTTTCTTAAAAAAAATAAGCGAACAATGCACTCTGTTTCTAACATTGGACAAAGATTAGTTATAAAATTTTTGAGTCAGTCCAATTTTTTAGCTCTCTATTCACAAATTTTAGTTTGACTTTTCAATTGGTCACAGACTTTAGATTTGACTCGCATGAATTCAGCATTAAGGCTAAAAAAAAAATCGAAATGTGACACGAACTCGAGCACAGAGGGTTTCGTACCACCAATTAATAGACTACCATTTGACTTCCCTCGTAACTCACTAGATTGTAGCTCAGTTTCTTGAGCTATAGGGCGTGGGTTCGATTCTTTCTTCTCAGGACAACCATTTATATTTTTACTAATTTGTTACCTCAATCATGTTGTAAATAATCTGTATTCATAATCATTACATCATACCCGTGGTTCAAAATTTGCTTAATATAGGGCTCGATAAAACGTCCATCGTTTATTTATTATTTAATTATGACTATGTTCATCATTACAGCAATTTACTTGGTGGTAGATTTCCTTAGCAGGAAGTCGTCTAGGTAGGTACCACTCCAGTACCAGATATTCTGTCGCCAATCAGTAGTGTGTAAACATTACTGTGTTCCGGTTTGAAGGAACCGTTTTGTTGAGACTAACCATCGAAAGTCTCAAAGTAATGAGTGCCAAAGCAGCGATGCCGCGGACTTTGTTTTGGTACTCAAAGTTCTGTGTATCGCTGCAATGGTCATTGACATGCGTTATCTCTTATCATCAGGAGAGCGCATCGTTCGTCTCATTACTTTTACATAAAAAAAACAAAAAATTGTCCAGTTTTTATTATTTGACTTTTTAACCTAGAGCTTGCAATATAATCACGTCTAATGTCACTTACAATCAACTATTTATCTACACGTTTGTGTCATCAAAAAACCCTACTCTTTTATATCAATAAATGTTAGCATTTTTTATATTTACATAATACACGCTAGGTTTTGACCACAGCTCACCTGATCTTGAGTGACGGTGTGCTCGAAAGGTGGAATGTAACGCTGAAATGGAACTGGCTTGCAAGTGTTGCTCCCGGAACACACCGTTACAGATTATATTATCAACGAGTAAGATAGAACCATGTTATGGCATTGCTTACAATGTTTCCTTTCACCGGCTGCTCATAATCATTATTGGGATTTGAACCCTTGCTCATTGACGTGGGGTCCGACCGCGCTAAGCACTAAGCTATCATCGATACAAAATTCACTCATATTCTGACAAACAATCAACCTAAAAAAAAAATCATGTAACCGTAGAACTTAACAACAAGGTCTCGTTAAGACCCTTTAAGCACCAATCTCTAATATCTAAAAAAAGCTGCCACTAAAATTTCTTATATAATACATGGCAAAAAGTATGCTGTATAAAATGTCATTAGTATATCCGCTTTAGTAATGAATGAAAAGCATTAACACAACTAAATGATGAATTATTCGCAGTGACTTACAACATAATTAGGCAGGTAACTCAGACGTCTCTACATAAGCTTTTGAGACGTCAATAAAGTTATACAATGAATCGAAGTAGAAATTACCTGCTGTATGGCACACTCTGGTAATAAATATATGTGTTGATTGTGAGGATAGTAGTGGTACTTTGTCGGCTTCGCTAGCACAGACGTCGAGCCGGCTGGTAAAGGCACCGTCTGCAACCAAACAGAAAACATCATTATAACATTGATTTATGATTCAAAACAAGTTATGGAAACAAATTCCGCAATAGCTATAATTAATGGATCCGTTGAAAGCGTTAATTCATCCGAGATGTCATTAGCCATTGTTGCTATGATGGGAAACGTCTCGAGGTCGGTCTCGGCTGGCAAACCACAATCTTATTCATTCCCGTTCAGCGTATTTAGAATTTCTATGTCAGCGCACTTATGTGTCCTCTTATTGATTTCACCTTTGCTTCACAATAAAGATTTTTACGACTATTTGTTCAGTATTGCTATTTTATATCCGGGGTTTGTATCTTATCTTTATCTACTTTTCAGGTTTTGATTTTGGCATATGAAAAGGCATTCGTGCGTTTTGCTCCCTGTAACAATGCTTCACGGTCATGCACCTTGCGATTTGCCGATTACGGTGTCACGTTTGCTGGTAGATCAGGTTAATAAACCTGTTAGCTGACAATTGTCCTTCGTCTTTTTTTCTGTTTTCACGCGACATTTACTCTGGTTTTTGGGATAATTTTATCTCAATTACGAATGGCTGTTTTCTTCAACGGTGTGTCTACTCTCGTATTTTGTAATCATTTTTAGTGGTTGTGTGAAATTTATATTTTATTTCAAATTTCAAAGATTTTTGATAAGAATGTAGCTTAGATTTACGGATCTTCGCTTTTGCTGTGTCTATATGTTTTATATAGTTAAACCAACATTTATTGTGACGTATCGCAGTCGTGTTCTCCGAGTAACGCGGCTATAGCCGTTACAACCAAAACATCTAGTTATTCTGTCAATGAGTACAATGTTCACCCGCTGTGAGGTTTTTAATTCCGATAAGTATCAGTCCCTGGTCGATCAATACACCCATCTGCTCTAGTAACCTGTATATTGACATCAGATGTTAGCTCACAACAAAGGCTTTTTTGTACTGCTACACCGAATCCATTCAATTCTTTTTTCACTTTTTTACTCTTACAAAAGAACGGATTCTCTTAAAGCGACACTTCAATTTCGTTAACCAGATAACTGTTAATGATGCCATCATCGTTTATTTTTGCATCTCGTTCGTTAATCCTATCGACAGAATTTATGGCCTCCAATTAATATGAAATCTTATAATTTTCAATTTAGTAAAGACCCTTCATGTTACTTTCATTAACTTTCACTTGGGCTTTACGTCCCTTTGAAGTACTCGAAATTTCCAATTACCGTTCATGATTTGACGATCTTTCTATTTGATTTTCGTTATCATGAGAATTTAATGTGGCCCGATCGCCGTCTTTATTTTTTTTTACGTTTTATTTTCAATTCCTATTTCAAAACTTAGATCTTCTAAGGTAAAATATATCCCGTCGTGACTTTGGAATCTTCTGAGATTCTATGTTACTGACATTATCTTAGCTAGAATACCTTATTTGTATTGGCACGTGCAGGATAAAATAAAAGCTTTTTCATGCTCCCCACCGACCTTCACGATTATACTCCACAATAGAACATTTTTTCTTTATAATTCAATTGACTTTGATTTTGGTTTTTTACGTAATCGCAAGTCAACTTTCTCCTTATTCTGTAAATTCACTGAGCGGTCTGATTAAGTTTTTTATGTTTGATTGCTTCTTACTCATATTAGTTCAATCCGTTGGAATTCGCTTTTCAACGCAAGCTTTCACTTTTCGGCCACTGTTTACGAATGCTAATTATTTTCTCACCGTGAACAGATTCGGTGATATCGCTGAAGCGTTTTACGAAAAGACATTTTATTTAATTTTATCTGAATGTTTATTGGTATCCGGCTTCAGTGCCGTACTGATTTGTACAATGATAACAAACTCTGTATGTATAGATGAGTCAGTAGAAAACAAAGTATGCTCAACAAGATCTTCGAACAATTTTTTCTCAATAAACACGTACTTACCGGACGTCACGTTGAAGTTGAACGATCTCGATCGTATTAGCGGTTTCGTGTTGTGATCTTGTTGAATCGTTTCCCTTACTTTGCGAGTGAAATAGTGTACTTTTTCCTCTTATTTCTTATTTGTTTAATGTCCTTTGAAATGAAACAGTCTCGACGGCGGCGGCATCTATTTTATAGTGATTTCTACTTTACTTTCAATGTTTCCTTTTTTTTCTTAAAAGTAGTCAAAAATGTGCAAACAAATTAAACGCTAGAACTTATCCATTAATAATCTTTGCATAAGAGTTTACTCATTTGTTACTTGATTAATTAATAATCTCTAATGTTATTACTAAACTGAAAAAAAAATTAAACAAGTTATTTTTTTTACTATTTTTTACAAAAAAAAACTAGAATATACTAAGTAATTTTTTTTATACGTTGTTCCGGTATCCCATCTATGCTTATCATCAGAAGGTGATAAAACCGAGAAAACTACTGTAGTGACCGTAAACACTACTGAAAAAAGTCATAGGAAAACAACACGAGCAAGTTTCGTTTTCTTGAATGACATAATATTTTATGAGTTATAGCAAATCAAACTGATGACCTGACCTGATTTTAATAAAATCGAAAAGCATAAGATTTTTTTAAATCAGTTTTCAAATGACGGAGTTCCGAGGTAAAACAAAAAAATCCAACCGAATTGGGAATATACGTTTTTTTTGAAGTCGTTTAAAATATGACAATGCGTAAGCTCGCAGTGACGTCACGTGTAAGAATACGCCTAAGATCTTGAAACCGTTATTTCAAATTCAAAAATAGATCAGTAACGTTCCATGATCCGTTATGAAAAGGTCGATAAGTCAATCCAGGGCGCTTATTTTAGTCCCGATAAAGAGGCATCTCAAGTTCGCGATCTTGACGTGATCATGGCTTCGTGATGTAACAGACAGACAGATCGCGATAACTATTCCAACTGTAGGATACATAAATATTACCGTTTACTGTTTTGTAATGTCTGCATAACCGATAGTCACGATAGACCAATGCCCTCAGAGTTATAGGCTACAGTTGCAATGTTAAAACTAGGTATTTATTTTACCAGTTGTGGGTATAATAATGTATGCAACTTCCGCACTCTCCAGTCGACTCGTGATCACGGCTATTGCTGCATGTCTGAAATGTCGAGTAAAACAAACAAAACTATTTTCATAGTATTTGGCGCGCGATTATGTCCTGGTGATAATTATAGTTAAATATTGTATGCTACTGTTTAACACTTAATTTAAATATTGCCGCCCTGCCTGACAGCCCTATTGGTTCATTGGTAGTATGTCCGCTCCAAGAGCTGAAGGGCGTGGGTTCGATTCCCACCTCGGATAAACATTGAAAGTAAGCAAAGCTTGTACTATGGAAGTCAGATAACTGATAGAGTGATAGAATACTTAAATACTTTTTTTTAAATACACAATATTTGTAGAACACCCAGACACATAACAAACATTTTAAGTTACATAAATGTTTATTCTAGTGGGAATCGAACCCACGCCCTTGAAGCAAAAGCAAAAGCTCTTGTCTCTACCAAATTAGCTAAGATACGTAAATGCCATTATTATTTCTGAGAAGCTCAAACCGATTGAATGTAAAAAATCAAACAGTCGTTGCAATGACGTTCGTTATCGTAAACTCTATAGTAAAACTTAGATAGTCGAAATGTTAGAAATAATGTTAGAAAGTGTTACAAAAAAAAAATTCTTATGCGTAACATTGTTAATGAGCACTTCCTCGACAACATATTTATTTACATCATTTCACACCATCCTTACAGGGTTTCCCTATTGCGATGGTACTATGAATGGTCAACATACATTTATTATAAAAAATAAAAATGTCATAAAATTAAATTCGTATGTCAAACAATAAAATTCATAATTAATATTGGTATTACGAAACGCAAATAACCGGTGGCAGACACCGTCAGATGCTACTTCTAATATGATAATATGCATAAAGGTTCCACTGGAATTAAGATATTACATCGCAAAACCTGACTGTGCAATAATCGCAAGGCATAAAACGACTAGAGCAAGCGCAAGGCTGACAGGAAAACAACTATAGATACGGCAACAAAAGGTTACCCGGATCGTCACAAAAGTTTAAAATCGATTAAATTTTGAAATCTTCAATTATGATTCCATGACCATCCATACAAATAATAAAACTGCGAAGAAGCAATCATAATTCTAACCCAATATTTTGATCTCCAAACACACATTTTTTAAATAAAAATCACTGCATTTTTTTAGTAGTTCACGTGTCTGTTATAACTAAATCAAACTCATTATACAATAAAACTCACTTAACGTTATGATAGGGAACCAATTAGATTTTAGTTCTGGTGTGAACCCAAGAGAGAAATAATTGAATTAATTGCCGGCAACTATTCCCTTCCTCAATTTTTCACTAACAGTGATCTACAAGTGCGCTCTACGATTATAACAGCTATTCTGCTGGAACCTCATATTTTCTTGTATGGTCATTATAAGCCTAATTACCTCTATATATATATATATAAGATTAGTTTTCTGTATCGTTTAATAGAATTGCATTAACTTTGCTCATTGCTACATTTGTCAATAAGGTAGTCACAGTTGCAGTCATGACTTCGCTCCTAATAATTCTGACGAGTGAGTTTTAAGGAAAACTTCTCCACAAATCTTGTAAAATCATAGAGAAATAGTTGAGTCAAATTATAGGTTTCAAGCGAGATATTTCGACCACACCGTCATTTAACATCAGGTGAGCTGTGGTCAAACACCTAGCCTGTCAACCATTAAAAAAGATACTTAAATTAAGTACAAAGTTCAGGAAGCAAAATATTGATAGCCTAGGCCAAAAATAAAACAAACAAGTTACTATAAATTATAGCAAATCGGTACTGATTTCGTAAAGCATGGTAAATACCAATTTTAGCTTTCACATTGGTGTCATCACTTATTATTTGACAGACACGCTAGATTTCGATAGATAAAAACTCTTTATTGTGCATATCAAAAATAAAAAAGATATATGAAATAATCATATGAGATCTTGATTTATTTCAATTTAATTCACAAATGTTCCTGTGAGGACGCTCATGACCTTTCTTCGCGTAGATACCGTTATGGGAATATTTTTAAAACACAAGTCATACATAAGCTCTAATTACCACGTTTCATGCTTACTTAATACATGCAAATTAAAAGTACAAGGAAGTACGCAACAATGTAAAGGCGTTTTCATACGTCGTACAGTATTTTCTCATAATTAATTTTCTTTGAGAAATGACCCTGCATCGATAGTGCATCAATAGGTCGATAGCATTGAATGTACATCGGTCGATATAGTTTGATACTTACATAATTCTGATTGCTATTTTACTTCTAGATAGCTGTACCCTGTATATGTATGCGTGTCTTTGGACTAGTGACCGTCAAAATTAAAATACGCCCTTCCCGCTTTGCGATGCTTATCAATTTTTTTTTTAATATATTAATATTTCCTAGATTCTGTTACTCGTATTTATAGTAGATTGTTTCTATATTTTCTCTAGCTTTCTCTCTCTAAGATGTGAAATCACGTTTTACTAAGCACTTTCTATGGAAACTTTGAACCTAAAAATTTCCCATTGAAACTAGAAAGTTTCAATCGCTTTATCAGTACCGCAACGTTACCTCTTCGCTAAAATCGTCTAGGTTCGTGCATTACGAAAGGTTCTGAACGTAATAAACTATTTTACGACAAATATTAAATGTAAGACAGCGTCTGCCTTGTAAGTGTCGGACGCACTATAAAATAATAAACGATCAAGAACACTCGGTCGGCGTCTTTGACCGCGACCAGACCCAATACAGGTTCCAGTCTAAGTTCAGGGTTCTCTTACGCAAGGATCGCGTAATCGCTTCCGACTGCATCCTGATTTATACGCATGTCTGCGGCGATACATTACAGCCCACACAATGTACAGGACCAAATAATCTGTTCAATATCGATAGAGATGAATTTGTAAATCACAATCGAATTAGTATCGCTACCGATCCTAGCAGCTTCCAGTCAGCGAAATTTGACATGTATGCATAGTGAAAGGCGAATGTATAGAACAACTGCTTTTTTCATGATATCAAGATTGATTGATAATAAACATTCATAAATAGATCAGCACCCGATTATTACTATACTACTATTACTACTCCGAAAAGCCCTGTACAATGTATGTGTATGTATTATTATAATGTACATACATTTATATGTTTTATGTGAATGTGTTTTCCTTTCGATGACATAACTTGTTCTATTACCTCAGCGATTCCTATCTTTACAAAAGTTGCCTAGAAGAGATCTAAGTGATATATATTTGTTGCACTTACGTCGATTTTTTTTTTAATTTTGTCATGTTTGTTTGAGCATAAAAGATAAGATAAAATAAAGATAAATTTATTAACAGAAAGAGTTAGGCACATACACAAATGAAAGAAAACAGTGAAGTTAATACATACATAAGTGTTGGACGTTACAATTTTTGTTTCGGTGTATACACTGGTTATCGTTGGACCCCAAACTAAGCACAAGGCTTGTATCTTGGGGACCACTATCTATCTATCGCTCGATTTAATAAAAAAGCAGCGTAGCAGTTGTCTTACATAAAATTTTTGTAATGTAAAAGTAATGAGACGAACGATACGGTCTTCTGATGGTAAGAGATAACGCATGTCTATGACCATTGCATCAATACACAGAACTTTGAGTTGCAAAACAAAGTCAAGGATATCGTGGCTTTGGCACTTATTACGAGACTTTCGATGGTTAGTCTCAGTCATATAATTTCGCTATAGATAAATATATTATAGCATCGAATAATAATCTACTAGCCAGGCAGTTAACTGCATGTTAAAATGTATAGTACTAATTTGATTTTATCAGAAACAGCTTTTGTAACTTGATTTATTGTCATGACGTGAACGATGCGTGGAAGTAAATGCATCTTAGTAACATACTAGTAAATAAACATATATATGGCTTCGCTTTACAGTTTTAGCTCTCCTTATTTAATAAAACAGTGTGCTCAATATTTATCGACTATTCAGATCGTTTCATTCTTATCATAACTTTTACATGTTATTTTGATGGATCAAAAGAAACGCAAGTCACAATTTATGACATAACTTGACTTAAACATTAAGTCGTCACACATATTCTCGATAAATATTGATACTAATATCCATCTTGTATGTTAGTATCACTTGACAACGCAAATTTCTCGTTTGCATTCTAAATTTCATACGCGCTGGTATCGCCAGGGTATATTTCACGAACAGTTACTTCCTCTGCGCATGTACTGTTAGCTCCTGTGGCTTTACATGCAGATTGTTTGTCAATCACCGCACTTTATTATCCAGTCTCTATTACGGTATACCGACGTCTGTTACAGATACGGGGTTTCATTATAATATCGGTTTATTTACTGAATATCTTTAAATCGGTCTATTGTATTTTTACCTTTAATTAATAAAAAAAATATTATGACTGAAATGCTTATGAAGTACTACTTGTTTAGTTAGTTATACTTGGCATGAAGTAGTTCAAGAAGATGACTAAATTATGCCGCCTTTTTGTATTAGAAAAATACAGTTCATAGTTAACCTTCCCTTTTCTGCTATCGGACCGCCAGGAGCTCTCGAATTTGACACTATTTGTTAGTTGATACTGCTAATAGTCGAATGAAACTGTTCGATTCCACTTGCCTCGTACGAACCATTAAATAGCAGAATTTGCTGCCCAAGAGTGTGTTCCCCGATAGATACATATGTACAATCTGGATGCCTTCAAATCTCAAGTGAATCGAATTCTAGGTAAGCATCGTATATGCCATCTTTTCCAATATATCGCATATTGGAAAAGATGGCATACAAAACCTATCTATTAATCAAAAAATGTGGTAGTGTAACTACTTCACTTCTAGTATTGCAATGGCTGATTTCTACTTTGTATGCAGGCTCTTTCCAAGTAATCACTATGTCATGACCATGAGGCATAAATTATGTCATTTTGATGCAGTAAAGGTAATTAGTTGATTCTGACCGCTTATTTTACATTTGAGATAACATTTTATGAAGCCGTCTCTTGATTGTACTTATTTACATATTGGCATCCAATTACATGCGTGTTATGGCATAGAAACTAACTAGATTGCTTAACAAGTCATATAAAGCTCCATACTATTCATTATGATCTTCAATCTGTAATCGTACTGCTGAGCATAGGCATGTCTTCTTGTACGGCACTTATCCCGATCCTTTGTCTATCTAGTCTAGATTCGAACCGCGATTTTTTATACAATAGACTCAACGCTTTATCAGTTCGCGGCTACCAAAACGTCAACGCTTTGGCCTCGGGATCTTGACTCGGTATTTTAGTTTTGATGCCGAGCATGGAGCCTTATATGGCTTTCTCTACTTGTAGTTTACACATTCTCATCGGCAAACGTCCATATCTCACAGGTGCACCGTATGCCATGGTGGGCATGACACTGGCTATTAAGACGAATCTTATAATCTATTTTAATTTTGGTCTGCGTCAGGGTTCCACTTTAGGACCTTTTTATTTCATGCTCTAGACTAACCAGCAAGCAATCCAACATAATTGCAAAAATACGAACCTCATTAAACCATTCACAGAATTTCAACAACTCTATTGCTAGTTATATAGATCTAGCCGATGTCGGTACATCCTTTACCATGTTCGTTATATCTGGCATAGTTATCGTAAAGACTTCATTACTAACAAGGTGTTTGCGTACTCTTTATTTAAAAATGCAGTAAAGCAAGCTACTGGTCTCGTTGCAGTAGTTAGTACGAGTAGTAATGACATGACAGTCATATGTTGTTACAGCACCTACGCTTATAAAATATTTATTTTTATTTCATTTTGGCCTCTGCCTTTATCATAGTATAAAACGAAATCCGGATCCGGGTCTGTTTCTCCGTTTACTTCTTCTAATCCAGTATTTATTTTCACGGTCATAGATGTTTTTATACAGAATGTGTGTATAAACAATACATAAATTTATTGTTTTGTGAAATCAGGCCCCCAAAATAAATTATACCAGTGCAAAGTCAGGGCGGGCCGCTAGTGCTCATTGTTGAGGTTTGAACCCTTTGGCGTGCGAACCAACCGCGTTAACTACTGAGCTATCATTGTTATTATTACATTGTTTCCATATGCGTCAAGTACAGCCTATTGCAACTAAAATAGTTTTCCTAAGCTAAAACATACAAACTTGATGTTATCAAGTCACGACTATAAATGCTCTTTCTTAGTATTTAAAATTATTGTCTTGCGTTCCACGAAATCCTTCGTTAGAAAACATTTAACAATAGAGTAGTGATCGTACTTTTAATTTAGTTTCATTTTAGATGGGTTTATTTTCAGAAATTATAAGTTAGGTTTTTTTTTTATGGTTGACAGGCTTATTGTTTGACCACAGCTCGTCTGATCTTAAGTGGCCTAGAATGGAACAGGCTCTCAAGTGAGGTTGCTGGAACACACCGTTAGGCGGCAGATTTTTGTCTTGAGGGTGCTTCACCGGCACCTCAAGCTTACTGTAGAGGTTGGAACCCACGCCCTTCAGCGTGCGAACCGACCGCGCGAGCCACACAATATAATATTAATATTTAAATATCAGTATTTATTTTTGCCCAATTGATTTTACAAAAAATATCCATTCCTTGTTAAGTTCAGGTTTTAATTTAAAACATTAATTTAATGTAACTTAATGTGATTATTATTATCTTTAATGGCTTGACCATGTACCAGTTCCGTTTTAATACTGTTATTTTTTATGACGTAATTGGCAAGATTAGACGTACTTAAGGTTAGACTATAATTTCTAATAAGATATCAAACGAGTTGTTTACTCGAGCATTTTAACTATGTCCTACGGAATTATTAGACTTTTTCTCCGGCATTTGTAACTCATCGCTCCTCCAGATCAGCCCTGTTTTTATAGACTGTCCTGCTGCTGGATGCGTGTTTCTTTTTATTGTTAGAAGGGTAAGGTCATAACTCACCACACCGGCCATGTGCAGGCTGGCAGATTTCACACGTCCTCAAAAACATTAAAAACTCAGATATGCAGGTTTCCCTGTGATATTTTCTTTACCGTTTTGAAGCGAGCAGAAATACACACGTATTTCTGCTCGCGTCGTATTATTTTTAATTTAAAAAAAATAATTAAAAAGTCAAGTTTGGCAGGCATGGACTCGCGTAAACGCCATATTGTCGTTCCGCTAAATGCGACCTGACTGACGACTGACACATCATAATACTGATGATCGACTGCAGTTAAAAAAAACGTGCTTAAAAAACCGAAATATAAGGCCTATTACTTGGTGGTAGATCTCCTTAGCAAGAGGTCGTCTAGGTCGATACCACCGCAGTACCAGATATTCCGCTGCCAAACAGCGGTGTAAAAACATTACTGTGCTCCGGTTTGAAGGGTACTGCAGCTAGCGAAATTACTGGGCTGTTTAGACTAACCATCTAATGTCTCAAAGTAATTGAGCGCCAAAGCAGCGATGCCCTAGACCTTTTTTTGCTACTCAAAGTTCTGTGTATCGCTGTAATGGTCATGGACAGACATTATCTCTTACAATCAGGAGAGCGTCTCGTTAGTTTCATTACTTTTACATTTAAAAAAAATTATGTTCCGTGTTTAAGTTGTCCCAAACAAATACCATCCTAGAGTCCTGTTATATGATAATGCAGTTCGACACGACATAAACGCGAAAGTAGAACCTGATCAGCTAGATCCGCCTGAGTATTTCAGGTTATATTGTGCAGTTTATCTAATTTCCACGACTAGATCTTCACGATTGTGTCGAAGGCAGGTCAGCAAACCTTTACTCTAAAGCATAAATTATAACGTTTAAAAGCGTACTGAAATAGTCTTTGTTCATTGTAGTTTGTACTAAAGTAATTATATGTAAAAGTACACTGTAGTTTATAATAGCAAAGTAGCACTAAAAGCGATGTAGGTACATAGTTCTGCAATGTATGGTTATTTTATAACTAGCTGGGACCCGTGACTCCGTCTGCGTGGAACTCGACAAAAAGTTGGTGCAGTCGGCAGTCTTAAAAGTATCCTACATGTTAATCCAGGCCATAAAGTTTATGTGCCAATAAAGTATATCATCCAAATATGTTCAGTAGTTTTTGCGTGTAAGATCCATCCATTCTCAGAAATTTTTACATTTATAATGTTATAAGCTGAACCCCGCGAAAAACTGGTTCAGTAGTTTTAATAGAATACGGATTAAAACTACTCATTTTTCCCGCAAAAAAAAAAACACGCCACAATCTGATGCACGCTTAAAACATATCGCGTGACAACCCTAAAATAGACGATTTAGCATAGCTACAAAGTTACTAAACTTTGAATCTATTAAGCTGCAAATGTCGGCCCTAGTATTCAATAAGATGCAATTCGGAGCGTAGGAAGTAAGATAAGCGAGCGAATGCGCCCCTAACAACAGAGCAACTGATCTTACCTGCACGATAGAACCGGCCCACGACTCTAGTCGGTACTGAAGATAACCGACCTCTAATAAGATAAATTTAACTTATTGCCTCTTAATCTTAGCTACACTTTCCACAAATCCTACCCATAATATATGCACTATTGAAAATGAATCTTGCTAAACGTGCATACATTTTCTTTGGCTTGAGTGTAGCAGTGATAGCTCAGTGGTTAGCACGGTCGAACCGAGCTCCAAAGAAGCCAATGATGAGGTTCAGTTATCAGTAAAAGAAAAAATCATAACATTTATTGATTGATTAACTCTTTATTGTACATACTAAAAAAACAATACAGAAGAAATAAACTTAATTAATAGGTGTAACAACGGGCGACCTTATCGCTAAAAGCGATCTCTTCCAGGCAACCTTAGGACGGACAGGAGCAGAGGAAGAAAAATACGGGGTGTGTCAATAACGAGGATATGCACAAAGGATAATACATAACTATAACATAAATACATATATCTACATTCTAATAATAATAATATATCCTAATACATAAAATAGGTAACTAAAAATACATTGTGGGTTATTTTCTAGTATTCAAGTTTCAATTCCAGTTCAGTTGTGTTTACTATCCATTATACACATATATTGACCACACCGTCAATTAAAATCAGGAGAGCTGTGGTCAAACTAGAAAAAAAGTACACACTTGGCACTCGCTAGAGAAAGATTAGCTTGTCGAATTCAAATGGTCTTGCT
Organism: Biston betularia; assembly: GCA_905404145.2. Lineage (NCBI taxonomy): Eukaryota > Metazoa > Arthropoda > Insecta > Lepidoptera > Geometridae > Biston > Biston betularia. The sequence continues at coordinate 6,302,377 of FR989877.1, forward strand.
CATAAACGCCTAATTCTATTCACGATTCGTAACAAAATAAATGCTCACTTTTCCATATGCAGTCTCGAAAGCGGGAGAAATTTGCTGGGATTGTGTCGTTAAATGGAACAATGGTAGCCATTGAAATCGAGTGGTTGCATGCTTTAGATTTGCATCTGAACAAGATTCAGCAGTCTTCATTGTGCCGTGTTCTTGGCCTGCAATAGGCGTACATAGTACTTGGTTTGTATCAAAGCTGCTTCATCTAAATCCTACTCAGTTAACTCGCAAGCACGTGCGGGGTACCGCTACCGATATATCTCGATAAAGACTGTATCGTACTTTACGCTTATCTGGACACGTTCCAGTGTCTAACGCCTATGCATTATGCGATACGGAGATCTAATGAATACGCTACCGGCACGTAATTGGCTAAATCGCAGCATTGACGTTAGCAACAAGGCTTAAAAAAATTTAAGTTAAAATATAATGTAAAATTTTGTCAACTTAACTTAAAAATAATCGCCAATGCAACTTTTTAACTACAGCTGATAAAATAAAATTCAAAACAACACTACCAAATTGACGAGTTTGTTACTGATAACATATAAAATATGACGCTAATAAAATAATATGTCAAATAAAACTAAAATTTACAATGTCAAAATGATAACATTGTCAAAATATGCCCTGCCCGAATGTCTAAAAAATTCCCGCACTGGATGGCCAAGGACATTCCTATATAAATGTTGTATGTATATTACCTATTTATAATTGCTTAACTTAGTTCCAATAAACAATTAAACAAGTTTTTGATATCCAAAAAACAATAATTTAAGAAACATGACGTTTGTATGGTAAATTCCCAACGTTTTCCACTCTCTGAATTTTTAGCTTTTACGCGCTTGAGAACGTTAATTTCGGCCAAACGAAAAGAACATTTTTAGTAACAACATATGTACTTCCGAAACACTCACTCAATTTCTTACATTTCGTACAGTGTTGTACGTGATCTTATAAAATACCGTCTGTTCCAATTTGTAGTCTATTGTAGAATTAAATACAGTAAAAACTATCCAAGAAAAAATACATGATCCACTAACAAACCTCGCTTAGTCCGTTGTACTTTTAGCGGGTAGTTAATCCATCCGTGTCATGTATCGAGGCTGCGGCGGTGCCCACAAAGGCTGATCCCGTTTTAAGAGAGCTTACGGTAATCACTAGTCCCGAGACGGGCAAAAATTGTTTTCCATCACACCTATTGTCTTTTATTTTATAAGTTCTTCGTATGTCACATTAGTGGAGTGCCTTATGTAATTCATCGTGAGACAATGGCAACACCTACAAGCAACACGAAAAGTCATGTATGTCCACATTATATAATTTTCTCACACCGCGCTTGTCATTCGGTACTTTATGAATAAAACACCACGTTTTTATGCATAAACACTCGACAAAGCTCTAATTTTGGAAAAAAATACAACAGGGCGACACGATCCTTTCCATGTTCCCGCCAAAACCTCTACAATATGGATTTACTGAACTGTCGGAATATTCGCGTAATGTCTTTCCGCGGCATTGCCAACATTTAGCTTTCACAATAGCATATTCTGAACAAACGAAAGTTTTTCGCATTGAGCCTCCGATAATGGCTCGTATATCTTGTCATATGTGCCTATTGTTAGAAAATGTTTTCGCAAAACTTGATGTTTGTTACTTTGTTTATGTTTACTACTTTTCACATTGCCCATAATTATTTTAGTGCAACTTCAAAGTTATTATCGATTTTCTTTCCGGTGATATTTGTTTTGTAAGTAACACCTATGATCCATTAATATCGATCCCAACATTATTTAGAACCATTACTCGTTCTTGCGCCTGCACTATTCGATCACTGTCTATAGCAGAGCGTGTTTTCAAATATACCTAATCGACGTCTTACTAGCGTAGAAACTGCAAATCACTCCTTTTAAACGCTTAAATGCCGTGGTATTTTTATTGGGTTAGGCCTTGTTACAAAAAAAACAAAAAAAGTTAAAAAAAAAAACAAAAAAAAATACTTAAAAAAAGCTAAAAATACATTATTACTACGACGTTTATTTATTTCTACTAATGTTATTATTTTAGTATCTATATGTTTAAATGTTTTGTTTGACTTGTATCTTGTGTTATCAAATATCTGTTTAGTGTTTGTGTTACGTTAATATTTTTTTGTTTTTGATTTTAGTCAATTTAACAGTACCTATATGTATTTTTTATATGGGTCTTGTTGCCTGAAATAAATTTATTTTATTTAAGAAACCTTAACTTTTGTTATGTTTTTTTCGTTCATTCACAAGTTAAATCCCATTTGCCTTGTTATTTTATGTTTGAACTTCTTTTATTTTTCACCTACAAGTCAAAACTGCAATAAGTTGATCAAAAACACTAATTAGTGTAATGAGTTCGTGCATTCGTGATTAAAAGTAAATGGTATCACAATTTATTTTTACTTTTTATTTCCTATGTAACATTGTTTGTATTCTATTACTTGGTGTTTTACTTAACTTTTTGTAGAAAGTCCACTGTCAATATTTTAAATTGTCTTAACGTTTGGATCACGATTAGACCTACGCTTCTCTAAGGCCAACCCTGCAATAAGAAATCGAATTTAATTTCTATCGTGACTCATATTATTATAACCCCTAGTTATTAATTGATTAATTCGGACACACTAAATGTTTGTTAGTTTAGTTATACAATATTTGTTAGTTTATTTATACAATTTTACTATGGAAACTGACGTGGTTTCGACACATTTTTATTTGACTGATGGTTAGTCACGTTTAATTTACTCGGAAACTCCAACTATATTTTCAACCATATTGTTCAATAAGGTCTCATGTAGCGGAGAAAAATATGGCGGTTACGTAAAATTATGCGTGTCTTCGATTAAGGTAATTCACACATTACAAACCCAATTCCGCCTGGACGTTAGTAGATTCAACAGGCTGCTCTCCGAGCCCTGTTCTGACGCAGCCAGGGTGCTAGTTAGTGCTCAGTTGTGTAAGTCGCCTCAAGTGACCCACCTATATTATGATTAGTGTGTATGCGGGGGAGTGAATGTGTGTATGAGAGAGTGTGTGTATGTTTGTGTGGTGTGTAAATAATTTTTATTTTAGTTGTAAGTAGAAAATACGATGGGACTGCCATGTGGCTACCACAAAAGTCCCTTAAATAAAATAGAATTAAAAAAACCCTATTACATCTGACGAAATTCCTAAAAATAATAAGTCTATCTATCTCGTCTCTGTTAGACCTCGAGAACACATTATTCGGTCATCAATTCTATACACATAAAAATATTTTGCTGTGCCTTATCCCGCAAAAACTTGAAAACGTTTTTTCTGTGTCTTTGATTCCTTGGATGGCTTAGAATTGGACCCGGTTGATAACACAATTACTATAAATCGTAAAATATCCTAATTCAAATACTAATAGTATAAAAAAAATATAACGCATTAACATCGTTTTAATAAGATAATCTATATGATTATGAAGCTCATCAAATTAATCGTGCTTTCGAGACTGCTTCCACTCGTGACAAATGGTCAGCGATATAAATAAAAAACTGGTACATCATTCATCTTCGACTGTTTATTTGAATAACTGTTTATCTGTTAATTTGATTCTATTTGAATTCGTAATAGGTGATATTTAACACAGTAGGAGTTATAAATACGTTAATATAATCTAAATGGGCCGTTCTATTCTTAACTAAAAAGGTTGGTTTAGTTTTGTTGTTTTTTTTTACTTATAATCTCTAAGATGTATAGGAACTGTTCTTTAATTTTTCTATAAATGTAAAAACATCGATTTGTGTTTCAATGGAAAATTCAGACAGGTAAAATAAAATTAATAACTTACAAGAAAAATACAAGCACCTAATCTAACGTTGTGTTACCGCAGCCTCACTACAAAACCAGTTCCATTCCAGGCTAGGTGTGTTTGCTATCTTCGACCACACCATCACATAACATCCGGTGAGCTATGGTCAACACTTAGCCTGTCAATCATAATGTAATATTTTTACTAACGAAAATGTAGGTGCATTTTCTGAATGAACCAGTGTAGTTTATATAAATCAAGTTATAGAACGTACAAGTGAATTTCACTCGCGTTTCGCCAAATTTATTTTATCGAGAGTGAATAAAATTATGCCCGGGCGCACAATAAATTTTACCACATCTCTATTATTACAATGATTTATTATTTTATCGTTTCCGTACTTTACGAGCGCGGGATCCTCTCAATTTGAGGCTCGTGTTCAAAGTTAACAGAGGCTTAGAAATTGCCCTTTCTCAGACAGTGATTGCGGCCGGCTGATGCTACTTGCCACTCAAATAGCATGGCGGTGGCTTCCGCAAGCTAAAAACATATTTATTTTAGCGAAATTGATAGTTACCAGCGTCGCATAACCGTCATTAGCGAGTTATGCGAACCCGCCATCGTTGCTGTCGACTACATCGCTTACTTTGTAAGCTGCCACTATTTTTCTTGCTGTTTCCGCAACCCTTTTTTTTCTTCTTATAGATACTTAACATGTACTCATATATATTAGGCTATTATTTATTTAGCGGCTTTTTTTTTGTTTATTTATTTATTTATGCGATTCCATTTGGCATGGTGGTAGGGTACTTTCTAGTACTCGGCTGGCTAGCTACCACCTCCAAGTTGAAAATCTGCCGCCAAGCATCTAACAGTGTGTTCCGGCAGCCTCACTTGAGAGCCAGTTCCATTCCAAGCTAGGTGTGTTTTACCATCTTCGACCACACCTTCACTTAACATCAGGTGAGCTGTGGTAAACTAGCTTGTCAACCATAAAAAAAAAATAAAAAAAATTGGAATTATTTATTTCTTCCATTATACATTTTTGTAGTTCGTAATTTTAATCTAATTGATTAATGATATCTGCTTGGCTCTTTCGTTATCCAGAATAGACATATTACATTTCTCAAGAAAACTCTAATGTGTAGAACTGAACAACTATGGTACCCAATTATCCCCAAAGACCATACAAATAGCTAAATAGATATTATGATCTTACAAATGAGTTAAATGACAATTTGACCACGTCATCATAATGTAATTAGTACATAGCGCCGTATTGTACAATAAAAGTGTTTTAGGAATAAGTCCAAAAATAGGTAGGTGTACAGGTACACTCTCCGAAAGTGGGCAGGCCTTTTCTTTAAAAGAAAAATATTTAATTTACTGACAACTAAAATTTTAAAAGTAATGAGACAAACAAAACGCTTTCCTGGTAAGAGATAATAACGCTTGCCCATGACCATTGCAGCGATCCACAGAACTTTGAGTAGCAAAACAAAGGGCTTCGCTGCTTTGGCGCTTTTTAATTTGAGACGTTATATGATTAGACTCAACGCAGCCCTGTAATTTCCCTAGCTGCAGTATCCTTCAAACCGGAACACAGTAATGTTTTGAACACTACTGCTTGGCGGCAGAATATCTGGTACTGCGGTAGTACCTACCTAGACGACCTCCTGCTAGGGAGATCTACCACCAAGTAAAAGTTGGTTGAATTTAAAATTATAATAAAATTGACGACTTTTCAAATCATAGATTATATGACAAATTTCAAATTATATTATTTATGCCTGTAAAAGTCCAGACCGTTATGTTGCGCTACAATGTATTATTTACTACATTTTTCAAAAAAAAAAAACTAAAAATTCTTTGTTGGAAATAGTATCCAAAGCAGTTGCTATTCTCAAATCAATTTTTTAACATGGGCAGTGAAAGTGAGCCTTAATACGTATTTAAAGGGGCCCCTTAAACTTATACCTGGGTCGCAAGTCCTAAGCACTATACGGTTTCCTGTCTCTACAGCGCGATGGAGCCGCTTCCAGCCATGACATTGACGAGTATCGTAAAGTAAAAGATTGTCTAATTACTGTTAATTGATTTTTGTCACTTTATTAATTTGGCAATATTTTTATGTTGACATACTTTTTATTGTTTTTTTTTCATTGAAATATAACAACAAATGTTTTTGACGTAATTAATGATATGTTTAAAATGATATTACGGAATTTGCCTTGTAACTGTAGTGTTATCAATAAAATATTTGTATTTGACACGGTCAACAAGGTGATTGATCGCTAAAAAGTTTTCGTTTGAGCATAAGCATAAGCTGATAAGAGAGTTTTGTGAATAAGGGTGCTACATTTCAATAGTTTCTTACACAAACAATGTACTGACATCTATTGATTTCTGCGAGACTCGTAATCTTTTGTAATCGAGTGTCGAGTTTTGCTGTGTCTATCGGTACATTAAACATTACGCTTTTATCGCTGGGAACATCACGTTTATCTTGTCGTGTTTTTGCCCGCGTACCAGAGTGCTCTACATTATGTGATTGCGACGCGACGTGCGTAAAACGAAAATAGTTCTATGCCGTAATCTATATTTTTTTTTGTTGCATCTTTTATATCGAGGTGAAAATATATTCTATCATCGCTAATATTACTTTAATTACTAGTTTTGTTAATCATCTTCAGCAAATTATAATGTTAACTTAAAACTCTTTGTGTATAAATTAATAATTACTTAAAAAATATTTGTTTTTTGTCGTCAGTTACTTCTTAAATTTTACACTTAGAACTATCTTCGTAGAAAACGTTGATTATACAAGTACTAAGCATAGTTTCGTGGAAAGTTCTTAGCACCATGAAAAGGGAATGTTTGCTTTCCCTTCTGTCCCTTTCGAATAGCTAGCGGCACGTACTCGAAACGTGTATTTGCTCCTACAAATTTTATCATTTGTATCGGATTGGTAATTTAACCTAGTTGCCTAAACGTTTACGTGACGCGACGGAATTTGTACCACATTTAAATAAAATCTGCCTTCCTCTCTGACAAGAAATTTGGGAAAAACTGTGCACGACAACGAGTATTGGTCACGTTACAAAAAAGTGAATTAAAACTTGTCGCACAATCTTTGATTTATTTCTTGATTTTCCCTCTAATTTCTAATTTCCAACAGTGCGGTAGTTGTTGTAATATTAAAACTGATGTGGTTTAGACGTGTTCTGTTTACGTGAACACTGTTCTGTGTTTATAGGGAACCGGATAGGATAACCTGACTGAAGTTTCGGTCATGTCTAGTATTCATTCATAAGAAACGTTTCTAAATAAAATATACATACATCTATCGTAGGACTATACACACAGCGCCATCTGGCCCCAAACTCAGCAGAGCCTGTTGTTGCTTGTTTATGTATGTATAGCTATGATATTTTAAGTTGTTATAAAATATTGTATGCTGTTATAAGTACATTTCAGGACTGACCTTTGAACTTGGCACCCATTTATATCTCACTTCTTTTGTCGTTGAAGTCAAAACCAAGGAATATATCATAAATATTGAATTTGGCTCTCATTTCACATTTTATGTTTTTGATGGGATTTCACTTTCACTGCTAGAACTACTCTTTTATTCAATTTTTGTGAATTAAATTAAAATTGTCTGTAATATTTTAACTGCATGTGTTAATTCCCACCCAAGACGACCATGACTTAATATAGGTACATAGATATTTGTTCTGTGTCAGTTAAGTATGTATTTACAAAAAAGTATATAAAAATTATATCAGTTAGTTAGTTAGTTTCGTTTCCAAAGTAGGTACAAGTTTTGCTTAGTTTAAATCTGAGATTATTGTGTGAAATGTCATTTCATTTGTTTTTTTAACGTTAAACCGAAATAAGCTTAAACATAAATCCATTTTTCATAATGGTAATATGAAAAAAGCTAAATAGTTTAGAAACTCAGAATAAATGATAACACGTTACCGATTACAAAATCTTAACACTTCAAAAATATGTAGATGAATAACTTTCAGTAGACCGATCATTAATCTTGTTCACAAGAGTTACATCCGTGAAATCGCTTCTTTATTTTGCGCCAACATTCTTTCATTATTTGATACGATGTAGATGTGAGGCATGTCGTGACAACAAAGGTGAATTTACAATGAGCGAAACTGAAAGTAAGCCGGACAGGTGCTGGACGGTCGTGCGTGCGTTCAAACCAAGTCACATCCCTATTTAAGAATCTAGATTTGTTTTTTATGGAAATGAGACGAACGAAATACTTTCCTGGTGAAAGAAAAACTTTTTTTTTTAATCAATTTACTTGATGGTAAATTTTGTAGACATTTAATGCTTACGCTTATTATAATAGCCTCTGTTGACCAGTTTTTGCAGTTGCTATTAAAAAGGAAGTAAAACGGGATAGAATTGAATGGACTCGTCGGTCGCGCTTGAGTAACTGTTACTTTCTGAATCGATGTTTCTACAATATTTTTGTACCTAATTAGACTTTATCGTAACGTATCTTTACAGTATCGGTAACGTCAACCGCAGTGTCAGATATACAACCGGTATGTACATTACTATGAAAGTAACCATTCTATATCTCAAAGGATTGAGCGCCAAAGCAGCGATGCCCTAGACTTTGTTATTTAGTCGAAGTCGTCTGTTACCATCGGGAGAGCATTTTGTTCCAAGAAAAGTGTTGTAATAAAAAACTTGTCACTCCGTTCTAGAAAATGTCTTAATTTTAGTTCTCAAGAAACTGAGTTGTCGGAAAGAAGTCTTATCTTGCTTCAGTGAGAATAACTGCCAATTTTACTGAAGATGCCATTTTTTTACCCTTAAAGTTAAGGTAAACTTCGCTTTTAGCAAAAAAGCCACCACTTGTGACAATAGCTAAAAATAGCTAAAAATAGCTAAAAGGTTGTGGTGTATGTAAAATTTAACTTCTGGCGTGGACAAATAGTTCTTAGCTATTATAAACCTTTAAAAATGTTTGAATAAATGACTTATAAATGTACATGATATACCTTGCATATAAAACTAATGTAGGCTGCATATGATGATAGAATAATAAAGTTACTTAAGAGAACGAATCGCTACGCGAAATCTTTTTAAGTTTTGTCCATCTTATTTGCTAAAACGTATCTCTTGCAAGGATCTAAAGTTCGAATCACTACATTTTTTTAATGAAAGGTTGTTCAACTTTTATGTGACTATTCAAGTAACGGTATTCATTACGTATACTGAGAAAGCTGGTGCTGAAATAGCAGGATGTGAAATGCCTCTCGTAATGAGAAAATTAACACTGAATGCTACTCTAGATATATTTTAAGAAATATTTGTCTTCTCGGGGAGACTTGAAGAGTCAACAAGTGACCACAATACTGGCCTTTATTTCGTGCATAAAATAAGCCTCGCTATCCAGCGTGACAACGTGGTCAGTGTATTGGTCACGTTGCCTGAAATTAGAGATAGTTTAAAATGTCGTTCATGTGACTATTACATACTTTAGACACTGTAAACGAACTTTACATTAAAACACACACACACACACACTTTACAGGTAAAAGTCAAATAAAAATTTATTAAAAAACAATCTCGTCGGACTAATTCGTTTGACTCTATTGCTACTAGTTTTATTAATAGCGCTCAAGTCTATTTTATAGCCCTTGGTTATTTCAAAATCTTACTTTAAAACCATACTAAACTTTTTATTCATTATTAAAATTGATTCTTGTAAATAACTATGCTCTGTTCCAATAAATACCGATCCAATTACAGTCATCAGATAATGATTTCAATACCGAATCAAACTTGCGGTAATTTCAATAAAATATCAGATCCAATGCCATTGTCCATTCATTGCCATTTTGAATAATAACCTCATTGTGTGTTTAGATAAAGCTCTTGGCTTAAAGCAGTCTTTCCTATACACGAAAGGCATTTCAATTTAACACCCCATTCATTAATCAAATGCTGCTATCATTTTGTTCAGTACTTTGTCGTAATCACAATTCTCAAAAGTATTTCGTGATTAGAATCGTTTAAATTATCTTATTGTGATTGAGTATACACGTTATTTATCAAATGCAGTTGTTCTAAGTAGAGTTCATTTTCGACCTCGAATCACGCAATGTTATGAACTTAACTTTCTTCAGGAGCCACCTGACAAATTGCTTTATAATGATACCTAATTGATCGCTCGCTTTGATTCGAACGACTTTATAGTATAACTTTTTGTGAAGAGCCACCTACTCTAAAATTACTCGCAACTAATGAGTTTCCAAATTATTTCAACATGCAAGCATGTTAAAGTTTAATTTACTATTTAATTTAACACACACGAATAATAGCTTACCGCCTAATGACCTAAACTTTCATTTGACTTAAATGTGTAGTTTTCACTCACGTCAAATACTAAGAGCTTTAATTCAATCTTGTAAACAAAACAATGGTAGGCAATAAGATGCATGTAAAAGATTACCATCGCTTTTTCAAAGTTGCTTCAACAACGTTTTCATATTTTGTTAAAATTGTCTTATTAGTTTACCAAGTAGGTACATGATTATGACGCTTTTGAATTAAATGCTTTTATAGATAGTTACGATAATCTGTTAACAATCATTGGCAACTATTTTGTTAATGACAGTAAGAATAGCGAATAGAAAGCTAATCGTATGAGATCTAAATCGCTACTTACTAAAACAATCGTGCTTATCCATTTTAAGAACTGTCACGTTATACAAAATTGGCGCTTTACTATACCGTTAACTCCACATATTTCCCAAATTTGGTGAAATCAGAATCGTGACAATTGTCTTGAATTCTATCAGAAACCATTAGCAAATTCGAATATTTTTCTAGAATTTAATTAGAATTCTCCTTAACTCATGTACATATCAAGTGATTGCTCATTGTCTACTACCTAATTATCATGACAGGAACTTGTGGGAACCCGTCGAGGATAGTTGAGATTCCATGCGCTGAACTCTGGTACGTACACGTTTTTCTGCATCATACTTTTGTCTACGGAAATTATGTTCGCCATTATTAATTTTACTAGGCAAATTATCTTATTTCTATCGCTAAGCGACAAGTATGTATCTTTATCACACTAACTCGTTCGAGATCTCTGAAACCCATCAGTCAAAATTTCTAAGACACCATTCTACTGACCATAATGTTCCATAGTTCCATCTAAGAATTGTGCTTGATGATTGTTGACCTATCATAACTTCTCACCTCTAGTACCTTTCGGAAGCATAACATATTCTGTGCAATTCCAAATTCAGATAAGATCAAAGTGAAAGGTTTGTATTGCTTTTGTTTCTGTAACATTTTCGCTCTACACTTGTACTTCTATAAAGGTTACTTACCCACAAATAATTTACAGTACGAGTATAATGCCGATAAACATCTTCAATAAATTCTTGTAATTGTTTCCGATTCCGTGCCTTTCTGACATCTTCATATACTTTGAAGGGCTACATGCATGCTTTTTAACTAGTATCTATGAAATTTGAATTAAAAATTAATTTGATTGTTTAAACTTTTGTTGAAATCATTAGGAAAGTTTTTTCTCATCATTTACATGCCTACATTAAAAATCGTCCGATTAATATTAGTCGCTTATTATATTTGAATTTGAAGAACTTAATCCATTCGTACAAGTGATTCAATTCGCACTTGCAGTGAGAAAGTCTCGAAACTAATTCATAGTCGACACAGTCTATTGCTTCCACGTTATAACTGTATGGTAAACTCATCGATAAACTTCTATTATCAAGGTGTAATTTGCTTTATAAGATTAGCAACGCGCTGTTGTATATATGCTAGAAAAATTGTAACCAATTACCTTCTTTCGTTTATTTCGTATAGTAAAAGTAGATACTCGTATAAATTCGCTACTCTTACTCGTAACAATTTGACGCTGCATTAACTCAGGTTACAAAATGAGTGAATTCCATTTAGTTAATTATTTCGTTCAATCTGTGTCTAATCGCGTAACTCTATCACTTTTGTAATAAAATTAAATGTAACATGATTTAAACAAATCTAAATTAAATATAGTAATTTCGCCTATTTTTCATTTGTTTTTAACTCTTTCATTACATTATCGCAGGAAAGTAGAACAACCCTATTGCTTTAATTTTTCGCATTGTGACTCCGATCATTGCGGCTTCTGCGGTATCACAAACACTTTTTTCTTAACTTTCCTTATTTTATTTATTGTTACTGTATTTGCAATTTCAGTTTCTTTCTGCTTACTCATAAACTAGACTCTAGCAAACGAGCAAATTGTGGCAGTTCTATTGGTGATAGTTCGTTATCGAATGGTTCAAATACTGGGAAACGTAGCTTTTAAATTAAATGTCTGACATGTACAAAATCAATTTTGTATCTCAATAAACATAGTCATCAACTAAAGTTATTTCGGTTTCAAATTCAAATCGTCAATTGCCATATCATATAATTGTCAAGGATCGTCTAGATTTGTCTTGCAATTTTCTACGTGACATGCCTCATATTTGCGACTTAATCGCAGGCTTCTTGTAAGTAGGCTACATTGTTTAGTGGGTCATTGGAACAGAACAACACAAGCGCTGCGCTTTCCTGCATTTGTCTTATGCGGATGAGGACTATGTACTTAAGTTAATGTATACACAAAATGATTGATTTTATTAACCAGCGGTAGTTGACAAGTCGGCAAACTTAGAGCATATCCATCTATCTGTTGTTTATATATGCTCATAAAGATAATATCGTTCGGTAATCATTAGTGTGATCACTAATTAAGACACGAGGCTGTGAGAATTGAAACATTGATAGAAGATTTTATTTAAATTAGTCTTAAAGTTAAGATTATAATGCACTCAAACATTGTAAGTTTAATTTTAAAACGTGAGAGTAACATAAAATCGTGTTAAAGAAATTGATGTGGAAACGGTATTTATAGTCACAAACGGTAGTTAAATGTTAACGAAAGTTGAATTGAACGCAAATCAGAACAAAGGAAGACAATATGGCACCCAATTTGTTACTTCCGTTCCCAGACGTGTAAAGTATAGAGAAACAAAAGAAATAGGTAACTAGTAATTGCTGAATCTGTTGTGTATAACTACAGCGTTTTTTTTTCTTCTAGAAACCATCAGGTTTTTGGCCATTTTCCCCAGCTTTGATTTGAGTTTTTATTTAATAAAAAAAAAAGAATAAAATACAACATAAATAGCACATCTATATATATACTTATACATATTTATTTTATTTTTATATATAAATCTCGTGTCACGGTGTTTGTGGTCGCACTCCTCCGAAACGGCTCGACCGCTTTATATGAATTTTTTTCTGTGTATATTTGGTAGGTATGAGAACAGGTATTGTTTCATACCGCTAAGTGATTAGCTACTTGTTATCCCGAAAAAATGTAGCGCGTAACACCGGGTGATGGCACTGAAAATCGTGTTTTTCTATTTTATTTTTACTTTTACTGCGTGAGACAGATTTTGAATTTCTTACTTTAAAATCCTACATAACCGCCATTATTTTCTATTTGTGCTTTGCCAAATGTGACCCTATCAGATACAACAGTAGACTGATCATCCACTAAGGCAACAAACGTTTTTGAATTGTCGTAATATGAATCCTTAAATTGAGCAGTCGAATTTTATTAATATACCTACTAGGATTGAATCAATCGATAGTTTCAAAGTGACTGGCTATTCTAAAGCCATTTCTCTACGTTGGTTTATGTCTTGATAAACATTTCTCCGCATTGTTTTCTATCATTCACAACGAAACCGATTCACTTCATTACTATCCGATTGCCAATCAATCAGATAAACCATTTACTTTCATCCGGATCATAATTACGACCGAAAGTAATCTTATTGGTTTCGGATTAACCCGCTTTGTGGACGCTAAATAAAACGGAAGTCACGTTGTTTTAAATTCCAAAAATGACTTCAAATGTAAACAGAAATTAGCTATGCCTCAGTTTACCCAGATACAAAATTATTTAAAAAAAACTTTTATGGTTCACTTGGCATGGACGCTACATCGAAATCACCTGTTTACGCATCTGGGTCAGTTTTTATTCCGTTTTCACTATTCAAATAAATTCTTAGACGCCGCCGCGTTTTACCCGCGAATGTGACTGGCTTATTTCGCTTAATTGTTTCAATAGTGAAGGTGTATCTACTTCCAGATAATTTTGAAGTCCCATTTGTTTAGATTATGTAGATGTTTAATGTAGCCAGGTCGCTCGACGCGTGGTAACTTGTCTTGTTTCTCTCGTTGTTTATACTTGTAGTATCACAAACAATTAGCGATTTAGCAAATTTTTCAATTTCTTATGAAGTTTTCACGTTGCGTGAATCGGTTGGGCGTGACGCGCCGTTTTGTCGGTTGCTCTTGTCGATACGGTCTACATGCTACGCAACATCCGCCGGCTAACCCCAGGTTTAGGCTTCAAGATTTCTTCTTCCAAGGGAAAGCTATCTGTTTCTTATTTGTAATCAATATCTTATTTCACTTTCCCATTATTTTCTATTTATGAATTAGTGTTTCTAAGTATGTTTTTGCATTGATTTTTGTTTACCTATGTACTGTTACAATGGGCATAGGCAGGTGTTATCTCTTACTGTCAGGCAAGTTTTTAATTCGTCTCATTACTTATATCAGTCTAAAATTATGAAAAAAGTGTAATAAATATCTTCAATTAAACAAAACAAAATAACTTAAAATAATAACTACTCTAAAAGACCGCTATCAATGGGAATAGTTCCCAAAACGCTGGCCCCAATTCCGCGTTGTATGGCAATACTCAAACGCTGAGCAAAATAAAGGCCAGCGTTTTGTTCACGTGTGGCGTCGACCAAACCAGATGACAATTCTTAAATAAAAAAAATAATATATAAAATAAAAAGTCAGTCAGTCTAAAATAAATAAAAATACTAATGAACGATGCAAAGTTAAAACTATTCTGCACTGATTTATTAATTCGTCTTACTACTTAACTACCTATTGAAGCTGCAACGACAGGACCTTCGTCTCATAGTAGGCCTCATAACCGGTCATTGCAACTTGAACAGTCACCTCTTTAAACTAGCAGCCACGGATAGTCCGCTATGTCGTGGCTGCTTGCAAGAGAATGAAACTGTAGAGCATGTGCTTTTGCATTGCAAAGCCACAGAAGGTACTAGAATTGCTACTAGGTTGCATGAAGCTGCTTCGCCATAATTCATGTCATCGTCATTGAACTTTCCACCCAACTCACTGGAGCTACTATGCCAGCGGCCCAGAGCCTCGCTCCGATATTTCAAGGAGGTGGGTTGGCTTGGGTAGACGCTGGCAGGGGGAAATGCACAATACAACCCAAGCGGGACGTCAGTGCAGAACCTATCGCCCGCACTTTGAATAAGAATAAGAATAATTCGTCTTGCATTTTTCAATTATTTTCCCACGGATTATTAAATATTCAGATTACGTATTGTGTGGAGTGTTGTATTTGTAATTATTCAAATTGTGTTCGTAATACATGTTTGCGGTAACCTTTCCTTTTTGTTCTACCACATTATCTAGATTATGCGTTTGAGTGATTTGATGCGAGGATAATAAGCATTTTCTCATTATCCCTTCCAGTGTAATCTTCTAGACATTACTAATCTTTGCAGTAGACGGTTGTATAAAACTTTTTATAAACGCTCATGACTCGGAAAAGTAATGTGTTTATGTAACAACAATTTAAAATAAAAAAGTAAAATCTATTCTTTATAAAAATAATATACATTTATCAATTTGTGCTTCTGAATGGTCAAAAAATAAAATTAAAATTAATATAAAAAGCCGTCTTGTAAAGGGTGTCCATTGACCTTGTTTAAATCTATGATAAACTCAACTTTTTCAATTTCTTTTGTGACAATGGTTACGTCTTTCGACAGAGCGGTACTCGAAACGGTATTACAATCGGAGATGCAATTGAAACGTTTAACCGAAGTGGGATCATCTGGCACGACCATAGCCCAGTTCTGAGGTGAAATGCAAGGTCGGGAAATGCCGTGTTATTGTGTCTATAAGCTTTTTGTCATGCATCTCACCGAGTTGTATTGTTAGAAGCGACCGAGCTGCTCCATTAAGACAGATATGGCGTGCGATACTCAACTCGGAAACGCTGTTTTTTCTTCCGTGATGGTTGACGATCGAAAGCCCACTTATTCTGTATCAAGTATGCGTTTATAACGCTGCGATTAGCTCTTAGATAGCTGTTAGGTATGCAATATGCAACTGCATTAATTACATCCGAGCGGTTATTCATCTTTCACTAGTCATTAATTATTTGTTCTGGGGTTCTATTTTTGCATCATGCGCCTGAATTCGCATACGAATATCGGAAATTGAGTTGGAACAATCCTGATTCCACGTTCATTTAGACTATACGGAAACTGAATTTCCGCTTTTTGTAATACGTTTAAAAAGTTTGTCCACGTAGAAGATAATGTTTACTAACGTAATAAGGCAAATTTGCTATTATGATAAATAAACATTTTTACTAGGTTTGGCTACATTTTACCAAACCGTTACCATTTCTCCTTTTTTTAAGTGGTCACCGACGTCTATGAACATCTACAACACCTGAAGCGCTGCTGCTGTCTTTGTGTGTTTGGATCTGTCAACTAAATCTTTCAGAATTCATCTTATTGTCATTATATATAAATGCAATTACTGTATAGCCAATTAAAAAAAAACCTAGATTCTAAGTAAGAGTTTTGGCGCCAACATTGAAAAAACTGCTCCGAATGTTAGAATTGCAACTAGCATTGTCAAGACCGTTATGTGAATATTTCAAAAATACAAGTTTTTCGAGTCCGCGTCTTAACTTATGCGTTCGGTTCAAAAATAGGCCCCCTGATACTCAATCACTCACTAGCACGCTTCCTCTTTAAACCACGTAATAGATCTATTAACGAATGAAACGTTATCTATGTTCAAAGACCGTATATGACCATCGCTTACAATAAATTTGTTAGATTAGAAGTACATCTTATTTGATGTCTCGTTGGTAGATATATATTAGATTTGTAGGCAATGAATGCGTTTCTGTCGGGATGGTACGAAATGGCTGCGGTTTTCTTCAAATCTAAAGTGGAAATGAGCCGACACTTAGTGTCCGTCCCCTCCTGTGGCACAAACCGCAAATCGACGAGAGGAAGATGGCTCTTTACGGAGCCTTTCAGTAATATCTGCTTAGGATTTCCGCCGTGGGCACTTGACGTTCTTACTCACCTGTCGGTTGCCGTTATAAACTATCGTGTAAGTTTATTGTCAAATCAAATACCATTGGCGTGTTCTTAAGTTATGTTTTAATCGACTTTGAAAAAAGGAGAAGTTTCTCATTTCGTTTTTTTTTTGTTTGTTACAGTAGTAGTATAGTATTTTATTTACATTCCATGGGAACATTGAGAACACTTGGTCATGTCAGGTTACAAAAAATTCAACAAATAAATAATTAATAAAATACTAAATAAGCCGTAAAGAGGCATTGTCAATATTATATATTAGTTACCTCATTCATAACTTCGTCATTTATGAACCGATGTGTTGTTTAGTTTTAATTTGAAAAAATATCTTTCAGATTGGTCCCCATAAATATTTCATAATCGATTCAATAGGTTGATCTTTAAACCAAAATACCTTAAACCTGGCCATGTTTAGCTAATCTAGCTGGTTTGTTCTAAAATTACAAATTAAAATATATATTCTTGTTCATTCCCGAAGAGTAAAATAACTTAGTAATGTAATACAAATTTGCGCATGTTAGCATGGTACCTATAATTTATCAGTAATATTATTTTGTGTTCCTATATACAAAGTTATTCTTCAGTAAAAGTTGTTCATAATGGTGTATAATTGTAAAACAATGACTTACTTTTACACTCAAAGTGGGCATGGTCGCAACCATCATTAAAAAATACGCTGAAGCTCATGAAAATAGATTTCATCAACATGTGAATGTCGACAACACGGATATAGTAAGAAGACTAAAAAGGACAACACCTTTTGAGTTAGTTCATTAAGTTAGTAATGTCAGCGCAGTGAGTACTACATATTATAGAACACATGAACAAAGTGTCTTCCCCTTAATAGAGACAGTAAGAAAAGTGTCGATGGACGCATTGTTCGTTTATACTCTACTTAGCAATTTAAGTTATATTAAAATTACTTATTAGTCTCAACTAGGCTAGATTGTAATAACAATGAGGTATCTAACAGATACAAACAGATACATCATAACAAGGGAAAAAAAACACTGTATAAATAAAAATGCAATTTCATATACTCTATTCTTTACCCCTGATCCATAAAGCCTGTACCATCGCTACATGAAATGGCAATAGCCATTTATTACCCCTATACTAAAGGTCATCGAAATCAATGATAAAAGTATCTAAATCACCAATACATTGCAGCAGTCCAAAAAGCTGGCATACAATTTTCCCCAATTATCAATCGAGCACGTGATTGAAGATCAGACGGTACTTCAATGGTCATTTCCATCGGAGGTCGGGAATGAAAAGTCACTAGTTTCAATGATTGGTTTGTGCAATTTCACGGTGCCGCTTGAACCTCGCGTAACGGCACTCCGTGGGTCTCTCGGATTACTATAACCTCATGACATAGTTACCGTCTCTTCGCCAAATTGATTCCAGGCAGGCGCGCCCGCTGCCCTGGGGTCGATGTGACCTCATATCTGATTTAAACTGAGGGCCACACGGTCAACTTCGTGCGATGTGTAGGTGCAATGAAATGCCGCTTCATTAAGGTGTGCCACTTTAAAAAAAATGTTTTCTATCTTTTGGGTAAATAAGTAAGTAAGCAAGTTCCAAATAATTGACTGAATAATTTCATTTCGGGCCTTAGTTGTACAGGAGAGCATGTACAGTTTCACTACAATTATATTTATGTTAAGCTTTGTAAGGACAATCGTGCGTAAATTGAAATCTTTTGTCAATTGAGATAAGTTGCAATACTTAAAAATGGTATAGAATCTATATGTTATCTATACTATAGATAATATTATAAATTATTTGTTATATTTTTGGAACGATGTTAACTTTGATACTAAATTTTATCTTATTCTTGATATATACGATATCAACCAGAGAATCTAAGTTACTTCGCTCTACTTTGTTGTAAAATTGTCGCAATATCCAGTTATATAGTTAGCTTGAGAATTAATTTTTACTCGTTGCTCGTTTGCTCCTACACTTTACCAATTATCAGGACTATTTCAACTGAGATTCTGTAATCAGACTGGTGTATAATGTTCAACACAGTTAGATGTCTGTAAATGTAAGCAAGTATCGTTTTACCTGAACCACATTAACATCGAAAGATATTTTTAACTATGGCTGTAAGTAGGATGCTATACGAAAGTCAGAAAAAACAGTGTCGTATTGTTTCTATTTGGAAATTTAGATATCTACACGAATATTGTATTTTTTTTTTTTTATGTAAAAGTAATGAGATGATCGAGGCGCTCTCCTGATGTTAAGAGATAACGCCTGTCCATGACCATTGCAGCGATACACAGAACTTTGAGTAACAAAACAACGTCCAGGGCATCGCTGCTTTGGCACTCATTACTTTGAGACTAGATGGTTAGTCTCAACAGCCTAGTAATTTCGCTAGCTGCTTTAATATTTTATAAATATGAACAAAATTATCTAAACAGTTGTTGTTACAGTCTAGTTTCAGCTTATAAATTATTATCGGTTAAAAATCTTCAAAAAACAAGTATATAAGTTAAGTGGCATCAAATCCAGAGTAAGTAGGTTTCTTCTATATAAGCGTACTAGCTGTGCCCCGCTGTGTTACCCGCTACATGCTTTTGGGATAAAAAGTAACATATGTGTTAATCCACGGTCTCAGCTACCTCCATACCAAATTTCATCCAAATCCGTTCAGTAGTTTTTGCGTGAAAGAGTAAAACAAACATCCATCCAAACTTTCACATTTATAATATTAGTGGCATTGTCATAGTTGGGAATCGAACCCACGTCTTTCAGCTTAAGTAGCAGAACTACCATATGAGTTAACAGGGCAGTCAAACAAAACTATATAAATACCATTAACATACATATAATTTCATTGGTCATTAAATATTTGTCGTTAAGGTCTTATTTCACACGAAGGAAATTGACCAGTGAGGTTTACGAGGAGAAAACGCAGTAAAAACACAAAATAAGTAAAAGGCAGCAAAGTAAAATTCAACAGACTCGCGTTAAAGTAATTAACTTGACGTCAGTTATGAATGAAATTAAGGTTGCAGAAATAAATTAATATACTATTTATATTTTTGTAGCAACTTACTGGTACTTGTGTTCTAGAGTTGTTTACTTTGATTGATTAAGTCTTTATTGTTAAAAAATTATACAATATAAAAGATAAATAATATAAATAAATAATAAATAAATATCGTAGGACTATACACACAGCGCCATCTAACCCCAAACTAAGCAGAGCTTGTGTGATGGAAGTCAGATAACTGATAGAATACATAAATACTGTTTTTTTTTTGTAAATACATACTTATAATACATACAGAACACCCAGACACAGAACAAACATTTGTTTATTCACACAATGTTTGCCCTGAGTGGGAATCGAACCCACGCCCTACAGCTCTCAAGGCAGATATACTATGAATGAGCCAAGGAGGCTGTCAAATAAATAAATAAATATCGTAGGACATAACACACAGCGCCATCTGACCCCAAACTAAGCAAAGGTTGTACTATGGGAATCAGATAACTGATAAAATACTTAAATACTTTTTTTTTGTAAATACATACTTATAACACATACAGTACACCCAGACACAGAACAAACATTTGTTTTATATCACAAAATGCTTGTCCTGGGTGGGAATCGAACCCGCGCCCTACAGCTCTTGAAGCAGACATGCTACCAATGAGCCAACAGGGCTGTCAAATAATAAAAGTAAAATAGTAAAATAACTTAATAAAAAGGTGTACCAACAGGCGACTGTCCATAACAAGGATATACATATAGGGAAATACATAGCTTTAACATATATCCACATTCCAGTAATAACAAATTCATATTTTGTCATAAAATAATTTGATGTTTTTACCAGCTTTAATTATTATTTTTTTGCAATGAAAATCCTACTTACTTACCACCGACAAGAAATGGGAGTGCAATATCTGTAACATAATATCAAAACTGTTTATGTATTCGCAAATCAATTAAAAATTGTAAATTAAGCTCTCCATTTTATAGATACTACTCATTGTGGTATTATCACCTGTGGATGCAAAAACAGTGATATATCTCACAGATCGTGATCATCGTATTTGCATTCGGTGACCCGCGGCCGTTCTCACGCTATCGGGACTATTACTAGGTTGAAAATGTTATTGGTATCGCAAACGTTTTACGCTTTAGCAACTTCTTCCTGTAAATCTAGATAGCATGAGAACGGCCGCGGGTCAGCGAATCTTCCTGTAAATCTAGATAGATTTACAGGAAGAAGTTGCTAAAGTAGTAAGTATTTACTTAAAGTAGTAAGTACTTACTCTTATCTTAAAATACTTAATGCGCATTTTGTTTCTCCATCTCTATTTATTCAGAACTAGCGGCTCGCACGGGCAACCAAAACTCGTTTAACAATATAAATTTAGCCTATGTCACTCAGTGATCATTTAGTATTCTAATGATGAAAGAATCATTCAGATCGGTCCAGTTGTTTTGGAGACTATTCAATACAAACAAACAAACAAAAAATCAAATCTTTCCTCATTATAATAGTGTAAATGAAGATGACAACTGTATTATTTAGACATGGACATGGACATGGGTGTACTGTATGTATTATAAGTATGTATTTACAAAAAAAAAAAGTATTTAAGTATTTTATCAGTTATCTGATTCCCATAGTACAAGCTTTGCTTAGTTTGGGGTCAGATGGCGCTGTGTGTAATGTCCTACGATATTTATATTTATTTATTTATATGATATTGCGGACTTATTTGTAACTGTCAATTTGTTCTATAAACGCCACTTTATTCTATTCTCAATAGTTTTTGCAGCGCATGCTATGTAAGGGTTTTTCGGTGTATTTTTCACAGCTTGGGTTACATTATTGAAGTTTCCATACGGATCTCTAACTGTTTTTGAAATAAAATATAGCCTATGTCCATCACGGATAATGTAGCATTCTAATAATGAAAGAATTATTAAGATCGGTCCAATAGTTTTGGGAGCCTATTCAAAACAAACAAACAAAAAATCTAATCTTTCCTCTTTATAATAGTGTAGATTGATACTCTCTCATTCTGGACCACAGTTTATGATGTGGAATAGCAAAAAGAGCAATGAAGTGCTCACTCTCCTTTTAAGTTGAGAACACTCGTATTTCTGCTTTTTGTAGAACGCAGATTGTGTTCTCTTCTACAAAAGATACTTTTAATATTCCCAGATGTTTTTCTGCTTTGGCAACTTCTCGCAATATCATTGAAACATTTTGCCACGTTCAGTTTTGAACTTAATGATGACAAAAACAAGAGTATGTGGCTTGCATTTAAAGGTGTATATATGTCCAGCAGTTGATTAATGAAGACTAAAGATTATATTAATACGTTTAGAATAAAACTCTCACAATGCAGATAGCATCTCCAAACATCTTGCAAGAAAAGTAGGGTAGTTCCACTTACGAATTCAAATTTAATGCACAGTTCAAGCTTTATTGGAAAACATTCAAACTATCCCATTAAGAGATTACCGCTATGAATATAACCACAGTATATATAACAGCTGTGAATGGTACGCATTTTAATTGCCGTAGCGACATTAAATTATACAATAGTTTAGAGGATGGCAACCCAACGTCTGGTCCAATGTTCCCGCTATTTCTGAAATATGCCCTTTACCGTTGGATTTCGGTCTCATAAATTTACGTAACATTGAAGAGGATTTGCTTGCTAAGGGCAACAGATAGCTGTATTGGGCATGTCGATACGTTCGACGATCTTTGGCCTTACAGGACCTATGATACGATGTTATCCTACACTTTTGGCCGTAGATCTTATCCGAGTATATGAAACCCGACTCAATTTATAGACTGTTTTCTATTTTGTGCCTAAATCTTCAGTATTTTTTACTTTGAGCGCCACCTTATTGATCCTTACTCAAATAGTTGTAAGTACTCAGACTGTCTTACGGTACAACTTATTTATATGCTAGAAAAATATTTATGGTTTTATGCCATACTAGCGGTTCGTCCCGGCTTCGCACGGATGGACATTTATTTTTTAATTAAATTCTAGTAATAAATATAGCCTATGTTACTCAGGTAGAATGTAGCATTCTAACGGTGAAAGATTTTTTTGAAATTGGTCCAGTAGTTTTTGAGTTTATTCGTTACAAATATACAATAATTAAAAAACCCAAATCTTTCCTCTTTATAATATTAGTATACCTATAGATATAGATTACTATCCATACTTTTTTTATTTTTTGTAAGTTGTTAGTTTTTTCAGATTTTTAATTAGTCTCGAGTATTTTTCTATTAAAGAATTATCAACACTGCTAAGGTGACATACGAGAATGACAAAACAGCAAATTTTCATACTAAAAGGAGTCCCATTTGTTTTAAATAGATTTACACGATTTTACTAATTGGCATATTCAGTTGACTCAATGCCATAAAGTGTGTTAAATGACTCCATAAAGATGCAATATATTTATGTATGGCTACTGTAAAAATACTTACTAAGCTGTACTTAAAGTTTTACTAAGTATTCCGTTCTAATCTTCTAAAACATGTTTGTATATCGGTCCAGACCAGCTCGGATCAACTATAGTTTAAAATACTAATCTTGCCAGACCACCAACAATCACGAAGTCTTGGAAATTACAAGGGTAACAAAAAATAATTAAGTCCGGCGTAGTCACGTCGCCCATGGCAGTGCACGCCCTCCGTTTCAATAGGAAAACATGCCAAGATGTCATCATAAAGGTTTGTTATATAAATTACTAGCTGCGCCCCGCTGTGTTACCCGCTACATGTTTTCGGGATAAAAAGGGGTGTCAGCTACCTCCATACTAAATTTCATCCAAATCCATTTGGTAGTTTTTGCGTGAAAGAATAACAAACACCCATCCATCCATCCAAATTTTCACATTTATAATATTAGTGGGATTAAATTTGAATCGGAAGATGTGTGATTGTCTACAGACTAAAATCTAAGTGTTAATAACTGATTATGTTTTGGCAAATACTGCGCTCAAGGACTCAGAAAGCCGCCTTCCTAAAATGGGGATGGGCTGGCCATGTTAGCCTCATGTCTGGAGATCGTTGGGCCGAAATCACGACACAGTGCCCTCAAGATGGCAAACGACCACCTGGATGGACCCAACGGAGATGGAGGAACGAACTTGACTCGTGTATGAAATAATGAATCCAGGTTACAAAAGATAGAGAAAGATGGAGGGAGGGAAGGAAGGCCTTTGTCCTGCAGTGGAACAGTACAGACTGATATTAATAATAATAAATTAATGGAACCCTTACTTCATTCATCTACGTATACGTATCAATCTCTTCGAATCTACTAATACATTACAGTCAAGAAAAGGAAGAAACTGCTTAAACTTTTGTTTAGAGAGATATAGCAACGCTTTTCAACAGGCGAGGTGTGTGATCACATACCATAAACGCTAGGCTGATAGTAAGAAATAACGCCTGTCCTTAGTTTAACCATCGCAGCGGTACCGGGAATTTTGTAATTAATTAAAAGTACAACAACCCCCTTCTCACTGGCTACAAAAATCTGGAATGATTGAAGCGTTTTGAGTCCACATTTTTCATTCGCACAGCGAGGTTGTGGAACTCTCTGCCGGAGTCTGTGTTCCCTGTTAGGTACAATATTGGCGTCTTCAAATCTAGAGTAAATAGGTTTCTTCTAGGTAAGCGTGCTCCATCTTAGACCACACTACTGTTTAACATCAGGCAGAGTGTGGTCAAACGCGAACCTATTTTGAATAAAAAAAAAAAAAAGATTTCACGTTTCTATAGAAGAAAAAGTTACCCAAACAGTACCTCTTATAACTAGAATTTTATTTAGTTTATTTTATTTCATTTCATTTTATTTACTCAAAACTTACAGTAATACACCAAAATGTTTATGAGTTAATTATAATACAATACACATTATATACAAAAAAGGGCACAGTTACAAAACAATACTAATACAAGCAACAAATATTGATACAATTACTTAAATATTACTACATAGATAAATAAATGTACAGACAAATACTTAAGAATAAAAACAACACATATCTGTACTGTAAATTAACGGTACCAGATGTTATCTCCATTTTGTTCCATACAATATAGAATGGGACACGGCTAATTCCATCTGTTCATTTACTGGTCTTTTTCTCAATTTTCAATTAAAGTGTCGCCGACGTGTTTCCGGTCTGATGGTTATTCGAGTTTGAACGTATTTTCACGCCTTTGTGGCCCTTTGTGTACAGCGTTTCTAAACTTTGGTTCCACGTGAAGGTTTTAAAATGTTGAAATTTTTTTAATATTTTTTTTTTTGTACATCTTAGTAAGTATTTTTACAGAAGCCGTTGTTTACAAATATATTGTAACTTTATAGAGTCGTTTAACACACTTTATTGAGTCAACTGAATATGCCAATTAGTAATATGGATTTACCAAAGTATCGTGTATATCTATTTTAAACGAATGAAAAGTACGGTATCTTATAAGTACGAAAATATGCCGCTTTATAATTCTCGTATAGTATTTTAGCAGTGTTGCTTACTCTTTAATAGAAAAATACTACAGACTAATTAAAACAAATTAAACTTTGTATTTGTGTAAACATTGACATATTGCATCTAGCGGAGTGGTTATTGAAACCAACTGTTCAATGTTTCAAAGTTAATTACGCCAAACTTAATAATATCAAAAGAGTGTTTCGCTCGTCTTTGTATGAAAAATAAATATGACACTCAATTAAATTAAATTAAATAAGCATTCAATTATTAATCACTAGCTGCGCCCCGCAATGTTACCCGCTACGTGTTTTCGGGATAAAAAGTAGCCTACGTTCTAATCCAGGGTCTTAGCTGCCTCCATACCAAATTGCATCCAAATCCGTTCAGTAGTTTTTGCGTGAAAGATTAACAAACATCCATCCAAACTTTCACATTTATAATATTTGTGGGATTATTTTATTTTACATGGAAAACAAACGACCTTTTTAAATCATAGAGTGAGAACAATAATGGTTACGTAAAGCCTAAATAGTTCTTACATATGGAATTAGTTAAGATGTGTCCTAATGCAACCAGAACAAATTAGATAGATAGTTATACCTAATTATAAAATTAAGGAGCAAGCACTTACGGTTCACAGCCATACAGATAAACTTTGTTCAATGAAATATCTAAGATCACGACGGCTAGCGTCTTAAAGTTTGAAAACCATAGTTTCATACACTATGGGCCCAAATTATCTATCGATGTTGATTCCAAGGGCCTATTGTGCGGTCTCAATGGTATTTCTGAGTAACGGGAAAATATCTCGCACTCGGCATATACCCGACTGGCGTGAACCGCATTTCGCTATGGTATTTTCTCAAGTACTCCTCAAGTACCTAGACTTGTGTGGTCGATGAAATTCTATTCAGAAAAATGTTACACTCACATATACCTAAACGTGGTAAACTTCTTAAACAACCTGACAGCCATGTTAGCTCATACAGTAGTAGCTCTGCTTCCTGAGCTGTGGGAGTGGGTACGATTCCCATACGAGACAAACATTTATGTGACAAACATTTATGTGACGAACATAGATGTTCGTTCTGTCTGAGTAATATATGTATTATAATTACATGTATCTATATATTTACAAAAAAATATAAATATTCTATTACACGACCCGGCTTTGCACGGGTACAATGTAGATACTAATGTAGTAAATTTTTTTAAATCTATCTCGTAAGGTTTAGCCAGCGTTTGCAATGTAAACGCACAAAAACATGTTTTTTACTGCATCACGTTACGAATCTTTGAAATTATTGGATTTTCTCTACTATAATATGCTTGTATTATAAACCTTCCTCTTAAATCACTGTCTATTGATGGCATTGATAAACCGCATTAAAATCTATTGCGTAGTTTAAGAGATCAAAGAAGTCTAAATCGAACTTACGCTCTACAGCTTATGAAGCAGAGCTACTACCAATTGAGACAACTGAGAATCATCTTCTTTTCCTGCCCTTCTCATATCATTTGGGGTCGGGTCTTCTCGTTGCGCGGCGGCAGGCTGCTCGATCCTGGGTTGTCACCCTGCGTAAGGCTCCTAACATCCTTATCCACATATCTCCACCAGCTGGCTGAGAGTTAACCTCTGCCCATGGTTTATTTGGAATGCTAATTGCCTTTAACACAACATAGTCTTTTAGGTAAATAGAATAATTGTTTTATGTAGCTTATATGCTATAGATTCTGGTAAACTTTCCTCTTAACTCTCTCATCAGGTCAATATAGCATTATATGGGGTTAACAGAGTTATTGGACTGGGCACTTAAATTTACGACTGCGGTCAGCAGACTACGTATTATATTGTGTAAATTCACCTCTCGTTTCTCTTTGATGGTCCTTTAGAGATTTTATGTTGCGCCAATATTCATCTTCAGTAAAAGTTCTTTGTAAATTTTATAATCGTCTATTGATCAAGTTGATTAAAATTCATTTATTCGATTGTAAAGAAACTTTGTAGATAGTTCAAAACTGACTTATTTGAAGAGCTAGCGAACAAAACCGGTCTTGTAAATTGGATTTGTCACGACAGGTGAAAAACCAAAAGAAGGAAATTGAGATCAGCTACATTTTTTTATCTTATGTATTGGGTGTCTCGAAATGTAAGCCCGAACCTGGCTTTTGTTTAGTAAAAACATTAACTTTTTATTTTGGACAAGTCCGGTTCGCGAAGTCCGTCGTCAACTATGTAAACAGAATTATGAGCTTATATATTTACCTACTACCGGACGCGTCACGGTTTCACCCGCGTTATTCCCGTTCCCGTGGGAATACAGGGATAAAAAGTAGCCGGGGATAGTGTAGCTTCCCAACGGTGAAATAATTTTTGAAATCGGTCCAGCAGTTTCGGAGCCTATTCAATACAAACAATCAAATCTTTCCTCTTTATAATAGTATAGATAGATTGCACTAAGCTAAATGGAGGTTTACACGCTGACGTTATCATTATGAATAACTTTTACTATGAACTTAAATCTAAAATCACGAAAAAATACCATCGCTTCCTTGAGTTGGTTATATCTCTAACCTTTTCTATAAAGCAGCCGATTGTTTTTGCGAGTACATTCATTTGTGTTAACATTTGTGTGACTAACATCGATGTTTGTTCTGTGTCTGGGTGTACTGTATGTATCATAAGTATGTATTTACAAAAAAAAAAGTATTTAAGTATTCTATCAGTTATCTGACTTCCATCATACAAGCTCTGCTTAGTTTGGGGTCAGATGGCGCTGTGTGTATAGTCCTACGATATTTATTTATATTTATTTATTTATATTCTTGTAAAGTAATAGTTGTTCAAATTGATGGGAATCATGACCCCCTTTCAGCTAAGTATGCTTTAAAACTTTAACTCTGTTCCGTTCAATACTGTTTTACAATTAACTCCATAAATACCTGTACATAACAGTACATTATCAACTTCGCCTGCTAACAAAGTCATACGCTGCATTCGTGTCGAGGAACAGCAATCATTGAATTTTATACCCTCATTAAAGACATAGCGTAAGGGGCAAGGGCCACTTGAGGCTTACTGCTTTCATCCGTACTTGTTGATATGCCCTATAAGGGCACGCTAAATATCCAGCCTTCGTGGGCTCCAGTAGGCGTAACAAGTTTTCACATTTCAACTGCATCGTGCAAATGTGTGTCAAGCAGATTGACCAGTCCATTCATTCCGGTAGTCACAAACGAATCTCAACTAGAACAATCAGTAATCACAGTCTGTGTGAGAATTCTTGACCTTTCACTAATTTAAATATCCGAAGTCGATGATAATTACGGGTCGGTCATTACTGCGTTTGAAGAATATCTTTATTGACAGCTCAAAGGCCGCGAGAAAGCCTCCATTGTGGCGGGCACATCGGTGCATTATAATGCTACTATCCGACGCCTAATAACCGTCTGCGACCGAGGTTACCATCAAGTGGCAACTCATTTTGGAAAATGAAAAGGCCGAACCATGCTCTCCACTCTCCCTTATTGTTGTTAAGCAAGAAGTCGTTCGTTCACAATAGCCGCTAAGGTTATCAGACCGGATGATGAGGCCTTCTGATTCTATTGCTTTCACCGATTACGCTGCCTTTTGTATGAAACTCTTTCGTCGTTAAAAAGTTACATAATGTGATCCTAATTGGGATAACTTTGTCCTTGCGTGTCGTTCATCAGCATTGTGGCTCTCGCATACTAATTTGCTTCAGAATTACGAACTAAACGATAGACATTTCGATTGGTTTTAACTGACTGAAAAAGGAAGAGGTTCTTAATTCGCGTCGTAATCTTTTTTTTATGTGTGTTCCCCGATTACTCTAAAACGCCGAGGTCGTCTAGGTAGGTACCACCGCAGTATCAGTTATTCTGCCGCTAAGCAGTAGTGTGTAAACATTACTGTGTTCCGGTTTGAAGGGTACTGCAGCTATAGAAATTACAGGGCTGTTAAGTTCTCTGTATTCCTGCAAATATCATGGGCAGGCTTTATTTCTTACCATCAGGAGAAGACCCTCTCCTTAATTTTTTTTAAATTGTATTTTGCCTGTAAAACTTACCTAGTTATTAAACAGTTTATTTTTATGATCCCAATTCAAATAATGACTAACAAATAAATTCTCTAGTGACTTTTCAAATTGTAATTATAATACACCTAGACATACATAGTTTTGGAATGTGATACAGATCGGTAAAATGTGTGTATTGAATGGATATTATTACGATTACATTCTGTTTTGTATATTATTAAATAAATGAAATGAAATAAAACATTTAATATAATATGGATTAAAGAACTCTTGAAACTAATTAGTTTAGCGAAGGGGGGGAAATAATAGTTAATAGGTAATTGTTTCATAGAAATTCCCCCCTTGTTTGTAATGTTGAAACATCTTAAGGCACAGTCATTCGGATTTGAACTCTGGGTTAATTACAAATTCCCAGAAGATAAATAGCAATAGCTCGCTCCACACTTTTCGTGTTACCACTAATAAGATAGAAATGATACGACTCATGATCGATGTCGTTTTGAACAATTTTCTACGGCGTGAGGTTCTTATTGCCTATCAACACCGCATTTACATCGACGGACTCTCATTCTTGCGTATTTACCTTGTCACATGATAAATAGAGGAAGCATAGTGTAATTGCATTTTCTTCGTAATCTGCGTAGGTGAGTCTCCGGCTTTGATTTATAACGTTTGATGACACACTTGCCAATACATCATTATGGGAAATAATGAAATGCATCCAAACGACCGTACGATGCCGCGAGCATTAGATGCCCGATTTGTGACTTATTATTTTATGTCAAGTTTAATTCCATTTGAATCTCACGATCGTTACGGGCTTTGTGGGCGTTTGACCCCATTCTAAAACAAATAGAACCTTATAAGGGCTCCATTAGTTTGTTGACAGCGGCATACAGTTTTCTGTACCATATTGTTATCGATCGAAGTCGAATACAATCGTGCAGCTACAGAATTGCAAATCAGAGTGACTGGTCGTTCAACTCTACGCAAATTATATGTTGCATCCTGGACAAGAAACCTCACGGTCCACGCATTAGTTATGCAAAATATTATGTTAGATGTTACATAAACGTTTTAGACAGGAAGCAATTGAAAACATCCTATCGGCGAATGTTAAGCCGCAAATTATTCCGCTACGCCGATTTTCTACACGCATCTCTCTGACACCACTGCCATTATAGTTCGCGAATCACGTACCGCAAATCAGATAGAAATGGGATAAGATTAATCGAAAGGCGTGAATTCGTAGCGATGCAGAGAAAGGCTTTCCGTGAAATCCTCCGTTCCCGGTTCCAAGATAGTGGCGTCACGATACAAATAAAACAGTTTGTATTTGTTAGTCTCGCACGTCCATCTGATTTCCACCGTGATACGCGCTCGCCCGACCGCGGCGTGTGTAGCCCGTCCTGTTATAAAACATAGAACCAACATTTTTTAATGTTTTTCGTAGAATTATTATCGCCGCTTTTCTCCGTACCCGTTATAACTTTGTATCTGCACTGTACCATGCATCGCGACTGTTTAATGCGTTACTGGAAAGTGTTTTACTTTTTCTCGCTCTTGACCTACAGTTTTATATCCGTGGATAAGTAAACGAACCGATTAGCAGTCGTAGCAGATGATCGGCACGAGCCTTTCGCGCGTGAATTTCGCGCCGTGTAGCGCATACTCATCACATGTGAACTCGAATTTTGCATTCAATTCGCGCGCCAACACACTGACATATAATCAAGTTCGACCCGTGACAGCGCAGGGAAACTGTCCGCAACCGATACATACGTGCTCAAATGTAGGTTGCAACTTTCGTCTGAATGCAGTCATTTAAACCGCAGTGCAAACAAGAGCGAGCGGTCACGTTTCCGAGATCGCCATTGCCAATGTCGATGATGCTTTAATTTGCGGTGGAGAATGAACCGACTATTGAATAATTGTTAATCTATTCCGATTTCTCATCGCCATTATTAATACCGGGATGTTGGATTCCCACGTTCTCGTGCTCCGAATATTGACGTTTTCTCGCTTGCTGTGCCTCTTATTCATACTAGGTTACCGCGGTATATTTCAACACCCGTTCGATTAGAAGTTCTACATACATTTTTACAATATCAGTCAAACATAACCGCACATCTGTTTAGATCCACTTCATCCGTTTAGATTTTAGCTATATTTAAAAACGAGTTCATAGAACTCGGTTTACCTGAATTCCTGCTTTTTATCGCAAACGATCGAACTACATCTTACAGATAGGTACCGCTAAACCGCAAGCACTAAAACGGTTTAAAAAATATATTTTATACTTTAACTGTCGAATAAAAAATCAAAGTGCAGGCCGTTTATAGCAATACACGCTCGGATGATAAAGCGAGTCTGTGTAACAGTTTCCGACAGCGATAAAGCCATACTAGATTACAAGTTCTACAGTTACAGACAGTGAGACGTTTCCATTTAAGTATATAGTAACGAGCATCAGCTTTTTGTGAACGCCATAACTGCCAGATATCGCTATTTATCGTCGGATGCTATTATTAAACAGTCGGAAGAAGTGAACTGGTTATAACACCATTGTAGTTTTAATTTGAACTCTTGCTTTCTAAATAGACGAATTATATGATGATCACGCTTGAGGCGAACACGCGACTGTGTCCGATCTAGTATTTTTTTTAAATATTATAACATCATAATCAGTAATAACGCAACTATGTAATTGTAACTCCAATGATCATTTCCATAGTAAAAATATAGATCTTTTCAAGAAATAAATATCGGAATAAACGGGTATCCATATTGACGAAGTGTATTAATATGTGTATTTTTATACATGAAGTCGTGTTCTTATTTTGGAGATTTGAATTTGAATAAAAATTCGTACCTACTACTTCGTTTATAAGAAATATGTAACTCTTTTATCCCCGTAACCGTCAGTTACTGAAACAAATAATACTGCCCAGTAAAAATTAAATAAAATAACTCTTCAGCTTCTCCCTTACTAACTTTTACGAAAAATGAACATTGTTGTACCGTCAAATAAAAGTTCGAAATGAAGTCTAAAAACATTTTTTTTATTTTTTTTGGGAATCCAAACAAATCCTAAATTACATTGAAATACTAATTAAATGTCATAATAAAATCACACTATTACTAAAGAAGCGAAAGTTTGTTTATTTGTACATACGTATGTATATTTGGAACTTGTTCACGCTGTAATATCTCAAACGATTTGTGTGCGGATAGAGCTTTGTAATCTGCATTAACACAGATTACATTTATCCCACAAAACGCGAGAGGAAGCTTAACTTAGCAAACTTAGCAAAATGGGAAGGAATGCTTATATAACGCAAAGCATGTCTTCCTAGTTTCTTACACGTTTCCCCAGCAAGGCGCTATCTTACAACCATGCCATAAATCCTAGGATTCCGCATCCAGACTTCCTTGGCTATCCGCATAAGGCTGCCGTCGCGCTAGTCGCGTCATCCAACGGAATTCTTGCTCAATAAAGCACTGTGTCAACTAGCGGTAACGCACTTTTTTCCTATTTTTCCCTCCGCACTTCGATTCGACAGGCCACGGTAAACGCAGCTAATAGCTGCAATACGTTTTTTACTTTACAAACACGAAGCTTAGCTGCATAGCATTTTTTGGTCTGGTGTTATTGAAATTACAAAATGGAAAAAGTTATTGTTAGTTATAAAAAAGGTGTACTCACATTCATACCGTGCAATCTGTAATACTTACTCAAGTAAAAACTTTACGGTTTAGTGGGAGAGATAAGGTATAATCACGTTGGTTTAGCCAACAAAGGATGGTATCGAGTCAATACTTTACGTTTTACTTGGTGGTAGATCCCCTTAGCAGGAGGCCGTCTAGGTAGGTACCATCTCAGTACCAGATATTCTGCCGCCAAGCAGTACTGTGTAAACATTACTGAGTTCCAGTTTGAAGGGTACTGCAGCTAGCGAAATTACAGGGCTGTTGAGACTAGCCTTCGAAAGTTTCAAAGCAATGAGCGCCAAAGCAGCGATGCCCTGGACTTTGTTTTGCTACTCAAAGTTCTGTGTAATCTCTTCCCATCAGGAGAATACCCTCTCTTGGTGGTAACTTTTAAATTAAAAAAAAAAGACTGTAGAACTTACTTAGGTACTTATTATTATTTAGTTTATATTTATGATCCTAATTCAATTAATGACTTAGAAATAAGTTCTCGAATAAGGGTCGCTGGTCTGCTCGCGGTATACACACAATCTAGTACCTACTTTAACCTTAGATTCAGATCCTACTAACCTCTCCTCTTTTTGTAATGTAAAATTGTAAAAAAAAAAAAAAATTTTGTAACTAAAGTTGACATAGGTCACGGACCCCAGCGTCTGTGGAGCGTATAATAAAAAAAAAAAAAAAAGTTCTCTAGTGACTTTTCAAATTTTATTCTGTTAATTTATTTATTTTTTAAGGGGGTTCGATTTCCATACAAACATTGTGATTTACCGCAAATAAAGACCAAAGTAAATGCCAGTGCTGTGATTTCATTGTAAAATTATGCTCCATTTGTCCATAAATGGAAAAAAAAAACATTTGTATGGAAACCGAACCACCTTAAGTACATATATTTTATTCTTGTGGAACTCGTTTTAGGTTAACGCATAATGGCGAAGCACAGCAAGTGTAGGTACAGCAACAAAGGCGTAATAAGAAAGTGAATTCCTCATGAAATAAATACACTTAAAAACCCGTTACACTTATTGAAATGGTTCACTAATGACTCCAAGTTCCGGTAAAAATATATCGTCGACTAAAGCCACTTCAATGTATTTTGTTTATCTAGTCGTCCAGTTACATTTTAACAGTTTCACTATGTCAAGTATTGTCGAGCGGTTAGCATGTTTGTTTACCTGATCACATGGCCTTGCATTTGGTGCATTTTTTTTCCTTTGGTTTTGGCGTCGCGTTTTGAGCATTTGCCAGTGTCAAGTAAAATAAATAAATAAATATTGTAGGACATTACACACAGCACCATCTGGCCCCAAACTAAGCAGAGCTTGTGTGATGGAAGTCAGATAACTGATAGAATACATAAATACTTTTTTTTTAAATGCATTCTTATAATACATACAGAACACCCAGACACAGAACAAACATTTGTTGATACCACAAATGTTTGTCCTGAGTGGGGATCGAACTCACACCCTACAGCTCTTAAGGCAGATATACTACCAATGAGCCAACAGGGCTGTCAAGCTAAAGTTATAGTCAAAGTCCAGAACATAGATATTTCATAAATCAACTCTTGTTAATAGGTAATAAACTGCGCAAAATATTGTCGAACGTCATAGTGTTAAAATATTTAAACGATTTATATTATTCTAAAAACCTGTCTCATATTATTAACACTCATAAAAAACCGTAAAATCAACACAATAAAATATTTCACATGCAATTATGTCCATGTCACTTTTTTCCTCGTGTTGCCATAAATACGGATTTCACACATTAGCGGGCGATAAAGATCTTCATAAACCTACAATTTGGACAGCTGACAAGTAATATAGACTTATCATTTTAATTCTACCGAGCTTTTTAAACTGGCAATAAATTTTACGAGTATTTTCCAAAATAGCGGCCGCTGTCACATTTTTATTTTATTTTATAGAAAAAATTAAAACTATTCTTCTTGTACCTCTGCCTGTCGATTTGTTACGTTGTCATAATAAAAACAAGAAGTTATGGTCGTCTTTTTGGGAAACTCGCACTTAGCCGGATTTTTTTAATACATGCTATTTATTTATTTATATATATTAAATAAATAAATAATGTTCATTCAATAAAGTTAAATATGTTTTAATGGCGCATTCTGTAACCAATATAACTACTTCACGCCTAACTGTTTTAGAATGAAACTATCCTAATTTACATGTCCAATAACATTTTGACTTTAAAGTGTGGACTTTAAAGTCGTTCGTGACAGCTAAATTTACATATCGACTTCTTTATCTGAGTTGTTGCATATATATGTATAGAACAACGTTTTTAAGTATATATAAGCACATGAATAACCCTAGTATGTAGCTCTGTTGTACTGTGCTGTGAGTTCGATTCCCACCTAAGACAAACATTTATGTTATGATAGATGTTTGTTCTTTGTCTATGTTTCCTAACTGTATGAACGTATTATAAGTATTCTATCAGTTATCTGGTTCCCATGGTACAAGCTTTGCTTAGTTTGGGGCTAGATGGCGCTGTGTGAAACATTCATTATTGATTTATTTATCACTAGCGGACACCTCGCGGTTTTACCGGCGTAGATAGTGTAGCTTCCCAACGGTGAAAGAATTTTTAAAATCGGTCCAGTAGTTTCGGAGCCTATTCAATACAAACAAACAATCAAATCTTTCCTCTTTATAATAGTAGAGATTACAATATTCAAAGCTTTCATCTAATGAAATCAGTGTTTTTTTTAATAATAGGACTAGCAGGTCTATTCTATCTATCAGATGGTGAGTGGTCACCGCCTCTTACAAACATCTGCAATTTTTGAGCGATCGATTTGTTAACTACGTTTGACGGTTAGGATTTCGTTTACAAATACAATTTTTTCATTCATAACACCAAAGTTACAGACCATTTTTCCATTCATATTTAAAAATATCAAAATCATAACAAATGTCAATACAATGAAAATGTCAATGACATAATAATGTCAAATATAAAATATGTCAGAAATGGAGTGGAAGCGTCCCAGGTTAGGCTAAACTTTTAAGAATTTACACAATTTGTATTGTGTCAGCGTATTACCTTGATAGCTCAGTGATTAGTACGGTCAGATCACACGCTGGAGGGCATGGTTTTTAACCCAACAAGGAGCTAAAGCTAGCGTTGGAAGAAAGTATCGTGTGGAAACCACTACATAACAGAGTACATACTCGGATGGCCAGCTACCATCCTTGAATTGAAAATCTTCAGCCAAGCACTTTGCGCCAGGCTAAGTGTGCCGTCCGTTACCGTCTTCGACCACACTGTCACATAACATAAAGTGAGCTGTGTCAAACACCGCCCAAAAAAACATCGCAACCTGATATCAAAAATCTATTTTTTTCCGTGGAATCCGCTAGTTTCACACGTTTTACAGCTATTCTAAGCCAGACGTTTTACAGTATTTCGTTCGTTTGCTTTTTACAAAAGTTAACTATCTCGTAATACACTAACATCTAACGAACATCTGTGCCTCGATCACGAACGACTTGCGAAAAAGTATTCGTATCGACATCGACAACAATTAGTATGAGATTTGTACAGCTTTGTATGCTATCGAGGACTCTATACGAATTCGAATTTTCGTGATCGAGGCTCTGATGTTGCAAAATTAACCCAGAAGCTAACACACGGTCCTGCTCAACCACATTTCTTAGTTATCTAAATCAAAGCTAACAAGTGTTAATTGGACCACTGATTAACCGGCAATTAATTAAAGCAACTCACTGTCCGGAAACGCTGATTAATTACAATTCAACTACGGTTAAGACGATTAAAATGACTAAAACATCTTTCATTTAGTTCCCATAGATAATTTATAACACGGAAATGCCCTGTTTCACCGCTATGGAACCGCTGGCCCTTGATATTATAACACTTGATTAGTTAGCAGTTAGTTGAGGGTTTTGGTAATTTTCACCTTGATTAATTGTTGGTAGGTTTCTCTTTTACCCACTGCCATAATGACACGGTTGTTTTATTGTGTTCGTGATTGAATGGCGTTCTTTATTTTTTTTGACAGCCCTGTTGGCTCATGGTAGTAGGTATATCTGCTGTTTTTTATGCTAAAAGTTGTGAGATACACTCTCCTGATTGTAAGAAATAACGTCTCTCCATGACCATTGCGGCGTTACACAGAACTTTGAGTAGCTAAACAAAGTCCAGGGCATAACTGCTATGGCGCTCATTACTTTGAGACTTTCTATAAATATTTTTTTTTTTTAATAAAAGTAATACCCGATTCTGTTATACCTACGAAGTTTCCAAAAATAAAAATGCTCTGTTAAATAAAAAGTAATCACGTTATTAGGCGATCAAATTCAAGTATATTTCCTTAAAGCAGGTCTCGAAAAACAGATTTTTTTTAATTTCTATGTATGATACTTCTGCCTTACGATTAATTAACAATTATGAAAATATTTTAATGGATAAAAAATTAAATTTCTCGAAAAACAGTTTTTTTTTTTAATTTCTTTGTATGATACTTCTGCCTTACGATTAATTAACAATTATGAAAATATTTTAATGGATAAAAAATTAAATTTCTCGAAAAACAGATTTTTTTTTTAATTTCTATGTATGATACTTCTGCCTTACGATTAATTAACAATTATGAAAATATTTTAATGGATAAAAAATTAAATTTCTCGAAAAACAGATTTTTTTTTTAATTTCGATGTATGATACTTCTGCCTTACGATTAATTAACAATTATGAAAATATTTTAATGGATAAAAAATTAAATTTGCTTAAAATCGGGGAATGTCGCCACAAATTTGTTGAGTAAGTATTTTGTTATAATACTTGTATTCATTTACAATTTTTGTGATGTTAAGTATAATACACAATGCTGATATCTTGTTTCTAACTGTCCTTATAAGTCCTTAGTATTGAAGCGGAATTATTGTAAAGATTTAGTTAAGATTACTTGGAAGACATCATTCTTAGCGATAATGCTGCCAAATGTTCCACAAGTGTTAAGTATAAGACAGCCCTGTTGGCTCATTGGTAGCATATCTGCCTTAAGAGCTGAAGGGCGTGGGTTCGATTCCCGCTCAGGACAAACATTTTATGTATCAACAAATGTTTGTTCTGTGTCTGGGTGTTCTGTATGTATTATAAGTATGCATTTACAAAAAAAAAAGTACCTATATATGTATTCTATCAGTTATCTGACTTCCATCACACAAGCTCTGCCTAGTTTCTGTCAGATGGCGCTGTGTGTAATGTCCAACGATATTTATTTATTTATTTGTAATTCATTGTTTGTAATTGGTGTCATTCATAATATTGGCTAGTCAGGTAAGAAAGTTCCTGAATTGTACTTTCCACGAAGCGCCATACAATTCCCCCGGTACCGTCCAAATAGGGTCGCTATTTATTCTCGTTGTAAAGATCTCTACAACGATCATCGCAACAATAATCCAAGTTGTTCCACTGCTTTTACGATGTACTGTCAACAATGTACAAGATCACAAGAGATATGAGCCCGACTACAATTGCAACGGTATATTTCGCTGATATACGTGAAATACGCGCAAATATTCTTAGATTTGCCACGAAATGTCGTCCAGCTTGTAAGTGGAACATTCGAGAGTCATATTCCCATTCTTTTACCGTTAGCTAATCGCATATAGTTAGTACCTAATGTGCAATAAAGAACGCGAAATCACCTACATAAAGTTGACATTGGTGTCATATATATAACTTTTTCCTTGTTCAACTGTACCTTGCATGTTTGAAGTAAATCAGCTTTGGATTTTTTTAATTTGATAAAATACTTTTTATTGCTTTTTTTGATACGGATAAGCCCGCGTTTGACCACCAACTCGTCTGATTTGGGTAAAAATTATTAGACTATTATAATCATTCTCATACAGTATTCGGAATATCAACCCTTTTTGTATAGAGTTACAGGACATATTTTCGGATTGCTGTTCCAACAAAGTAAGATAAAAATGAGTCATATTCCTTAAATTTGTTTTAATTTTTCGTAAACTTATTTTAAGTTTTACCCAAATAAATGCGTATCAATGCATTGACAATTTATTTAATATCTATGTCCTCTTAAATATATTCTAGCTCATGTTTCTAACATAAAATTAACATTTAAGATAATTTACGAGTATTATTTTAGTGAAATTTTACGACCTCAAACAATTGCACAAACATTATTATGTTCTGTCATAAAACTAAACACATACAAACTTTTATTTGTGCTACTTAAATGTCGATGCTAATGACAGTCGTAACTTCAATGAAGACGTTTAGTTTGTTTATTTATTTATTACTAGCGGACGCCTCGCGGTTTCACCCGCGTAGTCCGCGTAGTTTAGAGAGTGTAAATTCCGAACGTTGAAAGAATTTTTTAAATCGGTCCAGTAGTTTCGGAGCCTATTCAATACAAACAAATAATCAAATCTTTCCTTTTTATAATAGTATAGACTTGTGATATACATGATTTAATTCATCTTTTTTTAAAAGTTTTCTAATACTTTGTGGTTCTTACGGAAAAAAGGATTAAGAAAATTGGGGGGAAAAAATTGGAAAATTTCAGAATTATTTTTTGATTACTCCACGTGGACAAAATCGCGGGTAACAGCTAATCTAATTTCTAATTAATAGAAAGTCTCGCCCCAAAGCAAGTATTTACTTTGTGAGAGGAAAACTAATACATCATCCAATTCTTAAATCACAACATTCAAATTTCGATTGTAATCGTGCAGCGTTAATTCGATCTCACA
This sequence comes from Biston betularia, assembly GCA_905404145.2. Taxonomy (NCBI): domain Eukaryota; kingdom Metazoa; phylum Arthropoda; class Insecta; order Lepidoptera; family Geometridae; genus Biston; species Biston betularia. The sequence continues at coordinate 6,342,590 of FR989877.1, forward strand.
TTTACAATAAACAAATCAAAATAATTGTATTCATTCGTCGAAATCAATCCAGATAGTCCATTGATGTAACAACACTTGTTAATGAAATATACCTTCAAAATAATCACTCACAGTGGTCGAATTAATTTCACTTTCGATTATCTCATAATGAATAGAGGGGTCAATGCTGCTTTCGCCTAAGGCCTTCAATAATGTTCATGTTATGCATTCGGCGGATAAATAACAGTACGTGTATAAGTTATATAATCATGTTTTTCATTATAGTGTGTTGGTTTCAGGTATGTACTCGATTTTATTGCGTCGAATCAATTGTGATCAATCAGATTGGTAAGTGCCTTTGCATATACTCTATATGGCTTTAACATGGTTACTTAATTCAGTGAATATAATGGTACCTAGATTAAAAGTAAATGATGACAATACGCTTGAAGACATATCCTTAATTTTCACACTTAATCATTATTTGTTATCTCCCTTTTGACGCTACAGAACACACGCAATTTAATAAAAATAAAATGTTTAATTTACTACGCAATTGTAGTACATAGGTACTACGACTATACTATTTATTTTTATTGCTAAGACTACTAATATTTGAAACCGAACAAATAGGCACATAACTAAAAAGCATTTGGTATAAAAGACTGGATGCGCCCCGCGGTGTTACCCGCTACATTTTTGGGATAAAAAAAAGTAGCCTATGTGTTAATCCAAGGTATCAGCTCCCTCCATACCAGATTTCATCAAAATTAGTCCTGCTGTTTGAGCGTGAAGAAGTTACAAACATCCAAACACGCTTACACAAAATTTCGCCTTTATAGTATTAGTGTGATACAGACTCAATGAGCTTCAAAATCCAACAAAGAAAAGTGCCATGTACGTAGAAATTGATAGCAAAAGTTCAAAATATTTTCAATGAGATGCCAATGATCCATTTTATGAACCAATGATTCGCAGTCTAATTAGTAACGTTACGGTGCCCGACATATTTGACTGTGTACCATATACTACTTTGTATTTACAATATCTTGGTACTGTATGGAAGCAATAAATAATTTGAATCTTGAATCAACTTCAAATAGATTTTACAGTTCTATTTAAACTCCCAGTCTCATCATCATCACAATAGATCTTCCCGTGAATAGAGAAAACAGATGGACAGCTGAAGGGTCAAAGACCACAAGCGTTAAAATCGACATTATGACTTTCAAATTGATTTTATTGACCGCTTTCACTGAAAAATGTACAATGCTAATATAGATCTTAGTTGAGTATATCTTTGATTTGTTTGCGAGTTCGTCTGTAAACTGTGTTTCTAGTTTAGTCAACATGTCGCATGGTATTTGTGTGTGACAATTTAGCCGGTGCTCTGAATCCATAGGTAATTATTCGCGGCTTGCTGCCATTTGTATCATTAGTATACATAGTTTTGCTTTCTAACGTCGATATGAGCGAAGGCTCTAAAATGTAATTTGAGTACATTTTTTCACTATAAGATATAAGGGCTGCCATCACTATTTTAAATTTCATCGTAAACGAAAATAAGTATGTACTTCTAAAGGTCTACACTGTATAGAGACGCGGCCTACCCATTAAGGGTGTAAGTATAGCGCTAAAAATCTCAGATTATTCACGTTACTATAAAACCGCAAAACTAGTTCATTTAAACCTGACGGATATTCTTGGGTTTTTTATTATGTTTAAAGGTAGTTTTAAGTCGGAGGTTTTTAAATTATTTTATCCTTTTTCAATTGATTTTTAACCGTCATGGGTTATTTAAATTTTTTTATTTTTGCTTGTTACGTTTTACTACATTGATTTTGTTTTGTTTACAGTCAATAGGAATTTAATAAGTATAAGCTTCAAGTGAGACTTTATAACATCACAAACAGTTTTGTTAATCCTAGTATTTACATGGTACGCTTTTAAGAATAATCCCTTCATTATACCGCTCATTAAGCAGTTATTTTCTATCTACACGAAGTCATTAACTATTTACTAGCTAACAAATTTTGTTGTATGCCTTGAAATCTGCGATGACTATAAATACTGTAATCATTTTTAATATGTTATTTATTTGGCGAATATCGATTGTTTTTTTTTTGGTAGCTTATAAAAGCTGATCTTTTTAAGTTAAAAACTTTCCAACGACCCTGAAATTCTAATGCTGACATAATGGGTTTGTCTTGTAGATATAGATTTAGATTATAGATTTGACAGCCCTGTTGGCTCATTGGTAGCATGTCTGCAAATGTCTGTGGGGCGTGGGTTCGATTCCCACCCAGGACAAGCATTTTGTGACATAAAACAAATGTTTGTTCTGTGTCTGGGTGTACTGTATGTATTATAAGTATCTATTTACAAAAAAAAAGGTATTTAAGTATTTTATCAGTTATCTGACTCCCATAGTACAAGCTTTGCTTAGTTTGGGGTCAGATGGCGCTGTGTGTAATGTCTTACGATATTTATTATTATTATTTATTATTTTTATAGATTAAAGTTAATCAGTGATTAAAAATGCTCTGTCAACTTGCTGATGTAATGTGTCAAAATAAGTTTGCTTTTATCATAGTTTAATTTTATCCAACGTTTATGTTTACTAGATGTAAATATTTAATTCGTTCATTCTATGTATACATACAAATAAATGTTTAGGTACTGATCATTCGTGTGCTATAGTCATATCTTTTTTAATTTTATAATTTTCTTAGATTTTATTTCTGCTACTAAAACTTTTACTATTAAACATTCGACTTATCAAACATGCACTAAAAGCTAATTCTTTACACTTTCTACGATAATTATTTCATTAGATTCGCTTTCGTGTTTGATACCTTTATGACTAATGGTGACGCGGCTTGTTATTTCATCAGTGCTATTGTTAACATAAGAGATGTAATTATTCGTTTCGCCTACCTTAGTGGCAAAGTTTCTACTGTTTTTTCTTTTTTTACATTCTTAAACTAGTAACGTAACCACCGCCATTCTACAAGTACTATATGTTTTTTTCTTTTTCATTTTTAATTTATTATTATTAACCTATGTTACTCTAAGGTACATAAAAGATTGTTAGTTTGGGGTATACTAAGCTGAATGGAGATCATTTTTATCATTATTATGAACAACTGTTTTATGAGCAAAACTGAAATCGCGAAAGAAACTGGTGTTACATAGGAATTGTTTTTTTTTTTTAATTTTTTTGCTGTTCCCATTGCAAAATTTGTTCATAATGAATCCTTTTCGGATAAAAACAAGCCAATCCAATAATCCTGTATAACTACTTTCATAAATTAATTTAAGTCGGCAGAGGAAAACATATACTCGCATGTAATCATTTATGCACAATGTTTTCTTATTTTTAGTGTTATGTACTATTGCGTTAGTATACTAAATGATTGAATTTGTGGCGTTTACTCTTTGAGGTGTGTAGTGTTTGTACCTATCCATATTTACCTGATAAGATTTTCAAGTATTCACCAGATGTTCGTCGAACATAATTGCAGTTTTCTGTTTTGTGACTACAAAAACTTCAATATCGAGATTTCCGTTGCCTTGCAAATTGACGTGATTTGCTTCATTACCTCCAATTTTGTTAGGTTTACAGAGAGCGGAAAATTCTTTTAAGATGCATTCGCGTTTCAAAAATCGTTCATAAACTTATACTGAGAATTGTACGGTACTATAACTAGCGCCATATTTAATTAGGTGAAACCAATCGGTTGTGTCACATTTGGAGCTTTTTTGGCTCATCCATCTAGATTTTTTGGCTTCAGTTCCTATTATCATTTTAGCTAGTAAATTGATACCGTGCCGTTTTTACATTGTCGAAAAAACAGTTTACAGTTAAAGGTTTCCCGGTGTTAACATTGGAATTGGGGTTTACTCCAATTGACTGCATAATCTGTTTAAGATAAATTGTTTTTAGTTCATTTGCCTTATTTCGCTGTGTTATTTATAAACTGTGTTGTTAAAATATGTTAGTGTATGCTATGCATATAATTTATCTGACAGCTTGCAAATTATCAGTTGCAATGTAATTACATGTTCTTACGGTCAAAACTGGTAAACAATATAACAAAAAAATAATTAGACAAAGTTAAATATGAAATGGCTGGTAATCGTTTGTAGTTTTCGTAGTAGTTTAGTAATAATTTGTAACATTTAAGCAGTTTTTTTTGTAAAATCAAAGAAGTTTCATTTATTTTTGCGGTTATTGTTCTTTGTTTTGCTACTCAAAGTTATGTGTCGCTGCAATGGTCATGGGCATGCGTTATCTCTTACCATCTCTTTCGTCTCATTACTTTTACTTTTAAATAATAATCATGCGCTTCTTATTAATAGTTTAAAAAAACTCTATACAATTCCAAAATTATATATTTATATATATTAATCACGACACAATTGTTTCTGTTCTGAGAAAAATCGTTGACCCTTAACCAATTATATGGTGCATGTCCAATGTAAAGAAAAATTAGTAGTTTACAATAATTAAACTAGATGGCGCGCGCGTCGATATAGCTCGCGGTGATGTTTTGTTTTTGAAATTTACTACCATATAGAACAATTAATAATATACAAGCTTCTCACTGATCACTCGATTGTCTTTCAATTACCTCCCCGAACCTATAAATTATTTGGTTTTTCAGTGCAGCTAATTTCAGAGTTGAGTCCGTAATAAAAGTTGTTATTAGTGATGAGTACAATTATCCAGTTTCGGTTTAGTACATCCAAACATAAAACCTCGTGGCACTAGTTCACAAGGTTCTTTTGTTCTCTGTTCTTTTTTTCTTCTTATGGTGTGCACAAAAAAGAGTTACATCTATCTATCTTTTATATGGTGTTCTAAATAAGAAACATTTTAAACTTCATAACTCAGCTAATTTTGAATCGAAAACAATATCAAAGTATATTACTATTTATTGTAAAAAAACGGTTCTTAACACACGTTATGCTTACCACAACAACGTGAATCAGTTGATGCAAGAACAGATGGCCTTGAACGGATGATTGAAGTCAATGTCGGTCGTCGACGGATACACAAATTACGACAGACGGAAACCTGTCTCGGAGCTTATTTATGTTCATCAGTAAAAGTCGATACTGACACGCTTTAATTGTAAATAGAAGTGGTGTCTTTGTTCGCTACACCTCAATGCAACTGAACAATGATCTTTGAAATTAAACTAATATTTTAACCAACTATTCCATTTATAACTCGTGTGTATAAGCTAGCATCATATTTTTTAAGTCCGTTTATAACGGACTTAAAATAAAAAAACAAAAGACATTACATCTGTGTCAATACTTTCCAATTGTTATACTCTGATCTGATTAGTCTCTATTTAATGCCTTGATTGTGTTCTTTCAATTCTTTTTTGCGCTTTTAGGTAACTAATACATGAGTACGTATTGTTATAACTAAATGATACGGTTAGTTCAAAATTCGTAGATACGGTTTTTGTTTTGCGTTTGAGCTAATCTTGCAGCCAGTCATTAATCGTTTTACTGTAACTGACCATGCTCAACTGGAACGTCACCTTTCACTGAGAAATCCTAAGTTTCTCGACATTCCTCTTTAATGTTTCATTTTAAACCGCTACTTTGAATTCTATCTTTTATTGTGTCGTACATTAATTATTCAAAGTAATATTGTTATTATTTTATCTACGTGTCTATGTCTGATTTTTAGTATATTATTTTTTGTCATATCGTAGAAGGTTCTCAAAAATCTTTCTTCTTTTCATATTGCTGGTAAACTATAGTAGGTATCTCGCACTTCATTCAGTAGCGTAATTCAGTTAAGTCTTTTTATCTTTTTAGGTGCCTAAATCACAATCTATTTTGTACTTATTAGTACAATTGTTATTTAATTTCCAAATTGAATTTTACTATTCCAACTGTATTAACGGAAGTTACATAACACATTATTTAACACTTACTCTAATGAAAGTAAGATGCACGCTTTGTTGGAATCGATTCGGATAAATGTGACAAAAAGAATGATTTGCCTCGCATTATATAAAGTGGAACGGTATTGCTTACATAAGTATGACGATGTGAATTACTCTCTGTGACGTCGTCTATTTTTGATTTACTAACACGCAAGCAGAGATCAAAGCAATAAATTTTAGCATATTTAAATTCGTATTCTTTAAATAAATTTTACTGTTTGTCTATATTTCATCGACGGTGATTTTATCACCTACGTATACAATTCGTTTTGCAAATGTCAAGAAATTGAAATTCCTGCCCAATTTCAATTTCGGCAACCCGTTTCTTTATCACGTTCCTAAGGTACAATTGCCCCTTTCTCTTCGAATCTGCAATAGATAATACTATCGACTTTCTATCAGTAATGCGTACTGATTAATTAGCCACGATTAATGTTGATCGAAACGACCTTTGTATCGATCAATTCTTCGCGAAAGCGAAATTTATTTTGATGCCGTTTTGTATCGATCTCAATTAACCACTTAATTAGCGATATTTACAATCGCTACAGTATCAGTTTCTTGTTTGTACTTATTTGTGTCTGCTAAATCCTCTCCATCGTTTTTATCAAGATCGATATCTTAGTTAGAAACTTTTGCGATTGCAATTTGACTATTTTCTTCGATTGGCCTTCCTATCACGTCTTTCGAAATGGTAACCTACTAAATGCCGGACGAACACTGCGATATAAAATTATAAACGGCAATAACAAAGTTGGCTTGACGACCTTTCCCGACGTTTAACTCCTCTCTCGAGAGCATCTTTGCATCACAATGGGCCTATAAAATGGCAATTAAGTAATGTCATTATACAGTGTTACTTGGTCGGTCGCCGTAACGAATTTGACATTGTTGTTTATTTTGATACACTTCCAAAACTATTTGCCTTGTTAAGAGAATATACCGTTTAATAGTTAAAGTGTACTTAAAAGTTATAAAACTAAGTAAGATAGTCGACTAATGACGTAACAAAATAGCGGTGCACTGCAATTTTATGGCTAAATCATACCAAATGCAAATGGCCGATCGTAAACGTCCCAGACGCATGTCGGAACACGGAACCCTCGGGTCCGTTCCGTTACTCTACCGATAGCACTAGTTTCAACGGTGCATCTGATAGGTAAATATTACTGCTTCAAGGAAGCGATTGGGTCTGTTTACCCTACTCTGCAAATTATTAACTTAGCGTGTACAAGTACATATTTTCAAAATCACCTACTTTTTAACAGGCTTTTATTTAACATGCAATTTTTATTTTACATATTCACACAGCGCCATCTATCCCCAAACTAAGCAAAGCTTAGGAACTGGATAACTGATAAAATACTTAACACCCAGACATAGAACAAACATTTATCTTCACATAAATGTTTGTCCTGGTGGGTATGGAACCCACGCCCTACGGCTCTTGAGGCAGATATTCTACCAAATGAAACAGGGCAGTCTAAGGCTAGGTAGATGTTTAGGGTCAAATCTTGGAAGCTGAATAAGAACCACTTCCTCTTATCCTACGAAGTTGAAACTTTACACGTTGGTTCAGCTCCGATGGTTTTGCATAATCTGACTCTACCCAGGGTTGGCTCCAGATGAAGGAACTCCTCTAGCGGTCAATACTATAGGTACATACGAAGTTTAGTATACACATTTTATTCTGATTTTCCGCATAATTTTAATTAAAGTTTTAATTTCCTGGCTGCAGCACGTATGTATAAAAGCTTGATTTAAAAATAATACCCATTATTTGCTACTATTTTGTAATTAGTAGGAAAAAATGGCTTTATCTACTGCTATGACTGAACTCATCTATGATAAAAAATTCTAGTAATTCAAAAATTGTAGTGTATAACAGAGCGATAAACAAACGTGTGGACCACTTGATGGTAAGTTATCTAAGCTGCCTCTTCTTGTTTGCTTGTTTGCTAACTAAATGCTACTTAAAAGCAGGGATAAGGTTTAAAATAAAATTGAATATAATAAAATTTAAAGGTAAAAAAAAAACATTCCAAAGTCCATTGTTTTCAGACGAATTTATGTCAGAGTAGATTTATTTCTTTTGCATAATTCCTGGAATTGGAGTTCTAATTTTATTATGTTCCTAACTTGTCTAGAATGTCGATCATCGTAAATTAGTGTGAATTCTATTTTAATATAGATAAATATGTTTTAAGCGAACTACACATGTATCTATCCGATCTGAACGTATAAATTTAGATCGATGAAGTAATCGAAGATTGCACGCACGCTTCCCTAGCAAGTACACAAGTTCCGCTTAATGAGAAACCTCACGACGTCAGTTTTCCGACTAAGCGGAAGAATTCAGTGAAAGGTGTATTACAAGTAGAAATACTTAAGACGTCGTGTCGTCCTATAAAACGTGATTGCACGACACTAATTGACATTTCAGTTGCGCGATAAATAGTTACTAAGCCGCTCATTAGACTTCAATCGTTTTGATCCTGGATTCTTGGGTACATGAAAGCTTGAGCGTCTTCAAGTTATGAGTAAATACCACATGTACCTCAACCTGATTGGTACCTTATTTTATTGGTGTTTATTTTTACAATGTGAATTTGTATCACCGCCTCTTTATCTTGTAGCGATGATAGCTCAGTGGTTAGCGCGGTTGGTTTACTTTTTTTTTTGTATGATCGACAGGCTATGTATTTTGACCACAGCTCACCTGATGTTAAGTGAAGATGTGATTGAAGATAGTAAAGCACACCTAGCCTGGAATGGCCGAAGGGTGTCTAAAAATTAGATTAAACTTCCGGTGAAGAAAAACATCGTGAGGAAACCAAAGCATGGTGGTATGGTACTTTCTAGTAAAAGCCTGCCGCCAAGCATCTAACGGTGTGTTCCGGCAGCTTCACTTGAGAGCCAGTTCCATTCCAGACTAGGTGTGCTTTACCATTTCCGACCACACTATCACCTTGACATCAGCTGAACTGTGGTCAAACACCTAGCTTGTAAACCGTTAAAAAAACCTAAGCAGTTCAAATTCGACACGTTAGTTCAGTTCCGATGATAATACATTTTTATGGGAAGCATGACCTGACTCAAGATTTGTTCCAGATGATGAAACTACTTAAATTCAATTTTTAATTTTGATTGCCCGTTTAAATGACAATAGCTGACTACAGCATATACAGCGTTTACTTGCTTGTAGATTTCCTTAGCAGGAAGTCGTTAAGGTAGTTACCACCGCAGTACCAGATATTCTGCCGCCAAGCAGTAGTGTGTAAACATTACAATGTTCCGGTTTGAAGGGTACTGCAGCTAGCGTAATTACTGGGCTAACCATCGAAAGTCTCAAAGTAATGAGCCAAAGCAGAGATGCCCCGGGTATTGTTTTGCTACTCAAAGTTTTGTGTATTGCTGCAATGGTCATGGACATGCGTTATCTCTTACCATCAGGAGAGCGCATCATTCGTTTCATTACTTTTACAAAAAAATATATATACGTATAAAAAAAGCTAGTTTTAAATATGTTTTTAATAGTAAGTTATTCTATTGTATGCAATCTTTGGTGTGAACAATAAAGTATCTTACAGTTAAGTATCGTTTTCTATTTAAGACATAAACACCACAGTAATATAATTTTGAAATGCACCAGACTAATTAATGACTAAGCCAAAACCGCCACAATGGACGAGGTTACATCAAAAACCGTCCATTCATTACTAGTGATTGACTGTATAACAGTGAAAGTACACATTGAATACTGTTCGCGTGAAATAAATTTTCTAACCAAAAAATACTCTACCAACCAAAAATGTCTTTATGAGTGACCACAGACACGCTAATGACCAGAAAGTCTCCTAGTATTATGGTTACCTTTTTTGGATGTCTGTGATTTTGCATAAGCACGCTTTGCTTTCAGTTCGCGATCGTTAAATATTTTCCGGTAAACATACGATTAAACGACACGCAAACCAAAAAAGCTACAACGTGATTTGACCAGTTTTCAGATGACCTTTACTCTTTAATCTTTACTTAACTCCTTTATTCCGACGTTTCGATTATGTTTGTTATCGCAATCGATCATCAGTCTAATGCTTAGTCACATTTAGCGGAGCAAAAATATGGAGTTACAAGTTTATGCAAAAAAAATCAAAACCAATGCTGTCTTACAAAATCCTAACAATATAAATTAACAATTTCAAAACCGAGTCCATGTTCCTAAGTTTCAAACACGGCTAGGTTTTTGATATTTTGGTTTGAAAATCAAACTACTGAACCGCTAAGCATAATCTACTGTTTTATTCAAAAATCATCAATTCAGTAGCTGTGATTTCACTGTAAAATTATGCTCCATTTGTCCATAAATGGCAAAAATTGATTTGTATGGAAATCGTGCCACCTTAAGATACTTATCAGGTTTACCTCGCCAATTTACTACTTATCTACAAATGGCTTCATAAAAAAATGTCAACGCAATACATCATCTTTTTACACGTAGAAAATTTAATATTACATTTTATAGCATTCATTTTGTTCCGCAGTGATTGCAAATGAGACGTAAAGATTGAAAATAGTTTTACACGATAGCTCCTGATATTTTCTTTACATTTTTTGCTGGTAACCTGATTCATTGTTAGTTTTTTTTTTGTGCAATTATTGTCCTAATAGATATGCGAAACACTTTTTTCAGTTCTCAGTGTCTGGTGTAGTCATAGATGACTTCAAAATTTGTTGTTATCGTAGCGATCAGTAATTAGACAAAACTGAATTGGTATGTTAATGTTAACACCTAGTGTGTAATTTCGATTGCTGCTATATTTACAGTACATTGACACGACGTGTTGGATATTTAGATCATAATGATAAAGCATCTCATAAATTGATTTTTTTCGGTATTCATTTGTTCTTTGGTATTATTTCTTCGATGTACTAGCAATTTTTTAAATTTTTTTTTTATATTAGGCTTGCGTTTGACTGCCATCCCGCCTGATGTTAAGCGAAGATGCGGTCTACGGTGGAGCACGCTCGCCTAGAAGAAACCGATTCACTCGCGACTTGAAGGTACCCAGACTATATTCATTGGGGAACACACACTCGGGCAGCAGATTCCAATGTCTAGCGGTACGCATGAAAAAGATGGAATCAAACCGCTTAATTATTTGTAATGTATTTTTATTTATTTATTTTCATATGTACTTTTAGTATGTACTCGTATTACTGCATTATTTTAGGTATCTCCATTGTTAAGTATATGGGTGTATCTTTATAAGAACGTATGTCTATGTTATACTTAGTATGTTAACCTGATAATATCCATAACCTTAACTTATTTTATGGCACACACCTTTTTTATTTGTTCTGGAATCATCCTTTCCATCCTAAAGTTGCCTGGAAGAATTCGCTTCTATCAAAAAGGCAGCCAATTAACACACTGGTGTTAAGTTCATATTTATTCCGACTATGGCGAAGCAAAAAGTAGGGTTATATATGCATTAGATATAGTCTTCGGATTACGTTGCTTTCTTTGCTTGTGTATAATTTTCTCTTTTTTTTTTAAATCACGCTGCCTCTTCGAAATTATTCAAGTGCGTTCATTAACAACCTCAGGGCAATAAAAGCTGTAACAACTAACTACAAGTGAATAATTCATTTAGCATTTGTACCGCGAGCGCAGGGCGTGAAACATCTAGTTTTTACAGATTTTATTTGTACACTTCATCGAGCTGATAGAAAATGTATAATTGATAACAATTTGCACGGATAACGTGGGAACACTCTTAGCATCTATACGCACTGATACCTTTCTCCTAGGGCTCATTAGCTCAAATTTATGTGAACCCCGCTTAAAATGAGGCTCTATATCGAGAAAAGCTTTTACGTCGTCGTACTTCACGCCTACAAAACTCTCCTTACAGCGAATGTTTATTTATCGATACGTTTACTTTGAAGATTAGAAATTCACGAGCGCTGTGAGAAAATAGGAAAGTGGTAACTATTAGACTGTGAATAATTTTAACAAGAAAAAAAACAAAGTTCGAGAAGTGGTGTTAAATCACTGACCTCTTTTTTGGTTTGATCGTTGATCTTGACGTGGGTCTGCTGAGGTTTGTCGCGGAGAGGCAGGTAGCCTTCCCGGCTGTCGGCGGGCTCGGTGCTGTCGGTCTGCGTGCTGGATTCCACTGTAGCAGTACTGGCGGTACCAGCATCCGTAGAATGTGTGTCGTCCGTGCTTAGCGTCGGCGCCGTTTCTTTAGGCTCTTCGGCAGTTGTTCCTGCCGTATCCATGGAAACAGTCTCCGTGCTATCGCTGTTTGTCATTTCTGTGTCCTGAACCGGTAGCGTTTCCGTGGTCCGCACGACGGGCCGTATCGTGTACTTCTTTGTCGGCCTATAAGTCGTCGCAGTAGCATCTTTAGTAGAGTCTATTTTGGTTTGCGTAGTTTTTGGTTCCTGAGTGGTTGTCGGCTTACGAGTTGACTTTTTCGTTTTTGCCGGCGTCGTAGCGGTCGGATTTGTCGCGGGTACGGTCGATTTCGTTTTAGTGGAGATTTTTTTGGCATATGTAGTGCGTTCTTCTAGAGTTGTTGGAGAGGGTGTGCTTTCAGTAATGGGGGCGGGTGGCTTGCGATCTGCGGGGAAGTCTGCGAATTGTTTGGGGGATCGCGACGGTGGGAAGAAATAGTCCATGACGGATGGGGACTGGTTGCGATTGGCCGGGAGCCAAGCCCAAGGGTTGAAATCTATGAGGCGCGGGCGCGGCGCTTCGGAAGCGGCGGTGAAGGCGGCGAGCGCGAGTACTGCGAGCGTGAGGCGGGACATCGCGGCGATCGCGTGCGGCCGCGGCGACGGATCGATCGGGACTGCGTGCGCGCCGCCCGCCGTCGCTCGCCGCCCTACGCCACCGAGCAGATTTTACTTCCTGCTAAAGGCATTTGACTGCCTTTTCCCCTAACCAATTTTGACGGCGAAACTATAAATATTTATATGTGCACTCTATGCAATTGAGCTTTATATACAAGCGAATTAGAAGTACAAGCATATGCCTTATTTTAGGAAAGCATATCCATGAATAAATAAACTCATCAAAGTCAGTAAAGATTCTATTGAAATAGTTTGATAGGTATCGCAGTATGGGATTGAAAGGAAGTTTAAGTATCCCCAAATTCTTGATATAAAGCATTGCGAATTGTATGCGGAAGCTGTCTCATTGTCATCTGATTATTGTTCAATTTTACAGATTTTTAATGTCGTGTTTAGTGATTTATGTGACAGTTGTTTGTGCTACTTGTAGATCGTTTACCCGCAAGTTTCTGAAAAACGCATTCTTAAACTTTTAAATAGGTTTATGACTGTATTTGTTCTATCCACCAAACTAGTTAATGCTCAAACGCGGATTAATTTAAAAAGCAGCATTTCAATTAGCTAGATAAATAGTACGATTATTTATAGTTTACACCAGAAATTACTTGAAGTAAATTAAAAGTAAAAAAATATGTTTAAGAGCAAGCTTTTATCTGGGACAATGAATTAAAAAATGAATTCTAGTAAGTATTTGGCATGTAGGTACGTACCTATATCCTGAAGCGTACAAATATTATGATAGAAATTATTTTAATAATTATTAAAATATAAAAGTTTTTTAATAATTATTAAAATATAAAAATTATTAAAAAAAAAAAAATCGTTAGGAAACCATAGCATGGTAGGGTACTCGACTGGCTAGTTACCACTCTCAAGTTGTAAATCTGCAGCCAATCACCTAAACGGTGTGTTCCGGCAGCTTCACTTGAGAGCCAGTTTTATTTTAGGCTAAGTGTGTTTACCATCTTCGACCACACCGTCACTTAACATCAGGTGAGCTGTGGTCAAACACCTAGCCTGTCAGATGTTTAAAAAAAACTGCATTCTTGATATTCATTCATTATCGCCATTAGTACGTCTCCTGTGGTTACGTTTAATACAAGTTAATAATTGTATTTAATATGATACAATTTAAAGGCTTCATCTGAAAACCAGCGCCATGCCGAGATGGGTCCATTTCTTTTTTTATATTTTTTATTTGTGTTTGGATTGTGACATTGAAATGTTTTTTTTCTTTTCTTTCTTACTTACCTAATAGTTATTTGTAAAGGTAAAACTTTGGCTGAATGTAGTCACAACAGCAGCCAGAATTACTTAGAATCCAATCGTAAATGTGTCTATTAAAATGGTAATTTAATATTCACGCTCGATATTTTCCCTGTGGTTGTTACACTGTAATATACCGTTATCCAATTGCCACCGATGAAATCAGCTTCGTGTCGCTGCAAATGCACGTATTTTTGAAAATCTGTGTTGCCGCAGCAGACACTTTCCAAAAGGGTTACGCATTGCCGTTTCATGACTTCTATTCTGAAATATGCGAATTTGACCTTTGCTTACAGTATACATTCAAGTTACACTTGTTAAAATCCGGCAGCCTCACTTGAGAGCCAGTTCCATTCCAGGCTAGGTGTGCTTTACCATCTTCGACCACACCTTCACTTAACATCAGGTGAGCTGTGGTCAAACAACTAGCCTGTCAATCATTAAAAAAAAAAAAAAAATGTTTCGATGTGTTTACGTTTAACGAAGCGTTTTATTTTAATTTTCGTTTTTTTTATAATTGATAGCAGAATACCAAATTCTGCAGTAATAGGATATCACGAGCAAAAGAGATCTTCTATGAATGAAAACGTGTGTTAGCTCAATGAATAAATATCCTGGGGCTATACACACAGCGCCATCTGGCCCCAAACTAAGCAGAGCTTGTGTGATTGAAGTCAGATAGCTGTTTGTAACTTGGATTCATGCCTATTTTTTTAGTATGGTTCTGCATTTAATATACCGCTTTCGTAAGTATTTACTACCGTTGGTAAGATGTTAAGTAAAATCTTTCCATGCAAAGTTAGCTGGAAGAAATCACAGGTAATGAGGCTCTTTGTTTCCTATAAACTACAATTTTTTTTTCGTTTTTGATGCTAGAATGATTAGATTTTTTCTAGATCCTCGGCCGCTCCGTCGCTTTCCATCAGGCGAGTTGGTGGCCAAACATAGATCTATTTCATACATATTTAAAGAAAAGAAGACTTTATACCAATGTACTTCAATACAAATTTAACAACGATCAAGATTTGTTGTATTGTCGATGTACAACAAAGTTATATTGTAATGTAAAACATTTTATCTTTACATGAATACCAGCGACCTGCCCCGGCTTCGCACGGGTGTAATAGATACTAATGTGGTACATATGCATGTATTATACATAAAAACCTTCCTCTTGAATCACTCTGCCTATTGAGGGAAACCGCATTAAAATCTGTTGCGTAGTTTAAAAGATCTAAGCGTACAGATGGCGGGAAGCGGCTTAGTTTCATACTATGTAGAGATTATATACTGATTATATGAATAGTATATACCCCGTGTTGAGCAGTTTAATTCAACGTTTCCAATCCATAAAACCAGAGAATGGAATCAGCTACAAGCTTTCTTGTTTCTCGATTGTGGTGTCTCTGTGTTTTCAAAGTCAGAATGAATAAACATCTTCCAAGTTTAAATGCTATATTTGACAACACCTTCGCTGAAAAAACTCTACAAAAAATCATCATCATTGTCATCAACCATTTTTCATCTAATGCTAAGTAAATGTAGGCCTTCCTTCTTCGCAACCTGTCTTTTCCTGTGGTAGTTTCATCTAGCACAATTTTTATCAAATAGAGAGATAAGTCATAAATGAAATAGTTATAAGTGCCATGACAGCAATGCCCTGGACTTAGTTTTGTTACTCAAAGCTCTGAATACCACTTCAGTGTGCATTTTGTTTGGTGGTTTTAACTCTAACCAGCATCGATCAGGATCGTTGCGAGATCGTTTCGTTTGTCACACGACTTCTTATATATATAAAGATCTTTTTTTTTTTTTATGGTTGACAGGCTAGTTGTTTGACCACAGCTCACCTGATGTTAAGTGAAGGTGTGTTCGAAGATGGTAAAGCACACCTAGCCTGGAATGGAACTGGCTCTCAAGTGAGGCTGCCGGAACACACCGTTAGATGCTTGGCGGCAGATTTTCAACTTGAGGGTGGTAGCTAGCCAGCCGAGTACTAGAAAGTACCCTACCACCATGCTATGGCTTCCTCACGATGTTTTCCTTCACCGGCAGCTCAAGCTCATTGTTGGGGTTTGAACCCACGCCCTTCGGCATGCGAACCTACCGCGCTAACCACTGAGCTATCATCGCTACAAAACATAGGCTGGCTCCCAAGACACGCCACTCGGCCCTATCTTGGCCTTTTCGCTTCTATTCACCGCCAGCTGTCGTTTATGTCGTTTTGTTTACGTATATCGTTACTCCACTCATAAAAAAATATATGACGTATTAACTAGCAACACTCGAGCCGAGTGTGCCGAAAATGGTAAGCCACCGCAAACCGTATAATGCTCCGGGGCTCCGGGTCGGGTCGACGGGCACGCTCCACTTAGCACTCGGTGCCAACTTGATAATCTGTGAACATTATATTTCGATACACAGATACCCGGTTGCGGTGACGGGGACACCCAAAAACGAAAAGGCGGTCAAAGTTTTGTTTGTTTAGCTACGTAAATTGATAAAGTCAATGTAGAGCAAAGCCGCCGCAAATATTTATCAATTTCTTGGCGTGACCTAGTGTTCTATGAAATACGACTGGAGTTTCATCATAAGATTTATCCTAAGTAGTTTACGAATTAATTCCAATACGTGTATAACTATAATTTACGTGTAATAACACTCGTAAGAGTAAGATGATGTATGATGGTAAGAGATAAATTATGTCCATGACCATTGCAGCGATACACAGAACTTAGTAACAAAATTAAGTTTTGGGCATCGCAGCTTTGGCGCTCATTACTTTGATACTTTCTATGGTTAGTCTCAATAGCCCAGCAATTTCGCTAGCGGCAGTACCATTCAAAACTTTTGACACACTGTTTGGTGGCAGGATATCTGGTACCTACATAGACTACCTCCTACTAATGAGATCTACCGCCAAGTAATCTGTAGTAATTTTAATACTATTTGCAGCCGAAAATTCAGTCATTTTTTTTTTGATGATGCGCTCTCTTGATGGTAAGATATAACGCATGTCCATGACCATTGCAACAATACACAAAACTTTGAATAGCAAAACAAAGTCCGGGGCATCGCTGCTTTGACGCTCATTACTTTGAGACGTTAGATGATTAGACTCAACGCAGCCCTGTAATTTCCCTAGCTACAGTACACTTCAAACCGGAACACAGTACCTACTGTTTACACACTACTGCTTAGCGGCAGAATATCTAGTACTGCGGTGTTACTTACCTAGACGTTCTCCTGCTCAAGATATCTACCAAAACATTCATGTTCATGTCATTAATCTCATTCGTAGACACAGAACCCTCAATCCGATTTTTCGCTCAGTTAAATAGATAGATAAAACTCTTTATTGTGCATAGAAAAGAGTACAGAGAACAAAAGAACCATAGCAAAAAGTTAAATAGTTAGTTAAGTTAGCAAAAGGTTGTAGATCTCACGGGGATCTCACTGCAAAAGGCTCATTCAATTTAATACCTAAAACAAACAGCAATGCGTGCACGTCGATTGAATATCCGAAATAGCCTCCTATGGCACACTGCTAACGGGATCGGACATTTTCACCAACACAGATTGAATCCGGAAACGAATCGGTCGCTCGAAATTAAATTCGTGTGGAACTTTATGATTTTAGACTTAAGTTGAACAACCAGCAATAGCTAAAAAAAAAAAAAAAAATATGTTTCGTAAAATATGGTAAAATTTCAATGACTACATTTGCGACAAAAACAACAACAACAAACAGGGCAAGCTAAATAATACCGTTTGAAAAGGGATGATACTGACAAATAAGTTTTTGAAATTTTATTGCAAAATTGTTTTCCTTATAGATAGAAACGAAATTAAAACAGATATTTCTCATACGCGGCTGGCTAGCTAACACTCTCAAGTTGAAAATCCGCGATGCACCTAGCGCTATGATCCGGAAGCCACACTTGTGAGCCAGTTCCATTCCAGGCTAGGTGTGTTTACCATCTTCGACCACACCGTCACTTAATATCATGTGAGCTGTGGTTTAACGCTTTTTTCATGGAAACGTTATGAGGCAAACAAAACTCTCGCCTAATGATAAGAGGAAACCCCCCAAAACTTTAAAGAGTAGCAAAAGAAAGACCAGTTCGTCGCTGCTTTGGCACTCATTTTATTAATTGTCTAAACAGCTGTGAAAAATAATAATTAAGCCTTTGAAAAATGCGTAGGATAGCTTCTCTCATTCGATGGACGTAAATCCTAAATATTTTATTTAACCGCGCCCGCTTTTCGGCCGCAGGATTTGGCACGAGTTGACCATTTCATCATACCATATTAGATGCTGCTGCTTTCCAATAAGGACTTTAATGGTCTGCACTTTCTATTTGAATACAAGTGGCATTTCGCATTCTTATACATATCCAAGATCATTTGTATGGGAGATGGCTATTGGGTTACCTTATGTGGTTATATTAACGACTTTCGTAGTTCCGTATTGTTGACTTTACAATTGTGGGGTATCGCGATGACTCGTAAGTTTTTACTTCATGCGCATTAGCCCAGATGGGAGAAGGCCAGATTTGAGAAGTTGAGGTTTCGATTCCGCATTTGCATACTTTTTTTTATGTCGTCGATGCACTAGTTTTCGATGAAAAAAAACTATAGCAATCTACATAAGTGTAATGTAATTAACGAAATTTATAGAAGAAATAAACTTAATTAACAGCACAACTGGCGACCTTATCGCTAATAATTATAATCCCACTAATATTATAAATGTGAAAGTTTGGATGGATGGATATTTGTTACTTTTTCACGCAAAAACTATTGAACGGATTTGCATGATATTTGGTATGGAGGTAGCTGAGACCCTGGATTAACACAAAGGCTACTTTTTTGTCCCGAAAACGTAGCGGGTATCACCGCGGGGCGCAGCTTGTGGTGAATAAAGTTACTCCACTCTTGTAGCTTCTTGTAAGCTTGTAACCCTGTATGTTAATCCCAAGCTTGTAAGTGTAACCCTGTATGTATGTACCCGACAGCAACTGTAGGTTTAAGTTCGTATTGATTAACTATTTTTCATTCCCGGACTAATTAATGTGAGATTTCCACAATGACCTGAATTCTACAACGCACCTCCTTTTGATATCAAACCGTTAAGTCTATGTCACACTTAAATGCAAAGTGCTATCAACATTGTACCATCATAATGGTACAGATAACGTGGAAGTAGCTTTTCCTTCGCCCCCTTTTTTACACGTACCCATTCTCATAATAATCAATGTTAGATCGTCATAGGATAACTGAACATAATGACCGCTACCTCTGCAATTCATCTGGTAATGGTGCGAACACGGCAAACACTTTTACTCGAGTCATTATGACCGAGAGGTAATTATTTTTGATTAGTTTTATGGCGATGATCGAGATGTCCCCACGGCGCAGTGGAGATGTAAACAGCAATAAAACTTGTAATGTACAAATACAAATGTTTTATTGATAACACCAATGTTACAAGTCAATACCGTCAATTCAACATTTCAAATATGTATGCCATTATATGAGTTCTAAAACACTGATTACATGCCAATTAACAATACATATTATTTATTTATTTTATGGTTGACAGGCCAGGTGTTTGACCACAGCTCACCTGATGTTAAGTGAAGGCGTGGTCGAAGATGGTACAGCACACCTAGCCTGGAATGGAACTGGCTCTCAAGTGAGGCTGCCGGAACACACCGTTAGATGCTTGGCGGCAGATTTTCTACTTGAGGGTGGTAGCTAGCCAGCCGAGTACTAGAAAGTACCCTACCACCATGCCATGGTTTCCTCACGATGTTTTCCTTCACCGGCAGCTCAAGCTCATTGTTGGGGTTTGAACCTACGCCCTTCGGCATGCGAACCTACCGCGCTAACCACTGAGCTGTCATCGCTACAAAGAAGTATATATAAAGATGTCGCTATAGTAAGGTTTATATACAAGATTATTAAAAATAATAGCTGCGCCCCGCTGCATGTTTTAGGGATAAAAAGTGGCCTATGTGTTAATCCAGGGTCTCAGCTACCACCATACCAAATTCCATCTAAATCCATTCAGTTGTTTTTGCGTGAAAGAGTAACAAACATAGTCACAAACTTTCGCATTTATCATATTATTAGGAAGTAGGATACCTATTATGAGTCGGAGGGAAGTAGGAAGGATTTATCTGCATGCTCATGTACTCGTAGAGACCACCACAGCTGGTGGAATAAAGAAACACACATACATACATGCATGCATGAACCCTGATAACATTACATTCTCGCGTAGTTCAGAAGCAAACTAAGATCTTGGCTTCAAGAGACCTTGTTTTATGACTTTTTAAATGAATAATTCATTTAAATTTTTAAATTAATTTCCTTGGGTGCGTACCATACTTTTCGACTCTACGTTTCTCATCCGTACGGCCAAGGAATGGAACAAGCTACCGGCTTCCTTGTTTCCTGATAGATATAATCTAGATCTTTTCAAGGTCAGAGTGAATAGGTATCTTCTAGGTCTGCGTGCTTCATCTTCGTCCACATCGTCGCTTACCATCAGGCGAGTTGGTGGTCAAACGCGGACTTATCCGTATTAAAAAAAAAATAAAAAAATAAGAGATTATTGAATCGCTGGTAAGTAATTATAATGTTTTGTTTTTATTGTCATTTAATCACATTGACATAATTATTTTATGTGTTACATAACATTTCATTGTATTGGCATATGTTATGATTTTGATTGATTCAGGCGTTACTTTGCGGAAGTTCATTTTGAATATTCAAGGTATATATTTCGTTTACTGCAAGAGACAAGTAGTTACTGCAGAGAGAGAAGGGTTTTAAGATTTGTGGTTATTTAAATTAGATTTTTTGTTATTTTAATTAGATTTTTGTCAAATAATAATTTTAAGTTTTATTACAAGTTAGTTCTAGATATTAAGTAAGATTAGGTTTTAAATTAATAAGTTGTTGTCAAATTAGTTAAATCTAAGTCCTCATCACTGTTGTAACTGGAACGACTGGTAAGCGGAAATAAACTAAATATATACCTTGAATATTATTATGATTTATCCAAAATTGTTTGCCATACCCTAATGGGGTCATATGTACTAGGGACAACATTGTTAAATTGATAAGCATAAGAACCTGTACATATGTTGCAATAAAGTATTGAGTATTGAGTATTGATTTTGATATTTTTAAATATGAATGGAAGAATGAACTGTAACTGTGGTGTTATTAATAAAAGATTTGTATTTGTGTTTTGTATTCTTTTTTTGGGCAGTGGAGTAATTAGCGCTAGCTATGCTACTGCTAACATTATATTCCTTTGCCCTTAAAGTTGATTAGATGTTGATTGTTTCGTGTTAACTATACTTAATGCTTTTGCGATTCGCGACACGCTTTCTATCGGCAGGTGCTATTATTGTAAACTACTGGTGTCTCGGCTAACCGGAAGATGCACATTTTTGATGTTACCGTCAAAGAAGCAATCACTTTCTTATTTCTCTTAATTTGCGTTTCATTCAGTACCATATTGGTTGTAGATATTGTGTGATTGTCATTTTTAGAAACGAACTTACGTAATTTGTTGTTATTTGGAGCCTATTCTGAGTCACAGAAAGGCCACTTCTCATAACTTAGGGATTTTAAGTAAATAAATATCACAGGACATTACACACAGCGCCATCTCACCCCAAACTAAGCAAAGCTTGTAATATGGAAGTCAGATAACTGATAGAATACTTAAATAATAATGAGCAATGATAAGTAATGAGCGCCAAAACAGCGATGCCCTGGGCTTTGTTTTAGTACTCAAAGTTCTGTGTATCGCTGCAATGGTCATGGACAGGTAATCTCTTACCATCAGGAGAGCATCTCGCTCGTCTCATCCCTATTACATTAAAAAAAACTACGACTTTTTTTTGTAAATACATACCTACTTATAATAAATACAGAACACCCACACACAGAACAAACTTTTTTTTATACCACAAAATGTTTATCCTAGGTGGGAATCGAACCCACGCCCTTTAGCTCTTGGAGCAGACATGCTACCAATGAACCAACAGGGCTGTCGAAGTAGATAGGGATACTGTAAATATACCTAATGTAATGTACACGTCAGTTCGAGGCTAGGGGCAAAATGTAAACCAGCGCCGTAAGAACTAAATTCTTACAGCATAAAGCTGATTTTGTCCCTTTGACAATAAACATCTTTTGTATTAATTTTATTTATATAAGGCATATAAGTGTATTTTTTTCTTTGTGTTTGTTTGTCAATAAAGTTATTCATATTCAAAATCTAAGGAAATTATGTCCTAACGACTATAACTCTCATAGTCGTAAATGAAACGGTTTTATATTAAATGAAATGATAAAAATTTTGGAAAATTAACATAGGATAGTTTTTGATGGGATAGTTTCACCTACCACCTACATGGTAAGCACACCTAGCCTGGAAGGGAACTGGCTCTCAAATAAGTCTCCTGAAACACACGTTGGGTGCTTGGTGGCAGAATTTCGACTTACTTTAGTGCAATATTTTTATAGTGACATATTATACATTGACAGTATTTTTATATTGACATGTATGGATATTGACATACCTTATTTTGACATGTAATCAGTGTTGTAACCCCCATTTAATAACATGTTTAAAAGTTTAAAACTTTGAAGTGACTTGTAACATTGGTGTTATCAATAAAATATTTGTATTTGAGTATATTTGTGACCGTGAACAGCACAGAAAAGTCCTAGTAAAGCAAAATACGGTTTTAGTTCATCCAGTTATTTTGGTTTAAAAATCAAACTATAGACCGTTTCTGTTGAAAATTTTATGGGACCAATCAGAAAGTATATCCTTTCAAATAAAAAAAAAATCATTTTTTTGAAATCGGTTGATAAACTACTCATTTCTGAGGTAACAAAAATGTAATAGGTACAACCGAATGGAGAACTTCCTCCTTTTTTGAAGTTTATTAAATATCTAGTGGCACTACCTTGACAATTACCGGTAACCTAAATGCAGCCTTTCATAGCCTAACAATCGGTACAGTTAGGGCACGACTCGGCTGAATCCAACTATAATCTCTCTATAGTCATTTCAATAATTCGTGATTCCATTTTCAATTCGACAAAGTACTTTAGAGACGGTTTTCAAAAAAATACCGTTCTTAGATTTTGAGCTTAGAGTTGATTTTCGAAAAAAAAAATAGCGTAGAACTTTGTCTCTGAAAGTGTTCTGAAGACAACGGCTCTATACCGGGAGCTTACGAATATCGCCTGAAATGATTTATTCAGTACCTATTTCTCACGACACATTATCGATTGTGCCACAGAATATTGAATAGTATTATTGCTTTATTAAATACTAGCTGCGCCCCGCGGTTTTACCCGCGTAGTGATGGATGATGATGATGAAAGCATCCTATGTCTTATTCCAGGGCCTAAATTACCTGCTTGCAAAATTTCACCCAGATCCGTTGAGTAGTTTACGCGTGAAAGCATAACAAACAAACTCACATTCGCATTTATAATATTAGTTAGGATATCTATCCGCTTTTTTTGTATACACATGTTTAGCATAAATATTAGAAGACTAGCGGACTCCTCGCGGTTTCACCCGCGTAGTTCCCGTGGGAATACAGGGATAAAATGTAGCCTATGTCACCCGGGGATAGTGTAGCTTTCCAACGGTAAAAGAATTTTTAAAATCGGTCCAGTAGTTTCGGAGCCTGTTCAATACAAACAAACACACTCAAATCTTTCCTCTTTGTAATAGTATAGATAAATAGATAGAAGACAGCTCCCTAGCATGAATGGAATGAAAAACAATTAGTACGTTTTCTATAGAAAAATATACGAACTGTAACTTGTGGTGCCCTCTATAAACATAAACGGAAATTACTATCTATTTACTCCAGAACTTTACTTTACCAACTTTAATTCGTCTACGGATCTCCTCATTTCTGATTCGATCTCGCAGGGAAACTCCGAGATCAGCCCTCTCCACAGCTCTCCACAGTCTACATTACCAAACCGTAATTACATTTTAAACAAATCAACCTGTTCAACTTTTGTGATCATCTTTCTAGTCTTGACTATGCCCTTAAAATTAAATTCTGCACAACCAGGTTTTCTTTACACAACCGACCCGACTTCGTACTTGTTCAATATTTTTTTAACGATTTTGGTCTTAATAATAAATATTACAATGACTTTATATTCAACAATATTTTTGTATTGATCTGTTTTTTTTTATATCACCATATTATGTACTTTGTTTGACATTTTGTTTTTATACATTGTCATTTAATCAGTGTTGTAAAACTTTTTTTTAATGATACACATATTTAAAATGATTTTACTAAAATTTGACTTGCAACATTGGTGTTATCAATGAAATATTTGTAATATAATTAGAGCCCGTATACTATAGGTCGAATTTGATCTCATACAAACGATACGACGATTTCAGTTTTTCGCTTCCAGCCACTGCCAGCCGTCGTAGATATATAATTACTCCATCGAGTCTCAGGGCGTCCTACACGTTTGCCGATTCGTGGTCTCCACTTTAGAACACGTCTACCCCAGCGATTATCGGTTCTGCAACAGATATGTCCAGCCCACTGCCACTTTAGCTTGAATTACAAAAACAAAACAAAATATTGTGCGGTCATTTGATTTTGGCTTCATAAATACTCTCAACAATCAGATTCTTTACATTTCTCTGCAAACAACAACTTCTCTTTATTTTCAGAAAATCATTGGGCATTCATTTTATAGGTGTGGTCACTTAGCTTATAAATTAGACCCGCAGATACCCCCAGGTTCAATACAGAGTCGAGCACACGTTTGATAGATAAATTTTAATAACGGTTTTGGGGGTAGTACCTGTGTTTTCTTGTGTTTTTTTTTTTTATAGTAGATAGGCTTGCGTTTGACCGCCATCCCGCCTGATGTTAAGCGAAGATGCGGTCTACGGTGGAGTACGCTTGCCTAGAAGAAACCGATTCACTCGCGACTTGAAGGTACCCAGACTATATTCATTGGGGAACACCCACTCGGGCAGCTGATTCCAATGTCTAGCGGTACGCATGAAAAAGGTGGAATCAAACCGCTTAGTTCGAGCTTTTGGAACATCAACCATGAAGCGGTGACGCTTTTTAAAGCTCCTGGCTGTCCGATAGTAGAATGGGCAAGGTGGAATTAGGTCATGCAGATCTGAAGCGCACTCTCCAAAATGTATCCGGTAGAAAACCGACAGACATGCAACTTTCCGTCGATGTTCAAGGCTTTGGAGCCTTTTCTGAACGAGCGAATCGTTGCTTATGAGCCTCTTAGCACGTTTCTCAATGGACTCCAACGCCTCAAGCTGGTATTTGGCTGGTATGTGTGGAAATCCTTGTAAGTTGTTTAATAAAATATAGCTTACTGTACTTGGTGAAGTTGTTCTTTTTATTTACTTTCTTTGTGTGTATGTTATGAGCTAAAATAGTCTGAAATATTTTGTATTTTTTTTAAAGGCTTTATTATCGGCCTCTGTGAAGACGCTTTCTTGTCCGTGCCTTATTGCGAACCAGTAATTGAATTGTGAATAGGTTGTTTTCTTCGTGACTGTACTTCTAGTCTGAGGCTTGTAACCGCCTATCATTAGGGACGACCACCTGAGATTTTATTTTGTTTCTTGCAAGCAAAACAAGTTTTGGATTTTTAAAATTACTTTATAATGTTATCCCTGTTAATAAATCAATATTTCACAAAGAGTCTTTTAGGTCTAAATTAAGTTAAGCTTGTGTAAAATGATATTGATAGAATACTTTTTCAGCCTAGTTAAGAGACCGTCTGGCTTCCAATCTAGAGTTTTTTGGTTCGAATCCTACAGCTACCTCTTTCCTTTCGAAGTTAAGTGCGTATTACTAATGATTTTAAACAGTGATGGAAAATATCGTGAGGAAACCTACATGCTCAAGAATTCTTTTAAAAAGTTCTGAAAGATGTGCGGAGTCCGCCAACCCGCACTTGGCTAGCGTAGTACATCTTCCACTGCGCCCAGCAGTGGGATAGTTTATAAAAACAGGATTATTCCAGAAGAACAAACTTTTAAACTTTTGTTTGTAATACTTACAATATACATACATGTAAACACAAATCAAACATCTTTCTCTATCTATTCGTCACATAAATGTTTGCATTGAGTGGAAATCGAACCCCCGCTCGATAGCTTAAGAAGCAGAGCTTTTTTTTATGACGAACAGGCTAGGTGGTTGACCACAGCTCACCTGATCTTAAGTGACGATGTGGTCGATGATGGTAAAGCACACCTAGCCTGGAATTGAACTGGGTCTCGAGTGAGGCCGCCGGAACAACCCGTTAGGTGCTT
This sequence comes from Biston betularia, assembly GCA_905404145.2. Lineage (NCBI taxonomy): Eukaryota > Metazoa > Arthropoda > Insecta > Lepidoptera > Geometridae > Biston > Biston betularia. Next base: position 6,369,053 of record FR989877.1, read on the forward strand.
GGCGGCAGGTTTTCTACTTGATGGTGGTAGCTGGTAGCTAGCCAGCCGAGTACTAGAAAGTTTTCTGCCACCATGCTATGGTTTCTTCACGATGTTTTCTTCAACGGCAGCTCAAGCTCATTGTTGAGGGTTTTACCTACGCCCTTCGGAGTGCGAACCGACCGCGCTTAACACTGAGCTATCATCGCTACAAAACACAATCAAATAAGCGAATGGGGCAGTAAAAACGGTTGTAATAAAATATAGCAAGAAGATGTAGTAGAAATAAAAGGAAACACAATAAAGAGTTAAATCACTAAAAAGTATTATTGAAGAAGATTATTCACCCCCATTATTTCGTATTCGCATAGGTACAGAAAATATCGCGTTGCTGTAAAGAGTACTTCAATGCATTCCCTATTTATGGTTTTGAAGAACGGATTACAATGCACAATTTTAATGACTCGTCATAAAGAACGTGTTGTGGGGCGGTACCACTTTTTACCCGACTAGGGCAAAGCCAAAAGTAATGGTTATTTTTTTTGTTGTAGTATGTTACATTTACGTGTTTCATCGTACCGCTGAAACGACTCGTCCAATTTTGATGAATGAAGTGTCAATCGATTAATTATTATGCTCCAGGTGACATAGGCTATATTTCTCCTTTAACTTTACCTAATTGTTTTGCCCCTAGTCAGAATATAGTTTTGTAAACTTTTTAGCTTGTTGTAGTAATGAACTTGACTTTTGCTTTGTCTATTGCTTTTTTACTTGGTGGTAGATTTCCTTAGCAGGAAGTCATCTAAGTAGGTACCACCGCTGTACCAGATATTCTAGCGCCAAGCAGCTGTGTAAATATTAAAGCCCAAAGTAATGAGCGCCAAAGCAGCAAAATGCCCTGGACTTTGTTTTGCTACTGAAAGTTCTGCGTATCGCTGCAATGGTCATGGGCATGCGTTATCTCTTACCATAAGAAGAGTGTCTCGTTCGTCTCATTACTTTTACAAAAAAAAAACAATAATCTTATGTTTAATATACGGAAACGCCGGTGTATATAATAAACAGGCATGGAAACTTTAATATTAAACAAAATCAAATAGTCCAAATCGATATTGAAACATTTATTCGTTTTCTTTCAATAATTTAACTTAATGATTTACATAAAACAAAGGAAGACTTACCATATCAGAGGCAGTATTTAAAACAAACTTGCGTCCATATTTACATAGGTACAATATAACGTAAGCTTTATAACTAAAATATTAAGCTGGCCATATACACTGCAAAATAAATAATTTATCATATCTGTATTTTATCTGTTTCCCCATTTCTTGTTGTCCGGAAGAGATAACTATATAAGGAACCATGTAAATGGTGCCTAGATAATTATTATTATAATTGGTATAATTAATTCGATACTAGGGATCCATCTCGGCTTTACATGCGTGATATTTATTTTGGGGATTTGATTGCATACTATTTAATGTCTCTACTACAAAAGTTAAATTAAGATGTTATTGTTATATCTTTTAAGACTTCAAGAGTTTTAACTTTCAACTTTTAAGAGTTTGTCAATATTTTACAGTATTCATTTCGGAGAATGTGCTCCTGAGCTTGACGACCGTTTAATTCCACCCCTTTTTTACTACAGAACAAGTAGTAGACTGCCCACTACCACTCATACATAGTGGAATTTTCTTGAGTACGTACCAGACGTTTGGACTCTACCGTGCCCGTGCAAAGTCAGAGCGACTCACTAGTTGATAATAATAATTAAAATAGAGCATTTTTCACTCCATAATTTTTGTCATACCCTAATGGGGATATAATTGTTCGGTACTTATAAAAATATTAATAATTCTTCCAGGCACCTTAACACAATATAGCAATAAAATATTAAGTGTTTAGTAAACCTTAATAGATAGAACCTATTTAGCTGTACCGCCGATAAAATATAGATAGAAATGTATGTGGCCACCCTAAGATCTTTATAATAAAAGTGCTAATTTGGTTGGACCACCGCTGTTTACCAACAAGAAAGAAAGCGAGGCAAATTAATTCCCTCTTATCTACTCTCGTTTGTCAACCATAATTGACGGTAGCCAAATCCGCAAGTGTTCTAAGGATAATGTTGCATGTTATATGTATTCTAGAAATTAATTGATTTACTAAGGAGTGAACAAGCACTTTTATGTTTTTAACAAAAAAAATGGTATATTAAAGACTAAATCTACTGCTCAATTTCAAATATGTTAAGTACTGGTAGTAGATAAAAAAATTGAATATTTTTTGTGCCTGTTTTACTTACACAATTTTTGATGAAACTTTTCATAAACATTTTTTTTCGCGCGGGTTGGCTAACTTGACATATTTTCGAGAATTTATTTAAAGATTTCTGAGACATGTAGGTTTGGTCACGATGTTTTCCTTAGCCATTCAAAGTCATCGGCAATACGAACATAACTTTAAAAAACAGGTGGAATTCGAACCCATGACTTTCAGTTGAAAGCCAGATGGTGTCCCAACTAGCCAGCTAAAATTTAAGTTAAGTATACACTGTAAAAGAATATTACAACCTTAAGATATGGCTCATTTATATAATAATAATCGTATAACAGTATAGTTATTACACAATTTGTACACAAACAAAAACAATGAACAATTTGTCTTCTTGACTGCGATTGGAAGACACGGAATAACACCCTACGCAATTATGGCAAGTAAAATAAAAAGTAAAATATTTAATATAATAATTTAAACTAAACGTTTGGAATGATACTTACACATAAAATTATTTACACAATATAACAGAAACAATGGGTAATACCGAATAACTTACATAAGGTATTTACACTTTAAATTGTTGCACACTATTGTGTTTTGTTCTGTAGAATATAAAAACCGCTTAAAGTTTTAAATATTTCATTTGATCTATTGACAAGTTCAAGTCATAAGCTGTTTGACGTTTTTTAAATAATAACAGAAAAGAGCTTATTGGAGTTTTGATGGGAACACGAAATATCATGTTGCTGAATTGTATTATTTTACAAGTGTTAGTATGTACAATAATAGTGACGTTTTGTTCATAAAGAATTATAAGCGCGAGTGTAAGAAAGTGATATATAATGTGGTGAAACATGACTTTGTGTTGCTTACAAAACTCCATCGAAGCTTGTAGTAAAGTCGCCTGTACTTTACATGAGTGGACTCGACCGTAAATTACTTTGTGTGACTTTGACTGTGATTTAAACTGTATTTTTCATAAAAAAAGTTAAAATTTCTAAACACAGAAAATGCACAAAAAGCGAAGAAGAAGAAAGAGTAGAGTTTTGGCGGGAACTCTGAATAATCATGTTGCTGCATTGTATAATTTTACAAAACATGTGTTTTATCAAATGTTTGTGCAAGAAAATAGTAATAATTAAATTAAAAACTCCCAAATTAAACGCACAAAACAATAATATAAACATATTTATTTTGTGTTGTTTCCAAAACTCCGTAGAAGATTCTAGTCAAGTTACCGCTACTGGAGCATGGACTGGACTTGACTGAGACTTACTTAACGTGACTTATTGAAATGAAATACTTTGCAATGCAATGCACAAAGTGCAAAAGCAAAAAAATACTTCATTCGATCTGAAGTATTAGATTAAGGTGGTTCGATTTTCAGACGAATAAATTTTTGCCATTTATGAACAAATGGAGCATAATTCTGCAGTTTTATTCAAGCAATTGTGATTTACCGCAAATAAAGACCAAAATAAATGCTAGTAGCTGTGATTTCACTGTAAAATTATGATCCATTTTTCCATAAATGGCAAAAAATTATTTGTATGTAAATCGAACCACCTTAATGTAAAATCATGACTCGCCTTTTTAGGACTTTATAAGAGTAACAATCGAATTGTGGGTTTAACTGCTCAACAAAGATCATGGTACTATTATTAGTAAGTATTGTGTATACGCATAGATTCACAAACAGACCACACACTTATAAGGAAAAAAAACTATAATTAAAATGCTTTCAAAAAACGTCATAACACAATTAAAAATTTTTGAACATATCGCGTCTTATCTAAAAACTTGCTATCAACAAACCTGTAATTATCTGGCAGGCAATTCTGGTGCACTCTGTGTATATTTTTTCCAGAATAGCCCCACAGCACTGATCCAAAATCCACACAAGCGGCACTCACATTACTGTTAAGTTATTCAACAAACAAACATTTTTTTTAATAACCAAACATTTTCAGACATTTTTGTACTAAACAGGTAATGAGCAAAGCGAAGCCTACTAATTGTCTTCTAAATTCTGTACACACTTTAAAGCCCGAGAACCCGAGAACTAAGTTATACAAGGACTTTTGTATTTGGCAGTCCTTATCATTGTTTAAAATTTATAATCTTAGCATTGCCTCATCTCAAAATAAATTTGAAAATTTTCCATGATAAACTTAAAAACAAGTAACGACGTAAAATTAAATTTGATAGGAAAATTTCAATAAATAGATCAACGGTCGATGGGCCTGTTATTATTAAAGCCTCAAATACAAGATTTTGAGGTTAAGTTAAATGAAGAACATGATTTAAAATCTAAAAATACAGAAGGTACCTCTTTTTTCCGAAAAATCTTCATTTCAATTCGCTTAGTTCTCACTGGTCTAAGGTCTTTACATCTTAACGTACGTATTGCCAAGTGATATCAATCCTTATCGCCCACGAATCTATATGCATCTGGGGGCGGTTCTGGCATGCAGTAGCCATGGTAGGTGCGGATGTCTTCGGAAGCATACGTGACTCCGGCGAGGACTCCTGGTTCAGTGTGATGCCGAGGACATGTGTGATCGCGTGGACATTGACAAATCGTGTTGGCGTTCACTTCGTCGATCTGCTCATGTCGTCTGCGAGCGCTGAACAGCTTGCACGGCTCTTTTCTTGAACAGCGCAGTCTCTGTGGATTAGAAATGTGACTTTTAAAAAAAGATTGATATAATAAATGACTCATATCTTGAGAGAGTCATTCAATTCAAATGTCCCGGTTCATCTTTTCCAAAAAAAATTATGTGAACTCTTTATTGCGTACATGAATAAAAATGTACGGACAACATAAAAACCTTACGAACTAGTGTTCCAAGTAGCGGCAAAATATACTTTTATTACTTAAAATTAACAAAATAGCTCGAAAGCGTATAACATTTTAATTATCAGGAGAATGTTATGCGTTGATTGCAATAAAATTGACTGCAGTTCCGACGAACAATTCAAAGTTTTTCATTGTTAGTTCAAAGTCCTTCATTTTTAGTATAATTAAATACATTTTTAGGGAGTAGATTACGTACATACGTTATATCAAGTGATAGATCTCTTTAGTGGGGGATCGTCTAGATAGATGTGTGTGAACATACTGGATTCCGGTTCTAAGAATATTGCAGCTAGCAAAATTACAAAGCTATATTGAGACTAACAATTGAATGTCTCAAAGTAATGAGCGCTAAAGCAGCGATGCCATGGACCGGTGCCAATGGTCGTGAACAGACGTTATCTCTTACTATCAGTAGAGCGTTTTCATCGTATGAAACGTAAGGCGGCGTGAAACTTATTATAAACATTAGTTTTTAAGTTAGAATGCGTTGCAATATCTTCAAGTTAAAAACTTAATTATTGCATTATTCAATTTACTTGAAAACATACGACTAGCGCCACCAAGCAGCTTGCGAGAAAACTAACAAAATAAAAGCTTACGCTTTGTGGCGAGCACGCGAACTGGTACTGGTTCCCTTGTTCCCCGCTAGGTGTCGTGTAAGGCAGTTTCTTCAATAAATAAGTAACAGAAAATTTAGGGCAGTGACAATTGACAATCTGCTGTGTGGCATTGCTGTCGGGGAAGGAGTAGATTATCCAGGCGGCTTCTTTGAAGTACCGACATTTTGGCAAACGTTTCACGGGCTCGCAAGTCTTGTACAAGGTCGTCTTGTCGGCTAGCGTGTGATTGTCATCGTTTGTTATGTCGCTGGAATTGAGAGAAAGATATCATTGTAACACGCGAACATTTTATCCTAGAGACACTGAAAACAATTGAAGGTAATTTGATTTGTTTAAAATTCACATATTGTTAAAGCAACATTATCTAGGCAGCCTGTCAAATTAGCACACAATGTTTTTTATCATTGCATATCATAATTGTATATCAATATGTTTGTCTATTATTTACATGGTTGCTTGGGTAGTGCTAAGCTGAAAGGTGATTTTTGTACTCATTATTATGAACAACTTTTACAATGAGCACAACACTAAAACCTTGAAAAAACTCAGCTGTTTCATAAAAAAAGTTCATTAACCCTTAGCCAAATTGTACGGAGTGATTCTTTTTCATGATTTAAGAATTGTGTCTGAACTGACTCTTTTGAAAGATTCTTCTGAAAGGCGGTTGGTATAAACAGTGCTTGGTAGGAAATGTTCTATTTGAGGGTTCCTTGCGTTGGTGTTTTTGACTGAACTTTTACAGTTATATTATAATTTATACTCGTTTTAGGTACAAATTTTATAAAATAAAATACTAACCTAGAACAGGGCCTATGTCCCAAACACCGGCACTTCCTCTCAATCCAGGGTTGCGCTGAATCGTAGAGGTCCACCTTGCTGCACACCTGCCTGGCTCTGCAATCTGGAAGGTCTTCTTCGGAGCCCTGGAAATAACAAGTCGTCCGTAAGCTATAGCGATAAAAAAATATTATCGTGAACTTTTCATGGGATCTAGTGTCACATATCCTACTTTCGGTTGTACCTGAATTTAAAAACGTTTTGTAGCGATGATAGCTCAGTGGTTAGCGCGGTAGGTTCGCATGCCGAAGGGCGTGGGTTCAAACCCCAACAATGAGCTTGAGCTGCCGGTGAAGGAAAAACATCGTGAGGAAACCATAGCATGGTGGTAGGGTACTTTCTAGTACTCGGCTGGCTACCACCTTCAAGTTGAAAATCTGCCGCCAAGCATCTAACGGTGTGTTCCGGCAGCCTCACTTGAGAGCCAGTTCCATTCCAGGCTAGGTGTGCTTTACCATCTTCGACCACACCTTCACTTAACATCAGGTGAGCTGTGGTCAAACAACTAGCCTGTCAACCATAAAAAAAAACAACCAGCGAGATAAAAAAAACGACGACGTTTAAAATTTGTTGTGTCTGTATGTTGATTTAAATCTTTTTATTCGTGTGTTTTGTCCATAGTTATTCGTTGTAGTAGCTAGTGTCTTATAAAAAAAATTTTTTTTTACATACATGTTTGTGCTAGGTGGGCATCCAACCCTCGCTCTACGACTCAAGAAACAGTATAATCAAACAAATACCAAATAAGCTATGTGAATCGCTGTAATGGTCATGGACGTGCGTTATCTTTTACCGAGCGAGAGGGAGAGCTTATCGTTCGTCTCATTACTTTTACATTAAAAAAAGCTCAAGATGGCAAACGTCCTCCTGGACGGCCCAGACGGAGATGGAGGAACGAACGTGACTCCGGCATGAAAGAATGGACTCAGGTTGCAGAATTAAGCTAGTGTACACATTCAAAACTCAATTTAAATATATGTAAACATCCAAATTATATAAATTCATTTTATTTGGACGTATGTTACACAAATTAAAAACAAAAATCTAATTATAAAATATGTATCCTGTAAAATTGAACATCAGATCGTATGATCCTTATTCTTAGAATAATTAATACGATGAAAACGATTAAATACCCCGTGTATTTAATCGTTCGTGCAGGAAAAAGAGTTTCGAGAAAGCACAATTATTGGCTTATCCTCTTTTATGATTAATATCTTGGGAATGTTACGTGACTGTGTACTCCGAGAAGTATTTGAATTAATTACGACTTTATCGGTAAACTCTTTTATATTTGTTTATTAAAAATAAGATGAAAAGCAGATACGAGTTCAGAAGTTTTGTTAACAACGAAATTATAAAACTGGTGAGACTCACCATCGAATGTTCTAAAGAAATAAACGTCAATACCGCGACCTAATCTTGGATTTTTAGTATAGGATTTGTAGTAAAATTCTATAGAGTTTTCACTATACTCTCTAACACACATGATATTTATTGCCGAAACGCGAAGTCCGGGCATCGCTGTTTTGGCGCTCATTATATTCAGACTTTCGATTAGTCTCAACAGCCCAGTAATTTCGCTAGCTGCAGTACCCTTCAAACCGGAACACAGTAATGTTTACACACTACTGATTGGCGACAGAATATCTGGTACTGGGGTGGTACCTACCTAGACGACTTCCTGCTAAAGAAATCTACCAGCAAGTAAAACAGTAAGTGATTTTGGCCCAACGATCTCCCGACATGCGGCTAGAATTCCACAAAATCAATTTATAATTCATACACGCTCGGGGCATTTGCTTACAAATCCAAACATACAGGTTCGCAAACAGAATACGTTCACTCCACACAATATAACAACAATAATGAAAGAAAAAGATCAATAGGACAGAACTGATATGGTGCGTGGGAATTTTGTAAGGTGTTCAAAATTAGATCACACCTGCTTCTTTCAAAACTGTGTTGCCAGATAAATATCAAAATATCGAGCTTATATAATTGAGATATTTAATTAATAAATTTGGAAGGCATTTCACATAGGGATCCATCGATCGCAGTCTTTATAGAAAACGTCAAAGTTTTAAACTTGAAAAATAAAACCATAGCATGGTGGTAGGGTACTTTCTAGTAACTTCAAGTTGAAAATCTGCCGCCAAGCATCTAACGGTGTGTTCCGGCAGCCTCACTTGAGAACCAGTTCCATTCCAGGCTTGGTGTGCTTTACCGCCTTCGACCACACCGTCACTTAACATCAAGTGAGCTGTGGTCAAAGACCTAGCTTAAAAAAAACCGCCCAAGTGCGAGTCGGACTCGCGCACAAAGGGTTCCGTACTATTATCTAGAAATAATCAAGTTTGTTGTATGGGAGCCTCCCTTAAATATTTATTTTATTTTATTTTTAGTATTTGTTGTTATAGCGGCAATAGAAATACATCATCTGTGAAAATTTCAACTGTCTAGCTATCATTGTTCTTGATACAGCCAGATGCAGCCTGGTGACAGACGGACGGACGGACAGCGAAGTCTCAGTAATAGGGTCCCGTTTTTACCCTTTGGGCTCGGAACCCTAAAAATCATTCGCATATTTAATAATGATATTGATGTTATTACTTTTTGTGGCCGTTGCAACGTAAGAAATAACAATATTCATCACAAGCGTACTTTGTGATTCAAAAAAAAACAACGAATTCTTACTTACATGTTTCAAACTCAAAACTATTTCTTATTTCAAGTTTTGGATAATTTTAATAAACCTAAAGTGTGGCAACCCTCATTCCAATAGAACACACGTTGTGAGATGGTAATCATGGCAATCCAAAACTTTGAATACAACATGTGGGCTCTGGATCCATTCATTTTTTTTTTTGGATCAAAAGGACCATCAGTCTTACTTCCGACCGGAAGACGCGCTATTCGGCAACCTGTTAGCTGTGAGAACGATTTTTTTGTGCGCACTCGTATACTTGGCTTCCAGGGCTGGCACATCAGTTGGCATTTTATTAGCTTACATTAAATTACAGTATTTCAGACTCTTTTTTTATTAATTCTATATTCATATTATTTATTTGCGTATTTGGGCATACAAAGTAGTTTGAAGGAGTACATTAATTGAACGCCATATTCTGCCTTTCGGCATGCAAATCTTTGACTTCTTACCTATTATGAATTATTATTTTACGACACAGAAACTAAAATGCGACCAAACATTCAGATTCAAACAAATAATCAAAATAACACAAAACAAAAAAAATAATGACATTTCCAGCAATTGACATAAATAATTTATTTGACAGAATTCGGTGTGTAAAGATTTATTCTTGTATTTATTTTGTTTTATATTTTTTACTGATAGCACACTTTATTTTATGAAACTAATTTGAATATTTTGGCTTTCTATGCTGTAGTTTAGATTTTTAATACGTTTTCAAACTTTTTACAACGATGACGTCATAAAGTAGGCTGGATATGTATGCCTTTGCCATGTAAAACAAAACAATATACTTAGCTGAGCAGGCACTGAAAGTAGCCCTATACAGCCTACTATGTGACGTATTTCGAGGTCAAATGATAGTCAAGTTTGTTTCATGTATTTTAGTAAAATTAACCCCATCTCGTAGTTTTAAACATAAAAATAATGTACAGGAATGAAATATTTCGAAATGGTTTTGAAATCAGTATTGTTTTTTTTTACATACCGAATTGCGATAACACGTAGTAGTTCATTGCTGAGGTTTTAACCCATGCCTTTCGGCGTGTGAACGGATCGCGCTAACCACTGAGCTATCATAACAATGTCCTTGCCCGTTTATTTTTATGTATTTAAATTTTAAACGTACAAGTGTAAAAAAAACTAATATGACACAAAAGAAGAAAAAATCCGATTAGAAGCTATTCAATAAATACAGTCAAACAAGGCGGCAGCCCTGGTAACTGTAGATACGAAAAAAACATTGCTGTTTTTTTCGTTGTTCCGGATATACTTCCCGTTTCTTGTGTGTTGCGATGGATTTCGCGGAAACTAGCCCGGAGCCTCCGGAAACCGCCCTTTTGTATGTCACACAAAAAGTGCCTTTCGTGTACTACAATGTCGTGTACCATTTGTGTTTTACAAGCTTTATATGACTTCACGATATATATCACTGCTGCCCTATTCTGTAGCGTTCCATTGATAAATTATACTTTAAAGCTCAAGTACTGGTCGTAGTTTTGTTTTGTTGTCAGTCTAAGTTTTCGACCACAGCTCACCTTGCCTGGAATGGAGCTGGCTCTCAAGTGAAGCTACCCGAACACCGATGACAGATTCGTAACTGGAGGGTGGTAACTAACCAGTAGAGTACCTACTAGAAAGTATCCTACCACCACGCAATGGTTTTGTCGCGATGTTTTCCTTCACCGACAGCTCAAGCTCATTGTTGGGGGTTTGAACCCACGCCCTACGGCGTGTGAACCGGCCACGCTAACAACTGGGTTATCATTGCTACTTTTCTTTAGTATTTATTTCGGTTATTTTCGGCTTGTTAAGCAAGTAACCACGCGGGCGTCGTTCTCTGCTTAAACTCCTTGAAAAAAATCACCGGATGTGTGTGCTTCATCGTTGTCTACATTAGGCGAGATGACGGTCAAAAGCAAGCCAATTTATTAAAAAAATATAAAAGCTTATGAAAACAAACTTCCATACCAACCACGTAATGTTTTGAGCGAGTTTTGGTGGGAACGCGGAACGAGTCGTTTCGCCTCATTGTATTTTTTACAAAGTCTTTTCGAGTATTTATGTATAGAAATAGTGGTATTTTATTCATAAAGTACCGAATTGCAAGCGCCAGTATAGGAGAGTGATAATGTGGTGACTTTTCGTGTTGCTACCAAATCTCCGTCGAAGCTTATAGTAAAGTCGCCACTGCTTTACTAAAGCAGTGGCGACAGTGGATTTGATTAACATGGACTGGACTTTGACTACTTTTTAACTTATGAAACTTGAAAGTATCACAATACTTGGCACTGGCAAATGCACAAAATGCGACGCCAAAATCAAAGAATAAAAAGAATATTTTGAGCGAACATGTCAAATAACAATGTGCGGGTTGTTGACTTGTATACAGTTTGACTATATTTAACGGACCGGCTCTGTGACTTGAATCCCAATGCCGTATAGAATGCTAATGTCCTTCCTAAGAAAATAACACGGCGCTACAACCCTGAATTTGTAATATGAAGGCTAAAGTTAGCTGAGTGGCTAGACCTATTGCCGGAAATTTAGAATGCAAAAATACTAAAGCGTGATCATTTTTCTATCTATACTATTGTATCAATCAATCAGCAATGGCCAAGCCGGCCTTTAGACAAAAGCCAAATCTTCCTTTTATTTTAACAAGTAGTGAACTGAGATTTCAACTTTAAGTCGACAGAGCGTGAATCTAAAATCGAAACAATAACTTAACATAAACCTTTAAGGTGGTTCGATTTCCATACAATTTTTTTTCCATTTATGGACAAATGGAGCATAATTTTACAGTGAAATCAAACCTACTGGCATTTATTTTGGTCTTTATTTGTGGTAAATTACAATTGCTCGAATAAAACAGTACAATAACGTCCAGAATATTAGAATCAAATAATAAATAAAATCAAGTGCATAATGAAAATCTCAAAAAAAATCAAATTGAAATAAAAATAATTCACATTAAAAATAACTGTATTATAATAAATTTTATGGATATTGGTTTAGTAGCTCTCCTGATAAGAGATAACGCCACCTAGAACACAGTCTGGAACTTTGATCATCACATCAAAGCCCTAATCGTACCATTTATTTACTCACGCGAATGTGGTACGCGTATGTAGGTTGTAAATAAATCAAAAATACTTTAGGGTCGCCTTAAAACAATCGTTTCTGGAAGATTCAAAAAAAGAACTTAACGGTACCATCTTTTTTTGGCTTACGAACTTCCCCAATACAGCCTGCATTTCTTAATTCGCAACATGAGTGACCAGGTCCCGAGAGAAGGGGGTAAGGTGCGAAGTGGGGGGTGCGGCATCCGGTCCTCGAACAGGTGTCGTCGACGCAAGCGCAGCGCCGCGCCCACTCTAATGAAATAATTTGTTACCACAACAGAATAAACAATAGTCCTTTCGACCTTCCACAACCTTCTACGTATGACCATCTCGCTCTAACTCCTAAAAAATTTGAAACCATCTCGCTCTAGCTCCAGGCGATATTATAACTTCAGGACTTGGGCTAAAGTTTTGAATGAATCGATTGTTCTCTTTTGATTTATTGATACGGCGAAATTGTTAATCTTAGTTCGGGGTTGGTTTTTATTTTATTTATGTTGGCCGTGGTTGTGGCAGAATTGGCAGATGGTGGATTCAAAAAAAATTTTTTTTCGCCAACATTAAAGTATTGAAAAAATAATGAAAAGCACTAAACGCGGCGACATGATTTTCCCGCGTTCCCGCCACAGCCTGACTTTAATTAACGTACTCAACATATTGCTAGATAAGTTGATGAAATTTTAGTAAATACTAACATAATTTTCATCGAGCGTGATAAACGGCATCGACAGCTCTTCAAATGTCCGGCAATCTCCGGAACGGTAATCTCCCCGGACGGCCGTCCGCCGGACGTCGGACGCTCGGCCGCTTGTAAACGCTATAAGTGTAATTACACCCGGGGATAATCGAGGGCGGATGAGATAAATTTTTATTGAAAAAAATAAGTGTGCACGGGAGCTTTTGAATTTTAATATACTATCTATAACTTAGAGGAACAGAATAGACTATTTTTATTTGCGTTTTATTTTGTAAAATTGGTTTAAGTTTGACCTTTTTTATAATAGATAGGCTTGCGTTTGTCTGCCATCCCGCCTGATGTTAAGCGAAGATGCGGTCTACGGTGGAGCACGCTTGCCTAGAAGAAATCGATTCACTCGCGACTTGAAGGAACCCAGACTGTATTTATCGGAAACACCCACTCGGGCAGCAGATTCCAATGTTTAGCGATACGCATGAAGAAGGTGGAATCAAACCGCTTAGTTCGCCGTCATTTCTAAAAGATTTGTAATTTTTTTGTATTTTGTTTTGTTTATTGGAAGTCATGTGGTGATCAGTATTTGTATATTACGATAGATAACTACTTAAAAAGTATTGAAAATATATAAAAAAAAGCTTTCAGTAGATATAAGGTAGGTATGTTTTTTTTAAGTTTCTGTATTTCCAGTTTTAATGTATGAATGTACATTGTACATATGTTTGGCGTACAATAACGTTATATTCTATTCTAGATATATATATTGATGCAAAACAATCGCTTAGTTATAAGTCCGTGATATATAACTTATTTTCATACTTCATTTCATACTAGATCCGTTTTTGAAAGTGTTGACTGGTTACTTTGGTGTTATCAATAAAACATATTGATTGGGATCAAATACACGCACCTAAACACTAAATTTGAAGCCGGTAAGCCACTTGAGAGCCGGTTCCATTCTACGCTAGGTGTTTACGACCACACCGTCACTTAACAACAGATGAAATGTGGTCAAACACCTAGCCTGTCAACCACAAAAATAATAGATAAATGTACATGTATGCATATATACTAATATTTGTATACAAATATTAGTATTAGATAGATAATTTATAATAAGTCTTATAGAATAGGTCATGGGTCGTATGACATGTTTAATTGGCTCGGGCCTATCACGCCATCACGATGCCTTCGATGCCAGATTAACTACACTAGGGCTTGCCTCTCAGCCTATACAAACTTACTTGAGTTATACAGTAAATGTATACGAGTACTTACTACAGTCGTCGACAGCTAATAAATCACCTTGACACGTAATTATCTACGTAGGACGATTACAGCATGTAGGATGATTCTAATAAAGTTTCGTAAAATGGCCACGGAATGTAGGATGTGCCCTACTTTACAAACTTCTGTTTGCGTTTAGACGCATAATGTCGAAAACGCAAAAGAACAAACGGTCACTAATTGTCTAAAGATTATAATGCAAGAGGTTTACAACTTTCAGAACCCACAAATCTTTTAAAAAAAATCATTGAAGTGGAAACTAAAAATGATAAATTACTTGTTTTCAAATCTAGAGTAAATAGGTTTCTTCTAGGTTAGCGTGCTCTGTTTTAGACCACACTACTGCTTAACATCTGGCTTTAAAGTGAGGGTGCTGGAACACACCGTTTGGTGCTTGGCGACAGATTTTTAACTTGAGGGTGGTAGCTAGCCAATCGAGTACAAGAAAGTACCCTACCACCACGGTATCGTTTCCTCACGATGTTTTTCTTCACTGGCAGCTCAAGCTCATTGTTAGGGTTTGAACTGACGCCCTTTCCTATCATCGCTACAAGAACAAGCTTTTGTCATTATACGAGTAAATAACTATTTTGGCTGGGTACAAGTACATGCCTACGCTCGTAGTAAATGCGTATAAAGATTAAACACAGTCGGAAGTCCTTAATGACATAGAGTAGGAAGTTTAGAACCTTTGCGTTTGAGGATGATTTATGTAACGTCGCGCTCAGTCAGAGCTAATGTTGATGAATGCTATTCAGTCCTATTTTCCACGTCTACACCCACAGATTAAAAAACATTACAGGTAGTATACATATAATGTACGTAGAGATTTACTACGATAACATGACCCGCCCCTCCAAAATTCAAAACATTTGAAAGTATTTCCAACGCACCACCACGCATGTGCGCTTACTGGTACTGCCGTCAAACACTTAGTCGAGCTGACAAATCCATGGATTTGTGTCTGTCCATGACCATTGCATCGATACATAGAACTTTGAGTAACAAAACAAAGTCCAAGGCATCACTGCTTTGGTGCTCATTACTTTGAGACTTTCGATGGTTAGTCTCAACAGCCCAGTAAATTCGCTAATTTATCTGGTTCTCATACTACAAGATTTGCTTAATTTGGGGCTAGATGGCGCTGTATAAAATGTCTGACGATAGTTAGTTACTACAAAATGAATATAATAGGAGTTATACCTATATGTTTAGGTATAGGAGCGGAAATATCTGAGTGGTGTATAGCAATGGGTTTTCGATGTAATGATCTTCGGTATAACGCCTGAGGCAATCGCCACTTCTATGTAATTCTGAAGAGCGCAGATGCGCGTTGATGTCTTTTATACAGTACGAATAAGAATTCTTAGCACTTTTATTCCATGATAAACAGTAATATACGTTTATTGTATTGTTCTTTTATTTTTTTATACACCAACCTAATGTTTATTTACTTTTCTTTCCATCCAAAGGTTGCCTGGAAGAAATCGCTCTAGGCGATAAGACTTGTGTGACTGTGACTATGAATCATATCAGATTTATTTCAATCGATTTCATGAAACACCCACCCACCCATAGAACAAACATTTATCGTCACATAATTATTTGTTCTCCGTGACAGCCCCGTTGGCTCATTGGTAGTATATCTGCCTTGAGAGCTGTAGGGCGTGGGTTCGATTCCCACTCAGGGCAAACATTTTGTGAATAAATAAATGTCTGTTCTGTGTCTGGGTGTTCTGTATGTATTATAAGTATGTATTTACAATGTATTCTATCAGTTATCTGACTTCCATCACACAAGCTCTGCTTAGTTTGGGGCCAGGTGGCGCTGTGTGTATAGGCCCCATGATATTTATTTTTTTCTGGTGTGAATCAAACCCACATACTGCAGTTCTTGAAGCAGATATTGATGAACTGTAGAGCTTGGGTTCGATCCACACGTAGAACTAACATTTATATGAGAAACAAGATATACAACATGTTCTGTGTTTGAGTGGGTATTTTTTTAATTACAAGTATATAAATACAATAAAGTGTGTATGTACTCTACATAATAAGTTTTTTTGGTTTCCATGGTACAAGCTTTACTTAGTTTGGAGTTAGATGGCGCTGTGTGAAATGTCCTTTAATAAAATTTGTTATTTTTTTTTATTTTATTTGTATGGTGGTAGAGTAGGTACTTATACTCGGCTGGCTAGCTACCACTCTCAAGTTGAAAAACTGCCGCCAAGCATCTAACGGTGTGTTCCGGAAGCCTCATTTGAGAGCCAGTTCCATTCCTATTTAGTAGATGCCATATTTACTCTACCAATTCCCTTTCAGATCCTTTTTTTGTTTACTTCCTTGTCATGTGCCAAGTAACTATCTTGTGATACGTGTGTTGGCTATCGGAGGTACCTACACTAGAGTTCCAAGATTCAAATTTACTCGGAAATGTTTGGGAAACGCGCTCTCTATTTGGTGAGCGCACGCGCACGTGCCTTCAAACCACCTTGCCTTATACGGAGGCGTTGATAAATTATCTTGTTATTTCTGACTATTTGAATTAAGTCGTTTTCACGAGCCTCATCTCTATCTCTCTCTCTATCCTAGTTATCACTACATAGTATAAAACAAAGTCGCTCTCCTCTGTCCCTATGTATGCTTAAATATTTAAAACTACGCAACGGATTTTGATATGATTTTATTTTAATAGATAGAGTAATTCAAGAGGAAGATTTATATGTATAATGCTTGCATATGCACCACATTAGTATCTACATTGCACCTGTGCGAAGCCGGGGCGGGTCGCTAGTAATATTATAAAATACTAGCAGCTCGCCACTTCTTCGCACTGGAAAACAAAACTCGATTAACAATATAAATTTATCGATCCAGTAGTTTCGGAGCCTATTCAATACAAACAAACAATAAATTTAATCTTTCTTCTTTATAAGATGTAGATGACAACTGTAATAGTTAGACATATGATATTGCGGACTTATTTGTAGCTATCAATTTGCTCTATAAAACGTCACTTTATTCTATTGTCAATAGTTTTCGCTGCGCATGTTAAGTGAGGGTATTTTCAAATTTTTCACAGCTTGGGTTAGATTATTGAATTTCCCATACGAATCCCTAATTGTTTTTTAAATAAAATGTAGCCTATGTCCATCACGGATAATGTAGCATTCTAATAATGAAAGAATTATTGAGAACGCTCCAGTAGTTTCGAAGCCTATTCAATACAAACAAACCAACAAATCTTTTCTCTTTATAATAGTATAGATAGATAGATTGCTGTAACTCATAACACTTGCATAATATCATATGCATAACGCGGGACAGTGTTGATTTATATCATTGTTGCATTTCGTTAATTGTCAATAATAAACACGTCCGCATACTTGTATTGTCTCGCACGTGACATGATTAGCTAATCGGTAAGTGATGAGTAATTAGTTTATCTTAGACCCAAACAGATAACTACGAAGGAATATTCAAGCCAGACGTCACAATGAAAACCTTTATTATCGAACTCTATGTACCTAGAAGTCAACTTAAAACAAAGAAGTATGTGCAATAGGGCCAATAGCTTGTTCGTTTCGTGAACTATCTCATCATAACGACAGCCCCGTTGGCTCATTGGTAGTATATCTGCCTTATGAGCTGAAGGGCGTGGGTTTGATTTCCACTCAGGGCAAAACATTTTGTGAATAAACAAGATAAGGTGTGAGAGAGGAACGCGCTGGATGCGAGCCGCTTCCAACCGGTCTTTATGGAAGTCAATGGGGGAGGCCTATGTCCAGCAGTGGACGTCCTACGGCTGATGATGATGAGGTGTGAGAGGTGTGGTCGGAGATGGTAAAACACACCTAGCCTGGAATGGAACTGGCTCTCAAGTGAGGTTGCCGGAACACACCGTTAGGTGTTTAGCGGCAGACTTTCAACTTGAGGGCGGTAGCTAGCCAGCCGAGTACTAAAGTACCATACCACCATGCTATGGTATCCTTACGATGTTTTCCTTCACCGGTAGCTCAAGCTCATTGTGGGGTTTGAACTCACGCCCTTCGGCATGAGAACCTACCGCGCTAACCACTGAGCTATCATCGCTACAAATCGTTCTGTGTCTAATCACGTACAATGAAGTTAATTTATGTAATTTTGACCTCGCTCTACATATACATGTATACAAGACCTAAGGAACTAACGTCCCTTAGCCCTCTCGTTCCACAAAACAGTATGACAGCGTACGACATCCGCGGTACATAATATCTTAGCGTGGTCCCATTGTGGGTCGCGTCGCGCATCCGGAGTGGGTTCATTCAATACGCACGTGGCCGATCCACGGCGGATGCTGGGAGTCAGTTCGCGTCTTCAAATTGAAATAATGAGATGAGAACGGGTAAAAACGTGATAGTTATCTCTGTAGTTGTTTTTGAAATCTTCATTGCCCAAAATGAATGTTGTTTATATCTATATATATATAACTGAATGATCGAACACCTTTACTTGATTTTGAACTTAATGATCACTTGTTTGCTTTGAATAAAACAAAATGATCAGACGTGGCCAAAACTGAGTTTCCCGAAAAGTACAATATGCGTGTCTTCAAATCAAGAGTAAACAGGTTCCTTCTAGGTAAGCGTGTTCCATCCTAGGCCGCATCGTTACTTCACAAATACAAATACAAATATTTTATTGATAACACCAATGTTACAAGTCACTTCAAAATTTTAAACGTGTCATTAAATGAGCAGGAAATGTTTAATTTCATCAGGCAGGATGTGGTCAAACGCGAACCTATTCAATATAAAAAAAAAACAACCCCACTAATATTATAAATGTAAAAGTTTGGATGGATGAATGTTTGTTACTCTTTCACGCAAAAACTACTCAACGGATTTGGATGAAATTTGGTATGGAGGTAGCTGGGACCCTGGATTAGAACATAGGCTACTTTTTATCCCGAAAACATGTAGCAGGTAACACCGCGGGGCGCAGCTAGTATTATATATTTAATTGCAGTTTCAGTGTACTTTTGGTAAAAGGTTTTATAAAAAAATCTATTTAAGTATTTTATCAGTTATCTGACTTCTAGATTTGCTCAGTTTGGGGTCAGGTGGCGCTGTGTGTAATATCCTACGATATTTATTTATCTCACCACATGATAGTAGATCTCGTTAGCGAGAGGTCGTCTAGGTAGGTACCACCACAGTACCAGATATCCTACCAGCAAACAGATGTTTATTCCGGATTAAAGAGTATTAAAATTGGTAGTGAAATTACAGGGCTGGTGAGACTAACCATCTTATGTCTCAAATAAATGAGCGCCAAAGCAGCGATATAGCAGGTCCATTTTACAGCACTTCCGCGAAAATAACCGTTACTTTTATCGTCTTAAATGCTGTATTCGTGTAATTTTTCCCGAGAGAAAAAGGAGGCGTATTTATATTTTTTGTTGCGTAACGCAGGTGCTCTCAAATCCTGTTCAGGTGCCAGTTTTTTTCTCATTTGCTACGGAGTAGATAGTACGTTTAGATAGTAGAGATCTGATACCGTATAAAATATAATACCCTTAACAAATATAAACCCTATGAATTTCACTCCAGTACTATCTATCTATCTATACTATTACATAAAGGAAAAATTTGCGCATTTTATTGGACGTCGTGCAAGCTTTTTTAAGTACTGAGACGCGTCGCACATTCGTGTGGTTGTAGGTTCGATTCTATACCATAGAATCGAACCTACAACCAGATTTTGGGGTTCCATATCGCAAAAGGAAATAACTCTTATAGAATCACTTTCATACAAACGTTACTACCAGATAAACAAAAAAGGCCAAGTGTGAGTCGGACTCGCGTACGAAGGGTTCCGTGCCATCTATCTATTCTATACTATTATAAAGAGGAAAGATTCGATTGTTTGTTTGTATTGAACAGACTACGAAACTACTGGACCGATTTTAAAAATTATTTCACCGTTGGGAAGCTACACTATCTTCGAGTGACATAGGCTACTTTACTACGCGGGCGAAACCGCGAGGCGTCCGCTAGTTTATTGATAAATATAGAAATCATTGAAGAAAATGTTCTATAAAAAGTACAAAATGTTTAACATAGCAATCATTTTGTAAATTATATAAAAAGCAGATAAAAACTGAACCTTCTCAAAAGGACCTAGCGCTTTTTCTCCTTTCAGTGTCACTGTTTTATTAGGACGTTTTTTGACTTTTTTTAAACTCATATAATTTTAACCGGCCATACAAATCAACAAAAACTGAATAAACTTT
Organism: Biston betularia; assembly: GCA_905404145.2. Lineage (NCBI taxonomy): Eukaryota > Metazoa > Arthropoda > Insecta > Lepidoptera > Geometridae > Biston > Biston betularia. The sequence continues at coordinate 6,389,722 of FR989877.1, forward strand.
TTGTTTTCCACTATATTATTTATTTCGTTTTTCAATTTCATCGCTTCTCCAAGCTCAGTGGTTATCTCAAATCGACCGTATCCCTGCTCAAGCTTTTTTGTGTATCTCGAAATATTTTTTGTGCGTCTCAAGATATATTTTTTTTTATTATATTACACTCACTTTTCTTTGTTGACGCGTGTCTGGGTGTCACGGTGTTTGTAATCGTCCTACCGAGACGAAACGTAAATTAACTTATTGTTCTTGTTTCAATTTTTTTTTTCTTTTATGTTAAAAGCTGTTGCTTTTTATAAACATTACGTTTTTACTTGGTGGTAGATTTCCTTAGTAGAAGGTTGTCTAGGTAGGTACACAGCAGTACCAGATATTCTGCCGCCAAGCAGTAGTGTGTTGCGATTTGAAGGGTTACTGCAGCAGTAAAATCACAGAGCTGTTGAAGCATCGAAAGTTTCAAAGTAATGAGCACCAAAGCATCGATGCCCTAGACTTTGTTTTGTTATTCAAAGTCCTATGTATCGCTGCAAAGGTCATGGTCTCTTACCATCAGAAGAAAGTCTCGTTCACCTCGTTACTTTAACATTAAAAAAAAAATACTGACATGGTTTTTTTAAAGTTTTACTTATTTATAATAAATACATAAAGACACAGCACAAATGTTTGTCGTCACATAAACTATACATTTTTAGTGTTAAATCCTATTTTGTCACCACAGATCCAACCACCAAACCAAAATCTAATCAAAACTTTTTCCCGCCTCTCATCTGCGGTCACTTTTCTATCAAATCTTCGATTTCATACAAAAAGAGATATTTGTTTCTCTCATTACCTTGCAATATGCAATTAAGGCTACCGAACCCATTTCCCCATTGCGACATGGCCTTTTCAATACACAGTTTCGTTGATCGCCTTGGACCGATTACGAATGTTTTTCGTACTTTATTTAACGTTATGTAATAGTAACATATCGAAATTAAATATATGTGCAAGTTACTATTGGGAAATAATATATAATTATAATGATAAATAATGGATTAAGTCTGGAATGGGTTTAGCTAGAGTGTAGTAAACGAGATGCAAAAGCATGCATCCAAGGAAGATACGTGATGCTTCACCTCAAAAGTTCTTTACTAGGAATCCCTGTGCAGAGCAATTATTCTGCCGCCAAGCAGGAGTGTGTAAGCATCTTGGCTTCAAGAGACCTTGTTTTATGACTTTAACGATTATGTAAAAATATCAGATTATTGAATTACTAGTAAGTAATTACAATATTAATATTTTTGTTTTGATTGACATTTAATCATATTGACATAATTATTTTATGTGTGACATATTATTTCATTGACATTTTCATTGTATTGACGTATGTTATGATTTTGATATTTTTAAATATGAATGGAAGAATGACCTGTAACTGTGGTGTTATTAATAAAAGATTTGTAATTGTATTAGCAAGGTTTGAAAGATACTGTAGCTAGCGACATTACAGGGCTAAATGAGATTGGCCATCTGGACTACAAGGTTGACGACTGTGTATAATTTGTATATATTGTATATGCAATAAGCTACTACGGGAGATAAAGAACTTGAGACTGAAATTGTTTCAGTGTGCCATAAACAAAATTCTATTTAATGTTATTATAAAATCAATGCGTATTTGTAACTTTTGACATATTTGCTTGACATTGTTTATTATAATTATTCTTGACAACCATTATTATATTTTTCTCACTATTTTGATTGCTGTTTGACTTAACAATGAGCTTGAGCTGCTGGTGAAGGATAACATCGTGAGGAAACCATAGCATGATGGTAGTGTACTTTCTAGTACATGAATGGCTAGCTACCACCCTCAAGTTAAAAATCTGTCGCCAAGCACCTATTAGATTCGACAGCCTCACTTAAAAGCCAGTTCCATTCCAGGCTAGGTGAGTTTACCATCTTCGACCACACCATCACTTAATATCAGGTGAGCCGTGATCAAAAACAGCCAGTCGACCATAAAATAAAAATTTACCAGTATTACATCTATGTACTAAAGTGTACCCACGTTATTAATACAGTCGTGGTAGGCACTTGCAATATTAAGTTACGCTGACGATACCACTTGCCTACTAGGACTGTAGGCTGTAGTAACGTGACCTTTTAACTATGTATATTATGAATACATGAACACAAATGTGAATGTATCTCCTTATCAAAGGTAAACATCATTTATCTGAATAAGAATTTTTACATATCTGCTTCAAGAGCTGAAGGGCGTGGGTTCGATTCCAACCCAACAATGAGCTTGAGCTGCCGGTGAAGGAAAACATCGTGAAGAAACCATAGCATGGTGGTAGGGTACTTTCTAGTACTCGGCTGGCTAGCTACCACCCTCAAGTTGAAAATCTGCCGCCAAGCATCTAATGGTGTGTTCCGGCAGCCTCACTTGAGAGCCAGTTCCATTCCAGGCTAGGTGTGCTTTACCATCTTCGACCACACCTTAACTTAACATCAGGTGAGCTGTGGTCAAACAACTAGCCTGTCAACCATAAAAAAAAAACCCAGGACAAACTTTGTGGTACAAACAAAATAATGTTTGTGTGTACTGTATGTATCATAAGTATGCATTTACAAAAAAAAAGCATTTAATTATACTATCAGTTATCTGACTCCCATAGTACAAGCTTTGCTTAGTTTGGGGTCAGATGCCGCTGTGTGTAATGTCCTGCGATATTTATTTATTATTATATATTAATAGGATACTAAAGGCATGTATTTCCTAATTAGACATGCCTTTGCGCAATGAAAGGGCAATAAGATATGGCCTTTGCAAAATTCATTCCTTGGAGTTATGACTTTTTGGATTAAGGTAATAAAAGCATTTCACGAGTGATTTTGTCGTCTTGTCTAGATTTTATAAATAATTAATTTTTGTTTTGTTACTCAAAGTTTTTTTTTACGAGCGACGGGCTAGTTGTTTGACCGGATGTTAAATGATGGTGTGGTCGAAGATGGTAAGCCGGGATTCGGACACATTTAGATGCTTGGCCACTGAATTTCATCAAATTAGTCATAGACATACGTTAGTTCTTACCATTAGAATAGTGTTTTGTTCAACTACAAAATAAGTTTTTTTTTTTACAAACTGACAAAATTACTTTATATTTGTTTCAAATTTCGAACTTCGGCAATCAATTAACCGTTTCCAATGACTATTTTTGGGCACAAAAAACGTATTGATTATACCTACACCATTATATGGCGCCAGACAAACAATGCATAAAGTTTTTGTATGCAAATTATTCATAAAGGCCAACTCGAAGCTATTCCAAGGCGCTAACAATTAATTAGAAGAAATACCTATGGTATTTATATCAATCGGCGAAACGGTATGGTTTTATAACCTGTCCAATCAAAGCGATCACACTATAATAAATGGAAACCGCAAAACATTATTGTGTGTTTTGGCTAGTAACAAATTTCGTTTGTGTCACGATTTTAATAGTTGGACCAAACTTTCTGAACTTATCAACACGGCAGTATTCCCCACAGACATGAGATAAGATAGCCTGGAAATAACATAAGTACCTAAATACAGGAAAACTAAAAAAACACGGCAGATTGATCTATAGTACGCTGTGACCAGAGACTGAATTTATATTTTTATTTACCATCTTTAATCTGATGTTTACCAATTTGTATTACAAAACATCAGATCGCAAATTCATTTTTGCGAATATTTTTGCATAAAAACATCGAATTTTATTCAATTTTATAATATATTCAAGATACAGGATAATCGATAACACAGAAATTTAAATCAACATGTCCCTAAACACACACACATGCTTTGGTTTTCAACTACAAGGGCTCACCGGAAGACCAGCGCTGTCATCTTTTTCTTTCTTTTAAAAAATGTGTTTTTGTGACCTGCTGAGAGATTCCATTATAAAATCATGTGCACGCTATAGCAAAAGATATGTTTTAAAGAAATTAGTAAAAAAATTGGTCTTAGTTTTTTACTTTCCAAGTAATGTGAAAAAACCTTTAATGATTGAAGTTTGACACGCTTTCATTACTGTCATATTTTTACTCCGCTAAAGAGACCCTATCGAACTAAACATTAGATTGCTGTTTGACTGCGGTATCAGACGGTATGAAAACGTTGCAGTATAGGGCCTTGACAGCTTCATAAATGGAGAAAAATTTAAACTAATGAGGCGTTTTTAAACCTTATAAGTTTGGTTTTACAAAAATAAAGATATTCAAATCGCAAGTGAATCTGTATTACCCAGCCAAGCGTACTCCATCATATATCACGTCGACGCGAAATAGCAGCCAAAAAGACCGTTTTAATTTTAAAAAATCTTTTGGCCAATCCATGATCCATACCTAACGATGATTAATTATTGTTTAACCAACTTAAGGTGCTGAAAGCCAATTCTTCGTAAGCAATATCCAATGCATTACTAGATATCATCTATCATCCTACGCTTGTCCGACTATTTCGCGGAAAGTCATTAATGAAATTGATATTTGTGGTCAACACTATGGATACTTTTATTATGGTGCTGCGAATCGAGGCCATTTCGATTATGATTTGTTGTACCATCGGTTTTCTATCGCATAGATTTTGGAGATAATGCCCTGGAATTGCACAACTTAGTTCTACCTGCCCCTTTTTATTACCTAGGCAGACACGGTCAAAGCACCATTTGTGTTTCAAAACATTCCCCAAGTACACACTAAACACTTCGATGTTACGTTTTTCATACATACAGCAGGTATGTGGAACTCTATGCCTTCGATTTTCTAAGTATATCATAAGTACAATTTGTGTGTCTTCAAATCCAGAGTTACCAAGTTTCTTCAATGGAAACTGGCGTAATTTTGACACATGTTTGTTTCATGTATGTGGGATTACTCACGTTTATTCATTACTATTGTACTCTACTTGGACTCCTTGAAAAAAGCCACCGGATGTGTTCGAAATCATAATCGCAGTAATCCGACATAATTAAACGTAAGTAATCCCTTGAGTATTATGTAAAACAAAAAAGGTTTCTTCTAGGTAAGCGTGGTCCAACTTAGACAGCATCCTGCTTTAAAAAAAATGCTACAAAGTATAGCGACATACCTCACAATGCTATGTCATACTTCAAAACTCTTTCCACTTATCATCCTGATTGTGTGTGTAGTAGTGTGAACAGGTGAAGGTTAGATGGTCGCGAGTGTCTATGATAGGAAGTCGCTGTGTTGTCTATACGTATAATAAGGAAGTAAAAAAGGTTGATTAAGCTTAGTAGCCACCTTTTTTTTTTTAAACGGGCCAAATATATTGTTAAGATACTCGGCAGCTAAGTTATGTAGGGGATTTTGGCGGGAACGGGAAAAGAGTCGTGTGGCCACATTTGCCTTTTCGTGTTGCTTCCAAAACTCCATCAAAGCTTATAGTAAAGTCGCCACTACTTCACCATAGCATAACTGGATTTGACTGATCCGGACTGGACTTTGATATTTATTTTTTTTAATGTAAAAAGTAGATGAGACGAACGAGACGCTCTCCTGATGGTAAGAGATAACGCCTGTCCATGACCATTGCAGCGATACACAGAACTTTGAGTAACAAAACAAAATCCAGGGCATCACTGCTTTGACGCTCATTACTTTGAGACTTTAGATGGTTAGTAAATACTTTTTAACTTATGAAACTTGAATATATCAAAACACTTGAAAAAAATAAAATGCAACAAATGCATAAAATGCAACGACAAAATCAAAGAAGAAGAAGTTAATCTAATAGCAGTCCATTTACAATTAAATAAAAATGACAATTTTTTAAAAAGGTAAGATAAATCTTTCGCTCGAGATGATATCACTACCGTAACTAAAATGTAAATAGCAGTATTTGACGCGTGAAACACTAAACATTTTTAAGACAAGAAAACACGCAACATTTTAAAACTTCGAATAAACAAAAGAAACATCACTACACCAAGCTGACACATTTATTATTATTTTATATCAATGGACGGAAGTTATATAATTCTGCCAGGACCTTGAACTCACAGTAAGGTAAATGCAACTTGCATGCAAAACTCTAATCAGGAGTCAGGGGACGAGTGCCGTGCTGAGTCGCGTTGAATTTCTGATGGCACGCATGTATTGACTTCGCACAAGTTTATTTATAAAAGAAACAAAGAACATCGAACAAGCTCGTAGATTGAGCTGCGAAGTCTTGAATCATCAATCCTAGTACAGATATCTTGACACTAGAATTAACCCTCTACGAGTATAGATTTACAATTTAAAAAACCGACTTTTGACCCTGGAACAGCGAGGTTTCGGTGTAAAATATCATCGACGTTTTAAATTTTTGTTGATTTTTTAAAAACCGCACGACCGATTTCTATATAATTTAAATGGAAAGTATTCCGTTTGAAACAAAAAAATAATTTTCCAAATCGGTTCAGGCGTCTTCGATTAATGGGTGAGCATACATTTAAAATAAAGATTCCGACGAATTAAGAACCTCCTCCATATTGTTTTTTTAAATCATGCTGTGTCCTTAGTAATAACATGAATATGAATGCACTTACTGGTACCCATGATGGTTTTGTTTACTAACTAAAAGCTCTGAATTGAATCACGCGAACGCGCCATAAAGAATTCTAAACTCTGATATCAATGAAATGTTGGTAAACAGTAAACATGCGTGAGAAAGTAATATTAAACCATTTTAGGACAGTGAAGTTTGACTATGTGATGAGAATACTCCTATATTCTCATCTGATAGTCAATCTAACGATAGCGATGATAGCTCAGTGGTTAGCGCGGTAGGTTCGCATGCCGAAGGGCGTGGGTTCAACCCCCAACAATGAGCTTGAGCTGCCGGTGAAGGAAAACATCATGAGGAAACCACAGCATGGTGGTAGGGTACTTTCTAGTACTCGGCTGGCTAGCTACCACCCTCAAGTTGAAAATCTGCCGCCAAGCATCTAACGGTGTGTTCCGGCAGCCTCACTTGAGAGTCAGTTCCATTCCAGACTTAGTGTGCTTTACTATTTTCGACCACACCGTCACCTAACATCAGGTAAGCTGTAGTCAAACATCAAGCCTGCTAACCATAAAAAAAATCTTTTTTTTTTAAACAAAACAAAAAATATGTTCGATTTAACTAGTGCAAAAGAGTAATATGTTTTACCTCCTTCTAACTCGTTGATCTGAGAGCTGAGAACCAAATCCGGACTTATGATAATACGGGTATAGTATCAACATAAAAGTATTGCAAATTTGCATTGCTAAATGATTTGCAAAATAATATTGTGTCTGTGACGTTGGACATCTGAAAGACAGAACTCTCTCGAACTTTTGTTATTCAAATTTCCGTGCTAGTCTAAATACCTAGTCGCCCAACTGCTCTTGAGTTTTTAAGTATTTAAATCGCACGTGAAATAACTCTACTTACCGATCTACGAACCCTACAAAATCCCTTCAAAAGTCAGGTTATAAAAAGCTTTATATTCATAAAATGTAAGCCCTTAAATAAAAAGAAATATGAATACGACGAGATGTAGGGAGAAGTTTAAATTCCAAAGAGACGAATGATCGAAAAGACGTTTACCGTTACGAATGAGCTTAAAGGCATTGACATAAAAAAAGGTTTTTTAAGTCAATATGACACAGGGACGCGCGGCGAAGCAAAGCTCGCCCCGTAAGTCATCGAAGCTGTCAAGATAAGAATGAGTGAATGAACACCTGCCGCTACCGGTGTTACACGTGCGCCTACGCACCCGACCAAACACAACCCACAATTCCAATTTTAAAACCCCAACTCGCATTTCCGACTTGAAACCCTAATTCAACACATCTACAGTTGCATTTCCCACACGCAATCTTATTTCTTGGACCTACAATCGCACAAACGCAATTACCGGGCTAGCTTTAAGCGATTATCTTCTTGAATCGACTCTAAAATTAGGTATAATAATGATTATTATCGTTGTTTTTAAAATACGACCGACACGATTTGACATCCGGAACTGGTCATATTTTTATTGGTTTAAGAATGTAATTACTTTAATAAGTACCCTGGAGTAGGTTCGAAAGGAAATTTGATACAATTTCGTAGTATCCGTTGCGTTAGCTGTTTAATTGTTGATTTTCCGCTACTGCGTATGGTGCAGTTAAAGTGAGCGCGGTTTAAAAAAAAATTAAAGTCGGTATTCTTGCTATTTATTGTTTTTAATTGGGTTAATTGTTGGGTGTATCAGTTCGGGCATGTAGTTGTATATGTATATTCGTGAGCATGCGTCATTCATTCATGAGTTGAAATGAGGGGCTTTAATTTACGATTTAATATTACGCATTGTTTTCGTTCGCTTATTGTAAACACTTGTTCCGCATATCTATACCCCTCACAGCGTTCATGTAAGTACAAAATAAAGTAGCAATTCGAAGTTTACTACATTTTAAGTGAAACTCATAACATTTTATAGCACAAATGACACAACGCATTTCATTCAACATTGTTAATCATAATTTTAATACTATTAAAAAAATATCTTGACCTCTTGATTTTTGTATCCAATTACAAATGTTGTAATTTAAGTGACAGGTCAAGAACAGGCAAACACATTCCAAGCCTATACTCGTAACAGCGTACAAAGTGTAAACGTTTGTCCAAACAACCGCCCATTCAAGCGAAGTCGCTTATTCAATCGCGATGATCGTGAAATTCGATTAAGCATTGGCGCAACTTGCGCTAAAATTAACGTTATTGCACTTTTGGCGCCAAACGAAAACAAGTTCGGACACCGAACGCTTGAACAGACTTCCACGCCGTTTTCGAATTCGTTTTAAAAAAAACTCACCCCAGTTTGATATAAAATCTTCAAACCACTTTTTGGCGGCAAAGTCGTCCTCCTATGCGGTAGAAGCGGCAGTTTATCCGGTCTCCTTATGTGAATCTCTCCTGACGGCCTGAACGCTTCCAGGGGCGTCCTGATTACGGCCCGGACTCCGCTCAACACCCAAGCGAGTAATATGTAAGCGAGCACTTGCATACTGACCACTTGTGCACAAAAGTTTCAGTTTAAAGTTCGAAATTCGAGTGTGGTTCGCGTGTTCGGGTCGCGAGCTGCGTGTCGCGCCGTCTCGTCGGGCAAGATCGGACTGGCAGCGGGCGAGGCAAGTCAGGTACGTCTTTGCCTACGCCCGGTATAACCACCTTCGGGTAGGATCGTCTAGAGTTGATACTTTTGGTGGAGGCTTGTAACAGGCTAGGGAACGACGAACTTTCTACATTTTCATTGCTCGCTATTTCCTATAGTATTCGATGAGCCATTTATGTACAAACATATTTCAAAATTCAAATTTAATACTAATATTTCCAGTGCTTTGGTTTTTTAATCCTCATTTAACATAAATGGTATTTTGCGTACCCACGTGGTCTATTGATGCCAACATGTACTACTAAACTTTAATGTCCAACGTTTTTAACACGTCATCACTGTAAGGTATGTCACGAGGGCATTAATTTTTACGAATATTTTGTGCTTAGCAAAAAATTTCAAAAGACTGACAAACCTAGTAAAGACCTGAGGAACGCGCTGGATGCGGGCCGCTTGCAACCGGTCCATATGGAAACCAATGAGGAAGGCCTATGTCCAGCAACGGACGTCCTTCGGCTGAAATGATGATGATGAAACCATTTCAATAAAAAAAAATACTAGTGTACGCAATAAAAAGTTTATTTATCTATAAAGACACAATCTTTAACTACTTCACGTGAACTATGTTTAACACTGTTATTAATCAAGCAATCAATTCGGAAAAAGTGCTTCAGTAATTATTACATTATAAAAATGCTATTTAGATTAAACAAAACATAATTATTATATTGATTTTTATTTTTGCGAGGATCAAGATTGTTTTGTTGCGACGGGTTGACTTCCTACCGACGATGTTTTTTTACACAATCTTGTTGCTCAGATATAAGGCGGTGTCTACATTTAATTTATTAATATTACGAAATGAAATTTTTTTTTTTTTTTAAGAATTGCACTTCTTATAACTTGTGGTGCGGCTGAATAATTCAATTAGTTGTACAATAAACATCTACATTTGAAAGTAAAACCCAAAAGTTTAGCGAAAGAAAAATAGTAAAAAACATTTTTGTTTTTGTAGTCGACATACTAGGTGTTTCTCCATAGTTCACCTGATGTTAAGTGACGGTGTGGCGAAAAACAGTAAGCACACCTAGTCTAGGATGAAACTGGCTCTCAAGTGAGGCTGCCGGAACACACCACTAATTATTTACTTGGCGGCAGAATTACAAATTAACAATTACAAGAGTGGTAGCTAGCCAGCCGAGTACTAGAAAGTACCCATCCACCACGCTATGTTTTCCTTTACCGACAGCTCATATTAATTTTTGGGATTTGAACCCACTTTCTTCTTCTTCCGCGTGTAAAAAGGCCACGCTGAGCTATAATTGCAACAAAAACATCTTTTTTTTACTACTCCCAACTTTTTTATACTGTAAGATTATAAATTAATCGTAAAGAAAGACATACTTTTCTACAATTCTATTCTACCTACAAACACGTTTTAATAATCGTAAGTACCTCGATGTTTACCAGTATGAATGAAGTCAACTGCGCCCATTCTAAGTTTCAACAAAGACATTATCGTCAGAATTAACTTTCAACAGTAGCATAATGCAAGGGGTACCCTGTTCCTCTAATTCCCACTTCACTGACAATGCTTACACACACCAATCGCTCCAATTGTTTTAAAAACACCATTCAAGCATTCGTAGAACAGGATTTTCAAATCAATGGAAAAAAAATCCATTGTCAGTGTAACTCGAGCTTTATGTCATCCCTCTCGCTCGCTCCCATTCACCTCGGCAAGACATGAATGAAGTTTCTTATGAATGGAGTCGCTATAGTACTATACATACCTGCGCGGATTGTAGGTATGTCTATATATGTTTATGTAGAATGATATGTGTAGGTATGTACGCTGGAGGCCACGTCACAGATGAATCGATAGTTACTTCGCCGGCACGTGGTCAATCGTCTTTTTATTCTACGTAATAAATATTTCACTAGCGTAGCTTTTCAATGTAAAAAGTTATTTACATTTTTTTATATGATAATGTTAAGCAATTTATTCATAAGTAACGTTAAAATGGTTATTGTTTTTTAATATTGCTGATATCGACGTCACAGGTATGACGCAAAACGTTTATGACGTAACTCAAAATTAATCGTATAAACAATATTAAAATGAAACCAATTTAAATATTAATCTCTAAGTATAGATGTACGTGTTTGAGTTAGTTTGCATTCAGGTTTTTTTTTATGGCTAAAGGCTATGTGTTTGACCACAGCTCACCTAATATTAAGTGACGGTGTGGTCGAAGATGGTAAAGCACACCTAGCCTAGAATGGAACTGGCTCACAAGTATGGCTGCCGGAACGCACGCTTAGATGCTTGGCGGCAGATTTTCAACATGAGGGTGGTTGCTAGCCAGCCGAGTACTAGAAAGTATTACCATGCTATGATTTCCTCACGATGTTTTCCTTCACCTTTAGTTATGTAACGACTGTACGGATTGATATGAAATTCGGTGCGTAAATAAGTTTTATTCCAACACTAGCGCCCCGCCCCGGCTTCGCACGGGCGCAATTTATTTCCTAAAGCAGTACATTGATTTAATATTTTGATTAATTTGGTTTTAATGTAAGCGCACAATAATGTTTTTTGCGATATCACATTACAAATCTTTAAAATTCTCGGATTTTCTCTGTTATAATATGCATGTATTAAACATAAAAACCTTCCTCTTGAATCACGGAAGGCGGGAAGCTTCTTTGTTTTATACTATGTTGTAGAGTTTGACGATACAGAAGTCAATAATTTCAGCAAAATAGTGAGTTGTATTTTCGGTGAAACCGCGGTAACTACTAGTGAAATCAGCATCATCATCAACTTATCAAAGTCCGCTGCTGGGCAGAAGTCTTCCCCAAGGTACGCCACTGAGTGCAGCCCAATCTTATAATTAATGTTTATCGCTTCCAGCCACTGTCAGCTGTCGTACGTATATCGTCACTCCATGTAGTCTAAAGGCTAGTGAAATAATAATTGTATATCTTGTCGAATGTTTGTGCTCTATTAAGTAGAAGGCAACTGGTGACTCGGCCCATAAAAGAATTAAGCGAACAAACAGACTCGCGTATAATGCTACTACATGTCATACCTACTGACAGCCCCGTTGGCTCATTATTTGGTAGTATATCTGTCTTGAGAGCTGTAGGGTGTGGGTTCGATTCCCACTCAGGGCAAACATTTTGTGAATAAACACAATCATGTTTGTTCTGTGTCTGGGTGTTCTGTATGTATTTACAAAAAGAAAAGTATTTATGTATTCTATCAGTTATCTGACTTCCATCACACAAGCTTTGCTTAGTTTGGGGTCAGATGGCGCTGTGTGTATAGTCCCACGATATTTATTATTTATTTATTTATTAACTATTTAGTGTAATAATAACTTTGAAACCTTATAGTAAGCTATTTTTTACTTCAGTCATGTAAATTTCCCTTACGGTGTGTCCGCTTTATCAATAAGTAGTAAATAGTGACTTAATGTTCCAACACAAACTCGAGCGATTGACCTATAAATTACGAGCATTAGCATTTTTGTTCTATTCAACAAAAAACGTAATTCGAATCCAATGCCTTCCGGATGTTACAAAATTACCACCGAAAACCCACAAAAAAAAACATCGAAATCATTTATCACCTTTTTATAACGCATATAAGCTACTTTTCCATCGGCCATCAAGTAATAAAAATCCTCCTTAAGCCTGGACCTTTTTACGGAACCAGTTTATATTAACAGTTAATAAAAAACTTTAAAAAAAAAACGGTTTATAGTCACGCGAAGTAACGTCTTGCGCATCGTGTGGCTGCGCCTGACCGGACCTTTAGTAGAAAATAATTTTAAAAATTCCATAACTGATCCCAAAGTAGCTGAAATCTAGTTTTCCAAAAGTATATAACCATAGATTTAGGAGAATGCACACTTTGTATTCCTCATCGTTGTGTTAAATACTAAAAGTGAAGGGTTAAACGCAAACATTTTTTGAATTACAACAATTTGTATGCGCTTTTTCCTGCTATTTTTGTTGGGTTCTATTTTAGAAATCGTACGAATTTCTTTTATTTATTTACATAGCCTAATTTTGAATTATATTTAGCGTGTGGGTTCGATTCCCACTCAGGACAAATATTTTGTTGTATAATCAAATGTTGGTTTTGTGTCAGGGTATTCTGTATGTATTATGAGTAGGTATTTACAAAAAAAAAGTATGTATAAGTATTCAATCAGTTATCAGGCTTCCATAGTAGGTACAAGCTTTGCTCATTTTGGGGTCAGATGGCGCTGTGTCTGTCCTACGATTTATTTATCTTGTGTCCTGAGAAATACGATCTCGACTTTTTTAGAAATGAAATGAATAGGTATCATCTAAGTCTATGTGCTACCAAAGACAAAGTTCCGCTTACCAAGAGTCGATTGTGTCATGAAATCACCTATATTATTTACTAGCTGCGCCCCGCGGTGTTACCCGCTACATGTTTTCGGAATAAGAATTTGCCTATGTGTTAATCCAGGGTCTCAGCTACCTCCATACCAAATTTCTTACAAATCCGTTTAGTAGTTTTTGCGTGAAAGAGTAACAAACATCCATCCAAACTTTCACATTAATAATATTAGTGGGATTTGCATAGTAAAATCGATATCAAAACCAATACCAACACGGTACTCAGTAAAGTTGAATCTAATCAAAGATCAAACTCGCTAGAAAAGACCCCAAGGTACGTGCCGGTTCCTGGATATTCTCGGCAATAAAGCAAGAGAGATAAGGACGGTACCCTATGCGTGTGCATTGTGGCACTGCCTTGAGTAGACAATACGCGCTGAGAACGCACTTGAGATTTTCAAGTGGTCAGCTTTTTGCAGCGTAGTGTTGAAAAATACTTGTATCGATATAATATATAGGTTGTTACCAACTGTTTGTCGGTTTTCGTTTTTTAATCATCGACGCAAAAAGAGGTGTTATAGAGGTTTTACGTACGTACTATAACCGATTTTGGTGACTTAATATTGTTCTCATACAGATATTCAAGAAAATCTGTTCTGCTGTTTGATGATAATCAACTCTTTTGTAGTCGATAAATGGATGGATCTTTTATATATCTGATCGAGTCGAAATTGGGGATTCTGTCACTAAAATTTCTTTATTTATATGTACTTGGTTTGTAATAACGAAAAATACAAAATACTTACGTAATGCGTATTCATCAAGACCAATAATTTTTTTCTAGTGTTTTAATTACAATACTTTAGTAGATATAGTAGTATTTAGTAGTTTTGTTTTACTTATGCGGGATTACTCACATTTAATTATGTCGGATACTCGGACTACAGTTTGGTAACATCCGGTGGCCTTCTCAAAAACCACGTCACTTTCCATAGATACTATTAATTAGTTTCAAGAATTAAATTGCAACCATTTCGAATAATAAATTGTCAAAATGATCAGAACCATATTCAGTAGTGATAATATCAAATAAATATTTATTTTTTTACATTACACACAGCGCCATCTGACCCCAAACTAAGCAAAGCTTGTGCTATGGAAGATTGATAACTGATAGAATACTTAAATAGTTTTTTTCTGTAAATACATACTTAGAATACATACAGTACACCCAGACACAGAACAAACATTCGTTTATATCACGATACTTGTTCTGGGTGGGAATGTTTGTTCGATTCCCACCCAGAACACTGCTTGTTCTGGGTGGGAATCGAACCCACGCCCTTCAGCTCTTGGAGCAGACATACTACCAATGATGCAACAGGGCTGTACTAAAATATTTATCCGTAAATGTATTGTTTTTGAAATCCGCTCTGCGTGTCACATCTCTATTTAAAGGACGGTCTCTGGCACGCGCACTTCAAAACCATTGTTCCTTCAGAATTCCCTTGTTATAGACTACGTTTTGTTTCTTACTTAGAAGCGGTGTGAGAAATCCGGTTAGGGAGTTTTTTTTTCACACAAGGATGTTCCTTGGTTAACGTACTTAGCGCTTTAGAGCTTTTTTTTGTAGTTTGCGCATGAAGATTTTTTTTTGAGAATCAAGTTCCTTGCGGAAACGGATAATATAAGAGATAATGTGATGTAAACCGTCATAAAGTAAAAAGATGTATTCAATTTATTATTACCGCTCCACAGAAACTGGGTTTCGTGCCCAATGAGATGTATTTTAAATCATGTTTTTTATTTTAGTATTTGAAATCCTTCGAACTCAGTCAGACTCTTGTATAATAATCACCAATTTATTTTCTATCAAGAAACATTTTAAACATTTTGACATAAAAGTGGATATAGCCTGTCAACTATAAGAACTGAAGCTAGCTAATTTCATGTTAGGTAATTCTGTTTCTTGTGTTGTAGGACGTGGGATCGATTCTCGCACAAGACAAACACTTATCGAATGTAAATTGAAACAATATGTCGAATTTATAGGTGTTTTTTTCTCTAATAAATAGTAAATTCATTTTATAAAATATATTCTATCAGTTCGTCTATCTTCGTCTGGTTAATTTACTATTTATTTATTTGAGAGAAAAGAACTCTCGTTTATATTTAACCTGACTATTAAGAAAGGAAAATTAACTAAACAAAGTTTCATTCGCATGTTCCCGTCAATCTCTGCACAACATTTTGTGCCTCATTTAAATTTCAAAATCGAGGACGACGTCAATCACGATCTTTATCCGTCTCACGAAAACCTAATCTTGGTAACGTGCAAATAAAAATTAACACGGCCCTGTCATCCCTATCTGATGGGCGGGACACGAAAATGATACCTACTTTAATTACTCGTTACAAACTACAATCATTAAAGCTTAAACCATTTACAACGGGCCTTGAACGGGCCTCGCATGAGCATAAATGTTCGTTCAGCATCTGGGTGTTCTGTATGCATCATAAATATGTATTTACAAAAAAAAAGTATGTAAGTATTCTATCACTTATCTGGTTTCCATTGCTTTGCTTAGTTTGGAGCTATATGGCGCTGTGTGAAATGTCGTAGAATAATTATTTTATTGATATCTTGGCACCTACAAAACAAAACAACACGAATAACTTTTTTTTTACAGATAAAGAAAAACAAACAATGTTGTCGAAAAATTTGTGAAGTTTGCCTCGTCTTCTCTTTTTTTTTATATCGACGCAATATCCTAATTATAATTTGTAACCCGTAATCCTGCTGAGCATTCTTCGATTCAGAATTATATCTGTTACTACTACGAGCTATTTGGTATAATGTAATTTTTTTGACTAATTATATTTTTAATCGATCAATAATGTGATCATGTGTGTGTGAACATTAATGTGTTGCACTTTGGAGAGTACTAGGTACATTTAAAGAAATTACACGGCTGTTAAGACTAACCATCGAAAGTCTTAATGTAATGAGCACCAAAGCCCCGATTCCTTGTACTATGTTTCTCTACTGTGTAACGCTGCAATGGTCATGGGCAAGCCTTATCTCTTGCCATCAGGTCGATCCTCGATTGTCTCAGTGCTTTTACGTAAAATAATGATATAAATATAGCCTATGTCACTTAGTGATAATGTAGCATTCTAATGATGAAAGAATTATTATGATCGGTCCAGTAGTTTCGGAGCCTATTAAAAATAAATAAACAAAAAATCAAATCTTTCCTCTTTATAATACTTAGTGTAGATTACGCTCTGACGGAACACGGTGTAAAGTGGACATAATTTTAGTCTTGAAAACGCGTTTGAAACGAGCAAAGTTGTAATAGCTATAATCACGCGATACAAGTACGAAACTACAATAAATAAGGTTCATTTAATAGAGTAACTTAGTCACTTTTCACACTTTGTGTCCGATCACAGGTGATCAACATTGAAATAGGGGATCGCAGAAACATAAAGTATGCAATTTATGTACTGGTACGACACTCGCATTGCATATTTGACTTGTTTTTGTTGATCATAAACTCTGTTTTTTATATTTCAGTAGCTTAATGTTCTAATCAAATACAAAGTAGACGAGTATATTAAAAATGATTATCGTGACTATAAATTAAAATCTTGACTAAACCAATGAATTACACGTAAAAATTGAATACAAATAAACATACTATGCGTGGGTAAGAAATTACGGATCAACTAAATGTTATATAAACATAATAATATTTATTTTGGCTAACTCTTACATATTAATAAAACACTCAGTAAAGATCACAATAGAATAATGATAGTTCAGTGGTTAGCGCGGTCGGTTCGCATGCCGAAGGGCCAGGGCTCAACCCCCAAGAATGAGCTTGAGCTACCGATGAAGGAAAACATCGTGAGGAAACCATAGCATGGTGGTAGGGTACTTTCTAGTACTCGGCTGGCTAGCTACCACCCTCAAGTTGGAAATCTGCCGCCAAGCATCTAACGGTGTATTCCGGCAGCCTCACTTGAGAGCCAGTTTAATTCCAGGCTAGGTGTGCTTTGCCATCTTCGACCACACCGTCACTTAACATCAGGTGAGCTGTGGTCTAACACCTAGCCTGTCAACCATTAAAAAATAAACTATGATGTAAGAACTAATGAGACGAACGAAAGTCTTTACTTATATAAGACTAGCAGACGCCTCGTGGTTTCACCCGCGATGTTCCCGTTACCGTGGGAGTACAGGGATAAAAAGTAACCTATGTCACCCGGGGTTAGTGTAGCTTTACAACGGTGAAAGAATTTTTTAAATGGTCTTGTAGTTTCGGAGCCTATTCAATACAAACAAACAATAAAATCTTTCCCTCTTTACTGTTTCACAAAAGCACAGTTTTTTCAGTTTTTTTTATTTTAAATGTTGCTTGTCTTATTTACTTTACTTATTTTTACATCGTAATTATTGTATTAATATTGCAATTGTCTTTTTTTATTCTAATCATAATTCCTAATTCTGTTACACGTGCAAAACCCACGCATCATATGACCTCCTGTAATATTTTTATCCTGTCGATAATTCGTGTCTTCATAAGTTCTATTAATATCTTATATCCTCATGTCAATTATTCGTGTCTTCGTGAATACTATTAAGGTGGTACGATTTTCATACAAATCAAATTTTGCCATTTATGGACAAATGGAGCATAATTTTACTGTGAAATCACAGCTACTGGCATTTACTTTGGTCTTTATTTGCGGTAAATCACAATTGCTTGAATAAAACAGTAGATTATTATAAAGATAAAAAGAAGCCTATGTCAACCGGGGTTAGTGTAGCTTTACAACGGTGAAAGAATTTTTGAAATGGTCTAGTAGTTTCGGAGCCTATTCAATACAAACAAACAATAAAATCTTTTCCTCTTTATAATAGTATAGATAGATGGTACGGAACCCTTCGTGCGCGAGTCCGACTCACACTTGGCCTTTTTTGTTTATCTGGTAGTAATGTTTGTATGAAAGTAATCCTAGAAGAGTTCCGATTTTTTCCTTTTGCGATACGGAACCCCAAAAATGGTACAGAAACGAATCTACAACCACACGAATGTGCGACGCGTCTCTGTACTTAAAAAAGCTGGCACGACGTCCAATAAAATGCGTATTTCGAAACATGAATCTCTAACAGAGGTAAATTCTGCCAATACATTACGCAACTTGTGTGATATTTATTTATCTATCTATATTTGTCACACTAGTGGGCTTGGAGTGGGACGAGAACTGAAGCCACCGACTCGCTGGGGGCTGCCTCGTGTCTACTTCACAACTCCACGTGGGTAGGTGTAAACAGTTACGTAACTTAGTAACTCTGAGGGGACAAGTTTCTTAATACAGGCATTCAAAGGATGTTAACCCAGTTAAGATAATCTGTTATTGACATGATAGGATAGTTGTTTTATTATTATTTACTAACAGATGAGTGGGCGAGTTCATTTAATCATAAATTACCAACGCGACCTTATAATAAGTTTGTCTTAGGGCACTTTTATATGATACGATTTATTTCGCGCCTACATGATGCGATCGCAACGCGGCGGTCGCACGTCGCCGTCTCCTGACCGACCGCGCGGCGGATCTGCCGTTATTGTAAAATAAACTCTAAAATATAAAAACTTTAATTATTTCTTAAATACTTTTCATCCCTGCATTCGCAAGGGAACGGGAATTACGCGGGTGAAACCGCGAGGCGTTCACTAGTTATCTATAAAAACGACAAAAGAAATAGAACAAGAAAACAGAAAAAAAAAATGTCTAAGGTAAACCTTAAACATTTATTTCATTCTGTTTTTTAGTAATTGTTGTTATAGCGGCAACAGAAATGCATCATCTGTGAAAATTTCAACTGTCTAACTATCAAGGTTCATGAGATACAGCCTGGTGGCAGACGGACAGACAGACAGACGGACGAACAGCGAAGTCTTAGTAATAGGGTCTCGTTTTACCCTTTGGGTACGGAACCCTAGAAAAAGAAAAGTATTTTCTATTTCTACCAGAGTTATTCGTATAATTGTTGACATTTTTATATATTTTTCTATTTCTATCAATACTTTTTTCGAATCGAAAAAGCCTTCTTAAATTCCATACAAATAATTTTTTGCCATTTATAGACAACTGGAGCATAATTTTACAGTGAAGTCACAGCTACTGGCATTTATTTTGGTCTTTATTTGCGGTAAATCACAATTCCGTATGTAAAGTTTTTTTTTGTATTTATTTTATATTTTTTACTGATAGTAAACTTTATTTTATGAAACTAATTTGAATATTTTGGCTTTCTATGCGGTAGTTTAATTCTAATACATTTTCAAACTTTTTATAGTTATGACGTCATAACATTGGCTGAATATGTAAAATATGTACTTTTTTAGGCACTGAAAGAATCCTTATACAGCCAAGGACATGACGTCATTAGAGGTTAATTGAAAGTCAAATTTATTTTATGTATTTTATTAAAATAAACCCCGTCTGATAGTTTAAAGAGTTTTAAACGGAAAAATCATGTAAAGGAATGTAATATTTCGAAATGGTTTTGGAATCAGCAAAGTATTTTTTTTCTTTACATACCGAATTGCTTGAATAAAACAATAGATTAATAGCATAAAATCAATTTATCATTTTTGAATAAAACAGTAGATTATGTTAATAATCTTCTGTTTTATTCAAGCAATTGTGATTTACCGCAAATAAAGACCAAAATAAATGCCAGTAGCAGTGATTTCACTGTAAAATTATGCTCCATTTGTCCATAAATGGCAAAATTTTATTTGTATGAAAATCGAACCACCTTAAAAACACTTCCTTTTACAATAGGTATAGTACATTGCAAACTTCAATCACAGCAGCTGTCCGTGCGTTAACTATCCACCTACATAGCCCACTGTTCTCGTTAACTATATTTAGATGCGGCATACAAGGGCTTGCCACGATTAAATGTATCAAATATGCACATATTGTTGAGTTATACCATATTTACTCGTGTGTGACTCACGATAATAAGTACGCAAGGACTTGCTTAAAATTAAAGAAAACGTAGGCTGAAGTTAATTCTTGCTTTTTATGGTGAACCAAAAACATTCTAACTCTCGACAAATGGCATGAGACCTTCATATCGCGCTAGGCTTAAATATAATTTTTTGTTATTTTATTTTAACTAAACTTAATAAATTTAAACAAAACAAAAATAAAAAAGGTTGCTGTAATCAATCCCGTCTATATTTTTAGAATTCTTTTTTTTGTGCAGAACTAGCTGCGCCCCGCGGTGTTACCCGCTGTTCCCTCGTGAATATTACATTTTTCTTATATGTTTATCCAGGGTGTCAGCTACCTCCATACCAAATTTCATCAGTTATTTTTTTTGCACAGCGCCATCTGAATCCAAACTAAGCAAAGCTTCTAATATGGAAGTCAGTTAAGTGATAGAATACTTAAATACTTTTTATAAATACATACAGTACACTCGCAAAAACAAACATTTTTTTACAATAAATCTTTGTCTTGGGTGGGAATCGAACCCACGCCCTTCAGCTCTTGATGCAGACATACTACCAATGATCCAACAGGGCTGTGGGCTGTAAATAAAATACAATACAAAACAATACGTAAAAAAACATCGCTACAAAATATCAGTTAAATCAATAAATAATCAGGAACGCGTATCCGTATGTTACCATTATACTAAACACGCTGAGCTTAAAATGATGATGGAGTTTAGAAACAGCTTCTCCTACGGATACAGGCCTATCCCGTCGAGTGAATTGGAAACCAGATCGCAATTTGTCACAAGTAAAAACCTGCCGGCTCGTTACATCCACCGACATAACACTGCGCTTCCTGTGACTGCGCTCGCTTCCCGTCACGATAACGCATAACACAAGAACAGATTAAATTCGATCGAGGGATATCAGTTCATAACACTCCGGGCCCTTTCCGCTGGACGTAGAAACGGAAAATATTTAATCGTCATCAGAAAATTTATTAACGCTTATCAAAGTTTTTCAATTAGTTCTACTGACAGTATTTGCAATTTTTTTTATTATATTCGTTTTTGTTGCTTGTAATTTTGCTTGGCCAACAAGGGCTCACCGGAAGGCTAGCCCTGGTCATGCCACTTAGTATGACCTGTATTATGCTGAGATGAGCCCCTATTGTGTAACTGTTTGTCTCTGTTTGTTGTTTTTGTGTGTTCTGTGGTGTTACAAAATAAAAAATCATTTTCTTTCCTTCTTTCTTTCAAATGTTCGAAATTCGTTTAAATATAGTAGCATTATGATTATTTATAAGTACAAAGTGTATCTGTATATACTTTGAAATAATTCTTAATGATAGGTACTTGACCAGTAGAATATCTGCTTCATGAGCTCAATCCCTCAAATCCTCGTGGGTTCAATCCCTCCAAGATAAACATTTTTGTGGCGAGCTTAAATGCGTATTCTCTTGTATTTCTATGTCTACGTGTATGTATTTACAAATTTTCTTTAAGTATCAGTATTCTATAACTTATCTGGTCCCCATAGTATAAGCTTTGCTTAGTTTAGATTTAGTTACGATATTTATCAAGTAGAAATAGTTCGATTTCTCGCCAATAGTGTCGCACGACTGATCAGAGAGCGAGAAAAAGCAACATTCGATTAGCGAACTAATAGAAACGCAACTAATGGACAACTTGTGTTAATTCCGTACATTTGTGATCTTTTCTATTAGCGTCATCGCTAATCGAATGTTACTTTGTCTAGGCCCTCTGTACAGTAATCGCATACGCAGCCGATAATTATACGATTAATTACAGCTGCAGTTCCGTTATTATGTCTCATGTTGTGATTATTCACTTTTTCTGTGGCCACCTGAATGCGACGACGCGTACTATTACTAATGACCGGTTTGTGGCCGTCGCACACCATGTACAATTGTCATAAGACCAATTTCGGAGGCTTCAGTTGACACATAAGTTATATATACACCTCACAATACAAGTCACCCGGAATTAGAAAACCACGAAGTACTTTTTCTCCCGAAACTTAACAACAAAATCTAGCCTGTAATATTTATCTTGTATGATATTCCGAATCAGCTCTGTTTCTATAAACTATACCACTGTTGGGCCTCTTCTTATTGTGGGAAGGGTAAGGCATAGGTAAGGCATCCACCACGCTGGCCAAGTGCGGGTTGGCAGTCTTCGCACATCTTCGGGAACTTTAATGAACTCTCGGACAAGTAGGTTTCCTCACAATGTTTTCCTTCACCGTTTGAAGTCAGCGGCAAGACGTACACAACTTAGAAAACACACAGGTGCGTGCCGTGGAATTCGAACTCAGTACCTCCAGATTGGAAGACGGACACCCAACTAGGCTGCCGAAACATAACCTATGATGTTATATTTAGTCAATAAAGATTATTTATAATTATGCTAGGTAAACGTGTTCTAGAGTATATACGTATGATAGCTGGCAGTGGATGGAAGTGAATAGCCGAAGATTGGGCTAAGTGGCGTGTCTTGGGAGAGGCCTATGTCCAGTAGTGGGCTTCGATAGGCTGATGATGGAGATGTGTTTGATGTTTGTTTTGTTTGAGCGCTCTTAACGATAAGGCCGCCAATTGTTCCACTAGTGCTAAGTTTATATTGTAAAAGTAGCATATGCGTTAATCCAGGGTCTCAGCTGTCTCCATACCCAATTTCATCTTAATCCGTTCAGTAGTTTTTGCGTGAAAGAGTCACAAACATCTATCCATCCAAACATTCACATTTATAATATTAGTGGGATTAACTTTAAGTAAGGTTGAAGTCAAGTGCGCGGTGTGCGATGGAGTTCACGCGACTCGATGTCGGCGGATACGAGTCAGTGTTATCACCTCTGGAAACGATCCAGTATTTATTGCAGCGCCGTCTCGAGTGTCTCCTGCCCTTCAATCAGCGGGCGGATTTCCAGATCTGAGATGAAAAAGTAGAAACGGGACGAGTGGGCTCATTACATGTGATAAATCCGCCTGGACCGTTTTAATGTGTGCTACATATAATATGTATACATACGTTTACGCATCATACAACTATCTTAGTAACATATTTCTATTTTAAATTATATGTATCATTCTATAGTAATGATAATTTGAAACATATTGTCATTTCAAATTTTATTTTTACCCGCGACGGAACGGAGACGGACGGAGAACGGAGATCTCTCACCCCACGCACCTCAAACGCATATAGCGGCGTTTGGGGTGAGAGAATGTTTGTTTATGCAAATCCTCATCATCATCCTCATTGTGATTTTTCTCCAAAACTACACACATAATATAATTATTTTTCCCTGAAAAAAAAACACTAAAAGTAGGATATCGCGGGTAAAACTGCAGTGGTGCAGCTAGCCGTAAATAAAACTATTTAGTCTTATATAATACTATGTAGCGATGATAGCTCAGTGGTTAGCGCGGTAGGTTCGCATGCCGTAGGGCGTGAGTTCAAACCCCAACAATGAGCTTGAGCTGCCGGTGAAGGAAAACATCGTGAGGAAACCTGGGCATGGTGGTAGGATACTTTTTAGTACTCGGCTGGCTAGCTAACACCCTCAAGTTGAAAATCTGCCGCCAAGCATCTAACGGTGTGTTCCGGCAGCCTCACTTATTTATTTATTTAGAATAGAAGAATAGAATAGAATATAACTTTATTATACACCAAAAAAGAAACACAGATCACAATTAATACAAATAAATATATATGTAAATAAAACAAAAAAAGAAGATATATAACAAAACAATAGAATAGATACATGATGTATAAGGGTGTCTTATCGCCTAGAGCGATTTCTTCCAGACAACCTTTGGATGGAAAGAAGAGTAAATAAATATAAGGTTGGTGTACAAAAGAAATAAATACATAAAATAACAATACAATAAACGTATATACATATGAGATACTAAATAAACTAAATATATTTATTTATTATTTAACATCAGGTGAGCTGTGTTCAAACACCTAGCCTGTCAACCATAAAAAAAAAATATGCCTTTCAGTATATTTCATATCTTACTGGAATAATAATACTCGTGTTATTATATTAAAATTTTAGGTAACGTTGCTTCACCGGATGTAAAATTGCAAGTAGCTATAAAAGTTTCGTGTTTCGCTAAATCAGTACAAAACGTGTTGAAGTCGATACATTTTCACATTAGTAATACATTCACATTGTGTTTAGTACACGTTTACCGAAGCATTGTCTTGTAATCATGCTGCCATGGATTAGTAATGAGTTTGTTCGTAATAAATTAATTGTGCTCATGCGTATTACATTACGCGGAGTTTGTTGGAACAACTGGATGGGACGTGGGTACCGTCCGCAAAATAAAACTAAATTCGGTGTTAAATTATTTTTCTATAATAAATAAATAGCAGGAGACGTTGCTAGGCGAAGTGATGGCAGGTGGAGTAAGGTTGCAACAGAGTGGTGGCCTAGGCAAGGGAAGCGGAGCGTTGGTAGTCCAGCCGCAAGATGAGTCGACGATATTGTCACCGTCGCGGGTCTAGACCAGATTGGCACAGGACCGAGGCAGATGATGGGAAAAGAGAGATGTCTATACCCAGCAGTGGGATAAAGAAGGCTGTGGATGATGATGATGATGAATAATAAATGAATATCGTAACACATTTCACACAGTGCCATCTAGTCCCAAACTAAGCAGTATGTGCTATGGGAACCAGATAACTGATAGAATACTTATATACTACTATTTTTACTGTAAATACATACAGAACACACAGGCACAGAACAAACATTATTTTATCGTCGCACAAATTTTCTAGTGGAAATCAAACAAATCAAATCAGATATTCTGCCGCTAAGCAGTAGTTTGTAAACATAACTGTGTTACGGTTCAAGTGTACTGTAGCTAGCAATATTACAGAGCTAAATAAGACTCACTGTCTAACGTCTCTAAAGTAATTCCCACCCAGGATAAATATTTTGTGATAAAAAAAATGTTTGTTCTGTGTCTGGGCGTACTGTATGTATTATAAGTATGTGGTTATAAAAAAAAGTATTTAAGTATTCTATCAGTTATCTGACTACCATAGTACAAGCATTGCTTAGTTTGGGATCAGATGGCGCTGTGTGTTGTGTCCTACGATATTTATTTATTTAATAAAGAAAACGCCAAACCAGCGATGCCTTGCGCTTTGTTTTTAACTCAAAGTTCTGGATAACTCAGCAATGATAATGGGCATATGTATGTTACATAATCAGGTCGTTTCGTTCGCTTCATAACTTTTAGACAAAAAAATATATATTTTAACATTTTTATGCTAACCCTTCTAGAATATATCGTGGGAAAATTGTAAATCATGTAAATTCAAGAAGTTGTCCGTAATGTTTGTAACCGAGCTATGAGCTGAGCAAGTATAGCTACGTATGCACCTAATTGCATCGTATTAAGTACTATATTCGTATTTAAGTTTGAGACGTGTGGAAAAGTACTTATGTGTTGTAAAGCGACACGTTTCGTTGCTTGAATGTCAATGTACGGTGTCAATTTTTGTTGTTTCCGGACATAAAGTGACAAGTTAGCTTTTCGTGTCTAGTAAACGTTTTGAATAAATCGTAGGTACTTTTATGTTTTAACATCTAGTTTTTTATAATTTCATTCTTCAATTTATCTATCAGACAATTATAGAATACCGAGAGGAAAGAAAAGGAGGATAAGTTGATTGGTAGCGATGATAGCACAGTGGTTATCGCGGTCGATTTACACGCTGAAAGTCGTAGGTTCGAACCTCCAACAATGAGCTTGAGCTGCCGGTGAAGGAAAACATCGTGAGGAAACCATAGCACAGTGATAGGGTACTTTGTAGTAGGTACGCTAGCTACCACCCGCAAGTTGAAAATCTCCCGCCGAGCATCTAACGGTGTGTTCTGGCAGCCTCACTTAAGAGCCAGTTCCATTCCAGGCTAGGTGTGCTTTACCATCTTCGATCACACCTTCACTTAACATCAGGTGAGCTGTGGTCAAACGCCTAGCCTGTCAATCATTAAAAAATATTAAAAAAAACCGGTGTGATGGCGGTCAAACGTAAGCCTATTACTTATTTAAAAAAGAAATTGTAGTTGTTTCTATCACATCCTGAAAGTAATATGCTGGTATACTATTATGCTAGTATAATAAACGTTGTGCGGATAGCCCTTGTACTATAAGTATTCTTGCGATTCCTGTTAGATGCTGACGTAAAAGCTACACGATTGCGAATCTTAATACGCAAGCATACGGTATGCGTTCGCATTGCTATTTTGTAAGTTTCAACAGGAATTACCATAAGATACCCGTAGTACGGGGGCAGGACACCGTTGCGTCCTATATATCGATCCGTTACTAACGGGTAGCTTCCGAGGACGCCGACACCTTTTAATATCTCTTCTCGATAATATGCGGAAAGTGACAGTATTTTTTATGTAATAAATAAATTTATTTTCTAGCTTATCTAAGTCAACAACTTTAAAGAACATGTACATGTTTTATGTTGAGCAGTTTCATATGGCCCTCTGACCACTATTGTAACAAAACTATAGTTGTTGGAAAGTATCAGAAAAACAATAAAAATAATCACATATTTGCAAATTCGCATAAAGCAAAACATCTTTTTTCTTTGTTTGTACTACGTTTTGGTTTCACACGATTTCAGATTTACTTGTCATAATATTGACTAAGTATAGTTAACTTAGGTAAATCTTTCATTTATTTGATTTTTTTTTTTTGTTTATTCAACAAAAAAAAAACAAATAAATATCATGCCAATAATCTACTGTTTTATTCAAGCAATTGTAATTTACCGCAAATAAAGACTAAAATAAATGCTTGTAGCTGTGATTTCACTATAAAATTATGCTCCATTTGTCCATAAATGGAAAAATCTATTTGTATGGAAATCGAACCACCTTAAGAATGATTTGTATCTGCGTCGTACATAGCTGTAATCATGTTATACCACGGAGCGTATTATTCACGGAATGTAACATAATAATCATGTGTGAATACACACTGTGGCTGCCCATAAAACATACTTTCTCATAGTTGGCAGAATCCGCCGGCTACCGTTCATAAAGTATAATTATATTTACTAAATGTAACCACAGGAAATGTCTACAACCTCGCACGCTGTACCCTCGCTTACATCATTATATGAGTGAAATAGTCTTTCACGCTACGTAATGTCCAGTTCTGTGGTAAAGTAATGAATTAACTAATACTACTAAGTAGTACTACTACGTAGCTACGTCTAATTAAAGGTTTTTAACTTGAGGGAACTTTTGATAGCTAGCCATCCGAGTACTTTAAAGTACCCTACCACCATTAGACAGCCCTGTTGGCTCATTGGTAGCATGTCTGCTTCAAGAGCCGCGGGGCGTGGGTTCGATTCCCACCCAGGACAAGCATTTTGTGATTTACAAATGTTTGTTCTGTGTCTGGGTGTACTGTATGTATTATAAGTATGTATTTATAACAACAAAAAAAAACTATTTAAGTGTTCTATCAGTTATCTGACTCCCATAGTACAAGGTTTGCTTAGTTTGGGGTCAGATGGCGCTGTGTGTTGTCCTATGATTTAAAAAAAACTATGCTATGGTTTCCTCACGACGTCTTTCTTCACCGTATGCTCAAGTTCATTGTTGGGATTTGAACTCGCGTGTGGTCCTAGCGCTCCAACCAATGAGCTATCATCGCTACAAAAATATATTACTATTTACTATACTATCGATTTCAAACTAGTTTTACGTATAATTAAGTAAACGTATTATTAATTTTAATAGCTCTGTCTATAATTAGATACATATTTACTGACCCATATTATACTGCCGTCCTCATTCGATTGGCAAAAACAAGCAATTTGAATATGTTGAATTAAAGAAATGTCTTGTAAAGCACCTTATAAAGCAATTTGTATTCTATTCAAATCATTTATAATTTAAAATCAATAACTCGGTAATGAATGTGTTACAAAGCCATATTTTTATCATGAGACGTTTCTAATTTTAGTTTATTAACATTAACTTAACTCAGTAACAAACAACAGTTATAAAAAGCGTTATATTTTTGACAGTGCCGTGTGTTCGTAGCAATTAAGTAACAATTTGTGTGTTTCCCGTTACAAATTGATATTATTTTTTCGTTAACATTCTTGCCGTGTTGAGAGTTCAAATATCTGTGTACACAAAAAGTTTTAACCGGGCATGTGTCTACTATAAGCTAAGCTATGCGATTGGTCTTAGAAAGGGTCGAAGGGTCAATCGAGATTTTCAAGTACCTACTAGAAATTTTTTATCTTATTTCATGACTTTTGATAGGAGTTAAAAGCAAATCACTATCACTATACTGTTCTTGAAACCAAAGTCACATTTGTCTGACAGGCTAGGCGATTTGTCACAGCTCACCTGATATTAAGTAAGTTTGATCGAAGATGGTAAACACACCTAGCCTGGAATGGAACTGACTCTCAAGTGAGGCTGCTGGAAGCACACCGTTAGATGCTTGGCGGCAGATTTTAAACACGAGGGCGGTAGCTGGCCAGCAGTGTACTAGAAAGAACCTACTCTACGAACATGTTATGGTTTCCACACGATGTTTTCCTTTACCAGCAGCTCGAGCTCATTGTTGGGGTTTGAAGCCATGCCCTTTGGCGCGCGAACCGACCGCGCAAACCACTGAGCTATCATCGCTACAAAATTATAGCCAGTAGAAAGACAGTCAATGAGTTAAGATTCATCTTATACATTCTGTCAGTGTCAAGTATTTCATAATTCAAGTGGCTCAACATAAAATCAAGTAAAATAGGTAAATATTCGCAGTCACACAAAGTCACGGTCAAGTCCAGTATATGCCCTAGTAAAGTATTAAGCCGGGAAGCTTCTACAGAGTTATGTAAACAACACTACTACATTCAAAAACAAAATTAGGATAATAATACAATGCAGCGGCATGTCTTTGCGCGTTCCCGCTAAAACTCCAAAGTTCAACTTTCATAGCTTTGATAGCATCGTATCGTAGCGTGTTGTGTACAACACACCTCTAGTGTACAAACAGCTCAATGTTGACAGCGGGCGTACTGCGGACGTGCCTGAGGGCCGGATACGCGCCCGTGACCGGAAGCCCCCCTTTCATCTCCACTCTGAGAATGACCACGACCAATCCCGTGCGCCAGTGTAACGCAGTGAACCGGTTCCATACAAGCTGTGAGAACGGACACCCACACTAATGCGATTTTATAGAGATTTGACTTTGACTGCCCTTTCAGGTCATAAGTAATAAAAAAAAAAAGTAAAAAGTATATCTGTTTTAAGAGCTGTAGGGCGTGAGCTCAGGGCAAACATATTCGTGCATAAATGTTTGTGCTGTGTCTGGGTGTTCTGTATGTATTAGATATAAGTATGTATTTACAACACAAAATTATATAAGTATTATTTAAGTTAACTGGTACCCATAGTACAAGCTTTGATTAGTTTGGGGCTACATGGCGCAGTGTGAAACTTCCTTGGATTAAAAAAAAATGAATCAATAAATGGGTTAAGTCTTAGATTCTTTAATTATTTTTTTAAAGCCACACAAAGTAGGTACGTCCTAGGCGAGTCCGGTCATGCTCTAGAAAAGTAGTGTCATTAAAACTAATACTTGAACACAATTTTTTGAAAATAATACAATGCAGCGCAGCGATGTGAAATTTCCGCGTTCCCGCCAAAACTCTCCATATGTTATTAGGAATGATGTGGTAAAATTAGGTTTCATATATATCGGAAACTGTAGAACCTTAGATACTGTTTATTCCGATCATTCTGTGTCCAATCTCTCGGCCGCAAGGAATTTTTCTACGCGACTGCTCACTGGATATTTGACAAATACCTAAGAGGCGAACTTTTTTCGAGGCTTTTTTAGTTTCCTTAGCGTGTTGCGGATACGGTTTTTGCGATTTTGGAATTTTGTTCCGGTAATTGGGCATCATCCGATATTTTTGTTGATAGCGGAAAACTAAGAACAGACAGGTGTCGTAACTTTAGAAGGCTCTAATATATTTATGAACTTTTTTTATATAAAAGTATTGAAACAAACGAAATTGCTCTGCTAACGGTACAATATATCACCTAACCATGACCATCCCAGAAGTTTAAGAAACAAAACAAAGTCGAGGGCATCACTTCTTTGGCGATCGTAAATTTGAGACATTACATAGATCGTTAATCTCAAAACACAGTAATATCGCTTATCATGCTGCTGTCACTGATTAGGCCAATCTGGGGGGCTTGTAGCACTGCATCATCGCATAGTCCTACCCCTCCCCTGTTTCGAGGAACAAACGAAACTTGGGAATCTTATCACACTAAAAACCGTTTTTTTTTTACTTTTGTAAAAGTTCATTTTGAATGTTCACGGTTTACATCTAGTTTATTTCCGCTTAACAGTCGTCCCAGTTCCAACAGTGATGAGGACTTAAATTAAACTAATTTTAATTTTACACTGCTTATTAATTAAAAACCTAATCTTACTTAAAATCTAGAACTCATAAACGTCGCTTGGTCGAGACTCAGTCTCGACCAAGCGCTCGAAGAGTCAACACGTCCTGAGGATGCCTCGTGTAGAGGTGAAACACGTGTCGACAAAGTGGTTGCTGCAGAGAGGAGGATTTTTGATTATTTTAATTAGATTTTTTGTAGTTTTAATTTAATTTTTGTCAAATTAAGTATATTTCTAAGTTTATGAGTTCTAGATTTTAAGTAAGATTAGGTTTTTAATTAATAAGCAGTGTAAAATTAAAATTAGTTTAATTTAAGTCCTCATCACTGTTGGAACTGGGACGACTGTTAAGCGGAAATAAACTAGATATAAACCTTGAACATTCAAAATGAACTTCCGCAAAGTAACGCCTGAATCAATCAATTAATTTTAGTAGTTATTATTTTAAGTTATTTTATTTTAGGTCAATTCTTGTGTGTTTATTATATCTGATTACTGTATAAGTCGATTAAAAGTACCTTGATATTTATGTATGTACCTATATGTAATATTCAAGAAAACAAATTAATTTTATATATGTACATATTATCTGGTAGTCTTATCGAAGTAGGTTTAGTGGCATGGGATCTACAGCTATCTGTTGTATATCACCTCTGTGCTATTTTTATATCACTCCTAATGGCTTTTATTATGAGATATAACTGAAATTTACTTCCCTTATTTATCTAAATACACTAATTTTTGAGGATATAAGAGAATAAAGTAAATAAACCAGGCCCATCTACTTGATGCTTTGCTCATCACCGACCCGTCCCGGCTTCGCACGGGTACAATGTAGTTACGAATGTGGTGCATATGCATGTATTATACATATAAACCTTCCTCTTGAATCACTCTGTCTATTGATGGAAACGGCATGAAAATTCGTTGCGTAGTTTGAAAAACCTAAGCGTACAGATGGCAGGAAGCGACTTTGTTTTATACTATGTAGAGATTTTCTTTCCAAGTATCGCGGTTGTTTAATCCGTTAATTTCTCCTTCCAGGGAAACTGTACGCGGCACTGAGTCGTCGCGGAGGGCGTGTAGTGGGCAGCGATCTGCAGAGCGGCTCGGCTTCCTTCAGGGTCCAGGCGCTACTGCCCGTGGCTGAGAGCTTCAAGTTTGCGCTCGAGTTAAGAACGCATACTTCGGGACTCGCTGCGCCTCAGCTACTCTTCAGCCATTGGGAGGTTAGTAGTAATTATTTTTTATTTATGGTAAAAATTAATGAGACCATCTACTTGAGGTGAGGTCTACTCCTGCCCATATACGCGTATATCGACATCCCTTTGGGTTCAGTGGTAGAATGTCTGCTTCAAGAGCTGAAGGTCGTGGGTTCGATTCCCACCCAGGACAAACTTTGTGGTACAAACAAAAGTTTGTTGTTTGTACTGTATGTATCATAAGTATGTATTTACAAAAAAAAAGTATTTAAGTATTGTATCAGTTATCT
The DNA here is from genome assembly GCA_905404145.2 of Biston betularia. Taxonomy (NCBI): domain Eukaryota; kingdom Metazoa; phylum Arthropoda; class Insecta; order Lepidoptera; family Geometridae; genus Biston; species Biston betularia. The sequence continues at coordinate 6,422,281 of FR989877.1, forward strand.
GACTTCCATAGTACAAGCTTTGCTTAGTTTGGGGTCAGATGGCGCTGTGTGGCATGTCCTACGATATTTATTTATTTATTTATATAGAAGTTTTTCCACGATGATTTCCTAAACCGAAAACCCAGTGATTAAGTGGAAATAAAACTAAAAGGCTATTATAAATGCAACAGTTTAGACATTAAATGTTGGTTTTGGAATGTTGTCTAGCTTATTTCCTATAAGTTACGCTATTTGCGTTGCCATTTGCTTCGAAATCTATCTCAGTTTCAACGTGAAGAAGTAACAAACACAGACAAACATTCACGTTTAAATTATTTATTATTGTGATAGCCCAGGATCTAGTCTTCGCGATCGCGAAAGACTACCACGGCTACCACTATCAAAATTCAATTCTCTCTCGTTTTTGTTGTAGGTGATAGACATAGACCCGTTCTGGCGGCCCCGCACTGAGGAAGAATACCTCCACTGGGGTGAAAAGTGGGACGGCGTGAACCGCGCCAAGGCTTACATGGACTCGGTGCGCTCGCGCAAAGGACTCGCCACTGACAAGCAGCTTGTCCAGCATGGAGAAAAACAGAGGACGCTCTCCAAAAATAAATAGACTAATAGATGACGAATATACGGCAGATGTAGATGGAAACCATTCAACCAAATTCCACCAACAAAACAAATTCAATCAACCTTCTTTGTTTTCAACATTTCTTCCATTTGTAGTTTTGTTTAACTTTATAGGAACTCACATTTAATTGGGTCGGGTACTCCTGCCTCCGTACTGTGGCACTTACGCCTGGCTTTTCCGTGAGCGCCTTGAAGGAAACGCAAATAAGCTTCCGAATTGTGAGACAAATTAATATAGTTTTGGCTATCACGCAGTGATATTTTTTATTTTCAAAGTGTGTTACATAGATATCTGTCGCGCACGCGGTTTTATGACTATTTATACATTTCTATTTAGCTAATATGCAAATTATAAAATCTAAAAGTAAGTTTAACTGTGTCAAATAGCCATTTAGAATTTTGTATTTATTATTTAGAAAGTACCGTTACTACAGCTACGCAATAGCTATATAGCGATAAGTGTTGAAACAATGTTACATTGTTACTAATATTGTACGTAGGTACAAAGTCTACAGAATTTGTGATGTATTATAAATTTGTACGAAACTATAAATTATAATTGTTATACTTAACATATTTTGTTATTTGCATATTTAGGTTGTAATAAAATTACTAAAATATGTCAGTGACCATTTGTTTCATTTCACTTATAACTACGTGTTAATTACGTTGCAGAGTAGATCGCTAAACTGAGATAGCGAAACGCATCTGATGTGTACCCACGAACTACATGACCTAATCTTGACATCTTCTTTTTTTTTTATGTAAAAAGTAATGAGACGATCGAGACGCTCTCCTGATGGTAGGAGATAACGCCTGTCCATGACCATTGCAGCGATACACAGAACTTTAAGTAACAAACCAAAGTCCAGGGCATCACTGCTTTGACGCTCATTACTTTTGAGACTTTTGATAGAGTTAGTCTCAACAGCCCAGTAATTACGCTAGCTGCAGTACCCTTCAAACCGGAACACAGTAATGCTTACACACTACTGCTTAGCGGCAGAATAACTGGTACTGCGGTGGTACCTACCTAGACGACCTCCTGCTAAGGAGATCTACCGTCATCGCCGTTTTACAACAACACAACCAGACGCTCGACCAAAAGACACCCTCTTACAGTGGAAATTCGATTTAAACGTGTTTTAGAACCGCTGTGTGAAACTCATTGCCAGCGTCTGTTTCCAACTAAATACAACCCTGCTGTTTAAGAAAAACGCGAATAGGTAGGTACTTCCTAGGCAAACATACTCCATTTTTGACCACATAGCTTTCCATCAAGTGGTATCGTGGCCAAACGCATGCCTAGTCCGATGTAAAAAAAGTTATTTTTAACAAGTGGTAGAACTTCTTAGCTTCTTCTTCCTTCCTTTCCTTACCTTCCTGACCTTTTTAGGAGGTCATTTAGGTACTTTAAAATATTGCACCACCAAGCAATAGTATTCTAATCGAGATTCTGTGTATACTCTGTGCCGTTCTGTAGAACACTGCAGTTAGCAAGATTATAGGGACAACCTGTACTAACTATCGATTATCTCAAAATAATGAGCACTACCGCAGAGATACCCTGCACTGTTTTGGTACTCAAAGTTGTGAGTACCGCTGCAATGGTCATTAACAGGCGTTATGTCTTATCATCAGGAGAGCGTCTCGTTCGTCTCAGAGACTTTTACATTCAAAAGTCTAGAGGACTGTGGTGATCATTGGTTACGGAAACTCGGTCGTTGTCCTACGTGAGTGATATACACAGCGATGCAACGCGACGTGACGAGAAAATACCATCAATCGCTGTCGATGACGCGCGACGTCCCAAAAACCAGTTTATGCGGTCCCGTACTCGTACGCAAGTCGTTTTCTGTCGCTTACGTAGGGCAATATGTAAAAGAGGTTCATTGAACAAAAACAACACTATTCCTTGAATTAACTCATCTATCTATTTATTTACAATAAACAATAAACGAATCACAAATTTAAACAAAAATATACATAAAAAACATAAAATTACATTAACAATTCCTACGCGGTAGAAATAAATTAAGTTTCTATCATCGCTCTAATGAGCTACAACTTACATAAAATATTAATTTTATTGCATGTACTCTTAACAGAATATATTAAAAATTGCGCACAATGAGGATTATTTTAAAATATATGTGAATGTCATTGGACAGATTCTGATCTTTCGCACTCAAAAATATTTAAAACATTTATATTAGAAACTATAAAATAAATTTACAGTAGATATAGCTTCATATTAATGTAAAACCCATAACAGACGATGCTACAATAAAACAATACATTGTGCAAAGAACCGCAGACGGTGGCTATGCTATAATATACGTACATGTCTATGCGGTCATTAGCTCTGCGACCGTCGTTGATCTTGCTATACAGAGATATGCCTTGCTATATCTGTTCATATATTTTGATGACATAACAGCCCCGTCTGTGAGCTTTTAGCTCATTTGGTAGTGTATAGCTGTCAGGGCGTGGGTTCGATACCCACTCCCCGTTTGTTTGTACGTAATTATTTACAAAAAAAAAACGAAGTATTCTATCAGTTATCTGGTTCCCAGAGTACAAGCTTTGCTTAGTTTAAGGCTAGATGACGCTGTATGAAATTGTTCTAGAATATTTATTAAAACCATTACTAACGTAGTTACTCGTATTACGATTGTAGCCTACTTTATGATTTGAACATGTTTAACGCTGGAAATATATAGCTTTAAATATTTTGTTCACGAACATCATATTGAAACATTATACGACCTAATCGCGTAAACGTCAACTGGAACTTTTTTTTTTTTTTTTTTTTTTTTTTTACATTGAATAGGTTCGCGCTTGACCACATCCTGCCTGATGTGAAGCATCGATGCGGTCTAAGATGGAACACGCTTACCTAGAAGGACATATTTTGACAGTATGTTCGTACGAACAATAAGACGCAAGCATCGTTTATATTTCGCAATTGTCTATTTAAATGTAATTTCATATAAAATTAAATAACTTCACATTCAACAAAAGTAAAATAAACAATTTTGAAAGTTATTAATTTGGTTTCAGAAAAAAATACCTCCTACATCTTAAAATGTTCTTACTTTTTCAAAGCGGCTAATTTTATACGCATAAATATATTTTTTTATATAAAGTCAACAAAGAATACAAATATTAAAAAGTCATTTTTTTTTAACACACTACTTGATGGTTTCTATCAATTTAATCTATATAACTAGCTATATGGCTAGCTACTGTAACTTAATGTATTACAGATACAAGAATAAAATAAAAATATTAACTGTACTTAATCTAGCTATATTGTACAAACTTTTCTCTATAGCATAATTTTCGGGACTTTTTTTATGAAAATGATTTGTAAGAACACCACATTTAATGATTTTTAGTAGGTATTTCATCTAGTGGTTCGGTATTGATTCCAAAGGCATGTATATTACTGAAAATCAACAAACTTAACACTTATGTAAATTATTGAGGTAAATAATTGTTTTCATTTGCGTGGTACAGCACAATCTAGACTACAAAATAAAAAAAATATATATTTAAAAATCAGTTTTATATAACTTTTAACACACATGCTCGTTAACGTTTGTACAATTGTTTTATACAATAAACATTGGTATTCTTTTTTAAGTTTTCTTAAGACACTGTTCGGCAAATCTTTTTCATAAAACTAAAAGTCCCGATGGTATTAACAATTCTTATGTAAGTTGTCTTTGGCAAATACCGCTCCGTGACTCCTGGACAAATAGTTAAACATGAATGAAAACAAATTCAATCTTGAGCCATAGGTTTTAGAATATAATTTACTATGATAAACTACTTCATTAGCAAGATGATCATGGTTTTGCCACGAAAATCTATCTCTCACTCAATAAACATCCATCTAACTCATGCTGCAAGGTGAAGTGATTTGTCAGCTTCTCGCTGACGAGAAATATCATATGCGAAAACGAGACATCATATAGCTAAAACGCCTATTGGACGATTTTGAATACGACTGTTCGATTTTTAACGATTGAGCTACAATTTTTGTATTTTCGTGCCGCGTCGGTTCTCGTTTGCACCGTTGGCAACGTAAGTATTGTTGCAGTAATCCGGACTATTTTCCTGTGCTGTAATATAAACTGATGGCTCTAACTTGCAATGGTCATTATTTATGATTTTAAAACCACGTCGCTGCATTGCATTGTCTTATTTTCCAAAAATTAAATTTATTTTTGAGTGTTTATTTCTAAAAATATTAACGTTTTATTTATATTTACGTGCATGAACGTGGGAAAGTGACACAATAGGGTAAAACATGTATTTCCATGTTGCTTCCAAAAAGTTAAAGTAGTCACTGCCATATTAGGGCATGATCGAACTTGACTCATCAAATACTTACTTGAAAACATCTTGACACTGATAAAATACAGAAAATGCAATGCCAGAAACGAAAAAAAAAGACTGCGTGAAAGCATGACAATTTTCAGTTTTTTCTTCAAAACAGGCTTGGCACGAACCGCCATATGGCCAGAAAATAAATTTTGATATTGTCTACGACAAAGGACGTTTGCTTAACAAATTCAAAAATGACGCAAATAGACTTATATTGTTTTTATTGGGAAGCAATCGTTGAATCAAAGTGTTCCACTGTAAACGATACGCAGAACGACAGTGGAAAGTGTTTTCATCAAGTTTTAAAAGCATCAATCACGAAACGATGACGCATTCTCGAGCATTTAATGTTGAATTGAAAATAAATCTACAACCGCTTTGGCACTGGTAACCTAAATATACACAACAAAATTAGGTCTTTTAAAATAAACTTTGAGGCTTAGCCCTTTCAGATAAAACTCATTTTAGCGTGACCTTATCAAAAGTAAGCTTTAAACCAGTAACAGATAACTAATACAAAAATATAACATAGAACGCAAAGATTATTTACTTTTGTTCATTTAAAATACATTCGTTAACAATTTACTAGCAAATAACTAATTTACATATTTGGTAAACACGGCTTTAAAATAAGATTTATTATATTTTTTTAATTTAAAACTTTACATTTTATTTTATACAGCATTTGTTTTATATATATCTCGCAAAACGACTAGATGTTAATTTCATTTTAAAAGATTTATTTTACTAATAAACGTGCAAAATTTTTGGGCATTTTATTAATGTGCTGTTTTGATTCAAGTCTGTACAATTATAATGCCAAAAAAAAACATGAATAAATTGATTAAATCCGTACTAACTTAACTATTAAAAATATCTCGTAAATAGATAATCACTGGAATTACAACTGAAATTTTTTTCCACGTCCTAAGTACTGACCAATACAAAAATTATAACTAAACCCTTGAGCTTTACCGAAGACTAGAACATTAACTTAACTTTTAATTACACCAACACTACATTAAATTCATTTAACTATCTTAAAATGATTTATAACAGGGTTTACTTAATAACTTTTAATTTACTGACGTACATACATTATTGTTTACACTGACCACAATGCAATTTATATTACTCGTATATCCAGCAGGTTAAATCTATTTAAAATTTATTTTATTTATTTAACTACCACGTCAGACGTTAAGAGTCTTATAAATCCTACTTAAAGTTAAACAATGCTCAAAATAGTCAATCAACTTCTCACGTCACGCGTAGATATGAGACAAGCTACTTAAAGAATAGATTAACTTTAAGTAATTTTTGTAAGTCTTTTTTATTTCAAAGTAACGAAACGCTTTCCTGGAGGTTATAGAAAAAGCCTTTATAAATATCTTGATAAAACCTGCATAATATAATACGCCATGTATGTGTACTTGCCAACCCGCATTGGGTAGTGATGGTATGTCCCAATCGCCTTTCGAGGGTCCGGTTCCCAGCAGTGGGATGTTAAAGGCTGACATAATACAATGAATAATTTACCATCTCCTTAGTCAGTGTAAACTATACATAGGTATTAATACAAACTGAACAAAATAATAAACAAATTACAGAAATGTCATTACGTGTTGGCAAGAAGTAAATATGTATATTTTTGGCAAACCATTTCCAATGACAAGCGAAAGGATCATGGCTAGACCCATTGTGATTGAACTTTTTACGATCGAAAGAGGAATGTTGGCTTATTCTTACCTAACGCTAGCACCACTGCCTATATATTCCACATTTGCATTTTCGTAATTTTTTTAAAAATACAACAAGAAAACTACATGCGAATCTTAAACAAAAACACGTAGCATCACTGCTCGGACACCAACGTTTTTGTATCACAATTAACAGTCGACCTTATCCTCTGATAAATTAAAATCCATTTGCATTGCCATTACTACAAACTGGAACAATTGTCAAGCGCTGTCTTCAGAAATACAATAATTTTTTTAAAGCGCTAGAAATGCAATTTTTACACACGCACTATTTGTTCCGCACTGGGTTAGAATTTGACGAATACAAAATTGCAAACGTGGATTATACCAACACTACAAAACATTTCAAAACACCCGTTCCTACTAACCCTACCGTGTTTGACACAATTATATGACATAGAAATGCCTCACAGACAATTAAATACATTGTGGTGTTGAAATATTTTTCGCTGTATGTCTTGCATGCCCTATGACATATTTTATCATAGATAACACTAAGTAGCTTCTTAAATTTACTTAGATGGGTCAACAATAGTTTGGACATGCCGAAATTTTAACTGACCACAATCTTAAAAAAAAAAAAATTACAAAAAAAAAACGAAATAAATTTACCACTTTAGCACAAAGCAAGGAACAAAAGCCTCAAAGTAAAGGCTTTTATTGGTTTTCATGTCAAAACTAGAGCCTAAATTAAATAGAATATATTTGTTATTATTTTCGATTTTTTATTTTGTCTTTGTAAGCCGAATTAAAGGTTCGGCAGCCTAATTGGGAGGCCATCTGTCTTGCATTCTGAAGGTTGCCTTTTCTAAGTTATGTACGTATTGACAGTGGAACAATTTACGGAAATAATTAGTAATTTCCAAATATAATATATGCAACAAAGCTACTCAAAGAATTGTGTTTTACGTCCATGAATTCTAAGCAATTTATTTCAATTCCACAATGTATTAGTTCATGATTGATAGGTATTTATTGTTTGTTACAGAAAAATATAATAAAATATACAGACGCATCTAAAATTATAAGTTAAAACTTTGTTAGTAAAGTCGTCAGTTAAATTACTATTTACATAAGAAAATAATACCTTTTCATGGTTCATTCTTAGGAGTATACATGATATTCAGTAAACGGTAGTTTTATTTTTTAATTTATTTTGTCTACGCTTCTAGTATCGAACATCAATCGTGGATATACACTATCAGTTAAAATTTACGGGGGAATGGAAGCATTGCCATAGTCAAAAACATTCTATGTGGCCTTGAAGTTTCCTCTTTTTATATAACGGCCCAAAAAATTAAGAGTTACGTTTTCAGTTTTCATATATATAAAATATGTATGTTTCTATAATCTACCAATACTTTTTAATGCTGGATGTTATCGTAAGAATCCTAACGCAATCCAGAGTTACACTATAAACTAATATTTGAAACTAAGAAAGCAGAAACTTTCCATAAGCTAATCTATCTAAAACAGTTATGTCAAATTCTCGCGCACGATTTATGGTTACGAAAACGAGAAAGACATATTAGTTAAACAAGGCTTTTAAAAGTTTCTGAATATAACAGTGTGACAGTATCCCGATGAATTAAAACTGATGGCAGTATTCACCACCAACTACAGACCCTATAGACATCTAGACAACATCTAGACATAAGGTAAAATTAGATAAAACATTATCACAGAACTCTAAAATAAACCAATAGCACGCGAATCAATTACCGTTAAATATTAAACTTCCTTAAAACACCAGTTGATTTTCAATTTGTCCGAATTTTCATACTAAGATAACTGAATAGATAAATAAAATACAAGGTCTTGACTAATATTTGCTGCTTCTCGAAACATGACATTTGGAGTGTCAAATATGAAATGTCTATAGGGTATCAAGTTGCCTACATAATATCTACAAATACCGTACTTATGTCGTGGCGCTAAGATGCCATTTCCTCTGTACAAAGTGTTGCTAACTGAACACTGGGTCGGCAGGAACGTTTACATTTACATGGCCTGTGTTGCCCACGTCAGTTAATATAACGCCCGACAGGGCCTCTAAGGATTGACGGACCTGAAAAAAAAAACAATTAAGTGCCGGAGCCGGTAACGATAACATATGCAAACTCAGGGCATCCCTATTGTGGGAGCTAGGGCCGCAAGTATCTGTGCATGTAACAATGTTTGTGTAATAAAATGGATATAATTAAAAATAATAGTCATTTTATATTTATATTGTAAATGTATATGGATTTCATTGTTTTGACATATGTAATGATTTTGATAATAATTTTTAAATATGAATGGAAAAATGACCTGTAACTTTGGTGTTATTAATAAATGATTTGTATTTGTATTTGTATTTGTATTTGATATATTAATCCCTATTTTATTTTTGGTATTCTATTCAGTTAATTAATAAATGTTATTCTGCATCTGACAATACATGTTTCAGATCAATTACTAACCTGTAATGGGTAATACCCCAACTATTTAAGGAGTTTTGGCGGGAACGCGGGAAGAGTCGTGTCGCTCCGTTGTATTTTTTTCCAAAACTAGTGTTTGTCGAGTGTTTATGCATAAAAATGGTGGTGTTTTATTCATAAAGTGCCGAATTACAAGCGTGAGTGTGGGAAAATGATATAATGTGGTGAAACATTACTTTTCGTGTTGCTTCCAAAACTCCATCGAAGCTTTATAGTAAAGTCGCCACTACTTTACTAAAGCATGACTGGACTTGACTGACACGGACTGGACTTGACTAAGACTGGACTTTGGCCATAACTATAGCTAAGAGACAGCAGAAATAACACTTAAGATAAGGCAGTATGGCTTTACAGCTTTAGCTTGCCCGATGGGGCAAATTAACAAAAAAAAACAACTATTTAAGAATATAGTAGGTACCTACACGCCAAATACTACCTAGAATTTATTTTTAAAATGTTTGGTTCGCTGTTCCGGTTACAAGCTTGTTTTCAAAAATATTTTTTTTAACTTTTAATAAATTTTTTAATTCGAAATATTGGGTAACATAAGTATCCGGACCGAAGCTGAAAGATATGATTTTATGTTAAAAACCAATCTCAACTTGAAGGATGTAGGGTGGTGTAGCAGTGTGCTGGCTAATCCCTTATCGGAAGAGGCCAGAATACTGTTCCGCATCACCAATATTTAGATTAAGCGTAGGATATGGGAAAGATTTTGTATTTTTGTAAGAGACCAATGAGAGTGACATAGAACAAGTACCTTAGTGAGCAACAGGAGGTTAGTGGTGAGGAAGGAGTGAAGTTCGCCGGCCGCGCGCCCGTGCAGCCGCGCGCGCCACCGCACCAGCTCCGAGTACAGTTCCTCTCCCGACATGTTCACCAGGTCCTCCTAGACACAATAACATGACTATCAAATCCAATAACATCTAATGGTTGGTGGTAGATCCCCTTAGCAGGAGGTCGTCTAAGTACTATCGCAGTACCAGATATTCTGCCCCCAAACAGTGGTGTGTAAACATTACTGTGTTCCAGTTGATGGGTATACTACAGCTAGCGAAATTACTGGGCTGTTGAGACACCATGTCTCAAAGTAATTGAGCGCCAAAGCAGCGATGCCCTTGGCCTTTTTTTGTCACTCAAAGTTCTGTGTATCGCTGTAATGGTCATGGACAGGCGTTATCGCTTACCATCAGGAGAGCGTCTCTTACGTCTCTATACTTTTACATAAAAAAGTAGCGACGTGCATTCACATTCCAACAATGAGCTCGCTGTTGGTGAAAAAAAACATCGTGAGAAAACCATAGCGTGGTCAGGAACTTTCTACTACATACCTGTCTAGCTACTTTCACGTTGAAATATACCGCAAGCACCAAACGGTGTGTTTTTGCACAAATGCCGCAGAAAAAAATCTATTTTAATTCAAATACTCGACATTATAATTTTCAGCGATGACCCCACATTATTTTTATGAATAAAATAGCTTATGTTTTAATAAAGTCACCAATGACATTTTTAATTTGATGTAAATGTTTTGAGTAGTTAAATAAAACTCAGTCAAAAATATAGCCCATAGATTTCTAATAATCTTGTTTCTTCGCACTAAAGCGGGTGGAATCTAATTTTGTTCTGGCATTAGGTCCCGCTCTTTATGTGCAGCAGGATGAGTGTCGAAGAAAGCACAGCAAAATAACTTATAATGCACATTAACTTAAATAACTTACCGGCGGTTGAAACCTGGCCAAGTAAAGTCTATACGATAGCCATAAAGCGGTCAATGTGAGGCACGCGGCTAAAAATATAAGAATGGCGTGCCAGTGCGTCGCGCGACGCTTCGGCGCAGAACTGCCCGTAAGCAATGCTGGCTGGATCACAGCCGCACCCGCCGCTAGAAAAAAAACATTTTCTTAATTTTTGGCATCACACTTTTACATTCGTTAATATTAAACTGCCCTATTAGTTCAATTGTTAAACGTACGAGAGTTGAAGGGCGTGCGTTCGATTCCTACCCAGGACCAACATTAATATTATATTAATAAAATATAACTTTATTATACACCAAAACAAATCACAACAACATACAAATATACACGTTTGTTCGTTGTAAAAAAAGTATTTAAGTGTTCTGTCAGTTATCTGGTTCCCATAGCACAAACTTTGCTTAGTTTGGGGCTAGATGGCGCTGTGTGAAAATGTCCTACATTTTTTTTTGTTTAAGTAAAATTACCTGACACGTAATATTCACCTGAGGTAACGATGGCTTCTGGCTCCCGCCTCGCTGGCTGTTCGGGTGCGTCAAGGCGGTCACCGCCAGCCGAGCTGCTGTCGTCCTCAGGAGAATATTCTGATGCGTCTAATTCCACTTCCGATGCTCGAAGATCCTACAACAGAAAACACTTTCATACATATACGCCAGACACACAAGTCTGCATTTTTTTTATGCGTGACAGGCTAGACTTTCGACCATAGTTTTCCTAATGTTAAATTACGGTGTGGTCGAATGAAGTATATAGCCTGGAAAGGAGCAGGCTCTCAATGGAGGCTGCAAGAACATTTTTAGGTGCTTGAAGGTAGGTTTGTTAACTTGAGTGTGGTAGCTAGCCAGCTGAGTACTAGGAAGTACCCTTCCACCACGGTATGGTGTTCTTTTCAAGCTTATTGTTGGAATTTGAATCCACGCCCATTCAGCGTGAGATCCGACCGTTCTAACATCCGAGCTATCATCGTCACAGATGCTATCAAAAAGTAGGAGAACACTTCCCCCTTTTTTGTAGCTTAGGTACTGTGCTTTACTAAATAGCACTCACTAGTTTAGAAGCCCGTAATACGTTACAAACGTACGTCATGAATTTGTAAGTCGAATCTAGCAATAGTAACGACTTGCACACAACCCGTTACAATTCCGTGCAAATACCCACCATACTAGAGATTATTCGTGCAACCCTATCTTCGTTATAAAATTCCTCAATTTTTTTATAACTTACCTGTGTTTTACTCGGCAGCACCAGTTCTGGAGCCCGTAATGCCTTCCACACGTGTGTCATGAGTTTATAAGTCGAATCTCGCAATAGTAACGACTTGCACACAAACCGTTACAATTCCGTGCAAATTCCCACCATATTAGAGATTATTCGTGCAACCCTATCTTGGTTATAAAATACCTCAATTTTTTTATAACTTACCTGTGTTTTACTCGGCAGCACCAGTTCTGGAGCCCGTGATGCCTTCCACACGTGCGTCATGAGTTTATAAGTCGAGTCTCGCGACAGGAGCGACCCGAACACGTGCCGCTCCTCTCTCGTGCAAACGCCGACCGCATTGGGAATTATTCGTGCGACCTTCTCTTTTGTTATCCTTAGCACGGACGTCGTTGGGATCAGTAACTGGAAACGATCAGAGTATCTTTTTAAAAGAGTGTTTTTTATTTAGAACCTATTAATTTCCCAAACTCTGTGACTTATTTGAAATTGGTTTCAGTTTAGAGTTAGATGTGCAGGATTTTAATAAAGTACTATGCGAGGTTTTAAGTTCAGGGAACACTAAGCCAAAATAGAGTATTCATCATTATGAACAACTAAAAAAGCTGTTCCATACATTTCGTCATAGATCAACAAACTTTTTTTTAAAACAGCTGATCTTTTGTCGAGATTTCAAGGTGCGTGCACAAATTGTTGCAGACAAATGTTGCAATTTGATTTGCACTAGTGTACCTACTTCAGACAAATGTTGCAATTTGATTTGCACTAGTGTACCTACTTCAGACAAATGTTGCAATTTGATTTGCACTAGTGTACTTCAAGCGCAACACACTACTTATAGCTATCTCTTTCTGTATCATACGTTCCGTATTACCTATCGCATTTGCAGTTGTAAAATTCATTTGTAATAACAACGCAACGTAATCTGAAAGCTGCTCAGTATGAACAATGAACATAGCGATTCTTTATAATGTCATTGGTTGTGGGTAGTAGTTTTTCATATGATGAGTACATATATACCTAAGACTTTGCAGCTTAGTACAACCAAGCATATAATACTATAGTCAAATATTTTAAACAATTTAGCCAGCAAAAATACAACCGTAAGAGAAGAGTCCGAAACCTATTTTAATCGCGTCGCGCCGTGTGTATATGGCCGAATATTTACAAGGTTACAAGCGTTGAGCGCAGTTTTTAATAAAAATAACCGTGCTTATACTATTTTTAAACTACAAAAACACATATTTCACTTTAACTAACGTTTCTGTTGTTGTGTTAAGCCACATGCTTATATGCGTTAGTAACTAATTACAAATTAGTCACGCAAGTGCTAAAAGGTCAGTAGGTAGGCTTTGGCCGCCGCCGGTGCTAAAATCTGAGGCATGTATTGACACTGAGATATTACTTAGCGAGTTGATAAAATTAACTAAGTATTAATAACTAACTAGTTATTATAGTTACAATACTAAAGTTGTTACTCTTACTTTTATGCGACTACGCTATAACTAGAGTTGCAGTCATCATGGTTTTAGCAGTCTTATCGTGTTTTAAAAAAAAAACTGTAGTCTATCGGCAAGGCTTTGCCATTCAGGTGTTATATAGTATAATTCCATGGCTGTTTTATAAAGTTATTTTGCCCGTAAATTGATTATGTTTGGTTAATACCATTTGTATGATTAATAATGAGGTTTTTTTTTCATTGTGGACATTATGAAAACGCAAGGAATAGCATTTATACATTTACAATTACTGTAATTAAAATGATGACATTCTAAATTAAAACGTTTTTTAATTGTGTTCGTTGTATTTGACATCACACTTTGTACATTTTGCCAGCGTCGTGTATTTCGTTTTTTTTTAAAATCGGAGTCATACAAAGTACATCAAAAATCAGAATCAAGTACGGTCATGACTTAATATAGAATTTTAATTTCAGTAGAACCTTCTACGGAGTTTAGATATATGACGAAAAGACATGTTTCAACACATCACATTACTTGGACACAATAGTATGAATAAATAAATGGATAGTATGAATGGAAGTCAGATAACTGATAGAATACTTAAATAGGTGTTTTTATAAAAATACATAATACATACTGTAATATAGCAAAACCAAATTACAAATTCATATTAATATTAGATACGTTTTCCCAATTTTGGAAGTTTATTGTAACTGTTTTGTTGGGAACAGAAAATGTTAGCACTCATCTTATATTCAATTTTTGTGAATGAAATTAAAATTTTCTGTAATATTTTGGTTAAAAAACGAAGTTGCAGCGTATTACCTTCAAATGCCGCTACGGAGGCGCGCTTTTTTATTACCGGCCAGGACTTTTTGAAGCTCTTTCCGAATAGATGGGATTAAACATTTTTAGAATTTCAATGTAGGTTTCCAGACCAGTCATGTTTAGATATCGGGTGATACGCTTAGGAGATATAAAGAGTCTCACCTTTGTTACATATCCGAAAACGTTAGAATAGAACGCGAAGTAGTTTTTCGTGATGTATAGGTGACCTTGTAGAAGGAGATCACCGACCAGCGCACAGGAGTAGTCTGAAAACAAAACAATCAAAGTGTTAATATTGAGTTTATTTATATTTGTATACAAACATAAATAATTTGTAAAGTATTTTTTTTATTTTTGTATATTTTAATTTTGTAGCCATGACAGCTCAGTGGGTAAACCATGGTTGATTCACACGCCGAAGGGCGTTGGTTCAAACCCCAACAACGAGCTTGAACTGCCGGTGAAGGAAAACATCGTGAGGTATAAACCATGGTAGGGTATTTCTAGTAGGTACTCGGCTGGATAGTTACCACTTTAAAGTTGAAAATCTGCCGCCAAGCACCCAACGGTGTATTCCGAAACTTATCTATTGCCGTATATTTTTTTTATGGTTGACAAGCATGGGTGGTAGCAAGCCACACGAATACTAGAAAGTACTCTACCACCATGATATGGTTTCCTCACGATGATTTCCATCACCGGCAGCTCAAGCTCATTGTTGGGGTTTGAACCCTCGCGCTAACCACTGGATCTATCATCGCTAAAAATATATTAGCTCTGCTAAATGAGACCAATACAATAGAGAGAAAAATAATACAATACACTGATATTCATTTTTCCCGCGTCCTCGCCAAAAGTCAAGCTTGCATTTACCAGAACGCATATTTATTAGGACCGCCGGAAAGTTCAATTGAACATTAAATTAGCTGCGAGTATCTAAAATGGAAACAAGCTAACTCTAAATAGTTATTAGATTAATGTCGCCGGACCAGAAAAGGGGCAGAAGGCCGTTCCAATAGCGCTTTATACGAGTTCTGGATTATCCTTTATCAAGACCGCCGGAAGGTTCAAATTCAAATGAATATTAGAGTTGGTAGGAAGTTGCTTCTAGTGTATGTGTAATAGGAACAAGCTAGCTAATCTAAGTAGTAATTGGGTTTAGGCCCTGTTATCTGTAGTAGAAGCACGTTTGTCACTTCAGTCAATCATCAGTCTAATGATGTGGAGAATAGGGTCTCATTTAGCGGAGCAAATGATAGCGTAGCGATGATAGCTCAATGGTTAGTGCAGTCGGTTCACACGCCGAAGCTCATGGGTTCAAACCCCAACAATGAGCTTGAGCTATGGGTGAAGGAAAACATCGTGAGGAAACCATAGCATGATGGTAGGGTATTTTCTAGTACTCGTCTGGCTAGCTTTCACTCTCAAGTTAAAAATTTGCCGCCAAGCACTAAAAGGTGTGTTCCGACAGCCTCACTTGAAAGCCAGTTCCATTCCAGGCTAGGTGTGCGTTAACACATTTTTTTTTAATAAATAAATATCATACATTACACACAACGCCATCTGACCCCAAACTAAGCAAAGCTTGTACTATGGAAGTCAGATAAATGATAGAATACTTAAATAGTTTTTTTTTGTTGTAAATACATACTTATAATACATACAGTACAGTACAATACAATACAGTTCGACACCACCGTTACTTAAGCTCAGATGAGCTGTGGACACTTAGCTTGAAAACCTTAAAAAAAAATAAAGGAATTGAAAATGATGAATTACGTGTGCCATTTTAAAAATAACATTACAATGGCACGAAACATCCACTACCAAATATAAATCCAACTTGAAATATTTAACGCTGCGGCATTTATAATGTACCATATAAATAGAATTCTCGGATAAATTATATTTGACATATGTCTATTAAAACTATTTCACCAATCGCGTATAAAAATTATATCCGTTTGATAGGAGTTAACAAGAACATTTTATAATGTTAGTTAGTGTTACCCGGTACATGTTTTCGGGATTAAATGTAGCCTATGTGTTATGTGTATCCAGAGTCTCAGCTACCTCCATACGAAATTTTATCCAAATCCGTACAGTAGTTTTTGCGTGACAGAGGAACAAACATCCATATACCAAATTTAAAGTCGTTATTTTTTTGATAAATAGTCCAACAGGAACCTTATATTTTCCTGAAATAAAAAGTATTCTATATGTTAATCTAGGTAATAAATTAGGTATATGTGTGTGTTAAATTTCATCCATAGCCATTCCACAAACATCTAAACATACAAACTTTCACATTTATAATATTAATAGGATATATGATTGTCAATGGAAAGAAATTTGAAATTACATTATATTATTAAAGTACTATAACCACATTAACTAGTATGTACTATGTTTTTTTTTTTTTTTTTTATCGTTGACAGGCTAATTGTTTGACCACAGCTCACCTGATGTTAAGTGAAGGTGTGGCCGAAGATGGTAAAGCACACCTAGCCTGGAATGGAACTGGCTCTCAAGTGAGGCTGCCGGAACACACCGTTAGATGCTTGGCGGCAGATTTCCAACTTGAGGGTGGTAGCTAGCCAGCCGAGTACTAGAAAGTACCCTACCACCATGCTATGGTTTCCTCACGATGTTTTCCTTCACCGGCAGCTCAAGCTCATTGTTGGGGTTTGAACCCACGCCCTTCGGCATGCGAACCTACCGCGCTAACCACTGAGCTATCATCGCTACAAAATATTACTATAGTATTCGTCATTATTGTCCTGAGAGTACGCCGATATGTAAGATAGTATGCTTATAACGTTCGATTTTATCTACGATATCCGCCAGATAGCTATCAATACGGAAGCGGTGACACCGGCCATTCAAAGCTATAGTAGCATTGACCTAGTTACGGGCATGTGTTATTTTAGCCGTACGGGTGTTGGATTACGGAGTAACTATTTGTAGATTGTTAAAGTGAATTTTTAAGTCTTTATACCTATTTCCTTTTTATTTTGCTCCATGAATGTTATAAAAAGAGATAATATTTCTGCAGTTTTAAAACAAAGAAGTACAATGTAAAACTACTGCACTGTGCTCTTTGAATTTTTTATATCTTAGTTTAGACCAAAATATTTTTTATTGAGACAACCGGGACGCTCACCTGATGGTTAGAGATAACGATTTAGTTCTTTTCATAGTTTAGTAAGAAGTTTATTTTGATGGATGGTTGTAGCGATGATAGCTCAGTGGTTGGTACGATCGAAGGGTGTGGGTTTGAACCCCAACAATGAGCTTGATGAAGGAAAACATCGTGAGGAAACCATATAGGGTAGGGTATTTTTAGTACGGCTGGCTAGCAACCACCTTCAAGTTGAAAATCTGCCCATTACAAACATCTAGCTTGTCAGCCATGAAAAAAAAAGATGGTAATACATGTTATTAAAAAATACGAAGCAGACTTTCAATCAAATCAAATTCATCGATGCTTTAATTCGAATTGTAAATTAAAATTACTAATTAGAATATTTTCACCCGCTATCCTACGGGTACGGGTCTTTATTTTCGGGTTTACATACTAACCTAGGTCATTACAACATAAAGACTTTTTAGTATAAATAAGTGGTGTATTGCATTTATAAGTCACAAATTATTAAAATAAATATGTTGATTTTTATCAGTAAGTCAACTTCATTTGGAAGCAATGTCCTCTATAACGACCTTGCTGCCATAAGAGCTTATTACATATTAGTTTCTTAACATTAAATAAGACTAGAATACGGCATTTTTCGATCTAGGTTGCCAAACAAGATAGACGTTGGTTCAAGTTTCACAACTTGTTTTTGCAATGACTTTTGAATCGAAGGTCGAAAGAGCGATACAGGAAATTTTGCTGCGCGTCGATGGGAATGCCCAAACATATACGTTGTGATTAATATTTATTCCGTGGCAACCTTGGATTCGATATATATACCTAAATAATTTTGCAGTTAAATTTTGACCTCGCAGATATTTATAATTGTATTGTTAACATTGAACTAAACAAACTAATTGTTTTAAAATTTAATATAAATTAATTAACGTTGATTTTTCTAATTGAATTAAATCACAACATAAACGGAAGTACTTTAAAAAAGCATCAATAGAGCAGTTTGTTCCTCTCCTTAATTGTATACAAAAATAATCATTATCATCCGCAACCTTCCTTATCCCACTGCAATGTATAGGCCTTTGTCTTGGTATGCCATATTTTTCTTGTTAATTCAGGTAATAATTCGGGTTCTAATTCCAGGTAATAATACTATATATATATTTATATTGGGTGTAGTACCAATTTAAAAAAAATGCCCTGGCACAAGACGTATATCCTATATGTATTTGAATTAAAAAATGCACGAAAAAAAATATTTTTTTTCGCGTATTTTAGGGGCGCATTTTTGAAAGGTTGCAACGGACACATAAAAGCATAAATGTCAGCACTGGTGTGTGAGGCCTGTGTTGTTTTACAGACAAGTAGAAGCGCACATAATTTGATCAAGAAGAGTTGCCGAAGGTAAATTACCGGTGCGTACCCTATAGAGACCCGGTGCCTTTAGTCTGGCAGTCTGACCCAATCTTAAGGGTTTTTTTAAGAGTACTTACAATTGAGCACTCTCTCTTCGGGTCCGACCTGTGGGAAGTGTCGCTGGAACTTTTTCTGACGTGCCTTGCTGGGCTGCTTGCCTTCTTTCGTCTCCTCGCCCCCCGGGCCGAGACTCGACGTGCGTACCGACGGCACCGACCCAGAAAGAGGCTTGATGGCGGCCCTGGAACGTCACAATACCTACGTTTAATATAATACGTAAATACAAATCAAGCAATCGAAAGGAAACGTTTACTAGACATTGCGGTATTTAAGTAAGCGATACACGCCAATGCAATGATTCCCTGGACGTTGTTTTGTTACTGAAAGTTTTGGGTATCTATTATCATCAGGTCACATCTCGTGATCTCTCTCTCGGGTTACATCTCTTGCTTTACATTATACCTATATGTATAATGCATAGTACATACATAAAGATAAAATACAAACTGGAAGCCAGCTTTTTAGGGGAGAAAATGAACTATCTCCATTCCTAATATTACTCTAATCAGTTGAGCTTTTACAATATGAAGACGCAACAAACACATTATACATTTATAATTTTAGAGTTAAGTGTATTGCGATTATAAACTTTTTTTGTATTGAGATCATAATTTTTATTTCACCAAACTTTTTTTTTCACAAGTATTTATCTCATTTTCTACAGAGTAAAGTTGTTTTTTATGAAAAAATACGACAAGATCCTAACACAAATTCGGTCATTGATCTTGTAACACAATTCATTTTTTTTTTAAATTTAAAAAGTAACGAGACGAACGAAACGCTCTCCTGATGGTAAGAGATAACGCCTGTCCATGACCATCGCAGCGATGCACAGAACTTTAAGTAACAAAACAAAGTCCAGGGCATCACTGCTTTGGCGCTCATTACTTTGAGACTTTTGATAGAGTTAGTCTCAACAGCCCAGTAATTTCGCTAGCTGCAGTACCCTTCAAACCGGAACACAGTAATGCTTACACACTACTGCTTAGCGGCAGAATAACTGGTACTGCGGTGGTACCTACCTAGACGACCTCCTGCTAAGGAGATCTACCACCAAGTAGAAAAAATTTAGTCATAGAACCGAGATGGTTACTAAACTATGATGTACATACCTACTTTGAAAGCAGACTTTGTATTAATTATTTGAATACAATCAATGATTTATTTATATAAAGTTGAAATTGGATTTTAAACAAAATTGTTTCTGTTACAATGTAATATGTTAATATGATAAAAAAAAGTTCAAGAGTTAAACTAACATAATCAACACAAGCTTCCCTTGACCTCTGTTTATAAACAATTTATGATACGAACAAATCGTAGCGTTTGTTTTTATAGCGATGATAGCTAGTTATGTTAGCGCGGTCGGTTCAAACGACAAAGGGCGTGGGTTCAAATCTCAACAATCAGCTTGAGCTGCTGATAAAGAAAAACATCGTGAGGAAACCAAAGCGTGATAGTAGGGTAGCCGTGGTCAAACATCTAGCACAATTAAACTTAAATAGAAATACATGCAAAAAAACAATAACCTGTGTACATAAAATTAGAACAAGCTATAGGTATTTTTCTAGGTTATAGGTATCTTATAAGTGCGTGCTTCGCCTTCGACCACAATAACATCACTTACCATCAAACGAATTGCTGGTTAAAAACGGACTTATTTATTTTAAAAAAGCTATAATAAAAGATTTTATTTTTTTTACAAATTCTGCACGTCTTTTTTTTATTTTTTCGTTTTTAATAGACAAATAGCCAATAACGCAGTCAAGTTCGTTTTTCAGATATTTTCAAGCAATATGTTTTTTGCAATATACTCGTAACCATCCCATGTCATATCTCTAATGTTTTTTTAATGTTCATATGGGCACGTATACATTACATGATAAAATTATTCTTTAAGTCCTGTATCCTGTTTGTGGTAACCATAAAAGAGACATTGTATTGTATACATATTAGCAATTTAATGTTTTTAGACAATTTATGTGCTAAATTACAATTTATCGCAACAATTGGTTTATTATAAGACGCAGGGAAACAATGGAATTGTTTGTTAACGACAACGCGAGCGTCTGATCGATCTATTGCTGCATATCATAAAACAGGAAGGCGTTTGTCAAACAATGAGAGCTTGTTGCTTATAGTTGCTCGTATAAATGTGAAGTACCTGATGCCCTTGATTAACACATCATCATCATTTTCAGCCCGTAACAGCTTATGAATTATCCTCTCTTATATACATAACGTGACCATTTAAACTTATGCTCAAAACGGGACACTTTCAAAATTGTAGCAACACTAGGGTTGCACTAAAATTTGGCATCCAGGACAAGACGCGTGAAAATCCCGGATTTTAGAGCCCAGAACCCGGACATGTCAACAAAGGTTTTTAAAACCTTTGTCAAATGTAATATTGGCAATACACTCGCCCGTACTATTTATATCGAAAAGAGAGAACTGCATTTCGACACTTCTCGTATGTGTAAGTACCTTTATTTTATTACCATTTGTAGCCGGTTTTAGCTGCAGCGATTAGTAACCGTGGTTTATTTTATTGTGGAATATGTATGGTGATGCGTCTCACGGTAGAATTTAGATGTTTTATGTTTATGGTACTGGTTATAATGTGGCATTCCGTGGGCACGATTTTAATTGTTATTGAATTGAATGTTTGCTTCGTTATTCCGGTTGTGAGTGGAAAATTATTAATTATAAATTATTAAATATGTTTACGAGTTACTTAGTAATATGTTACGAAATTTAAAAAAAAAACTAAAAATTACTACGTTAGTAATTAAAAATTCTACTTTTTAGTACTTAATTTAAATTATTTGTACGAGGTTACGGACTAGTAAGTATTTAGCCAAAATAAATTAATTTTGTAAAAACATTTTAAGCTATATGTAAAATATCTTGAAAAAACACTTCCACATGTATTTTCGGCGTGTGGCTATTGATATAAATAGATATATTAGCCTTAATTAAATAAATAAAAATCGGACAATATTACACAGTGCGACTTAACCTCAAATTAAGCAGAGCTTGTTTAATGGTAACCAGATAACCGATAAAATATGTCCTTTTTCTTCCAATACATACTTACAATACAAACACCTTGACACTGAACAAATATAATATATTATGTGTGCCACATAAATGTTTGTCCTGAGTGGGAATTGAACCCACACACTTACTTAATCTTACTCTACTACTGGGAATACACCTATTTTTTTATGGCTGACAGGCTAAGTTTTTGACCATAGCTCATCTAATGCTAAGTGACGGTGTGGTCGAAAATGGTAACCACACCTAGCCTGGAATGGAACTGGCTATCAAGTCAGGCTGCCGGAACACACCGTTGGGTGCTTGGCGACAGATTTTCAACGATGTGGTAGCTAGCCAACCGAGTAGGTACCTACCTACTAGAAAATACCCTACCAACATAATTTCCCCACGATGTTTATGTATGCCTATTATTTTAACCTGGTGGACATTATTCCATTGGTTGGCAGATTTATATTTGCCATTGAGTTTTTTTTTTCATTACTCATAAAAGAGAATACTTTTTCTACGCCGGCATTTGCTTCAGGCAGACACTAAATGTCAAAATGCTTAAGTTTGCATCATTCAGATTGTTACCGTGGAAGTGTTGAATGCACTTCTATCCGACGAGTTTCTTACGAAATGTTTAGATATTTCCAATCTGTCACTTTTCTTTTGTATATTTTAGTATCAGTACCTTTCTGTAGCTGGTGAAAACGGGACAATTTAGCGTTGCAAAGTTTTCTTTGAGGACATCGGGACAGAGCAGTGGAAAAAGGGACAGTCCCGTTCAAAGCGGGACGTATGGTCACGTTATTTATACACCCTGGACTTGAGTCAATCTTTAAGCCGTTATCGTCAAGAATAATTTTTGACAAAAACAAACAGACTTTTTTGAACGAAGCCCAAACACGGCCAGGTTACATTGGTGTATTGCGAAATTGCAGTGCCTACCTATTCATCATACTAACTGCCTATGTTCAACATTATCTCATGAAATCGGAAGGTAATTCATCCCAACTGTTCCAGTGACCGTAAACACCACTAAAAAGTTACAGGAGAGCAAAATAGCAATCACATTCACTTGGATGACAGACTTTTTAAAATTATTTTGCTTTAAAAATGAAACTATTGAACTTGATGAAATTGGACCAAACGGAAAGTATACATTTAGAAAGAAAAAAATATTTTTCCAAATCGGTTTATAAACGACGGAGGTCTAATGTAACAAACATGGAATGATATTACATACGTACGTATATATTTTACTTTTTGAAGCAATACAATAAAAAAATACCATTGTATAAAGCACTTTGAAATTATCTTCCAACTCTGTTTCGGCGTACCCTGAAATATAATTTCAGTGATTCTAAAAATTTCTGATCACAGCCTAGAAGAATAATCACACACCACAGAATAATCTCCGTGACTTGCTTTCATAAACACTGGATCTGCTTCGCCAATAAAAATTAAATTCTTACATACTTTGTTAGGAAGAACACCCCCATCTCGAACCCACTGGATCAAGGGACACAACAGACTGGCCTGAAACTGTATCCCCCTTAGGTTATATGCGTCCATATAAAATGGAAACGCAAGACTCGCGAAAACAAAAACATCCCTGTTGATATCCAATAATAGATCTTACTGCTACGTGTTAAAGAGTCAGGGTCCAGATAATCTAAATACATAAAAGATAAGATGACGCGCATTTAAATTTTGTTCTTTATTGAATTTTAATGGGAACTACTGTATCGTTGATCCCATATAAAAAATACCAAGGTGCCCCGTGTTTCTGGAAGCAACTTTTCATTTATATATTCATGATCTAGATATCCAAGTTCAGAACCGCTAGCTCCCAAAAAGTATTTATATGTATTTTTTTTTCTATATGAAGTCGTCGGGATTTGTAATTTTCTAGGTTCATTTTGTGGGGAATTTTACACAAGGTCTTAAGCTTAGGGTATACTTACTCATTACTATAAACGACTTTTCTACTATGGAAATATGTAACTAATAAAAAAAAGAATAACTAATATACAGTATGCACACATTTTGTCGATGACGATTGACATTAATTTTTCTATGGAAAAGGCGATTTTTATTTTTCTAAATTGTTTACAATGTAAAAGTTGTTCACAATGATGATTACAGTGACACCCTTTCGGCTTAGTACCTACAGTCCAAGCTTATAACCTATAAATCTTTATTGACTTTAATTTTCCTCCTGCCGGTCATGACCTGATTCGTATGCCTATGTAAATGAATGATATGACATATTTCAATATGATGTGACCTGTTTTAGTCTAAGGTTACCTAACTACTAATACCTTGAGCTTCATAAATAACTGAACCTGATTTTTTTTTTTTTTTTTTTTTTATGCCACAGGTGGCAATCAAGCTGACGGGTTGCCTGATGTTAAGCAATCACCGTCGCCTATAGATATCTGCAATACCAGGGGTACTACAAATACGTTGCCGACCTTTACAAGTAATAACCTAAAACTAATACTTTCCTTCATATTTACATAGAGAGATAGATAACTCTTACATATAGTCCATACACAGAACAAAATTGTTATATTTCGTGATATTTTTTTTTTCTATCTTTCGCTATCCCACGGCTGGGCAGACATAATTTACCTTTATCCGTTATTCTTATAGTTAATATTCTATGTATATGATGAATGTAAAAAATATAAATTAAGTGGGAAGATAAATATATATATAACCTAACTAACAAAATTATATACATACATATAGTTTCATGTAGGTACACAAACTCGTACTTCGAATAAATATCGTATATTGTATATAAAAGTATATTTTAGAACGTTTCTAAAACTCCTGAAGCAATTTTCAATTAACTTTTGTGCGAACTAGACGTGCAACTTGTATTTTTGTGGTATGTTTCACTTTGACGGAGATTTTCATACTTAACTAGCTGCGCCTGGCGGTGTTACCCACTACGTTTTTCGGGATAAAAAGTAGCCATGTGTTAATCCAGTGTTACAGCTACCATACGAAATTTCATCAAAATTGGTCCAGCATAATGTGAGCGCAAAGTAGTAACAAACATACAAACACAATCACAAACTTTGGCTTTTTATAATATTAGTGATTCATGCATCGTTAGTACCCACTAATAACTTACCGTCCATTCTGTTTGCTATTATTTCCACAGCCACTGGACTCGTCAGAATATTCGAAAGAGGCGTTGTCCACCATGTTTATTTTTATGGTTTGTAAACCAGCGTCATAAACATCTCACATGTTCACATTTCACTGTTTCTTAATAACTTAGCTTTGCTTCATAAAAACAAAGGAAGTCGAAACATTTTTGTACTGATTTATGCAGAAACGATTATGTTTTGTCAAATATTCAACACTCCGGAAAACAATCGCGAAAGATAAAACGATATCGATTGTACAGGTGTCCTGAATAAGTATTAAGATAACGTACGCTGATTAATGGATCAATACGTTAGTCATGAATATAATGAAAATTAAAGTCAAATAAGACGGTCACTTTATGCGGAAATCGACTAGGCAACTGAGATACACACAAGCTTTGTTTAACGAAAATGTCTTTGACCCTCATCAGCTACTTGATTAAATATACATAGGTATATACGAATTCGATGACACCAAAATTTTATAATCGCTATCAGGGAAGTAACATGCGGTTATCAAGTGCTCCCAATAGCAACAAGTTAACGTGTCACGTAAATATTAATACGAACATAAAACATGGCACCGATGATCACGGGGTCATTGGGAATTGTTACGCTAAGCAAATGAGCACATTTGAAAGCGGTCAAAAAAATAATATCAAGCACAATTTCTATTACATAGTAGACACGCGCATAATGTGAATTGAAATGAGCTATTCAACGATCAATTAAGAAACGTCAAAACAACACGCTTGTGAGGTCACGAATTCACCGTTGTTATAACAAACACAGGCACAGACACGTCAGGAACAGAACATTGAATTCATTTACATTATTATCACATTTTAATACACATCTAGTCGAATGTTTCCACGTGTCAGATAGATTGAACCGGCGATTTTATCGAATCATTAGAAGTTTGCAAACGGCGAGCGACAAGTCCAAGATGCGGTCCGCACGCGATCGCGGGAATAACTGTTGCAAACATTATACATACACAAACGTGTCTTGTAATATCGATTGTGTATCCAATAGGCGGTAATTTATCGGGACGATAAGATAGCGAGCAAGCTGCTAGTAATAAAAAAGCAACATTACCGGTAATTTTCCGAAACCGCAATGAGCGAAATATTGCAAACTGTTATGATTGGTAACCATGGTACGATGACCTTGTGCTGCATCGATTGGGGACATCTACAGATTTCGGTCGAAAGATCGAGTGCCATTGACATCGATAGTAGAACGGAGGCTTGAGAGAAAGGTAGCGCCACTATATGATTGGTGAATGACGAGATCACCTGACGTATCCCCATTCAATCGCTGCGATGTGAACTGGCACAGCACAAATAGTAACTGCAGGAATCCCACTTGCAATGGAGTAATGGAGTAAAAGAGTGAACGTTTATAAACACCGCGTACGGTCAGCCAAAACAATAACACATCAATTTTGATGTACTACAAAAGCAGGATTGTTTTATAATGGGCACAAAGATCAATTTATTAGACACAACCATACTGACAACAACAAACGCAAGTCAAGTTTAACACAAGCCCATACATAAAACAAAATTACTGAGTGTTAAGAATAAAATTTATAGACCTCTACCATATTTCGTATTTAACTGATTTGATTTAAGTGTCAAGTTACGTTATATTGAGGTATCGCTAATAATTTTAAAGGTATATGGGTTGTGTACAGAATAGAAAAATTTCATTAGCTATAAATGCATGCTTGAATATCGGAACAAACACAATTTCTATAAATAGTATAGATTAAAAGGTTTAAGCAATCAGAAAGATGAAAGATAAGCTAAATATAGTATCTATATTTTACAATATATTTAGCGTGTCTTTTGTTTGCGTCTCATGGTAATGTGTGGTATGTCAGAAATGAATTTCGCAAATTTCTACCTTTCTCGAATATTTCAAAGGAGGAAAATTTAATATCTAAGTCCTATTGGTGCAGCCTAGTTGCTATGCTAAATTTCGTTATGTAAAAGCAAGAAATAAAACTTTAATATAAAGAAGATTATAGCTTTAAGAGTTGTGGCATCTCAAGCGTTACAGTTATTTGATGAAACGTGAGTAATTCAATACAAATAAAACAAAAAAGTGTGAAAAATCGTTTTAGAGAGTTTTAAAAAAATGCCAGGAATTATTTTGCTACCACTACCACCATGAATAGAGGGCGAGCCGGGAACATCGATATTGTCTGTGTTGATTGGACGAATGGGCCCGACGGTTGGCACACGTGACAGAAACACGTTCTGTGCTCTAAACGACTGAAACACAATCCTAATCCGGGCGTAAACTGATGCTTATTTAATTGTTTTGTTTACTTTCGCGACCTTATTTCACCAATTTTGAAGCAGAAAACTGTTGAAAATGTCAACAGTTTACTGCGAAGCATTTATTGAATAGTTCCTTTTTAGCCGGCACAGTCTCACTGCAAGCAAGAATAATTGAAGTAAGGAAGGGATTCCTTACTTCAATTATTCTTGTGCCTAAGGATTCTAGTGTGTTCTTCTATCTCCACCTTCGTCTTCTATAGGAACGATAATGGTGTGATTTTAGATTTTTTAGGATGCTAATTTGTTCGTTTGTCTATGGGAACCGTTCTGTTGTAGTTTTGCTTTAGAAATTTTGCTCTTCGACATGTGGCTTGTCGTGGCATGTCCAATATCACTTTAGGCAATTAGCCTTTTGAGTATCGTCTGCTTTTGAGTTTGTTATGTTTGTTTTGTTTGACCGACAAGGGTTCACCGGAAGACCAGCGCTGGTAATACTAATTAGTATGACCAGTATTATACTGAGGTGAGCCCCTATTTTGTAACTGTTTGTCTCTATTTGTTGTTTTTTTTTAGTTTTGTTGCAAAATAAAAATTATTTTCTTTCTTTCTTTCTTTCAATCTGTACACTCACTGGAACGTTATTTTGATATTACATAACATTCCGTTGTTGTCTTTTATCAACCTGGAGATTTCTTCTTAGTAATGTAGTAAATAGGTGCTAGTAGAATTGTGAAGAAATAAAACCTTACAAGCGCCACGCTCTCAAAAACTTGGCAACATTTTCATTGTTCTTGATTTTTGGCTTAAAGGTGCTCCCATAAAAATTAATTACGTAGATAACCAAGATATTACCGCAACGTACCAACCATAAAACATGCATTTTGATTACACATTTAAATTGTATTTTTTATACTCTACTTAGCAATTTAAGTTATATTAAAATTACTTATAAGTCTCAACTAGGCTAGATTGTAATAACAATGAGGTATCTAACAACAAACAGATACATCATTAGAAGGAAAAAAAAAATTAAAATTTATTTTTTCTAAATTCAATTTATTTACCTAAAATTTACACTTTATTCTAAAACGTATAATTAATATAAGTGTGCTCCATTAATAAGGGTTTCCGAGTTCTATAAACTTATGTAGGTACAATTTTGGGAGGCCAATATAATGTTGATATATATCAACAGCAATATAAAGTGCAAAACGGAAGGACGGAAAACGGTCAAGTGCAAGAGAGACTCACGCACCTTGGGTTCCAGTCAACCAAAAAGTTGATTTCTTCAAATTTTGACGTGATGAAATGAATTTTTTTCCACCGACAGACACACTCTATGTTAATCACTAAAACGGTTCCTTTTTATCTACGATACCCTAAAATTGGTAAACAGAGATACATCCAACACAAACTTAATTGTCGTCATAAATATTATACGCGATTCATGAATTTAGACAAACACATGAAAATAGTTAAACTTGACATAACTCCATGTTCCAAATGTCTTTGAAATGGAAAATACTACTTTTCATACAAATTTCAAACCCTGTCTCTTCATGACAAAAGGTAACTAGTATAATTATAATACCTAACTATATCTACAGCTATAGTAACATTTTCTATATATAACGATAATGGATTTTATTCAAAGCGAATTGTTTCGTATATATATACCTATTCATAAAACCGTTTAGCACGTCTTTACTCCATGAATATTAATTAAAACATGTGACATTGACGTCAAAGGCTTGATAATGTATGAAGATAACCTATAAATCTGGCTAGTTGTTTATTATGAATCAGAAGGCACTTAATGGTCTATAACTCGATGTCAGTAATAAATGAACCCCATACTAAATCTTATAATCCCTTTAAGGTGGTTCGATTTCCATACAAATATTTTTTCCCCATTTATGGACAAATGGAGCATAATCTTACAGTGACATCACAGCTACTGGCATTTATTTTGGTCTTTATTTGAGGGAAATCACAATTGCTTGAATAAAACAGCCGATTAGTAGCATACCACCTTAACATCGGGTTTGACCAAATATGAAATATGTACTTGCCTAAAAAAAGGTCTGTGCAGATATAATTAAATATTCGTTGTCTATGTAAGTTAGTTACACACAAATACACATCCGATATATCGCCGATATATTTCTACAGTCTAGGAATTTCTTCAGCTAAGCTACAAACAGAAGAATAACGGTTTATAAGAAAACGCTGATGTACAAAACTATGTTGGAACAAACAGATATGTGTACACATAGCTGTGTTCTGAATTAACGAGAGTCACTTTCGATTGTCTCAGAGTAATGAGCGCAGACGATTGACGTTGTTTTGTTACACTCTAATTTCTAGGTACCGTTTCAAGGGTAATGTACAGGTGTTATCTTTTTTAATGGAAGAGCGTCTCATTACTTCTCATCTTACCATAAAAAAAGATGAGACGTGGATTTAATAATAAGAGTCAGGTACAAACCCCAAAAATTATAAGTAACTATAACTTTTATGGTTTGTATTGTACTTATAAAATTTTAATGTTCATACTACAAATTTAAAAATTTATGAAAGCATTAGTTACTAATTAAATATTGTTCATATTCACAGCATTTGCGAAGGTTTCAGGGGAAAGTAAGGATTCATTTATTAATCTGAAAGTTTATCAGTAAAAAACGTGTGACCTCAAAGTATTTTAATATAAATAAATAAATCCTTAATATTCTGAGACTTTTCACATGGTGCTATCTCGCCCTAAACTAAGCAAAGCTTGTACTATAGGAACTAGATAACTGATAGAATACTTAAATACTTTTTTTTTTGTTGTAAATACGTACCTACTTATAATACATACAAGACACCCAGACACAGAGTAAACATTTTATGTTCGCCACACAATTGTTTGTCCTGAGTGGGAATCGAACCCACGCCCTACTGCTCTCGAAGCAGATACATTACTAAATGAGCTACAGGGCACTCAAAATCACTGTTATTCTGGAGTATTACTGGGATGTTGAGACTATCCTTCGAAAGTCTCAAATTAATGAGCGCCAAAGCAGCGATGCCACCGACTTTGTTTTGCTACTCAAAGTTCTGTGTATTGCTGCAATGGGCATGCGTTATCTTTTACCATCAGGAAAGCGTATCGTTTCATTATTTTTAAATTTGAAAAAGTATCTAAAGACTTTCCCGCTGGTCATTATTCCATACTTATGGCATCTATAAACATTGTACAATACAGCAAACAAGGTGAACGCAGAATTTAACAAACAGTAAAATGTCAAATGTCACTTATGTTACAGTTACAGCTAGTAAGGCGTTAAAACACGGATAAGCATCTGATCAGAACATTTGATTACTTTGTCAAGCTCTTCTTATTTAGTATCTACCCGGTTTGAAGTTCTTAACCAAACTAAATGCTCGAGATACATTGATTGATTGATCTAAAGGAGCTAATCTCTGAAAGAGTGGTACTCATAAGTTGCGTCACTGTTGACAGAACCTGCATTGACGCCGTTATACGCTAAGGAAAAAAAGTTTGAATTATCTTATCTAGGTTATAAAGATAACATGTTTGTGGAACCGGTTTAGCAAACGATTGTTCACAGTAGTTTCATAACTACGTTGTTGATATATGACAGATAAAGAGATTAATTTGAACTAACTGGGCGAATCTCCCCTATTTTCCCACGTTTTCCTATGCCCATCTTTGTGAAAATATCGTTCGTCATGTGGATTTTCTTCGAATCGTCCAATATTTTTTTTATGTGAATTGCAGCGGTAATCAGAACTTTCGAGTCAAGGCGTCGCTGCTTTGGCACTCATTTCTTTAAAATATTGTATGGTGGGATTCAATAGCCCTGTTATTTAGTTAGCTGCAATACCCTTCAAAACGGTACTGAATTAAACAGGACGATAAATAATATAAATAAAATTACAGCACTATCAAACTTGCTGACCTCAATAATCTCAAGGAAATGCAAAACAATCAGGAAAACCTAAACTTGACTTATTTTATTGGATGCCGTGACATTTACCAAGAACTGATTGATGAAATTACTGTATTTAACTTCTTTTCACAACTTTTCAAAAGCTGAAGCAGCTTGTGGGAAAAGTCAAAGAAAAATAAAAACAAATTAATCTTTTTTTTTTTAATGTAAAAAGTAATGATACGAACGAGCCGCTCTCCTGATGGAAAGAGATAACGCCTGTCCATAACTAATGCAGCAATACACAGAACTTTGAGTTGCAAAACAAAGTCCAGCGATGCACTGCTTTGACGCTCATTACTTTGAGACTTTCGATGGTTAGTCTCAACAGCCCAGTAATTTTGTTAGCTGCAGTACCCTTTAAACCGGAACACAGTAATGTTTACACACTACTGCTTGGCGGCAGAATAAGTGGTACTGCAGTGGTAATGGTACCTACCTAAACGACCTCCTGCTAAGGAGATCTACCACCAAGAATCATGAATAAAATAAGTTAATAAAATGTTCAAGTTAAACGGTTTTATTGAAACTAAAGATAATAATAATGTAGATAAAATCCTAAATGCTTAAAAATAATTCTGTAAGTCTTAGGTACCAGTCATTACACCACTCTACTAAACAATCTACGCTACGGAATTAATCAAACAAAAAAACGAAATCGTATCTTTTTTTTTTATTTCGTTACCATTGTATTTAGTATTCTACTAGTCAAGCCCTTTCATTTGATACCCATATTTAGGGGGTTGTAAAACAAATGTAATACGCCTTTTTGTTGGCGGCCATATTGGATTTACAATGATTGAATATATTAAATTGTATTATCATCATAACTAAAGATGTATACCAAATATCAGATCAATTTCTCAACAGGAAGGGGGTAATATCCCAATTAATAAATTTGACCCAACTGACCTATTGACGGAAAATAAACCAAAGGATTAAGAAATTAGCATGCAAATTAGGCGATATTTGCATGAAAGATATAAATGACGATGACGTGAGTTTTTGACTGGAATGCGGAAAAAATCATAACGTGGTATTGTATTATTTTCCAATATTCCTTTTTACTTGATAATGTTCCAGTAATTAATTATTATTTGTCATGCATAAAATAGTGTTTGTTTAAATACAATTTACAAAAACGAGTGTTGAAAGGTAAAAAAAAAAATTTAGAAAATGTTTTGAGAGAAAATAAACAGTTTCTAACGATATCATTGTTCTCTGTGCCAAATTACGTAGATTCCCCTAAATGAGCAAGCTACTGAAGAAGACTTACATTGTCAAGAGCTATTTACAAGTTCGCGTGTATGAAAAACAGTCTGAAAGTTCGCTGACATGCTAAGAGAGTACTCTTCAAACTTTAGAATAAATAATAATCACACTAACACGACAAATGCAATAGTTTGTCCGTGTGTCACCTACTGGCTTTATACGGACTATGATAAAATAGAACAGATAGCTCCCTGTGAAACAGCGGATCTTAGCTAGCTTCTGTAGCGATGATAGCTCAGTGGTTAACGCAGTGAGGAGACCATAGCATGGTGGTAAGGTATTTTCTAGTACTCGACTGACTAGCTACCACCCTCAAGTTGAAAACCTACCGCCAAGCACCTAACGGTGTGTTCTGGCAGCCTCACCTGAGAGCCTAGTCTATCCCAAGCTAAGTGTGCTATACCATCTTTGACCACACCGTCACTTAATTTCAGTACATTAACATTTACAAATACAATTTAAAAAAAAAATTTTGACAGGCTAGGTGTTTGACCACAGCTCACTAGATGAACACACACCTAGCCTGGAATGCAACTGGTTCTCAAATGAGGCTGCCGGAACACGGAAAAATGCTGAATAAGTTTAGTAATCAACTGAGGTACCAAAAACCATTCGCCTTGGCTACTAGCACCTAACTCCTCAATAATTACTAGTAAACAATCGAGTGGTGGTGGATAGACGACCTAGTAAAGAAAGAAAAAAAGGAAATAATTTTATTTTGTAACACAGAACACAACAAAAATAACAACAAACAGAGACAAACAGTAAAGACCGCAGGAACGCGCTGGATGAGATCCGCTTCCAACCGATCTTTGTGGAAGTCAATGGGGAAGGCCTATGTCCAGCAGTGGACGTCCTACGGCTGATATAATGAAACAATCGAGTGTTGGCTCATTTCATTTGTTTTGATAAGTTCCGTACGTCATACTAAATCATTTTAGTAATTTATACATTATTATAATGCTTTATACGAAGTACCTTACTGAATCCGAGACTGAATACAAAAACCT
The DNA here is from genome assembly GCA_905404145.2 of Biston betularia. Taxonomy (NCBI): domain Eukaryota; kingdom Metazoa; phylum Arthropoda; class Insecta; order Lepidoptera; family Geometridae; genus Biston; species Biston betularia. Next base: position 6,456,204 of record FR989877.1, read on the forward strand.
CAGCGACCTAAGCACCGACTGGTCCTCAGCGTCCTGTCGCTGTTCCGTCAAAGACATAGCTGCCACCATCACGCACGCACACCAACAATATTTTCCATTCGAACATTTCACAGAGCAAATCCGTCATGTGGAACTAACAAGTTTTTGCCACACCGTCCATAACACGTTTTGCTTATATCGCGTCACAAACAACACTGATGCCCGTAGAACCACGGAAACTAATCGTCCTTTAATCAGCGAGATAATGACTCGAGCTCGATAAAAAAAACATTAGCCAAATAATATGAATATAATTATAAAATCTCTACATATTATAAAACAAAGTCGTTTCCGGTCGTTTGTACGCTTAGATCTTTTAAACTGCGCAACGGATTTTAATACGGTTTCCATCAATAGACAGAGTGATTCAAGAGGAAGGTTTATATCTATCTATCTATATTATTATAAAGAGGAAAGATTTGATTTTTTGTTCGTTTATTTGTAACGAATGGGTTCCAAAACTACTAGCCCGATTTCAAAAATTATTTTACCGTTGGGAAGCTACACTATCCCCGGGTGACATAGGCTACTTTTTATCCCTGTATTCCTACGGGAACGGGAACTACGCGGGTGAAACTGCGGAGCGTCCGCTAGTAGTAAATAAACACAAATTACTGTATAATTTAGGACATGAAGAGTCTGCACTTCAGCTGTAAGTGGAAAATTATCGAAAACTATCACAAAGTACAAGTATTAATAAGCTTCTATTTTCAACCGGATCTGTACAAATACTTTGTCACTTATCTCTTATTCAATTTATCTATCGATACTATAAAACGAAATTATCCTGGCTTTGCTAGCCAAAGACAAAACGGTGATCGGAAATGCCAGCTAATTTGATACAAAGTTGATAGTGTCGAATAAGTACATGATTGAGATAAACTATATAATTATACAAATACAAATAATCTTTATTTGTGCATATTGCTTTAAAACATGGGTTTGGCCTCTCCTTTTAAGTTTACATAAACCTGTATTAGGAGAGACCGCTCCTTCAAATACACTATTTTTATACATTTACAAACATAATAACAATATTTATTTATTTCAAACTAATTTCAAAATTATTAGTAAAAAATAAATATTATATATTTATATATTATTATATAAATATATAAATTAATTGAGTGTTTTACCAACAATAGATGATAAAATGAAAACGGCACGTGTTTTACTGATATAATACATGTTACTCTCTAAGCATATTAATATCTAAGCCTGTTTATATTTGTGGTGATAAGTTCGGATAGGCGAAAAGGTCACAAAAACCTCGTATTCCTACATGGAATAATGATTTCGATGGATCAACATGTAAAGCATAGTGTTGTCATTGCTACCGAAGATCCACCATTGAGCACAACAGAGTTAACGAACATTTATTTTGTTACATTTTATGGTTTCATTGACAAATAAATCAATTTATCGACAAACAATTTTTTTTTTTTTTTTTTAATGAAGAAATGGACTAACGTTTGAACACAATTCGCCTGAGGTTAATTTTATCCTACTAATATTATAAATGCGAAAATGCGAAAGTTTGAAATAAAATATTTGTTACTCTTTCACGCAAAAACTACAGAACATTTAGGTTACTTTTTATACACTGCAATCTGAACGAACTTTTTGTTAAATTCTATGCGAGCAAAGTTGCTAGTTATATATATATATATCAACTAATATCATTTATACCTACCTGTATATATATGTATTGTCTTCAATCCTGAATAATTTTTCGCGTCTCTCTATTTTTATGCGAAAAAAATCAGCGACAATTTTTTTACATTGACGGACTAAAAATTGGCCTTTAGGTTACTAGGAAATTAGACCAAAACAGATTTCCTACATAAACCACCATCATATTGTCAACGTGTCACTCACTAGCAACGTCTGTCAATTAAACAAATGCTCTATACCTAGTAGACAACGAATTATTATCATTAAAATTCAAGCTATTGTGACTTTCAAGAGACTAGTTCATACATTCGGAACATTAATTGAGTTTCGCTAGAATAACAGTGACTGGTTGGGAATTTACGTCCAAAACTCGTTTTATTTGAGTTTCTTCGTCAAGATACGTGTGATATAAGTATGATTACTTACTTGTCATGTTTGGGGCGTGGTTGTGGCTCGAGTTGCAGCGGGGTGGCGGGCGCGGAGCGGGGCACACCGCACCCGCCCCCCGCCGCGCCCGCTGCGAAATTGCCGGTTGACCTGTTGACAAACAAACAAGAACATCACTAAGAACCCTCGGAAACATCAAAGGTACGAGGATTATAATCAAAGAAAAAATATGAGCAGGCCTTGGAAATCAGAACCATGATATATTGCGTAGTATATTTATGCCTAAAGATATTTTATTCTCATATACCTAGGTAGTTTAAATTTTTTTTTACAAATAATTCACAAATTTATATTATAATCAGCGAATTATTAACTATTGGTTCAAATAACACGAGCGAGTTACTTTTTAAAGCTTGCAGCATAACACTTATCTACAACATAGCACTGTACACTCTACTAATATGCCTTTTCGTATTGTATCCAAGACTGTTAAACTTTCTTCCGTCACATTGTTGACTGAGATTGTGACTTACAAAAATAATACAAAATACTGTGATTTCAAAAAATAATAATATCACATCATAGCTAAAAGCACAATGAGCGGAGCCAAACTTTCTTAAAACTTTAAACACATAAAAATTCTACAGACCTCCTATATCGTTTACTCTTTCGGCGCATGAGAGCAGATTGAGGAACGACGTATGACGGTAGTGGTTTCCTCCGTCTGGGAAATTTCCTTTTTGTCATGGCAAGGGCAACGTCCCACTCACTACTTCACTTCTGCAACTACTAGAACCTTAAGCACTCTCCTCTAAGTCAGCACCGATGGCTAAACAATGAACGTTACATGAAAAAATACTATTGTCCGGAAATAATAAACTCAGCAATGCATTAACAAAACGCACGTGCTGCTTTTTATAACACATAATATTTAAAATATGTCATGAGAAAGAAACTAGCAACACGGATGAAATAAATCAACGAGAGATAAATGTGTACGGTAAAAGATACCAGTAGAAAATGGCAGTGTCGTGTAGTTCGTTGTAGTAAAACATCTGTGTAAATAAACTATGTTCAAAATCATGTGGAAACATGCGTAATATTATTCGATACCCAAGGCTTTTGTCATCGCGCATAATACTGCTGACGTAATAATATGCAATTATTAAAATTACAGATAATACTAGTTAATTCATTTCGATAACAGAGTTAAATTACTAAAATTTAAGTTATATATAACACCTACTTACTGCATATAGTATATGTAACTTTTTGTATTTTTTAATTGTTAACATGAAATTAGACCACTTAGCCAATTAGACCTAGTAAAGACCGCAGGAACGCGCTGGATGCGAGCCGCTTCCAACCGGTCTTTATGGAAGTCAATGGGGGAGGCCTATGTCCAGCAATGGACGTCCTACGACTGAAATGATGATGATGATGATGATGAACATGAAATTCACTTTACATACCCAAATTATACTATGGAAACTGACGTGGTTTTATGCTAGCTCGTGAGAAGTTGTATAGTCGTATAAAGGCCGATAGGCCATAGAGTCCATAAGCGTCCTAATTTTAATAGAGATGGGGAGTGGAATATCCCACCGACTTGGAGACCTTGTCTTAAGAGTAGTCGCGGTTCTGAAGACGTCGCAATGAGAGGAATATTCCTGACACCGTAGATGAGTAGTCCGGTGAAGAAGGGTTTCAGAGCGCGCCGGCGCGTCTCGGTACACTACCCGCGTCCATCCCCGCGCACGCGCAACTACCGCTGTCTTAACGTACATGGCGCGCAGCGGCACCAGGGGCCCGCAGTAAGACTGCACGCGCGTTGTAGGTACTCAGCTTTGTCTCCATGATGAAGGCCACCGGTTGTGACCGAAACTATAGCCGGAGTTTCCGATGAAATTAAACGTGATTAATCCCGCATAAGTAAAACAAAAATACCACTAACTTTTTAACATAAATAGATAGTTTGTCCTTGATATAATCAGTGCAATGAAACTGTTCCGTTGTATTGTAAGATTGTAACACTATAGAAACCGCACGTCATTTTTATGGTTGACGCACTAAGCCTAAAAACCAATTCAATTGTTACGATGAATGCTAAGGTTAACAAATTCGTTTTCGTATTAATACAGAAATACTAAGGACTCAAGTACACGCGTGTTAATGTCAATAAAGAAATGAATAAAACTCCTGAGTAAATCAGTGTCGCTAGCAATACAATGTATTTCAATGCCAATGTTTCCGGGCAAGACAAAAGGTTGTTTTCCTTAAGGCCGATTTCTTCCGACCCCATTATTTTGTCGACCTTCGCGAGGGCGGAGGTTCTAGGACGGGCTAACAGGATGTTCGCGAAAATTTCAAGGTTTGTCGTACCTTTGGCTTAACCAACTCGTTCGAGGTCACTTCCATTATCAAAATTAAAATAATTCAGTGGTTTCATAAAGTATTTTAAAATGACGTATCGTTTTTTTAAAGCTTAGTAATACCCAAGGCGATTCAGTGTGCAGGTTCAATCTCACTTTTATATCGAAATCAGTAGTAATTGCTCATTAGAAATGTAGAAGTTGTAAAGCCACTTTCTATAAGTTACATTCCGACACTTGCTTGTTTTAATTTCGCGACCTCGATTTCAAGTTTAACCGAGTTTTAAAAAGCTCGCAAACAGAACAATAAATAAAAGATGGGGAATAGCCAATAAATACAGAAATCCGAATCTGGCTCACGACGTAATCTAGAAGAGTTGTGAAGTTTGTGGGAGATTGAGGATTTACCACTAAAGATTTACGCACACTATATTAAACGGTATACTAAAATAAACTAGATACTCGGGCGCCCGCATGTCTGCCGCTGTTATTTCACGTGTTCGATCTACAGTATCTGCAACGTCAAATAAATCGGACACATTTCAAACAATTTCATGAAAAATATAGTAAAATGTTTGATACCTAGTACTAAATTAAATTTAGTTAAATCAAAAATGACCAAAACATTACGTTACTGTCGTGGCAGGCAAACTATTAATGGTCAAATGTTAAAATTGGTAGCCATGTCTAGCGAGATAATTTTAATCAATATTCCTAAGTACCGTTTAAGCTTGAATTGACTTTATAGATACAGACTTTGTCTAGTTTGGGGCCCAAGCCAACCGTGCTGCATTATTACTGTTTTGGAATTTAAATGGAAGGAAGAAAGAAAAAAGAACTTTGGTAGGAGATAGCTATGAAGGAATAATTATCATAATCTTTAGTTATATATATACAGTTTATCTTTTTTCTTTGCAAACATAGAACAATTGTTTCTCCTTTCGGCATAAGTACATGTATGCAATGTAATTATCAACACACAATAAACAAAATTAAAAGCTAAGGCGAAGGAAAGCCATTTATAAATTTACAGCCCCGTTGGCTCATTGATAGTATATCTGCCTTGAGAGCTGTAGGGCGTGGGTTCGATTCCCAATCAGGGCAAACATTTTGTGAATAAACAAATGTTTGTTCTGTGTCTGGGTGTTCTGTATGTATTATAAGTATGTATTTACAAAAAAAAAGTATTTATGTATTCTATCAGTTATCTGACTTCCATCACACAAGCTCTGCTTAGTTTGGGGCCAGATGTGTACTGTCCTACGATATTTATTTACAACGTAAAAATGCGTAATGAAATTAGACAGTCCAATCCAAAATGGGAAATTTAAATCAACTACTACTCTATGTACCTAAATAATAAAACTTAAGAATCGATGAATTACAACTTCAAGCTACAGTAGGTAAGTCTCGTGCAAAAACGAGTACATCAGTAATTAAAATTAATACCGAGTTCGAGCATAAGGTCAGATAAATTATGCTCGTCATCATAGTTTATAAAAATGAAAATGTTTAAAGTAAAGCAAAAACAAGAGGTCCGTGAAACGGACGAAAGTATATAAACCTGGATATAAACGTGCATACTTATATGATTTAAAATTTGTATAGCGCGAACAATTTTAACCGTTGTTCATATTAAAATATTAATTGACGTCACTGTCGTTGAATAAGTTAGCAAATATTTATAACTTATTATATCTAACTTAGATGTACAAACATAGGCCTCCTCTTTAGAGGAGGCCTATGTCGAAGGACAAGCTGAGGAACAGGAAACCAATCTACCGCAATAGTAATACATATTTATGTAATTAATAAGTAACTTAGCAATAAAGGCTTATTTTATTTTTTTTATTAATTTTTTTAGATGTACAAACGACAACATCATATATGTGTTTGGTAATAAAATAAAGAAAACTAAATTATCGCTAATTCCATTCCGTATAATTTTTAAAGTTTACGAGAGAATTACAACTGACATTGACATATTAAGCCAACGCAATTAGACACTGACATTACTTACAAATATGACGTAATCAATTATAAATAGCTCATGAAGATAAAAAAGTGGACTGTATTTTGATTCCAATTTTTGTACTAAACAATATGACACTAATTAGATACTAACTGAAAATTAACTTTTAAGTGCTTTTTTTTACTGTTGACAGGCTAGGTGTTTCACCATAGCTCACCTGATGTTAAGTGACGGTGTAGTCGAAGATGGTAAACACACCTAGCCTGAAATTAAACTGGCACTCGAGTGAGGCTGCTGGAGCACACTTAGGTGTTTGGCGACAGATTTTCAACTTAACACCATGCAAGTGTTCTTAGAAAAAGTTTGCGTCTAATGTCGAATAGCTAAACTGCGCTCAACTTTGTATGCGTTAAAAAAAGTAGTATTAATTGCTGAAAAGCACTTTTTTGTTAAGCGATTGCAGAAAAAATACCCAGCAAATAAAGTCTGCACGTGTCGCAAACGAAGTCGCGGATACAGATAGTACGATATGAAAATTAGTGACTTTGTACTAACGTTTTATGGAATACAAGTGTTTTTATAATTTCACATCTAATACATCACGTTATAAACCAATGTTGACATACATTGTACTTTTTTTATACCAATGTGATTTTGTAAAACAAAAGACAAAATGATATTTCGCAAGCTTTTATTTTTTAAATACTTATATTTTAAAAGAAATCGATGAACATGCTCGAACTTTCACACCAAGTCAACTGCCTAATTCAATTCTGAATCCAACACTTTTTTGAGTTTACTTACAGCTGTTCCAAAACAAAGCGGTATTTGAAGCGAGATTCTCAATTGCACAAAAACATGATTCAATGTTTTCAAACTTGACATTGGTAGAGGTTTCGAAATAATCCCAATCATTTCATTTGTGAATCTATACGTTGATAGACATGAGACTTATCGGAATTGTGATTGCATTGTGTTTGAAAGTCTTTTACGTGGAAAACGTACGATATTCTTTACCATTTATAAGGGATCTGTTTTTATTCTTAAAAAACTCAATTTGTAATTACTTCGTGACTCGAAATCAATTTATTACTATAATAATGTTTACTTTATGCTTGCTTTGGAATTTAGGAGATATAAGGAATGTAATATTCATATGACGTTTCAGTCAAAAAATTGGAGTGACTATAATAACATCGTACGACGTTTAAGATAACAAAATCTTGTTTCAGGCAATGATACCGTTCAGCTTAGCCGATAAAGTATTTTCACAAAAAGATGAATCCGAGCAAGGAAATTTATATGAGAAACCAACTGGTGTAATGACTTTAAGAGATCTACAGAAAACGACTCTACGTTATGAAGACAACGAAGGAGCTAAAGGAATTGCATTTTCACTACAAAAGAAAGGGACCAAAGAAACTGTTAGAAAGGTTTGTATGTAGTATGTAGAGTATTGACCATACTATCATAGATATAAAGCGACTTGGCAAAACGTAGTGCAATAGGTTACTAGTTCGTATAATCTTTGTTTTTAACATTAGTTATTAATTATAATAACCATATGTCATACGCGATAATTCTAAGTTTTACCGCGATATTTCATTTTCTTTAAGAATATTTTTAAACGTGGTTTAAAACTGCAACAATGAGCTTGAGCTGCCGGGGAACGAAAACATCGTGAGGAAACCATAGCATGGTGGTAGGGTATGTTTAATCGACCCAAAAAAGGAGGAGGTTCTCAATTCGACTGTACCTATATGTTTTTTTTTGTAGGTATGTTACGCAATCATTCCGCCATATATGAATCGATTGTGATGATTCTTTTTTTGCTTGGTAGATCATACTTCAGAGGTAGTCCTACATACAAATTGTATAGAAATGGATCGAGCGCTTTTTAAAATATCAACAAAAATTGTATAACATCGATGATATTTTCGCTTCCTCTGAAACCTCGCTGTTTCATTGGAGGAGCAGTGAGTTTACAGTAGTTGGCCTAAGGGTCGTGGAGTCGGTTTTTTTTAGTTGTAAATTTCTTTTATCTATTATTTATCTAGTACTCGGCTGGCTAGCTACCACACCCTCAAGTTGAAAACCTGCCGCCAAGCATCTAACAGTGTGTTCCGGCAGCCTCACTTGAGAGTCAGTTCCATCCCAGGCTAGGTGTGATTTACCATCTTCGACCACACTGTCATTTTACATTAAGTGAGTGTGGTGTGAAGCATATAAAAACTTTAACCTACATGTTTCTTGTAAAATATATTTTGTTTTCAGCCATGTTCAGTGGTGGTGGTAGCCAATAATCAAAACTCGGCGATGCAGTCTCTCCTACGCAAATACAGATATGACGCAAACGGTTAGACTACTTAACATGTTTTTATTAACCAAATTTACTGTTACCACACGCATATCTGTTACAGTTAGCATAAACGTAATATTTAACATTCCTATAACAACGTCATGGCGAAATTACGTTTCAATTTCAGGAGTTCTGATTCCGAGCAGTGTGAAGTACTACATTAAAATGCCACAGGGTTTTGGATCTGCGCCGATTTTGGTTCCATTAACAGGAAAAGCGTTTTCACCTTTGGGAGGATTCGTAAGGTGAGTAATTATTATTATTTTTTTCTTTGATTTTGGCGTCGCATTTTTAGCATTTGCCAGTGTCAAGTGTTTTATATAGCTATGGTTATAGACAAAGTCCAGTCTTGGTCAAGTCTAGTCAGTGTCAGTCAAACCCTGTCATGTTTTAGTAAACTAGTAGCTACTTTACTATAAAGCTTCGATGGAGTTTTAGAAGCAACGCGAAAAGTCATGTTTTACCACATTGTATCATTTTCCCACACTCGTGCTTTAATTGAAAGCAGCCATTTTTTGCATTGTTTTAATCATTTTTTAGAATCAGCTAAAATTTAAATAATTTTTGGATTTTTAGGTACTACAAAGAAGTCCCACCGATTCCGCTGTCTTTGTGAAGTCGGGTTGTAAACAATAAGCTTTGTCAATGAGCCAAGTAAATAACTAAGAATATTTATGAAAGTAATTTTTATTTACGTAAGCCATTACCATGGTAAAGTTGCATAGTTCATAGAACAAATAAATTCTACTTGCAATTGCCCAGATCCAAGCCGATGTTTAAGTTAAAATTAGATTTTTTGTGACTCTATTTTTATTTTGATATTTAAGTAGTTTTGTATTAGTTGCATTTAAGTATTTAATTATTATTTCTTTTAACGTAATTTTGTACATGTATTTATTGTAATGCTTATTTTATGTACGTGTTTCTGAAATAAATATAATAACAATAATAATTGGCGAGCAATACAAAAGAAGTTACATTGCTCAGAATGAATCATTCTGAGCAATTAGGTACTTAGAAAATTCTAAATATGAATGTATATGATATAAATACTGGGTTTTCTTTGTTTTAACAACTATGTAAATGTAATCAAAAACAGCTGTTGTTTCACAAGTATGAAGGTCGTGATGCCAATAGCAACTAGTTCTGTGGGAACAAACCATCTGCGGCATTGAATATACGATCCCAACTACTTATTTAGTATGTACGACACTGGTGTTAAATCGATAACAATGCATTTTGTTAGACTCTTGTGTGTTATTATGAAAGATTAAAAAAAACTTGTTATTCCTGTGCCTACTATTAGGTATAGAATTGTAGGAATTATTAACATGTATATTATGCATAGGTATTTATTCTGATATATTCATCTAATTAAAAAACCCGGCCAAGTGCGAGTCGGACTCGCGCACGAAGGGTTCCGTACCATTATCTACTATTTCATACTAAAAACGGCAAAAAAATCACGTTTGTAGTATGGGAGCCCCCTTAAATATTTGTTTTATTCTTTTAGTATTTGTTGTTAAAGCTGCAACATAAATACATCATTTGTGACAATTTCAAACCAAAATCAAAATGTATTTATTTGCTAAGTACCTACAGGTGTCAAAATGTTGGTAGGTACATAAATAAAACGTCGCTTAGATCATACTTAACCCAGAATTGGTTGTGCAAAAATTTGATAAAATAGTTACTATTAGAATGTCAGACAGAATCAACTGTCTAACTATCACGGTTCATGAGATACAGCCCGGTGACAGACGGACGGACAGCGGAGTCTTAGTAATAGGGTGCCGTTTTACTCTTCGGGTATGGAACCCTAAAAAGTTATATTAGTATAATGTATGTATAATATAGCCGTAGAATAGAAGCGGGAGTGCTTACTTGATCGTCTAAATATACCTTGAACAATATAATAAAGATGCAAAAACACTGATCAGTCATGTCCATATTACATATTTAATATGGACATGACTGATCTGACTGTTTTTTATATAACGCACCTCTAGCTTTTAACAAATTATTATAGACATTTATAGGATCATTCATTATATTATTTGCTTCGATTCCCACTCCAGCAAACATTTTGTTGTATAAACAAAAATGTTTGTACCGATCTATGTATTACAAGTACCTATGTACTTATATATCTACAAAAAAAGTGTTTACTATTTTATCAGTTACCTGATTTCCTGACCTGACAAAGTTTCAAAGCTTAAGTTTAAAGGTTTGCTTAGTTTAGGGTCTGGTGGCGCTGTGTATAATGTCCCACGATATTTATTTATAGTATATTTAAATGTTTATTAAATTTAGTTAACAATCTCACAATCTTACTATTTATCTAATCTTTTTATTAGATTAAAGATTGGATTAGATATTTAATAAAAGGTGGTTTATGGTTTTCCTATTGTTGACTTACTATCTACAATCCCGAGAGTTATCTGTTAAGTTACTCCTTCAAGTTTTGATAAAAACTTTAGGAATATAATTACACAATGCGTGGCTTGATTTCTTTTTTCATTATTCTTTTCGTAAAATCTAATCTTATATCTATGTGATGATAGCTCAGTGAGTAGCGCAGTCGGTTTAAAGGGAGTCAGTTCAACTCGCAACAATGAGCTTGAGCTGTCGGTGAACAAAAACATCGTGAGGAAACCATAGCATGGTGGTACTTTCTAGTACACTGCTGGTTAGCTACCACCCAGTTGAAAATCTGCCCTCCAAGCATCTAACGCCACACCGTCATTTAACATTAGGTGAGCTATGGTGAAATACCTAGCCTGTCGACCATAAAAAAAAGTTAATAGGTGCAAACATAATTATCATAATTTGTTTCATATAAATGACATTACATAAAGCATAAAGATGACCTCAATTAATGATGTTTGGTCGCAGAAAGGGTCGTAACTCTCATATATAACGCACCTTTGTTTAGTATCCGGTAAATTAACGGACGCACAAACCGAAAATATACATGGGTGTGTTGTACTGCAGTAAGCCAAAACACTAAGCAGATTTGCTTACATATTAAATTTTATCCCAGGACATTAAACTTTTCTACATCAAAACATTAGCACGTGATAATAATCAGAGGTTAAATTATTATTGTACCTAGTTTAAACAAACCATTAGTCCGTCAAGTTCGTAGCATTTTGTTAAGAAAAAAATAGAATAAGAGAATTTGAACAGAACGGACTAAAATCTGGACTATACGGGAAAGGGAACAAAAACAAAACTATAAAAGCAATTTTATTTATCTAGACTGGACCATTCAAATCTTTCATGATGTGTAAAGAAAGACCAGACATGCTATTAGGGTTACCAGATTTAGAACAACAAATATGCTTATCCTTATTAATTGTAAAACGTTATGGCAAACCTAACCAGAACAGATGCAAGAAGAGATTCGTAGTTAACATTTCTAAAGACGCCATTAGCCTATTTCCTACCCATTATTATTCATCAGAACATGTAGTGGAGTATAGTTAACATGGCCATACGTCCCACTTTAACGAGACTGTCCCATTTTCTGCTACTCCGTCTTCAAGGAAAGCTTCTGGACGCCAAATTGACCCGTATTTAGTTACAGAACGGTCAATACTGATATTAAAATTCATAAAAGACAATTAAGGTCGTAGTTTTAGCTCAGCGGATAAGTGACAGACTGGAATAATCAACACACTTGAAACTAAAATCGTTCGAAAGGTTTTCAATACTTCAATCATTAATCTGAACCATTTTGCATTTTATGTCTAAAGTGTTTGCTTAGCACAAACGCTAACCAGTACAACCACATAAACATAAAAAAATATATAAATAAGGAGTATAATCTCTTTAATTAATAAATTCAATGTCATGTTGATAATGTAAGTGGAGATTAATAACTTTTGTAATGTTGAAAATGTCCCGTTTTAAACAAAAATTAAAATGGTCACATTAAGTATAGTCGACAAGGCAATGACCAAATGTTGAATTGGCGACGTGCCAACTTCCATACGCACACAATGCGAGGTTTATGCTCCGTATACAGACGAAACAGAAAGATGTACCAACCCACCAAATTGAGAAGTTCGGCAATATCAAAAGAGCAAGGAGTCGTTGGGTCATGTTTAATTCAGTAGCATAGTTTGTCACGTAAGTACGATGGCCTTGGTTGGAGGCATCGTATTCACTGACTCTATGATATTAGTCATGAACAAAATATTATTTAATAACGCACCATGCGGTGATGAGACAGTTGAATATCGTTGAAAAGGAAAAAGTTAAATTTTGGTTACGAAAGTAAAATTTTGTAATTTAGTACGATTCGTAGGATTATTATTAGCGTAAGCGTAATTCAAACCGGCTTTATTCATAGACTTTTTTTGACAATAACTGTTGATAGATTGCTTGGTGGTACCTTGAATATTCAAAATTAACTTCTGCAAAGTAACACCTGAATCAAACAATTACTTGGTGGTAGATCTCTTTAGCAGGTCGTCTAGGTAGGTACCACTGCAGTGCCAGATTCTTTGTCGCCAAGCAGTATGTAAACATTACTGTGTTCTGGTTTGAAGGGTACTGCAGCTAGCGAAATGACTCGTACAAGGCTATTGAGGCTAACCATCGAAAGTCTAAAAAGTTATTACTCTGAGACATTCGATGGTTAGCCAAAGCCGCGATAACCTGGATTTTGTCTTGCTACTCAAAGTTCTGTGTATCGCTGCAATGGTCATGGGCAGGAGTTATCTCTTACCATCGGGAGATAGTCTCGTACGTCACATTAATTTTAGTTAAAAAAATAAAAACGTTGAGACGTGTCTAGTTGCCCAGTACAAAATAAAATTGGTATGTACGTTTGTTTGCCTTTTGCGTCAAAGCTAACCCGCATCATGTAAAGCGCTATTAGTGAACCTCTTGAAGAATCTAGGCCATAGCGTGGCCGTTTTTAATGAGAACGCATTCAACCATATTCTTTGCATAGACATTCATAGATATGCGACATGATTGTCAGCCCTATGCTATATCAGGGTATTGTGTTAGAATTACCTACGCTATTGATTGCAAGTTTTAGGTATTTTTAGTAAACATTGTTTGTGCTCAAAACTCAGATCATTGATGTAACTCAAAAAACTGCCATGCTTTAGTGGGACTGGGCTGGACACGTCTGCCGAATGCCAACGGAGCTATGGGCGAAAACCACCACCGACTGGGTCCCGGAGGTTAAACGGCCACCAAGCCGGCCTAAAAGGCGGTGGAAAGATGAGCTCGATGCCCACAATAAAGAGTGGACCACAACAGCACACAACAGAGAGGTGTGGAAGGGGGGGAGAGAGGCCTTTGCCCAGCAGTGGGACAAAATGGGCTAAATAATAATAATAATTGTTTGTGCTAAGCTTTACTGTTACCTACTTTTTACCCTACGGCTCTTAAAGCTAATATACTAAATACAAAGTGCCAACAAGGCTGTCAAAAATAAAATTAAGGTGGTTCGATTTCCATACAAATAAATTTTTGCCATTTATGGACAAATGAAGCATAATTTAACAGTGTAATCACAGCTACTGGCACTCATTTTGGTCTTTATTTGCGGTAAATTACAATTGCTTGAATCAAACACTAGATTATGCTAATAATCTACCGTTTTATTCAAAAATCATAAATTCATGAATCATTCATAAATTTTGATGCTTGATCGATCATACTTCAGAGGTGGTCCAATACATTTTTTATCGAAATCGATCGAGCGGTTGTCTCGGATCAACAAAAATCTAAAAACTGTGTACATCGATGATATTTTCGACCTCGCTGTTTTTGAAGCAGTGCGTTCAGTTGGCCTAAGGGTCATAGATACGGTTTTATTTAATTGTACCTTTATAGGTAGGCATGTTACTTTATCATAAGCCTGAGTTTTCGCATATGTACCTATAATGTATATGTCCGTTTGTCATAAAACATAGTTTGAAAGTCGAGCACATTTGTATGCGAAAACCATACGATGATACGAACGATAAAAATAGAGCGCAGGCATTGTATTTCCAGCTGTACTTTAAGCTGTTTTCCAGCTATAATAAAAAAAAATTATAACGAATTATTAATGTAATTAATTAAAAACTGAGATACGATGATGTCCTTATATTGTTCTATTTGATGAATTAGGCAACATGGTAGTAAATCAAAGTATGTTCAATAGAAAAAGGGCAAGGTGGAATTTTATAATACAGATCTAATGCACATTCTTCGAAATGTACCTGACGCAAAACTATTTGCCTAGAAATTTCGCGGACTCAAATTTTAGGTATACCTTACCCCCCGCGGTGTTACTCACTGTTCCCACGTAAACACTACATTTCTCGGGATATAAAGTAGCCTATATGTTAATCCAGGGTGTCAGCTACCTCTATACCAAATTTCATCAAAATTGGTCCAGCCGTTTGAGCGTGACGAAGTAACAAACTACAAATACACTTACACATTGACAAACTTTCGCCTTTACATTATGATTTTAGACAAGGGAGTATTAGCTGATCAGAATTCGTCTAATGTCGATTATAATAGACCACCTACGACAAATTAGGCGCTTCCGTCTTCGACCTCATTGTGACATCATCAGCTGGCATCATTGGTATGCAATAAGATATATTGACCGCGGTGAAATGTATTCAATGCCTGTGAATGATGAGACTTAAATTGGCGCCATAACTAAAGGTAATGTAAGGAACACTGTTGTAAAGGTTTCGTCAAACAGAACGTGTACTTGGCGCGGCATCAGAAGTAATAAGCGACACTCTATCACGACATCACAGCGTACCTACCTACCATCATATTTCAGTCTTTTTTTAAAGTTCGTAGTCAAAATAAAACGGGACCTTTAATTATTACTAAGACTCCGCTGTCCGTCCGTCTGTCTGTCTTTTCGTCTGTCAGCTGTCTGGCTGTATCTCATGAACCGTGATAGTTAGACAGTTGAAATTTCCACAGATGATGTATTTCTGTAGCCGGTATAACAACAAATACTAAAAAACAGAATACAATAAATGTTGAAGGGGGCTCTCATACAACAAACGTGATTTTTTTGTAGTTTTTATAGATAATGGTATGGAACCCTTCGTGCGCGAGACCAAATCGCCGGTTTTTTTTTCATCGCGTATAAAACTACGTTGACCACCAACTCGTCTGGGGCATAGACAAAACCTTACGGCTTTACTTATAAACATTGCTTAAAGTTAATGATTAGAAGGACACAGGTAATTGAGCTCATTTGAAAAATCTTAGCAGTTAGTTTTTATCAACACTTCTTACTATAGTGAAAAGTCAAACATGAAAACAAAACTACTTTAGGCAAAGATTACATGTTCCCAGTCTATATTCAAGGCCGGTATTTTAAAATGTTGTTGTTCTTGTCTAATAGCCTGCAGTAAAAAAGATAGCAACTGTAAAGCTTTCAAATTTTTTGAAACGTCACACTAAAATCTGCAATGCTAAAACGCGTTTTGACACTGCATAGTTTTTGACGATGCTTTTATAAGTATGTGCGTTTTTCACATAACTGGTTAGAACTAATAATAAAATTTGTTTGTAGCCTGTAACACATTCTTAAGTTTACCGACACTATTTGCGACCTACAGCTAAATTAACGCAAAACAAAAGTCATACAACACTTAACATTATAAATGAGAAAGTAACTCAGTTTATTACCTTGCACAACTTTTCACATACTTTTAAGTTGCGTTACTAATATGAGTGTGTTATGGTATGTCAATCGATTTTAAAACACATTCGGCAATACAGTGTTGTATGTAGTAAAGCTAAATATGGCAGTTGTGCATCGACATTCTGATTAGGTAATTTATTGAAAAATAATTCATTGATTAATACTATTATCATGTAATAAAATTATATTTATTTTGTAATAAAATAAACACAAAAGGGGACAACAATACCATTGAATAAAGTATTATTTAATGTTTGTAATTTGCAATAATATAATTGAAAAACCAATTTAAAAAAATATAAAAACTACTAACTACTACAGTAAAATAATGGAGGTTACTTTAAAAAAACTATGAAAAAAAATTATAGAAATCATGTCTCCAAAATAAAAATTGATTAAAATAGAACCAAGACTAATACATTTTTGCTGCTTTCAAATGAATATGTTTAGATCCTACTGTCTTGAATTGACTTTAGGTAAGTTTTTGTATGCCTTGTGTGATACAAAGATTTGTATTTAAAACTTTTCTCATTGCCCTGGAAAATGACAAAATCAAACATAAAGTATTTATTTACTTATGTGCTGGATGAGTATTACTTACCTACATAATTTACAAGTATATATTGTTATCATGTCAAATCCAAATGGTTAATCTTATCTTATACATAATATGTACATAGATAATATTTTTTTATTTCTCAACACCTGCATTACTCACAACAAAACAAACATTTTACTTTTTGATAATGGCCTTTTTGAAAAAACTTCACAAACCTTCCAATGTCACATAGAAAGATCTTTCTTCAATTATAAAACACAAATTCATATTTTTGCTTTACTTGATTCGATATCAGAAACAAATCTAATATATAAATAAATCCAACTTAATGAAAATACTATAAAAAAAGGGTTAGTTTTTCAATTGATTCATAGAGCTTGACAATCCCTACAATCACTACAATTGTAATTTCACTAATATTATAAATGAAAAAGTTTGGATGGATGTTTGTTAATCTTTCACGCAAAAACTACTGAACAGATTTGGATGAAATTTGGTACAGAGGTAGCTGAGACCCTGGATTAACACATAGGCTAGTTTTTATCCCGAAAACATGTAGCAGGTAAAACCGTGGAGTGCACTAGTTTTACTATAAGACCAACATTAAAAGAAACTACAATTACTCCAATTGGAATCCACTGAGAAAACACATACTTTACTTATCAACCAGCTAGTAACTATAGGAAAATTCATGGATTGTTCAATATTCCTAATACCTAATAGTCTATTTAACAATAACAAATGTTGTCTGGCATTTACTATGAGGTCAAGGTTTTCAAGTGAATCAACAAAATTTATATTTCCAGGTATTATTGCCTACCTTTTGGTATTGAAGTTCAATTTAGCAAACAGTATTTGTCTAGGAATTTGCTAGAAACCAATCACCAATTATTGAGCTATTATTATTAGATAGCCAAACCACACTAATAATAAAACATTTGTAGCAGAATTTTAGCTTTATAAAGTTATACTTGTAACACTTATTGTTGTTCCTAAAAAATCTATTCTATTGAGGTAGATGTATTGGAAAATAGAGGACATGAATCTGCAATTTTGGTGTGGAAAATCCAGAGGGTTATAAGGTTGTTAACAATGACTAGAAGATAAGGTTTGAGATGGAAAAAAATATTGAGTAGACTATGTTATTGAGATAAGTTGATAAAGTTATTAAAATAAATTATCAAGAAATGAATAAGAGGTAACATCCCCAAAACCACTTAACTAAACCTGAAAATATTTAGATTTTCAGGTTTAGTTAAGTATTCACAACACTCATTTCTAAAAGTATCAGTGTTTATCTAAATATTCTGTAGAGAATAAAATATGTAAATGAATTTATTATAGTCATATTGGAATGTTTTGTTTATGAGGATGTATGTAATGTAATAGTACCCTAGACTGTGCCTACACATTAAGTATGTATTTTAGTAATTCCTGATAAACCAAGCAATCTCTGACTTATAATTAACATTATAAAAATATATTACTAAGGAATGAAAGTAAACAAATAAAATAGTAAGTTACCAAGTTTTCCGAATGGTCAAAAGTCCTTTCGCTGGCCTTTTACTGCCCGGGTCTGTGATGATTGAGAATCTATCACTAAGGCTCCGCTTTACTTCAGGCAGCTTGGTACCTGACGTCAGCTTTAAGCACTTGCCAGTGACAAGGCCTTCGGACTTCTTTACTTTAGCATCCAAAGGCACAACTTCAAAGGTATCTTCTAATTGCAGTGACACACGTTTAGGACGCTTTTTGCTCTTCAAATTGGATTCAATGATATCAAATTCACGATTTTTATTGTATCCGTGTTCCCCGTCTCCAAATCCTTGAACGAAACACAGCATAGTTCCGTCAGGATAACTCTCGGTAATCTAGAAGGCCATGCCTGAATTCCACCGTTCCAAACCCTCGAATAAGATTACACTCACGGGTTGTCTAATTCGTATCACTAATAAAGTCGTTCACCTTAAATACAGTCGGCACATATTTTTTTAACGCGAAAATGGTCTGGTCTTCTACGACAGGAACAGGTATTTCGCAATACGTAAACATTGATCAGGGCATACAGGAAATCAAAACACTAAATGATTCTGTAACGGTACTGATATAGTTATTACACAAAATTCTGAATTTTACACAGTTAAAAATGTTTTTATTTCATTTTGTAGTAATTATTCAGGGATATAAATTAAAAGTGGGCCGCCAATACACGTCCATGTCCACTCGTCTAAAAATGACATTTGTTTCTATCAGTCGAATGTCAAGTGGACTGCCCGCCAAACAGGTTGCGTTCCGAAACACAGTCATGCGCGATCTCGAATGGTTGTTTTCGTACTGATCAAAAATCGCTCGCTCGGCACAAGGGCCTGGCTGGCTGGTCGAGACGGGTAGGCCCGCTCATCTACCGCTACGACCCAAGTATACGTATATATGTATATGACTATACGACAAGAACGCATAGAATAAAAGTTTTATCTTGAACGTTGTTAAGGGCCTATCGAGTGCATTTCTCTAGTCGATTTTAGGTATTCTGTGCGCTCCGTGTGTGAGTGCGCAAGGCACACGAGCGAACAGCTAGTACCGCGCGCCGCCGTCGGCGCCACGCGCTACAGGCATTGTCGATACACATACGGCGGCGAAATGAAAATCGGTTTGAGCTAAATACTTAAACGGCTAAGTAGACGAACTGGATCAACTATTTTGCCGCTTATATTAGTAGACTGGTGGCCGAGTGGTAACAAGCTGTATGAGTACGGCCACATAGACACGGGATCGAAATCAACACCATATTAATACGGAATATTATTTTTGCACACAAATTTTGTTGATAGGTATTTTAAATAAATATAATACATAAATATTTCGTTTTTTTTTTAAATACATTATAATACGATTATTTTTGTATACTTATTATTTTTATAATACGTTTTATTTTTATAATACGTTTTATTTTTATTTTATTTTTTTCTTATTAGTGTTACATCTCCCGTCTGTTTTTTATGTTCTCTATTGTATTTTTTCTTTTCTTGGTTGCTTGGAAGAGATCGCTGTTAGCGATAAGGCCGCCACTTGTGGCACTAGTTCATAAGGTTCTTTATTCTCTGTACTCTTTTCTATTTATGATGTCCACAATAAAGAGTTATATCTATCTATCTTATTTTTTTTAACCGACTCGATTTTAAATGGAGGAGGTTCTCAATTCGACAATTTTTTTTTATGTAAAAGTAATAAATCGATCGAGTCACTCTCCTGATGTTAAGAGATAACGCTTGTCCATGACCATTGTAGCGATACCCAGAACATTGAGTAACAAAACAAAGTCCAGGGCATCGCTGCTCTGGCACTCATTACTTTGAGACTAGATGGTTAGTCTCAACAGCCCAGTAATTGCGCTAGCTGCAATACCCTTCAAACCGGAACACAGTAATGTTTACACACTACTGCTTGGCGGCAGAATATCTAGTACTGCGGTGGTCTGTACCTACCTAGACGACCTCCTGCTAATTCCGCCAATTATGAATCGATTTTGATGATTCTTTTTTTGCTTGGTTGATCCATACTTCAGAGATGGTCCCATATATTTTTTATCGAAATCGGTCGAGCAAGTAAAAAAAAATCAACACAAGTATTAAAAAACCTCGCTGTTTCATTGAAGCAGTGCGTTTAGTTGGCCTAAGGGTCATGGAGTAGGTTTTTTGTTTGTAAATTTGTGTATTTCTTTTTATGTAACTGAACATTTTTAATTCCCTATTTTATCTATTGAAAATAATTAATTTATTATAACACTATGGAACCTAAGAATATGACATACCGTAAGCAACTCCTACGATACACCTCACTTTTTTCCTTTCCACTGACGAATAATAAACGACGAAAAAGTATTATTATTTTGACTACCCAGTCAGCACGTTTGCGTCATGAGTTGTATGGCATGGGTTCGATTCCCACCGAGGGCAAATTTTGATGAGAAGAACATAGATGTTTGTTTTGTTTGGGTGTTTATGTATACTTTAGTATGTTCATAATTGATTGATTCAAAATAATGACGTGCATAATTATTAAAAAAAAAAAGTTTATTACTTTACCCATGGCTTTACTCGCATATCCATTTTGGAGAAGTCATTTAAAAAATACTAAATTAAAATAAAATAATAATAAATATTTCTTTTTTAGTAGAATATAGCTTTATGGCATGGGTTCAATTCCCGAATTTTTTTGTGAAAAACATAGATGTGTGTTTTAATTTTTGTTGGCGGCCATATTGGATCAACTTTAAAGTATTCTCCATTCTACTAGTCAATCCCATTCATTTCATTTTGATACCTATATTGAGGTTGTAGTGAAAAAATATGTAATCTGCCATTTTGTTGGCGGCCATATTGGATTTGCTTTTTTTTATTATAATCTATTCTACTAATCAAGCCCTTTCATTTGATACCCATATTGATGGCATTGTGAAAAAATATGCAATCCGCCATTTTGTTAGCGGCCATATTGGATTTGCTTTTTTTAAAGTTTACTCTATTCTACTAGTCAAGCCCTTTTATTTGATACCCATATTATAGGAGTGGTGGAAAAATATGTAATCCTCTAGTTTGATGGCGGCCATATTGGATTTGCTTTTTTTTATTATAATGTATTCTACTAGTCAAGCTCTTCCATTTGATACCCATATTGATGGTATTGTGAAAAAATATGTAATCCGCCATTTTGTTAGCGGCCATATTGGATTTGCTTTTTTTAAAGTTTACTCTATTCTACTTGTCAAGCCCTTTTATTTGATACCCATATTATAGGAGTTGTGAAAAAATATGTAAGCATCTATTTTGATGGCGGCCATATTGGATTTGCTTTTTTATTTATTTTATTTATTTATGCTCTAATGAAACAGCGAGGTTTCGGAGTAAACGAAAATGTCATCGACGTATACAATTTTTATATTTATGTTGATTTTTAAAAATTGCTCGACCGATTTCGATAAAGTTTATATGAGACCACCTCAGAAGTATGGATCTATCAAGCAAAAAAAAATTATCAAAATCGATTCATAATTAGCGGAATTATCGCGTAACAGACAGCCCCGTTGGCTCATTGGTAGTATATCTGCCTTGAGAGCTGTAAGGCGTGGGTTCGATTTCCATTCAGGGCAAACATTTTGTGAATAAACAAATGTTTGTTCTGTGTCTAGCTGTTCTGTATGTATTATAAGTATGTATTTACAAAAAAAAGTATTTATGTATTCTATCAGTAATCTGACTTCCATCACACAAGCTCTGCTTAGTTTGGGGCCAGATGGCGCTGTGTGTAATGTCCTACGATATTTATTTATTTATATTTATTTAACATACATATACATTTTTGTAGCGATGATAGCTCAGTGGTTGACGCGGTCGGTTCGCATGCCGAAGGGCGTGGGTTCAAACCTAACAATGAGCTCGAGCTGCCGGTGAAGGAAAACATCGTGAGGAAACCATAGCGTGGTGGTAGCGTACTCTCTAGTACTCGGCTGGCTAGCTACCACACGAGAGTTGAAAATATTATGTCCCCAAGCATCTAACCATGAGTTCTGGCAGCCTCACTTGAGAGCCAGTTCCATTCCAGGCTAGGTGTGCTTTACCATCTTCGACCACGCCTTCTCTTAACATCAGGTGAGCTGTGGTCAAACATAGCCTAGCACAGTGGTTCTCAAACTTTTTTGGTGTCGGAACCCTTTTGGGAAGCAAAATACTTGATGGAACCCTATAATAAAACAATACTTTTTAAAAGTGTGTTCTTTAATAAAGAATCTTTATTAATAAGCATAATAAAAGTACAATGTAACAGTTACTAATTATTACTTACTTTACCACATGGCAAGTACAATAATAGAAGATATTAAAAAAAAGTAACTAATGGGATTTGATAAACAAAAAGCAAAAATAAAATGAGAAATTTAAAAATTGCGTTGTAAACAATCTCGACTTTATTTTTTAAAGTTAGAGTCGAAAGTCGCTTGTTGACAACTATAGCGTCTAATTCAGAGGCGGCTTTTATCAAAGGGACAGCGCGCTCACAAGTATACAAGTATACATGTTGATTTGTAGCGATGATAGCTCAGTGGTTAGCACGGTAGGTTCGCATGACGAAGGGCGTGGGTTCAAACCCCAACAATGAGCTTGAGCTGCCGGTGAAGGAAAAACATCGTGAGGAAACCATAGCATGGTGGTAGGGTACTTTAGTACTCGGCTGGCTAGCTACCACCCTCAAGTTGAAAATCTGCCGCCAAGCATCTAACGGTGTGTTCCGGCAGCCTCACTTGAGAGCCAGTTCCATTCCAGGCTAGGTGTGATTTACCATCTTTGGCCACACCTTCACTTGACATCAGGTGAGCTGTGATCAAACAACTAGCCTGTCAACCATTAAAAAAAAAAAAATACCAAACTTATGAGATATTGTACCAGCTATTGTAACACATGTTTATACAAATAAATAAATAAATAAACCTATGCGCGGCCGCGGAGTCAAAACGTTCGACCAGAGACAGGTGTTTTGATTTTTTTTTCTAAATTCTTGCGGAACCCCTACAGAGGTATCGCGGAACCCTAGGGTTCCGCGGAACACACTTACAGTATAGCAGACCTAGCATAACAAACCATTACAAAAAAAAATTGTCGAATTGAAAACCTCCTCCTTTTAAAATTGACAGCCCTGTATGTCTGCTCCAAGGCGTGGGTTCGATTCCCACCCAGGACAAGCATAAACAAATGTTTGTTCTGTATCTGGATGTACTGTATGTATTTACAAAAAAAGTATTGAAGTACATATTACCTATCAGTTATCTGACTTCCATAGTACAAGCTTTGCTTAGTTAGGGGTCAGATGACGCTGTGTGTAATGTCCTATGATAATTATATATTATTTAATTTTATTATAATTTATAAAATCGAGTCTGTTAAAAAAACAAAATAAAATACAACAAAATTTGTGTGCAAAAATAATCTTTGAGTGTTGGTTGGTTTCGATCCCGTGACTGCGGATTAGAATCGGGTACCGATACCACTCGGCCACCTGTCTATGTCTACAAGTGGCAAATTTGTTGATCCGGTTCGTTTACTTTGTGATCGTACGTAAAAGCAACCTCAACAGCGACACAACCTCCCCGTCCGACAGTCGAAGCGGTACTAAAGCGGATAGGGGAACAGCGTGGTAGCTCTGCTTAGAATGGACGAAACGCGCAAAAATTTAGGTATTTCCTTCGTTTGTTCAAGCAAAATCATATTTTGGTAATTTTTATGTAATAACTATTTAGAGAAAATGTAATTTTATTGTTATACAAAGCCTGATGACTTTCCGTGCAGTATTTACGCCGTATCGAGGTTTTCTATAGATTGTTTGGGGTTACTTTGGATTTTTTTTCTATCGAGGAAACTAAAAGTAATCGTGTTTCTAAATTAGATTACATATAGATTGGATCCTTAAATATCTTAAACATTAACCTCATAAATGATGTTTTAGTAATAACGAAAATACAACGAAACAAACAGTTCCAAATCCACTCGATACCGGCTTAATACAATAATGTATGGATGAGTTAATCAATTAAATAAATGAAAAAAAAGCCTCTTTGTAAAAATATCCTATAGCATAAAATGTTAACTAGTACCAAGCATTAGTACCAAGCATTAGGGCCTGCACTAATTCTGATCTACATTCAATTCTACTATAATTTGTGTAAATTAATTTATTGTTATTTATACAACTCAACATAATATATGATTTAGGTATATCGTTATTGTCTATTTTCACCAATCATGTGAGCCACCTTTATGAGTTTTGCCAGATTACATGCAAAGATGCCAATCTTCTGTGTACCATTATCAAACCCATATTAATTTAATTACGGTAGGTACATAATCAAAGCTTCTCTGATAATCTGTTTAGCAACATATAAAGTAGCGCGTGACGTGGGGGCAAACGTGAGCAGGTACGTCTTGCAGGCTGGTCAAGTTAATGATTATTTTCCTATCGTATTTGACATTTATCTTTGGTGTGAACGTTTTATCTATCTATCTGAATGTAAGGAACCCGCGCCGCCTGTCAGTGGCTTTGCCGAACGCGCACAGCCACAATAAATATTGAAAAATTTACTATTGCAATAATAGCCTTATCAGGCTCTCCGCCCCAAAAGCACAAGGGGAAGTTACTAACGATTTTTCCAACTTGGGGGTAGAATGGGATCAATAGTAAGGAAATTTGAAAAGGGAATCTCCGTGGCAACCGCAGTCAAAACATGAAGTTCCTGTTTCACCAAGCTGCATAATGTTATTTTTTTATTTTCCTATAGGTACGTACCTACATCACAGAAGCTTAAATCGTAGAACATGTTTTCTACTTTGAAGCATTCAAAACAATATTATTAAAACTATAAGTCATGAGGCTAAGTTGTGATAAGACGCAGGTTTAGGTAGGTTGGTACATAAACTTACCAGGTCATCTGTATCTCTATGGTATGGTTGGTTAGCTCTACAATTTGTGTGATTTTCCGACGGTGGTACTACGTATACGTAGGTATCTAAACGATGGAAAAATGTACCTATAGAAATTGCAACAGCGCTCTTGGCGAAAGTAAACTATCCAATTTGACATTTTTAGTTTATATTTCTACTTGTAAGTATTTTATTATTTGACATTTATCATATTTCTTTGACATATTTACTTTCGAGCATATTTGAACATTAACAGACAGTAGTTCGTACCTTATTTCGTTTGATGATGTATCTTCGTCAGTATTGCATCAATCTACACTTTTTTTTTTTTTGCACACCGCAAGACAGAATATAGCGCTCTTCAACTTTTTTTCACACATTTTTACGGCTGCGGAATCCGAATGCCGAGTCTTTGAAATTGGTATAAATATAGCTAGGTACGTAAAAATAGGTAGGTTATAAGTACTTTAAATTTCTGCTCACTTCCTGATATACGCCGTAAAACGTAAGATTAAGTAGTTTGTAAAATGTAAACAATCCTGACAGCTTCCAAACTGATATTTATGGAAGCTGACGCATCAGAAAGTTCGAACTGTTGCAGATTCTACCATCAAAGTGTTCGAAGAACATTGTGAAGGTGGCTCATCACTAAAATTAGTAATTTTGTTCAACATTTCGAAGAAACATAGGAAATTGGCAAAACAAACTTTTATGGGTATAACAAGTTTTTTTCAGGATAAAGCGATGCGTGATACGTGTTTTCGGATATAAATTACAAGCATCGTCAGTCTTACATGTCCCAATTACTTCAGCTTTATACTGCTTTTAGTGATAATTTTTAAAAGATTAAGGTGGTTCGATTTCCATACAATTTTTCCCCATTTATGGACAAATGGAGCAATGCTAATAATCTACCGTTTTATTCAAGCAATTGTGATTTACCGCAAATAAATGCTAGTAGCTGTGATTTCACTGTAAAATTATGTTCCATTTGTCCATAAATGGAAAAAAATAGTTTGTATGGACATCGAACCACCTAAGGATCGCCAGGAGATCTAAAAAGCAGCACCGTTTCATTGCTGATCTTTTAAAAACGGATTGACTCCAATATTATCATACGAACCGCAAAACAGTAAAGTTTGCTGCTCGGATGGATATTCCACGATAGTTACAATCAAATATTTGCAAGTCGCGAGTGAATGAGTTTTTTCTAAGTAATCGTGTTACAACGTAGACCACAACATTGTTTTACATGAAGCGAGTTGGCAGCAAAACGCAAGCCTATCTCTACATACCTAGTATAAAACAAAATCGCTTCTCGCCGTCTGTACGCTTTGTTCTTTTAAACTACGCAACGGATTTTAATGCGCTTTCCATCAATAGACAGAGTGATTCAAGAGGAAGGTTTATATGTATATAAAGTACATGCATATTATAATAAAGAAAATCCATATTAGTAGCTACATTGCACCCGTGAGAAGCCGGGGTGGGTTGCTGGTGCAGTAATAAAAAAAGTTCAGGCTCTGGCATAATTTTTTTTTTATATGTATTAGGTACACAACTATCATTTCATCTAATAGGTACCTACGTAGAAGGTACCTACCTACATTTGTAGGTCATCATTGATTTAGATTGATTAATTCGTAATTGTGATGAATAAATCATTTGAATTGATTTACCTATTTGGGTTACCGAATCCGAAATGTAACTAAATCCAAGATTTGGGAACACTGTGCTGTTTATATGTCGTTTTTGAAATAGGCTATCCCACTAAAATCTAAATAAGACCGCGTAAACCCAATTTCTATGATTAGTAAACCGATTTGAAAATTATAAACGTTCTAAATGCAGTCACTTGAAGTAAATCTAGTATTTGAGCTAAATTAACAAAGAACGTGCAGAATATATTACATTATACATTTTGTTTGATTTTAGTCTAACCAAACTGATTCGGAACTGAGTAGGGTTTTAGTACAAAAGTAAATAAATACTGAATTAAAAATTATTTAATAAGAGTGCCCTTTTAGCTCATTGGGTAGCTTTTTTTAATAGCTGTAGAGTGTGGGTTCGATTCCCACTCTGGACAAACATTTGTGTGACGAGCATAAATGTTTTTTCTGTGCCTTGGTGTTCAGTACAATAAAAAAACGTTCAGTGAAACGGATTATCTAATTTGTTTACCTATTTAATTATACCTACATATAGGGTTGCAATCCGTCCGGGCTTCCCCGGATTTGTCCTGGTTTAGAGGGTATCCGGGGAGCGTCCGGGCGGGGCTTCATTTGTAGTCCGGGTTTAAAAATTTAAAGTCTTGGGCCGCCCGCGACACAGTGTGCCCCGTACGCCGCGATTAACTGACGAACCGACTCGCTAAAACCTGTTGACATGTCCGGGTTCTGGGCTCTAAAATCCGGGGTTTTCAAGCGCCTTGTCCTGGTTGCCAAATTTTAGAGATGGCAACCCTACCTAGGTTCATATAACATCAATAGAGCACTCTGTTCGCATAACTATCATGTGTTTTAATTACCTACTTGCCATTTATTAGCGTATAAACTACGGGAAAGTACCCATATAATACGAGTAAAGTTACGTCAGTCGTCCATTTGGACATAACGACATATGTCACAGAATACTTTGAGCATCTAGCCAAGTACACGATAGATATTAGTTAAAATACGTATCTTTGTAATTTCACTCTATTCCACTCTATTGTAGTTGAAAATGCGATACGTACTGTTAATGTATGTTATTAATTACTTAATGCGTGGGGGGCACCACGAATTATAAAGTGGGGGGGGGGGGGGGGGGGGGGGAGATATACAACTGCAACCTTTATGTCTGTCTGGACATTTTTATAGCGATGCTTAATTTTTCAAAATTTAATCAGATTATACTCGTGTTTAATTTTTTTATTGCACTAGGAGGGGGAGGGGTTAAAAAGTTACTAGAAAACATCACGTGATTAAAGTGACCACTGAACAGAATGAGGTTAATCAGTAGGTACGTTTTAAGAGTCGGCTTCGGCGACTCTTAACGGGCAAGTCTTGTGAAATAAGGCAATCGATGTGTTTTTGTCAACATTTTTGTGCCGTTATAAATCATGTGGAAGTTTGAAATTAATGAATACTATAGTACATATCCTGAATTATTATGCTTGGAGAAAAAATAGTTTCAAACGCTTTTCGTTTCTTGAAATTATGAAATAGAATATGGCTAAATTATTTTTAATCCGTAATCTTGACATCAAAATAATTATAGGAAAGGCGCAATTTTATAGATGCTAACTTTGATGCAGATACATTTAAGGCTTAGACCTTTTATTGTACGTTTTGTTTATTCTATTAGCAGATAAGTACGGATAGTTTGATGAAAATTTCTGATAGTGCCTGCTGAAAATCTCTTTTCTGCGTTACGTCTGTTGCTGTTTTATTTTGGTAGGCGCTTCAAACCATCGAGAATCTCTGAATCTGACAATCTAACGTCACGAGTCTCGTGGTCGTGTATAGCACGTCACGAGAGGCCGCAAGAGGTGGGCGCGCGGTGGCGCCGGTACCGAGCACCGCGCGCATGCTTCCCGCCCGTTTTGTATTTGACACTTGACACTGGCAAATATTCAAAACGCGATGCCAAAACAAAAAAAAAACTTCTGTCATAATGTAACAGATAATCAATGTAAAATCCGCTTCCGGCAATAGGAATAAACATTCTGTCTCCTTCTTGCTCGTGGCTATAGTATTTTAACTCTCCTTATCTATTTTAGCGTGACGTCAATGTATTCAAATATAACGTCAGACGTATGTACGTCTATGTGAGTGGAAAATATCAATGTAGGTGTTCAAGCAGAAGTTCCCACGGTCGAGGACTTGGCCCTTAAAACGTACGAAATAATTTTATACGCGTGTTTGGCAAGGAATCACTACATAGTATAAAACAAAGTCGCTATTTTTGTCTGTTTGTTTGTCTGTATGCTTAAATCTTTAAAATTACGCAACGGATTTTGATGCGGTTTTTTGTAATAGGTAGAGTGATTCAAGAGGAAGGTTTTTATGTATAATAACATCTATTAAATAATGGAGAAATACTGTTATTTTCAGGGTTTATAATGTGGTGTCGTAAATTCTTACATTTCTTGCCGCTTACATTGCGTACGCAGGCTTAACCTTACAGGATTTATAAAAATAATGTACTAAATATTGTACACCTTGAAAAGGTCTACAGAAAAGTCCGCGATGGTATATGTCTATCTCTTATCGATATCCCACAAAACCATTTTTTGTCATTTACTTTTTACGGCAAATAATAGCTAATTTTCGAAGCGATTTTAAGCACTACAGCATTATTCCTTATTTAATTAAATACCATAAATAGATTGTTGATTTAACATAGATTTATATGGCCTTTTACAGCACATAATTTCTTTGAATATTTTCGCGACTACTTTTTTTCGAATTTTGCACCCGTGCGAAGCCGGGGCGGGTCGCTAGTATCGAATAAGAGAATCAAGGGCCAGTTGGTGGTAGATCTCCTTAGCAGGAGGTCGTCTAGGTAGATACCACCGCAGTACCAGTTATTCTGCCGCTAAGCAGTAGTGTGTAAACATTACTGTGTTCCGGTTCGAAGGGTACTGCAGCTAGCGAAATTACTGGGCTGTTAAGACTAACCATCTAAAGTCTCAAAGTAATGAGCGTCAAAGCAGTGATGCCCTGGACTTTGTTTTGTTACTCAAAGTTCTGTGTATCGCTGCGATGGTCATGGACAGGCGTTATCTCTTACCATCAGGAGAGCGTCTCGTTCGTCTCATGACTTTTTACATTAAAAAAAAAAAAAGTTGTACTATGTTCATTCAGTACAGCATTAGAACAACGATGCTGACGCAGGCATCTGTAATTTTTGGCAAAGTTTTGAAGGAGTGTCGCGCGCGTCATTTAAGTACCTAGTAACGTCATTGTTAGGAACGTCTGGACCTATGCCAGGCTATGAGGTAATAAGATTTTAAGACTATCTACCTGTGTATATTCCCTTTATCATATCTATGTTAGCATCTGAAGATTTTATACGTGAAAACGTTTTTAAATTTGCTTGCAATTCAGAAAACTGATGGTAACAAAATCGGGGATACAGTTTGGTGTTACAGCTGCATAATATCTATCATCTATATCCTAAATTTAATTACACGACTCGATAGTTTAAATGATCATAGAATTCGTTAGCTTTCAAGTCTTCACTCAAAAAGACTTGACACATAGAAATCCAAAGCACTGACTAGTGTTCAAAAATGTACCTACCTATCTACAATCACGTTCATTCGGCCGCCAGCCGTGACGTAGCTACATACCGTTTTTTTTTTATTGTACAAGTGCCTATTTTATACATTCGTAGAATTTTATTTTATTTAGGAAACAAACAGTATTAATTTCTAAATAAATATAACAAATAACTAGGAACCATTTAAATACATCCGTATATTAAAGTGTAGGTATATTACAGTATATTAATTGCATGCAAAAATACACGCCTATATAATACCTAATCTAACTAACCTATTACATAAAAACATGTCTATACTAATTACTAACACACTAATAATATTATAAAGAGGAAAGATTTGTATTTTTGTAACGAATAAACTCTGGACCGATTTTAAAAAATCTTTCACCATTAGAATGCTACATTCTCCCTGAGTAACATAGGCTATATTTGTTACTAGAATTTAATTAAAAAATAATGTCCACCCGTGTGAAGCCGGGACGAACCACTAGTGTATTATATATAGACCGATGCAAGTCTAGTGACAATCATAATACCTACTCAAGCACACTTACGCCAGTAGGCAGCGTGCCCAGCATCCTGACTGAATTGGCAATGCTTACATTGTGTTTTGTAAAATGAAAACAAGCAGGCTTTCAGATAAACAATGCAATTTTTAATTTTATAAGGTCTCAGTCTTTACGAAATTGAATGTCTCTACCAGCGATGAATAGTCTCAACATCAAACGGCTAAAAATAAATGTTTTCATCCTATCTGTTAGGAAAGAGACGAGAGTTCTTCGATAAGGGCAAGCAAAATGGGTCATTCCGGCGCACTTAATATCAGTGACAAAATGACTTTTGAATTTGGAACACTATTTATTTAAAAAGTTTGAACGTAATTCGCTTCGATAAAGTCCTGGCCGGTAGGTAATAAAAAAGAAGCGGCTGACGACAATTGGTTAGCCAAATTTAAAAAAAAACACGCGCGAACTTCTTATTCGTTTTTTTTTACATATATAAATTTTAACAAAATATTACAGACAATTTTAATTTGATTCACAAAATTTCAATAAAAGTCCTAAAAGTCACACTGTTGGCGCCCGGTTGGGGTGTAGCACCGATTGTGAAAATTTAGATCCCAGATAAAATTTAGCTTTGTAAATTCCTAATCGATTTGTCATTTTTTTTACAAATCGAATAGTAGGTAACTACTGCAGTGCTCAGAAATAGATTGAACAGAGCAGTAGAAGCTACAATCAATAATGTTTAATTTCCACTTGTTACTCATCTACCTACACATGTTTAGGTAGATGACGGAGTTTACTTTATCTCATTGCTATCTAATTTAATCACGTTGAATGAGATTCTCGATCGATGTCAACGATCGAGCGGAAATCTTACCCTGCGCTACTTATTGCTATTCCTGTATATATCGTAAGCCTACGCAATAAGCTTCGCAATCGCTAGACTTCTTCGTGAACGCCTAACAAATACAAATACAAATACTTTATTGATAACACCAATGTTACAAATCACACAAATTTTAAAGATGTCATTAAATGGGTTTAAAACACTGATTACATGTCAAAATAAGGTATGTCAATATCCAAACATGTCAATATAAAAAAATATTGTCAATATAAAAATACTGCCAATATAAAATATGTCAACAAAAAAATCATAATTACTTACTAGTAATTCAATAATCTTTAAGTTTGAAATACTCGTCAATGTCATAAAACAAGGTCTCTAGCAGCCAAGATCTTAACTTGGTTCTGAAACACGCGGTGGAAGCTGCATCCCGTACGGAGGCGGGTACGCGGTTGTAGACCGCGGGCCCCAAAATGTATACCGACCTCTCCGACTTGACGAGCCGGTGTGACGGTGTTACAAGCTGGTCTTTCTTTTTATTGCTGCGAAGATCTAACGTACTGTGTACGATACAGATATTGCAGTAAGATCAGTCAGAGTAGGTACAGGTAACAAAACAAAAAAGTACATTCGTTACAAAGCAACATTGAAGAGAGTTAATACGCTAGAACAACTTTTATTATGAACAAAAATCTAAAATCTCGAATCAGCTTCATTATTCTTTAGCTATTTCATACTTTTTCTAAAACTGTTTTTATAATGTAGGTAGCAAAAGATTATTTTAATGAAAATTAGTACGTGAAAATTAAAGATAAATGTAAGATAACAGACGTTTCTAACCGGACAAGGGCCAAGTCCTCGACCGTGGGAACTTCTGCTTGAACACCTACATTGATATTTTCCACTCACATAGACGTACATACGTCTGACGTTAGATTTGAATACATTGACGTCACGCTAAAATAGATAAGGAGAGTTAAAATACTATAGCCACGAGCAAGAAGGAGACAGAATGTTTATTCCTATTGCCGGAAGCGGATTTTACATTGATTATCTGTTACATTATGACAGAAGTTTTTTTTTTTGTTTTGGCATCGCGTTTTGAATATTTGCCAGTGTCAAGTGTCAAATACAAAACGGGCGGGAAGCATGCGCGCGGTGCTCGGTACCGGCGCCACCGCGCGCCCACCTCTTGCGGCCTCTCGTGACGTGCTATACACGACCACGAGACTCGTGACGTTAGATTGTCAGATTCAGAGATTCTCGATGGTTTGAAGCGCCTACCAAAATAAAACAGCAACAGACGTAACGCAGAAAAGAGATTTTCAGCAGGCACTATCAGAAATTTTCATCAAACTATCCGTACTTATCTGCTAATAGAATAAACAAAACGTACAATAAAAGGTCTAAGCCTTAAATGTATCTGCATCAAAGTTAGCATCTATAAAATTGCGCCTTTCCTATAATTATTTTGATGTCAAGATTACGGATTAAAAATAATTTGGCCATATTCTATTTCATAATTTCAAGAAACGAAAAGCGTTTGAAACTATTTTTTCTCCAAGCATAATAATTCAGGATATGTACTATAGTATTCATTAATTTCAAACTTCCACATGATTTATAACGGCACAAAAATGTTGACAAAAACACATCGATTGCCTTATTTCACAAGACTTGCCCGTTAAGTGAAAATCTACTACCTACTGAAATAATAAACGCTTTCGTTCACTGTAAAAACTGGAATGGCGATAGCAGCAAATTGCGATTTAAAATTTATCAAATACTGCTCTAACCTTGGAATATCGGTGGAACAACACGCAACAATGTTTAAAACAAGGTAAGCCTAAAAACGACAATAACATGTGATATTTAGCAAGATAATTAACCTTTTTTCATTTTGTTTTTTTTGTAGTAACATGTTAGAAAATACGATGGGACTGCCATGTGGCTATCACAAAAGTTCCCTGAATAAAATAGAATTTAAAAAACCACGATGCCAATGCTTGTTTTGCTTACCTACTTACCTTAAATTTAACTTAATAGAAAAAAGACATACCTTCGTCGCCAAATCAAATTATCCGGCGACAGATTTCGCCTTTTCAACAAGGCATTCCTGATACTGACTAACGGAAGACTGTCTCTACGAATCGACCATCTCAGCAACTTTACACTACCCGAAATTTGCTCTTTTTCCTTCCCTTCCATTGGTCGTCACGTTCTTACGTAATTGGATATTTCGAATTTAGAATCTTTTATCATAAACATGATTCGGGAATTCAAATTTTCAAAGAGCTCAGAAACATGTTTTTGCAGTAACAATTGTTGGGAACTGAAGTCATAACGTTATCGCACCGCACCGCAATGTCTTTTATTTGCAGTTTGATACGGGGCTCCAGTAAATAAATTTCTTCATTATTTGGACAGTTGTTAAATTATTATTAAGTATCTAGGTACATTTCAGAGAATAATCACACCTAGTTAATACTAGTTATATAGGAAAGACTTTATAAGTCACGTCCGCAATATTTTGAATTGCTAGGAAAGACTTTATAAGTCACGTCCGCAATATTTTGAATTGCTACGTTATACGTTTTTAATGTTATATGGTAACAAGCTGCGACCCGCGGTGTTACACGCTGTTCCCAGATGAACACTACATTTTTTCGGGATAAGAAGTAAATAAAATACGTCATGAGGAAAACATAGCATGGTGGTAGGGTATTTTCTAGTACACAGCTGGCTAGCTACGACACTCAAGTTCAAAATCTGCCACCAAGCACCGCACGTTGTGTTCCGACAGTATCACTTGAGAGCCGGTTCCATTCCAGGCTATGGGTGTGCCTTACTATCTTCGACACCGCTGTCACTTAACATCAGGTAAGATGTGGTGAAACAACTAGCTTGGCAACCATAAAAAACGAAGTTTCCACCTGTCATCAAAAAAATGTTGACATACTTACTGCCCCACGAATGCTGGAGTCGGAACCTTGAGGTGGTGGGATCGCTTCTGGCGCTCCGCGTCGCTGCCGTCACTGGTTTCCTCTAAACCAACATGACTCCCGCCGGCTGACCTGTAAGCATCATTACTAAATAAACATAATCGAATTAAAATCAGGACTTTACGATGAGCTTTAGACAATTTCTTTTCGTTTCGTAGAAACTGTAGGTACTCATTAAACGAAAGCGTTTAAGGTGTTGCAAAGTGAAAAAAAAATGCACGTGAAAATGAACACGTGTTGATGCGATGTACAAGATAAGGGAGACAGATTTAGTTGTGATAAACAGGTGTTTGTTATCAACTTATCAATCAAGGAAAAATAACCTTAACGTATGTACTTATATTCTACAATACATGTATTGTTTATACCGTTGATAACTTAGTGGTTAGTGTGGTATGATCTCACGTTGAAGGGCGTGGGTTTAAATTTCAGCTTGAGCTGAAGGTGAAGGAAAATATCGTGAGGAAACCGTAGAATCTATCAGTAGGAGGTATTTTCTAACACTCGGCTGGATAGTTACCACCCTAAAGTTGAAAATCTGCCGCCAAGCACTTAACAGTATGTTCCGGCAACCTCACTTGAGAGTTAGTTTAGTATTCAGGCTAGGTATTTTTCCCATCTTTGAATTTAAACACACTATAACTTGATATCAGGTGAGCTGTGGTCAATCAACTAGCCTGTCAACAAAATTTATGAATTTTTGTATAAAAACAGTGGATAGATAAGTATGACACCTCTTATACTATGAATATAGTCTGGGTTCCTTCAAGTCGCGAGTTAATCGGTAAATAAACTCTAGGTAGGTATTTTATCAAAATGTAGCAATACCCATAAAAAATATTGAAAGATCTAAAAGTGATTCATTTCGATTGATAGAGCAACATAAGAAAAGACTGTAAATCATTTCACACTCATAGCTCTTTACACACACAAAGACACGGGACAACTAACATCCACACCAAGAACAGATATTCAAATTAATAATTAAAATAATATAATTTCTGCTTAGCTAGGAGTAGAACCCGGGACCTCCAGAAGTTGTGAAAAAAATATTGGTTAAGCAATAAAAAAATACCAATAGCATTTTTACAACATTTTTAACCTTTTTACTAAACTATGTGATTACCTACTTTAGCAAAATAAAACAAACTACGTAATATAATCATAATCAGATTGAAATTGTATCCAAATTAAGTCAGAGAAATACACGACATACAAAAACTAAATTTAAGTTAAAGTTTGGCCACATAATGCGATATTTGTAGCACGCCACTAAAGAGGTTCGCGTTCGTAAACAGCGAGCAAAGCCCTAATGATAATCGGCCAACTTCCCGCTCAAAACTTTTTTGTTACCCCAGTAAGTGTTCCCCAATAAGCACATGAGAAGATATAGCAGAAATGCAAGCTTATTTAGAAACTAGCGGACGCCTCGCGTTTTCTCCCGCATAGTTCCCGTTCCCGTAGGAATACAGGGAATAAAAAGTAGCCTATGTCACTCGGAGATAGTATAGCTTCCTAAAGGTGAAAGTTTTTTTTTAAATCGGTCCAGTAGCTTCGGAGCTTATTCAATACAAACAAAAAAAAATCTTTCCTCGGTATAGACATAATTCTATATACCTATAATGACCTATATAATTATATTGTACTAGCGACCCGCCCCGGCTTCGCACGGGTGCAAATTTCGAAAAAAATCAATATGTTTATTTATCAAAATAGGATGCACCACATCACTTTTTGATAGTCAATATTTACATAGTCTTTATCTGCCTCATACCTATATGTATATGTATGCCTTCTTTTCATATCGCGTCGCGCTGCGGTCGGCGGCTGCCGGCCGATAGGTACCGCCGCAAACGCTACGCAATGTATTTTTAAATCTGTAATATCTTCGAAAATATTCAAAGAAATTATGTGCTGTAAAAGGCCATATAAATCTATGTTAAATCAACAATCTATTTATGGTATTTAATTAAATAAGGAATAATGCTGTAGTGCTTAAAATCGCTTCGAAAATTAGCTATTATTTGCCGTAAAAAGTAAATGACAAAAAATGGTTTTGTGGGATATCGATAAGAGATAGACATATACCATCGCGGACTTTTCTGTAGACCTTTTCAAGGTGTACAATACTTAGTACATTATTTTTATAAATCCTGTAAGGTTAAGCCTGCGTACGCAATGTAAGCGGCAAGAAATGTAAGAATTTACGACACCCCATTAGAAACCCTGAAAATAACAGTATTTCTCCATTATTTAATAGATGTTATTATACATAAAAACCTTCCTCTTGAATCACTCTACCTATTACAAAAAACCGCATCAAAATCCGTTGCGTAATTTTAAAGATTTAAGCATACAGACAAACAGACGGACAAAAATAGCGACTTTGTTTTATACTATGTAGTGATATACCTACGACTTTTCAGCTTAGTACATCCAAGCTAGTCAAATATTTTAAACAATCTAGCCAGCAAAAATACAACCGTGAGACAAATCAAATCTTTCCTCTTTATAATAGTGTAAATAGATAGATTAAAAAAACTTGGACGTAATGCGTTTTTTTAATGATAGACATATATTTATATCTTAAACAAAGAAAACTAGGCAAAATAACAGACAAACTATGCAATTAGGAGTACTTAGGAATTATACAAGTTCGTCAATAAGCATACGACAACAAGTGACGCTGCAACATGTGTATTTGCCGCGTTTGGTAGCTTACAAGGTCATCGTCTCACGTGTGGCTAAGCCATGCAGATTTAAAAAAAAGAAACAAAGAAAAGATAGAAAGTTGCGTAGAAAACGAGTGATGATTCCTTGACCCCCCAACTTTTAATTAAATAAATAAATATCATAGGACTATACACACAGCGCATCTGGCCCCAAACTAAGCAGAGCTTGTGTTATGGAAGTCAGATAACTGATAGATTACATAAATACTTTTTTTTTGTTGTAAATACATACAATACATACAGATTATAGTAAATACATACTTATAATTGCTTACCGAATTACACGCACTTTCCAAAACTGTATTTGTGCGTCACACAAATCGATCAAAATATTAGTGTGCGCACAAATAGGTACGACTTAAAGTAGTAGTAGTATATAGTTCAAGTAAGACAGGCAAACATTGTGAGACCAAGGAGCCTCCGCACATTTTCTACGCAACTTTCCGACTGTTATTTTCCTTATATGCTTTCTATACCTAATAAAATAATAAGTTCAGACGATTTACTAAACCATGTAACTTCAATAAATAGATGAGATAAGTAACATTATTTACTTCAAAGAAACTCTATTTCTGTTCAGAGTTATTAATAACGGCGCGTGAAAGGTAAGTAAAAGCTATTAACCATAGGTATACAAGTAAAAATGGCCCTGAAATAAATTTGGTGAAAATAACTGGTAATGAAAACTGTTTGTTCGCGGCTCGTACTACGCCGTTGCTATCGTGTTAATAAATTTAACCTAAGCCGGCACTTAGGTATAAATTGGCTTTAGTAACTACAAAACATGGTCTACAAAGCATAGGAACATGCGCACACATGCATCAAATCACTAGTTCTAAAGTACCTGCGCATTGTAAGCTCTGATAAGCCAGAAGCAGGGTCTAAACGTCGATTTTATAATGGTTAAAGTCATCACACGCCATGCTGTACCTAGAAATAAGAGTGTCTCAGTAAAGCTAAACTAAGATTCCAAAAAAGTTCAGGATATCCTACGCTGTTTGTTTTACATTTCAAAAACATATAGCTAGTGACATCTATAGTGGTGTTTATTATGACTACGCTGGCCTCTTCTGAGCATGAATATGTGGTCCTAATCAAAACTTTGCGCGCATTAGAGATGCATAATTTCAGATCAGTTGCCTGGGAGATTAGATTTCATTAGCAGCAATCGTTTTTTAAGGTGGTTCGATTTCCATAAAAATAATTTTTTGCCATTTATGGACAAATGGAGCAAAATTTTTACAGTGAAATCACAGCTACTGGCATTTATTTTGGTCTTTTTTTTTATGTGACAAATAATGAGACGAACGAGACGCTCTCCTGATGGTAAGAGATAACGCCTGTCCATGACCATTACATCGATACACAGAACTTTGAATAACAAAACAAAGTCCAGGGCATCGCTGCTTTGGTGCTCATTACTTTGAGACTTTCGATGGTTAGTCTCAACAGCCCAGTAATTTCGCTAGCTGCAGTACCCTTCAAACCGGAACACAGTAATGTTTACACACTACTGCTTGGCGGCAGAATATCTGGTACTGCGGTGGTACCTACCTAGATGACCTCCTGCTAAGGAGATCTACCACCAAGTGAAGTACGTCTTGTCTTCTCGTTTTCTCTAGTGTACTTGTACCACTGCTGAACTGCCTAGTACAACCTGATATCGCTGGATCAGATGCGTTGCCACTGCTTCGCAATGCATTGTATGGACAGGCCCTAACAGTTACTACGCAAGTTCAACTTGTGCATACTACTTTACGTTTCCATTAACAAATCAAACTACAACTAAGCTATTTTAAAACTTACCGAAATATTCTCTTCAGTCGACTTATGACGTGGTTATTTACGTACACCGTATAATTTTGTTAATTATAAAACTTTTGACGCAAACATTCTCGAGTTGATTGTGACATTTCGTAATTATTTTCCGAAAGATATGTTTTAAACTTTTTTCATTAACTTATTCTATTATAGACTAATTTTTTTTTGTACAGTTTGTAATAAAAGTGCTTGTTTCTGAAACTATTTTTCTTTATTATTAAATTTATTGATAGAAAATAGGAGGTAGTTAGGTAGACATACTGACGAAAGTACTTGCAGAGAATAAGCTACAATATTTTATCTTTTTTTTACTGTCCTGTTAGCTCATTTGGTAGAATATCTGCTTCAAGAATTGTAGGGCGTGGGTTCGATTCCCGCCAGGACAATCATTTATGTGACGATGAATGTTTGTTCTGTCTGGGTGTTCTGTATATGTATCATAAGTAAGTATAGTAAATACGAATTTACAAAAAAAGTTTATAAGTAGGTCTATCTGTTTTCCATAGTACAACCTTTGCTTAGTTTGAGGCTAGATGGCGATGTGTATAAATTCCTACGATATTTATTTATTTAATTCTAAAACCCTACAAATTAAAAAAAATATATAACAAGCTTTTAGTCACAGTACAGAAAAAGTAAACATTCAATAAAATCAAAATCAATTGATTTCCTTAGGAAATAAAATTGAACGTTGAAAATGAAGTGAAAGCACTAAATTCAATTTAAAAGTGCTTTAGGCATTTATTACTTGATAGAGTTTACAACGTTGGCATCTCTGTATAACTAGAACAATAAAAAGGGATAGAATAGTATTCGGGTATATTACAAATATTATTTTTAATGTAATTTTATAACTTTTGCAATTATTTGATTAAACACAAATTAATTATGTATATCACCTGAACACAATCGCGCATAAAAGACTAAATAAATTAGTTTTGTTTATTTACCTCGACCATACATACAGTCATATTACAACAGCCGTGGTCACAAGCTCAGACTGCGTACTGCTTGATCAATTCGTGACCACGGCCATCGCAATATAGCCAAAACATCAAGGTTAATAAACAAAACTAGTTTATAGTCTTTTGTGCGCGATTAGATTCCGGTAATACACATAATTATGACCATTATAAAGTACTTAGATCTTTCTTATTTAAGAATTGTATTTACGCGTCCTTGTTTGACCATGTCATAGCATGTTGAGGTCGATGGAGAAGTAATTGCAGTGATTAATTTTTTCAAGGCAAGCA
Source organism: Biston betularia (assembly GCA_905404145.2). Lineage (NCBI taxonomy): Eukaryota > Metazoa > Arthropoda > Insecta > Lepidoptera > Geometridae > Biston > Biston betularia. The sequence continues at coordinate 6,497,153 of FR989877.1, forward strand.
TGTTATATCATAGACCATAATATCTTAGCTTTACATCAGGTGATAGGGAGTTCAAACGCAAGCTAATAAATAACAAAAAAAAACGCTAGTTTAGAATATGTTTAAAATCTATCTTTCAACATTCAAAAATCTGGTTTTTTTTAACGCGTTTATTTAATAAAGAAGCCCGCGTTTCGTTCTTTGGCTGTATGTAAAATATAAACAAGCTTAATTAAAAAAATATAAGTTTTTTTTTATTTATTTATGGCCAGTCTTACCCAGGATGACGTAAAAACAGATTACTATACGTCCATTAAATCCATTTAAAACATACATGAACCCTGAAAACATTACACTCTTTTCTTTGTTAGTTTGTATAATTAGTGTTAAAACGTTATGTAGCTGCGTTCGTAGGTATCCAATTCGGCATGTAAAGAAAAAAAAACTTTACTGATTCCAAAACCATTTCGAAATAGTACATTTCTGTACAATATTTTTACGTTAAAAACTCTGTAAACTATGAGGTGGGGATTATTTTAATAAAAAACATAAATCAAACTTGACTTTCAATTCGGTATGTAAAGAAAAAAAAAACTTTACTGATTCCAAAACCATTTCGAAATAGTACATTTCTGTACAATATTTTTGTGTTTAAAACTCTGTAAACTATGAGGGGGGGTTTATTTTAATAAAAAGCATAAATCAAACTTGACTTTCAATTGATGTCTCATGACGTCACCTCGTCGGGCAATTTTCGTAGACTAAACAAGCATAGAAAAGCATTTCGTAGACTAAAAAATAGCAGGTCGACTTTCTGCTTATACTTACGACAAAAAAACTGATTAATATTGAAAAATAAACAATAGTATTTATGAAAACAAAACATGATAAGTCTGTAAAAGATTGTGGTAACCTCCGTGTAATAGTCGTAAAGTAAGTGCCTACCCTATACAGCGTAAAACGATATCTTACAAGTGCATTGGATTACCTACATATATTATGGGACACAATAATTTGATTCGTTCTCGCTTGCGTGTCGTGTTGGCTTGCGTACCAAGACAATACTTCTACAGATAGATTTTTTATCTACCCGAACGCCTTAGGCTTCTAACCATTTACATTTTATTTTACGTAGAAAATGAGCCTTTCAGTCAGCGTTGCCAGATTTTTTTTTGCCAAGGCGGGATTATGGAACTTTTTGAGTGAAAAAAACGAGGATCTTTCGCCGAAAGCGGGACATAGTAAAAAAACGTATATTATCGGAAGTTTTTAGCACGCACCGATTGCGTGAAGCACCCCTCCCTCTCCCGCGCGCTTATCCCGTGCTTCTTCAGCAGCACGCACGGTCGAGTTATCTCCGAAAAGCAGGACTGAACGTGTCCCGCGCGGGACATTTAACTTCGATTTAAAAATCGGGACGTTTGGCAAAGCTGCTTGCAGTCCAATAGGAGCAACGCAAACAGCATGCAGCTTGTTGTCTGAAATTGGAGATCGTTAAGACGAAGAAAGAGCTATATAAGAGTATCTCGTAAGAAGAAGAAGATATAAATGAAAATATCTTCGATGAATACAATTTTTTTGTTGATTATTTTAAATCGATCGAACAGTCGATTTCTATAAAAAAATTATGGGATCATCTATGAAGTTTGCTCTACCAAGCAAAAAAGAATCGTCAAAATCGATTCATAATTGGCGGCATGATCGCGTAACATACTTACAAAAAAAAAACATTGAATTGAGAACTTCATTCTTTTTGAGTCGGTTAAAAAGTTAAATACATGCAGCCTGAAATGGAAACTAGCTCTCAAGTGAAGTCTTCGGAACACAACGATAAATGCTTGGTGGTAAATATTGAGTTTGATTTGGATGGTAACTCGACAGCCGAGTCTAAGAAAATACTTATCTAAATCATCAGGTAGTTATAACCATAAAACTTTATAGAATTTTATTCATAAAATATGTAGGTACCAAAATGTCTAGTGTCGGAATGATTTGAATTGATTGTCGATGTATTTTTGTTCCAATTTTTTTAAGTTAAATTTAACGCACACGTTTCCAATATAGCGAAAAACATACCGGGCAATATGTCGTACCTAATTCCTACTTGTTTATAACAAAAAATCGTGAAAGAACTTCCTTAGAACTATTATTATAGTTACTTTTTTGTTTACACTCACAATAGCACTATATAAATTAACTAAAAATGAGTACTTTACTCTTTGTAGGTTTAACAATTTGTTATTGAATTAACAACCCATTTAATAACGCTCTATTTATACACAGTGTACGGTTTTTTTGATTTAGAATCTGAAGTCTTTGAATTTTTTTGTTGATTTTGTTGTTTTTTGTTAGAATTTCCGTGTTCACAATAGAAATCACATGCAGACTGTGTTACATTACTTACTATCATCTGGTGTTAATTCGAAACATCCCCCATTCCGACTGCAGCCTAGTTTTTTAGTTGTTAAGGTACAAAATAGTTTGAATGAGAGTAGGTTTAGGCAAAACTGCGCAGTGGTACATTGCGCATAATATCGATTGAAAGTATGATGGAAGAAAAGGCGGAAATTTTTGATTTTATATCATTTTTATTGTCAATTATTACTAATCAATAGTGAATAGGGAGGGTTCCCTAAAAGCAATAGACTGTTAACTAAGAGGGGAACCTTGTATTTTATAGCCAGATACTGCTGCGTAATAAGTATTAATAATCCCGTAACACTTAAATAATTATGTATAAAGTTAATATACTTTATCCATTTACCAATATTAATCGCTAATCTTGATTAGATTTGTACTAGGCAAAAATGCTCTATGTCATATAGTTAAGAATCAAGTTGTCATACAATTGACAGCCTGTTTTCTCCAAGAGCGTGGGTTCGATTCCCATCCAGGATAAGCTGTTTGTGGTATAAACAAATGTTTTTTCTGTGTTCTGTTATAAGTATGTATTTACAAAAAAAAGTATTTAAGTATTCTATCTGTTATCTGAGATCCATAGTACAAGCTTTGCTTAGTTTGGGGTCAGATAGCGCTGTGTGTAATGTCCCACAATATTTAGTTATTTTATTTTATTTTATTATTTAATTGTTTTTTTATGAAAGTGACAAGTTTTACTTGGTAGATTTCCTTAACAGAAATTCTAGAATATTCTAGAGTGCAATTGTACAAAATATACTGAAAAAAAATGTGGCGGATCTCTTAATAGTGTTCAATGAAATTAGAGCTCCAATAATTTTTTTTATATTTAAGCATTGAGACGAACGAGACGCTCTCCTTATGGTAAGAGATAACGCCTGTCCATGACCATTGCAGCGATACAGAGAACTTTGAGTAACAAAACAAAGTCCAGGGCATCACTGCTTTGGCGCTCATTACTTTGAGACTTTCGATGGTTAGTCTAAACAGCCCAGTAATTTCGTTAGCTGCAGTAGGTAGCTACCCTTCAAACCGGAACACAGTAATGTTTTATAATTACACACTACTGCAAAATTAATGCCTTAATACAATTAACTTACGTGATATCAAACGCAGGCACGTCACAAGATGTGTACCGACGTATTGTGGTTGGTCCGTTGCCAAGGACCTGCAGAGACCGCGATGGCGGTGGCAGCGGTAAGTTTAGGTATGCTCGTTCTGGATCTGAGATATAGATAAACGCAGTTAAGTTACCGCTTAGATTGAATTTTTAAACAAAAAGGGCAAACAAACGAAAGAAAATATAACCGAATTCAAATCTTCCCTCTTTCTAACCGACTTCAAGAGGAAAAATACTTACAACTTTACTTGAATTGAGAAATTCGACTGTAGGTACTTATGTTTCTTTTTGTATGTATGTTATGCGATCATTCCGCCAATTATGAAACGATTTTGATGATCCTTTTTCTATTTGGTAGATCAAACTAGAGATGGACCCATATAAATTTTATCGAATCAATCAAGCGGTTTATAGTAAAATCAACAAATAAGTATCTAAAAATTGATCAATGATATTTTGTTTACTCCGAAACCTCGCTGTTTCATTGGCCATGGAATCGGTTTTCTCAAATTATAAATTCTGTAAAAAATGTACATTAAAAAAAAGTTTTTAAGTATTCTATCAGTTATCTGGCTTCCGTAATTCAAACTTTGCTTAGTTTAGAGTCAAATGGCGCTGTGTGTAATGTCCTACGTATGTTTTTTTTTATTTTTAAGTAATTTCATTTATGTATACACCTTTTGCGGTAAATACGAGCAAGTTACTCATAACATGGATAAGTACAATTTATAAGTGATCAGCCAGAAAATATCCGGCATCCAATCCAATTAGCTAGAGGTGTTTTAGAAATAGGTTAATCCTATATCAACCTGCTATCTATATGCAAGGCCGTTTTCATACGTATACCTAGGGCAAAGTTATTTCTTCTTTGTGTTATGTATTACATAATAAAATTATTGCATTTATAGAATTTTGTGAGTAACGTGGAAAGCACATGTACCTACCTAAGCTCATTGTATTATTTTCAAAACTTGTGTTTTCTGAGCGTTCAACTATGTTGAAAAAGATTTTTGTTTTAATTACAAAGTACCGAATTACGGTAGGTACCTACTATACGAAATAGTATTGTATAATGTATTTTCGTGGTTTTTCTAAAACCCATTTTCTAAAAATGGGTTCGATTCCCACCCAGGACAAGCATTTTGTGATATAAAACAAATGTTTGTTCTGTGTCTGGGTGTACTGTATGTATTATAAGTATGTATTTACAAAAAAAAAGTATTTAAGTATTTTATCAGTTATCTGATTCCCATAGTACAAGCTTTGCTTAGTTTGGGGTCAGATGGCGCTGTGAATAAATAAATAAATATCGTAGGGCATTACATATCCTACGATATTTATTTATTTATTTATTATTTGTAGTAAATTCACTAATACTCTACAAGGGATACTGCAACTAATGCTAATTTTACTTGATATAAGCATAAGACGCTTAAAAATATAAGCGACTTAAAATTGGCAGAATGCACAAAGTGCGACGCCAAAAATATCAAGAAACTTTTTTTTTGTTTTTGGCATTGTACTTTGTACATTCTGCCAATTTCAAGTAGCTTAACGTACCATAGTCAACGATAGTGCAGAGTCCTGCATCGGAGACCGATCTGCCTCTGTCCCTGAGCGTTGGCCGTTCTTTTTTGAAGTACGCCCAGTGACGCGCCACAGACGTACGGAGAATACGATTGAACCTGCAAAAGAGACCACCAAGGGATACAAATTACAACACATGTAAGTACGGTAGTCTAGGTGCAGTTTCTATTTTCTGCATCACAGCTCAAGTGGTAGCACTTTAACATTATCAGCTGTAGGATATGAGTTGGATTCCCACCCAAGACGTGTCCACTGTCCAGTGTCCACATGTCACCAAATGTCCACGGATTAAACCAGAATCTAACTGAAAACGTTGCAGTTGACAAATAAATAAATATTAAATATGTGGAAATATGTATCTACTTAGGTTTATACTTGAGTTATATAATTAACCAGAACTGTGTATCAGTATTTTCTGACGGCGAACGAATTTTGGAAATTTGATACGAGCACGAAATATATAGTTTTGGAAAATTAAACTCTACGTTAGCAAACTGAGAGTTTTTCAAACATAATTAGAAACGATGTGGCGACGTGTTTTTTTATGTTTGTTGGCGCCAAAACTTTTCACCAGCCACCTACCACTTGGACGTCAATGCGCCGCGCTGTATTGGCAGTGGGTTTGAGTGGGTGGAGTACAAAGTACAACTGAACCTAAAGTTTACTTTACTTTTTTGTCGTAAACAGGATAGTGTACCGTACCTATAAGTAGCCTTTACCGTAACTTTACCGTAGTACATTATTATATTATACCTTACATACCTTTTAATATAATTTTCCTGCATAAAAATAGTGGTTTTTTATTCGTAAAGTGCTGGTTTAAAAGCGCGAGTGTGAGAAAGTAGGTAATAATTATAATGTGATGGAACATGACTTTTCGTGTAGCTTCCAATACTCCTTTGAAGCCAGTAGAAAAGTCACCGCTACTTTTCCAGGGCAAGACTAGACCTGTACCTAATTCTTAAACTTTCGTGACTTCAACTCATGATTATGTTTATCACCGGGTCATAATCGCGCACAAAAACAAAACTAATTATAAGTATAGTTTTTTGTGCTCTATTACGACACTGTGATAAACGTAATTATGACTAAATTTGGCCTTGATTTATTTTGTGTAACTTTGACTGTGACTTAGTCCTATTTTAGTTTTGTCATAAATAGGTACCTACCTACTTGAAAATATAGAAATAGGACTACTTGACATTCGCAAATACACAAAGTGCAACGCTAAAAACAAATTGTTGTAGGTAAGCCTAGAGCCGAGGAATTTGAATACGGCTTCGGTATCCCCTGCTTATCCCAAGAGCCAATTAAAACGGACCTTTGGGATTAAGGGAGGTTAGAATTGGGAATGTGACCTTCTAATTTTTGATTGTTTTAATGTAAAAAGCAATAAAACAAACGGGACGCTCTCCTTATAGCAAAAGATACCGCGTGTCGATGACCATTGCACCGATACACAGAACTTTGAGTAGCGAAACAAAGTCCAAGGCATCGCTGCTTGCTGCTGGATTACTTTGAGCCTTTCGATGGTTAGTCTCAACAGCCCTGTAATTTCGTTAGGTGCTGTTCATCACTTCAAACAAGAACACAGTAATGTTTACTGCTGTTATCTAAGGCCTAAATTCAGCCTAAGGATCTGACTACCATAACATTTGTCTACCACCAAACAGTGGAATGCACTACCCGAGTCGATGTTCCCAATGGATACAATCTGGATCTTCTAGATACTTTGCATTCCTCTTTCTTAAGTGTACCTATAGGTAAGTACTAACTTACTTTGTGCCTATAGTAGGTACGTACGTACGTACGTAGTTTTGTGTGCTATTTTAAAACATGACCTGAATGTATCTCACTCATCTCACGGCTATTTCAGTTAGTGATCATGACCTGTACGCACATGATACGATACTTTTGCTGTTCTTGGAAACATCTTTTGACACACATAGAGTTTCCACTACAGTAAATATTAGAACTATCTAGAAAGATATCAGTGAAAATAATAAATATGAAGTCACGGGGTGTATCTTTTATTATGTAAGTTATTTCTTCCATAAATAATGGAATGTATGACCTACCTATCTAGGTACATATACCATAATTAGCCATTACTAATATTTTTTTATCGCGGGAAATTCAGCTAGAAAAGATTATTTCAGGCAATTTTAGAAATGTTGTTGAAATAAATGCGATGCCAAACGGCATTTTTCATCCGACCTTGCTCTTAGATAGTAAACAATTCATAATTTTGTTTCTACACATCGTTCGATTCAGTAAACAAAATACGTGTCGGTACACGCGGCTTTCGCGAATAAAGAATGGGTATAATGGAAAATCCATGCGAGAAATTTTTGGGCTTCCAGTTTCATACATTTTTAGAACCAACCCGACAATGCCATCGATCTCTTTGTTCTTTGCTTCATACCTACAAACAACTTTACGGCTTCCGCTGTAGAAATATTAGGTGTACCTACCTACCTCAGGGGCGTAGCTACCGCCGTATCAGTGATACGGGGCCCTCGGGCGATAATGGCCTCTCAACGTGTTGCAAAATTTTTTAATATGCTCGCCTCAATCCAGACCAGACCAGAATTGAATTTTGTAGATTATTTATTCGTTTGTGAAAAAATGTGTGGAAGCGCTACCGACCTAAAGGTCCAGAGGGACTTAACATAGTAACATTCGATTAGCGATAACGCTAATAGAAACGTACAAAATGAACGGGATTGATATACGCTGTCGATATGTCATGTGGGCAGCTTATGTCACTCCTGTACTTTTGTAGACTTTACCTACTAATATGTAGTTATCTTTTATTAGGTAAGTTATGATCGTATAGTTTATAGTTTATTTTTTATAACAACTACAGGTTACATGTCAACATTCATTAGATAATAATTATAGATAGGTACATTATTTGAACAAAAATTTGAATTATAATAATGAAATAAAATTAACAAAAGACTACAAAAAAAATATAAGAATAAAAAATAATAATTAAATTGTCGAATTAAAATAAAATTGGTATACAAAAGATTGTATAATTAGTCACAAATTTCAAATGTCGTTATTATAATTGTACCTACATACATGTTTAACGTATCTGTATAGGTACAGATCGTCAAACTTGTAGAAAGCCTGTTCGATCACCCAGTGTTTAATTTTTTTCTTAAATGATTCCCTAGTAAAATAAAACTTCGTGAGGAAACCTGCATGTCGGAGGGCTCTTAATGTTTTCGCAGATAGGCTATCGTGGTGAACAGACTTTACTTTACCCTTTTCACAATAAGACGCCCAACAGTGGGACAGTTGAAAAAATAGGAACTGTCTCTGGTTTCTGCTTATATACTACGTAAGCTAATATTTTGTGATAATTTATTAAAATTGTCTACCTGGGTAGGAAATTAGAAGTAAAAAAAATAGAAGTTACTAGCTGCGCTCCGCGGTGTTACCCGCTACATGTTATCAGAATAAAAAGTAGCATATGTGTTAATCCAGGGTGTCGGCTACCTCCATACCAAAGTTCACCCAAAACCCTTCAGTAGTTTTTGCGTGAAAGAGTAACAAACATCCATCCAAACTTTCACATTTATAATTTTAGTGGGATTTAAATGAAACAAATAACCCCGTGTCTGTGACTGTGTTGGAAAATACTAACTATAAAGCGTTATTGTAATTATTCCGTTTTGGCAAACACTATAGTCTTCTTTTTTTTATTTTATTTTTGTTCGTTTCCTATTTGTATTAATTGTGATCTGTGTTTCATTTTTGGTGTATAATAAAGTTATATTCTATTCTATAGTAAGATAATATAGGTATCTACCTTATGTCACATCTGAGACAAATCTAAAGAAACCTCTATGTTGAAATCGGTTAAATGGTTTAGGCTGTAGATGTAGAGCGTGCCAACTAATTAGACATAGGTAGATACATACGCTCAAATATTGCCCTATTTCTACAGTCGGATAAGTATAAAAAAGAGAAATATTTAAATTCAGATTTAGTCAGGAAAAAAATGTTTTTTATCATCCAGTTTTGTATCATTCGTCGCAGATTGCGTTTTCACACATGCGCATGCGGCTTATTTCGATTCTCATCTAGTCCAGATGATCTAGTCTGTAAAATATTTGACCTATTCTGTGAAATCTCGGGACAGGAATCAAACTCACAGTGTGTTGCACAGATTTATTCTGACCTCGTTTACGATCTCACACCCTCTTATATACTATTACGCGAAACGAGCAATGCGGGTACCGTCATACACTACATTCCTCCACACTAAATATAGAACATACAATTTTAAGGGTTAGTAGCTACTTACTTATACAACTAGGTTAGAACAAGTGCACGCAGTGGTGGCGGAAGAATCATAAATATTTACTTACAAGCTAAATAACTATGACATGGTAACAATCAACAATAACAATGTTATGGTTACAGATAGTACCTAATGTTTACATATAAATGGTAGGCAACTATTTAATCTATATAATTAGGGTACATAGTTTGGTTTCTTCAATCTACAGAGACGCGGTGGCCTACCCTTAGGGGTGGTTATGACAGGCGGTAGCTCTGGAGAGGGTTCACGGGCTTCAGGCTCCACTGGACTTGTGGTCGCTGCACGCTCGGACTGGCTCCCTTCCGTTGTCCGGGTAGCGGCCCCTAGGATCGGGCTAGGAGGCGTACGTGCACCTGTCGTAGGGTGGTCTAGTGTTGGGCAGACCAGCGAACTCCTGGTTCGACGTTTTAGCTGATCGATATGACGATGTACCTGATTTCCGCCTTGACCTATGACCTTAAAATTTGAGGGGCCTAATCTACTGTCTACCTGGCCTGGTAGCCACTTTTCCCCCTTTAAATATTGGCGGTACCAGACCTCTTCCCCGGGTGCGATGACCCTTTCCGCGCCGGCCGCGTGTTTGAGCTGCCGCTGCTGTGCCCGCTGCACCCACGCCTCCCGGTCGGGCCGCAGCACGTCCAGCCGCGTGCGCAGCCTTCTACCTAACATGAGAACCGCTGGGCTCTCCCCGGTGGAGGCATGTTCGGTGTTCCTATAATATAAAAGGAACGTGTTTAGGGCCCTGTTGACGTCTACCTTCTCGTGAACTGCTTTTTTAATTACCCTTTTTAGCGTTTTAACCGCATTCTCCGCGGCTCCGTTCGAAGATGGATGGAACGGTGCGGCGAAAATGTGGTCTATTCCCCTACTTTTATTAAAAACCGCCAATGTTTCACTGGTGTACGGCGGGCCGTTATCGCTGACGATTTGCTTAGGAAATCCCCACCTAGAAAATAACTCCGTAAGCTTATCGATAGTCCAGTTGGCTGCCGTACTTGGGACCTGAAACACTTCCAGCCATTTGGACATCGCGTCGATAACTACTAGATACGTTTTACCAAATAGGGGCCCCATGAAATCTACATGCAACCTCGACCAGGGGCGGCTCGGCCAAGGCCAGGGACGCGGCGTCTGCCGCGGCGGCGCGTCCGCCTGCGCCGCGCATGTACCGCAATTCTTACACGTTGTTTCGATAGCTTCGTCCAATCCTGGCCACCAGACATAGCTCCTCGCGAGGGCCTTTGATTTTACAATTCCCATATGTGGCTCATGTAATACTTGTACAACTTTTTCTTTGCATTTTTCCGGTATGATGACCCTATGTCCCCACATGAGACACCCTAATTCTTCATATAATTCGGTCCGCCGATTAAAATACGGTTGCATTCCCACTATTTCGCACTGCGCTGGCCAGCCGTCGCGCACAAAACTTAAAATCCTACTTAAAAGTGGGTCGCGCGCTGTACACTTCTTTATTTCGTTATTATCTAATAACAAAGCGTCTTGTGCGAAATGTAGATACGTTTGTTCGGGCGCGCTAGGCGAAACCGGTTCTTTACAAGGTACAGGTAAGCGAGACAGCCCGTCGGCGCTGTTCTTATCGGTGCGAACGTATTCTATATCATAAGTGTAAGCGGACAAGATAACGGCCCAACGTGCCATTCTACTCGCTGTCATTACCGGTATATTGTTATGCGGCCCAAATATCGACACTAATGGCTTGTGATCCGTACGTAACGTGAAACGCCTACCGTACAAGTATTGGTGAAATTTCCTCAAACAAAATACTATCGCTAATGCTTCCCTATGAATTTGCGAGTAATTTTTTTCCGCACTCGTAAGCGTACGCGATACGAAAGCGATAGGTCGCTCCGACCCCTTGGTGTCCAGCTGTGATAACACCCCGCCGACCCCCGCTGCACTCGCATCACAAGTTACGTAAAGATCTTTGTCTGGGTTATAATGTGCTAAAACCTGAGAGCTTGCTAAAATTTTTTTCATATTTTGGAACGCTATTTCACACTCATTTGACCACACCCAATCTACCCCCTTTTTAAGTAAATTGAAAAGTGGCACTAATTTGAGGCTATAGTTCTTTACGAATTTGGCAAAGAAATTTGCCAAGCCCAGAAACGACCGAAGTTCAGGAACATTTTTGGGTCTCGGTATTTTCTCAATCGCTTCTACTTTCGCCGGATCGACCTTGATGCCGTCCTTAGATAATATATAACCAAGATATGTAACTTCCCGCGCCAAAAATACACATTTACTTTCTTTTAAACGCAAGCCGTGCGATTGTAATCGATCGAATACCGCCTCTAGTGCTTCTAAATGCTCCCGTTTTGATTTCCCTCCTACGATGACGTCATCAACAAAGATACCTACGTTCGGTATGCCCTTTAACAAGTTTGTCATAATTCGTTGAAAAATTCCCGGACTGGATGACAACCCAAACACCAACCGGTTATAGCAAAATAGACCGCGATGAGTATTTATTACCGTGTATTTCTTCGATTTATCTAATTCAATTTGATTATAAGATTGAGATAAATCGATTTTACTATAAAATTGTGAGCCCTTCAAAGCAAAAAGTACTTCCTCGATTTTTGGTAACGGATACCGATCGACCAGCAAAACGGGATTCAGAGTCGCCTTATAGTCTACACAAACCCTCAGCGAACCGTCTGCCTTGTTCACGGGGACTAGCGGAGAGGCCCAGTCCGAGCTGTCCACGGGTTCGATGACGCCGGCGGCGAGCATCGCGTCCAGCTCGGCGTCGACGCGGTCGCGCGTCGCGAACGCCATGGGCCGCGCGCGGTGGTAAACCGGCGCCGCGCCCTCCCGCACGCGGAGTGTCGCCTTACCCCCCGTGAACCTTCCCAGGCTGCCGTCGAATAATTGTTTATATCTGCGTAACAATATCTTTATTTCATTATTCAGTTCCGGGTATTTATCGATATTTGATCGACTTATATTGTTACAACTCGACATAGGAACTCGGATGCCTAATTCGCCGAGCCACTGACGAGTCTGACGACCTAGTAATGAGGTCGTACCTCCCCTGATAACAAATAATTCCAACTTTTTTTCAATATCACCATATTTTACTGTGGGTTTAATCATACCTAACGGTCTAATTTTTGAACCGTCATAAAATTTTATACATAAATCGTAGGGTATGATTGGATTTTGGTTGAAATATTTCAAGTACATGATTTCACTTATACAAGATATAGCTGTTCCTGTGTCGATTTCCATAATTATTTCCTGGTCATTTATATATATTGGCAAACTCACCGGTTTATAATCGCCCAAGTCTAATTTGTATAAGTCCACACAATCTTCCCAAGATAGGTCTTGTTGCTCAAGTTCTTCGGGTTCCGTTGTTCCAAAGTTGACCCCGGCATACCTCCGGGTTCCTCCTATCCGCTCGAATGCCGCTCCCGTGCCGGCAGTTCCCGCCGTGCACACTCGTCGTAGATGTCCTGGTCGTTTGCAGTAGCTGCACACGTAGTCACGGAACCTACAGCTCCCGTAGTCATGACTCGTGGCCCCGCAGCCTCTGCAATTAGACGTAGCCCGCGCCCGACCTGACTCCGGCGTCTCCGCCGACCTACCCGGCCGGCCGCCGTTCCCGCGTGCCCTGCGCGCGCCGCTCCCGCGCACGCTCGAGCGCAGCGCATGCACCGCGCTGGTCTCCGCCGTCTCCGGCACCGCCCGTGCCTCCACAGCCGCCGCATCGCGCTCCGCGGCTTCTAACGAGCTCGCTAACCTCTGCGCCTCCGCGAATGACAATGTGTCGGCTTCCGCGAAAAGACGTTGACGGATGACGTCACTTACTATGCCACACACAAATTGATCCCTTAAATTTTCACTCAACGCGTCGCCAAACTTGCAATGTCGCGCTAGTCGCTTTAGCTCTGCAACGTATTCACTGACTTTTTCTTCCGGCCGCTGCCTCCGCTGTCGGAATCGGTACCGCTCGGCGAGCACCGACGGAGCCGGTTGTAAGTGCCGACGCAGCACTTCCGCCACCTCGATATACGTCAGCTCGGCCGGCTTCTTGGGGCTCACCAGATTTACCAACAGCTCGTACGCCTCGTCCCCCATCAGCGAAATCAGTGTCGGTAATTTCAGCTCGTCGTCGACGCCGTTGACCTTGAAATAACTTTCAAGGCGGTCGGCGTACGACGACCACGCTCCATTTTTGACGTCAAACTCGCTGATTTTTCCAATAGGCATGTTAATCTTTTTATATTTAACCGTTCGAATTACTTTTTCCTTTTAAAATATCCTCGTCGCCACTGTGAAATCTCGGGACAGGAATCAAACTCACAGTGTGTTGCACAGATTTATTCTGACCTCGTTTACGATCTCACACCCTCTTATATACTATTACGCGAAACGAGCAATGCGGGTACCGTCATACACTACATATTCAATCAAGGCTATTCCTTCTGGTGAGCAAGAACGAAAAAACCTAAACCGGAACATAACACAAATACCTACTTATAAAGTTAACAAAAATAACTTACTTTTTCAACGCAGAATCAGAATTTTCCGACGACGAATACGTTGAAGTATCACTGCTACTAGAAACATGTTTATACACTTGGTAGCTTGAACTTTTCATTAGATTTCTGATTTCCATCACTCAAACTTCAGTTTTGATCACACGGAAAAAGCATTTAAATAGCTCCAGCCCGAAAACGACACGGGGAAAATCGCAATAAAACCGTTTCCCTGAAAGTTCAGTAGGTACATAATAACGAGTTTTCTGCAATTTTGTCAATAGAATCTAAATATAATCGGCAGACGCGCCCGCGTCGCTTTCAGTGTTGGTTGTAACATTGACTCATAGGCAATTAGAACATTGAAAAATCGGAATGTTTGCCGCGAATTCTATTTCGTAAACATGCGAGTACCATTCATTCGATATTAGTGGGCTAACCAAACAAGTTTTATGCTTGTTATTCCAGTTACGGATGATAGAATACTACCTAGGTAAGTATTAAAGGTGTGTTTGAATATTTACTAGAAATTTAAGTATTAATAAACTTAAAAATATAAGTATTTATGACCAACCAATCTGCGGGACTGTTCTGTAGATAACTTGGTTCATTCGTGACATTTCTTGACCTAAACCATTAAATTTTTTTTTTGGAAAACAATCCATTTTACAAATTAGGTGAATATATGTCAATGAGGTTCTCAGAATCCTCATTTATGTGTAGTACATAAACGGAGCCTCCGCTGTAGTATGTTCGTTGTTAATTACTCGTATAGGTATAGCTTCATTCATTAAAGTGTAATCGTAAGGTTTTTTTTTTGTACATGTGACTTGCCTTTAACATTATTGTTATTTATGGCCAATAAATATTACTGATTTACTGATTTAAAAAAACTTACTTGTTTACTAGGTCGTGTTACTCTTTTTAACTAGTAGCAGTCACCACTACTTTGCAGGGTTATGACTTGACCATGAATTTTTGTAATTTTGCCTTACATGTATAACTTGATTTCACAAAATAGGTACTTGACAAATGCACAAACAGCGACGCCAAACACAAAACAAAAAAACAATCACATATCCATTCAAACATTTATTGAAAGAACAAATAACTTACCTACACTTACACATACAATAAAATGGAAAATGTCTTAACGCATACAATCTCTGTATTTAACTTACATTACAACAAGTAACACAGTACTTATGATTACGACAAAATTAATAGACGACATCATTAAGGTCTTTTTGGATTTAGTTTGTGTTGAACAAAACTAGTGATCGATGGGGATATTGGTAAGGAAAATAAAACAATAACATTATGCTGCAAATAATAAACCCAAACCCGCACTATACAATTTTCTGCAATAGAGTTATAAAAAGTAGGGCACGACTTTCCAGATAATTTATTTTCAAATACTAGTTTTTACAAAACGTGTTCTAGAGTGGAGACCGCGTATTGGCAAGCGTAGCGTAGGACGCCCTGAGACTCGATGGAGTGACGATATACGTAGGACAGCTGGCGGTGGATGGAAGCGAAAAGCCGAAGATCGGGCTGAGTGGCGTGTCTTGGGAGAGGCCTATGTCCAGCAGTGGACTAGTATAGGCTGATGATGATGATGATGACAAAACGTTGCTGATCACTTAAATCATTGTAGATACACGAATTACACATACACATTCAGATGATGTGGTGTAAAAAGATTTACTGTACTAAATTTACATTTAGAAAATATTTCTACTCATAAATACGTAGAATTATGTAAAAGAAATACAGCCATTTCAGAAGGCTTTAGTCGACTGTTGACACTTTACAAAAACATTGCGAGTCTTTTTCTAATAAACTGCAAGTAAAACAACTCATTTTTGTAAATTTAATATCAAAAACGTCGTTGGTAACTATGTACATCATTATTTGTAATTTTCTTTCCTTTTTTTTAATAGAATTCTCTTAAATACTTCTAGTGTAGAATAGTCAACAATTTATTTCCGAATTATTTATTGCTAATATTCGAAAAAGAAATAAAGAACATATTCATACACATTTTTTGATCAAACACCTCATAATCTAGAATACCATAATAATTTTCAAAAAACTATGCATCCACTTTCAGAGTTCAGTAGTAGGGTCTTCGAGGGTTGTTCTGAAACAAAATTTAACTCAGTGTAGAGACGGGATTACCAATACAAAATAACAAAACGTATATAAAAAACAGACACAAAACATGGTTACTTTTATACGCAAGATTCTCTATTATGATATTTTTAATTAAAATTATGAATCGATTTTGATGATTCTTTTTTTGCTTGATAGATCATACTTCAGAGGTGGTCCCATAAAAAAATTATAGAAATTAAAAAATTAACAAAAAACTATAAAATTGTATATACCGATGATATTTTCGTTTACTCCGAAACCTCGCTGTTTCATTGGAGCAGTGCGTTTAGTTGGCCATGGAGACGATTTTTGTAAATTTATATATTATCATGCATAAAGTGTACCACTGCTAGGCCGAGGCCTCCCTTCCCGCATGCATATTGAATCCTCTAATATACATTTTAATTTTGAAAAACATGGTAGCCCAGTTCTTAAGACTTTAGATGGATCAATCATGTCGCTGCAGTGTTTTGTTGTTCAAAACGTACGTTTTTTCAAGTGGAGACTAATTAAAAAAAAAATTAAAACAGATCATGAAATACCGAATTTTATCACGAGACACTTGAAAATCTCAACTGACACTGGCAGAACGCACAAAGCGCGATGCCAAAATAATTTAAAAAAAAGCGTAAATAAACCAACCAATGGATTAGGTCTGAACCGATAGGCGAGCATCATCCGTTTCCTATAGGCGTCAAACTCGTCGTCTTCTGGCGCCACGTTGTCTGAAGAATTAGCGCCAAGACCCATGTTCGCTACCGGCTGATTGGCCCTAGAACATTATAATAGGCTAGTTGACTAAATTTGAAAAATTGGTAAATACTATACCTACGATAACTAGTAACACAAAAATACGTTCAAAAAAATATAAGACCGGTTATGTTAAATTTCGCAAATTTCCTTAGATAGATAAAGAATTTTTTACATGACGCGATCTGTACAAGAAAATACCCCATGCTACGTAAACGATAGAAAAATGCATGGAAAATAGGACAGTGCCCCCTTGGCGGAAGTAAATAGAAACTGTTCAACACAGATTTAACTTGCATTGCGGTTAATCCAAGTGGGAAGGGCGGTGTATGCTGAAACACAGGCCTAGTGCCTAGTTCGGCAACAATCTACCCATAATTATTTGTATAGCTAGATAGATTATTTAAAAGTGAATGTTTAGATGTAAAGATTTATGTAATAAATATATTATTATTATTATTATATTTACTTTTGCTTGTGTACTTTTCTTCAAGCAAATATAGTCGAAGCAGTGATGCCTTGAACTATGTTTTGTTACTCAAAGTTATGTGTATCTATCGAAAGGAGAGCGTCTCGTTCGTCTACCAAGTCACATTACTTGGTGGTAGATCTCCTTAGCAGGAGGTCGTCTAGGTAGGTACCACCGCAGTACCAGTTATTCTGCCGCTAAGCAGTAGTGTGTAAGCATTACTGTGTTCCGGTTTGAAGGGTACTGCAGCTGCTAGCGAAATTACTGGGCTGTTGAGGCTAACTCAACTAAAAGTCTCAAAGTAATGAGCGCCAAAGCAGCCATGCCCTGGACGTTGTTTTGTTACTCAAAGTTCTGTGTTTCGCTGCGATGGTCATGGACAGGCGTTATCTCTTACCATTACTTTTTACATAAAAAAAAAGCTGTTATTTTTCTTGTATAGGTTGCACCACCTAGCTTGTCAACCATAAAAAGACATAAAATCTCGCATTGCTCGTATTATTATTACTATTACATGGTACATAGTGGTCAGGCGACTCTGTTTGCGATGACCACAACGGATCACTGTCTGACTAACGAGGGAGAAAGAGACAAGATATAGTTTTCTCTCTTTTATCCTCGTTGGCTTACCGGTGATCGTATCCGTACGACAGTAAATTGACTTGACTGATATAAAGTTTAACGCTTTGTTTAAACAGTCGACTGTAAAATCACAAAAAAAGAAACTCACTTGTTGATTGGATCCACTATTCCTGAACCTTCAGCGCCCAAGCCTTGTCCCTCACTCCAGCCCAGTTTTTGCAGCATTTTAAACCCTGGAATAGAATAAATGACTTGTATTCCTAGAATGTTACCAAGCTGAAGTGGCAATGGGCTGGACACACCTGTCGCAAAATCGATAACCGCTGGGGTAGACGTGTTCTAGAAGGACGCCGTGAGACTCGATATAGAGCGCCGATTTACGTAGGACAGCTGGCGATGGATGGAACCGAAAAGCCGAAGATCGGGCCGAGTGGCGTGTCTTGAGAGATGCCTATGTCCAGCAGTGGACTTCTGACTGCTGATGATGATGATGGTTCCCATACCCGTAATATTTATCATCAATCAGCTGTCGACTTGAGGCAGAATCTTTCGTAAATAATAAACATTATAATTGAAACAATATTTTTTAAAGAAAATAAAAACCGCAAGATGCATGAAAAAAAATGCCATAGTAATCGGTTCGCTGTACAAATTCGACGTTTTGACAAATATAATTTGTTGCATAATAAAATCAAAGCATTAGAAATTTTCGTAATAGCAAAAAAATTTCAACTATTCCTGACATATGTACGAGTAATCAGAGGTATATTATGCCAAGTATTTGTAACTCGCTGGTAACTCACCGACATTGTCTTCTTTTAGTTTAAACTCCTTGTAGTCACTCAGATCTGGCTCTTTGCCACTTTTCACCGCTGAATATTTCTCCATGAATCTATGTAAAAACGTTGAAATTACTCATGTGTTGCGAAATGAAAAGTGAAACATAAATATTTAAAATTTCTCTTTACAATACAGACACCGCCATACTAGCCCCAAACTAAGTATAGCTTGTACCATGGAAGTCAGATAACTGATAGAATACATCAATATTTTTTTTTTTAAATACATACCAGTACCAGTACCAGTCAGTACCAGTTATTCTGCCGCTAAGCAGTAGTGTGTAAACATTACTGTGTTCCGGTTTGAAGGATACTGCAGCTAGCGAAATTACTGGGCTGTTGAGACTAACCATCGAAAGTCTCAAAGTAATGAGCGCCAAAGCAGCGATGCCCTGGACTTTGTTTTGTTACTCAAAGTTTTGTGTATCACTGCAATGGTCGTGGACAGGCGTTAACTCTTACCACCAGGAGAGCGTCTCGTTCGTCTCATTACTTTTTACATAAAAAAAAAAAAAAAAATACATACAGAACACACAGATACAGAACAAAAAAAAAAAAAAAAACGTTAGACTTGAGTGGGAATCCAAACTAAGCATAGCTTGTAAAATGGAAGTCAGATAACTGATAGAATACTTAAATATCTATGGTAGTCACACAAACGTTAGTCCTGGGTGGGTATCGAACCCACGCCCTTTAGCTCAGAACTTTACCAAATAAGCTAACATTGTAGTCAATTCAGACCTTGACCTACTAAGAATAAGATTCAAGATATTTATTGCTTCCATATATTAGGATTCCTATAAGAAACTCGTGAGTGAATCTTCTAGGTAAGCGTGCTCCATCGTAGATCGCATCTTCACTTGACATCAAGTTTGACAGCCCTGTTGGTTCATTGGTAGTATGTCTGATTCGAGAGCTGAAGGGCGTGGCTTCGATTCCCACTCAGGACTAACATTTGTGTGACTAACATCGATCTTTTTTCTGTCTGGGTGTACTGTATGTATTATAAGTATGTATTTACAAAAAAGTATTTAAGTATTCTACCAGTTATCTGTCTTCCATAGCACAAGCTCTGCTTAGTTTGGGGTCAGATGGCGCTGTGTGTGATGTCCTACGATATTTAATTTAAGTGAGATGGCGATCAAACTCAAGCCTTATTCATAACAAAAACATATTGTAAATACAAAATAGTATATGGTACACAGTCAAATAGGCACAGCAACGTTAAGAAAAGAAAAGTTGTAAGTATTTTAAGACAAAGTTGATATCTGCTAGTCTGTTTCTCCACTTACTTCTGAACCAAATTTTGAGACGGATTTTTATATGGTTTTCAGTCATACTATACATCCTGTTTTAACTTTTGTATATCTACACAAATTCAATGTTTTGTTTTTTATTTTATTTTTTATTCTGACGTTTTATGAATTATTTCAGTTATTTATTTCCTTTCTTAGATTTTGATTTTTTTTTACATTAAATATACAAAAAACATAAATAATATAAAAAACTTTAAGTGTGCCGCCGGCAGCGGGGCAGGGCTCAAGCTGCCGGTGGTTAGGGCTGCAGAGTGAGGAACCTCCTCACAATGCGCGCCGTGTCAAGGATCACTGCCTTTTGAAGCTGCCCCTTGACCCAACCGTCTAGAGAGAGTCTCTTAATTATTATTATTTGACTATTTAATTATTTATTGACATTTTGATATTTTAAAATTTTGTAAATTGATCATTTGTACGTCCTAGCGGGCAAGGATGTGTGAACTATACCATACATATAAGACATGTGTGCTGTTCTGTAAATGTACACTGAACAGTTATGCTACAAATAAAATAAATAAATTAATCTTGAATCTTGTGCCAATATAAACGGTTCGCCAGTGCCATATAGAAGGAATGTTTAAGAAAATATCCATACTTACTTCTTGAGTTCCTCGGGAGGGAGAAAGTCTCCAATGTGATGTTTCCCGGCCGCCTGCTTAGTTAACTCGTCCGCCCACTTTTCCGTGGCGTTCATTTCACGCGATCGTAACCTGTTAATTACATCTATACTATTATAAAGAGGAAAGGTTTGATTGTTTGTTTGTATTGAATAGGCTCAGAAACTAATGGACCGATTTCAAAAATTAACCGCTGGGAAGCTACACTATCTCCAGGTGACATAGGCTACTTTTTATCCATTTATTCCTTTGGGAACGGGAACAACGCGGGTGAAACCGCGAGGCGTCCGCTAGTTTATAATAAATTTAATAATATTTTCCGAAACTTGTGTTTTTTTTGCGAGTGTTTTTATAATACTAGCTGCGCCCCGCAGTATTACCGGCTACATGTTTTCTGGATAAAAAGCCTACGTGTTAATACAGGGTATCAGCTACCTCCATGCCAAATTTCATACAAATCCGTTCAGTAGTTTTTGCGTGAAAGAGTAAAAAACATCCATCCAAACTTTTACATTTATAAAATATTAATGGGATAAAATAGTAAATAAATGTGAATCTTGCAATCGGCATTCCTTATTTATATTTTTAGCTATACTTTGTATACGTAACTGTAAGTTTCGATAATAAATAAAATTAAGAATAACAAGAATGAGTGTGGAAAACTGTTATAATGTGGTGAAACATGACCTTTCGTGTTGATTCCAAAATTCCAGCGAAGCTTGCATAATCACCACTGCTTTACTAGGGTATGACCAAACTCAACCAAAAAAGACAACTTAAGACTCTTAACACTGGCAAATGAACAAAGTGCGACGCCAAATTTAAAAAAAAAGTGTTGTGTGCAAATTTAAAAAAAATCGGAAACTGACCTGTGTTCCCATGTACCTTCCGATGTGTCTTCGTCACTATCATATTCATACTTGTGCTTGCCAGCCGCCGCCAAACGTTCAAATTCATTGCGTTTCTTCAACATGTCCTAAAATACACACAACATGCCTTTATAACTGTTGGATTCCGAAGCTGTCTCGAAGCTGCCTTGTCTGAAGGATGGTACAATGGAATACAAAAGGGCACCCCAAAAACGCCACGCGCCGACCGGCCCCAATGACAAGAAAAATCTTTTTTTTATTACCATTTCGGCACATCACAGTGGTGGTTTGGTAGCAATGATAGCTCAGTGGTTAGCGCGGTAGGTTCGCATGCCGAAGGGCGTGGGTTCAAACCCCAACAATGAGCTTGAGCTGCCGGTGAAGGAAAACATCGTGAGGAAACCATAGCATGGTGGTAGGGTACTTTCTAGTACTCGGCTGGCTAGCTACCACCCTCAAGTTGAAAATCTGCCGCCAAGCATCTTACGGTGTGTTCCGGCAGCCTCACTTGAGAGCCAGTTCCATTCCAGGCTAGGTGTGCTTTACCATCTTCAACCACACCTTCACTTAACATCAGGTGAGCTGTGGTCAAACACTTGGCCTGTCAACCATTAAAAAAAAAAAAAAAAAACAAATGCATTTATCCACTAACAATTGGCATAGAACAAATGCATTTGTCCAGTTCCAAACATCAATTCTTTTTTTCCTTCTGTAATTATAATGAGACGAAAGTAACGCTGTTCTGGTGGTAAAAGATAAACCATGATCATTGGAGCAGTGTCCAGAACACCGAGCAATGAAACAAGGCATTGTTGCTTTTATAGCAGCACACCTAGCCTGGAATGGAACTGGCTTTCAAATGAGGCGGCCGGAACACACCATTAGTATGCTTTGCGGTAAATTTTCAACTTGAGAGTGGTAGCTAGCCAGCCGAGTACTAACGCACCCTACCACCTGCTATGGTTTCCTCACGATGTTTACCTTCACCGGCAGCTCAAGCTCATTGTTGGGGTTTGAACCCACGCCCACCCACCACCTTTATACAGTGCCAGTGAACACGCCTAGCGTGCCCATGTAATTTTATCATGCAGTGCCGAGAGCACTCCTGGCGTGCTTGCGTTTTATATCGCTGGTAAGCAGTGGTATTGACATTTTTTATATTGACATGTTTGTATATTGACATACCTTATTTTGACATGTAATCAGTGTTTTAAAACTCATTTAATGACATGTTTAAAATTTTGAAGTGACTTGTAAACATTGGTGTTATCAACAAAATATTTGTATTTTGTGGTAGCAATGAAAGTGTTAAGGTGTAAGTAGCTAGCTAAAGTAAGGAT
Source organism: Biston betularia (assembly GCA_905404145.2). Taxonomy (NCBI): domain Eukaryota; kingdom Metazoa; phylum Arthropoda; class Insecta; order Lepidoptera; family Geometridae; genus Biston; species Biston betularia. The sequence continues at coordinate 6,520,046 of FR989877.1, forward strand.
TTCTAATACCTGATAAAGCAGATTAAGTTTAAAGTTGTCCTCGCACTTTTTCCAATCATCTGGGCTTAAATTAGTAGTCCCATAATTTGTCATAGCATACTGCATCAGGGCGTGGTTGTTTCGATTCACAGTGGTGAGCTTCAAGCCTTCCTCTGCATCTATCTTGGCTAGCTTTGGACCTGCAAATGCAATATTTACAATTTATTTAAATGACCTCAGGGGGTCGACCCACACAAAGGTGGTGTAATTAACTACATCATGTCAATAGTCGCTGGACCACCAAAGCCAAAGACCGGGCAGTCTGGAAGGAGGAAAGGGAGGCCTTAGCCTTGCCTTTGGGAGCAGTGGGACAATAGAGGTTTATAAAAAAAAACTACAACACATTCTATATGACGTTACTGTGATTCCCACAGATAACAAAATATATTCTAAGTAGATTACATTTACAATCATGATTTACAATTTTAAAATAAAGATCTAAAGAAGGAATTTAAACATCTTTCGTTAGAATAAAATTTCTAAATAGATAATTTTAACATTAGACGATTTTGTAATAGTGCCTAATGTTTTTTTAGACAGCCCCGTTGGCTCATTGGTAGTATATCTGCCTTGAGAGCTGTAGGGCGTGGGTTCGATTCCCACTCAGGGCAAACAATGTGTGAATAAACAAATGTTTGTTCTGTATATATTATAAGTATGTATATACCAAAAAAAAAAGTATTTATGTATTCTACCAGTTATCCGACTTCCATCACACAAGCTCTGCTTAGTTTGGGGCTAGATGGCGCTGTGTGTATAGTCCTACGATATTTATATTTATTTTTTTGACAGATCAAAGCGTGCCGTACTTTCAGTGCCATCATGCTTTCCAGAGTGAAAACTACTGCTATATTACAATAGCTCCATCCATCTCCACTTTTGCAATAAAAAAAGGATTTATGTATTTTATCAGTTATCTGACTTGACGTTACCTGACGTGACTGCCGTTATTAAAAACAAAAAGGGGTTTTCATAATAAAACAACTAAAATGTGCTCTGAAGTAGGAATTTAACAATTATTCATACCTGCCATTCCCATTCCAGGAATAGGCGGCATTCCTGGCATTGGCGGCAACATCCCCGGCATTGGGGGCATCGACCCCGGCATTGGGGGCATCGGTCCTGGCATTGGGGGCACCGACCCTGGCATTGGGGGCATCGGTCCTGGCATTGGGGGAACCGATCCTGGCATTGGAGGCATCGACCCTGGCATGGGGGGTACCGATCCCGGCATTGGGGGTATCGACCCTGGCATTGGCGGCATGGAGCCCGGAATTGGTGGCATCGACCCTGGAAATGAATGCATGGAGCCTGGCATGAAAGAGCCCGGCATGGGCGGAATACCCGGCGGTAGAGATGCCATCACACCAGGGGGTTTAATATCGGACACTGGAGGGTCGTCACCCCATCTGGACTTCTTCTTGCGTTTGCGCCGTTCTTTTTTGCTTTCCGGCTCGTCGTCGCTCTGAGAACTGGGCTGTTCGCGCTTTGTTGACGTTTGCCAGAAGTTGTAGCTCGAGCTTGCATTGCTGGAAAAGATTGATGGATAGATCTTAAACTTTTTATTGTGTAAAAAAAAACATAGTCGAATTGAGAACCTCTTCCTTTTTTGAGTCGTTAAAAAATAAGTAAATACACAAGCTTGTACTCATCATTATAACCAACTTTTACTATGGGCACGACTATCGACGGAAATCGTAAAAAAAGTCAGCTGTTCTATAGAATAAGTTCATTGGACCCCTGACAAAATGTATGGAGCAGGTAGGTAGTACCAAATATTATCCCATCAAGTGTGTAAACCTTACTCTGTACTGGTTTGACAGGTACTGCAACTAGTGAAATTACAGGGCTGTCAAGACCAACCACCAAATGTCATAAAGTAATAAGTGTTAAAGCATACGATATTATCCCTCCTGAAATCCCCCGTCCTACTTCCCTTAAATGTCTCCTTTCCCTAGTATCCACCCCATTTGTAAATATATTATGTAAATATATTAAAAAAAAAAAAAAAAAACTGTAAATATGTGGAATTGGATAAAACTATATTGTGAATGTTTGTTTAAATAGATATAAATATCTATATATCTGTGTTTGTCCTGTGTTTGTCTATAGTTAGTTTTAATTGTTTTGTTACAAAAAAAGGGAAAAGCACAAAATTCTGTGAACTGTACCTATTACATACATATAATAGTCAAAACTTTACTTAACCCAACCTCTTTATGTGGCAGTCTATCATTCCATGTGACATTGGCAGAATTGTGGAGCATCTCCGCAAAGGCCATTCATCAAGAGTTGAAGTTGAAGTGTTAAAGCAGCATTGCCCTGGACTTTGCTTCGCTACTCTAAGTTCTTTATATCACTGGAATGCTCATGAACATGCATTATCTCTTACCATCAGCAGAGTGTTTCATTCGTCACATTACTATTACAATGAAAACTTGGTGGTAGATCTTCTTAGCAGGAGGTCGTCTAGGTAGGTACCACCGCAGTACCAGTTATTCTGCCGCCAAGCAGTAGTGCATAAACGTTACTGTGTTCCGGTTTGAAGGGTACTGCAGCTAGCGAAATTACTGGGCTGTTGAGACTAACCATCTAGTCTCAAAGTAATGAGCGCCAAAGCAGCCATGCCCTGGACGTTGTTTTGTTACTCAAAGTTCTGTGTATCGCTGCAATGGTCATGGACAGGCGTCATCTCTTAACATCAGGAGAGCGCCTCGATCGACTTTACATAAAAAAAAAAGACTTACTACTTATGATACCTATATGAATCTAGGTTGAGCTTTTGACATAACTCTAGCTATGAAAGGCGTTGATAGATGACGGTTACCTGTTAGAATTTTCTTCCTTAACTGGCTTGGCATCGTAGCTGTCATCATCTTCCAAAGAGAACTCGGGCTCATATTTGTCTTCGTCCTTGACCTCTGGTTTCTTTTCTTTCCTCAGGCTCTCAACTAGCTCCCTAAACCTCTTGTACTCGTTCGAGGTTGTATTGAGCAAAAACCTGAAACGATTCGCAGTGTATACTCATTTGTGCAGTTCGGTAAAATTAGTAAGGTTGCAAGGTTTCATGTTACCTGGAGATCTGACCGTTTAAAGTGGGATGGTACAAGTATAAAATTAAAATAAGTTATAAAAATGGTTAACAACATTGATAAACACCGCCCCACTTTATATGTCTTTGATGAAATCTTGACAAGGAGTAAATAAACACTAAGATACTTTTATTATAATTTTTCATTTGTAAATTCATCTTTCAATAATATGATAACATCGTTTCAGTCCTTATTTCGCTAACTTTATTTGACTCTTATAAATAACTAACGGACAGGTATGTTTGACTCAACAAAGATTGGGAAATATACTCTTAACTTCCCAAAAAGGGTAATTGACTTTCAATTGTACATGTATTCCTTACTATAGTCAAAACCACATCACAGATTTTACAGCAAATCGTCATTTGGACTTCCCCACCCTTGTTTATTTACTCCCCAAGACGAATATAATTAATAAAAAAGGGAATACAGCACGTATCCTGTTCTACAGTGGCATTACCACATATTATGGTCTTGTGTGTGTATTGCTTTCAGGACGTTTTCCCAGTGGTCACCGTTGGCGGCGACCTCTGAAGCCGCTGCTCGCACTGACGCCGGGAACGAATCTGGAGAGAGAACTGCGCACGGCGAGTCAACATAATGTCTGACGGTTACACGGCCGCAACGTGGGCCTTCAGCAATGAGGCTTCCGATATCTATATGCAGCAATCAGATTTTGAACTACTGCTTTTTACTGTTATTGACATTCCCATCTCATTCATTGTAATTACTATGCCAACAGCTCCGAGCCTGGCTCCCGTACTTCAAGGAGCTGGGTTAGCTTAAGCAGATATTGACACAGGGAAATGCACAAGCGAGCTAATAATAAAAAGGTAAGATTTAATTTTTTGTTTGTTTGTATTGAATAGGCTCCGAAACTACTGAACTGATCTGAATAATTCTTTCATCATTAGAATGCCATATTATCACCGAGTGACACAGGCTATATTTATATTGTTGATAGAGTTTTGTTCTCCCGTGCGAAGCCCGGATGGTCTGTTAGTTTTGAATAAATTTTAAATAATTAGCAGTTTTTTATTTTTTCTTAGAGGAATAATAAGATTCTAGAAAAAGAACTTACAATAGCTGTCACATGTTACATAGTAACTTAACAATTAAGTGACAAGACATGTAAGTCATCTGTCTCATTATCACAGCAATATGATCCAGAATTCTTAATTTCAAGAGTTCAATGCACTCCAAGGCACAGAACTGTACCCATTAGTATGTTATGTTAGCGAATGCAATTTATATTGGTGTCTCTATAGTCTTACTCAGTAACTTTAAAGTCATTTTGTTTCAGTTACAATAAGTCTCTCAGTACATAATTATGTTTTATTCAAAATCAATTTTTATATAACGAATCAATTTTTAACATTAAATTAATACATACTCAAAGAAAGTTTTGCTTCATTTCAAATACATTTCATTTCACGTTCATCTGTTTGAAACATTTTTTTACATAAATATCAGAAACCTCATAAGACAAAGTAAAATAGATGTTACTTTTACTTCATCTTCAACAGTGCCTTCACTATAATTATATATTAGTAAGTTTTTTAATTTATGGTTTACCTTGAGATGATTGTGATAATGGTTTTTCTTCCTTGGTCTTTGCTGTGTGGCTTATGGATAGGGGCATTGGAGGTGGAATGTTCTTTTTCTGCTTATGTTCTGGGGTTGACGAAGAATTGTCTGGATTCTTTTGCTCATGCATATTGTGTAAACTAGACGCCATTGAAGATGGGGGCATATATGGTGGCATGGGTGGACCATTAGGACCAAAGTTTCGAGGCCCATTTGGACCAAATGGTGGACGTGGACCCATGAAAGGCATATTGCCACTGTTCATTGAGTTTGGAGGTCCATTAGGACGCATCATTGAATTTGGTGGTCCATTAGACCCTCCCATCATTGAATTTGGTGGTCCATTAGGCCCACCCATCATTGAATTTGGTGGCCCATTAGGCCCGCCCATCATAGGATTTGGTGGACCATTAGGTCTACACATCATGGGATTTGGAGGCCCATTAGGTCCACACATCATAGGATTTGGAGGCCCATTAGGTCCCATCATGGAATTTGGAGGCCCATTTGGTCCCATTAAAGAATTAGGAGGACCATTTGGCCCCATCATGGAATTGGGACCATTCGGCCCCATCATTGGTGGGCCATTTGGATTTGGACCCATCATAGGAGGACCATTTGGTCCCATTGAATTTGGAGGACCATTAGGACCCATCATGCCAGGGTTAGGGAATGGAGGGCCGAAGAATGGAGGCATTGGACCATTAGGCCCACACATGTTTGGTGGCATTGGACCACAAGGTCTTGGACCATTAGGGCCCATAAAATTGGGGGGCATAGGAAAGTTAGGAGGACCTCCCATAAATGGCATAGGAGGCATATTGGGTCCTCCAGGCCCCATCATAGGACCTGGACCCATGTTAGGCCCTGGTCCCATGTTTGGCATTGGGCCCATATTAGGACCAGACCCTGGACCCATCCCTGGTGGACCTGGGCCCATCATGCCTGGCCCCATCATGTTAGGGGGAATAGGACATGAAGGCATTGGCCCCGGACCAATTTGATTTTGATCCAAATAGTTTTGGTCTTTAGAGTCACTGTCAGCGCTGGGTTTTCCCCATGCCTCAGAATCATCACTATCAGGAGGTCTAACTGGGATTTGCATAAGGGATGGAATTTCGCCAGGGTTTTGGTTTTCATAACGGTTATTTCTCTCATCATTCTTTGGACTGTGAGTGTGGTTTCGGGGCCTCTCGTTCCAGCGGGGTTGGTTATCTCTGTAAAGGCGAATCTGTATCAGATCAACATAATATTCATCATCTATTTATGACTTATGTAAACAATACATACTCAAAATTAAAACAAATTATTTATTTGTAGTGTATGTTAAAACGGCTTAATATAAAATATTGAAAAATTATTTATAGATTGTCTTCTATTTGTGCAGGAGGATTCAATTCCCCAGTAGGCTAATGTTAAAGTATGCTATGTAGTTAGTAGATTCTATATTTTGTACAGTAACTCAAAAATTATGGTTACCTTTGGTTTCTAGTATCTCCATGTTTTCTTTCATCACCATGAAACTCATCATATTCATGATTATCTTCATGGCTAGCCTGCATCTCAAATTCCTCAGATGTAACTTCAGGAATAATCTTAGCCGGCTTTTTCAATAGCTCCATTTCTTCTTTTTCTTTCTTCTGTTTCTCTAGCAAAGCTTTGAATTGGCTCATAAAGCTGCCATCATTAGAGAAAATGTTTTTGTCATCTTTGGAGGTGGGGCTAAGGAGTAAATCAGTCACAAAGATGTTAGTTAGTAAGTTTGACACATCAATATCCTGAGACATCAATATCCTGAGACATCAACAATAGTATTTTTTTTAATTAGCCAAAATACTGAAATCAATAACAAATAAAGTTTGGGCTTCCATGGCTATTTAGGTTTATTCGGATTTAAAAACTGATTAGGTCTCAGAAGGGCAATTAAGTGCTAAACTTTAAGCCTGCCTGCTGCAGCCTGTGTACAATAAAGAGTTAATCAATCAGCCTGCTGAGACATGGCCAGTAACAACGAATGCGGTGTCAGTTGCCAATTCAACCACAAGCCGTGCTTTTCTGAAGCGGGCTTCACTATTCTTGCTGCCAAAGAGGATAAACGTTGTAGTTATCGTGATCGCAAACCATGGAAGTTACAGCAAGCCTAGACGTACTCATAACTAGCCGCTGCCGCAGGCCATGTCAGTAAGTCGTCTTTGCACAGGTTCGAATTCTACACCTATTAACCTCAAAAGTACCTATGTAGTTAACATGAACGTTTTCGTCGTGACACGAAAAAATATGCAGAATGATAATATAAGTAAAACTTACTTAGCAAGTTTAGCTTGGGCGGCTAACGCAGCCGCTTGTTTTTGAGCCTCCAATTTGGTTTGGATCTCCATCTTTTTCCTCTCGATGATCTGTTCCTGTTTGGTCATTTGAGCCCATCTTGTATTTAGTGGTGATTTGTTTTTACTGTCTTTAAAATGTATCATTTCAATTAGTTATTACGCACCACAAACGATACACTACAAAAAACAATAATGATTTGTTTCGTGGTTTATAGAACCAAATTGAACCAATACTTTCCTTCATTAATTCTCTTTGGTTTTATTTTTTTTTTCCGTTCGTGTCCGGCCCAGGGTTGGATTCGGGTACGTTGAAAAATATAGTACAAGACCATCAAAATAGTAGTACGCCGATAGTACACTTTCTTTTTAATTTTACATTGATTAAAAAAAAAAGCTATTAATCAATAAAATAGATAGTTAGAATCAACATGTTTATACAAAATTTACTCCTGTTCTAAATTATGTAAGTTCTTGACTATTATTTTCTTCAGCCTTAGCATGTAATCATAAAAACATCTCTTCTAAACTGCGAGTATACGAAAGAATAAAATCGGTACAGTTGCCACTTTTGCTACATTTTTTTTTCTTAGATTTTGGCGTCGCACCCCAAGCATTTGCCAGTGTCAAGTTACAATTTTAAGTTTCATAATTTAAATACACAAAATGCGAAGCCAAAATAAAAAAAGTTGAAGAAGAAGTATTGTTTGACAGCTTACCACAATGTGTTGTGGTAAGCTGTCAAACAATACTCAATGATTTTTTTTTTACAGATGGTTTGGCTATAAACGGGTGTCATATTTACCTATTTTGGTCTTTTCTAAGTGAAGTAACGAAATTGTAGTATTTTTCCGTACTATCCTTAGGTATGGATATTATCTAGTACGGAGCATGAAATAGTAGTACAAATACTATAATTATAGTACGAAATCCAACGCTGGTCCGGCCATAGATCTGACTTTTTTTTTCTTTAGTTTTAGTATTGCATCTTGAACATTTGCCAGTGTCAAGTGATTCATATTTTCAAGTTTTAAAAGTTAAATAAGTTGCCTTGGAGCTATAGTTATAGTCAAAGTCTAGTCTTGGTCAAGTCTATTCCGTGTCAGTCAAGTCCAGTCATGCTTTAGTAAAGTAGTGGCGACTTTTTCGATGGAGTTTTGGAAGCAACACGAAAAGTCTTGTTTCACCACATTGCATCATTATCCTACACTCGCGCTTGTGATCCTGCACTTTATAAATAAAACACCACCATTTTTATGCATAAACACTCGATAACTAGTTTTGAAAAAAAATACAACGAGGCGAGTAGACTCTTTCCGCGTTCCCGCCATAAAGTCATGGTCAAATCCGGTCTTGCCCTGCTAAAGAAGTCGTACTACTACAATAAAGTCAAGAAACACATAAATAATAATAAATTTGCATGACTTTGACACATTTTTTTCACATAAATACCTGAAAATATCGGCTGGTCTATTTATCTGAGGAAAACTCGGAGAGGAAAATATCGAATAAATGGACGCCAAACACGGCTAGCATATGAATTTGCGGCATTGTACCTCTACCTACTATACACTACGTAATTTATAGCAAAGCCTTAGAGGATTTTATAGTTCATATTCATATAGGTAGGTAGGTACATCAGACATAATTTTTTTAAAGATCAAAACATATGGAAAGTGAGACCGCCCCTGGCGGAAGTAAACAGGCACTGTTTTTTTTTTTATTTGGCTATCGTTTACGTTACTTACGTACCTAATTATCGCAAGAGCCACTGAAAGGCATCTGCCCATCAGAGTTGGGTACAAATCAGTAGCGACTATCTAAGCATATCTTTAGCATATATTTGCACAACATCTCGTTGTTTTCTGATAATGAACACCTCCAACACTCGTAAAGGGCTACTGACATTGTAAAATGTTGTCTTTTTCACACGTTTAGGTATCAAAAACTTGAGATTTGTAATTTTTTACTTTTGCGTACTTTGCTCATTAGGTATTTTATCATTTCTTTTCACCGAAGTAAAAGACTGACTGAAAGTGACTATTGACTATCTAATCATAATAATGACCAGAAAAATGTCCCCATGAGCAATCCTCAACCTTCTACATTTACCAAAGAGCTTTTACAAAGTTGGATAACAAAATGAAACATCTGAATCATTGCATATTATTCTTTTTTATATTTTTTTCATCAGTTTAAATGGAAAATACAATTTCATTTATTTATATGTTGTCATTTATTATTGTAAACAAATATATTATAAAAGATTTACATATTACTATCAAAACAAAATATTCACAAATGGCAGACTAACTAAACAATTACTTAGCTGATTCATCAAGCATGCTAACAATTGCATCGTTTTGAGCTAAACAAGAAGGAGAAAGTTTGGCACTGATCTCATAATTCAAATTAACGTGAAGATGGCATAAATGCATATTGCAGCACAGCAACAATCTGTCCTCAATATTTGTTAGTCTGTTTATCCGGGCTTCGAATAGGTACCTTTTATAACAATACTCTTCACAACCTCTCTTCAGCTCATGTGTATTGCATGATCTAATACTGACTACCTAAATATACTCTCGTGTACTCGGGCCGTCTCGCGGCCGGGCACTGCCAAAGCTTCCGAAACGATATAAGGGCAACGCTAAAGAGAGCCTACATCTGACTATTGTTTCTGTGGTAACTTGACAGTTTAATAAACTAATCTGCTGCCTCAATTAAACCGAAATTCATATTGACTTAATTACAAAAAAAAAAAAACAACAAACTCTGGCTCCTTTCATAACAATACAAATTCCATTGCATGGATAAAACTCAATTTAAAACATTCAAACAAATTCTTCAAATTAAAAAGTACCTCTTCACATTTCTGCATTACCCTGCCATAACAAATCATACTATACACTTAAGACAGTTGACAAACAAAAAGCAATGGAAGAGGACATGAGCAAAAGAAATTACAAAATATATAGAACATTCGACATTGTGAAAGTGGATTCTAGTGCATAAACCAGCGGAACATGCACGTTTGTAACGGAGTAGCAACACAAGCTCGGTTACCTTCCACAGTTACATGAAATGCCGAAAAGAAAAGTATAATTAATAAATTGTACCTATACTTTGTTTATAATCTAATTTTTTTTTTACATTTTAATAATTTAAAAACAACCAGTATTTGGTCGAGAAATTTATATCCATTTTTTTTTTTTGTGTATTTTATATTTTGATGAAATATTAAAAGCTAATTAACGTGAGCCGATGTCAGGATTCATAGCTAGTAGTCGTTCGCTGGCGCCGGCTGGCGGGCATCGTCCGGTCGGCGCTAGCTTCCTATACGCATCTAAGTATACTTAATACACTACTTCGTCGTCTATACATCTTGACTCAATATTTAATGCACTGATATTTCGAGGGGCACAGGGAATATCGCAGCACTGTTTCTTCGCGCCGAGCGCTTCGCCGCCACACGTTCGCACCGCACGCCACGTCTACTTTCATATCAAAAATTACATTCCCCCACAATACCAACATTTTATATGCAACTAAAAAATAAATCACTACTCTTACACCCCTTAAATCGTCTATATTTTCTAATTGGTACTCTCTATTTACATTGACATAACATTCAAATTGTTCTGTAAGTGGACAGTCTTGCGAGATCGAAGTGGCGCGTGGTGGGAAAGCGCGGATAAGGGCGATCATCCACTACTGTACTGTACTCCACATCGTCACTTACAATAAAGTTTTGATCAGAATACGCGAACTCAAACGTCTACATCTAAAATATAGGTATGGATCATCGTGTAACGCCCGCCTTAAGCCGCTATAATATCAGCTATGTTAATACGTGTTGAGTTTTGCACATGACAAAAATGCCACTCGATAATTTACAATACATACATATCTGTAAACAAAATAGGCCCAAGTTCATTGTTACTTTGCACACGTGGGGTTAACACAACCAGACCGATACATTTACAATAATATACATACATTAATAAAAAATATACAATTAAAATTGGCAAACGTAACATTATAAACAACCACTGTGGCTTGTTTGTCATGCCGCAAAGCATGATACATATGTATTTGGGGAATTAGTATATCTAATATAACTAACTAGGATATAAGAAAACATTAAGGAGGTCACTAGTAACTAAGTATCGCATACACTGTACACATGGCCTATGTATCATACTTCAATGAGATATTTTTTCCTTTGTATAAACATGACAAAATACAAATATATCTGTCCAATTCACTAAATAACTTATTCGGTAACAATCGAGCAACACTCTGACAGTATAATTTACTCCCTTTGTGACATTCATACATTTAGGTATCATTTTAGAATTAAGTTTTTTAAAGGACAATCTTATACGTAAGTGGTCTGGAATTTGTAAATAACGTGTCGAGTTGCATTCTCTCAATGACATGAAGCTAGAATATTCATCTATTGTCTCATTCAATGAAGAGAAAAGTTCGACGTATTTTTATACTCAACTCCTGCAAAAATATAGTTTTATAATTATTATTATACCCTACCCAAGTAGGTACAAAGGTGCATTGATGAACAGTGCTAGATCAACGGTTTTGACAAATGGAATGCATCTTTCACAATATCCACTTTCTTAAATCCAACCTCCCGATAAATTAACACAGATCACAAATTAAAAAAAAAATTATATTGTACAGATATAGCGTTGCATAGAAAATGGGTTACAAGTCTTGGTCTTACATACGGGATCTACACGCACACAGATACCCTGATGTACATTGGAGACGTAAGGTCTTATTACACGTATTTGTGTGCGTATAGTTAGCGAAATGACAAGTGAAAGGCAACTTATAGGACCAAGGAATCTTAGCCCATGTTCTATGTAACATTATATCTGTATTACTTTTTTTCTAATATGTGCATGTGATACTAGTATCTCACCATGAGAATACTAAGTACATTCATAATACGCTTTTTAATGCGAATTATGATCAACAACTGATTGGACTTACACTAGTGGTAACAAGTAACATTTTTCAGTGTTTTAATTTATCGAATTAAAGTCAATTTCTAAAAGATGATCGGGCAAGCAAATTCTCAACAAATATGTGAAGAAAGTCTTTTTAATTTTGCATAAAAATGTTTAATAAAAAAACGACATAATTTCAATGAAATCATTGGTAATTTTCCTAGATTCCCATGGTAGTATTGAAAATTCGAAAAGGACGATAATGAATCGTAAACATGATCGATTTGATATCATTCGTTATCTGAACACCTGCGATATAATATTTTTTTCGCATTGTTTCCGCGCGATACCAGTTCGAGGAACGAGTTTCAGTTTTGAATGTCACGGAAATAATAAATTATGATCGAAGTACCAAGATTTGTCCGCGGTCTAGCTAGATGTAATTTTTCTACTGCACTAAGTTACCAAAGAGTTTTTCGTGATAAATAAATAAGAGAAATAAATTAAAACCAAAAGCGAATTTAATCATCTAATAATATTATGAGGATATAACATTGAGCATTATAATGAGTAAAAAAAAAAAGCATTAAAACCACAAGTGTACTCATGAGCAACAAAAGGGCACTTTCTTTTGAATTGACCAAATAACTTGACATCTATGAAAAAACCTACTGCATTTTATATACATATAAAACAATTGACAATGAGAAAATGAAATAGCAATGCCGTTAAGACATGATAATTGACAAAAATAACTGAAGTTAACATTTAACCCTTCAATAAGGTTTCGTAAACCTACGCGAAATGTTTCAATTTAACACTACAATATTTAATAAGTATACATATTAAATAACAAAAATGTGATACATCAGGTGAAACATATTGACAAGTTCTTAAAGGACGCTTTTGCCATTTTCCAACCTATGCTTTAACAAATAAGAATTGAATTTTGCACAAATTATTTTGCCATATTCACGATATTAAAAACGAGAACCACTTAACGCTAAATCATTTTCAAATATGGACGTTACTTTCAGGACAAAATATGCAAGACGGACAACACATTAGGGCCAGAGAAAGGACATAGTCAAGTGAAAGCGTTTCAAAAACCTAGGTTTCGTGGGATCATCTACTGGCCCGAATGTATACTAACATTACTAAAATTTTATTGTGAGTTTGGATGGTTTACCAAAGAGGACCAGAAATCTTATTTCCTAGTGGATGTTCAACACTGGCCGGTCGTTGCTGACTTTAGAGACATTTCATATAGGCAAACAATAGAGACGTGCCGTTTTAACGATTAAATAATATTTTGGCAAATAGTATGACCACCGTTCGCGCACTGTCGACCGATGCCGTGCAATCGCATTTCTAAAACTACGTATTGGTCATCTCTATTATATGGTTGAGTAGGTTTGTGACACGTGATGAGTTACCTTAAAACCGCGATATGTACAAGATCTTATAAGGCGACGGTCACGACACTAGTCGAAGTGCGATACGATGTTAATCAAAAAAACTTTGAAAAATATTACACTACCCATAACAAAAAATTTTAACAAGAACACATTATAATATATCTTTTTATCCGACACTACTATTTACAACATGCAAGCTGGGCAAGATAAATAAATAAAAATGTACGTCCGACATCTATTTTATGGATGGATTGTTTTGAAGCAAATGGGACGATAAAATAGATCGATTCATTACAAAATATGGAAGGGCTCAACTGTTCACAGGGTCGATAGTGGTTTCAATTGACTTTTTTAAAAGTGGAGGTTTTTATTGGGCCAAATATTAATAGCGCGACGTATCTGCATTATTAATTTTATATAATCGACATAAATGTATGTGTAGATAACATTTTTTTTTGAGTTCAGAATTGACCACATGTTGCTAATTGGCGTTATCTTCAACAGATTGACCTTTTGAATAGACATACAATTCTGTACAGTTTGTTTAACTGATCTAAACTTGCTAATTTGCCGTCCTTGTCTAACGGACTGTAATGAACAAAGACGGCAATTATTTTTTTTGTTACGTTCAAACCTATTAAGTAAAGCATTTCGAATCGGCTGTATTATAAAATTAAGTGTTTAATATAAGCAAAAATTTAAATGGACAACAATAACGATAGACGGCAATACTTTACGAATGGAATTAAATGTGGACGAACATATATCTATCATTGGACTATTATATAATGATAATTTTTTTTATTCATATACTATTTACATTATAATAATAATAAAAAAAAAACTCAATCGGACTAAATGGATAGATATATCAAAATCTATCGCAACGACGGAATGTCGCGTGTGATTGTCATATGATTTCCAATACGACAACAACAAACAACTATAGCGAAGTAACCTATCTAGCTTCCTTCAAAATGTTAAAAGATATCTCTCTTTTTATTTATTGCTTACGAAGCTACATGTGAAACAAACGTGTTATAAGTCAAAGCGATATACAAAGAGTCGCATATAAAAAGATTTAAGTATTCAGTATGGGCCCTCATGTCCGGTTTTAGAATATCAATAGTTAAGTTATGGTTAAGGTCCTTGTTCCGTAGAAATAATGGAAGAACATTAACTTAACATACTTCTATGTAACATAATATTTTGTCTCGCTTATCTACGCCGAAATGACTAATACAGAACGTACCTTAACCATCAATGTCTCTTCTAATGCTCTTCGGCCAAATTGGCAGGTTGCCTACGAACTATCAGTTATATCAGAGTATAAATATATTTCTCAAGTTCATTATCATGCCGTTTTGGTATATTTGTCACGATTCTATGACGACGTAGGATATTTTGCGAACGTCGATTCGTATGGCATAATAATGTCTATGTTAAATTACGTATGTGAGATAATAATACATAAACATATCATGTGTAAATAATATTTATTAAAGAAAAAAAAATTGAAATTATCAACGATTTTTAACAATAATATCATTACAGTTAAAATGACGATATGTTTTAGAAAACATTTTATCAAGTGAATATAAAAAGTGATGTCTATGTTAAAACAAATTAAGAATGGATGATCACGTCGAAACTAGTGAGGCAATACGTATTACACTGTATTGTTGCAAACTGTATTAGCAATCCTGCCATTTGACTCCAGCTGCATACAAAATAATGCGTCGCGTTGCTTTACGAACTTATGTGGCTTAAATTTGAAAGCAATTAAAAAAAACGTTTGGTTTTCCATTCGCACTTTCAATTTTCATAAAGTTTCACTTGTAATAACCAAACCGATTAATCGATTCGATTTTCAACTTTAAAGTCAAACCTTAGAAATAGATCACTATACCATAAATAAGGATATTATTGCCTTTTCTGGCAATGGTTAATTTTTTTACATTACTTCAGCTGATGAGATATGCGAGCTCTATATTGTAAAGCAGATATCAGAAAATTAAATATCGCGTTGTCCCGAAGGTACGCATTTGAATCACTGGAAATTGTTCTATGCGTAACACGATATAGGGCTAACATTTCAACATCAGGGCTCATATGTCCAGGAAATAACACAGATAATTCATTTAAGCAAAGAAGCTGAAAACAACGCGTCGCCATCGATCCTTACAAAAATCGCATAACAGTCAGCGCGGCTTTGACAGGACCGTAGACCGCACGCATTAGGACGCACCTTAAGTCGCATCGTAACGTTGGCCTAATTCATTTTCAGTCAATTTCGTATAAACAATTTATAGATACGAGCGGAATGCAATTTATTGCATCGAATTTACTATAAAAACGAATGCGTAAACATTTGCAAACGATATAAATCACGCCGGATAGATATCAAACATCAACTCGGCTAAAAGCAAAAGCTTTATAATGTACGATATATATCGTAGGTGCTATAAAAAAAATTGTCGATTCTTTCACTATGTCATATCGGCATCGAATGCGCGACGTATCATAATTACATTCTATTAACATCCAGTGTTGATTTGCTGCAATTTCACTGTACACCACACGATATAAGGCACACAATCTTCACATTTAGCTAGATTGGCGTTGATTATGCCAATAGGCAACGACCAGCGGCTGGATTAAGTTTGCTGTCATATCTGTCAATCACATTCCGCTCACATCATCTTGCGATATGATTACGAATCGAAACATCTAACAATACGACGCGACGATGCGACTCATTTCAGCTCGTCATAACACGCGCGACTCGTTAAAGAGTAGGTACTTTCCGAAGGCCTTATAATATAAAAAGCTTAAATGTACAATAATATATAATAACTCTTGAGGGAGGCACTGTGTAACTATAGTACTATAAAATCGTCCAGTAATGCATTGCGTTGGTGTGTTGGCGCGATATACCGATACTAACTGCAGCGTATGGCGGGCGGCGGCGGCGGGAATGGCGCGTGTCAGTACGCCTGAGTCGTGCTCGCCGTCGCCACGCGTTCGGGCTTCAGATTGCGCTGTGAACAATAAACAACCTTATTACAAAGTTTAAAAAAAAAAATTACAAGCAGCAGCAGCTGCAACTAGAGAAATTACTGGGCTGTTGAGACTAACTCTATCAAAAGTCTCAAAGTAATGAGCGCCAAAGCAGTGATGCCCTGGACTTTTGTTTTGTTACTCAAAGTTCTGTGTACCGCTGCGATGGTCATGGGCAGGCGTTATCTCTTACCATCAGGAGAGCGTCTCGTACGTCTAATTACTTTTGACATTAAAAAAAAACAAGAGACAAAATATAAGTCATGGTTTTCAATCGGAGAACACCACATACGGAACTATTCTAGAAACTGCGATACTGTTTCTGTTATCATTTATTTACGACTGCTTAAGATTAGATCAAGCTTTTCATTATGGTGATAAAACATGAGATAGAAAAAGTTAGGAGTGACATGGACTGAAATAATATCGCATGCTCTAGAATAAGAGGCTAGGTCGTTTGGTGCATTATGTGTACAATAATATAATACTAATTTGCAATAAAATGTATGCAAAATATAACCAATTCAATCGCGACTAAACTAAACGTGCAATCATCAAAAAGATTACATTTATCAGGTGAAAAGATGTTTGGTTTTTATCGCAAACCTTTATTTTTAATAATTCAAGTCGCCGACGGCGAAATCTGTTCATTTGTCAATTTTTGTAAAACTATTTTAGGACGACATTCAGTGATAAGAGCTGTGATTTTATAAGTTCGGCTTTGAATGACAAACGATGTTCATGGGGCTATGGAAAATATGACTATGGGAGTTATGAAAAAAATATGTAATCCGCCATTTTATGGCGGCGGACGTCTTGGATTTCCAATGATACTGAATATATTAAATTGTATTGTCATCAGAAATAAAAGGTGTGTACCAAATTTCAGGTCAATCTCTGTTAACAGGAAGAGGGTAAAATTTCAATTACAAAATTTGACCCAAAAACAACAAACAGGGCACGCTTAATAAAACCGTTTAAAAAGAACTATGTTACACGTCGAATTAGGTTTTTCTGTGGTTCTAGCACATTCATTTGCGAAAACTATTTAGCAGTACACGACAGCCAAGTTATAAAAAAAACAGTATCCATTTATTCACGCTAGTGGCACTGTATTCCCATGCTACTGTTACAAGAAAACTATCAAGTACGAAGAACAAAAGCTTGCTACTAAAAAGGCATTAAATGTGAAAATTACTTACTACCAATGCAACTACATGACATTATAGTGAATTAAATTTCAATTTTATCAGATATATCTATACCATATATTATGATTCAAGGAAGTGTGGCAATATTTAAAAGTGATGTACCAACAATCAATTTAAACTTTTGCTATGAACAGCCCTATATAAAATCGCTAAAAAAAACTATTAGCTGTTTATAACCATAGCATAATCAAATGACCTTCAACTGAATGTTGAATCAATAACAGCTATTTTTACGTGTAATAGTCGTTGACATTGATGGTTTGATCAACATTCTTAAGTATTGAATACACTTCCCTAATCTCACGGTATAATATAGATTCATTAGTCAAAATCTAACAGTAGTGAGATGCTAAGAAAAATCTACGGTGTAATAATGCAATAATCAATCCAACCACATTGTTATCTTATCAAACTTACTGGTGGCAGGCTTCCGAGGTCTTTTAAATGGTTTCCAGACTTGAAATATGAAGGAGAAATGATGAAAACTAACCAATCGCATGCTTTATCCGTTATTTATATTGAAAACAGCATTAGCATTAAATAGCATTATGCGCGATTAATGATTTTTTTCCTTTACTTGTGCAAGACCTTGCGAAAGGTCAACGCAAACTTTATTATTGAGCTGTTGTTGCTGTGGGTTCGATTTTCGACCAGGACAAACATTGATGGTGAATGTTTGTTCTGAGTTTGGGTGTTTGTTTATTTAGTGATTTTTATACGGTTTTCATTGTTAATAACAACCTAAATATTGCACCCGTGCCAAGCCGGAGGAAGACTTACAAAAAAAAAACAGAGTAAAAAATATTATGTCAGTTCCCATAGCTATCTTATCTTCTTCGTCGAGTCTATGTTTCAATAATTTTTTTTTTATTATTTTAATGGTTTTCTATAGCACTAAGCTTTCCTTGAAATGTCTATACAGACTGCCCTATTTTCTCATTTGGTAATATATCTACTTTAAAGAGCTGTAGGGCGTGAGTTCGATTCCCATTCAGGACGAACATTTTGTGTGACAATGTTTGTTTTGTGTCTGGGTTATGTGTAGTATAAGTATGCATTTTAAAAAAAAGGTTATCAGTTATCTGGTACCCACAGTACAAGCTTTACTTAGTTTCGAGGCTGGATGGCACAGTGTGAAAAGTCTTACAATATTAATTTTATTTGTATACATATATTTTTTTTAAAAGCGACTCACCAACTGATCGTACTGATGGACCATACGTTTGATGTGCGTAAGCTTGCGATGCAGATAGTTGACGCGCCGCCGCGCCGCCTGGTACTCCACATCGCTGTTCACGCGCCTGTACTCCTCCACTATACGCTGCTCTATGCTCTGTCGAAAGACAAAATCAAATTTTAAAAAAAACCGGCCAACTGCGAGTTGGACTCGCGTACGAAGGGTTCCGTCCGTTCCGCACGAAGGAGACCGTTGTATGAGAGAGAGAAAATAATATAAATATTTAAGGAAATATTTATATTATTTTTAGTATTTGTTGTTATAGCGGCAATAGAAATACATCATCTGTCTAGCTATCACCGTTTTTGAGATACAGTCTGGTGACAGACGGACGGACAGCGAAGTCTCAGTAATAGGGTCCCGTTTTACCCTTTGGGTACGGAACCCTAAAAACTAGCATTTGAAGTTGGAAAAACGGTTAAAAACAGAACGCAGTAATAGAGTTGCTAAGTGGGCGCGCGAATATTAAAATATTCTGACTTTATGAGGGCTCTCAAAAAGTCTAAGCGATGCTTAAAAACTATCCAGGACATCCAAAGACACTGCAAAAACTGGGACATGTCCTGGGAAAACATGACGGTTGGCAACTCTATTCTATTCATAAAGTAAGTAGTAAGTTTTGTAGCGATGATAGTTCAGTGGTTACCGCGATCGATTCACACGCAGAAGGTCGTGGGTTCAATGAGCTTGAGGAAAATGAGCAGGTGAAGGAAAATATCGTGAGGAAACCATAGCATGGTGGTAGGGTATTTAATACTCGGCTGGCTAACAACTACCTTCAATAGTTCCAGGCTAGACGTGCTTTACCGTTTTCGACCCTACCGTCACTTAACAACAGGTGAGCTGTGGTCAAATCCCTAGCTTGACAACCATAAAAAAAGAAGGAAGCCAATATTAAGTTTCGACGTGTCAACTTAATCCTTCCATCGCTAAGTTTCCTTGTTCAGACGAATTGTCAAACGGGGACTTATCCGTATTTATATACATATTTCATAACACATAAAACAGAGTGTAATAATATTAGTTTCATTAAAAAACACATTTTTTACATTCCAAAACTATGTATGTTTAGGTGCATTATAATTACATTTTAAAAAAATCACTAAACCATTCATTTGAAAGTTAATTAAGTCATTGTTTAATTAGGATTGTAATTTTTAATTAAATAATAATAGGTAGGTACACTCAAAATATTTATATATTAAAATTTAAAATAATCTTATTCTGTCTTTGAAACTGGTACCTATAGATAACAAAAAACTGTCGTTCCGCGTATCTCCGAATATTCTAGAAGTTCTAGAAGCGTCTTATTGACGGAACTGACCTGATGATGCGGTGAGAGTGGCATGGCCCGCTTGAGTTCCGCCTCGAGGCGTGTGAAGAGACACGCCACTTGTTCCACTCTCGCGTAAACACTTTTGTATTCAGTGTAAAGTTCCGCAAATTCGTTCTTGTACGCCCGCCGCATGTTAGAACTCGTTATGCAAGGATATAACCTGAAACACAAACATTTATTTACACTGCAATGTTACTTTTTTTTTTAATTATTTCACGGCAACTCAATCAAAACAATGCTTAAAGAAGTCTGTCTTGTTTTCAGCCGTTTTCGCCATATTTAAGCGTTAACTTTAGAATTAGGTTCAGAGAGAAATGAAATATTTGCAAGTAACAAATAAGCAATAGTCATGATACTTGCACTATTTTGTTATTAGATTAACATAAAGGATAGCTTTTATCCCTGAATAATCACACTAATATTATAAAGGCGAAGGTTTGTAAGTGAGTTTGTATGTTTGTTACTTCTTTACGCTCAAACGGCTGGACTGATTTTGATGAAATTTGG
This sequence comes from Biston betularia, assembly GCA_905404145.2. Lineage (NCBI taxonomy): Eukaryota > Metazoa > Arthropoda > Insecta > Lepidoptera > Geometridae > Biston > Biston betularia. The sequence continues at coordinate 6,540,830 of FR989877.1, forward strand.
TATGGACGCAGTTGATACCCTGGATTAACACAGACTACCTTTCGTTCATCGAGAGGGTGTTTCGTTCTTTTCATTACTTTTACAATTAAAAAACATTTAGTAATACATTTTGCTTAAGTTTAGAAACATACCTTTCAATCTCTTCGGTTTCAATTATAGTCTCATCAGGTACTGATGATAATTCTGTATTTTCTAAGGGTTCTGTATTTGTGATGTCTTTTTCTGAAAATAAAACAAGGACGTTGTTCAAAATCTAAATAAATCCATTCCAATCCATCACCAATCCCCATTGAATTCAAAAACTCGCAAATTCTTGTAAAAAAAAAACCCTTATTAAATATTTATACCAACACCATAGTTAATTGATATTCTGTTACTACAAAATGACCTTTATTCACCAACATCCCTATTACTTTGGAATTTTCCCTTAAACACGGGCCAGGTAACGAAACTTTCACAATAAATATATAAATTAGGTCAACACGTCTTTTGCTCTTAGCCAAATGTGTTCAAAAAAAGCATTTTTACATCGCAATTATTTCAAATAAAACCTCCCTTAGTCCATAAAACCACAACCGTAAGGCTCAATCTACATCGAAATGATATTGTTATTATAACCTAACATTCACATTATGCAGGGGCCCTATTTTTTAACAATGCGCCTGAGTTTTCGCATAGGCAGAAAATCAGCCATATTTTTATGCGAAAAACTCTTTCGTACTATTTAAAAATCGGACCCGTAATCAAATTCAAAATGTTGCAATGCACTTAGCGGTACAACATTTAAAAATTTTTCTTCATTACAAAAATGTTAGAAAATATTGAAATATCACGATCTCGATGCAAATTGTGCCTAAAACTGTGTAAGTTTTACCTGTGATATTTTGCTCTACTGGGGGGCTATTTCTATAACCGTTCGTCACTCCGTTCTTAACTGGACTGGGACAGAGTTCTTTCACAGTTGTAAAATTGAGAGTGTAGCCGTTATCTTTCTTATTATTTACTGGAAACAAAATAAAAATAACAATATGATAAACGGACTAGAAAAATTTGTAAGTGTTGGCTAGTTTCAAATATATATAAGGCGCGAAAATAGTTTTTTTTTTTATATTGAATAGGTTCGCGCTTGACCACTAACCTGCCTGATGTGAAGCATCGATGCGGTCTAAGATGGAATACGCTTACCTAGAAGGAACCTGTTTACTCTTGATTTGAAGACACTCATATTGTACCTTTCGGGAAACACAGACTCCGGCAAAGAGTTTTACACCCTCGCTGTGCGAATAAAGAATGTGGACTCAAAGCGTTTAGTGCGCACATGGGGAACATCCACCATGTACGGGTGTCGCCTCGGTAGTGTAGTGTAGTTTTTCAGACTCAAACCAGCCGACATCAGAAAAAGCCAGGAGTCTAACAAAGCAATACCTTCATAGTTTTGGACAGTGATAGATGTTGTGCAAAGAGTACAGAGAGAGTAGACTAATAGTTGTACATGTATTATGTTATTATGGGAGTGGCATAGACGAATATCGACAAATTCCAAAAAAAAAAACAGAAAAAAGACTCAAACCAGGCTAACCTGTGAGTTAGCTTGCCAATAAGTTCTACTTTGTGGTAGATCTCCTTAGCGGGAGGTCGTCTAGGTAGGTTCCAGACCAGTTATTCTACCGCTAAGCAGTAATGTGTAAACATTCGAACGGTTCGAAGGGTACTGCAGCCATCGAAAGTTGCAAAGTAATGAGCGCCAAAGCAGTGATGCCCTGGACTTTGTTTTGTTACTCAAAGTTCTGGTTATCGCTGCAATGGTCATGGACAGGCGTTATCTCTTACCATCAGGAGAATGTCTCGTTCGTCTCATTACTATTTGCATAAAAAAAAAGTTTTGTATAAAAAGGATAGAAACCCCAAAACGCTGAAAATATATAAGTAGTAGCAACGCTGCATATCGCATTCTTTTTTTATCTTAAGAAATCCTCAATAAGGATTAAGCCTTAATCAGAAAATACCTCTTTTATCATCTGCTGTGAGTAGACGTGTCACTTACTACCATATCGATATATTATGCAAGCTGTTTCAGCATTGCATAACTTGCAATACCGGAAACAACTTATAAAATAAACTAACACAAAGGCTTTGAAAACGTTTTAGGCGTAGATTTTAATTACGGATACAGTTCATTACGTGGTATATAAACAGTTCAGCGCATTCAAGAATGTTAATAAGAGAATTACCACTGACTACACAGGTTAATAACATAGTAGTGCGTTTCGAGGCCAATTTCCATAGTATCCGTGCAATAATATGCTGAATAGAAGTAATATAAACATTATCTTGATAACCTTAGAAATATCTGTCCGATCTGCAATGTTTTCTTACATTTCCGATGGTTCGTGTTCATTTACGTCATTTGTAACATTTGTATTTGTATTTGTTGTATTTGTCGTTATTTGTAACTTATTCATTAATCGAATACAAACAGGAGGAAGATTCTCGTATATCGTTTTCTCTATACAATCGAATTATTAAAAACGACGATTTAAAAAAATACTACTACGTTAAAAATATTAACTGAAAGGTATTAACTTCTAACTTCTCCGTTTGTTGGGTAAAAAGAAGCGGGCGGAAACATACGCGCATTACTCAGACTTTTGTGAACCGACTCACTTTTCTTACTATCGGCAGAGTTTTGAAGGTGAACCATACTAAAATTTCATTAATTTTGGATCAGTAGTCTTCTATTCAGTGCCATTAATATGAATTTTGTTCCGCCCCTTGATGATTTGCAGTCGATTTTAATAACAATTTCTTTAACATAAGTCTTTTTCTAAGAGACTGCAATGAAATAGAGATATTTCATTGAGAGCGACGTTGCCAGTATCATTTTTTTTACTACAAATAGGCTTGCGTTTGACCGCCAACTCGCCTGATGTTAAGCAAAAATGCGATCTACGGTAGAGCACGCTCGTCTAGAAGAAACCGATTCACCTTGAAACTTGAAGGCACCCAGATTGTATCTAACAGGGAACATCCACTCGGGCAGCAAATTCCATTGTTTAGCAGTTCGTACAATGAAGGTAGATTGAAACCGTTTAGTTCGAGTTTTTATATCAGCCATGAAGCGGTCGGTGGAGTAGAATGCGCAGGGTGGAATTAGATCGTGTAGATCTGAAGCACACTCAAGACTCTTGCATATACCTCAAGAGTCATGAGTTTATTCACAATTGACTCGAAGCGCTCCAAGTGGAAATACATTCCTCATTTTACATGTACGCGGCAAAAATGAACGAAAAAAGCGAATTATCCGAAACTTCCAGTATCGCATCAATTGACGTAATGACACACTTCAGTTAAGCGCAAAACTTGCACCTTGCAGTGAACGACGTAAGATCATTAAACGATTTTATTTAAGAGCCGAGGTTATTAAATTATTTTTAGCAAACGTTGCCGCTGTTACAGCTTTAACCTTGCTCGTTGGGTAAAAAATGCTTTGTGCCACTTTCACCGCGCGATGCGACCACTATGCTAGAAGCAGTTTCACTAGTTAGAAAGATAATAATGTTAAGGAACTCGCTCGTTAAATACTAATAAAGTTATTTGACTTCTGGTTGTTTACTGATATTATATCGGCATAGTTTAATTATCGTATAAACCAGTTTCCAGTGGAAATGGGAATCTTTGGCTTGGAAAACCATGAAGTAAACTAGTACAATGTTGTGTCCACTTTTCTAGGTTATAACACTATATCAGTTTCATAAAAGAGCTTTGTATTTATGTAGCTGAAATTTTTAACGTTCTAACTGCTATTCTCGCAACTGTATATTTAAAAAGATATCGATGCAAGCAACGAATGAACTGGTCAGTTTCGGATGGGTTGCCGACAATGACATTATTTTATAGCGCTACCATGGGTCTGATGAAACTGTAGGTCCCAGTTGTTTGTTCTTCATTTTCGTTACAATAACTGTTAAGCCATGTCTGAAGTTTTTTTTTTCTGTCTTTTGTGTGCGAGCGAAGTATTGGCGCGCCGTAATCTCCAGGTATTTTTATTTGATACAGGCCGGTTATTTGCCCACCTAGCCTCAAGTTAAAATCTGCCGTCAAAGTGACTTGCGGCAGCCTTAATTGAGGCTAGATGTGTTTACTATCTTAGACCACACCGTCAGTTATCATCAGGTGACTTATTTCACGTATATGAAATAAAATAATTACCTGTAGTCCGATCGTCTTCATTGTCGGACGCGTGTCTCTCCCCCGACGAAGTGGTGGCATATCCTGACGAAGGCGGCGAGGGCCGTCGATAATGGGAGATCCTCTGTTTTTTGACCGCGGGCGCTTCGTCGATGGAAATACTCGCGAGCCCGATGCTCGCGGGCCTTTTGCTCGTGCTCGGCGATGCGCGCGGGGACAAAGAATTGGCAGAGTCGCTGCTCAGCGGTGGCGTTAGATTTTGAGGTTTCCGCCTGTGGAGTTAAAAATCTAGGTTAAACATTAGAAATGCCTAACAAATTAATTGCCATAAAACTATGTATTTTTGAAGAAATCACATACCGATCTGACAATTCTAACTATGAATACTACAGTATTGTGACCACTTCAACCATTGACACCGAATAGTGTTCGTGGTCATATGAATCAAACGTATATAACTGCGGATATTAATCGGTGTTTGTGTCAGATATTCTGTGTTATACAGTATTGAATCTTGAGTATGAACATGTGTTCCATACTTATGTTTAAAACAATATTAGCAAATAGGAAACTTAAAATAGATTTCAAACAAACATTAGGTACTTTTAACATAATTATAACCATTGTTTTCCTCTACAAAATATCATTGGGAATATGACTACATTTTGCAGTATTCACAAAAATAAATGTAAATGTTTAATGTTATTCCAGGGGTTTTGTTTTCAATTATACATAGATTATAAAAATTATTTACAAAAATAATGCGACAAAATTGTCATGTCATCCATACTTTGTATTAGATATAACTTTATAAGATTTTACCCATCGATAAGCAAGTAGAATAAATGTAGTTAATCAACAATTTATTTACAGATATGACTTAATATCACGTTTTTTTTAAATAAACATGTAACAGTAGTCGCGTTTTTCATATTTAATCAGATTATTTATTTTCGAATAGGCTTGCGTTTGACCACATCCGAATCATATAATTGTTATTATTTTTTTTTATTAAATATTACTACAATCCTTTTTATAATAATTATAACACACACCATTAAACCCCGTCGAGGTTGCCTACAAACAACGCTAATCAACGAAACTATCGAGGATGGAAAATACTAACCTAGAAGATGCCTAAAATAAGGCATGAAAGGTAGGTTTTCTGTTATTCATAAGTATTCTATCAGTTTATCAGGTTTCCATAGCTTTGCTTAATTTCGGACTAGATGGCACTATGTCGAACGTCTTACGATATTTTATTTCGAGACGTATTGAAGTTTTCGAGAACATACTATCACAAGAATTTTACGTTTTGTTTTTATAAATGTTTGCCATTTACAGTAATGCCCCTTGGCGTGTTGACACACGCCAGCACTTACAATATTAATTATAGAAATAAAATAAAACTTTCGCAATGTTAATCCAGTATAAACTACATATTAAACGTACTTTCGCATTTAGTCTTATTTGAAAACGGTACTTAAATGACAAACGTGATACAAACTTTACTATTCTTTTTGAGGAAGACCTTTAAAAATTTAAAATGCGAAATATTGGTTAATGTCTTGCCATAAGGTCCTGAATCAGTTGTTAATTTATACTTACCAGGTTAACGATGATTACATAATCAGATTTTACGAAGTAACTAAAATTCCAATATGCATACGGCTCGTTGACTCTTATAAGTGTTGCCAGCACGCAGCTTAGTAATCAGTGGATTACCGACCACAATACTAATGAATTTTAAGTATCTATGAGGCGTAAACTCCATCACGTTATCGATGTGAATTCTGCGGTGAATTTATATCTTGTGATTACCTTACCTGGTGTGCATTGACCTATGTTACCGTAGCTATTATTAGTCACAACTACTAACAATTTAATTACAATCTACTAGTTACTACCATTCTTTAAATTGTTTGCAGTGTGTATTTCTTCACAAAGTTTTAATTCATCCGAAACCCAAGATCATAGCTGGAATTTGAGACCATAACTTCCAATTTTGTCAACTTCTATTTCTGTCAATTTATCATAAAAACAAAACAATACGTCATGAATTCTTTTTTTTCGTTTCTGGCGTGCATTATCAAGTGTTTAGATAGTTTATACAAAAACCAAGAAATAAGTCTAAGTCAGATTTAAAATCACACTAATAAAGTCACAGTTAAGTCGTGCCCTAGTAAAGTAGTAGTGATTATACTACAATTTCAATGGAGTTTAGGAAGCAATACGATAAGTCATGTTTCTCTTTCCGACGCCCGCGCGCGTTTTAGGCTTTAACGCCACAAAAAACACAGGTTTAGGCTTTGCTTACACTACAACAAACCTAGTTGTAATAGTATCCTCCAATTCACCCATATCTTCAGCCCCACATGTCGTGTCTAATGTATTTTAATCCATTTTGTGATAGAAAACAAACTGACCTCTTGAGCATACGCTTCTCTTCTTCGGAGTAGAAAGGCCAATCTTCGTTGACGTCGTTCCAAAAGTGCCTACGTAAATGGTAACAGTTGTCCTTTAGGGAACTGATTTGCCCCAATATCGTGCCGACGACAATTTTCTCCTTGTCCTTCATGCCTTCTGTAATGTTAGGCTAGTGTCAATGGAGATGGCCAATTTCATAAAAGTCTCAGATTCACAAACTGAAATTCATAGTGACTGATCCAACCATTAAAATTACATTCAAAGCAAACTGATAATGTTTATTTTCAACAACAGATATTGGAATGCTGCAACGATTGAAGCGTTTCATAACTTAATCAAAATAAAAAGTTTCATAGTTAACGACGATTGTCGACTTAACTCGACCCACCAGATTTAACGCCAAAAATCTCATTGAGCTATTTTTTAGAAGTTAGACAGTTCGTTAAGAAAATCAGTTGATGAATTCAAAACCAAATGACTGTTACTGGTATCTCAACTTACCACTGAATAACCGAGTGTACAATTCAGGCTTCTTGAAAGGTTTCAACGCTAATAACTGAATAAGTCTTTCTCTGAAATTAAAAGAAAACATATCTTGTTAGTTTGTGATATTGAGACATAATTGGAGCATTTAGAGTTAATATTTCTAAACTTACAGGTACAGTGACTGACTAAAGTAGAAATGAGACAAGCAAAAGGTGTCCGAAATTTGTAGCGATGATAGCTCAGTGGTTAGCGCGGTAGGTTCCCATGCCGAAGGGCGTGGGTTCAAACCCCAACAATGAGCTTGAGCTGCCGGTGAAGGAAAACATCGTGAGGAAACCATAGGATGGTGGTAGGGTACTTTCTAGTACTCGGCTGGCTAGCTACCACCCTCAAGTTGAAAATCTGCCGCCAAGCATCTAACGGTGTGTTCCGGCAGCCTCACTTGAGAGCCAGTTCCATTCCAGGCTAGGTGTGCTTTACCATCTTCTACCACACCTTCACTTAACATCAGGTGAGCTGTGGTCAAACAACTAGCCTGTCAACCATAAAAAAAAAAAAAAAATATTTCACGTGGGAGGTGCAGCTGCATAGAAATATGGAAACTTGCCATAATTTTGCATGACACGAATTCGAAAACAATTTTTTTTATTTGCAAATTTTTCTCTTTCATTTCTCCAAATTATTTATAAGCTTTATGTATTTTAGTTGTCATAAAAATCTCTATAAATTTTCTAACATCAGAACGTATGATCAAAGTTACGTCATTGTTTGGGTTTGCTCTTAAAAGATATACGAGCGTAAAAACACGACGGAAAATATTGGTTGCAAATTGTTATCAGTTGAAACAATCATCATTGTTTTCTGCCCGTTATCTCTTACGTAGTTCAATATTTATCGAATCTTTTAAATACGAGTATAGATAAACTCAACATTTAGGGTAGATATAGATATAAATATTATGCATACAAAAGCGTTTATTGGTTTGTTTATTACTTTCTTCCACAGCAACGGATTGACGAAGCGCCGTGACATTTTGCATGAAGGGGGCAGAAGAGACTGCTCTTTATCCGGCTTCAAAAAGGAGTAAAGTTCTCAAATGAATGTGGGTATAACCGAGGGGCGTTGCTAGTTTTTGATATAATCTGATAAGCAGGCATTTACAGCGCTTAAAACTTTATGAAGAAAAAACACATTAATGAAGAAAAATCCTGATAAATCTAGAATGCCATGAAATTTTTGTACAAATTTCGACGTTCCATTATTACCAATAAATTGTAGATAAAAACTATCGGCTTAAAATATACTCCTAAGCACTATCACAATCAAGTGACATGTGTAAAATTATGTTGATATAAATATTGCACAATAAGGTTTTCTGGAAAACCTTGCTAACATCATGAGTCACAGATATTTCTAAATTAAGCTAATTGTTTCAAACCAACGCACAATGATATGATCCAATACAGGAAAAATTAATGTAATATTTCATGTTACCTTTGCCGAATGGATTCTACTCTCGTAAACAATATACTTTTGATGACAAAAGCGTAACTACGTTTATTTATGATTCAATATTACCTATCTCCATATCAATTTTCCCGTAAATTGGGATGGTCAAAATTTTGGGTTTATGCAATGACTAATTTATTATTTGAACCCCCAAAACGGTTAACCTCAAGCAAATAATAATTATTAATGGGAACAAAATATTATTCATATAATTTGCATAAGTATTATATCAAAATTCCGATTATTGAGTGTGAAAACGACAGAGAATATTAGTTACATTACTAGGTGACCATTGACGGCGGGGTTTAGGATTTTTTTTAATAAAAAAATTGGAAATAGTTTTGATAAAATCGAATCGGTGCAATGCAGAGTGAGTCATTGCAAATTTAGAATTATAAATCAGTCGAAAATGTCCGAAACGCTAATATATTTTACATAAGAATTGTATACAACACATTAGGCATTGTAAGTAGTAAATACTCGGTATATTTACAAAAATATACCTACTACTTACAACTTACTAAGTGCGCAATATGTATGTATAATTATGTAATCACGAAACTACTATACTAAAAAATCTGCTACATCATCATGTTGTATAGCAAAAATATATCATAAAAAGGTTAATAATAATTAGCAGTGGGCACAACTACACGCTTATTTATATATACAATTGTACATTTATTTATTTTTATGTGAAAAAGAATGAGACGAACGAGACGCTCTCCTGATGGTAAGAGATAACACCTGTCCATGACCATTGCAGCGATACACAAAACTTTGAGTAATAAAACAAAGTCCAGGGCATCGCCGCTTTGGCGCTCATTACTTTGAGACTTTCGATGGTTAGTCTCAACAGCCCAGTAATTTCGCTAGCTGCAGTACCCTTCAAACCGTAACTCAGTAATGTTTACACACTACTGCTTATCGGCAGAATATCTGGTCCTGCGGTGGTACCTACCTATACGACCTCCTGCTAAGGAGATCTACCACATAGTCCCAAGTACCATATTTAATGTATGCGTTTTATTTCAAAATTTTACGTAAGTATGTATAATATATGTCGTTTAAATTTAACTACTTACCTACCTTACTGTTTTTCTAAAAATTCACAATTCGCACCTATTGTAGTCTACAATTACCTAAAATGTTATCGTATTGGTTTTTCACTGATAAGCAATGACGAAATCATTGTCGTTAATATTTTTAAAGAAAATACCCCGCCCCAGATTCGCACTATTCCAAGCTGGGCATTGGCGACTTGATTACAATACATTGAATTTATCTAACAAAAGTTTAATTAGGATTATAATCCTTTAGGTTATAACCTTTCGTAAAATATCCGTATCAAAATCCATTGCGTTGTTAAGAAGTAGACGCTATAGCTATTTTATACCAGCGGGACGTCCCGGCTTCTCACGGGAAAACAAAACTCGATTTAACAATACAAACATAGACTATGCCACTCAGTGATAATGTAGCAATCTAATGATAAATATTATTCAGATCGGTCCAGTAGTTTCGGAACCTATTTAATACAAACAAACAAAACATCAAATCTTTTCTTTTTATACCTAATTAATGTAGATGTAGACTATATCTTAGAGAAAAGACAACTATCGTCTTGCGTTAAAACCGCTTTACGTCAGGGACAATTAAAAAATAAAAAGCACCTAGTAAACTACAATACTACCACTAATAGTAATACTAACAAATTCTAGTTCAGGAAATAAGACATGCAATTATCAAGATTTATTTATATTAGTTGGGATATACAAAATCAAAACGAGGTCGTTGTAGTCATCATTATGGACAAAACGAGGAAATAAAAATTCGCTGCTATCATTTGGTCAAGGGTCAACATTGTGGAAACTTAGTGTGAGAAAAAGAAACAGGTCTTTACATAAAAAAAAAAAACAATTGGAAAACACTATTTACTATATGCTATTTTATACTTTAACTTGTTATTTACCTCAAACGAAATATACATACATATATAAATCAAAGATAAACCATTGCTTTTAATATTATAACAATAAAGAGTTATAATATAATTAAAAATAGCAAGATTTCATAATTGCAAGCGTACACAACTTAGTACCTACTTATTAGGTCACAGGATAAGGCGACTTATTCACAACAAGTACGTAGAAGTATTAATTTGTAGCGCCCTATAATTTCACCGGGTTTTACGTTTTTCAGTAGAGTGTAAATCAGATGTTTGAATGAAAATCAAAGCACAAGCTATCCTTCTCAATTTTGTTCACTCACACTAACACTCACAAAATAATATAAATGTGATTCTAACCAAAACGGTAAATAAAATGAAGAATAATTAAAATTTGTAGGCACATATTTGTAGGTAAATGAACCTTCCAATGTCAAACATACAAGAAAATAAAAACAATAATGTGATGTGATTTTGATGATAATCGAGTATGTAGTTGTAGGTAGTCAATAATGAAATCATAATTGTCTACGTAAGTCTAAGTAACATGTCTACATTGAATGCATTTCTGTGATTATCAATAAAGTGAATGAACGATAAAACCTCTTGCAATAAACACAGATGATGAATTCAGGTAGGTAGGTTAAAGTTAAATGAACTTTAAGTCTCGTTATTGTTTTTAAAAAAATATATTTTAAGCCATTGTTAAGTACAGCATACGTCCATTCTAATAGTTTACCGCTGAACATGAGTTTTAAAAATACAGCTTTAGTATTTTCCTTATAAAGGCTCATCTCCGAGGTTGTTTCATATTTACACAATGCCATTAAAACAATGACACTATTTGGCTAGTGTTGATTTGTGGAAAGAAGTGAGAGCATATCAAGGACAGCATCTTCGCTTAACATCACGTAAGATGATGGTAAAACCAAAACAGATTAATCAATTAGTATAAAATGAAGTAATATTTCGCAAATTTTTGTTTATTAGTTTAGAACACATCGCATTAAAATATCATTTAGAGAATATCATCCAGAAGGTTTATGGATGTATAATACATATAGAGACGGTAATTTCGTTATGAAAAAATGCTGTATTGCCTAGGCAGTTGCCTATGGTGTATTTCAATACGAATCCCGAAAAGACAAGATGAGGTAAAGCAAAGCATTTGACTGAGATTTTCACTGTTACAAAGTAAGCTGTCTCTACCATCAAAGACTTGGTCTGATTTTAATTCTAGAGAACAACTTAATGAGCGCCAAAACAGCGATGGACGTTGTTTTGTTACTCAAAAATATCTGTACTGGTCGTTAATTGGTCATCGGCACATTATCTTATACCATCAGGAGAGCGTTTCAGTCGTCTCATTACTATTACATTAAAAAAAACTTTTTATCGTGATATGTTATTCAGAAACTGACTGGTGGTTAAATGATAAATGGTTTTCCAATCAATTAGCTTTCTACAAGTTCACACCATTGAAACAATGTATATGATATGAAAACAATTCAGCGTGATATAAGCACGAGTTCAATACGTAAGTAGATTATTATAAATTACATTCTCGCTTGTGTTCGAGGTCAACATTAACCAATCAAAGAGTATTTGTGTCAAAGTTTAGATGTGCTCTGTGACTTCGTCTATGATAGACGAATACGCCAATTCAACTACAGTGCGCGACTGTTTTTGGAGAACAAAAGACTAGCTTATTGCAAAGCAAAACAATTTGCAAAACACGTTTTTCTTATTCTTTCTTTGAACTATAATCTACACAATAATTGAAGATATTGCATTTAATTCTCACAGTACCGCATACGACGAAACATCGATATTATGTTTCGTGGTTTTATATAATTCGGGTGGGAATCCCTGCGATAAACCAATACTTTATTATAAAATGCGTTTTCACAAAGCAAATTTGGTCAGAGGTTATCGACTTCATGACCGGTTTTATCTGTATTGTAGCCTAAACCTTTCGCTTATTTAGTACTTTCGTTCAAACTTCGTTCACTTTGAAGGAGACACTTGTCAATGATGTACTCAAAAAACATTTGTTTTTGGGCTAATCTAAGTGTGTACACGAATCCACGAAAAAGTGTTGTAAGATGTTTAGTGTTTTTCAATGCGTTCTTTTTAAATTTTTAGAAAATTTGCTTTTACTATCGCTGTGAAATGTGTTTCAATGTTTAATTAGATCTCACATACGAGTAAAGTTTGGCACAGTCTAGTCTGTGTAATTATAAAAAATAGTAAATAATTCGCCTAATTTTAATCACCTGTGGACAGGCGAAATCTATTACCAGTAGGAATGTGTTTTGTCACATCACTTTTACATGATATTTTTTTTTGTAAAAATAAAACATGGCGCGGCGTAGGAAGTTGGTGTATAGCTTGTTCATTAGAAGGAAAAGAAGAAGATAAAGATACTTACTTCAATGACCGCCTAGTGAGATCCGATTTGGGCGGCGGCCGTTGGGCTTGGTGTGGATTGAGTTGCGGTTGCGGTTGAGGCGGTTGATGCACCGGGGGTTGCGGGCGAACCGCTGCGGGCGCGGGCGCGGCTGCGGTCCGTTCGGTCCGCTCCGTCCGCTCGCTCCGCTCCGGGCGCTCGGTCCGCTCCGGGCGCTCTGTCCGCTCGTTGCGCTCCGCTCGCTCCAGCCGCTCCGCGACTTGAGCTGCAGTGGGGTACGGATGTGCCGAGCGTACTTTGACTCGTCGCCCGATATCCGTTTGATTAGGTTTGATCACGCGGGTGCTGAAACATAGTTGTTTTTTTATACAGTTGGGATTTGAACCCATGGCCTTCGGCGTGCGATCTAAAATCGCTACCAGCTGAGCTAACATCGCAAACAAAAATTACATACATAGGTTATTTTTCATTAACTTTACGACAAAGCTATTATTATCTTTCGGTATCTATCTAGTTTCGGAACCAGTTATTTTGCTTTTGCGTCAAGTTCTAGTTTTCTTTTGTGGAAAAATAATTGTCACCTATATTAACCATTGAAATGTCAAGTGACGCGTGTAAATGTCAACCAATGACAACGCAATTATTTTACAAAACATGCTCACCTAACCTTCAATGTAAAGAAGTAAAATAAGTACATTTTTTTTACTGTTTGTGAAATTAACAATAAGTGGTAACCCTGTCTGTGTGTGTGTGTGTGTGTGTGTGTGTGTGTGTGTGCACGCTTGGCCTGTGTCCGCTCTAAGTATGCGTTCGCGTTCAGGCTTGTTCTTTAATGCATACCATTTACTCTGTTCAGCAGCGACCGTCCTCGCCATACGGTCTTTCGTCGCCTCGTACGAATCATCGTTCGCCTGCACCCGCATCCTTCTCGGCAGCGGCCCGCACGACTCCAGACGCCTCTGGTTGTCGCTCCGGACGCACTCGAACGAACCCTGGAAATATGTGAAGGCACATTAAGACCCTATTTTCTGACATTACATGCAAGTTATGTTGTAATAGATAGTCTCTTTTAGCGGAGCAAAAATATTGTGGTTTCGCAAAAATCGCGATAAAGTACTCAGTGGTTAGCGCGGTCGGCCCACACGCGTGGGCGGGCGAAGGGCGTGGATTCAAACCCCAATAATGAGCTTGAGCTGCCGGTGAAGGAAAACATAGTGAGGAAACCATATCGTGGTGGTAGGGTATTTTCTAGGCTGGCCAGCTACCACCCCCAAGTTGAAAATCTGCCACGATAATTTAACGGTTAAGTGTGTTACGGCAGCGGTACTTAAGAGCCAGTTCCATTCCAGGCTAAGATATGCTTTACCATCTTCAACATCCATCATATCATAGATCGTCATAAAGTCGTTTTTAAGGCTAGAGTGAATAGATTTCTTCTAGATCAGCGTGCTCCATCGTCGGCCACACTGTCGCTTTACATCAGGCGAGTTGGTGGCCAAAAGTAGATCTATTGAATGTAAAAACAAAGAAAATAATCCCACATCAAAAGATCAAACCCAATTGCTCGTATGGGATTAAACAATAATATCGATACTGCAAATCTTTATAAATAGGATTTGTGAACTGTATCTGAGTAATACATTGCAACGGGAATACTTGTTTGCATCGAACTTACCAATCCTTAGATACCAAAAAAAAATTCCACGTAGCTGTTCTATTTCCAGTTCAGTTTTAGTGCATATTATGAGTATCCAATACGTTTCAACAAATGTCTAACAAAATATAAAAAAACAAAAACAGCATAATAGCAGACTATAGCTGCATCTGCATGTTTTTCGCAATGTAAGAAAGCAACAGATATTGCCTACAAGAAATCAGTGTCGGCAGCATAATTCTGATTTATGAATGGCATTACGTCGTAGCCTCCGAATGTTATCACTGGTTGAAATATTACACAAGAAGATTATGTTTTTACTGTACATGCTTCCCTAAAACCCAGCGTACTAAACGAAAGGTCGTGGGAGGGTGAAATTGCTACGCCAACGCGCCAGTGGCATTTATAACTCCGATGAATCTGCTCCACGGTGTTAGAGATTACCTTACATTTTACGAGAATATAAGACGAACGCGAAATCATGCAATACATACAGTATATTATAGATATTATATTAAATTTGGAATGGAACGTGGCGGTAACCGCTAGATTAGAAGATAGTCGAAAAAATTTGGAAAAATATATGAAATTAAGGAACTTGAACGGACGGTGTATGATGCAACACAAATGCTCAGTGGCTGAAATCGCGCTTTCTACCAGCCATTGTGCAACGTTCTCGGTAGCACGATGTCTCCGTGGCAATTCTGACTTCACGTATTTTCCATTTATATATTTACAAACCAAACCCCAAAAGTTATTGTACAATTTCCTTAAAAGGTTATCGGGCATGTCAGAGAAACGATCTCGTGACCAATGCAGAAAAAAGGCAACTTTAATGGCGTGAAGTAGAGGGCGCTGGACAACAATCGATTTCTTGGAGTGTAGAATAGAACTGCAGTTACTATGATTTCAATCGATATTCATTTAGTACAAGGCTAAGGAGGTAACATTATAATGATCAATTTAAAATTCATCAATGGTCTAGTTTCTATCGTTCCTATCATTCTAAATATACTCAAAGATAACACTCGCTTGTTCGTGTACATACTTAACATGACAGTTAGTGGTCAGCGCCACCTAACAGATATGTACGACTGTACGTGTTAAATAAATTGTTGACTGAATCTGGTTAAAATATTTAGGGCGTGGTCCCAATGGCTTAGCCATACCGTGAGTAAGTTTGCTCTGACAAATTTGTCGACCGTAGCTTATTTATCGGATGCCACCGTTCCGCGACCTACAAAGCCAAACGTATACACGAGGGGAGCCATGGAGAATATTAATAAATACGCAATCGAGTGCCATCTTCGTCGATCAGCTGAGCAAAACAGAAATAAATGTATGAATCGGTGAGCAGTTTTTGCGTACAGGTAAGAAAGATAAACTACATTTCGATGCCAGAAATACGAAGAAAAACTTTGCAGAAACGCCACATGACCAGGAAGAGAAGTTTTAATAATAGAGTTTAAATGTATTCACAGTTAAAAGGAAACAGAATAAATATAAACAGTCAATCGAGTATACCGAAGTGGTTGTAAAAATATATAATATTAAAAATAGCAATAGAATTCATTAATTACAAAATATTACGTTTAAAAGTTCGCATAAATTTGCAATTATATACTAATAAGCCAATTAAGTAGAAAATTTAAGTCGTAAACTGTCGTCAACTGTTCGATATAGTATTATATTTATTGCAACGTAAACGATCTATGAAAGTCACACATTATATGTTTTACAACATTTACTGTTTGGTAAACAATAAATAAATTATAACAAGACCGTGTTAAAAAATAAAAAAAAATTGGCTAATCGATGTCACTTTTTATTCAAAATAAATACGTTAAATAAAATTTTTGTAGTTAGTTTGGTAAACCATTAGAGTTCCTTGCACTATATGCATTCATTTGAATGCTGGTTTTGATAAAAAGTACGAATTAAACCACATAATAGTCGTGTATAGTCAACATTTTGTTGATAATACCCGCATGACCCAAACTGCGGATCATGAAGGTGAAATGAGATGCCACGCTAAATAGATAATGAAGACATAATTTTCAGAATTGTTTCTATGTGGCATTTATAGTTTCAAAGTTAATTCAGAACTTACACTATTTTCAATAAAATAACATCTTTGTAAGAAAAAAGAAAAAAACAGACAGTCATTAGTGAAATATTATTTTTTAAAGTAAATTATAAAGTCGAGTTTAGTTTTTAAACTAAAATAAATAAAAATCGTTAGGCTTTACGTATTTTCAGGCAACCTAGAGTGGCTTTGCATTTGATATTGTTTCTATTAGGTACAAAGAATTATTGTGCATACCTGTGGACCCTCCATTTCTGCATTGCTATTAATGGTGAAGTAGAACGTAGCCTCACCCGTAGGATGGACTGGTATCGTGATTTTCTGGAAAAGACAATAGAAAAACGTTAACATTGCAATCGGACTGTTAGTAGTACAAAAATAAAATCGTACATAATAAAGCTAACAAATCATTTAAGATTAACGACAAGCAGCATTTCAACGTAACGATACAAATTCTTAAACAAATTATCATCAATATCATAATTTGAAATGCCAGTAAAATTGAATACGTCATCATCATGATAATTACTATTAATACATCTTGTTTCTCTTTCTATGATTGTAAGTGTAATTTGAATAAGTTAAAATATGCCCTTGAGCCTTTTCTGGTGAACGTTATAGCGCAATTGGTAGAATTTTGAGAAGATCAGAGCAATAAAACTGTAAGTATCCGATGTTTTCTTTTTGTCGAACCAAAATAGTATCTGCACGGAGCGTGTGGTGTGTGAATAGTTTAAACGTAGTCGGTCGCGCGATTTGACGTGAGCGTAAAACGACAAAGAATAGTTATTCTGGGGAGGCGAAAACGAACACAGATAAGAACTTAAAAGCATCAACCAAAACGACAAAGGGAAGTCCCAAGAGATAACGAGATTTTTAACAAATAAAAAATGTAAATAATTTACAATGAATTCACATGTCGCGTGTGAAATATGTTAGAAGTCTCAATGCGGGTAACCTGCCACGAGATATTTACGTAGATCACACAAACAACATATCGGGCGCGCTATAGATTTAGTTCAGTATGATTTTATTGATCAAAATATTACTAAAGATAATGAATATTAAACCTCACAATACAACTGCTCCGCCTGCTTAATCGAACGCAGTTAACAAACAAGCTAGATGGTCCCACGAGAAATCTACGACATGTCTCGTGTACAGGTCCCAATAAGGGTGCCTATCTCGGGCCAGTAGGCTTAATGTTACCTATTGCTACCGTGTTCATATAATTATGCGTGTATACTTCTACAGTTGTACACAGATTCATGTGAGATTGATGAATTAAGTAGCTTAGAACTGCATATCGTCCATATCGCTATACTTTACGTGTTAAGGTCAACAGTACCGTTAACTAGGTAAGTAACCCAAATAGTTTTAATTATATCACTGGATCATTCGTTTCTGTTTTCTCACGTATCATTGTGAGAAAACGGGCATGACTTAATGAAATCATTTATTGAGGTCGCCACTAGTTCTTCATGGTTCGCTACGTTATACGAGTGCCAGAAAAAACAGAATGGTCTCATTTTACTTCCTCTTCAATTTCGGTTTCAACTAGATAAAATGTTGTTGGGCTTTTGTTATTGCAGATGACCAAAGATTTAATTGTATGGATGATACGTTGAATCTTTGAGATACATTGTTGATAAAACTGTCTAATCAAGGGAACAGAGATGAGATACCGAGGCGTGCCTCATTTGGTGACGCGCACACCTACACACGTGGCGTGGCCGCTAGCCGCTTTAAGGTCGTGGCTGACGATGTGTGCCAGCACCACAATGCCAGACAATTAACCTATTAAGAGTGTGTTGCGAAGCGCAGACTGATGGAGCAACAACCCGACGTGTCCTGCCTCTTAACAAATTTGCGGATACCAGTATCTATTACCTCCCATACCCTAAATTAAACTTTACTATTACAATCCAAAAAAAAACTATCAAGATGATCACAATTAGAGTAACAATTCCAGCTTCCTTTCCCCGTAATTCGAAGTAGCTGTTTAGCGATTGACATCACAACAGAGAGGCATGCTACGAGTATTGTTTTCACGTCGTTTTAATATTTAATATCATTAAAATACTAAGTCAATAATAGTGTGACGTTCATTGCACGAGGCGACGCTGATAAAAACAAAGTAAAGCATAGAACATAATATGGAATTATGGAGCTAATGAGGAAAAAACCCGCCACGAGTGGAGGCGCGCACAAGGTGCGGGCGCGCGGGGCGCGGCTTTCTCTGCGGTACGACCAAGCGATATAAAGAGCGCCTTGCGATGGAACACTTCGGCATTCGGTTTACAGCCGTCTCGCCCGCATCATCTGTTCCCTCATGGCCTCATCTATTGTTTGATTTGCTGCTTTTCTTGACCGATTTCTTTCTACTGTTGTGACTAATACATAACACATATGATTTAAACTATTTATAGGCAATTAGCCCAATAAATCTTTAGATTGTATAATGTCAAGGTCGTTGGGTTTTCATTGTTTGTCTTCTAGCGAAGGTCGAAGTAGCGACTCGGGTAGGCCGGAAAATGGGTATGTTCGAGGAAATCCGTCATCCGTTTTTCAAGGCATCATTCGAATGCCATCTAGTCAATTAATTTGTGAAGGTGTATTATCAGACTACACATGACAGAGTTTGTAAATCGTGCTCTTACGTCATTCTAATGCGTAACTGGTCTATTTTCAGCTGTTTTCATGTAATTTTGCTTTCGTGGGGAAGGATTTCTTTATTGTGTATTGCCGCCGTGCGCAGCGACTGTGGCTTTTGTTGGTTACCTAATTTCACAGCGAGCGGCGAGCGGTATACGGAGTTGCGAAGTGAGAGGCCGTCACAACCGGTCCGTTCGGCTCACTCGACCGAGAGATACATAAGCTACGAATATAACTACGTCGCCGGCTTGCTGTTTACTCCACGGCTCAATTTCAGTTACTTTATACAATAACTCATTGAAATCGGTTTCATTTCTGAGAAATAATTGATTTAAAGTAAACTTTTTATGACAATATGCCTCAGAGGGACAGACCCGGACGCAAACCAGCGGTCGTGCGCCCCAACCTCGAGTTGACGCGTTGTATCTTATTGACGTAACGTCGCGGAGGTGGCAACCTGTTGGCCGTTCTAAAATGAACTTTATGGTTAAGTAGATTTACAATACAAAATTGTTTAATGTTGTATCATATTGTACGTCAGCAACGTACGATAATAAATGGTTTACTTCAACACGAATCGTAGCGGGAAATCCACGCGACCGGGTTGTGATTGCTTCCATCCATGTTAATTGCTTACCGTCCTCTTGTTTTTCTATTTGTATTTATGTACGATAAACATATTGACAGTAACTATATCAATGTTGTTTACAGTTCCATCATCAAGCTGGTGCCAGACTGTAATTCGAATAAAAGGACACGGCGACAATGCATTAGGACCGATGACTAAGACAAAAGAAATACAAAGAAGTCTTACAATGTCACTGGATTTTTGCATTGGCAAAATGTTGCTGTGGAATTTAGTACCACAAACAGGTTAAATTGTTGTAAATGTTTCAAAAAACATTTAGACAATATAAAATTGTAGATCAGCAAACAAATTAAAATGCCAGTTAAATTCTAATTGGCCTGTCAAAGCTCATAAACAGGAAGATAAAGTTAGTCTAACAAAGCTAACGAGAAACATCATAAATAAGAAATCGTGAGAAGTAGTAGGGCTTCGTATTTATAAATAAACAAAACGTAAGTATCCGTACAAGTAGCAGACGTGTTGATAAACAACGTTCTGTGTTTTAAACAAAATGTTTTCCATTTAACAGTACAACAAGAGACGCTGTCTTTTGAAAAGGGAAACTTGATAACAACAGAGATGCGTTGCGGTAGAGAAATAAAATTTGGTAACGCATCTACGGAAGAAATTGTTTTAGCACAATTTACTAACGGTAACCGTCACTTTCATCGCAGACACATTTAAAGGCGAAGTGAGTGGCCAGTTATTCGTGAGGTTTCTACGATACTATTTGCATATTCGCCGACTTTCTAATGGACGATGCGGCCGCTCTTGTCGCAATCGTCGGCAACGGTGAGGTAACATCGATTCATTTAATTATATGCGAAAAACAGTATTAGCGTCGCATATTTTGCCATTGATCAGTTTCATGTGTGCGCCGGACAAGCTTGAATTCTTTCATGTCGAATGACGCTCGGCGATTGGCCGACGCAAACTTATTAAAAAGTCGCGCTCAAACCAGAATACCTTGCGTTCACGTTCATTCGATTGATTACGATTTCAAGCAAACTAATCGAAGCAAGAAAAACTGCGAATCAAGTGGTTACACGCGGGCAATCTAATTTTCCGTCAGTTAGCAAACACTTCAGATACGGTTGCGAAAACCCTGCGGTCGTGACCAAGTAAATAATCAGTTGTCGACAATATTAGATTTACCTATTTTTCGTGTAGGTTTCCATTCCGGTTAATGAACTGTTTTATGTTAATTACTATTTTGAACGTGTCTAACGATTAGATTACTTAGTACTCGAAGTTACTTGGACGCGTGTACTGTTATCGCGACTTCCTATGGATGGTGTGTGATTACGTCAAATAGATAACATTTTTTTTGGATTGCAGAACAAACTGTTTAAACAGAATGGAAAGGCTTGTATAAAAGTGGTTTTCATTAGCGTTGCATCGATGTCGTCGGGCGGGTTTTGAGTAAGGATTCATTCTGGTGCCGTTCTCCTTAGCTCGCGACCTTCCGCCAGAGGAGGGGCACCTCTCACCGGCGACGTGACTGCCACCACGGCCTTACGTCGCGAGGCTGTATCGAAACCTCTACGTAACGAAGCTCTTTCCAACGCGCCGGTTACTCAACGCCCGATAGTTCCGTCGATACATAGCATATCTACTTGCTTTGGCAGGCATATAACCACCACTGGATCACGTGATCACCTTGCGTAATCAAATATTGCCGCTCCTTTTGATACAACGTGAAATACATAGAAATCTTTCATTATTGAGATACAAATGGTGAAACTCCTATTGAAGTTGCGAAAACTAATCGAGTGTTGGTACATTCGCACATCGTTTCACTCGTCATTTCACAGATAGGGGAAATATTAAGCTATTGAGGTATCATCGCCACGATTTGTAGATGCCTGATGACATGAAACTAATTGGATGGCATGTATGTGTAATTGTGTATGGATGTTCTAACAGCTATTTCAGAAACAATGGTAAGTAAAAGGCGAATAGATGTTCCCACTGCAGTAGATAAATAATTGAAGCTGAAGATGCACATGGCTATTGTATTCACTCATTGCTTTTACTGACAACACTCGAAGCTTCCAAACAAATATATTTTATTTTTACTCAACCGTAAATACAAGAAAGGTCAGGCATAATGAGTTATTTTTACTTTGAAATGGAGAGTATAAGGTATCTCGGATGGAAGTATTTTCTAGATACTTACTACAAAACGTACATCAAATATAGTTAAGAATATTTTAGTGTCGTAATTAATTTCAAGGAAAGGAAAAATTCCTCAGCTTACAGAAACACGACACATAAGAAGACACAAACACATGTAAAGATTCAACATCTCTATCAAAAGATGGTACAGTAATGCGAAAGGGTACTGACCGAGGTTATTTCCCTCGGGAGGCAGACCTCGGGACAAGTAAGGTTAAAAGATTTTTTTTAGCTTATTATACCTTCACAAACACCTTCATAAATATGTCCATTGATTAAGAAAGGGAAAAGGTGGTAAAACAAATTAAAAAGAAAGAAGCTATCGGAAAGGTTTGACCAGCTACATTTAGATGCATTGAAGCGAATTTGTCGAAGCACTACCAGACGCACATTGTACGAGACTAGATGATGTCGCAGGTATTTAGATCAAGGCGTTAAACACGCGTTCGAGAGTTGAGATCGGATCCGAGGAATTTTTGTTGAAGAGCACGCTCGTGCTATACGATCGCATAAATTCATTATGAAACCAAAGCGGAATACGCAGATAAATGAAAACACATTAATAAATATACTAGTGAAACCACTGTTGAACGCAAAGTATCTGTAAGAGATAGTACCTACTAAAGAGAATAATCGATATTTAAATTGGAAAGGTAAAAATGAAATACATTCATCTGATAAGAACAATACCGCTACAATGCAATAATTCTAAGTAGAGAAACTAAACGTGACCGAGAACGATTTGTCATATTCAACAAGTAGATGCAGATAATTTTTAAGTATAATATTGTTAGGCTATAAAAGCTTTCCTGACATCGTTATAAATGTGGGGATGAATGTGCGAATAATGGATCCAGATAATCCTGAATAATCAAGTAGCAGAGACGTGGCGCCGGCGTGACGTGACGCCAGCCACGCCTCCTACTCTACGGGCTATATTACGTCTGGGTTCCTACGCAATTACTCGATGTAGGGGGAAGGCGAAATCTACACAAGCTCCATTAACATTCAAAATGGAGATCACTATGTACATTTTGTTACCAAGCATTGTTTATCGTTCCGATAACCTCATGATCGCCGTGAAATACGACCGTGGCTAGAAAACGGTCGAATTTCACAGCGATAAACAACAATTTTATGTTTTTACAACGTCAAACATAAATAGCAATACAGTAATTTTCATTTCTTAATCAAAGAAGTTTCGTGTAAATATTAACAAGGTTCTATATATATGGCTGTCGATTTATATTTCAGGTGGGTATAAGAGGAAATCTAACAAGTGTCAAAACTAATTAGTGATTATTGAACAAGCTTAATGAGGCTTAAAATACGACCGGTTTTCACGATCTTTGGCTTTTACTTAAACATTTTAGCTAGATAAATATAACCTGGTAACCCGAGCATATAGATAACAAAACGCGACAACAATGCTGGTTCAAGTCGACAAATAAATTTACCATATGTTACTGATACTTGAAGCTTGAAATGCAAACAGGCGGACAGCACACCCAATAAAGCAGACAAATTGACTGCGAAACCACGGTCAGTGGCTGGATTCAATATAACATCGAGTAGTGTAGGTGTGCCTGTTATTGTCTCCAGGCGGATATATCCCAACTCCTAAACATTTATGTACTTTATTGTCTACCCGAGACTTGTATGTTTCTTGTACGAAACCATTTGAAAATGAATTCAAACAAAGGCTGAATAGGGTTATTTATCAAAGGTAGGCAAAGCCCTGAAAATACTATAGATGTCCATAAGCGGTAGTGGACACTAACCAGTAATTACCATTATTTGTTTGCCATTTTCTATATTAAAAAAAAAAGTTTCAACAATATTTTTCTAGTCTATTGAGGTTTCACATTTGAACGTTGAACGTTCTCATGTACTGAATATTTTATATAAAAGAAATTTAATCTCGTTTTTTTAACATTCTTCGATTAGCTTCACTTGTAATTGATTAGCAAACTATGTAACATAATCGAGACATAACCCAGAAAGTAGCCTTTAACTTTGTATTTAAAATTGAAATAAAAATTTGAGAGAATCTGTTATCCCAATTACATTAACATGGTACTATCAAGCTGAGCTGGTCAGAGCCAAAGGGTGGATATGGATAGTAGAACTCCTCAATGGATCTAAGTAAGCAAGGAGAAGTAAACATTTTGAGTCTTATTTTTTTTATTTTTTGGGCATTACACACAGCGCCTTCTGGCCCCAAACTAAGCAGAGCTTGTGTGATGGAAGTCAGATAACTGATAGAATACATATATACTTATTCAATTTGGTTTAACAAGATCCGTGTATTACAGTATACGGCAAGCTTTTTGTTATTTTATTTTTTTGTGAAATATAAATAAGGTTTCCTAGCTGATGCATTTTTATAGCTTCGCCATGTTAAAGTATGTCTGTGCGTCTGTATGTCAATGTACTAAATTATTTAGACGCTATGACTAACGTGGATGCACATTGCATATCTATACTACGCACTACGACATATATTGTCGTATACAAACGTCATTTGCGTGCGAAAAGGTAAACTCGACTTGTCAATGGGCCACACAGATTACTCGTGTACCTACGAGTAATTTGCGTCAACACTGTTGAAAATGAAGTTAGCTCGACATAGACGCCCGTTTTTTGTTTCTGTGATAGAAATGAAAGTAAAGAAAATGAATGAATTGATGTAGCTCAAGACAAAGAATGATGACAGCAAGATGTTAATCGTCCACTGATTAGATGGTTGGCAATACTATAGAGTCGTACTGTACAGAAGCAAAATATAGCTTATGTATAACAGTATTCTCTCCCCTCATTTCTGAGGATCGTGGTCACTGGAACCTCTTAAGACGGATAATCTGCCTCCTGTAGAATTTAGAAGAGGAGGTGACTTCTTTCACACGGTATTAGGATAATTGAATAGGATGAACATAGAATATAAAATGAAGAATATACGTAAAACAAATCTAACCATACTTCATGATTTGCTGCTTCAGCTTTCTTCTAACACAGTTATGTAGGTTACAAAAAATGTAGACGCCCATTATGTACTATAATGATTAGATATGATGCACGGGAAATTGACCACGACGGGCTGTATGGATAGATGCTACGTAACTGTTCAGTTAGTCTCTAGTTGAGCTAATAAGATTTGTTGTATAACGGGCATTACGAGGCCGACGGCAAGCAGGGCGAAAACAATTGTAAGCGAGACCGGTTCTTCGTTTATTCCGTGTCCAGTATAATAGTGATACACCATATATACAAATTTGGATTGGATAATTTCGCTATGTTCTGTTCGTCTTCGTGAAACTTGTACGAATATGTAACTGAGACAACAAATGTACAAGCCATAAATTAAGAATGAAACTTAACAGGTAAAATTTTTGTGAAAATTTAAAAGTTGAACGAATTCAGTCCTTTGTTTTGAACGTCATGGCAAATTGTAAATTACAAAATCAGTTCAATAGCCCATATTTTGTATTCAAATATAATGTACGGGTACGAACGTCTGAAAACAGACGCGTCGTGTCTAAGGTTTCAGAATTCACATATTTATGATGACCTAGAAATTTCACATTCGTCTATATTCAGAATATGGTTTATTATGTTATGAGTATTGCGATATAAATAGTTAAAAGTTAAATAGAAAATATTAAAATGGGGAAAAGATAGAACACGCCCTATTAAACGAAAAAAAAATGCTGTCGGACATACAAGTAAGGAAATAGGGCATATCATTAAAAGAGGCTTAAGCAACCATCGGTTCGGTCACATTCGTAGGACGTGTCTCTTTCAAATCAAAAATAGGTTTCGGGGTGAAGGCCACGCATTGCGCGTTGCATTTAAGTTTTCTGAACTTCACAAAGATGATTCATTAACATCATTATGGGGGCAGACTAACTTTAGCTTGAAGGATTTAACAGACAATTTAGCGGTTTTAATAAGCGTTGTCAATTTAGCTGAAGTTCAGAATAGAGCCGCGAGCGAGCGGCAACTTTTACCTGAGTTACGTAACATTGTCAGGTACAATTTATTATAGACTCCATTGCGAGCTTTCGTAATGTAGCCAGTGCCACTTATGCACCATACTTTGCTTCCACTCGATCTCTTTCTATAGATACCCGGATGTTCTAGGCCTTGACTGGGACATATGTTGAACGACTTAAACGATATAATGTTCAGTCTACCATATTGACAACTTTGTGTCTATTACGATTAAGGAATGAGGACAAGATCAAAACGCGTATCTACTATACAAATATCTTCGTAAATTCAATTAGAGGCAAAAAGATACAAAATTTCGTTTGGGTGAAAGCTGTTTTGTTGCTAAGTCATATAAAATGGTCTGGTCTATTCTGGGTCTTTTTATTGTAATACTGAATTGAGTTCAACACTGTTAGTGCTTATTTACCAAGCAGGTAGTGTGTCATTGTTGTGTAACCGGGCTTCATAGAAATAGAGAGATAGTAGACTTATATGTAGGTAAATAAATGTACATATTTCAATGTCAAAAAATATTTTATCAAGTGGAACATTTTCAACTTGATAATTTTACTTTCCTGTGATTTTTTTTGTAAAATCTAGTTATATTGTTATTGTTGGTAATAGTAAAATGTTGGGCAAGAAAATGAGTAAGTAAGCAGAATATAAACAAACTAAATGTATTAACACGTGACACACCAATGTTGAAGACATACAAGCGTAAACTATGTACGCCTGATCTTTTGCCCTTTCAGCTAGGTGTATCAAGTATGGTAACAGTTTAATTTAAAAACAGGTTTCTCCGTGTTGATTGGATAGAGGCCCGAAAATGCAAATTTTTGTCGCTGCTTGCATTTACATGATATTGAGTTTAAATTTTGTTATTAGAGAACATAAGATAATTTTTGTATAGTGCGTTATAACTCAAAAAGATTTTGAAAGAAACGTTAAATCTAAATACATATTACCAAGCCTTTATAGCATATTAGCAATTTTAGCTATACGAAAATAGGTTGACAATGAAACAGACATTAGTTATAAGACAATAGAATCCAGAGCTCTTCTACTACAGGAACACACATAAGTTTTTTTTTGATAATAAACCCAATGATGTATTGCTTCATAATCTTTATAGATCTAGATCCATTATTTATTATTCAATAACAATAACAATCACTATCTACGAGCAATAAGTAAATATCCAAGTTTAATACAATGTCAAACTGCACGCATCGTTAATTAAAGTGATCTCATTTGATGTCAAATCAGAAATATATAAATAGTTTTTTGTTGAATGTTTCTGCTCTTGTCTTAGGGTTACTTCTAATATTGGCAAAATAAAAGTAATAAGTTTCGAAACAACATTATTGACAGTTTTACAGCTGAATGTAAACAAAACATTAAAACGATAGCAGAGGGGCAGAAACTGCTCTATTGACATTTGAAGTAAACTTACTCGCATGAAAACGAAGATTAATTTAATATGGCAAGTTAAATGGATATAAAAGCATTCATCAGACAGTGTCGTAAAACATCGTCAGGAAAACGATATGTCTGAAGAGAAATTCAAAGCATGTGCAAAAAGTGCAGCAGCAAGTGTAAATACAGAAGCAGGTAACATAGAGGTTAATTAAAAATGTCAATTAAATAAAAAAAAATTATATTAACAATGATTTAAATATAAAAAAAATCATCCGAAATTACTTCAAAAATATGTACTAAGATTTAACTAGAAGACGAATGGATAAGTATGAAAGACTTTGTTAAATGTTGTAAGTTCCGAGTTTTAAAAGACCTTATGAATGGTCAAATCTAATAACAAATATTATTGCAGACTCCAAAAAAGTAAAGATTGTTAAACAATAACGACCAGGTATAATTCTTAGTGAGAATATTAGAATTTTAAAATGAAGAGAAGACAACATTTAGTTTAGCAATATACAATTTTCATGTACGCTTCCTCGTTAGGCATCGAAAGCGGTATTAGCTATGTATGATGGACACGAGGCATCAACGCACACGACAACTTTCCCTTCTTTAATGGAAAAACAGCATTAAACTGACCGCCTTACGGATAAAACTTGAAAGGCACACACATCACGCGTGGGATACCGCCTTCACCATCACTATGCCACATATTACTTCAAGTGTAAAATTAAATTTACAAAAAAACAATCAAGAGATAACATTGCATAATACATCTCAATATTCACAAAACTAATTCAAATGAAATATTATTCTTAGCGTGAATAAAGTTTATTTAGCTTGAACCTAAGCGCAACGATATGCACAATCACGAATTTTGGTATTGTATTTGCATAATTGCCTCAGCGTCGATCACGGCAAAACCTGGCAATCAATTCTGTGAATAAAGCGCCGCAAGGCAGTGCAGACAGCGCTTTGGTATTAGTATTCAAAAGACGGGCAAGAGCCAAAGCAAAATCAGAAGCGATGGAAGCATACTTCTGTTGTAATGTAACGGTTGCTGCAGTGTCCTTAATGGTCGAGTAGAGCTTGCGCAAAGGTCGTTTCTCAAAATTGCTTTTAATAAAACGTAGGTAAAATTAACTTGAAATGGGTCTCTTGATTACTTAGCAATAGTATTTCAAGTACTCACAACGGTTAAAGCGATTGTAAACGAAATGAAGTTTAGTGATCGGATATAACCAATATTAACGAAACCCGTAGAAGTGAAAGTTTGAGAATGGACTTCGATAATGACCAACACTAGTTTTTTGTCAATGGTTATGTGGATGAACATCATATCAGTTCAGCCTATTACAGAGCAGCACTATGTACAAATATTTGAGAACGAACGTTGTGTATGTGCACAGGTGCTTTTTCGAAATATTGAATTGAGTCTTGATTCATTATTTGATTTATAGGAAACAATATTATGGGTATTCATTGTCAAGTACACAAATAACATAAATGATAAAAACTTCTTTATAACTTAGTGTTTGAGAAATTTATGAAAAGAAGCATGAATTTTCTAAAGATTTCATCAGATTTCAACAGATCCAATAGTTTAGTAATAATTGCTTGCGTGTGGATAGTAGACCACGGACAGAATAGATACTAAATTCTATCCCTGACTTGTTCTGATTAAGAACACGCCCTCAATAGCACCTGCAGATACGCCCAAGTGACGTCTGCCGACCACCAATAGTTGAGGCACGCGCTACGAAGTGAAAGTGAATAGTGCGCACGTACTGCCGGCCCGGAGCCCCAATAAGACGACACCGTCGTCCGCATACTTCAGCAATTACCACGAGGAAATCGAGCACCGTTCCGCCGACTCGCTCCCAGCACCCTGCTTCAGTTCTCCGTAGATGGTGCAACTCTATTTATTTACGAATCCCACTAATATTATAAATGTGAAAGTTTGGATGGATGTTTTTTACACTTTTACGCAAAAACTACTGAAAGGCTATGGATGAAATTTGGTATGGAGGCAGCTGAGACCATAGATTAGAACATAGGCTACTTTTTATCCCAAAAAATGTAGCGGGTAACACCGCGGGGCGCAGCTAGTAAGTCATAATTTTAGCTCTACTATTCGTCAGTGTTCCACCTTTAAGAGTTATTCAATAGCGGTCGGATAGGTCAATCAAACGCCTTAAGCCTATCAACATTTGCACATTCGTTTCTTTCTTCTACCAAAAACATGTTAACCTAGACCGTATCCGATATTCATATTCAGGGATTTCAAATTAACATTACACAGAGCCCTGACACCATGGTCAATCTCGACGCGTGCACAACCGACCGGCCTCAGTATTGATTCTTATGCTTTTCTTGATTAGTTCCGGTTGCTTTGGTGTCTTGTGCAGATTTCGTAAGATGTCTAAAAGTAGCTTAAATCCTACTACTTTATGTTTTCGACTTGTACTCTTGACTAAATTCAAGACAAACAAGTTGCTAATCTTGTTAGAAGCACTGTGAGAGTTCGGACGTGAGGAAATCAACAAATGGATCCGATGAAACCGATTGACAGTAAATTTTGTGTATTCAACGTTGTCGCGTGCGTTTATCTAAAGAAATAAAAATGGAAAGTAACGGTGGATGGTGTCACACTCGTCATTAACAAACTTTACAATACCTAAACGATTTAAAATAAACCTAACGAGTCGCTGAGCATTCATAGAGCACTGGATGACGTCAATGCCTATACAATACCCAAGTAAAATAAACGGTCTCACACCCAATAATGGTAAGAATTTCTCGACGAATGGAATCGATCCATGTGAAAAATTATATAACAATATTCTTGGTGAAAATTAAATAGCTACAGTTAATTAAAATCCGTTTAGCGTTAGAAAAGTAGGTTGTTAACACATTGTTTGTTGATTTCTTTTTACATGATGAAAATATACTTACGATTAGTAACAATAAGGCCAACGACTGCGATTTAAATTCACGAGGGCATATGCAATGTGAACAACTTTAAAATAGTTTTAATTATGAAGTAGTTCACCATCTGGACTTTCATTCGCAAGGTATCAGATCGGAGTAGGTCAAGTGTAAGAGAAGCGTTAAAAATAATGCACCTAAGAGTTCTAGTTCTAGAATTAAACACAGTACAGAAATTCGTCCTCGTGACCAGTGTAAACACTATTGTTACATCACGTGGCTGCGCTCATTATGATCCGATAAAGGGGTTCACGCCAACACACCTTTGTTCCAGTCACTTTAACAACAATATCGTGAAACTCTATCTCAAAATCCTACTTCTCTAATACATATAAATTTGCTAGAAATACGTTACTACGTATACGATAGAATATGTACTAAAAATGATAGTTCCCGTTTACGCCCTATGGAGGCGTTGCTGTTCATGTTTTCATACATTTTTCTATCATACTTAAGTAGTATTTCTCACAAATTATACGCCAGCCCTCAATATTCATTTCATTGGGAGATGTTTTATTGTGGGTTCTGTTTTTGTTTCCCATGACATTGTAAGAAATTCAAAAATACAATATCATGTCGATTTGTATAGCAGCTAAATTGCACAATACATCCAACTATTATTTTAAAAGTTAAAATTTGTCTGTATAGTTGTTACTTCCCCAAGTTGTATAGGCTGTACGAATTTGTATAAAATTTAGAATGAAGATAGATTATACCCTGGATACATATGCCACATTTGAACCGGAAAACTGAAAACTCTAACTGCAGGGCGTAGCTAGTACATATGTATTGAATGCGAAAGTGTGTATACGTATATGTATGTTTGTTCTTCACACTGTAATGGCTTAATAGATTTGGATGAAACTTGAAATGCACATAGCTAATATTCTCGGATAAACACATATAGGCCTTTTATCTCGAAAAATGTGGGAGAACCTGCAAGGCTAAGCTAGCGACACATATTTGTATCGTCGATTTTTAAATCATGCAAATTTAAAGTTTTAAGCGAACCTTAGTAGTTTAATCGAATAAAATAATATCTAGCCGTCAAAAGCAAGTTTTATAGAAAAATAACAGCATAATAGAACTTAACGATATTAATGTATAACGTAGTTACAAGGTAAGGTGTATATTGTCATACTATGAGATTAGGAATAAAGCGATAACTATTACATGCAAACCTCAACCTTAAGTACTCAAAAATATGCACGTGCTACGAGCGCAAAAATGGTGCGGATATTGTTTCTACTTTTCTAACGAGTTTAATTAAGAATGTCAAACTGTGATGGAAAGGTGCACATTTATATCTTGACCAAAAGATTACGAGAAGAAATATAAATAAATACTGATTATAAACCAAAATTTCCCTAAATATAGGCACTACATTTTCTAAATCGAATCCTGTTTTCAAGGACTGCTGTAAGTAATGTTCCGTAAACCGTTGGTGAAGGTAATAAAGTCTTGAGAGGACAACGACCTGACCGAGTCAAATCGTATTCCAAGTTACAGTGTGATGAACATTTAATTTTATAATGCAGAACATCGGGTTCATTGTACAACCGTAGAGGATGATTCATTTGTGGAATAGATAACAGTTGATATGAAGAGCTTGAAATTGGCAACAAATAGAATAGTATCGATCATAACAATGATAATAAAAGATAAAGGATTCAGAAGATTCGACGTTAATAACACGAAGATGGTAATTGTAGGCGCGGTGAAGCTAAGTAAAGAGGACAACGTCCGAACACCTGGAAGGTGCAATCCACATGCGTCCACTAACGACTGGAGCGGATTCTATTTTTACACGGTCCTCTCTATCTTATTTACTATTCTGGTCTGCGACTCATTGAATTGTGGTTATTATGTGCAAGTTGGACATGTGCCAGAGACTCTCGGACCTAACGCACCGATACACAGATATTCGAGGAATGATGGCGAAGCGTTTTCAGAGAACAGCATTAAACCTACGTTCTCTCGCGATTATATTTATAAAAATCACAAAGCCAAGGTTGAACTTTTATTGACGGCAAATATAATTTGCATAAGTGTCGTAACGCGGAGCGTTTTGCAATTAAATCGTGGTATTATAGTAGTGAGCGGTTTGAGTTTAAAAAGTATAGAAGTTAAATGTGATCGTTTAGTTTCGGAATAAGGTTGTCGGGGTCGTTTACATATGATACGGGCAAGTGAGGCTGGACAAGCGACGCGAGAAGAGATCACGTCAAACCGGCAGCCGAGCGCGGTGCCAGCGGAGAACCGGTCGAAGGCGCCGCGCGCCGCCCGTCGCTCGACGGGGATCGACCGCGGATTATCACCTTGTAAACAAAATTGCATTAGCTACGTTTTTTGCGATAGAGTTAATGAGTATTACAAAGGATCGAAGCTGTATTTTCTATCACAATCGAACGAAAGGAATCGACTTTTCGTTCGTCTCGAACAAGCGGTGGGGAAAAAAACTCTATGATGATAAAACGAATCATACATACAAATATAAAAGGTATGAATGTCGCAATTAAAAACAATGACACGGACTGTCGATCGATCGACACAAAGCCGTCAGAGTCGAAGCCTAAATGCCGAGGCCATTGCGGGTGCGTGAAGGAGCGGCGACGGCGACAACTTGCTTTTCGAAATAGGTGATTTGGGGTAAAAGTTTAATAGATCGTCAAACGTAGCGTCGCAGCAAATCGGAATCAACTAAGTGGGTCATC
The DNA here is from genome assembly GCA_905404145.2 of Biston betularia. NCBI lineage: Eukaryota > Metazoa > Arthropoda > Insecta > Lepidoptera > Geometridae > Biston > Biston betularia. The sequence continues at coordinate 6,574,113 of FR989877.1, forward strand.
AAATAATTTCGCAACTGTATCGAGTGCCGCAAGCGATAACTACTAGACGAAGCAAGTCAAGGCCCGCCTTGTGTAGAGGCCCGAGCCCTGATGTGACTGTCCTGTTCTCATTGTTTCCATCGGTACTATTCACTCTAGTAATTTAAGAAAAGTATATATATAAAAGTACAATGGCTTCGCTGAAAAGATAATTAGCATAAAGTAGTATGTATTACAAATTCAACGATTGTCAGCAACATTTTCCTGTTGTACTATTAATTTAATTTTGATGCGAGTATTATTATGTGTAACATAAATACTTTTTGTAACGCAACTGACATTGGAATTGATCGAAAAGAAAATATATAGTTATCCTTTTAAGTAAATATATAAAATATTTCAATATTTCCCTTGCCATATAAAGGTTAGTTAACCCCATTAACTAAGCCGAAAGAGGATCATTGCACTCATCATTATGAAAAACTTATGAATGGGTTATGAATTTACACGAAAATTGTTTACAATGCTATAGTATAAAACACGTCTATCTGTATCCCCACTTACTTGCTTCATCTTCGACCACATCGTCGCTTACCATCAGGCGAGTTGGTGGTCAAACGCAGACTTATCCGTATTAAAAAATTAAAAAAAAAAAACTGTTTGTACAATGTCATTTAGATTTAAAAAAAAATTATAATACACACCTAATTAAACGTATGAACAAAATTCACTGTATGCAATCAAGTCGCTAAAATAAATAGCACACGTGCAAAGTCGAGACGTGTCGCTAGTATCGACTAATATTACTTCAAGTGTTAGTACAAAATTTCAGTTTAACAGTGAAACAGTGAGGGTTCCCAGTTTTCTAAGGAACCCTAAAAACAGTCATACCAATCATATGGTGTAATGAGGAAAAAAATAAACATATAAACGTATAAAACATTTCTCAATTCACATTTCAAATGTCTGAAACGATAAGGTTGCGGAATTATGTAAACCGTGTTTATCAAGTACGTGCATTAGAGTGAATTGTTATATCACCAGTATTAAGAAATCTCGAGTCAAGAGCTTGCAGAAGCATTAATCGGATATGTATTTAAGCTAAACAGCTAACTAACCTCAATGAAATTTATTTGACGCGAAAAAATAAAAATAAAACCACACAGAGTCACAGATGCATGCATAATTAAAGATTCAGATGCTAAACGAAGAGATGCGAGCCTTACAAATCTCACATTTACTTTTTTTTATGTAAAAAGTAATGAGACGAACGCGACGCTCTCCTGATGGTAAGAGATAACGCCTGTCCATGATCATTGCAGCGATACACAGAACTTTGAGTAACAAAACAAAGTCCAGGGCATCACTGCTTTGGCGCTCATTACTTTAGAGACTTTCGATGGTTAGTCTCAACAGCCCAGTAATTTCGCTAGCTGCAGTACCCTTCAAACCGGAACACAGTAATGTTTACACACTACTGCTTAGCGGCAGAATAACTGGTACCGCGGTGGTACCTACCTAGACGACCACCTGCTAAGGAGATCTACCACCAAGTAAACTTATAACGTTATCAGAAGATGTTTTAACAATGCAAGATTTAAGACACATCCCTTTGTTTATCAAATAACATAAAGCTCAATATTATGTACGTTGCACGCATACAAATATTTATATGTAACAATTAGAAATGAACTTACTCCTTCATTTCCACCTAGGAACTCTATAGTCGGCTTATTTAATTTGTCCTGAAACAAAGAAAAAAACCCAGGTTAATACAAATTCAAGTGTAAACTTCAAACCAATAAGGCCGTCAAAGAAATTAGTCATAGAAAAGTGAAACAATAATGTTCAGAACGTTGTCTTTGTAAAACTTTTGTGCCTACAGTATTACCAAGAATATACGTACATATACATATAAGAATAATACGTATGCAGGAAAACACGCTGACGCAATAGCTACGTACAAGGGGGTTTACAAATAGAATAAAACTAAATAAAATCATGTCCATAGTTAAAATCTTATTCGGAATGAATTTTAAGAAACATAAAACCTAATGCATGTCTCCTCCCTATATCTGTTGATGACAGCCCTGTTGGTTCATTGGTAGTATGTCTGTTCCAAGAGCCGAAGGGCGTGGGTTAGATTCCCACCTAGGACAAGCATTTTGTGATATAAACAAGTGTTTGTTCTGTGTCTGGGTGTACTGTATGTATTTACAAAAAAAAACTATTTAAGTAGGTATTCTATCAGTTATGTCTTCCATAGCTTTGCTTAGTATGGGGTCAGATGGTGCTGTGTGTAATGTCCTATGATATTTATTTATTTATCTAATGTCTCGTTACTTTGAGACAGTAGCGCCAAAGCGGCGATACCCTGGACTTTTTTCTTGTACTCAAATTCTGTCTAGTGCTGCAATGGATATGAACAGGTGTCATCTCTTACCGTCAAAAGAGGGTCCCGTTCGTCTCATTACATTCACATAAAAAAAAAATTGAATAGAAAACTGAATTTTTTTTTATACACGTTTAAGCTGAGATTTACGTAATAAATCAATGTGTAAGAATAAAAAGAGATAACATGATTATTTAATGAGCTAATGCTAAATGGTATAAGGCAATAGCAAATAGGTAAATCGGCGTAAATATCTAGATCTCGTAAGTGCTAGGAGAAATAATTTAACAGTGCCAATAATTATGGATTATACTCTAAACTAAACGCACTGACTCTCTCTCTTTCACTCTCTTACACAAGTCACACCATTTTAGACGCTAGATAATAGATTCGACAGCCCTGTTGGTTCATTGGTAGTATGTCTGCTTCGAGAGCTGAAGGGCGTGGGTTCGATTCCCACTCAGGACTAACATTTGTGTGACTAACATCGATGTTTGTTCTGTGTCTGGGTGTACTGTATGTATTATAAGTATGTATTTACAAAAAAAAAGGATTTAAGTATTCTATCAGTTATCTGTCTTTCATAGCACCAGCTCTGCTTAGTTTGGGGTCAGATGGCGCTGTGTGTAATGTCCTACGATATTTATTTATTTATTTATAGTAGGAGAAAGAATGAATTTTAACTAAAACACTTATATTTAAAATTGAGAATTTAACATTTTTTGCATCAATCCAATCGTTCAAGTTTTCAAAACTCGCTTTACATATAAATGGCATCTTATCAAAACAATAAAAAAAAAAAACACATGCCACAAAGTGCAAATCATTCAAATAAAGTGTTCTAGGCAATACTCAATCAATACTGCCTAATATATAGCTGAAAAGTACCTACCCATAGTATCTATGATCCAATATTAAGGATAGCCGTAATTTCAAGAATGGGTACCTTTGCACCGGGTACAGTAGTTAGGGGTGGGTTATTTTCTTAGTGCTGTATTGTGATTGGTTTTTTTTATTTCATATAATTTTGATTTTGATATTTGTAATTCATTTACTACAGACAATAATTTACACAAATACGTATAAATGTTTTTGTTCTTTGATTATGTATATATGAATTAAATAGATTAAATATGAATGATAAGCAATATGTTTTATTACGAACACCGTGGTATAAGGTTATCTGCGAAAAAATAAGTCCTGAATTCCGTTTAAAAAAAAATCTAAAAACATTTAAGATTGAGAAGTAAGCTAACCGGTGAATAATATAAAATAGTAATTTCCTCATGATTATAAGGCATAACCTAATGAAACGTAGTAATTAGACGACAAGAAGCCAAACTAGTTGGGCAACGAGTCGGGCTGGCTACAATAAGCAAGTGTCGGCAAGTCTTGGGCATTGCACAACCAGCGATGGTCGAACGCGAGAAACATAACTAGGCTGGGCGGCAAAGCTGATGATGTAAACTTAAAAATTGCCTTAGTTACTTACTTAACCGCAGAGCTCAATGTGAAATTCAAGTTGCATTGCAGTCTAGACGTAGAAAAATTAGGGGGGATGACCCGGAAATGGAAGCATCCATGGCCATGACTTTTGGAGATTCTCATCAGAAACACATAACGAAACGAATATTACCCATCCCTCTATGATGTGAGTGAACTTAGCAGATCAAAAATAAATGGGAGTTATCTTCGCATACAGGTGAGCTCTACAGTTCCTGATACTTTTTGGGAATAGTTCTGGCGATTTTGTCATAAAAATGTCAATTGTCAAAATGATCTGCCAACGAAGAGAACTCCTATCTATTTTTGATCTGCTGGACAATGATCTACTAAGTTCACTCACATCCCTCTATGGGCCATGGCAATCCGAGATGGAATAACTACTTGTCACATTTTAATTATTTATCATTTGATCGCAAGTGTTTTATTACTTTGGGTACTTTATTGTAAGCTATATTCATGATAAAATAGTATAAATGGATAGAGTTTGAATTATGTTGTGAATGCCAAACCAGTTTGATCAGGCAAGGTCGTAACTTGTGAATAATTTATTCCAATACTAATTTAGAACACCCGTAAAAGATCATCAGAGTTAGATTTTTGAAGCAGTATAAGCCTTGCTAGAATGCAAATAAAATTGTTTTCACCGACCACAGGATATAATTCATAGATTTTAAACATTAATGGAAGTAAATTCATTGATATAAATATAATTATGTAGATCATCGAATATACAACGATATTTAAAATTATGGATTTCAAGCTTACTATGGGTATAAATAATGTCCGAACAAAACGTAGGTACTCAAGTCATAGTAAAGATTTAGATTTTAATTACACGTGTGTTCAGCTAAACTCACGTTAATATTTGAAATAATTTAATTTTGATTTGTAAATCAAGATACTAAAAGTAACAAGTTTTAAAATTATATATTATGGTTTTACATTAATTACTACGTAATCTCAATTTTAATTATTTTTTTGAATAATTTGATTTGAGTACGTAATAGTAGATAGTAATGTTCAAACTTCAAAACAATTATATTTATGCTAGGCCTCACTTATTGTTTCACGCGTGACATTTTACGTCAGCGAAAAGTTGACAGAGCATTGATTAACTTTAAGTAACGATTATAAGTAAAACCAAAGATTTCTTTTATCTTGAAAAAATTTTAGGAAACTGAAAGAGAAGAGAAGCGGAAAATAATATCTTTGCACTGTATTGTTTTCATATTTTGTATTTTTTCGAGTGTTTATGTTTAAAAATAGGTAGTTCTTTTAGTTACATACAAAGTGATAAATGTGGTGAAACATTTTTTTTAATACGGATAAGTTCGCGTTTGACCACCACGAGACAAATGAAAATAAAAAAAGTCAAATTGTCAGTATCATACACTAAGTGCGATGCCAAATATAAAAGGAATAGAAAAGAAAAAACTTTGAAGCATTGAGGCAATAACTAGTTTCAACCTCCATATATTTTAAAATATCGTTGGTTATAATAGATTATTGTATTTTCCACGCGATTACATTTGAGGAATTAAAGACTCTGATAAGATGCTTCTGACTTGATCCGATATGATAATGATAACATCGAAACTTCGTTTCATTCGGGGGCATTACGAGTTTACGTGCAAAACATAGCACGCAAATCATAAAGTGCAAATTGTATAAAATAGATGTAGTGCTACATAATCAGTATCATTTTGTTGAATAAAAAATATACAAAAGCAATTTTGGCCTTGCGTTGAATTGCCACGTTGTACAGAGTGAAGCAATAAAATACCTGCACAAAGTGACCTTAGCGGAATATGCCGGTGACCTTTAGCAAAGCAAAAAAAATATAATACTTATACAAGCTTATGTTTTAGACGAGGAGAAAATCAATTACACCGAGCTCTCAGACTAGTGTCATATGCCACTTACTGTTACGGGGTGGGAAAAATAGGATTAGTTAAGTAGTACTTTATAACGCGAGGGTTACTGCCCACACATGTTTTACCTATTACACGCCCTGCCATTAAAAACTACACGAAAACCGAAATATTAAAATAGCAAAATCTCTACCAACCAACACAGTAAAGTATAAAAAATGGCACACCTACTGTCTAATTGGGACAAAATGGATGTACTACCTATAAAAATCGTAGCAGCAACATTTAATTAAACCTTCGATAGTTTTTTCGGTGTTGTGTAGAGGTCAGTTCAAGGTACCGAGTGGTCAGACGAGATAAGAAAGCGTCAAATTGTGCGTTGCCATTCAGCACCGTTTTTCAAAGATCAAAGCTGCTCTAATGGTGACATACATTATCCGATTAGCCATATCAAGAAAACAAAACATTTTCTGATACAATTGTGAGAAACCAAGAGCTGAGCTCCATACGTCGAGGATATTGTAAAAATTACAAGTCAAATCTGGAAAAAATATCGTATATAGGTATATAGGTGACAAGAGAAGAGACTGTCACATTATGGGCTTAAATAACGACAATGATAGTGGACATCGTCGTATTTGAAACTTCTCTATACCAGTTTGAAGAACAAAAACTGTCCCGCCAAATGACAAAAAATGATTCAGATTCTAAAAGAAATTTGCAAAGAAGCCTCGTTACAGAATAGAATTAAATAATACAAGGTGTCGGGGCGTCTACCTGAGAAACGGAATTTCAAGACAATAATGAAATGAAAGTTGTTCTTGTCTAGTTTTAACGTTACCTAACGAATGTTCGCTATGGCTCTTTTTTTTTAGTCTTATATTAATGCAATGAATTAACAATTAGTCTGCACATTGGAAAGTAAAGATACCAAAATAATACAGTTGTTAGCAAAATATCTACATTGTATACTTTTAAATTATATGTTAAGGATCCTTGTACTTATATATATGTTATTAACATTTTATTAATAAACAAATTATCTAAATAGCATAAAACAAGTACATGTCCGCATATTTTTGTCTATCCGTTTACTTTTAAGCCGCGCAAAGGATTACCTAAGTAAATAAAATTTTACTTAAAAAAATATGTGAAAGTAATGAGACGAACGAGACGCTTTCCTGATGGTATGAGATAACGCGATATATCCATGACCATTACAGTGATACACAAAACTTTGAGTAACAAAACAAAGTCGAGGGCATCGCTGCTAATTACTTTGAGACTTTCGATGGTTAGTTTCGACAACCCTGTACCTAAATAAAAAATAATAATAACCCTGTATATTCAATGTTGCTTGAGCTGCCGGTGAAGGAAAACTTCGTGAGGAAACCATGGTGTTAGGGTATTGCCTAGTACTCGGCTGGTTAGCTACCACCCTCAAGTTGAAAATCTGCCGCCAAGTACCGAACGGTGTATTCCGGCTGCCTCACTTAAGAGGTAGTTCTATTCCAAGCTAGGTGTGCTTTACCACAACGTCACTTAATATCAGATGAGCTTTGGTCAAACACCTAGCTAGTCAACGATATAAAAAAGAATGTGTTGTAAATAAATCGCATAAATACATACTTCCGCACTCGTGCGATATTAGGGCGGGTCGAAATACAGTAATTTGGTTCCCTTATATCCGACTGAGCAACATTGTACGTAATTCACGGTAGTTAGCATCAACAGAAACTCTGACATTTTGCCAGACAGGTTTTCTTAAATTTAGGTCACACAAGAAATCTATAATGAAACTGTTAAAATACAAATTAAAAAGGGGAAACGCGGGATGAACTGACAACAAATGGTGAAATAGAAAAAAAAGACGAACGATTTCTTAGGATAGTGAACCATCTGTTTGCTAGTAACTTTGGCTAGGGAAGACCAGGTGCCAAGGCTAGGGGAGACGGAGGGTGCGTCGACCTCAGCCATTATCGGGCTTGTACACCGTCACGCTTACATCACAATACATCTATCACGACCCAATAGACGTCATAGGTCGAGAATGGAACAAGCCATACTGAACCTTAACCTAGAGCGCGTAGATTAAAGTATAGAATGTGATACTAAACGGACTTAGGAATATTTAAGGAATACATATTCTGGACTAGTTTTTTAAAGAAATTCGCCCAAATCTGTCAAAATGTGACATTTAAAACCTTATAAATATAACATTGTTAAAATGTAACCTTCAGAGAATTAGTTATATAGTTACTCGGTGGTAGATTTCCTCAGCAAGAAGTCGTCTAGGTAGGTACCACTGCAGTACCAGATATGCTGCCTCCAACAGTAGTGTGTAAACATTACTGTGATCCGGTTTTAAGGGTACTAGCGAAATTACTGGGCTGTTTAGACTAACGAGTCTAAACAGCCCAGTAATAACGACTAAAAAAAGTCTTGAAGTAATGAGCGACAAAGCAGCGATGCCCCGTAATCTGCTTTGCGACTTAAAATTCTGAGTATTGATAGAATGGGCATGGGCATGCGTTATCTCTTACCATCAGGAGAGCGCATCGTTCGTCTCTTTACTTTTACATATAAAATCTCTCTTATTAGTCATCCAAGAAAGCAAGGCGAATGTTAAGTTATTACAATTATTTTGTTGAAGGTTTTTATTTATTATAATAGTGTCACTGTTTGTGATCATTTTAGAGCCCTTTGTACGAGTTCTTATCAAACCTTATCTGGTAAATGGTAATATTTGTTGAGACTTGTAAAAACTAGGTCTAACTAAATCTTTTTAACCTCAGCTGCAAACAGAGATGTTTTAAATTTAACATGTGTTTGTGACATCGTAGCTCTCAAACAGCTGAATCGATTTTTTGATTCAGATTTATTGTCGGTAAGGTTTAATCAAGCCCAAATTTGGTATTTCATTACAGGTAGACATCAGGTTCGAAATCCACCTGCGAGTTTTATTCTACCTATATAGTTTTAAAGAACTCTCTTTACCTACTCAAGTTTGTAAATATTGGCACAATATCACGGACATCCGGCACGGTTTCCTATTTGTAGAGATATATATATACATATATCTGCAATTCTAATTATAAAGGGCTGTCGTATATATACGACAGCAATATAATTGCATCGTAAGGCCAAACGACTCATAACTAAACAGCAACTTCTTCAGTATTCTTCAGTAGCTCAATATATTTGAAATACGAGACAATTGTAGGACGTCTAATTGCAATAAACAAATGCAAAACGACTTGTTTATTTGAACTAAACCTTAAATAGTAAATGTGTATTCCTCTGATGTGATCCTGTACAATGGATTCGTTCGGGAGCGTAACAAAGTGATTCATTCCCTTGAATGGACTTTACGGTCAGGAAAAAAGGCCAGGTGGGCACGCTTACAAAGCGTGGAGAAAAAGTGGCATCCAAACCTGCCGCGGCGCACTTTACTGAGAGACTTTCGACTTTAGGACAGGAAGCAAGTGTTGATATTTGTTTGGCAGAACGAAAGAATGACTTGTGATCATAGGCGGTCACAAAAGATATACATCGCTGTCATACACGTGCACAGACTAGGGGATCAAAAAATCAGGTGGCCGACCGAAGATAAGCTTTGTGGCCACCTTTTCGCATTGTTTACATTGGCACACTGTAAGTTATAGACAAGGATCTGCTTTTTGATGATTACCTATATATAACAAAAAACTGAGGGGCAGTTCACTAAAGCTTTTTTGATTTCATCCAACCACGGGCTCGATTTTTTCATGATTCGTATGTGAAAACTCATTTAGGTTAACGCAAAAACTACTGAACGGATTTGGATGAAATTCGGTATGGAGGTAGCTGAGACCCTGGATTAAGACATAAGCTACTTTTTTTATCACGAAAACATGTAGCGGGTAACACCGCAGGCGCAGCTAGTATAAAGATAAAGCAGTGATCACAAAACACACTTGATCATGAAGCACAAGGTGGATTCTGAACACTATGAATGACATATCAAGTTGATCTCGTTATCACGGTTCATAATAGAAACCGGATTAATACTCGAAAGTAGAATCATACAGATAGTATTAGCAGACCTGTAAATTCGATTAGCGCCAACGAAAGCTTACCGCTGAGCTTAACTAACGAGACAGACAGAGAGAGAACATAGGTCCTTCCCTTTCTATTAGCTTGAAGAACAATCGACATGCTAAGTGTAAAATTTGCAAGTTGAAACCGTAGCATTGCTCGAGGCATAGCCACCTAGTGCAATATCTAGTAAGTCGGTAGTACAAGGCGGTATACACCAGAACATTAGGTACCTAGATATACAATGTCTTCCGGTCATGCGACAAACGTTATCAAGTGCCAATTTGACCCGAATTCCTACCATAATCGTAACTACATATATGGGTGATTCTACGATAAGAGGTTTCAAGTTCATAGAGGATACGGCCAAGAAGAAAAGTTAGAGTTTTTTCTTGAAACCCTTATATTATGATTGTTGACCCGTTTATTTACCTTTTCACACAAGGGCAAGTCACTTTATACATATTTAATTACTTTTTCGAAGACCAGGGTAAATACATCGAGCAGGGGAGAGACATCAGGACCAGGGTAGATACTTATTTCACCAGGGGAGAGAATTTGACACAATAATATACTTAGTAAAATCAATAAAATGAATTAAATCAACTTTTATTAAATATTGTTCTTAACATATAATCAGACTATTATATTAATCATTAATCAGACTATCATATTACAGCTTTTTTTTCTAAAACAATAGTGTTTCACTTACAAAAATACACATGTAAATTATCTTGCCATTGTACCTTCAACGATTATAAAATATTCTTTTATTAATACTAATTAATACTAATAAAGCTCTTCTTAAGTGTTAATCAGACTTGGATAATCAGGTTAATTTTCATATTGCCTATACCTATGCGGTTCTGTCACATTCTGTATACGGCTCATTTAATGAAAGATAGGAAGTAAATGTAAATTAGAAAATGAAAAATAACATAAATATTTAAAGGTACTCTCTTGCTTACATGAACAAAAAATAAAATCAAAATAACATAAAAAATTAAAGGCACTTTCTTACCTACATGAATAAAAAATATAATTAAAATGCTTAAGCTTTCTCAAACACATTTACCGACTTTTTAAAGGAGTAAAACATCCTCTGCCCTTTCAAAATAAGATTTGGCATAGGGAGTGTCTGGACAACCTGATCTTCTGAAATGAATGAAATATCTTGATCATCAACTTTAAATAGTTTTCTGGTTTTGTATGCATTTTTTATATACATTATTTTAATCTTTTGATATCGTAGCCTGCTTCTCTACTTCACGTTTCTTCTGTAATCTTTCTTCACGTGTTAACTTTTTCCTTGGTGCCATAATCTGTAATAATGACCGTAATATATTAACAATATTTTTTTATCATAAAAATTTTCATTTGCCATAATTATTTAAGGGCCAAGTCCTCGACCGTGGGAACTTCTGCTTGAACATCTACATTGATATTTTCTACTCACACAGACGTACATACGTCTGACGTTAGATTTGAATACATTGACGTCACGCTAAAATAGATAAGGAGAGTTAAATTACTATAGCCACGAGCAAGAAGGAGACAGAATGTTTATTCCTATTGCCGAAAGCGGATTTTACATTGATTATCTGTTACATTATGACAGAAGTTTTTTTTTTTGTTTTGGCATCGCGTTTTGAATATTTGACAGTGTCAAGTGTTTTATATTTTCAAGTTTCATAAAGCAACCGTGGGAACTTATGATTACATTGAAATTTTCGCTCTGGAAACGAATAAATCTACCTTCGGTGTTTCGTACAAATTAAATGTTCATCACGACTTCGTATTCGTATGACGTTTGATGAAAGTCACAGAGAACACGAATGTATTTAGTAATAGTTAGTTGCATCGCGTAGCCTGCGGGCACGTAGCAAGTAGGCAGCATAGGGTGGGGCGTAGATGGAGAAAACAATGGGGCCAATGGGTTTTTGAGATATTAAATGAAAACCGTTTTAATATCGGGCACCATCTTTATTCACCGTTCAGAACCGACGCCTTCCCATAGACCACACGATTCAACATTTTCCATAGAGTAAGGTGGACCGCACACGGATAAGGCTTACTACATACATTACAATATATTTAACATGGGTTAGCTAGTCTACACTAATAATATTGTTATAATCATCGAATTATCGATGAATATAATATTGTAAAGGTTCTGTCATTTTTTGTTTATCTACGTTAGTATTGCATGTACAAGAACATGATTATTTTTGCACGGCGCAATGCAGAATATGGCGCTCTTTGAGTTTTTTAATATCCATTTATCCATTTTATACCCATTTACGCAATACGTATGAATTATGAAAAACTTCTGGACCCATTTTAAAAAAGTAGTTTAGAGTAATTACTATGAGGCTATATTTATTACTAGAATTTAATTAAAAAATAAATGTCCACCCGTGCGAAGCCGGGACGGGCCACTAGTTAATTATAAATACAAACAAAAAGATAATAATTAAACTACTGAAGCGTGTAGAGGTAACAAACAAACACAGACATTTTCTTTTCCGTCCTTGCTTGTTTCCCATTTTTATAATATTATGTACACAAGATGAATAATAAAAAATAAACAAAAAAGCGTCTGTGCACTAATCACTGATTCGCTCCACTAAATTACATAAAAGCGTCAATATCGCGGTAACGTATCATTTACTCAAACTAAAGAGGTAAGACAACAAAATAATACGACCGAGCGCGGTCGGTCGGTATTTAGTTGCACACTAGAAGAATCAAAATACAAAACGGCCGGGAAGCATGCGCGCGGTGCTCGGTACCGCCGCCGCCGCGCGCCCACCTCTTGCGGCCTCTCGCGACATGCTATAGGTACACGTGCCTCGTGACGTCAGATTCGTCAGAGAGATTGATTCTTCGAAGAGAGAGATGGTTTGTAGCGCCTACCAAAATAAAACAGCAACAGACGTAACGCAGAAAAGAGGTTTTCAGCAGGCACTATCAGAAATTTTCATCAAACTATCCGTACTTATCTGCTAATAGAATAAACAAAACGTACAATAAAAGGTCTAAGCCTTAAATGTATCTGCATCAAAGTTAGCATCTATAAAATTGCGCCTTTCCTATAATTTTTTTGATATCAAGATTACGGTTTAAAAATAATTTGGCCATATTCTATTTCATAATTTCAAGAAACGAAAAGCGTTTGAAACTATTTTTTCTCCAAGCATAATAATTCAGGATATGTATTATAGTATTCATTAATTTCAAACTTCCACATGATGTATAACGTCACAAAAAGATTGACAAAAACACATCGATTGCCTTATTTCACAAGACTTGCCCGTTAAGTCATTTAAAACTGACGTTGAAAGAAGTAACATTTAATTTAAGATTTTTTTATTGAAACAAAATAAAAAAACCTTAAATTAATACTACCTATTTACAAAATGTATACAAAAAAAATTGTTTAAAAATCTGTGACAGGAGGGATATGTGGCCAGAATGCTGGCAGCATTGCCACGCTGGATAGCAATGCTTAGCTTTTGTCCAAAGTAGATACCAGCATTCTGGTCACCTGAAGCTTCCTCTAAACGTTTGGCCAGGTCCCGATACAGTTCGAGAGCGGCCGGCCCCCACGAACCTAAAGTTTCAACCCCAAACGGTACAAAAAGATATATTCTATCCAAATAACTATATTTGTGCCGTTTGAGGTTTTACGGCACCAGCTTGTCCCGAAGTCACAGGAAGATGAGACGGCGCCAAGGTGTCGACACAAGTGGCATCCCATACAAGAGGCCGTCCTATCTTCCAAGGGATAAGGGTCATCCCGTCGGGTCTCTTGCCGTCGTCACGCATCAGTCCGTTTGGTTCTAAAACTGATGGGACGCCGGCACTGATAAAAGCCCGACGGATGACGTCTATTAAGCTGGCGTGCAGCGATATACGCCCAGCACTCTTAATGCATGAAAGCGCGTGCTGGCCGTGGCGATCCGCTATTTCACTGCACGAACTGCAATGAGGGGCCTGACATACTGCTCCTAATCTTAAAGATATGGCCACCCGGAAAGTGTTATCTAATAGATTACCAACGTTTTTTGAAGGAAGTGCATGTAACCAAAGCCCTGACTCCCAGCGAGAGACTGCAAGTAGGCGAGCGCGTTCTGTAGAAGAAGTCGCAGAGTCAACTAAGCCTTGACTTTCTAACTTACACAGTGGCTCGTCCACTGCCTTTGAGAATTCGGACCTTTGGGTACGGACTGGCTTGGACAAGCAGCTTTCCAGCTTTCTAAAGCCTCAGTCAGACAGCTTATTTTAAAATTGAAGTTAGTTAAATCTGCGTTTGTTATAACATCTTATGATGAATATTATCTCCCCTGGTCAGGGACTCTCTCCCCTGGAAGTTATCTTGACAGGGGAAATACTCCAGGGGAGAGACGTTTTCATGACAAATTCAATTATTTTTACTGAATAAATTCTTTTTTGGGTTAATTGTATATCTCACTTACCATATTACTGTATTGATTAATTAGGGCAGTAAATGCAAATACATTAAATGAATATTATAAGTTTTATGACTTACCAGTGGAGAGACACATTCACCTTGCGAAAGCACTACACCGCACGGTCGCGTCGCAACAACTAGAAAATAGCGGCGCTTAGACGGCTCGCGCGTTTAGTAATGCTAACATCACGCCGATAGACGAGCTTGAGCGCTACTTCCAATATGGTTGTCCTTAAATTTATGTTTGTATTAGCGGAACGAAATTTGGCAGGGTAGATACACAAAAAAAGCGGGACAAAAGTTAATTTTAAAAATTATTTGAAATTAACAAAAGTATTTTATTTTTTATTTAATAATGTTTAAGTATAATTACTTAAATTCCATTTAAAAATGCTTTAGTTAAATAACTGATACAAGAAACATATGTATTGTTTGAAAGTTAAATTGAAACCACCAAGGGGACAGGCCAGGGTAGGTACTTTTTTAGACTTTGTAAGGAATTTCAGAAAAATGTGTTTTAATTAGGCATTCAATTGTGATGTTATTTAATAAAGTATATTATGATGATGTGATTCATTGTAAGAAATAGCAACATATAGAATAAAAAAACTGTTATAAACGGATTGCCGCACAAGTTACCTCTTATCGTAGAACCACCCATATATATTGATAATCGCATTATCGTCAGTGGTAATGAAAATGTAAATGAAAGCAGGAGATTAATATCGTAATAATCATAACAAGGTCAGTGACATAAATTTTCTATAGAATTAATAATAATTAGGGGTACTAATGTACGTAATCATCATAGATGGTTTTAATTGAGGATTTTAGACGACATAAGCATAATGACTGCGTTAGGTAATGACGGTGAGGATTTAACCATTGCATTGTACTAATTGAATCGATTTTAAAATTAAGGCAACTCTGGTGCCATTCAAGTATTACGTAAGCAAATCAGTGGGTCCTTGATTTGTTTATTTTTAATGACATGGTGCTCCCATGTCATTAAAAATATATAATAAAATATTTTCGCTTATATCGCTTTTAGCAATAAGCCCGCTAGTTAAACCTATGTTTATATAAGCATAGGAGGGAGTAGTAGTTGCATAGTTGCTTGTCTGTCGGTTTTCTACCGGATACATTTTGGAGAGTGCGCTTCAGATCTGCATGACCTAATTCCACCTTGCCCATTCTACTATCGGACAGCCAGGAGCTTTAAAAAGCGTCACCGCTTCGTGGTTGATGTTCCAAAAGCTCGAACTAAGCGGTTTGATTCCACATTTTTCATGCGTACCGCTAGACATTGGAATCAGCTGCCCGAGTGGGTGTTCCCCAATGAATATAGTCTGGGTACCTTCAAGTCGCGAGTGAATCGGATTCTTCTAGGCGAGCGTGCTCCACCGTAGACCGCATCTTCGCTTAACATCAGGCGGGATGGCGGTCAAACGCAAGCATATCTACTATAAAAAAAAAAAAAAAAAAAGTAAAAGCTTACTATAGCTGACAAGTGGGAGGGAAGGGTTAATAATTACAAAAAATTCTGCTTACGCGAAAAAAAAGAGGCGATTAAAATATGATTTAGTTTAAACATATTAATAACATGTTTATGGTTTGCCCTAAAGGCCGATAGAGTCCGCAAAGGCATCTATGTTTCCTCAAGATGAAAAAGAAGTCTTCTCCGATAGATTTGCCCATTACAAGCTTCGACGCCTCGGCGGTCAGTCTAAATTAAACTATGTATTTGAATCCATAATGGGTTACAAAAAAAACCTTTTAGCTGTGTTAAGAAATTAAGATACATTTCTGTTCGAAACCTACCTAGGTTTGCATTTTACTACATCCTATGTAGTATGGCACATGCGTACCTAGAACAAACTAGTATAGTCTGGATTTGAAGATGCCCCCAAAGTACTTTTTGGAACACACGGACTCCGGCATAGGATCTCAATTTTGCTGCGAGATACAAAATAAGTAAAATAATCATCGAACTTGTCAACCTTGTATAGATTCTCTTTGCTACTATAGAGCGACACTAAAAACATTATAGTCAAACATTTAGTAATAGTGTTCGGTTGTGAACTTGAGATACGGCACGAGCGTTACGGTGACGCGCTATTGAGTTAAAGAAAACGAACATTTAGCACATTTTAGAACAAGCGGGATATGCTAATTTGAAGTTTTTTTATTCGGCAAGTAATCCGGCAGCTTGGTACTTTCACCTGCTCGGGCGCCGCCGCCCCAACATTGTCATTGCGGCTGTGCGCCCGATTCGCTTACCTAATGTACGGAGTTTGCGAAACTGGGCCCGAGCGGCATGACACGCGCCGAATGCCTGCGTTTAGAAATAGGAGCAATCTGACGTTTAATTCGTAACCAGCCGACATCGTATTTACGCGAGCACACGCCTTTATAAACTTCCGTTACTAGTGGTCTGATAATGATAAAACCATCGTTGTAAGATAACAATCGTAAGATAATGTAATTGAAACGACCTTTCTAAGGTGAAAGAAAGCCAACAAAGAAACACTTGAAAAAAAAAGGACTTAATCAGAATTGTCATATTATGTACATAATTATGTACCTACTTAGTTTTTGCACGTCGCGTTTGATAATAGACACACCCACACGCAAATATCTACTCTAATGCCATGAAATTATGGTAGCATTTCGATTAAGTGCGAGCCGTGTCCCGCGATATCGGGCGAAATGTGCATAAATCAAAGTTCCACCGTATTCTCTGGTATTTAGGTGGATTTTGGCATGGAAAGAAAAAACGCAGCCGCGGTCTAGTAACCTTGAGGACCTACGTTAAAATAGCACGTTCGTATAATAAAACAGGTCAGGATAGTCATATACTTCGCAATTACTACTTACTAGGTGGGTAAATTATGTAATACAACCAAGAATTTTAATTTGCTAACCAATTTAGTTGTAAATGGAGGTATAACTATAAAATGCTTACTTGCAATTCAAATTGACTTTCTTAGTTATGTATTACATTAATAAAAATAAATAATAATTAATGAGTATTATTAAAATACGAGTAAATTTTTACATTAACAAACGAAACTATCTATACTGAACCCATGATAAGAAAATGTACTAACCAAAAAATTATTATAGATAGGATAAAAGTGGTTTTCACTCTTTTTTGTAGTAACAAGTAGTGACAATCGAGCCATTCCTGATGGTATGGTATGACATCTGCCTGTGACAGTGGTAGACTGTTGCAGTGGTACTCAGAACTTTGAGCCATTGAATGGTAGGTTGAATGTTGGTAATGATAGTGAGACATGGTTATTTGACAGTGTTGATTATGAACAACAAATTATATTATAACTATGCATAGCTCCATGCCAAGCAGTAAAACAAGATCAACAAAACTTTTTGTACAATATATTATATCATAGAATTAATATAATCTGACCTAATCCATATTAACTATCAAATGACTGTAGTGATAGATTGCAAAAATCTGAATACACTTTTTAATTTTTTTCTTGCATTTGTCAACAATCATACAATAGTGTAGACTATAAATAGTGTTTTATCAATTTGAATCAACCAAAATATCTCTCAATGCAGGTACAGTCATACTAAGTTGAGTAACACAATAGTTAGAATGAGGAAGGCTAACAACCCAAGGCGACCACTAAGGAAATTATTAAGAGTTGGATTAGAAATAATTCATATATTGAGGAATATACATAACGCTGACCAAAGTAGTAGCAATTTTAATGTTCATGTTTGCATTATGAATATCAGCTATGAATTCTTAGATCGGTGGAATGGTACTTAAAGACTTGGGAGTATGTTTCTACACTACAATAAGTACCTAGTCTAATTTGGTAGTTTTTTTTATACATATATGGGTTATTTAAATATCAATATTGGAAACTATGTTATGTAAACAATGATAAATAATATATCTGTATAAATAAGTATAATTCACAACTTATTTTTGTATTCTTTAACTCAAACTTTGCTATGATTTTAATTAAATACAGATAAATATATGGTAGGTATAATACACTAGATTCAGGGTGAGAGAGTAGTATGTGTGTATAATTATGTATGCATGAACATGTGTCATGTTATCAAGGGAATTGCATGGGAACAAACATACTAATGCACTAGAAACTTTCAACATTTTTAATATTAGTGAATTAGAGTGTGTTAAGCTGACAGTAATTTAGTTTCGATTGAATTTAAATCACTCTATTGAATTACATTGACTAAGTTTATATGCTGAGTATTATCACCAAGTCTGATTTATATCTCTAATGCAACTTATTGTCATGTCAATACATTTGTAGCATAGAATAGGTGCAATTATAACAATACAAGGTCATAATCTATGTCCAGCGCATATTGTTTGAGGCATACTACTTGCACAAAGTAAGTACATACATCACAAACTAGCATTGCTTCATCTATTTAGGAATGTTGTAATTGCATAAAACATAATTTTTCTAGACTTTATTACATTTCTATCTGTATTATAATTTGGGTATTTTCACAGTCCATATTATAAAGGAGACTTTATTCTACTCAGATAAATGAGTTACATTACAAAGTTAAAAATTAAAGTTATATAAGGTATATGCCTTACAAAATGATTAATCACATGACTGCTTCAATACTCACAAATATTGGAACCAAAAAGAGACTGAAATCCTCATAATTAAGTAAAAAAAAATTGTAGTTGCTAATTGTTTGACCACAGCTCATCTGCAGTAAATGACAGTGTGGTTCAAGATAGTGAGCACACCTAGCCTGGAATGGAAATAAGTCTCAAGCGAGGCTGCCAGAAGACACTGTTGGGTGCTTGGTAGCAGATTTTCAACATGAGGGTGGTACCTAGCCAGCAGAGTACTAGAAACTACTCTACCACCATGCTATGGTTTCCTCACAATGTTTTCCTTCAACAGCAGTGCAAACTCATTCTTGGAGTTTGACACCTTTCGGCATGTGGTCAGACCACTGAGCTATCATCACTATAAGAATTTAGCCAGCTGTTTAATGTATTCTTTGGTAATATGTTTCAATTAATTAATCTAGTTTACTAATTGTTTCTATATCAAACTTTATTAAAATATAAATAATAGCAAAAAGTAACATGCCCAAAATGCTAATAAAATAGACAAAAATGATTGTAGGCTAAATAAAGTACTTTTCTGTATATTGGAAAATAATTACTTGATAAAATGACGATGATACAAATACCTTGAGAGCCATTTATACATTAAATTTGATTTCAATCTTGTTTACCAGATCTTGACACATTTTATTCTTGAGGTTTAACTTGTAAACCAAAAATAAAAAAAGATTAAGCGAAAAAATGTATTATCTACAAAACAATTTGTTGAGCAAGAGGAATAAGAAGAAAAGACTAATGAGCTATTAATTAGTTAGTCTTTACAGTTTATATGATAGCAATTAATCAATAGACAAATGGTAGTTCTTAACTTGTGATCAATAGACAAATGGTAATTCTTAACTAAATTGTGACATTTGATCACATCTCACCTGAGATGTTAAGGTATAAAGTATATAGTGATTGTATATTAGTGAGTAGCATGTCTTTTTTTATCTTCACAGATATAAGTGTAAACATAGACTCTATTTATCAACCACTAAATGAGCCCTCAATATTGGTGTTTAAATAAAATTACCTACTTAAGTCTTACATATTGCTTTAGCTATCATATAACTGGATTCTGGTGTAAAATTATATTTCTATAAATAACTGTCCAATGAAATTGGATCTTGTAGCAATTTGATAAGTTGAAAAATTGATGAGTTGGTCATGTTAGCATTTTCAATGTCTTATTTACAGAGTAAGCTTACTTATATTTTAAGGTAAAAATGTGTTACATTGCCATGTGGGATTTTGAATTCAAACTAATGATCAAAATTCTGGTACTTAACGATGGCCTTTAGTGTTAGTGCAAACTTTTAATACTCATTAGCTAAGCTTGTTACACAGAAATCTATATGCCATAAATGTAATTACCTAACCATATTTCATAGAAATTTATAAGTCATAAGTGTAATTTGAAAGTATTTGAATTAAGTTTTCATTTTAGTATCAGTGTGAAAGATTTTGATTGAACTGCATATAAAAGACCCTAAACATGTTTGAAAACTTTTTAAGTATTAACCTGCTTTACTTTGTCCAATTTACCTCAATAATAATAAGTTTAAAATCCAATAATAATGCAAATTGATAAGCACTGATAAAATAGTACATAATTAACCATGGAAGTAATAGGTACTGCGTTGTAGTTGTAGTACTTAGTTGTAGTACTTATAATTCCATGTAATTAACAAACAGCCAACGCCATCTTTCCGAACAATAAAGCACTAGAGTTCATTAAAGTTGTTTACAAAGTCTTGGCAAAAAAATTACTTTTAACCTTGAAATTTAATCTTTTAATGTTAAAGGGAACTATGGTAGTAAATCTAAGGCTAATTATGAAGAAAAGAGACTCAAATCAGTCTCAAAAACTTAATAACTTAGTTATGTAAAATTTATTCATTTATAATACCATAAATGTTTAGAATTTAATTGTCAATAGTTAACTATGGTTAATTTGACTAATGGTCACGAAATTATGAGGTGTTATAGATTAACTAAACAAGATCTTTAAATGCATTTTTATTTGTATCCTTGTAATATTGTTTGTTGGATTTCATAATCTGTCTTCAAAATAGTATTTTCATAACTTTTATGTTTAGTTACATATTATACTTCATGAAATAAAAACCATTAATACTTAGTTATGATGTAAGGTCATATAAATGTAGGTGGAATTACAAGGACACCAACTTTCTCTCTTCTCTTACATACCTAGTACTTTTTTGAAATTAACTGTTTAAATTCTTACTAAATAATTTTCATGAAGAGCAAAAAAACTTACAACTGATTATAAATAAAATCTTTTTTTTCTACACAGTAATAAAGCTTTCTAATATTCAAGTCAATGTCTAAGATAGTAAAGATTTTAGTAAATATTGATATAATAATGTTATTTAAAAGAATTTCAATGTTGATAAAACGACATCTAGGGTTGCCTTGAAAGTTGCAAATAAGCATGAAAGAAGCCTTGAATAACACTACCTACTTACTAACAGCTAGGGAATTTTGTAAACTTTTTTATGATTTTTTAGATAGTTGTTTCATTCTAAAATAAAGCATGAATATGTAGTAATAGGATTCCAGAAACAGACAGTTAATCGAAGTATTTGATAGCAAGAGCGATAGCGGAATAAGCGTAAAAGTTTAAGATTTTTAATGATTTCAAAGTTGAGAATTGCTTTGAAGAAGTTTCGAGTTTCCTATTCTTTAATATGTATTGTGAAGTAGGTAATGATACGGATTGTAACGTAACCCCTCAGTAAACGTCGAATTCCGCAACAATAAGAACGAATTCTCTAATTATAGCCGTATGAAATGTAAATCTGCGAAAATAACAGAGCAAATTTTCTACATGTTGACGTGGCGTGACATTTTTGAAGCATATTTATCGATGCCCAAATATTCTAGAGTTCTTTTGAAATCAATTATCACAATTATAAATCAGATTTGTTGATGTAAAACTAGTAAAATTGCAGTTTCATTTCAATTAGTGTAATAAAAGTATGGCGACTGACATTGTTGGCTTATCTTTATTTTGGTGTAACAATATGGCGAATGTACTTACCCTGTTATTTCTAAGGAAGTCTTGTATAGCTTTTAGCGCTGAATCCGTCAATTTGAAGAAAAATAGTTCCTTGTTTTCTTTATTACTAGGCTCTGATGATAACCCATACTGAACACCTGCAGGCAAGGCCGCCATTGCTTACTCACTATTCGCACTGTGGACCAGCTGACTCCTTGCTAGCCGTCACAATTCATATCATTCACACATTTCTTAACCGTAATCACAGATTCACAACCTATATAAAATTATAATTACAACAACAAAAGGGTTAAAATGTCCAAATTAACAATCTTTTTGTAACCCCATCGACTCGGCCTTTGTTGGCAGCGCTCTTCACTCTGCAAGGCCGCACTGACTGTCATGCGCAATGGCGCTTTTGACAGGAAACGCGAGCATTCACTGCTACACTAGCGCCAATTAGCAGTTGGCAACAAGTAATTTGATTCGTTGCCAACTTCATTTCATAGGGAAATTCAATATTTTTTTATTTTTTTCGCTATAAAAACATAGAAATTTAAAAAGCGGCTTAGCCAACACTAACAGAATATGCAACTCTTTCGTTGTTAACTTTATTTTGTACACAGTAGTTTTGTTTTCATTAACAGCTTGAGATTTGGCTAATTCATAGGTTATATTTCGCTCAATTTCGTAAGATCTACGTGTTCATCTCTTGTTCTTTACGTATCTCGAAGTGTCCAGATTTCTAAATTTGAAATAAATCATTTAATAGGAGGTAAGTGCATAATCTATCATAAGTTATTGATTCGACGGTATTACGATATAAATTATTATTTACTTTACATGATCACAAAAAGTGACGAAACATCTACGTCTACTAACCTACTTTGTAAATTATTACTTTCAGGAGTTCGAGTTTTATAAATTACGATGGCAACATGGGAGGAGAAGAAACATTTGATAACGCGCAACCTGCAAGAAGTTTTAGGAGAGGAAAAACTCAATGATATCATAAAGCAGAGAGACCTAAAAATCTACTGGGGTACAGCTACTACTGGTCGTCCTCATGTAGCATATTTTGTGCCTATGTCTAAAATTGGTGACTTCCTAAAAGCTGGTTGTGAGGTAACAATATTGTTTGCTGATTTACATGCATACCTAGACAATATGAAAGCACCATGGGAGCTGTTGGCTTTACGCACTCAGTACTATGAAGTTGCTATAAAAGCCATGTTGCAGTCAATTGGTGTACCATTAGAAAAACTAAAGTTTGTCAGAGGAACTGAGTACCAGCTTAATAAAGAGTACACATTGGATGTTTATAGAATGACATCTGTTATTACAGAACATGATGCAAAAAAAGCTGGAGCTGAGGTTGTAAAGCAAGTAGAACATCCCTTGTTGAGTGGTCTTTTATATCCTGGTCTCCAAGCCTTAGATGAAGAGTATTTAAAGGTTGATGCTCAGTTTGGTGGTGTGGACCAAAGGAAAATTTTTACTTTGTCTGAAAAGTATTTGCCAGCACTTGGTTATGCTAAAAGAGTACATTTAATGAATCCAATGGTTCCAGGACTAACAGGGGGTAAAATGTCAGCATCTGAAGAAGACAGTAAGATTGATCTTCTGGATAACCCATCCAATGTCAAGAAGAAATTGAAGAAAGCTTTCTGTGAACCCGGAAACATTACGGAGAATGGGGTGCTGTCTTTCACTAAGCATGTAATATTTCCTCTTATGTCATCTGGGGAAACATTCAAAATTGTAAGGCCTGCAGAATATGGTGGTGAAGTTGAATATTCCAATTTTGAAGACCTAGAAAATGCATTTGCTAAGAATGAAATCCATCCAGGAGATTTGAAAGCATCTGTTGAGCAAGCTATTAACAATCTTTTGGCACCTATTCAAAAAATATTTAGTGAACCAAAACTGCAAGAGCTAGCTAAAAAAGCATACCCTCCACCAATGAAAACAAAAGGTAATGTGAATGCAGCTACTGATGAAATTACACCATCCAGATTAGATATCAGAGTTGGCAAAATTGTGGAAGTTTCAAAACATCCTGATGCTGAGGCATTATATGTAGAAAAGATTGATTTAGGTGAGGAAGAGCCAAGAACTATTGTTTCTGGCTTAGTAAACTTTGTGCCTATAGAAGAGATGCAAAATAGAATGGTTGTGGTTCTGTGTAATCTTAAGCCAGCTAAGATGCGTGGTGTAGAGTCTAAAGGGATGGTGCTATGTGCTTCAGTAGATGAGCCAAAACAAGTGGAGCCTTTACTCCCTCCAGTAGACAGTAAAGTTGGAGACAGAATTGTTGTGGAAGGATTTGAGACTGGTGATCCGGATGAAGTTTTGAACCCCAAGAAGAAGGTCTGGGAAAAATTGCAAGTTGATTTAAAAACAAATGATAGTCTTCTTGCTGTATGGCAAGGTAATAAATTGATAAGCAAGTCAAGTGGTACATCAGTTACAACCAAGTCTATGAAGAATGCTCCTATTAGGTAGAATGATAAATTTACGTCATTCCATGCTTGTATGCATTTTCATTGCTGAAAAATGTTAATTTTTGAATTTATAAAATATGAAAATATAGTTTTTTTAATTTGTTTTTACTCCAATGCCATTAAACAAATGAAACCGATAGTTTGTTTACTTTTGCCATGCTTTTATCTACATTGAATAAGTATGAACATAATTATTACTATAATAATGATTTTTGTTTATCTCTGATGGAAAGTAGTAGTTTGAAACATTTTTTTTTTATGGTTAATATGCTAGCTTATAACAGCTCGCCTGATGCAGTGTTCAGCATCAATTAATTAAATAGTGCAGTTAGTTATATCAGTTAATTGTGTTGAAAAGTAATACTAATTATAGTAAAGATTAGTCCCTATTAATTATAATTATCAATAATTGCACTTTGCAATTAATTTATTTAAAGTTTGTCAAATTAATTGCACTTTGAAAATTAATTAGTGACATTTAATTAGTCTAAGTCATTTGGCACTGTATATGCTGCTGACAAATTATTTAACTTATGAATTCTCAACACAATACATGTGTGTAGGTTATTTGGCCTTTACTTCGAAAACATAATTAATTTCCGACGTAATTTTTGACCATTCAACTAATATGTAAGTAAGGGGTAACGAATCTGAATGGTAATAACGTCAGTTGAAACAAATAAAATAATCATGATAATTAGCCAATGTAAGAGCTTCGTTTACTTTTGCTGGCAAGGGGAGCGATGAGTTGTTAATTACTTAAAATCTGTTTGTGTAATACTAGAACTGTCCTTTTGCTCCTTCATTTAATTAAAATGTAATGAGACGATCAAGGCGCTTTCGATGGTAAGAGATAACGCATGCCCTTGGCTATTGTAGTGATACACAGAACTGTAACAAAACAAAATCCAGGACATCGCTGCTTTGGCACCCATTACTTTGAAACTTTAAATGGTCAGTCTCGACAGCCCCTTTAAGCATCTCAATACAGCTTTATCAAAATTAATTATTTTCATCATAGCAGTACCTATAAGCCTATTTCAAAAAACAACGTTCATTTGTTAATTTGCCTTGTTTACTACGAAAAGATCCGGCCTGACAAGAGCATGTATAAAATTATAAATGTATTGCTAGAAAGAGTTGTATTTAAAGCAGAGTTGGTAGGATCATATCAAATTTGATTAGGCAGAGAAGGGACACGGGGTGGTGCAGACGACCGTTATTACGTGTTAAAAAGTTTAAAGTTTACGTGTTTTGTTTTTGCAGCTCGAGCTCATAGTTGTAATTTGAATTCAATAAATATAAATAAAGAGCATGCGTATATTTCCTGTCAGGTTTCAAAACATTGTTAGTGGCGCTGTTCTAAAACAGTGCGATGCCAAAAAACCAGTGGTTCAAGTCAAGTTTTAGCGGGAACGCGAAAAGGTCATGTCATTGGCAGTATTGGCAAAATACAATGAGTTTAAAGAGTTTGAATCTTTAAATGAGTATACAATAAAATACCAGTACATCTTAGACAACTTATAAGATAGGATATAAGACCATAAGTAATGAACAACAAGTTAACGCGATTAAATGACTTGAACTTGAACTTTATTGTATTATTTTCTAAAACGAATCGTATGAAATAGTAGCGTTTTATTTACAAAATGTCGAAAGTGATGAAACATGACTTTTCGTGTTGCTTAATTCCATCCAAACTTGTGGTACAGTACCTACATACTTCTTTACTAGGGCATGATTAGATTTGACTAAGACTTACCTTGTATAAATTTTTCCTATAATACTTGAAAACAAACAAAAAGTTTGTTTCGTTTGTATCTTTGATTATTATATACCTGTCGATCAAAGGTTTGTACAAAATTATAAAAACTATCATAATAATAATTATGTATGTTATGTTATGTTATTATGTTAATTCAGGCCATACATTGTATTATATATGTGCTAAATTTCATAAAAACCGTTCTATAGTTTTTGCGTGAAAGAGTGACAAACATCTATCCATCCTTACAAACTTTCACATTTATAATACTAATAGGATAGGATAAATGATTTGACGCCGGCATAATGGACAAAATGTGTTGCCTTAAACAATTTTTTTTTTTTGTTAATTTGCCTCTTCGGGCAGGCTAAAGCTATAGAGCCATACTGCCTTGTCTTAAGTGTTATTTCTGCTGTATATTAGCTACAGTTATCGTCAAAGTCGTCTTTGTCAAGTCCAGTTCGTGTCAGTTAATTCCAGTCATGCGTTAGTAAAGTAGTGGCAACTTTACTATAAAGCTTCGATGGAGTTTTGGAAGCAACACGAAAACTCATGTTTCACCACATTATATCATTTTCCCACACTCGCGCTTGTAATTTTTGCCTTATACAAAGTGTAGGAGTTTTGGCGGGAACGCGGGAAGAGTCGTGTCGCTCCGTTGTATTTTTTTCCAAAACTAGTGTTTTGTCGAGTGTTTATGCATAAAAATGGTGGTGTTGTATTCATAAAGTGCCGAATTACAAGCGCGAGTGTGGGAAAATGATATAATGTGGTGAAACATGAGTTTTCGTGTTGCTTCCAAAACTCCATCGAAGCTTTGTAGTAAAGTTGCCACTACTTTACTAAAGCATGACTGGAATTAACTGACACGAACTGGACTTGACAAAGACGACTTTGACTAAAACTAGCTACGATGGCACTTAACTTTTGAAACTTGAAAATATATAATTACTTGACACTGGCAAATGCTAAAACGCGACGCCAAAACCAAAGAAAAAAAATAAATAAAGTGTAAGTTTCTTGACATCGACATCAATAATGACGTTGACATATTATTTCATACCATAGACTAAACTTTTTTCCTTTGTTTCTAGTTTTGCACATTTAAGGATTAAGTTATGACCGATTCCTTATTTTCAAGTTTTTGATGAAATCATTCTATACGACTCTGAATAACACTCACAATCTTAGAATTCAAGTAAAGCTGTCTAGATAACTGTTTTAGTGGTTTAGTTGTCATTTACGAAGGTTGTGGCAACTTTTCCAGAAGCTTCTATTGAGTTTTAAAAGTAACATAAAAGTACATGTTTCACCATATTTCCCTTCCCTCTCCTTATATCACGTTCCCACACTCATAAACTGAATAATTTTTGTACTTCATAAACATAGAAGTATATTTCTATGTTCATAAATAAAACACAACTATTTTACAAGCATTTATTTAACTTAAAATGTAGATATATAAGTAATTATGCTAAGATAATGAAAATTTCAAATACGTAATCAAAGGTTAACAAGTTGTCCGTTTCAAGATTTGCAAATCTCTTATTTAGATTAAATACATTGTTCAAAAAGTTGGTTACATGTAGAGTCGATAAAATAATGTAGAGCTATCTCGTTTTATTTTTAATAATTGAAAAGAGAGCGCACTTCATTCATTGGTATTCCTTGGGTTGGCGTCTCTACCAGTCGTTCCAATATTTATTTATAAATTGTCTAGATGGCGCTACTAGCTAGCTACTTTCAAATATAGTACTTGTGCAAAATTATAGATGGCGTTAAAACATAAAAAACGCGCGAATAAATTTGAATAGGGTAAGGGAAAAGAATATGTATTAGATTATAATTTTATTATTATGCCTATCATCGTCTAGATTGTTTGCCTGATATTATAATAGTCAGTTAAAACTTTTCAATTAATTATTTTAGTAATGCCGGATTCCTTGACAAATAAATAATTCGTTACCGTGAGATGAAAAAGAGGAATACTTCGTGCAAATCCTGTTTGCAATGGCAATATTTGAGATATTTTTTCCGTACTTACGTACGTACGTATACATATACGTACGTATACATACGCTGTCTTTTTTAGGGTTCCGTACTCAAAAAGTGAAACGGGAGTCTTTTTTTTTTTTCTTTAAATAGATCTACGTTTGGCCACCAACTCGCCTAATGCAAAGCGACGGTGTGGCCGAGGATGGAGCACGCTGATCTATTTAACTGATGACTCTATTTCTACGACTCCGCTGTCGATTTGGCTGTCTGTCTGTCCGTCTGTCACCAAGCTGTATCTCATGAACTGTCTAACTATCAAGTTAGACAGTTGAAATTTTCACAGATGATTTATTTGTGTTGCCGCTATAACAATGAATCTTTTAGCCGTTTTTATATATAAATAGTACGGAGTCCGACTCGAACTTGGCCGGTTTTTCAAATTTTATTTTTATGTAAAAGTAATGAGATGGACTAGACGCTCTCCTGATGGTAATATATAACACATGCCCATGATTGCAGAGGTAGGTACACAGAAATCAAAAACAAAGCCAGGGCACCGCTGCTTTGGTGGTAGTTGCTTTTGGTGGTTAGTCTCAATAGCCCCGTATACCTGTTAATTAAGTTTATATTCTTTTCCTTCTGTATTGTATAATTTTTGGTGTGTACAATAAAGAGTCAATCAATCATGATTGATTAATTAACTCTTTCATCAATCATCAATCAGTCTTTTGAACTTATATTAACTGAACAAATTTTTGTACTTTTTGTAATTCTTGTACGAATTTTGAGTTTCTCTAGTTGTATGACCAAAAATATTTTATTAAAATGTCGATTTTCATTCATAGTTATGTTTAAAAATAAACACCTTACAGTAGGTAAATCATATGCAGTGAATCTAAACACTGTTTAGTTCAACTGCAGATAGTAATTAAGTATGTAACAATTTCTTTATACCTACTATAGGTACGAAAATATTTAACTAGTAATCCATTTCTTTAGATTTTTTTTTATGTAAAAGGAAATGAGACGAACGAGACGCTCTCCTGATGGCCAGAGATAACGCCTGTCCATGACCATTGCAGCGATACACAGAACTTTGAGATTAAAAAAATATTACTACTGAAAAGTCGTTTTCAAATCAATTATGCATTTGGTTAGCCGCCTGCACACCTTTATTTGTTCTAAGGGGTTCTCCTAGGTATATAGAATCCGTTGATCCTATAGGTACATTATATTTTGATTACAAAAATATAAAACTGAACTTAATTTACTACATAAGTATATATAGTGGCTTCACTAGTTCTGTAAACATCATTCTCGAGTATTAGAGCATCTCTATAAAAAAAATTCAAAAGGCATCATAAAGATACAACTAATTAGAGGTAGGACATATATAGAACGCAGGCTTAGTAATATAATCTGAGAGCCGTTGGACAACCGTCGGACACGGAACCCAGATTACCATTTCCAGACACAAATTATTCTAAACGACAAAACTTAGTACCATACGAAACATGACTAAATAATAATACCCGAGTGCATCGCAGCTGAGTTCAACAATGAATGCACGCCGATAAAATTAGATATTCAATAACGGGAAGGGGGTCGAAGGTCCGCCATTTTGGAGCTTCGGAAATGAGCAAGGGGACTGAGCATGCGTACAACACAACCCGCACCCTGTTAGGCCGGGACCTCCGCAAGTGTATGTCAAAAAACACGTTATTCTTTCCCCTAATTCTACTAACCCAGTACGTCTTAATAAATGGGATATAACACGCCCTGATTTCTGGAAACATTCGCTTACAAAACAAGGACTTTTGGATGATAGACGTGATTGCAGCGATTCAACGGAACGATGTCAGAAATCGGCCGATCAGTGATTCATCAGTGTTTTAATTATTACAGACAGTGATAAGTGAACTACAATACGATCTTTTATGTCCTCTACTATGAGTACAATGCTTCAGTGATTGCAAAAACTGTCTTAAAGGAGTGTGAAAATAACGATGGGATGACACCTCATACAGATGGAAAAGGTTTGGCGTCGAGTTGGTCTCCATTCCTCCCGTAAAAAGAGGGATGGAAGCGGGACTAGCCAGGAGACAAGAACCGACACAAATACAGAGCCACTTCAAGAGGCAGAATACCAGAATATTCACACGCTGAGAACAGCTGACTTGATAAGACAAAGGCAGGGGGAAGAGAAGTCGACTTTACGCTCGTCTTATATTATCAGGAACGGGGATAACTTTATCCTGGTTGAGAGGAGACGTAGGAGGCGTCGGAGAAGTGGGACTCGAGCATCTTCGGGCAGTAGACATCACACGCCCCCAGTGGAAGAGACCACGCGGACGGAACAAAAGCGCAGGCCTCCAGCTCGATTGAAGTTGTTTGGTATACAATGGCCACTACACACAAGTGATTCCAGGTAAGTTATCATTTAAAATAATTTAAATGCGATCATGTTTGTAAACAGAAAAGCGGATGAAGTTCCGAAAACTAGTACAAGACGATTTAATAATTCTACTTTTACTGTGCGAGCCGCTAAATAATGGAATGTGGTGCCTGAGCAGTAGTCTAGGATACAATCTAGGTGTCATCAATACAAGTCGAAAGTGAATGATTTAGGCAAGCGTGCGTCTTCCCAGACGACATATTTATTTATTACGAGATGGTGGTCAAACATATATTTTAGAATAAGCAAGCATAATTTTTAATAGAAAGAAGAAAAAAAAGAAATAATTTATTGTAACATAACAACACACTAACAAATGAAAACAAGCTGAATAGTATAAAAACATCTATAATCCGACTGCGAATAAAATATATTTTTTAAACAATTTATTATTCCTTATTAAATTTAAACATAATTATAACTAGGTACAACATATTTCCATAGTACAAACTTTGCTCAGTTTGGGGTCAGATGGCGCTGTGTGTAATGTCCTACGATATTTATTAATTTATTTATTTTTATATTTTTGTAATCTCCATTTTAATTTCCTTTTTCTATATACTATTATAAAGAGGAAAGATTCGATTGTTTGATTGTTTGTATTGAATAGGCTCCGAAAATATAATATTAAAAAAAAGAAAAGTGTCTTTCATCACATCCACATGTTTGCTTATTTGGTAATACGTGATTTAAAAAAAAACCTATGTTAAACCTTATTTAGGTTTTATCATAGTTTGTACAGATTCTTTCACGTTTTTCTGGTAACCTGGTATCTATTATCTAGATAATAATCGTTTAATTTCCACAACAAAAGATTCAATGATTGCTTCCTACAATATTTTTAACTAGCTGAATGGCCGGTATTTCGGGCCCGGTTCGGTAGTGCTTTTGTCCTCGCATATACCTACGTATATAGGTACATGGGTATATAGTATATAGTATATACATAGGTATATGCGATATAGTAGATACACAATAGCTGCGGCGCGCGGTGGTTACACGGTGTTCCCAGATGAACACTATTTCTATTATTTTTTCGGGATAAAAGGTAGCCTATGTGTTAATCCAGGGTGTCAGCTACCTCCATACCAAATTTCATTAAAATTGGTCCAGCCGTTTGAGTGTGAAGAAGTCACAAACATACAAACACACTCACAAACTTTCGCCTTTATAAAACAGTTTGAAGTATCACGTTCATTTAAAAAAGGGATCCTTACATCTGTTCGTAAGTTATGTGTTTATTAACGAAGCTAAAAAAAAATCTATAAAATTTTATATTTTTGAAACACAGTATGTAAACGATGCAAAGTGAGCTTTCGTTTAGTTTTTTAGCCCTAACCCGAGATATTTCTATAGATTGACATTTGACGTGCCCCATCCTTAACCACACGTGAGCATCGTAAAAATAATAAAAACATGATAAACGTTAGGTACCTATACATGTTTTCGGCAAGGAGTTTTCCTTGAATAGAGAATCAGGGGCCTGCTGTCTTCATATTCGGAAGCGTTCCTCTTAGGTACACTTTGTGTAGGCAAACTTAGCAGTGCTCGAAATGGACCGGAACACACCGGAACACCGTTCCATTTCGTGAAACCACCGTTCCGTTTCGTAAAAGTTTTCCTTAAATCGTTCTGGTTTGACAAAAAAAGCGAAATTGTTGAACTATTGCGGAAAATGTTATAATAAACATTAACATTATTATCTTAAAACAAAAATCGAGAGGTTCACTTTATTTCATTTGTATTCAAGTAGATACTCTTAACTTTCTTACAATACCTGTCGGAAGCTTTGGAGGGAAATGCGTTCCGGTTCGTTAACAATTCCAAGTCGACCACTGCCTACAAGACAATTAGTAAATTTACTATGAAAACTGACTTGGTTTTGAGAAAGTAGCCACTACTCAGTAAGTATTACAGTACTTAGTAAATGCATCTACAACTATCCAACTGCCTACCTAAATACATTTGTATTTACTTATTCTACAGCAAATTAAATGTTTGTTTCATTCCCCTCGTATATCATTAGCCCCTTTACGCCACTCCAGTTTAAGTCCGTGCTAAGCTCTACCTACGATAGGAAAACACGCTTGAATTTACATCTACTTAGTACCTACGTATATAGATAATTTTACTTTACAGGTAGTTTTGCGTGTAATTTGAACCTTATCTAGGTTATTTACCTTCATCCGTTAACCTTTATATCTTTTAAAACATATTGGTGAGATTCATAGAGTTAGGTTATCTTATATAGTAGTTATTTTCACTTTTAAATCGTTTTAGTTTTAATAAAAATGAGGACTTAATAATTAAAACTATACCAGCCAGCGAGGAAATGCCGCCAGTTTGATGGGTTGATGGGTACGTTTGCGGCGGGCTCGACCGGTGGACCTAGTTTTTTTTGACATGTATGACCTATATTTTTTATTTTGTTACATACACGGACAATCATTAACTTTAAACATATTTCGATTAAATTAAATGTTAAACTATACCTGATTTAATAGCTTCCATATATCTTTCACATCGTAACGCCCGAATTAAATGAGGATGCCGGAACACACCGTTAGGTGTTTGGCGGCAGATTTTTCTACTTGAGGGTGGTAGCTAGCCAGCCGAGTATTTTATTTTATTTTTATTTTATTGATATAGGTACAGTTACAGACCTTAGGCTACTTAGTATATTATTATGTAATGTATTATTATATAATTAAGATATCATAGTGAGCCTAAGGCCCAATTACAACTATACACAACTTATATGTAAATATAAACTGACTTATGTGTTACTATTTAAATAAGTAATACAAATTTATTGGAAAGCTTTACAGACACTAAGCTTAAAGGAAAAGAAGTTACATGAGAATATGTCTAGTACTAGAAAGTACCCTACCACCATGCTATGGTTTCCTCTCGATATATTCCTTCACCGGCAGCTCAAGCTCATTGTTGGTGTTTGGCGCTTACCACTCATCATCGCTTCAAAAAGTACCTACTACATACTTTTACTTTTCAGTAAGGGGAATTTTATTTGGAGAATTCCATAAAAGTTGGAAGTGCTTTTGACTGAGTTGCCATGATTATTTATCTTATACATATTTTGTATCTTAAATGTAGGAGAAATTATAGCTTGTTCTGCTTTGGTTGGTGGTCAAGGTTCTAGGGTGTACGGTGCCGCGTAGCCCTTGCGTATCATCATCAAATACCTACCTTTCAAATTCTGCTTTCGCATTCCAGGCACACCTCGATTACACGTCGGTTCTGCCGTGGTAGAAGATCCAGGGAGGACAACGAGCTCTACCGGTCCAACAGCTTCAAATTCGAGCGATTTGCACGAGAGACACCGGCGGATGAGTTTGCAACTGGATCCCAGGTAAGATTATACTTGGTAGTAAAACTTCTTAGCAGAAGGAGGTATCAAGTATTCTGCTGCCAAGTGATGTTGTATTTATTTAATTTACAACAGACTACGCATGGGTCGCATGGACGGTCTCACCTGATATTCCTATCAAGTGATGATGTTGCTGAAGATGGAGCACGATTGCTCTGGAAGTGCCTATTCACGGGTTATATTTCATTAGAAAAACAAACTTTTTACATGTGTGTAGACATTCTTGTGATCTCGTTTGTACTTATGTACTGCAGCTAATTAAATTATTGAGATTAACTATCGAATGTCTCAAAGTAATGAACACTGCTTTAGCGTTTGCTTTAGGAAACTTAAAACGTTACACAGTATCGGGTTTGCCTACCAAAAAATAGCTCAACGCGGCTAAAGAAAAATCAGAAATAATACCAAAACAGTTAATTATAATAGTTACCTACCTACTCAACAATTTTTACCGACCAATATAATCCGACCTGTATAAAGTGAGACCTAAACCGTAGACTTCAACTCAGCCAGCTTGTAAGGACGTGATAGCATGCACTTCCCACTGAAAGGTTACCCACTTATCTAGATGAGCCATCTTCGTTTACAAAAGGTCCTTAGAAAGTCTGTCGAAAGGCTTCCAGACTCTATTGAACTTTTAACAAGGTAGTCGGCACCTAAGCGTGATGATGGGACGACAGTCAGTCAGTCACGCTACTGTAGTACATATGGCGCAGCAATTTGAATATTTTGGCTTTCTATGTCGTACTTGATTTTTAATATGCTTTCAATCTTTTTATAGCGATGACGTCATAAAGTAGGTTGAATTTACGTATTGCCCTTGCCATGTAAAACAAAAAAGTATGTAGAGCTATTTTGACACAATTTAACTTTGACATGAAGTAAACAAATCTTATACCATAGCCTCATAAAAGCGATATCAGAGTCCGAGTTACGTTTAAAGTAAAATAATTCAGATATTTATATCAATAAAGCGAAAAACAACGTGCATGGAAGAGGTTATCATAGCTGCCGTTGACTTGATATTGGATAGATTTTTTTGATTGCCATTGCTTTTTTTATGCACTGAAAGTAGCCTTATACTATACAACCGTCTATGTGACGTCATTAGAGGTCAATTGAAAATCAAGTTTATGTTATCTATTTTATTAAAATAAACCCCATCTCATAGTTTTAAACGTAAAAATAATGTACAGGAATGTAATATTTCAAAATGGTTTTGGAATCAGTAAAGTATTTTTTCCTTTACATACCGAATTCACGCTATTACAGAACGACGACCTGTTTTTAAAAACAGAGCCGTTTTGTAATCACTAATCAGAAATATTTATTGGAAATAAATGTTATAATGTTACAGGTAAGTCACTTGTTACAAAAAAATCTTATAGGTACTTAGTTAACTACACTTTGTATAAATGAAGCTATGTAATTAATTATTAAGTTGATAACAACGAACATACCTACTTCTATTTCTATTTATAGTGCAGGTTCCGTTATGTGTTACACACAAATAAGGATTCCGAGAACGTCATTGACACAACTATTTATAAAATAGATTGCTTTCAAAGAAATGTGTAGGTGTTTTTTGTTAACCTACCTATTTTATATACTTAAATCAGTATTAAATGATGTTCGTTGATATTGGTATAGCGCATAACTTGAATGGCTGAACCATTTGATTCTTTTTTTTAAATGGTCGTGTTACTTCGAATGAGCGTAATTTAACAAAGACCGAGCTCAACCGTAGCTACCAGATGTGCGTAGGGCTTCCTACGCAAATGTTCGGTTGTTGTGAACAAATAAATCAATTCTTATTTTCATCTTCTATTTGTACTTCTGAAAGTCGATGTGTGTGTGTCGTGACCAATTTTGATGTAATTTTCAGGCAATCTTCAAATTAGCCCCGCAGGCAATCCAGTCAAGTTTGGTAGCGTTCAGATCATCATAAGTGCACCCGTGTAAAGCCGGGGCAGGCCGCTAGTATTTAAATAACGAAAATTTAATGACTACCAAATAATAATAAAATTACTTCAATATTTCATAAAAATTTGTAAAAGCGCCATCTACCAAGAACTGGTGGAACTAGCACCTGTTCTTATTGGCAACTTTTGTAACAATCATGGCGTTTGGACTAAAACTGACACACGTTTCCTTGAAGCTGATATTTTTTCTGTTATGTCGAGCGTGGATTTATACAGATGTCGCTTTAGCAATTTGAAAAATAAAGTAACTACGTAAGTTTGTATTTATTTAATTTAGTTGACAAAAATTATTATTATGTCGGCTTTTCTATTGCAGACTATTAGACAAGGGCAGCAACCCTTTTTGTAGGTTTAGGTTTGTCAACTAGTCTTTAAAATTCTGCTTTTATAATACGACTGTAAGCAATTTTAATTTGCGTTTTTATCTAAATTTGACTATATGTTAAAGTACCTATGTTAAAGAACTTCGTAAAAGAAAGACCGTTACGAAAAAGTCGTTTTTTAAGATTTGATAAGAAATTTAATTGAAACAACTGGAATACGATACGGCCATAATAAGACTATTTGAGTTTTTGGAAGTCAAAATTGGGTTCAGTTCTCTTACTTTTCGAGTAATGTAAAAAATTAGTACCTTCTACTATTAATAAAAATGTACTAAAATGTTCAATAACGCTGTAAAAATTGCGTTTCCTCATCATCAATCTAGTTAAGTCCACAGCTGGATTTAGGAATCTCCTACTGCATGCTGCACTGAACGCTCGATCTTCGGCTTTTTGCTTATTGTTGGGATTAGAACCCACGCCCTTTGGCGTGTGAACCGACTAACCATCAAGCTATCATCGTTCTAAAATATAACATTAATTCCTTAAAATTTGAATCAGTAAAGTTGTCAAAAATAACTTTTGGAGTTTTAATTGTTTTTTGACTAAGTTGCCAGACATACCTCTTTGTATCTCAAATGTGGGAGAAATTATTGCAAGTTCCGCTTGTTTGGTGGTCATAGTCCCCTAAACTAGAGGGGCCCGATGCACGGCACCGCCTAGACCTGGAGCTACGTCACGATTTAGGACCGCCCCTTACCTAAATAGGGCGCGCAAAGAGAATATTATTTTTTAAAATATTGTATTTTCTTGCGTTTGACTGCCATCTCGCCTGATGCGGTCTATGGTGGAGCACGCTTGCCTAGAAGCGTGCGGCCAAGCACCTAACGGTGTGTTCCGGCAGCTTCACTTGAGAGCCAGTTCCATTCCAGGCCAGGTTTGTTTACCATCTTCGACCACACCGTTTGGGCTGTGGTCAAATACCTAGCATTAAAACCTAAAAAAAGACATTAACATGTATATCTGCCGAATTGCGTAGCAGTTTATACGCCGAGAGTTAAAGGGTATAAAACCTATTAAAAAAAATGAATTGCCTGTATTAGTTCACAAGTACCTACTTCCTATAAATACCTATGTGGGAGGAAAATTATCGAACTATGTAGGCAGGGTAACCGACTCCCTATTTATCACACGTTGGTATGAAAATTGCCATGTTGAATATCCTGTCTACACCAGGGGTGGCCATGTAGCCCGTGGGTCGTATTGCGACATAAATTGTGGACACCCGTTGGTGGGGTGGACATTAATATCTTTGTCCTATCAATTACTGGAGCGACGTGGTCACCCGATCGGGCAATATTTTGAGATGAGTTGAATGAACTTCAAAAATGGTTTCTTATTAAACTCATATTTAAATATATTGCTCTCCCGTCATGAATCAAGTTTTCGCTTCGCTTTTCTCTCATTTGTAGCATGAAATCGTTCAAGTGCTATACGATTTTGTCTTTTACTACATACAATATAAGAGATTGTTTTACTAAGTCGAAAGATGCTTATTGTATTCATCATTATCGACAACTTTTATATTTTTAGGGTTCCGTACCTCAAAAGGAAAAAAGTAGCCTATATAGGATCACTTCGATGTCCATCTCTCTGCCAAGACCCTAGGGAGCGTCTTAGGGATGCCTGAAGGTATGAAGTTGAAATCAATTTCAAATACTCAGGTATGCAATCCCTTGAAGCTGTGAAAAACTCAAAATACATACTAAGTCATCGCAAGCAAAAGATACGGCTGTTTATACAGCAATTTTTAATTGACATTTGATCATTTTGATATATTATATTGAAATTTCGTTGTAGCTATTGACATGTGTTATGATTTTGAAATTTTTAATGTTATTTTTAAGTTTGAATTTAAATATAACCTGTAATTTTGGTACCAATAAAATACTGTTACTGTACTGTTAATGTTTGTCTCTGTTTGTTAAAAAATAAAATCATTTTCTTTCTTTCTTTCTTTAAAAATATTTGTGTTTGTATTTATAACTTTAGTTCTCTGGCGACTCTCACAGCTGGATCGGTTTACAAATTCAAAGTCGCAGTGTCAGTGTTTCTCTTTGGGATCCGGAATGAAGAAAAGCGATACCTACTACCGTTTTGTAAGTTGCCAAGTCATCCGGAAACTGACTGTATCGACCGTGATAAACTAAAGGGTTTAGATAACTTTATACCCGGCTACAGAATAAAAAAAAACATATCTAGTCAAAGAAAAAATGCAGCTTATGTCACCCGGAGCATAAGCACGAATCGATTGACACCTCAATCATCAAAATCGAATGAGTCCTTTAGGCGCTACGGTGGTACTTTTTTTATACAGCGCCATCTTTATCCTAACCAGCATCGAAGCTTATACTATGGAAGTCAGATAACTGATAGAATCCTTATATAGTTTTATTTTTGTAAAGACATACTTATAATACATACAGCACAGCCAGACATAGAACAAACATATGTTTATACCACAATGTTTGTCCTGGGTGGGAATCAAACCAACGCCAATGAATCAACAGGGCTGTCAAGTCAATACATACAAACATACATAACTGCTTAAAACAACACTTTTTTCAGTTTTGCCGTAGTCGCATGGTTACGTTTCGCATGGTGGTAGGGTACTTTCTAGTACGCGGCTGGCTAGCTACCACTTTCAAGTTAAAAATTTGCCGCCAAGCATCTAACGGTGTGTTCCGGCAGCCTCACTTGAGACCCAGATCCATTCCAGACTTTGTGTGCTCCATCTTCGACCGCGCCGTCACTTAACATCAGGTGAGCTGTGGTCAAACACCTAGCATGTCAAAACATATTATTATCATTAAGTTGGGGTTTAAAAAAAAAACGAACAGAGCAAGAACAAACAAAGTCATTTTTGCCCTGTTGTAACAATTTCCCCCCAGAGTTATCTGATCAATATTGGAACTAGCCCTAAAGCAAAATATAAATCACATTTCGCACTGCGTGGTGCGAGATCACCTCATCAACATACTAATGCCATACGACAGCTGTTCGGGGGGCATACTATTGTTTCCAGCATTATTTTTAACCCACGTATTAGCTTTACGAATAACTATGGAAATAGTACATTGTTACCGTTTTTTTTTTGTCCAGGGAAAATACTTTGCGTATACCACCGGCCCTGGGGCGGGCACGGTGGTTATGTGGGACTCTCCTCCTAATGACGGCCTACCCACTAAAACCCCTGGAGTGTTCCACCTCGGCGCTTTGTGTCGAGGCTGCGGGCACGCTTTCGCACTCTACCGCGGCCTCGACAGCGCTTGTCCTCTCGGACACCACCTCGGAGCCCAGGCTCCCATGCCACGAAGACGATGTGTCGGAACACCAGACACATCGTCATCCACCTCGGATACCTCTACCGAAAAGAACGTCAGACGGCAGTACATTGTTACCCTAGGGGTGAAAGTAACTTATTTAGTTCTGCTTTCCCGCCTACTTCTTTTTCTGTGGCCGGCCAGCCATTCAGGCATTGTTTTTATTTAATCTACTTACACTAATTATAAAGAGGAAAGATTTGATTTTTTGTTTGTTTGCATTAATAGGCTCCGAAACTACTGGAAATATCTTAATAATTCTTTCATTATTAGAATGCTATATTATCCGTGATGGGCATAGACTATATTTTATTTTAAAAAAAAAACAGTTAGGGATCCGTATGGAAACTTCAATAATGTAAGTCAAGTTGTAAAAAATTTACCGGAAAACCCCTCTTATTACTTAGCATGCGTTGCGAAAACTGTTAACAATATAATAAAGTGACGTTTTATAGAGCAAATTGACAGCTACAAATAAGTCCGCAATTTCATATGTTTAACTATTACAGTTGTCATCTACATTTATTTCTACACTGAAAGATTTGACCGATCTGAATAATTCTTTTGTCATTAGAATGCTACACCATCACTGAGCGACATAGGCTGGCTATATTTATATTGTTAATCGAGTTTTGTTTTCCCGTGCGAAGCCGGGGTGAGCTGCTATAAATAATCTACTATATAAAATAAAATATCTTAAATTAATACTGTTTACAAATTTATATCAATAACTTAATCTAAAAGTCCGTCAGAGAAGGGATATGTGGCCAGAATGCTGGCAGCATTGCCACGCTGGAGGGCAATGCTAAGATTCTGACCAAAGTAGATGCAAGTATTCTGGTCACCTGAAGCCTCCTCTAAACGTTTGGCCAGGTCCCCCGATATAGATCGAGAGCGGCCGGCCCCCACGGACCTAAAGTTTCAACCCCAAACAGCACAAAATAACTCTGTCTAAATATCTATGGAAAAAATGTGTTTAGCGGAGCAAAAATATGAGAAATAGGTACGTAGAACATTGTGTTTCGTACGATTCATTTAATAAAAAATAAATAATAATTAATTGCATTATTAAAACTGTTGCGTTATAAAAAAGAGGACAACAGTACCAATAAATAAAGCTTTATGGGTAACCTTTAAATAGTTTAATTAAAGTATACAAACCACATAATTACTCAGAAAACGTAGGTACTTAAGTATTTTTTTAGAAGCTTTTGTTTGGAATACGTGTAGCTTCAGCAAAAAATGTGTAAATCATGCAAAAATCGTGTTTTAAAAACAATTGTTTCAGATATATCATGAAACATATCATATCACTAGCTGCGCCCCGCGGTGTTACCCGCTACATGTTTTCGGAATAAAAAGTAGCCTATGTGTTAATCCAGTGTCTCAGCTACCTCCATACTGAATTTCATCCAAATCCGTTCAGTAGTTTTTGCGTGAAAGAGTAATAAATATCCATCCATCCAAACTTTCACATTTATAATATTAGTGGCATAAGGAGAGAGTAGGATATCATAAAACATATTTTTTAATTTTACCATTACTATCTGCAGCGCTTTAAGCGTGATTCGTGCAAATGAATAAAGCGAATGAACGCAAAAACAATTTCAAGCAAACAAAAAGCTATGTTGAAATGAACTCTTGAAAATCTAAAGTCTGAACTACCACTATTTCCATATGAGCAAACTTGAAACATTTCTGTGCCGCCGTTGCCTCGTTCAATTTTTCATGCGAATATTTTCTACAAACGCTTTCGTACATACGATTTCAAAGTTATACGAGAACATGTTGGGACTTTTGTATGAGTTTGGTAAATAGTTGTTATTCTTTAGCTTCGCGAGTTGTTCGCTTTATCCGTAAAGATTTGTCGCTATGAAGGAGCCGAAAAGTCTAGGCTCCAAAGCAACCTTAATCATATTCAATGGTAAAACCTACCACGCTTACCACTGAGCTATCATCGCTACAAGAATCTTTCTATTGGTGGAAACTGCATTAACATCAGTTGCGTAGTTTAAAAGTTCTAGGCGTACAGACGGCGGGAAGCGACTTTGTTTTACTATGTAGAGATGATTTCTTCTTTAAACTACTTTCAGTAATTCTGTAGACATGTGCTCAAAACATATTACATACCTATATAATACAATTTACGACCTGATTATACGTACTAGTCTTGCATATTCAATTTCGAGAATAATAAAAGTAAACGATAGTCAAATGTATGAAAAAAGCAGTGTTAATTCCCAGGGACGATGTTCCATTATCCATACCTTTTTCTAGCGTTTACCTTAATCTCGTAAATTAACATGCAATCCCCTCTGTTTATATAGGAATACATAAATAGGCATAGTGGTCCTTACTCACCTAAATGCATACCTAGCCAACTTACCAACAGCAATAATAGCAAATCTCAGCCCCCCTTCAATCGCAGCCTTCACAATACCTATCAGGGGGCGTCAGCATCGTCATCAGCGATTAATTAGTGGAAAATGAACATCGCACGACGTTTTCAATTACAGCGGTAATGCGTATAGCGTAAATACGGAGTTGATTAAAGTCCGATGGGACGAGAACGCAACCCCTTATCTGGTTAAAAGCATTTAAAAAGTGCCGAATAGATTGCAAGTTGCATTGCAATTGCTGGATTTGAATGGTTTTTAAATTTCGCTGTGTTTCTGCATCCTCCTAAACTCTGGAGGTGAAAGTATTGGGCGCACATTCCAATTCCCCAATTCACAAAAAGTTAGCATTTTTTTTTGTGAAAAATAATGAGATGAACGAGACGCTCTCCTGATGGTAAGAGATAACGCCTGTCCATGACCATTGCATCGATACACAGAACTTTAAGTGACAAAACAAAGTCCAGGGCATCGCTGCTTTGGTGCTCATTACTTTGAGATTTTCGATATTTAGCCTCAACAGCCTAGTAATTTCTAATTAAGCCCAGTTAATAGCTAAATAAATAACATTGAATACGTGTCATGTCCAGTCGTATAACAGTCACACATGGTTTAAAATACAAGAAATGGTTTAAAATACGCTTTGCAACCTCTGGACGTTTCGAATTGGAAAATCTTAAATTTCGTCGTAAAAATATAACAAATAGTTTGAAAATGTTACTTCCGCATTTGATTTTATAATATTTTCCGGAATACAATTGAGTACTTGTATGAGCTTTACGAGTTTTTATAAAAAAAATATATTCGCATAAAAATTACGTCTTAGGGCTTCCGAACTATAATTTGCGGAAAATTGATTTTAAAGCTTGAATACTTCTTGTGAAAAATGAATGTGTGTTATTTTATCAGTTTAAATTCAATAGCGTAACAGATTTACACACGGACTCAATTTATAAATACGTTAGCACTAATATTCTAACATAATCGATTAATATTATAAATCTGTATTAAAAATTAGATGTTTGGAAGGATGTTTATTATTCAATCACGCAAAAACGGCCGAACGGATTTCGATGATTTGGCAAACTACAGTTTATTACCTGGATTGAAATATTGTATACTTTTTATTTTGGGAAAATGTCAGGTTCTTGTGGGAATATCCAAAAATTAACTACAGGACGTATCTACTTGAAATTTGGTATAGAAGTGTCTTACGGAACATTTAAACGAAGTACGCCATTCCACATAAGACAGGTGCGCGGAAGAAACAGTCGAACGAGACCTCCACACATCTATGATATGTGGGGGGCACTTTTGATATTAGTAGGATAATGCCGTAATTTTCAAAATATAAAGCATGTTAGTTATTTAAGGACGGTTACGAATCCGCACAGAATTCACCAAAAATTAAATCCGTAGGAAGCCAAAAACTGGTTATACAGCAACTTCGCTTAAACACCATACCCGAGGGAGATACAATCAAAAAATCTACAGTTTTACTGGACACTATTGAAAAAAGTATTTTCAACCTTGTTGCTGTGTCTTTAGTGCATATCACTGTAGAGTTCTTTAAAATGTCTTAAGAGATACTCGAAATTGAACCTAATAACAATGAAATTAACGCCTACAAACTAAGTTATAGAAACTGTTATAGCAAACAATCAAAAACTCTAGTTTGCAGTCAAAAATTAGTTACTTAAAATTGAGTCTTATATAATTTGGTTAAATACTTATTTAGTAGATACCATTTCTAGACCTAGGAATTGAGACGAGGTAAATTGATATATCCGACGATGTGAGAATTGGGTTTCTTTCTGAGACCGTTAGACAGACAAAAGATTGTGTGAAAAGATAACGTCATGTTGTTAATAAAATGAAATATTTTAATTTATTAAGAGGATCAGAGAAATGATAAATTTATAGTCAGCCTTGGTTTATTTTGGCACC
The DNA here is from genome assembly GCA_905404145.2 of Biston betularia. NCBI lineage: Eukaryota > Metazoa > Arthropoda > Insecta > Lepidoptera > Geometridae > Biston > Biston betularia. The sequence continues at coordinate 6,618,214 of FR989877.1, forward strand.
ATAAAGTAGACATACAATTTAATTAGCGGTTTTTTAATCCCATGTTTTAACAGACTAGATGTTTTTTTTTTTATGGTTGACAGGCTAGGTATTTGACCACAGCTCACCTGATGTTAAGTGAAGGTGTGGTCGAAGATGGTAAAGCACACCTAGCCTGGAATGGAACTGGCTCTCAAGTGAGGCTGCCGGAACACCAGTTGTTTGACCGTCAATGCTATGGCGTTTGACACGTCAGTCTGCAACTTAGTTTATCATCTTAATTTCAATACTACCATTCTTCGTCATCATTGTTTCCTGAGAGATATAATCTAAGACTTTTCAAGGTTAGAATGGATAGGTATCTCCTAAGTTTGCGTGCTACATCATCGCTTACCAACAGGCGAGCTGGTAGTCAAACCCGGTAAAAAAAACTTATCAATTGTTTCTTTTTCTAAGACAGTATATCCTTACAACTTTGAAAATCAAAGTCAAAGCCTTCCAAATAAACCCGGCGCTGTCGCACATTTGTTTGAACATCTCGTGTAAATTGATTCCTACGATATTGGTAAAGTTTGTTTCGCCAAATCCCTTGAAAGAAGGCGAAGGGAGCCCAACATTCCTTTGCTTGTCCTCGGATATTTGGCCTCGCGTGTCCTTATAAATCACATGTTTCGAACTTGCTTTTAAATAACGAGGGTGTTTTCTGTACAGTTTTTATTTTAATACTATTTATAACTCTTAAAATATTTTTATATTGTTATTGGTTTAATATAGGTACCTATAGCGTGCTACATCTTAGACTGCACTAGTGTTTTTTTTGTTGGCGTTTGACCACACGCTGTCTAATGTTAATAATTAACGGTGTGACTGAAGATTGTAAAACCGCCTCGTCTGGAATAGAACGGACTCTCAAGTTGGTAGGCGCAACACACCGCTAGGTTATTCTCGGCAGATTAACAACTTGAAAGTACCCAACCACCATGCTATCGTTTTCTTGGGATGTTTTCTTTTACCAGCAACTCAATTCATTGTTGGGATTTGAACCCCCGCCCTTCAGCCTATACTTTCCTTAAATACCAACCTCCTATTTAATTAGAAGGATTCTCGCCATAACATGACATACCCAATATCTAAGTAGGTAGATACTTGATATTTGGTAAGGACCCCTTCTCAAATATCTCTCAACACGACAATACCGCATTTACCTAATATTAGTGGTACAATACACGATAACGAGCAAACTTTAATCGTTTTGCCTGAAGGGGTGTTGAATAGTTCAGTGATTAACAGTCGATAAAATTGAATAGTTTCCCATAATGCTAAAATGATTACGAAAACTAAAGCTTGTGCGAGACGGTAAGGTCTCCACCGAAGCGACCTGTTGTTTTTTTTATCTGTAAATAATATTCAAGTAATTCAGTGGTAAGAAATTACTTACTTCAGTGGCCTTAATAAAGTTCGCTGCAATGTTCATGGTCATGTTTTATCTTTTACCATCAGGAGAGTGTTTAGTTAATCTCGAAAACTTTAGATAAAGAAAAATACTATCACTAAATATTGTATAATGAAGTCAGCGTATGTCTGTTTGAAAGAGCTACGTGTATGAAAGATATTATTATGGCTGCCGTTGACTTGACATTGACAGATTTTGTTTAGGTTAGCCATTGCTTTGTTAGGCACTGAAAGTAGTCAATTAAAAGTCAAGTTTATTTTATGTATTTTATTAAAATACACCCCATCTCATAATTTAAAGTAAATATAATGTACAGGAATGTAATATTTCGAAATGGTTTTGGAATACACTACACTACAGCGACAACTTTCTACTTATTGTTATTGTTAATTATATAGTCTTTATTTTTTATTTGTTAGTGTTTTGTTGTTGTAGTGTTGTGTGTGTCAAAATAAATGTTTTCTTTCTTGCTTTAATAGGTAAAGTTTTTTTTCTTTACATACCGAATTACTTACGTCGTCTATCAATAGTTTATAAGAAAGATATCATTCATAGAGAAGCACCTTTCTACCTTTACCTACTTTTTCATCAAAAAATATGGCTTTCTCAAAATAGACAAAAGTTTTTACAAAAGAAAAGTTTAGACAACGAACGCTAGAGACCATTTCATCAAACAACTGTGGGAGCTGAAAGTGCAACGTGAAATGAAAGAGCTCTCGTCGCCGACAATCGGGATAGAGAGAAATACCCCGATAACTGTGCTGTGAATCAGTCGTCTATGGGCTGAGCTGAGAGCAATGCGTGGAAACACTCCGCTGTGTTATTGAGATAAAAATTCTATGTATTTTTTATTTTCGAACTTTGATTCGTACCACCCTCAAGTTGAAAATCTGCTACTAATATGGTTGCGACATAACATCAGCTAAACTGTGGTCAAATTTAAGTTGTCAGTAAATTAAAGTATAATTAAATATTAATGTAACCTATTAAGTTAACTTAGGATTAACGTTGAACAAGAATCGAATTTTTTCTATTAAAAAACATAGTTTTTAGGGACATATAGTTTTTTTTGCAAAAATATAACATATGTTATTTTTCTCATACACCTGATACATGAAATAAATAACTTCGCTCTATCAAAACCAAATCCAAAGTTACCTCTATTTCAAATGCAGAATCCATTTTACGACTAATTCCAATTTATAGATGTAGAGTTTTCCATCTTCTCGAATACCATGTAGAATCCTACTAATATTTTAAATGTGAAAGTTTGGATGGATGAACGAATTTGGATTGAAATTTGGTATGGAGGTAGCTGAGACCCTGTATTAACACATAGGCTACTTTTTATCCCAAAAACATGTAGCGAGCACATGCAGCTAGTATAAAATAAGAAAAAAAGCCATTCATAGATACTCACAAAGTTTCTTTCTGGGCGCATACGACCTGCCGCCGCGTCTTTGATCTTGCTGTGGCATTACTATTTACATATTTTTCTCCTGTCCCACTATTTGCACTTTGATGTCCTTCATGTCGTTTGAATCGATCTGATTTGATTTTATATTCTTTACATATCTCAATGTAATTTGCACGTGTGTATTTTTAATGTAAGTAGACGATTTTATTAGATGGTTTTGGTTGGTTGAAATTTACTGGTGGCAGTGGATTTGGGCATTTGGTTTGTTTCTGGAATTTCATACTTATGTTGTTTTGTGTAATATGCGTGCTATATTAGGAGCGTATAATAAGTTTGTATGAAAATTTATTTTTAATTTATAAATTTGAATTTTATTTTCGTAAATAAAGCTTACTATTTTGGCCTTGGCCTTTATATTGTGTTTTTATCCGACTGTCCAAGAATGACGGTAAAATTTTAAGGCAGGACTTTTAAAGTTTTACTATGAAAATTGACATGGTCTTAACACAATTTTGTCAAGCATTTGCCAACATTTTTTAAATAATATTTCTATTAATATAGGTACAAGATTTAAAAAAATAGGCTTTTGTTTGACCTTATCTCGCCTGATGTTAAGCGAAAATGCAGTCTACGATAGAGCAAGTTTTTTTTAATGTAAAAAGCAATGAGGCGACTGAGACGCTCTCCTGATGGTAAGAGATAACGGCTGTCCATGACCATTGCAGCACAGAACTTTGAGTAACAAAACAAGTCCAGGGTATCACTGCTTTGGCGCTCATTACTTTGAGACTTTCGATGGTTAGTCTCAACATCCCAGTAATTTCGCTAGCTGAAGTGCCCTTCGAACCGGAACACAGTAATGTTTACACACTACTGCTTAGCGGCAGAATAACTAGTACTGCGGTGGTACCTACCTAGACGACCTCCTGCTAAGGAGATCTACCACTAAGTAACCAAAATTTAAGCTTACATAAAAGAAACCGATTCACTATATATATATAGAAAACATTTAGATAATTCACACAAGATATAAATAGATCTAGCTTACAAAAATTCTACAATTGCTGTCTGAAGATTTTTATTCGAAAGCAAGATAACAATAGGCTCACTTTAGACGGTGGAAGATTCAACATGTAAGCTGTAGAAAATATATTTATCAAATTTCCTTCCGTCTGGCTCGTACAAAAGCGAATGCGACGCCTTATGATTAGAGGATACAACATGCATGTAGGTTTCACGAGGAACGATACCATTTCTCGTCGCGACGCAATCAACTGTGTTGATTGTAACTTTGAAAAGAAGGCCCATATATGTAGATATTTCCAAATGCTTACGTTTCTAAACCATACAGTGAAGGATTGGAACAAGTAGTTGGCTTGTTAAAGTAGGTCTCTAGTCAGAGGTTCTTAAACTTATTTCATCTACGGCCACTTTGAAAATTAATTATTTTTCAGCGACTTTTTTTACTGTATTACATCTTAAAAAGCACAATGACATTCATTACTTTATCTAATTTAATTATAGAGTGCCATATTAGTCTGACCTGGTGTTTAAGCTTACATTCTAAACGAGACTTTTACCAGCGAGAGCAATTAAAAAGCAAATTTATAATATACATTATTTTTAAAATATTAAATAGATGAAATTACAAATCAGCCATTGCCTCCCTAAACCACTTTAACACCCTCAATTGTTTTTGGGCCCCTTACCGCTCCCCTCTAGGCTTCCAGCGCCCACAAGGGGGCATTATCACGATTTGAGAAAGACTTAATTCTAGATCTTTTCAAAGTTAGAACAAATAGGTATTTTCTAAGTCTGTATGTTTCATCTTTCTATAACTATATGTGTTTATCAATGAATTCTTCCTAGCGGTGTGACTGATTTGGATGGAATTTTTTGTGTGTTTCAATTTACAATTGCATCCGGTAGGTGTTGCTGCAATCGTTCTGTTCTTGACAGTTTCGTAGAACAGTGCCATACGTCGCATATGATTGTTTCACACGGTATGACGTCATTCAGATGCCAGTCATGTCATCTGATTAACAATCAAATTCTGATCGTTTTCGCGACAAATTTTAATCGGTTTTTGGAAACATAAAATGCATAAATTACCTAAGTTTCCAATTTTTTATAGATGAACACATTTATGAGGCAAACTGGGCGAAGGTAGAGTATTAACCAATTTTTTAAGTTTAGCCAATTATATTATCGATTGCCAGTTATCAACATGCAATCATGGACTTGTATGTGATAAAATGACTATGGTAATTTATATTAACTATGCTAATTACTCGTGGTATCGGAAAAAACTTTTTATGGTACCTATTTACATTGTACTTTCTTTCTTCGGTACTTGAAATTGGGTTAGTATTTACTTTGCATTTATTATTCGGTCCTGAAAATATTTTAGGACTAAGCTTTACACCTACGCAAAAGGTTTTCAAAGGTATCTACCCGCAAATGGCGAACATAAAGACTGACATGACGTGTCATGAATATTTTATGATGTGCGGATATTTTAGAATCCCTACCTCGGGTTTTCTCTTGGTAATACCAAATTATTTTATAACATGATATACTTGTGAGCCAAGTTTCTAACCGTGTGAGGAAAGAATATCAAAATAGGTATTCCACAGAATTCACGCTATAATCGTACGTTTATACAAAGGTTTCTTTGAGTCATGAAAGTTTACAAGAATTTAAGGTCCCGAAAACGGGCCATTAATTTCGACATTAATCATCCCCGTTTCTGTCACAGGGATAATTTTCATCGTTTCGTTTTAACAAAAAATAAGGTTACAGTAGGGAAAGCCTATTTGGGAGACTGTCTGGTTTCCAATCTGCAGGTTCGGAGTTCGAATCTTACTCCACGCACCTATGTCTTTTATAAGTTATGTGCAAATTTAAGCTGACTTCAAACGGTGAAAAAAAACATCACGTGGAAAGTCACGTGTCCAAGAGTTAAAGAAAAAGTTCTCAATGATATTATATGAAAACTGTCAACCCGTACTTGGCCAGGGTGGTTTTCTTAGACTTAACCCTTCTCACAATGAAAAGAGACACGTGACCAGAAAAAAAACAGGGCTGAAGGAAGCGAGCTACGTCGTAGTACAGTAAAACGCAATTCTATTTAGAATAAATAAAATGAATTTAAATGTTAGAGCCATCATTACTATTAGTCTAATATTTAATAATTATCGCTTTAGTAAAAACAAATTTAAAATAAATAGAAATAGGCCAACAAAAGCATAAGTAGAGATAGCGTGCGTGTTACTGATGCTTCATCTCACTGTCTGCACTGAAAGCGTAACGAGAAAACGTTTTCTAAGAATTGTTCGCGTTCATCACTAATCGGTGTTATGTAGACGTATCTATAAAAGTGTTTTACTGGATACTCTTAAAGAAGGAATATAGTTCCTTGCAGTTTCACAAATTCACACACAATTTTTCAGTTATTTGCATACTCAATTTCACACGTTAGTCTACTGATAAATATTCCGGGATTCGTCATGTTTACCATTTATTTATATCATTTGCTCGGCTGCTACGAGAAAGAAGGATAAACAAATTAACAGATACACTTTCGCATTTATAATATTAGTAGCTATTGTATTGTATATGTAGTATAGGTTTTTGCTATACGGATTCTAGTTATTGTGTTTGGCTAGATTTTGTAATCATTAATTATTACCATTTGGATGGTAGCGACGTCTATAGTAAATAGCTGAATGATCATTTTCATTTCTTCATTTGGCTTGTTAGGGCCTTGCTTATAAACGTTGTTAAAGTTAATCGATGTTTAAAATGCTTTGTCAACTTCAAGTTGAGTTTAATTAGTACGACACATTATTTTCATGTGGTAAATTTTTGGTACTTAAATTTGGCATTTTGTCATTTACTGCTGCTATCAGCTATCATTTGATAGGCAATATATTTATCAATGTATTATATTATCAGAGTTTCGAACAGATACTCTAAAAGTAATTATTTATTTGTTAATGGTTAATTTTCATTATGTTCAATAATTAAGCCAAGTTATGCGACATGTAGTCGTGTAGCATAACTTGACTTTACTTAGTTACACAACTGAAAAATGGGTACAATTTTTTTATAAGAAGGTAATAAATTTTCTTACGCGAGCTCATCGCAATATAGACTTTTTTATAACAAAAGAAAATGAATAACGATAAATGATAATTTATATTAATAGGCTTACATTAATAAATGCAGACTGCTGAAAATATTTACATAATTATAAAGCAACTAATAAATCACAGGGCTATACGCTTAGGCTTGCTATACGTATATCGGTGGCAGGTAACTTTTCATGGATGGCCCTGCTCGTCCCAAAGGTGGTAGATTTGTTTGTAGAATTTTAACAGGCGGTGGTGAAAGGTCCCTTTTCAACTCCTCAACCTCTTGTTCGTTTTTAAAAGCACTGTTATTTCTCTGAAGCACTTTGTAATTCTTAATAATGCCTCGCAATTCGTCCGGGTGGTAATAACTTGTTCGACCATTACTATCATCCTGATCAAAATTTTCTTTCTCGTCGTCCTCGTCGTCAGAATTACTTTGCTCGTGTTGAACGGGTATAAAACGAACTTCATTTCTCTGATCATAGTTATTGGACCCATATTTAGATTTCGGTTTTATTTTTATGGACTCAAAGTTATTCTTGGCGGATAAATAATTCATAATATTAATAAAGTCAAGTGGCTTTTTTGACATTACTTTGAGATCATTATGAGGTTTCGCTTGCATTTGTATAAATTTTGAACTCTTTTTCGATTTAGGTTCTATGAGTTTTTTTGTTTGATAATGTATAATTTCTTCCTTTACATTGTTTTCCGGTAGTTGAATTTTTTTATTACCTTTAAAAACATTGTTTAAAAAGATGTTAGTTTTAAATATATCCTCAGCTGTTTCTGTTGTAGTTATTTGCTTATCTTGTTTTTCTACTGCAGGACGAGGAAGTATTGGTTTAAAGTCGTTTTTGTTTTCGTTTAGTGCAAAGTCATTGAATTTAATATTTTGTAAAGTAGTGCTTATTACTGGTGCATCTGTTGTCGATAGCTTTTGAATGTTTTCGATTTGATTTGACGCAGACCATAAACTATTCTGTGTTCCTCCTTCATAATTATTCATATTATTACTATAGGTAAAATAAGGTAAAATTTCTGGTGTTACAGTTGAGGAAGAAATTATTATCTTTTTCGGTTCATAAGAGACATCGTCGTAATCATAAGATTGTGTTATTAATTGGCTTTGAGGCACAAAATCATTTTGGGTTATAAGTTTCGATTGTGGACTCAATGAGCCTTCAATATTCTGCTTTGATCTGGTGTTTTTAGGAAACTGGTACGAATTATCATGATCATGAGTAGTATATTTATTTTGCCAATCTGATATCTGTGTTGAAAGAAAACTATTCTCCGTAGATAGATCATACCTGATAGCATTTTGAACTTTTGGATTGTGTTTAGCCTCATAGTTAACTCTTAATACGTTAGTAGGTTGTGAATTTTTATCATCTTTAGTTGTGACTATATTGGGTTCTAACTGAGATTTTAACATATTCGTATATTGATCGGCAGTCATTTCTCCGAAATTTATCATAACATCGTCACCAGCACCCGAAGATCTAGAAATAGAATTTTTCTCAGGAGTCTGATTCAAATTTGCATTTAAACCGTATTGCCATCTCCACAGTCCTTTGTTATTTTCTGACTGTTCTACCATAGGATCTTGCTTGACATATGCTTCATAATTTACTAGCTGTGGTAATGTTGTTCTTTCGGTTGTAAATACTCTAGATATTGATTGTGGTATATTGGCACTTGGCACATGAGCACCATGTGAAGCCAGAAAAGTTATTTGAGGTGATATTGTTCCCGCGTTGATACCGCTATTCGCAATGCCTTTTAAATGATCTTGTGAGAAGTCACTGTTAGATCTAATCTGATTTTGTGTATTTGCTGCTGGTATTAAATTTTGTGAGTTCTGAACTGCTTGAGAGAATCCAAATGAAAATGACTCGGGTGTTTTTCCAGTAAATAAAGGTCGCGTCGTAGGTGGCATTAAAAATCGATGATTTCTTTCACTTTCACTAAATTCATTTTCCTTTTCTTCACTCCACGATTTCTGGTTGGGTGGCTTCTTTGCTTCTTCGGCTAAATTAAACTGCACTGCTCTGAAAACCAAAAATATTTTTAAAATAGATAATTCTAATCAGTAATAAATCCTTATTGTTCTTAATAATAACAAAACATACCTTTGAATGATTTCAGGGATAGGAGGCGCTACAGGTAAATGATCTCCACTTGCTCTGAATCCCTTAGAATCGGCGACGTAATTTACTGTATATGTTTGTCCATTATCACCAACATAAGAGTATGAGCCCTCTACTACTTGTTCTTCTTTGTCAGTACCCGTGTTTTCCATGCGACTGTGCTGCACATAGTGGGTCTGGTCAGCTCCCAAAGCTCTAAAAAAATATGAGATTGGTTATCTTATAATTTTTTTCAAAATGCTGTTGGACAAGTTGATGTACTTACTCATAGCTAAAACTCCCGTCTAGATCCATTTCATTAGACAAGCGGAGAATAGGAACAGCAGTTTCCGTTGTGGATGAAATATAAACACCTGGCGTATTTGGTGCTGGTAAAAAATAAGATCCTTGGTAAGAAGCGGCTCCTCTCAATTGATCTAACATATCATTTCTTGGCTGCTCTGGTGATATTATCATACTTCGTGCAGTTGCTTTATGTTGTGGTTGGTTTTGCTGTACAGGTAAATTATTACTTATGAATCCGTGTGGGGGCCTCATATCAATCCTATCTATGGGTTGATAATTCATCAATTTTGGTTTTGAATCTCGCCTTTCTCTATTTTCATGTTGGTCTCTGTGAGTGCGATTATGTTTATGAATTTGAAATAGTTGTGGTCGTATTTCATCTTCTTCATTATCATTGTGAATTGGTAGCAATGTTGATGAAAGTATTACAGGATAAGAAGTAGGGAGTATCAAAGGTAATTTTGTTTCAGTATGCGGTAAATATGGAAACGGTAGATTGTTAACATTTTTCATCTGATAAAATGGAACAGTGGTATGTGATTCTGGTGGTAAATAAATTGAACTATCTGATGAGAGCATTATACCCGAGTTTGGTGAATGGAACTTCGGTGCAAAAGTAAAGTGTTCGTTACTTTTTACGTCCGCTGCTAAACTTATAAGCAATATCAATGGTATCTGAAAAATAATAATTAATTAGACTTACATCTCAATTCATCCGAAAACATAATCCAAATTGGAAAAGCACAGGCACTTTTTTGACACTTACCAGCTTCATATTTCCTGAAGCTGTTTCACTTGTTTTGTATACAATTTTCACGTCACACTTGCACCCTAGTAGAAAATAGACTGATAATGAAAATGAATTCCGCATATATTTATACGCACGCGAGAAGATCGTGTCCAGGCATTCGTGAAAGATATCGCAAATCCAAGTTTCTCTTCGCTTGTTTTTAATGCACATCTTTTTGCTTGGGTTAATAGAGTAGTTGATTACCCTTTCTTCTATAATACTGCTAACTGTGTGACTTTTAAATGCGATATTAGTGAAAAAAATACATACGTTCGAATATAGAACCTTCTCCTTTTTTTAAGTCGGTAAAAAATTGCGAAATACTTGAGAATAGTTTTTTTAATGTAAATGTTATGAGACGAATAAGACGCTCTCCTGATGGTAAGAGATAACGCCTGTTCATGACAGTTGCACAGATACACGGAACTTTGAGTAGCAAAACAAAATCCAGGACATCACTGCTTTTGCATTCATTACTTTGAGACTTTCGATGGTTAGTCTCAACAGCCCTATAATTTTGCTAGCTGCAAATGTTTAAGCACGACTGCTTAGCGGCAGAATATCTGGTACTGCGGTGGTACCTACCTAGACGACCTACCACCAGGACTAAGGAGACCTACCACCAAGTTATTAATTAAGGATATTGCTTAGCTTTTAATGATAAATATTTTTTTAAGACTCATACAAGAATTGTAAGATCACCCCAATGAAAAATATATGGCTTTTAAGAAAAATGCAACAAACAAATGAGACAGTGGTTAAAGCACATTTAAGTACACTTGGAATAATGTCTGTCGGCATCTTTCGTAGCCAAGATCAGTTCGTAATATGAGTCACTTTGAAAATGTATAAATAAAGCAAAACAATACTTTACCAAACTAATTAAGAGGATCGGTCGCAGCCGATTCATCGGCAGGGCAGTGTTCGATAAATGGGCCGATAAAGTGCGTGGTTGTGCTGTCATCCTGAGTAAATGATGCAAGGCTGGTAATGGTCAAAGTCGAGTCGACGACCTCCAAAACCTGTTTTTGGGAATTTGGACACCCTTTGCGGCGAAACTGTCTATTTAAAGCTTCGATACAATTTAACTTTCTTTCTTATTACGCTGTTTCGTCCTTTATGCCCCTTTAGTTTTTTTTTCTTGAACGATGATTTTACGTTTTTGGTTTGGTTCAAGTAATCTCGTGTTACCTTATGCATTACGTAATATCAACCACCTTGCGAAGAATTTTCCTCATTAATGTTGTATGAGTTCACTTACTTCTCCAAAAAGGTTTTTATCAGTATTTGAATTTTTATACTCTAAACTGTTTTTAAGAAACTTGTAAAAACATCTTAAGCTTCTGCCCTGTTAGCTCATTTGGTAAAGTTCTGCTTCGAGAGCTGAAGGCTGTGAGGTTGATTTGCAATCAGGTCTAACATAGATCATTTGTTGGTTCTGTTTCTGGATATTCTGTATGTATTATAAGTATGTATTTACGAAAAAAATCAAGTGTTTTTTCAGCAGTCTAGTTCCCATAGTACAAGCTTTGCTTAGTTTGGGGCTAGATGGCGCTGTGTGAAATGTCCTCCAATATTTATTAATTAATTTAATTGTATCGAAGTCATATGTTTCAATATATATAATGATCTCCAAACCATTTCTGTCATCATTTATATTGCATTAGTACTAATTCCAACTAATTAATTATTTTGAACACAGATTACCTATCATGTTCAATACTAATAATGTTAAATACGTCGTGCTTCATCTTCGATGGAATGTCATCGTTACTTTCTGTCAAGTGTGGTCGTGGTTCACATGCCTAGAAAACATACTGTCATTTTAATTAACTGCACCATGGAACACCTCTAAGAACCTCGCGCAGTGTTGCAGTGGCTAAATACTGGGAGAAAACCATCTAGTAAAAAAAAAACTTGAAACATCGGCTCGACGAAGAATCAAATTTAACCACATAATTTTTTTTATGGTTGACAAGCTAGGTGTTTGACCTCAGCTCACCTGATGTTAAGGGACGGTGTAGTCAGAGATGGTAAAGCACACCTAGCCTGAAATAGAATTGGCTTTATCTATCTAGAATCTATAAAACATCAACTTGTCTTTAACGTTTTATTTTATTCATTTTCTTCCCTTCAAACGCACAAAACGTTTCCAGACCACGTTCCTTGTAAGAACTGCTGATGTGTGGAACTCGTTGCACGCGTCTGTGTTTCCAACTAAGTGCAACTTGGTGTTGTTCAAGAAGAATGTGAATAGATATTTCCTAGGCAAGCGTGCTCCATCTTCGACCACATCATCGCTTTCCACCAGATGAGATCGTGAAAAAACGCATGCCTAGTCCTATGCCAAAAAATATATAATATCTAACAGGTAAAAAAGAAAAGAAATAAATATTATGAAATTCGTTTATTTTATTACAAATACATCAAATATCACTGGCCAGACTATTTTAATTATCACAACCGTTATCAATCCATCTGTCATCAGTAATCAAGATCACAAAGAACAATCGTGATCCAAATCACTGATTACTACACAGTCGAGGTATTAAAATTATTCGTATACCTAAGTAATTACAATCACTTAATAAATAAGATATTAATGGCTAAGAAATACTCGTTTCCTAAACATTGGTAATCTCTAATTCGTTGTTCGAAAATATTTCGTACTGTTATTAAGGATTGACTATGATACCTAGTTGCTTATTTACCGTAACCGGTCTGCTGTGGTGGGTAGTAAGTTTGCTGAGGGGGATAGTACGTTTGCTGAGGGTAGGGAGTCTGCTGAGGGTAGGTTGGTTGTTTGTTCTTTTCAGCTTGTTCCTTGTCGAGGGCGCTGAAACAATAAAAAAATATTTAAACTCTAAAATGGTTGAACTGTACAGAATCTAACGAGTACACCAAAATTAGTTAAGCACCGTACTCTCATACAAATGTTACTAATAAGGTATCATAAAAAATAGAATGCGTTTTTTCCGAGTATTAAATGAAAATTAAGAACATATCGTAGGACATTTCACACACTGCCATCCGACCCCAAACTAAGCAAAATCAAAGTCAGATAACTGATAGAATACTTAAATACTTTTTTTTTGTAAATACATACTTATATAGAACACCCAGACACAGAACAAACGTTTATTTATACAACAAATGTTTTGTCCTAGGTGGGAATCGAACCAACGCTTTACAAACACAGAGACAGATAGAGCTACAAACGTTTCCATAATATTTGTCTGGATGACGTGTTATTTAGTTGTAAGTGTGCAATAAATTATTTAACTAACTAAACTACTAGTACTTAGTAGAGTATCAGTATTAAGATGTCTTGACCATTAAAACTTCAGCGGAAGAAGGATTAAGTAGTTAAAAATGTTAGTACGTCAACTTTACGACGGGACATTGAGGGCTCCACCTATCACTCAAATCAAGATCGAATTAGCATAAACATAATGGATCTCAGGTCAACAATACCATACATTTGCATAAAGAGTCGTTACACGACCGACAAAAAACATCATATTATATATAAAGTATAGCTGGTAACACCGCGGGGCACAGCTAGTTTATCACATATTTGACTGCTCTGTTAGCTCATTTGGTAGAATATCTGCTTAAAGAGCTGAGGCGTAGGTTCGATTCCCACCAAAACAATCATTTATAAAATATGACGATTAATGTTTGTTCTGTATCTGGATGTTCTGTATGCCTTATAATGACTAGCTGCGCCCCGCGGTGCTACCCGCTACATGTATTCGGAATACAAAGTAGCTTATGCGTTAATCCAGAGTGTCAGCTGCCTCCATACCAAATTTCATCTAAATCCGTTCAGTAGTTTTTGCGTGAAACAATAACAAACATCCATCCACCCATACTGTCACATTTATAATATTAGTAGATAGGATTAATCATTATTTATTTATTATTAAATAAGTGAAGGTTTACGTTTAAATTTTAGAGAAAAGCCTGTTTAATTTCCCTAAGTTAGTATAATGTAGATATCATTAGAATTTGAATGGGCTACTGTTTGCTGTTGCTCTGTACTGTTGACCTGTGTCTTTGTTCTATTGTTTTTAGTTAAGATAACGTCTTAAGTAATTTAAACCGTTAATCTTTTGTCAGTTATAGTAAATAACTAATTTTAATACAAATTCAAAGTGGCAATGCCGCTTACATTTTAGCTTCTATTATATCCACTCGAGCATTTGTACTTTTTTTGTATTTGAATTTATTTATTCACGATGTCTGATTATAATCAGAAATGTTAATTATCATTTCACTTGATAACACTGTCATTGATTTCTGCTCTATATTCTTTACTCCGCTGTCATGTCTAAGCGATTGTTGTATTTGTCTACATTCTACTGTCTCAATGTGTTCAATTGCACTAATGCTGAGAAATAACCTTTTTTGTCGTACTGGACACTCAGTTGTGTGTCAAAATAAATGTTTTCTTTCTTTCAATTCTTGGCTCATAAAACGTGATCTTTTCTTTTTTTATGTAAAAAGTAATGAGACGAACGAGACGCTCTCTTGATAGTAAGAGATAATGTCTGTCCATGACCATTGCAGCGATACACAGAACTTTGAGTAACAAAACAAAGTCCAGGGCATCACTGCTTTGGCGCTCATTACTTTGAGACTTACGATGGTTAGTCTCAACAGCCCAGTAATTTTGCTAGCTGCAGTACCCTTCAAACCGGAACACAGTAATGTTTACACACTACTGCTTAGCGGCAGAATACTTAATAATCTAGGTAGTACTTACGCCTGAATAGCAATGGGTACTGGGGGAGGAGTTGGCAGATGGTCACCATACGCGTGGTAGCCGGTGTGATCAGCCCAGTAGGTGACAGTGTAAGTTTTGCCGTCGGCTCCTACGTAAGAATACCATCCCTTTTTCACCAGACTCTCGTCTGTGGCTTTCGGGTCAGTATAGTATCCTTCCTCGCCAACGTGAGTGCCATCAGCAATCTGGTATCTGTAAAAAACAACTAGTTGAGAACATCGTAAGAAAGCTTTTTTATGCTGACTAGTCAGCCCTAGTGTTAGATTTAATGTGCCGCCAGAAGGCTTTTGACATGGCTAGATGATTATTGTTAACAATATTTTGTTATTGTGATAGTAAATAAATAAATTTTAGGGAACGAATCTCATGTTTTATTATAAACTAGCTGCGCCCCGCGGTGTTACCCGCTACATGTTTTCGGGATAAAAAAATAGCTTATGTATTAATCCATGGTCTCCGCTACCTTCATACCAAATTTCATCCAAATCCGTTCAGTAGTTTTTGGGTGAAAGAGTAACAAACATCCATCCATCCAACATTGTCTATTTTTTATTCTTCCCTTCTAAAATACTACATCTTTATAGCTTTTTTTTGTTAAAATACTATGTTCAGAACAAAAAATGTTGGCAACCCTATGCTTAATGCACACACAGCTGTGTCTACGATACATCCACACCTTAATTTGGTTGCGTACATATGTGTGCAGATTTAGAGAGCGCTATATTTTTATAAAAAAAAACTGTTTTAATAACTGTTTAGCAGATTCATTGGCTTAGCTCGTCATTAAATTACTACTGTTATCACTTGTCTAGAGCAACTTCCTTTAGATTTATCATATTCGACTTTAAGACGCTAATTAAAACGGTTTCAAAGCTTTGATTAGAATCTTTTGTATAAAGATCTTAGTTTTAAAATTGGAAATGTTATGTCAACATTTATGTTATAACTCGTGCTTAAAATAGATAATTATAACACTCAGTATTAATGGGATACTTGAGTTGAAGTTTCTTTGCATAGCAAACACTTTTTTTAATGTTTGACAAACTAGGTTTTTAACCACAGCTCATCTGATGTTAGGTGACGATGTAAACAGAAACACACTTAGCCTGAAATGGAATTGGCTATCAAGTGAGGCTGCTGGAACACTGTTAGGTGCTATGGTTTCCTCACGATGTTTTCTTTCCCCGGTAGTTCAAGCTCTTTATTGGGGTTTGAACCTACGCCCGTCAGCGTGCAAACCGACCGCACTAACCACTGATCCACTGATATGACACCAGATTTTGTTCAAACACTTTATAAATTAACATAATGTTATGTGAACTCAAGTGTAGCTTTATGCGCTGTCGGCATGTCCATTACACGATATAAATTATTCCAGCTTAAGTCATATCCTTTTCAAGGTCGACAACTTAGGTAAGATTAACATCAAATGGCTTTATCTTCTTTACCACGAATAATGCCGCATAAAGCTGTTGTAATATAATTTAGCTACTGTTTAATTTTGGGGCAGTTTTATCAAAGCTTTGTTTGTCTTTTCGGCTACACTATAACTATAGTAAAAGATGCGGTTGTGAGCCAGTTTACATAGAAAAGTTTTGTAAAGAAATATTTTATATGGGTTCAATTTCCATCCAAGTCAAACATTTTTATTTTTTAATAAGGATACGTCTACGTTTGATTACCAACTCGCCTGATGGTAAGCGACGATGTTGTCGAAGATTAAGCACGCATACCTAGATAGATGCAAATAATCTACTGTTTTATTCAAGCAATTGTGATATATATAAAGACCAAAGTAAATGGCAGTAGCTGTGATTTCACTATAAAATTATGCTCCATTTGTCCATAAATGAAAAAAATATTTCTATTGAAATAGAACCACCTTAATTGACAAAGTTAGATGTTTGCTCTGTGTCTGAGTGTTGTAAAACATTATATGTCCATGAGTATTCTATCAGTTATTTGGTTCTGATACTGTCAAATTTTGTTTAATTTGAGACTAGATGACGTTTTGTGAAATGCCCTCAAAAACCTATTAAAATAACACGATCATCGTTTCTTAGGTATCTGCTACATATCGATTAAAACAACATGGTATAAAACAAAGTCGCTTCCCGCCGTCTGTACGCTTAGATCTTTTAAACTACGCAACGGATTTTAATGTGGTTTCCATCAATAGATAGAGTGATTCAAGAGGAAGGTTCATATGTATAATACATATGCACCATATTAGTATCTACATTGTACCCGCGCGAAGCCGGAGCCGGTCGCTAGTCAAGTTTATACTATGTAAATGTTCATTATAAATATTTTGTACACTATTTTAACTATCAAGATTGATTTTACATGCGTCTGATATTTGAGGTGTTTAATCTACCTACACATTTGCGGCCATTGCCATGATGGTGCAAAAATGTTGGATCAATTTAATGGAATCGAAAAACGGTAAAACTTGATGCCTCAACTTTGATGACTAAAATACAGTCCCATACATAAATTATGTAAACTTAGGGCCTTTTTTCGTTAGCTAAAATGCTTATAAACAGTTATTATTGGCAGTCAAATAACCGGATATTTTATTAAATACAATGCCCCGGAGGAGGTGACCGTTAGGGTCCTCTCATATTTGTTTGGCACAAAAAAATGTTCTTTTTACATAATTTTTACATTTTAAAACTTCCGAATTTTTAGGACGCGTTTATGAGATGTCTGTTTCTGATAACAGTTTTATTAAAATAGGTATAATTTAGAAGTAGAACACTATGGGAAACTTGTTATAATAATTTTACTTTCTTTGGTATTTTGAATAGACATCGTCTGGTAATCGTGTCTGTTACTAGCATTAATAAAAATAAAAATAAAATAAATAAATAATATCGTAAGACATTCACAGTGCCATCTGATCCCAAACTAAGCAAAGCTTGTTCTATGAAAATCAGATAGCTGATAGAATATTTAAATACTTTTTTTGTTAATACATACAGAACATCCAGAGACAGAACACACATTTTTTTATACCACAATGTTAGTCCTGGAGTCGAACCCACACTCTACAGTTCTAAACGGAGATATACTAATGAGCCTATAGGGCTGCCTATACCAAGAAGGTGGTGGAAAGACTGAACTGAACTGTAGTTGTTTTTGATAGTTTATCTTAATGTTTTTTTCGGTCAAAATAAATTATGCGATTTTTAGTTTAACATAATAAGGATATATTGATGAGGAATTTCTGTGTCAGTGTGACTTTGATTTTTGGTATTTTTATATTGTTATTTTCACAATTGTTAATTATTTTCATCTTGACATAAATGTTTTAATTTTTAATTTTGTATGTAGTTTAGAAAATTTTGACCATTATGTGTTTTTAATTCTAATATTGTGACTTTTTTTATAATCAAATCTTTATTAACCTAACCTAATTAATTATAATATATATTTTAAGATGCGATTGCCGTATTAGTCAAAATAAATAAATAATACGAGTGCATATATGCATCGAATATGTTTACAAATCGATATTCGATTAAAAACTTTTTTGCTTTAATAAATTATCCGTTACCGTTACGTTCCCATTAGTTACGTATACTTAGTTTTGGAGTTCAATATTAAAAGATTTATGTGGTTTGATGAATAACACCAAACCACATAAATCTTTTAATATCATGTTATAGTGATACGTGGTATAAATTTTTCGTTTTCTTGGTATTTATTAGCGTTTTATACATTTTTGTTGTTACTTTAGATACCTACTTCAATTTTTCGGGGAACGCTCCTATTTTGAAACAAATGACATACTTAATTATGCTTATTAGATATCAAAATTTTCATTTAGTCCCTTTCAGTCTATGTAATGTATACTTATAGTACCTTTTTGCCCTATGACGTCAGACCATTCAATTTATCCAACTATAAAAAACTGTCTGAATTCAGAGCCTCGATCACGAAAATTTATCGAATTTGTATCGTAAAGGTATCGAGTCCTCGATAGCATACAAAGCTGTACGAATCTCATACAAATTTTTGTTGATGTCGATAGGAATACTTCTTTGCAAGTCGTTCGTGATCGAGGCTCTGAACGCGCCAAGGTAGGATGAGACCCCCCTAATTTAGTTTTGAACTACTCGATAAGCCCTATCGTATTTACCACCACAGTGATGGCGTAAAACTTGCCTGAAAATCAACTTTATTTTGCCTACTGTACAATAAAGTACTTAAGGTTAGGCTCTAAGATATGATTTTTTGCATAACTTTTTAAATCCTAAATACCTTTTAAGTTCTTTCTACTGCTGGCTTTTAATGTATTTACGTCATATTGAGATGGTTGGAAATAATAATTACGTAATCAAAATGTGTTCTTTTTATATCATTTGAAGTAAAAAAAGCTTAGCAAATGTTTCTGAATATTAAAAGAAAGATAATTGTTGACTTACTCGTATCTGTAAGCTCCGTTGGGCCAAAAATGTTGTTCGTTCTTGATCACAGGGATCGGAGTCGTCGTGGTAGGAACAGGGTGGTGGGGGTAATTGGGATATTGGGGGTAGTAATTATTTTGTGGAGGAACATAGTCACTTTGCACGGGAGGTTTGTAGGGTGCGTTAGCAGGGACTGATGGGATGTGGGTGTTAATGGGTTGGATTGGGTCGACTTTTGGGGGAGTCCACGTTTGAGAAGGTACGTAGTTCTGGGGCTGGTTCCACTGGGGTGGTCTTTGGCTTGGCGGTATATAGTTGTACACACTCGCTGATGGAGTAAGGTCGCTTGATTCTCTCTTTAGCTCCATTGTCTCCATTGCTACCAGATCATCGTATTTTTGGTCTTCAGTCTCGGCGACCGAGACAGCCAAAATGGCGGCGAAAATGTATACCTGTTAAGAAGAAGCGATAATTTAATATCATAAGCTCTTACTAAAAAAAAAAGATTAAAAGACATTTTGAAAGTTTTGGCGGGAACACAAAAAGGTAATATCGCTGCATTGTGCCATTATGCAAAATTTGTATGCTTTTTTTAAATAATAAAGTGGCGAATTCTTCATACGAGTGTGGGAAATAATGTAATGTTGTGAAACATATTTTTTAGTGTTGCGTTCAATTAGAATCACTACAATACTAAGGCACAGAGATAACTTAACCGACACTTCGACTGTGTCTAAAACTAACCTTACTTTATTTTTATTTCGAGTAACTTGAAAATATGAACTACTTGAGACTGATCGAATGCACAAAATGCGATGCCATAAATAAAGAAAAAAGGTATTTTGAGCTACTAAATTCATACAGATGAGAATTGTCATTGTTTCACCAACAAGACACGTGCTTAACATTTTATTAAAAAAATAATATTCTGCTTAAGTTACAACTAACTGGTATAGAAATATTAATTCGGTTGAGACAAATTAATTTTTCCTTTATAATTGTCTATCAGAAACAAAAGAAAACGTAGGCCCACTGGGACGAGAAGCAATATGCTAATCAAAGCTCTTTCATTTCAGGACGTTTGTTTTGCTTAGGGAAAATTTTCATCAAGCCTTCATTCACGTATTTCGGACGGTTAATTCGCTCTAAAAACACATTAATTTTCACGTAAAAAATTAAAAAGGCTTGGTTGAATACATTTCTAAAACGTGTTTAAAATTAGCAAAAAGAAATCAAAATTCAAAATTTAAGAGCACTTTTCGGTTCTAACACGTTTGAATAAAAGTGCGGGATTTTTTTTTAAACACAATTTTTGGCACTTTTTCACTGGCACTGGTAATTCAAGGACTCACCAGCCTCATGTTGTGTCCTTCTGGGTCCGTGGTCGGTTGAGCACTGTGTTCATATGAGCCGCAACACAATTTTTATAGCGAAAACGTCCTGCGACTGCGTCGCGGATGCGCGCACGCAGCTTGCGGATTCAAGCGATACATTGACCTCACTTGATGATATTATAGTTAGGGAAATTTGGAACGCAAAATATTAACATGAAAGAATATCAGTTTCACCAATGAGTTTGATGCTGATATGAGGAACACTATACATTTTTACAATGGCTAGGTAGTCTAGACCACGAGACTATATAAATAAATAACCATTTAAGTAATAATAAGTATTCTATCAGTTATCTGACTTCCATAGTACTAGCTTTGCTTATTTTGGGGTCAGATGGCGCTGTGTGTAATATCCTACGTTATTTTTATTTATTGATAGCTTGGTAGATACATTATCTGTGACTAAAGCTTTATTTATTTATTTAATGGCGTGTTCCGGCAGCCTCACTTGAGAGTCAGTTCCATTCCAGGCTAGTTATGTTTACCTTCTGCGACCACACCGTCACTTAAAATCAGGTCTGTGGTCAAATACCTTGCTTATCAACCACAAGTACGAGTATTATGATATATACCTTGAATGGGCTACTTTTAATCCCGAAAACATGTAGCAGGTGACACCGCAGTGCACAGCTAGTGTTTCAAATATGTCTGTTGTTGTTTTGTGTTACATCCTAGATCATATCTTCTCTCTTTTGGTAACAGGCGCGATGGTGGTCAAATGTGAGCCTGTTGTTTTTGTTTTGTCAGTTGTAGGTTGATATTTTGAGAGAAGTTATTAACATAGTCGTTTGTTTGGTTGCATTTTTAATTTCGCTTTATTATAATTATTTGTTGTTGGTAATTTGTTATGTTTGTTTTGTTTGATCAACAAGGGCTCACCGGAAGACCAGCGCTGGTCATACCACTTATTATGACCAGTAATATGCTGAGGTGAGCCCCTATTTTGTAAATGTTTGTCTCTGTTTGTTGTGTTCTGTGTTACAGAATAAAATTATTTTCTTTCTTTCTTTAATAAAGTTGTATTCTATTCTTTCTATCAACAGTAGATTTAACGATTATCAATATTATTACTGTTACGTATTCTGTGCCCATAGTCATTAATTGGATGACGCCCATTCAGAAGCTGTAGGCGTCGCACGATTTATTTAGTTTTATGGTTAACACTGACCATATCCGTATAATGTGAATAAGTCTAATTGGTTGTAGAGGACTATTGCTTTACTTGAATGAATCATTTGTGAACATTCTGGCGTAGAAGTGTACATATTAGATTCCTAGCATAGATACAAGTACAACAGGAATAATCAAAAGGCAACAAAGGCTCACTCTTGAACGATGAAACTTACCATGATGGTTTTTTAGGGTTCCGTACCCAAAAGGTAAACGAGATTACTAAGACTCAGGCTGCATGAACCGTGATAGTTAGACAGTTGAAATTTTCACAAATGATGTTTTTCTGTTGTCGCTGTAAGAACAAATATTAAAAAACAGAATAAAATAAATGATTAAGGTTAAATAAGGTTAAACAACAAACGTGATTTTTTTTGCCGTTTTTACAGATAATGATACGGAACCCTTCGTGCGCGAGTCCAACTCGCACTTGGCCAGTTTTTCATGTTCCGTCCGTCTGTACGGAGAGCATGTAATTTAAATAAATGTTTTCGAAGATGTTACAGATTTAAAATGCAGGGACATAGCGGTTGCGGCGGTACCGGCCAATAAAGTCGTCCGCCGCGTCTGTCTGTCTGTTTGTTCACGATAAACATAAAAGCTACTGAACGGATTATCATGCCAATTTCTCCAATAGATAGAATGATCCAAGAGGAAGGTTTATATGTATAAATATGTATATGTATGTATTATAAGTATGTATTTACAAAAAAAAAAGTATGTGTGTATTCTATCAGTTATCTGACTTCCATCACACAAGCTCTGCTTAGTTTGGGGTCAGATGGCGCTGTGTGTATAGTCCTACGATATTTATTTATTTATTTAATACTTGCAAAAGCTTCACTTAACATCAGGTGAGCTGTGGTCAAACGCCTAGCCTGTCAACCATAAAAAAAAAATGCACCACATAAGTATCTACATTGCACCCGTGCGCAGCCGGGGCGGGTCGCTAGTTTATTTTATATAATACGATCATCATAAGGTTTCTACAGTACCTACAGGCACTTGTTTACATCATCTAGGTACAAAATGTTAAAGTTTTACAGTGCCGCTCGTAAATTTGTTATTTCCTTACCGTCACAAATATTTCAATGTCAGCTAGGGTACCTTTGACGGGCATTCAAGGATTAAGATTATTATTTAAAGTATCTATGTTATATGATGCATTAGGATGTAAAATGTTCGTGAGATTAATACTAAGTACAAAAGGCATACGAACAAGATTGCATCATGGCATGTAAATACGTAGGCGCATCAAAGTCGTGTTTCGGAAAAGTCCTTGGGTTTTCGTCTCATATAGTTTTTCTTTTGTTTTTTTTTTTAGTATTTTTAACTATAAATCAAATTGATATGAGTAATATTGTTATATGATTGCGTTTTAGTCACGGAGTATTATTGCAAGCAATTTGTGAATCACTTCATTTCAGAGTTTTAAATTAAATGTTTTGCTTCTTTTATCATTACTTGGTGGAATGGAATTCGTAACGGATAAAAAACCAAATTCCAGATTAAGGGTCTTTTCCTTTTACTCAATTTTAATTTTTTTACTCAAGAATCTTGGAAATCACGATTGTACCTGAATCACCAAGACTTTACCTTTTATAACGGTTTCAAAACTTTTTTTGTGTGATCATTTATATCTCACAAAGATTATATGAGCAAGTTCTGTTTTTGATAAATATTTGGTTTGTTCACTATTTGAGACGTTTAGGGATATATTTATGACCATGTGACAGGAGTTGACTGTACGTGTACATTCCTCATGAGCGCACTAGTGTTTTTATTTGCACAGCGAGGATGTGTTTTTCGCTTCGCTTTCACATCGCTGTTTTTATGTGGTTGACAGGCTTGGTGTTTGACCACAGCGCACCTTATTTTAAGGGACATGTAATGAAAGGTAGCCAATACACCTAGTATTTGCCACCTTTCATTTCATAATTTAAATAACCTATTTAAATTGAAATATTATTATACATATTTATTTTGGTAGTACATTACATAATTACGTGAAAAACAATAACTTATTAAACTAATTTAATTTTATATTTAATATGTTTATAATATTATATGTATATTGAATAAAATAAATCAACATCAAAATGTTGTTTTATTTTATTAAAAACTAATTTAACTGGAAATAAACCTGATTTCGGGGAAAAAAATATAAGTAAATGTTCATTATATTTAGCTATTATATAATCAGTTATTTAAATAAAATAAATAAATAAATATTGTAGAACTATACACACAGCGCCATCTGGCTCCAAACTAAGCAGAGCTTGTGTGATGGAAGTCAGATAACTAATAGAAATACTTTTTTTTTGTAAAAACATACTTATAATAAATACAAAACAAACGTTTGTTTATACCACCAAGTTTGTCCTGTATCAATCGAACCCACGCCCTTCAACTCTTGAAGCAGACATACTACCAATGAACCAACAGGGCGGGACAAATAATGTATTTGGTCACACAACGCAATTTTATGAATACAAGTCAATATTAAACATGTCAAAATATTAATTACGTAAAGGGAAACCACGTCACAAAAAAGCACAAAGATTGTTAGAACATTAAATAAGTATGTACTTATCTAAGTTCTGTAGGTATGCAATAAAATCATCTTACGTTTGCGCATATGAAATAATAAAGAAAAAACGTTACGTAAGGGAAATATTTTATTAAGAAAACTCAGTGGAGCGCGTAGTGAGTTTTTCACAAAGAACCACTTCAGAGATTCGAAAGAAAAAAAACGAAATTATATTTTAGGGTATTAGGTACATATGAGGAAATTCTAAGCTTTTTTTAAGTAAGTAAACGAATGTTTTTGCTGAAAGCGCTTACTTGCTGAATTCGATTGTATTATTCGAAATGTTTCTTTTTGTTTGGTTCGAAGATTAGAAATATATTTTACTAGTTGCGCCCCCCGGTGTTACAGTTTGTTAAAGTAGCTTATGTGCTAATTTTTTTTTAAAATGTTTAACAGGCTAGATGTTTGACCACAGCTCACCTGATGTCAAGTGAAGGTGTGGTCAAAGATGGTAAAGCACACCTAGCCTGGAATGCAACTGGCTCTCAAATGAGGCTGCCGGAACACACCGTTAGATGCTTGGCGGCAAATTTTCAACTTGAGGGTGGTAGCTAGCCAGCCGAGTACTAAAGTACCCTACCACCATGCTATGGTTTCCTCACGATGTTTTCCTTCACCGGCAGCTCAAGCTCATTGTTGGGGTTTGAACCCACGCTCTTCGGCCCCTTCTTTCCCCTTTAATCCAGGGTCTCAGCTACCTTTACACCAAATTTCATCTAAATCCGTTCAGTAGTTTTTGCGTGAAAGAGTAACAAACATACTCACAAACTTTCGCATTTATAATATTAGTAGGAAAGTAAGATAAATAATTTATCAAAAATGAGCAGTATGGTCGAACTTAATAAGCAGCTGGACATTCTTTTGTTACTTGAAGTTTTGGGTACCGCTGCAACGGTCATGGACATGCGTTATCTCTTATCATCTGGAGAGCGTTACGTTCGTCTCATTACTTTTACATAAAAAAATAAACAAATGAATTTGCATGACCGATGTAGACGGCAGA
The DNA here is from genome assembly GCA_905404145.2 of Biston betularia. Classification (NCBI taxonomy): domain Eukaryota; kingdom Metazoa; phylum Arthropoda; class Insecta; order Lepidoptera; family Geometridae; genus Biston; species Biston betularia. The sequence goes on from FR989877.1 coordinate 6,643,785, forward strand.
CGACAATAATGAAAGAAACAATCTTAGTTAAGTTTTGGAAGTCAGACAACTGATAGAATATTTTTATTTTCGTAAACACATACTTATAATACATACAGAACACCCAGACACAGAACAAACATTTGTTTATACCTCAAAATGTTTGTTCTAAGTGGGAATCGAACCTACGCCCTACAGCTCTTAAGGTAGATATACAATAAATGAGCCAACAGAGATGTCACTCTATAATTTAACAGTAAACTATGTCCTATCGAAAACTAAGACAATCACGTCTATGAAACGTATTGCATTGATTTTTATTTCCCATTGGATCGGCGACAAACATATAACCGTAGTTTTTCTACTAGTACGAAATTCTATAAGTTCTATAATTATCATGAAGCCGTATAGAAAATTGAAGTTGGACATTATTTAATCCCATAAAATGCAATACACAGTAATGTAAGAAAGACACTATTTAACATCATTGCAATTTATTTCAGACTAATGATTTTGACCTTCCGTGACTGCAGTGTTTCCCAAATGTAGAAGTTATATTGGTCCCAACCAAAACTATATTCGAATCATGCAGTCCGAATCACTTCAGAGCTATTGAATTGATTCGATTACAAAAGAACATGATTGCGGGTTATTTCGCTATGACTTTATGGCACAGATTATGGGAAACAGAAGGAAATGTTTATGTTTTTCAGAACTCGTGATTTATGAGGACTGAACCATTTAACATTTAGGAATCTTGCGTGTATTACCTATGATGTGTTTATTGTGTTTTGAAATTATATTTTTATATGAACTTGTCAAACGGTCTTCTTAGCAGAGCGTCTAGGTAGAAACTACCACCGTATCGTATTTCTATACTATTATAAAGAGGAAAGATTTGATTGTTTGTTTGTTTGTATTGAGTAGGCTCTGAAACTACTGGACCAATCTTAATAGTTCTTTCATTATTAGAATACTACATTATCCGTGATGGGCATAGGCTATATTTTTTTTTTTTTTTAAATGGGGGATCCGTATGGAAAATTCACCCAAGCTGTGAGAAATTTCAAAAAAATCTGCTCGATTGTCACCAATGGCATAAAAAAATAATTACAAGGAGTTGTAACCTTTTTTAGTCTTTTTGTACCTATTTGTATCGTAGATATCTGTTTTAGTATAATCTGTGTCTTCAAAGATTTTTTGAGAAAAAATAAATAAAACAAGTGTACGGTTTTTGTCATCGCCTTATAAAGTCCAGTAATGAAGCACATAATTCGATTTTGGGCTTATCATCACTTTAAGTGGATATATATCAGGAATAATAAAACAAGGGTCTATCTCGAATGAATACGTCAATAAATTTATTGGGTGACACATTTGTTATGAGTAAACAAGAAAGGAAACAAGGGGGCTACCTTGTCGTGTTAAGAGGTACATTTTGGCAGCATTTTGTTACTTTAATAAGGCTTGTGTAAAGTTTGTAATGAATAGATTTAACTATTTTGCTTTTCCGAAACATCCTGTGTATATTTGATTATAGGCTTGCGTATGACATCTATCTTATGTTAAGTGATGATGGAACACGTTTTCCTATAACATATCTATCTATGTACTATAAGTTTGCATTTACAAAAAAAAAGTGTATAATATGTATTCTATCAGTTAACTGACTTCCATCACACAAGCTCTGCTTAGTTTGGTGTTAGATGGCGCTGTGCGTAATGGCGCTGTGTGTACGATACGAGTACGATTCCTACGATATTTATTTATATCAATTTACAATTTAAAAGAAACCGACTCCATGACACTTGGCCAACTAAACGCACTGCTCCAATGAAACAGCGAGGTTTCGGAGTAAACGAAAATATCATCGATACATACAATTTTTAGATTTTTGTTGATTTTTTATAAATTGCTCGATCGATTTCGATTAAATTTATATGGGACTACTACTAAAGTATGTTCTACCAAGCAAAAAAAGAATCATTAAAATCGATTCTTAATTGGCGGATTGGTCGCGTAACAAAAAAAAAACATATTATAAACGAATGGGTTAAAAGCACTATAAAGACACTATTGTTCTACTTATGTGCTCCTCTTTTTTGAGGCGTTTAAAAAGAAACTTTTTTTTTAAGTATTGTCATATCTAATAATAAAGAGAAAGAAAGGGCGTAATTCTCAAATTCTCAAGGTATGAAATACGGATGCTGGATCATACCCTGTCTTCGCTTAACGGCTATGGAGATTTATAAAATTCAATCACATTTTTGGGACCCCACGCATCTTAATATCCTACATCCTTTGAGATAAAAATGCAATTCCTTACATATAATGGGGAAAAGCTTCGAAGATAAATTATATTAATGATGGAACATTTCAAGATATGTTCGGTATAACACTTAGGAACGTCATATTCACCAACTTGTACTTAATGTTTTGGGCATACAACATTTTTTTTTGTTGAAATTGTTTTAGGGAAGTCTATTAATTGTTAATTGGGAAATTGTGTATTGTTTTCGTTTTTAATAGTTATACAAGAGTGAAAAATTGCTTTTTAACCGCGTGCTCAATTTTGATGACCAAGCAAGCGAAGGATTCTAAGTTCAAAAATTAGAATCCTGAGCGTTAGCGAGGGCATCAAAAGAGCACGAGATGAAAAAGCTTTGCACTTTGGGGATGAAAATGACATTTGTGTGCCTGTGCATCTAGTTTTGTTTTTGGTGACAGGACATAATTCCTGAAGACCCTTAATTTAATTTAATGATTAAGAAGAAGAATGTTGTGAGCAATTACCGCATTCCTTCCCAGATATCTGTCTAAAGAATTTAAGTTTATGTTCAAAGAGTTTTGAGGTGCTAATGAACCAATTCGCATCGGTTTTTGCACTATTATACCAATATTTGAAAGTGTGGTGAATATTTGTCTAGTTTGTATGCAAATCATGTGTACAGAAATGAAGTGGTAATTGTCAGTATTTTGCAATGTAAGTACTGAAAGCGTTAATATGCGTAATCATATTTTGTCAGATAAACACATTTTTTAACACAGGCTATGTTGTCAATTTTAGCGTATTAGCTTTACCTCTAGTTTTTTAATTTTTGACTAGTCAGATGAGATGGTGTCAAACACCTACTGTTTGACATCAGCAGATCTCCCGTCAGTTGCATTATACATTTCGTCGACAGTGAATGAAATTTTTTTTGGAACATCTGATTTATTTCGCTATTTTCGTGTCGCTTACATAAAAGAGGTTCAAAATGATGAAAACTTCCTTTCGACCTACATAGGACCAAAATGCGTATTTCCATAAATTCAGCAAAATTCTCACAAAAAAGGTTTAGCAAATATCACAAAAGCTTGCTCATACACGAGTTGTATAACAATGAATTTAACGGTATAGATATTTGAGAAGGGGCTTCCAAATACTTGGTTAGTATTTTAGTACTTTGTCAAAATAAGACAAAGAACTTTTGTTTTAGAATTAAGCGATCATGAACCATTTGTTATTTTGTAACGGTACTAGGTTATATGTTTCAGTGAAACCGAAATGAACGATGTTTTTGTTGACTTAACAACCCCGAAATGACTTGCCCGTTTATGTACTTATTTTATGTTCTGACAAAAGCTCCTGTTTTAGGTTGTTTCTTTATTTTACCGTTTTGTTTGAGTTTGCGTCGCGTGATGTGACACAATTTTTAGCATAAACATATCTGTAAGAACTAAACTTGGTTTAATTTAACAGTTGTTTACGAAAGTACGAAAATAGCAAAATGAAAAATTGGATCCATAAACGTAACTAAAGCTTAACTGCAGATATTCAAAATAGTTTCGCAATTCTTTTTTTATCACAAAAAATCAATTAAATTTGTTAATAGTGTAAGTAGGTAGGTACCTATTATATTAAGATATTTCAAGTTGTTATTAGTAGATATTTGTCAGTATTAAATAAGGCTTTTCAACAAAAAAAAGGAAAAAAATCTTAAAGAAATTTCTGAGTCCAAGTTCAGGGTCCAATGATTTTAATTACTTTCTCAATAGAAAAAAATGTTAAAATAACATTTTAAATATGTTTTTAGGGTTCCATACCCAAAGGGTAAAACGGGATCCTATTACTAAGACTCCGCAGTCCGTCCGTCTGTCACCAGGCTGTATCTCATGAACCGTGATAGTTAGACAGTTGAAATTTTTACAGATGATGTATTTCTATTGCCGCTATAACAAAAAATACTAAAAAACAGAATAAAATAGATATTTAAGTGCGCTCCCATAGAACAAACGTAACTTTTTTTGCCGTTTTTATAGATAATGGTACGGAACCCTTCGTACGCGAGGCCGACTCGCACTTAGCCGGTTTTTGTTACAATTTTCACTATCATTTAGATAATTTTTATGTCAGTGTGCCAATTAGTTCTGGTTTTTAATTTATTACAAAACCTGTTATTTAAGTAGTTTTTTTTAATATTCGTAACCGAGCTCGAGAAAATAACGGAATGGTGGCAGCTCAAACCTATTGTAAGTATTGGAACCCGCGCCCTCCGTCGTTTAATCCAACCGCTCTAACCACAAAGCTACCACCGCTACAAATCAAATTAATAATTAAGTTAATCGTGACCAAATTAATTAACAAAACCGCAAAATATTCCAATACAAGCTTTTAACTAACTGATATTGAATGACGTCACCTTTGATCAATAAATAATGAAACCCTTTCTCGCAAAAGCGATACATAATAAAGTGCGCCCACACTCGCGGTCACGCTCTGATAACTTTTAACAAGTGCTTTTGTGAATATTCGTATACATTTGTTATATATTATGCAAAATGGTATTAGAATCGATGTAGGTTTGGTTGAAAGAGTTTCGATCCTTCTATTTAAGGTTATAGGTTTGGGGTAAACTAAACCGAATGGGAGTCATAAAATTTTCTACTTGACTGTTCTGTTAGCTCATATGACAGCCCTGTCGGTTCATTGGTAGTGTGTCTGCTCCAAGAGCTGAAGCTGGTATAAACAATTGTTTGTTCTGTGCCTGGGTGTTCTGTATTTTATAAAAAAGTATGTATTTACAAAAAAAAAGGTATTTAAGTATTCTATCAGTTATCTGACTTCCATCGTACAAGCTTTGCTTAGTTTGGGGTCAGATTTTATAGAACACATGAACAAAGTGTCTTCCCCTTAATAGAGACAGTAAGAAAAGTGTCGATGGACGCATTCTTCGTTTATACTCTACTTGGCAATTTAAGTTATATTAAAATTACTTATTAGTCTCAACTAGGCTAGATTGTAATAACAATGAGGTATCTAACAACAAACAGATACATCATTAGGAGGAAAAAAAAGTATTCTATCAGTTATCTGACTTCCATCGTACAAGCTTTGCTTAGTTTGGGGTCAGATTGCGCAGTAGTTTTTGCGTGAAAGAGTAACATACAATCAACCATCCATACATCCAAACTGTCACATTTATAATATTAGTGGGCTGATACTACGGTTTTTTTTTTTTTAATGTAAAAAGTAATGAGACGAACGAGACGCTCTCCTGATGGTAAGAGATAACGCCTATCCATGACCAATGCAGCGATACACAGAACTTTGAGTGACATAACAAAATCCAGGGCATCGCTACAATTGGCAGGGCAATTGACTGGTACATTGGTGTTAGCAATGAAATATTTGTTTATGTAACTTTTTTAGTTATTTTAAATACAAAATAAATGTATACTTTCTTGACCTAGTTCTATAAAATAACATTAATGTCACATTTTCATTCGTTAATACAGATGAAAACCTATTGAAACTGAAAATCCTCTTTTAAACTTCATAAACCCGGAGTCGCAGTCTTTGTTTGGTGAAAATACAGGAAGATTTACGAGTTTCAAAGTACAACTCCAGTTGAGTTATGAGTCCTTTAAAAAGTACTTCTATCTTCACGGTGGTGGTTAACGTTAACTTATCTAACGATTTTATCCTAGTGCGCAAGTTCATCCAAAACTCCATCGAAGTTAATTGTAAAGTCTCCACTACTTTACTAAAGCATGACTGGATTTGACAGACATGGACTGAACTTGATCAAGACCGGACTTTGACAACTTTTTAACTAATTAAACTTGAAATAATCAGAACACTTGACACTGGCCAATGCACAAAATGCGACGCCAAAATGAAAGAAGAAGAAGTTCAAATGATTTGTTATATCTTCATCAAATGATATAATGTGGTGAAACATGACTTTTCGTGTTGCTTCCAAAACTCCATCAAAGCTTTATACTAAAGTCGCCACTAATTTACTAAAGCATGACTGGACTTGACTGACACGGACTGGACTTTGACCATAGCTATAGCTAAGAGACAGCGACAAGGCAGTATGGCTTTACAGCTTTAGCATGCCAGATGGGGCAAATTAATTTAAAAAAAATATTATATCTTCATCTTCTAAACTACTAACATTATTTTTCGTTGATTTTGGTGTCGCACTTTGAGTATTTTGCCAGTGTCAAATATTTCGGCATTTTTAAGTACCTACAAACCTACATAATTATACCATGATGAAAGTTTAATTTTAAATAAAATAGAACTACGTTTGAGCGCTAACTCGTCTGATGGAAAGCGATGGTGCGGTTGAGGACGGAGCACGTTGATTTAGAAATCTATTCACTTGGAAACGAAGAAACCGGCAATGAAAAAAAAATGTTAGGTTGAATATTGTGATTGTCAAAATCTAAGTCACAAAAACTATGTCAGTGTCAAATCCGGTCATGCCATGCTAAAGTAGTAATATACTACAAGTTTTGAAGGAGATTTGGAGCTTGTTTTCGTAAATTATATCTTCATCAAATTAACGAATAAAGCGTGACTGTTTTATTCCTATCTCTTTCAATTGGTTTTATTAATGAATGTTAATTTATCTCTACTAATATTACAAGCAGGAAAGATTTGTATTTTTGTATGTAACGAATAAACTTAAAAACTACAGGACCGATTTCAAAAATTCTTTCACCGTTGCGAAGCTACATTATCCCCGGGTGACATAGGCTTCTTTTTATCCCTATACTCCCATGGGAACGGGAACTACGCGTGAGAAACCGCGAGGCGTTCGCTAGGTAGGAATAATTTAGTTAATAGGTATTCATGAATATATTGGTTGTATTATAAATACTTTTCTTGTATAGCATTCAAAAATTCCTTTCCCGTACTAATTTAATTTTCATTAGCTATATCTTTGGGTAAGGAATGATGTATTTAGAACGATAAAAGAGTAGCACAAAACAAATAAAGAAGTTTTAAAAACAAAATAATTTAGAATTCAACCTTGTTAAGGTCCTTTTCGTTAAGGATTATAAAAAAAATTAAAAAAATTGATAAAATTTTGATTCGTTTCTTCATAAAGAAATTGGAAATGTACTAGGTAATACATTAATTCATATTTATGTTAATATGATATCTGCTTACAAAAGGTTATATATTATATTTGTATATTTATATATTATATTATAATTGTGAATTTTCGCTAGTTTCCTAGTCAATAATTTTTAGACGTCTAAAAAGGTCTTGCTAGAAAAAAAAATCTTAGACAAATATTTCAGGGTCAAAACCGATTAGAACGATATCGTCTCTAATTTTGTTCTTCGTACAAAATAAATCCATGAAGAAAAGGCAGAAATGAATTAGGAATTTTGCCAAATGTGACTGAAGATAATCTTCTCTTTAATTTTGTTCTGTGGTTTGCGGTTTAGGCTCTCCTTCATATTTATTGAGTCGACGATAAAATTATATTTATTTGTTTGCTAAATGCGGGAGTTTTGTTAACGTTGCTGGCATTTAAGTAGATAACATAATGTTTTCTGCGTAATTTCATTTTTAATTTCAGTAATGGTTTGTTTGGAACTTAAATCTGTTGATTTTATATTATAAAAATTACTTTGTGCAGTTTTCAGAAAAACGTGTTTCATTTACATCAGTTTATCTTAGTTCACTGTTAGGGATAGATCTTTTGTAATCATTTCACTTCGACCAATATTTAAAATGTAGGTTTTTTTTTACTGTGAGACAGCCAGGAGCTCTAAAAAGCGACATCGCTTCATGGTCGGTATTCCAAAAACTTGTACTAAACGGTTCGATTATACCTTCATTGTACGAACCGCTAAACAATGGAATTTGCTGCCCGAGTGGGCACGCCCGTTCCCTGATAGACACAATCTGGGTGCCTAGTGAATCGGTTCCTTCTAGTGTACTTTCGGTTCGAGTGTACTCGACCGTACCTTCGTTTAACATCAGGCGAGATGGCCGTCAAACGCAAGCCTATTTGTAATAATAAAAACAACACTTTTAGGACGATTCATTTATGAGCACATCAGTGACGATAATGTGTTTAAAATGAAATCATTCAATCTTGAATGATTTTTCACAGCACGATATTTTTAAAAATAAATGTTTAATTTTCAATGCCTACCACTTTTTTTTTCGTCTAACGAGGCTGTTGAGCTTTCCGTCTATTTTTACCCGATTGCCAAGGTAGGGTTATGTTTTTCGCGCGTATCTTGTATGCAAATAAATTTATTTATTACCTTGTATCTTCTAAACTGGCGGATGGATTTTGACAACAAGTGTTCTTAGGTAAGTGTTAGAAAAAACAAAATGGCGGTTTTTTGGTGCGAAACGTAATACGGTAATAGAAAGGAATAACCAAACCTATCGAGTTATTATATAAATATTTAAATTTAATACGGAATAATTAATTTGCTTAAAAAGTTTTTACTTTAATTATAGATATTTTAATCGCAGTCGGGGTTTTTTAAATTCTTTAGCTTCTTTGGGGTCTATTTTTCCCGGTTTATCTTTAAATACAGAGTAGATATTTATTTATGTTACACACCCCGTATTGTTCTTCCTCTGATTCTGTCCGTCCTAAGGTTGCCTGGAAAAGATCGCTTTTAGCGATAAGGTCGCCAGTTGTTACACCTATTAATTTAGTTTATTTCTTCTGTATTATTTTTTTTAGTGTGTGCAAGAAAGAGTTTATCAATCAATCAAATAAGTTAAAGTACTCCATCTTCGACTGTACTTGCATAACGTCTGGCAGGGTATGGACAAACAAGCCTATTAAAAGTAGATACAATAAAAAAAAAAGAATAATGTTTTGTTTATTGGGTCTAAGGGGTTGCGTTCATTCGCGCGCTAGTTCGTTGCCCACGGTAATCGGCACAAGAAAATTGTTTATTCTGAGGTTACTACTTTCACTGCTTTGATTTCAGATACGTTTCATTGAGCAATTTTATCTATTATTTTGAACGCAAACCGCTGGCCTATTTTTATTTTCACTATCTCCAGGAAAAATCACATAAATGTCACAAGTTTTGAGTAACTCCTCTCAAAAACATCCTCACGTTTGAAAATATGGCATTTTTTGTAACTGGTTCCGTGTGACGAGTTACTGACCCCTGATGAATCATCGGTGAGCTGTTTACTTAACTCAGCAAGTCTTAAAATTGGGACATACGAACGATTTTATTCGTGAACTTGGGCTTGATCAACTTACTGTTATTATGACTAAGTATCAGGTTTGCTTGTTGTATTCAAGATTCAATATTTTATTGTCGAATGTAGATAGGACTATAGGTATTAAATATCTTATACAATAATAAATATAGTTCCATACAAACTACTTCTTTAACTACCACTAATATTGTAAATGTGAAAGTTTGGATGGATGTTTGTTACTCTTTCACGCAAAAACTACAGAACTGATTTGCATGATGGTATGGAGTTAGCTGAGACCCTGGATTAACACATAGGCTACTTTTTATCCCGAAAACATGTAGCGGGTAACACCGCGGGGCGCAGCAAATTTGTAATAATTACTTGATCAATGTAGTTTTTCAGGACATTTTCTATTTTTCATTTTACTTCACACTGGAGCGGAAATTTCAGTTTACAGCTATTTCTCGTATGTTTATTTTTCTTAATTTAATAAATAAGTTTTATCTCCAAAATTCCTGAAGTTGATCGCCGATATGATCATAGGTGGAGAACGTTCACATAGAAGAGAAAACTGATTCACTCTCGACTTTGAGATATCCAGATTTAGTGCTTCAATTAAAAATGTTGATCAAAGTTCTAACAACAACAACAACTAACTAACAAATTCTTCAAATGCTCTATCAACTACTCGCCAACATATCACACGTAAAAATAAGAAAAGCTTTGATTAACTTTACGTAATGTTTAAAAGTAGTTTACAAAGCGTTTGTTTTACATTTACTTAGGCTGTGTGTCTCACGCGTTCATAAAAACTAAAAAATTCTTACTGATTTATATTATGTTAAGATAACACCTGTTTTTAACAGAAAACATACACGTAGAAATTAGTTATTTCTAACATATCAGTGACAAGTATTCAATGACCAAGTTTCCAGTTAGATTGGAAGTTCGTTAAACTTATGTTATTTGTAACCCCATGTGAAACGTAAGTAGATAGAGAAAAATATATTGGAATTTTGGTTTTGACATTAACATTTTTTTTAAATTAAAATTAGCTTCACGTTTGACCAAACTCTGCCTCATGTTAAGTAGTAGTGTGGTCTACGATGAAGCACGCGTACCTGGAAGAAACCTATTTACCTAATCTAGATTTTAAGACACCCATACTGTACCTGACAGGGAACACAGATTCCGGCAGAGAGTTCCACAACCTCGCTGTGCAAATGAAAAATGTGGAATCAAAACGCTTTGTGCGAAAATGGGGAACATTCACCATGTACGGATGACGTTTTGGTCGTGTTAGTCTGGCCGTTCGGTAGAAGAAAGGTGAAGGGGGAACCAAATTGTGGAGTTCAAGTGTACACTCTCCGAAATGTATCTGGTAGAAAACCAGCAAGATAGCAACTCTACGACGATGCTCAAGGCTTTGAAGCCGAGTCTCCAGTAAAGTGTCGTTTCCAATTCTCTCGATCGACTCCAATGCCTCAAGAGCCATCCCATAGGTGTGAACAGTACTCCATACACGATCTTACTTGGGCTTTGTATAAGCTGAGCAGTTGTTCTGATGTGAAGTAGGTACATTATTTTGTCGCTAAACTTTTTTACTTGGTGGTAGATCTCCTTAGCAGGAGGTCATCTAGGTAAGTACAACTGCAGTACTAGATATTCTGCCGCCAAGTAGCAGTGTGTAAACATTACTATTTTCCAGTTAGAAAGTACTGCAGCTGACGACATTACAAAACTGTTGTGACTAATCATCGAATGTCTTAAATGTAATGAGCGCCAAAGCAGAAAAAACCTGGACTTTGTTTTACTACTCAAAGTTCTGTGTATCGCTGTAATGGTCATGGACAAGCGTTATCTCTTACCATTAGAAGAGCGTTTTGTTCATCTCATTACTTTTATATTTAGAAAAAAAAATCTTTACATTTACACTGCTTTAACATTAATGCAAATTTACACTCGATAACAAACGAACCTAATTAGAAATTTCCATTTCAAATCATGTAACAATTTTTAAGTGACAATGTTTAAAAACTGTCATTACATAATATTATTAAGAAGTCAATAAACTTCTGACTAAATATACGCCAACGTTTTAAGCCACGGTCAAGTGATTTGCATAATCCAAAAAATACCCAACTGTTTTAGCATTAAAAAGGAAACGTTAGGGATAAAAAGAGAAACAAACTCTCAAAATTTTATTGTTGAGTAAAAAGCGACAAGGTCACACTATAAATTCTAGGTTAAAGACCTCTCCTCACATCTTTGAATAAAATAAATATTATAAACAGCTAGACGTCATAGTGCCTTAGTTTAGACGATTAATGTAGGAGGAAGTTTCGACCAAATAAAGATCTAGAGTATCTAATATTAAATAGAAAAATGTTATAGAATTTTGTAGCGATGATAGCTCAGTGGTCAGCACGGTCAGTTTAAGGGCGTGGATTCAAACCCCAACAAAGAGCTTGAGCTGCCTAGTATGGCGTGGTGGTAGCCTCAAGTTGAAAATCTGCCGCTAAGCGTTTAATGGTGTGCTCCGGTAGCCTCGCTTGAGAGTTCTATTCCAGGCTAGATGTATTTTCGATGGTAAAGAGATAGAAGAAGTGTTCTACCGCACTGAGACCTGACCTAACCTGATGTCACTTAACATCAGGTGAGCTATAGTCAAACACCTAGCCTGCGTATTAACGTCCGCGTCGTCCACATGACCGTGTCCACAGCCACTACCGTTTCTTTTCCCATTGATTTTTGAACAAATAGTGTCATGGATCCAATCCTAGTAAACACAATTGCCAACAAGGCAATTTCATAATAATATAAAAAATTGGAGGATATTTTTTCACACAGCGCCATCTACCCCAAACTAAGCGAAGCTTTTATTATGGAAACCAGGCAGCTGACAGAATAATTAAATACTTTACTTTAAAATTGATATAATATCACTCACACATATTATAAAACAAAGTTGTCCGCCGCCGTCGTCATCTGTCTGTTCGCGATAAACTTAAAAACTGAACGGATTATCGTGAGAATTTCACCAATAGTTAGAGTGATTCAAGGTTTATACTAAAATTATAAATGTGAAAGTTTGAATGGATGGATATTTGTTACTCTTTCACGCAAAAACTACTGAACGGATTTGGATAAAATATGGTATGAAGGTAGCTGAAACCCTGGATTAACACATAAGTTTCTTTTTATCCCGAAAATATGTAGAGGGTAACACCGCGGGGCGCAGCTAGTACCTAAAAATCGCAAAGGTTTTAAAAACTGCAATCAAAAGTAAAGTTTAATTTGGAGTTAGTTCCGCTGGTATAGCAGATATCTATAGGCAACGGTGTTTGTTTACCATCAGGCAACCCGTCAGCTTGATTGCCACCTGTGGTATAAAAAAAAGAATTATCACGACCATTTTCAAGTTATTCGCTTACCAACGTGTATACGATCGATCTCGTCTTAAAAAACTTAAAAATGCTTAGATTGTAGTTCCCGGAAACAAAACAAAACATCGCATACTTTGGTAGGTAACTCAATTGATGAAAACAATACATAGCAACTAAACAGCATCCGTATATGTGACTAAATCTAGATTGATAGGGTTAATGACTATCAATAATTAATATTCCAGCTATATGCAAATAGTATTGTCGATGACGACAAGAATGTAATCTGGAACGCAATTATCGATCAGAAAGCAATTTGTGTGGGGATCAACATACCGCGTGTCAAGCGTCTTTGACGTGATTTCGTGATGGAAATGGTTCTAGTATTGTATCAACTTTACTCGTACATATAAACGGTTATCGGATATTTATTTTTAACCGACTCAAAAAATGAGGAGGTTCTCAATTCGACTGTTTTTTATATGGTTGTTACATGATAATACCGCCAATTATGAATCGGTTTTATTGAGGCACCCGCCGGTTTTGAGCGTGAATAGACATAAAATGACATAGACATATTATGTTAATTATTTTTAAAAATAATAGCATTTCGATACAATTTTAAATTTGAAACAAAAGCGAACATATATTACGTAAAACAGTTTTTTATTTCATTCGCTAGTTAGGCATAAAAAACTTAAATCTGTCACAAAATTCGCGTTGACTTGTGTTATCGAATGCAATAACATGCGTGATATAGAGTCTTAAATAAATTCTACAAGAATGTATACAGAATGAGGCGGCAGATTCTAGTTTCTCGACACGTTCGACCCTAGATTGCGATCGGCGCGCAAAGAGCTATGAATGACGGCTGATGGCGTTTCAGTTGTTTGATGCCCTTGGAGAATGACTATATAGTAGAGTATCCATGATTTTGTACCATAGAAACAATCTTATATTTGTACAAAAACTGAGAAGTACAGCAAAACTAGCTATCCTTCACACAATTATAAAGTGCCATGCTGGGGTTAAATATACCGTCAGTTTCTGTTCGTGCTTAGGGATTTTTTAGCATGAGCCACTCAGCAGTAGGAAGCATATAAAAAAAAGCGTAGCGTAAGCTACCAAAATGATTCCACATAATAAAACTAAGTAACATAATATGTATATCCGAGAAAAATACAAAATGATAGACTTTCAGTAATTTGTAGCGCGAGCTATCTTTATTGCCGTCCAAGTAAGGAATGATGAGCAAAAATGGATTACAGGGTTTATTCTGTAAGTAGTCAAGCGTGGGCGGACAGATAGTAGAGTGCTTCGTTGATTGTACCTTGTACATGTTATTTTTTTAAGAATAAGTACAAAGGTTTTCCTGCTTTTTAGGCTAGACTTTTGACGCGACTTGTGTACTAGGCGGTTATTTTGTATCAGTGATATCTCAGTGGATAGCACGGTCGGTTCACATGGATTGGAATGGGTTGACATCCTAACTGAGAACTGAAATATCTAGTATCTCCTACGTAGCTGAGTTCCTGCTAAGGAGATCTACCACCTAGTAGGTATTTTTAGAATTGTGCTTTTTTTTACGAAAGAAAGCACAGATTCTGTAATTTAAGTATTTTGTGGGAGTTGTTATTGCAAGGAAGTCCCTGTATCATATTTTTTTTATAACTTAATGGTAGAGCATTTTTTAACTTTCTGGCTATGACGGTCTCTGGCTGCTTTGGCTAAAATATTAATTGCTATAGTTTACAACGGTTCAGCAAGAGTTTTGAGGAGAATATGGTTTTCAGCATCTCACCTGATGGAAAGCGACGGTACGGCTGAGGATGGAGCATAGTTTCATTATGCGAAAACTCTTAAATGGTGTAAGGATAGTAATAATGTTTATAAATCAAGATATTTACCACTGTATGCTATCCAAATAAAATGAAATAAATAAAATTTTATTTGATCACCATCGGACTCATTCTCGACTTACTTTTTATGACTTTATTGTGACTTAGACTTATTTCAATTGATTTAACATCAGATACTTGACATTGGCAATTATGTAGAGAAAGAAGAATGATTAAGCAAATAAAACTGTAAAAAAATCATGTTTATACCAATGTTTGTTTTAATGGGTGTCTAGTGTCTACATTGTTTTAGAATCAAAGAAAAAATAGGTACCCGTTATGTTAGATCATTACATTTATGTCTACATAACAAAACATTAATAGGGTTGGCTTTTGGAATCAAACGTAATATATTTTGTGACAGTTGCAAGTCATAACGTGTGTAGGTATGTGTGTATGTAGACGTGGGTACAATATCGTAATACTTGTTTCCATGTTTCGCATTTTGTGATCAGTACAATGACTTAAGTACATAATTATGTATGTAAACTTTTACAATACCGTACATTGTTTGTCTTCTGTTCGTAGCGTTTTTGCTAGATCAAATGCTTATGACTTTAGTAGAAGCTTTTATTTTATGAGAGTTTAAGTAAGATTCTACTTTTTAAACTTGTATTTTGTTTAAAATTTGTAGTCTTCTACCCACAATGACACACGTTCTTTTCTTACTTAATTTCTTTCAGTCATAAGGTTGCATGGAAGAGATTGCTTTTAGCGATAAGGTCGCTGGTTGCTACACCTATTAGAATTTATTTTGTTTTAAATGTAGATAATCTTTTTTGTGGACTGTAAAGAGTTAAGTTATCAATCGTTTATAAATAATTTGATAATGGTTTCTAAACAAGCAAGGTTATTTTTTATAAGTGAAACAAATTTTAACATTATATAAATTAGAATGCCTGCTTAGTTAGAAGTTTTGGCTTCGAAATCTCACGGCATAGGCTTCTGTCTTTACTAAGTTATATTTGTTAGCAATGCCGCTAAGTTAAATCGGTAAAGAAAAAACATCCAGGGGAAATGCTATTTAGTTACAGAAGCCCTAATATTGTTCTTAAATATGTGTGAAGTGACCCAACCCGTTCTTGACCGACGTTATGGACTATGAACTTTGTCACAGTAAGAAGAAGTCCGCGTCCAACAATAAGACAGTTTAAAAAATAATACTGCTACATTTTATCGAGCAAAACAGGACAATGTTATTTAAAAAAACATTGGAGGACAACAAAAAAACAACATAGTTTATTTGTGCTAATTGTACACGAACAAGTAACGTATCTCGTTTACGTAACAGCGGTTTTCTAATTGAATTTAAAGCGAGGTGAGTTAGAACCTAGTTTTGAACCATCAATGTAAACTTTTAAAAGTATAACGTTAAGAACGCTATACGCGTTTCCGGCAAGGAATCTCATATGAATTCGAGAATCAGGGGCTTGGATGTAATTTACGTACGTTATATGTGGTCGGCTTGATACGTATCGTATTCACACCTGTCTTTCGACGTGCCGGAGGTATAAGGTCTCCTTCATGGTACAAGTCCAGAGGTGCGACCTTGTAATCTGCTCACAATGGCTTGTAATGATACCTGAGTCATTGTCATCGATCTTGCGTTCTGAACCCCTCGACATCTGCATTCGTGTGATAGAGTTAAGAACTAATCTAGACTGTATTTTATAAATAATAAAATTAATTTATTTTGTTCCCAATATTAGAAAGAGTTGTGGGGTGTGAGATAGATTCCTAACCAGATGAGATGAACGAGACGCTCTCCTGATTGTAAAACATAACGCCTGTCCATGACCATTGCAGCGATACAAAGAACTTTGAGTAACAAAACAAAGTCCAGGGTTGTCATTACTTTAACACATTTGATAGCATAGTTAGTCTCAACAACCCTGTCATTTTGCTACAATGCTACAATAATTCTTAGCTTTGAATTTTTTAATTATGTTATTTTATCTTGCTTAAAAGAACGATTTTGGAAAGACAATTTAATTTATTTGTAAGGTTTCTATACCTTTTGTATGCTGGAGCAAGAATTTGTAAGGCATGATGCATTTTATTCGCGTAAACGGTTGAATGCGTAGCAAAAAAAGGTTCAAAGGATTTGTCATCATGCCGAAAGTGACTTTGCATGTTGTTTAAGCTCTTAGGTTTTAGCCAGTAAGGTCATTACCATTTCCGGTGTTCATTATTGTCTTTGATTCTTTGTTGATAATTCTTTAATTAATAACTTAATAAGCTTTTAGCGCGTGATAGAACTTGTTTAACCGGATGATAATAAAACCAGCTCTGTTTTAAGTTTTCATTAAAAATTGCCAAGATTTATGAGTTAGACATTGTTTAGAAATACATTCGCAAAACACAGTTTAGGGGTCACAAAAGTTAAACGTGCGTTAAACATGAGTTTATCTTTTAGATAGTGTTTAGCTAGACATGTGATGAACCACTGTTTTATCTGTCTTTTCTAGTAAGACTGTCTATGTTTACATCGCTTTCAAGCTTAACTAAACTAATAACGATCGGCTTTGTCACTTAGTGTCATAAGAGGCTTGTAATAGGTATAACGTTTTGTTTTCATTAAAAACTGATGACTTCTGATTCTGTCACGTTCAGTTGCGGTCGCCGATTCTTTAAATCTTTACAATTTTTATTATCCTCTTTTTTCTATCTTTTCCTTTTTTTTACTATTTTTACTTTGATGATTATTTGAAACTAAGATTATCGGTAGGTAAATCCCAAAAGATCGATAAGCAAGACTGTTTTCGTCGAACTTTTTAAAATTAATTTTCAAAAATTAATTTTATTTATTTGTAATCCGCTCTATTACTTTTTAATGTCTATTCTATCTTTTGTTGTTTTCATTACTCGCATGACATCTCATATCGATCTGTATCATTACCATTCCGTACGCTTATTTGTTCTGTGCTCTGTCAAATGTGAATTGGGTTCATATCAAAATGGTTAAGAATATCTCCACGTCTATTTATCATGTCTGTATTTTTTTGCGAACCTTGAGACTTTTTTCGCCATTTAGGCTATAGAGTGCGATACTTTATCTCGACAGTAGGTTTTTTTAGTACATATTTATTATTTGGGAGTTATTGTTTATTTGATTAAGTGAGTTGATTAGAATTGATTGATGAGAAAAAAAGTTCTGGACTTTTCTTTGTATAGGTATGTGTTAGTAAATACTTTACGTATTATTTTACACGGAAAAAGAAAAGCTGCTAATTAATAAAATAAAATAACACAAAAGCCAAAAAAGTTATTGTCATTTTATACATTTACAAAATTATGTTAAAAGTTATAATTATAAAAATAAATCAAATTGATTCAAATATAAATATGTCAAAATTAAAAAAAGTAGTAGAAAGAAGTAGAGTACCTATTAGTAATTTTAGTATATTATTATTATAAAGTGTACGATAAAGGTAAAAATATACTGAAGCTGAAGGACGTGGGTTCGATTCCCACCAAGGACAAGCATTTTGTGATATAAACGAATATTTGTTCTGTGTCTGGGTGTACAGTATGTATTTACAAAAAAAAAGTATTTAAGTATTCTAACAGTTATCTGTCTTCCATAGTACTTTTTTAACACTTTCTGTGAAATAAATTTATCTTTATCTTTATCATAGTACAAGCTTTGCTTAGTTTGGGGTCAGATGACGCTGTGTGTAATGTCCTATGATGATACTGCAGAGTAAGCTGCATTATAAATTTTAACCATTTTAAAAAGAGGCGAAATATGATTTCACTAAAATATTTTTGATATTAGATTTCACTCGAGATAACACGCTGGAAATAAAGAATTTGTATGACTATCTATATTCCATGACAGACAAGCTATGCAGTATGACTGATGAGATCACAACAAATAAAGGAACGAAAAATGAGGTAATTTCCTCGGAACCACATATCGGATCATGTAGGCAAGAATGCGGTATGTGGTATTTCCAAAAACATATTATAACTTTTATCGCTAAGACTATATTTCAGGCCTCGAAACCCTGTCTCATAAAGTAAAGCGGCATGCCTAAACTGATCTTAAATTTGGGAAAGGTTAGCCATATATATACATTTATATAGATTCCTGGACAGAATATCGAGATAATTTTTTGTGGTTTTTTACCGATTTTGGGGGAAGTCACAAGAAAGAATGACTTTTAAAAACTGTTTTTTGGGGGTCCCGTACCCAAAGAGTAAAACGGGACCCTATTACTAAGACTTCGCTGTCCGTCCGTCTGTTTGTCCGTCTGTCACCAGGCTCTATATCTCATGAACCGTGATAGTTAGACCGTTGAAATTTTCATAGATGATGTATTTCCGCTGCCGCTATAACAACAAAATAAATATTTAAGGAGGCTCCCATACAAAAAACGTGATTTTTTTGCCGTTTTATTCAAGAAATTGTGATTTACCGCAAATAAAGACCAAAACAAATGCTAGTAACTGTGATTTCACTGTAAAATTATGCTCCATTTGTCCATAAATGGCAAAAAAATATTTGTATGGAAATCGTACCACCTTAATATAGTCCGCTCGAAATAACTAGCTTCAATCGAAGTCTGTTAATCAAACGAAATGGACTGTTTTAATTTACATTTCCGATACCTAATTAAGTTTTCCGTCGTGTGTCGGTTCCATTTATTAATACCTAAATGGACTATGGATGAATAACAGTCATTAGTATGGTATTGGGAAAGCTTAAAATTCTACGTGAATAGAGGGATTATTTCAATGCAGTACTAATTGACGAAATACAAGGCCGACGGGCATTTTTTTGGGGGTATCTTGTTCGCGCTGTACGTAACTGATACATGATGTTAATTAGAAGGCTGCTGAGTAACCCTCCTGTTGAATCATTAAGCATATATTTAGTACTAGCTGCGCCCTGCGGTGTTACCCGCTACATGTTTTCGGGATAAAAGTAGCCTATGTGTTAATCCAGGGTCTCAGCTACCTTCATACCAAATTTCATCCAAATTTGTTTAGTAGATTTTGCCTGAAAGAGTAACAAATATCCGTCCAAACTTTCACATTTATAATATTAGTGGGATAGTACGGCTTGGTTTTTTTTGTTTGTCCATAGCTTACTTGATGTTAAATGATAGTGTGGACGAAGATGGTAAACACGCCTACCCTGGAATGGAACTGGCTCTAGAAAGCAAAAAGCCGAGAATAAAGCTCAGTAGCATTTTTTTTTGTGTAGTAATGAGACGAACGAGACGCTCTCCTGATGGTAAGAAATAACGCCTGTTCAAGACTATTGCAGCGACATACAGAATTTTAAGTAGCAAAACAAAGTCTTGGGCATTGCTGCTTTGGCGCTCATACCTTTGAGACTTTCGGTGGTTAGTCTCAACAGCCCAGTAATATCGCTAGCTACAGTACCCTTCAAACTATAGTTTAGTTTAAGTTTAAGTTTAAGTTTATGATAGGGCATTACACCCAGCGCCATCTGACCCCAAACTAAGCAAAGCTTGTATGGGAGTCAGATAACTGATAGAACACTTAAATATTATTTTGTTTGTAAATACATACTTATAATACATACAGTACACCCAGACACAGAACAAACATTTGGTTTTATATCACAAAATGCTTGTCCTGGGTGGGAATTGAACCCGCGCCCCACAGCTCTTGAAGCAGACATGCTACCAATGAGCCAACAGGGCTGTCAACTATGGTCAACAAACAGACAGTAATGTTTACACACTACTTGTTTGGCGGTAGAATATCTGGTACTGCGGTAGTATCTACATAGACGATCTCCTGCTAAGGAGATCTACCACCAAGTTTTACCAGCATCTTTTGGAAAAGGGCTATGTCCAACAGTAGAATATGATAGGTTGATGATGATGACTCCAAAACGAACGAATGACGATATTTTCATCCAAATTCGAGCATTGTTCCTGAAATCCTAGTTTGTATTGAGCACATAGAGTTATGTTCAGCCCCCTTTTGTTCCGGGATGATAAATTAGGCCAGCTTACCTGTCTGGATTAGAACCCCTGTTCTGTGTATACAGTAAATCCAACAGGCAGAAAACAAAGTTTGTGAGTAACTATAGCAAACTAGCTTTTGCTGATAGCTGTAGATATTTGTAGATTGGCTTGTAGATATTTCCTATATCACAGGAAAAGTTTTTTGTGAATGAAAGATATCCTACGTCCCCCGTTATTTTGTTTTGATTTTTGTATTTGTCAGATTTTAATACTAAAAGGAAATTATACATATAAACAAAACTAGGTGCCTCTCTCTCTCTCTCTGTATGTATGTATGTGCGGGTGTGTGGTTATGTGTGTGCATGGGTTATGTATTAGAATGTGTTAGTGTGTACGCGTGTGCACTTAAACCTGAAACAATGATTATTATGAATTACTTGTATCAATTTATAATATTATTATTTACTAGCGGACGCCTCGCGGTTTCACCCGCGTAGTTCCCGTTCCCGTGGGAATACAGGGATAAAAAGTAGCCCATGTCATCCGGGGATAGCGTAGCGTCCCAACGGTGAATGAATTATTGGAATCGATCCAATAGTTTCGAAGCCTATTCATTACAAACAATCAAGTTTTTCTTCTTTATAATTGTATAGAAAATATAAATATAAATACCAAAAGTTGAGAAAAATAACCTACTACAAAATTTTGACTGTGTCAACTCGTCACCCCGTTTCGATGTCACTTGTACCTTTTTATTTGCTTTTGATCGTTTGATTAATTTGTTTTTGAACAACGGGATCTGTACCGTGTTGTATCGCATTGACGGTTATTATAAACAAGCGACAAACATGCGTGTCATTTACGCACTTATTACCCTGGACTTTTGATCAGAACAGCCCTTGGCTGTATATCTGCTTTAAGAGCTGTAGAACTTGGGTTCGATTCCCGCCCAGGACAAAAATTTCATGGTATAAACTTTTGTCCAATGTCTGGGTGTTCTATATATGTTATAAGTATGTATTTACAAAAATAAAAGTATTTATGTATTCTATCAGTTATCTGACTACCATCCCACAAGCTCTGCTTAGTTTAGAGTCAGATGGCGCTGTGTGTAATGTCGTACGTTATTTCTATTTGTAATTAGACTATCGACTCGCCCCGGCTTTGCACAGGTGCAATGTAAAAATGTGTTGGTGTTTATTGCATTTAAATTGTTTATTAAACCAAATTGACGTTAACCTAAAATGTCTAATATACAAAATTACTAGCATTCCAAAAACGTAAAAATATATCATAAAATCTAAACGCGTTGTTTTACAATAATGATAAAATAAAGCATAACGGAATGTGTTTTCTAAACTAAAAAAGTGGAAAGATTTGTATTTTCGTATTGTTGTATTTTTGTATCTCGTATCTCGTATCTCCCTTTTTATCCCTATATTCACGTATTTCCACGGGAACGGGAACTACGCGGGTGAAACGGCGAGGCGTCCGCTCGTATATGAAAATGATTTTTTTTGTTGTCGATACAATTTTATTAAAAGACACTATAATAGTCTTCTCTCTCTCTCTTCACATGACAGACATTATTTTTCTTAAGTATTGCTGAAATAATTTGCAGTTGAACTTTGCAGGGTTGAAATGAAAATCACACTCTAGGGGTCTACCACTTATTTAAAAGTCATAGCAATTACGTCTCATTCTCGAGCGCGTCTCGCCTGCTTTTTGCGCTCCTCGCCTTACATGAGTTATGACGTCGATGTCAGCTATCTTAGCGATAAATCACAGGCGACGGGGCTTTTAGGCTAAGAGCTGACTGCGTAATAAAATATAGTTTGATGCACATTGTTCTTTGAGCTGGTTGACAAGCAAGGTGATTGACCACAGCTCACCTGATATTAAGTTACGGTTTGGTCGAAGATAAAGCACATCTACCCAGAAATAGAAGCTGTTAAGTGAGGTAGCTAGGTGTTTTGATCAGCTGGTAAAGGAAAACATCGTGAGGAAACCATAGCATAGTGGTAGCGTATTTTCTAGTACTCGGCTGGCTAGCTACTCTTAAGGTGGTTTGATTTGCATACAAATATTTTTTTTGCAAGCAATTATGATTTACCAAAAATAAAGACTAAAATAAATGCCAGTAGTTTTGATTTTACTGTAGAATTATGCTCTATTTGTCCATAAATGGCAAAAAAACATGTATGGAAATCGAACCAGCTTAAGTTGAAAATTTGCCGCCAAGCACCTAACGGTGTGTTCTAGCTGCCTCACTTAAGAGCCAGTTCCTTTCCAGGCTAGGTGTGCTTTACCATCTTCGAACACACTGTCACTTAACATCAGTTGAGCTGTGGCCAAGCACCTAGTTTGTTAACCATAAAAAAATACCTGTGTGTTTCTACATGTGATGTACGTGTGTGTGTCCATAAAAGCGTATGCAAAAAGCATCTTACTCGGAGTTTCAGTCGTCTCGCAGACTACATAACAATCTCGACCAATCCCGAGCATCTGAACATTATGGATAACGACTTTCTTGCAGGAAAACTTATGCCACGAAGAGTTGCCATATGGCGGTTTGTGGAAAAGTGTCGCCTTGAATACAAGGACACTTACTAGAGATCTGCAGGTTTACTTATACATACATATACAGGGTGACGCGGAACGGTAGAACTTAGCTAAGGAGCTCATTTTATTTTTCACTAGCGGGCCGTCCCGGCTTCGCACGGGAAAACAAAACTTGATTAACAATATAAACGTAGCATATGCCACTCAGTGGTGAAGCATTCTAATGATCAAAGAATTATTTCGATCGGTCCAGTAGTTTCGGAACCTATTCAATACAAACAAATAAACAAAAGACCCAACAGTCTCAGTCTCGACCAAGCGCTCGAAGAGTCAACACGTCCTAAGGATGCCTCGTGTAGAGGTGAATCACGTGTCGACAAAGTGGTTACTGCAGAGAGGAGGATTCTTGATTATTTTAATTAGATTTTTTGTAATTTTAATTTAATTTTTGTCAATGTAAGAATATTTCTAAGTTTATGAGTTCTAGATTTTAAGTAAGATTAGGGGTTTTAATTAATAAGCAGTGTAAAATTAGTTTAAATTAAGTCTCCTCGTCACTGTTGGAACTGGAACGACTGTTAAGCGGAAATAAACTAAATATAAACATTGAACATTCAAAATGAACTTCCGCAAAGTAACGCCTGAATCAATCAATTAAATAAACAAAAATCAAATCTTTCCTCTTTATAATTAGCGTAGATTATTTAACAAACTTTTACAATGAGACCAATCCTAAAATTGCAAATAATATGCTGTTAGCTACTTGGTTACCGGGTGGGAAGCGTTAAGCTTCGACTCTATGTATACCTCATTCAAACTATTTAAAAAATGAATTATTATAATAGGTTCAGCTGTTTTCCAGTTATGCGTTTATATACTTGGTGGTAGATTTTCTTAGCAGGAAGTCATCTAGGTAGGTACCACCGCAGTATCAGATATTCCGCCGCCAAGCAGTTGTGTGTAAATATTACTGTTTTCCGGTTTGGAAGGGAACTGCAGCTAGCGAAATTACAGGGCTGGTGAGACTAACAATCAAAGTCTCAAATGAATAAGCACCAAAGCAGCTATACCCCGGACTTTGTTTTGCTAATCAGAATTCTGTGTGTTGCTACCATGGTGATGAACAAAAAAAACATACATTCGAATTGAGAACCACTTCCTTATTTGAGTTTAGAATTGTATGTATTACATTCCGCTTCCACTAAAACTTCGAAAGCCCATAATACTTAATTACGGTTGTTGGCTTTTCACAAAATCTAGGTCAAATGGATTTCGTGTATAAAAACCACTGCTTCAGTATGTCCGACATAGTTAAAATACGCCTAATCTCTCACTTAATTATTCACTACCCTTACGGGCTACAACCACAAAATTTAGCCTGAACCCTTAACAAATACATATTACATATAATTTAGCTTCGATATATCCCTCTTAAGAGTGCTTATGCGTTTTTTAAATGAAAAAGTAGTAAGACGAACGAGACGCTCTCTTGATGGTAAGAGATAACGCATGTCTGTGCATTGATGCAATGGTTATGCCATTTAATCAATACACAGAACTTTGAGTAGCAAAAACAAAGTCCGGGGCATCGCTGCTTTGGCGCTCATTACTTTGAGACTTTCGATGATTAGCCTCAACAGCCCTGCAATTTCGCTAGCTGCAGTAAGTACCCTTCGTTTACGTAGGTACCACCGCTGTACCAGATATTCTGCCGCCAAGCAGTAGTGTGTAAACATTACTGTGTTACGGTTTGAAGGGAACTGCTGCTAGCGATATTACTGGGCTGTCGAGATTAACCATCGTAAATCTCAAAGAGATGGGTGCGAAAGCAGCGATAACCTGCACTTTGTTTTGCTGCTCAAAGTTCTGTGTATCGCTGCAATATTGATGGATAGGCGTAATCTTTTACCATCAGGAGAGCGTCAAGTTCGTTACTTTACTTTTACATAAAAAAAATGAGAACTTACTAAATTTTATATAATTACTAGCTGCGCCCCGCGGTGTTACCCTCCTCATGTTTTCGGAATAAAAAGTAGCCTATGTGTTAATCCAAAGTCTCAGCTACCTCCATACCAAACTTCATCCAAATCCGTTCAGTAGTTTTTGCGTGAAAGAGTAACAAACATCCATTCAACCAAACTTTCACATTTATAATATTAGTGGGATTAATTGACTTACAGAGAAACAGTAAAAAAAAAAAAACGATTTAAGACTCTATTTTTTTTAATACTTTTTTTACACACAGCGCCATCTGACCCCAAACTAAGCAGAGCTTGTGCTATGGAAGACAGATAACTGATAGAATACTTAAATACTTTTTTTTTTTGTAAATACATTTTTATAATACATACAGTACACCCAGTCACAGAACAAACATCGATGTTAGTCACATAAATGTTAGCCCTGAGTGGGAATCGAACCCACACCCTTCAGCTCTTGAAGCAGACATACTACCAATGAACCAACAGGGCTGTCAGAAAATCCTATGAAAAACAACAATAATGACGAAGTATTTTCTGTACCATACGTTTCCATCAAAATAAACTACTTAACTAGCGAGTTTTCCAAACACGGGAACTAATATTTATTTCTGGCCGTATGCTATCGATACAATCTGCGCCTACGAGGGTGCAAGACGGATGGCAAATTAAACACCTTCGTGTGAAGTGATTGAGTATGAAAAACTGCTGGAGCAAGATTAGATGGCGCGGCGATCGTGTCGTATCCATCAAGAAGGCAAGTCAGGTGATCGGCAATCAGGATATGGAATTCTTACGTTTTCAGGGTGTTATTAACTTTTTTTGTCGAATTTCCAAAGCACTATTCGATCATAGAAACTAACGTGGTATTTGATTAATTCAAAGGTTACTTTGCTTATTTTAAATGTCCACTAACAATCAACGGCCAATCTGTAGCATACTACTCAGACTGTAAATAAATGATTATCCCCACAGCATAATCTTTGTCTTATCAGTTATTCTACCAACAAACAGTAGTGTGTAAACATTATCGTTTTCCGATTTAAAGGCTACTATAGCTATAACTTTACTAAATATCTAAAGCAAAAAAATTCAAAAGTTGCGGATAAATTAATCAAATTGTTGTCAAGTTAATTAAATTTTAATCCTCATGACTGTTGTAACTGAAACGACTGTTAAGCGGAAATAAACTAAATATGGTATATATTTAGTTTATTTCCGCTTAACAGTCGTTTCCATCAAGAAGGCAAGTCAGGTGATCGGCCATCAGGATATGGAATTTTTATTCTGTCATGGAAACTAACGTGGTATTTAATTGATTCCGGCGTTACTTTGCGAAAGTTCATTTTGAGTGTCCAAGGTATATATTATGTTTATTTACGCTTAACAGTTGTTTCAGTGACAACAGTGGGGAGGATTTAAATTTAACTAACTTGACAACATTTTAAATAATTTATCCGCAACTTTTGACTTTTTTGCTTTAGATATTTAGTAAAGTTATAGCTATAAGTAGCCTTTAAATCGGAAAACGATAATGTTTACACACTACTGTTTGTTGGTAGAATAACTGATAAGACGAAGATTATGCTATGGGGATAATCATTTATTTACAGTCTGAGTAGTATGCTACAGATTGACCGTTGATTGTCAATTGATATATAGGTATATGTACAATTGTACAGTGTGTATTTTTAGTCTGATATCCTGAAAATTTAAAAGCTGTCTACGCACATTAAAATTCTCTTATTTCATGCGGCAAGCTTAACAAGTGAAAAGGGCAAATTAAATCATATATCGTACATCTCAATTATTCGCAAATGCGTGGTGCGCGCTACAGGCAGCTACAAAAAGAATCGTGCCGTTGCTGGTCCTTTGTAAGGCCCATCGGGGCGCTCTCAAAGCTGTCACCCCCAGAAGCGTACTTTACTAAGAACGTAAACAGCTACCGAAACGCCCCAATCGTACAACATCGACGGCTAAATATACGTTTATTCGCAACGCAAACAATCAACGCAGCAATGTAAGAGACGCGCTGCGACACGCTCGCTTTAGAAAGAGAAGCGGCGGCGCCGCGACGGCTAAAGCGACGCGCATGCGCGAATAATCCCACCCCAATTGGTCTACGATGACGTCATCAGGGTGAACGCTGTCTGAGTGACAGTAATAGTCACCCCTGAGCTGTTGAAGGGACACCTTGCGTCCCCTCGGAGTGTTTGGTGTCAGACAAAAACAAACGTTCCAAAACTGCTTTTCAGAGACAGTGAAATTCGTGATCAGTGAAAAAACAGTAGTGTTCCGTTTTATACCCTAATCGAAGATAAGCAGTAACAGCCGATTTCAAACAGGTACGCTTCTTGTTTACAACAACGTGTATCACTGTATTATCTCGATGATGTAAGCTCATGCATGACTTAGATAGACGGAGAACGTGTCAGATTTTCTTGTATATTTTGTATCGAGTATTTTGTCTTGCATTATGATGTTGAAGATAAAAATTAAAAAAACCCTTTGTTTTTTATTTGGAATGGAGATGTTAATGCAACGAGAGTTTTTTAAACTGATGTTTTAATTTATACAGTCGGGGGTCTGCTTTATCTAAAATGTATTAATCTTTTTAAAAAACTCTAGAGTCATCCTAGCAGCAGTGATCGAATTGGACTTATTAATGAACCGGAACGCATTTCCCTTCAAACCTTCCGATAGGTGTTAAGAATACATATTTTAAATAAATAAAATGAAACTCTGGACTTTTATTTAAACATAGTAGCTTTTATTCCATAACTTTTGTTTTATACAATTTTCCACATTAGTCCTACAATTTTTCTTTTTTGTCGAACCAGAACGATGTGAGTAAATCTTTTACGAAACGGAACGGCGTTCCAGTGCGTTCCGGTGCATTTCGAGCACTGAGAAGTCATGTTTCTGCAAGAATGTTCTCGCCACTTCTGCTATTACCTATGGGAACACTTCTGTACCAAATGAAAAATGGAATAGCGAGAGTAAACGAAAGTTAAGTTTTTCATACATGTTCTACTGCATACGTAACGAGAACAACATTTTTATGGTGTTTGTACCTACTTGGAGAGCTGTACAGACGCGTGGTGCTTAGCTAAGTATCGTGTAATACTAGTAATAACTAAGTACCGTTTAATTTCCCAATTTTATAACACGTTTCTAAAAAAAACCTCTTGTCTTGGTTTTGTCATTTATGCACATTTGTTCATAGGCATGAAAGCTAAGAAGCAGATGAATGTTTCCTAAGATTAATTACATTAATTATTATAATAATTATCGGTATTAATAGAAAGTCTGATAAAAAAACACGTTAGATGATATTAGACGCCTTGCGGGTTCACTCGCGTTTTCCAGGATAGCTGTTTTAACACAAAAACGTGTTTCACGTTTTTGTGTTCAAACAACTATCGATATTATAAATGTTATCCAAATCCGCTAAGCTTTTACATCGTAAAAAAGTAACAAACATGCATATTATATGTTAATGTAAGTATAGGATGTACAAAAATACATTATTTTTCTATTTATAATAGTGTGATATGAAGTTACAGCTACGATACTACTACTTTTTGGCATGAAAAACGTCTTTCAGCTGCGAAAAGATCCGCCTTGCACAATTTTCATCCTCGCAGATGAAAACTTCGTTAATTCTTTCACTCCATAGAAACCAATTCATTTACTGTTCACCAATACCCAAGTCGTTTACAATTTGTATCAACATTGGTATCACGTTTCAAATACAGAGTGCTGTAACCCGATACTTTACATAAATTAATGCTACAAGCCGAACCCATCGCGGGAGTAACCAACCATTACTTGCTTTCATCTCCAATTTGAATATTTAGGTAGAACAAAACGCGCGATGGAACTGCGGAGGGAAATTGGTTTTTTAGAAATGTTTCGGTAGAGGTGTGTGGAAAGCCAGGGCTAACTCCGTAAGCTTGCGGGTTAATTCGAAGAGTCTATACGTTTGTGAATGGTATTGCTTTAATTCGGTTGGGTATGAGGAGTTAACGTTAAAATCAATACTAATGGAAGCCGATTTTGAAACATACTTCGTAAAATATGTACTAAGATTTTCGGTTTGTGGTACTAAAAGGGAACAAATATATTTGTCTTACTTATGCAAGATTACTCACATTTCATTTTATCGGTTACTCTGACTATAGTTTCGGCCACAACCGGTGGCCTTCATCATGGATACAAAGCTGAGTACAACGCGCGCGCGGTCTTATCTTGCTTCGCACTAATGTGACCGAAACTATAGCCGGAGTTTCCGATAAAATTAAAATCCCGCATAAGTAAAAAAAGGAAAAAAACCAACGTCAGTTTCCATAAGTATTTTATACTAACATTATTTTTTAAGAAAATAAAATTTATGAAAAAAATTACGAAAATTACTT
Organism: Biston betularia; assembly: GCA_905404145.2. NCBI lineage: Eukaryota > Metazoa > Arthropoda > Insecta > Lepidoptera > Geometridae > Biston > Biston betularia. The sequence continues at coordinate 6,673,430 of FR989877.1, forward strand.
TTTTACATAGACCTAGGGAATAACATGATTTTAAATGTTCAAACAGTAATATCGCCTTTTAATGAAACATTTTTCATGTACGTACTAAAATAAAAATAAATCCCACTAACATTATAAATGTGAAAATTTGGATGGATGGATGGATGTTTGTTACTCTTTCACTCAAAAACTACTCAACGGATTCAGATGAAATTTGGTATGGAGGTAGCTGAGATCCTGGATAACACATAGGCTACTTTTTATCCCGAAAACATGTAGCGGGTAACTCCGCGGTTAGTGTGGAATATTTTTGATGAATTCGCGGGCAAAACTGCTAGTGTTTTATTTGTTCTTCTCTTACACAAGGGTATTCGTTTCATTTTGATCTAACTGGCTAGGTACAGATCCACAGAATAATTAGAGTGCCCAACAATGCTGGTTTCAAATTATAGTTGAATTTCTGGAAATTTTAGACTCTAATTTTAGATGAATTCGTGGAAAATGTTCTTATTCTGTTATACCTACTGGAATGGAACGGTGAAAATTAAGGAGACGTTCCTACAAAACGTTACAAGTATGGCTTCGTTTAAAGCTGCCAAAAAGCATTGCCTCGGAGCTCTTATTAATTTAAGTAAATTAATTTTACGGCGTACGCTCTGGAAGACTTTCTGGAAGGTTCCAGCCCTGACCTGACTGATATAGAGATTCTTCAAGGTATTGAGAGTTACTTGGCACAGATAAAAGTTTGACAAGGTCTTGAATCATATTGAATATCAAACGTTGTGGTTTATTTTGTGAAATACTTTTACGTATGTAATCGTTACGTAGTTGTTGAAAATCTGTCGCCAAGCACCTAACGGTGTGTTCCGGCAGCCTCACTTAAGAACCAGTTCCATTCCAGACGAGTTGTGTTTTACCATCTTTGACCACACCGTAACTTAACACCAGATGAGGTGTAGTCAAATATCTAGCTTGTTAATGATAAAAAAGTCGTATTTTAATCGATTATTTTGTCGCGAATGAAGATTTTACTTAGTTTTCAAATGTATGAAAAAAAGCATAAAATATTTATGATACCAATGTTTTAAACGTAAATATGAATTTGTGTACATTTGTTGAAAACGCTAGTTTAGTTTTATTGTTTGTTGTTGTTGATGTTTTTGGGTCAAATTTGATTATTAAAATTGCACCCCTTTCCTGTTGACAGATTGATCTGATATTTGGTACACACCTATGCACACAATTTAAAATATTCAGTAACATTGTAAATCCAAGATGGCCGCCGCCACGAAATAGCGTTTAGTAACTAAATCAATTTTGGATTCAGCTCACCACTCAGTTGAACGAAAACTGAACGAAATAAATGTTCGGATTACGTCATCTTATTACGTACCACGGAACAACCCTCCTGTGTAGTATTTAATACAGCACTTTGAAACTTTCAGCCTCATTTTAGAGATAACCACGAGCTTAAAATGGAACCTACCTCGTTACCGACGCCGTAGAGTCCACGTGTCACTAATTTTCTCTACGTTTTATAACTTCAAGTATACATGTAGAGTCACTTGTAGAGTATCTTAACAGGACGTGAGAATGAATAAACTTGTATTATCTCGGCACGTTTTCGGTATTTTACGACGTCAGGTGTCTGCTATATCTACTCTATAATCTCGCTTCGCTACTCTACAACAGCGCTTTATGGCGGTTAGTTATTTGCTGAAGGCACTAGCAGTCTTTGTCAATAATGTAAAAGAGGGTAGTGTTGCGAGGTGTAAAGTTAATAATTAAGAAAAACATATCTTATTATCCCACTAACATTATAAATGTGAAAGTTTGGATGGATGGATGTTTGTTACTCATTCACGCAAAAACTACTGAACGGATTTGGATAAAATTTGGTATGGAGGTAGTTGACACCCTGGATTAGAACATAGGCTACATTTTATCCCGAAAACATGTAGCGGGTAACACCGCGGGGTGCAGCTAGTATTTTATAAACATATTATAAAGATGAAAGTGAAAACATGAAAGAAAAACCGTTCAAATACCTAAAGCATGAGAAAGAAATTGCAATAAAGACTTCAGACACGGTCTAATTAACTGATTTAGAACTAAAACCCAATTGTAGACAATAAAACGGGTTCTTTCCCCCCGATACAGCCAATTACAAGGATGGTGGCCGCATGTGCGCCGAATGCCAATAATTGGAAGTAATCACCGGAACTGAGCCACCCGAGACCTATCGGGGCATACCGAGTGCAGTGGATACTTTAGAATTGGTATTCTATAACAATACAATATTTATCAGCAAGTTTTATTAGCGACTAGCTGCGCTCCGCGGTGTTACCCGCTACATATTTTCGAGATAAAAAGTAGCTTATGTGTTAAACCAGGGTCTCAGCTATCTCCATAACAAGTTTCATCCAAATCCGTTTAGTAGTTTTTGCATGAAAGAGTAACAAACATACTCATCTAATTTCGCATTTATAATATTAGTAGGATTTTATCTGTAATGGATTCTAAGCCTAAGGAAGGTTTAGGCAAACACCGCGAGGAAAATACAGCATAGTGATAGGACACTTTCTAGTATCTACTGGGTTATATTAGCTACCGCTATCAAGTTGAAAATTTATCACAAACCACCTAACAGTGTATTGTACCTTAAACAGATACCATTTTAAACTGTGCTGAACACTTTATTTAAGACCCAGTGTAAACTGGTTGAAGCGATGTTATATTAGTTTTCTTTTTTGTATGAAGGATTGATGTAGTGTTCTTGCCTATCTTGTGTTCTTAAATTCAAGTAAATCTCGTTAACCATTTAAAGAATTTCTTTATTTAGAAATAAATATTGGAGGACATTTTCACATAGCGCCATCTTGCCCTAAACTAAGCAAAGCTTGTGAACCAGACAGTTGATAGAATGCTTAAATACTTTTTTTTTGTAAATATATACAGTATACCCAAACCCAGAACAAACATCTAAATCTAAACTAAACATCACACAAATGTCAGTCCTGAGTGGGAATCGAACCCACGCCCTTCAGGTCTCGAAGCAAAACTTGTAAGTTGCTATCTGGAAAAAGAAAGAACAACCTTTCTTTTATTTTCCACGACATTTTCAGAAACCAGTGCAGTAAAGTGGTATGATTTTGGAACAGTGCCTAATTTTTGTAGTCTTAAATTTATTTCTATCCGAGATAAAACGAGCCCAGCACAACTTTTGTTGGTGAAATAAACTCATTGCATAATTTACGTTTACCGTATTGTAATTTTAAACCAAACTGAAGTTTACACGTACCTAACAACGATTTTGAAAGCTTAAATCTTAGTTTTTTGATGAATCGATATCACAGTTTTTTTTAATCACAGCTCACCTGATATATCGAGGTTATTCGTCTTAGGTGTGCTGAGCCGAAAGGGGTTATTTTACTCTTAAACTAATTTAACTTAAAACTTAACTTTTCGTGTATAACGTGAAATAAAATCAGCTGTTTTATAAAAAAAGCATTTTGACCGTTGACAAAATGCATGTAGCAGCTATTTTCGTGATTTGAGAGTTGAGCTTATAGTAAAAGTTGTTTACAAAGATGATTATAATGATATTTATTCGGCTTAGCATGCCTCATCCTTACAACCCTGTCTACGATCTTTCTTTAATTATTTTTTTTTTGTGTAAAAGTAATACGACAAACGATACGTTCTCCTGATGGTAAGAGATAACGCCGGCCCATGACCATTGCAGCAACACACAGAACATTGAGTACCAAAAGAAAGCCCGAGGCATCGCTGATTTAAGTTTCTTTCGATGATTAAGTCTCAACAGCTTAGTAAATTCGCTAGCAGCAGTACCCATCCAACCGGTCCGGTTCTCCTCCAGCCTAATAAAATAACAATCACTTTTAATACAGCCAATCTTTAGATTCGCTAAGCTTCTTTTCTTTATTCAACGTTCAGTCAAACTCACTTCGTTCAGTTTCGTTCCATCGCGACTCATCTGATTCCCAGTCGCATCGCAATTGGCTAATTCGATTGGCACTAGAGCATCTGCCAACGATGTGAAAACTTCAGGCGGTAGGATTTTACCGACCATCAAATATTGATTAGCCTATTTGAGTTAATTTAGTAATCAGGATAAAGGTTTATTACGGTAGAATAAAGGAAAGAAAAGTAGATCAGTTAGATCGCTAATCGTTTGAATTCGTATGACGGTTTTTATGCCTTGCCTATCTTCAGGCCATTACAATGTTCCAATCAACGTTATTGTTATGCGTATGACTTTATCATTTGTGATATTTTTATGATAAAACACAAATTTCACAAAAATATAATATTTGGTTCAATTAATTCTGTGTTGTGTCAAGTTGTGCAACCTCTGATGGCGAGTCAGACGCGCACTTGTCCATGTTTTTTTTAAACTACTAAATAGGAAAATGCGGCTTACGATAGAGCACACTTACCTGGGTTCGATTCCCACACAGGACAAACTTTGTGGTATAAACAAATGTTTGTTCTGTGTCTGGGTGTACTGTAATTATTATAAATTACAAAAAAAAAAAATATTTTAATAAATACAGAACACTCAGAAACAGAACAAACATTTGTTTATACCACAAAAGGTTTATCCTGGAAATTGAACCCACGCCCTTCAGCTCTTGGAGCAGATATACTACCAATGAAACAAAGGGGCTATAGGGGCATATTGAATAGCCCAACATTGATTTATTTAGAATATTATGTAGGTAAACATTAGTATTTACGATTATTAGGGCAAATAACAATACCTACCGCGAAGTGGGTTTCATTCATCAAGTTAATTGTCATACTTGTAGGTTAACGGCATTACACCGTTACGTCCCAATGTCTCCGGAATTAGAATAGTTTAACCATTAATAAGACCATTTGAAAACACTGCTTTGAATTAAAATTAATCTTTTAAATAGCATAAAATTTTACGTCACTACTAAAGATATATTGTATGTATTTATAATAAAAAGTATTTAAGTATTCTATCAGTTATCTGACTTCGATCATACAAGCTTTGCTTAGTTTGGGGTCAGATGGCGCTGTGTGTAATGTCCTACGATATTTATTTATTTATTTTATTACATTGCATACACAAAATATTTGTGCCGTGAATACAAAAATATTTTACTATTTGAGCAAAGAAAAAAGATAAAGTATGGTACCTCGTGAACTAAAGATTATTTATTTACATATAACAGTGGAATTTTATTCATAAAGTTCCGATTTGATTGCACAAGTAGAGAGAGAGTGAGTGAAAGATTTGAACTGGTAAAATGCGCAAATACAAAACCAAAAACAAAACATATTTAAGTAGCTTATTATGACAATAAAATTTGTAGCTAATTTTGTAATAGTAGATACATTAAATATGAAGCTTTAACTGCATTTGCTTCGTTTACTTACTTAAAAAAAATCTGACGTAAAAAGGAAAAAATAAAAATAAAATTTTAACTTTCCAGAAAGCTTTTTTTCTAAATTGCTTTGCTTTTTGTCATTAAACTTATATGTGATTCTACAACGAAGCCAAGATACTAATTAATTGGATTACTTTGGAGGAAATCCTGCACATGGTTTCCTTTTAAGTAAACACGAAAAACTACTTCCTCAATTTGTGTTCAAAGATAATCGTTTAGCAATTAATTCGGTAAAGGAAATCGACTGATTGGGTACTTGGTCAGATGATTTTGTTTATTTGATTGAGATTTTGATTGATAATGTCATGTAAGGAGTTTAAAGTTTATCTTTGTGGGGCATCGTAGCATCATTATGGCTTTTTGTTTAGTATTTTGTTTGTTTGAATGGTGCTATGATCCTTCAAAATTTGTTCAGCTCTTTCAACAGACTCAAAAAGGAGGTTTTCAATTCAACTGTATTTTTTTAAATTGTGTGTTACACTAAAATTCCGCCAATTATGATGAAAATCGATTTTATTAGCATCTTCCACAGGTCTGATTGAGTCGAAATTTGGTATTATGATACTGGTGTCTAGTTTTTGAAATTTAAGTTTATTAATGTTGTCAATATTTTAACTGCAACCTAATGTAGAGGCTTGTCGGATAATATTGTTTGTCTAGGTTTCATCTATTTTTAGCTTCGTCTATAAATATTTTAATCCATTAAAGTTTTGCATGATTTGCCAGTAAATGTATACTTGATTTCTATTTACATCGAAGTGTTGTTCTAGTTTACATAATTATAGTGGTATTGAAAATTGTATTGAATTAAAAAAAATATAAATAGTTAAACGTATACTATTGATTTCTACTTACATCGAAGTGTAGTTCTACTCTACATATAGTAGTATTGAAAATTGTATTGAATTAAAATATGTATATATAAATAAGCTTGCGTTTGACCTGATGTTTAAGCGCAAACGCGGTCTACGATGAAGCACGCTAGCCTAGAAAAAAGGCTTGAAGGCACTCAGATGGTTATTTATCAGGGAACACCCACTTGGGCAGCAAATTCCATTGTTTGACTATTCTTACCATGAAGATGCTTAAGGCTTAATAAGCCCGAATTTTTGGCAAAACTCATGATGCGGTATCGCTTTTTAAAACTGTGCGATAGTAGAATGGGCAGATCTGATCTGATGCGCATTCACTAAAATGTATTTGGCAGAAAACCGATAGACGAGCAACTTTGCGTCGATGTTTAAGCCTTTGGAGCTTGAAATTAATGATAATTACCATTAATCCCAGGCTTCAAAATGAGTAGGCCTTTGTAATTACTGGGATTTCAAATTTTTCGCAAATTGTTTCTTTCTTATCTTACTTTATTATATAAGCAGTCTGTTTTCATTTAAAATTCAAAAACTTTTTGATCTTATCACAGTTATTTGTTTATGTGTTTTACTGTGTTAAATCTAAAACTTCAAGCTCCCTACTTTTAAACTTCACGCGAAAAGAATGGGGTGAAATATATAATTAATCATTTAACTTAATGAAAAAGAGAGAATATATCAATCTTTTGTCTCAAAGCGTGACTGAGAAGGGAAATTAAGAGTTGAAAAATGGGGTGGCCATTATGAAAATTATTATTTGTTACGAAATAAACGGTGCGTTTAGGGAACGAACTTAGGAGAAATATCGCCACTTTGTTTAGATTAAAATTACCTTTCTCATCAGATACTGGAGAAATATTTTCCTTTTAACATGTTGAATAATTTGGGGCTAATGTGTGTTTAGGCTTCGAAAGTAAACATTGAAACTATACATACATTCAATTTTATTTTACCAATATTTTGCAAAATTAAATATAGTGAACATTGATTGGGTTATGTTTTATGCGAGTAAAATAGTAAATATATAGTTATCTGTTGTTGCACTATTGTTGACAGTTTCATTTTATTTCATGGTGGACGTGCTAGGTATTTGACTACAGCTTACTTTACTTGGCGCTCATTACTTTGAGACATTAGATGGTTAGTAAAATATTAAACAGATAATCTACTTGTATGCTTGTTATATGAATCTACCTATGTGCAGATTATGTAAATAATAATAATGTATACCGTAGCAAATTTTTACACAGCGCCATCTAGCCCCAAACTAAGCAAAGCTTGTACTATGAGAACCATATATGTGCTAGTGCTAGTATATAGCATATAGTAGCACCAGCACATATAACATTTAGCACTCATAGTCGATATAACACCCTTTTAGGTAGTTAATTTTGTTAAAGTATGAACGTATTATTAATATTGATTTCTGTTCTTTATATATTTCGTTCTAGCTATTAAAAATTACGGAAAACAAACCATTGTAGCCCTATGACATAAAATTCACGATAAAAAAACTAACAGACCTACATTGCAACAATAATAGCCGGTCACATTGAAGGATCTCAATTTAAAAGCAGGGTAAGCGTGATAGAGATGGCATAGTGAGCGTTTATGTTTTCGCTCCAAGCGATTCTCGATTGAAAAATTGTTGCGATCGTTCGGGCTTACGTAATTTCAACCCCGATGCCCCAAGGCAGGCGGGGACATGGGACGGGTTTTAGGCGGTCTGACTATCGGGGCGAACGGATAAGCAAAATATTTGGGCGGTAGAGGGCAACTAATCTATATCATTACACTGGTATGAAATATAAGGAGAATAAATAGCTGCCATGATGTAGATTAAATTATGAGTGTTTTCTTAGGACGGTACAGTGCACATGGCAATTCTACTTTCAGATTGGGATATATGGATTCACGTGATTTGGATTATAAGTTTCCATAGTACAGTACTAACAAAACACTGTTGTACTCATAAATAGATAGCGCCAGGTAAATAAACGTAGATAGTTTTTACATACATACATAAGAAATATTTGAAACATATTTTTTTTTATTAGATTGACGGACTAGTTGTTTCACCACAGCTCACCTGATGTTAAGTGACGTCACTCGACATCAGGTGATTCCGTCACCGGCAACTCAAGCTCAATTTGACGGCCCTGTTGGATCATCGGTAGTATGTCAGCTCCAAGATCTGAAAGGCGTGGCTTCGATTCCCAACCAGGATAAACATTTTGTAGTATAAAAAAAAGTGTTATAAGTATTCTATCAGTTATCTGTCTTCCATAGTACAAGCTTTGTCTAGTTTGGAGTTAGATGGCGCTGTGTGTAATGTCCTACGATATTTATGTTGTATATATTTATATTTTAATGTTGGAGTTTGAACCCACGCTCTGCGGCGTGCGAACCAACCGCACTAACAACTGACAACAACTAACAACTTTCATCGTTACAAAAATACAAGGCTTCAAAAATCTATATCTTTTACATCCCTACCTACATACATGATATCTTTATTCGACATAGACAAAAAATAAAAAAGAAGAAAGAAAATAATTTTATTTTGTAATACAAAAACAAAAACAAATAGAGACAAACAGTTACAAAATAGGGGCTCACACAGAGAGGAAGAGAGAAGAAGAGAAGGGGTTTCCCTACCACGAATAGACTAGCCCTACCATACTGTGAGTACCTATGTAATATGCATGGTACATCACAGGCACAGATAATAAAATCGGATTAATTCTATACAACGGCATGATGTTTGATATAGAAGCTTAGCTTAGCACTTATGACGTATATAACTTGGGACATGGCAGTGCAAATGTTACTTTAACGCATATACCTGTGTTTGATTACTTACTCGCCTTATGGTAAGCGATGATGTGGTCTAAGATAAAGCACGCAGATTTAGGATATACATATTTACTTTGCTTTTAAAAACACTATATTTCACTTCACATTTCATAAGGAAACCAGTAGCTCGTTCCATGGCCGTTCTAATGAGAAACGTAGAGTCGAAACATTTGGTACATTTCCTAGAAAATTCCACTATCTATATTGGTGGTAGATTTTTCTACTGGTTCTGTAGAAAAAAAGAAATATAATCAAACACAACATAACTGTGTGTAAACTGTTTTTTAAAGATCGATTACTGTTAGTTCCATTAGAGGTGTATCTGAAAAAGGTTTCGAATGAAATTCACAGAACTTGTTAGAAATCACGCAGTTTGACTTTCACTTATTCTAATCTATATGACTGACCTAAAAAGAAATTAATCCATGTAGCAAATAAGAGCTAATAACACGTCCTGATGTTTATATGTTCAAGATTAGTATCCAACATACACGTTCAATGTTTTGTTTTGGACAGAGCCTTCTGGCTTTGACGCGCTCTACCCCTTTACGAGGGGCTAGACGATGGAAAATTTAAGCAAAGTGCACCAGTTTATGTTTCAATAAAAGCATCTGATAGTAATTTCGGCCGTTGACTAGAAACGAATAAACTGACTAAATAATGGAAAAGGAACATGCGATACTTTTCAGTTACGAATAATAAATAGGATGTTTTATTTAGTCACCCAATCGAAGCAAAGGTATTTTTATTTCAAAATAAACCGTTTCACTCCACAGGCTAGGTGTTTGACCACAGCTCATCTGATGTTAAGTGACGTGGCTGAATGTGGTAAACACATTGGAGTGCAACAGGCACAAGTAAGGCTGCTGGAAGATACCGTAAGATAGTTGACGGCAGATTTGATTTTCAACTCGAGGGTGGTAGCTGGCCATTCGAGTACTAGAAAATACTACTACCACCATGCTGCTGTTTCCTCACGATGTTTTCCTTCACCGGTAGCTCATTGTAGGGGGTTGAACCCACGCCCTTCTGCGTTTAAACGAACTACGCTGAGCTATCATCGCTACAAAAAACTTATAATATGGTTGAATAGTACAACAAAGTCTAGGGCATCACTATTGCTTGGCGGCAGAATATCCGATACTGCGGTGGTACCTACCCAGAAAAATAATCATCAAAAAAATTTACCAGAAACTCTAAATAACCTTATATCTATAAACTGTAATTATTTATTTAGTGGTAATCACTACCTTGCGGCTTTAAGTTCGTGTCACTACACAAGATTATGATCTATAAACTCAAGTCGCCCTACGTTGTTAATGGTATAAAAGCCTATTTAAAAGCGCGGTGAGTCATGCCTTCCTTTTATAAAATTGTGATAGGTCATGGACTACTTAGGTAACATTCTTGTAAGTCTTTCAATCAACCTTATAGCTGACAGGTGGTAATTTATAGAGGCAATATTAGCTTGCTCTATAAATATGATTTGACTTAAATAAATAAATCTGTATATTATATAATATAAATAAAACTGTACGGTAGGTAAGAGATAACGCATGCCCATGACCATTGCAATAATACACAGACTTTGGAAACTACCATCCTCAAGTCGAAAATCTCTGTAAATGTTTGTCCTGAGGGGGAATCGAACCCACGTCTTACAGCTCTTGGAGCAGATACATTACCAAATGAGCTTCCAAACAAACAGGGCAGTCAAAATATAAATTTCTAAATAATGTATGTTACTGAGTAAATTAAATGTCAATCTAGGAAAAATACTAATACTGTTAATAGATAAAAACCCCACTAATATTATAAATGGATGGATGGCTGGAAGTTTGTTACTCTTTCACGCAAAAACTACTGAATGGATTTTGATGAAATTTGGTATGGATGTAGCTGACACCCTAGAATAACACATGGGCTACTTATTATCTCGAAAACATGCAGCTAGTGAGTGCTAAGTAATTTTGTGTAAAATTTTAATTTTGTTTTTGTGTTTTGTGTGTTTTTTGTGAAATTGTTGGTATTTTATCAGAGAAGCTAAACCTAAGAGAGGTAAAATGTATACCAGGAAAAGATCCAGCACAGGTTAAAGTAAATTATCCAAATACGAAATTGTGAAAGGCAAGTACACTTTACGTCCAAAAAATAATTTACGGTAGCATCTCGTTTTGTACCTAAAATGCTCATTCTCAACAAACTTCCTCATTAGAATGTCTGAGAGGTTTTTGGCCGAAATGTATTTCTTTAGCAACCCTCTTGTCCTATGTAAATGCATAAATATGTGCATTCTTATCCCTGGAGACAAACTGGCAACCGGAAACATGTGTTCTGTCGTACCTTTTGGTATATTTCAAAACCTTTCTCTGTAAATTTTCCTTCAGTTTAATGAGATGTTGAAGCGAAATGAGAGTAATTTGAGGAGTTTTGAAACATTCTTCAAAAACATGATGAAAGCTGTTGAAGAGTCGTTTAAATGGTAAAATCGTTTTATGATTAAGAAGTAGAAGTTAGGTGTATATATAGAGACGGTATACATAGGTATTTTGATTCCAATTTTGCAAACTGCTAAGCACTAGAAAACTTGACTGCATGTTTTGTGTCAGACATAAAAACGAGTTTAAGGTTTTATGTTTAACAAGCCAGTTGTTTTGATCGCAGCTGATGTTGAGTGACGTCACTTATGAGATTGCGTCAAACAATTTACAACATTAAAATAAAATACAATACAATTCAAGCCGGTGCGGTGGACGAATGAACGCCTCTTTTTTGAAATAGGCTAATGGGTACAATGATATAATGAAGATAGTTAATTTTGATAAAAGTAGCAGAAATTTAAAGGGACTGTCGAGACTAACTATCTAAAGTGTATCTAAAGTGGCAATGGGCAGGGCACATAGCACGCAGAACTGATGACCGATGGGGCTGCCAAGTTCTGGAGTGGAGGCCACGAACAGGCAAGCGCAGCGTAGGACGTCCACTCACAAGGTGGACAGACGACCTAATAAAGACCGCAGGAACGCGCTGGATGCGAGCCGCTTCCAACCGGTCTTTGTGGAAGCCAATGGGGGAGGCCTATGTCCAGCAGTGGACGTCCTACGGCTGAAATGATGATGATGATGATGATACATTTATAATATTCAAAAAACTATTTACTATTATCGTTACAGGTTTTATCATTATCTCTTACCATCAGGAGAGCATCTTGTTCGTCTCATAAAGTGTTGTCTATTGTCATTATTTTCACATTAAAAAAATAACCATATTTTAGGAACATCTTGACAGACGTTCCTAAAATATGGTTATTTTTTTGGTTACCTTTTCATTGTCACAACTATTTTTGTGTAAAAACGCTTTGTAATAAAATTTCAACGTCATGAGATCGGTTGATCGTATAAATTTTCATACGGTCACAAAGTTCATTTGATTCCGCCTAACATAGCACAGAACAGTGATTTTTCGTCATCCAACACTCAGATTCAATATTTACGGAATATTTTTGCCATTTTGTCGAAACATGCAGGAATAAAAAATACTTTTACATCAAACGAGATCAGGGTTTTTCTGTTTCTCCCCCACACGCGGTCCTCTAGTTTAAACAGTTCACGTAGCTAGCTTGCAATATTAAACAGAATGCAGTCACCCTCCCCTGCCCTACTAGTGTAGTCAGAGATGTGGCGGTTATTCTAGTAACGATCAAGTCAAAATAACTTGCAATTATAAGTATCTAATTAGCAATTTAGCTGATGTTTATATTTCGATTTTTAATCGTAAACATCAATGTCAAAGGTCTTTAGGCGTTTGACGTTGATGTTTTAATTTTAACTAGCTGCGCCCCGTGGTTTTACCCGCTACATGTTTTCGGGATAAAAAGTAACCTATGTGTTAATCCAGGGTATCAGCTACCACCATACCAAATTTCATCCAAATCTGTTTAGTAGTTTTTGCGTGAAAGAGTAACAAATATCCATCCATCCATTCATTCAAACTTTCACATTTATAATATTAGACAGGTTGGATAATTGACCTTAACACCAGATGAGCTGTAGCTCATCTGGTGTTAAGTAACAGTGACGTCTTAAAGAGCAAACATACCTAGCCTAGGCAGCAGATTTTGTACTCAATGGGGAAACTTAAGATGTTTTTGTTTACCATTAGCTCAATCTCATTGTTAAGATTTTAAGCCACGCCCTTCGGCGTGCAATTCAACTGCGTGAACCTCAGTACAATAATACACACTTAAACATTTCCATAATAACTCTTATCAATTTCTACTTATTTATTCTCAGAGCATAAAAACAAAAAAAAAAATATCGCAATACTGTTATTCTATTTGAAATGAATCTTCCTGCCCTAAAATGTTTACAACCTCTCCGATTATAAAGCACCAATAGGTACGAGACAGTGTAGATACATGACTTGTACTAAATACGAGTGTTGGGGCACCTTGTGTAATCCATTTAATTAAATTTATACATTGAAGATTTGACGGATGAGTGGGTTTTAACTTGTTTGAGAATTCGCTGATGAGACATCACTTTTCATCGTTCCTTTGATCAAGGGTGTGCCATTTTTTGGACGAAGCAAAGATAAAAACAAAATATGTATATATCAATGTATATAGGTATATAGTACAAGATTTGCTTAGTTCAAGACTAGATAGAGTTGTGTAAAAATGTCGTCGACTATTTATTCTGATTGTTCAAGGTATCCATTTATGTCGGATTTTAGTTTTAGATACATCCTACTAATATTATCATTAACGCAAAAGTTTGTATGTTTTGATGTTTTTTTATTATTTAGTTTATTAACTGGATGGATTATACATAGGATACATTAAAAATCAGATTATATTTATTTTATTTAAAAGTTCGTTTATTCATTAATTCATTCGTGCGTGAACGAAGTCGCAGGTAAGAGCTAGTTGAATTTGTTGTCAAGTTAAATAAATTTTAAATTAAATCCCTATCATTGTTGCAATCAAATAACTTTCAAGCGGTAATACACTAATTATATACACCTCGAACATTTAAAATGAAATTCCGCAAAGTGACGCCTGAATCAATCGATTACATATAATTATTAATTTTTTTAGTAAGCTGAAACATAAGTTTCTGTTTTTTTTTTCAGTTAAAACATAAGTTTCCGTTTTTTTCTTTGTAGGCTATTAGACAAGGACAGTAATTTTTTTACTTAATTTACTCTGACAACTAAATTAAAAGGTTGTTTTGTAAAAACTCTCAGAGTGAAAATCCGAACACTTCTCTGTTTTTTTTTATTTCAACTTGACTCATTTGCACTTGTCCGGTGACTGTCCGACCTTAGTGAGGTTTTATTGCATCTCTAAGTGCATTAGTCAGATAATGGTCAGTCCACACAATGCGAGTGAATCCCACGCGGCGCATCATTATTCAGTATGGCACAAATGTCTCTGTTTTCTAACATGCAAATGAGATGTTTGTATTAGACGAGTCGACTGGAAATACGTCCTGAATTCCTGAAGCTAGACAAAGATAGCATCCAATGTGTCTCGAATATGTAATTTTCACTGTAACATATAGAACTAACGATCACTTGTTTTATAAAACAAAATTATTGGTACTTCGAATCATTAAAAACAAATAGGTTTTAGTTTTTGTAGTGATGATAGCTCAGTGGTTAGCGCGGACGGTTCACCTCAACTAAGAACTTGAGCTGTCAGTGAAGGAAATCATAGTGAGGAAACCGTAGGGTAATTTCTAGTACTCGGCTGGCTAGCTACCATCAAGTTGAAAATCTGCCGCCAAGCACCTAACGGTGTGTTCTGGCAGTCTTGAGAGAACCTCATCAGTCATTCTAGGCTAGGTGTGCTTTATAATCTTCGACCATACCGTTACATAACATCAGGTGGGCTAGGTCAAACCTAACTTGTCAACTAATAAAAAAGTTCATAATGTAACCTGATTATTCCAAAATTACATAATCACTTAGCCTTAAGAGCAGGCTCCGAAATGCTTTTGGGAAAACTATCTTCAGTTGGCCCGATTGATTGTTTGCCTCGCTTTTCCGTTGGCTCATTGGTAGTATATCTGCCTTGGGAGCTGTAGGGTGTGGGTTCGATTCCCACTAAGAGCAAAAACATTTTGTGAATAAACAAATGTTTGTTCTGTGTCTGGATGTTCTGTATGTATTATAAGTATGTATTTACAAAAAAAAAGTATTTATGTATTGTATCAGTTATCTGACTTCCATCACACAAGCTCTGCTTAGTTTGGGGCCAGATGGCGCTGTGTGTATAGTCCTACGATATTTATTTATTTATTATTTTTATAAATAAAAGTTGCGGACCAATTTAGGTAAGTTTACTATGTAAAAGCTTTCAGATAACTATAAAGATTTTTTTTGCTAACTTTAGTTGAATCTAAATGTAAGCAAATTAAATTTTTATATTTTGAGCTGGTGGACTAAATTTAGTAAACCTTCCTGAAAGATTTTCTCGAGCACCTTTTCTTTCAGGCGCTTACTGATTTGAAGTCAACATTTGAAGATTTTATACATATAAATTCAAAAGATTTTGCTGAGATTTCATTTATAGGTATATTTTCTTTTAAAATGAATCGTAATTTCTGGTCGATTTCTCGTAGTCAAAGCGATCGATTTACTCCAGCAATCGCATTCCAAT
Organism: Biston betularia; assembly: GCA_905404145.2. NCBI lineage: Eukaryota > Metazoa > Arthropoda > Insecta > Lepidoptera > Geometridae > Biston > Biston betularia. The sequence continues at coordinate 6,689,239 of FR989877.1, forward strand.
GTAGCATTTAGACACATAATATATATTTCGGAACTTAACATGTAATATGACTTGATTGATTTTGGAAACGTTATTTTCAGCTGTAAAATTTCTGCTTTAACTCTCTTAACGCAAACGCGACATCCAGGGAACGTTGTTTGTTCGCTTATCATTACATTGTTTTCATCATACATAGCATTGTTTGTACAACGACTATTGTATTTAAGTGGATTACACCCCGCAATGGACGACGTTTAGTTTTTATGACCGTTTAGCTTTAGTACGAAAGCGGGATGGATTGGTACTCTCCTGTACTCCATGCAAGGGCTTTATTTATTGCTATTGTTTGTTACGACTGAAAACAATAGACATAAATTACTTGAAAATTGCAGCCTTAGATTTGTGTGCGAATGTCAAACTTTATTGTTTGTTTATATTGTTTGTTGAATCGCATGATTGCTTACGACGTTTGTAATTAAAGCTTTCGGTTGTAACATGATTGGATTAAATGAATATGCTCGAGTTGAAAAGTTTCTTCAGAAAAATTTGTAGTGTAGCAATTGCGTCGTAGGTTGACTAAGATATTTAACGCTTTACTTATAAACGTAGTTTAAAGTTAATCAATGCTTAAAATGGTGCGTTAATTATCCTGAAGCGTCGCTCGTGTAAACGAGATAACTTACCGCACCCTTAGATTTTTTTAACAATGATCGCGCATTGGTTTTTGCGGTTGGATCTCACGACGGCCGGCGTGGGTTCATATTCCTTCAATAGGTTGAGTTGCAGTGAAGGAAAACATCTTGAGTACCTAAAGACAAAGCATGGTGTATGCCTTCAAGCACGGTAAAAAAATAAAATAAAAAAATGGCAAAAAATCATGTTTGTTGTATGGGAATTTTCACTATCTAAATGATAGTGAAAATTGTAACAAAAACCGGCTAAGTGCAAGTCGGACTCGCGTACAAAAGGTTCCGTACCATTATCTATAAAAACGGCAAAAAAATTACGTTTGTTGTATGGGAGCCCCCTTTAAATACTTATTTTATTCTGCTTTTTAGTATATGTTGTTATAGCGGCAACAGAAATACATCATCTGTGAAAATTTCAACTGTCTAACTATCACGTTTCATGAGATAGCCTGGTGAAAGACGGACAGATAGACATACAGACAGACAGCGGAGTCTTAGTAATAGGGTCCCGTTTTACCCTTTGGGTACGGAACCTTGTGCATCAATTATAAAGGTAGGTGTACCTTCAGCTACAGCTTTCAGCTTTATTTTCAGCTACTTTTTAAGTTTACAAGCTTGCAAAATGTCTTGCTGTTCCTGCTTCCTACCTCGACTTCAGGTTTTCACGTAATTTGTAGACATATCACCGCGATAAGGGTCGTGGAAACTTTAATATTGCCGGTTCAAGAAACCGCAAAACTTACTCTGAGGTTTAAGCCTTTCATTAACACTTGGTGGCTTAACTTGACTATTCGAAGAACCGGGATTACTAGTAGATCTACTTGACAGTAAGTTTGGTTTGGTCATCGATCATAGTATAACCTATTAAAGTTTGTTTAGCAACAGAAATTGCATTCGCCTGTTTGAAAAAAGTTTTGTATCGAACATAAGCGACACAGTATATGTACATCCTTGTTCGGATGATGGGTTTTTGAAAAAGAATTATGGAATGTGTTTTAGTTTCACTAAAAGTCGTTTCCGCAGGTTTAAAAGCTATACTTCTCTGTCATCATCCTCATCATCATTTTAGCCGTAGGATGTCCACTGCTGGCCATAGGCCTCCCCCATTGATTTCAATAAATACCGGTTAGAATCCGTCTTCATATGTTAGTGATATGTAAACTACGAGATGACGTGTTCAGTACTCTATAAAAAATTATCAGTATATAGTAAATGAATTGAGAATTCATAAAATAACAAAATATGATATTCATCTAGTTAAAATTATTATTTTCAATCATAATATAAGGTTATGAATGGCAAATTCATCTACAGAACAATCACGCAAATGGTTTATTTTACACACACGTCTTTATATAAATAAATATCGTAGGACATTGCACACAGCGCCATCTGACCCCAAACCAAGCAAAGTTTGTACTATGTCAGTCAGATAACTGATAGAATTTTGTTAATACATACAGAATGCCAAGACACAGAACAAAAATTTGTTCTGAGTTCTTTGTTATTCTCAAGTCATCTTCTTGTTACATTAGAATTGATGTATGTTTTTTTAAGTGGTTGTTTTTTATTTGAAAGTATTAAGACGAACAAAACACTCCCCTGATGGTAAGAGACAACGTCTGCCCATGATCATTGCAGCAGCACCTGCAACTTTTTGTAACAAAAAAAAATCCAGCGCATCGCTGCTTTGGCGCTCATTACTTTTTAGACAACAGATGGTAAGTGTTAATAGTTCTGTAGTTTCGTTAGCTGCAGTATTAGTTGTATAGTTTTGTTGTCGAACAATAATAACAACTTTCAGATCAATGCAAGTTTTTCTGAAGTAAATAAAATACAATTTTATGTCTATCTAGATTTAATACTAATATATAATCCATCTATATATCTATACTTTTATAAAGAGGAAAGATTTGATTGTTTGTTTGTATTGCATAGGTTCCGAAACTACTGGACCGATTTCAAAAACTCTTTCACCGTTGGGAGTTACACTATACCCGGATGTCATAGGCTACTTTTTATCCCTGTATTCCCACGGGAACGAGAACTACGCGGGTGAAACCGCGAGGCGTCCGCTAGTTGAACATACAGATGCAATGCAAAGAAAACTGTTCGTATGATGCGCTGCACTGTTTGGCAGATGTAACCATCTTAGATTACTACAGTACCTACTTTAAACGATATAAGAGCAAAACAAAATTATGTTTTATGGCCAGTTTGCTCATTCCGCGGCTGTAAATTGCTCGTTTCATAGATGCCTGCACATTTATGCATGGCAATAATGCGCATCTAGCCTGCAACAGCGCTGTAATGTTATTTTTCCGACAGGCGTTTTGTCGTTTATGACTCGTTTGGTGATGTTACGATAACATTTACTATTCTCAAGTCGTGAGTGAATCGGTTTCTTCTAGACGAGCGTGCTCCACCGTAGACCGCATCTTCGCGCGAGTTGGCGGTCAAATGCAAGCCTATTTGTAATAAATATTCCATTTTTATTATCTCATCATCTCGCCTTATGTTAAGCGAAGATGCGGTCTTTGATTGAGCACGCTGACTTAGAAACTATAACTAACTTCTGACTTGATTGAAGACATCTATATTGTATTTATCGGTAAACAACGGCGCAACTTTCGTTCTATTTAGCGGTTCGCACAATGAAAGTAGGATAAAATAGTTTCGTTTTAGTTTTTGAAACGTCACGTCATGTATGATATGATGTCGTTCTTTCGAGCATCTAGCTGTCCCATAGAAGAATGATCCATCAAAGCTTCTAGTAAAGTTGTCGTGATCGAACTTGTCCTTGATTTATTTTGTGTTACTTCAACTGTCACTGAAACCACATAATTTTTCATCATATATGACTAAAATAACTACTTGACACTGGCCAAAATGCACAAAGTGAAATGCCAAAAGCGAAGAAGAAAATAAATCCCATACATGTAAGCAAGTTATTCTGAACTCTTATCTAGTTCGCGCCGGAACAGCCCACTGCTGTTACAAATTGCACCACGTCCGACAAGCCACGTCCGAAATCCAACTTGACGTGAATCTATCTACAATGCCTCCAGCTGGTGCACAAAATTAGATCTGCCTAGCTTATTTAGGGTTCCAAACCGGATTCTGTCTAAAAACCTTTTTAGTAAACTTCTTACTTCTAAACTAGTAGGCTGTTTAGGATTGTAAGTAAGTTCTACCCTATTTTCTGAGAACTTCTTGAGATTCAGTTCTATTACAGGCTAAGTGTGCTATACCATCTTTGACAACACCGTTACCTAACATAGCTATGGTCATACACCTAGATAAAACAATCTAAAAAGAATTAACATGGTTCAGTTTCGGCTACACCTTTGCTTACTATTAGGAGATGTGGTAGTCAAATTCAGAAGTTTTTCATATTAAAGTAACCCGTTGTAATTTTCGCAAAATGTTGTTATTGCGACAAATTTATCTGGTATTTATTACCGTAGAAATCCGTTGAGGCGTTCCTTCAAAGAAACATGTCTCGAAAGTTTGTTTGTCCTATACTGTGAAAATGGTATGGCAACGTCAAACTTAGTTCCATTACAAAAAATATAGAGTAATAAATATCGGCCAAGGCTCAAGAGGGAATCGGGCGCGCACAAAAGATTCCATGAATTGACTAAAGATCACATACATGAGCTAGTTTTTTGCGAAAACATATTTCTTTGGTACGGAACTCTCGTTGCAAGAGTTGAACTCTCACTGTATGCCCTTTGTATTTATTAAATTGATGCAGAATCTAGATAGCATTACGTTAGCATTGCCTCTGCAATATGACAAGACGAAGCAGTAGCTTTCGCATATCCCAGTTCCGCCCTATTTTGTAAACACATGTCACAGAAGCAAAATGCAAAACGCCTGCACAATTACAAATGGCAAAGCAACAAAAACACGTTAATTTATTCGAGCCTAAAAGGGGGCGAGCTGGCTGCGGATGGCAGCATTAAAATTTGAACGTTGTCAGGTGCTAAGTCCATAATTTCCCCCGGGAACAATCCTGGATCGCGTTTTAAGGGTATGAATGGCAGGTCTAATTTCTACCGTCGGTCGTCTTCTTTAGAGTTAAAAGGACCGTTGTTTGAAATTTGTTTTGGCCTTGAAATCTTGGGCAATTTCGAGTTTTGGCCTGTTTAATGCGTTCATTTGCAATTTGTGGTGGAATATTAAATTGTTTGAATCTTTAAATTCAGACAAATACTGTTTATTTCATTCTGTTGACTGTCTCTTTAAATTCATATAAATACTATTTATTTCATTCTGTTCATTCTGTTAGCATTCGTCTCGTTCGTCTCATTACTTTTTGCATAATAATTAATTATAAATTTTTGTTTCAGGTAAAAAATAATACCAGACGAGTAACGAGCAGTTAGTAAGTACATAATACTATCGCTGATGTGAAAATCTGCCACAATCTTACAAGTACCTCTCCGTGCAAATTCAATTTTCACGTATGGTTTTCGAATAAGAATATTACCGAAAGATATTCTATGACAATTAACACATTCGTTAGCGAAATTAAATAATTTAGAAAACCTCTGTCACCAATAACAAAATACCAAATTTCAACTCAATTAGATCTATGGAAGATGCTCATATCTAGTCAACTAGAAAAGAGCTGATATACTTATAAACTTAACGGTTCTTTAAACGGCTGAACAGATTGTTATTAATCACAGCTCAGAGTATTGATCTAGTTGCCTATGAAACAAAAACAAACATAAACAACATAGACATACACTAGATACACATGTAGTGTCTACACAACATTTTTATTTAAAATGTGTCATTACCACGCCAGTTTCCATAGTGAATAAACAACTATTTTTTGTGCCGCGGTTTTAAAAATCATCCAACAACTTACCTAACAAAAGCGAGTGAGCTGAACCAAGTAAATAGTACACAATATAAAATAAATATATACATAAATATCATAGGACATTACACACAGCGCCATCTGACCCCAAACTAAGCACAGCTTGTACTACGGAATTCAGATAAGTGACAGAATACAAAAATACTTTTTTGTAAGTAGGTACATAGGTATGTACTTCTAATTCATACAGAACAAACATTTGATTATGTATTATAAGTATGTACCTATTTACAAAAAAAAGTATTTAAGTATTCTGTCAGCTCTCTGGTTCCCATAGTACTAGCTTTGCTTAGTTTGGGTCCAGAGTGCGCTGTGTGTAATGTCCTACGATGTTCATTTATTTGATTATACCACAAAATGTTTGTCCTGGATGGGAATCAAACCCGCGCCCTACGGCTCAAAGCTTTTTTGTAAATACATATTATTATGTACTTTTAATTTTTTTTTTTTTTTTTTAATGATTGACAGGCTAGTTGTTTTGACCACAGCTCACCTGATGTTAAGTGAAGGTGTGGTCGAAGATGGTAAAGCACACCTAGCCTGGAATGGAACTGGCTCTCAAGTGAGGCTGCCGGAACACACCGTTAGATGCTTGGCGGCAGATTTTCAACTTAACTTGGTAGCTAGCCAGCCGAGTACTAGAAAGTACCCTACCACCATGCTATGGTTTCCTCACGATGTTTTCCTTCACCGGCAGCTCAAGCTCATTGTTGGGGTTTGAACCCACGCCCTTCGGCATGCGAACCTACCGCGCTAACCACTGAGCTATCATCGCTACAAAATAAATACATACAGAACACCTAATAACCTATAATTAATACATACAGAACACCCAGACACAGAACAAACATTTGATTATACCACAAAATGTTTGCCCTGAAATGAGTGAAACAAGCGCCCTACAGCTCAAAGCAGATATTTTATTATAACTACTATCAATAAGTCAACGGAGCTGTAATTGAATTAATCGATTCCTTTTTCGATAAAAAAAAACTTTACGAATGAAACAGTCACCAAGAACAACACAAAGTGGTTGTCTTTCCTGAAGTTTTCTTCTAGGTACATAGAATATTATGATAGTATACCAGAGCTCTATTTCTACATCCTTCACAACAATATCCATTAAAACAGCCCACAAACTTTGTAGCCAAGCCCGTGGTTCGTTAGGCTCCACAATCCACATGCAAAAGTTTACCCGCCTAGTCTACACGTACTTCTCATCCCAGTGGTGACCACAGGATGTTGGCTTGTCTGATATTGGTTTCTAAATGAAGTATGTTAGAACAAAATGTTTGCACTTTGCAAAAACAATGTTTATGCAAACATTTTGTTTAGAATGTTTTCTATCGGATACATTTCGGGGAGTGTGCCACGGAATTGCACAATTTGGTTCCGCCAGGCCCTTTCTATTACCGGACGGCAAGGCAGACTAGGCCTAAGCGCCATCCATACATGGTGGACATTCCCCACGTACGGACTAAGCGCTTCGATTCCACATTCTTCATACGCACAGCGAGGATGTGGAACTCTCTGCCGGCGTCCGTTTTTCCCGTGAAGTACAATTTGGGTGTCTTCAAATCTAGAGTAAACAGGTTTTTTTCTAGGTAAGCGTGCTTCATCTTGGACTGCATCCTGCTTAACATCGGGCAGGGTGTAGTCAAACGCGAACCTATCATGTATAAAAAAAAAAAGAAAAAAAAAAGAATTTAAGCGAACGTTATATACAAAAATAGCCAGCCTGTGAAATATCTATTTATCGTATCGTATTCTGCCAATATGATTTGCCTATTGGTAGTTTATTTTTGTGATTCAAAATAGTTTCGCGTTGGATCACACTCTACCTGATGTTAAGCAGTAGTGCGGTCTAAGGTGGAGCACGTTTATTCATCATCATCATCATCATTTCAGCCTTAGGACGTCCACTACAGTACATAGGCCTCCCCCATTGACTTCCACAAAAACCGGTTGGAAGCAGCTCGCATCCAGCGAGTTCCTGCGGTCTTTATTAGGTCGTCTGTCCACCTTGGGGGTGGACGTCCTACGCTGCGCTTGCCGGTTCGTGGCCTCCACTCCAGAACTTTGCAGCCCCATCGGCCATCAATTCTGCGTGCACACTTATTAATAATATCAAAATATTCTAATTTGTTCATCTACAAGTACCGACATCTATGTAACCATGTATGGAATGTGAGATACCAATAAATTAGTCTGTCGTTTGAATGCACACGGTCGTTTTATTAATAACGCTTACCTAGAAGAAACCTATTTACTCAAGATTTGAAGACACCCATATTGTACATAACAGTGAACACAGACTCTGGCAGAGTTAAATAAATAAATACACATATTATAGGACATTTCACACAGCCCCATCTAGCCCCAAACTAAGCAAAGCTTGTACTATGGGGGCCAGACAGCTGACAGAATATTTTTTTTGTACATACATACTTATTATACACATAGAACACCCAGACATAGAATACAGCTGCCTTGCGAATAAAAAGTGTGGAATCGAAACGATTTATGTGCACATGAGGAATATGCACATGATGTTTTGGTCGCGTCGCGTGGTGTTTTTTTAATTTTTTTTTTATTATAAGTACGCTTACTTAGACTACTTTTGACCGCCATCATACTTACATTAAATTTATTTGTTTGTTTGTGCAAATACATGTTGCCATTTTTCTCCAACACCACTAGTCTGAATTTGATGTAGTTTTCAGTTATGGGTTCGGGTTTGATTGGTGCATGTTCTTAGATAGGTATTACGGTGAAAACTCACCAGAGGGCGCTGCAGCAAACATTTTTTGTGCAAATCCATGTTGCCATTTTTCTCAAAAACTTCTAGTCCGATTTTGATGCAGTTTTCAGTTATGGGTTCGGGTTTCATTTGTGCATTATCTTAGATAGATGACAATTACTTTTTAACCGTTGTGGGTTTTTTAAAAAATTTTAATTTTGCTTTTTGTTCATGGAACTGCCAAATTTCGGTTTCATGTCAGAAATTTTATTTTCTGATTCACATTCGATTTCGTAGTAAAAGTTGTTCATAGAGATGAGCCGAAAAGATGTTTACATCCCTTCGGCTTAGCACTATCGATGCACTTAACCCTAATATGTACTAGTGTTAAATGCAACTTTGACATCAATTTTGGCCAAGATCACGTACAAAATTCGTATAGTTCAACAGTTTGCGACGCGCCCCAATGTATTCTTGTTATCCCCTCGGTATTCTTGTTATTCTGAAGCCGACGCTCGTCACTAACTTTGTTTCAAGTTCCACTAAGCAAATGACCATTGAGAATTTTAGTTGTTTTAGGTACAGGCGCGCGCGGAATCAATTACGATTGTAATGTTCCAATTTAAATTTTCGTTAAAAAAATGTAAACTTTAAAAAAATACAGCAAAAAGTTTTTACATAGAATAGAATAGAATACAACTTTATTATACACCAAACATTCGTACATTATAACATACGAAACTTAAAAGAGAGGTAAAGAAAATAACAAAACAGAAACAACATACAATTATGGTACAAAACAATAGAAATATGTTAGTGAATATTATTTTATAATGTTTAAGCCAGCTGTTGCTTGGGATGACAGCAAACTATAAGAGATCAATACGTAGAACACAATGCCATTCAGAATTTAAAAAAACATCAAAGCGATACTTAATTTCTAAGTTCAAACATTATATGAAATTCCATATAATGTTAGAGCTTAGAAATCATTTACAAAGCGTAGCAACGTATCCCAACAGGTAAAGTCCTTTACTTGTCGATTGATTTATAATTATATACTTTTAACGGCAAAATGTTACATGACAGTGAATTTAAAAAATCTTTCACTGATTGACGTCACATCAATTGTTTCTACAGTGTTAAGGAGTTCATGATTTTGTCTAAAAAATATAATTTAAGAATACATTAAAATCAATTAATTTGATATATAACATATACACGTCTACTTCCAGACTGAATACAGAGTTACAGTGAGTTCTTTGATCCGTTTGCTATCGGACGGTTCTTTAAATTTTGGATGTAGATGATAGATATGTACAACACCACATTGTAATCATCGGTTTTTGAATTGCCTCTCACTATAAAAGCAAAAAAGACCTATTCATGCCAAAAAACATAACTATGTTTACTACCCAAAGAATTTAGCAACTTCTGTCGTCGCCAGTACATTGTTAGCCTCTAAGGTTCGTTACGCGTCCAACATCAAAGTTTGTCTACCCGCGAGGTCTACGATCTACGATCGAATGGGAATTTTACAAGAACATAGACTTAGAACATCAGACTTATATTATTATTAATGCGATGGAAACTTTGTAATTTTTTACTACAATAAGTTTTTGTGGATAAGCAGCTTATTGATAGAACGTAGTTTTAGTTTATGATAGGTCGTCTAAGAGCAGAATACCTGGTACCGCGGTTGATACCACCAGATATTCTGCCACCAAACCGTAGTGTCTAATCATGACTATGTTATGGTTTAAAACGTACTACAGCTTGCTAAATTACAGGGCTGTTGGAACTAACCATTGAAAGTCTCAAAGTAATGAGCGCCAAAGGCGATGCCCTGGGCTTTGTTTTGCTACCCAAAGTTATGTGTATTGCTGCAATGGGTTATTTCTTACTATCAGGAAGGCGTATCGTTAGTCTCAATACTATTACATAAAAAAAAAACTTAACAGAGCTGTAGTTAAACACCTAATGGTGACAAACCAGTATACCAAAAAAAAATTATTTAAAAATGTTCATCATACACGTGACTTTTTAAAACCGTGACGTTTAGAATTCAGAAACTTTTATATAGTTTTAAATAAAAAAAATTCACGGTTATGAAGCTTGGAGTAATCCACCGAAATCGGGTGGTAGGTAAAACCCCAATGGTCCGAAATAAAAAGCTTCAGAGTTGGTTTTTTATACTTTTGTTTACACGGACAGTAATGGATGGCTTGAGTCGAAATTGCAGATCCTTTATTCAGCGGACGATAAAGTTAAAACTGTTAAAATGTTACAGAAGTAAAATATTATGTTACTCGAAATTCAAGAGACTCTAGTTAGGAGAAAACTCGCTTTTTATTTTCGCTCGATTTGATTACAGACCTAATCGAATTGCGACTTTTATCAATGTTCTTTGGAGTTTACGTATGGATTCTATGTAATCTAACTATTGATGTATAACTCAATTTTGTTTGTCATCATCCATCATGTTCATTATGGTCAAACAACTAGCTTATACAAATAAAGATTAAGAAGAATCTGTTAAATACTAGGATGAGTTTCTATTGACAGCTGTTGGTTCATTGGCAGAATGTCTGCTTCAAGAGCTGAAGGGCGTGTGTTCGATTCCCACCCAGGACAAACTTTGTGGCATAATCAAATGTTTGTTCTGTGTCTGTGTGTCCTGTATTTATTATAAGTATGTTTTTACAAAAAAAAAGTATTTAGGTATTTTATCAGTTCTCTGACTTCTATAGTATAGGTAAGCTTTGTTTGGCGTTATATTTATTTATTACAATGTATGTATGTCTATATTTTACTTATTACTTGGCACACCGTCTTCAATTAGTTAATGAATCCTGTCCACCCTAAGGTTGCTTGGAAGAGATTGCTTGTAGCAAAAAGCCTCTAGTCTTTTACAAGTGTTTTTTCACATGTTAAAGTATACAATATATGTGAATAAAAATACGAGACTGATGGAACACACCGTTAGGCGCTTGGCGGCAGATTTTCAGCTTGAGTGGGGTTGTTAGCCAGCCGAGTTCTAGAAATACCCTACAGCCTTGCAGTTCAAGCTCATTATTGAGATTTGAACCCACGCCTTTTGGCGTGTGAACCGATAGCACTAACCACTAGTCTATCATCACTACAAAATTGTAATTCAAATAATAGGTATTAATATAGGCGCCAACCCATATTTCGCTGTATAATATTGCCTATATGTACTGTTAATAGGCAGTTTTGCTCATCCGAGCGAAAAATCCAGTGACCCGATATCGGGCGGTGGACCATTGCCATTCCGAAACTTGGATTAATAACTTCAATTTATAACTTCCTCGTTATAATCAAATCGGAAGGAATTCTTCTGCAGGGGTCGCGATTCCGATTGCTTTCAGTTTTTAATTAGTTAACTCAACGATTGCTGGCGAGGGTGGTGGACGCTTTCGGGAGATGAATGTTTGAAAGTTACTTTTCCTATTAATTCGTTTCATTCTGTTTAGTTGGTAATGATTGAAGTGATAATTGTATTTAAAAGAATGAAAATGTGTTGTCTTTAATTTTAAAGTTAAACCACAATTTCTTTTAAATGTTTGGCTGGTTAAGTGTTTGTCCACAGCTCACCTGATGTTAAGTGACGGAGCGGTCGAAGATGATAAACACGCGTAGCCTGGAATGGAACTGGCTCTTAAGTGAGGCTGCCGAAACACACCGTTTGATGCTTGGCGGCAAATTTTCAACTTGAGTGTGGGTGCCTAGCCCGCCAAGTCTCTACAAAAAATTATCGTCTTTCAGTTTAATACAACTTAAATATAAATCCTTATGTCTTTTACAAAAGATTTTCGTTTGATTATCGCTTTCTTAAAAGAATATCATAGAAAGCAAATAAATTAGACTTTTAATTATTGCAAATTATACCTCAATTAAGATGCCTAAATGAATTTTCTTATCTTATAAAAGCGTAGCAAACATCTGAAAAATATTTTCCTCTCCGTTCCTTTTTCCGTAATTTCTCAGTCTTGAGAATTCCAATTTCAAAATGTACGTCTCTCATTCGTCACTGGAGTTCTTGAGATTTCTTTTAATCACCGTCACACACTTTGTATTTTCTTTTGTTGGCAATTTGTTGGCCACATTCCGCTAAGGCCTGGCCTACAAAGGCAAATTGATTTACATATAATTATGTAAGATATCAAGTGCGATGGCAATCAAACTCAAGCCTACAATGAACTACATGGAATGAAAAGTCCCGAGCCTCACACAGATATGTCGGCCCTAGGATTGAATCGTTACGTTTTTGTTGAGAATCAGTCTTTGGTTGGGCATCATCTTGAATTTCATGACAAGTGCATTAGTTTTTCAACGACATCTGAAAGTAAGAAAGACAAATTTTGGATTAATTAAAAAAATAATTGGAGCTACAGAGTAAATGACGTATTTTAAAAAAATATAGGCTTGCGTTTTTCTGTCATCTCACCTGGTATTTTACATATACATAATTATGTATTTAAAATGTATCTGGCTACTCCTTTGTGGGCCAAGTCTTAGCGGAATGTAAACAACAAATTGCCAACAAAAGAAAATACAAAGTGTGTGACGATGAAGAAATCATGTCGTTGCTTTGTATTATTTTCTAAACTTGTGTTTTTTAGTGTTTATGTAAAAATATTTGGGTATTTTATTCATGAAGTGCTGAATTATGCAGGTGAGTGTGGAAGTGTTATTGTTAAGAAACATGACTTTTTATGTTGCTTCCAAATTTCCATCAATGTTTATAGTAAGTCACCACTACTTTGAGCGAACTCAACCTTGACTTACGTTGTATGACTATGACTGTGATTATGTGACTGTGTTAAAAAAATTTTTGAAAATATCGAAACAAAAAGTACCTCTAAGATTGTACAAGTCATTAATATTACTTAGCCATTCTTCGAAAAAAAAAAAATTTTTTTTCTGAGGTCGGTTTCCAATAAGATAAAAGTAAACGTTAAAGGCTTAACGTCTTCCCAAATGACGCAGCAAACATTTATAATGGCGAAGGGCGACAGGACAGGTCCTTGAAGAGCTCTTGAAGCGCGTCTAGGTGGGCCCTTAACAGTGCCTACTCAGACCCTTAATAACTTTAAGCTGTAAAAGCATAGTGTTAATGGTCGGCGAACATTATGTCCAGCTTTTTTTCTTTATTTTTGATATCGTACTTTTTGCATTTTGCCATGGTCAAGTAATTTATATTTTCAAGTGTCTCATAATTTCATCATTCGACTGCCCTGTTAGCTAATTTGGTAGAATATCTGCTTCAAGAGCTGTAGGGCGTGGGTTCGATACCCACCATGACCACCCACAAACATTTGTTAGACGATAAATGTTTGTTCTGTGACTGGGTGTTTTTATTATAAGTATGTATTTACAAAAAAAGACAGACATTACTTAAATACAAGTATTCTAACAGTTATCTGGTTTCCATAGTACTAGTTTTGCTTAATTTGGGGCTAGATGACGCTGTGTGTAATGTCCTATTTATTTATTTATAACAAAGTCAAGTTTCAATGACACCGTGGCTTTCATTCACAATGAAAGCCACGGTGTCGTTTAGTCAAATAATGGTGTAAATATGTACATATACCTACTATATATAAATACGTAATATTTAAAAGTATTGCACAATTAACTTTTTAAAACAGATGCCATCAATTTTAATGTCAAAGGTTCAAAGCATTCACAAGTTTTAGAAATGAAAATGCTTAATGGTGGTCACATATTTTACAGCTGAAAATTGTTTGAATGCTATTTGAATATAATGTGATAATTTTTTGTCAAAACAAACATGTTATGTTCAGTATAAAGATTTTCGGAAATACTATGTTGGCTTTTTTTAGGCTTGCGTTTGATCACCATCCCGCCTGATGTTAGGCGAATATGCGGTCTACGATGGAGCACGCTTGCCTAGAAGAAACCGATTTACTCGCGACTTGAAATTACCCAGACTGTATTCATCGGGGAACACCGACTCGGCAGCAGATTCCAATGTCTAGCGGTACGCATGAAGAAGGTGGAATCAAACCGCTTAGTTCGAGGTTTTGGAAAATCAACATATTTTATAATATAATTCGCCTTTTTTCTATATTTTTTATACACCGCCAACCGTAATAGCTGTGCCATATTAAGTACATCCATAGGTTGTCTGGAAGATATCGCTTAAGACGATAATGCCGTCTTTGTACTGCCACAAATTAGTTTTGATGATGTTTTGTTATTTTTCTATTTTTAAAGTACTTTTTATATTATAATATATCGATTGCTGGTGTATAATAAAGTTGTATTCTATTCTACATATGACATTCAATTCTTAGTAGAAACTTCGTATTATTTACCGATGTCAATTAACAATACCGTATCAGATGACTTAGTCCCAACTCACTTCTCATAATCGATCGAATAAGAGATTTAACGTAGAACATATTGTATAGGGTTTTAAAAAATAAGTAATATATCTTATGATAGAGTTGTAAAATGTTGTCTCGGTACAACTCGGCGTAGCGTCAGAATTTCCATGCGGGTTGTTGAAAATACATCTTCCAAGGAACCTCGAGGGATTTGTACTTTGAAGTGGACTCTCCTGTAGCTATTTATTGTGTTACACGAAAATAATATTTATGTCTAGTATCTAGTGAATATTTTACAAAGTATAGTATCATGTTTTAGGTAAACAAGGTTTTTTATTGTTGTGTTACGAAACAAGTTGAAGATTACACACGAAATTTTTATTTTAAATTTTAGCCTTTGTCGCCAATAAACCTGGTCTTATGATGCACGGGGCTTCACGCCCCGCGCAGTTCTCGTCGACATCACCAATCTTGTTTTTTTTTTAAAACCAAAGTAAGTACTAAAGACACTTGGGATATTGAGACGAATCTAACGATACCTCAATTGTCGTAGTCCATTTGGCCGTTTGGAAGATACGAGGTAATAAAGAAAAAAAAATACACATATAAGATACGCGCGAAAACCATAACCCATCATTGGCAGTAGGGTATAAATATGAACGAAAAAAATAAATATCTATATATTAATGACATTCTTATGAAAAAAAGAATATGAGATGACTTATAAGTAATGAAGACTCTTCATTATGGGCTGACTCAACCATCACCTTGACGGGGTTTGCCAAGATCAAGAGTCAGATCATTTTTTTTTTTTGGTTGATAGGCTAGGTGTTTGACCATAGCTCACCTAATGTTAAGTGGCGGTGTAGTCGAAGATGGTAAAGTACACCTAGCCTGGAATGGAACTGGCTCTCAAGTGAGGCTGCCGGAACACACCGTTAGATGCTTGGCGGCAGAATTTCGACATAAGTGTGGCAGCTAGCCAGCCGACTACTAGAAAATACCCTACCACCATGCTGTAGTTTCCACACGATGTTTTCCATTGCCAGCAGCTCAAGCTCAATGTTGGGGTTTGAACCCACGCTCTTCGGCATGCGGACCGACCGCGCTAGCCACTGAGCTATCATCGCTACAAAAAAGAAAGTTTAGATTTTTAGACATTTATTTGGAAGAAAAACCATTATTAGAAGAGACCTTTCTAAGAGATTAAAAATTACCAAACAACTTTTACTGCATTCATTTCAATCCAGTAATAAAACACTAATTAGGTATTCCCTTTTAACAGTTCTTCAATTAAAAATCAAGACTTTTCACAGACAGTCTCGGAAGTTCTATAAGGTTCTAAAATAAAAGGGTGAATAAGAAATGTTGTGTCGCAGCTCACAGTTAGCGGCGAACACTCACCGTCAAGAGCCCGGCTACTTAAAAAAAAATGTTAAGCTATATCCCCCTTACTGTAACATGGCTATAACCATAATAATAACCGATGCGTATGTTTTTATGTGGAATCCGCGGTACGCTATATGTTTATTTAATGACATCGTAACTTCCCTAAAGGACGTGATTCCTCATCTGTTACGAGGCTACTCTCCCTAATTAATGGTCAACCTTCTACTAAACTTCGTTATGATCACGTCTATAATGGTAAACTTCTTAATGATGAATCCAATAATGGGAAAGTCCGTAAACGAGACATTAATTTTCCCATAATACATTAATTATTATTCTTGTGTGAAAAAGAATATACAGTATTTACTTAGTTATCTATCCATCGTTATTTAAGAACTTCCGCTATTGAATTCAATTATTTTTTTAGGGTATTTATTTTATTTATTTCATAACAGAATTAAATTTACAATATAGATAATTTTTTTTTTTTTTTAATGGTTGACAGGCTAGGTGTTTGACCACAGCTCACCTGATGTCAAGTGAAGGTGTGGCCGAAGATGGTAAAGCACACCTAGCCTGGAATGCAACTGGCTCTCAAGTGAGGCTGCCGGAACACACCGTTAGATGCTTGGCGGCAGATTTTTCAACTTGAGGGTGGTAACTAGCCAGCCGAGTACTAAAGTACCCTACCACCATGCTTTGGTTTCCTCACGATGTTTTTCCTTCACCGGCAGCTCAAGCTCATTGTTGGGGTTTGAACCCACGCCCTTCGGCATGCGAACCTACCGCGCTAACCACTGAGCTATCATCACTACAAACAAAAAAAATAAAAATACAATGTCAAATATTACATTACATATAAAATACAGAGTCAAAATAAGCGGTCATAAAAAAGCGCATTCTTGCAAGCGCAAATTTGACGCGCTCTCCTGATTGTAAGAGATAACGCCTGTCCATGACAATTGCAGCGATACACAGAACTTTGACAAAACTTTAACAAAACAAAGTCCAAGGTAGCGCTGCTTTGGCACTCATTACTTTGAGACTAGATGGTTAGTCTCAACAGCCCTGTAATTTCGCTAGCTGCAGTACCCTTGAAACCGGAACACAGTAATGTTTGCACACTACTGCTTGGCGGCAGAATATCTGGTACAGCGCTGGTACCTACCAAGACGACCTCCTGCTAAGGAAATCTACCACCAAGTAAATATGTATGTGTGTATGTGTTGTGTTTTGTGTAGGTATGTGTATGTGTATTATTAGTAATAAGTAAATAGGTTTATATAATGTATTTCTCCCTTTTGTTTTTTTGTTTAATTTATAAATACTATCTACCTATAAGTTTTTTCATTGTCTTATGTTTAGCGTTTATTTTTCAATGTATGTATTGTTAACTATTTTGAAATATGTTTTATGTCTCAAATAAAGTGTTGTCTATTGTCTATTGTTGTCTATTGTCTAAATATAAAAATATCTGTATCCGTCCAGTTAAATTTATTCAGAGAAAATCGTACTCGGACATGTAGAACTGGCATTCAGACACAGAATTGTACCCTACCATAATAAATCGCTATTTAACTCTCAGTTTCCCCGCTTTAATACGAGGACATCGGTATTTCGATAATGTCCCCTTTATCTTCTATATATCTCCCCTCCACAGCAGGAATTTATCAAGGGTGGGCATGCGAAAAAATGCGTAATAATGAGCATGGGGATAATACTAGAATTACAGCTTCTTTGCATTTAAAGTATATTTTTAGTAGAAAGACGTACTTGACGTCTACTAAATATTAAAAAAAAAAAATATACATTGCTTTTCACTATGGAAAGTGACGTGGTTTTGGCACATTTTTGTTTAACCAATTCGGGATTATTATTTTTTTTATGTAAAAAATAATGAGACATACGCGACGCTCTCATGATGGTAAGAAATAACGCCTGTCCATGACCCTTGCAGCGATACACAGAACTTTGAGTAACAAAATAAATTCCAGGGCATCACTGCTTTGGCGCTCATTACTTTGAGACTTTCGATGGTTAGTCTCAACAGCACAGTCATTTCGGTAGCTCCAGTACCCTTCAAACCGGAACACAGTAATGTTTACACACTACTGCTTAGCGGCAGAATAACTGGTACTGCGGTGGTACCTACCTAGACGACCTCCCGTTAAGGAGATCTACCACCAAGTAATTGATTGATTCAGGTGTTACTTTGCAGAAGTTCATTTTGAATATTCAATATATTTAGATTATTTTTGCTTAACAGTCGTTTCATTCACAAGAGTGATGAGGACTTCTACAAGTCTTGTTAGGTACAATATGGGTTTGTTCAAATCTAGAGTACATAGGTTTCTTCTAGGTATGATCCATCTTAAACCACACTATTGCTTAAAATCAAGCAGAGTATGGTCAAACACGAACCTATTCTAAATAAAAAAAAAGACTTTACCTCCTATTCTCGCTGCAGTAACCACATGCCGACACGTGTGTCGCCTCTACACGAGGCATCCTCAGGACGTGTTGACTCTTCGAGAGCTTGGTCGAGACTGAAAATTCAAGTTTACTTAAGTTAAATTACACATACACAACGTTTTTACAACAGTTATTTCTTTCTTTTTAAGGGTGACAGACTAGGTGTATGTCCACAGCTCATCTGATGTTAAGTAACAGTTTGATCGAAGATGCACCTAACGAAACACATGCAACGTTAGGTGCTTGGCGACAGATTTTCAACTTTAGGGTTTTAGCTAGTCAATCAAATACTAAAAAGTAGCCTATCACCATGCTATGGTTTCCTGATGTTTTCCTTCACCGGCAACTCAAGCTCATTGTTGGACTTTGAATCCACGCACTGCCATGTCAACCGATCGCACTAACCACTGAGCTATCACTGTTACAGAATGAATAGTCTTATGTTATTGAATACAGAATTGTTGTCATAAAGTAGAACGTTGCCCCTTCTCTTTATCCACGTCTAACCACAATATCACTCTTTATTATAGAACACTAGCTGCGCCCCGCGGGGTTACTCGCTACATGTTTTCGGGATAAAACGTAGCCTATGTTTTAATCCAGGGTCTCAACTTCTAATTATATAGGTATTCGTATTTTGCAAATTATTTCAATTTGAATCGGCTTATAAAAGCGTTTTCAATAAGATTTTCCCCAATCGCCTTATCGTTTCTCCACAGCAACTCACTGTCAGCGTTAACGATTGGTAAACAGTATCGACCTCCAGTATCGCGGTTATAAATTTGAAACGTCAGCAAAAGTCATAAAAACAAATCGATAACACGAATTTAACCCTCCGTTAGAGTCCCCACGCTATTTTCCGCATTTTGATTTTCACTTGATTAGGGCTGCTGTGATGTATCGAATAAAAAACAATTTTATATTTCAAACGTTATTTCCCATTTTCATACTTTTTAGTAAAACTTTACTCTGTTAAAAGATTTCGACTTATTATTTTTTCCTTAAAAGTATAACGTCTATAGTTTTGGTTCTTTTAGCATAGGTCTGATTTGGGGGTTAAAATACTTTCCCACTATGTTTGTTTGGCTTTGAATTTTTGTAGCCATATTAAAAAGAAACTGATTAATTAATTAATGTAAATCTTAGTTTACTTATGGGATTACTCACCTTAAATTATATAGGATACCCGCGGACTATAGTTTCAGCCACATCCGGTGGTATTCTTCAAGGAGACAGAGCTATCTTACCATAAATATTACCGTTACGCAATTTCAGGGTTAACGGTAACGTCAGACGTTAAATGTGGTTTGTTAATTGAAACATTAGATTAAGCTGGCATTTGCTTGTTGAAAGATTTATAACTGTTATTGGACAATAGTATAGGTAGTAGGTACACAACTACACTCGTACAATGGGTTTGGATTTACTTTGCAATAACTATTTTTTTTTATATTGAATAGATTCGCGCTTGATCACATCCTGCCTGATGTGAAGCAACGATGTGGTCTAAGATGGAACACGCTTAACTAGAAAACTATTAATATAGCTTACTTTCTATAGCGAATTTTAAAAGTTTTTTATTCAATAGACATGTAGTCATAGTATTTAAACTAAATAAAAGCGAAGGGACGAAAATAAAGTCATACATACATTAAAGTATAAATATCAGATTCGAGCAAAGGATTCCGAATTTAATGAAAAAAAAGGGAATTATGACCGAGTATTTTGTGTGGTGGTGAACAAGTACAAATATTTTGTTGGTAACACCAATGTTACGAGTCAAAGTTTTAGTAAAATCATTTCAAACGTTTAGAGGAGGCTTCAGGTGACCAGAATGCTGGTATCTACTTTGGTCAAAAGCTAAGCATTGCCATCCAGCGTGGCAATGTTGCCAGCATTCTGGCCACATATCCCTCCTCTGACGGGTTTTAGACTAAGTTTTTTGTATACATTTTGTAAATAGTATAATTTAAGGTCTTTTTTTTAAATAAGTGTATAAACCGCTGATTACATGTCAATGAATAAAAACGAAATGTCAAATAAAGTACATAAAATGTCGATGTAAAAATATACAAAAAATAAAATAATAAAAAATAACCAATCGCAACCAGTGAGGCACTGTTACACTTAGTCTGTTTATCTTTCTGAGCTCCAGAAAAGTTTACAAAATTTGTGTTTTAAGATTCTATTAAGAAAAGCATCATACCTAGTTCAATCATAAAAATATTAAGTAAACTTTTTAATTTAGTCAAAAAAAAAATGGAGAAAAAAATCTATTTCCCACATTTCTTTTGTATGCAAATTATGTTTTCCCTTTTCTTTAGTATTATTGAAAAATACGTATTAATTTAACGAAACACAGAATTTGATGAGTTCCGCTCACGTCGACAAACTTTTCATTTGGTAAAACCAAATTTCATTTGATATATTTTTTTAACATATTTCAACAAGCTTTTCTGTGTTAGAAGGTTGGTTGGTTCTTATGTTGAGCACGTTAAGGGTCGGTTCAAAGTGGATTTTTTTCATGATGCATGTTTTCATTTTCGCGTAGTGACAGCTCGAGGGGACGTATGATGGGCGGTCTCCTCGAAAATCCAATATGACAAATTCGGAAGTACGTGATTGGAATGAATGTGAAGCAAGAATTTATTTTTGCACTGTGGCGCCGAATTCCGGGACACCTGGGCCGTATCACGGTCGGGTGAATAGATGAATTTCAGATAAGATATTGTAAAATGTGAGTAAATATCAAATCAAGAAGGCGGGAATCGATCGGCACCAAATTATGATTCTTGTTGGAATCGAGTCGGGGATTGTTTGATGTATAATTTAGAGGCATCTTCAATTTATTTGTGCTATTCTTGTCTAACCCACATTTTATAGTAACAAAATGAACCTATATCATTTCTTTGTGTTTTTTGTCTCGTGCAAGATTTATATAAAGAAGGGAGTTTAGTTTACCTTTATTAAAAAAATTACAATGCTTTTTAGATACTGATAAAGTTTTTAAAAAATGTACGAAATTAGATCCAATACGAAAACCGAATACAACGAACTTTTTAAAAGCGCCTAATTGATTTTCATTACCAAAATGTGATAATGGGTTTTGCACAGAATCTGAACAAAAACAAAAAGATTAATGAAATGTTCATTTTACAGTTTATAACATTTCAAATACCAATTTAATAATAATCCTCTTATCCCAAACACGTATACCAAAACCAACATCCCTTCACTGCTATTTGTTAACACCGCAATAAGAGTATCGGAGGAAACCCTGAAATAAGATAAATATTTGTTCCGAACAAGCGAACCGAAAAACCCGAAAAAGAGGCATCGATCGCTAAAGTAACACTAAAGGCCTAGTGCAATCGCCTGAGGGCTCCACTCGGGTTCTATTCTGAGACCCGCCCTGTTCAATGTATCAGAGTGAAAGATTTAGAGGCAATAACGTACGGTGTTAGCGAGGAGATATTTCGTCTTATTGTTCATGCCGTTGGATTAGTCGTAACCGAAGATTGGAAGGTACTATCGGATTGAATAAGATTCAATACAATGAAGCTTGAGAATACAATCTTGTAGAAACTTGGATGAAATTTGTAGCAAAAGTCAAGGTTGGATTTCTGTCTGGCTTTAACGAGTATGTTGAAATTGTTAAAGTAACTAATTGAGTAATGAGACGAACGAGGCGCTCTCCTGATGGTATTAGATAACGCCTGCACATGAATATTGCAGAACTTTAAGTAACAACAAATACTTACAGTTTTAAATCAATTTTTGTAAAATTTTCTGTATGGAATTTCCAGTCTTGTGCACTTAAAATGGGATCTAAAATTACTAGTTATCGACAATCTCTTACAAAATGTAGAAATAAGTGTCCAAAAAAATTACAAATGATATTTGAAGTTTACTTTTGCAATTAATAACAATCACGATGTTTTGTTTTTATAATAACTCAAGTATTTGAAATTCATAAAACATCTGGCTCCACAGCAGATATATGAGTAGTTACGAGCCTCAGAGTTTGAATTCTTAGAAATATAAGATTCACTGAAGTCAGCGACGGCGTTTAATAAAGGAACCACGCTCGTTCAATGAGAACATTACTACTGTCTACCCTCTTTCATTTCAAACGGCGAATGGAAGAGATTCAACGATAAAATTTAAATAAAGGTCATTCCTTCTTTTTAAAAGTTCAAATCTTGGTGCTATTTTAAGAGAATTGTGGAATATTTTTGAAAAGGAAAATAAATGAGCACTCAGCATTTCTTGAATTGTTTCGCACTTAATTATACGTAAGTATTCTAACCGTGCTTTGTGGTGTAGGGATGAGTGGTTAAAACGTCCCGTAAAGATGTTCGTGGACAATCAATTATTTTGTAGTTGCGTCAATAACATTTAAAAAAAATCTTAACTTAAATAGACAAATGAGACGCTCTCCTGATGGTAAGTGATAACGCCTGTCCATGACCATTGCAGCGATATACAGCACTTTGAGTACCAAAGTCCAAGGCATCGCTGGTTTGGAGTTTATTACTTTGAGACTTTGGATGTAATTTCGCTAACCCTGTAATTTCGCTAGCTGCAGTACCCTTACAACCGGAACGTAATGCGGCGGTACCTACCTAGATGACCTACTACATAAGAAATCTTATATTGAAGTAAAGTTACAACTAACCGAGTGATTTTTTAACGAACTGCAATAAGATTCTCAATAAGATCAACATTGTTTATGTATGCATTTACGTATAAGCTAGTGCTAATAAATGTCAGTCTTATCGCTAAAAACGATCTCTTCCAGGCAACCATAGAATATATTGAAATTAAATTAACTGAACGGGAGATGCTATGATTAATTAATACTATTTTATCAGCCAGTTCCATATCAGGCTAGGTGTGTTTACCATCTTCGACCACACTGTCACTTAGCATCAGGTGAGCTCAAATGCCTTGCCTATCAAACATAAATTAAAAAAGTGTAAACAAAAATTTACTTTGTATACATCACCGACAAAAGTGCAAAAGTTAAGATATTTTCTCCATTTATACAGAAAATATTATAAGTACGACATGATTGATACTTGCGTCTTTATATGTCAATAAAAATCATTTTATTTCCGCCATAACGTTTTATGTCACTGTACTCCTCAGAATTGTAATAACTGTCGAAATCAGAAAAAAGACATTCTGTGTGACCCTTTTCAATCCCGCATCTATCTTAAAGTTGAGTTAGCCAGTCATTCTTCTTTTAAAGACCATCGCAAACTTAAAACGACTCGATAACGCTATTTCAAGGCAATTTTTTGAACACACTAAAGTTAAATACGACAATACTAAAAATTTGATCGCAAAAAAATCCATAAAGAAAAAGTTGTGTAAGAAAACTGTAAAACTTGTATGAGGCTCGCACGTACCTAGTGTCAATCTATTTATTTATTTGTTTTTAGTTTATTATTATTTTGTCTAAATTTTGAAATTGTATTTATTGTATTTGTTGTACCTATATATTATAATTCTTGCATCAGTCCCCGGCCGGTGTGGGCTCGGGGCACTTTAACTTTATTTAACATAAGTGAAAACTTTTAAGGCTTTTGTATGTTAATTTAACTTCTATTTATTTATTAAGTTAGCAGCTGTTTGTTTTCCATGTAAAATAAAAATAAAATAAAATAAAATAAAATAAGAAAGCTTGGATTCAACTAAAAACAGCTCATTAATTCTTTCAAGTCGATCTGTGGTAGAATGATTAAAAAAAATCTAGAATAATTATAAAGAATTGAGCGTCAACGCAATGATGCTCTGGACTTTGATTTTATACTCTACTCTAGTTATGGGTTGACATGCGAGTTCTACAGACTTATCAATTGCCTGATGTGGCTAAATAAAATTTATTTCTTGCTAAACTTTACTAATATCATACGTATTTGGTACTTTATGTCAGAGATGGTCTAAGCTTTTAAGCCAAACATTTAACGTGATTTTATTTTTTCTGTGTGTGTGATATTTTGACTCACAATATTTTGTTTCTGATGTAAATACTTTGTTTACTTAGCTAATATGTTTATGTTAATGAACTTACATAAAACTAACAAACCTTAATTATCCTAAACTAACTTGCAACTAAATAGAGACTAAAAATATCAATGAGCAAAAAATAAGTCAGAGAAATCAAATTAAAATAGAAAGTGAGCATTTTAATTGCGTGTCACGTAAAACAATTGAACATGGACTTTTGAATTAGACAATACGATCAATACCTACTATGTAAGTCTCAACTATACAATCTAGATTATATTGTCATTTGAAACTGCAATGTTCTAAGATTCGTGTAATTAGACGTTGTTTCTTTTTGCGACACTTCAAGAGGGTGAAAATGAAATTAAATTCTGAATGAAAGCCGATCTCGCCGTGAGATAAAGGGGATCTTCTATGAATTATATCCCTTCTAAGATATTTGGCTTTCGCAGGAGGGTTTCGCGGAACAATAGTGTAATCGTCCAATTAAGTGTTTGTATGAGTTCACGACGCCTGGAGAATGCTTTCGAGAATGTGAAAGGAGCGTGAAATATTGTTGACTGTCGGCTATAAACGCTCTTTCCGTTGAGGTCTCTATTTAAACTGCAAGTAATAGGGTTCTCTTTGAAACTTTACACACTTTATGCATCTGCACATTTTTTATCTTTATAATATTCTTTAGTTTATATGCATCACTGTGGTTTGAAAGACTTAGTGTAATTAGATATAAGGTTATATAAGATATGTGAGACTCACTAAATCGTCACCATGAAAGCTATCTGGGAAAAATGGAAGGAAAACATTATGTGGAAACTATAGCATGGTGGTAGGGTGCTTGAACTACACTAGTGCTAATCAAATTGCAACAATTGTCTGAATTCGTCTGCAACAATTTGTGCATGCTAATGCGATATCTACTAAACTTGCTTAACCTATAGCATTTTGAACCACTAAGTTTTCACCTACCCTCTATAATAGCAGCAAATAACCAAATAGATCTAAAAGGTGCTGATCTTACTTAATTGCACGGAAAATCGGAAATTATGACCGATTCAGGACCGGTTAATACCAGTTTCTACTGAAAACGTCCAGAACACAAACCGGGCGGAATTTATGGCGTTTGTGTGTCGGCACTATGAATATGAATGGAATTTCCCCGAAGTTTACATTTAGGTGACATAAGTATTAGCTACACGTTTTTAACTATTTACTACCTAGATTTTGGGAATAGTAAATAATATTATTTTTTAAATTGTATAGTAAGAAAGATCAACTCAAAATTATAACTTACGAAATTTAGAAAAAAAACCTAACCTATTCATTGTCAAATATTCTCAATACACTAGCATCCGTATGAAAATTAAATTAAAAGTTTTTTTTTAAATAAAGCTTTTATCTGGGACAATGAACTAAAAAGTTAAAAATAAATTTTAGTAAGTATTTGGCGTGTAGGTACTTACCTATATTCTTAAGAAGCTTGAGCTCGTTTGGCTCGATTGATTCGTCTTGAGGAGAACTCTCTAAAATACTACCTACTACCTACTAAAAAGTTAAAAATAAATTAAAAATAAAAAAATATTTTTAAAAACAATCTTTTATCTGGGACAATGAACTAAAAAGTTAAAAATATGAATATATGAAGTAACGGTGTGGTCGAAGATGGTAAACACAACAGAACAAAGCTGGCTCTCAAGTGAGGCTGCCGCATCACACTGTGGTGGTAGCTATCCAGCCGAGTACTAGAAAATACCCTACCACCATGCTATGGTTTCCTCACGATGTTTTCCTTCACCGGCAGCTCAAGCTCATTGTTGGGGCTTAAACCCTTCGGCATGCGAAACGACAACGCTAACCACTGAGCTGTATCATCGCTACAAATATAATAATATATATAATAGTTTCATGTACACATATAAAAACTATTAAATGGATAATAAAATGTCATTCGACGCTTCGACTATAATGCTGCTTATAGTATATATTTCTATACCGACAACCTTTATGATACAATGATCCAAAGAACATACACTAATTCAGCTAAACAAACATGTTATGAAAAGCATCCTCACCACATTTTAAGTCGAGACACCGTCTAAACGTTGCCAAAATTCAATTCTCCCAGTAATTTACACTTTATTCCCACTCCTGACACCATGTCGTTCCAGTTTTCGTGCCAATGTTTCTGCGGGTGCTTAGTATCTTAAAGTCTTAACGCACTATGCTCTAAGTGGGGCATGCGTTACGACAATATATATATATATTTTTACATTTTAAAAAGTGTTAAAAGTACTACTAAGTAATTAACGATCAAAAGTGATGCGTTAGTAGTGTACACTTTACAAGTAACTTCGACGATATTTTGGAAGCAACACATATTCCTATTATATTAATTTTACATAAAGTGCCGAAATTTATATAAAAACACCATTATTTTCATTCAGAAACACTTGAAAAGCACACGTTTTGATATGAAATACTCGATTACGTGTACAGTACGACAGTTCTTTTGTGTCATATGACAGCGCTCCATCTTCTTCTTTGTTTTTGGCGTCGCATTTTGAGCATTTGCCAGTGTCAAGTGTTTTATATTTTTAAATTTTCATTAGTTAAATAAGTTGTCTTGTAACTGTAGTCGAAGTCCAGTCTTGGTCAAGTCCAGTTCGTCTCAGTTAATGCTTTAGTAAAGTAGTGGCGACTTTACTATACGCTTCGATGGAGTTTTGGAAGCAACACGAAAAATAAAGTTTCACCTCATTATATCATTTTCCTACACTCACGCTTCTAATTCGGAACTTTATGAATAAAACGTTATCATTTTTATTGCTTGAACACTCAAAAAAACACAAGTTTTGAAAAAAAAATACAACGGGGCGACACGACTCTTTTCGCGTTCCCGTCAAAGCGCTATACATACGTTGCGCCACTAAGTGCGCCTAGTGCGTTTTTACCTTTTTAAATCTTAGACCATTCGTATTCAAGTCTTGGATGGTAGCATCGTGACGCGGCAGCCTTATTTGTCAACTTCGTTGGATGTACTAAGAGTAGCCAAAATGTTCAGCCAGCTTTGTCAGTGGAAAATAGACGTTTTGGCCTAACAATTTTGGTTCACTTTTAACTCTCTTTGAATTTAAATAATCTTTTTCGAATTATGGTATTTTTTTTTTTTTTTTTTTTTTTTTATTCTTATTTTTATTGGGGGCTTTTATCGCAATGCGATTATGCCAACCCCGTATTACAAAACAAATTATATTAACAAATTTATAATACGTCATCTGTACTGCGATTGGCTAGTACTTCCGAGATGCCGGCATATAAGGCCCTCGCCGCATCACACGTGGGTGCGGCCAGGATACCTTGAAACATGCCAACATCTCGGGGGTTAACACCATATTTTAGCGACATATTTCTCCTCACTGTCTTGGTCCGGCCACATTCCACCAGGAGGTGAAAAACGTCTTCAGGGCTCCCGCAAAGAGAGCAGGCGGGGGATTCAACTCTGCCCATTAGAAATTCAAACCTATTAAGTGGCATGTGGCCAGACCGAAGTCTATGTGCCAAGACTATAAAGCCTCTTTATCTTATGAACTAAATTGATTCAACTGCTTATTGGAAACTAAATTTCGAGTTTCAGAACAGCGATTGAATAAACTTAGTTAATAAGTTTAAATGTATGAGCGTAGAAAATGATTGGAAAGTATCATTTTCTCTAGCGGCCTAACGGTTTTTAGCGATGATAGCTCACTGGCGCAGTTAGTTAACACACCGAAGGGCGTGCATTAAGAAAAAAGTGAGTCTATTTAAAAAAACAAACATGTCAAAATAAGGTATGTCAATATACAAACGTCACACATGTCAATGTATAAAAAAATATTGTCAATATAAAATATGTCAACATAAAAATATGGCCAATATAATAAAATGACACGACAAAAAAATACATAATTACTAACCAGTAATTCAATAATCTTTAAGTTTGAAATACTCGTCAATGTCATAAAACAAGGGTTCTCTAGGAGCCAAGATCTTAACTTGGTTCTGAAGCACGCGGTGGAAGGTGCATCCCGTACGCGGTTGTAGACCGCGGGTCTCAGAATGTTCCATGCCAGGCTAGGTGTGTTTACCATATTCGACCACACCATCACTTAACATCAAGAGCGACGTAGTCAAACACCTAGCCTGTCAACCATAAAAAAACTCTTTAGAATAGAATATAATTTCACTATACACCGAAACATAACATTTCTTTTTAAAGGAAAAAAAACAATCAATGTACACTCTTAATACCTTTACAATTTCTGGTTGCCAGTATCTATAAGTCAACTAAAATACGCACTGAAAAGGTAGAAATCGTTGTAGTGTGCAAGTGAATATTAACATTTCGAGAGATAAGCCTTCGTAACTCGTTAACGTAAGTGGTTTATAGCTGGCAACACAGCCTAATCGTATTAGTACGTTAATGTACACAATTTAAATACATAACATACGATATTAATTTTGCAATTAAGGTTTAATAAAATGCAACGTTATATACGCGAATATAAGCCGTCTTTTCGAGAGCCCTGTTGGCTCATTGATAGTATATCTGCTTTATGAGCTATAGGGCGTGGGTTCGATTTCCATTCAAGACAAGCGGTTTTTTTTTTTTTTTATGGTTGACAGGATAGTTGTTTGACCACAGCTCACCTGATGTTAAGTGAAGGTGTGGTCGAAGATGGTAAAGCACACCTAGCCTGGAATGGAACTGGCTCTCAAGTGAGGCTGCCGGAACACACTGTTAGATGCTTGGCGGCAGATTTTCAACTTGAGTTTTGTTGTATAAACAAATATTATTTTTTACAAAATAATATACAAATTTACAATTAAAGAAAACTTATTAGGTACATGACCCTTAGGTCAACTAAAGGTACTGCACCAATGAAACAGTGAGGTTTCGGAGTAAACGAAAATATCATCGATGAATACAATTTTTAGATCTTTGTTGATTTTTTAAAAACCGTTCGATCGATTTAGATACAATTTATATAGGACTACCTCTGTAGTATCTACCAAGCAAAAGGAAAATCATCAAAATCTATTAATAATTGGCGGAATTATCGCGTAACAAACATTAAAAAAAACAGTTTTTTGAGTCTATTAAAAATGTATTTAATTATTCTATCAATTATTTGTATTTCAAAATACTAGTTTTGCTTAGTTTAGGCTCAGATGGCGCTGTGTGCAAAGTCTTATAATACTTATTTGTTCGATGTGTGGGTGCCCTAAATGTATACTTAAGCTAACAAAAAACATGTAATAATTTAATTAGTTAACTGGTTCCTACAGTACAAGTTTTGCTTACAAGGCGCTCTGTGAAATGTCCTTCGACATATTTTATTTATTTAAAATCCTCGTTCTGTGAACATAATTTCTCAAAATGTATATGCAGATAGCTTAGTCTCAATCTACACATTGACTTTAGCTTTGCCATCAACCCTATTTAAACGGTATTAAAATTATGCGCAGATTTATCAAAATGCATTACCCTCTTTGACTTGCTAGCCAACCCTTCCGTAGCATTCTAAGAGATTGCTTCCATTATATACAGCTATATTCGTTTTGTCTCAATTAGGAAACGACGTAATCACTGCCAAACAAATCGCAAACTATGGAAACTGTGGTTTTGACACATTTTTGCTTTATTTATGCGCGATTACTCACGTTTAATTATGTAATACTCCAAATATAATTTCGGCCACATCCAGACCCTTCTTCAAGGAATCAAAGCAGAATAAGGTTAAGGTGGTTCGATTTCCATACAAATAAATGTTTGCAATTTATGGAAAAATGGAGCATAATTGTACAGTGAAATCACAGTTATTGGCAATTTATTTTGGTCTTTATTTGCGGTAAATCATAATTGTTTGAATAAAACAGTAGATTAGCAGCATAAAATCAAATTTATGAATTTATGATTTTTAAATAAAACAGTAGATTATGCCATTATATCTAATTATTCATCTGTTTTGTATCGCTTCTAGTTAGCGACAGGTAATGAGCAGAATTCATGACGCATAAAGGCAATCTTTACAGAATCAAACAGCTCGTTTTGTTCATTTGTTTAGCTTCCAGTTTTAAGATTTTAATCCTTTCTTTTGTCTGCGACTTTAAATTGGCTTATTACATAGCAGACTGAAGAGGATTGTTTGAAAAGACGGTCAGTGTTTTTGCTCTTTGCTGTAGCTCCGGTTTCTTGATCTGGATTTTCTAACACAGGAAATTCCATGTCGAAAACGCGTATAGCACGTTTGTGTTTTATTTATGAGTGTAAATTTTGGTATCATGAATTAGGAGTTTATTAACTATTAGCTGCGCCCCGCGGTGTTACCCGCTACATGTTTTCGGGATAAAAAGTAGCCTATGTTCTAATCCAGAGTCTCAGCCACCTCCATACCGAATTTCAACCAAATTCGTTCAGTAGTTTTTGCGTGAAAGAGTTTTTTTTTTTTTCCAAATGAGTGCACGTAAGTCATTGCCGCGCTATTAAATTTGACATTGGTATATAAATCACCATTCCACGTGAATTCAACTCGCATTGCGTCGCGTTATGTAAACGTGGCCGCATTATCACTTATGTGTTCTTAGAATAAGTCCAGACCATACGTTATTTTTAACACAGATTGGAATATAAACGTTAAGAGAACAAAAGTGTGATGTGTTGGTTACATCAGCGGACACAGTAATATTTTTAAAGTAAAAATTCTGTAACCGCGTTGCACAATAAAAAACTTATAAGTTCGCGTCATGATAATATGAAGTGTTTTAAGTTTTCACTCCTGTCGGCAATCCCCATGACTCTATTTTTTATGTTATTTATTTATGGTTAGGTGTTTTGACCACAGCTCACCTGATGTTAAGTGATGGTGTGGTCTAAGATGGTAAAGCATACCAAGCCTGGAATCAAATCAAATCAAATCAATTCAGTGCTTGGCGGCAAATTTTTAACTTAAGGGGGGTAGCTAGCCAGCCGACTGGTACTAGACAAGTATAAATATACAATTTAAAAAAACCGACACTATGACCCTAAGCCCAAACACGGCTAGGTTTTAAGGTTTAAATATCAAACTAACTTAACTGAGTGGATTGTGATTTTTTTTTATGGGGGCCAATCTGAAAACATCCGATGTAGCGATGATAGCTCAGTGGTTAGCGCGGTAGGTTCGCATGCCGAAGGGCGTGGGTTCAAATCCCAACAATGAGCTTGAGCTGCCGGTGAAGGAAAACATCGTGAGGAAACCATAGCATGGTGGTAGGGTACTTTCTAGTACTCGGCTGGCTAGCTACCACCCTCAAGTTGAAAATCTGCCGCCAAGCATCTAACGGTGTGTTCCGGCAGCCTCACTTGAGAGCCAGTTCCATTCCAGGCTAGGTGTGCTTTACCATCTCCGACCACACCTTCACTTAACATCAGGTGAGCTGTGGTCAAACAACAAGCCTGTCAACCATAAAAAAAAAACTATAAAAAATACGCTAAATTGTGAACAAAATGATTGTCTTCGCAGTAATATTGCAAGAGACTATGTTACCACGAAAAAGTTTGTAAATATACAGAGTTCATGTGCCAAGTTGTTCTTTATAACTTTTCCGTTAGCAGTTTCCGTTCCAGCATCAGTTAGCTAATTAGAAAGAACCTCCCGAATTCGAAACATCGCTGTTTAGCCACGGTTATTTCTCTCGCATAAATCTTGATTATATGCAAATTTTATTTCATTAAAGCGGTTACTATAAGCAATATTGTCGGGGTGAAACACAGCCGGCCTGCCCTTGGATTAACTAATGGCTATTTATCTTGTAAAGATCCTACCCTACCCTCGAAGATGTGGCCAAATTATTAATTCGATGGTGTAACTTGCTATCTCGTTACTTGGCATAGATTTTCTTAACAAATGCTTAATTTTTTTGCTACTGCAATTGATAGCAAATAAATCTAAAACTAGTACGAAGTACGAATGGGAAGTCGTGTATCGTTGATTTATTATTATTACAAGAAAACAAAAAAAAAAAACCATCCCATGGTTGTCTGAAAGAAATCGCTTTTAGCGATAAGGTCGCTGCCGCTTTGTTCCTTTACCGTATGCGATGTACACAAGAAAGAGTTATTTTTAGGTTTCAATCGAATTTTTATGAGATTAAAAAAATTCCCGTTTTTGGTTTATGCAGTTTCCAAAGAAATTTCAATACTTTCAACTGAAATGGCAAAAGACGAACATTGCATTAAATTTAAGTTTCATCTGTTCTCATTAGTGCCAAATTTTAAAACCACAACATAGACAACGCTCTAATTGCATCTGGGGGAGACTAATTACTCTTTCCCAGCAAAATTCTGCTCAGTTAACCGTTAAATATATGCACCTCGTCAAATAGCCAATCATCAGCCCTGACGGGTCCGGAAATCGTGCGACAACACTCGATATGTGTCATAATCGAAACAATAGCATCGAGGGTATTCATTCACATCTCTGATTTGCGTTATTGAATCACGGTGTCGATTATTCGAATTGAAAACTGATAATGGAATAGGGACGTATTAATTCGCGTTCCGATATTCAAAAACGGGTTATAAATCTTTAACGCGATGCCATTTTTATGAATTTATTGCAGCCTGTTTGTGAGAGATACGATTTCGTTTAATTGAATGCGATTGCATTTGTATGGAATGTGTAAATTATGCGCATAACATAATTTACACATAAAAAGTTTTTGTTTTACTATCGAAATCGACGTGGTTTTGACACATTTTTGTTTTAATTATTAATTATTACCCACGTTTGCTTGTGTCGGACACTCCGACTAGTTTTGGCCACATTCGGTGGCCTTCTTCAAGGAGACAAAGCAGAATACAACGCGCACGCATCCTCATTTTGTTCCGCACTATTACACTACACTTTTACTATTGTCAGAATATCCGACATAATTAAATCCCGCATAAGTAAAACAAAAAAAAGATCAAATTTTATACTTGTTTATTCTAATCAGTTATCTCTACACAATATAAAACAAAGTCGCTTCCCGCTGTTTGTACGCTTAGATCTTTTAAACTACACAACGAACTATAATGTGGTTTCTATCATTAGACAGAGTGATTCAAGAGGAAGCTTTACATGTTTAATACATGCATATTTTTAAAATGTAATGTCGTAAAAAATATGTTTTTCTGCGCATTGCAAACGCTGGCTAAGTCTTACGAGATAGATGAAAATAATGTATCCCGTTATATAACATTGCACCCGAAGGAAGTAGAGGTGGGTCGCTAGTTACTGATAAAAAGATACAACTGATTTATTAATTAATTGGTCACATAATAAGTAAACAATAATAATATATCACACATGCTAGGGAAGTTTACACTAACAAGTATTACGTTTTATATTTTCACGTCGAGTTTTAATGCATTTTTGAGAACTGTTTAGAAAACAATGAATACGAAAGCGGCGCGCGTAAATGATAGACCTCAAGAGGTGTGAAAGCAATTTTCTTCGTTCAAACACAAAGGGATTGCATATTTTGCTACAACCTACTACGCTGCTCTTTTCGAAATGAGAACGCGACTGTTTATGTTTTCACACAGTGATTAAAGTGAAGTGTCAAAAACAAAATGGCAACACGTTGCCTCTGAGGGGGTGTGACGTCATCGCATCACCCCTAAAGGGGGTGCGGCATTTTTGCGTCTCTGCTCTGCGGGGACGTTATGGTTTTGACGGGGTGTCGATAGTGGTGAACGCTGAAGGCGGCAATTCCTCTTTGTTTTTTGTGCCTTTTAAATTTCAAGAGACTTTTTATGGGTGCTCTGAAGTTTGTCGTTGAAAATACGCGCAACAATGGAGTCGTCTGTTTAATATCGTAATTGTAGGCACTGAAGCCATGTAAGTAAAATGAGTCGTAGAAATAAAATATTTTTTTAATAACAATCCAGGGGTAAGTCAGGGTAGACCTTAATATTTTTATTAACTAGCTGCGTCCCGCGGTATTACCCGCTACAATTACATGTTTTCGGGATAAAAAGTAGCCTATGTGTTAATCAAAGGTCTCAGCTACCTCCATACCAAATTTTATCCAAATCCATCTAAACTTTCACATTTATAATATTTATGGGATTTGAAAATTGCTAACCTTAAATCTCATAGATGACAACAAAAAAAAAATCATAACGTAACACAGAGTAAATTATAGTTAACAATACAAATATGTATAATAACGTCTAATCTAGTAATTTTAAAAATTCATGAAGTTGCCTTGTAAACTGTAGTTTAGTTAAAAAATAGAGATTAAGCTAAACTATGCTTAGCCTTTCTCATTTTTACGTGTGACATTTCATATAGGTAGGAAATCGACAAAGCGTTCTCGTTTTACATTTTTAAGTATTGTTTTATAAGTATGGCTTATTATGTTAGCTAAGTATATCGTATTTTTAAGCTAAATATTAAATTGGGGTTACAAGTCAGATATTTTTCTCTATTAAATGTGTTTTATAGGAAAGTAGCTGAAATTTTTATTTTAACTTTAAATTAAAAAATAACGATAGTAATAGTGAATAATATTTCTTAATTAGTAATCATCTTTAGTTCAATCTTCTTTGACTGCTTTGTTGGCTCATTTGCTAAAGTTCTGCTTCGAGAGCTGAAGGGCGTGGGTTTGATTCCCACTCGGTACTAACATTTGTGTGACTAACATAGGTGTTTGTTCTTTGTCTGGGTGTTTTGTATGTATTATAAGTAAGTACAAAAAAAAAGTATTTTGTCAGCTATCTAGTTCCCATAGTACAAGCTTTGCTTAATTTGGGGCTAGATGGCGCTGAGTGAAATGGTCTCTAATATTAATTATTTATTGATTCAGATCAGAATGCAATTTTTTTTTCCACGTTGTTTTTAAAAAGGCATAAATGTCAGTCACAGTATCCCTTTTAAAATGTTGATGCAGTGGAAAATCCACTTCTTATCTACAACTCGCAGTCTTTTTAAAAACAAAGAGAGCCGGGTTGACACTATCGGAAAGCCGCAGAAATCCTAAGAGATTACGTACTGAGTGATTGCAGTTCCTAAACTCTCGAGGTAACATTCGCAAGTGAATACTGCACCTTATGATTTACCTACACAACTTTTTCAAGGGATTATAAGCAGTATTGTGTCACAGTATGGTATATTTTTGACTATGGGTGTTGTTATACAAAATTGGTGAACTGCCATCTCTCGATGTCTTGCATAGGATGATGGGGAAAGTTTTCTTATTATTTTTTTATTTATTATATTCCCCGCTGTTACCGAAGTTCGTCGTTTAATGGTTTCGAGTATAGGGTGTCTTATCGTCGGGAGATGTTTTCTTGAGAAGTTGTAGTGGTCCTAGACAATAGATAAAAGTACTTCATAGTTTTATTTCTTGTATAACTTGACTCTTTTACTTGGTGGTAGATTTTCTTAGCAGGAGGTTGTCTAGGTAGGTACCACCGATGTACAAGATATTCTGTCGCAAAGCAGTAGTGTGTAAGCATTACTGTTTTCTGGTTTAAAGTATATTGCTGCTAACGAGATTAAAGGACTGTTGAGAATAACCAATAACCATCTAATGTCTCAAGGAGGTAATGAGCCGCCCTAGACTTTGTTTTGTTTTTCAGAGTTCTGTGTATTGTTGCAATGGTCATGGGCATGCGTTATATCTTACAACCAGGAGAGATCATCGTTCGTCTAATAATATATTTAATTTTACTTACATTTAAAAATAAAGATAAATTTTAATACCAAAGTGTTTCATATATAATGTACAGTGTGGTGAAACATGTTTCTTTTCGTGTTGCTTTCAAAACTACGACAAAGTTTTATAGTATGACTAGAGCTCGACTTATTTTGTATGACTGTGACAAATTAAAAAAAAAACACAACATTCACACTTTTCCCTCTGCAGTATTTTGTCCCTCACCGGAAGTGAATCGGCGACACCTGATATCTGCGACCACTACCGACGACGCGTCCGGTCACCGATTTCGCTGACTGTTTGTTTAATTCGTAATCAATGTTTATTGTGTTTGTTCACAGTTGTTTTATTCGTATATGTATGTTTATTGCACGTGTGTTTATGTACGTGAGAGGGTGAGGGTAGGTGTTAGAATGAAGTGATTTTAGGCTCGACATGAATTAGTGAGTGTTCAGAAAGGATAATGTTTGTTGTCATTACGTGTGGGGATAGAAATAAAACCTCTTATAATTGTCAATAAGATGAACACATATGAATGAACAGAGTGGTATATGATTAAGGATTAACTTTTTTGTAATTACCCTCGATTTTGTGTTTTGACGAATTGTTTAATTCAATGCTTCAAGACAATTATGTGATGTAAGAAAAAAATATACTTATTGGATGTCATTTCGCACAGTAGTTTTAAACTTGCACTATACCAGTCCGATAATAGTTGATAGAGTACTTAGTTGCATAAATGATTTTTTTGTAAATACATACTTGGTAACAACTTTACTTGGCGGTAGATTTCCTTAGCAGAAAGTCATCTAGGTAGGTGCCACCGCAGTACCAGATATTCTGCCGCCAAGCAGTAGTGTTTATAACATTGCTGTGTTCCGGTTTAAAGGGTTCTACAGCTAGCGAAATTACTGGGCTGTTGAGACTAACCATCGAAAGTCTCAAAGTAATGAGCGCCAAAGCAGCGATCTCCCGGACTTTATTCTGCAACTCATTTCGGTGTATTGATGCAATGGTCATGGACATGCGTTATGCCTTACCATCAGGAGAGCGTATTGTTCGTCTCATTACTTTTACATTTAAAAAAACATACTTAAAATGCTTACTTCATTTGGTTTAAGACGTCACAAAACTGTTTGTCCTGAGTAGGAATTGAACAAACGCTTCTCAGGGCAAGAAGCTGAGCTCTTTATGACCCTACCCTACATGTACTCTACGTAGCATAGAAATCAATATGTTATCTCCGTTTTCTCAATCAACCAGAATTCAGTTACGGTAATTATAATAATGCTTCCTCAAGCCCAAATCCGTTCCGGCCAATCTCCGTCGCTGAAAGGTAGCATTCATGGGTCATTGTTAAAAATGTCCGTCCACTGACGATAAATATAGAATACATTTTCCCGAGATGAGAATATAATCCGGATTTAGAAAAGTGCCGCTTTTTGTTAGACTATGTGACCGGGGTAGGGTCTGAGTTACAACGGTGGGTAAGACCGGTTCACAGAATTCGCAATTGGACAAAAACTCTCGACGTAACGAGGAGTAAGATAGGTTCACAGAATTCGCAATTGGACAGAAACGTCTTTTGTTATTTACTTATGGTGGAACAGGCTATAGACAATTCAAACTGATAACTTAATTCAGCATAGCAATAAAATGTTTTCTAATTTAAAAACCAAAGAAGAAGAAGAAGAAGAAGTTTTATTATCGTTACCAACCTATTTTATTTTATGTAATGAAGGTTTGATAATGAACATTAGTGATTGTGTTATTAGCCAATTTCATAATTAAGTATTTACAAACAAAAATAGTTGGTTCTTTGGTTAGTTTGAGGCTAGATGGCGCAGTATGAAATGTCCTTAATTTATTATTGAATGAGTTGGGGCTGAGGATAGATTTTTTGGTAGGTCATCGGTTTTTTATGTGTGATGTGTAGCTCCGCTCTATGTCCCGCCGACATTGGGGCTCCACCTTGATGCTTATAAAAATGCGCATATCATAGAAGAGAGAAAGGACAGTTACGAGTAAACTCGGGCAAATCTCGCGCTTTGTTGCGGGCAGTGGTCCTTTGTGGTGGGCATAATAAAGAAATAAAATTTTCGCGTACATAAACCTGGATTACCCACATTTTGACGTCAATGGGGCTTTCTCTAGCTTTGTAGAAAGTTCTCATGTATTTTTATATAAATTAGGATTTGGTGGCTTTCGCTCCGGTTCGTATCTAGTCTACCAATAAAATATCATTATTTATATACAATTATACAGGTTTTTATGTTAGTTCATATAAAACTACAGCGGCAAACTTGCAAAATAAATAACAGACATACACGAAGGCAGTAAAATTATGCGTTACTGCAAATATTATATTCTTTATAAATTATATATAATTAAATAATTTTTTTTTTTTTTTTTTAATTTTAATTTAGAATAATTAAATATTTACACTCATCCTTTTGGATTTCAACATCATTTCAACGATGTCGTTTTGCTTTGTTTGTTTTTTAGAGTTCCGTACCCAAAGGGTAAAACGGGACCTTATTACTAAGACTCCGCTGTCCGTCCGTCTGTGTTTCTATCTGCCCATCTGTCACCAGACTGTATCTCATGAACCCTGATAGACTTAGACAGTTGAAATTTTCTCAGATGATGTAGGTATTTATGTTGCCGTTATAACAATAAACACTAAAATACAGAATAAAATAATTATTTAAGGGGGCTCCCATACAACAAACGCGATTTTTGCCGTTTTATAGATAATGGTACGCAACCTTTCGTGTGCGAGTCCGACTCGCGCTTGACCTGGTTGGCTTGGTTTTTTATTATCTTTTGCGTAAGTCCAAGTTCTGATGATTAGTGTGTTTCATTTTGTTTATATTGCCAGTTATTCGTATTGTAACTGTTATATCATTTGGTAGTGTGCCTGCTATAAGAGCTGAAGGGCGTGGGTTCGATTCCGACTCAGGACAAATATTTGTGCAAGAATAAATGATTGTTCTGTGTCTGTGTGTTCTGTATGTATTATAAGCATATTTACAGAAAAGTATAGTAATAAGTATTCTATTAGTTACCTGTTTCCCATAGTACGAGATTTGCTTAGTTTGAGACTAGATGACGCTGTGAAAATGCCATAGAACATTTATTATTATCATTAATTATTTTAACGACACTTTAACTTGCCACGTACGTATCACCGTAATCGTCTATGAAAATGTCATTATTCGACCCAAATGCTTTATTACTGTTATATAAAATAAAACGGGCGGTCCACCGTGGAATGTGAAATGGCTATAAAAACAATTAGGAGCTCGATTTTTTTTCAAAACACGTCGCAACGTAATTACCGACAGATGCCGCTAGTCGTTAGGGGTGGAAAGATATTAGTCATTTATTCATTGATGGTAAAGCATGAAGTTTCAATTACGGTCAACCTTTATAATTAACTAGCAACGACTAGAAACTCGATTAACAATTTAGCCTCTTTTACTCAGTGATAATGTAGCATTCTAATGATGAAAAAATTATTCAGATCATACAAACAAAAAAATCAAACCTTTCCTATTTATAATTAGTGCAGACAAATGAGCCGTCTTGTCTTCGCACGTGTGCTATTTGTAATTTTGCTAATTTCTCTACTCATACAAATGTTTAATTAGAATATTTATATCCACAAACGTATATACAAATGTTCAATTATTCACAAACGTTTCGTAATAAAAATATGTAAATTATAATAATTGTTTTTTCAGTATTATTGAACTATGGAAACGTGGTTTTGGCAGATTTTTGTTTGACTTATGTGGACACTCACGTTTCATTATATCGCTAACTCCGACTATAGTTTCGGCCATATACGGTAACCTACATCATGGAGACAAAGCTGAGTACAACGCGCGCGCGGGCTCGTTTTGCTTCGCACTGCGGGCCGCTTCGCGCAACGCACGTGAAGATAGCGGTTGGCGCGCGGGCGCGGACGCGTGTTTTGCCTCCACGATAAAGGCCACCAAATATGACCGAAACTATAGGTATAGTCAGAGTTTCCGATTAAAACAATAAGTAAAACAAAAATATTTTTTTGTAGCGATGACAGCTCCACAGTACGAATAAGCTACGCGACTGTGAATCTTATTGCACAGACATACGACATGTGATCGCGTAGTTTTTTAATGAGCGCCTAACAGGATTGGCAGTAAGAAGCTCAAAGTACGGGGGACATAGTTTTCTCACCCAGTGTCTACAATATCCAACAAAAGCTTAGCTTACTCAACAAATCCTTTTATCTTTCTATTTCGTCGCGCGCCCTTTAGCCTCAATCGTGCTATAATGAACTTTGGGAGATTAATTATTTTCCTTTAGGCTCCAGTCAGCCAGATTCTACGTGACTCGCAAAATGTACTGAAGTCGTAACTTGTAAATATTTCTTTTTAGAAAGA
This sequence comes from Biston betularia, assembly GCA_905404145.2. NCBI lineage: Eukaryota > Metazoa > Arthropoda > Insecta > Lepidoptera > Geometridae > Biston > Biston betularia. The sequence continues at coordinate 6,729,942 of FR989877.1, forward strand.
AAGAATATGACTTTTTATTTTGTAACACTATTTATCACACCTACTAGTCTATACGAAACCCTCGGTAGGCGATTCTGACTTGCACATGTCCAGTCTTGCCAGATATTAAGTGACGGCGCGGTTGAAGATGGTAAAGCACACCTAGCTAAGAATAGAACTGACTTTCATGTGAGGCTGCCGGAACACACCGTTAGGTACTTAGCGGCAGATTTTCAACTTGAGGGTGGTAGGTAGCCAGCCGAGTAATAGAAAACGCTAATTTTTTTTTTTTTTTTTTTTTTTTTATGTTTTGCTCTACCACCATGCTAGGGTTTCCTCACGATGTTTTCCTTCACCGGCAGCTCTAGCTCATTCTTAGTTAGTAAATAATACCACTAATATTATTTATAAATGTAAAAGTTTGGATGGATGGATGTATATTTGAGCTACTGAACAGATTTGGATGAAATTTGGTATAGAGGTAGCTGAGACCCTGAGATTAAGACATAGGCTACTTTTTATCCTAAAAACGTGTAGCGGGAACCACCGTGGAGCGCAACTAATTGATTAATAAAAATTAGTTAATTTTTAAACAAATGGATGGAATACAAATAAAACAATCTATTTTAAAACATTACCAGCTTAAATGGGTGTATGCCCCTGTTTCAGTAAGCTAATATAAGGCGAGTTGAATCGATTAGCATACTTTTAAATATTTATTTAGGTCGTATAAATTAATACTGTCGTGGGCCCTTTTTAATTATTTTTTCCCGATAACAAATCAGGGGTCTCTTAAAGATCTTCTTTATTATTTTTGACAAATTGTGATTGTTTAAATTTATCGTCTGTAGTTTTTTCGGTACTACAAAGTTACTTAATGTCAGTTTAATAATTATAATAATAGAGATCTATTTATATGCTATTAAGTACAAGTATAAACATAATATAAGTTAAAACGGATTTATGTAACAATTTGTGCAGTAATAATTTAGATCTCTGTTTTGCGAGTATGAAACTTAAACAGTGGTTTTGTTAAATGTATTACTTACAAAAAAAAAAATTTAAAAAATTTCTTTTTAATCAGATCGCTAAACTTAAGTACAAATAGTGACCTTTTATCCAAGAATGAGATGTTAATTTTTCACTATGTTTACCTTCACCGGCAGCTCAAGCTCCACGCCACACCCACGCCCGACCCGCCATTGAGCTATCATCGCTACAAAACTTCAGAACGAATAACGGTTCGCGGTCTTTGTTCTGGAAGATATCTACCGACCGCAGCGATCTGCCATAAATATATCACAATAGCGGACGCCTCGCGGTTTCACCCGCGTAGTTCCCGTTCCTGTGGGAATACAGGGATAAAAAGTAGCCTTGTCACCCGGGGATAGTGTAGCTTCCCAACGGAGAAAGAATTCTTGATATCGGTCCAGTAGTTTCGGAGCCTATTCAATACAAACAAACAATCGGGGAGTGTTCTGAAGAATTATTCGATCTTATGCCGGCGTCACGGTTCCATCACCGCACTAGCCGCCGCCATCGTATCAAAGCTCATCCACATGTAATTGATGTGTTGATTGGTGTGTTCCGGCAGCCTCACTTCAGAGCCAGTTCCATTCCAGGCTAAGTGTGCTTTACCATCTTCGACCACACCTTCACTTAACATCAAGTGAGCTATGGTCAAACAAATAGCCTGTCAAACATTAAAAAAAAAAAAACATGTAATTGATTCATGGAAATCGCACACTGTGCGATTCACGCGATCTTTTTCGCCATACACTTGCAAATTGTGAAATGATCTTCCTTCTTACATATTTCCGCGGAGTTACAACATTGGATTCTACAAAAGGCATGTTAATAGAATCTTAAAAGGTCGGCAACGTATTTGTAGTACCCCTGGTATTGCAGATATCTATAGGCGTCGGTGATTGCTTAACATCAGGCAACCCGTCAGATTGATTGCCAGCTGTGGCATAAAAAAAATAAAACAATCAAATCTTTCCTATTTACAATAGTATAGGTAGCATAGATGATATTTTTAAAATTAGTACACATGAAACACGTTAATAATGTAAACAGTTGAAAATCTACACAATTAAAACGTTCACTTAACTACGTACCTACCCAATAAAATAGATTTAGTCAGTCTGGACTTACGTAGGGTGTATTTTCTTTATCAGTCCGATGTCTCCCCTTATTCTTTTCAATAAACTGGAAGTTGAAAGCTTTTCTGAATATTCATGAATGTCTCTTTCTTTTCAGGTGAGTGCCTACTATTGGGTGCGGTGAACAATTTACGTTATTTCAACGTTCAGGTGGGACTTAGTCAGAACTTCCCAGACTGCGTCTTGATTTTTAATTGAAGAACTGTTAAAAGGGAATACCTAATTAGTGTTTTATTACTGGATTTAAATCGAATGTTTAAGGTATATATTAAGTTTATTTCCGCTTAACAGTCGTTCCAGTTCCAACAGTGATGAGGACATTAAACTAACTAAACTAATTTGACACTGCTTATTGATTAAAAAATTTGTCATAAACTTAAAAATATAACTAAAATCTAATCTTATTTTTGGATTTAAATCGATGCAGTAAAAGTTATTTGGTAATTTTTAATGTCTTAGAAAGGTCTCTTTTAATAAAGGTTTTTCTTCTTAATGCAGGTCTAAAAATATCTTCTTTTTAGTAGCGATGATAGCTCAGTGGTTAGCGCGGTCGGTTCTCATGCTGAAGGTCGTGGGTTCAAACCCCAACAATGAGCTTGAGCTGCCTGTGAATGAAAACATCGTGAAAAACTACAGCATAGTCGTACCCGGCTGGCTAGCTTATGTTGAAAATCTGCCGCTAAGCACCTAACGGTGTGTTCCAGTAACCTCACTTGAGAGCCAGTTTTATTCCAGGGTAGGTGTGCGTGCTTTACCATCTTCAAACATATCGTCAATTAACATCAGGTGGGCTGTGGCCAAACACCTAACTTGGCAACCGTAAAAAAAATAGCTTGGGTACCATTCCCACCTAGGACAAACATTTTGTGGTTTAAACAAACAATTGTTCTGTGTCTGGGTATGTATGTAACTGAATATATATAATATTATGTCACCCCGGGATTTTTGAAATCAGGCCGGTAGTTTTCAAGTTTATTCGTTAAATACATATCTTTCCTCTTTGTAATGTTAGAATAGATTGTCAAATTCATCATAAATCCACCCTAAGTGAGATGCGATGACCACCCATCAAAAGCATTCTATCCGACCCAACTCATCTTACCGCTATAAGACATATAATATACAAAATATATGCCACATAATGGGGTCACAGGTTAATGGTGTAAAGGCCCACTTCGGACACCAGGTGGGCAGTTTACAACACACAGAGTTGACAAATTTGACTGTATTTGACACGTAAGCAACATTATGTTATATGTGTTGCAATGTAAGGGTTATTTTAGAAGTCCGAAAAGTGTACTTTCATCCTTTTTGTTTTATTAAGGTTGCTTTACCTAATTTATTTTTGTCGCTATTGTCACCAAGATATGTTTATTTTATTGACGAGATTGGTACAGTAATATACCATAAGGTTTTTTTTTTTTTTTTTTTAATGTGAAAAATAATGAGTCGAACGAGACGCTCTCCTGACGGTAAGAGATAACGCCTGTCCATGACCATTGCAGCGATAAACAGAACTTTGAGTAATAAAACAAAGTCCAGGGCATCGCTGCTTTGGCTCTCATTACTTTGAGACTTTCGATGGTTAGTCTCAACAGCCCAGTAATTTCGCTAGCTGCAGTACCCTTCAAACCGGAACACAGTAATGCTTACACACTACTGCTTGGCGGCAGAATATCTGCTACTGCGGTGGTACCTACCTAGATGACCTCCTGCTAAGGAGATCTACCACCAAGTAATTAAATTCAAAGTGATTAAAGTTTATAAATAAACATCGTAGGACATTACACACAACGCTATCTGACCCCAAACTATGCAAAGCTTTTACTATGGAAATCAGAAAACTGATAGATTACTAAAATACTTTTTTTTTTGTTGTAAATACATGCTTAATATATGCAGAACACCCAGACACAGAAAATTTATTTATACCGCAAACTGTTTGTCCTGATTGGGAATCGATTCCACGCCCTACAGCGCTATACTACGAATGAGCCAACAGGGAAGTTTATATATCATAGAAAAACATCAATTTACGGAAATAAAAATATAAAATATATCCATTAGAAGTAGACTGGGATAATAACAATCTTTTTGTCTCTGTCGTAAAAAACACCCTGCCTTCCAGACCACTTTACAACAAATGACCTCTACAAATCAATTCTTGAACATTTCAAGACGTGCAGAAGTCACGTTTCACCCCCTGTCCGTGGCCAGCGAATGACGCCCGAGGGACTGACGGTAAGATTAACGTGGCTTGTCTGTCCTTTACCTTAAATCACATTATGCCCCCCCACTCTTTGTCTAATGCCACCTCGGACACTTCCGATGAGGCTGTGATTTTGTTAGAGATTTTTTAAGTGAATTAAAGTTGTTTAAAATTTGTTTTTCTAATACACTTAACTTTAGTAAAGACAGTTAGATATACATTTCGAATATAGTATACATTATTTTACAACTGAGACAGATGTTAGTGTGTGAGATAGGAACTTAACAATGGAATAAAATGGCAAAGTGCGAGCCGGACTCGCGCACGAAGGGTCCCGTACCATTATCTATAAAAACGGCAAAAAATCACGTTTGTTGTATGGGAGCGCACTTAAATATTTATTTTATTCTTTTTTTAGTATTTGTTGTTATAGCGGCAACAGAAATACATCATCTGTAAAAATGTCAACTGTCCTAACTATCACGGTTCATGAGATACAGCCTAGTGACAGACGGATAGACAGACGGACGGACAGCGGAGTCTTAGTAATAGGGTCCTGTTTTACCCTTTGGGTATGGAACCCTAAAAACAACACTATATTTTGCGCAATGGTCATCCGCACGATGATCGCGTCGCTTCTATAAAAATCCAGCTTGTTCCGTTTTGGGCGCGACCTTACAAAAATTCACTCAACATTTTTTGCCCCCTGAACCGTAAAACTTTTGCAATCAGGGCAGAACAAAAATGGATATCGGAGAATGTTGGATATGTGTCGAATGAATGTTTTGAAATATACTGTGTTATTTGCTTATTGCAAAAAATAATGGTAGACCACGCAAGCTGAATAGCACACTGCTATGAAATGATTTACAGGTGGGTGTGTTTAGTGACTGTTAAGCAATCTCTGCCTAACAATAGTCTAAGGGTAGATATATCATCAAGGGCGATGAGGATTTAAATTTAACTAACTTGACAATATTTTTAGAAATTTACTATACTGCCCCTTTTTACTACCGGACGGCCAGACAAACGCGACCGAGGCGACACCCGTACATGGTGGATGTTCCCCATGTGCGCACTAAGCGCTTTGAGTCCACATTCTTTATTCGCACAGCTAGGATGTGGAACTCTTTGCCGGAGTCTGTGTTTCCCGAAAGGTACAATATGAGTGTCTTCAAATCAAGAGTAAACAGGTTCCTTCTAGGTAAGCGTGTTCCATCTTAGACCGCATCGATGCTTCACATCAGGCAGGATGAGGTCAAGCGCGAACCTATTCAATATATAAAAAAAAAAACTTTATTTAATCATTGACATTATGATTTGTGACATTTTATATTACATGACATTTAAAACATTTAAAAATTGTCGTTTGACATAAATAAGTGTACTTTATTGTAGAAAAATAGAGATGGATATATCAATTACGAATTAACCCCCTATTTATTCAGTAAGATACAAAATAATGAAGTATATTTTTTGGGCAATAGGCCGTTTATTCAAGTAATAATTCAAGTTGTATAAATAACATAACGGAGTGACTAAAACACAGCACAGAGGGCGCTAGCTTCAAATATGTATAGAATAGAGTAGAATATAATGGAATGGAGTGGCGCAGCTAGTTATGGTATATAGTTAATAAAGATACGTGGGGCGTGGGTTCGATTCCCACACAGGACAAGCATTTTGTGATATAAAACCAAATGTTTGTTCTGTGTCTGGGTGTACTGTATGTATTATAAGTATGTATTTACAAAAAAAAAAGTATTAAAGTATTCTATCAGTAATCTGACTCCCATAGTACAAGCTTTGCTTAGTTTGGGGTTAGATGGCGCTGTGCGTAATGTCCTACGATATTTATTTATTTATTTATACAAGCAACGTAGACAGGAGTATATTTTTGGATAATTGAAAACCCACAGCATGTGCTCGTTAATGTACCCTTGCACAAACATACGTGAAGGTAATATTGATTTATTTATCTGTACATTAATGAGAGAATAATTCGATATGGGAGCCACATGTGGACTTGACGTGGGGCCGGCAGCGGCGATACAATGTGGTAGAAATACGTGACTGGTTGGTGTTTAACGAGTTTGAGAATTGTATTTACTCAGACTAGTTGTTTACTCTTTTAAGATTGTAGAATAGTTTTGTACGTGACTTAAAAAATTATAATTATTATAGCCGTTTCCTAGCTGTCCTTTTTATAGATAAAATAGCTGCGGTGATACCCGCTACATGTTTTCTAAATAAAAAGTAGTCGATGTGTTAATTCAGGGTCTCAGCTACATCTATACCAAATTTCATACAAATCCATTCAGTAGTTTTTACGTGAAAGAGTAACACACATCCATCCATCCAAACTTTCATATTTATAATATTAGTGGGATTAGACATATAGAAAAAATTTACTGTGCACTCCGGAAATAAAAAAAAAAATACAGAAAGCAAAAGAATTTTATGAGCCATTGCTGTAAGAGACGGCCTTATCGCTAAAAGCGATCTCTTCCAGGCAACTAAAAATAATAAATATTATAGTAATAGTATAATACTTTATACTTTCGAATTATTTTATACAACACAACGTGAATGTGTGTATTTAAAAATGTACACAATTAGTTTCTCTTCGCTCCAAAAAAAGTGGTTCAGGTGTAGGAACATTACAAAAGACCTGACGGTATTAGTTTCAATTTTAGAAAACAGTACTTTGAAAATCAGTTCACTTCTAAAACATTAATTTCCTTCCAATCAACGTTTAACTATAAATTAAACCTTTTCAACAATTCAAAGTAGTTGAAACATTATCAAACTGCCAATATAGTCGGAAACCTTAACCACTATCTTTGCCACAAACAGTACGAGTGTAAACTTCGAACTATAAACTTGGTTCATCTCACTCACGACGTTCAAATGTTTTACAAAAACGATTATTATTAATAAAAAAAATACAAATCAATTAAGGGTCCTTAGGCGTTGACTTCTCTGTTTGCTCATTTGGTAGTAACTCTGCTTCCTGAGCTGTAGGATGTAGGTTCGGTTTCCACTCAAGACAAACGTTTGTATGACGAACATGTTATGTAGATGCTTATTATGTGTCTGGGTGTTTTGTATGTATAAAAAAGTATTTAAGCATTACGTCTATTACATCAATTATTTATCAAAGTTCAAGCTTCGTTTTGTTAGGGGATGGATAGTGTAGTGGAAATATTGTACAATTTATTGTAAAAAAATGAAACTATAAAGCTAAACACTTATAATTTCTTAGAATTTTCAGTGAAGAGATGCCGAACTGACCCGCGTAGAAAATGTGATTTTATTTCTTTGAAATATTTTCTCGGGCTGGAGTCGAACTCCAGGTTATGGGTTTCCTATGATACCTTCGTTGAAATACTTGTAGCGTAGCGCCTACCGTTTCGCAGCAAATCGCGATGACGTCACATCGTAGCATCGACGTTCGTAGCTTTCGTAGCACGTGTTTGCCGTCAGCTACAGAAACCTTGTAAGTATTTCACTTGAGAGTTCCATTCCAGGCTAGGTGTGCTTTACCATCTTCGATTACACCGTTACTTAATATCAGATGAGCTGTGGTCAAACACCTAGCTTGTCGAACATAAAATAAAAAAGATGACGTTATTTTTTTTTTGCCACACATGTAAAAATAAGATTTCATCATTATCAGCCTGTCGAAGTCCATTGCTGGACATAGCCCTCTCCCAAGACACGCCACTCAGTCCGATCTTCGGCTTTTAGTTTCCACCCAGCGCCAGTATAAAATTACATTAATATTATATTTAGTTTCTAAAAAAATACTTTATATTTAAAGATATGGATTTAATGGGAGTAGCAAAACGAAATATAGTATTATTTATTTCTAATTTCAAAGATAAGAAAGTTTAACGTCGGACCCCTTTATGAAGTTCGTGAAGGGACAAGTGCGCGGGCCGACTGACCCTTGTTTAGGGCGTAACTTAGAAACGCACTTTTCAAAGTAAGGGGGCTTGCTAGTGAACTTGAAAAAAATACACGTTTTCGGAAGTAACTGAGGAAATACAATAGAAATCAGATCAAGGATAAATAAAGATTTTTTTTTTCATATTTTTACAATAAATTGAACAATATTTCTCACTACACAATCCATCCCCTAACAAAGCAAAGCTTGAACTTTGATAAATAATTGATGTAATAGACGTAATGCTTAAATACTTTTTTATACATACAAAACACCCAGACACATAATAAGCATTTTTTTTTTTTTTTTATGGTTGACAGGTTAGTTGTTTGACCACAGCTCACCTGATGTTAAGTGAAGGTGTGGTCGAAGATGGTAAAGCACACCTAGCCTGGAATGGAACTGGCTCTCAAGTGAGGCTGCCGGAACACACCGTTAGATGCTTGGCGGCAGATTTTCAACTTGAGGGTGGTAGCTAGCCAGCCGAGTACTAGAGAGTACCCTACCACCATGCTATGGTTTCCTCACGATGTTTTCCTTCACCGGCAGCTCAAGCTTATTGTTGGGGTTTGAACCCACGCCCCTCGGCATGCGAACCTACCGCGCTAACCACTGAGCTATCATCGCTACCAAAGCATCTACATAACATGTTCGTCATACAAATGTTTGTCTTGAGTGGAAACCGAACCTACATCCTACAGCTCAGGAATCAGAGTTACTACCAAATGAGCTAACAGAGAAATCAACGCCTAAGGACCCTTAATTGATTTGTATTTTTTTTATTAGTGACTTTTTGATCTATATATCGTATGCGTACATTCGTACCCGTTTCTGGTTGTTCCCTCGATATGTCTTGCAACATAAGCCATATTTTTTTTACATTAAATACATCTACGTTTTATATGGAACTCGCCTGATGTAAAGCGACGGTGGACGGACGCACGTTGATTTAAAAGAAATTTATTCACTCTAAAAAAACGTCCAAATTGTAGTTTACGTTCATGACGTTTTTAAGTGGTTTTATGTAGCTTGCCCTGTTTGTTGTCATTGTTTTTGGGTCTAATGTAGTAATTGAAATTTTACCCCTTGCTGTTGCCAGATTGATCTCATATTTAGTACACACGTTTAGTTCTGATGACAATACAATTTAATTTCAGTATCATTGTAGATCCAAGATGGCCGCCGCCACAAAATGGCGGATTACATATTTTTTCACAACTCCCTCAACATGGGTATCAAATGAAAGGGTTGACTTGACTAGTAAAATAGAGTTCACTTTAAAAAATGCAAACTCAATATGACCGCCAACAGAATGGCGGAAACAGTTTAACCTAAATAAAATATTACTTGTTTTTAATTATTTTTTTATTGTGAACAGGCTAGTTATTTGACCGCAGCTCACCTGATGTTAAGTGACAGTGTGGTCGAAGCGGGTAAAGCAAACCTAGCCTGGAATAGAACTTGCTCTCAAATGAGGCTGCCGGAGCCCACCGTTAGATGCTTGGCGGCAGGTTTTCAGCTTATTATTTACGGTTAAAAAACCATTTTAGATTGAATCACTTTCGTATCGTATCGTTACGTAATCTTTAAGTTATTCACTAAAATTGTTTTGTGGCGTACTGAACAAGACTTACTTACAGTTTTGCAGTGCAACTAATTCATGTGAGTGTTAGGACCACGTCATTTGGTACTCAGTGCATCTATACCACTGATAGTAGGAGATAATTTACAACGTCTGTGAAGACCACCCGTGACGCGTGCAAAGGTTCCCTACTGAACACTGAACGTTTTAATCTATCCGAAGCTCGTAATGTCTATACGTACTTAACTAAATTACTTGCATAAATCATATTTAAACGTGACGAACGGTGGCGCCTGTTTTCACGTCTCAACTAAGCAACAGATAAGCTGCTTTAATACGATAAACATTAGTGCTATATTCGTTTTAACAGATACAGACAATAAAGTTGTTAAAAGATTCAAGCTTAGCTGCCTACGAATAGAGTTCAATTTCTGTTGTTTAATTTTGTATAGAAGGAAAATGTTATCTAGCCGAGACTTTTTATAGAAAATAATTTCGTTTCAGACGACATGAACAGCTTCAGTATAGAACGAAATTGTTTTTTTTTTGCGGGCGCCGGTGTTTCTTTGATTGGCACGATAAGTTTAAGTATTTTATTAGAAAGGATTTTACTAAAAAGCCTTTTAATTCTAATTTCAAAGCACTAAGGAGATGTTGTTTCTTTTTTATTACTTTCAGGCTTATCTATATATCTATATGCTATTATAAAGAGGAAAAATTTGATTGTTTGTATTGTATAGGCTCGGTAACTACTGGACCAATTAAAAAAATCTTTACTGTTGGAAAGCTACACTATCATATACAAATACAAATATTTTATTGATAACACCAATGTTACAAGTCACTTCAAACATTTTAAATACATATGTCATTAAATGAGTTTTAAAACGCTGATTACATTTCAACACAAAAATGTCAAAATAAAGTATGTCAACATATACATACATGTCAACATAAAATAAAAATATTGTCAATATAAAAATACTGTCAAAAAAAAATGTGTCAAGATAAAAATATGTCAAAATAATAAAATGACATGACAAAAAAAATAATTCTAGTAAGTAGTAATTTAATTATCTTTAAGTTTGAAATACTCGTCAATGTCATAAAACAATGTATCTAGCAGACAAGATCTCAAAATGGTTCTGAAATCTCTCAATCAATCAATCAATCTGAAATATCTCCGGGTGACAAGGATTTTCATCCCTGTATTCCCACGGGAACAGGAACTACGCGAGTGAAACCGTGAGGCGTCTGCTAGTATGATAATATAGGTATCTAATAAAAAAAGTGGTCATAGCAAAGGATTGTCTGATTTTTAGGGTCTCGTACCCAAACGGTAAACGGGACCCTATAGCTAAGACTCCGCTGTCCGTTTATCAGGCTGTATTGCATGAACCGTGATAGTTAGACAGTTTAATTTTTCACAGATGATGGATTTTACTTGCCGCTATAACAACAAAAACTAAAAAATAGAATAAAATAAATATTTAAAGGGGCTCGCACAACAAACGTGATTTTTTTGCCGGTTTTATAGATAATGGTACGGAACCCTACGTGCGCGAGTCCGACTCGCACTTGGCCGGTTTTTAAAATACTTTGTCAGTCTTTTGTCATCATCATTAGCAACCATTTCACCTGCTGTTGTATATTATTTCTAATTACTACTTACTGACCGTTTTTTGCATACTAAAAATATCGTTTTTTTTTTCTTTTAAATGTTTACTTAATTTGTATGTAGGTACATTATGTTTCAATAGTTTTTTTCCTTCCTTTTATTTATTTTATTGAACTAAACCTAAATTCGTCTCAGGAACACCCTATTCAACGATCTCGTCTAAATTCACATGAGACGTGAAACTTATCTTGTTTGGTCTCAAATTTCATAGAGCTATCAATTTAGACATGACGAAGGTTTGGATAAGGCAGATTCTACTAAAACATTGAACAAACTTCCAAAAGGAACTGAACTGACACATGTCATATTAAAGTAGTCTAGTTAAATTTTCCAAGGTTATATATAAACCCACGATATTTTCTGTACATAAACTCTAACGTCATTTAAGTACGATTAACGTAATCTTTTAAATTGAATCCTCGATAAACCTATTTCACACACACTTGCAAACACACAAGTAAAACTTGTATCTACGCATCTTACCGCATTGTCAGACGCTTTTAAAGTATCAGGTGTGCACCATGAATACCTAATCTTAATGGAGTAGAAACATGTAGATAAGGGGCAGAATAAATCATCGAGTAAATGTTCTACGAAGTTCTCGGTGGGAAGAAGCAGATTGCACGATTTGCACGAACTTCGGAACAAGGACCTTTTATTCTATGTCAGAAGTGTTTAGGGGAATTGGCTAAAATTGAGACAAATATATTCGTAAGTAGACATTTGGTAAGTAGGATAATGGTACGGAACCTTTCGTGCGCGAGTCCGACTCGCACTTGGCCGGGTTTTTACCCACGACGGAACAGAGACGGTATATGCGTTTGCGGTGAGAGGATGTTTGTTTGTGCAAATACATGTTGCCATTTTTCAAAACAACTAGTCCGATTTTGATGCAGTTTACATTTATGGGTTCGAGCTTGATTGGTATGGTGCATAGATAGGCGACAATTACTTTTTGACCGTTGTGGGTTTTTTCAAAATTTTTAATTTTGCTTGTTATTAGTAATAATAATTATATTTATAAGGATTAATACGTATATACTATATATGCATATATCTTAGTTTCGTGAAACAATAATTTTGTAGTATTTTTCCAACATTGTAGAGTCAGTTTTCAAGGGTAATGACAATTTATTTACAGTGGAAAGGTACAAATGTGTAGTACGATACAACTTAACGTAAAATTTCCATGTACTCGCTGAGTTCAAGGCTTATTGTTTTAGCGTAACGTTTAAGTGATGAGCGATTAGCGGAAGATTATATTGTCAATGAAACGTTATATAGTCGAATTAAAGTAAACTTTTTTAGAATACTAATGAACTCTATTTTGATTTAAAATGCATATTTTTTTGCAAATTTATTTTATTGTATGTATTTTAAGATCACACAGTCCCGTCAGATCAGAAATTTCAAGACAGTCTTGAAATTTTCTACTTTCTTTGTAAGAACTGTTGATGTGTGGAACTCGTTGCCATCTTCTGTGTTTCCAACAAAATGCAATCCGGGGTTTTTCAAGAATAAATAAATATAAATAAATATCGCAGGACATTACACACAGCGCCATCTGGCCCCAAACTAAGCAGAGCTTGTGTGATGGAAGTCGAGATAACTGATAGATTACTTAAATATTTTTTTTTTTGTAAATACATACGCATAATACATACAGTACACCCAGACACAGAACAAACATGTGTTTATTCACAAAATGTTTGCCCTGAGTGGGAATCGAACCCACGCCCTACAGCTCTCAAGGCAGATATACTACCGATGAGCCAACGGGGCTGTCATGTCAAGAAGAACGTAAATAGGTATTTTCTAGGCAAGCGTCCATCTTCGGCCACATTGTCACTTTCCACCAGGTGAGATCGTGGCCAAATGCATGCCTAGTCCGACGTAAAAAAAAATGCAATAAAAAATAAATTACGATTAAGATGATTTACAATATACAGCGAATGCAAAACAATACATCACTACCAAATAAAATTAAAATGTACAACTCACGCTTTCGCATTCATAATGTTGTAGCTTGAAGCAGTTACTTAAACCATACGATATAATGAATCATACAAGCGGGCGTCTGGAAAACTCTTGTCACGTGATAACCTCGTGATGGGTTCACCCATCGTTATCAATATTATAATCATCATATTATCGCTGTCATTGTATAACGTAATTATATACTTTGTGTGTAAATGACATGTGTTGATTAATTACGTATACAATCATTCCTTTTTTTTCTTTGGTTTTGGCGTCGCGTTTTAGCATTTGCCAGTGTCAAGTGTTTCATATTTTCAAGTTTCAAAAGTTAAATAAGTGTCCTCGTAGCTAAAGTTATAGTCAAAGTCCAGTCTTGGTCAAGTACAGTCCGTATCGGTCAAGTCCAGTCATGCTTTAGTAAAGTAGTGGTGACTTTACTATGAAGCTTCGATGGAGCTTTGGAAGCAACACGAAAAGTCATGTCACATTATATATATATATATCATTTTCCTACACTCGCGCTTGTGATTCGGCACTTTATGAATAAAACACCACCATTTTTATGCATAAACACTCGACAAAACACTAGTTTTGGAAAAAATACAGCGAAGCGACACGATTCCTTTCCACCCCATCATTTTTTACGTGTAAATGTCAATCAGTAAATAATGTATTGCATTGTAGCGTTAGTCTCTTGTTTTTGAAAATATATCCATCTCTTTCTTGTACATTTCAATTTCAATAGTTGTAAAAGAGAGGACATTACGTAGCACTCGTTTATTTAACAATTCCTACAGTCACGTGATCACGTCGTGATTGTTAATTTAGATGTCATTGCATTAATGTACGCACTTGTATGTATAATAGCTGATTTTAATTATTTATGTTGTGTGTAAGGTTAAATTGGTGTTTAAATATTTACGTACTTACCTACGCAAGAAAATAAAGTTGCGTATCAAATAAAACACTTCAAACGAGCTTAATGAAAAAAAAAAGACAAATAACATTTTTTTGAAGTTATAGCCAGTTTTTTTTCGGGATGATGTAAGTATTATAACCAATTTCTAACTCCAAAAATTCTGTAATTATACGTATATCAAAGTTGTACATTTCTAGTGTTGATTCATGACTGTTACGTTAGCTCATTTGGTAGAATATCTGCTTTAAGAGTTGTAAAGCGTGGGTTTGATTCCCCAGAACATGTTCGATTCACATCAGGTAAGATATGGTCAAACACCTAGCCTGTGAACCATACAAAAGCCGTTTTCATTTAATTTATTCAAACACAAAACAAATTACAATCAAACAAAAAACTAAACTAGAGGAAAGCTGGATCTGACTGGGATTGCAACTCAGACCATGTGTGCAATATTGGTTTAGCGTTTACAAGCTTTTAATAATTATAATTAAGTATCTACATTATTAAAAGAACAAAACAATGGGCTTTTAAAATCATAGCTTGGGGCCGGACTGAGTCAGGCGTTTAGGACATAAAATACTTTTAACATAAGTTTGAATTTTGGAGAAAAGATGGCAACAATTATATCCTTATTTGCCATCTTGATGCTCATTCGTATCTTTGACGCTTATGACTTTGAGACATTCGATGGTTGGCCTCAATAGCCATGTAATTACGCTAGCTTCTTTATCCTTCAAACCGGAATACAGTTATGTTTACATACTACTTCGTGGCGGCAGAATATTTGGCACTGCGGTGGTAGGTACCTACCTAGACGATCTTCTGCTAAGAAGATTTTTTTTTTTTAATGGTTGACAGGTTAGTTGTTTGACCACAGCTCACCTGATGTTAAGTGAAGGTGTGGTCGAAGACGGTAAAGCACACCTAGCCTGGAATGGAACTGGCTCTCAAGTGAGGCTGCCGGAACACACCATTAGATGCTTGGCGGCAGATTTTCAACTTGAAGGTGGTAGCTAGCCAGCCGAGTACTAGAAAGTACCCTACCACCATGCTATGGTTTCCTCACGATGTTTTCCTTCACCGGCAGCTCAAGCTCATTGTTGGGGCTTGAACCCACGCCCTTCGGCATGCGAACCTACCGCGCTAACCACTGAGCTATCATCGCTAAGCAGAATGACTACTAAGCAAAACTTGTATGCCCTCGACGCTTTCAAACATACTCCGTTGCTAAGAAAACTATTTACATTCCGCATACTTTGATAGACATGTTAATCTTATTGAAAGGTGTGGAGTAGTGTCAGTTTGTCTTGTCTACTAAAATGTTTGTTCTACGGAATGTTTTGTCGACATAACGAAATATATTCAAGTTTGACAGATGTTAAGCTAAGAATAGTTGATATATCGGGACATTATAAAGGACACACATTAATTTAAATGAAACATGTAAATCAACTTGTATAAACTCTCAAAGATTTTCTCATACCAAAAAGTTACTGTGGACTGCAAAAATACTTTATCGAAAAAAATATTTTATGAATTTCATTGCACCGCTCCATACTGCCTTAACTTGGCCTTATGCTTCTTGGCGTTTCGGAAGTATTCCTCGATTAGTCAGTTTAATATAAATAAGACCTACATGTATTCTTCCAACATTGCAATTATTTATTAAGTATTTATATCTATTTTTTAAAGACATTTATTGAATCAGAAGTTGCTTGAAGTTTTCAAGTTGTCATATCCACTCTAATTGTAACACTTTTCGCACTTTTGTTGGCATGCGTCTTTTTACCTCGTTAGTGAATTCTAATCACACTTCGGTTGCCTTGAAGGGATTGCTTTTAGCGATAAAGCCGCCGGATATTACACTACTGTTAAATATTTTTAGTTTGTACAATTAAGATTTATGTTTTGTTTTAGATTGTATAGTACATAATAAAAAAGATAGATACATAGATATATTTGATGATTCAGTATGCTTATCTTATAAGGTTAATAAAATAAATAAATAAATATCGTAGGACATTACACACAACACCATCTGACCCCAAACTAAGCAAAGCTTGTACTATGGAAGTCAGATAACTGATAAACTACTTAAATACTTTTTTTTGTAAATACATACTTATAATAATTACAGACCACCCAGACAAAGAACAAACATTTGTTTATACCACAAAATGTTTATCCTGGGTGGAAATCGAACCCACGCCCTTCGGATCTTGGAGCAGACATACTACCAAAGAACCAACAGGGCTGTCAAGGTAATAAGGTTTAAAGTGGCATTTTTATTTCGCGCACGGCCTTGCCTTGCTTCGCACGCCTTTGTACACAACGTTGTCTCCATGATGAAGGATGTGGCCAAAACTAGTCGGAGTTACCGATATAATTAAACGTGAGTAATCCGTTACAAGAAAAATACGTCAATACCACGTCAATTTCCATAGTAAAATTGCAAATAGTTACTGCTGAAATTACTAGAAACTCAATCGCGTGACACACAACCATTCTTAATCTTGCACTTTTGGTTAGGGGCATCTCAGAGTGCAAGTTAATCACCCTATATTAGGGTCATACATCATTAGGGGTGCCTGGGACCCCCGTGTAAGAAGTCCGTGTTATGTAGCCTATACCTATAACCTTTTCGACGGTAAATCATTTCGGATAGACATGTTTATGAAACTACTAGCAGCTCGCCCCAGCTTCGCACGGGAAAACAAAACTCGATTAACAATATAAATATAGCATATGTCAGTCAGTGATTATGTAGCATTCTAATGACGAAAGAATTATTCAGATGGGTTCAGTTGTTTCGGAGTCTATTCAATACAAACAAACAAAAAATCAAATCTTTCCTCTTTATAATTAGTGTAGATTGTACATTTTTAATTGCATAGTGTGTATGGAATTATGTAGTGTGTATGTACCTACTGCTAGCACACAACAACGAAACTGCAATTATTTTGTAGAAGAAATAAATTATTTGATTTATTGTTTCTAAAGAATTATTTCTGTTTTGTAATTAACAATAAATCAATTCCAATGAAACTATCGCTAGACATTATTTATTTATACATCTATACAAAAAAAAAAGAGAGATATTGTTATCCCCGGGTGACATAGGCTACTTTTTATCCTAGTATTCCCACGGGAACGGGAACGGGAACTACGCGGGTGAAACCACGAGGGGTCCGCTAGTACTATTATAAAGAGGAAAGATTTGATTGTTTGTTTGTTTGTATTGAATAGACATCGAAACTACTGGACCGATTTTCTAAAATTCTTTCACCGTTAGGAAGCTACACTATCCCCGGGTGACATAGGCTACTTTTTATCACTGTATTCTTACGGGAACGGGAACTACGCGGGTGAAACCACGCAGCGTCCGCTAGTATTTTATATTTTTAATAGCCCAATTTACCTATCTGGATTGGATGTGTTTAACATCTTCTATCACACCATTACAAAACATCACGCGAGTTGTATTTTTTTTTGTTTGAAAAGTAAATGTTTGACCACAGCTCACTTGTTGCTAAGTGACGGTGTGGTCAAAGAGTACACCTAACTTGAAATAAAACTGGCTCTAATATGAGGCTGCCGAAACACACCTTTCAGTGTTTGGCGGCAGATTTTCAACTTGAGGGCTTGGACTATAAAGTACCCTACCGCCATGCTATGGTTTCCTCATGATGTTTACCTTCACCAGCTATCATCGCTACAAAAATCGTAATGTCATACTATATTTATTTACTTTAGTGCACTTATATTATAACTACTTGTATAACGATTAACTTGCAACTTGTACCCTCTGCAACAGGAAAGATTACAATGGTAGTATCTCACGCGATCGTATTTCACGAAGATTAAGCTGTTTTCGCTAGTACTGATGGTGGCTATAGGGCTAATGATTATGGTGCAGTAATTGCTTCAAGCTAGAAAAAAAACATTACTTCACAATATACTGTCTTGGCTTGGGATGCACTAAACCGTAAAGAGAACCTTCTTAACGATTTTGGCGTGGCATTTTGCGCATTTGCCAGTGTCAAATGTTTTGATATTATCAAGTATCATAAGTTAAAAAAGTACTCAAAGTCAAGTCCAGCCCATGTCTAGTCATGCTTTAGTAAAATAGTGGCGACTTTATTATAAGTTTCGATGAAGCTTTGTAGGCTACATGAAAAGTCATGTTTCACCACATTATAAATCATTTTCCTACACTCGCGCTTGTAATTCGGTACTCCATAAATAAAACACCACTATTTCTATACATCCACTCAAAAAAAACAATAGTTTTGGAAACAAATACAATGGGGCGAAACGACTCTTTCCGCGTCTCTTCATCTTTTTCTGCTTTGCTTTTAGCATTTTCAAGTATTTAAGTAAGTAATTTACACAAAGTAAGTCATGGTCGAGTCCGGTCGTTCTTTGGCAAATTAATGGTGATGTTACCAAAAGTACTAGTTTCTTATAAAAATAAATCTGTTGGGTTTTAGAAGCAACACAAAAAGTCGTCTTTCATTACTGTCATTTTATGACAGATAGAAAAATATAATTATGTTTGTAAGAAGCCAAAGTGTCTTATGATAGGCAGCCCGTACACGTAGCGCGCGATCCGCGATCCGCGATCCGCGATCAATGATCGCGATCCAGACTGATCGTGTACGAACCGGATTGACGGACTGATGCTCCGGATCGCATAATATCTAGAAATTTTGAAATCATGATCGCGGATCGCGGATCGCGGATCGTGATCATGATTGAACGTGTAAGGCGGCCCTAGAGCTATCATATCTATATTAATTACTAGCAGTTCGCCCCGGCTTGGCACTGGAAAACAAAACTCGATTAACAATATAAATATAGCCTATGTCACTCAGTAGATAATATAGCATTCTAATAATGAAAGAATTATTGAGATCGGTCCAGTAGTTTCGGAGCGTTTTCAATATAAACAAACAAACAAAAAATCAATTCCTTCCTCTGTATAATTAGTGTAGATACACAAACGTAACCTTACATTAAATACCAATTTTATTGTGAATTTGAGAATTTACTTTGACAATTTCGATACTACCAAACTCCGGCCGTATACCGTATTAGTTAAGTTAACGAAAACAAACAACAAAGGTAAAGTACAGAGTTAGTTGTCGCTCGATTTCTCTGCGAGGTAGATTACGTCGAGCGTAGGAAAAACTCCATATATGCTAATTGAAATTCGAATAGCTACGAAGACCGTAAAACGAATGAAGAAGTAAGGGTTTGTTCACTGTAGTTAACAGCTATTAAGTTTACATCGTTTGTTGTATAGTTTTTCAGTTTTCTATTATACGTAATATATACTATAATATAAATTTAGAGAAACCCCAATTAAAAACTGATCACACTAATATTATAAAAGCGAAAGTTTGCAAGTGTGTTTATATGTTTGCCACTTTTTCACGCTCAAACGGCTAAATCAATTTTGATAAAATTTGCTATGAAGGTAGTTGATACCCTGGATTAACACATAGGCTACTTTTTATCCCGAAAAAATGTATCGAGTAACATCACAGGGCGCAGCTAGTATTCTTTAAATTTTAAGAAAGTCTTGAATCACTCTAATATAAGAGTGAATGTTTGTGAATGTGTAAGTCCACCGTAGACCGCATCTTCGCTTAACATCAGGCGGGATGGCGATCAAACGCAAGCCTATCTACTATAAAAAAAAATATATATATATATATTTGTATGTTTGTCACATCTTCTAGCTCAAACGGCTGAACCAATTTTGATGTATATCCCGAAAAAAATGTATTGTTCACATGGAAACAGCGAGTAATACCGCAGGGCGCATCTAGTCTTAAATAATGACATTTAAAAAAAATCGTCAAGATATCAATACTAAATTATAAAAATGTATTGGTCACATGGAAACAGCGAGTAATACTGCAGGGCGCATCTAGTCTTAAATAATGACATTAAAAAAACTTTTGTCAAGATATCGATACTAAATTATTTAGTAAAAATGACAACATACGTCATTCTTTATTTTCAGTTTCCATTTATGCTGACCAAGTGCGCTGCGCCAGTTTTAATTCCATTTTCTATGTGTAGGTATGTACTAAAAAGGTCATATCGATTTTCCTGTTGATTTCAAAACCACGACATCGCACCGGTGCGGAAAGATGTAGTCTAAAACGGTATACACTCCCAGACACAGCTCCTATTTAATATTAATGAGATTTCCAACCTAAATCCTTTACGTGTGAAGTCAGTTTAATTTTACGATTTGACTGTACGTTTTCGGAATTTAAAATTCGTATCTCTTTAATTTTTCCACTCATAAACGGTGTCAATCTACCCGGTAGTTAAATACGCCAAATGGTAATGATCTACGTTGAAGTTTAAACCTCTTTTTGGGCGCCATTTTCAAATTATATACTTTGACTCATGATGTGATTCGTATGCATCTCATATTTAAATTAGGAGGAGTTTTTGGCGGGAACGCGGAAAATGGATGTCAAAGTAGTTTTATTTTATTTATAGGCACATGTAAATACATAGGTGTGGGCAAGTGATGCGGTAATTCATGTCTTTTTACGATATTTTCAAAATTACGTGCTAGAGCTTCCAGTAAAGGCCAATGACTGCTAATTGCCATAAAGGTCGTGACTTTAAGTTTTCTGTAAATTGCTTTGATTGACATTGATATTAAAAACAGGCCAAGTGCGAGTCGGACTTGAGAACGAAGGGTTCCATATCATTATTTGTAAAAACGGCAATAAAATTACGTTTGTTTAATGAGAGTCTCCTTAAATATTTATTTTATTTTGTAATTTAGTATTTGTTATTATAGCGGTAACAAAAATACATCATCTGATTTCAGAAGAAGATTTCAACAGTCTAACTATTACGGTTCATAAGATACAGCCTGTTGACAGACGGACAGACGGACGGACATCGGAGTCTTAGTAATAGGGACCCGTTTTACCCTTTGAGTAGGTACGGAACCCTAAAAATTTAATTAAAAATCTTGAACACGTTTAATAAGCAGGTAATTGAGAGTTTTGGCGGAAACGCGGAAAAAGTTCGCCTCATTACATTTTTTTTCTGTTTTGAGTATTTACGTATAAAAATAGTTTTATTCATAAATTACCGAATTAAAAACGCGTCTCCTCTACTCATCTTTGTTGTAACCAAAACGATTTATAAACGGAAATAAACTGAGATCTGAGAGAAGATGAACTTCCGCAAAGTAACTGAGTCTGTCACTAAGTTATTTACATACATAACTTAATTTATTCTTTTACCATATGATACAGGTTTCTTCTCGGTGTTTCTTTTGATCGAAAATCCACTGTTTTATACAATCTGTATGTATGTATACGTAAACTACGAAGGACTCGTCGAGATGTACCCGGAATATAATCCACAATCTAGAATATTTGACGCATATTTTTCCGACCGGTCTATCATAACTTTCAACGACCTTAATATTGCAAAACAAAAGCTTACTTATAATTCCTTTTAAACTAATTCTACCTAAAAGCTCTGGTCTTAGCTAAATAGCCATTTTCTCTTTTTACTAAATCCAGAATGTATTTATACCGCTCTTGTTTTTTTTCAATAAAAATATACTAAAAAAAGCTTATTGAGTTATCTCCAAGGCTACAGTTCTTTGTTCCCTAGCGTTAACTGACCCAAAAAGTTATTCGTCCTATAACTTTATGCCCTTATTTGCATAGCATAATCTAAAAGTTAGGGGTTATTATGGCAGTTTTTTTGGAGACAATGACGTCACTGAAGAGTTTTCTAAAATTAGAACGGTATCGTTTATCTTTACAGTTACGGTTTTCGTCGCAGTTTTTAAGATTTCGCTCTTTCGTCATCCAGGCCAAACAAGACTCAAGAAAATTTAAATATGCAGTAATTGTAGAACTTACTGTAACATGTGGCATAAATGTTGTAGATTAGAAATGGTTTTGTGGTTAATTGATGGGCAAGCAAAATAATCACAATTATTGAAGCGAAATCACAAAAAAAAAATAAAAAAAAAATAGGAAAAAACTAGGCATTTTCGCTAAGGTAAGACGGTTACTTCACACCAGAACAGTTTCTTTATTTACACAAAGCATAGATGAGGTCATGTATGGAGTACCGTTCGCACCTGTGGGATGACTCTGCCAAGTACCAGCTCGAGTCACTGGAGTCAGTCGAGAGGCGCGCTAAGAGGTTGATGGCAATGACACTTTGGTCATGTCTCGGCTGCAAAGCCTTGAGCATCGACGTAAGGTCTCCTACGTATCGGCTTTCTACCGGATACATTTCGGGGAGTGTGCCTTGGAGTTGCACGACTTGGTTCCCCCTGCCCCTTTTTACTACCGGACGGCCAGAAAAATGCGACCAAAGCGTCACCCGTAGGTACGTGGTGGACGTTCCCCATGTGCGCGCTTAGTGCTTCGAATCCAAATTCTTTATTCGCACAGCGAGGATGTGGAACTCTTTGCCGGAGTCTGTGTTTCCCGAAAAGTACAATATGAGTCTTCAAACCAAAAGCCAAACACGTTATCTATGATTTATATGAAATCTGAAAATAATATTTAAAACTTTAGCTTGCTTACAACTCACACGATTTTACTTTGTTCTACTTTCATAAAAATGGGATACTTAAACCAAATTCTTTAGGCATGTAGTTGACCCATTTCTTATATTGTGATTGCGACCTTATTAACATTCTATTACAATATATGAAGTTTTATTGCACGACCCACTTATTTTCAGCAGCTGAATCGTAACTGACTTCTGATTTTTAAAATTAACGAAAAAAATGTGACAAAACCGAACTAACATGTCTAATTCACTTGGTGATAGATCTTTTCAGCAGGAGGTCGTCTAGGTAAGTACCACCGCAGTATCAGTTATTCTGCCGCTAAGCAGTAGTGTGTAAACATTACTGTGTTCCGCTTTGAAGGGTACTGCAGCTAGCGAAATTACTGGGCTGTTGAGACTAACCATCGAAGTAATAAGCGCTAAAGCAGTGACGCCCTGGACTTTGTTTTGTTACTCAAAGTTCTGTGTATCGCTGCAATGGTCATGGACAGGCGTCATCTCATACCATCAGGAGAACGTCTCGTTCTTCTCATTACTTTTTACATAAAACAAATAACTAAGTTCTGATCACAATGCGGCATTATATTATTTAATAACACTTCTAAACTAATACAATGTACTGAAATAACTTTTAGAATTCTCAACAAGAACTCGTTAAATATTTTTTTTGTGTTTAAAGTTTAAGTTAGCTGTTTGACCACAGTTTACCTGATTTTAGGTAACGGTGTGGTCGAGGAGAGTACAACTGGCCTAGAATAAAACTGGCTCTCAAGTGAGGCTGCAGGAACACACCGTATCGTGCTTGGCGTCAGATTTTTTACTTGAGGGGCTAGCCGAGTTCTAGAAAATACTCTACTATGATATGGTTTCCTCACGATGTTTTCCTTCACCATCAAACATTGTACCATCAAAACCATCAAACATCGTGAGGCTCATTGTTGGAGTTAAAACCCACACAATATTTGTTGTCTGTAAAGTAAGAAGGTAGCTTGGTTTACGTAAGCGATGAAAAGTGACAAGTTGTGACGCGATTCGATGTTACAATTTAAATAACGTTTTTAATTACAATTTGCGATATAGTACGGGATCGTATAAACGTCTTCCGGGTCAATTTCATGTCGCGTCGCACGCACAGCGTTCGTCGATTAATGACAACGGTTGTTTTTGTAGAAGTAATTAGACGAACGAAATGCTTTTTATGAGAATAAAATATAGCCTATGCCCATCACGGACAATCTAGCATTCTAATAATTAAAGAATTATTAAGATCGGTCAAGTAGTTTCGGAGCCTATACAATACAAACCAACAAACAATCAAATCTTTCCTCTTTATAATAGTATAGATAGATAGATAACGCATGTCCATAATCATTGTAGCGGTACCTAATATTAAATTAAAAGTTAAAACTGCCTACCGCGCGTTGTTTAGATCTACCCCATTCAACAACAAGGGCTTCAAACCAAGATGAATATCTAAAAAAATATACATTCATCATCTGTTGATCTCTCACTGGATCAGTAAGATTTATTATGCTTTATGTTGGAACTGATAGGTGCACGAATACCTCGACCCTCTTGGGTAGGCAAGCGTTTTTGAGAATATTGTTTTAGCGCGGTTGTTCTTTTGATTTATCTCGGCTTGTAGGTGAATTATTATGTAACATACAAGGTAGAGAAAGTAAGGTGTATGAATCTCTGAAAATAGACGATGGAAGTGCAAAACAGTTTATGTATAATCAAAAGATTTATTTGTTTTTTCTTGAAGAATTTATTGAAATGGAGGATGTAGTGTGAAGTGGAAACGAAAACACTTGGAGGTAGATGACTTTAGCAGGTATTACCGTAGTACCAGATATTCTGCCGCCAAGCAGTACATACTCGTATAGTGCTAATAAAATGACTAAACTTCGAAACGCTCAAAGTAATGAGCGCCAAATGAGCATCGCTGCTTTGCGATGCTTTAATTTGCTGAACTTTGTTTTATTTATTTATTTATTTATTTTTTAGATCACCAACACTATACACATCACAACAGTAATGGCGGTCATTAACACAAAAAAAAACAAAACTAGATGTGATAGCAGTTACAGGTGACGACAACATGCAATAAGTTAACAATTATTTACAAAATTAAGAAATGTCAGCTAAATAGATAGTCAATGGATAAATATGTCAATTTTCAATAAGTCAAATTAAATAATACAAATTAAATTAAATTTAAACAATATAAGAATCATAATAATTTTAAATAAAGGAATAATAATAATATAAAAAGAAATAATTCATGGTGTCAAGGACCTAATAGAATCTTTGAAAGCGAGCAAGCTGTTGGAAAAGATATCGATGTTATGAATAGTGTTGTGTTGACGTGCCAGTCTAGCTAGAGTTACTGGTCATAGTTCTGTGTATCGCTGTAATCATCATGAACATGCGATATCTTTTACCACCTGGAGAGAGTCTTTTTTGTCTTATTACTTTTACATAAACAAATAAGTCGTCGATGGCACAGAATAGAGATCTGTAAAAATGCTGCAATTTTACAAACAAAGTTTAATTAACATTTTAACTGTAGGCGGCTTTATCGATTTTAGCAATAAGGCGTCTTTTGGTGTAGCATTAGCTCATAAGGCGATATTGATGTTCTGCATTTCTATGTATGATTCAGGTGTGCACAATATTTGTTTGTATATCTAATATTTGTTCAAAACTTTCCGAATTGTGCTCTTTTAGACAGTTTAGTCTTCTCGCGTGAGTTTTCCCATACTTTTGGATTCCATGTTACTATATTCCTTATCCGTGTACATATCTAGTTGAAACGAGTAGCACAATTAATATGGTGGGCAAAAGTTAAAACTTGTGTTTAAATTATGCTACTACTACACAGATTTGGACAGAAAAAACTTAAAATACTAGAAACTGGCAAAATGCATTAAGTAGGATGCCAAAAATTAGGAAAAGATAAAATCACAAAAAGGTGTAAAATTGTAAAAAATAACTTTAATACGTAACTTTTACATTTGTATTAAACTAACAGTCGTCTGGTTTTCTTTAGCATTTTCTCTTTTTTTTTTTAAAATAAATGTTAATTTTGCAAACACGGCTACAAGTTTCTTGTACTTACCTTTTCTAAGGTTTCCTATCGCGAAGGCTCATTCAATTTACAAACGGCACGTGAGTGTGTTTAGAAATACCTACTTATTACGTCATGTCTGACGCAAATATGAATACGCGTGTTTACTTTGCACGCTAGAGAAAAAGCTCTTTTAAGAAATAGTATAGGCTAGCTGCGCCCCGAGGGTTTCATCGTGTTTTCTGGTATAAAAAGTAACGTACCACCTATGCATAAATCTTGAGTATAAGCTATAATTATAGCTCATGCACACGTAATCACTTTTTTAAATTTCATCATAATTAAATATACTATACAATATATTCGATAATAACACTAAAGCTGTCATGTAGGCTTACGTTTGACCGCTACCTCGCCTGATATTAAGTGATGATGCGGTCTAAGGCTAGCGTGCTATGGAGCACGCTAGACTAAAAGATACCAATTCACTCTCGACTTGAAGACATCCAGATTATATCCAACGGGGAACACCCACTCAGGCAGCGCATTCCACTGCCTCGCAGTCCGCACAATGAACGTGTAATCAAATCGCATCGTTCGAGTTTTTGAAACGTCGACCATGAAACGATGTCGCTATTTGAGCTTCTGGCTGTCCGATAAAAAAATGGACATGGAGGAATTAGACCATGTAATTCTGAAGCACTTTCTCCGAAATGAATCCGATAAAAAAATTGATAAACTAGCAACTTTGCGACGATGTTCTAGGCTTTGTAACTTAGCTTGAACAATGGAGTCGTCGCAGATGAGCCTATTGCAACGATATACGCCTCTATAGCTGGTATTTGGCGGATCCATCCCAAAGGCGGGATGGAGTACTCATGGATGCAGTACTCCATGCACGAATGGACTTGTGCTTGGTACAATGTGAGCAACTGTTCCGACTTTCGCTCCGCTCGGACAATAGTGTCGTGACACAAGTCTTAAGGTCTCTGGACACAGATCAAGAAACATTAGGAAGGAAATAACACAAAATGCCTCAAAATGCCAGTCATGCTTTGCACATTATTTCATAATACGATGCCTCATATCCTGACACCATTATGGTCCTGTACCAGGAATTGACTAGTGACGCATTTTGACGGATGGACGAAGATTTTTCTCCTATGATTGTAGTTATGTGTAAAATATTGAATCACTGTAAACGGCTTAGCCGTGGGAAATTTGTAAATTGTTTTTATAACTGATTGATTCAGGTGTTACATTGCATTATGGCAGGAGTTAGATCTCTGGTGGTTTTCTGCTTAAAAATGGTTTTAGTTACAACAATGACAAATATATAATTAAACACGAAACAGTCGCGCACAAAATGTCACATGTTGTTGAAGTAAATAAACAAAACTTTTTCAGAATATTTGTGCGATATTAAGCATCAATAATAATTATGTATATTATATAAATAGAAAGATTGCATTAAACTTGACTAAATATTAAAATAAATATTTTAGTAATAAAAACTGTAAATATTGATATATCATTTACACAATATTTATTGATTTTTGTCATCTGTATAATTGGTAATCTGGAAATAGATTGCTAGTGTATATTCGGAATGAATAGTTTTGATTACAAAAAGGGTAATAAGTCCCGTTGATAAACATAACATGTCAGATAAATCTTTGCAGAAAATCGTCTAGATAGGTTCTAATACATTATTAGATTTTCTGTCACTAAGCGGTAGTGAGTAAACCTTGCTATGTTCCGGTGTAAGAGGTATTGACTAGTTACCGAAACTAAAGGGTTATTGAGACTAACCAATCTAACCATGAGCGCCAAAGCAACTGCCTTAAATGTCCTGTAATTGGTTTGTTACTGTACCATAAGATTTGAATACCGCTGCAATAGCCATCAGAAAAGCGTTTCGTATCTATCTCATTATTTATAAAAAAAAATACATATGGTGTGCCGTGTTTGCAGAATTAACATATATTTAAAAAAAATAAAGACAATGCTAAAGAGCCCCAAACTATGCAAAACTTTTACTATGGGAACCAGATAACTGATATAATACATACTTAAATACTTTTTGTAAATACATAAATAATACACATAACAAACATTTATCGTCATATAAATGTTTGTCGCAGTAGGAATCGAACCCACCGCCTTACAGTTTTAGAAGCAGATATAAATAAATTAATATACAGCATGACTGGCGAGACACCTACGATACTCGAGGGCGTAATATTTAGTGATCATACACTAAGAAAAAAAAAAAACCATCAAAAACAAATATTAACTGACTACTAGTAAACTTAACCGAAAGTTATGTAATCAATTACGTAAAGCATGGACACCGCGCGGACGCACGAGGAGGACGTTGTGAGGACGCTCGCGGTGGGACAAGCACGTACTTGTCGCGTGACCAAAACATCGTTATCAGCGTCGGGAGTGTATCCACGCTTCATTTATTTATAGGGAAATTTGGCCAAAAATTAAGTCTCTAATTTTATGACGCAATTATACCGAGAATCGAGTACTGAGTACTCTCCTTCCATATTGTAGATGTATCACCAGTCATGCTGTATATATTTCAAAGGAACTTTTAAGACATGGGAGTATATTTAAGTATATAGTATAGTATAGTATATTTAGGTACTTTCTAGTACTCGGCTGGCCAGCTACCACCCTCTAGTTGAAAATCTTCCGCCAAGCATTTAACGGTGTGTTCCAGAACCTCACTTGAGAGCAAGTTCCATTCCAGGCTAGGTGTGCTTTACCATCTTCGACCGCACCTTCACTTAACATCAGGTGAGCTGCGGTCAAAACACATAGCCTGTCAACCATAAAAAAAAAAAAATTGAATTTCATGGACTTTATGACCATAAGTCTTCTTCTACGAAGCTTAATGAGTATAGAATGACTAAATTCTTTTTCAAGAATAACGGCCTGGACTTGTAAATAGCAAAAAACAGAAGACGCATAATTTTAGGAAACATTTTGCTACTTTTGTAACGCGCAAAAATTTTATACTGATTTATCTCCACACAATAAGGAAACCAGGTTAAAAATAACATGTTACCGTGCAGATCTTTGTAAATAACATGTTATATTTTCCTGTATGAATCGATATTGTTATAAAAGACATAATTTTATACGACGAAGGTCGTTCGACCTGTGCGGTGAGTCATACTGGAATTAGGGCATTTCGTTGTGTGGTTGAAGTATCATCGATCGATAGTATTTAGCTCGAAGCCAAAAGACGATTTCGGTTTGCTTAAGAAGTTATTTGAGGTCGCAGTTGAGATTCCAATCGAAATTTGCTTTTGAAGTCTTAAGATGTTAAATGTTTTGCTGCGGTATAAGTCTTGTTCGGCTATTATAATATCGTCTATATTGTTTGACTGCCCTATTAGAAGATTTGGTAGTATCTATTTCGAGAGCCGTAGGTAGGTAGGTTTGGTCAAATATACATATTCTATTAGTTATCTGACTTCCATATCACAAGCTTTGCTTAGTTTGGGGTCAGTATACAGTTTTTGGATTTTTGTTGATTTTTTAAAACCAATCGATCGATTTCGCTAAAAATTATATGGGACCACCGTACTTAACTGTGCTTCAACGTAGACTGCATCTTAGCTTAACATCAGGCGAGTTGGCGGCCAAACGCAAGCTTATCTACAGTAAAAAAAAAAACTTTTTTTTTTTTTTTACATTTATTTGACTTTATACCTAGTTAAAAATAAATTTTAAATAAATAAACATCGTAGGACTATACACACAGCGCCATCTGGCCCCAAACTAAGCAGAGCTTGTGTGATGGAAGTCAGATAACTAATAGAATATATAAATACATTTTTTTTGTAAATACATACTTATAATACATACAGAACACCCAGACACAGAACAAACATTTGTTTATTCACAAAATGCTTGCCCTGAGTGGGAATCGAACCCACGCCCTACAGCTCTCAAGGCAGATACACTACCAATGAGCCAACGGGACTGTCGTACATAATACAAAAACACCTATGTTCGTCACAAAAAAGTTTTGTCATGGTTGGGAAAGTGACGATAAAAAAATATCCCTACTTAATTTTTTTACCGAACGTGAACAGCTCAACCCTAGCGTCATTAGTTTTATTTTAGACTTACTACGCGTTCACATGGTTTGTTATTTCGATATAAAAATGCCTAGACTATTCGTCTATGACTAATGTTAGATATCGTGCTAATTTTGCAGTCATTGTTCAAAGTTGGAAGGAAAACGGAAAACCTTGACCCTCTATAATTATACGGACTGAGTCATCATCGCGTACGTAGAATGGAAGTAAGCACAGAATATGAGCTGTAGATGGAAAAGTATGTTTCTTACTAGATATTCTTTACATTGTACACACTAAAATCCCATAATAGATATAAATTTGTAGCGATCATAGCTCAATGGTTAGCGCGGTGGGTTCGCATGCCGAAGGGCGTGGGTTCAACCCCAACAATGAGCTTGAGCTGCCGGTGAAGGAAAACATCGTAAGGAAACCATAGCATGGTGGTAGGGTAGTTTTTAGTACTCGGCTGGCTAGCTACCACCCTCAAGTTGAAAATCTGCCGCCAAGCATCTAACGGTGTGTTATGGCAGCCTCACTTGAGAGCCAGTTCCATTCCAGGCTAGGCGTGCTTTACCATTTTCGACCACACCTTCACTTAACATCAGGTGAGCTGTGGTCAAACAACTGGCCTGTCAACCATAAAAAAAAAACATTTCAAATGTAGCGAATTAATTGGTAGCTGAGTGGGTGTTCCCCGATGGATATAATCTGGGTGTCTTCAAGTCGAGAGTGAATCGGTATCTTCTGGGCAAGCGTGCTCTATCTTAGACCGCATCATCACTTAAGATCAAGTGAGATGGCGGTCAAACGTAAGCCGTAACGTAATTTGTTATAAAAAAGCCTCATCGCTTAGAGCGATCTTTTTCAGCTTGAAACCTTTGAAAACATTGAAATAGTTCTTATAGTACTCGTATTCGCCATCTTGCCAGATAATAGGCGAAAATGCGGTTTACAATGGAGCACGCTTGCCTAGAACTACCTACCGATTCACTCGCGAATTAAAGATGCCCAGCAAGTTCTATTGTTTAGCTGTCCGTAAAATGAAGATGGAATCGTTGAAGTTAGATTTTTTTTGGATATCTGTTTTTTTATGTAAAGGTAATGAGACGAATGAAACGCTCTTCTGATAGAGATAATACCTGGCCATGACCATTGCACACACAGAACTTTGAATAGCAAAACAAAGTCTAGGGTATCGCTGGTTTGGTGCTCATTACTTTGAGACTTTGATGATTAGTCTTAACAGCCCAGTAATTTCGCTAGCTGTAGTACCCTTCAAACCGGAACACAGTAATGTTGATACACAACTGCTTTGTGGCAGGATATCTGGTATCACTGTTTAGAGCTTCTGAATGGTCGATAGTACAATGTGTAGTGTGTAATTAAGTTATGCAGATCTGAAGTGTATCAGTTTCGAAAACAAAATCTTTGCTTAAAAAAAAACAATACTACTGTTTGTTTCTTCTTTCTTTCAACAAACAACGCGAAATGTTAACTTGTTCAAATCACTTAGTTCTTAACCATTTATTTTCGAATATGACATCTTATACAAAGCTAAGTCATTTACATACAAAAAGGCTTGACTCTGGCCATATACCTCTAGAACACGCATGCCGGAAAATAAATGATGGGCACGTACAAAGGTTCTATTTAGTTCGCAACATGCCACGTAATTTTGCAAGCTGAAAATATTTTTCTCTTTAGGTAACGTTATATAAGGCTGCTTGAAATATTTCTATGTATACTAGTGTAGACAAAGGTCACCGACGTTGTAGCAACTGGTCACGTATATTTAGAATGTGATATCCTTTATCTCCGTCGCTCGTAAGTTATTCCAAATGATTGATGTATTTATTATTTCAGCGACTAGTATCCCATTGCTGGGCAAACGCCGCCCTTCCTTTCTTACAGACTGCCCGGTCTTCGGCTTTGGTGGTACAGTGGCTGTCGTGACGAATTGGTTCGTCACACCTTCGTCTAAATCAACCCTGAGGTCTCTTAAATTTTTATCTGATTACTTTTAAACTAGAAAAAAAAATTGCTGTCAAGTATAGAGCAAGGCACTGGAAACTCAATATTTATATAATCAACAAGCAGACTTCGCGGTTTCACCCGCGTAGTTCCCGTTCCCGTCGTAATACAGGGATAAAAATAAGCCTTTGTCACTTGAGGATAGTGTAGCTTTCCAACGGGAAAAGAATTTATTTTTGAAATCGGTCCAGTAGTTTTTAAGTTTAATCGTTACAATTTACATACAAAAATACAAATCTTTCCTATTATTACTATAGACTAGCGGCCCGTCCCGGCTTCGCATGTGTTAACAAAACTCGATTAGCAATATAGCCTATGTTACTCAGTTATAATGTAGCATTCTAATGATGAATGAATTACTCAGATCGGTCTAGTAGTTCGGAGCCTATTCAATACAAACAAAATAAATTCCTCTTTATAATTAGCGTATACTAGCGGACGTCTCGCGGTTTCACCCGCGTATTTCCCGTTCCCATGAGAATACAAGGATAAAAAGTAGCCTATAATACCTGGGGATAGTGTGGCTTCCCAATGGTGAAAGAATATTGAAATCGGTCCAGTAGTTTCGGAGCATATTCAATACAAACAAACAAACATTTCCTCTTTATAATAGTATAAGATAGATAGATATAGATATAGATAGACCACGGAATGCTTAGAAACGCTTATTAACACCAGATAATTTTCACCAGGTTTTTCTTACAGAAGTTTAAAAAAATTGTCTGGAAAAACCAAATCAGTGCGGTCTAATAGGTCAGTGGCAAGTTCCATTTCTTGCTCGCCCCAACCCTCGAATTAAGGAGAAAATTACAGTAATAGTCGCCGCAATAGTTTTCCCTCTATTTTAAAAATAGGAAACCTTTTTTTTCGTTGCGTGCGGACTAGAATTTACATACTAATGAGATTCCTATAGTCAGGTTATACGGTAAATTTAGATGCTCAGGGAACACGATATGCATGATAAGTGGTTTACATAGGTTTTAAAAGTGCAGCGACTTTTGCAAATCTAGCAAAATGCTGTAAAATCCGACAGCTTCACGCAAACCTTTGCACTGTGTAGCAAAGAGTTTATCATGAGAACACTAAAAAATGAATTTCAAAATTATAAAACAAATTCGTAGGTTTATTGGTGCGGTAGAAATAAGATATCTACGTCCTACATATATCATTTATATGACTTTTAGGACGCTTACTAGTTAGCAGAGTACTAGAAAACACCCTACCATCATGGTATGATTTCCTCACGATGTTTTTCTTCAACAGCAGCTTAAGCTCGTTGTTGGAGTTTGAACCCATGCTTTTGTGGGATTGTGGGTTGAAATGTTTATTCTGTGTGTAGGTGTTCTATATCTATTATTAGTATGCATTTACAAAATAAAAAATTAAGTATTCTATCAGTTATCTGACATCGATAGTACAAGCTTTGCTTAGTTTGGGGTCAGGTGGCGCTGTGTGCAATGTACAGCGTCGTAACTCCAAAATTGTTAAGCTTATTTTGTTGTAGTTGTTTTACATTACTGTGTTCCGGTTTGAAGGGTACTGCAGCTAGCCAAATTACTGGGCTGTGGAGACTAACCATTGAAAGTCTCAAAGTAATGAGCGCCAAAGCAGTGATGCCCTGGACTTTGTGTTGTTACTCAAAGTTCTGTATATCACTGCAATGGTCATAGACAGGCGTTATTTCTTACCATCAGGAGAGCGTGTCGTTCGTCTACATTTAAAAAAAAAGTTAAATAAAAGTACTTGAAAGATATAAGCTAACTACTTCAATCGAAAAGTATCAAAGTCACCTCGAGACTGGATATACCGAGGGAGGCGAAATATAAATACTGCTATCCCGAGTTAATAGGTTTCTGTCTCGCACCGCAGAGGGCTGTCCATGTGAAACATGCCACTCAGGCCACCAAGGTTTGATTTGTCTTCGTTTCGTGGACACGCCACTTGGTGCGTACTGAATATTGATCACGGTATTCAATAGGCTTCTGTTTACTAGAAATAAAACGGATGAATTAGATGATTTTTTTAAATGTTTTTTTTTATTGCGGACAGACTACAGTGTTTGACCACAGCTCACGTGATGTTAAGTAACGGTGTGGTCGAAGATGGTAAAGCACACCTAGCTTGGGCTGCCGGAACACACTGTTAGATGCTTAGCGGCAGATTTCCAACTTGAGGGTGGTAGCTAGCTATCCGAGTACTAGAAAATACTCTACCACTATGCTATGGTTTCCTCACGATGTTTTCCTTCATCGGCGTCTCAAGCACTTGCTCTCGTTGTTGTTTGAACCTACGCACTTCGGCATCGAAGCAACCGCGTTAACCACTGGGTTATCATCGCTACAAAATATGTTTCGGCAGCCTAGTTGGGAGACCATTTCCTTAATTAGAAAACATCCTACTAATATTTAGAAATGTGAAAGTTTTATGTTTGTTACTCTTTCACGCAAAAACTACTGAACGGATTTAGATGAAATTTGGTATGAAGGTAGCTGAGACCCTGGATTAAAACATAGGCTACTTATGCCGAAAACATGTAGCGGGTAACACCGTGGGGCACAGCTAGTTTCAAATAAGTTTCTGATAGCACAGGGGACGGTGCCGTATCAATGAGCTATGTTTACTCGTACAGCTTGGTAACATGCTGTCAAGGGACTGAAAAAGTTATTTATTTCACGCTTGTGTTCTCGCGAGTAACATTTATACTAGAGACCGTGCAACTTGCATTTTTCTGGCTTCTTTTGTTCCGTGATCTTATATACACGTTTACTGCTTCGTTTTTAAGGTTCAAATTTGATTGTATTGAAGGATACGAATACACCGTCACCTGAACTAACGGAGAGCTGCTTCACAACACGTTTATATAAATTTTCTGCTGACTGCGTCTGGAACGCGAAAACGCTTAGCCGTGAACGTTGTTTCTATAACAACAATAAAGATAATTAATTTTTATTTATTTAATACTTTATTGCACACTTAAAAAACATGTACAAAGGGAGGACTTAGTGCTAAAGCTTTTAGTTTTTTGAAGATAGCTTTGGACTGTGCTTGCCGAATTTTAATTGGGAGCTCATTCCATAGGCGCACCGCCACAACACTAAAAGAATCACCAACAAAAGAAGTAGCAAGACTAGGAGTACTGAGAAAAAGAAATCTACTAGTCCTATTAGGGGCTTAAAGATGAGATTAGGAGGGATTAAACATTAATCTTAATTTGGAATTATCTGTTAAAAATTGTTTTAAATGTCTCAGAAAACACATATTGTTGTGTTTTATTATATCGGACGGTGCATGCGTTTGGCCACGATCTCACCTGGTGGAAAGCGACGATGTGGCCGGAGATGGAGCACGCTTGCCTAGGAAATATATTATAGTGAATATGCCTATGCACTTTCTTCTTAAACAAACTTGCGTTATGTATTTAGGCCACTACAAAAAAAAACAAATACGTGTAAATAAAAAGTTTAAAAACAAATCAGTTACAGATACCGAATTTCGATTCGATCTGTGAAAGATGCTTATAGCAACTATTCATAAACTAGAAAAGATCTATGCAAACAATACTCGATTAAATTTTCAAACAAAAAACTAAATCAAAATTGGTTCAGCCGTTTTGGAGCTACGATGCCATAGTCAAACAGATATACACATTAAACTCATACCAATCCTTTATTTGCGTCTTACATTATCTATATTATCTATATACTAATATTATAAAGAGGAAAGACTTTTGTATTTTTGTATGTAACAAATAAACTTAAAAGCTACTGGACCGATTTCCAAAATTCTTTCACCGTTGGGAAGCTACACTATCTCCGGGTGACATAGGCTTTTGATACTTATATTTCTAAGGGAACGGGATATATGCGGGTGAAACCGCGAGGCGTCTGCAAGTTTACTGTATCATAGGATATAAAAAACAATGGATACTAATCCTAAACGAATTACGAAATACTAATCATAAACTAATCGGTGGTACGGTAGGTACCACCGCCGTACCAGATATTCTGCTACCAAGCAGTAGTGTGTAAACATTACTGTGTTTCGGTTTGTGAGTACTGCAGCTAGCGAAATTACTGGGCTGTTGAAACTAACCGTCAAAAGTCTTAAAGTAATGAGCGCCAAAGCAGCGGTGTCCGGATTTTGTTTTGCTACTCAAACTTATGTGTAATGGTCATGGACATGCGTTATGTTTTACCATCAAGAGAACGTAGCGTTTGTCTCATTAGTTTTACATGAAAAAAAAAACAAGAAAATTCTGCAACTTATAGGTGGTAAAAGAATATATTTCCATTTTTCCCGCAGTATTTACTAGAGAATGATGTTTTTCAAAGAAACAAACTAAAGAAAACCTAACATTACAACTTTGTTCGTTTGCCACATTAAAACATGTAAAACTGCTACGAAATGTTATTTTTAACTCGATGCAAATAAAAATTCAATGTCCTTTGCATTTTTACGTATGCGTGGGCGTAAAATTTAGTAACGATTCGGACACAAAAAATATTTATCACAACTTGTCTTTCATACAAGATACATGAATCATTATTTCATGTCTGCGTTTCAGTAACTGAAGCTATTTCAGTCTCCTATGAGTCACGTTCAAATATTCTTCTTTACCTAATTCCTGATTATATTGGAGCCGGATATATTTATATTGGATTAGAGCAATCATCTCGGCAAACAGACTTGGCTCGCGTTATGTAAACATGGGCAGTTTCCCGTTTACATTTATTATTATGATAGAGAAAGCTTATAAAAATCTCTTAGATAATTTACCTATAGTTTTTTCAATGTTAGAACTCTATATCTTATACAATTATGTAGTATAAAACAAAGTCGTTTTCCGCCGTCTGTAGGTTACTCTTAGATCTATTCAACTACGCAACGGATTTAGATGCGGTTTCCATTAAAAGACTGTGTAATTTAAGAGAAAGGCCTGAATATATAATATATGCATGCACATGTACAATATAAGACAGCCCTGTTGGCTCATTGGTAGTATGTCTGCTCCAAAAGCTGGAGGGCGTGGGTTCGATTCCCACCCAGGACAAGCATTTTGATATAAACAAATGTTTGTTCTGTGTCTGTGTGTACTGTATGTATTATAAGTATGTACCTACTTACAAAAAAAAAACAAGCTTTGCTTAGTTTGGGGTCAGATGGCGCTGTGTGTAATGTCGTACGATATTTATTATTATTATACCCCACATTAGTGTCTACAATGCACACGTGCAATGCCAGGGCGGGTTTCTAGTATATGTACATTTAAAAAAAAACTTTATTTGTACTGAATGCATTACGTTGATAATGTTACATTTTTATTTTTCACTGGGTTTAATTTTAAAATGTACCTAAATATTTATTTAATTTTTTAGTACACTACGCCACAATTTTTTTTTATGTAAAAGTAATGATACAAACGATGCGCTCTCCTGATTGTAAGAAATAACGCATGCCCAAGACCATCCCGTTTTTTATTTGTTCTGGAATTCCTTTCCATCCTGAGGTTGCTTGTAAGAGATCGCTTTTAGCCATAAGTCTTCTAATTGTTATGCTAGATGTTTCGTTATTAAATTCTTTTTTTTCCAAAATTATAGTTTTATTAATTTTGAACATACGTTTGCCTTTAATCTCCATCTCACCTGATGTTTAGTCAAGTTGCGATTTTAGAAGCCACCGTTTCACTCGCGACTTAAAGCCACCCTTAAAATTCAGGCCGATCGGGATCAGTCTTGTTTTTATAAACTGTCCGCTAAGGGGCACG
The DNA here is from genome assembly GCA_905404145.2 of Biston betularia. Classification (NCBI taxonomy): domain Eukaryota; kingdom Metazoa; phylum Arthropoda; class Insecta; order Lepidoptera; family Geometridae; genus Biston; species Biston betularia. The sequence goes on from FR989877.1 coordinate 6,767,954, forward strand.
GGCTTCTTCTACTTGCAAGATGGCCAAGTGTGGGTTGGCAGATTTAACACATATTTGAATACATGCAGGTTTTCTCACGATATTCTATTGTTTGAAGCTAACAACAATACGCAGATAGAAAAGACAAAGAAGCATTGATTTGAACGAAAGCCTTTAAGATTGGCAATTAAACAATTTCCCAACTAAGCTTTCGATCTTTTCGGATATACATCATATTAAGAAATAGTGTGGGGAGATATAATTCCGAAGGGTAAAGAGATAGTTATTAATATTATTCGCGACCTTGTTTACTAACTCGGGACCGATACTGAATAATCTCCGCAAATATCGCCTTTATTACGTTTCTACACTTTCCTGTTTCTTACTACATTCCAGTCCGCAAGGCGTCCTTGTGTTTGTGTCCTAGCCCATAATCACAGTAAACATAAGCAGTACTCAATTTGACATGATTTCAGAATTTTTTTTTTTAACTACAGATGCACCGTTACGTTTAATGGTAGTGTAAAACCAAAGTAGTTTTTATTCTTGAGTGCACCTATTGCCAGCAAACTACAAACATTTGTTAATCTGACATCTGTCAATCTGACATCTGTCAATCTGAAATATGTCAATCTGACAATCTGTCAATTCATCGATGAATTAATAAGCTTTCAAATGAAATAAATCTGTTGTAAAAAGTATTCTACATGTTAATACAGGTAATAAGCTATGTGTATGTCAAATTTCATCCAAATTCGTTCAGACGTTTTTGCGTGATTGAGTAAGAAACATCCAACATACAAACATACAAACTTTCACATTTAAAATATTAGTAGGATACGATACGATAGGGTACTATGTATTACTTACTTTACTCTTAGGTATATTCTGTGTACAAAAATTCTATTCCAGTTTGCAATAGTGACGTAACCTTATCTCTTCAAATAAAGCTCAAACTACTTTGGGCCGTACCTACCTCGCTTGCCTAGAAAGGTTGTTTACTTGAATCGCAATCAGTTCGTCCTTGATTCCGAACAAAAGGAACCTTACCGATATTCTTAGGTATTTTTCTTCGAGTGCTTATTTACGTATGTAAATATACGTAAGCGTTCTACTCAAGATGTTCGTGCGTGCGCATTTTGATAATATTTTAGCGTACGGCCGTGGGAAGGACTTTTATGTACAATGAAATATTATGGTGCTGTTAAATCAAACTTCAAGCTTTATTAATATTTTTGCATGATTTTTAAATTTGGTTTTTCATTCGATACATCGATTGTGTGGCGCTCTGAGATGGTTAAAGGCAACGGCATTCTGGTCACGTCTAATATTAAAGTCTAATTTACATACAACAACAAAAATCGAAAATATTAAAAAACCCACCCCTAAACTGTACCCGGTGTAAAGGAACCCTTACCGCTGTCCATATTGCCGCCCTGGATAGCTCTTATATCAGAAAAATGTTAGGTTCCTGTGGGATTATTAAAAAAAAAACTACTGGACGTATTATTGACTTAAAATTTGGTATAGATGCGTCTTATGGTACATTATTCAATGATAAAAAGTATCCATTATCTCAATCTAATAATAAAATAGCACAAGTTTCATATCAATTGCTTATTTGTTTCTTATACATGTTGCATTTTTCTCTGAACCTAATTCTAAAGTTAACGCGGACGAAGTCGCGGAAGTAACCTAGTATATTATAAATAAACTAAATATATACCTTGAACACTCACACTGGCGACAGATTTTCAACTTAAGGGTGGTAGCTAGCCAGCCGTGACTAGTGTGTTCAGGCAGTCTCACTTGAGAGTCAGTTCCATTTTAGGCAAAGGCTATCCAACTTCTGCAATTACACCGTCAATTAACATCAGATAAGCTGTGAAACACCTGGCCTATCCTATAAAAAATAAACGACTAACCACTTCAAATGTCGTACAAAGCAAAAAGTGATATGCACGAACACGGTTACTCTCTCTTTCTAAGCAGAGAAAATACTTATAGTGGCTATTGCACACATGTTGGTTCCCTGAGAATTTCTATTCGCCTTTTTACTTCCAAGTGTAGGTACAGATAATGCTCTTTTGGTGTCTTCCTTTTTTCTTTCCGTTTGGGGAGATAGAAAAGGTACTTAAAGGCATGTAGGTAATGGTTGAAATGTGTGAAGTCATGATATAACATGTAATTTATAATGGTTAGGTTCGGATTGATAAATGTCTCACATTTTTGTACTATCTAAGGTACGATCGATTCTGTTCTTTATTGCATGTGTTGTAAGATATCTTATGAATATCTAAACATTTTGTAGTGATGATAGCTCAGTGGTAAGTGCGGTTGGGTGTGGGTTCAAACAAACCCCAACAATGAGCTTAAGCTGTCGGCTGGCTAGCTACCATCCTCAAGTTTAAAATCTGCCGCCAAGCATCTAACGGTGTGTTGCGGCAGCCTCACTTGAGAGCGTGTCCCTCTCCAGGCTAGGTGTATTTACCATCTTCGACCACACTGTCATTTAATATCAGGTGAACTGTGGTCAAACACCCAGCCTGTCAACCATAAAAAATTAAAAAAACATTCCGGTGTTCTTGTTTAAAGGGTACGTCGATCTACACAACATAATCATACACACAAATACATCCATACAAACATGCTTTCGCTTTTATTATGTTTTAAATAATGTGCAATTAACAAATCTGCAAAAAAAATTCGACTTATCATGCATACGAAACACATAAATCAACGCTGGAAACCAGTGGAAATAAAAACAAAACGCGCAATTAAGGTTTCCTTGTTTATCAAAAAAGGCTACGTTTGCAGTAGTTAGTGGAACTGAAACGTACGGAAACAGTACCCCGGCAGGGCTGAACGTATTCCGCTTACGGAGATAACAGTAAATTATCTCTGAACAAAAGCTAGAAATGTCTTCTCGTTAAATACTATTTGTGTTCAATAAGCACAAAAAACTTTTAGCTCATTTATTTATTTATTTTATTGAGAAAGAATACGGTTAACCAATTACACTCAATCTCACAAAATTTTGACACAAAAACAAAAATCCAAAATACAATTACAAAAATTAAGATGTCAAAGTACAAAAAACAAAGTAATAATAATATTTAAAAAAAAAAAAAAAACGAATTACAAAATGTCATAAGATTTAAAAACTAAATGTCGAGATCGGAGCCTGGATTACTATTATTGCATCGGTCCCACTGGTCTGTTAAATTTTCACAGTATATTCGGAAAGATGCAATAATTGACCTCCAGTTGTCAAATACAATGTCGAGTTCAGTGTTGGCGGCGAGGAGTGCGTTGAGGTGGCGGCGGGCGCGAACTAAAGGCGACATAGAGCGCGCCACCGTGCGACCGCTGTCAACGTGAAACAAGTAATGCGGCCGACCGCGCCTGTTCGCCGGGACCCCGGGTTTGTCAGGCACAAACAACGTGCAGAGGAGATTGTGAAGGTCCATAGAATCGACCGCTCCTCTGAGCACCTTGAAGCAAATGGTGATTTGGTCGATTAATCGCCTCACCTCCAGCGAGTTATAGCCAAGCTGGCCGAGCAAAAACTTGGTCGGGTACATGTACGGATAGTATCCAAAAACCTTCTTGTAGAGCGATTTCAAGAAAGCTTTTTGGACCTTCTCGAGCATTCGTGTGTAGGTTACGTGGTGAGGGTTCCAGATACATGCACCCGACTCAAGTTTACTTCTTACTAAGGTGTTATACAATACTTTTACAATTTGCGGATTCTCAAAGTCCCGGGCATTACGGAGAACAAAACCCAAACGACGGTAAGCCTCCCTCGTAAGATCGGATATGTGGTCATGAAACGTCAAGCCGCGGTCGAAATGTATCCCAAGAATCAACAAGTATAAATTTAAAATGTAATTCGCCATTTTGTGGTGGCGGCCATCTTGGATTTGAGATTACTTTGAAATTTTCAATGGTTAGTCTTAACAGCCGTGTAATTTCGCTAGCTGCAGTACCCTTTAAACCGGAACACAGTAATGTAATGTTTACACCCTATTTTTTAGTTGCAGAATAACTGGTACTGCGGTGGTACCTACCTAGACAACCTCCTGCTAAGGAGATTTACCACCAAGTAGACCCTGTATTATGTACAAGATTACGTAGAAAGGTTATAGTAAACCGAAAGGACGTCATTGTACTCATCATTATGAACAACTTTTAGGGACCCTAAGTTCACAAGAGCGTCTCATTCATCTCATTACTTTTAACCATAAAAAAATAAAAATAAAAAGTGTTCTAGAGTGGAGACCGAGAATTGACAAACGTAGTCTAGGAAGCCCTGAGACTTGATGGAGTGACGATATACGTGTGACGTGTGTGTGTGTGTGTAAATGACGGACAGCTGGCGGTGGATGGAAGCAAAAGCTGAAGATTGGGCTGAGTGGCATATGTCCAGCAGTGCACTACAAAAGGCTGATAATGATAAATAAATAAGTAACCATGTCGCGAAACTTTGCAAAAAAAAACTACTATAAAACCATTTTATTTAATCTAGCTTTTATTAAAATTAATAATAATTGTACTCGTTTTAGTGTTGAAATAAGGATGAGTAACTTCAGGTACTGTTTACGTGGAGCGAAAATAAAGCGACCGTGCCGGAGTATGTCGCCAGCCAATTCGCCAGTGTATTGCTGGAACAGCGCAGTATTAATTGAAAATGGCACTTTTTCCTAATCCAACAATGTTCGGCTTAATCGAAAATGTCGATTGGGAACATAGTGGAGAGCTCCTATAGAGTTTTATAGGTAGTTGACTACCGATACGCCTCGGCTTTATGGTTGTGTAGCTGTATGGTTTTTTATGGTTAACAGGCTAGGCGTTTGACCACAGCTCACCTGATGTAAAGTGGCAGTGTGGTCGAATATGGTAAACGCATCTGCATTATTAGTTGCCTGCCGGAAGATACCGTTAGGTGCCTGATTATAAATATTGAAAATCTTTACTTGCATAAAAGTTTAATTAGGATGTATTGTATAAATATAATTCTAGAGTAGAGACTGCAAATGTGTAAACTTAGCGTAGGACTGATAATAAATAATTGATTGACAGGCGTTACTTTGTGGATAATTTATTAATTAAAAAATTTAATCTTACTTAATATCTTGAACTAATTTGACATAAGCTTTAAAAATATAATTTAACAAAAATCTAATTTAAATAACCACAAGTCTTAATATCCTCTTCTCTCTGCAGTAACCACTTGCCGACAGCACTCGAAAGAAGCGCTCGAAGAGTTCCAACTTAGCGCCTTATGACTTGATGGACTGACGCTATACGCATGGCTACTGGCTGGAAGTGAAAACCCAAAGATCGTTCTAAGTGACGGGTATTAAGAGAGGCCTATGTCACGCAGTGACTACGATAGGATGTTTATATTATATAGGCATATAAATGACGTAATATAATTATGTTTTCATGTATCAGGCAATTTTATTATTGAAAAGAAAAGAACATTCCCTAAGAATGGGTAAGTAAAATCATAAAGCTTCATTAAACATCCAACAAACAACTAAACGATGAAAACTCGAAGTAATATTGTGATTATTCACGCGTGTAATTGTATTATACCTACGCATATTTTCCCTACCTGCTAATATGCTATATATTACTCATAAAATTCCCTAACTTCATTCGAGTGCTATTGAAGTAATATAATTGAGGGGTCTGTTATTATTTTACCCGAGAGTAAGGGAGAACTGTCTCAGAATCTGTCGCAGAACCAATAACCGCTGGGGTAGACGTGTTCTAGAGTGGAGACCGCGTATTGGCAAGCGTAGCGTAGGACGCCCTGAGACTCGATGGAGTGACGATATACGTAGGACAGCTGGCGGTGGATGGAAGCGAAAAGCCGAAGATCGGGCTGAGTGGCGTGTCTTGGGAGAGGCCTATGTCCAACAGTGGACTAGCATAGGCTGATGATGATGACGATGATGATGAAGGGAGAACTAATTATTAATTATAATATGTTATTTAGTGGTATAGCAATCTACGTTTTGGCCGCGGGTTTTCAGTTTCGTGTTTTTTAAAATGAAATTTTATTCCCTTTTGACACTACAAATTGATAGAATAGTTTTTTTTTTATGGTGGACAGCCTAGGTGTTTGACCACAGCTCACCTGATGTTAAGTGAAATCGTGGTCGAAGATGGTAAAGCACACCTAGCCTGGAATGAAACTGGCTCTCAAGTGAGGCTGCCGGAAAACACCGTTAGATGCTTGGCGGCAGATTTTCAACTTGAGGGTGGTAGCTAGCCAGCCGAGTACTAGAAGTACCCTACCACCATGCTATGGTTTCCTCACGATGTTTTCCTTCACCGGCAGCTCAAGCTCATTGTTGGGGTTGAACCCACGCCTTTCGGCATGCGAACCTACCGCGCTAACCACTGAGCTATCTTCGCTACAAATATAACTTTATTATACACCAAAACAACATACAAATATGAAACATAAAAATAAAAAAAAAGAAGAAGAGTAATTCGAATACAAAACATTTAAATTCTCTATCTATACAAGATTACTACTAAGATAGCGCGTAAATTTTGCATACAAAGTTTAAAAAAAGTACTACAATAAAAAAAACTATTTGAATTAATTTAATCTGTTCACTTCCATCGAAAGTCTCAAAGTAATGAGTTGACTTTGTTTTGTTACTCAAAGTTCTGTGTGTCGCTGCAATGGCAGGCGTTATCGCTTATTATCAGGAGAGCGTCTCGTACTCATTACTTGTTACATTAAAAAAAAGTTTAAAAAAAACTTGGAAATTCAAGGCTTTATAAAATGTTTACTGTTTACTTGTTTTAAAAAATACAGTTATACATACACAGTACATCACATAATACAATAGTACATCACCAAAGGATGTCAAAAATGAAAATACACAGAATAATGAATAACACAGTAGTACATTACGACTTTGTTGCCCGGTGCAAGCGAATATGTTCTTTCTTATTTTAAGATACAAGACATTTATTGCTTCCATACACAGTATTTATTTACATAATCGTGTAATAAATTATGAATAATTACGAAGAACGTTGATCTCCACACTAGGATACCCTGAGATCATCAAACATCGGTGGTTAAAAATTACGTGTTGGCACTGCAATCAGAATATTTTTAGAGAATTACCCACACAAAAATTAAGCAATATAAATATTATTTACATTCATGTGTGTGAGTGTGTCTGTATAAATAGTAAACGCGTTTAGACAGATAGTGTGCAGCAATTTACTTCTGAGCAGATCTTGTTACTTTTTTAAGAAGAAGGAATTTCTCCATATTGCATAAACAAAATTAACAAAAGAGTAAAGATTATGCTATAGCTAAATTACATATGTGCCTACAGCCAATTTCTGCAGACAACTTTTCAAAGGATTTTAAGCATCAAAATTGCCATAATTTATCAAGTTTTGCCCTCATTTTGACAACCACTCACATTCCCGCAGAGTATATTTCCATTCGGGAAACTGTCACAAAACTTGGCGTTACATTCATCAAAAACATTGTCAAAGAACAAAGAGGCATCCCGCAGATGCGACGCTGCGATGTAGGCACTAGCACAGATTATGACAGAGAGAACTATGAATAAACTTGAGAGCCAGTTCCATTCCAGGCTAGGTGTGCTTTACCATCTTCGACCACACCTTCACTTAACATCAGGTGAGCTGTGGTCAAACACCTGGCCTGTCAACCATTAAAAAAAAAAAATACAAAAATAAAATATGTAAAAAGTCTTGTACGACATTGATCGCTTTAGCCCAGTGTATATAATTATGTACTTACTCGTATATTTAAGTGCCCAATGTTTTAGCTGGAGTAAATGTACTAGGTGAGCCTCATTAAATTTAAAAAAGTAATTAGATATTACAACACAGACGCTAACAGATTTTAAACCGATTTTATAAAGGAAAAACGTTTCGATATTTTATGGAAGAGAGAGTGTTTTTTAGCACGACTTACATGATGCTAAGTGACGGTATAGGTGAATATGGTAAACACAACTAGTCTGGAATAGGAACTGCCTTTAAAGCCAGGTAGCCGGTAGACACCGTTAGCCGTTTACCGATCTCAATGGCGTGGTACATTTTCCTACAAATTACACATCTGTTATTTTTTAATCTGCGTGTTCCAGGCCAGGTTCGTGCTTCACTGAAGCTTTTTGTCAAAGTGCGCTCAAACACCAGACTCTTTTGTACTTGGACAGTTTTCAGCTTTTACAATAATCTTCAACTCTTCTAACTCAGCACAATGTATGCGAATGACGTTGACTCTCTGCGGTCCTTCTCTCTCTATTTCATAATCTTTGAAGGATGCTTGACTTAATTTCAGATAAATGGTGTAAATTGTTTGAACTGTTTAAAAAGGGGAAACATAAGTAGCGTTTGCAAAACTTTGTTTGCGGCGCTTTAAATCATAATTATTATAGAAAAATGAGCTTTAAAGCATAATGGAGACCTTTTTTTTTATTTTGAATAATTTCGTGTTTGACCACACGCTGCCTGATGTGAAGCAGTAGTGTAGTCTAAAATGGAGCACGTTTACCTAGAAGAAATCTATTTACTCTAGATTTGAAGACACCCATATTGTACCTAATAGAGAACACAAACTCTGGCAGAGAGTTCCACAACCTCGCTGTGCAAATAAAAGACGTAGAATTAAAACGATTTGTGCATACATGGGAAACATTTACTATGTACGGATGACGTTTTGGTCGCGTTTGTCTGGCCGTCCGGTAGTAGAAAAGGGCAGGGGGAACCAATTAAAGTGCACACTCTCCGAAATGTATCCGGTGGAAAAACATTGAGTGTTTTATTAAATATAAAACTCTGATACTCGACTTAAATTGGTGAACTGGAAAAATTAATTGGGTGAAAAATCCAATACATCATTTTCTATGTATTGTCTTAAGAAGCTATAATTGTAATGCATGAGGAAAATTAATAACCGCATATTTTGCAAAATTTACATCATTATTCCGAGAATACACTGACAGATGTGTGAATGATGGTGTTAATTATGGTTAATAATAGACGTATGACAGTTAGCACCTATTTGTTTATTGATATTGTGCCTTGTTTCTTGCTTGAAAATCTTATCTCAAAGTTAGCTGACGTTAGTTGATGATGCATTTAATTGATTGATTTGGGGAACTTTACTTTGCGGAAATTTTCGTTTATACGTTTAGGCTTACAACTAGAATAATGATTTAATTTAAAAAGCAATTATATTATTAACTAGCTGCGCCCCCCGGTGTTACCCACTATATGTTTTCGGGATAAAAAGTAGCCTATGTTCTAATCCAGGGTCTCGGCTACCTCCAAACCCAATTTCATCCAAATCCGTTCAGTAGTTTTTGCGTGAAAGAGTAACAAACATCCATCCATCCATCCAAACTTTCACATTTATAATATTAGTGGAATGACCTGTAACAATTTATAAAATTGAAAACGTTTAATTTTTAAATAATATTAGTATCAATTTTCTAAAGACACGCCACTCAACCCGATCTTCGCTTCCATCCATCGCCAGCTGTCCTACTTATATCGTCACTCCATCGAGCCTCAGGGCATGCTACGCTACGTTTGCCAACTCACGGTCTACATTCTAGAACACGGTTACCCCAGCGGTTATCGGTTCTGCGACAGATATGTCCACCCCACTGGCACGTCAGTCTACTAATTACACTGAGCTATCTCTGTGAATTTATTTCTCTGGCGGATTACATGAAACAAAAATTTATTAAAATATTGTATTAAAAAATGCAAATTAATATAAGTCAGACAATTTATCATCTTAACTTGGTGTTAAATTTCAACAAGCTCTTCAAAATACCGTACTAAGCAGAAAAATAAGAAAGGCGTTGCGTATGTACGCTTTATCGTGCCCTTTGCTGACTACCATAAAGGGTTAACAGTCTACTGCGTAGAGGGGAGGGTGCTGCGGGGCGTAAATAAAAAAAAACAGCATCAACAGTACTTGTTTGAAACGTTTTGTATTTGACGTGGGTCGGATCAAGAGTCAATTTGTTAGCGTTAAATTCTGGCGCTGACGTTAGGGCAGCTTCATATCTCGTAAACATTATCGGCGGTACAAAATCAGCATATTCTTATAGCAGTACGAGCCACCAGTTTCGGTTTAAAGAGTACTGTTATGACAAGCCATCTAATGTCTCAAAGTAATCAGCGCCAAAGCAGCGATGCGAAAATGCAGTTCACAAATAAAATGATCTATCGATGCCAATTGTGTTTTTTCACCAAAGGTACATCCAAACGCTGCCAAACCCATCCAGCATCGAACCTCGTTATTCACTGCATTTTCATAACCAAACTACACAACTATCAATGCTACTTTAAAAACAATTTTGAACCTTTACTGTTTGTTTATAAAGTCTACAAATCGACTGTGTTAGTGATATGCTATTATTTTCAGATGACCGTATAAAATGGACGACAGGGTTTTTTTGACGCGAGTGTAAATCATACCGATACGGACCGAAAGCTATCAAGTTGATAGATGAGTAGAAATGGAGCCTAAAACGTGGAGGGCTGTTTTGAAGTATGAGATGAGTAAAATATCTGATATAACAAAACATGAGACGTTATAAATAAGTGTAAGCTTTGCAAAATGTAAGTAGAATTTATCGTAAAGATGTATGAAATGATGATGTTTGTTACCATAAACTTGTAATGAAAATAACGCAACGTTTTCCTAATGGTGAGAGATAATTCCTGCCCATTATCGTTGCAGAAGTACCCAGAATTTTGAGTGACAAAACAATGTTATCGGCGATAAATATAAAATACTCTCTATATTTTGGCCGAAAAATTGTTTTTACAATCTGAAGATAATTTTATAAATGTTAGTTATTATTACATTCCGTCCCGTTCGTCACTATTTTTGCTTCTCCCCCTCAAATACGCAAACCACCTTTCTACGGTAACTCCTCACCATACCCTACTAAAAGCTTTAGAAGACATCTTCGAATAAAAACTGTTAATTATAGTTGTCATAACGGTTCTTCGATTAAAAGTTACTAACTGGTTCAAGAACAAAATATATACAAGTACATAAATGTATAAACAAATTAAATTCGTTTTTGATAATGACGAAATTAGTCAGCAGATCGGCATTGGACACGTGAAGGATTAAGATAATGATAAAGCTATCATAATTATTAAAGAACATGGTAAATATTTTAAATTGAAACTCCTGAAACGGTACTCTTGTTTTAAGAGTGGTTAGTAACCGTTTTTTCTTAACACTAATAAAATGTCCTTAAACATATTGCTAACTATATAATGTTCAAAAGTGAAACATGTTTTTTCTTTATTTCACTTTGTTATATTAGCATTAGTTAATATAAATAAATTAACATCTTGTTTTCGCATGATTCACGTTTCTATTTACGAAGTTCACAATGGACATAAAAGTTTCTCTATTGGGGAATAAACTCTATATCCAATCGTTTTCTAGCTATTCGAGCCAATTCCGCAACCCTACAGCGAACAAAAGGACTCCCTGATTATTTCCCTACATTGTGCATGTGCAATACACCAGTGGAATTCCTGGATGCTTAGAAATCCTTCACGAGTTGACGTTAGGGTGAATGAAACAAGAATTTAGATGCGGAAAAGGGGACTAACCCTTGACCAGTACAGAAAATTCAGTACTACTATCTGCTCGCAAGTATCAACTTAATTTTACATAAAAAGTAAATTCCTTTATTAATTATTTTTCAATTTCTAGGGTTGCTTGTATGAGGTATTGAGTGTGTTGTAACATTTTATACAGTAATATAGTAGCGCTCGGTTTTTGCCCCCCAATTTGTTTTGTTTTTTTTTTTAATGTAATTATACCAACGAGACGCTCTCCTGATGGTAAGAGATAACGCTTTTCAATGATCTTTGCAGCGGTACACAGAGAAAACAAAGTCCAAGGCATCGCAGTTTTAGCGCTCATTACTTTGAGACATTCGATGGTTAGTCTCAACAGCCCAGTAATTTCACTAGCTGCAGTACCCTTCAAATCGGAACACAGTAATGTTTACACGCTATTACTTGGCGGCAGAATATCTAGTATTGTGGTGGTACCTATCTAGACAACCTTCTACTAAATAGGTGCATTGTGCAAAGAGGTATGTAAAAAATGTACAAATAAACATACAAGCAACGATATATACCAACAGTTCCATCGATAAAACTGCGATTACTCAACCACACAGTCTGAAGTACAAATCGAAATAGTACATCACTAATTCCAGATGGAAATCTTGGACTTCTTCGGCCAATACTTTGAATTCCCAAGCGGGCTACCATCGGAATCGAATCGGAATGACTACTGAATATCGAATAACAGCCGATAATATAAATTTAGATTGTATTTCGAAATTGGACGTTTATCAAAATTCGCGTTTCAACTTCGGTATTTATTCGATATAATCTTTGTGAGTTTGATTGCAGACAATTTTCTTGATCGGATAAAGTGCCTTATCTCATATCTAAACTTAAAACAAGAATATACGTTTACCATTAAGATACAATAAATAAAGTTTATTACGCGACTGCCAAAGAAGCAGTGTAATATTTTCAGGGTTTATCGGGCTATCGTTAAAATCCGTACATCATCCCGAGTGACACATTTGTAATCATTTTTTGAAAAAAAAAACATTCATGATTTTTCATTCGTTTTTTTTAAATTTTCTTCATTAAGCTTATTTTCAAATTAATATTTAATATTGAGTACTACATAGTAACATAATTAATGTAAATTTTTGGGTGTTTGTAACTTAATCACGCATAAACGGCTTAAAGGATTTGGATGCAATTTGATTTGCATACAGATTGTTTATTACTTGGATTAACACATGATACTTTTATCCCGGAAAAATGTCAAGTTTCTGTAGGATTGTCAAAATGGACTACAAGACGTATACACTTGAAATTTGTATCAAATACATATCTAATCACTTACACGCATAAAGCATTTTTTTTCTCTGCCTATAGCGTAAGTATCATGATGGATGAAATAATTGTTTCTATTTTATTTTTTACTTTCATTCCCCTCTGGATCAATTTCTAAAGTTAACGCCGACAAAGTCGCGAACAGAAGCTATGAAAAAAATAAATGAAACTAAATATTTTTCTAAAGTAAATTATTGAAATGTATTTTGCTGTGATTTGGTAAGAAGTGTATGCTTCCTACATTGGTGAATACTTTGTAATAAAATAAAACAAAACAGCTCTACATTGATAAAGTATTTATTCGTAGAACCTACAGTAAACAATTTCTATTTTCAATTAATCAGTGCAGAGGTTGGCAGTCTCGGTTGAGGTAACCTGCAGTGTCCAATCCCTAGTGGCTCACCACATCCAGGGTTACCCCTTACCTACGCACCCTTACCGTTAAATAATTCTGCAGCTTCTGTTAATCGAGGGGCTTTGATTGAATCTCTCAAGCTATTGAGATATTTTTAGTTGTTTTCTGAGTATTTCATATAACAAACTGCATTAAAAAGGAGCAGATTTGTTTTATGTATGCGTTTTGGTGAGTCTGTTTCAAATCTGCATCATCTAAATCTACTCTGCCCATTCTTCTATCATACTGCCTGGAGTTCTAAAAAGCTTTATAATTTCATCATCGTTGTACCAAAAACATAAAAAAGGGTTGTTACCACTTTCGTCATAAGTACAGCAAAACAATAGAATTTGCTTCCCGAGTGGGTGTTCCCTGTAGTTACGATATGGGTGCATTCAAGTCGCGATTGAAGAAGTTTTTTCTTGTCTCTCCAGACATACCGGCTAGCTGAAATTCCACCTTTTTGATCATGAATTTTGATTAAATCTGATATAGAAATGTGTGTTAGAATATATGAAGATAATGATGCAAACTTTTTGGAATTTAAAAAATCCGGAATACACAAACTTCTATACTACAGACATTAAAATTCTCAAGTTAAAAATATTATAGGAAAATAAGATAAATAAAATATTTATTGTTTTACTTATATTGTTTTATTTATTGTACAGAGAAATTTAATAAAAACAAAACGTAACATCGATAGATAAATAATCTTATTTGTCATTTAAAACAAATGAAAAATATCAAAGTGTTTTACAATGAGGTCCCTAGCATTCCAAAAAGACTTAATTAACTCAAAGGGCGTTCACTTCCTCTTTCTACACAGTCAAAATGTTAATTCACCGGAAATTAAAGTTGTTTCAACTTGTTTCCTTGTGGGCATGACTCCTTTGCTATATCTGCGTACTCATGAATAAAGTAGGCTGATTTTTGTATTCCTTAAATATGTTCACACCATATGAGGTAAAATAATGAGGAAAGATAAAACTAACCAATATGGTCTGGTAGGTACCGCTACAGAATAAAAAATAGTAGAGATAAATAACGTTGCGAAGAAAATTAATGGATTACGACTTCTTGGTCCTACAATTTTGCTTGACAAACGGGAACTACACGCATACAAATATCTTGAGGACTGTTAACAGAAACGAGGAATAACCATGTTGCCGCATTGTATTATATACCAAAACTTCTATAGCCACGTTTAGTGATTTTTTGATCCAGGCAAAAACACTGCTTTCACGTTACCTGTCATCACCATGACTGCCTTTTTTATGAGTGCTTATGTATTCAGTGTCTAGTCACTAACATTGTAAAATTGGCAGTCATGCTGAGATGGGCCCATTGGAAATAAGTTGATTCTTTTCTTTTTAATTATCCTTATCTTGTGTTTACCGTAGCATCAGATATGATACCGTTGACCAGTAGCATTACTGTAAAAGTACATCTATTCCAAAATTACAGAGCTGTATACCATTGAGCGTTTCAAAGTCTTATGACTTTGAAACGCTCAATGGTAGAGCTTAAAAAACCTCAAAGATATTTATATATCTTTGAGGTTTTTTAAATTAACAAATAAACTTGCATTTGTTAACCATCTCGCCTGATATGTGGTTAAAGATAGAACACACTTGCATAGATGAAACAAATTTAATCGCGACTTGCTACACAGCCTGTAGCTATCGGGAAATTACTCGAGCAGCGCATTCTAATTTTACAGTTATCAGTTTAAACGTGTTCAAGTTTTCTTTTTAGTACTTCTAGGGGTTTCTAGTTATTATGACTATAAAATAGGCGAATTATGATGTTATCTCTTCATTAACACACTGTTAATTTAACGAAATTATAATATTAAACAAAATTTATTACGTTGCTATCAGTTTGGGAACAAAACAGATTACGGTTAGATAGACCATGCATAATGAAGTTGTTCACGCTGTGGTGCAACTGAATCCATACGAGGTAGGTATGATTAAATGACAAAATTGCGGCAGTACACGTAACAGCAATTTAAGCTCTCGAGGTTAAATCAGTTTCTGAACTTGAGAGTAGCAATGAGAAGAGAATAACGTGAAAAAGAGAATGAATTTTGAATTGAAGAACTGAATTTTTTGTATAAATTTTGGAAATAGTATAATTTAAGGTCTTTTTTATTACGTGAAAAACAGTCTGAATTTAGTAAATACAAGTATTAATGTAGAATGTTCATGAAGTTATGACAACGTTGATTGTAATATTGGTTTAGTTTGAGTTAGTCATAAACTGCACTTTAGGGGTATCTATTGATGTTACGCGAATAATCTGTTGACCGATAGTAAATCTAGAATAACTATAGGTTAATCTTATCAGTGACTCACAATGGCGTTTTATTGTACGTGTACGTAGTGTTTATGGAAAGAGCAATGTGTTTAAATTTACAGTTATAGGAAATGCAATAAGTTAAATAAATAAATAATAAATATCGTAGGACTATACACACAGCGCCATCTGGCCCCAAACTAAGCAGAACTTGTGCGATGGAAGTCAGATAACTGATAGAATACATAAATACTTTTTTTTTTGTAAATACATACTTATAATACATACAGAACACCCAGACACAGAACAAACATTTGTTTGTTCACAAAATGTTTGGCCTGAGTGGGAATCGAACCCACGCCCTACAGCTCTCAAGGCAGATGTACTACCAATGAGCCAACGGGGCTGTCCAAATTATCCAAATAAGTTATATCAAGTGACATTATCTTTGTCAGTTAGTTGTGATTATGTGTGTTGTATATATATATTTTATATAAATAAAGTGTTTTACATATATTTTAGTGAGATTGAAATGCCTAAAAGATAATTTATTATCATAAACGAGATTTTACTCTTATCTGTGAATTATTAGATAGTGAATAGTTAACTTATTTAGATACTTATTAATACCTGCTTTAATAATTGAAATCACAAAGACAGTTTATATAGGTAAGTTATTTTCTTCATGTTAAATTCATCGGGTAAAATTATGTTATCTATATAAACGTGGAACTAATATCGCCCTTGTGGCAGACCGCGTTTTCATAGTCTGGCTGGCTAAGTTACAAGCTGGCAACATCTGCTTTTAATTGATTAAAGGTGTCTAACTTAGTCACTTGTATAGTAATTTGAATTTCATTTATTTTATGCATAAACTTTTGAGAAACTATACTAAATCTTTGCTTAGTTCAATTATAAGCTCAAACTTTAGATAAGTGCTTATTATATCTTGATTACGCTCATCAATTATAAGTTGAGACTAAAATACGTATTAACCTAAATGCTTGCACAAAGTAAAAGTTTAGCCACTTCAAAAACTGACAATATAGACTATAATAGATACTAGTCTAATAATGTTAACATTAGGTTCAATTAAGTGCATTTCGCAAAACAACGCCAAACAATTTCTTATCTTAATTTATTCCAACAAGGATTATCATGTGACATACTCGTACTTACGAGATCAAAACAGATAATGGTGGTATGAATGGTAACAGGATTAAGCATAGATTATTCACTCCGATTGAAATTATTACCTAAATCTAATCCCATACTGTATGTATAGGGGTCAGTTAATTAAATTTTGAGACTGTCTAGTATTTCAGCTATGGACTAGGGAGGTATGTACATGAATTTGAATATACTCGTATTTACTAAAAGCGTTACTATATCACATGAAAATGAACAAGCTGAAGACATGTGTGTTAACATCGTTTGCGTAGTTTCACTATTTTTCTGTTTGTTTGATTGTCTGCTATTTGATATGTGGTGATGTCTTTTCGTGTTGTTTACACAACTCCGTAGAAGTTTCTAGTAAAAACATAATTTTACTGACCAGATCAGAGGGCATGATAACACTCGATCATGACTTACTTTGTGTGACTTTGACTGTGGTATAGATTTATTTCGTTTGATTTGTCATAAAAACACGACACTGGTAAAATTTATAAAGTAAAATTTAAAATTAAAAATCAAAAACAAAGAATGAGAAGATTTAATGTTTTTTTCTCCAGGTAATAGAATTTGGTCATTCTATGAAATGATGTATCGTATAAACTAATAGTTTTTACGATAGTTTATCTTCACATAATAAGTTTCTTATACATTATCCTGATGTTTCATTAGTGCTCCTGGCTCCATTTCTACAGCTAAGTAATTTAACGCCACCGCCGTACTAGTGTCGTTCACAATGATATATCCTTTGTACCGAGACCAAAGCGCCGACGACCGTCGACGTATGGATGCTATCTCGGATTACTGCTCAACCCTATTATTTTATGTACTACTATTGTGTTGTTACTTTTAATTACTCTTTGATTAGCCCGCTTTCTGCAGTGATGTTTACAAATAGGATTTGCACCAGATTCAAATGAACTATTGTCATATAACTTTTGACTGACCTCATTTTTAATAGGTAAATATGAAACAAATTTCATTAAAACGTGTATTTAGATGATTAAAAATGATAATGTGGTACAAAACTTTAATTTATTAACAGCAACACTTTATTCATTAAGTTTACCAAACATCGATAACACTAAAATGTCAATACATTTTTTCAATGCCGTGGATAGAGATGACCTATAAATAAGTAATAAAATATCGATATTATTCTTTACTGTATCATGTATAATTAAAGTGGAAACTACTGTATCGCTTTTATAAATGAGAGCCAGTTCCATTCCAGGCGTGGTGTGCTTTACCATCTTCGACCACACCATCACTTAACATCAGGTGAGCTGTGGTCAAACACCTAGCCTGTCAACCATTAAAAAAACCGTTCTGTTTTTAGAGGTCCTGTTCCATTTGACGTAAAATTTTGTTTAACAAATTGAAATATGTAATACCTGCCTAAATGTTTCGTATTATATCCAACTTATTATTTATATTTCGAAATGTTTTTTTACAAAAAAAAAAACAATTAAAAATATATAAATATATATCGTAGGACTATACACACGGCGCCATCTGGCCCCAAACTAAGCAGAGCTTGTGTGATGGAAGACAGATAACTGATAGAATACATAAATACTTATGCGGGCATATTTTTTTATGTACCAAAATGGCATGTTTTTTCCCAGCTTTGCTTAGTTTGGGGTCAAATGGCGCTTTGTGTAATGTCCTTCGATATTTATTTATTCACTTTATTTATACTCGTATATATGTACCTACATAGATTAACGTTCATTTTGACAGAATCGTGGACCATTTAGAAATCAATCCAGATATTCAAATTTCATTATACCTCTGTCCAGGTCGACTAGGACGTGATTAAATTCGACATCTCTGGTGTATGAGACAAAAATACAAATGTGACATACAAGCCACACATTCGCAGGTCATACTCGCAGAATGTTCATTTATTGCGTTTTTTATATGTTCTATACACCAAAAGTTTGTTAGAAAATTATAAACGAGTGGAACAATGCGAAAAATAATCTTTCATAATATTCAGTTTTCGTCACCCCAATCGAAGGGGATTGAAAGCCAAAGCATAGACTGGCTATTATCGGCATAAGTCAATTCCATTCTGAAGCCCAGCTAAATTAATATTCATGAAATACTAATCTTTATCGTTCATTTCGCACCATTAAACGATCGAGCGTGGAGGCTTATAAATCAACTACAGTTGCAGGGATTCGGTCTGGAGTCTGTAGATTCTGTTAGGTAGGCATATTTTGGAATAATTTAACTCTATTGTCAGTTTTATGAATGTTGGGTACTTTGAGATTCTTGGGTACAGCGCATACAATTTTTCTTCATAATGTGTTGTAAGTACCTATTATCGGGTGCAATCGGGTGGACATGGATATCACTGGACCGGGATGAAAGGCGTACAAGAAGAGAAGCCTATGCTCAGCAGTAGGCAATTACGAGCGGACAATGATGATGATGATTATTTGTTGCGTAGGTACTTTCAACGTTTATAGCTGAAAATAACGTAATAAACGTTATTTATTAAACGGTTTACTGGATATTGTTGAAGTTTTTATTATCAGTTATTATTTTAAACTGTTTTTTATGCAAATTACGGTGTGTTCCGGCAGCCTCACTTGAGAGCCAGTTTCATTCCAGACTAGGTGTGTTTGCTATCTTTGACCACACCTTCAGTTAACATCAGGTGAGCTGTGGCCAAACACCTAGCCTGTCTACCACAAAAAAAATTAATAAGTGCGTCAATTTATTATTCTTTATTTTACATGTCAGGATATACGTCTATCTTGTTACTTCATTTGGTAGTAAATCTGCTTCAAGTGCTGTAGGACGTGGGTTCGATTCCTATTCAGGACGATCATTTGTACGACAAGGATATAGATGTTTGTTACATCTGGGTGTTCTAAATAAAAAAAAAAATATGCATTTTTTCAGAGTTGTCTGGTTACCTGGTTACAAACTTTGCTTAGTTTGGGGCTAGATGGCGCTGCGTGAAAAGCCTTGAATTCGTCTTACTATTAATTTACATAAAAAAATATATAAATAAGTACCTACTCTTATTTTTGAAAACTTCTTTTAACTGTTTGTCAGGTCGTATTTCCTTCATAATCAGTTTTGTCCCGCGTTACGGATCCATGGCCAGTTTAAAATCATTAACTACGACAAAAGGCTAAATTACCTTCCCTTTGTGGATGACAATTTTATCTATCCGGACCGCTGGACCGTACCTTATGATAATCTGATTGTAGGGGCGGCTCTAAGTGGGACTTTTACGTCTGACTTCGAGAATGAAGTTGGAAGTAAGAAAGTTTTGCGGAAAAAGGAAAAATATTTTGAAATAAGTCAGAAAGTTTGTTCATATTGTTGAAATAAAGTAAGCATAAAGCAAAAGGTTTCCATAACACTTATCATAATTATAAGTTATGGTAAAATACAGTAAAATGAGTCTTAGTCATAGTCGAAGTTGCGTAAACTAAGTCACAATCAAGTCAATGGTGGCTTTAATTTACTAGAAGCTTCAACAGAGTTTTTGAAGCAACATTTTTCACTTAATTATATCATTTGCCCACACTCATGTGATTAAGTACTTTTCTATCACTATTTTTGTACATAAACAGGCAAAACTATAGATCCGTGGGGGTCGGCCGCTCTTGAATTATATCGGAACCTTTTCAAACGAGGAGGATTATTAGCATTAGAGCATTAGAGGAAGCTACACCAGAGGAGGTGACCAGAATGCTGGTATCTACTTTGGTCAAAAGCTAAGCATTGCCATCCAGCGTGGCAATGCTGTCAGCTTTCGGGTCACATATCCCTCCTCTGACGGACTTTTAGATACAGTTTTTTATACAAAAATAGTTGAATTTAAGATATTTCATTTTGTTCAATAATTTTTTGTCGTCTAGAGTTAAACAGTGGAAACAACACAAGATTTGGAAAATAATACAACGCTGTAACATGACTAACTGTATGACTGTTTTAACTTTGGTTTTATCAATAGAATATTGCATTGTATGATTTTTCCACGTTTTGACAAAAATATTTCTCTTCGTCTTTGTTTTTGGCGTAGCACTTTCTGAATTAGCCAGTATCAAGTGTTTCAATACTTTGAAGTATTTTAAGAAAATAGTAAGTTCAAGCAGTCTAAGTCACAGTCAACAAAAACAAAGTAGCAAAATCAACAACAACAAAGTAAAAAAAAATCTTAATCGAGTTCTGTCGTGTCCTTATAAAGTAAAACGGCTGTAAGCTTTGATGGCATTTTGGAAGGTACACGAAAATTCTAGTTTCACTGCATTATTTATCACTATTTTCATTCGAAAAAACGTTCGGAGAATAACGTAATATGATGACATAATTTTTCCATATTTCCACCAAACCTCCGTAAAATATTTGCATGGAGGAAAGAGTTATCGCATGAAGTGACCAGGAAAACATATGCTGGTGAAAGGGACTTCGTAAATTAGTCATATAATTTATAAATAGGTGGTTTTCCTTGAAATAAGGATACAAAGTAAACTAAGTAGCCACCACAAACCACAACGCGTCATGCAATGAATACATATTAGGTTGCTTTTGAATATATCACACACTCACTATGCGATAAATATCCTTAATAGAAGGTCGCTCATGTAAGTAACATCGCAGTATCGTATATTACTAGATGTAGTGTTAAGCATTACTTTCCAATTTAAAGGATGCTGCAGTTAACAAAATAATAGGGCTATTAAGATTACTTTTAAAATATGATGGCTAACCATCATATTTTAAAAGTAATGAATACCCAAGCAGCTTTGCCGTAGACTTATTCCACGAGACACTTAATAATCTAAAATACCTGATACTGGCGATATACTCAAAGTAATGCCTAAAACAACGAAAAAAAAAACTTAAGAAAAAAATAATAGATAGATCTAATCTACTTTTAAAAACTTTAGAACTGACACAATTTACGAACATGCCATCGTCAAAAAGAAAATAGAACTTTTCGTTATAGTAAACAAATTATAACAACCGTGCCTTTCTTTGAAGATCTTTGACATTACTACAAACTAAATGTATTAAAAACTCAAATTAAACCGTTCGATTCTACCTTCATTGTACTAACTTCTAAACCCACTTGGGCAGCAACCAAGTGGGTGTTCCTTGACAGATAATTTAATTTTGTAAATAATTGTTAACTTATTGCATTTTGTCGTCACCTATAACTGCTACCACATCTAGTTTTGTTTTTTTTTGTGTTGATGACCGCCATTATTGTTGTGATGTGTATAGTGTTGGTGATCTAAATAAATAAATAAATAAATAGATACAATCTGGATCGGTTTCTTCTAGGCGAGCGTGCTCCACCATACGGCCAGAACAATACATGGCGAGGATGGAATTGGGCTCAATGTGTTTATGCCTGACTAAACATTTACAATAAGTATGTTTATAAAGGCTTTCTCCATTATTCAAACTATGAAATACCAAAGCGAGCAATATCGCTGCGTGACAGGCTCTGTCTGCATAACTCAATATCAAAACTATTCGCCATATCACCATGAAGCTGGAGTGTACAGACACCCTAACGATCCTGGTCGTTATCTTATATGGAAGCTGAGAAATCCAAGTACACGATGAGAAATTAAATTTTAATACAGGACCAAATTGAATTCCTGCACCAGTCTGCTTGTAACGATTTTGATATGAATAGCTTTCCTTAGCCTTTTAGAAGATTTAGACATTTTTCGAGGCCAAATAGTTATCAATGCAACAGTTGATTTAAAAAAAATATTCTAGGTTAAATAAATTTCGAAAAACACTTGATACTGACCTAACCTAACCAAATCAGGTAAGTGATTAAATACTTTTTTAAATACTATGTTGTAATCGATACTGAACACCCAGACACAGAATAAATGTTTACTTTCGTTACAAAATTGTTTGCCCTGGTTGGAAATCGAACCCACGCACAGCTCTTGAAGCGCGATTATTTTTTTATTTATTGAGGCTTTACATTAGCAACTACAATATAGAATACACCAAATTATTTACTTAATCAATGCTAAACGCGTTGCTTTTTCAAAAATTAAATTAAAAAAAAATTAAATATTTCAATAAAAATTAAAATTGAAATTAAAACCAAAATCAATTATCAAATAAGGTACAGCATAGTAACTTACATCATAAAAGTCACTAGAATTCGTTTGATTTAGATTCTGTCCAGGATTGTGAAAGTTATCTACTAACGACAACTTTAAATAAAAAACAAGTGTACCTAGTTTAGGCGAAATATTAATAAATCAATTAAAATTATAAATGGTAATTTGTGACCGTTTTTGTCGACTGTCGATTGTAATATATTTCTTATATTTACCGTTTAATTCGGTAAACTACTAATTTAATTTCCTTTAATAGGTAAATGAAAGATAAAAGAAGAATGTTTTCGAGTATTAACAAATGTGTAGGAACATCTCTTGAATCATGCTCCACTGAATATTCAGATAGCAGAATAGAGAAGAGATAGAAATAGCAGATAGCAGTTAGTATGTAGCAGATTTGCTACTTACAATATTGTGAGTAGCAAATCTGCTAATGGTCTGTTAGGGTTGCAAATTTCCACAACCCTATACTGTCGAAACTATTCTTAAGAAATGTCTCTCATAAATTGTTATATTAAAACTCCACCGCTTTAACTTTAACAAATGTATTGTGAGGGAATTCTTTACAGTGAAACTTGGACCGTTTCGCAGTTATAATTAATGGCTAAAGACGGTTTCATTTTGGGGCCAAAACAAAAAGATAATTGTGCTCAATTAATTTCGGCTCCCTGCAAATGAGAGCGGATTCCCTTTGCGTTCGCTACATTCATTTAAAGCTCTTATTGGTTTTAGGCAATGTTTAGATCGTCCGATTTGTTTTGTATCTGGAATAATAGATTATGTAATAAAATCGGAGATTAGAAGAATTATGTTTCAGATTATTATTAATAAACTACTTATGACAAAGGACAAAGATACTAAAGCGACACTAATTTAACGCACGTATAGTGGCCAGTAATGTTAAAAATGTAAAATAATAGAACAGCGGTTAGAACGGTCAGTTCACTCGCCGAAAGTTTTACTAAGGAGAACCAACCATTAAGACACCTCAGCACACCTTATCTGGAATGGAACTGGCTCTTAAGTAATGCTGCCGGAATACACCGTTACCTTGGCGGCATATTTTCAACTTGAGAGTGGTTGCAACCCAGCCAAGAACCAGAAAATAGGCTAGCACCATGCTATGGTTTCCTCACGACGTATTTCTTTATCAGCACCTCAAGTTCATTGTTGGTCGCTCTTCGGCGTGTAAACTGAGCACGCTGACTCCTGAACTATCATCCCTACAAATAACAGTACAATATGGCGTCATGATATTTCCACGTTACCACCAAAACTCCATTTAACTTTTGTGTGCTTTAGAATTCCAGTTATTATCAAAATATGTCCGATTTAGTCCATTATTGCCATTTCTTACAAAGTTTCTTATAAGTCAAAGTCTTATTAGGTAGCCGCGAAGAGTTGGAACTACAGTTAGTCTGTAATGTTTTTCTCTTTTTTACTTCAGGCTGCCCTCTGCGCCGACTACAGCGTCCCAGTAGACTGCGTGTCAGCAGGACAACCCGCACCAAGGCCCAGCTCCTTCCATGAAATCTCTACTCCAAAGGTAACGTATTAAAAAAAAACAAATTATTTATTTACAATGACAGGTATAACAAAGGAACGGTTCGAATCTACGTTCATTGTACGAACCACTAAACAATGGAATTTGCTGCCCGAGTGGGCTGTCCCTGATAAATACAATCTGGGTGCCTTTAAGTCGCGAGTGAATCTAGGTGGGCGTGGTCCGACGTAGACCGCATCTTCGCTTAACATCAGGCGAGTTGGCGGTCAAACACCTGGCTTGTCAACAGTAAAAGTAACTCCACGTCATCGATCACAAAGATAAGACTTAAATAGAAGTTAAGTATCTCAGGTCTGCCCGGAGCTTATCAGAAGCATTTTGTGCAGTAAGCATTAATAGAGCATTAGGTATTAGGCATTAGTAGGCATTATTTTGAACAAGTTTTACATCACCCAGTACCAAATAGTGACAATTTACGTACGTTATGTAGCGATAACTAGTTATCAATGCCGCCAAGCATCTAATGACGTATTCCGGCTCCCTCACTTGAGAATCAGTTCCATTCCAGATAAGGTGTGTTAACCATCTTCAACCACACCGACAACATCAGGTAACATCAGGTGAGCTGTGGTCAAACACCAAGCTAGTCAAACATAAAAAAGTAAAGAAACTTGATAGCAGTCATCTAGTAAAATAAAAAAAAAATGGGTGACTCAAAGTGTATTCTGTTTCAAGGAAATGATAATAAATAAATAAATAAATAAATATCGTAGGACTATACACACAGCGCCATCTGGCCCCAAACTAAGCAGAGCTTGTGTGATGGAAGTCAGATAACTGATAGAATACATAAATACTTTTTTTTTTGATAATATCAAATATTATCACAAATTCTCGAAGTGGGGCTGGATTTCCTAATTTCAGTTATCTCTACCGCAACTGTAACAACAACAAAACAAGTGCAATCATTATCATTTGATTGAAGATTAAGATTATTTTTTATCGCTAATGAGTTTATGATGAAATTATTTATAATAGCTGAAAACAAGTTAAAAACAAAGTTACGTAAAGGTTAACGCATTATGCTTTAGTGACAAGGCTTTTTTTATTGTTAAGTAGAGATACGAACAAAATGCTCTTCTGATAGGGAGATATCTTCTGCCCATGGCCATTGCACAGCAAAAAAACAAAGGCTAGCGAATTGCTGCTTTCGTGTTCATTACTTTTAAACGTTTCAGGGTTAGTCTCAATAACCCTGAAATGTTGCTACCTGCAGTTTTTTTTTTAAATAATTGACAGGCTAGATTTTTTACCACAGCTCATCTGATGTTAAAAAAATATAGCTTGTTGTATTAACTCATAGTTGCGATTTGAACTTGCGCCCTTTGGCGTAAAGTACCCAATTATAAGCGCAAGTGTAGAAAAGTCAAGTAATGTGGTGAAACATGACTTTTCGTGTTGTTTCCGAAACTCCATAGAAGTTTATAGTAAAGTAAAGTCGCCTCTACTTTACTAAAGCTTGACTGGATTTGACTGACGCGGACTGGAATTTGACTACTGGCAAATGCACAAAATGCGACGCCAAAATCAAAGACGAAGAACTTCTGTCGAGTCAGCTAGTCTACAATAAATATCAAATACAATATCTTAAGTAGAATGTACGCTAATTTCACTTAGCGAAAGTTTGAGAGAATAAACACACACAGCAATTTCTCCCCGTCACACCTACGCTATTAAAAAAATATTCAATGAACAAGTATCTCGTGACCTTACAAGAACGTAGTGTTGTGAAAGAGTGACTCACATCTCGGAGTCATTCAACTCGATGATCGTATCTGTAAGTTCGCTATTCGGTCACTTGGATTACTTGGTCAACTTAAGTATCCTTTTTAAGTTCATGAGTCAGTTTGCATATACGAGGAATGCTTGCCAAGTAACTGCTGAGTAAGTGCGTGTTGCAATTGCAATTATGAAACGTAACTTCGTGACTGATTTATTAGCCTTTTTGATCAGTTTATGTGGAATTAAATTAAAATTTTATCAATAGACGTCAGTTATCATCTGCAGTAATATTTATCGTTGTTTGTTTCACTCTTGTTTTTTTAAGTTATTTAAGTTTTCGTATTCTCTTTTCCATCTCTAATAACTATTAAACAAAATTGCTGTCGCGTCAGTCGGTTTGTCTGCATAACTTTTCTAAATCTTGCAACGGATTTTGATACAGTTTTTAACAGTCATTTAGATATTTTTCTATGGAAGATTTGTAAATATAACTGTTATTAAGTAGAAAAAAAACTGCACCCGAGTAAAACCGGGACGGATCACTAGTTTTGTTACAAAAAAGCCTAAATTTAGAATAAAAATCAACGTTATATCAAGTTAAGGAACATTGATAGCATTTTGTAAATTCACATAATGTCAAAATACTAGTAAAATTTACTTCAGGAGACCAGAATGTTGGCATCTACTTTGGTCAAAAGCTTACCATTGCCATCCAGCGTGGCAATGCTGCCAGCATTCTGGCCTCATATCCTTTCTCTGATCTACTTTTTGATTAGGTTGTTTTAATGAAATATGTAGTTTAAGAAGTATTAATTTTATGCGTTTCAATTACTTACTTACTCAAAACTTTTACATCAAATTAAAAAGGTAATTGGTGACTTTACTAAAACATAAGTGTAGCAATATATACATAATAAAAGTTAATGAAACAAGCAACAACTAATAACTAATCTAAAAGGCCGCTATCAATGGGAATAGCTCCCAAAATGGCTTGCTTCATTTTATATTTTTCAAATTTTTTTTTTACGTAATAGTAATGAGACAAACGATACGTTTTTCTTATGGTAAGAGATAACTCATTTCCATGACCATTGCAGCGATACACAGAACTTTGAGTAGCAAAACAAAGTCCAGGACAACGCTGCTTTGGCACTTATTACTTTGAGATTTTCGATGGCTAGTCTCAAAAGCGCTTACTGCAGTACCCTTCAAACCGGAACAAAGTCATGTTTACACACAACTGCATGGTGGCACAATATCAGGTACTGCGGTGGTATCTATATAGACGACTTTCTGCTAAGTAAAACTAAAGTAAATTTTGCTTGCATTTTGTTGTGCTACTTTTTTTTGTATCGGAAAAGAGATAACCCGCACAAACAACTTAGCTAATTTGTGTTTTATCCAGTATATAAAGGACAAACAGTAACCTTGTACTTTTTCTACGATTACATTACTGCTTACCGCGAAAAAAGGCTATCATTTATCATTCTGACTCACCCGTTGTTCAATGCCGCAACAAATCGCAGAGCGATCTGTCTATAGAATGTTAATCAACAGTTTAATCATTCATAACTATGCTAATTGCTGGTCAATGATACGTATAATAAATCATTGGTTTTGTTATTCATCGTAATTATAAAACAAGGCGATTGTGTTCCCGTGACTCAGGATGTGAATCAATTGGTACATCCCTACTTTTGCACGTCATGTTTGCATGAATAAGGGTGTGTCATTGTTTAGTCTAAGTTATTAGTAAGTTACAGCATTGCGTAGTATGAGTTGGCCCTCGTCACGATGTCTAGTATTTTCTAAGTAAATATTAGTACAGCTGTTACATTTAAAGGGAATGTTTTATAGGTACCTATGCAAGTTTATACGTACGTTTTTTTTTTTTTTTTGTTGACAGGCTAGTTGTTTGACCACAGCTCACCTGATGTTAAGTGAAGGTGTGGTCGAAGATGGTAAAGCACACCTAGCCTGGAATGGAACTGGCTCTCAAGTGAGGCTGCCGGAACACACCATTAGATGCTTGGCGGCAGATTTTGCAACTTGAGGGTGGTAGCTAGCCAGCCGAGTACTAGAGAGTACGCTACCACCATGCAAAACGTACGTCAAGCAAAGTGGTTTTTTTAATAAGTTTTGTAGCGATGATAGTTCGTCGGAAGACGTGGGTTCAAACACTAATAATTATGAGCTTGAGCTGCCGGTGAAGGAAAACATCGATCGTAAGCAAATCATAGCATGGCGGTAGTGTATTTTCTAGTACTCAGCTAGTTAGATACCACCCTTAAGTTGAAAATCTGCTGCCAAGCACCTAATGGTGTGTCCCGGCTGCCTCACTTGAGAGCCAGTTTTTTCCTAGGTGTGCTTTACCATCTTCGACCACACCATCACTTAACATCTTCCTGGCTTGTCAACCATAAAAAAAGGTACATGAACTAAATTTGACCACAGATTACATAAAACCTTAGAATACTTACTTGAATTGCATACTTAGATTATGATTTAAAACTGAAATTTCACTCTCTTTTTCGATAGGTTGTTTAGGGAACTGATTAAGTACTACAAAACTTTACTAATAAGAAAAAAGAGTGAAATTAATGAACATTCTTAAGCCGTAATTATAGTAGATATGTTTGATTCTTCATAATCTGTCATCAAATTTAGTTTATTTATACAGACTATATTATTATAATCTTTTTAAGGGGCGTTGCACCGTCCAAAGTGCTGAGAAAAAATTAAGACCTTAAGTTGCCAAAGGCTTAACAACTATTGCTACATACCATACCATAAAAAAAATTGTTTAGAACAATTGGCATTATCCTATGAGACAAATGATTTCGTAATGACAGAGCTGCATAGTAAAAAAACCAAAACGATAAGCACAATAATCTCAGTTTGATTAAAATATTTTGTTAAAAACTACTTTAAATTTTTTTTTTTAATTAATTCATTTTTTCTATTTAATTTATTTGATTTTTTGTTACCTATTGACTTGTAAACATTGGTTATCAATAAATGAGTATGAGCATTGTTCCACATAACCCCTTATAAAACCAGTTTCGTAACATTAAAACTTCATTAAAACCTTTGCATGTCTTTCACGGTGATAACTTCAGAACATAAAGATGCGTCATAATCCATTTTAAGCTTCCAACTCAACAGGTATTTCAAGTATGGTATTTTCGACTTACACTTTACCATTCAGGTCGTGTAAATTTTACACTATGCGTCATAAAAGCTTCCTTTGAACTCTGATGTCACCACGACGTCAATCCTTGTGTATTTTATCACAAACAGAATTCTGTAATATAGTAATTAAATTTAATAATAATACATAGGTATGTACTTAGGTAAAACATTATAATTTATGACCTATTATATACGTCTTATTGACACTAATAGAATACTAGTAATTATGATAAATAATTAAAATAATAAGTAATAAAGATAACTAATCTGCTATGATTTAAAAATGTTAGTGTCATTTGCTTAAATAATACTAACTGTTTCTATAGATTTTAGCTTCGGGCAAGCACTAGATAAATAAAGTATATCTCAGTTTCGACCAAGCGCTCGAAGAGTCAACACGTCCTGAGGATGCCTCGTGTAGAGGCGACACGTGTCGGCTAGTGGTTACTGCAGCGAGAAGAGGATATAAAGACTTGTGGTTACTTTAATTAGATTTTTGTTAAATAATATTTTTAATGTTTATGTCAAATTAGTTCTAGATATTAAGTAAGAATAAGTTTTTAATTAATAAATAATTGTCAAACTCGAAAACATCGGCAATAGTTAAGACGCACATAATTTAGAAAAGACCGAGGCGCGAACCGTGGTATTTGAACCTAGGTCCTTCAGATTGAAAGCCAGACAGAACATACAAAAATAAATATCATAGGAAAATACACACAGCACCATTTGACCCCAAATTAAGTAAAGCTTGTTAAAGCTACAGAAGTCAGATAACTGATAGAACACTTAAATACTTTTTTTTTTGTAAATACATACAGTACACCCAGACACAGAACAAAACGTTTGTTTATACCAATATTTGTCCTGGGTGGGAATCGAACCCACACCCTACAGCTCTTGAAGCAGACATACTACCAATGAACCAATAGGGCTATCAACTTTGAGTTCTAACGGATTAAAATCTACGTCCACTGTAAGAACTACGAAGATGGATTCTAAAAATTTTAGTGATTTAAATTTTAGTAATTTTAGTTTTTTTTACATGACTTTATAATATTTGTGTATATTGTTTAGTGCACTTTTTGTGCTAAACGTATGAATTTCAAATAATAAAATGAATCATTAGGAAAATTCGAGTATTAAAGGAGTCATTCCTAAAGAATTCACAATGTTGGGATTTATGCAATTATTCAATGTAAAACAAAACTATGTTGGCGCAATATGGGCTTTTCTACACGTCATACTTTTCAATTATATTATTGTTTTTAAAACAATGTATTAATTTTATATGTAATGAAATACTTGTTATAATTTCGGCTTCGTAATAATTGCTAGCTAATTTTTATCACGACCGCGTTCGCATGGTCAATTTTCAGAATTAGCAGTTTAGAAAAAGTCACCGACACATAATCTTAATGTTTATAAGATTATGTGTCGCGAAACATATTGTCACAGAATGTTTTTTTTTAAGTTTGACAGACTAGGTGTTTGACCACAGCTCACCTGATGTTAAGTGACTGTGTGGTCGAAGGTGGTAAAGCAAAATATGCGTGTCATCAAAATTACCGTCCTCAAAAAACATTCTATAACAATTTAATCAATCGTAAAAAGGTAACAAACTAGCAGACAGAAAAAGTTACGTTCGCTTCTATAAAATTAGTTTAGCGTAGAATCGGAAAAATAACCAAACAATAAAAAAATCACAATTTATGAACGAACTATACTGGCGATTCTAAACTATGCTGCTGTCTTTGACATGTCATACAATAAATTACTCTTGAAGTTTGACATAACAGGTGATACATTAATATTATAAAAATAGGGGGTTGAATTTAGGGGGACTGTATTTGTCACATGTGCCTTATGACGTATTCGTTGACTATGGTTATGGTTTTGTAGATTGGCACAAGTAGTAGAAAAAAAGCGATTATTTAAGTTGATTCAAATTTCGAGGGATAGATAATCTTAAGAGAATTTGGACCGATTTTAATCACATTGCCTTAAATTTTTTCAGTTGTGGATTGTATGAGATTAATAAATAATTGACAATCTGATTTAAAACAAAAATACTTAGAGAAAGTCACAGAAAATATTTTCGACAGATTCATAAGATTCACGCGGACATTGAAGTGGAATTGCATACATTACATTTGGATTTTTATGTTTGTAACGAATAAAATCAAAAACTACTGGAGCGATTTCAAAAATTCTTTTACCATTAGAATGCTACATACTCCCTGAGTAACATAGGCTATATTTATTACTAGAATTTAATTACAAAATGAATGCCCACCCGTGGGAAGCCTTGATAGGCCGCTAGTCTATCTGTCTATACTATTATAAAGAGGAAAGATTTGATTGTTTGTTTATAATGAATAGGTTCTGAAACTACTGGACCAATTTCAAAAACTCTTTCACCATTGGGAACTTACACTATCCCCGGTTGACATAGGCTACTTTTTATCCCTGTATTCCCACGGAAACGGGAACTAAGCTAGTGAAACCGTGAGGCGTCCGCTAGTACAAAATAAAATACCAAAACTCTACCACTCATGTCTTGCATGCATCTCGTTGTAATTAACAGACGTGTGTAACGTTCGCACACCTGCGCGTGAGTCAGTCATACGTGGACTACAAATTCACATGCTACCAAAAGTTTGGGAACATTTTGTGTGACTCACTGATAAGGGATATGGGTATTTACACATGTCACTGAGGGGCAAGAAGATAGAAGCCAAACGTTGTTGCTATGCTTTGCGTTTTTGTTTATATGCAAAAGTAATGAGGGCAGCAATAAGAGTATTACAAGGCTCTTGAGACTAATGTCTCAAAGTCATCATCATCATCATCATCAGCCTATCGGAGTCCACTGCTGGGCATAGGCCTCTCCTAAGACACGCCACTCAGCCCGATCTTCGGCTTTTCGCTTCCATCCACCGCCAGCTGTCCTACGCATATCGAGTCTCAGGGCGTCCTAGGCTACGTTTGCCAATTCGCAGTCTCCACTCCAGACTACGTCTACCTCAGCGGTTATCGGTTCTGCGACAGATATGTCCAGCCCATATGTCTCAAAGTAATGAGCGTCAAAGCAGCGAAGCCCTAGACCTTGATTTGTCACACAAAATTATGTGTATCGCTGCAAAGTAAAGAATTGAAACAAAGCAGAGCAGTTTTTTTGCTTGGCTCAAGGTTAAAATAATGAAGGTCCTTCTACTGAACCTATTATTTATTCCACATAAGTATCGACGACAAATAAAGTTAGCAGTATAATGTATTACGGATTCGACGCAGAATGTCTCTTTCGCAAAATGTACCACAATAGCAAAATAGCCCTAGGTATGAGACTAGTATTATAGAGAATTACTATGGATCCCGCTCCGGCTTCGCACGGGTGAAATGTAGATTAGGGATGTTCAATTGTTCATTAACATGATAATATGTTCTTAAATATGCCCACTCTTAGTGTATTTGACATATTGTCTGTCACCGTAGAAAAGATGTATTACCATCGGCGATTGTTGTAACACAATTGCTGAAAAATAGAGCAGCTCTAGTTTGGGTAACTAGCAACTTGTCAGCAGTTTCGAAACCTGCAGTTACTAAACGACTAAGAATGCTATCAGTGTGCATGACATCACTTTCAAAGATTATAGGTCCAAAGAGTTATGATTAAATATATCGATAAGAATTATCGTTTTGTTATTGTTTAAAAAAAATCACCGACATTTTTGAAGTCCGTGTCACTCCAGTTTTTTAACTGTCCCATTGCTGGGTGCTGGTTTCTTCTCATCGTGAGAAGGATAAGGCCATAACCCACCAAGCAGATCTTTAGCCTTCCTTAGTTTGGGCTCAGATGGCGCTGTGTGTATCTAACGATATTTAAAAAAATTGATATTTTGGTGCCTTTGCTGATTGATAACTCTTTACTGTACACACTAAAGTACAGAATACAGAAGAAATAAACTTAAATACTAGGTGTAACATCTGGCGACCTTATCGCTAAAAGCGATCTCTTCCAGGCAACCTTAGGACGGATAGGATCAGAGGACGAAAAAGAATAACGAGCTTACTACACACCACCTCCTACTTTATCTGTGGTCATTGGTAGACGCATAATGAATGAGATCATCAATAGGAGAGATTCAACTCAGATCATTCACCTTGGAGCTTAGATCATCAAGGCAATTCTGTTGATTGAGATTTTAACACTTAGCCTGTTCAACACGGCCAGCAACTGAATATTCATTGGAAATTGGATGACTCGAGTAATATAGTAGCAACAAAAAAAGTTTGCCTTGGAACTTCTTACTGAACTGAAAAATACTTTGCCAAAGCATTTGCCGTATATAATTATATATATTACAGTCACAGTGATTAATAGCTGTTATACATAATGACTTCTTATTATGTATAATTATTTCATTCTATAGACAATGTGCTAAATGTATCACTTTATCCTGATATTATTCATAGTAGCAGGTCAAAGTTGGTTATGTCGAACTCGATTATTGATAACATCCATACCGACCTCCTCTGGCATCAACCTCTTTTTCCTCCGTGGAACCGCCGTTGGGCATTACTTCGTGGAGGGAGGCTCTAGCTACTGCTTTTCCTTCATGTGACTTTCTACTTCAAGGTTCACTGTCTCTTGATGAAATGGAATCTTTCATTTGAGCCCTCTTTCTTTCTAAGCGACGGAGTTCCTGGAGGACTTCTGTCGCGAAAGTGCATGTCGCCTGCCATGCTGCTTTCGAGGAAAGCATAGCTTTTATCACAGACTCTGGTCTAAGTTTTTCCATAAGGGCATCTTCCCAAGAACTGCGTGACAAGTTGAAACGGGGACACATAAAGAACTCGTGCAGACATCTTCACTAACTCCCGGGCAGGACGGGCACTCTGGAAAAGCCTCGTGCTTATATCTATGGAGATATGCTCGGAAGCACCCGTGTCCTGAGATCTCTATGTATGTGTGAGTGTAATCACTTTTTTGTATACCTATGTAGCAACATCGTGTTATGTTTAGTTTACACTTTATTGGCTACATGTACGTAGGTGATTCCTAATGTACGAACAGTGATCTCATTGCAAATATTGACTTATCTACAGTTTTTGCTTCTCATGGAAAAGTAAATATTTTGTGATGTCTCATCCATGTTTTGTATAGTTTTGGCTGTAGGTTGTCGCTATGTACGTTTATATCTGAACAATAATATTCTTGGTTGTTATCTTTCATTTTCTTTATTACGTAGCGATGATGATACTGCGCTTACTACTGAGCTCAGTAGTAAGCGCAGTCGGTGTGCATGCTAAAGAGCGTGGGTCCAAACCCCAGCAATGAGCTTGAGCTGCCAGTGAAGGAAAACATCATGAGGAAACCATAGTATGGTGGTAGTGTACTTTAGTACTCGGATGGCTAGCTACCACCCTCAAGTTGAAAATCTGCCGCCAAGCATCTAACGGTGTGTTCCGGCAGTCTCACTTGAGAACCTATAAGTTTTTTTTTTTTAAACATTTTTTTTTATTTACTTGTGGCACAAATTCATAAGGTTCTTTTGTTCTCTGTGTTTTTTTCTGTTTATGGTGTACACAATTTGTGTATTTTATCTATCTATCTATCTATCTATAAGTAGGTATAATAACTAAATTGTTAAACGTGTGAAACATTTAATGTTGTTTTTAACATCGTGTTACGCAAAAACACGATGTCCAATATCCATAAAAGGTCGCTTCGTAAATGCCAAACAGACGATCTAAGTCCACCATATTCTGTATCAGTGTCTACTATTTAGCTAACTTCATTACCGCTTGCTTGCTAATCAGTACTCTTGGATTTAACCAATCGACCGCAACAGTCGTTGGTTAGTGAACCTAATTTATCGTTGGCAGTGTCGTTTACACTGCTGCTATCACCGCACGGGATTGTGTCGAAAACTATTTCTAATCTAGTTCGAATCTATTTTAATTATGTTCTCTGCACCTAAGCCTCCATTCCAGAATTGCTGTAATCGTCACAATGTTCCCCGTTGTTGCTGTCTTTCGTTGGATAGTTCAACGAATCTCGCAAACGACCTCAAAACGGCATTCGACCTAGTCAAACCGGTTGAACGTAATCTAACATAACTTCAAGTCGAATCGAAACCCAAACGCGAAAGTTTACGTTTCGTTACCCAACAACACGGGTAAAAGTTTGTGCTTTATTACAGGGGTTTAGAGTTCATAATCGCTCACGGTAAAGTGGGACACGTGCGGAATCGAGGTATTAATGGAGACGTTGGCTCGAAACAAGGCGATTCAGCGCTTTAATATTCCGGCGGGTCTAACAGTTTGTTCGGTATCGTTTGTACAGCGCAGCGCTACATCGCTGTCGAGTGTATTTTTACCACGATGACTCAAGCCTCGGTAAACAGTATGCGGGGCGATGAGTCACCGTTTTACACATTCGCGTATAGCGTTTGAGTAGTGTTGTCAGTCTACAGTTGGACTCGTCAAGTATCCAACCATTTCGTCCTAGGCGTTTATATCGCAGTTTTACTGCAAAACGTCTGGCTATTACACGTCATTGGCGAGATAAGCATACTGTTAATAAACATTGAGTGTTCAAGAACAAGTTTGTGAGAAAGTGTAGGTTTAGTTTTAGACTAGGTGTATGTGTGCGTATCAGCAGTGAAACGGTCGATAAAATTGGTGATCGTTCAGTGCTATTTGTGTGTTCCCTAAATACTATTGGATTTGATTGTGACAATTGGATTATACCTATGACTTGTTAACAATGCCTTCAAACAAGAAATTGATTTCCAAAATGCGGCAAATTGCCCAATGGATACTGGTCGTGCATGTGGTGAGTTGCTAACAGCATTCATTGATATAATAGATGAATATACAATTGATTGAGATGCAAGATTCAATTAACAAAATACTATACCATTATTAGATTGGCATCTTACGCCTGTTATGTTATGATGTAGGTATGTATAAAATTAATAATTTTCTACAATCAATGATATCTTAACTAGCTATTGAAAAACAATGATCTAAAGAGATACCCATGTAAAATAAACTTATTGAGAACAATAATTATCTAATTCTCCATACTTTTAATGAAATAGACATTAACATTAATAAACGTGTAAATACTTATCAATTTACAATCACACTATTATTATAAACGCGATTGTTTGTTACTTTTTCACGCTCAAACGGTTGGACCAATGTTGATGAAATTTGGTATGCAGGTAACTAACATCTTGAATTAACATACTTTTTACACATACTTTTTCCAAAAATGTGGTGTTTACGAGGGAACAGCGAGTAACACCGCGTGGCACAGCTAGTATTTAAATAAATTAATATAAATTGTTCACTTAATAACTATTCTGCATTCATTAGTGAACGATTCATTAAATTGTAGACAATAGTCAAAATTTTACCATCTTGAATTTTAATGATTACATATCTATAGGTGACATAATAATTGTAGATAAGAATTTACACAATGATATTATCGGCTATGTACAATTGTACATATCGGGTTCTGTATTCAAGACGATTCGCTTTACTGCAGATGAATAGCATGAGAAGAAAAGGATTTGTTGCTCTTTCTTATCTGCACAATAGAGACCATAAGTATATTCGTATTGAGAGCGTTATGCTTAGAAATAAAAATACCATTGTTATTAAGCATTTCAATAAATATTAGCTAAAAATATTAGGGCGTGGGTTCAAACCCCAACAATGAGCTTGAGCTGCCGGTGAAGGAAAACATCGCGAGGTAACCATAGCATGATGGTAGGGTACTTTCTAGTACTCGGCTGGCTAGCTACCACCCTCAAGTTGGAAATCTGCCGCCAAGCATCTAACGGTGTGTTCCGGCAGCCTCACTTGAGAACCAGTTCCATTCCAGGCTAGGTGTGCTTTACCATCTTCGACCACACCTTCACTTAACATCAGGTGAGCTGTGTTCAGACATCTAGCCTGTCAACCATAAAAATAAATAAATATTAGCTAGGTTTCGAACACAATATCCGATTTGATCTTAAGTTATTTGATAGCATATACTAATTTGGAGGGCTCGATAATGTATCCGATAACTGTTCCGATCATTGAAACCAGTGTCAAAGAGAACACGAGACCTTTGCTATTTTTTTGAAAAATAAGTTTTAGACTTTTACCGTGTACTTATTGATTAAAGACATCGTCTTAAGTTGGGACTCTGTAAAGCCGCATTCTTACATGCCCAATATAGATTTGCTCTTACGCTCATTTCAAAACAAAAAATATTATTCCGAATCGTCGCCTGACTAGACATATGACAGACATCAATTCAGGGCTTTGAGCCAACAGTCGTGAAATAATTTAAAATCATGCCCATGAAAGAAAAAAATAAAATATAAGACAGTTTGCTTCATTTAGCTACAGCTAGGGGGTTTGTGGTCTCTGGTTTGCTGAACGTGACCAGACAGTGTTTGGCGGAGTTTTAGGTATGACCGTGCCAATTGTCGACGGGCAAATGCAATTTCCCACCAAAGGACTTTTATTTTGTTCTATTCTATGCTGAGATTTAGTTGGAACATTGTTTCAAATAAAACAATACTCGACGAGATGAAATCCTTAGACGCTGCAGCACCATAAATAAGTGTGTTTATATAATGTACTAGAGCAAGAATATTTACGTCATCATTGTTTTTGTAAACAAAGCGGGTACGAGGGTATCTCTCCGCATCATGACTCATTTCTCTTGCCTCGGATCTGCTTAACTAATTACAGATGAGCATTAATGTCGCCGTCTGAGGATATGCGACTTTTCTCTTTACGTTTCTATATGCTTAGTCATCCAGAGCTCTGTTTTAGACTCGCGCTAGATTTAGAAAATTTATTACATTTAATCGTTCTCATGAATGAACTTAATTTCTTTATTTTAGAACGAATCATCCTTGGATTCAGTGACTCATGATTTGAGAATTCAAATAGTTCTTTGGGTACTATAAAATGCTAAAAAAATGTTTTATAGTTTCTTTCATGCTCGCTATATTCGGATATCGACCGATTCACCAATTTTATGGGTGGCTTTTGCCATGAGAAATTTCCGTGGAGCTAAGGAACGCGTATTACCATATCGCAGTCACGCGACACAGCGTGCTATTTCAGCCATCCCAGGAGGCGTGTCTTTGGTATTTTTATACATCGGGCCCGGCCGGTGACTCATCCGGGCGTCTGAAACTTTCGTCTTGCCCCACATCCTTCATACTGCTCGTATTACTCACGCCGGGTGAACCCGGAATTGTTTATAATGGATGACAATTTAGTTCATGCCGTATTAATGATCTCGAACACAATGAGGCATTGTGTTTAAGAGATGATGATTTTCTAAGGTAATGAGAAGAAACATTGGCTAGATGTATTGAACAGAAAACATTAACAACAAACCTGAGAATTGTATAGATTTCTCACCAGATTGTTACGACTATTGTAGTTCGTTTTTTGAAGTATTTGTCAAACAATACCGATACAACAACGCAATATTCCGAGGCTTAAAGATAACAAGATACAATTCATGTTATCTTATGGAAATATTATTCACTCAGTAGGTAATGCTCTTAAGTAGGTATATTCAAAAGGTACAGATTAAAGTGACTCATTATCTAAGGACGTCAGAAGACACGTGCTAAGAAATATTATAAGTATTCTCTTATATCTTTTGCATTTAGATCCTGAATTCCGACTTGCTGATTTGATATTTTTCTTAGAAAATATTTAAATGTTATTATTAGTCGACGTCAAAGCTTACTACGTTGAATTGATTTATTTCCTTGTTCTAAGAGCTTATCCTTACAAGGTCAGTGCGTCGTTTTTTTGTCTCATCTTGTGCTAGCTGAGATCGGCGTCCTCGCCCGCAGCTTTTCTTCAAAATAATTTATCACCAATATAGTATTATAATAAAAAATATAAAATAAAAAATATATTAATAAAGTCACATTTTGCGTGTGCCCGTTGAATTGCCACTTAAGGAATTTCTCTCGGAAGGTTTATATGCACGAAATCAGTGAGAATCGTTAGTTCTAAATAACCATGTCTGTAATTTTTTGATAAAAGAAACAGTATTTATATAAGAGAGATCATTTCTGTAAAATTTTATACAGCATAACTACTAAGGCAAGGTTTTAGCAATATAGACATAAGAAGGTAACAAACTGTATCTACAAGACTCTGCTTACAAAAGTAGGTACTGATACAGGAAACATCTCATCTCATATCTGATCTCGAAAACTGCTCTAATGATTTCGCTGAAATTTGTTATAATACGAGAGTTATTAGGGTGAAAAACGGTCTAGCTAGGTCTAGCATCTCTATGAAATTAAGTTTTTCCGAGGTTTAAGTTTTGCAGACATTGAGTCTGCACGCTTAAACTACGCAACTTCAACGTAATTGCCATTAATAGATAGAGTGATTCAAGAGGAAGGATTATATGTTAATTACTTGGTGGTAGATCTCCTTAGCAGGAGGTCGTCTAGGTAGGTACCACCGCAGTACCAGTTATTCTGCCGCTAAGCAGTAGTGTGTAAACATTACTGTGTTCCGGTTCGAAGGGTACTGCAGCTAGCGAAATTACTGGGCTGTTGAGACTAACCATCAAAGTCTCAAAGTAATGAGCGCCAAAGCAGTGATGCCCTGGACGTTGTTTTATTACTCAATGTTCTGTGTATCTCTGCAATGGTCATGGACAGGCATTATCTCATACCATCAGGAGAGCGTCTCGTTCGTCTCATTACTTTTTACATTAAAAAAAAAAAAAAAAAAATGTATAATACATGCATTTTACAGTAAAAAAACTAGTAAACACTATGTGCAAAAAAGCACCTTAACAAAACTGCATGTAAGTAATTAATTATGAATGC
The DNA here is from genome assembly GCA_905404145.2 of Biston betularia. Lineage (NCBI taxonomy): Eukaryota > Metazoa > Arthropoda > Insecta > Lepidoptera > Geometridae > Biston > Biston betularia. The sequence goes on from FR989877.1 coordinate 6,808,289, forward strand.
GGAATTCAATTCCTGTTATAGCAGCAGGAAATTAATTAAGTCTAACATATATAAGTACTAAGAGCAAGCGTTCTAAATACCTACACGCGTATATCTGACCGTTGCTAGTACAGGAAATGAACTGTTGACTACTGTTCCCCCATTATACGATACAATTGATGAATGGCCAGATGCGAGCATGTGTGCTCGAGCTGAATTCAATTTGATCCCTTTCAGAGTTAACCCTTCGCTTCAATAGCTGCATTGATTTGAATTGGTAAATAAAATGAATCTACGTAGTTTTTTTTAGTGACTATAAAAATACAAGTCACTTTATTACTGAACATGATTATTTTATACCAAATGTAACTGATAGATTATAAGTTGATAGGTACGTATTACATCGAACTGTCAAATAGCGATATGGAATTTTACTGAGAAATATGTTTACTTATAAATAATAAAATTAATTGTAATAATCATTAAGTTTCTAATTATTGCTTGTTACTTAATCACTATTATTGTATACTAGTGTTGCGCGCGGTGTTACCGCATAAAATCTGCTATTCTAAATCACCGAACAGCGAGGAAATCGTATTATTTTTTTCGTTTGATGGTCTATCTTTCTATGTGACAGTAGCAAAGTTATGAAACGTTTTCACAGAAGCCATAAACCAAGTTTTGAATTGAATAGTTAGGGTATTGCGATATGATCATTTGTCGGAATATAATTCGGAATAAAATTAATTATAATTTTTATAATTTTGTAGCGATGATAGCTCAGTGGTTAGCGCGGTAGGTTCGCATGCCGAAGGGCGTGGGTTCAAACCCCAACAATGAGCTTGAGCTGCCGGTGAAGGAAAACATCGTGAGGAAACCATAGCATGGTGGTAGGGTACTTTCTAGTACTCGGTTGGCTAGCTACCACCCTCAAGTTGAAAATCTGCCGCCAAGCATCTAACGGTGTGTTCCGGCAGCCTCACTTGAGAGCCAGTTCCATTCCAGGCTAGGTGTGCTTTACCATCTTCGACCACACCTTCACTTAACATCAGGTGAGCTGTGGTCAAACAACTAGCCTGTCAACCATAAAAAAAAAAAAAAAAAAAAATTCATTTTGTTCTTACAAACCCTTGCTGAGACGATAACGCCATTACTGTTTTTTTTCTCAATATCGCCGCAAAAAATATCGACAGGTACTTGACAATATCACTACGAAGAAATCGCAATGTTTTGGTTTGACGCTGTGTCATTAAGAGTATTTGTGGATTAAACTTAATTCTTATCTGTATTTATTTCAAAAACTATCTACATGGCAATAAATAAAAACAGACCACCAGTGGTAAAACCAGACTTCAGCACACACACAAAAAAAAAACACAATCATCGAGAAAAATACTGATTAACTTTAAACGGCTGAACAAATTTTCTTGAATCATCGCTAAGTATACTGGCGATCAGAAAATTAAAATAGGTACACAAACAGACATCACTTTATTATAAACTTATAACTTCGTTGTTTTTGCGTCAGGGTTTAAAAATGTGAAGGTGTCGATAGTACCTAAGCCTTTAATTAAACATCAAAATATGCAAATAACTAAATCTCTGTAGACATCGCAAATCGAAACGAAAGGGTGACAACCCCGACGTTTAATTATGTAAATAAATTTTCATACATAGCAAGGAAACATAAAACAATGCGCCAGATGAGGCGAGTCTGCCCTTTTATAACGAAACTTTATAAAGAACTGCCTTCAGGGCAGAAGCGGATCAATGTTTATCCTTTTTTTAGAATCGCGACTTTTGCATTTTGTTGATGTCAAGAATTGAGTACGAAAGTTAGGATTCGCAATGCTCGCATGAAATGAGCGTATCAAACATTGCCATAAAAGTCTTACGACATCGATTGCATAAAGCACACGCCTATACCGTTTACGTAAACAACTCTCGAAAGTGAAATCCATCTGAGCTCGTACTAATTTAACCCTTAATGAGAACTCTTGGCACGAAAGACCCTTCGTGTCCGGAGGCGCAGAAGCGGGAACTCATCACCGACTCTAATGGCCTGAAACCACCCCCGGGTTAAACAGATATCATCTTATTTATAAACAGATTCGCAATAAAACATGCGAACTCTCGTCGACTCATTATTTTCATTCCAGACATCTACCAATTAAGAAAAGGGTTGGAAACGGATGGATTTTACTTTGTCTCTGTTATAGTTATGGGGTTTCAATGAACAAACTCAGTCATATATATATAGCAAAAATTTTACAGATTAAGCAGTAGTGAAATTTGTTTTTTTAAAGCAAGTCATAAGATTGCTTACGAGCAAGCGAACTCTATATCAGATCACATTGTTACATATCATTAACTAAACTGTAACCAAAATGCGGTGTCATTTAATCAGAGAATTTTAGTTTTTCGATTATCACAGACAGAAACAATAAAAAAATGAAAACGCTCGAAACTTGTAGTAGAATGGCAAAGTGCAATTTGATCTGACCTGTGTAAGATGCTAACATCCAGTTATCAACTAGTAAAACCATTACATTTTTTTGACTTATTAGTTTCTCACGTCTGTTCTTATTATGTATCGTGTATTCTATTCGTGGTTATCTGGAAGAGATCGCTCTTAGCGAAAAGGCACCTTTGGCACTAGCTCATTAGATTATTTTGTTCTCTGTACTTTCTGTTTTTGGTCAAAATTAAGAATTTCTATCTAGATCTAAAAAACTGATAATAATCTTCAAACACTTAAACGGATTTTTGCACCTTTAAAAAAAATAAAACGAATTAAGAATTGGTTCTCCTGTTTGAGCGCTACGATGTTCCAAACAAACACGTTAAACTTATAACAATCCTATTTTTGCTTCGGGAGTTATAAAAAGACAAACAAAATACTCGTGACAACATGAAACATTTCAAAAGACACTCGTAACATTTGTATCACCCAAACTAAATTTGAAGGTGTCTCTGAAAGTGTTATCACCTCGTGGTATAGCCGATGCTGGGACAATATCTCATAATATTCTTTATATCCGTCCCCATAAACAGAAACGGGTCGCGGTAACGACGCCCCATCGAGGGGAGACATCGTCCAACCGGCCGTTACGGTCAACGAATATGTGACCGCTGCATTTTATTACCACTTTACTCAGCCACATAATCGACCTTCGTGATGAAGGGCTCTTCTCCAGCTAATAGCACGTCGGTATGCTTGAGTGTTCTTTTTAAAGAAAAAAATGCCTATTATTATCTAACAAGTTCTTTAAAAGCATTTTAAGTTCAAAAACAATATCATTTGTAGCAGTGATAGCTTAGAGGTCGGGATGGCTAGCTACCACCCTTAAGTAGAAAATTTACCGCCAAGAACTAAACACACCATAAAAAAACATCTCTATAGATATAATATAAAACAAAGTCGCTTCCCGGCGTCTGTACGCTTAGATCTTTTAAACTGCGCAACGGATTTTAATGCAGTTTCCATCAATAAACAGAGTGATTCACGAAGAAGGTGTATATGTATAAAACATGCGTATGCACCACATTAGTACATACATTGATCCCGTGCGAAGCCGGAGCGAGTCGCTTGTAAAATTTGTAATAATATACGTCGATCAAGGAATTTAAAAGGCTACCTAATGATGCTTGTTTTCAATGTTTTTTTTTAATAAGTGTCTTTTTGGTTGTTTCAGGTTGAATTCATAGAAGCTTATTGCACGCCACGAGACACAGCTCGTCGATCTCCACAGCGCAGCCGCCGCTCTCGCGAAACTCGCCGCTCCCCTGAAGCCACCAGATGGCGGTACGACCGTCGCGCTAACTACGACTTCGACTCCAGCCGGCGCCCATACGACTACGAAGGTCGACGAAACCGGGAGTTTGACGGCGATTCGGGAAGACGGCCCGACTTTGACGCGGAGTCAGCACGGCGGCGCGCCGACTACGAATCGGCGAGGAGAACAGACTTTGATTTGTCTGCTCCGAGTGGCTCGAGGCGTAGTCCTGAGAGTGCGCCTGAGGTATCAGCGGACTCCCCGCCTGAACCAGCGCCATCAGCACCGCTGAGACAAGAGAGGCAGGCTCGCCACCGCTCGCAGCCATACTACGAATCAGGTAAGCGACTATTTTCTTCAATAAATATTTGTGCGAGTTTCATCTATCTATTGCCTTTTAAAGTTTTTTATATTAACAAATTGGCTTGCGTGTCTCCTTTATCTCGCCTGATGTTAAACAATGAACTACAATGAACTGTCTACGAATTACATTTTTTTTATGTGAAAGTAAGTAGATGAGCAAGATGCTCTCGTGATGGTAAGGGATAACGCATATCCAATATCCATGGCAATTACAGCGCTACACAGAACTTTGAATAGCAAAACCAAGTCCAAGGTATCGATGCTTTGGCGCTCATTTTTATGAGATTTACCATGATTAGTCTTAACAGCCCTTTGATGTTACGATACTCAGTAATATTTACATACTACTGCTTGGTAGCGGAATATCTGGTACTGCGGTGGTACGTACCTAGATGACCTACTAAGAAGACCTACCACCAAGTAAAAAAAAAACGCTTAAAGAATAAAGAAGAAAATTATATTAACTCGCGATTTGGAGACACCCAGATAATATCTTTTGGGGAACACCCACTACGGCAACTAATTTTATTGTTTAGTTGTTTGGATGATGAAGGTGGAATCAAACAGTTTCTTTCGAGCTCTTGAAACATCTCTCCACAGTATAAAATAAAGTCGCTTCCAGTTGTCTGTACTTTTAGATCTTTTTAACTACGCAACGGATTTTAATGCGGTTTCTATCAATAAGCAGAGTGATTCAAGAGATAGATTTATACGTATAATACATGCGAATTCACCACATTAGTATCTACATTGCATCCGTGCGAAGCCGGGACAGGTCGCTAGACAACGATAAAATGGTGTCACATCTTAAAGTTTAAATTTCTTTATACATTGCGTAAGTTTTATGCAATAACTGTTAGTTTAATTCTATTTTTAGCATTCAGTTACACATATTTTTGGTTGCTGTCAAGTACGATAAGATAGGAAACCACGGCAGATAACCTCGGCGACGATCAATTCGTGTGCCTCAATTATTGAGTTCACAGATACTAGATTAGGTTAAGATAAAATTTGTACCGAATTTGCACCAGATTTGCACCTAAAATTCAAAGATAGTTCATAATTTATAATAGATTATCATTCATTTATAAATGTTAAGTTCTATCATATTCATTTGTTTGCTGTATTTATATTTATTTATGTGTATAATTGTATATATTCGTTTTGATGCGCTCCTGAAATCACATCTCATATACTGTTGGGATGACTGGCAGAAAATGCTATAGCATCAAGTCTTTTTGTGTATATTATTTGTAAGTGTACAATAAAGTATAAAAAAAAAATAGAAGCAGCAATGGAGCTAATTGTACTGTAATGTAGAATAAGCAATTCGTACTTATTTCTAACATGCTAGCAAAAATGATTGTTATAGTAATTTGATAGGTATACATTTTTACCTTTATTGAAACATATACTTAGTCCGTCCCCCAGCCATACATGTATCTGTAAACAATACTCAATTAATTAATGTAATATAACACTCAACTTTCGATAGTAGCAATTCGTTTTAGTGAATTGTAGCAACAATTGGTATCGCAGTGCTGATTGGCAAAACATCCTGGCAAATTGCAACGGACCTTGATAACTAATTCAAACGAACATTGCAATTGAAATATGCTTACATCGTATAGTCTATTTTACAAGCATCAAAAAATACAATCACTAAATCAAATTAGACAATAAGTCTAGTTACATCTGAGACCCCGGCAGTTATTGGTTCTGTGGCAAATATGGACAGTTCACTGCCACTTCAACTTACCTATGTGCGGATATTTTAGTTCTCTGGTGAATTACTCAGTTTCGGATACGATCCCTTATAGAAACTCCGAGTATACCGACAACCGCTGGGGTAGACATTTTCTAAAGTGGATACTGCGAATCGGCAAACGTAGTTAGGACACCTTGAGACTAGGTGTAGTGACGATATAAGTAAGACAGCTAACTGTGGCTGGAAGCAAAAAAAAACGAAAATCTGACCGAATAGCCATGCCTTAGGAGATATCAGAAATGATCTGAAAAAAAAACGAAATGTAAATTAACTTAACAAAAGATTACATTAATAGGTATACTATATAACAGTATTTTATTTCAGGTATCGTATTTAAAATTTGCTGCATTGCCAGACTAACGTTAACCTATTTGGCATATTTTTGTATAAACACTAGAGCACCTTTAAATTTATATATTTCAATCCTCGTTAGTTTTATGTCATTACTAATTTTGCAAATAATCACAACTTTGTTACGTAAAACGCGAAACGAAAACAATTTCAAATATTTCTCATTCTTGTTAGCGTTCCGCCGTCTTCTTGGATATAACTACCTATAACAGAACTCATCTCACGCGGCTTGCAGGACAAAAGTCTTTTCTTTAGACATAACAATTGCAGCAGAGACTAGTTAGTCTATTGTTTGTTTTAGCCTCTAGAACTAGTCCTGTGCCTTGCCTTTATTAAATAGGCGTACATTAAAGTACCTAGCTTGAAATTGTTGATAGGTGTTACATACACCACATCAACAGATCTGGTCAAATGACGGTATTGTAGCTAGCGAAATTACAGGGTTGTTCAGATTAACCATCCAAAGTCTCAAAGTAGCGAGCGCCAATGCAGTTTATTTTGATGATAATATATAATGATCATGAACAAGCATTATCTCTCACCATCAGGAGAGCGTCTCATTCGTCTCATTACTTTTACAAAAAAAAAGACATGGCAATACCAATTTGAATTATCACTCTAAATTTATTACGAATAAGCCCCGCCCGGCGGTGTTACCTGCTGTTCCCACGTGAACACTTCCTTTTTTTTTTTTAGGATAAAAAGTTAGTCCAGAGTGTCAGCTACCTGCATACCAAATTTCGTTTAAATTGGTCCATCCGTTTGAATGTGATGTATACGAACACACTTACAAACTTTCGTCTTTATAATATTGGTGTAATTCTAGGTAAATTTAGAAAAAAATATACCTATCAAAAAATGTGTTTGGTTCCTTAATTTTATACTATCTTGTTTATCACAACTTTATGATTCGATTATGTAGGTATCTACTTTTATCATCGCTCATCCATTCGCACCTGGCATTCACATTCCAAGTGTTGTTATTAATTTTACTAATTAAAACTTTAGGTAGTGCATGTATTTGGAATTGGCAATCATTAGATTTCCTTTTGTTTTTACTAACTAGTGATTGGTTATTGATAAAGTCAATGGAACGATGGCAGCTTTTAATCAGCTCTTTTGTCGTTTGTGCATCTACTCGTAGATTGAATGGAAAAACTGCAGGGAAATGAATGCTTTGATAATTAATACTTTTCTGAATATAAAAATTAAAAATGCTTAATCTTCCATTAAATAAGACGATATCTGTAAACTATTGTGAAATATCTACATACCTATATTAAAAATCAAAATGAAATAAAAGAAGTTCTGTACTCTTAAATATTTAAACTATGCAACGGATTTTAATGCGGTTTCCATCAATAGACAGAGTGATTCAAAAGGAAGATATATGTTTATGCACCACATTAGTATCTACATTACACCCGTGCGAAGCCGGGCCATGTCACTAGTTATACATAATTATGATAAAATCAATATAAATTCCTAGTCATTTTGAATCGATAGTTCAAGTTCCAAAGAAAGCTTACACTTTACTTAGTAAACATTAAGCTTTAAATTAAATTTCACAGTTGTACAAGGTGGCTTTAACCTTTCACATCGAACACGTTTCAGAAAGACATTTAACACGGTAATCGCGGTAATTTAACAAATTTCGACTTTCGGCGCCTGGTCATCCACGCGGAAAAGTAATTACGGCACGTAATGACGTCACTTACCACCCCCCACCATGCGAAGCTAATAGACAATTTGCAAGGTTTTTCACGCCGAATTGCAAGGGGATGTGGGGGTTCCATCGTTGGCATTTTCAACGTCGAAGTCGATTCAATGAGAGTGCTTTATTGTATCAATCTTCCTAAAACTAAGTGGGTACTCATTTAAGATTACTTTTTAGCCATCGTTTTCGCTTAGTTAGATGCCTGGCGTCAGTTTCTAAATTTGACTTTTGGTGGTAGCGAGCCGGGTCGGCCGGAATATAAAGACATGGTCATGCACCATTGCAAAAGGCCTAAGTGATGATCATGACAATGTTCGTAGAAGAAATTAAATGTGAATATGAACTGCACTTGCGTTATAGAATATAACTCGATCATTGTTCAAGGGTAACGCTGTATCCCGTATTAAACTGGTATAGTAAGCTAGAAGCTTTTTTTACGAGTACACAAATAAAAGAAAAAAATACAGAAATCTGTTCATAGTAATCATTATAAGAACTCGTATAATTAACGAGCTGAAAGGCCTTTGTAGAATTAAACAATATGGCAAATGCGGCAAACAGAAAACACGGCATCGAAACAAAAGACTGAGGAATTGTTGGAAAAAAGTTATTATAAAAATGGCATACCGTGGTCTACGATTCGTTAGTTTTTTTCCATCGTCGCGTCGTTGCAACTGGAGGATTAATCCAGAATTTTTTTGCTTATGACGCATTGAGAAAGATTCCTTTGTTGAGCCGAGCGAGAGTATTATTAGAGTTAGAGTATTATTGCACCTTTGAAATAATATTAACAGCGTATTGCAGAAATTAATTCATTACCTATTATATGGTCTTGAATTTGATTGGAAGCGTACACTGAGTTTGTAAACACTCATGAAATTAATTTAATATCATTATCACAGTAGTGTAGATATAATGAATTAGAACCAACATAATAGCTTAGATCCAAGAGCTTAAAATCATATATTAATGTTTCAAATATTCTTTTTTGACAAAAATTGTAAGTCATAAAATTCGTGTAAATAAATATACCAAAATATCGAGAAGTATAAATATTTAAACGTCATATATAAAAAAAGAAACATGAAAATCCTTGTACGACCCAGTACGACCGTTCAGTTTTCACAAAAATAAAAAAGGAAATGCTCTCCAATTCTTTACAATCGACTGCGCCCTCAAGTGAATATGAAAGCTCGGATGCACATTTTAAACAAGTACTTGAGACAAGTCGAAGTGACTTCAGGAAAAATATAAAAGCAGCGAGTTAGCGTCTACTTCGTCACCACTTATAACCACAAGACTACGAATTTTCTAAAAGCTTTTCAACTAAATATTAACGCTCTTTTTAAAAATAATTGCTTACGTTTTATATTTGTTTGTTACAGAGTCATCATCAGAAGAACAGTCATCTACGTCTGAAGAAGAAGAAGACGAGTTTGGAGACTTTGATCCGTTTGCGACAGCACCTTCTTTGCATTCTCCTGATAGTGGCCGTTCAGACCCTCGCTACGCAAACGCACCTCGTCGTAACCCAAGTCCATATTATTACGGAGACCTTTTTAAAACAGCGCCACCACCACCGGCGCCATCAGCCCCAACTGCTTCTACGACGTCTTCATCTCGAGGTCCACGTTACAGAAAATCAGCAAGCCTAGACGCACCTCACGTTGCTCAGCGACCAAATCTACCCAAAAGGTTTTCAGTCGCTGAAGATGGTTTCCGTGAATTAGAGCAGTCATCTTCTTCGTCTTGCGAGAGCGCGTGGATGCCGCCAAGGCGTCGCGGGCGCGACGCGGCCGGCTGCGTGTGCGCCGCGCCCGAAGATGTAGAGGATCAACGTCCTTCTAGAAGTGTATTTTATGTGCCAGCGCCTCTGCCCCGCTGGCCGCAAGAGATGACCACCAGACAGATATATGAAACTGCATTTGACTGCAAAATTACTCGTTCAGATGATGATTTGGACGACTTTGACCGTGTCAGCAATCACCCGGCTCTCCTGCAAGCTGAGGAGCGTAAAGTTATTTCCTCGGCTTCATCCGCTTTTGAGGCCGTTGAACGAGGCGAACCAGACTATAAGGGTCGCCGTAAGGTGACAATGAAGACCGACAGCGTGCGGCGTTCTAAAATTCCAACTATTCGTCAAAAAAGAGAAAACGAGAACAATGCATGTGCTCTGACCGAGGAATTGGAAAAAGTGCACATCGAAGAAGAAGAACGCACAGCATCTACTTCTCAATTACCGCTGCGGGGCTATACTCCTTCCCCACCGTCAACTGCTCCCCTTCCAACAAAATTTCAACAAAAAGACGGGTCTGCTATGAACAGCATTAAAAGTGCTCCCAACTTGCCCCAGTCGCAACCGTCGCATCCACGACTGAAGGATCTTAGATTGCCTGTAAAATCACTACGTGGCCGTGACAGTGTAACCAGCAGCGAAACTAGTATGGCTGAGGTCAAAGGTTCAGTCTCCACAGAATTAGATATCGGACAGCGTCTTAGGGACTCAAGCCGCGAGTCACACGAAGATGAGGAGAGGGGACAATCAAAAGATGGTATTTTTTTAGAGATTAAGGGCCGGCCCACTTCCGATTCTGACACACCTGAAATGAATCGGTACACTGGGCCCAAGGGGGTCGGCCCTATAATGGAGTTTAAGGGTAGGCCTAGCATTACTCGTCCGAGGCGCAAGTACTCTAGCACAGAAAGTATGGCAACTAGCAGCAGCGGTGGAAGTATGGAGTCACTGCGTAGCAGCAACAGTGAAGGAGACCGGAGTAGTAGTAGTTCAGAAAGCCGTCACTCGTCTTCTCTTAGTTCGCACAGTTCAGATTCAGGGAATGTCCCATTTACTAAATCGCACCATATGCATCTTTCGGGGTTTGGACACCATCCAGCTAAGCTTCATATTTTAAGTCCAATATCAGACAAGTCCTCTCAAGAGCCAGCATCGGAAACGTCGGATAATAACAAGAATAACAACTCTCAAAAGGTGTCACCGGACGATGGTGAAACCGGAAACACAACAATACAAACAACAACCGTCGAAATCGTCGGTAAACCGAAACGCCGAGCGTTGCAAAACAGAAATCTTTTGAACCTTACCTTCAGACATTCGACAGGCGGTGATGCAGAAATACAAGGCTCTGATAGTGGCATTTCAATTCATTCCCGAGAAGGGGTCGATTCCCGCAATGCTTTTATTAATTTCAAAAATAGTAACACTGAAGAAGAAAAGAAAACTGAAGACGTAGATTTGTCGGATCTTCCTTTCGATATGCCGAAGTTGAGAAGACGACGAGCTGAAGCTGAAGCCGATTTACGATCCTTGCCATTTGACATGCCTAAATTACGCAGGAAGCTGCGAGGCCAATCCCTGCAACTAAACAATGATTTCGGAGGGGCCATGTCGAATGCTTCATCCAGCCAAAGTGTACAAGACTTAAATCAAGGTTGGTACTAAAATCTTAATTCACTAGAGTAACGAACAGCATCGTTTTGTCACAATATCTATGTTTTTATCTTTTTCCAAAACCCATTTAACTTAGTCGGATTTTCTTGTCAATCTTGGGAAAAAGTGCACGAAGGGTCTGTCTAGTCAATTCTTTGCATCGACGTAATTCGAAGCGACCGCGGCCGCATTATGCCGATTAAGACGTATGACTTGGGATTACTTCACATGGAATCCTCTGGTCCAACGCCCAATATTTAATTTGCTTGAGTGCTTTTTGAGGGAAACTTTTTCCTGTATGTTGAGAGCAATTTGTATCCGTTATGTTGAGTTAGGAGTTCGCAATTTGTAGGATTGCATGTGGTTTGACGTCGAAAATGTCTTAGTTGGTTCTTTTCTTTTCGAATTAAGAATTTCTCCACGCGGTCACAGAGACTTTATTCGACATTGACAACACATGCCATTTTTATTTTTTGACATTTGTTTTATGTGCAATTGTATTTTTTTTAGGAAACAAGCACAAGCCAAATTTAAAGTTAAACTTTGAAAGCGGCAGCGGCGGCTCCAGTAGTTCCAAGGGGTTGCATTTAAACTTGGGACCCATAGCTCCGCCGCGTGATCTCGTTGATGCCGCACTCCCACTTGACCGACAAGGGTGAGTTAATTTATCTGAAAACTTTACCATTTCAAATATTGATCTCTATTTTTGAACAGAAGTTCAAAATGAATGATGTTCTTTAGTTAAAATACTTTAATTTTTAGCAATAAATAAATGAATTCGTGAATAAACATATTCAATAAATAGACATATTACTATATCAATGTGGTTCATTGAATTCTATATCAATTGTCGATGATTATGCTAAAACGCTTAGTTTTGTTTAGATTACTTGCTTTAGTTTAATTTTTATTCTTGTTCTAATTCAGGTGGTACCACGGGACGCTATCGCGTGTCGAAGCTGAGAGTCTGCTGAGGGAAGCCGAGGAAGGTGCTTTTCTGGTCAGGAACAGTGAATCGGCGAAACATGACTATTCGCTTAGCCTGAAGTAAGTATTTTTGTACTATCATTACAGTTACTGTTGACCCAATTTATCTTACTCTTTTAAACTAACAGTAATGCAAAAAACTGTATGTAAATTCCTGGTGACAGCAATTATTACACTTAGGGGACTTTTTTGGTCTTCACCCATCAAATACATTTTGAAGGTATCTGACGTGATTGTATAGGAACTGATCAAATGCTAAAGACATGATTTTAACCACCTGTCTCCTTCTATTTCAGATCTACCCGCGGTTTTATGCACATGCGTATCTGCCGAGGCGGCGAAGGCTATACACTCGGTGGGGCAGCCACAGCTTTCCCTACTGTTCCAGCTCTCATGAGGCACTACGTCACTGCACAGAGACTCCCAGTGAGGGGTGCCGAGCACATGGCATTATCCACGCCGTTACCAGCTGTCCTCCTTTGAAGAAACCATCATTATCACGCTGAACATGATACGTTCTGCGGGATTTTGGTTTTATTTGAAACAGCGCCATCTAGTTTGCAAAATGGTAAACTTAGGCAAGATGAGGTGTATATAGAAAGACCGAGAACTTTATAGAATGCAATCGGTTATTCTCGATTGCTATGAAGCACAACCGCATTATTTATTGTATTTGCATAGCTTTAGATTAAACCAGTAATAATACCAAAGAATTAGGTTACTTCGCCGTGTCGAAGCGGTCAGAAAGCAGCACTGTATTTATGCTAGTCCCAATTGTCGCAGCAATTATAGATATTTATTTATTATCATATAATCATTTTTCATGTGTGTATTGTATTGAAATAGTTCTTTTAGCTTGATATTACTCATTGTTTATCTTAGAATCGTATCATAAAGGTTTGATTAGTCAGTGTTATCATATTATTATCACTTGTCTTTATATTATAAAATAGTACGTTTGTATGTTTAAAGCTATTGACGCAAGCGATGATATTCATTATTGCTTGAATGATAACCCGAGCGATACTTGTTCAACTGGTTCACTATGAATCACGAATATTTAACATGTTGACCTCTAGAATCATTATGTAAATATTCTTTGCAACAAATGGCCTAAGTTTGATGTCAACCTCTGTTATAGTAAGTTCACAGTTTGCTCTATTTAGATTATAAATGCCAATAAACACACAAAACTGTAATGTTATATATAGATATGGCGTTATTGGAACGAGAAAATTGAGAGCGATATTGACAACAGTAATTCTAATCGGGGCATTGTCTTCGGAAACAATATAGTAATGTTCAATGAGTCATGAGAAAACAATGCAAATGAAAATAGCATGTTTACGCGAATTTTTACTGTGTAATATTCCACAAGGCCGGAAACAAATGGCAAATGGTAGTATATTTATATCAAACATTTGTAGATGTCACGATTAAAGCGTGATTGCACGACTTTAACATTAAGGAAATAGAGTTGAATTTAGCTGATAGAATGAAGATAGTGACTCATAAAAATACTGGGTAGACCGGTCACGTAAACATATTGATTATAGTGTATCTAACAAGCATTTCAGTTCTCACTTAATAGTGTTAACAAGTACTTATAATACCAATTTTAACTAGATTTTATAACTTTTCTTACAACTTGAGTGTATTCAATTTAACCCCAGTGTATCACGTATATTATAAAATGATAGATGAAAGGATTGCACGTGTTATATAACATTCACTATCTAATTTATATTTTTTGTTACATTAGAACTTAGGTAGGGCTTATGGGGTTCTTATTTGACTAATATAGATTTATGTGTCCATGACAGATAACTTTTTAGTATCTAATTTTATTCAAAACAACGATTTAGAAATGTTATCGCCAGTGGATAAAATAGCAGCTAAGACCGTTTATACGACATTGCATTGCAATCAGCTAATCAATATTGTCGTTTGATATTTCTGACTTCTGATTAGATTACAGGTTATCATTTGTGTATAAGATTTTTTTCTGAATAATCATTTAAAATGTACGTACTTATTTCCGCAACTACGATTTCAACAGAGTCGCAATGTTGTGGCGGTTGACATGACTGCGTTTCTAAGTATGGAAGAGCAAGGATCCTTATATGGACATGTTCGTACATTTTCATTGATGAAAACGGATATATCTTTAGCATAAATGATAACAATAACTATACGACAACATTTATAACACAATTACAAAGGATTATAAATTTGACAATACCAATATTTTGTCGGCGTCGTGAGCTTGTTGATTTTTGCAAATTCGTATAAATAGAAATTCAGATTTATGTATAACATCTGTGATTTTCAGTTTCATACATGATAAACGCCAAAAAAATAATGTTGTGTTAAACTATAATTATAAGTTCGTATTTATAGGATGTACGTAAAATTAGTTTATAATCCATTACTTTACTTACTAATTTTATTATTACGTTAGTGTAACAACACGATCTCAATTTAAAACTTCCTGTGTATGGTTCAGTTACCTTAGACTTAATTTTGATTGATTTGTACCTGATTTTTTTGAAAAAAGTTGTTTGAGACTAAAAAATTACGTTTTAACAGATTTATTGTGTTATTTGTAATTGATTTTGATTGTAGTATTAATGTAGTACGTATGGGAATGAGCGAATTTGTATGTGAAACTTTGAATAGTTAAATTATGTACGTACTATTAACCACCGCAAAGCAGCTTTCGCAGGCATGCAACTAATTTTAAATTAGATTTTAAATGTATGGTAAAATAATGTTACTGTTTAAAGGTTGCTGCACACTAGTGGCTTAACAACTGCTCGGGTCCAGGATTTCGTTTACAAAAACGAATTTTAATTTCTACAATTATAATTTGTAGACATGAAATCACTAGTGCGTAACAACCTTAGAAATAATTATGTAGTAAGCGCATAATGGAAATTAGGGATAATGATAACGGAATTCGTATAATTATTTGGAAGTTTAAAAAACGTGTCAAAATTTTTTGGATAACATATTTAGGTCCAGATCGGGATGTAGGTGAAATTATAGCTTATAGTAGTTATAATCAAGTGTAATTCGAAGGTGTAGTTTGAAATTGATGATGTAATAAATTCCAGTAAAAATATGTTATTTTTTTATTTCCCTTGATCCTGCATGCTGTGTCGAACACGTGAAGCGTAAATATGATTAAGAACTCTTTTTATATCGTGAAAACGAAACAGATTAAAAACCTATGAACATAATTATTATTATGTCTTGACACATTACAAGTTTTGGCGGGAACGCGGGAAGAGTCGTGTCGCTTCGTTGTATTTTTTTCCAAAACTAGTGTTTTGTCGAGTGCTTATGCATAAAAATGGTGGTGTTTTATTCATAAAGTGCCGAATTACAAGCGCGAGTGTGGGAAAATGATATAATGTGGTGAAACATGACTTTTCGTGTTGCTTCCAAAACTCTATCGAAGCTTAAAGTAAAGTCGCCACTACTTTACTAAAGCATGACTGTACTTGACTGACACGGACTGGACTTGATCAATACTAGACTTTGACTGTAACTATAGATGTAAGACATAAATAATCGCAATAACTGAAGACGAGGCAGTATGGCTTTATAGCTTTAGCCTGCCCAATAGGGCAAATTAAATATAAAAAAAAAGACACATTACAAATTAAAAATTATATTTTTTGTCTTTGACTTGTTACGCCCGAGCTCAGCGCCCCAGTATTGAGTACCTACATACTATCAGAATATATTTTGTCTGTAGTCGATTTCAGCTCGTTAATTATAAAACGAGTTCTTATAATGATTACTATGAACAGATTTCTGTTGTTTTTCTTTTATTTGTGTACTCGTAAAAAAAAAGCTTCCAGATTACTATGCCAGCTTACATATACCAGTTTAATACGGGATACAGCCTTACCATTGAACAATAATCGAGTTATATTCTACTAGTAGCTCGCCCCGGCTTCGCACGGGAAAACAAAACTCGATTAACTACATAAATATAGCCTATTTCACTCAGTGATAATGTAGCATTCTAATGATGAAAGAATTATTCAGGTCGGTCGAGTCGTTTCGGAGCCTATGCAATCAAACATTCAAAAACAAAAAATCAAATATTTCCTTTTTATTACTATGGATAATAATGATAAATATTAGGCAAACTGCAAGGCAAAGGAAGCGGGCAAACCAATATCACCGTAAACGTCGTTGATGTTGCGTGCCGCTTGTACCGTGTTGCTGCCACGGCGGTAGGTAGTCAACGGGGCTGTCAACTATGAATTATGAGTACTCATAATTCATAATTGACAGCCCCGTTGGCTCATTGGTAGTATATCTGCCTTGAGAGCTGTAGGGCGTGAGTTCGATTCCCACTCAGGGCAAACATTTTGTGAATAAACACAGTCATGTTTGTTCAGTGTCTGGGTGTTCTGTATGTATTATAAGTATGTATTTACAAAAAAAAAAGTATTTATGTATTCTATCAGTTATCTGACTTCCATCACACAAGCTTTGCTTAGTTTGGGGTCAGATGGTGCTGTGTGTATAGTCCCACTATGTATTTATATTTTATTTAATTACTCGAATTTTTAACGTATCCATGATGACGACAAATATTCAAATGCGATGAAAACGACAATAATAATAATCAATAAACTAATGACAACAGTAAGAAAAATATTTCCATGTTTTTAAAATAAAATTAATTTGAAATTATTATAAAAATACCTATATTGCTGAAGGGCGTGGGTTCGGTTCCCACCCAGGATAAACATTTTGTGGTATTAAAATGTATGATCTGTGTCTGTGTGTACTGTAGATATGTATTTACACAAAAAAAAGTATTTAAGTATCAGTCAGTCAGTCATTCTATCAGTTATCTGACTTCCATAGTACAAGCTTTGCTTAGTTTGGTGTGTAATGTCAAAAAAAATTGTAAAGAGCGATGCCTAGGACTTTGTTTTACTACTCAAATATCTGTGTACCGCTGCAATGATCATGGGCGTCTGCATGAGCGCCTACAAAACTACTGCATAAGGTTCATATTTGGCTTGCGTAAATATGACCACGTCTCCGAATTTCGCGCTAAGCTCAAATGGCTCCCTATCCGTCGTCGCCGGGATGCTCACATTCTATCCCTCCTTTACAGCACTCTCTTCAACCCTTCTTTCCCGTGTTACCTTCACGAACGATTCAAGTTACGAGACTCAATCAACGCACGGTCACTGAGATCGGCACATCTTCTTTCCTTAAATACTCCTACACATAAAACTTCCTTCTATAGCTCCTCTTTTACTGTGAAAGCTGTCAAGTTATGGAACGAGCTCCCTGCAGAAATACAGAGGAGTCAAACGCTCGACGCTTTCAAAAGTAAAGTTAAGCTGCATCTATTAAAATAACCCTGTAATTCGCTGTCTTCTTCTTGCATATTTAATGTTTATGTATATTGTATAGTATATGTAAATGTATATCTATACGTATTTATGTATGTCTATAAGTATATATTACATAAGATATTTAAGTATTGTTATTTTATAATATAGTTAGGTATATATGATTATGTATATGCTTATGTATTATGTTTAAAATGTTTTTTATTTTATTTAATCTTTTTTCATTTATCGACACACCCCGTCCTTAGTTTAGTATATTTTCCATGTTAAGGTTGCCTGGAAGAGATCGCTTTTAGCGATAAGGCCGCCAATTGTTACATTAGTTTTAAGTCTTTACTTTT
This sequence comes from Biston betularia, assembly GCA_905404145.2. Classification (NCBI taxonomy): domain Eukaryota; kingdom Metazoa; phylum Arthropoda; class Insecta; order Lepidoptera; family Geometridae; genus Biston; species Biston betularia. Next base: position 6,826,412 of record FR989877.1, read on the forward strand.
ATATTTTTCTGTAATTTGGTGTATTCAATAAAGAGTTATATTATTATTATTATTATGGGCAGGCGTTATCTCTTACTATCAGGAGAGCGTTTCGTTCGTCTCATTACTTCTAAATAAAACAAAATTCGTTCGACAAATTACTTCTTTACATAAAAAAAATAAAATCCTCGTCGACTATATTAGGCAGCTATGTATAAATTAAATAGTTTAAGAAATTGCATGTACAAGTGGAGGATATGGATTTGAATAAAGTCTTATTAACGCTTAGGTATTGGCGATTAATTTTTTTTTACCAGTCCCAAAAAAATAAACATAAAGCTATACAACATCTCCCGTCCGTTCTAAGATGTAGGTATAGTGTTTTCGATTCTTGGTTGCCCGGAAGAGATCGCTCTCAGCGACAAGTCCGCCCCTAGTGGCACTAGCTCATAAGAATATAGGTACCTATTTTCTGTTTTTTTTTTTCTATTTTTGGTATACGCTGTACACTATACAGAGTTTCTTTGTATCTAAGAAAAGTGACATCTAGTGAAATGTAGCAAAATCGTACAGATTATTATAGCAAAACGTTTTTCTTTTCAAAAGTTTTCATATTAATTCTGCCATCTAGCGTTTTTATCCCCAATTACAAATCTTTTCCGGAACAGCCGTTGAACCACCTTTTAAACCAAACCCACCTTTAACAAACCCTTTGTTGAGCAAAGCTATATTAAGTTTGATCAGTATTTAGTTCACGTATTTTACCACAGATGGCGTTGTTTTCCAGTACATAAAAAATAATGACTATCCTAATAGCTGACGCATAGTCCCCTCTCCATGTTGCAGCTGATTATTTTTTTTAGCTCAGTATGATGTCTATACTATTATAAAGAGGAAAGATTTGATTGTTTGTTTGTTTGTAATGAATAGGCTCCGAAACTACTTGACCGATTTCAAAAATTCTTCTACCGTTGAGAAGCTAAACTATCCCCGGGGGACATAGGCTACTTTTTATCCCTGTATTCCCACGGAAACGGGAACTACGTGGGTAAAACTGCGCGAGGCGTCCGCTAGTTTTACATATCTAAGTATGCATATTTATTTGTTAGTAGATAAGTATATTTTTAGTTATAATACAATAAATACTAGTTATAGTTATATATTCCCCTATATATGTATATTGTATATTAATATATCCTCGTTATTGACAATGACACACCGTCTTTTTCTTCCTCTAATCCTTTCTATCCTAAGGTTCCCTGGAAGACATCGCTTTTAGTGACAAAATCGCCAGTTGTTACTAAGTTTATTCTCTTATTTTTCTGATTTGTATAATGTTTTGGTGTTACTCAATCAATCAATCAATCCTTAGCAGCCTATGGCGAGTGAAGCCGCCGCCGCCGCCGGACACAGCTAGTTACATATAAAATGCGAATAACAAACGGACGAGATTCTCGCATTAAGATTAACATACATTAGAAACAAAATGCCATTTCATAATTTTACTTCTAGCAGGACCTTCGAAATTCGGTTCACGCTGAATTTTTCAGTACCCGATGCTAACTGAATCCGGTCAAAAATTATTAATTAACATACGTTTCAGAGGAAAAAATGTGGAGCACGTCATACGATAATCCTCGCTTTTTGATACTTCACTTAAAATATAACTCGCGTAACGAACGCTGGAAAATAAAAATTTCAATAACTTTTACATAAGTAAAGTAGACAAATTGGATCAATTCTACAAAAATACTGGGAAAATTAAGTGAGTACATAATCACTTTTTACCTAATTTAAGCAATTTCGATAGTTGTGAAGAATTTTCATTCAATGATTTTAGTGTTTTACTATATTTTTGTTGTTTAATCGTGTAATTTTGACTTTAGTTTGTTATCATAATTTTTGTCTGTATTTTTCAATAATATTCATGATTTAGTTTTGATATTATTTTCAATATGAGTTTGTATGTGATGCCGGATTTTTTTAAATAATTTGAATTGAATCCCTTGTTTTTACAGTATTAAATCTATTAGTAAAGAAATACGTACTACCTTTTAGTAAAATAACAGAAATTATACTTACAAAAAAATAACTACAAAATGGTGAGTGAAATTGTAAATCTCTGAGTATCTAGTATAGTAGAATATATTAAATACTGCAGAGAGAAGAGGATTTTAAGACTTGTGGTTATTTTAATTAGATTTTTGTCAAATTATATTTTTAAGTTTATGTCAAATTAGTTCTAGATATTAAGTAAGATTAGGTTTTTCATTAATAAGTTGTCAAATTAGTAAAATTTAAGTCCTCATTACTGTTGTACCTGGAACGACTGTTAAGCGGGAATAAACTAAATATACACCTATTCAAAATGAACTTACGCAAAGTAACGCCTGAATCAATCAATTATCCAAGTAGAATATAGTTTACAAGAAACAATTTCTTCATTTACCACACAGCTTACAAAAAAATTTGTAGAGATAATGTCATTATCATAATATCGTGATATCCTAATCATATTCGTATACTTAGGTAATTTCTCTTGTGTGTAAATACTGCGGCCCTTTATTAAGCGGTTTGCGCAAATTTGCACGCGAAGACAAATATTATCTAGTCGGACTGTTTGCGGAGCTTTCGTTTAGCCAATTTTGGTTCTCCATACATAATAGGTAGGTACCTATCGACCGACGATTTAATATGAATGACGTCAAACTAGATGGCCCGCAACTTCAGCCGCGCATAAAAATATTGTTGTAGAAAATAAAAAGTTAGTTTAGGTACATTGATCAAAAACGTATATGATTACTATTTTAAGTCATAATAGTTTTTCAAATATGAAATACTAGGTGCGGCCCGCGGTGTTACACGCTACATGTTTTCGGGATAAAAACTAGCCTATGTTCTAATCCAGAGTCTCAGGTACCTCCATACCAAATTTCATCCAAGTTCAGTAGTTTTTGCGTAAAGGGTAGCAAACATTCATCCATCCATCCAAACTTTCACATTTATGATATTCGTAGCAATGATAGCTCAGTGGTTAGCGCGGTAGGTTCGCATGCCGAAGGGCGTGGGCTCAAACCCCAACAATGAGCTTGAGCTGCCGGTGAAGGAAAACATCGTGAGGAAACCATAGCATGGTGGTAGGGTACTTTCTAGTACTCGGCTGGCTAGCTACCACCCTCAAGTTGAAAATCTGCCGCCAAGCATCTAACGGTGTGTTCCGGCAGCCTCACTTAAGAGCCAGTTCCATTCCAGGCTAGGTGTGCTTTACCATCTTCGACCACACCTTCACTTAACATCAGGTGAGCTGTGGTCAAACACCTGGCCTGTCAACCATTAAAAAAAAGAAAAAAAGTCCGATTTAATTTTAATAAAAATAAATAAATATCGAAGGACATTACACACAGAGCCATCTGACCCCAAACTAAGCAACGCTTGCGCTATGGAAGTCATATAACTGATAGAATACTAACAATTATAACTATTGTAGATCGGGTACAAAAGCTTCTACAGTTTTGGTTGGAATAGGTACTCGTGCTTCTAGTGCCTATATATTTTTTTAAATTGTTAAAATATTACTAGATGACTAAGATTGACCACAGTTTACCTGATATTAAGTGATGGTGTAGTCGAAGATGGTAAACACACCTAGCCTGGAATGGAACCGGCTCTTAAGTGAGTCTGGAACATATCATTAGTTTGGAAAATAATAATTCATTGCAGCGATATAATATTTCTGAGAAAAACTCTGACAATTTTTCTTCTTATTTTTAAAGTTTTGCAATGTAAACACATAACGCGCATATTGCACGCTTACCTGGAAAAAGCTCGGCATATGATTTAGAGGGGGAAAATCGATTACGAAAAAAACGATTTTTCGTCTCGTTAAAATAAATCGATAACTAAAAAGTAATCGATTTTTTTTCTATTTGAAAAGTTGCATTTTTTAAAACGAGATTAAGTAATGTAATCGAATAAAGAAATAAGATTTAGAGAATCGATTGTAAGAAAATAATAATCGATTAATGTAAAAATCGATTCTTTTTCACATCCCTAGAAAAAGTCTGTATACTCTGGATTTGAAGGCACCCAAATTGTACTTCGTAGGAAAAACAGACGCGGGCAGAGAGTTCCACATCCTCGCTGTGCGTATGAAAAATGTGGAATCGAAGCGTTTAGTCGGTACGTGGGGAATATCCATCTCTTTTGACGCTTTGGCCGTGTCAATGAATAAAGTCAGCGATGTCTTGAACTTTGTTTTTCTGCCCAAAGTTCTGTGTATCCTTGTAATAATGAAGGACATGCCATCTCTAACCACCAGGAAAGCATACCTTCAGTCTCACTAATTTTATATTAAACAAACCAGGTGTAAATATGTCCCCGAAATAAATACCAATTTAGTGAAACCTATCACCAAGTTATGTCTAAGGAATTGATTAAGAAACTTATGGGCGGAAAGTTTCAAGTTTCTTGTAAGTATGTTGCTAATGTAAAAGTTTATCGTGGAGCCATGCCACCTGGATACCCGAAACTATTGGAATCCAAGCAAGTTTGTGATTACCTTAGCTATATTTTATTAATAAGTATTTCGTGGTCGTATAACAGTATCATAGCTTATTTCTCGACACAGCACAGCACAGTACAGCACAGCACAGCACAGCAGAGTACAAGACAGCATAGCACAGCACAGCACAGCACAGCACAACCCAGCACAGTACAGTACAGCACAGTACAGAATAGTAGATAGCATAACAGTATCAATATGCAGTCGACAGCTCTAGTGGCTCATTATCTGCTTTAAACAAACATTTTATGGTATTTTTTTATGGTTGACAAGCTAGGTGTTTGCTCACAGCTCACGTGATGTTATGTGACGATGTGGTCGAAGATGGTAGAGCACATCTAGCCTGGCATAGAACTGGCTCTCAAGTGAGGCAGCTGGAACACACAGCTAGGTGCTTGGTGACAGATTTTCAACTTGACTTGGTAACTAACCAGCCGAGCACTAGAAAATATCCTACCACCGTGCTATGGTTTCCTCACGATGATTTCTTTCACCGACAACTCAAGTTTATTGTTGGGGTTTGAACGCACGCCCTTTGGCGTTTGAACCCACGCCCTTTGGCGTATGAACCGAATTCCCTAACCACTGAGCTATCGTCGCTACGAATAAACGAACCTCAATACTCAAATATCAATCAAAAATAAAGAAATCTATATTTACCTATCAATATAGGCATGAGTAAATTCAAGCAAAATGATTAAGAGTACTTACTGTTACTCTGTCATATAAAAGAGCCATTTAGTAAACCTTACTATGAATATTTATAAGTATATGATATCGAAAGTTGGGTAAAATCAAAGAAGTGCGAAAGGTCATCGAGTTTCCTAGTGTTTTGTAAAGGGTTAGGCCAAAAATAGAAATTTGACCTTGTGTGTTTGAACAATATAGTTTTATAAGAACGTCTAATTAGTTTTATATAGGTATCTACCGTAATTAACGTCAAACTCGATGCTTTTCTTGGAGATAAGTCATTTTTTAAATTTTTGTAGCGATGATAGCTCAATGGTTAGCGCGGATTACAACCCTGTTGATTGGTAGCATGTCTTTAAGAGCTGTAGGGCGTGGGTTTGATTTCCACCCACCGTTGATTTCCCATTTTGTGGTATAAACAAAGTATGTTACAAAAAAAAGGTTTTGGGTATTCTATCAGTTAATTGACTTCCATAGTACAAGTTTTGCTTGGTCAGATGGCGCTTTGTGTAATGTTTTTTTTTTAATAATTATCGTAGCATAGGTAAATAGATAATGAGCTTGAGCTGCCAGCGAAGGAAAATATTGTTAGGAAAGCACAGCATGGTGGTAGGGTATTTTCTAGTACTCTGCTGGCTACCACCAAGTTGAAAATACAAATACAAATACTTTATTGATAACACCAATGTTACAAGTCACTTCAAAATTTTAAAGATGTCATTAAATGGGGTTTAAAACACTGATTACATGTCAAAATAAGGTATGTCAATATCCAAACATGTCAATATAAAAAATATTGTCAATATAAAAATACTGTCAATATAAAATATGTCAATACCAAAACAATATTGTCAATATATTAAATATCAAAATCTGCCGCCAAGTACCTAACGGTGTGCTCGAGCAATCTCACTGGAGACTCAGTCAGTTTCATTCCAGGCTAGGTGTGTTTACTATTCTAACACACATCAGGCGAGCTGTGGTCAAAAACCTAATTAGTCAAACATACAAATAATTAAAGAAAAGAAACAAAGAAAATAGTTTTACTTTGAACACAAGTACATAACAAAAACAAACAACCAGAGACAAATATGTAGTTACAAAATGGGGCCTCAGCATAACTGGTCATACTAAGCAGTATGACCGGCGCTGGTCTTCCGGTGAGCCCTTGGAACTTAAACAAAAAAAACACTGATGAACAAATATCAAACAGCAATATATGTTATTAGTCTTATACTACTGTAGGTAGGTACTGAAATTCTTGCTAAACTTTAGATTTTACTTAATGGTAGGTTTATTGCATCGTCGTATATTCTGCTACCAAGCAATTGTAATTGTAAATAAATATTATGTTCCGGTTTAAAGGGTAATGTTTATGGACCTAGCTGGCGAAATTAGCTAGCGAAGCTCGTGAAATTACTGTGCTGTTGAGACTAACCATCGAAAGTCTCCAAAGTAATCAGCGCCAAAACAGCGATGCCCTGGACTTTGTTTTGTTACTCAGAGTTCTGTATATCGCTGCAATGGTCATGGACAGGCGTAATCTCTTATCAGGAGAGCGTCTCGTTCGTCTCATTATTTTTTACATAAAAAAAAAGAAACCTTGAGCCTAGTGTGGAGTCCCAAAAGTCCCTCAGATTGATAACTTTGATAACTTTAAATAGTTAATCAGAATTTATTTTATTTTTAATATTTGTTTTAAACTTTACATAAAGTATGAGTTTGTAATATCAGTGCGAAGCAAATCGAGGCTACGCGCGCGTTGTCTCCATGAAGAAGGCCACCGAATGTAGCCGAAACTATAGTCAAAGTTTCCCATAAATAATAAAACGTTGATAATTCCGCACACTATAACGGAGTTTAGACAGTTTCGAACTTTTATTTACAATTCCGTTGACATTAATTAAAAGTTGGTACTAATATTAAAACTGATGTGCAATTAAATTATACTCGCAATAACATAAAAACGATAGCTCTCCCTGATACCGAACATTTAAAAATAATAATTTCTATGAAGTCAACTTTTTGGCAATTATACATTCATTAGATCGTTAATTGACTTTTGCGGTTTCCGCTTAGCCTTGAAGAGTTTTTGCTAATAACAATAAAATACCTTTTTTATACAGACAATAAACACCAGTATATTCTTGCGAATCTGTCTACTAAAAAGATGTTTTTAAAGTTGTGTGTGTTGAATTAAATATTTAAAAGGTTAAATATGTAACGTGCCGGTCCGAAAGTGCGACGTGCTTTTTGGAAAAAGAAAAATAATTTATGTTTATTTTATTTGTTTTTGCTAAGATACGCTAGAATAATCAATTCATTATTATTACTGTTTTTACGATTGTTTTTAAACTTATAATTTAAAATTAACGGTTGTATTTACGGTACCTTTGCTCAGCTCACTTAAACAAAATATTTAAAGTGTTTGAAAAATAATTAACAATAATTATTCAAAAAGATAACAAAAAGTTACGATAATAAACTAAGGATATTTTGTGACCGCATTTAGCAGCGTAACTTTCATAAACTTAAATAGTTATTCTTGTACATTTATTTTTTTATTTTTGCTCAAAAATTTGAAATCTTTTATCTGTGAACATTTTCCTAGCCCTGTCAATAAATTTTGACACAATTACTTTGTCTTTAATAATGAAAAAGGATCTATTAAAATTCTTATTAAAATATCATCCAGTAAACTGATCTTGGGCGCCTTCAAGTTTTCAAAAGGACTTTACAAATAGTCTTTTGTCTCGCACCCATTGTAGGAAATTGAGCTCGAAACAAACCGGAAACAATGGAGAAAGAAAATTTTAACAGGCAAGCTTCTTCCGTAGAGTTTTCAACTTTTTAACTACTATAATATAGCAAGATATTACTGGTATGCTGCTGTTTGTTTACACTTGTATACGCGCTGTCTGGCCCGGTGTTGAAACCGGTTTTTTTTTTATTGTTGACAGCCTAGGTGTTTTGACCACAGCTCACCTGATGTTAAGTGACGGTGTGGTCGATGATGGTAAAGCCTGGAATGGAACTGGCTCTCAAGTGAGGCTACCGCAACACACCGTCAGATGCTTGGCGGCAGATTTTCAACTTGAGGGTGGTAGCTAGCCAGCCGAGTACTAGAAAGTACCCTACCACCATGCTATGGTTTCCTCGCGATATTTTCCTTCACCGGCAGCTCAAGCTCATTGTTGGGGTTTGAACCCACGCCCTTCGGCATGCGAACCTACCGCGCTAACCACTGAGCTATCATCGCTACGGTTTTGTAGTCGGCTAGATAACCATAGTGATACACTTTATATATAGTAACCAAAAACGTTTAAATTATAAATTGAAATGTTGTAAGTCTAATTTCGTTTTGTCCCTTTTCAACCATTTTCAATTTTCTCAGCTTTCGTACACGGCATAAATAGGATCCCCATGAATATTAGATAGAACCAATCTTTGACTTTGCCTAAGTGAGTTGGTTGACCTGAAAATATCGTTTTAACAATTTATTTTGTCGCTCTACCTACACTTATCCTCTCCAATTCAATGCATAATAAAATAATATTGCTTCGAAGCTTTGGGAAATTGGCTACATTTTATAAATCTTGGCACGGGCTGTCACTCTAAAGTTTAGGTGTGACAAGTCATGTTTCCTCACCGTGAGGCATAAAGCATTAGATTGTCGCTCACTGTTTGGCTCGCACACTGTATTTAGCGCAAATTTGTTGCAACTAAATAATCCCACTAACATTATAAATGTGAAAGTTTGGATGGATGGATGGATGGAAAAAAGATGTTTGTTACTCTTTCACGCAAAAACTACAAAACGGATTTAGATGAAATTTGGTATGGAGGTAGCTGAGACCCTGGATTAGAACATAGGCTACTTTTTATCCCGAAAACATGTAGCGGGAACACCACGGGGCGTAGCTAGTAATTAGTAAAATACAAGGTAATCTGTGTTTTTTATTATTTAGTTTTTTAAGCCCTGTCTATATAATACTACACATCGGAAGTAGGTATTCATTTCGTATGCAATAAGGCGGCATTGGACATTGACATTGGCTGGATGGATGGATGGATGATTGTTACACTTTCACACAATTTTGGATTTGGATGAAATTTGAAGGTAGCTGAGATCATGGATTAACACATATGCTACTTTTTATATTACACCTTTCCGAACAAATAATCAGTTTCCCAGAAGATTCATTCCTGTATGGTACACAAATATAAAATTCTGTTTTGAGTTATACGAATAGGTACAAGTTATACGTTGTACTCAAGTAAAAAGGCGAGGTTCGAGGAACCCGAATAAATTGAGACAAGACAAATGAGTCCCCGAGGCGACGGCGACGACCGGGACTTGACATCTTTTTCAAGAATTAGACTAGGATCCGCTTGAAACATTAGTATTATTTTTATTTTATTTTTAACTTATTAGTGTTACAACATCTCCCGACTTTAATGTATTGTGTTTTCTATTCTTGGTTGCCTGGAAGTGATCGCTCTTAGCGATAAGGCCGCCATTTTTGGCACTAGCTCATAAGATGATTTTGTTTTCTGTACCTACTCTTTTTTTCGATATCTGGTGTGCACAATGAAGAGTTTCTATCTATCTATCTTATTTGCAAAAATACTTACTATGAGCGAAATAACGGCAAGTACTAAAACTCTCATCGAACATCGAACAAAGAAAACAAGTTTATTTTTAGAGAGGAATACGTTTATTTTTAAAATCACTAAACCTGCCTGTATCAAAATTAGTTGGGGGCCCAAATGGAGGGTAATGTTTTCTCACAAAAGAAACAAAAGTCCTTGTATTAAATTAAAACAAATATTTACAATGATAAAAAAAAAAGAATTGATTCTATGGATGAATAATTTATTTTTATATGTTTTTTTTCCCGGACAGCACGAGATTAAACGACATTGTGGATATCATTTTACTAATTTTTGTTTACACACGTTAGGAGCCCCTGTAGCCCGGGCGCTCCATATCATTGACCCAGCTGATACGGCAGTAGCTACACCTCAGCCATTCTGTAATAAAACAAAAGTTTTCTTGATGAATCCATGAGAAGTGACAAAACGTGACCTCAACTCTCAACCTACAACGTTTTCAGGTAGGTTAATCCAACAAAATGCTATGGACGCTCTATTACTATTAATCTTGTTGAAAGGTCCTTTATAGGAACACGTGGTAAGAACATAATACATGATTGATGTATAATCGGAATAATGTACCGACTTGTATTGTAAGAGAGTTTCTTTGGAATATGGCACGTGTTCTTAACTGTTTACAAAGGTAATTTGCTAGGTTTCAAATGAAAAGCTTGAAACTATGTTTACGGTGATGTATAATATGTACTACTGAGATCATGTAATCCGAACACCCAATTAGTTCAGTTCAACTGTAGAGTAGTGTACACACCTTGTTCATCCTAAATTTCAGCAGACGCCTCGCGGTTTCACCTGCGTAGTTACCGTTCCCGTGGGAATACAGGGATAAAAAGTATTAGCCTATGTCACCCGGCCGTAGTGTATCTTCCCAACGGTGAAAAAATTTTTGAAATCGGTTCAATAGTTTTTGAGTTTATCCGTTACAAACATACAAAAATCAAAACCTTTCCTTTTTATAATGTTACTAGTGCAGATGTGAAAGTTTGGATGTATAGATATTTGAATGTTTCAATCACGCAAACACGTCTGAACTAATTTGGATTAAATTTGGCACACATATAAATAATTTATAAACGAGTACAAATTTACAATGAAAAAAACCGACTCCTACTTTTGAATTAAAAAATATTTTTCCAAATCGGTTCAGGCGTCTTCAAGTGATCGGTGAACATACATAAAAAAAAAGATTCCGACGAATTGAGTACCTCCTCCTTTCTTGAAGTCGGTTAATAATAAAATACAAAGTGTAGCGGTATTGACTGTCAACCTACTTTTACCGCTATCCGGAAGTTTCATCCCTCGAAGTAAGTTTATATCCCCGGGATAAAACCGCAAATACAGTTGTAAGCCAGTGGGTCGATAATCGCACGACACTGCTAAATAGACAGGTATGAGGTTACGGCTTTCAAGCCGGGAACTAAATTAGAAGTGTAATTTTGTTACTCCAAAGTTTTAAGTTTTTGATCAGTTTAACATTACACAAGCAAAAAGAAATAAAAAAGGAGATGGTAACTATCTAGGCCAGAATTAGAATTATACAACACTATTAGGTTTTTTAGGGCGGTAGCTTGCTAGCCAAGTAACTACTTGAGAGTACCCTACCACCATGTTAAAGTAATGAGACGATACGCTGAATGGTAAGAAACGACGTATGCCCATGATCATTGCATCGAAACACAGAACTTTGAGTTGAAAAACTAAGTCCGGGGCATCGCTGCTTGAGCGCTCATTACTTTGAGACTTTTGATGGTTAGTCTCAATAGCCCTGTAATTTTGCTAGCTGCACTACCATTCAAATTGGATCACAGTAATGTTTACACACTACTGCTCTCGTCTTCGACTCCTATCGTCAGAATCATTACATCATCCTGGATATATTTTTATGTATTCTTGAATTTACTGGTACCCAATAAGTTAGGGTTGTACCTATACATCCCACTTTTTGTGTAAAGATAAACAGATACAGTATTGTTTTGGTTTTAAAGTGACGAAACGGATGTTTGTTGAAAAATTAAAAAAAAAAACAATGAAATGGTATTTTTAAGTGAAAATTCGTTTCTGATTCGTAAACAGCAGTATTTTTTTTTTTTTATGTAAAAAGTAATGATACTAACTAGAGGCTCTCCTGATGGTAAGAGATAACGCCTGTCCATTACCATTGCAGCGATACATAGATCTTTGAATGACAAAACAAAGTCCAGGGCATCACTGCTTTGGCGCTTATTACTTTGAGACTAACTTACTAATTTACTTTATTCAAAAATACTTGGGGAAAACAAACCTTACATGATTTAAAAGAGGAAAAAAACATCAACACTTATTTTGTATCAAACACAGTTCTTCTTGTTCCATTTATAATAACTAGAATATTTTATCAACAATTCTGCTCTCTACGTTTCAAGTAAATCAGACAAAAGTATATTAGACATTGATTATGTGGAGTTCCGTAGACAATTTTGTAAACATTATTACTAAGAGTAAAATAATATTTCACAGGATGTAACGATATATTGAGCACACGATTTACAGCCACAAAGAATTTTGTGAATTTTGACATTTATTATACTTATTACTGATTTTGACATTTTTGCATACATTTCATTATAATTTTTAATACTTTTACTGACATTTCTTATATTTGTTTATGATTATTATTGAAAATTGATCTGTAACACCTCGTTATGAATAAATATGATTATGATTATTGTGGCTCAGAGGTTAGCGTGATCGAACCGCATACAAACAGTGTAAGTTTGGAACTCAACTATGAGATTGTGCTGCCGGTGAAGGAAAACATCGTGAGAAATTTATAGCATTGTAGCAAGGTACTGTCTAGTAGTCAGCTGGCAAGCTACCACCCTTAACAAAACAAAGCAAGACGAGACCGCGCGCTTATTGCATTCAGCTTTGTCTCCATGAAAAAGGCCACTGAACATGGCTGTATTCCGAGTATTCCTAGTATCTGATATAATTAAACGTCAGTAATCCCGCATAAGTAAAACAAAAATGTTAAATCTGATGCCAAGCACCTAACAGTGTGTTTTGGCAGCCTCGCTCGCTTGGTATGAAACTGACTCTTAAGAGTCAGTTTCATACCACGCAAAATTACCATTATTGACAACATCGTCAATTAGCGTGAGGACTTGGTTACCACCGCAGTACCAGTTATTCTGCCGCTAAGCAGTAGTGTGTAAACTTTACTGTATTCCGGTTCCAAGGGTACTGCAACTAGCGAAATTACTGGGCTGTTAAGACTAACCATCTAAATTCTCAAAGTAATGAGCGCCAAAGCAGTGATGCCATGGACTTTGTTTTGTTACTCAAAGTTCTGTGTATCGTTGCAATGGTCATGGGCAGGCGTTATCTCTTACCATCAGGAGAGCATCTCGTTCGCCTCATTAGTTATTATATTAAAAAAAGACATCCTGTCAAAGCTTAAAGAATTAAAGGAATTGTTTGTTGAGTTTGGTTCAAAATTCGCCCAACGAAATTGACATAAAACGTAAAACAAATGAGCATGCCTTCCTATTCAGCAAAGGAACCCTAATAAAACAGAGCTACCTTGGAAAACAACTACAGACAGTCTTGAATATTTCATTTGAGAAGGTCAACGTAGATGGTAACTGACTGCGACAAAGTTTATAAAACTGCTCCATTGTTTGACAAGAAAGACTCTTTTCTTAGGTCACAAGTTTACGCGTAGTATTCTGTTCAATGAGTTACCTCTGGTAAATTTTACTTCTATATTTTTCACCAATATTATAAATGCGAAATTTTGTATAATTATGTGTGTTGTGTGTATATGCAGTTTTAAGGTTCCGTACCCAAAGGGTAAAACGAGACCCTATTACTAAGACTCCGCTGACCGCCCGTCTGTCCGTCTGTCCGTCTGTCATCAGGCTGGCTGTATGTCATGAACCGTGATAGTTAGACAATTGAAATTTTCACAGGTGATGTATTTCTGTTGCTGCAACAACAAATACCTACTAAAAAACAGAATAAAATTAATATATTAGGGAGTTCCGGAACACGCCGTCAGGTAATTGATTGATTCAGACGTTACTTTGCGGAAGTTAATTTTGAATATTCAAGGTATATGTTTAGTTTATTTCCGCTTAACAGTCATTTCAGTTACAACAGTGATGAGGACTTAAATTTAGCTAATTTGACAACAATTTATTAATTAAGAACTTAATCGTAGGGTGCGGCGCAAGTAGTATGAAATAAAATAAAAATGCCTTCTAGAAAACTATGTACTTGTTGCTATAGCCAAATAGAAAAAAGTGACCTTGACCTTCAAAGTTATGGGCTCCCAAAAATAATACGTAAAGTGCTCCATAAAAAGCACGATCGCAGTCTTTCATCTTGTCGGCTAAGCAAGATTATCCACTTAGATTTTTGTATGGGTATTAAATTGAAAATCTGATTTTCTACAACGCCGCAAGAAAAGTGCTGAATTGAAAAATGCGAGAAGCGAATCAAGAGATTCTCGAGGAAGTCAGGGGCAACGATGTTACGAGGCGTATATTAATTAGTTTTAGTCTTCATACATGGCTGTCTGGCTCACTTGAGAGCCAGTTCCATTCCAGGCTAGGTGTGCTTTACCATCTTCGACCACACCTTCACTTAACATCAGGTGAGCTGTGGACAAACAAATAGCCTGTCAACCATTTAAAAACAAAACATCTTCTTTTTAATCCCTGACGCAAAAACGACGGTGTGTTATAAGATTGACGTGTTTCTGTGTGTGTCTGTCTGTGGCATCGTTGCTCCCGAACGGATGAACCGATTTTGATTTTTGTTTGAAAAGTAAATTGGTCGGGAGTGTGTTTAGCTATATTTGATGAAAATCGGTCCAAGATGGCCGCTGCCACAAAATAGCGGATTACATTTTTTTTCACAACTTCCTCAATATGGGTATCAAACGAAAGGGCTTGACTGGTAGAATACTATATCATTTATTATTATGCTTAGGTAATGAGACGAACGAAAGGTCATACTTATAGTAATAGTAAGAGATATGGATTTACTTTTAATAAATACACCTCGATATAACGATATAAAACTTACAGGCAAAAAGTAACGTATTAAAAAAGGGGGTTTCCAAGATTTGTGTGTTTACGGGCTGCTGAGACTAACCATCTAATGTCTCAAAGTAATGAGCACCAAAGCAGCGATGTCTCGGACTTTGTTTTGTTACCTAAAGTTCTATGTACAATGGTCATAGACAGGCGTTATCTCTTACCAACAGGAGAGTTCGTCTCACAAATTTTACATGAAAACAAAAGAAAAAAAATTAAATCATGCACCTTTGTATATTGCCGGATGTGAATTATGATATGTCAATTAAGCACACCCATAATCTTTCCTTGTCTCAAAATATGTTAGGAATAAATTATGAAGGAAGTCATGAACAAAATGATGAGGGTGAAAGAACGACCAACTAATTTTGACATTGACGGATGGCGCCACTGTAGTAAAGTTCTAACATAAGTTCTCTCTCTTTTGAAAAGTTTTAGTATTGCAATTTTACCATTTTTACAGATAAATTTGTGTGTTGTATAATGGTTATGCAAGTTAATTTCACAGAGCAGTCTGTAACGTTTATATGTTTCAAGATTAAATTAATTTAAGTGTTCAGGGCAACTGGTTAGACCGTAATCAGTGCGATGGGACAAGTCAGCATGAGATGGAATTAAAAGTCAATTTGCAAGCCAGTAATTAGGATTAATTATATTTTAATAAAATTCAAATTTGAGCTGTTAAATTAAACGTGTTTACTACAGTGATAAAAATTTCATGGGGCAAGGTTTTTTTTCGACTTTTTTTTTTACAAATAGACTTGCGTTTGTCCGCCATATTGCCTGATGTTATGCGTAGATTCGGTCTGCGATGGAGAAACTTAAATAAGAAAACTGATTCATTGGCGACTGGTTTTATGTATTGTATATTCAATTAAATGAACGAGACGCTCTCCAGATGGTAAGAGATAACGCCTGTACATGACCATTGCAACGATACACGGAATTTTGTGTAGTAAAATAAAGTCCAGGGCTATCAGTCCATCGACAGTGGCAGTCCATCGCTGCTTTGGCACTCATTACTTTGAGACTTTGATGGCCAGTCTTAACAGCCTTGTAATTTCGCTAGCTGCATTACCCTTCAAACCGGAACACAGTAATGTGTACACACTACTACTTAGCGGCAGAATATCTGGTATTGTGGTGAAGTGTGGTGGTATATATTTCGACGACCTCCTGCTAAGGAGATCTACCACCAATTATTTATGCTGAATTACTATTACTATGATAGGAAGATGTTTCAAAATGCCAGATGATTAATTAATTATCATCATCATCATCATCATCGTCAGCTACATTTCTAGTATAGCAGTCTTTAATTGCCATCAGCTTAGCGAATTTACCTTTGTCGTGAGCAAAGCAAAAGAAATTTTCTTACTCTTTGACACTGGCTAATCTGGCTATTGTTACCCATTTTCAAACCCTACTATCCCATCGTACTTCCTTCCTACTATCCTACTAATATTATTATAAATGCGAAATTTTATGAGTAGGTATGGATGTATGTTTGTAACTCTTTCACGCAAAAACTACGGAACGGATTTGGATGAAATTTGGTATAAGTAGCTGATATCCTGGATTAACACTAAGCCTATGTGTTCATCCAGGATATCAGCTCCTGAAAAAATGTAGCGGGTAACACCGCAAGGCGCAGCTAGTGTTTCATAACCATGACTGTATTTTTATTCTAATACACTATTTACCGTTACTTTCGACAGAACGCATTATCCAATTTATTTAATAACAGTATAGAACACAAATCGCTTTGAAAACAACAAGAAACAACCAATTTATGAGGTTGTTGTATCTATATTTTCAAATCACGTGTTTAAGACAAGGCTTTGATAAGCTCAACAGTTGTTTCGGATAGTATCCAGTTTAGAAAGTTATACAAAGCAGGCTTTGTCTTATCTCAAATCCGAATAAACTGGATTAATTCAACAAATTGGTTAATCAACACAGAAAGCCCGAAAGTTTCTGTCAATATTGAACAAAGTTTGGTATTTGTATCTGCAATACTAATTCACTTAAGCTTTAGAAATGCCAATTAAGTAAGTAATTTTTAAATGTGTTTGTAAAATGTACTGATGTACATACATATGTATTATATGTATTATAAGTATTACAGACTAGATTTTTTTGAACACATTTCACCTAATGTTAAGTGACGGTGTGGTAGGTAAAAACACCTAACGGTAGGTCTTTGTAAAACATACCTATATATTATATATATAAGTAGCTATTACAGATAAGATTTTAAAAAACTTTCCACTATATCCGTTGTCCAGTTATAAAATTTACATTTATCGTAAAATAAGGGGAATATTCTTTTATTACCTAATCAATGCAAATAAAAAAAAACCGGTCAAGTGCGAGTCGGACTCGTGCATGAAGGGTTCCGTATCAAGTGAGGCTGCCGGAACACACCGTTAGATGCTTGGTGGCAGATTTTCAACTTGAGGGTGGTAGCTAGCCAGCTGAATACTAGAAAGTATCCTACCACCATTCTATGGTTTCCTCACGATGTTTTCCTTTATCGGCAGCTCAAGCTCATTGTTGGGGTTTGAACCCACGCCCTTTGGCATGCGAACCGACCGTTGTATTCGTAATTGTCACAAGTTTTGTGTGAAGGAATGTTTTCGGAAAATCCACGGGAAAAGTCGAACAATCTCTTGAAAGAAAATACTAGCAAAAATGATACTAGAAATAAAAACAAAGAACTTTTTCCTGCTTACTTTAACTTCACTTACTTACAAATACTTGTAAAGCTTCAAAGTAGTTCGCTAGACAATTTATTTGTCGACCAGACGGCTGTATCTAAAGGATATCCGGTTTCTATAAATTAACAAACACTTAGGTATGTGGTCCCCGTAGAGCTACGAATTTATGTTTGCTGCAGTTCAAGTTATGCACTACACTGCAGAGAACGTTGCATTGTTAACTATTGAAACCTTATATTATCGTAGATTCTATATATTTTAGTAAATTTTCGCTTAATAGTCGTTTCGGTTGTAACAGTGCCGAGGATTTACTTTTGTAGCGATGATAGCTCAGTGGTTAGCGCGGTAGGTTCGCATGCCGAAGGGCGTGGGTTCAAACCCCAACAATGAGCTTGAGCTGCCGGTGAAGGAAAACATCGTGAGGAAACCATAGCATGGTGGTAAGGTACTTTCTAGTACTCGGCTGGCTAGCTACCACCCTCAAGTTGAAAATCTGCCGCCAAGCATCTAACGGTGTGTTCCGGCAGCCTCACTTGAGAGCCAGTTCCATTCCAGGCTAGGTGTGCTTTACCATCTTCGACCACACCTTCACTTAACATCAGGTGAGCTGTGGTCAAACAACTAGCCTGTCAGCCATAAAAAAAAATTGATCTAACTTGATGACCTTTTTTAAGTATCTATTCAAAATATAACTCAAACTAAAATACCGACAATATCTTAAAATTTAAACAAATTAAAATGACCAGTCTTTGTGTCATTTTCTCGCTGCAGTAACCACTTGACGACACGTGTTTTGCCTCTACACGACCTCAGGGCGTGTTGACTCTTCGAGCGCCTTAGTAAAACGACTTTTAAGCGGAAATACACCTACATATCTGTTAAACAAATAAAACAATATTTTAAATTATACACATAATTATGACAGAAGTGGGGTAATTACTGTTTTTATACAAGCTTTTACTTAACTTGCCTCGTTAGTATAATTATGTCAAATCATTAAAGCTGCATTTAAATGACTTATTTTTATCCTAGGGAGTTAAAATTTTATGTTGGTTCAGTTCTGATGATAATGCATTTTTATAGTAAGCATGACCAGACTTTTTAACCAGGATTGGCTTCCGATGATGTAACTCTACAACAGCCAGCTACAATAAATTTTGTATACACATTTAATTTTCATTTGTTTAAATTGCACCATTATACCTGACTGATGATCCGTATAAAATATTGCTTTTTAAATTTTTCTTTAACAATAACTTAGGTTTAGGCATTTTGATTTACTATTGCCTGCTCTTGAAGGTATGTCTGTAATGGGGATGGGGCAAAAGATTTCACTTATCACATTCGAGTAAAACAAAACGTGTCAGAATAACACACATCATAAATTCAAGCGCATATTGCGCTTGAATTTTTCACGATAATAAATAAATAAATATCGTAGGACATTACACACAGCGCCATCTGACCCCAAACTAAGCAAAGCTTGTACTATGGGAATCAGATAACTGATAAAATACTTAAATACTTTTTTTTTGTAAATACATACTTATAATACATACAGTACACCCAGACACAGAACAAACATTTGTTTTATATCACAAAATGCTTGTCCTGGGTGGGAATCGAACCCACGCCCTACAGCTCTTGAAGCAGACATGCTACCAATGAGCCAACAGGGCTGTCAGGGCCAATAAGCGCTACTATGGTGAAATCGACGGAATAACATGGAAGATTTCTTCAGAATAATTGCAGTGATATTTGTAGAGTATGCTATAATGTCTTTCATATAAAAACACTAGCTGCACCCCGCGTTGTTACCCGCTACTTGTTTTCGCGATACAAAGTAGCCTAATTGTTAATCCAGGGTGTCAGCTACCCCCATACCTATTTCATTAAAATCCATTCAGTAGTTTTTGCGTAAAAGAGTAAAAAACATTCATCAATCCATCCATCCATTCATCCAAACTTTCACATTTATAATATTAGTGGAATAAAACGATAGTCTGCAAAAGGTACAAAAAAAATATATGAAAATAGTGATAGTGGCTTCTCGACGGGATATCGGACGTAAATGGGGACTCATCTTTTTTATACATTTTTCTATAGTTACGTATTTAAGTTCATAGAGTTAAAAAGTACTAACGTTTTCAGCAAAGTTTTCTTCATACATCGTTGGCATTGCAGTGTAGCGCACCGCCTTAACAGTTGATCACGCGACCGTTCATTCACCCCTGACCCGTACAAACAAAATCAATCTACAGTGGCACAATCATAAGTTGAAAGTGGGTTAGGCGGTTTTTTTATTAACACAAGAACTATCAATGGCTAATCTTATTTCATACACATGACTTTTCTACATTTATGGCAAAGGAATTCAGTCTTAGTCACAGGCAAAGCCACAAAAAGCAACTTACGTCTAGTCTAGTCTAGTCCATGCTGTAGTAAAGTACCCAGTGGTAAATTAAATACATCTATAGCGATTGTTTAATTGATCTTTTTATTGTCCTCGCCAATGATTACGTATACAAAAGAATAGTAAACTTCAGTTCAGGTGTAACAATCGGCGATATTATCGTTAAAAAAAATATCTTCCAGTCGATCTTAAGATGAAAAGGATTCAAGAAAGAAAAGATGGCGTGATGCAAGAATGAAGAAATATAGGGTGTTGGGGATAAATCCATACATAATTATTTGTTTTTAGTAGTATATTGGATAAAAAGTTATTTATTGATAAAATCAGCTTTTCATATATTTTACGGCAAAAATACCGTTTTTGGCAACAAATTCTATGTCAATTCTTAAGGGCCAAGTCCTCGACCGTGGGAACTTCTGCTTGAATACCTACATTGATATTTTCCACTCACACAGACGTACATACGTCTGACGTTAGATTTGAATACATTGACGTCACGCTAAAATAGATAAGGAGAGTTAAATTACTATAGCCACGAGCAAGAAGGAGACAGAATGTTTATTCCTATTGCCGGAAGCGGATTTTACATTGATTATCTGTTACATTATGGCAGAAGTTTTTTTTTTTTGTTTTGGCATCGCGTTTTGAATATTTGCCAGTGTCAAGTGTCAAATACAAAACGGGCGGGAAGCATGCGCGCGGTGCTCAGTACCGCCGCCACCGCGCGCCCTCTCGTGACGTGCTATACACGACCACGAGACTCGTGACGTTAGATTGTCAGATTCAGAGATTCTCGATGGTTTGTAGCGCCTACCAAAATAAAACAGCAACAGACGTAACGCAGAAAAGAGATATTCAGCAGGCACTATCAGAAATTTTCATCAAACTATCCGTACTTATCTGCTAATAGAATAAACAAAACGTACAATAAAAGGTCTAAGCCTTAAATGTATCTGCATCAAAGTTAGCATCTATGAAATTGCGCCTTTCCTATAATTATTTTGATGTCAAGATTACGGATTAAAAATAATTTGGCCATATTCTATTTCATAATTTCAAGAAACGAAAAGCGTTTGAAACTATTTTTTCTCCAAGCATAATAATTCAGGATATGTACTATAGTATTCATTAATTTCAAACTTCCACATGATGTATAACGGCACAAAAATGTTGACAAAAACACATCGATTGCCTTATTTCACAAGACTTGCCCGTTAATAGTTTTTTAAGCATTGTTTTATGAGCGCTAATAAAATCATACATTTACTGTTTCTAATTTTACTATACATATAAAACAACTCAAAATACGATTTTGACGTTTAGATTTTTACTAACGACAAAGTAATAAAACTGAAAAACGAAGACACATTATTTTTCAAAATTCGATGCAGTGATATGGCTGGCTTGAAGCGCAGTGGCGCTCGACAAGTCCAGTTATGCTTGCTGTACTGTAAGTCATTGTACGTGTGCCCTATTTAGGAAGGCTTTCGATACCCTCAGTTGAATGCACTAAGCCATTTCAGGCTATTTTAAGCTTGCATGTTGACTGCGGTGGTTCCTTGTTTGTGTAAGCTTTGCATATTGCAAGCTGTATAGGCGTTTCTTTTGTTTGTAAAAATTTCTTTACCTACTAAACCTATTATCGAGGAAAATATTTTATGGTAATTATCAATTGGCCTCTAGATAATGTATCTTATTGTCTGAGATTGTAGTAATGTACACATTTTTTTTTTGTATATTTTCTGTGATTTTTTCTTCTATTTCTCTGTAGTATAAATATATATGGTATTATTTTATATACCCGAAATTATAAGTATGCTCAATCCCAAGACGTGACGTTATTATTGTAAAGATAAAATCTTTTTGTTCTTTTTTGTATATTATCTAAAATAAATGCCTATGTGTTCCTTTTAAGGGCCTTACTTATAAGCGTTGGTTAAGTTTAATCTATGTTCCTGTCTTGTAGACACGTATGTATCAGCGAGAATTTGTCATAACATTTAAACAAACATAGATTAACACTTAGTAGCGTTTTTATATTATAAGGCTCTAAATATCTTAAATGTATTATTAATTAACAGCATTATGAAAACATGCTATTTTTATGGATCTATCATATCAATGTAAAAGAATTACCTAAATCTCTTATGCTAATCCCACAGTTTACGGGAAAATACGAAAAAATACAGTTGAAAATTCAAGAAAAACCAGTTCACTAGCTTCGCTCTACGGGCTCATCCGCGTTTGCGCTGATACCGCTGATACAAACACTGTCATGACAATCACAAATACAACATTCATTTTTCAGTTTTTTTACGCACGTTGATCCATTTTTAATGTACATATTTTGGTAATGAAAACTTTAATGATTTCTCCGAACATGTCCTATCCTTCTAATATTATAATTGCGAAAATTTGTGAGTATGTTTGTTACTCTTTCACGCAAAAACTACTGAACGGATTTGGATGAAATTCGGTATGAAGCTAGCTGAGATCCTGGATTAACACATAGGTTACTTTTTTCCCGAAAATATTTAGCGGGTAACACCGCGGGGTGCAACTAGTCAGCAATAGGGAAATACTTTTTTGACTTGCTATAATGTACAAAGTTGTGAAACATTGCTGAAGTATATTCTATACTTATGTATTACAGTTTTTTGCAATATGTGTCTAGAAATAAAACATCAGACATCTCCTGATATTTGAAGAAAATCCTACGAGCGCCAACTTTGTAGGATACCTAGAGCAGACTTTACTAAAGGATACAATAGAAAAAGCGAACGACGTCGCTCTCGGGGGCCCCTAAACGTGACCCAAAAAATTATTGGAGGGATTTTATTGTCCTATTTGCGGAGAAATAAAAAGAGGAGGTGGCACAAGATACTACGAACATGTGAAATGAAATAAAGCTTGCTGATGTGCTGGAAACAAATCGTATTTCCTCTGTACTCAATAATAACACAGCGAAAGTAGGAAATAAGCATTTAACTATGACGTTGCGGCAACAGAATTCAGCATAGGTATTCCTTGCCTGCAGAGACTGTCCATAGGGAACTAGGCTTAGGGTAGTAGTTTTTGTTGGGGTAGTAGAAGTTGGTGTTTTGGCTACCAATTTCTTCATATTATTCAAAGTGGGGAGAAAAAGTCTTGCCTTGGCGTTTCCTTCGGGATATTTTGTTTATTTTTCCCCTACTACCGTTTACCTGAGCCAACCCAGTTCCTTGAAGTATCGGGACGAAGCTCTGGGCCACTGGTACAGTAGCTCCAGTGAGTTGGGTGGAATGGTTAATCACACTGATGATAAGAAGACGATATACTGCCAAATGAGCTAAGAGGGTGGTCAATATACATTATTCGGTAACTATCAAATCAAATCATTTTTTCGTTAAATATACACGTATTCTAATTAAACTAGTTCCACAATTTTTGCCAAAGACAGTGTTTACATAATGATAAACGGGATGGATTTGATATACGGGATGGACTTAATAAACGGGATGGGCTTGATATACGGGATGGACTTGATATACGGGATGGACTTGATAAACGGGATGGACTTGTAAACGGTAACTTATACGTACCAAAACCTACTATTACTAACGTTTATGTTATTTCTAACGTTTTGTCGTTGTTAGCTTAAAACTAAAATATTAATATGCCATCTCTTTTTTGGATCTGCTCCATGGTTTTACTATATTCACTGGGCCTAGATAGGTGTATTGTTGATTTTTGTAACGCACAATTCTTCATGTTTCAAAGGAATTTGCGGTCATTTCTCATTCCGACGCTTTGGAATTGCTTTCTACCGTAAACTTCATTTGAAATGATCGTTATAAATCGAAAAATTTACAACATCGCCAAAAGATTGACTCTGCTATCGCAATTGTAATCTTAATAACAATGTCTAGAAACGTAATATATGATGTTATGATGTAAATGTATCTCATATATTACATGTAAAGTCTAGACGTGATATTTAAACAAATTAAGAAAACACAATATGGTTAGCAAACGGTTTTTGAAATTGTAACTTTCGAACTTTTGCGATTTGAATACATGTTTACGTTTTATTACCGGGATTTGACTGTCGGTAAGATGCGACTTTTAAACTTAAGAGAGTACGTTTCAAAGATTAAATTAAAAAAAATTACAACACTTATAGAATAGAATAGAATAGAATATAACTTTATTATACACCAGAAACACAGATCACAATTAATACAAATAGAAAACAAACAACAAACAAAAAAAAAAGAAGATATAATAATATAACAAAACAATAGAATAGATGATGTATAAGGGCGGTCTTATCGCCTAGAGCGATTTCTGCCAGACAACCTTTAACTTATCAAGTTGTTTATTTTTTTAATTCGTTGACAACTAAATATCTTTAGTAACTGTTTTTCATGAAAACACTTTTTTGTGACAAAGTTTTCAAATACATAAACAACAAACACAGATAAAAAAAAATTAAACAAACTAGCTTTAATAAACTTTAACTTATGATTAGATTTCGATAAAATTGAGGCCAGTTCTGAAGTATGATCTATCAGGCAAAAAAAGAATCATAAAAATCGATTCACAATTACAAGTATTCACAGTAACAAGATGTTGCATTCCCGCCAAAACTCCGAGTGACACAACAAAAAATAGTGTTGCCATATCCTTCTTTACTGCTACCTCAATATCTATTTATTAATGTTAGTAGTCTTTGAAGTGGAAACATGTTATCAAGTTCCGAGAAGTTGCTCGGAACAAT
The DNA here is from genome assembly GCA_905404145.2 of Biston betularia. Lineage (NCBI taxonomy): Eukaryota > Metazoa > Arthropoda > Insecta > Lepidoptera > Geometridae > Biston > Biston betularia. Next base: position 6,851,289 of record FR989877.1, read on the forward strand.
TCCACGGACAAAGCAATTTCCAATACGTAGTTAGCTTATGTAAATATAGGGGTTGTTTGTGGACCAGGCGACAGTTCAGAACTAGTCAATAGATAAACTCAATTTTTTTTCTCAACATATAAACACTTTATTTTTTTTGTGTTCAAATTTACCTACATTTGATAGATTTAACGAACTATACATTCATGGAAGCCGAACTTCAGTATTTTTATTTTTTCGAGTGATTGCCACACTTATGATATAAATGCGAAAGTTTGTCTGTTTATATAAGTATATTTGTTACGATTTGAGTGAATGTTTGTTAGTAGGTAGATTGTTTATTTATTATTTTTACGTACATACAATATTACAAGTATAGATATACACAATTAGGTACTTTTATTCACGCTGAAAGTCTAGAACACAATCTGAATGTTTTGCTGCATATTTTCCTTTGTTTTAATATAAATGTCATTTTTTTTAATTCACAAAACCTTGCAGGTTTGCAACAACGACAAAGCAAACAAAAATTGTTAAGCTTACATATTTTAGATCAAATGTAAAATAGAAAAACAGTTAAAGAAAGATAAAGAGAACAGAGAGCGAAACAATTTAAAGAGAAAGAAAGATAGGCAAAGCAAAGAAAAGGTTAGACAAATAACTTCTCCGTTTGACCGTCAATTCACGTATAGAACGTACGTGAATTGATGGTCATACAGGGTTTTAATCCTAATGGTCATTGTACTCATCATTACGAACCACTTTTATAATGAGTGCAATCATGAAATCGCGAAAAAAATTTGCTACTTTGTGCAATGGGTGAAGGACCAACGAATGTTATCTATTGTACAGAACAGCAAAATTTTTCAATTTTAAAGTTTACTTAAAAAGTTTTTCATAGAGATGAGTGCAATTACCTATTTGATTTAGCATAAGCCCACAAGCTTACAACACTGACAAAATTATTGCGTTTCGAATATTTTAATGTAATATTTTTCTAGGTGGTAGATCTCCTTAGCAGGTGGTCGTCTAGGTAGGCACCACTACAGTACCAGATATTCTGTCTCCATGTAGTAGTGTGTAAACATTACTGTGTTCCGGTTTGAAGGATAACGCAGTTAGCGAAATTACAGAGCATAGTCTCAAAGTAATGAGCGCCAAAGCTGCGATGCCTGGTCTTCGTTTTACTACTCAAAGTTCTGTGTATCACTGCAATGGTTATGGACAGGCGTTATCTCTTACCATCAGGACAACGTCTCATTACTATTTCATAAAAAAATGTCTTTTTCCCTTTCGTTATTCTTGCTCTTCACTGTCCCTGATTTAGTTTCCAGTATGTAAACCTAATAGATTAGGAGGGTATATCGGAAAGTTAATCCACGCATTTGCCCAACTAGTACAAGCATTCGTGGGCTTTGCTAAGGTGATTAGGGTGTACATTTAACCACTAACGATGCGAGTCTATGGTTACCTAACGTACAGTTAACTAAGCCATTAAGGTTCATAGATGAGGAGTTTATCATTAACGAACTATTGAGTTCAATCGAGTTAGTACAAAACGAAACATAAACATCATGAAAGTAGCACATAGCATGTGCCAAAATTATTTTTTAAATTATATTGCATCATTATTATTTTAAATAATGTATCTATAATTAGTATCTAATGTTGACATGTAACCTGTATTTGTTATAAAATAAAAAAAACTATTAAAAACAACGATGAGTAGAACATCTACTGAGTAGTATAACGGTATGCTCCAGAAGCCTTACTTGTAAGCCAATTCCATTCCAGGTTGCACGTGTGCACGATCTTTGATCATTTTATCACTTAACATCAGATGAGCTGTGGTCAAACTTCTAGCCCGCCAACCTTCAAAAAGTTACACAAAAATTATGTATACTTATACTCATGACACAAAAACTTTATGTTGGGATCGACCTATGCGACAGTTCAGTAAACTTTATTTATAATATTAAAATGAATAAATATCGTAGGACATTTACACACAGCGCCATCTGACCCGAAACTAAGCAAAGCTTGTACTATGGAAGTCAGATAAGTGATAGATTACTTAATTATTTTTTTTAGTAAATAAATACAGAACATCCAGACAGAACAAAAATATAAAAAAAGTTTATTCAGATCACATTACAGGCACAAACATACCTTTTGGTCATTCTATAGACAAAAAAATTGAATACTCGTTTATTATTTAAAAAATATAATATAATACTAGCTTTAAAAAAAAGTAACCAGCGATTTAAAAGATAAAATGTACTAAAATGATGTTTTTTCTCTTCAAAAATACTGCAGTATTGTGTTTCGTAGCACTACTACGCCGTAGCTACTACGAATACCTATGGGTCTACGATACGATCTTAATAAAGAGGCGTGCCTGTTTATTAAATCGTATCGTATTTATGGACTAACCTCAAAAGTTCTAAATAATATTATTCTTTGTTAGTCATACATGGATTATTAGAACATCTAAAAGCCTCCAACCATCGTCATAATCATCACTATTACCATCGCCTTCGCCAACTTTAACTCCATTACCATGGTCATTATTATCACCATCACCACCACCACCACCACCACCACCACCATCATCACCACCACCACCACCACCATCGTCATCATCATCGTCATCACCATCACCATTATCATAATCGTCATCATCATCATTATCATCATCATCGGCGTACATGAGATACGTCCACCATGTAAAGTGCTTTGTGTTGCTTGACAAAAAGTGCAAAATATATATTTCTCGGATATTACAATAGCATGTGATATAGAATAACCATAAATTGGTATCCAACGTTCTAAAATAGCCCCTCAGAGCTACGAACCGTTACTTCAGTTTTCAGTGATATTTATGTGTAAACTTTATTCACCTGGGGTGTTATTCCCTTAAAACGTATATTCTCTACTGGTCACAGACCGAACAACATATCTCTTGTTACTATAAATATTGGTGTATGAATTCAGACAGCGTAAACGGCAGCGTTTCAGCTATTTGCTCAAACAAAACTAAGCATTTTCTAGCTATAAATTATAACACGCTGAGCTGTTTTAAATTTACACATTTATGAGGGATGTCAATGGTTGTTTGCGGAGGTTTTTGCAAGTTTCTGTAGTGAATTTAAATTCATGTTGTTTTACACATAGTGGGGACCTAGGCAAGTACTTGAAGGGCGTGGCCTTGAGCAAGTAGAACATCTTTCCTACTAACGTTGATTTACACAGGTTTTTTTTCTTTGGTTCTGGCGTCGCATTTTGAGCATTTGCCAGTGTCAAGTGTTTTATATTTTCAAGTTTCAAAAGTTCAATAAGTTGCCTCGTAGCTATAGTAATGGTCAAAGTTCAGTCTTGGTCGAGTACAGTCTGTGTCAGTCAAGTCCAGTCATGCTTTAGCAAAGTAGGGGCAACTTTATTATAAAGCTTCGATGGAGTTTTGGAAGCAACACGAAGAATAAAGTTTCACCACATTATATCATTTTCCCACACTCACGTTTCTGATTCGGCAGTTTATGAATAAAACACCACCATTTTTATGCATAAGCACACAACAAAAAAATAAATACAACGCGGTGACACGACTCTTTCCGCGTTCCCGCCAAAACATATATACAGGTTTAGCGCGAGACGCGTGTACGAATGTCAACATCGCATCTACAAACAAATCGTTGATTGATCTTTTTTGTTCGTAGCTTCGCTAACATCAAATCTATAAGAGACACATAAACTTTTGTAACTTTTTAATACCTTTTTTGTAAAAAAGTCACTAACTTTTTAAATTTTAACATGAATACGTACCTACACAACAGAAAACAATGACATTTACGTGCTAATCCCGACCGTTCATGTGTTCAGCCCCCACCGCACCGCCTCTACCCACTTGGGAAGATATTTTACTTTTTGAGTCTGTTTTCTGAGTAGTTCTGTTGGTCACGCTGCTTTCATAAATAAATAATTATTATTACGATAATGTCCACTTGATGAAGTTCCAAGCTCCACTTTTGAATTTGAAAGCAACGACGAAATCGATTTACAATTTTTTTTCTGGCATCTCACCTTTTGCATTTCATCTGTGTCTGTGTCACGAGGACTCAAGTGAAAATTGGAAAAGATTTACGATCAAGTCCAGTCATGCCATAGCCTAGTAAAGTGACAGCTTTACTTGAATTGTAGACCAGCTATAGAAGCAAAACGTTATAATTCATATTTTACTATATTACATCACATTTGCAATCGTGGACTAACTGAGCATTTTATTAATAAAAACGAGTACTTTTGTACATCTATACGTCAAAAAAACTAAAATAATGTAATACAGTATCATGATATATTTCCTTTGATTAGGTGCTACCTAATCACGCAAATCACGTGCATGGTGCGCTGCGACATTCACTACGAAGCAAGACGAGCCCGCGCGCTCGTTGTACTCTGCTTTACATCCTTGAAAAAGGTCTCCAGACGTGACCGAAACTATAGTTAACATTTCTATCCTAATCAAACGTAAGCAACCATAAGTAAAACGAAAATGTGTTAAAACCACGTTAGCTATTTTCTGTCCTTATATTTCCTAGCTATAGTAAATTTGTAGCAATTGTAGTCCAGGGACAAGAAATACGTACTCACGGCAGTAGAAGATACAAACCCTAGAGTCATAATTCTCGCCCTACAGTTAATACTAACAATAAAGCAGTAACACCTACGTACCGTGTTATCGCTTGCCGGGTTTTTCGATACTTAGGTGGGTTTTATGTCATAAATAATTCATAGCCTTGTTTGAGTAAAATATACTGAATTGCAACAGTAAATTAGCTTCCGACAGTACGTCGAAAAAAGGTTATAAGCTTTTTAATTCGTTTCGGTTGATTTTTTTTTAAATTGAGGTTTTTATCGTGAGTAGGTACTACTAGGCATTCAGCTAGTTTGAAATGAAAATATTAAATTGGGTTGGCCATAAGCCATTTATGTCACAAAAAATAGTTTAAAATTTAAATAGTGAAGTCAATAGATGCCGCGTTTTGTGTGAATTTTCGTTTTTCTTTATGGTTGACAAGCTAGGTGTTTGACCACACCTGATATTAAGTAACGGTGTGGTCGAAGATTATAAAGTATCCATAGCTTCGAATGGAACTAGGTATCAATAAAATTGAGGCTGTCGGAACACACCGTTAGGTGCTTGGCGGCAGGTTTAGCCACCTTATCGAGTTCTAGAAAATACCCTACAACCATGCTATGGTTTCCTTACCATTTTTTTTTCAACAGCAAGCTTAAGCTTGTTTTTACCCTCTTCATGTTGACAGAATTTAAAGTTTTTTGTTGTTGTTGTTTTTTGAATTTGAATGATTGATCTGATATTAGGTACACACCTTTAGTTCTGACGACAATACAACACCGTTATTAATGTAAGAGGACGTTTTCGTGACGAACTCCGATGCCTTAAGTATAGCTTTACTACACGGTGTGTAAAGACCGATCACTGTCTCAGTTTGCTATCTCAGTGGAGTCTCGTCTCTTATCGACTCAGGTCGGAGTTGTGTCGAATGCAAAGTGATTTATGGAGCTCCGATCTCGACACATTGCATGTTTCCGGAATATCCTACGGCGATGATTCTCCAGAACATTTTGAAAGCAACGCCTTCACAAACATTTCGCAGTTTGCATTTAAATTTTTGAAAGAACATAAAATAAACAAATGAAATTCATTTGTTAGGTTTTTTTATGTAAAAGTAATGAGAAAGCCGAGTCACTCCTAATTCTAAGAGATAACGCACGTTCATGATCATTGTAGCGATACACGGAACGTTGAGTTGCAACAAAGTCCAGGGCATCGCTGCTTTGGCGCTCATTACTTTGAGATCCTGGATGGTTAGTCTCAACAGCCCTATAGTTTCGCTAGCTAAAGAACCCTTCAAACCGAAACATAGTAATGTTTACACACTACTCAGAATATCTGATAGTGCGGTGGTACCTACCTAGACGACCACCTGCTAAGAAGATCTACCATCGAGAAAATAATATCTAATACATTTTAGTCAGGTCTGCAGGTACTACGCCCAGAGGTTTTTATCCCACTGCTGGGTATGCGCCTCTCTCTTATTATGCCATCTGCTTTAGTCCTGTGCTAATCTGGTCTAGGTTCAACCATCGACGGTGACGACATCGTCAACTCATCTAGCAGCTGGATCCAACGCTCCGCTTACCTTGCCTAGGCCACCACTCCACCTGACATTACTTGTATTGCAATAATGTCACTTAATAGCAGGTGCAGTGAAATATTTCTCTTAATAATCTAAAGCGTTGACCTCATTTATTCACATTATATCACAAGCACCAGCATCGTATGTCAAACCAACCCAAATCTGAGTTTATCCAGCGTTGCGGCCGTTGACTGTCTGGCTATAATTAACAGAATCGATGACGGTCAGCCGGTGCGGTTCATTGGATACCCGAGATGCATCGATTAGTCACTCACTTGTCGCTATTCAATTATTGATATCTAAACTTTGTATATGGAGCTGGGAACCCCAGTATAAAAGTGTAAAATCTGTAGTGACGCTGAAGTAATTGCGCATTTTCTGGCGTTATATAGAGTTGCTGTTATATGAAGTTGAAAGTGTGAGTAACTAAGAATATGATAACGTTTAGATAGTGCATTTTCATAACTTTGTGAAAATGTAATGAGACGAACGATACGCTCTCCTGTTGGTAAGAGTAACGCACGCCCATGAAGTGCCTGCAAACAGTGGGTGCTTTGTAAGTTGCCGAAGTTACTTGCTTTGTATTGATTGTGGTCTTTATGTCTTATTGTAGTAGGATGTTGCATAGAGTGTAACAACAAGGTAAGCCAATAAAAGTTGAGTAATTTCGACGCTTTAGGGAGTTTGACGTTAAATCGAGTGAAGTTACATGAAGTTTACACTGTATATCGAACCGGTAATAATGTCTAATATAGTGCCAATGATGACAATAGTGACATAAACTTGTTTGGAATTAATCTCAATCGTTTTCAAAATAACGTGTACAATAAGACTACGATAAGGCTGCCGATTGTTGCACTTTTAATTTTAGTGTGAACGATGAAAAGTTATCGATCTATGTTAGAAAAAATTTTTTTTTTGTTTGACAGACTAAGTGTTTGACCACAGCTCACCTGATGTTAAGTGAAGGTGGGATCGAAGATGGTAAAGCACATCTAGCCTGGAATGGAACTGGCTCTCAAGTGAGGCTGCCGGAACACACCGTTAGATGCTTGGCGACAGATTTTCAACTTGAGGGTGGTTGCTAGCCAGCCGAGTGCTAGAAAGAACCCTACCACCATGCTATGATTTCTTCACGATGTTTTCCTTCACCGTCAGCTCAAGCTCATTATTGGGGGTTGAACCCACGACCTTCGGCATGCGAACCTACCGCGCTAACCACTAAGCTATCATCGCTACAAATATTTCGTGTGTATTTAGGCATGTCTCAAACAGTCAAAGATTGTAACTTTGCAATTGTACAGTTACATAGTTTCAAACTTTTTGACCAATTCAGTTTCAAAAGTAGCGACAATAATTAAATGTTGTAAAAAAACGTTTCATGTGTTTGTCATTCATCATCATGATTGACTTTGAAGTTATCTGGCTCCCTAGTGTTCAAGCTTTGCTTAGTTTGGTTTGATGGCACTGTATATGCCGTAGGATTTAAAAAAAAAATGAAATTGTTTGGAAATCCATAAACATTTTAACGCAGTCTATGCAAATAAGACATCTTTCTTCGTGTTCGAACAAAAAGAACCCAGTAGTGGGATTGTCAACGGCTCTTGTCCCCATTGTTAGGTCCCACTTCAAACACGAGTGGGCGACGAGCTCAACGTAAAAATAACCAACAAAAAATTGGGATATTCTTGGATATGAAAACGTTGGGCCTGTGAAAACAATCGACGGGATTGAAAGGATGTCAGATTATTTTTGGGATAGCTAAAAAAACTAGATTAAACATACCAATGCAAAACTAGCCTTGTTGCTATTTCGAGATGAAAAAGTATAACCTAAAATATACTGCTTTTAATAATAAAAAAAACAAGAACATTACTTATAAACGTTGATTAATTTTAAACGACTGTCGTCGCGAAATGTCGTGTTTAAAATTTGACGGCCAATACTCTGAGTTTCTTATTTCGATATCACAAACAATAAAAAACCGGCTTAATGCAAGTCGGACTCGCACACGAAGGGTTCCATACCATTATTTATAAACACGGCAAAAAATCAAGTAGTATAGGAGCCCCCTTAAATGTTTATTTTATTCTGTTTTTTTTTGTGTTTGTTGTTATAGCGGCAACAGAAATACATCATGTGTAAAAATTTCAACTGTCTAACTATCACGGTTCATGAGATACAGCCTAGTGACAGGCAGACAGACGGACAGCGGAGTCTCAGTAATAGGATCCCGTTTTATCCATTGGGTACGAAACCCTAAAAATCATATACCCTAAAATTCCATTCCAGGCTAGGTGTGCTTTACCATCTTCGACCACACCTTCACTTAACATCAGGTGAGCTGTGGTCAAAACAGCCTAGCCTGTCAACCATAAAAAAAAAAAAAAAATCATAACTCACAAAAAGAAACATTCTGTTAGAACGAAATACATTCTAACAATTGATCTTTAATAATTTCACGAATAAACATAATTGTCTGTTTCTGACGCGTACAATTTTAATTTGTTCATTACGTGCGTTATTGTATTTTCGAGGAAATATTTTGCTACTCTCTCTGTCTCTCTCTCTCTTTGTCCTGCACCACAATCTGTAATATTCCATGAAAGGATTGCGTCAGGAGGGTTGTACAAACATGAATGATTCATTATATGTACACATGCTCATTAGGGATGGCAGTTACGAGTAACCATCGATTTTACGAACTGTTGAATTTCCTGCCCGAGTGGGTGTTCTCCGATAGATATAAACAATCTATGTGATTTTAAATCGCGATTGAATGTTTCTAGGCAAACGTCCTCTAATGTAATCCGAATCTACGCTTATGACGATATTTTCAATTTTTTGTTTTTATGGTGGACTGGCTAGGTATTTGACCACAGCTCATCTGATGTTAAGTGATGGTGTGGTCAAAGATGGTAAAGCACACCTAGCCTGGAATGGAACTGGCTCTCAAGTGAGGCTGCCGGAACACACCGTTAGATGCTTGGCGGCAGATTACCAACTTAAGGGTGGTAGATAGCCAGCTTAGTACTAGAACATACTCTACCGCCATGCTATGGTTTCCTCACGAAGTTTTCCTTCACCGACAGCTCAATTTAAAAAATCTCACGTATAGGTAATGTTGATCATATGTTTAAGTATTTCGTAAAAGTTTGGACGTAATTGAGTGACATAAGGCCTTGGCTAGGCAAAGGCAAGTAAACATTTTAGGATCAAGGAGTCTTCGTTCATTTTCTACGCTACGTTCTCTCTGTGTGTCGAGTCATGTCCCCGACGATCTGTAATCATTTGCCGAGAGAAGTTACTGCTACTGTCAGCCTGCACTGCTTTTAAATTCGATTAAAAAATGGCTTGACGAACAATCGAATCGAATTTGACGAGTTATACAAATTTGACATTTAAATTGATTATGATACTTATTATATAAGCTTATAGCATGCTAAATGTTTAGTTTATTTAGTATTTTATGTGTACCTATATATTTATATGAATATACGTTTATTGTTTTGTTCTTTTTTTTTATACACCAACCTAATATCTATTTCTGTTTTTCTTTCCATACAAAGGTTGTCTGGAAGAAATCGCTCCAGGCGACAATAGCGCCATTATACACCAAATATGTATTATACTGTTTTGTCATGTTAATTGTTTCTTCTTTTTTTATGATTTATATTTGTATGTTGTGATTTGTTTTGGTGTATAATAAAGTTATATTACATTCTATTTTATTTGTTTGCTTTATAATTTTTTTATACTATTAATATAATGTGTGTTACTGTATGTACATGTTATTGACCTGTAAATAAAATTTGACAATAAATATGTATAAATAATATAATTTATTTGTAATCTGTGAAAAATAGTGTTAGTTATATTAAATAAATAAATATCGCAGGACATTACACACAGCGCCATCTGACCCCAAACTAAGCAGAGCTTGTGCTATGGAAGACAGATAACTGATAGAATACTTAAATACTTTTTTTTTTACTTTCATTAATTTTATTTTATTATTTCCTCATGAGTTATTAGTGAGGTTACCGTCTAAGTTGTTTCAATTCGATAAGCATCGATTAAATAGCGTTACTACTCTCGATTCATCATTCAGACTAATGGAGCATTAGAACTGGTCAGCCATATATTCTTGTCGTAAACCACAATGTTACTCGTAACTTTTATAGGTTCGTTTAACTTGAGAAGTAGGAAATTGTCGACGATAAAATATCTTTGTATGTAAGTGTAATTTGAAATGTATTTTACACACGTTTAAATAGGTCGGATACTACTATTATAATTTAAAAAAGGATATTAGGGATGATATCAGTTTTTCGGTTATTATAACCGAATAACTACTACTACTAGTACCGAATAAATACTATAATAGTGTCAGCTTAGCTTAGTTTGGAGCTATGCGGCACTGTCTAAAATGTTCTTCGATATCGACAGTTTCGGTTATAACCAGTGACCTTTTTTAAGGAGTTCAAGCAGGTTGCGACGCGTCGCATTGTCTTCTTGCTTCATACCTTCACAGTGCGCACCGCAGTGCGGCGGCGGTTGGTGCGCGGGCGCAGAGGTGGGTACTGGGTATGGTCGAATATCAATGACAGAAGACGAAAAACAAAAATGTCTTAAAATTCCATTAGTTTCGATAGACAAAAAAAGATACTCGAGTAAATCATTATACAAGTGCATTACAGTTTTTAGTTATAGGTACATTTACCCAATATTACAGATTATGTCGACATTTAGAGTTGAATAAATAATTAGAATGCGTGTGTAAGCCTTGATAGTAAATATAATTATGCATTTAACATTCATATTGCAACAGCCTAAAAGTAAAAAAAATGTATACATACAGTTATACATACATAATTACATAGTTCTCGTTATAAAGCAATAAAAATTTGCTGATCATAGATAGGTCTGTATAGTAAGACAACGAATGCTTTTTTCTTTGTTTTTGACATCGCAGTTGCTATTCAAGTAATTGTTGAAAAGTCAAGTAAAATAATGAGTCAAAGTCACACAAAGTCATAATAAAGCCCAGTGATGCCCGATTAAGATACATCACACACATCTTCACTAGAAGCTTCAACGAAATTTTGTTTTACTAATGTTTGAAAACCAAACCAATGTTTCAACAGATCTCTTTTCACATACAAGTACTTTGTTTGGGACTTTGTCACTTGTGACCACTTTGTAATTAAAAAACTGGCAACAGAACCAGATTTTGAGAATAATACAATTAGACGACATGATTTTCCCGCGTTCATGCTAAAATTTAATAAAGCTTATTTTATGTTGAATACCTACATTATTTTTTGTCTTGTCTCTATTTAATAGTTTTTGGTTCTTTCTTATTTTTTTTAAATGTTATCCTTAGTTTGTTTTTATTTAATGTACGGGTATATATTTAACTTACCCATAATAATATATACTGTTAAAATAAGGCAGGTAGGTAAATTTTTTCGAGATTTCGAGAGATTTTAAAGATAAAATAACTAATTTTTATTTTTAAAATTACTTCCCTCACTAAAGCTCTAAGAATACCCCAAAAGTAAACAGTATTATTTAATGATTAAATTATACTTTGATTCATGGCATGGGAAACGTAAACGTTGCTGATAGAAAGAGATGGAAAGTCTATATTTTCAGTGAGACATTAATGTACTTTTTAATTGGACATGGCATTATGATTTAATTTAAAATTGGTCATTCTGTGCTCTAACAGAATTCAAGATATTTATTATGTAAGATTAGATGTATGTTAGGATTATAAGTGTAAAACATTGTGTTAGTGTAGGTACCTACTTTCTAAATTAAATTAGGAAGAAAAAAAACATTTGTTCGACACAATACATACAGATCACACACATAATTATCACAATATGTCATGTTGAATTACTATTTATGGTAAATTGAATAGTAATAGACTAAATAAAAACAAAGAAAAAAGCTTGTTATAAATAAAATGCCTTACTTATAATGGTTGCTAAAAAGTAGACATGTCACACATGCAAAAGACTACTTAACTAGAAATTCACTTTATGGGACATTAATTTATATATAACGTACGTATATTATAAAATAATTAGCAACATTTTAAAATCCATATTTCGTAGGTGTACAGCGCTGTACAGGTCTATAAACTTTGGGTGCACTAAACCGAGTCAAGAGAGTCACTGTAATCATCAACATGAAAAAAATCCTATGGGTACAACCCGAAAATTGCTAAAGAAAAATCTAATTGTAAAATTGTTCATATTGATGAGTAGGTACAATGCCCCATTCGGTTGACATTCCAAGCGTATAACCCTGTATATACTACGAACAAACCATACCCCATCCCAGTTTCGTGCATTCATGTCCAAAACGCCAACTCAACGATGGCTGACGACCATCAATTTTTAATTGGAGACATTTCCTTTCAGAAGGTTTTTAGGTCACGTATCATGTGGCCTATAAAATATGTATCGGCGAATATTACATGGCCTTCGTATTGCTGAGGTTACATTGTCCAAAACTGTGATTGAAATTTAAAAAACACTTTAATTGATGTTTGTGGTAGACATTTCTGATTTTTTTTCTATTCGTAGTAGAATATTATAAAACTTTTCGCCGGAATATATATACATTTATTGTGTATGTTTCTCGATTTTCTTTTTAATATGTATCCTACTAATATTATAAATATGTGAAAGTTTGTATGTTCGGATGTTTGTTACTCAATCACTCAAAAATAGCTAAACAGATTTGGATAAAATTTGCTATACTCATAGCTTATTACCTGGGTTAACATGCAGAATACTTTTTACAACAGATTTATTCCATTTCAAAGCTTATTAGACGGATTAATAGATTGTCAGATTGACAGATGTCATATTCGTGATAATTTCTTATTTTTTCCTTACATGTTTAATTATCTCTGAACCTTAATCTAAAGTTCATATGAAATCAGAATGTTACCTAAACAGTTTATAACAATAAAAACTTATTTCATATTTTTTCGCTAGCAAAACAGTATCAAAGTGAAAAGCTGCCCGGAATTTAGGTCAACTGTTTGTGAAAATGCAAATATATTTATTATTTGAATACGTTTCATATTTTATGGACACGCCATTGCCTTCTTACGATGCGACGGTGTGTTTCTGTCAGAACTAACGGGTCACTCTACCTAGGCAATGTTGATACTATTCCCACATAAATTCCAGTTATACTTTCATCGTAGGTAATTAACATTAGTATGTAGGGGAAAGTGAGGGAATTGATAACACCTAACATTCAATGCTCAGAAGTAATACAAATACAAATCTTTCATTGATAATAGAGAAAAGTCATATAATGAGACGAACGAGCCGCTCTCCTGATGGTAAGAGATAACGCCTGTCTATGACCATCGCAGCGATACACAGAACTTTGAGTAACAAAACAACGTCCAGGGCATCGCTGCTTTGGTGCTCATTACTTTAAGACTTTCGATGGTTAATCTCAACAACCCAGTAATTTCGCTAGCTGCAGTACCCTTCAAACGGAACACAGTAATGTTTACACACTACTGCTTGGCGGCAGAATATCTGGTACTGCGGTGGTACCTACCTAGACGACCTCCTGCTAAGGAGATCTACCACCAAGACATAGACATAATCAACTTTTATTGTAATACTAACTAAGTTAATATCGTAGGACATTACACACAGCGCCATCTGACCCCAAATTAAGCAAAGCTTGTACGATAGTAGGCCTGATAGAATACTTATTTTTTTTTTGTTGTAAATATATACTTATAATAAATACAGAACACCCAGACGCAGATCAAACATTTGTTTATACCACAAAATGTTTGTTACTTGATGCACATAGTTAACTAGCGCCACGGCTTCGCACGGGTTAAGCGTAGATACCAATGTATCAAAAATAACGAAGTGTCATATACATTTCCAACCCCCATTTTGCACCCTTAGGGGGTGGAATTTTTAAAAATCTGTTCTTAGTGCATCAGTGCATCACCTAAGGAACATCTGTTCAAAATATCATTCTTCTAGACCCAGTGGTTCCAGCTGTGCGTTGATTGATCAGTCAGTGAATCAACATAACAAACAACATATTAATAAATAAAATCTTAATTTTGTTTAATTTAAAAAGCTTTTAACTAAAACCACGCACTGTTTACAAATTTATAAAAACAAACACCTAATCTAATAGTTCATTAGAAGGAAATGTGTCCAGAATATTGGCTGAATGGTTATGCTAAGTAGTTTAGTTTATCTAATTTATTAATATTAATTATTATTTATTAATTATTTATTTTTAGACTAAGTTTTTTGTATACATTTTGTAAATAGGTAGTATAATTTAAGGTACTTTTTATTTTGTTTAGTAAATCTAACTCATTATTTATTAATTAGATAAACTAAACTACATGTAATCTTAAAAATCAACGTTTTTATTAAAAATATAAATAAACCAAAACATAGGCGTTCCTTTTACCTCGACACCCTATGGGGTAATAGAGATCAACCCGCGGGGAAAATGGGAACGGTATGGGGTAAGTAAGAACGATCCAATCAAATATTTATTATAAACTACAATTTATATGTGTGGTATATATCTCATATGTCACCTAACCACACGAAGAGATTGTTGTCGAATAACAATCGTTCCTTGTCCGGAGTCTAATAGTTTTTATAATACTTTAATCGTTAATAGGCTTGCGTAGACCATGATTCAGTTCATTTTATTTATGAAAGCAATGAGACGATCGAGACGTTCTCCTAACGGTAAGAGATAACGCCTGTTACCATTGCAGTGATATACAGAACGTTGAGTAACAAAACAAAGTCCAGGGCATTGCTGCTTTGGCGCTCATTACTTTGAGACATGACTTTGCGATGGTTAGTCTCAACAGCCCTGTAATTTCTCTAACTGCAGTACCCTACAAACTGGAACACAGTAATGTTTACACGCTACTGCTTGGGCGGAGAATATCTGGTACTGCAGTGGTATCTACCTCGACAAGTTTGATAAGTTTAAGATCCTGTTAAGTTTTATGTCTACAATGCGTCACGCTTACCTAGAACAAACCATTCACTCATGACTTAAAAGCATGAGTTTTTACACAAGACCCAAAAGTTTCATACATCGAGGAATATGCAGCCGAGCAGCAAATTTCGTTGTTTAGCGGTTTGTATGTGAAATTGGAAGCAAATCGTTTCGTTCTAGTTTTAGGAACATCAATCATGAAACGGTGTCGCTTTTTAGAGCTCCTGGTTTCTCGAAAGGTGAATGGGCAGGATAGAATCGGATCATGCAAATTTGAAGTGCTCTTTCTATAGTGTAAAAAACCGATGTATTAGCAATTTTGTGTCTAAAAGGTTTGAAATGCTATACTGAACAAGGGAGTAATTTCTCTCTCATACCTTACATTTACACTTTTTTCGTCACATTTTAGCTATGAGGTGATTTTTATAAAGAACGTGTTACATCTACAATCCTACTTCCCACTAATATTATAAATGTGAAAGTTTGGATAGATGGACGGTTGTTTGTTACGCTATCACGCAAAAACTACTGAATAGAGTTTGATGAAATTTAGTATAGAGGTAGCTGACACCCTGGATTAACACAGACTACTTTTTATCCCGAAAACATGTAGCGGGTAACACGCAGGGCGCAGCTAGTCTATATATAATTCACATACAAACACTCATGCCTTTCTCGTACGAGTCGATAGAGGCTATATCAATCCATTTGCTAAGTTTATCTTTATCTCTCGCTTCTTCTACTTTCATTGTTAATTATTATTCGTTTCATAATTTCCATTAACTTAATTTCTTAAGAGCGACGCCAGTAAAGTATTCCCAGTTGGCCTGAAAGAACGCGGAATTCTTCCTTGTTGCTAAAAAAAGCTAAATACTCAACAAGCATAACAAATTGATAACTACGTGAAAATGACGCCCTCGACAAACTGTACTCAGTTTGTGTGTATAGTACAGCACATAGCACATTTACTTATTTATGCAAATGGTAAGAGTGACTAAACTTGAATTAATTGATTTTCTACATATTAATTTCGCAGAATGTGCTACTTAGCTGTCCGAACATGTACTTACATCCCTTTTTTACTACAGAACAAGTAGAAAGACGGCCCACTACCATCCATTCCTTGGGTACGTCCCAAACGTTTTGACTCCACGTTTCTCATCACGGCTAAGGAATGAAACAAGCGATTTTAGAGTCTAGATATTTTCAAGGTTAGAGTGAATAAATATCTTCTAAGTCCGCATGATTCATCCTTGACCACATCATTGCTTACCATTAGGCGAGTTGGCGGTAAAACGTGGACTTAGGATTAAAAAAAACTGAAAGAAGTATTTCCGTAGGCTAATAAAACAAAACCTCTTATTGAATTTGCCGTGCTATGTGAAATTTTAAATCAATTAATTTTCTTTTTCATATTATGTTTTCGTCATTTAAAAAGGATTTTTATTTTAATAAACAAAATATTGTAGAACATTACACACAGCGCCATCAAAGTCCAAACTAAACAAAGCTTGTACTATGGGAAGTAAATAGATGATAGAATAATTATATACTTTTTTCGATGATAGCTCAGTAGTTAGCGCGGTCGGTTCGCATGCCGAAGGGCGTGGGTTCAAACCCCAACAATGAGCTTGAGCTGCCGGTGAAGGAAAACATCGTGAGGAAACCATAGCATGGTGGTAGGGTACTTTCTAGTACTCGGCTGGCTAGCTACCACCCTCAAGTTGAAAATCTGCCGCCAAGCATCTAGCGGTGTGTTCCGGCAGCCTTACTTGAGAGCCAGTTCCATTCCAGGCTAAGTGTGCTTTACCATCTTCGGCCACACCGTCACTAAAACATCAGGTGAGCTGTGGTCAAACACCTAGCCTGCCAACCAGTAAAAAAAAATACTTTTTTTAAAATAAATTATATCATTATAGTGAAGGCTCAGCAGGGCAAGTTCAGCAAGTATCTTGACTTGGCTCATGACATGACTGGTATGTTGCCTCGGCGATCATTGTTCCGACAATCGTCACAGTAAATGACCGTATTATTATTAGCGAAGAAGCTTTACCAACACCTTAAGACGCGCCTGAAATTGAACGATCCTTATACAAATCCAATAATATTTTGTGTAAATGGTTGTTTTTTTTTTTTTTCTAAAAAGTAATGAGACGAACGGGACGCTCTCCTGTTGGTAAGAGATAACGCCTGCCCATGACCATCGCAGCGATACACAGAACTTTAAGTAACAAAACAAAGTCCAGGCCATCACTGCTTCGGCGCTCATTACTTTGAGACCTTTGATAGAGTTAGTCTCAACAGCCCAGTAATTTCGCTAGCTGTAGTACCCTTCAAACCGGAACACAGTAATGCTTACATACTACTGCTTAGCGGCAGAATAACTGGTACTGCGGTGGTACCTACCTAGACGACCTCCTGCTAAGGAGATCTACCACCAAGTAGGGGAAAGTGGTTACCCTTCGTACACTTTTTAGATTTTATTTTTTTACTCTGTCATTAATTGTCGGATTTATCTTGTTTATGTGTCTAAGTCTAACAAATATATTGTAGTTTGTTACAAAAAAGTCCGAAACTATTAAGTCAACGGGTTAAAGGGTTATAGCCATTTTCCTACGGTAAGATATTTGTACGAACGTACCCCACGTATGGGGTACTTTCGTACAGTACGTGGGGTACTTTCGTACGCCATGGCGTGGATTCAGACAGGGTAAATAAAAAGCCTATAAAAGTCTTTAATGTTTTTATTATATTATCAAAAATAATTATTTATCAAAGAACTAACTTATTATTGTTTGACTTGACTCATAGTCAATAAATTTCTTTAGAAAAATAACAAAAAATAAAATCGTTCAAACTTAGTTTACTTATTGATAATTCTAAGCTTTAAAATCAGTCTAAATGAGATCTTTACAATCATTTTCTGTGAGATCATCGTAAAACTCTTTTACAATTTAAATTTAAAATAAGTAATTAAACATTTGGTTGTTACTTTGGAACTTATTGCACGTTATAATTATTTAAATTAATTGCAAAAGTAAGAAGTCTAGCCATTCTAGCTGTACAGCCCGCTCGTGGTTGAGGATCAGGGAGGATCATGGCGATGTCGCTGATATACAGAGTGTGTATGTCTTCTATATCAGGGGAAAAGAATGACCGTGATAGACCCGGTTTCTTCCGAAGATAAGATATTTTCAGCTCTGTATTCGAGTAATGACTGAGAACTTTTCCGACGTAATAGACAACAGAAGTCTTTTTTTCAAACTTTACTAAAACATAACAATTATCTTTGATTTTTTCTGGTGTCACATTTAAATTATAATTTACACTACTATCATCAGCCTCTTCGTCCAATTCTAAATCAACTGGAGATGTAGAACTCTCCCGCAAGCTTAACTGGGATCCATCAGATTCGTCTGAATCTTCGTCACTTTCTATTTTGTTAGCTTTCTTTTTCTTTTGCCTTGAATCAAGTTCCTTCAAACGACGTTTCACTGCTTTGGCTCTGGCTTTTCTTTCCTGTTCAATTTTTTTCAATTCTTTCTGTCTATGCCTCTCTTCTAATTCATTTTTTTCAGGTGTATCTGTATATATACGGGATTTACCCGGTTTCCTTCCTTTATTGGGTTTTCTGTTTCTGACAGCTGAAGGATAAGGTCTTATGACTTCTGGTGTAACGGGAAGACAAGCACTCGGTTCTGATTGAGTCTCAGCCGCAGAGGTGGAAGGTTCTCCAATTCCGGTAATTATATCTTGAGGATTTGTGGAAGGTTCGCCAATTTCGGTAACTACATCTTGAGGATTTTGGATCAAAAGAGACGACCGTTCACAAATATCAGTAGAAGACAGTTGATCCTCCTCATTCATATCAGTCGATGGCAAGCTGGTAGAAGGCTGTGGTTCTAGAGCGACAGTACTTGTTTCCGGATTAGGTGGCATATTTCTCGAATTATTAGAAGCATACACGTCAATGGGAGCATAATCTTCATCGCTGAAGGCCATTTCATTAAACGGCCATATACCTGGCTTTTCAAATCCACTTGTAATATTTTTTGCGGTAAAAGATTCGAAATATGCTAGTTTTACCAGTTTAGGAATATTATAAATATTGATTGTTTTGCCAGGATTCGACATATGCCAATTGTTGAACGCTATTTTTAACTTTGCCTTGAATGGGCCGAACACTCCAACGTCTAGAGGTTGCAATCGGTGACTTGTGTGCGGAGGAAAAGACACAAAAATGATGCCATTATCACGAGCATATGTTATAGCCTGTAAGCTGATGTGGCTTTCGTGATTATCACATAATAGTAAAATCGGATGCTCTTTAGAGCTTAGTGTGTGTTTCTGAATGTGCTTTAATACTGAAACAAATATGTCAGCATTTATCCACCCACTTCTATTAGCAGCTCCGAGACTTCCTTCCGGCGCACCTTCAAGAAAATGTTCTTTGTAGTGCACACGTGGAAATATGAATAGCGGAGGGATAGTATTTCCGCTCGCAGAAATAATAGCGCCAAATGTTATAAGTTCGCCTCTCTCCGCTGATACGATTTGTCCCACTTGTTTCTGTGATTTAGGTGCCAAAATTTTCGGAGTTTCCAAAACAGTAGACACGCCGGATTCGTCAAAATTAAATATCCTGTCGGCCGCAAAATTATGTCGCTGTAACACATCAGCCAAATTATGGTAGAATTCTTGGACCGCAGTCTTATTAAAAGCGAACGATCGAGCAGCGCTAGTGTTTTCTGGCTTTCTCAGACTGAGGTTGGCGTTTCGTTCCCTGTATTTACGCATCCACTCTATGCCGGCCATTTGGTTTTCGTCCCATTTCGCAGGATATTTTAAATTCAACGCTTTCGCGTATTCGTATGCAAGTTTCCGAATTTGTTCTATCGTTAGCCCATAATGCATTTTGCAGCAATTAGTAATGTAGTTATTTAAGCGTGACTCTTCTTCCAATGAAAAGACTTGTAAACTCGTGAATTTTGAATGAAAAGCTCGTGAGGGTTCATCGGCGTTAGAGCGATCTTTAAATTTCTTGACTCGACTTTCCAACGTTGATGTTTTGATGTTGTACTTCAACGCGGCTTTTCTATACGACAACCGTCCTTGTATTACATCATCAATTGCTAAATTCATGGACTCTTCATCCACTTCTTGAGTACGCGTACCCTTTTTTTTATATTTTCGCACCATGATTCTGCAATATGAAATATGAAATATGAATTGTAAAGTAAAAAATATGAATTGTAAAGTTTATTGAATAAAAATATTTTAATTTGTTAGAAGCAGAATATATCATAAAAAGGGAAAAAATGTTATTGCGTCGTATCGTGCAGATAGACGATAATTTTTAAAGTAATCTTAATATTTTATTTCATAAATATCAATTTTAGGTTAATAATAAGTAAAGGGGAGCATTCGTACGCGTACGAATGTGCCCCCCGTCTGTCTGTCCAAATGTACCCCATGGTGCAAGGCAAAATAAAAATACAAACTATACAAATTCTATGTTAGTTTGAGAAATATAACTATTAAAGCTCATTATGAACATTGTAAACAGTAATTAATAATCACCAGTATGTCGAAAACATGAAAACTCTACTTACAATCACTAAAAAAACTTAGGTAAAAAATTTACTCACCGCGCGCGAAAACACGTAACGTCTTGTCACCTGACACACTGATGTGCGACTGGAGCGACACTCCGCGAGAAACATGGCGGCCGGTATGCCTATGCACACAAGCAAAGGCGTCATTGTGTGCTGTTTAGTTGTTCTGCTATACTAACTGTACGAATGTGCCCCGCGTACGAAGGGTGACCACTTTCCCCTATAGTGTGTAAATCATGAATAATTTAATAATTGGGTAAGTGTAAAAAACTAGCTTTTTTTGCTTTTTGGAAAATGTAAAGTATGTAATTTTAAATTATATTATGTGCCTATGTAGTGTCACAGTCTCAATCGCAAAAGCTTGAGTACTGATTTACATAGTTGTTTATCTTTGATAAAGCGAGCAATTTAGCTACCATAGATTAAATATCAAGCCATTAAGTTTAATTAACGTTCATTGAACCGTTACTAATTGATATGCATAGTGTATACTTATCTATATACCTACGACCCTAAAGCACTGTTAGGCACACAACATATTTTATATTCCTAGAAGAGAACTAAAACAAAGGAGTGTGTAAAAAACGCACAACCATTATTTATCATTAAGCGATGTTAGGTCAGTAGTCAGGGCGGTCGGTTCACACACCGAAGGACGTGTGTTCAAATTCCTAATAAAGGGCTTGCGCAGTGAAGGAAAACGTGAGAAAACCATAGTATGGTAGTAGGATATTTTGTAGTACTCGGCAGGCTAGCTACCACCCTCAAGTTGAAAATCTGTCGCAAAGCGCGTAGCGGTATGTTCTGGCAGCCTCACTTCAGAGTCACTTCTTTTCTCGGCTAAGTGTGCTCTACCATCTTTGACTACACCGTCACTTAAAATCAGGTGAGCTGTTGTCAAAGTATAAATATAGAGTCTGAAATAAATTATATTTCTTTATTTATGGATAACACAAAATTAGCATACATCGTCATAGGACTGCGCTGTTGAGTAAGTGTATTAGGAATTGAATCGATTTTGTCTATAACCATTTGCATAAAACAGTGTAAGAATCGGATAGCGTAATTGTATGTTTAATTTTTTGATGACGCGGGCTCGTTATAAAATTGACGAATATTTTAAAGACACATTTATTAAATAATAATATCAAATAGGTATAATTGTTAAAATGAAATAAAATAAGTTAACTGTAAAAATTAAATGGTTAGTGTACATGTATATCACGATCTTATTCACACAGTTTGAAAATGAATTATTAAAAGTTTTTCAAATGTGTGTGCTTTCCGAATAACTTCATACCTTATTTTGACATTTTTGTGTTTTTTTTTATTTATTGACATGTAATCAGTGTTTTAAAACTCATACAATGACATAAATATTTAAAATTTTGAATTGATTTGTAACATTGGTGTTATCAATAAATTATTTGTTTTTGTAACCTTTTTAACTGTTACTAAATTGAATATAATAAAAAAAAGACTATCTTCATTTTATTCAAAATATATAGGAGTGGTGGATAGAAACGTAAATTAAAATTTCTACATAAATCGGAGAATATAGCCTTAAAAAGAAACCTTGTAAAGCATCGTAAATAATTACTTCGCTTGTCCGCCAAATAAAAACAAATCGAGACCACAATTTGCCCTTGCTTCAACTCTGGTCATGAGAGCTAACAGTTGTGAAAAAACGAGCAATTTTGTTTCTCCGAAATTTTCGGCAGACTGTCCTTTTTCCATTATTGATGTGCAGAATAAAGAGGTTCTTTTCAATTAGTGCATCTAATTAAGTTCAGTTGGTGATGTTACCTAACCAAATCCACTGCCTGAGTGGACTGCAAGTCCGAGTCACAAATATGTTTGTGATTTCCCTAAGGACAGTGCTCGTTGGCAACAAATCTAATTATTCAGGATAATGGCTCGTGCGGCGAGAGCCACACAGTTTTCCAGAACATTCCACCTACAGTGTGACCAGTTTGTCTCTTTACATATACAATTGAGTGAAGGACCCACCATCGCGTTTTCTAAACAAAAATAGCATCTACTCGGAGACTACTTTTTAGTTCCCTTATTTAGCCACTTTCAGAAAAAAGTTGGTATAAATGTACCTTACGTTTATATTCATAGATATGACCGCATAATATTAATGTAGGAAAGTTTGACTGTGGTAAGGTCAAAAAATATTTGAATAATTCACAACCTCATTATTTTAATTTCGTCGCTCGAAACGAAAGTTCATTTATTTAATATTGGCGAGCATGTGATTACCATTGAATATTGAAACTTAATAAATTATTACATATCACTTAAATCAAGCAAGAATCAGTTCTTAAACCAATAGAGGTTGTAGAAAATCCGCCTTACAAAATATCTTTTTTTGCAAACTTCTTTTTATAAATATTGTAAAATTGTTTTGCGCTTTGTCAGATAATTAGGGTCGATTGCTTTATTAAAGAACTAATTGTGACAT
The DNA here is from genome assembly GCA_905404145.2 of Biston betularia. Lineage (NCBI taxonomy): Eukaryota > Metazoa > Arthropoda > Insecta > Lepidoptera > Geometridae > Biston > Biston betularia. Next base: position 6,874,610 of record FR989877.1, read on the forward strand.
CTTCTTGAAATGTGGAAGTCAGATAACTGATAGAGTACTTAAACACTTTTTTTTTTGTACATAAATACTGATAATAAATACAGAACACCCAGACATAGAACAAACATTAGTTTTAGCACAAAATGTTTATCCTGGATGGGAATCGAACTGACGCCCTTCAGCTCTAGGAGCAGACATACTACCAATGAACCAACACGGTTGTCATAAGTGTGTAAAGATGTAGATATTTTTTAATGTTACATACTCGTATTACAGGTTTCTTATCTGCCGTAGTAGCTTTTTGTATATACGAGGACCCATATACACTACATTATTGCGTATTAACGCTGTCTTTGCTCTAGTCATACAACATTTGTTTTCATCTCTTGTGTTTCTCACTACACGGTTACTAAGCCACAGAAATAGGTCTGCGTTATAACTAAATGAATAAAACTATCTCTAAATTGTACAAGGACGGAAGTGTAAGAATTAAATTTATTTTGTCGGTCCGTCCCGGCTTCGCGCGGGTGGATAATCTATTTCTATTATAAAGAGGAAAGATTTGATTGTTTGTTTGTATTGAATAGGCTCCGAAACTACTGGACCGATTTCAGAAATTCTTTCACCAATGGGAAGCAACACTATCCATAGGTGACATAGGCTACTTTGTATCTCTGTATTCTTACGGGAACGGCTACTACGCTGGTGAAACCGCGAGGCGGTCCGCTAGTACTATTATAAAGAGGAAAGATTTGATTGTTTGTTTGTATTGAATAGGCTCCGAAACTAATAGACCGATTTCAAAAATTCTTTCACCGTTGGGCTACATTATCCCCGGGTGACATGGGCTACTTTGTATTTCTGTATTCTTATGAAAACGGGAACTACGTGGGTGAAACTGCGAGGCATCCGCAAGTTTTTTAATAAAATTCTTGTAATAAATATAGTCTATGTTACTTAGGGAGAATGTAGATTCTAATGGTGAAAGAATTTTTGGGAATCAGTCTAGTTTGTTCGTTACAAACATACGAAAATCCAAAAATGCAAATCTATCCTCTTTATTATATTAATGTAGAAAACATGTAAGATCCCGGGGAACACTCTATTAATGGTATGATGTGGTTGGCGTATACCATTTTATGTAATTAATTTTGTGGTAACATTAAAGTACCATCATAATCACACACACCTGCCTCGCCTTAGCTCATAATGTCTTCATAACCTCGTGAACGTTTTAATAACTTATAAATTAGGCTCCGTCTTCGTTGAGCTATAAATTATAAACAATTGGCGACAATTCCTCTGAAGTGAAAACTTTGCTTCTCACTCTTTGACTTTGTTGAATAAATTACTATTGGAGGGAGACAAAGGAATAGTTAATAGCGTTTGTGAGGTCTTTGTGATGAGCCATTTAAAAAAAAAAATCAGTTTGAGGTATTTTTGGGTTCCATTTTTAGACTAAGTTCTTAGACTCCATTTTTAGATTATATCTATAAAAAAATAAATTCACTGACTAATCGATCAACGCACAGTTGAAACCGCTGGGTCTAGAAGCATGATATTTTTTTTTTGTTGTTGTTGTTAACCTGATGTTAAGTGAAGGTGTGGTCGAAGATGGTAAAGCACACCTAGCCTGGAATGGAACTGGCTTTCAAGTGAGGCTACCGGAACACACCGTTAGGTGCTTAGCGGCAGATTTTACAACTTGAGAGTGGTAGCTAGTCGAGTACTAGAAAGTACCCTACCACCATGCTATGGTTTCCTCACCACGAACCAACCGCGCTAACCACTGAGCTATCGTCGCTACAAAATTGCACTAATGTTCCTTAGGTGACGTAGGTGTGCACTAAGAAAGGATTTAAAAAAAAAACCACTCCTAAGGGTGCAAAATTGGAAATTTATATGAAACTTGGTTTTTTTGATAGTAACGTTTTCAAACTCACAGTAAATGATCTTTATTAAAAAAAATAAAAATCTTTTTTTTAAAACTACCGTTTCATTGCTCCTTGAACCTTTTTTATAAATTTTGGTCTAAAGTTGCAGGCGTAAGTAAAGTAGTTAAATATAAGATTTAAATTTAAGCCACTTTTTTAATTCGAAATTTTGGTTGATAAAAGTTGAATTTTGATGCAGTAACATTTAGAGTTGTTTAGTATTTAAAGGTGTGTGAGAATCCGCCTACTCGCACCATGTCGGTGTGGTGGAAAATGTCTGATCTACCTATATATCTAAACAATTTTGACTACGAGTTGATTCTGAAATCGTTAAAAGGTTACTAATTTAACTAAGTTTTACATTTAACATTATTGTATTATATTTCGATTTCACAGATACAATTTGTTTGCTACAATTTTGTAAAGAAAGTTACTTTGATTTTTAGAAGCTTGAAAGTTGCTCTCTTGAGAATTTAAACTTGACATATTTTAATTATTTAGAGTTTTACATAGATATACCAATACATGGATGTCAGGTCTGGTACAGAATTGACGAAATTAAAAAAGTAAAGTACATATTTAAACATATAAGTACATATCTACAAACTGATACTAATATCGGAAAATGGTTTGTTTTAATCGATATAGGCTAATGTTACCAGCTGCCTTTATCTTCTTTTATTTATATTATTTAGTCTGTTTTAGAGTGTAACAGCTTTTAACGGACTGCAACAGAAGTTTCCTTTTAGTAATTTTTTTTACCAACAAATAGATATTTTGCATGTGATCGCTATCTCGCGCAACAATACGGTCTACGATGAAACACGCTTACCTAGAAGAATCAGATTCACTTGTGACTTGAAAGGGATTATCGAGGAGCACACACTCAAGCAGCTAATTCCATTGTATAGCGGTTCGTACAATTAAAGCGGAATCGAATCGTTTAGTCCACGTATTTTTTAGATATTAAAAAACTGTTTTAGTTTGATCATTTTAATAACTATACCAGAAGATAATCTATACTAATATTATAATATAGAGGAAAGGTTTGTATTTTGGTATGTAACGAATAAAATTACAAACTACCAATTTCAAAAATTATTTCACCGTTGGGAAGTTACACTATCCCCGGGTGACATAGGCTACTTTTTATCGCTCTATTCCCAAGAGAATGGGGAATACGCAGGTGAAACCGCGAGGCGTCCGCTAGTATATATAATATATTTGTAAATATTTTTTTTATAATTGTAAATCTATGGAGTTTTAACAATATTTTGGATTTAAAAAGAGTTTGTGTAATGTGGGTTGGGCCACTGGAGATTTGTCTTTTTTATAGAGATTAATTTAAAAAAACTTAATGGATCTTTAATCAGTCCTTTTAAAATGTCAACTAAATGAAAAAAACCTGCCAAGTGCGAGTCGGACTTGCGCACGAAGGGTTTCGTACCATTATATATAAAAACGGTAAAAAAAAACACGTTTGTTGTTTGTTGTCACGGCCTTAAATATTTATTTTATTCTTTTTTTATATTGTTAGGTCGTAGGGTATTTTTTAGTACTTGGCTGACTAGCTACCACCCTCAAGTTGAAAACCTGCCGCCAAGCACCTAACGGTGTGTTCCGGCAGCCTCACTTGAGACCTAGTTCCCTTTCAGGTTAGGTGTGCTTTACCATCTTCGACCACGCCGTCACTTAACATCAGGTGAGCTGTGGTCAAACACCTAGCATGTTTACCATAAAAAAGATACTCCTTAATATCGTTTGTATGTTTAATAAAACTAGCTGTGCCCGGTGGTGTTACCCGCTACATTTTTTCGGGAAAAAAGGAGCCTATGTGTTAATACAAGGTTTCTGCTAACTACACACCAAATTTCATCCAAATCCGTTTAGTAGTTATTGTGTGAAAGAGTAACAAACATCCATCCATCCATCCATTGAAACTTTCACATTTATAACATTAGTGGGATTTTATATTAGAATCGTCGTAACATCCAATGGTACAAATATAAGCGATGATCTAATACAGGAAATGGACTGGCAATCTTACCAAAGTGCATTTATCCGTACTTAGAAAACTGGACAGTTCAATGCATGTTTATTTTGATACCAATACTTTCACATTTCCTGTCAGACAATTGAAAACGCATTTAGAAAATTATGTCCGTCTCTATCGCTCGTACGAGGTATTCGAAAACAACATGAGCTTTTTCAATCATGCTTCAGCAGTCTAAGAAGTGTTGGAAAATCCTTCAGCTACTTGGCTACTTCAGTCCGCGTCGAGGCGGCAAGGCGAGTGGTCGTGTCGTTCCGCCGCCGACAACTTGCCGCGAAATATGAAATAGCGAATTTCTTTCGGAAGTATCAAAATTTATTTTGCATAAACTATTGCGTAGTGAGTTGGACAAAGCGACGTCCGTGACGGACAAATTTCCCCTTTGCATAATGTATGATCCGATAAGCGAATGAAACTGATGGATTGAACAAAGTTTATTTTCGTCTCTAGTTCCGTGTATGAGTGGATCCATAATCTAAATATTTTTTTCCAAAACCTGTACCAACTTTATCAACCTTTCGGGCCAAATCTGTGACTTATTAGCAACCCTTGATATCAATATTCATATCCGATGAAAACTTTATTGTAAATATTAATTTGCGTGAGTGGTGTGAGGGCCAAATTTTTGGAAAACTCATAGAGTGTTAATGTTTAGTGTAAATAACTAATTTGTACATATCTAATGTAGAATCGATTAGCAGTTTAGCAGCGACATCGAATGGTTAATTGATATCGATTTTTCACACACAAGGTAAGGGTAGAGCAAGTTGATAAGTTTGTTATATACATAGTGGACTAGTTAATAATGTTAGTGCTATTAAGTTTCGGGACGGTTATATTTTACGGCCTACGTGGTCGGAAAATTTACGGTTTCTCATAACGAACGGTGTTAATAAGACCAAATATTGACATTAGGTACTTAAACTTGACGTGTTAAGTATCTCTATCCATGATTATCTTAGACTTTTATAGGTTTAGTGTGGCATAATCCCCACACAGTTTTTATTTGAAATATATTTTTTCATTTAATGTATAATTTGTATGTATAATTTTGTGACATAATTCAAATTTATTAACCGTTTCTTTGCCAATTAATATTGTGAATTTGGATTAAACTCAAAACATAACTTTAACAGACAGCTGATGATGACAACCCTGTTGGTTCATTGGTAGTATGTCTACTCCGAGAGCTGAAGGACCTGGGATCGATTCCCACCCAGGCATTTTGTGATATAAACAAATGTTTGTTCTGTGTCTGGGTGTACTGTATGTATTATAATTAGAAAAAAAAAATCCAAGATCATAATCAGCTGTCCTATATACATTTTACCGAACCTAAATTAACATTTATTACAGAACGACGTTTTTCTAATTAAAAAACCGGCTAAGTGCGAGTCGACTTTCGTACCATTATCTATAAAAACAGCAAAAAAATCACGTTTTTAAATATTCATTTTATTCTGTTATTTAGCGTTTGTTGTTATAGCGACAACAGAATTACATCTTTTGTGAAAATTTCAGCTGTCTAACTATCACGGTTCATGAGATACAGCCTGGTGACAGACAGACAACGGAGTCTTAGTAATAGGCCCACGTTTTACACTTCGGGTACGGAATCATAGAAATCATGTAGCAAAAATTTTATTCATGCCCTACAAATATTGTTCTTTTAAAATTTATTAGACCGTTAGTTATCTTGTGAAGTTGAATGTAAGCAAAACGTCTAAACTATTAACATGCAAACTATGCTATTTTTAATAATAATAAATAAATTTATGGACAGAAATATTTTTTTTAGTACATACAAAATATAGACAGTTAATTTAAGCAGTACCGTTGGGCCCCAAACTAAGCAAATCCTGCATCTTGGTGGCCCGTATTTATAAGATCTACACTGTATCAAATACTCAAAAAAATATCAAGTCCTTAGGTACAGATATCTATAAATTTTCTGCCTATGAATCTGTGGCTAAAATGATGCCTCTTACTTTGAATATACTCTTCAGTGGTAGTCCTTACTTTTTGAAGCCTTCTAATATTTCCACATTCTTTATTTTCCGACTTTTTCGCTTATTTGGTTCCGTTTTTAGTAACATTTCTGAATAACACGAAGTCTGTAAATGTTACGTTCAAATGCCAAGGGCTTTCGTCGATGTTGCCTTACATTTAGGATTAGAAGCGACGAGTAAAAACTTTGATGGCTGATAAATTTTGGAATTAGGGCAGCTATCCGATTTTGTTCATGTTAGCGTGAACTTTTATTTACTGTTGATGTTGATTGTTTGTATTCTTGAAATTAAATGTCATGTTTCTGAATTTATTTTAAGCAATATGTCTTGTTCTAAGTTTTTTTTTCATTGGTTTGGCGTCGTATTTTGTGTATTTGCCAGTGTCAAGTCTATACTATTATAAAGAGGAAAGATTTGATTGTTTGTTTATTTGTATTGAATAGGCTCCGAAACTACTGGACCGATTTTTCTTTTCTTTCGATTGGTTTTTCTTTTCTTTGTTTTATATTTTCCAGTTTCAAAAGTAAAATAAGTTGCCTTATAGCCATAGCTATAGTCAAAGTCCAGTCTTGGTCAAGTACAGTCCGTGTCAGTAAATTAAAAATGTGTATAACCCCAGACAGGTGTAAAGTATTTGACTATTCAAGCCCTTTCATTTGATACCTATACTGCGGAAGTTGTGAAAAAATATGTACCTAATCCGCTATTTTGTGGCGGCGGCCATCTTGGACCGATTTCCATCAAACATAGCTAAGAAAAGTCTCAACTAAATCACCTTTTAAACAAAAAAAAATCAAAAATTAAAATCGGTTCATACATTCGCGAGCTAGAATGCCACAAAGATGCACACACACACACACACACCAATCTTGTAACACCCCGTCGTTTTAGCGCCAGGGGTTAAAAAGGGAAGGTTTCTCAATATTTGGGAGTGTTACCGAAAGTAGAATGCTAGGAGAGTACTGATTTGTTAATATAAAATTAATGAGACGAATGGAACGCTGTCCTGATGTTAAGAGGACCTGTCCATGACTTTTACAGCAGTACCCAAAAATTTGAGTAACAAAATAAAGTCCAGCGCATCGCTGCTTTAGCGCTCATTACTTTGGTTTGTTGATGGTTAGTCTGAAATAGCCCAGTAATTTTACTAGCTACGGTATCCGGTGTCTTCTTTGAATATTTCAGAGAATTCCGTCAAGCACAGACTAAGGCCACGAAGGAGTTTTCTCCTAATACAGCCGGATATCTTTAGCAAAATTTCCTTTTTACCAGAAAATGGCAGACTAATCGTTGATCGGGAAAAAATGTTAAGATGGAGAAAAGCTGTGGACGAGGTGGAAAAATGTCTGGATAAAACTGAAAGAAAGAACGGACACACGTGAAAAAAAAATGTACTCAGAAGTGAAATAAAATATTGTGAACGATATCTCTCAGCTCAGCACAGAGGAAAGACAGAAGTTTACGAAATACTAGCCCCTTTGCTTCGTACGAGAAATAAATAATTTTTATAAAAACAATCACTGAAACGTAGTCAAGCCTAATTATGTTTTATCACTATGCGCATAAGCTATCAATCACAATATAAAACGTTTAAAATATGTAACCCACAAAATATCTATAATTGAAAAAAAAAAACGTTGCTTTTGTCACCCGGAGTATAGTTAAAAAATCGGTTGTCATGAAAATCGGATAATTAGTTTCAGTGATATGAACAAACATAGATACAAAGATACATGTGCTTTCGAAAACATAACACTTCCTTTTGGCTTTACCGTAGTTAGGTAACAAAAAAGGTGTGTGACAACCTTAATGACTGATTGTCATATTGTTATCGCTAATGGTAAACGATAATCCATGAACGTGATATTTACCGCGCACTTAATTTTGTTTTGAGTATTTGATATTTCTGCATATTTATTTGTACTCACGTGATGCGATCACGAAATTAGAAACAAAAATATTTGAAAACTCGAAACAAAGCATTAGTACTAAATACGAAGATATCTAGTTTCCAAACTAAAATCTTGGACGAAAGAGGTTCAAATACGTATTTACTTTAAATCGAAAGAAGTTGTAGGCAGTTCATGTATTTTAATTACTAAACGCACTGCTCCAACGAAACGGCGAGGTTTCGGAGTAAGCGAAAATATCATCGATGTATACAATATGTCGATTTATATTGATTTTTGAAAAACAGTTCCATCGATTTTGATTAAATTGATATGGGACCATCTCTGAAGTACGATCTACCAAGAAAAAAAAAATCATCGAAATCGATTCATAATTGGCGGAATTATCGCATAACATAGACACAAAAAAAACATACAGTCGAATTGAGAACTTGTTCCTTTATTGAATCGGATAAAAATGAGTCAAAACAACGTCAGTCTTTAGAGTTAAAAAAAGTTTATAATAATTAACAATGCCTTTTTATTCTCGGCGGAACGGAGACGGTTGTTGACGAGAAGTTAATGATGATACTTATTTTTATTTACGATAAAATTTAAATAGTGATGGCAGCCCCCGACGGATATTCTTGGGCTTTTTAGTAAGTTTTAGGTCAGGGGTAAAATTATTTTATCTTTTTTCAAATACTTTTTAACCGTCGTGGGTTTTTTTTTAATTTTAATTTTTAGATTAATTAAATTCTCGGCTTTGCATTGTTTTAGATTCGGTTTTAAAGGCCATTTGTGATAAAACTGCGGAGAGTAGGTAAGTATGGTAGGTATGAATGTCTCACTACGAAAGATCCGTGAACTCTTCAGATGTTTTATACGAAGGCTTAAGTTGAACCCTTGATTTATGTTACCTACTTACCTATCCTAAGCAGAGATATTCTTCTTCTTTGTTTTTGGAGTCGCACTTTGTGCAATTGCCAGATTCAAGATTTATTTATTTGTCTTCCATGGCACAAACAAATGAGCATACATATCTTCATAATAATATCAAACACATACATGTTATGTCATGTTTGAATAATAGTCATATAGAATAATCAATAACTATTTTTGACTGATTAATGTTGAAGTTTTATTCAATAGGTGTTAATACGCATACGTGTACGCATACGCATACGCATATATGACAGCCCAGTTGGCTCATTGGTAGCATGTCTGCTTCAAGAGCTGTGGGGCGTGGGTTCGATTCCCACCCAGGACAAGCATTTTGTGATATAAAACAAATGTTTGTTCTGTGTCTGGGTGTACCGTATGTATTAAAAAAAAAAGAAAGTATTTAAGTACTATATCAGTTATCTGACTCCCATAGTACAAGCTTTGCTTAGTTTAGGGTCAGATGGCGCTGTGTGTAATGTCCTACGATATTTATTTATTATAAACATGACCACATGACTTGACTGCCATATTAGCTCATTCGGTAGAATATCTGCTTCAAGTTCTGTAGGGCGTGGGTTAGATCTCACCAGAACAAACATTTATGTGACGATAAATGTTTCTTCTGTGTCTGGGTGTTTTGTTTAAATTATAATTATATATTTACAAAAAAAAAGTATATAAGTATTCTATTAGCTTGTCTGGTTTCCATAGTTTGTTTAGTTTGATGGGGCTTTGTGTAATGTTTTCCAACATTTATTTATACACCAGTTTGTGTCCGAGTCTGGGTAACCATACGCATCGAACAGGCTATAAAAGCAAATTACATCCTTAAACGCAAACTTAAAACACAAAAAGTTATTTAAATCAAAACCATTTTACCCGTTTCCCTAAACTTTCAACAACAGTCTCGTATGATACAAGTCGTTAAGTGGGTCTGTTGTAAGCACAGCTTTGATGTTATGATCTCGCTTTCTTATCACATGAGCTCACTCATATTATCATGCGAAATTTATTTGCACGCCTGAAATATCTCATTACTTTCTATGTATTTGACATGTAACATGTTTATTATTATGCCTAGTAATGGAAAGTAAACGCAAATTAAATTCCAGACTCTTTTTCCGCGTTTATACTTTCTTGTTCTGTATTTTATGGAAGGAAAATGAAATTAGTTGTAAGGCGCGCCTTGCGGGTTTACCCACGTTTCCAGTTATAGAAAGTACTTCTTACTAATCCCATTAATGTGTATTACTAGCGGACGCCTCGCGGTTTTACACGCGTAGTTTCCGTCTCCGTGAGAATACAGGGATAAAAAATAGCTTATGCCACCCGGGGATAGTGTACCTTCCTAACGATGAAAGAATTTTTGAAATCAGTCTTGTAGTTTTTGAGTTTATTCGTTACAAACATACAAAAATACAAATCTTTCTTCTTTATAACACTCTTTAAAATATGTAGATAAATGTGAAAGTTTGCATGGATGGATGGATGGATGTTTGTTACTTTTTCACGCAAAAACTACATAGGTAACGAATTTGGATGAAATTTGGTGTGGAGGTAGCTGAAACCCTGGATTAACAGATAGGCTACTTTTTATCCCGAAAACATGTAGCGAGTAACACCGCGGGGCGCAGGCGCTAGTGTTGCATACTTTTTTCTGACGAATTATACAAACTTGAAATATGCTAATTAAGGACCTTTCTTTTGATACCAAAGACGAAATTTTCATCAAATGTAATGTTTTCATTGAGATGCAAATTCGGTTAAAAAATCAACCAGGAAACCTTTCTTGTATTTACTATGACAAGTTATTAAAAAGAAAATAAAGTTAACTACTATGAGTACATACATACATCCATCCAAACTTTCACATTTATAGTATTAGTGGGATAAAAAGTAGACGTTTCAATTTCCCAAACTTTAACTTGTTTTCAATGATGACTGCCCTGTCGGCTCATTGGCGTGGGTTCGATTCCCACCCAGGACAAACATTTGTGGCATAAACAAAATGTTTGTTTTATGTCTTGGTGTTTTGTTTGTATTTACAAAAAAAAAAGAAATAGTATTCTATCAGTTATCTGACTTCCATAGTACAGCTTTGCTTAGTTTGTAAACGTCCTACGATATTTACATATTACGGGCTATGTTCGGAGTTTCCCTACGAGATCGAATCAGAAATGAGGAGATCCGTAGACGAACTAAAGTAACCAACATAGCCCAGAGAATCAGCAAGTTGAAGTAGTAATGGGCAGGGCACATAGCACGCAGAACTGATGACTATTGGGGCTGGATAGTGGAGGTCACGAACCGGCAAGCGCAGCGTAGGACGTCCACCCACAAGGTAGACAGACGACCTAATAAAGACCGCAGGAATGCGCTGTACGCGAGCCGCTTCCAACCGGTCTTTGTGGAAGTCAATGGGGGAGGCCTATGTCCAGCAGTGTATGCCCTACGGCTGAAATGATAAAAAAAAAATTATGATTTTTTTATAGGTATTATGGTAATTTTTTGATTCATTTTTAAGATGTTTATTGATGAGCAAAAAATTCTATTGTTGTACATTATCATCAGCCATTGATTCTGTACTACAATAGAATTTTTATGTACAAAACTTCAGTATTCATATCACGTAGCCACTCTGGATTTCTGATCAATAGGTACATGGTGTTCCGTCGACGTTTTCCAAACACAATTATCTATTAGGATAATAAGGGTCAGGATCCCTTATTCGTTAAAAATACATTTAAGGAAAAGCAACCAATAAGTATTTGTAACAACTTTCGTAATTACGGCCATTGAAGCAATTTAGGTTGTATTCGGATAAGAGTACGGTACAAAATTAGGGTTTCTTTTTTTCTCTTTAGTGGAAACTAGAACATGAGCTGCTACAAAATGGATGATAAATAAATCTATACTATTATAAAGAGAAAAGATTTGTTTGTTTGTATTCTTTGTAATTTAAGGTGTGCATAACATTTGAGTTGTCACATGAAATTGTAAATCTCGTGAGAGGTCATTGTGGATCAAAAATTCTTGTAAGGTTAGCGTTAGGTAAATACTGTGGGTAAGTTTTTTTCCTCTTTGTATCATTTATATGATACAAAGAGGAAAAAGCTTGCGCTGTTCCACGTAACACGAAATATTTTCTTTTTTTTTGTTTATTTAGAGATTTGAAAATTTCTCCGAGGATAAAATGTACATAACGGTCCGAGGCAAGTCAAGTTTCAGTGAATTACGTTTGGAACGACGATGGCAGTGTGCAAAGTACTAGAAAAATGCGAAAACATTACTTACATTTTTGTACCAGGAAGCTTGCTTTTTTTACACGATTGCGAAAAATGAGGGCTATGGTATTAACGAGATTATAGATAGGGATATTAGACGACTGTTTGTTGTCCTTCTTCTTTGTTTTTAACTGACTCAAAAAAGGAGGAGGTTTTCAATTCGACTGTGTTTTTTTTGTGTGTATGTTACGCGATTATTCCACCAATTATGAATCGATTTTGATGATTCTATTTTTGCTTGGTAGATCATACTTCAAAAGTGACTCCATAAAAATTTTATCAAAATCGATCGAGCGGTATTAAAAAAATCAATAAAATCTAACAACATGATAATACTTCGATGATAATTTTAATTTACTCTGAAACTTCGCTATTTGATTGGAGCAGTGCGTTTCGTTGGCGTCGGTTTTTTAAAAAATTATATGTTTTTGACAGGCTAGGTGTTTGACCACAGTTCACCTGATGTTAAGCGACGGTGTGGTCGAAGATGGTAAACACACCTAGCCTGGAATGGAACTGATTCTAAAGTAAGGCTGTCGGACGACACAGTTAGGTGCATGGCGACAGATTTTCAACTTAAGGTTGGTAGCTAGCCAGCCGAGTACTAGAAAATACCCTATCACCACGCTATGGTTTCCGGCAGCTCAAGTTCATTGTTTGGGCTTAAACCTACGCCCTTTAGCGTGTGCAACGTGACGCTAACCACTACACATTGAAATGTCACATTGCATCTACGGCGCGCGAAGTATTCTATCTTTTTTTTAAATGTAAAAGTAATGAGACGAATGTTGCTGCGTTCTCCTGATGGTAAGATATAACGCATGTCCATGACCATTTCAACAATACACAGAACTTTGAGTAGCAAAACAAAGTCCGGGGCATCGCTGCTTTGGCACTCATTACTTTGAGACTTTCGATGGTTAGTCTCAATAGCCCTGTAATTTTACTAGCTGCAGTACCTTTCAAACCGGAACACAGTAATGTTTACACACTACTGCTTGGCGGCAGAATATCTGGTACTGCGGTGGTACCTACCTAGACTACCTGCTAAGGAAATCTACCACCAAGTTAAAAAAAAAACCACCAAGTAAAATCTTTTTAATGTCACGTCACATCTATCCATAAATATGACAAAGTTGACCCAAAAAGTACACTGCTTTCGATTTTACAAAAGACGCTGTTTTATTTCAGGTTATCCTCAATCTAACCTGGAAAATGTCGAGGTCGTATCTTGACATTATACCACCATACTTCCTATTACGCAGGTGTTAGATGTTTTACGTAGGCAGCCCTGACCCCATACCGAAAACTGTAAACAAATCGGTCAAGAAACACACCGCGCCGGCCGTCGGTTCAACGTAAAATACTGGAGGGGCGTGTAAATAGTCCCTCCAGGGTGTGATTGCTCACGATGAAGCGAATTTAAATATAACGACTGCAATAAGTTTGAGGTGTCTTGGCAAATAAAGTGCATAAACCTGCTGACTGACCTGTAACAACCGCTTCCATCCACTCGTCATCCAGAAAGCGGCTGGAATCCTAGGTTATCGTATCCTTGGCAGCCTTCAATTAAGGCTAAGTTAGCCGGCCGGCTATTTCGCTGAAATCGCTGAAAATACGTGCACTTCACCACACAACAATCCCCTCGCGTGAGGGAAGAGAATTGTAAACCTTTTATATGCAAATTATAGTTTTTTAGGCGTAAAATTATATTCAGATAGTCACACGAGAAAAGTTCTACTACTACTCTCTCCAACGTCAGTCCAGACCGACGAAAAGTGCATGTCACATCACGTGACCTTTACATTTATGCCAATTAGCGAGCGTGTTTGCATCGCCTCTGAGGACAACCAACGCCATCTCTCGAGAGATTTGCGAATATCTGCGGCATCACAGGCAGAACAGACAGGCTAGCACCTCTTCACCAATGACACCTCAGACGCGGGTTATTTAAATGTTGAATGTCGAATTACACTGGCAAATTAAAGCGGAAAGGCGCTCCACCAAATACGAATAAGCGCGTTTATTAAACTACGTTCTATTTACATTTGCGAGATTTTTGCGAAGTGGCGGTGTAAATCTTTTTTTTATGTGCAAGTCGAAAATGTGTGTTCCATTCAAATGTAGAAGAACCATAGAAATAGGCTGATCACACTAGTTTATATTCACCTATTATTAGTTAATGTAATTTAAGAATATACTGCTTTAAATTTGTGTGTCATATTTTGGCGTTAATGTCATAAAAATGTTATAGTTAATTATTTAAATTTACTTCGTGTCTCCAAAATAATTTGGTTTAATGAAATGTAATATTAGAGTTAACATTTTATAATAAAGAAATAAACAATTTGTCTGTTTCTATGTAGGTATGTTTGTCACTTCTTGACGCTTAAATTGCTGGATGGATTTAAATGAAATTTTAAATCGAGACGAATTGTCCTGTTGGCTCATTTGTAGTATATCTCCTGCAAGAGCAAAGGGCGTAAGGGTGTGGGTTCAATTCCCACCCAGGACAAACATTTTGTGGCATGAACAAATGTTTGTCCTGTGTCTGTGTGTTATAAGTGTATATTTACAAAAAAAAATGTATTCTATCAGTTACCTCACTGCCATAGTACAATCTTTGTTTAGTTTAGGGTCAGATGACGCTGTGTGTAATGTCCTTTGATATTATTTTTTATTAGATAGTTTTATAAATACTGATAAATGTTGAATAAAAATATTTTAAATAGTTTTGTAAAAAAAGTTCGTTAACCCTTGATTAAATGTATGACAAGTAAATTTTTTTCGCAATTACAAAATTATGCCCGTATCAAAGTTGTTCATTACGATCAGAACAGTACAATTACATTTTCTAGTCTAGTATTCCTCACGCTTAGAACCTTGTACTATAACTTCGAGGCTAAAGACTTCTGGAAAATAATAACGAATAAAAATGTTTATTCACACGAGTATAAATAGATTTGAAAAGCAGTACGGTTTGATTTCTTTAATATTTCTTTAGCACGACTATTTCTTTAAATAACTCTTTGTAATTTTTATATCGTGACAAGAAAAATAATAGGTGCCTATACTTTTATGGCCTACTAATATTATAAATGTGAAAGTTTGTTTGGATGTTTGTTATACGCATAAGCCGCTTCACGGATTAAAAAAAAAAAGGGTAAAACCACAGTCAGGTATCATGCATAATCTTCGACTGTATCAGGTCGCTGGACAAACTCCGACTTACATGTGCCGTAAAAAAGTCTTATTCAATCTAATACCGGCAATTCAATTGGATTTAGATTTGAGTTACATAATTGAGATTTCTTCATGTTCCATTTACTTTCTCAACATACGCAGATTATGATTAGAATCGACTGCACCAGCACACCATAATGTTGAATAATCGTTCAATTTAAAACTATTTATAGTAATAAACTGGAACACATGCTGCGTCAGTTTTTTATGTGTATATTCATATATTGTTTGTTCGTAAAGACGGATACATTTTTCTTGATGGATAGCGTTGGCTCCAAGGGAAACAGGGTGGTTATATGGTTCTATGGTTATATTATACGCAGTATTAACGGCCTACCTATTAAAACCCTTGGGGCGCTTCCGCCTGGCATCTAGAGTTAAGGGACCGTTAACTTCTCTCGTTGACAGCCCTTGCAGCGCTAGTCCTCTTAGACTGTCCGCTTCGTGTTAGGGAAGGGAGTGCAGAACTTCCACACCTTTTTCTTGAAAAGGAGGTGTAGGAACGCCGCGTGCGCTTCTTCACGGGGCTACCTTTGTCAGGCGACGAACCTCCCCGAGTCTACCACTCAAGGCCCATGTTGGAAGAGCGTGGAAGATTCTCCAACGACGCCCAGCACTCCAGGAACGTCGGGAGACCCGAAGTAATCTCCCATTCACGCTCCGCCGTTTCTTTTCAAAACATCACCTATTTGCAGAAGAAAACTGCTGCCTCCTATGAATTCTCGCATCAGAACATTGATCACGCTAGATGAAAATGGATATTAATTCAACTTTTTGTGGGCACTTTAACTTAATATCACTTGGCTATCCCGTTAACCACAAAACCATCATCATCATCATCATTTCAGCCGTAGGACGTCCACTGCTGGACATAGGCCTCCCCCATTGACATGCATAAAGACCAGTAGGAAGCGGCTCGCATCCAGCGCGTTCCTGCGGTCTTTACTAGGTCGTCTGTCCACCTTGTGGGTGGACGTCCTACGCTGCGCTTGCCGGTCCGTGGTCTCCACTCCAGAACTTTGCAGCCCCATCGGCCATCAGTTCTGCGTGCTATGTGCCCTGCCCACTGCCACTTCAACTTGCTAATCCGTTAACCACAAAACCATTTAAGGTTAATTCATTTGATCATAATATCCATGTATTTCGTTTTACGGTGTAGTCTTTAGAGATATTAGTTACCCGTATGACAGTAAAATCTACATGTAAAACGTTCGAATTATGTAATAATATATATCTGGCCTGTATGACGAAAATGTCAATTCCTCAGTAATTTTGGAATGCTGCTCATACGGTTCTTGAATAAAGATGATGTGTATTTTGCTTGTATTCAATTATTTTCGTGCTTCAGCTATTGAAAGACGTACAATTTCGCATATAATTTCGTTTTGTTTTATAAATAATTTCTTCATTGTTAAGCGAAATACTGTGACTGAATATAAGGGATTGAACAGATAAGTTAAATTTGACATCAAACTAAAAGTAATTAGCGTTCCTAGAATACTAATCTAAGAAATAAGTTAATCTTGATTTAATTTTATTTGTCTAACTCATTTAACTTTTCAACTTGTTCTGTTTTTTGGGTTTATAAAGTTAAAAATCGTTGCAAAAAATGTTTTCATTTCGTTTTCAGATTACGCATCAAACTAATAAAAGTTACAACTAAATCTTTCTTGAGATCTTGGTCATAATTTATTCAAACGATTTACAAACTCTTTGGAGATTAAAAAAGTAATGAATCAACTCTATTCGTTTATATCCAAGTGCCGCTCGTGATTTAGTTTAATAGGTCACGCGGCACTACTACGATAAAACGAAAATAAACTCGGACAAAAGCACCATCTTTGATTAGACACTTTACTACTACGATTTTTTAACGTTATGAGACGAACGAAACGCTCTTATGATGGCAAGATATTCTCTCATAACGCCTATCTATGACTAATGCAGCGATATACGGAACTTTGAATAACAAAACAAAGTCAAGGACATCGCTGCTTTAACGCTCATTACTTCAGATGCTCAGACTTTCATTGGTTAGTTTCAATAGCCCTGTAATATTGGCCAATAAAGACCCAAAATAGTTCGCAATACAGAGCTATTTAAACTCACCGCATAACACTAGAAACACAAAAACCGTTTTATGGTTGTACAATTTTTTTTTTGTATATTATCGAGTACATAAGACATACGTACTAGCTACGCCCCGCGGTATTACCCGCTACATATTTTCCGGATGAAAAGTTTGTGTTAATCCAAGGTCTCAGCTACCTCCATACCAAATGTCATCCAAATCCGCTCCGTAGTTTTTACGAGAAAGCGTTATAAACATCCATCCATCCATCCAAACTTTCACATTTATAATATTAGTGGGATTATTATCTGTAACTAGGTCTACATAATAAATACGTGTAATAAGTTAAGAAACAAGATTTTGTAATTCGAAGATTGTAAAACATGGAAATTAGAAATCGGTACGTTGTAGGGTGTAACAACACGTGTAACAACTCGACACGTGTAACATCACACTGGGAAGAAACAAAACGCCCCAAGGCAACTTAAATCTAACCATTATTTTCTAAGGAAAAAGTTTCGTCAAAATGTATGCTTATTCTTACGGTATCTCGCTAAACAGTAGATTTATGTAGCGATGATAGCTTAGTGGTTAACGTGGTCGGTTCACACAAAAACTAACAATATCTCTTTATCCTAACAGATCTCAGCTTGCAAAGAACAACTAGTATCAGCCCTGTTGGTTCATTGGTAGTGTGTCTGCTTCGAGAGCTGAAGGACGTGGGCTCGATTCCCACTCAGGACTAACATTTGTCTTACTAACATCGATGATTGTTCTGCGTCTGGGTGTACTGTGTGGGTGTTTTGTAAGTATGTATTTACAAAAAAAAAGTATTTAAGTATTCTATCAGTTATTTGTCTTCCATAGCACAAGCTCTGCTTAGTTTGGGGTCAGATGGCGCTGTGTGTAATGTCCTATGATATTTATTTACAAACATATATTGCTGAAAAGAATATCCAAAGCAACGTTTGTAGGATCATATCAAATTAGGTTATGCATAGAAGGGATACGGACAATGAATGTGAGATGGTGAAGGTAAATACGTATGTAAAGAGGCCCTTTAAATTTACACCTGGGTCGGAAGTCCTAGTACTGTATTCGTTTCCGTCCCTAAAATGCGACAGACCGGCCACGACACGAAACCTTTAAATTCTAAAATGTTTTATCTATTCTATTATTGTCAAAAGGAAGAATAGGCATAACTATAATTTATTTAGACACACACAATACTGCAACAACAAAAACACTACAAATAAAAGATTAAAAAAAATTTATAATAATAAGTAGAAAGTTGTCGCTGTAGTGTCCATTGCGACAAAAAAGGTTAGTTCTCAGCATTAGTACTGACGATTTCTCAGCAGCGCTATTAGTACATATACATCAGGTATTTATGTTATCTATGCTTGTGCTAAGTACAATGCGATTCACTTGTGTATGCATAGAACGGTCACCCTTATAATATAGCTCTATAGATTATTCAAGACACGTTCTACCCAACCCTTAGTTAGCTTGGTTGCCAGTCATTGGATTCCGTATTGATGATATGTCGCTTGTAGTGCCAAGATGGCGGGTATGCCATCCAATACCAATTATAATTTTCTATAGTGCCTTGTTTAGAATGCATCTCTGCGTGTTAAGTCACAACAACTCGAATATCGTAGGTATATTCCAATTAAAAATGAAAAAAGGACAAATTTACTGTTAATTGATTGATTCAGGCGTTACTTTGCGGAAGTTCATTTTGAATATTCAAGGTATATGTTTAGTTTATTTCCGCTTAACAGTCGTTTCAGTTACAACAGTGATGAGGACTTAAATTTAACTAGTTTGATAATAACTTATTAATTAAAAACGTAATCTTACTTAATATCTAAAACTAATTTGACAATAACTTTAGCAGTAACTAAACGCTACGGTAAACTTATAGCGAAAAGTCTCGACCAACATCTTAAGAGACTCTCGCTAGACGGTTGGGTCAAGGGTCAGCTTCAAAAGGCTGTGATCCTTGACACGGCGCGCATTGTGAGGAGTTTCCTCACTCTGCAGCCCTAACCACCGGCAGCTTGAGCCCTGCCACGCTGCCGGCGGCACCCTAGTTTTAAGTTTTTTATATTATATGTTTTGTAAATATTTAATATAAAAAAAAATAAAAAATAAGAAAAAATAAATAATGATGGGAATAATAATAAAGTCTTTTTATTTCCCATCACCTAGTTATATGTATATTATGTATTATGTATACATAAAAATAATAAAATACAAATGTATATAATAATATATTAAATAGTATTGTAATACATTAATATACACATAAACTTACAAATAAACTATGTATAAACTTTCGCTTATTTTACTTGTAAAGGAACCCCTATTTGGGTATAGGCCTCCTCTAGTTTAGTCCAGTTTTCCCTGACTTTACTTTTCCAACCCATTCCTTTCCTGCTGTATTTATGATGTCATCATTCCATCGTATCACAGGTCGTCCTTTTCGTCTTTTTTACCTATACGTAAGTCACAATAAATAAATTGGCGTGGCGTAAAAAACAAACTTTTAAAAGTTTTAGTTTTCAAACTTATATTTTATTCATGAAACAACAAACAGTTTTTTTTGTTGTGAAATTTTCAAAATACCCGACTGCGTCAGGGCTCATCTCACAGACCTCCTTTTATTTTTGTTACTAGGACCGAATTCTAAAAAAAACCGAGCTGTATGGGGACAAGGATCTCCAAAGAAACACACAAGGATAAGTAAAAGTACACATTAAAGTGGTTCGATTTCCATACAAACAATTTTTTCCATTTATGGACAAATGGAGTATAATTTTACAGTGGAATCACAGCTACTGGCATATGTTTTGGTCTTCATTTGCGGCAAATCACAATTGATTGAATAAAACAATAGATTATTAACATAATCTACTATTTTATTCAAAAATCATAAATTCATAAATCATTCATAAATTTGATTTTATGCTAATAATCTACTGTTCTATTCAAGCACTTGTGATTTACCGCAAATAAAGACCAAAGTAAATGCCAGTTGCTGTGATTTCACTTTAAAATTATGCTCCATTTGTCCATAAATGGGAAAAAAAACTTTTGTATGGAAATCGAACCAAAAACCTCCCTCACCTTAAATGATAAGTGTATTTCTGACCACTATACTATTACATACTGTAACTATAGTGGAGGTAACCCCTCCCCCTCCCCTCCCTTTCCGGGGGGAGTTCATTTGTGGTTAACGGATAGCTTCAATATCTCCAGTATATCGCACCGGCGCACCATTGCGCTTTCGCTTCATCAGGAACAGCGGAATGCTGTCTCGAACACCATACTCCCCCACGAGAAACATCTAAGCAATGATTACCTAAGATGTTATTATGTATGCGTAATAGTTACGTAGGAATATACAATCGTTGTTAGTCTTGTTAGCTTCTTTTGAGCGATGATAGCTCAGTGGTTAGCGCGGTAGATTCGCATGCCGAAGGGCGTGGGTTCAAACCCCGACAATGGGCTTGAGCTGCCGGTGAAGGAAAACATCGTGAGGAAACCATAGCATGGTGGTAGGGTACTTTCTAGTACTCGGCTGGCTAGCTACCACCCTCAAGTTGAAAATCTGCCGCCAAGCATCTAACGGTGTGTTCCGGCAGCCTCACTTGAGAGCCAGTTCCATTCCAGGCTAGGTGTGCTTTACCATCTTCGGCCACATCTTCACTTAACATCAGGTGAGCTGTGGTCAAACACCTAGACTGTCAATCATTAAAAAAAAAAAAGCTCTACTTCAAAAGTTAATCGGCGTGCGTTCAATTCCGACTCAGGTTAAACATTTTTATAACAAACATAAATGTTTATTTTGTGTTAGGACGTTCTGTACGTATTTTTAGTTAGCTCTGAAGCCATAGTCATATATCCTAACATACAAACTGCAGTGTTTCTAATACTACAGAGAACTGATAAATAAATAAAAATAAAATTAATTAATCTAAAAGGCCGCTATCAATGGGAATAGTTCCCAAAACGCTGGCCTCATTGCTTGTTGTTTAAGTAGGTATGTATTTACAAAAAAAAAACTACATCTCATCCTTAAAGCATATTACGAGAGTTTTGGCGGGAACGCGGGAAGAGTCGTGTCACTCCGTTGTATTTTTTTCCAAAACTAGTGTTTTGTCGAGTGTTTATGCATAAAAATGGTGGTGTTTTATTCATAAAGTGCCGAATTACAAGCGCGAGTGTGGGAAAATGATATAATGTGGTGAAACATGAGTTTTCGTGTTGCTTCCAAAACTCCATCGAAGCTTTGTAGTAAAGTTGCCACTACTTTACTAAAGCATGACTGGAATTAACTGACACGAACTGGACTTGACAAAGACGACTTTGACTAAAACTAGCTACGATGGCACTTATTTAACTTTTGAAACTTGAAAATATATAATTACTTGACACTGGCAAATGCTAAAACGCGACGCCAAAACCAAAGAAAAAAAAAAAAGCATATTACAGAATCGACCAATTCTTGACAGAAATATAAATATGACATTTAAAAATATGACACCTATAAATATGACATTTAAAAAATAAAAATTTGACTTCAATGAATGCTCCCTCCTCTCTTCTAAACGTCGTACCCGACAGGGTCCATATTTGTCTGTGTACCATATAATATTTTGTATTTAAAAGATCTTGTACAGTACCGTATGGAAGCAATAACTATCTTAAATCTTGAAAAAAAAAGAAAATATTGTAGCTTTGCTTAGTTTAGGACTAGATGGCGCTGTGTGAAAAAATGTAGCATGTCCTACGATATTAATTTGATATTTTTCAAAAATCAGACATATTCGGTTTTTGAGTTATTTTCGTGTTCCAATTTCAGAGGTGACCGTCAAAACTGTAAAGGACATCAGAAAAACAGTTTATCCCCAACCCTTACCCAACCTTAACCCTGAATAACGGAATATCATCAGAATATCCAAAGATCTACACAACACACACATTCACATTTAGCTAAATTGATTATTGATGACTTTCTTACATCTTGTCATAAGCTTGGTTATCTATCTAAGGAGTGATATCTATTATATTATAGTGACTTTGAGGGAGTGGCCTTTTAGCTACTACCTATATCTATACTATTATAAAGAGGAAAGATTTGATAGTTTCTTTTTTTTTTTTTTTTTTAATGTAAAAAAGTAATGAGACGAACAAGACGCTCTTCCCGCGTTCCCGCCAAAACTCATAGAAGCTACAATATTTTTAACCGACTCAAAACGGTGGAGGTTCTATATTCGACTGTAAGTAAACCTCGCTGTTTCATTAGAGCGGTGCATTTAGTTGGCCTAAGGTCATGGAGTCGATTTTTTAAATTGTAAATTTGTATTTTACTAGCCGCGCCCTGCGGTGTTGCCCGCTACATGTTTTCGGGATAAAAGTAGCCTATGTGTTATTGCAGGATCTCGGCTGCCTCCATACCAAATTTAATCTAAATCCGTTCAGTAGTTTTTGCGTGAAAGAGTAACAAACATCCATCCATCCATCCATCCAAACTTTATTTATAATATTAGTGGGATTGTATTACTTGTAGGGGCTTATTCACGTATTTTGTAGTTACGTTGGATACACAATGATACCTTATGCAAAACCTCACCATGGAAACGGGTACCTAACAATATTTTTTTCAAATCTATTACTTACTAAGCAAAACGAAAATCCATTCTGGTGATCCAATTATATATTTTTCTGAGTTAAAATCTTCAATAGGAATAAGGTCGAACACGGTAAGGATATTTCTTCTGTGTATAGTTATATGTATGTATTTCAACACATTCAATAGGTCCTTTATATTCTTTGTATTTGTTGAGATTATTTCCTTTGGGAGGATGTTTATTTGTTTGCATCCCCCCGAAACCGGATGCTAAACGGATGAGAACGTTGTTTCCACGCAAATACTACCCATATAGCTTCTTTTATAAAAAAAGAATGTCTGGTGTAGACGTGTAGTTTGTATTTTGATATTAATAATTAAATTTGCAAACAGTGGATATTAATGGTTGGTAATGTTTAGAGGGAGCGTCAGGCGACCAGAATGCTGGCAGCTACTTCGGTCAAAATATTCAGTTACGCAATGCTATCAGGATTCTGGCCACAATTCCATCTTCAGTTTTTTTTTTATAAATTTTTAAGTAGTAGGTACCTACCTACTATTAATTTTATTTTTAAAAGTTGTTATTTTTTTAAATTTGTTAAAGCAATAAAATTAAACGCATTTTTGATAAATTAATAAAATAAAAACTAAAAATTATTATTAAAATTAATTTTATATGTATTATAGCTTATAGTGTATTTTAGCTATTCTTGTTAATCTATATATGTATTAGGATATATTTTTATTAGAATGTAGATATGTTTATGTTATAATTATGTGTTCTCCTATGTGCAGTGCATGTCCTCGTCATTGACACACCCCGTTTTTTCTTCCTCCGATCCTTTCCGTTCTAAGGTTGCTTGGAAGAGATCGCTTAGCGATATGGTAGCCAGTTGTGACACCTGTTAATTAAGTTTTTACTAGCTGCGCCTGCGGTGTTACCTGTTACATGTTTTCGGGATAAAAAGTTGCCTCTGTGTTGCCAGTAGTTTTTGCGTGAAAGAGTAACAAACATCCATTTATCCATCCAAACTTCCACATTTATAATATTAGTGGGATTTTTGTGTGTACAATAAAGAGTTCATCAATCGCTCAATCAATGAATCAATCATTTAGGATACTTGAATCAATATTTAATTCAAGTATCCTAAATGAGCTGTTTTACAACATTCAATCGCAACGGGTCTTGACAAATAAGACACATTTTATAGGTTAGGATTTTCCACTATTTACGATCGACCGAGGTGTCTGTGAACTCATAAAAGCTACCTTGATGGCCAAACCTTCCACTCTTAGACAATAGACAGAATACGCCCAAACATTTTATAGACAGTAAAAAAGTGATTAGCCTGTCTCACTATTTGTACATAACCTTTGGTAGATGATTAAGCCGTAGAACATAGCTCACCTTTAAAAAAACTCATGTTTTTTTTAATGTTTGACAGGCTAAGTGCTTGACCACAGCTCACCAGAAGTGACGGTGTGGTCGCAGATGGTAAAGCCAGTTGACAGCCCTATTGGTGGAAAACAAAACTCGATTAACAATATAAATATTACCTATATCACTTGGTGACAATGTAGCATTCTAATGATGAAAGAATTATACAGATCGGTCCAGTAGTTTCGCAGCCTATTCAATACAAACACACAAAGAAACTTAAAATCAAATATTTCCTCTTCATAATTAGTGTAAAAGTTTTGACAGCCCTGTTGGCTCATTGGTAGTATGTCTGCTTTGAGAGCTGAAGGGCGTGGGTTCGATTCCCACTCAGGACTAATATTTGTGTGACTAACATCGATGTTTGTTTTGTGTCTTTTTGTGTAGGTACTGTATGTATTTACAAAAAAAATAATTAAGTATTCTGTCAGCTGTCTGGTTCCCATAGTACAAGCTTTGCTTAGTTTGGGGCTAGATGATGCTGTGTTAAATGTCCTCCAATATTTATTTATTTAAGTGTACATTGGTATTTCTGTAGTAAAATGCCACCAAAGTTGCCGCTCTACCGCCTGCTTAGGTCAAAATCGCTGCCTAAGGGTTGCTCGCCCATCACACAAGGGCCGTTCCGGTGCTTGAGTATTTCAACGTCTAGAATTATAACAAGGTTGGGTCACGGACTCAGGGCGACTCTTGACCGCTTTGTTGGCTCGCACCTCGGCTATGTTAATGTAGGTATCTGCACATTTATATTCAAGACTTGAGGGTTCTAACAATAAAAATGGACTAAAATGGACTGGGGCCTTAACTTTGTACATAACTTCAGGTTTATTTATGTTTATATCTAACTACGCAGAGAGATAGCAAAACTCGCCTGATGTACTTTGTTTCTTATAAGTATGAAATGTTCAAAGTTAGTGTTATGGTTGGTTGTCTCATAAACTCCCATCAACTTCGCGCTAATGTGAAAAAAAGAATTGTTTCTTCCAAAAAATACATGGTTAAATATTCAATTAGATGACATAATTTTAGTAAAAAAATTAACAGATTAAAGATTTTCAATTTATTTTAGTATTTATAAAACCTTAGATCATGCTGAATCATTTTTTGATTAAGGACATTTTGACCATGGTTATGGCTACCTACAACACAGAATAAGCGTTTACCATCTTCAACCATACCGCCACTGAGCTGTAGTCAAACTCTTAACCTATCAACAATAAAATATAACTAATAGTTCTAGCATACAGAAACATCACCCGCTACCAAAAGTAATTATACAATTTACCTACCATCACCTGTTTGTATGCGAAATTGAAACTTATCATGTAGTACAACCGTTGATAAATAATCAGTTGGACGCCACTGATTTGAAATAAATAAATAAAAAATTATTTATTCTTTAGTTGCAACAGAAGCGGCAAGCAAACGAGCTGAGCAACGAATGGCAACCTAATGTCATGTGCCTTACGGTGAGGAAAGGCAGTTAATCGTAATCTAGTGATTTCTCCTTACAACACTAAACAGTATAGCGGTGCAAATATGGAAAGTTTGACTTGTAGTCAAATTAGATATAATTGTATTAATTTTTAGTTACTCTTTTATATGGAAGAAATAGATGTTAAGTGATGATGCGGTCTAAGAGCACACTTGTCTAGAAGATACCGATTCACTCTCGACTTAAAGACACCCAGATTATATCCAACCGGGAACACCCACTCAGGCAGCGCATTCCACTGTCTAGCAGTCCGCACAATGAACGTTCGAGTTTTTGTAACGTCGATCATGTAATGATGTCGCTTTTTTGAGCTTCTCGCTATAAAAAAAGGTGCATGGGGGAATTAGACCATGTAATTATGAATTCCGCTATGAGTTCTATAAAAAAATCGATAAACTAGCAACTTTGCGACGATGATATAGGCTTTGTAATTTATCTTGAACAATGAAGTCGTCGCAGATGAGCCTTGGCACGCATCTTAATAGACTCCAACGCCTCTAGCTGATATGTGATAAATCCATCGCAAAGGTGCGAGCAATACTGCATGCATAAACGAACTACCTTTAGTAACTTTTAACTAAAAATAATTTTGAAATAGACAAGCCAAAAGTTCCTCAAACTAAGGTGAAAATCAAAAGCCCGTAGATTGATGAAAAGGTTTCACAAACAAAGAACTTGAGTAGCTAACGAGCTACGTGAAACCGAGTTAGAACTAGTGCTCTGAAGTACCGCTCTTTGGTAGATATATCTTGATATATACAGCCAGTAAACATTTGAATGCAAAGTGAATCTACTGTACAAGGAATAAGACTTAATAAACCTTAGTCTTGCAGTTTTGGCTGATTAAGTTTGATTACCATTTGCTAATTCGTATAGTTTGTTAAGTTGTAGAACTTCTTAGAGGTTGTTAGTCCTGCCGCCAAGCAGTAGTGTGTAAACATTACTGTTCCGTTTTGAAAGGTTGTTTCCCCAACGTAACATAATTTATTAACAGGTAATTCTATTAGTAATGAGGTTATTGTTTATCTAATTATACGCATCCTTGTTATAATTTCTCTGTGTGCATACCGAGTAAGGGGTTTTAATCGCTCACCAGAAATTATTAATGCGTATCAAAATAATAGTCATGTTTCAGTCAAATTATGTTTAATAGCGACGATAACTCAGTGCTTAGTGCGGTCTGATTACACACTGGAGGGCGTGGGTTCAAATCCTTACACAATGCGCTCGAGCTAGTAAAGGAAATGACCATGACGAAGTCGGAAATCAGATAGCATGGTGGTAGAGTTCTTTCTAGTACTCGAATGGCTAAACCATCCTTACGTAGAAAATCTGCTGCAAAGGAAAATCATAAATAAATAAATGAATTTGAACATTGTACCAGTATCAATTATTTCAGATTTTTCAAGTGTCATGGAAAATAATAAAACTAAATACTATCAACACACAACTTATTATTTAAAAAAACAATATTTTGCACCGTGTTTTGGTGGGTGGCGTGCCCAAAATATTGTGTCGCGTGCCATTGGTTAACCATCCTTGCCCTAGTGAATTAGTGCTAATTTTACTGGATGCTTCTACGGAGTTTTGGAAACAACACGAAATACATGCTTAGCAAATTATTCATTACATTATTTTTTTGTCCATATAATTCGGTATTTTTTATTTAAAATACATGTTAAACACAAGTTCTGGTAAAAAATACAAAGCAGCGACATGATTCTTTGGATTTTCCGCAAAAACTCAAAAGTAAGTTTTATGATGTTCAATTAAATAACATTCTTAGTAATTCGATTTGTCGATTCTGGGTCACCGGGTATCGAATGAATGGAACTGATTCCCTACATTGTGTACTGTAACCATGATGTCATTGGATGAGTGTAGGTGTACAGGTCAGTTTCGTAGTGTTTCTGATAAAAGCCTTTTAAGGTATCGTTAGTCGATGAAATGACGCATATGTTATAGGTAAGATAATAATAGCTAGAAGTGAAAAACTAGACAAGAATGAATAGTGTATTTCGGGAGAGTATTACCTGAAGATTGTTTTGAATTAATTATGATGGAGAAGGTATATATAATTATGTAGATAATAAATATTGGAGTAGAATTTCTTTCTTTTCACAACGCCTTCTAGACCTAAACTAAGCAAAGTCAATGTAATTTTAAGCTTTCGCGTCTTGAAATGATGAACATAATGATGTTTTTCATCGAGTGTTAATCGCGCACAAAATTCTATAAAATTATTAGTAGTATTTGTATTAGCACTTTGTGCATGAAGACCCGGTATCCGAGTCCTACTACGGGAACCAGATAACATGTAAAAAGCCCACATTTATTTTTTTGTGAATATTGTAATTTAGAATATGCAGTCATAGAACTAACACTTTTGCCGTGGGTGGAAAACTAATCTACATACTTCAGCTCACGAAGCAGAGCAACTACCGACTGAGTTTTTTTTAAAAGTAAAAGTAATGATACAAACGAGACGCTCTCCTCGTAGTAAGAGATAATGCCTGTCCATGATCGTTACAGCGATACACAAAACTTTGGGTAGCGAAACAAAGTCCAGAGCATCGCTGCTTTGTCGCTCATTACTTTGAGACTTTAGGTGTTTAGTCTCATCAGCCCTGTAATTTTTCTAGCTGCTACCTTTCAAACCGAAACACAGTAATGTTTACACACTCCTGTTTGGCGGCAGAATATCTGGTACTGCGGTGGTGCCTACCTAGATGACCTCTTGCTAAGAAGATCCACCACAAAGTTAGTTCAAAATTTTGCAGCGAAAACAGAACAAAAGAAAATCGGATTTATTATTTAAATTGTGTTCTATTTCTTAACTTCATTTTAGAGAGTAGTAACTCCTTACACCCAGTTAGTAGTATATAGCTACGAGTATAAATAATGTAGTCAATAAATAATAATATTATGAATTGTTTAAGCAATTAGGAAATTACATTTTATTGCGTAACAGCCCATTTCCCAGTAGCTAGCGAAAGCAACATTCATTTACAATTTCAGGGCGCGACATAAATTCGTCAAGTCATATTGCACGGCAGCTAAACTATTTTACATAAACGCAACCGAAAATAGCTTTTACCACTCTGTTTATAAGGTATTTATTAAGTGTATTTATGCACAGGGGTAGCTTATCGATAGAGTGTTTGATCAATACTGTTTGCATGGACTAGCCATGCGTGGTGTTTTCAATTAAAACCTAGCAACCGCATAATGAATGGATTAACACGTTGATATTATTCTGAGCAATGTGACGAGATATGATACAGGTGTAGCTATTGTTTATAGATTTAACTAAAAAAGGTTTATAAAGAAATGTTTAGCATTTTTTTTTCATTCATTTTTTATCGGCAACTGTATACACAGATTTGATGCCTAATGATTCTTTTATAACTCTTATAAATGATTATTTATCAATTTTTTTACTTGATAAATGGTACTGCAGCTAGCAAAACTATAATGCTGTTTAGATCATCTCGTAAGAGAACGTTAGTGTCATTAATTTTACAAAAAAAAAAATGCCAGAAATAATGCAAATTATTTATTGGTTATCATCATTATATCCACACGTTCTTTGCGCTATTCATGTCGAAAGAATTTAGTCTTTTTATGAAAGTCACACAAAGCAAGTCATGGTCCGGATTATGTCCTAGCAAAGTAGCGATGAAGACTTCTCTAAATTGTGAAAACCACATAAAACACATTACTACTTATCATATGCAAGAAAGAAACATCGCCGTCCCTACTAAGTATCATAAGACACTTTACGATTTAGACACAACTATTTAGAAGAAAGGTATTAGTCGTTGAACGCATGATACTTACAAATATTCTGGGTCCGTCAAGGATAGAGGAAGATCGTGATCTTAAAAGGTATCATATCTCGGACTACAGGAAGGCAAAAGACTTGTCGGCCGTCCAAAGATTGTCTAAGGATTCTCAAAAGCTAAAAGTCAATATTTGGCATGAAGTAGTTTAAGATCGAGAAAAAATATGTCTTTTATTATCGGAAGCCAAAACACGTGAAACCAAGTGAGGCCAAGCATCAAACGGTGTATTCCGGCAGCCTCACCGACTTTCAAGTCAGTTCTATTTCAGGCAAGGTGAGCGTTACCGTCTTCGATCACAACGAAGCTTGTCAATCATAAAAAGCAAAAAACATTTTGGCCAGCAAAGTTAAGTTAATATACACAAAAAAACAAAAACCATAATTCATAATTCGAAGTAGATATTTTGCATCTTTTTAATTCTGAGCAAATAAAATATCACAAACTATTTTGCTATCTGTACCTATTACCAAGGTTGTCTACCGTCTCGTATCGGGTAACAGTTTTTTAATAATATTTTTGCAACTTTTATCTTTTCACGATGTCATTATTAATTTCATTATGTTTAAATTGACAATTTAACTAAAACTGTTTTACGCTAGACATGTTTATTGTCTTTAACTAAATTAAACTTTACTCGTAAATTTGCAAGAATAAAAAACCTACACTATCATAAAATAAATAAACTCACAGGTTCATTCATTGGAAACAATGCAATCTAAGCAAGAATATTATTCGATTCTAATTATAGTTTGGTCTAACCAACTAAACTGGCTTTGATATACATGATTTAAACTACAAAATTATATTGCAGTAAATACCAACTGATATTTTAGACGCACAAAATATTGTAGGTCATTTTGGTAGAGTATCTGAAACACGAAAGAAATTAAGTTTAATTTTGTAACACAAAACACAAATAGAGAGTCACAAAATAGGGTTCGATTCTCATCGGAACAAACATTTATATGACGACAAATGTTTGTTCTATGTCTGGGTGTTCTGCATCTGTTTATTAGTATGCATTTACAACAAAAAGCATATAAGTATTCTATCAGTCATCTGGTTCACATAGTACAAACTTTGCTTAGAGGATAGATGACGCTGTGTGAAATGCTAAACGATATTTATTTATTTATTACTAGCAGCTCGCCCCGGCTTTGCACGGGAAAACAAAACTCGATTAACAATATAAATTTATTGATTCAGTAGTTTCGGAGCCTATTCAATACAAACAAACAAACAATCAAATCTTTCCTGTTTATAATAGTGTAGATAGATAGATAGATAGATAGATAGACTAAACTTGTCAAGTTTCAAGCATTAATGCAAGGGAACATCTCAATCGTAAAAATATTTATAAAATTAAACTCGCCTGCAAAACAGCTTAGCACTCGCAAATTATGATAAATTAATAAAGGAAACTCATTAAATCAAACTTAATTGCAAAATGTCCGTAAGTCAATAGAAGACAAAATAAATGACAAAATTAACTTTTTCAATCAAAGTTTGTTAAGTTATATAATTAGGCAACGACATAATCATTACAGAATTTTGCAACAAACTAATTACGATTTCAAATAAAATTCCAAATTTTATACTTACCTAAATGATTTTTTTTGCACGGTCTGCTAATTTTTATTGATTTGTGATTATGTATTATGTAGTTATCTACCAGCTAACTATTCTGATAGTTATATATATTTAGAGATAGATAGTTAGCTAGTAGTTTTTTAATGTAAAAAGTAATGAGACGAACGAGACGCTCTCCTGATGGTAAGAGATAACGCCTGACCATGACTCTTGCAGCGATACACAGAACTTTAAGTAACAAAACAAAGTTCAGGGCATCACTGCGTTGGCGCTCATTACTTTGAGACTTTCGATGGTTAATCTCAACAGCCCTGTAATTTCGCTAGCTGCAGTACCCTTCAAACCGGAACACAGTAATGTTTACACACTACTTAGCGGCAGAATATCTGGTACTGCGGTGGTAATTACCTAGACGACCTCCTGCTAAGGAGATCTACCACTAAAATATCCTATTTGTTAATCCGTCGTGGATTAACAAATAGGATAGATCAGCTTTATTTTCTTGGTTGACAGGCTAATTGTTTGACCACAGCTCACCTGATGTTAAGTAAAGGTGTGGTCGAAAATTGTAAAGCACACCTAGCCAGGAATGGAACTAACTCTCAAGTGAAGCTGCCGGAACACACCGTTAGATGCTTGGCGACAGATTTTCAACTTGAGGGTGGTAGGTAGCCAGCCGCGTACTAGAAAGTACTCTACCACCATTCTATGGTTTCCTCACGATGTTTTAATATATTATAAATATAAATATCGTAGGACTATACACACAGCGCAACCTCGCCCCAAACTAAGCAGAGCTTGTGTGATGGAAGTCAGATAACTGATAGAATACATACATACTTTTTTTTTGTAAATACATACTTATAATATATACAGAACACCCAGACACAGAACAATCATTTATTTATTCACAAAATGTTTGCCCTGAGTGGGAATCAAACCCACGCCCTACAGCTCTCAAGGCCACTACCAATGCGCCAATGGGGCTGTTTTCCTTTACCGACAGCTCAAGCTCATTGTTGGGGTTTGAACCCACGCCCTTCGGCATGCGAACCGACCGCGCTAACCACTGAACTATCATCGCTAAAAAACCTACATCTGTACCAAATTTACTTAAAATTGGTCTAGCCATTTGAGCGAGAAGAACTAACAAATACACTCCGAACGTTCGCCTTTATGATATTAAATTGATATTGGTAGTAGAATTTACAATATATGGCTCATATTTAAGAATTAAATTGTTTCAATACAAAAGAAAAGAAGTCAACTTAAAGTCGTACATGCGATTCCAGCTAAGCTTTTTCATATTGATTGAATTCACCTTGAAGAAGACAATTTTAAAAGGTCAACAGAGGTTGTTTGAAAAGCCGTAGCCGAAGGTAAGAACGACAGCTTTCTTTAGTTATTTAAGGGTTACGTTTGGAAAGGAAAAATAATTATTTTCAATCAAAAATGCCACATGGATCGTTGGCAAACTCTATCTCGTTACGTTGACTGTCTTTTTAACGGGCGTGGGTTCGATTCCCATCCAGGATAAGTATTTGTGTACGTGGAATATAAATATTTGTTCTGTGGTTGGTTGTATCAATTAAATATAATACATGTAATTACAATAAAAAATAGTACCTATAAAAGTCTTGTATTAGCTTTGCTTGAATGATTTAAATATATGTTATTGGGTCACTTCTGGATACTCAAGAACAGGGCTGTACACATTAAATACGATCCAGAGTCGATACAAATAACTGAATAGATTGGAAGGACGCATAAAAAAAAATTATAAATAAGTATCGTAGGGCATTACACACAGAGTCATTTGACCCCAAACAAAGTTTGTACCATGGAAGTCAGATAACTGATAGAATACTTAAATACTATTTTTTGTAACCACATACTTATAATAAAAACAGAACACCCAGACACAGAACAAACATTTTGTTTATACCACAAAATGTTTATCCTGTGTGGGAATTGAACCCACGCCCTTCAGCTCTTGGAGCAGACATACTACCAATGAACCAACAGGGCTGTCAAACCAACCAATTAATGAAAGTAAATTAAAAATGCTATAACATTTTTGTATTTTACCTGTCTTTTACATTATTTTTTTAGAATAAAATAACGTTTCAAAAAACAAATTTCCTTGAATTCTTCCACAATTATTTCCCTTTTTCCGTGTTAGTTAGAAACCGCCAACCGTCCTGTTTTCCCAGGACATGTCCTAGTTTGTGTAGTGTCCTGGGATGTCTTGGATAGTTTTTAAGCATCTTCCTGAGTTTTTAAAGCACCCTCAAAAGGTCATGCGACTACGACTATGCGCTTTACGACTCTATTACTGCATCCTGTTTTAAAACTGTCCTGGATTTTTCAACTTCAAATCCTAGTTTTTAGGGTTCCGTACCCAAAGGGTACAAACGGGACCCTATTACTGAGACTTCGCTGTTCGTCCGTCCGTCTGTCACCAGGCTGTATCTCAAAAACGGTGATAGCTAGACAGTTGAAATTTTCACAGATGATAGAATAGAATAGAATAGAATATAACTTTATTATACACCAGAAACACAGATCGCAATTAATACAAATAGGAAACAAACAACAAACAAAAAAAAAGAAGATATAATAATATAACAAAACAATAGAATAGATGATGTATAAGGGTGGTCTTATCACCTAGAGCGATTTCTTCCAGACAACCTTTGGATGGAAAGATGATGTATTTCGATTGCCGCTATAACAACAAATACTAAAAATAATTTTATTTAAATTTGGTATTGGCAACCCTACTGTTTGATAAATAGATTTCTTCTAGGTAAACGTGCTTCATCATAGACTGCACTTAACATCAGACAAAGCGTGATAAAACGCGAACCTATTTAGAATATAAAAAAACTGTGAAAGGAAATTTTCCACAATTTTGAACCGTGCTTTGGACATCCCTAGAAAATCATTGGAACGATTCAATTTTGCGAGTGCATATTTATTTTTCCAGACGGTCAAACCGCTATTTTAAGATTCAACCATGCGAAAAAATGGTTAGCAATAAATAATTTAGTTCCAGGTATATTTAACGCATTCTGCGTTTTTATGGGCAGGAAAAATAAAAATTAATTTAATCTAAACTTGGCTAAAATGAGTTTCATCCTTTTTTTTAGTCTCAAAACATCACCAGTAGATGGTGGATATTCCCCATGTGTGCACTTAACCCTTGGACAACACATTTTTTATTCGCACAGCAACGATGTGGAACTCTTTCTATATTTCCCGAAAAGTACAATATAACTTCCTTAAATGCAGAGTAAATAGATTTCGTGCTCCATCCTAGATCACATCGTAGCTTAACATTAGGCTGGACGTGGTCAAACGCGACCTATTGTTTGTATTTGTATATGCACTATGGTCAATAAAGTTATTATTATTATTATGAATAAAATGAAAATACACACGTATGTTAATAAACTTATGAAATGTAATAACATTTCATATTTAGATTGTCTTTACCCCGCGGTGTTACCCGCTGTTCCCACGTGAAAACAACATTTTTTGGAATGAAAAGTAGCGTTTGTCCAAGTAGCATAATCCAAGCTAGCTCCTTACAAAATATTATCAAAATTGGTCCAGCCGTTTGAGCGTGAAGAAGAAACAAACATACAAACGCATTTACAAACTTTCGCCTCCAGTGTGATTTCAAAATAAATATTTACTTTATTTATATGTAAAAAAAACCGTCACTTTGCATTAGGCGAGTTAGTGGCCAAACGTAGATCTGTTAAAAGAAAAAAAAATGTAAAGGTATAATTGTAATTATATAATTAGACAAAAGTGGTTTAAATTGCTGCTAATAGCAGTTTCTTTGTTAAACCTTTGTAACTGTAGCAGTTTCGTCAAATAATGGATAATCATAATTTCTCTTCTCTGTTACAAAGAAGCGCTTTTGAGATAACGAAATAATACTTGACTTGATTAATAACGATGATTAAACCAGAGAAACAACAGTACTTAGTCATTTTTTACGTAGACACGTTCTGTATACATACAATCATTTACATATGATTTAAATATCATTATACATAATAAAATATAGTTTTGACGGGAACGCGAATAATCATGTCGTTACATTGCATTATTTAAAAAAAAAAAAATTTAATAAAAAAATGTGGTGATTTATTCGTAAAGTACCGGATTGTACGCGCGCTTGTGGATATATATTCTATACGTATAATGTAATGGAATAATTTTAATTACATGTTGTTTTCAAACCTTGGAAATTTCTGGTAAAGTCTTGGTATACTTAATTGAAAAAGGGCAGGACCGTTACTTACTTCATGTGACCGTAACTTTGATTCGCTTTCATAAAATATGTGAAAATATCACGGGCAAAATGTATGAAAAGCGATGCCAGAAACTAAGTAAAAAATATTTTATTGCTTTAGTTACACACGTAGAAGGACACAGCTCGCAAGAACGAAATATGATTATGTTATGAATTTATGAACAAATATTAAGAAGCAGAATTGGCTGTCCGAGTGTCACACGATAGATACAATCTGGGTGCCTTCAAGTCGCGAATGAATAGGTTTCTTTTTTAGGTAAGCATTATCCATCGTAGATCGCATCTTTGCTTAACATCAGACAAAATGGCGGTCAAACATTAGCCTATTTTTAACCAACTTCAAAAAAGGAGGAGGTTCTCAATTCGTCGGAATTCGAAGGCGATCGAGATTCGAGAAAATATTTTTTTGTTTAAAAGGGTATACCGACTTTCCAAGTGGTCCCATGGAAATTTTATGACTACCGAAGTAGTTTGATTTTTAAAACAAAATACCTAAAACCTTCAAAGCCGTGTTCGAGCTTATTGTAAATTTATACTTGTTTAATATTAGTGAACAATGTAAGTAAAATCGGGTGTTGCTGTGTCGTGGACACGGCCATATGTATGTGTACGTGGATACGTGCACTATTTGAACACAAAGAAATCCTTCAGCTTTCCTTGTTTCAAGTCCTCACTCAACATAACGAATGCTTTGTATCTTTATCTTAATGATGTAATTAATTCATTGAATGTAGATGATAGATATGTAAGTTTAATACCAAAATTTGTTCTTCTGTTATCATCAGTTTTCCGAATTCCTACCACTGTCCTGCCCACCATGACATATGGCGCCGAGACGTGGACGCTCACATATGAGGCTGAGCACAAGATCGCACAGAGAACCATGAAGAGGTCCATGCTCGGCATTAAACTCCAAGACCAAGTTCGCAAGACAGATATTTGAGACATCGGTATATAAGTTATGAACCTCAAGTGGAACTGGGCAGGACACGTTGCCAGACGAAGTTATGAAAGGTGGAGTAAGGTTGCAACAGAGTGGTGGCCTAGGCAAGGCAAGCGCAGGGTTGGTTGTCCTGCCACAAGATGGGTTAACGATATCGTCACCGCTCAAGGTCAAACTTGGACCAAATTGGCACAGGACCAAAGCAGATGGCTTTACAAGCGAGAAGCCTATACCTAGCAGTAGGATAAAGAAGGGTGTGGATGACGATGATGGAACCAAAGACTTGTTCATTTAAAAAAAAATCATAATATAGTCGCCTGTGGAGTCCCACCTTTATACCGCTTTCATTTCTCATTCTGCGAGCTGATATAAAACAGATACAATCTGACACAGGTATACCATAGACAGTAATTCAATATTAAGAACTCGCACAAATAAATTGAATTCATTCGTAAGGATTCGGCTAAAATTATCGCACTTTGATCTTTAAGGTGTAAAGTAATGATCTAGGCAAGTATTTAATAATATCGCCTTTGAATTTTGATATTTACGCAGAAATGAACGCTTCTGAAATATTCAAGTAGCGTTGGTCTCAAGTTGAAGTAATTACCGGCAATGGAAACTTGAATTTATTTTTCACTGCTTTCGTAAGCTGAGGATGAAATCTTTATTAAAAAAATAATCACGTATTTATTTATAGGTAGGTAAAAAACTTACAGGCAATCTCCAATGATATTCTCAAGTGTATTTCCACTTATAAGTCGTTTTGATTACAACAAGGATGAATATTTAATTATACCTGAAATAATAATAATTAATATACTATGTAAACTGGCGTGGTTTTAATATGTTGTTTTGTTTCACTCACGCCGGATTACTCACGTTTAATCGGATACTATAAGAAGCAAGTGAAGCAAGACGAGGCCGCGCGCGTTGTACTCAGCTTTGTCTCCATGATGAAGGACACCGAATGTGGCCGAAACTATAGTCGAGAAATATTTAAACGTGAGTAATCCCACATGAGTAAAATGAAAAACCTGTATCAATTTATAATTAATTTATCTCAAGCTAACAAGTTTTAAATCTAAAACGAAAATGTAAAATAAAAATAAAACAACCACGATAAGTGTATATTATTACTGATATTTACATTCAATAGTTTTTTTAATGTAAATGGGACAAACGAGACGCTCTCCTAATGGTAAGAGATAACTTATTGCAGCAATTCATAGAACTTTGAATAACAAAACAAAGTCCAGGGCATCGCTGCTTCGTCGCTCATTACTTTGAGACTTATGACGATGATTAGTCACAGCCATGTAATTTTGCTACTGACCCTTTAAACCGGGACATAGCTTACATACCGCTGCTTGGCGGCAGAATGTCTGGTACTGTGGTGGTACTTACCTACTCGACCATGTGCTAAAAA
This sequence comes from Biston betularia, assembly GCA_905404145.2. Classification (NCBI taxonomy): domain Eukaryota; kingdom Metazoa; phylum Arthropoda; class Insecta; order Lepidoptera; family Geometridae; genus Biston; species Biston betularia. The sequence continues at coordinate 6,912,725 of FR989877.1, forward strand.
ATCAACCACCAAGTAAAAAATAATAATTAACTTACAAAACTAGTATCACAAAGTTAATAGATTCATATACGAAATCATGAACGAGGCGCTCTCTTGATGGTAACATGTAACGTCTTGTTGGCAACACTTGTGTTAACAGTGTGAAGTGAGTAATGAGCGGCCTGGAATGCGACCTCCGCAAAGGAAGCAACGTCAGTTCGGTGCCGTTATGAGCGAGGCGCGACCGGGGAGTGGGTTACTTTTGCTCCAGCCGAAGATCTAGCCGGCTGTGGCCATTTGCGCCTCAGTAGGAATCCATCTTTGTTGATTTGCGGTTTAATTTCAATATGACTGCCCAATTAGCTATTTCATAAATAGCTAATTGGTCAGTCATATTGAAATTAATTCATGTATCGTAGTAAAATTAATAAAATAAATGTAACTTCTGATTATAACAGTGTTCTGTCTCTTCCCCGCTTTTGAAGTAGTTAAGTTTACAGTCTGTCCATGACTATTGCAGCGATATTAGGATTTAAATTTGTGTACTTTTTTGTTCGTCGCAGAATATCGCCTTAACTAATGGTTTAAGGTTTCTTAATTAGGAACATAATAAACATAGGAGGGTAGGAAAGGACACCGTTTTATGTTTATAAATTTTGTCACATATTGTCAGTACACAGTTTGAACTCATATTTGGATAATAATATAAATATCACGGTGCTTTTATTTCGTTGGCATAAATAGTTTATTGACAGCCATGTTGGCTCATTGGTAGTATGGCTGCTTTAATAGCTATAGAGTGTGGGTTCGATTGATTCCCACCCAGGATAAAATTTTTATAGTAAAAACAATATAATTTACAAAAAAATAATTTAGGTATTCTATCAGTTATCTGAGACCCATAATACAAGCTTTGCTTAGTTTGGGGTCAGATGGCACTGTGTGTAATGTTTTACGTTATTTATTTATTATTTAATACTTTATTGCACACTTACAAATAATTTGAACTAAAGGAGGACTTAATGCTGAAGCATTTTCTGCCAGCTACCCCCACAGTGCATGAGATGTGGTTGTAGGCGATGTATAGCAAGGCGTCCGCTAGTTTTGAAATCAGTCCAGTAGTTTCGGAGCCTATTCAATAAAAACAAATAAACACACACACGCACACGCAAACAAACAATCAAATCTTTCCTCTTTGTAATCATCATCATCATCATTTCAGCCGTAGGACGTCCACTGCTGGACATAGGCCTCCCCCATTGACTTCCACAAAGACCGGTTGGAAGCGGCTCGCATCCAGCGCGTTCCTGCGGTCTTTACTAGGTCGTCTGTCCACCTTGTGGGTGGACGTCCTACGCTGCGCTTGCCGGTCCGTGGTCTCTTTGTAATAGTATAGATATATGTATAATTATATATATAAGTAATATAAGTAATGAAACACTGGTAACTGTCAGTCCTGTATATTTCAGAAAGCCGTCGGCCGTGCCGTTCTAATGAACATCGAGAATGGTACCGGGTTCCGTGGAAAGAGATTCATTACTCTTGTAACAGGATACAGTAAAACCTTCGTAGCGGTCGTTCTGTTAGAAAGAAATTGTGTGCTTCTCTCCGATATTTGGTTCTAATATATTGGAACAAATCAAACTGTTTATTGTTAACGCAAAATAGGGAAAAATAATGTGGTGCATATTATATATTTAGGAAAGTTTTTAATTTTGCATTTTTCTATGTTTGTAACGAATAAAATCAAAAACTACTGGACCGATTTCAAATACTCTTTCACCATTAGAATGCTACATTATCTCTGAGTAACATGTATATTTATTACTAGAAACTAATTTAAAATGAATGTCCAATTGTACACCTGTGCGAAGCCGGGGCAGGCCGCTAGTTTAAAAATATAAAAATAATGAAACGAACGAGACGCTCTTCTGATGGAAAAATTGCAGCGATACACAGAACTGAGTAGCAAAACAAAGTCCAAAAAAAATCGCTGCTTTGGCGCTCATTACTTTGAGACATTCGATAGTTAGTCTCAACAGCCCTGTAATTTCACTAGCTGCAGTACCCTTCAAACCGGAAGACAGTAATGATTACACACTACAGCTTGGCTGCGGAATATCTGGTACTGCGATGGTAATTACCAATACACTTAAATTATCTAACACTACTAAGATTTATGTTTATATAAAATATGTACATAACATAATTATACATCATAATAATAATTGTAAGTGAGTAATGAAAGTTTAATATCAGAATCGAATAACGTGTGAAATAAAATAATTTTACTGAGCAAACTCATACCTAATTTGTGAGTAAAGAACGTGTATTACGATAAAACAATTTATACAACTGCAAAGAAAAATACCTAAGTAATACATTAACATAAAAGGTCTTTGAAAAATCTTTATAAAAAGGTTTCTTCAAAAAGCCCTTGGGACGATGAAATTGTTTTCTAGCAGTTTCGTACGAATAAACCTTTCGTTTGTGAAATGTATTCGCCAATTTTTAGTGTCTTTAGTTACCGATTGGTGCATGAAAAATAATTGATTGATTCAGGCGTTATTTTGCGGAAGTTCATTTTGAATGTTCAAGGTATAAGTATATCTAGTTTATTTCCGCTTAACAGTCGTTCCAGTTCCAACAGTGATGAGGACTTAAATTAAACTAATTTGAAAAATAGTACTAGATAACTTTTAAATTATTTTAATTCAATACAAAATTTATAAATAATTTAAAGCTAAGCTCAAACATTAGACTGCCCTGATAGCTGATTTGGTAGTATATCTCTTTCAAGGACTGCGTGGTTACGATTCCCATTCATTACAAACATTTGTGTGATGAACAGTACACAAATTTATAGAATAGTATAGGATAGAATATGGTAGGATAGGGAAAGATAGAATAGAATTGGATAGGATAGGATAGGATGACCATGGGATAGGATAGGATATGACTTTATTGTACAACAAACATGAATGTGTGAATGTTGTGAATTGATTGTGTGTGAAGCCCTGTACACGCATACAAACATAGATAAATTTCAACGCCGGGGCGTCCACAGCACGTTGGATCTTCGCAGTAATAAAAAGAAAGACCAACTAGTAACGCCGTCGCATCGGCTCGTCAAGTCGGAGAGGTCGGTATACATTCTGGGGCCCGCGGTCTACAATCGCGTACCCGCTTCCATCCGGGATGCACCTTCCATCGCGTGCTTCAGAAGCAAACTAAGATCTTGGCTTCAAGAGACCTTGTTCTATGACTTTGACGATTATTTAAAACTAAGAGATTATTGAATTACTAGTAAGTAATTATAATATTTTTGTTTTTATGGACATTTAATTATATTGACATAATTTTATTGACATTTTATACGTGACATATTACTTTATTGACATTTTCATTTTCATTGTTTTAACATATGTAATGATTTTGATAATAATTTTTAAATATGAATGGAAATATGACCCGTAACTTTGGTGTTGTTAATAAATGATTTGTATTTGTATTTGTATTTGTAGCGATGATAGCTCAGCGTACCAATTAAATTACTAACACACCAATTAAATTACTAAATTACAAAATGTCAAGATAAGTGTCACAGCAATTATAGACGAAGACGACATGCATTACAATTAAATGTTCAGTCAAAATTCAATAATAGTCAAAAAAATTGTTAATCCTAATTAAGTCAAAAGATTTAAATACGAATTCATCATTACATGGTCAAAAGTAAAATAGTTATTGATACAAATCAACAATACAATGTTGCTGTAACCTTAGATTTAAAAAAAGTTGCTGAGGTATAATTTGGCGTAGCATGTGAAGACTCCTTGGTACTACATACGTAATGGAACTGCACGCACACAAATACCTTCATGTATTTATGTGCGCGTAGTTGGCGTATGACAAGCGAAACATTTAGTAATCGTTATTTTGGTTACTTTTTTTTGCTATAAAAACCTTTAAAATAAAAACATTTTCATTTCCATTCACGCCAGCATCAAATCATTAAGAATTGTGTTGCAAACGTAAATTTATTGTGACTTTGTTAATTGCAGGAGATTTTACAATCGCCGGCCATAAAAGTTCCCGGAATATTTAGATTTCCAGATATAAATAAAACAGTTCAAGGTGAGCTTCCAAATTAACATGCCATAACAGAGGGGTGAATATTTATAGCGCGAAACGCTAGTTGCGTTTCGCGCTTTGCGAGCGGCCGCAATTTTAGTTTTCTCTCGTATTTTTTTAAATATTTGATCGCTAATACAAAGGCATAAGAAAATGTTTTACGGTAGTTGAAACTTTTACAGAATGCTATCTTGTGAATTTACCATCAATATTAGTCCTAAATAGTTCAGCTACACACCTTCTCTCTCTTACATACAATCACACACCCACCGCGCTCTTTGGCATGTGAACTGACCGTGCTAACCACTGAGCTATCATCGCTACCGAATGATCTTCTGATCATGAAGTCGATCTTATTTAGCCGCTATATTTTTTTTGGAACAACTTGTGAAATATTATTAGATTGACTTTGAATTGCAGTGTCAAACATGCTTGAACCGTCGAATAGAGTCTTAAATATTTATGTATCAATGCAAAATTGCGACCACATACAAAAATGTATTGACTATAGTTGACATAAGCGTCTTTGGGCCTCTCTATAGATTTATCATATCTATGTCAATTATTTAGACATGAGATGCAAAATAAACTGTTATAAAAAATATACAGTAAGTCGTTTGGCTACTTGCGTAAAAACAAAAAATACGTTTGTGTGAATATAATAAATTACTTATGTTATAAATTGTTTACTGAGAGAGTTGTTTAGGCTGTGCCCATAATGTGCCTCAGAGTCTACGCTCGCAGTAAAGGCAACACATAAGATAAACGAGATTAATGGTGTTCCGCTGTCTGAGCGGAATGCCAGATGGATTGACTCTAGCACTTGGAACTGTCACGAGAAAGAACGTAAGTCGAAAAAAAAATTGTTTGTTTTTTTTTAAAAATATATTTATAAAACTAACTAGCTGCACCCCGCAGTGTTACCCACTACATGTTTTCGAGATAAAACTAACGTATGTTCTAATCCAAATAAATACCATAGCTGTAATTTTACTAGAAAAATTATGTTCCATTTGTCCATTAATGGGAAAAAAATATTTGTATGGAAATCGAACCACCAATACACACATAAAACTGTAGATATTATACTCTTTGGTGTTGGGTTTCCAGATCTTGAATACAATATTGTGCTATTAATGGCTATGTTAAGCTGTCAAGATTATTGTTTACTACCGGGCGTGGGTCTGAAATATATCGAATTCCAATAGCATAAGTAACGCCCAATCGGCTTCAGCAGTTAATTTTATAATAGCTTTACCAAATTGAGACTTAGTTTGTAATGGAAACTTAAAGCATAAACCTTACGCATTTTGAAGGCTTATGTTGACAAATTTAAAGTAGCTGTTACTGCCATTATTATTGCCACGCTGGATGGCAATGCTAAGCTTTGACCAAAAAAGATGCCAGCATTCTGGTCACCTGAAGCCACCTCTAAACGTTTGACTTGTTTATTTACACGTTCACATTATATTAAAACGTTTTTGTTCTCAAATGTTAGATACAACAAACGAAGCAAAGATCTACGGGACCCTATTTTATGAGCAAAAACGATTTTCATCCAATTTTAATGTTATAAGCTCACTCAACGTCGTAAAGTGCTACAATATATTCCATCTTCGGAAAGTAAATACGCCACAAAGGAATAACCATTTAAAAGAGCTGACGAGCATCAGCAGTTCTTTTCAGATTACATTTAAACGTGACAGGTTGAACAAAATCGAAAACGTTCACGAAATTGGTTGAATTTTAAAAGCATTTGTGTTATCTACAACAAAAAACATGCATTGTATTCAGTTCTATGCCCTTTCACTGAAGGGTAAAACATTAGGTACCTACGTAATTTTGGAATCGTATATCGTATCGTATATAAACAATTTGCGACGAAGCGTCTCAGTTGAAGAGAGGTTAAATTTAATGACTTGTTAAAAACCGTAAACAAAGTTTGCAATAATAATTGTAAATTCATTTATATATACGGGTTCAAGCTAAATAAATGAATGTGGCTATCCAGTAGGAAAGTGAGTTTTGGAAGCCAACAGCCAACAGAAGAATACTGGAGTTTTGGCGGGAAAGCGGAAAGAGTCGTGTCGCCGTATTGTATTATTTTCAAAACTAGTGCTTTTTCAATTATTTACGTAAAGAAATAGTGGAGTTTTATTTATAAAGTATCGAATTATAAGCGCTAGTGTAGGAAAGTGATATAATTTGGTCAAACATGACTTTTCTTGTTGCCTTCAGTGCTTCATCGTAGCAGTAGTGACTTAATTTGACTGGCACGGACTGGACTTGACCAAGACTAGACTTTGACTACTTTTTAACTAATGAAACTTGATAATATCAAAACACTTGACACTGGCAAATGCACAAAATGCGACGCCAAAATCAAAGAAGTCCCTAATCCTATCCCACTAACATTATAAATGCGAAAGTTTGTGAGTATGTTTGTTACTCTTTCACGCAAAAACTACTGAACAGATTTGTATGAAATTTGGTATGGAAGTAGCTGAGACCCTGGATTAACACATAGGTTACTTTTTATCCCGAAAACATGTAGCAGGTAACACCGCGGGGCGCAGCTAGTTCACAATAAATCAAAAATCAAAAAGATTACAAACAAAAGAAAAAAATACACACTACATTATTAGTTTTGCTTTTATGGAAAAAACAACATAATTTTAACTCAATATATTTTCTATAGTAATTTCTTTTGTTTCTTAACAAAATCTATATAATTAATAATCGAATATGTGTTCGTTGGTAGAACCGTTGAATGTTTTCCTTTGTGGCGTACTGAACCCGGTGTATACTACATACACTGCTCTGCAGTTGAGCTGAACGAAATGTTTCGATCATGTCATCCAATACCTAGTAGTAATAACTGAATAAGATGTTTTCAGTAAAATATCACATATTACTTTCAAAAAATTTGATTCACAAATGAGAAAAAAAATACCAAACTCTATTGTATGTTCGCAAAGAACTAGACTGTTGACTCTCCCTTAATATTAAGACCTAAATGTAACACAGCTCCACACTTAAATACAATCTGAATCTGAAAAAAAATACACGTAGGTATAAAGCTTCATTTGCTTTGGCTCCGTTTAGCTGTTAAGTTTTAATTGGATTTTATTTTCAATGTTGCCTCACAGTAAAGAAACGATGACCTTTTAAATATCATAGGTAACGTGTATTTGTATTAAACGATGTCGTGTTTTAACGGAATAATGCTTTGAATTTATTTTCCAAAGCGCAGCACTGCAATGGACGTGTTAATTACTCATAGAAAATAAACGATGGAACAAAGAGAGAGAGAAAATGAAAGGTAGGTATTTGGTATTTTTTTTTTAGAAATGCTTATATAAATTTTTTGTATCGCTTGTTTTAATATCAAGCTATTTTTCTGTTAATATGTGGAATCTCGCGCCTACTTAGACTTTCCTAAACTTATTAAGAATATTTTGAAGTCCAACTTCAACCCCATCAAAGCGTGATATAAGACTTACCCATTCACGGCAAGACCTGTCTATGTTCTAGGTTTGTTACGTTTCTGGGCCGGAAAAGATAATTTATTCAATGGCTCGTAGTGAGTCTGAAGTCTTTTTCCAAATTTTAACGAGATTGTTTTTTATTTTCGAGTTTCGAATAGTAAAAAAACACAGAGAAAACCATTTGCAATTTTTAACAGACTCAAAAAAAATATTTTATTGCTTTAGTTACACACGTAGAAGGACACAGCTCGCAAGAACGAAATATGATTATGTTATGAATTTATGAACAAATATTAAGAAGCAGAATTGGCTGTCCGAGTGTCACACGATAGATACAATCTGGGTGCCTTCAAGTCGCGAATGAATAGGTTTCTTTTTTAGGTAAGCATTATCCATCGTAGATCGCATCTTTGCTTAACATCAGACAAAATGGCGGTCAAACATTAGCCTATTTTTAACCAACTTCAAAAAAGGAGGAGGTTCTCAATTCGTCGGAATTCGAAGGCGATCGAGATTCGAGAAAATATTTTTTTGTTTAAAAGGGTATACCGACTTTCCAAGTGGTCCCATGGAAATTTTATGACTACCGAAGTAGTTTGATTTTTAAAACAAAATACCTAAAACCTTCAAAGCCGTGTTCGAGCTTATTGTAAATTTATACTTGTTTAATATTAGTGAACAATGTAAGTAAAATCGGGTGTTGCTGTGTCGTGGACACGGCCATATGTATGTGTACGTGGATACGTGCACTATTTGAACACAAAGAAATCCTTCAGCTTTCCTTGTTTCAAGTCCTCACTCAACATAACGAATGCTTTGTATCTTTATCTTAATGATGTAATTAATTCATTGAATGTAGATGATAGATATGTAAGTTTAATACCAAAATTTGTTCTTCTGTTATCATCAGTTTTCCGAATTCCTACCACTGTCCTGCCCACCATGACATATGGCGCCGAGACGTGGACGCTCACATATGAGGCTGAGCACAAGATCGCACAGAGAACCATGAAGAGGTCCATGCTCGGCATTAAACTCCAAGACCAAGTTCGCAAGACAGATATTTGAGACATCGGTATATAAGTTATGAACCTCAAGTGGAACTGGGCAGGACACGTTGCCAGACGAAGTTATGAAAGGTGGAGTAAGGTTGCAACAGAGTGGTGGCCTAGGCAAGGCAAGCGCAGGGTTGGTTGTCCTGCCACAAGATGGGTTAACGATATCGTCACCGCTCAAGGTCAAACTTGGACCAAATTGGCACAGGACCAAAGCAGATGGCTTTACAAGCGAGAAGCCTATACCTAGCAGTAGGATAAAGAAGGGTGTGGATGACGATGATGGAACCAAAGACTTGTTCATTTAAAAAAAAATCATAATATAGTCGCCTGTGGAGTCCCACCTTTATACCGCTTTCATTTCTCATTCTGCGAGCTGATATAAAACAGATACAATCTGACACAGGTATACCATAGACAGTAATTCAATATTAAGAACTCGCACAAATAAATTGAATTCATTCGTAAGGATTCGGCTAAAATTATCGCACTTTGATCTTTAAGGTGTAAAGTAATGATCTAGGCAAGTATTTAATAATATCGCCTTTGAATTTTGATATTTACGCAGAAATGAACGCTTCTGAAATATTCAAGTAGCGTTGGTCTCAAGTTGAAGTAATTACCGGCAATGGAAACTTGAATTTATTTTTCACTGCTTTCGTAAGCTGAGGATGAAATCTTTATTAAAAAAATAATCACGTATTTATTTATAGGTAGGTAAAAAACTTACAGGCAATCTCCAATGATATTCTCAAGTGTATTTCCACTTATAAGTCGTTTTGATTACAACAAGGATGAATATTTAATTATACCTGAAATAATAATAATTAATATACTATGTAAACTGGCGTGGTTTTAATATGTTGTTTTGTTTCACTCACGCCGGATTACTCACGTTTAATCGGATACTATAAGAAGCAAGTGAAGCAAGACGAGGCCGCGCGCGTTGTACTCAGCTTTGTCTCCATGATGAAGGACACCGAATGTGGCCGAAACTATAGTCGAGAAATATTTAAACGTGAGTAATCCCACATGAGTAAAATGAAAAACCTGTATCAATTTATAATTAATTTATCTCAAGCTAACAAGTTTTAAATCTAAAACGAAAATGTAAAATAAAAATAAAACAACCACGATAAGTGTATATTATTACTGATATTTACATTCAATAGTTTTTTTAATGTAAATGGGACAAACGAGACGCTCTCCTAATGGTAAGAGATAACTTATTGCAGCAATTCATAGAACTTTGAATAACAAAACAAAGTCCAGGGCATCGCTGCTTCGTCGCTCATTACTTTGAGACTTATGACGATGATTAGTCACAGCCATGTAATTTTGCTACTGACCCTTTAAACCGGGACATAGCTTACATACCGCTGCTTGGCGGCAGAATGTCTGGTACTGTGGTGGTACTTACCTACTCGACCATGTGCTAAAAAATCAACCACCAAGTAAAAAATAATAATTAACTTACAAAACTAGTATCACAAAGTTAATAGATTCATATACGAAATCATGAACGAGGCGCTCTCTTGATGGTAACATGTAACGTCTTGTTGGCAACACTTATGTTAACAGTGTGAAGTGAGTAATGAGCGGCCTGGAATGCGACCTCCGCAAAGGAAGCAACGTCAGTTCGGTGCCGTTATGAGCGAGGCGCGACCGGGGAGTGGGTTACTTTTGCTCCAGCCGAAGATCTAGCCGGCTGTGGCCATTTGCGCCTCAGTAGGAATCCATCTTTGTTGATTTGCGGTTTAATTTCAATATGACTGCCCAATTAGCTATTTCATAAATAGCTAATTGGTCAGTCATATTGAAATTAATTCATGTATCGTAGTAAAATTAATAAAATAAATGTAACTTCTGATTATAACAGTGTTCTGTCTCTTCCCCGCTTTTGAAGTAGTTAAGTTTACAGTCTGTCCATGACTATTGCAGCGATATTAGGATTTAAATTTGTGTACTTTTTTGTTCGTCGCAGAATATCGCCTTAACTAATGGTTTAAGGTTTCTTAATTAGGAACATAATAAACATAGGAGGGTAGGAAAGGACACCGTTTTATGTTTATAAATTTTGTCACATATTGTCAGTACACAGTTTGAACTCATATTTGGATAATAATATAAATATCACGGTGCTTTTATTTCGTTGGCATAAATAGTTTATTGACAGCCATGTTGGCTCATTGGTAGTATGGCTGCTTTAATAGCTATAGAGTGTGGGTTCGATTGATTCCCACCCAGGATAAAATTTTTATAGTAAAAACAATATAATTTACAAAAAAATAATTTAGGTATTCTATCAGTTATCTGAGACCCATAATACAAGCTTTGCTTAGTTTGGGGTCAGATGGCACTGTGTGTAATGTTTTACGTTATTTATTTATTATTTAATACTTTATTGCACACTTACAAATAATTTGAACTAAAGGAGGACTTAATGCTGAAGCATTTTCTGCCAGCTACCCCCACAGTGCATGAGATGTGGTTGTAGGCGATGTATAGCAAGGCGTCCGCTAGTTTTGAAATCAGTCCAGTAGTTTCGGAGCCTATTCAATAAAAACAAATAAACACACACACGCACACGCAAACAAACAATCAAATCTTTCCTCTTTGTAATCATCATCATCATCATTTCAGCCGTAGGACGTCCACTGCTGGACATAGGCCTCCCCCATTGACTTCCACAAAGACCGGTTGGAAGCGGCTCGCATCCAGCGCGTTCCTGCGGTCTTTACTAGGTCGTCTGTCCACCTTGTGGGTGGACGTCCTACGCTGCGCTTGCCGGTCCGTGGTCTCTTTGTAATAGTATAGATATATGTATAATTATATATATAAGTAATATAAGTAATGAAACACTGGTAACTGTCAGTCCTGTATATTTCAGAAAGCCGTCGGCCGTGCCGTTCTAATGAACATCGAGAATGGTACCGGGTTCCGTGGAAAGAGATTCATTACTCTTGTAACAGGATACAGTAAAACCTTCGTAGCGGTCGTTCTGTTAGAAAGAAATTGTGTGCTTCTCTCCGATATTTGGTTCTAATATATTGGAACAAATCAAACTGTTTATTGTTAACGCAAAATAGGGAAAAATAATGTGGTGCATATTATATATTTAGGAAAGTTTTTAATTTTGCATTTTTCTATGTTTGTAACGAATAAAATCAAAAACTACTGGACCGATTTCAAATACTCTTTCACCATTAGAATGCTACATTATCTCTGAGTAACATGTATATTTATTACTAGAAACTAATTTAAAATGAATGTCCAATTGTACACCTGTGCGAAGCCGGGGCAGGCCGCTAGTTTAAAAATATAAAAATAATGAAACGAACGAGACGCTCTTCTGATGGAAAAATTGCAGCGATACACAGAACTGAGTAGCAAAACAAAGTCCAAAAAAAATCGCTGCTTTGGCGCTCATTACTTTGAGACATTCGATAGTTAGTCTCAACAGCCCTGTAATTTCACTAGCTGCAGTACCCTTCAAACCGGAAGACAGTAATGATTACACACTACAGCTTGGCTGCGGAATATCTGGTACTGCGATGGTAATTACCAATACACTTAAATTATCTAACACTACTAAGATTTATGTTTATATAAAATATGTACATAACATAATTATACATCATAATAATAATTGTAAGTGAGTAATGAAAGTTTAATATCAGAATCGAATAACGTGTGAAATAAAATAATTTTACTGAGCAAACTCATACCTAATTTGTGAGTAAAGAACGTGTATTACGATAAAACAATTTATACAACTGCAAAGAAAAATACCTAAGTAATACATTAACATAAAAGGTCTTTGAAAAATCTTTATAAAAAGGTTTCTTCAAAAAGCCCTTGGGACGATGAAATTGTTTTCTAGCAGTTTCGTACGAATAAACCTTTCGTTTGTGAAATGTATTCGCCAATTTTTAGTGTCTTTAGTTACCGATTGGTGCATGAAAAATAATTGATTGATTCAGGCGTTATTTTGCGGAAGTTCATTTTGAATGTTCAAGGTATAAGTATATCTAGTTTATTTCCGCTTAACAGTCGTTCCAGTTCCAACAGTGATGAGGACTTAAATTAAACTAATTTGAAAAATAGTACTAGATAACTTTTAAATTATTTTAATTCAATACAAAATTTATAAATAATTTAAAGCTAAGCTCAAACATTAGACTGCCCTGATAGCTGATTTGGTAGTATATCTCTTTCAAGGACTGCGTGGTTACGATTCCCATTCATTACAAACATTTGTGTGATGAACAGTACACAAATTTATAGAATAGTATAGGATAGAATATGGTAGGATAGGGAAAGATAGAATAGAATTGGATAGGATAGGATAGGATGACCATGGGATAGGATAGGATATGACTTTATTGTACAACAAACATGAATGTGTGAATGTTGTGAATTGATTGTGTGTGAAGCCCTGTACACGCATACAAACATAGATAAATTTCAACGCCGGGGCGTCCACAGCACGTTGGATCTTCGCAGTAATAAAAAGAAAGACCAACTAGTAACGCCGTCGCATCGGCTCGTCAAGTCGGAGAGGTCGGTATACATTCTGGGGCCCGCGGTCTACAATCGCGTACCCGCTTCCATCCGGGATGCACCTTCCATCGCGTGCTTCAGAAGCAAACTAAGATCTTGGCTTCAAGAGACCTTGTTCTATGACTTTGACGATTATTTAAAACTAAGAGATTATTGAATTACTAGTAAGTAATTATAATATTTTTGTTTTTATGGACATTTATTATATTGACATAATTTTATTGACATTTTATACGTGACATATTACTTTATTGACATTTTCATTTTCATTGTTTTAACATATGTAATGATTTTGATAATAATTTTTAAATATGAATGGAAATATGACCCGTAACTTTGGTGTTGTTAATAAATGATTTGTATTTGTATTTGTATTTGTAGCGATGATAGCTCAGCGTACCAATTAAATTACTAACACACCAATTAAATTACTAAATTACAAAATGTCAAGATAAGTGTCACAGCAATTATAGACGAAGACGACATGCATTACAATTAAATGTTCAGTCAAAATTCAATAATAGTCAAAAAAATTGTTAATCCTAATTAAGTCAAAAGCTTTAAATACGAATTCATCATTACATGGTCAAAAGTAAAATAGTTATTGATACAAATCAACAATACAATGTTGCTGTAACCTTAGATTTAAAAAAAGTTGCTGAGGTATAATTTGGCGTAGCATGTGAAGACTCCTTGGTACTACATACGTAATGGAACTGCACGCACACAAATACCTTCATGTATTTATGTGCGCGTAGTTGGCGTATGACAAGCGAAACATTTAGTAATCGTTATTTTGGTTACTTTTTTTTGCTATAAAAACCTTTAAAATAAAAACATTTTCATTTCCATTCACGCCAGCATCAAATCATTAAGAATTGTGTTGCAAACGTAAATTTATTGTGACTTTGTTAATTGCAGGAGATTTTACAATCGCCGGCCATAAAAGTTCCCGGAATATTTAGATTTCCAGATATAAATAAAACAGTTCAAGGTGAGCTTCCAAATTAACATGCCATAACAGAGGGGTGAATATTTATAGCGCGAAACGCTAGTTGCGTTTCGCGCTTTGCGAGCGGCCGCAATTTTAGTTTTCTCTCGTATTTTTTTAAATATTTGATCGCTAATACAAAGGCATAAGAAAATGTTTTACGGTAGTTGAAACTTTTACAGAATGCTATCTTGTGAATTTACCATCAATATTAGTCCTAAATAGTTCAGCTACACACCTTCTCTCTCTTACATACAATCACACACCCACCGCGCTCTTTGGCATGTGAACTGACCGTGCTAACCACTGAGCTATCATCGCTACCGAATGATCTTCTGATCATGAAGTCGATCTTATTTAGCCGCTATATTTTTTTTGGAACAACTTGTGAAATATTATTAGATTGACTTTGAATTGCAGTGTCAAACATGCTTGAACCGTCGAATAGAGTCTTAAATATTTATGTATCAATGCAAAATTGCGACCACATACAAAAATGTATTGACTATAGTTGACATAAGCGTCTTTGGGCCTCTCTATAGATTTATCATATCTATGTCAATTATTTAGACATGAGATGCAAAATAAACTGTTATAAAAAATATACAGTAAGTCGTTTGGCTACTTGCGTAAAAACAAAAAATACGTTTGTGTGAATATAATAAATTACTTATGTTATAAATTGTTTACTGAGAGAGTTGTTTAGGCTGTGCCCATAATGTGCCTCAGAGTCTACGCTCGCAGTAAAGGCAACACATAAGATAAACGAGATTAATGGTGTTCCGCTGTCTGAGCGGAATGCCAGATGGATTGACTCTAGCACTTGGAACTGTCACGAGAAAGAACGTAAGTCGAAAAAAAAATTGTTTGTTTTTTTTTTAAATTATATTTATAAAACTAACTAGCTGCACCCCGCAGTGTTACCCACTACATGTTTTCGAGATAAAACTAACGTATGTTCTAATCCAAATAAATACCATAGCTGTAATTTTACTAGAAAAATTATGTTCCATTTGTCCATTAATGGGAAAAAAATATTTGTATGGAAATCGAACCACCAATACACACATAAAACTGTAGATATTATACTCTTTGGTGTTGGGTTTCCAGATCTTGAATACAATATTGTGCTATTAATGGCTATGTTAAGCTGTCAAGATTATTGTTTACTACCGGGCGTGGGTCTGAAATATATCGAATTCCAATAGCATAAGTAACGCCCAATCGGCTTCAGCAGTTAATTTTATAATAGCTTTACCAAATTGAGACTTAGTTTGTAATGGAAACTTAAAGCATAAACCTTACGCATTTTGAAGGCTTATGTTGACAAATTTAAAGTAGCTGTTACTGCCATTATTATTGCCACGCTGGATGGCAATGCTAAGCTTTGACCAAAAAAGATGCCAGCATTCTGGTCACCTGAAGCCACCTCTAAACGTTTGACTTGTTTATTTACACGTTCACATTATATTAAAACGTTTTTGTTCTCAAATGTTAGATACAACAAACGAAGCAAAGATCTACGGGACCCTATTTTATGAGCAAAAACGATTTTCATCCAATTTTAATGTTATAAGCTCACTCAACGTCGTAAAGTGCTACAATATATTCCATCTTCGGAAAGTAAATACGCCACAAAGGAATAACCATTTAAAAGAGCTGACGAGCATCAGCAGTTCTTTTCAGATTACATTTAAACGTGACAGGTTGAACAAAATCGAAAACGTTCACGAAATTGGTTGAATTTTAAAAGCATTTGTGTTATCTACAACAAAAAACATGCATTGTATTCAGTTCTATGCCCTTTCACTGAAGGGTAAAACATTAGGTACCTACGTAATTTTGGAATCGTATATCGTATCGTATATAAACAATTTGCGACGAAGCGTCTCAGTTGAAGAGAGGTTAAATTTAATGACTTGTTAAAAACCGTAAACAAAGTTTGCAATAATAATTGTAAATTCATTTATATATACGGGTTCAAGCTAAATAAATGAATGTGGCTATCCAGTAGGAAAGTGAGTTTTGGAAGCCAACAGCCAACAGAAGAATACTGGAGTTTTGGCGGGAAAGCGGAAAGAGTCGTGTCGCCGTATTGTATTATTTTCAAAACTAGTGCTTTTTCAATTATTTACGTAAAGAAATAGTGGAGTTTTATTTATAAAGTATCGAATTATAAGCGCTAGTGTAGGAAAGTGATATAATTTGGTCAAACATGACTTTTCTTGTTGCCTTCAGTGCTTCATCGTAGCAGTAGTGACTTAATTTGACTGGCACGGACTGGACTTGACCAAGACTAGACTTTGACTACTTTTTAACTAATGAAACTTGATAATATCAAAACACTTGACACTGGCAAATGCACAAAATGCGACGCCAAAATCAAAGAAGTCCCTAATCCTATCCCACTAACATTATAAATGCGAAAGTTTGTGAGTATGTTTGTTACTCTTTCACGCAAAAACTACTGAACAGATTTGTATGAAATTTGGTATGGAAGTAGCTGAGACCCTGGATTAACACATAGGTTACTTTTTATCCCGAAAACATGTAGCAGGTAACACCGCGGGGCGCAGCTAGTTCACAATAAATCAAAAATCAAAAAGATTACAAACAAAAGAAAAAAATACACACTACATTATTAGTTTTGCTTTTATGGAAAAAACAACATAATTTTAACTCAATATATTTTCTATAGTAATTTCTTTTGTTTCTTAACAAAATCTATATAATTAATAATCGAATATGTGTTCGTTGGTAGAACCGTTGAATGTTTTCCTTTGTGGCGTACTGAACCCGGTGTATACTACATACACTGCTCTGCAGTTGAGCTGAACGAAATGTTTCGATCATGTCATCCAATACCTAGTAGTAATAACTGAATAAGATGTTTTCAGTAAAATATCACATATTACTTTCAAAAAATTTGATTCACAAATGAGAAAAAAAATACCAAACTCTATTGTATGTTCGCAAAGAACTAGACTGTTGACTCTCCCTTAATATTAAGACCTAAATGTAACACAGCTCCACACTTAAATACAATCTGAATCTGAAAAAAAATACACGTAGGTATAAAGCTTCATTTGCTTTGGCTCCGTTTAGCTGTTAAGTTTTAATTGGATTTTATTTTCAATGTTGCCTCACAGTAAAGAAACGATGACCTTTTAAATATCATAGGTAACGTGTATTTGTATTAAACGATGTCGTGTTTTAACGGAATAATGCTTTGAATTTATTTTCCAAAGCGCAGCACTGCAATGGACGTGTTAATTACTCATAGAAAATAAACGATGGAACAAAGAGAGAGAGAAAATGAAAGGTAGGTATTTGGTATTTTTTTTTTAGAAATGCTTATATAAATTTTTTGTATCGCTTGTTTTAATATCAAGCTATTTTTCTGTTAATATGTGGAATCTCGCGCCTACTTAGACTTTCCTAAACTTATTAAGAATATTTTGAAGTCCAACTTCAACCCCATCAAAGCGTGATATAAGACTTACCCATTCACGGCAAGACCTGTCTATGTTCTAGGTTTGTTACGTTTCTGGGCCGGAAAAGATAATTTATTCAATGGCTCGTAGTGAGTCTGAAGTCTTTTTCCAAATTTTAACGAGATTGTTTTTTATTTTCGAGTTTCGAATAGTAAAAAAACACAGAGAAAACCATTTGCAATTTTTAACAGACTCAAAAAAGAAGGTTCGACTGTATTTTTTTTTCTTTTTTTTTATATGTTACGCGATCATTCCGCCAATTACGGATCGATTTTGATGATTCTTTTTTGAATTTTTTGAAATTTTTTTCCAGATGAATTTTATCAAAATTGATTTAGCTGTTTTTAAATTGTCAACAAAAATCTAAAAATTGTAAGCATTGACGACATTTTCGTTTACTCCGAAATCTCGCTGTTTCATTGGAGCAGTGTTTTTATTTGACAAAAGGGTAAATGGTGTCACTTTTTTAAAATTGTATTTTTTTTATAATACTAGCTGCGCCCCGCGGTATTACCCGCTACATGTTTTCTGGATACAAAGTAACATATCATCCAGGGTCTCGGCTACTTCCATACCAAATTTCATCCAAATCCGTTGAGTAGTTTTTTCGTGATAAAGTAACAAACTTTCGCTTTTATAATATTAATAGGATTGGATAGGATACATTTAGTGAAAATAAATAAATTCAATTTACCATCTGAAACATCTGCACCGATGTAATGTCTATAATTTTAATGAGATATTTTCGTACTTCATTATAACTCAATTCCTTTTACATTATGATCGAAAACTCAGATTTTAAAATGAGTAGGCACCGCTTTTCATTTCGGCTTTGTTTGTTTAGTGGATATAAAATAGATTGAATGGAACAGTATAAAACCTAAAGACGGGCTATAAAATGAAAACATCAATTTTACTGTAACGACTTATCCATAAAGAAAATGTCGCTCGATTCTAAGCTATGGTTAGAAGCTTGGATTTATTTTAAGGAGAGTTTTATCTTATCATGCACTAACTCAAACCTTTAATTCAATTAGATATAGTGACAAATTAAAAGGAGATTGGACAAGTGCACGTCTGTTTGTTTCGAGTGCTGAGGGTTCTGTTTAAACTTATTTGCACATAGTTTATCCTTAACAGAAATCGAATCTCCAACATTTTTAACCGACTCAAAAAAGGTTCTCAATTTGATGGTATGTTTTTTTTTGTATGTACATAAATGTTATGCGATCATACAGCGCCATCTGACCCCAAACTTAGCAAAGCTTGTACTATGGAAGTCAGATAACTGATAGAATACTTTTTTTTTTGTAAATACACACTTATAATAAATACAGCATACCCAGACAGACAGTAAAGTTGTTGCAGGCAGACACTAAATATATTTTAGCAAAGTTGTCATTTTTGCATGATTTTCACATAAACGCTAATAAAATCTTATTAGTGCATAAGTGAAAACAAAAAAGCACTCGTAATTATTTTCGTTGAAAATGTTTAATCTGTCGATTTTACGGCATCCCAGAGCTTTCTTCGTATACACTGGGATGGAGTAGGAGAAAAAGGGATAATCCCGTTCAAAACGTTCGCAGCGTTTGGTCACGTTTGTCGTGACAGACAACGAAATCATCCTTTAAGTGTTTTCCTTATGTGGTACGGAACCCTAAAAATAGATAGTCGAGTGAGAGTTGTCGTTGTTCGTAAAACAGTTTTACTGTTATACAACGAGAAAATAATTATATGTATAAGTAGTTTAAACTCATATGTAAAAAACTACTAAATTATAAGGGGTTTTAGGTTGTTATTTTTTTTTAATCTTTGAAATGTATGTGTGTATATAAAATTACTTTGTTTTCAGGTAAACCAGCAAGAACACTTCGTGACATAGTTTGGTGAGATAAATACAATTAAAATACTTCACATCGAATTAAATTTATAGCATTAAAATGTGCAACCCGCAAAAGAACTTGAAAATGTTAGCCATGGCAAAGACTAGAATGTCAAAATTTTGTCAAAGAACCTAAACTAATTTCTGATTCATAATAACGTCCATAATATTGTAATGATTAAATACTCGTACATGTTTAATATGCTAATAATACTTTTGTAGCGATAATAGTGGTTAGCGCGGTCAGTTCACCCGAAGGGCGTGGGTTCAAACCTCAACAATCAGCTTGAGCTGCTGGTGGAGCAGAATATTTTGAGGAAGCCATAGCATAGTGGTAGGGTACTCTCTAGTACTCGGCTGGCTAGCTACCACTCTCAAGGTGAACAGTCGTCAAGCACCTAACAGTGTGTTCCGACAGCTTAAGAGTCAGTTCCATTCCAAGCTAGATGTGTTAACCATTTTCGACCACACCGTTACTTAACATCAGGTGAGCTGTCAATTTTTATCAGCCTCTGTTGTCCCACTGCTGGGCGAAGGCTTCCCTTCCCTCCTTCCAGACTGCCTGGTCTTCGGCTTTGGTGGTCCAGTGATTATTGTGACGATGTAGTTCATCACATCACCTTTGTCTGGGTCGACCCTGAGGCCGTTTACATTTTGGCGTCCAAACTGTGGTGACCTTTGCCCAGTGGTCGTTAGACATGCAACAAACGTGGCCCGCCCAGTCCCACTTCAGTCTTCCGGCTTTGTGACTGACATCAACGATTTTGGTTATGCAGCGTAGTATCGTGTTCCTTATACGGTCTGTTAATTTCACTCCCAAGATACTACGCTTCATCGCTTGCTGGCAAACTTCGAGAGCGGTCTTCTTCTGATCTTTTGTCAAAGACCAAGTCTGTGCCCCGTAAGTTCGAATAGGAAGAATGCATACATCCATAAGTTTGCGTTTTAGGTATAGCGGGAGCCTGTCAATATATTAAAAAAAACTCTTATAAAAAAATAACTCTTCTGATATCGGTTAAGACCATCCGTCACATAATCTGCATCTGACAGTATCTGTCAAAAATGAGTGATGTTCGTCCCAAGCGTCTATCCCCGTTTCTAAACTGGCCAATCTTCCAATTTCCTACCCCAAGCTAAATATGATTCGTTCATTTTGGTTACGACGAAACGTAATTTGTGGATAAATATAATTTATGTACCTACTTTACTTTAGCTACTGTGAACACGTTTTTGTTTTATTTAAACGAGACTAGCTGCGCCCCGCGGTGATACACGCTATATATTTTTGGGATAAAAAGTGACCTATGTGGTAATCCAGAGTCTCAGCTACCTGCATACCAAATTTCATGCAGATCCGTTCAGTAGTTTTTGCGTGAAAGAGTAACAAACATCCATATATCCATTCATTCAAACTTTCACATTTATAATGTTAGTGGGATTGACCAGCCTGATATGTGTGTATAATTATATCGTTATAACTATATATAGTTATAACGATATAATTATACTACTATAGTCTATATATATATACTATAGTTCTAACTTGTGTTTGTAATTTTTGTCCAGCAATTTAATATTGAAACTGATGTAATTTTGAACCATTTTCAATTTACTATATACGAGGTTTATCGTCATAATTAGTCTACCACAGTCCCACTGCTGGAAGTAGACCTCTACCAAAACATACCGCTTAGTCTGATCTTCAGCTTAACACTACTTATATCGTCACTCCAACTAGTCATAAGGCGTCCTAGTTGTCTGAAAATAAGTTTGTAGTAAATGAGTTTGTAGCAATGATAGCTCAGTGGTTAGCGCGGTAAGTTCGCATGCCGAAGGGCGTGGGTTCAAACCCCAACAATGAGCTTGAGCTGCCGGTGACGAAAAACATCGTGAGGAAACCATAGCATGGTGGTAGGGTACTTTCTAGTACTCGGCTGGCTAGCTACCACCCTCAAGTTGAAAATCTGCCGCCAAGCATCTAACGGTGTGTTCCGGCAGCCTCACCTGAGAGCCAGTTCTATTCCAGGCTAGGTGTGCTTTACCATCTTCGACCACACCTTCACTTAACATCAGGTGAGCTGTGGTCAAACACCTGGCCTGTCAACCATTAAAAAAAAAAAAAAAAAAGTTTACTGATTCGTGATCTTGAACTCTAGATCTCGCTTTACGATAGATATGTCCGACTCACTGCTTCAGCTTACTAATACGCTGAGCTATATCGGTTACTTTAGTTCTCTGGGGAATTACTTCGTTCTGGATACGATCCCTTAGAGAAATGCCAAGCCGGGTTTCGTACCTCGCTGAGCGACTTTGAATTTGTGGACTACGTCGACTGTGAGTATCCATGTTTCGGCACCATCCCACTAATATTAAAAATGTGAAAGTTTGGATGGATAGATGATAGTTTGTGACTCTTTTACGCAAAAACTACTGAACGGATTTGAATGAAATTTGGTGTGAAGGTAGCTGAGGCTCTGAATTAGAACATAGAATACTTTTTATCCCGAAAACATGTTGCGGGTAACACCGCGGAGCGCCGCTAGTAAAACAAAAATATTGTTCAATACTTAAAATTATAAAAAGCACACAGTTTAGATACTTTAGCTCATATGGTGATTATATGTTACACAGTGCTTGTGAATAATGAAGGTATACGAACTCTATGTTTAGACCTTAGCAATAAAACAATAGGTACAAACTACGAGGTTTCCATTATATGGGGTCTACGGTGGAAACTGAATTATTTATGTCAGATATTGTGCCACGTGTGGAGGCATGGTGAAACGGTACCGGTGTATTGAGGTCGTATTTATGAAACTGTATAAATAGCTGCTTGTTAAGAATATTGGATTTGTAATTTTGTAGGTTGTTGTCAGACGCAGCGCGACAATTTTTAATAAGTAGGCAATTTTTTATGTTACTGTAAAAGCCCGAAGTACGGTAAATCCTAAGATTATCCAGTAAAACCTAAGATTTACCAACTCTTAATGGTAAAAGTCACTGAACATTAAGTGAGATGTGGTTAAATACATAGCCTGTCAACCATAAAAAAAAAGTCCGAACCGTTCTAGGATCATCGTTAATTTCGAACTTTTACCACCATTCACTTAGGTAAATCTTAGGAGTTGCCTTAAAGACACGGTAAATGTTGAAATGAACATGTCAGAAAGTAGACTGACAGATCTGACAGATGGTATGCAACTTCTGCTGCGTGTTTAGTTGATTACAAATTTAGTAAGATGGTTTTGGTGAACTATTACGAATTTGTTATTTCTTTTGTTGGTTTGTAGGTCTATGAGATGTACTACAACGTGAGTTCATTTCATTGTGAAGTATAGGCTTGATGATAATGCCCTTTTTCAAAGTCTTTTGTTTCTCTTGACAAGGTTCGCATTGTTTCTCATTGTTTTATTCCCAAAACCAACATTTACCAACAGTCACTGGTAAAACCTAGTATGTGCTAAATTCTAATGGGAAACGCACAAAAAAATCGTTACTTTTTTTAAAATTATTACATTATTACCAACTCGTGTTAGTAAATCCTAAGATTTACTGGTGAAACCTAAGATTAACCAATATTCGGGCTTTTAAAGTAACATAATAATATGCAATAATTTTTTTTAGATTCAAAGCTGCTAGTAAAAATGTTACTAGCCGTTTCGCAGTTTAAGGCAGTATTAATTAATTTTAGAAATTTTAATCTGTGTTTTTATCTACATCTAGGGCTGATTTTAAAGTAAAACCCTGAAAATGCAGCTACCTATACAATCTTAGACAGTAAGGAATGGTATGACATAAAGTACATAACTCTAGGGACTTGTCAAGTCCTTTCTCAAGATATCAGTGTCATGTCTCCTTAAATTGAAGAAATTATTCATAAGTTAGTGGCATTCTGACCCTCAGCAGCGCAGTACAGTACCAACTTAAGTATGGAAATGTATGAGGGAGCCTCCGTCGTATTGTCGATGTAGAAATAGTGGAAAATTTCAGTTTTATCATTTTGCCAACTGTACATATAAGTTGGTGGTTCCTAAGTGTGTTTTATGTCTTACGACACTTGTTACACGAAATCCTCGGTTAGTCTTGATTTACTGCTTTTTTCCTTCACCTGAATATTCTTCACGTCAAATTGAGAAATGGGAGCAGTAAATGGAGCGCGAAATAAAGTAATGTTTCCGGAATGTTGTTTATGATTTCTTTTGAAGGTTAACGCAATGAAGAAGTATTAGCTATTTACAAGGAATAACAGAGGCCGCTATTGTAGATTTGTTATTTGTTTTATGATAAAAAAACATTCGTTTGACCGCCATCTCACTTAATATTAATAGTCTAAGATCCGATAATTTTTGTAAATGTAATGAGACGAACGATACGCTTTCCTGATAGTAAGAGATAACGCATGCCCATGACCATTGCAGTCACTCTCGACTTGAAGATAGCTTCATTGCATCTGTCGGGTAACATCCACTCAGGCATTGTGTTTTACTGTCAAGCGGTCCCCACAATGAAAATGGAATTAAATTCAAATTTTTGGTACGTCAACTATAAAACCATGTCGCTTTTTTGAGCTATAAGGACTGCCTACAAGTAATGTAATAGTTTGAGCTAGAAAATGATTTCGTATTCATTTTCTTGTCCATTTGATTCGTTTTTTATTTCGGTAGGAAAACTTATACGACCCTGTGAAATATGTTTTCTTTCAGAAAGATTTTAGATATTTTTGTACACAGAATACATTTTATTTTGTAGCTTTTATATAAAAGAGATACTTCCCTACTTCCCTTACCTTTTATTCAAATTATAAACTCAAACCAAATATTCAGTAGACAATAATAAGCAACCGACAGCTTTTTGATCTATATATAATTTGACAGCTGTTTGATTTCATTTAGGTTAAAATAAAGACTCTACAGACTACGTTATATGATTTTACACACATACTAGCGGACGCCTCACGGTTTCACCCGCGTAGTTCCTGTTCCCGTGGGAATACAGGGATAAAAAGTAGCGTATGATACCCGGGGATAGTGTAGTTTCCCAACGGTGAAATAATTTTTGAACCCGGTCCAGTAGTTTTTAAGTTTAATATGTTACATACAAAAATACAAAATTCAAATCTTTCCTCTTTATAATATTAGTATAGATGTAGATAGATGTTAGTTCTGTGTCTAGGTTTTGTACTATACATGTATATATTTGCAAAAAAACAAATACACTAACAGTTTTTTGGTACATAACATTTTATTTATTTATAAGATATATGCTCCACAGATACCGGGGTCCATGACCTTTGTCGACTTTTTAATTAGGTACAATTATTTTTTAATAATGATGGGAAGTTAGTTTAAATAATCTTAATTTAAGGTTAAAGTTTGTGTGTATACCGTGAGTAGAGCAGCGACACGCAAGCAGCACCCGATCATGTTTAAGTAGCGATGATAGCTTAGTGGTTAGGGTGGTCGGATCGCATGCCGAAGTGCATGGGTTCAAAGAAATGAGCTTGAGTTGCCGGTGAAGGAAAACATCGTGAGGAAACCAAAGCATGGTGTAAGTGTACTTTCTAGTACTTGGCTGGCTAGCTACCACCCTCTTGTTAGCTTTTCTATTAGCGTTATCGCTAATCTATGTTATTTTATCTTTGTCGTTTGATCTTTCGTTACCAGATCGCTTAACATCGGCGATCGCTTGAAAACATTTAGTCAAGCTACGTAATAAGCGCTTTAATTTTTTTACAACTTAAATTATAATAGCCCGTACGAAAAGATAGTGTATAACTCTGAAGAGGTCAAAAGACTACAAAAGGTCCAAATTGGTCCGGTTTCAGATTGTGTCAACCGGACGGTAGACAGCTGTTACCATTCTCACGCTTCGTATTGTATTCTATTTAGAATAATAATTTTCTGCTTTCATCTTCTTTAATTTTGGCACCGCATTTTATGCATTTGCCAGTGTCAAGTGTTTTCATCATATTTTGAAGTTCCATAAGTTAAATAAGTAGTCAAAGTCTTGTCTTGACCAAGTCAAATCACGCTTTTTGTTTGGGAGCCCCCTTAAACATTTTTTTAAATTCTGATTTTTAGTGTTTGTTATTATAGCGGCAACTGAGATACATCATCAATTGCAACTGTCTAACTATGACGGTTCATAAGATACAGCCTAGTGACAGACGGACAGGCAGACAGACGGACGGACAGCGGAGTCTTAGTAATAGGGGTCCGTCTTACACTTTGAGTACGCTACCCTAAAAATGTACACATATTAACGTACACGCGGTCTTATCCGCGACACAGACACAGTTTCATGATACCGGTATCCTTTCGTGTCGCCATATTAGAGTATGGTAACTTATGAAAGAAGAGCTTATCCTGTTCCATAAGCACTTATTGGCAAGCCGGCTTGCTTGTTTGTTTTTCTCATTTTGTTATAAAAGGATTCCGAAATACGAAAGTTGTACAATGCAATATTAGATTTTCTAGTTCAATGTTTTGGTGATCATTGACAATTGGACATAGAAGTGAAAAGTAATGATGTGTTAGCTAAACCCCTTTGTTTTTGGTGTCGTTTTGTCTGCATTTGCCGGTGTCGTATAATTTAATATTTTCAAGAATTTTTAGATAAACAAGTTCAATAAGTCTAAGTAAAGTCACACAAAATAAGTCAAGGTATATTCTGGTCATGCATCCGATAAATAGTGGCAACTTTACAACATGTTTTGATTGCATTTTGGAAGCAACACGAAATACCTAATAGATTGTGTCAGAAGCGACTTAAAATACTAATAATATTTAGGGCGAGAGTGATTTTCTGAATCCAGAGTGAAGCGAAGGATTCTTGAGTAGAATCCTAAGCGTAGCGAGGGATTCAAAGTACATCGCTCGAGGTTATATATTTTTGGTACCGTGTGGCACGCTCTGCTTTTCATCCAAAAATATATTTTCTCATAGAGGGCTATGACAAAATATATTTTTCTCTCGATGTGTTTGGTAGTAAATAATTTATGACAGTTTCTGCGTTTAATTTTACACTTTCTGGTGTTAATATTTCATGCTAGAACTCAACTTTTATTCAATTTTTGTGAATCAAATTTAAAGTGTCTGTAATATTTTGATAAAAAGTAAAAAATAAAAAACTAATAAGAAGTTACCACGTTTTTTTAAAAAAATTTGGTTATCCAATGCTGCGTCGGCTGGCGCGCTTTTATTACCGACCACTTCATCGAAGCGAATTGTATTCAATCTTTTTAATTAAATAGTGTTTCAAATTCAAAAGTCATTTCTTAATTGCTATTAAGTGCACCGGAATGACCAATTTTGCTTACACTTATCGAGGAACCCATCGTTATTTTTTTTTCAAATAGATGAGATGAAAAGACATATTCCACCCGGTTATATTACATTCCCACACTCATGCGCGTAATTAAGCAATAAACACCACTATTTTTATTCATGAACACTCGACAAAACACAGATTTAAAAAAAGTAATATAGTAGAATGTGAATTCACGATTCATCCGCGAACGCGCAAAAGCTTCTTTATATCAAAACTTTACATTTCAGTATGTCTACTTCACTACTGCTTTTATAATAGGTTCATTGAATTTTGGCGCAACTAGAAAAGAATCAATCTTGTTACAATTTTTTTTCCGTGTGCGTATGTATTAAAATAGTAGTGTCATACGTGCCAATTTACGTGCACAAGTGTGGGAAAGTAATTTCATCATCATCATCAACATCATTTCAGCTGTAGGACGTCCACTGCAGGACATAGGCCTCCCCCATTGACTTCCACAAAGACCGGTTGGAAGCGGCTCGCATCCAGCGCGTTCCTGCGGTCCTTACTAGGTCGTCTGTCCACCTTGTGGGTGAACGTCCTACGCAGCTGCGCTTGCCGGTTCGTGGCCTCCACTTCCACTAACGTGTAAAAATATATCCTTTTGTGTCAATTGCTACTACACTACTGGAGCATTAGCAGACTTAACCTTGACTTGTTTTATGTGACCTTGACAACCATGAATTAAATTTATTTCGTTGAATTTGTAATCAAATACTCAAAAATGAAGTGATACTTAAAAAAGTGCCAAAAAAAGAAAAATTGGTTCATTGAATTTTCCGAATACAATATTTTTTCTTGTAGGTACTATATCTAGTAACTAGACTTTACTATCTTTATTCACCCATAATAAAATATTGTAACATCATGAATTCGATTGCCAACAACATTGCCTTGGTTAGATTTGATAGACATTACAGCAAATTATTGTCTCTCTAGTACAATGCTCGCGATTCAAATTTTCATTAGATTTTCCCGGCAAATATTCTGTCTAGTTGGCGCCACATTTCCGATAAGCAATTAGGCAAACTTGATGTTTATGCGATCCCAACTGTGATTGATGTTTCCGATATAGTTTATGTGTTGAAATGTATTATAATTTACGCTATTTTGTGATAGATGTAGTTTTTAACATTGACTTTACTGAAACATACAATTTGTTATTATTTTATTAATTTGGTGGTACATATGTAATATGTATGTATGTAAGCAGCCTATTGTGGCTTTAGCATATTAATTTAAGTTTTTTTTAGCGTCGCGTTTTGAGCATTTGCCAGTGTCAAGTATTTTATATTTTCAAGTTTCATAAGTTAAATAAGTGTCCTTGAAGCTATAATTATAGTCAAAGTCCAGTCATGGTCAAGTACAGTCCGTGTCATGCAAGTCCAGTCATGCTCTAATAAAGTAGTGGCGACTTTACTGTAAAGCTTCGATGGAGTTTTAGAAGCAAGATGAAAAGTCATGTTTCACCACATTATATCATTTTCCCACACTCGCGCTTGTGATTCGGCACTTTATGAATAAAACACTACCATTTTTATGCATAAACACTCGACAAAACACTAGTTTTGGAAAAAAATAAAACGGGACGACACGACTCTTTCCGCGTTCCCGTCAAAACTCAATTTAAGAGTTATTTAGTACGTAAATGATATTTAAATGTATGATAAGAAGTGGCCTCTATTTATTACCGCCAGGGACGCTTTTGCACTTTTGTAAGTCTCGTAAATTGGTATGAAATTCATACCAATTTACGATTTACGCCAAGCATCTAATAATGTGTTCCTGCAGCCTCGCTTGAGAACCAGTTCCATTTTATGCTAGGTGTGTTTACCATCTTCGATCACACCGTCACTAAACATGAGGTAAACTTTACTGTGGTCAAATATAAATAATAAATCTAAACTTCCAGAATGCATATTCTACTAAAAATATTTTTATAACTTTTGACCGACCGATATAAAGTTCTGAAAACTTTCATAATTAGAACATAAGGCCGATATATATTTCCTTGAAAAACTTTTCCCATTGATTATTCTGTCGGGAGTTCAGGTTTGAAAGGTACGGTCAGGATCAAAGTTGATGTGAAACTTTTTTGGAAGAAACTTTAGTTGGTAAAAAGAAAATGCTTCTATAATTCTTGACAAAAGAGTGAGGTTGCAAATTTAACTTTTAAAATTCACCATGACCTATTGTTTATAAATACATATAACATATATTACACACAGCGCCATCTAATCCCAAACTAAGCAAAGCTTGTACTATGGGAATCAGAGAACTGATAGAATACTAAAATACTTTTTTTGTAAACACATTTTTTTATACCACAAAATATTTGTCTTGGGTGGGAATCGAACCCACGCCCTCCAGTTAAAGCAATGAGCTAAAAGGGCTGTTAATTTTGTTTGCCGTAAATAAAAAAGCTGGCACCTGATAATCTTTGGTTGATGTTTATCTATACTGATAATAAACAGGAAAGATTTGATTTCTTCTTTGTTTGTTTATTGAATAGGATCCGAAACTACTGGACCGATCTGAATAATTCTTTCATCATTAGAATGCTACATTATCGCTAACATAAATATAGCCTATGTCACATAGGCTATATTTATATTGTTAATCGAGTTTTATTTTCCTGTGCGAAGCCGGGACGGCCCGCTTGTAATATATAATAATAGATTTGTATGACTCATGCGTTTTTTTCGCAAGCCAATAACTGAACTGAGTAAATATGTCGTTTTATTGCGGCGAAATCTGGAACGGATGCTCGGCCTTGGCCATGGACTGAGCGTTCAATGGCTCGTGTTAAATATTTATATTTAAATATTTAGTTGATTCGCGTGCTGATACATTGATAGAGATGAGTTTTATATCTATTTTGTATCACATCAGGACTACACAAATAGATATTTTGGCATAAGAACTTTCTTATGAACCTACCTACGCAAATGAAAGCATTAAGTTGTTTCTAATGTTATTGTTTCGTAATTTCTGGTGTATACAACACTTATGCATTAATTCTCTTTGACATCTGAAAAATAAAAAAAAATCTGACAACATAAATTATTTTACTTGAAAATCCCACTAATATTATAAATGTGAAAGCTCAGATGGATGTCTGTTACTCTTTCACGCAAAAACTACTAAACTGATTTGGATGAAATTTGGTATGGAGGTAGCCGAGACCCTGGATTAATACAGAGTACTTTTTATCTCGAAAACATGTAGCGGGTAACACTGTAGGGCACTGCTAGTGTGTACATAATATTAACACGGCTATGGTTAAAAATTGCGTTTTGCTGACCGCAAGTCCCAGGGTATCAAAGATACGTTTTATAGTAGGATATGTTTTTTGTTTCTCTTTTTTTTTAATTATGAGGATTTAGTTAACATACTCCTATACATAAAAATATTTTTATAATACCAAAACATTTGCTACAGTTGATGCTGTGAACAAAATGAACACGAATTAAAGTAACTCCAGCTAAACATTTTACGAGGTAACTAATTTGTAATTAGTCGCGCAGATTTTATGATTCAGAAACCTATAAACAGGAAATTGGGTTGAAAATTTGTTTGGCCGGTCGTTGGAATATTTAACTCGTTGGGGACGTAATTTTTTTTGCATAATTATTATAACATGCAGCGTTTTGCTTTGATTATTGCAGCGAGAAGAGGATATAATGACTTGTGGTTATTTTAATTTGTTTTTTGTTTTAAGTTGTTTTAGATTTAAGTTTATGTCAAATTGTAAATATTAAGTAATGCAACGGGTTTTTTTTTATTATGGCTGACAGGCTAGGTGTTTGACCATATCACACCTGATGTTAAGCGACGGGGCGGTCGAAGGTGGTAAAGTACACCTAGCCTGGAATGGAACTGGGTCTCAAGTGAGGCTGCCGGAACACACCGTTGGATGCTTGGCGGCAGATTTTCCAACTTGAGGGTAGTAGCCAGTCGAATACTAGAAAGTACACTACCACCATGCTATGGTTTCCTCATAATGTTTTCCTTCAACGGCAGTTAAATCTCATTGTTGGAGTTTGGACCCACGCTTTGGCATGCGAATCATCCGCGCTAACCACTGAGCTATCATCACTAATAAAAAGCGGATAAGTCTTTTAAATTGTCGTCCAGTTAGTTAAATGTGATAAGGATTGGTATTAAATCGAACCAAAACGACTGTTAAGCGGTAATAAACTTAATATGTTATGCTACCTTAAACACTCAAAATGAACTTCCGCAAAGTAACGCCTGAATCAATCAATTATTTATTTATCTGGACTCTATTTTGTCCAGAGATCGTATTGTACAGCGAGCGTTTAGGGAGCTAATCCCGTTTATAGTGGCTCGTTTGAATTAAGTAGTTAATTTACACTGGTATATGTAACATGTACCTATTTATGTCGGCGTGTAGCTTTAATGTTGATTTAGTTTAGCGCCATTTTGCGTAATTTTGGTGGACTAGAGGTGGAATGGCGACACCTCTGACGTAACACTGGTTCCGTGTTCTGCTTGTCGTTATTCGTGTAAAGTATTTTGACTTCAACCAATGAGAGAAGGTGAAGTTGCGGATGTTGGCCGGTAGGGGTGCTGTGTGAAGCGAGCCGGCCGTGCGTTGAATGTTGAGGTGGAGAGATCATTCTTGCTTTGGTTGAGGAGAGATGAACATTGATTCTTGCTTTGAGAGGAGATTGAGTTGGTCGGTTTCAGAGTGCGAAGCTAAGCGGAACGTAATAGTGTCTATAATGTTCTAATTGTTCTTAAACGAAAGTCGTTGTGAAGTGCTGATTAAACTTTGTACAAGATAACTGAATTGTGTGGTTTGTCTCCTCGCCCGCTATACCCACGCCTAGTAACCCAGAAACCATACATGATGTTGATCGGCCATCCCACTTGATGTCGTTCTGCTTCTTCTTATTTCTATATCTCCGACATGTATATATTATGTACAATATTAACTTATTTCCGTTATGTATGCCTACCTATATCTCTTTCTGGCAATAACAATTGCTGTAATGACGTCTAGTAAATAATTATAGTTATGTTAACCGAGCGTATTCAAATGACGTACTTATTAGTAGGTACATGATTAGAATAACGCATTTTTTTATTTGTCTAGTTTGCCTTTAAGATATTCGAAAATTTTCTTATTGATGTTGTTTTGAAATCTTAGTTTATACAGGCTGTTTTGGCAAAGCGTAATACTTAAGGGTGCTAATTTGTCCATCAATGTCAATAACTTTTACAAAGCCGGTTCTGAAATTGCCACAAAAGTTAGCTGTTCCATACATTTCCATTTCCAAAGTCAATGACTGGTTCCTATAGATCAACTGATTTTTATTTATTTATTTACAAGCTGCGCCCCGCGATGTTACCCGCTATATGCTTTCGGGATAAAAAAAATATCTTTTATCCCAAAAGTGTTTCAGCTACCTCCATTCCAAATTTCATCCAAATCCGTTTCGTAGTTTTTGCATGAAAGAGTAACAAACATCCATCCATCCATCCATCCACCCAAACTTTCACATTTATAATACTAGCTGTGCCTCCCGGTGTTACCCGCTACATGCTTTTGGAATAAAAAGTAGCCTATATATTAATCCAGGATCTCAGCTACCTCCATACAATGAGCTTAAGCTGCCGGTGAAGGAAAACATCGTGAGGAAACCATAGCATGGTGGCAGGGTACTTTCTAGTACTCGGCTGGCTAGCTACCACCCTCAAGTTGAAAATCTGCCGCCAAGCATCTAACGGTGTGTTCCGGCAGCCTCACTTGAGAGCCTGTTCCATTCCAGGCTAGGTGTGCTTTACCATCTTCGACCACACCTTCACTTAACATCAGGTGAGCTGTGGTGAAATAACTAGCCTGTCAAGCATAAAAAAAAAAAATACCGTACCGTGTTTTTGCGCGAAAGAGTAACAACCATCCATCGATCCAAACTTTCACATTTATAATATTAGTGAGATTAGTTTTATTTATAAATCCTTGGTTAAGTACCTATGTACAAGATGTTGAGATGTTACAGTTATAATTTTGCTTCTAAAACTTGTCAAACTAGTCAAAGTACTAAAACATAGGCACTACTCAATGCACTTTTATTAGAAATTCCTCCCTCCAATCACATGCTATTTGTAGTTATAAAAGGA
The DNA here is from genome assembly GCA_905404145.2 of Biston betularia. Taxonomy (NCBI): domain Eukaryota; kingdom Metazoa; phylum Arthropoda; class Insecta; order Lepidoptera; family Geometridae; genus Biston; species Biston betularia. The sequence goes on from FR989877.1 coordinate 6,945,793, forward strand.
TTAGTAGAGGTTCGATAGGGTTCACAGAAATGTCCAAAGCTTTTACTGAAACCAATACTACCAAATGCAAAAGGAAAGTGCGATAACTCTATTTTCAGTCCGGCGGAATGGAAAATTGGACAGGACACAGGACGCCTTGCTGAAACTTTATAGTAACACTGAATATTTCACACTGAATTAGACTTAGCAGCGTAACTTTAGGGTTGAAATTTGTATGAATAGCCTTAATTAGAAACCCATTACCGTAGTCTTCAGAGTCCTAATGAGATGGAATTATTAATAAATTATCTAGTGATTTCTAGTGTACGCCTATTATCCGTATTCCTTCGTAAATTGTGGTGAATTTATAGAAAGTTAGAAATAGAATTATTACTGTTGGGATAGAGATGCATTAGTCGACCATAATTTATTTGGCCTACGCTAGTAAATATCATTTAGTTTTTTTTTGGTGTTCTTTAGTCACTCTAAATAGGCTATTATAAAGCATGACTGGCAAGACTCCTACGATACTGAAGGAGAGTACTCAGTACTCGATTCTCGTTATAATTATGTAATAAAATTAGGAGTTTAATTTTTGGCCAAATTTCCCTACAAAATAATAAAGCGTGGATACACAAATACACAAGCCCCAGAAAGAAAGAACAAATATATTTTGTAACAAGCATAAAAACAAAAACAAATAAACAGACACAGATAAAATAATAAAAGCTTACAAAATAGGGGCTTTAGATTTTTAATATATTATAAGTATTTAAGTTTCTGAAACGGATATAGTAAGAAGACTAAAAAGGACAAAACTTTTTGAGTTAGTGTATTAAGTTAGTAATGTCAGTGCAGTGAGTACTACATATTATAGAACACGTGAACAAAGTGTCTTCCCCTTAACAGAGACAGTAAGAAAAGTGTCGATGGACGCATTCTTCGTTTCTACTCTACTTAGCAATTTAAGCTATATTATAATTACTTATTAGTCACAACTAGTCTAGATTGTAATAGCATGGTGGTAAGGTACTTTCTGGTACTCGGCTGGCTAGCTACCACCCTCAAGTTGTAAATCTGCCGCCAAGCATCGAACAGTGTGTTCCGGCAGCCTCACTTGAGAGCCAGTTCCATTCCAGGCTTGGTGTGCTTTACCATCTTTGACCACACCTTTACCTCAGGCTCACATAAGGTGAGCTGTAGTCAAACACCTAGCCTGTCAACAATAAAAAAAAAAAAAATGAGGTTTCTAACAAAAAAGATACATCATTAGAAGGGAAAAAAAAGTTTCTGAAACGACTGTTAAGCGGAAATGAACTAAATATATACCTTGAACACTCCAAATGAACTTTCGCTAAGTAAAGCTTGAATCAATCTAAAATACAGATATCTATCTATTTAGAAAATATACCTGCATATATAACTTTTTTGGTCAAGTTACGCAAGTCCTCCGATATTCAAATGATCGGACACGGATCAGAAATCTGAGAGTAAATTACGCCGTGACAATTGATTGACAATTTTCAATTTATCTTATTCATAAGATTCATCCCTTAACCATTTTACTTTTGTTATGAATGGAATTGGTCAAACCTATTGTCCCTTCTGCATACATTGTGGCTACTGTGGAATTGAACAGTCGTTTAAAATTTTGCTATTTTATACTCTATTTCTTTAGCAGTAGAACAAAAAAGACATTCATCATTGTAATGAAATGTTGAAACGGAAAAAGGTTCATTTCCATAATATTGGATAGATGTTAAAAGATAATAGGTACCACAGAAGCGCATGAAAGACTGTTGAAAGCAATTTGTAATTTTTATTTGCTTTTATTTTCAAGCAATTGCAAATAAATTTTGTAATGTTTTGAATTCGAAATCGAATTTGAAAGGAATTTGATTTTTTTTTGTATTTGAAATTCACTATTTTAAAAGTTTAACATTAAATTTTTGTGTTGTTGGTTTATATTGAATAGTTTTGTGTTTAAAAACATCCTGCCTGATGTTAAACGACGATGGAACACGCTTACCTAGAAGGGACCTGTTTACTCTTGATTTGAAGACACTCATGTTGTAGTTTTCGGAAAACACAGACTCCGGCAAAGAGTTCCACATCCTCGCTGTTGTTTAAAGTAAATGTTTTTTTTTTTTTTCGTAATGCTTATATGAATATAGTATGCTAAAGACGTAGAATATTACCTCTGTGATTGTAATATTTTACAATAAGTATCGGTTTTACCCGCCGTCCGCTTTTAAGATTTTAAATAGACAAAAAAATCCCAAAAAATTAGTTATGGAATTCAAAAATCCATTACCGTAGTCTTCAGAGTCCTAATGAGATGGAATTATTAATAAATTATCTAGTGATTTCTAGTGTACGCCTATTATCCGTATTCCTTCGTAAATTGTGGTGAATTTATAGAAAGTTAGAAATAGAATTATTACTGTTGGGATAGAGATGCATTAGTCGACCATAATTTATTTGGCCTACGCTAGTAAATATCATTTAGTTTTTTTTTGGTGTTCTTTAGTCACTCTAAATAGGCTATTATAAAGCATGACTGGCAAGACTCCTACGATACTGAAGGAGAGTACTCAGTACTCGATTCTCGTTATAATTATGTAATAAAATTAGGAGTTTAATTTTTGGCCAAATTTCCCTACAAAATAATAAAGCGTGGATACACAAATACACAAGCCCCAGAAAGAAAGAACAAATATATTTTGTAACAAGCATAAAAACAAAAACAAATAAACAGACACAGATAAAATAATAAAAGCTTACAAAATAGGGGCTTTAGATTTTTAATATATTATAAGTATTTAAGTTTCTGAAACGGATATAGTAAGAAGACTAAAAAGGACAAAACTTTTTGAGTTAGTGTATTAAGTTAGTAATGTCAGTGCAGTGAGTACTACATATTATAGAACACGTGAACAAAGTGTCTTCCCCTTAACAGAGACAGTAAGAAAAGTGTCGATGGACGCATTCTTCGTTTCTACTCTACTTAGCAATTTAAGCTATATTATAATTACTTATTAGTCACAACTAGTCTAGATTGTAATAGCATGGTGGTAAGGTACTTTCTGGTACTCGGCTGGCTAGCTACCACCCTCAAGTTGTAAATCTGCCGCCAAGCATCGAACAGTGTGTTCCGGCAGCCTCACTTGAGAGCCAGTTCCATTCCAGGCTTGGTGTGCTTTACCATCTTTGACCACACCTTTACCTCAGGCTCACATAAGGTGAGCTGTAGTCAAACACCTAGCCTGTCAACAATAAAAAAAAAAAAAATGAGGTTTCTAACAAAAAAGATACATCATTAGAAGGGAAAAAAAAGTTTCTGAAACGACTGTTAAGCGGAAATGAACTAAATATATACCTTGAACACTCCAAATGAACTTTCGCTAAGTAAAGCTTGAATCAATCTAAAATACAGATATCTATCTATTTAGAAAATATACCTGCATATATAACTTTTTTGGTCAAGTTACGCAAGTCCTCCGATATTCAAATGATCGGACACGGATCAGAAATCTGAGAGTAAATTACGCCGTGACAATTGATTGACAATTTTCAATTTATCTTATTCATAAGATTCATCCCTTAACCATTTTACTTTTGTTATGAATGGAATTGGTCAAACCTATTGTCCCTTCTGCATACATTGTGGCTACTGTGGAATTGAACAGTCGTTTAAAATTTTGCTATTTTATACTCTATTTCTTTAGCAGTAGAACAAAAAAGACATTCATCATTGTAATGAAATGTTGAAACGGAAAAAGGTTCATTTCCATAATATTGGATAGATGTTAAAAGATAATAGGTACCACAGAAGCGCATGAAAGACTGTTGAAAGCAATTTGTAATTTTTATTTGCTTTTATTTTCAAGCAATTGCAAATAAATTTTGTAATGTTTTGAATTCGAAATCGAATTTGAAAGGAATTTGATTTTTTTTTGTATTTGAAATTCACTATTTTAAAAGTTTAACATTAAATTTTTGTGTTGTTGGTTTATATTGAATAGTTTTGTGTTTAAAAACATCCTGCCTGATGTTAAACGACGATGGAACACGCTTACCTAGAAGGGACCTGTTTACTCTTGATTTGAAGACACTCATGTTGTAGTTTTCGGAAAACACAGACTCCGGCAAAGAGTTCCACATCCTCGCTGTTGTTTAAAGTAAATGTTTTTTTTTTTTTTTCGTAATGCTTATATGAATATAGTATGCTAAAGACGTAGAATATTACCTCTGTGATTGTAATATTTTACAATAAGTATCGGTTTTACCCGCCGTCCGCTTTTAAGATTTTAAATAGACAAAAAAATCCCAAAAAATTAGTTATGGAATTCAAAAATCAAATCCAACTAGTAGTTCCAGAGATTAGCGCATTCAAACAAACAAACACTTCTATTTTATTATATTGGTATCATGTATGTATATTTTATAGTATAGATTGAAAGCTTAAGAACCGTTCATACTTTCTTCTCAGTGATAAAACTGTACAAATTGTTAAAACGTTCGCCAAGCATGTGATGCTTTTAACAAAAGTTATCTTTCAGATAAATTTCCGATATCGGCAAAGTTTAAAAGAATAACATTGTTGAAGAGCTCTAGTTCACGTATAAAATGTATTATGTCAAGACTCGGATGGAGAAATGTGTTGTATAGTTTTTTAAATTCCACGGCTGTGCTCGATGGCGTCTTTTTCTATATAACTGCACATGATGGTGATGATTTCATTACCTTAGCTTTTTTTTTAAAGTTAGACATGGTGATGTTTGACCACAGCTCACCTGATGTTAGGTCAGGGTATGGTCAAAGGTAGTGAACACGCCTGGCCTGGAATGGAACTGGCTCGCTAATGAGGCCGAAACACACCGTTAGATGGTTGGCATCAGATATTCAATTTAACTACTTACTTACTTTTTTTTTCTACTTTGTTTTGTTACTCAGAGTTTTGTGTATCGCTGCAATGGTCATGGACAGGCGTTATCTCTTACCATTAGGAAAGCGTCTCGTTCGTCCCATTATTTTTTACATAAAAATAAATAAATAAAATAACTAGCCAGCTTAGTACAGGAAATACCCTTATAATCAAGCTATGATTTTCTCACGATGTTTTCTTCACTGGCAGCTTAAACTTATTGTTGGAGGCTTGAACCCACGCCCTTCGGCGTGTGAACCGGCTACGGTACAGATAACCCTGTTGACTCATTGGTAGTATATCTGATTTAAATGCTGTAGGGCATAGGTTCGATAAACCTAGGACAAACATTTTGTGATATAAACAAAAATGTGTTATGTCTGGATGTTCTGTACGTATTATAAGTATGTATTTACAAATAAAAAGTATTTAAGTATTCTATTAGTTATCTGATTCCCATAGCTTTGTTTAGTTTGGGGTCAGATTTGGTCAGTTTTTTTTAATGATTGTTGGGCTAGGTGTTTGACCATAGCTCACCTGATGTTAAGTGAAGGTGTGGTTTTATCGCGAATTGTCATCCTACATCCTCTTTTGTTTTATTTTGTGAGCAAAACGCGATTCGATTTTTTGGTCCTATAAATAAATAAATATCGTAGGACATTTATATACACATAGGCTGTTAATCATAATAGTAGTAAAATCATAAGCCCCTCCTATTTACATAATTGGGTAAGAATATGGAAAACATATTCTTCTTTAATTTGGTAAAATATAATTATTATGTTAAACGACGGTAAGTTTACAACTCTAATGTTTCCAGCATAAGTTTGAAACTAGAGCAATATAACATTTCAAAATCTACACGATACTTACACGTGTCAATATTAATAAACATCAAATTGTGGCACACAGGCAGATATATGGGCTTCCACTAACCCACCAACTGTCCATCTGTCTGTTAAGTTTCTAGTTAGAACATCGGTTTTGTGTCTATTGCTTCGTATATCGGAAATGTTGGTGCTATAACAGGAGCATTCATAATCAATTATATTATATATGAAACGATTCATAAGTAATGTGACCATTTTAAATTTTGCTCAAAACGGGACATTTTCCAAATTACTAGAGTTAATAATCTTTACTTTCATTCATTATCATCCACAGCATTCTTTATCCCACTGGTGGGACCACCTCTCTCTTGTCATGACATCTGCCTCGGTCCTGTGCCAATCAGGTCCATTATCAACATGAAATTGACAACAAAAAAAGAAAAGAATAAAATGTTTCTTTTTTTTGTAACACCACAGAACATACAAGAACAACAAACAGAGCCAGACAGTTACAAAATAGGGGCTCACCTCAGCATAATACTGGTCTTACTAAGCGGTATGACCAGCGCTGGTCTTCCGGTGAGCCCTTGTCGGTAAACAAAATAAACATATTATCATACAAAACTACCAGCAACAAAAACAGATATAATAAACAAAATTGTAATAGACAACCGGTTTTTCAGTTCACAATTTATTCATTAAAGAGGTTATATACCTTATATTTTTATAGTTATACTGGTTTGCGTTTGTGCTACGCAAACACTGTAAGTATGGATAGATCAAAGTGCAAAATTTTTGTTCGAAACGGTTCAGATTGCTCGCATAAAAGTATTGAAATTCTTTCACCGAAAGATTTTAGTTTTAAATGTTTTTATTATTCCAGTCTGTCACTTATCCGCTATGTTAAAAACTACGGCCTTAGTTGTCTTTTATGAATTTTGATATCAATATTGACCTAGCTGAAAATGGGACAGTCCCGTTCAAAACGGAACATAATATGGTCGCGTTAGTCATAAGTCCATAACCATAGACGTTACAGAATTTCTAAGTCAATCGATTGACAGGGTTTCTCACGCAGCCAAATGTTTAGGTTAGGCAGTAAAGTAGAGCAAGGATAAAGGAACAGAGATTTTTATAGTATTGAAAAATAACAACAAAAAATCTTGCCGATACGATTTTTGCTTATCAATATTGGTTTTACGTTAATCACAACAAGACCAATTTTACCAAGACAGAGATAAAAAGCCAATTTAAAACAGGCAAACTCTCCATTTACGAACCTGTCAATTATTCGACGAGCCGAAATCTTTGTCTGATAGCCAATTTCCGAAGATCTTCGATATAGGTATTTAATCAGGCCACTGAGCGTATTCAGGAACATTCTCAGGGGGAGAAAAACTACGCAGTTTGAAAGCTTAATGGATATGTGCGAGAGAGGATTTGTTTTGCGTATTGAATTTAGAAGTAATTCCTTGACTTTTCTTACATATTAGTAAAAATATTGCAGTTCAAATTTGTAGGGGTAATAAATTTTATTATTACTACACTAACATTTTTTTTAATGTAAAAGTAATGAGACAACCCCGACGCACTCCTGTTGTTAAGATATGATGCATGCCCATGACCATTGCAGCGATACGCATAACTTTGTGTAACAAAACAAAATCCAGGACTTATTAATTATTGGTCCTTATTACTATGAGATATTAGACAGTTAGTCTCAACTGCCCAGTAATTTCGTTAACAGTAACTGCAGTACCTACAGCAATGTTTACACACTACTGCTGGGCGGCAGAATATTTGTTACTGCGGTGATAACCTACCTACGACCTCATGCTAAGGAAATGTATCATCAATGTTATGGTACATTGTACGCCGCAAATTTCACCTTGTTACGTCCACTATCAAAACTGTGGAAAGGGAATCGAAAATTTAAATTATCTGCTCATTCGTAATGCTCAAGTTCCACGCCGAGTTAAACTGGAAAGCAATTGTCAGACAATTCGAAATTACTTGGAAGTTGTTATACTTTTAAGTGTCTGACAATTTAGTCACGAAACTTTTTCTCTAGGAGAAAATTTAACTTTTTGTATATAAAAAAGATATGCTTAGCAGTTGAAATGTTTGCACGACTTGTTGAAATAATGGATTGAAATACCAATCCCCTACTTGTGTCGTATTCTTCATGTCTGAGAGTCGTGTCTACCACGTCTCAGGAGCCGTTCATGCACGAAGTTACGCCATCTTCACCTATTCCTCGGACTCGGACCAACGCATCGGACTGAGGCCTCGTGTTCTCTTACCATCGGCTTTCCCTGTAACCATAAATTTTTCGAGGTTGTCGCTTACCTTCCTTGCTATGTGGCTGACACGCTTGAGACTGATGGTAGAGAGTCTTTTCGTGATCTTAAGCTGCTGAAGTATCGATACGTTGGTCCGATGCGCTGTCCACGATATTCTGAGCATTCTTCTGTGCAGTTGATTACTTTAGGCTGTCATTATCAAAGTTGATGCCTTGTATTGGCGCTTCGGTAGTCAATTTCCGTTCCGTTCAGCCCGAACACTGAATGGCGCCGAGTGTTAGTCGAATCGTCCAACAAATCGCATAAATACTAATAAACTTTCAGAAAAAAAATATACTGAAAACATCATAGGATGATTGACATACCCCGATTAGGTTAAATTCCATGCTTGACACAAATAATTTTTTATTTTCGTTTTTTAAAAAAAGTTTGGTTCTCCGAGTAAACTAGCACCGATGCCCTGGACTCTGTTTTGCTACTCAAAGTTCTATATAATGTTGTGTGCAATGGTCATGGGCGTGTGTTATCTCTTACCATCAAGAGAGCACCTCTTTCGTCTCATTACATTTACATTTCAAAGAAAAAGTAAAATTTAGATAGGAATCTAAAAGAATTTACTGCAATTCCAGGCTAGGTGTGATTTACCATCTACGACCACACCTTCACTTAACATCAGGTGAGCTGTGGTCAAACACCTAGCCTGTCAAACATAAAAAAAAAAAAAAAAAAAAAAAAACAATAATAACTCTAGATTAGACGCCAAGTCCTCCTCGGAGGAATAAGAAGAAAAAAAAAAAAAAACTCTAGATTCCGGATAAGCGCTTTAAAAACAGCTCAAAATATAAGAGCACAAATACCTTTGTGGGCTTATTTCAAATTAGTATTGTCCAATCATAGCCAATTTTAAGACAGCAAAATGTAATAACAAGAACTACGTCTAGTCCCAAAATAGATTCAACACGAAATTGTCAACAAAATGTTTTCAACCTTATTGCTTAGTAGTTAAGTTTCATCTTAGAATAAATATTGTTGTTCTTATTGACGTTCTATTTTCAAGCGACATTTAAAATGCGTTGCTTACCTTTCTCCAATGACAGAAGGACTTGTATATAAATATTTTGCAATCTTAATTAAACTTTACATTTGAGTGTTAATAAATAAATTTGAGATTATAATAAACTGAAGTTGCTTACATTATTTATTCACCTTTTTTCTATAATATATTTCGTAGTAAGAAGTATACGAGTAAACGTTTCAGTGTGTGCAAATGTGGCCACTTGAACGATTTCTTTTTGTTCCTAATCCTTAATCCAGAGAGTTTACAACAATTACTAACACCAAAAGTCGTGTTATGCAAAGCTACATTTGCAGAACATACTTTGTCACTAACCAGGCGAACAAGACGCTTAGAAGTCTGCGACTTTAATTAAATTACTCAGTTACAGCGTGAGCTAAGTAAATTAAAAAGCTTAGCGAGTCAACACCCACCGACCTACATACCTACGAAGATGTTTCATTGTAACATCGCTGGCTGTTTGTTAAACGTTTTCTAAAAGAATTTCTACTAATAAATAAATGAATAAATATCGTAGGACTATACACACAGCGCCATCTGGCCCCAAACTAAGCAGAGCTTGTGTGATGGAAGTCAGATAACTGATAGAATATATAAACACTTTTTTTTTTGTAAATAGATACTTATAGTAAATACAGAATACCCAGACACAGAACAAGCATGATGCAAACAAAATGTTTGCCCTGAGTGGGAATCGAACCCACGCCCTACAGCTCTCAAGGCAGATATACTACCAATGAGCCAACGGGGCTGTCACCAAACACCTAATGGTGTGCTCCAGAACCCTCACTTGAGAGCCAATTCCATTCCAGGTTAGGTGTTACTTAACACATAGCTTGAATACCATAGAAAACCTATAAAATAGTACGAACAACATATTAAACATATTTACATATTGTAGCGATGATAGCTCAGTGTTTAGCGTGGTAGGTTCGCATGCCGAAGGGCGTGGATTCAAACCCCAATAATGAGCTTGAGCTGCCGGTGAAGGAAAAACATCGTGAGGAAACCATAGCATGGTGGTAGGGTACTTTCCAGTACTCGGCTGGCTAGCTACCACCCTCAAGTTGAAAATCTGCCGACAAGCATCTAACGGTGTGTTCCGGCAGCCTCACTTGAGAGCCAGTTCCATTCCAGATTAGGTGCGCTTTACCATCTTCGACCACACCTTCACTTAACACCAGGTGAGCTGTGGTCAAACACCTAGCCTCTTAACAAAAAAATAAATAAATAATTATATAACAACTAACTAGAAAGTCCATTAGAAATTTGTGTTTTACAAATACAATAGTTTTGTTTTGTTTTGTCTATGCTAGGATCACTCTCGTTTAATTTTATCGGAAACTCCGACTATACACTTCAGCCCCAACCGGTGGCCTTCATCATGGATCCAAAACTGAGTCCAAAAAGCACGCGAACTCGTCATGCCGAAAAAAAAGCGTCCAAATCACGTCAGTTTTCATAGTAAAAACAATATTTTTGCAAGACAAACAAAACAGACGTTTATCTCTCGGAAATCCCTCGGCATCTTGTATGTTTTATCAGACTATTCTTCCGGGGATTTCTTACCTCGGAACCAAACAAGATAACGACAAGAAAACTTTTCAATTTATCGTAACTTGATTGGACTTTTTTCTGAACCTGTACAAAATTACGATGTAAGAGTATCTTAAATTAGAAAATTGTGTGAATCCTATTTATATTTCCGTCCATTATAACTAAACTAAACTGTATAGCTAGCCCCGGTGTTACCCGCCACATGTTTTTGGGATAAAACTCAGCTACCTCCATACCAAATTTCATCCAAATCCGTTCAGTAGTTTTTGCGTGAAAGAGTAACAAACATCCATCCATCCAAACTTTCACAATTATAATACTAGCTATGCCCCGCAGTGTTACCCGCTACATGTTTTCGGGATGAAAAGCAGCCTATGTGTTAATCCAGGGTGTCAATTGCTTCCATAACAAATTTCATCCAAATCCGTTCAGTAGTTTTTGCGTGAAAGAGTAACAAACATCCATCCATCCAAACTTTCACAATTATAATACTAGCTACGCCCTGCAGTGTTACCCGCTACATGATTCGGGATTAAAAGTAGCCTATGTGTTAATTCAGGTTATAAACTATCTGTGTTCCAAATTTCTTCCAAATCCATTTAGTAGTTTTTACGTGAAAGAGTAACAAACATCCATTCATCGAAACTTTCACATTTATAATGTTAGTGGCATGGGATAATTGATGCTCTTACATTTATATGTACCTACTAATTTAGATCACAATAAGAGACAATTTCTCCACTCACTCAACTCGTCAAATCTCGTGAATTGTTTGCGTTGGTAATTATGTCTTGTTAGCCCATTTTATTACCTTTAGGAATGGAATTAGCTTTGGTGTCTCTACAGAGCGAGTAATGACAGATTTTATCCCTCGCGAAAACTTATTAAGTGACAGTGATAAATGTAAAAATGTAATGCGCCGTTTATGGATACAGCTTTTACATGTACCAAATATACTCAGGAATATGTTTTTTTGTTGCTTTAAAAATGTACACATTATGCTTTAACATAGATTCATGAACTTTGAGTAACTTAAAGCTAAGTAAGGTCTATAAGTAAGTGTTTCCATGGACGATAGTACCTACTAACGTATACGTAACCTATATCTTATCTACGTATTGTTCATAATTAGGTATTCTATTAAATTTATCGTGATGTTACAAAAGCCAATCACGACGATGATAGTCAAGGTATGATCGGACGTTTTTTTTTAAATGGTTGACAGGCTAGGTGTTTGACCACAGCTCACCTGATTTTAAGTGAAGGTGTGGTGGAAGATGGTAAAGCACGCCTAGTCTGGAATGGAACTGGCTCTCAAGTGAGGCTGCCGGAATACACCGTTAGATGCTTGGCGGCAGATTTTCATCTTGAGGGTGGTTTCAAACCCTAACAATGAGCTTGAGCTGCCGGTGAAGGGAAACATTGTGAGGAAACGATAGCATGGTGGTAGGGTACCACCATGCTATCCAGTACGCGGTTGGCTAGTTACCATTCTCAAGTTGAAAAATTGTCGCAAAGTACCTAACGGTGTGTTTCGGCAGCCTCACTTGAGAACCAATTCGATTCCAGAGTGTGTTTACTACATTCGACCACTCCATCACTTATCAACTGAGCTGTGATCAAACACCTAGCCTGTCAATAGTAAAAAAGAAAAAGAAACACTATGCCATAATTGGTTTTGGCGTAGCTATTATTTTAGATTTTATTGTACAAAGTTAGCACAATGAATTTCAAATTCGTTCGAGTGACAAAATTAGGGTAATTTTGTTTTTACAACATCTGTAGTTATCTCTCTTTGGTTTACGTTAGCGGTGATTTTAAGACGCACTTCAGAGTTTGAAGAGGAAAACGGCAGATAATGGTCTAATTAAGGTTTACGGTAACCTTTTGACTCTAAATAGGGTATTTGCCTTTAAAATGAGCCGTTGTAAAACGTCCAGAAGTGGGGGCTTGAGATTTGTTTGATAGGAAGTAAATGGTTAAAAGCCTTTCTGTGTTCGGAAACTTGGTAGAGTTTATACGGGTTTCAGGGGAGAATAAGCAGAAAGAAAATGAGTAGGAGAAGGGGAAGAAAAAGGAGAAATGGAAGCGGAAGCGCAAGTGGAAGGGGAAGGACGAGAAGAAAAAGGAGAAAGAGATAAGTCTTAGACGTCTTTGAGGTACCTATCTACTATTTACCTGGATTGCTACGTTTATAGACTAACTTCTTATATACAGCCCTGTTGGTTCATTTGTAAGTCTGCTTCGAGAGCTGAAGGGTTCGATTCCCACGCAGGACTAACATTTGTGTGACCAACATCGATGTTTGTTCTGTGTCTGGGTGTACTGTATGTATTATAAGTATGTATTTACAAAAAAAAAAGTATTTTAGTATTCTATCAGTTATCTGTCTTCCATAGCACAAGCTTTGCTTAGTTTGGGGTCAGATGGCGCTGTGTGTAATGTCCTATATATTTATTGTTTTTGTAACTAAACATATTTTATTACGATTCTAAGTTCAATTGCATCGTAATACCAACGGATTGTTTTATTAAATTTGTCCTTAAAATGTACGCCAATAGTTAAGAAAAAGTTATAAAAGAATTTCTCGACATACGAGCTTTTACGATGACATAGTGGTACTAAATTATGAGCAGTAAAACGGCCATCTGTCCTTATTTCCTCTGGGAAATTGTACACTGTACGCTTCAAAATTGAAAGACTAGCTGATACCTAAATGTTATCGCAATAATGATATTTTGGGCTAATCATCGATAAGACTTCAAATAAAATATTAAGTATAAATAGTTAGTACTATTTTTTCTATTTATTCGAAACTTCTGGTAACTGAAATGAACTTGGGGAAAAAATTATAAGCCAATACGGGTCCTCAATGTCCTCGGCTTTTGAAATGCGATCTGAAATTAAAAAAAAAATAATCACGGCAAATGTTCAATAAGAAAGGTAGAAAAATAACACCGCGTACCTTTGCTAAGCAAAGAAAACAATTTGAGATCACAAACTCTTCACTCACGATAATAATACAAAAGATATTCACGGCAAGTTGAACCTAAAAAAATCCGCACTTCATCTCAAGTCCGCGTCATAGTTTTTATAGAGATGGTAAAATCGAAAAAGTTTTTACGAGCACCCTCAATCCTTTGGAGTAATCAGCTATATTTGTATTCGATACGGAAGGATCTTTTGTCCGGATACCCATAGTAATGTGCGAAAGGTCTGAAAGGGTCAAATAGAAAACTAAACTTTTCTAAAAAAAAAAAGTTATATGCTGCAAGTTTTTCTACATTAATGCAGTAAGCGCCTGGAATGTTTTTTATGGTTGGTTAGACTTCGTGTTTTAAGTACAGCTCACATGATGTTAAAAATGGTGTATAACACTTAACTTGGAATGGAACTGGTTCTCAAGTTAAACTACTAATCACACCTTTAGGAGCTTGGCTGCAGATTATCTAAATTCAAATTAAAAATTAAAAATACAAAATATTTTGTTATAGGCTGTGTATCATATTATTATGTTGGTGTTGGTCAGTAAAGTATCAACACCTACTACCCTTTTTGGGCATTCAATATTTAGCATGTTTGGTATTAAAAGTATTATTATGCACACAAATTCGTCAAAATATCGATAATAGTACATTTTTACTTAATTTACTCTTTAACAGTATTATAGTAGTAGTAGTTTTTTTTTTATAGTATCATATAATAAACTGTTAATGACACATTAAATTTTAAACGTCATATTAAATGTCAAATATATTTTATTAAAGTCGAAAGAATTATTGATGTCGTAGTATTATTAAATAAGAATGTCAAGATGTTTATCATTTAAAAATTTGTCAATATTATAATAACATTTGTCAAGTAACATTTTCGTTAAATTATTTTTTAATAATCTAATCTAATTAAGGATGGAAGCTAGCCAACCGCGAAACAGAAAGTAGCCTGCTTACTATACCACGCTTTCTTCGAGATAGTTTCATTCTTATGATAATAACTCTCGACTTGAATGCCGCTAGTCCAATCGAAATGAAGTCAAGTTCAATAGCATAAGAAATCAAACAATTAAGGAATTTCTTTTAACATTCAGCGAACGTAATTTTTTTGATATAACTTCCTAAATTTAGCAGAGTAATTTTATAGCTACATCCGCTGGGCTGTGTTCAGAATACAAAAATGTTTTTTTAATTGACATCATTAAAATTGTCGGTCATTTTTCCATTCATAACTAAATATATCATCAAAAATGTGAATATCATGAAATGTCAATGTAATAAATATGTCAAATATAAAATACGTTAATATGATTAAATGTCAATTAAAAAAATAGAATTACTTACTAGTAATCGAATGAACTCTTATTTTTAAATAATCGTCAAAGTCATGAAAAAAGGTCTCTTGAAGTCAAGATCTTAGCTTGCTTCTGAAGCACGCGATGGAAAATGCATCCCGAATAGAAGCATCTGAACCAAATGCGCCCAGAAAGCAATATTATCAGCATGAATTATGTCGATCGCGTACTCCACATACATACAAATGTAGCGTTACCTCATTTCATTTTTGAAATGAATTAATTAAATTGATGAATAGGCATGTCTATTCATCATTTTCATTCAGGCATTTTCGATCAGGCGTTTGATCTGTCAACATGTGCACTTGTGCAGTTTATGTCAATCCCGTAAATTTTTGGATACCTATCTATCTTTACTATTATAAAGAGGAATTATTTTATTTTTTGTTTGTTTGTATTGAATTGGCTCCGAAACTACTGGACTGATCTGACTAATTCTTTCATCATTAGAATGCCACATGATCACTGAGTGATATAGGCTGTTAATCGAGCTTTGTTTTTCCGTGCGCAGCCGGGCCGAGCTGCTCGTATTAAAAAATCTAAGCAGCTCTAATTTTACTTATTTAAAAATTAAAACTTGGCTTTATGTAAGTTTACAAAATTTTTAACAGGTGTATACACACCTGTTAAAAATAATCCAATCAAAAAAAAGAAGACAAATAAATAATCGAATGCAGTTGTAAAACTTTATAATTCAGTTTCGCCAGGTTTAGTAGCCGGCGGGGCATACATTTTTAGAGTGCAACGTGCTTATATAAATAGATCTGCCGGAACTGTCAACTGTGACAGAAATAAACACTGACGCAACGTTGAAATTCGTACTAGTATATTTCTAGAATATGTGAGCTATCATTAGCCACACCACGAAGTACTTTACTTTTAAATAAATAAATATCGTAGGACTATACACACAGCGCCATCTGGCCCCAAACTAAGCAGAGCTTGTGTGATGGAAGTCAGATAACTGATAGAATACATAAATACTTTTTTTTTGTAAATACATACTTATAATACATATAGAACACCTAGACACAGAACAAACTTTTGTTTATTCACAAAATGTTTTGCACTGAGTGGGAATCGTACCCACGCCCTACAGCTCTCAAGCCAGATATACTACCAATGAGCCAACGGGGCTGTCAAACGGGGCTTTTATATTTGTAAGTAAGTTCTATCTTTTTTTTTTATTACTTATAGGCGTTTGACCGCCAACTCGCCTGATGTAAAGCGAAGATGCGGCCTACGGGGGAGCACGCTCGCCTAGAGGAAACCGATTCACTCGCGACTTGAGTTTTGTATCTTCTAGCGATTTCATGGTCGACGTTCCAAAAACTCGAACGAAACGATTTGATTCCACGTTTGTTGTCCGAACTAACTTGGACAATAGGCATGATCCACGTTGTCTCTATTTGCCCCAGCAAATATCGCTGGCCATCCAACGTGGTAACGGATCAAGCCTTACGGGAACATTTTAGCGTGTGGGTGCAGAGCGCGCGTGAGTTATTAGTTGTTTAGTTTGTTGTTTATAAACATTATTATGGACACTTTCGACATTTTTAATTTTGAATTTTATTGGACAAATAATTGTCATTTAAGGTGGTTCGATTTCCATACAAATATTTTTTGCCATTTATGAACAAATAGAGCATAATTTTACTGTGAAATAACAGCTACTGGTATTTATTTTGGTCTTTGTTTGCGGTAAGTCGCAATTGCTTGAATAAAATTATTAGCATAATCTACTGTTTTAATCAAAAAATATAAATTCATAACATATTTGAATTTATGCTAATAATCTACTGTTTCATTCAAGCAATTGTAATTTACCGCAAATAAATGCAAGTAGCGGTGATTTCACTGTTAAATTATGCTCCATTTGTCCATAAATGGCAAAAAATTATTTGTACGGAAATCGAACCAAGTTAGAGGGATTTTTTAAATTCACACATTTTTTATTTTTATATTTATATTGTCGATTAGCAGCCCTGTATTCTCGCAGTTAAACTGTTCTCGTAAAAGCGGTGACCAACCAGATAATATCTGGTTGGTCTGGGGCACAAAGGATCATATTATGATCCTTTGTGCCACACAATCAGTTTAAATTTCACATGCAAGCAGTTAGAGTAGTTGTATTTCACACCTGAACTCGACTTTTGTTGGAGTGATCCTTCTGTACATATTCTGTGATAAGATACCGTACGGATGCGAGATCCCAAAAAATGACGTCCTGTTTTTGGACTTTAGACTGTGACTTGAACGCGAGCGCTTGCGATACACCTGTCAGCAAACTTTGGACAAAGATAACAACCGATCGTGTAATCACAAAAAAAATACTTATATCACCTTGTTATCACAGTTACAAACAAATATATAACATGACGTCTTATCTAAATCTGTTAGAATCTGTGTACTTAAATATGTTGTCACAATTATAAATAATAATAAAATTGATATCACTCGAAGATACTCGTTTATCAGGTCTTATGATCAAATACAGTTCGTAATCTTTTTGTTTTTAAGTACCTATCTATAATGCTGATAAAAAGTTGATTTCCCCAAAATCATGCGTAGTGATTACTCATGAGTCACGATTCATCTATTTTACATTCTGGGGAGCAAAGGTCATCATTTAAATGTTTAGTTTTTTTCTTTCTTTGGTTTTGGCGTCGCATTTTGAGCATTTGCCAATGTCTAGACTTAATTTTTATTGAATGAAGTATACGTACGTACGTACAGACTTCTTATTTGTTCTTAATTTTTGGCGTCCCATTTTGTGCATTTTCCACCTAAGGGACTTTGATCTGTGAACTGTATGGTGTTAAAGAGTTCTCATTCTTTCAAAATAATTTTATTATTTATAACTAGAAACTATTATCAAATAGAACATAATTCAATATTTAATTACGCTTATATATAAGTCAAAATAATGATTAATAAAAATTAATGATCAAATCCAGTTAAATCCTTAATAAAGTAGTGATGACTAGAAGCTTCTACAGACTTTGAAAACATTACAAAAACATGACACGTGTGTGAGCCTTCGTGTCCATATGGTGCAACATGTAGAATTTTTTTACGAACAAGAAGAAGGCTCATTACGAAGAAACTAAAACTCATTCAAAAAGCGGCATCTATTGGTGTGATACCGCACTACTACGAAATGGCCATCCTGTACCTGAAACACACTCGATAAGTAGTATCATCTACAACCTCGCATGAAACTAAAAATAGCTCAAAGAATAAAAGACAGTAGGTATAATAAGCGTATTAAAAGGGTAAGTTCAAATTGCACCACTGATAAACAATGAGTTTTGCTAACAAATACGTAGCGCAATTAGTCACGAGTCAAAGTGCAGACAGATTTATAATAGGATCGAGCAAAGGTGAAAGATTATTATATTTTTAGGGTTATTTTATAATTGAAAATTTTACCATTACGATACAAACAAATTATCTTTCCTATGATAATAAACATATTAACATGATAATCTACACTAATATTACAAAGAGGAAAGATTTGTATTTTTGGATTTTCGTATGTTTGCTGAAATTAGGTTATTTTGTACTTTATTGTGAATGACTTTGCTATTAGCCAGCTCTGAAATATAGAAAAATAAATAATCAACTGTTTCAAACATTTATAGTTGAAAGAAGTTATTTTTTTTTTCTACGGATTTTTTACAATTTTAGGATATTTTTCAAGGTGTTTATTACGATATCGTTGATAAATAGACTCCATTACTAGGTACTATTAGGATACAAAGATCTACTCAAATAAACAAAATTACCTCTTTTCCCTGTTAAGATAGGCAAAGATTCTATACATTTTATGATTAATAGACATCTGTCGCTTCTTTTTTCTTGAGCGTAGAGAAATTCTCGTTGGTTGCGGATTCTTTTGTCATTATCTGCGTATTTCTTCGGATTATTTATCGTTACTTTCACCTACGTATTGCTTTTCATACTTGGCCTCGTCTTATTAATCTGTTGTGACAATTTTTTTTCATCTTGATTGTGTGTTACAACAATATTTGAGCGATCTTTTCTCTAACTTTGTTACCACAACTACTACGTCACAACGTTTCATTATTAGGTACATTTTTATAATTCGTGCTTCTATATGACAGATCTAATTTGTCATTTCCACGTTTGATACAATCTTTTTATTATTTTACCTTATGTAACACTGGTAGGTAATGTGGTATGCGGTACCATCAGGTTTGCAATATCAGTGTTGACCTTTGGTATGTTAGTTGAACTCTAATTGCAGACTAATTTATCAAAAGAAAAGTGATACTGTCAATCCTTAAAATAAACAACTTTATCTATATTAAAGCGTCACTCATATTGTAAATGTATCCACCTGCATGATAACACGCTTGTTGTCGGTGTGCGTTATCTGGCATCAGATTGCCTAAATACGAGGCATTTGTTCAATACTCTGTCATAACACTCACAAACTTCCCAGGCGCAATACCGTTAGAAAAAAAATAACACAGTACGAGTTTGATACGATATAACTATGATCACCGCGGCAATTGTTCTAGTCTTCATCGTAGCTGTGTACTGGTACTTTACCAGAACATTTGGTTACTGGCAAAAAAGAGGCGTTAAACATGACAAACCAATTTGGCTATTTGGAAATAGTCTGGCGGCAGTTTTTGGAAAGGAAAGCATGACTCAATCGGGAACAAAACAATACATGAAGTATCCCAAAGAACGAGTAGTGGGGTATTTTCGGGCGACTAGCCCTGAGCTTGTCATCAGAGATCCAGAGTTAATCAAGCGCATCCTCATTACGGATTTTAACTATTTCCACTACCGCGGCTTCTTGCCTCATAAGACTGAGATTGAACCCATGATGCGTAATCTGTTCTTTGTAGAAGGAGACCTGTGGCGTTTGCTGCGCCAACGAATGACACCGGCTTTTACGAGCGGTAAGCTGAAGGCGATGTTTCCGTTAATTGTTGAGCGTGCTGAAAAGTTGCAATTACGTGCATTAGCCGCTGCAGCAGACAAACGTCCTCTTGACGCACGAGATCTTATGGCTCGCTATACTACCGACTTTATTGGTGCTTGCGGGTTTGGCCTCGACGCCGATTCACTCAACGACGAAAACTCAGAATTCAGAAAACTTGGTGTAAAAATCTTTGAAGTTGCAAGTATTAAAGATATTATAAAGGGAATATTAGTAGAACTATTCCCCGATGCTTTCAAGCAGATACGTTTTATGGATAAAATAGAAGCAGACGTGAATAGTCTCGTTGAAAGCATTTTGCGACAGAGGAATTATCAACCTGCGGGAAGAAACGATTTTATTGACTTGATGCTTGAGTGTCAAAAGAAAGGAAAAATGGAAGCAGAATCACTCTTAAAAATTAAATCTGATGGCACACCTGATTTAGCGACAGCCGAGCTTACTAAAGAACTAATCGCAGCTCAAGTTTTTGTATTCTTTGCGGCTGGGTTTGAGACTTCATCATCAGCGACTAGTTTCACGCTACACCAACTTGCTTTTAATCCTGAAGTCCAGCGTAAAGTACAAGAAAACGTTGACCATGTCCTCGCAAAGCATGATGGGAAACTGAGCTACGAAGCTGTGAAAGATATGACCTATCTTGATTGGACATTCAAAGAAGGCATGCGAATGTTTCCGTCACTTGGTTTCCTATATCGTGAGTGTGCGCGGAAGTACACTTTTCAGGACTTAGATTTTTCGATAGACGAAGGAATCAGAATTATGATTCCTCTTCAGGCATTGCACAATGACCCTGAACATTTTTCCGAACCTGAGCAGTTCCGCCCTGAACGGTTTGATCCCAACGAATACAATGTTGAAGCCAATAAATTCGTGTACATACCTTTTGGAAATGGGCCTCGCGCTTGTATCGGTGAGTATTTAACTGTTTTTCTCAATTGAAAGATAATGATTGGTTGCTTCTTTGATGCTAAACTTCATCCTTGCCCTTATTTTATAGAGCTGGTCGTTCCAATACAACATTTTCAATCACCTATTGTAGTACCTACTATCGTGCATAAAAGCTTTAAACTCACGTGAGATTTGACAACCAATCAATCTTTTGGAATAAAATTGGACTTGATTATTAGGCCATTGAAAGAATAACTTTTTGTGTGAGTGTTGATGCGTACCAAAAGGGACCTCCAAAGCCTACACCTATGCCGAAATAATGAGATGGCAACGGCTCCTACACTGCTATATTATTGAATGCTAAGAAGAGCACTAAATAAAAATAAATGACTGAAAATAAATATTTGATGTTTATAGCTCACGCTTTCATTTGCAGGTGAACGGTTGGGGCTGATGCAGTCTCTAGCAGGTCTTGCTGCGATACTGTCGAAGTTTACAGTGGAGCCAGCGTCAAACACTCTTCGACACCCAATTGTGGAACCGCGGTCTGATGTTGTACAATCCATACGAGGAGGCCTGCCGCTAATGTTTCGAGAGAGAAAGCAGACTTAGAATCTAACTAATTTTTTCAGATTTTATTAATGTATTTTCCATGAGCGAAGCGGCAAAGTATGTATTGTAAAGTTCTTAAGGTGACATGCTCCAAATTTTAGCTCCAAAGTTTGTATTTGGACGTATTTAAAAGTAACTTTTTGTAAAGTTTGGCTCGCATGTTTTCACAACGGCCATGTGTTTGCTCCACTAAATGTGATATTTAATTGCACTGGTTATTGACTGCA
Source organism: Biston betularia (assembly GCA_905404145.2). Taxonomy (NCBI): domain Eukaryota; kingdom Metazoa; phylum Arthropoda; class Insecta; order Lepidoptera; family Geometridae; genus Biston; species Biston betularia. The sequence continues at coordinate 6,967,520 of FR989877.1, forward strand.
GTAATAAAAGTGCACAAAACGTCGAAATAAATGGCCTAAAGGAGCTTCGTAACTTACTAAAAATCTGCTTTCGTTAGTTAGTTACTTTTTGTACTGTTGTACTGTAAAAAATGTATTGTTGATGTTTTTAAATTTAAAAAGCATTTAGTAATAAATATTTATTCTTATTTGACTAAAAAGGAAAATTTTAATGCGACCTAAAAAAAAATATGTTAACATCTCCTTCCAACTTTCTGAATATCTGCTTTCGTTAGTTAGTTAGAATTAAACATAATTGTGTACTGTTGATGTTTATAAATTTAAAAAAATACGTTAATTAGTAGGTATTTATTTATATTTGACTAAAAAATAAATTTATAAATCGGCTTAAAATATTTTTGTTAAAATGGTTTTAAAACATTATTAGATAATTAAATATATGTTTACATATTTCAATATTCGTATTTAATAACGTAAACCACCACCGTGGTAATAGTTTTCTTTACTTTAGATCTCCCAATTAAAAAAAATCTAAATCTATTGCAGTTTTGTTTAGCGAAGAAAAACCTACCTAGCTGTTTACTTTGATGATTTTTTTTATGATATGAACAAAGCTTAGATAAAATAGTGTTACGTACAGATAACAAGGGTAAAGCCTTTTGGAATGGCGTTTATTATTTTACCGTACATGAATCTTTATTATACTTGGCCTTGGCATAATTGACTGTTTAGTTTTCAATAAAATTTATTGTGGTGTTTTGACGGGAACGCGGAAAAATCATGTACCTACCTATTATTTTTGTCTTGTTTTCGAGTTCGTGTTTAAAATGTTTTATTCATAATGTGCCGAATAAGCCAATGGGCTGTTAGGTCACTAATGCCAAATGTTTGATATCCGAAATAGGGGAAAAACGAGCGACTCTGGGGCTTCGGCTCGTACCAAGTGCAAGGTTTTTTTTTCTTTCTTCTTGGCACCGCACTCTGTGCATTCTGCATATCTAATTTTAATTTTATTTTTGTCGTAGGTTATTTATTTATTTTAGGTATACAAAATACAAATCTTTTATTAATAACTCCACAGTGACAGGTCATTCTTCCCATCATATTTAAGTCTTTTAGTCTGAGAATCTGATCATATCTTTTAATCTGAGTCGAATGGGAGAATATGATGATGTATGTAGGTCTAGCATATTAATTTGAGAGTTTTACGTAGAACGTAAACGATAGTTACATTAATGAATAAATAATTTCAATTCCCTAGATACATTCCATACATGCTATACTTATTTGGAATCCATAAATTTTTCAGTTTTTAGTACGCAAGACTCATCTGATCTGAACAAATACGAGTACCTACATCATATTGCCTTATTTGTGTCAGTTCTAAGGAACTGCACTTGCAGTAGAGTCGGCTAAGCTAAGTCATTACCACTGATCGTTTGAAATGCAAATTCAACCTCTTTGTAATCAACTCGAGTGCAAACTGAAAGTATCTATCTTAGTGTATAATTTTATTTTCTCCCGTATAATATAGGTAAAGAGACGGCCGTAGAGTTTTTGTTATGTAAAGTCATGGTTAGTACCTAGTTTTTTTTTTTTATTCGTAATGTTCTTGTTGTTTGTTTTTGGCATCGCACTTTTACATTTGTGTACTGTGAAAACTAGCGCAGCTGAAAAATCGACTGTGTAATTGGTTAGAACTAAGTCTTTTTTTGACGCACTGTATTTTTTTTTAAATTACTTAAATGTGATTTTTTTGTCTTGTTTTCTTTCATATTTTAGTTTAGATGGTGTATTATTTTTGTTGTAGTGTGTTATGTGAATAAATAAACGTATATTTCTTTCTTCTTTCTTTCATTTGACAGCCCCGTTGGATCATTGGTAGTATATCTGCCTTGAGAGCTGTAGGGCGTGGGTTCGATTCCCACTCAGGGCAAACATTTTGTGAATTGTTAATGTTCTGTATGTATTATAAGTATGTATTTACAAAAAAAAAGTATTAATGTATTCTATCAGTTATCTGACTTCCATCACACAAGCTCTGCTTAGTTTGGGGCCAGATGGCGCTGTGTGTATAGTCCTACGATATTTATTTATTTATTTTTATTTGCCGATGTCAAGTCCTTCAAAAATTTAAAGTAGTTTTGACAAATCAAGTTAAATAAATCTAGCTTGCATCTAAGTTTTCAAAATAGGTAAGTCAAAGTCAAGTCCGGTAATGCCCTAGTAAAGTAGTCGCTACAAAATTCGATGGAGTTTGGGAAGCAACATGAAAAGTTATGTTTCACTACACTGTATCACTGTCCCACACACGATTGAGATTGCCGATTACTGCGATTTGAGATTTATTATTACAAACGTTAATGTAAGTAGCTTTAACTCTTCGACTAGGCTAAAATGCAGCTATTTTTGATACTTTTCTAGGAATCTGGACTGTTGAGTATCAATGAGTGTTAGATAAATACACAAGAAATGAATGGATTAACACATTTTTTTTCAACGGAAATAATAATATTGAGGTCATTGTAATATCCGTACGACTCAAATGTGAATACATAAATGGCCAGTGATATCTAGAGGTGCAATGCGACTATACCTTTGCATCATAGAAACAGACGGGGGATATTTGATAGGTAATAACATATTGACAACATATTTACAGCCGTGTTTTTTTTATTAAGTAATAGGCCTACGTTTAACCGCCATCTCACTTGATGTAAAGTGATGATGCGGTCTAAGATGGAGCACGCTTGCCTAGAAGATACCGATTCACTCTGTACTTGAAGACACCCAGGCTATATACAACGGGGAATTCCACCGTCTAGCAGTCCGCACAATGAACGTGGAATCAAATCGTTTCGTTTGAGTTTTTGGAATAGCTAATAGTTTTTTTTTTTGTTTTAGCTCGTTTGTTAAGTATCTGCGTTAAGAGCTGTAGGGTGTGGGCTCGATTCCTAATCAGGACAAACATTAGTGCGAAGCACATAAATGTTTGCTCTATGTCTAAGTATATACATATTTGTGCGTATTTATCAACAAGAAAAGATAGTGTTTTATAAATTGTCTGGTTTTAATAGCACAAGGTTTGGTTAGTTTGTGGCTAGAAGGACATTACACACAGCGCCATCTGACCCCAAACTAAGCAAATCTTGTACTATGAAGTCAGATAACTGATAGAATACTTAAACACTTTTTTTTTTATTAATGCATACTTATAATAAATACAGGACACCCAGACACAGAACAAACAAATTTGTTATACCATAAAGTATTTTTTCTGGGCTGGGTGGGAATCAAACCCACGCCCTTCAGTTATTGAAGCAGACACTACCAATGAACCAACAGGGTTGCCTTAAGTTTTTTTAAAGATAAATATATATTTATTTGCAAAAACATGAGTTGCATATTGATCAGAAGTCTAATCATGTTCTTGCCTCAATGGGCGTACAAACGTTGTCACAGCTTTTTTGCAATACAGTTTAATGTTAAATAATTTAAAGTTGTTATTAGAAACCATTTATTAAACAAAATAAAAAAGCCCTAAATTATACTATTTACAAAATGTATACAAAGAACGAGGCCGTAGCCCGATGCGTTGGTCCGACCAGATTCGCACCGCACTCGACACATCGGTGTATGACGCGCTGCATGTCGCAAGTGATAGGCGTAGATGGCGCAACATCGTGCATGAACGGCTCCTGAGAGGTGGAGGTCACGACCCTCAGACATGAGGAACACGACACTAGGAGGAGGATACAAAGAACTTAGTCTAAAAACCGTCAGAGGAGGGATATGTGGCCAGAATGCTGGCAGCATTGCCACGCTGGATGGCAATGCTTAGCTTTTGACCAAAGTAGATACCAGCATTCTGGTCACCGGAATCCTCCTCTAAGCGTTTGTTTGTATTAGTTGTTATTCGTTTTTCTGAATTTTATTTGGTACATAGGTACATATAATATGTATTTCTTGACAAATTGGACTATTAACTAATTTATAGATATACATTCCAGACCAATATTTTTCTCCCTGCATTATGTACATACTTTCAATATAAGCACGACATGTTTTTGAAATCATAGCACGCAATATTGAAATTCCCAAAAGCGTATTTCAAGAAACCTTTTACATATTGCACTTACTTTCCTCCATTCATGGCAATAATATTCAGACTAAATTCCGCGAAGACGGTAACGTGATGGATAACATTTGATGTGAAGCTTCTACGAATACGACAAGTAATGGATAAGTAATTCGTTTGTTGGTCGTAGGGTACTAGATAATGCAGTATGGGGAGCCAATGTCAATCGTACGCCATTACAATTGATTACACAGGCCGTTTTTCCACTAGTGTATTATTTTTTCTAGTATAGTTTAGTTGTTACTGACAGACAGGCTAGGTGTTTGACCACAGCTCGCCTGATGTTAAGTGAAGGTGTGGTGAAAGATGGTACCACCTAGCACACCTAGCCTGGAATTTAGTTTTTTGTTGTTATGGAAGACAAACGAAGGGTTGGTTGTTGGTGAAGGACCATATTTTTTTTTAATGCGGATATGTCCGCATTTGATCACCAACTCGCCTGATGGTAAGCGATGATGTGGTTTAAGATGAAGCTCGCAGACTTAGAAGCTATTCTGACTTAGAGCTATTCAACTCTGACCTTGAAAATACAATTATCGATCATGCTACCCTTTTAGCTCATTTATTTTGCAACTGTTTGTCTCTGTTTGTTGTTATTTTTGTTGTGTTTTGTGTTACAAAATAAAAATCATTTTCTTTCTTTCTTTCTTCCTTTCTATTTGGTAGAATATCTGCATCAAGGGCTAAAGAATGTGGGCGTGGGTCTGGGTTTTTTGTATCACACTAATATATCTAAAGTCGAAATTGTGTGAGTGTGTTTGTATGTTTGTAACATCTTCACGCTCAAAGGGCCAGACCAATTTTGATGAAATTTGGTATGGAGGTAGCTGATACCCTGGGTTAACATATATGCTGCTTTTTATCCATATAAACAATTTATTATCATCATTCATTGTTATCTATTTAATTTTTTCATTAAATATATATAATATACAAAAACTTAAAAACTAGGGTGCCGCTGACAGTGGGGCAGGGCTTAAGCTGCCGGTATTATTATATGGAGTGACGATATACGTAAGCCGAAGATTGGGCTGAGTGGTGTGTCTTGCGAGAAGCTTAGGTCCTAAAGCAGACTATGAAAGGTGATGATGTGTGTATTGTGTACTAGTATTGTAACTTACAACTTAGTGCTAAAAAATAAAAAATACGAGACAGTCATAAAAAACGTATCCAGTAGGTATCCCATTCGGAAATGCTTTACGATGTCTGCTATTATTTTGCTCTTGTAACTCGTAAAGTGAGTGCATTTTATGTGAACACTCGGTTTTACTACTCAATGTAATGGGTTATGTACCGAGATGTACGAATTTACCTCAATTTTTCGAAATTTACACTGCTTTTACAATTTCACGGTTGAAACATGATGCTAGGTGAAGATTTATTTATGAGACAGTATTTACTATAGGTACATAAAACTTTGAATACACAATACATTTTGTATTTATTGTACAGGAATAAGAAGTTCAATGGTCATGGACCGGCGTCATCTCTTACCATCTCAGCGTCTCGTTTATCTCATGACACCCCTGTTCGTACATTGGTAGTATGTCTGCTTCAAGAGCTGTAGGGCGTGGGTTCGATTCCCATCAGGATAAATGTTTGTTCTGTGTGTATTTTAGGTATGTATTTTAAAAAAGTATATACGTATTCCATCAGTTATCTGACTTACATAGTACAGCTTTGCTTAGTTTGGTGTCAGATGGCGCTGTGTGTAAATGTCCTACGATAACTTGATTAATATAGGTAGTTACATTTTCTTAAATCTGAAACAATTTAATTTATTTTTTAATGTTTTCTATAAACACTCAAAGAAAGAAAAGTTTATGCAAATAAAACACAGCGGCGACATTTTTTTTTTAACTTTATAAAAATGACAGTCATAATCGATAAATTTGAATAATGTTTATTTCGGGATATCAGGTTTAGCTTCATAACTAAAGTTGTATACATGAATGAGTTCAGTGAAAATCTTTTAGTATCATCATCATCATCAGTCCTTCGCTATCCACTGCTCGGTCGACAGCTTTCTGCATCCATTGCTTTCCCGCCGCTTTACGCAGGTCGTCACACCACCTGGCCGTAGGGTACCCTACACTAAGCTTGCCTGTACGCGGTCTCCACTCAAGAACTCGTCTACCCCATCGGTTACCGGTTCTTTGAGAAATATGGCCGGCCCACTGCACTTCTTTGAGCTATGTCGGTGACTATAGTAAACAACACAACATGACAGCTGTCATGACACGATGAGCTGGGACATAGGATGAGGATCTATAAGGATCTTTACTACTTTTTCACATAACCTTGTATAGTTAGTACCAACTATAACTTCACCATCTACTGAAAGCATAAAGTCATTTCAAGTTGCATGAAGCTCCCGTATGCTGCACTCTCATTTCTGAAATAACATCAGCGGAAACTCACAAACATTTCCTCATATTAGACTACATCGTATGTTTATGTGCGACCTATTTCAGTTGAAAATGGAAAATGGATTATATGAGCTAATTCTAGAGCAATTGAATTGTTTCTGTCCCCTTCAATTTTATGTCCATTTAGTGGTTGCGCAATTTTGGTGCAGGTAATTTAACTTTCGTGGTGATAATAGCTCAGTGGTTAGTGCGGCCGCTTCACACGCCGTTGGAACCCAAACAATGAGCTTGAACTTCTTGTAAAGGAAAACATCGTGAGGAAACCATAGCATGGTGGTAGGGTTTTTTCTAGTACTCGACATGCTAGCTACCACCCTCAAATTTAACCTAACCGTCATCTAACGGTTCCGTTAGCTTCACTTGAGCGACAATTACATTCCAAGCTAGGTGTGTTTACCATCTTCGACCACACCGTCACTTAACATCAGGTGAGTTGTGGCAAAAACCTAGCCTGTGAACCACAAAAAAAACTTCTAAAATAAGGATATTAAATGACAGCCCTGTTACCTCATTGGTATTATCTGCTGTAAGAGCTGTAGGGCATGAGATCGATTCCCGCACAGGCCAAATATTTTGTGGTAGCAAATGTTTGTTCTATAATTCTGTATATTTTAAGTATGTAACTAAAGTATTTACAGAAAAGTATTTAATACTTTTTTGTAAACATACTTATAATACATACAGAACACTGAGCACAGAACAAACATTTGTCGTCACATAAACGTTTTATAGAACACATGAACAAAGTCTTCCCCTTAATAGAGACAGTAAGAAAAGTGTCAATGGACGCATTTTTCGTTTATACTCTACCTACTTAGCAATTTAAGTTATATTAAAATTACTTACTATTCTCAACTAGGCTAGATTGTAATAACAATGAGGTATCTAACAACAAACACATACATCATTAGAAGAAACAAAAACATAAGCGTTTGTCCCGATGGGAATCGAACCCACGCCCTACAAGCTCTTGAAGCATATATTCTACCAAAGATCTAACAGATTTATATTTGTATGTTAAAATGTTTCATTGAAATTAATCATTCTCCATTTCTCTTCGTTTCTAATTAGAACTTCGTATTTGGGTCACAAAACGTCGGTATTAAGTACGTTGACTGACATCCGACCGTACAAAGAATGTGGCTTCCGTTGATTAGAAATGCGCATTAGGAGGGTTTAACCTAGATAAGAAGAGCCAAAATTCAACAAAAAAAAACATGTCAAACCTTTATTTCTTCTGAAAATATTTTTTTTATTTGTGGCATCGCAGTTTGTTCATTTGCCAAAGTCAATTTCAATATTTTCAAATATTTTATGAAAAATCCAGTTAAGGTGGTTCGATTTCCATACAAAGAAATTTTTCCCATTTATGAACAAATGGAGCATAATTTTACAGTGCAATCACAGGCACTGGTACTGGTACAGGTACAGGTACTGGCATTTATTTTGGTCTTTATTTGCGGTAAATCGATATGCTAATAATCTACTGTTTTATGCAAGCAATTATGATTTACCGCAAATAAAGACCAGAATAAATGCCAGTAGCTGTGATTTCACTGTAAAATTATCCTCCATTTGTCTATAAATGGAAAAAAAATATTTGTATGGAAATCGAACCACCTTAAATATATCATCATCTTAAGATATCGTAGAACATTTCACAGAACGCCATTTAGCTCCAAATTAAGCAAAGCTTGAACTATAGAAACCAGATAAATTGATAGAATACTTTTTTTTCTGTAAATACATACTTATAACACGTGCAGAACACCCAGACACAGAACAAACATTTATTTATCGTCACAATGGGCGTAAATAAGTCTAAGTCAAAGTATAACAAAATAAGTCATGATCGGATCCTGTCATGCCGTACTTCTAAACTAGTAGTGACTATACTAAAAGTTTCGTTACTAACAAAAAATGTTATCACATTTTATCACTTTTCCTCACTCACCCTCAACACAAGTTTTTAGAAAATTGAACAGTGCTGCTAGGCAACCAACACCTATAAAACGATATTCGGAAAATTTCGAATTGTCGAAAACACAATTCTTCGAATCACAATTCGTCGAATCATAAATGTTTTTGATGCAAGCATATATTGTAAAACAAGCTACTGTTAATAAAGCACAGCTTGGTGAAATTTGTAATATGTCTACGCATTGCCAGTCATTGCCTGGTCAAGTTCACGTCGGAATTGTGCACTGCGGGTTTTGAAACACAAAAAAATAACTGAAGAAGAGCAAAAAAAAAAATGTTCAGTAAGCTTGCTCGTATAATAAATTACAATTTTGTAAGTTCGTTCATGAATGCGTTATCTTCACCTCTGCATCTAGATTCTTTTATAGGTATGTAATTTTACGCTTCAACACCTTTTACACAATATTTATAGGCAGTGCTGTAAAATGTAGGCAAACAAAAAGGTTTCATGCTAGTTTAGAGCAGAAACCTTAAAAATTCCCGACGTATCCACATCGATCGTTGACGTTCTTTGGACAGAGTGTCGAGTCTTTAAATCAAACGCGTTTACATATTATTTTATCGTGTGAACTTAAACTACGTTTTTCCCTTTTTTATTTGGCATGGCATTAAAATATTTACTAAGTAATATTTTACAGTATTTATTGAAAAAAACACTGAAATATATCTGGTCGTTGTCAAAAACAAGTCGAGTCATGCCTTAGTAAGATAGAGGCAATTTTAAGAGACACTTTACAATACGAAAAATCCGCTACATTTTAGCCACATAATGTCACATTCCTATACTTATTCCGCCACTTTATAAAAATACAGTAAAAAAAAAACAAATTTCAGAAAATAAAACAATGCCAAGAAAACTCTAGTTTTTATTTTTACGAAATAACGGCAGTTTCAAATATAGATACTAGATGGCGCTGTTCACATTTCACTGTGCACATTATATCATTTTCTCACACACTTGCGCTTGGGATTCGGCACTAAATGAATAAAGCACCATCATTTTTATGCATAAACACTCGGCCAAACACTATTTTTGGCAAACAAACAACGTGACACAACTCTTTCCACGTTCCCACCAAAACTCCCAACTTGAAAATATAATAGGTAAAATAATGTGTTAAAAGTCTTACATATTCCTAATTACATGTCAAAGATAGGCTCTTATTGTTATGATAGTTCACATAGGTCTAATGTTCTGATCGCGTGTCGACCTTGACATAGTTTTCAAGCATCAAGTTCAGTTCACACCAATGCAATTATTACGACTGCAAGTAAAACAAAAAAGTAGATAGAAATGTCGCTTAGAAAATTGATGCAAGCTCCTTAGTCGTATAATTGTTGCTATTCATATGCTAATTACATGTATATGAATACATCGAGGTATTTCTATGTGTGTAATTTCCGTTAGATATGTCAAGTGAAATCGTAGGACCCATTTTCTACGAAGCGCGTTATTTTTAAATATCTACAAGAAGTGGTCCAAGTTAAACATAAAAGACTTTTTAGATAATTGACGAATGAGTCCTTTATAAGGAATATTGTTGCATCTTCGATCCCATTGTTATTTCCCATCGGGTGAGATTGTAATCAAACGCATGTCTATAGGCATATCTCGAGTACTATAATCAATCTAGTCTATTAAATATATCTGGTTTATTTGGAATAAAACTTAGCCTGTCTTAATCCAGAGTGTCAGATATCTCTATGCCACATTTTATTAAAACTGGTCTAGCCGTTTGAGTGCGAAGAAGTAAGAAACTTTTGATCTTATAATACTAGGATTCAAATTAAAAAAACATGTTCACTTCAAAAGATGAAACAAAAGAACCACGCATTGTGCGTGGTTCATTTACGGGCTATAATGTCTACCTATTTTATTATTTGTGTACATATTTTCAAGGTACAGAACGAATGGCTTTGATGACAAAAGAGTCAGTTCCTCAGGGATTTTTAAACGTTTTTTATAAGCATCTATCATAAAAGCCTAGTTAAGCACATCACGAGTTCCTACTTAAAATTAAGTAAGGCTGTTCTTGCTTTGTAGTACAATCCTTTTTCCATTTATTTATACCAAAAAACAGAGAAGGCTGTTTAGCTGAATTAATGCAAACCCTTTCTATTCATGTAATTGTACGAAGTAAGCACCTACTTACGCAAAACGTACATACGCGAAGCTGTAAGCCTTTCGGTATCTAAGGCACAAAAAAGATTGATCACAAGCAAAAGACGCATTAACTTTGTAAGAGAGAGCTCAATTACGAATCCTAAGAACGAGCCGTACTCAATCCTAAGTCCTGCGCCCCACTGGACTTTTGTGATGTATGAAAAACCATTATAAAATCCCTGAAGGCTTGGCTCATTCGTCAACCTTTCAATCATTAATCTTTAAACCGCTTTATATAAATATATTGGTATATATAATAAGGTATATGTTTTTCTCTAATTTGTGACAGCCTTGAGCACACAATTTTAGATTATATATTGAGTGCAAAGTCCAATTAACAATAGCAATCAAAAAATGCTGGGCATCCTTTCGAAGGTGCGACGGTACTTCACGCCGGAACAGTTGCTAACCTATAGGTACTATAAGGCGCAAGTAAAGTCGTGTAGGGAGTACTGCTCTCACCTACTGCAGCTACTGCAGTACTGCTACTGCAGCTAGCGAAATTACTGGGCTGTTGAGACTAACCATCTAGCCTCAAAGTAATGAGTGCCAAAGCAGCAATGCCCTGGACGTTGTTTTGTTACTCAAAGTTCTGTGTATCGCTGCAATGGTCATGGGCAGGCGTTATCTCTTAACATCAGGAGAGCGCCTCGATCGTCTCATTACTTTTACATTAAAAAAAAAAAAGACCTATGGGATGGCAATGCCTAGTATCAGCTTTGAGGCTCTGGAGCCGATCGAGAGACACGCTAGGAGGCTATTCTCAGTTACAAAGCCTTCAGCACCGACGCAAAGTCGCGTGTTTATCTGTCTTCTATTGCATACATTTCGGAAAGTGCACCTTGGAATTGCATAATTTGGTTCCACCAGTCCATTTCCATTACCAAACGGTTAGACAGACATGGCCTAAGCATTATCCAGACATGTTGGACATTCCCCACGTAACGACTAAAAGATTCGATTCCACGTTCTTCATATAAATAAATAAATATCGTAGGACAATACACACAGCGCCATCTGACCCCAAACTAAGCAGAGCTTGTGTGATGGAAGTCAGATAACTGATAGAATACATCTATACTTTTTTTTTTGTAAATACAAATAAAACTCATAATACATACAGAACAAACATTTGTTGATACATAAAATGTTTGTCCTGAGCGGGAATCGAACCCACACCCTTCAGCTCTTAAGGCAGATATGCTACCAATGAGCCAACAGGGCTGTCAATATGCACAGCGAGGATGTGGAACTCTCTGCCGGCGTCTGTTTTTCCCGCGAGGTACAATTTGGGTGTCTTCAAATCTAGAGTAGGTAAACAGGTTTTTCTAGGTAAGCGTGCTTCATCTTAGACTGCATCCTGATTAACATTAGGCAGGGCGTAATCAAAAGCGATATAAACATACTTGGTTGAATAAGTCAAATAAATACACTGTGTAACTACAAATACATTTATAAATGTTTGTATACTATGTTTTTGTCATAAATAAAGTGTTGTCTGTTTCTTATATCCTGTGAAGTAGTCACTGAATTTGCGAAGGTATATACTTCAACTATTATAGCCTCATAAGTGCTTATTGATTGATGTGACAACGTAAATAAATAAATAAATATCGTAGGACATTACACACAGCGCCATCTGACGTGGTTTTTGTTATTCGATAACTGCAGCAAAGGACAAATAATTTAACTTTATGTAAGAAAATGATCAGCCCAGTTATCAGAAGTTATTATCTTGATTCTTAAGTCTTCGACCATTATTTGTTGCCAGTGATGACTTATGGCGCTGTAACGTCTCTATGTGCCTTCTTGGGAAGCTCAAAGTAGCACGACGAGCTATGGAGAGGGCTATGCTCGGAGTTTCCCTACGAGATCGAATCACAAATGAGGAGATCCGTAGACGAACCAAAGTTGCCGACATATCCCAACGGGTTAGCAAGTTGAAGTGGCAGTGGGCAGGGCACGCAGAAAAAAATTAAATTTGTGTCTGTTTGTTCGTTTGTCTGCGCATTAGTGCACGCTAATCTCAGAAACTGCATATCCAATTTAAATGCGATGCTCACTAATGTATTTTGGCAGTATACATTTAGTGTTTCAATTGTTATAATAGGTTCACAAATAAAAAAGTACAAGTTTTCAATGGAAATAATACGCGCTAATCTAGAAACGCACTTCGGTTAATTTAGCTGAAACATAATTTCAGCCTTACCGAACATCCAATTCGTTTCAAATAATAAGTTTGTTTAACCACTAGTTATAATTATGTTATGTGCTTTATGTTCTGCGCCTGGGATCAATAATCATTAGCTATCCATTACTTACCAGAGTCACCGACCAACTAACAAAATTTATTACCGCATTTAAGTTAGCGCTGTATAAACAACTAGCTGCGCCCCACGGTATTACCTGCTACATGTTTTCGGAATGAAAAGTAGCCTATGTCTTAATCCAGGGTTTTAGCTACCTTCACACCAAACTTCATTCAAATCCGTTCGGTAGTTTTTGCGTGAAAGAGTAACAGATATCCATCCATCCATCCAAACTTTCACATAACTTACGAATACAAGGGAAGTAAATATAAAAACATGAATTAGCTAAAGAAAACATTTTTTACATAAATCAACAAAAAAAAAATGAAGGTCGGATTGCTTTTTTTTTTATTTTATTAATTTGCCCCTTCGGGCAGGCTAAAGCTATAGAGCCATACTGCCTTGTCTTAAGTGTTATTTCTGCTGTATCTTAGCTATAGTTATCGTCAAAGTCGTCTTTGTCAAGTCCAGTTCGTGTCAGTTAATTCCAGTCATGCTTTAGTAAAGTACTGGCAACTTTACTATAAAGCTTCGATGGAGTTTTGGAAGCAACACGAAAACTCATGTTTCACCACATTATATCATTTTTTTTTTTTTTTTTTCGTTAATTTGCCCTTTCGGGCAGGCTAAAGCTATAAAGCCATACTGCCTCGTCTTCAGTGTTATTTCTGCTGTATCTTAACTATGGTTATCGTCAAAGTCGTCTTAGTCAAGATCAATTCGTGTCAGTTCGTGCCAGTCATACTTTAGTAAAGTAGTGGCAACTTTACTATAAAGCTTCGATGGAGTTTTGGAAGCAACACGAAAACTCATGTTTCACCACATTATATCATTTTCCCACACTCGCGCTTGTAATTCGGCACTTTATGAGTAAAACACCACCATTTTTATGCATAAACACTCGACAAAACACTAGTTTTGGAAAAAAATACAACGAAGCGACACGACTCTTCCCGCGTTCCCGCCAAAACTCCCCACATTATATCAGGTCGGATTGCTGCTTTTCCGCCAATTTTTTTTTCTGTAGCCGGCCAGCTCTTCCTCTATTCTTCTTCTTTGATTTTGGCGTCGCATTTTGAGCATTTGCCAGTGTCAGGTGTTTTATATTTTCAAATTTCACAAGTTAAATAAGTTGCCTTGTAGCTATAGTTATAATCGAAGTCCAGTCTTAGTCAAGTCAATTCCGTGTCAGTCAAGTCCAGTTATGCTATAGTAAAGTAGTGGCGACTTTACTTTAAGCTTCGATAGAGTTTTGGAAGCAACACGAAAAGTCATGTTTCACCACATTATATCATTTTTTTTTTTTTTTTCGTTAATTTGCCCTTTCGGGCAGGCTAAAGCTATAAAGCCATACTGCCTCGTCTTCAGTGTTATTTCTGCTGTATCTTAACTATGGTTATCGTCAAAGTCGTCTTAGTCAAGTCCAATTCGTGTCAGTTCGTGCCAGTCATACTTTAGTAAAGTAGTGGCAACTTTACTATAAAGCTTCGATGGAGTTTTGGAAGCAACACGAAAACTCATGTTTCACCACATTATATCATTTTCCCACACTCGCGCTTGTAATTCGGCACTTTATGAGTAAAACACCACCATTTTTATGCATAAACACTCGACAAAACACTAGTTTTGGAAAAAAATACAACGAAGCGACACGACTCTTCCCGCGTTCCCGCCAAAACTCCCCACATTATATCAGGTCGGATTGCTGCTTTTCCGCCAATTTTTTTTTCTGTAGCCGGCCAGCTCTTCCTCTATTCTTCTTCTTTGATTTTGGCGTCGCATTTTGAGCATTTGCCAGTGTCAGGTGTTTTATATTTTCAAATTTCACAAGTTAAATAAGTTGCCTTGTAGCTATAGTTATAATCGAAGTCCAGTCTTAGTCAAGTCAATTCCGTGTCAGTCAAGTCCAGTTATGCTATAGTAAAGTAGTGGCGACTTTACTGTAAGTTTCTATAGAGTTTTGGAAGCAACACGAAAAATTATTAATTTATTTACTATTATTTTAAATTATATTTAACCACATTATATCATTTTCCCACACTCGAGCTTCTAATTCGGCTCTTTGTGAATAAAACATCGCCATTTTTATGCATAAACACTCGATAAAACACAAGTTTTGAAAAAAATAAAACGAGGCGATACGACTCTTTTCGCGTTCCTGCAAAAAAACTCTCTTCAGCCATTGTTTTTTATTTTCATTAATGGTAAATATTTTGCCTAAACCTATGTTTTTTAAAGGAATGATTGAAAGTAAATTATAATAAAGTCATTTAAAAAATAATAATTTCAATATTACATTTTTTTATTTTTTTTTATAGTAGATAGGCTTGCGTTTACATCGCGCTGTAATTGAGTGGCTGTATTTAAAATTGGAACATGGTTCAACAGAAATGAAAAAACGACTAATTTTTTTGTAATTTGTCACTTGTCAGTTGAAAGCGATTCTCCCTAGGGCGGCAAAGTATTACTTTCAGCCCAGACAACCTCAGACCTACTTTCCGAGTACGAGTAATGAAAATTAATTTAACGCTATATAAATGATCCCATTTGCTCAAAATCAGTAAATAATATGTTTCAGAAGTCAATAAAAAGTTTCTCACTATATCTTACTCAAAAAGAAAATTCTATTACGTTATGCAGATATACAAAGTAAAAGTAAATTTGAAGTGTTAGAAAGTTGTTCAACGCGTGTGTTATGCTAACCCAAAGCATATTATAAGCTACATACAAACTTTTCTCATTCGTTTCCATCAAATCAAATTCGAAATTTTTGTTCCAAAAAAATATGTGGGTACTTACACATTTCCGGTTCCTGTTAAACTTTTAACGGAATAACTGCAATTTACAGAAACTTCCAATCGTAAAATTGGATTACTTTCTAAAAACACGCAAAAAGTTACTTTGAGATGTTTAAACGCACTGCAATGTTTTTTTATTACTTTTCTTTGCTACACGGATTTAAACAACAATTTATGTTTGGAATAGTTGCTTAATTTTGAATACATTTAAAAAAAATAGACTCTTTTATAATTAATTGATTTTTAAGTAAAAATTAAAGAAATTTTAATCTAGTTTTAAGTAAAAACACGGTATAAATTATGCCAATGAATTGTAATATAATTCAAAACTTGTCTTTTTAAGTACTGGTGTATAAAAATAGTGACGTTTTAATAATAAAGTACCTAAATACGTCCATGAGTGTAGGAAAGTGATAGGTATAATATTGTTGTGAAATATGTCTTAGTAAAAAACAAAAAAATCGAAGCGTCTAGTAAAATTACTACTACTGTACTAAAGCATGACTAGACTTTATTTTGACTTACGTTTAAGGGCTTAATTTTTTGTCATAAATCTGTAAATTTAAAAATATCAAAATACTTGACACTGGCAAAATGCACAAAGTACTAACCTCTCCTCTTTTTGTAATGTAAAATTGTAAAAAAAAAAAAAAAAATTGTAACTAAAGTTGACAAAGGTCACGGACCCCAGCATCTGTGGAGCGCATAATAATAATAATAAAAAAAAAAAAAAAAATGCACAAAGAGCGATAAAAATAAAGAAAAAAAACATATTTTTATGATTGACAGGCTAGGTGCTTGACCACTGCTCACCTGATGTTAAGTTGGTCGTTAGACGATGTTGTCGAAGGTAATAAATACACCTAGCTTAGAATAATACTGGCTTTAAAGTAACCAATTGTGAATTCGAGACTTCATAAAACATTCATTAAAATCGGTCCAGCCGTTTAGTTAATTAAGACGATAGACGTATATCTAAACGAGAATGGAAACCGTATTAAAATCCGAATCGTATGACATGCAGACATATGAAGATAGCGATTTTATTTTATACTATTTAGAGGTGAATAGTTCTTCGCTTCGAGTCTGGTCTTAGTTTTGGGATAAATAGCGCTGCATAAAATTTCCTCCAACTTCTTTTCTTTTTCCTTTCTAGTTACATTAAATATAATAAATAAATATCGTAGAGCATTTCACACAGCGCACTCTAGCACCAAACTAAGTAGAGGTTGTGCTATAGGAACCAGATAACTGATAGACCACTTTTAGACTTTTTTGGAAATACATACTTATAATACATACAGTATATACCCAGAAACAGAACAAACATTTATCGCCACATCATATTCTACCAAATGAACTATTCTACTTAATATTCTTGTAATAAATAAAATCATTTCTGCTCGAAATTCCTATCTTCATCAGGCCCGAGTATTATTATACGGTAATAGAGAAGGAAAAATTAGATCGCTTTCTTGCTATACTTAGCGAAAATACAGTTCCCAAATCCGACCAAATTACAGCAATAAGGCTCATACGTAGTACCGAAGGAATTTCTTGCTTAGAACATTAATTTTCCTTCTACACAGTTCTGCTAGAGGCACATACCGGTTAAATGGCTGCCGTCAAAGTGACTAATGTGATTAAAGTAATGGGAGTGCTTTTATTTCTTTATAGCATGATTTTTTTACTATTTCAGCTTTTTTTTTTCTTTCGTCTTGCCACCGCACACTGTGAATTCTGCCAGTTTCAATGTTTCTATATTTTGTGTGAAGCTTTCAGCTTCTTTATCGCCTTCTCTTGCAAGTCACGCTTAACATCTATAGTTACAGTCAAAGCCCAGTCTTGTTCATTTGGTCAAGTCTAGTCAAGTACAGTCATGCGACATAGTAAAGTAGTGGCGATTTTTCTATAAGCATCGCTGGAGTTTTGGAAGCAACACGAAATGTCATGTTTCACCACATTGTATTATTTTCCCACACTCAAGCTTGTAATTCGGCACTTTATGTATAAAACACAACTAATTTTGTACATAAACCCTCGAAACTTGTTTTGGAAAAAAATTTTATGGTGCAACATTACTTTTTCTGTATTCCTGCCAAAACTCAAAAACTATTTCACCTTACTTGGCTTTTGTTTCTGCTCTACAACTATTTAGTTATAATAAACTTGTTAAAAAGTTTTAACTATTGTTTCATGAGGGACGGAACGAATTTCCTATGGCTAATTAGTGAAAACATTTGGTAGTCAAGTAAATCAAATCGTCCACTTACAACGACAGTGTGACATCTCGAATTATACGATTTTTCGTTTTACTGATGTTCTGAATCGCGTTCTATTATTTTCAAAAAAACGGAACATTTTTTCTACAATAAACCAGAAAGAAAAGAGCGAATATACAAAATATCACGATATAGTGCTGTCTCGTTTGATGAACTTGTTGGCTTCGACACAGTGACAGTTCAGTTTTCAACTAAACTGCCTGTTCTCAGTTTTCATGAAAAACGTGACATCACGAGGATACCACGCATTAAATGTCAATAGTTATACACTTCATCTACAACGTGACCACCATGTGAACTTACTTTTTTTTTGGGAACGTGATAACTGCTCCTTTTTTCAAAGACTATAATAAAGTTAATTTACTTCCAAATGTGTTTCTTCTTTTTGATATTTCATTTCAATATTAGTTATACTATAATCACTTCATACACAATAAAGCTATATTGACAACAATTTAAGAGTTATGCTCATTTAAAAGTTTAAAAGCAGTTTTCTGTAAAATTATGGGTTTTGAGATGTCGCACTGTCGTCGCAAGTGGACGAAATGTATAAGCTATTGATTTTATTATAAACCATTCTTATTAGAAAAGCTACGATGAAAACGATTTCATAAATTTGCAAATTAAATATTGGATGGTTTATACTAAGTGATTTTTTCGCTGCAAAAAATATTTTCTTAGAAACGATTTTTGGGCAAATAATAAAAACCCATTAAGCTCTCGTTAAGTTTAAGAAAAGTATTAATTATAACCAATTTTTTCCTTACTTAAAGTTGTGTACGGGGCTATAAGGTTGGGGTACTCTAAGCCGAAAGGGCACCATTGTATCATTTAATAGAATAACTTTTTTTATGTTCACAACTTACTCTGAGATCAGTTGTTCCATACATTTAGTGAAAAAATCGACAAGTTTGCTATGAAACTTCTGATATTTTTTTCACTATTTCTGAGTTATGCCCATAGTAAAAAAAAACTTATGATAAGTACAATAACTACCTTTCGTTGTATCGTACTCCGTAAGCTTATAACCCTAACGTTACGTTGTGTGTGTGGATTTATGACAGCACTATAAATCCACACACACAAAAAAAAATCAAATCATAAATGTATGAATTTTTGTATTAACCCACCCCGGTTTTGTACGAGTGCTATTTGTTTGTTGGCTTGATTACGAAGCATAGAATTTGTCTATAACAAAAGTTTAGATAATTCCATTCCAGGCTAGATGTGTTTACCATCTTGGACCAGATTCCCACCCGGAACAAAACATTTGTGGTATAAACAAATTAGATTAATAATGTTTGTTCTGTATCTGGGTGTACTGTATATATTATAAGTATGTATTTACACAAAAAAAAGTTTTTAAGTATTCTATCTGACTTCCATAGTACAAACTTTACTTAGTTCGGGTTCAGATGGCGCTGTGTGTAACATTCTACGTTATTTATTTATATCGTCACTTAACGTCCCTTTAAAACAAAAAAAAAAGAATTTTCTAAATCGGTACAGGCGTCTTCGAGTACTAATACATACATTCCGACGAATTGAGAACCTCATCCTTTTTTGAAGTCGTTTAAATAGACGTGGAAGGCAACATTATAACACTATTTAGAGATTAGTGATGTCCTATAGGGCTCTTTGTAGCACAAATTCAGAATTGTTGTTTGCAATAAAATAACTATGACGATGCAATCTAAGCAATTCGTATCGAAGCAATTTGAATATCAGATATTGTCGTACAATACGATTCGGTATTCTGAATCTGGAATACAATCTAGGTTATTATTGAGGGAGCTATTTCTGAGTGTAACTTTACGTGTTATGAAATTCCATTTCAAGAATTTCACTGAAAGCCAAGATGCTGAGTAATGTATATATGTAGGTATTTGTGTTTTGTAAACATTTTCACAAATGGAAAAGTTTTTGCAAAATATACTCGTAGAACGAGTAGAATACATACAGTAAGTTTTCTAACTTTCGGGATTTTGGACATCCTGAACATTTGGAAACTGGAACTGAACGCACAGAATACTATAAATTATTTTCTTACCTAATTTTATTAGTTTACTAGCTGCGCCACTCAGTATTACCCGCTACATGTTTTCGGGATTAAAAGTAACCTATGTATTAATTCAGGGTGTCAGCTACTTCCATACCAATTCAAAATTGGTCCAGCTGTCTAAATGTGAATAAGTAAACAACACAACACACACAAACACACTCACAATTACGCATTTATGATATTGTGCGGCACTGTTGGTAGTATATCTATCTGCTTTGTGGGTTCGATTCCCACCTAGGCCAGACAGAATGTATGTTCTGTGTTTGGGTGTTTTGTATGTATAATTTTTTTCAAATGTAAAGGTAATGAGACTAACGATACGCTTTCCGCATGTCCATGACTTGGAAATAATACAATGCGGCAACATAATTGATCTGTGTTTTCGGCGGAACTTTAATTGAGATTCATTATTATATCAGCCCATTTTGCCCACTGCTGGGCAAAGGCCTCTCTTCCTCCCTTCCTGGGTGTTTGGTGCTATTGAGGTCCATTCCTTGTTGTGAGCATTGAGCTCATCTTTCCACTGACTTCTAGGGCGGCCTGGTGGCCGTTACTATATCGCCATCTACTACAGTAGCGAAATTTAATTAAATATTCATTTTCTATATTTCTAAATTAGCAGCTCGCCTCGGCGTCGCAAGGGAAAACAAAACTCGATTAACAATATAAATTTATCGATCCAGTAGTCTTTATAAGATGTAGATGACAACTGTAATAGTTAAACATATTGTGATATTGCGGATTTATTTGTAGCTATCAATTTGCTCTATAAAACGCCACTTTATTATATTGTCAATAGTTTTCACTGCCCATTTGATGAAGGGTCCAAGGCCCATGCTAAGTAAGGATTTTTTCAAATTTTTCACAGATTGGGTTACATTATTGAATTTTCCATACGGATCACCATCACGGATAATGTAGCATTCTAATAATGAAAGAATTATTAAGATCGGTTTAGTAGTTTCGGAGCCTATTCAATACATACAAACAGTCAAATCTTTCCTCTTTATAATAGTATAGATAGATAATAAAATGAGTTAGACAACATTGTCAAGTTTTATAGTTTTGGACGTAAGTTACATTGTCAGTTAATGTAATTTTGTATCACGAACTTCCAACAACGGTAGCAATTACATTATACTTCCTAACAAGATCAGGAACGTTCAGAATTCAAAACACTAGAGTACTTTAACAATTTCTATTCAAATATCTTCGTCTCGATTCATCCTCGTATTCTGCGATTGGTATACCTACTAGTATGTACATACTAACGAATAATGTATCCAAATATTATGTCAAGAAATGTAATATTACAAATACAAGGTTTATCTTCTTCTTTGTGTTTAGCGTCGCACTTTGTGCATTTACCAGTGTAATACCAAATATCATACAATTCCGTTCAACCGTTTTTTTTTTGTTCTTGAGTAACAAAAAAACAAACATGCAAACTTCCACATTTAAAATTTCAATTATTAGGATTTCGTAGGTTTTCTTTTGATTTAGTATTTAGTAGCGATGATAGCTCAGTGGTTAGCGCGGTAGGTTCGCATGCCGAAGGGCGTGGGTTCAAACCCCAACAATGAGCTTGAGCTGCCGGTGAAGGAAAACATCGTGAGGAAACCATAGCATGGTGGTAGGGTACTTTCTGGTACTCGGCTGGCTAGCTACCACCCTCAAGTTGTAAATCTGTCGCCAAGCATCGAACGGTGTGTTCCGGCAGCCTCTCTTTAGAGCCTGTTCCATTCCAGGCTAGGTGTGCTTTACCATCTTCGACTACACCTTCACTTAACATCAGGTGAGCTGTAGTCAAACACCTAGACTGTCAACAATAAAAAAAAAAAAATTAAACTTGACGTTTTCGCAATATGATATTTTTGTCACGTTTTTTAGCAATAATAGTTTTCTGTTATACAAGACTGCAAAGTTGCTTTTTAACCGCGTGCTTAATTTTGATGACCGAAGGATTCTAAAATTTAATGGTTAGCCTTAAAAATACTCTTTCCGAGATAGAGGGATGAAAAGTATATTTTAGGACATCTGTGATTTGATAGACTTCAGAAATTATCTATAAATAGTTTTCAAAACAAATTTCAATTGATACTTGAAATCCAATCAAACTTGATCGTAAATTTTAATTAATTTAGTTGACTTGAAAAGCAAAGGGTAAATTGGATTCTATTGATATCAATTGGAATTTTTCAACATTCGTACAGGTTAAATTAGGACTTTAAGGGTATGTGATGCAGAGACAAATCAATGTTCATGGACAGGCATCATCTCTTACCTTGAGTGACTCGAGACTTGTAACATTGGTGTTATCAATAAAATTTGCATTTGTACCATAAGATAGCGTTTCCTTCGTCTCATTACTTTTACATAATATAAAGATTGCTTGCAAAAAGTTGTCTGTCTGTCTGTCTGACACCAGGCTGTATCTCATGAACCGTGATAGTTAGAAAGTTGAAATTTTCACAGATGATGTATTACTGTTAAACAACTGATAGAATAATTAAATACTTTTTTTTAGATTTGAAGACACCCATATTATATCTAATAGGGATGTACCTTACAGCTATAAAACACTCAGAGTATGGAATGGAAACTGGTTGTCAAGTAAGGCTACCGGATCATACCGTTTTGTGCTTGATGGATAATTTCCAACTTGAGGGTAGTAGCTAGCCGGCCGGACACTAGAAAGTACTCTACTATCATAAAGCGCAAAGTTCGAACGTTTTAAATAAATTAATATCATAGGGCATTACACACAGCGCCATCTGTCCCCAAACTAAACAAAGCTTGTGCTACGGAAGACAGATAACTGATAGGATACTTAAATAGGTTTTTTTTGTAAATACATACGAAAAAAAATGTTTTACTTTGTTCTCATATCCTGCTGATATTAACTGTATATGCCCATGACCCTGTTAAATACAACCCTTGTTACTCTACTTATCTGTGTTTGAAGGGTAAATCCAATTGGTCTCTTTGTATGAAGGGTTGACGTGTTTGAAGGCGTGGGCTATGGGTATAGCTTCAAGCAATTTCGGACATGATTTCTTAAATCGTTGTTAAGCTTTCAATACAACGTGACGTAGGATTGGACGCGTGTTTTTTCATTTAAAAATGATCCAATTTAGTATTGATTACTAAATTAATTTATGCTTTAACTTTAACTTTAGGTCCGTGGGGGCCGGCCGCTCTCGAACTGTATCGGGACCTGGCTAAACGTCTAGAGGAGGCTTCAGGTGACCAGAATGCTGGTATCTACTTTGGTCAAAAGCTAAGCATTGCCATCCAGCGTAGCAATGTTGCCAGCATTCTGGCCACATATCCCTCCTCTGACGGTTTTTTAGACTAAGTTTTTTGTATACATTTTGTAAATAGGTAGTATAATTTAAGGTATTTTTTGTTTTGTTTATTATAATATTTATGCTTGACTTGTCTGTGACTTGTTAGCTGTCGTGTTTTGAATTATTAGGGTATTTGATGTCTTAGTTAGCATTAATTAATAACTAATTAATAGGGTCTAGTTGAGCACTAGTTCTAGCTGGAATCTTAATGAGCATAACTTTTAACTCAGTGTTTATGCTTATACGGTTTTTTTTTATAAATAAATAAAAATAAATATCGTAGGACATTACACACAACGCCATCTAACCCCAAACTAAGTAAAGCTTCTACTTTGGCTGTAGATAGAATACTTAAATACTTTTTTTTGTAAATACATACAGTACACAGATCAAACATTTGTTTAATACCACAAACTGCTTGCCCTAAGTGAGAATCGAAACCGCGCCTTACAGCTCTTCAGGCAGATATATACTACCAATTAGCCAACAGGGCTTATAATATGACTATTTACGGGGTAGTTAATATTTACTGCTTTTACTTTTTGTAGCGATGATAGCTCAGTAGTTAGCGTGGTCAGTTTGCACGCCGAAGGGTTTGGCTTCAAACCCTAACAATGAGCTTAAGTGGCAAGAAACACATGGTGAGGAAACCATAGCATGACATGGAACTGGCTCTCAAGTGAGGCTGCCCGAATGCACCGCTAGGTATTTGGCGAGATATTTTTAACTTGAAAGTGGCAGCCAGCCAGCCGAGTACTATAATGTACCCTACCACCTACTGTATGCTGTTTTAACTATGATTGAGAATTAATCAATTTATCATGAAACACTTGAGAACTACCGAAATTCTTCATACTGACAAAATGTACAAAGTACGATGACAAAAACAAAGAAAAACATCCCTTCTCTCTGAGAAACTTATCCTGTAATTTTCTAAAAGCGTTTTTTAAACAATAGCTGAAACTACATTTCGTCTCGTCGTCGTCTAATGCAATGCTAAGATTTCCCATTCGCTTTCCAAGAATCACACTTAGTCTAGCTTGGCATGCATTTTGGCTATTTCATTTACCATTAGACTGGGAGCCAAAGCATTTTAATTTCAAGGAAGAACTTGAAATCTAACTACTCCATTCCAGGCTAGGTGTGCTTTACCATCTTCGACCATACCTTCACTTAACATCAGGTGAGCTGTGGTCAAACACCTAGCCTGACAACCATAAAAAAAAAAAAACATCGCTTCTGATTGTATACTCAGATTTACTTACGTAAAGTTTGATACTTTCATTTACCGGTATACTTTTTTTTTTTTTTTTACACACTTATTTACCACTATACTTTTTAAACACTTATTTATTGCTATACTTTTTATACACTTATTTATTGATTTACTTTTTATAAATTTTTTATTTACTAATCTATTTTGTATTCTATTATTTACTAATGTACTTTTTACTTATTTACTGATATAATTTTTACACTTGTAGTTTTAGGAGTTGCAGCTCCCAAACGCCTTTGTTTGTTTTTACATTGTTATCGTCAGTAGAGCGGAAGTTTCATCGCAAGATGTCAGAGGTCACGAGATTGTGAAATCTCTAATGCCTTCTTCTCCGGTACCTCTGGCTAAAGAATTGTAGGTGCATTCAAACTTTGTGAATGCACAGTTTGTTTGCCTTTCTCGACTTCCAATTTACTTTTAACTAGCGAAACGGGAGAAAGCTTTCTGTTGGAGTTTTCTCCCTCGAGGTGAAAGTGAACAAAAAATTAGGTGAAAATTATTTTTGTGTTTGCTAAAAACACAAAAATAATTAATCAAAAAGGCGTGCTTTACCATCTTTGACCACACCTTCAGTTAACATCAGGTGAGCTGTGCTCAAACATCTAGCCTGTTAACCATTAAAAATATAAAAAAATATTGATCTATTAAGAGTTTCCCCAAAGTCATAAGTAGTACAGTATTTCGTTGTTACCTCTAGCTACTTAGAATAAGTTGCATAACATACGAGTAAAATTGTCATTTTCACAAAATTGCAAAAGATTCAATAAAACATAGAAACATAATTTTCAAGACTTAATTTTCGGTATAACGATTTTAATTAACAACATGATCGTTTTTCAAATATCGTATCAAAACTTTCTTCCCTACTGTTACCGCCTTAGCAATGTAATTAAGTCTCAGAACATTTATTACGTTCAAAGAGACAGTGCTATAGCTTTCTGCATCCGACTAAGTAAAAACGGGGTTATGGTTTCAGATGTTTATGTTCTCTTGTGTATCTCCTACACTATCATCATTAGTTTTGGCGTGTTTTTTTTTAATGTAAAAGTAATGAGACAAACGATGCGGTCCCCTGATGGTAAGAGATAACGCATGCCCATGACCATTGCAGCAATACACAGAACTTTGAGTAGCAAACAAAGTCCGGGGCATCGCTGCTTTGGCACTCACTACTTTAAGACTTTCGATGGATAGTCTCAACAGCCCAGTAATTTCACTAGTCACCTTCAAACCGGAACAGTAATGTTTACACACTACTGCTTGGCAGTAGAACATTCTATCTATCACACTATATCTATATAATATATCTATGTTTATCTATAACACTGGCGTTGCCACGTTGGATGGCAATGGCCAACTTTTGCACCAACAAATTGGAACAGTCTCACTGTTCTTTTGCCTCATTCAGCGCCTCAACTCATGAACCAAATCCCTGGCCGTGGCCCCCCAACAAGCCACGATTTCTGATAATAAGCACAAAAAAAAACAATGTCAACACCGAGTATTTCTGTTTTGATGTAAATACGTTATTAAATTTGCTTCCATAAAATACTTTTAAAAAAATCAGATAATAATAAAATTGGAGGATATTAACTAATAATAAAAATAAAACATATAGCAGAAACATCAAACTGAGATGTAACCAACGTCTGTTTCTTATGTTATCTATCGTTTTTTCTATTCTTGGTTGCCTGGTAGATATCGCTCTTAGTGATAAGGCCGCCACTTGTGGCACAAGTTCATAAGGTTCTTTCGTTCTCTGTACTTTTTCTGTTTATGGTGTGCACAATAAAGAGTTCTATCTATCCATTTACATATCTACATCAAAAATTTTACTCCATTCGATAGCTAAAAGATCAAAGAATTGGTTTCTTGAAAGATAGAAATTCGAAAGACCTATTTGTGTTTAAAATGCACATGTATTTACGTAGACATGGCCGTGTATAAGATATAGCCACACCCAGATTTCTTATATATATCTCATGTTACGCCTTATTGACAAATTATTGCAATCTCAAATACTGTTTCCATCGCAACTCGGTTCCTTTATTGCTTCCTGCCATTAATCCACAGTTAAATGGAGGATTAGTTAAATCTGCGCTTTGTCTTCTTCTCATTAAACTGTAATCGTGATCTCAGTTAAACCTTTGATTAAAAACTTCAATTCGGAAAACACTACCGAGTTAATCTAACTTTTGAACGGGTCAATAATAACATAGACCTAATTAAAATATAATTTACACATCATTGTATATACAACTTGATAAGTTATATATAATTATAATGTACGTAATTAGTCAGTTAGTAGCCGTGTTAGGATATCATGTTACGGCTGCAACTACGATTCCATTGTCGTGTTGTCAATTGTAATCATCTCCACAACCAAACTCAATGCCATGGTTCCTTCATCATGTTTTCATTTACCGGTAGAATAAGCTCAGTTGTTAGGGTGGAACCCATGACGTCTTCCAATGTGATCCCACCACACTGTCATCATCATCATCAGCCCTTCGCTGTCCACTGCTGGACGTAGGCCTCTCCCAATGCACGCCACTGACCACACTAACCACTAACCACTGATCATATCGTCACTTCAAGTATATTCATTAAGAGCGCGCCTAGTGCCAGAAAAAAATCGGATTCCTCACGATGTAATGCGAAAAAACATGATCGAGAATTGCATGATTTGAAATCCGAGATATATTAGAGACCGAGTTTTATTTAATTACTCAAAACTTTTACATTAAATTAAAAAAAGTAATTGGTAACTTTACTAACAAATAAGTTTAGCTATTTTATTCATAAAAAATAATGTGGGGTCAAGGGTCTACGCTGATAATTTTGAGTAATTAAAATAGGTTTTTTTCTGCGGCATTTGTAGTTTTTTTTTGTAAAAACTCCCGACCTATTTTCAAAACTCTATCCGGCTATTGTACTTCTTTAGGATTATATCAATACTCTAATATTTTTTTTGTTGTAATAGGTATTTTATGTTTTTTGTAGCGATGATAGCTCAGTGGTTAGCGCGGTCGGTTCTCATGCTGAAGGGCGTGGATTCAAACCCCAACAATGAGCTTGAGATGCCGGTGAAGGAAAACATCGTGAGGAAACCATAGCATGGTGGTAGGCTACTTTAGTACTCGGCTGGCTAGCTACCACCCTGAAGTTGAAAAATCTGTCGCCAAGCATCTAACGGTGTGTTCCGGCAGCCTCACTTGAGAGCCAGTTCCATTACAGGACAGATGTGCTTTACCATCTTCGACCACACTTTCACTTAACATCAAGTGAGTTGCAGTCAAACACCTAGCCTGTCAGCTATAAAAAAAAGAGAGAGTGGCATCGAAAATATCCCTTTTTTCATTTTTCTAGCAGACACACGCGCTCTTGGATCACTAAAAGTTGTTTCAAATCATTGTTCTATTATAGTTATCGAGATTTGGCTTTGAAACTAATCACACGATATTACTTTTAGATATTATTGAGAAACGTTAACCTGTTTATTGTGTAATCAATATAACAAAGGGTATTCTCGCACAAAGCTTGTTAATTGTGTACGAGCTTGCTCAGTATTACTTGCTGGATCAACACAATTCCGAGTCTTTAAACAAAACATACCTCTCCTTAACCAATTAAGCAACAACACAGGAAAACACACATGGAATAAGTATTTTCCCAAATTCGTATATCTTTACCTGAAAATACGTTTCAACTTCATTTCACAAACGGTTGAACCGGGAACCTGTATTTGTAAAAAGAACGCTCAATAAAATGAGATATATACATACTTATTCAATGGGCGCCAGTCGTATGGGTAGATTTCAAAGGCTACACGATAGGGGGTTTTTTATGACTACTTATTATGACTAATTTATTTATGACTACTAGCTGCGCCCCGCGGTGTTAGTAACCGCTACATGTTTTCGGGATAAAAAGTAGTCTACGTCTATATAGGTATTACCAAATTTTATCCCAATCCGTTCTGTAGTTTTTGCGTGAAAGAGTAACGAACATACATCCATCTAAACTTACACATTTATAGTATTAGTGGGATGTGAAAATTTGGATGGATGGACAGATGGATATTACTTATGTTGTTGTTGTTGTTGTTGTTGTTGTTGTTGTTGAGTAAGTATGTATTTATAAAAAACCTGTATAGGTGTTTTAAGTGGCACAAGTTTTGCTTAGTTTGAGGCTAGATGGCGCTGTGTGTAAAGTCCTACGATATTTATTTTATGTATGACTGTAGTCAAAGGTCAACCAATTTTTTGTATGAAACAGCTGATTTATGCTTTACGATTTCAATGTTAAGCTCATTGTTAAGGTTGGTAATGACCTCTTTTCTGCTTGGTGTACACCAAGCCTATAACCTTGTAAATAATCTTATTCCTTTCTACATTTCTCCTGTAGTAAGTCTCTTACTCTAAACTAAACTCAGTAATGACTCTAGTTTGATCAGTAATTGACAACAAATAGTTAGAAATGAATATCAGCTGAATATTAAATATTAACCAAGCGATTAATTAACTTAATTCAACTTCGTGAAACTAATTTACAGAGTGAATTAACGGAGTGTTGAAAGTCATCACTTTATGACTGTAATTTTCTTCAAACCTTTCCTTTTTTAAAAAAAATTTTTTATTAATAAATAATTATACAAAAAGCGACCATTACGTAATGGTCGCGTTTTGTATAATACAATATCATTTAGTTTACGGTTTTGTCATAAAAATTTCAGCTAAGTATCGCTATAAAGCGGAAATACACACGGTATGAAATTATAGAAATGGCATGCATTTAATTATTTTTTTTCTGATTTTTTTTAGTATTTGCCCACAGTTTAGCTTATGTTAAGTGACGGTGTGGTCGAAGATGACAAAGCACACCTAGCCTGGAATGGAACTGAATTATAGGCTTAATACTGTAGTTCTATTTTACCTTTAATTTTGAAATAGATAACTATATACAAAAACAAATTAGGCAAACATCGTGAGGAAATCATAGTAGGTATATTTTTTAAAATGTAAAATGTAATGAGATGAATGAGACGCCCTCCTGATGTTAAGAGATAACGCCTGCCCATGAGCATTGCAGCAATACACATAACTTTGAATAACAAAACAAAGTCCTCATCACTGCTTTGGCGCTCATTACTTTGAGACTTTCGATGGTTAGTCTCAACAGCCCAGTAATTTTGCTAGCTGCAGTACCTTTCAAACCGAAACACAGTAATGTTTACACACTACTGCTTAACGGCAGAATAACTGGTACTGCGGCGGTACCTACATAGACGACCTCCCGCTAAGGCGATCTACCACCAAGTAAGTATGGTGGTAAGGTATTTTCTAGCACTCGGCTGGCTAGCTACCACCCTCAAGTTGAAAATCTGCCGCCAAGCATCTAACGGTGTGTTCTGGCTGCCTCACATGAAAGCCAGTTCTATTCCAGACTATGTGTGCTTTACTATCTCTGATCACATCGTCACTTAACATCTCGTGAGCTGCGGTCAAATACTTAGCTGGTCAAACATAACAAAATAATTTCAGAGGCCATCTGGCGACAAACTAACTTGACACTAGTGTGTGAGTGGCATAAAGTGTGTGTGTGTGATTGAAAAATATCAAATATCTAGTAAAATTGAAAAAACTGAAAAATATCTAGTGGCCAACCCTAGGGTTGGCCATTTTTCAATCCGAAAAATTGAATGGAATTATGAAACAATCGCCGTAAGCTGGGGACAGCTGGTAAATTATTATTATGAATTATCGAAAAGTTATAATAATATGTTTGGGGCTCCATTTTTAAACCATACATCTGAGTATTGCGTATACGAATGCCTCCACTTTTAATGCATTATCGTTCGAAAGTCAGCCGTCGTATGCGAAAAAAATACGAACGGTACTAAAATTGAGCACATGAAACTCGTAAAATACGCTTTATTTTCTCACTAGGTATTCTTGGTGCATGGTTTTATGAATTATTATATTTTTATGTCCGACTCATAAAATCGTTGGTTATTGTACGTCAACTCGGGAATTTTTATGGTGGACATTTCACTTGGACAATAGACATGCCTTATTATAGGGTTACCAACACGTGTGACGAAATTAGGTATGTAACGAAATAAAAACTTTACTGATTCCAACAAAATTCCCAAAAAAATTGTTACATAAATTGATTTCCAAAACCATTTCGAAATACTCGTATCAAAAAAACACACGAATAAATAATATAAATTAAAAAAATATGAATATTAATCAATATTAAAATCAATGATTACTTGGTGGTAGATCTCCTTAGCAGGAGGTCGCCTAGGTAGGTACTACCGCAGTACCAGATATTATTTATTCTGCCACCAAGCAGTAGCATTACTGTGTTCTGGTGTGAAGGGTACTGCAGGTAGAAAAATTACAGGGCTGTTGAGACTAACCATCCAAAGTCTCAAAGTAATGAGCTCCAAAACAGCGATGCCCTGGACTTCGTTTTGCTACTCAAAGTTCTGTGGAGCGCTGCAATAGTCATGGACAGGTGTTATCTCTTACCACCAGGAGAGCGTCGCGTTCGTCTCATTACATTTTACATGAAAAAATAAAATTAAAACAATAATTAAGGAATTAGTCATATTATTCACAACAATCAAATATAATACGCTATAAATGTACTACTATAAAAAATATTACATGGTAAAATATTAAATAAAAATATAGCCAATCGACTCTAGGAAAATAATCTTCATTTCAGATTTCCTATCCTTTATTTTACTAAACCCACTATTTTGTAATTAACTTTTTTTTTATAGTACATAGGCTTGCGTTTGACCGCCATCCCGCCTGATGTTAAGCGAAAATGCGGTCTATGGTGGAGCACGCTCGCCTAGAAGAAACAGATTCACTCGCGACTTGAAGGTATGGGTACCTTCAAGTCGCGAGTGAATAGACAAGATCGCGAGACTATATTCATTGGGGAACACCCACTCGGGTAGCAGATTCCAATGTCTAGCGGTACGCATGAAAAAGGTGGAATCAAACCGCTTAGTTCGAGCTTTTGGAACATCAACCATGAAGCGGTGACGCTTTTTAAAGCTCCTGGCTGTCCGATGGTAGAATGGGCAAGGTGGAATTAGACTACTGCTATAACGGAACCCATCGATGTCGAAAAATTATCCACAAAAAAGGGGATTCCTGGTTATTATTCTACCCGTAGGCATTTACCTAAACCTATTCCGTCGCAATTTCATTCATAAATCACGCGGCAAGCTCGTGCATCTGGATCGGAAAACCTCGGTCGTGATAGTGCGATAGAGAAAGCAAATGTTCTTGCAATATTTCAACGAAAGCCGCCATTGCCTACCCCCAGCTGGTCCGGTGACAGTATTCTTTTGTAGTAAATGAGTGCTATGCCCATAACTTTAGGCAGGATTTTCAAAATTTTTGACTAGTAACAACTTTGGCATTATGAAGTAAACACAAATTCTGATTGCACATTTACGATGCCTTCCTCGGTCTGTATTACCCATTAAAAATGTTCTAGTAATAAAAAAATAGAGGTGTATAGTTTTTATGAAAAAAAAAATACACACATAACACAACACATATTTTATATACATATACTCACATAAATATTTATTCTTAGTATACTTAAGAGTTTCATAAAGTAGTAAAAGTTATTCTAATTATGAGTAGGTACAATGACCTCCTTTCGGCTTAGTAAAGCCAAAGTTTATAACCTTGTAAAGTACTAGCTATGGCAGCCGTGTTATGACCTGACTGTCAATGTGAAGGTTGGACTCGCACGATACGCACTTTGTACCATAATTATTGTAGCGGTGCCCAGAATTTTCAAGTTAAAAAACAAAGTAGAGGGTTTTACTGCTTTGTACATTTGCTGGTTAGCCTTAAAAGCTTTGTAATTTCGTTGGCTGCAGTAGGTACCTCTCATACCGGAACTGCTTGGTGACTGAATATTTGATACTGCGGTGTTACCCACTTAGACGACTTCATACTTTTTTCTTAACCTTTTAAGAAGTTGTTTTATGACGTTTTTTTTATAGAGAGGCTAGGTCTTTGACCACAGTTCACCTGATATTAAGTGACGGTGTGGTCGAAGATGGGAAAGCACACTTAGCTTGGGATGGAACTGGCTTTCAAGTGAGGCTGCCGGAACACACCGTTAGATGCTTGGCGGCGGATTTTCAACTTGAGAGTGGTAGCTAGCCAGCCGAGTACTAGAAAGTACCCTACCACCATGCTATGGTTTCCTCACGATGTTTTCCTTCATCGGCAGCTTCAGCTCATTGTTGGAGTTTGACCCCACGCCCTTCAGCATGCGAACCGACCGCGCTAACCATTGAACTATCATCGCTACAAATCGATTATTTAAAAATGAGATATTACTAGTAAGTTTTTTTTTAATTGTCATTTAATCATAATGACATATTGTGATAATGATATTTTCATTAAATTGACATAATGTTAAGATTTTGATAATGTTATTTGTGAATGGAAAATATTTGCATTTGTACCGAGTTCAAACTTCATACAAAGATCTACCACATAGTGCATGCTAATGAAGTTTTTGTTTTGTTAAAAGTTGCAAAGTTCTTAGGGCCGCCTTACACGTTCAATCATGATCACGATCCGCGATCCGCGATCCGCGATCATGATTTCAAAATTTCTAGATATTATGCGATCCGGAGCATCAGTCCGTCAATCCGCTTCGTACACGATCAGTCTGGATCGCGATCATTGATCGCGGATCGCGGATCGCGGATCGCGCGCTACGTGTACGGGCTGCCTTAGATTACCATCGAAATAATCTGAAGCCTAAATAATATGTTTACCAGGCTTTTTTAATTTTAAATTCTTAATGAAAACATGATGTTCAACAAACATAATTCAACCAGAGCCAAATAATCACACACTTGCTAGACTTCACAAAGCTTTCATTTCAAAAGGTCATCCTTTTATTCAGGACGGCGAACATAACGTAAACAAATGTGTCCCCAATGGTCAGATACGAATATGTATAACGTGCAAAACGACAGAAAAATAATATTTTGTTAGGGTATACTCTTGTTTGTATTTGGGTTGAGGAATAAGTTAGGCGATTAGAATGTTCATGTTTACATACAACTGGTTTAGTTATTGTTAGACTAATTATTGTGTACCTACTACCGTTTGTTCTATCGTGTTTTCTAGTCTTGGTTGCCTGGAACAGAGCTCTTAGCGATAAGGCCGCCACTTGTGGCACTAGCTCATGAGATTATTTTGTTCTCTGTACTTTTTTTCTGTTTTTGCTGTGCACAGTAAAGAGTATCCATCTATCTATTTATCTATACGACTATATTTGGTGGTAGGTCTCCTTAACAGGAGCTCGTCTAGTTAGGTACCACTGCAGTACCAGATATTCTGCCGCCGAGCAGTAGTGTGTAAACAATACTGTGTTCAGGTTTAAAGGGTACTGCAGCTAGTGAAATTACAGGGCTGTTGAGACTAAGACCTTGTTTTGTCACTCATAGTTCTGTGTATCGCTGCAATGGGCGTGGGCAGGCGTTATTTCTTTCAATCAGGAGAGTGTCTTGCTCGTCCCATTATTTTTAAGTAAAAAAATATATGTAAACATTTCAGGCAATTGTTTTTTTTTTATTGGAATGGCAACATGTTAAAGAGTTCAGAGGTCAACTACAAAGTGCTGACTTAATGACGAAAAGCTAATTCAGAAGAAAACAGTTTGTAGTTCTGGTCTGGATTCCTGGACACTCAGGGATTCTCGGTAACGAGTATGCTGATTTTGCAATGCGCCAAGGCAACTTCTCAAACTGGCTTTCCTGTAAACTCCAACATATATTCCCATCACTTGTGCACTATTTTAAAGCCTTTTTAAATGTTGGTCACAAAACTGGCAAGTTTCTAAAACCGAAAAAAGTAAATTCTATGGAGACATTCAACCAGAAATCCCTCATAAGCCCTTGTCCTTTAAATTTTAAAGGGCAGACAAGGTAACTACCGCTACAATTTGCCGTTTACGTTTTAACCACTCATGCTCCCCAGTGTTTCTGGCCAAACTGAGGATTAGGAATAATTCCATTTGTGAATGTGGTGTTGATGAAGGAAATGTGAATCATATATTTTTTAATTGTCCCTTACAACAGTTTTCGCTATAAGATATTATCTCTCCTGAAATCCCTCGTCCTACTTCCCTTAAATGTCTTCTTTCCCTACTATTCACCCCATTTGAAAATATATTATGTAATGTTTTTATTTATTTTACAAAAATTTTTGCAAATGATATGGCGTTATACATCGGACCCCAAACTAGGCTTAGCCTGTATCTTGGGGACTCAAGTTCAAGATGTTGTCAGCTTTGGATTTGCGCATCTACAATCAACATGCATTTTGTGAGAAAAAAAAACAATGATGAATATACTTATAAACAAACTAGATGTCTCTCTCAGTGTATTGTGTGTGTGCGCGCGTTTGTTTGTGCGTGCGTGTGAAACTATATTGTGAATGGTTGTTTTCATGCACACATACACATATATGTTCATACATTATGACGTGTTCATCATGTGTTTGTCTATAGTTAGTTTGATTTGTTTTGTTACAGAAAAGGGTAAAAACACAAAATTCTGTGAACCGTATATAGGTGTACGTTTAATAGTCAATACTTAACCCAATCTCTTTATGTGGCAGTCTATCATTGCACGTGACATTGGCAAAATTATGGACAGTGTGAGAGAGTTATCACTCACAAAGAGTTGAAGTTGAACAGTTTGCAACTTTCGTTGCAAAAATGGTATTTGTCATAATAAATAGAAACTTTTGACACCATAAAACGCCGCATTGGTCTGTGTAATTCTAGAAATTCTAAAATGCAGCCTTCACTAGTTTAAAATTGAATTTTTCATCATCCCCTAGTGAATAGAAAACTGCTTTGAAATCGTAGTGAACAAAATACGCTCCGACTTAAAATATTGATTCACTTTGATTTCGTGGTTTCAAAGGAATACTTTATAAGAGGGTTTCGTAGCTCATAAGTTTTCTTGCAAATGAAAATAGTAGGTAAACTAAAACCTTCAAATCAGTTTGACTGAACTACTTCATGAATTGAATGGAGTTTTAGAGAATTAGTTCGAGTTAAGGATTATCATTTGTGTGACGAGCACAGCTATTTGTTCTGTGTCTAGGTGTTCTGTAGTTCTGTATGTGTTCTGTAGTTCTGTATGTACCTATTAAAAAAAAGCATAATAGTAAAAGCTTTGCTAAGTTTGGGGGATAGATGTGAAATTTCTACCAATATCATTTTTTATAAATAAACTAGCGGCTAGTCCATTCTGGTTTCGCACGTGTGGACATATATTTTTCAATTAAACTCTTGTAATAAATATAGCGTATGTTACTCAGGGAGAATGTGTAGTAATATTTTAAAGGTGAAAGAATTTTGAAAATCGATCCAGTAATTTTTGAGTTTATTCGTTACAAACATACAAATCTTTCCTCTTTATAACATTAATGTAGATAATAGGTTTACGTTTGACCACATCCTGCCACATGTAGTCTAGGATGGAGCACGCTTTTTTAGAATGTACTTGTTAACTCTGGATTTAAGGACACCCATGTTGTACTTTCAGGAAACATCAGTGTTCCACATCCTCGATGTGCGAATGAAAGTTGTAAAGTGTAAAGTGTGTGCGTGCGCGTGCGTGTGTGTGTGTGTGTGTGAAAGAGAGAGAGAGAGAGAGTATATTATATATAGTTGTAAACTAATTCTAAACGAAAATTACAACAAAGAATAACTATTACAAATCGAAACTTACGTGCATCACGTTGCTCAAATTGGAACTAAAAAGATATAATATTGAAACCAGGAAAAACTTTAGTAATAGAATTCTAGTATTTCCTGGTGAACAATAAATTACACGTAATCCACACGTCGTGGTGTTCCGAGATCCGAAAATCCCCCAGGTCTCCCTGAAACCCAACCGTAACGGTGGGTTTTCCCAACGGACAGTAGGTAATACATGTACTTATACCAAATGCGATAAACATGAAACAAATTAAGTAGAATTTCCCTCGTCGTGGGCTAGGTGTTAACCCTTTTCAGACTCTTGTTTCTTATATGGGGCTTTTGTTGTCAATGTGGATAAATTAGTAGTGACCTTACGATGTTTTTAATATTAACGTTCTTGTGAAATAAGGCAATCGATGTGTTTTTGTCATATCTTTTTGTGACGTTATACATTATGTGGAAGTTTGAAATTAATAAATACTATAATACATATCCTGAATTATTATACTTTAAGAAAAAATAGTTTCAAACGGTTTTCGTTTCTTGAAATTATGAAATGGAATATGGCCAAATTATTTTTAACCCGTAATCTTGACATCAAAATAATTAGGTATAGGAAAGGCGTAATATATATAGATGCTAACTTTGATGCAGATACATTTAAGGCTTAGACCTTTTGTTGAATGTTTTGTTTATTCTATTACCATAAGTACGGATAGTTTGATGAAAATTTCTGATCGTGCCTGCTGAAAACCTCTTTTCTCCGTTACGTCTGTTGCTATTTTAATTTGGCGCTAATACTAACTTTTGATACTACTAACGTCTCGTCTCGTTATTTTTTTTTAAATTTGCTAATATTACATTTTCAAGGATTGACAGCACAGCCCCGGAGGATGGACAACCCCGTTGGCTCATTGGTAGTATATCTGCCTTGAGAGCTGTAGGGCGTGGGTTCGATTCCCACTCAAGGCAGACATTTCGTGAATAAACAAATGTTTGTTATGTGTCTGGGTGTTCTGTATGTATTTACAAAACAAAAAGTATTTATGTACTTATTCTATCAGTTATCTGACTTCCATCACACAAGCTCTGCTTAGTTTAGGGCCAGATGACGCTGTGTGTATAGTTCTACGGTACTTATTTATTTATTTCAGAATCCGTGTTTTTTGTTGACTGTAATTTATAACATAGCTAAAAATACGGTTGCGAATATTAATAACTTTTAGCTACTTTCTCTCGTTTGTGATGACTGATTTGTTTGGTTATTTTCATCGTTGGGATCTGTTCCCATACTCTCCGGCGTATGAAGCAATGGCGTTAATCACCGAGCTATCTGAAGTCACCCCATGTAAAGGCTTTCTAGGCTCTTCGTTGTTTAACATAGTTGATAGTACAAGCTACGCTAAGAAAGCTACGAAAGATAATCTGATAAGAACAACCATCTCGAATGTATAATACTAACATAGGTATTTTTTTTTTCGAAAAATAAACCGTGAGCAATCCCGCATAAGTACAAAAACGTGTCAAAACGTCGTCAGTTTCCATGGTAAAGCATTAAATGTATTGTGTTATAGCCCACATACAGGGTACAAGCCTTTTTCAAATCAAGTCAAGTCAGTCAATCAAGTCATCTATCAACGATTGTTGAACTATTTCTAACTGGTATGTTATTTTTGTTTCAGATAAAACCATATCAATATGTCAGCGCCAACAACTGACAGTACCGAAGCTATCACAAATAACTCCGGCTACGGGAGCAGTGACGAAACAGCCAGCCTCCTCGTCACCACTGGGCCGGCGGTCACCGTCATCGTACCAGTGGAGAACCGATCGGTGAAGCCGGTTTTACAGCGACAAGATTGCACCACCCATCTCAGGCCTCAACTATCAGGCGGCCCTGGAAGCGAAGAAAGCGCTGCCTCGGTACGAATCGAAGACTCTGCCGCGGCAACGAGAAGCGTCCCCGATATAGAATTACAATGCCGCGACCAACCGGCTGACCGTCCTCAGACGCTCGTATCTCCCGTAGCGACCTGCTCCCACCGAGGGTCAGTGACCACCTGCCAGCTAGTTCCACACACGTACTCCAGATGTCGTGTCTGCGAGCGGAGGCAGTCGACGGCGCCAATGTCGGCACTACAACTGGCGCGCTCTGTCTCGCGGGAAAGTGTACGATCCGCTTTGCACTACCCTTGCGGTTGTAGTAATTCACTCCATGCAGTCAGTACGTGTCCCGTCATCCAACCACCGGCCTTGTTGCTGCCGACAACAAGTACCAGAATCATCCGCCAGAGTTCACAACCGGAGTCGAGCGCATGCGCGACGCACTGTCCACATCATACTCATCACCACCCTAGCGCCTCACTGCGGCAACTCAGGGAACCCGGCGACGGTATCGCCGGAATAGCGGCCGACTCTCTGCGAATCAACGGAGGGATGCGACCCTTCAAACAGGTAAGTCTCTAATCCGGTAGGTGGCACCACCAGTTCCGTCATTTTCAATCGATCTCATTTTTATTTCATAAATCAACAACTATTGGAGTCATGATCTGAAAACGTTAAGATATTTATTATGCTTAAGCTTCATTATAAATTACACGAGATCTTTAAGAAAATTAATGATTCACAGTCTTGTCTGATTAATTTATTTTTGTCCTAAAACTCAGCTGGGCGGAATTTTAATCTCGTTAGTTGTATAATAGGAAAAAGTGTGGTAAAAGCTTTCGCAAAAAGAGAAATATAAAAAATATAAAATGAGATGGTTGGGACATCTTTGAAGCACTTAGTTAAAGGTAACTAATTAAAGGGGCATCGAAACTAGCTAAAAGCAAGTTGGCTAATTGCCGAAATAGCTACAAAAACTGTTGTTTAGGTTAATATCAACTCACTTACATATACACGAACATTCGATACAACTTTTGCTTACACGCTGTGGACATAATTTATTTCTTTAAACAATGCACAAATTTACTTGGTAATCAAATTATGTGTGTTTTCTAGATTTATTCGAGCCTAGAGTGTGAGAAGTAGTCTTCATTAGTTTATACGACATTGACGAAACGGTTAAACTGAAAAATTGTTTCTGTCTCCTTGGAAATATATTTCGCTTATAAAATGCTATCGATATTTCACCAACATGTATTAAAATAGATTGTTAGGTACTAGATTAGCTTATAGTTAAATTTTGTACATCAGCTTTCGTTGTAATTGCAAATACAGAATTAAATAACATTTTACAATGTAAAATATTAGAGGATAGATTATAATGTAAGTGCTGTGTTAGTCTAGAGATGGGTCCATAATTAAATCAAATCAAATGATCATTGCGTGATCTGCAGCCTGATTACGTTAGCTGCCACAAAATTGCAATCGTGTACCGGTCACGTGAGATTTTCGACACGTCGAAGCATGAGTCGAGGTGGCGCGGCCGTAGATGCACTGGTGTACAAATAGGTAAATCAATAAATGCAGCGCGCAATCTATGCGTCCGCGCCTTGACTCCATCTCAAGTTTCGAGTGACGCGCGCGATTGGGATGGCGCGTTTACAATTAATGTTGATAATTACCGTAATCAGGCTGCAAAGTTTGATTTGATTTGTGTTTTTCTTCAGGGCCTGCTCCTATGTCCGCAAACTCTGTCGCAGTCACGCCGAGCTCGTTTGAGGCGAGCATTCACTGATGCCACGGGAGATACTGTAACCTACGTTAAAACGGTGGGCTTTAATATTGGATTATGCACCGCCAATACCGCATTCGACTATACAACCTTTATTAACAAACAATTTGATTGACACTATTTCAAATTGATTCATTCACGTTAACCAAAATTATACCTACTATTCAAATTGAATGCAACCATAATTTAATCTAGCGCTAACCAAGTGTCAGAATCGCATTGAAAACGTGAAAGGGCTTTATTGTGGTTGGTGAAAGGTTAAAGTATGGTCAAATGTTCATAGCTCAGCATGTTAGCATTAGAATTAGCAGATAACATTTGAAATTTAAACCCGTGTCAGGTTGTACAGTCGACAAGATGGTATCTCCGGATCACGAAAGTAATATATTAGTTGGCGAATGTGTCGTCCCTATAGCTTCGTTTAATGACCACTGATAGCCTCCTCCACGCCCTTGATATTTACCCTGGCACCAAAAACGCTTGTCACGAACAAATTGTTTTCTATACATCACGGATTTTACATCATGATCATACGCACTGTGACGGATTGGCTTTGAATGTCATTTTGTGACATTCACATCAGGAGTTGTAAGTTTTTTTTCAATATTTGGCATCACATTTTGTGCGTTCTGCCAGTGTGTCTCCATAATTTGAAGTTGAAATCGAATAAAATAAGCCTTAATCAAAGTCACATAATTTGAATCATAGTTAAGTTTAGTCCATGCCCTTAAAAGTATTGATGACTATACAAGAAGCAACGGAGTTTTGGAAATAACACGAAAAAGCATGTTTTTTAAAACAATAAAAAGATATCTATCTATCAATTTTTAATATTAGCTTGAAAATTTACTCAAGTTGAGAAAGATAAATAATTTAATGTGGCAACATGACTTTTTCGCGTTCCCGCCAAAACTCCGAATGTTATCTGAGTCGATTTCATCTGCGATTGTTAGAGTTGAAACAAAAAACGTTTTGTCATCGCTTTGGGAACCCCACTCAGGCGACACAGCACCTACATTTTCACCAGCAATCCATCTACTCACTTGGATAAGGGTAACGCAATGCACTTTAGATCGGTGACTAGATCGCACTGTTGTTTGTTTATTAATATAGAGGTTCATGTTTGCTAGAACTAGAAGCACAATAGAATTGAAACTAGCTGACTTTCAGTATTGAACGTAAAATATAGTGTTAACATATTCATATATCGCCTGAGGTAGATATGCAAAACACTAGTACAGCAATGAAATTCAACATTTACGCGGCACGAAATTTCATAAAAGTACGCTAACACACTGAATTCTAAATTGGTATACACAACATAACACTTACTGAGATTTTCTGGTAACGAATTTGCACAAAGAGATATAAAACCAACGGTTATCCTTTAATGTATTAGCCTTTAGCCTATAAAATACCCTTGCACATATAAAAGCTTATTTTAATCTTGCTCATTAATAATGGGAGGGTAGAGAGGTAAAGATTTAAGGAAACAAACACTTTTTGCACGAAATTCGAGTGAAAGAACCGTTCCTTTTATAAGCTGTCGTGAAGATAAACTACGCTATACTTTTCTCTACCGAGAATTATGTGTGATATATCTTGAGGAAGTGACTTTCATGCAAAGTTATCAACCGTGATATTGGAGATTATGCCGCATCAAAGCATCTCATCAATTTTATTATCGTCATGTGATAAAGCGTCTCATATGAGCTTCATTTTTGAATCACACGCCTGGTTTTTCTCATACGAATATGGTCGAGTTTAGAACGTTATTGTGTAAAGCTCTATTTTTAACCACGACGCAAAAACGTCGGGGCATTTTAAGTTTGACGTGTCTGTGTGTGTGTGTCTATCTAAAAAAACAAAATCAAAAAAATTTAGTTTTCGGTGATCGGTTTGGTTTTCGGGATTTGCCGATTTTGATTTTGTTTTTTTTTCTTTGAAAGGCGAATTAGTCCACTCCCGACTAATTCACCTTTTGTAGCTATCTTTAATGAAAATCGATCCAAGATGGCCGCTGTCACAAAATGGCGGATTACATATTTTTCACAACTCCCTCAATATATGGGTATCTAAGTATCTCATGAAAGAGCTTGACTAGTAGAGTACCTGTCGGGTTTTTTTAATTTTTTCAATCATTCGCTTGCATATCGTATACGAATCGAACGAAATTTAAAAAGTCGTATTTTTTCATATGTACAGCAACAGCAAACAATAACTTCGATCAAACTGCTCTCATTTTTAACATT
The DNA here is from genome assembly GCA_905404145.2 of Biston betularia. NCBI lineage: Eukaryota > Metazoa > Arthropoda > Insecta > Lepidoptera > Geometridae > Biston > Biston betularia. The sequence continues at coordinate 7,009,999 of FR989877.1, forward strand.
CGTAAATTTGACAGATACGAAATAGGGCATTCTGTTTGAGTGAATTGCGCTATTGCAGTTTTGCTCGTTATCAAAGTTGGCACCGCAATTCTTACACAGAGTAAAATGTCGTTTTCGTACGTTATTTTTTTTCATTTTTTTTTGACGTTGCAAAATTTAATTTTTTTTTATGTTTTTTTATGCTAATTATTTCGTGTTTTAACACTGAAGCGTTCTCTACTAAGTCCAGATATTTGTTCTAAAATGCTTGAAATCAGGATCGTTTGAAACGTAATTCATGTATTCGTATATAATTACGTGAATGGGTAGTTCTCGCGTTTCGTGCATATTGGAAAAATTTGCGAGAAAAAAATAGAATTAATTTTTTTCAGTGCGAATGCATAGCTACTTGAAAAATAAACTAGCTATATGAGTATCACTAAATTATACGCAAAATTGGCAAAGATATGAGCTTTTTAATTTTTTTCGTAGGTATGGTAATGAGGAAATAAATTTGGTAATGACATTAGGGACAATGCTATTGATAAAATGCAGAATATAAATAAAAAAAATAATTTAAATTCGTTTTTCTTTTAATAATAATTAAATAATTACTTAAATTAAGTATTCAATATTAAATTCACATAATAGTTGCAATCAATACAACAAAAAAGTGTAACAAAACAACTTTCAAAGTACTATTTATAGGATATGGAAACCTACGTCCTAGAAATAATCAAACTACATTATTAATTACTCAGTCTCAAAAGTTAAGATCACAGGCTCAAGTATGAAGAACTTATCAAAGATAAAAAATAGTAGGAACTTTAATCATAGTCTCAAATTAGTATTATGAAAAAAAAATGATAATATATTCTAAACTCAATAGCTTACAATATATTATCATTAGAAGAATCACTACAATAATAATTTATATTCTCCTTCGCTTGTATTATCACATTCTGTTTATCTTCACATTCCTTTCCTTGCTTACAGTCTGCTTTGCTATGTAGTAAATCTTCATCTGAAGAGCCATCGAAAAAGTTTACTACTGTCCTCTTTACTAGTTTTCTAATCATCATATCACCAGAAACTAAATGTTCAAAGTCTGTTTGATATTCTGTTATATTCAGTTTCGGGTTTTTGTTAATAAAAGCCTTATTAGACCAGTGTAGTTTTATATCTGAAAGAACTGTAATAGCGTTATTTGGATTGACATTACTTGTCGAAACCTTAATGTTTGGTTTTACATTGACATCCAAGCTACTTGAAGGCTGTGGTTGTTGAGCCTGGTGTGGTATGTTACAGGGTTCTACATATTCATTTGCTATATCTCTAAATAAGCTTCCTGTAGTATTTAATTCTAACATGTCATCTTCTATCTGAATAGTACTACTGCCCAGAACAGGCCCTGGCAGGTTGATAAATCCAAGATGGTATCCGTGAGAGCATATTTCTCCATTTTCACAGAAGAAGCAGCTAAGTTTTCTAAAAGTCATGGGACTATTATATGACCATAGAACTTGATGTACCTCCGATGGAATTTCTTTTTTCTTAACATCATGTTCTGAGACATAAAGCAACTTGATGTTTTTGACTTTGCTTTCAACATATGTCCAAATTTCTTCAAGGCTGCCAATATATTTACCAAGCTGCACAATTTGATCAGCAGTCTTCTTCAAAAAAAAAAAAAATACACCTATACTATGAACAAGTAAAATATGTTGTTACTAATCTTCATTACCATCATTTTATAATCATTACCATTTTCCAAACAGCTGATGGTAAATTATGGTAATGAAAGGAATTGTAATGATATTCTAGCACTTTTTTAAGAAACGTGCCTTTAATAACTGTAAAGTTTTAAGCATTAAGATCAAAAAACTACATAAATTCACAGGTTATCATGTTAACATCCACCGTAGAAAAAAAACCAATACTCTTTATCTTAAAATATCACTAATGGTAATGAAAAAAAAACTTACCACGCCTAATAATCTCGTCTTCGTCGTTGTTTTGTCAACAAACTGCGACACATCCGCCCTGTTCTCTATTCACTGGTCGACCAGGTGAGGATCGCGCAAAAGGTAAAGGGGGCAGGGAACACCACTAGCGCGTCCGTACAGGTTATTTTTTTACTTCAAGTTCAGTTGATGGTAATGTTAATTTTTTTTGGTCAAACTTAATTCATCACAGCAAGTGTAAATAACAATCGTAAACGATTTTATATTTACATTTTTTTATTGCATAATTGTTATTTTATACATACCAAAACAACAATACACACTAATACGCCAACTTTTTGTGTTATTTGCTTACAACTACTAAAAATACTCATTACTTTTACGAAAAACAAACATGTAAACTTTCGCTATTATTAGTGTGGTGATATCCTCAATACACCCTGGAAGAGCTATGAATATGCATTATCATCATCATCAGTCTAACGTTGTTCACATAAGCTTCTCTCAAAAACGCCACAAAGCCCAATTTAGGCTTTTTGGTTCTTGCTACCGCCAGTTGTCTTACGTAGATATGTTCTTATTCCATCGAGTCTAAGGATGTCCTACGCTAAATTTTTGTCTCGCGGTCCCCACTCTAGAACATACCTAATTGCCACCCACATCGTTTTTAGTTATAATAGGTTAGACTAGAGTTTAGCCTATTTGAAAAATTGGTTAACAATGTATTTGGTTTACATCAGAAATGTGTTTTTTTTAGTTAGCATAATAATATTATTTATGTCAAGTATTAAAAAAAACATTTAATTACCTGCGAAAATGGTCAGAACTCTAATGGAGCTTGAATGACGTCACGCCGTGTGAAACAATCATATTTGTATGGTAATTGTTGAACGAAAAGTCTAACGTCACATTTTCCGTATCTTTTATAATGGTACCTACTTATTTACTACGTTTTTATTAGCATCACTTATAATTAACAAACTAAGTAATATTTCTTATAAACAACATAATACAACACAAAATGCAGCAACTACCCTCCTTTTGATTTTTTCATAATTGATCATTTTTATTTTGTGTTACCTACATAATGTCATGATTAATCATTAGAAATTCTAGTTTTATTGTCATACATTTATTGGTACCCGTAATAAAGTCACTTTAGTAGCTTAGGTGTGTATCTTTCTCTGACCGCACCGCACTCTACCCGCTAAAACATTCAGCTATATTTGACACCTGAGATCCATTATGTGTTTATTTAGAAAGATGGAGTGGATAATTAGATTGAGGAATTTCTGTGTCGGATTCGGAGAATGTTATTTTAGGCTGATTAACGTATTTTGTTTGCTTTGTTCTAGTAAATTTGGTAATGTTATAATGATATGTATATTATTCCAGTTATTTATTTCTTTTCTTAATTTTTAAATTTTTTTACATTACATATATATAAAAAAACACATAAATAATATAAAAAAACTTAAAAACTAGGGTGCCGCCGGCAGCGGGGCAGGGCTCAAGCTGCCGGTGGTTAGGGCTGCAGAGTGAGGAACCTCCTCACAATGCGCGCCGTGTCAAGGATCACTGCCTTTTGAAGCTGACCCTTGACCCAACCGTCTAGCGAGAGTCTCTTGAGATGTTGGTCGAGACTCTTCGCTATAAGACCGTTTACCGTGACAACTATCGGGACAATGATCGTCGAATCAACATCCCACATGGCGGTTATCTCGTGAGCCAAGTCAAGGTACTTGCTGAGCTTGTCCTTCTCGGCCTTCACGAGATTCTCGTCATGTGGGATGGTGATGTCAACGAGCACTGCCCGGCGTTGGGCTCGGTCGACCACCACGATATCAGGCTTATTGGCGACAATAGTCCTGTCCGTGATGATAGACCGGTCCCAATAGAGCAAAGCACGACCATTTTCGAGAACTGGCGCTGGTGCGTACTTATAGTACGGCACCTCAGACTCGACAAGGCCGTATTGAAGAGCAAGCTGCTGATGGATGATCCTGGCTACTTGGTTGTGCCTGTGCAAATACTCGCCGTTAGCAAGATGCGAACAACCGGAAATAATATGTCGGAGCGATTCTCCGGGACGGTGGCATGCCCGACAGATGTCGACCGTACCGTCCTTCATGATATATTTCCGATAATTGTTCGTCTTGATAACTTCGTCCGCAATCGCACAGGCAAAACCCTCAGTTTCCCCAAAGAGGTCTCCGAAACGTAGCCAGTTCACCGACGCGAGCATGTCCACATCGGGGCCCGTTAGGACCCGATAGAACCGCCCGTGCAGCTGCTTGCTCTTCCATACTTCCTTGCGGTCTTCGGTGCTGAGCACCGATGGTTTGCGCCAGTTCTCGTTCGCTAAGGAGAGCGGCGTGAGGCCCTTGTCAACTGCCACAACATCTCGATGCATCCCGCACTCGTTGTCGCGGAAATAATCCCTGAGACTGCACACTTCACGATTATGGAGGTTCTTGGTGCTTAAGAAGCCACGACCCCCCAATTTTCGTGGAATGTACAGTCTCATAACAGACGAGCGTGGGTGTAGCATGCGATGAGTTGTGAGCTGTTGACGGACTCTTCTATCCAGGGCGTCCAGCTCAGTCTGAGTCCACCTCAGTATGCCAAAGGAGTATATCAGTAGAGGCATCACCCAACCGTTGAAGGCACGCACCTTATTGCCACCAGACAAAAAACTATTAAGTACTTTTGTCAGGCGACAAAAGAAGCGTTCCTTCACCGATCGCTTGATGTCCACTACCGCTATACCCAACGACTCTGACATACCGAGGTACTTGTAAGTCTCGGCCTCGGAGAGAGATCTGAAAGTCATTGTCTCGGAAAGCTGTAAATCTGGACAATTTACAACTTCCCCTCGCTGTACGTGCATGACCGCACACTTGTCTACCCCAAACTCCATCTTGATGGCATTGCTAAAAACCTGTGTAGTTTTTAACAATTCCATCAAGTCTGGACGTTTTGGTGCAAACAGCTTGAGGTCATCCATATACAGCAGATGAGAAATGACTTCACCACCTCTCCGAAGCCGATGGCCTAGCCCTGATTCCTTCAGCAAAGTGCTGAGAGGATTCAGTGCTAGACAAAACCACAATGGACTCAGACTGTCACCCTGGAAAATGCCTCGCTCGATCCTAATCAAGTCCTGCGGCTCAGAAGAGCCATCTCCACTACCTGGTTGACGAAGGACTGTGGTCCATTGCCTCATACATGCGCCTAAGAAAGATTTTAGAGTTGTATCAATTTTATATAACTCTAAAACTCTCTCTAGCCATGAATGAGGCACTGAGTCATAGGCCTTCTTATAGTCAATCCAGGCAGTGGAAAGGGCTCCCTTGTTCCGCCGAACTTGCTGGCTAATGGTCATGTCGATGAGGAGAAGCTCCTTAGTACCACGGGACCCTACCCTACATCCATTTTGAGCAGGAGCCAAAACGTTATTTGCGACAACATGCGCGTTAATTTTTGTTCTCAAAATGGACGTAAGGAGCTTGTAGATGGTAGGCAAGCACGTGATGGGTCTATAATTTTTTGCTTCTGTGGTACTACCGGTCTTATGGAGCAGGAAGGTGACACCAGTGGTCATAAAACAGGGAAGGGAACCAAGCTCGAGGGCTTCTTGGAATTGTGTCGCTAAGCGGTCATGTGAGCAACGAATCCACTTAATCCAAAAGTTGTGCAATCCGTCCGGCCCAGGACTTTTCCAGTTCTGTGCCGTACGAATCGCACAACTAACGTCTACGGGGTCTATTAAAACAGACCCCATGGATTCGATAGACTCACATTCCCGCTCGACAACACGCATCCAATCACCCTCGGTGTGCTCGACAGGCAGCGACCAGATACCACGCCAGAATTCAGTCATGACGCTAGTATCCGGTAGCTGCCTGTCACTCACACGTTGGCCGGTTCCTTCCCAATCTCGATACACCTTCCTTTGGTCACTTTGAAAGACGCGATTTTGCCAATATCTATCCGCACGCTCTCTATAGCGGCGAATACGGTTTGCCCACGCATAGACTTTCTGCTTCAGATAGTCAATGCGTTCCGTGACACTGGCTAGATAGTGCTGGGGCCTAATACCCGTTCCAGCAAAAGCCTGTGTCACAAAACGCATGACTCGGGGGCGATTATTCCCCCGGCTGAAACAGATCAGCTTTGCAATGAGAGTCCTGAACGTGCTGATACGCCGCTCGATCCGCAATTGCCATGCGGGCACACCCCCGGCGGGTCGCGGTGCACGGTTAGTGTCCGGAAACTTAACACGTGCAACGCGACACGCCGCGATGGCACCGCAGTATAATATCGAGTGGGTATCAGTCAAATCTTCGCTAGCCTGTAAATACGGGGCTAGCAAAGCGTTCAAGGCTCCCATCAACGCTAAATTTCGTCTATGGGTGGGCAAACGTGGTAGTCGCGGCCTAGAATCGGGTGCGAATCTATATTGACAAATCGCATCTTCCAAAGTCCTCCTCAAATGCTCACTCACCTGGCTACATACACCCATGCTCGTGCATTCGCCTACATCAACTACGGGATCAGTAGGTGTCGCTAGTGTCGCCATCGACGTCGGCACTGACACCAGTGTCGGGGCTGACGACGCGACAGGCGAATCCCGTGTCGAAACAGGCGTTGGACGAGCAGGAAGTGCCTCCAGGCGGAGCCGATCAAGCACGGACTGATCCAACAGCTGAAGTCGCTGGATAGCCCGCACTTGATCCGATAGTCGTTGGGTAGACACGGCGACGGTCGGTTCAAGGGCCTGAAACAAAGGCAGCATCCTGACACGGTACGCTGAAAGGTTAATTCCCCCCTCTGTAGCCCCATAATAGGCGCGCATGCAATTCTCATTATTTGTCTGTGACCATCGCATGCGTCGCACTACACCACCGGCAGCGAGAGCCGAACGCGAAGCAGATTGCCCCGCAGGCCCCAAGCGTGCCGGCAGCGGCGGCCGTCCTCGACGCGCAGGTGGTGGTGGCGCCGGTGTCCGCGGCCCGCTCACGTCGCTGCTGCTCGACGAGGCGCTTGTTGCCAGGGGTGTAGCAAACTCTTCATCCCCCGACGAAGCGCTCGGAGTTGACGGAGCGGGCGGTGATGGTATATGTGCGTCATGTAATCCCGAAGCCGCAGCTGTTCTTGAGCGCGTCCACATAACTTGCTTTCATTCTTGATAAAATATTTTGCTGATTGAATGATTTGATTGACGTATAAATGTCAATCGGTAAAAATTTTTAAAAGATTCTAATAAACTCGGAAAATAGGCAATATGGAATAAAACTTTAAACTGGTAGGTGTTTGTAAACTATTGCTGATATTTGGTGGTGAAATCGAGGTCAAAAAGTTGTTGGATTAGAATTAAAATATTTTACTTGATAAAAACATGTCTGCTTCGCAGCGGGAGACAGATGTCATTTGTATATTATTATTATTAATGTTTCTCGTTTTGATAAACATTGTATAAGCAAGTATAGATGTAGAATTAAAAAAATGACTCCATTAACTTTATGCCAACCAAACAAACTGCTCCAATGAAACAGTGAAGTTGCGCAGTAAACGAAAATATCATCGAAGTATACAATTTTTAGATTTTTGTTGATTTTTAGGGTTCCGTACCCAAAGGGTAAAACTGGACCCGATTACTAAGACTCCGCTGTCCGTTCATCCGTGTATCTGTTCGTCTATCTGTCTGTCCTTTTTTGACAGTTGAAATTTTCACAGATAATGTATTTCTGTTGCCGCTATAACAACAAATACTGAAAAACAGAATAAAATAAATATTTAAGGATGCTCCACACATGCCGTTTTTTTATAGTTAATGGTATAGAACCTTTTGTGCGCGAGTCCGACTCGCATTTGACCGGTTTTTATTCATTTATCTTTAAGTAAATAATAGAGATCATATTTCTTGTGTGAATAATAAATAACAGATAATAAGATAAACTCTACGTAAGTTATTGGAATGAAATCTCACGTGAGTTAGAGAATAAAGCTCCTCCTCAAAGAAATGGAAATTTAAAAACCATAAAAATTTCCTTCCCAACATTTCGCAATCCTACCTTAGTGCGTTTTTGCCTTCTATCTTACAAACAGAAACATCATTAAAGCTGTAGTTATGCAAGCGACCACTGCGTTAGACAGCCACGGTCTCGTTATGTCCGTATTTAGATAAATCCTCTAAAACAGAGCGTCAGAAATCGCACCCAAGGCGCCGATTTGGCATCCGCATTACCGCAGTTGTTTCACGAGGATTTCGTAACTGTTGCATTATGAAACGATCCCGATTTTTAATGAGTATTTTAAAAAAATCCTCGAGATAAATACGAATATACGTACGTTAAACAGAATTGAAAAAAATCGACATTGGTAATTTGAAGATTTGATAAATTTGAGCTAGATACTTGTAACTGAAACGACTGTTAAGTGGTTTTTTGATTTATTTAAAAGTATTGAGACAAACGATGGTGAGAGATAACGCATGCCCATGACCATTGTAGCAATACACAGAACATTGACTTGCTAAACAAATTACGGGGCATCACAGCTTTGGCGCTCAGTACTTTAAGACATAAGATGGTTAGTCTCAACAGCCCAATGATTTCGCTAGCTGCAGTACCCTTCGAACCAGAACACAGTAATGTTTACACACTACTGCTTGGCGGTAGAATATCTGGTACTGCGCTACCTAGACGACTTTCTGCTAAGTAAATCTACCACCAAGTAAATGAACTTATTACATAAGTACCTATATACCTACAGGGTCTCTTTTTATAGCCTCAAACTAAGAAAACTTGTGTTATTTTGGAAAATTTATCGAGTTTGTATCGTAAAGGCATCGAGTCCTCGACAGCATACAAAGCTTAGAAGAAGTTAATTTGAATGATAATACTTAGTGGCTAGAACTGTCGTATGCTAATGTGCTCGGGCCAGTATGCCGCTATTCCGAGAGGAGCGAAAGTATCGCCTGCGCTGCGTCGATGCTTTCTGCTGCAGAGCCTTACCAAGAAAGTCACCTGGGTAGTGTTGTCGACACCATCCCAACAACCCTGTTGGTTCATTAGTAGAATGTCTGCTTCAAGAGCTGAAGGGCATGGGTTCGATTCCCACCCAGGACAAACTTTGTGGTACAAACAAATGTTTGTTCTGTGTCTGGGTGTATTGTATGTATTTACAAAAAAAAAGTATTTAAGTATTCTATCAGTTATTTGACTTCCATAGTATAAGCTTTGCTTAGTTTGGGGGCAGATGGCGCTGTGTGTAATGTCCTGCGATATTTATTATTTATTAATTTTTTACTGTTGATTTCTCCCTCATGAAAAATTAACCGTATGAAAAAGTTTGTAGTGACTGACTGAACAAACCAATATTAATTTTTACCAATATTTTGTTTTTAGTGATGACTAAAATAATGCCTTCAATTACAGCCCATACCGTTCTACGAAGTTTTGTTCTTTAGAAGGGGAATAGTGACCTACTTTTTCTGTGAAGGTTGTTTGATTTTTCTATTATTTAGATAATTAAAGTGAATATTCCAAGTCTTTTTCCAAAATTGTTCTATTGTTTACATACGTACAATCACGCCTTTTTCCCCGTAGGGGTGAGCAACGAAAATAGCTTTTTATTTGCTTATTGTAGTTAAATGATCTTAGTAAACTTAGTACTAAACTAGTAATTGCAGCGATGATAGCTCAGTGGTTAGCATAACATATTAAAGTATTCTATATCCAGATAATAAACTATGTGTGCGAAATTGCATCCAAATCCGTGCGTGATTGAGTAACAAACATTAAAACATCTAAACACCCAAACATACAAACGTTCACATTTCCAATAGGTATTATAGTTATATTTATATAATTATATAAAATTGTGTATATTTAGTTTTATTTAAATAGTTCGTGCGCTCTATCGTGCTTTCTATGATTGGTTGCCTGGAAGACATCGCTCTTAGCGATAAGGCCGCCACTTGTGGCACTGGTTCATAAGATATTTTTTTTTGTTTTTGGTGTGCACAATAAAGAGTTTCTATCTATCTATTTATAGAAAGATTAGTAGGATAGTATGATTCCTAATTGAAATTCATAACGGATATTATGCATTCATTAAAATGTCTTGCTTTAACTCTTTCTCTAAAACAAATATCTACTTGCCAGCCTTTTATTTACACTCTTTTTGTAGTAATTTGCCTTTCTTTTTAAAAAAAAAGCACCGGGGACGAGCAAACTGTTTTGCCGCCATGTGCACTGGTAAATCTGTATTACGTTTGTATTCACCGCTTTATTGCAACAACACGGCGCGGTGGTGCCAGATGGTTTCCTTGAAATCCCTGCTGAATTGTCCGGGATACAAAATAACCTGCAAGGAAATGAAATTAAAACTTCAGCTATTCTTTGTTACGTAGATAGAAATAAAACAAATGTTGAGCAGTGTTAATTGTCAAGACCGGCCCAAAATGTTCTAAGTTTCTACAAGCACCGTCCAAACCTATCTTCAAAAAACTTATACGCGAGCATTTTTTTAAATAGAAATGGGTAATTTTTATATTTATTTGCTAGTGATTCGTCATTTGACATGGATGTAAGTACATATTTATTTATATCTTAAGGTTTTTGTATGTTATATAGATGTTTATTATTTATATTATCATATTTATTTGTTTACTGTATTTTTTTATTTTATTTATGTATTTATACATGATCTAATATATTTTATATAAGTAGGTATATATATATATATATATATACATATTATGTTTGTTTTGATGCGCGCCTACAACCTTGTTCTTTACTGAGGGGTTGGCTGGCAGAAAATGCTTTAGCATTAAGTCCTCCCTTTGTACATATTTTTCTATAAAGTGTGCAACAAAGAATTAAATAAATAAATAAGTTCATACAAAGTATCTTTCACGGTAAATTTTACAGTCTAGCAACACTAAACTGACCAAAATACTAATGTTCATTTTTACGTGACCAGCTGTAACTTTAATGCCGCACTGGGATTGAGGATGGACTCCATCAATTTATATTAGGTACGTAATAAGCCGTAAAATTTTACACCCTCTGCCCATTTCCTTCAGCGTTCACCACGATTCTGTTCCAAAAACGTTCGCCCTCGTTTGCCTCAAATGAAATTCGTATTTAGTAATTGTCATCTTATTTACGTGTATTAGACAATATGTTTTACTCCATTGGCTAAACCCGGCAACTGAGAACCTAGTGTGTAATATTCGATTAGAGTTTTGGAACGCGGAAAGAGTCGTGTCACCCCGTGTTGTATTTTTTCCAAAACTAATGTTTTGTCGCGTGTTTACGCATGGTGGTGTTTTATTCATAAAGTGTCGAATCACAAGCTCGGGTGTGGGAAAATTATATAATGTGGTGAAACATGACTTTTTGTGTTGCTTCCAAAACTCCATCGAAACTTTATAGTAAAGTCACCACTACTTTACTAAAGCATGACTGGACTTGACTGACACGGACTGTACTTGACCAAGACTGGATTTTGACTATAACTATAGCTACGAGGCAACTTATTTAACTATTGTAACTTGAAAATATAAAACACTTGCCACTGGCAAATGCTCAAAACACGACGCCATAACCAAAGAAAAAAAAACATTCGATTAGCGATAACGCAACGATGAAATCTAAAAAAAAAAAAACCGGCAAAGTTTGAGTCAGACTCGCGCACGAAGGGTTCCGTACCATTATCAATCATTTTTTAATTATCGAATAAGTTAAATACCAAATTTGTATTGCTTAGTTTGTAAATATAATTTTGAATATGTAACTGTATTTGATATGTTACAGATTGTCTTCCACTTACTTTCTTTTATGAATAATAGCTACTATTTATTACGTACTCAACGAAATGTATTATATTTTAGTATCTGCAAAAGAAAACTTCAATATGAATAAATTACCTATACTATCCTCATGTTCTAGTAGAATTGATATGTACGAGTAAAATTATTCAGTACTACGTATGCAAAAAGCTTAACTAGTTTAGCTTATGACAAAGTCATTTTCACAAAAGACGTTTTTGTTTTACACTAATTCCAAGGTTTCTGCTAACATCTACATCGTCATATTGCATGTTCGTACTGAACGTAGCTGTTGCTCTACCTATAATTATATTAAGACCTTAATGTAACACAGCATAGCAATAAAGTATACTTTGACTTTGTCAACTATTGATAGATGACTTAATCTTACTATCCTACTAATGCCACTAATATTATGAATGTGAAAATTTGGATGGATAGATGAATTGGTGGACGTTTGTTACTCTTTCACGCAAACACTACAAAACGGATTTGAATGTAATTTGGTATAGAGGTAGCTGAGACCTTAAGACATAGGCTACGTTTTATCCCAAAAACATGTAGCGGGTAACACCGCGGGGAGCAGGTAGTATCATAAATGCGAAACTTTGTGAGTATATACTATGTAGGTATGTGTCTGTATGTTATTTTTTCACCACTAAAGGACTAAATAGATATTGGCAAAAATCTAAATAGTACTTATGTGTTCTTAGGTACAATAGAATGACGTGGCTGTTTTTTTTATTGCAAATAAACTTTGTATGTAAACTTTGGAGGGTTTGCAGCCCAATTGGCCATCAGTTCTGCGTGCTATGTGCCCTGCCCATTGCCACTTCAACTTGCTGATTCTCTGGGCTATGTCGGTTACTGTAGTTCGTCTACGGATCTCCTCATTTCTCATTCGATCATGTAGGGAAACTCCGAGCATTAGATCTACTACTAGATTAAATTTCACCACCAATTCTACTATCAATTCCAAAAACTCAAACTCTCAACTCTCTCTCTCAGGTTCTTTTGTTCTCTGTACTTTTTTCTGTTTACGGTGTGCGCAATAATCTGAATATTATACGAACTGCTAAACAGTAAAACTTGCTGACCGTGTGATATTTACCATCTACATTCGTTATGCTTCTAACAAGCGCCTAATAATATGCGATACAACTTCCTTAGCAAAATATATTTAACACATGAATTGTCTGAGTTGCTTGGTTTAAAACTAGATGACGCCGTGTGAAACGTTCTTCAACAGTTTCTTTTGTTTATTCCTTTTTTTTAATATAACTGCTCATAATTTCACAATCAAAATAACGACTGAAAATGTTAAATAGGTAATTAACACTATTCATAGATTTAGACATTTCAATATACCATTACCAAGACTGTAACTAAAATACAAGTCTAGAAATATAGGCAAACTTTGGTGTAATTATGAATAATTATAAAACTAAACAAGTCATCGTCCCTTGGAAGTTTTAATGCTGACCCTACTAACATAGTGACCTTTTCCAAGGGATTTGCAAATTGCTTACCTTGCCTCGAAAGCAGTATCGTTGGTTGGTCCCAACCTCTTTTTACGTAAAATGTTTTTGTTTTCTCAGTTAATACATCGGCGTAGGCAGGCTTCCCTAAACAAGCTCGTCGGGAACCGTTTTGTAATGTATATTTCGCTACAAAAGTTTTTGCTGAAACTGCAGATAGTTGTTTTTATATTGCTTTGGATACTCTTTTCAGAAATCAATTTGTAGATATTCTTATTTGACCGAGTTCTTTAGTAGATTATACAGAGATTTTGCTTTGACTTCACCATATAAACTATTACCTTGTAATTGTATTACGTATTCTACTATCTTGAAATAATCTGTGTCGAATCGAAAAACCTCTAACAAAACCAGATAAGTTTAGCAGATCGTTCGATTTATTCAATTGGTACAATCATCCCAGATTACAAATTTCCTTCTCCAGACCTAGCTGGTAAAGTTGAAATTGGCATAGCTTGAATTTATTCAACCATGTAAAGATTGACTAAGCTTTAGTAGGATTCCAAGCGTGCCGTCTAGACTATTCACTTGTCCTGCCATTGCATTTGTCTGATCTTAAAACATGTTGGTAACTTCTCAAAGTAAATATTTACTTTAAGCAACTTGAGCTGTGTAAATTTTAAGGGTTATAAGTTTGTGTCTGTGGCATCGTAGCTCCCGAACGGATGAACAGATTTTGTTTTTGTTTATAAGGTGAATTAGTCGGGAGTGTTCTTAGCTATGTTTGATGAAAATCTGTCCAAGATGGCCGCTGCCACAAAATGGCGGATTACGTTTTTTTCCACAACTCCCTCAATATGGGTATCAAATGAAAGAAAGGGCTTGACTAGTAGAATAATATACACTCGTCGGGGGTTTTTAAAAAATAATATTTCATTACTTCGTGTCTACGTATAAAAGTATTTGGTCCTCTGTCCATATAAGTTGGTTTGTTTATAACATGAAGGCCACCAGTTCACGCGTAATATGAACCAAGGTTGTGAGTTCATTTCGCGAAAAGGGTTCAACGTAATAGTGACTATTTTGGTTATTTCCGTGGCCATAAATTCTTTCTTTTCATTGCGAATATGGCACTGTTTATTTACCTCTTGGTGATATTATAAAGATACGATTTTATTGGATGATAGTTTTATTGCATATTCGAAAAAAGACCTTGATGAGGTGCGCCTCAAAAGTTTCTAACCACATTTTTTTTGTTTTTGGCATCACACTGTGTTAATTTTTTCAGTGGCAAGTATTTTATACAGTCAAGCCCTAGTAAAGTAGTGACTTTACTAACAAGCTTATAATGAGATTTTAAAATAACAGATACAGTTTTTTTTCGATTTATTATTAGGTTTTTACATTTTCCCACTTTTATGTACGGAAATCGGCATTTTATGATTAAAACATCACTATTTTTAATATAAACATATTTTGAACAGTACTACAGTACAACGACATAATTTTCCCGTGATTCTCGCTAAATTTATTATTTTATTTTGTTTGGTTGCTTTATGTATAAAAATTTTCCTTTTGTCCCTATACGTGCGAAGGACATCAGCACGAGCCAAAAAAAAAATTGCTTATAATACACGAGTTCTATTGTTTTAATGTTTTCTAAAGCATTGCACGCCATTATTTACTTCTTATTTTCTTTCACGTTGCAATGTAAGATTTCATAATAACTTAAATTACACAAAAGGCAAATTTTCATAACGATATCGTTGTGTTCTATGTATACTCAAAGCGCATCTGGGGAAATTCAGATTGTAAATTTCGCTTTGAATGGTTCATATCTCGCCCGAGTTCTCGAGTATTCAAGTTTATTAAATTTTACTGCGTAGTTATTTCACTTAGGGGTTTTCAATATGCTAAGTAATGGAGATGTGCAATTTATTTTTTTAGGTACCTATATGGTATTATATGACCACGTAATCATCATTATCATCAGCCTATTGTAGTCCACTGGAGATATCTAATCTAATTTGTTAACGAATCTTAAAAAGTAGATTATGCTCATAACAAGCGTTGCCAGGCATCCGGATAAAGCCGGTCATAGTTAAGCTTTTTGACTGCGTGTCCGGCCAAAATGAACGGTGTCCGGCTTTTGTTTGCTAGACTTTTTATTTTTCGCAAACGAGCAAACGCCGAGGGTGGCCGTGCGTTTTTGTCGTACAAAACCCTCAATAATGTAAGGTGTCCGGCCTTTTTACCCAAATGTCCAGCCAAACTGGCTGTTATGTCCAGCTATTAGGTTTGGCGACATGGCATCCCTACTCATAACCAAAGCTTGTTCTACAATTCCACAACACAGTCAAAACCACCATCTTGAAAGTAAATTAGTGTTATTGCATTCTGCAAATTACTATGTCGTTATGCGAGAAAAGCAAAAAGGGGAAAGGTTTAACTACCTGTTTCTTCTTATAAGCTCCATAATCCAAAATATAACGGTTCGGAGAATCGCTGCTCGGGAAAACATCGCGTGAAAATTAGCCTTTTAAAATATGCAACACCGAAAATTAGAACCATCGACCGAGCACTTGCGATTTCTTTTCAGTTCCTTGGTTGAATAAATAAAAGGATATTTTCACATTCGCCTTGTTCGCAAATTCGACGCACTTTGAGTAGAAATAGTTAAAGAGTATTCAAAATTTATGGTATATTTTATAATGTTATGGGCACTGATGTTGACTCGAGATGCTGTTTGTGTTTTGACTGCAGGTTTAAATGTTTTTTGTATGAAAAAGTCATTTAATTTAATTTATTTATTTAAATATAAATCAATAAATATCGTAGGATATTACACACAGCGCCATCTGACCCCAAACTACGCGAAGCTATAGAAGATGTACTATGGAAGTCAGATAACTGATAGAATACTTAAATACTTTTCTTGTTGTAAATAGGTACATACTTGTAATAAATACAGAACACCCAGACACAGAACAAATTAACATTTGTTTACATCACAAAATGCTGTTTAGTTTTTATTTTATTTATTTATTTCTAGTTAACTATAGATTTAATTACAGTAATTACATATGGCCAAAGTGATAACTTGCGTGTGTGTTATCGTGAGCAGGTGTGTGTAAATGTGGTAGATAAGCGTAATTTCTAATCAAGTTTGTGGTACTTTTTTTTAGATTTTTAGAGCATTTTTCTTCCGGAAAATATCTAGCCTGGAATAATTAGTTAGCATAAAAGTCTTGAGCGACTCTTAAAGAATTTTTGGCATAATTTAGAAAAAAAATGACGTTGTTTTATTATAGCTGCTCACTTGTTGATTCTAGAACACAAATGGTAAATATTACAATCCAGCGTTACGTGAACAATAGCTCCTCATACTGATTAGTATCAAATTAATACACCTGGATGACGCCCTTTCCGCCCCAATAAACTAATTAATACCACGACTTGCATTACAATTGTTAATGCATAACGTCACATGACAAAACTGATTGCGTTTCGCCTCTCGCATCAAGTTATGTGCTTTTTTGAATAATCCGTGTTAGCGAGCTTGGCTCATTTAGTGTTATCACACTTTTGTGTAGTTATTATTGTTGAACCTAGATTTTAATTTTGGCAATCAGATCGAGACGTGTGCATAATTATGAATGTATGTTTGTGTGTCCTTGTGCGTCTGTTTTTGTGTGTGTGATTGATTAACTCTTTATTGTGCTAACCAAAAATTATACAATACAGACGAAATAAATATCGCACTGGACATTTCAAACAGTGCCATCTAGCACCAAACTAAGCGAAGCTTGTACTATGGGAACCAAATAGTTAATAGAATACTTATATGCTTTTTTATGTAAAGGTAATGAGACGATCACGCTCTCCTGATGGTAAGAGATAACGCCTGTCCAAGACCATTGCAACGATACACAGAACTTTGAGTAACAAATTAATCACCAGCTGGTGATGTAGCTTGGCTAGGCATTTTCAAAAGATAAATTAATGCTAAGCAACGGTAAGTCTGGTAAAGCTCTGAAAACTTATCTAACGGGTACAAACTTATTTTTAATCGAAAATAAACGAGAGCTTTCCTGTCAAAATGTCCTTTCTAGAATTCATAAATTTTCACATAACACCAAGTCAATGACTTCTAAACTCAAAGATCAATAGCATATAAACTTTCCCCCAAACACTTTGCTCCACTTGAAAAATAGCCAGACTTGGTAATAAACAACATAAAAAACTTCCAAAATACTCTTCTACTCACTAAATACCTACTAGTGTACTATTATAAAGAGGAAAGATTTAATTGTTTGTTTGTTTGTATTGAATAGGCTCCGAAACTACTGGACCGATTTCAAAAATTCTTTCACCGTTGGGAAGCTACACTATCTCCGGGTACTTTTTTTATAGGAGTCCGGATTAAGCTAGACATAGTTAGGCTTTTTGATTGCGTGTCCGGCCAATATAAACGGTATCCGGCTTTTGTTAGTTAGACATTTCGCAAACGAGCGAGCGCAGAGCGTGGCCGAGTATTTTCGTCGTACTGAGATACAAAATCCTCAATAATGTAGGGTGTCCGGCCTTTTTACCCAAATGTCCGGCCAAACTGGCTGATCTGTCCGGCTATTAAGTTTGGCGATCTGGCAACCCTACATATGTATTTACAAAAAAAAAAGTATACAAAGAAAAACGTCGCGATAGATTCGTCTTCGATGCTTGCTTGACTTGAATATTATGACTTTGATATTGCAATCCATGATACGAGGAAATGATGGTATAATGCTATTATGGGCGTCTGTTGCTACCATTACAGTTTGGTAACGACTTGTAACAGATTATGGTAAAGTGGTTTCTAACGTTACAACTTTATTAACTTACTTGCAAATGGCGATATTTGATAGATTTAACTTTGTGCTTACTGACATCGATCAGAATGCGGTTTCTATAATACTTTCGGCAATAATAAAATAAGTTGTTTGGTTTCCAATTTTGTTTATACACAGTACCTTTTACTTGGTGGTAGATCTCCTTAGCAGGAGGTCGTTTATGTATGTACCACCGCAGTACACCAACACGCGGGACAGCCCTGTTGGTTCATTGGTAGTTTGTCTGCTTCAAGAACTGAAGGGCGTGGGTTCGATTCCCACCCAGGTCAAACTTTCTAGTACAAACAAATGTTTGTTCTGTGTCAGGGTGTGCTGTATAATTAAATTTACAAAAAAAAGTATTTAGGTATTCTATCGGTTATCTGACTTCCATAGTACAAGCTTTGCTTAGTTTGGGACCAGATGGCGCTGTGTGTAATGTTAGTTCTGCGATATTTATTTATAATTTCTATGTTTCAAGTCGACGTACCTATCGAATTCTTTGATCCTTTGAGCTATGGAAAGGTAAAATAAAATTGTTGATGTAGGTAGATGATAGATATATTTCAATGAAGAGGATATTAAGACTTGTGGTTATTTTAATTAGATTTTGTTAAATTCTATTTTTAATGTTTATGTCAAATTAGTTCTGGATATAAGTTTTTAATAAATAAATTTTTGTTAAATTAGTTAAATTTTAAGTCGTCATCGCTGTTGTAACTGAAACGACTGTTAAACGGGAATACACTAAATATATATACCTTGAATTTTCAAAATAAACTTCCGCAAACTAACACCTGAATCAATCAATTATGTTAGAATTAAAGTTTGTAATTTTTTATCGCCAATAAATTGTCGTTATCATTTTGATAACAACAATTTATTTAATTACTTACCAGCAATAATTCGTCATTATTAAACCAACAAAGTGAATTTCCGAAAGTAAAACAAAGTGTTCATTAATCCATTCTGTTGATTTCAAAGCCGTCAGTTGTTCGTTGCATAAAGCTCTTGGTAGGCCCATTAACGAACTATTAGAGCAGACTAAAAATACGCAGATGGAAAACCTACACTGCAAACAATTATTACGTATTTTAACGTGAATATTTTCGTAATTAACCGCTGGGGTAGACGTGTTCTAGAGTGGAGACCGCGGATTGGCAAGCGTAGCGTAGGACGCCCTGAGACTCGATGGATTGACGATATACGTAGGACAGCTGGCGGTGGATGGAAGCAAACACCCGAAGATCGGGCTGAGTGGCGTGTCTTGGGAGAGGCCTATGTCCAGCAGTAGACTAATATAGGCTGATGATGATGATGATGATGATGATTTTCGTAATGTAAACTTGCTTCCGCGGCGGGGGTTAGAGAACTGATGATAATAAAATCTGAAACATATCTATCATCTACATCAAAAATTTTGTTTCGCCACTCGATAGCTCAAAGGATCTAAGAATTCGATAGGTACGTTGCCTTGAAACATAGAAATATATAAATAATAAATAAATCCCGTTCCCGTTCCCGTGAGAATACATGGATAAAAATTGGCCTATGTCAACCGAGTATAGTGTAGCTTCCCAACGGTGAAAGAACTTTTGAAATCGCTCCAGTAGTTTCGGAGCCTATTCATTACAAACAAACAATCAAATCTTTTCTCTTTATAATAGTGTAGATTAGGAGAGGGTTTTGTTCGTCTCATTAGTTTTAAATTTTAAAGAATGCTATAGCTTCGAACATTGTTTATCTGCTGTTTTCCTAACCTGTACCTTTGGAAGGCGTAACAAAGGTTCGAAATAGCTTGTTATAATGAAGCCGAACAAAGTAAGGTTTAAACCTTATATAAAAGGTTAGTTGAAAGTTATGCTTTGAACATTGTTAGAATCAAAGGACAATTTACCTCTACTACACTTTGTTAGCGTTCGCAACCTTTGAAATATTTTACACTACAGCATTTTAACCTTTGTCGAAATGTTATCTAACTGTACCTATAGGGTATTTTTAACCGACTCAAAAAAAGAGGAGGTTCACAATTCGGCTGTATTTTTTTTACTCGATTATTCCACCAATTATTAATCGATTTTGGTGGTTTTTTATCGAAATCGATTGAGAGGTTTTTAAAAAATCAACAAACATCTGAAAATTGTATATCGATAAATAATTCGTTTACTCCGAAACCTCGCTGTTTCATTGGAGATGTGCGTTTAATTGACCTAAGGGTCATGGAGTCCGTTTTTTTTAATTGTACATTTTGTTAACGTATATCAAAACACTTGACTCTGGCAAATGTACAAAATACAACGCCAGAATCAAAGAATGTGGTGTGGATGTAGCTGACACCCTGGACAAGCTTTTTAGCCGGCAAAAATGTAGCGGGTAACACTGCGGGGTGCAGCTAGTTACATTTAAACCTTCCTCTTAAATACTTCTGTCTATTGATGGAAACTACATTAAAATCCGTTGCGTAGTTTAAAATATCTAAGCGTACAGACGGCGGGAAGCGACTTTGTTTTATATTATGTAGAGATAAACTTCAAAAATCGTTAAAAATCACTTTTCTAATAAAATTTAATTTGCTACAAAAGGAAACAAAGAACGTTTAGCATTCTTTCCCAGCATTTTTTCATTCATTCCAAAAAAAATAACTCAGGAAATACCAAAACGAAAATGCAAGAATTATGAAACCTTCAGGCTTGTCCCTCAGTAAAGTATCAAATACGGTTGATTACACAAAAATATCTAAGTGCCAGTCACACACACAACACAACTTAATAAGGGGTATTAATCTCTTTCATGAATAAATTGTGAACGTCAGAAAAAATCCATCGTCAATTCCATGTTAATAGTGAAAGTGACATTTTGGAAATGTTCCCTTTTAATCAAAAATTAAAATGGTCACATTAACTCTATACAACATTAAGTTTGAAGCTGACGTCATTATTTTCCAGAGAGAGTTGCTAACTGCAAAACGTGCAAACACAACGAGACGTTATACAACACGAGAGCGTCTAGAACCTTCCAACAACGTTCTTCGGAATAATTAAAGCCACGAACAAGCAACAAATTAGGTTTAGTTCAAAGTGTACCAGGTTAAGTATTTAGCTTAGATTATTGATGGGTCTCACGCGTTCCGACTAGATCCCGCCAGCGTACTTGTAAAATGCGGCAACAAACACTACGCTGATGTCGGCGTACTCCAGCCAGTCTCGTTGCAAGCAATGTGCGTGCCGGTTGTTTTTAATAATTTTCGTCATAATCTTAGCTAGCCAGCCGAGTACCTACTAGAAAGTACCCTACCACCATGCTTTCCTCACAATGTTTTCATTCACCGGCAGCTCCAGCTCATGGTTGGGGTTAAGCCCACGGCCGTCGGCATGCAAACCGACTGCGCTAACCACTGAGCTATCATCGCTACAAGTAGAATACTATATATAAATATAGATATCTATCTATGTTCGTCCTATATTTGTCTATAGTTAGATTTAATTTTTTAGTTACAGAAAAAGGGGAAAAACACAAAAATTTCTGAACCTTACTATATACATACGTAATTATAATGGCCAATACTTAACCCAATCTTTTTAATGGCATGCAAACCGACCGCGCTAACCACTAAGCTATCATCGCTACAAATCATATGCAACGTAATAGGGTCATAGGAGAAATCTGTGCACCAGTTGTCGAGTCTTGGCAATAAGCCAGTGCGCTAGGGTAGAAACACTTAACGTCAACTCATATACGATAAAGCAAGTTTTTCATATAGTCAAGATTATAGAAGTAAAAATGCAATCTGCACGTATTATTGAGTTTCAAATATGTTTAGAGTATAAGTCTGTTACTTATTGTATTAAATCTGTTGTCATTGCAGTATAACTTACACAACAGTAAGTGTATAATTATTACTGATTGATTCAGGCGTTACTTAGTTCATTTTGAATATTCAAGGTATGTATTTAGTTTATTTCCGCTTAACAGTCGTTTCAGTCACAACAGTGATGAGGACTTCTACAAGTCTTTTATATCCTCTTCTCGCTGAGACATCCTCAGGATGTGTTGACTCTTCGAGCGCTTGGTCGTGACCAAGCTCGAAGAGTCAGACACTAAATTAATATGTACTTTCAAACTATTCAAAATATTTCAGTACTTAACAAAACATAACCTTTGATAACATACATAACAATCTAATGTAAAACTTTTGATTTGTACTGTGGCATTTTATACAGGGTTATTGGTAATCAGTCAGCATCCTTTTAAGAGCATATTTTGTGTATTAAAACAAATCAATTTTGTCCTACAACTTTTGCCAAAACTCAATACATATCCCATAAAAAATAATTAAAGTTTTTGTGGTGCTATCTAAGATTTTTTAGGTCTGTATTGCGCAGGCGCTTCATTCATCGTCGCATGTAGTAAAACAGCTGGTTCGTAGCGAGCAGTAGCGTAGCACAGCTACGGCGACCTTGGGTTGGACGCAACGTATGTGATGTATTCGGGGGCGGAAGGGGGTTTCAACATTAAGTATGTATTTGTAGCGATGATAGCGCAGTGGTTAGCGTGGTCGGTTCTCGCGTCGAAGGACGCGGGTTCAAATCCCAACAACGAGCTTGAGCTGCCTTTGAAGAAATACATCGTGAGGAAACCATAGTGTGGTGGTAGGGTATTTTCTAGTACCCGGCTGGCTAGCTACCACCCTCAAGTTGAAAAAACAGCCAAGCCCCTAACGGTGTGTTCCGGCAACCTTACTTGAGAGCCAGTTCCATTCCAGGCTTGGTGTGTTTACCATCTTCGACCATACCGTCACTTAACATCAGGTGAGCTGTGGTCAAACACCTAACCTGTCAAGTATAAAAAAATGGACACGACTAGCTAGAAAAAATACCCGATAAGTAGGTGCAACTTAGGTTGAAAGAACAAAAAGTAGTTAAAACTACTACAAAATAAGATCGTCAGCATAGGTACTCAGCATTATTAAAAAGTTAGTTATTAGTACTTACAATCAATATGAGTGTTATCGAATTCATTGACACAATTTTGAGGCTTCAATAACTTTAATTCATATTGTCAATAGTTTAACTGATTTTAAATTTGTGACTAGAGTAGGCAAAAGGAAAACACAAAAATCAAAACACCAAAACTCTAGCAATGGAAACGCAAATTATTAAAAAAATAGATCAAAAACTCAGACTCGATTAGGTAGGTACCTACCTACTGTAGAAACACGCTCTAAAAATAAAAATCTCTTCTGTAATTGTTATGTACAAACCATTTGATAGGTAGGTATGTATCGTTTGTCAAATTATGATAAATAATTTAGAAGTTACGAGGGAACAGATAAAAATACATAATTACATAGGTACATACCTACACACATACCGGTCAAAATCATAATCCTTCCTTTTGGCTTCGCCGTTGTTGGGTAAAAATCTAATGACAATGCAGTTTTGTTGTTTACCTCAGACATTTTTTCTTAAAATCAAAGCCATTTACTTCAATGTTTACAAAAATGTAGAAAATTACTTCCATCGGGGTCATGACCTCACGAGTCGCTGCCTGTCGATAGCAGCAAATTATTATTAAGTCAAACGTTGCGACACCGGTTCATCGCTATAGTCTCTAAATCCATTACATTAAAGTTGATAATTGATGACCTATTATGCGATGCGATCAATCTTTTTTTTTTTTGCAAGTATAGCTAATTCCAGCTACTATTTAGAGTAAGAAAATCTGGAAATCTAGTAACTTATCGGGGCAGGTTTAACTATGTGGTGGTGCGGTCGGCAACACTGGTTCTAAGTAGATATGTAGGTATTTATTCTACACTCAAAGTGCTTACTTATTTCGGAGTGGTTACTATGGACCTACCTA
Organism: Biston betularia; assembly: GCA_905404145.2. Lineage (NCBI taxonomy): Eukaryota > Metazoa > Arthropoda > Insecta > Lepidoptera > Geometridae > Biston > Biston betularia. The sequence goes on from FR989877.1 coordinate 7,033,991, forward strand.
ATTGTTAGATAATGTTGGAGATTAAAAGCCTAGTAGTGGGTATCAATATCAAAAGGTAAGTAACCTACCTACGTATGTAGGTATGTATCTACGTAAAATATTAAAATTTGTGTCAACTAGCCATAGTAAAGAAATACCTATCAGAATTGTGACTCTGCTCTCCCGTTGAAAAAAATTCCTACCTTTAGCCATCAGTTCGTCACTGCAGCGCTAACAGCGCATTCGCAACTAGCTCATAAGTACCAAACTTGAGGCGTGCGCACTGCGCGTGTAGGCACAGAACAGATAATAATACTTGTAGGTATAACTCGCATTCCGAATTGTTTGTATGAAGTTAAAAACTGTAAACAATTTGTCTCTGCAGAATTTGTCCATAATTTTTATTACTTTTTTTAAATAAAGATTACATTATTACTTTGGTTTGGAGATTATTTAGAGATTCTAGCCGATAAAATATGATTTTAGTGCAATCAGTTCACTGTTTTTCGTGCAAAGAAATAACATTGATAATAATAGTAATACAGAATAATCTGCGGCTTTCTAGGGTATGGGTACTTACCTACTGTATTTTGTTGCGTAGTAGGTAGGTACATAGCGAGCGACCGTTTCTTTTGGACATTCTCACGAATAATGATTTTAATTACTTTTTTAAAAAATAAAGATTAGGTACATTATTACTTTGGTTTGGAGATTTTTTAGAGATTCTAGCCGGTTAAATTTGATTTTAGTGCAATCAGTTCACTGTTTTTTGTGCAAAGAAATAAGAATGATAATAATAGTATTGCCGAATCATCTGCGGCTTCCTAGCGTATGGGTACTTACTTTATTTTGTGGCGTAGTAAGTAGGTAGGTACATAGCGAGCGACTATTTGTTTTGGACATTCTCACGAATAATGATTTTAATAACGTTTTTTTTAAATAAAGATTACGTTATTACTTTGGTTTGGAGATTTTTAGAGATTCCTGGCGGTTAAATTTGATTTTAGTGCAATCAGTTCACTGTTTTTCGTGCAAAGAAATGACATTGATAATAATAGTAATATGAATCATCTGCGGCTTCCTAGCGTATGGGCACTTACTGTATTTTGTGGCGTAGTAGGTAGGTACATAGCAAGCGACCGTTTGTTTTGGACATTTTCACGAATGATCGAGTTCGGAGGCCGATGCAGCTTAGGTAACCTATGTACCTATTACCTATCCAATCCAGCGGCCCGGGTACTCTCGGTCGAGGAGCTGTCTCGCACGGCGCGAATAATGTGCCGGCGCCTCGTCATGCTGATAATACATATTGCGCAATGAAGCAAGAGGCACGTCTTCTAAAAGTACGGGTAAAGTCTCACTTAAGAAATTTTCGTAGGTTTCGCTATTTAACCTATCTAAAAACACTGGTCCCAACAGAGCGTTATTGATGATTCCCGTCCACACGTTCACTGTAAACCGATGCTGATAATTGTGAGGCCTAAGTTCGTGGGGGTTTGTGTCACACCACAAGTGTTCATTACGGGTATTGAATAGACCCACCCGGCCGAATGTCGCTTCATCCGTGAATAAAATGGACGGCCTCTCGTTGAGAACCCATTGGCAAAAGTTCACTCTAGCTGGTTTGTCTGCCTCGGTCAACTCCTGAACTCGGTGCAGGTGAAATGGGTATTTTCCGTCATTGTGTATCACATTCCATGCGAACCACTGGGACACATTAAAACGCCGAGCTGCGTCATTTGTACTAGCGGCTGGATTGTCCTCGAAGAAGTCCAAGATGGCATTTTGCGTCTGGACACTGTGTATTGTGGGTTCTCGACCAGCATTATGAAATCCTGGACGGAATTGCCCGTAATCGCGTAACCGCTGTGTAGCCCCCAACATTGTGCTGCGGGAAGGTGTCGGCCAATTGGGAAAGATCCTGGCGTACTCACGGCAGGCTTCGGCCCCATTATCGTTGCAGCGAGCGAGAACACGCACCATTTCCGTGTACTGAACATTTGAGTATTCGTACGGCATTGTCAATAAAGCAATCGAACCGACTCACGCGCGTATCGATTCGCCACTGACTCCCGACGTAGATTTTTTGCGTAGGTACGAGATTAGTCGCCCCCCGCACCGCAACCCCTTTCTTTAGCCTAGATTGACGTCATGGGGCAAGCTGTAGGTAACATCACAGAGTGCGCGCGCGCTTTTTGCATAGAGTTAATTTTGTTTAGACCGGACAGATATTATTTTTTTATTATTGTATGGAAAAAAATAAACAGGAATTTTTAAAAAAAGTAGAACGAAAGTTGTTGTATTGAATGTACTGAATATGCCCTTAAAAGGATGCTGACTGATTACCAATAACCCTGTATAGTGATACGGCAATTTACAATTTGCCTTTTGTTACAAGCGGAATCATACAAATCGCCTGCGATATAGGTAAATAATACAAACTATTCCAAGAAAGATTTAGACTTTTTGGATCATTTAATTTTGCATTAGAAGAATTTACAAAAGTAACTTTTAAAATTAGCATTTTAAGAATCGCTTTAGATGATAAACTCAAGATCTTTATAGAGATTATTAATAGTCTCGATAAAGTATGACTTTTCATTATACAAGGTAAGATAAAGTTTTTACCTTTGTAATGAAGAGAGTTTCACAGTTCCAAGTTAACCGTGAAACTCGGCCCATTTTAATTTAATATTTATGTGCAGTTTTAATTGCATGAACCATAATGCTTGTACTACTACTACTAACGAATTCTTAGAAATAATTGAATTATAGATAATAATTATGTCCTGATTTATAAATGGGCTTATGTCACACTAGGTATTAGATCTCTTTAGCAGGAGCTTGGCTAGGTAACTAGCAACGTAGTATCAGAAATAGTAGTATTATAGGGCTGTTGAGACTAACCATTAAAAGTCTCAAAGTAAAACTAAATAAAACTCTTTATTGTGCACACCATAAACAGAAAAAAGTACAGAGAAACAAAAGAACTTTATGAACTAGTGCCACAAACGGCGGCCTTATCGCTAAGAGCGATCTCTTCTAGGCAACCAAGAAAAGAAAAACAGATGGGAGATGTAACACTAATAAGAAACAAAACATAGTTATAGTAAGTATTAATGTATTTAAATAAAACGAAATATTTACATAAAAATATATACACTCATAATACATATATATATATAGGCTATAATATAATGAGCGCCAAGGCAGTGATACCCTGGACTTTGTATAACTACTCAAAGTTCTGTTTATCGTTGCAATAGTAATGGACAGGCGTCATCTCTTACCGTCAGGAAAGCGACTTAGTGTGATATCTACCTCTTATTATACATAATACAATTGGTCAAACATTTAAAAATATTGTTGAACGTTCCACCACATGATTGCTTCGCATGACCATCAGTTTTATAATTCAATTTTTTTGGAATAGCATTCGACGAAACAAGTTTAACTCCTCTTCAGCATTTTCAGAAAAGCTTTTACTATGTTAATCTCTTTGCCCGTTGCGGAAACAAAATTAAATATCGATCACAATATCATTATACAAAGTATCTTTAAATTCTGTTTTAGGCCTGTACAGGACCACGGGATCAGATGATACAGGTAAACCCAAAAATGTTTTACAAAGTAGATGCTTTAGATATTATTTTTAGCGTTGCGGCTTTGGGTATGAATTTTGTGTTTAAGACTTTATATTTTAGATGTTGTTAATGAAAAATTTAAAAAATTTAATCTAGCATGTGTTTTAACGCAAGCTGGGTAAATTTATATACCTTGGATGCCGCCGATTGGATGCATTTGTTCCACTCCTTCACATACGTGTATCTATTAAGGGAACAATCACTAACATGATGTATGACGCGCATGGCTTTGATTTAAAATTGAGTAAATACATTATCAACTCATAAAATAAATTTGAATAATTTTCTTGTTTCTCCTACGCGGTTATTTCTCCGTGAAACTGCATGCAAATTTTTTACTAAAACGCTGAGTTATTGAATACGAGCGTTTTCATAAATAATGTAATTTGTACATTATTTTTGTTCTGAAGCAGCGTGTTTCGTCTGATTCAAACTAAAAATGCTGACTATATTTAGTAGCACAACGCACATTTTAAAATAAAATGTTGTGTTTGTGTTTATTTATAATTATGTTAGCTCATTTGATGTTTTTAGGTGCTTCACCACTGCTCACCTGATGTTAAGTGACGGCATTGTCGAAGATGGTAAAGCACACGTAGCCTAGAATGGAAATGGTTCTCAAGTGAAGCTGCCAGAACATATCGTTAGATGCTTGATGACAGATTTTTAACTTGATGGTGGTAGCTAGGCTGCCGATTACTTGAAAATACTCTGCCACCATGCTATGGTTTCCTCACAATGTTATCCTTTTTGTCGTTTACTGCCATCATTGAGTGTGAACTACCCTGTTAGCTTATTCACTAGAAGCTCTGCTTCATAAGCTATAGGGTGTGGGTTCAATCCCCACTCAGGACACTTATTTTGTTACTGACATAGTTGTTTGTTCTTTATCTGGATGTTCTGTTTGTATTTACAAAAAAAAAAAGTATATGAGTTTTCTAGCAAGGCTAGATGACGCTGTTTGAAATCATCATCATCATCATCATCATTTCAGCCGTAGGACGTCCACTGCTGGACATAGGCCTCCCCCATTGACTTCCATAAAGACCGGTTGGAAGCGGCCCGCATCCAGCGCGTTCCTGCGGTCTTTACTAGGTCGTCTGTCCACCTTGTGGGTGGACGTCCTACGCTGCGCTTGCCGGTCCGTGGTCTCCACTCCAGAACTTTGCAGCCCCATCGGCCATCAGTTCTGCGTGCTATGTGCCCTGCCCACTGCCACTTCAACTTGCTAATCCGTTGGGCTATGTCAGTAACTTTGGTTCGTCTACGGATCTCCTCATTCCTGATTCGATCTCGTAGGGAAACTCCGAGCATAGCTCTCCATAGCGCGTTGTGCTACTTATTGTTTGAAATATTCTTTAATATTTATTTATTTATTTATTACGAAGTAATTTATTCAAAGATATGTTTTTAAGAAATGCATTAAGATATTTGCGTACTTTTATGTTATGACGTCATTAAAAACATTGATAAAGTTTACAAAATAATAACTAATTTCATCGCAATTTTTCTACATGTCAGAAATGAAAAAAAAAAACTAATATATAGCTTCGTATAAACACTTCATAAATATCGATATGAAGGTTCGGAAGGTATCTTGTTCTCAGGTCATGATAAATGATCGAAAGAAAATTTATTGCTCAATGTTTCACGATTTTTCTAAAATGAATATCGTGAATTTACTAGTTTCCCGTAGGGAATTGCTTTATTACCTTTTTGCGAGGAAATGAAAAATTGATGTGGATTATCTCCATTTTTATTACCTCTGCATGAGATTTGGTGTTATTTTCTTGGGGCTTTTTATTCGAGTTCAGGTGCTATTTTTGTAGTACTGGAAATGTGCGAATGAAGTGTTTAGTGTTTTATTTCATAAATAAAACTAATAAGATTAAAAATAAACTGGCGGCCCATCCTGGCTTCGCACGGGTGGACATTTATTTTTCAATTAAACTCTTGTAATAAATATACTCTGTGTTACTAAGGGAGAATGTAACTTTCTAATGGTGAAAGAATTTTTGAAATCGGTCCAGTATTTTTTGAATTTATTCCTTACAAAAATCCAAAAATACAAATCTTTCCTCTTTATAATATTAGTGTTGAAGGGACGTTTGCCATTGCGTCATCTACTTTACTTTTGACATTTTGATCATTTAGATCTTGGGTTGCCAACGCAGCCCGCAGATTTCCTACTTGCAGATTTCATAAATAACTAAAATATTCTAGATAGAAAACATTGTAACCTATCTATATAAAAGAAGAAACTGACAGACTGATTCACTGATTGATCGATCAACGCATAGCTGAAACCGCTGGGTCTATAAGCACAAATGTTCCTTAGGTGACGTAGGTGTGCTCTAAAAAAAGGATTTTAAAAAATTCCACCCCTAAGGTTGCAAAATAGGGGTTGGAAATTTACCTATATGAATCTTCGTTATTTATTACATATCAGTATCTACATTGCACTCGCGTGAAGCTTTGGCCAGTCGCTTGTCATGTACATATTTATAATATGAATTAAATTGCCTATATTTTAACATTTCTTAATAGTATTTTTGATTTTTCTATTTTTTTATTCTATGGGATATGTATGGCTAATTTTATTGTTTCCTCCGGCATTGCTACGAGTATTTGCAAGTACCTGCCGCTTAACTTTGCCACTATTAAGATTTTAAATTTGTATTTGATTACGATTCATATAATTTTACATTTCAATGAATGACAAATTTCGGAGGCAACACGAAAAGTCATGTTTTACCACATTATGTTATTTCCCGTCACTCACATACCTAATTTGGCACTTATGGATAAAAGACGAGTATTTTTTACATAAACATACGAAAAAAACACAAGTTTTGTAGAGTAATACAATATGACATAACATGCACATAATGTGTAAACATGAAATTGAAATTGTACTTAGGTACATTCCCTAAACTTTTTACTATAAATTGCCAAGGACAATGAAGTGTATTTACCTTATGCATCCTTGATGCCAAACAAACAAAAAAAGGTTACGCGATCAATTTTCTAACTGGGCCGAGAGACGACGTTTGACCGATTAATTATTCGGCACGAATACGGTACTCTGACGACACGACTTCAAATAACTATAATTAAAACAGTACTATATCTTGAAATAGTTCAATTATTTTTTACAAAAAGTTTCATAATTCTTAGAATCAAATATAGCGTACACCAATTATCGTAGTCATTATTTTATCGGACAGCCAGGAGCTTCAAAAAGCCTTCCCTTCATGGTAAATATTCCAAATACTCGAACTAAACGGTTTGAATCTACTTTCATCGTAAGAACCTAGTGGTTCTTACGATGAAAGTAGATTCAAACCGTTTAGTTCGAGTATTTGGAATGCAATGGCAATGGCATTTATAGATACAATCAGGGCGCATTGAAGTCGCAAGTGAATCGGTTTGTTCTAGGTGATCGTGCTTCACCATAGACCGCAGCTTCGCTTAACATCAGTCGAGATGGCAGTCAAACGCAAGCCTATATATATTATACTAGCTAACGCCCGCTACTTCGTCCGTGTTAACTTTAGAATTAGGTTCCGAGAGAAACGAAACATGTTTGTAACAAATAAGCAACAGTCATGAATCTGACATGTCAATCCAACATCTATCATCTGGCATCTGTTAATCTGAAGTCTGTCAATCTGACATCTATCAATCTGATATCTGTCAATCCGTCAATGAATAAATCTGTTGTAAAAAGTATTTTATATTATGTTAATCCAAGTAATAAGCTATGTGTATGCCAAATTTCATCCAAATCCGTTCAGCCGTTTTTACGTCATTGAGTAACAAACATCCAAACAAACAAACTTTCACATTTATCCCACTATAATCCTACTCTTACTTAATATTATAAATGCGAAAGTTTGTGAGTATGTATGTTAGTTACTCTTTTACGCAAAAACTACAGAACAGATTTGGATGAAATTTAGTATGGAGGTAGCTGATACCCTGAAATAACACTACTTTTTATCTCGAAAACATGTAGCGAGTAATACCGAGGGCGCACCTATTAATATAATATGTAGGATAGTAGGATTCCCAATAAGAAGCTCATATATACTTTGACTGGATCTTATATTCTGTCTGCTGGGATACTGAAACCATCGATTCTCAATGGCAGTTACGTAAGTAAAGCCGTATTGACACGATACCAAGCTCTTGGTTAGTTCGATAGTCAATATTCTAGGATAGTCTACGGTTATGTGCATGCGGTATTGCATAGAGATGAGTCAAGAGCAACAATGAGCTTGAGCTGCCGGTGAAGGAAAACCATACTTTAGGACTCGGCTAGCTATCTACCACCCTCAAAATGAAAATCTAACGTCAAGCACCTAACAGTGTGTTCTGACAGCCTCACTTGAGAGCCAGTTTTATTCTAGGCTTGGTGTCCTTTACCATCTTCGACCACACGTTCCCTTAACATCAGGTGAGCTGTGGTCAAACATCTAGACTGTCAAACATAAAACAAAATATAGCATGGAGTAAAGCATGGCGCATTTAATTATTTGTTTAATTTTTTTTAGTGGTTGACTCTCTACGTCTATGTGTTTGATTACAACTCATCTGATGTTAAGTGACGGTATGGTCAAAGATGGTAAATATGACCAGCCAATTGCCACTTCAACTTGCTAATACACTGAGCTATGTCGGTGACTTTGTCGTTTTCGATAATTAATACTAATTTAAAACGGAGTAAATAAACGTTTTACTGCCAATAAAAAGAAATAAAAAACAATTTTGTTTTATTTCCTAAGTTTCTCAAGTTGAGTATAAACATTGAATTTTATCGTTTCAAACTTTCAAATGCTTTCTTACTGTTAGATCTTTAATTAATTATTTTTACCCACGACGGAGACGGAATATGCGTTTGGGGTGAGAGGATGTTTGTTTGTGCAAATACATGTTGCCATTTTTCTCCAAAACTACTAGTCCGATTTTGATGCAGTTTTCAGTTATGGGTTCAGGTTTAATTGGTGCATTATCTTAGATAGAATGATTTAGATAGAGATGAAAATTACTTTTTAATCGTTGTGGGGTTTTTCAAAACTTTAATTTTGCTTTTTATTAGAGTAATACGTTTTAAAATCGATCACAATATTTTCCGTAAAGTGAACAAAAAATCCTTTACATCCATGAATCAATTATTTATAAAGAAAATAGATATTTATTGTTAATAACACTTAGTTACGTAACGATCACGTTGAAATAATTATATAAAATTATGTCTTTAAAATCAAATCAAGAGTCACTATTGAAAACTCATCGTTAGAGGAAAAGATCCCACGGCCCTAGAAAACTAGTTCTTTGAACTAAAACTTTATCTAGAAGTGGCAGTAACAGGCAGCTGTTGCCAAATCTGAAATCAATTATCCGTCGAACAATGTGGAACGTTCTACTTTTAGTTCTAAAAACTTTATATTGTTGAAACATGTATTAATTTATAGAAAAGCATTGAAAATACCTAAATCTAAAACTTGGTGAACTTAACAATTGGCAAAAATTATCCAAATAATACAATTAGGCAATTCAATCTTCCTGCGTTCCCGCCAGAACTGAACTCTACTATTTATTTATACGGTATTAATCGTGTGTAACTCAGATCAGAACCGGTTCAAATATTCAGATCGCGTAGGTTTGAACCGTTGAGCTGCAGCTCAACTGCAGATCAAGCAGCTCAAATCGTGGCTTGCGGCTCATCGAGTCATCGTTGTCGCGCACCCGACCGCAGCTAATCGAACTGAATTGCGAACCGAACCGAAATTGAAAAGTGAACCGAACGGAGCCGATGCGACGCGATCTGTTTTTTGAAGCAGTGTGACCGGAACAGAATGATGAACGAAACAGAATGACTTAGAAAGGGAAGGAGAGCATATTTACCACGAATCTTACAATTCCCGGGATAAACAAGATAATAATTATGTTAATCCAAATAATAAACTATTTATATGCAATTTATTTTGCAAATCCTTTCATTTGTTTTAGTATGATTGATTAACAAATATCCATACATACAAACTTAGGCAATTATAATATTAATCGGAAAACAAAAAAGATTTCCCGATAAATTGAGAACATTTCCAACGTTGTTGAGCTGAAACTATAAACCAACTATATGAGCTGTATATTCTAGCGCTGCATAAGGTCTAGTTTAGGTACTTCGCTATTGACTAAATGACTCCCTCGAGTTAGTACGTGAACTGATCTGAAATGACCTGTTGAGCCGGTTCAAGTTTTCAGCTCAAGGGTTGAGCTGCGAGCCGCGGCGTGACTCAAGTAAATCTGTTGAGTTACCCATGGCTATACGGTATTATTGACGCATGTAATCAAACGTCAGTTAAAATCGATGTGTAAAAAAAATTCCATCATTCCCCTTGTTTTACAAGTAGACTCCTTTCCTAGAACAATATAGTCAACAAAAAATCTACAAAATAAAACAGCTATCAGTTGAAAGCAACCTAAAAGCATCCAAGTTTAACAAAGCTTTCTCGCTGGAAATTCAAGTAGGATCAAAACAATGCTATCTGATGCATTTCCAATCACGTCCTGATGAATTTTATTTGTCTTTTATTTCGAGTTACGTAATCAAAGCTGGCTTTACACAGCGCCCGCGAGAATCTCGAAATGGACGAAGCGATTTTCACTGGAATGTACTAAGCGTCCGCCATGTTTGAGGGGATTACCTGAATGATTGCATTTAATGGATAATCTTTTTATCGTTTCATTGGATTATGAGCTGACTTTAGATGATTTTAATCTTGTTCAGCTACTTTTGTTGGCATTGTTTTTAAGCTTATGCCTTTTGTCGATAAATTTATAGTAATACTAGCTGCGCCCCGCGGTGTTACCTGCTACATGTTTTCGAGATAAAAAGTAGCCTATGTGTTAATCCAGGGTCTCAGCAACCTCCATACAAAATTTCATCCAAATCTGTTCAGTAGGTTTAGCGTGAAAAAGTAACATCCATTCATCCAAACTTTCACATTTGTAAATAATATTAGTAGGATTTACTTTTTTTGTAGCGATGATTGCTCAGTGATTAGCGCGGTCAGTTTGCATGCTGAAGAGCGTGGGTTCAAACCCCAACAATGAGCTTGAGCTGCCGTTAAAGCAAAAACATCGTGAAGAAACCACAACACGGTGACAAGGTACTTTCTAGTACTCGGCTGGCTAGCTACCCCCCTCAAGTTAAAAATCTGCCACCTAGCATCTAACGGTGTTTTCCGACAGCCTCACTTGAGAGCCAGTTCCATTCCAGGCTGGGTGTGTTTACCATCTTCGACCACACCGTCACTTAAGTTGAAAATTTGTCGCAGTCCCATGCCTCAGGTATAGTTGTAAAGCTTATTCTATGGAAGTCAGATAACTGATAGAATACATAAATACTTTTTTTTGTGAATACATACTTATAACGCATTCAGAAACACCCAGACACAACAGACAAACACTCAACGTTTTTGATTTAATTGTACTGATTAATATCACCTGCGCCTTTTTATTACCGGACGGCAAGACAAACGAGACCAATTCATGTTCATGGTGGATATTTCCGACGAACGCACAAAGCGTTTCAGTTCCACATCTGTCTTTTGCTCAGCGATGCTGTATAACCACAAGAGTTTTTTTTATATTTAAGTACACACTACTAGTTGGCGGTAGAATATTTGGTACTGTAGTGGTTCCTACCTATATGACGTCCTGATAACGAGATCTGCCGCTAAGAGTCTATTAAAGGAAAAATAGAGGTGTTTTCGAATCCAGAGTAAATATATTGCTGATACATTATAGGTGTCTTCAAATCCAGAGTAAACAGATTGCTGGTACATTATAGGTGTTTTCAAATCCAGAGTAAATAGATGGCTTCTAGGTAAGAGTAACCGATCTTAGTCCGCAAATTAACATAATGGAGGGATTATTCAAAATATATAATCACAGTTTATATATAACGCTCGACTGCGCGAGCGAAATGCAGCTCGTATTTATACATTGGCTTTGAATTTGTAAGGTAGTTTGATATGAAGGGATACGGATTTTCTTAAAAAATAAAAATTAAATATTTTATAGGATTTAAAATACCTCACAAATTTTAATTATACTCATGCATTATACTCTTTAAACAACTTAGATTCGCAAAGAAATGTGAAAACTTTTAATATAGTATTGAAAAATGCAAAAGTCACCATTTCCATTCATGAAAAACTTTGAATTTCCATAATATAATGCGGGGACATTACAAACGTATATATTACCCTTCAAACTTCCTTTTTATTATCTCCAACTTCATTAATACAATAAAAAAGGAAGTACCGATAAACGAACTGTGAAACCTAGCAATTAATGCATACCGTTTTATTTACATTTTGTTGCTGACAGACTTTTTGAGCATAGGTCGACGTAAAGCTATAATTGGTGCGTTCCAATACTTGCTTTAACCAAAAGTGATAAGGTTTGTTTTCCCCATTATACAGGCTCGGATATTACGTTTTCAGTTTTGATATTTGGAAACGTTTCACTTCGGTAAGGCTTTTTGTGTAATAAAACGAATGCTTTCCTGTATGGACATCAATAGGTTTGCGTGCTTTGGAAATTCTATTTGAAATTGTATTGTGTAAAGTTATCAAGTGTTCCGAGTCGAATTATTGGTCTTCAGTATTTTCATCTTACAAGTAAATAAACAAGTTAAACCTTTATAATTGATCGATTCCGGTCTTTCTTTGCGGAAGTTCATTTTGAGTGTTCAAAGCATATGTTTAGTTTATTTCCGCTTAACAGTCGTTTCGGCCAGTATCCATGGCCAAGAATAAATTTTAAAAAAAAAAACAATCTACTTTGCTTAGTTTGGGGTCTGATGGCGCTGTGTGTAATGCCCTACGATATTTATTTATTTTATCATTTTAAATTTTAACTATAAGCCGAGCCTGAAATCGAGGATACAAAGATATTTTATACACTTTCTTGAAGATCAAAGGCATTTTTATTTGAGAAACACCTGACAATATGACGTTCTACAACCAGGAACAGTCTGTATATCTCCATATAAATCTTGTATAGATTAATCAAAATAGGACTAAAGCGGAAGATTTAATCGTGGCAGCTGTAACACTGGATTACCTAGTAGGTATAGCTGCCAACTAAAACCCAAATTGAAAGAAAGAAAACGAATTTTATTCTGTAACACCACAGAACACATAAAAACAACAAACAGAGACAAACAGTTACAAAATAGGGCCTCACCTCAGCATAATACTGGTCATACTAAGTGGTATGACTAGCGCTGGTTTTCCGGTGAGCCTTTACCGGTTAAACAAAATAAACATAACAACAAAAACAAATATACACACTACACACTATTTGTTTACACTTACAAATTTTTTTTGTGTAGTTAAAATAAATTAGATATTAATTTGGTAAGAACTTCCTTGTAACGATTTAATATTTATGCAATAAAGTTGAATTGAATTGAATACAGACTATTCCGGGAACAGCCTGTATATATAGACTGTTCCGGGAACTGTAGCAATACTTTAAAGGTGGTTGGTTATTTCCACAGTTCCCGGAAATACCCTGAATCACACTGTATACCTTGTTAGCTAGTTCCCAAAGTACTTTTACGTAATTTTCCATCAGCGTTCGATATTTCGAGACCGTTTCTAAGCCGCCTGGGTCACCGTGTGACTCGTCTATAAATATTTCAGACTAAAAGCTCTCCCAGAATATTTGAGAGGCTTCGTCTACGGCAGTTCCGGAACAATGGAAATAACGTTTAGTTATGCGATTGGCCTTGGCGTGAACAATCATTAAGAATAAATAAATATCGTAAAACGATATATGGTCAGATGATATATATACAGTTTGTAGCTATGATTGCTGAGTGGTTAGCGGGGTCGGTTCGCACGTTGAAGGGCGTGGATTCAAGCCCCAACTTGAGTTGCCGGTGAAAGAAAACACTGAGAGGAAACCATAGCATGGTGGTAGGGCACTTTCTAGTACTCGGCTTGCTAGCTATTACCCTCAAGTTGATAATCTGCCGCCCAGCACCGAACGATGTTCTGTTCCAGGCTAAGTGTGATTTACCATCTTCGACCATTCACTTAACACTTAACATCAGGTGAGCTGTGGTCGAACACTTAGTTTGTCAGCCATAAAAAAGTTCTAAATAAAAATAAACGATATAGTCAAACTAAAATGAAGTGCACAAGCGTGAAATTGAGGTCAAGAGATAGTTCAGAAAAATCAAACGCGCCAAATTACTTCTGTATGACGTAGCTAAAAATGGGTTTTTCCACCATTAATATTGTAACCCTCGACATTGGCGCTTGATTTCATTCTTAAGGGCTTTTGCAATGATTTTAAGAGCGCGCCTAAGGCCAGAAAAAGGCAAAAAGGGGTATTTTCGATGCCACTTTGAAACATAAATATTACAATAAAAAAATATTGGAGTTTGGATGTAATCCTGAAGAAGTAATCGGATAAAATTTTGAAAATAGGTCGAAGTTTTTCACAAAAAAAAAAGTATAAATGCTGCAGGAAAAAATCTATTTTAATTCAAATTATCGAAATTATCAGCTATGATCCCACATTAAAAAATTGGTGACTTTACTAAAACATAAGTGTTTGTAGCTATTTTAACTTTTTTAATTTGATGTAACAGTGTTGAGTAATTAAATAAGTTTAAAATATAGCCCGGAATTCAAATTGCACTTGTCATGCAATTCTCGATCTTGTTTCTTCGCACTATAGCACTTCGCACTATCTTGTATCTTGTTTCAGGTGACATCTGATTTTTTTTTGTGGCATTAGGCTCCTCAAAAGATTTTTCTAATTTTATTTTCCAATGAAATATCTCATCAGCTGCTTTATTTATTGGTGATGTCTTTTTATGCGGGGAGTTAATAAATAACATTAACTAGGTACAATAACATTGGAAAGAGTATTAAAATTTGCTTAGAGGTCCATGATTTGTTATAAGGATAACAGTTTGTTTTCTTTATTTTTGGCATCGCAATATGTGCATTCTGTGTCAAATATTTCATATTTTCAAGTACTTAATGTCATCATAAATTAAATTTAATTATACATTAGTCTTACACTCAGACAGAGTCATAGTTAACATCAGGTGAGAATAATTGGTCTTACCCACAGTCAGTCATAGTTAACATTAGGTGAGCTGTGGTCAAACATCTAGCCCGTCAACCGTAAATAAAATAAAAAAATGCATTTTTTGTATAAGTAGCATTTACTTTCATACTCGTGATAAACTACTTTCTTTTTCATTGTCAGCGAAAATCGCAGAAAGCGGGATTGCATAAAATCCTTCCTTTCACCATAAAGCATCTTTGAAAAGGCTTTTGTTGACAGAAATATTGTTCGGAATAGATCTTGCTGTAGCCAAAGATATTTATGTTCCGCTGTACTCCGCGATTTAAGTCTGTGTTTTTGTGTATTTTTCGATAATGTTATTGAAAAATATATAGACAGCTTGTCTGTTCGAGCGCAGCGCGATGGCAATAGTTTATAATACAAATACTCATTTTTCAAATTCCGCTGGACTCGCGTTACCATTTAAGGGTCATGTTTACATACGTATCGATGCCCACTTCACTTTTTTTTTTTTTTTTTTTATGGTTGACAGGCCAGTTGTTTGACCACAGCTCACCTGATGTTAAGTGAAGGCGTGGTCGAAGATGGTAAAGCACACCTAGCCTGGAATGAAACTGGCTCTCAAGTGAGGCTGCCGGAACACACCGTTAGATGTTTGGCGGCAGATTTTCAACTTGAGGGTGGTAGCTAGCCAGCCGAGTACTAGAAAGTACCCTACCACCATGCTATGGTTTCCTCACGATGTTTTCCATCACCGGCAGCTCAAGCTCATTGTTGGGGTTTGAACGCACGCCCTTCGGCATGCGAACCTACCGCGCTAACCACTGAGCTGTCATCGCTACAAAACTCACTGCCGTGTTTCTATCCCTGCCTAATCAAATTTGATGTGATCCTTTCAACGCTACTTTGAAAACTTTCCATCAATAAATTCTTTGCTACATATTGGCTGTCGTTAAAATAGTAGCTTAACACAGAATATTTTATGAAGCGTGATATTGTGTTTTTGGTCACATGTTTTTTCACAAATATGATACGCGTGTTTCACGTTCAAAATGGCACGTCAACGTTGAAATCTCACTAAAATGTTATCTCGTTAGCTACAATACCTTTTATCCCAAAACACAGCTATGTGGACAAATTATTTTAAAGAATTAAATACCAGTAGCTTTAAAAATAAATTATTTCAATAATTGTTTTAAATAAAACAATGTACCTATTATGTTTATGTTTGTTTTGATTTTTGTTTGTTTATTGTTTTTGTTTTTTATGTTTTGTTTTGTTATGTTTTTTTAAATCTAAATTAAATTAACTAACAATATTTGTACACTTACGAAGGTAGAATATTTGATACTTAGAATTTTGAAAAGACCTACAATTTAAGAACATATTCTTACAAATAAACTGATTTTGATTACTGCTTGGCGGCAGAATATTTGATTCTGCGCTCGTACGTAGTTTGCGACTTCCGGCTAAAAAATAATCTGATACTTAACAAAGATTGTCTTAAGAGACTCTATTTTTTTATATGGTTTTCTATGGTGATGAAGGTCACCGTCATAGGTCATAGTCAAAGTTTCCGATAAAATGAAACATGAGCAATCCCGCATAAGTAACAGAAAAATATATAAAAACCACGTCAGCTTCCATAGTAAAATCTTCTTAAGAGTAATTAAGATTTGCTGTGTTTTATTTAAATGATAAATGTATTTACGTTTGGCCGCCAACTCGCCTATTAAAGTGACGTTTATATTGTTGTTGTGTTTATATTGTATCAATATATATTAATTAAATAGACATGAGATAAATATTTAATCTAGTACATTCTGAGAAAGAAAATAAATTATAATTAGAAATCTCTACATAGTAAAACAAAGTCTCTTCTCACCGTCTGTACGCTTAGATCTTTTAAACTACGCAACGGATTTAAATGCGATTTCTCTCAATAGACAGAATGATTTAAAAGGAAAATTTATACATGTATAATAAATGTACATATTGTATATCCACCACATTAGTATCTACATTGCAACCATGCGAAGCCGGGGCGTGTCGCTAGTAAGTTTAATAATCACGGGAGTCTCTTAATTTTAATGCTATCAACCGACACGAGATAAAAAAATATCCGGCCTTTGTTATTTTCCAATGTTTGGAGTGCCGATTTTCGTATTTTCTCTCGTGACCGCAACTCCGGTCTGGAATCAGGATGCTAACCGGCTCTGGCCGCTTTTGGCAAAGTATCCGCTTTCGACGAATCCGCTTTTTGCGGGTCGGAGAGTTGGCAAACCGCTGCGGCTGAAATCCGTACATTTCAAAATTTTCACATTATGTTTCAGACTGGGCGGTAATCTAATTTTAGACCTTTGTTTAGCGTCAGAAGCATTGTACGCATTTAAAATAATAATTAGTAGCAAGTAAGAAGCTGTGATGTAATTTTTTTGGGAACGTTGTTTGTGCTCTGCATACTTAAAAAATCATTGTACACAACCAACCACACCAAACACCACGTACTATTACCATATCACCACCATTATTTATCATTACCACTACCATTAGCATTTACCATTTACTTAAAAGCCATTGTTTCTGATCATCATAGAGATAATTCATTGCCGGTTTATTTGTTTCCTATAAATTATAATTTGGACGTTTTTGAATAAATTTCTTTTAGATCGGTGTGCTCTACCCTCGGCCTCATGGTTGCTTTCCATCAGGCGATTTGGTGGCCAAAGTTTGATCTATTTAATAATCTATTTAATAAAATGAAAAGAAATACATGCACTTAGCTGGTCTGTAAACTTACCTTTTCTAATTGTAATTCCAAATCAAAATTGTTTTAATACTAGGTCATAATAATATTTTAGGTATGTATATATATACTAAATGGAAATATGGTTACTGTTCTCATTATTATGAACAACTTTAAATATTTTGACTACAGCTCACCTGATGTTACGATACGGTATGGTCGAAGATGATAAACACACCTAGCCTAGAATGGAACTGGCTTTCAAGTAAGGCTTCCGGAACACACCGTTAGGTGCTTAGAGACAGATTTTCAACTTGCTATGGTTTTCTCGCGATGTTTTCCAGCAGCTCAAGCTCATTGTTGTTGAACCCATGCTTTTCAGCATGTGAACCGATCACGCTGACCACTGAGCTATCATTGCCACAAAAACCCTTCAGAGTCGTCGTTTAGTAAAATATAGGCTTATGATAATTATTAATTTATCTCAAACCCAATTAGGAACGCAATTATTACGCTCCATTAAAAAGATACCACATTAAAACTGACAGACCTGGCAACACTGGAGCGGAAAATGGTCCATGTCGATAACAAAGGCAACGTTGCGTGCTCTATCTAACAATCAGCTGAGTAATGAGCAGACTTCAATTCTATCTGCAGATACATGCAGGTAGAGGTGTCACAGTATAGCCGTGACAAATTATTTCTAAAAGAAAGCTTCTGAATAAAGAAGTGAATACAAACCCCGTTGACAGACAGCCCCGTTGGCTCATTGGTAGTATATCTGCCTTGAGAGCGTGGGTTCGATTCCCACTCAGGGCAAACATTTTGTGAATAAACAAATGTTTGTTCTGTGTCTGGGTGTGCTGTATGTATTATAAGTATGTATTTACAAAAAAAAAAGTATGTAAGTATTCTATCAGTACAAGCTTTGCTTAATTTGGGGTCAGATGGCGCTGTGTGTAATGTCTTGTGATATTTATTTATTTATTTAAAACGTTAAAAAAATCTGCGTAACTATTCAGTATAATTATGACTTAGTCATTAGAAACGTTTATAAAATAAAAACAAATTATAGGCTTGTGTCCGCTAAGAATAAAACGGATGAGATGTTAATAAATAGTCAAGACAAAAAAATAAGGTAATTAATTTTTTATTTAAAGAATAAGTAAATTAATTTCATTTTGGACAATAAATTCAGCACAGTTTACAGGTATTCATGTGACGGTGCACACCAAGCAAGAGTATTACGTTTACGTCACTCCGTGCGAAACATTGTTGCTGTTGACTTTTACATAGAACAACTGCCACACTGATAGCGTTCACATGGTGTGACGTCATTCAGACGCCATGGTAGTCTTGACTGTTTAAGTATAATATATAGCTGCTCCTAACATGTTTCTTTATGTTTACATAAATGTTAAAATCTATTGCATGAACAAAAAAGAAAAAAAAGTTAAAATTGTGACTAGAAAACTAGAACACGTCAAACTTTCTTAAATCACGCCATATTGTTTTATTGTTACTTTTTGTTTAAAATGCATTTAAAAATACATATAAAACAAATGATGTTAGTTGGGCAGCGCAATAACATAAAGGCAGTTAATTTAGCGGATTCATATTTTTTACATGACTGCCAAAAAAGGAATGTGTAATATTTTCAGGGGTCATGTATTTGTATATGGGGTTTATTAGTCCACCAAAACTTTAAATACATACAAATTTGGATGTATTGGTAAATTTGTCGGTAGAATTCCTATATCAAACCATTTGACAAAAGCTATTAACTAAAAAGAAATTAAGTACTACCGCCATTTTTCTACATTGCTCAATTTTCAAACGTGACTAATTTTTTTTTTTTTGTCCATTTGTTGGCATTATTCATTATTTGTTTATGATACTTCGATGTAGCAACATTCATAATCAGAAAAGTTAAGTCAATTAGAAAAGTCAACAGTTTTGATTTAAAATAAATAACTCAAGAGCATAGTAGACGTAAATTAACTAAACAACAAAATTACTGAAATTTCAGCCGTAAATGTTAATTAAGTATAAAATAATTTTACCAATAAATTATTATTCATGAAAATAGTTTACGAAGGTTAAACGGTTTACATTTAAATGTCACAATTAAAAATTTTTCAGATGCTAAAATTTTAGCTGATTAAATATGTAAACGTGAATTTAAAAATGAAACAATCAACCAAGTCTTTGTAAAAGTTGTTTTTAATAAAAGTAACGTATTTAGAACTTCTGCGACAGCCCTGTTATTATTGTATAACTTTTATTTTTTCTTTATTTATTCAATATAGGTTAGCGTTTGACCATACTCTGCTAGATGTTAGGCAGTAGTGTGGTCTAAGATGGAGCACGCTTACCTAGAAGAAACCTATTTACTCTAGAATTGAAGACACCCACATTGTACCTAACAGGGAACACAGACTGCGCTATGAGAATAAAAATGTGGAATCAAAACGCTTTGTGCGTACATGGGGAACATCCACCATGTACGGATGACGTGTTGGTTGCAAAACTAGCTAAATGCCCGGTAATTTGTATACCGTGTACGATTGCAGCGCCACCTACCATATCCAATTTTGGATCTTAGCCATTTAAGGACTCAGACAAAAATCATCAAAATCGTTCCAGCAGTTTTGGCGGTAATTGAATTTTACTAGCTTGCAATGTATTTTATTTATTTTATTATATAAGACTTCACATAGACAACTACATTAATACAATACATGTGTAATAAAACTTAAATCTAATACAACTAAATGTGCTATCTTTTAAAGGAAGTACCGCATGCTTTTTATTTTTATGTATGTATGTTTGTTCGGGTGTAATCTTGTAAGTTAAATTTTATTGGATTCAAATTTGATATGCTTCTGTATCTTCAGTGACAATACAAAGATATGGTACCATAGAGCTGATCTGATAATGGAAACGGAAGATGGCCAGATGAACTTCTGATCTAAACAAGATATCGTATAACCCCATCGAGTTTGGGGTCGATTGATTAATCTTGAGGAGCACTTTACGCCTTGACGATTAATGATGAAGCTGGAAGGTAGCCACGGCATCTCTGTGATAAAACAACTTAACCCGATCGAGTTTGGGTTGGATTGATTCGTTTTGAGGAGCAATCTCTAAAGTTATTACCTACTAAAAAGTTAAAAGTTAAAAAAATATTTTTAAAAACAAGCCTTAATCTGAGACAATGAAATAAAAAGTTAAAAATAAATTCAGCAATTATTTGGGGTACTCACCTATATTCTTAAAAGATTATTAACACATGGGCTACTTTTTATCCCGGAAAAACGTAGCGGGTAACATCGTGGGGTGCAGCTAGTTTTATACATAAAACTAATTTTATTTACAACATACATAGATACAGCACGTATGGTATACCGCCATGGTGCGCATGTGTTTGCCGCTTAGCTTAAGGGATTTGAATAAAATTTGTGTTAAAATTGAGGTCGTTCCCCGGATTAACACATAGGGTGGCCATTGTTCCGGATAAATGTGCGAAAACTCGGAGATTGCTGGCAAACCTTTGAACACGGCTAGCATAATGAAAGACGAAAATTCAGTAAAGTCACAGAACACAGAACAGCTTTCACATAAAGCCCTAAGCCATACACTTACACATAATATTTTTCTGAAACAAAATAACTCGGTTTCTTACATAGCGTAGGAAATATTTATTACGAAGAAAGGTTTCCCGTCGTATAAAGCTTATTCAGGGTACGCTGTGCATTAATATTGATCAAGCGAGAATCACGGGTGGCCTTGTGATCTAATACGGCCTATTGCCCGTGACTTTTCTCGCTAGCAAGGGTTCCTTATTCCTGTTTTCATTTAATGACGACGAGCCCAAAAATATTGAACTAGTAGTATTTTACAGATTTGTTTACTTGGTGGTAGGTATATTTCCTTAGCAGGAGGTAGGGTTGCCATCATCTTTTGGTCTGAATATAGTAGGTATATAAAAAAAAGCTGTAAAAAATTAGTACTCTTCAAAAATTTCGTATTTTAGTAGAAAAGAATAAAAAATAGACAAAGTTTTTCATTCGCATTTTTCACTCGTTTATTTTTTTATAAAAACAATTTTTTTGTGCACTTCTTGCATTCTTCAATAATTTTTTGTCTTTAATAAAACTGGAAATTTAATTCAGGACTAAAATGAATAAAAACAGTATTAACTCCACAAGCTCAATAAAATTAAAGAAATCTAAGACAAACGAACGAAGATAACAAGGCAAGCAAGCTCAGATTAAAATTTAATCTGAGCAAGCAAGGGTAAACATGGAGTTTTGGCGGGAACGCGGGAAGAGTCGTGTCGCTCCTTTGTATTTTTTTTCCAAAACTAGTGTTTTGTCGAGTGTTTATGCATAAAAATGGTGGTGTTTTATTCATAAAGTGCCGAATTACAAGCGCGAGTGTGGGAAAATGATATAATGTGGTGAAACATGAGTTTTCGTGTTGCTTCCAAAACTTCATCGAAGCTTTGTAGTAAAGTTGCCACTACTTTACTAACGCATGACTGGAATTAACTGACACGAACTGGACTTGACAAAGACGACTTTGACTAAAACTAGCTACGATGGCACTTATTTAACTTTTGAAACTTGAAAATATATAATTACTTGACACTGGCAAATGCTAAAACGCGACGCCAAAACCAAAGAAAAAAAAAAAAAAAAAAGGGTAAACATTAGTTTGACGTTGTCAAGTTTGACATTGACATATAAATTAGGAGCGAATTATGACAGGGGCGCGTTTGGTTACACGCACACGCACATTACGTCTGTCGAACGAAAGGCGCGTTCAAAAATTTCGGGATCTGTTTGTTACTTTTTACAGTAGAATACTATGTATAGTACAGTTGGCAACCCTGGCAGGAGGTCGTCTAGTTAGGCACCGTGGTACCAGATTTACTTCCACAAAGCAGTATAATATTACTAACTTACTACTAAACTCGTAATTTTCTATCATTAAGCTGAAAATGTCACATCTTAATTTTGTTTGTTTATTCAGCTTTAAAAGTCATCACAATCAAACGAGTACAACTACATAAAACAAATGGTATTCTTCAAATTTATTTTTTCTGCTAACTTCTACTAAATTGACTAATTTACATTTACACACGTTTTAATCATTCACTTAACTTTTTTTTTAAATTTAAATAGGTTTACCTTAAGCGGCCACCTCCCTTGATGTTAAGCGAAGATGCGGTCTACGATGGAGCACGCTCGCCTCGAAGAAACCGATTTTCACGCAACTGTTTGTTTCTTACATGTTTCATTTCCCTCTTAACCTAATTCTAAATCAAACGCGGACTAAGTCACGGGTTTAAGTTAGTGATTTTACAATTTAATTTGGTCACACGTACAGGGTTCATTCATGAACGTAATCTTTGTGTTCTTGGGATACCTAGGCTATAGACGAAACAATTCTGTCTATACTATTATAAGGAGGATAGATTTTATATTTTGTTTATTTGTTTGTATTAAATAGGCTCCGAAACTACTGGACCAATCTTAATAATTCTTTCATTATTATATGATTATTAATTATTTTTATATATTTACTATATGTTTTATTTTTATTTATTTTTTTCTTATTAGTGTTACATTTCTCGTCTGTTTCTTATGTTTTTTATCGTATTTTTCTTTTCTGGGTTGCCTGGAAGAGATCGCGGTTAGCGATAAGGCCGCCACTTGTGGCACTAGTTCATAAGGTTTTTTGTTCTCTGTACTCTTTTATATCTATCTATCTATCTAATACTACATTATCACTGAGTGACATAGGCTATATTTATATTGTTAATTGAGTTTTGTTTTCCCGTGCAAAGCTGGGGCGAGCTGCTAGTCATTCATAAATTAAAGATTAATTATATCGGTAAAATCAACTATCACATACTTAGAGCAAAATAGGAAATTGGCTTGGAGGACATAACTTCACCCTCGATGAAAGATACCTTATCAGAAGTAAGAATTGCCACCAAGTGATTGCTTGTTATATAAATTGTTCTTTGGGTAAGGTCTGCTACCCGAGATAGAGTTTAATAGGTCTGCGATAAAAGGTAATAAACTTCAAAATAGGCTGTTAGAAAATGGGATGAATAAACATAAATTTTCTCTCAAAATTCTTCTTAGTATAGAAAAGGTTTCTATTTGTAATTTCTCGCTACTTTTTGCTTCTTTTTTTTTTGGGAAAATAAACGGAGGTTTTAATTAAGGTCTTTAATTTTAATCTCTCAGGTTACGTTTCTTTTGATTATTTCATCAGCGTTTATAGATGTTTTTTCTTGATGTTATTTGAAAGTGTGTTTTTATAGATTATATATATAAATATAATCGTGATTATATTTATATATATAGATATAATTATTATAGAAACTATTTGTTGTGGACACCAAAAACAGAAATTAAGCATCTTATGACCTAGTACCACAAGTGGTGGCCTTATAACTAATAGCAATCTCTTCCAGACAACCAAGATTAGAAAACACGATACATACCTAATAAGAATAGACGAGAGATATTGTAACACTAATAAGTTAAAAAATACTGTGTTGTTGATACTAACCATCGAAAGTCTCAAAGTAATGAGCAACAAAACAGCAATGCCCCGGGTTTGTTTGGGTTGATTGATTTTTGATAAAACCTCCTGTAATTAGTTTCTTCCTGAACACAAACCTTATTTTATTTTCAGCATATTATGTCATATATATTTGTAGCGATGATAGCTGAGTGGTTAGTGCTGTCGGCTTAAACGCCGAAGGATGTGGGTTCAAATCTCAACTGCCGGTGATGGAAAAATTCGTAGTGATAGGGTATTTTGTAATAATCGGCTGGCTCAAGTTGAAAATCTGCCGCCAAGCAACTAACAGTGTTTCGGTAGCTTCATGTGAGAGCCAGTTCTATTCCAAGCTAATTATATTTACCATCTTCGAGCACACTTAAAAAAAACATGTGTTTTGATGTACCTAATATTAATTAATTGATTAAGGCGTTACTTTGCGAAAGTTCATTTTGAATATTCGAGGTATATATTTAGTTTATTGCCGCTTAACATTCGTTCCAGTCACAACAGTGAAGAAGGTTTAAATTTAACTAACTTGACAATAATTTCTTAATTAAAAACTTATCCGAAACTCTATCCAATATCTAAAACTAAAATTTAACATAAACTTAATATCTAAAACAAATTAAAATAACTACAAGTCAACTTTATATCTTCTTCTCGCTGCAGTAACCACTTGCCATCACGTGTTTCCTAATATTTCTTGAATCGTTATTTACTATGCCGAAAAATAGTTGCCAAGAACTTTCCATGTCGAAAATGAACACATCAATCTTTCCTACCCATTGAAACCCATCAAGAGTTCTAACAAAAATATTGAACATCCTTTTTATGATAAAAAAACGATCGATGTCCAAACCGGAGCATTTAGTGACGATCCGTTTCTATAACCAGCACCTCGTATAACTCAATAGAGATTTAACGCCCAAAAACTCAAACAGATAACGTAAAGTCCTTGAACTCAAGAAAATCCAAATGTACAGGAAAACTATGCCCTCTATACGAATATATACACAATGTCGTGGACATGCGTATTGGCCACTACACGGACTAAAGCACGAATCTTCTTCACCGCCGATGTCGGTGCAGACTAAATTAGTCTTAAAATTTTCCCGGTTTAGGTTTATATTGCCGATGGGAGGGTGGCGAGCAGGCGCTCTCACTTGGGCGGAGGCATCGAGTCAGGGTTGGTTCAGTTGGTAACGCGCCGTGCATGGGGCTGTATCGCGTCAGCCCCTATGGAAACATAATCACTGCTCAAAACCCCTACGAGATGACACCTTTAAATATCTCAAAAAAGACTCTTAATTAACTCACCAGTGCCATTTATAATTAAAAAATTAAAATGTTTTAATCTCTACGCGCCGTGTATTCAACGCCGGCTGTCAAGAAAATACGTGTCACTTGACTTCAAAATACTGTAGTGTTTATTTTATATTGCGTAGTGACGGTTTTCATTTATCAAATAAATGAGTGGTTTTATATTTTTTATTGATAAATACCGATGCCGGAGTGGGAGTGTTATGGCTGTGATTTAAACCTTCGCCACTGGGTATAAAAATAAACTAAATCTTTACTTTGATAGCTTTTTTTAATTAGACAGCTTGATTAGTAGAAATTAAATGGCCTATATCAATTATAGCTAATTTTAACTTTAAATATAAAATAGTTTTCTTGCAACATCCTAATTTTTTCTAAAACACGGTTACTTTTGGAAAATAGAGAATTCTTTTATTATTTTATTGTGTTAGTAACTAATTAATAATTATATGTTTTTTTTTAAATTATTTGTTATTAATTTTAACTATTAATATTATTAATCAGTCTATTGAAAAACACGTAGCATACAATATCGTTGATAAAAATCAGTACATAAAAATAAAAACACGTGAAAGGCCAAAAAACGTAGCGAAAATAAAAACACGTGAATGGTTGAAAACTTGTTTTATCTATGACCGTAAAGGTCACAGATAAAAAAGTTCTATACGACCAAGCCCATATTTTTCTACGTCATTCTATTTTATATGGTTATCATATACCAATTAGTGTTGTGACCACTTTACTGCCAGTAAAAATAGTTCCGCACTTTTACTTGTTCGCCCTACATTTTTATGGTTCCAACCTACCCAGAATAATGAAAAAGGATAAAAAATAATGACAGAAATGAAAAATTATATGGCCTTCACGCGAATGTGACGGTTTTATTGAATCTCCTGTGTATAGAGTAGGTGAAACGGGAACACGTTGCTTTGAATTTGAGATTTCGTACCCATCTATATGGATTTTACACAAATATTATGTTTTGAAGCGGAGTTGGAGGTACTCGTTGAAATGTACGTAGGTATTCTCTATTCGACTCGGTTGCGTTGCTTTTAGTAACAAGTAATAATCCAAGTCTGAAGTGAAATTTTAACAAACAAACAAAAAAACTAACTTTTCTATAATAGATCCAACCGTTTATTTTCTTTTTGACAGCACCAATAAATAGAACGTAACTGCGTCATGTTATGCAAAAGTTCACTTTTAAATGTGAGGTTTTAAAAATATGACAACTGCCTAAGTTTGCTCCTTGATCCCGTATAATATTCATCTTTGACAAATTGAGTCCATAAGTGCAGTAGTTTTTTTATAAATTACATAAAATAACAAACGTTTTTAAAAATTTACGTTCTATGGCTATCAACATAGTGATGTTACGATTGAGATATCGGTATTGTTTATTAACTATTTTTACACGGGTATAATGTAGCATTCGCATAGTATAAAATATATAGATTGGTATGAAATGATATGAAACAATTATTGTGACTTTTATTTTTATTCATTTGTTAATCAAAATCAGATTCATCGTCGCTATCACTCGAGCTATCGCCGACATTTATAATTAATTGTTGATTCATATTATCTATAATAAAAAAAATACTACTGCTTACCCATAGACAAAAAATGGGGAAAGTAATAGAACGTTTTAAAAACCCCGCTCTAATATTTAGGAAGATTATTATTACGTGTCAATGTAACAAAAGTGATAATAGAATGACGTTCTACTACTTACTAGCGCCGTTCCTACGACTGTTCTCTTTCCGCACAGACTCGATAGAAAAATGAATCGATATCGTGTCCACTATAATCACTTGGTCACAGCACTATAACTGTCAAATTAGATCTGTCAAATAGAAAATAAACGGTTGGATCTATTATAGGAACATAAATAAATACAAAACGGAGGATAGTAATAATTCACAGCGCCATCTAGTTCCGAAATAAGCAAAGCTTGTACTAAAAATAAAAACCGGCAAGTGCGATTCGGAGTCGCGCAAGAAGGGTTCCTTATAATTATCTATAAAAATGCAATAAATCACGTTTGTTGTATGGGAGCCACCTTGAATGTTTATTTAATTCTGTTTTTTTAGTATTTGTTTTTATAGCGGCAACAGAAATACATCATCTGTGAAAATTTCAATTGTCTAACTACCACAGTTTATGAGATACAGCCTGGTGACTGACGGACAGACAGGCAAACGGACGGACAGCGGAGTCTTAGTAATAGGGTCCCGTTTTACACTTTGGGTCTGGAACCCTAAAAAACGCTTATTTCGGAACCAGATAAAAGTACATTACAAAAAATACCAATGAAAGTGAAATGGTATCCAAATAACTAATACAACACGTATATACATTCATATAGTATATACGGACCTCTTAGGCATTTATAACAAACATAATATTGTTATAATTATGTTCGTCACACAAATGTGTGTGGGTGGGAATCGAACCCACGCCACACGGCTCCAGATGAAATAAGGCAGTCAAAAAAAGACAAAATTTGTAATTTCTAAAAATGTAATTTGTGATTGATTAAAAAACATAACATGGTCAAATATCTCGTAATGACATTAATTTTATCAATATGAAGGTTTGTTTGTATATTTGTGAGTATGTTATTTATTTACGTTGTAACGGCTTAAATTACTGGGCTGTTGAGACTAACCATCGAAAGTCTCAAAGTAATGAGCACCAAAGCAGCGATGCCCTGGACTTTGTTTTATTACTCAACTTTCTGTTTATCGCTGCAATGGTCATAGACAGGCGTTATCTCTTACCGTCAGGAGAGCGTCTCGTTCGTCTCATTATTTTTCACATTTAAAAAAAAACTATACTTTATCTATATTATTATAAACAGGAAATATTTGATTGTTTGTTTGTTTGTTTGTTTGTATTGAATAGGTTCAGTAACTACTGGACCGATTTCAAAAATTCTTTCGCCGTTGTGAAGCTACACTATCCCCGACACATAGTTTTTATCCCTGTATTCCGCGGGTGAAACCACGTCCGCTAGTATGTTTTAAAATTAAAACAACACAGCTTCCTTTTATACCCTAAAAAACATGGGAGATAACCACGGGACACTAACAGCGTTTCTTAAATTACTTAATTCATTAATACTTACTTTATGTATCGCTGTTGCTTGTTTGCTGATTACTATGTAAAACCAAATTATTCTCAATCACAACTATTTACGCCAGACTCCTTATCAAAACCAATACCAATATATTGGAAGTAAGTAAGATGCGTATATTCTATTTGTATCCATACATTGATATATATTTATTTTTGTAGCTTATTGCGTGATGCGGCAGTCACTTCGAAATTAAAATTTCGAAAGGAAACTAGTAGTAGCTTTGTTTTTTTTAAGTAAACTTAATATTGAGCTTAAACTTTAATGTCGTTTTTTTGGATATTTTTTTCTTCTTCTACAAATCTGTTTGAAGATAATAATAATAATAATTGATAATAATTGATGAACGATTTTTTTAGCCTATAAGGTCCACCTGCTAGGCAAAGGAGGAAAGAGAGGCCTTTGCCTCTCTTTCCTCCTTCCTGACTTCGGTCTTCGGCTTTGGTTGCTCAGTGACTATTGTGACGATTTAGTTCGTCACACCACCTACCTCTGGGTCGAGCCTGAGGTCGCTTAAATGTTGGGGTCCAACATTTGGGGGCGCTCAGTACTTTGAGCCGTTCGATGCTTATTGTCAACAGCCCAGTAATTTTGCTAGCTGCAGTAGCTGCAGTGCTGTTTCATTGGAGTAGTGCGTTTAGTCGTGTTATTTTTAAAATCGTCTAATAAGACTTTTACGATAACTAGATGTAATAAATTCAGTCCAATCACTTCGCTGTAACATAACTCAAGTCGGTGTAATATGAACCTACTCACTCTAGTAGCGTAGCTTTGCAAATTCTTTCCCAACAACGATTCTTATACAGCGACCCATTTCTCGATTGTGAATATGAAAGGGAACGAATCAATCATTCTCGGGAACCAGTCAATTTTAGAGTTATGATAAATTGTCTACAGCAAAGATAATAAATACCGGAACATAATAGATACTTTGCCTTTAGTGAGGTTTGCGTTGCGGGTGTTACTGTCTGGCTTGATGACAAAATCAATACAAGTCTAACAAAGTACTGGAAGCAAAATGTCAATAGAAAAATGTTACTTGTAAAGGTCTCTTGAATTCGATATCATATTCCAGTAATTATATCAAGATTTTTACGTAGGTACATTTCTTTTCATTCCTAATGTTTTTCTGTGTCGAAATACCCAGAAATACCAGGTATATGAAACCAGGTGAAAATCATACCAGGTGTATGATGTTTACTTGGTGGTATATCTCCTTTGCAGGTCGTCTAGGTAGGTACCAGCTATTCTGCCGCCAAGCAGTAGTGTGTAAACGTTAATGTGTTCCGGTGTGAATGGTACTGTAGCCACCGAAATTACTGGGATGTAACTGTTGAGACTAACCATCCAGTCTCAAAGTAATGAGCGCCAAAGCAGCGAAGCCCTGGAGTTTGTATTGTTACCCAAAGTTCTGTGTATCGCTGTAATAATCATTGATAGGCGTTATCTCTTACAATCAGGAGAGCG
The DNA here is from genome assembly GCA_905404145.2 of Biston betularia. NCBI lineage: Eukaryota > Metazoa > Arthropoda > Insecta > Lepidoptera > Geometridae > Biston > Biston betularia. Next base: position 7,064,004 of record FR989877.1, read on the forward strand.
CCTCGTTCGTCTTATTACATAAAAAAAATGAAAATGAATAACCAATAGCATCCGAATTGTGATTGAAAACTAGATACGATCGAAAAATTACCTGAATATTGAGCTAAACCGAGGTCAGCATAGGCGTGCCCATCAGACAGAATATATTTAGATAATTGTTTATTTAAATTTTGTCAGTCAGTACTAGAAGTACTAAAATGTAAATTTATAAGAAGAGTTTGAATTACCATGGAATGCCTCAAAGTAATAAGTGACATTAAGGCACCAATTCAGAAGTAACCTTAGATTTTGTTTTGTTACTTAAACTTATGGTATTATATCAGTAGTCATGACTGGAAATTACCTGTTACGATCAGACAAAACGAAAAAAAATATTTTTTTGCCATCGCACTTTATGCTCCTTTATTTTGCCAAAGTCAATTTACATTTCGAAGACGTTGGATGAAAAAAGTTTAAGTCTCAGTCAAAAAGACATAAAGTAAGTTACAGTCAAGTCCAGTAAGTCACAATCTTTATTAAAAAATATGCGAAAAAACACAAGTATTTGTAAATAATACAGTACAGCGTTACCGATTTTTCTCGTTTCCGCCAAAACCACAATAAGAGTACAAGAGTTGCTAGAACATCTTTGTATAAGATTTAGCACCAAATATAAACACGATAAATTGAAAACAAAAAAATATTTTGATGAAAACTAAGGATCTGTTTGATATTCATTCAATATTAATCTGCATTTGAATAGAGTACCCTTGCATTAGTATCTTGGGTTAGTATATAATATATTCCATCCGTATATTATTTTCCGTCATGCGTCGACCGCTTTACAGATCAGCAAACTTATTTTTGTAGTCGAACAACTGATAAAACTGAAAATTTCTATCAGATGATCGTGACGTTTGTTCAAAAAATACGATGGTGCTTCTCTCATTCAGCTGCGTGGATATGTTTGTCGTATAGTACGAGTATGATAAAGACCCGCCGACGCCGTCCAGTCTATCGCAATCTTGGATTGCTACAATAAATACATAGACTATTAACACGCGCAGACGTGCAATTCGGTTCAACTGGCTTTGCGCTTATTGGTTTCTTTGGGGGAGTTGATTGTTGACATTTGATGTTATTTTTAACCGACTCAAAAAGGAGGAGATTTCAATTCGATTGTACGTTTTTTTTTGTATGTTATGCGATCGTTCCGCCAATTATCAATTATTTTTCTTATATTCTATATTCTATTACTTAACATCGGGTGAGATGGCAATCAAACGCAAACTTACTTCGTAAAAAAAAATTAACAGTGTTGATGATTATTTTTTGCTTGGTAGATCTCAGAGGTGGTTCCATATAAATTTTATCGAAATCGATCGAGCGGCGTTAAATAAATCAACAAAATTCTAAAAATTCAATACCTACATCGATGATATTTTCTTTTACTACGAAACTTCGCTGTTTCATTAATCAGCGACAATACGCACATGACGGAACGAAAAAAAATTGCGGTTTTATGGTGCGAAATAGACGCGCGAATTTACGTTAAAAAAAATGAACCAAACCTGTCGAGTAGGGTATTAAATTTATTCTAATTAATAAGGTTGATTCTTTCATATAAAAATATCGAAATAATCATTAACTATAAATTAACATTAGTCAATGTCACTCAGATATAATAAACACACAAGAATTGACCTAAAATAAAATAACTTAAACATTAGTCATAAATATTTTAACACCTAAACAACTATTAAATTAGAAGAAATTAAAAGGGATTTACAAAAATATAAACAGATAAAAAATTACTGTGCACACCAAAAAAAAAGTACAGAAAACAAAAAAATCTTACGACAGAAAAAAAAGAAACAATCTTATGTTTCTGAATATACTTTTTTTCCTTAAATAATTATAGCTATTTTATTTGCAGCCGGGTTACTGACACATTTTAAATTTTTTTCTGTTTATGATACTTATAATTCTGGTTACCAATGGTGCAATAGTAAATTGGTTATGGGCATGTGTAGTTCTTGAAATTCTAATTTTGGTGACACATAAACTTGTGAAAGTTTGGATGGATGGATAGATGTTTGTTACTCTTTCACGCAAAAACTACTGAACGGATTTGGATAAAATTTGGTATGGAGGTAGCTGACACTCTGGATTAACACGTAACACTATTTATCCCAAAAACATCCCATCAATAATTTTTACTGGTTTTTTTTTTTTTTTTATGTGAAAGTAATGAGACGATCGAGGCGCTCTCCTGATGTTAAGAGATAACGCCTGTCCATGACCATTGCAGCGATACACAGAACTTTGAGTGAAAAACAACGTCCAGGGCATCGCTGCTTTGGCGCTCATTACTTTGAGACTAGATGGTTAGTCCCAACAGCCCAGTAATTTCGCTAGCTGCAGTACCCTTCAAACCGGAACACAGTAATGTTTGCACACTACTGCTTGGCGGCAGAATATCTTTAGATTATTTTTCGTATCATTAATAAAACATAAAAAAAGGCAAGAAAAACAAATGTTTGTCAAAAAAATGTAGCAAAACCACGTTACGTTTGCATCGTACATTAGAAAAGGCTTAAGAAGCGATTTTATCGCTACGATCGATCTCTACCAGACAAGCCTCGGACGAATAAGCTTTTAAGCGAATTAGAGACGAGTGTGCTACAAAACAATACTAAATATAATACAGGGCTTGTGTCTTCATCGTAGACTTTTTACTTTTTCTACCTTTTTTAGCTACCTAGTCATAATTAAAAAAAAAAATATATAGTTTTGCGTTTACCTATGCACGCTAATACAATAATTTAAAAACCAGCTAAGTGTGACTCTGACTCGCGAACGAAAGGTTCCGCACAAAAAATCACGTGTATTGTATGGGAGCCCCCTTTAATATTTATTTTATTCTATTTTTTAGTAGGTATGTGTTGTTATAGCGGCAACAGAAATACATCATCTGTCAAAATTTCAACTGTCTTACTATCACGGTTCATGAGATACAGCCTGATGACAGACAGACGGACGGACAGCGGAGTCTTAGTAATAGGGTCCCGTTTTACCCCTTGGGGACGGAACCCTAAAAAGCTAATACGATAATTTTATACTTTAAATATCGAAACAAAGTTAACACGTCGCCATTAAAACTATGCAAATAGGTACCTCCTACGAAAATCATATACCTAAGAATACTTATGCATTTTTTTTTTGTAAATACATACTCTTAATTATTATAAATACACATGAAACACTGACACAGAACAAACTTTTAAGTTCGATAATACACAAAGATAACGGGGGAGAGTTAACGAATGTACTGTCAAATTTTTTTTTGTCCATGACGGGAATCGAACCCACACCCACACAGAAAGCAGAATTAATATTTTAGAGATTATTATTATTAAGTAAACTTTTTACTTTTATTGACATGTTTTAGTATTTAAACATTTTTAATGTTATTTTTAGACATGAGATCCTATAAAGTGTACTATAACTTGTAATAAAATATCTCTATACTTCAATTCGTATGTTAATTATTACTTTTTTTAATGGTTGACAGACTAGTTAGTTAGTTAGGCCACAGCTCACCTGATGTTAAGTGACCGTGTGGTCAAAGATGGTAAACACATATAACACGGAACTAGCTCTCAAGTGAGGCTGTCGAAACACACCGTTACATAATTAGTTGTAGACTTTCAACTTGATGGTAGCGTGCCAGCCGACTTCTGTAATGCTAAAGTATATGTTACTGTAAGATCCCGAATACTGGTTAATCCTAGATTTTACCAGTAAATCTTACGATTTACCAACACGAGTTGGTAATTCTGTAACAGTTTATAAAAAGGAACGATTTTTTAGCACAAACATTTTGTGGTATAAACAAATGTTTGTTTTGTGTTTTCTGTATTTATTATGAGTATGTATTTTCAACAAATAAAATGTAAGTATTCTATTAGTTATCTGACCTCCATAGTACAAGCTTTGCTTAGTTTGGGGTCAAATGACGCTGTGTGTAATGTCCTACAATATTTATTTATTTTAAGTTTGTATTTTGCCTCGAATGGCGTATCTGCCATACTTATTCTGTGAGGATAGTAAAAGCTTGGCGCCATGAAAGTGCGGGCAAGCAAATCTAGGGAGAGGATAAATTTGTTTTGAAACAGCTACGTGGAAACACGTCCCGCTGTGACATCAAATTGGGTCGCCAGATCGCCGTGACAATTTACTTTTGTGTGTTTGACCGGCTACATAAAAAGTTTGATCGATCTAGAGTGTTCCAGAGCGGTGGTTAAAAGATTATACTAAACGTCAAGTTGATGACATGCGACATCAACATGTTATCCTACAAATATTATAAACCAGCGGACGCCTCGCGGTTTCACCCGCGTAGTTCTCGTTCCCGTAGGAATACAGGGATAAAAAGTATCCTATATAACCCGGAGATAGTGTAGCTTCCCAATTGTGAAAGAATTTTTGAAATCGGTCCAGTAGTTTCAGAGCCTATTCAATACAAACAAACAATCAAATATTTCCTCTTTATCCTCGTCTTTTAGTTTGTTACGCAAAAACTACATACGCTATAGGAGTTTAAATAACAAAAAATAACAGTTTCATTTCTACAAAGAAAATTGATCATACAAAACGGTTATTTAAGATGGTTCGATTTCCATACAAGTAATGTTTTGCCATTTATGTACAAGTCTCAAAGTAATGAGCGCCAAAGCAGTGATGCCCTGGACTTTGTTTTGTTACTCAAAGTTCTGTGTATCGCTGTAATGGTCATGGATAGGCGTCTATCTCTTACCATCAGGAGAGTGTCTCGTTCGTCTCATTACTTCTAACATTAAAAAAAAAAAAATTATTATGTACAAATGGAGTATAATTTTACAGTGAAATCACAGCTACTGGCATTCATTTTGGTCTTTATTTGCGGGAAATCACATTTGCTTTTCCGCATATAAAGACCAAAATAAATGCTAGTAACAGTGATCTCACTGTAAAATTATGCTCCATTTGTCCATAAATGGCAAAAATTTATTTGTATGGAAATCGAACCACCTTAAAACGTTTTACTTGTTACTTCAAAATGAAACCTACTTATCAAGTACTTAGATAATATTTTAGAAAAAAAACTTGGACCTTACAAGAAAATAAACAATATTAAAACACGTCCCGAAAGTTCCGGGTTCTAACAATAACAATTCTAATGAATAAAAACCTTACAAGTTTTTATTTGATGTGTTGTTACTTTCTTACAAAATTTTCCTTTTGTAAAAGTTTTCTATTGTGTAGGTATACAGTGTTATCGATTTTTTTTCTCTCTGCGTTTCACCTTGGGGCGTTGAACTAAGATGAACAATTATAAAGTTTTATTATAATTAGAACAACTCAATTTAAAACTCATTTAGAATCCAGGGCTTTATTTTAGATTCGGCCCCTCTTTAGACCATAAATTAGGATGATATTACTTGGTGCCAAATTATTCAGTTTTAACAGCGCTATTTCGTAATGTTATCAAAGGTAGATAAATGTTCCAAATGGCCATTAAGATTTAAATTTACATGAAATATGAGCATATTACGCACCTATTGTTTATGAAGTCTTCAGTAAAAAAATATTGTAAACAGAAGCGAATTTCATTTTGTGTAAATCGTCAAAGTCCGCCGTAAAACAACGAGAAAGAAGGAGGCAAAATATATCCGTCTCTCTTTTGCTCTTATTATTTTTTTTTTTCGTTTGGTTTTGGCGTCGCGTTTTAGCATTTGCCAGTGTCAAGTATTTAAATATTAAGTTTCAAAAATCAAATAAGTGTCTTCGTAGCTAAAGTTATAGTCAAAGTCCAGTCTTGGTCTAGAACAGTCCGTGTCAGTCAAGTCCAGTCATGCTTTAGTAAAGTAATGGTGACTTTACTATAAAGCTTCGATGGAGTTTTAGAAGCAACACGAAAAGTCATGTTTCACCACATTATATAATTTTCCCACACTCGCGCTTATGATTCGGCACTTTACGAATAAAACACCACAATTTTTATGCATAAACACTCGACAAAACACAAGTTTTGGAAAAAAAATACAACGGAGCGACACGCCTCTTCCCGCATTCCCGCCAAAACTCTCTTATTATTTTGTAATAATTAAATTTACATGTCGTTGTAACTGTCAGTAATATACATATATATACTAATATTATAAAGAGGAGATTCGTATTTTTGTATGTAACGAATACACACAAAAACTGCAAGACCGATTTCAAAAATTCTTTCACTATTGAGACTACACTATCTCCGAACTACGCCAGTGAAACCGCAAGGCGTATAAAACTTTTATGCAATATCTATAAAGTATTCATTATTGTTATACAAGGAACTACTAACGGCAACTAACGTGGTGTACTACTTACTGGGCGGACGATCTTCTTAGTAGGAGGGTGTCGAAGTAGGTACCATCGCAGTTCAAGATATTCTGCTGTTAAGTACCTATTAGTGTATAAACATTATTGTTTACTGATCTAGCAAAATACTGGGCTATTAAGATTAACCATCATTGTCGTCTAATTAAACCCATTTGGACTTATGGAATTGAGTTATGGGGATCAACAAAAAATAGCAACATGGAAATTTTACAACGGTTCCAGAATAAATCCCTCAAAATGATAACCAATACACCAATGTTTATCAAGAACAGTGAATTGCATGAGTACACAGAAATAAAAACAATCAAGGAAGAAGTGGAACACAGAGCAATTGCATATCAAAGCCGAATAAAGAAACACACAAATACCTTAGCAACTGCGTTATGCAAACCGCTATGTGGTAGAAGGCTCAAAAGGCAACACATATGGGACTTTGTTGAACTGAAATAAAGGACATCTTCCTCACAGGAGGAACAGCTCCTACCTGACAATCAACAACCTCAACAAATCTACTAAGGGCTTGTGGAGCAGATCGCAGGATAACACAGAAAAAAAAAAAAAAATTAAGATTAACCATCATTGTCGTCTAAAATATAACAGTCTCCAAGTGGCTTTGATTCGCTTTGACTCCAACGCTTTTTTATACGTATTGCGAGAATACATTGTAATACTCTCTAGCGATTTCTATTTCCTGTTATTTCCGAACACAATTTGGATGTCTTCAAATCCAGGGTAAACATGTCTTTTTGGTAAGCGTGCTTCATCCCGGACCGCATTAATATTTAAAATTAACCAAGATGTGATTAAAAGCAAAACTAAATTGAATAAAAAAACCCTTTCCACGGAACTAGGAACCACAAAATCATTTGGAACATATTCATGTATAGTCCACCTAATTAATCCATGCCATGAATCAATGTGCAACCGCTCTTCCTGGCAAAAGAGCAAACGTCTAGTGCATTCTGGTGTAGACAGCTTGAACACAGCATCGATCAAACGCTAGCACCTACAAAGGCTGCGGTTTCAGACCACGAACCTATTGACTCTTGTACATTGTACCAGTAGTATATTATCAGGGGCCTACTACCGCATCTTGTCTCTCATTTATATGCATCTTTTGGAGTTGTGGAGCGACTGTACTTCTGCTACGAAACTAAGTTAATCATGCTAAGTTTATTCACATACTTTTAACAATTCATGCCGGTGTTGCGATTCCATTATCAAATTATGATTTAGTAGCTGCACCCCGCGGTGTTACCCGCTAGGTGTTTTCAGGATAAAAAAGTAGCATAGGTTTTATTCCAGGGTCTCAGCTACCTCCATACCAAATTTCATCTAAATCCGTTTTGTAGTTTTTGTGTGAAAGCGTAACAAACTTTTTTTTTTTTTTGAATGGCTATTGCTGTTGGCCGCAGATGGCCTCTACAGCGTTACCGGACTGCAATAACAAACATACAAACTTTCGCATTTATAATATTAGTAGGATTTTATTATTTCTTTATCTCGTTTTTATGTTTTGTATTTGTATGTTTGGTGTGCAATAAAGTTGTATTATATTTGTAAAAAGCCTGTTGATAATTGACTCGTTGACTGCCCTGTTGGCTCATTTGGTTGTATATCTATTTTGAGAGCTTATAGGACGTGGGTTCGATTCCCATTCAGAACAAACATTTGTGTAACGAGCGTTTGTTGTTTGTTTGTTTGTTTGCGAGAAGTTTGTTCTGTTTCTGCATATTCTTATCATTAAGTTACATAAGAATAAGAATATGTATGGATACCTATACAAAAAAAGTATTCTATCAGTCATCTGGTTCCTATAGTACAAGTTTTACTTAGTTTGGGGCTAGATGGCGCTATGTGAAATGTCCTACGATTTCTTTTGGTTGCATTTTACTGAACAAGTAGCGGTCGAAATTTTTTTTCACGATTTTAAGGTTGCAAAGGTATTCATAATCATAAATGTAATGACCACTATTTCAGCTTAATAGCACGGTTTACAATACTGTAAAATTTATTTTTCAATATAGGTACCTACTTTTTAACTTTTGTTGTATATACTATGTAGGTAAATTGTGGAGAGAATGGAACTCTCGATTGGCCAATTAAATTCGCATTTGACTAAACTTATAAATAAACTACCCACCACTCTCATTTACACATACATTTAAAGTTGTAATTGCTTTAAAACAAAATGTGCAATCAAAGCAATCGTGAATATTTGCTTAGTTAAACTAACTTTTTGTTTATGAAGTTCTACGAAAATAATATCTACACTTTATACAATTTCAAGTGCAACGAAAACTTTGATAAATGTCCCATTTTGTTGACTTTACAAACAAATAAATTTTACATTGTCGTTGGCACTAAGTACTAAAATACAAAATTGTATCGCAAATTTATGACTTACGTAAAAAAATTTAGTTCACAAAAAAATATATTTAGTTTTAGTGAGGCACGAATACGTAAATATCTAAGAAAATGTAAGTGTTTTGTCCCTGCTGATTTAATTTAAAATATTTGAGATGTACTCGTAATATGGCCTTAAGACAACACTTCGTATAGGCTAAGTAGCCAGCCCTAGTGTTAGTGTTAACTGATAGAATACTTAAATACTTTTTTTTGCAAATCCATATATACTTATAATACATATAGAACACACAGACACAGTACAAAAAACTGTTTATACAAAAAAAATGTACTGGGTGGGAATCAAACCAACACCCTACAGGAGTTAAACAGATATACCACCAACCCAGCAACGAGCCAACAGGGCTGTCAATCCAAAAAACAAAAATAACTAATAATGAAAAAAAAAAAGTTAAACAGTTGACCGTTTTGTTAAAAAGATCACTTTTAATTAGGTACCTATATGAAATTTGTTGTAAAAATACTATGGTATTAATTGCTAGAAACAAATAGATAGCTCAATCGTGATTGTGTGGCTATTGAACGGTTGAAAAACGCTTTATTATAGCTTGCGCATAGGCAGTGGCGCATTTACAAATTTTCAAGGCATAGGCTACACAGCTTTTGCCGCCCTTGCCTCTACAATTGTCATCTCCTACATTATTTTTACAATCCAAAAATTTCGTTGAAATTACACGTAAAATAATTTTTGGGTATATTTTTGAGCTAATCAACGCTCAGTCATATACGAGCGGGGTAATGTGTGCTATTTACACAATGACAAGTGAGAGAGGAAAGTCATTACCAAAATTTGTTGCAGACTTCTATCTGTGAGACATCAGAAAACCGTCATGCAAAAATCTTTTTGATTTCTATGAGGTAGCAAAAAAAAAATAAAAAATCGGTCCCCAAATTTGCCGCCCCAAAAATCTGCCGCCCTAAGCTCAAACCTACTCAGCCTGCTGGTAAATCCGCCACTGCGCATAGGTACCTATTATTTTTGAAATAATAGCTCATTGCCAAATAAAAGTGGGCATTATAAACAAAATAGGCTGTAAAGTGTCTCGAAACAGCCGTGCTACGACCATGTAACTATTTGTTCTATCAAAGTTATATAAACACACCTATTCTCATAATGTCGAGTAGGTAAACAGGTAATTGCAATATTTCTATGTAATTTTTATTTATAAATAAGGATTATAAACGAATGTTCAATTTAAAAACACAGTAAGCACAAATTCGGCCATAAGTAAGACACAGAACAAACAAGTGACATGCCTAAAAACACTGGCCTATAAGAACAGAAACATTAAAAAAAACTATTTGAAACTGCACTACCAATGTCAAAACTGACACGTCGCGTTAACAGTGCTGAATAGTGAAGTGACACGTATGAAAGTATTATCGATATCGATGAAGAATAATGACGGGGCGGTGAACAAGCCGAAGATCGATAACCTCGAGAACACCGGAACATGACCTGTCGACGCCAGCGCCGACCTATTTGTACTAGCTGATGCGGTTACATAGCACTGTCGATGATAGTCTGTTTTGTCGCTGAACTTGCGTCGTTTCAGGTACGTGGAATTCTTTAAAAAAGCATGACAGTGTAAATAATGAGACCGTTTTTCATTTGCATAGTTTGCTTCGTATCAATCTCAATGCTTCTAAGGTTATCCAACCCTACTTTGATCAGCTTCTGTTTAATGTAATAATATTTTATTTTGTTCAAAACGAGTTTTTTACAGATCAGGACTTATTCCCATGGGTGTGAATTCGATTTCCACCCAGGACATGTTTGCCGAGACATATGACTTCTTGCGTGTTTCATCTTCTGTCAGGTTTTTTACCAGAGGAGGAATAGGAGAACGCGGATTTATCCGGGGGGAAAAAAAACATTAACAATAATAAATTTATCTTAACAATCACATTTTGTAAACTAGTATTTTAGTTAAAAAAATTTATTTATACGTAAGCAAATTAAATGAAATTATTATCGTAGACCTCATAGAAATATGAAAAAAATGAGTTCAATGATTTTATACTCTGAACATAAAGTGCTTTTGCATGTTATTCTACAATCTCCAGAGCTATTTTTCTTTAGCAATGGTAGTGCAAGGTGTCACGAAAGCATTATTAGTGACAAAGCGATTAACCTTTTAAAATATCTGGGACCTAATTTGTCGAGAGTAATGATCACAATGCAACAATAGCAGGGATGACGCATAAATGGCCTTAAAAAGAATTTTATAAAGTCGACTCATATTCAAACCTTTGTCGCATCATCTAAATAATAGGCTGGTCGTTTCACCTCCGGAGACTCGGTTTTGTTAAAGATAAGAATGGAAACGAGGTCTTTACTTCAACGGCGTTCTTTTTTCCTGTGCTGTGTCAGTAGTAGGTGTTTATTGCTCGGCTTTTCACAATTTTCTAATAAATAAATAAAAATAAATATCGTAATACATTACACACAGCGCCATCTGACCCCAAACTAAGCAGAGCTTGTGCTATGGAAGACAGATAACTGATAGAATACTTACATACTTTTTTGTAAATACATAAAGTACACCCAGACACAGAACAAACATCGATGTTAGTCACATAAATGTTAGTCCTGAATGGGAATCGAACCCACGCCCTTCAGCTTTCGAAGCAGACATATTACCAATGAACCAACAGGGCTGTCGAATAGTCATACAATGTAGACTACAACTAACAATTACTTAGATGGATATATTGTGTACACCAGAACTCCTTAAACCAGTAACAACAACAATATATCGAAAACAAAAAACTTAAGAGCTAGTGCCACAAATTGCAGCCTTATCGATAAAAGCGATCTTTTGCACGCAGCCATATAATAGAATGAATCAAAAAATATGGCGGGAGGTGCTAAAACCCTTGTATACATAAATGTATACAAGGGTTTTAAATAAGTAGAGACTTATTTATTGCTATAAAATTTGCATGTTTCAACAAATAAAAAATTAGTGTCGTCTTTGTTTTACTTAAATAAATTTCGATTAATTAGTTGACGATTCTAACCTTACAAATTTTATAGCGATAAGTAAGTCTATTTAGTTATTGCTATAACATAATAATAAGTAGACTTATTTATTGCTGTAAAATTTGCATTTTTTAACAAAAAAAGTATTTGATTTACCTAAATAATCTTCGATTAATTTATATACGAGTACGATTCCAATTTTACAAAGTTCTTATCTATGTAATCACTGATCAGTTTTAATAATAATTAATTGGTATTACTTTTCAAAGTTACTTACGTTACGTTACTTGGTCTACGTAGACCAAACAAACATCGCAGCGTCAAGTTTCGATGAACTCGCCGCTCCTTTCCATAAGTTAGACCTGGCGAAGCAGCACTATATCTAATATCTTCCAGTCAGGTCAGTCAACTCTCAGACCTAAGTATTTACCACTTGTATCCTGTTTTCTTTGAAGCCTTATAAATTCCTCGTTTCGAGGGCGGTGTAACTTGTCGAACGGGTGACGATGTTGTTTTTCATTACGAAGGAAAACCTTTACGGGTCGACATTTTCACTGAGATTTATAAACCTTTTCTTACGACTTCGTAACGGGAAAAGTTTTTGCCTTTTGAAATATGAAAATTAGAATTGAGCTTGACGAAGTAGTAAAGTAAAACTTTAGCGTAAGTACGGTTAATTGGTATTATTTTGGAAACATTGCAAAGCGATTTTGTGAATCGACTTGCATGCGACTGTAAATTTTAATTACTACCTACATATTTATTTATAACAAGTTTTCAGAGTATAAAGTTGTTTTCGCGGATATTCAGTCATGCTGTGTGAATTCTTAAAAATTTCAATATACATATTGACATTTCAATGTTTTACTTTAGTTTTACTGTGGTACGTTGTTTGTTTTGCTATTTTTAAATAAGGTATTTTTCTCGTTTTTTTTTAACAAATTATACGAATAATATTTTTTTTATGATTAACAAGCAAAGTGTTAGAACACAGCTCACCTGATGTAAAGTGGCTGTGTGGTCAAATATGTTAAAGAATACCTAGCCTGGAATGAAACTGGGTCTCAAGTGAAGCTGCCAGAATACTCTATTGGGTGCTTGGCGGCAGGTATTCAACTTGAGAGTGGTAGCTAGCCAGTCGAGTACTAGAAAATACCCTACCTACATGCTATGGTTTCCTCACAAGGTTTACCTACGAATAATTTAGTTTAATTTATAATTGTTACATTTAAAAAATAGATAAATAATAATGAGAGAATCTCGCATTCCCGTCGCTTGACTTGCAAAAAAGAAAACAAATCTTTTCGTATAAATTCATTAAACGCTTTTACAAAAATTACCAAAAAATCCATGAACTCAACATCGGCGTGGCCATTACTAAGCCAACTTGCTGGAAATTTCGTTATCTTCTATTTTAGAAGATTGCTTATAAAATAAAATAGGGATGCCACTCCATTCCCCGAGGCGCAAACAAACCCGAGGAAAAATAGAAGGAAACTCTGCAAAGAAAAACAATGATAAAAGGTTAATCATCCAGAATGGATCCCTTACACCAATAAACTGGATCTTTTCTCGCATTACTCAAACCGCAGAAATAGAGATACCTTACCGCATCACGACAGAAAGATGAATAGGTGTTTGGGAAAGGTAGGCCATTTTACATGCATACATATATGAAGAAAAATATATGTAGTTAGACAATAGCCAACATTATGTCATAAAACAAATTTATATTACACTAGCAGCTCGCTCCGGCTTCGCAAGGGAACACAAAACTCCATTAACAATATAAATATAGCCTATGTCGCTCAGTAATAATGTAGCATTCTAATGATGAAAGAATTATTCAGATCGGTCCAGTAGTTTCGGAGCCTATTCAATACAAACAAACAAACAAAATCAAATGGTTCCTCTTTATAATTAGTATAGACAAGCGGACGCTTCGTGGTTTCAACCGCGTAGTTTCCGTTCCCGTGGGAACACAGGGATAAAAGTACTCACTTGGGGATAATGTAGCTTCCCAACGGTGAAAGAATTTTTTAAATCGGTCCAGTAGTTTCGGAGACTATTCATTACAAACAAACATTCAAATCTTTCCTCTTTATAATAGTATAAATAGATAAACAATACTTACCAAAAAAGAAATAATAATAAATATCGTAGGACATTACACACAGCGCCCTCTGACCCCAAACTAAGCAAAGCTTGTACTATGGGAGTCAGATAACTGATAGAATACTTAAATAATAATAATAAATAACAAACATAGATTTATAAAACAATACAAAATTAGTTATAGTTAAAAAACGACGCACGCGCGGCCTCGTCTTGTTTCACACAGACGCGCGCCGCAATCTGCTTTGACTCCCTGATAAAGGTCACCAGATGTGACCGAATAGTTGAAGTTCGCTCTAAACAAATAAACCACGTCATCCATCCATTTGATATTGTATTTATTTTCGTATGTGGAGAAACGAAACGTGAAGTGACGATTAATTATTTTTTTTAATATGCATTGGCATATGCATTGCCATTGATTAACTACTGGTACAGTTTTGTCGGAGGCGTTAACATAATTTTTTTACTTTTTTTCGTTATACTTTAAGTTGTAATTGCTACACATTCTATGTGCACTTATTTACGAGTACTTTTAAGTATAGTTTGAAACACTACTTACCGTTACTAACTTGGCTCTACGTCTACATACTTTCTTAAGACGCACTGCCCACGAATGAAAATTTGCTGCCAGCTACTTTGTTTCCTATAAACTACAAGCTAGAGAATTGAAATGCTTGAATGAATAGTGTTTTTTCTTGATTGACATGCTTCATCCTCGGCCATAATGTCGCTTTCCATCAGTTGTATTAAAAAATTTTAACCTCCATTTGGCAAAATCTAGGCGATAATGAACTCATTCATTGTATTGAAATTTGCCTCGCCCCGTCCTATTTATTTAAACGTCCGATTAACAAACCACGTTTTGTCATAATGTACTTATACACACCTCTTTATATTTGACAGTGTTTCCATAAACAAACAAGAATAGAAACAAATAAAAATAAACATACATACCTAGTCTGGCCATAAATACTGTTAAAACTAAAAATAAACAAAATAGTACATTTGAATTTGGAATCTGTAATTTTTATATGATTGTTCATTGTGTTTTTTCATTTTGGCGCCAATAAATTGTACAATATTTTGCGATATTAAAATGGAGTGGGGTGATAAAGAGAACCGAATCGCTGTGATTGCATTACGCAAAATAGGTATGGAGCCAAATGCAATTTTTAAAACTCTCCATACGCTTGGTCTTATTCAAATGTTTGTGTACCGGGCTATTAATAGGTACAATGAGACCTCCTCTGTTTGTGACAGAAAAAGATCTGGCCGTCCACGTAGTGTTCGTACGAAAAAGGTGGTCAAAGCAGTAAGGGGTAGAATTCGAAGAAATCCTGTCCGAAAGCAAAAGATTTTATCTCGGGAGATGAGGATGGCACCTAGAACCATGTCGCGTATTTTATAAGAGGACTTAGGACTTGCAGCCTATAAGAGACGCACTGGTCACTTCTTAACTGATAATTTAAAAAAGAATAGGGTGGTAAAATCGAAACAACTACTGAAGCGGTACGTAAAAGGAGGTCACAGAAAATTTTTGTTTACGGATGAGAAATTTTTTACAGTTAAGCAACATTTTAACAAACAAAATGACCGTATTTATGCTCAAAGCTCTAAGGAAGATTCCCAATTAATCGACAGAGTGCAACGTGGGCATTATCCGACTTCAGTGATGATTTGGTGGGGTGTTAGCTATGAATGAGTGACTGAGCCATATTTTTGTGAAAAGGGTATCAAAACATCGGCACAAGTGTATCAAGATACCATTCTTGGGAAGGTAGTTAAGTAGTTAACAACACCATATTCAATAACCAAGTATGGTTCTTCCAGCAAGACTCGGTGCCGGTCATAATGCTCGGTCCACGTAGTCTTGTTTGGAAGCCAACGTTTCGGACTTCATCAGAGCTGAAGACTGGCCGTCGTCTAGTCCCGATCTTAATCCGCTGGATTATGATTTATGGTCAGTTTTAGAGAGTAAGGCTTGCTCTAAACGCCATGATAATTTGGAGTCCCTAAAATAATCCACACGTTTGGCAGTGAAGAATTTTCCCATAGAAAGAGTGCGTACTTCTATTGATAACTGGCCTCAACGTTTAAAGGACTGTATTGCAGCCAATGGAGACCACTTCGAATAAGCTTTTTATATTTTAAATTGTTTTATATTTATGTATTAAACTAACACACTGTAAAAGTAATAAATGTTATTTGCAAAAGAAAAAAATAAATTTTCTTTGTTACAATATTTATGGCAAGACTAGGTATATATAAAAAAAAAACTCCTCTTTTATATATGAAAGAAACAAAGAAAAATATTTTATTTTGTAACTTAAAAACACAAAAAACAAACTCTAACAATCAAAGACAAACAGTTACAAAATAAATATACATAATGTGTATGTTTATACCTTTATTCCTTTGTTATCTCTCAGTAAATCTCTGAAAAATACTCCAGTACCGCTGAAAAATATTTTGGAGGTATACTTGTACATGATTTGGGGGCATACTATTTTAGAGTTTCAGTTAGCATAGATATTAAAAGCTATCCTAGCTTTGTAGATTTTGCTAGTTGTGTATAAAAATGTCTCAACTTCTCTATCGGAAACTCTACTAAACTCCAAAGTGATTACTGTGATTTTAGTATCTATTATAATTACCTATATGAAGACGACAACAAGGATATTGAGTGGCAGTTGTCATAATAATTTATATGTACTTGTACATTATATAAGTAAAAATCAATGTACGAGTATGTTTTTTCATATTATAAACGTTATGAGACGAACGAGACGCTCTCCTCACGGTAAGAGATGTCCGCCTGTCCATGACCATTGTAGCGATACATAGAACTTTGAGTGACAAAAAAAGTCTAAAGCAAGCTGTATGTACGACGACAAGAGTGTACAATTTTTTCGTAACACAGAGAACGAACGTTTCATTTGTACTTTGACCATCGTCGCGTGTTTATGTCCTACCCATGTCCAAATTACTAGTTGGCATGCGTGCCCGCGACTGTATCTTGAATATTTTAAGACACGTTGTTAAATATTTGTTCTGGAAAGTTTTTCGGGGTCTTCTAGTCCTCTGGGTTTTACGGTTCATCGCATTTAAAACGTCTCAGCGGGATTGATTATCAAGGAAAAGTATTCCAGCCAGTTTCTGAGCACTCTTAACGGTCTCCGTTTCGCATGGAGTTGTTCTCGTCAGATCTGTGAAATTTGGGCGTATTTTCGGTAGACGTTAAGAACAAAGGTTTGCTGTGTTCGTAACAACCCGCTTTGCAGAACTTTTGTTCCGCTGAAACTGTTTTCTTGTTTGTAAATATTTTAATTTAACGATTCACTGCATCACCTTACAATTAATGTACATCTTTGACATCCATGCCATTTATTATTAAATACTATTATTACTTTAACATTGATTAAATTTGCTATTATTATTTTGAAATTAAATTATGTAATTTCAATGACATTGTAAATCATCTCAGCTGTGACAACTTTTACGCTTGTACGCCCATTGAGGCAAAAACATGATGATGTGTTTGTAACCTAAGACCAATAGTATGTAATCAGTTATGTTTATGCAAATAAATATACTTGCATAAAAAAACAACAAAAACCTAAAAATTCTATACATCGATGACAATATTATCGTTTACTCCGAAACCTCGCTGTTTCATTGGAGCAGTGCGTTTAGTTGGCCTAAGGGACATGGAGTCGGTTTTTTAAAATTGTAAATTTGTATACATTCGGATACTGCAAAATCTCCTCAAAGATCGTGAAAAGGTTATGTAAATATAATAGCGTAGTTGTCAACGAGGTTGGCTTACAAGACGAAGGCTTTCAGTCCAAATAATAACCATGAGAAACCATAGCGTGGTGGTAGGGTACTTTCTAGTATTCGGCTGGCTAGCTACCAGTCAAGTTATGCCGTCAAGTACCTAATGGTGTGTTTTGGCAGCCTCATTTGAGAGCAAATTCTATTCCACGCTAGGTGTGTTTACTATCAGCTAAGCTGTGGTCAAACATCAAGACAGTCAACCATAAAAAAACCGTCAGTTCGTCTCTAAAAACGTCCATTTAATTTAGTTGAAAGGCAGTTGCAAGGACGTTCCTCGTTTGTTTCTAAATCCCATGTGTTTCCTTGTATGACAAATACCAAATTTGCGTGTAACGTATATAGTATTGTCATTTTTAACCTCACTCACGTTGTTAACACATTTCCGCTGGAGTATTGCCGTTCAGAATACGTTTTATTTACAAAACAATGTTGAATTATAGCTGCAAAGTCAAAGGATTTATTGTTCGGTTGTACGGCTGCCCTCCAAATGAAATATGAGATTTTTACCCCGATTTTGGTTCAAAACGGAAACACTGAATATGAATTGACATATTTTTATATTGACAGTATTTTTACATTGACAATTTTATTTTTTGTGACATTTTTTTTTATACATTGTGACGTAATCAGTGTCTTAAAACTCATTTAATGACATACATGTTTTAAATTTTGAATTGACGGAATTGATTTGTGACATTGGTGTTAACAATAAAATATTTGTACATTTTTGTGAGCAAAAACATTTCGCTGATGGGGTCATCAAAAGTAATTCGTCATTTACCCTGTCACTGAATGACAAATTATAATTTTATACGACGTCGCAAAAGATTAAGATGCAAAAATTTTGCTGAGCGCTTCATTTCGTTTCAAACGATTTATATAATCTTCAAAAATATGGCCCATAATAATTTCAAATCGTTTTCGATTTTTCTAAAGTATCTAATGAAATTTATTAATGTTTAAAACGAATCTATTACAAAAGTCTCTTATTTAAGAAAGATTTTATCTAGTTTTTAACATTTTCCAAAATTAAACCATTAAATTTATTACCTGTTTATTATTTTTCTTTTCATCCAAAGGTTGTCTGGAAGAAATCGCTCTAAGCGATAAGACCGCCGTTGTAAAACATATATGTATTTATCATTTTGTTTTGTTACATTCTTTATCTGTTTTATCTCTTTTGTAGCAATGATAACTCAGTGGTTAGCGTGGTCGGTTCGCGTGCCGAATGATGTGGGTTCAAACCTCAACAATATGCTTGAGCTGCCGGTAAAGGAAAACATCGTGAGGAAACCATAGCATTGTGGTAGATTACTTTCTAGTATTCGACTGGCTAGCTACCACCCTCAAGTTGAAAATCTGTCGCCAAGCATCTAACGGTGTGTTCCGGCAGCTTCACTTGAGATCCAGTTCCATTCCAGGCTAGGCGTGTTTTACCATCTTCGACCACACCTTCACTTAACATCAGGGGAGCTGTCGTCAAACAACAAGCCTGTCGGCCACAAAAAAAAATGTTTCATATTTGTAGTTTGTTGTGTTTTGTTTTGGTGTGTAATAAAGTTGTATTCTATTCTATTCTAAATTATTTATTAATCAAGAACACTCAAAAATTTACTTAGGTCTTTTAATAGTGTTTTTAATAACGAGTAATGAGGAAAAGTCCGCTTTTAAATATTCCATTCAGGTCTAACCAACGTCAACTTGTTTGTTGACTCTCGGGAACTCATTACCTGCTTCATTAAAGCAAGTGTACTCGAAAAACGTTAATAGTCTTCACGGGCTGTAGAGCACCTTTGAGAGTCGTCTATTTTGACATCATTAAGTAGATCAAAACATGAATTCTCTTTGACTTTTATCGCATTTTTAGCTTGACTTTTTTATACTAACGTTCATTATTTTTGGTATACAAACGTAATGTAACACATTTTTGAGTTTCACATTTGATAGCGTATTACTATTTTATGAAATACAAGCAGACGCCTCGCAGTTTCACTCGCGTAGTTTCCGTTCCAATGGGTATACAGGGATGATAAGTAACCTATTTCATCCGGAAATAGTGTACCTTCCCAACGGTGAAAGAATTTCGAAATCGGTTCAGTAGTTTTTGAGTTTATTCGTTACAAACATACAAAAATCTAAAAATACAAATCTATCCTATTTATAATATTAGTGTAGATTAGTCACTATCAAGATTCCATTAGTAAGGCTAAGGATATAGCTTACATTCTCCGTAACAAATATTAAAAGCAATTTACACACCTACACCTATAGAAAGTGCATTGAAATGAAATGATACTAACTAACTAAGGAACTAGCGACCCACCCCGGCTTTGCACGGGTGCAATGTAGGTACTAATGTGTCAAAAATAACGAAGTTTCATACAACATTCCAATCACTAAATTGAAATTTTTAAAAGTCCTTTCTTCGGGTATACCTACGTCACCTATGCAACGTTTGTGCAAAATTTCATGTTTCTAGACCCAGCGGTTTCAGATGGCGTTAATCGATCAGTCAGTGAATCAGTCTGTCAGTTTCTTCTTTTATATTTATAACATCATCATCATTATCATCATTTCAGTTGTAGGACGTCCACTGCTAGACATAGGCCTCCCCCATTAACTTCCATAAAGACCCGTTGGAAGCGGCTCGCATCCAGCGTGTTCCTGCGGTATTTATTAGGTCGTCTGTCCACCTTGTGGGTTGATGTCCAACGCTGCGCTTGCCGGTTAGTGGTCTCCTCTCCAGAACTTTGCAGCCCCATTGGCCGTTAGCTCTGCGTGCTATGTGCCCTGTCCATTGCCACTTCGACTTGCCGATTCTCTGGGCTATGTTGGTTACTTTAGTTCGTCTACAGAATGTAGGTTTATACGGTTTATATATATAGATAGATTATGTTTGACTTTTTTGTACCTTGCTAGCTCATTTGTTAGAAAAACTGAAGCGTAGGCGTGGATTCGATTCCCACCAGGACATAATCTTGTGTAACACTGAAGTGTGTTACTTCAGCTAGTGGAGTTGGTTGAAAAATAGCTCTAGGTAGAGCCCTGATTACATTGCCTGCACTGTAAGGTCGATTGTCGCTAACAGTTTGCGTTCTCTACCTTCTCGCTACAGACCTTCACGTGACTTGAAAACTGAACATTAGAATTCGATACGTAACATCTTCATCCACGATTTCACAAGGACAAAGGACGATTTTCAATCTTTCTTTTTATTTTTTCCCTGCCGTTTTTACGAGCACAGTAAATGCGGAGATATGTCGTTTCTTATGATCTTTTTACGTTTCATTTCGAGAATCGAAAATGGAATGGTCATTAGGTGTTCTGCAGAGTCCAAAACATTTTGTAGTGAAATATAATATAAAAACGTTTTTTTTTTGCGGACAATTTTCTTTTTACGACCTTTTGCTTGCTGCTAGGTACAGGCCAGCTTGATATATTGGAAAAGTATTGACATAAAACTTAAATAATAAATCATGTAGTAAAAAAGGTACATGTTGCGAGTTTTCACTGGCAAACATAAATCATAAGTCAGACGTGAAATTTTTCATATTCTCGGGTAAAAATGTTATTTGTCAAAAAAGTTTTTAGGATAAAAATGTTACTTACACAGGCGTAATTCAGGACGATAAATTTCTCAACTAATATCACTTGCGATAACTTTTGATTGCCTAGTCGAACTTCTATCGTATCAACACCCCTCTTCATCAAACTCGAAGACTGTTGGCAAGGCGTAAATAATGGCAACCTCTATTTTGGACCTGTTCACACGTTTATAGAGACAACAAACTGCACCCGCTACATGTTTTGCGGGATAAAAAGTAACCTATATGTTATTCCAGGGTGTTAGCTATCTCCATACCAAATTTCAACCAAATCCGTTAAGTAGTTTTAACGTGAAAGAGTAACAAACATACATCCATACTCACAAACTTTCGCATTTATAATATTAGTAGGATTACGTTCATCACTCAAAATACCATAAAATATACCACCCACTAACAGATTCTTAATAATGTACACAGTTATACACAGCACACACACACGCACATAGTATACAGACATACACATAGTTTTAGACAATAAAATATTTCATTTCATTTCATTTCAATGCCAGTTTCTATCAAAGGTGTATAATTGCCTTACTAAGAGAATCTTGATAGTGACTAGTTGATAGTAATTTCGATCCAAAGATCTTCCAGTAGTCTATTTAGTCTCATGTCAGCTTATATCAACAACCATTTTACCAAACTCGCCCAGTTCTACCTCAACTTATATAATATACAGTATCACATGTACAAAACAACCCCAAGTTCTTCAAGTGTTTATACTATGTCACCTTAACGAGCCAATAACTTCAAACAATATTACTTGGTATACTTATCGTTGTTCAAAACCAATAATGTCGAAAGTTGTGCCGTGCAACAGTTAATGTACTGTGAAGTGTCTCTGTCTACACGCAAATACGGTTTCGTCTTCATTTTGTAATTTCAATTGATTTTCTGTTTTATTTTTGCAATGTCTTTTTCGTTCGAAGACAGGACTTGTCTTAATGAAAAAAATATACCGTAAGACATTACACACAGCGCCATCTGACCCCAAACTAAGCAAAGCTGTACTATGGAAGTCAGATAACTAATAGAATACTTAAATACTTTTTTTTTTGTAAATAGGTAGGTACATAATTAATTATAATAAATACAGAACACACAGATCCAGAATAAAACGTTTTTAATAGCACAAAATGTTTGTCCTAGGTGGGAATCGAACCCACGCCTTTCAGATCTTGGAGCAGACATACTACCCATGAACCAACACGGCTGTCAATTAACCTTAATCTACAGCATTTCTAATAACTGTTACAATTTTGACTGACAGGGTTTTGAAAATAGACTTTAATGACATAATTTGACGCAAACAGTTTTTTTTGGGCGTCGCACTTTGTGCGTTTGCCAGTATTTCCATGTTTTGTAGTATTTCATTTTTTTTTAAGTGTGACAGGTTATTGCTAGGTAAGCCTGTTTAATTTTAGACTGCATTATTTTTATCAACAGGCAGGGCGCGGTCAAAAGTAAACCTATTTCGTATTACAAAAAAAGGCGACATGATTTTTCAAGTTGCCGCCAGGAACTCGTCCCTTATATTTATCGACCTTGATTTACATTCAAAAACATCCCTAAAAACCTTCACATAAAACGTAGCACAGACGTGTTCAACGCACGCACGCTTCCACACAAGGTTTCTCATAAAATAATTACAGTCGTCACACGGAAAAGGCGTTTCGGCCTACATAAAACATTACGCAAACAAACTGAAATATGTTCATAATGTTCATGTTCATATTATGTTCAACTACAAACATATGAAAAGTGATATTTGTGTTTACACGTTCGCTGTTAAGTGAACGACAAATATAAGGTGTACAACAGTATAAGTTTCATGGCTAACTTGGAAGTTTTAAGTTACAACACAATTCAGTTATATTTAGTTTGTAAGAGAGACGGGGTGTCATAAAATTTTACCTACATTTTTTTATGGATGACATGCTATTTGAGAGCAGCTCACCTACCGCCGCAGTACCAATTATTCTGCCGCTAAGCAGTAGTGTGTAAACATTACTGTGTTCCGGTTTGAAGGGTACTGCAGCTAGCGAAATTACTGGGCTGTTGAGACTAACCATCGAAAGTCTTAAAGTAATGAACGCCAAAGCAGTGATGCCCTGGATTTTGTTTTGTTACTCAAAGTTCTGTGTATCGCTGCAATAGTCATGGACAGGTGTTATCTCTTACCATCAGGAGAGCGTCTCGTTCGTCTCATTACTTTTTACATTAAAAAAAAACCAAATGTTAAGTGAACCAACAGGGCTGTCACTGGGATGTTGAGTCAAAGTTCTCGTGTTCTTAGAAGCATAGATTTAGCGGAATCAATAACATATGTAAACAACTGACATTTGAGTCCTCCGTGCCACATGTCATAACTTCAGAAGCATTTACCGCCATAATAAACATATTTATAGCCCTTTGTCTCAGACACTTCCTTTGTGTATTTATTGTCGCTACACTTTTTTACGTCTAATAAATGGTACATGAAATACTTGAGAAAGACTTAAAGCGTGGCTCGAACCTCGTATTGAGATGTGTCATGTGTAGGTTACTGTGGAAAACTTTAATAAAACCGCAATCGTACAACAGATGTGTCCGAAACTCAATAAATGGGATACAATAAGGCCATCTTGAGTTTTGTTATAACGTGTTGATAAACTTTGGAACGATATTGTCAATCCGACATACAAATTACGTAACACCGAGTTGTAAGAGTGTTATATTTTATATGAGTTTATTTACATACCTACATAATGTCAAGGAGTTTGACAGACAGTTTTATTCCAGGAAATCGCGAAACATTACACAATCAGTTTTCCATATATTTTGTTAAAGGATTTTAGTGAAGGACCCAAAACTAAGCAAAACTTGTGCTATTAAAGTAACATGACTGTTTTTTTTTGTTGTAAATACATACTTTTAATAAATGTTGGTTTAAAGAACATCCAGCGACAAAAGAAACATTTGTTCATACCACAAAATGTTCGTCCATGATGAGAATCGATCCCACGCCCTACAGTTCTTAAAGCAGATAATACTACTTATATTCTGTCGCCAAGCAGTAGTGTGTAAACATAAGTGTATTCCGGTTTGAAGAATACTGCGGCTAGCTAATTACTGGGGTGTTGAGATTAACTATCGAAAGTCTCAAAGTAATAAGCGCTAAAGCAGTGATGCCTTAAACTTTGTTTTACTACACAAAGTTCTGTGCAATGGTCATGGACAGGCGTTATCACTTACCATCAGGAAAGCATCTCGTTCGACTCATTATCATTCCCTAAAAAAAAAAAACTAGCAATGAGCCAACAGGGCTCTCAACTACAGACTGAATTCAAGACATTCGATGGTTAGTCTTAATTACTCTGGCATTTTGCTAGCAGCTGTAGTACCCTTCAAACCGGAGCACAGTGATGTTTACACTCTCATGCCTGGTCCACTGCACTGTCACATCTTCGACAGCCGACTACTCCTATTAATACCTAAATTGTACCAACAAGCACATTATTATATTTCTTCAATATTTTGAATTAAACTGCAAGTAAGTGTAATCTTTCTGTAAGTTGTAATATTGGTACACGCGAAATTTATCGGTTAATATTTCAGAATTAAAGATACTTTAGAGTTCAAAGATATTAAAAGTATCTCGCTCTATTCACGCTATAAAAATGTCAAAGGAGCTCTTTCAGTCGCTTTAAAGTAGAAGTTATGGTACAATGCGATAGTTAACGATGAAAATAAAAATGGGACAAAAGTCAAAATGCTATTTTGCACCCAATGTTTTTGGTGATAGTACTTTGTAAACAAAAAAACACTGTCTCAGTCTCTATACATAGATACTTAAAGGCTAGATGTGCGACACCTACGCACCGAACACTCATTTCATTTGGCTATAAAATAAACCCACACCACACCTCCACCACACCTTCGACCACACCTTCACTTAACATCAGGTGAGCTGTGGTCAAACAACTAGCCTGTCAACCATTAAAAAAAAAAAAAAAAAACTTTAGTACTCCACAAAAAAAACATTTTAGTATATTTAGTGAATAAACATTCTGCAGTCAGTCACACTACACTACACTATACTCTATATGTATTATGAGTGTAATACACATTTATATATGTAAATATTTCGTTTTATTTAAGTACATTATTATATGATTATTTTTATTATACTTACTATATTATGTTTAATTTTTATTATATATTTTTTTTTCTTATTAGTGTTACATCTTCCGTCTGTTTCTTATGTTTTCTATCGTATTTTTCTTTTCGTGGTTGCCTAGAAGAGATCGCTGTTAGCGATAAGGCCGCCACTTGTGTCACTAGTTAATAAGGTTTTTTATTATCTGTACTCTTATCCATTTATGATGTGCACAATAAAGAGTCATATCTATCTATCTATCTAATATAAAGTTCATTAACCCACATTTTTTTTACATTTCAATCAACAAGTAGATATGTATAACACCAGTGTAGGTAGGTTGGTAGGTATACAATTAAAAAAGTAAGGTATAAATAAATAATTAAAAAAATAGACTCGAGTTTAAAAAAGTCAAACTACTTATTACGATTTTCATGAAATATCGATGAATCTGAAAGTATATTTTTTCAAATAAAAAAAATACGTAAAAGGAAACGTATTTTTTTCGAAGTAGGTTAATAAATAAGGAAAATTTGGTATTAAAGTGCGGGTGCTGGGCCCATGGCATTACAGTGCTTAGGACTTGCGACCTAGGTGTAGGTCTTAAGTTTGACGTTCGCCTTCAATACCAGTGCTATACCGTCCCTGCACAACCAAATTTGACATGAACCTACCAACACTATTTGGAGACCCTTTCCAAAACATAATTTATAGATGTTATTGGCGGGCCGAGATCGTTTAGTAGATTACAGAGATATTTTGCTGGAATTGCTCTGGCTTCTACTTCTATTATTTTTATTATATTACCTACGTATTTGTTCTGGATTTTTTTCTGGATTCTCGCGGTCCCGAACAAGTACAAAGAAGTGGCTGGCAGAAAGTTTCACACCTCAAATGAAGTCGCATGATCTAAACGTGACCATTTCAATTTATGCTCAAAACGGGACACTTTCAAAATTGTTGCGACACTGCAATCATTTTCTCTTTTGTTATCAATATGGTTCTTGATATCTGCAACTGAGGTTTTTCAGATGTCTACAATTTACTCATTAAAGTAATACTTTTTCTGCGAGTGATTTCCAGCAGTGGACGTCCTATGGTTGAAATGATGAATCATCATTAGCGTTTCGACGAAGAGTTTTTATTAAATGTTTAGATTTTTCCAATCTGTCACTTTTTGCTATAATTTCTTACAAGTTTAGAGATGACCTTAATTGTCTTACAAATATTATTATAACAGTACCTTACTGTACCTGAAAACGGGACAATTTGGCGTTCCAAAGTTTTCTTTGAGGACATCGGGATAGAGCAGTGGAAAAAGGGACGGCACCGTTCAAAAAGGGACGTATCGTCACGTTGACTATGTACCATGTACCACGTAAGAAAGACACTTTAGGGTAGTTCTCGCGTTTCGTGCATATTGGAAAAATTTGCGAGAAAAAAATAGAATTAATTTTTTTCAGTGCGAATACATAGCTACTTGAAAAATAAACTAGCTATATGAGTATCACTAAATTATACGCAAAATTGGCAAAGATATGAGCTTTTTAATTTTTTTCGTAGGTATGGTAATGAGGAAATAAATTTGGTAATGACATTAGGGACAATGCTATTGATAAAATGCAGAATATAAATAAAAAAAATAATTTAAATTCGTTTTTCTTTTAATAATAATTAAATAATTACTTAAATTAAGTATTCAATATTAAATTCACATAATAGTTGCAATCAATACAACAAAAAAGTGTAACAAAACAACTTTCAAAGTACTATTTATAGGGTATGGAAACCTACGTCCTAGAAATAATCAAACTACATTATTAATTACTCAGTCTCAAAAGTTAAGATCACAGGCTCAAGTATGAAGAACTTATCAAAGATAAAAAATAGTAGGAACTTTAATCATAGTCTCAAATTAGTATTATGAAAAAAAAATGATAATATATTCTAAACTCAATAGCTTACAATATATTATCATTAGAAGAATCACTACAATAATAATTTATATTCTCCTTCGCTTGTATTATCACATTCTGTTTATCTTCACATTCATCCTTTCCTTACTTACAGTCTGCTTTGCTATGTAGTAAATCTTCATCTGAAGAGCCATCGAAAAAGTTTACTACTGTCCTCTTTACTAGTTTTCTAATCATCATATCACCAGAAACTAAATGTTCAAAGTCTGTTTGATATTCTGTTATATTCAGTTTCGGTTTTTTGTTAATAAAAGCCTTATTAGACCAGTGTAGTTTTATATCTGAAAGAACTGTAATAGCGTTATTTGGATTGACATTACTTGTCGAAACCTTAATGTTTGGTTTTACATTGACATCCAAGCTACTTAAAGGCTGTGGTTGTTGAGCCTGGTGTGGTATGTTACAGGGTTCTACATATTCATTTGCTATATCTCTAAATAAGCTTCCTGTAGTATTTAATTCTAAAATGTCATCTTCTATCTGAATAGTACTACTGCCCAGAACAGGCCCTGGCAGGTTGATATATAGATATATCTGATATATAATGATATATAGATATAATCCAAGATGGTATCCGTGAGAGCATATTTCTCCATTTTCACAGAAGAAGCAGCTAAGTTTTCTAAAAGTCATGGGACTATTATATGACCATAGAACTTGATGTACCTCCGATGGAATTTCTTTTTTCTTAACATCATGTTCTGAGACATAAAGCAACTTGATGTTTTTGACTTTGCTTTCAACATATGTCCAAATTTCTTCAAGGCTGCCAATATATTTACCAAGCTGCGCAATTTGATCAGCAGTCTTCTTCAAAAAAAAAAAAAATACACCTATACTATGAACAAGTAAAATATGTTGTTACTAATCTTCATTACCATCATTTTATGATCATTACCATTTTCCAAACAGCTGATGGTAAATTATGGTAATGAAAGGAATTGTAATGATATTCTAGCACTTTTTTAAGAAACGTGCCTTTAATAACTGTAAAGTTTTAAGCATTAAGATCAAAAAACTACATAAATTCACAGGTTATCATGTTAACATCCACCGTACAAAAAAAACCAATACTCTTTATCTTAAAATATCACTAATGGTAATGAAAAAAAAACTTACCACGCCTAATAATCTCGTCTTCGTCGTTGTTTTGTCAACAAACTGCGACACATCCGCCCTGTTCTCTATTCACTGGTCGACCAGGTGAGGATCGCACAAAAGGTAAAGGGGGCAGGGAACACCACTAGCGCGTCCGTACAGGTTATTTTTTTACTTCAAGTTCAGTTGATGGTAATGTTAATTTTTTTTGGTCAAACTTAATTCATCACAGCAAGTGTAAATAACAATCGTAAACGATTTTATATTTACATTTTTTTATTGCATAATTGTTATTTTATACATACCAAAACAACAATACACACTAATACGCCAACTTTTTGTGTTATTTGCTTACAACTACTAAAAATCGATTTCTGACCAGTGATGGGAATGATTTTTGGGCATATATTTTATTTATATCTTTTTTTCAAAGTACCTGGTATTATTCCTTTCCAGTGGCAGATATACACATACAACATATCTATAATATAAAAAATATTTAGTGACTTAGGCTTATTTAGTTTAGCTTTTATTCTTGCTGACATGTGTTTTGCACGAAACGATAGAAACACCCTTTACTTAAACCTATCTGAATTTTTGATGCTAATAATATCTAGGGTAGTATCAAATGTACCACTTCCAGGGAACAATTTCCGCATTTCAAGCCCTCTTTTGAAGAACCATTGTCATTTTTATCCTTGCTCCTTGACTGTTCTGCGACCGACGTTAAACCTCCTTTTAATAGCAAACTATAAAGTACTTTCCACTACTATCTAAAAGCGGAATCTTATTGATTACACACGTGACCACAAAAGCGAAAATCTCTGACTTTTCGCAATAGCACAGGAAAATAGATCACGTGGTTATATACCGTACGTACCAAAGTGGGCATGGAATCAGTTGAACCTTAACAAATGGTAGGCCATAAAAATAAATAAAACTTGGGCATGGGCTTTTCTTTTTATCTAGCCCTGCGAAGGAAAAGGAAATGCTCGGGTCAAGTTTCTGGGAACCTTTTGCAGTTTCGCATTCCGTCGCGATAATAGATCTCTCGTGATAGTGTTTCTATCTTTGTGTGTGTGACCATTACTGATACCGTATCCGTCTCAGATTGTGACTAAAACGTGTATCACACTCCAGGCTGCACTCTTTATTTTATAGAAAGATTGTTAAAACTCTTAAAACTCTATTATGCACACCATAAACAGAAAAAAAACAGAGAACAAAAGAACCTTTTAATAAATAAATAATAAATATCATAGGACTATACACACAGCGCAATCTGGCCCCAAACTAATGAGAGATGGCCAATGAGAGAGCAGAGCTTGTGTGATGGAAGTCAAATAACTGATAGAATACATAAACTGTTTTTTTTTGTAAAACATACTTATAATACATGCAGAACACCCAGACACAGAACAAACATTTGTTTATTCACAAAATGTTTGCCCTGAGTGGGAATCGAACCCACACCCTACAGCTCTTAAGGCAGATATACTACCAATGAGCCAACGGGGCTGTCAAAACTTTTGAACTAGTGCCACAAGTGGCAGCTTTATACTGCCCTGTTAGTTCATTTGTTAAAGTTCTGTTTCGAGAGCTGAAGGGCGTGGATTCGATTCCCACCGGGACAAACATTTATGTGACGATAAATGTCTGGGTGTTTTTTTGTTTTTTTTTAGCCGTCCTCCTCCACCAATGCTCCTCTGACATAATCAGAGCTTTTGTCTAGATTGTTTTTTTTCTTATCTTTATATATTTTAGTTTGTGCTACCACTGTAGCTATTGTGTTAATATTATTATTTCCTATTTAAATCGATCGATTTACTTATACTAGACTTGTTTTTTTTTTAATTAAGTTGAAATATTATTTATGTCTGGATATTGTAGATTTACAAAGAAAAACAAATAAGTATTCTGTAAGTTGTCTGGTTCCCATAGTACAAGCTTTGCTTAGTTTTGGGGATAGATAGTGCAGTGTGAAACGACCAAAAAAAATTACTAATCAACCGATGACCAAAATTAAATTACGAACAAAACCCAAAAATGATCTATGCAATAATTTTTTGTTTTGACCTTTTAGTTCATGATGTGATGTCTGGTGCGTGTGTGACTTCTGAATTTCCTTTGTACTAGTTTTTATTTTTAATTCCGCGTTTTGTATGTATTCATTCTTTCTGTTTGTAATAAAAACTGTTCCCTCACTAAGTGAAAAGCAAATTTATCACTTTCAGAAATGTTATTTATAACCTATTTTGTTTTTCATATTTCCGCTGTCTCTAAAATATTCAAAGCTACACAATGAAGTAATAATGAAACACGAATAGATTTTAAAAGCGATTGCGACTGAAACAGTGCAAAAGTTCAGTTGATTTGAATATTCAACATCGCGCTACGATTCTCACAAGAACGGGTTTGAATTAAGGAAGTTTGTTGGGAATTGCCTCCAGTTAACATGTTCGGTATATTTCTAATTTTCTGGGAAATAAATTTTGAAAATATGAAAAAAAAACTGATGTAGCACACACAATTTTTCAGAAGCTCTATTTATGAATCGTTCGTATGACTTTCGTATGCGAATGTGACTGACTTCCGTACGATATATGAAGCGACGATTGATGAAAAAAATAGCCTACAATACGATACAATATTTTTTAGATATTACTACTTTGTAATTTCATTTTAAAAATATCTACAAATGAAATAAAAAATACCTAATTATTTGATAGTTTTAGTCAAGTCAAAGATTTTGACGATTATACAAATGATAATTTACAAGGTCTTGTTCGTTCTATTTCCATTGTACAAAAGCTTTTAGAATATTTTTTTTGTAAGAGTTGAATTCTAAGTTAATGTAAATCAGTACTGTCTGATTACAAGACAGTTTGGATGAAAAGTTTTTTGTTTTAAATGTATTTGCGGAAGAAAAAAACAAATTGTCAGGGGAAAGTTTTCTGTTACACGCAGTTTAACTTCGAGTATAAAAAGTATCGTAAATCCTTAAATAGAGAAACAGTTTGAAGGGTTGTCCAAAAAGACCTAATTTCTGTTTTCTGTTTTGCTAAATTCCGTCTTACGCTAAAGAGAGTATTCCTTGTTTTAACTACTCCAGCAAAATACGATGATCTTTTATGTTAAAATACTGCTTCTACTCAAATCACGCTGCCATTGTAAAATGTGGATGAAAAAAGTGTTTTAAAAGAAAAACAAGCCCCGTTGGCTCATTAGTAGTATATCTGCCTTGAGAGCTGTAGGGCGTGGGTTCAATTCCCACTCAGGGCAAACATTTTGTGAATAAACAAATGTTTTGTTCTTTGTCTGGGTGTTCTGTATGTATTACAAGTAAATACATAATTTACAAAAAAAAAACTATTTATGGATTCTATCAGTTGTCTGACTTCCATCACACAAGCTCTGCTAAGTTTGGGGCCAGATGGCGCTGTGTATATAGTCCTACGATATTTATTTATTTAATAATTTATTTATTTTATGAATAAATATGGATATATAGCATAGATTTAGGTACATTTAGGCTTCTTTTTAATCCGGAAAACACGGGTTGAAACAGCATGATCTACGTAGCAAATTTTCTTTTACTTACCTATGCGGGATTACATAAGTGAAACAAAACACATTGGTCACATCGGGTGGCCTTCTTCATGGGTACAAAGCTGATTACAAAACCCGCTCAGCCAATAAAGAAAACCACGCCAGTTTCCGTAGTAAAATATATCTACACTAATATTATAAAGAGGAAAGTATTTTTGGATTTTTGTATCTTTGTAACGAATGAACTCAAAAACTACTGAACCGATTTCAAAAAACCTTTCAACATTAGAATGCTTCATTCTTCCTGAGTAACATAGAATATATTGATTACAAGAATTGAATTAAAAAAATAAATTTCCATTGTCCACCCGTGCAAAGCCGGGACAGGCCGCTATACTTGGCTTTACTTGGTGGTAGATTTCCTTAGCAGAAGGTCATCTAGGTAGATACCACCGCAGTACCAGTTATTCTGCAGCTAAGCAGTAGTGTGTAACCATTACTGTGTTCCCGTTTGAAGGGTACTGCAGCTAGCGAAATTACTGTGCTGTTGAGACTAACTATCAAAAGTCTCTAAAGTAATGAGCGCCAAAGCAGTGATGCCCTGGACTTTGTTTTGTTACTCAAAGTTCTGTGTATCGCTGCAATGGTCGTGGACAGGCGTTATCTCTCATCATCAGGAGAGCGTCTCGTTCGTCTCATTACTATTTACATTTAAAAAAAAACATAGAACTTATAAAACTAAACGGTCTAAGTCGGTTAATGTATAGTTAATTTCTGCTTATCTATAACTGTAACTTATGTAATCTAATTAAATACCATAAGTTCTTAACAATAACAAAATACTACTACTATCCTATCAGTGGTAAGCACGATAAAGGCATATAGACAAAAACAAAGCCATATAACTCGGAGCCATATATTATGAAGACATATATCGTTGTTTATCGGAAGAAAGATCTGTAGTACCGAGGACGCCTCTTTAAGGCGTTGTTACATCTGCAAATATTGAAAAAAAGCGTATTTAATAAATACGATACAAAATCAATGTAGCAAATTGGACGACTAACACCATCCCACTAATATTATGAATGTGAAAGTTTGGATGGATGGACGGATGTTTGTTACTCTTTCACGCAAAAACTGCTGAACAGATTTGGATGAAATTTGGTATGGAGGTAGCTGAGACCGTGGATTAACATATATGCTACTTTTTATCCCGAAAACATGTAGTGGGTAACACCACTGGGCGCAGCTTGTATTATATATGTGAAAGTTTGGATGAATGAATGGATGGATGTTTGCTACTCTTTCACGCAAAAACTGCTAAACGAATTTAGATGAAATTCGGTATGGAGGTAGCTGAGACCCTGAACATTGGTTACTTTTTATGTCAAAAATATGTACCGGGTAATACCGCGGAGCGCAACTAGTTTCTAATGTATGTCAAAAACATTCATTGCATGACAATAAAAAGGAAAAATCCGTACACTTTTATGATTTCACGGTCCATGAGAAACCAGCTTTACATGGGAATGCTCAGATCTATATGCGCCTTAATAAACATCCCAAGAAACGTTTACTGGGAAGTAAAAGGGTTTCTGCAAAGAGAGTTGAATAAATAAACACAGAGCGTCCTAAGACTCATTACATTTAAACTTACGTAAATAACACTTATGTGGCGCCTATGTCAATAAACAACTAAATTTTGTCAACCTGACTTTACTACATTGTTATCCAGAAAATGATAGTCTTAAAATTATAGTCACCAAAAATTTTGCGGTTAAAAGAATTATGTTCAAT
This sequence comes from Biston betularia, assembly GCA_905404145.2. NCBI lineage: Eukaryota > Metazoa > Arthropoda > Insecta > Lepidoptera > Geometridae > Biston > Biston betularia. The sequence continues at coordinate 7,097,946 of FR989877.1, forward strand.
CGAACAATATCGCGCATAAAATTGTATTCGATTTTTCCATAAATGGATTATGTCAATTTTTAGTATTCATTTTTCATTAAAATACAAAGTGTAAAAATATCTATCGACATATTTCTTTTCGCATCTATCTATAGTGTTATTTTGGGTATTATAATTGTACCAATAATTAAATACCTAAAAATACCAATACGCTTTTGACTTTTCTAATTTAATTTATTCATGAAATACTTAAATATATCGAAATACTTGAGACTGGCAAGGGCACGAAGTGCAACGCCAAATAGGTATAATGTGAAAGTTTGGATGAATGGATGTTACTTTTTCACGCTAAACCTACTGAACGGATTTGGATGAAATTTTGTATGGAGGTAGCTGACACCCTGGATTAACACATAGGCTACTTTTTCCCCGAAAACATGTAGCTGGTAACACCGCGGGGTGCAGCTAGTCTTAAATAAATCTTAAATTTACAAATTAGACGAATGAGACGCTCTCATGACGATAAGAGACAATGCCTGTCTACGACCATTGCAGCGATACACTGATACCTTGAATAACAATTAAAAGCTCGCTAGCTGCAGAATACAGGTTTGGTTTGATTTGGTGATGTTTAATTTTAGGCTAATTTTTGTTTCTTAGCGGTGAAATCCTGTAATATTACAAATAGGTACACGTTTCTAATTTATGATTGAAGATAATAATACATTACAATAATTAATATTGTAAACATTCTTGTTGAGATAATGTTTCAAGTGAGCTCATCATTAATTTACATCCGTATGAAGAGATCAAATCTCCAGTGTAATTTAATTTACATACATTAACTAAAGAGTATATTAACCCAGTTTGGGGATAATGATGTCAAATATAATTATTTCGTAAGGTAAAACTCACTGGTAGACCGGTACTACATGATTAGAATATCGTGAATATATTGTGGCGGCGCGCGGCGGCCATCTTGAACCGATTTTCATCAAACATACCTGAGAACACTCTTGACTAATTCACCTTTCAAACAAAAAAAAACAAAATCAAAATCGGTTCATCTTGACACCCACCTTTAAATATCCAAATTATATCTGGATATTTGTTCTGTGTCTGGGTGGCCTGTATGTATTACAAGTATGTATTTAAAAAAATCTATTTAAGTATTCTATCAGTTATATGCCTTCCATAGCACAAGCTTTGCTTAGTTTTGGGGTCTGATGGCGCTGTATGTAATGCCCTACGAAATTTATTATTTATCTCTCAGAAATCATGTCAACTGGTAGCCAGTTCCATTCCTGTACCAATAAAAAAACAATAAAACAGTTACAGAAGTAATTGTTAAGTTTTGTGAATATTAACAAATGTGTAAGGATTAGCAAATGACTGGACAGGATCAAAAAAGGAAAGTCACACTTCCTGCTAGTGCAATAAACTGTAGAATCCTACATTTAATTAAAACTTTGATGTATCGTCCTACATAGCACAGTCTCCTTTTGAATGAGTAATTACTACTTTTAATAACTAAAGCTCATTTCTAGCTCTTTTGATGCTCTCTGCTCCTCTTAAACTTTTGTGAAATGTAGCTGCTGCAAATTAAAAAAAAAACCGGCCAAGTGCGATTTCAACTCGCGCACAAAGGGTTCCGCACAAAAAAAATCACGTTTGTTTTATGGGAGCCCACTTAAATATTTATTTTATTTTGTTTTTTAGTATTTGCTGTTATAGCGGCAACAAAAATACATCATCTGTGAAAATTTCAACTGTCTAATTATCATGGTTCTTGAGATACAGCCTGGTGACAGACGGACAAACAGACATACAGACGGACGGACAGCGAAGTCTTAGTAATAGGGTCCGTTTTAGCCACACGAACCCACACCCAACAAGCAGACAGAACAGCAGACAGTCTTGAAGCAGACGTACTACCAATGATCCAACAGAGCTGTCAGAATAAAAGTAAAAAAGTTACTCTTGACTTGATACTAAGTAGGTATGAAATCTACACTTTCAGCAGCAAAATTCACTTAAGACGAGAGCTAAGCTTCATGCATCAGATGCTAAAGTAGGTACTATAAAATGCAAGACTTACGTCAGATTTTCAATAGAGATGTTTTATAACTGATTATGCCGGACCTGCCGAATAAAAGGCGTTGTCTCAAGAGCTGACAGTCGTGTCTTCTACTTCTTTAGATTTACATGTTTAACGTAGGATATTTCTTTACTTGAAATTTGATATTTTCCTCTACCGAAGTTGGCCTCCGTAAAGTACAATTTACATAGATGTCGTCAAATCCAGAGTAAATAGATTACTTTAAGATAAGCATGCTTCATCTTGTACAGTATTACTTAAGCAGGCAACTGTCAAACAATTTTGATAATAAGTACTTAATAATAATATCAATTTATATTTGAGCCAGTCCATATCGATTAGTAAATTAACGCCATCTTAAAATCTTTATAAAATATACATAATTAGGCACAATGTCAAAAATAGTACAATAAATTTAAAAAATTAAATGTCACGTAACTAAAATGACAAATAATAAAAATGTCAACAAAATATATCAAATGGCAATGTATAATGGCAGGTAAATTGTATTAAAGTAAAAGTAGGTAAATTGTAATAAATGGTAGGTTTATAAAAATGACAAATCATCTTAATCTAAACTGTGGCTTATAAACTTCCTTTTCTATGTGGATTTTATACCAGATAATATTAACATTTAAATAACATAATAATTATGTTGTTTTTTAAGAGCTTGTGCTTCAATATCAATAGTAAAATAACAAATTTTATCTATCATTTAAGTATCTCCTAGAACCACTCGAAATACAACACGAAGAACTTTTTTTCATAATAAATACAAATCATATTGCAGACAACACGAAATTAACAATTAACTTACTTGACCTAGTATTCATTCCCTTTTATAGACTAACTTTCACTATATTCAAAATACAAACATTGTTGTGATTCGTGATTTAGTTTTAATAGCTTTTGCAACAATAAATAAAGCCAGTTATCCAATATAGGACGGAAGATTTTAAAATCACCAATACTAGTTCCATGTATGCTTTACGACAATGCTTCAATGCTTTTATGGAAACCATATGCATGCAAATGCATCGTATGGGATTTTAGTTGAGTGTTTTCGTCTGGGCTAGGGATTTAAAGCATCCTTCAATTTTATGGCTCGGCACGGAAAAAAGTATTTGCAAAAGTGATCCAGACGTGAAACATTTGCAAATTTAAAATGCATACCTGCTAATGTAAAAGTGCATAATAAATTATTAAATCGTATGTATTATAAATTATAGTTTTATCGACTTTCTCTAAAAATGAGAAGTTAGTAAAATTGTGTACAAAGAAGAAAATCTAATGAATTCTATTTCTACTAGAGAAGTATCTAAGAACAATGTTATATGAAAAACTGCCAAACAGCGTGATTCTAAAGATGAATTACTTATTTCTGACGTTTGTTATTAACGAAAAAATTCTTGATTAAAATAAATAAATAAATTGTGTCTTGGTTAAATAATCTTAATTATTGAAAAGAGTAAATTAATTTTGTTGTGGAGTTGTTAGGTGTATACACTGCTCTGCAGTTGATCCGAATGTTCCGACTACTGCAAAAACGTAATGAACCAAATTGATTTAGTGGCAAGAAAAAATAATATCTTTCTTTTCTCATTCATTATCGACTTTGTCATCGTTGCGATTTGTGACGTTGGTATCTAAAGCCGAAAACCTATTTCTTAGGTAATAATTAAAAAAACGTTGCCTTCAGCCATTGTTCTGATAAAAATTCAGTCTTTTGCTCAGTCGCAATTAGGTTGATATCTGATTTAAAATAAAAATTATCAGAAAGATCAGGGCTTTCAGTGGGGGCGATAAATTTAACATTTTTCGACTTTGTCGGAGTTTCTTCAACCATGTCTGATTCATGGCTCCTGGAGATAACATCCCGTTGCTTAATCTTTTCGATTTTCCTCTCAGTAAATTTGTCAATTCGAATATCTTAATCAAAGTAAGTACTTTTAGAAAATTGTCTTTAAGTTATAACTTGTGATTATAGATTTAATTATTTATTGATCTTGATTATATTTGACAACCCTGTTGGTTCATTGGTAGTATGTCTGCTCCAAGAGCTGAAGGGCGTGGGTTCGATTCCCATCCAGGATAAACATTTTGTGCTATAAATAAATGCTTGATCTGTGTTTGGGTGTTCTGTATTTATTATAATTCAAATTCAAATTCAAATGTTTTATTTGCATAAATAGGTACAGTCAGGTCGAAAATAGAATATAAAGGCATCCCAATATTCAGCCTTCACAAGGCGTGCAAAAATAAATAAATAAGTATGTATATACCAAAAAAAAAGTATTTAAGTACTCTATCAGTTATCCGACTTCCATAGTACAGCTTAATTTGGGGTCAGATGGTGCTGTGTGTAATGTCCTACGATATTTATTTATGTAAAGGTTTAAAGAACTTTATTATCATCGATGACATTCTATCACTTATGTGATAACATAAAAATAATAAAGCCTTATATTTCTTATTAAACAATGCAAAAAAATGCAAAACAATACAAACATAAACTTATCTCTAACTATTTTCTAATTTTTTTTTTGTTATAACATGGTTGGACTAAAAAAAATATGTTCAGAATTAACTAGCGATAATAAAAATTGGGGAGTGGCTGTATCGAGGCCGTGCGTACCTGAATTCGTATACATTTTTTGAACACAAGTCTCTCAGATTTCTTCGACCAAAGTGATTCAACTTATCGACTTATGTGATCGTGATAGCTGTAACATCAAACTATCCCTCAATTTTGTTATCATCAGTTTTTTTAATTACCACCCACAACGAAAGCAAATTTAAAGCCCTACTATTAACGTCAAAACTACTAGCTACGTAAGATAGCTAGCTGTCAGAAGATAGCTTTTTATTAATTTCAAAACAGAAATTCTCTATCTAAAAAAAAACATTCTATTCACGAACTCGCGAAAAGATTTCTATTCAAATCCGAACTAAAATACTCGACGGGTTTGACGTAAGCTTGTCAGACATTCTAACTAGACCTCCAGTGCCTATAAAATACTCGGCTAGACACTTATACAGTGAACTGACGTTTCTCAAAAAGTGGCCAATGGACGAAACTAATATTTTTCATTCGAATTTGACAGTCTCTTTCAGAGATTACGATAGTGGCTCCCTTGTCCAACTCTACAGATGATTTGGCTATTCTAAGGCCAGATTAAAAAATCGTTACTTCGTATTGCGACAGCGGGATACCTCGTGAAAAATGTGCGGTCTCTTGCAGATTGAAATGTTTCTATCAATTTTGTATTGTAGTTTTAATTTTCTGTTTCGTTTGAAGTGGGAGTCTCCACTGGATGACTTAAATCTCTCAAAGTAAATCGCCAAAGCATAAATACCATGGACTTGACTTGATTACTTAAATTTCTATGTACCACTGTAATGTTCGGGAGATTTTGTATCTCTTACTATCAGGAGAGCGTTTCGTTCGTCTAATTACTTTTACATAAAAAAAAAGATTTTGTGAAAATTGTTTTAGGCATACCTAGACATTGCTTGGTTTTGTCTAAAATTTAAGTAATTTGCCGAATTTTCTGAAATAATTATAAACTACAAAAAGTAAACTGGAATTACTAAACAGATTTACAAAGTGATAAAAGAAAAAAAGAAGCATAATTATATAATTACTGGTTACGCCCAGCAGTTTCACTTACGTTTTCCGGGATAAAAATAGCCTGTCCTTATAATAATACAAAATACAAAATAATAATACAAAATTTGTTAAAATACGACAGCCCTGTTGGCTCATTGGTAGCATGTCTGCTTCAAGAGCTGTGGGGCGTGGGTTCGATTCCCACCAAGGACAAGCATTTCGTGGTATAAAAACAAATGTTTGTTATGTGTCTGGGTGTACTGTATGTATTATAAGTATGTATTTACAAAAAAAAAAAAAGTATTTAAGTATTTTATCAGTTAACTGACTCCCATAGTACAAGCTTTGCTTAGTTTGGGGTCAGATGGCGCTGTGTGTAAGACCTACGATATTTATTTATTTATTAAAATAAAAGCTTCATTCCAAGTTTCATTCAAGCCCGTTAAACTGTTACAGTGTTAATAATTTAAAACATACACATTTTTAGATAAAAAAACTGACAAATTCAAATATTAGTTTGACAAGTTAAATGTTATAGATAACATAATTATGAAGACTTAATTAAATAAATAAATAAATATATATCGTAGGACATTACACACAGCGCCATCTGACCCCAAACTAAGCAAAGCTTGTACTATGGGAGTCAGATAACTGATAGAATACTTAAATACTTTTTTTTGTTGTAAATACATACTTATAATACATACAGTACACCCAGACACAGAACAAACATTTGTTTTATATCACAAAATGCTTGTCCTGGGTGGGAATCGAACCCACGCCCCACAGCCCTTGAAGCAGACATGCCACCAATGAGCCAACAGGGCTGTCAACAATTAATTATGTTTATCACCTGGGTCTTAATCGCGCACAAATACAATGAAATTAGTTTTCATGGTATTTTGTGCACGATCTTATAAATTTGATCAAGAAACTTAATCGCGCACAAAATAAACATAATAATGTATTTATGTCGCGAAACATTAAAAAGTACATATTAAGAAAAAAAATTACGGGACAAAAAAACGATTCAAATCTTACAATTTTTTTATTTAGTTTCTTTTTTACGTCTCACAGTATCTATTAAATTAAAATTTAGTCGGCCCATGGCATTCGGAAGCCATGTTAAAAATACAACATAACCATAGAAGCTCATGTGAACACACGCGCAAACATGGAAAATACACATTATATACATAACAGAATAACTGATAGAACTTCAAGTGCAGCGTGAAAAATGTATAACTATACTGACCACTCGTTAATCACTGTCAAGTTATCAAGCACACGTGTTTAAAGCTGGCTTCAGTATATCATAGTTAGTGTTACGTCTCTATGTCTATTTATTCTGTTTTACTCGTAATTTCGATTTGTAGTTTTACCCTTGACGCAAAAAGAGGGATGTTATAAGTTTGACGTGTCTGTCTGTGACATTGTAGCTCCTACTCGGAAGGACCGATTTTGATGCGGTTTTTTTTGTTTCAAACAAAGCTGACGTCCTTGCGTTGTAGTTTTTATAGCTTTGGTTTTTTACTTATAACCTTAGTCAATTGTGTTCATCATTGCGAACAAATTTAACTACGGGCTCGATTTTGAAATAGCAAAAAAATTAACACCTTCATTCAGTTAAGGGTCAATAGAACAGCTGATTATTTTCTCGATCTCAAAGTTGTCTATAATGAGTACGATAACCTACATCCGGGTTCAATTCAAATTATTTATTGACACAAAAACGATTCAGTGACAATAATGTCACAGAGTTATAAAACAAAAAATAAAATAAAATGTCTAATTCAAATATTTAAACCCAAATATAATGTCAGGTTCAAATACAATGTCAAGTTTGAATACAATTTCATCGGGTTAGTACACCCCAAGTGGTGTAGTCGTATAATCCACCTTGTATAGTGTATATATACATAGCTATGGTGCTTAAAATTACATACCCAGATGTGTTACGTTACATATAAACTAAATTATTTTGGCAGTGTTCCATATTTGGGCTGATTTCTCGTTACAAACTCAGTGGTTTTAGTGGAATTGAACATTGTACATGAAACACGTATCGACCATTGAAATATTGCTGCCTACATCCTTTTTGAAACATAATGGTCAGTCGAAATTGCTAGTGGTGGTTTCAAATGGCATCTGTATTCTTAGACTAAATTGTTATACCTACTAAATTTTATTGGAAATGAGAGGTCGTTTTGGGTTAAATAGCTTTCATAAACCAGAACACTTTATTATTTGCTAGCGACCCGACTTCGCACGGATGCCATTTATTTCAAGGAGTTTTTGGCGATTTGATAACAAAATTTAAAAATTTTCTACTTACAAATAAAAAAAAGTATTGTATTATATATTTACTTGGTGGTAGATTTCCTAAGCAGGAATTCGTAGGGGAGTACCACCGCAGTACCAGATATTCTACCGCCAAGCAGTAGTGTGTAAACATTACTGTGTTCCGGTTTGAAGAGTACTGCAGCTAGAGAAATTACAGGGCTGTTGAGACTAACCGTAGGAAGTCTTAAAGTAGTGAACGCCAAAGCAGCGATGCCGGGAATTTGTTTTACTACTCAAAGTTATGTGTATTGATGCAATGGTCATGGACATGCGTTATCTCTTACCATCAGGAGAATGTACAATTCGTTCCATTTTGTATTTTACATTTTTAAAAAACCTTCCGAATAGAATATCCAAATACTACTACAAATACAAATACAAATACAAATACAAATACAAATACAAATAATCTTTATTTGTGCATATTGTTTTAAAACATGGGTTTGGCACAGGTTTATTTAAGTTTACATAAACCTGTATTAGGAGAGACCGCTCCTTCAAATACACTATTTTTATACATTTACAAACATAATAACAATATTTATTTATTTCAAACTAATTACAAACACTTAATTACTGAAATTCACCAAACACTTAATTTCTGTATGGTAGGTATATATTACATTACTGAAAACCGTATCAAAATCGATTGCGTGTTTGAAAGTATTAAGCAGGTATATTATAAACAGACGTGGACAGCGACTTTGTTAAATTACTATATTTATATGATAATATAAACTAAGTACATATAAGACATTTCGAAGCGGCTGGTCCTCGCTTCGGGGAATCTCAGAGCTGGCACCTACCTACGCCAAAAGCTAAGATTAGCAATACAACGGGGCAATGCCGCCAGCGTCCTGGGAACCCTACCGCGTGGAAGCGATCTCGACGGCGTGTTCATTTTATAGTATGATAGTTTATTTATGATTTTGTTTGAATATTTAAATTATTTGTTAAAAATTAAAAAGTACATGTATAATAAAAGTATATATTAGCGTGGGTTTAGATTTCAACAATGAGCTTGAATGCTGGTTAAGAAAAACATAGTGAGGAAACCATGGCGATAGAGTACTTTCTAATACCCGTGTGTAAAAGTTTGAAATTCATTTCTAAACTCTCAATGAATATTTGCTCTTAAATTTAAACCTTACGTTGAAACTATCATTACTAAACCAGACTACCGTCACAGGCGGGGTGTGAAACCGCATCGTCACCACTGCTTAATGAACCGAATCGAAATAAACATACAGTTTCACTATATATGCTTGAACTAGTAATAACATAAAAGGGAGGTTCACAAGGGTAGAAAATATATTAATACAAAGTTGTATAATACATTTATTTAAATATCTTTTTTACTAGGTACTTACAAAGATAAACATACTAACTTATTTACTTGGTGGTAGATCTCCTTACCAGGAGGTCGTCTAGGCAGGTACCACCGCAATATCAGATATTCTGCCGCCAAGCAGTAGTGTGTAAGCATTACTGTGTTCCGGTTTGAAGGGCACCGCAGCTGGCGAAATTACTGGGCTGTTGAGAATAACCATCAAAAGTCTTAAAGTAATGGGCGCCAAAGCAGCTATGCCCTGGGCTTCGTTTTGCTACACAAAGTTCTGTGTTTTGTTGCAATGGTCATGGACAGGTGTTATCTCTTACCATTAGGAGAGCATCTTGCTCGTATCATTACTATTACATAAAATAAAAACAAGAAAAATAAATTTATTGTACCTCTATGGAACGAAGAAAGTGTTAGAAAGACAAGCAAAATGCTTAATACTACCAGCGACTAATACATCTACGCTACGCCACTAATATTATAAATGTGAAAGTTTGGATGGATTGATGTATGGATGGATGGGTGTATGTTACTCTTTCATGCAAAAACTACTGAACGGAGATGAAATTTGGTATGGAGGTAGCTTAGACCCACATAGGCTACATTTTATCCCGAAAACATGTAGCAGGTAACACCACCACTAGTGCAAAATAAAATTAAAAATTGAGATATGTGCGAATACAACTTAACAAAACATAAACTTAGATCCATTTGTAATCCTCATGTGGCAAGATAAGTAACTGTGTTATACTGTCACTATGAGATTTTCCATCTCACTTGTCCCACTGTTCATGTTCGAAATTAGCTACAATGGAAATCGGATGCGGTTGGGCCGGTCAGGGGTTATTCGATTCCCATTTACAGGGATGAAGGAGCAAAACCAATTTTAGGGGCTATACGATACTCGAAGAATGAGACAATATGGGAGTTTTTGTTAGAGATATACGACAAGTAAGTATAACGATGGCTTTGTTCTATGTCTCTATCAGTATCCCTTTTTTGTATGATATATGTATGATATATACTAAGAAAAGATAAATTTAAAATAAATAAAAACCCCGACAGGTTTATAGTATTGTACTAGTCAAGCCCTTTCATTTGATACCCATATTGAGAGAGTTGTGAAAAAATATGCAATCCGCCATTTTGTGGCGGCAGCCATCTTGGACCGATTTTCATCAAATATAACTCGGAACATTCTCGACTAATTTACCTTTCAAACAAAAAAAACAAAATCAAAACGAATCAGATAGTTATCACACATGGAAAATTTTGTACGCCCACATGTATTTTTACTTTCTTTAGCATTACCTAATGTACTGAAGCAGTTCCTGTTGTGTCAAATTCCCTGTTCGCTCATTTGGCACTAGGTACGCTTCGTGGGCTGTAAGGCGTAAGTTCTATTCCCACCTACGACCTGTGACGAATATAGATATTGGTTCCGTGTGTGGGTGTCCTGAACGTGTTGTAGGTATGACCTATTTACAGCAAAAAAATGTACGCGGGATTACTCCGTTTAATTTTATCGGAAACTCCGACTGTAGTTCCGGCCACATTCGGTGGCCTTTATCATGGAGCTAAAGCTGAGCACAACACACGCGCGGCCTCACACAAGTTCCTATAAAATTAAACGTGAGTTTTTCCGTAAGTAAAACAAAAATGTGTCAAAACCACGTTAGTTTCTATAGTACGAATGTTTTCACTGATTTTCCAGCATAAGACGTTGTGAGGAAATTTTAACATGGTGGTACGGTTGGTTAACTACCACTCTCAAATGCATTCTGACAGCTGCTTTATAATTATTGTAAAACTAGATCCTAATGCGAGCTCGTGTTTACCACCATACCTTTATCTAACAACTAGCGGGTCGTCCCTACTTCACACGGAAAAACAAAACTCGATTAACAATATAACTATAGCTTGTGTCACTCAGTGATAATGTAGCATTCTAATGATGAAAGAATTATTCAGATCGGTCCAGTATTTTCGGAGCTTATTCAATACAAACAAAAAGGAAATCTTTCCTCTTTATAAATAATTAGTGTAGACAAAGTGAAGTTTAGTCAAACGCCTGGCTTGTCATAAAATAATTTTACAAAACTAAAATTGCTGCTTTTGCTCAGCAAAACAGACAGTTTCAATCAAAATGATTGAAGTTTCAATTTGCTGATACTTTATTAAATTATATCGAAAGAAAAATGAATCAATCCGCAAATTGACAGGTGCGATATTGATGGATTTTTTTCCAGGTAAAATATTGACGCTGAGTAGATTTCAGATAAACAGCGTTTTTGATCATTTATATCAAGTATCATTATGTCAACGTTTTTGAAACATTGAAGTTTTATTAAAGTTAATAAAACAATAGTTTTTTTTAATCCTCAATGTTTCCTTTGAAACGTGAACACTCGCAGCGGGAATGGTCCGCTAGTTCAAAGTCGCTCAGCGAGCTATGGAAAGAGCTCTTCTCGGAATTTATCTGAGGGATCATATCCAGAACGGAATGATTTGTAAGAGAACTAAAGCCACAGATAACTCAAAGTATTAGCAATTTGCAGTAGCGATGGGATGGACGTATCTATCTTAGGAGCAATAACTGGGTTAGACGTGTTCTAGAATAGAAACCTTGTAGTAGTATGTCCTGAGATCCGATAGAGTGACGATATAGGTGGTGACTGAAAGCGATAACACAAAGTTAGAGTGGATTGGCGTGTCTTGGAAGATGCCAATGTCCAGCAATGAACTACGATAGGCTGCTGCTGACGATGATGATGATGAACGGAATGCAACGTTTTCCATCTTCATTATACAAATGTACGGCGGCACTAAAGCAATTTATTAAGGAGGCTATTTTTATAGCTTCACCTGGTTCTTGCGTGACATTGATTGTTTTGTTTTCGGTCCGGAACAACGTAAATTAGAACTTTACCGATAACGGCAGATGGTTTGACTATGTAAATTATTGGGTTTGGGTACTAGTTCAATAAGAAAATATTTTGTTTACGTGAGGTCTTATATTTTTATACCTGGTTTATAAGCCAAGGGGCGTGGGTTCAAACCTTAGCAATGAGCTGCCGGTGAAACGAGACATCGCGAGAATGGTGGTATGATAGCTTTCTAGTACTCAGCAGACTAGCTACTATACTTGCGTTGAAAATGTATTGCCAAACACTCAATGGTGTGGTGTGTGTGGTGACAATTCCCAATTCCTACTTCCCACTTCCCACTTCCCAAGCCCCACTTCTCAATTCCCAATGCTCACTGCACACTTTCCAGTTCCCACTTCCCACTTCCCACTTCTCAATTCCCAATTCTCAATTCAATTTCCCGATGCCCACATCCCACTTTCCACATTCCAATTCCCAACTTCCACTTCCCACTTCGCAATTCCCAATTCCCAATTCCCACTTCCCACTTCCCACTTCCCAATTCCCACTTTCCACTTCTAAATGCCCACTTCCCACTCTCCAATTCCCAATGCCCACTGCCCACTTTCCAATTCCCACTTCTCAATTCCCAATGCCCACTTCCTAACTTCCACTTCCCACTTCCCACTTCGCAATTCCCAATTCCCACTTCCCACTTCCCACTTCCCACTTCCCAATGCCCACTGCGCACTTTCCAATTCTCACTTCCCACTTCCCACTTCTCACTTCTCACTTCCCAGTTCCCAAGTCCCACTTCCCACTTCTCAATTCCCAATGCCCACTGTCCACTTTCCAATTCCCACTTCCCACTTCCCAAGTCCCACTTCCCACTTCTCAATTCCCAATGCCCACTTCCCAACTTCCATTTCCCAATTCCCACTTCCCAAATACAAAAGAAACAAACTATTGAACTTGAACAAGAATACGTAAGTACCGACATACATACATATTTTTTTTTAAATCATTGTTTATAGTGCGTTTTCGCACAGCAAAAATGTCGTATACATGCATAGTTGTTTTCATTCATAATTGTCTTCGCGTAGGTGCCTATATACTAACACTATATATTTTTACTTCTATATTGTCTGGAGAACAATCCCATGATGCAGAAGTAATGCTGCCAACTTTATCGGAATCTTCTGATGTTGTACCTGGTTTTTTCGAGCAAGTTACTTCATATTTTTTGACCACAGCTCACCTGACCAGTTCAGTGAAGGTGTGGTCAAAGATGGTAAAGCACACCTAGCCTGGAATGGAACTGGTTCTCAAGTGAGGCTGCCGGAGCTCACCGTTTGATGCTTGGCGACAGATTTTCAACTTGAGGGTGATAGCTAGCCAGCCGAGTACTAGAAATTACCCTACCACCATGCTATGGTTTCCTCACGATGGTTTCCTTCGCCGGCAGTTCAAGCTCATTGTTGGGGTTTGAACCCACGCCCTTCGGCATGCGAACCTACTGCGCTGACCACTGAGCTATCATCGCTGCATCAGTTGCTGGCTGCAAAGCGAGACATCATATTACAATGCATTATTTTATCCAAATGAGTGCGTTTGACCTTAAAGGAACTCTTTACTGTTCTTTATTAATACTCTTCATTAACTAACATTCAACACCTCGAAGTATCCAAGCCGGATGCATCGAAGATCGCAGAATCAAACTTGGTCGTAGTTGGCAAAGTTTTGTGCCGCAGTGGCAAACTTGTGCTAAGCATCGTGGTTTATTAAACTGACGATGCTAAGATATCGGTGCTATAATCTTACTCGATTAAAGACGAAACTTTTTAGCATTAAGTGTTATCCGTGCGGGTGTTGGGTCAATGGAGTTGTTGCGACGAGAATCCGTAATATGCCTAGGTTTTGCAACCCATACTAGATGGAGTAACGATATACGAAAATTTAAGTGCGAAGCCCAGACCTAATGCTGTCCTGGTGTGTCTTGGTATATGTTGTTGCTTGACAATGACTAACTTTTAAGCCTTGAACACCGTCGGAAGGTTGCACGTCTGTAAATTTTCTACAGGATTCATTTCGGAGAATGTGGTACTGAGCTGTTTGACCTTGTACTTCCACCCCCTTTTCACTACAGCACAAGTAGAAAAACGGTCCATTACCAAAACAGGTTCTTTTTTTGCTTGGTAGATCAGATGCATTTGCATTTCTTGGTGGTCCCATACAAATTTTAGCAAAATCTGTCGAGCAGTTTTAAAAAAATTAACAAAAATTAAAAAAATTGTATAGGTACATTGATGATATTTTTTCGTTTACTCCGACACCTTGCTGTTTCATTGGAGCAGTGCGTTTAGTTGGCCTAAGGGTATTGAAGTCAGTTTTTTTAAATTGTAAATTTGTATATTATTATTGTTCAAAACAAATGATTAAATTGAGCTTCATCATCATCATCCACAGCCTTGTTCAGAGAGGGCATCCAGAAGCGGGACACCGCTGCTGGATGCCCTTTCTCTTTTTATGCCATCTGCCTCAGTCCTGTGCCAATCTGGTCCAGGTTCGACCCGCGACAGTAACAATATCGTTGACCCATCTTGCGGCTGGACGACCACCGCTCCGCTTTCCTTGCCTACGCCACCAATCTGATGCAACCTTACTTCCCCTGTCATCACTTCGCCTAGAAACGTGTCCTGCCAAGCCTGAGCAAACACTATACATTATCTCTATAGTAATGTGTTACTTTGCTTCAACATGCAGAATCTTGTAATTAACCAGATTGAATCTCATCTGACGTAGGTACTCGTAACCCGTCAATTACGGGCCATCATGAATATTAATCGTTCCATTGACACGTGGCAATAACCTGCAGAAGCAGTCAATATGCATATTAAATTGTTTAACGGCGGCCATTTAACGAGAGTTCTGCAGACGCGTCGCAAGGACGTGTGACAATGGGGTTAATAAATGCAATACTGTTTTTATGCCACAGATAATAAACATACTTAGAACTTTTTTTTTTAAATACAAGAGCGTGCTACGTTTCCTGTCTACCGTATAAATCGTCGATTTATTATCTGTCTAAGTTGTTGATTTCAATTTTGCAGTTCATTAAGTTAAAAAATCTGGTTCAATTTAGGCTCAGAGCTTCATTGAATCCCCCCTATCTCCCGATGCTACGCCCTCGTTTTTGGAGGCATTTAACTGTCACTCACAAGCACAATAACCTTGTCAGTTAATTTGGTAAGCCGGGATAGAATAATTAATGTGTGCTGATGATGTTTTTACTCTTATACTGAACGGTTTATTGCGTTTCCAAAAGTTTATTGGACACTAGCGGCTCGTCCCGGCTTCGCACGGGTGGACATTTATTTTTAAATTAAATTCTTGTAATAAAATAATATAGCCTATGTTACTTAGGGATAACGTAGCATTCTGATGGTGAAAGAATTTTTGAAATCGGTTCAGCAGTTTTTGTGTTTATTCGTTACAAAAATACAAATCTTTCCTTTTTATAATATTAGTGTAGATAAGGTAACCGCTATAGTCATTGCTCAGCATACAAATATTGTTACAACAGTAATGAGGATTTAAATTAACTAACTTGATATCAATTTAAAAAACTTATCCGAAACTTTGCATAATATCTGAAACAAAACAATCATAACATAACAAACATAAGAACAACATAATTTACAAATTGTGAAAATTATATGGCATACTAAATGCTTACGCGGATGACAAAAAATTTAGCGTTAAATCTGGAAAACCGAGAAGTGAAACTACTCGACACTTTGAGCCCAAAGCGTCTGGCGCTCAATTTTTAACAGCCACTAATTCCACTTTAAGTATACAAGAACTCGTAAACCCTACGGGTAACGCTGCAAGATTTTCACTTTTTCACTTAAGATCAAGTTGATAACGGCCGTTTAATAAAGCCACTTTCCCGCAGTAAAGAAAGTTTTGACTAGACAAAGCGGACTGTGAACGCGCTACTTCAGTAGAATACTAAACGGGCATTCTGCCTGGTTTCTCGGCACTTTAGTAAAACTGCGCTGAAGAATACACTACTCGAGGAGCATTTCCGTGATGCACATTTAAGTTGAATACATTTTTTACTTAAAGATATTTACGTACATTAGGTTGTACGTTTTGTTTTACTTTACAAGTTTAGCTGATTTGTATAAGAACATTACTCTACTTATCTACTTTACTCTACTTATGTGTGAATCCGTCTATTTACATATTTCATCTTTTCTACTTGTGTAAACTTTTAATTGGCCTTCTTTTCTTATTCATTGTAATTGTCTATGTACCTAGCTGTAAGTATTTCTTTGATATAAAAAAAAAAAATCATAATAATATAATTATCTTCACCTCCGGGACATAATCGCGCACTATACTATACAATTAGTTTCATTAATTTATCACGGTGCCGCTATGTTGCTATAGCCGTACAAAATACAAATACAAATCTACACTTCAATACCAATTTATTATAAAGAGGAAAGATTTGTATTTTTGTATGTTTGTAAAGACTAAACTCAAAAACTACAGGACCGATTTCAAAAATTCTTTCACCATTAGAATGTTACATTATCCTTGAATAACATAGGCTATATTTATCTAATTCTACACTAATATTATAAAGAAGAATGATTTGCATGCTTGCCTGGAATATACCGATTTACTTTTGACTTGAAGACACCCAGATTTTATTTATTAGAAAACACCTACTCGGGTAACGTATTCTACGCTTTAGCCGCTCAAACAATGAAAGTAGATTAAAATAGTTTCGTACGAGTTTTTGGAACGTCAACCATGAAACGACTCTTTTTCGAGGTTTTAGCCGTCCGATAGAAAAATGGGTACGGGGGAATTGGAGCAATCTGGAATGGGGGGAAATATTAAATCTAAACCTGGTCATGGCGTTGAAAAAAATATTGTTGCAACTTCGACTGTATTTGTTTGGCAATAAAAAATACCTCAAGAGCCTAACAAAAAGCGAAGATTTAATTGTAGCGTTGAAATTAAAGCCAATTTCTTGGATCATTTGACGTTTTGCTCTTTTAAATAAATTGAGATAGAAAGACGTAAAAGGTAAATACGGTTAATAAATTTTCGTTCACCCGTTGATTGGGTACAAACTCGATTTCCTCCGTAATGTGGCTTTGTTCGTTGTTTTCGAAGTTTCAAGTGCTTTGTGTTTTAAAAAAGAACAAAATTCTATATTTTCAATTTTTTATTTAATATACTGTTCCAGACACACGACAAACTTGTAAAACCCCTTAAAAAGTATAATTATTTTAGTTTACAATATATTTTATTTTTAACATATTAAAATTATTGTTTACTTTTCAGTTCAGTTTTCTATTAAAGCTTTTTTTTTTAACTAAAAAACTGTTTCTTTTTGTAGGTACTGCCTACTACCTAATTCTATGAAGTATTTTATCTAATATTATACCTTATAGTTTTGCCTATCAAATTTTTAAATAAGAACTTATTGTAATGTTTTCTTAATTTCATATTAAGTTCTTGCATTTCTGTAAAGTTGAATTGGAAATATGCCTATTCATATTCAACCTTTTAACAACTTTTACCAAAAAAAAATATCCTTTTCTTACTCAAAAAGTATACTATTTCTTTATATTACCCTAGCACCGCGGTGTTATCCGCTAAATTTTTCGGTATTAAAAGTATTCTACGTGTTAATCCAGAGTGTCAGCTACCTCGATACCGATTTACATAAAAATTAGTCCAGCCGTTTGAGCGTGAAAAAGTAACTAACATACAAACATTCAACATGAAAACATTAAAATTGCAAAGCCTTTAGAAGCAGTTAAAAAGTCCAATTATTTTTTAAACCATTTTAACCATATCGCTTACTGAGTAACGGGTCATCTACGAATTAGTGGCCATCGCTGAATATTTCATGAAACGCGAGGTGAATCGATACATTTCAATTCACTAGGAAGTAATTTCTTGTGTTGGAATGGTTGTTATACAACAGTAAGGAATTCTTAGCGTCGATACGGTTGCTACAATCTGAGAGGATTTAAAAAAAAATTGATAATATTATGAAATACTACAGAGCTCGTGCTTTTGTTAAATTTTACATTTGGCAAGTGGTACTGATTTGAATTTCTGCGTGACCAGGAAATGTATTTTAGTAAAATGATTCCAATTGATTGCAAAAAAGTCGTTTAATAATCCTAATGTTTGTATACAACGTCCTTATGTTTTAGATTTCTTTATAATAGTTACATGTCAATATACAAATTAAAATAATTTACAAGTCATGTTACCTATAATACGAATACTAATAATAATAAAACAAATAAATAAATTATCAAACTAAAACAACCCGCCCCTGACCGTTCCCGGCGCAAAGGTGCCCATCACACTCGCCGCATTTCCGCGCTGAATGGCAATGGCCAACCTCTGCACCAGGAACGAAAAATCAAATCTTTATAATTGTCTCAAATATATTGAAGTTCAATATTTTGATTAGATCCAACTTATGGATAATTGTCATTAAGCTGGAATAATATCATTTATTAAATTATACATTATTTTAATATACATAGATGTAATTTTAGTAAAAATTATTAAATTGGTTACAAAAATAAACATAGCCAAAACGAAATATACTGTCAAATTAAAACAAAAACTCATTACACATAAATTGTTTCTTTTTTTAATTTAATTTGACTTCGTTTAGATTACATGTTACAAATTGTGTAGATGTCTATTTATAAGGGTACCTATTGTTTTTCATCTTTGAACAAATGTTCATATTTATATAACTAAAAGCTGTATATAAATAATCACATGAATATTATAAAGACGACAGTTTGTGAGTATGGACGTACGTTTGTTACTCTTTTACGCAAAAACTACTGAACGGATTTGGATGACATTTGGTATGGAGGTAGCTGAAACTCTGGATTAACACATGGGCTACTTTTTATTCCAAAAATATATAGCGGGTAACACCGCGGGGCGTAGCTAGTACTTAATTAAAATTAAAAATTAAATTAAGACATTTGACAAAATGATCATAATATTTTTTGGCAAATAGGTATCTTCTGGCATTTTATGTTCGTACATATTTTTGAATTGTAAAATCAGATTTCGGTGAAAAGCCTAACACGTTTTAATGTTTTGTAACTGTTACATTTGTAGCATAAAAGTTAAAAAAGATTTTTATATCACTTGTGCTACTTTTTAAAAGAACATTTCACTAAATCTCTCTGATTCCACTTTGTAGGATTAAATTTTCATCCCTTTGTATACGTGCAGTAGTGAGATTATTTTAAATTAGTTGCCAGCGCTACGTTTGAATTGTAAAGCATAAAAGATTTTACAGATAGAGCAAATGGCAAACGTGCGGTGACTGGAAACATAAAATATACGTACAGTTATCGTTAAAACGTAGTTTTAGTACGTAAAAGATGATCACACTTAAAGTTGTGAAGTTTATTATAAAGGATAGTTTGTGAGTGTAAAAAAAAGAAAGAAAGAAAGAAAATACGTTTAATTCTGTAACAAGCACAAAAACAAACACACAGAGACAGACAAAAGTTACAGAATAGGGGCTCACCTCAGCATAATGCTGGTCATACTAAGTGATATGACTAGCGCTGGTCTTCCGGTGAACCCTTGTAGTTTACACAACAAAAAATAAATAAATATATAAATAAAATAAATAAATAAATATATGTACGATGTACGGCTTACATTATATCCTTCTAGTTTTAATTTTAATAATTATTTATTACATACAGACGAATAACAGATAAAGTAAGTGTTTATAAGTTTGTTACATCTTCACGCTCAAACGACTAGACCAATTTTAATGAAATTTGGTTTCGAGGTAGATGACACCCTGGATTAACACATCGGTACGTTGTTTTTATCCAGAAAAAAATGTTGTAGTCACTTGGGAACAGCGGGTAACACCACGGAGCGCAGCTAGTGTAATATATTTGATGCAATGATGAATGTAAAAAAATGCATTCTATTTTGAAGGCTCTGGTAGGTAAAGGAGAAAAAGTCGATTCTTTGCATTATGTTACTTTCCAAAAGTTGTGTTTTTTCGATTGTTAATATATAAACATAGTAGTGTTTCAGACAAATTCCGCGCGTGAGTGTGGAAAATAAATGAAATGCTCCCTACTTTAAAGTAAAATCACACCTACTTTACTATGGCATAACCGGACTTGGCCATGACTAGCTTTGTGTGGCTTTGACTGGTATAACTTGCTTTATTATAAATATAAAATACTTGTAAAAAAAATCAAAACACTAATAACAATGACAATGGTAAATCCAGTGCGATGCCAAAAAAAAAGAAACTATCTAAAGAGTTTAGTTTTTTGGCGGGAGCGCGGAAAGAGTCGTTTCGCCTGGTTGTATTTTTCTCCAAAACCAGTATTTTTTCGAGTGTTTACGTATAAAAATGGTGGCGTTTTATTCACAAAGAGCCGAATTAGAAGCGCGAGTGTGGGAAAATGATCTAATGTGCTGAAACATGATTTTTCGTGTTGCTTCCAAAACTCCATCGAAGCTCATAGTAAAGTCGCCACTATTAAACAACACTTTAACTAAAGCATGACTAAACTTGACTTACACAGACTGAACTTGACCAACACTGGACTTCGACTATAACTACAAGGCAGCTTATGAAACTTGAAAATGTAAAACACTTGACACTGGCAAATGCTCAAAATGCGACGCCAAAATCAAAAAAGAAGAAGAAGATAACTTTTTAGATACTATATTAGTTCCTTATAGTAAAAATTAAAATACTCGTCACACAAAAAGGAGCATAAAGCGAAGTTTTTTGGTAATGAAAAATTAAAATCTCCATTGTATTCGCGGCTCATTGCTCGAGTGGTCCGCACCCTCACAAATGACATGGGCGTTTTCTGGTCACGCAAAAATAGAAACCGCGATATTTTATAACAGACCATGTTGTCATAGCAGCAAGATCTATTTTAGAATGGTATTCCAAAAATGTGCCAATGACCTAAATGCAGTAATTACAGGTGAAAATAGCAGAGCGAAATAAATTGTGATTTATGGTGATCTAATATTATTAACAAGACGCCTGCTTGGGCGCTGTCTATGTCTTTTTCGTCGTTGGATAAAATACAGTAGAATTTGATATCTATCAAATTTTAATAGGAATACACAAATTTACAATTAAAAAAACGGCTCCATGACCCTTGGGCCAACTAAACGCACTGCTCCAACGAAACAGCGAGGTTTCGGAGTAAACGAAAATATCATCGATGTATATTGATTTTAGCTTTTTGTTGAATTTTTAAAAACCGATCAATCGATTTCGATAAACTTTTTATAGGGGACCACTCTGATGTATGATCTACCAAGCAAAAAAAGAATCATCAAAATCGATACATAATAGGCGGAATGATCGCGTACCATACAAACAAAAAAATACAGTGAAATTGAGAACCTCCTCATCTTTTGAGTCGGTTAAAAATAAATTCCCAGATGTTCCAGACAGAGCATAAATTGGCTCGACCGATTTGACTAATTTATTTTTCCTTGCGTTCGGAATTGTCAGGACAAGGTTCCATTCTGAGCTAGGTGTGCTATACCATCTTCGACTACACCGCCACTTAACATCAGATGTGTTGTAGTCAAACACATAACCTGACAACAGTAAAAAAAAAAGTTTGTGCGAAAGAAAAAGTTTAAAAAATTCACAGACAAATCGGAAATTTGGATAGTATCAAGTCGCCAATATAATGTACTCACGTGCGAAACCTGGGCCGGTCGCTAGTTTACAATAAAAAAGAATATGCAGTACGCTAGGAGTACTTGTTTTACCCAAATAAGAGGACTATATTATGTTTATCTGACTATAATAATAATTTTACATAAGTCTATCTATCTATACTATTATAAAGAGGAAAGATTTTATTGTTTGTTTGTTTCTTTGTATTGAATAGGCTCCGAAACTACTGGACCTATTTCAAAAATTTGTTCACCGTTGGGAAGCTACACTATCCCCGGGTGACATAGGCTACTTTTTATCCCTATATTCTCACGGGAACTGGAACAACATGGGTGAAACCGCGAGGCATCCATTAGTACTATTATAAAGAGGAGCGATTTGATTTTTGTTTGTTTGTATTGAATAGGCCCCGAAACTACTGGGCCTATTTCAAAAATTCTTTCACCGTTAGAAAGCTACACTATCCCCGGGTGACATAGGCTACTTTTTATTCCCGTATTTCCACGGGAACGGGAACTACGCGGGTGAAAACAAGGCGTCCGCTAGTAAATAATATAGCTATGACTTCAGTAATAAAACAAAAAGAGTTCATTGCGCTCGTTTCAAAACCATTACAAACCCAAAACCTGAAATGGCACGAGCCTGAAATTATGAAAAAAAAAATACATCCATTCCAAAATTTGATGAGCGTTTCGTGCCGTTCCGCATTTTGGTGAATGGGAATGGTATTTTTATATTCATTATGCTGATTCTTTCGCGATTTTGCGATTCTCGTTGTAAAAATTGTTACCTTTACGCAAAGTTACGTGTAAATAGATATTATGGAACGCTATGGAAAATGTTAATGTGACATTTTAAAACAGTGATATTTTCATGTATTATGAAATAGATGACGTAATCCGAACGAGCGTACACTTTGTTCATTTTAACTGCAGATCAGTGTATGCACGTTGTTTGATTATTATTTTTAATAAATGTTTCAGTCAGTTATTGAATGAAGTTTTCACGAAGCAATCACGTCATGTTTGTTGTAAAAAAAATCGCGTTTGTTGTATGGGAGCACCCTTAAATATTTATTTTATTCTGTTTTTTAGTATTTTTTTGTTATAGCAGCAACAGAAATACATCATCAATTTCAACTGTCTAACTATCATGGTTCATAAGATACAGTCTGGTGACAGACGTACAGCCAGACAGACGGACAGTGGAGTCTTAGTAATAGAGTCCCGTTTTACCCTTTGGATACGGAACCGTAAAACACAAATAATTTATTCGACACAATACAAACAGACAATATGAAACCTTGGAAAAAAATACATACAAGAAAATTGATGCCGAATGACATAAATAAAACCCGTTAAATTGGTAATACCTATTCTATTAGTATACCTATAATAGAAACCAGAAAATATCTAAAATCTTGTAGACAAACTGCTGTTTGACAATCATATGCTTTGCTCACAAATCATAATACCAGTTAATATTTATGTTAGTTCACCTAAAAGTTACAAACAGTTTTTAACTTTTACCAGAGGTTACTAACTCCAAACTAAAAAATGTTCACTCGTTCAGGTTTTTGTAGTACAATGCGAGTAAAAAGGCAGTGGTATGCATAAAACCTTGTTTCATGATTCGTTACCCACAGACAACAATGTTTTGGCAAGAGAATTCGAACAGTCTGTTACAATGTTATATAATATGTTCAAAGCTTTTCAAAGAGACGTGTTAAAAGAATGCAAATGTTTGAAACACTTAAACGGTAAAATATGCTTTATGATTCAATTCATCAAACGACAAAGCAATTTATGAAAAGTTTCGTTTGCATTCGCGTCAAGTTGGAAACTATGTCAGTAATCACACATACCTTTTTAAACCAGTTTTTTTTTCTTCGGTTTTTGCGTCGCATTTTGAGCATTTGCCAGTGTCAAGTGTTATATATTTTTAAGTTTCATAAATTAAATAAGTCGCCTTGTAGCTATAGTTATAGCCAAAGTCCAGTCTTGGTCAAGTCCAGTCATGCTTTAGTAAAGTTGTGGCGACTTTATTCTGAGCTGCGATGGAATTTTGGAAGCAACACGAAAAGTTATGTTTCACCACATTAATCACTTTCCCACACTCGCGCTTGTAATTCGGCTGTTTATGAATAAAACACCACCATTTTTATGCATAAACACTCGACAAAACACTTGTTTTGTAAAAAATACAAACGGAGCGACACGCCAATTTCCGCGTTCCCGCCAAAACTCGTAAACGAGTTGTTTTAAGGTGTAGCAATATTTTTACTTTGTGGCAGATTTCCTTAGTAGAATGTCGTCTAGGTAGGTACCACCGCAGTACCAGATATTCTGACGCTAAGCAGTTGTGTGTAAGCACTGTAAAAAGTTAGTTTTTTTATTGTAGGTATATTACGCACAGACCCATCTGACCACAAACTAAGCAAATATTATACAATGGAAGTTAGATAACTGATAAACCTAAATTAGCCTACAAAAAAAAATATAGAACGGACGTTTGAGTGAATGCTGTTTGACAGAAATATACACTATATTTCTAAAGAACAGCTGATGTATGTTTTCTTATTTTCCCTATAAATTTCTTTAGTAAAAATTATATATTATGTTAATATTAGTGGTTTTGAAAGCGACTTTTAATCAGTAGTACTGTAAGGCAAATGCTTATAAAAATCTTTTCGCTGTGATAGTTTAAAAATTACTCAGAATTGTGACTCAAATTCAAACTCTAAACGAAAACGACTTTAAATATAATTATACTTAATTAGATAAAAAAAACTTGCTTATTAAAATATTTATAACATTTCGGAATATAGTGAAGGATGTAATAAGTACTCTAAGACGCTACATAGCATCAGAAGGAATATTTTATGTATATTTTGCCTCTTTCCTAGGATCTTAAGAGATAACGTATGTTACGGGATTTTCTCCGCATATCGACATAATGACTTGTCGTAAATATGTCAAACGACTTCCCTGTTCTATCAAGCAAGTCTTTTTATACGAAAGGCGTTCTTAAATAACGAGACACGACTATATCGAGGAAATACTGACGCATGTTTTGCATCCCTTACTAGCGATATAAGTTTACGGCATACTTACCAAAATTCTAGAAGTAGCGTTCATGAATTTATGAATATTAAAAATACTGGTTTTTTTCATAGATGGCCAGGTAGAGGTGACAACGTGGACGAGTTTTACGAATATATGCAGCTATCTTATATAGGATATCTATCACCAAGTAAAATGCATATTTCTGTTACTTACTTTGATCATTGTTGCCATTGCAATTAATTCATATAAAAAATGATCGCAATTGCACATAATATATTAAATTAATCGTTTTTAGCTATTTTTTCACATCAAATAAAAAATTATGCAGTTTTCTTCGTCTTCCATTAACTGCATTCCAGTTTTACTTAACGCTGTATTAAAATTGGCAGAGATTCAACGGAGCCGTTCATCTTCGGAATTTATTTATTTTACGTCATTTTATTTGAGTTGCTCATCTACTAGGGGAAGCTTTTTATTCATTTTTCTTCGTCAATTTCCCGTGATTTCCTATTTTACTACTGCATCGAATAAAAATGAAACGATTCAGAGATTTAATCTCCAAGGTATATATTTAGTTTATTCCCGCTTAATAGTCGTTTCAGTTACAACAGTGATGAGGATTTAAATTTAGCTAATTTTACAATAATTTAATAATTAAAAACTTATCCAAAACTTTACTTAACATTCCTTTTTGATTACAGTGATTTATCAAATTACGGAAGGGGGAAAGGTTTTTTTTTTAAATAGAATAGGTTCGGGTTTGATCACTTCCTGATGCGGTCTAGGATGGTATACGCTTATCTAGAAGGGCCTGTTTACTCTTGATTTGAAGACACTCGTTGTATTTCATTGCAGCTAACGAAATTACTGGGCTGTTGAGACTAACCATCGAAAGTCTCAAAGTAATGAACGAGAGCAGTGATACCCTGGACATTGTTTTGTTACTCAAAGTTCTGTGTATCGCTGCAATGGTCATGGGCAGGCGTTATCTCTTACCACCAAGAGAGCGTGTCGTTCGTCTCATTGCTTTTTACATAAAAAAATAATAATCGGGTAACGCAGACTCCGGCAAAGAGTCCCACTTCCACACGAACTGAATAAAAAGCAGGCAAAAAGGCATATAGGTCTGGTTTCACACTTCTACTGCGATAGCTATATACACATAATGTTAATAATTTGTAGCTAAACTAAAATTACATCTGAATAGAAAGCAAACTCGATTTTTATCCCATCATTCAGCCTGGAGTCGTTTTATTGAACTGAAGAAGCTATTTTGGCCCTAATGAAATCGAAGGGAGCCCTTATTTTCATTCATTAGAGGTCTCGACCGAGAGAATGACATTGACAGATCGATTGTTTGGAATAAGGAACAATTCCAATTGATTGTGTTCTTCTGAAGTCGATTAATGGACTTCACCTTTTACCATCCAACAATAGACTAAACATGAATAAAAACAACATTTAACGAACTTTTTCCTCTTGATTAATGAACTATTTTATATTTGTAATAGAATTTATTTTATTTGGTTAGTCGTCTACATGTATTATCTAGATTTCCTTAGCAGGAGGTCGTCTAGGTAAGTATCACCGTAGTACTAGATGTTCTGCCGCCAAGCGTTAGTGTGTAAACATTACAGTGTTCCGGTTTAAAGGGTACTGCGGCTAGCGAAATTACTGGGCTGTTGAGACTAACCCTCAAAGTAATGAGCGTCAAAGCAGCAATGCCTTTGTTTTGCTACTCAGAATTATGTGCATCGCTGCAATGGTCATGGACAGGTGTTATCTATTACCATCAGGAGAGCGTCTCGTTCGTTTCATTAGCTTTAATAAAAAACATAAATCGCTGACAGTACCATGAAAATCGTGCTTGAAACCGAATAGCGCTATTTCTAAGATAATTTCTGTTTAACCCTATGTGTTTTTTCCCCCACGCATTATTTGTCATCCATTTCTGTCAACTATGAGCAAGCATACTCGTAGATCAGAGTACTAACTGCTCTCAGTGATTGATTAATGTATGTACAAAACTAATTAAGTTATCTGAAGTTTATTACCGTGAACCAAGCGCGGATGATTTATTTTGTTGTCTTTGGTTACCGTTTTTTTTAGTTAGCTGGTATTGTTCAACTGTTGGGTTAAAATATTCCCTTAGGATGGGGGTTCGATTCCCACTAGAACAAACATTTATGCGACGATATTCGTTTGTTTTATGTCTGGGTGTTCTGTATGTATTTACAAAAAAAAGTATATCTACATTATATCAGTTATATGGTTCCCATGGTACAAGATTTGCTTAGCTTAGGGCTAGATGGCGCTGTATGAAGTATTCTAAGGTATTTATTTAGAATAGAATACAACTTTATTACACACCAAACATACATACATTATAACATACAAATATGAAACATAAACAATCCTTCTCTCACTTAGCTCGAAAATCAATTTTCTTTTTAATTTACAACTGGTTCACGTTTGATCACACCCTGCCCGGTGTTAGTAGTTGTAGTGTTTAAGATGAATCACGCTTACCTAAGAAGAAGATGTACTCTGGTTGACATGACTGATGACACCCATATTGTACCTATCAGGGAATGTAGACATTGACAGAGAGCTTAACAACCAATATGACAAGTGTTTTTCCAAACACTACCAACGAAATTTTATAGGTTTAATGATCAGTCGTAATGCCATAGAGTTCTAGCCATTCACAGGCAACTAAATTATTAATTTTGTCGCTGTCTAATCACGCTAACGACAATACTTATTTTCCAATTTTGGACTGCTGAGCGCTACTGTCCGCGTTTCGTGTTCTGTAGTTGGGATACCGCATGGCTTCCAATATGGTAGTACTGGGCTCGAATTCCACGACACGCGTATGTTTTGTCTGAGGCTAACTTCAAACCATGAAGGAAACATCGTGTGGTTTCTGCATGTAATTAGATAATTATAGGTACAGTATTTAAAATAATAATGATACAATTCAATTCAAAAATGATTTTATTAATATTAAAATTTAAAAAAAAGATTGTATCACATTATGACACTCAATGTTAATGTCATTATCACACTTGTACATAAATGGTTAATCATGGTCAGTTGGAAATCTTCTCTGAATACAGATCGTCAAACTTGTAGAAAGCCTGTTCGATTTCTAATCTAATGTCGTAATAACATGTTTTTTGTGTCCTTACATTGCAAAATAAAATTAGCCTAAAATAAGACATACATCAAAATAGTATACTTCTTTAGTATGTACATTGAACCCGTGCAAAACCGGAACAGATTGCTAGTTGTTTTATATTGTATAGAACCTATCAATTGGCATACTTATAACGTTAGAAGTTGAATATGACGCGTCCATTAACGCAAAACTAAAGGGTGTAATTAATGGTTTACTGTGTTAGCGATTAAATTACATGCCTAATTTAGTTGTTTGGGTATAACACAGCTTTGTAAAACGTACTGTATTCCTACATTAGTCAAAGTGATGTGGGTCTATGTAACAAATGCGCACATTTTGTAGTTTGTAATTTAACGTTTTAATAAAAGAAGTAAGAGATATGCGAGTTATGGAAAGAGATATAAAAAACTCTTAACGTTGGTTTTTTTTTCAATCTTTACTAAGTTGTATATTATGATCTCCTTAGCAGAGGATCGTCTGAGTAGGTTTTTTTTTATGATAGATCGGCTTGCGTTTGACCGCCACGGTAGCAACAAATCTTGTGCTGGGAATGGAACTGCTTCTTAAGTGAGGCTGTCGGATCACACTGTTAGATACTTGGCAACAAATAGTTAGCCAGCCGAGTACTAGGTATAGAGTACTCTGCAATCATGCTATGATTTCCTCACGATGTTTTCCTTCACCGGCAGCTCAAGCTCATTGTCGGGGTTTGAACTCACCCTTCGGTGTGTAAACCGCTCGCGCTAACTACTGAGCCAAGCAGTTAAGTGTAAACATTACTGTGTTCCGGTTCAAAGGGTATAGCATAATTACACAGCTATTAACTAACCATAAAATGTCTCAAAGTAATGAGTGCCTAAGCGATTCTTTGGACTTTTTTGTTCCTATACCAGGCCAGTTGAATTTCCCATTATTAGTTACGTAATTACTTACTATCAAGTGACGTCAAACACCTAACATGTCTACTGTAAAATTTTGATTTGCCAAAGGCAAAGTTCAGTTTATTTTATTTTTATGATGTAAAAAAATCACATTAACATAAAATTAAATATAACACACTATCCGTTTTTTTTTAAATTTTATTTCCCGGAGCTGACCTGTTCCTGCGGTACACAAAATGTTGAACCCAATAATTTCTTCAATATAAAGTCGTTACCATAGTTTCCGGACACACCTGACTCTATCTCTGTACCTGCTTTTCCTGACACCTCAATCTACAGAGAGGTTATAAAAGGGCACAAAAAGGCTCGGTAATTTACATAAATCCATCGGATGTCCCCGAAGTGGAATAGGGGCATGTCCCATGCGTTTAAATTGTGTGGTTCTGTCTGCACCTAAATCCCTTACGTGTCTCATATATACCTGAGGGATATGTATAGAGGTAGAGACCGTAAGGTGGCAAAGGGTTACTTGTGTCTTACAATAACACAATTGGATAGAGTCGAGTCGAGTAGCAATGACAGCTCAGTTGTTAACGCGGTGGGTTTGCATGCCGATGATTTTGGGTTCAAACACCAACACGATGTTTAGATTTTTTTTAAACCACACGACAATATGATATGACACGACAAAAAAAAATCATCAAACCGATTTATAATTGGCGGAATGATCATGTAAAAAAAACATACAATTTAATTGAGAATCCCCTCCATTTTTGAAGTCGGTGAAAAACTATTGCTAAAAAAAGTAAAATTATATATATTATGTACTGTGCAAATATATATACCATAGTTGTTTGTTCTAAGTCGGCAACCATCCGGTCTTTTTTTTAATTTATTTTTTATAGCTGACAGGCTAGGTGTTTGACCACAGCTCACCTGATGTTAAGTGACGGTGTGGTCGAAAATGGTAAAACACACCTAGCCTGGAATGGAACTGGCTCTCAAGTGAGGTCTTTGCAGAAACCTTCGAAATGTATTGAAGTTGTTACATTAGGGTCGACCACTCAACTTAACCGAGCGTATATGTAACTACACATAACCGCCATCTTGCCTTTTGGCCCAGATTCCGAATTACTCGGGTTTGAAAACAACGACGATGCGTTTCTGTACATACCAATGTCATAACCGCAAGCATTTGCATTTCCAACTAGAGGCGTTGGAGTCCATTGAAAAGCGTGCCAAGAGGCTCATCTGCGACGAATTCATCGTCGCAAAGTTGCTAGTTTATCGGTTTTTTATCGGATTTATTTCGGTGAGTGTGCTTCAGAACTACATGGTGCAATTCCCCCATGCTCTTTTTTCTTTCTTCATTGTGCGGACTGCTAGACAGTGGAATGCGCTACCTGAGTGGGGGTTCCCCGATAGATATAATCTGGGTGTCTTCAAGTCGAGAGTGAATCGGTATCTTCTTGACAATCGTGCATCATACTTAACAAGAGAGTTGGCGGTCAAATGTAGGCCTATTTGTTATAAAAAAAACTTTCCCTAATTATAAGACTTAAAACCTCATTACGTAATTGGTTTCAAAAAGATATTCTAGTGAAACATTAACGTAGGTACAACAAAAAGGAGGTGCTTAGAAATATATTCACAAGACTCGGTCCTGAAAAACAGATGAGATGTAGAAAATTATGGACACAGCGCGCTTGGGATGAATACAAATGATTCAGCTGCAAAATGACAGAGACGAAATTAAGAATTAAAATTATAATGTAATGCTACGCCTTGAGGTGTCGTTACGGGTTAATGAAACATCTAAAAGGGAAGAGGGTGGCAAGTCAGTCGTTGATTGTTAAATTGATGTTCCTGCTCGAGTTTTTATTACTGGCAATGATTAACAGAACGTTTTTTATAGCGTTCGCGAAATTTCGAGGCAAATGGCATGGAACAATTAGTCATAAAGATGTGTCTTTTGAGATACTTTTTATAGATAACTCTTTAAACTAAAAACAACACTGTTGGCTCATTTCTAGTATGCCTACTTCAAGAGCCGTAGGGCGTGGATTCAATTCCCACCCAGGACGAATATTTGTGGTATAAACAAATCATTGCTCTGTGTTTGGGTGCACTCGTATTGATTATAGAATAGAATAGAATACAACTTTACAAACCAAAACAATACACAACAACATACAAAATATATGAAACATAAAAAAGAAATAAAGAGCATAACAAAACAGTATAATACAGAAATGGTGTACAACGGCGGTCTTATCGCTAGAGCAGTTTTTCCCAGACATTTTTTTTGACTCCCTTTGGATGAAAAAAAAACAGTAACATAAATTATATCAGGTTGGTATATAACAAAAAACACTTAATAAAAGATAAGTAACATAATAACGAACAGGTAAACACACTATAAATTAAAAATACAATACAATACATATATCTATCCATATAAATATATACATAATATAAAAAACTAAATATGAATTAGCACACCGTTAAATAATGTTTATGTACTAAATTATTAAAAATATTAATTGAGTTAGCCTGTCTGATAAATGGATTATAAGTATGTATTTACAAAAAAGTATTTAAGTATTCTATCAGTTGTCTGACTTCCATAGTACCTACAAGCTTTGCTTATAGTTGGTTATTAGTTTGGGGTCAGATGGTGCTGTGTCTAATGTCCAACGATATTTTATTATTATTTACATACATTGATTGATTGAATGTTGTACGAAATATCTGGCGAAAGATTCTACAGAATAAGTAAAATTAATTATTATGAGATTAGACCAAGTAGTCTTGAAAGAGACTTATGCCCAGACTATAATAGAGTCATGTGGGTCAAGTGTGCGCAGCGTCTAAGTGTACGCTTTCTAAATATCTCAAAAAATATATAGCGCTAAGAAACGGCAACCCCCCTCTTCAGTACCCCACGGGACGTCGAGCGAAGCGCTCGTATTACAGCGGCTGCTAGCGCGCCATTTTGGATTGACAGGTAAATGAAGATTTTTGCTAAAATATTTACGATATTTCGTCACATTTGACGCGTAATCTTTTGTAGTCATGTAATTTGTTTGAAAATATGCTTTTTGCTATCGAATGCAACATAATATCAAGTTTGTTATTTGCCAGTGTTTAAGTTGTTATGATGACGCAATAATCAACGATATTCATATAATCCTGTTTCTATGGTTTGGGTTAAGTGTGCGCAGAAGCCTGTCGTGTAAGTGTGCGCATGCGCACACTTACCCCGCTTGCATTTCTTTGTACATGTGTTGCTATGTTTTGTTTCAGCGTACAAATATAAATCAAAATCAAGCTATGTACATTCATAAAATAGATACTAGAGCTACTTTCGTCGTCCAGTCGTTTCGTCCGTAACAATTCTCCCCCCGGCGCAGAAGTTACGAAGCCTCATTTCTTCTCGGGAGGACGATGAGCCTTCTCGCAGGTCTTCGGAAAACTTCTCCTCGCGTCTTCACTTTCACGCTACGCACAACT
The DNA here is from genome assembly GCA_905404145.2 of Biston betularia. Taxonomy (NCBI): domain Eukaryota; kingdom Metazoa; phylum Arthropoda; class Insecta; order Lepidoptera; family Geometridae; genus Biston; species Biston betularia. The sequence goes on from FR989877.1 coordinate 7,130,594, forward strand.
CCATCTTTCCCTGGATACACATTATGTACTTGTCCCAAAGGCCATAAGTTTCTCGGTAATAGTCCATCCACGATCACGACTAAATCGCCAACTTGTACGTTCGCTGATGTCGGTGATCCCGATTCTCCTCTGGGCGTTAAAGTTGGCAAATATTCCTTGAGCCATCTTGACTAAAACATATTTGCGAGTGCTTGTGCCGCCTTCCAAGTCCTTCGGTCGGCTACCTCGCATTCGCCGACGTATGGTACTCCGTCTGCCGTTCCGAGTAAAAAATGATTCCGTGGCGCTTCCAGGTCGTCCGGGTGTACTGGTACGTGTAGTAACGGTCGTGAATTCAACGTATATTCAATTTCCGCCATCACCGTGTTCAGGACCTCTTCTTTAGGCGCTCGCTCTTGTAGTATGCTGTGTAGAGCTGTCTTCACTGTACGAATCATTCGCTCCCATACGCCGCCTTGATTTGGAGCTCCCGGGTCTGTTCAAGTTGATCTCATATTTTGATTTAAAACGATTTTGTTACTTTAAGTAACTATGATGAAAAATTTTATAATTATAATTTTTGTTTATGTTCTAAAATATATTTTTTTTGTTGCGTACACTTACCCACAGTGCTGCGTACACATACCCCGATACTGGGGTAAAAGTGCGCATATGAAAGGGTTTTTGTTTTCTATAGTTTCTTAAAATATAAGCTACTGATAATACTATTGTTGTGTCTAAGTTGATAACAAATAAACAGTCTTACTAATTAACACAGTTTTGTTTCATTCTACTAATAATATTCGAGTTTTTGAAGCATCAAAGTTTAAATGCGCACACTTGACCCACATGACTCTAAGCTAAATTAGATGACGATGGATTCAAATCCGAATCGCTTAAGCCAAGAACAACAAGAAAAGTTAAAAATTAAAAAATGAATTGTGTCATTCTAAAAATAAAACCATTTTCAGAATTCATTTTGCATTCGTATTACACTCGCTGGCAACTTTTTTATGTTTCCTTCAAAGTTTTGTTGTTTCCTATTTAGAATAACATTTTTCATTACTGTTACAAACATGACATGTATTTTAATTTTCATCGGGAAGAAACGTAGTAAGTTTTATTTTTTGCTTATAGATACTATACTAGATAGCTGGCTAGCTTATGCATATAACTTGGTAGTAAATCTCCTTAGCAGGAGGTCGTCTGGGTAGCTACCGCCGCAGTACCAGGTATTCTGCCGCCAAGCAGTAGTGTGTAAACATTACAGTGTTCCGGTTTGAAGGGTACTGCAGCTAGCGAAATTACATGGCTATTGAAACAGACCATTGAAAGACTCAAGGCAAAGCAAAAAGCCAAAGCAGCGATGCCCTGGAGTTTGTATTGTTACCCAAAGTTCTGTGTATCGCTGTAATAATCATTGATAGGCGTTATCTCTTACTATCTAGAGAGCGTCTCGTTCGTCTTATTACTTTTACATAAAAAAGTACTTCTTTACAAATTTCTTATATTTTTTTATAATCCATTAGCTGCTGCCTCGCGCTTTCACCCGCGTAGTTCCCGTTCCCATGGGAATACAGGTATAATGACTAAGTATAATGTTCTTATCGAAACCTTAGTCATCCATGTTTCTCATTCCTACGGCCAAGGAATGAAACAATCTTTCAGCTCTTTTATTTCTCGTATAATCTAAATCTTATCACGATCAGAATTAATCTTTGTAAGTGTTTTGTAGGGATGATAGCTCAGTGGTTAGCGCGGTAGGTTCGCATGCCGAAGGGCGTGGGTTCAAACCCCAACAATGAGCTTGAGCTGCCGGTGAAGGAAAACATCGTGAGGAAACCAAAGCATGGTGGTAGGGTACTTTAGTACTCGGCTGGCTAGCTACAACCCTCAAGTTGAAAAAAAAAAAAAAAAACACGTGAAAGTAACAAAAGAGCAATATTTTCTTCCATCATGAAACTTGCGCTACTTAATGATCTAGATTAAGATAAATGATACCTTTTGTTTCGGAATAATGTTGCATAAGATAAATCTATACAAAATTTAAAATGGATATTACTCGTATGCCCTATGGTTAGTTTTTTGACAATCCCACAGGAGCATAACATTTTCCCGGGATAAAAAGTATTATATATGTCAATCCAAGTAACAAACAATATGTGTGCTAAATTTCATCTAAATCTGTTCAGCAGTTTTAGCGTGATTGAGTAACAAACATCTAAACATACAAATTTTCACATTTATAATATTAAACATAGGTAAATCTATTTTAACACGAAATAAATAAATAATTATTTTATCTTATCTTATCTTTAAATAAATAATTATATCTTATCTTATGTTGGCTAGGTATGTTTTTATACATAAAGGTATCCCTTTTAGACGACCTAAATCAACTTTAACTGAAACGACTCGGCATAAAGTAATTTTATTCGATCTGTCTTTGAAATGTTAAACACTGTATTTTTAGTTAGCAATTATGAAAAGGTCATGTACAAACAACACAAGACAACCACAATAATATTACTTAGAAAAACTTGGATCGGCTTTATTTTTACCCGACAACGCAGAAAAGGAATGTTGTGATCACATTTTTTTTTTGAATTCCAAATAGTTTTGCCTTTGACCAGACCTCGGTGGACTTCCTTCTTCCGAACCGACCGCGCTAACCACTGAGGTTTCAAAATGGGTTCTATCATATGATAACTGTAGATCAGTAAATCTTCAAATATCGTTTCTAAATTAATATAGATTATATATTCTACCATCTCGCGAAGTGTTTTGTGGGATCCTGTAATACCGTAGAAAACTGCGATGTCACGTACCCAATTCGGATAAACTTCAGCTATTGACAACGTAATAGTATCATTCGTATACCCTACACAAAGTATCGACTAAGCAACGTCTTAAATATCTATTCATACGTTACAATAGCAAATACAAAAAGTTTAATAATATGCGTACGCCCTTCTAGATACGAACATAGCATGCGGAAATAGTTATTTGTTATACAAGAGTGCAAAGTTGCTTTTTAACCGCGTGCTCAATTTTGATGACCGAGCAAGCGAAGGATTCAAAAATTAGAATCCTGGGCGTTAGCGAGGGAATCAAAAGAGCACGAGGTGAAAAATCTTTGACTCGAGTGCAACACGTAACTTTAGTGAGGAAATTACTAAATGCAAAAAAACGTACATCAAGGAGGTTCCGAGTCTGAGTTTTTAACAAATTAAAAAAAGTTGTACGATAAATTCGGCACCACGGAGGTAGAAGTAAATAGGTTTAATAATGTTTTGAATTCATAAACTTAGTGCACACGATGTTCTAAATTCAAATTTAATTTATCCTCTAGAGGATAAAAACAACTTTTGCTCTCAGATATCGAAGTCAAAAACACTCTTTTCGAGATCAGGGAGATGAAAAATAAATTGTAATGTACCTACTCAAGAAGTTTTAATTAAAACATGATTTCAAACAAATGTCTTTTTCTCTTCTTTCAAGAGAGGATATTATATAGGATTCGTCACAGGAGGGATATGTGGCCAGAATGCTGGCTGAATTGCCACACTGGATGGCAATGCTAAGCTTTTGACCAAAGTAGATGCCAGCATTCTGGTCACATGAAGCCTCCTCTAAACGTTTGACAACAACATTTCTTAATTGCACATCTTGACAGCAGCTGTAAAATCATTTCCAGTCTTATTTTTATAAGCCGTTACCTACCAGAAAAGGCTACATGTAATATCACTTATATTGCCTAGAAGGTAGCAGACAACGTAGCCATCTGCATTTAATGAGCTTGCCAACACTTTACCGACGGTATAAAATAAAAGATACTATAACTTTATGGCGAGCACGCTACATTTATTTGGGACGCATTCAAAGTGCTGGGCCAATGTCGTTGTTTTTATGACAATAATAATTGTCGTTTGCGTAACTGTTTTGATGCTAATCCAAATAAAAACGCTTCATCTTAATAATTATAGTAATTAACTGCGTCGAGCAGTTTTCCTCACATAATCCCTTAATTCGTTCATTATCAAATATCTGAAATTAATACTATTTTTATATAAATAACTTAATCTAAAAGTACGTCAGAGGAAGGATATGTGGCCAGAATGCTGGCAGCATTGCCACGCTGGATGGCCAAAGTAGATGACAGCATTCTGGTCACAAAAAAACGAAAAAACGTGGTGGTAAACGTTTATTTAGTTTCATTTCATTAGGCTAAAATAATAGACCGATGGAGTTTCTAATTGCTAGTTAACACTAGTTGTTTATGTTTAATCTTATCACTTACTTTCTTTAGCGCTTCAACTCTTTGTGGGGTTTAGCTTCCTCAACAATCTACTTCCATCTCGCTTGTTCCTAAACTCCCCTTCCCAAGTTGATATCCCATTGATAGGCCCATTTCCCTGAAATCTCTTTCGACAGTCTTTTTACTGCTTTTTGGGTCTTTTTTTTTTCTTCGTGAGGTTTTGTCTTCTGTTGTTTTCAATCTAATGTGTGAACTGTAAAGATTTAATTTATCTACCTTACTTAAATACTATAATCTTAGAGCAACTTTAATTTCACGCATTAAATAAATATAAACATAACATATTTGTTCAACGGGCGGGCTTTTTCTATGGAATAGCTAGTTTTTTTTAAGATTTCAGAGTTTTACATAAGTAAAAGTTGTACGTAATGATGAGTACAGTGATCCCTTACGTCGTACACCCTAAGTGTATAACCCTGAGTATAATCTAAGCACCAACCCAAGGAGCCAAAAGGCGCGTCTAAATAATTATTATGAAGCTTCGTAACTTTAATTAAGGATTGCTAGAGACGATTCAAAGTTAAACATTTCACAGGATAAGTGGTTGAGATTGCTTGCGACGTGAAATTTGCAGTGAACTTTCCTCAGTAGTAAACTTTCCACCGCAATCTTATAGTAACGGTAAAAATAACTAGCATTCGACTATATAGACAAAGTTTTAACTAAAAATTCTCTTCAATATTTTTTCCTTTCAAGACAGGATGGACTTGCACAGATTTATCCCAAAATTACAAAGCATGTTAGGTAAAATTGTACTTTACTAAAATGGTTGTGAGTTGAAATTAAAATTAAAGTGGAATATTTTTGCTCGCACCCCAGAGCCACGCTTCATAATAATTCAGATAGGCTAGCAAAGACGAATTAACTAAATATCTCAAAAAGTACGTTACTGTAAATTTTATCATCATACTAATCAAATATTTATGTTACTCACTATAAATCCCATCATAGGCAAAGAAACTAATTACCATTCCACCATCACCGAGCGGGTGCTGGGTCCATCGTGTTGTAAGGACGTTAACCCGTACAGTCCCTAGGACTTGCGATCCAGGTGTAGGTTCAAAGGGTTCCTTTAAATATGTATAAGCTACCCATTTACCCATACCCTGTCCCCATTGGGCAGGGGAATACAAAAAACCCCCTATAGCATAATGCATTCGGCTACAGAAACTTTTAACCCAATTTCCATTCGTGTCACTTACTTCCTACGAAAAAAAACAATAATACCCATAAAAACAATTACATTTTAAAAAAAAACAATCTTCGAAATTCCAACAATTATTATTTTTCTAACTGTAGGTATTATCATAATTAGAATAGATACAAAAATCCCGTAGAACATTGACGTATCCCGCCACAGAAACTTTTAACCCAATTTCCGTCGGTATCAATTTATCTTCCAACGAAAAAAGCATTTATACTCATAAATTCAGTTCCATTATCAAACGTCTCAATCTTTGGTATTCCAGCTACGGAAGCCGGTGTCGACGCTCTCGATCCCGGGCGCTATGAAGGCGTATTCGGGCGGCGGGCGGGACGCGGCGAGCGAGGAAGCGGGAGTCGCATTAGTTGGCGTCCACAGCGAGTATCCGCGTTTCGGGGAAGAACGCGCTCTCGGCGGTGGCACCTACAAAGGCGGAGGAGCGGCGAAGCACAAACCCAATATAGGATATAGGTTAGTATTTAGCGAGATTGTATTCTTGAAAATTTTCCATAGAATCCCGTAACGATTGTATGTGTGTTTCTCATTACTTCACACAGTTTTTAATGGAATACAGAATAGAGATAACCTTACGTTGGACGTTATTAAAAATGTGTTCAATCTCATTTTCTTTATTCATCATAAGTAGGTACTAAGTTCTACGTTAACCCTCACTTCAAGTTCAACTGCAGAGCAAAAAAAACTATTAATTTATTTAAATTATGAATTCAGTAACATGACATACCTACTACAAAATTGATTTTTTTACTATCATAAAAACGTCACGATTGACAAAGTCGTCTACAAAACAATCACGCAAATTGATTGGACGTTTTGCACACACTTAATTGTTCTGAATTTATGTTATAGGCACATAAATATTATAAATGCCTCACTTGACGGCCAGTTATATTCCAGGCTAGGTGTGCTTTACCATCTTCGAACACACCGTCACTTAACATCAGTTGAGCTGTGGTCAAACACCTGACTTATCAACCAATAAATAGCAAACATTTTTGTGAGGATATATTATGCTTAAGCTTTTAAAATGTAAGCTATTCCCAGGAAAAATATACCAATATGTTACTTTATATCTCTGAACACGTAGCTAACACCACAAGCCACTAGTAGTTAATACACACGCACGCACACACTCACGCTTTGGGTTTACACAAACATTTTTGGTTTTAAGCTATAAGGGCTCACCGGAAGACCAGCATTGGTCATACCGCTTAGTATGACCAGTATTATGCTGAGGTGCCTATTTTGTAACTGTGTGTCTCTGTTTTTTTTTTGTGTTTGTATTTGTTACAAAATAAAATCATTTTCTTTCTTTCTTTCAATATAAATACGATACCTAAAATAAACGTTAAGAAAACTATAAATTTGAGCATGAAACTACGAGACAGATATTTTATCAGACTGTAGCAGCTCTACCCTAATTCTTTAAGATTCTCATTAGAAGTGGCACGTACAAAGGTCGAGTTACATACCGAAAGGTACAGAATGTAGGTCAGTGTCCAATCCTATTGCAGTAATTGGAGGACTGCGCCTTTTGTCGAAGTGCCGTGAACGTGTTGAGTTTAGAATACAGTTAGTCCAACACAATTACTATTAGCTTAGTATTGTCGGCACTTTGTAACAAAATTTTATCGATAAAAAGGTCGAAGAAGGTTTTGTGATAAACTTTAGTAATAGTAAAGTATAATATTAAGTGTATCATATTTACTAATATTATTCACTAGCTGTGCCCCGCGGTGTTACCGGCTACATGATTTTAGGATAAAAAGTAGCCTATATCTTAATCCACGGTGTCAACTACCTATAAACCAAATTTCATGCATATCCGTTCAGTAGTTTTTGCGTGAAAGAGTAACAAGTATCCATCTAAACTTTCACATTTATAATATTTGTGGGAAGCGAAAGTTTGTGAGTGTGTTTGTATGTTTGTTTCTTCTTCACGTTCAAACGGCTCGACTAATATTGATGAAATTTAGTATGGAGGTAGCTAGCACCCTGGATTAACACATAGGCTACTTTTTATCCCGGAAACATGTAGCAAGTAACACCGCGGGGCACAGCTAGTACCGTATAACAATTATTTGCAATACATAATAATGTACATTTAAACCGTGTACTAGTTTAGTTTTAGGAAAAACTATGAAAAACATTTCTGTGGTAGCGAAAAGGGACAAAAGACGTCAGAGAAATGTAACTACTATAAAATGCAAAATAAAAGCTTTTAAGTCTATAAAATATGTTTTTATTTAAATAACTGTTTTAGTCAAAAATCTTGTTGCATGTTAGAATGAAACGAGTATAATAGGACAATGTTAAACAATGTCGTTTTAAAACGCGTTCAACTCTTACCCATAAAAAAGTACGTAACCATAAAGTGTCTGTTATTAAGGTCTTTTTTAATTATTAGTTGTTTCAGTACAACTAATATAATATAAAAAAAAAACAGCTTACAATTGTGGAACATGCAAACCAGAGAGCAATGTACTAATATTAAAGCGCATTTCACAAAAAGTTTGTGAGCGTGTTTGTACGTTTGTTACTTTACGCTCAAACGGCTTGACCAATTTTGATGAAATTTTGGTATGGAAGTAGCTGACACCCTGGATTAACACAGGCTACTTTCGGTGCTAAAAAAGGTGCGAACAGCGGGTAACACCATGGGGCGCAGCTATTTAGATAATAATTTTCAGTTCTATTTTTGAGTCATACGCATGACTTTTCGGATACGAATATAAACGGCAGCCATAAGAACCTCTTCCATATACGTACATAACATAGATTTTAACCCTGATAAAAAAACAAATTCCATAAAAACGATATGAAATTAATCTAGGAAAATCTGTCTTAACTAAACAATAACACTCAATTTAATGCTCAGTTCATTACTTGCATAGTTCATTGTTTTCCTCACATACCAGTATTTTCATCAACCCTCCTGGGGTATATGGAACCAATAACCAGGATAATAAAGTAAGGGTCAATCCTTCCCAGAAAGGCGAAGAGTTTGTTCCCTCGAGATCAGAATACATAAGCGATGTATCATCTAAGTTGAGTAGTAGTACACGAATGTACCGAAGATAAGACGGATGGAGCAATATAACAACGACAGGATGTAGATAACTTTTTCTTTGGGATTCAGTTCATCAGGTGACCTTCAAGGTTATAAATTGATCTATATTTGTGCTTTTTTTTTTTTTTTTATGGTTGACAGGCTAGTTGTTTGACCACAGCTCACCTGATGTTAAGTGAAGGTGTGGTCGAAGATGGTAAAGCACACCTAGCCTGAAATGGAACTACGTGCTACGTTTACTTCTTAGCAGGAGGTCGTCTAGATAGATACCACCGGAGTAGCAGATATTATGCCCCCAAGTAGTGTGTAAACATTACTGTTTCGGCTTGAAGGGTACTGCAGCTAGTGAAATTACAGAGTTGTTGAGACTAACCATCGAAAGTCTCAAAGTAATGAGCGCCAAAGCAGCAATGCCCTGGACTTTGTTTTGGTACTCAAAGTTCTGTATATCGCAGCAATGGTCATGGGCAGGCGTAATCTTACCTTCAGGAGAGCATTTCGTTAGCGTCAGACCTTTTACCTACATAAAAAAAATGTGCTACGTACCAAATAACTCCGAACACTCATTCCAGGCAACTCAATTGCAGTTCTATCCTGCAATATGTCAAGTGATGTCTGAGTTTTGAGAGATCTACAAATTTTATCTATTGTCTCTCAATTCAATTTAAAGAGCGACTCCCGTTCCCGTTCGGCGACCCCGGCATTTTAAACTACACGTACTATCTGATCTTCTTTAAAATTTGTAAAACATCTAAGCTGACAATCATAAAGAATCTCTCCCGGACCAAGGGTAGGTACATGCATGCAGTAAAGTTTGTTACGTATTACAGTTAATGTAATTAAAATAATTAAAAAAAAAACAATTAATATTTTTAAAGTCCGCTAAAAAGGTGTTTGGATTTGGACGCTAACCTTTGTTGATATTATTTTATTTTTCCTATGACAGTTTCGTAAAGTTTAATCGGGTCACCATGCGAAAGGCACCGCCGCGCCGTGCCGTCCGATTTACAAACGCAATGTTCGAAAGTTCTCTTCTGGATAGATCGGATTATAATCAACGCCATATATTCACAGGCACGTTTTACATTCAAGCATGTGTTCACTACAGTCAATGATCAATCCAATGAAGTGCCATTTAGGGTCTCTTTTAGCAAAGCAAAAATATTCACGTGGGTTTGTGCGTATCTAACATCGTTTTTTTTACATTTTTTAATTCTTTCTAACATCACTGGAAAAGTAAGATATGGCGATAAGGCCGCCGTTGTATGTTTTATACTATGTAGAGGTTACTCATTGTAGGTTCATGAAAACAAATTCAGCTATAATTTCTTGCGAATCTGACTTCGCCCACTTGAAAGATTATTTATAGATGTACGCTATGCTGGGTCGTAGATCTCCTTAGCAGAAGGTCGTCTAGTACCACTGCATCATCAAATGACTTCTGGCATTTCTGGCTTCTGGCACCAAGCATGAGAGTGTAAACATCACCGTGCTCCGGTTTGAAGGGCTTTGAACAGCTGCTAGCGAAATACCAGAGTAATTGAGACAAACCATCGAATTTTATTTTTTGGTTGACTTGCTAGATGCTTGACTACAGCTCACCTGATATTAAGGGACGGTGTGGTCGAACATGGTAAAACACACCTAGCCTGGAATAGAACTGGCTATCCAGTAAGGTAGTCGCAACACACCGTTAGTTGCTTGGCGGCAGATTTTTAATTTGAGGGTGGTAGCTAGCCAGCCGAGTACTAGAAAGTACCCTACCACTATGATATTGTTTCTTCACGATGTTTTCCTTCACCAGCAGCTCAAGTTCATTGTTGGGGTTTCAACTCACGCCCTTTGGCGTGCGAAGCGACCCCGGTAATCCTGAGCTATTTGTAAGCTGAATAGAATAGAATAGATAAGAATAGAATGGAATTCAACTTTATTACACAACAACATACAAATATGAAACATAAAAAAGAGATAAAGAAGGCGATAGAGATAGAGACTATCTCTGTAGACTGAACTGTACTATAAGTTCAAACATCTCAAAACACAGACGTATGCCACAATATCTCATACCTATTTCAAAAAATTAACTTGCGCATAATAAAACTAAGCTTATTGTCACTTTCATTATAGTATCTATAGAGTATCTGGGGCGGGAAAACCGTTATCCCATGCTGACACACAAAGCTGCCCTGGGACATTATTTGTGTATTTTATTACCTCCATGCGAGAGCCCTGCTATCCTATCAGCAACTGCCTGGCACGTACATCCCACTAATATTATAAATGTGAAAGTTTGGATGGATGGATGTTTGTTACTCTTTCACGCAAAAACTAATAAACGGATTTGGATGAAATTTGGTTTGAAGGTAGCTGAGACCTTGGATTAGAACATAGGCTACTTTTTATCCCGAAAACACCGCGGGGCGCAGCTAGTAATGTTATAAAAAAAGAAGAGAATATATACAGAAAATGAGTGAAGGCTCCTTGGACTTACGATTATTTTTTTCAATCATAACGTAAACGTCATTTTTGACGGGAATGCGGAAAAGTACGTATCGCCCTATCGTATTTTTTTTCAAAACTTGTTTTTTATGGAATATTTATGTACAAACATTTTGATATTGTAACGAATTATAAGAAAGTGACATTTTTTTAGAGCATTACACACAGCGCCATCTGACCCCAAACTAAACAAAGCTTGTACTATGGAAGTCTGATAACTGTTAGAATAATTGAATACTTTTTTTGTAAATACATACTTTAAATGAATAAAGGACACCCAGACACAGAACAAACATAATTGTTTATACCACAAAGTATTTGTACTGGGTGGGAATCGAACCCACGCCCTTCAGCTCTTGAACCAGACAAACTACCAATGAACCAACGGGGCTATCTGAGATATGAAACAAGACTTTTTGTGTTGCTATCAATTAGTGTTTCTGGTTTTTTACTCCCAAGTTTCAAGAATTCTCGAGGCCGATTCCACGAGTTTTCTCGGGTCTCGAGTCTTTTTATAAAAAAACTATTATATTTTACTCTAAATTACAATTTTTTCAGTCTTTCTAATTTTTTATTGCACCATTATATAGTATTAGCTTTTATTTAGGCAAATAAATACAAATCAACGATTAAATTCATCGACAAAAACTAAAAATTTCTTAAAAACAAACAACAATTAAAATATTCTTACAAAAATCGGGTAACCTAAAGGCCATCGGGACTCTTGTTATATTGGATTTCTAAAAAGTATATAGCTCTTTTTTACAATAAATTTCAAGCCGAGAACCCCAAACGAGACATTTTCGTCTGTAGCAACTGAATTCTAATTTGTGTGAAGTCAAAAAATAGCTTCTTTATTAAAAACCCGGCCGCTAGGTTTGGTATTGTTTTGTTACTTTTATTGTTTCTTTGTTTCGTTTGAGTCCAGTTGATAATGTCATCATTGTTGTTAAATTGTTCGTGTATAATATTTTTGGAGTTTCCCCCAGTTTCACTTTCTAAGGTTTCTACTTTTTTATAAAAGTTGTTGACTTTAAGCAATATTTTATTTTTAACGCTTATGATTTCTCCATAGCAATATTTATTTTAAAATTGAAATAAAGAAGTATCTTTGCATAGAAGAAAACGATTTGCTCGCAATTTGGAGACAACTAGACTGGACTGTTTCTATCGACAAGATTACGTATCTAAATATAATACATATTTTGTTAAATTAATTTAATTTGTATAATTATATTAATTATTTTATTTTATTTGTTAATTTGTTGCTGTTTGACGGTTAGTACAATTAAAGAGGGATCTGTTTGATTTGAAATTTTACTTTTTTGAGCTTTTTGATATAATACGTAGAGTATACGGTAAAATAAAACAATATTCAAACTAATGACATTAAACAATAAATAATCCAATTTTAATTTACCATTTGAGTATGACTGTACAACGCGGCAATGGGGTCAGTGTTTTGATAGTGTTATTTTAAATAGATTTATTTAAAATAGTTTTTACTGTAGTTTGTACGTTATAATAATTTTACTTTCTTTCTTAGTGTTAATTTGAAATATTTTATGTATATCCCTGTATTGTATTATTTTATTTATTGGTCATAATTTTATTACAATTTTATAACTATTGTGATTCTACTTTCATAATAGGAACCACTAAACTATGGAATTTGCTGCTCGAGTGGGTGCTCCCTGATAGATACAATTTGGGTGCTTTCAAATCACGACGGAATCGGTTTCGTTTTTTCGGAGACGTCATAGTCTACGCATAACATCAGGCGAGATGGCGGTCAAACGCAATTAGAAAAATTTTATAAAAAAACCCGGCCACGCACGAAGGGTTCCACTACCTAGAAAAATGGCAAAAAATCCCGTTTGTTGTATAGGAACCCCTTTAAATATTTACTTTATTATGTTTTTTAGTATTTGTTGTTATAGCGGCAACAGAAATACATCATCTGTGAATATTTCAACTGTCTAACTATCACGGTTCATGAGATACAGCCTGGTGACAGACGGACAGAGAGACAGGCAGAAAGACAGCGAAGTCTTAGTAATAGGGTCTCGTTTTACTCTTTTGGGTACGGAACTCTAACTAGTAACAAAATTTTTTTTATAATACGAGTACGTGGATTATTTTAATTAATTTAGTCACCATAAAAAATCAAGTTCTTTGCCGACAGAAATTGAGGTCAACGACGAACTTCATTCTCTTCAAAACACTTCTATTCAGAAAGGAACATGACAAAGTGTGATAAAATATGCTTCACACAAAAACGGTTCTTAGAAACGTTTTAATGATGACTGTAGCCTTGGACAAACTGAAATAACTTGCATCAAGGTCGCATCGATTTGTCCGTCTTTGGTACAACCGGTGCTATATGTATGCAGTGTGAGGATTAAGAGGTGTAATGTCATAGTGGTATAGCCCATAACGTAGAAATGTCGTGTTCATGTAACGGATACAATCTAAATGTACTTTAACTTTTATGAACTAACTGCCTTTACGATTATATCATACGTTACCATTTCAAATATATTACAACAGTTTACTTCGTGGATAATTTTTAAAATAAGTGACTTCTCGTTTTAATTTAAAGTATGCGTGTACTCATTTACTTTTTTGATTTTGGCGTCGCATTTCGAGCACTTCCCAGTGTCAAGTGTCTTATATTTTCAAGTTTCATAAGTTGTCTTGTGGCTATAGTTATAGACGAAGTCCAGTCTTGGTCAAGTCCAGTCCGTGTCAGTCAAGTCCAATCATGCTTTAGTAAAGTTTTGTAAGCAACACGAAAAATCATGTTTCACCAAATTGTATAATTTTTCCAAATTCGGCATTTTACGAATAAAACACCACCATTTTTATGCATGATAACACGAAAAAACACTAGTTTTGGAAAAAAATGTAACGGGGCGACACGACTCTCACCGCGTTTCTGCCAAAACTCCAATTTCTCTTTACTTCGGAAACTGACGTGATTTAGCACAATTTTGTTTTACATATGCGGATTGGGCTCATTTTGTTTCACGCGTTGTAGTCACCTTTATCTCCATGATGAAGGCCACTGGTTGCATATCTGCTTCAAGATCTGTTGGGTGTAGGTTCGATCCCCGCACAAGAGAAACATTACAGTGACGATAAATGTTTTTTTTTTGTCTCTAGATGATTTGTATGTACCTATATACGAGCCGCTCCGGCTTCGCACGGGTGCAATGTAGATACTAATGGTTCAAAAATAACTAAATTTCATAATGTAATTCCTTAATATACACTTCCTCAATGTACAATCTCTATTTTGCACCTTTAGAGGTAGAATTTCTAAAAATCCTACACCAACGTCGCCTAAGGAACATTTGTTTAAAATTGTATGTGTCTAGACCGAGCAGTTTCAGCTTTGCGTTGATCGCTCAGTCAGTGAATAAGTCTGTCAGTTTATTTTTTTATATTTATAGATAGTTATGTATTAACAAAATAAAAGCATACTATATTTTTTCAGCTATCTGGTTTCCATAATATAAGTTTCACTTATTTTGAAGATAAATGATGCTGTGTAAATAAAGAAAATGTGTTATATTTGGACTAATTATTACAAAATTAGGTACGGTCTATTGTATCTTATATTGTTACTTGGTGGTAGATCTCCTTAGCAAAACGTTGTTTAAATGCAATGCCAGATATTTTGCCGCCAAGTAGTTGTGTGTAAACATTACTGTGTTCTGGTTTGAAGGGTACTGCAGCTAGCGAAATTACAGGGCTGTTAAGAATAATCGTCGAAAGTCTCAAACAGCGATGCCTTGAACTTTGTTTTGATACTCAAAGTTCCATGTATCGCTGTAATGCTCGTGGGCATGCGTTATCTCTTACCATCAGGAGAGCGTCTTATTACTTTTGCATTAAAAAAAACATGTAATATTAGTAGGGTTAAACAATGTCAACAGTTTACTTTTAATGTTTTAAGAGTGTAGTTAAATCCTCGGGAAACTACACATCCAAATTTAATGAGAAAGATGACAATCGATTTTTTACTATGCTATGAATGATATACCTAGTCTATTTTTTTTAAATTCTAATTATATTTTCGTTGTCTGGTTTATAATTTTTATATTCTTGTATTGATTATGTTTTGTTTTTTTTCTGTCGTTAGGCTTATCAACATTCAAACTTTTAGCTACCTAATTAACCTTTTTATTAATTACCGTTTTTATCTATTCCAGGTTAGGTAGAAGAAAGGCGTTATTTGAAAAACGGAAACGAATAAGTGATTATGCGCTTGTTATGGGGATGTTCGGTATTGTAATTATGGTTATAGAAAATGAACTTTCAAGTGCTGGAGTATATACTAAGGTAAGCATTACGAAATTAATCAATTTTAATCATTCATAGTAAGAATCGATTGTGTTGAAAAAAATTATTAATTATTATTTTGCAACAATATAACGTTCTTCTAAGACCGATCGCCTTAAATGATTTTACTCTAAAAATTGTAAATACTTAAGGCTAAGCTCGAATTTGGTATTTCTTTTGTTTGACCACAGCTTACTTGATGTTAAGTGATAGTGTGATCGAAGATAGTAAACACACCTAGGCTAAAATGGAACTGGCTCTCAAATGAGACTGCTGAAACACACCGTTAGGTGCTAATAACTATTTTGAGATCAAATGAAAGATTCGGATGTTCTGGACATCATTTGAAAAACTACGTCACGTCTTTAAGATATTGTATTCAGAAATTAGTAATTCACAGTACTAAAGTCACCGACATAGCTTAGGATATTGAAGCTTAGAGTGACAGTGGACTGACTATATCTGTCATAGAACCGATAACTGATATACCTACGACCTACGTGTTCTAGATTGGATACCGCTTATCAGCAAGCTTAGCATATTAAGATGCCTGGAGACTTGGTGGAGTGACGATATACACAAGGCAGCGGGCTGTGGCAAAAAAATTGAAATATAATAAAAGCAAAAAAAAAAAATGATTGTTACTACTTTTAAAATACGTCTTCAATTGAAAACTAAAAATACTTTACATTTCTCGAGTGAAACTGAGGAGAACTGTGTTGTTCTGTTTAACTTCTATGGCAGCCCGTACACGTTCCGCGCGATCCGCGATCAATGATCGCGATCCAAATTGAACGTGTACGGGCTGCCAATCCGCTTCGTACACGATCAATCTGGATCGCGATCATTGATCGCGGATCGCGGATCGCGGATCGCGGATCGCGGATCGCGCGGAACGTGTACGGGCTGCCTATGAGTAGCGCCATCTCTGTTTTTGATCAGATAACTTTAGATTTTTTTTAGTGAAACAAGCATACTTCTGAAAACTTTACTAACCTAACCTAACCTAACCAAACCTGGAGTTTTTTTTAATACGTTGGAGCGTAATGTGAATTAATTAACACGATTTGTTTATTTCAGGCGTCAATATATTCACAAGCGTTGAAGACGCTTATATCAATGTCGACTGTGATTTTACTTGGCCTAATCGTCGCGTATCACGCTTTAGAAGTACAGGTTGGTGATCAATTATTTGTCGTTTTTGACAAAGAGATGGATGCTCATAACAGTATTTTTTTTACGAAATTAATTGCAATAAAGACAAGATTTCATGCTTACATCACCTCGTATAAAAACGGTACTATGGTAAATCGGACTGTTCTTCAGACAATTTTTTAGTTTTAGTGTCATGTGCGAGTGTTAGATGGCGCTAACGTTCGTAGTAGTGAAACATCATACCAATAGATGGCGTTTCTTTTTGAGTAGGTACACTTTCATTTCTTCATACAGGATTATGATTGGAGCGAGGAAAAAATAAGTCACTACGTTGCACGTTGTATTAATTGGTGTCCAAACTTTGTGCTTTGTCGAGTTTACAAACGTAAATATATTTTTAAATAGTAGTCTTTTAATTATAAAGTGACCAACTATACTAGGGCATGTGACAAACAATGTAGTAAAACTTATTGTTTTAAAAAATCTGTAGAACCTTCTAGTGAGTCACCACTACTTTATTAGCAAAAAACTTTGACTAGAACTTAGATTAATTTCACTACATTTTTATCATAAGAAACTATAAAATACCGACAAGTTGTGTCTAGCAGAATACAGAAAGTTCGATACCGAAAATAAAGAAAAAATAAAAGATCCTTGCTTTGGTGTTGAAATATTCTCGAAGCGGTTTACATTCACTTCCGCCTCAGTTGTAGGCCAGTAATTTGATTTCAAAATCTATTAATGGTTCTCATATTATTGATCTCTTTCAAATTCCAGTTATTTATGATAGACAACTGCGCTGACGACTGGCGGATAGCAATGACTTGGCAAAGGATAGCGCAGATTGGTCTCGAGCTCGCTATCTGTGCCGTTCATCCTATACCAGGACAGTACACATTTACATGGACCACTAAACTAGCCAACAAGGGCGGCGTTATTGGCGTGGAAGTTGTAAGTATAGAATTTTATAAATATCCTAACTTTGCTAATGAAAATCTGCTTAGATATTCAAATTTTGTTATTTACCTAAATACTCTTACCCGTCTAATACTCGTGTTGCAGTTTAGCTTATTTTCTTGTTACCAAATGGTTTTAGGTAAACTAACTTTTTGTAAGAATTTGATCTGTTCTCATCGTGATGCTATTTGCTTTACAATGCATCGTTCTTTGCTGTTCTCTTTTACATTTAAAATAAATAAATAAATAAATATCGTAGTACTATACACACAGCGCCATCTGGTCCCAAACTAAGCAGAGCTTGTGTGATGGAAGTCAGATAACTGATAGAATACATAAATACTTTTTTTTTGTAAATACATACAGAACACCCAGACACAGAACAAACATTTGTTTATTCACAAAATGTTTGCCCTGAGTAGGAATCGAACCCACGCCCTACCGCTCTCAAGGCAGATATACTACCAATGAGCCAACGGGGCTGTCAAGTTTGAAGTTTATCCTTGATATTTTGCGTAACTTTAAAGAAGTTTCTGCTGTTGCTATTAGTTATTTTTTCACTTTCATTGTCTTCATCTTAATTTTCAAACTGATATTTATTTTACACTTTTCTCCTTAGGGCACGATGTATAAGCAAATTCAGGTCTGTATTAATTGAATTGAAATACAAGTTTTAAGTGATGTTAGAGTCTTCGTCTTGAGCATGTCATCTGATTTTAGTGAATACTGTCTCCACTGTTTTGTGTTTGTGGTTGGTTTGGGTTGTGTGAAAGTTATAACATTTGTAGTATTGTCTTGGATCGTATATTTAATACTTAATTGTTGGGTCGAGATTCATTTGTGACGCTTGAAATTGTTTCTATAAAGCAATACCTAAATGAAGATGTTAACAGGTCAAATGCATGCGACAATAAAATGTGAGTAAACTTAAGCATTTTATGCTTTTGTCAATTGTTCCTGTGAACTTTAAGCACAAAGCACATTGTATTTTTTTTTACATTTAGAATTAAATTTATCACAAACTACAAAGTACAAATAATTTAGGTTATTTATTAAACAAACAAAATAAAACATCTCGTAACTGACATCACTTGAAATAAGATAAAATAAAAATAAACCCGTTACGTGCCTTAAGGTTATCTAAATATGCTTTATTTATCACCATTACACTACCGTCATTATCTAATAAAATGTGATTATATTTTGTCATTTAAATGATTTTACTATCATTTTCAGGTGCCATATGACGTCACACTATCCCTGCCGATGTTCTTTCGGCTCTATCTTATATGCAGGGTCATGTTACTTCACAGTAAATTGTTCACGGATGCCTCATCAAGAAGCATAGGAGCTTTAAACAGAATTAATTTTAACACTAGGTAAGTATATATGCAAAGTATAACTAATTCTATCTAAGAATTTAATTAGGTGACCAAGAATCTTAACCACGTAGCTAGAAATAAGGAGTCAATGCTAAATATGCAACACATATGTGTATGACGTGATCAGAACACTTACTTTGTTCAGCTCAACTATAGAGCTATGCTAGAACTTACTCAGTACACCACAAAAAAAAAAAACATAATATAGCGGATAAATTAGAAATAACAATGACGTAATGCAGTACGTAATCAGTTCAGTTAATAGTATTTTCTTTGATCATGAAAAGGTCGCTAGTGACAAAAGTGATCTATAAAGCACAATGCTGTTGTTCTTTTTATTTGATTGGAAAGGGGAGTTACTTTTTCATCGCTCTATTCTATCGATTCTGAACCATTGTTTGGTTGTGTAAGCAAAAAAAAGAACGAACAAATGGATAACACTAATAGATGAGGAATAAGAATAGTACAAAGATAAATATGGGTCAATACCATCTAAATATAAAAATTATATATTTTTTAAACTTCTAGATCAATAAATTTGTTTTACATGTCACTAAAAATATTTGCCATTTTTACAGGTTTGTCTTGAAGACGCTCATGACAATTTGCCCCGGTACAGTTTTATTAGTTTTTATGGTATCTCTATGGATAATTGCAAGCTGGACTTTGAGACAGTGCGAAAGGTCAGTATCACTAAATGCGTTGTAAATGGTATAACTATTATTTTGCATATGATATTTTATGTATATCTGGGAGAAAAACATACAACATAAAACATAAAAGCTACGGTATTCCAATGTGGCAAGTTTTACATCCCATAAAAAAACAGCGAAGTGGTTCTCTTATTTCCATTTTTGTCTAATCAGTATGCTTTCATTTAGTTTGGTGTTCATTCTGTGTTACACTCAATAAAAGTTTATATAAAATCACCAGTGTACTGCCTACGTCGGCATGCTATTGCTTTTGTACTGTGCCGTTGTGTATAATTGTTGTGTTTTGCTTTTTATTTTAAACCCACTGTGTTTTTCTGTCTATTTGATAATTGACGAATTTAGTAGAGACGCTAGGATCATGATCATCGCAGTGAAAGAGTTTGACTTTGAATATTTTTGCAAATAAAGCTTCAAATATTTATAAAACACAAATGCTATAATTTCTTTATAACTAGTTGGTGTTAGATATAGACGAGAATATTGACGCTAAGAAAGAGGGTGCTTATGTATTAAAGTAGATTCTTACATACACTTTCACACTAAATGTGATCAAGTTTGCTGTATAAAGAGTTGCACTAACTACTGCACAGTCCTCCAAATTAGAAACTATGAGCACCTGCAACTTTAAAAATACCAAAAAGAAACACACAATCATTTGATTCGAGACGATATGTTTTAAAACGCACAAAATGGCTCTAGGAAACTACGACACTTAGAAAAGCTTCTCTGAAAACCATTTATGTACATGCACAAGATCATTGCACCTTACTATGTCACGCATCAAACAAATTACACATCTTTCTCGTTTCGAGCGACATGCTTGTGAGATATCTCACTTTTAAGTGTTTTCCTTCTTTCTTCTCGCCAAACTTTATTCTCAATGTTATCTCTGTGTTCTCATGACCTTGATCACTTGAGGTACCTTCGGTTTCAATTCACGCATGGCTACAAGTATCATAATTTGGTATTGATCCAGATAAATGTTTAGAATGCACGTTGTATTTAAAAGTCTTTATTATTCGGTATTAGTTCGTATATTGTCTATTTAGTAAAACAATTTATTTATCTACGTTTCTAGGCATGCGTATTGTATTTTGTGGTAAACAAGATTGTTTAAAAAGTGATATATCGGTTTCTAAATATATGCCACAACAAAATGTGGCTGTACTAGGTTACATTTATGTCTGATGTGACATGTTTCTTAGTTATTGTTATACATTTACTGTAGTAGACAAATCAATTATTATCTGTGAGTCTTGTCGGGCATTTTGGCTCTCAGGTTCCACGACGAAGACCATGCCAATTTGCTAAACTCAATGTGGCTGACTGCTATAACGTTCCTCTGTGTCGGCTACGGCGATATAGTCCCCAACACATACTGCGGCCGTGGAATTACCCTGACCTGTGGTATGGTGGTATGTATTTACAAAATAGGTTCATTTGGGTTCTCTTTTAAAAGTTAATTAGTGTTCTCATGTTATTCATTGCTAGGGTCGAAGCAGGATTCTAGGCATAGCAAGTCTACTTGCATTGTCTAGTAATAACTTAGGTCGGATAAGGTGAGCCATTTTATGTGTTGTTAAAGTTTTCACTAAAACGTTTGAAGCAATCTCATATTCCAAGTCAAAGTCAAACTCTTTGTGACACGGTTTTATCCTCGACTTCTTCTGTTTTTGTTTTATCTTTCCTGTCAACATCCATACAAAATATAGGGACAGCTTGCGTGCTATGATTGTTACGGGTTTGTGAATGAACACTTATCAGTAGGTAGCTTCAAGCTTGGAGTACAAGTCGATAAGTAAAGCGTTGGAATTTATTGACAATTCAGGTTTCACGACGAAGAACACGCTAACCTTCTGAATGCGATGTGGCTTATCGCGATTACGTTTCTGTCCGTCGGTTTTGGTGACATTGTGCCAAACACTTATTGCGGCAGAGGTATCGCCGTTAGCACCGGCATTATGGTAAGTTTCTACAAGCAAACTTTATTAATGTTTGTGTTGACTGACACGAATTGAAACTTTAGCACTGTCTTACATTTTCTCAAATCAAAACTTGACTATATGCAAAATCACGCCAACAATCTGTTGGATTGCTTTCGCCTATGATTTGACTTCTAAATGTCTGATTTCATGTAGCAAATTATATGTGACTCAGTCAACACGTATACATACTAATATATGTAACAACAGTACACACAACACATATGCTTTACACTTGACGTAAATATAATTATAAATTCTATATATCACATTTTTATGTATTTGATGTAATAACTAAATGTTCGCAAAGTACATGTAATCCCGTTGTTATTTGTATTGATGTCTATATTGTGAATGCAGCATTAAAATATAATACACACTTTGATATCACACTAAATGTTAATCACACTCAATGTACACAATGTCTTGATTGTAGGGCAACTAATAATAACCGCAATGAACCTGTTGTTCGTAGTTTTTGCAGACAAGATATAAATTTGGATTATCTTTAATCAATTTCTCAAATAAACGGTATTTAAAGATTTTATAACTAAATAACGTCCATTTCCCTGTTAAAGCCAGCTATTAGAAGTATATATTTAGTAGTATGGAATGCTTCATTTCTTCTTACTGTTTCTAGTTCTCTTTTCACTTCAATATTTCACTGAATTGCACAAATAAGTTTGTTTTTAAAATGGCTCACTTTTCCTAAAGATATATTTGAACAGAAGTGTACAATAAAATTCATTGCACCTGACAAAATAGTGTTTTGTGTAAACAATAAGGACTTTAGATGTTGTTGAATTTTAAATAATGAAAGTTAATGTTAATGATAACTTTGTGCACATTATAGATAACAATGCACTAAATGACAAAGTTTACCTCACTTTCTATGTTATGAAATGCATTATCTCTGTTATATGAATCGAGCTGATAAAAGAAGGAACCAGTTGAGGGGTTTACCTTTTCTTACTAACATTTATATTTTCCACCTTTTATTAGCTCTCCTTAGTAAATTTCTTTTCTAGCACAAGAACTTAATCTAACTAAGGAAACGTTATCTAAATAAATAAAAAATAATTTAAGTGGTATAATTATTATAAACTATCATTAATTTGGTAAATTATAGAGGGTAATCGAGGCAATGAATTTTAAAACCAAAAATGCTTTATATGCTTCTAATATAATATATATATATATATACCTTTGTGTCTATTATCCTCAATTTTAATGTAAAATTAAAAATTAAAAATTAGCACATACCTAGCTGAAATATTATAATTTGATTATCATTTAAAGCCTTCAAAATTGCCTTATTGGAATGGAAACTCTTGAATGCTTCTACACGTTCGCTTGCATTTTACATTAAGATATTCACTTAACAGGGAGCTGGATGCACAGCGTTATTAGTCGCGGTTGTTTCAAGAAAATTAGAATTAACTAGAGCCGAGAAGCACGTTCATAACTTCATGATGGACACACAACTTACTAAAAGAGTAAGTATTGATGTGATATACGTTGATCACGATTATTGTTAATCTAATTAACAGGGGGCGGGATGTACGGCATTGTTAGTGACAGTTGCCTCGAGAAAGTTAGAGTTAACTAGAGCGGAGAAGCATGTCCATAACTTCATGATGGAGACACAGCTGACGAAAAAGGTAAGGTGACTGTTACATTAGTGACAGCGAAGGACTGAAGGTAAGATTGTATGCTAGGTTAACAAATATTTTAGAATTTTGTGCTGTTAACGCTACTCACAATTTAAGTATGCCATTAATAGTTAACACGTTTTCGTACGACTCACGGCATTTTAAATGCATAACATAATGTTTGTTTACTAATTTTATAAGCGAATGTAGAATGTTATTGTTTTTGTAATAGGTTGTAAAGGAAATGCTCCCGTTGTTTCCCTTGCATCCAGTATGAGCTGATTATAAAAAGAAAAAAATAATGTTACTAACAAAATAACTGTTACTAATATCAACTCAAAATATCTACAGTTAAGATACGATTCACAAGCACATTAGAACAGTATTAAGCTAATCATATTATATACATATTATTATTACAATAATAAGCTCTATAGAGTTGCGTTATTAAGTTAATTCTTTTAAAAATAATGAGATAATACTTACTGTGAAATTGAAATGATTTCAGCTGAAAAATGCCGCAGCTAACGTGCTACGGGAAACTTGGTTAATATACAAGCACACAAGGCTTGTGAAAAGAGTCCACCCAGGTCGAGTAAGAACGCACCAAAGGAAGTTTTTGTTAGCTATTTATGCGTAAGTAAAATAGAATTTATTCTTACTAAGATAACTATGTATTCTTAAAATACTATAATAATTATGATTGAATTATAAAACGAAACTGCTTAGCATTCATTAGTATCCCCATGCAAGCGCTGGTTTCATCGCGTTGCAGGGATAGAAACTAGTACAGTGCCTTAAACTATGTAAACCAGGTAGGTAGGTTTAAGGCCCCTTTACAATATGGTAATATGTATGTATTAACGCTCACCTTTACAACCCGGGTTCCCATCCCTGCCTAAACAAATTTGACATCCTACCAATGCTGCTTTGGATTTTCCTCTTTTCAGTTATTGATTTATAGATGTTTTGGCAGTTAAAGGTCTTTTACTAGAAGTATTTGCTGATATTCCTTTCACTTGCACTTCTACTGCTTAAATAAATTGACCGCAAAATATTTTATGATCAATTTATTTATAAGGTCACAATATCTATTTTGTGTTATCGTGTAGTCTTTAGGGAGATTTGTTTCTCATTATAATTAGTTCCTTAAGGAGTATTAGTTCCTTCCTCCTTTCGGGATGTATTTTCTTAACAAAATTAATATATGAGTAACTGTGTGCCGATAAACTCATGTTAGCATTCTTATGGGTTTCTTTAATGTTTTTATTCAGGTCTATCGTAGGAGTCTAATCGAGTGAAGTGGTTAGAATTTAGTAGGGTTTGTTCCTAAAATTAGCAGAAAGTTTTTCTAAAAGAGGGTACACTTCTTTTAGATCGATAAAACTTGTTTCGCTTGCGTTCAATTGTTTTTGTGTCTTAGTCAAAGATCAATAATAATTAATAAATCCAGTAAAATTTGGTAACAAAACAAGAAACACTGACTCTGATCACACTAATATTATAAATACGAAAGTTTGTGGTGTGTTGTTGTGTTTGTTACTTCTTCACGCTCAAACGGCTAGACCTATTTTGATGAAATTTGGTATGGAGGTAGTTGATACCCTGGACTAACAAATAGACAACCCGAAATTTTTATCCCGGAAATGTTGTGCTCACGTGGAAACAGCGAGTAACACCGCGAGTTGCAGCTAAACTCAGTATAAACGTAAAATACTTACGAAAGGAAATAGTTCGCCAACATACAAAAATATTTTTAAAGTAAAATTTTACAACATCAAATATGTACATAGATAACTATATTATTTACTGTGACGTAAACGCGTGCGTATTCTTTTTTTAGCTTACGTAAAGTAAAAATGGATCAAAGAAAACTAATGGATAATGCCAACACAATAACAGACATGGCAAAGGTAAGTAACCTGTATGACTTAGTAATGCTATTGCTACACTCATTCTCATAAACACATGTCATCTAGTTGTAGAGGTGTTTTGTATAGATAGCACTTTAGGAAATATAGCGCTAATTAATAAAGATCCTAGCGACTGTGAATGCGATATAACAATAGCAAAATTTTTACTATTATATAGCGCTAAATTAGATTTTTCAAAAATTTCATTTAATTCATCATTGGCTTAGCGCATGATATAATTTCTAACATTTACTAAAAGTTATAATCTTGCATGTTTTAGTAGAAGATAATAGATACGTAGATTAGAATGGATTTTTATACCTGTAATTTTAATGTAAACTTTTAACGGTATCACAAGCATATTATTTCTATACACATATACCAATAGGTACTCATACATATACATACAGACATGCACATAATAATCATGTTTCCACTCAGATGAAGAATTCTGACAAAGATATAAATAGAATAACAGATCAACACTAACACGTATATTTATTTGGAGCCAACAGTGAACGAAGAACTGCAAAGCGATTGATATTAGGACCCCTTTTTATTACAGACCCAGAACACGGTGTATGAAATAGTCTCAGATATGAGCACAAGACAAGACACCATCGAAGAGAGGCTGACTAGTTTAGAAGAAAAACTCACTACTTTACAGGTAATTTTCGTTATGGTTAACAAGCTAGTTGTTAAGTGAGGGTGTAGTCGAAGAAGCTAAAGCTTAGGTAGCTTGGAATAGGACTGGATCTCAAGTGACGCTGCCGGAATGCACCGTTAGGTGCTTGGTGGTAGATTTTCAACTTAAAAATAACTCAACAAAAAAATTCATATTTGTATCCAGCCGATTACTACAAAATATGCTGTCACCATGGTAGAATAGCTATAAATTATAGACTACTAGAAATTGCCTGCGGTATAATTCGCGTTAACGTAGATTTTGTCAAACAATTTAGGACAGAGGAAGTATTAAACTAAAAACTATTAACTTATTCAATACAGGTTGTTGATCATTACAGATATAGTTTAAATATTTAGAAAATAAAAAAAGCAGAATTTAAATAAGGAGGAAGAAGTCAGTAGAGTCATAGTTTTTGCTTTTAATTTTTATTCAAAGTATAAACCCCCATTGTTATTTACGTTTCAGGAACAAGTAAACAACTTACCAGATGTGGTAGCTAGGTGCTTGCAGCAGTGTTGGGAGCGAGCTGAGCAAAGGAGGAACTTCCTCCATCCTGATACTGCAGCGGTCCCTACACCGCCTTCCACCATAACGCCTTATGCCAGGTAATTTGCATCTTTTAATGCAAATTGTGATGGAATTGACTAGTTAAGTATTTTTATCGGTGCTTTCGGCTTACACCTTCTCCCCGCCACACTTGAAAAGGTATTGAGATTGGAAAAGATGGTGATAGTAATGGACTAGCGCTTAATCACAACCCTGATGGTAATCATACTGATGAATTGTATTATTTTCCAAAGCTTTTGTTTATTCGATCGTGTTTTAAGCACAAATTGCGTCACTAGTGCACTTTATGATTATAACACGGACATAATATATATTTTAAACTACCTAAGTAGAAGCAAAGCAAGCAAAAGCTACCATTTCTACTTGTCGAAACTTTTAATTGGCATTCTTTTCTTATTCATTGTAATTGTCTATGTACCTAGCTGTAAGTTTTCCTTTGATTATAAAAATAAAATAAAATAAAATAAATAAATTTCATTGCTACATGGACTGAACTTGGCTGACACTTCCTTTTTTACATCAGCTCAGATTAACACACATTTCATTTGATTTTAATTTAAGACGTCTGAAAATAAAGACTACTTGATACTTGCAGAATTCACAAAGTGCAATGCCAAAAAAGAGATAAAAAACACATTTTCAGCATTGTTTATATCGTATTTCAGAACGATGGCATCGTCGTCACACCCGTGGCCGCCAAGTCCTGTGCTCCAGCCCGGAGGCCGGACGCATTCGGCGCCAGAAAGCACCACAGCCCAAACACCAACTCCTCAACCACTTCCCTCCAGCCCCGCTCCGCATGCCTCTCGGCCTCCTCTGCCCAGCTGAGTACCGCCTTCCAACTCCGAACTCCTGTGCTGAACTCGACGAAACTCGGCGCCCTTACTCTGACCCCCCTTTATAACCCTATCTGGTTACCGGGAAAATCGTTTTACTTTCATACCCAAAGGGTGTCACTTGGTTTTGGCTATTTGACATAGATGGCACTAAAATTTAATACTTAACTTGTCTTAACTCAATCAACTAGATGGCGCTATACTAAATAGTTTTATTTAAAAGGTAATCAACAACTATTATTTTTAGTGTAATGCGAATTCTATTTTCACAACCTTTCCATGAGTAATTAATTAAACTGCAATTGGCAAAAAACGCAAGAAACTATGAATTTGGCGCCCTTAAAAATAAAATTCGTTTGTCTGTTTTATATTTACACAGAGTTAAAAGCTTGGAATGTACTTATCCGAAAGGGGCTCTTTGCACTCATTACGAACAACTCTGAGAAAATTCAACTGTTCTATAGTAAAAGTATGACGACATAATAATTTTGATCAAATTAATGAAGATGATTTTAATTGTTGTTCACAGTTATTGACAATGAATAGTACAATGACCTTCTTTTGGCTTAGTATACACTAAGCCAACAACTTTATAATATAATATACAATCATTTAATAGTATGAAAATATTTAATTAAAAAATTTGCATGATTACAAAATTCAAACCTATTTCAACCAAATATTTTCAAATAAATTATGTACCAACTTACTATAAAATATGACGTAATGTAAGCTCTCAAATAAGATGTTAGTGTCAAAGGCGTTGAAAGAAAGTTTCAACGGTTTTTTTTTTTTCAGATACATTAGATTTATTTTCCTACTAAAAAAATTAGCCCTTTCCTACTCTTATCTAAATACATTGTAAAACGATTTTCCGGGCCTCCAGTGAACTACTAATGGTGCAAGACATGGTTAGCCGTAGTTACCTCGCTGTTCCCAAAGTTTCGGAAGTGCCAGACTGTTATTTAGTGATATTGAATAGATAGTAAAATAAATTGATGCGACGGGACTCGCAGTTGTGATTATACAAAATGCTTTATCTATAGACGCTTTAGCTAATAATCTAGTCGGTATTTTGAATACATTATCAACATTATTAGAATTAAGTGTATGTTACACACACATGATTGTTTGTAACAAATCATTATGCAATTTTATACGATTTATGTGATTGTATCGTTGAAGCTTAATTTTCGTTGAGCCTAAAAATAGTATAGTACCAAAGTTTTATTTACAAAAAGTATTAACAGATTTTGCTTATTATGAAAATGTAACATTAAAAAATAGAGACTTAGATTGAGTTTGTTATATAATCTAAGTAAATTTATGTACTTAAGTATTTGATGCACTTAATCGTTTTTAGTTAGCAGTGGAATTGTTTTGAGGTTTTATAGAAGTACTTAATTAGTCCATAAACATTAATACACAATGTAATACTAAACTTTCGAGATTTGAACAAATAATTCTGTTTCTCACTGGATTTTAGTAACCACGGCTATTGCAACACAGCCGACACTTCGGAGCAAATATTTAGAGCTAATTTATTGTATTTTGTGCGCTATTGAATCAATGATAGACATAATTATCAATACATATTGACTTGACTTAATTTAATGTTTACAATATAGAGTGTCTAATAGATAAAAATAAACCAAAAACATTACGAAGCCTAAATTACAATAAAGTATATATAGATCACCATATGATTCACAGTTCCATTGATAAAAGTGTATACACTTTATAGATTATAGTTTAGATGAAATTACTTGTTACTACTGCCTATTGACATGTAGACCATAAAAGTTTTTCTAAGAATAGATATAAGCGAAGCTTTTTATAAGTAATAAGATTGATGGCTGTCTAAATAGTGCCTAAAACACTACGAAGTTTCGATAATTCGGTTTTATTACCTAGATTTACTTAAATATGAATTTGTAAATAGGTAATCTACATTTGAGAGTATATTAGAGTTAAAATCTATTTATTTAGCGGTATGATTACTACATAATGATGGGAACAACATTTTTTTCTAATTTTCGGTTATTTTTTTGGGTATAAAATAAATTTTTGTTAATTTTTACCTGAAATAGAAGACCGTATACCAAGAAATAAATTTTACTTTTAATAAGTACGTCTTATTACTTTGGCTGATTAGAAAATAACAAACACATATTTGCTTATTTTGTAGATTGAAATTTTAAAAATTACTCATATACTTAATTGAGACCAATTTGCTTAACATGACTGTTAAAGATTATATGAAAGACCAACTTAAATTTAAAAATAATCACAGAAAATTATTTTTTTATTTATTTAATTACCATCTGCTTTTGTTACTTGTATGCAATCTGAAAATGCGTTTTCCATTATATTTTAATTTCAAAATTTGTTATAATTATGTTATGTCTACTTTTCACGATATCTAAACATATATTTAGTAAATTAGAATCTAGATTTATATATAAATACCTAATCCTACTAAAGTAACTATGTAGTAATTTATACAAAAAAACACCAATTAGATTATTAATATTAGCTATAGAATTTTAGAATAGAAATTTATTAATTCTTATTAAGTATACCTATTATAAATATTTACGAAACCAGTTGTTCAATTTTTTCCATTTATGAAATTCAAATAACTAGCATTTTGTAACTACCTCGAAAATTTTACACTTAAATAATAAAAAAAATGACTTATTTTTATGTTAACAGAACAGTTATTCATAACATAATAAATGGTTTCTTAAATTTTTGCTAATATAATACCTGTTTTGTACTCTATCACTTTTTACTTTCAATTCTCATTTTTACGTTTTAATGAAATGTGTAATTAATTTTAGAGGTTTTAGTCAAAATTTGTCGTATCAGTCAAATTAGTTATAATACTTTAATAATTGATTTTCTTATATTTATTGCACTCCCGTCGATAAAATAGACGTGCATCGGTGAAGTCTACTAGACGAGACAACCCGTTTGTCACTTCCTCTCCTTTACTCAAAAATACTTTTAATTTAAGGGTCTGCTCGCCTTAAGTACGAGTATAGAACTGTTATCTCGAGGTCTTAGTCCACTACACCGGCCCCATTATAACCGTAATAAATACACATCACAAAAAAAAAATAGAACACTTGTATCGTAACTGTGTCTAATCTAATAAAGACATATTTTGATCATAAATTCACTATTATGTCGTCTCAACCGTAGCACGTTATGGTATTGACAAGTGACGGAATGGTCTAATAAGCATTGTTTCAAAGTATTTGAAAAATATTATGTTCTTGAATGTATTCTCTACGTGTTTTCATTAAAAAGCGCGGCAGAAAGTTCGCCTATTCAGTTTCAACATCACTTATGGACAATTTTTACTGGTAAATAGGTGTCCGTTTGACCGTCATCTCACGTGATGTTAGGCGATGATGTAGAGCTAAGATGCCAAAAGATATTAATTCACTCTCGACTTGTAGACTTGTATTTATAGGAAAACACCCACTTAGGCTGCGTTCCACTGTTTAGCGGTCGGCGCAAGAAAGTAGAAACTAACTGTTTCGTTTGAGTTTTTGTTTCCTTCAACATTAGCAATGGTTTGGATTCGTTGCCAACCTAGAAAGATGTTTATAGACCCCTTTTTCAAAATGTTCCATGTAGTAACTCTAAGGAAAAACGTTAGAAAGTTGCGCTAAAATAGTTAAAAGTCGTCAAGTTGAGAATATGGTTACGGTACGGTAAAGGTATTGTTATTATAGCATGGAATCTACACGTGCCCTCCGATTTTCGGTATTTCTATCGATATATTTTTTTTAGAATGTGTTACGGTACAAATACAAATACAAATACAAATAATCTTTATTTATGCATATTGTATTAAAACATGGGTTTGGCCTCTCCTTTTAAGTTTACATAAACCTGTATTAGGAGAGACCGCTCCTTCAAACACACTATTTTTTATATATTTACGGTATAATGCACGAACACCTTTACATATTTATGTCTATTATATTTAAACAGCGTGTTTTTATTTCATTACGTTTTTCTTTTTATACCAATATTAATTATTTATCACTCTTGTTAACGCACAATAAAGTGTGTGCCGATATTGATTTTATTATTAAAAAAATAAAATAATGATACTTATGATGTATATTTTAGCCTTTACCGTAGCCTAAATATGTCCCAATTGAAATTTGTACAAGTCTAGTCACTAGTAAATTTTTTCGTTAGTTTGTTTTAGTATTACGTATTATTATAAGTATTTAATCATTTTCTACGAAAATTAAATAAAATGCGAAAATATTTACAGGTAGCTTAATATTGTAACTCAGTTACTGTAATAATAAATAATTGTAAACGTTTTTGCAAATAGTAAAGTCGATTCTATTAAACCACCAACTATACCGTTCTGACAAAACTAAAATTTGTCAGTCGTTTGATTTTTTTTCTATCTTTGGTCATTGCGCATTTTGCATTATAGGTTGAAACAAAGTTAAATATTTTGAGTAGTTCATTAAACTCAAATCAAGTTGTAGTTACAACATTATGGCTATCAAATTTTTTTTCGAACTGGTGGAACAGAATCGACGTTTCTCTATATAGTAAATTTATTTAGCTTATAGGTAAGAATTGACCAAAAACGTTGTTTAAGATTGATAGAAATAAAATTTTGTAAATAATAACAAAATCAGTAAGACATTTATTGTAAAAATAGTGTAAATACAAGTTGTATTTGCAGATAACGATGTAAATAATGTAATAAATTATTTCCAATAATTTTATTTTTAAATAAATATGTTCAATTGTAAGTTGATACTTTGAGTTGTATGCCAACGGAATGTTCTTTGCGGTGCGTAAACAAAAGATTAAGAAACTTTTGTGATCATTGTTAATGAAATGAAAGTGTAACTTCGATTATATGAGCTGTAGTATTTTTTAAATTAGCTTTCATTTTACCTTAATACTTTGCATCCTTTCTAAAATTGACTGTCTAAGTTTTTGTATCTCAAAGTAATATTCAAGTGAGCACTAACGGGTTGCTGCAATTTTCTTATAAAAAATATACCCGCTATAAAAGGAGTAACAAATTAAAATGTTTCAAAACTATAACCCGACTACGGAAAAAATAACAAAAATTAAAAGGAAAAAAGTAGCTTATGCCACTCGGAGCATAATCACGTCGAAACCAGTGGAATGGTATTTAATACAAAATTTGTATTAAATAACACGGTTGTAATAAATAATAATAATTATTGTATTAAATATTTAATATTTAATTAAAAATACGAATGTTAAAAATCAAATTCCGTAATATCGTTTCATTTACAATTATTACGTCAAAAACACTGATTACATGTCAATTAATAAAAAAAATACCAAAATAGACATTTTTTTTTTTAATTTTGACATTATCGTCGCTATAGTTGTACGTACATTCATGCACGTACATAACCTTTCCTTTTAGCTGTGCCGTAGTCGGGTAAAAAAACCTTCGTTTATGTAATGAGAAACTCACACGGTGTGCGGTGTGTTCCGGCAGCCTCACTTGAGTGCCAGTAGCATCAGCCATGTTTACCATCTTCGACCACACCGTCAATTGACATCAGGTGAGTTGTGCTTATCAACCATAAAAAAAATTAGTCTTAATGCCAGATGATAAACGGCACGACGCTAAATTGCGCCTTTCCCCCTAATAATTATCATTATGTTAATTTCTTCTATAATCCGTAGGCAGTCAACCTTAAATTTCAGATGAATCGAAGCTTATGTAACGTCTATGTTTACAAAAGATTATTTTAGTTTCGCCGATCAATATGTAACAGTTTTC
This sequence comes from Biston betularia, assembly GCA_905404145.2. Lineage (NCBI taxonomy): Eukaryota > Metazoa > Arthropoda > Insecta > Lepidoptera > Geometridae > Biston > Biston betularia. Next base: position 7,163,692 of record FR989877.1, read on the forward strand.
CTGGAACAGGGGTTTAGTTATGAATCTCATATTCTCATCCCTTTGTAAGTTTACAGAGCACTTTTATTTATTCTAAGGTACAGTTAAGTTGGTGGAATTCATCCTGAAGTTATTCAAGAGTACGTTTACTTAGGGAAAATGGCAAATCTTGCAGCTGTGTAAGAACAACTTTAAGAGGCCTATAGGTAAATCTAGCTGGGATGGACAGCATTTGTCAAGCTGTTCTAACTCTAACTTAAGAAGTCATCTACCCAGTGGTGTAGCGTGGATATTAGCCGCCCGGGGCGGAATACAATTTTGCCGCCCGGAACGGAAGAAAATTTTGCCGCCCTTTTATATAAAAACTCTATATTGTGCATACCATAAACAAAAAAAAAGTACAGAGAACAAAAGAATCTTTTAGGCTAGAGCTATCGTGTTATTTCTACTCTTGGTTGCCTGTAAGAGATCGCTGCCACAACCACATGTGGCAGCCTTATCGCTAAGAGCGATTACGTCTCTAAGGCATAAGAATCAGACAGGAGTGTTTTAACACTAATAAGATAAATAAATAAAAACAAAGCATAATTATAGTAAGTATATAAAAAAATATATATTTAAATAAAACGAAATAGGACACGATACGATTAGGTATTTCATTATGAACCGAAGGGCATGGGTTCAAACCCCAACAATTAACTTCAGGTGCCAGTGAAGGAAAACATCGTGAGGAAACCATAGCATGGTGGTAGGGTATTTCCGTTTAACAGTCGTTCCAGTTACAACAGTGATGAGGATTAAATTTAGCTAATTTGATAACAATTTTTATTTCTACTTGGTGGTAGATCTCCTTAGCAGGAGGTAGTCTAGGTAGGTACCACCGCAGTACCAGTTATTCTACCGCTAAGCAGTAGTGTGTAAACATTACTGTGTTCCAGTTTGACGGGTACTGCAGCTAGCGAAATTACTGGGCTGTTGAGACTAACCATCGAAAGTCTCAAAGTAATGAGCGCCAAACAGCGATGCCCTGGACTTTGTTTTATAACTCAGAGTTCTGTGTATCGCTGCAATGTTCATGGACAGGCGTTATCTCTTACCATCAGGAGAGCGACACGTTCGTCTCATTATTTTTTACATTAAAAAAGTATTTTTTTCTTTGAAAGATGTATTAGTGCAACATGGAAAATAATCAAAATCAATTCATCCCTTTAGTTTTAGAGATCTTTGCTTCACCTGTTCGGGAGCTACGATGCCACAGGCAGACACATACACAACAGACACATCAAACTTATAACACCCCGTCGTTTTTGCGTCGGGGGTTCAAAAGAAAACAGACCGTTCTAAAGTCATGTGCTTACCAACAAACATCATTTGATTTTTATTTATATGGATAGGTACATTAGGCTTGCGTTTGACCGCTATCCCTGATGGTAAGCGAAGGTACAGTCTACGATATATAAATACTACAGAGCGTAGTATCTGCGTACATATTTTGTTTTTGCAGTCACATCATTATCTAGAACATCGATGGCTTCCCAAAACATATTCGGAACGTATTCCGAGAATTCGGCTCGTGCGTATTTTCCTGATATTAGTTTTTGATGTGGCATGTCGCATCAATAGGCTTGTAACAGACATTGACATGCTTCCAACCAGACTCGACTGAATTACTTTCCGTATTGTTTTGGTTACTTCGCTATGATATGTATGAGATGGAATATATCTGTCTATTAATATTCTATACTTTTTTTTTGTGTAAATCTGGTTAGGTGAACGAGACGTTCTCCTGATGGTAAGAGATAACGACTGTCCACGACCATTGCAGCAATGCACAGAACTTTGAATAACAACACAAAGTTCAGGACATCGCTGCTAATTGGCGCTAATTACTTTGAGACATTAGATGGTTAGTCTCAACAGCCCCGTAATTTTACTAGCTACCCTTCAAACTGGAACACAGCAATGTGTATGTACTACTGTACTGTACGGGCGGCAGAATATCTGGTACTGTAGTGGTACCTACCTAGTCGACCCCCTGCCAAGTGGATTATCTTCTGTTACCCTTTTTTCTGGTGTTACACTTAATGTAGGTATTTTCTTTTATAAATCGTTACGGTTACAATAAGAATTAAAATTTGAAATTTTAATCTATCTATTTAATTTTTCTTTTTGCTTTGATGTTGAAAAATCAGCCTTTTCAAATTTATTTTAAATTAGCTATAACTTATTTTTAGGGGCGAAAAATCGATCTGTATTCCATGTGATTTCTGAAAAAAAAACGAGTTTTAAATTTTAAATACACCGCGAGAGCGAGCGAGCTGAGCGAGGTTGCCCAGGTTTCTTCGAATTAAACTATGAAAAAAATATTTAATGAAATAAATAAAAAACTTAATTGAAATAACTTCTTCAATAGGCTCCTTATTTCTGAGGATCTTGGTTTCTGGAACCCCTTAAATGGACAATCTGCCTCTATTGATTCCGGCCGAAGTAACTCACACCACAAGCCTGATTGAAAAGAGGTTGCTTATTTCACTTGGTCAGACCATCGTGTCGGCGACTGGCCTCGTGTTTTCTTGCCGTTAATTTGACCAGCTCTTCAAGGTAGCCATCCCCTCTTCTATTATATGGCCGAGATACGAAAGCAAGTATTGCATACTTATTGTGGATAGTTAAAACAACTGCCAGTAATTATATCCCTTTATCTTTGTAATAACTAGTTGCCTCACCTTCGCCTTTACACGAGGCATCCTCATAACGTGTTGACTCTTCAAGCGTTCAGCCGACAATCATAAAAGATATCAAAGCATTCACCTAGAAAATTTCAGGAAATTGTAATACTACCCACACGTTCGTTATAAACAATTATTTATCAATTCGCAGATTTTTTTTGTTTCTTAAAATTCTAAATATAAACGTAAATCCAGCAACGGTAATTCAAAGCACAATAGAAGTAATTAAATAAAAATAATTTTATTGGTTCGCCACCAACATTTTAGAAGTAGCAAACCCATTTCGCAGTTGGCTTGATTCGAATTACGAAATATTCAGATTTATTATCCCTAAAAAGATTATTTGAAACGGAACTAATTCAGAGCGAGATATAATTTGAATGAAAGATTTTATCACAAGTATCTAGAGAATCATTATCGGTAGCACTGTTGCTAAAAAGATTATTGAATTATCGAAACTACACGTCCCCTTCTTCCTACGCTATATTAGTCTAAAGGCATTTGAATTTACCCTTCAAACCGGGCCACAGTCATTTTTACACACTACTGCTTCGCGGTCAAATATCTGACACTTCGGTGGTACTTACCTAGAAGACCTGCTAACAAGATCTACTACAATAATCTCGCAAAGATGCGAAACTTACAAAAACCTTTTGTGCTTATTATTCATGTCTTCTGTCTACTCTGTTATTCATGTTGTTGTCAGTGGAAACATACACGTTTTGTGCAAAGTAAAACGCGAAAAATTAATATTAATATTGCGTATCCTTGTAACGTGTCACCACCAGTCTAAGTTTATAACTCTTTCCTTAAACACAATTTCAAAATACATGAAAGTTGACGCTGAAGGGATTTGAAATTGTGCTCTGAATTACTAAGTAAGGCACGAAATCAAATCGTCCACTCGCGACAACAGTGTGACATCTCAAAAACAATAATTTTACACAAAACGTCTTTTAAACTTATGTATGAAGCTATATTATGATTATAATGTATTATGATAGTTTTATTATGTATGAAGTGAAATATTCAAATGAAATATCAAAAAGATAACAACTTTTCGGTCCTTTTTTCTAGCGACACATTTGCCCCGATGAATCCTGAGACCCTCTCACTATTAGAGGGGAAACATCCGCCTTCAGCAGTAGATATTATACTTCCTCCGGCACCCGTGGGGGGTGATGATTCAGTTGAGGCAACAACATCGGAAGTTTCTGCAGCCGTCATGTCATTTCAAAGTGTTTTGGCTGGAGGTCTGGACGCCTTAACTCCGCAACATTTGCGAGATCTAATAAGTGGTGCTTGTGGAGAAACTGGAGAAGCTCTTCTTAGAGACTTGACGGCTCTAATGAACTTGATGTTGTCAGGCCGAGTAAACGATGATATCACCAATATTCTCTACGGTGCCAATTTATGCGCTTTAAAAAAAAAAAGGACGGTGGCATTAGGCCTATTGCAGTCGGTATGACCTATCGGCGCCTCGCGGCCAAAGTTTGCTGTAAAAAAGTAGCGCCTTTATTATCTAACCTTTTCCAACCTTTACAGTTAGGTTTTGGTTCGCGAGGTGGCTGTGAGGCAGCCGTCCATTCAGTACGAACTTTTTTGACTCAGAATTGTGGAGATCTGTTGCTGAAAGTGGATGTCAAGAATGCATTCAACTCAGTGGATAGGGGTGCCCTGCTAACGCAAGTAAGAGACAAAATTCCAAATTTATACGCTTTTCTTTGGCAGTGTTATAGTGCTCCCTCAAAATTATCTTATCATGGAAACGAAATTACTTCGGCTGTGGGTTGTCAACAAGGTGACCCCCTAGGCCCTGCTGTATTCAGCCTCGCCATCCACCCCATCATCCAACGCTTACAATCGAAACTGAATGTTTGGTATTTGGATGATGGGACGTTGGGTGGTGACGCAAATACCCTATATGATGACCTCGCGTTTTTGACTTCCGAATTTCGCAGCATTGGATTAGAGTTAAATTTTTCGAAATGTGAGTTATTTATTACCAAAGCATATCCGGACAAAGATTTGGTAATACAAAAAATGTACACTTTGGCCCCGGATATCAAAATCGTTGATAACAGTTCACTTCGTTTGTTGGGCTCTCCTGTTCTTGATGAATCTTTCCCTCTATTTATAGACGAAAAAATTCAAAATTTTCTTCAAGTTTCGGATCGTTTAACTAAAATTAATACCCATATGGCCTTCACCATCATTCGTTTTTGCGTTTTTGTCCCAAAATTCACATATTTGGCCAGATGTTGTCAACTTTGGAAACATGCGGAACTGATACAAAATTTAGACAACATCATTAAAAAAACTTTAAGCATGATTTTGAATATAAATTTAAATAACAGAGAGTGGTTGCAGGCTACGCTACCGGTGCGTTTGGGGGGCTTAGGCATTCGCTCCGTAGCAGGTGTTGCTCTCCCTGCGTTCCTATCCTCGGTGCACGGTAACATGAATTTAATAAATAAAATTTTATCTACCACGTCTCACATTGACGTACCGTACATGGACGAGGCCAGGAACGCATGGGTAGTAGCATGCCCAAACACCGATTTCCCAAAAACTCCATCTTTGCAGCGGCAATGGGATGGTCCGATCTGTGAGCAAGTGCGGAAGCAACTTTTAAATACGTGCTTGAGCTCTGCAGATCGTGCCCGTCTATTAGCTGTTGCTGAATGGGAATCGGGTTTGTGGCTACAGGCCCTTCCTTCGCCTAACACCGGTACTCTTTTGGATTCATCCACATTTCGAATTGCAGCGTCCCTTCGATTGGGCACACCGTGCGGCGCTCCACACCGCTGCCAATGTGGCGTGGCTGTCGACCAGCTCGGTCACCACGGTCTTTCCTGCACAAGGAGCTCGGGCAGGATTCCGCGGCACGCCAGTCTTAATGACATTATCCGCCGGGCTCTTACCACCGCCAATTGCGCAGCCATCTTAGAGCCGAGTGGCCTTATAAGAGATGATGGTAAGAGACCTGACGGAATGACTCTGATTCCTTGGAAGATGGGACGGCCTTTAGTATGGGACGCCACTTGCGTTGACACATTTGCGCCGTCACATCTTCCAAGAACTCAGATTAGGGCTGGCGCAGCGGCGGAATTTGCAGAAGACCTCAAAAGGCGCAAATATAGCACCCTGGACAGTGGGTACATATTTGAGCCTTTTGGGGTTGAAACATTGGGACCGTGGGGGCCGGGAGCAAAAACAATTTTTAAAGAATTGTCAGCTCGTTTGGTTGACGCCACACGTGAACAAAACGCTGGCCTTTACTTTGCTCAGCGTTTGAGTATTGCCATACAACGCGGCAATGGGGCCAGCGTTTTGGGAACTATTCCCATTGATAGCGGTCTTTTAGAGTAGTTATTATTTTAAGTTATTTTATTTTAGGTCAATTCTTATTTACTTAATTATAACCCTGTAATTTTTAGATAAGACATTTTGCTTAATAAATGCTAATTCCAGAGTAAAAAAAAAAAAAAAAAAACAACTTTTAGAAGTAAATTAACTTCATTGTAGAGTTTGAAGAAAAACTTATCAAGTTGTTTCAAAGAAAGAAGGTTAAGACTTAGTTTAGTAGTCAAGTTGAAGCTGTTGCGGAAATTGATATTTAATACGTGTTATTCTCACGTCACGTTTTACATGAAACCGAGAGCACTTCACACTTCGAAGCTTAGGTGACAACTGAACTGTCACTATATCGAAGCCAACGAGACCACCAAACGAGACAGCGATATATCTTGGTATTTTGCATTTTCTCCCTTTTCTTTGTTGTTTTAATGTAGGTACAAAAATTTACCCGTTTTTGGAGATAATAGGACGCGAGATCGCGATTCAGAATATCAGTAACACGAAAATCGTATAATTCGAGATATATCACACTGTCACCGTAAGTGGACGAAATAATTTTACGTCTTGTAAGTACTCCATGTTATTTGATAGCGCAAAAAGGAAACTAAAAAGAGTTAACATGACAATTCTAAACTATGAACATTTTTTTTTTTATAGACGACTGGCTAAGTATTAGACCACAACTCAAAATATGATATTAAGTGAATCGAAGTCGAATATGGTACACACATCTAGCCTGGAATACAAAATGGCTCTCAAATAAGGCTACTGAAATACACCGTTAATGGTGGTAGTACTAGACTTTAGTTTTCTGGCGACTTCGTTCCAAATACTAATACTAGATGTACTCGGTTGCATTTTCAAAGCATTTTCCAATAACGATTTGAAGTACGCAGTTTTAAAACTAGGAAATGATTTCCTTCAGAGGTTCCGTTTTTAACTTCATGAAATGCTGGTATCTTTGATAAGTAGAGTATTAATTACTTAAGATTTTCATAAGGCTTTAGTCGACGGTGTCGTTTTACTAAAAATATTTTTAACTTGTACCTATTGTGTGGATGAACTTGATGTTTACCAGGGGATCAAGGAATCAATTCCGAATCAGCCCTTTTTTTATAAACTGACCTACTGCTGGGCGTGGGTCTCTTCTCGTAGTTAGAAGGATTACTTTTTTAAATGTAAAAGTAACGAGACGAACGATGCACTCTCCTGATGGTAAGAGATAACGTATGCCCATGATCATTGCAGCAATACACAGAACTTTAAGTAACTAAACAAAGTTTGGGGCATCGCTGCTTTAGCGCTTGCTACTTTGAGGCTTTCGATGGTTAGCCTCAACAGACCTGTAATTTCGCTAGCTGCATTACCCTTCAAACAGGATAAGCCCATATTTTTTAAATACAAAATAGGTTTGCGTTTGACCACACTCTACCTGATGTTAAGTAATGTGGTCTCTAAGATAAAGCACGCTTATCTAGAAGAAACCTATTTACTCTAGATTTAAAGACATCCATATTGTACCTAGCCATAGCCATAGCCCAACGGATTAGCAAGTTGAAGTGGCAAAGGGCAGGGCACATAGCACGCAGAACTGATGGCCGATGGGGCTGCAAAGTTCTGGAGTGGAGACCACGGACCGGCAAGCGCAGCGTAGGATGTCCACCCACACGGTGGACAGACGACCTAGTAAAGACCGCAGGAACGCGCTGGATGCGAGCCGCTTCCAACCGGTCTTTATGGAAGTCAATGGGGGAGGCCTATGTCCAGCAGTGGACGTCCTACGGCTGAAATGATGATGATGATGATAATGATGATATTGTACCTAACAGGGAACACAGACTCCGGCAGAGAGTTCCACAACCTCGCTGTGCGAATGAAAAATGTGGAAACAAAACGGTAGAAAAATATAATCAAACCACACTGGCCAAGTGCTGGTTGACAGACATCACACATCTTTTTTTTATGATCTCGCTGACATAGGTTTTCTTGCGATGTTTTCGGAACGGCCGGTCGCCAACACGATGGTCTGACCAAATGAAAAAAACCTTCTCTTCTAAATTCTAAAAGTTGGTGAGGGCTACTTCGGACTGGAGTCGATGGAAACGGGTTGTCAATCTAAGAGGTTTCAGCGATCCTGAGAAATGAGGGACCGATTGACAAGAAGAAGACCAATATAATACATTTTTATCACTTGTGTTAAGTGTTTTCAAATCCATAGAAAATAGGTTACTCCTATGTTTGTGTGCGCCATTCCAGGTCGCACTACTGCTCATCATCATAGGTAAATAATGCCTGTAAAGCAAAGAATAACTTTTCTACTTCTGCCTAGACCAATAAAATAACTTTTAAACTATTACAAAAGCTTTACAACATTTGAAGTATACTAAATCATTTGTTACAACAACTTTGCTAATAATTTCAATTGCCGTTTCAAACTTCTGAAAATGTTTCAATTAACCAAACATTCTCTAGATAATGAGAATCGAGTGTGTTTCGCAAACGCTGATTTATTACAAATTCGTTTAATTACGTTTTAGGCTTGAGATGTTTTAATTAATTACGTAAGATGTTTGGCATTTGTTTTTCTTTTTGTTTTTATTTCTATACCCATGAACGACCTTGAGACATGTTATTTTAAACATCTAATTAGATAATTATAAATGAAATTAACCACCATATTCTTTACATTTTTATTTGTCTGCTTAGGTTCTTTTACATATACCTAATTATGTGTGATTTTTTAATTTTATTTTGAATAGGTAAACAAGATCTTGTTGACGCATAATAATGCTTAAGTATCTCTTAAATTGATAAAAATAATAACATTTCTGAGATAAGTTAATGCTAATATGGCACGCTTATTTTAAATTCTTCGTAACAGGAAAATTTTACGATATCGTAATTCTGCTCACAATTTAATTGCAGTCTTATAACTTTTGACGTAAGGAATTCTCAACAGTTATTGAGTTTAATACTTTGTAAGACTAAAACAGAGTGGTATGACGATATAATAATTCAAAATAAACAACATTTATATTTTAAATTAGGCTGGTATTCATCAAATTAATGCGACTTAACAGTGTATTTAAATCTGTTAGTTAATTCCCAAAAATAGTAACGGATATTTTTGGTTGTCTTTGTTTAGTTTGGAATGTAGGTGCTAAGTAAACCTAATAATTTTGCAAAAATTTTATGCTAGACTTTTCAATGAAACCATATCGTCCACTTGTGACGACAGTGTGACCTCTCAAAAACCATAATTTTACAGAAAACGAGCATACTTTTAAATGGGCATAACTCTTAAATTGTTGTCAAGATAATTTATGTATGTATGAAGTAACTAGAGTATAACTAATATTTTATTATTAAATATTTTATTGATAAAACCAATGTTACAAGTCACTTCAAAATTTTTAATATGCATCAAAATTTTAACACAGCGCCATCTAGCCCTAAACTAAGCAAATCTTGTACTATGGGAACCAGACAGCTGACAGAATATTTAAATACTTTCATTATTCATAATGTAATATGCTGTAAAGGGCAATTTTGATTTACATTGAATGCACAATGTAATTAATTGGATGAGGAATAATACTGTATTGTTTAAAATAGGTTCGTAAATACCATCGCGGACTTTTTTCTTAATCTTTTAAAGATATATTTACGATTCCGTAGTGCACTATTTTGTTCTATCTCGTAAGGTTTAGTCAGCATTTGCAATTTTTTTTTTTTTTTTATGGTTGACAGGCTAGTTGTTTGACCACAGCTCACCTGATGTTAAGTGAAGGTGTGGTCGAAGATGGTAAAGCACACCTAGCCTGGAATGGAACTGGCTCTCAAGTGAGGCTGCCGGAACACACCGTTAGATGCTTGGCGGCAGATTTTCAACTTGAGGGTGGCTTGGTAGCTAGCCAGCCGAGTAATAGAAAGTACCCTACCACCATGCTATGGTTTCCTCACGATGTTTTCCTTCATCGGCAGCTCAAGCTCATTGTTGGGGTTTGAACCCACGCCCTTCGGCATGCGAACCTACCGCGCTACCACTGAGCTATCATCGCTACAAAAGCACACAAAAACATGTTTTTTACGACATCACATTAAAAATCTTTTTAATTCTCGTATTTTCTCGACTGTTACATGTAAACCTTCCCTTGAATCACTCTTGTCTATTGATGGAAACCGCATTAAAATTTGTTTCGTAGATTAAAAGATTTAAAGCGTTGAGACGGCGGGAAGCGTCTTTTTTTATACTATGTAGAGAAGATACATGCGTATAAATCCTCAAATGTACTCGATAATAAATCAGCTTCGCAAGAGGTTATTTTGGTAGGTAGGTACCCGATATTCTGTTGCCAAGCAGTAGTCTGTAAACATTCACTGTCTTCCGGTTTGAAAGGCTAGAAAAATCACAGGGGTATTAAGACTGGTTATTAATTTTATCATAACATAATGGGAGCCAAAGCAGAGATACCATGAACTTTGTTACTTAAAATTCTGAGTTTTGCTGCAATAATAGAGAATAGACAACACTTTATTTGTATAATTACATCATTGATAGGCGATATCTCTTGCCACCAGGCGTTGCTTTAATACCTACTAAAAAAAGGCAGCCGGATTTTTTGCCTTATGTTAAGGGCCAAGTCCTCGACCGTGGGAACTTCTGCTTGAACACCTAAATTGATATTTTCCACTCACACAGACGTACATACGTCTGACGTTAGATTTGAATACATTGACGTCACGCTAAAATAGATAAGGAGAGTTAAATTACTATAGCCACGAGCAAGAAGGAGACAGAATGTTTATTCCTATTGCCGGAAGCGGATTTTACATTGATTATCTGTTACATTATGACAGAAGTTTTTTTTTTGTTTTGGCATCGCGTTTTGAATATTTGCCAGTGTCAAGTGTCAAATACAAAACGGGCGGGAAGCATGCGCGCGGTGCTCGGTACCGCCGCCACCGCGCGCCCACCTCTTGCGGCCTCTCGTGACGTGCTATACACGACCACGAGACTCGTGACGTTAGATTGTCAGATTCAGAGATTCTCGCTGGTTTGTAGCGCCTACCAAAATAAAACAGCAACAGACGTAACGCAGAAAAGAGATTTTCAGCAGGCACTATCAGAAATTTTCATCAAACTATCCGTACTTATCTGCTAATAGAATAAACAAAACGTACAATAAAAGGTCTAAGCCTTAAATGTATCTGCATCAAAGTTAGCATCTATAAAATTGCGCCTTTCCTATAATTATTTTGATGTCAAGATTACGGATTAAAAATAATTTGGCCATATTCTATTTCATAATTTCAAGAAACGAAAAGCGTTTGAAACTATTTTTTCTCCAAGCATAATAATTCAGGATATGTACTATAGTATTCATTAATTTCAAACTTCCACATGATGTATAACGGCACAAAAATGTTGACAAAAACACATCGATTGCCTTATTTCACAAGACTTGCCCGTTAAAGGGTGACGGATATGACTGGAACCTTGCTGAAGAAGTATTCCATAATTCCACTCTTTTATCCAAATTAACTAAGCCTGAGAGGACACCAAATGATCTCATTCCTTTTTAGACTCCTGGGGCCTCTTCTCATTGTGAGAAGGGTAAATATACATAGTCCATAGTACACCTATCTGGTCATGTGCACGTTGGCAGATTTTACACATCTCCTCCCTCTCTATGCTCTTTCACCGTTTGAAGGTAGCGGCAATATGCACATAATTTAGAAAAGACAGATGTTCCTGCCGTGGGATTCGAATCCAGGACCTGCAGATTTGAAGCCGGACGGTCTTCCTACTAGGCTGCCGAAACGTCAAGGTATATTTTATTTCATTAATTACCTATTATTAAATTACAAAAAAAAATACAACAATAAAAAATATTTTTGTTTATAATTGTAATTTTCAAAATTTTAAATAGGAAATATATTTAAAGTGAGGTTACAATATTTTTATTACCACTAGATTACTAGATAACATGTAAATGTTTAAATCTGAATCTGAAATGTTTCAAGTTGAAACATTCGGATCGGGCTCAAAAAAATATATTCAAAGAACTCATCTCGTCTGCTCGATGACACACGTGAGCGGAATGCTATGCCCTATTTTGCACAGTCTAAGTATGTCCTTGTACATATGTAGGTATGTATGTATTATTGAAAATAATTGACTTCTGCTCTTAAAAGTAAAGTACTCGTAAAACATGCAAATGTATTCCAGATCATTAAAAAAAATAAAAAGACTTTAAAGGCCTTCGAATGGCATACCTACTCACTTTTTTACAATAAGACTGCTTATTATGGTTCAACGATTCATTAAAAAAATAAGCAAATTAATAAAAAATAAGACAATCGTTTTACCGATAAAGTGACCATACGTCCCGTTTTGAATGGGACTGCCCCATTTTCTGCTACTCATTCCAGGTGTCCCCAGATATAGTTTCGGGACTCCAAATTGTCCCGCTTTTAGTTATCTACAGAAAGCCGAATACTGATATCAAAATTCATAAAAAAGGGTTTAGCTTATCGGATAAGTGACAGATTGAAATAATCAAAACATTTAGAACTGACTATTTCATATCATTCAGTGGAAGTTTTAAATACTTCTATCAGAACCATTTTGGACCAAAATTTTGCATTTTGGTATACATACCTAAAACAGTACCACAAATCAGTACAACAGAACTATAAGAAATATACGGGGTATTAATATCTTTCATTAATAAATTGTGGACATCTGAGAAATTCCGTCGACAATTCTATGTTGATAATGAAAGTGAAAATAATAGTAATTTTGAAAATATCCCGTTTTGGACAAGAATAAAATGCTCACATTAGTTATGCATACCATTTTGTACACAGTTTGACGTGAATACTGCTTTGAATTTATTTTATAGTGGGACGCAATTCAGAAAGCTAATGATAACAATATCGTATCATAATATACAGCATGACTGGTGAGACACGTACAATACTCGAGGACGTGATATTACGAAAGGCGAAATCATATACGAAGAAAAAAAAATAACACTAAAAATAAATATTAACCGACTACTAGGTAAACTTAACCGAAAGTTATGTAATTAATTATGCAACGCATGGACTCCGCGCGGACGCACGAGCTGGAGGTTGTGAGGACGTTCGCACCGACGCGGACGTCGGGCGAGCGGGACTAGCACGTACTTGTCGCGTGATCAAAACATCGTTATTAGCACCGGGAGTGTATCTACGCTTCATTTATTTCATTTTATTTTATTTTAGTCAATTTAACGGTATTTGTATTTGTATTTTTTGTATGGGTATTGTTGCCTGAAATAAATTTATTTTATTTTTATTATTATTTTATTTATAGGGAAGTTTGGCCAAAAATTAAGTACCTAATTGTCTTACATAATTATAACGAGAATCGAGTACCGAGTACTCTCCTTAAGTATCGTAGGTGTCTCACCAGTCATGCTGTATAATGCCGTTTGGTGTTGCAGCTACATATCTTACCATTTACATCTAAAATTTAATTACACCACTCCATAGCTAAAGGATCAAAGAATTCATAACCACAAGCACTTGAAACAAGGAAATTCGAAGGATTGCTTAATGAATAAAAAAAATGAATTTGTATTCACGTATATAGTACATGCCTACTGTGTCTACAATAGCAATACACTGATTTTGTTTTGACGTGGGAGAAAATCTTTTAAGAATTACTTTAATCTAGCTTTTTTTTAGGTTGATAAGTCCAATCTTTTTTAATTTATATAATCTAAAATAGAACATCATTTAAGATTTTAAAATAGTAGGTTTTGTTCTTCTTTAATATTGGCGTCGCATTTTGAGCATTTGCCAGTGTCAAGTGTTTTGATACTTTCAAGTTTCATAAGTTAAATAGGTTTTTTTTATGTGAAAAAAGTGGCAAACAAACGACGGGCCACCTGATGGTAAGTGGTCACCGTCGCTTATGAACACCTGCAATACCCGGGGTATTTTTTTTTAATGGTTGACAGGCTAGGTGTTTGACCACAGCTCACCTGATGTTAAGTGAAGGTGTGGTTGAAGATGGTAAAGCACACCTAGCCTGGAATAGAACTGGCTCTCAAGTGAGGCTGCCGGAACACATCGTTAAATGCTTGGCGGTAGATTTATAACTTCAGGGTGGTAGCTAGCCGACCGAGTCCTAGAAAGTACCCTACCACCATGCTATGGTTTCCTCACGATGTTTCCCTTCACTGGCCGCTCATGCTCATGCAAGTGCGTTGCCTACGTTTAAGGACTAGGATTCACCCTTCGTTTGAAGCTCTGTGGATTGAAACTCGGCAGAAAACCCGAAGTTGTAAGTTGTAAGAAAAACCGATTATTTAATTTACTTAAGTTGTAAATAAAGCCATTCCACATAAGACAGTTACCTTATTTATAATATTAGTTGGATATAAGTTTACAAATTGTTATAAATTCTTCATCAAAATATAAATCAAAAATAGAACCAGTAAACCTTGCAGCCAACTAAGAAAAATGAAAGTTCATTCAACGCACAGCACAACTAAATATGATTTTTAAATCATGATAAATTTAATATCTTGTCAATTTACAACGTGATTGGGAGCGATCCAGTAGACATCACAACATTAACGATCACACTTGTGTCCAACTGGTTTCGAAATACGATTACGTTCAGAGAATTATTTTGTTTTGTGGCACCGTGATGCAAACACAAACCAATCATATTAGAGATTCTCAGTCTGAATCTATCTTTACCATATCTTAATAATTAAAAAAAAAAGATTAAATGTACAGTGAGTGATGTGAGTGGAGTAAAAGTGGTATGGTGTATAACTTGCAGTAACTTAAAAGCAAACAGTTGTTATTTAAAAAACGGAAGAAAACAGTGTAAGTGATATCTTATTCTTTATTTAAGAGATTTTATTCTTTAGAGTTGAATAGATGAGTTGTTTGTAGCGATGGTAGCTTTTTTATGTTTGACAGGCTATATGTTTGACCACATCTCACCTGATGTTAAGTGACGGTGTGGTCGAAGATGGTAAAGCACGCCTAGCCTGGAATGAAATCACTATGCTATAAGCTTGAACCCCAACAATAAGCTTGAGCTGCCGGTGAAGGAAAAACATCGTGAGAAAACTATAGCATGGTGGTAGGGTACTTTCAAGTACTCGACTCTACCACAGTCAAGTTGAAAATCTGCCGCCAATCATCTAATGGTGTATTCCGGCAGCCTCACTTGAGAACCAGTTCCAACGCAGGCCACTTAACATCTGGTGAGCTGTGGTCAAAGACCTAGCCAATCAACCATAGAAAAATTATTATAGGTAAGCGTGTTCCATCTTCGACCACACTACAGCTTAACATCAGACAGAGTGTGGTCAGATGCGAACCTATTCGGAATAAAAAAAATAGCAACCATGGTTAAAAATAATTCATTTCAAAATACTCACCTTAGTACGTCCTTACGTGCGTACTTGAAGGTTCATTATCTACATCCATAATAATAAATAATTATTATAATACAGTTTTGTTTACTGTTTTTATGTCACAATTAACATAAACGTTTGTTAGAAGAAAGAGCCCACAACACAGGTCACCCTAGTGTGGGATCCAGGTCATACCGATATTAAATTACATAATATTTACTAATGTTTCACCGTATTTTTAGTTTTTTCTGTTCTTGGGTATCTGTTTTCTGAACAATATTATATTGGTTTTTTTTTTTAATAATGTGACAAACAATACGCTCTCCTGACGGTAAGTGAGATAACACATATCTATGACCATCGCATGACGCAGAACTTTGAATTGCAAAACAAAGTCCAGGGCATCACTGCTTTGGCGCTCATTACTTTGAGACTTTCGATGGTTAGTCTCAACAGCCCAGTAATTTCGCTAGCTGCAGTACTCTTCAAACTGGAACACTGTAATGTTTACACACTATTGCTTGGCGGCAGAAAATATGGTACTGCTGTGGTACGTACCTAGACGACTTCCTGCTTAGGAAATCTACTACCAAGTAAAGTAAAGTACCGGTAATAATGTTAATACCGAAAATTTTCAAAGCTAGGATATTGACATTCGTTTTATGTATGTCAATCCAGGATAAAAGCTTGCTGTTACTATTCCGAAATCCACTTAATTCTGCACACTTTTGCTTTTATTATATTAGTGCGATGCGTTAATGCATCTGATAAACAATTCAATGCCGTGGTTCTACCTATACATCTAGATTATCATATTATCGAAATTCATACGAAACCTGTATGTTTAGCATTTTCGATTGAACATACAAAGCGAGAAACGTTTCAAGTTGATATTTTAAATACTTGAACAAAATTATATGAAATTACTTTAATTGTGCGAACCACTGAACAGTGAAATTCGCTGCCTGAGTGGGTGTTATCTGATGGATACAGTCTATGTAAGTTGAGAGTGAATCGGCTTCATCGTGATTCACCAAAGATTTAACATCACGTGATATGGCAGTCAAACGCAAGCCTCGTTAAGAAAAGTAGCGATGATAGCTCAGTGGTTAGCGCGGTAGGTTCGCATGCCGAAGGGCGTGGGTTCAAACCCCAACAATGAACTTGAGCTGCCGGTGAAAGAAAACATCGTGAAGAAACCATATTATCATGGTAGGGTACAATCTAGTAGGTACTCGGCTGGCTAGCTTTTTCAAGTTGAAAATCTGCCGCCAAGCATCTAACGGTGTGTTCCGACAGCCTCACTTAAGAGCCAGTTCCATTCCAGGCTAGATGTGCTTATTATCTTCAACCACATCTTCACTTAACATCAGATTAGCTGTGGTCAAACACCTAGCCTGTCAAGCAAATAAAAAAAACACAAATACGAATTTAAACGATTTTTTTAATAACAAGTATCACTCGGGATGATATAAGGATTCTATCGATACCTCATACATCAAAATCTGTTCAGGCACTTAAAAGTTATGGTGCAAAAAAAATTCACATATTATGTACAATTGTACATACCCTAAAAATATTACACTCCTTTTTGGGCAATTGTGTAACAAATAATATACAAATTTATTATTGGTATTTTTTATTTTGTTTAATAAAAGTTACACTATATACAAATTTACAATTAAATAAAACCGACTTCATGACACTTAGACCAACTGAACGCACTGCTCCAATGAAACAGCAAGGCTTCGGAGTAAACGAAAATATCATCGACGTATACAATTTTTAGATTTTTCAAAAACCGCTAGATCGATTTCAATAGAATTTATATGGGAACACCTCTGAATGATCTACCAAGCAAACAATACGATAATATACGTACAAAAAAAACACAGTCGAATTGAAAACCTCCCCTTTTTTGAGTCAGTTAAAAATCATTCAAAATATTAGTCGCAGAAGTAAATAAATAGTGCACTTGTATATGGCCTTTGTTTTATTCTGGATACCGCTTCAAGGGTCAGGCGTTATCTTTTCCCAACAGGAGAGCGCTCGTTCGACTCATAACCATAAAAAACATTCCTATAATAAAAATAAAAGCAAATTGTATGAAATAGTGCCAGCTAAAGTGCTGACCATAACTAGTGGACGAATATAGTAGTGCTCTCGCTAAGTAAAAAATAACCCTTTCTTGTCATCCCTAATTCCTTACACGAAAAGCTTTTTTGGCCCCATTAACCCACTCTTGGGGGTCGGTGCCCGTTGAAAGTTGGGCCAAGGCAGGATAATGTCGCGAAATACACATTATTTTCTAGCTTGTTATTCCCTAGCTGCGCCCGTGGGTTTACTTACATTTTATAGTTTTCCCGTAAGTACAAGCTTTGCTTAGTTTAAGGCTAGATGGCGCACTAATTATTTCGTGTATTGTTATGTACCAATTAGTCCAACCGCTTCATTGTGAGAAACTAGCAAACAAAGTTGTTTTCATCTCATACTAATGTAGTCTATACTATTATAAAGGGAAGAGATTTGTTTGTTTGTTTGTAGTGGACCGATTTTAAAAATTCTTTCACCATTAGAAAGCTACATTCTCCCTGAGTAACATAGGTCATTTTTATTACTAGAATTTAGTTTTAAAAAAATGTCCAACCGTGCGAAGCCGGGACGGACCGCTAGTCTATACTATTATAAAGAGGAAAGACTTGATTGTTTGTTTGTATTGAATAGGAAAAAAATAAAATAAAAATAAAATTGTTAATGTATGTAGATATAATTAAAATAGTGATAAATGATATTGTATGTCCGTGATGGATATCACTGTTGATACTTAAGTATAATTTTGTAACACCTTTGTACACAGTGATAATAAAACTTATTCTGATTCTGATTCTGATTCTAGGCTCCGAAACTACTGGACCGATTTCAAATATTATTTCACCGTTGGGAAGCTACACCTATTTACGGGTGACATAGGCTACTTTTTACACTTGTATTCCCACGGGAATGGGAACAACGCGGATGAAACCGCGTTACGTCCGCTAGTTGCTAATATTTTGATATCCTTCGAAATTTCAATAAAAAAGAAATCATAAATATTTAGATATTCTATATCTACATTTTTTTTTTTTTTTGTGTTTTATGTCACAAATAATGAGACGAACGAGACGCTCTCCTGATGGTAAGATATAACGCCTGTCCACCTATCCTGTCCACCTGTCTATCTACCTTCTTTATATTTTAAAAAGGATCCCTGTTTCCCTTGGTTACGCCATAACTTGAGAACGACTTTCATTTGTCTTTCTTTTCAAGTTTTCTAATACTTTGTAGTAGGTACTTACGGAAAGAAACATTAACTAAATTGCGCAGAAAATTGGAAAATTTCAGATTTTTTTGATACATTTCATGCGGACGAAGTCGTGGTTAACAGCTAGTTGAAATTAAATGTGCTCATAGTGAAACTATCATTATATGTAATTTCGTACGTATTTCTATGAAATTATACCACTACAATTTTTTAATATGACAATTATTAGCAAAAAAAATTAGCAATATAGCGGTAAAAAGTTAGCAAAAAACACATAGAATTAAGCTACTTTCTCTTCAGTTTTATTAATGTAATTATAGCTTTTTAATAATACATAATACGTTTCGTTTGGCATTCCTACATTTTTTTTTAACTACCCAAATCCTTGTGAGGACAACTTTATTAATATTGTAACAATCGGATTATTAGAAGTGCTCAAAAAAGTTGCTGCTTTCTTACATACGTACATAATTATGTACATACTATAATTATGTCAGTTTTTGTTTCACTATAACCTTTAAATGCCTTTGGATTTGAATGTATAGGGGTATTATTGGAATCTTTACATCAGTGGCACTGGCCATAACATTTTGGAAAAAAAAATATTTTTCGTATTTTTTTTTAATTAGACTTATTAACGGTAGAGATTGGTCGACACACACGTCAATACCTTGTTCAAATAAAGATTCAAATTAAAAATCCTTGTACGTAATATTATCGTAACCGCAAACTGATAATTTTGTAGCTAGATCAATGACCTCGATAACAAGGATTTTGTTACTTGCAAACCAGCGTAAGTCAAAGTTTTTGGTTGTTAATCATGACGAAGGCCTACGGCATAAAAATTGTAGTAAAAACCTATGCTGAAATAAATAATGAGACATATCAACAAAAACGTTATGTTTAGTCAAACTTTAACACCAGATTACACGAAAGACAAAAAATAACAATGCTAAAAATTGATGGCAATTAGGCATGCTCTGCCTAAAGCCGGTATAATAATTTGATAGATACATATTTTTATTGCTAGTAATTATAATATGATTCTAGAGCTGGGATCGCTAAACTCACAATTGTCTGTTGGCATTGTAACTGGTAACGCAAAAAATCTGGTCAATTGGGAGTCGGACTGGCTCCCCAAGTGTTCCGTATCTATTTACACATGCACATTTACAAAATAACATGTATAAAAGGAGGACTTAATACTAAAGCATTTTCTGCCAGCGATCCCCACAGTATACAAAATATGATTGTAGGAATTTAGGCGCGCATCAAAACAAATACAAAAATATGGTACGAACTAATGCTGCTTGTTAATGGCCAAAATATGCTCGAAAAAAAAAGTCAAATTAGTTTGAAGCTTTTTCGTTCTATTGTTTGTCTGATAATGTCTAAATAAATGACCCTTTTTTTGAACGAGGTATTCGTTTTTGTCATTTGTACAAAACATTGTTTTGTTTATGAAAATTTATGAAAAAAATACAGAAACAATAAAAAATAGTACGATAAACAAAATAGACAAATAGGCTTACTATAAAGGTTGCTTTACGCACTTTTGGGCACGAAACCTTTAAGAATACAAATCAAGCTATACATTACACTAGCAGCCCGTCCCGGCTTCGCATGGTAACCTATGTTACTCGGTGATAATGTAGCATTCTAATGATGAAAGAATTATTCAGATAGATCCAGTAGTTTCGGAAACTATTCCAAACAAACAATACAAAAATCTTTCCTCTTTATAAAGTAATTATGTATGTAGATATAGATGTAAATTTTAATAGCATTACTACAATAGTTGGATATAATTATGTACAATATTGCGGATTTTTTTGTAGATATCACCAATATTGTAGAAGGTACATTTTTTTGTTCAATCATCAATAGTTTTCGCAGCGTATGCGATGTGAGGTGTTTTATGTTTACATTTTTTACACCTCGGGTTACATCATTAGAGTTTTCGTAGAGATCCGTAATTTAATTCGATTAACAGTATAGCCTATGTTACTCAGTGATAATGTAGCATTCTAATGATGTAAGAATTATTCAGATCAGTCCAGTAGTTTCGAATCCTATTCTATACAAACGAACAAACAAAAAATAAAATCTTTCCCCTTTATAAAATTAGTTTAGATACGTGTACCTATTGTATTGATATTACGCTGTAGCACACTCCAAATGTTTAATGCATTTTCTACTGAACCAAAAAGGGTGGTATGTTAATATTAATGGTCATTTAGTTCAAAAATGTTATTCAATTACACTACTACTATTTTTAACTTCCAATGAAATGTTGACTATGGCTAATGGTGATTAACATGGACCATTAATTGTAAAAAAAAACATTAAATGGCAAGTTCAAATGTTTTTGTTGATCTTTAAATAACTCTAAAATTTAACTGACTTCATTATTAATTCACGATGATAAATCAAGAATCTAATTTCATATCAATTATTTTTAACGGTGATTAAGTTTCATCATCATCATCATCATCAAAAACCTTGCATAGACCACTGCTGGACACACGTCTCTTCCAGGACATGCCACTCAGCCTGATCATCGGTTTTTGTTTCCAGTCACTGCTAGCTATCTTACTGTATATCGTCACTCCATCTAGTCTATTTACATTCTAGTCTAAACGTGCTTTACCATCTTCGACCACACCGTCACTTAACATCAGGTGAGCTGTGGTCAAACACCTAGCCTGCCAACCATAAACAAAGTCGTCTCATAAATTAATTTTGTGACGAAATTCATAATAATAACCGATAATACCAACCGATATACTACAACAACATTATTGAAACAGATTTTATTTAAAAATGTATGAATTAATTTTAAATTTGTGATAAATTCTCTTTTCGGTCCAAATGATTGGCTATAAAATTTTGCTCATGATTAAATTTGAATGCAAACTACTTGGCTATAAAATTGTGCAAAGATGATATCAACCGTTATTAAAATTACTAAAGAAACTTACTATAAAATGAACACGTTAACGAAATGACATAGATGATACTATATGTTTTAAAATAGTGAGGTAACTTAAACGGGGGCTAAATCACGTGTACTTTGAGCCCAGAAACTAGCCTTTATGTATAATTTATTCTGACAATCTATAGAGTGGCTATAGAAACAAAAAATATAATGTACGCCAAGATATATGGCGTAACGATCCGATGTCAACTCATTTTGTACATGGAACCTAATAGAATTTTTCTCAGAGTCTTATCCCAGGGTGAGAGTGAGGGCATAATATAATATGTAAAATTAAATAATAATGACGTGTTAATGATAAATGATTCTTCAAAATTATTGTTTTCCTTTTCTCGATGATTTCCAATGTGGTAATAAATTTGAAATGCATTGCAACATCAAAGATATTGTCACTTAAATCTTTGAAAGTGTGCTATTCAATAAATTGATGGGGTTTCGGAAGGGGACATTTTGGGTGGTCGAGGAAGTTATTGAGTTAATATTAGACGAGGACTAATATAAGAGTTGGATATGCTAACCGATGTAAAAGTTACTAGTGTTAGTGTTACTTATATTATATATTCGGTGGTTGTACCACATCACTATTTGTAATATGAAATATAGGACATCACTAATGTTTGCTCTCTCTGTCTCTGGTGTGCTATGAAAATGGTACGACGTAGGTTAGGCTCTTGATTAAGTAAAATAATTATTAAACTGCGCAGAACTGCGGTTTTACTTATATTAGTAAGAAATAAGTTTTCATAACTAGAATAAAAATTCGAAATCTCATAGCAAAATTCAGTTTGTGTACGTTACAAATTTGTGTCGCTAAGATCATTGAAAAAAAACCTGCTTTAAAATATAAGGCGTTAGTCGAAGATGAAGAATAAAAACTGAATACACAGACTGAAATTGATCCGATAACTCAACGCGTTCCCAAGGTCTTGACAGACGGGCAACAAAATGATCCTATAAGGGTTCCGTTTTTTGAGGTATGAAACCCTAAAAATTACCATGTAACCAACACAGCAACAATTGATATTACGGAGCGAGAAAAATAGGTTACTAATGTCTATAGCATCATCATCATCATCATCCACAGCCTTCTTTATCCCACTGCTGGGTATAGGCCTCTCTCTTTACATGCCATCTGTCTCGCTCCTGTGCCAATCTGGTCCAGGTTCGACCCGCGACGGTGACAATAGTCTATAGCATACCATCGATAAATTGAAAATCAACATTTTCAAAACCATCATTATAATAATGATACGCTATTATCATTTTAATTCTATTCATCTTATATAAAAAAGTAAATTATTACCAGCTATAGCTAAAAATAATCACAGATACAAGGAAGATTCGTCATATATATAATCTCTCACACAATTAGAGATACAACAATAAGAACCAATAAAAACCAATTAACGTGATATTGGTCGTGTAACCTTGACCTTACAGTTTGAAACCGAAAAATCGATTGTATGTCTGCCACATCATACTGGGATGTTCTTGAATGCAGTGCACAAAGTCTTATCACGCTCAATGTGGTTCCAATGTCGCCGCGTGAACCAATCCTTCTTAATCCTTCGTCTTTTTAGGGTTCTGTACTCAAAGAGTAAAACGGGACCCTATTACTAAGACTCTGCTGTCCGTCCGTTCGTCTGTCTGTCCGTCTGTCACCAGGCTGTATCACATGAACCGTGATAGTTGAAATTTTCACAGATAATAGAATAGAAAAAAAAGGAATGGAATGGAAGGGAATGGAATGGAATGGAATGGAAGGGAATGGAATGGAATGGAATGGAATATAGCTTTATTACACACCAAAATAAAATACAACATACATATATAAAACATAAAAAAGAGATAAAGAAGTTTTCAGTAGTAGACTAGTAGTTTGATTTCGTTAACTAAAATATTAAAAACCTAGCCGTGTTTGGACATTGGAGTCGGTTTTTTATGGTTGACAAGCTAGGTGTTTGAACACAGCTCACCTGATGTTAAGTGACGCTGTGGTCGAAGATGGTAACGCATACCTAGCCTGAAATAGAACTGGCTCTCTAATGAGGCAACCAGAACACACCGTTAGGTGCTTAGCGGCAGATTTTCAACTTGAAGGTGGTAGCTAGCCAGCCGAATACTAGAAAATACTCTACCACCATGTATATGTCTATGTGTTTCCTCACGATGTTTTCCTTCAAGCTCATTGCTGGGGCTTAAACCCACGGCCTTCGGCATGCAAACCGACCGCGCTAACCACTGAGCTATCATTGCTACAAAATCTGAAGAATGAGATCTCCTCGCGGTCAGTTAGTAGAATGAGCAGGGTGTAATTGGATCATCAGAACCGAAGCGCACTCTCCTAAATGCATCCGATAGAAAATCGATAGATATTTTTATTTAGTCGAGCATCTCAGACCTGTCCAATAAATGTACTTAGTTTATGTAGTAGTGACTTTATTGTATTGCATACTTTACTCCAAAATGGTATTTAACCTCGACTTAATTATGCTAATGTAATGAGGCATTGTGTCAAGTCAAGAATCTCCGAACTGGGAGCGGTCTTTATTTGGTTGAAAGAACATTACATATGTTATATTTTGAGTAGAATTCAGCTGATAGAAACATATTCTAATATGTATCTCATTACTTCGTTTCAAAACTTTAACTTTAGTTTACACAGCACGTGCACTTTTTTTTAATAAAAAACTAGCGGCCCGTCCCAGCTTCGCACGGGTGGATATTTATTGTTTAATTAAACTCTAGTCCAACTATTACGAAAAAGTCTTTTTAATTTTTCGAGTTAATAAATACATTTTCAAAACCTAAGTAGATCCAGAGATTACCTTTTTTATAGTTGACAAGCTAGGTGTTTGACGCAGCTCACCTGATGTTATGTGACGGTGTGGTCGAAGATGGTAAAGCACACCAAGCCTGGAATGGAACTGCCTCTCAAGTGAGGCTGCCTGAACACACTGTTAGATGCTTGGCAGCAGATTTTTAACTTGAGGGTGATAGCTAGCCAGCCGAGTACTAAAAAGTATCCTACCACCATGCTATGGTTTCGTCACGATGTTTTCCTTCACCGGCAGCTCAGGCTCATTGTTGGGTTTTGAGGCCACGTCCTTCGGTATGCGAACCTACCGAGCTTACCACTGAGCTATCATCGCTACCTCCTACAACCTTACAAACTTTACCTTTTTATAATATTAAGTATAGATTAAATCTGAATTGGGGTACCAATGCGGTATATACTGGAAAAGTAATCCATGAATTGATGTAAAAATTAAATTTTACATTTTATTAACTCACTTTTTGTGTCTTTTTAAGGGGTATTACAAGTTTAACGTGTTATTTATGAATTCCGCTTGTGTGATCGAGTTTGAAACAAAGAGACGAGTGTCTTACATTAAAAAAAAATTATACCTGTTGAGAATTCCAGTCTTAATATAATTCTTCAGTATTTTTTACTAAATTATTTCACATTAAATTTACAGGTTAAGTTGTGAGCAGTTAATTTTTAATGTTATTACTATATGTACTATAAATACAACATAAAAAATAATAACAAAATGTAATAAAATGTAATAACATATATATATGTATTATAAATATATATTAAGAATATTATTGCTTTTTTCTTATAAAGATCTCAAGTCTCAATAAGCTACAACACAAATACTATTTCTTATTAATTCGTCATTGACGTCATAAGCAGTTAGTTATTAACTCGGTTACGAAAAAGCTACAGGGGTTCCGTATATTATTAATTTAGGTTATTGTTATTGGTCTGTCTGCAATTTGATTGATCATTTTTGTAAACGAAATATTTTGACTTTAGTCAAGGTCAATATTAAACTTGCAGAGATTCAATCACCGCTATTTTGATATTTTTTCCAAAATTATTTTAATTTGTTTTAAAATTTGTATTATTATTATTTGTAGGATAATCTTCTATCTACGCTATTATATAAAGGGGAAAGAGTTTGTATTGAATAGGCTCCGAAACTGGACCGATCTGAATAATTCTTTCGTTATTAGAATGCTACATTATCCGTGATGGGCATAGGCTGTATTTTATTTAAAAACAGTTAGGGATCTGTATGGAAACTTCAATAATGTAAGCAAAGCTGTGAAAAATGTACCGAAAGCCTCTTACTTAGCATGTTCTGTGAAAACTATTGACAATAGAATAAACTGACGTTTTATACAGCAAATTGACAGCTACAAACAAGTCCGCAATATCATGTCTAAATATTACAGTTGTCATCTATAATTCTACATCTAGGTACACTATTATAAAGAGGAAAGATTTGATTTTGTTTGGTTGTATTGAATAGGCTCCGAAACTACTGGACCGATCTGAATAATTCTTTCATCATTAGAATGCTACATTATCACTGAGTGCCATAGGCTATATTTACGTTATTAATCGAGTTTAGTTTTCCCATGCGAAGCCGGGGCGAGCTGTTAGTGTATAAATAACCTTAAATATAAATATCTACAACCCCTTAAACATGCTACATACCTAATTATAATTTGTATCGATAGTCAAAATCATGTTATGATATCCCCGCACATTGACCCACATTTTTTGTCGTTGCATGCTACTAAATTGCGCATAAGGAAAAATATCACTCCTTTGGGACAAGAATCTCTCGACATTGCTCTCGGAAATTCAGTTGTCGACGAAATTGCAACAAATAAGAGCTGTCCCTGTAAAAAAGTTCCTAGACAACTCAAGTAGGGGCGAACATTCCGAGTTCCGAAAATGATGGCACTTTGTCTTATTGAAGAAGGTTTCTAGTTTATTTCATTGGCTCAAAGATTTTTGTAGTTTTATTACGACAGGGTACTAAATTGTCTGCTGTTGGGAAATATGAATTGGTTTTTCAAGTTCTGATTACTTCTGACCGACTTTCCTTTTGATTATTTAAATTCAGTTCGATATCCTCCAGTCCAAAGTAAATTTTTATTTTTCCTCTTCAAAATAATGAATCCTTTCAATTTCGACGCTAAATATTTCGTATCTTTTTAATATACATATTTTTAATTAATCCGTCTTAATTGTTTTTTTTATTTTATTTTTGGTTTTGTTAAAGTTAACAAAAAACTGAAGACATTTAATAAGGTTCTATATTTTTTTAGTGTATTAGTGATGCTTGCGTAATCATAATAATTTAAGGGGATTATAAATTAATACTAGCTGCGGTCCATGGTTTCACCCGCGTTTTGTTCTACTTGTATTACTGCTCCTATATCTTTAACTGTACTGCCATTGGCTTGATTACCAGCAGTCATCTTTGCTTGTTTCTACTTAGTTGTTGAGCATTAGACGACGAAACTTCTAAGCATTTAGTGGTATCGCTGAGCAGGTGTTCAACACATTGCAGGGAAGGGAACTTGTACACTGTACAGTGTCATTAAAGATGCCTCTCTAAATACGTATTAATTCTTACTCTGCCCAACCAAGTTTATAAGATTCTATCTACCACTGCTTTGGATAACTCGCTAGCTTGCTCTGAGGTCTTTTAGAAGATAGTGGCATGTTTTTAGCTATAATTCTAGAAAATCATAATATTTTATCAGCTCCTTTTTAGGGTTCCGGACCCAAAGGGTAAAAACGGGACCCTATTACTGAGACTTCGCTGTCCGTCCGTCCGTCTGTCACCAGGCTGTATCTCAAGAGCGTGTATCACCGTTCTTGAGATACAGCCTGAATCTTATAAACTTGGTTGGGCAAAGTAAGAATTAATACGTATTTAGAGAGGCATCTTTAATGACACTGTACAGTGTACAAGTTCCCTTCCCTGCAATGTCCCATACAACGAACTTGATTTTTTTATAGATAACGGTACGGAACCCTTCGTGCGCGAGTCCGACTCGCACTTGACCGATTTTATAATTATTACATGGATGGTAAAAAACTGGTGTCATGCTCGTGAATTTAAAATATTGCTTTGGTAAGATTTGCTAAAATCATCATCATCATTATTGGCTTGGAGCAAGAATTATAATGTGCTCTCCATTATACGCCAAAAAAAGATATACTAAAATATGTTTAACTAAAAGAGTATCGTTACACAATTGAATATAGGTTTTAGTCCTAGTTTTAATACAAATTATCCATTTTGCTGACTGGTAAAAGTTACCTTAGGTTTGTTAGAATACGCTAATGTACTTTAACTGAGGTAAGTTTAGTCTGGTAAGAAATTTACAATAGTCATTTTACGGCCTCTTCAGAATAAGCTATTGAATATAGCATCAAGTTTCAATTCACACGTGAAACTGTATCTGTAACGGGAGTTGTTTTCCTGAACGCGACAAATAATTATAAAAAAAAAACAAAGTAAACAATTAGGCACGTCAGTATTTTTGTCTTTTTCAAATGTGTCAAACAGTGTTGAACTAAATTTAGTTTTATTGTTATACTAGCTCACGTCTGCGACTTGATCCGCGTTAACTTAAAAATTAGTTTTAGAGAGAAATGAATTATGCGTAAGTAACAAATAAGCAGTAGTAATGAAACTTTAGTAGCGATGATAGCTCAGTGGTTAGCGCGGTAGGTTCGCATGCCGAAGGGCGTGGGTTCAAATCCCAACAATGAGCTTGAGCTGCCGGTGAAGGAAAACATCGTGAGGAAACCATAGCATGGTGGTAGGGCACTTTCTAGTACTCGACTGGCTAGCTACCACCCTCAAGTTAAAAATCTGCCGCCAAGCATCTAACGGTGTGTTCCGGCAGCCTCACTTGAGAGCCAGTTCCATTCCAGGCTAGGTGTGCTTTACCATCTTCGACCACGCTTTCACTTAACATCAGGTGAGCTGTGGTCAAACACCTAGCCTGTCAAACATAAACATAAAAAAAAAAAAAAAAACTTGCGCTATTTTTAACCTACTCAAAAAAGGAGGGGTTCTCAATTCGATTGTATGTTTTTTTGTCTGTATATTACGCGATCATTCCGCCAATTATGAAACGGTTTTGATGATTCTTTTTTTGCTTGGTAGATCATACTTTAGTGGTGGTCCCATATAAATTTTATCGCAGCCGATTGAGCGTTTTTATAAAATCTAAAAATTGTATACATCGATAATATTTTCGTTTACTCCGAACGTCGCTATTTCATGGGAGCAGTGCGTTTAGTTGGCCTTAGGGATAATGGAGTCGGTTTTTTTAAATTGTAAATTTGTATATGTTTCATAAACTACTTGTAAATATCAAAAACACAGGAATATTTACGTACAAAAAACATTCATTATGGGTACATTATTTGACTGTTTTGTACACATATGGTGAAACGAAATTTTTACAAATCAAAAAGAAGAAGAGCAGCCTTTTATTTATGTAAAAGTATTCAGACGAACGATACGCTCTCCTGATGGTAAGAAAAAACGTATGTCCATGGCCATTGCATCAATACACAGAACCTTGAGTTGGCAAACAAAGTCCGTTGCATCGCTGCTTTGGCACTCATAACTTTGAGACTTTCGATGGTTAGTCTCGACAGCCCAGCAGTTTCGCTAGCTACAGTACCCTTTAGACCAGAACACAATAATGTTTACACACTACTGCTTAGCGGTACAATATCTGATACTGCGGTGGTACCTACCAGACGACTTCCTGCTAAGGAAATCTACCATCAAGCTCGGAGTAACATTTATTTTAGTCTTCATTGGTATCTTAAATTAAAAAAAAAAATAACTGTCCCAAAACATCCTTAGTAACCGTTAATTATTAAAATAAATATCTTGGTGGTAGATCTCCTTAGCAGGAGATTGTCTAGGTAGGTACCACCGCAGTACCAGTTATTCTGCCGCTAAGCAGTAGTGTTTAGACATTACTGTGTTCCGGTTTGAAGGGTACTGCAGCTAGCGTAATTACTGGGCTGTTGAGACTAACCATCGAAAGTCTCAAAATAATGAGCGCCAAAGCAGCGGTGCTCTGGACTTTGTTTTGTTACTCAAAGTTCTGTGTATCGCTGCAATGGTCATGGACAGGCGTTATCTCTTACCATCAAGAGAGCGTCTCGTTCGTCTTATTACTTTTTACATAAAAAAAATAAAAAAATATAAAAGCGTATCAATTAATGTTGCTATTGCTATTGCTATTGCTATATTAATTTATAGCAAAGTCTGGAAAGACATTTAGCATATTTTCCAAATGTCAAGGAAACATCAACAGCACTCACTCTAATAGCTTTTGTTACCCTTTAGCATAAGTAATTTTCTCAAAGAAACATTAGGTTGCCGTAACTATAAGAATTAATGGATGTTTTATGCATATTCATTCCTCTATATAATTAAAGTTGAAAAGATTAATTGCCCGTCTACAATTTTAAGCAACCAAATACTTGTGGGCTACATAACGGTGACACAAAGTAAAGTAATTACTACGAAGTATTTAGCATTAAACAAAGTGTTGAATCTTTTTCTATTAATTTTCTATTTTCTTTTAAGTTTCACTAAGGGAAATTGATCAGAGTTTTTGAATTACGAAAATTTATAATTTTTTTTTAATAATGTGATTTACTTAGTTACCTCCTTTGATTTTTTCCTCATTTAGTCGCAGAATAATAATAATACGATCCGCTACAAATACTTCAATTTATTTCGAAATGGCTAGGGATGAAACAAATATAATTTGTTCCCACAAAGTTCTTCGCGTAATCGAACCCAATAAAATATTTACCTACTTTGACCGTTTGACACCGTCCGGTGTCAAACGGTCAAAGTAGGTATAAATAGTAGATTTGATTTAAGATAAACAGTGTATATTTATTTTAGGGGTATAAATGTCAATTTATAAATACGATATTTTATTTATTTGATTAAAATAAGTTTGTAATGAATGATTAAAAACAATAAATGTTGAATTTACTACGAACAATAACGAATATGAATTTTACCAACTTACTATTGTACAAAACTCTGATATGTTATAAGGCTTTTAACGGGCTTGAAAAAAAGTAGGAGCCATCTATCTCTTTTCAAAATTTAATCAAAGTTTACGTTCGCGTCATGAGCGGTAGTAAAATACTTTTAATCTTTCAACCATTAAAAAAAGTATGTTCTATAATTCTAACATGGCTTTCAATTTTAGTATCACACTAATATTAAAATACGCAAGTTTGTTTTACTTGGTGGTAGATCTTCTTAGCAGGATGTCGTCTAGGTAGGTACCACCACAGTGCCAGATATTCTGCATCCAACCAGTAATGTATACAATTCTATGTTCCGATTTGAAGGGTTCGTGGCCTCCACTCCAAAACTTTGCAGCCCCATCGGCCATCAGTTCTGCGTGCTATGTGCCCTATCCATTGATTGATTGATTGATTGATTAACTCTTTATTGCACACACTAAAAAAAACAATACAGAAGAAATATTTTTTTTTTTTTTTTTTTTTTTATTATTATTATACGCTCCACAGACGCTGGGGTCCGTGACCTTTGTCAACTTTAGTTACAAATTTTTTTTTTTTTTTTTTACAATTTTACATTACAAAAAGAGGAGAGGTTAGTAGGATCTTAATCTAAGGTTAAAGTAGGTACTAGATTGTGTGTATACCGCGAGCAGACCAGCGACCCGCAAGCAGCACCCGATCACGAGTATGACGCATGTGCCAGCCATCGCCCTCCTCAACCATATCTGAGGGAAGAGAGCGACCCGACACACGACGCCGCCGCAAGAAGGAGCCTTCGATGGTGAGCATGAATGCTCGAGGCATACACACAATCCTTATTTCTATTTACATGAGTTTTCGTTTGAAATCGCCTCCTCCCGACTCAAGGCCTCCATCACCGCCGTGTTCCGATCTTTGATGGCCATCTGCAAATTATATTCTTTGATGGTCTTCGGTGACGCAGCCGACGCACGACGCACGAACCGACAGATAGCATCGTCTTCAGTATTGTCGGCGTAGTAGACGAAGGTCCCGGTGTGCCGTGATACTGCGACGACCGCATGCGACACGCTCTCGTGCAGCTTCATTTTTGGCTTGGTCTTTATGGCGATTACCGACTCGTACGTTAACCCCTGAGCTTCATGGATGGTAAGAGTGCGCGACCCCGTGCCTCCCCCATACCCTAGGCTGATGAGGGTTTCCTTTTCTTCTTGAGTGTGCACTAAGAAAAGTGTGTTGGGAAGGGTGATGGGTATTTGCGCTCCCTTGTACCGTCTGTGCTCAAGGGATTTAATACGGGGAGCTGAGGAATATATACCGGAGTATATTTCCCTCAGCGCGTACGCGACGTCCATTGGGTTTCTATGTGTGCAAAGCAACTCCTGACTGATGTTTGTGACCAGGTTTGGGCGATGGTACCTCATTTCGAAGATATTTTCTCTGTCGATATAAGGTAATTGATTGACGTCTCCGACAAGGACAAGTTCGCTAGCACCAGACAGCCGTGCAGCCATTACTATGGCTCCAAAATGGTTCATAAGGGCTTCATCCACCAAAAGGCGGCTGAAGCTATTTCTACCAAAACCATTTACGAGGGAGGAAGCCATGGTTCGCACCCTGGTTTTTACCAGGTCACCTATTCTGTGCGATAGTTTCTCCCTCAGATCTTTTGCTGCTTCTGTTGTTGTGGTGATGATAGCGTCCCTGTCGACATCGAAACGTCTGATCACCCATGTTGTCTTTCCACACCCTGGAACTCCGTTGACCCATTGCATCTTTGGCACCACCCAGTTGTCCCAATTTGCCTCAACATCTGAGTTCCCTTCGATAGTCTTAGCCATCTCGAGGATCCTGTCATCCAGCATTATCTTGGTGCACTTGGCGGTGACTACGATTGGGTCATTCGATGGTATCGCGTATTTTGGTCTTCCTGTTCGCTCCGTCTCGGCTTCATCTAGTGCCACAAAGCCACTTTCTGCACTGTAAGCTGCCATATATTGTCCTTTCATGGTTCCCCTGATAACCTGGGAAGTGGCGTTGTCGTATATGGCAGCTTCCGCCTCCTCAAGTCCCTGTTTTAGTAGACTTTCACTTCCTAGTCTGAAGGACTGCAGGATGTTATCGCAGTTCCTGAGATTGACTTTTCTTATCGCTCTCAATGTGGCTAGGAATTCGAGGAAAGCATTTTTCGCGTGGCCCTGTGGCCCCGATGCCAGGATGTATTGGGGCGAATCGACCTGCCCCATGTCGGCTCTCGTCCGTGCTGCCTGAGTTTGTGAAGCTGCTCTCGGGGCCACTAATGTTGGGAGGGGTGGTGATTTGGGTTTGATTCGGAACAAGCTCTGTGCTGCTGCGCTAAAAGCTGTTGCGAAAGCCGCTACATGGTCTTCTCTTTCGTTTCGGCTACCACCCGAAAGAGCTGCGGCCCTCTCGGCTGCTGCTTTTTGTTGTACCCTTTCCGAGCCGGATTGAGTGGTCGAACTTGGAACGGGATGTCCCCAGCTGTCTGTTGCGCTAGTGTTGTCGTGTGTTGGAGCCTTGAGAAAACTTAAGTTTTCTCCCCTGTCTTCGTACACAACAACCTCATGATATTCAGAGGCTTTAGTGCAACCCAGCCGGTCTGCGACTTCCGCTTTCGAGAATTCTACCATCATCGCATCCACGCTTATTACCCGGGGCGTGCTGTCTGCTTTTCTGCTCAGATACTCAAGTAGCGACCCCAGCTTGCGCGAAAGGCGATTGTGCCTCCCAATCGAACAGTGCAATCGTTTTGTTTTTCGATCGCACTAGTCGAAATCGGTGGCCACCTACCTCGCACTCTGGCATGGCGTCGTAGGATTTTCGCTTCATGGTTACTTTGGCGGTATTCCCGTTGAGCAGACAAGCTAGTCCAGGCGATAGGCGAACGCGTTTCTGGCTCCGGGCTAGGCAAAAGCCTATTCCGAATCTTTCTTTGTTGCTGTCCATAAAGAGAGCCACACCCCGAATCCTAACTCCCGGCACTCCGCTTTCTGCGTTTTCCAAAAGATGGTGTATGGATATGCTTTTTGGGGAAGTTTCTGTGCCGGGGGTCACGCTCCGTGTGGCGTTTATAGACTGTGTGTTTGTTGAGGAGGAGGAGGGGGTTTGGAGTGGGGTGACAGTTTGACGTGGAGGGATGGTTGGTAGTGGGAGAATGGTTTGAAGTGAGGAGACTGTTTGGAGGGGGGGGGAGCGTGGAATTTCTTCTGGCCGCTGTGCGGAAGGACCTTTCTACAAAAGACAGAAAATGTGGTCTACTTTCTGGATCTCCTAGAATGTTGTGAAGATCCGAGGCCACAAGCTTTCTATCTATCTGCGTTTCGAGGTCCTGTCGTGCGGCCATGAATCTGGGACAGTCAATGAGCACATGCCAGACCGTCTCAGGCACATCAGGATCGCACTAAAAATAAAATTAATTAATAGGTGTAACAACTGGTGACCTTATCGCTAAAAGCGATCTCTTCCAGGCAACCACTTCAACTTGCTGATTCTCTGGGATATATCGGTTACTTTAGTTCGTCTACGGATCTCCTCATCACAACGAGCTATGGAGAGGGCTATGCTCGGAGTTTCCCTACGAGATCGAGTTAGCTAGTAACAGATATAAATTCTCAACCAAACTGTCTAGTAATTTTTAAAGGGACTCAAAAGGCACAAAACCTCGAATCTTTCCGGACAATGCCCCGGAAATCCTGCCATCTAAGAATTCCGATATCATTTTTATATCAGACTTACGATTTATTGCCGCACTTGATAAAAGGATGGCCTTAATAAAAGATTCTCGCCAAATACTTACGATATACATTCAAGAATATCACTTCAGTATAATGAAAATATCCGTAGGGGATACGTAAGTTGATGTACGAGTATTTTAGTTGGCTATAAATGCTGTAATAATTCTATACTACATTTAAGCTACCTGGCCCGACTTCACACGGGTGTGGTTTGTTTGTAGGCTTAACTAAAACATTGAATTTCTCTACTCAAACATAAACATTACAATGTATAATTAGAAAATTTATTTAATAAACAAAATAAAAAAAAAAACTTAAATTAATACTATTTACAAAATTTATACAAAAAACTTAATATAAAAGTCCGTCAGAGATATCATGTGTTGTATAATACATTGACTGAATGTATGTAGTCATTTCTTCTCTATAACGACTTGTATTAAAGTGAAGTTCAGAATAGACAATGTTCAAACTACATTTAAATTAACATTTTAAAATTTAGTACTATTAACATGACAAAAACAATTTTCTGTCCTAAATAAAAATTACGGTGCCTCTTGGCGAAACGTAAAACAAAGTTCAGGGCATTACTGCTTTGGCGCTCAGTACGTTGAGACTTTCAATTGTTAGTCCAAACTTTGCCCGTATTGACTTCATACCTAAATAGGGAACGCTCCGTCCATTCTCTATGTCTATGAAGTAAACGAATTTTATATCAGAGCCTCAAAAAAGCGACATCAGAGTCCGAGTAAAGTTTAAAGTAAAATAATCCAGATATTTGTATCAATATAACGAAAAACAACTCAACGTGTAAGAAAGAGGTTATATGGCTGCTGTTGACTTGACATTGACAGATTTTGTTTTGGTTTGCCATTGCTTTTTTTAGGCACTGAAAATAGTCGTATACAGCCTACTATGTGACGTCATTAGAGGTAAATTGAAAGTCAAGTTTATTTTATTTAAATTAAACCCATCTCATAGTTTAAAGAGTTTTAAACGTAAAAATAATGTACCGGAATGTAATAATTGTTTAATAGTATAGTGTGTTTAGTAGTATTTTTTTATATTTTTAGTAGTGTATTAATATTTGATTGGAAACTATTTCCCTGGCAAATTATGGCGACATTCTAAAGTACACAATGTTCTATCGATGACGTTCATTTAGCAGACACAATTAAACTTGACCATCGTCCCATCTTAATTGAATTGTTTCCTAGACAGCTGTCTCCGTTCAGTCCCTGGAGGATATGATTTAATATTTAGTTCAATAGGTTCGGCTATTTCGAACTGTGTCGAAATTTGAATTGCTATATCATATTGTTGGTTATAACTGATATTAAATTGATTTCGGAATTGTTTTAAAAAATCTAAATCAAAGATTGCCTTGCTGTAGTATAAGTGGTGATCAGTGTGGTCAACGTAGGCTATTTGTCGTCGTTTAGGCTACACAGGACGAGAATCGGCGATGAAAAAATCTCAAAGGCCACTGGGCGCCTATTAGACTACTTCAGAGGCAAGCTTTTTAAATTTGCCAAACTACAAATGAATAAGCTTTTAACAATCTTAGATATGCTGGGGTCGTGGGTTCGAGTTATGCATGGGTCAACACGTTTTTAGACTCAGACTAAAATATATAATACATAAAATACAAAATTCATACATACATCGGTTTCTTCTAGGCGAGCGTGCTCCACCATAGACCGCATCTTTGCTTAACATCAGGCGGGATGGCGGTCAAACGCAAGCCTATCTACTATAAAATAAAAAACATACTAAATTATAAATTAGAGTGTAACGTTTTCAAGTGTAAACGTTTAGGCTACAAAAGCTGAAATTCAAATTCGGCTACATTAGACTACTCATGCTGAGAAAAATGGCGACATCAGGCCCGGCGTGGTTGGCAACACTGGTAGTGATTGCCTTGAGTGGTAGTATTTCTGCCCCAAGAGCTGAAGGGCGTGGGTTCGATTCCCATCAAGGATAAACATTTTGTGGTATAAACAAATGTTTGTTCTTTGTCTGGATGTTCTGTATTTATGATAAGTATGTATTTACAAAAAAAGTATTCTATCACTTACTTCTTTAGTACAAGCTTTGCTTAGTTTGGAGTCAGATGGCGCTGTGTGTGATGTTCTACGATATTTATTTGTTTATTTTAGCTTAGTGATTGTAGTAAAAGTTGGCTTGGTTTTTAAGACTTTGTTCTGTATCATTAGGGTACAGAATTCTAGGTAATGTAAAATGTACATGTTGGTAACTCTATTTTTATCACTTGTTAAGAAATCCGCCATTGTAGCTAGCACATTGTGTGAAGATTTCAATAAACTCCCAATTATAGTTTCGAAATATATAGACGGACAGATACGTAGTAGATACTATTATAGGGCAAAGGGTCATGTCGGGTATGTATAATCTCGTTATATCTAAGATTCTTGTGAATTTTCTTCCTGTGGTACGAGTCGGGCGCCAAGAACACATCACATTGTCGCCGAATAGGAAATGATATGAATTGCAAATCTGCGTTCTTCCGGCGATAACAACAACCTGCGTACATATGTTATAAATATTACTAAACGAATTTATTACCAAAATTTACATGCACAGCTCGTTTTGACATGAATAGTGAATACGTGCTTCTCTAAATATGCCTACATCATCATCAAAGTCCACTGCTGGGCATAGGTCTCCCAAGACACGCCACTCAACCCGATCGTCAGCTTTTCGCGTATATCGTCACTCCATCGTGCCACATTGCCAATTAGAAAAAATAATTGCTTTTACACAAACTTTCGTTTAACTTTACTTAAAATATCAGTAGGATTAGTACGATAAAATGATTCCTTACATTGAACAAAGACTTAAAACAAATATCCAAAAGACTTCAAGTTTAACCGTTCACGTATGGATTTAGAGAAAATTGCCTTTTCCCGTCATCAAGAATCCATTCAGCCGTTTTGTCGCTGAATAAAATGTAGGCCTCTTATGTAATAAAAATAGGATTGACAATCGCTATTTAAACTCCGTATCGTGCGTTAAAAGGATACTTTATTGTTAACATGCCTACAAATCTGCTCACAACCGTTTGCGCGTGTTATAGGTATTTTTTACTTTATTAGGTTTGAGGATCGCCATCGAATTTAATTTTAAGTACTAAATTGTCACCTATTTTTTTAAATCGTTGACTGCCTAGGTGTTTGTCTACTGCTCACTTGATGTTAAGTAACGGTGAGGTCGAAGATGGTAAAGCACACGTAGCCTGGAATGAAACTGGCTCTCGAGTGAGGCTGCCGGAACACACCGTCAGATGCTTGGCGGCAGATTTTTAACTTGAGGGTGGTAGCTAGCCAGCCGAGTACTAGAAAGTACCCTACCACCATGCTATGGTTTCCTCACGATGTTTTCCTTTACCGGCAGCTCAAGCTCATTCTTGGGGTTTGAACCCACGCCCTTCGGTATGCGAACCGAACGCGCTAATCACTGAGCTATCATCGCTACAAAAACAATTGCATATGAACCGAAAAAAGAAGGCAATCATGATTTTTAGTTTATACAGTAACAGAGAGATAAGACAGTAACTTTCGGTTTAATAATATAATGTTATTACTAAAACAGTATTAGTAAGAATTCAAATAAACTTTAAAATAACTTTACGTCAGTATATCACCGCCTAAATCGAATTATTGTTTGTTTGTATTTACGTTTCCAGGATCGGTTGTAATTAACGGCTTCAGACTGGGAATCATTTCAAAGCATGTTTACCTAGACGGCCGAATTAGGAAAAAACAATTTTAAAGCTGAAGCTGAATTTATGCTAATATGAATTGAGTTTTTCGTCACCCATTCCGCAAAATCGCACGTCTAACATTATTAAGTCATAGACAGGGACTTAAGCGTGCGATATACTGAGCCGAAATATCGTCAAAGTAATCGTTATTACATCCCATAAAATTATAATCATTTATAATTGTCATTTTATTTGTAATTGTTATTTTATTATTGTGATCTTTTTGTATTGATTTTGATATTTAATTGTTCTTTTTTTTGTACAAATGACTTGTTAGGGGCCGTCCATTAATCACGTGATGTTTTTTTTTGCAATTTAATAATCCCTCCACTACCCTGATAGTATGTGGTGAGGTTTTTATCCAAAATAACGTGTATTTTTTTGGTACTTCAAACGAAAATTTTAATGTACTTCATATTGAAATTATCGAAATATATCCCCTAGTCATATTTCCAGGTAATAAACTGTATGTGTGCTAAATTTCATCAAAATCCGTTAAGCCGTATTTGCGTGATTGAGCAACAAACATACAAACTTTTTTTTTTTTTTCTTTGGTTTTGGCGTCGCGTTTTAGCATTTGCCAGTGTCAAGTAATTATATATTTTCAAGTTTCAAAAGTTAAATAAGTGCCATCGTAGCTAGTTTTAGTCAAAGTCGTCTTTGTCAAGTCCAGTTCGTGTCAGTTAATTCCAGTCATGCTTTAGTAAAGTAGTGGCAACTTTACTACAAA
Source organism: Biston betularia (assembly GCA_905404145.2). Taxonomy (NCBI): domain Eukaryota; kingdom Metazoa; phylum Arthropoda; class Insecta; order Lepidoptera; family Geometridae; genus Biston; species Biston betularia. The sequence goes on from FR989877.1 coordinate 7,202,640, forward strand.
GCTTCGATGGAGTTTTGGAAGCAACACGAAAACTCATGTTTCACCACATTATATCAGTTTCCCACACTCGCGCTTGTAATTCGGCACTTTATGAATAAAACACCACCATTTTTATGCATAAAAACTCGACAAAACACTAGTTTTGGAAAAAAATACAACGGAGCGACACGACTCTTCCCGCGTTCCCGCCAAAACTCACATACAAACTTATAATCTTAGTAGGATAATGGGTACAATTATTCGACCCCCTTTCGGATAAGTGTACCACAACCTTATAACCCAGTGTAGTAGTTATAATTATTATCCTGCTCTTATTCCTTGGCATAATTAATTTTGTGATAACAATATCCAACATTTAAAACCTCCCGGGAACCCTCGATGTTTTCGTACAATTTATCTAGAAGTCCTATGATAATAATTAAAATATCTGAAAGACACAATTAATCCATACTGTAGTAGCTAACGGCACGAAATTAACCAACCTAACGTTTCATGTAAAGTTTTTTTTTAATGTAAAAGTAATGAGACGAACGAGATGCAACGGAACTCGTGCTACACTGACTTCTGGCAAAACGTCGCGTGTTACGGTATTATAGAAACAACAACTGAGTTTTGGAAACAACTCGAAAAGACACATTTTCACCTCATTATACATCGAATTATTACTTTATTTTTGGTAATATCTTCTATAAGTATATGGGACTACCTCTGAAGTACTTACCTCTAGGTAGATCATAATCTATCAAGCAAAAAAAATATCATCAAAATCGGTTCATAATTGACGAAATTATCGCGTACATAGGTACATAGCAAATAAAACTTACAATTGAATTGAGAGCTTCCTCCTTTTTTGAGTCGGTTAAAGTTTTTATTTTTTATGTAAAAGTAATGAGACGATTGAGACGCTCTCCTGATGTTAAGAGATAACGCCTGTCCATGACCATTGCAGCGATACACAGAACTTTGAGTAACAAAACAACGTCCAGGGCATCGCTGCTTTGGCACTCATTACTTTGAGACTAGATGGTTAGTCTCAACAGCCCAGTAATTTCGCTAGCTGCAGTACCCTTCAAACCGGAACACAGTAATGTAATGTAATGTAATGTGTGTTTTATCACCTTTCATCTAAGAAGGCGAATCGAGCGATCACTTCTCGAGGTCACAAACTTGGGTTTTTCATCAGAGTACAAACCTTAACGACAAATTACAAAATTATTACTACACCATCGTTTGTAGGGCAAATAAATATTTTTGTATCCCTACTGACTGGACTATGACTGAAACTAACTGAATTCCATATTTGATGACGTCATGAATTTTAAATAAGATTGTCGGAAGATTCCTGATAAAAAGCATTAGAAAAATGTTCAACTGAATATGTACCTACAGAAGATTCAATCTCCTTCAAAGTTCATTTCACTCAGTAGTCAGTACACATAGCAATAGACTCGGCAACAAGAAATGGATGAAATTTATCACAAGAACGTGTTTTACTTACACGGACTCTTTGCCTCATTGATTTATAAACCTTTCGCGTTTTTTTTTTTAATTTAGCTCTTTACTTTTCAATCTATCATGAATCTTGTAAACCAATCAACTTACTGACGTATTTGGATGACGTCTTTTGGTTTGACTAAAATAAATCTTTCAAAAAGAAATTAAAATAAGTAGGTGGGAATGCAGTCATAAACATGACAGAGATGACGTGTCCGCAGATTGATTTCGTTCAACAGGTATAGTATGTATGTATATTGTATGTGTATGTTACTGTAAAAGCCCGAATATTGGTGAATCTTCGGTGTTACTAGTAAGTTGGATGTTTGTTACTCTTTCGCGCAAAAACTAAAACGGGTGTGGATGAAATTTGGTACGGAGTTAGCTAAGACCATGGATTGACAAATAGGCTACTTTTTATCCCGAAAAAATGTAGCGGGTAACACCGCGGAGCGCAGCTAGTTTTATACACATATGACCACGCGAGTGAAATCACGGCCAATAGGTAGTTTGTTGTATAAATCAATGAAGTGAAATGATTTGACTCAGTTCTTAGATTGTTTATGTTGATAGAAATATTATGTTTCCCAGTAGGTAGAGTATTTTTTATCTGATCAACCGGTCATGACTCAATATCTTTTTGTATACACTATCAAGTAGGGGGGGGTGTCACTATTATTTTGTCATATTTTATGTTCTAACCCCAATCATATACAACTAAGCTGCCCCACAGTTGGGCGTGGGTCTTTTCTCTTTGTGAGTAGGGTAAGGCTAAAGTCCTGTGGCCAAGTGCAGGTTAACAGACATACGTTTACATGAGTGCCCTCTTAACTTATTTGGTGCTAGCAGCTCGTCCCGGCTTCGCACGGGAAAATTAAATTCGATTAATAAATATAGCCTATGTCACTCAGTGATAATGTAGCATTCTAATGATGAAAGAATTATTCATCGGTCCAGTAGTTTTGGAGCCTATTCAATACAAACAAACAAACAAAAATCTTTTCTCTTTATAATTAGTGTAAACTAGCTCTGCTTCAACAGCTGGTCTAAGGGATGTAGATTTCTACACGAGACAAATATTTAATCGACGAAAATAGATGTTTGCATTGTGTCTGATTGTTCCATTTCGCATCAAGAGTATGTATGTATTTACAAAAAAAATATGTATGTACTTTAAGTTTTTTTTTATTCCCATAGTACCTTTACGTAACGTAACTTAACCTTTGCTTAGTTAACGGCTAAATAGCGCTGTGTAAAAAAAATTCTTACGACTTTCATTTATTTATTTTCGTCGAAACAACAACAAACAACATAGGAAACATATTTTGCATGTAACGGTGACAGCTCTGTAATTAACGCAATCGAATCACATGCCAAAAAGCGTTCAAATCCCAACAAAGAGCTTGAGCTGCCGGTGAAAGAAAACAACCTGAAGAAACCATACCATGATAGCAGAGTACTTTTTTGTTATCGGCTGGCTAGCTACCACACTAAGGTTGAAAATTTGCTGGCAAGAACCTAAAGATGCATTCCGACAGTCTCACTTAAAAGCCAGTTTCCTGTTCAGGCTAGGTGTGTTCACCATCTTCGACTACACTACAAAATCAAGTGGTCAATCCCCTAGCCTGTCACCTGTGTTATACTTACGACATAGATAGTCCCGTGCCCTGCTCAACTTCATTGATATAATTATCTCAAGTTCCGATCACAATAATGCCTAGAAACCATTGAGAACGCGCAAACTGAAAGGTGTTTCTCGAAGGCTCTTCAATAGAGTGGTAGCCCTATCAAGTTTCTTTTCGCTTCACTTATTCAATTCGAATCCCACCACAAAGTTTGACGCGGTTTTTCCGAATTGCCTGCTATAACTTATTGAATTTATTCTCGTTCTAGTTTTGTAAGTTTTGTGTTGAATATGTAAGATAAACTTATGTTTATATTACCTAATAACTCTTTTGTATGTTTTAATTGCATATTTTTTTTTTGTTTTACTGATGCATATAATCTATAATTATGTAAGTAAACGCATATAATAAACACACAAGAATTGACCTAAAATAAAATAACTTAAAATAATAACTAGTCTAAAAGACCGCTATCAATGGGAATAGTTCCCAAAACGCTGGCCCCATTGCCGCGTTGTATGGCAATACTCAAACGCTGAGCAAAATAAAGGCCAGCGTTTTGTTCACGTGTGGCGTCGACCAAATGAGATGACAATTCTTGAAAAATTTTTTTTTGCTCCCGGCCCCCACGGTCCCAAAGTTTCAACCCCAAAAGGCTCAAATATGTACCCACTGTCCAGGGTGCTGTATTTGCGCCTTTTGAGGTCTTCTGCAAATTCCGCCGCTGCGCCAGCCCTAATCTGCTTGGAGAGTTCTTGGAAGATGTGACGGCGCAAATGTGTCAACGCAAGTGGCGTCCCATACTAAAGGCCGTCCCATCTTCCAGGGAATCAAAGTCATTCCGTCAGGTCTCTTACCATCATCTCTTATAAGGCCGCTCGGCTCTAAGATGGCTGCGCAATTGGCGGTGGTAAGAGCCCGGCGGATAATGTCATTAAGACTGGCGTGCCGCGGAATCCTGCCCGAGCTCCTTGTGCAGGAAAGACCGTGGTGACCGAGCTGGTCGACAGCCACGCGACACTCTTTTGTTGTGTTATATTTGAAAAAATATTATGAATGGAATAAAAATGAATCGCAAGTTGTCGCAACTTGTCACGATGCCACACGTGACTATAACAAAATTTTATAAATGGTTGACCTCTATTTCACACACCGATTTAATACTGGCCATATGTGCATTAGGCAACAGCATTCCGGGAAGCATATCTTGATTGCGGCATTTTAATTCGTTTAATTTGCAAGTTTTGAATATTTTGGCTAGTTTCTAGAGGGAACTTTTTGGGATATCCTGTTTTCAACGTCTTCTGAAATTGAAGTCTCCCAAAAATTATTTCTTTAAGACCCGACTACGGCAAACTTAAAAGGAAGGAATATGTTTTTAGATGTAGTGTATGTTTGTTGCACCATAGCGTTTACCTTAATTTATGTGATTCTAAAGTGCCAATTTGTGACTTTTCATATCCTCTATTAATTTAAATTTAAATATTTTTATTTCATATTTCTTAGGTTCTCGTGGCATAATAATATCCAAGCATAAATACTAATTATGATGAAAATTATTTAGTACTTGAGCTAATATTCACAAGCCCACAACATACTCCTTAATTGGGGCATCCCAAACGTTAGCGCGTTTTAAGTTTTTACAACGCCGTCTAGTTTATTTAGCGGTACTACTTAATTTGCATAAACAATGTTGTTACTTGATTTTCCACGTTAGAGTCAAAACTCCATCTCCCCTTTTCCACAACTTCATTAAAGACTTATCATTTTAATTGGACAGACATAAAAACCCTTTTATCGAAATCAAATTTAACTTAATAATATATTAAATCCAAGGATTTTCCCAGCTCCCATCTCGTTTGAACATCAAACAACACGCATAAATGTAGAAAGTTTCAAATAAGGATCGGCTTCTACTTTTGTGTAAGCTATTTTTGATCATATTTATGGGACAAATGCAGTCCACGTGACAGCTGCCAAAATCTGTAAAATATTCTTCTCAATGATGTTATTCCGAAAGTATTTTTACCAAAAAAACTATTTTTACTATTTGTTGAATTTCAGTTTTCCGCGCAATGTATATTGTTTATTACTTTTTTTATTCGATAAGGATAGGTTATTAAGTTACACAAGCTGGGTGTGTACTAAGCCCAATGAGGGGTTATTGTACTCATTATAAACCACTTTACAATGGACACAACTCTAAAATCGTAGCGTAATATTTTTGTAGCGATGATAGCTCAGTGGTTAGCGCGATCGGTTCGCGTGCCGAAGGGCGTGGGTTCAAACCCCAAGAATGAGCTTGAGCTGCCAGTGAAGGAAAACATCGTGAGGAAACCAAAGCATGGTGGTAGGGTACTTTCTAGTACTCGGCTGGCTAGCTACCACCCTCGGGTAGAAAATCTGCCGCAAAGCATCTAACGGTGTGTTCAGGCAGCCTCACTTGAGAGCCAGTTCCATTCCAGGCTAGGTGTGCTTTACCATCATCGACCACACCGTCACTTAACATCAGGTGAGCTGTGGTCAAACACCTAGCCAGTCAGCAATAAAAAAAAACGTGAAATAATAAATCAGCTGTCCCGCACGAAAAGTTCATCGTCCCTTGATCAAATGTATGGAGCTAGTAGGTATATTTGATTTGAGTATTGAATTAGTTTTTCCCCTGCCAAATTAAAGCTAAATATCCTGTAATATCGGCTTGTCAACTATATAAACATATTACGTCAGTCTAAGACAACTGGAGTTTCAGCGGCAGAACGTTAGATTTTTGTACCATAATTGCATAGTAAACTGTGCCACTGTTATTATGTTAATGTTGTTTTTCAGATATTAAGTAATTTATGGCAGTTGTGTGACGACCTTCGGTTTTGTTTTAAGAATGTTTTTACAATATTCTATCTGTTTTAAAGAATCTTTCCTAGAATTTAATACTGCTATCAAAGAATGAGTTAAACCTATGACCTCAGTACGACTATTAAAATTGATTGAGAGAACAAAGAGTTCTATGCATCTAGTAGATAAGTATTCTACGAACGAGCCAACGGGGCTGTCTTAAAGGCTGTCTGGGGCTGTGTTAAGCTGTATAGCAGTTTTTACAGATTAAATCTTCATTTGTGATAAGTACTTAGACGGAAAACTTTTAACAATAAGTAAATATATAACTAAAGAAACCTAAAATCCAACATGTATTATGACAAAGAGTCAAAGAACTGGGTTACGTCTAAATCGATTCGGGACTGGTTACCATGATTGATGACGGTTCGTATCACTGGTTTTCTTCTACACCTACATCAAAATTTACTGAACACGTCCGAACCTAATGTCCTTAATTACACTAGCTGGCCATTTTTTGCAGAATTATCATAAGTCATTTGATTTTTTAAAGTTGATAGGCTAGGTGTTTGACCACAGATAATCTGATGTTAATGTTGCCTATTAAACTTCGGCAGGTTAGTATGTTTTGGCACCCTAGTAAGTTTCGGCAGCCTAGTAAGTTTCGGTAGCCTAGTAAGTTTCGGTAGCCTAGTAAATTTCGGCAGCTTAGTAAGTGTCGACAGCCTAGTAAGTTTCGGCAGCCTAGTAAGTTTTGGCAGCCTAGTAAGCTTTGGCAGCCTAGTAATTAGTGTCGGCAGCCTAGTAAGTTTTGGCAGCCTAGTAAGTTTCGGTAGCCTAGTAAGTTTCGGCAGCCATCAAGTTAGGAGACCGTCTGACTCCCAATCTGAAGGTCCTGGGTTCGAATCCTATAGCACGCACCTTTGTCTTTTCTAAGTTTTATGTATTGTCTATGACAACAAACGGTGAAGTTTAACAACGTAAGGAAACCTGCATGTCCTAAATTCATAAGAAAAAAAAGTTCTCCAAGATTTGTGATGTCTGTCAACCCGCACTTGATCAGTGTGGTGGCAGCCTTACCCTTCGCGCAATGAGACGAGGCCCGCGCCCGTGGGTCAGTTTATAAAAACAGAGCTGAATCACGGATTGTAAGTTTATACGAACTGTTTTACACGGCAGTAAAACAGTTTCATTAACTATAGGTACATTACTGCAACATAAATTTGTATGTTAATGGTACCATTGAAATAACAAAGAGATCACTATCATACAAATAACGCAGTTATCTAGTCTAAATCTTTGACTTTCACCCGCATAAGTCTATTTATTTGCTATAGATGTGCAAGGTTTTGCCAATTTTAAGTAGGTCAAACGCGGTTTGTTTTTAGTTTGTATTTAGAAGATCGCAAAAATCAGAAAAGCCGATTTTAAGTTTAATCTCTTAGCTACTAGCGGATGGCTCGCGGTTTCACCCGCATAGTTCCCGTTCCCGAGAGAATACACGGATAAAAAGTAGTTTATGTCACCCGGGGATAGTGCAGCTTTCCAACGGTGAAAGAATTTTTGAAATCGGTCCAGTAGTTTTGGAGCCTATTCAATACAAACAAACAAACAATCAATCGAATCTTTCCTCTTTACAATAGTATAGATAGATTACAATACTATCATGCACTTATAACATTTCCTGTAAATACAAACTAAATCTTTCAAGATCAGTTCGAGAACAAACTATCTAATTAGCTTATAATATAAACTTGAACAATATGGAAAATCTCTTTAGTTTTAAATGTTATTAGTTTTTTTTAAAAGAACTTTTTAATATTACATTTTGAAGTTTATTTGTATTCTAGAGATTATTTACATTCAAGACCTGGCAATCGACGACATTTTTCAGGTTTAGAATAAGCGATTTGTTAGGAAATCGGGCGTTAGAGATAGTGTAGTAACAAATGTACCTGAGTCCTTCACATAAATTTGCATTGATTACGGCAGATTTTTACTCTGTGGCATAAAAGACAAGATGGAACTCATGATAGTGTACCGGGCTGAATGAAATGTAACTGTAATCTCGCCTCTATGTTACTGTGTCTCGGTTTTTTTAAGTTTTAGAGCTTACGAAATAAAGGGGTTTTTTTTTTTATGCCACAGGTGGCAATCAAGCTGACGGGGTGCCTGATGTTACGCAATCACCGTCGTCTATAGATATCTGCAATACCAGGGGTACTACAAATACGTTGCCGACCTTTTAAGATTCTATTAACATGCCTTTTGAAGAACCCAATGTTGTAACTCCGCGGGAATACGGAAGAAGGAAGATCATTCCACAATTTGCAAGTGTATGGCAAAAAAGATCGCGTGAATCGCACAGTCTTCGATTTCCATGAATCAATTACATATGGATGAGCTTTGATACGATGGCGGCGGCTAGTTGTGGGGGTTGTTGTTAAATATGAAAAGTCTCAAAATAATGGGCGCTAAAGTAGCGACCGTCACTGCAGCCCAGTCAAACAAAGTTCTGTATATCGCTGCAATGGTCGTGGACAAATGTTATCTTTTGCCATCAAGAGAGCGTTCGCTTCATTACTTTTACATTACAAAAAAATACAAAATTCCTACTGCCAATATGAAGTTCAAAGTCTATTTTTAATATGTACCTAATCGTTTTGTTTGTTAACATTTCCATAATTATCTGCTCGAAGTCAATTGATTTTTAGATTTGTCAAACTAAAATTTCCTTATGGGCATGTAAATAGAATAGAAATCCTTTAAAGGAAATTGACGCTTCAACACTAAAATACTTTACTTTTCTTTTCATCCGTAATAACTAAACGTATTCTATTGTCATACCATTAAGATTTAATATGCTTAGTAATTCTTTTATTTGAACATCTAAACGTGCGACGCGAAGTATTTATGAAAGCAGCGTATTTGTTATATGTATAACAGTAGAGAAATTGCAAAACGAGTCGTGAAAGAAACACAACATAAATATACTTTGGTCAGAAGTGAGGCCGTTGAAAATCCAAACAATTAAAACTGGACAAACGAAGCCAGTGGCATTGAAATTTTTCAAATATTATCCTTATAGCCGTATTTTTTTATGTAAATGTAATAAAACGAATTATACGCAGTCCTGGTGATAAGACGTATATCCTGTCTATGACCATTGCAGCAGTTTCATAAAACGGTAAGGGATTATTTTTCATTAAGTACATTATAGCATTTAAGAAATGCTTAATTTTAAGCAAATATTTTAATGGTTATTTTGTTTAAATAAAAAAAATTCAGAACAGTTTGATTATGGTGAACTAAACTGCACTAATAGGCGTTCCTAGATATGTTTAATGCAATGAAATTCATTTAAGATTTTATTGCCAAAACATAAAGAAAAAAATTATTATAATATGTACTTAAAATGAGACTACTTCTCATGTTTATGCAAATAAATAACAAAAAATAAGATGAGAATGTGAAATTGTTTGCCGGAGTCTGCCGTCCTAGACTACATCGTTGCTTAACATCAGGCAGGATGTGGTCAAACGCGAACCTATACATAAAAATAATAATGAAACAAAAAAATAATAAAACTTTGCCTTATCGCTCAAAACTGTTTTTCCAGACAACATTGGATCAACTGATAGAAGTGACGATGTAGAGACGATAGTACTAAAATAAGTTTAAAAAAAATGTAAAAGTAATGAAACGATCGAGACACGTTCATGATGGTAAGAGATAACGCCCTACTTTGCTCTCAACAGCCATGTAATCTAGCTAGATACAGACTCACACTTCACAATTTTGAAACGATGATAACTCAGTGGTTAGCGCCGTTGATTCACACGCCGAAGGGCGTAGGTTCAAAGCCTAACAATAAGCTTGAGCTGCCGGTAAAGGAAAACATAGTAAGGAAACTATAGCATGGTGAGTCTCTGGTACTCGGCTGGCTAGCTACCACCTTTAAGCTGAAAATACACACGGTGCACCTTACAGTGTGTTCCGACAGCTTCTCCATTCCAAGCTAGATGTATGATACCACATCGTCATTTAACATCAGGTGAGCTGAGGACAAACACCTGTACCGTCAACAACAAAAAAATAACTTGAAAAATGCGGGTACAACACCAGAACCCAGTTAGTGGTCTCTACCAAATAGGAGAGCACCTTTATAACTTTTTTAGAAGAAGAAGAAAAATATTTACTATAGTCACAAATCTCAAAAACAAATGACGAGAAAAAACAATTGCTACATACATTTATATATAGGTACATAGTATACGCGGAATCGTATTTTGCGAATCTATTAATTTACCCTCACGCTGTTTTTCCAAACTACGCTACAAGTTTTAATACGATTTCAGTAATGAATGTAGGATTCTAAGTTGTTTTTTTAAACTTTACATTAAAACAAATTAATTTATTTATTTTGACTTTAGGGGTTTTCCCTACGAGATCTAATCAGAAATGAGGAGATCCGTAGACGAACCAAAGTTACTGACATAGCCCAACGGATTAGCAAGTTGAAGTGGCAGTTGGCAGGGCACATAGCACGTAGAACCGATGGCCGATGGGGCTGAAAAGTTCTGGAGTGGAGACCACGGACCGGCAAGCGCAGCGTAGGACGTCCACCTACAAGGTGGACAAATGACCTAGTAAGGACCGCAGGAACGCGCTGGATGCGAGCCGCTTCCAACCGCTCTTTATGGAAGCCAATGGGGGAGGCCTATGTCCAGCAGTGGAAACAAACATACAAAAATCCAAATATCCAAAAAAATACAAATCTTTCCTCTTTATAACATTAGTACATACACACATACGTACGTTATGTATAAATGGTAAATTTATAATACTTGCGTTTCTTTTCTACACTTTTGGCAACTCTCTCGTGCATTCTGCTATAATTATGACATACTAGCTGCGCCCCGCGGTGTTACCCGCTACATGTTGTCGAGATAAAAAGTAGCCTATGTGTTAATCCATGGTGTCAGCTACCTCCATACCATATTTCATCCAAACCCATTCAGTAGTTTTTGCGTGAAAGAGTTACAAACATCCATCCATCCAAACTTTCGCATTTATTATGTTAGTGGGATTTTCAAATACGTCATGAAAAGCCACAGTCAAGGCCAGTGTCTACAAGAGTTTTTTTTTACTTATGCGGGATTACTCACGTATAATTAAAAATGAGTAACCCAGCATGAGTATAACAAAAATGTGTCAAAACCACGTTAGTTTCCATATTAAAATACTAGAAACTTATATCAACGCTTTTGAAAAACCATGAAAAGACACGTTTCACCACTTGATATTACTTGCCCGGACGCGTGTGTATACTGTATAACCCTACAAATAATAATAGCTATTCGTACGAATCGTCCCTATATGTTTGAAATGAAATTCCTTTAAAACATAAACCCATCGAAAAAGCACAATATTCGTAAAACAATCCAATTCAGCGATACGATTTTCCACGTTCCCGTCAAAAAACTCCAACATTGTTTTCTACTATTATAGAAAACTCGCAATAAAGAGAGAACTGTGCCTTTCAGAGAATTTCAGTCCTGGTTGCACGCAGTCTTAGATTGGACGTCGGGCCGCGCAGTACCGTAGCGATTGCGGAGTGACGCATCCACGCAAAGAAAAGTTGTTTCCCCGTATAGACTTATGTGAATAACAGTTTACTTTTCAAAACAGTTGAACAAACACAGACATTGGGATCATAAGAAATACTTCGTGCAATAATGCAAGTAAGTTAAATTGTTTTTAAAACTTTATTTGTTGAATTCCAAAAGCTCGATTTTTCGCCAGTCAGAGGGAACGTTTGTCAATCCATTTTTTTAGATTATGGTTCAAGGGTATTATTTATATATTGGTATGTGTTCATATTTATAGAATAGTACATACCACTACTACCACCACGTACCACGTACTATATACCTAATAAAAGAAAAATCTTTTAGATGTTTTCTTTATTTTATCTATTAACAATAATAGTTATTAAATTTATTTATTTCAATTACTTGTGTCAGTATTTTTTTTTATACAGAATAGGTTTGCGTTTGACCGCACCTTGCCTGATGTTAAGCAGGATGCAGTCCAAGATGAAGCACGCTTACCTAGAAAAAAAGACCTGTTACATATACAGCATACATTTTACATAAGTCTTTTTAGTGATCATTTACTTAAATCGCATAATTGGTATAAAAATATAGAACAGTGATGCTGGCAAAATATATTGCTGCAAGTGACATGTTCGTCTCGACACTCCATTGGAAAAAAAAAAAAATTACTGTTTACCAAAACAATAGTAGGACTAACCTAACCTAATACATCCTTATTTCTATCAATGTTCCTGTTGTTAGCCTATTTATACAATACAAAAGTTTAATTTGTCCATACTTGTATTGTTAAATTAAATTACTCGATCCATTTCTTATTGATTTTTACACATTTGTTCAAACACAAATGAATGGTTTCCTAAAAGCAGTCGTTTAAACCACGTCATTCTTCCAATTTAATTTTATACCTATTTGGGCCTCTAAGTTCGACATGATTTTTCACTAGTACTAATCGCATAAATGACATGTATATAGTAGATTTTTCGTTTCTACTGCCTTAATGTTTAATGCATTATAACAAAGCGGCTGAGCGAGCCTGTGTGGTACCTACTTCGCTTATTTCTTCTTAACCACAAATTTTATACGGTTTACACTGTCGTCTGTCTAACACTGATTGACGAAGTTGTTTGTATTATTTCTGTGTTGTAATTTTATAGTAAACATTTATTTTTATTTTAGCGAAATTATTGGGCTGTTGAGACTAACCATCGAAAGTAATGAGCGCCAAAGCAGTCTTGCCCTGAACTTTGTTTTGCTACTCAAAGTTATGTGTATCGCTGCAATGGTCATGCACAGGCGTGATCTGTTACCATCAGGAGAGCGTCACGTTCGTCTCATTACTTCTTACATAAAATTTAATCTTTATTTTGTCAGAAGGTTCAATGAAACATCACCGTATCACCCCTTACTGGTCTCTTACAAAATGTGTAAAAATTTGTTTACATTACATATATTTATTGGTGATGCGGAACAGTATTCTTGCCTCTTCCGGTAAGGGATTAGCCAGTACAATGTTGCACAACCTACATCTCTCAAGTTGGGATTGGCTTTTATTGAGAATCCCTAAGCTTCCATCCAGACACACTCCGCCACGAAGTGATATGCGTCTTTGACCACCCCGCACTCTGTGCAGTTGTGTGAACAATTTAGATATTTTTACGGCAAGTTTGTAAAAACACAAGTCATTCTTAATAAACGTATAAATAGAAAAAAAGCAATATTTGGTAATCAGGTCCCAAAATAAATTGCATTCGTGTGACTATCCATATAAACAAAAAACTAATGATGTTCATTAATGAGCGCATAACTTGAGAACCGATGTAGCGGAGTCTTTTTTTAGGGTTCCGTACCCAAAGGGTAAAACGGGACCCTATTACTAAGACTTCGCTGTCCGTCCGTCTGTCTGTCCGTCTGTCAACAGGCCGTTTCTCATGAACCGTGATAGTTAAACAGGTGAAATTTTCACAGATGATGTATTTCTGTTGCCCCTATAATAACAAATACTAAAATAAACAGAATAAAATCAATTTTTAAAGGGGCTCCCATACAACAAACGTGCTTTTTTGCCGTTTTTATAGATAATGATACGGAAATGATTTTTGATGTTCGTAATAATTCAAATGAGTTTGCCTATAATGCCGAAAGTTTAGTGTTACCTTACCAGGTACGATTGTTCTAAAGATGCATAAAAATGTATCCCGAGATAATCACCTTACTACGCCACACTATACACGTATGTCGTATATACGTATATATAAATAAATAATAAATAAATATTGGAGAACATTTCACACAGCGCCATCTAACCCCAAACTAAGCAAAGCTTGTACTATGGGAACCAGACAGCTGACAACACCCAGACACAGAACAAACATCTATGGTTACACAAATGTTAGTACTGACTGGCTATCAAACCCTCGAAGCACCTTACCAAATGAGCTAATAAGACAGTCAATTTTAGACGTAATATTTTTTACGTTATTTTTTATGACGTAAGTTTTTATTTGTGAAGAAATATAATCAAGTTAACTCAACAAAATTTTGCTACCATTTTACACACAAATCGCATTAACATAGTATTAAGTTAATCTATGATCAATCAAAGTTTGTACGTAATCTATAAATAATATTATAAAGAGGAAAAATTATATATTTTTATATGTAAACTTAAAAACTATTAGACCGATTTCAAAAATTCTTTCACCGTTGGGAAACTACACTATCGCCGGATGGCATATGCTACTTTTTATCCCTGTATTCCCACGGGTACAGGAACTACGCAGAAACCGCGAGGCGTCCGCTAGTAGTATTATATATAGTAAAACACAAAAAACTTAAACCAAACAAACTAGTTGGTTATGAATACAAATTATTGTAAATATAGAAAGTCAAACGAAAATTTCGATAGGAACAAAGTCCTTCATCGTTTTTGACAGTAATGAAGCTCGACAACCGTATCTACCGTGGTCGTGATATTAGATTTCAGATACATATAAATGTATATAATTTTTTACCCTATAGGATAGCCAATTTTGTAATAGGTGCCGAGACATGATAAAATAATAATAAACCTACCTTGTTTGTATTCAAAGAAGTTTGCGTTGATCTCTTGCTTGATAGAATAGAATAGAATTATCTTTATTGTCCAAAAAGTTACATCTATAAAAAAAAATAAGGTGGTTCGATTTCCATACAAATAATTTTTTGCCATTTATGGACAAATGGACCATAATTTTACAGTGAAATCACAGCTACTGGCATTTATTTTGGTCTTTATTTGCGGTAAATCACAACTGCTTAAATAAATCAGTTTATTAGCATAAATCTACTGTTTCATTCAAAAATCATAAATTCATAAATTTGATTTGATGTTATTAATCTACTGTTTTATTCAAGCAAATGTAATTTCCCGCAAATAAAGATCAAAATGAATGCCAGTAGCTGTGATGTCACTGTAAAATTATGCTCCATTTGTCCATAAATGGCAAAACATTACTTGTATGGAAATCGAACCACCTTAAATTAAATATTATCAGTTCCTTAGTTGCGGTACGATGAAGCACGCTTGCCTAGAAGATACCGATTCACTGGTGACTGGTGGCACCTAGATTATATCTATCGGGGAACACCCACTCGGGCAGCAAATTCTATTGTTCGTACGATGAAAGTGGAATGGAACCGTTTTGTTCGAGGTTTTTGGAATATCGGCCATAAAACGGTGTCGCTTTTTAGAGCACCTGGCAGTCCGATAATAGAATGGGCAGGGTGGAATTAAATCATGCAGATCTCAACCGCACTCCCTAAAGCGTATCCGGTAGAAAAATAATAGACAAGCAACTTTGTCGATGTTAAATAACTGAGCCTTTTCAGAACAAAGGAATAATTGCTGACCAGTTTCTTGGCACGTTTATCAATGAACTCCAACGCCTGAAGCTGAGGCTTACTTAAAGCGATATAGTTGTTATATACTTTTAGTCGTTATATACGTTTTGTAGTACTCTTTCAGATACATAAAATTCATTGGTTGCTATGTATATTTTATTGTAGAGAATCATGATAGCCATTAATATTTATAGGGTAAAGAAATATGCTATTTTCGGAACAATTATTCTGTTGGGTCAATCAATAGGTGTTCTTTGTGTTTGTTTCTACAAATAAATGTTTTGAGTTGTATTTCTTAGACATGAACTGCTTAAGAAAATTTGAATATCACCTTGAGGCGTAGAGTATTATAATCCAGTGCTAGTTTTCGGTTTTTATAAGTAAACATATTTAGTAACTAAACAAATTTCTTAGAAAGAAAATATTTCGCTCGCAACCCTATTGTAACCGAATAAATAGCAGCGAAAGTCGATCAATCATAGGAAAGATCACGACATTTTGAGACGTTTTAATTAAGGGGCTTCCTTCACCGACAAAGTAGGTCAAAATGTACACATAATTAGTAGGTATGAAAGGATTAGGGAAGGTAAAGAAGAATGCACAGAAGTTGATCTCTACGCCTGTAAAAGAATGAGACTAAATATAGAACACAGACATAAAGTCATTAGTACCTATACACGCATTGATAGAATAGAGTACTACAGCCATTTTTGAAAAGTGTCTCATTAGTGTAACATTAATAAAACAAAACAAAAACGATAAGATAAAAAAATGCATTCAAATTTTACTTTTTCAAAATTTCGCGCGTAATTTGACGAAATTAATGGACGCCGTGGTTATGACGTTAGTTGGCTCTGTAAACAATGTCGGATATAGGTATATTTTGTATTTGTATGATATTGATAAATAGTTTGTAATTTTAAGATGAGTTATTGTTGTTGTAGTCATTAGTGTGCTGTTCCTGAATACTAGTGTAAAAACACCTGTTATAGTAAACCGTTCAGAGAAGTTGCCACTCCGAGCCTCACGCGACCGTGTTCCCGCGCGTTTCTGCGAGTAGGCGCATACAACCTTCTCGCTCGCACCTACGCGTGTTCCACGCTCGGTCTCTCTCTGCCGAAGCCGCCCGCCAAACGGTCGCGCGACATGGACAAATTAATGGATTCGAGTGCCAACTGACATAAGTTTGAGAAAAGAACAGAACAATACTCAGGGTTTGCGGCAAAGAATTTACCGAACATTAAAGAGTTTATTCTTGGTAAATTTGTACTGTCTCCCTTTACGAAACGGGCTTCTATGGTAGTAGATAATAATATATTTATTACGTTAGCGAAAAATTAAAAGTTAAAATACGCTGATAATTAATTTACCAGTTGACACTGACACTTTTTATTTTACTTTACATAGCCGTATGACGTAATAACATGGCGGCTACTAGTTCATGCTGTAAAGAAAAATAATAAGAAAACTCAAAATTTTCTATTGATTATTATTAAAAATTGTTATGTTATTTTATGATCTAAAGCTAACATTTGCCGATTGATTTTTGCCTAAATTATTTCAATAATATATTTTCAGATTTTTTCTCTTACGGAATAAAATACCCTATTACTGATATAATTATGATAGTAGATGTAGGTAGATATGGCATCATTGTCGGCAACGAAATTGTTTTTTTTTTTAGCATTACATGATTTGCATAAAATTCAGTGTGGCATGAGTAAATGTTTGAACTAAAGAAGTCCTTCACATTTTCATGCTTGAAGTCTTCACTCAACGTAACGAGTTCTTTGATCCTTTAGCTATCGAGTGGTGTAATTACGTTACTTAGTTGCAACAGCAAACTGTAACCACCATTTCGTTATCATCAGCTTTCTGGATTGCCTCCAACTATCGAAGCAAATTCAGTGAAACCTGGTTAAGTGAGACCTGAAGGGACCTGCAAATTACTTGGTGGTAGATCTCCTTAGCAGGAGGTCGTCTAGATAGGTACCACCGTAGTACCAGTTATTCTGCCGCTAAGCAGTGGTGTGTGAGCATTGCTGTGTTCCGGTTTGAAGGGTACTGCAGCTAGCGAAATTACTGGGCTGTTGAGACTAACTATCAGAGTCTCAAAGTAATGAGCGTCATGGCAGTGATGCCATGGACTTTGTTTTGTTACTCAAAGTTCTGTGTATCGCTGCAATGGTCATGGATAAGCGTTATCTCTTACCATCAGGAGAGCGTCTAGGTGAAGAGCGTCTAGGTCGTCTCATTACTTAAAAAAAAAAATTAAAAAAAAAAACTGTCTCATTTACAGACGGTTCCATTAATAGAGGTCAGAATACAGGTTGTTTCATAACTGAAACAACCTGTATTCTGACAAGTAAACAAAAAAAACACAGTTATAGAGGTAACTATGACGAGAAAATCGAAGAACGAATTCCAGATATAGAGGGTTGCTTCGTCCCACTAACAGAAGTAATTCAGTGCGAAAGTGGTGGGACCTCAGCATCAGCTCCAGTTATGGAGGTTTCTCACTTATCCGGGTCCCACTTAACCAAGTTTTACAAGTTGTACACACAGCGCCATCTGACCCTAAACTAAGCAAAGCTTGTACTATGAAAGTCAGATAACTGATAGAATACTTAAATAGTTTTTTTTTTGTAAATACATACAGTAGGTACACCTAGACACAGAACAAACATTTTTTTATAACACAAAATGCTTGTCCTGTGTGGGAATCGAATTCACGCCCTTCAGCTCTTGGAGCAGACATACTACCAATGAACCAACAGGGTTGTCAAAACAGTATAGAAATTCGTATTTATACATGCGTTAAAATAAAAAATCAGGTAAATAAATGACGGAGTGCTCAGGTAACAAACATAAAAATCTAATTGAGAACCTTCTCCCCTTTCTTGGAATCGGTTACAAAAATCATGTAGAATTTAAAAAATACTACAGCGCGTTTTCTTTTTGTTAGTTTTAAATAAAAATACAATTTTACTCTAATTCGTTTTTTAATGGTACTGTTGTTTTCTTTTAATAATAAACATTCATTCAACATAATTCCTGCTCAAATGAAACCATGGCATGGTGTTTCATACCCAAACAAACTTAGTCGGTAGCTATAAGGTAAATACATCAGTATCGCTTACTGTGTACGTTTGTTTCCAAGGTTTCTTTGTATAACTGCAACACTGACCTTAAGAAAGTTCCTTGAATTGAAAGAAAAAGAAAGCTTCAAAACAGCTACTAGAACAACTTCAAATGTGTATGAAGGATTTTGTTATTTTTTTGGACTTCCTAAAGCTTCTTTTAAGAATAAGAAAGTTTAAAAAGGGGACAACTTCAAATTTGTATGAATATTTTTTTAGTTAAAATGTAATTATGTCTATTAACTATACAAGATTATAAACTTAGGGTGGTTTAAATCAAAAGGGAGTTTTGTAATCATCATTATAAACAACTTTTATTACAAACACAAGTCTGAAATCTCGATAAAATTTGTCTGTTCTATTGAAAATTACCTTGGCACTTGAAAATATGGAGCACTAGCTGCGGCTCGCGGTGTGGCCCACTACATTTTTTCGGAATAAAAAGTAGCCTATATTCTAATTCAGAGTCTCGGCTACCTCCATACCAAATTTCATTAAAATCCGTTCTGTAGTTTTCGCGTGAAAGAGTAACAAACATCCATCCATTTATCCAAACTTTCACATTTATAATATAATTGTGGGATTTCGTACATATTTAGAATAACATTCTAAATTTAAAACATATGACATTTGATTGTTCCAGTAACAATTGTTTTGTACATTCGGCTTTTAACTTGAAAACGGGTACAGCGAAAATCAGAGTAATTTCCGAATACGACATCCGACGTCGGATTAACGCGGCAGACATTGCTCATAATGTCAATGTCGTGTTTGGAGAGGATACGACTAACGAACGCACCGTGCGTTGTGTGATCTTCCGATTAGATGACAGAAAAGTATAGAAAACGAAGATAAATACTTTGATTGTATAAACGTATTTTACCCATTAAGAAAATCAGTACATAACAGCAGTTTTATATTTTAACCCCTTAATTTATACGCAGCCAGTTATTGTCATTTAAATTTCATTCAATAGACTAAAACAGTCATCATCACCATCATTATTTCAGCCGTAGGATGTCCACTGCTGGACATAGGCCTACCCCATTGATTTCCATAAAGACAGGTTGAAAGTGGCTCGCATCCAGCGCGTTGATGCGGTCTTTATTTCCACTACCACTTCAACTTGATAATCCGTTGGGCTATGTCGGTAACTATGATTCGTCTGCGGAGATCCTCATTTCACTAAAACAGTGCTTTATAGAAAAACCGTTCTAATAATTTATTTAGGAAGGAGAATTTATAAGGAAGGGCCGAATTATAAGCATGAGCAAGGGAAAGTAACATGTTGAAACACGACTTTTTGTGTTACTTCAAAAACTCCATCAAATCTTGCAGTACCACCAAGTAGTAGAATCATCTGCCGCCAATCGTAACGATGTGTTCCGGCAGCCTCACTCAAGAGCCTGTTCCATTTCAGGCTAAGCGTGTTTACCATCTTCAGCTAGGCGTTGGTGGCCAAACACCTAGCCTGTCATCATAAAAAAATAACAAAATCTTTTAGTAAAGTCGCCACTACTTTTACTAAAGCAATACTAGACTCGACCGTGCAATACTTTGTGTGACTTTGATTGTGACTTAGACTTATTTAACTTGATTTTTTAAGATATTCGTGAAAGTACCCAAATACTTGACGGTTGTAAATGCAAAAACTGCGACGCCAAAAACGTAGAAGAAACGAAGAATATCCAGTATTATATTATCTGTGACTATTCACCTCTCTAAAGGTCATGCGAGGCATTTTTTTAATTGGCTTTGTACTTTGTACATTTGCATGTGGCCAGTGTTTATGAGATATAGTATACAGCAATCAAAATCATCCGCTCATATCTCGATGGTTCGATATATCTAGTCCGATTGAATTTGCTAGCGGATACCATTAATGGTAGGAAATGCATGAACTGTTGATATAGGTCAGGTATCAACTACTGATATGCGAATTTTAGCAATTTTAGAATTAATTACATTAGTCAATAGCACATGCAAATGACTGTTCATTCCAATTAGTTTTCATAAAGTGTTTAAGCTTATAAAATGCATTTATAAGCTTCTCGGTGTGCCGTTCTAAAAGTAGACGGCCTGGATTAACACATAAGCTATTTTTCCCCTGATAAACGTGGCTAAATATACGTACTACGTAATTTAGGTAAACAATGTATAATTTTTGGTTATTTTTCTTATTAGTGTTACATCTCCCATATACTTCTTATTACCTATCGTGTTTTCTATTCTTGGTTGCATGGAAGAGATCGCTCTTAGCGATAAAGCTGCCACTTGTGGCACAAGCTCATAAGATTCTTTTGTTCTCTGTACTTTTGTTTCTGTTTTTAGTAGACACAATAAAGAATTTCTATCTATCTAAATATGCAGGGCTCAGCTAAACAAAAAGGCTAGTAGTATGCTTTATTGAAATAAAATCTACATCTATCTACACTAATAATAATTTATAATTTATTAACAATTAATAATCTACACTAATAAAGTTGTAATCTAGTCTATTTTAATATTATAAAAAGGAAAGATTTGTTTTTTTGGATTTTTGTGTGTTTGTAACGAACTGACCGATTTATTGGACCGATTTCAAAAAGTCTTTTACTATTAGAATGCTACATTCTCCCTGAGTAACATAAGCTATATTTATTCATAGAATTTAATACAAAAATAAATGTCTACTCGTGCGAAGCCGGGACGTACCGCTAGTCTATACTATTATCAAGAAATATTTTATTATTTGTATTGAATAGGCTCCGAAACTACAAAACCGATTTCAAAAATTATTTCACCGTTGGGATCTACACTATCCCCGGATGACATAGGCTACTTTTTATCCTTGTTTTCCCACGGGAATGGAAACTACGCGGGTGAAACTGCGAGGCGTCCGCTAGTACTTTATAAATATGACAATTACTTTATTATGTACACTACAAAAGTATGTAAACTTAGATACAGAGAATCACCGCCCTTTGAGTCAAACTCGACATCAAAGACGTAATGGAATAGGTGTGTTTGTAAGACTCGCACAAAGTGACTTTCCCCTCTACTGTTTCAGCAAAATTGTAGAAATGCAGCTCTCTACTAAACGACGTCTAAAGAAGCGTTTGACTAAACTTTACATTAACACTCGTTCGCATCAACAACTTTAGTATTCTTAAACTCTTTATTTAAATACAAAAGTTTCGTTATTGCTCCAAATCACTTAATAATGAAAGTTATTCCTTCAAATCACTTTGGAATACAGATGTTCACTACTGCTTCTTCACTGAAGCGGTAGTGTGAAAACATTACTGTATTCTGGTGTAAAGGGTACTTGCAGCAGGAAATTACAGGGCTGCTAAGACCAACCATCCAGCCTCAAAGTAATGAGCGCCAAAGCAGCGATGCCCTGGACTTTGTTTTGCTACTCAAAATTCAGTGTATTGCTGCAATGGTCATGAACAATTGAACATGCGTTGTCTCTTACCATCGGGAAAGCGTCTCGTTGATCTCATTAATTTAACTTTAAAATAAACTTGATTTTTTATTAAATATTTGAAGTTATCGAAACACTGGAAAATGTACAAAATGGTACACAAAAAGCAAAGAAAAAGAAAAGTATGTATTGTATTTTCCGTTTTAACATCAAAATAAAGCAATTTCATAGTAATAATAATTGTAAGATCGGCCATGGTGATGGGTCGCTGTATAAAATTGGTCCCATAGCGATTTGTCAAAAGGGGCACGATACAAGTTAATTTGTTTGTTTACATTACAGCAACAAATTTACATCATGTTTGCATCGCAATTTTGTGTTACTGAGAGCTTTACGTAACATCAATGAGATAAGATATACTCGTACAAAAATATGATTAGATAGAAAATATTACTTTTTTACTTACATAATATGAAACGAGAGATTTGTGTGAGATTAATTTTCTAAAAATGAAACATTTGCTATATAATATTATCTATACTATTATAAAGAGAAAAGATTTGATTCTTTGTTTGTATTGAATAGGCTCTCAAGTTTTGTTTTCCCGTGCGAAGCCGAGGTGAGCTGCTAGTATTATATAAATGTTGGCAGTCTTGTTGGGAGATTATCTGGTTTCGAATCTGGAGGTGATGGGTTCGAATCCCTGGCACGCACCTCTATTTTTTCTAAGATATGTGCGTATTGATACTGACTTCAAACGTGAAAGAAACCTACATGACCAAAAATTAAAAAAAAAAGTTCTCAAAAGTGAGTGAAGTCTACTCACCAGCATTTAGCCATTTTGGATACCGTTAATAAAAGACTCACACCCTTGCAGTGGGATAGTTCATGAAACCAAGGCTTATCCGGATACATTTAGGTAATTTATGTATGTATTTACAAAAAAAAAAAGTATTTATGTATTCTATCAGTTATTTGACTTCCATCATACAAGCTTTGCTTTGCATGAATCAGATGATGTTGTTTGTTCCTACGATATTTATAAATTTATTTATGTTAAAGACTATAATAATTCCCCTAAATATAATTTTCTTCACGATCTTTTTCTTTCGCCGTTTTAAGCTAGCGTAAATACGCACATAACTTAGAAAAGACAAAACTATAATTATATCTTAAAATGTCTCACAACTTAAATGTAAGTAAAAAGCACATTTGAGGCGTAATCCTCATTTGAATATTCAGCAAATTATTTTATGAACACGTAATAATTTCTCATACACATAACTATCAATTTAGTCATTTTTACGTAAAATGTGGATCAACTTAAATATTGGTTTTATTAGTAATACCAATAAAATTTAAAATATTTGGATTACATGCCTACTGTAATCAGTGAGTCACGTTTATTATGATTCACTATTGACTTACGAACGATACAGTAGCCGATGAAAAAATACGAAATACCACGCATTGTTTTTCAATAAATATCTCGTACAATTGCCATGACTAAAGTTAATGTTACGTTGTGCTTTTTCAGTCTGTATTTTCAGGTGATAATTTACGACGCAATTGTAAATTGTTTGTGACACTTTAAGTGCCTCAAATCGGTATCTGGTTCAAAGATTTCTTCGCTTTCACAATAATGTAAGCATTCACATTTGATATAAACAGTTGAAAATATAAGTATGGGAATACTTTGGAGATGGCTACGATAAATATTAGATTTTATTTTTAAAGATAATAAATAAATAAATATCTTAGGACATTACACATAGCCATCTGACCCCAAACTAAGCAAAGCTTGTACTATGAAGGTCAGATAACTGATAGAATACTTAAATACTTTTTTTAAACATAATATAAGTCACGTGTTTATTTTGGCTAAATAGTAAAATTGTTTTTTATGGACAATCATCAGACAAGTGAGCTGTTATAAAAATGACAAGATAAAAAAAATAGAAATCTGCGTAGCTAGAAATTGAAACGGAGAAAAAACTTAAATCCAAATAGCAGACAAATTACTTAAATATATTAGAAAAAATGTACCAATATTTAAATTATTGTTGTATAGAAAATGAGTGAATGCTTCTTTATCCTAAAATTACGCTTAGCAAGGGCTTAGCTTAACTACACGCACACTAATATCTTGACGCATTTGTAAGCGTGTAGTCAGCGTGTACAATTGAAAATTGTAGGACTAAGAAGTCTTCAACCATTTTTTACGGAACATTATATCTGTACTACTCATTTCTAATGTGTGGTTTCATAGAATAATTAAAATAAAGTAAATAATTATGTCGTTGAACTACGTCTTAATATTAAATTCTCAGAAATCATACGCCTATGTGCTCAACTCGTCCATTTGGGATGACAGTGTGACATCTCAAAACAATAATTTTACCGAAAACGGCTTTTAAACTTTTAAATGAGCATAGCTCTTAAACTGTTGTCAAGATAGCTTTATTATTTATTAGCGGACGTCTCGCGGTTTCACCCGCGTTGTTCCCGTTCCCGTGGGAATACAGGGATAAAAAGCCTATGTCACCCGGAGATAGTGTAGCTTTCCAACGGTGAAAGAATTTTTCTAAATTTCGAAATCGGTCTTGTAGTTTTGGAGCCTATACAATACAAACAAACAACCAAAAAATCAAGTCTTTCCACTTTATAATAGTATAGATGAAGTGATGAGAGTATAATATTGAAATGAAATATCAAAAAGAAAAAACACGCTTAGAAGTAAATTAACTTCATTAAAGATATTGTAAAAAACTTATTACGTTGTTCCAAAAAATAAGTATGTTTACAAGGTGGTAAGTTTTGTTGTCACGTTGAAGATGATGTGGAAATTGACATTTAATACGCGATATCCTCAAGATGTCACGTTTTTCATGAAAACCGAGAGCACTTCACACCTCGAAGCTTAGGTGACAACTGAACTGTCACTGTGTCGAAGCCAATTAGATCACCACAAGAGACACCGCTACACCGGTGTACTGTATGTATTATAAGTATGTATTTACAAAAAAAAAAAGTATTTAAGTATTCTATCAGTTATCTGTCTTCCATAGCACAAGCTCTGCTTAGTTTGGGGTCAGATGGCGCTGTGTGTAATGTCCTGCGATATTTATTTATTTATTTATTTATTTATATCGTTATATTTTGTCTTTTCTTTATTGTTTATTGTAGAAAAAATATCCCGTTTCTGGAAATAGCGCGAAATCGTGATTCAGAATATCAGTAAAACGAAAAATCGTATAATTCGAGATGTCACACTGTCGTCGCAAGTGGACGAACTACTCATGTCAAGTAATAATAAATAATTAATGAGTAACGAATTGTTATTATTCGCTCTAATATTGGTAACTTGAAGGGTGTGGGTTAAATTCCCAACCAGAAAGAAGATGGTAAAATTCATAAGATGGTAAACCACACCTAGTCTGGAATGGAACTGGCTCTCAAGTGAGGCTGCCGGAACACACCGTTAGATACATGGCGGCAGATTTTCGTTTTGAGGGTGGTAGATAGCTAGCCGAGTACTAGAAAGTACTCTACCACCATGCTATGGTTCCCTCACGATGTTTTTCTTTTAACCGCAGCTCAAGCTCATTGTTGGGGGTTGAACCCACGTTGGGGGTCAGCATGCGAAACGACTACGCTAACCCCTGAGCTATCAACGCTACTAAAAACAACAGGGCTGATTCGGATTCATTAATAAAGTTAATGTTTAAAATAAAACAGAAAATTGTTCATCTTTTTCTGTCTGCATAATTTTATTAAGATGCTTTATTTGAGGGATAAACTTTTACGGCTTGATCATTTTCTTTCAGTGTAACATCAATAATTTCTCAAAGGTTTTACATCAAGCCCGTAAAATTTCGTGCTCAAACAAGATTCTAACTATGTTTTGAATCGGCCTAACAAATATTTTAATCAAAGTTTTTAGAGAATTCATTAACAAATATAACACAATATTTTGATACAGCACCATAGTTTAGCCGAAAACTAACCATATATTTTATAAAAAGAAACTTATGGTATACATACAGATACACAGAACGACCACTGAAGTTTTTTTTTATGTAAACGTTTATTACGTTTACATAAAACCAACGAAGCGCTCTCCCGATGGTAAGAGGTAACGCATGCCCATGACAATTGCAGATGATGATGCACAGAACCTTGAATAGCAAAACAAAGAAGTAAGTAAGTTAAAATAAATAAAATTAAAAATAAATCTTACAGGACATTACACACAGCGCCATCTGACCCCAAACTAGGCAAAGCTTGTTTAGTACAAGCTATTGAAGTCAGATAACTTATAAAATACTTTTTTTTTGTAAATACATTAATAATTATAATATAATTTTTGTTTAAATTACAAAGTTTATCCTGGGTGGGAATCGAATCCACGCTCTTCAGCTCTTGAAGCAGACATTCTACCAATGAACCAACAGGACTGTCAAGTTATCCTTATAATGAGGGTTACCCTCATCCACTTTCATTATACGAACCGCTAAGTAGTTGTAGTTGCTGCTCGAGTTTACTTCTCCGATAGATGCAATCTAAATAAATAAATATCGTTGGAGTATACACACAGCACCATCTGGCCCCAAACTAAGCAGAGCTTGTGTGATGGAAGTCAGATAACTGATAGAATACATAAATACTTTTTTTTTGTAAATACATACTTATAATACATACAGAACAACCCAGACACAGAACAAACATTTGTTTATTCACAAAATGTTTGCCCTGAGTGGGAATCGAACCCACGCATGGTAGTATACCTGCCTTTAGAGCTGTACTAAAGGCAGGTATACTACCAATGAGCCAACGGGGCTGTCAATCTGGGTGCTTGTATGTCGTAAGTAAATCAATTTCTTACAGGCAAGCGTGCTTTATTTTCGACCGCAGAGGGAGGCTAGATAGCGGTCAGACGCGAGCCCAATTGATAACAAAAAAGGTTTTGGTTAAACGTTAGTCTATTTAGAATAATCTATGTGTTGCTGTGGACACAGCTGCGTGTACACTGTACATGAACATGTGTCCCTGTTTTAATACTTTTGTAGCTATGATAGCAGCTCCAAGAATGAGCTTGAGCTGCCGGTGAAGGAAAACATCGTGAGGAAATCATAGCATGGTGGTGGGGCACTTTTTGTACTCGGCTGGCTAGCTACCACCCTCGAGTCGAAAATCTGCGTTAAGCACCTAACGTTGTCTTCCGACAACCTTACTTGAGAGCCAATTCTATTCCAGGCTTGGTGTGCTTACCATCTTCGACCACACCGTCACTTCAACATCAGGTGTGGTCAAACACCTAGCCTGTTGACCATAGTAAAATACTATGAAACCCTTCAGATTTCCATGCTTGATGTCTCTGAAGTTATTATTTTAATTTTAATTTCACAATTAAATGTCAGATGTAGATGTATGCACTATGCAGTATGTAACTGCAATACCAAACTGTATCTTACGAGTTTGTAATCACAAGTTTTTTTATGTAAAAAGTAATGAGACGTACGAGTCGCTCTCGTGATGGGAAGAGATAACGCCTGTCCATGACCATTGCAACGATAAACAGAACTATGAGTAGCAATACAAAGTCAAGGGCATCGTTGCTTTGGCGCTAATTACTTTGAGGTATTAGATGGATAGTCTCAATCTCAACAGCCCAGTAATTTCGCTAGCTACAGTACCCTTCAAACCGGCACACAGTATTCTTTACACACTACTGCTAGGCGGCACAATATCTGGTAGCGGTGGTATCTTCCTAGACAGTTTGTTGCTAAGGAGATCTACCACCAAGTGGAATATGGCAGCAAATTTAAAGATGTATTCACGTAGTTATTATTTTAAGTTATTTTATTTTAGGTCAAATCTTGTGTGTTTATTATATCTGAGTGACATAGACTATATTTATATTATTAAATGTCAATTATATAATCAAAAAAAAAAAAAAAAAACACGTAAACATGTAATCCGCATGATTGAAACTGTGTAGGATTTGCGTTGGACAGGCAGTTCATTAACAAGCTAGCCAATTTGTACGGATTTTCTATTTGGTTTCATGGAATTAAGGAATGGGGCAAATATGAACTTGAGCATGTAGTTCTTGCTATGGACAGTCGTAAATGTTTATGTCGCTTAATTGATTGGTAAGAAAAAAAAAACAAAAAAGCATGAGACAATGAAATCTTTTCGCCAATTACGATTTTATGTGCCCACCCACGCAGAATCTTTCCAGCCGTAGCTATTACTAAATCGTTTCTTTTTTCAAATCAGTACATGTCATCGATGACAAAATTGTTTTATTAGTAGTATTTTTTTTTATTTGAACAATTAAAATAAAATGATGGCAATGTTGAATGAATTCATCATAACTGATAAGGTCACAACTATTACCAATTTGGTACGGACATTAAGAATTTTATTAACTTTTATTAGCTTTGAATACTAATTGATATCTAGATTGGATGTACCTAAACTTGAGGAATAAAATAGAGTAATAAAATGCTTATTTCTATCTTAACATGGGTTTATGTCTTATTGACATTTTTTGTGGTTCTATTATTAACACAAACAGATCCATTTTGTGTAGCGGCGCAAAACGCCTTCGTTTGCGGTGAGTGCAAAAAAAACCTGCAATAGAAGCTAAATTCATAGACGCCACAATAGCAGCTACCACAAGCCTACATAATAAAAAAAAATGTAAATATACATAATTATAAATCTCGTGTCATGGTGTTTGTGGTCGCACTCCTCCGAAAGGGCTCGAACGATTTTTATTAAAAAAAAATTAAGTATATTTTGTAAGGCATGAGAATAGGTCGTAAAGTTTCATACCGCTAGGTGACAAAAAAGACGTGGGCGTAAGCTAGTATTTTCATAGTTTTGTTAAGAAAATGTAAAATTAATATCTGTATCTTTTTATTTGTGTGTGTTGTTTGTAAAAATCTGTTGTTGTGTCTAGTGTTTTGTAGGGGAAAAATAAATGTTTTACTTTCTTTCTTTTATAAATTTTTATAATGACTAGAGGACGCCTCGCGGTTTCATCCGCGTAGTTCCCGTCCCGTGGGAATACAGGGATAAAAAGTAGCCTATGTCACCCGGAGATAGTGTAGCTTCCCAACGGTGAAAAAATTTTTGAAATCGGTCCAGTACTTTCGGAGCCTTTGTAATATAAATAAATAAACAAATAATCAAATCTTTCCTCTTTATAATAGTGTAGATATAGATATGTCAATGTATAAATTTGGTAACAAAAAGAACTAAAGCGAATAGTTTTGTATTGACGCGTTAGTTACAAAGTTATAAAAACCGGAGTAAATAAAAATTGTAATACTCATTTCGAAGTTTGCTGGCAGCAGCTGGAACAGAAAGTACAATTGCAAAACTTTTCAAGAATGATTGCTAAAGTTAGTGTAGAATAAAGACGAATAGCCAAATTTCGTAAAAAAAAAAATATCTGTAGTACCAAAATGATGACCCGTTCAATCTGTTGCAACACTGGAAAATAGAAGAATTGTTATAATTTTCGTGCGCTACGTACGCATGTTTGTTGTTTTTATTTTATGTAGGTTTTTATTCTACTATTTCAATTAGTTAATTACGTATTTGTTTTAAGGTCACTCCTAATGCCAGAAAAATGCGAAAAGGGTACACTCTTTGATATTAAGAAACATAAAATTAAATATTAAAAAAAAAACATGGAGTATGGGTATAATCCTAAAAAAGTACAAAAGCTGGAAAGAGGCTGGAGTTTTTCACAAAAAAAAACTACAAATGGCGCAGAAAAAAACCTATTCAAATACTCGAAAACATCTGCGACGATGACTCACATTATTTTTATGAATAAAATAGCTAAGCATGTTTTAATAAAGTCACCAACCACTTTTTTAATTTGATGTAAAAGTTTTAAGTAATGAAATAAAACTCGAATTTCAAATAATGCAATTGTCATGCAATTCTCCACTTTATACTGATCTTGTTTCTTTGCACTAGAGCGGGTGGAATCTGACATTTTTTTCAGGCATTAGGCACGCTCTTAATCTTACTATTCTTATATCTAGTATCTATATAGTCACTTTTATGCTTTACATGCCCCACACTGAAGATGGTTTCATATAATTGAAGTTGGGTTTACGACGTCAGAGCTTTATGTCGTCTCCGTGACTGATAACGTATTCCTCATTGTAGCTAACTTTGTAAAAGTTAGTTTTTGTCCTAGTCACTGTTATAGTACGGTTCAACCCGCTACACATGAATAGATATATAAATTACTAATTGGTAGATATCTGAAGACATTTCACACACGCCCCAAACTAAGCAAAGCTTGTACCATGGCAACCAGATAACAGATTTAAAAATGTTATACATAATTATGAGTTTTTTTATACATATTACTCAGTTGTAGGTACTTCAAAACAACTAAAGTTGTCTGGAAGAGATCGCTTTTAGCGATAAGGTCGCCAGTTGATACACCTATATTTAAGTTTATTTCTTCTGTTTTTTGTATTTTAGTGTGTGCAATAAAGTGTTATCAATCAAACCCTGCAATGGTATAGCGATAGTACTACTAAGTACGAGTTCATCTAAAATACTTTTTTTACTAATAAATTCGTATCTACAAAAATATACAACGTAACGCAATAAAACAATTACAATTTTTTAAAACTTTTCAAATTCATTTTCATGCTTAATTTCATTGATTAAAAAAATTCTATTGATAATAAATTATATATTTTAAGTTTGAACCAAAGTAAGTAAATTCAAATTGTGTCTCGATTATCTTCTCTAGATTTGATGACTTCATTTATCTTTTCGATTTGTTGATAAAGTGAAGGTAGAACAAGAAAACAAAAGCTAAAACGCACGATTTGGATACAGCGATCGAGTAGCCAAACCACGATCCAATTTCAAAACCGCCCATTACCGAAGCTAAAAGTAGCGTGTGTGTCTTGACCCTTAGTATTGCAGCAAGATTTATATGCGTACGTCAAAGATATAAAACATTCCAAATTCACAATCGGTGCTGCAAATTTGTCGTAGCCACGGCAAATCGATTAGTAGCTTACCTCACACTAGCGTGATCTCCATTCATGGAACATCACTACGGATGGACGTCTATTGACTAAGACAAGACGAAGGTCTCTATTAGGTAAAAAAGAGATTACGTCACATAAATGTAATTGTAGTCAATAATGAGAAACAAGTTTACCTACTTTTAGTAAGCCAGACAACATCAACAATTTATTATGACATTTTTATTTTTCAAGAATGTAGCAGTCTGCACTTTTAGTACGTCCTTATTTTGTCGATCCCTTATCAAATCAAAATCAATAACGCTTCGTGAAATTTCACGAAACTCACTCATACTCTACGAAAAATTTGCTATTTGGTAAAATTGAATTTATACGGGCAATCAAGACGTTTTGTCAAAAAAAAAACTCAAGGTTTTTGTTGATTCAAAAATACTGTCGCGTTTCGTGTTTTTATTAAAACGTCGAAGAGTTTCGGAACATTATGTAGAAAATTCATATCGCTGCATTATATTGTTTTCCAAATATTGCATTTTCATAGCTTTTATTTCATAAATTGTAATGTTTTAATTATGAAGTGTCGGATTATATTCACTAATTGGTACTGGCATAATGCTAATCAAATGGTTTCGTACAACCATTTTAAGCTGCAGCGGCGTCTTTGTTTAGTATCTAATGGTCTAGTCTCAGTAAATTGATTTTATTAGTTCGGTTGATCGAACTTCAAACTAGAAGTTTGAAACTAAACTTTTGTAGCGATGATAGCTCAGTGGTTAGCGCGGTAGGTTCGCATGCCAAAGGGCGTGGGTTCAACCCCCAACAATGAGCTTGAGCTGCCGGTGAAGGAAAACATCGTGAGGAAACCAAAGCATGGTGGTAGGGTACTTTAGTACTCGGCTGGCTAGCTACCACCCTCAAGTTGAAAATCTGCCGCCAAGCATCTAACGGTGTGTTCCGGCAGCCTCACTTGAGAGCCAGTTGCATTCCAGGCTAGGTGTGCTTTACCATCTTCGGCCACACCTTCACTTGACATCAGGTGAGCTGTGGTCAAACAACTAGCCTGTCAACTATTAAAAAAAAAAAAAAAAATACAGTGGATTTGTTCAGGTTGGCACAAAGCCCCGAGCTGTCGATGTTAGCTTAAGCAACTAGCGATCCATCCCAACTTCGTACGGGTTCATTTTATTTTGGTGACTTGATTGCAAAACATCTACTTATACAAATTTTAATTGGGATGTATCGTATAACCGACAGTAAAAATTAAAAAAAAAATTTACACTAAGAATTGCGATATAATCTAAGAAGCAAGCTGAAAAAGACACTGGCACGGAAACATACAGCCTTTATAACTACACATACCAACTAATACATAAATAACACGTTATAATATACATCTTCATGCAGAAGTTGCATTATAGACCTAAGCCTCGCACTCGTCATTCTCCAATCTTTTCTCACCCTGATCTTTCTCATCGACGCTGGACCACAGAGCTTGGTGAATAAGTCCCTCCATCTTTTTATGTCTTCCAGCATTTCTCTAACCAACAACAGAGATCCATTCAGTGAATCTTTTAGCTTCTAGATGTGTCCTGCCAATTAAAGTATTCAAAAATTTCCTAGCTAATACAAAGGTATCTTGATAAGTCTACCGTCAAGCACATGCTTTAGTCCACATGAGTTTGGGATAGGGACGAGGATACTTGCAATAGTGAATATATGATTCTCCACAAGCAGACTAGAGCTGTAAGTGGAATTATCTCCAAGTGTTCAAGCACGAGGCAACATCACAAAGGATTGAAAACTCAATCAAAAGACGCCATCTATTGACTCGACGCTTTACTATTACGAAGTGGCCAACCTAAAGTTCAAATAGCACGAAACACTCTCAGAAAGTGGCGCCATCCAGTCCCTCCACATCACACTAAAAAGTAACCTGATTCACAGTAACACCGTTTTTTATTTAGGATAATGTATCTGTTTTAGTACCTATTATGCTATCTGTGATGTAGGTTAGTCTACACTATGATAAAGCCCTCATTTAAAACACTTATCGAACTCTGCTGATTTCATTACATCGCTCTCTTGTACCCGCATTTTCTTTATCAATGAACTAGATAGCAATTTTGTTCCGATTTTAAACTAGATTTTACTGTTTGACTTAAATGCGCTTTGGCACGGCAATCTGATAAAATATCTCAAAAGGAACAAAATAATCCAACACATTTTTTTAAATAATAATGTGGCTTCCCCATTTCGTCAGATGTAAAGCGAAGATGCAAATAGAGCTCTCTTGCTTAATAGAAACCAGTTCATTCGCAACTCGACGACACCCTAATTGAAAAGTCTAGCTAAAAAAGAAATAATAAAAGCAAGCCTCCTTGAGCACAAAATACTTGTTTTTAATTGTCAGTTGTCACAATGGTCTCGCATATAAATGTTTTATTGCAAATCTCAATTATAAATCAGACTTGGTAAAATAATGTTATTTAAATAGTAGTTCATAAAGGTTTGTTCGTGCCTAGCCCTAGTGTTGAAGTTAATATGTCGCCAGAAGGCCACCGATATAACTTTTGTTTTTATAGACATATAAAACAACCGAATGGGACCTACAATATAAACCTTATCATCCACTCACGGTCATCTATCTGAAGACTAATCGGAACATTATGATGATAAGTGATCGTTTGAAAAAGTTTATGTAAACTAAAATTATAGAACTACATTTCATTGTTAAAGCTAAGAATTTATTTCATAAAAAAAACTTCATAAACAGGTTTTGTTCTTAGGATTTTAGAATAATTTTCATAGTATTTAATTTTATAGCCGTTGCATCGTAACTTGCTTTATAAGAACCATTATTAATAACAGCCCACACTTTAGCTAAAAGCTCTTTGTATATAACACAATCTTCATTAAGATTTTAAAGTGTTAAATAAATGGCATTAAAATAATCCATGAGCGATAAAAATGAGGCTACAAATTTAAATATGAGCAAGTTAAATATTTGAAATGTAAGTATGAATAACGATGACTGTAACATTACGGTTAATACAATAGAGTCTCATTAATCCGATATTTCAGTAGTCCGATACGTCCAATAATCCGGCACTCTACGCTTACGCTTTATTGATTCGAAAAGAGTAGAAAAGCAACTGCGATTACAGGCTTATGCAGCATTAAGTTTAAAACGGAAATTGCGTTAATCAGTTATTCATGAAACAATGTTTCTTATTTAAGTAATTAATTTCCCTTTTATGTAAGTAAACAGTACAAATAACGCTGGAGAAAAATAAAACAAATTCAAAGTTATCCGCAAGCTAGAGGTAACAAACCAAACGAAACGCTATATCTACTTAGTAGAAAGTTGGTTAATTTGTTCAGAAAAGTTTCCGTGCTTCCGCTAAGTAAGTAACTACGAGTAATTAAATGGCACACTACTACAAATGGCCACAAAGTTTGTGGAACTCATGTTTCACACAAAGCAAAAATACTTATTGTTTGTATATTTACATTAATGCATACTTTCCTATGAAAATTAGGTAGGTACTTGAGAAAGCGCCTCAATTTTTTGCCCTTCTATAATAAATAATCTTTGGATCGACGTAATTTTTTACATTCATGTAGTTCAAAGATTTTAAAAATAATAAACGACATATTTACTACGTTTTTTTGCAACTACTGATATTTTATTTAAGCGGCTTAAATACTCGTTTTGTAGAAAATTAGAATAGTACCTAGCATACTAATCAGCGAGAATTA
Source organism: Biston betularia (assembly GCA_905404145.2). NCBI lineage: Eukaryota > Metazoa > Arthropoda > Insecta > Lepidoptera > Geometridae > Biston > Biston betularia. The sequence goes on from FR989877.1 coordinate 7,237,434, forward strand.
CGTGGTTTGTGTGAAAAAAAGCAGTTTCCATTTATTTCAGTGGCCGCCAGGAACGCTGAACTTTACGTAAATCTTTATCACTGTTGTAACTGAAACGACTGTTAGGCGGAAAGAAACTAAATATATACCTTGAACACCCAAAATAAACCTCCGCAAAGTAACTATTATATCTAAATCCCTCTTATTGATATGCACTTAGGTAGGTACTTACTATACGTGTTATTTTCTTTAACTGATTAGTGTTATCTATGCGAAATATTACTTAAAATCTAAATCTAAAATCCGACATAAACTTAAAATGAACTTCCGCAAAGTAACACCTGTATCAATCAATTACCTTTAAATTGTATTTATTCCTTATTTATCGTACAATTATATATATATAATCTACATTCTACACCAATTATAAAGAGGAAAGATTTGATTTTTTGTTTGTTTGTATTGAATAGGCTCTGAAACTACTGGACCGATCTGAATAATTCTTTCATCATTAGAGTGCTACATTATCACTGAGTAACATAGGCTATATTGTCAATTGAGTTTCGTTTACTCGTGCGAAGCCGGGACGAACCGCTAGTACTATTTAAAACAGCAGTTTTGAATCCAATCTTAAATATTTTCATTGTATTTTTGAGCCTTGTAATTTCTCTTCCTCCTTTGATAGATAAACAATGAAACGAGGTAAGTGTTCCGAATACATGTTATAACCTGGGTATTTCAGGACTAAATGGGTTTATTTTAGGTAACTCGCCTTAATCTTGGTGGTAGATCTCCTTAGCAGGAGGTCGTCTAGATAGGTACCACCGCAGTACCAGTCATTCTGCCGCTAAGCAGTAGTACGTAAACATTACTGAGTTACGGTTTGAAGGGTGCTGCAGCTAGCGAAATTACAGGGCTGTTGAGACAAACCATCGAAAGTCTCAAAGTAATGAGCGCCAAAGCAGTGATGCCCTGGACTTTGTTTTGTTACTCAAAGTTCTGTGTATCGCTGCAATGGTCGTGGACAGGCGTTATCTCTCACCATCAGGAGAGCGTCTGGTTCGTCTCATTACATTTTTACATTAAAAAAAAAAAATCTTACATGACATCAGACAAGATGGCATTCAAACGTGAACCTTCAATACAAATATCTTATTGAGAACACCAGTTACAGGTCATTATAACAGATCCAAAGACGAGTAAAAACGTTTACCATATAAATTTTAAGAAATAATAAAAAAAAATACATTTGTAAATGAAATAAGATGAATGATAACGACTAAAATTTGTTCAGTAAAAACTAGATGTAACCAGTTACAAGCATTTAGATTACAAAGAGCTATTGAATATTAATGTAGTTTTCCAATGTATAGGATTCTTCGAACAAACATTTTCAACACCAGTTAATATTATCTTAACGACCTTGGCAGTGTTTCGGCGTCTGTTTAAATAAAGAACAGACACATAAAGCATGGATAACTCCAGGTAAAATGGAAACAATCTAGCTCTTGATAGGAAGCGACCAGAATAATACGAGCGAAACAAAAAAAAATTACTGAAGAAACTTCTAATAGCTAGTTAAACGTAATATTACGTCAAAAAACAAAATAAATTTATTTTTTTCTTTTACTTCTGCAAGATTTCTGACGACTACGATAGCTCAGTGGTTAGCGTGGTCGCTTCACACGCCAACAATGAGCTTGAGGAAAGGAGCGATGAACGTAAATATCGTGAGGAAACCATAGCATGGTGGTAGAACACTTTCTTGTACTCCACTGGCAAGCTACCACCTCAAGTCACGGTGTGTACCGACAGCTTTTCTTGAGAGCTAGTTGGCCTTGATCATCGTCGCAGATTTACTAGCTTGTCGGTGTTCTACCATTTCAGAGTGTGTATACTTGAACTGCACAATTTGGTTCCCTCGGAATCTTTCTACTACTATGACTAGACAAATACGACCAAAACATTATCCGTAGATTGTGAATCATGGATGTTCCCAATGTACGCACAAAACGTTTTGATTCCATATCTTTCATTCGCACAGCTAGGTTGTGGAACTCTGCCGGAGTCTGTGTTACCTGTTAGATACAATATGGGTGTCTTCAAATCTAGCTTTATTCTAGGTAAGCGTGTTCCATCTTAGACCACACTACGACTAAAAATCAGACAGAGTGTAGTCAAAGGCGAACCTATTTTGAATAATAAAATATTTAACTTATAGATCGGGTATGTCGCGAGCTCTTATAAAGAAATGAAATCTGCCATAAATTCGTGGATGTTGTACATCTACAATTCTTACTCTGTGCTAGTGGTTAAGTATTTACAACACTGGCGATTGTTTACGATAATTTGGGATATTTGCCAAACACTTGGTCCTGATAGTGGATATTGGCCTCAACAATTTAACAAAATTATTATATGTATACAATTGTGAGATTGTAACTTTCCAATTACGTATGTATATTATTGGATGCATGTGCTTTTCAGTAACTATAATTAGATAAATGAGAAAATTTGTTTACATTTTTTGGTTGTTGTCAAAATTTAAGAAAGAAAAGCAATAGTAGATTGTGTCATTAGGGACCAAAATAATGTTTTGAGGGCGAGAGCGATTGTTTGAATCCAGAGCGAAGTAAAGGATTCTAGAGTAGTATCCTAAGCGTAGCGAGGGATTCAAAGTACATCGCTCGAGGTTAAATAATTTTGATGCCATGTAGCATACGCTACTTTTCATCCCCCTCTATGAGAAAAACATATTTTTCTCTCGATTTGCTTGGTAGTGAATTGTTTACAACAGTTTCTACGTTTAATTTTACACTTTCTTGTGTTAATATTTCACTTTTACTGCTAGGACTTACATTTTATCAAATTTTTGTGAATTAAATTAAAATTGTCTGTAGTACATATTTTGATAAAGAGTGATAAAAAAACGAATAAATATCCCGCGTATTTGTTTTAAATGTAGTTTAACAATGCCGCGTCGGCAGGCACGCTATTTATTACCGGCCAGTACTTTATCGAAGCGCATTGCGTTCAAACTTTTTAAATTAAGTAGTGTTCCGAATTCAAAAGTCATTTCGTCACTGTTAAGTGCCTGGGGGAGTTTTGGCGGGAACGTGGGAAGAGTCGTGTCGCTCCGTTGTATTTTTTTCTAAAACTAGTGTTTTGTCGAGTGTTTATGCATAAAAGTGGTGGTGTTTTATTCATAAAGTGCCGAATTATAAGCGCGAGTGTGGGAAAATGATATAATGTGGTGAAACATGAGTTTTCGTGTTGCTTCCAAAACTCCATCGAAGCTTTGTAGTAAAATTGCCACTACTTTACTAAAGCATGACTGGAATTAACTGACACAAACTTGGACTTGACAAAGACGACTTTGACTAAAACTAGCTACGATGGCACTTATTTAACTTTTGAAACTTGAAAATATATAATTACTTGACACTGGCAAATGCTAAAACGCGACGCCAAAACCAAAGAAAAAAAAAAGTGCCTGGGAGTTTTGGCGGGAACGCGGAAAGAGTCGTGTCGCCCTATTGTATTTATTTCCAAAACTAGTGTTTTGTCGAGTGTTTATGCATAAAAATGGTGGTGTATTATTCATAAAGTGCCGAATCACAAGCGCGAGTGTGGGAAAATGATATATTGTGGTGAAACATGACTTTTCGTGTTGCTTCCAAAAATCCATCGAAGCTTTATAGTAAAGTCACCACTGCTTTACTAAAGCATGACTGGTCTCTGGTCTTGACTGACACGGATTGTACTTGACCAAGACTGGACTTTGACTATAACTTTAGCTACGAGGACACTTATTTAACTTTTGAAAGTTGAAAATCTATAAATACTTGACACTGGCAAATGCTAAAACGCGACGCCAAAACCAAAGAAAAAAAGTGCGCCTGAATGACTTCACCCCTTACCTCTTTTCGAAAAGATGGAATGATAAATCACATTATCATGTTTATCAACGGGATTAGTTTTGTTTATTTACTTCGATGTTTTGGCCATATCATAAAAGCCGTGATCACGAGCGTTTGTGCACGATTAAGCCCCGGTGATAAAATGTAAATGAACCCGGTATAAAATGTAAGTAATTCGGTACAATTCAAAACAAAAACAAAGATGACAATTCATATCATATTAGATGGGTCGACGATACTGTCACCGTCGCGGGTCATACCTGGACCTGATTGGCACAGGACCGAGGCAGATGGCATGTAAAAAGAGAGGCCTATACCCAGCAGTGGGGTAAAGAAGGCTGTGGATGATGATGTTGATGAAGATGTAATTTCTAAGTTACAATCTGAGAGCCTTCAAGTCGAGTGTAAATAAGTTTCTTCTAGGTAAACGTCCCCCATCGTGGACCGTATCTTCATTTAACATCAGGCGAGATGGCGGTCAAGCACAAGCCTATTTAGTAATAAAAAAAAAGTTACTAACATTACTTTTGTTTTATTCTCCATGTAAAGTATTATTTAAGGCATATATTATTATACAATGTGTGAGTTTATGAAACAAGAATTTAGTGTAGGTAAAGACATTTATTTTAATTTTTGGTGCACAGTCGTTTTCTGTTATTTAGGGTTATGACAGCAATAACCGCGTCAAAATGGTTTAAATTGTGGTGTGGCTTAGAAAAAGTTAGCAGAGAAACAAATAGTGACTTTGTTTAATACTAGTGTTGTTACTTTAACATAAAAATATCTCCTTGTCCATAATAATTCGTTTGTATGGTTTTAGCCAACCCGTATATTTGCATTATAGATTTTGGTGAAAGCTTTCACCACGGAATAGCAGAGGTAAACAGCGATAAAATGATATTTTATTATTCAAACCTGTTAAAGAGCTGGATTTGGCGACTTAAACGTCGTGAATTGGCAATAACTTAATCAACAGCTTTAGCTGCCTCTTGAATATTAACTCACTAACTTTGATTGGAATCTGGCAATATGGCGTCGGAGGATCCTTTGATATAGGTAATTGGAAAAATTGGCAGGTTAGCCAAATTTGAATGATTGCCTGTTTTATTGGAATACAGTAACAATTTAAAAAAATGAAATGAATAAATAAAAAGAATGTCTAAGTTTATTAATTTTTAACCGAAAATTTAAATATTAAAAAAAAAATTAAATCAAAAAAATCTAATAAACTATCCTACTATAAAATGAACACGCCGTTGAGATCGCTGTCGCGCGGTAGGGTTCCCAGTACGCTGGCGGCATTGCCCCGAGGTATTGCTAAGCTTAGCTTTTGAAAATGTCTAAATTAAAATTTTCAAGAAACATTTCATACGATTATCATGTTTGTGTGGTTTACGAAAGTTATATGTCAATATGACCAGTACAAAATAAAAACTTTTAACTAACTGTACGTAATAGTTCGTTGAAAAATAAATTGAATTGCTATTAATTGCCAATCAAATGAACTTGTTGTACCATTACTTGGTAACATTAAATTATCAACTAGAATACCAAATTGAAAATTTAATAGCATAACGCCATCGTACTAAAAAAAATATTTGTAAAATGAAAATATGATGAACTCCGAGTGCCTTCGGACCCAAAGTCTAATGGCGGCACCAGGCTGTCGTCCAACAGTCCAACATGACTCGAGTCTGGCCAACTCCTTTGATCTGTGTACGATTTACCACGAATAGAATGATCGCACTATGATCCAACAGCGTCAAACTATCTCTCTACACATAAAAGGTTGTACGAACAGTTGGGCTGTTGGACGACAGTGTGGTATCGCCATAATAAGCTTATACGGAATCAAAGCTAATATTCCCACTAAACGTTTCCGTTCCCATTAATTAGCTCTCAAGTCTCAACTAAATAATCCTCAATTCTAAACTAATAATTATTCTCTGCTTTACTTTAATGTCACTTATAGAGTGTAATTAACACTATGTGCACATGATAAGTGGTAATTACGTAATTTCCTCTTTATTGTGATGTCACTCTTTGAAGCAGAATCGAATTGCTAAATTACTGCGCTTTAACATATTAGTTGTAATGTTATATATAATACATCTTTATATAGGTATGCCCCAATTACCTAACTCGCATAAAATCCCATCCGGAACATGCGTATAGCGTTTTGTATTTGTTTTTTTTTTTAATTTACTTTGTCCCTTCGGGCAAGCTAAAGCTGTACATCCATACCCACGTGATAGTTATTATCTCAAGTCGTTAAGTTAATCACTGGATTGCCATTATATCATACAATTTATATTTTTCATGCTTAGCTATGACATTATATGCTATTTATCTTTTATCTTCTTCTCAGTAAAGTAATAATAAATAATAATAAATATCGTAGGACTGTACACACAGCGCCATCTGGCCCCAAACTAAGCAGAGCTTGTGTGATGGAATTCAGATGACTGATAGAATACTTAAATACTTTCTTTTTTTTTTGTAAATACATACTTATGATACATACAGTACACCCAGACACAGGGCTAACATCGATCTAACGCGTAGTGGCGACTTTGTCTAAGCTTCGATGCAGTTTTGGAAGCAACTCTAAAAGACAAGACATGTGTCACCTCATTATATCACCTTCCCATACTCGCTTATAATTCGGCACTTTATGAATAAAACACTACTATTTCTATACCTAAACCTAAACACTCGAAAAAACACAACTTTAGGATTTAACACGATTTCTGTCAAGCAACGAAGAAGGGGAAACAGGATACATTTTAAAAACAGACGGGAGATGTTGTAACACTATTAAGTTCAAAGATATAAACTATTAAAAATGAAACATAAAGTAAGTACTTTGATTATGTTACACAGGTATATAATAATCAAAGAGTAAGTAGGTATGTACCTATGTATTATAAGTACTGATAACTTTTAGGTAAGCGTGCTCCATTATAGACCACATTTTAACATCACGCGAGATTGCGGTTAAAGTAATAAAAAATGAAATACCTAGCTGCTTCTTTTGCAAGTTTAACGTTGGTTGTTAGTAAGAGGAAATGATGAAAACGATGAGCCCTTATGACGGTATCGTTTCCGAATAACCTGGTAATCTAAAGAAGTGAAAGCAATATTTTCTAAGATGATTTCCTGATGCTAAAAGGTTACTGAAGATAAATTTTATGATTCCGTAAAAATATTATGATGTAGGTAATAAACCATTTGTTTATACTTATTTTATTTCCATGGATGATATAATAAAGTTTAACGTTAGATTAGCGTACCATGTTTTTATTGATTTAGTAAATGGGTAATATTTTCAATAGAATTAGGTAATGATATACTTTACTATGGAAACTGACGTGGTTTTGACACATTTTGTTTTATTTATGCGGAATTACCTACCTAACTTACCTTATTATTATTAACTTCGGTGGCCTACTTTACTCTATGCAGGCTTGTCTTGCTTCGTTGATGAAGACCACCAGCTGTGGCCGAAACTATGGTCCGAGTTTCCGATATAAATAAAAGTTTGTAATTGGTAAAACAAAAATGGTATACTTTCTTTTAAAATTTTATAGATAATTGTGTTTATTCAATTAAGTGTGAAGGTGAATGAATATCTCGCCTAAGATTCTTTTTAACGATTAAGTTTATTTCACTTTCTTTTCATTCTAAGTTTGCTTTTAACCAAACTCTGTCTGAAGTTAAGCGATGAAAAGATTTGAAATGGAAAAAACTTGACGAGAAGAAATTTGTTTAATCTGAATTTTAAGGTACCAATAATGTTATGCCAATATAAAAATGGTAAATACAGTTTTACACATTTTTCCACGTCATGATTTACGAGTATGGTACTCGTAAATCATGACGTGGAAAAATGTGAAATTGCAACACCAATAATAATTTCAAAGTTTTTTTCTTCATTTTGGCATCGCATTTTGTGTATTTTACCAGTTCATATTTTCTAAGAGTCTGCTGATAAAATCAAGTGAATTCAGTCTTAATGATATCCCAGTGGCTAGCGCGGTCGGTTTACACGCCGTAGAGCGTCGGTTCAAACCCCAAGAGCTTAAGATGCTGGTGAACGAAAACGTAAAGAAACCATAGGTGATAGGGTACTTTCTAACTCTCGAATGGCTAGCTACCATCCACCACCCTCAAGTTGAAAATATGTCGCCAACCACATTACAGTGTTTTCGGGCAACTTCACTTAAGAGCCAGTTCAATTCCAGGCTAGGTGTGTTTACTATTCATCCACCACACCGTCGCTTAACATCAGGTTAGCTGTGATCAAAACAGATAGTCACAATGAACAGGTTGATATTATGTCATGGTTTTGGCGTCGCATTTTGAGCATTTGCCAGTGTCAAGTGGTTTATATTTTCAAGTTTCAAACATTAAAATAAGTTGCCTCGAATCTATAGTTATAGTAAAAGTTTAGTCCGTGTGAGTCAAGTCCAGTCAAGCTTTAGTAAAGTAGTGGCGACTTTTCTATAAAGTTTCGATGGAGATTTGGAAGCAACGCGAAAAGTCATGTGTTACACCACATTATATCATTTTCTCACACTCTCGCTTGAGATTCGGCACTTTATGAATAAAACACCACCATTTTTAAGCATAAAACTCGACAAAACACAAGTTTTGGAAAAAAATTCAACGTGGTGACACCAACTCTTTCCGCATTCCCGCCAAAACTACTCCCAAAGGTTGTATTTTTCTATAAGTGGATCGGCAGTACCTACGAACCCAGACACTAAATAGATTATGTCTTTTGATTATCGACAAATTCAAATCCTATGGAGGGCTTTACGTCATATGGGTCGTATAAATATTTTTCGGCCAACATATTGTTCTGGTTTTACAGCATGTGGCGATAAAACCAGGGTGTTGTGATAGGAAGAACTTTACTTAAATCGGAAAATACCCACAAAGCCCTACGCTCCTTTGTTTTCCTTAACCCAATCTGTGTAGGCCATAAAAAAGTAGGTTAACTTTATTTTATTGTTTGTTTCAATTTTCTATGCCGTTTGTGTTTGTAGCATTAACTTTCTGTTGAATGGAAAATAAACAATGCATTTTAAAAACAAATGTAGATTTTTATCCAAAGAATGAAACAAAGCCAGAATAATATTATGTAAACTACTTCGAAAATTAAATGGCATTTTTAATGATTAAGCTATAAACCTTTTTTTTAATGTGAGTGAATAATATAGTGCATAATATTTAATATAGCTTTTATATACAATGATGACTATTATCATCCTAACCTTTTTACATAATAAAATTATGTATACAGTGTCATTTCTAATCGGTCTGTCATGTTCAGTACATTAAATCTAATAACTGTTGTTCTTCTGTTGATGACTTGTATTTTTTTTTCTTCCATACAATATTTAAAAAAATAGTATTTTCCTGGTCTAAACAAAATTAACTCTATGCAAAAAGCACGTGCGCACGTGCCGGCAGCAAACGTGATGACGTCAATTCCAGGGCGAAGAAAGGGGTTGCGGTGCGGGGTGCGAGGGCGGCTACTCGCACGTTACTACGTTGAATGATTTTTTTTTATTTTTTTTTAATAATTTAGCAGGCTAAACCTATAAAGCCATACTGCCTTGTCTTAAGTGTTATTTCTGCTGTATCTTAGCTATGGTTATCGTCAAAGTCGTCTTAGTCAAGTCCAGTTCGTGTCAGTTCGTGCCAGTCATGCTATAGTAAAGTAGTGGCGACTTTACTATAAAGCTTCGATGGAGTTTTGGAAGCAACACGAAAACTCATTTTTCACCACATTATATCATTTTCCCACACTCGCGCTTGTAATTCGGCACTTTATGAATAAAACACCACCATTTTTATGCATAAACACTCGACAAAACACTAGTTTTGGAAAAAAAAACAACGGAGCGACACGACTCTTCCGGCGTTCCCGCCAAAACTCTCTACGATGAATGAAGCGCCCACGCAATAAAGAACTAAAAAGTGTTAGAGAGTACCACAAAAAGTTTAGTTATTTTTTTTGGGGTATGTAAGTATTGTGTTTTGGCAAAGGTTGTAGGACAAAAGTTGTTCAATTTAATGTACATAAAAGGATGCTGACTGATTAACAGTATCCCTGTACGTATTATACAAAACAGAATTTTTGTGAAAAATCATGGTAGGTACTTATGATCTAGATTTTAGTCTTTGTAAATTGTTATACGTTAAATTTTTGAAATATAAGTGACACGTCATACTAAAAGTTTTTTACATTACATTTATGAAGATATGGGAAAAATCTCTTCTCTTCTTAAACGACTGCCCAAAAAAAATGTGTAATGTTTTTTATTCCACCATAACTTTTAAATGCCTGAACCGACTTTAATAGTTTAAAACCGGTGAAAAAAAAAAGTCGGTGTCCACATTTTTCTGAACTACACATCTAGTCTGGAATGGAACTGGCGCTCAAGTGAGGCAGATTTTCAACATGTGTATAATAGCTAGTTAGCCGATTACTAAATTTTATTACTGTGGTTTCCTGACGATGTTTTCTTTCACCGGCAGCTCAAGCCCATTATTGAGGTTAGAGCCCACGCCCTCTTCGGCGTGTGTTCCGACCGCTCTTATCACTGAGCTATCATCGCTACAACAATAACTTAATTCGACTCAAAAAAGAAATTTGTTCCTCCCTTACTCATATTATATTGAAGACCGAGTTTTTATTTAATATTGCTTATTCATGCTTTCAAACCTTTGTTTCGAATATTAACGGATAAAGGAGATTATCTTAAAATAGGAAAACACCACTGAAACATCAATAATTAATGGTTTATTAAATAATAATCGAGGTGCTGGAAAATATATTTTAAAGTTGAATATTTTTGCAGATATATACATAGAAAAATAGAAACACTTTATTGTGCACACCATAAATAGAAAAAAAAGTACAGAGAACAAAAGAACCTTATGAACTAGTGCCACAAGTGGCGGCCTTATCGCTAAGAGCGATCTCTTTCAAGCAACCAAGAATAGAAACACGATAGATGGCATAAGAAACAGGCGGGAGATTTTGCAATTCTCATAAGAAAAAGATAGATAAAGTTTAAGAAACAGGCGGGAGATTTTGCAATTCTCATAAGAAAAAGATAGATAAAGTTGGCGTTGAATAATACCTACAGTTGGCATCATGCTGAGTTGATGCAGGTTTGTGCTGCCCTGCTTGGGCAAGTGAGCGCCGAGACCTCGTCACAAGAGTAGGGAGTGATCTCTCGCTTCCAGCATTTATACGCTCAATGCTTGGATGCGAGAGATCGTGGGAGGCGGCAGTTTCCTTCTGTGAACAAGTTATGTTCCAGGAGGAAACGGCGGAGCGCATACGTGAGGTTACTACAGACCTCCCAATGCGCCGCCGGAGAGCCGGGCGTCGGAGGAGGATCCACGCCCTCCTTCAACCCCCATAACAGGGGCCTTGGGTGGCGGACTCGGGGGAGTCCGTCATCCGACAAGATTAGCCCCTGAGATGGCGCGCGCCTCTCAAGGAAAGAGGGATGGAGTCTATGTAGCTCCATCCCTAACAGGGACGGGTCCTAGGGGACCAGCGTCGTCGGGGCCGCGGACGAGTGCGAAAGCGTCCCCGTTGCCCCGGCATATAGGCGCCGGGCAGAAACACCCCAGGGTTTTTAGTGGGTAGGCCGCCACTTAGGCGGAGAGCCCCACATAATCACTGTGCTTCCCCCGGAGCCGGTGATATCCATCAAGAATTATCCCTGGGCAAAAAAAAAAAAAAGGTTTGTGACAAAAAGATTTTTCTCTCTCTTTGTAATTTGTTGTTTTTAACCGACTCAAAAAAGGAAGAAGTTCTCAATTCGACTGTTTTTTAAATGTTTTTACGCTATAATTACGCCAAACTGTTTAAAGTGCCTTGTATTAAACATTTATCACCTTAAATTGTACACAGTTTTGCACAATAAAAATATTTCATTTCATTTCATTTACAAAACAACTATCACTTCGAGAATATCCATGGCGACAAAGACAACCACTCTTCTCAGAACACTGACATATACAAACCGTACCTTCGCCAAGAGTTCGCAAGCGCTTCGCGGCTAATAAGACTTCGTTTCGCCGCTCACGCCGTATAGTTATAGTGAGCGACCAATCGACCAATACGCTGCTCAGTCAGTCAGCGGACACAGTCAGTCGCTCACTGAGAACCTTCAAGGGACGCGGTCTTAGTATTCAGAATATCGTAGGGCATTACACACTGCGCATACACATTACACATGTGACCCCAAACTAAGCAATGTTTGTATAATGGAAGTCAGATAACTGTTTTTTTTTTTTTGTAAATACTTTTTTACATTTTTGTTTTCAAAAAGTCCATACTATTTTACTGTTTTAAAAATTAATAAACAATGTCAAAGTTGCGATTTTAGGCTTTCTCCAAGAGCGTAGGTATGCTAGTAATATTGACTGAATTCTAGAAAACTTTACTAGTCACAAAGCCACTAATAACATTGGCTGTTGATATCTAGACATTCAATTTACACACGATTTTTATATAATAGGTCGTATAATTATCCCACTTTAGCGTACGTCGTTTAATTTCGCTACGTATTAAGAGACACAATTAGCGATTTAATGAGAAATATTATACACTAGTAAAATGAGAGAAGATTGCTTTGCGAGATAAATCATGGAAATACCTATTTAAAATTAAGCTAGGAATGTGATTTACGCACGTGTATGTATGATATTTGTGTTTATACCTTAAACATGTGAGCATAAATAAATAAATATCGTAAAACATTACACACAGCGCCATCTGACCCCAAACTGAGGAAAGCTTGTACTATGGAAGTCAGATAACTGATAGAATACTTAATTATTTTTTTTTGTAAATATATGTATATACCTACTTATAATAAATACAGAACACCCAGACACAGAACAAACATTTGTTTATACCACAAAATGCTATCCTGGGTAGGAATCGAACCCACGCACTTCAGCTTAGGAGCAGACATACTACCAATGAATCAACAGGCGTGTTTGGTTTTTTAAGAACGGCGAGACGATGTTACAGCTGATGTTAAACTCATCTCCACGTATGGAATGAAATGAATGAAATATTCTGTGAGAGATATAAGTATGTAGGTATTTACAAAAAAAAAAAAAATTTAAGTATTCTATCAGTTATCTGACTCCCATAGTACAAGCTTTGCTTAGTTTGGGGTCAGATGGCGCTGTGTGTAATGTCCTGCGATATTTATTTATATTTATTATTATTTTATTAGATTTCCTTTAGCAGGATGTCGTCTAGGTAGGTACAATTGCAGTACACGATATTCTGGTACGTTTGGTATCTAAATTAACAATATTGAGCGACGGTTAATGTGCTATGCCAATATGTGTCATGTGTTTCATCCAAATCCGTTCAGCCGTTTTTGCATGATCGAGTAACAAACATCCAAACATACTAAACGTAACGTACCCTGGACAGTGGGTACATATTTGAGCCTTTTGGGGTTGAAACTTTGGGACCGTGGGGACCGGGAGCAAAAAAAATTTTTAAAGAATTGTCATCTCGTTTGGTCGACGCCACACGTGAACAAAACGCTGGCTTTTATTTTGCTCAGCGTTTGAGTATTGCTTTACAACGCGGCAATGGGGCCAGCGTTTTGGGAACTATTCCCATTGATAGCGGTCTTTTAGAGTAGTTATTATTTTAAGTTATTTTGTTTTGTTTAATTGAAGATATTTATTATACTTTTTTTCATAATTTAGCTTGATAGTCGAATTAAAATCTAAACGTAATGTAAACTTTCAAATTTATAATATTAGTAGGATGTTAACAATGTGTAAAGATTACTTGGATCGAGTTTTGGCGAGAACGCGAAAAAACAAATCGCTGCATTGTGATTTTACCGAAATTATTCGATTGTATTGATTTTAATTTATAATATGAAAAACAATGATCTGTTAAGAAAGTGATACAATATAGTCAACATATATTTTCGTTTTGTTGCCAGAGCTCTCTAGAAATAATATATGTATATCTAATAAAGTACTGCATTTCGACCTTTGCAACTTTTTTCACTTTTATCATTATTACTTGAAAACATCGAAAAACTTGCCATTGACAAAATGCACATAATAAGTTGCCGATAATAAAGAAAAAGATCCTCCATTTTGAGAGGTCTGGTAAAAAAACCATCAAATGTAATGAATGCGACGCCAGCTTTGAACGGGTCGATCCGCTGGACCGAAACTCGGGTAGTAACGAGATACATAATTCCTTTTGAGTTTGTAATTTTCGGAAATGACACCAAAATAGTAGAAGTCAGTCACCGCCATACGACTATCACCTATTCATGTAAAATCGAGTCTACTGCTTTAAAAAAATATGAGCAATTGCAAATGTCAACTGGTGATCTAAGGTCAAAATAATACAGCAGTGTACTTAGCATGATATAATTATTATTTTAGCCCACTTTGTCTCACTGCTGGTCAAAGGCCTCTCTCCCTCCCTTCCACGCCTCTCTGTTTGGTGCTATTGGGGTCCACTCCTTGTCGTGAGCATCGAGCTCATCTTTCCACCGTCTTCTACATCTACTGGCCTGGTGGCCGTTTAACCTCCGGGACCCAGTCGGTGGTGGTTTTCGCCTATAACTCCGCTGGCATTCGGTATCCAGCCCAGTAGCATGATAATTTGCGAATAATGCTTAAGTTTCCGTCTATGCCCGCCAGGATGCCAATCAATTTTTCAAAGTTTATTCGCAAATTGTTATGATACTGGCACCTCGATATCGATCGTTTAGCGTTGCGTCAAGCATAAACTATATTATAGCTTGTGGTTTCTCTTCCATGCAGTCTTTATTTTTAATAGATGAATTTAAGCTGAGCTTTTTTGGATCGAAATACTTTCGCACAAACGCGGTTCGGAATTCCGTAGGTTCGTACTTACTCAACATTTTCGCCGAAAGTCAAATTAATAAACTCAAGCAGATGTTCCTTTATTGACGTGCACGAACGCGTGAACTCAACGCCTTTTCCTAACTCAGATTTCTTTGAAACATTATAACGCGCGTTTCATTAAAGGATTTAATATAAAATGTTTCACATTTTGTACAACACGCTTAGAATATGAGTTCTAAATATTGCTATTTATATTATGTTTTTCTATTTTTCACATTTTCCGCAATTTTATGGTACAGAAAAATATTTTATGTTTAACTTCATCGAAAATATCACAATAAGGTATCTGAACAACTACGCTGAAGATAATTTCAGACGATTTGACATGAAAGCTTCTTAAGCATTCGCTTTCATTGTAAATAAAGGAAAAGTAAAAACGATAAAAAAAAAAGGAATCTATTTTCAAATGCACATAGCATTTAGAAAAAAGACGCTTATACGTAACATATTAGGAATATATACCTATAAATGTCATATATTTCACGATACCTTATTATGATGTTTTCTGTAAAGTTGGACATAATGGTAGATTGTGTCACAAGGTAGATTGTGTCACAACAAAACAATGCATTGCGCGCGAGGGCGATTGTATGAATCCAGAGCGAAACGAAGAATACTAATGTAGAATCCTAAGCGTAGCGAGGGATTCAAAGTACGTCGCTCGAGATTAAATAATTTTGGTACCGTGTGGCACACTTTGCTTTTCATCTCCCTCTATGAGAAAATATATTTTCACCGTCGCCTATAGATATCTGCAATACCAGGGGTACTACAAATACGTTGCCGACCTTTTAAGATTCTATTAACATGCCTTTTGTTACAGACAATATTTTAATAATGAACAAATACGAAGTTCTGTTTTTTTTTTAATTAATGCCGCGTCGGCAGTCGTGATATTTTTATTACCGGCCAGGACTTTATCGAAGCGAAATGCGTTCAAACTTTTTAATTAAATAGTGTTCCAAATTCAAAAGTAATTTCGTCACTGTTATTAAGTGTGCCGGAATTACCCATTTTGCTCGCATTTATCGAGGAACACTTCGCCACTTTTCGAATAGATAAAAAATATTTTCTGTATATATTATATATATTATAAAATTTGTATAAATGACATGACGCAATTAGTGGAATAACAAATAAACAACAAAATATACATTAGTACAAATTAATTCCTTCAAATCCTGACACATTTTTTTGTCATATACAAAAGATGTAGCGTGGAAACCACAATAATGAAACGTTAATGGAAGTCCAGTATTATTTGTTCAGGCTCAGATTGTTTAGGATCATTGTTTCTTGAACATCTGTGAGTGGCAACGCAATATATAACTATTGTTTCATTTTGGGACAAGCTGTACTAGAGTACCCATTTCGGCAAACTGATGTCTTGAGGAAATGAGCATTTTCGTAATTATTATTACTCAAAAAGTGCTAGCTTCGGCAATATCTTCATTGCCGGAGATTGCTCGATGAAAGTGTATAAATAAATTTAAGAATTAATTTATGCATAGCATTACTTTTTAAAATGAGTAGTAGTAAGACAATAGTACAGCTCGCCAACTAAAAAAACCGACTCCATGACCCTTAGGCCAACTAAACGCACTGCTCGAATGAAACAGCGAGGTTCCGGAGTAAACGAAAATAATATCATCGATGTATAAATTTTTTAGATTTTTTAAAAACCACTCGATCGATTTCGATAAAATGTATATGGTATATACAAGCTAAAAAGTATTATAACGGGCAGGCGAAACAATGACACAAAACACCCACTCGCTATAAAATTATTTATTACTAGTTTGCAGTGCGGGCTGGGTCCTAAACTACAAGTGATAACGGAGACTCTAGACTAGGTTGGTTACAAGGAGTTCCGGGAGCGTCGGCGCACGAGCGCAGCGCGTGCGCTTTGGATCGCGGTAGAAATCGAACTCGCAGTGGAAGCTGGGGTGCGCTCGCGCTTGGATTCTTTGCGAGCGCCGGCGCCCCTGCGGAGGCGAGGAGAGAGGGGTAAAGGGTTCTCTCTCCATATGGCGCGCTACAGTATGTGTATACACTAAAACTTCAAAAGTATGTTTATACACTGCTGCTTGGTGGCAGAATATCTGGCACTGCGGTAGTACCTACCTAGACGATATGCAGGCAGTTGGGGCAAATATGCTAAATGTTTAGTCTGCGAAATAAGGGCGAAGGATTAAAGACAGCGGTGATGACTCCCGTGCTGGTTTGTATCTTGTGCAGAGGTTGACCATTGCCATCCAGTATGGTAAGGTGGCAAGCGTGATGGGGATCTTTGCAACGAGTACAGTTAGGGGCAACTAGTGGCATAAGAAATATTAATATTAAAAAAAAAGGTTTAAAACATAAGAAATATTAATATTAAAAAAAAATGGTTTTTAAACTTTGAATTCCAAACTGCGCCATAATTTTTGTTTGACTTCTTTCCGCCTCATTATATTTTATTAGCACCAAAATTTGGCATACAATTGGAAAAGATCCGTCCTTATTATCTTGATGACAAAAAAACAAAGTGTCTGTTCCCCAATTTGCATTTGTTTAACATTCCAGCAAAGGAAAATAAGGAGAATACAATCACTTTGGCACCCTCAGCTTGAAGTATTATAAACAAGATTTTTTTTCTTAGAAAGTAATGTACGACTTGGAAGTAAATAATAACAATAATAATTTGAAAACTAGAATAAATTTTTTGTATTGCATAATAATTAAGAGTTGTTAATTTTATTTTATTCATTTTTTTAGTGGCACAAAAACGAGAATATTTACGTTTATAACTTTATTCATAATCAGTTACTACTATAGTTAGTTACTAGTGGTTTCGCTTGTGTAGTCTTTGTTCATTTGCGATTCGAAGAAATCTAAACTAAATATACTATACAAATAAAAATGTCTTCTAGTCATCCATCCCGCAAAGTCTCAAGACAAAAGTTTTCAATCAGTCATGAGCTGACACCTGGACGCTCACAGCGGGAATGATCTGTAAGTTCAAAGTCGCTCAGCGAGCTACGGAAAGAGCTATGTTCAGCGAGCTATGGAAAGAGCTACGCTCAGCGAGCTATGGAAAGAGCTACGCTCAGCGAGCTATGGAAAGAGCTATGCTCGGCGTTTTTCTAGGCCAGAGAACTAAAGTTACAGACATAGCTCAGCGTATTAGCAAGCTGAAGTGGAAATAAGCTGGACATATCTGTCGCTGAAGCAATAACCGCTATGTGTAGATGTGTTCTAGAGAGGAGACCGCGAATTGATAAACGTAGCGTAGAGCGCCCTGAGACTCGATGGAGTGACAATATACGTAGAACAGCTGGCGGTGGATAGCGCCTAAGGGGGAGGATTGGAACCCCAACAAAGAACTTGAGCTGCAGCTGAAGAAAGACATCGTGAAGAAACCATAGCATGTGGTAGAAACTTTCTAGTACTCTACTGGCTAGCTACCCTCCTCAAGAAAAAAATCTGCTGCCGAACACCTGACAGTGTGTTCCGGCAGCCTCACTTGAGAGCCGGTTTCATTCCAGGCTAAGTGTACTTACCAGCTTTTACCATACCGTCACTTAATAAATACCGTCGCCCCCATTTTGTAACTGTCTGTCTCTGTTTGTTTGTTTTTGTGCTTGTTACAAAATTAAACTTTTTTCTTTCTTTCATATTTTTCACTTTCTTGATGTATCAAAATCCACACAGCCAAAATCGGAAGTATTCCATGTAAATAATATCAACTCGAAGTTAACAAACTTTATGTAACACGAGTTCAGAAAGTATATCTTCGTTCTTTGTATAAAATATACTCGGCATATTTATTTACCACCTCGCATAATTCTTTGCCAAGAAGTTTATACATATCTGAGTTTGAAAAGTTTAAAGCAGTAAGATATTGCGTGTTTTGTTACAATATTGTTTATTCAGTAACATACACAACATAATCTATGTGTAAAAAAATTTCGTGTCACGGTGTTTGTGGACGCACTGCTCCGAAACGGCTTGACCGATTTTAATGAAATATGTTTATTTAATAGGTATCAGAATAGGTCGTAAAGTATCTTTCATACCGCTAGGTGATTAGAGGCAATTCTTAGCTCAACGCGGAGGAAGTCGCTGACGTAAGCTAGTGTAATAATATTAATACCAATTCAATATACATTATACAGACCTGTATCACATGTACTATGTACATAATAATTATGTCCAGGCGCATTATAATTACATTTTAAATTGTCACCAGGTATAGCAGTACCTATGGTATAAAATAAAAATATCAATGAAAAAATACTCCCTGAAGCAACAGGAAAGCTACGTTTTCTTTTTATGTAAATGTAATGAGACGAACGATGCGCTCTCCTGATGGTAAGAGATAACGCATGTCCATAACCGTTGTAGCAATACACAGAACTTTGTGTAGCAAAACAAAGTCCGGGGCTTCGCTGTTTTGGCGCTCATTACTTTAAGACTTTCGATGATTAGATGATTAGTCTTAACAGCACAGTAATTTCGCTAGCTGCAGTACTTTTCAAACCAGAACACAGTAATGTTTACACACTATTGCTTGGCGGCAAAATATCTGGTACTGCGGTGGTACCTACCTAGACGACTTCCTGCTAAAGAAATCTACCACCAAGTACCGACGTAGTCGAATCTATTTCGAATTTGTATATAAGTACACATGATTTTATAAGTGTAATTATTATTAAAAAAATAAATAAATAATACGGAAAATCTGTGTTTTTCCTCAAATACGGCAAATTTAAAGTGTAGATACGGCAACACAGATATTTTTAATAATAACACTGTGTGAGGCGCACAGCGGCGGCCCGCAAGCGAAGCAAGACGCGGCCGCGCGCGCGTGTACTCAGCTTCATCTCCATGATGAAGGCCACCGTATGTGGCCAAAACTATAATTATATCCGATATAATTAAAACAAAAATCAAATACGAAGTTGAGACACGTGTTTTCAAAATTAGAGTTTATTTGAATTCCATTCCAGTAGGTATTTACGTTTTTAGAAACGAGCAGATTGTATCGCAATGGACCAGTTAATTCGTGTGTGTATAGCTTAATTGCTTTTCCCCAATTTGTTATCTCTGTCTGTTCTAATACTGATCCGCTTAATTGGGAAATTTGTTGTGAAGTCTATTGAATCAGCCGGTACACAGCCTGAAGTACTCTTTAGATATAAATAACAACAAATACATACATATCGTAGGACATTACACACACACAGTGTCATCTAACCCTAAACTAAGCAATGCTAAGTGGGTTTTACCTTTTTTGACCACACCGTCACTTAACATCAGTTGAACTGTAGTAAAACACTTAGCTTGTAAAACTAAAAAAGTAGCGTATACATTGCCGCGTAACCCCAAACTTGCTTTAAAAAAATTGAAATGTTTTATAAAAACAAATTAAATAATAAAACTGTTTAAAAAAAATAGTGAACATGTTAACGTTCTTTCTTGGTCCACTATTGTTTTTAAATAGATCAATTTACATTACCTCGATCCCGTCCTTCTCATGTCCATCTCAATAAAAAGACAAGTGATTGAAAAATCGTTTTAAGCGACCTCGGAACCACAAAGGCAAGGGATTTTCCGAAACCACTCTCATTTATTCGGAACGGACAATCTTTTTAAAATTACAATCTTAAACAAATCTTTTGCCCTTATAATTTCTTTCCGCATTAATTACTTATTCTTCTCCTCTTTCTTTTTTATTTTTGGCTTCGCACTTTGTACATAAGCCGATATTTTCAAGTATTTCATCATGACTGTAACAATTACTGTAAGTAAGACAAGCTGAAGTCGCATAATCAAATAGTGGTGTATTTACTAACACTTCGATAGAATTTTGGATAAACATAACTTCAACACTCACACTTATAATTCTGCACTTTATGAATAAAACATCACAATTTATTAATATAAACAGGCGATAAAACACAAGTTTTGGAAATGCGCTGACCTTTCTTTAGTTGTAGTTGTGGCGGGAGCCAAAACTACAACTACTATATTCTACCATAGATAAATAATGTATTCTACCACAGATAGGTAATATATCTAATACAAGTAAAAACCATTTTTAAAACAAAAGGAAACTTACAACCTTTTTTAGATCACTGGAATATAATTAGTTGTGACCAGCATAGTGTAACCTATCTTTTACTATTCTGTAATTACCTATGATAGAATATAGTGACGAAGTCGCAGAATGCTGACGTTTATATTTAATTTTACTACTTTGGTTATCCGCATAATCAAAACTATATAAACAATGATTATAGTCAGTTTCGATAACACGTTAGTTAAATTGAACGATGTTCACGCATCGTTACTAAATTTAAACTTATCTACGAACGAAATATAAACAGTTAGTATAAATAAATAACACGTCAAATCTTAACAACGAATTTGTTTAGAAAGTTTTTTTGTGTACTGTAGGATGATCGTGAGAAGGAATTTGAAAGAGCCACTGAAAGATTAACATATCAATTTGCGAGACGCACGTAATCGATGAAAAATGTATGGAAAGTTGGACAGCGTCTCTGGCGGGATTGACTTGAACCTTTTTTGTGTTTCATATTGTTGTCAAATACAAATGTTATATCGTTTCATACTAATATCCCAGTGTCACTGTTTTAAAATAACTGTATTATGTAGCGCATTTTTCTAACAGCGCGTGTTTTTGTCTTAGTGTTGTGGGCTACTGATTTGACTTTGATAACCGAAAAACCTAGTTAAAAAAAAATCCACAAATTTTACTCAGAATAGTCATAAATAACAAACAAACATAAAAATGGAATTAGAGTCGATAATAAGTCGCTTGAAAATCGTAACTTTAGTTAACTTTTTGATCACAACTAGTTTCTTTCAGAACGGTGTCTAATCTAGATTTATTTGAGTAAACACAATTTAGCTTTAATTACCTAGTTAAAAAATGTAAAATAATCGAGGCTTTTTTTGTCACTGATTGTGTAAGATTTTCTCTTAGTTAAAAACATTTAAAAAGCTTTAATTAACTGACAGTTGAAAATAAATTGCAATGAAAAATCCATACAAATTGTCAGGTAGCTGGCTGTTTTCCAAAATATTGTTAATTAAAGAATAACTCAATACGTAACTAAATATAGTAACTATAAAAAATATTTAAACAAAAGACAACGATCGAAAAACGAAAAAACAAACAAAAATATACACGTCACAGCTTATGTCACTGCAGTATATCATTTTTTTTATTTTGACTGTGATTTAAACTATTACACTTAATTTTATCGAGATGAAGATCTTGAAAATATAAAATATTTGCAACGGGCAAAATCCAAAAAGTGTAATGACAAAATAAATAAAAAAGAAAAGAGACCGATTCATATATTGACAGCCCCGTTGGCTCATTGGTAGTATATCTGCCTTGAGAGCTGTAGGGCGTGGGTTCGATTCCCACTCAGGGCAAATACTTTGTGAATAAGCAAATGTTTGTTCTGTGTCTGGGTGCTCTGTATGTATTTACAAAAAAACAGTATTTATACATTCTATCAGTTATCTGACTTTCATCACACAAGCTCTGCTTAGTTTGGGGCCAGATGGCGCTGTGTGTATAGTCCTGCGATATTTATTTATTATACAAGCGTGATTTATTTATTCATATAACACGCGTTTGCTCACCATATTTATGAATATGTTTTATTAAATTACTTATAAATAAGCTTTATAATAAAGTGACGTTAAACTCCCTGTGGATATGGAACCGTAAAAATGAGATCGACAATATCTGGAAGAGGGCAAACCTAATGCTGTTTTTGTTATTTACGTTGAAATACAGTGAATGTCAATTCAATGTTGCCCTAGATTTTGTTTTGGTACTCAAAGTTTTGGGTACCATGCAATCATGGTCAAACGGTTCCCTCTTCATTCGCTTCGAGAGAATCATTCGCTCGACTATTACATTAAAAAAATGTTTGTAAGTACCCGTCAACAAAGTTTGGTTTTTCGTAAAAACATTTTAAAATATTATGCGTCTATATTACCTTTTTAGGGTTCCGTACCCAAAGGGTAAAAACGGGACCCTATTGTTGAGACTTCGCTGTCCGTCCGTCCGTCCGTCTGTCACCAGGCTGTATCTCAAGAACGGTGATAGCTAGACAGTTGAAATTTTCACAGATGATTTTTTTTTTATGTGAAAAATAATGAGACAACGAGACGCTCTCCTGATGGTAAGAGATAACGCTTGTCCATGACCATTGCAGTGATACGTAACAAAACAAAGTCCAGGGCATCACTGCTTTGGTGCTCATTACTTTGAGACTTTCGATGGTTAGTCTCAACAGCCCAGTAATTACGCTAGCTGCAGTACCCTTCAAACCGGAACACAGTAATGTTTACATACTACTGCTTGGCGGCAGAATTTCTGGTACTGCGGTGGTACCTACCTAGATGACCTCCTGCTAAAGGGGGTCTACCACCAAGTAAATTGGACGTATTTCTATTGCCGCTATAACAACAAATACTAAAAATAAAATTAAAAAAATATTTAAGGGGGCTCCCATACAACAAACTTAATTTTTTTATAGATAATGGTACGGACCCCTTCGTGCGCGAGTCCGACTCGCACTTGGTCGGTTTTTTTTTCATAAACTGTACAAAACTTTTTTCAAAGATAAACGAGCTCCTTGACAATTTTCTTATTTCAAAAGAAAGAAATAACAAGACTGACGACAAAGAAACACTAAGATAATATCGAATAATAAAATAATATTTACGACTCTATACTTGATCTCATATGTAAGACTTTTCCTGCCCCTAAAACATTCATAAATGCTTAAAGAACACTCACTCCAAAAATATATGAAAAATCACGAAATTCAACGGGATGATGTAATATTTAATTCGCGAAGAGTTTAGCTACGTCTCAATGGAATCATTGCAAAAATGTTCATGTATATTTTCGTTTTCTGCTTTAGGAAGCCGGTAAGCTCAAAGGAAAATAATAACATTTTCGAGTTTTATAAGTATATTATATTTTAATAATGTGCTGATGTTAGATTAGAAAATGTGGATCATAGAGATGGTATTTTAAACATAGTTATTAACTGAGCTTATACTAAACCGTGCGTGGTGCTAGTACTCGACTAGCTACTGTGTTCCGGCAGCCTCACTTGAGAGCTAGCGCCGTGTTTTCCATCTTCGATCACACCGTCACTTAACATCAGGTGAACTGTGGTAAAATACTTAACCTGACAACAGTTAGTAAATCATTGTAATAATCATCATCATTAACAGCATAAGAAATAGTCTGAAAACGCAGTTACAAATACAAATACAAATATGACATGATAAAAGATGAGACGAGATGATGATAAAATTTGAATAGTCAAATAGTCAAATAGTCAAATAGTCAATAGTCAATAGTCAATAGTCAAATACCCTAATTTTTTATTATTATTTAATAATAAAAAATTAGGGTCAGCTTCAAAAGGCAGTGATCCTTGAGACAGCGCGCATTATGAGGAGATTCCTCACTCTGCAGCCCTAACCACCGGCAGCTTGAGCCCTGCCCCGCTGCCGGCGGCATCTTAGTTTTTAAACATTTTATATTGTTTAAGTTTTATATATACCTATTTCAGGTATATATAAAAATAATGAGTTAAATATAAATACAATGAATAATAATAAAAGTCAAAAAATAATTGTTACCTAAAAATAACTAAAATAACGACTTTTTTTACTAACCAGGATGTAACATATGACCAATCTTGTTTTCAAAAGACGCTATAAAAGACAGATACGGCACCGTTCGTTTTGACTGAATGGTAATTGACAGTGACAGCCATTTTATCGAAATTCCATAGAACCCTCCTCATTCAAAATTAGCTTTAAGAGATTTGTCCGTTTCGGATAAGTGCCCACTGATTATATCAATTTAAGTAAGGTTGAGTTTCTAAACCATTATTCAATTACTGTTTTTTTATGTGAGGCAAAAGAAACGCTCACATGAGAGCGTAAGCGGTAACGCTTGGCTAACTGTATCCAGAATTTTAAGTAACAACAAAGTGCAGGAAATCGCTTCGTTACTTCGAAACATTCGATGGATAGTTTCATTTTTATTTATTTCAAGTTACTGGGTTTCAAGTTAAACACAAACAAAATTAATTCGTAATTCATAATTCATTTATTCTATGCAAAATAGGTAAACAAAAAATTGTGGTCTTAAGTCTATATAGTTAGCACTCTATTTTTGCTTTGAAAAGCATTTAATAATAATATAAATACAATAATGTCAATAAAATGTCAAACAATAAAATTAAAATATCAATAAAATAAAATCGTGATGACACAGAGCGTGTGCCGCAAATGTAACCTAACCTAACCTAACCGTAAGTGAGGACCGTATTTAAGTAGAAAACAAAACTTGGTTTGTTTTTCTGTTTTAAAACCAACAGATTGTTGTTTTGTGAAATTCTAATGTAATCATATTTATTCATATTAAACACTCTACTGATAGTAAAAGTCACATTCAGTGTCCACATCCATTGCAGTGGTGAAACTTTGAGTAACAAACCGAAGTTTAAAGCATCGCTGCTGTCGCTTATTAGACATTTTTGGTTTCATATATTGGCAAGCTAGGTGTTTGAACACAGCTCATCTTATGTTAAGTGACGGTATGGTCGATGATGATAAATACATCTTGCGTAAATTATAACTGGCTTCCAAGTGAGTTTTCCGTAACACATTTTCAAGTTACGGAAAATTTTCAAGAGTGGTAGCCCTACCTGATACTATATTGGAATCAATATTATAGTCATATAAATATGTCCTCAAACCCACATGGTAACTACTATATCTAACAAGTACTTGAACCACCCGTACGCAACGAAAGTGTAAATAATAACATCGTGTTTAATTTTTATGACTCTTGTTCAACGAGATGGCATGTTAACTCAGTAGGGAGCTGTTAGTAAAATGATACCTGCGCAAACCACCGGATACTTTATTGCATAGGTTTATATTGACAGCCCCGTTGGCTCATTGGTAGTATATCTGCCTTGAGAGCTGTAGGGCGTGGGTTCGATTCTCACTCAGGGCAAACATTTTGTGAATAAACACATGTTTGTTCTGTGTCTGGGTGTTCTGTATGTATTATAAGTATGTATTTACAAAAAAAAAGTATGTATGTATTCTATCAGTTATCTGACTTCCATCACACAAGCTCTGCTTAGTTTGAGGGCAGATGGCGCTGTGTGTATAGTCCCACGATATTTTATGTAAAATGCAAAAACTACTGAACGGATTTGGATGAAATTTGGTACGGAGGTAGCTGAGTCCCTGGATTAACACATTGGCTACATTTTATCCCGAAAACATGTAGCGAGTAACGCCGCGGAGCGCAGCTATGTAGTTTATAATACCGACTTCATGACCCTTAGGCCAACTAAACGCACTGCTCCAATGAAACAGCGCGGTTACTGAGTAAATGAAAATATCATCGATGTATCCAATTTTTACATTTTTGTTGATTTTTTACTGAAGTATGATCTACCAAGCAACAAAAAAATCATCAAAATCGATTCATGGTTGGCGGAATTATCGCGTGACTACATACAGTCGAATTGAGAACCTCTTCTTCTAAATCGGTTAAAAATATTTTACTGATTTCAAAACCATTTAGGAATATTAAATTCATGTACATTATTTTTACGTTTCACACTCTTAGGGTTAATTTTAATAAAATGAACTTGACTTTCAATTGGTATCTAATGATGTCACATAGTAGGCTGTAGGGCATCTAGCCTTACAGTGTCTAAAAAACGCAATGGCAAATAAAACAAAATCTGTCAATGTGAAGTCAACTGTAGCCATAATAACTTCTTCCATACGCGTACGTCGAGTTATTTTTCGCTTCATTGATCTGTATACGTTACTTACTCGGACTCAGATATCGCCTTTTTTGTTTAACATGGCAAGTGCATATATTATATTAAGCCTACTCAATGACGTCATGGCCATAAAAAGTTTAAAAACGTATTTAAAATCAACTACCGAAACAAAAAAGAATGGCATACCGAATTCACTATATTTAATCTTACGGAAATAGTTTGTGAAACCTAACACTTTTAATGAGATAAAACACGTTCGGGTTCCTAAAGGGTCATGTGTCATAAGACATTTCTCTGTTCTTTTCATATTATACGACATTATCCGATAAGTTATTTACTCCCACTCGCTGAAGTCAGATTTCACCGTACAAAAAAAGCCGGCGAAAAATGAAGACGGTTAATAAAATCTTTCATAAAATATTCGGAGGAAATGTACTAGGTTACACTGGTATATCACTTAGACGTTACACAAGTCAGTTCTGCTACTCCTCCAATATTTAACAAGAAGTGTGAACTTGTGAGGGCGATTTATAGTTCTCTAATAGCTTAATTACTATATAAATTGGGGAATGTACCGAAAATAGTATTAATTAAATAAATAAATGTCGTTGACTTTACACACAGCGCCATCTGGTCCCAAACTAACCAGAGCTTGTGTAATGGAAGTCAGATAACTGATAGAATAAATAAATACTTTTTTTTGTAAATACATACTTATAATACATACAGAACACACAGGCACAGAACAAACATTTGAACAACAAAATATTTGTCCTGAGTGGGAATCGAACCCAAGCCTTACAGCTTTCAAGGCAGATATACTATCAATGAGTCAACGGGGCTGTTGAATTGTAAATGTACGCTGTTTCTTGACTGCCTTGTTAGCACATTTTGGCAAAGTTCCGCTTTTAGAGCTGAAGGGTGTGGGTTCGATTCCCACTCAGGACTAACATTTGTAACACAGATGTTTGTTCTGTGCCTGGGTGTTCAGTAGGTATGTATATAAAAAAAAAGTATCTAAATATACTGTCAGCTGTCTGGTTCACATAGT
Organism: Biston betularia; assembly: GCA_905404145.2. Classification (NCBI taxonomy): domain Eukaryota; kingdom Metazoa; phylum Arthropoda; class Insecta; order Lepidoptera; family Geometridae; genus Biston; species Biston betularia. Next base: position 7,265,216 of record FR989877.1, read on the forward strand.
AGGTACAAGCTATGCTTACAGGCTGGATGGCGATGTGTAAAAATGTCCCAGGATTTTTTTTTACTCAAATATTTTTTTATTTTACTTAAATTTTTTTCGTTGTGTTAGCATTGTCGTTAGCGAGACGTTAATAAAGCAATTAATTATATCATTATTAACAATCGATATTTTGATAAAAATTGCCATGATTGAATACAACGGTATCTATTTAGCACAAATTAGTTATTTTCTAGACCATTGGAGCTCGAAAATTAATCAAAACTACTATAGCTTTAAGTGTATGAGACGCGTCTTATCTCTAAATAACAGCGCTCGTCTATTATGAATGAAGGAATTTAATTTTGTTTGAAAAATGTTTCAAATTTTAAAAGCTTACTTAAAATTGTAGCGATGATAGCTCAGTGGTTAGCGCGGTAGGTTCGCATGCCGAAGGGCGTGGGTTCAAACCCCAACAATGAACTTGAGCTGCCGGTGATGAAAAACATTGTGAGAAAACCATAGCATGGTGGTAGGGTACTTTCTAGTACTCGGCTGGCTAGCTACCACCCTCAAGTTGAAAATCTGCCGCATCTAACGGTGTGTTCCGGCAGCCTCACTTGAGAGCCTCATTCCAGGCTAGGTGTGCTTTACCATCTTCGACCACGCCTTCACTTAACATCAAGTGAGCTGTGGTCAAACACCTAGCCTGTCAAAATGAAAATACCAGTGCAAAACACTATGCCAAAGACAAAATGACGAATCTTATATTGTTAGAAGGAAAAAGACACAGAAAAGGGTCTGATTACGTGTTATTATATTTAATACGGAAACTTACTAGAATTTTTTCTGTTGAATTTTGTTAGACAAGAGCTTGAAATGTTTTATATATTGGTCAATATTGTTTACTGGTTTTTGTTTCATTTTTTAATTGTTTTATGTACCAATATAAATGTTTGTTTGAAGGAAGAGCCTGGATCCCACAACACAGGTCACCCTAGTGTGGGATCCTGGGCGTACCGATATACAGAAGCACTGATTGGAGTGGGAGCGGGTAAAACTCGGAAACCTTTCCTCACGGAGTCCTCATCCACGGTGTCAGGAATGTTACAACACACAGAACTCATTGAGACTTGAAGACGTCTCAGTGAATTCTCTGTGTTAGAGATCTATACTATGTACTTATAAAATTTGAAGGAAAAATTTCCTGATTTTGTTTTTAATCACGTATATGACGTGGATCTACATTTTCCCTAACGATGATAATTCATCCTTTGAGTTTCCTTGAGTGTCGTATTTACTTTTCTCATGGCTTAAATCGTAAGGTAGAAAGTACTGTCTGTATTTTTTGATTAATTTTATTTTTGTCTTTACTCGTATGTAAAATGTTTTCTTTTTATAGACTCTAGTTCTATTCTGTAAATACTTTGATTTGTTCTCTTTTCGTGAATAATTGAATATCTCTTTAAATTTGTTTTCGAATACATAATAACATAATCAGTTGAGTGTTAGAGCTACATTTCAATAGTTTAGTTTGTTAGTTTTTGTAACGATGATAGCTCAGTGGTTAGCGCGGACGGTTCGCATGCCGAAGGGCCTGGGTTCAAACCCAAACAATGAGCTTGAGCTGCCGGTGAAGGAAAGAAAACATCGTGAGGTAACCATGGAATAGGGGTAGGGTACTTCCTAGTACTAGGCTACCAAGCTTGAAAATCTGCTGCCGAGCATCTAACGGTGTGTTCCAGGCTAGGCGTGTACCATCTTCGACCACACTTAACATCAGCTGAGCTGTGGGCAAACACCTAGCATGTCAACAATAAAAATCTAAGAAGAAGAACAAATTAAATTTTGACAACTTGAAAATTGACATAATGCACGCACGTGCCGACAAAATTCTATCAAGAGCTTTGCCTATTAAAAGGCCATGTAGGATATATTTCAGTCTTAACAAGGAGCTTTATTAACCGGTCTGAGGCTTTTTGCGTCAGAAGGGACCTAAAGCGGCTTATTAATGTACCTATTTTACGATGTATTCATGTAGTATGTACTGCATACGTTTGCTAAACATCTACACATCTGCAGTAAACACTTACGTGAATAAAATTATTTTATTAGATTGCCATAATGTTTGAATAAGCGTATTTCATCCAATATCATTCTATTTGGATAAAATATTTATACTGCCAAGAAAAACTGCCACATCTGTGGAGGATAGAGAAAGGATAATAAAATGGCCTTTATTGCGTGCGTCTTGACTCGATATCAGTCATTATTGATTGCTGTTACAAGGGTTATGTAAAATAACTCATAATTCATTTATTGCGTATATGGGTATAATAGATATTTAAAAAAAGATTACGAGCGCCATATTCTGTTTTGCGGCATGCAAAACTTAAAATTAACGTTAACATAATTAAACATTACAAAATAATAACTACAGTCAGTGATTCGCCAAATCAAAAGTAAAAAAAAAAATTATTACAATGCAGATGAAAGAGTTATTTTAAGTCGTATATTAGTAGGTTAATTAACAAATTTTTAAATGTAAAAGTAATGAGACGAACAGGATGTTCTGTTCTTCAGAGATACACAGAACTTTGAGTAACAAAACAAAGTCCAGGGCATCGCTGCTTTGGCGCTCATTACTTTGAGGTATTAGATGGATAGTTTCAACAGCGCTGTAATTTCGCTACCTGCAGTACCCTTCAAACCGGAACACATTATACACATTACTGCTTAGAGGCAGAATATCTAGTACTGCGGCGGTACCTACCTAGACGACCTCATGCTAAGGAGATCTATCATCAAGCGTACCATGGATATTAAAAAAAAACATTATTTACAATATTGTAAAAACAATCAACAAAACTACAGCCTGCATTCAATAATACATTTTTATAACATTCACACTAAAATGACTACTTATCGTATTAGCACTCTAGGTACATACATTATAAAAACCCAAACCAAGAGTGCTGACAGCTTTTCGCATAGATTCCAAAACATCTAGTGAAGTAACCTTATAACTATTTTACTACGACAGGGCGACACTTGACCTTAATTTGCTTTTAGTTGCTTTCATTATGAATTTATGACTCATGCTTATGTCTATTGATTTACCATCAAATATTTATAAGGATCAAAATACTTAACACTGGCTGAATACAAAAATGTGAATCATCCAAAAAAAGAAAAATACTGCAACGTCACAACACGAAAAAACAATAAAACTTGAGAATTGGCGCAATGCACGAATGTGCCATGGCCGATGAAAAAAAGAGAAAAAAAAACGAAAAAACAAAAACTTACAAAAAAGCACGTATGAGTTTTGGCGGGACCGTGGAATATCGTGTTGCCGTATTTTCTAAAACTTGTGGCTTTTTCTAGTGTTTATGTTTAATAATAGTAGGATTTTGGTCATAAAGAGCTCAATTACTGGCGCAAGTGTAATAAAGTAATATAATTTGTGAAACATGACTTTTTGAGTTGTTGACTCCAAAACTCCTTTGAAGTAGCGATGTGTGATTGTTTGATAGTGGTGACTTTTCTTCTCGTAATAAAGTCGCCACTACTTCACTAGGGCATGATCAGACTTGAACTTGACTTACTTTGACTGCGACTTGGACTTGTTTAATTTGTACCTACGTAAGAATATCAAAATATTTTTGATATTGGCATAATTATGCACGAAGTGCGAGGTCAAGAACAAAAAAAAAGCATGCTTCATGTACCAGTACCCAACACTAGATGTTTTTTTTTTGTAAAACCAAGACATTAATAGAATAATCATTATTAAAGTAAATGCACGAAAGAAAGAAATAATATTATTGGCCCATGTTTAGTATTGCGGGTTGACCATAATAAGCCAAAATGTTTTAAGGACGGTCTCACACAGTTTTTTTATTGTAAAAAAAAAATGTATGTAACTAAAGTGACAATGGTCACGGACCCCAGTGTCTGTGGAGCGTATAATAAAAAAATATTTTTTTTTTCTTATTGTTCTGTCAAAGGCAGTATAGCTTTACAGCTTTAACCTGCCCGATGGGGCAAATAATTAAAAAAAATAAAAAAATATTGTTCTGTCAAAGTTTTTCTGTCATTTTATAGTTCTCGTCAACCTAAAAGGTTCTAGTGATAAGCTAGTCAAACCCTGATTCAGAGCGGCCTTCACTTAATCCATTTTAATTCTAACGGAAAGTAAGTCTTTTTTCATCACTCACCTTCTTTATGTCAACTGAATAAATTATTTTCGTGACAATTACCTACTAAAATTTTGCATATAACAAGCTGGGTATATATTTTCAAGGCATCACGTTTCAACGTTTCAAATTCCTACGTCTGTTACTGCAGTCAAACATCAAACTAATTACGTGTGGTTTAGGATTTTTTTTAGCGCAGCAAAAATATGGCGGTTATGCAAACTTTGCTTTTTTTTTAGATTTTGAAAAGTTAAAAACCTCTAGAAATAGCACCTAAAAATAATATGTATTGTATATACATAATTATATTGTTATAACATTCCTGTTTTACAACGGAATCTCCTAGCAGATCTTGAAGACTTGATATTTTTCAGCGTCATCTTTGATGTAAATTTCTATCGAGGCGATCATTTTAAATTGTGTTTCTTATTTTACGAAGTTCTTGAATATATGAAAAATTTGTATATTTTTGTTGAAAAGTTATATGTCAGCAGATAAATATAAAGATAATTTGATAAAACACGAGTACATAATATAAACTGGTACAATATACGAGTACATAGATGGAGAGATTTAATTATAACTGAGAATCGTGTTTTGTTCTCAGGCGTAAAAATATGAGCGATGGCATGCTAATAAATTAATCATACAAATTATAGTAATGAATTTAAAAAAAAAACTAAAATAAAAAAGTAAGATTTTTTTGATAAAAACTAAAATTGCTAACTGTCAGGCAATACCATCTGTCTTAAGAACACTGTCATGTGAGGTTCTTATTTTGATGTTTTTCGAAAGGTAATGCAAAAGTCAACATTATTTTTATGATCTACTTACTACGCCGGCGAATTCACCCGCATTATCATAAAACATATTTTACAAAACTAAATATCTTTTTTAATCACTGAATAATTTAAAACTACGTTAATACATAAATATCGTAGGAAATTTCATACAGCGCCATCTAGCGCCAAACTAAGCAAAGCTATGGCAACCATACAACTGATAGTCCTATACCTATACTTATTTTTTTTTGTAAATACATACTTATTTTCTTTTTTTAAGTTATGTGCGCTGGCTTTAAAACATCGTGGCAAAAATACATATCATATCTGAGAATTCATAAAAAAAGGTCTCGAAAATATGAAAAATTCACTTACCCATACGTGGCCAATGTGGTGGACCGTATTCTTCGCACAGAAAATTGAGTAAGTTGGGACAATTTTATTAAAACCAGGGCTGTCTCATAAAATATTCATTACTAGCTGCGCCCCGCGGTGTTACCCGCTACATGTTTTCGGGATAAAAAGTAGCCTACGTGTTAATCCAGGGTCTCAGCTACCTACATACCAAATTTCATTTAAATCCGTTCAGTAGTTTTTGCGTGAAAGAGTAACAAACATCCATCCATACAGCCATCCAAACTTTCACATTAATAATATTAGTGGGATTATTAAAATTATCGCGATGAAACATAAATCATCTCATTAAATCAGGATAACTAAGATGGTTTTAATTTGAATCTGTAACGTTAATAACCATTTTGTAGGATATTACAACCTACGTAAAATCTTCCACATTGAATATGAATACACCCACAGATGTTGTACAACCCCGGGTATCTTTAAGGTGTATTTGATGGATTAATATACCTTAATTGCAATATCATCTCAATTAGCGACTCATATCTACCTACCCAGCAAGTTACAGCCACCTATATCACGTTTGACTTCCAATGTAGATCTGGGTTGGCAACCCACGCTTCTCTGTATTTCCTTGTATATTTTTATGATTGACAACCAGATGTTTGACCACAGCTCTCCTGTTAAATTATGGTGTGGTCAAAGATGGTAAGCACACCTAGCCTGGAATAGAACTGGCTCTTAAATGAGGCTGCCAAAACATACCGTTTGATGCTTGGCGGTAGGTTTTTTGCCATGGTTTCTTTTGTTGTTGTCGAATGTTCGTGATGTTTGGCTAGGCCACTTTGGCCAGTTCTGGCCTCTTAGCCAGGGTAGACTATGGCCTTCCTTACTTTTATAATTGTAAACTAATGTTATAAAAACCATAGCGTGTATGTATGTTTGTAACTCTTCAAACCAAAGGTGGTGTGTTTTTCAAACCAAGCCAACAAAACCAATTTTTGGTGGCAAAGTATATTTAGGTTAGGTGTGCTTTACCATCTTCGACCACACCGTCACTTAACATGAGGTGAGCTGTGGTCAAACACATAGCCTTTCAAACATAAAAAAAAAGTTGCGATTGAATATTATACTATTTATATATAACTACGTTTCTGGTATCGTTTTTTTTTGTTTATATAAGTCAATAAAATCTGTTCCGATCATGAAACACGTCACTAATCCCAACTATAAAACCATCACGTAGTTCTGTTAGCCATTTTGCAAACACACCTTTGCGTTGAAGTTCTCTTCTAGCGCGTTATAGATATATAATATAAAATTCGTTGCTCGTAGAATTTTTGTCCCAGAGAATTAGCAAAAAGTTTTTGGAACTAAAATCGTAACTGACACGAAACAACGTGGCGCGCATAATATATAAGGCCAGTAATTACCTCCACAGAGTTGCGTGAGGTTTTTAATGTCTAGAGGAAAGCAGTATTTTGAAACAGAATTTAAATTACATATTTAGGGTTCACGAGAAATAGGGTTGACGCTAGTGTCCCTAGAGATTTTTGCTTAAGGAAACTTTGGTAACTTAACCAAACCCTTGTGTATATAGAGCATATCGAAACTAAACTAATTAATTTTCGCCTTCCAAAATGTTGGTTTTGTAAGTAAGAAATACTGTAGTTTGACTAGAACTTTCAATTAAATAATAATTGTTTTGTTAGTATCGTTTTAATTGAACAATCTCTTCCAAGCAACTATAGGTTGGAAAAGATTCAAGAACATGTAGAAAAAGGTGTGGTATAATTAATGATGAAAAATACGCTAAGAAGATGATCAGTAGACATTTAGATTAATTATAATATTTGTAGTTTTTTTTTTAAATCATATTAATAATGTGTTGTAGTAGACATACATTGTTCATAAATAATGTATGTCTACTTATCACCTTTACTTTAAAATAAATAATTATATTATGGTAACGAGACGGGTGGTAAACTTTTTTTTTTGGTACATCGTGATAAATTTTTCTTCTTTTCTAAACTTTATAATGAAGTTAATTTACTTTCAAATGTGTTTTTTCGTTTTGATATTTCATTTCAATATTAGTTGTACTATAATTACTTCACCTACACTATTATAAAGAGGAAAGATTTGATTTTTTGTTTGTATTGAATAGGCTTCGAAACTTCTCGACCATTTTCAAAAATTCTTTCACCGTTGGGAAGCTACACTATCCCCGGGTGATATAGGCTACTTTAGATCCCTGTATTATAACGGGAACGCGAACTACGCTGGTGAAACCGTGAGGCGTGCGCTGGCACATAATAAAACTATCTTAACAACTATTTAAAAGTTGCTCATTTAATGTTCAAAAGCCGTTTTGTGTAAAATTACGGTTTTTGACATGTCACGCTGTCGTCGTAAGTGGACGATATGACGTCACAAAATGTAAAATATGCCCCGAATCGAGCAATTAAAATACCTCGCATAAGTGCACCTTTGAACTTTCAGAACGATTAAATTTTTTATCCAGGTTATGATCCAAAATTAAAACAATAACACATTACTGAATCAGCATTATAGGTATACATTTTCATTACATACATTTACATAGGCATAATATAACGATAACCGGTGGGGTAGACGAGTTCTTGAGTGGAGACCGCGTGCAGGCAAGAGTAGTGTAGGGCACCCTTCGGCCAGGTGGTGTGACGACCTGCGAAAAGCGGTGGGAAAGCAATGGACGCAAAAATATATCGACCGAGCTTAGTGCAGCTCACTGCTCGTGCATTGAGAGAGGCCTACGTCCAGCAGTGGACAGCGAAGGGCTGATGGTGATGATGATGAGGCATAATATACATTTTCAATAACTTTTTGAGATTTTTTTAATGAGAACTGTTTTGTTATTTTTGATAAGCTAGATCTTTGATCAGAGCTCATCCGATTTTAGGTGACTGTGTGGTCGAAGAAGGTAAAGCACACCTTACCTGGAATGGAAATGGCTCTCAGATGAGGCTGCCGGAACACACCGTTATGTGCTTAGCGGGAGATTTTAACATGTGGGTGGTAGCTAGCCAGCCGAGTAGGTACAAGAAAATACCCTACCACCAAGACCACCGGTTTCCTCACGATGTTTCCTTCACCGGCATCTCAAGCTCATTATCGGGGTTCGAACCTACACTCTTCGGTGTATGAACCGACCACGCTATCCACTTAGCTATTATCGCTTGTTTTTGGATAACAACAGCTACTTAAATAAAAGCTTTTACCACCGCAGTACCAAATATTCTGCCACCAAGCAGTAGTGTGTAAATATTACTCTGTTCCGGTTTGAAGGGTATTACAGCTAGCGAAGTTACTGAGCTGTTGAGACAAACCATTGAAAGTCTCAAAGTAATGAGCGCCAAAGCAGCGATGCCCCGGACTTTGTTTTGCAACTCAAAGATGGTCATGAATTTAAAATAATAAGCGATATTAAAGTAATTACCGTTTAGAAAGTAATAAATGCCAATGCAGATTTCTGATGCATGATTTAATTTTTTTTAAAGTTTTGCATATCGCTAGCAATGAGCACACTAGCCCATATGTACCCAAAAAATGAATTGCAAACAAAACTTACTTTAAAAATCCAGTTGTTTTTTTAATGTACCTACAATTAATGAGACGAACGAGACGCTCTCCTAGTGGTAAGAGGTAACGCATGTTTATCCATTTTTTTTTATCCATTGCAGCATTAGACAGAACTTTGAGTAGCAAAACAAAATCCAGGCCAAAACGCAGGACTAATTTGTAATAAGACTTTACAATAGGAAGCGCGACAGTGTTACAACAGAACTGTTTCATGAATATGCGATGGCAGGCGTCTTCTATTTAATTATACAAACGTTTGTTTACTGGGAATTGTAACAAACATGGCACGTAGTTGATAAGTCAAACGACTAACTTGTTCTTTGAAGTAACAGTACTCAGAACGGAAGCAGCTCTTAGGTTCTCAGATATAAATGCGAATTTTACTTACGCTGTCTAAAATTACTTTTTTTTCTTTTACTCTATTCATTAGTATCCCAAGTAACGTTACTAGGACCGTATTCAATTAGATTAGGCCGGGATAGGGAAACGGACAGTGAAGGTAAGCGTTTATACGTATCAAAAGTATCAAAACACCTTTACCTGAGTCGCAAGTCATAGGCGTTGAACGAGTTTCCATCCCTACAAAGATGACGGCGCATGCACGGTGATATGAGTACCGTTGAATGTAATGAAGGTTCGATTATTTATTTTAATGAAACAATTGCCAAATTTTTAATTTTGTTTTTGGCATCTCACTTTATGCATTGTGCGAATGTCAAGTATTTCAAGATAAATCAATTCTCAATCACGCAAGCTAAGTCAAGTCAAGTTTAGTAAGGTAGTAGAAAAGACGAAAATATCTGTTTTACCACATTATATCCATACATCCAGTGTTGGTTAAGTCCAGTCCGTTTCAGTCAAGTCCAGTCATAATTTAGTAAAGTAGTGGCGACTTTATTATAAGCTTTGATGGAGTTTTGGAAGCAACACGAAAAATCATGTTTCATCATATTATATCATTTTCCCACACTCGTGCTTCTAATTCTGCGCTTTTTAATAAAAAACAATCATTTTTATGCATAAACACTCGAGAAAACACTGGTATTGGAAAAAAAATACACGACACGACTCTTTTCGCGTTCCCGCCAAAACTCCTAAAACCGGTGATTGACATGGATGTAAGATTCCACAAAAACACATTAGTAAAACATTTTTTTTTATAGTTCATCCTATTGGCAACATCTTAGTCTTGACGCGTACTTTTCTATCACTGTGAATAATGTCCAATGCCCATCTATTTAAGAGGCCTTGGCGTGGAACGATGATTCTTACATTAAGGCTAACCTTTTAGTAATAAAATATAATATTTTTTTATGTTTTGTACAGTAAAAATAAAAAAAACATAAAATCATTCTCAAAAATCAGTTTAGTACGCTCACCTGCATCCGATGTATTTGCATTTTTATTAAATTTCACCAACTAGAATATCCCGTGCAAAAAATGGATACAGAATTCCCTACGTGATATCCCCCAAGGTCGCTTACAACGAAAATAAAATTTCCATTTTGCTGCAAAGTCATTGATCAACAATCAAATAATACAATAATGGTTAACATTTATTTTGTCTATAAAGGAGGCATTGATTGATTGACTAACTCTTTATTTATTGTTCACACCAAAGATTACATTCAAAATGAAATAAACTTAAGTAATTAGTGTAACTGAAATCATGAAACTGAACAGGACATGTTGCCAGGCAGAGTGTTGGCAGGTGGACTAAAACTTTGACGCATTGGTGGCTGCAAACTGGGAAACAAAGCCAGCTCCAGCACCAGCTCCTTGAGTAGACGAAATCTTAAAGGTCGAACCTGGATAAGTGTAGGGCAGGACCGGGATGAGTGGCGTACAAGAAGAGAGGCCTATGCTCAGCAGTGGACGATTACGTGCTGAAAACAATGATAATGATGAATGTAACAACTGGCACCCTTATTGATAAAAGGGATCTCTTTCAGGCAAGATAACAAACGGTAAAGAAGGCATTATAGCTGCAATGCAATATAGTAAATTCTAACAAAAATTTAATAATTTCGATTATTTTTGAGATAACACCTGTCCTTGACTAATTGACCATTGCAGCATCAAAATAAGAGGTAGCGCATCGCTGTTTACACGCTCATTATTCTAAGACATCCGATGGTTAGTCTCAACCCCGTAATTTTGCAGTACCCTTTATACCGCAAAACAGAAATTGTTTATAGTGTCTACTTACAATGGCAAATCTTCATATTATATAAGGATTTGCCAATAGGAATAGGCATAAAGAATTAAAGAAGAATTAAATCCGTCTTCCTTCTTTCTCCCAAAATGTTTTACGTGAATCTTAAGATTTACGAGTAAATAAATGGCCAAATGTTATGCGGCTTTGGGCCTTCATAATGTACCTACGCTTCGACGAAAATAATATTTTTTTATTGATGAAATATTTATTGATTGGCTTGCTTTTAACTTGTTTTTCGCTTTATGTTAAGACTTGAATCTATCAAGGAATACCTACTCGGGTAATTGTTCGAATCTAAATCCGAATCAGCCCTGGTTAAATAAACTTTCCTACTGCTGGGCGTGGGCCTTTTCTTATCATGAGAAGGTAAGGCGCTGGCCAAGTGCGGGTTGGTTGACTTCCCACATCGTTGAGAACTTTTTTTAAACTCTTAAATATGTAGGGTTCTTCACGAAGTTCCTTTACAATTTGAAGTTATCAGCAATACGCACATGACTTAGAAAAGATTGGAATGGGATTCGAATCCAGGGCCTTCCAGATTGGAAGCCGGACGATCTCCCAATTAGGTTGCCAAAACTTCCGAATCTAAATACATTCGAAATATAAACTATATAGCTTGTTAATATTTATTTTCTTTGTTCCAGACAACTCAACATTCGTTAGCTGATCACGTATGACGAAACATGGACAACGAAGGCAACAGTACCACATTATATGACGATGAAGTTATTTATCCGAGTGAACTCACTCTTCACAGAGGGTTCAGCACGACGGAAAATACACTTAGTAGCTACATCACGTGGCCAATAGAGGAATGTCTGAAATCATTCCTCGTTAACGATACAAAGACTGATGATATAACCAACCATATATTTGTTTACAATGGCACACAAGTAATGTGTCTTGAACACGCTCCCGTGTTGACTAAAAGCACTTTAATTAGAGCGAGCGTGCTTTCGGCTATGGCAATACTATCGTTCTTTGGTAATTTAGCAACGATAATAAGTATACAGAGAGGGAAAAGGGGGCGCGGCAGAGCGAGGCCATCTTGGACGGCAATTTATAGCTTAATCTTCCAACTGAGCATAGCTGATTTGCTTGTTACTATATTCTGTATAGCCGGAGAAGCGGCATGGTCCTTCACAGTCCAGTGGTATGCGGGAAATATCGCATGTAAATTATTCAAATTTGTGCAAATGTTCGCGCTGTATCTAAGCACTTTTATTCTTGTACTAATCGGAGTAGATAGATGGCTGGCTGTTAAATATCCAATGAAGAGTATGGCGACAGCGACGAGAAGCGTTCGATTAGTCACTATAGCGTGGGTGCTAAGTGTCATTCTAAGCATTCCTCAGGTGAGCAATTTCAATAACTTTAGATAGGTACTTAACTCATTAACTATAAATAGTATTTAATGAACTTTCTAAGACGCTTAACAAGCCTCAGTAGATAAAATACTAATTTGTCGGTTGCTTCACTACTTTGAAGTAATCAAAAGTTTCAAGTCCGGTATAAGGGCTTAGAAACGAGTAACTGTATTTAATTTACATCGCGTGTATGAGTCATTCGGACTAATTACTAGACTGTTGGGACTAACCGTCCATCAAAGTCTCAAAGCAGCGATGACCTAGACTTTGTTTTGCTACTCTAAGTTCTGTATATCGTTGAAATGATCATGGACAGGTGTTATCCCTTACCATCAGGAGAGCATCTCGTTCGTCTCATTACATTTAACACATTAAAGTTATTAAACATGTTCATCTGAAGGCTTTCCTTAGTTGTTCTGTATATATTATACACAGAAATTAGGTTATGTATTTACAAAAAATAAGTATGTATTCTTTCAGCTGTCTGGTTCCCATAGTACCGCCAAGCTTTGCTTAGTTTGGGGTTAGATAGTGATGTGTGAAAATGTCCGATGATATTTATTTATTTAAAAGTCTCTCCTATCCTAAAACTCATTTTTTGTGCATGACTTTTGTCTTTTTTGGGTTCTGTACCGACAGGGTAAAACGGGACCCTATTACTAAAACTCCGCTGTCCGTCCGTCTGTCTTCTGTCTGTCCGTCTGTCACCAGGCTGGATGTCATGAACCGTGATAATTAGACGGTTGAAATTTTCACAGATGTTGTATTTCTGTTGCCGCTATAATACTGAAAAACAGAACAAAATAAATATTTAAGGAGGCTCCCATATAACAAACGTGTTTTTTTCCCATTTTTATAGATAATGGTACGGAACTTTTCGTGCGCGTGTCCGACTCGCACTTGGCCGGTTTTAATATTACTTCCGACGCATCGAGTAGATTATCTGCAACCAATAAATTAGTATGAAAGCAATTTTATTTTAGTGTATGTAAATTCAATAAATTTACTAAACAATATGTTCTGGACGGTTCATTAAAGTTTACAAACAATTAAGCGGGAGAAACAGTTATCAATCAATTAGTGTTACAAGGTAATTGATGGATTTTGATTGGAAACTTCAAAGCCTTTGCCACTCGTAGCTAACGATCGGTTAACCACACAGCTTCCGACCGGTATTCTTCTAATTGGTTCCGTGAAATTTTAGCCTTCTTCTATCAAAAAGTTCCTTACCTAATCGTTTAACAAACTAAAACTAGATTCACGTTGGTAAATTTGCAAGCACCCTTAGCAATAAATGACTTAAATATTGTTATGTCGATACAACAGGCTGCTTTCCAAGCCTGTAGTTTTTATGTTTTAGATATCAGTAAAGTTTCGGATAAGATTTTCGTCAAGTTAGTTAAGTTTAGAACCTCATCACTGTTGTAACTTGAACGACTGTTAAGGTGGTTCGATTTCCATACAAATATTTTTTTGCCATTTATGGACAAATGGAGCATAATTTTACAGTGCAATCACAGCTATTGGCATTTATTTTTGTCTTTACTTGCGGTAAATAACAATTGCTTGAATAAAACAGTAGATTTATAAGCATAATCTACTGCTTTATTCAAAAATCATAAATTTGATTTTATGCTAACAATCTACTGTTTTGTTCAAGCAATTGTGGTTTACCGCAAATAAAGACCAAAATAAATACCAGTAGCTGTGATTTCACGATAAAATTATGCTCCATTTTTCCATAAATGGCAAAAATTTATTTGTATGAAAATCGTACCACCTTAAGCGGAAATTAGTTTAAACCTTGAACATTCAATTTGGTTAATATTTTTCTTGTAATTCCATTATGTATTTTCGTGCATTTTCATAAGTGATTGTTTTTTGTTACAGGCCGTAGTTTTTAGGGTCGCCAAAGGACCGTTTGTGGAAGAGTTCCATCAATGTGTGACGCATGGTTTTTATACGGAGAGATGGCAAGAACAAGCTTATACGACCCTTTCACTGATATTCATGTTTGTCTTGCCTTTGGTCATTCTTGTATCAACCTACGTGTCGACTGTCAGGACTATAGCACGTACGTACAATATTTTTAACCCTAAGACGGACTATAAAACTCAATAAACATGATTACTAGACATCGGATTATTTATGCATTTGCTTTTTGCTTATGCAAATGCATAAAACGCTATAAGACATATACGCTATAATAAAGTCATTTAAAAAATATATTCTTCTATAATTAATACTTAACTTTATGTTATTTCAATTTTACATCGCGCTGTAATTGAGTGACCTATAGAAAGTTGGAACATAGTCCAATAGAAATGTGAAAATAGAACTAGTTTTTTTAAATAACTTGACAGCTGTCAGTTGAAAACCGATTCTCCCGAGGGCTGAAAGTAGGTATTACTTTCAACCCGCTCCTCGGGTAACTTCAGACCTACTTTCCGAATATGAGTAATGAAAAATTATTTATTTTCGTATGAGTGAAAAGGGGTACTTCGTAGGCGGACTCATGAGTACTGTAGTTTGTATGATAAAGAAATCTTGCCGACACATTTAGTAGGTACAAATAATATAACATGTATTCATTACAAAGTTAATGCAAGTTATAATTTAATTCAAAAGTCGACCTCAAGCAGACACGGATATGGTAAAAAAGAGTATATACTTACGTTACAAATCAAACTTCAACTCGAAGTATAAGCGAGTTTTAGAAATTATGGAGAAAAAGTGTGTGGGAAGGAAGGCCCGCGGCCTGAATGCGAAATGTACTTCGCTAAAGGATTCTCACGACCCGAGTGGTTGCGAACACGGAGCGTTATAAGGGTTGTAAAAATCCAACTAATCTTTTTGGGAAAGTGTTGAACAAACGAATTAGATGAAAAACAAAGAACAAGGAGTTGGAGTGAGAAGTACTAACTGCTTTGTTTTATCTTTTTAGGGTTCCGCACCTAAAGGTGTTAAACGGGGCCTAAAGGTATTATTAACCTACTAAGTCTTTCTGGTTATGTTACTGAAGAGAGATAGTTTGTAAAATGTTACCACAATCGTTTCAAATTTTTATGTTAAAGTTACCATAATCTTACTAAGTCTGATGCAAAATCAACTAAACGTATTTTACTTTTTTTTGCTTTTTTTATCAGCCTCTATTGTGCTACTGCTGGGAAAATACCTCCCTTTCCTCTTCCCAGACTGCCCGGTCTTTGGTAGTCTAGTGACTAACATCTCGATGTATTTCATCACACCACCTTCGTCTGGGTCGACTCTGAGGCCGTTTAAATTTTGGCGTCCAAACTGTGGTGACCTTTGCCCAGCGGTCGTTTGACATGCGACAAACGTGGCCCGCCATTCTGCCAGTTCCATTCTGCTTCACTTTATTTATATTTTACACTTAAATATAAATAATACCAACTTGACACTGGCAGAACGTACAAAGTGCATTGCCAAAAAAATTTTGCTGGAAGTTATTTCACAAAAAGTACAAAATAAATAAAACACAAAAGTAAATGAAATAACAAACATTTAAAACTCGACATTTATGAAAATTCCTAACTTTGATCCGAAGATGGCAATTAACAAATTTTCTTGACTAAATTATTCACTCAAACAATTATTGTTTCCAGAAAGTGAAAAAGTTTTCAAGCCCGAAGTGAGACGACAAGAGAAATACTTCACCCCAGACATGAATAGACGTAGACTGATAGACAGGGCGAAGATGAAATCTCTGAGGATGTCAGTCGTGATTGTGGCAGCTTTTCTGATATGGTGGACACCCTACTACGTCATGATGATCATTTTTACGTTCCTGAACCCTGACAAAAACGTAAGTTGACAAAATTATGATACACGTTGTTACAGACACTTGAAAACATATTACAACTACTTCACAATTGCAGAATGAAGAAAGATAGAGAAATATATAAATTTACAATTAAAACAACCGATATCATGACCCTTTGGCCAACTAAAGGCACTGCTCCAATGAAACAGCGAGGTTTCGGAGGAAACGAAAGTATCATCGATGTATACAATTTTTAGATTTTTATTGATTTTTTAAAAACAGCTCGATCGATTTTGATAAAATTGATATGGGGCCGCCTCTGAAGTATCAAAAAAGGAGGAGGTCTCAATGACTGTTTTTTTTGTATGTTGCATGATCATTCCGCCAATTATGAATCGATTTTGATGATTGTTTTTTTCTTTTCATAGGTGGTCCCATATACATTTTATCCGTTTGAGTGAAGAAGTAACGAACATACAAAACACACTTACACACTCACAGACTTTCGGCTTATAATATTAGTGTTAAAGATTAACTGTCGTCGTATATAACAGTATATTGTGTCAAAATTTATAGGTAGATACGTGAAAGTCAGCCTTTTAAAACGTGTACAATGTTTTAAAATTTAAAAAACGTAACGGATTTTTTAATCACAACAATAAATACCAAAGAAAACTCTCCTAATCACAGATCGCTCTTAGCAATAAGGGCGCCACTTGTGGCACTAGCTCATAAGACTCTTTTGTTCTCCGTACTTTTTTCTGTTTTTGGTGATATAAGATTTTCTATATATCTATCTAATCCGGAAATGTTATCTCAATTCCTTTTACTTTTAGCACTGCCATACCTTTTAGTGTTTGTAGTTTACTTTACACACACAAATAAGGAACGTAAGTGCAAAAAGATCCTTTTTAGATTACACAATCGCCAGCCTTGAATTTTAACGACTTCAACCCTTCTTTGTTTAGTTTACCTGTAGGTATAAAATCATCTACGAAATTCTCAAATTAATCTTCGTAATAAACTTCCAATGTTCATTTTTAGGAATATGTGTTTGGGAGTCTTACGTATAACCTTATTATTTTTAAGATTTTAACTAATAAATAAACAGCGACAGCTGAGTAGTGAGAACGTCTGTCTTCCAACCTGGAAGTCCTAGGTTCGAACCCCGTGTCACGTGCCTGTTTCTTTTTATCAGACTACGCCAATATGAATTAATAACTATTGCAGGACATTACGTACAGCGCCATCTAGCCCCAAACTAAGCAAAGCTTCTACTATGGGAACCAGATAATTGATAGAATACGTATGTACTTTTGTATACATATCTACTTATAGTACATGCAAAACACTTAGACACAGAGCAAAAGTCACAGACATAGCTCAGCGTATTAGCAAGTGGAAGTGGCAATGGGCTGGTCATATTTTCCGCAGAATCAACAACCGTTGGGGTAGACGTGAGAAAAGAGATCGTGAATCGGCAAATGTAGTGTAGGACGCCCTGAGACTAGATGAAGTAATGATTTACGTAAGACAGTTGGCAGTGGCTGAAAGCTAAATTCAAGTCGATCGGGCTGAGTAGCGTGACCTGGTATAGACCTAAGTCCAGCACTATGCAACGATGTATGAAGTCTGTCAACTAGCATTTGGCTAGCATGTTCCGTGATACCTTACGCTTATCACAATATGGGGAAAACCCACGCTGAGGTGTGGGACAGTTTATAAAAACCGCTGATTCAGACTGTTACTGGAATTAGGTCAGGTTTTGTAGCGATGATAGCTCAGTAGTTAGCGCAGTCGGTTCGCACGACAACCGACAAAAATGATAAACAATGGGTTCAAACCCTAACAATGAGCTTGAGCTGCCAGTGAAGTGAACGATAGGATGGTGGTAGGGTATTTTCTGTCGGTGCGTTCGACAATCTCACTTGAGGAGCAGTTCCCATTTCAGATGAGATAAGTCGAAGTAATAGTCATAGAACTAGATATAGTAAGATAGTAAGTCGCTAAGACCTTACTATCACTTCGACCTCACGACCGATTGCTTACCATTCACACCTTCAAACATAAAATGAAAATAAAATATATAAAAATAGTGAGACGGTTTCAAAGTGTTACAAAATTTTAAAAGTATAAAACTCAAAAGAACGTGGCTCAGTAAACTCAACGAGCTGTGGATAGTGTCACGATATCGCAAAACAACGATTGCATTCAACAAAGCATCCGCTGTTTGTGTCAGATATTTTTCCAGCAGCTTGTTTGCGTATTAATAGTGTTTATAGTGTATTCACGTCGTTTGATACCAATACCACCATGTATTTTAAGCTTTTGACGCCGTATTGACGTTGACGCTCATAAAAAATCACTATCACTATAACATATCTATACAATTATAAAGAGGAAAGATTTCATTGTTTGTTTGTATTAAATAGGCTCCGAAACTAGTGAAGCGATTTCAAAAATTCTTTCATCGTTGGGAAGCTACACTTTCCCCAGGTGACATAGGCTACTTTTTATCTCTGTATTCCCACGGGAACGGGAACAACGTAGGTGAAACCGCGAGGCGTCTGCTAGTTATAAAATAAAGTCGTTCGCCGCATCTGTCTGTCTGTTCGCGATAAACTTAAAAACTACTGAACGGATTGTCATGAAAGTTTTACCAATAGATAGAGTGATTCATGAGGTAGGTTTAGGCATATAATTTGTCAAGGTGTTGTGTAAATTGGTTGAAATATAATGATAATTGTTGGGAGTGTCGGAAAAAGTTTAGCCACCTGGGAGCTTTCATCGAAAACGCTGCCTGCCCTCTGAGATATATACCTATAACAAAACAATGCATAGTGGGATAATCTTCTTTTATAGATCTACAAAAAAGTTCGCGGTGGCATGTACCTATCTACCTTTGAAGGAAAGATCACAAAGATTTTTTTAAAGGTATAATGTACATATACATTTTAACTTTTAAAAACATTGTCCTGTACAATACGTTAATTGGAAAATTCTTAAAATACTTTAGTAGTGTTAGACATTTCAGTAGATTTATTACAAGCTGATGCGACCATAGGACAGACAAAACATATAAGCATAATATGCTCTACTGCCCGTGCCTCTACACCCCGCAGCCGGGGCGGGTCGCTAGTCTAAAATACAAATTGTCATCGACGTTGTCTACTGCATAGCTGTTGCTAAAAAAATCAATATCCAAAATGTCTAAAGCAGCAATAAAAAAAAGTATTTAAGTATTCTATCGGTGATCTAGTAGCTTTACTTAGTTTGAGGCTAGATGGCGCTTTGTAGAAAAGTCTTAGGATATTTATTATTATGATTATTTTTGCTTTACCATCTTC
This sequence comes from Biston betularia, assembly GCA_905404145.2. Classification (NCBI taxonomy): domain Eukaryota; kingdom Metazoa; phylum Arthropoda; class Insecta; order Lepidoptera; family Geometridae; genus Biston; species Biston betularia. The sequence goes on from FR989877.1 coordinate 7,284,867, forward strand.
GGGCACACCAAACAACCGTTAAAAAAAACGTACACTGTAATTTACTGTACAACATTTTCACAATTAAAAAAGCAATTTTAGCTACAAAATTGGTTACATCCAGAAAACGTTCCATTTTACCAATTTTTATTTCAGTCACAATGGCTCATAATTGTGGCCTTTTTCCGAGATAATTCTGTTTCAGATTCATACGTGTAGAGAAATTTGATTTAGAATTTCCAGTTCTAAAAAAGAAGTTAAATACAGGCACGGTCCGATAGGGAGGGTCACAGGGGATATAACACCCACGCTTATTTATTTAATCATTTATAATTAAATAAATAAAGTTTAGTTTTAGTTTAACTAATAACAGGTTGTATAAATTTAAATTTATTTCGCCTTATTTCTTACCACTGGTCTCATCACTTGGATTCCCTATTTTGCGGAGACCAGTCTCACATAAAGATTAAAAGCTTTTTGATAGCTTGTCCGGCCTAAAATAAACAGTGTTCGGCTTTTGTTAGTTAGGCTTTTTTTCGCAAATGTCCGGCCAAACTCGCTGGTCTGTCCGGCTATTAGGTTTGGCGACCTGGCAATGCGCAGGTAAAGAGGTACAAGGACGAAATATGATGCAAAAACGGATCATACGTATGCTAATCAAAGGTCAATGACGTGGGGTAGCGTCCCACGAAGTACGTACAGCTGTGCGCCGTCCAATTAATTCTGGAGTCTTGGGATTTAACCGAGGTTTTCTTAGTTTTTTTTTTTGTATTTGTTTCGATTTTATTTCTTTGCCACTAACTAACATGTCTTTGAATATTGCTAATGTCAAACTGTCAGCCCGTATACCCAGGTGGAAAGAAATGTTTTATTAAAATATATTTTTTTAGTTCACCATTAAATATCTACTATTAGTAGGTACCTACTCGAAGTATGATATAATTTTGTAAGTATTAAAATGTATGTATCTTAGTTATTTACCTTTTTTGGAGTGTGCTGTCTGTCACTCAGTCAGTACCTACATATAGGTATGTAGTAGGTACATATAATTTATATTTTTATACAGAATATATTGTATCCAAAACATACATTTGGTACTAAGCGACATGAGAGTATAATCCTAAATGCTAAGTAATCTTCATACTTTAAAATAATGACAAAATTATTTGCTGAGGTAAATAAGGGAAAATAACTTTTCACAAAATCTCGATTTTCTCCAAACTCACTTACGTTTAGATACCGCTCTTTGGCTTAGGACGGTAGCATTGGGCCGCCTTACACGTTCAATCATGATCACGATCCGCGATCCGCGATCCGCGATCATGATTTCAAAATTTCTAGATATTATGCGATCCGGAGCATCAGTCCGTCAATCCGCTTCGTACACGATCAGTCTGGATCGCGATCATTGATCGCGGATCGCGGATCAAGGATCACGCGGAACGTGTACGGGCTGCCATTGGCCTCGCAAAAATCTTTTCCAGTAGGTAGAAAGATCCTTAGAGAACTTTTGTGTGAATGTTTTTCAGCCTACATTAATTCTATGTGCGAGATTTAACTAATGTATGTATTACGTCAGTTACTAAAATCTGATAGATTACAAAAACACTTAAAAAAAGTTTCTTAAACATCTTTTTGCGTTGCTCCAACACCGTCGCATACATAATTATACAAAACCCAAAGATATTTTTAAACCGCATTTTTCAATTTTCACCGCTGTTTTCGCGAACATTAATAACAATTGATAGATTTATGATGGCGACACCTTTTCTTAATGTTTTAAATATAATATGATTCATAAGAAATAGTTCCGGATTTCGGGATATTTTCGTTTGTAATATCGGACAACGAAGGTCATTAACATTTTACCTACTAAATAAATAATACTTCACTAAAATTGTAGGCGTTGTGAAACCAACAAAGGGTAGTTTACCCGCATGAAAACTTCAACGATGTAACAGAAGCTATGAAAAATTTACCGACAAAAAATCTTAATCCGCGTGCGCTGCGAAAATTATTGAAACAATAAAACAACCTGATGTTATACAGTTTTATAGAGCAAATTATTATCTAATCTAAAAAAAAGATCGCGATGTCACTATGTTTAACTGTTATGTTACACAATAATTAATTATAATGTATTACTCATGTTACATGCAAAAAGTGTTTTTTGTTGACCAGTGTTATTTATTAAATACCTATATCTACCCGTGCGAAGCCGGGGCGGGCCGCTAATTAATTAAAAATCCAAACAATAATTTACAATTGAATAACAATAATTTTCATCTAGTATAATAATTATGATATATCATTGTCATTGTTCTATGAAACGACTCAAAGAGTCAATTAAAATCTAATCTTAGGTTAACATAGAGCCAATTAAACTTTAATTCACTAACAAATGGTGTTCTCAAATAGTCGACTATAATTATAACCTACGTTCCCATAGTAATTTGTATGTTTCAAACTAATTTATTTCATTTCTAGTTTCAGTCAGTTCCTGTTTTTGGCTAATTATTTTGTACCTCCATATAGAAAGAAACATTCATAATATACAGGGTTGAAATGTAAATTATATGTCATTTTGTATATGTAATTTTGTCTTTTTGTGTCTGTAGAATAAACTATGGGTTTTTGTTTGCCTGTTGTGCCCTTTTGTTTTTGATTTGATTTTGCATACAGTAGTTTTGTCTTTTATCATCATAAACAATGTTTACTAAGGGTACTACTTTGGTATCGCGAAAATAAATTTAGTGTTTTTAGTGTAGTAGTAAATTAATACAAAATAGATAAATATAAGTACATTTCGCACAGTGCCATTTTTTATAGTGTAAATTGTGCAGATAGCTAATGGAATATAAACATTTTTTGTCACATAAATGTTTTTTTAGTGAAAAATTCTTTCACCGTTGGGAAGTTACACTAACCCCGGGTGATATAGGCTACTTTCTATGCCTGCATTCCCACGGGAACGGGAACTACGCGGGTGAAACCGCGAGATTATAATAAAATTACACGACTCTTTATTACTATAGAAACTGACGTTGTACTAACATGCCCCTTGTAAGTAAAAAAGAAGTCAGATAACTGATAGAATACATAAATACTTTTTTTTGTATATACATACTTATAATACATACACAACACCCAGACTCAGAACAAACACTTGTTTATTCACAAAATGTTTGCCCTGAGTGGGAATGGAACCCACGCCGTACAGCTCCCAAGGCAGATATACTACCAATGAGCCAACGGGGTTGTCAAGTTAATTTATACGCAAAGTAGCCCGTCTCGTTTACGCGTGACCTTTCACGCAAGCGTAAAGTTGGCTTCAAGCAACGTTTTTATGAAAGGGCCAAAACTCTATTGTTGCTTCCAACGATACGAGAAAACTGGATAACTAGTCAGTGCGCGCCTTTACTATAACCTACGTAAACTGGAACATGGAAATCGCCTGTTCAGTTAGAACATATTACGCGGACTAGCTCTATCAATCACTCGAGGTGAATGGAATACCTTACGCCCGCCCCATCACGTCGGCACGTTGATCATATTTTCATAGATTCTATAAAATCATACGTGACGTAGCGCAAAATCAGGTGACCTTTTAATTTTAAGGGCCATGTAGAGCGAACGAGTTTGGTAAAGTTGTAGTTCCGGTTGGAAGGGTACTGCAGCTAATAAGACTAAAGGTTCCAGTTTTAAGGGCTTGCAAACATGCAGGGTTATTCTAGCTGACTGTGGTAACAAATATTTCAAAACAAGCTTATTGGTTGGTTGGTTTTAGGTTTGGTTATAAACATCGAAAAACAAATATTAAAATATTTGGAACGATGGTACAAAGCAGAACAGATTACAGACATGGAAAAGTCCTAGTGTCACAGCTAATTTTCTATTAACATAAAAATATCAGGGCTTTCATAGGAAAAAAACATAATTATTTACATTTACTCTTATATTCTAACCACAAGTCAAAAGTCAAGTTTTGTAGCGATTATTGCTATCGAGTAGTCTATCTATACTATTATAAAGAGGAAAGATTTGATTGTTTGTATTAAATAGGTTCCGAAACTACAGGACCGATTTCAACAATTCTTTCACCGTTGTATTGGGAAGTTACATAACCTCCGGGTGGCATAGGCTGCTTTTTATTCCTGTATTCCCACGGGAACGGGAACCTTACGGGTAAAACCGCGAGGCACCCGCTGGTGTTATATAATTTTGGATATCGATATCATCGATATCCAAAATTATAATGTTATATATAATTATCCTATAATTATATGAAGCTGCAACACCAAACTGTAAATTTACCCTGCATCGTCAGTTCTCTGAATTGCTTCCCACTATGAAAGCAAATTCGAAAATAAAACGTAAAAATAAAACAATTATTGCAACACCTTTTCTTTCTTTACCGAACCCGGATATTAGAGAATTTCCGGGATAAAACACAAGCTTAGTGTTTCATTTCCAAGATAAATTGGTTTACGTTAATACGTGCTTGTGTTTACTAAATTATATTCCTTCTTAAGGGTATTATGTTCATTTCGCTCAGTTCTTGTACTCAATGTAATATATCCCAAAACTGTAGTTAAGAGTTATAAATTTTAATACACGATTATTTTAACGCGATATTTTTTTATGCAAAATAGTTTCGCGTTTGATCACACTCTGCCTGATGTTAAACAGTAGTGTGGTCTAAGATGGAGCACGCTTACCTAGAAGAAACCTATTACTTTAGATTTGAAGACACATATTGTACCTAACAGGGAACACAGACTCCGGTAGAGAGTTCCACAACCTCGCAATACGAATGAAAAATATAGAATCAAAACACTTTGTTCATACATGGGGAAAATCCACCATGTACGGATAGTAGGTATATATAGTGTTTTTATTGTCTGTAACTTTTTTTATTAAGTGGTAGAAGCGCATCAAAAGAAACATGTACAACAATGATACACTCCCGATAACGAAGTCATGCTTGTCCCCCTGTCGTCGGCGCAAGCGTCCTCACAACGTCCAGCTCATGCGTCCGCTCGGTGTCCATGCGTTGCGTAATTAATTACATAACTTTCGTCTAAGTTTACCTCGTAGTCAGTTAATATTTATTGTTATTTTTTTTCTTCCTATGTGATCGCCAAATATCACGTCCTCGAGTATAGTAGGTGTCTCACCAGTCATGCTGTATATATATCTAATCATGTGTAAATGCATAACGATATGAGTAAATAAATACAGCAAACAGATAAATACCTTAATACCTTGTTATGTTCTCCATAAACAAGGTTTGAGATACATATTAAACTAAAACTCCCTTCTATTCCCATAGTAATAGAACAGTTGATGTATTGTGTTTCTAGTCTGTTTCCCATCTATTATAGTACTTTAATATCTACCAAATGATCCTCTATACTGAAATGTATTGCTGACACCGGAAATTGGTTTCAGTGCAATGTTAAGTGAAGAATTTACGACAGTATTGTCGAAGTCTATTCGAATGGGATGAAAATTGGCGTCGTCTTTATTGATTCTCTGACTTCAAATAAACCTTTCGTAGATCGTTGAGTTGTATTCATTGGTTTGTAATGTAATAAAATTGGTCTCCAAATTAGTATGCGCTATGTTTTAATATACGGCTCAGTCTTTGTTTATGTGTGTTTATTTATAAATAACTAGCAGCTCGCCCCGGCTTCGCACGGGAAAACAAAACTCGATTAACAATAATTATAAATACAGTCTATGCCACTCAGTGATGATGTAGCATTCTAATGATGAATGAATTATTCAGATCGGTACATCGGTAGATCGGTAGTTTCGGAGCCTATTCAATACAAACAAACAAACAAAAAATTAAATCTTTCCTCTTTATAATTAAACCCACGACGGAACGGAGACGGTATATACGTTTGGTGTGAGAGGATATATTTGTTAGTGTAGATGACACAAATCAGACGGTCTCCTGATTGTAATACTAGTAAAAGATAACGCCTGTCCATGACCATTTTTAGGGTTCTGTTCAAAACAGCAAAAAACGGAACCCTCACTTTGTTGTCTGTCTTTCAAGACCTTCTATCTCAGAAATATGTAGAGGTATCGAGTTGAAATGAAATCCAAATACGCAGATTTGAAGTTTCTTTCATCTGTGAAAAAATCAAACCGTAAAAAAGTTACAGACATTTATGTCGTAAAAACCCGCATGTTTCGACACTCACAAAGGAATCATAACCTGTGGGGTACTTCCTGTAGACCTAGAACAATGAAGTTTGGTAAGAAGCTTCGACTTATAGTACACATACCTACAGGAAAAAAATTGAAAACTGTTCATTTTCAATTTAATTACAAATAAATAGGGTCTTTATGCAAAAAAAACAATAAGAATTTGTTATACCTACAAGTTTGTACGGAATTCTCGGTGGGCGAGTCTGAGTCTGTCTGTAGCGATTATAGCTGTGGTTATCGTTCGCATGTTCGCAAGTCGATTCGCATGCCGAAGGGCGTGGGTTCAAACCCCAACAATGAGCTTAAGCTGCTGGTGAAGGAAAACATCGTGAGGAAACCATATTATGGTGGTAGGGTACTTTCTTGTACTCAGCTGGCTAGCTACCACCCTCAAGTTGAATATCTGCCGCCAAGCACTTAACGGTGTGTTCCGGCAGCCTCACTTGAGAGCCAGTTCCATTCCAGCTTAAGTGTTTTTACGATCTTCGACCACACCGTCACTTAACATCAGGTGTGTTGCGGTTAAACACCCAGCCATAAAACAAAAGACTCACACTTGTCGGTGTTTTATTAAAATATATGTTTAGTTTTTCTCTAACACGACATTGAATTGCGAAAAGCTGAAATCAGTACTACAATGATGATGATGATACTTTATAATTTTGGTAGTAATCAAATCTTATTCAAAACAGCTGGCAAGCCAAACTTCTCCATACCAAAGTTGGCAAGATTTGTACTTTGAACAAACTATTTAACTTATACCGACTACGTTAACTGTTATCACAGAACCTAATACCTTCATAACTTCAAACCCAAAGGATTACTGAACTTCCTTATACGTAAAAGTACACCACACGCATAAGCCACGGCTTAAGGGCACTTGCGGCTTATATTGTGTCCATTTCAATTTCGTGAGGGGAATTCCGTTTTATTCGTACGTTTTTAGGCGCTTGAAAGAAAATTACTTGGCTAATTAATAGTGATCGCTCGTATAAGATAATTATAATAATAATGTAACTCTTTATTGTTCACACCAATTACAAATAATTGTTTAAAAAATGGAATGAAGTTACTTAGTTTGTAGTGATCGCTTGTACATGAAAATTATTATGATAATATAACTCTTTATTGTTCACCTCAATTACAAAAATGAAATACATAATACTCGTGGAACAGTTGGCGGCCTCATCGCTTAGAGTGTATGTAAGTATCTTCCAGACAATCTCAGGAAGGATTACACAGTAAATTCAGGGCGGCAATTGATGCGAAAAAGAAAAAAAAAACATCTCGTATATATATACCAATCTGTATTAGAAAATATATATACCTATTCAAATAAAATAAAAACACATACACAAATAATTATTTATTTTTTAAATTCTGTTTTTATTTTTCTCTGTAAAGGAGATGAGACATACGGTATCTACTCTTTTCAGATAGTCTGTCCATGACCATTGCTAGCATTACCAGAAATATGAGTACCAAAAAAGAGTTCGGGATATCGCTAAATTGGCGGCAATTATTCTGAAACATTCGTTTTGTTAACACGTATGAATCCGCGTTTGACCGCTAACTCAGCTGATGGTAAGCAATGTCGTGGGCGAAGTTGAAACACGCAGATTTAGGGGATACTTAATCTAGCCTTGAAAAGATCTAGATTATAACTTTCAGGGATCAAAGAAACTGGCAGCATGTTCCATTCTGCCAGTTTCTTTGATTTATAATTATTCTTTCAGTTGTAATTTTACAGTATCCTTTAAACCGGAACACAGTAATGTGTATACACTACTGGTTGGCGGGAGCATATCTAATACTGCGGTAGTAGTTACCTAGACGACCTCTAGCTAAAAATCAATAATTTCCCAAATACAATACCAACATGGCTGTGTTTTCGTAATTGTCAGGACGTTTGTACGAAAAAAAATATTTTAGTATCAAGTCGTCAGATAAAATGAATTCGTGCCAAGTCGGTATGGGTTGCTAGTTTAATATATTTTAAGTAAAAACGTATAAATTAAATTAATAACATATAATTCTTCTTTTATGTTACATGGTTGTGGTTGTGATGTATTCACAGTTAAACATTACAAAGCAATAAAAGCAAACAATTGAAATAATAATTTTGTAAATGTCTGCGACACGGTTATGTTTTTCTTTTTAAGTTAAACAATACAACAATGAACTACAAAGTCAAAAGTTTAATTTCTTGAGGAATTGCGGTCGTTCCACATATGTACTGTGTTTCATTAAACATTTTAACACTTTGTTAAAAATAAACATCGTCCTAAACCAACCTTAATAATGATTCGTTTTCACTTGTTTGTTGTAGCAAAGCGAAGAGCTCCTTTCCGGAATTTTCTTCTTTGGAATGTCAAACAGTCTAGTCAATCCAGTGATATACGGGGCGTTCCATTTGTGGCCAAAGAAGAAAAAATTTCATCGGCACAGTGACAGGTGAGACACATCCTACTGACATTACAAATGTGAAAGATTGTATGTCTGGATGTTTGGATATTTGTTACTTAATCTTGTGAAAGTTTTGATGGATGGATGGATGTTTGCTACTATTTCACACAAAACTACCGAACGGATTTAGATGAATTTTGGTATGGAGGTAGCTGAGACCCTGGATTAACACATGATCTACTTTTTATCCCGAAAACATGAAGCGGGTAACACCGCGGGGCACAGCTAGTGCTTAGATACTTTTTTGTACTACAACTTTTATACATATTTGGACTACTAATTACAGTACGAAAGTCTACTTCTTATCACGCTTATGTTTGGCCAGGTTAGTAATTGGACCCACCATGTCCTACAGCTCTCAAAGTATAAGTACTACCAAGTACGCTATAAAGCAGCAAACTTCCAATGAGTTACACACGAAACAACAAGGAATCTTGTGAGACGGCTCAATTTGTCTCAATTTTTATAGCATTTCATTTGTAAATGAAAGCAGATCGGCGAATCAATTCAGAGAAATCCGCTTTATTTCTCGTAGAATTCAATTCTGGATTCTAGAACAATAAACATTTGCCCTCCCCCATTAAGAAAACTTGAGTTAGTTATATTAAGTAAAATCTCGTGATAAACCATAGAGTGTTCTATCTTATTTTAATATTACATTATACGAATTAAAGTATATAAGGATTGATAAGTTTTGTCAATCATTAAAATTATATATTCGGTCAAACATAGTTCATTCCTAGATGTTTTTTTTTATGGTTGGCAAACTTGGTGTTAAGTGACGGTATGGTCGAAGATGGTAAGGCACACCTAGCCTGGAATGGAACTGGCTATAAGTAAGGCTGCCAGAGCTCACCGTTAGGTGCTTGGCGGCAGATTTTCAACTAGAGTGTGGTAGTTAGACAGCCGAGTACTATGAGATACTCTACCACTATGCTATAGTTTCTGCTATAGTTTAAACTACGCAACGGATTTTAATGCAGTTTCCATCAACAGACAGAGTGATTGAAGAGGAAGGTCTATATGTATTATAAGTATGTTTTTAAAAAAAAAAGTATTTAAGTATTCTGTCAGTTATCTAGTTCTCATAGTACAAGCTTTGCTTAGTTTGGGGCTAGATGGCGCTGTGTTAAATGTTAAAAAAAACAGCGATACCCTAGACTCCGTTTGTGATTCAAAACTAATGTTTTATAACGTCGAAGAAAGTTTTATCCCTTAAGTTTTACATACAAAAAATCATGAAAAATTAGAGAGGATATCAAATTTAAACTAATGTGTAATCACATAGCTACGTCACGCATTTCATGGTACTCTAGTTACACATAGTAACACTATTCGAGGTGTATCTTCAAGCCTTTGTCCGGATTTCTCAGTCACCAGCTGCGGAAGCCACTAAAATGTTTACTAGCAAATAAATAAGGGACGGCCATTATTTGTTTTGCTAGAAACTGTTTGCGCTTTATCCTCTAAGATTTATAGGGTGTTAGTGGATTTCACTGCATTTACTGTACGGTCTATTAAATCTGCTTTGGTATGAAACAATAATGTCCGAGTACATTAGCAGAATTAATAAAGTAAGTCATTACTTACTAACAAAGCCGTCTAGACCTAAACTAAACAAAATTTGTGCTATGGGAACCAGATAGCATGCTGCTTTTTATTGTTGATAGGCTAGGTGTTTGACCACAGCCCATCTGATATTAAATGACGGTTGGCTCGAAGATGTTAAGATGTTAGTATCGTGGAACGTGAATTAAATAAGTAGTTACCTATATATTTTTTAACACGAAGAAGTGATTTAGATTTTTATGTATGTTTACTTACTCAACGTAACGAATTCTTTAATTCCTCAGCTATCGAGTGGTGTAATTAAATATTGGATATAGATTATTGTCAACAAACTTTTTTTATTGTTGGCAGGCTAGGTATTTGACCACAGCTCATCTGATGTTAAGTGACGGTGTGGTTGAAGATTGTGAAGCACACCTAGCCTGGAATGGCTCTCAACCGAGTCTGCCGAAACACACCGTTAGATGCTTGGCAGCAGATTTTCAACTTGAGGGTGGTAGCTAGCCAGCCGAATACTAGAAAGTACCCTGCCACCATGTTATGGTTTCCTCACGATGCTTACCTTCACCGGCACCTCAAGCTCATTGTTGGAGATTGAAGCCACGCCCTTCGGCATGCGAAACTACCTCACTAACCACGGAGCTATCATCGCTACACACAACACCAAGACACATATTTGTTACACAAATGTTTGCCCGGGGTAGAAATTGAACCTCGAGTGTTGAAGCAAAGCTACTACCAAATAAGCTAAAATAATAAAATAGGTATATTCTTGTATATGTATACTTCGTGAAAAAGTATTAGGTACTTGTTGTAATTTTGTAGCGAAGACGTATCGTAATTGATCTTATCTTAAACAATCATTGTTTTGAGTATTTTCTTTGTTTCTAAAACTTCTTCGGTGTGTTTCGTGGTATAAAATTGTTTGTTTTGTAACTTCGAAGTAAATTTTAGATGCGATAGAAGATAGAGAATGGATAATAATAGAAAGGTTGTTTTTATAGAAATTGTTTGCTTGAAATGTCATAATATATTTATAATTTCAATCACATAGTAGTTACATAGTATTATAATAGTGAATGTGAATTAAAAAAGGAGGTATTATATAAGGTGCCGGTGAAGGAAAACATCGTGTGGAAACCATAGCATGGTGGTGGTACTCTCTAGTACTCGGCTGGCTAGCTACCACGCTCAAGTAGAAAATCTGCCACTTAGCACCTAACGGTGTGTTCCGGCTGCCTCGCTTACGAGTCAGTTCTATTCCAGACATGGTGTGCTTTACCACCATACCGTCACTTAACATCAGGTGAGCTGTGGTCAAACACCTATCTTGTCAACCATAAAAATACAATCTGGGTGCCTTCAAGGCGCGAGTGAATCGGTTTCTTCTAGGCAAGCGTGCTCTACCGTAGGCCGCATCTTCGCTTTACATCAGGCGAGTTGGCGGTCAAACGCAAGCCTATAAGTAAAAAAAAAATCTTAGATGCCAAAATCAAAACTCACGCATCAGAATAAAAATAATAAATCTCGTAGGATTACACACAGCGCCATCTAAGCAAAGCTTGAACTATGGTAGCCAGATAACTGATAGAATACCTAATTTTTGTAACTACATACTTATAATACATACTAAACACCCAGACACAGAACAAACATTTGTAACCACAAAGTGTTTGCCCTGAATGGGAATCGAATCCACGCCTTATAGCTCTTAAGGCAGATAAATAAATATCGTAAGACATTACACACAGCGTCATCTGACCGCAAACTAGGCAAAGCTTGTACTATGGGAGACAGATAACTGATAGAATACTTGAAATACTTTTTTTTTGTAAATACGTACTTATAATACATACAGTACACCCAGACACAGAACAAACATTTGTTTATACCACAAAATGTTTATCCTGGGTGGGAATCGAACCCACGCCCTTTAGCTCTTGGAGCAGACATACTACCAATGAACCAACAGGGCTGTCCAAACTATCATTGACCTAACAGGGCTGTCCAAACTATCATTGAGCCAACAGGGTTGTCAATATGTTATTAAACTTTTTAATTTTGATTACAGAGAATCTGGTGGTCACCACGCATCTCTTCTGCGACGTGGAGATAACAACACTTCCTCAGTTAGACTAACAACCGTTCGTTCTCTGCGTTCCTCAGCCAAATATTCGAATGGTCACAATGTCAGCTTGTTATAACCAAAGTGGAGACCTCTGAACGAGAGAGTCATTCGCGAGGAAAGCTTTACGGAAGTGCAAACTGTTGGACAAATTAATTGTGTAGTGTGTATAGAAATGAGACGGCTTAACGAACTCAAGATGGATACTCGCGTGTAAATTAAAATAAGGTGTGTAATATACGTTAATACAATTTTCTCGATGTAACGTAATTTAATGAGATTATATTAAAAAAATAAATTATTGCATAGTACAATGTGCGTGTTAATAGAATCTTCTTTTCTACTTTATTATTATTTTTAATTTTTGAATTATTAGCTAGATGATAATCTATAATAAACTAGTTTTTTTTTTTTTATCAATAACATTTCTGTAATTTTGCACGACCAAATTCACATGCCGAGTAACTTTTTTATTTTTAATGTAAAAAGTGATGAGACGAACGAGACGCTCTCCTGATGGTAAGGCATAACACCTGTCCATGACTATTGAAGCGATACACAGAACTTTGAGTAACATAACAAAGTCTAGGGCATCGCTGCTTTGGCGCTCATTACTTTGAGACTTTCGATGGTTACTCTCAACAGCCCAGTGATTTCGCTAGCTGCAGTAGGTACCCTTCAAACCGGAACACAGTAATGTTTTCAAACTACTGCTTAGCGGCAGAATAACTGGTACTGCGGTGGTACCTACCTAGACGACCTCCTGCTAAGGAGATCTACCACCAAGTAAAATAGGAGAACTAATTCTATAGTAACACCCTATTTTTAGTCAGTAAATATCATTTTGTTTCGTTTTGTTTCATATGTACAACTAATGAGAAGAAGAAAACATATATATATATAGTAAGACATTACAACAGCGCCATCTCACCCCAAACTAAGCAAAGCTTGTACTATGGAAGTCAGATAACTGATAGGCTTTAAATTACCTTCATTATTATAACTTAAAAACTATTGATTAAGATTCCTTAAAGATTATTGATTTATTCAGAACAAAATTTATAACAAACGATGTTGCCTGCCTCATTTATCTTTCATAATAAAAATCGCAGCTCCTCCTAGAGTGTGTTTGTGATCGAAGTTAAGCTTCAGAAAACGAAGACTCGTTCATAACAAAAAATAAAGTTTGGATTTATATATTTTATCTTCGCTGATACAAATGTCATTACGACTTTTATTCCGAGTGTCTGGTTTTGTCGATCTGTAGATAAATTGAATGGTTCTGTAGAAGCTTAAAGAGATTGTCCGTATCTCTAGGTATTTTGTTTTAGTTCGTAAATGCCAGAAAATAATCCAACTTCTAACTAATATTATAAATGTGAAAGTTTGAATGGATGGATGGATGGATGTTTATTACTCTTTCACGCAAAAGTTACTGAATGAATTTTTAATGAAATTTGGCATGGAGGTAGCTCACAACCTGGATTAACACATAAGCTACTTTTTATCCCAAAAACATGTAACACCGCGGAGCGCAGCTAGTATTATATAACACAAAAGTTACAAGTAAAAAAACATTAACCATTTCACAACAATTATTTTGCCTGAGAATAATTCTCATTGTTCGTCATGTGGACGGATTTAGAACAAATCATTTAATGCCGAGAAAACTCCAATAAATTGCAAAAGATCGGTAATCCGTGGAAACAGCGACGCTTAAAGAGAGGGTATATTTTTTGCTCCAGACGTTATCATAAAACAAAGATGGAAGTCGGAAATTAAGCTAGAACAAAGTTATTCAAAGTGTTAAGAACTAAGGACAAGGGCGCGGTATAAAGATAAAGAGGATTTCTGGCACGGACATTTCTTTTAAAGCACTCTTACAGATTTAAACTAGGTACAGGTAACGACTTAATTCTGAGACAGTTTCATGATTTATGTTCTAAGTTAACGACAGCATTTATATGAGACTAGCTGCGCCCCGGTGTTACCCACTGTTCCCACGCCCAAGGGAACCCCTAAGAATGAGTTTGAGCTCCCGGTAAAGGAAAACATCGTGAGGAAACCATAGCATGGTGGTAGGGTATTTTCTAGTACTCTGACTAGCTACCACCAAGTACATAACAGTGTGTTTCGGCAGCCTCACTTGCGAGCCAGTTCCATTCCAGGCTTGGTGTGTTTACCCATCTTCGATCACACCGTCACATCAGGTGAGTTGTGGTCAAATCATAAACATTATACATATTTTTCCAGTTATTTTGGTTTGAAAAACAAAGTACAGAACCGATTTCTAATGAGAAAGCATTTCCTTTTAAATAAATAAATCATTTTCTAAATCCGTTTATAGATGACAGAGTAAACAACATTAAAAAAAAAAAACGAAAAACGTTTTACTACAAAAAAGTTGAACGCGGTTTCAGTTAGTACATAATTGAAATTCACTCGATGTTTTTACATAACTTCAAATCCAATATCCTATATAAATAACCTTCAAAAGTTTTAAAAATTAATTAAAAAGGTTGTTACTACAGTGTGGTTGGTCTCAACTTAGGCGACGAAATTTGCTTGATCAAACAATATTGGAGTCCTTTATATTAAATTCACTTTAGTATAAAGGGCCCAATATATAACAGAATCGAACACAAAGGGTATCGATACAATTTAATTTTCCTGGCTTACGCTGCGACTATTGCTGCTACCCATAAATAAAATAATTGGCCACGTAAATTCTGTAATCATTATTTTCAATTCGTTTCAAGTTTGTTTTGTATTTATTTTATATTTTTTAATGATTACTGACAGTAAACTTTATTTTATGAAACTTATTTAAATAATATGTTGGATTCTATGCGGTAGTTGATGTTCAATTTATAGCGATGACGTCATAAAGTAGGCTGAATATGCCCATGCCATGTAAAACAAAAATGTAAGTATGCATACAAATTTTGACACATTTAAATTGACTTTGACAATTGACATAAAGTAAACAAATCTATATCATAACCTCATGGAAGCGATATCAGAGTCTGAGTAAAGTTTAAAGTAAAATAATCCACATATGAAGCGAAAAACAACTCAACGTACGTGTATGGAAGAGGTTATTATGGCTGACGTTGACTTGACATTGACAGATTTTGTTTTACTGCTTTGGCGCTCATTACTTTGAGACTTTAGATGGTTGGTTTCAACAGCCCTGTAATTTGGCTAGCTGCGGTCGTAGTAGTTTGTAAGCAGTGTGTTCGAATTGGAACACACTGCTTACAAACTACTGCTTGGCGGCAGATTAGTAAGGAGGAAGAATCTAGGAAGATCTGCCTCTAAGTAGGTAACCTACTACCAGATGATAATTATATATAAGTATTATATTTTAACATGAATAAGTCCGCGTTTAACCACCAACTCAGCTGATGGTAAGCGATGATGTCTTCGAAGATGAAGCACGCTTACTTATAAGATACCTATTCACTTGGACCTTGAAAAAAATTATAATATATCAGGAAACGAGGAAGCCGGTAGCTTCCACACGATTTTTTTTCAACCGCAGCTAAATCTCTGTTTAAATTTAAAATGCGACCAATAACCTAATTCACTAACAACTGAGCTATCATCGTTACAAAATATACTTATACAATGTTATACTAGGTATACTTATGATCTCAATTATTAGGTAGTATACACAAGAGTAAATTATACCTTAGCGTGACGATTAGTAACAAGCGTTCGTGATATAACGATCCAGTCATGACAAAACATCTTTACTAGGTAAAAACGCCTACAACATTCAATATAGCAACAAACTTATGAAGAACACATTATATTTTTTTGCTCCTCGTATTTTCAATCATGTAAATAATCTTTCCGGAAACGTTTTTTTTATAGAGAAAAGAATCCTAAATGTGCGCTCGACTGTTTTTTTAATCACGTAGATCGTACTGTTTAACTTAACAGAAGAGCTACCTACTAAGCCAGCAAATAAATGAGTATACATTGAACACAAGTTTTGTTTCGCTAAGTACATCTTTAAACTTGACGGTTCAGGTTTCACGTTGTTTTCCAACATTATAATGTGACACTTAGCTATGAATTTCATGATAAATAGGCACGTAATGTATGATACATCTTACGCGGTTATGTCAGGAATGTAATATGTTGGTAAAGTTTTGAATAATGTAGATATTTTTGGAAGCATACCTAGTTACTATTTGAGAACATTTCACGTAGCGCTATCAGCTAAATACCGCATCAAACCGATAAAAGCTACTATGGGAATCAAAAAGCTGATAGAATACTTACATCAGGGGCGTAGCTACCGCCATATCAGCTGTATCAATAATACGGGGCCCCCGGGCTACAGAGGCCCCTAACATGTGTAAGCAAAAATTGGTATATTATATTATTATTGGTATTGGTATTGGTCTTGTTTTCTTGGTGGTAGATTTCCTTAGCAGGAAGTCGTCTAGGTAGGTACCACCGCAGTACCAGATATTCTGCCGCCAAGCAGTAGTGTGTAAACATTACTGTGTTCCGGTTTGAAGGGTACTGCAGCTAGCGAAATTACTGGGCTGTTGAGACTAACCATCGAAAGTCTCAAAGTAATGAGTGCCAAAGCAGCGATGCCCCGGACTTTGTTTTGATACTCAAAGTTCTGTGAATTGCTGCAATGGTCAAAGACGTGCGTTATCTCTTACCATCAGGAGAGCGCATCGCGTTCGTCTCAATACTTTTACATAAAAAAAAAATAAAAAAAATTGTGGATAACATTTTACTAATTACACTTAATCTCGAAAAAACATACCTTAAAAAAACTGCCAAACGATTAACTGTCCATATAAATCTCTAAATATTTATTTTAATTTAATACAAGCATCTTTGTTTCTTTTGTGAGATATCTTTACCCTTCATTTGGGCCCCCCAACTAATTTTGATACAGAGCCTCTCTAAGGCACGCTGCGCCACTGACTTACGTACTTCGTTTATATTTATAATAAATTAAATAAATAAACATTACACCCAGCGCCATTTGACCCTAAACTAAGCAAAGTTTGTACTATGGAAGTCAGATAACTGACCGACGAAAGTTCGAGACGTTGATATCGCAGTTACGAATCTCAAGTTGAGCTGGGCAGGACACGTTGCTAGGCGAAGAGATGACATTGACAGGTGGAGTAAGGTTGCAACAAAATGGTGGCCTAGGCAAGGCGTTGCGCGTTGGTCGTCCAGCCGCAAAACGGGTCGACGATATCGTCACTGTCACGGGTCGAACCTGGACCAGATTGGTACAGGACTGAGGCAGATGGCATGGCAAGAGAGAGGTATATACGCAGCATTGTCATAAAGATGGCTGTGGATGATGATGATAATAAACGATACCACTAACTTGTCACGATACGAGCAGGTAACAGATCCACGCAGTCTCATTCGTCTTCAATCAATCTTGACCAAAGTCTACTTGTAAACTTGATAACGTCTAATTTTTCACGTCACGTGGGGAAGCTTTTCAATTCATTACGTGTCAAGTAAACGAATTGTGTAGAGAGAGAGAACATGTATTTACGATTGGGTACAATTAATTGACAAGGTTTGGGAGGTTCTTTTGTAATGTCAGTGATTTTTGTTTTTATTAGCAATTTTTTTTTGTTTTTGGGTAGTAATTTGACGAGTTTCCTAAAGTGTTGATGAGATCATAGCTTAGTAGTTAGCGCTGTCGATTTACAAGCCAAAGGCTTTGGGTTCAAACACCAACAATGAACTTCAGCTACCGGAAAATATATCGTGAGGAAACCATAGCAAGGTACTCTTTGGTTTTGGTACTCAGCTGGTGGGGTGTTTTGGAGAAGGGTAGCATTGCTTAAAGCTGTTATTCTAGTCATCATTTTTTTTTACTGTTGACAGACAGTACAGTTGAGTTAAGGTCCTTTAATCCATTTTTTACTTGTCAGTTGGTTTCAAGTGTCATTTGTTCATAGTTCACCTCATGTTAGTGACGGTATAGTCAAAGATGGTAAACACATAGACTGGCTCTCAAGTGAGGCTGGCTAAACACACTGTTAGGTGATTGGCGGCAGGTTTACAATTTGAGTCGTGTAATTGAAAGAATTCTACCACCATGTTATAGTTTCCTTACGATGTTTTCCTTCCGGCTGCTCCAACTCATTGTCGGGGTTTGAACTCACGCGTGTGAATCGACTGCGCTAACCACTGAGCTACTATCGCTATAAAGTTAGTAGCTTGAAGTTAGTATGATATGTTTAGAACCTCTTTATTTTGGGCAACCAAACCTTTACGGTGAAGACGAGCTTCGGCCTCGCAAATATCGATCTTCTTCGAATTTCCCGTGAGTAATGTGAGCTGTGGTCGGTGGGTGTCCAACTTGTCAACCATAAAGAATCTCTTCCGGACCAAATGTACGCTAGTGGTAAAGTTTGTTACGTATTAAAGTTTACGCAACTAGAATGTAGATAATAATAATAATAAGGTTTATTTGCACATAAATAACATAAACCGTAATTAGCATTCACACAAATTAAATTTTTCACTAAGATGTAAGACAACACTTGATATAGTTTAAGACAACGTGTAAAATAAAAAATAAATAAATTATAGAACAATTACAATTTTTGGTCACTAGTCATCGCCGTAGGATACCCTGTGTTGCGATGACTAGTACTCTTCTGTTGAGACCTAGTTGTATTATGATCTTACAGCTATTCACATCCCAATTATTATTCTGAAAGAGAAGATAGATACATAGATAGATAGATATAACTCTTTATTGTGCACACCATAAATAGAAAAAAGTACAGAGACCAAAGAACCTTACGAACTAGTGCCACAAGTGGCGACCTTATCGCTAACAGCGATCTCTTCCAGGCAACCAAGAAAAGAAGAATACGATAGAAAACATAAGAAACAGACTGGAGGTGTAACACTAATAAGAAAAATAAATAAAAATAAAACATAATATTATAGTAAGTATATAAAAATAAGCATAATTATAATAATGTATTTAAATAAAACATAAATTAATGTTATTGTTTTTTTTTGTATTTTAATATAGGTACCTATATAATATTAATATCAAAACAAATATCAAACCTCTCTTCAAAGTCAGCTAAATATGTTCCGGTGTTTGGATGATAACATTTTGTTGCTTTTTTAGTTTTTTTTTCTGAATGACTTTGGCAATTTTTAGGGTTCCATACCCAAAGGGTAAAACGGGACCCTATTACTAAGACTCTTACTAAGACGCTTTCCGTCCATCTGTCACCAGGCTGTATCTCATGAACCGTGATAGTTAGACAGTTTAAATTTTCATAGATGATGTATTTCCGTTGCCGCTATAACCACACATCTAAGAGGGCTCCCATACAACAAACGTTATTTTTTTGCCATAACTAGCTTATCGATAACTAGCTCAAAACTCGATTAATAACATAAATATAGCCTGTGTCACGCAGTGATGGTGTAGCATTCTAATGATGAACGAATTATTCAGATCGCTCCAGTACTTTCGGAGCCTATTCAATACTCTTTCCTCTCTGACTCGCAGTTGGCCGCTTATTTTTTTGTTTATTTTTTTCTGATTTGCAACACACTTCAATGTTAAGAATTTCTCTTTTGACCCACGACGGAACGGAGACGGTATATGCGCTTGGGGTGAGAGGATGTTCGTTTGTTTGTGCAAATACATGTTGCCAAATTTCTCCTAAACTTCTAGTCCGATTTTGATGCAGTTTTCAGTGACGAGTTTGGGTTTGATTGGTGTATTATCTTAGACAGGTGTTAAGGTGACAACTCACCAGGGAGCGCTGCAGTAAACATTTTTTGTACAAATCTATGTTGCCATTTTTCTCCTAAGCTTCTAGTCCGATTTTGATGCAGTTTTCAGTTACAGGTTCGGGTCTCATTGGTGCATTATCTTAGATAGGTGACAGTTACTTTTTAACCATTGTGGGGTTTTCCAAAATTCTTTATTTTGCTTTTTATAATAACTGGAATGGAATTATAAAATGGTATTTGTTGCTTGAGCATAAATAAATCCAAGACCGCTGAGCTCGCGAGACGAGATAAGGGATTCGAGCAAACAAGACAGACGGCATATTATCCATCTTTGTCACAATTCCACGCGGCGGAAACAGAATTTACTCCACGCTGTGTCCACCCTTCCAGACGCGGATGAATAAAATTTCTATAAATAAATAAATAAATAAAATAAATATCACAGGACATTACACACAGCGCCATCTGACCCCAAACTAAGCAAAGCTTGTACTATGGGAGTCAGATAACTGATAGAATACTTAAATACTTTTTTTTTTGTAAATACATACTTATAATACATACAGTACACCCAGACACAGAACAAACATTTGTTTTTGTATCACAAAAAAATATGAATAAAATTTCTACAGACGAGTAAACATTCTGTAGATGAAAAAAAGATATATTTTCCTCTTCATTCGAAAGTATCTAATAAATATAACTACATTTAACCGTACCTGCCTCATACGATTTTTTACTGCGTAACTTAAAAAAACCGTAACTTAAAAAAAACCGCACGATACCATTATCAAAACGGCAAAAAAAATACTTTTTTTTAAAAAATAAAACGTAATGAGACGAACGAGACGCTCTCCTGATGGTAAGAGATAACGTCTGTCCATGACCATCGCAGCGATACACAGAACTTTAAGTAACAAAACAAAGTCCAGGGCATCACTGCTTTGGCGCTCATTACTTTGAGACTTTTGATGGTTAGTCTCAACAGCCCAGTGATTTCGCTAGCTGCAGTACCCTTCAAACCGGAACACAGTCATGTTTACAAACTACTGCTTAGTGGCAGAATAACTGGTACTGCGGTGGTACCTACCTAGACGACCTCCTGCTAAGGAGATCTACCACCAAGTAAACTTTTGCTACCTTGAATGCCTCAACATTTTACTACAATTTTTTTATTGCAACTTCAGAACCACGTCGAAGCTTCTAGTGCAGCGGATCGGATTTGACTTTGACTTGCTATTCTTTGACTGTGACTGAGATTGTACGATGCCAACTTCAGTTTCGTAGTTTAAGATAATTATTTATATCCACAAAGAATCTACAATCACTTGTTGAGAAAATATGAAATATTCTTAGTAGAAAGATTTTTAAAGTAAATAAAATGCTCAGTAAGATTTTTATCACTAAGTTAGGTGCACGGGAGCAGGCGACAAGTAATAGTTACTACCAAGTGTATGTTTGCATATATTAATTATATATATTAGGTTAAACTTTAGTTACAAGAACTAAGATTATACATATATTTTTAAGTAGTTTCCTGAGTGTTAACCGTAATATCTGCTCGTTTACAGCTATTTGCACCGAAACTATATTTTATGACTACGTTGTGTTGATAATACGTCCACAACAAGAAACGCGGAAAACAAGAATTATGATAAATTCTCACAAACTGTGTAGAAGCACGTTCTCTTTATGTCACTTTTACTTCATTCTCTTTGTTCAATACTTACTAATAAAGTCAATTGCTATCCTTCCATCGTGATAAATATTACATGACTTCACTTCTTATATATGTAAAGTTGCCCTCGTATATCAAGTATACATTTCGACAGCCCTGTTAGTTCATTGGTAGGTTAAAGGTATGTCTGCTCCAATTTTAAGATTTATTATTTGAATCAACATTAAATGATGACAGCTCAGAAATCTCTTGATGATACCCTCGAGACTGGAAAGGTGTACAAATGTACATGTACAATACGGGTAACCTATATTTATTGCTTTATGAGAGTAATCGTAATTGACAGCCCTGTTGGTTCATTGGTAGTATGTCTGCTTCAAGAGTTGTCTTTCAGTTTTCTGTCGGAACGGCAGTATGCGTACCGGGCGGGCCGCGCGACCACAGACTTGGTACGTGAGGTGGTATGGCAAGTGATGACCGCGCGCGAGGGAAGACTGCAGGCTGCACTACTATGCTGCGATCTATCGCGCGCGTTTGATACCGCCGATCACGCTCTCATTGCAAATAAGCTGCGATTTTACGGAATCCGTGGCCCCGCCCTGTCCATACTGTCCTCCTTCATGACTAAACGTACGCAGGTCGTGGTAGGTGATAGAGGTCGCGTCGTATCTTCAGAGATGGAAAATGTGATAGGCGTCCCACAGGGATCCTGTCTGTCTAACACCTTATTCAGTCTCCTCCTTAACGACTTGCCTGGTGCCATCGACGACGCTGAGATATACATGTACGCCGATGACGTCGCTGCTGTAGTTACCGCACCGACACGCCCCGAGCTGGAGTCTAGACTGAATACGGTGGTGAACAAGCTCGATAGTTGGTTTCGATCAAACGGACTAGCGCTAAACAAAGACAAGACCTGTTTCCTTACCTTCAACCTCAATGGCCACGCGACAGAGACTTTTTCGGTAGCAGTCGGTAATACCGCGCTCCAACAAGTCTACTGTACGAAACTTCTAGGTTTCCATATTGACGGCGCGTTGACCTGGGAGACGCACATAGACGAGCTGTGCGGGAAGCTGAGCCGCTCGTGTTTCGCACTCCGGCGGCTCGCGAGCACCGCTGCCCGCAGCGTAGTGCGCTCCTGCTACTTCGCGACCGTCCACAGTAACATCACGTACGGGTTGGAGCTGTGGGGCCGCGCTGCCGATCGTAATAGAGCCTTTGTTATGCAGAAGCGAGCCATTCGTGCCATATGTGGGGTTCAGGCCGATGTCTCATGCGTGGAGCTTTTTAGGGAACTGCAGATACTGCCGTTGCCGTGTGAGCTTATTTACCAAGTAGCCCTTTTCACCCATACTAACATCGATAAGTTTCAACGCAGGGGCGTACACAGTACGTTGGATCTTCGCAGCAATAAAAAGAAAGACCAGCTTGTAACACCGTCACACCGGCTCGTCAAGTCGGAGAGGTCGGTATACATTTTGGGGCCCGCGGTCTACAACCGCGTACCCGCCTCCGTACGGGATGCAGCTTCCACCGCGTGTTTCAGAACCAAGTTAAGATCTTGGCTGCTAGAAACCTTGTTTTATGACATTGACGAGTATTTCAAACTTAAAGATTATTGAATTACTAGTAAGTAATTATGATTTTTTTGTCATGTCATTTTAATATATTGACAATATTGTTTTGGTATTGACATATTTTTATATTGACATATTTTATATTGACAGTATTTTTATATTGACAATATTTTTTTATATTGACATGTTTGGATATTGACATCCCTTATTTTGACATGTAATCAGTGTTTTAAAACCCATTTAATGACATCTTTAAAATTTTGAAGTGACTTGTAACATTGGTGTTATCAATAAAGTATTTGTATTTATATTTGTATTTGTTGAAGGGCGTGGGTTCAATTCCCACCCAGGATAAACATTTTGCAGTATAAACAAATGTTTGTTCTGTGTCTGGGTATTCTGTATTTATTATAAGTATGTATTTCCAAAAAATAAAGTATTAAAGTATTCTATCAGTTATCTGACTGCCATAGTACAAGCTTTGCATAGTTTGGGGTCAGATGGCGCTGTGTGTAATGTCCTACGATATTTATTTATTTTATTTACAACTAAAAATCAACTCCATGCGAGGTCAGTAAACAAAACTTCTTGCGATCTCATGCTGTAGGTCTTTTAAGATGGAGGTGGATCAGTCCACTCGTTGATGTTTTTATACCTATTTAGCCACTTCCTTCATTCGTTCATTATTGCATGGGTGTACACAGCATTTTGTCCGGGGGAGATTTTCTATAGTTGACAAACTAGGTTTGATCATCTCATAAAGAAATTTAAAGAAGTTCGGAGTTCGCGGAGCGATCACTAACGTTCTCACGCTATAAATGTTAGTTTAATGTTTGTTTAACTTTACTTTAAACATACTGAAGTTTTTAAAGACCGAGCAAGTAATTTGTTGTCTCCGAGCATTCATTTTAGCAGATTTTTTTGTTTTGACTTATAACATTTTTTTTTACTACATATAGGCTTGCGTTTAACCGCGAAGATGCGGTCTACGGCACGCTAGCCTAGAAGAAACCAATTCACTCGCGACTTAAAGGCACCCAGGTTGTATCTATCTGAAAACACCGTTAACGTTAGAATAGAATAGAATATAACTTTATTATACACTAAAAACAAATTACAATGAAACACAGATCACAATGAATACAAATATGAAACAAAAAAAAAACAAAAAAAAAGGAGAAGATATAATTATAACAAAACAATATGGATACGTTAATGTAGATTAAAATGAAAACAAAAAGAAACGGAAGATTAAATTCATTCATTTAATCAATTAATTAAAAACAGTTAAAGACGTTAAAACATTAAATTAATAGCCAAATCCAAGATAGTAAGAAGTAGATATCGCTAAATCAAAACATTAGTAGACAATAACTAAAATCAGTAGATCTCCCGAAATTCGGGCTTCACTTGACATATTGCCTGTGATTGAGTTGTCCGGAATGAGTGTTCTGAACGTGTCATAAAGTATAGATAGGTAGGTAAGCGAGTACATTTCCAGGAAACTGCCTTCCAAACACCCTCATCAGCGGCATTTGTGCCAATACACCGGATAATGAAAGGCTTAACGGCTCTTGCTTCGATTGAAAACGTTAATTTCGGTCAAAGCCCTCATGTATTGGATCAGATAAACTAGCATAGAACTAACACTTATTATCGCTTTAACCCTGATTGCTAAAACTGAGTCGTATATTATCGAAACTTGGTCCCTATTTGTTGTTAAGAAACTTTTGGTTATAAGCTATTGAGAAGAGAGATACCGAAATAAGGACTGTTAATAAAAATGTATTAAAATATGCAATAACGCTGTAAAAATCGCGTTTTATGCATTTGTATATGCAAACATGCAAATGCATGTAATCCGATGTCTACTTATAACATATACTATAATTATGTAACATATTTAAAATTTTGGCACTGGTATCTAAAAATAAAATAAAATATCGTAAAACATTTTTTTTACTTGGTGATAGATCTACTTAGCAGGAGGTCGTCTAGGTACCACCGTAGTACCAGTTATTCTGCCGCTAAGCAGTAGTGTGTAAACATTCCTGTGTTCCGGTTTGAAGGGTACTGCAGCTAGCGAAATAACTGGGCTGTTGAGAGTAACCATCGAAAGTATCAAAGTAATGAGGGCCAAAGCAGTGATGTCCTGGACATTGTTTTGTTACTCAAAGTTCTGTGTATCGCTGCAATGGTCATGGTCAGGCGTTATCTCTTACCATCAGGAGAGCGTCTCGTTCGTCTCATTACTTTTATATAAAAAAAAAAAATTACGCACAGCGCCATCTGATCCCAAACTAAGCAAAGCTTGTACTATGGAACTCAGATAACTGATAGAATACCTACGTAGGTATATGGCTTTTTTTTTGTAAATACATACAGGACACCCAGACACGGAACAAACTTTTGTTTATGCCACACAACATTTATCCTGGGTGGGAATCGAACCCAAGCCCTTGAGCTCTTGTAGCAGATATACTATCAATGAACCAATAGGGCTGTCAATTACGATTACTCTCATAAAGCAATAAATATAGGTTACCCGTATTGTACATGTACATTTGTACACCTTTCCAGTCTCGAGGGTATCATCAAGGGATTTCTGAGCTGTCATCATTCAATGTTGATTCAAATAATAAATCGTTTCCATTTTAATCTCAAATAAATAAATGGCGCGTATTTCCATAAATTACATGAAGCTTGCCATATTTCATAAGGTAGAAATATTTTGTCGCGTAAATTTATAGCGTTTAATTGGGAAACTTTGTACCCTTTGTATTAAAATCTAATGAAACAGAGAACGTTGGCGAATACGCTTTGTTACGTTAGCTGTATGGATTGTATATAAATATTTTGTTGTTGAAAAACAAACAATTATAATTGCACATCTTGCACACCTGTGTTTATAGTCCGCAAACACGCCTTTTTATGGTTGTCAGGCTAGGTGTTTAACCACAGCGCAACTGATGTTAAGTGACGATGTAGTCGAAGATGGAAAACACACACTAGTACACACCTACACCTGGAATTAAACTGACTCTTAAGTAAAGCAACCGGAACATAGGTGATTTTTAACTTGAAGGTGGTAGCTAGCCAGCCGAGTACTAGAAAGTACCCTACCACTATGCTATGGACTCCTCTCGATATTTTCCTTCACGGGCAGCTCTTTGTTAGGGTTCTAACGCACGCCCTTCGGCGTGTGAAGCGACTGCGCAAACCACTGAGCTATTACCGCTACTAAAAGTATAGGTAATAATGAGTTGTATAATATAATAAATAATTTTGTTTTTGTTGCCGACATATTATCATTTGAAATTTTAACTATTAACATCAGTTAATATTTCTAGTTTATCCGCTTTATTCCTAGTAGATACAGACCTATTGTGTTAATATACATACAAACGCAGAGATGATTTATGTCATGATACGGTAATATTCACGCGAACACATACGTAGAATCGTATGTAGTTAGTTGACTCAAACTAAAAACAAAATAACAATATAAAATTGCTTTTCTTTGAAAAAAAAATTACTTTTCTAGATTTCATATAAAAGGAAATCAATATTGTAGGGCATAACACACAGCGCCATCTGACTCCAAACTAAGAAAAGCTTGCGCTATGGAAGTCATAATAATATTATGTAAATACTTACCTCACTTTAGGCAACAAATAACTTTTAAGAATTTGATGTTCTAATACTTTACTAAAGCTACGTAAGGTATTTGCGCTAAGCACAATTCTCGGTTCAAAATTAAACAACTTTCCCTTTGATAGAAGTTTTATTTAGTTTATAGCATGCTGCATAGATGGAGCCATCTCCGCTGAGTTTATTACAACCGCAGGGTCTTCTTCTTATTTTATTTTGGCGTCGCATTTTGTACATTTGCCAATGTCTAATGTTTTGATATTATTAAGTTTCATAAGTTAAAAAGTAGTCAAAGTCCAGTTTTGGTCAAGCCCAGTCCGTATCCGTCAAGTCCAGTCATGCTTTAATAAAGTAGTGGCGCTTTTACCATAAGCTTCGATGGAGTTTTTTTATTATCACTTTCCCACACACTCGCTTGTAATTCAGTACTTTATACATAATACACCACTATTTCTGAAACAATTTCTGTACATAAAAGCTCGAATAAACTCTATTGGAATAATACAATGGGGCGACACGACTCTTTCCACGTTCCCGCCAAAACTCCACCGCAGGGTCTTATCGCCAAAACAAGAAAGTTTCCTCAAGCGTCATCTATTGGTTTGGTACTTCACTACTACGAAGTGGCCACAAAAGGCTGAAATAACCAGGACGTCACTGGAATCTATGAATATCGTCGTAGTGTTTTTGAGTAAAGCAACAGCATAATTTGTTCTCCCTGCACCTTTCTATAACCGAACGGCCAGACAAACGCGACCAAAACGTCATCCGTGCATGATGGATATTCCCAAAGTACGCAAAGCATTTTGATTCCACATTTTCATACGCACAGGTTGTGGAACTCTCTCTGTAGTCCATGTTCCCTCTTTGGTACAATATGGGTGTCTTCATATCTACAGTACCACCGCCCAACTGCAGTGTAGTTAAACGCGAACCTATTTAGAAGAAAAAAAAACATGCATATAAATTACAGTTATGAATCATTCACATAACATCAGGTGAACTGTGGTCAAACACTTAGCCTGTCAACCATAAAAAAATCACCATCCCTTTTTGACATCAGAAAAGGTTGATTTACTATGATACCGTTTTTTATTAAGAACATAATAGTATAATATAATTTCCCTTTATAATTTGCTACGAGTCGATGCGACGTCAAAACTTTTAGACAGAGCGCAGAGCCATCTACTGTAAATTGAGAACACAAGGTCAGTACTAAAATACGGCTTACAGTTACAAGTATTTACGCCTAGATAGCGCTTTTCTTGAGTTGTATAACTTCATAAATGTCGGTGAAAAAGGTACTGTTTTAGCAAGATTCTTATGTAAATAGTACGTAGCTTAGACGATAGATGGCAACTATTTGCAATAATATTTTATCTGAGCGCAAAACACTTTTTTATACTGTCTAAGGAATAAAGGAAGGACGGTAAGTAGTTGTTTTTTTAAATAACAAAAGCGATTCCTGTTAGATACTCAGGAAATAGATACTTGGCCACATATCGTATGTCTGTGCAATAAGTTTCGCAATCGCAAAGCTTTCTTGTAAGCGCCTAACAGATATCGCAATGAGAAAATCAAAGTACAGGGGCTACATATTTTGAAAGATTTGTCGAGTAGACTAAAAAAGTGACACGTGAAAATACTGGCCTTTACAGTAAATAAAGCTTGCCATCCAATAGGGCATCGCAGCCAACATTTTGGAAACGTTGCCGAAAAAATTAGAGATTAAACCTTTTTCCCATTCACACACGGTTCCCTACACTACCACTATCACGGTATCACTATTTTTTGTTTACGAGAAATCTCTACACTAAATTCGTTAAAGAAGACGCGTCTATATACGGAAGTAACCGCTGCTTATATCTTTCTAGAGGCGGAAATTGCTTTGAGGTAAAATGCGAAGTCCTTGAATATAATCCAATGCAAAGATATGCCGTTAGTGCTCTTTCTGTGGGAAACGACATGTGTGTGACATTTAGGGACATACGATCCTATTATTGGATTAGGCATATAAGAAATGAAGACGTTGTGTGCTTTCACTTAGCGCTAGTGATGTAAACTATTTGGGCACACTATGAGTTGCATAAATCGGCATAATCGAGTCGCCAAATTTTTTTATTTTTTTTTGTAAAGGTAATAAGACGAACGAGACGCTCTCCTTATGGTCTTCTTAAGTGATAACGCCTATCCATGGCCATTGCAGCGATACACAGAACATAGAGTAGCAAAACAAAGTCTGAGGCATTTCTGCTATGGCGCTCGTTACTTTGAGACTTTCGATGATTAGTCTCAACAGCCCAGTAATTTCGCTACCTTTCAAACCGGAACACAGTAATGTTTACACACTACTGCTTGGCGGTAGAATATCTTATTTGATACTTACACATGTTTCATTTCTCTCGGAACCTAATTCAACTAATTCTGAAGTTAACGCAGACGAAGTCGCGGGCGTAAGCTAAGCTTAAAATAAAGAAAATGTCGTTTTCAGTGGTACCTATTTATGTTTATTTACTAAAGAGTGAGCGTCCATATATTTTAAGGAGGTACCGTATAGTCCGGGTTTTTATAATCCAACGTCACAAAAAGGTCCCAAATAAAGAGAAAGCACCTATAAAAACGGAAGAATATTGCCTTGACTTAGTGTCAATTTAGTTAAGCGCGCCATAAATAAATATATCTAAATCCCAAGGTTTGAGAGAAAGCTTAAATTGATTGCCATAATAAACTTAAGTAGGACAACCTACTTAATATTCATAGAAATAAAATGCATTATCCGAATTTTTTAAATACGTTCATTACTAATGTAATGAAAGTGTTTAAAATAAAAATTAGTTATACGGTACAAAGTCATGGTTACGAGGTATTGAGGTTAACCATCGAACGTCTCAAAAGTAATAAGCGCCTAAAAAACAACGCCCTAAACTCTCATACTCAAAATGTGCTCTGCGGAATCCTAGGGGTCCGCAAAACCTCTGTGAGGGCTTCACAAATATAATGGTCATAATGAAAAAAAAAACAAGTAAAAAAATAGCTAAAAGTGTAAAATAGTACTCGTGGAATGAATATGAGAGCGCGACATTTTAGCCAAGAGCATAGACAACAGTTCAATACTGACTCCTCTGACATTAAAATTATACATAAAACAGTGTTTGATTACTTTAGGGCTCCGTCAAATATTTCGCTTACAGGAAAGGTTCCATCGCCAAAAAAAGATTGAGAATCTTTGTTACTCAAAGTTCTAGGTACACTAGTTACAACGCTTTACTGGCAACGCTACAACGCAAGTTTTCGCAGCTGCGTCTCTTTCATATGTAAGGTTGTTCGTACACAAAGTGACATAAAAGTCTAATATTTGACCATTCTAGTAGCGTTGCGATTATTGCATCAGATTGTATGAACATTCAAGATCTTCAACGCTTTAGCGAAAAAAAAATACGAAAAATCTTAACTCTCGTTTTAACAGCAAGATTTTTTCATGTGAATGCGTATTTAAATTTGGTTTGATAGTGGGCAGAAAATGGTAATAACCAAATCGAGGGAAACAGTTTTGTATTGCAGTTACACATCTATAATCTACATAAATCAATAAATGTAAAACTGATTGGCAAACACGGCCCGGCCAAGCGATGTAGTCTGATTTTGTAAGCTGCCCTGTTCAATTGCATTGCAATTGTTAAAGAATGCCTCACTCGAATAATTGCTTTTACATATCACCGATAAAATGAAACGATATTTACGCGGTTTTTATTCTTAGACTCAGTTATACTAAAAAACCGAGCTAGATCAATGACTGGTCAGGTTTACGAAGCTTAGTCGTGTAGTTTGTTCTCAGTAGTTCCTTACATTTGATAACAGATGTCAGCGTACAGTCAGCGTCAAATATAATTATGATAACGTTGAACGTTTTATTTGAAACGTAGCCAATATGTTTCTTATATACTGATACCTATTAGAAATTCTAGTACAACGATAGCTTTGGATGATAAAAAAAGTTATGCGCGACTTTGTATATTTTGCTGGATAAAACACTCCCATATTTACTGGGAGTGTCTTAACAAACAAACAAACAAAAGTGTCTGCAATGTATGACAAGAAATCTTACGACAAGAGTTGCGACGTTATTTCATTAACAAACTCACCTCGTGTACGAACGACATTTTAGGGTTAAGTAAAAATGAATAAAGGGTCAGTCAAAGGATTGTTTTTGTTTGGCGTGTTTTACAAACAAGAATTTAAAAAAGGACAAAGACAATGTATTTTATTAGGGCGTTCTCGTATAGAAATCCCCTTTGTAGAACGTTCCTACGTTGCTTTAGGAATACCTACTTTGTTTTTTAAGGAAAAAATAGTTGGCGCTATATTTATAAGCAACTTGCACAGTGCAAGCGAAGCTCAGAAGCAAGCTAGTGTTGTTATGATTTAGGTACACTTCATTCTCCACAACACCGAATTTATTATATTTTCTATGGGTTGCTTCCCATCTTGTCTTTCTGCACGCCACAGTTGTCGCTTTCTTCTCATTGCTTTTATGATATTTTCTCGTACGCAATTTTCGCGTCAGTCAGTCTCAGTCGTCGGTCTCGCTCGGGAGACTCTCCATATCACTCAATTCCCCCCCCCCCTTTTTGTTCTAAAAAATAATGAGACGAACGAGACTCTCCTGTTGGTAAGAGGAAATGCATATCCATGACCATAGCAGCGATATACAGAACTTTGAGTCTCAAAACAATGACTAGGGCGTCGCTGATTTGGCGCTAATAACTTTGCGACATTAGATGGTTAGTCTTAACAGGCCAGTAATTTTGCTAGCTGCACTACCCTTCGAACTGGAACACAATAATGTTTACACACTACTGCTTGGCGGCAGAATATCTGGTAATGCGGTAATACCTACCTAGACGAACTCCTACTAAGAAGATCTACCATCAAATAAGTCTTACTTCAACCTCATTCACAACCCGCTCTCACCTTTCTGACGTCATATCGTATCTCATTTTAACCGTGGTGATTAGCGTAGTTCGAAAGGAAAATAAAGTTGTATGAAGCAATAGTGGAAAGAAAGACGACATAAAGGTGTATAAATAAGTACTTCAGGTGTATTATAGGTAGTTCAAATGGATAACATTTTAACAGTATTTTTTAGCAAAATGTTTACGTATATTCTAAAGTACCAATATACCTATATATATATAAATATGCAGTGCAGTTGAGAAATTTTCTAACAATTTCACGATAGAACGTAAGTAGTAACTATAAATAAAAAATAAAAGAAAGAATCTTCATACAATAATAAATAATTCATGATTATTTATAGAATTTCTTCAGTATTTGCTTTTGATTTATGGAAATCAGAACAAGTACGACATATCTTTGTATCCCTTTGAATCTCGAGTAAGCAAACGGAAGGGTCAAAGCATGAATAATTTGTATCTACATTGCTCTTATCCATGCCCATGGATGAATAAAACAGAAAACAGTTTCCCATCTTGATTTTCTTCGACAAACAGTTCCTGTTATCATGGGATTTATCGTTGTTTAGATTATAAATTATTTGCATTTTGACAAGATTAAAAGCTTTATTTATTAATCGTAACTAAAATGCAAGTATATCGATGTTTATTAAACGAAACTAAAGTTAAATATAATTTCAACTGTGGGATCTTATGAAGACGTAACAAGCCGTGTTTACGTAGCGTGGTCGAAATGGTGGAATACTAATTAAATTTTTGTGGAATAGTACGCTCAACAAGCTATGGAAAGGGCTATGCTTAGTGTTTCTATAAGGAATCGTATCTGTAGTAAATAAACTCGCCAAAGTAATATAGCCATGGAGATTCGACATGGCTTAGCGTATTAATTAGTAAGTTGAAGTGGTTAAGGGCTAATCATATTGTGTGGAGGGGCCACAGAATCGACAACCACTGGGGTAAAGTGGGATAGACGTGTTTTTTTTTCTTTGGGTTTGGCGGCGCATTTTTGCATTTGCCAGTGTCAAGTGTTTTACATTTTCAAGTTTCAAAAATTAAATAAGTAGCCTTGAAGCTATAGTTATTGTCAAAATTCAGTCTTGGTCAAGTCCAGTCATGCTTTAGTAAAGTAGTGGCGACTTTACTATAAAGCTTCGATGGAGTTTTGGAAACAACACGAAAAGTCATGTTTCACTAAATTATATTCATTTTCCCACACTCGCGCTTGTGATTCGGCACTTTCGACAAAACACTAGTTTTGGAAAAAAATACAACGGGGTGACACGACTCTTTCCGCGTTCCCGCTAAAAACCTTCATAGACGTGTTTAAGAGAGGAGACCGCGAATTGACAAACGTAGTGTAGGACGCCCTGACACTAGATGAAGTGACAATATACGTAAGTGCTGGCAGTGACTGGAAGCAAAGAAAACGTACATCGGTCTAAGTGGCATGTTTGGGAGAGACCTTTCTCCAACAGTGGACTATGCTAGGTTGATGATGACTCTCTATGACAAATTAAAAAAAAATTACATGTTAGAAATGTTTTGTATTAGGTAGAATGTTAGTTTTTTTACAAAAAACAATATTAATTATAAAATTATTATAAGTAATATTTTTTAATCACCTACGGAAATTCATGACACACTGATTCGGTAAAATAATGGTTTTTTATGCTTAGCAGGCTAGTTGTTTGACCACAGCTCACCTGATGTTGAGTGACGGTGTGGTCGAAGATGGTAAACAAAACTTGCCTGGAATGGAACTGAGTCTCAAGTGAGGCTACTGGAACATACCGTTAGGTGCTTGGTTTCAGATTTTCAACTTTAGGGTTGTAGCTAGGCAGCCGAGTACTAGAAAATACCCTGCTACGGTGCTATGGTTATAATAAGCTCATAGTTGGCGTTTGAACCCATGCCCTTCGGCGTGCAAACCGACCGCGCTAACCACTGCGCTATCGTCACTACTACACCATGGTTAGGGGTTTGTTTATCATTACTTATGATAAAAAAGTGTTTTTCAGTGATTCATTCCTAACCCTTAACAACAGCATTAAAACAAAATCATATTTTAATTATAAAAAGAAAAGTCATAGGTATTTGTGATACGATGCTCAAAAAAACGCAATCAAATAATATTCTCAAAATAACAGATATTTTTTTATCTTTATCTCCATGTTCTTCGTTATTACATTATTAGTATTATCAATGAAAGAAAACTGTCTTTAAGTTTGTTTGTTATATTTTTCTATAAACTTAGCGTTTTTGTTTGTATGTTTCCAAAATGGTTGTTTTGCATCGTGAATAACGTATTCATATATATGTGTGTATTTAATACACAAACATGTATGTCGGTGTGTAGTTTTAATGTTGATTTAGTTTAGCGCCATTTTGCGTAATTTTGGTGGACTAGACGTGGAATGGCGACACCTCTGACGTAACACTGGTTCCGTGCTCTGCTTGTTGTTATTCGTGTAAAGTATTTTGACTTCAACCAATGAGAGAAGGTGAAGTTGCGGATGTTGGCCGGTAAGGGCGCTGTGTGAAGCGAGCCGGCCGTGCGTTGAATGTTGAGGTGGAGAGATCATTCTTGCTTTGGTTGAGGAGAGATGAACATTTATTCTTGCTTTGAGAGAAGATTGAGTTGGTCGGTTGCAGAGTGCGAAGCTAAGCGGAACGTTTTGTCCCCAAGATATGTAATAGTGTCTATAATGTTCTAATCGTTCTTAAACTAAAGTCGTTGTGAAGTACTGATTAAACTTTGTACAAGAGAACTGAATTGTGTGGTTTGTCTCCTCGCCCACTACACCCACGCCCAGTAACCCAGTAACCGTACATGATGTTGATCGGCCACCCCACTTGATGTCGTTTCTGCTTCTTCTTCCTATCTCTATCTCCGACATGTATATTACTGAATTACTAACTGTAAATACTAATTGCATAATAAAATTATAGGTTACTTAATATATTTTAGTGACTGCGTTAAAATAAATAAAGTTGATCAGTTGATTTTAAAATGTTCAGTGCCAGTGCCATTTTGTAAAAAAAAAGTTTTTTTTCTTTTGTAAAAAGTAATGAGATGCTCTCCTGATGGTAAGAGATAACGCCTGCCCATGACCATTGCAGCGATACACAGAACTTTGAGTCCGGGGCATCACTGCTAAG
The DNA here is from genome assembly GCA_905404145.2 of Biston betularia. Classification (NCBI taxonomy): domain Eukaryota; kingdom Metazoa; phylum Arthropoda; class Insecta; order Lepidoptera; family Geometridae; genus Biston; species Biston betularia. Next base: position 7,320,048 of record FR989877.1, read on the forward strand.
AAGCGAAATTTTCGTAAAAAGATATCGTCTAATAATTTCCAAAGGTACAATACCACGACAAAGTACAACCACTAGGCGTAGCTAGTGTATAATAAAACAACCTTATTTCGTGCTTATTCATTTATAAAATTGATATTACTCGTATAGAAATAGAACCGTATTATGAGATTTTACCGACGTATGATGATTTTATTTCACTTTGTGTTCCGATGAATTGGGCAATAAAAGCACCAAACGTTTTTGATTGAACATTTCTTCTAGAAGCTTTGAATGAACAGAAAAATTGAGTAAAGTATTTTTTGTGAATCTACACAATTTTTAACGTTTTATGACTTTCAAAAATGATATATCACTGGTATAGTACGTGTGATATAGTCGGGAAAATCCCTATTTTATAAACTATCTCACTGCTGGGCGTGGACCTCTTCTCAGTGTGTGAAAGGTAAGGTCGTAGTCCATCAAGCAGGCGGCGTGCGGGTCGGCAAACTTTGACAGTTATTTTTTTAAAGAACTATTGTACTTGTTGACTTCCCACGATGTAATCCTTCACTGTTTGAAGTCAGAAGCTCATAACTTAAAAAAGATAGAGGTGCATGCCGTGGGATACGGCATATTCTCCAGATACTCCAAAATGGAGCCACTATTGTATTATAAGTACAAGTACACATTTATAAACAAAAATGTATACCTAAGTATTTTATTACTTTTCTGGATCCCATAGTTCAAGAATTGCTAATCTGGGGCTAGTTAGCATTTACTGAACTGTCTTCCAATGTTAATCATTTATTTATTTACTAGCTGCGCCCCGCGGTGTTACCCGCTACATGTTTTCAGGATAAAAAGTAACCCATGTTCTAATCTGGGGTCTCAGCTACCTTCATACCAAATTTCATCCAAATCCGTTTGTATGGGTACTTTAGTATTCGGCTGGCTAGCTATCACCCTCAAGTTGAAAATCTGCCAAAAAGCACCTAACGGTGTGTTCCGGCAGCCTCATTTGAGAGCCAGTTCCATTCCAGGCTAGGTGTGCTTTACACACTTTCACTAAACATAATTATGGTGAGCTGTGGTCAAATACTTAGCCTGTCAACCATTTAAAAAAAAGTAGTTTTTGCGTGAAAGAGTAACAAACATCCATCCATCTACCCAAACTTTCACATTTATAATATTAGTGGGATTTCTTACCTATAGTTTACTAAATATTTCGGTGTTGTTAAATTCAGTCGCTGTATTTTCTATTTAAATGTTTACGTCTGAATTGTTTTATGTGTTGGTTTGTTTAATTCGATCGTCATTATTTTTACGGACACTGACAGGGGTCTTCCAACCCAACCCAAGCTTTGGGGGTATTCCTTTCTTTAATTAGAGAAACGAAATGGGATTCCGATCTAATCTCCCTTGATTAATAAATTACAACTTAATTATCCATTATCAAGTATGTTAATTGCTTGAATAGCATTCAACCCTTTTTAATTATTAAAACTTGCGAAAGGGGTTTTTAATGAACAAACTTCTGAGCGTAAGCTTATGCTCTTTTAAAGTTTGGCAAAACGCAAAAGACATTTATCTACAGCGCGGCGTGTCTTCTCCTTGTAATAAACACACGTTTGTAACAAGGACCTGATTCTATAAAAAAAATTACGTAAAAGTAACGACATAAACGAGATGCTCTCATGATGGTAAGAGATAACGCATGTTCATAACCATTGCAACAATACACAGTACTTTGCGTTAAAAAACAAAGCCCAGGGTATCGCTGCTTTCGCGCTCTTTCCTTGAAGACATTCGTTGATTGGTCTAATTGTTGTGTATAATTTCGCTAGTTGCAGTATCCTCCAATCTGGAACACTATTTACTAAACAACATTATTTTTTTACTGCTGGACTAGGGTGGAGCATGCTCGCCTAGAAGAAGCCGATTCAATCGCGACTTAAAAGCACCCAGATTGTATCTATCAGGGAACACCCACTCGAGCAGCAAATGCATTGACAAAAATGCGTATAGTGTTTATTACTTTGCTTTGTAGCGATGATAGCCCAGTGGTTAGCGCGGTCGGTTCGCATGCCGAAGGGCGTGGGTTCAAACCCCAACAATGAGCTTGAGCTGCCGGTGAAGGAAAACATCGTGAGGAAACCATAGCATGGTGGTAGGGTACTTTCTAGTACTCGGCTGGCTAGCTGCCACCCTCAAGTTGAAAATCTGCCGCCAAGCATCTAACGGTGTGTTCCGGCAGCCTCACTTGAGAGCCAGTTCCATTCCAGACTAGGTGTGCTTTACCATCTTCGACCACACCTTCACTTAATATCAGGTGAGCTGTGGTCAAACACCTAGCCTGTCAACCAATAAAAAAAAAAAACTAACCTAACCTTTACGCTTTTAAAGCACATTTTGATAGGTCAAAACGAGCCCTTAACAGACCTTGTCGCATTTTTCAGTTTGACTGAATTTAATTTCATTTGAACTCCACCACAATACGTCAACGCAGCGAGTTACGTGCTCATGGCTTCATCTATATCTACACTATTATAAAGAGGAAAGATTTGATTGATTGTTTGTTTGTATTGAATAGGCTCCGAAACTATCTGGACCGATTTCAAAAAATCTTTCACCGTTGGGAAGCTACACTATCTCCGGGTGACATAGGCTTTTTATCCTTGTATTCTCACAGGAACGGGAACTACGCGGGTAAACCGTGAGGAGTCTGCTAGGGTAGAATAAGGATCCTGATCCCATCGAAATAATCGAATTAAGCAGCAAAACTTAAATCGATTCTAAAATGACAATTTGATCATTCCTTAATACGTTGTATCTACAATGTCTTATGTCTATCGGTTTTATGTAGGGTCCAAATTTTAAGATTAGGCTGGTTTACTGTTATAAAAACATAAGAAGATATTTTCAATAACAATGTCTTAGACATCGTTATAAGATTTTGTAGGTACTACCTTTTCTTACATAATTTATTTTGCTTTCATATTAGAAAACACAACATCTTAATCTGATAGACACGTCAGGTAAAAACCAAGTAAAACCTTCAACGCCAATACTGTAGGAAATTGGAAAAGCTACGCCAAACATCCTGCATTTCAGGATATTGGCTCTAGGAAATGAAAAATGGTTAATATGTGGTCCAATATTGGTGATACCGAAATTTTCGTATCTGAACACACAGTTCCCGAAAGGATTTCAAGGATTCCTTGACCAGTCAGCCGAAATAAGCGGCAGTAATTTTCTTGAGGGTCTGAAATTACCTATGGCTTCGTCCCTTCATTTTTTCGTCGATTTTATGTATCTTTACTGCTAAGTGCTATGATTGCTGTCAGCGAGGGAACGAATGCGAGTTGCGAAAATATTTTGTCACCATGGTACGAGTATTGAACAGTAGTTGTGGTTCCTTAAGCTAGTGAGAACATTTTTGTTCACCGTTCAATAATAAATTAGTGATGTTTTTGGCAGTTTATTTAAATCCGCGGAGACAGTTTTAAAAGATAGTTAATGGGATAATGAACAATATGAAGCAAATGTCAACAGCTTGATATGAAACTGTCAAACAATCATTTTTGTCATTGTGTCATTTTTGTTTTCGGGGTTTTCGGTTTTGCTTATGTATGTATGTGAGATTCTTAAGTCTACCATAACATTTAAACGCCTTAACATATTTTAATGCACCATGCATGGTGTATCGTTATAATCTTTACATCACCTCGATGACACTGGCTGTAATAAAAAATAATCTTCAATTGTTTTATTTATTTTTCATAAATAAACTTTAATTCTTGAAAATATGAAATCACTTGACACTGGAAAATGCACAAAATGCGACGCCAAAAAAAGAGGATGTCTTTGAAACAACAATACTTGACACTGGCAAATGCACAGAAAGCGCAAAGCCAAGTCCTACGAGGAGGACTTGGCTAAGAAAAAATAACATAACATATCAATAACATCGACAACAACCCGCTACTATTTATATTAAAGCTATATTGAGTCAAAGACAACTATAAATTTAGTCTTAGAAGAGCCGTTTAGATTCGGTCTTGTATTGATAAGATTAAATTACGAAAAAAGGGACGTAGTATAAGAGTTACTAACCTAACCCTATTTTTGTTTTCTCTGATTCTAGTAATTGTTTTTAAGTAAAAATTGCTATTTAACCGCAAATAAGAGAACAAAATTAATTAAAACGAAAGCTAATTTTAATTATCTTTTATTCAGTTAACGTATGTTTAAGCACAAATGTAAATGCAATCAGTTATTTAAAAATGTTTTTTTTTTTTACTTTTGACAGGTTTGGTATTTGACCATAGCTCACCTCGTCGGTTGTAGATGGGCTCAAAAGCGGCTGCCGGAAGACACTGTTAGGTGCTTGTGGCTGATTTTCAGCTTAAGGGTGGTAGCTAGCCAGCCGAGTACAAGAAAATACTCTATTCCACTTAGTAGCTTTTTTATTACATACGATAATTTTAAACCGGTTTAACTTTACCAGTTTCGATAAATAAGAGATAAGGTTCGTTGAATATACACACACTATTTACTACAGTTATTTTCGCTACATTTCACGGAACAATGCCCCAAGTTAATTGTTGTCGACAAAAAGTACTGGATTGCTGCATCTGTTAATTATATGTGACGGAGGTTGACCCTCAGTGCCATCAGTATGGCTCATACTTGTTAACCTCCTAGTTGTGGGCGTCGGTGGGTAATGTTGGTGCAACGAAACACAGTAGTTAAATCAATTTGGTTTATAATGTTCAATCACTTATTCAGTAGGTAGGTACAGATCTTCACAGTTATATCTAGGAACGCGCGTCGGTTTCAATATTCGACCGCACTGGCCGGCTGCTGCTCGAGAAGTGACGAGCACGCCGCTCAGCCGATTAATCATTGACTCCGTCGAGCGCCGACCGAAGGCGCTGGCGTTCCGATCATAACTCGATTGCGACATATGAATATTGACTTATAACTTATTTTGAACGGCTTATATGCATCAATGGATTAATATTTAGATGCAACTTGAGTATATTAAACTTGAATATTTTTTCATACCCATAAAAACTATTACTTCTAAGCTTCGTTCTAGACTGCATTAATTCTTAACATCATCATCATCAGCATACCAAAGTCCACTGTTGGACTTAGGCCTCTCCCAAGACAAGTAACAGCCTGATCTTCGACTTTTCACTTCCATCCACCGCCAGCTGTCCTACGTATATAGTCACTCCAACGAGTCTAAGGCCGTCATAACAGAAGGTGTAGTTAAAATTACTTATGCCATGTAAGTTGGGATGATCCTTGATGTGGGACACTTCATATTTATGTACACTGGCGTCATCTCACAAGGTTTTTCATGATCGCCATACATGAATGGCAATAAGAACTCACGGTAACTTCCCAGCTTACCTAGCACGTGAAGTTTTACAAATCGTTGTACTTGCGAAAACGATTCATACGTTACTTTGTATTTTGTATTGTATTGTTACTTGGTGGTAGATCTCCTTAGCAGGAGGTCGTCTAGGTAGGTACCGCCGCAGTACCAGTTATTCTGCCGCTAAGCAGTTAGTGTGTAAACATTACTGTGTTCCGGTTTGAAGGGTACTGCAGCTAGCGAAATCACTGGGCTGTTGAGACTAACCATCGAAAGTCTCCAAAGTAATGAGCGCCAAAGCAGCGATGCCCTGGACTTTGTTTTGTTACTTAGAGTTCTGTGTATCGTTGCAATGGTCATGGACAGGCGTTATCTCTTACCATCAGGAGAGCGTCTCGTTCGTCTCATTATTTTTTACATAAAAAAAAAGTTATACGTTTTCACATTTTAGCTTCGTCACGTTTCCGCACAAGGAAAGACCATATACCCGGCATGCTAGTTTTCTTAACAAGTTTTCGTTTTTAGGTTTCTATGTACTTGAATTTAGCTAATATGAGTCCTTCAATGTTAAAGACCATCCCGGATGAAGCTGTTTAAAACCCCGCAAGAATGGACGCGAGCGCAAACAAATGTCGCCCGTTGGTAGTGACAGGCAATTAACATCGCATCCATTGTGAGCCCGTCACTGGTATCTGGCGTTGATAAACCGAACAACCAAATGAACGTGTCGCAAAAATATCCACGCCTTTAGAAGGTTAACCGATAGGTGGCGCGGTATGCGGGTGAGAAATTGATGCGTGAGATTGCGGTCACGGTGTATTTTGAATCCGCAAACCGCGCTTTGCTAGCAGTTAGTTTTTGTAGCATTTTATGCAAAAGAAGTGAAATACTCTCGTTGATAAGAGAAAACATCAAAACATTACAGCGTTGCCTACTTTGAGTAACAAAACAAAGTCAAGACTCTGCACTCTGAACTTCTTATGGCGATATCTGTTAAGTATTCACGAAAAAGCTATGCGATGGCGAACCTTATTGCACAGACATATGATATATAGTCGCGTGGATATTTCCTGATGGTCTAACAAGTATACGCTATACGCAGCACATTGAGGCAGGACATCGCTGCTTTATGCGATATATTCGATAGTTTGTCTCAATAGCCCCGTAATATAGCTGCCCTTCATAAATATGATACAATACTAATAATATATATCACTGATTTTGAAATAGTTACCATTTTAGTTGAATTTTTATTCATGTACGAGAATCAACTATCGCTTTTTACAACAATGTCAAAGGTATTTTATTACCTTGTACAAACACACGTGAAACGGCTTCCGGGACTCGCCAACAGAAACAAAGCTTTGTGAAGTTCCGGCTTAATCAAATTTAGTGGTCCATTCTTGGTAGTACAATGGTTAGACAAGTTGATAATTGGCTGTCAAAGGCATTGATCTATCTGATCGACGCTACCTTGTGTGAGAGATAATAATTATTAGTAGAGGAAAGGTAATTGGATGATGATTCTGTTAGGAAACCTTAATTGTGATTTAAATACAGGTCACCAGATGCATCAGAAATCTGAATCGTAATTATTAGCAAATGTTACCAGTCATCAGTAATACAACAAATTTTTATTTTTATGCAAATTTTTGTTAAATTAACCCCCTACGCAAAAACGACTGGTGTTATAAATTTGACGTGAATGTTGTGTCGTAGCTCCCGAACGAATAAACCGATTTTGATTTCGTTTTTTTTTTGTTTGAAAGGTGAATTAGCCGGGAGTGTTCTTAGCTATGTTTAATGAAAATCTGTTCAAGATGGCCGCCGTCATAAAATGGCGGATTAGATATTTTTTTACAACTCCTTCAATATGGGTATCAAATGAAAGGGCTTAACTAGGAGAAAATATACACTATGATAAATTTCAAATATGAGATGGCTGCCACCACAAAATGGCGAATAACATTTTTTTTATGTGACTTGATCGAAAGTGATTTTAACTATAATTCAAGATTTTTGAAGACTGTTTGAAGATAAACAGCTCTTATATATTATTATGTGAGTACTTACCACTGATCGATTCGAAATTGTTATTTCTATGTGTGTAACTGATGCCTGTGGCTAGTTGTTAAGATGTGATTTAGGATGGAACGGGTTACCTTAAAGAAACTTGTTCACTCTCTCACTTGATGTTAAATGATTACGCGGTCTAAGATGGAGCACGTTTGCCTTAAAGATACCGATTTATTAACGCTTTCAAGACACCTACCTACTTGTTCACGTTTTAATTTTTCAAACGTGACGTCACAAGAGAGGCCCTGACAATGACGAGCGTTTTGGCGCGTTTTTAAAATTTAAAAACTAAAATGTGAGTTTTTCCTACCAAACTTTTAATTTTTGCAGAGATATACAGTTATTCATTGTAACATTAATTATAGGAGCATATTTTAAAATTTGTCATCATGCCTCTTCGTAGTTCATTAATTTATTAGGTCATAATGTCTATGAAGTTTTACTAATAAATATCTGAAATTTATGTATTATAGTGCATGTCAGAGTAAGAATATGTTATTATTTCTACCATTTTAAACGTTTATCTAGGCAATGGGTATGTAACCAACCATGGAACCATTCAATACTACAATTCTTATAAGCACCAGCATTCCGATATCGTATCTAGTATTGCGGAAACTATTTCGAATCGAAATGGGAGCACTCGTAAGCAACAAAATTCCACCAAGGCGTTACCTTGCAGGGAACAATATCAGACGTATTTTGAAATTTGAATAGAAATACTGGATACAATTTTATTTCAGAGATCCCACACAGTGGCAATACAATTTTTCGCAAACTTTGTAAAATGCTAAAAATACAATTTAAAACTTGAAGAGGTAGACGATAATAGTAAAAAAGGAAAATATTCCAAACTTTACAATCGATTTTTCTAGAAAAAATATTTCGCTCGGAAAACGCAAAAGGTGAGCTTAAAGTGCCAGCTAATATGCTTTTCTTTGTAGTGAGTTACGTAATAAATAATAATAAGTTTTGGTTATTTACATATTATTACAATTCCACTTTCAGCAGCCTAGCATGTTTCTGGAGCCTAGCATGTTTCTAGAACCTAGTAAGTTTCGGCAGCTTAGCTAGTTTCAGTAGCCTAGCAATTTTCAGCAGCCTAGCAAGTTTCAGCCGCCTAGCAAGTTTCGGCAGCCTAGTTGGGAGATCGACTGGCTTCTGGAGACTCTGGATCCGAATTTCATGGTACACTCCTGTCTTTTCGAAGTCATATTTTATGCGTGTTGGCGATGACTTCAAACGGTGAAGAAAAACATCGCCAGGAAACGCTAAAGTCCGAGACTTCTTAAAAAAAAGTGTACTCTTCTCACAATTAGAAGAGACCCACGACCAGCAGTGGGACAGTTTATGACAAAAAATATCTGATTCGGATATAATTAAACTTTTATTGAACAAAAGGACTGTAATAAAAGTTGATTTTAAGTACTCATTTAGCTAATAAATTGTAGACTTATTTTATATTGTACTTACTTACTTATTTCTTACAACTTACTCGTATTAAGTTAGTAGCTTTAATTAACAATGTCACCATCACAACTTTATGATCTTTTCGTCAAGTTGATAAGATACAATTTACTTTTAATCTATGTAATAGCATCTATAGGAAATGGTGATTTTATACGTCCTTTATTGTTTGTTTATTTTCATGATTAAAATTTAAGAAAGGTCGCGAAGACTTCTATTGTAAAAGCTGACATTAATGGGTGAAGACAAATTCGTATCGTTTTTGTGATTTACTCTGAATTTGTGAATTTGACTTGAACGTTTTCAGCAAACACGGGACGCGTTGAAGCAATAGTTAAGTAAACAACTTAGAATGTAAATAAGATAACACTCTGATAACATAAAACAATGAATAATCTCGGATATGAAATATATCAAAATAATCAATGAATAAGGTCGTTTTTTTTTTATTTCAGCTCAGCTCACAGACGCCAGGGTCCATGATTTTTATTAATTAACCCATTTTTTTCTAAACTTAAACTATTTGTAATGCAGGAAGAGGTGGTAAGGTATTATATTACTAGTTTTGTGTGCATACCACGAACAGACAGCGATAAATTAGTGTATGTTGTTTACAGTGAGTCAGTGGGATGAGCTTTATGGCAGACTAATCATTCATTGACGTACCTACCTACTACATGCATCTTCCTTCGAAGTAAAAATAGCACTTTTAATAAAGTAGTCACATCAACCAGACTCAATTAACACGCTTAAACGCATCCGCCTACGCAACTTCTGTAATTGCTACGGACGGGCCCTTATCCAGAAATGCCGTTAGGTGTCCTCACGTGTGTGTAATGCCTTTAGATGTTTGTGAGGACTCTTTCTAATTGTCTCTGTAATTTACCTACTGTACTCAGATTTCAGTTTAAAAATATTGTTATTTTAAAAACCGATCTCGTAGCATTTTTCCGTTTTTTATGTAAATGTAATGAGAACGAAAAAAGAAAAAAATAATACAAATTCAAAATATTTTATTGTTAATAAATTAAGTCCCGATGGTAAACATAATTATGTGTGACCTTGAGGTGCCTGCCGGTAAAGAAATTTAATGAAAACCCATAACATGAAGGTACTTCCAGTCGGGTGGTAATTAGTGAAAATCTGCAGCCAATCACTTAAAACCCACAAAAAAAGTAGATTCTGTATAAAACAGACAACTAACTGAAAAAATGCTGCAATGGTCATGGCCGATGGGGCTGCAAATTTCTGGAGACCCCGGATCGCAGCATAAGACGTCCAATGAACAAACGACCTCGTAAAGACCGCAGGAACGCGCTGGAAGCGAGTCGCTTCCAACCGGTCATTTTGAAAATCAATGGGGGAGGCATATGCCCAGCAGTGGATGTCATTCGTCTAAAATGATGATAATGAACTAAAAAATGTAAAGGTTAAAAAAAAAATGTAGTTGTGGTCGGCTATACTGTTGCAGAAAGCTTTTTCATTATAACTTCAATGAGTGACTCTCATAAGACATCGGTGGCGCTCCAACGTTTAACTAGATTATTAAAGGAGTTAATTGAATATTGGAAAATTTACTGAGACGGCTGCAGCCACCAATGGTAACATTATTAAGTGAAGGGTCTGTTTTATGCTTGTTTGGGATGATTAAGTTTTGGAAATTTTACTGATACATTATTATTAGACTAGCTCATCGCTGTCGGATCACATGTTGATATGCGTAGGTTTAATTCCACTATGAGCTTGAGCTGCGAGAAAAAAAAATGTCGTAAGCGATGATAGATAATAATAAACACAGCGCCATCTGATCCCGAACTAAGCAAAGCTTGTACTAAATAATGGTATGGCATTTTCTAGTTCTCAGCCAGCTAGCTACCACCCATCTTATATATCGTACTAAATTTACATCGAGTTGTTGACCTGCTGTTATACCCAGTTAACGGTGTGTTTGGGTAGCTTCACTTGCTAGCCATGTCCCATTGCAAGTTCAAATTTTAAGAAGCTTCTGAATGCCTCAACTGCAAAGTTATTAACTTGTTTATTTTAGTGAATCAATCGAACAAGTCGAAGTCAAAAGTGTTATTATACCGATTTTTTAATTGCCGGATATTTTTTCACAATGAATTTCATAAGCAAACTCTCTTTAATTACCTATCAAGTAAGATAAATACTTTTTTAGCTAGTTTCAATAGAGAAATTTTGGCACTTATTTGTTTGAACAGTCTTCAATTTAATATGATGAGGACACAAACAATACGTTTTCCTGATGGTAAGAGTTAACTTCTAGTTATAACCAAAGCAGCAATACCCGGTACTTTAGGTAACGTAACTAAAACCACTGAATAAGGTAGAGACTAAGGAATGGGCATCGCTGCTTTGACGCTCAGTACTTTAAGATATTTGGTGGTAAGTCTTAATAGGCCTGTAATTTCGCTAGCTACCAATAATATTTACGCACCACTGCTTGGCGAAAGATTTCTTTTGAGAACATCATCAAAACAACAATCCTTTCAACGTTTGTATGTAAATTACATAATATTCTCCCAGACAAAGAAATTAACTGGGCTTTGTTAACCAAATAGTTTTGTACTTTCATTACTTCATTAGCATGTCGCGGCAGACCTTATAATTTCCACTAAATTCTTGACATAGTCAAAAGCGTTAACTGACCCTCACTTAAAATTAATGTCTGCGACTTAAGAGGTTTGGTCACTTGAGTAACAACGTGAAAATGACTTTCCAGAACCTTTGTAATCCATTTCAAACGTAACTTAGCATTTTGTTAAAGTCCGTTCATTTGCAAACCTTTGACAAACGTTTTCAAGGTTTCGACATCATTAGCCTCGAATTTACCAAAATGTTCATGAAGGGTATTTAAATAAAAGGCTGGCAAAACTTTTCAGAAATGAATCGTCATTATTACGTGTTTTTTTTCACTTTATCTAATTGACTGGTAATTAGATACGGCATGTAGTCTTTCATGTGACCTTATAATATGTTTTTTTTTTAAAATTCATATTAATGAAACGTTAAGTCTATTAATGTTAAGAGATAATGCATGCTCATTGCCACGATACACAGGCCTTAAAAAAATAAACAAAACAAAGTCCAGGCCAACGCTGCTTTGGCGCTAGTCACTAGGACGGCTCTGTGGTCTTACTCGCTCTCTTATTCATCAGCTATTCTATAAACACAAGATAAGTTAAAAATTTAAGAACCCCCGACAGGTGTATAGTATACTACTAGTCGAGTCTGATGAAAGGGTTCATTTGACATCCATACTGAGGGAATTGTGAAAAATATTTAATCCGCCATTTTGTGGCGGCGGCCATCTTGGTCCGATTTTCATCAAAACACACGCAAAGAACACTCCCGACTAATTCACCTTTCAAACAAAATAAACAAAATGAAATTTGGTTATCCGTTCGGGAGCTATGATGCTACAAACAGACACGCACACAGAGAGAGACACGTCAAACTTATAACGCCCCGTCGTTTTTTCATCGGGAGTTAAAAATACGTTGCCCTTTGACCAAATGTATAGAGCATCTGATTTTTTTCGTGATCTATCAGAGTTGTGTATAGTAAAAGTTGTTTGTAATGATGAGTACAATATTTTTTTTTACTTAGTATATATTATATCACAATTAATAATTATTCTAGATTATAATTAATCACGCTTATTTTATTAGCTTATCTAATAACAAAAAGCGTGAGAGGTAATAACTTACACAGTAAATTATTTGATTAGATAAAACAGATGAATTAGCGTTTTACGTTTTAAATCCTATTCTATATTTTAATAAGTGTATTTCAGACCGTAAGGCTTTGGTAATGGCAGAGTTGTTAATCGTTACTTTAATTTTTTAATTCAAATTCAATTATATCTTTCTATTCTATCTATCTATCTTTCTTTCTATTCTATTATTATCTACACAAGATTTTATAATTTTTCCGAGTTTAAATTAAATCCATAGATACATACGAGTACAGTTATTCAAACAAATAATTTTAGCAATGATAGTTCAACAGTTAGTATGGCTGAATCATACGTCGAAGAGCGTAGTTTCAAATACTTATAATGACCCTGAATTACCAGTAAACGAAATAGTTTCGACTCTCATGTTGAAAATCTATTGCTCTAAAGGTGAGTTCTGATTACGTAACTTGCTCGTTCGCTCACTAGTTTCCATTCCAGATAAGGTACGTTTCCCATCTTAGACCAAACCATCACTTAACATTATATGACCAGTGGTTAAACATTTACCCATCAAAATTAAAATACACGGTTGGTTGTTGCGTTGTTAGTCGACCTTTTCTATACTGAAACGTGATTATTGTCCTCAACTGCGCCTATGGCATTTTAGCTCAAATTCTCCGGTCAGCAACCTTTTGTTATCTCCCAAAAGGACCATTAATCACAGGACGTGTCTTCTTAACGCAAAGTATTTCAGGCCAGCTGACAAGATAAACCTTTTCACACCTATTCAGGGTGACGCGAAAAAACTATTCGAGCGGGGACGCAACCTTCGAGATCTACCGAAAAGATTGCGAAATTGCAGATTTGGCAATTTCTCGCAGCTTACTTGGATAATGAATGGATGATTTCTCGGAACGGGAAAATAAGGCAAAATTTTACAAATTTCAATGGAGTGAAAATTTTGCGGTCACTGCTACTTTATTGGGCTGTTTACAAACGCGTACGTTAATAATAATTAATGGTATAATTTAAACTTGACTTCGACGAATTCAGGATCAATGTGATAAGTTGAGACTACCGAACGTCCACTTTTCATGGTTGACATGATATTTCATGTAACGGTAACCACCTAGTAGGTATACATTTTGTTGACCAACCACCTAAACAACAATCAATCGAATATAACAGTTGCTTGTAATTTTGCTAGTAATTTATGAGTAAATAACCCATTAAATACACGAAAAAAGATTCCCACGTCCTTCTTCAAGGCACACATTATTGATTATTAAGTAACAAACAGACAAGTGGCCACTTAGCTACTTCGATATAGCTACGTACTCCTTGAAACGTAATGTAATATTAATAATAAATATCGTAGGACTATACACACAGCGCCATCTGGCCCCAAACTAAGCAGAGCTTGTGTGATGGAAGTCAGATAACTGATAGAATACATAAATACTTTTTTTTGTATATACATACCTACTTATAATACATACAGAACACCCAGACACAGAACAAACATTTATTTATTCACAAAATGTTTGCCCTGAGTGGGAATCGAACCCACGCCCTACAGCTCTCAAGGCAAATACACTACCAATGAGCCAACGGGGCTGTCTAATGTATGTGCAATCATAGGAACTTTAGAAGGAAACTGCTAAGTAAAACTTTTTTTATAGTACATGGTTTTGTCTTCGCCGAGTATTGATAAAGACTATTGACTAAAGATTACGCATATACATATACAATACATAATTTATTCCGCATTTTAAGATACTCAGACTGAGAAAAGAGGAGAAAGAGTAGGTTATTGAAACATACAACTTATACGTATATATTACTCATACATAATGGCACTTTGACTTTGTTCAGATATGTAGTTCTTTTGACTTTGTTAAGATACTTTTGCTGTGCAATTTTTTTAATGACTCTTGTAATTGGCGTCTTGCACCATTCTAGTAAATAAGTTAATGCCACATATTGCTATTTGTGTGCTGAACATAAATATTTATTTAGCATCTGGATGTTCCGTATGTATTCCCGGATCAGCATGTGTTTAAAAACTGCCCCGATGCTGGGCGTTAGAGGAGTCATTTTATTGTGAAAAGAGTAAGACTCCACTACGCAGGCCAAGTGCGGGTTGGTAGATATCACACCTCTTTGAAAACTTTTTTAAAAACGCTGACATGTAGATTTCTTTACGAGACTTTCCTTCACCGTTTGAAGTCAGCTGCAACGCACACATAAATAAGAAAAGTCAAATGTGCGTGCGAGGCCATGCATAAAAAGTATCCATGTGTATACAAAAAAATACATATAAGTATTAGTGAACTGGTGTTTTGCTTAGTTTGGAGCTAGTTAGAGCTATGTGGAACGTCCTTCGATATTTATTTATACCAATTATAATGAGGAAAAATTAGATTTTTTGTTTGTTTGTATTGAATAGTCTCTGAAACTACTGGACCGATCTGAATAATTATTTCATCATTAGAATGCTATATTATCCCTGATGGGCATAGGCTATATTTAATTTAAAAAACAATTGCGGATCCGTATGGAAAATTCAATAATGTAACCCAAGCTGTGAAAATTTTGAAAAAATCCTTACTTAGCATGCGCAGCGAAAACTATTGACAATAGAATTCTCGTATTTAGAAATTTCGTAGCGATGATAGCTCAGTGGTTAGCGCGGTAGGTTCGCATGCCGAAGGGCGTGGGTTCAAACCCTAACAATGAGCTTGAGCTGCCGGTGAAGGAAAACATCGTGAGGAAACCATAGCATGGTGGTAGGGTACTTTCTAGTACTCGGCTGGCTAGCTACCACCCTCAAGTTGAAAATCTGCCGCCAAGCATCTAACGGTGTGTTCCGGCAGCCTCACTTGAGAGCCAGTTCCATTCCAGGCTAGGTGTGCTTTACCATCTTCGACCACCTTCACTTAACATCAGGTGAGCTGTGGTCAAACAACTAGCCTGTCAACCATAAAAAAAAAAAAAAGAATAAAGTGATGTTTTATAGAGCAAGTTAACAGCTACAAATAAGTCCGCAATATCATATTTATCCATACCAGTTATAAAGAGGAAAGATTTGATTTTTTGTTTGTTTGTATTGAATCTGAGACTACTGGACCGATCTGAATAATTATTTTATCATTAGAATGCTACATTATCACTGAGTGACATAGGCTATATTTATATTGTTAATGGAGTTTTGTTTTCCCGTGCGAAGCGGGAACGGACCGCTAGTAATATACACATATATAAAACATTAATGACTACTAACATCGGGCACTAAATTCAATACTGCACGCTGAGACAGAAAATGTATTCATTCAAGACAATTCGAATACGATATCTACGATAGAAAAATGACCACAAACTAGAAGTTTTGGCTCGCCTCCAGCACTTACTGCGGATAAAATGCTGATAGACGATGGACTCGCAAAAAAATCTATCATTTCTGATTTAGTAACGCGTTCCAGTTTGGCCAAATGTTCCGGAGAGCGGTGGTGTTGGGAATTCGTGAAGTTGAAAATTGATATTTTTACTTAATACAACGTCGTTGGATCGACGATGTAGTAATAATTGCGGGTTAAACTTTTGTAAAAAATTATTGGCACCGGAACGGGATCAGTCGCATAATTATTATGAAGTCTCAGCAGCGGGTTAATTCATTATTTTTATATAATAGATGTTTTATTTTTTTCTTTATTTCAAGTTGTTTTTTTTTTTATGATGAGACGGACGAGACGCTTTTACTTGGTGGTAAACCTCCTCAGCAGGAGGTCGTCTAGGTAGGCCTAGACGACCTCCTGTAACGTCTGACTCGTGACGTCGTGACGACGTCTGTAACTGCGGTGGTACCTATACCACCGCAGTTACAGACATTCTGTCCCTATGCAGTTTAAGTAACATTACTGTGTTCCGGTTTGAAGGGTACTGCAGCTAGCAAAATTAATGGGCTGTTGCTAACCATCAAAAGTCTCAAAGTAATAAGCGCCAAAGCAGTGATGCCTTGAACTTTGTTTTACTACACAAAGTTCTGCGTACTACTGCAATGGTCATGAACAGGCGTTATCTCTAACCATCAGGAGATCGTCTCGTTCGGCTCATTACCATTATGACATTTTTTTTAAATCCCTGAATGTGAAAGATAACGCCTGTCCATGACCATTGCAACAATACACAGAATTTTGAGTAGTGAAACAAAGTATAGGGTATCGCTGCTTTGGCGGCCATTACTTTGAGACTTTCGATAGTTAGTCTTAACCTTTTAACAGCCATGTAATTTTGCTATCAGATATTCCAACCGAAGTAGTAGTGCGTAAACAGTAGTGTGTTCGACTAAGACTTGCAGCTTGCGAAATTATAGGGTTGTTGAGATTAAAGTATCAAAGTAATGAGCACATGTCCTGTGTACCATTGCAATGGTTATGAACAGGCCTTATCTGTTATCATCAAGAGAGCATCTCGAACATAATTATCATTACAACTAAATTAAAAAAAAAACACGCCTTCTTCCACCTGATGCAACCCTAAATAAAAGCTAATGATACAAGTACATCGGTACATAATTAATGTGTGCGTATAAAAGCAATATAAAGGTGGCATGTCGTTGAATGTAAATTTGCGATTAATTAGAATGAAAGCGACCTTGTCCGTACGTAACATGATTCCACAAAACACAAAATTGTACAGAGTAAGAAACTCTAATTAACATCACATTAGTATTCATCAAATAATCTATAATTAACATTTTCCCTCGAAAATTATGCGCCTTGTGAAGTAATTCGTAATCACTGGCCTAATATTGGACGCTTTGAAGTTAATTGCAAGTTGCGAGTTCATTTAAAACCAACCTTGATGGGGAAATTAAGCTAAAACAAATGTAAACGGAAGCTTATCCCGGAAGATTATTGCGGGAAAATTATGATAGTGTAATTTATATTTTCCCTTTTAATATTAAATACACTAAGTATATTCTGTTCTTCAAGCCCTGTTCTGACGTGACCCACATAGATTAAGATTAGTGTGTATGCGGGGGAGTAAATGTGTGTATAAGGGAGCGTGTAGTGTGTAACTGTGTACAAATATTTTTTATTTTATTTTAATGTAAATCCTGCTATAAAATACGACGGGACTGCCATGTGGCTACCACAAGTAAATAAATTAGAATAAAAAACTAAGTATTTATTATTACCATTCATAGTTATTTATTTTTCTTCTTAATTTACGAATTTTTTTATGGTAAGTATATAGGTAATAATACACATAATAACCACATTTCACTTTCCAATACTCGCACGCGCAATCGCGCATGCGGCGCTTTAGGAATATGACGTAATTTTTTTTTATGATTGACATGTTAAGTGTTTGACCACAGCACACCTGATGTTAAGTAAAGGTGTGGTTGAAGATGGTGAAGCACACCTAGTCTTAGATGAAATTAGTTCTCAAGTGAGGCTGCCGGAACGTATGTAGTTGTGTAACTGTTCACCAGCACCAACTTTACCAAACTTTACTTTTACTTGTTTTTTTCACTTTACGTTTTGCTCAAGCTCATTATTAGGGTATAAACCCACGCCCTGTGATGTGTGAACCGATCGCTGGGTTATCATCGCTATAAATTTTTGTAGATAAACACTCAAACCACTCCAAAAAATACAAGTTTTGGGAAACAAAGTAATCCGATGAAATGATTTTTCCAGGTAAAATCTAATTACTATTTTGTAGTAGATTACGACTGTCGTGCCCGTATTCGCTGTAACAAAACTCCGAAACAACCGTGTAAAAACAACAGCAAGAGTATTAACATTTTACAACTGGTGTAACCATACAGGAATCCCGCCCGTGGATATAAAAGCGGGACACGTTCTCGTACTAATTTAACTTGCTGTCGCCCTGCTTTTAGCGAAGATACATTATGTTTGTAGAGCCCCAAATACCTACCAAAGCAATCACGGTGACTGCAAAAGTTTGAAAGTTTTGAATGCACATAAAATTATCAATTTTTAGAGTTATGCACTTGAAAAAACACATGAAATTTTAGTGTATGTGGTGACATGATTTTTTCGCGTTCCAGCCTGTATTCAAATTGTATAGAGCAATGATCTGCACGATATCTGTTAGGCGCTCACGAAAAGTTATGCGACTGCGAACCTTTTTGCGCAGTAATACGATGTATACTCCCGTAGCTATTTTTGCTATTTTTTATGGCAAGGTGCTAAATGGCGTGCTAAGGAACGCCATATAGCACCTTGCCATATAATTTGCGATTAAACATTGAAGACATTTCACACAGCAAGATCTGTAAAACGTCCCCAATGGTAGCGCGAACTAATGTTTCACAAAGCGGACTGTGCTAAACGTCCCCAATGGTAGCGCGAACTAATGTTTCACAAAGCGGACTGTGCTAAACGTCCCCAATGGTAGCGCGAACTAATGTTTCACAAAGCGGACTGTGCTAAACGTCCCCAATGGTAGCGCGAACTAATGTTTCACAAAGCGGACTGTGCTAAACGTCCCCAATGGTAGCGCGAACTAATGTTTCACAAAGCGGACTGTGCTAAACGTCCCCAATGGTAGCGCGAACTAATGTTTCACAAAGCGGACTGTGCTAAACGTCCCCAATGGTAGCGCGAACTAATGTTTCACAAAGCGTGCTGTGTGAAATGTCCCCAAATGCTTATTTTTTAATTTAGTTTTCAGCGCGTAGTTACCTTTCTGGCGTAGGTGTTTCACCGTCGTATGTTTTGTAGCCCTGGTATGTGCTCCGCAGCGCCATTGTATCGGAATGATAGGCCTCTGCGATTATAATGCTCTTTTGTCTCGCATTTGAGTCCGCAAATTTGATAACATTGTAATAAAATCTTACAGGACTGCACGCTTTGTTGTTTTTCGTTTTCATTAGGGAGGGTTTCTGTGTTCCCTGGCTGTAATATGTCATGTTGGTTAAGTATAATTCAGTTCTGGTTTTTCTAATTAATTTTGTTTCACCTAAAAATATTTTGTATTTTAAAAGAAGCTTGTGGGCATTCGTTTTTTATAATTTTCTTAATTAAGCTTACTTTATCATTGAAACCGACTTGGTTTTGTCACAGTATCTTAATTATCTGATATTATGAGGAGTATTATATCTGATATTATTAAATGTAAATAATCATAAGTATTTTTTTTATTATAGATAGGCTAGCATTTGACCGCCATCCAGCCTTATGTTAAGCGAAGATGCGGTCTACGGTGGAGCATACTTGCCTAGAAGAAACCGATTCACTTGCGACTTGAAGGTACCCAAACCGTATTCATCGGGGAACACCCACTCGGGTAGCAGATTCCAATGTCTAGCGGTACGTATGAAGACGGTGGAATAAAACCACTTAGTTCGAGCTTTTGGAACATGCGGTTAGGTAGCAACGCAGAATCAGATATTCTACCGCTAAGCAGTAGTGTGCAAATATTCTAGTGTTTCTAGCCTAACACCTAACGGTGTTGCGATTGCCTCATTTAAGAGCATAGTTCCATTTCATACTAGGTGTGTTTACCATTTTCGACCACACTGTCACTTAATATCACGTGAGTTGTGGTCAAACACTTAGCCTGTCAAACATAAAAAACGATATATTCGTTGGCATGTGTCGAAAAGCCAAATAATGACAAATACTTAGCGTAGAAGTTGGCATCGCAGTGAAAATAATATTAGAGAATGACAGAGCGGTAAGTCGTTTTAAGAGAAATTTACTTAGATCTGAAGCAGGTGAGTTAGTGCTTAGTCTAGAGCGTATAGAACAACTTCTAAAAGTGAAGTTATTAACTGTGCAGCATTATAATTAATTTTAAATGATATACAGGGCAATTTTAATTAACTGGCTTGGAAGGCTGCTTCATGACGTAAATAAAAACTTTAGTTCAGGCAAACTGGAAAGTGTTATGAGAGTAACCCGTCACTCGTCGCTTCTAAACGAACTGAACTGATTTTGATTGATTGATTTATTTTTGTTAGAAAAGGTTAATCGAGAATGTGTTTAAGTATAACATAATAGATATATATTTACTTTCCCTACACTAAATAACTGAAATAATTCCTAACGCTGTAACACAGGTGAGGCAATACTACTTAATTATTTTTTTATTAATCGATGATTGTTAATTTAGGTAATGTTTTTTTTTTAGTTTATGATGCACTTTATATATGTGTTTGGTCAGTGTTAAGTTTATCGATATTTTTATGTGTATTATAAAAAAAATTGTGAAATAAGTCCCTAAAACACCAAGCCTGTCAACTATAATAAAAAAGGAAATTAGGTGTGTGTGACCGTACGCCCCGTTATTAACAGGACTATCTCTTTTTTAACTGTTCTGCCCCGATGTCCTCAAAGAAAACTTTGGGACGCCAAATTGACCCGTTTTCAGTTACAGAAGGGTAGATATTAAAATTTATAAAATACAATTAAGGATGTAGTGTTTAGCTTTACGGAATAGTCAAAACGTTCGAAAAATCGATCAGCAGAAGTTTTTCAAAACTTATAACTAATAAATATAAGAGGTATAATCTCTTTACGGTAGGGATACGGATCGAACAGTACGTCAAATCAAATAAATCAAAATATTTACGGTGAATTTCAAAACGTGACAGACAAAACTCGTATAAAGTTGAAAACTGCAATAAATCCGTTCGGAATTAGTTTTCAATGACAGAATACTCATCCGTGGAAAATTAATTGCTTTCCGATTACCAATAGTTGGAAAAGTTAACTTTGTTGAGTTATGGCTCTTCAAACTTGTAAAATTGTAAGAAAATCAAATTTTGTACAATGAGCAAAAAAAATTTAAATATTTAAAAATAAGTCGTTATTGTATTGTCATGCTAAGAAAGTTTACGCATGATGCGACGTAGTGCGATCGATAACAAGCTGACCTATAGGGAATATGCATACATTGCATGATGGTAGGGTACTTTATTGTGCTCCGCTGACTAGCTACCGTCAAGTTGAAAATCTGCCGCCAAGCATCTAACGCTATGTTCCAACACTAGTTATATTCCAGGCTATGTGTGCTTACCATCTTCGACCACACCGTCACTTAACATCAGGTAAAATGAGGTAAAATATCTAGATTGTCAACTATAATGAAAAGCAAAATAAAAAATTTTGAAACCATTTTTAACATAAAAAGCAAAATTAAAAATTTTGAAAAACCCACGACATTTAAAAAGTAATTGAAAAAGGATTAAATAATTTACTAACTCCCGACTTAAAACTACTTATAAATTTAATAAAAACCCCAAGAATATCGGTCAGGGGCTGCCATTAAATGAACTAGTTTTGCAGTTTTATAGTAACGTGAATAATTTGAGATTTTTAAGTGTTATACTTACACCCTTAATGTAGGTAGGCCGTGCCCCTACAGTGGGGACCTTTTGAAGTTGATTATGATAGTACTCATTTTTATTTACGATGAAATGTAAAATAGTGATGGCAGCTACAAAACATAGACAACTTTTTATCCCGAAAACATGTAGCGGGTATTTGTATTCAAGCAATTGTGATTTACCGCAAATAAAGACCAAAATAAATGACAGGACTTGATTTCACTGTAAAATTATACTCAATTTGTTCATAAATGGAAAAAAATTGTTTGTATGGAAATCGAACCGCCTTAATAAACCGCCCTTACTTGCCGCCCTTCATACCAATTACGCATAGTTATTCCATCGAAAGCCGTAAACTAAAATCAGTTCCATAATTAACATGAAACATAGCTAAAAGCCACAATTGTATCCTGTTTGCAGTCCAACCACACTAAATGGTGCAAAATGTTAGAAATTGAATTGTAGGTCGCGTGTTCAGCCACCACCGCCCATTAAGTCAACTCAACACCTAAATAAAAGCAAAATATTTAGTAATAGGTGTGCTCTAACCTTTGTTAGTACCTATTTGATAAAAAGTAAATTAGGAGAGGTCAGTGTGTCGGAACTCTTATACCGTGTGTTACTGAAATATAGAAAAAACAACCACCACCAATTTAATGAGTCATCTGATTCACAGTAAAAAAAAATATAGCACACAGCGCCATCTGACCCCAAACTATGCAAAGCTTTTACTATGGAAGTCAGATAACTGATAGAATGCTTAAGTTTTTTTTTGTAAATACATAAGTACAAACTTATAGTACTCCTAGACACAGAACAAACATTTGTTTATACCACACAATGTTTGTCCTGGGTGGGAATCGAACACACGCCCTACAGCTCTTGAAGCAGACATACTACCAATATCAAATCCACAATACATTCTTCTGGGTAAGCGTGCTCCATTCTGGACCGTATTACAGCTTAACATGACATAGTGGTAGGGTACTCTCTAGTTCTCGGTTTGCTAGCTACCACCCTCAAGTTGAAAATCTGCCGCCAAGCACCTAACTGCGTTTTCCGGGTGCCTGACTTGATTTCTATTCCAGGCTTTGCTTTATCATCTTCGACCACATCGTCACTTACCATGGTGAGCTGTAGTGAAATACCTAGTCTGTCAATAATAATAAAAGGAAAACATCAGGTAGGGTGTGGTGAAATGCAAACCGTTTCTGAAAAAGAGACATGAGCTAAATTTGCACTTAGCTCTTAAACAACCTTGCTCACTATATTATTTCAAAGTGACAAACTGATTCGCACCGTGGGCCGCAGAGTGCATATTTGTGGCTCCATTAGTGCGAGCGTAGTTTTAACGGCCGCACCGGGTCGGTGGAATAATTTTTAATATTTAGTAAATACATGTTTTCATAATAACATTAATGTGTATGGAGTTCAAATCTCCAAATTGTAGTCAAACATTTTTATACTAAAAATTAATATTGGTAACACAGTAGGATACTTGTTGATTTTCGCTTTTGATATTTATTGTTATTAGGCCTCGTTAGCTTACTCTACTGTTTGGACATAAATATATACCCATCAAGAGTATAATATAGAACAAATATATCACCCAACAAAAAAATCAGTACAAAACAAAAAATAAAGAAAATATATTTATTTCAGTTTTATTATTCAGTTTTGGAATGTAATACTGATCTGAAAAATGTTTATTTGTATTAAAATTAGTATTTTTAAATTCTGTTTTGTGTGTTATAAAATAAATAAACATTGAACTATAATATTTCACCAAAAATATTATGAAAAAAAATCTGGTAAAACTTAGATTTTATATAAAGCGCAGGTTAGGCCACACATGGAGTACTGCTCACATCTCTGGGCTGGTGCACCGAAGCTTGATCCTCTTGCCTCCTTGCAGAGAAGAGCCGTTAGGCTTGTTGACGACCCGGAATTGACTGACAGGTTGGAACCGCTGAGCTTACACCGGGACATTGGTTCTCTCGGCCCGTTCTACAGGTTCTATTATGTGGAATGTTCTGATGAACTATTTGGACTTTTCCCTCCATCTCGGTTTCACTACAGTACCGGCCGCCATCGCCAGAAGTGCCTCTCACATAATCATAGATGCGTGGAAGTCTCGTACCGCTCGGTTTGTTTGACTGTTTCCTCCGCGCACCTGTGTTACGTGGAATAGTTTACCACCTTCGATTTTCCGCCGAGTTTCAATCTACAGAGCTTCAAACGAAGGGTGAATAGGGTCCTTAAAGGTAGGCAACGCACTGGCAATGCCCCGGGTATTGCAGGTGTCCATAGGCGGCGGTGACCACTTACCATCAGGTGGCCCGTCGCTTGTTTGCCACAAAGATTTGCCATTCGATTATATCTAAATAATAGCACTGCCAATAGGTATCATGATCATATCTAATAGCTTAAACGGTATAAATCATTCCAGATAAGTTCACAAGGGCAACGACAGCCAATAAGCGCTTCACGCGAATTACCCCAAGATAAATTGCCTACCTGACATTAATGCGCACTTCCTTGAGAAAATAAATTACCTGTATCAGCCCTCGATAGCGACACGTCCTTGTCCAAAATAGGTTTTCACAGGTTACAAGGCAACTTTGTCAATGTCGCGCTAGATAAAAAAGGGGGCTTGCGACAAGTTGATATAAAAACCAGGATAGGTAAAATCAACCTTGTTGGTATATTTGTCTGTGTAATCAAAATTAATAACACTAGCTGCGCCCCGTGGTGTTACCCGCTACATGTTCTCGGGATAAAAAGTAGACTATGTGATAATCCAGGGTCTCAGCTACCACCATACCAAATTTCATCAAAATCCGTTCTGTAGTTCTTGCGTGAAAGAGTAACAAACATCCATCCATCCAAACTTTCACATTTATAATATTAGTAGAATTAATGCAACAAAATGATAATTAAAAGTACTTTCAATTAACATTAATCACCATCATCTTTCAGACTTCAAAAAATACCTTTTTTTCTACTTCAAAAAGATTACTAAATCAAAAGCAAAAATTATTGGCTGTTTGGGAGTTTTTTTAGGTCAGGTAATCAGAATGCTGGCTAATTTGCTTGGGTCAAAAACTTAGCATGGCCATATGGGGTAGCAATGGCAATTCTGGCCAATTCCCCTCCCCTTGTCGACTTTAAGATCAGGTTCAGGGTTTTTATAAATAGACATGTAATGTTGTTGAGTAGGTACCTATCTGTTACAACGGTTTGAGGATTTTTTTAATTCTTAGTTCGTGTAATAATTTCATAAGTATGATTACATTAGTGAAAAATAATTAAGAACTTCAGAAACAATATGCGTGCCAAAGCAGCGATGCCCTGGACGTTGTTTTGTTACTCAAAGTTCTGTGTATCGCTGCAATGGTCATGGACAGGCGTTATCTCTTAACATCAGGAGAGCGCCTCGATCGTGTCATTCCTTTTACATTAAAAAAAAAAAAAAAAAAAAAGTAGTTTATTTTTCAGCTTACGTAAATAGCTGCCATAAAAATGTACGGTTTAATAAAAGTGTATCGATTACTACTTTTTTTACAACGGCACTAGAAAACGTCCTGTTTTATTATTTTAGATGGTTACTACTCGTGCCAGATCTAATAACTATCACCAAGCATAGTCATTAATTAAATTTAATAGGTACAGTTCGAATCTTGCAAGACCAATCTCGAATTAGGTCATGTTATCTTTCGATTAACTGGCATAGTTTACGACATTTCTTATTGGCCTCAATTCGATTATGTTTATACAGTTTTCCTTATTGGTATGCCGCAGATGTTATTGAATGTGTTAAAAATGGTAGTGTCAATCGTAGGCAATAATGTGAGCAGTTACGGAGCACATCCTATTGGCAGCAATACTGACTCACGTATAATCTGGTTAGCGTGGAATTTCTCTCACTGCGTTTTCACTTTGACGAAATGATCGAGAAAATTTGTCTACGTAGGTAATTATCATAAATATATGCTCATGACTAGATATTGGATTATTTATTTAAACAGCGTCATTTCAGATTTTAGTAACTTTTATTAATAGTGCTTATTTCAGTAGCATACTAGGCGTAAGGTTATTAGACCGCATAAAAAACTCAGTACTGCGCTCCAAAACTCAGATCATTGATGTAACTCAAAAAGCTGCCATGCTAAAGTGGGACTGGGCTGGACACGTCTGCCGAATGCCAGCGGAGCTATGGGCGAAAACCACCACCGACTGGGTCCCGGAGGTTAAACGACCACCAGGCCGGCCTAAAAGGCGGTGGAAAGATGAGCTCGATGCCCACAATAAAGAGTGGACCACAACAGCACACAACAGAGAGGCGTGGAAGGGGGGGAGAGAGGCCTTTGCCCAGCAGTGGGACAAAATGGGCTAAATAATAAAATAATAATAATAATTTCAGTAGGTAAATAAATGTGTCAGGCGTGTTGTATTATGCGGTGGAGAGCCGCAGAAACTGGCGTGCTACGCGTACGTCTCACGAGCGCTCGATGTGAAACTTCTATACATCTGTTGTCACGAAAATATACATAGAAAGTGCTGCCATCTCTGTGAATAAGAACTCAAATTTTGGCTATAGTCTTACATAGCTACCGATAGGTAGAGCTAGTTGACTAGTTGATATGAGAACTAAATTATTCAGGTGCTTACTTAAATATACTAATTCAATGATTAAATCAATTTAAAATATTAATAGAATAATATGAATATTGTGGAAAATAAACGTGAATTCAAATAATAAATAGTATTTTTATAGTGCGTATTTCGCCCTTTTTATAGCGCGTATACATGCATGTTTTGGCATTTTGATAGTATCTACAGAGCACCCGAGATCTACTCATGACTTTTTCTTTAAAGAAAACTATTACACTGTATCAGCGGTTTTTATAAACTGTCTTACTGCTAGGCGCCAGCTTTTTTTTTTTTTTTTTTTTTTTATGTAATAAGTAATGAGACGAACGAGACGCTCTCCTGATGGTAAGAGATAACGCCTATCCATGACCATTGCAGCGATACACAGAACTTTGAGTAACAAAACAAAGTCCAGGGCATCACTGCTCTGGCGCTCATTACCCTGAGACTTTCGATGGCCAGTCTTAACAGCCCAGTAATTTCGCTAGCTGCAGTACCCTTCGAACCGGAACACAGTAATGTTTACACACTAATGCTTAGCGGCAGAATGACTAGTACTGCGGTGGTACCTACCTAGACGACCTCCTGCTAAAGAGTTTTTCCACCAAGTAAAGTAAGTTAGTAAGTTTTAAATAAAGTAAAGTAGTTTAAGTAAAGTAAGTAAGTTTTCTCATTGTTGTAAGGGCAGGCTACACTATGATGGTCAAGTGCGGGTTGGCAACGTTTTATGTTACAGTGTAGTAGTAATGAGACTAACGAGACTATCCTGATGGTAAAAGATAACGCCTGTCCATGACTATTGCAGCTTTGGGAAACAAAACATAGTGCAGGGCATCGCTGCATTGGCGTTCATAACTTCACACACATCACACATACGTAACGTCACAAATCCTAAAATGTTTCTTAATCGTGTAAAGTTAAGGTATCGAAAAAACTTTACGCCAGAATTTGGGAGACCGTCTGACTGCCAACTTCGAGGTCATAGGTTCACGCACCTCTGTCCTTTCTAAGCTATGTGTGCATTACCGCTGATGACACACGTACATAAAAAATAATTACCGTAATCCAAAATTTAATAATAGTAGTATTATTAAATTTTGGATTACGGTAATTATTTTTTATGTATCCATAGCTCAAAGATCAAATAACACGTAACGTTGAGTGAGGAACTTGAAACATGTACAATTGTTCATCCAAAGGAGTTTTTAGTGTTTAAAAATGTACACAGCCCGGTTTTTTTTTTCGATTATTTTACTCTGAATACTAACAAAATCTTGTTCCACAAGTATCCCCAGTATCGTTTGAGTAGGTATACGAGAATAGCATATATCAGCCCTATATCCTTGTTTCCTTTCTGCCAAGAAACATAAACAGGAATTATCATCAATACCCTTCGAAACAATACTGGGACAGTCTTTATGGCGGTGGCTCTAACGCTGCTTGGGAATCCAATTTCTTTAAATGGTGAGTTTTTTCGCTTCTATGGAGTCAATATGCAATTGATGTAATTTACGAGTCACAATAGCATTTATTAGGAATGCCTGTACAATTGTTTATACCTATCGAACTATCTTTTAAGTTGTGGTAACGAGCAATTTTTATTATTATTTCTTTGTGCTGGTCATAAGGACGTAATGATATAACAAAAAAAAAATGCTGTCATCCAAATTCTATTACATCTCTTTCTCTTTTTCTTTCTCTTTCTTTTTCTCTTTCTCATCCTCTTTTTCTTTGCCTTTCTCTTTCTTCTTGCCTTTGTCTTCGCCTTTCTTTTTCTTATCTTTCAGTAGCCTCATTTGAGAGTCTGTTCTATTCCAGGCTAGGTGTGATTGCCATCTTCGACCACACCGTCACTCGACATCAAGTGAGTTGTGGGGCAAACACCTAGCCTGCAAGCGTAAAAAAACATTTAAAATGTTATTTTTTATTTATTTTAGTTTTTATATAAATTAGCAGTAACTCCAAAATCTAAAATGTTTTTAACTTTCATGGATGGAGTAATTATATTCTTGGGATAGTGTAATTAGTGACGCATGACTTACTCTAGTGACTTAGACAGGACCACGATAAAACCTAAATCCACCATAATTTTCCTGACCATAATTGGTCTGTAGACCAAATTGTATAACTTAATGTTTTTTTCAAAGTTAGTTAATCATTTATCCAAATTGATACCAACGCTAAATAAATAAGTGTAGAGTCAATATTAATAAAAAGTTGTTTTCGATATTTAAAAAAATGTATAATAAGTATATTTTGTGTAGGTACCTATTAAAAACCTGAGGTAAAAATGGTATAACGAGTCCAACGAAGATGCAAATTATTGAAAACAGCTTTCCGAATGCGACTCGCTACGGAAATTCAAAGCCACATTTCAGATGACAGACAGGACGTGACGTCAAAACGCGAGGCACAACCACACCGCGTGGCCCCAAATGCGACGACGCCTCCGGGAACTTCCGTTGTCAACTGACAAATCTAGACTTCGCAATACAAGGAATATGATTCATTCACGTGGCAGTCAAAAGCTGTATTTACGTAAATGTAAAATTCAATCTACGAATTCTATGTACCTACCTAGAATACAAGTACAAATTACAACTTGAATAAGCCGACTCCATGCCCTTAAGTCCAAAAACAGCTAGGTTTTAAGTATTTTTGTTTAAAAATCATACTACTGAACCGATTTTCATGAAATTTCTATGGGACCAATTGAACCTATTAAAAATATGTTTATTACATAGAGTTATGTGATAACAAACTTAGACAAAAAAATTACACAATTGGGAACCTCCACCATTTTTGAAATTAGTCTTGAAAACCTACTGTTTGCGAAACGACCAACCCATTTTACTGCATTACAGCGATGACATTTCTGACGTTCTAAGAAATAAAAAAAAACAATGTTTACTAAATCAATTTCGTATTCTTTTATTTTACAAAGTTTAAAATCACTCACAAATATATCACTTGATGATAAGCAATAAAATCATAATTATATATTTACAATAGAATTTAAATAATCATAAATTACAAGTATGTAACAATACGTTTTTTTTTAAAGAATGCCTACCTACTATGTACACATTTATAAAAACAAAATCTAACTTAACAGCCCACAGAAGAGGGATATAATTATGGTCAGAATGCTGGCAACATTGCAATAAGTTCTTCCAGCCAAGTAAAAATAAAAATACGCATGTATATTGTGCGGGAGGAGGGCTCCGTGGGTCACCCTCTCTCTGGTTGGCGGTCCGAGAAACGAGCGGGGCGCAGTGGACTGTATTTCTTGATAGCGGCGAATGCCCGCTCGTTCCCCGGGATGTGCAGAGAGAGAGCAACTCTGACTGGGAAGCCTTCTCTAATGGGGCACGGGTGCTGGAGTTAAATGCCGTCTTGGTTCTCTGGGATTCGTTCTGGAGTCTTCAGGAGAGAGGTCCGCTCGCGTTCGCTGTTCGCTGGCAAGTGACTATCGTTGGGCCGGGCCCGCTTATATATCCCCGCATGCGCTCGTTCGCCACTGCGGGGGCAGGGCGAGTGCGGGTGGGCGGGGCCCGGCGAATGGGGTTCTATTAATTTGGACCAGCGGACCTCTCAATGAATATACTCAACGATATCATTTATTTATTTCTGTTACAAGTGATTCTTATTAACAATTTTATTCTGTCCTATTAACAATTTCATTCCGTCGCGTACATTCTCCCGCCGTGCGGCACGGTCGGGGTGCCGCAAGTGTTGTGGGGAGCGACGATCTGTGTTGGCAGGATTATCAGCTTCTTCGTGGGTCTTCGTAGGACGCCTCCCGCTGTCCGCACGTCGACCACTCGGCTGACTCCGTCGGGGCCCGGATAGGCGGCTTCGATGACCCCGCGTGGCCAGGTGTTGCGGGGCAGGCTCCCGTCCGCAATGATGACGACGTCGCCGACCTGGACCGGAGTGCCCCGGCTGTGGGGCTCCCGCCGGTGTTGGAGTTCCGGCAGGTACTCCCGGATCCAGCGGGTCCAAAAGAGGTCGGCAAGGCGTTGAGCGGCGCGCCACTGAGCGCGGCCAGCTAAGTCGCCGTCGATGAATGTCCCCGGCGTCGGGACTCGGGCGGGACCGCCGAGCAGGAAATGGTTCGGTGTCAATGGCTCCAGGTCATCGGGGCTCACGGAGACGTGGGTGAGCGGGCGGCTGTTCACGGTGAACTCCGCCTCCGCGAGCAGGGTGTTGTATACTTCATCGGTCGGGTTCCGCGAAGTCTGGGCAGTAGTTAGGGCGGTCTTCACGGCCCTCACCATCCGCTCCCAGGCGCCACCCATGAAGGGCGCTCCAGGAGGTATGTAGCGCCACGAGATGCACCGTGTGGACGCCTCGGTCTGCAGGTCGTGGTCGATGGCTCGGCGCAGTTCGCGGTCGGCACCGCGCAGGTTGGTCCCGTTGTCGGACCATATCTCGGTGGGGGCGCCGCGCCGCGCTATCATTCGTCGCAGCGCCATGATCGCAGAGTCGGTGCTGAGGGTCGCCGCTGGTTCCAGATGTATAGCTCTGGTGGTGAGACAAGTGAATATAGCGACGTAGCGTTTCTGTATACTGCGGCCGACGGTGACGGGTTGCGGGCCGAAGAAATCTACGCCGGTATACGTGAAGGCGCGCTGGTGATGCGCAAGCCGGCACGCCGGGTGGTTGCCCGTCGCTGGTCGAGGAGGGGTGTCGCGTCTGATGCGACACTGCAGGCATCGGTGGATGACCATCTTGGTCACGGGGCGAAGGCGCAGCACCCAGTATTGCTGCCGAACTTCGCTGATGGTCATCTCAGTTCCGCTGTGGTGCAGGCGGCGGTGTATGAAGTCGATGGCGAGGCGGACTTCGCGTCGATCCCCGTCCAGTACGGGAGGTGACTTCAGGCTATCGGGAACACCGCTCGCTTCCAATATTCGGCTTTTCAGGCGCACTAGCCCGTCGACGTAGGTCACGGCTAGCTTGCTGAGGCGGCTGGCAAGGGGGACTGGCTGCCCCTCTCGGAGGACGGCAATGTCATCTCCGAACGTTTCTTGCTGGCTGTGGCGCCAAATGAGTGTTTCGGCGCGGCGAAGCAGGTCCCCGTCGAGAGCTAGTAGCGGCCGGGTTTCGGCAGCCCTGACGGGTTGATGCGGCGTTTTCGTGGGTTTTTTCGGGTTTCTCGTCCACGTCGGGTCGGCGAGCTTGTTGGCGCGGGTTCTTTTGTAGTGTACCCGCTCCCGCGGGCGGCGGGCGAGTTGGACGAATTGCAGTACCCGGGCGGTGGCTCGGAGGTACCGCTCCCACCGGGAGAAGCGCGCTGGGTCTGGCAGCGCGTCACGCAGGTGCGGTCGGGCAGTCGACAGCGCAGTGCAGCGTTCTTCCCCGGTGTCGTCGGCGCGGATGGTCGTCGGCGTTGACGGCCATGTGTCCTCCGAGGCACGTAGAAAGGCGGGGCCCGTGTACCACCGATGTGTGTTGTCGAAGTTGGCTGGAACTTCGCGGGTCGCGTCGTCTGCGACGTTGAGTCGAGTGGGCACCCAGCGCCACTCGGCGGCAGTGGTGTGCTCCTCGATGGCTGCGATGCGATGCGCGACGAACGGCCGATAAGAACGGGACCCCGTTCTTATCCAAGTCAGCGCCGTCGCGCTGTCGGTCCAAAACACGCGAGTGTCCGGTTTCCGGTCGTGTTCTTCGGTGACGGCCGCGGCCATGCGGCTCCCCATTACTGCAGCTTGCAGTTCGAGTCGAGGTATTGATGTCAGCTTCAGTGGCGCTACCCGGGCTTTCGCGAGTACTAGCGACAGGTGCACGGTGCCGTCGGGCATGACGGCGCGCCAGTACAGGGCGGCGGCGTAGGCAGACTCGCTGGCGTCGACGAAGGTGTGCAGCTGTAGGTGCACGGAGTCCGAGTAGCCGGCGTACGGGCGCGGGACGGCGACTTGTCGAAGTTGCCGCAGCTGCTGGATCCATTCGCGCCATTGCTCGGACAGTTCGTTGTCGAGGCACGAGTCCCACGGCGTGCCCCGGCGCCAGAGTTCCTGTAGTATCTTCTTTGCTTGTACTGTGACCGGTGATGCGAAGCCGAGGGGGTCGTAAACCGACATCACGACCCGTAGAGCTTGTCTCTTGGTAGGTGCGTCGGAGTGTAGCACCTCCTCGGGAATCTTCGCCATGTCGAGGTTGAACGCGAGGACGTCGTCGGCAGGCCTCCAAATCAGGCCCAGTACTCTTTCCGAACCGGCGTGGTCCGAAAGAGTCACGGCGGTGTGCTGGGCTTCGGCGGTGAGTTGTTGGCGTACCTCCTCGCTGTTGCTTCGCCACTTATGGAGGTGGAAACCGCCTCGCCGGTGCACCTCTCTGACTGCTGTAGCGATGCGACTTGCTTCTTCCGGCGTGCGGTAACTCCCCAGGTAGTCGTCCATGTAGTGGTTCTTGATGATGGCGTCGGCGGCTTCGGGAAGTTCGCTGCGATATTCTTCGGCATTCCTGTTCTTTACATATATCGCGGTGGCGGGCGAACTCGTGGCTCCGAAGATGGTGGCGCGCATCCTGTACTCTGTGGGTGGTAGAGAGGGATCCTCCCGCCATAAATAGCGGAGGGCGTCCCGATCTTCCTGCTTGATCCTCACCTGCATGAACATCTCCGCGATGTCGGCGGAAACGGCGATGGCGTGCTGCCGGAACCGCATGAGCACTCCGGGCAGGGACTGCAGCAGGTCGGGTCCCGTCAGCAGGAAGTCGTTTAAACATTTCCCTCTGAACTTGGCGGCGGCGTCGTGGACCACACGAACCTTTCCAGGTTTGGCGGGGCTGGTTACGGCGAAGTGCGGGAGGTACCATGTTCGGCTGGTACTCGGTGGCGGGGCTACTTCGGCGTATCCCTTTTCTGTCAGCGCCGCCATTTGCTCCTTGTATTGTTCGTGTAGTTCTGGATTCCGTTTCAGCTTGCGTTCTGTGGCCTCCAGACGAGTGAGAGCGGCGGCGTAGTTGTCGGGCATCTCAGCTTCGCCATCGCGCCACAGCAGCGCGGTTTCGTATCGGCCGTCCGGAAGTCGTTGGGTCGCGCTGTCCAATATTTGCAGCGCGCGCCTTTCTGGATCATTCTTCGGCGACTTCACGGCGACGGTGAGACTCTCGAGGGCGAAGTACTGTTGGAGGGCCTCGTCCATGTTGTCCTCCGGCGACACGTGGGCAACAAAATGCACTCTCGCGGTGCGGCCGGAGTGAGCGCCGTGGATGACCCAGCCTAGTGGGGTCAGCGAGGCAACCGGCTGGTCACGGCGTCCCTTTTTCATCCTCTTGGTCACGAGCAGGTGCCAGTTGTCCTGGCCGATGAGTATTTTCGGGACCGCTTTGCCGGACGTTACGTGCTGTGCCAGGTCCCGAAGGTGTGCGCACGAAGATATTTCTTCCTGGCGCATGGTCTGTGGGGCTAGTTGCAGCCCTGCGACGGTCCTCAGGTGGACGTCCTGATGACCGCCGTTGCGCCCGCGTAGCGTGAGCGAGACGCGCTGTGATCGTGCTGCGTTGACTTTGTGGCCGCCCACTGCCGAGATGAGCAGCGGGTCGACCTTCCCGCTGGCGCCGAGTTGATCTGCGAATTCTTTATCGATTAGAGAGACCGTTGACCCGTCGTCGAGTAGGGCCCAGGTCTCCGCCTCTCCCGCCGGTCCGGAAACTGTGACCGGCGCCATCTTGAGGAAGGCCGCTGTGGCTGCGGCTGCTGGGGCGGTCCACGTCGAACCGACGGATTCCCCCGGAGTGGCTGTCTCACGGAGGGTTCTCTTGACCGTGTCGACGGATTCCCCCGGAGTGGCTGTCTCACGGGGGGTTCTCTTGACTGTGTGCAGCAGTCGGTGGTGCGTGTACTCGCACCCGTCGACTCCACATCTCTGGACCCGGCATCTATGTTCCCGCTTGCGTATCCGGAGGCAGCGGAAACATAGCTTGGCTGCCTTGGCGGTGTCCCAGCGTTCGTCGGGGCTAGATTCCTGAAACTTAGGGCAGTCAGGCGGGCTGGCGGCGTGGCCTGGCTTCCGGCATACTGCGCAGTCCTCTTCTTTTCTCTGGACGGCGTGAGTTCTCTGTGTCGGTGGCTGCCTCCGGCGGGGACCGGCGTCTTCTCTGGCGTTGTCGGCTTCCGGGTGTGCGTAGGGGCTGCACAGATCGGCCTCTCGCTGCAGGAAGCGGGACAACTTCAGCAGGTCCGGCTCTCCCGTCGGCTGTGTGGCGGCGAACTCGAACCACCGGTGACGTAGTGTAGGCGGCAGCTTTTCTGATGTGGTCATTGTAAGCTCCGGGTTGTAGAGGTAGTACACCCGACCCAAAGCTTTGATGGCTGCTATGACGTTGGTGACCTTATTGGTGAACACGCAGATGTCGCGTGGGCTGTCGGTGAGGCGTGGCAGGGACCGAAGACGTTCAAGTTCGGTGGCGGCGATGGCTTCGGGTCTTCCGAAGCGGGCTTCCAGGGTGCGCATTATCTCCTCGGGCTCGGTGTAGTGCAGGAGGAGGTTTTCTACTGCTTCCCTGGCTCGTCCTTTGAGGTTGCGCCGGAGTCTGGCAGTATTCTCGACGGCGCTGTAATGAACGGATGACTCGGCGTAAGCGGCTTTGAATGAGAGCCACTCCTGGTGCGATCCGTTGTAGGCCGGCAACTCGCCGTAGAAACGGTGAGTCAGGCCGGGCTTGGCTTGACGGGTGGCCATTGTGATGGCTGCTGCTAGCTCGGCGATGTCCGATCTCGGTGCTGGCGGCGCGGCGACGGCAGGCGCAGCGGCGATCGGCAATCGGTGAGGGTGGTCCGTGCGTCTTCGTCTTGTTCCACACGGTCCTCGGCTTCTATGGTTGCTATGCAGGCGGCGGCGAGCTCGGTCTGGATTCGAGCTTGCTCCTGCTTGGCCCGGAGGTAGTCCTCTCGGGCTTTGGCGAGGCGAAGTTGACGCTCAGACTGCCGACTGGAGCGGCAGGAGTGCGTCCTGGCGGCAGATGCGGGTGGTGGCAAGGCCGAACTGGATTCGGTCGTCGGCGTTGGCCCCGCTGTGTCCGTAGTGGTCCCTCGCGCCTGTAGGTGTGCTGCGAGAGTCTGCTGCGGACGGCTGGTGGATGCTGCAGCGAACCCTCCGGCATAGAGGGCAGGCGCCTTGGCGGGCGGCTGCTGGCTGCATCTGCGAACACTCCGGCCCTGGGGGTGGAGGTTTCGGCTGGTGGTGCGTGTTGTACACCGCTGAGAGGTCCCGTCGGCGATGCCGGCGAGTAGGCTAGCGTGGTTGCTGCGCTCTTCATGCGCGGCAGCAACGGTGTGCGGGAGGAGGGCTCCGTGGCAGTCGGGCCCTGCGGCACCCCCGCTGAGAGTGCGCCTGTGGCGAGCGAGGAGGGCCATGATGTGAGAGGACCCTCCGTCGCGGCTGTAGAGGCGGCACTTTCCTGATGACTTGACGGCGTGGCGTTGGCTCGATGCGGTGCGGTCCGCTCACCCTTGGCGGATCGGGTGAGAACCATGGTAGACGGCTTGGATCCGGCTCGAAGGACCAAATGTGCGGGAGGAGGGCTCCGTGGGTCACCCTCTCTCTGGTTGGCGGTCCGAGAAACGAGCGGGGCGCAGTGGACTGTATTTCTTGATAGCGGCGAATGCCCGCTCGTTCCCCGGGATGTGCAGAGAGAGAGCAACTCTGACTGGGAAGCCTTCTCTAATGGGGCACGGGTGCTGGAGTTAAATGCCGTCTTGGTTCTCTGGGATTCGTTCTGGAGTCTTCAGGAGAGAGGTCCGCTCGCGTTCGCTGTTCGCTGGCAAGTGACTATCGTTGGGCCGGGCCCGCTTATATATCCCCGCATGCGCTCGTTCGCCACTGCGGGGGCAGGGCGAGTGCGGGTGGGCGGGGCCCGGCGAATGGGGTTCTATTAATTTGGACCAGCGGACCTCTCAATGAATATACTCAACGATATCATTTATTTATTTCTGTTACAAGTGATTCTTATTAACAATTTTATTCTGTCCTATTAACAATTTCATTCCGTCGCGTACATATATAGGCTGATTATATAATTAATTTTGCAGTCAAGTACGTTTTCAATCCAACAGCAAAAATACGTATTTTTCATTCGTAACGACAACAAGCAATTGAATAAACAAGCAACGAATTACTTTAACAACTGTCCTAATTTTTATAGGGTTTTTTTGGAAACAAGCCAGCATGTTAATTTGGTTACAAATTGGTCTATAATTCAAGATCATATTTTTCGTTTCCGTAATATTCGTTTTTTATGACAAGATGAATGTTGTAATTGGAATCTATTTAGGAATAATATTATGTTGATTTCTGTATTGTATATTAAGTTCCATTTTTGGAAAAGTTATATATTTCTTATATTTCTTATATCTGAACCGACTGTTTTGGGTCATCATCATCATCATCATCATTTCAGCCGTAGGACGTCCACTGCTGGACATAGGCCTCCCCCATTGACTTCCATAAAGACCGGTTGGAAGCGGCTCGCATCCAGCGCGTTCCTGCGGTCTTTACTAGGTCGTCTGTCCACCTTGTGGGTGGACGTCCTACGCTGCGCTTGCCGGTCCGTGGTCTCCACTCCAGAACTTTGCAGCCCCATCGGCCATCAGTTCTGCGTGCTATGTGCCCTGCCCACTGCCACTTCAACTTGCTAATCCGTTGGGCTATGTCGGTAACTTTGGTTCGTCTACGGATCTCCTCATTCCTGATTCGATCTCGTAGGGAAACTCCGAGCATAGCCCTCTCCATAGCGCTATTACATAGCGTTGTGCTACTTTGAGCTTACCAAGAAGGCACACAGTTAGAGACCACGTTTCAGCGCCATAAGTCATGACTGGTAACACACACTGGTCGAAGACTTGTTGTTTTGGGTCGTAAATAGATTATTTGCCATATATCTTATTTACCCTATTGAAAGACAATTTTTCAGTAATTGGGTGGAATCTTTATAGAAATTACCAAGCACGTTATTTGGATTACAGTGGTTAGTAGAAAAATACTGGTAGCATTTTTCTCGTTGTCCTCTGCAATAGTACAGGAGACCTGTCTTGCAAAACAACAATGTTAAGCACGTTTCATTACAATTTTTAGAAAAAAAATACTAATCTATCTATACTATTATAAAGAGGAAAGATTTGATTGTTTGTTTGTTTGTATTGAATAGGCTCCGAAACTACTGAACAAATTTCAAAAATTCTTGGGTCAAAAAAACTGAAAAATTCAAAAACAATTTCACCGTTTGGAAAGATACACTTTCTCCAGGTGACTTTTTATCCATGTATTCACACAGGAACGGGAACTGCGCAGGTAAAACTGCGAGGCGTCCGCTAGTGCAAAATATTTACACTTTTTTTTTTCAATGTGAAAATTGTATATTAACATGTTAAATCAATTTTGTTACAAGCAAACGAAGTATTTACTTATTTATGACGTAAATAATAACGTACTTAAACTACCTACCATAAACAAAAAAAAATAATTAAAACAATTGTTTTTGTCAATAATTGACTGTGACTTTTTGTACAACATTGAAAGAGCGGAGCGGAGATTCTCTTAATTTAATAGGTTTTCAAGAAAGGTCAAATCCTTGTAAAATTGTAAAAAAATATAATCTTACTCAATAAAATAAATGCGAAAATTTGTGAGTATGTTTGTTACTTTTTCACGCAAAAACTACTCAACGGATTTGAATGAAATTTGGAATGGAGGTAGTTGAGACCCTGGATTAACACATAGGCTAGTTTTTATCCCGAAAACATATAGCGGGTAACACCGCGAGGCGCAGCTAGTTAAATTTAATTTGTATTTGCGCGTGTGTTTTACTCTGCTTTGACTCCGAGAGTTATGAGTAATCCCATAAAATTAAAACAAAAATATGTAAAAAATGTCATTAAAATATTCAACCCATAATCTTATTTTTTACGCCTATGTTACGCCGGGGCTACGGGAACGCTTTCGCACTCATCCGCAGCACCGACGGAAAAATAAATTGCGCACAACGTGGGGCTCGAACCCACGACCCTGAGATTAAGAGTCTCATGCTCTACCGACTGAGCTAGCCGGACTGTAAAACAACCTAACCTAAAGTACACAAATGTAAAATTAATGTTCTAGTATGTTGTTTTATTGTGTACCAAGAAATAGTAAATATAAAATACACAAAGAACGTTCAAACACTACTCCGGTTGCTTTACATTGAATAGCAAATTATTCAGTCCAGTAGAGTTTTTGAAAAACAAGTATTGGTTGCAGAAAATTGTCGATATCATTGCGTCAGCATTTCCATACGTCGAATATTTGCTGCCACTCGCTCAAGCCTAGGGTTGGTTCAGTACTGCATTTTTTAAATATATAATTTTTCATAGCCTGATTTAATTTTAAAAGTAAGAATATGAGCTATTTATTAAAGAAAATAAAATATCTTAAATGAATACTATTTTTGTATGAAAAAACCTAATCTAAAAGTCCGTCAGAGGAAAAATATTTGGCCAGAATACTGACATCGTGAACATGGGTCACCAAGATACAGGCCAAGCCTAGTTTGGGGCCCGATGTATAATGCCGTATCATTTACTCTAAATAAATAATTATGTAAAAATATAAATCTGTACAAAATAAAAATCTGTTACTTTGCGGAAGTTCATTTTGAATGTTCAACGTATATATTTAGTTTATATCCGCTCACCAGTCGTCTCAGATACAACAGTGATGAGGATTATTTAAATTTAACAAACTTAATAATAATTTAAGAAAGTTATCCGAAACTTAATACCTAAAACTAAAATTTGACATAAACTGTAAAGCTAAAAAAAATTAAACAAGATACTAATTAAAATAACCACAAGTCTTTATATCCTAATCTCGCTGCAGTAACCTCTACACAAGGCATCCTCATAACGTGTTGACTCTTCGAGCGCTTGGTCGAGACTAAGTTACTAAGTAACTTAAGTATTGAAGACACGTTGAAATTGTTAGTATCTACTTGTTCTGCTTATTGTGGTCAAACTTTAATTTTATTCTCAGTGTGATGGTCATAAAAAACATTTCAGAAAACGATATTGGCCTTTACAAAATGCAAATCCTCACCCGCCATTAAAACAAAATCAAATTGCCAATAAATTATTCTTTTACTCAAAACAAATTGTAAACATTTTACGGCCGTCATAAAATTTTATGCTAAGCCGTTATTACGCGGCAACCCTAACGGACCGTAGACAGGTATTGCGGCTGAGCAATTAACTTTTCAGATGGGTTTTCCTAGGCATGGAATAGAGCAATACGGATGATGCCAGCAATACCAAAGAGTTTGCAAATAAAGAGGACGCAAAGCTCAAAAGTGGCTTTAGCATTTAGGTTTTTTTAGAGAGTCACTTTGTGGCCACTTCGTACTAAATGTATTCTGTTGCCACGCAGTAACTGTGTTCCGATCTAAAGGATACTGCAGCTAGCAAAATTACAGAGCAATTGAGACTAACTATCTAATGTCTGCTCACCAAAGGGGCGATGCCCTGAACTTTTTTGTTATTCAAAGTTCAGAGTACGGAAAAAATACTGGATTAATTAAATTGTTGTGGACTAGTTAAATTGTTTTTTATGGTTGACAGGTTAGGTGTTTGACCACAGCACAACATAAATATGTATGTTAAAAGAAGGAGAACATTTCGTTGATCTCAATACTTTTATATTTTACTTGTCTATCGTAGACACATAAAAATAGACATACCATTTTATAGCGTTGATAGCTCAGTGGTTTACGCGGTCGGTTGACATTCCAAACAGCGTGGGTTCAAACCCTAACAATGAACTTGAGCTGCCGGCGAAGGAAAACATCGCGATGAAACCATAGCGTGGTGGCAGGATACTTTCTAGTACGCGGATGGCTAGCTACCACCCTCAAGTTTAAAATCTGTCCCCAAGCACCTAATAGTGTGTTCCAACAGCCCCACTTGAGAGCCAGGCTAGGTGTGTTCACCGTCTTCGACCACACCGTCACTTAATATCAAGTGAGCTGTAGTCAAACAAGAAGTCTGTCAACCAAAAAAAAGAAAAAAAAGTCAAAATTCTTTGAAACAATTAAGTAAGTATGCTACAAAACTGACTACGTTTTGTTTAAAATTTAAGGACATAACGACTCTTTGTAACAAAAGAATGTTTTCATGTTAGGGAAAGACGACATCTATTACTATCTTTATTCTCAGAACAATAATGCGGTCTCCGTCAGCAATACAACTACCTACTATATTGCTGATTTCAAATTCCCACTTACCAATGATGTTTGATTGTGGGAATGAAGTCGTTGAACCAGTTTGTTCCGGTTTTGATTGATGAACAGTTCACTTCCTTCTCAAATTTTCGGCATTAATCAAACTTTTAAATTGAAAGGGTAATTATGAAAATTTGAGAATCATGTTCAGAATTTGCTCAGCTAATTAAATTTTCTTGACTCCGTCAAACGTAACCTCAAAGTATATTTTGTTGGCGCTATAAGCTTAAAGCGTTAGATTTAAAATTTATGAAGTAGTTTCTAAATCCAATTTTAAATTTGCTGGTAATTTTTCTTCTCGGTAATGAAAAATCGTAGAACATTACACACAGCGCCATCTGACCCTAAACAAAGCAAAGCTACTACTATGGAAGTCAGATAACTGATATAATACTTTTTCAGTGACTAAATACTGTTGTTATCTTTGAATGCCGTTGTATAATGTCCTGTTTTGCCAAAAAACGAAGTAACAAATTCCATACCACCGCTACGGCTTTTCCTAACTTTAAAAAAAAAACGGCACCGTTCCATCCATTTCTTTTCTTCTGAGAAAATCGAGCGATATTCAGTTTTCGTTCCTCCAAATGTATGTAAAACTCGACTTTTGGACTTTACTCTTTTCACTGCCTAATGGATAGAATTTGTTCATTTTTTTTCTGTCAGTAATAATTAGTTACCTTTCAGTATCAATAATAGTAAGATAACCGCTGTTTTTGGTCGACCTTGACGTACATTGTCATGGAAATAATTCTATCCACATATATTTCCACTAAACCTCGCATAAACAAAGCTACGCAATGGAACTTCATCACCAAATGCCAATTGAAGACTCAGGCAACTTTTTTGTTGTTTTAATCCACAGCAAAAATCATTTTGTAGATAAACAATTTTCGAAACGCCACAACAATGAGAAAACAAATGACAATCTCGCAATTAAAAAAATATCAATATCCTTAAGAGTTCTTTTTTCAAAATTAATTCTTTTTTTTTATATGTGGCCTGTTCCAGGTACTCCCAGTAAGCCGTATATGTACGCGAAATAATATAGTAGAAGTTTTTCTGAGCTTGAAGACTAGATGACACAAATGTCTAATAATATTTTTATCTATCATTTATTTTTTATCACTAAACTCATTTACACTAAGACTTTATTATTCCTTGCTACACCTACCTAAGAGTTAGCGTAATAGATAGTTGAAGCAAAAGAGATAAACACAAACATTTATTCAAACCCCTGTTCAATATTAATGTGCTAATACTCACCGACGTCCGTCCACAATCGTAACTATTTCACCCAATTTACTTAATAGTCGCTTCGATCGGTAACTAATACAATTTGATCGATTATGATTGAACTTTGTTGGTTTACTCGATAATTTAGGAAAGCGAATGTTTGAGTAACACAAACAATTCAAAACTCAACGTAGTATGTACCTACTGCATTGATTTCCATGGTAGTACCTGTGAACAACTTTGTGAAATGTCATAGCTTTGAACACATCGACTCTAATGGAAGTACTTGAATTACACCAAGAAGGAATAAAGTTAGTGAAATATTCCAGAATATAGAAATAAGTAGGGGGAGTTTTGGCAGGAACGCGGAAAGAGTCGTGTCGCCCTGTTATATTTTTTCCAAAATTAGTGTTCTGTCGAGTGTTAATGCATATTAATAGAGGTGTTTTATTTAAAAAGTGTTGAATCATAAGCGCGAGTAAAAAATGACTTTTTACATTGTTTCCAAAACTCCATCGAAGTTTTATCGTAAAGTCCCCACTACTTTACTAAAACATGACTGGACTTGACTGACACGGACTGTACTTGACCGAGACTGGACTTTGACTATAACTATAGCTACAAGGCAACTTATTTAACTTTTGAAACTTTAAAATATAAAACATTTGACACTGGCAAATGCTCAAAATGCAACGCCAAAACAAAAAAATAAAAATAAGTAGGTGTCGTCCATTAATATCGTGATGTTTTTAGCAATATCATAGCATGCCTGGTTCCCATAGTACAAGCTTTGCTTAGTTTGGGGCTAGATGGCGTTGTGTGAAATATCCTCAAATATTTATTTTTTCGATGATAACTTGCGAATTTTTGTATTTATAATTGAGTAGGTATATAGCAATATGTCAGATAAAAAAAAAATTAAGCTGTTCTATATAATTATTAATCATAGTGAATCCTGCATACAAGTTGGGTTGATTGACATTACAACAAATCTTCTAGCTTACAACAGCAATTGGCCCTGATTCTCAACGGTACTTACCCCAACTATATCTTCAATCAAGTTATTATATGTCACGGTTATAAATACAATTACTTATCCCATTCCTAATTTATTAAAACATCTTTAAAAATAAATTGTTCAATCAGTTGCCGAAAACTATTATGCGATAGTTTCTTTACTATGTGTCTAAATGTTAATAAAAGATAATAAAGTTAATTGTATCGCGATGGCAGACACCCAATTAAGACTATCTCTGTTAATTGCTCCCATAATGGAAAACGAGAAACAAAAGAAGGTCAAAGATGTGAAAACAGCTATAAACTATGCCTTAAGTGAATTAATGAAGGCAGTAATGCTTTGGGCTTGTCCGCAACTCTTACCGACTCAAAACGTATAAAACGGTGAAACGTTGCATTTTGGTGTTTGTCCACATCATCATCTACATTTGCCATGTTTTTCAGAGCAAAAATCTATATCCATCACTCGTGGTCCACTTTACCTCCTTGACAAAACTCATCACAATCCATGAAACCGCCCAGATTAGTCAAATCATTTAGTCGTTCATCATCATGAACATCATCATTTCAGCCGTAGGACGTCCACTGCTGGACATAGGCCTCCCCCATTGACTTCCATAAAGACTAATTGGCAGCGGCCCGCATCCAGCGCGTACCTGCGGTCTTTACTAGGTCGTCTGTCCAACTTGTGGGTGGACGCCTGGACGTCCTACGTTACATAGACTATTTTTTAAAAACGGTTAGGGATCCGTATGTAAACAAATTTTACCAAAAAACCCCTTACTTAGCATGCGCTGCGACAACTATTGAAGATAGAATAAAGTGACGTTTTATAGCAAATTGACAGTTACAAATAAGTCTGCAATATCATATGTCTAACTATTCCAGTTGTCATCTACATCTACACTATTATGAAGGTTTGTTTATTTGTTTGTATTGAATAGGCTCCGAAACTACTGGACCGATCTTAATAATTCTTACATTATTAGAATGCTACATTATCCGTGATGAACATACGCTATATTTTATTTAAAAACCAAAAAGGGGCCCGTATGAAAACTTCAATGATGTAACCAAAGCTGTGAAAAATTTACCGAAAAAATCTTGCTTCGTGTGCGCTGCGAAAACTATTGATAAAATAGAACAAAGTGATGCTCTGCAGTTTTATAGAGCAAATTGATATCTACAAAAAAGACCGCAATATCGTATGTCTTAACTGTTAATATGTTACGTTGTAGTTAATTTTACTTGGTGGTAGATCTCCTTAGCGGGAGGTCGTCTAGGTAGGTACCACCGCAGTACCAGTTATTCTGCCGCTAAGCAGTAGTGTGTAAACATTACTGTGTTACAGTTATTTTTTTTGTATGTTTGGCAGGCTAGGCGTTTGACCACAGCTCACCTGATGTTAAGTGAAGGTGTGGTCGAAGATGGTAAAGCACACCTAGCCTGGAATGGAACTGGCTCTCAAGTGAGGGGCTGCCGAAACACACCGTTAGATGCTTGGCGGCATTTGA
Source organism: Biston betularia (assembly GCA_905404145.2). NCBI lineage: Eukaryota > Metazoa > Arthropoda > Insecta > Lepidoptera > Geometridae > Biston > Biston betularia. The sequence continues at coordinate 7,364,693 of FR989877.1, forward strand.
AGGGTACTGCAGCTTGCAAAATTACTGAGCTGTTGAGACTAACAATCGAAAGTCTCAAAGTAATGCGCGCCAAAGCAGTGATGCCCTGGACTTTGTTTTGTTACTCAAAGTTCTATGTATCGCTGCAATGGTCATGGACAGGCGTTATTTCTTACCATCAGGAAAGCGTCTCGTTCGTTTCAATACTTTTTACATTAAAAAAAAAATGTCAATAATAAATTACTATTTATTAAATACCTACATACCCTTCCCTACCTACCCGTGCGAAGCTGGGGCGGGCCGCTAGTCGCTTAATAATTTGAAAGATTCTAACTTCCAATCCCTCGCTTGGATGGATTTCAAATGTAAATAGGTGAAACTTCCATGTCATTTAGTCCCATATTTAACATAAGCAGCGGCGGAACCCTCGCGCTGTGCGGTTCCTGGAGAATCAAATAAAGAGAATGAATCAAATGAATCAACGCACGGTTTCAATACATCTATTGAATAGATTGAGGTTGATCACACTACAGGCACTAAGCCAATAATAATTTACGCTCGAAACCAATTCTATGTCACACGTAGTTCTGTGTAGCTTGCTTTATGTTTATTCTCTATAGAATTTACTGGTCTTTGGTAGGTACTTAAGGTGGTTTGATTTTCATATAAATATTTTTTTGCCATTTATAGACACATGGAGCATAATTTTACAGTGAAATCACTGCTACTGGCATTTACTTTTGTCTTTATTTGCAGTAAATCATAATTGCTTGAATAAAATAGTAAATAACTAGCAGGCGCCTCGCGTTTCCACCCGCGTAGTTCCCGTTTCCATGTGAATACAGGGATAAAACGTAACTTATATTACCCGGGGATAGTGCAGCTTCCCAACGGTGAAAGAATTTTTGAAATTTGTCCAGTAGTTTTTTAGTTTATTTGTTACACACAAAAATACAAATCTTTCCTCTTTATAATATTAGTATCGATATAGACTAAATCGTATATATATATAAGTGACTAGCTGCACCCCGTGGTGTTACCCGCTACACGTTTTAGGGATAAAAAGTAGCCTATGTCTTAATCCAGGGTCTCGACTACCTCCATACCAAATTTTATCCAAATCCGTTCCGTTAGTTTTTGCGTGAAAGAGTAACAAACATCCACCCATCCATCCATCAATACTTTCACATTTATAATATTAGTGGAATGGGATAATCATACCAGTGTAAGTTACGGAGATTTATAAAATAAAAGTCACGGTAACAACACGTTAGAAAAGAAAAAACTGGTCCGTAGCCCTCACCTCGGCGAGATAACAATTTTCCGGTGAGTCATTCGGGTCGCGACATTAGCGTAATGGTATCGAGTTCGAGTTAAGTGGATGCATGATGTAGAGAAAAAATGGGCACTATTAAACAGAGCCTATAGTATAGTGGACTACCGCAATTCTGTTTAAACAAAACGTTTGTTTGATATCGATCGTTTTTTTATGTAAACTATACTAATATACAGACATTTGCAATCAGCAGTAGCGGATTTACCAGCAGGCTGAGTAGGCTGGAGCCTAGGGCGGCAAATTTTAATGCAGCGGCAAATATGGCTCAAAATTGTATTTTGTCTAACAGAAAAAAAAATATGCAAGCAGAAAAGAAGCCTCTAAAATTTAACAAAATTACAATATTTTAGTACTATACAGTTTGCCGAATACTCCCTGTACATGCCAAATTACTAAGCCCCGTGTAAAGTATACTTTTGTGGATATGAATTTTTAAAATATTCCAATAGCGTTTTAATATTACTTACAATTTAAATTTAGTAATTTTAACTATTTTTTAAATTAAATATTACTTACTATAATTTTTTTCTCTGTGTACCTACCTAAATGTTATTAGGTCCACTCAAACAATTCGCACAACAATCCCTTTGTTCACAATCATACTAATAACGGGGAAAAGCTGATGTAATTATGACGAAAGAGCACAAATCATAAAATTGCAATTTCATTGACAAATAAAATTTGATTAATACGATTGTAAACTTAGGTATTGAATTGCAGCGATCAGTAGAGGCGGCAAAAATTGATTAGCCTACTGGTGGCAAATGTCGAAATCCGCCACTGGCAATCAGTATTTTTGTTTACTTCATAATGCTAAAGTTAGTAGTCTAATTTTAGGAAATCCTGCCTAAAATTATGGACATAACACTCATTTACTATAAAAGAATACTATTACCGGACTAGCTGGCGGTAACCAATGGCGGATTTCATTGAAATATTGCAAAAACATTTTCTTTCTCTATCGCTCTATCGCGACCGAGGTCCTCCGATCCAGTTGCACCTACTGGTAGGATAATGCCCAGGAATCTTCTTTTTTTGTGGATAATTTTTCGACATCAATTTTTTTTTTCATTGATGGATTCAGTAATAGCAGTAGATAGCACCATATTTTTTTCTAGTAATTAAAAAATTTTGGTGTATAGTTGGTGTGCTACCTTCTGCGACTCAGTTCATCACAGTTTAAAATTGGACTCATTTTGAAAACCGTTTTCGTAGCTTTTTTTCTTTTTTACCCGACTGCCAAGGAAGGGTTATGTATTTCGCGCGTATCGTGTATGTATGTAGATTTCTTTACAACGTCGTATTTTCCAAACGGCCGCATGGATTACGATAATTAATGACATGAGTAAGTAAAACAAAATGTGTCAAAACCACGTCAGATTTCATGGTAAAATAGGTTCTATTAAAATCATTTATTACCATCATGTTAACTTTCCACTAATTTGTACTCAGATAATATGAGCGCCTAGATACCTGACTCCAAACTGCTAAAAGGAAAATTTAACAGATATTTTAGTACTGAAACTATGGAAAGTCGTTAACATGTATGCCGGATGAAAAATAATAGCCACACTCTCTACAAGCATTGTATGGACTGGCGCAGTATGATATAAATTGTATTATATCGCCGATATCCCTGGCTTCGAATGTGGCTTCAACTCCCTCGTTGGTTTTTCCGAACGAGTTGCATGTGCTGATATTCAATTGTTTACGAAAACGGCTTTTTGAGCAGTTGGGTTTTTAATTTTAGAACCACCGTTCTGACATTTGCTTTTTTTTTAATTAATTAGGTACGACAAAATTGTTTTGAATTTAGATTGTTTTTGAGTAATAAAAAAATTTTGTAACTTTTCTTAGAATTATAATTAAAATAATTTTAGAATTTTTTTATTCAAATTTATACGCTCCACAGTCACCGGGGTCCGTGACTTTGTTAACTTAAATAACATTTTTTTTACAATAATACAATATAGGAAGACGAAAGTTAGTCAAATTAATTTACTTAAATTAATTTAAGTCCTGTAATTTCGCTACTTGCAGTACCCTTCAAACCGCACAGTAATGTTTACACACTACTGCTTGGCAGCAAAATATCTGTACGTAGCTTTTGTAAATGACTTTTTCAGAATAATTTGCTGGAGTTAAACATGAAACGGTTGCGATGAATTATTCCAAAACATCTCGAACAGCAATGGGTTGGCAAAATAGGAAGGAATACGGTATAAACGCGTTTTCATTCGTCTCTTTTGTTTCGTATAAAAAGCGAGCTACAATATACGAGGGTATTAGGGAAAACAAAAGCCGCATTGTGTTATGTAGTCTACATCTCCACGTAAAATGTATTTTGAAACTGATTGACTGCTCATATAACTAGAAGACGAGGCTTGGTTGGCTAAGATAACAGTCTTGATGAAAATATACTAAACTGACCACAGTACAAGACGCAGCATCAGTTAAGACCTTTTTTAATCGACTCAAAAAAGGAGGAGGTTCTCAATTCGGCTGTATTTTTTTTTGTTTGTTACGCGATAATTCCTACTATTTTATGAATAGTTTTTTGCATGGTAGATCATACTTTAGAGATCCCATACAATATACAATACATTAAATAAATCGAACGAGCGGTTTTTAAAAAATGTACAAAAAACCTAAAAAAAAATTATACGTCGATGATGTTGTCGTTTACTCCGAAACCTCGCTGTTTCATTGCAGCAGTGCGTTTAGTTGGTCATTGAGTCGGTTTTTTTACATTGTAAATTTTGTTTTATTAAAAAGAGATAGCGTAAACGAATTCGTAGCGATGATAGCTCAGTGGTTAGCGCGGTAGGTTCGCATGCCGAAGGGCGTGGGTTCAAACCCCAACAATGAGCTTGAGCTGCCGGTGAAGGAAAACATCGTGAGGAAACCATAGCATGGTGGTAGGGTTCTTTCTAGTACTCGGCTGGCTAGCTACCACCCTCAAGTTGAAAATCTGCCGCCAAGCATCTAACGGTGTGTTCCGGCAGCCTCCTTGAGAGCCAGTTCCATTCCAGGCTAGGTGTGCTTTACCATCTTCGACCACACCTTCACTTAACATCAGGTGAGCTGTGGTCAAAACAACTAGCCTGAAAACCATAAAAAACAAAAAGAAAAAAGAATATCATTTTAGGCAAGCTTTCCACCACCATCACTCCTGATAGTTAACGATGATGTGGTCTAAGATTAAAAATGCAGACTTACAATATGCATATTCACTTTGACCTTGAAAATATCCTAATTATACCTATATTTATGTCGTTCTAAACATTCAAAAATATTTTTCCTTAAAGTAAAAAAATATGATAAAATTGAAGATAAATTTAGTTAAGTAAAATTATCTACTCGTCCTAACTATTTTGAAACTTAGATGAACTCAGTGACAAAAACTCTTAAGAGATTTCGTAAATTGGATTAGTTTTTGAATGTTAATTAAAGGAAAGAGAAAGTTTTATTCAGTTCTTTGCTCCTCAGCATACGAATAAGATCGTTGTTATAATTTTCGCAAAAAGATTTAATGGTGGGTTCTTGAAAATGTATATTCTGAAAGTTGAAAGTTTGTTAAGTATTTTAAAAAAATCTTGACAATAAAGTACGACCTTTTTCTTCTTTTTTATGTTTGCCATCGCTCTTTTTGCATTATGCCATTGTCAATTTTAATTTCAAGAATATGATGAAAAATCTGAGTTGAAAATCACAGTCAATCAGTCAAAGTCACATAAGGCAAGTAACAGTTAAGTCCAGTATTTGCCTTAGCAATTTGGTGGTAACTTTTTAGAAGCTTTAACGGAGTTATGAAAGCAACAGAAAATAAATTCACCACGTTAAAACATTTTTCCATACTCGGGTCGGGCACGGATTTTAACATTTTATATATAAAAAAATCAATACACAAACCACACTTCATTTACAAATACCACCTAACTACCAAACAAAGACAAATGACTTCGCCACCAAACCAAACAGTGGTAAAGTTCATGTGTGAAGCTGAAAATTATAGAGCTAATGAGATCGAATTTCTCAACGTAATTAGCGTCAAAGAAGCGATACCTTAAACTTTGTTTTGTTACTCAAAGTTAGTTTTATCACTTATCACCAGAATAGTGTATTTCGTCTCATTACTCTAATATAAAAAAAACACGGACAAGTGCGAATCAGACTCGCTCACTGAGGGTTCCGTACAAACTTAGTAGTATGTAGTAGTTAGGTATTAATATTGTAGCATTGTAGACCCTATTTTTTCTGATTAAATAAAAAATGTATGCGAATTTTTTCCTCTATGTGTACTATAAGACAATGCTTCTTCCCAAATTTAATAGTTCTATGTCAACGGGAAGTACCCTATTGATTCCCTGGTGAGTGTCGAAATATGCGGTTTTTTTGTGACATAAACGGCTGTAACTCTTTCTTTACGATAACTGAGAAGCTTGATTTTTCACAGCTGCTAGGGACCACAGATCTGCGTACATCGTTTTAATTTCAACTCGATAACTTCACGCGTTTCTGTGATAGAAGATCTTGACAAAGGGACAGACGGATAACAAAGTGATCCTAAAAGGGTTTTGTATTTTCGTTTTGAGATACAGAACCCTAAAAACACTATTTTGTACATGAACACTGATTGGCCGACGCGACGTTCTCGCCAAAACTTGTTATTTGCTATGTTAATCTTCAGAAAAAAAGAGTTAAAATAATTATGTTGCGAAAAACTTAGACTAAAGTGAAACACCAGTGTGTGTTACTGATAGACAACCCAAATTCTTGATCTTAGTTCAAAAAGCTTCATGAGGTTATATTTGGCAAAGACACAAGCATTACTTAAAGTAACTGTATCTACTAAACATTCTTGCTCAAAGGTGGTTCAAATAGTTTGTTTGGCTAACTTTCAACATTCTTATAGCGTAATAGTATGTCTTTTAAATGTCACTATTTTTGTAACATTTTCTTTTTGTCTTTGGCATTACACTTTTTGCATTTTGTCAGACACAATTTTTTCCGCGTTCCCGCCAAAACTCAACCAAAACGTTCTAGTTATTTTTTTATGGTGTTATTTTAATGAATGTTGAAACAAAAGAACGGCGTTTATAGCCTAAAGTATAATGCAAACATCCTTTTCACACAAAACGAGCAAAATCTGAAGCTTTTTAAAATTGTTTCAGAGTAAAGGAACCGCAGACGAAATATAAAATGGGAGAAGCATTGTTGCCTCCGCTTGAAATATGAGCTCGAGCACAGAATAAAAGTTCTGAGCGTAAACTTGATAACAGAATCCATCCCACGATCCGTCAATCTTGACAGATAGCTAATAGCACAATACAAAATCCCCGCACTTTTATGTACCATACAAGTCTTTTGAATAACAAGAACGGTCCAAGATTTATTGAGAAACAAGGTCACGAGCACAATGGAAACCTTTTCGCTTATCAGATAGGACGTGAAAATATTTCAACGGTTTTCATTTCATGAAATACCACTTAAGGTATTGGATACTTACTTATCCAATAGGCTACATAAACTAGATTAATTTATAGATTCAGTCTTTGGCGAATCTTGAAATAGAATGGGGTTACTACATAATATCGTGTATTATCATAAAATACAAAGATATTATATGCGAGCCAAAATATTCCTTGAAGTAAAAAAGAAGCTTTCGAAGAAATATTTTACTATGTCTACGAAATTTTTTATTTCTACGTTATTTCAATTATGAGATACTCATGTGATCTGTTCTGAGAAAGTTTTTATATGTTACGTTATATCATAGTCATGAACAAAATTACTGTTATAATCTGATTTAGAAACTTATATACGTATAACTACAAGCCATGGAAGCAGCTTTGTTGTAAGATTGTCTGACTACCAATCCTCCCCAGGATTGGTAGTCAGACAATCCCACGCCTAGGTTCACGTGTGCACGTTGTGTACGTATTTTCACCTGCTTCTAATGGTGAAAGAAAACTTCGCAAAAAACCTGCATATCCCAAGCAGATAGATTGGCCGTCAAGAGACAGTACGCAGCTCGAACAAAGAAGCAATGAAGTGCATAGCATACTCGCGCGTAAACTCACAAGATAATCGAGAAAAGTGGCGTAGAGGAGGCATGACGACATAGGAGAGCGTCACAGCGTTTCCCGTCACGGCATACGAATCGGCTTTACTGTCAAAGCGCACTAATAGATGCTTCACATTAAAAAAACATCATCTGCCTGCCTCATACCTATCTAAAAATCTTTTGTCACATTGTAAAGTATATCTGTGGACCTCTAAAGGGAAATAGAAATAGAAAAAGAATCAAAAATAAAATCCTATAATAATTGACATTGGTAAATAAGTAAGTATACAACCAAAACTAATGAAAAGAACGGTGAAAAAAATTTAGATAAAAGTCTCTAAATTTTATATGTATTAAAGTTTATTTCGAAAGTATCTTTCTTCACATGAGTCGTGTAAATTTCGCTAAGGAAACAGACGTAGTTTTGACACATATTAATTATGTTTTACTAGGTCGGATACTCTGACTACAGCTTCGATTACATCTGGTCATCATTTTCAAGAAGTGAATGCAGAGTACCATATTAGCGTCGCCTCGTCTTGCTTAGTACGGGCCGCTGCGTCTCGCATATTTTGGTGATTGGTGGTGCGGTTCGTGCGTGAGTGCGGGGATGGGGGCGGGTAGCGGGAATGTCAATGTCATGATGTTCCAATGCGTTCTGTTGTTTTTCTCGATTGCAGTCTCCCTATACGGTGTCAGGAGTATACGCGCTGAAATTTTGCGCTGCGTTTGAAATACATTTAATTTATGGATAGCCTAAGCCTCAGTCTTGACCAAGCGCTCGAAGAGTCAACACGTCCTGAGAATGCCTGGTTATTGCAGCGAGAAGAGGATATAAAGACTTGTAGAAGTCCTCAACACTGTTGTCACTGAAATGACTGTTAAGCGGTAATAAACTAATTATCTACCTAGAATATCTATAGATAGGTTTATGTAGTAAGTAAAACTGACGCAACGCAACTTGCAAAACTTACATACTTATTATTTACTTACATGGTAAGTATAAAATATAACTTCAAAGAAAATGTCACGCATGACAAGCTAACCTTACAACAGAATTTACCACCATATTTTACGCACATCATTGTCTCTACCATAATATCCTTACTTCCTCAAACTTCACTTTAATAACTTAAAGCTTTTTATATGTACGACTTTCTATCAAGGTCCTCCCCGTGTGTAATCGCCTTTACTACTTTGGAGACATTGAATAGAGGGAATAGCCCTCTAAGGGAAAGAGCGTTAGCAATTTTTTTACAAGAATGTATTGTTTACCCCTGTTTTACAGGCTATTGTAAGTATTTTCGTGAATAGGTACTTATGGCGTTTTATTGCGTAAGTGAGATATATGTATATTACGTTTTTATTGCGGGTGGACTTTACGTGAAATATTGTACGGTTGGGTGAAGCTTATTAAGTAATTGCAGATAGTCATGAAGCATTTTTTTTTAAACTTATTGATCTATTTAGTTAGTAGGTACCTAGAAATAAAGTTAGTTAACAATGTAGTACAATTATCGAATTCTAAATTATTTAGAAGCAATTCGTGCTACCTATACACTTAGTCCTTACGCACACGTCACTGATACTCATAAAATACAGTTAATTGAATTTGAATTATATAAATTGACAAAGCTATAATGAGGTCACAAGCGAATCAACCGTTTAACCGATTAATATAAATGTTGCTGATTTATGAAATGACTAGCTGCAACCCACGGTGTTTACCCGCTACATGTTTTCGGGATACAAAGTAACCTATGCTCTAATCCGGCGTCTCAGCTACCTCCATACCAAATTTCATCAAAATCCGTTCAGTAGTTTTTGCGTGAAAGAGTAACAAACATACGTCCATCCAAATTTTCACATTAAAAATATTAGTGGGATTTAAGTTCATTAAATTTTTTCATCTGATTCTTAATCTAATGTTACATATTACCAAAAAAAACTATGTAAATTATTGAAGGCAGTTAAAAAAAAAGTAAATATCACTCATGCACCGTTTTAATAGAAAAATTAAACAAAAATAATGAGAAGCATTAACTGAAATAATTACTTCGATATGGCCATAAGCTGTTAGTTAATTTCCTCGTCATTTTTCAACAAAAGGCAATTTCGCGAACAATTCTCCCTAAACAAGTCCAATTTTCTCGAGACACTTTGAACGACAATTACATAAATCAAGTATAAACGAAACATTTTAATTTCTTCTAAAATTACGCTTGTCTAAGATGCTTCCGGTGCCTTTGCGAATTCAAATGACGTTTCAGTAGTCAGTACGCGTGATGTATCACTAAATAGGGATAGAGTACACTGTAGTCCTATTTTTTTTTTTGGTGACAAGGGGATAAAATCTTCTAAAGAAACCTGGTTGTATTCGAGTACGCCCAGATTACATAAGATGGGAGTTTCTGTGTCATTGTGACTTTGATTTTTGGTGAATTATTAATATTGTTATTGTCATTACTATTTTTTTCACAATTGTTAGTTAGTTTCATATTGTCATTTTTTTTTTGTAGTTTAGTAAATTCTGACTATTATGTGTTTTTAATTCTAATGTTACGACTTATTTAATTGTTTTTCTTTTTAATGAGACGAGCGACACAAATACAACTTTGTTTTTACATAAAATAAATAAATATCGTCGTACATTACACATTGTGCCATCCTAACCGAAACTAAGCAAAGCCATGGAAGTCCGATAACAGATAGAATACTTGATACTTGTGATAAATACAGAACACCGTATAGGCTTGCGTTTGACCTCCAACTCGACTGGTGTTAAGCGATGATGCGGTCTACGGAGGAGCACACTCGCCTAGAAGAAACCAATTCAATCGCGACTTGAAGGCACCCATATTGTATCTATCAGGGAATACCCACTCGGGCAGCAAATTCCATTGTTTAACGGTTCGTACATTGAAGGTAGATTTGAACCATGTATCTAGTAACTTGCGGTGTGAGCCTTGGTATGGAGACGAGTGTTGCGAGAGAGACGCTTGTCCAGTCGCTCACATCGCATAGGGTGTCTTTGGTATTGCTCGCTTGTACTATTTGCCTAGACTCTAGACGATTTCTGAAGCATGCTTCAAGGTTTATATCACGTACTCTTCAAAAAGGCCTTAAGATAAATATGTATGGAGAGCGTCTCTGGTGTCTCAAAGCCGAACAGGCGAGATCAAAAAAAATAATTTAGGACCATTACAAAATAAAGTCTCATACTAGTCATTTAAAAATCCCTGGAAAAAAAACTTCATTAAACAATATATTATGTTCTGGCATGTTTTTTTTCTCTTTTTATTTTTGGCACCATAAAGGGTCACGTTTCGTATTACATACTTTCAAGTAGGTAGTAATGATAAAAATGAGTAAAATAAGGCACATAAATTAATTTACAGTCGATTACACTTAACAATTATTTGTGTATATTTTAAATACAATGATGAACTCCTTGAAACAATCTATTGTTTTCGTTATACGAAATGAAATGGGGTTACTTTATCCAGTTTGAATTTAGAATTTACCCCAACACTAGGGCGAAGGGAATTTGCACGCAGAAATCTGAGCTGATCTGATAAATAAAGCCTTTCCGAGCTGGTGAAGTGAAAAGAAAAGGAAAAAGCCTGTTTTGTAAGATTATCAGCAATTATCTGCTCGCGTGTTGTACGCAGTGTATTCCAGCACTAAAGTAAAGTGACGTTCACGTCATGTTGCTCCCGTCCGCTCCCGTTTCGCCTCAGTATCGTACAGCCTCTTGCGGCGACAGCATCGTACGCTCGTAACCAAAATCGAATCAAAACCGGCTCGAATCGACTCGTCATCGGATACAGCAGTACTCGAATCAACTTCGTTAGTGGAGTGCAGTGTATAAAATAGTGTTTCAAACTTATCAAGTGATAATTATGTAAGTGACATTTTGGAATGGCAAAGTTGAGAAAATGTCGAAGATAATTGTCAGCAACGATTTCAAAGTTTTCAATAGGTACGTTTTTAAAATAGTATTATTTTGTGTGGCATGAAATGTACAAGCAAATTACTTAACTTATATCGACTATCTACGTTAAAAACACATTATAATTTTAATATAATATTACTAGCATGGTTTCAGAATATTTGAAAGGCCTACCTAAAAGCATAAGCAAAAACAACCTATTCAAAGTGTCAGTCCTAACGGCTGACCGTGTCATGAAAGCGGGGCAGTTCACATTAAAGTTTTGCTCTGACAGCTTTAGCTTTAGTTTCCCTCTCCACACCTACGTTTTACTACTCAATAAATCACTAAAATAGACAGAATTTTCTAGAAGGTTTCGGGAAATCCCACACCTTAAACAGCTAACCTGGGTATAGATTGACAACTGAGGAGCGGATATCAATTACGAGATTTATGTAAAGGGTAGAAAAATGTAGGTGGAAACCGGGACTGCTTCACTGGTGGGAGTGAATGGAAGCTGCTTTTCTTTATACATATTCTATTTATGCAAATTAATATGCTCGTCATTGTCGCTTGCCGTTGCCAGGGTTGATTCAGAATCCCGCAACGATAATAAAATGGTATTATGGCATATGCAGATGGATAAAAGCAATTTTTGAGTATCCGATTTTAAAATAACATAAATTAATTGACCTAACCTAAAACCTAATAGAGTATAGTTGAAAGTATCTATCGTTTATTATAGAATTACAGTAAAAACTCACTGTTGAATAAGCGCGGCTTAGGATAAACTAAACTTGAACATTATTTTTTTTACTAAAGTCATTTCAAGTATTTACGAAACTACGTTCTCTACATAATTATTACCGCAGCCAAATCACTGAGTTAGTCGGTACCGCAAAATACGTGAAATGGAAAATGGAAACGTATACGTGCAAATTTAAATACGTAGAGAACGCAGTTTTTGTGTTTTAAGTTGAAATATGTTATCATAATTATAAGTGATAAGATATACACCTATCATTAGCTAGTGTAACAATCTCTAATTTCAGGTTCATATTTATTTATTGACTCTGTGGCAATGGGGTCAGTATTTTGGGAACTATTCTCATTGTAAGCGACTTATTAGATTACGTAACAAATTTTTTGTTGTAATTTTGCCTTTTTCTATGGTTGACAAGCTGTGTGTTTGACCACAGCTCACCTGATGTTAAATGACGGTGTAGTCGAATATAGTAAAGCACACCTAGCCTGGAATGGAACAGACTCTCAAGTGAGGCTGCAGGAACACACCGTTAGGTGCTTGACAGCAGATTTTCAACTTAAAGGTGGTAGCTATCCAGCCGAGTACTAGAAACCACCCTACAACCATGCTATGGTTTCCTCACGATATTTTCCTTCATCGGCACATCAATCTCATTGTTGCTCACGCATGCTATTTACTTTTTATTGTGGCAAGTTAAAATTGACAAGTATTTTAAGTAATAAAATATCCAAAAATATTTTTTTATTTATTTTTCTAATTTCTTGCTGTTATAGCAACATGTATATGTATACCTCAAATAACAACATGTTCTTTTGTATGGAACTGCTAGAATATTAAATAAGGACAACTATCGAGTCTCTTAATATAATGAGCTCCGGGCAGAGTTGCCCTGGACTTTGTTTTGATATTTAAAGTTCTGTGTATCGCGGCAATGGTCATGGGATGAATGTTATCTCTTACCACCAGGAGAACAAACAAAATAGCATAGCAGTTCTCAAGTTACATAATTATGTGTTTCTAAACGGACATCATTTGGTTTTTATTTAAATAGATTATAGTTGCGACCCAGTTAATGCGTTCATACTAGATATAGTTTCATCAATATTAATGGTCGGTCTAGCTGTGCCTTACATTATAATCTATGGATTTAATCGTAATAATCGTTTTGAATAATTTAGCGTTGAGTGCAAGCTTCATTTAATTTTTCTATTTTTAATAGCTTTTATTAGCTTGACATACAATGGAACGATATCTTTCAAGTTAATTTTTTAACTACTTAAAAACGTTAAATTAAATTGAAATTTGACACACGTGAGCTAATGACAATGACTAATTAATGAGTGTTACTTTTGAACTATAATATATTCCCATTCCCTTTTGTTACCTTTCGTTTAGTTCTATCACTGATTCATTGTTTATCAAGTCAGATATATTTTTACCTTTATTGCTTAAATCCGTCATCTGTATCTGAATACGCCTTTTCTATTTTCTTTTTCCATTAACGACAAGACAAGAATAACTGATAGACGGAGTACACTTATGAAGATAATATATCTATCTTTTGGGACTTTGATCTATGAATCTTTGTATAGTCTACGCGAATAAAACCTGAAACTAGGCAACATAATCTTTTTATTTTTAATAAGCTCGTTGTTTTGCGACGATGTTCTATATTGTTCTACAATTAATTATTTTTAAAACTAAGTTTACAATGTCAGGTAAAAAAAAATCAGATGAGGTGCGAAGCTAATAAATATATTTTTTTTTTTATTAACATTAAATATTATTTTCTTTGGTTTTTTTTTGTAACTTTAACATTTTGTGCTGTTTTTTTTTAACTAACATTTCAATTGTATTTTTCTGTTTTACGAATAAATTGGAAATTTGTATCTGGACTGGATCTGAATTTAATGAATTATTTTTTTGATTTATTATTATGTCTAGTATCCATGTATAATTGTACATAGGTACGTACGTAGAATAATACTAGCCATCCGATGACGATGTATGACCATAGAGAAAGAAGAAATAGAAAAAACTAATTAAAATAACGATAAGAATAAAATAATCCTCTAATAGTAAGAGATAACGCTTGTCAATGACCACGCACCATCAACGACGCAAAATCAAAAGAATAAAATAATTTTAAGATCATCGTCAAATATTTAATAGCTAAACCGAGAAAGGGTGTCCCGTTTCAATTTTAATGGATTTGCTCGTGGTCGTTTTGTGTCTCGCGAAAAAAGAACGCAACCGTTGTCGTTATTTTTTTTTACGGAAAGTTTAGTTTTTTCTCATTCTTCATATTTTTTTTTAATCCAAACCGTAAAGAAATAGTCTTTTAGGACAAGCCATTCTCAAAAGATGTGATTACCAACCAACTACTTAAAACGAATATTTATTTTCATTTCATTTAATGATATTAGTGTAATAGTAACATGCGGAATAGAATAAAGAACTTGAAAGTCTATTCCCGTATCAGGCTAGGTATGTTTACAATCTTCGATTTCACCATCACCTCAGTTACTGTTGTGGTCAAATAATAACATTTCGCATTCATCAAAGTTACATTAAAATCAAACGCTGATTGCACCCCTTTTCTCTTAACTAAGTTACGACGTGTAACGTTGGGTAAGCTTGTTTACAAAGCCAGTTAATAAAAGAGTAGTAAAGGCTCTTTTTACCTCGCTCGTGTTGACTACTTGCCGAACTTTAAGTGGCAAAACTAGCTATTCCCACTCTCGTGAGCTCCACTGCTGGCTATATCGTTTCCAGTGCCACTCAAAACTTTAAATTGCGCCACTCCGTTTGTCACAAACAAAAACACTAATCTTGCTGATTTGACGTCATAGTAAAAAAACGACGCAAATATTTTATTGTAATAGCTGCAAAGTAGCGATGATACTCGTAGCTTAGTGGAACTTGAGCTGCCGGTAAAGGAAAGCATCGCGAGGAAACCATGGCGTGGTATTTTCTAGTATTCGGTTGCCTAGGTACTACTCACAAGTTAAAAATCAGCTGCCAAGCACCTAACTGTGTGTTGACAGCCTCACTTGAGAGTCAGTTCTATTCCAGTCACGTAAAATCAGGTGAGCTGTAGTGAAAGACCAAGCTTGCTTGTTACAAAAAAAGTACGCCTACTAACTCTATCTTTCCTAATTTATAGATTTGGTTATTATACAGGTGTATAACAATAAAATAAGAGCGCCTTAGATAATTATCTAGGTATATATGTAACATTTATAATGTTGATATGACTTAATGAGATTCAATACTTTACGATTAAAACCACGACCATTTTAAAATAAAACACTCAAAGAAGTTGTGAAAAATAACATGGACACAATTTTTCCGTGACGTTTTCCCGTAAAATTTTAATTAAAATGACAAACACAATAAATAAATTAACATTTGTTATGATTTCTAGTACAATTGTACATACCTATATTAGCGTAATTAACTTAATCCTGCCTATCTATCTTTTTATATGTTACTTATAATTTGAAACCACATAACTATATGCTTGTTAGGAAATACATTGTATATAATATTTTACGGCTAACCCTAAAATTAATTAATATTGATACTTAAATGTGTTTTCTTTTCCGTTATAGAATTTTATTTTCTTGAATACAACCTAAATTATTTTCTGTAAAGCACTGTTCAAAAGAATAGAAAAGTAATTAAAGAGACGAAAAGAAACGACATTAATTAACTCGGTTCTGTCAACCCTAATTTCAACCGAGCTCCTTTTCAAATTAGAAGACAACAGATGTATTACTTCAACAATCTTTTTTTTAAACCTTCTGTCATTAATAACTGAACCAAGTCTGTACAAAGCCTTATCTAAACCTTAACCCTAAGTATTGACAGGGACACGAAAAAATCATATCACTATTTTGTAATATTCTTACAAATTTTGTATTTTTTCGAGTGTTTCATATTTAAATGCGATGGGGTTTTAAACAAAGGTTTAAAAATAGTAGGGTTTTAATTAAAAAAATGTTGGTGAACTATAAGCACAAGTGTAAGTAAGTAATATAACAAAACGTATTTTCGTGTTGCTTCCGAAAATTAAGCTTGAAATACTATAAAATATTAGAGTCAGGCAGAACATACAAAGTGTGATGCCAAAAAAGAAGAAAAAACTTTAACGATACGATAGAAATTATGTAATAGCTCTGTAATCAAGCTCTTATTTAAATTGAATTTAAAAAAAAACACAGGCAAAGTCACGACTTTAATTGTATTTCAAAGACAATTTTTTTGATACACATTAAAAAAGCTAAACTTGCGTTAGTAAATTAATATAACATGTTTATTATAAAATGAAATTAAATTGACGCAAAACTATTTTTTCATATCTTCGGTGTTGAGAATCGGCCATATTTTACTCTATGTTAGTTTTTCACAAAGCCAACAAATTCTCCGACCAAATAACCATCGATCAATGTTACTAATTCAGAAACTACCGACTCTTTGTGTTTATTTAGCAGAACTGACGTTTCTGTAATTACCTTAATTAGTACAATATAGTGCACAATGTGCTAATCTTTAACTCTTATTTTGCTACAAAGACAAAAAGTGTATTGTAGTAGTTCCAAAGCAAAACAAAAGCAGTATTAGTACGATCATATCAAATTTGGTTACGCAGTAAAGACAAGACTCCCTTAAACCTACAGCAAGGTTGCAAATCTTAGGCACTGTACTGTCTCCCATGCCTGCCTACCTTTGCATGCTAAGAGGTTTTTATCTAATGTATCGCTAATGTCCGAACGAGACGCTCTCCTGATAGTAAGAGATAACACCTGTCCATGCCCATTGCAGCGATATACAAAACTTTGAGTAGCAAAGCAAAGTCGTCGCTGCTTTGATGCTCATTACTTTGAGACTTTAATGGTTAGTCTCAACAGCTCAGTAATTTCGCTAGCTGCAGTACCTTTCAAACCGGAACACAATAATGTTTACACGCTACTGCTTGGCGGCAGAATATCTGGTACTGCGGTGGTACCTAGACGGCTTACTGCTAAGGAAATCTACCACCAAGTAAAAGTTTCGTTTTAACCTGACTAGCATGGTCCTGCTTACTCGGAATAGGAGATGCTCTATTGTTTTATTATACGCATATATTTTAGCAAACGAATATTATTCAAAAGCCTAACAATGAACATTTAGAAAATATAGCTCCAGAAAGTGATGAACAATCCAATGAAGTTCTTCATTCTTCAGTTTTTTTTATACATTTTAGTAGCATAAAACTGCGCATAAATTTCGTACGATTCACCCTACAGATCACAGTCAGTGATACAATTATGTATATGATAATGACAAGGTGACCTTAGACGGCGACGGGTTGAGTTAGCCTGAATAATATAGACACAAAGTTTGGTTAGATAAGATTTAGGGTTAACGCGGAAAAATAATTTTCCAAAACTTGTGTTTTAAGTGTTTATTTCTAAAAATAATGGTGTTATATTTCACTTGTGTGAAAAAATGAAATAATGTGGTGGTTCTTGTTTTTTTTTTAATTTAATATTAGTCTTGCGTATGACCGCCATCTTGCGTGATGTTAAGCAAATCTTTGCTTAACATCACGCAAGATTGTGGTTTACGATGGAACACGCTTATGTACCTAGAAAAAACTGATTCACTTGCGATTTTCGTGTTGATTCTGAAACTCCATCGAAGTTACTTTACTAGATTATGACTGGACTTGACTATGTCTTATTTTCGTGAATTTGACTGTGACTCAAACTCATTTCACTTCATCTACACTTATATTATAAACAGGAAAGATTTGTATTTTTGTATGTTTGTAACGACTAAACTCAAAAACTACTACACCGATTTCAAAAATTCTTTCACCGTTGGGAAGTTACAATATCCCCTGGTGGCATAGGCTACTTTGTATCCCTATATTCCTAAAATACTAAACTACTTGAAATTATTGAAATACTTGTCCATGTATTGTGCATTTGTGTGACGCCAAGAACAAAGAAAAAAGAAATAGAACGTTGTTAGTACTGTATTAATAATTATTCAAGTGAGTCAGCTGTACCTATATTCGGTTTCAAGCGGCGGCAGGTTGAGCCAGCATTAATAAAACAGACCCTAAGCGACTGTTCCAAAAATACAGTAGGTAGGAGTGTGTGAGTTATTGACACTTCTCAATACTCACAGGATTATTGAAGTGGCAGACCGTCTTAACCGCAGCGCAGACAACGCTTGGGTAGACATGTACTTGAGTTGAACAACTTTGCAAATGTAACCTAGGACTGCGAACTATCTCCGACTTAGTCCTAAAGGCTAATTTGCGTGCACGTACTTACATGCATGCTTTTAATGTACAATTTCGTTTGGAGTTAATATTAAAAGTGTGTTTTGTGGCAGTAGATTCTAAAGGACAGGCCATATACATTTTGGAGGGCATTTCACTCAGCGCTATCTAATCTCAAGCTAAGTAAAGTTTTCACATGAAACAGGACTGATAGAACATTCATTTATAACCTGATACGAGTATATATGGAACACCTAGATATAGAATAAACAAGTAATGTTTAAAACACAAATGCTTGTTTTGGTTTGGAATTGAACCTATGCCCTACAACTCAAGTAGAACTACCACCAATTGAGCGAACAGGGCCGTTTACGACTCTTTCCGTTATTCATAATATTTTGAATTTGTTGTTTTATTTCATTAGAGCGATAAAAAATATGTGCATATTAAAAAAAAAGAACACATAAAAGCTTGTAAGCTTGCGACACAAACCTTATCGCTAAATATCTCTTCCAGGTAATACATTTCTAGCAATATTGTTATAAATAAGTCATATTAAAAAAAATACACATTAATTTATATTTATTTTACTTTTTTATAAATTACCAGCTGCGCCCCGCGGTGTAACCCGCTACATGTTTTCGGGATAAAAAGTAGCCTGTGTTCTAATCCAAGGTCTCAGCTACCTCCACACCAAATTTCATCCAAATCCGTTTAGCAGTTTTTGCGTGAAAGAGTAACAAACATCCATCCATATATCCAAACTTTCACATTTATAAATAGTATTAGTGGGTATTTTTTTCTGGAAGTCGTTTTTTTATAGTACTTACTTAGAACAAACGGGATCGGAGGGAAGTCAGTTAAAAAGTAGAGCAAGTTTTACAAAATCTCTGTTTGTCCTAAATATATATAAAACAAGCCCGCAAGACCTTCTGTTTGTTATTTATCTTTTCACGCCTTCACAGTTTTACCAATCGTGACAACATCCAATAAACTAGTGTTGATCTAATCCGAAGATAAATATATCTACCTATTAATTGTTATTTCGCAAAACTTGGGCAAATGTACGAGTCGATATACTACGATAGAAAATAACACTTATGTAGGTAAAAACTTGTGCTTATTTTAAGTATTAGTATCAGTGTTATTAGAAGTGTTTTTTTAGTTTTAGATTTTTTTTTACGGTTATCAGGCTAGGTTTTTGATCACAGATCACCTGATGTTAAGTGAAGGTGTGGTCGAAGATGGTAAAGCACACCTAGCCTGGAATGGAAATTTATGTTAAATTTTAGTTTTGGCTACATAGCAGTTTATGTTATATTAAAATTACTTATTAGTCTCAACTAGGCTAGATTGTAATAACAATGAAGTATCTAACAACAAACAGATACATCATTAGAAGGAGAAAAAAATAATTAATTTTAGATATTAAGTTTTTAAAAATTGTCGTAAAGTTAGTTAAATTTTAATTGAAATCCTCATCACTGTTGTAACCGAAACGATTGGTAAGCGGAAACGACAATCTAGTAAATAACTAAATTTTGAAATTCCATTTATTATTATAATTCTTACATCTGTCCCCGCGCCGGCGCGCGGTGTGGGCTTGGGGCTCTTAAACTTAGATTAGATAACTTAAGTGAAAACTTTTTAGGCTTTTGTATGTAAACTTATCACCTATTTATTTTCAAAATTAGCAGCTGTTTGTTTTACATGTAAAATATAATAAAATAACAGTTTTTGGTGGGTCTAGACCTAACCGTTTAAGGCTGTCAAAGTAGCTGACCTAAACAATATGTTAGCAAAATTTAAACATTTTATAGCAAAGCTAAATATTATGTTTTAACTATTGATTGTTTTAACTCGTATTTATGACGGGAATGCGATCTCGTTAAATTATCTGGATTGAAACTAAAGTTATACATACAGTACTTATAAAAAAAGTCTTGAAAAACATAATAATCAGTGATTATTATACATTAGAGCCAGTTTCATTCCAGGCTGTGTTTACGATCTTCAGCCACACCGTCACTTAACATCAGGTGAGCTATAGTCTGTGAGTATAGATAAATTTTAACGTTTCAAATACAGAAGTTATTTTATAACACCTCATGAATTATCACTAGAATTCATCAGGGCAGAAGTCCTCTGTTACCTCATAAATTATACACGCACATACAATATGAATACGGTCGTATATCCTCTTGAAGATTTCTCTACCAACTGACACCTGTTACTTAAACCTGGACTCTACATTCCTAACATTAAGAGTTCAAAATGCAGTAGCATAGTTTAATACGGACTGCGGTATTACTGTAAGATAAGCAGCAATAATAGCAAAATATGAAACATAAGTTACCTTCCGTAGCTTAGGCACAATTTTTGTTTTATTTAAACACTCGTAAGACGCAAGTAATAAAGTTTATTTTACTAATTATTATTTTTTAAGCGGTGTGTTATTTTTTGGTGTTTAGTACCTTTAAACGAATAAAAGAAACCCTTATAAGAAGTCACCGTTATCCATCTGTCTATCTACTTGCCGATCTGTCAGTCTGTCTGTTTGCCAAAACAAAATAAACCAAAACTTTTGGGATACGTTGACACCTAAAAGTGAAATTTGGCATGAAAAACTTATTGATTTTAATGGGAAATGTTTGAAATTTATAAGTTTGTTATTATTCTAAAAGGAAACTTTTAATGCGGTTTATTATAACTTACATATGCGACTGGATAAATAAGCGTGGTATGTGATATCGAATTATATCTAAGGATCTAATCTATCGAACTATATCAGTCACCACGTCATTCCTGCTTTAATCTTTCGATAGAGCAATGTTAGAGGCCTTTAAAAAATATTCAACACTTGATTCCCGTGACAGATGATACAAATTTACATAAACATTTGTAAGGAACCCTCGGAAATAAATAAGACTTGCACTTGTTCGATTTTTTTTACTTAAAAGTCATAACTTAACCCACTTTTTACAACGTATACAAATAATTTTGTTATGTCGTTTTTAACTAATTGGTTCATCATCATCATCTCAGCCATTGGACGTCCATTGTTGGACATAGTCCTCCCCAAAGTCTTCATTAGGTAATCTGTCCAGCTTACGGACGTCTTACGCTGCGCTTGCCGGTCCGTGGTTCCTACTCCAGAACTTTGAAGCCCTATCGGCATCGGTTCTGCGAGCTATGTGCCCACTGCCATTTTACGATGCTAATTCGCTGGTTTATGTCACTTACTTTAGTTCGTCTACGGATCTCCTCATTTCGGATTCGATTTCATAGAGAAACCTCGAGCATAGCCACCTTCTCATAGCTTGTTGAGCTTACTAATAAGGCCCATAGTTAACGACCAACTTAAAAACTTTTAAACTTTCGCGATTTGATCACATAATTATGTTTATCACTGGTACTTAATTACACAAATTACTATGAAACTAGTTTTGTTTATTTACCGCAACGTTTTGGTCATGTTGCAATTAGCTGTGGTCACGAGGTGACTGTATACAATTAGTACAATTACAATTGGTGGTATTAATACAGTACATACATACTATAATATCCCTAGTTATGTTTATCACCGGGACTTACTAATTCGCACATCTATACTGTTATAAAGAGAAAAGATTTGTTTGTTTGTGTTGAATAGACTCCGAAACTACTGGACCGATTTCAGAAATTATTTCACCGTTGGAAAGCTACTCTATCTCCTGGTGACATAGGCTACTTTTTAACTCTGTACTCCCACGGGAACGGGAACGCGGGTGAAACCGCGAGACGCCCGCTAGTTTTGAATAAAAAAGAACTCATACATTTTTACATAACCTAACTGGATACTAACATCTAGTATTCCACCACTTGGAGTCATCCCAACATGACATGTGGCACGCCTATAAAGATGATTTATCTCTTGTAATATTTGTTTTTGGTGGCATTATCTCAAGTCTGCACTCGTATAACCTTAACAGCTATAATGTTGCGTTACACGCGTGTTATTGTTACTCATATTTTACTGTTTTCGTGTATTCTATTATCATTTTAATACGACAAGATTTATCTTTAATGGTTTCTAAATCTCTTTGGCTTTCTAACTGATCTGAAAGAAGTAGTCCTGTGTACATTTTAAAAAAGCTGGTTTGGTATTCTAATTATTTTGTGTGTGTTTTGTTTTTTCTTTATGTGGCAATGTATTTCATATTTTCAAATATATCATCACAAAATCATTATTTCTCAGTCAAATCTAGTCCATTAATAGTCGATAATATCGATGATATTTTCGTTTACTCCGCTGTCTCATTGGAGCAGAGCGTTTAGTTGGCTAAGGGTCACGGAGTCGATTTTTTTTTAATTGTAAATTTGCATATTGTTTTGATGAAAAGTTCGGTGGGCTAATCAGCCGTTTTTAAATCAGTTTATCGTGACAGATATTAAAAAACATCTGACACTTAATATTTCATACACATCTTTATACATGCGTAATATTCAAAGAAGAATCAGATAACCTCACGGGCGTACCCTTAGTTAGCCAGAATTAGGGTCTGGGTTAACGGAGTAAAAATAATAAGCTTGTTGATAGGAATCTCCATTTATCATATCCCCGGCCATATAATTCTGCTGTTGACAGAGGAAACTGGCATGGTTAGATATGCCTTTCATATATCTACTAAAAATAGAAATTATCCCAAATAAGGTAATTTACCTCTATGAAGGATCAGAATCAGAATAAGTTTTATTGTATCACTGTGTACAAAGATGTTACAAAATTATAAGTACCAACAGCGATATCCAACACGGATTTACAACATTATAAAACACTATTTTAATTATATTTATGATGCTACATACAATAAATATTGTATGAACTATACTACCCTAAAATATTTTTCTAAATATTATACAGTCATAAATTCAATGGCACAAATGGGAATAAACAATAAAATTTCAAACTTAAAAATTATCATTAAAATATTCTTTTAGGTCATAAAATATTTTAGAAATTAGCCAGTCTTTCAAGTTGCGTTTGAATTTGAAACCACTTAATTTTTTAAGGATTTATTTTGATATGTGGTATGGCAGCAGTTAATCAAAAGTGATAGATAAACTTAAGATGTACTAAACTTAAGATGTTATTGTGTACAAATAGCCACAAGCCTAAGTCACAGGCCCTGAAATCACAATAGAAAATCTATCGTCTCATCAATAAATAATTTTTATTGAACGCGCTAACCACTGCTACTAGATTAATTTAAACAGTGAATTGTAGAGAAATTTTTTTTAGTGCTAGGATTCCAACTTTTATTTTGTAAATTATTTTAACAATTACGAATTTTCAAAGAGGATTTGTACGTTTACTCGTTGAAATACATTTAATGAATCTGAAGAAATTTCGTGAATCTAATGCGTATTTAATGAAAGAAACACCATAATTAGCCATTTAAAAATATATAGCTTTTTAATCTCTTTGTTTAATAAATTATTCTATTGTTCAGTGCTACGAAAATGTCATCCATTAAGTCTGTCCAAGCAAGTTATTTGTTTAACATACAATAGCTCGCTTCAACTGTTCCCGGATTTTGCATAGAATATGTAAAATTATCTTGACATCGTATTCTGCTACGCACAGACTAATTTAATTCCTGATAATCTCGTAAGTTATTATTCAGAAGGAGAACGTTTACATACTTGCAAATTAGGATAACAATGTTGCCGAGTTATACATAAAGTTTAGTGAGTTAATATGTTTCAAGAATAAGGTACTTCTAGGTGCTATATGGTTGAAATGTGGCAACTTTAAAAAAATATCGAGGCATCGAGGGGCATTACACACAGCGCCATCTAGTCTCAAAACTAAGCAAAGCTTGTACTATGGGAACCAGATGACCAAAATAATACAATTTTATTTTTTGTAAATACTATATTTATAGCAGGACCCAGACTCATACAAATGTTTGTCCTGGGTGGGAATTGAACTCACGCCCCACAGCTCAGGAAGCAAAACTACTAACAAGTGAGCTAACAAAGCAGTCAATAATAATTTGTGCAGGTATAATGTTACAGTGGAAACTAACGTATTTTGACACGTTTTACTTTTGCGGGATTACTTACGTTTTATATATCGGATACTACGACTATAAATTTGGCTGGTGATAAGATAAGTGATCCAGTGGCCTTTTTCATGGAGACAAAGCTGAGTACAACGCGCGCGCGGCGCCGTCTTGCTTCTTGTGAAGGCAGCGGCTAGTGCGCGGGCACGGGGATAGGAATGGGTAGTGCACGGATGTGTGTGTGGGTAGTGCAAAGCAAGACAAAGCTACGCGCGTGTTACACTCTGTACTCAACTTTATCTCCATGAAAAATACCACCGGATGTGGCCGAAATTATTGTTGGAGTATCCGATATAATTAAACGTGAGTAATTCTGCGTAAATAAAACAAAACAGGTATAATGTCACGTAGAAAATGAGTGGAGACTTCTTGGTTCAATTTTACTTGGTATAATAGAACTACTACATACTAACATTAATATTTAGGTTTAACTTAAGGCTTTAACATAGTTAATATTTGACAAGTAAAAATGGCACGATCAAAGAATCTTTACTAATTTTTACCCATAATTATATCAGTTCAGGGATAAACAACTTGCACACAAATTGAGTTGTCGACTTCTGGAAACATGTTGAAACGTAAGAAATAAAGTAATAAAATATTATTTACCAGAGACGGAGAAACTTATTGTGAACATCGGAATCCATTATGTGATAAAAATCTTTATTGCCGTATAGGGTATTCCTTTAGTAGTTAATATCAAATCTATTTTTTATAGGACCGCTGCTATACATGATATCTTGAATATTATATAAATGTGGACGAAATTTCTTAGCGTGCTACGTTGTACAGCTGCTGGTTTCATCGCGATGCATGGACGTTATACTATACCTATACTATACAGGTGCTCTGTGCTGTGTACTCTAAGCATTATAATTATGCACTATAAATTACAACCTAAGGTTTTCATACCTATTTATTTTTTCATTCTTTCCCATTCAGATAAATTATATAAAAGGATAAATTCGGTGTGTAAAGAAAAAAAAAATTTGTATTTTTTGTATTGTATGTGATTTGAGAAGTCTTTTTTCGTTTAAAGATAAATAAACAACACATTTCTAAAGATAAAATCTAGTAAATTTGACTTGAAGCAAAATTAATTATTTTACATGTGAATCGATAAGTTACTGTTGTTTAAAGATAAACTACACATTTCTAAAGATACAATCTAATAAATTTGATTTGAAGTAGAATGAATTCTAATATCGAACACTGCTGACGTAACTTTACATCTCTGACGTGAAATTAAGCCAAACTTTAGAACAAGGGCCCAATCAGGTTGAAAACAAATTGCCTTCCAATGCTAATGTATTCTAGAGGTCGGTTCCCGCCAAAAAGTCAACAGTATTAAAACGTGCTGTGCAAAACAAATATTTTATTTCATTCGGCGTTCAAATAGACGTAAATTTTGATACACTTTCCTTCTTAGGGCTTTTGTAAACAGGCGGAATAACAAATTTAACGCCGTCCGTAGAAGAGGGTATTTGATGTAAATCTTGGTTTTCATAATTTATAACCCCTTAACGTTGACTGGATTTTGTTTAAGAGTTCAATTTGTGAATTGAGGTCAATGGAAGGTAATATATCACAACTTAAGTCAACTTAAACTGTAATTCGTCTAGTTCTATATATCTATGAGTACATATGAGTACATTCTTGTCTAATGGATATACTGACTGGCCTTGTTGCTTTAGCATTAAGTCTTCCTTTTGTACATGTTATTTTGTAAGTGTGCAATAAAGAATTAAATAAATAATATTATAAAGGCGAAAGTTTGTGAGTGTGTATGTTGTTTACTTCTTCATTCTCAAACGGCTGGGACAATTTTGATTTAATTTGCTATGGAAGTAGCTGACGCTCTGGATTAACACATAAGCAAATTTAAAATGTAGTGTTAACGTGGGAACAGCGGGTAACACCGCGGGGTATAGCTACTATAGTATATATTTTTACTGTCGACATGTTAAGTGTTTGAACAAGCGCACCTGATGTTAAATGACGGTGTGGTCGAAATGGTTAAACACACCTAGCCTAGAATTAAACTAGCTCAGCCGGAACACAACGTTAGGTGCTTGGCGGCAGATTCTTCACTTGATGGTGGTAGTTATATAGCCGAGTACTAGAAAATACTCTACCACCATGCTATTCCATTTTTAATACCGAATCTTTATATATTGTTACGTTTTTGTGGCAATGATAGCTCAGTGGTTTGCGCGGTCGGTTCACACGCCGAAGGGCGTAGGTTCAAACCCCAACAATGAGCTTGACCTGCAGGAATCCTAAAGAAACCTGAAAGAAAACATAGCATAGTGGGAGGGTACTTTCTAGTACTCGGCTGGCCAGTTACCACCTTCAAGTTAAAGATCGTGAATAAAAATCAGCTACTCCTTGTAAAAAGTATGTTGATACCAAATAAATGACAGCCGAATTTAGTTTCGCGATTTTAAAATTTTATTTTATGAAGAGTAGGTACAATGACTCTTTCGGCTTTGTACCCCAAGATTATATAACCTAGTATTTTACTATAATACTTTTAAGAAAATCAATAAAACGCTATTTAAAAAACCAATTTCATAACACAATATTTTGACTCATAAAATCCAAGGTATTGCAGCTTTGGCACGCATTTTTGAAGGCATTAGATTATTTATTTGTCTCGACAACCTTGTAATTTTGCTACACTACCTTTCAAACCGTAGCACGGTTACGTATTTACGCTGCTTGGGAGCACAATATTTGACACTGCAGTAGTACAACCTACACATTCACTTGTTAAAGAGATCTAATACAAAGTAAAACCTCTTTCCCCCTGACAAACTGAAAATGACTCAAATTTAATTTAGTCAGACGAAAATACCTACATCGTAACCGCAAGCCTCAAAGTTTGGGGCAGCGGCGGAAGCATGTCTTATTCACAAACATGTACGAACCAATTACAAGGCCTTTAATTTTATATTACCATACATATCTGAGGCAGGTAATCTAAGTTTGGAAAGCATATTTCATTGTAGAGTGTAGACGGGTTACTTTGCGTGGGAGTTCGAAACAATTATCTGTGAATATTTTTAGTATGTTTTTTCTTTATTTTTGGCATCACACTATGTAAATTCTCGCATATGTTTCTGTGTTTTAAAGTTCAATTAAGTAAAATAAATCTTTAGCTAATTTTTTAGGGCATGGACTAGATTTGGTCGTGACATTGACGGTATCTGATGTTTATTTCACTTGATTTTATGAGGAGACATTTTAAAATAGGAAACCCAAGTAGATTTCCTCAACTTAACTAATTTCCTAAACTTAACTAATTTCCTAAAATTAACTAATTTCTTTTGGTAATAGGCTATGATGGTGGTCAAACGTGAGTCTGTTGTTTTTGTTTTGTTACTTGTAGGTTGATATTTTGTGAGGAGTTATTTACATAGTAGTTTGTTTGTTTGATTTTTTTATTTCATTTTGTTATATTTGTTGTTTGTAATTTGTTATGTTTGTTTTGTGTGACCGACAAGGGCTCACCGGAAGACCAGCGCTGGTCATAACCAATTAGTATGACCAGTATTATGCTGACGTAAGCTCCTATTTTGTAACAACTTGTTGTTATTTTCGTTGTGTTCTGTGTTACAAAATAAAATTATTTTCTTTCTTTCTAAAGTGCGATGCCAAAAACTTATAAAAAAAAGATAGATCTATTATCCTGTAATCATTATTTTTTGAGTTACGGCGGGAACGCGGGAAGAGTCGTATCGCCCCGTTGTATTTTTTTCCAAAACTAGTGTTTTGTAGAGTGTTTATGCATAAAAATGGTGGTATTTTATTCATAAAGCGCCGAATCACAAGCGCGAGTGCAGGAAAATGATATAATGTGGTGAAATATGACTTTTCGTGTTGCTTCTAAAACTCCATCGAAGCTTTATAGTAAAGTCACCATTACTTTACTAAAGCATGACAAGACTTGACTGACACGGACTGTACTTGACCAAGACTGGACTTTGACCGTAACATTAGCTACGAAGACACTTATTTGACTTTTGAAACTTGAAAATATAAAAATACTTGACACTGGCAAATGCTAAAACGCGACGCCAAAACAAAAAAAATAATCATTTTTTTGTAGTTATTAGAAATTTACTATGATGTACGTAATTTAACTTCAAAAGAATGAATAAATCTAGTTCATGTATTATTCAGATCTCTACTCAGTGTTTCGGGTTTCTAAAGTATATTATCTACCTGTGTATGAAAATAAATTGAAGTACCGTTCAATCTTCGATGTTATTATGAAAGTCGTGTTTGTAAGTACGCACTTAACCTTAGCTACGTTTAGCTTTTGATATTTATTGATTCTCGTTTTATTTTCGAGGTCGAGTAAAGAATGATGCACGATATACATTTCAAATATAACATACTTTATTTGTATACCCGTTGTATGTATAGTATTATAGATTGTATTCTATCTCTCTCCTCAAGCTCATCATCGTAATCTGAATTGTAACTCGCTTACTAGTAACTTGACTAGATTGGTAGGATCTATTTGTTGCAACACCTTAACATAGTTTTCAAATTTAGTTAATCGACCCTTAAATGTTCCCCGCTGATGTATTAATAGTTTTTAGTCCTCGTCCATTGTTGACAAGTATTTTCACCCGTGGTAGCAAATAACAAAATAGAATTGTATAGACAGAAATAAAAAAGGTAGGTGGTACTTGCGGTTTGCAAATCCGTCGTCAATTAGCCGTAGCAGCAGCAAAGTAGGAAGCACAGCCTTAGACCCAGCAGGACGGCAGGTAGCTACGGGTGCACACAGGCCTCATTCACATCCTAGGCAGCTCAGCGTAACGCAGCGAAATGCACACAATATGCTGAAATGCACGGGGAATTTATATGAAATAAAGCAATTTTATATTCCTTTACGCTCGGGAAACACTCAAATAAGACAAATGAAGAACTGAAATAAAATCGACTTCGTGTGAACTTAGGTACTGAAACTTGACTTTGATGAAATTGCATGTAATCTTTCGAAAAAGTGAATATTTTAACTTATATTTAAAAGTCAAAGTGAGACTCTTATTTAGAATATAATAAAAATGCGCATGAGCACTCGGGATTGTAAATGGAATGGAAATATTTGAAATGAAATAGCGACACGCTGACATGTGAAATAAATGATTTGCTTTGCAAGCTGTAGCAAAATGCGTGGTAAGATACACAAGATATTTGTATGCAACTTGGGGTTTATCGAAACTGTGTGGTATAACCCGAATAAGCTTGTAATAGAAAGAATAAATGGAATTTTCACACCCGAAAGGCAAAATGGCGTCACAGCAATCCTTTTCACCGCGTGGCTGGCGCGTACAGCGCAAACAGGTCGAAAAATTGGCTTCTTCTTCTTCTTACTTGCAAGTAGGTTTTTGTATATTGTAAACTTAACTACTTCAGAGGCGGGGAAGAAACATAGAACACTGTTATATTCAGAAGTTACATTTATATTATTAATTTTACAACGATACATGAAATCATAAATAGCTTTAATTGGTCAGTCATATTGAAATTAAACCGCAAATCAACAAAGATGGATTCCTACTGAGGCGCAAATGGCCACAGCCGGCTAGGTCTTCGGCTGGAGGAAAAGTCCAAGAGAATGTAATCACTACGTTTAGCAAAAGTGACCCACGCCCCGGTCGCGCCTCGCTTAAAACGGCACCGAACTGACGTTGCTTCCTTTGCGGAGATCGCATTCCAGGCCACTCGTTACTCACTTCACGCTGTTAACATTAGTGATGCCAACAATATATTGATTTAAATGATTTTATTTCACTGACGCGTACGCACCGGTGTCGCGCATATTTTTATTACATTGACAGTTATACTTTTTTTTATTGAGAGGCGGAAGCAGTGTGTTGCCGCTGTTATATTTTAATTTTGTCTATGATGTGAAGTGCCGGAACCGAACATATGTATTTACAAAAAAAAAAGTATGTATTCTATCAGTTATCTGACTAAACAAGCTCCGCTTAGTTTGGGTTAAGATGGCGCTGTGTGTATAGTCATACGATATTTATTATTTATTTATGTTTGCATTTTATTTGTTACTTCTTTTTTATAACGAAATAGTTGACATGCAATTCATTATTTTCCCATGTCTGAATCGTACGGATCATAAGGCTGTAAGTAACTGTCATATTGTTGCTCCGGTAAATGCACAGGTATAGCTTAATTAAAAAACCAGCCAAGTGCGTATCGGACTAGCGCACAACAACGGTACAGAACCCTAAAAACTAAATGTGTTGACCCGCTTGAGAGCTACGATGTCACAGGCAGATTCACTACTTTGTTAACGTCAGTGGTTCAAAAAAAATTTTTTTTTGTCTACAGGTGAACGGCGAGCGTAATGCGTCTACGCCTGTGATGTATCTAATATGCAGTGGAGCGGCCCCTACTTTGTGTGTCTTGCGTTATGCTGTCTACATACTGCATCTGGTAAGTGATTGAAAACCAGTCTCACACAACATAATATATTTACTAACATACAATCGTTTTTGGACACTCACAGCAGGAATGGTCCGTAAATTCAAAGTCGCTCAGCGAGCTATGGAAAGAGCTATGCTTGGCATCGTATACGAAACGAAGTAATTCGCCAGAGAACTAAATTCATAGACATAGCTCAGCGTATTAGCAAGCTGAAGTGGCAATGGGCTGGACATATCTGTCGCAGAACCGATAACCGCTGGGGTAAACGTGTTCTAGAGTGGAGACTGCGTATTGTCAAACGAAGCGTAGGACGCCTTGAGACTCGATGGAGTGACGATATACGTAGGACAGCTGGCGGTGGATGGAAGCGAAATTCCGAGGATCGGGCTGAGTGGCGTGTCTTGGGAGAGGCCTATGTCCAGCAGTGGACTTCTATAGGCTGATGATGATGATGATGATAAATCGTTTTTCAGAAATCTTTGAATTTTACAAAATACGCAACTTTGTAGCGATGGCAGTTAGGTGGTTAAAAAAAAAACATATTTATTATTGTATTAGTTTTATTGCGATCTCACAAAATGCTAACAATGAGCTGCAAGTGAAGGAAACTACTACTAGTACTACTACTTTGTATGTACAACATCTTGTACTGTATGTATAAATATCTTGAAAATTGTATGTATTGTGGTTGAGTATGGTTTAAGCGACGTTTTATTATGTACCAACATTTTGCCTGTACTCAGCAAATAAACACATTTTGATTTTGATTTTGATTTTGAGCATGGTGGTAAATTGCTTTCTTATATTCAGTATTCAGTTCTAAGCAGCCTCACTTGAGATCCATTCCAAGCCAGAAAGTAGTGTAAGGGAATCGAACCCATACCTTAACTATTTGCGATTTAGCTATCAGAGCAGTTCTTGTTAAAATTCAATAAATATTCTTATAATTAGTGATTAAATGAACTTACCTGTAAGTGAAGTTCTATCATAATTATACGAAGGCTTCGCCCAAAGAGATCAGTAGAATATAGAAATGTACAAAACATACTATAAATCAGAAAATAATTTTATAGCATTACTCTACTTATCCGACAATTGAATCAGGGATCGACCTGCGACTTTAAAAATACAATTGAGGCCCATTTCCTTACTGATCGGCAGAATTTCCGTTGAATTAACTCAATTGAACGGAAATGCGAAGATTATGCACGGAATATTAAATTTTCTTATTTCTGGTCATCATTCATCGTTTTTCCAATATTAGGTAGGTACGTGTGCTATATTTGAAAAATGATTCGCGGAAAGATATTTTGAATTCTAGAAATAAATTTATGCAGAATCATCTGTTTCTAGCCCCAAACTAAGCAAAGCTTGTATTATGGAAACCAAATCACTGATAGAATAGGTACATCATCATCATCAGCCTTTTGTAGTCCACTGCTGAGCACAGGCCTCTCCCAAGACACGCCACTCAGCCCGATCTTCGGCTTTTTGCTTCTATCCACCGCCAGCTGTCTTACGTATATCGTCACTCCATCGAGTCTCAGGGCGTCCGACGCTACGTTTATCAATAGGTGCTTATATACATTTTTTTTGTAAATACCTACTTGTAATTTACATAGCACACCCGGACACATAACAAACATTTATCATCACATAAATGTTTTGTACTGAGTGGGAATCGAACTCACGCCCCACAACTCTTAAAGCAGATATTATAGTAACAGATGAACTAACAGGGCAGTCAATGTCAATATTGAGGCAGCCATAAAATTACTAATGAACCATAATTAACTTAACACGGAAACCCCGTGATATGAAACCAATTAATTATCATTCAAAACTTTACTAAAGCAACGTGAGGCATCTGCGCAAAGCAATGTTTCCAGTTCAAAATTAAACAACTTTCCCTGTATCTATTTAATAAAATATAGAATAAACTTTTGTAATAGATAGATATTTGAATCAGCAATAGCATGCTGCGTAGATGGAGCCCCCTTCGCTGAGACCACGAGGTCACATAACAAAAAAACAAAAATTCACTCAAAAAGAAGCGCCATCTGTTGACTTGACGCTTTACTACTACGAAGTAGCCAACTTAGAGCCAAAACACAGCGAATAGCGCCATCTAGGCCCTTCATATGACACTAGAATACAGTCTTAATTACCACATAGAACTGTTTTTTGTACGGGATAATGTATATTTTACTAGTATACTAACTGTGCTTTGTATTTTAAACACAAACTGAAACACTGGTTTACCGAGCAAACGTTCTATGACATTACTGAATTAATAAAAATATATTGAAAGTAGGTACCTAATTATTTAAATTCATATTATTATATTAACATAAAAACGTTACACGTTTACATGTATGTCATAAAACAAAAGCAAAAGATTATTGTTCTTAGATTTACAGTATTTAGGTTTAACAATAGTTCATTTATTTATTTTTGTTATTTTGTAAAATTGTACGGTTTGACTCCTTTTTTTGGAAAATTTACTTTAAAATGTAATATTTATTAATGAAATACTTTAACTTTGACTTATTACTTTTAACACCCGACGCAAAAATGACAGGGGTCATAAGTTTGACGTGTTTGTCTGTGGCATCGTAGCTCCCGAACGGATGAACCGATTTTGATTTGGTTTTTTTTTTGTTTGAAAGGCATTTTTAGCTCTTTGATGAAAATCGGTCAACGCCACAATATGACGAATTACATTGTCGGGCGTTTTTTAATTTTTTATTTAATTCCTTGTAATTTATTAAAGATTGATTTTGTTTCAACAGAACCGTTAAGCTTCCCCGAAGACTACAGTTCCAATAATGTACGCCGCCGCAGAAGTGAGGAAAAGGACAGCCTCGCGTTATCTAGAGAGATATTCAAGAACATCACGAAGCAACTCAGGGAAAATATCAAGCGCGAGGGCGTGACTGACAGAAACGATCATTTGTTACAGAGTGAGTATCGATCTTCGCTGATGGAAACCCTGTGTGTGCTTACGTAGTCCGTAATATGGAAAACTGAAAGGCTGAGATTATACTATATTTTATATCTGCGTAACAGATGATCTGCCATTACGGTTTCTGAATACTTTATCAATTTAGTATATGTACAGAAAGTACATAAACATTACGTTTTTTTTTATAATCCATCTATAGTTTACAAAATATGTAGCCATTAGTAATTAGAACTTTGCGTTTGCATTTATTGTCAATTTAGATTCTTTCTCGTACTAAATGTTAAAAAAAAGATTTCATTTAAAATAAAATAGGTACATACTTGAAACATACTACAAAATTATGCTCTATTTTTTGCTAAGATTTTGCAATTTTTACTTATCATATTTTATTGACTTCCTTTTATTGTTTTTAGTCTTAATACCACTGACAATTTGACCATCGACTAACCATCGACATCCTCAAAGTAATGAGCGCCAAAGCAGCGATGTCCCGGACTTTGTTTAGCTACTCAAACTTCTGTGTATTGCTGCAGTGGTTATGAACATGCGTTATCTCTTACCATCAGCTGAGCGTACCGGTCGTCTCATTAATCCTACTAATATTATAAATGTGAAAGTTTGGGTGGATGTTTGTTCCTCTTTCACGCAAAAACTACTGAACGGATTTGGATGAAATTTGGTATGGAGCTAGCTGAAATCCTGGATTAAGACATAGGCTACTTTTTATCCCGAAAACATGTAGCGAGTAACTACACGAGGCGCAGCCAGTTTTACATTAAAAAAAAACAATCACGCAGATCAATTGACAGCTTTGCACTTGAATCTCTAGGTTAATAAAGATTTTTGTAACGTAGATTGTTTTTTCAGGCAAGGTCGAGGAGTCACGTCAGTATGTCCCGTACCAGAGTTACCATGACCATCACCACGAGCACCACTGGGGGCCGTATTTCGAAGAGGAGAAGTACACGCAAGTGACAGCACACGTGGGGTCAGAGGCGCTATTGAACTGTCGAGTCGTCATGCTGAAAGATAAAACTGTACGTTGAAAGCACTTTAACTTGTCATCATCGCTTTTTTTCACTTACGTTTAAAAATATTTTTTTATGGTTGACAGGCTAGGTGTTTGACCACAACTCATCTCGTGTTAAGTGACGGTGTGGTCAAAGATGGTCAACATGCCTAGCCTGGAATGGAACTTATGTGAGACTGCATGACCGTTAGATGATTGCCGACAGATTTCCAACTTGAGGGTGGTAGCTACCCAGCCGAGTACTAGAAAGTACCTTACCACCATGGTTTCCTTCACCGGCAGCTCAAGCTAATTGTTGGGGTTTGAACCCACTCCTATCGGCATGCGAACCTACTGCACTAACCACTGAGCAATCATCGCTACATGTTAATCCAGGGTATCAGCTATCTACACAAAAAAAGTATTTCGAGACTCACTAAGAGATATCAGTCGATAAACATACGAATATTCTAATAAATAATAGGTAAGTTCATTCTTTTTAAGACTTAAGATATAATTATATAGAATTGGGTTTAGATATCTGTATTATGCACACTAGTAGTAAGTAGTTTTTTTTTTTACAGAAAACAATTATAAGATTTAAGAATATAAGATTTATGAAAATTAAGTTTAGTTGTTTATTTTGGTATAATACGAGCAAAAATTGTAATAATCGAAGTTTGATACGCGTGTAGTGGCGTAACCGCCATATTTATGTTTAGCGAAATAAAACCATAAGTAACCCGACATAGGGCTGATTATTGACTGCAGTGACAAACATGAAATGGGATATTGAACGACAATAAAATATGAGACAATTCATAAGTATACCAAACACTATTTAGATAACTTTGGTTTGCATTATAGTCAAAACAATCTAACAGCTACCTAAACACAGTATTAAAATATCATATTTAACAACATTAATTTTCTTAATTATTTTTGATAGAATGCTAACTTTGGATCATTTACGATAACTATTTGGATAATCGAGGTCGTTGAACGACAGAAAGACACGACGTAAGAACTTCCCACGCGCAAGATCGAAAATATGGTCACTGTACCAGAAAGCCTATTTCAATGGGTACAATACAATTACATTGTGTAAACAGCTACTATATAAGTAAATTTAAGGTTTAAATAGAACCCTTTTGCTAGCTATATTTAGAATTAAATTACTGTCAAATTTCCTTCTATAATTAATTATACAATCCAAAATCTCAATATAAAATCCTGCCGGGAGAAAATCTACTATATCTATTTGCGCTCAAGGGTGATTTTTAGCTGACTTTGAAAAGAGGGAAAGTTCCATTGCCCCAAAGTGATTATTTTTTTAAATATAGTTAAAGTACAGCTATACTTACATATTATTTTATTTTTTTTATTTATTTTTCATCATTTCTTTTACTATTCAACATTTAGATAGTAGGTAAGTACGTACTTGATAATTATGTATGTACTAGCTGCGCCCCGCGGTGTCACCCGCTACATGTTTTCGGGATAAAAAGTAGCCTATGTGTTTTTTTTATGGTTGACCGGCTAGGTGTTTGACCACAGCTCACCTGATGGTAAGTGATGGTGTTGTCGAAGATGATAAAGCACAACTAGCCTGGAATGGAACTGGCTGGAAGTGAGGCTGCCGGAACACACCGTTGGATACTTAGCAGCAGATTTTCAACTTGAGGGTGGTAGCTAGCCAGCCGAGTACTAGAAAGTACCCTACCACCATGCTATGGTTTCCTCACGATGTTTCCCTTTACCGGCAGCTCAAGCTAATTGTTGGGGTTGAACCCACTCCCTTCGGCATGCGAACCTACCACGCTAACCACTGAGCAATCATCGCTACATGTTAATCCAGGGTATCAGCTACCTCCATACCAAATTTCATCAAAATCAATTCAGGAGTTTTTGCATGAAAGAGTAACAAACTTTTATGTTTAGAATATTAGTAGGATTAGTGAGATTTAATACCGTTGAACATAACATTTTAAATATTCTGTATCATTTCATTCGAGTAGCTTCAAGTTTTCTTCAAAAATATTTTAAGCCACGTCAAATTTTATACAGGTGCACGACCAACATTTCAAATTTAATCTAAACCTAACCTGTCTTCATATTTTAAAAATTCACTCTCGCTTGATACTATGTGTTTATTTTCAATACCTTCTTAAATGAAATTTCCAAGAATTTTCCAGGCGGTAGTTCGAAAAAGCACACGTCTTTTATAAACTACCGCCTTCAGTAGTTCAGAGCAAAGTAATACAGCGAACAATCGTCAATAAATGTCCTTCGGTGCATTTGCCGAGAAAATTGAAAACTCAAATGTAATTCAGCACAAAGAGTAATCCTATATAAAGTATTTCTCTCTTATATCTGGCAACAATCTATTATTTTGTAGCGAGCTTATGGGTAGAGTCTGTATTGTTCTATATTAAAATATCTATCTAATAACAGTGGTATAACTTTCCGCGTTCCCGCCAAAAGTATTTTTTAAATAATGACGTTATTCATCAGCTTCAAAGATAAAAACTTAATTTAAAAAAATTAAATGAATTTTCGTTTATATTGATAATGTTATGAAATTAATTCCTTTGAAATTAGTAAACTAATATTTACATTTCCCTTAAAAAAAACTACAACAGACTAGCTGCGCCCCGTGGTGTTACTCGCTACATGTTTTCGAGATAAACAGTAACCTATGTTCTAATCCAGGGTCTCAGCTACCTCCATACCAAATTTCATCCAAATCCGTTTAGTAGTTTTTGCTTGAAAGAGTAACAAACATCCATACATCCATCTAAATCTTCAAATTTATAATATTAATCGAGGATTGAGTTCAGAAACAATATTAATAAATTATTTTATTTGTATGACAATAGTGTCCAATACATAAGTAATGCATGGAATCTTATGCATTCAATCCAGCTTTACGATATGACAAAACTATTGTAAACATGCGGAAGCTGCAAGGAAGTTTACCTATTTCAAACTTGGTGTTTAAGTTAGTGGTATGGCGGTAAACGGAATAACTTTGAAGGGACTTCACAGCTTTGTGAAAGCTCCGGTGCTATGTTATGTTACGACGTGCTTTGAGATTGTGACAGCGTGTAAATCTAGCTTTGCATCACGCATACCTAATTTAAGTGTCATACTGATTGTACGTGATGGTAAATGTTTACGCTCTTAGCGGGATAAACAAAAACTATAACGAACGTAAAGTATTTGATCATCATCATCATCATCATTAGCCTTTTGTAGTCCACTGCTGGACATAGGCCTCTCCCAAGACACGCCACTCTACCCGATCTTCGGCTTTTCGCTTCCATCCACCGCCAGCTGTTGTACGTAAATCGTCACTTCATCGAGTCTCAGAGCGTCCTACGCTACGTTTGCCAATTCGCGTTTTCCACTTTAGAACACGTGTAGTGTTAGATAGTTCTATAGAAACTTTTTTTTATGGTTGGCAGGCTAGTTGTTTGACCACAGCTCACCTGATGTTAAGTGACGCTGTGGTCGAAGATGGCAAACACATCTAGCCTGGAATGGAACTGGCTCTTAAGTAAGGCTATCGAATACAATGTTAGGTGCTTGGCAACAGATTTTCAACTTGAGTGTGGTAGCTAGCCAACCGAATACTATAAAGTACCCTACTAACATGCTATGGTCCTCACAATGTTTTCTTTCACCGGCAGTTTTAGCTCATTGTAGGGGTTTGAACTGACCGCGCTAACCACTGAGCTATCATCGCTACAAAACGCTCGCTCTATTGTAGGCGTTGTTGCTTGCAATGCGGTATTTTAAACATTAGTGAGTAGTATCGTTTATATTGATACATTGTAAACTAAAGAATTTACAAAATTCTGCACTAGAAATAAAGACGTACACAACAAAAAAGCTTTATGAGCTAGCACCACAAATTTTATTTTTATGTAAAACAAAACAACTGACTGTTGCTGGAAAACAATCAGACTGGTTGGCTGATGGTAAATAATCACCGTTTCCTATGGATGTCTGCAACACCTGGGGTATTACAAGTACGTTGCGGACCTTTTAAGATTCTATTAACACGCCTTTTGAAGAACCCAAAGTTGAAACTTCGCGGAAATACGGCGGAAAAAGGTCATCCCATAATTTCTAGTCGTATGAAAAGGAACGCGTGAATCGCACAGTGTACGATTTTCATAAATAAAACAAGTAGCGGCGTTATCGCTTTAAGCGATCTCTTTCAGGCAACCCAGAATGGAAAATAGTTTATAGGAACAAACGGGAGATGTTGTAACACTTTTTAGTTATTTAATATTTAATTAATATAAATAATACATAATTATTGTGAGTATCAGTTTTCTATCAGTTATCCGACTTCCATAGTGCACGCTTTACATAGTTTGGAGTCAGTATGTAATGTCATACAATTAATTTTTTAATTTAATTTTTTTTTTTAAATTTTTTGTGTCGAAAACTTTCTAATTGTCACGCTAGACTCAACAAATAAATTAAAATTAATAATAAATAAATCAACAACAGACAGCTCTGTTGATTCATTGGTTCACAGACATACTGCTCCAAGATCTGAAGGGCGTGGATACGATTCCCACCTAGGATACACATTTTGTGGTATAAACAAATGTTTTGTTCTGTGTCTGGGTATTCTGTGTTTATTTTATGTATGTATTTACAAAAAAAAAGTATCAAAGTAATCTATCAGTTATCTGATTTCCATAGTACAAGCTATGTTTAGTTTGGGGTCAGATGGCGCTGTGTGTAATATCCTACGATATTTATTTATTTACTCTCAATATCTATCGATGTCCCATATCAAAGCGCTGCTGTTCCAGTTTCCAAGCATTATTCTATCATTTGAATAGTGCATACATACGTACAAGAATTTCTCGATGTAATATTTTATTAGTAACGTAGTCTTTTGACTCGTAATAAAAATCTACCAATAAAAGTACGTGATGATGTATTAATTTATCTTGGTAAATGTATTACATAGTTATCCTTTGTATTATGAACACGAACTTTCTTATCTGTAATAGTTTGTTACCAGTAAATACTATTATGGTTTACTAGGTAATTGTCTTAATGTAACAAAATAGATCAAAGTAATATTTTTGATTTACTATACAAACACTATTGGATTGCAATGTTGGATGATAATGGGTTTGTGACCATTAGGAATAAAACGGTTGAATTTTTTCGTGACCGTGAATATCATACAGAGTGTGCCGTCAGGTCGTGTGTAATGTCATTACTGTTGTTGACATTTTCAAAGAATAACTGACATACTAATAATATGATTGACATTGACATAACTGATATATTGTTTTTAACGGAGGATCATTTAGACGCCATGACAGTTTTGGCCGTATTCGTTTTTAATTTTAATTAGTTTAGTTTTCCGAGTCAAAAGTATATACGAGTAAATGTAAAATTACAATTTTTTGAAAAGAAACCATTTTTTAATGTTGTTTCGATACCAAGGTACAGATTATGCAATTATGTCTAATTTAAGAATAATAGGATAAATACTATAAGAAGTAAATAGGTTCATGTTAAATTTATGGTTCTCTATTAAATTTATGGTTCTCTGTTAAATTAGGTAATGTTCAGGTTTGTTTGTTCAGGTAATGTGGCTGAAGAACATGACGGACTCGGCGCAGCTTTTGACAGTGGGTCCCGGCACTTATGCCGGGGATAGTCGGATAGCTGTCAAGTTCCAGTATCCAAACAATTGGAGGCTGAGCATAAATCCAGTAAAGAGGTCAGACGGGGGAAACTACATGTGCCAAATATCCACGCACCCGCCTAGAACTGTTTTTACAAACCTCACTGTATTACGTAAGTGTTATCTTAGTAAAAATTTCTTAGTCATGGTACAGGGATAAAAGCTTAGGGTGTGTTAAACTGGAAGGAGGAATTGCTACCATCGTTATGAATAAGTTTTACATCTCTGAAATTACGAAAAAAAAAATTTGCCAAATCAGCAAATTTTTTTTTGTAGCACTTGTGGTCTAAAGTCCACATACTTTTTCTTAAAGCAGCTGTTTTTTTTAATTTTTGGTTTAGTACAGCTCAAACCTACAACCCTCTATTGACTAAGATCTTAGCTCATTGTCGTAAACGTTTTTTCCATGATCCCTTTATTTGGTGTATACATCCTTTGTCCCAATGTTGTTACCTTATGGTGAAATATTTGAATTTACACATATTTTAATTTGATTTGAAGTCCTGAGAATAAATTCTAATAAATTAATAAATGTATTCATTCTTATTTCCTGCATAATATTGCCTTTACTTCATTTTATTTATTATTTAGTCACGAGACACAAAATAAATTAGGCATTGGTCAATAAAAAAATAATTTAACGTTACTTGGCTACGAAGTGCTACGACGTAGATAAGTGCTACGACGTAGACTTACTTGTAGCACATTGAAAAGTATCAAGAGTTCTCACAAACATTTGTGATGGTCAAATGATACCAACTTCTATGTCGAAAAACGTAAAGCCGCATTTAAAATATCTCTGGATCGAGTCAAAATTTCATACTAAGTTACTGGAGTCGTGGGTTTTTTAAATGTTCTATTATTTATACTAGTGAAAGAAAATACGTGTCAGGAAAAAGTAATACATTTAAACATTGAAACGTTCCTAATCGGAACATGAAACTCGAGGGAAGCAAATGTTAGGTACATAATTAACTTAATTTTGCGCGTGTCATTATTCAAAATTAGGTGGCTTTAATTAAGTAAATGGAAACGTATCACGGAAACGGTTCACAATTCTAAATCTGAACATTACTTGTACATTGTTCAAAAAGAAACCTTTCGGAACGTTAAGTTGAGTTTTAAGTTTCAATGTTGAGGATATAACTTGAAATTGCTTTTGCATGTGTGCCTCATATCTTATTTGCCTATTGAAATTAACCACTTGATAACGTGTGTTAAACTTTCTGTTTCTGTAAACATTTATTTTTAAAAGCTGTAATATGCATAGCTTGTTATTATTATAAACCTAATGTGTATTTTAATTAAAACAACACAGCGAAATGCTTTTCTAATCAAACCATTTATTAGACGTAACCATGCTGCCGAAACAAAAGACTATCGGCCAAGCGCACGACATAAAAGTAACAGGCCACTTATAAAAAACTCCTTGGTGTACATACACCACAAACCCATGTTCTCTCAGGTCATTTAACTGCTGTAAGGGTTCGATTCTCGCCCAGGACAAACATTTTGTGGTAAAAACAAATGTTTGTTCTGTTTTGGCCGATCTGTACTTATGTATAATAAGTAATGTTATTACAAACAATGTGTATTTATGTATTCTATTAGTTCTGACTTTCATCATACAAGCGTTGCTTAATTTGGGGTTAGATGGCGCTTAATGTAATTTTTTTTTAATTATGAAAATAAAACAATTTAGGCAGAATAGCTAGACTGAATAGCTAGACTGGCCACAGAAAAAAAAAATCGGGCAAGCGGCAATCCGATCTTCATTTGCTTTTGTTGATTTATGTAAAATAAAATTCACGCATACATTTTTTTAGCTAATTCAAGTTTTTATTTATACTCTCCTTGTATTCGTAATGAAAGCACAGTGTCTACCTCGGGTTAAAGACTTATTTAGCCCCTCGAACTATTCGCCAAACCCCATCTCGGGACTAAATGAGTTTCTTTAACCCCTAGGGTTACAATGTACTATTGCCAATTTTTCCTTGTATTAAAAAACGTTTTCTTTTGCAGCTCCAGTACTTACAATAAACGGTGACCAAACCCACGACATGAAAGATAGATTTTACAAAGCTGGCAGTGCCATCAAGCTCTCGTGTATCATATCAGAAGAATTCATCTCTTCTTTACCCACTAAACCTTCTCTAACAACAACACTCCCAACAACAACAACTCAACCAACAACAACAACAGAGATAACAACTAGAATGAGTACAGTTTTTAATAGAATAGATATTATGATGAATAAGAGTTGGAGCGTTGAAACGACGACTTTGACTTCGACGGTTAGTATAAGCTTGCCAACAAAAACAACAGAATCGACACTTACGACTGTTATGACAACAACGACACCCACTGCTCCTCCAGTAGTAAATAATGTATATGGAATAACATGGAAGAAGCAAGGGAAGGAGTTTTTTGATAACGTAACGTTTCAGAATATGAGGTAAGGTTCATTCTTTAATTTTCAACTTAAAATAGGTAACTAGCGAGCCGAGTTCTAAGGAATATCCTACTAACATCCCTGTTGGTTTATGACAGCCCCGTTGGTTCATTGGTAGAATGTCTGCCTCAAGAACTGAAGGGCGTGGGTTCGATTCCCACACAGGACAAACATTTTGAATAAATAAATGTTTGTTCTGTATCTGGGTGTTCTGTATTTATTATAAGTATGTATTTACAAAAAAAAAGTATTTATGTATTCTATCAGTTATCTGACTTCCATTGCACAAGCTCTGCTTAGTTTTGGGCCAGATGGCGCTGTGTGTAATGTATTACGATATTTATTTATTCTTCCAGCGCAACAATAAGTGTTGGGGCGGCATCCCAAAACGATAGTGGGACGTATACCTGCATTCTACAAAATCATTCTCAAGTCACAATCAACGTTCATGTGCTAATCGGTAAGATTAATTTTTAGACCCTCAAAAGTGAAATTTAGCTTTCAAGGGACGTTTGACTGAATACCCTTACTCTCATAATAAAATGATAATAATAGTCCTTATTCTTAACCGTGGGCCAGACTGTTATAAGCAGCCCCTCCACATCGATTTCCACCGGCGGTTTACAACAGTGTAAACATTTGTTTGAAACAATAATTCGTTTGACCTTCAACAACCTCTGTGGACAGACGCGCGTTGTTTACAGCGTGTGGATGCTGCCGTTGTAGAAGTGGGAGCCTTGTTGTAAGCCAGTGTGGACGCAAACACCAACTGTAGGCTACACAAGCCTCCAACCAAGGTGACCCCTGTTGGGAGCTTGTTTACGACAGTCTGGCCCACGCTTAATCTTCAATCTTTTAGACACATTTTAACTTTTGCTGTTTTCCAGTTTGAAGGGTGAACAACTAACAGCAACTAGTGAAATTACAGTGTTGAGACTAACCATCGAAAATCTCAAAGTAATGAGCGCAAAAGCAGTGATGACTTGGATTTTGTTTTACTACTCAAAGTTATATGTA
Organism: Biston betularia; assembly: GCA_905404145.2. Lineage (NCBI taxonomy): Eukaryota > Metazoa > Arthropoda > Insecta > Lepidoptera > Geometridae > Biston > Biston betularia. The sequence continues at coordinate 7,408,792 of FR989877.1, forward strand.
TCGCTGCAATGGTCATAGACAGGCGTTATCTCTCACCATCAGGAGAGCATCTCGTTCGTCTTATTACTTTTACATTTAAAAACCCCCCTGAAAGGTAGGCATCGGAACATTGTAATAAAAGAATGTGACAGCCCTGTTGGTAGCATGCTGCTTCGAGAGCTGAAGGGCGTGGGTTCGATTCCCACTCAGGACTAACATTTGTGTGACTAACATCGATGGTTGTTCTGTGTCTGGGTGTACTGTATGTATTATAAGTATGTATTTACAAAAAAAAAGTATTTAAGTATTCAAATCAAAAAAGTAATCAGTTATCTGTCTTCCATAGCACAAGCTCTGCTTAGTTTGGGGTCAGATGGCGCTGTGTGTAATGTCCTATGATATTTATATAATGTAAAATATTATAAGTTCTAGTTTCGACACTTACTTTTCATTAAATTACATTGTTAGAAACTAAAATAAGCTTTGTTTTGACATATTCTTACGTTGACAAGTTTAAGTTTGTTTTGTCAAATATTTTGTGATAAATTCAAAATAAATGTTTAATAACTTATATTTAAAAATGTCATTGACCTTAAACAATTGAATGGAGCAGCTGTTATTTTTTACGCTTTCCGGTTGACACATACCTATGTAGTGTATGTAGTAAAAGTTGTTCAAGTTGATAGGTTTTATAAAACATCGTTTTTGTTTTCAAACCCCTAATGAGAATATTGATATTTTCACACACTTCAATAATAACTTCTCGACAGTTTAATGTACTCTTGTTTTGTTAGGCTGAAATATAATATCTCTGTGTGTAAATTGTTCGGCTCTTGTTATTTTCAACTCTCATTACGAAAGGTTAGTTCGCTTGAATATTTTACGTTACGCAAAGGATGAAATGAAAATAGATTTTCATTAATGTGAACTTAGTAAGAACGTAATAGGAACGTAATTTCTTGAAATAAACAGGTTTAATTATACTAGAATAATATAATTTATTATGAAGTCTAAGTTATGACGTAGTCTTTATGTAAAATTTTGAAATAGCCTCATCAATTGAAAACTGCAATATAATCACAGATTGACAAGTATAAATTAAAAAAGGTATTTTAATAACGTATTTTTAAATTCTTTAATCGATAAAATGCCGTTTTGTTATAAAGACGAAATGGATTGTTACGAAGTCACATCAAGGAAAACAAGCGCCATCTATAAATTTGACACTGAACTTTGAAGTGGTTAACGTAAAACTAATACATGCTTAGAAAGTGATGCCATCTAGACTCAGCTCTATGCTTGACACTTTTTGCATGGTTTTTCAAATGGTTGACAAGCCAGGTGATTTACCACAGCTCACCTGATATTATGTGATGGTGTGTTCGAAGATGGTAAAGCACACCTAGCCTGAAATGGAACTGGCTCTCTAGTGAGGCTGCCGGGACACACCGTTAGCTCACCATGCTATGGTTTCCTTACAAATTTTTCCTTCACCAAGTCAAGGACACTCAACTGAAAACTTGTTTGTCGCTCAAGGACTAACTAATAAGTTATCGTTGCTACAAATTATCGTATTTGTGTGATACTTGTATATTATTAAGTACCAAAATTTTGTATGTGCATCATTTGTGATATTGTTTTTTTGCCAGGAGAGAATCAGGCTGCCGTGCATCACGACACATGGAACAAAGGTACACTGTTTTGGCAACCACGAGATTTAACAGTAGTTTCAATCTTTGCTTTCGTTTTGTTCTACCCATAAAATCTTCTTACTATAAAATATTTTGTAATAAGTGAAATTAAAGCCAAAATGAAGTCTCATTTTCTAGTATACTTTTAGTAAGTAGCTTGAGTAACTGATCACTATGTACAGCATTAATTGAGAACACAACATTGGTTTCTTTTTAATAATTAATTTGAACTGTTCTGTTTCATTAGCCAAAACATTTCAAGTTATTCGTATGTAAGCGATATTGTACCCTAATGTTTTATGAATGAACAACTAATGAATTAACGAGGGGCACAAAGGGTTTTATCCGATACGAAAGTGGACATGGACAAATACTTGAATAATTAATTAAGTAAATACGAACCCTGTAAAAATACAAGCCCAATTAGATTAGACGCGAAAATAAAAACAAATTAATGCAAGTTACATTCTGTCAGATATTTGGTTTTAAATTTTTATATATTAATTATGTTACACTTAAACGCTTGGAGTGATAACCACATTTATAAAGTCGTTTAAATTTGGAGGAGTTGTCTTGTAAATAGCAAAATGTACATTGTAATGATTTTTTACTGGAAATAATCCCATTTATCTAAATGTGAAAGCTTGGATAGATGGATGGATGTTTGTTACTCTTTCACGTAAAAACTACTTAACGGATTTGGAAAAAATTTGGTATGGAAGTAGCCGAGCCTCTGGATTAACACATAGGCTACTTTTTATCCCGAAAACATGTAACGGGTAAAACCGCGGGGCGCAGCTAGTCTAAAATAAAATACAAACAAGAAAACTGAACAAAAACAGCTTCTTACTTTGTTCTGGTCGACAGGCTAGGTGTATGATCACAACTCACCTATTGGTAAGTGACGATATGGTGAAAAATCCCAGCCTAGCCGGGCTTGGAACTATTACATAACAACCTACATTTTTTTTTTAATTTGTTTAATATTTCGATTTGTATATATATTTCATTACAAGTAGGTAGGTACATACAATTTAGAACATCGCCTGCAATTGTTTGTATTTTAAATAGTTCCACGGTTTATATTCAAATTGCCAATAAACTAATTGTTTTTGAATTTATTAACAAGGTTTATAGTTTAATGATAATTAATACTGACATACTGAATTATGAAACTGAAATGTTAAAAATAAATTAAAACTATAACTTTGATCTCATATAAGTGAACTCTTTATTGTGTATAGCCGTTTGATAAATGATTAGAATCCACTTAAATTATAAAATATGTCAGAATAATATAAACTTAAACTGACCCAAATAGGTTTAGCTTAAGTAATTATTAATATATACTTACTTAATTGTGTAAGGCATTCTTCTATGTGAGGTGTATGTAAGAACATTAAAATGGTATATAAGAAAAGTATATTATGATTTACCCGTGTATTTAATACAAATGTACAGATTAATGTAATATTCTTATTCTAAGCGATAGGCACATTTCTTATGTATAACTAAATAAGGTTTATGTAATAAATAGTTAACCATGGCGAAGCCGATATTAATTCTTGGATCTCTTGACATTTTAATGATATGTGTTGTTGCACATTTTTGTTAAATAATACACAAATAAATTATCTGTGAATGAAAAAAAAGACTATGTTATAATACATGTAACTATAAAATAAAGACGTAATGATAACTAAACTTGTGCGTTATTTTATATTTTTCATCCTATCTTTTCGAAAAAGGTGATACCTCGATAAGTGCTAGCAAAATAGGTCATTCCGGCCCGCTTAATAACAGTGACGAAATTACTTTTGAATTTAGAACACTATTTAATTTAAAAGTTTGAACGCAGTTCGCTTCGATAAGGTCCTGGCCGGTAGTAAAAAAAGCGCGCCTGCCGACGTGGCATAGGTTAAAAATTAAATTATACGTAGAAACGTACGTATACTTAGGAAAAAAAAACGAATAAGACATTCGTTTTTTTTCCAAAATATTACAGACAATTTTAATGTGTTAAACAAACAAAAATTTTATGAAAGATTAGTTCTAGCAATTACTACCAAACAAATCGAAATAACAACATATTTTCTCGTAGGCTGTGATGAAATGCAGAGTATGCACGGTACCAAAATTATTTAACCTTGAGCGACGTACTTTGAATCCCTCGCTACACTTAGGTTTCTAGAACCCTTCGCTTCGCTCTGGATTTAAACAATCGTTAATCTCAATACATTATTTCGGCCCCTTATGACACAATCTACTATTCTATAATAAGAACAGTTACATTTTACGTAGAAATTGTTATTTTAAACGGTTTTTGAAAGCGTATTAAATTGAATCGTAAAACACAAAAATGTAAAAAGCAGATAAGTAAGTTACAATGTAAAAGATAAAGTAAAAGAGACGATATTACTATCACCTTTCAGGGGGAAAATGGAAAAGCGGTCCATCGATGAAGAAAATCAATTATACAGTTGGCTTCAAAAGGTAATAAAGTAACCTCTGCTTCCGATGCTTCTATCTGAAATTAAGTTGGCGACCGGCGAACGTGAATGAAAGATAACAACATTTCACTAACTGACAATTGACGATTGACTGTACTACATCCTATTCAGTAGTTCAGTTCAGACACAATTTAATTTTGATAATAATAGAATGAAGTTTCAGCAGCCTAGTTTGAGAACGTCCGACATCCAATCTGATGGTATTGTGTTTGAAACCCTATCCTCGCATATTGACGATGAGTTCAAATGGAGAAGGAAAAAATTGTAAGGAAAACTACACTTCAGAGAGTTCTTAAAAAAGTTCTCTAAGATATTTAAACAGTATGTCTGCTAACCCGCACTTGATCAGCGTGGTGGGCTTATGGCCTTATCCTTCTCAGACTGCGAAAAGGCTTATGCCCAGTAGTGCGACAGTTTATAAAAATAGGGTTGATCTGAAAGAATAGAAGAGGTCGTCTAGGTAAGTATAAGTCTATCTAATTCATTGATTCAGGCGTTACTTTGCGACCAAGCGCTCGAAGAGTCAACACAATCTGAGGAAGCCTCGTGTAGAGGCGAAACACGTAACGGCAAGTGGTTACTGCAGCGAGAAGGGGATATAAAAACTTGTGGTTTTTCTATTCTAATTATTTTCTTGTTTCATTTGTTTTAAGTTTCTCAAATTTTAGTTTTATATAATAAAGCAAAGTTTCGGATAAGTTTTTTAGTATTTTAATTGTTGTCAAGTTAGTTAAATTTAAATTCTCATTACTGTTGTAACTGAAACGGATGTTAAGCGGAAATTAACTAAATATAATTTTATCTTGAATACTAAGTATAACCACTAAAAAAACAGGGCTGATTCGGAGAATAATAGAATCACAGTTGAATGTCGCGATATCAAAACATACTACTTTTATGGCGCTACTAGTGACGTCACATTGGAATAAACAAAACGTAAACACTGCACGGTTCTTAGATGCTCATTTAAAAATTAAGTGAAGTCAAGTGACGTCATATCATGTTGGACTTTCGTGTGAATCAATATTGCTCTTAATAAACTATTAAATGCGTATTTCGTACTCCATGACTCAAGCTTAATTAAATAAATACATAATTTTTGTAATTTTTAATTACTGCCATCATGCCTATTGAAGTCTATATAATTAAATCAACGATGATTCAATTTACCTACTGAATCATATTATGAGTTTCATTGAGTGTGATATATTGACATACATTTTATTTTTCAAGATCAAAGTCCTATATATCTTACTTAAAACAACCATAAAATATCTAAAAACACACCCAGCCTTACATCAAACGATATTACTTGAGATTTTGACATAAAGCTGACATAGGACTGCAATATTTTCCCCTAAAGGAGGAGTGTATTATACTCAATCCATTGTGGGAAATATTTAGCCCAAGGGAAAGTCCATCAAAGACGTCCTCAAGCAAATAACCTTTTATTCTTCTAGCACTTTATTAAAATACTAAATGCGACTAACAACTTTTTCAGGGATAAAAGTAGCTTCAGTTGCTTAAGCTATTTGCATGGTAAATATTACAATACACATAATATTCCAGCTTACACGTAAGTTATATCAGTGACTAGCTGACAAGTCATAATATGACTGACAGACAATTCATATGACTGACAGTCATGTCAAACGCCATAAGGTTAAATTAAAAAAGTTTATATAATCAAAAGCGCAAAGGTTAAATTAAAAAAATTAATAATATGGTCGTAACATTTTCTAATTTACAGCGCAACTTTCTTAATTTTTCTTTCATAAAAACTTTATCCTGACAATAACAAACACAACAAAAAATAATAATTAGCGAAATCGGTCCAGCCAGGGAAAGCCAGGGATTCATCTATCTATAGCTGAACTATATCTACATACCTCATTCTATATATCTATTTCTATATATATATAATAAATAAAAATAAATCAGCAAAATGTATGTACGTGTACGCGCATAACTTTCGAACTACTGCACAAAATTGCATAATTGTTTTTTTTTTGTGTTCATTGTTGTCAGGACAAGGTTTGTACATACATAATAATATGTATTTGTTTAGGAGATTGAGTCTGCATTTTTAAAGTAACCTAAGTAGTTTGCTTGTAACCTATAGCAATACAGTTTCTTGATAATATGACCATATTTATTCACTCATTGACTCATTTAAAATTGGCACAGATGTCTTGTATATACCGAGCTATATAATTATTGTAATTTTTGCTGGATTTTATGTAAAACAATGTACCACGTAAAATCCGAAAACTGTTGAATACTAAGCAAAGACTGTTTTGCCATATTAAAAATAAAATAAAATTAAAATATTCGGGGATCATTGGGAAGTTACTTTCAACGCCCTCTTGAAATCATCATCATCATCATCGTCAGCCCTTCGCTGTCCACTGCTGGACGTAGGCCTCTCCCAATGCACGCCACTGAGCTCGGTCGACAGCTTTTTGCGTCCATTGTTTTCCCGCCGCTTTACGCAGGTCGTCACACCACCTGGCCGCAGGGTGCCCTACACTACGCCCTCTTGAAATGACTTTAGTTAATTTAAAATAATATTTGTAAACCAATAATTACACAAAAAGCATCAAATAAAATATAACAAACACATCCACAGTAAACACCTTGTCTTGCTACATAATGCTTCTAAAAAAGGTCTTCAATCCGTGCGATATCGAAAAGCTTTTCGGGGTTGATTTTATTCGTATCACTGAATTTACTCCCTCTATAAATTGAACTCGCATTATGGTTTGGTAAAACTTCGATAAGTGTTAGAGTTTATTACTTTTATATATTTATTTAACAGGTTAGTTAGATTTATTAAGTACCTACTAAAACCTACCAAGTAGTAGGTACCTACTTTAGTCTGTGCGGGCCGGCCGCTCCCGAACTATAATTAATAGAAACCTGGCCAAACTGGTAGAGAAGGCATCGGTTGACTAGAAAGCTGGCGTCTACTTCAATCAAATATATAGCATTGCCATCCGGCTTGGCAATTATTAAGTTAATTGTTTAGTTCTGTTTTATGAATTTGTAAATAGTAAGCAAATTTCAAGAAATTTTTGAGTTGTTCTTTTGTTTCAATAGATTTGGTTCTTTACTGAGGTTTTCCGAATGTTTGCGCTCTAAACTGAGGGGCGCCACCGGGAGTGCTCGCACACCGAGGGGAGTACAGCCGCCTGCCACCGTCTGCCGGCCAGTGCGGGACTGCTGGCGCGCGCGCCGTCAATCGTCCGATAACCTTATCAGAATGCCTTAGTGCCGCGCTCCCTACATTTTTGCAAATAATTAATAAATTTTCTATGAGTTACCAAGTTCCCACAGTACAAGCTTTGCTTTATTTCAGGCTAGATGGCGCTGTGTGAAATGTTTTTATGTGTGTGTAAGTGTATTTATTATAAATAAAATACAAACTGAACATTCAGACACAGAACATTTATTAGTGCTCAAATAAATGTTTGTTTGAGAATCTAACTTACGGCCTATAACACTTGAGGCGGTGATACTAAGACCAAACGAGCTAATAGGACAGCCCATAGAATAAAATAAGCCATTAAAAAGACTACATTTTATCTCAAAGTTCGTTATTTTATAAAATATTAGTTGCCTAATTGCCGCATCATAATCTAGCTTGACCCTATAAATGAAATACCGGTTTTTGATTCAGGTGCCTATTTCATAAAGCGGTCGAGGATAATCACTAATCAGCTGCATCATAAAATGGCCAAGAAATATTTGACACATAGAAGAATAGTAATAATTATGTCGATACTAAATAAATTGAACTAGTGTCGATACCTGATTATTTTTACGATTTGATAGCTGCTAACAATGTTTATCAAGCTTCTGTAATAAGTCGTTACAAAATATTGTTAAATCGAATTGAGCACATTCGATTATGTGTCTTTTAACAGACTCAAAAAAGCAGGAGGTTCTCAATGTATGTTTTTTTTTGTATGTGGGTTACGCGATCATTCCGCCAATTACGAATCGATTTTGATAATCCTTCTTTGCTTGATAGATCATACTTCAGAGGGGGTCCCATATAAATTTTATCGAAATCGATCGAACAGTATTAAAAAATCGACGAAAACTAAAAATTGTATACAGCGATGATATTTTCGTTTACTCCGAAACCACGCTGTTTCAATGGAGCATTGCGTTTAGTTGGCCTAAGGGTCATGAAGAAGGTTTTTTTAAATTGTAAATGTATTATTATTAAATAGACAAATAATTTTACGAGTAACATAGTGTTTCTACAATCGATCTCTTTATGATAATATAGCCAATTTTAATAGTTGACTCGTTTATAATAAAAACAAAATAAACTCTTAAAAAATGTATTGTCTTCAAAGAGAGTTTCAAGCTGGACTTTAGCAAACTTTTTGATCTCTGCATATAAAATGACTTGATTGAAAAGTAAATTGAAAGAGCCTTAGAACTGTCTCAAAACAATATTGACGGACTCGTTTTCAATTTCAGAAGGACGTTTTGAAAGTTTTTTTCTCCCACAGGTTCTCCGAAGTTCTTTTACCTGACTACGGATCGTCAACTAATCAACTTTAGAACTCTTTTATATATATAGCCTTTGATCTTTAAAACTTTTGAAATTAGTTTTTTTTTATAATATCATGAAAGCTTTTAATAGTTATTGTTTAGGAATAATAAGAAGTGCAATTGATCGGAACAAGCTGACGGATCATATAATATTACCAGAGTAAGTATTTTGATTATTGTGTTGAAATTTCATATCATTTGTCAACTAAGACAAAATCGTCACAAAACTTTACTTCATCAATTATCCCTCACACATATAACAGGTATAAATTTATTAAATATATTGTTGCCGTTGTCTAATAGACTGCAATAAAAAAGATAGCAACATTTTATTAGACTTAAACTACTCTACATTAGCACATAGACCGCTATTCGGAAAACGTGCGTGGAGCCGCGAGGCGAATGTAGGTTTCGATAAATACGCTTTTCTGTATATAACAAAGATCTAAATAAAACATTTGCGCGTTTTAGTTTTATAAATCTAAAAATCAAAAATGTTAAAAGCTCAAAATTATTCATCATCATCACCATCCACAGCCTTCTTTATCCCACTGCTGGGTATAGGCCTCTCTCTTTACATGCCATCTGCCTCGGTCCTGTGCCAATCTGGTCCAGGTTCGACCCGCGACGGTGACAATATCGTCAACTCATCTTGACAAAACTATTATGAATCAGTAAAAAAAATCTAATACTCAACAATGTAGTTACAAGAAAAAATGTTAAAGCAGAACAGATACATATACTGCGATGTTCCATAACTAACTTAATATTAGTTATAACAATGTGCCAAAACATTGTAGCTGGGTTTGGAATATTTGAAATTGGGTACAAAAACGTGGTTACGAAAAAGTACTTATGAAAGCGCGCGGAAAGAAGCCCGACAGAAAAACGCAGTTCCCAGAAAAAATAATACATTTTGATTTCTTTTTAAGAAAACCTGGTCGTTATCGTGCAGCCTTCCACACGTGTACGTGATGAGAAATGTAGACGAGATAGTTCTTGCACGAAATAAAACAGAACAGATAGATAACTCCATACCGAATCTGTTCTATTTTAAGGGTTCCGTAAAATCCTTATAATTTTGTCCTGGCCATCCGTCTTATTTCTGTTTATAATCTCTTTCCCATGTTACGCATTTTGATAATTTCAAGTTTATGATGAAAGATTTTGTGAATTAATTCAAAGTCACATTCAAAGTCCAAAGTAAGCCACAGCCAAGTACATTCATATCCAAGTAAAGTATTGGGTACTTTACTAGATATATTTTTTAAACACAAACATGTTTCACGTTTTTGACTTCACTACATCTATCGTTTGCTTGCATGTAATTGAACATTTATCATAAGAACAGATAATCTTCCAGATGTCAGAAACCGATTGTAATAAATTATACTACAGAAACTGATGTGGTTTTGACCCATTTATGTTTTACTTATGCGGGATTAATCACGTTTAATTATATCGCTCCGATTATAGTTCCGGCAACATTCGGTGGCTTTCTTCATGGAGACGAAATTGAGTACAATGCGCGCGCGGTCTCGCCATGCTTCAGTGCAAAGCAAGGATGTGGCCAAAACTGTAGTTGGAGTATCTAATATAATTAAACGTTATTAATCCCGCATAATTTGTCAAAAACTCAGTTTCCATAGTAAAGTTGATTACATTTGGTTTCTAATATCTACAAGATTTCCATCTGCTCTTACCTAATTAGTAGCTTTCGGCCCAATTTTGTTTGCACAGCGTTTTATAGCGCCCACATACTTAATGTGTAGGACCCTTTTTTATAAGATCTCCTTCGATGTAAACATGTATAGTGCGAAATAAAATTTTACCGCACTCAATCACAATTTGCCATTGTTTATATGGACAAGCAAAAATTTTAAAAGGCAATCAATCAATTCTGTTTACCTGTGAGTATTGGATATGCACTAAGCCGAAAGGGGTTTTATCATTATGAACAACTGAAAAATAAATCATCTACTGCAAACATTTGTTTAAGGATCAACATACAATGTTTTTTTTTGTTTTTTCACTATCAAAGTTGTCATAGTAAAAGTTGTCCTTAATAAGTAAAGAATCCTTCTTTTGCTGTAGTACACTCCAAAATATATAATAACTTAACTATAGCTGATATACATAGGTACATATTTATATATATTGTGATGTTATGATAGATTAAAAAAAGTGATGAAAGAAGAATTTAATTAGTCATTTCTAAACAGTCAAGTCAATGTTGCCTATGGATGGCTAAGTGTATAACTACAGCTCACTTAATGTTGAATAACCATGAAGTCATAATTAGTAGGGAAAAATGGAAACTAGCTCTCAAGTTAGACTACCGGAACATCAATTCTCACATCTAAAAACCTGGCATTGCCTTGAGCTCAGCGACCAGTACAGCGCGTTAAAACGTACAAGAATTTCTTCCATTAAAATTATATAGAAAATTGTTTCTTATCATCAAAACCGCCTCAGCATAATACTAAATATCTACATGTAAATATTCTCTTCAAATCAAGCATTGAATTACTTCCTAACCCAAATATCAGAGTTTAATTGGTGGACGAGAAATATGGGTTAATTATTCATTCCGTCTCAATTTACAAGATTGTATGATATTAAGCTGACATATTATTGCCTGGATTTACTTCGAACACTGAATATTTATTAAGCTCTGTCACTGAACTCATGAATATACACGAGGTTATTATAACACGTCGAGTACTTAAAGCATTAACACGTATTATGGCAACAATAAACCGTTTAGAAATTAGGATGGTTAGTGGTTGGAAACGACCGAGAAAATTTATAAAGTAGACAAGGAAAGTAAGGTAAAACTATGTAATAATCTATAATACCTTTCATAAGATGATACTACAATATAGCGTGTGCGTTTTCAATTAAAATTTCATCTTCAATGACTCCATCACTCTCTCTGTCAGAGCTTAAAAAGCAATTATAACTTTTGTCTCTCAACTATTCTCAATTATCAGTTTTCTATCTCTTTGTATATCTGTATGTTTGTTTCCATTACACGTATCAACGGCTTATGAATCTTAATTAAAAATTTGATTCTTTTTTTTTTGTGGTCCACAGGCTAGGTGTTTGACTACTCACGTGATGCTAAGTGACGGTGTGAAGATGGTAAACACACCTAGCCTAGAATGGAACTGGCATTTAACTGAAGTTGCCGGAAAACCCCGTCAAGTGCTTGGCAGCAGATATTCAACTTGAAAGTGGTAGGTGGAAGTAGATAGCTAGCCAGCCGAGTACTAGAGATTACCCTACCACTCCATTTCGGTTTTCTTACGACATTGTCCATTGGCAGCTCAAGCACATTCGGCGTGTGAACTGACTGCGTCACCTCATTGCTACAGAATATTTCTTAAGGATGAACATAGACTACATATTTTCTTAAAAAACGAGCTTCTTCGTACGTAAAACCTGATAACACGTTCGTTAAATAACATTATTAATGCGCGCCGCTTGATATAAGCTTCAAACGAATGCAGATTTTGCTGTGTGAAATGCGATACCTATTGCTTATTTTATGACAGTGTGCTGCGTTTGAGGACCTTAACCCGTGGAAAGAACACTCGCTATCCTACAACAGACATGTAAAGCTTCTCTACATGTCTGTCTATTTGTGTGTAAAATGTAACTGAATAATAACATTTTCTTAAATGACCTTACTGACTTTATTTCATTTAATATACATATGTATTTCGATTCACAAAGGCAGTCAAGAAGAAGAGAAGAGAGGGCTTGACCTTGCAGTGGGACACTGAAAAAAAAATTCGATACTCAAACCAGCATACAATCATAACAACAGCATTATGTATGTACTCGTAGATGACAAAAGGGTTCAAAATCTAGATTCTATTTCTTGACAAATATGTATACAACATTAACATTTTAAGGTAAAAGTAGCACTAAGTATTAATTAGAAGCATTAAACAGAAGCAAAAGCATATACATACCTCAAAGATAGTGATGCAAACAATATAAAATGAGTAAAATGACAGCCCTGTTGGTTCATTGGTAGTGTGTCTGCTTCGAGAGCTGAAGGGCGTGGGTTCGATTCCCACTCAGGACTAACATTTTTTGTGACTAACATCGATGTTTGTTCTGTGTCTGGGTGTACTGTATGTATTATAAGTATGTATTTACAAAAAAAAAAAGTATTTAAGTATTCTATCAGTTATCTGTCTTCCATAGCACAAGCTTTGCTTAGTTTGGGGTCAGATGGCGCTGTGTGTAATGTCCTGTGATATTTATTTATTTAATGTTGACATATGAAGAAACAGACGTGGAAAGTAATTTGTATAAGCTATCAAGCTAATCACTGTAGCTTTTTTTTGTAAAATGGCCTTTAAATTGCGTTTAAATTTAGTAATCAATCTATGGAACTATGACATCATTGTATTGACGACATTATATCTAATGGATTCTTATTCTTATTCTTATTTGGAATGGGGGCGATGAGTCCTGCATTGACGTCCCGCTTGGGGTGTATTATGCATTTCCCCGTACCAACGTCTACCCGAGCCAACCCAGCTTCTTAAAGTATCGGAGCGAGGCTCTGGGGCGCTAGCAAAGTAGCTCCAGTGGATGAGATGGAGTTAAGTTGATAGCGAAAAACAGTTTGCCTGTCGCGGTGATTGAACTAATGGGTTATATAAAGAGGTATTTTTGTTTAAACACTAAGTGAAAATATTTTTAGAGAAATTTTATTTCTCTAGAACGTAGCCGCGCTTAAAAACTAGTCCTTATATAGATCAACTTCTAAAGCACGCAACAGTTTAATTCTCTCGCTACTTTCATTATCTACAAAAACGTATCTTCCTCTCAGAACTTAGACAATCGCAATAAGTACTTGGCGAACAATCGCCACGAATCGTGACCCAAATCCCTAAGTTCCCTCGCTCAGATGTTTTTGTTTCATCAAGGTGTTGCTTATTAGTGTCTCGAGGCATTCATCAAAAGGCCGCCGTCCAATAAATTGAGGGGTGAAATAATTGAATTTCTACGATTCCTTATAAGTAAATTGTTTATTTCGGAAGAAATTGCGGCAAAAGATCAATGGCTGGCATTAAAATGCAAAAGCTCTAATTAGATAAAAATAATGACAACATATTTTTTACGTTGGAGGCTAGGTTGTAGATCAACTGAGTGGTGTCTTGGCAAGGTTAGCGGAGCGTTGGTCGTCCAGCCGCAAGATGGATCGACGACATTGTCACCGTCGCGGATCGAATCTGGACCAGGTTGCCCCAGGACCTAAAAAGATCCCCCCCGTGGGTTCCCGCCTTGTCGTGGCGGGGGGGCTGAGTAACCGTGACTGGTCACCACGGTGAAACTAAGCGGAACCCGAGGTGGGGCTGCTTCTCCGGGTGTTCCTCCGGGCCTGGTAGAAGCGGCCAAGTAGGTTGCGGACTGTGTGGGCGGTATCGCAACTGAGGCGGGCTGCAGTGTCGAATGGGAGACACTGCGGCTGAGGGCTGGAGGCCGCGGCGGGAGAGGACTGTCGGTGTTTCGTTGCCGCTTTCCCTACCTTCCGCGGCCTTAACGGGGCCGCCACCGTTTGATGGCGGACGCGGTGGGGCTGCAGGGGAAGAGGAGTGTCGGTGTTGCGTTGTGCCGCTCTCCCTGTCCTCTGCAGCCGTGGTGGCAGGCGGCGGGGCCACTCACCTGACCCGTCGCATGAGGACCACTGGCGTTCAGACATGGGGTCGTCTGGCGCCAGTTGTTATTGGCCCTCGAGGTGGGTCACGACAAGCCATGTTATGGCATGTCGCGACGGCAAGAGGGGCCCGACCCCAGGAGGTGGCCTGGCGACGGGCTCTCCACGTGTCCCTCTGATGAGCTGAGGGCGCAGTGGAGGAGCCGAGTGGGAGGGGGTTGCGGAATGGGGGGAGTGCCGGTCTGGCGATCCCCATTCCAAGCAACCAAGTGGCAGGCGGCGGGGCCACTTATCTGACCCGTCGCATGGAGACCAGGGGCGTACGGACATGGGGCTGTCCGACGCCCATTTGCTGGTTTGGTCTCCGAGGTGGATGACGATGTGTCGGGTGTTCGGACACATCGTCATTGTTGTGGGGTGAGCTTAGGCTCCCCGAGGCGGGTCCGCGAGGACAAGCGCTGTCGAGGCCGCGGTAGAGTGCGAAAGCGTGCCCGCAGCCTCGACACAAAGCGCCGAGGTGGAACACTCCAGGGTTTTTAGTGGGTAGGCCGTCATTAGGACGGAGAGTCCCACATAACCATCGTGCCCGCCCCAGGGCCGGTGGTATACACAAAGTATTTTCCCTGGACAAAAAAAAAAAAAAAAAAAAAAAAGGACCTAAAAAGATAACAATGACAAGCTGAAGAGTTAAAAAATCTATAACTCGAGTGCGAATAAAATAGCCATAATTAAAGAAAAAACTGCTTTTTGAACCAATTTATTATTCTCAATTAAATTGAAACATGTTTTATGTTTTTTGATATACTTTTTTAATCACCTTCCAATTTTCCTTTATTTTGATACCCTTACTCGATAGGTTTGGTAAATTTTTTTTTCATTAACGTATTACTATTAGTATTTAGTAGATATTTCGCGCTAAAATTCGACAGTTTGTTTTTTTTTCAAACACCTATCTAAGAACACTTGGTTTACTGAGACGAATCTAACGATACCTTAACTATTGTAATTCATTCAGCCGTTTGGAAGATACGAGGTGATAAAGAAATTTAGATACATGCAAGAAACTTCCCTTCCTTGGCAGTCGGGTATAAAGAGAGAGGCCTATACCCAGCGGTGGGATAAAATAGATCGTGGATGACGATGATGAAATCATTTTTTTTCAAATGGCCTTTGTTGGATAGTTGTCAAAAAGTTTCGGCTATTGATTTTTTCCTAAAGTGTTACTGACGATATCACCATTCGAAATATGAGGAATGTGTGTATTACAGATTTGTTTTATATATCGCACACTCGTAAATATCTACGCTTTCACAGAGTTACGACTGTGGAGCGTTATAAATTCGCGGCGTAAAAGCCAGAGAATAACAAACATTTAGTAGAAGGATAAACAAGCGAGTTTCATAATGTATTCAGGAAAAATTCCACACTTTATCACGTCCTCAAAGAAGTTCCCTTTATTTCATCCCTGAAGGTTCACTTCATTCGACATTCATACGACATGAGCATCTAAACTGTTTTGGTGAATTATGTCCGCGGACGCGGAACGTGCCGCAGTGGCCTGCTGTTTGTCATGCTTATCATGCACATTTATTCCACACGTTTTGAAGCCGGGAAAGAAGACATCGCTGCAAAAAATCTAGAGGAACTACAGGGACACACGCCAACAGCAAATTGCAGAATCATATAAAAATATTATGAATATGCAAGGTATATATTTTGTTTATTTCCGCTTAACAGTCGTTCCAGTTACAACAGTGATGAGGACTTTACTATAATTTGACAACAACTTATTTATTATAAACCTAATCTTACTTAATAATGATCTAAAACTATTTTGACATACACTTTAAAAATATAATTTAAAAAACATATACCTTGAATATTCAAAATGAACTTCCGCAAAGTAACGCCTAAATCAATCAAATATTGTGAAATTTTGCACTCTTTACTTGCAATGTGTACCTACTAGGGTTTGACGTAAATTTGTCGTTAAATTTGCTTCCACAGGTCCAGAGGTCTCTGTAATTAGATACTAGATAATTAAAATTAGATGTAATAAATAATTAGTGATTTAAATGAACTTACGTGTAAGTGAAGTTCTATCATAATTATACGTAGGCTTCGCCCGAAGATAATAAAATCGAGTTTATATAGCTTCAACACCAAACTGTATACAGTTTGGTGTTGAAGATACATAAACTATTATCTAAATCTTCACATTCCAGTTGTTCTTATGTTATTTTTACAGTGCACGTTTTCATGATACTGTAATTAATATCGTAATTTTAGTTTTGTGGTTGAATACGTATAAAAGCGTTTTTTTTTTTTTTTTAATAAATATTGGCATGTTAATTATTTTGTCGCTACATTAGTTTCGTTACTCATTCCTTCATCGTTTCACTTGTATCATTATTCACTTGCTTAGTTATTTTTAATGTAAAAGTAATGAGATGAACGATACGCTCTCCTGATGGTAAGACATCACGCATGTCCCTGTCATTTGCAGCAATACATAGAACTTCGAGTGGCAAAACAAAGCCCTAGGGCTCGCTGCTTTGGCGCTCATTACTTTGAGACTTTCAATGGTTAGTCCCAACAGCCCGGTAATTTTGCTAGCTGCAATACCCTTCACACCGAAACACAGTAATGTTTACACACTACTGCTTTGCGGCAGAATATCTGGTTTAATGGCACTAGCTTATAAGATTCTATTTTCTGAACATTGTTGTTTACTATTTCTGGTGTGCGCAGTAAGGAGCTATCATTACTAGCTATAAGTGATAGGTACCATCTTCAAAGGAGGTTGGGCTATAAAAAAGCTAATATTGGTCGGCTAATTCCCGTATGAATTTCTTCTCGATATTTTCCTTCACAGACATTAATGGCATGTTTTTTAAATCTATTCAGTCTAAAATAAGTATCTACGCTTTTGTATTCGTCCTGGATTAACCCCAAAAATGTAAGGATTTACTGGGCAATCGCCGTTTTATAAAAACGGTAAAAATAAATTTTCCTTTTGTGTTGACAGCAACTTAACAACCCAAAATATAATGAAAGCGAAAAATCCTCTCACAGGTACGGTCGGTTACCTTGGTCTAATTTGTATACAGAGTACTCGGGTTCGATTCCCAACGGAGCAATAAATTTACAAAATTTTCTTTATCCCTGCGGATGCGGTGGGCCGAGCTTAATTTGTCTCAAAAGGAAAATGATCACAGAGTTACTACCTGAATAATTAGAAGGTATGATATTCTGTTGAGGAAGATAAAGGGTAACTTGAGTTTTGGTTTACTGAATTGTGATTAAGAAACGTAGTCGCAATGATCATGTTAGACGTATGACCACAGATTACTAAGGGATGTATTTCTATGGGCGTATGACAACAGATTACTACGTATTTTAATGATTATAATAATGTCTGGTACGTTGTTTTTAATTATAATTATAAATAATACATTTTCGCATGACCGTCGAGTAAAGGTGAAACTTGACACAAGAGCAAAACAAAAGGAACAAAATGGCTCCTATGGGATAGCCAAGTGAAGCAGTAGTGTAAACTTAACTACTTCAGAAGCGGGGAAGAGACATAGAACACTGTTATATTCAGAAGTTACATATTTATTGCATTAATTTTACAACGATACATGAAATCATAAATAGCTAATTGGTCAGTGATATTGAAATTAAACCGCAAATCAACAAAGATGGATTCCTACTGAAGCGCAAATGACCACTGCTGGCTAGGTCTTCGGCTGGAGCAAAAGTGACCCACGCCCCGGTCGCGCCTCGCTTAAAACGGCACCGAACTGACGTTGCTTCCTTTGCGGAGGTCGCATTCCAGGCCACTTATTACTCACTTCACGCTGTTAACATTAGTGTTGCCAACAGTAGGGCAAAGTAAATTGCGTATGTGTAATGTGATTATTTAATGCATCATTTTATTTGTAATCTAAATCTGTTTGAGAACTATATCATTCGTTTTTATTTTCGTACAAAAGTCAACATACATCGTTCATAAATTAATAAAGACGAATTAAAGTCGATATATTTGACATTGGCATATGCAAAAAGCATAATTATATTGTATCAACAGGTTCGATGGAGTTGGTGACAATTTGAAAAAGCAGCGAGTCTACGTGTTAATCTTATCTTACAGTCAAAGTCTGTGAGAATTTATCCCTATAATATTTGCCTTAGGAATATCTACACAAGGGTAGCGAGAAATGTGAGGTTGGGTCGTGAAAGTGCTAATATTACCTGTACATGTACAGCTTTGCCTAATCTCTTCACATTGTTGGGCAATATTTGTCTAGACTTAGGTAAGTATTGATCTCAATTATGAGAGTTTCGTTAATAAAGGTAATTAAAATTGTAGCTGTTGAAAGTTTTTTGGAAGGAACGTGAAAAAATCTCGCCGCATTGTATTTCCAAACCCTGTTTTTATAGTGTTTATGCATTAAAATAGAAGTATTTTCTTTATAAAGTGACAGTATAATTGTAAGTATAGTATGACTCTTCGGGTTGCTTACTAAACTTTGTTGAAGTTTCTAGTATAGTTCCCACTATCATACTAGGACATGACTTGACTGTGATTTACTTTGTGGGACTGAATATGGTTCATTTCTGCTGCTTTAGTATCACGTTGGAATTCGTACCTATTCGAAAATTACTTTGATTTTCGCCGTGTCCCACTTGACGTTAAAAGCTGAATGTAAAGTCTAAATAAAATCGTTAAACAATTGAAATTCGAACCAACAAAAATGACAAGTTATTTTTATTTAAAAAGTTATGAAAAAAGTTTCACTCTAAAATTTGACACCTTGCAGTTTTAATTTTTATTCAAATTGGTCAGAGCGTAAAAACGGCAATTTAAATATTTAAACCCCTATTTGTTAAAAAAGATTTTGCGCAACCATTTTAAATGCATCGTCAAAATTTTATCAAACATGTATATAATATGTATAATTGTATATTATAGAAAAAAAAGTGTGTTGTCTATAAAATATTCTCTTTAGACAAGCGTCAAGTATTATGTAAAGTTTTTTATGAAGTTATTTTTTATAGTCAGTCGTGACAAGAAAGTTTGGCTCAAGCGTTTTACGTATTCACGTTTTATTTGCAGTCTGACAATATTTACAATGCAAACATCTACACTAAGTCTCCTTGAAGTCACTGAAAGTCAATATCGTAATATTGAAGTCTGCTTTACATTCGGGAGAGAAAATTAACAGAAGGCTATGAAATAAAACAACTTTAACAGTAGATATTTTCAAGATCAGAATGAATTGGTATCTTTTAACTATGTGTGCTTGTAAGTATGATCAAAAGTGGAATTATCCGCAGTAATAAAAAAAATTAACTGCATAGAATTTTCATTTTTGGAATTTACAAACAGGTGGCGTTCGAAGACTTGACGGTTGATGAAAAAACGGCTGCAGTTGAACGTGACGGAAATTGACAATGAAACTATTGAAAATTATTAACCTGTAGAAAGCGTACGTTTTAAACCTTGACCAAAAGTACTGAGCATTTTTTCATTTCAGACTTGTGTTCATATTAAAAATAGTTCATAATGATAAGTAAAACGAATCCCTGAATTAATACTCACTAAGCTTTTGCAGAAATATCAAGTACATCTCACGAAAAAGGTGCTTTAGTAATGTAGTCTTAACTACACTTGTATTTAATGTATATCCTTAACTCTGCCTAACCTTAGTTATTAGGCGGTTAGTAAACACGCAAAAGCGTGTGAATTTGATTCACATAACTACATACTGTAATATATGAAAATGTTTACATTGCAAACAAGCAGGCGGTGTCCCACAAGCCAAGGGTTGGCATAGAAAGGTCAATTTATGCAAGTTTTGAAGGGAATACAATGGAAATTGCTCAATATTCAAAAACTTCAGTGATGATTTATACATAATAAATACTATTGGAAATCAGTTATACTTATGTTTCTTTTGTTAAAACTCTGTCTGATTTACCGCCATTTACTAAGAAAAAGAGTAGCCGATGTGTTAGATTATATTTTACGCTATTCATGCATATTGTAAAGAATAGCCTATGTGTTAGATAAGATTATACGCTATTGATGCAAATTATAAGTTATTTGTTATAAATGTAAGTGTGTGTACGTATATCGCATTTAATCCTACTAATATTATAAATGTGAAAGTATTAGTTTGTAAAGTAATTCTCAAATGTGATCTAAATTACTTGTACGTGAATATCGCCTAATTTATTCTACTTTAAACTAGCTTATTCTATTTTTTGTTCTAAGTGATGACAATTTGAAAACCGCTGCATTTCCATTCCACTAAACGACGAAATTAAACTACTTTTACAGCTTTTGTTCCGCATGTGGGTCACAAACGTTACCAAGATTATCATGCCACTAAAAAATTATAAAGCTAGTTTCTCTGTAAAATGTCGAAATTTATTTTTACTGTGTTATTTTTTGCTTTTATACTTTTGGCGAAGTTTTTATTTAATATTTTGTTAACAAATAGAAGTTTGGATCAAATAGAAGGAAAACAAGTTTACAATAAAATAGGTACATATTCTTTGTTTATTTTTACTTGTGCTTTTATTTTTGGCTTATATCTTTTTATTGTTGACAGCCCTGTTGGCTCATTGGTAGCATATCTGCCTTAAGAGTTGAAGGGCGTGGGTTCGATTCCTGCTCAGGACAAAAATTGTATGCATCAAAAAATGTTTGTTCTGTGTCTGGGTGTTCTGTATGTATTATAAGTATTATATTGACAATATTTTTTATATTGACATGTTTGGATATTGACATACCTTATTTTGACATGTAATCAGTGTTTTAAAACCCATTTAATGACATCTTTAAAATTTTGAAGTGACTTGTAACATTGGTGTTATCAATAAAGTATTTGTATTTATGCATTTACAAAAAAATAAGTAGGTATTTATGTATTCTATCAGTTATCTGACTTCCATCACTCAAGCTCTCTCTTTAGGGTCAGATGGCGCTGTGTGCAATGTCCTACGATATTTATTTATTATAAAATTAGACCTAAATGATCGGTGACCTTGACGATTACAGCTATACCTGGAACTTTCAGTCGGTAAAAAACAAGTGGATGGCCCCGCTGCTTTGATACTCATTACTTTGAGACATTTGATAAATAGCCTTGTAATAGCACTAGTTTATGCACTATTATTTGGCAGTTGAAGACAGCGGTTGATGCGCGGGCGCGGGGGTGGGAACGGGTAGTGTACCGAGATGCGCTGGTGTGCTTTGGAACTTGGAACCTTCCTCACTAGAGTCCTCATCTACATTGTCAGGAATATTCCAACACACAGCTCACTGTGACATCTTCATAATCACCGGATCATCATCCGTCAGGATTCACCACATTCAAGCCACCCTCAAGTTGAAAATCTGCCGCCAAGCATCTAACGGTGTGTTCCGGCAGCCTCACTTGAGACCCAGTTCCATTCCAGGCTTAGTGTGATTTACCATCTTCTTCTCTTAACATCAGGTGAGCTGTGCACAAACACCTAGCCAGTAACCATAAAAAAAACTTTCCCATACTCACTTGGGTAATTTGGCACTTTATAAATAAAACACCACAATTTTTTTTTACACAAGCACTCGCAAGTACATTTGTTAAGGAAAACAAAATAATGCAGGCAACACGACTTTTCCGTGTTACTCGCCAACAACCCACTGAGAAATAATACAATATTTCTAATATTAGATGTATCTTACACTTGAATACTTTCAGATGGAATGTTGCGTAGAATTGAAATATATTAGCGTGTCTTACAAGAACTATTTGCTCGGTTGTACAATATTTTTAGGTGAGAATAACTACGTGTCCGATGAACGTATTAAGTGAAATACTTAGACCCAAAAGTTTATACGCAACGTGAAATTCGAACATAACCTATATCAACCTCTCGATGTACTCTTTAAGGTAGTAATATCTTACTTCAACCCCTGAATTCCCACAAGGACTGTGCCTACTTGATTTATTCGGAAACGTGAATTGACTTAGAATTACGAACATTTTGGAAGCGCTAGTTCTTGGTTTAGATTTCCTTACTATAATAGGTTTCAAATTTAAAAAATTATGATATTTTTGAGTTTAAAATTGAGCTTGGTACGGATTTTTTGATCGTCTTAAAGAAGACGCAAAGTTTACGCGGCAAACTATAAATTATTGTATGGCTATAATTATGTATAAAATACTATCTTGGAAGGTTTAAAATAGGTAAGTATAGAATTGAAGTACAGTTGACCAATCAGTTGATGATGATGGTTACTTGTACATGATCGTTGCTTTTATATATAAATAAATATCGCAGGACATTACACACAGCGCCATTTGACCCCAAACTAAGCAAAGCTTGTACTATGGAAGTCAGATAACTGATAGAATAACTTAAATCTTACAGTTAGAGCTAGTATATAAAATAAATTGAGTCTGCTCTATCCAACTAAAGTGGTTCCGGTTTTGTTCCAATGTAATTTAAGGTTAACTTAATTTTTATATAACAAAGGTGAACCACATTCCCCGCTGAAATACTGAACTAAGAATCTTCAGGGAATGTTAAAAGTTGTTAATCCGTATTACCATTGCCACGATGAGCTGAGAAAAGTAAAACTTTGTCAGACTCGTTCATTAAATTCATTATGTGCTTAAAACATTGGTAAATAGTTAGCGAGTTGAGAAGGTTTGGTGGATCATAAAATGTGTTATGTATTTTTGAACGAAACTCAAATTTTAGACAATTTTCGATTTGGTTTTTATAATGTACTTAGATTTATTTTTATTTTTCGCAAGTAATACAATTTGACAAACGAAATGTAATAAGGAATAATGTTTGTTCATGATTGTTTAATTGTGGTTAACAGTCTAGGTTTTTGACCACAGCTCACCTGATGTTAAGTGACGGTGTGGTCGAAGATGGTAAAGCACACTTAGCCTGGGATGGAACTCGTTCTCAAGTGAGGCTGTCGTAACACACCATTAGGTACGAGTAGTTGACGGCAGATTTTTAAGAGGGTGGTGAAATATGACTTTTTGTGTTGCTTCCAAAACTCCATCGAAGCTTTTATAGTAAAGTCACCACTACTTTACTAAAGCATGGCTGGACTTGACTGACATGGATTGTACTTGACCAAGACTGGACTTTGACTATAATTTTAACTACGAGGACACTTATTTAACTTTTGGAACTTGAAAATATATAAATACTGGACACTGGCAAATGCTCGAAACGCGACGCCAAAACCAAAGAAAAAAAAATCTCAATAATTCTAATTAAAAAAAAAATATCGTACACCCAGCGCCATCTGGCCCCAAACTAAGCAGAGCTTGTGTGATGGAAGTCAGATAACTGATAAAATACTTAAATACTTTTTTTTTGTAAATACATACTTATAATAAATACAGAACATCCAGACACAGAACAAACATTTTTTACACTACAAATGTTTATCCTGGGTGGGAATCGAACCCACGCCCTTCAGCTCTTGGAGCAGACATACTAACAATAAACCAACAGGGCTGTCATATGTCTCTTATAATTATGTTGGCAAAAAAATCCTTTAAAACTTAATGCAAGGTTAACCTAATAGCATATAGCTAGAGTGTTACAAGAGACTCCGCGACATGTGTGTCTGACGCGGTCCCGCTTCAACTATGCAAATTAATTACTCCGCCACACACTGTGGAGTGCGGCGAACCTCATCCCTAGATTATTTGTTTAGCCGTTATTAAAGCATTTATTACTATTCCCGTGGCTATCGCCGAAATATTAATATAACGAAATTGAAATATTGTGACAGCTATTAGTTCAACGTAAAATGATTTAAATCGTCTGGAATTGCCGAACAGGTATCGTTAGCAACAGGTGAAATTGTAATTGTTTGATTTATGAAAAAAGTTGAGATAATATTGTAAATTAAGGTTTTTACTATTTTACATAAGTGAATACTTACAAGTACGCGCCAACAACAAAGAAGGAGTAGTATGATTTTTGCGTGTTCCCGCCAAAACCGTCTAACCGCAAATCAAAATAGTTTTCTCTTCAAAAGAACTGCGTTTGTAAAGTCAAACTTGGATAAACGAAATGCAGTAAAAAGGCCGCGACCTCTTTTGAGTAAGAATTGGCAAATTAAAGTCAGACACTTTGTTATAATTGAACTAAATCAGAGCGCATGAATAAAAAACTTGGTCGTATAAAAATTTTGGGTGACTTCCAACGCAGTGCGCATAACTAAAGCATTACACAAGTAATGCAATTATATGCTGCATGCATACGCTGACTATCTCAGTATGTGCTAATTAAACGAGTGTACCACAATAAAGCAGCTTCTGTCTTCAAGCAAATAAATTATTTTTAATAAACTGTTTGTACGCAAATGTACACTTTTATTCTCTATTTTTTTTGGCATTTTGAACCCCAGACGTAGAAATGCTTATACTATAATCTAAAAAATCAAATTCCTTTAAATTCAAAACGAAGTAACATTCTATCATAAAACATTCTATTTCCCTGGATACCTTACAGAAGTGCAGTTCTGAGCGCACACTAGTATTGAACTGCCCATTCTGTATTCTTCTCGCCTCATTTTTGAAACATTAAACTCCCAACCTCCTTGGAGCCTCCGAGATTGCATTTTGTATGCTGCATGTGAACGGGATAACCTTAGTTTAGTCGACATTTTCTCTGGTCGCCTTGGGATTTCAGCTGACCGTTGTAGGTGAAAAGCAGTTACCAGATTTTATTTCTGTGACAGGTTTTATTTCACTTCGATTTAGGTATTTTATAGTATAAACGTTATATTTAATGGTAGCTAGCCGGCCGAGTACTAAAAAGTACCCTATTACCATGCTATAGTTTCCTTCACCGGCAGCTCAAGTTCTTTGTTGAAGTTTGAACTTATTTTTAAATTAAAAGTCAAAGTCAAAGTCAAAGTATAGTTTATTGCTATGCTGTGTTACATTAAGGTCTTAATATATAGGTAGAACAACAGCTACGCTCAGTACGAACATGCAATATTAGAGGTTTAACTTAAAATTATGGTATTTAATTCAAAATAGGTTCGCGTTGCACTCTGCCTGATGTTAAGTGACGGTGCAGTGGTCGAATATGGTAAATCACACTTAGCGTGGAATATAACGGGCTCTCAAGTGAGGCTGCTGGAACACACCGTTAAGTGCTTGGCGGCAGATTTTCAACTTGAGGGTAGCTAGCCAGCCAATTACTATAAATTACCATACCACCATGTTATGGATCACGATGTTTTTTCCTTAACTAGTGGGATCAAGTTTATTGTTGGGGTTTGAATGCACGCCCTTCGGGATGAGAACCGACCGCGCTAACCACCCACATTGAAATTATAACTCTCATAATATATACATCATACGTATTACATATGCCTACGTACAGCTACAGATACAAATACATGGAAAGTTATTCAAGACAGAGTGAGGGTTTCGTAAAAGTTTTCTTCTATTTCCTAAATGTCAGTCTTTGTAGAGATTACCGGGAATTTAATGAAAGGTATTTATTTTTAGTGCGACGGAGAAAGGTTGAATAATGTTATGTTATGTTGAACACTGTAACTTCTCCAGTCTACCAATGTAAATGATAAATCAAATAATGTTTGTTGTTTAGCGCATAACTTGAGTACGGTTATACTGATTTAGATAGATAGATATGCTCTTTATTGTGCATACCATAAAGAGAATAAAGTACAGAAAACAAAGTAATCTTTTGAACTAGTGCCACAATTGGCGACCTTATTGCTAAGAGCGATCTCTTCCAGGCAACCAACAATAGAAAAACACGATAGATTATAAAAAACAGACGGGAGATGTGGATTTAGCTTTAGTGTGATATTTTGAATAAGGTTTTATATAGGTACATGTATTTATTATGGGAGAGTAAACGTCAAACTCGTACTTAATTAAATGTTAATTTGTTCTTCTTTGATTTTGGCGTCGCATTTTGAGCATTTGCCAGTGACAAGAGTCAAAACTAAACCTAGTTTTCAAGCTTTACAATTGTTCCTGGTCAAAACCAAGGAAAAAATGAAACGCGTTTTAGCCACCAAGAAATAAAAAAAGAAAACATTTTACAAAAAAAAAAGTCGCGCAACTAAAGTTGTTATTTATAATGACAGGACACGGCCTCTGAACGACGGCTAGTTAATTAAAAATTACCATGTATAGCGCATGGGTATAATGCGACCAAATTATGAATACCGATGAAGCTGTATAGTGTATGCCGATGACATCGGATTAACTTTAAAAAACCGGAATAAATTTGGAAGGTTTATAAGTTTTACTTGGTGGTAGATTTCCTTAACAGGAAGTCGTCTAGGTAGGTACCACCGCAGTACTAGATATCCCGCCGCCAAGCAGTAGTGTGTAAACATTACTGTGATCCGGTTTGATGGGTACTGCAGCTAGCGAAATTACTGGGCTGTTGAGACTAACCATCGAAAGTCTCAAAGTAATGAATGGCAAAGCAGCGATGCCCCGGACTTTGTTTTGCTACTCAAAGTTCTGTGTATCGCTGCAATGGTCATGGGCATGCGTTATCTCTTACCATCAGAAGAGCGCATCGGTTTTCTCATTACTTTTACATAAAAAAAATACTTCAGCATTAAAATCAAAGAGTTAAATCACAACAATGAACTTGAGCCACTGTTGAAGGAAAACATCGTGAGCAAAACCATAGCATGGTAGGTCTACCCTCGAGTTGAAAATTTGCCCAAACACGCGTGTTTCGGTTACCCCACCAGAAGCTAGCTTTTATTCTAAGCTTTTAGCCATCTTTGAACACACCGTCCCTTAAGATCAGGTGAGCTGTGGTCAAACACATAGCCTGCCAACCATAGAGTCACTTATGAATATGACCGGCACTCTAGCAACTCATGCAAAAACTCATTTGAAAGATTCAAGAACTGATCCCCGGATAGTAATGACCCTTAAAAAGGTTGACTTCTATAAAACTCTTTTGACAGTATTTACCTTTCCTCATTCAATTTTACAAAAATCCTTTTATTTCGTACTTACCTTTAGCCAAGCAAATATTGATATTAGAAACGTCAAAGGTTTTCGGGTCTACGCGTCTGTTTGCAGAGAGTTGACGAAAAAGTACTTTTAAAGTAATGTAATTTATACATTATTGAGCTATATTTAGTTTTATTTTTTTTTATTTTTTTTATAGTAGATATATTTAGTATCCTTTTCGCACGCTTAATAGAATACTGACCGATTAGGAGTTAGGTCAAAAATGAGTTACGTATAGACGCAGGCTTCTTTTAGTGCCATCTATGATAAAATATGAATTTGGAAAAACATCAAAATTGCGTCAATAGACCACCTTTACACAATATCGGTCTTTTTCATTTTTATGTGTTTCTCACACAGTCTTTGTTCAAACACCGACTGATGTCAGTTTGTGTCAGGCGCTGTTAAAGTGAAGTTGCTGTTGTTTAATTGAACCAAGACCGAATCTGAGTTGAATGTATTTTCTACAAAAATAAATAGTAAGTTTTATAAGTTGATTTACTAATAAACAGACTAAAAACATATTGAGTAAAAGAAATTAGTTTAAACAAGACAGACTAATAGTTGAATATGCCACCAACAATAAAGTTTATTTGCTTTAGTTTTAAAAGTAGACAGACTTAACTCAAGAAGTTAATTTTAAAACATAAAAAAATTATGTTCAAATTAAATATTATTATTTAATTTGAACAAAGTAAATCACACATTACTATTGATAAGTTTATAGACTACACGAAAAAAAAAAATTATTTATTTACCTAATTAATTTTTATTCTATTTAAAAAAAGCCGACGAGGTCGTCATTGCACGGAGGTTTTTCGTCATTTCCCAAAAACTAACTTTTTTGAGTTAAGCCAGTATTTGATTATGCGTGCGTTTTCTGTATGTAGGTACATTGTTTTTACTATTAGACTGTCCGACATTTTATATTATTTTCTGTTCACCGCTGCTATTCGCTTATATGAGCTTATTTATACTCGAAAACGTTTTACCATCGCATTTTTTGTCATTTCAGGATTTATTGTACGAACTTTATACACGTTTTTTACACGCTAACTTTATCTTTTACATTATAGATAGATAGATATAACTCTTTATTGTGCACATCATAAATAGAAAAGAGTACAGAGAACAAAAAACCTTACTAACAACTACTTTTTTAACAACTTTTGTAGCGATGACGACTTTGTGGTTAGCGCGGTCGGTTCGCATGCCACAGGGCGTGAGTTCAAACCGCAATAATAAGCTAGAGCTAGATAAAAAAGTCTTGGTTGGCTAGCTACCGCCCTCAAGTTGAAAATCTGACGCCAAGCAACCAACGGTGTGTTCCAGCAGCCTCACTTGAGAGCCAGTTCCATTCCAGGCTAGGTATGCTTAACATCTTCGACCACACTGTCACTTAGCATGGAGCATGAATAGATGAGCTGTCGTCAAACAACTAGCCGAGTGCGTCAACAATAAAAAATAAACTTTAAAATGTGTTTAGTAAATCTTACAGGACTAAATAGTCCTTTTTAAAAAAGGTATTCAGACAAATCTTGACACAAATCCTTCAGATATTCTAGAAGAAACGTCCCAGTACTGAAGCCAATCCTTACTTAACGAGTAAATAGCGCAAATCGCAAAGTAAATAGCCCGTGACAAAAATCCAGAGCTTTCTCCTGGGAAATCAGCGCTCTTGGCGACGGGTCTCCAAGAATCGTTGCAAGGTATGCTGCAGGTCAAATTAGCTGCTAGTCAGAACTCACGTCTCCTTAGAATGTTACAATTCGCTGAGCAATATTTGATGATTGCATAGAACTTTTGAAAGTTTAGTCTAGTACATCGCAATTTTTCGTCGTCCAATATTAATCTACACCGTACTTGTAGCTACATGAACTCGTAGCTTTTGTTTAGTAGACACTAGCTGCGCCACGCAGTGTTACCCTCTACATATTTAGGCGTAGCCTATGTGTTAATCCAGGGTCTCAGCTACTTTCATACCAAATTTCATCCAAACCCTTTCAGTAGTTTTTGCGTGAAAGAGTAGCAAACATCCATCCATCCAAACTTTCACATTTATAAATACTAGTGGGATAACTTACATTAACTTTATTGTCTGAATTATATCTGACAGCTATCTGACTTCCATAGTACAAGCTTTGCTTAGTTTGGGGTCAGATGTTTTTTTATTTATATAATATTTAGTTTTCGTATACTCACAAAAAAACTTTCTGTTAAATATTTCGTGTAGTTATCAGTATTTAATTGATGTACAATTGGAGTGTGGCTGTGTACACGTTCATTTTTGTACACTAAGTTGTCCTTCGGAATTTTACGTTACATGTCGTCACTGAACGTAATGAATTCTTTCTTGATACTTTAGCTCTCTAGTGGTAATTACACCACTAGAGAGCTAATGTAACTTGGGGACCGAACTTTGCAAAATTTGCCTGGTGTATGCAAAATTTAAAACCAAAACTAATAACGGGTTTTCCTAGCTAGATCGCATCTTGACTTAACATCAGGTGAGATGGCGAGCAAACGCAAGTCAATAAACGAAAAAAAAAACATTTTTTGCCTCCCAGAAATCCGTGTATATCAAATTTCATCGATGTAGTTAAAATCATTTTCGAAATCTCAAAATGCGTGCCTATGTTTATACAAATATTCCTTATTCAATAGTATTAGATAGATATTTATTTTAAATTGTATAAAAATTGGAACACAAACACATCTAAAAACACAAAAAACTACATACACATACACACATGTATTTACACATATTACATACTGTGCAAATACATTTATATCTTGTATTTGCACAGGTTTTTTTTATCCTGAAAATGTGTGTCAAATCGTGGAGCACAGCTAGCTGGAAATGTGGTGTTTGTTTACCAATTAGCATGCCCTGATACTCTAGCAGATAATACCTACATAATTACAGAATAATAATTGACGTAATAAATCATGTGTATGGGGAGTTTTGGCGGGAACGCGGGAAGAGTCGTGTCGCTTCGTTGTATTTTTTTCCAAAACTAGTGTTTTGTCGAGTGTTTATGCATAAAAATGATGGTGTTTTATTCATAAAGTGCCGAATTACAAGCGCGAGTGTGGGAAAATGATATAAGGTGGTGAAACATGAGTTTTCGTGTTGCTTCCAAAACTCCATCGAAGCTTTATAGTAAAGTTGCCACTACTTTACTAAAGCATGACTGGCACGAACTGACACGAACTGGACTTGACTAAGACGACTTTGACGATAACCATAGTTAAGATACAGCAGAAATATCACTGAAGACGAGGCAGTATGGCTTTATAGCTTTAGCCTGCCCGAAAGGGCAAATTAACGAAAAAAAAAAATCATGTGTATGGCTTATTAACTACAATAGATATGTGATACAATCTGCATCACCCTCGTTTTATAGGATAAACACTAACATAATAATCTTAATTTAAATTTCACATGGATATATTAAAGCTTGAAAAAGTTACAAACGTGGGCATGCAAATAGACAATTTTTTTATTATTCAAGGTAGGTATATATTTAGTTTATTTCCGCTTAACAGGCGTTCCATAATTTGACATTTACTTAAAAATATAATTTGACAAAAATCTAACTAAAATAACCACATGTCTTAAAATCCTCCTTTCTCTGCAGTAACCACTTGCCAATAATCAAAATGAACTTCCGCAAAGTAACGCCTGAATCAATCAAATTTTTTATTTTCAGGTTTCCAATATTGATTTGAGACTTAGGTATATAAATATTTATAAATAGATATACCTACGTTAGCAACAAACAGTATTCCCTGATATTATTATCAGCAAATTTAGGACGTCAAAAATAAATACATACAACGCAAACTTTTAGCCAAATACATTTGAAAATATATAGTGTAAATGTATTTGAAATAACTGTTGGCTCAAGTTGCTTTTAAATTGCGATAATACATAAAAGATTTATTCACCTTGCCTAGTTTCTTTGTTTTCCGCTGATTATTTTCTTCGAAGCGCTTCGTCGAAGATAACGAGCTTTCTTTCGAGGTGCCTCCTCATTTCCCAAGAGATTTGTTATTTTTAATTCTACCCTTCTCACTTTATTTCAACCTCTTAAATGTCTTGGATTAAGGATTATTTTTATTAAAATAGAGCGTCTGGTTTGTTCCACTTTCGGTTAAGAATTGAGTTTTGCAGCTCGTTGCTTTTTATGATCATCTTAATTTTAAGCGGGAAGTAAATTTACTATATTTTTGCAACGGGTTTTTAGTTTTAGTTTCGTTATTTGTAAGTTGTAGTTTGCTTTTATGAGAACTTATTTTTTATAGTTAAAAAGCATTTTGAAATGAGAACAAAATACAGGTTTAGTTTTATCGACACAAAAGTTTTTGAAAAGGTTTTTTTATTTTTATCTTTGCCTATTCTTTTTCATGTAATTTCACAAAACTTTATGCAGGTCCAAAAAATACATAATTTTAATTATCGCTGGGTTTTAAGAGTGCAAAAGTCAGCAGCTAAACTTTTTTTAATATGTAACAGGCTATTTGTTTGACCACAGCTCACCTGATATTGAATGATGGTGTGGGCGGAGATGGTAAGATATCATTAATAATTATTGACATTCATATTTTTAATGGTATTTTTGAAATGAATTGGAATTCGACTTTTAACTTTGGTGTTAAAACATTGTATTGTGGACAGAGTTCAACTTTGTTTGATAGTAAGCGTGCGTGTAGAATATTAGTAAAAGTTTCTATAGAACATTGTGACATCGCCAAAACAGAATCTGGGCCAAGTCTTGACGGCAGAAATTCCGGTACAACAGCGTCGAATTGTTAATAGGTTGACACATTTGGGACAAACTAGCTTAAAGATATAATGAGATTCCTCTTGTGATATAATTTCCATAAATTTAGAACTGTCATATTAATTTATTTTAAATAATTAAAATAAAATAATTAATAATTAAAATTTCTCTTTTTTCGTTAATTAATTACTATTGTTTTGTTAGTATTTTTACAGTTACGCAGAACTATAATACTAATTAAACCAAAAGAAGACCACTGCACTCATCATTTTTTTCGATGGGATTAAATATGAAATAACGATTCCGTCTCTCTATTAAGAAATCTGTATGAGATATCTTTGCTGTCCGTCTGTCTATCAGTCTGTCAATACTTTTATCCCTAAAAGCTGTGAAAAAAAAAACCATAGTCAACACAATCAAACCATATATTTGTACATACGCAAACAATCAAAACCTATACATAACTTACCTCCGGCTAAATCATGAATTTTGGCAGAAAGCAATGAAAAAAAATACTTTTATTATTTTCATTGAAATCACGCTAATATTATAAAAGAATTAGACACGCATGTACATCAAAGAAAGTTCCTAAACGCAAACGTCCATACTCCCCTAGTGCTCCCCTCCCTTAACCATAAACAGAAATCTACGAAAAGCCATTTTCACTGTCTGTGTGTCTCTCACCCCAACCAAGGACAAAATATAATTTGTCTATGCACAAAGATATCTGATTTACAATGTCCATAAAAACTTAATAGTAGTAGCGCTATAACTTGTCTGATTATGTTTTATGGCCTGACCAATATCTCCTATCAGACCATTAGACTACCATTTTAGGAGTAACTGCTACAGTAACAGCGACCTGTCATAAATCAGACACGAACAACGGATACCCGGAACCCAGATTTAATTGCAAACTATTCGCATAATGTTAGTATTGAGTGCCTAGTGATGAGACCTAAATTGGCTGACGTGTTGGCCGATAAATATGCCGGAAAATCTTAGATAACTTTTTCATCGATCTATCTGAATTGGATTGAATGCCTCTTTTGTTTTTTGATGTTGTATGTCAATTTGCACCTGGTTTTTTCCTCGTTTATTTCTGGTATTGCATTTTGTTTCATATTATCAAGTATTTCGACGTATAATTTGTTAAGAACTTTCTCAGATAGGAATGGGTTAAACAAATACAAATATTTTATTGATAACACCAATGTTACAAGTCAAATTTTAGTAAAATCAATTTAAATATGTGTATCATTAAAAAAAAAGTTATAAAACACTGATTACATGTCAATAAATAAAAACAAAATGTCGAGCTTTTTTAGTAATATGAGAAAAATCTCAAAGACAGTTTAGCATAACTGCCATATCTTTGATCCGCTAAACGTGACCATATTGGTCACAATATAAGATTAGTGATCGAATACACAAACAGACGAGCTCGAAACGTCGGATAATCGGGACTAAGTCGAATTTCTACGTCTCTAAGACAGCTTGTCCTAGGAATAGGTATGTATTGTATTTGGTAACCCAAACTGTCAAGCAAATCTGTGGTCGAAAATACAGACTCTGAAATAAACGTTAATGTAAGAAAAACGTTAATCATTGATAAATAATTGATCGATTCAGGCGTTACTTTGCGGTCCATAAAAGTCCATATAAAGGTATTCTAGGTAAATTTAGTGTATTTCCACTTGTAACCTGAAACAATTATAATTGATTAATGGGGTCGATTGTTGGAATTTGAAACCATACCCTTTGGCGTGTAATCCGGCCACACTAACCACTGAGCCATCCGGCTATACTAACAACGAGACGCTCTCCCGATGGTAAGAGACGTCCATGGCCATTGCAGCGATAAACAGAACTTTGAGTAACAAAACAAAGTCCAGGGCATCGCTGCTTTGGCGCTCATTACTTTAAGACTTTCAGTGGTTAGTCTCAACAGCCCAGTAATTTCGCTATTTCGCTATAACAGGTACATAAAAGTAATTACAGCGAATAAGAAGTCTATTACTTGTATGGTTCCCTTAGTACAGACGACCTTTGCTTGGTTTGGCGCTGTGTTGTAAAAGGTCCTCCAATATTTATTAATTCTGAAAATGTCAACTGAAACCCCAGTTTTCAAAGGCTAAAATAAGCCCATACAAATTACTTAAACTTTTAAAACATTCTTCATGTGTACCCAAAGGTTAAACCCCGCCTTACCACATCCAAAAACTGTGTATGTGTAATGCTGCCTTTGATAAAAACACTGAGTGAATTCTCATTTGTTACAAACATTTTGCCAGTCAACAAAAAGTTATCCCTCGTAATGAACATACTTGCCCAGTGAAAGGGTTAAAACTGAGAAAGTCACAACTCTGCTACCAAGAAATTGGTAATTCATTGCTAATATCGCGCCGACTTTACTCAAGTGAAATGCTGAGTATTGGAAAAAGTTTTTGCCGCTAATAAAAACGTATGACAGTTTCAACTCGAGTAATAGGACTTTCTACATTTGGTAAGCCTTGAAGTCGCTTATGATGAAAAAATGTTAATATTTTTTTTATGAAAAAGTCGCATTATTTCTTTTTCAGAGTTTCGCGTGCGAAGAAAGTATAGAAAAAGTTGATAGTGAGCAACATTAACATTATAATCAATGAAAGTACATATTTTACAAACTTTCAAACGAATTTTAATAAACTTTTAGCATCAATTTTACATACCTAGTGTTAGATTTGTTCTCAGGCGAGAATTACACTAATGCTTAAATTTTATTTTTGGCTATGTTCACAAATACATACAGGATAACTATGTGTATTTGTTTGTTGCTACTTTACGCTGAAATGGCTAGATGGATTTAGAACGATAAAATAGATTATACACTAAAATCTAATAAACAAATATCGCAGGACATTTCATACCAGATGACTTAATTATATAATTTTTTATTTTTTTTTGTAATTATATATTTACAATACATACAGAACACTTAGACAAGGAACAAACATTTATTGTTCGTCACACGAATATTTGT
Source organism: Biston betularia (assembly GCA_905404145.2). NCBI lineage: Eukaryota > Metazoa > Arthropoda > Insecta > Lepidoptera > Geometridae > Biston > Biston betularia. Next base: position 7,444,094 of record FR989877.1, read on the forward strand.
CGTGAGTAGGAATCAAACCCACACAACAAAAGCTTTTGACTGCCCTGTTAGCTCATTTGGTAGTAGCTCTGCTTCCTGAGCTGTAAAGCGTGAGTTCGGTTCCCACCCAAATATTTATGTAGCGAACATAGATGTGTGTTCTGTGATTGGTCGTTCTGTATTATATGATGTATTACATCTATAATGTAGGTATGTATATATTTACAAAAAGATGTATCCCTATTATAATATACATTTTCTATCAGTTATCTGTATCCCATAGTACTTTTTAAGTAAGCTTTTCTTAGTTTGGAGCTAGGTGAGATATTTATAGTTATTTATTAATTTAATTTAATTTATAAACTGAAAACATTTTTTATTTTCACTTGAGAGCCAGTTTAATTCCAGGCTAGGTTTACCATCTTCGACCACACTGTCATTTAACAGCATGAGTATTGAGTAAATTATGGTCAAACACGAAAATTGTCACGCATATATTTTAATTTGATTAATTACGTAATTGTATCACCACGAATACCTACTCCATCGCAAAACATTTCAATTCGAAAAAAAGCTGCCGCTTTACGTTGTTTGAAGTTTCGTTCACGCTAGTCAGAGGCGTTGATTCATGTTCCAAGCATTTTAATATCGGAACTTTGTCAAAGTTTTTTTCGCAAATTGGCATCCTAAGCACCGTGTTTACGAATCAATGCGGTTCGTGTACCAAAACCGTATTCCCTTTCCAGCAAACCACATCACAACCGTGTCAAATTCAATGCAAACAGAGACTGTGATCCTCTTTGTGACGTGTCAAAGCTCGGGTTTTTCTTTCATGTAACATAAAGATAAAACAACATTTTGATCTAATCCATTTAAAGTACGATAAACCTTAACCCTAGATTAACATAATGGATAAAGTTAAAAGGGGCTGAGAAATATGCTATCTACGGATGTGAAGGGATGCAAAGAGATTCCCCTTTTTTCGTGGACACGGGTTAACTATTGTATTATTTGGACAAAAGAATTTCAATTCGAATAAAAGTTCCCGGACTCTTTTTAGAATATTACTTGATAGGTGTTTTGTACTCGCGTACATTTACATGGATTTATGAAAAATAAATTGTTATGGTCATTATTTTTCCTCAGTGTACACAGTTAATTGACTTTAAAGACTAAATCCCATCCCAATAATATTATAAATGATTGTGAAAGTTTGGATGGATGGATGGATGTTTATGTTCAAGTTCAAGTTTTTGTTCGCTCAAGATGTGGTTACATTTTTGATCTAAAATATATTATACTAGTACAGCACATCTTACTCTAATTGGCTTGCGAATTTACAATATACCTAATACCTAAATCTATATCTATATAATTATTATTTTTTCAATTACTAAAATAATGTACGACAAAAATTTAATTATATACAGTTATGGCAATAATCAGTACGAAAATATGAATTAAAAACAAAATTATTATGAATGTTTGTTTACTCTTTCACGCAAAAACTACTGAACGGGTTTGGATTAAATTTAGTATGGAGTTAGCTGAGACTTTACATTAGAATATAAGCTTCTTTTTACCCCGAAAACATGTAGCGGGCAATACTGCAGGGCGCAGCTAGTTTATTATATTGCGGAGACATGGTTGTATCCGAACTACTAAACAATCTGAATTTAAATATAGTTTAAAACTGGAGTTTCCGAGATGTTACCTAAAATGTGTTTTAAGAGATCTATTGTAAAAATTGCAATTGCTATGCTAATTACATTACATTTTTTGTTTTACTTACGTTTAACTACATCGAATACTTTGACTATAGTTTCGGTTAGAGTTCTTTGACTATACTATAGTCGGAGTATTCGATTTAAATAAACGTGAGTAATTCCACATAAGTCAAACAAAAAAGTTAAAACCACGTCAGTATCTATAGATAAATTATATTTAATTTTTTTGGGACTTCATAAGACAGTAATGGGTTTACTTTTTTACTTTCCGAGTACCTTAAAATGGGACTAGTGTAACCGCCATATTTTTGCTCCGCTAAATGTAACCGTATGTGATATAACGTTAGACTGATGATCGTCTGTAATAATAAACGTACTCGAAACGTCGGAATATAAGGTCTTAATATTTAAATTAAAGTTCATTAAAGTCTTAAACTGATTACATCAAGCTGTAAAAGTAAAATAAATCTTGCGGAGTAGTAAAGGTTTGGCCCTGCCCTTTTAAATGGGTACTGAGTTTGTCTAAATGTGAAAAGTTCCAGGCTTTTTAGGTCAACAAGTAGCTCTTAGAAGTTCTAAGGAGATAGGAAAGAAAATTAAATTTCAAGAAGTTTTCAAGAACCTATCTAGAAAAGATCATTTTAGAAGCAATAAAGTTATGACCATTATATCGTTCTGATATTTTTAATCTTGTTTTTTTTGGCACCGCAGTTTATGTATTTGCCAGTATCAATTGTTTTGATATTTACAAGTATTTTAGACAAATATATAGATATTTTTTGTTGTGGACACTAGAAATTAATGAGAAAACAAAAAAATCAAGCATAAAAACTTCAGAAACTATAGTGTCTCAATGCAACAAAACTAAAAAGATTGGACACGGGATGCTACAAACACGTGTTTTATGATAAATTGAATGAAACAATTACAAGCTTCGCCGGAATCATGGAAGCAACACGAAAAGTCATTTTTCACCACATTATCATTTACATGTCACACTCAAAAAACCACAATTTTTACCATATATACTCAAAAAACACAAATTTAAGAAAATAATAATAAAGTCCGGTGAAATGATTCGCGTTCGCACCAAAATTGTATTAATACATTTTCTTCATCTCAGTCGTTTGCACTCTTGGTCGTAGTCATCGGTTTTGGTGTCGGTTGTGACTCGTCTGTCAATCCGTCATCATTTTTCAGACGTATCTTTCTCGTATAGGTACTCATATTCAGGACCGCGCAGCCTTTATCTGGTCAGTGCAACGCAATGGGGTTCTACCACACAGTTTTTGTTTCCTCGGAATACCCTTTTGCTTTCCACAACAAGGCGTTCTATGGGCGCGTAATCGCGTCGCGGTACGTGCCCAAAGATAGTAACAATGCGAGCTTGACCAATGTAAGATATAGTCACTAATTGATGCCAAGTTCTTTTAGGATAATCTGATTTGTTCTGTACACAGTCCATGAGATTTTCAGCATTCTTCTCCATTCTTCTTTTTCTCACTTTCTCTTAGATAAGTTATATTATTATATTTTTAGTTTTGATGTATATAAAAAAAACATCGGCTACCAAATACAAAATTAGGCTATTGTTCTTTAAATTATGCCTTTAAAAGTAAAATCGTAAAAATATCACCTTTCAAATATCGCTCTGACATTTGCCTCAACTTTTATTAAAGCCATCGGTTATCAAGTTTCTGCCCAAAAAAAAATTAACAAACAAATAAAATTCCACGAAGTCTAGATTCAGCTCAAAAATATTAATTACTTACGTACGGCTATAGGTAATCCATTACTATCTGAAATTCAACCTGGCTCGAACATTTTACGATTTGTTTGACACGAATGAATATTGACGTGAATTATTACCCACTATATACGGGAATTCGTGTCAGATAGATCGTAGGAAAACATTTTCATGACTAGTTGCTATATGTGTAAATGAAATATCGCTGATAAATAAATAGAGGACGCCAATAGTATAGTTATGTTAATGCATTTTTTAGAAGATTTGCCGATGTTGTACGTTTTTTTTTTACTTTATTTTTAGCATATAAACAAGCTAAATAAGTCTCAGTCACAGTCAAAGAAAATCACGTCCAGGGCCAGTCTAAAATAATGGTGAGTTTAGGAAACAACACGAACATAATTACTGGGCTGTTGAGACTAACTCTATCAAAAGTCTCAAAGTAATGAGCGCCAAAGCAGTGATGCCCTGGACTTTGTTTTGTTACTTAAAGTTCTGTGTATCGCTGCGATGGTCATGGGCAGGCCTTTTACTCTTACCATCAGGAGAGCGTCTCGTACGTCTCATTACTTTTGACATCAAAAAAAAACATAATATACGAACGTCAGGAGCTCTGGACGTGTTGACTCAGTCTTGGACCGCTCGAAGAGTCAACCCGTCCTGAGAATGCCTCGTGTAGAGGTGAAACACGTGTCTGTAAGTGGTTACTGCAACGAGAAGAGAATAAAGACTTATGATTATTTTATTTTAATTAGTTTTAACTTTTAAGTTTATGTCAAATTTTAGTTTTAGATAAAAGTATAGTTTCGGATAATTTCGGATAACACTCAAAATGAACTTCCGCAAAGTAACGCCTGAATCAATCAAAATACCTACATAATATGTATATTTTACCTGCCTACTTCTCCACACTCTTTGATTTACGATTGACACTTTATGATTTAATGTTTATAAAAAAACATACGTTTTGAGTAATGTTAAGAGATGATGCATGTACGTTACTATAACAGCAATACACAGAACTTTGAGTAGAAAAACAAAGTGCAGGACATCGCTATCATTTTGATAGGCCAGAAAACCAAAAGGACTGACAATTTAGCGTGTCATCCAAACTACAGGAGTGATCAGTTACAAATGTCACTTAAAGTCCCAATAGTCCATCCCACGAATATTATAAATGTGAAAGTTTGGATGGATGGATGGATGGATGTTTGTCACTCTTTCACGCAAAAACTACTGAACGGATTTGGATGAAATTTGGCATGGAGGTAGCTGGGTTAACACATAGACTACTTTTTATCCCGAAAACATGTAGCGGGTAACACCGCGGGGCGCAGCTAGTCGATTACATACAATAGTATTTTTAAGACACTACCTCAATTTATCTCAGGACCGTCTCACAAAATTACGGATAAAATAAGAGCCAGGTATTTTTACATTCAAATTAAATCTAGATATACAAAGATTTTTTGCAATTATTTTGCAAGCGCAAATCTTTTATCTAGATCTTATACCCGTATCAATGTCACGCCAAATAAATTGGTCTTAAATGTTGCTGAATCACAGGTTAATTTGGAATGTTTGATTAATACGTTTATCGTTTGACTTACGTTTTCGTAATTAGGCCTGTTTGAACTAAAAAGATTTTGCTTACTACAAAATGTTAGCTTAGTTTTCAAGTCAAGCTAATTAAGTGTTATCGCAATAAATTAAGTTAAAAGTTTTAGAAGACTTTTAAAGGAGTCTAAGCACTAAGAAAATATAATTATATAAAAGCTTGTAAATTTAAAGTAATTAATCTTTTAAACATTTTACGAATATTCTTTTTATGCTACATAGTCATAGAAATAATGATATGATAGAGAACTGCCTCCGCGTATTGTATAAAGGAATAGAATATACCTTTTTTTTTGTTCCGTGCGGTTTTTAATACATAATATGTCTCTTATAGAGTAAGTTTACAAGGAAGTCAAAGTCAAAAAGTTTCACATTGCGTGCCTACATTATTTCAGGTCGCGTCATTTAAAAATAATTCTTGCGGTCAAACATGTTACTAATTCTATTTAATGATAATTATCATTTCAATAATTTAATTAAAAAAATATTTACAATAATTAATTAATTAAATTAAAATAATTTCATAATATATAATTTAAAGGTCATACTTATTTGTTTTGCTGTATCTTTATACGTATACTAGTCGAAGTGCCTTTTCTACATATTTTGATGCGCGCCTACAACCTCATTTAATGTACTACTTTGTTCAGTTTCTTAAAATAAAATAAAAATTAATTTGGTATGTACTTCTTTGTAATATAATATATGCAATAAATAATCGTCCAATGTACTTCAAATCATATTTTTTTTTACTAATCGAGTTTTATAATACATACAGAACACCCACACACAGAACAAACATTACATTTGTTAATACACAAAATGTTTGTCCTGAGCGGGAATCGAACCCACGCCCTTCAGCTCTTAACCAATGAGCCAAAAGGGCTGTCTTTGGCATTAATTCCTCGTTTTGTACATAATTATTTTTGTAAAGTAGTAGTTAGATCATTTGTATACGAGTACATTAAAGAATTAAATAAATAAATACTTAAACTGCTTCTAAGGAGATCAACAACCTTGTAATTTCGCTAGTAAACTTACGTACTTTAAATTCAATATCTTTTAACATAACCATATAGTAAAACAGTACTAACAGTAAATATTCAAATCAGAGTGTCAGTAAACTATACTGCGGTAAACATCATAAACACGATATTACGGATAAAACTCTACGATAAAAGATTGTAATATTATTTTTATTTGCTTCCCCCAGCACGACTCCACGCGGTAAACAGTGCAACAATATCCGATTATATAGACAGAGCTTTTATAATAATTTTACGTATGTTATAGATACTTTTATCTAAAAAGCAACCTGTTTCTCACAATCTTTGCTGCAAGTTTAAACATAAAGATATATAATTGTTTCAAAATAATCCTGTTTTTTTTTTGGTTGACAGGTGTTTGACCACCTGATGTTAAGTGACGGCGTGGTCGAAGATGGTAAATGAAACTGATTCAAGTGAGACTGCCGGAACACACCGTTAGATGTTTGGCGGCAGATTTTCAACTTGAGCTAGCCAGCCGAGTACTAGAAAATACCCTACCATCTCACGATGTTTTCATTCATCGGCAGCAGATGCTCATTGTTGGGGGTTGAACTCACACCCTTCGACATGCAAACCGACTGTGCTAACCATTCAGGGATCAACGCTACAAAGTCTTTATCGTTTTTAGGCTGCATTCTATGGTATCGGTTTACCGGCAAAGCGCATTGCATACGAATAGTGATGATGATGAGGATGATGATGATGATGATGATGATGATTGTGTATGGTGATGAACCTAACCACTATTAGAGTAAACCAAGTATCTTATAAATTATTCATTAAATTGCCGCCAAGCAGTGAAGATAAATGGTATCAGAGATGAATCAATACATTTTGTAAATATTGCTAAGGATAACAGGCTTTTCATATGTTAATATGTTGATAGCAAATGTGATGGTGTGAGTATGGAAATAGTCTGAGCTACTCATACTATGAATTTCGTGAGATCATGGCCGCATTTTGTGTTTAGAATTACCTACAATAATTTAAACTACAGAATACAACATACGGGGACTTTAAATAGTCCCAATTGGCATGTAATTAATTAAATTTGAATTATTATAATCTTACAATAAATTACTAAATTTACTCGTTATACAGTAGGTACTAAAGGGCTCTATACACACAAATTTGCTACCTGCGGCAACTAATAGACAATCTATTCTAATTTTAATTAGAAAATAAATAATATCAATACTAATTTTAATTAGAATTGATGCCGCTAGTTGGATGTGTTAAGCGATCAATCTCAGCAAAAATGTGTGCAATGTTTGGGTTAGCAAATGTATAATGTATTCTTTGTGCTATTATGTTCCAATTTTGAATCTTGGCTAGCTAACTGTTACTGTACCAAATTGAAATAAAATGAAAATAGCAAGTGACACCGTGTCAGTAATCAAATGTACATTATTTATTGTTACGTGGAAGATGTAATATAAAATTACCTACATCATAAATAATTTCTCTTAGTAGATCCAAATTATATAAAATTCATAAACAATGACAAGCATTACTCTTATACCTTTTTCCATCTCTGTTTATTTCTACTTACACTTGTTTTTGCCTCATTTCAAAATCAAACAGCGAAAACAAAACCGCTCAAAGTTTTCAACAAGATTTCATCGCAGATCCAACATAATCGTCTGCAAACTTTACTTGGAGATTCTCACCGTAGTATAACATCACAAGACAATTAAACCAAGTAAATAAGGTACGCAACAATTCTTAAAGAGATCACTTGGTAAGAACATTTTACTGAAGAGTGCTTAAAAGTTTGCGGGCCCTTCGTCGTTGTCGCTGGGAGCCATTCCCCCTTGTTTCCCGTATTGCGGACGAGGCGTTAACCACCTCAGAGATTTATGAAAGTAGCTTGTCTTTTTGGGGCACTTTAGGGCAAAAGCGCAGTGTTAATAAAATTGCCAGTAAGGGAAATTTAAAACAGGTTCACGCTGACTTTCAAATCCCAATAATTTTGGAAAATAACTCGATCGATTCGAAAAAAAATCGATTTACTTAACTATTATTATTTAAAATTAAGACATTGTTAAATAATTAGTTTTTTTTTTGTATTGACATTTCATATATACAATTATATATTCTTATTCTTATTCTTATTCTTATTCTTATTCGAAGTGGGAGCGATAGGTCCTGCACTGACGTCCCGCTTGGGCTGTATTGTGCATTTCCCCCTGCCAGCGTCTACCCGAGCCAACCCAGCTCCTTGAAATATCGAAGCGAGGCTCTGGGCCGCTGGCATAGTACATATACATACAAATACATATATTATTTACATGTGCTATGATTTTGATATTTGTAGAGTTTTTTGAAATATGAATAAAAAAAAAATTTGAGCTTTCGTGTTATCAATAAAATATTTATATTTGTACCAGCCAATCGGAAAACATAAAATTTATTTTTTTACAAAGCGCCATTTAACAAATACCTCAACCATCAAAGCAAATACCTGTTTTTTTTTGTAAATGCCTACTTACAATACATAAACACTCAGACAGAACAAACATATGTTCAGTGTTTGTCTAAGGTGGTTATCGAACTTACACCCAGCAGTTTACGAATCAGGGCAATAAACAAACAAAGGTACAAGGTAATCAAATTTACGTAGATATTTTACAATCTTGCAATACGCACAATACTTGTAAACGTGTACTTCGGCGATAGTAAATTGTCCCAAATATTAAAAACGTCACAAGTCATATTTTTTGCTTGTTAATCATATTTTGGGTAAATTTAAACAAAGAAAGGACATGTACTTAATATTTTATTGTCGTTTTATGGAAACACGAGCCCTGGTAAGAAGATAATGCCCCACGTGTGCTTTACTCTAAAATTGAATGTTTAATGCCGAGGGTCGTTACTGTTTGTACAACATGACAAAGTATAGTTATTATCTATGTCCACAGTCGCTTCAACTTTGTTTCCCATTTTTTAGGTTGCTCCTTTTAATTTTTGGGGCTAAAAAGTTTACGGAAAAGTTCCATAAAAGTAAATAAAGGCTATTAAGAGCGGTCGAGGAAACCCGCTGGTTACGGACCAGGGCTTCCACTGAAATGTTTCAAAAAGCAATTTAGAATTTTCACGCTTGGAATGGATGAGGTCTGCCGCAGTCAGTTTCAGATGACTTCTCTGCGTTTTGATGCAGGGCAGCGCATTTAATAGATTAAACTATTAATTTAATGCTGTTATTTATCTTGCTTTATCGTTTATTACGTTATTAAGGTAAGTTTCTTTCTCCTAATGGAAAGAAATAACGCATGTCCATGACCATTGCAGCGCTACACAGAACTTTGAGTAGCAAAACAAAGGCTAATACTCATCGCTGCTTTGGTGCTCATTACTTTGAGATTTTTGAAGGTAGTAGAGCTCTGTAATTTCCCTAGCTGCAGTACCCTTCAAACAGGAACACATTTTGCGATACCTTTATAATGAAAACAGGACTAAAAGTCGATGATTTATTCATAACAAGATATGATCGACTTTTTTTTGTAGGATCGTCCTTGTAAGGGCGAAAAAAGAGCCTTGACATAAAAAAAAATTGTTAAACTTCAACACACTTTTATTGAAGTTGTTGACCGTTGATAGCAATACTTAATATTTGCGCAAGTATTTTGGTCACGTGCGGCATCGACTAGACGAGATGCACTATAATTATTTTTTTATGTAAAACAAGTGACGGGTCACCTGATGTTATGTGATCACTACCGCCTACGGACACAATACAATACCCGGGGCATGGACAGTACGTTGCATTTTTTTTTTACTAACTGGTTCTAAAATTTTAACCCAAAAAAACTCAAAGATATATCCACTGCCCAGGTTGCTATCTTTATTAATATAATAACGTGGAACAGTTCGTCTGTTTAAACGCGCAATCTTCTGAAACTACCATTCGAATGTGAAACATCTTTTTAAATTTTATAGCCCATTACTTACGGAAGGTTAATAAATAAAGGTTTAAATCTATGATCCTTAGAAGGCGGGTGAAATCGCCGGACACAGTTAAAATACTATATTAGTTCTTAAGTTGTTTTTTTTTTTAGAAATATAGACCAGCTATCTTTCGAGGATAAGTTTGTTGTATAGAAATAACTGATGCGACAGAGAAAAACTCGTTAAATATTTTTTTTAATGTTCGTTAACCAATTTGCTGTAAAAGTATAGTTATATATAAAGATAGTGGTGTGCTATCGGTTGAATTAATTTAAACTTGGTTCGCCTCTGCATATCAATTAGACCGATAGAGTTTGTAAATGTGCGATAAGAAGTTAGACGTGAATTACTTGCTATTTCGATGGAAATTTAGTTTAGGTGAATGATTTATTGAGAAGCTGCTGTCATGAGAGTCAACTAATGTAATTGTAATAAGAGTAACTTTGTAAATACTTGTAACTATCTATCTTTATAGAAGATGGTTAAACAGTTGATCGTTTTAACTTTACGAAAATGATATTATAATAGAAACACTGCTAGAAAAACAAACTTAATTCACCTAATCCACCTCTATTGTAAACCTATATTTTATACTAGCGGACGCCTCGCAGTTTCCCCCGCGTAGTTCCCGTTCCCGTGGGAATACAGAGATAAAAGTATCTTATGTCACCCGGGGATAGTGTTGCTTCCCAACGGTGAAAGAATTTTTAAAATCGGTCCAGTAGTTTCGGACCCTATTCATTACAAACAACCAAAAAACAGTTAAATCTTTTCTCTTTATAATAGTATAATTATATTTAAGCAATGAATATTTTTTTTTTAATCATATAATAATGTATTTCATTTAAAATAAAGATAAGCTAAACATTCTATAACAAATAAATTGTACAGTGTCACTTAATAATATACCAACTAATTTATAATACAAGTCAAAGCAATGAATTGTATATCTAATTTTCTAAATATGCTGGACATTTTTTGTCTTAACAAATGTTTAAGTAAGCACACTATTACACCATTATTAGACTACCTAAATTAAATAAATAAATAAATATCGTAGGACTATACATAATTATGAAATCGAACCCACGCCCTACAGCTCTCCAGGCAGATATACTACCAATGAGCCAACGGGCTGTGTGTACTTATATTATTATTTTCGTTAATACATACTTAGAACACCCAAAAACATAGTAAATAGAATAGAATAGAACTTTATTATAGACACCAAACATACATACATTATAACATACAAATTTAATATAAAACATAAATAGAGATAGAGAAGAAGAACAAGATATCTATGTATGTTCTTGTTCATCACCTTAAATGTTTGTCCTGGGCGGGAATCGACCCCTTCAGCTCGAAAAATAAAATTAAAAGGGTAATCATTCTACCAGACAAACACGACCAAAGCGTCATCCGTACATGTTCCTTATGTACACACAAAGCGTTTTGATTCCACATTTTTCATTCGCACAGCGAAATTGTGGAACTCTCTGCCGGAGTATGTGTTCCCTGTTAGGTACAATATAGGTATCTTCAAATATAGAGTAAAAAGGTTTTTTCTAGGTAAGCGTGCTCCACCTTTGACCACACTACTGCTTAACATAAGGCAGAGCATGGTCAAACGCGAGACTATTTTGAATTTAAAATAAAATCTGTCCAGTTGATCGATCTTGTAACTTTTGTATTGTAAATTTATACTTTTAAAATATGCCTACAGATTTTTCAGACACAGTACAAGAAGCATTTATTGTTTGTCGCGTAAGTATTTGCACCAAATGAGCGAATTGTACAGTCATTATGTACATTGTATGGAATTGCACAAACTAACGACGTCGTTGGTTTGTTCGAATACTTCTTTAATATCACGAAATAGTATAGAATATAAGTACACAGAAAACACCCTAATCTTATTACCCGACATCCAACCACCATAGCACTAAAAGGATCCATGCACATAATCCGTACCTTCTGCGAAGCGTCTGCGGGTAGACATAAAATACCGCACCTACATCCCTTGAAAAATAACCAACATCAATCCGAGCTCCTTATGCGGGTATCCCTTTACAAGTCAAGCAATTTCGGCGAGGTGTTCCTTCATTGCCACAGATGATAAGAGTAGGTAAGCTTGAATAATCAATGACAATTTCAACTTCAAAATAAAAATGTTGTCAAACATTTATGTACCAATGTTGAATGTGCCTCTTAAACCGATTAAATAACCAGTAGTCATCATCATCATCATCATTTCCGCCGGCGGACGTCCACTGGGCATAGGCCTCCCCCATTGACTTCTATAAAGACCGGTTGGAAGCGGCTCGCATCCAGCGCGTTCCTGCGGCCTTTACTCGGTCTGACCAACTTGTGGGTGGACGTCCTACGCTGCGCTTGCCGGTCCGACAACCAGCAGTGTGCTGGTCATTTAATGGTTACATATAAACAACGATTTTCGAACAAAACTTGGTAAAAATAAAATAAAGTGGTAGGCACCACAAGGCGTCAGATTTACAAATTGAGGGTGGTAGTTAGCCAGCCGAGTACTAGAAACTACCCTAACACCATATTTTGGTTTCCTCACCGGCAGCTCACTTTGACTACAGCTTACTTATGGATTTGATTTTTAATAAACCCACTGACAAATTCCCAAAGTGCGACGCCAAAAACAAAGAAAACTATGAGTTTAAGCTTTAGTTAATTACTTCCATAAAGTAGAACGTTCAACTAAATAAATAAAACAGTTGAGGACATTTCACGAAATGGGCTCTTGTTGAAAGTGACATTTGTTAGTTTACTATGTAAACTTGAGATGACTAGACGTCACTACTTCTCAAGCAAACTCGGTCAGGGTTTGCAATATTTCTAAAGTTATCAAAGTTCTGGTAAGCAATCTCTACATTTAGAAGTTACAGATTTCAACCTTCTGGTGTTAGCACCAACCTCGTTTCTGAATGTTTTTGACCTATATTTTTCAAGAAAAGAGAAATAAATATTACATTAAAAACATCACATTTAGCGAATTGTTTTTTTTTTACCGAATGGTTTAGTTAATAGCACGTTTGCCTTTTGTACGTGAGGTAAGTTTGACATCCGGCAAAGTAAATATTTGTATTTTTTGTAAAAGTACTAATGGCTCAAAAGAAAAAAAAATCAATTGATCCGACCGCTACTAAAGAATCTTGGCAAATGTGAAGATTGCTTAATAAATCATCAAAATTAATGACGCCGTTTTGGAGTCCTTAGGGAGCATACAGACATACACACGTTAATTTATAATATAATACTAACTAAAATTCCGTAAGCTTCTAATAAGGTCAACACAAATTTATTAGACCATGGACTGTACTTAACTATGACTTAATTTTCTTGATATTTTCATAAGATACTTGAAATAGTGTGCACAAAGTGCTATGCCAAAAATAAAGGTAAAAAGTTTCACGAAAGCTGGTTTTGTAAAGAGCAAAAATCTACACTTAATATTACTCTCCCAAAGCTTGAATTTTTCATAAGTGATGGCACATTGATAAAATTGACATCGATTTGACAAAATTGCTCGTGTGTTTTTCGTTGTGGCTTTTTAGGACGCCACAAGACTTGCCTTTTTATGTCATATGCTATTCCACTAGTATACTGTTACAGCATTGATTTTATAAAAAGTTTAAAGATATAATATTAGCATTGTAGTTTTGCTACATTGTCTCTCTACCTTTTTATTATGCAAACAAAAATAAAGCTTTTTACTAAAATTTCCATCACAGAAAAATTACAAGTATAATATTATTACACCGAGTGAGTTTTGACGGCAACAATCATGACGCTTCATTGTATTACATTCTAAAGTTTGTGTGTTTGTGTTTGCGTTTTCGAGTGCTTTTGTTTAACTATAGTGAAGTTTTAATTGTAACGTGCTGTGTTTATGTGGTGCAACATGTTTTTTTACGTATTTTCCGAAACTCCACGGAAATCCCACTAATATTATAAATGTGAAAGTTTGGATGGATGTTTGTTACTCTTTCACGTAAAAACTACTGAATGGATTTTGATGAAACTTGGTATGGACGTAGCTGACACTCTGGATTAACACATAAACTACTTTTTATCTCGAAAACATGTAGCGGGTAACAACGCGGGGTGCAGCTAGTAATATTATAAATGTGAAAGTTTGTGAGTACGGATGTATGTTTGTTAATATTTCACGCAAAAACAACTGAACGGATTTGAATGAAATTTGGTATGGAGGTAGCTGAGACCCTGGATTAGAACATAGGCTACTTTTATTCCGAAAACATGTAGCGGGTAACACCGTGGGGCGCAGCTAGTATACTATATAAAAGAGTTACACATTCAAGCCTTGCGAAAAAAAAATGTGGAATTCAAACACTTAGTGAATGTCCACCATGTGCGGATGACGATGAGCCATAATTATATGGGTTGTGTTTGTAATAAAATGAAATTGGAACCAAGTCGTGCAACTCCAAGGCAGATTACCCGAAATGTCGGATACATTTCGGGGACTGTACACTTGAAGATGCAGTGGGCCGATGAACAGGAAACCTTAAGGTCCGTTGACCATAAGACAGCCCGTTGACAGCCCGTTACATGTTGACAGCCCCGTTGGCTCATTGGTAGTATGTTATCTGCCTTGAGAGCGTAGGACGTGGGTTCAATTCCCACTCAGGGCAAACATTTTGTGAATAAACAAATGTTTGTTCTGTTACTGGGTGTTCTGTATGTATTAAAAGTATGTATTTACAAAAAAAAGTATTTATGTATTCTATCAGTCATCTGACTTCCATCACACAAGCTCTGCTTAGTTTGAGGCCCGATGGCGCTGTGTGTATAGTCCTACGATATTTATTTATTTATTTTATAAGCGAAACGCAATATAAGTAACTAAAGCGTAACTCATGTCTTTGCAGCCGAGACTTGACTTAAGTACCATTGCTGACTATGACACTTAAGTCAAGTAAAAATAAATAAAAATAATTATGTCAACATTTCCCGTAATTTTTCAACTTAACATAGTTATTCTTTCTTTTTCAGACGGAATTTCTACTAAAGTAAATTACAACGTTTTCTTTTCAGTGGCACATTTTTTACTTCTACAGTTCACCATTGAAACTTTAAAACTCAGCCATACAGAACGCGCTAATTATATTTCTCGAAAACAACAACACAAGTTCTCTTTGCATTGCAAAACTAATTTAAAATGTTTTTTTTTTTCGTTCTTTTAAATGTGTTTAAACGTTTTATACAGACTGTAATAAACAATTTCTTTCTTTGGACCAACGAATTAAATGTACCTGGAAGAGAATATCAAAATAATTATATTTTTTATTAAAAATATAATTATTAATAACTGACTCCGTTCCACTAAGCCTACACACGGCTAGATTTCATTGTTTTACTACGGAGTTACGATGCCAGAAGGTTCATTGGGACTATTCTAGTGTATGACACACCATTGAAAAGTCACAGGAGAGCAAAATACACAATTTTGTTTTCATTGAGGTTTATTTTTTTGAGGTTTATAAATCCGACAATTGCACAAATTTTAATGAAATTTCTATAGGATCAATCTGAAAGTACTTATATCCTTTTAAATAAAGAACTTTTTAAATTGGTATGTAAATAAGTTCTGAGGTAACAAAAAATACAGCTGAGTTGAGAACCTCTTTCTTTTTTTAAGTCTGTAGGTTTTTTTCTTTCGGTTGTAAAGATGTTTGCAAACGGCCATCCAATCAGAAAAAAAACTACTGAAACCACTTCGAAATATATTACAAACTATGACATAAGATTTATTTAAAAAAAATTACATTAAAATAAACTTGACTTTCATTTGACCATGCCAGTGCCTGCTTAGCTATGTATATTTTTTGTTTTACAGGGCAGGGGCACACACATTCAGCCTACTTTATGACGTCATCGCTATACAAGTTTGAAAACGTATTAAAAATCATTTCAAGAATATTCAACATTAGTTTTATAAAATAAAGTTTCCTATCAGTGAAGAATATAAAATAAATACAAAAATAAAACTTTACATACCGAATTCTTCCTCAAACAATTTTGTATTGTGTTATGACATCTTTAGTTAATTTACTAAAAAAATTATATTTTTTTGTGGCGTACTTAACAAGGTATATACTCGTACATACACTGCTCTGCATTTGACAGAAAGAAAGAAAGAAAAAAGGTAAAAAGTTTTATTTTGTAACAAGCACAAAAACAAACAGACAGACAGTTACACAATAGGGGCTCATTGAAGCTGCATTAAATAAGTGTTTGTATCACGACATCCAGTACGTAGCACATTTATATCACTGTTTTCATCACTTAAATAATTACTATGCCGAGAGTTCAAAGTGTGTCTCTTAGTTCTGCAAAAAGAAATGTAGTTGACTTCCATTAGATGTTTTGGCTGAGTGCCAGATGTATGAAAAAGGTCCCTTTGTTTTTAGATGGTCTTTGTCAATATTGTCAGATTCAAGCGAGGCGTCTCGAGGAAAACCCGCTGAGAAGTGTTTTTTAATTTTCAACAGCTTTGTCTATAGAGTTTATTTTTGACCAATATATCTATGAGAAAGCAGTAGTCGGTCTGCTTAGAAAAGCTAGCTTAAAAATAGGATTTTTTTTTTCCTGAATAATTTTGTATTTGATTACACCCTGTCTGATTTTAAATAGTATAGTGCGGTCTAATACGAAGCGCACTTATATAAGGTTTGGATGTAGAGACACCTGTGTCGTATTTATATCATACTAACTTACGCCCGCGACTGCGTCCGCGTTAATTTTAGAATTAAGTTCGGAGAGTTATGAATCATGAGTAAATGAGAAAAAGCAATAATCATCAAACTTGCACTACTTTTTATTAGATTAAGATAAAATTTTTATCCTTTAATAATCCATAAGACGCACCTATACCAAATTTCAAGTGGATACGCCCAATAGTTAGTTTTTTTATAAGCATGTATTTACAAATGAAAAGTATTTAAGTATTATATATCAGTTATCTGACTTCCATAGTACAAGCTTTGCTTAGTTCGGGGGCAGGTGGCGCTGTGTGTAATGTCCTACGATATTTATTTATTTACATTATTATTTTGATAACTGCACACAAAATACAGAAACATTGAAACTATAAGAATGCACAGAGTGCGTTGTAAAAAAGAAAGAGAAAAAAAAACTTAACTGCAGTATTAAACCGAAAGGTCATTGTACTCGTTATATAAACAACTTCTACTGTAGAACTATCCTGTAACAGCCGCAGATAGATTCTAAAATAAATCTTTAGTGCCGGTACCAAGCCACGAGGTTCACAACTTGAATCTTTTCAGTAAATCAGGTTACTTTTCTCGCATTGTCTACATTTTTTTTACAAATTGTTCCCTAGACTGCCCGGGACATATATAGAGTTGGTGAGCCAGTCACGTATTGCGACCAATAGCTTGGTATCCGCGGGTCGTGTGCCCGCACCATTATTTGCTAGATATATTGAAAGTTAGAGTAAAACAAAACACCTACTCAATAATATCGGAGAAATAATTTACAATATATTGTTACATTAACTGACGTAGTTTTGACACAGTTTTGTTTTGCCTAAATGTGGGATTAGTTAATTTGTGCTCTGTTTTCACTTCTTGATAAAATTAATTGATTCAAGCGTTACTTTGCGGAAATTCATTTTGATTGAACATACTTTTTCACAATTTTGGAAACACGATTCTAAAATTGGGAAAAAATAGCTGTCTCATAAAAAAATTACATTCATCGTCAACAAAATGTGTAGAGCAGTAGTAGTAGTAGCGACATTATAGCATAAAACCAAAGTCTTAATACATTTTTTATTTATTAATCTGAAACAAAAATGTATTTAAAAAAGGAACCGAACGAACGCTAAACCAATTTTGAATCGTATACTAATACTAGTAAGTTCTTTTTTTTTTTTTTAATGGTTGACAGGCTAGTTGTTTTGACCACAACTCACCTGATGTTAAGTGAAGGTGAGGTCGAAGATGGTAAAGCACACCTAGCCTGGAATGGAACTAGCTCTCAAGTGAGGCTGCCGGAACACACCGTTAGATGCTTGGCGGCAGATTTTCAACTTGAGGGTGGTAGCTAGCTAGCCGAGTACTAGAAAGTACCCTACCACCATGCTATGGTTTCCTCACGATGTTTTCCTTCACCGGCAGCTCAAGCTCATTGTTGGGGTTTGAACCCACGTCCTTCGGCATGCGAACCTACCGCGCTAACCACTGAGCTATCATCGCTACAAATTCTTTTGTAACTTGTTAGTTTTGTAGTAACTTCCTAAGGTAAACACTAACTTTTGTTATTTAGAGATGCTACGCACTACGCGCTAATATAAGTATTGCCAACATTGTGTAAATTAACGATCAAGTCAAACTTATAGATAAGAAATAACACACAAACGTTCATACACATGTATATGTTTCTATTACCTATCTAAAGATTTGTATATTGTGTACAGCATAAGATGACAAGGTACACATAATTTAACAGTTAAGTTTTTAGTTTGCTATTGCATTGTTGTAGGTTTACTTGGTGGTAGATCTTCTTAACAGGAGGTCATCTTGGCAGAATATCTGAGATCTATCAGATATTCTGCCACCAAGCAGTAGTGTGTAAGCATTACTGTGGTCCGGTTTGAAGGGTACTGCTAGTGAAATTACAGGGCTGTTGAAACTAACAATCGAAAGTTTTAAATTAATGAGCGCCAAAACAACGATTCCCTGGACTTTGCTTTCTACTTAAAGTTCTGTGTATAGCTGCAATGCACATGAGCAGGCGTTGCCTCTTACCACCAGCAGTGTCTTGTTTGTATCATTACTTGTACATAAAAAATGTAAAAACCCCTATTGCTTATATATTTTTGACCAATGGTTAGTAATAAAAAAATGTTATTGTTTACTTCCCTAAAATATGTTGATTTAGATTATATTTAATTCTCCTTAACCAGTGCTCGTTTTTTTGATCATGTTTTTCACACATATTTCGAGAGACGTAGTTCAGAAATACTCTTGACTGTTTCTACTTCTATTAATAAATAATTATGACTGTAATTTTCGTGTAATTTATATTTTTTTAAATAGGTTGGCGTTTAACTGTCATCTCACCTGATGTTAAGTGAAGAAGGAGAACGATTCATTAGCGACTTGAAAACACCCAGATTGTATCTGTCGAGGAATACCCATATGGGGTAAATTCCACTGTTAGCGATTCGTATGATGGAAGTGAAATCAAACCGTTTTTTTTAAACAAGTTTTTGAAAAATCAGACTTGAAACATTGTCGCTTTTTAGAGCTCTTGTCTGATTACTTATTATAATTATTCTTATTCTTATTCGAAGTGGGGGCGATAAGTCCTGCACTGACGTCCCGCTTGGGGTGTATTGTGCATTTCCCCCTACCAGCGTTTACCCGAGCCAACCCAGCTCCTTGAAGTATCGGAGCGAGGCTCTGGGCCGCTGGCATAGTAGCTCCAGTGATTTAGGTGACAAGTTCAATGATGATGACATGAATGATAGCGAAGCAGTTTCATGCAGCTTAGTATCAACTCTAGTACCTTCTGTGGCTTTGCAATGCAAAAGCACATGCTCTACAGTTTCATTTTCTTGCAAGCAGCCACGACATAGCGGACTATCCGTGGCTCCTAGTTTAAAGAGGTGACTATTCAAGTTGCAATGACCGGTTATGAGGCCTACTAAGAGACGAAGGTCCTGTCGTTGCAGCTTCAATAGATTGTTAGTGATCTTCCTGTTAAGAATTGGAAAGGCGGTCTTACCATGTTTACAGTCGGTTTTCTTATCCCACAGGTTTTGTTGTTCTTTCTCGGTGTGACGGCGCAGTAGCTCTCGCACTTCCATCGCTGATGGTTTGCATAGAGCCACCACGTCGTCACTTACCTGCTTTTTTGCACCCTCTTTTGCAAGAGAGTCTGCCACATTGTTACCCGAACATGATCCGTGGCTTTTCGTCCACTTGATTATGGTTCTGTACCTGCTGGAGAGTGTTTGTAGTATGGTATGACACTCTGCAATAACTCTGGACCTTGTTACAGGTCTCCTAAGTGCGTAAATGGTGGCCGCACTGTCTGTGATGAACATGAGAATATCTTTGTCCTTCCGATCCCCGGGGACAAGAAAATCATTAAGTGGCACGACTGCCCTTGCAGCCAGTAGTAAGCCCATGGCTTCCGCTTGCAGTGTTGTCGTGGTCTTGTTAAGAGCCATAGCTTCTCTAAGTCCAAGTTCCGGGGAGTAATAGCCGCAACCAGCTCCCGCCTTGTTTTTTGCACCGTCTATGTAGATGCTCCATTCTGGTTGGACACCTTCTAAGACGTTGTCTTCCGTGATCAGCTCATACTTTTTGCTATCTAGGTGTGTGCTGGCTATTTTGTCAGTGCCTTCATTTGCTTCGGGGATTATTCTCGTCGCCCGGTCAATTATTCTACAGTGGTTAGTAATCGGACCCGTACTTTTCCACTGGTTTGTAGACTTTATCCTTAGTGCTGAAGCCATCGCTTCCTGTTGAATGTGCAGGTGCAGTGGAGTCAGACCTAGTATGATTTCAAGAGCGGCTGATGGTGTTTTTTTCATACAACTGCTGATTAAAGAACATGCAAGTCTCTGTGTCTTCTGCAATTTTAGGATTACAGTCGCTAAATTAGTGCGAGTCCACCACACTACGCAACCGTAGGTGAGAACAGGCCGCACTATCACAGTGTATAGCCAGTGGCAGAGCTTCGGTTTAAGGCCCCAGTCCTTTCCTACTGCTTTCGTACATTGCCATAAAATATTTGTCGCCTTTGTGGTAATCCGGAACGTAAATAACCGCCGTGTAATGCCGCGGAACTTTGCTCTCCGGGACGACCATGCATCCACCCGACCCCTGCCACAAAGTAGGCAACTGTTCTATTGTGGCGGTGAGCCACGCGAGTGCATAATCGTCTCGGGGTGTATACCTAACACCGCCGCGGAATAGCTTCGGCAGTGTCATGAATTGCGGCAGACGAGTGTCGGCTCGTCCGCCGCCCTCCAGGAAAGTGGCATATGATGCCCGGTCCACGGCCATTCTTACGCACATGGCGCGAAATTCGTCCATCGGCACGCGGAGGCGGTCCAAAACTACAACCCGGTGGTAGCTACCGACGGCCCCCGCGTACGACAGTGGTTGCTCACCATCTTGCGGTTCTGCAGCTGCGGGTCCGCCACTGCCGGTCAGCAGCAAGCCCGCAGATGCATCTTGTGAGGGTGATGGTGCGGCAGCGGACTGGTTACGGTGACAGATTTTTTTGTCGACCGTCGCGTACGTGGGCGACACCAAGTCCGAACTCCGCTGCCGCTTCGCGCCTCTGTTTGTTGCGTCCTGCTCGTCAGAGTGTGATGTGTCCGTGTTGGGCACGATGGTGCCGGCAACTGCTCTCTCGGTGCCTACGCTCCCCTTCTTCCCCTTTCCCTTCCCCTTGCCTTTTGACGGGCGCGGAGTCGAGTCCGTTACAGTTGGGGGGGCACCTGAGTCGAGAGCCGCCGGACCGCATGCCACGTGTGTGGTAAGGTTCAGCGGTAGGGCCTGCGGGACCGGTTTTGGTGTCAGCTCCCGCCCCTGCGGTTCGCTCCATTGTCCGGCCGATGCTTTCGCAGTCGAACTCGGACCGGGCGTCGCCACAGTGGCAGGAAGTGGCATCGGCGGGACGACACGCGTCATGCAAGCCACGACAGGCGGCGCGAGTGCCACCATGCCGGGCAGATGAAGCGTGCCCTCCCGCCGAAGCCGGTGGTACTGGTCCACCAATTCGGTCTCGCGAGCCCTACGCAACCTCCATTGTGCTCGTCGGCTAAAGCCGCGATATAAGCTTTGGGCGGGATTCAGTTCCCGCCCGATACCTGCAACTGCGGCGTCTTGCTCCGCCACCTCCCGAGCAATCGCCGCTGAGCGCCGCCGCCCTTGCCTCCGGACCGCTTCATGGCTGGGTTTCTGCACTGGTCCAGGTTCAGGCTCAGGTGCGACCGTTGTCTCCATTCTTGGTCCAGTCGCATCCGCGGTCGGCAGGGCCTGGGACGCCGCCCCGCCGTCGCCTTCGGTAGCCCATTTCTCACCCTCCGGCCCGGGAACCGGAGAGCGCCGGGTGCTAGCCGGGTCGCAGGGCATACACATAACTGCTTTATTCTTGTCACTCATTGTTAAATTTAAAGTAGAGTACTGTGGAGCAAGCAAACAGTTAGTCGGGCGCTAAGCAATGGGTGAAAGTAGTTGCCCAAGCTACTTCCCCCCGGTGTTTCGCATGTAGGGGATGAGCTGGTCGACCTAAGAAACACAAAGGTGGCTTCACTCATCACAGACATGCCGGCCACGGGCTGCCGCGGGAGGGGATGGGATGCTCAGCATACCAAGGGATGATTTGAAATGCCGTTCATCCCATCCCCCCTAGTGCCTTCACTCTTTATCCGGGCTTAGGACCGGCACCATACTGAAGCGATTGTGCTGAAAGCGAAAGCAAAAAGCTATGCAGCGGGTGAAAGCAATAACTACAGTGTGATGGCGAGTTTCATTATATTATTATATGCGAGTTTCATTATATTATTAGTTTCATATTATAATTATATTCATTAAAGTATTTCGAAGTCTCGAATTTTAATAGTCATGCGAAAAGAGTTCTTAAATACATTTAAGATACCTATTCCTCTACAAACTGAGTTCTCTATGACTCAGACTTTATCATTCATAATTTAGGATATGCAAATGGCTTTATGGTGATTAAAGCTACGAGTACGTTGATTAACTTTTGTCGTTTGCTTTGAGTTTATAAAATGAAATTGTGCGACTCGTGGAGCTGGTAACTTTGTACTATTTAAGATAATATGAAAGATAAATGTGAATTAAACAACACAAGAAACAACATGGCTCACTTGAGAGCCAGGCTAGGTGTGCTTACCATCTTCGACCACACTGTCACTTAACATCAGGTGAGCTGCGGTCAAACTCCAAGCGTGTCAACCATACAAAATCACATATTTAATCGCAATATAGCTCCAGAGCTTTTTTGTAAAATTTTATCAAAACATATACAACTATTTGGCTGATTGCTAGAATTCTAGTAATACATGTGCGGACAGACTGAGTTGTAACAGATTGTATATAAGTGCGGTTCTAGGTCGTATAACGTATAAAAAAAGTATTTTCAAGACAGCTCAGAACTCAAAATGGTTGAATTGTATTCAGTGGTAAGGCAACCCAATTTTCTAGAATGTGCTCGTTTGAATAAAAACAAAGGTCGTTTTCGCCTGTTGGGGCAAACTGCACTAATCGAATTACGTTAGTCCTACACAACTTGCAGTTCTCAGTTAAGAAGGCGCTGCCTAAAAGACTCTTGACCTAAAAGTTCCACTTGAACTCCTCCTCTCTCTGTGTAGATAAAACACCTTGCACAAGGTTTTACGAACGAATTTTACTGTTCCACGCCTGGTATTTTTACAGCAGGTTTACCACCGTGTAATTTTTCAACGTTTGTCTGGATTAGCGGCGGCCATCTGTCTCGTTAAATCTAAAAGACTAACGAATCTCTTGAATATTTAGTTTCTAAATCTGATAACAAACCGCTTTTAACAACCTCGTTTACGTCATTTAGAAGTTGGTAGATTTAAGATTATTCTTTAGCTGGAAGATCTTTCAAATTAAGTTTGTAAGTGTGATTGCACTTACAAACTTAATGGGCTTATTGGCAGCAGACCAAATTACTACTAAATGAACAGCAATTCAGTCTGCTACAAGATTAAAGGGCGTGGGTTCCATTCCCACTCAGTAGAAACATTTTTTGTAACTAACACAGCTGTTGGTTGTGTCTGGTTTTTTTTAAATTTTTAATTTATTGGTAACAACAAAAACAAATCACAACAAATACAAACTAGATGCAGTGTAAGATTTAAACCAGATATGTTATGGCACTTACAGGCTATTGCCGCCTATATTTCTGTCTTTTAAAACTAAGAAGTTTGGTAATGGACACTTTATAAAACTTTGTTTTATAGATATATTAAGTACACTTCTATTAATTCCATCGATCATTAGAAGAAAAGACAATATACGTGTGTCTGGGTGGATGATTCCCATGTTACAAACAATGCATGGCTTGAGACTAGAAGGTGCTATGTGAAATGTCCAACGATTAAGATAACAAAATTAATCAACTCACGCCTGCTTTGATAATTCTTCTTGAAGATAAAAAATAGCACCTGTTCATGAACATTGTGTAGTAGTCAGAACTTTGAGTTACAAAAAAAAATCCAGGACTTTGTTATTTTGTTGCTAGTTACTTTCAAACGTTCGACAGTTAGTCTCAATAGCCATGTTACGTACTGCGTTACCTCCTGTACCCTTCAAACAGGAACATACACACCATTTCTTGGCAGTAAAATGTCTGATACTACGGTGATACTTACCTAACGACCATCTCCTGAGGGCTAACACCAGTAAAACTCCAGCTAGCAAATTCTTGCCAAAGTATTATTGGTTGTGAAATTCAAACTGTTTTAACTGCCGACTAACTGATCAGCAAAGCACCAATTAGGTTCCGAATACCGCTTTAAAAGCCAATAGCCGATACCACGTGGTCTGGGATCGCATTATCGGGAGTCCTGTTCCTGTACTTGAGGTAATAGAACGGTCGACATTAACTGTTCTCGGACACCGTTTGGGGTAACAGCGCACTTTGCGTGCCCTTCGGTCATTAAAAGTGAAATCTTTAGACGGAAATTATTCAGTCTATGTTACTATAAAATGTTCATGTGTAGGCCGAAAACGTAATTAGTTACTGTCTGCGCTGCTTTATCTGTTCTTTCCGAGATAAAAGTAGCTTATGTAATCCAAGGTATACAATCTGCATACCGAGTTTCATTAAATTCCGTTAAGTCATTATAGGAGTAAACATAATAAACATTCTATATAACCAGCTGTTACCCATGACTTCGTCATGGAATTTAACAAAAAGTTTGTTCAATTTGCAGTATAAAATTATCCATTATGTTAAACTATTTCATCCAAATTCGTTAAGTAGTTTTTGCGTGAAAGAGTAACAAATATCCATCCTTTCATACATCCTCACAATTTCACATTATAATAATAGTAGGTTTAGAATAGGATAGTACTTGACAAAGTTCTATCACATATCAAGTTTCAAACTTCTTAAGTTTATACTCAATCTTTATATAAATACAAACTCTTTGGACAGATAACGTCTGCTAATGACTTCACACGATATAAATATAGTACCAAAATATCTCATACTAGCGGACGGCTCGCGATTTCACCCGCGTAGTTTCCGTTTCCATGGGAATACAAGAATTAAAAGTAGCCTATGTCACCCGGGGATAGTGTAGCTTCCCAACGGTGAAAGAATTTTTGAAAACGGTCCAGTAGTTTTTCAACTTTTTCTTCTTTATAATGGTATATATAGGTAGATATAGATAGATTTTAACTCGATATATATCATCGCGACTTGAACTTAAAAAAAATAGTACCTCATGGCTACACCAAAACTGTGAAGAATTCGGGATTATTCCACGTATAAATATTCTCTAAGGATTTAAATATAAAGCTGACTCATTACTTTTCTCAGATAATAAACTCGCCGAAATATAAGTTGCTTTTTGAGCTCGCCTTTAATTTGAGCTTCATATTTTCATAACAATAATAATAAAATTGATTAACGTTATTTCGAGATGTATTAGGAAAAATGTGATTTTATTGTAATAAAAATCATAAATGGAAGGATTGTTGTTGCAGTCATTCTTATTCTTATTCAAAGTGGGGGCAATAATTCCTGCACTGACGTCCCGCTTGAGTACATTGTGCATTTCCCCAGCGTCTACCCAAGCCAACCCAGCTCCTTGAAGTATCGGAGCAAGGCTCTGGGTCGCTGGCATAGTAGTTCCAATGAGTTGGGTAGTAACTCCGGTGAGTTAGGTAGTAGCTCCAGTGAGTTGGGTCAGTTACAGTCATTGTAAAATTTGTTAAAAATGTTAATGTACTGCTAAAAATGCTAAATTGATTCCACGTGCTAAAGTTCTGTGTATCACTGCAATGGTCATAGACAGGCGTTATTTCTTACCATCAGGAGAGCGTCTCGTTCGTCTCATTACTTTTTTACATTAAAAAAAATATTCTACGGACCGCTAGACAGTAAAATTCGCTACCTGAATGGTTGTTCCTCAATGAATACAATCTGTGTGTCTTCAAGTCTAGAATGAATCGGTATCTTCTAGACAAGCGTGCTGCATCTTAGCCCGCATCATCACTTAACATCGTGTGAGATGGCGGTCAAACGCAAGTCTATATAGTGTAAAAAAAATCTAAGTTATATATAGACGTATTAAGGGAGTGTTCCTTTGTCTTATAAGAAAAAAAAACTTTGTATAGAACCTTTGGAATCTTCCGAATTCTCTCCATGCCATCGTAGTCTATATACTCACACATACCAAAGAAAAGAGACGCAAGAAAATCACAAGTCAAAACGTGATGCGCAGTTTGTTATTTGTAAAGGGTTACTAACACTCGCCTTTCACCACAATATGACCCCATCCAATTAGTGGTAGAGCAACCTTGACGCGTCACAGTAACCTGATTGTCGTGGCTTATTCATTACGTTGTTATGGCTTTCTCATTTCGACGATGATATTATGCATGTAAATCAGAAAAGCGACCTAATTTCAGTGTCTTAACCACGTGCTCTGCATATTCATACGGGATAAACGAAAACCTTTGCAGTTAATGTGCTGGTATCAAATAATTAACCGCAGGCGCTTGAATAATAAATAGGGATTCTTAATTCGTTCACAATGGCAATCGTTAGTTGGAAATTTTTATAATAGATTTTTATGTTGCTATGCCAACTGAATCTTTCAACTCAGAGTGATATCACTCTGGATCGGCCACGTAATTAACAAACAAACAATAAGTAGTCATTAATCTGACATGTTAATGTGATATCTGTCAATCTGCCATCCGTCAAACAAACGTCTGTCTGTCAAACTGGCAATCTAACATTAGTCAATTTAACATCAGTCAAACTGACATCTGACAATCTATCAATATATCAGTCCTTCAATGAATGACTAAGCTTTCAAATATAATAAATCTTTTGTAAAAAGTATTTTATATTTTAAGTATTAAAAATATTCTATAAGCTATGTGTGTGCCAAATTTCATCCAAATCCGTTCAGCCGTTTTTGCGTGATTGTGTAACAAACGTCCAAACAGCCAATCATACAAACTTTCACATTTATAATATTAAGTAGGATACTTAATGCTTATTTATTTATGCTTTAAATTGTGCTATCATTTTACATTGTATTTTATATTACATTTAACTTAGTAAGCTGTAGACAACTACCTTATTAGTATTCGAAAAACCATCAACGAAGTTACGGCAAAGCGAATGTAAAATCAAACTTGAAAATTTAAGTGGACTTAGAAGTAGCTGAGACGCTGGGTGGAAAGACCTTGGTAATTGCCACTTGAAATAGTTTGGGTGCTACTGGATAATTTTTTTAACAAGTCATTTTTGTCAATTCCTCATACTTCAGTTATCGAGTCTTGCGTCCCGCAATGGAACAACTTCTGATAAAATTAATACATACTATAAAAACCTGCTATGGTTCAGTTCAGAAGTTGTTGTGTATTATTTAGTTCAGAAACAGCAATTGTTAGCCAGCAATATACATGCACAACTGCACATGCAAAAACGTGACGAACACCAAATATGGCTCTTACTCAATTTGTTCAGTACTCCTTCAAAATATTTATTAAATCACTAAATAAGTTAAAAATTACGTAATATTACAAACACAACATTGACACGGCTCTTAGTATGGGACGCATGCACATGCGTACATATGCACCACATACTTTGGTACCGTCACAGATTTTCATCTTTTAGATTACTTCGTTGAAACTGTTTTTTCCTGTCGTTTTATTTGTGGGTTGTACGTAACTGTAGGCTTTTTTGCGTAATTTTCTATTTGCTGTTTTGTTAAAATGTTGTTCCACCCATTTTTCTGATATAACCCTAGGGAACTATACCAAAAGAGCAAGTTAATAATAACGTTACCGTAGTCAAAAGATTCGAATTATTTATTACCATACGTAATAAATTAACAGTTTAATTAACATTATTCACATCATTTAAATTTAACTTTATTGTAAATTCATATAGTACAATTAATGATAACAGAGAAAACCAAAAATACCTAACTTAATTATAATTACAACGGCATGTCATCATAATATCATCCGAAATACAGGTTTTTTGTATTTGTAACTGTAGACTCGGGATTAGTATTAATATTATTTTAATATAAGATCTCTAAATTTCATACCTAATTGATGCGATGCATCGATTCATTAATTAATATTTTATTTGTTTATTTTATTTTTTATTTTTATTTTACATGGAAAACAAACAGCTGCTAACTTAATAAATAAATAGAAGTTAAATTAACATACAAAAGCCTTAAAAGTTTTCACTTATGTTTATGTTTACTTTTAGTAATTTATTAAACAAAATTAAATATCTCAAATTAATACTATTTTTGTATATACTATACTATACTATTTTTATGCGATGAAAATTACATTTTTTTTACCTCGTGATTGAACTAAGTAGTAGCTTCACATCTAAACCTGTAAGTCGGTAGCTGTATAAAATTTGAAAATTGTGTAGACTTGGACGGGTGTCGAGATCACAAATTTGTATTCCAAGCTCACAATAAAGTTCATTTAAATATAAATGCGACAAGACCCAGTAAACGCTGTTACTCCTATAAACTCTGTCGTTATTTTTTATGACGACCCCGAAAATAACTTTGAGCATTAACAAGCTTTAGAAACAAAATATAACGACAATGTTGAGATAAGTGCAAATATCCGCAAAAGATTTCTACCAAATCTTGAAGATAACAATTTAAAGATTATTATTACTTATATTATATTCTGTCTTTGTAGATAAAATCGTGACGAGCAATTAAATACATAAGACATAAGCAAGTTTTACATAAGATCGACAACGTATAATTTGGACTGATCGGGTTGTGTGAATTTCTCATTTATTTTTTTTGGCATCGCACTTAGTCCATTTACTAATGTCAAGTATTTAAAAATCATTTAACATAATAATATCGCACAAAGTAAACATATACATTCCTGTAAAATAAACAAATTTATCTAATGTTACAGCAGAGTTTTGAAAGCTACACGACAATATTTGTTAACACAAGTGATTTGGCACTTTATGTATTCAATACAACTAAATATTCTTAATCATAAGGAGTCGGAAAAACAAAACGTTTTGGAAAATAATGTAATGCGGACCCGTGACTTTTCAGCGTCCTGCAAAAGAGCATGTAGTTTTAACAACTTTTTAAAGTTCAAAAATACACAAAAAAGCTTAAAATAATGGTGTGCATATTTGTGTGTTTGTAATAGTATTAAATTTTAAATGTAAAAAAAACTTAAGTGTTTGACTTTTTTTTATCATGAGTTACCTGAAAACATGATATAATTGACTCAAGCATAATGCACAAAGTACAATGCCAAAAATATAGCAAAACAAAACGTGTTCTACATCGTCTATGATGGTTGTTTCCAGTTTCCCTAAACATAAAATTTCTACGAGAGTTCTAGAATACATTCCAGCAACGTTGCTGGATTTTGTGAGCCATAACTTTATCGAGCCGTCAATTTTATGTTATGCTAATAAAGTAACAAAATGCATCAAAACAACGAACTGCAATACATTATGTAAGACGTAGAGGAACTATAAATTCTGGCTAGTTTAAAATTTCATACTGCATCTTCGTTACGTCAATTCTCATACAATATTTATGTTTATAATTCATCTTTCAATTCAATATCAGACACTAGTTTTTGCGGTAATGGTAGCTTAGCCTGGCATAACATTAATATTATAAGCTCACTGCCCCTCGCGGTCTCACTAATGTTTTCTAGAGGATAAAACTTATCTGCAATCTGCATTCCAATTTTTATCCAAATTTATTTCATCCAAAACTAAAACAGAGTGGTGTAGTAACACACAGCCATATAAATAAACTTTCGCGTTAAAAAGTATTCTTTATCACTTACAGAGAAAGTAGCTGTTAAGTATAACAGTTTTTATTAACTTAATATACAACAGCAATATTATAAATTCTACACTCTCTAAAATAATAAATTAAATGAATACTTTAATATGCTAAAATAAATGGTCAGGCCAATTGTTTTTTATAGTAAGTACCTACCTATAATGATCATATTTATAAAAAGGAAACGTTTACGTTTTATAAGTTGGCACTTCATAAGTGCATTCATCGTTTTTCGCAAGTATGAATGTACCTTACAAGGTATAATCACCAAAATAACTTAGTGATCTCCTTAACACACATTTAAATCTATCGATCGATTTCGATTACAAATGGTAATTAAAATAAGTTAGACAATAGACAATCATAAACTTAGTATTCGATATAATTTGTCGAAACTAATTTCAGCGCAGGCACAATAATAATTATCGATACAAAAAAGTTAACGAATCGCTTCACCTGTAGACAAAAGCATTGAATAGTAGAGAGCTAAAACAAAACTTCACTTAACAAAGCTATAGTAAGACATTAGCAAAATTGGAAAAGTTTTACTACATCTTAAAGTACGTTTCTACAGAGTGCAAGTTTATGTATTGTGACTGACAATAGTTCTGTTAGTAAATATACAAGTCGACACTTGGAACACGAAATTGGAAGATTGTGAACGCACTTTGTACCAACATATAGAATTAAAACATTACATCTGACCAGAATTAAAAAATACACACATTGTAATTGTGATTTTTTTAAATGTACAAGTAATGAGACGATTATGACGCTCTCGTGATGCGATAACGCATGCCCATGATCATTGCAGCGATACACAGAGCTTTGAGTTGCAAAATAAAGTCCAGGGCATCGCCGCTTTCGCGCTTAGTACTTTGAGACTTTCGATGGTTAGTCTCAACAGTGCGTGATTAGTGGCTTGATATATTCTTAATATGTTTTATGGAAATAACGGCAAACATGTAGACATTTCGTCTCATGGTAAGCTTACCATCGCATGGACACCTGCCACACTAGATGTTGCCGATGGGTTGCCAACCCAAAGGATAATAAGAACAGCCAAACATATATTAAAACTTGTTTTAACAGCTTTTTCCACGCTATGGATTCAACCAATTACCAAGGAGAAGAGAGAGGTCATTTGTCACAGGATAAAAAAACTGGGCGCAAACCGACCGACCCGTCAGTCCGTCTGTCGGTGGACCTACATCAAAAACCCGGTGACTGACACATCGTATTTATAATGCTGTCTGCTGCAACGTGAAATGAAAAGAAAACCCGACTGTGCGTTGTACGAAGCCTAAACAATTAGGAAACGATATTTTATCATTCTTAGTTTACGCCCACTAGATACTAGGTTGACCTTTTCAGAGGGATTGTCAATGTCAGAGCTGATGGGGTGGATGGAGCAATACGTTTAGATTTTACATAGGTAGAGAAAGTTGCTACTTAGAGAAATAGGACGCGTGTACTTGAAACGTATGCATAAAAAGTAATTTCAAATTGTTCCGTACTATTTATACTGCTTACAATTATTTATTATCCTTTATTACCTATCATTGCTACGAAAAGTTATACTGTTGGATTGCTTTTCGTAGCAATGGTAGCTCGGTGGTTAGTGCGTTTAGTTCACATGCCGAAGGAAGTGGGTTAAAACCCCAACCCCAATGATCTTGAGCTGCCGGTGAAGGAAAAACATCGTGAAGAAATCATAGTATGGTGGTAGGGTATCTAGTACTCGGCAGGCTAGCTGCCACCCTCAAGTTGAAAATCTGCCGCCAATCACCTAACGGTATGTTACGGCAGCCTCACATGAGAGTCTGTTCCATTCCAGGCTAGGTGTGTTTTACCATCTTCGACCACACCGACACTTAACATCAGTTGAGTTGTGGTCAAACACCTAGTATGTCATACATTAAAAAAACTTTCTTGAGTTTTAGAAATAAACACACGAAAAAATACAGTTTTTAGTAAATGTTACAATTCGGCGATATAACCTCCGCCTTCCAGTCAAAACTCATTTTTTGATTCATTTTAACAATTGTTACATGCCACACACCTAAAAACATTTAGACAATATCTTCATAAACATTATTGATTAGCAACTAAAACTAAATTTGAAGATTTAGCAAAAACGATTTGATTGTTTTAATGTACCTATTTATAGTCCGAAAAGTGTCAAAATTATTTTACTTATCAAACTATCAAATTTCCGATATTTTATCGTAGGTATCAATAAGGTACCTTCATTAATGTATAGGGAGTTATTCATAATGTATTACTATAGGTACTAATTAAAAAGCCCATTCCACGCGTACGTGGATCATTAACAATGAATAGCGATTGAAATAGGTCGTATTAAATCGACCATCGTACCTAGGGTTATTTTGCCTTGTTTAGCCAGTTTAAAATATCTATCGAATGTGATTAGTGTTTTAAGCAATAAATTATTAGGGATATGGGATGACCTTTCTGCATTTAGTTCAGAATTAGACAAACAAATTAAATTAAAATATACATCGCTTTAACTTAATGAACACTGTTGATTTATGGCAATTTTTTTTATACCTACGACGTAAATAGCCCCAAATCACTCGCAGAATATAATGTAATAAATAATATCAATACCAATTCCAAGATTATGCTGCGCGAAACTTATAGATTTCAAAATGTTCGTAAGCAAAACACATAATACATAAATAAATATCGTAGGTCATTTCACACTGTACCAATAAGCAAAGCTTGTACTATGGGAGCCAAATAGCTGAAATAATTATGTGCAGACATTTTATAGAACGTACACAAAGTACAATTTTTATTTTGTTGCTCAGAAATTATCATGACTACTACAGAATTAAAATTTTTATGATGGTTTGTTATGTAGTAACGAAGAATGATGGATAAAGGGCAAGTTGAAGAAACCCACAGCTTTATTTCCCGGGTTGAACCTAATGATTAGATCGTTATTGGTAAGGCGGAAAGCAATAAATGTGATGTATGAGCGTAACCATCGAACAAGGGCAAATGTTAATGGATGCAAATATACAGACAATATTTCATTCCCAACTGGAACTATTTTATAAGGTTTGAAGAAATTGTCCCAATAGAATTTTGGTAGAAACGCAACAACAACATTTTTTTTTTTTAAAATTATGAAACGAACGATAGTAAGAGATATAACGCTTGTCCGTGTCCATTGTAGCGATAAAACAGAACCCAGAGTAGTAAAACAAAGTCCAGGGCATCGCTGCTTTGGCGCTCATTACTTTGAGATTTGCGATGGTTAGCCTCAACAGCCCTGTAATTTCGCTAGCTGCTGTACCCTTCAACCCGGAACACATTAAGGCTTACACACTACTGTTTGGCGGCAGAATGTCTGCTACTGCTATAGCACCTACCTAGATGACCTCCTGCTAAGGAGATCTACCACCAAGTAGATATGTCGCTGCATTGTATTGCTAGTTTAACTTTAACTGTCGTGTTTTACCTTTAAAAAAATTAACTTTTATCCTATGACAGACACGTAGACTCTATTTTTAACACTTAAATTAATTTAAGCTTTATTAGCTTCCTAAAATACTCAGTCATGTAAAAAAAAACTTGTAACAACGCCACTATTTGACTAGAGCATGTTTTTTTTTTATTTTACCCATCACATCTCGCGTGCCATACAACGGGAAAATGCTGCGAGTCTTATGGGAACATTTGGGCGAGCAGGGGCAGAGCGCGAGTGACTCCTTGTTTTGACAAATTAGGCATAGGAAAAAAATGCATTGTTTGTGTAATTGCACTTGGTTTAATTTGAATTACATTTTTTGATTTTTTATATGTGTTTATAGAGCAT
The DNA here is from genome assembly GCA_905404145.2 of Biston betularia. Classification (NCBI taxonomy): domain Eukaryota; kingdom Metazoa; phylum Arthropoda; class Insecta; order Lepidoptera; family Geometridae; genus Biston; species Biston betularia. Next base: position 7,478,163 of record FR989877.1, read on the forward strand.
GATTGGACATTACTGATTTTCTGTAATATTGACTGTAGTTTAAACTGATTCCACTTGATTTTTCAAAATATTGACACTCTTGATACTAGCATAACACAAAATATTTGATGCCAAAACGAAGAAAAAAAAGCGTTTGTTTACATCCACACGTTTCAAAATTTGGATAGGTATAGCTATACTCGTTAACTAAAATCTACGCTGCATCTAAGATGTTTTATTCAGAAAATTTGATCAAAATTTTCGACGGCAGGTTTTTAGTAAAGCACCAATACCTATACTCGGCACAAAATACTGCATTTGTTTACTTACCTTACCCACAAAAATTAAGTATTCACGGAAACATTTTTCAATTATATCGAAAGGAAGGTCTTTGTTCTGATGGGAAAAAAAACATTTTAATCCCAGCCTTTATTGATCCTGAGTTGAATATTCAACGTGAACGGACCAATATTTTTTACACTCCAATTCGCATTCACCTTTCTTATTCGTGACTGAACTTTGAAGTACTTCAAGTACTCTCGAATATTACCTTTGAAAGGTGACTAAACCTCGAAACACAGGCACTGAGAGCCTGTTTCATTTCAAATAATGCCACTAAAACTTATTGATGATTGTGTGGAACGCGTCTTCGCTCCAATGTTGCAAATACGCGTCTAGACATTGGAGTGACACTACTGTATATACATTTTATTTGTTTATGTCATCACACTTTAAGGCATCACACTTTGTGTGAATGTAAAGTGCTATATATTTTCGAAAAAAAATTTTAGTCAGGATCAAGTCATACAAATTATGCAGTAGGAATTATTTGTAAAAGCTTCAAATACGAAAAAAATATTCCACTTAACTACACTTTTACACACACGTGGACGTAGTTTGTTACTTTACTAATAAAAAATCGTCAGAGAGAGAGAGAGAGAGAGAGAGAGAGAGAGAGAGAGAGAATGCGAGAAAAAGTGTGTATTGACATTTAAATAATGGCTGAACTGATTTGGATGATACGTATTACCCAATTATTAGACTCTAATGGTAGTTAGTTGGTAGTTATTATTTTATTAAGCATTGTTGTGTTTGTTTTAGTCTGACTTTCACTAATTATTACATATTGCATATTTTTGTGTGTGTGGAATTTATGTGTGGAAGACTTATTGGATTTAAGGCGTGATCCCATAGAGCCTTTGTTATGCAGAAGCGAGCTATTCGTGCCATATGCGGGGTTCAGGACGACGTCTCTTGCGTGTATATGTTTAAGGAGCTACAGATTCTGCCTTTACCGTGTGAGTTCGTTTACCAGGTAGCCCTGTCGTGTACAGGGCTACCTGGTAAACGAACTCACACGGTAAAGGCAGTACACGCATACAAACATAGATAAATTTCAACGCCGGGGCGTCCACAGCACGTTGGATCTTCGCAGTAATAAAAAGAAAGACCAACTAGTAACGCCGTCGCATCGGCTCGTCAAGTCGGAGAGGTCGGTATACATTCTGGGGCCCGCGGTCTACAATCGCGTACCCGCTTCCATCCGGGATGCACCTTCCATCGCGTGCTTCAGAAGCAAACTAAGATCTTGGCTTCAAGAGACCTTGTTCTATGACTTTGACGATTATTTAAAACTAAGAGATTATTGAATTACTAGTAATTAATTATAATATTTTTGTTTTTATGGACATTTAATTATATTGACATAATTTTATTGACATTTTATACGTGACATATTACTTTATTGACATTTTCATTTTCATTGTTTTAACATATGTAATGATTTTGATAATAATTTTTAAATATGAATGGAAATATGACCTGTAACTTTGGTGTTATTAATAAATGATTTGTATTTGTATTTGTATTTGTATTTGAAGTCGTTCATGTAATTATCCTTACCTCAGTTACCAGAACATCAGTTCCCCGAAATACACTGTATATATCTTTAAAAAATATGTCATTAGATTAACATACTATCAAATTCTATTTAATTTTATCTAATTTATGATCGACCTTTAAATAAACGTCATTCAATTTTGTGTTAACAGTCAAAAATGCACTTTAATACAAACGACAGATACAAAATTACTTTCTTCGACCTACAGGGATTATCCCTTATCTTACTAAAGATAAGAAAACAAAGAACAAAACTCTCAACGCTTCCGTTACTCGTCCGAAAAGTAAACGGAACTTAACAACTGCCAGAAGATCCGTGAATATCACATTTTAGAGGGTAATTCAAATTTAATAAGCCTCTCTAAGCGGCGACTTGCATTATCAAGTCTCATTGGGACGTTACTCCGGCTTTCATTGTCCCAGCGATTCTCTCAAAAGAATGCTGATTTGAGAAAATGTGGATGGAAAATATTCCCGAAATTTTAGAAGTCATTGTTCTTTTATTTGCGAACCAGCCAATGAAAAGTTTACTTCTAAATATTAAAGGAACGTAGGTATTATAAAAACGGGTGTTTTAGTGGGCATCTTTTGTTAATTTGAGGGTACCTACAGTGGAGCAGATTTTTGATTAGAAAAATTTCTAAAATAATAATAAATATCGAACACATAGAACATACAGCCATAAACCCACATACACACACACACACACACACATACTACTATTACTTACATTTAATCCAGATAACTGATAGATTACATAAATCCTTTTTCCAAATACATATAGAATAGAACACCCAGATACAGAACAAACATTTATCGTCAAAAAGAGTTTACATTTAATTTTATACATCTCATTGCAGCTGTTTGTATGAAACAAAAAGTTAATCTGTTCTCATTATAAGCCTGTGAATTTTGAAGGTTAAAATAAAAATGTGTGACTCAACATAATATTTCATAATTAACATAATTAATCTAGAGACGTTAAACGGGCATCGACCTTTTGACAAACTTAGCATAAAGTATTTTTACATCGATGTCCAGTTTTAGCTTTATCATTGTAAAGTTATTTTGTACCTATTTTGCCGAAAAATTCTACAGCATCAATCTTTTGTGCCTTCTCATGCGCCCAAATTGATGAATGGAGACAGAATGAAGCTTTGCTTACTCAGATCTGTCTTATATATTGGACACGGGTGTTCGAGTCTATTTGCTAGTAACTTTAGACACAATTCATCGTTTGTCAATTATTTACAGTGACACGAGACTGATTGCGGTAGAGTTATTGTTTTACATCGATTCAATATACATAATTATAAGCAGTCTGGCGAACATTTGGAATTTTTATTTTTAGTACCAAAATTCAAACAAAAATTCTATAATACCATAATGAAATGCATTAGATATACATTTACTAAGTAATACTAAGACTAGATAGAGTGACTATATACGTAAGGTGACTGGAAATAAAAAACTAATACAAGAATATACATATTTTTTAATAGCAATAATATGGCTTACGTTTGACCGCCATCTCACTTGATGCGGTCTAAGATGGAGCACGCTTGCCTAGTAGATAACGATTCACTCTCGACTTGAAGACACCCTTGAAGACACACTTGAAGACACCAAGACATTATATCCATCGGGGAACACCCACCCCAGGTAGCGCATTCCACTGTCTGGCAGTCCGTACAATGTCTCTTAATTCTTAAAGTATAGAGTTTCGCTATGAAATGTATAACTTTTTTATTTTGAATTCAGTGTATGAATTTAAAACAAAAACTCTCTCTTCTCTTCTTCGTCTTTACGACGACGAACTGGTGTTAAAATGTATTATTAACGGTGTTTTCATGGAAATGGGGAGTCATTTTATATGAGAATAAATATCTTTAAGCCCAAACCTAACCTAACAAATTGGTTACTGTTCTTTTTATGTTTTTACTGTAGGTAGTCTAAATGAATTACATGGAAAAAACTTAACAAAAAAGGTCTTAAATACTATACTTACTTCCCCAAATCATGTCTGTCATGTTTATGAGACATTAAATCTTGTGCGGCGAATTTTATATCCCCATCATTGGCTTCCTTTTATCATGGTTATGGGGAATATTATGCATGCATTTACACGTATCATGGCCCTTCATCCGCTATATGAATATATTTGAATAAATTCGCGTAGGCTGGTTCGAAATCCGATGCTTAGCTTACGTAGCGGGTGATATAGAAACTCCGGTTACAGGAAAATATCAATTGGAAGTTCACTCGTATCGATAAAGTTTTATTTATTCTGTATCTAGAATGATTTAACTGCATATCTGGGAATTTTAGCGGGAACGCGGAAAAGTTGTATCGCCGTATTACATAATTTTTCAAATATTATAAATATCGTAGGACATAATATAGACACACAGCGCTATCTGACTCCAAACTAACCTAAGCTTATTTTGTTGTAAATAACAGTCAGCAGGTCAGCAATTTGGACATGTGTATTACAAATTAAAAACAAACAAATTACAAAGTAATGAGCGTCAAAAAAATGATGCCCTGGACTTTCTTGCCTTCTGTGTATCGCTGCAATGGTCATGGACAGGCATTATCTCTTACCATCAGGAGAGCGTCTCGTTCGTCTCATTACTTTTTACCTAAAAAAAATAAAAATAAAAAATAATTAAAGATCGTTTGGTTTCTATTGACTGCTTTGCTGTCTAAGACTTTATTATACAAAGTAGACGAGTATATTAAAAATGATTATCGTGACAACAAATTAAAATCTTGATTAAATGAATGATTTACAAATAAAAATTGATTACAAATAAACATTATTTATTAATATTTTGGTGATTATACAATTTATTACTTTTTTTTTTGTTAAATAACTTTTTACGAAGCCCATTTACAGTTTAAATTTGTTTAGCCTCTATACATCAATTATGACTTTTAATTTTTTTAATACTAATCTAATTAACACTGCATTTCTGCGCCAAGAAATATATAAAACTTGACGAGTACATGAACAAAATCATTATTATAGCCATTGCATAATAATAGATTTATTTTTATGTCAATAAATAATATCTATCTATTTATCTATCTATTGGTTTTTTGCTTGAAACGTGTTTTTTTAGTAATATGTAAGCTTTCTAATATAGATAAAGTACATGAATTATTTTGGTTTACTATGGAAACACACGCGGCTTTGGCACATTTTTTATTTTACTGGTACTGGATAACTTAAGTTTAACTACGTTTTTTTTTTTTGTTTTTTTACGCTCCACAGACAGCAAGCAGCACCCGATAACGAGTATGACACATGTCCCAGCCATCGCCCTCCTCTAACATCTGAGGGAAGAGAGCGACCCGACACACGACGCTGATGTTTAATTATGTTGGATACTTCGACTATATTTTTGGTCACGTCCGGTGGCCTTCTTCAAGGAGTCAAAGTTGAGTAACTACAATGCGTGGGCGGCCTCGTCTTGTCGTCGTTCTACGTGCCGCTGCTTGACGCTAAGACAGTTTCGTCACATACTATAGTCGAAGTATATAAGTAAAACAAAAGTGATTTTATTCTTTGACCACTTAATAAATTTTCTTACAAACTTAATAAACTGAAAATTGTGTGCCATCTGTAATAAAGGAATATAAGTAATTATAAATCTGTGAATTTTAATTAATTTTCTTCCTTGCTCGCTATACTTTCCCCTATTCTTTTGTTGTCAGGGCACAGTCACAAAGACGCCAATCGTCACATACTTTTTTTTCTATTGTGTAAAATTCTAAGCTTTGCGGAAGATAGCGGTGCAATTCTTTTGTACGGACCACGTAACTTAAGGATGCAATTTAGCGTAGCACAATTGTAGTTTAACGAGTAACAAAATGCCATTAGGTATACTTGGACCTAGCGAATGGCGACAACTGCAATATTCATTAACGTCAGCAACGGACCTCGGGTTGTTTTATAGATTCAGATAGTATTTTATTGCAGAACAGTGCTACATTAAGGGAGTATCAACCAACGGTCAAGTTCATTGTGAAAATGCAATAGAATTTGGCTAGATACTGTTGTTGAATACAAATATGTCAAACTAAATTGAATAAACTACACATTGATTATAAATTCATGTCAAGTTGATTAAATCAAATTAAATAAATTATACAACAATGAAAAATGTCAAATATTGAAATTAAAATAATAGCAATATTTTTTTTTTATTAATTGTGGTATTAAATTACTAACTGGTGAAGCAAATAGTTGGCGGATGTTCCCCATGCTGAAATAATGTTCCCTAATTTACTAAGATGTTACGCTGACATTCCGGTGGCCGGCCGTCTGACTACAAGAAACTATAGAAAACTCCCATTAGTTAAAAATCTGCCGCCAAGCAAGCCAAGACTAACGGTGTGTTTCGACAGCCACACTTGAGAGTCAGTTCTATTCCAGGCTAGGCTTTACCATCTTCGACTCACCGTCACTTAACATCAGATGAGTTGTGGTCGAAAACCTAGCCTGTCAACCATAAAAAAACTATTTATGACTTTGACGATTGTTAAAAACTAAAAACATTTTTATTATATTTGGACACGTGTGGAAATATGACTTGTAATTTTTGATGTATCACCATTGTATGTCTCAAATTAATGAGCACCAAAGCTGAGAAACTCTTTGTTTTACTATTCAAAGTTCTTAGTATCACTGCAACGGTCATAAATAGGTATTATTTCTTACCATCAGAAGATCATTTTGTTTGTCTCAATACTTTTAAATTTAAAACAAAAAATTGAATCCATAATATTTTGTAAACACTTCCATTTACATTCAAAGCTTTTTAACGGTTCTTGCAGTAACTTGGTTGTTATTTAGAAATCCAAACAGAGATACGTGTTTCATGCATATGTAAAAAAATCAACGGTTGCAGGTATATTGTAAACAGTGTACGAGGAAAGCCAATGTTGGCCCAATTTGGGGTTTTCAATGTCAGTAAATACACATATTTTCTTTGTTCCCAAAACAGTTTAAATTCCTTCAATAATGGCACAACAACGTATGTACGCAGGCAACGCACTGCCAATGCCCCGAGTATTGCTGGTGTCCATAGGCGGCGGTGCCTACTTACCATCAGGTGGCTCGTCGCTTGTTTGCCACTTTTTTTCACATAAACTAACAATTTTTATGTAAAATTAATGCGGCTTAAAATACGCTTATAATGGTTAGAGATACGACTGTCTACGACTATTATTTAAGTACGTACAACTTTGAGTAATAAAACAAAGTTCAAGGCGTCATAGCTTTGACGCTCAATACTTTAAGATTAATATGGTTATCTACACTACTTATGTTATTATTATAAAGAGGAAAGATTTGATTTTTTCTTATCTGTTTACTTAATTTGTGTTGTCTAATTTCACTTTGCTCTTCAACACATAATTCAGTGCTTCAAGTTTATCAGATTGTGTTTTATTTATAACTTGACGATTTTGTCTAATAAGCTCACATTTTTAACAAATCGACGTAGTTGTCAATTTTAAAGAAATTCTCGGACAAGGGACTGTTTTTAAATCGTTCGTCCTTGGCTGTACTTGTACCTACTTACACTTTTATCGCAAAAAGTTATGGCAGGAAGACGCTAGAGGGGAACTAACGACCCATTTTCGGATAACACAAGTGGAAATACTTGGTAACTTTTGTGCCTATTTATAGATGGAGGGCGCTACTTAAGCTTAAAAGAGCTTAAGAGCATCGATAAGGTTAAGTAGGTAAGGGAGAGTCTTACAACTTTTCAATTTTATATCCAACCAGTAGGGGAGAAAATCGAGAGGCAGGATTTTTAATGATACTTTTTTCGGAACGAGTAGTGCGTTAAAATACTTTTTTAAATCAGATAAGGTAAACCACAGAACGTGATCTGCTTGTAACTTTACAAGGATAACAGTATTAACTGTAGCAAATTAATGTTTATACTAAAGTATAGAATAAAATTATTGTGAATTTAATGTTTTTTTAAAGTAGAGAAATATAATGTTGTTCGTTGTTAAGCGTATAACTTGAGAAGCTGAGCCGATTCAGGTAATTCTTATTTTAAATTAAATAGTTAAGTAGTAAATAGTTTATAAACGTACGAGGGTGAAGGCCAAGCTTTATCGCATCGGAAACGAAATATCAAGCATTCGGGTAGTATAATTTAAATTCTTAATGGCTGACTTGATAACTAACAAATTAATTCTCCAGTGAATAATTAAATTGTCAATATAATGAAACTATAAAATTTAAATTGAATTGTATTAGGTACGTTGTGTAAATAAATTACTAAAGCTTAGGTAAAAAAAAATATTGCAGCAGTATTAGCATTAAACAGCAGTAGCTTACATCATCAGTAGTATACTGTAGAGCGTGGGTTTGATTCTCGCTCAGAACAGACATTTTTGTGATGAGCTTAAATATTTGTTCTGTTTATATTATAAGTATGAAATTACAAAAAAAAGGATAAAAGTATATTTTTTATCCGGTTCCCATAGTACAAGTTTTGCTTAGTATGGAGATAGATGGCATTACATGTGGAATGTCCTACTTTACTTCTCAGAATTTTTGTTATTTATTGTTAGCTCAGCAGAATGAAATGATTACTTCTAGGCTCAAACACCTGAATAATTAAGAGACTTCATTTGAGAGAGTACATTACAATATAGGCCTATGCCATTAAAATTTGGAGATTTTGCTTGATTCCATGGGATTCCCTAATCAAGAAATAATTCTCCTAAACAAAAAAATATTTTTTAAAATCGTTTCAAAATTGTATATGAAATTAGTAACCATACATAGTTATGTACCTACGTAAAAAAAACTTACAGTCAAATATAGAAATATGTCTATTTTTGTAGTAGGTTTAAAAATAAAATATACCGTTCTGTGTTCTACTGAGGTTAATTAGAATACTTTTTAATAAAAATATAATTAAGTAAAAATAGACTGATCGTAAATAAAATACTATAAGAGACCGTTAATTAACTTTCATTTCGAACAGGAGCGAATGTTTTGTTCCAAATAAACATTTTTTTTCTGCTTTAACTACTGTTCTTTTTTATCTTTTCATCCAAAAACCCAAGCCTCTTTCACTAATTAGGTCTGTTTTTGTCACTATCAACTGAGCTCAGGCTTATTTCAGAAGGTCATAATTAAAATTAGTCTAGTTTTCAACCGTGTAGCACTTTGGTTAATAAAAATAAGGAATGTTTTAAAAAAGTTTTTAATATCATTAGAATAGAATGTCAATGAATAACATGGTTATGAAATTCTTAACGTATTCAATGAATATTTATATTTTAACCCCCAACGCGAAAACGATGAGGTGTTATAAGTTTGACGTGCCTGTGAGTATGTGTGTCTGTTTGTGGTATCATAGCTCTCGAACGGATAAACCGATTTTTGTTTTGTTTGTTTTTTTGGTTGATTTGTGAAGTATTGAACAAGGTGTATACAGTACTCTGCAGCTGAGATGAACAAAGTAACTTGTCGGTTCACGACATTTAATAGTACTTACATATCTCTGCATCGACTTAATATCGTTTCGGGCAGAAAAAGACTGCGACTACAGCTTGCGGGTTGACGCGGAGAACAGAAAAACTGGTCACGTCCATGTTCGCCAATTTTTTAAAATAGTGTATAGACTAAGTCTTTGACAACAGTTCACCTGATGATAAGTGATTCAAGTGATGACGGTGTGGTCGAAGACAGTAAACACACCTAGCCTTGTATGTAACTGTGTAACGGTGTGTTCTGATCACATGAAACTGGCTCTCCAGAGCCACGCCTAACCTGCCAATAGTATAAAAAGGACATCCAAACTGGTAGTACATTAAAAGTGTCGAGTCTCAATATTTTATTTTAGTGGCTTGACTATACATTTAGTGTACTACTAAAACAGTAGAATAAGCAAATGCAGTTTACCATTGTTAACGGCTGCAGGATATGTGGGTCAATTGGCATCCACACGCACGGTTCCAAGTAAATTAGCAGGTTATGAAGTCACACAGGTATGTATGACTACAGCACCTACACACGTGCTCTGGTATTATACAGAGAACAACGTTACGCAATCACAGTTATGTAGACAATTAAATAGACAACACTTTATTTGGGACATAAAACACATTTCAACTTAATTAACAATACATACATACAAAAAATCGGTCAAGTGCGAGTCGGACTCGCGCACGAAGGGTTCCGTACCGTTATCTATAAAAAATCAAGTTTGTTGTATGGGAGCCCCTTAAATTTAATTTTAGTATTTGTTGTTATAGCGGCTATAGAAATACATCATCTGTGAAAATTTCAACTATCTATCACCGTTCTTGAGATACAGCCTGGTGACGGACGGACGGACAGCGAAGTCTCAGTAATAGGGTCCCGTACGGGATTTTTAGTATATATGATAATAGGTATTATCATATATAAACTACAATCAGTGAAATAAGTGATTACAGACAAACTGTTCAATCAAATCCTACGGAAAATTCCACCAAAACAACAGTTTGAATTCAATTCACGTCCAGTATTTTAGTCATGACGAACAGTCACTTTACATTTTTAACGTTGCTTGCTTTCTTATTATACGCTTCTACACTCTCTCTCACTCTCTTTTCTTCTTTTTTTTTTTTTTATGGTTGACAGGCTAATTGTTTGACCACAGCTCACTTGATGTTAAGTGAAGGTGTGGTCGAAGATGGTAAAGCACACCTAGCCTGGAATGGAACTGGCTCTCAAGTGAGGCTGCCGGAACACACCGTTAGATGCTTGGCGGCAGATTTTCAACTTGAGGGTGGTAGCTAGCCAGCCGAGTACTAGAAAGTACCTTACCACCATGCACCTTCTTCTTACTCTCCTTACATAGATTAATGTACTATACAGATTTTTATCATCCGTAACTATCCATTTTAGTGGATTTTCTTTCCTTTATTTTTCTGCTATCTTATGTCATTACGTAGAGGTGTTTTTACTGGTAACAGGCTAGTTTTGGGCTCACCTAATTAGTTAAGTAAACGAAGATAGTAAAGTCACTTAACCTGGAATGGGAACAGAGTGAGGCTTTTAAAACATACGGATTGGCGGCGGATTTGTAACTTGACGGTCGTTGCCAACAGCCAACACCATGCTATGGTTTCCGCAATTTCTTCACCGACAGCTCAAGTTTATTGTTGGGGCTTGAACCAACGCCCTTCGGTGTTTGATCCGACCGCAATAACCACTCAATTATCGTCACTAAAGAAATAAATCAAGTGAAATGTAATAAATATGTTTGTTAGAGTATTTTCTCGTCGGTAATAAAAGTTTGGGATAAAATGATTGTATTCAAAAACTTCAATAGAAATGAAATGATTCAGATATATATATTCATCATTATCATACAATCTCTCTTTACGAGAAAATCTACTACAATACAAGGTCTAGTTTAGTAATGACTACTACACTACAATGTATTAAATAAAACACCACCGTGTTAGGAAGGACTACACGTCCTCGAGTCCTTGTCTAGATTTTTTTCTTATCGTTTCTCTTAGTCTCTGTATTTTCTACGCGATAAAATCTTGTTACTATCTACGTACATATTCGTCTGCGAAATGGGCGCATAGACTTGAAGGCAACTTTAATCCACTAAGAAATTAACCCAAAACCATTCCATCCAACACACAACACACAAACAAAGATTACTAGATACAGATGAGATTAAATTTGATAAACAAAAAAAAACGAGAATCTTCTTTTGTCTTAAAAAGTGTTGTAGTCCTTATTTTGTAATGATGATTTGTAGCTCAGTGGTTAGTGCGGTCGGTTGTTACACCAAAGAGCGAAGGTTCAAATCTCAACAATGAGCTTGACCTCCCAATGAAGACAAACATCGTTTAGGAAACCATAGCATAATGGATTTCTAGTTGGATTTCTAGTGATGATAGCTCAGCGGTTAGCACTGAAAAGTGGGAGAAAAGATGATAGAAAATTGTATTAAATTATTTATTCATTTATTCTCTTTTTAGTACAAAAAGATCTAACAGAAAAAAAATAGAATTTACCAAACGTCTTGACTCTACGCTACTCATGGAAAGAATGATACACGCTGCTGGCTTCATGTTATTTATTTATTATTTATTTCTGCGTGTTTCATCTTCAACTACGTCATCGCTTACCATCAGGCGAATTGACGGTCAAAGGCGAACTTAGGTACATGCGTTAAAAAAACTACATTATTTATCTATTTCTCTCCTTCTCCTTTAGATGGTGCCTTACTAGGTGAGTAAGCAGCACCACTACCAGTCTACCACCACTATGAGCTTTTACTCTTTTATTTTTTTAAGTTAGAACTCTATCTTTCTCTATAATCTGTAAATCCGATACAGGCAGATAGCTGCAAGTATCACCTGAGATCACCTTTACGTATCGGCTTGTAAATTCACCACGGTACATTGATCGCCAATTTGCCGAGCATGTAGCCATCGATAGTGGGTTTCACATCAAAGGAGACAATCGGCTATTTTCATAACGTCTCTGAAGCCACACTAAATTACTAACTTCGTACGTATTATTTCCTTTGAATGATCACTCTTTGTATAGAATACAATTTATAAGGTCTGATGATTGATGAAAGTTATTTATAAATAAAAGGAAACACGTGTCAGCTAATAAAACCCTAAAACATGATTTATTCATATATTTATGACGTGAAAGCGAAAATTAAACGAAAAAAATAATCGGGTTGTGACCGTATGAACACTGGAAATCTATATACCCGTTGCGTATGAACACTGGAAATCTATGCAACTGTTGCGTATGAACACTGGAAACCTATGTATTGGAAAAGTTCGTGGCAAGTCTTGTCCAATGTATAAATAAAACATTCCAAACAGATATAACTTGACTACATCAAAGAATTACCTGGGCTGTTCTACCAGTATTTTAAGAACATATTTTGCCTACTAACCTCCACACTTCAGTATGAAGATGTCACATAATGACTATAAGTATTGTTGGAAAATATCTGTCTGTTGGAAAATATGGGACTTGTAATCATGATAGTATATATAATCTCTATTCAAATGGAAAATTAAATTCGGTCACCACACTTTGTCTTCCGTTTTGCGCATGAAATATTTTCGTGCAAACACAGAAAATACAATAATGATTCCACGTCTTCAAGCGACATAACGTTGCGCACTTACTGAGATGGTCATTAGAATACATTGTGTAATCAAGGAAACTGCCTCAATTGTACGTAAAAGTACCATTTACGTACACGACGTAATGTTGTGTAAACGTATAAAGGGGATAGCTGTCTTGAGCAATAATCTGCTGAGACTGTACCTGATAAGCAGTTTAAAATGGTAAAGTAATTTAAAATTAACCTTAGTCTAATTGTAAACAAATAATAATAAATATCGTAGGACATAACACACAGTGCCACCTGACACCAAACTAAGCAAAGCTGTACTATGGAAGTTAGATAACTGATAGAATACCTTATTTATTAATTACTTTTGTTTTTGTAAATACATACTTGTAATAAATACAAGACACCCAGACACAGAACAAACATTTGTTTATACCACAAAGTATATGTCCAGGGTGGGAATCGAACCCACGCCCTTCAGCTCTTGAAGTAGACATACTACCAATGAACCAACAGGGCTGTTATGTAGTCGAATTATGAAATCTCTACTTTAAAATTTGTACTTTTTTTCTATTAGGTATTAAATTGTAAACTAGTGACCACGATCCGGTTTCGCGTATGTGTGATTTATTTTGACAACGTCGTCACAAAACATTGTAATCTACAAAAGTTTAAACAACACGATAAAATCTGATCAAAATCCGTTGCGTAGTTCAAAAGAAGTAATCGGACGGACTGACGCGTACAGCGACATAGTTTGAAGAAAATATAAAGTTTAGTTTTAGTTTCTGCTTAGTTACTACTGAATAAGCTGACGGAATTGTCACTCTTAATTCAAGCAGGGTCGTAACCAACCTCTTTGTTACCTTAAGTTATGAAAAAACATAGGAAACTTGGTCAAGGTTTACTGTGATATAGCAAATTTTCGTCAAATGAAAAACTTCTTTTTTCTTTGTAACTTTAACTTTATTTGCTGGTATCATAACTGACGATAAGGGTAGTTCATAGAGTGCCTGGGTACCCTTGCTAGAGAAGGAGTGACGGCAGTCTGGTTGAGAGCTCGTATGATAGCAAATCCGGAGGTACAAAGTTCAAATACCGCAACACGCTTCTTTGAAAGAATATATCGTGAGGAAGCTTACATATCAGAGAGATCTTAACGTTCTCAAAGATGTGTGTGTGACCTGCACTTGACTAGCGTGGTAGACTTCGGCTTTACTCTTCTTATAATGTCAATAGGATCGCGCCCAAGAGTGGGACATTTTATAGAAACAAAATATTCTTAAAATTAAACTAACACTTACCCTTAATTATTTTTTTCTGTGTAACAGTTATCATTAATTTAGCTGATTTTTTTCTTAAAGGCTTTTTTATGGTTGACAGGCTAGTTGTTTGACCACAGCTCACCTGATGTTAAGCCTGAAGGTGAAGGTGAGGGTTGAATGTGTGGTCGAAGATCAAGTGATGCTGCCGGAACACACTGATATTTGGCTTATTCAAAATCGGGGTCATTCGCTAGTGTAGTAGGTATATGATTTTAATAAAATGAAATACTAAACAAGCGCGAAACAGCTCTAAAATTACCTCCATCCAGCCATTTTCTTGGCCTTTTTAGTGCGTACTAAATGTAATTCAATATGCCATTGTCCTAATAGTATTTAAGCTTAGTACGTTTCGTGGAACTCCAGTACTCTTTAGGGAGGCGCTAAACTAATTTTCTCTAACGACTATCGTAATATCGGTCGAGATGGAAGGTGTAATTGTATTAGAGGGAAAATCGAGAAATATGACGGGTTATGAAACGGTGAACGATCAACCTAGATAGATTTGATTAGTAAGATACAATATTAAATGTCTGTGAACAGAAATGATACCATGGCAATTTGCGAAAATGCTTTCATCGAGTTTTTGATGTCAAAATGTATGAAAAATAGATCAGTAAACTTGGCGAGAATTCTTTCACAAATTGTTACGCTAGATAGTAGATTATATTATCTGAGATTTAGTTTTTAGAAAAACACAGAAACCAAACAGGACTAAGAGAACTCTGTAAGAATATTTAGTACTTTAGATAGTTTTTTATGACTTCTATCTTTTAATACTAAAACATGAGGATTTGTACCGACAGAGAAATAGAAAATCTATAGTGAACCGATTGTACTGATAGAGAAATAAAAAAATTATATTGAGTACACCAGAAAAATGTACAGAAAACATAAGAATTCACAACTAAAAGCTAGTACCACAACTGTCGGTCTTATCTCTCCCATGTAATCATTACTTTCTCTTTAATTATTATAACTTACTGCGCTTTTTTTGTAACAAGCAGCATGTGTAAGTAAGACACTTTCCGTAAGCTAGTTACCGTAAGTATATTTTCTGTAGCTAATAAAAGCTTAAAGCTAAAAGCTATGGAGAGGGCTATGCTCGGAGTTTCCCTACGAGATCGAATCAGAAATGAGGAGATCCGTAGACGAACCAAAGTTACCGACATAGCCCAACGGATTAGCAAGTCGAAGTGCCAGTGGGCAATTGGGCATGGCACTTAGCACGCAGAACTGATGGCCGATGGGGCTGAGTTCTGGAGTGGAGACCACAGACCGGCAAGCGCAGCGTAGGACGTCCACCCACAAGGTGGATAGACTACCTAGTAAAGACCACAGGATAGCGCTGGACGCGAGCTGCTTCCAACCGGTCTTTATGGAAGTCAATGGGGGAGGCCTATGATAATGTCCAGCAGTAGACGTCCTACGGCTGAAATGATGATGATGACAATGAATAGAAGCTTTAACGTTTATAATTTGATTTAGAAATTCTACTGAGATTTTAAATGCAGTTCTTGTCGCTTCAATGCTTTCGTAGTTAATTAACTTGTGCACCTGAACAGAGAGCACTATTATTAATGGTGGTATTACTTGAGAAATTCAAAATAAACTTTCGCATATAGAGCATAATAATATCACAAATTGAATTTACTTTTGGTTAAATAAACCATGCGCAGCACTACGTTGTTAATTTATATTCGTATTACTGCACTATTTCTATTATGCCCTTGGTAGATTATCTTTAACTTATGTTTAAGTAGACACCACGGCAGTGTCAGATATTCTGCTGCAATTTTTTTTAAAGTAATAAGACGAACGATACCCTCTCCTGATTGTAAGATATAGGTATGTACTTTATTATTAAAAATGTAAAATATTTGTACATTTTAAACAAAATTTTCAACTTTATATTAAAAGGTGATGTCAAATGTCAAATGTCAAAAAAGGTGTGAAAACTTAATTTCGAATTGAATTTGTACATTAATTAAATGACGCATATAATTTAATCAGTGTTTTGAAACTAGAACCTAAGCAACTTGCATGGATGATAACTTATAGCATCAATATAACTTGCGAAACCAAGAAAAGCTGGTCTTGACAAGGTTTTTTTAATTTTGTTTCAGAATCGCATTTTGAATAGAATTTTCCAGTGTCAAGCGTTTTGTATTTTCAAGTTTCATAAGTTAAATATTAATTGAATTCATTTCATTCATTAAAGTGTAATTGTAAGATTTTTTGTACAAATGACTTGCCTTTGTCATTATTGCTATTTATGGCCAATAAATATTACTGATTTACTAATCATGAGTCTTGAAACAGTCTAACATATTGACAGATTCAAGCTTCAATAGCTCATTTTTATGCCAAGCCGCTGTCAATTTGTCACTCACATTTCGAGTAAGCCAAATCTGAGCACGGCCAAATCCCTAAAGAAAACTGTGATACGCCGTCTCTCAAGATTTTATTTCAGTTGAACATTTCTCAGGAAACTTAAGTGAATAGCTATGTATATAAGTATATACATAGTTGTGCATTGCTTAAGGAAAATGTACAAACAAAATTAAATGACGTTACTATACGACAGAAAGGTAGATAAAGCTCAAAAAGGATTATAATGCATTTTATGTAGCGAGAAATGTACTTTGTATAATTTCAGCGAATTACACTATTTATGCAAGAAGTTGCAACGCAGTCTCAGGCTTTATGGCAGTTCATTTAACGCTCGCAGTTACATAAATTCTACTTAGAGGCTTATCTACTAAGTACAGTACCTATACGAGACGTTTAATAAAAAAAAAATCTACTATGGAAGCAAATTTTGTAGCGATGATAGCTCAGTGGTCAAACCCCAACAATAAGATTAAATTGCTAAGTAAATAAAAACATGAGGAGGAAACCACAGCATGGTGTTAGGGTATTTTCTAAAACTCGGTTAGCTAGCTACCACTTAGTGCGTTTACCATCGTCGACCACACGCTGTGATCGAACTAGCTTGTCTCCTGTAAAAATATATGATTTGTATCATTGTATGCGTGATTAAGTACCGGTGATAAAATTTATAAGTACCTAGAAGAATTAAAAACCAATGCGTTTGGCAAATACACAAATAAAATAAAACAGTACTGGTATTCGTGTTATCTTGTTAAACTAAATCACTGCATAAATCGCATTCCGTAGCATTTGTTTTTAACTTTATTGTTCAAACATCTCAGAGAAACACTGCGAAAATCTTCGAGATTGCTTGAATCGCCTTACAGCTGCCATTGTCGTCGAGAGCTTAACAAGTTTGGGGTGCCCTTCTATATCATGCGGCCAACCTTTTCTCAGATAACTGACAGTCTGTATTTCATACACTCACAAGAATATTTTCTGCACTCTGCGCGTGTGAGATAAAGAATGTGTCAAAAAAGTAAAAAGATTTTTATACCACTCGAAGCAATTTCGATCAACTTTAATACATTTTTTAATTCAAACTGAGAGCAGCGTACAATTTTGAAGTTTTTAATATTAATTCTTGAGTTTCATTTTGTTCGGGTTGATCTTAAAACTTTCAGATAGAAGTGTTTAAAAAAATGATCTATTACAAAATAAATTGAGCCGACTTCATCTTTATTCTATGAAAAAAAAAAAAATTGTCTTTATTTTTTGTTACGTTTGACAGGCTAGTTGTTTGACTACAGCTCACCTGATGTTAAGTGACGTGAAGTGGAATGGCACTGGCTCTCAAGTAAGGCTGCCGGAACACACCGTTAGATGCAGATTTTCAACTTGAGGGTGGTAGCTAGCCAGTCGATTACTAGAAAGTACCCTACCACCATGCTATGGTTTCCTCACGATGTTTCATCAATTCCTCGATGTTTAGCTCAAGCTCATTGTTGGGGTTTGAACCCACGCCCTTCGGCATGCGAACCGACCGCGCTAACTACTGAGCTATCATCGCTACAGAACATGTCTTTAGTGGAACTCTAACCTATTTTAAGATAAAATTCTTCTTTTTCAATTTAATGGCTTTTGTGACTAAAAAAAATGTTATTATATCGTTCTTGAGAACAACATTGTCTCATGCTTAGATAATAAAAACAATGCCAATGCCAGAAGTATCGCGTAAAACTCGTTACAAGTAAGTCTTTTACCGAAAAGCGAAAAAGGAAAACGATACGAGTTTTGAATTCCATATGTAGGTACTTAAATTTCAAAGGAATTATTGGCAGGAACTTGAATCCGTCACGCCACAAAAGAAGGTTCTTCTCTCAACCGCCATTAACATAAGTCACTGGAAAGTATTTTTAGTACAGAGCGTGGAAATCGTCAAATTAGTGTCAAAAAACAAAGTACTTTTTTTTGGCTGTCCCACTTTATGCATTTTTCCCATGTCGTATTTTTCATGATCAAAATAAATTCAAACTCATTGCCGGCTTCTTTGTTTCCTATGAACAACAATTTGGACGTTTTTAAGACTAGAGTGAATAGATTTCTTCTAGATTAGGTTCACCATCGGCCACACCGTCGCTTTACATCAGGTGAGTTGGTGGCCAAACGTAAAAAAAGAAAAACAAATAAAAAAGTCACATAAATTAAATTGCGGTCGAGCCCAGTTCGTGTCCTAGGTAAGTAGTGATAACTTTACTAGAAGCTACTGAGTTTTGGAAAAACACGAAAAGGCATTCTTCACTAGACTTATGAGTATAATTCAGCACTTTATGATTAAAACACCACTATTTTTAGATATTATGCATGTGCCTTTTCTTTCTGTAGCTGTACATGTACAAGAGCACTCATTCAAAAGTCTTGGATTATAGTAGTAAGTATGCTTGAACCATAATTTAAATGTTAATTCTACCGCTATCAGAACAGTAAAGAAGTTACTGTATCTAATAAACGTTGGACATTACACACAACGCCATCTGACCCCAAACTAAGCAAAGCTTGTACAATGTAAGTCAAATAACTGATAGAATACTTAAATACTTTTTTTTGTAAATACATATTTATAATAAATACAGAACAACAGACACAGAGCAAACATTTGTTTATACCACAAAATGCTTGTCCTGGGTGGGAATCGAACCCACGCCCTTCGGCTCCTGGAGCAGATATACTACCAATGAACCAACAGGGCTGTCATTTCTTTATTATTTATTTGAAAATAGTATCCAAGGCGTATCCCTTAACAGTGATTAGATATTAATACATAGTCATACATCACTGCTTTAATGAAGAGAACGTAAGCATCGCTGGTCTGCAGATTACTTGATCATAAATTATGAAGCCAACATGTAGCTAAGTGGAACATTTCGGTACAAGGCAACTTGGCTAGTGGATTATGTAGAACGGGTATTGCTCTATCTACTGTAAGTAAACATGATATACCAAGCTAATTCAAATACAGCTGTGGCTATTTGGCGTAGAATTATGATGGGAACGCGTAAAATACGTCTTGTTTTCTAAAGCTTATGTGTTTGCTTCGACGGACTTGTCGTTGACTTTCGTTGACTTGTCTAATGTCTAATTAAAAATAAATTAATGAATGAAAATGAAAATCTGCAATTTGCCAATCTGCAGTCAGGTCCTTGGTTATCCAAGAGCCAGGTACCACTTTATTTTCTAAGACACGTATATATTACTTCTATTATGGTACTTCTATTATGGTATGGTACTTCTGTTATGGCATGGTGGTAGGATATTTTCTAGTACTCAACAGGCTAGCTACCACCCTCAAGTTAGAAATCTGCCGCCAAGCTATCTAACGATGTGTTCCAGCACTTGAGTTCCATTTTAGGCGAAGTGCGCTTTACTACCGTCGACCACACCGTCATTTAACATCAGGCGAACTGTGGTCAAACGCCTAGATTGTTAACCATAGAAAAAGTTACTTAGTTTTTCAAAGTGTAATTACTTATTAATTTATTTTTATTCTTTATTGCACACTTACAAAATAACATGAACAAAAGGAGGTCTTAATGTTAAAGCATTTTCTGCCCGCCATTCCCACAGTAGTAATAGTAGTAGCCTTATTGTTAGTTTATAGTAGGATGTGTTAGGCTTATGCATGCTGAAAGGTCAAATATGGAGGACTTCTGTTCTCTTTCCATCTATTTATAAGTGTACCTATATTTATGCTATAAATGAGTTATGAATTAAGTTTTTGTGGTTGCTTAATATCTGTAAAATATATTACCATAATTCTACAGTTGGGTAACTATTCTTCAAAAATAGATCTACATTGATCTAGGTATCTCGCGCGTATAAGTCAGCGTATATTCTGTGCACATTTTTTGTACATATTTCATTTGCACCCAAACAAGATCATCTGAACATGTTTTGAATATTCACTTCACGTTTCTTAAACTTGTTTAGGATACTTCAAAAACTCATTCCAAATTTTCTTCCAGACGCATTTATCTTCCTGCGATACAGTATTCTTGAAAGCAATACAATTAAAGAGTATTAGAAAGTCTTTTACAACAAAATCATTTCGACAACAATATTAATAACTTACATAAATAATTAATATGGTAGTACGGAAGCCCCAATTCGCGAGACCGACTCACATACATCCCTTTTTATTAAACTGAGCTAATATTAAACAAGGCAGAGAAACAGGAAATCCTTTACAATGGAATAAATAAATATTAGTATATTTTTCATACAGCGCCATCTAGCCTCAATTTCATAGGTACTTATACCCCTTATTGACAGCCCTGTTAGCTTATTTGGTAAAATATTTACTTCGAGAGCTGTAGGGCTTGGGTTCGATTCCCACCAGAACAAACATTAATGTGACGATTAATGTTTGTTCTGTGTCTGGGTGTTCTGTATGTATTTACAAAAAAAAAAGTATATACGAGTAATTATTCAATCATTTATCTGAATCATAATACTAAATGGCGCTGTGTAAAATGTCCTACGATTTATTTATTTATTTATACTGCCCTGTTAGTTCATTTCATATTAAAAGTTCTGCTTTAAGAGCTGTAAGAGTTCGATTCTCGCCCAGGACAAAACATTTGTGTGTCTCAGAACGAACACAGATGTTTTTTTCTTTTGTGTTTGCGTGTTCTGAATCTACGTGAAGCAGGGTTACTACCAACTGAGATATAACTGGGCTGTATACCGTTACTGTATTACATAGTAAATGTTTAGGAGAAAATTTGTGTAGCATGTATACGATTATTAGCAAATATCAGTTCAGAGTGTGAAAGGTTGCGCTGTCAGCAACGACTGGCGCCGCTTGATGGATGGATAACTGGAACATTAATTTTAAACTTACACGACCCTCGGTTAAGGCTTTGATCAGCGTACGTAGCAGATAGGTAATGTCGCTTTTGATGCCACAGTTATCAGTGGCTTCTGTGTCAAATAGTTCCGTACCTATATATACGGTACACGTGTTACCATAAACACAATAAATACGGATTTACTATATCTCGATGTTAGAAGTTCTAATCGCTTATTTCGACTAGATAGATAGATAGATAGATAGATATAACTCTTTATTGTGCACATCATAAATAGAAAAGAGTACAAAGAAAAAAGAACCTTATGAACTAGTGCCACAAGTGGTGGCGTTATCGCTAACAGCGATCTCTTCCATGCAGCCAAACAATTACCTATATTTGTATTTATTACCTATATTAGTGGTGCGTATTTGTAGGTAAATTTACAATTGACAACACAAACAGCACTACAATACAACAATAACTACATATGTAGGTAAATTTTAAGTTTAAACTCAGTGACACGTAAATTGTTGAGATATAAAAATGTAAAACACAAATAAGTGGTACCATATTTGTTTGTTTTCTGTATTTATACATATACTCTAATTTGTGTTTTATCATGTTTTTATGCGCGCGTACAACCTTACCTCATTTACTGTGGGGATGGTTGGCAGAAAGTTATTTAGCGTTAAGTCCTCCTCAGTAGCATTCTCTAACGGTAAAAGTCTGAAAAATTGTTTTTGAATAAAATTCTTACATCACCTCATGTTGGTAAACTCTAAGATTTACCAATATACGGTATTTTCCATAAATCTATGATCTGGTCTAGTTTTGTTAAAGTGCTTAATTTCAATAAAAAAAATTAAATTACTCTCACACAATATTTCTATTGCTGTAAACAATATTTTCCTTCATTCTAGCGATGAGAAATTCCAAACTTGCCAATATATCTTGCGCCTCTGTTGGTGCGAGGAACAAAGCCATACATTTCTGACTGATACAGCAAGACAATACAGTACTCGTACTTAGTTCGCTTAAATATAATTCTAACAATTCTTATCTTAACCTGCTCCTGCTTCCTTGATCTCTTTTCTTATCTTTCTTATTTTTGTCTTCGTACCAGCATCCTTTCGTGTTTACACTAGTATTATTATGTGTAATAATTACAATAATTTATCTGATTTATTGCTTTATTGCTGTTTTTAATTGCATAAATTGTATCTTCTCTAAATAACATAAAATAAAGCCGTTTTCAGCATCTGTTTGGGTCCTATTTTTATATTGATAGTATTTCTGTATTGACAATATTTTTTTATATATTGACATGTTTGTAAATTGGCATACCTTATTTAGACATTCTTGTTTTTTTTTTAATTTATTGACATATAAATTAATGTTTTTTAAACACATATAATGACATACATATTTGAAATTTTGAATCGACTTGTGACATTAGTGTTTTTTTTTTCTTTGGTTTTGGCGTCGCGTTTTAGCATTTGCCAGTATCAAGTATTAATATATTTGACATTAGTGTTATCAATAAAACATTTGTATTTGTTCACTTACTTCGTTTTAACCACGTAACGGATTTTGTCACTTTTTGTGTTTCACTGTCATTTACAATGTTTTGAAGTGAATACGTCTTTCACTTTTTTCGCATAGTGAGAAGAAATTCAGATGAATGATGATAACAAAATCGGAGGATATACATATTTTCATGTTACCTGTTATCTACATTTTACGCTGTGTAAGGACTTGAAACATAGGAATCCGAAGGACTTCTTAGTATCTAAAAATGTACACGTGATTACGTACACACAGGCGTATCCACAGCACATCCTGAACCATTTTACGGACTGTATATACTGCATATCCTAACATATTTTTTGTGTAAGTAGAGAAACTTAATGTTTTGTAATCAAGTTGCCAAATAGTCATCAAGTCAAATTGCACCCAAGCGGAGCCGAGGTAGGTCACTACTTGAATAATAATGATCTAATGTATCTCATCAATTCTCTTCTTGAAGTTCTAAGCGCCAAAGCAACAATGCCTTGCTATTTATTTTGTGACTTAAAAGTTTGAGTTTGACTTGTGACGTAAAGTTCTGGGTAGCGCTTTAATAGTTTTTTTTTTTGGACATTCGTCACTTCACCAACAGGAAGGGATCTTGATGGTATTTTTATCTATGAAAAAGTAGTTAGTTAAATTAAACAAGTACAATACTAAAATTTTGAGCCAATCGGACATTAAAACTAAAACACGTCAATTGCCAAGACACGCTAATATACTCAGTTAAGACTTTTTGTTTGTTAATTTGTATTGAATAGGCTCCGAAACTACTGGACCGATTTCAAAAATTCTTTCACCGTTCTTTCAAGCTACACTATCCCCGGGTGACATAGGCTACTTTTTATCTCTGTATTCCCACGGGCAGGAGAACTACGCTGGTGAAACAGCGAAGCGTCCGCAAGTTATTGCTAAAATTAGCCAATGCTTAAAATTTTCTGCCAACTTGACAACGTGACATGTCACGCGTGACATTGTTTGCAAGCATTATTGTTACATGCTTATAAGATTCAGTGTACCTAAATTTGGTTTTCAATATTCATTTTAAATCTTTAAAAGAGAGAGCGTTTTTCTTTGAGTGGCAATGTGTATCAATTTACATACATTACATTACATCCATTCAATTTGTTTTTAAACAAATATTTTTTAGATAGTTGAGTTGCATACGAATTACCCAACAGATAAGACGTATAAGAGTTTTGGCGGGAACGCGGTAAGAGTCGTGTGGCTCCGTTGTATTTTTTTCCAAAACTAGTGTTTTGTCGAGTGTTTATGCATAAAAATGGTGGTCTTTTATTCATAAAGTGCCGAATTACAAGCACGAGTGTGGGAAAATGATATAATGTGGTGAAACATGAGTTTTCGTGTTGCTTCCAAAACTCCATCGAAGCTTTATAGTAAAGTCACCACTACTTTACTAAAGCATGACTGGACTTGACTGATACGGGTTGTACTTGACCAAGACTGGACTTTGACTATTACTTTAGCTTCGTAGCTAAAGTAATAGTCAAAGTCCAGTCATGCATAGTCCAGGACACTTATTAAACTTTTAAAACTTGAAAATATATAAATACTTGACACTGGCAAATGCTAAAACGCGACGCCAAAACCAAAGAAAAAAAAAAAGACGTATAAAGCAGTTTTCAGATGTCAAACTTGAATGAAGAAAAACATGAATGGACGCCACAATATTGGCACAAAACAACAATATTGTATCATTATCCTCTTCTTGACAATTCTCTTTGCAGAATATCAGTTGATTCAGTTGTTCCGTCGTAAAAATAAATCAATGTAACAGAGCAAGGTTTTTTTTATGGTTAAATATGCTAAGTTGTTGACCACAACTTATCATGATGTTAAGTGACGATGTAGTCCATGATGGTATTAGTAGGATTCTCGTAAAAATCTTTTGAACTCATATTAAATCCCGTAAATTTTAAGTTTACGTACTGTCCAATATGTTTACTAGAAACATAATATGTAGGAATACGTGCATAGAAATTGATAACTCCAAGATAGTTGGTGCATAGATATATTCAAATAAAATGGGTAGCACGCCCGTCGGTTCAACCAAATCAGAAGAGTCTGTACGTAAAAATCGAGTTTGAATTTCAAATTGTATTGTGTGTTGGTTTTAAAATAAAATAAGTTTGGTCAAGTTTGCCGGTCGTGCAAAAATTGCTTTACAATTGGATGAGTTTAGGTTTCTAGACCAAAATTATTTTACCTAACAGTGTATTTTAACAGCCTCACATCTGTCTCCTCATGTCTTCGACCACATTGTCATCTTAATAAATTGAACTGTGATCAAACACTTAACCTAACGAAAACAATATAATTTAAGTGACTGCCACGAGCTAAATTAAAAATATATTTAAAAAAAAAACTCGTCGGTGTCATAAAAAATAAATGGGCACCATTATACTAATAAAAAAATGCATTACTATACACTATACAGTACTACCACATGCGATAAAAAAATGACTTATGGAATGTTAATTTGACGATCATTGTTTCAATACTCATCATGGTGAACGGTCTTGTAGCGAAAAGCCTCAACCAACATCTTAAAAGCCTCTCGTTAGGCGGTTGGAATAAAAGTCAGATGCAAAAGGTAACACGACACGGAAATCCTTCCACGACTCGTATTGTTACAGGTTTCTTACTCTGCAGTTCTAACCACTAGCAGTTTAAGCCTTGCCCCGCTGCAAGCGACACCTTTGTTTTTAAGTTTTTATATATATTTTATGCACTAAATTTATGAAAATAAATGTGAGAATAAAAATATATAATATTTTCAAATGCGTATAATTTTAACTAATGACTCGCACTTTTGTCTGATGCCTAAAGCCTGTTCTTTTTGTATTATTGTAGTCTGAATAAATTAAAAGCGTTAATAAAAAACTCTATCTCATAATTACCTCACGCGTTTCTATTATAAATATTCATAACTTAAAATATTTAGTTTCTCTGCGGCTTACTTACTAATTTGTTTTAAGCGCCTTGCCGTAAGCTCTCTATTTCGTGAACAATTAATATTTTAATTTAATTACTACATTGAAATTATGCAAAATCTCCAATTTGCAGTACATGTTGTCAATAGAACTCTCAATACAAAACACTAGGTGTTCCCATTAATCACCAAAACCCATTTGAATATTTGAGATTGACGTGCGAACCGAGGCAAGAGTTTAATTTTCTTTCCAACGCAATAAACGTTAAAGGTTTTATGAACTGAAATGTCTTTAATTCGAGCACCTACGAACTCCGCAATTTGCATCTGAAATTTTAAGGCAAATAAAAGCCGTGAATGCTGTAACATCTGCTTTAGATAAAACCCGGCTCTCGCTGTGAAGTCGTTTGCATAGCTTACCAGCCTTCACTGGAAGATAAAATGCAACTATCTGTTTGTCAGGAAACAGTTACAGATCTACATAAACAAATTTGACCAACAATTTCACCTTTTTTAAGAAATACTAACGACTTATTTTTAACTTTAGAATTAAGTTCAGAGAGAAATGAAACGTGAGTAAGTAACAAATAAGCAATAGTCATGAAACTTGCGCTAAGTTATATTATTATAAGTTCCATAAGACGTTTCTATATCAATTTTGAAGGATACGTTCAACCCCCATTTTGCAACTTTAGGGGTGGAATTAAAAAAAATTATTTCTTAATGCACCCCTACGTCACCTAAGGAACATTTATTTTGTGCAAAATTTCTTGATTCTAGACCCAGCGAATTCAGTTATGTGTTGATCGAGCAGTCAGTGAATCAGTCTGTCAGTTTCTTCTTTTAGATATATACTAGCGGACGCCTCGCGGTTTCACCCACGTAGTTCCCGTTCCCGTGGGAATACACATATAAAAAGTAGCATATGTCACCCGGGGATAGCGTAGCTTCCCAACAGTGAAAGAATTTTTGAAATCGGTCTTGTAGTTTCGAAACTTATTCGTTACAAATAATCAAACAATCAAATCTTTCCTCTTTACAGTAGAATAGATAAGAATAGTTGTGTTTTTTTATTTATAGCGTAAAGAATTGACTTTAAACTACCGATTCGATCTTTTTCTTCTTCCATTTCAATCTTTCTTTGTATTATTCTTTTTTTTAATTATGTTTTCTATTTTACGATGAAAATATTCACCGTAAAATCGAATTATTGCTAGAATAAAATCCTTTGGAATTTTTTTCATCTTCAATTTGTCCAAGTTTATAGAAATGACCTTACCGGGATTTTATTCCATAATTTCATCCTTTTTAGTTTTTTCTGAAGCCAATTCTGTAGACTGAAGCACTTGCACGTCTCGATAATAGTAATGGTTTCAGCTAAGTAGGTGTAATTCCCTTTCTTCAGTGAAAAAGGAGAGCTCTTTGCTCGTGATTTATTTTTTCAAATCGTTTGTGCAAGTCTGTATATTGGTTTGTTTCAAAATTAATTTCGAACATACGGTTAACGTTACTGTATAATTTATAAATTTTGTTAAATGAAATACAGCGATAAGTAACATTTGAAATAAAATTTTAATTTGATTTTAATGAAACTAGTGACCGTTATAAGTTGTCAATCATAAAACGACAAGAAATAAGAAATTATATTTTTTAATAGAATTTGCTGCCCAGATGGGTTGGGTGTTCCCTGATAGTTGTGGGAGTACTTTCTAGTTATTGTACGGTGTGTTTTGGCAGCCTCAGTTAAAAGCCAGTTCTTCTCCAGGCGTGCTTACCCTCTTCAACCACACCGTCACTTAACATCAGGGGAGCTGTGCTTAAACACTCATCCAGACAACCATAAAAACACAAGATACAAACTGGGTGCCTTCAGGATTAAATCGGTTCTTTTCAATCAAGCGTGCTCCATCGTTGACCGCATAAGGCGAGATTGATGATTTGAATTAAATGTTTATTTTTTTAAATGTTCATGATACTTCAAATGAGGTTCATTGAGATGCAAAGCCAAATTACGAACTACCAAGCAGTCAGTTAGTTTGAAAAGAGTTAAAATTAACATTCAACACAATGTTTTAATATATCTAAACATTTTTACTTATGCATTAAAAATAATAGATAAATCTTTCTAGTGATGTTACTTAATTTATCCTCGGACCCCTTCAGATCCCTTCTCACCACATACTGACTTTCATTTAGACCCAACTCTATTAATCCTAAAATTTCTAAACAACTAGTAAACAAACGAAATCAGCCGTGTTTCAAACTTGATTTATACCTACAATGACCATACGTCCCGTTCTGAACGGGACCGTCATTTTCTACTACTTCGTCCCGGTGTCCCCAGGGAAAAGGCGACGCCAAATTGTCCTATTTATTAGTTACAGAAAGGTTAGTAGGTACTGATGTAAAAAAATCATAAAATACAATTTAAGCCGCAGCGTTTAGATAGATAGGTACATATAAACTCTTTATTGTGCACCCTATAAACATAAAAAACTACAGCGAACAAAATAATCTTTTGAGCTTGTGCCACAAGTTATCGCTAAGAGCAATCTGTATGAGGCAACCAAGAATAGGAAACACTATAGATAACATAAGAAACAGATGGGAGATGTTGTAACACTAACAAGAAAAATAAATAAAAAGCTTAGCGAATAAGTGACAGATTGGAATAATCAAAATATTTGGAACTTATCATTTTTTTTAATTAAATCTCTTTCATAAATTGTAAACATCTGAAAAATTCCGTCGTCAATTCCATGGCAATTGTCAATGTCAATCATTAATAATGAAAGTGATTATTATCATTTTGAAAATGTCCCGTTTTGATAATAAATTAAAATGGTCACATTATTTTTCCCCTTACATTTTGAGTTGGAGCAAATGGCCCACGCCAAGATCAACATTAGGAAAAAGAAGAAAAATTAGTCCCCCCCAGCTTTATCGAGTGTTAAATCGACGATCCGTTGCAGAGTTTCGACAGATTAATCCGGCTTGCATATAAGGAAAGATTTCGATCACATTTTCCACGAAATCTTGATGCTAAATCTCGTATCAGGATCGGAGAGAAAAGGCGGAAAATAAGTTCTATCACGAACTTTCAGCGAGTGCACAGCTATATAGAATTACGTTGGCATATTTTCGCGCGGTTGTTTGTCGAAGTAGTAGTGTAACTTTTATTATAAACGTGTTAATGTGTGCGTTAGCTTTATCGCGCCAAAAACAGACTTTGCCATTTACGATTATGACTACTGAACTGGAGAACAATAACACATTTATTACTGAACGCAAATAAACCGACCATGAACATCTACTAAGTTTGTTGGGAATAACTAGATAGCGTTTAGTTGTATACTACATAAAGCGTATACTTTTGTTATGGAATCCCGTGTTTCGTCTATAGGTATCTAGTCTGTAGTCTTAATAGTCTTAGTCCTAACACCGTCACTTAACATCAGGTGAGCTGTGGTCAAACACTTAGCCCGTGATCTACCATCTATAAAGCGATTTAATGGTTGACGTATTTATTATTTGATGGGTATTATATCCTGTTATGTTAGGGATTGATTAAAACCCAGGTTGCTTCAAAATAAAGATAAATTATTTATAATTATGAAAAACGTAAAACAATTTTAATACATTTTCTTAGAGACGATATTTTTACACACACAAAACGAATGACGATCGTTTTACTCATCTCTGTAGGAAGGCTTGATAGTTGAGGTGTGCATACAATATAGGTCGTATACTTACCTATCACCAACATATCTGAGGTCACCATTTACCTCCGTTCGAGTACATAAAAAACCTAATAAAGCCTCTAAGCCCCTGAATTTGAAATGTAAATCCAACTCCGGTTTGAGACATTTAAACATTTATTTATTCGATTCAACTATGTATTAGTCGAAGTGCGGACAACCTAAATTCTACCAAGGTTTTACATCAATCCTGTCTGAACCCTCTCACGGAAAGGTGAATTTTAGATTCCAGAATTAGATCAATTGAATATAGTGAATGTTTTAATTTTATTTATTTATTACAGAGGAAACGGGTACACCTAATAACAATTACCTCACAATTATTTAGTTATAATTATTCATCAAAAAATAAAAAATGTCAAAAGGAATGTCATATCTTTTTTTTTTCACAGCTCAACTGATGTTAAGTGACGGTGTGGTCGTAGATGGTAAACACACCTAGCCTGGAATGGAACTGGCTCTCAAGTGAGGCTGCCGGAACACACCGTGAGGTGCTTGGCGACAGATTTCCAACTTGAGGGTGGTAGCTAGCCTGCCGAGTACTTGAAAGTACCCCACCCCCATGCTATTGTTTCCTCACGATGTTTTTCTTCACCGGTAGCTCAAGCTAATTGTTAGGGTTTGAATCCACGCCCTTCGGCATGCGAATCGGACGCGCTAACCACTCAGCTATCATCGCTACAATAAAAAGTCAATGTAATGGTTCTTAGCTAGTGTCATGTTTTGAAATATGCCAAAAATACATGGCTGTTGAGACTACCCATCGAAAGTCTCAAAGTAATGAGCGTCAAAAGAATTTAAAAAAAATCATAGGACACACAGCGCCATCTGACCCCAAACTAAGCAAAGCTATTATGGAAGTTGGATAACTTATAGAAAACTTGTACTCACTATAATGTATTATTTATATAAATTAAATATGATGTAACTGTATTACACTGTTTTAATTATGTACTATGGGAACTAGGCAGCTGACAGAATACTTAAATAGTTTTTTTTTTTTGTAAATACATACTTTATTATAAGCATAGGTACAGTACACACATGCTGCCTCGAACTTTTTTTTACACAAAGTTCTGTGTATCGCTGCAATGGTCATGGACAGGCGTTATCTCTTACCTTAAGGAGAGCGTCTCGTTCGGCTCAATACTTTTAAATTAAAAAAAAAACACTAAAAGGAATTTAAAAAAACATATAATTAAATTTAGTACCCAATATTTTTACGCGTTTCCAAGAAAAGATTCTCAACGGAATGTGATAAAATCACTTAGGAACACTCAACTTTGTCTATAGTTTTATAATAAATTTGTTTTTGGCGATGAATTTATGTAGGTACTAATTTTATTTTTGATGAAAGATTTATAACATTAATTCTGTTTTACTATTCACAAGAAGTTTGGTGGCGTATAAAAGTAAATTAATGGGCTCACCTTTTATGCGCATTAGGTGAACATTTCGTAAGAATTATATATCTTTGTTTCAAAGAAAACATTGTTTTTGCATTATCTATTAAAGTTGTTAAATATTTTTACGAGTAACTTATCTACTAAATTATCTACCGAAGACTTTGCAAATTCACTTCATGTGGTATAAATAATAATTTTACTTCTTTTGTAATATTTTAAGAATGCTCGTTAAATAAAATTTGTATTTTTTTAAAACTAAATACACGTTTCATTTTTTAGAAAAAATTCTAATTGATTACTTTTGTTATATAGAAAATTACCTTTATGAAAGCATCAAGTACAAACATAGCATTGTTGTGACTATATATATATATAATTACTTGTTTTGGCTGACTAACTGATTCATCAACGTAACTAAGCCGCTGTCGTTACAAACTTGGAATTTTGGTGATTTTTACGTTGTAAGCATCCACTAAGGAAGGGCTTTTTGGAAATTTCCCCCGAAGTGATTAAAAAAGGGATGAACTGTTGTATGAAAGTCCGTCATTTTCAAAGTAAGAAGCACGAAATTTCATCTATCTTGATAGCAATTTTTTCTAAGAATTGAATTAGGGTTGAAAGTTTATATGGAAAGTTTGACACAAGCATGAATGGTGTATGAACGTTTAGGGGCATTTCAGCTACATCTTCGATCGGAAGTGTGAAAAGGTTTTGATTCAACTCATTTAGGTCCATATAGTAAAATTACAACCCTTCTTATTACTACGAGGTATCTCTCTTTATAGCTTTCATCGCTCAGATTAGCTTTGTATCAATATAATAGTATGAATTTAAAAATTGAAAAAATAGTAGCGATGACAGCTCAATGGTTAGCGAGGTCGGATCACACAGAGGTTGTGGCTTCAAATCCAACAATGGTTTTAAGCTTCCTGAAACCACAACGTAGTGGCAATGCACTTTCTAGTACTCAGCTAGTTAGCTAGCTACTTAAACTAGTCTCGATTCACACCGCAGGGTGACGGACCCAATCAATTAAAATGACTTAGGTTCACAACGCGGTGTGAGACCAAATAAATACACTAAAATTTCAGTTACTAAAATCAAAAAGCAACCTAGTTTGACATTTACCTTCAAGCAACATCAAAATACATTTCGCTTGTTAAATTTTCAGGGCATGATCAACTGGCAGCGGTATTCAAGTTACCCTGACGCTGTAATTGGCTTGGCATTCAGAGTTTTAGCTTACAAAAACCAAAAGCTGTGTTTCACACGAGGTATACAAAGTATAATTGGTCCCTTGATACAGCGCCCTTTCGAGCCTTGTGATAAAACGACGAATACCACCGATTATTTTGAAACATGACATTTGGATCGCGAAAATCAAATAAAACCATCATACAACAAACAAATTACGCTTGCTTACACAAAAAACCGACAAGTGTGTTTGTTTTGTGTAAATAATTATGTAGGTATAGTTGATACATAATTATGACGATTTGCTTATTTTTTACAGACGCGGCGAAATGCTTTGTTTTATAATATGTAGTGATTTAAAAATGTTTTAATTTCTTTTGGTTGGTTATAAATTTAAAAAGAATGTTACAAATTCACTCATATTATAGAAATCAGTGCCGGTAGTAACTCATAACTAAATTGCTTTTACTCTAACAAATATTATAAATTCAAATGTGATGTTTGTTTCTTAACGCCTTAACTACTCAACTAGCTGTATGTAGGAAGCGATGTTAGCGCAGTTAGTTAGTGTACGGTTTGCACGCCGATGAAGTTCAAATCCCAACAATGAGCTTGAGCTGCCGATGAAGGAAAACATCGTGAGGAAACCGTAGCATGGTGGTAGAGTACTTTCTAGTATTCAGTTAGTTAGATACAATGCTCAAGTGATTTTTGACATTACACACGCCATCTGAACCCAAACTAAACAAATTTTGTATTATGGAAGTCAGATTACAGATAAAATAATTTAGCACTTTCTTTTCTAAATACATACAGAACACACAGACAAAAAAATCTACCGCCAAGCATCTAAGGATGTATTCTAGCAGCCTTACTTGAGAGCCAGTTCCATTCCAAGCTAAATGTGTTTACCATCTTCGACCACACTGTTACTTAACATCGGGTGAACTGTGGTCAAACACCTAGCCTGGCAATCATAAACATAAAGTAAAAAAAAAAGTAAGTAGCAAAAGTTAATGTTTCCCAGAGATAAAAAAACTCTATTAACGCGATCAAGTATATAATAAAAGATAGTTATTAATTATTATCTTGCCATCATCATCATGAGCCCTTTACTGTCCACTGCTGGACGTTAGCCTCTCCAGCATCCAGCTTCGCGCTAGTTTACGTATGTGATCTCTCCACAATCCACATGGCCACAGGATTGCTTACACTACGCCTATTAAACGTGTACTCGTATTATATATAATCTATTAGTTATTCATTAAATTCATTAGCTATAGACAGTATCATTATCATCATCATCATCATCAGCCTTTTGTAGTCCACTGCTGGACAAAGGCCTCTCCCAAGACACGCCACTCAGCCTGATCGTCGGCTTGTCGCTTCCATCCACCGCCAGCTGTCCTACGTATATCGTCACTCCATCGAATGACGATAGACAGTGTATATTCGTAATATTTCCATATTAGCTATGTATCTAAAAGGAATGTTTTCTATTTAGTTTTAAATTAAGCCATATACTAACAATTTCGGCTTTGTAGTTTTGTTGTGAAAGAAATCCGGTATAATGGCATTCGATATAAAAATTGGATTTAAATTGCCGATCAAACTGGTCGGAATGTTGGAAATGAGGTCAAATAGTAAGAAAATTGCGATGCAAACTGATATATGCAAAGGTCCGAATAATATGATTTTCCAGGATGGCTATCGAATCAAGTTGGAAAACTGCGCAGCTTGCATTATGCATTGGTTTTTCCTGTTTCATAATACAATCAAATTTTCTTTGTTGATACAATTTTTTTTATTTACGTGGAGGTTTTTTACTACACGTCTTTCAAAGCTAGCGGAGTCTTTATGTTCGTAATCTAATACTATTATATGAGTAATATATAGGTACATATATATAAATTTTGAGATCAAGAATATGGCCTATGTATATATGAATATGGAATTTGGTAGGGTTACTATCTAGTACTCGGCTGGCTAGCTACCACCCTCAAGTTGAAAATCTGTCGCCAAGCATCTAACGATGTGTTCCAGCTGCCTCACTTGAGAGCCAGTTCCATTCCAGGCTAGGTGTGCTTTACCATCTTCGACCACACCTTCACTTAACATCAGGTGAGATGTGGTCAAACATCTAGCCAGTCATCCATTAAAAAAAAAATGGAAGTAAAGATTTCGATAACATTTTCTATAAGGGGGTTTTTGACGGCAAAAAATTGAGCTAGTTAGCTTTGGGAAAATTTCAATTTTATATAGAGCAAATCTCGATCACTCAAGTATTGTTTATATGTGCATTAAAAAAACTAGTGCTTTGACGAAAATTTTGTTTTTGATGTTGTGATTTTTTTTTGAATTATTAAAAAATAATTTAAAAAAAAACTACATTTTTTTCATAACAAATAAAATATATAAGTGGTGTTAAAATTAAACACACATAGATCATTTCGTAATTTTCCGTAATCAGCCAACATCTTTTTAATCCAATAATACTCGTCAATAGGAACCCAATGAGATGAAACTCGTTTCTGTTGTAATTGACCCATTCCGTGAAAGGAATTACTTATTTATTCCGCCATTTCCTTCTTTGCAAACTGGAGGCCGTGATCAATCTACCATTGCTTTATTAATGGTGAAATTACCCTCAATACTTGGTATCTATGTACAAAAGGGATAATCTTATCAATTGAAAACCTACGCCACAAGTTATTTTTATTTAGTTACCAAGTGTACAACGTTAAGGATTCTAGTAATTTCTTTTTTCATAATTTCATTTGTAATTTTAAAGCTTTTGATATTTGCAGACGTTTATGTTTATTTCTGTTTAACAATATTTTAGCATTCAAGATATATATTTAGTGTATGGAAATAAAATCAATCAATTGTTATTTTAGTTCACTAAAGCCCCACACGCCAAGCATCTAACAGTCTCACTTGAGAGCCGTTCCATTCCAGGCTCGGTGTATTTATCATCTTCCACCATAACGTCACTGAACAGGTGAGCTGTGATCAAACACCTAGCCTGTCAACAATAAAAAAATATGTTAACCAATCTTCTAAACAAAAACACTGTATTGTAAATCTGTAAATTAAATAAATATCCTTAGAACATTCCACACTGCGCTAACTAGCCCCAAAACTAGTAGAAGTTCAGGATAATCGAATCTATCAATTTGATGCGGTTTTGGCCGTATTGATATGAGACAATGGGTTCTGGTACTATAGACAAAGTTAGGCTCTACCGTACCGCACTTTGACACTGTAATTAAAAATTCTAAAGTCTCGGTTCTTTTTTTGAGAATATACATACATTCCCTACTCAAAAGGCAGTTAAGCGGAAAATTGCGAAACGTGACCTGTGTTTACAATTACCATGCGAAGTCTTTTTTTTTTTTAATGGTTGACAGGCTAGGTGTTTTGACCACAGCTCACCTGATGTTAAGTGAAGGTGTGGTCGAAGATGGTAAAGCACACCTAGCCTGGAATGGAACTGGCTCTCAACTGAGGCTACCGGAACACACCGTTAGATGCTTGGCGGCAGATTTTCAACTTGAGGGTGGTAGCTAGCCAGCCGAGTACTAGAAAGTACCCTACCACCATGCTATGGTTTCCTCACGATGTTTTCCTTCACCGGCAGCTCAAGCTCATTGTTGGGGTTTGAACCCACGCCCTTCGGCATGCGAACCGACCGCGCTAACCACTGGGCTATCATCGCTACAAACGGAACGGAGTCTTGCAAGTTGCATTCTGACGGTACAATCCTTGGGATAACTAAATCTAACCAGTAGCTACCCGGGGACGCAGTCATGAATTGGACTAGGATTAGGTGTGATCCGTGATATATGTACATGCAGTGTAAAGCTTAATGTGTATGTACTAAGCCGAAAAGACTTCAACAAAAATTTCTCGTTGTGATAATAAAATAAAATAATGAATATCGTAGGGGCATTACACACAGCGCCATCTGATCCCAAACTACGCAAAGCTTGTACTATGGAAGTCAGACAACTGACACTTAAATACTTTTTTTTAAATACATACTTATAATAAATACAGAACACCCAGACACAGTACGGACATTTATTTATACTATAAAATGTTTGCCCTGATTGGGAATCGAACCCACACCCTTCAGATGTTACTACCACACTCAGACGCACCAAAGAACCAATAGGGCTGTCAGGCTAATAGGCTTCCTTTTATCCCGAAAAATTATGTTAAAAAAGTATTTTGCGCAATTTTATCTCGACTTAATTTGATTAAAAGTATGAATTTAATGCGCACCTATTCATTCTAGTGGCGTACCACTTTTGTTTCCGCAAATTGTATAGCAAACATTTACATAAAAATAACAACCTAAGTATAATAAATGCACCACCGTACCGTTGTAACATGTTACCTCTACCTATTGCCATAATAGTTGATCAAAATTTATATTTACATTGAATTCATGTTCAATAACATCGACAACTCATTTGCATAAAATCTAACTCATCGACAACTATATATACCTAGAATTCACTTCAGGTTGTGTATGTTATCCGAGCTTGAATTTTGGGAGGGTGAAATGTTTATAACCACAAACCGGGATTCGAACCGTGACTTTAGATAACCGTTTCATTGGTTCCCAAAGCTATCCATTATCTAAACGTCGTATTTCAAATTTATATCTTCCGTTTATTTGCTTTTTCCTGGTACAGCCAGTAGTAAGGCTTCACATTTCTTTTGTGCGATTTAGGGAAGCGTCATATTTATTTCATTTTTTCACTCGCAAACTTTTAATAAATAAATATTGGAGCGCTATGCAGCCCCAAACTAAATAAAGCTTGTTACAGTGGAATTTAGATAAAATACTTTTAGGGCACAA
Organism: Biston betularia; assembly: GCA_905404145.2. Classification (NCBI taxonomy): domain Eukaryota; kingdom Metazoa; phylum Arthropoda; class Insecta; order Lepidoptera; family Geometridae; genus Biston; species Biston betularia. The sequence goes on from FR989877.1 coordinate 7,515,486, forward strand.
TCGTACTCGAACATAAATTACTTAATATGAGTTTGCGTAAAATAATTGAATGTAAAACGTAAAAAGCAAAAAAAATAATTGAAAAAACCCACAACGGTTAAAAAGTAACTGTCACCTATCTAAGATAATGCACCAATGGAACCCGAACCCATAACTGAAAACTGAATCAAAATCGGACTAGAAGTTTTGGAGAAAAATGGCAACATGGAAATGCACAAAAAATGTTTGTTGCAGCGCCCCCTGGTGAGTTGTCACCGTAACACCTATCTAAGAACATGCTCCAATCAAACCCGAACCCATAACTGAAAACTGCATCAAAAGCGGACTAGTAGATTTGGAGAAAAATGGCAACATGTATTTGCACAAACAAACAAACATCCTCTCATCCCAAACGCATATATACTGTCTCCGTTCCGTCGTGGGTAAAAATACTTGACTTTGAAAAATGCTCAAAGTGCGTTGCCGAAAAAAAGAAAACGAAATAGGTTTGTAAAATTTATCTCTCCGTAATATTTCTGTACGCTACGTATTTTAAAACTATTTATCTATTGAGTATATTTATTTCTAGAAATTCGTGTACATTGAGCAGTTTTGTTTTAAACTTTGAAGAAACTACACGCTTGTATCAACTTTTAGGTACATGATACTTGAATGTTTTAGAAATAAAAGCAAAAGTTTTTTAAGTGCGGTAAAAGTTGATATCAAAGTTTTTGGCAAGCCACTATTGATGTAATTCCATTAAATGATACAGATTCTATTGTAAAAACAAAGAAACAACCCTTTCTCCATGGGGTATTTTGATATTGTAGCCTTTGCCAGTTTTGCCTTTGTGTGAGGTGATATAACATAAAATTATGTATTTTCGTGCTATTTCCAAAGCTCCGTAAAAAAGGCACCAATACTTCATGACTTGGCTTGACTTGGCATGACTTGGCTCGAACTTGACTTACTTTGTGTGTCTTAATTTTTATTAAAATACTTTAAAATATCCTAACATTTGACACGAGCAAATAAATAAAATGCGACGCCAAAAACAAAAAAGAAAATATGCACCACATGTTTTAATACGCTTCAAGATCCACGGGAAAACTAAAAATATTGGTTCACCAAAATTCCACCTGAAATGGTTTTATAATGGTCGACTGGCTCGGTGTTTGATTATAGCTTAGCTGATGATGAAGAAAAAACAACTAACCTGGAACGGAAACTGGTTCTCAAGCGATGCTGCCGGAACACAACACCAGGTTCTTAGCGGCAGATTTTCAAATTGAAGGTACTGCTGAGAACTTTAAAGTACTATGTCATCATGTCATAGTTACCTTATGCTGATTTCCTTCAGCAGAGCAACATTGGGATTTGAACTTACGCCCTCCATCATCATCATCATCATCATCATTTCAGCCGACGCCCTCCATCGTATGATCCAACTGCCCTAACCATTCACAGCATAGCTATCAACGATGCATTGTTAATTTAGTCTTGAATCTACGTAGAGTTGAACGCTACTGTTCAATTAAAATCGTTATAATATTGTTATAACTTATTACTTATTCAATTTTGAACTGTAATAAAACCAGTTTAAGGTATTCTTCAATGCTATCTATTGTTTTAAACGTTTACAATACTATAAAGCCTGTTATTTAGACATAAAGATAAATTTTCAGTCTCAAGGACGTACTCGCAATAGCACGATCTTTTTATTCGAAAGATAATTTCAAAGTTTAAATGTCAACGTTCGTCTGTGCAAACTTATTGCAATGAAGTCTGAAAATTGTTATAACACGTCTCTTGAGAAATATTAATGAAAATGTACTGTTGTGTCTTCTTCACTTTGATGCTTAAATGATTGACGTGTAAGCCAGCTGGACGTGTAAATGTTTCAATGTCAATTTTTTGGTTAACCAGCGGACGCCTCGCGGTTTTACCTGCGTAGATCCCGTTCCCGTAAGAATACAGGGATAAAAAGTAGCCTATGTCATCCGGAGATAGTGTAGCTTCCCAACGGTGAAAGAATTTTTAAAATCGGTGCAGTAGTTTCGGAGCCTATTCAATACAAACAAACAATCAAATCTTTCCTCTTTATAATAGTATAGATAGATAAGTAACATTACAGTTTGCACGAAAGTATTACTTATGGTATCTTATTTTACTACTGAATGTGTACACAATCCTATTTGATTATAAATTTGTAACGTACAAATTATAAAATAAGAAATTGTACTACTGGTAATTATATAAATAACTTTTGTAAAGAGTACATAATACATAGTACTATACATATTTTTTTTACAACAGTTTGTAAAGAGCTATTGGAATAATTTTATTTGAAATAATATCTAATTGTCCAGCTAGGGAAATTACTGGACTGTTGAGACTAACCATCGAAAGTCAAAGTAATGAGCACCAAAGCAATGATGCCCTAGACTGGTTTTGTAATTCAAAGTTCTGTGTATCGCTGCAATGGTCAATTAGTCATGGACAGACGTCATCTCTTACCATCAGGAGAGCGTCTCGTTCGTCTCATTACTTTTTACATTAAAAAACCTACCTACGAAGTAGAGGTTCCTAAATACACGTCCACTGATTTATAAGTCCAAGCCTCAATGTTACGAAAGGTTGGTTGAAGCTTTACACTTTACACTAGTTAGTTCGCACTTTCATTAAGTTTAAGTACTTTAACGCACTCTTGTGTGCTCTAAAATGTACCACCGTATGCTTTACTTATCATTTAACTAAGAATGTAAATGCCACACTGGCCAGTGTATCTTGTATGTATCCAGTGTTATTACTTGGTGTGTTTACTTGGTGGTAGATCTCCTTAGCAGGAGGTCGTCTTAGTAGGTACCATCGCAGTACCAGATAATCTGCCGCCAAGCAGTAGTGTGTAAACATTACTGTGTTCCGGTTTGAAGGGTAATGCAGCTAGCGAAATTACTGGGCTGTTGACGCTAACCATCGAAAGTCTCAAAGTAATGAGTGCCAAAGCAGCGATGCCCTGAACTTTGTTTTGTTACTCAAAGTTCTGTGTATCGCTGTAATGGTCATAGACAGGCATTATTTTTTACCACCAGGAGAAAAAAAACAAAAAGAGATGTGTGTTTTGCGGTGGGGAATTACGGGCTAAATTGGTGGTGTTTTTACAGTGGCTGTTATACAGGCTGAATGACTAGCCCTAGTGTCAGGATTACCATGCCGCCTGTTGTGTAGGCCCGTATGCGTAAATACTATTACACACCCCGAGAATTTACCTACGTTTGGAATAAAAAGCACCCTATGTATGCAATGTAAATTATGAGTTGCATTCAAAATTTTATCCAAATCAGTTAAGCCGTTACTGCGTCAAGAAGTATATTTAAACCTCTCCACAAACTTTCACCTTAATAATATTCGTGCGATACCAAATGTATAATTATGTATTGTATAAATAGAACAAATACAAACAATAAACATATCTACTATTACATACCAAAAGATTAAAAAAGAAACGGGATGTTTTTGGGAGTTTTATTTGTTTCGTGTATATCAAAATTTCACAACTTTTTTTTTTAAAAAATTTCTTTTTTTTGCAAGCAAATAAGTAAGTTAGTCACTGCTTCAAGTAACCTCTTTAACCTTGTCTAAGTACGATCTTTAAGACAAAGTTGGTGCTCTAAGTAAGCATGTAATATAAGATCTAACAATTTACCACGAAATGCGAGAAGATAGAAGCTTCGGAGCTTTGTGTCGCAACTCTCACTTGTCAAAAACTTAGAGTTAGTCTTTTGTCTCAGGATTAAAATATTACAATTTTTTTGCGACTGACAAGCTAGGTGTATGCCTGATGAACCATCTTCGATCGGATCGCACTGTCATCTAACATAAGGTGGGCTATGGTCAAACACAAAGGCTGTCAAACATAAAAAAGTTCCATAGAATATACATGTACTTTTTTAGTCTGTACCTGTCCCGCTATCGGCGATAAGGAAAAATCGAGACGTCGTCTAAGTAGGTACTAACGTATCAGGTATTTTGTCGCCAAGCAGTTTTTTGTACACATTACTGTGCTCCGGTTTAAAGATAATTATTACTATTGAGACTGTAACAACCCCCTTTAACAAATTTTAAATTAATTTATTTTTAAAGATATTTAAATGGATTAAATTTATTACAAGGTTAAAGATACGATATTAAGGTAAAATGGTAATATGTTTAAATGTTTAAAATGGTTAATCGCTTATAATCTAAATCCCTATTTTGGCCATGTGATCGTCTAAGGAGGACTCTACCTTGCAACCGTAATAAAACCCAAGACAGGTTTGAGATGAATCCTTATAATGCCTAAAATATCTAGACCCTACTTCTAAACCTAGACCTATTACTGAAGTTAGCTTCCTTAGCATATTGAAAGATACCTACTACATTATTAAACTCAGATATAAACAGTCAGTCTTGTCACATACAAAGAGTTAAAGGTAAATGCAAGTAATGTATTCTTCGGGATATAAATATTAACATGAATTTAAGTATATGTTAGCATTGAACTATTTGTGGTTGATTCTAGAGTTCAATCTTAGTACTGTATATAATTTATTATAATGAATTTAGGTATTACATTAGCATTAAGCTGTTTGTGTTTAATTCAATAGCTCAATCTTAGTATTGTATTTGATTTAAAAGAAAGGATTTTAGTACATATTATATTAGCATTGAACTGTTTGTGGTTAATTCAATAGCTCAATCTTAGTATTGTATTTGATTTAAAAGAAAGGATTTTAGTACATATTATATTAGCATTGAACTGTTTGTGGTTAATTCAAGAGCCCCGCCCCGCTCTTGAAAATCTGCCTCGGCATCCTGACTGGACAGCAGTCTTCCACATTTTCTTTTATATGGGGACTTGTGTCTTGCACATAATTAAATTACATTCTAGTAACTTGTATGTATAGATGTCAGTCGTTAAGATTCATAAATAGCAATCAAGGGACTGAGAGGACATTATCTTTTGGCAAAGTCTGTCTGTCATTATAAATTATATATAAATGACTCTACTTGGTCTGTAGGTATGTATGCAGTAGTTATAACTACAACATTCTTATGATTCTTTTGGCATCGGAATTCTTTGAGCTTTTAGTTAGGAAAGTATTTAAATAAATACTAAAGTTATGAGAACCAGGGTTTTATCATTAACCTGGAAAGTCATTAGTTCAATCTTTGTTGAATAGTAATAGCCTCAATACTTCTGGCTTGTATACTAAGAATCATGGTTTTAAGGTAGTACTCTTAATAATGTCAGTTTCTCCCCTGATTAGATAAGAGAAAACCAACTGGCACGGCTTCGCTTGGCCAACAAGAGAGCTAACCACAACACAAGCTTCCCGTAATTTGCCAAATGCAAGTCGATCTGACTTCTAGGTTATACAAAATTCAACAAGATTCAATTGATGACCTTATATTGTAACTTTTCGTTATTAATAAATGAATATGAGTATGAATATTGATATTCTAATAGCCGGAACACTCCAACAAGAATTAAGTGATTTACTCCATAGTTAACCTGAAATAAAAACCCTACTTGTCCCTGAATCCCGCCGATTGATACATTCGCATTCTGTAGAACATATTAGATCGACGTGATATCCCTATGTCCTACCTAGTAATTAAATAAACCTACACTTAAAGACGGGCCCTAAACTGTCTAGAGATACAATCAGAAGCCCAACAAAAGACTCGCGGGTCTTATTTTTGTGATTTTATCCCCGTTCCCAAACCTAATACGGGGTATTATCCAGATGCTCGGTATCCAGACGTGCAAATACCCTTCTAACTATGTTACTCTATTACCTAGCGGGGGTCAGCCCGAAAAGCACTAAGACTCTAACCAGCCCTACGGGACGACTTTCGCATGGCCGAAGCCTAGACCGAATCTATAACACAAGAGACAGTCATGGGAAGGTCAAGTACATCCAACCTAACGTAAGACAGTTTGCATGAAGCTTGGCCCACGTAATGATACCATCAAAGAACGACGCCACCAAGTTCGCAATCCAGGAACTTGTCCCAGGGAACTACGGACTATATCAAGCACAGGCCAAACCACAACCAAACCGGTGACTTCGATGCTCCTATTTCTAGGCAAAAGCACCGCTCGGTTAGTCACAATAACCCCGAGCCTAACGGGGAGGAATAAGCTGCCAATATTATGTTGTCACTAAGAAGGGAAGCTTCAAAGGTTCGAATTAACAGCTTTGCACACTTCGTGCGTTAACAGACTGGCCAATTATAACACAAATCGATGTAGATCGAATTATCACATAAACTGAATTTACTTTCCATTCCTTATGGGAACAGAATTCACTCAAAAACCCAATCTCGGTAAATATCGCAATCTAACGTGAAATAGATACCAATTCATGAGCTGAGGCACAAGTAATTCACATGTTTGTTTTATTAATTAACCTTATTTAGGTACAAACAGTATTTGAGCAGAGATTCACCATTAATTTTACTGAATTGGACAGCCGTTAAAAGAATTCGACAAGGGACACGCACCAGCCTCATTCACAATCCAGACCACAATGGCCGCCGAACCGAATCAGAATTACCGCGAAAAACCTAAATCCCGCCAAAACTACCAAGCTATCCCGCTATTACATATCGATCGAACCTGCCAATCGGTGCGCGTAATTAGTGATGTTATAATTAGTAATTTATTCATATTTTTATTCTTAACTTATTAGTAACTAAAATACAATACAGATTTGCTTAAAATAATAAATCAACTACTTAACAATTTATTATAATTTCCAATTATTATGAGGTTTGATAAAGTAAAACCCCAATAAGCATTTGCTGATCAGCCAGTGTTAAGTAATTTCCCATAATTGTAGTTGCTCCGTTATATTAAACTAGTTGCGCCCCGCGGTATTAACGCCAAATTCCTAATTAATAAAAGTCCAAGTATTCTCCACTCCGAACAAACATCCATACAACAGGAACCCTCACTTGTGCCAATTATGTCATTTAGTTATGAAGGGATTGGAAAGCAAGCTATCTTACCTAACAATCTATAATGCACAATATTTTAATACAAAATAGTTTCATAATTGTTTTTCTCTACAAATTAGCTGTAACAATATATAATTTGGACATTATCCACTTTACTAAAATATCTAATATAGATATTGTCTTACTAAAGTAATAATCTAATTCGATTAGATATTTGGTATTTCAATGATAGATCGACGTAATATTGAAAAGGGCACCCCTATTCAAATATAACACACCTCCTTCCGTCTGTCTACATCGGATGTGCAGATCCTCTTAATTCATAACTAATTTTAATGTGAAGATATAATTAACCCATCAACAGCACACATGGGTTCTAAATCAGTTCCGAATTTATGTAGTATCTGTCCCTTATTTAAACATAAATTATCTAAGTCTAAATGCAAAACTATTGTTTCCTAAATTATTGGCTTTAGTTATTTGAAATAGCGCCATCTACTGTGTTTGGGTACTAACTTTATTGATTTTCACATGGTCACTTAACTTTGTAGTTCGCTACCTCACCGTTATCTAACGCAGCGCTTTTGTACCAAATCCGAATGTAAATGAAAATTAACTTATCTTAAATTTAATTAGAATCATACATTAATTTTAAATGAGTAAATGTATTAAAATCTCATTTTATTTGTTATTATAATATTTATAAATGTTAACGGTTATCTGGACCGTTACAGCAACCCCCAAAATTTACGAAGATATTAACTTTTATATCGTAGAAAATTTTCCTAAATAAATTATTTTGAATAAATGAGATAAACCCCTATTGTAATTGTTATTACCATAATTGTAAATGTTAACGGTTATCTGGACCGTTACAGCAACCCCCAAAATTTACGAAGATAGTAATTTTATATCGTAGAAAATTTTCCTAAATAAATTATTTTGAATAAATGAGATAAACCCCTATTGTAATTGTGTTATTACAATAATTGTAAATGTTAACGGTTATTAGGACCGTTACAGCAACCCCCAAAATTTACGAAGATAGTAATTTTATATCGTAGGAAATTTTCCCCAAACAAATTAATTTTAATTTACAATTAATTATAATAAACATCAACGTTAACCTGGAAAGGAAATTTATGTAAAGGTGCAAGTTAAATTTGTCAGTATTCGAGTTCCAACAATAATTATGTGTCAGCTAATGTAGGTGTATTTTTCCTAACACAATATGATTAAGTTGTGTTTTTAAACCAACATGAATGCAATCGTCATAAAACTTCCATCTCCAAGCTTGATAATATATCAACCATTAAAAAAATTCTCCCTTCCACAGAACCCCCTAAAACTGAGAAAGATTTGGGTTGTGAGTCCAAACAGCGCTAGCCACAGACGAATAGACCACTCCTCAACAAACCTACTTTCCGTTTATCAGGAGTTGCCCATACATCCCCTCCAGATTTAGCAGATCCCTTAAGCAAAATGGATTAAATTCCGTATAGCGTCAATATCCCACCAAGAGATGTTAGTAGAACTCAGATTACTTTCCTTTGGAGAATGTGCAGTGTACCAGATCAGATTTTCATACTTTGTAGAGTACAAGACCTTTATAAAATCAACGTCTGTTGATGAAATGCCAGCTGGCCTAACCTAACACCAAACCTCCTTTATAAAGGTCAACTTGAGTAAGTGTTTTGTCAAACCCCAAATTCTGACAAACGACTCCCATTCCGACAGTGTTATTAAACTGCTTCATTCTATCTATCAGTATAACGATGTACATATATAATCATATATAGAATATATATTTCAATATTATACGTATAGTTTCGATTCCCACCGAACAATCTATCTATCTATGTATATTCCCAACTGTAACCCCTCGCCCCAATGATCCAATAGAATAACACCATCTAAGGTCCAAGAGTCTATAAAATTTTGCACCATTACTGAAAAAAAATAAATAATAAATAACAAAACTTCTTTAAATTAAACAAATAAAACTACTACCGCATTACCTTTATTTTTATTTATTTTTTAAAAATATTTAATACCTTTAAAATCAAAACCAATACCTGTGTAGACCTTTACCGAATACCAATTACCAAGTCATGTAGGGATAGTGATATTTGAGTCCAACACAATAAGCACAAAATTCGTTTTTTAGCAATGCTTTATTAGGTTTTTTTTTTCCACCCCCAATAAAAGAAAACATTTTTCCATAAGTATAATTTTATTTTTATAATCAATAGGTACATTTCATAATTTTTACATCTATATCATCTGAGCCGTAGGACGTCCACTGTTGAATATAGGTCTCGCCTATTTTTTTTTAATCTAAAAATTTGCACCACGTCATAAACCGTTCCTAGACTAAATTCCACCTCCAACTCAATCTAACAAATTTCGTATTAGAAATCCGTGAAAATTACGATGCCCTTACACTCCATATTGTTTCCTAGCAAGTCTACTTAACATCAGTTAACTAAATGAATTTATTCAGATTGAGAATTTACACAAATATTTACGTCGATGTTGTTAAAATAAAATCTTACGTAAATTTCACGAAGTAAGTTGTTATGAGGCAACCCCCCATTCTTGCTTTCTTGAATCGCGGGAACTACAAATAATAATTATAAGAAATTCTCCACCAAGCCTAGTAAATTCAATTCTTCCACGAATTGAAGAGTTGAAATAATAATTTCAAATTTACCGCCTCTATTAATCAAATCTTAAAAAGTGAAACTTTTTAAATTTGCCGCCTTAATAACTGTACGTTTTAAACAATAGATACTAGGTACGTTAATTGCTAGCTAAAATAATTGTAATTTTCGTAATTCAAGCCCTGTAATTTTCGTAATTCAAGCCCTGTAATTTATTTTTGTTATTTGTAATGTCATTTGTCGACTTCTTCTCGAATCATTGCCTCTACTTCCATTGAAGTTTTATTTTCGACTTCACTTCTCAATTCAATAAATTCCGCTACTGAACGCTAGATGACGTAGAATTTAATTATTTTTTTTTATAAGCTATTTTGCCTATTCGCTTTATAAGAACACATTCCGCTTTCTATTTTGATTACGTACAAATTATACATTTAATGACTTTTCTTCCGAAGAATACTACATTTTCCTGAAATCAAATATAAACTTTACACAAACATATTTATACAGTCATTATTAACATTATTTCTAAAGAACATTATGAGTATGACAATTTTACTAAACGAGACCTATCATAAGTGCTAATATTATTCTTTGAGGTCTTGACTGTGACTATGTGACTTATTATGACAGATTTATTTCTGTGACTTTGAACAGCGACCAAAGCTTATCGAGTTAACATCGCTCTATAAATATTAAACTACTTGACTTTGGCAAATATCGACCGTACGATGCTATATTAAGAAAGTTTTGAATGAAATGTCAAACATTTCTTTTTTAACTTTTTTTTTTTCCTCAATAGATAGGTATGTTGATTTCTAATTTGATTACATTTCTTAATCGATACAATAGTAAAGTTGTTCCTTGTAATTCCACCTGTATGTAATTAGTCGCAATTAATTAAATTGTATTTCAATATTCTCTCCTTTCCAATTTCACTAAGGTAGGTCAAGATGTTCAAATAAGAGAAATTAGAAACATACAAACAATGAGGCATTGTTTTCCGAATTATGTTGAGACCAGATTTTAATTTCATTTTTCAAGTGTATTTCAAAATTTTAACTATGATACAGTCATTTAAAGTAACCACTAAATTTGTCTATTTCCTTTACATACCTATCAGATAGCGTTAGCATTTTAACATAAAAATACTTACGTAGGTATACTTACACTTTTTGGTTCGAAATTAAAGTTGTTATGGCGAAGATTTTTCCATACCTTACATTACCTTGAATCTTATCACGACATTACCATTACCTTTACCATGAACCTTTACCTGTTACCATCTTATTTTTAAAACCTTACAACTACGAGTAACTAAATTTGTTTCTTAATTCATAAGTCTCGATCGATTTGAACTCATTTACCAACCGTCACTCATAATTGTCTCATCTCTATTTGACCGAAAATTTGAACTATGGATTTTATGCAACAACAAACTGGACTTACGAGTTACGTGAGACCACTAATAGTATAATTACACGTTAAAATACGTTGTAGTACATTTCTCGACGTTACTACAGTGAACTTTACAAATTTCGACCAAAATGGAAAAGCCGCTAACCTCTAATGTACGAGTGCCTAAGATGGATACATTACAGATACGCTGTAGCGCTGCATCTTTATTTGGTAAGTAGACACCCCTCTTATTCCCTATTGTTACAACCCCAATCCAGTAAACCTTAAAGTTTCTAGACCTAACTTTGAAATGACTACCTGTAATCGTTTTACTTTAACCTTATAACCAAGCACAACATCAATGCTGATTAACTAATATTTGCCTATCAGATATCTTACTTATCTTTCGTGTGTATTTGAGTTTTTGTAGATACATACATACCTAATTTATTTTTCATATTTACAGAACCATTGAATGCAATCTGATTTGATGACTAAATTACAAGCCCAGAAAGTTCAAAAATGGCTATACAACTACATGAAACGGATAAAGTGATGAATGTAGAACTTTCCTACTGTTCATACTACAACTAAGAGCATTTATTACATAAGTAAGTCACTATCCTTATTTATTTTCAAAAGTAACAACTTAACTCCGCAATACAATCTTATTTGTACTTATGTAGCAAAGTTAAAGCTCATTAGATTAGATATTATCCAGTCTTTCATTCCCTATTCAGCTGTTTAAATTGAAATTGTGAAACCTAAATTGAGTTATGTGACTAAAACTTCAGGTGATCAAATTAACTATACCTATGTAATTTTTAGTTAATCCTAATATAATTGTAATATTTTTCAGCGTTGTAAGACAAGTTAATGAAGCTTATATTTTTAATCGAACTCAACCACTAACGAAAGATGACAGATATGGAATCCTAACAAGTGAGTGTATAAAAATAAATTTTTAAATAAATCTAGTAGTACCCTAATTTAATTATTACAATTTATATAAATTGACACGGATAGTTTGTTTAGTTGAATCTAGTCTTGAGATAGTAAGGCCTTATAAAGTATTATGATGGCTTACCACTCCCATCAGTAAGCTGCTAGTTGGCAGACAACAAGAAGTGTTAAAAATCTATCTAACAAAATTCTAGTTAATAACTGGCTTACTGACAATTGTTGTACACATGTAAATAATTTAGTGAAATTTACCTATTAACTGTAACTGTGTTTTATTATGAAAACTAAGTGATAGTTTAAGCAAACTATAGCCTAATGGTAAGAGTACAGCCTATTACAATTAACAACTGCTTATTTATTGCATATACCCTAACATATTTGTAGTATGATTACTAACTTTTTAGTTGGAACCCTATAAGATTCTAAAGTGTGTTGTTGTTACCTTTCAGATGAAGTAACTGAGACATTAGAAATTACTTGCCCGCCACTACAAGTATTTTGAAAATTCTACAAGAACATTCCTCTGTTTCCTGCTACAATAGAATCCTATATTTTATATGCAATTTCATATAACTTTAAAGTTTTGAATTAAATAGTTTCCTATTTTGTTTTCATTTAAGCTCACTAGGATTAATAAAAAGATAGTGTTATCTCTAGACAATAAACATGCTGAACCAAAGATTATGTCCTATATTTTGAGTGTTAACCTTACTTTATAAGTAACTTGCTGAAGTATACTTATAATAATCTAGACTGTGAATCTATAAGTTTTCAATTTTAGTAGAATAAAAGAGAGTACCATTATGTCAGTGAAAACATCCTATGTAACATAATCGTATGTTTACTATGTTGTTGTTTGTTGTATGACTTGTTACTGAATTTATTAATTTAAAATGACTTTCATTTTGACCGCATCTTACTGATTGTATTTTTCCCTATTCCTATGCAAGTTACCTATTTATGATTGTTCATCTCAAACCTTTCGCATCACTACACAGCAACAATTTGTGTGCCATTCCACCTGGGCAGAAAGACACACTTATTTTATCTACTTATAGCAAAGGTGCTAGTTCCTAACCTACCCAAGTACATAATTATGAAGCTAAATTTTGTAAAAACCCTATAATGATTGATCCTGGTCACGGCACCAATTTGTAACAACCCCCTTTAACAAATTTTAAATTAATTTATTTTTAAAGATATTTAAATGGATTAAATTTATTACAAGGTTAAAGATACGATATTAAGGTAAAATGGTAATATGTTTAAATGTTTAAAATGGTTAATCGCTTATAATCTAAATCCCTATTTTGGCCATGTGATCGTCTAAGGAGGACTCTACCTTGCAACCGTAATAAAACCCAAGACAGGTTTGAGATGAATCCTTATAATGCCTAAAATATCTAGACCCTACTTCTAAACCTAGACCTATTACTGAAGTTAGCTTCCTTAGCATATTGAAAGATACCTACTACATTATTAAACTCAGATATAAACAGTCAGTCTTGTCACATACAAAGAGTTAAAGGTAAATGCAAGTAATGTATTCTTCGGGATATAAATATTAACATGAATTTAAGTATATGTTAGCATTGAACTATTTGTGGTTGATTCTAGAGTTCAATCTTAGTACTGTATATAATTTATTATAATGAATTTAGGTATTACATTAGCATTAAGCTGTTTGTGTTTAATTCAATAGCTCAATCTTAGTATTGTATTTGATTTAAAAGAAAGGATTTTAGTACATATTATATTAGCATTGAACTGTTTGTGGTTAATTCAATAGCTCAATCTTAGTATTGTATTTGATTTAAAAGAAAGGATTTTAGTACATATTATATTAGCATTGAACTGTTTGTGGTTAATTCAAGAGCCCCGCCCCGCTCTTGAAAATCTGCCTCGGCATCCTGACTGGACAGCAGTCTTCCACATTTTCTTTTATATGGGGACTTGTGTCTTGCACATAATTAAATTACATTCTAGTAACTTGTATGTATAGATGTCAGTCGTTAAGATTCATAAATAGCAATCAAGGGACTGAGAGGACATTATCTTTTGGCAAAGTCTGTCTGTCATTATAAATTATATATAAATGACTCTACTTGGTCTGTAGGTATGTATGCAGTAGTTATAACTACAACATTCTTATGATTCTTTTGGCATCGGAATTCTTTGAGCTTTTAGTTAGGAAAGTATTTAAATAAATACTAAAGTTATGAGAACCAGGGTTTTATCATTAACCTGGAAAGTCATTAGTTCAATCTTTGTTGAATAGTAATAGCCTCAATACTTCTGGCTTGTATACTAAGAATCATGGTTTTAAGGTAGTACTCTTAATAATGTCAGTTTCTCCCCTGATTAGATAAGAGAAAACCAACTGGCACGGCTTCGCTTGGCCAACAAGAGAGCTAACCACAACACAAGCTTCCCGTAATTTGCCAAATGCAAGTCGATCTGACTTCTAGGTTATACAAAATTCAACAAGATTCAATTGATGACCTTATATTGTAACTTTTCGTTATTAATAAATGAATATGAGTATGAATATTGATATTCTAATAGCCGGAACACTCCAACAAGAATTAAGTGATTTACTCCATAGTTAACCTGAAATAAAAACCCTACTTGTCCCTGAATCCCGCCGATTGATACATTCGCATTCTGTAGAACATATTAGATCGACGTGATATCCCTATGTCCTACCTAGTAATTAAATAAACCTACACTTAAAGACGGGCCCTAAACTGTCTAGAGATACAATCAGAAGCCCAACAAAAGACTCGCGGGTCTTATTTTTGTGATTTTATCCCCGTTCCCAAACCTAATACGGGGTATTATCCAGATGCTCGGTATCCAGACGTGCAAATACCCTTCTAACTATGTTACTCTATTACCTAGCGGGGGTCAGCCCGAAAAGCACTAAGACTCTAACCAGCCCTACGGGACGACTTTCGCATGGCCGAAGCCTAGACCGAATCTATAACACAAGAGACAGTCATGGGAAGGTCAAGTACATCCAACCTAACGTAAGACAGTTTGCATGAAGCTTGGCCCACGTAATGATACCATCAAAGAACGACGCCACCAAGTTCGCAATCCAGGAACTTGTCCCAGGGAACTACGGACTATATCAAGCACAGGCCAAACCACAACCAAACCGGTGACTTCGATGCTCCTATTTCTAGGCAAAAGCACCGCTCGGTTAGTCACAATAACCCCGAGCCTAACGGGGAGGAATAAGCTGCCAATATTATGTTGTCACTAAGAAGGGAAGCTTCAAAGGTTCGAATTAACAGCTTTGCACACTTCGTGCGTTAACAGACTGGCCAATTATAACACAAATCGATGTAGATCGAATTATCACATAAACTGAATTTACTTTCCATTCCTTATGGGAACAGAATTCACTCAAAAACCCAATCTCGGTAAATATCGCAATCTAACGTGAAATAGATACCAATTCATGAGCTGAGGCACAAGTAATTCACATGTTTGTTTTATTAATTAACCTTATTTAGGTACAAACAGTATTTGAGCAGAGATTCACCATTAATTTTACTGAATTGGACAGCCGTTAAAAGAATTCGACAAGGGACACGCACCAGCCTCATTCACAATCCAGACCACAATGGCCGCCGAACCGAATCAGAATTACCGCGAAAAACCTAAATCCCGCCAAAACTACCAAGCTATCCCGCTATTACATATCGATCGAACCTGCCAATCGGTGCGCGTAATTAGTGATGTTATAATTAGTAATTTATTCATATTTTTATTCTTAACTTATTAGTAACTAAAATACAATACAGATTTGCTTAAAATAATAAATCAACTACTTAACAATTTATTATAATTTCCAATTATTATGAGGTTTGATAAAGTAAAACCCCAATAAGCATTTGCTGATCAGCCAGTGTTAAGTAATTTCCCATAATTGTAGTTGCTCCGTTATATTAAACTAGTTGCGCCCCGCGGTATTAACGCCAAATTCCTAATTAATAAAAGTCCAAGTATTCTCCACTCCGAACAAACATCCATACAACAGGAACCCTCACTTGTGCCAATTATGTCATTTAGTTATGAAGGGATTGGAAAGCAAGCTATCTTACCTAACAATCTATAATGCACAATATTTTAATACAAAATAGTTTCATAATTGTTTTTCTCTACAAATTAGCTGTAACAATATATAATTTGGACATTATCCACTTTACTAAAATATCTAATATAGATATTGTCTTACTAAAGTAATAATCTAATTCGATTAGATATTTGGTATTTCAATGATAGATCGACGTAATATTGAAAAGGGCACCCCTATTCAAATATAACACACCTCCTTCCGTCTGTCTACATCGGATGTGCAGATCCTCTTAATTCATAACTAATTTTAATGTGAAGATATAATTAACCCATCAACAGCACACATGGGTTCTAAATCAGTTCCGAATTTATGTAGTATCTGTCCCTTATTTAAACATAAATTATCTAAGTCTAAATGCAAAACTATTGTTTCCTAAATTATTGGCTTTAGTTATTTGAAATAGCGCCATCTACTGTGTTTGGGTACTAACTTTATTGATTTTCACATGGTCACTTAACTTTGTAGTTCGCTACCTCACCGTTATCTAACGCAGCGCTTTTGTACCAAATCCGAATGTAAATGAAAATTAACTTATCTTAAATTTAATTAGAATCATACATTAATTTTAAATGAGTAAATGTATTAAAATCTCATTTTATTTGTTATTATAATATTTATAAATGTTAACGGTTATCTGGACCGTTACAAGACAAACTATCTTTTTTTTTATATTAGATTGGCTTGCGTTTGACCGCCATCCAGCCTGATGTTAAGCGAAGATGCGGTCTACGGTGGAGCACGCTCGCCTAGAAGTAACCGATTCACTCGCGACTTGAAGGTACCCAGACTAAATGTCTCAAAGTAATAAGCACCAAAATAACGATGTCTTAGACTTAACTGCAAATAAAAATACACCAATTGTAAATTTAATCAAATGGAAGAAACAAAATGTAACACTTGGTGATCTTATCGCTAAATGTGATCTAATCCAGACAAACTTAGGATGAAAAAGATTCAAAACAAATAGAAAACGTAGTGTGCTAATAACAAGTATGAATTTTTTTTTAAAGTAAGTTGGTTATATTCCTTTTCTTTGGACAAAACAAACACCGACCGCATTTGGCGTCATTAATGGTTAATCCGAACATAATGCAAACAAAATTACAGCCGCCTGGCATCTGTTCTCTGAAATTGGAATAATTAGTCACGTGATTAGCTGCCGACTACACGATTAGCAGTCGATGTAATTACAAACTAGATTGTTTTGGAAATTTAATGAGCGCAGTGGTTAAATAATAAATTTGCTGTTAATACTAAATCAAATTTAGCAATGGTCATTCTTCATTCACACAATTCCGTCACCGTCTCTACATGTTGGATACACCCCACGTACCCTCAAAGCGTTTTGATTTCAAATATGTTTTTTTATGCCACAGGTGTGGTAATCAAGCAGATTGCTGTAAGCTGCTCAAGCCCACGCTTGAACCCACGCGATTTGGTATGCGAACCTACCGCGCTAACTACTGAGCTATCATAGCTACCAATATTATTATATTTTATTTGAATAGCTGTTGTTCTTTGTCAAGGTCTGGGTCTAAAAGTTACTATAAGAACTGAACATATTGGTGGAGAAGCTTGCACATCTCCAACCAGCTTTGGTCAATCGTTTGTCTCCGCTGCTCCTGCACGACAACGCGCGACCTCATACTGCACAGCAGACGGTATCCAAGTTGCAACAGCTGGGATTGGAAGCTCTCCGTCATCCGCCGTACTCACCAGAGCTTTCGCCTACAGACTTCTACTTTTTCTATAATTTGGATAACTCCATGGCGGGGAAAAACTTAAATACCCAAGAGGAAGTACAAAATGCCTTTGAAGAATTTGTTGGCTCCCGTTTAGCTGATTTCTTCAAGAAAGGCATCAATATATTGCCACTATTGTATTGTATATATATTGTATTGAAAAAGATGCATCGATTGCGTGAATGTTTTTTTTTTAATAGTAATAAAAAATATGGAAAAAAAATTCATAGGTAAAGAATATATTTATTTTATATCGAGTTAGATTTTAATATTCGTTTCTGAAATGCTGTCAACCTATGATAGGTTGACAGCATTAAAGTCAAGGGAATTATTGAAATGGAAATCATTTAGAGCAAAAGATTAAATTACAATCTGTTATCTCCTTAGAACTAAATTTGGTCAGATAAACTTTGCAGTTCGCCTTGTCCTTTACAGAGATAAAGGTAACAAAACTATTAACAGCAGTATTAACTCGCTAAATAATCTTTGTTGTTGTTACATTGTTTCAGGAGATTGTCGTTCCTTTTGATCTATTCTATTCGCAGAAAACAAAATGACAAAGAAGTTTGGAAAACATTTTATTTTTGTTATCTTTTGTATTTGATAACCCCAGACAGGTGTGTAAGTATATATTATATGATGTATATATTAAATATTTTATGTGTGTATCTGTGGGATTGTAGCTCCTCTGAACAATTTCTTTGTCTGGTCTGGTGTCTGGTCTGAGAAAAATCAGTCGTTTGAAGTATTTCTAGCTCTTTTCCAGTTACTGAATTAATGTGATCATTTTCCACATGACTAATTCAGTCGATATTTGGTTTTGGCTATTACTGTCGGAGGTTTTTTTTAATTTTAAATTTATACTTGCCGTACTCTAGCAGAGCGCTACAGTTTTTTTTAATTTTAAATATATTAAGTTCATTTAGAAAAATAATTAATTTTAATACTTTATTTTGCTGCTCAAAAATATTAATTGTTTACCAAAAAATATTACAAAACTATTTTAAATACCTACAGCGTTTTGATATAAAATATGCTTACCTAACCGCCTTATTGATCATAACAAATTTACGCGATCCTCTTAAAAATTACTCATTTTATCCTGTGTTTGTTTTTATTCAATCGAAAGCTTAAAAAGTTGAAAACAATTAACATAATTATGCTTTCATCCACTTTTATCTTTCTTTTCACAAGTCTTGCCCTTCAAGGAAGCGAATTATAAGATCTGACATCGGACTTTTTACTAATTCTTTAAGAGTTGTGTGGAGATGATAGCTGAGTGGTTTGCGTGGATGGTTTACACGCGGAAGGGCGTGGATTCAAACTCCAACAAATGGGCTTGAACTGCCGGTGAAGGAAAACATCCTGAGGAAACCATAGCGTGGTGGGTACTTCCTGGTGCTCGGCTGGCTAACCGGCTCAAGTTGAAAATCGCGTAACCTAACAGTGTGCCAGTTCTTATTCCAAGCTTGAATTTACCATCTTCGACCACACCATCACTTAAAATCAGATGACCTATAGTTAATCAACTAGCCTGTTGAGTATAAAAAAAATAAAAAAAGTATTTCATGATACTGAAAAAACAATTATGGTTTATTTCTACATCCAGGTGTTGAATTAAATGGAAGATTTCCAGCTATGACATACGTCCTATTCAGAAATACTAGAAAAGGAAAAATGTAATATTCCATTGCTACTTAGTATTCTCATCGCATTTTGCAACAAATTCTTGTATTCTAAGTAATCTTAGCGTTGAAAGATCCCTACAAAGCTAAGAATGAAATGGAAAAATAAAATGAGTTTTCACTGTCCCACTATATAAACGGTGTGAAAGTTTGCATGGGTGGATGTTTGTTACTCTTTCACGCAAAAACAACTGCACGGATTTAGATGAAATTTGGTATGGAGGTTTCTGAGATTCTGGAATAACACATAGGCTACTTTTTATCACGAAAACATGTAGCGGGTAACACCGCGGGGCGCAGCTAGTATTATAAATGTGAGAGTTTGGATGGATCGATGGATGTTTGTTACTATTTTACGCAAAAACTATTGAACGGATTTGGATGAAGTTTAGTGTGAAGGTAGCCGAGACCCTGGATTAACACATAGGCTACTTTTTATCCCGAAAACATGTAACGGGTAACACCGCGGGGCGCAGCTAGTATTAAAAATGTTAAAGTTTGGATGGATAGATGTTTGTCACTTTTTCACGCAAAAACTACTCAACGGGTTTGGATGAAATTTGGTATGGAGGTAGCTTAGATCCTGGATTTACACATAGGCTGGCTTAAATGTAGCGGGTAACACCGCGGGGCACAGCTAGTATATATATATAGAGTAGAAAATTGTGAATTGCTCTTTGAATACTTTGGAAGGTTAAAAACAAAAAACAAATATCTATTTGTGTTTCAATCTCTTTTTGGATCTGACAAAGAAAATCAACATAACAGGGCAGAATTCAAAGGCTCGGTTTGAGGCCCATAGTAAAAGGGAGCCATTACTCAAACCAAGCTTTTAAAGTGTGTAAGTGACGTGATTTATATCGTAGACGGCGATTTTTACTCTTTTTCATTCGAGCACTGACGCGACCTACTCGACCAGTGCGTCACTAATAAAAGGATTTTACTTAAAAAAACAATAATTTAAAAGTTTTTCTTTATTCGGTTAGGATCTCATTTGATTACCAACCAGCCTGTTGGTTCATTGGTAGCATGTCTGCTCCAAGAGCTAAAGGGTGTGGGTTCAATTCCCACCCAGGATAAGCATGTTGTGGTATAAACAAATGTTTGTTCTGTGTTGGGTGTTCTATATTTATTATAAGTAAAGTATTTACAAAAAAAAGTATTTAAGTATTCTATTAGTTATCTGACTTCCTTTGTACAAGCTTTGCTTAGTTTGGGGTCAGATGGCGATGTGTGTAATGTGCCACGATATTTATTTATGTAGTCGAAGATGCAGCACGCAAAACTTAGAAGATTATATCTCTCCGGAAACAAGGAAGCCGGCAGTTTGCTCCATTATTTGGTAAAATGTATGTAATGTAGTGCATAGACTCTTTATAATCTTATAGACTACATCGGCCTACCAAAAACAAATGTCAATTGATTGTTGATAGTTGATTATTACCAAATTTGGTTAGGCGAAGACATGAGAACACAGCGAAGGTCAGTGTTGTCACAGGTCGCATCATGTAAAAAGAACGCTGGCGATCAAACATGTTTTTAATTCTATTTAATGATAACCTATCTAACATATTTTCAATGTATCTAACAATAACCAATATACGAAGTCGCGAGCGTAAAGCTGGTTTAAAAATAAAACAACAGACCTAGTACTTGGGTGCGCGAGTGTACCCATACGCAAACACTTTCCTCCAGCGTTCTTTTTACATGACTCGAACTATATAGACCCCCCTCCCGTCCCGCCAACGCGATGTACCTTCACAGTGATACCATAAGAACAAGAAGTAACTAGTATTTATTTGTTTGCTAAATATAGCAGTTGCGTGATCATTTTCATTCACGACAGCCCCACTGGCTCATTGGTAGTATATCTGCCTTGAGTGCCGTACGGCGTGGGTTCGATTCCCACTCAGGGCAAACATTTTATGAACAAACAAATGTTTGTTCTGTGTCAGGGTGTTCTGTACGTATTATAAGTATGTATTTACAACAAAAAAAAAGTATTTATGTCTTCTATCAGTTATCTGACTTCCATCACACAAGCTTAGCTTAGTTTGGGACCAGATGGCGCTGTGTGTATAGTCCTATGATATTTATTTATTTATTTATTATTTATTTCTAGTAGATGCAACTCTGTGCATTGCTTGATAAGTCATCATCATCATCGTTCTTTTTCCTTCTATGATGGGGAGGTAGGACATTGGCATCGAGGCGGGACCTGACTCCAGGGTTGTGTGGAGGGTGCGAGTTCAACGCCCACGTTCACGGATGGATCTCGATCAGGTATCGTTGGCCTCGCCTTGGCTTTTATGATAATGTTTAGTAGGCAGCTGAGGTACCAAAACACGGCCGCATTACTTACTGGAAGCGTCATAAAAAAACACATTAATATTATAAATGTGATGGTTTGTTTGCATGCTTGTCACGTGTTCACACTGAAATGAATCAACGAATTTAAGCGAAATTTTCAAGATTTCAGCTTTTATCTTGGTTTACCTTGGGCTCTTTATTCTGATAAACGTGGATGAACCCGCGGGGTGCAGCTAGTGTTAGATAAAGAACTGATTGCATCATCGTAGTATGCATTGTATAATTGTATATATCATTTACGAACTTTCGAAAATGTGTAAACTGAGTAAGCCTCGATCACGAACGACTTGCGAAAAAGTATTCGTATCGACATCGACAAAAATTTGTATGAGATTTGTACAGCTTTGTATGCTATCGAGGACTCGATGCCTTTACGATACGAACTCGATAATTTTTTGTGATCGAGTGTATATGGTGTCTTTGTGGTGTTTATGAATGTAGGAACAAGACACAATAACGTGGGCAGTACTCTCGCTTCTCCCTTTACTTCTGCTAAAATAAACTTACTGCGCAGCTAACCGCGCTAATATCCGAGGCTTAAAAAAGATTTGCGCGTACTATACCTGTGCAGAAACAATTTGTTAATAAGCAGAGTGTTTTTGAGTAACCTAACCAACCTAACCATCGAAAGTCTCAAAGTAATGAGCGCCAAAGCAGCAATGCTCTTGACTTTGTTTTGTTACTCAAAGTTCTGTGTATCGCTGCAATGGTCATGGACAGGCGTTATCTCTTACCATCAGGAGAGCGTCTCGTTCGTCTCAGAAGGAAAAACCAATATAATGTACCTAAACTACCTATAATGTAAACCTATATTATTTTAGCAATTAATTGTATATTAGATAATTCTATAAGTATCCTGGATATTTTTGTCTTAACAAAATAAATGTTTAAGTAAACACACCAATACACCTCCAAATACACTCTCTCTCACTCTCGCATACATACAATCACATACACACATATATATGCTTATTTAATATTTTATCGATATACATAGATATAGCAGAGCGAGATCTTCTGCCACAGGTATTCTTTATACTTACCAGAAGGTCCCAACCTACTATTTTGTAAGAGAAACTGGTAACCGTAATAAATGATTTTCAATTTTCATTACTTTTTACAATAAAAGAAAAAAAAAAAAGTTCTAGCAGAAAAAAAAAATATGCAGTCCCATTTAATGCTTAGGTATATTTAAAGCTTATTTCCCGACGTCTATTTTGAAATGTTGCGCGACTTGCGCATTCCATTTGGCCGTGATAGCGAGTAAATGAAAAAGCTACTCAAGTATGAAAGCATTTGCTTTAGCTGAAGGTTTCCAGATCACCATTTGTTTTATTTTTCAAATTTTTTTTTTCTTTTTTTCTTATAAATTTTAGAATTGGTACAAACAAGTGAAACTCACAGGGCTCCAGAAAACGTAAATCAAGATTACGAAAAGTAGGCAGAATAAATTAACTAAATTGGACTTTTATTATGCAGAATCTTCATTGTGACTATTACGGCATATACGACAGTTTTTCATACCAAAACCAAACTAATGATAAAATAGTAGTTGTAGTTATATATTTTTTTTTACATTACACACAGCGCCATCTGACTCCAAACTAAGCAAAGCTTGTACTATGGAAGTGCGATAACTGATAGGATACATAAATACTTTTTTTTTGGAAATACATACTTATAACACATACAGTACACACAGACACAGAACAAACATTTATTGATATCACAAAATGCTTGTCCTGTGTGGGAATCGATCCCACGCCCTTCAGCTCTTGGAGCAGACATACTACCAATGAACCAACAGGGCTGTATTTATAACTATTAAGTATAAATAAAATATAGTATTGTAGGTTACTAAGAGATGTAGATAACTTTTTTTATTAACCTATTACTATAAAAATAATAACAGCTTTATGATTTTATATAGTAACTATACGGCCATATATTTAATTTTTCCCCATGACACTTATATGAGTTCTATTTCTCTAAGTGTCAGTCAGTCAGTCAGTCAGTGAGTGGTAATTTAGCTTTATAGACATGTAATTTTGTAATAAATATCTATATTTTTTTTTAGTTTCCTTAGTAGAATTATTATCCATGTAGGTATGTAATCGATATAAATAAATTTCAGGGTTTTTTTTTGTATTTTTATACTTTATTTGTATTAAAACACTAAAAATAAATAACATTTCCCATGTGAGAACTGCTTGAACAAAAACGGGAAAAATATTGACAATAAATAAATAGACCAGCATGAATGTATTTTATTTAAAGCTGGCTAACATATTTATCTAGATTCGCAACGGTACGGTAAACTTTTATGCCGAATAATTAGCAAACCGTTCCTTTAATGTCATGGTAAGCAAACACACCGTACAAAACAAACTGAATATTCGCGTGAAGAAAGAGCAAACAAAACAATTTAACGACCATTTACAAAATATTTTCAACGGTCGAAATAGCTCCCAAAAACGTTCGCAAAAGTAATTCCGCAAACAAATCTGTAATCCCGTGTAAATTCACACGGCCATATGTCATTCCAAAACAAAATCCTAGCAAAATATCGCGAGAACAAAGCTTTGCAAAATAGCCTGAATTACTCAACGAACTATATAGTGATTTCTAGAACCTTTTTTAAAGCACCACTCGGGCCTAACGTTTCTGTGATTGTCTGGGTGTTCTGTATCTAAATAAATAAATAAATATCGTAGGACTATACACACAGCGCCATCTGGCCCCAAACTAAACAGAGCTTGTGTGATGGAAGTCAGATAACTTATAGAATACATATTTTTTTTTTTTGTAAATACATATTTATAATACATACAGAATAAACATTTGTTTATTCACAAAATGTTTGCCGTGAGTGGGAATCGAACCCACGCCCTACACCTCTCAAGGCAGATATACTACTAATGAGCCAACGGGGCTGTCAATCTATGTACCTATACTTTTATAAAGAGGAAAGATTTGATTGTTTGTTTGTTTGTTTGTATTGGATAGGCTTCGAAACTACTAGACCGATTTCAAAAATTCTTTCATCGTTGGGAAGCTACACTACTCCCGAGTACTACATAGGCTATTTTTATCCCTGTATTCCCACGGGAACGGGAATAACGCGGGTGAAACCGCGATGCATCCGCTAGTGTATTATAAGTTTGTATTTACAAAGAAGTACTTCACAGTTAGTTTAGTAATAACATAAATAATTGCAATAATTTTTACTGTTCAGTAAATAGTACACTAACATATTTTATATCCGAATAAGAAAACTAAAAACCGGCCAAGTGTGAATCGGACTCGCGCACGAAGGAACCCGTACCATTATATATATAAAAACGGTAAAAAATCACGTTTGTTGTATGGGAGCCCCCTTAAATATTTATTTTATGCTGTTTTTAGTAGGTATTTGTTGTTATAACGGCAACAGAAATACATCATCTGTGAAAATTTCAGCTGTCTAACTATCACGGTTCATGAGATACAGCCTGGTGACAGACAGACAGACAGACGGACGGACAGCAGAGTCTTAGTAATAGGGTCCCGTTTTACCCTTTGGGTACGGAACCCTAACAATACGGTGTAACATAATATGAAGTATTACATTTACTATGATAAAGGTACGCCCTGAATCCCACACTAGGGTGACCAGTGTCGTGGGATCACCTCAGCCCGATGTTAGGTCTTTTAAATAATTTTTTTTATTTAAAAGTAATGACACAAATGAGTCCATGATCATTACAGCGATACATAGAACTTTGAGTAGAAAAACAAAGTTCAGGTCAGCACTGCTACGACATTCATTATTTTGTTCCTTTCAATGGATAGTTTCAGCCCTGTAATTTTTCAAGCTGTAGTCCTTCAAATCGGAAAGCATTAATGTTTACATACTACTGCTTGGCAGCAGAATATCTGGAAGGTATTGCGGCGGTACTTGCCTAGCCGACCTCTTACTATGGAGATCTACCACAAAGTAAATAATCATCATCATCAGCCTATATTAGTCCACTGCTGGACATATGCATATGCATATGCAGAATCATCTGTTTCTAGCCAAACTAAGCAAAGCTTGTATTATGGTAACCAAATAACTGATAGAATAGGAATAAAAATATGAACATCATCATCATCAGCCTTTTGTAGTCCACTGCTGGGCATAGACCTCTCCCAAGACACGCCACCCAGCCCGATCTTCGGCTTTTCGCTTCCATCCACCGCCAGCTGTCCTACGTATATCGTCACGCCATCGAGTCTCAGGGCGTCCTACGCTACGTTCGCCAATACGCGGTCTCCACTCTAGAATACGCCTACACCAGCGGTTATCGGTTCTGCGACAGATATGTCCAGCCCATTGCCACTTCAGCTTGCTAATACGCTGAGCTATGTCAATGACTTTAGTTCTCTGGCGAATTACTTCGTTTCGGATACGATCCCTCAGAGAAATGCCAAGCATAGCTCTTTTCATAGCGCGACTTTGAACATACGGACCATTCCCGCTGTGAGTGTCCACGTTTCGGCTACGTAGGTCATGGTCATGGACAGGTAGGACGCACTGCTTGAAGACTTTTGTCTTCAAACTTTGTGGGATGGATGACGAGAAGACTAGACGTAGTTTTCCGAATGCTGCCCAGCCCAACTGTATTCTTCTATTGGCTTCACTTTCGAAGTTGTTTAAATAATAACGTAAAGTAAATAATAAAGTATAAAAAACTTCGTTTATAATTTGATTCTAGGCGCTAGAAAATACGCTCTTAAAATATCAGTGTAATAGTGAATGCTAACTAGAAATCTCGGTTTATGACGAAAGCCTGTTACCGTTGTGTTACGTTTCGTGGTTGTGCGCCATTAGCGAAGACTTCGCAGTTTCACCCCGTCTCAATTCCGAGGTACTATTAAAAGCGGAATTTCATTATAAGAATGGTTCTGAATAAGCTATGTACGGCAGATGCGTGCGTCTTTATGGCTTTCACTGATTAAAGATTACCCACATACCCGTCGGGAGCCCCGTCTAGGTGGTTTTGAAATTAATTTGTTCGTTCTTAAAAGCTAAATATTAATTTGCGTATAATTTTTTTTATTGATAACATCAAATTGAAAATCTCACTAATATTATAAATGTGAAAGTTTGGATGGATGGATGGCTGGATGTTTGTTACTCTTTTACGCAAAAACTACTCAACGGATTTGGGTGAAATTTGCTATGGAGGTAGCTGAGACCCTGGGTTAATAATAAATAATAATAAATAAATAAATATCACAGGACATTACACACAGCGCCATTTGACCCCAAACTAAGCAAAGCTTGTACTATGGGAGTCAGATAACTGATAGAATACTTAAATACTTTTTTTTTTGTAAATACATACTTATAATACATACAGTGCACCCAGACACAGAACAAACATTTGTTTTTGTATCACAAAATGCTTGTCCTGGGTGGGAATCGAACCCACGCCACGAATACATAGGCTTACATAGGCAAGGCGCATATTTTTATCCAGATTTTTTTTTTTTTTTTTAATATTGAATAAGTTCGCGCTTGACCACATCCTGCCTGATGTGAAGCAACGATGTGGTCTAAGATGGAACACGCTTACCTAGAAGGAACCTGTTTACTCTTGATTTGAAGATACTCATATTGTACTTTTCGGGAAACACAGACTTTGGCAAAGAGTCCCACATCCTCGCTGTATGAATGCGAGATAGAATAGATAGTACATAAAATAGTTCAACAACTTCGAGAAACATTTGACAATCGAATAAAAAACTGGTAAACTTTTGTCTTCCAAATTCAGAAAAGCCTAATAAAAGGTTGTTTAGGCACAGCAATATTTTATAGTCATTTATTCAGGAGGTAAGCGTGAGCTTCTGTCTGCGAGTGAACAAACTGGAAGGAAGAATTTCAGATCTGAGGATTTTCAGCTTACGCACAAGCTATAGAATAAAGGTAGGCTTTCTTTGCAAGGTAAAATATGGAAGTGTCAGAATTTAGATATTCCTGAAGAATAATCGTTTGCATACGTTATGAAGTAACTTAAATCGACGACTCGATTAATGAGGTAAGAAGACAAAACCGTAATTTCTTAGCATGCAGTGGTATAACCGCGCTGGTGTTAGGTCCATCGCGTTGAAAGGAGGTGATGAATTCCCTTTCCTATAATGCCTCTAACTTGCGCTTTAAGTGGTTTAAGGGGGTATTTTATTTATTTATTTATTTATTTATGATAAGTATGTTTACCATCTTCAACCATGTCGCCCCTTAACATCAGATGAGCTGTAGTCAAATAACTAGCCAAAAATTTTTTAATTTAAAAGTATTGGGAACCGTTTGCGGATACTTCGTACCGTTCGAAATGTTATTTCTCATTATTTTTAAAGTTTTTTTTATGTAATACAAGCGGACGCCTCGCTGTTTCCGCGTAGTTCCCATTCCCGTGGGAATACAGAGATAAAAAGTAAAACTTATGTCACCAGGGGATAGTGTAGCTTCCCAACGGTGAAAGAATTTTTGAAATCGGTAAAGTAGTTTTTGAGTTACATACAAAAATCCAAAAATACAAATATTTCCTCTTTATTTATTTATTTAATTATTTATTGCACACTTTAAAGAAAAACATGACTAATACTAGTAGTGATACTAGTAGTAGTAGTGATGTATAATACTAGTGTAGAAGTAACAAGACGAATAAGACGAACGAGACGCTCTCCTGATGGTAAGAGACAACGCATACCTATGTATGATAATTGCAGCGATACACATGACTCTGAAACTGAACTCTGTACCTACCTAGACGACCTCCTGCTGAGGAGATCTATCACCAAGTAAAAGTTAACAAAGTCAAGTCGAAGTGTAATCAAACTATTTAATAGACACATCATTCTACTCGTTTATAAAAAAACACTACCAAAATCAATACCATAGCGCTGCGTTTGTGTACATAACCTAAATACACATAAATACCAATTTCGCCACAATTGCACGAACATCATTGTCATGTTACCATAATTAGTAATATTACTACAATTAAGACGTAATTGGCGCCACCCTTCATCAAATAAATCAACAAGGGTAATTAGTATGCAACCAAACACGTGTTTACAAGACGCTTCATCGGGACTGGCTGTTTTGAAATTGGATTATTTCATCATTTACGATTGGAAGCGAAAATTATAATCGAGTATTGACGAGAAAGCGGAAAAACCTTGCACTGTTTTCTAAAACTTACGTTGTTCCGAATATGGTGGTGCGGTTAGTAGTGAAGGAAAACATCGTGAGGAAACCATAGCATGGTGGTAGGGTACTTTCTAGTAGGTGAGTACCTACTAGGAAAATCTTCAAGTGAATCGTTTTTTTTTTAATCAAACGTCTGTTGCAATTGTATAGAGACGACATTAGAGTTACCTACTATTTAAAGATGCCGATAATGATGATTTTTTTTTATAGCTTTAATCATAAAATAGTTTAAAACAAAGGTCCCCTTAAACCACTTAAGGCGCAAGTTCGAGGCATTATAGGAAAGGGAATTCATCACCTCCTTTTAACGCGATGGACCCAACACCAGCAAGAAATTACGGTTTTATCTTCTTACGTCATTACTGCTGGCTGGCTAGCTACCAACTTCTATGGTAAGACATTACACACAGCGCTATCTGACCCCAAACTAAGCAAAGCTTGTACTATGGAAGTCAGATAACTGATAGATTTTTTGGGGTAAATACATACTTATAATAAATACAGAACAAATATTTGTTTATACCACAAAGCTTGTCCTAGGTGGAAATCGAACCCACGCATGAACCAACAGGGTTTATTGTGTCTATAAATGTTAGTTAAAAAGTTTATAAATTATTTCCTTTCTTACATTTTTCGCTAAACAGAAAAATCACCCAGTTTATAGGTGTATAGGTTCGATTATATGAAAGCACGGTATACGTGGCTTCCCATTTCAGTGCTGGGGGAAATTGACGCCGTCCCAGTTCGCCGACACAAATCTGCGCTGAGATACCGAATACTAGTGGAGGGTGGCTTCGGGGAACTATCGGTTAGTCTCGTGATGTATCTAATTACTGGGTAAAGTGCGCTTTGAAGCCACTCATTGATGCGATAAAGTTGAATGGAGGCTGTTGTCAAAACCTGAAAGTTTAATTAGTTTCGTACAGCTTATATAAACAACATTTATCGTCATACAACTATTATAATACATAGCTTAAGGGGGTTTAATTTCCATACAAATAATTTTTGCCATTTATGGATAAATGGAGCATGGAGTGGAGACCGCGTATTGGCAAGCGTAGCGTAGGACGCCCTGAGACTCGATGTAGTGACGATATACGTAGGACAGCTGGTGGTGGATGGAAGCGAAAAGCCGAAGATCGGGCTGAGTGGCGTGTCTTGGGAGAGGCCTATGTCCAGCAGTGGACTAATATAGGCTGATGATGATGATGATAATGATGGTGATGATGCTGATGATGATGGAGCATAATGTTACAGTGAAATCACAGCTACTGGCATTTATTTTGGCCTTTATTTGCGGTAAATCACAATTGCTCGAATAAAACAGACGTTAACATGGAATCTTCGATTCTTTTCTAGGATTCCGTACCGAAAGGGTAAAACGGTACCCTATTACTAAGACTTCGCTGTCCGTCCGTCGTTCTATCAGTCTGTCTATCCGTCTGTCAACAGGCTGTATCTCATGAACCGTGATGGTTAGACAGTTAAAATTTTCACAGATGATGAACCTATTTATGTTGCCGCTATAACAACAAATACTAAAAAATAGAATACAATAAATATTTTAGGGGGGCTCCTTAAACTTGATTTCTGTGCCGTTTTTATAGATAATGTTACGGAAGCCTTCGTGCGCGAGTCCGACTCGCACTTGGCCGGTTTTCTTTAATTTTGACATCACACATTGTGCATTATGTACCTACTTCAAGTAGTTGATAAATATAAGTGTCTCAAAGAAAATAAGACTTAATCACAGTTGAAAAAACATAAAGTAAGTAAGGTAGTGTTATAAAGTAGTGGTGCTTTTACAAGAGCTTACTTTGTAATTTTGAAAAAAAAAACACTATCCTACTTCCTACTAATATTATAAATGCGAAAGTTTGTGAGTATGGATGTTTGTTACTCTTTCACGCAAAAACTACAGAACGAATTTGAATGAAATTTGGTAAGAAGGTAACTGGTACCCTGGATTGACACATAGGCTACTTTTTATCCCAAAAACATGTAACGGGTAACACCGCGGGGCGCAGCTAGTATTCACGGCTCCTAGATTAGAATCAATTATTATCTCAGCCTTCATGTTACATCGTAAAACCTTATATAGTATTGTATTAGACAAAATAAAGCAACGCGCACGCCATAAGCCAAATAAGAAAAATGAAATTGGATAAACAGACAAACATGTCTATAAACGTCGGAAGAGTAAATACCAGCGGTCACTGCAATAAGTATTTGGACATGAAGCTAAGAATCAACTATTATTAGACTTATTTTATTTTTTGTAGTTTCATTAGGCTGGACTATTTTGTTCTAGCACAAATAAATGAAAATGACGTCATTAAGACACCACTAGCAAGTAAGTACAAAATCTCTAAGTAGAACATCTTCGCGATAAACAGGCGAAACAAGTGGGAAGAGGCGATGCGGGGGGGACTGAAGACGCTTGTTTCAAATTTCAAAAATAGAAAAAAAAAAAATGAAATTATACTATTTACAAAATGTATACAAAAAACTTAGTCTAAAAATCCGCCAGAGGGGGATAATAATTCATATATTATGTCGAAGTTCGATAGAGCTTAAGGTGGTACGATTTCCATACAAATCAATTTTTGCCATCTATTGACAAATGGAGCATAATTTTACAGTGAAATCACAGCATAAAATTAAATTTATGAATGATTTTTGATTTTTGAATAAAACAGTAGAGTATGCTTATAATCTACCGTTTCATTCAAGCAATTGTGGTTTACCGCAAATAAAGACAAAAATAAATGCCAGTAGCTGTGATTTCACTGTAAAATTATGCTCCATTTGTCCTTCTATGCAAAAAATTATTTGTATGGAAATCGTACCACCTTAAGGCAAAATCATCAAGAAGAAAAGAACGATGAGTGAGTTTTTGTTTTATAAACATTTTCCGGCATTCGTCCGAATAAAAAAAAAACATCAATTCAATTACAGAAAGAAACATTTGAATTATTTAAAAAAAATAGAATGAAAAAACAAGTCTCAGAAGTGGAAGAATGAATTAAAATGCCACGTGTAACAACTGGACCCGCCTTTCTCAAAGAGTAAATATTTGCAGCACTCCTTTATTTTTACGAGGAATGAGTGTACCAACCGAACAAAAAACATTTTCTAGATGTATTCACACAAAAGCAATGCTCTGCCCTAACAAAGCGTCCGGAAAGAATGAACTATTTGAGATTGCTTTAAAATGAACTGTGAAATAACTGCTTGGTAGCTCCGAGGCTCGTTATAAAAACGTTTTTCTAGTATTTCTCTTTTTATAAGTGAATTAAAACTTTGAAATCAAATAATTTGAAATCGAAGTTAACGAAAACAATAGTAGTAGTAATCAGGTTTGGTGAACAGAACAAATCTTATTTGATGTCAGATAGGGTTTGTTTTGATCACTAAACTGTAAAGATACTAAATAATTATATTATAATGTGTAATTTAAGAGTTAGAGTTTAAACATAATAAATTAAGATAACTAGTGCGACGTTTTCGCTGTGCGAAAAAGCACTCTAAAATAAAGATTAAAAAAAATAAAAAATAGTAGTTTTCTTGTTTGCATGTTGGTATTTGGAACTATTAAATTTTCATATTTTACGGATGATTAATGTAAATGTTAGAATAAAAATTTAACAAGTATATTTAAAAAGAAATTACTGCCATGCCAAAAACGATTCAAACAGCAATTATTTTTATTTTTAATTATGACCTGTGTCATTTGATAGATTGTAGAGATTCTAACGATACCCAATACATCCAAATCTGTTTAGGTATTAAAAAATTATGGTGGAGAAGAGAAACTCGCATACATTTACATACACCTAATGATATGTTTCAGCAGCCTCACTTGAAAACCAGTTCAATTCCGGGCTAGATGCGCTTTACCATCTTCGACCACATCGTTAGATGATCAGGTGCGCTGCGGTCAAAACACCAAGCTGGGCGACAATAAAAAACATGAACCCTAAAAAGATTACGCTCTTTTTTGGGCAGTCGCGTAAAACGCAGTACGTTTTTTTATACTTTTTGTTTTAACTTAATGTAAAACTTTTTACGGAAAAAGTACGCAATAAATTAATTCAAAACAAGGATACTAATTAGCAAATTACTATCAATATTCATAATGCAAATTCAAGGTGGGACAAAACTCGGCAATATTTAAATTTGAATATCAAATTTTCTCTTATTATTATTATTGATGCTTTATATTTTGTTCTGCAAACTCAAAACAAATTAAAGGGAAAAGTTTGGCGAGTCGTTAGAGCCTAATTTTGTATTACTTATTTTCTTAAATTAAGGTAAATTGTGGTGTACATTGTAAGTTTAACTTTAAGTACTTACCGTTTAGAATGATCAAATAATACAATGAAGGCATGTCGGTACCTATTTTTTGCCACTAAGTTATAATTATCCCATAGTACAAGCTTTGCTTAGTTTGGGGTCAGATGGCGCTGTGTGTCTATATTATGTCCTACGATATTTATTTATTTTATTTTTATTTATTTTTAATTACTTGTATTAATCTTATTGATTCCAATCTGTTCAATCTATATAGACTTGTCTTTGTACTAAAAAGTACACATCATCATCATCATCATCAGCTTATACTAGTCCACTGCTGGGCATAGGCCTCTCCCAAGACACGCCACTCAGCCCGATCTTCGGCTTTTCGCTTCCATCCACCGCCAGCTGTCCTACGTATATCGTCACTCCATCGAGTCTCAGGGCGTCCCAAAAAGTACACAACGAATATAATTATACTTTACTTGTTACTCACTCATATTAGGTAAGCCCCGAGTTAATTTGTTGATTATTACTGGTATATTTGTTGACTATTACTAAGACTCCGCTATCCGTCTGTCACCAGGCTGTATCTCATGAACCGTGATAGTTAAATAATTGAAATTTTTACAGATGATGCCGGTGATGATGCCGATTTCTATTGCCGCTATAACAAAAAATACTAAAAAACAGATTGAAATATATATTTAAGGGGGCTCCCATACAACAAACCGTTGCCGTTTTTATAGATAATGCGTACACAATCCTTCGTGCGCGAGTTAGACTCGCATTTGGCCGGTTTCTATTATGTATTTTGGCGTTATGGTATTTTTATCTCTAAAAAAGTCTAAAGCAATTAGTTGACTGCCGTGTTTTAAAAGTTACTTTAATTTTACGTTAATACCATTGTATTAGTCACTCTCCTGATTTCTTTCTATCACTTATGGTATACTTCCTATTGCATAGTCGATGCATAACCATCCAGAAAAATTGCATTTCGCAAAAAATCTATATTAATACACAAATTAACTTATAGGATACTTTTTATATCAGACTTCATTTGTTTGATATAAATTTTACATCACACAAATGAAACTTAATTATTAATTTTGTTTATTTTATTCGTATCGTTCAATTTAATCATATCATTAATTTCGTTCAATTCGTTCATTCCGATACGAGGAATACAAAATTATTAACCTTAAGTAAAATCTGCGAATAGAAAAAACTTTTTGTTAAATTCTACGCGGTCGAAGTCACGGGTAACAGCTAGTATACTTATAAAAGTAACTATTAACACTCTGTATATGAAACTATTAACACAATACAAGCCTACACAGTCGAAAAAGCGGACTAAATAAGTATAGCTTGTTACAAGTTGAGATGGGAAGAACTAATCAAATTAAAACTTGTTTCCTGTTTGCCAAAGAACTTTGTTACCGCTATCATTAAACGTAACAAAACGTGTATACACGTTGTGTGCGTGAAACGAAACGTACAAATTGGTTAGAAAACTCAGTAAAACTGTTTTAAGTCCTACCAACCAACTGCTATTGTTGCTAGTTTTAACGTTCGTTAGCAAACTAAGGGCGTGCTATGCGTTCCCGTTTAAAAAAAAAACATAAATAGAAAGAGAAAATGGGGTAAACAATTAAATAAATAAATATCGTCAGACATTATACACAGCGCCATTTAACCCCAAACTAAACAAAGATTGTACTACGGAAGTGAGATAACTGATAGAATACTTTTTTGTAAATACACATTTGAATACATATGACCACGGCTATTGCAACATGGCCGAAACGTGGAGGTATATAAATAAAATTAATTTAATAATATTTTGTGCGCGATTAAGACCCGCGACAAATCTAAAAATATTTAAGATTTCATTTGAACTGTAAATATTTGAAAAATATTCTTCTTATATATTTTTCTAGATTAGAAACAAACTACCACGCAAAAGGATACTACACGCTTAGAGATATTAATACATCACGAGTGTGTGACATCAATTTATCAACAAGACAAGGGATACATCAGCTGTGGTCCTCAGATGAAATTACTCGTGACTTTAGAAAGGTTATTTTTGTGAACGTTTTAGCCACATCTGTATCTATTTCTATCTATCTATAGGTACTATTATAAAGAGGAAAGATTTGATTGTTTGTTTGTAATGAATAGGCTCCGAAACTATGTTACCGATCTCAAAAATTTTTTCACCGATGGGAAGCTACGTTATCCCCGGGTGACATAGGCTACTTTTTATCCCTGTATTCCCACGGGAACGGGAACCACGCGGGTGAAACCGCGAGGCGTCCGCTAGTAGTTAATAATTTTGTCGAATACTCAGACAAGACAATTGAAAAAGAAAAAGAGAACTTAATTGACATATAGGTATAAAAATTTTAGGTACATGCATACCTTAGGAATATTAAAAACAAGTAAATACTTCATAGATACATATAATTTGTTACTAACTGCTGATTTTCTGCACGATATCAGGCCCTATTTAAGTTACAGTAGTACCATTCTGTCTAACCCCGCATAAATGCATTAACAATACTTTATACCACAAATACACATACATAATTATATGTGTCTCCTTATTTGTTCAATACCAGTCGATTAAGCATTGTTGCTCATTTAATCACGAATAATTTCTTCGAAAACAAGTGAAAATTAATATCGTTTTTGCACAATTAAACATTTCACAGTTGCCAGTGAAAAGTTTATTCATCGATTAAACGTTCGCACTTTCCCCGTATAGAAAGCGAAACTTTTTATCCACCTAATTAAACTTGGGACTTTCTACCAAATTTTGTTGCTTTGCTCCTTTATAATTCCTTATTCGGAAAAGAAAGTATACGAGGAAATACACGCCTAAACCTAATTGGTTTTAGATCTGGACCTGGGAAGTTTAGAAAACATTTTGATTTTAACTTAGAAAAGTCTCGAGATCTGACGTGCAAAAAAAATCGTGTTGGATATTTGAATTTTTGCATAATTTGTTTATCGAAATGTATGTCTCGATTTTACTCGAATTTTATTTGCTTCAAACTGCTAAGATTTTGCAACCTCAAAATAATCATTTTGCGGTATGTATGTGAAACAGAATAACAACAACAAACATTCTTTAAATTAATACTAATATCTACTATTTACAAATGAATAAAACAAAAACCTTACCTAGTAACGCCTGAATGAATCAATTACCTTACCTAATATTCCACAAGACGGCAATTTCGCCAAAATGGAGCTAGCAGCATTGCTACCCAAAATGGCAGTACTATGTTTTAACCCGATCTGGATACCAACCTTGTGGTCAACTGACGCCTTCTCAGGTTTCTATATTCCGGTTAGGTTCGTGAGCGGCCGGCCCCCACGGACCGAAAGTTTCAACAAGTGCATTCTATCTAAAACATTATAATAAAAAAACATCAATAATTTTAAACCTAATACTATATTCACAAACGTAATTAAGGACGTATAGACTCGATGAAGTATTAATATAATTCATCTTATGATTATTACTACTTTTACTAGCCGTGTGTACTTTTATTATTTTCCAAAATTTTAAGATCATAAACGTAATCCACTTTGGTTATGGAAAATTATTAGAAAAGCCGGTTCAGCTTAAACCAGGGCAAATTGGATTTGCAATTAGGAATATCTAAGGTATCAATTTTAGCTGGTTAAATTATGATTAAAACTGACATATTAAAATCCTATTTTCAAACTGCAGGATAAAATACAACTCATATTAGGCACTTGTAGCAAATATATTCCCTCACCAGCCCTCATCCCTCACCTCATCAGAAGCAACCGAAAAAACGCCATCTATTGATTTGAGACGCACACGAAGTGGATAACATATATCCAATATAGCCCGAAACACGCGTACATAAAGTGGCGCCATCTAGTCCGAAATATGGTTCAATTTATTTTTCTATAATTTTTTTGTATGGGATTCTATATCTGGACTATAGTGTTACATACTCTGTGACCGCATAAATATTATTAGAGCAATATTTATTTATTATTTATAACTAACTAAATTTTACTGTCCGGTCTTGGCTAAATCGACGTGCGATGAAATCGTCAGTGTACGTCGTTTCACCCTGGCATACCATTTCCACGTCATTCACATTTGCGCTCCTTCAACGCGGAATATTTTTCAGGCTTCGCATTCTTCTCACGGCAAAATGACGCTTGGGATCAAATCCGAAGATTGTGCTGTAAAGGCAAAATGCTCTAGAATATAATATTAATATTCTTTGTCTTTGGTTTTGGCATAACACTTTATGCATTTTACCAGTGTCGAATATATGTCGGCGTGTAGCTTTAATGTTGATTTAGTTTAGCGCCATTTTGCGTAATTTTGGTGAACTAGAGGTGGAATGGCGACACCTCTGACGTAACACTGGTTCCGTGCTCTGCTTGTTGTTATTCGTGTAAAGTATTTTGATTTCAACCAATGAGAGAAGGTGAAGTTGCGGATGTTGGCCGGTAGGGGCGCTGTGTGAAGCCAGCCGGCCGTGCGTTGAATGTTGAGGTGGGGAGATCATTCTTGCTTTGGTTGAGGAGAGATTAACATTGATTCTTGCGTTGAGAGGAGATTGAGTTGGTCGGTTGCAGAGTGCAAAGCTAAGCGGAACGTTTTGTCCCCAAGCTATGTAATAGTGTCTATAATGTTCTAATCGTTCTTAAACTAAAGTCGTTGTAAAGTGCTGATTAAACTTTATAAAAGATAACTGAATTGTGTGATTTGTCTCCTCGCCCGTTACACCATCGCCCACTCGTTGTCGTTTCTTCTTCTTATATCTCCGACATATATATTTATACTAAATATATATTTAAATTTATTTTTATTATATTTTCAAGAATTTAATAAATCTGAGTCTCAGTTGCCCGCGGTCTACAACCGCATACACGTCTCCGTTCGGGATGCACCGCGCAACCGCGTGCTTCAATTCCCAGCTAAGATCTTAGTTACTAGATATCTTGTTAAACAACTTAGACAATTGATGTATACCACTTTCCTAAACTGATTTAAATAAGGTTTATAATACTAGTTGAATTGACAAACTAAGGGAAGTAGGTTAAGAGGGTACAGCCCTGTTGGCTCATTGGTAGCATGTCTGCTTCAAGAGCTGT
Organism: Biston betularia; assembly: GCA_905404145.2. Classification (NCBI taxonomy): domain Eukaryota; kingdom Metazoa; phylum Arthropoda; class Insecta; order Lepidoptera; family Geometridae; genus Biston; species Biston betularia. The sequence continues at coordinate 7,554,128 of FR989877.1, forward strand.
AGGGCGTGGGTTCGATTCCCACCCAGGACAAGGATTTTGTGATATAAAACAAATGTTTGTTCTGTGTCTGGGTGTACTGTATGTATTATAAGTATGTATTTACAAAAAAAAAGTATTTAAGTATTTTATCAGTTATCCGATTCCCATAGTACAAGCTTTGCTTAGTTTGGGGTCAGATGGCGCTGTGTGTAATGTCCTACGATATTAAAAAAAAAAAAAAAAAAAAAACATATAGATGAAAGCACTTAGTCGCTTTCAGGATCTCTGCATACGGTTTCCAAAATAACTTTTATCTCAGCCAAAACAACATTATCTATTTTGAAGATCCTCTGATCTTTTTACGTCTTTAAGAACTATCAAAGCTTAAGCGAAAACTTTTCACTCACAAAGAGAATAAGTTAGATTAACGACGACGTCTAGATAATCCTAGTTGGTCCATTCCATCTGGATAACTGAGATCTACCCTCAATCTTGATAGATTTTCGCGATTAAACGGTTTACGCATCGGCTAGTAAAACAAATTGGGATTATCTATTTTAACGATTTATTAACCTTGATGCGTATCGAATTCTCTCTGGGTAACAAGTCATAGGCTGTGTACAGCTTCAAGTCCCTACAACACAATGGACGCGACACCCGCACGGAAATATATATATCTGTGTCTTCTCATTTCCTAAAAATGCTCATAAACACTGCCAATCATCATCATCATTTCAGCCGTAGGACGTCCACAACTGGACATAGGCCTCCCCCATTGACTTCCTTAAAGACTGGTTGGAAACGGCTCGCATCCAGCGCGTTCCTACGGTCTTTATTAGGTCGTCTGTCCACCTTGTGGGTGGACGTCCTACGCTGCGCTTGCCAGTCCGTGGTCTCCACTCCAGAACTATGAAGCAAACAAGGACACTGCCAATGAAATATTAATATTTTAATTGTGATACAATATAGACTTTTCATTCCAAGTAACACTCCACCCGTGTTACTATACCTAGGATAACAATTATAGCAAATTTAGATTTCGCTTTTAAAAATTAATATAAAACAGTGACTAGCATAATTATATTTTGATAGCACCAATTACGTCAGTACCTAAAACATAGACAAATGATTGATGATTTAAATGATTAAAAATAGTTTTGATATATGCATACATAATTTTTTCTATCATGTCATGTTATTGCAAATAAATATATCTTTATCATTTATGTAGTACGTAAATCTCGTAAATTGATATTCTAGTCCCTCAGTTCGGTTTTAATTATACTCTGCTCTTAGCTACTCATTAATTGCACTGAGTGCGTGGTATCTACTTAGTTTATAAATCGAGTAAGGGTTAAAACTCACAGGCATCATACAACGAATAAGAAACTAGCAATCTGATTTCATGATTGAAGCATTTGTTATCTATTTAAATGATTATGATATTAGTGGCACCCTAATCTTTTATGTATCGTTGATACAACATGCTGATTTAACATGCTTAATCATCGCAATGATCATATTAATTAATAACGGTTCACTAAGCGGTCATATTCCATTACTCATTGCATTTTGAAATGCTGAATTGTTCATTACATTGGGGTAAATGATTTGCTTACAAAACTCAATTGTAATAATTTATTTAATGTAATTAGTAAATTAGTATAGAAATCGAGCTAGTTACCTTATTATTATTTATATATGTTATGTTAGATATGCTTAACATTCAACTACAGCTCACTTAATGTATAGTGACGGTATGCTCAAAGAGGGCTAACACACCTAGCTGAAAATAGGAACTAACTTTCAAATGAAGATTTACCCACCGTTAGGCGCATAGAAGCAAATGGTCATCTTCAAGCGGACTGATTAGAAAAAAGTTCTAAAGACTGAGTTGAGTAGAAAGTGCGTAAAACTTCTATGGCCCTAAAACATCATCTGTGCTACACGAAAACGGTCATAAAAATCATGATGTATTCGCGTGACGTAATGCCGCGTGCGCGTTGTACTCAGCTTTGTCTCCGTAATGAAGGCCACCGGATGTGGCCGAATTTATTGTATCAAACGTGAGTACTGAGTAATCCCGCATAAGTTAAACAAAAACGTGTCAAATCCACGTCAGTTACCATAGTAATATATAATGTAGTATATAGGAAATTACAAAAATAATTTAGTTATTAAATGAATTAAAACTCTTGATATTGGAAACAACAATATTTACTTATGAAATTAACTAAAACTCTTGACACTCAAATCACTATATTATGTAGTCATTAAATGAATTAAACCCTTGATACTCAAAACACTCTATGTAATCATTAAATGAATTAAAACTCTCGATACTGAAAACATTATCTTTAGTTTATAATTAATTAAAACTCTTGATATTAAAAACACTATATTTAGTTATAAAATTAATTAAAATTTAATAAAAAAACCACTATCTTTAGTTATTAAATAAATTAAAACTCTTGATACTCAAAACACTATGTTTAATTATTAAATTAACTAAAACTTTGATACTTAAAACACTATTTAGTTATTAAATAAAGTAAACTCTTAATACTGAAAACATTATATTTAGTTAGTATAGCCATATAAAGTTTGTTGAATAGGAATACGCAAATCACGCATAGCACGCATGCCTGCCCAATCCAATACGTGACGACATTTGCATTCAGCTTGTGATTTATATCGATTGAAACCCAACGGATTCCATGTACCTAGAAGAGAACTTCCAAACAAAGAAGTGTGTGTAAAACGGCCAATCAATCTGCAGTTTGAAAGAAAGTTTTATGAAATCAATTTCATAGACATATTTGTTAATTTATTTACTAAATAAATCAATGTTTACGGAGTACTGAACAAGGTGTATAGTGTATACCCTGCTCTACAGTTGACCTGATCGCGTTATCCAGTTCGCAGTACTTTTTTTTAAACTTTGACAAGGCTAGGTGTTTGGCCAAAGTCACTGGATGTTAAGATGGTGAACGCTCCAGGTGTTGGTGTTTCAATCCAGGCCAGGCGCCTGAATTGGAGATGGCTCTCAAGTGCGGCTGCCGGAACACACCGTAATAAATGTATGGTGGCAAATTTTTTACTTACTTTTTTTAGCTAGCCAATCAAGTGCTAGAAAGTATGCTTTAGTTTTCTTACGATGTATTCATTCACCGACAAACTCACGCTCATTATTGGGAGCTTGAACCCACGATCTTTGGCGTGTGAACCGACCGCGCTAACCACTAAACTATCATCGTAATTCGTGTTAATAACACTAGATTAAAATGCAACAACCATTACCTGTTTGTCTCGTACACACGGTTGTCTTAATACACTGAAATTGTATCATATATCATATAGGTACCTAATCAAACAGGAACGAAGTAATTCGCCAGAGAACTAAAGTCACAGACATAGCTCAGCGTATTAGCAAACTGAAGTGGCAATGGGCTGGACATATCTGTCGCAGAACCGATAACCGCAGGGGTAGACGTCTTCTAGAGTTGTGACCGCGAATTGGCAAACGTAGCGTAAGACGCCCTGAGACTCGAAGGAGTGACGATATACGTAGGAAAGCTGAAGCGAAAACCCGACGATTGGGCTAAATGGCGTGTCTTGGGAGAGACCTATGTCCAGCAATGGACTTCGGTAGGCTGATGATGATGATGAGGTACACAATCAATATTAATAGAGCTAAAATCATTAATGAAGCAATTATTATGACCATTCCAGGCTAGGTGTGCTTCACCATTTTCGACCAAACCTTCACTTAACATCAGGTGAGCTGTGATCAAACACCTAGCCTGCCAACCATAAAAAAAATGTGACGTGTCGTGTATGTATTACCATTTCAGCGGTACCTAGAATTTTAACAAAGTCCAGGGCGTCGCTGTTTTGGTGCTTATTACTTCGAGAAACACAATGGTTTGTCTCAATAGCTCTGTAATTCCGCTAAACAAAATTTATTACTTTGCAACCTAGGTTTGCTTTGGTTTTTCTAAAGTTCTTTTGTACTCTGTACTTTTTTTTCTGTTTGTGGTCTGCACAATAAAGAGTTCTATCTATCTATCTATCTTTAATTGTATTACTAGACGTTGAAAAAATCGTCGACACTTAACTTTTTTCCTTTATTTCCTCGTGAAATAACAAAGTCCACATAACCGCACACATTAGACGATTATGAGCAGAAGAAACGTGTTTCCCTCCACATTCCGTGGCTTGAGTGCCTCGAAACAGAACAATTACATACAAGTTGTGTACGTACAAGCATAATAAATATTTTCCGCGAACAAAATGTTTCCTTTATCCGTGAAGTTTGTTTTATTTTTCTTAATTCACGAGGAACTGGACACAGACTCGTCATACTTTAAAATTCTTGGGTTTTTTCATTATGTTGAACAGATCCAATGATAGTCACAGTCAAAGTCTTAAAAAACTTGTTATAGTTACGTCCAGTCAACGCTTTTATAAAATAGTGATTTAGTATGATACGTGTAGCGATGATAGTTCAGTAGTTAGCGTTGTCTGTTCACACGCCGGGCGTGGGTTCAAACCTCAACAATGACGGTGAATGAAAACATCGTGAGGAAACCATAGCATGTTGTCCATAGCGTTTCAAGTGAGGCTGTCGAAACACACTGTTAGACGCTTGGCGGTAAATTATCAACTAGACAGTGGTAACTAGCCAGCCGAGTACCACAATCAATCATTTTTGTAATGATGAGCTATTATCGCTTGAAAATGATTGTAATGATTTTTGATATCCTGCACCACTGTTTGAAATTCGTTTTACTGTAAGTATATAATTATACATGTTGCACTGAACTTGACAATTAAGAAAAATATTTGTTGGTAAGTACCTAATAGATTCGCATTATAACATCTGGATTGATTTCAAACAACAAATTTTCCAAAAAGTTTAAAGCAACCTGTTAAATGATTTAAAGTGAAAGAAAGTTTTCTGGGTCTGCGCTTTTTTTTTATTTTAGACAAAAAATGTTTGTATCTTTGTTCCATTTTCACACTAACGGTTAACGGTTAAACGAAAATTGGAACAAGATAGCTGTAATAACAGATAGACTAACTTTTATCCCGGAAAACACAAGTAAAACCACGATGTATAGCTAGTAGCGTTTATAATAGTATCATGAGAACTCTGAAATGTTCTGAAATTGAAAAGCTTTGTTGATTAAGAAAAACATCCTTATAATGCAAATGAGATCTCTACATCTAATTTTAATGCTGCTCATGAACATACAAATTATATTTTTAGCTCTGATGTCCCAAGTTAGCTTAAAATGGAACCAAATTATTGCAGAAGAAGCACTGAGCGTCAAATTTTTTGTAAATTATTTAGATGTCATAATGTTATTCACTTATATTATTATAATCATTTTCATCTTATATTATGATGAAAATGATTGTGCAAAAAAACATTTAATTAATGTGCAAGCAGATTAAGGTAGTAGAAATAAAAAATGAGATGCGATGAAAAAATTAAATTAAAATTAATTAAATTAATTTTATATATGAAAATATTTTTTGGTATTGACATATTTTTGTATTGGCATATTTCATATTGACATGTTGGTATATTTTTTTTTTATGATAAGTTTATTAAGTTACAATATTAACCAACTAAACAAAATCATAAATAAACTATAAAACTATACTATAACTACTACTATAAAATAAACACGCCGTAAAATTTATATATGAAAAGATTTTTATCGCATAAAAAAATTCTGATTCCGACTCTGACTCTGACCCTAATCCCGATCCCGATCCCGATCTCGATCCCATTCCCGATCCCGATCCCAAGTCATATTAAGTTATATTAGTCACCAAGTGATTTACTTATCAACATTACTTAGTCAGTAATCAGTAATTAAAGTAGCTTGTCTCATTTTCACGCGTGACATTTTCCGTTGGTGAGAGTTGTAAGAGCATTTTAAGCATTAAGTTTAAGCAACATTTCATTGAATAAAATAATTACCATATCGCGTGTCTTATTCGCTTAGTTCTTGTTAACGCAACTAGTTTACGGAACGGATTTTAATATGGATATCATCTAGACAATTTCTTCTGGAAAATTTACAATCCGTGCTAAAATTTACAATGGTGGGTACAAAAATGTTTGTGGTCCGCAATAAAATTAATTTAGCAAAGTCTTAACTTTATTATCATACTTATTAGTTTAATGCGTAGGCTATTTGATAAGAAACACAAAGTTATGCAAACAACTAACTTAAGCAGTTTACAAAATCCATTAAATGCCCAAGATCTGACAGATTCTTTGATCTAAGTAAAGAAAATTTGATGACGTCCTTTTTTATCACATTACAAAGTTGCGGTAGCTGTCGAGACTTTTTATCAGGCAAACAACTTTTCACGAATTTTGGGGCATGAATAAATTAGTTTAGACAAACAGGTTTAAGTGAGTCTGTACTCGAGCACTAAAATACCTACCTCCCTCACGGTACTCTAGTTTCTTACCTTGTTATATTTTTAACTTTTACGTTTTTTTATCAGCCCTGTTTTGAAAAGACTGGCCAAGTGCGAGTCGGAGGCGCGTACGAAGGTTTCCGTACCATTATCTATAAAAACGGGAAAAATCACGTTTGTTGTACGGGAGCTATTGTTGTGTTGTTATAGCGGCTACAGAAATACATCATCTGTGAAAATTTCAACTGTCTAACCATCACGGTTCGTGAGATGCAGCCTGGTGACAGGTGGATAGACGGACGGACAGCGGAGTCTTAGTAATACCCGTTTTACCCTTTGGGTACGGAACCCTTAAAACTGCCCTGGACTGTGTCTAACCGCTCAAAGTTTTGTGTATCGCTGCAATGGCAACAGGCGTTATATCTTACGATCAGGAGAGACGTCCGGACGACGAGAGGAGAGAGGAAAGACGTCCACTGCTGGACATAGGCCTCCCTCATTAACTTCCATAAAGACCGGTTGGAAGCGGCTCGCATCCAGCGCGTTCAGTCCTGCGGTATTTACTAGGTCGTCTGTCCACCTTGTAGGTGGACGTCCTACGCTGCGCTTGCCGGTCCGTGGTCTCCACTCCTAAGCCTCGATCACGAAAATTTATCGAATTTGTATCGTAAAGGCATCGAGTCCTCGATAGCATACAAAGCTGTACAAATCTCATACAAATTTTTGTCGATGTTGATACGAATACTTTTTCGCAAGTCGTTCGTGATCGAGGCGCTGAACTATCAATATATTTACATTAAAAAAATATCTGTAAAAAAAAACAGTTTTAAATCTGTGAACAATGTACAAAAGCAGACTCATAGATAACAAGGGAACTGAAACTCAATGAGAACGGAGCATTACATACCGCGCGTTCTGTCTGGCTATTGTTTGAAGCATTCTTCGGAAAAATTACATTGAACAAAGAGAATGCTGACACACTTGTGTACCCCAATTTGTCCGTCTATTGTTCGAGTCGAGCCACTGTATACGTTCAGGTTAAATCGTTTATTTCCTCAGATGCGAGAAATTATTGTCATCGCCCGATCATTATTTTTCGTCCTAGCATTTCCTGTGACTTCCCGGTGTAGCGACGTGATGGGAGGAGAGTTATTGAGCTGTTTTCGCTGTTTCAACCGACCTTAAAGATTATTTTTTGTTTTCTTTGAGTGGAATATGTTTTTAAAGATATTTCCTGAACTACATTCTGGACTTCCTTGTTGACTGTTCCTTGTTCTGTTCCTGGTGCAATACTATATATAATATATAAAAAGTAGCTATTAGCGATAAGGCCGCCTTTTGTGGCACCAGCTCATAATGTTCTTCTGTTTTCTATTTTTTGGTGTGCACAACAAAGAGTTTCTATATCTATTTTTGAATCCGAAAAAAAGCCAGCTATTTTTAACAAATCCTGTCTACAAGTTTGACATTTTTGAAATTATTTATTTCGCATTGGTTTTTGGCTTCTATTTGGTGTTTGATGACATTTTGCTATGTTTTGAAACATTAGTAAGTTGAAAGGATGTCATTGTACTCATCATTGTAAATATACTTTACATTGGGATCGCAAAGCGAATAGCTTTTAGCGATTTTAGATTTGTATCCATAGCTTTTTGCTTAGTTTGGGGTCAGATGGCGATGTGTGTAATGTCCTACGATATTTATTATTATTATTATAGCACGTCCATAACTCAAAAGGCTTATCTTACTCTACCGTCAATTTTGCATAATATAATGTTACTTTTTTACTTATACCTACTACAGTAATATACCTACATGAATCTTTTATAATGAGTTACATGCACATCAGTATTTCTATGTTACTCTCACTCAATATCAAATGCTCAGTCTTCGCAGGTGTGTGCTCATACATCAAGTTCAGTTATCTGTCTGCAAGACGTTGATGGATGCCCCAGCAGAGTTTGCAGACGAATCATTATTTTAAACTAGCGTTAATTCTAGTAGTATGTACACAAAGACCAACACGCTGTCTGCGTTTGAATAAAAAAACTAAAAAAAATAGTACTTGTACAACGTACCATTTTTTTCAGTTGTTTTACGTGCTGAACCCTAAAAAGTCGTACGGATTTCCATGTTTTAAGTTTTCAGTCATCGTAACGAATTCTTTGATCCATTAGCTATTGAGTGGTAGGTATAATTAAATTTTCCTTAACATAATTCAGGTTGAAATTCATGAATAAATAAAACAAGCAACATTTAAATTAATAACTAATCTAAAAGGCCGCTATTGACGGGAATAGTTCCCAAAACGCTGGCCTCATTACCGCGTTGTATGGCAATACTCAAGTGTTGGGCAAAATAATTAAATTTGATATGCAGCGGCAACACAGAAGTAAAAAAAAAAAAGTTTTTAAAGAGATGGCTATAGAGTTGTTTAGGAAAGATGCACTATCATGTTAATATTACATTTTTATTATTTTGACATCGAACTTTGTGTGTTTTGCCAATAAAAATTTTAAATCAACAATTATTTTAATCAATTCATAAAGTAACTCGAGGTAAATCATGGTCTTGTTCAGTCATATGAAGTACTAACTGCGCCCCGCGGTGTTACCCGCTACATGTTTCCGGGATAAAAAGTAGCGTATGTGTTAATCCAGGATCACAGCTACCTCCATGCTAAATTTCATCCAAATCCGTTCAGTAGTTTTTGCGTGAAAGAATAACAAAAATCCATTCATCCAAACTTTCACATTTAAAATATAAGTGGGATTGACGTCTTTATTAGAAACTTTGATGGAGTTTTAGTAGCAACACAAAAAAAATGTTTTACTACATTATATAACATTTGAACGAAATGTGTCACTTTAAATAAACCACAACTGAATTTAAACACAAACACTAAGAAACACAAGTTTCGAAATATAATACAATTCTGCGGCGATATTATTTTTCCGGCAGGATAATTCTAATATTAAAGTGTGAAGGATCAGTGAAATTTTCATCGGCCTAAAGGTCTCATTAAAAATAACCTATTTAAGTATTCATATCAATTTTATAAAGTTGGCGTAAAAAAAAAACAATTCTAAAAAGTAGTTCCCTTACCGTAGTTTAGTATATACCTACTTACCATAACTACCTAACATAAAAGTAGGTTAAATTACTATCACGTTTCCTACAGAGAAAATAATATTTGGACGAGACCAACCTTCCGACCTTTGGATTTTAGCACAGAAACGTGTTATCCAAAGAAAGCATAAATTAATTAAAACAGTGTGTTTGCTCACACGACCCTTTCTAATCTCAGGTGTTATAAAAACAAACGTTAATATTACTTGTGCTTTATCCCGGTTCAATATTAAAGTTTTCATTGACCAATTAATTTTTAAATTAAGTTTTGAACAGCCCCGTTAACGACGCTACTAAAATTTGTTTGTATTAAATTAAAATTTAACTTCAAGTAAAATTGTAAAAATATTCGTATTGAACTGAATACTTTATAGTTAACTAGAGGTCCGTCCCGGCGTCGCATGGGTGGACATATATTTTTAATTAAATTCTATTAATAAATATGTCACTCGGGGAGAATATAGCATTCCAATAGTGAAAGAATTTTTAAAATCGGTTCAGTAGTTTTCGTGTTTATTCGTTAGAAACATACAAATCTCTCCTCCTTTTAATATTAGTGTAGATTAATATTATTTAATATAATTACTAATGTCATTTTCAAATTTAACATTTTATGTGATTTCAGAATTGACTCAACTAATGAAGTACTTAATAGTTATTTTTGTTTTATGAGAGCAATAATAATCTGCGTCCGAGCTATAGTTTATAAAAATTACTGTGTTTCGGTTCGAAGGGTACGGCAGCTAGAAAAATTATAGGGCTATTGAGACTAATCATCGAAAGTCTCGAAATAATGAGCGTCGAAGCAGCGATGCGCTGGACTTTGTTTCACTACTCAAAGTTCTGTGTATCGCTGTAATACGCTGTATAACGGTAATGGGCAGGCGTTATCTCTTACCAACAGGAGAGCGTTTCGTTCGCCTCATTACTTTTACATTTAAAAAAAGTAAATTAGAAAATCTCTAAAAGAACGAGATATATAACGCACTTCCCAATACTCTTTCCCATCTATTTTTCTTATTTTTTCACCCAGCTTACATTGCGTCAAATTTTAATACAAATCTTAGCACAAATGAAATTCAAATGAGAGAAGCCTATGAAACATCTTCACATAAAAATGTCTGTTCTTTTATCATTTTTCATTAAGAACAATGACTAGGATGTTATTAATAACGCTAAGCGAGTCACTGCGGCCGCATATTTCATATTAAAGTATACATTAAAATGTAAACAAGCCTCAAGCGAGAATGTTCTTTCCAGTTATTTTAATAAACGACCACGAGCTTTCGAACAAGTTTTTATTGACCATGAGGAGAGGGTTCTTAGTCTACTCGATGAAATTGTCTTCTATATTTGTATGCTTTAGCGATTTAAATACTACATATTAACCACAGCCATATTCGGCGCCGGTATGCCAATGTCAGACTGCGCACGTGTTGAATGAATTTAGATTCTTGGTAGTGTAGTAATAAGAGTGAAATTAACTTGCACATTGCAAATGGCATGGGAAAAAGCAGCTTGCAGCGTAATTAGTAAAACGATATCTGTGATGTATAATGAACTAACTCTACCCGTGGCTCCGCTCGCGTGGTCTCAGTGTACCTAATAGGTACCTATCAAAATTTATGGCGGACCGCACCCACCCACTGCACCCCCTGAACCCCCGGCTAAAGACAGCCCTGACCACAGCTGATGTTAAGTGACGATGTGATCGAAGATGGTAAACACACCTAGCATGAAATAGAATTGGCTTATAATTGAGGCAACCGAAACACACCGTTAGGTTAGGTTAGGTTAATTGGTAGCAAATATTTCAACTAAAGGTGGTATCTAGCCAACCGAGTAGGTACTAGAGAGTACTCTACCACTTTGTTATAGTTTTCCCAGGATATTTTCCTTCACCCGCAGCTCAACCTCATTGTTGAGGTTTGAATCTACTCTTGATCTATCTGCACTAATCACTTAGCTATCATAGCAACTTAAATAAATAAAATAAATAAATGAATATCGTCAGCCAAGTCAGTCATTGTTGCCAAGTTAGTTAAATTTAAATCCTTATCACTGTTGTAACTGAGACAACTGTTAAGCGGAAATGAACTAAATATATACCTTTAATATTCAAAATGAACTTTAGCAAAGTAACGCCTAAATCAAACAATATTATTAGACTTTAGAATTATAATTATAATTGAAAGTAGAGGCGACGCGGCCTTTACTGACATCCTACTCGGAGTGATTTCAATCGTTCTAGATTTTTACGGAAGTGCATTGAAAACAGGCCTATGTATAAAATGTCTGAGTAAAAATACGAACGAGTATGGAAATACATGTCAGATTCATCCGAAAGTTCAAAGAGACAAAACCGACGAGAGCGTGCTTTGAGCCAGCCCAGTTTCTCTTTAAGGTTCGTCAGTGCTTACTGAATTGATGTGGCATCGCATATTTCATATTTTCTGCATACTAAATGTGATGACGAAATATTAAAGGTTGATTCCAAGATTTAAAAGATTATGGTGTGTTTAAAATTGGATTTACGTTGTTGTTCTATTTAACCTCCGACGCCAAAACGACGGAGTGTTATAAGTTTGATGTGTCTCTCTCTCTCTCTCTCTCTGTGTGTAGGTATGTGTTTGTGTGTGTGTGTGTGTGTGGTGTGTGTTTGCGGTATCATACTTCCTGAATGGATGAACCGATTTTAATTTTGTTTTTAGCTATGTTTGATGTAAATCGGTCCAAGATGGCCGCCGCCACAAATAAATGAATGAATTCAAAGATGTTCGTAGCATAGCAGGCAATCCAACCTCACAAGCGTGCAATATGTATCAACATAGCGACTTATTTGAATTTTACGATCAAATGTATCTACATAGGTACAAGGACACTGTACAAACATGAGGTTTCTTTATAAAGCACACACACACAAGCAGATCCCTTACGTGGGAATCCTGTGCAAAGTCGTGGTGCTGAATATGGCAGGATAACATTGGAGAAACCGCAAGGCGGTAATAATGCTGTTTGTGGCAAGGTTGCTTCGAAATTGCCAATATTACTACAATGTAACTAAGAGCACTTTCCACATTGTTACGTAAGTGCATTCAATGACAGCCCTGTTGCCTCATTTGGTAGTAGCTTTATGTTTTGAGTAGAGCGTGGGTTTAATTCCTACCCAGGATTATTTATTACAATATTTTATAAAGTTTTAATTACTCAAATTATAACTATTTATAAGTAGTCTATTTTAATTTAGTTGCTTTAATTTTTTTCTAGAGATTGATTAAGTAAGTATATCAAAAGTAATCTCTAAAAATTAAACAAATATTATGAAAAAATTGAATGAAATAAGTAATGCACAGCATCGTTTTATCATTATGTGACAATCATATAAAGTATTAGTAACGTGTATGGGTGTTTCTTATGTATAAATTAGTATGTATTAAAATAAACAGAAAAGTTATATAAGTGTTATATCAGTTATCTGGGTCAATACACAGCGCCATCTGACCTATGGAAGTCAGATAACTGATAGAATACTTAAATACTTTTTTTTTTTAAATACATACTTATCATAAATACAGAATAAATACAAATACAAATGTTTGTTCTATGTCTGGAACATAGAACAAATGTCCTGGGTGGGAATCGACACCCTTTCGAACGCCCTTCAGATCTTGGAGCAGACATACTACCAATGTACCAAGAGGGCCGTCAAAAGAAATCGATGTCGTAGAAACAATTATACTATAACTATAACTTACAAACTTTGATTTCAAATTCTTGAAAGCACTATTAATGAAACTTTACTTCATAAACTAATCCAAATGTTTCATCAAACTCGCTGAACTTTTGTTAAGACATGGGACACACTGATTCATATTAAAATAAGTTTAAAATTAAGTTTCGTGGTAGAGATTACATGAAGTGGTGATACTGTCAGCAGCACTGACCAAGACCAACCGAGGACAGCCAATTACTCCAACTACCAACGATCTGCAGGTTAGAAAAGAAAATTCTGTCACAAAAATACTTCTTTACGCGCACATTCCAAGAAAGATGTGTAGATCATCTTCGACCACAATAAGGTGAAGGGAGATTAAAAACTTCTTTGATTTTGGCGTTGCATTTTAAGCATTTTTTATCAAAATAGGTACAATAATGTACACTTATTTATGTCAACCAAAATATTAAATTTAAAATGTCATAATAATAAAACATGTCAAAAAAAGCATTTACCAGTGTCTAGTGTTTTTACATTTTCAAGTTTCATAAATAAAAAAGTAGCCAAAGTCCAATCTTGGTCAAGTCCAGTCCGTATCAGTCAAATCCAGTCAAGCTTAAGTAGTGGTGACTTTACTATAAGCTTTGATGGAGTTTTGGAAGCAACACGGAAAGTCATGTTTCACCACAGTATATCTTCACTTTCCCACACTCGCGCTTGTAATTCGGTACTTAATGAACAAAACATCACTACTTTTATACATAAACACTCGAAAAAACACGAATTTTGGAAAAATACAATGGGACGACACGACTCTTTTAGCGTTCCTGTCAAAACTCTCGAATAAAACCTAGCCTGGCTCCATTAAATAAAAATGTTGACTGTAATAAATATACAAATTACACTATTATTATATGAGTATTTATAATTTTATCCAGGTCCATTAAGTTGTTACGGCTTTTATAGAAATATAAACACACATTAAAATTGAAAGCAGATAATGAATTCGGCAAAACAAACAATGACAAATGTCCATCCACCCAAATGAAAGCGTTTATTCGAAACTTGTTCCCTAAGTGGACAGATTTTATTTCCAAAGTAATAAAGTTGACAGAAACTTGATAGGAACCAGACATTCGTTTTATCATAATGGAATTTCATCTATGTCAGCGATTTATAAATAAAGTGATGCTTTGAAAACATTCATTTTTACAAAATCTTCTCAAAATAATTGACTGATTAAGCATTGCTGTAATACTTGACTCCCTATTATATCATTGATTAAAATTTAGTTATGTAATTCTAAAGTGTATATATAGGTATTGTAAGGTCTCTCAATGTTAACACATCATTAAAAATTCCAGATAAATTATAATTATTATTTGTTTACGCAAAAGTGACGTCATTTACTCTTATTGGTGTTCAACATATCATGGCGGATTATCGTGTTGTGTAGTTTTAAAAGATCAAATCAGAATCAATTTTGCTCTTAGTAAAAAAGTAACTGCATATTGTGTACTCCATGACTCAAGTGTTATTAAACGAATACATAATTTTAGTGATTTTTAGTTATTGTCATTATGCCTGTTACATATAACTAACAAATTCATGTCAAAATTTCTCGAAACCGACTTTTATTTGGACACATTTTTACTGGTTTCACTAGAATCGGTATTGAATAACTGAAAGTGAAATAATGAAACCAAAAACTTGGCATAGTTGTTTATGATCGACACAATACTGCTCATTTCGGTCGCAATGGCAGACAGTAGTTGGCATGCGTCCAACGTCTGTTTGTTCCGCCGCAGATGATACTTCAAATTAAGTAACGATGGCCACCATTATGAGATAAATTGGCAGCATTTTATTAGACATCATTAAAAACTTTGAATAATATTACACATTAATTTTACAAGTTAGTATATGGATTAATTTTAGCAAGACCAAAAACTAGGTAGGTACTGTTTATGCAGGACTGTTATAATATGTATATTTATTGATAGGTTGGTATACATAATTACATTTACAAAGTAATAATTAGAATTACCTTTTTGTGAATAGTCCGTATTTATACCTATAGATTTGTACCTAACAGTTTCATATCGGGAAGTTTCTGAGAATTGTTTGTTTCACGTCAAATAGCATTTCAATTAAATTTACGGCACCAAGCTATTCCAATTGAAGATAAGAAACACTTATTCGGAAAATATAATTATGTTTGCAAGAAATTTTATTTATGATTCAAATCAAGTTTGTCCATTATTATTACAAATGAATAAATATATTGGAAACGAGACAATTTTTTTAATTCTACGAGGTTATAAATCTTGGGTTTTTGCTTCCAGTCATTGTTCACTGTTACTTACATAAGTACATCGTTATTCCGAGTCAGAGAGAGAGAGAGTAGACGTCCGAAACACGTCTCCACTCTAAAACACGATTAATCCAACAAATAATTTTATTTATATAATTGTAACACTTAAGTTACAAGTCAAATCAAATGATCTTATACAGGATTACTCACTTATTTACATTTTTTTCTTTTTTTTTATGGTTGACAGGCTAGGTGTTTGACCACAGCTCACCTGATGTCAAGTGAAGGTGTGGTCGAAGATGGTAAAGCACACCTAGCCTGGAATGGAACTGGCTCTCAAGTGAGGCTGCCGGAACACACGGTTAGATGCTTGGCGACAAATTTTTCAACTTGAGGGTGGTAGCTAGCCAGCCGAGTACTAGAAAGTACCCTACCACCATGCTATGGTTTCCTCACGATGTTTTCCTTCACCGGCAACTCTAGCTCAATGTTGGGGTTTGAACCCTTCGGCATGCGAAACTACCGCGCTAACCACTGAGCTATCATCGCTACTTATTCAAAGTTCTGTGCATCGCTCCAATGATCATGGACAGGCGTTATCTCTTACCATCAGGAAAGGGTCTCGTTCGGCTCATTACTAATACATAACTTTATGTATGTCGTCGTCTACTATAATTGCTGAAACATCTAGTTATGTTTTTTGTGTTGATAACCACCATGATTGTTGTCATGCATATAGCGTTGGTGATCCAAATAAATAAATAAATAAATTTTGAAAAAGTATGTCGGATACACTGACTACAAATAGTTTCGGTCACTTTCGGTGGTCTTCTTCAAAGAGACAAAGTAAAGTACAACACACTCAGTCTGGTCTTGCTTGTCAAAATACTAATTATATGTAAATGAAAAAAGTCAATATGACAAATATTGTCAAAAAATTTTCTTACAAGCATCTTTTAGTTTTCATATCTTCGAAGTCGTAAAACAAAGTCTCTAGCACCAAAATCTTTGAAGTATACGCAACAGTTATCTGTTCGGCTGAAGAGATGATAGGTGGCGTGCATCGGCCTTTGGTATAGAGTCTATACTATCTATACTATAGACCAAAGTGTTGATTGATCTGCTTGAGGCGTATTAAGCTGAAAGAGAGTCATTGTACGACTTATCATTATGGACCACTGAGATGATTGAGAATTTAAAATTTAAAAGAAAAATCATTGCTTTTCAATTTCAGTAGTAAGTACGATAATCCTTGGGCAAATATATAGGGCAATATTTATTTTTTATTTAATTCCCGTCACATAACATTCTGCCTGATATCAAGCAACGATGTGATATAAGATGAAATACTTTTACCTAGAATGAACCTGTTTACTCTTCATTTGAAGACATCCATATTGTGCCTACTTTTTGGGAATACAAAAAAAAAGGAATACAAAATACGAAAAAAAACGGTAATACAAAATGTTAGCATGTAATGGAGCTATTTCTTTTTGAAATTTCATAGTTGTTTCCATACTAAAAATTGTTCATCATGATTAGAGTAGGTGCAAGCTCATTTTGCCTAGTTACACCCGAAGGTTATAAAATTGTATAACTTATGATACACTTGAAAATGGCGTAAGGCAAGCACAATATTCCTAATGTAGTCAGTTCAAAAGTGCAGTCACAGAAGCGCATCCATTCTGGTTACGACAACTGTTGACTTTCAGTGTGACTCTTGCTTTGAATTCATTTTAATTAAACTTTTAAAGTGTTATCTCCATAACACTGGAAAATCGGCACAGTAATAAGATTCCTTTGAGACTCGTTTGCATTTTTATATATGAGAAAATCTTCGCTTTATAAAGCTCATTGAATGTAAATATTTATTTTCGATGAGCACTATAAGACGAAAATGTTGTTTGCTCGAAAAATTCCCAACGTTATGTCGCACTTTAGTTAAACATGACTCGTGTCTGACAATAAAACGATAAATATTTTATATTATTTGCAAACAGAGTGAGGGGGATATTTTTGAATCGTACGCATTAGTATCTAAGTATCTGTATACGACGTCGATATGGCCGACTTTCAAATAACATCTTAAAAGTGTTTTTTTTAATTAAACGTTAAATATGCAACGAACTAACCATGAACATGAGTTTTGGCGGGAACGCGGAAAGAGTCGTGTGGCCCAGTTGTAATTTTACCCATAACTTGTGATTTTTCTAGTGTTTATGCATAAAAATGGTGGTGTTTTATTCACAAAGTGCCGAATTAGAAGCGCGAGTGTGGGAAAATGTGGTGAAACATGATTTTTCGTGTTGCTTCCAAAACTCCATCGAAGCTTATAGTAAAATCGCCACTACTTGACTAAAACATAATTATGACTGCACTTGACTGACACGGACTGGACTTCGACTATAACTATAACAAGGTAACTTATTTATCTTATGAATCTTGAAATCATAAAACACTTGATACTGACAAATGCTCAAAAACACCACTATTTTTATGCATAAACACTAAAAAACACAAGTTTTGGAAAATAGTATTAGGTGCGACCCTTCCGCGTTTCGGCCAAAAATCTGACAAGGTTTCGTTACATAAGCTTGATACCTATTTATAAAAAAAAACAATAAGTCTGTATTTTTTTAAATAGAAGTTTCTTTTGACGTGTTACGTTGACACTTATCAAACTTTATATGCGCAGTAAAACGAAAAAGATTTAAATCCGTCCTACTATCCTATACTACTTATATTATAAATGTGAAAGTTTGTGAGGATGGATGGACGTTTGTTACTCTTTGATGCAAAAACTAATGAACTGATTTGGATGAAATTTGCCAGACATATAGTTTATGACCTAGATTAACACATAGGATACTTTTTATACTGCAAACTGAACAAACTTTTTGTTAAGTTCCACGAGGTGTGAGGACAAAATCGCGCTTAAAAGCTAGTATTTTATATAAAGCGATATCACAGCTTTTGTTTTAAAAATGCATAAAATCAGCATCGCGGGAATTCAACTTCATATATTCGCATGCGAAATCAGACGTACGTCGTACGATTCAAAAATAGACCGCGGTACGTCGATTACAGGATAAATTGTCAGTTTTGTCAGTCTGCCGTCACGTCCGCGTCCTTGCGAAGTAACACGTTTAGAATACAGGAAATTGCCGCCCTCGGAAGTCAATGTACGTAAGTGGAAGACATAAAATCTTCGCCATGGAACCGTAAAGAGAGCAATTTCTTGTCTGCGAGAGAGCATTGACGCCCTGTATGGCTCTATAGCCGGACGTGTCTCGAATCACTATCAGGTGCGCTGTACGTCTATATAAAAACGTCGATTTAACGAACGGAGTTTTTGCTAGCTCACAAAGTCGTCAATATTACGATTACTATATACCAGAACGAGCATTCTGAATAGATCACGTGAGCATATAAGATTTTTTATTGGATATCTTTTGTTTTTTTTTACATAAAAGTAACGCGACAAACGAAACGCAGTTTCAGTTTACTATGGGGCTCCTGCGCAAACCATGCAGCACCTTTTTTCGTGCCCTCGCTGTCCGGACTCCTGCACCATGGAAGACCTCCAAAAGACCACCTCTCGCGGCGTTGCAGAGACGGAGAAAACTCTGTAATAAAAAAAAAAAAACATCGACTCGACGAAGAAGAATTTGCTCTAGCCTGAAGCGCCATCTTACTTTCCATAGATGTTTCTATCGTTTTAAGTCTACACATAATATTATCACAAAGTAATTCAGCATACAAATGATGTCAAAACATATTCCGAATGTTCCAAACGAGTTTTTTATAAACTTTCTTAAATAAATAAATAAATATCGCAGGACATTACACACAGCGCCATCTGACCCCAAACTAAGCAAAGCTTGTACTATGGGAGTCAGATAACTGATAGAATACTTAAATTTTTTTTTTTTGTAAATACATACTTATAATACATACAGTACACCCAGACACAGAACAAACATTTGGTTTTATATCACAAAATGCTTGTCCTAGGTGGGAATCGAACCCACGCCCCACAGCTCTTGAAGCAGACATGCTACCAATGAGCCAACAGGGCCGCCAACGACTGGGCGTCTCCACGCCCGCCGCGTCTTCTCATTGTGAGACTGGTGAGGTCATAGTCCACTACACTGGCCAAGTGTGGGTTGGCAGACTTCACACATCCTTGAGATCTTTTTTTTAGTAACTTTCATTTTTAGTGTTCTAGGTACATATTCAGGTTCTAGGTATTTTCCTCACGATGTTTTCTTTTAGCGTTTGAAGTTATCGGCAATACGCACATAACTTAGAAAAGACAAATGCATACCATTACCTACTAGGAAACTTACCGACATATTATAGCGTTTGTTCTGTCTGGGTGTTCTGTATGTATTATAAGTAAGTATTTACAAAAAAAAAAGTATTCTATCAGTTATCTGACTTCCATCACACAAGCTCTGCTTAGTTTGGGGCCAGATGGCGCTGTGTGTAATACGATACAGGCGTTATCTCTTACCATCAGGAGAGCGTCTCGTTCGTTCCATTACTTTTTACATTAAAAAAAATAAAAAAATATTTATTTATTTTTAGACGCGCATTATTTTCGTAGTCATACTTACGTAATGTAATCTCACCAATATTATAAATGTGAAAGTTTGGATGGATGTATGCATGGATGCACGTTTGTTACTCTTTCACGCAAAAACTACTGAACGGATTTGGATGAAATTTGGTATGAAGGCAGCTGAGACCCTGGATTAAAACCATTTAAGTATTTTATCAGTTATCTGACTTCCATTGTACATGATCTGCGTAGTTTGGGGTCAGATGGCGCTGTGTGTAATTTCCTACGATATTTATTTAATTAGGGCAAAACAATATTATACGAAGAAGTAGTGAACCTTTGTTTAAGCGCCTCCATGAATTTTAGTTACTCTGACGTTTTCTTTCTTAAAAGAACGTCAGCCAAATTGATGAAATGTCAGAATCTATTACAGAAATAAATGTTATGGGTCCAAATGCATTTTCTCAGACGTAGAACGTGAGCTGAATATCTCTAACAATATTTTTAAGTACTGTCAGCCACAATAAAATACGGCATCGCATTGTGTTTCAATTTTTGATGAAATTTCGAAATCTGCTAATAACTACAAATTTTGTTGATAGCTGTTCAGTAAAATACCGGTCACTAGCTTTATATACCTACCAAACATTTTTGTCACGAACATGGATGAATGTTTGTTCTGTGTTTGTGTGTTTTTATATTACTAACTATACCCCGCGGTTTCACCACCGTTTTCCGGGATAAGATTTTTTTTTAACTAAGAGTATAAGCTCTTAGTTAAAAAATAACTGCATTCTAAGTTTCACCTAATTTAGTTATGCCAGTACAAGTACAGCGTAAAAAAGTAACAAAGTTACACAAATGCAAAACAAAATTTCGCTATTATAATATTAGAGATGTAAAATTAAAAACGAAATTCTTAATCATTTGTCTCCAATACATATATAAATACTAAATAAATAGAAATAAAATATTAAATCAATCAGATAAGATCTTTTGTAAATAGTCTAATTTAATGTCTTTTTTATTTTGTTTAATAAATATATACAATCAGATATACATAATATGCACTTACAACAATAAAAAAAGTAAACATCTAAGTATTCTAATAGTAGGCTGGTTCCCATAGTGTAAACTTTGTTTAGTTAGGGACTAGATGGCGCTGTGTGAAATGGTTACCAAAACCTTTTTAATCGTGAAAGCAATTAAACGAACTAGACGCTCTCCTGATGGTAAGAGATAACGCCTGCCCATGACCTTTGCAGCGATACACATAACATTGAGTAGCAAAATAAAGTCCAGGGCATCGTGGCTTTGGTTCATTACTTTGGAAATTTCGATGGTTTGTCTCAACAGCCAAGACGACCTCTTGCTAAGGAAATCTACCTACCACCAAGTAAAATTCAACTGAGTAATTTTTTTTGTGTTTGAATAACAGAGTTCTCAATGTAATTGTTCTAATATTTAACATTTTCAGTTTTCAAAAATCATACTTGCACTATCTCAAATGTCTGGTACATGCTTGCAACTGAGTGTACTCTCTGGTCTGCTACTCATTGATCAACGTTCATATGATAAAACTCCTACTTGGAAAATATTTCTACAGAAACGTCTGGCCATTCTAAAAATTCTAATAACCGACCACTTCTATTTGAAAACCAATTTTATTAACTTATACATATGTATAATATATGCTTGAGTTTACTAAGCCGGAGCCATTGTACTTATTCTTATGTGATCAAAGGCACAACTTTAGAATCGTGAAACAAAATTCAGTTGTTCCTTAGGAAGAGTTTCTCGAACCTTGATCGAATAAAATTCTTGATTGCTCATCAGAAGGCCCAGGAAGCTCTTGGTTATGCGGATGCGATGCGGTTTGCGGTATGCGGGAAGAGATTCTCTGTTACACACCAAGAAGAAGAAACAAGAGAGTGAGCACTAACCTGGCTTGCCGACTGGCTTCTGGCACGGAGCTGGTGAGTGGCAATACACTGCGTTCCTTTATAATGCACACACTAGTTACGGCGCAGCGGGAAGAGAAAAAGGGAAATAGCGGGAACAGCGGGATTGAGGAAGGGAAGAAAGGTATTAGCGCGTACAAAATGTCGGTTAACTCAAAATGTGAACATAGGTATGTACAGGTGCGATGCGAGAGAATTACAGCGAAGGAATGCTCCCGCCGCAGGCGAGCGCCTGCGGCGGTTAACGTCGCTGAGTGCTGCCATTGGCCACTTGCGCGAGAAACGTCAACGGCCAGCTTAGGCAGTGTCTCACTCCGATGCATCATTCCTCTCGCTTGTGTAACAGAGAAGGATAGAAACGGCGTAAACAGCTCTGATACATGAAACTAGTGCTATATAATGTTATTGCTAGTTTCATGAATCGGTTTCCCCTAGACAAGCGTGTTAAATCCTAGATCATATCTTCTCTTTTGGTGACAGGCGCGATGGTGGTCAAACGTGAGCCTGTTGTTTTTGTTTTGTCATTTTGTAGGTTGATATTTTGAGAGAAGTTTGTTTGAATTTATAATATCGCTTTATTATATTTGTTGTTGGTAATTTGTTATGTTTGTTTTGTTTGACACACAAGGGCTCACCGGAAAACCAGCGCTGGTCATACCACTAAGTATGACCAGTGTTATACTGAGGTGAGCCCTTATTTTGTAAACTGTTTGTTGTTATTTTTGTTGTGTTTTGTGTTACAAAATAAAAAATGATTTTCCTTCTTTCTTCTTTCAAATATAATATGAAACTTGCACTTAACATCAGGTGAGCTGTGGTCAAACAGCTAGCCTGTCAAGCATAAAAAAAAAATGAAACAGTTTGTTTTATTGGCGGTTACAAAGTCGTGCCTATAGTAAAGGTTTTATTTTATAATAACGAACACAATGACCCGTCTCGGCTTAATACACTTCATGCTTATCTATATATAATCGTGTCGTAAATAAGTTACACTTGAATCACTCTGTCTATTGATGTTTCCATCAATAGACATTAAAATCCGCAACCGCATTAAAATCCGTTGCGTTGTTTAAAAAGATCTTAGCGTACAGACGGTGGGAAGCGACTTTCTTTTACAGTATGTAGAGATAACCACAAGTCTTTATATCCTCTTCTCAAGAATAAGCCAAGTCGACAAGTCCTTATAATAGGTATTTCATGAGACTAGACTACAAGTTGTACAATAATTCGAATTAAAACGAGCATACTTACACACATAATATATTGTTTTGCATTGTAACACTTTTTTTAAGCGGTTCCATTCCACTTTAATTGTCCAAAACGGTACGTAGTAGAATTTATTGTTCGAGTAGATGGTCCGGTTCCCCAATAAATACAGTCTCAGTGTCTTCAACTTACGAATGAATCGGTTTCTTCTAGATCAGCTCATTTCATCGCAGACATCGACTTTGTTTAACATCGGAGAGAAAGCAGTCAAACCCAAATCTATTTATTTATAAGTTTTTGTTTAATTAAATGGTTTGACAGGCTAGGTGGTTGACTACAGCTCACCTGATAAGTGAAGGTGTGGTTGAAGATGGTAAAGCACACCTAGCCTGGAATGGAACTGGCTGCCAAGTGAGGCTGCCGGAACACACCGTTAGATGCTTGGTGACAGATTTTTAACTTGAGGGTGGTAGCTAGCCAGCCGAGTACTGGAAAGTACCCTACCACCATGCTATGGTTTCCTCACGATGTTTTTCTTAACTGGCAGCTCAAGCTCATTGTTGGAGTTTGATCCCACGCCCTTCGGCATGCGAACCTACCGCACTAACCACTGAGCTATCATCGCTACAAAATAGTAAATAGTTTTAATGACGCCAGCGACAATTTGTCGAAAATATTTTTGATGTACAAATTATAATAGAAACGAAACTCTATACTGATGGTAAGAGATAAAACCAGCCGACGTCCATTGCATTACCACCTAAAATTTTGAGTTACAAAACTTAGTCCATAGTCGTTCGGTGGTTAGTTTCAATAGCTTAAAGTATAGTAAGCTGATGTTCAATCTTCATACCGTAATACAGTACTGTTTGTCGATAGAATATCTGACACTGCGGTGGTGGTGGAAAATGTTATTCTACTATCTGATAATGTTGCCACAATCATCCTACCATAGTTTGATCTTAAGCCCAATGCAGGGTGTGTCTGACACGACGTCACGTAGTTCGCATTACGGTAGAATGAGTGCGGAGTTACGACCCTTTTCAACCTTAAAAACGGTGCTCAAGCTATTCTTTTGCAGTTATTCACAGAGCACAATCCGCTGGGTGTTAAGCACCCTTTAATGGCAACGTTAAGGGCGTAACTACTCTTGTCATTCAACTGCGGATTATAGCTTCTATAGAAAGGTAGAATGTTATTGCCGGTTTCTTTAGTTTTTAGCATCACACTTTGAGCATTTTGCCAGTATATATAGATAGATAGATATAACTCTTTACTGTGCACATCATAAATATAAAAGAGTACAGAGAACAAAGAACCTTATGAACTAGTGCCACAAGTGGCGGCCTTATCGCTAACAGCGATCTCTTCCAGGCAACCAAGAAAAATACGATAGAAAACATATTAAGAAACAGACGGAAGATGTAACACTAATAAGAAAAAAAAACATATAGTAAGTATAAAAATAATCATATAATAATGTATTTAAATAAAAAGAAATATTTACATGTATGAATATGTATACACTCATAAAAGTAGTAGTAGTATACAAATATTTCTAAATGTTTGAGTTTTTTATTTTGGCTGACAGCTAGTTAAGTGACAGTGTGGTCGAAGGTAGTAAATATATCTAGCATTGGATAGAACTGGCGTTCAAGTGAGTATATTATGTTAGCTCTCAATGATATAATTAATATGACGTAAAAAAAACAAAATATGACGTTGTATGTACCATAATAGCTATAGGTATTTACTTATTTAGAACAAAAAAAATCAGAAGTCAGTCAAGTTACTCAAAATCGTCACAAGTCCAGTCCGATCATATCCTGATAAAGCAGTGGCAGTATCGTTTATAAATTCGTTTATAAACATCGATTTTGATTGCTTACCATTTCACTTATAGAACAGTTCAAGTAGGCTACAAAGTCATAATGATCTCGACTTTGATTCTAATAAACTAAATTTAGCAAATTGGAGAAAAAAAATTGAAGGTAGTTTTTCAGCTTTATTCACAAAAATTTTAATGACTACCCAATAATACCTAACAAATAAACGTCGACTACACAAAGAATTCGAAAAACTCGAGATACGTCCTAACGACGTTCCGGCATTCCAGAATAATACCAAAGGAAAACGTATTCTGATCTCAATACCTTCAAAAGATAGCCATAACAATGATAATTATTGCCGATCGTAATAGGTCGGCTGTAAAATGTCCGCGAAATTATTCGGTTTTCAGCTGAGAGTCATTAGCAAACATTTGTCATTTGCAAACTCGGCTTGACGTTTATCTCTCTACAATTGATGAACGAATGTTAGGGCACGTAATCAATTGTCCCCGGAGGATGATTGTGGCAAAATTTTACGCGAAATTATATCTGTGCGAGAATTAATTTTGTTTGCGGGCGAGAGTTAGTGAGAGAAGGTGGTTCGTGATTAATCTGTGTTATTTATGTGTAGGTGCACTGAATAACAGTTGTACAGGAGTTGTTGATGAGCTCATTACTTCAACGCTTTAAAAGGTTTCTATTTCTGTTTCCTGAAAATTACATACTTACGTACTATAAGCACTATTCTTGTAAGGACAGTTTTATGTACCTACAAGGTATCTTTGTCACATTAATGTTTCACAAAGTTACTCCCGGTATTTTTCTTGTTTTTTTTTTTGTAATGTTCATGCAAGGATATTGTTACGCGTATAGTTTAAAAAGTTTTGCTGGATAATACGAAGATTTGAATACAATGTATAATGCAACGTAGTTACACAGCTCATCGTGAGCGAGAGGGATTAAGAACAGTAAAGAGAAATAAATAGAATCTCTATGACATTGACAGTTTATTTGTGGTGGTTCTTCTTTTTATTTTGTAATTGGCATCACACTTTATGCATTTTCCAGTGACATGAATTTGTATATTTTTAAATATTGTATGATAAATCGAGTGATATAAGTCTACGTCACAAAGTCACATACAGTAAGTCATGGTTGAGTCTAAAAACGATAAAACAACAACATCTCCTGAACGCAAATCAAATCTATGAGTTGATTATACACATTCTTTTCCATTAAAATATAAGAGCACTTTTAAGAAATTGAACTATATAATATGTATACATATTATGCGTGGACATATACAACGGGAATTAGTCCCCAAGTTCAAAATCACGCAACGAGCTATGGAATGAGCTATGCTTGGCGTTTCTCTAAGGGCTCGTATCCGGAACGAAGTAATTCGCCAGAGAAGTAAAGTCACAGACATAGCTCAGCGTATTAGCAAGCTGAAGTAGCAATGGGCTGGACATATCTGTTGCAGAACCGATAACCAGTTAGGTAGACGTATTCTAGAGTATAGGATACCTACAAATTGATCAATGAAGCGTGAGACGCCTTGATATTCGATTGAGTGACGATATAGGTGGGTACATTAAAAAGCTGGCGCCAGATGACGTGAAAAGCTGAAGATTGGGCGGTTTTGGGAGAGGCCAGCCAGATGTCCAGCAGTGGACTTCAATAGGCTAATGATGTTGATGTATATTATATAAATGATATAGCTAACAATTTTTGTCACACGTGAGGCTTCTTACTAAAAATAACTCGGCGACGTGGTGATTAAAAATTACCAGGCATAAAAAACTTAGAAGGTAAAACTTTATAATTTTTAATCCATCACTTGTAATGCAAGGATACTGAACTTTCCTTCAAAAAATTAAATCTCACAGGGCTAGGTCGGACTTCAAATAAAAATAAAATATTCATACCTATTAAAACTTTGGTCGAAGAAGATTGGCCGAAAATCGCGATATTGCGTAAATTATTTACCGCGGTAACTTTTCTGATCTCCAGAGGTCTGCTACATGCTATTCTAGAACATAATTATTTCAGATCCGCGAATAAGATTTCAACTCACGTAAGGCTATAATTTTTTGAGGCACGGATCTTTACAAACTTATCTAGTAGTAGCGGTCCGCCCCGGCTTCGCACGGAAAAACAAAACTCGATTAACAATGTAGATATAGCCTGTGTCAGTGCAGTGATAAAGTAGCTTTCTAAAGATGAAATAGTTATTCAGATCGGTCCCGTAGTTCCCGAGTCTATTTAATACAAACATACAAATAAAAAATCAAATCTTTTCTCTTTATGAGTGTATTGTGTTACATTTCATTTAGATATACGTAGCGATGATAGCTCAGTGGTTAGCGCGGTAGATTCGCATGCCGAAGGGCGTGGGTTCAAACCCCAACAATGAGCTTGAGCTGCCGGTGAAGGAAAAACATCGTGAGGAAACCATAGCATGGTGGTAGGGTACTTTCTAGTACTCGGCTGACTAGCTACCACCCTCAAGTTGAAAATCTGCCGCCAAGCACCTAACGGTGTGTTCCGGCAGCCTCACTTGAGAGCCAGTTCCATTCCAGGCTAGGTGTGCTTTACCATCTTCGACCACACCTTCACTTAACATCAGGTGAGCTGTGGTCAAACACCTAGCCTGTCAACACTAAAAAAAAAAAAAACGTCTACGTCTATGTCTATGTGTTTTTAATGTTTGTTTTTGTTGTGTTGTTTTTATGTTATTTTTGGACATTTATAGAAATATGATTTATAACTATAGTGTTATCAATAAAATGTTGTACTGTATCAATAAAAGTATCAAACAACTCTTGGCATGGCAACTCTTGAATTTGCTTTATAACAAACAAAATAAATCAAAAACAAATTATCACTGATATGCTTGTTAACCGCATAGTTGCTGATTGGATCGGGTGGAATTAAAAATGGCGATGGATATTGGCATTCTGTAGCTGACCGTAATTCCTGAACAAATTGGGTGCAACAGTCCAACCCGACTGCGGGTCTGGAAATCTGATTAAATGTCTGTATTTAAACTTTGTACATCACTGTTTACATAACAATGTGGCGGTTTGTGTTTTATTTCTATAATTTATCTAGCACCGCTGTCACCATGTTGTATATCAAAGACGAGTTCGACCAAGACTAAAGTTTTTATTATACCCTCTATACAAATAACATAATAACAAATACACGACAAAATTTATGATTGATGGAAACTTACAGAAAGAAAATAATTCGATCGAAGACTATCATAAAATGGTACGTAGACAATTTCTATTACAATGATAATAAAACTAACTTTGCTGGCGAAACGACTTTAAATATGTCTGATCCTAAAAAGCACTATCATTTGTTGAACTACTTCATGCCAAGTAGGTATCGACTTTTAGCTATTGGAGATCTTTAGCCACTTCATAGCTCCATTGGGACTGCCGACGGTACCTTAGCCGTCAGATAGACAGAGATACGCCCTTTTAAAAGCGCAATCTTCCATGATGCGTTAACCAACGAAGCTTATGGTATTCGTCTCACCAATAATGTTGGGCTTTGCTACTAGCTCTTCAATTACTCAGTTTTTACGGATCCTCCAGCTGCCGTCCTCGTCCCTAGTCGGACCCAGAATTTCTCTAAATACCTTACGTTCAGCAACCAAATATTATTTTTCCTCTTTTTATGTTAGAGTCCAGGCTTAACAGCCGTATCAGATTTATGTGCACAAATTAATATTTAAAAAGTAAAAATGGATTTACGATAAACGATCGCATTACAAAATAACATATCGGAAAACTTAAATCTTAAACATATTTCTTTACGTCATTTTGCGAAAGAAAAATTTATGTTGAATTATTATGTACTTGAATTTGAGTTATGCCGAATGCAATTGGAGGTCAAATTGATACAATTTCAATGTTAGAATATAAACTTCTATGGGAAAATGCTTTACCTAAAAAAGCTGCCTGCATAGGCAAAAAAAAACTTCAATTGTAACATCGACAGCTTATCTAATATTTCCCGATGCCGCGAATCTATTCAATTTCCTACTGCGACCCGAATAAGGTCCAGAATGGGCAAACATTCGGCAAAATCTGGTCAATAGGTCTAATAAAGGATAAAAATTTAGTTTTTTTTTTTTTTTATGGTTGACAGGTTAGGTGTTTGACCACAGCTCACCTGATGTTAAGTGAAGGTGTGGTCGAAGATGGTAAAGCACACCTAACCTGGAATGGAACTGGCTCTCAAGTGAGGCTGCCGGAACACACCGAATTAAAATTTCGAAGAACTTT
Source organism: Biston betularia (assembly GCA_905404145.2). Lineage (NCBI taxonomy): Eukaryota > Metazoa > Arthropoda > Insecta > Lepidoptera > Geometridae > Biston > Biston betularia. The sequence goes on from FR989877.1 coordinate 7,583,570, forward strand.
TTGAAGTTAGTATTTAACTTTTAGCTACTTACGCTGTTTTTCTAAACTAACACTGACGTAAAGCATTTTTGGCTAACTACCTCAACTCTAAAGTTCTTAACAGCAGCCTCACTTGAAAGCCAGTTCTTCGACCACATTATCACATAAAACCAGCCAATCCTGCCACCAGGAAAGAACTAACTAGCCCCGACCTAGAAACGTTACACTCAAATTATCTTCATTTTCATTTTATGTTGTATGGCAAGCAGATATGAATATTATGATTTTGTTAACTTCGTGATTATTATGTTCGAGTGTACTTGTTGCTCTTACTTCGCAAATATTTCTCTTTAGATCTTTCGGCAATGTGGAAATTTGATTATACATCAAAAATTTAATTCATTGTTTGTTTTTGTATTTTCGAGTAACAAAATATCAACATAGGAAAAGGTCAAGTTTCAATAGCGTCTATAGTTTTTTTTGGTAGTAGGTCTGCTTTAGCAACTGTAGCGCATGAGTTTGATTCCTACCCAAGACAAAAATTTTTTACATAGAATCGAACATAGAATTTTTTATCTATGTCATCTATACTAATATAAAGAGGAGAAATTTGATTGTTTGGCTGTTTGTATTGAACAGGCTCCGAAACTACTGAACCGATTTCAAAAATTCTTTCACCGTTGGGAATCTACACTATCTCCGGGTGACATAGGTTACCTTTTATACCCGTATTTCCACGGAAACGGGAACTACGCGGGTGAAACCGCGAGGCGTTCGCTAGTATATTATAAGTAGATCTGTATTTTCTAAAAAGTACTAAAATAATGTATCAATTTACCGGATTCACACGGTACAAGCTTTGCTTAGATGGAGCTGTATGTTATATCTTCTAATATTTATTTAATTATATTGCTTCCTTCTAACCAGCTTTGGCGATTAGCTAAAGCTAAAAATGATCCAGTTAAGAAAATAGTAGCTTTATAAAACGATCTCCAGATGGCAGCACAGGAATCAGTCATGCGGGCCGATAATAAATCTAACAAGCACTATTGCCAATTTGGTCCCAAGATATTCAATGTAGTGTGCAAACCACGGCTGTTGGCTAAATAGGTCGATGCGGGTGTAATAAATGTTATATTGGTCTTGATGTGTGTTCAACAAAATTTCTTCCCGGCTACTTCTAGCTAAGCACTTGGTGTAAATTATACTGTCATGAATTGTTATTGATCTTGGCTGAATTGTTATTTACTGTGGTCAGTGACGGTCCTATCAATATTTTTAAGTAGTGCGAGATCTAAAAGTGGCGCCGCTCCAAATACAAAACTTTATTGTTTACGATTTGATATTTGTCACATACGGTTTTAGTCGCTATACCCCTGGTTTATTTATTTTGTGTTATGTGTTATGACGAGACGTCGTCGTCTAGGTGAGGAACCAACTCAGTAGCATATTGTTTTTACTGCTTGGTGGCTAGTACCCAGCCAATCGGGTACTAGAAAGTTCCCTAAATAAGCAGATAGCCAATAGTGTATAATAGTGGAAAACTATGGCTCTGACAACAGCATCAAATTTCTCAAAGTAATGAGCGCTGATGCGGCAATGTCCTGGACTATTTTATCCGTACAAGGCCTAGATAGCGTTGCAAGAGCCATAGACAAGCGTTATTGTTTACCATCAGATTTTTTTTATGTAAAAAGTAATGAGACGAACGAGACACTCTCCTGATGGTAAGAGATAACGCATGTCCATGACCATTGCAGCGACACACAGAACTTTGAGTAACAAAACTGCTTTAGCGCTCATGACTTTGAGACTTTGATGGTTAGTCTCAACAGCCCAGTAATTTCGCTAGCTGCAGTACCCTTCAAACCGTAACACAGTAATGTTCACACACTACTGCTTAGCGGCAGAATAACTGGTACTGCGGTGGTACCTACCTAGACGACCTCCTGCTAAGGAACATAGTCTAGTCTCGTTCGTATTTATACATTTTTATTTAAAGAAATTATGTTTCTCTAATTGTGAATTAAAAACTTGTTTCTGAGTTCATAAATTTTAGAGGCAATTAATAGAATTTCGAATCGAAATATTTATAGCCACCAAATTCCGAGTATCTCTATTTCACGCAACTGGTATCTAATAATTGTTTCTCTTAGGTTGCTTTTATGAATTGAACAAAAGTCAGTACAACACTTATCAGAGTTCTGGAAATGAGAAATCTCTGAAGAGTACACGACAAAGAATTATGTTTTATTGTAGTCCTATTTCTGTAAGAACGAGAATAGGTGTGGGAATATGAATGATTTATGAACACGGCAATATTATGCTCACAGAGAATCAAATTATTTACTCAGGTGTATCTGGATCAAAGTGGATGTATTATGATATTACGACATGCAATAATGTCTCGTCGACGACTACCCTCTACCGAAGATACTACCTTCGGTAGTAGGTCTGCTTCATGATCTGAAAAACATGGGTTCAATTCCCACACAGAACAAACATTTATGTGATAAATATACACGGAAACTGACTTGGTTTTGACACATTTTTGTTTTACTTATTACGTTACGATTCATGATTACGTACGAAACAAGACAAAGTTCTGGAAGCGTCCAACTGATATTGTTTTTATAAATTCATACTAATATTAAACACGCAAAAGTTAGTTTGTTACTTTTTCACGCTGTAACTAGTTAAGGGATAAGAAAGATACATAATACAGATTGCTCAAATCCAAGATAACCACGACTGCAAACACGAGGCACTGCCAATTTGTTTATAAAATGGCGATTTTGAAAAAAAAAAACCTATATTTAAGTTCTTAAAGGTAAAAGAGATTTATTTATTCGGATCGTAGAAGTAACTACCAAATAATAGTCAGAGTATCCGATATAATTAAAAGAGAAAAATCCCGCATCAATAAAATAAAAATGTAGCAAAACCACGTCGGTTTATATAGTAAAATGCCAGCTTTGCTATCGCCCCGTATTTTCTTATATAAACCGTCCTTATAAATATTTTCTATAGTTAATAAACACCATAAACTATATGAAAAAAATAACTCTGTAGGTACAGTTTCAACGAATTCAAATTAATTTGAAAAGCGGACACTAAATTCTTCCCCAGAACGTTCTTACAGTTCTTAAAGAACAAGCGAGTTCTTATTACGGTCGTGTTCTTATCTCCGGGAAAGTGTATTGGCCTTTAATCTCTTACAGCAAGTGAACTCTGAAGGAACAGTTGCTTTATCTCCCAGTTTGGGTTTCACTGCTCTCACTGAGTTGGCGAAATGTGATATATGGAGAAGATATTTTTAGGGTATCAGTAACAGCTTTGTTGGTTAGAAATGTTATGTAGCAAAACGTGTCTTGATTGGATATGAAGGAAGTTCGTAAAGTAATGTAACATTTTTTTTTTATTATCATTATTTGTGTTATAAAAAAACTATGATAAGTCAATTTTCAACTTTTAAAATACATTTGTTTTTCAGGAAAAACATAGTACAATAAAACAGAATTTGTCGTTGTTCTAAAGACGTAGAATATTTTTAAACTAAAAAAAAATAGATAATATTTTTCATACATAATGCAACAATAAAAGTAAAAAAAAAGACAACTATATAATCATGAAGAAACAAATTTGAAAATTACTTATTGGAAATTAGTATGTTTTTTTTTTTAATTTGATTTATAAATTATTCGTTATTGATAAGTTCAACTTTATTTCAATAATTTAAATAAATTGTCAATAATTTGGGATCTTTCGTTATAAAGTGCAAATTCAGAACGCCTAGACAACCAAAAAAAAAAAAAAACTTAGGTACCTCGTAGACGAATAAAGAATCATTTCGTCTCATTGTATTTTTTTTTTTTGTTTTGTTTTGTATAAAAATAGTGATGTTTTAGCCATAAAGTTCCGAATTACATTCTTTTTGTACGCTGTTATGGGAAATGATAACAAAACAAAATATGTAACAGGAAAAATGTCTAGGAAAAGATTTAAATTATTATAAATAAAAATCGTGAAACTAACTTCCCTCCCCATGTACTGTAAAAAAATTAGGTAATTGTAAACTTGACAAAATTCCCGGCGTCAGCTCTATGTAGAGTACAGCGTACAATTTAATTTAAAAAAAAATCATGGCTTGTTTTTATATCTATTTACGCCCAATCCAATAAAATGCGAACGTGAATACAGTCGTATGATTCAAAAATAGAGCTCCTGATACCGTTTGTTACTCAGTATTGGATTGCCTTGTCCGATATATTAAGCTATAGATGTGCAATATACCCTTGATCTATTTACTTTCATTCGCTTCAGGTCAGAAACTGCTACACTGTTCCGTGCAATTTATTAAGTAACTCCCTCGGGAACATGGCACAAGTAAGACAGGTCTATTATATTGTACAAGGAGCGGGCGTGTTGGTTGTAATTATTTTTTCCAGGAATTCGTAAGTATCGCAATCAAATTGAAATTGATTTTATTAATCGAGTTTTTTTCTGTCAATTTTATTTCTAGTAATTTTGAATGGAATACAGCTTTAAAAAAAATGTATTATACTCTAGGATTGCATTTATTTTTAACTAGCTGTTTGTTACCCGCGATTTCATTCGTGGATATGAACAAAAAATGATTGTTGTTTTCGCAGAATTTACGAAAAGTTTATAATTATGTATTTCTTGCAACAAAATACCCATACAAAGCTTTATTCCATCCTTTTTCTTTGAGAATCGACGCTGCGTGTTTTTTTTTTAATGTTTAAATTTCAGTAAGATTTCTTCATACAACTATTTTTGGTGAACAATTTTATTGAATAAATGAACGAACAAATGAATGCTTAAGCATTAATTAGTAAATAAACTTTCAAATTAAGAAATACCATTTAGTTTAACAGGTATCCTATTACAGGTATACAGGTATATTGTGGTGGTTACATACACCACAAAGGGAAGACATCCCACATCTTGCAAATGCGCAGAAGGAATGGGCGTCAAAACCGTACGGTACGAGATTTCCAGATTTGCGAAATGTGTGACTTTTGATGATGACGGGACATGCGGTAGTGGAGCTCTGGCGCAGAAAATGTGGCAATTATAATCTGTGTGTATCGAATACACACAGATCACAGATCACAGATCGATGGACGATGATGGAGTTCCTAGATTAAGGTTCAAAATCCCATGCTGTAGATTAACCCTTCACGCATCATCTGATTTAACTCATTTTAAATTATTCACTGTAATAAAAATTTATAATAATTACGTAGGTACGTTTGTTATTTTATTTTAGTAGCATTTATTATTTGATATTATCGTTAATTTTAACATAAAACCTTGTTTATAAGACCATGTATCAAATTCTTAATTGGGTAAAAATGTTTTCTACGTATTACCAAAATCATTAAATAAAATCTTTTTTCCAGTCAGTCGCAAACTTCTCTTTCCAATCAATCGAATAACCAAACGAAATAAAAAGGAAATAAGTGAAATTCACAGTTCGTAAACTTCAGCTTTACTCCTAATGGCTTTTATAAATTTTTGCTATGGATTCCAGGAGATTATGTCTGACGTACATATTATTATGATTAATGTATGTTAAAATTAGGTATCTAAATTTGGAAACAAAAAAATTATAACCAGAGATTTGCAAAATTGAGGTCAAGGTTTTGGTTACGGTTTTAATATAATTCCAAAATAGTAAGGAAGTAAGAAGAATACTACAATTATGATTAGATCATCGGTGAAATTATTAACTTTTTAGGTTTTGTTTTTAAGACCAATATACTGTCAAAATCTATCAAAAGGTTTGGAAGATACGAGTTAATAAGGAAATTTACAAATTTTCATACTTACAAGATACGCGCAAAAAACGTAACCCTTCCTTGGCAGTCGGGTAAAAAGAGATTACTCCCTCACTAAAAGGCTATCGCTTGTGGTAATTATTAACTTCAACCTTACTCGCAAATCTTCGAAGGTTACGTACTGGCTAGAACAGTTCCTCTGTTATTGAGCGATAAAGAAGGGATGCGGTCATTTGAACCGATCTAATGTAGTTATTATACTGTTTCTCTCTTTACAAGTACTAACTCTGTTTATAGCTCGTGTATATTGTATACATTGCATCTGTAATACATCACTTCTTGGCGGTTATATAATCTGGCCACATATCCTTCCTCTGACGGAATTTTACATTACGTTTTTTGTATAAAATTGGTAAATAGTACTAACTTAATTTTTTTTATTTTGTTCAATAAATGTTTACAATAAAAATTGGAATTATTGTCATCTAAATTTACAGTTTTATTTTCAAAGTTCTTATTGAAACACCCTTCATAATTCATAAGATTAAGTTACTAGCAAAAACAGACAATCAAACTTTTGCGTTATATAATTTACTGTAGTAATATTTCTGAATGTCTCAATGCGGTCGATTGCCTATAAATATTCTATGAATATTGTTGAACTGATTTGCAATTTTGATTTGGCCTTTATGACGTAATTTAGGTTGATGTTTGGATTTATTGTGAACTCGCGATGTAACAATATTATGAAGTCTTTGATCTTTAATTTGTTTGTTTTCGTCGTATTTGAATCTGCCATGTTATTGTTACGGATGTCGTTTTTGGATCTTATGATACGAGTGTACTCTTGAATGCTACATACCTACTTAGAATGACTGAGTTGTGTTATTATGAGTGTTATTATGTTTTACTTATTATGATATTGTGTTTGTTTTAGAGTTAGTTTAGACTAGCAGACGTCTCGCGGTTTTACCGGCGTATTTCCCATTCCCGTAGGAATACAGGGATAAAAAGTATGAATTTTTGAAATCGGTTCTGTAAAAAAAGAAAAAAAAAACATACAAATATCCAAAAATACAAATCTTTATAATATTTGTGTAGATGATTTGTGCAAATAATCATTGCTATGATTATATATATACGTAGACATATAATAATAGACATAATTTAAACGAAAAAGTATTGCCACTATCAACCTTTTTGCATGTGATGATATGCATTCGTATCCTTTTTGTGATTTCTTTCTTGAATGACACTAAAAGTTCACAGTACGGCTCCTGATTGTTATCTTAACGAGCTACTCCAGACTCAGACATCATATTATTATAAAATTATTATTTTAAGAATAATTTTAAATCATTGATTATTTTTTATTAATTAATTCAGCCGCTAATGTTCTATTGGCAAAGGCCTCCTTTCCTGTCTTACGGATTGTCTTCGATGTTGGTGTATCGTACTATGAGAATTAGTTAACTGATAGAATATGTACTTACTTATAATATTAAATACTTACTTGTAATACGTAAAGTACAGACACAGAACAAACATTTATATGACCATAAACGTTTGTTCTGGGGGGAACCGAACCCAAGCTGTACGGCTCCCGAAACGGATATTCTACCAAATGAGCAAACAGGGTGGTCCTTAGTCAGTTATTTAAATGTATAAATTAAATACCAAAAAAGCAACCACTACTCCAAAATGGATTACAAAATACGTCGATGTGACGTTCTCTCTAAGAGTACAAAGTTTTTTTATGAACGTTCCGCTTTGAGTCCCTCCGATTTGGATATCGGAGGCCTTTTAGGCTTGTCGAGGTTTTATAGGTATTCTGCTAGGTAAGATACCGGTTATTGCGGACCTTTTTGCCAAAGTTGAAATTTGGAGAGGTATTCTAGCTTTCTAGTAGCAGGACCAAATTTGGAGTGAAAAAATAAAAACGTGAACATGTACATTAACTCTTTAATTAATGAAAAAAAATAACACATCACACAAGCTCAATATCTTCTGCGTTTAGTCGGCGAATATTACAATTTTATTTCATCAAAATCGTAATGAACTAGAAAGCATCTTGAATGAAGTAGAATTATTCCAAAGACTAACAATGTCTTTCTAGAAACAAGTAAATTATCACTTAGATGAGCGAACGCCTATAAAGATATAACCTAAAACCTTGTTTTCTTTAAATTTTATCTCAACACGGAAACGTAATGGAAGCGTTTTATCCCGGCCATTTGCTTTTTCAAAATAAACGTTAAATTTATTTTATGTTAAAATGAATAAATTGATAAAAATAGACATAACTCTCGAAATGCTAAATAGAATCTAAAGCAGTAGGTATAAATAATAATGTAAGCAATAGAAAAGAAGTTGTGTTAATTCTACTATACAAGGTGTCACCCAGTTCTACGGATCGAAAGCAATTTGTTTAATGTTTAACTTAGTATGGTTAATTCAATTTGTCGGATACTTTTTCAGTTACTTTTCAAATGTAGCCCTTTTTATTATTTTTTATTTTAGTGCAAAAGGCAAGTTACCAAATAGCGTCACATCGGTAGGGTACCGGTATCATGCTGAGATGAGCCCTTATTTTGTAACTTTTGTCTGTCTCTGTTTGTTTGTTTTTGTGCTTGTTTCTTATGGTTGACAGGCTAGGTGTTTGACCACAGCTCACCTGATGTTAAGTGAAGGTGTGGTCGAAGATGGTAAAGCACACCTAGCCTGGAATGGAACTGGCTTCCAAGTGAGGATGCCGGAACACACCGTTAGATGGTTGGCGGCAGATTTACAACTTGAGGGTGGTAGCTAGCCAGCCGAGTACTAGAAAGTACCCTACCACCATGCTATGGTTTCCTCACGATGTTTCCCTTCACCAGCAGCTCAAGCTCATTGTTGGGGTTTGAACCGACGCCTTTCGACATGCGAACCTACCGCGCTAACCACTGAGCTATCATCGCTACAAAAACTTGTTGCATAATAAAACCATTTTCTTTCTTTCTTTCGTTCTTATATGTAAAAAACAAACAATAAAAAAACAACAATGTAAACAATAAAATATACCATCTGCCTCGGTCCTGTGCTAATCAGGTCTGGTACATCGTGAATGGATTCCAATCTTAACCGAAATATGTTTTTCATAAACTTACCAGCGTTATATCTATTCCAAACTGCGCGACAGCCTAGGGGAGGATGAACCTACATAACCGACCCATGTCATACTTGGATGCTTTTATTGGGACACTTTGAAAGGTGATAATGTGATTTTGTGCCATTTCTTGCATATTTATGAAGAAACGTCGATCAAACTGAACATTAAGAGCTTATGTAAGGAAATGAAATGTGAGAATACATTCGAGTACAATTCGTGTATTATAAAAAACCGGTTAAGTGTGAGTCAGACTCGTGCACGAAGGGTTCCGTACCATTGTACATAACAACGGCAAAAAAACATTTATTTTATTCTGTTGTATAGTATTAAAATTTGTAGCGGCAACAGAAATAGATCATCTGTAAAAATTTCAACTGTCTAACCATCACGGTTCATGAGATACAGCGTGGTGAAAGACGGACAGACGGACGGACAGCGCAATCTTAGTAATAGGGTCCCATCTTACCCTTTGGGTACGGAACTCTAAAAATGGCAATGAGGTATGTTTCTCACCGATCATAAATATTATTATTAAGTTAAAACAAAATGAATACAAATGTTTTCGTGATAAAAAGTAGCCTTTGTCTTAATCCGGGGTCTCAGCTACCTCCGTACAAAATTTCATCCAAATCCGTTTAGTCGTTTTGCGTGAAAAAGTAACAAACATACTTACAAACTTTCGCATTTATAATATTAGTAGGATTTACAACAACTAAAAAAGGTATATAAGTATTCTATCAGTTATGTGGTTTCCATTGTAATGCTTAGCTTTGGGGCGAGATTGCGCTATGTGTAATATCTTCCAACATTTGCTTTATGTGTATTTATTTTTTGCAAATAGTGATTGCATGAAGAACTTTTATAGTATTTAACTCGGTCATTCCATTTTATTTTATCAGCAGTGTTGTGGAGAGTCTCTGGGATAGCGCTTATTTTTTCTGATACTATTTATACTAACACATAGTTTTTAAACTTTGCACTTACTAGCTACATGAGCCTAAATTATCCTAAATAAACACTTCGATTGTAAATTTAAATTCAGTTAAAAAATGTAAACAAAGTTTAATTAATTAGTTTAATTTTGATCGCCATACCGTTTCAACACTCACTGTTGATGTTTTCCTTCAAGCGAAAAGCGCGCGATAAATGTTTGTGCATAAATTTCAAAAGCTCATCGAGTCCCGGCCTTCTGTTTACGAGGTGCGTCGCTCCCATGTGAGCCCTCGACCTGAGTTTCAAACGGCAAAGATACTTAAAATTCGTCTCGTAGGCCCTTTGTAATTGAACGAGAGGTGTCGGTTACTGTGATAGCGGTGATTTTGTCTGATAGATAATCTTTTTTTTATAACAAAAATAACATATGCTTGCGTTTGACCGCCATCTCACCTGTCAAGCAAAGATGCGGTCTACCACCGTAGAGTGCTTGCCTAGAAGAAACCGATTCACTCACAACTTCAAGTTACCCAAACTGTATTTTTTTATGGTTCACATGTTAGGTGTTTGACCACAGCTCACCTGATGTTAAGTGACGGTGTGGCTAGTTACTAATAGAACGATTAATTAGAGATAAAATTATATATAGAGAGATAAATTTAGTTGATTAAAACGCTGACTAAGTTTGCTAAATGTCTGACGATATCACCTTAAGCACAAAGGTCAGAATAATAGAGCTCAATATAAATCAGAAAATTTCCGCGAAACAGCGTAACGGTTTCTGCTAAAAATAGCGAAACCACTTGTGCCCGGTGTTGCCCTCTTCACAGCCACCGAATCCAGCTCTTTTCGGCTTACTTTCGCTAAAACACTGCTGGTCCTCGAGTAAAAGTTAATCAATCGTGAATTTCACTTACTGGCCAGGGACCGTTCGTTTTGAAGGACCATTACATTGCCAATGGAGAGACCCATCAATTTCGGTTCACGCCGGCCGCACGCGGCCACAGGGCTGCGGCCGACATGTGAAACGTTTTATTACGGTTCGGGAAAAACCGTAACAATAACGCGGCTTCACAGAAATGGTATGCTATGGAGAGGACCACATACTCAGCGCTTCCACTTTATGCAGCACCTAATAAAAACATGTTTGTATGCAGTCAAGAATTCATTGCAAACGTTTTGATTCTACGCATCTCGCCCGTACAGCTAAGAAATAAATCCTCCTTCCTACAAATATTGCAAATGTGAAAGTTCGTATGTTTCGTATGTTCCATGTTTGTTTCTCAGTCATGCAATAACGGCTGAACGCATTTGGATGAAAATTGACTTACACATAGTTTATTATCTGAATTGATAGAGCGAATACTTTTTACAACAGATTTATGTCAATTGAATGCTTATTTATTCATTGACGGATTTACAGGTTTCAAACGTCAGATTCATGACTATTGCTTATTTGTTTCTTACATGTTTCATTTCTCATTGAATCAAATTCTAAAGTTAATGAGGACGAATTTGCGGGCATAAGCTATAATATAAATATTGTGGGACATTTTCTAGCCCGACACTAAACAAAGCTTGTACTAAATATAAGTATTCTACCAGTTATCTGGTTCCCATAGTAGCAGCTTTTCTTAGTTTGGGGTTAGATGACGCTGTGTGCAAAGTCCTACGATATTTATTTATTTTTGGGAACCAGATAGGTTACATAGTTTTCTTTCATAAATACATACATACACAAAACAAACGTCTGTTGGTTACAAAAATCTTAGTCCGGAGTTGGGATCAAACCCACAGGAAACAAATTTGTTTGTATATGTATTTGTATATAGTAATTATAATTTGTGTTTAGTATAATTATTTATTGTTCTATATCTGTTTATCTATTTGGCGTAAAAACGTTTTGGTGTAAAACTGTAACTATTTATGTGTATGTACCTATTGAAAATAAAAGAAAAAGGCGACAGCTCACACAGTTGTGTTCAAAAATTAATAACTCAAATAAATTTACATCACATCAACGAATTATAATAAAATTATGTACGTGGATAAAAATGTCAATACCAAAAACGGTCAACCCTGATTGTTCTGAAGATGACCTTGTCACTCGTGACATTTTTTATTATCGATAAAAATAATTTTGACTATATCAATGGAAAATCTTCTTTTATTCGCTAAATAAATTGAAATGTTTGTGAAGTACTCAACAATTGAGCCGAACGAAGTGTGTGTACGGTTCACCTCATTCAGTGTGCAGTACATAATATGTACTACATACGTATAAATGTATGTTTCACATAATTATATACTAGTTTTTTTATGTTTTTTTTTATTTATTTTTTTATGGTTGACAAGCTAGGTATTTGACCACAGCTCACCTGATGGTAAGTGAAGGCGTGGTCGAAGATGGTAAAGCACAACTAGCCTGGAATGGAACTGGCTCTCAAGTGAGGCTCCCGGAACACACCGTTAGATGCTTGGCGGCAGATTTTCAACTTGAGGGTGGTAGCTAGCCAGTCGAGTACTAGTAAGTACCCTACCACCATGCTATGGTTTCCTCACGATGTTTTTCCTTCACCGGCAGCTCAAGCTCATTGTTGGGGTTTGAACCCACGCCCTTCGGCATGCGAACCTACGGCGCTAACCACTGAGCTATCATCGCTACAAAAGTAATGAGACGAAGCGATACACAGAATTTGAATAGCAAAAAAAGTTCAGGGTATCGCTGCTTTGGCGCTAATTACTTTGATGGTCTAGTCTTAACAGTTCTGTAATCTCGCTTGCTTCAGTCCTTCAACCTGGAAAACCATAATGTGTATACACTACTGCTTGGCGGCAGATTGACTGGTACTGCAGAGGTACCTGCATAGACGACTTCTTAAGGAGATCTATCACCATGTAGATTTTGATTACATACTTCGAGTACATACATTATATTATTTAATATTAAATTATTTAGTAAAGTTTGAACGTAATAACTAAAAATCATTCATCTCTACTACTACTAATAAATCACTGTAAGCGATAACGTTGCCATTTTTAGCTTATCTCATAAGGTTATTTTGTTTTCTGAACATTGTTTCTGTTTATTTCTGGTGTGCATAATAAAGAGTTTATTTTTATCTATTTATCTATACACAAATGTAAACAAACAAACATACATTACATACATGTTTACATCAAACTTAAGTTTTTGGCTTCTCCATAGATGTCTATGTGCGGCTTGGTATTTTAAGCACAAGGCTCCACGGGAAATTTCGTCCATAGTATTCTGTCTAGCCATCACTTAAAAATTTTCACGCCTTGATTTAGGGGTTTCGCGACAGCGTAATAAGTTCATAACAGTCACGATTATTATGTAACGTAAATTCTATGATCTGTTCTAAGTGATTATAAAATACAAATAAAAATTGGTAACAGAAGTCCTTTTTGTAAAACTTCTGTTATAGTATTATTTCAGTTATCTGACTTCCATAGTACAAGCTATGCTTAGTTTGGAGTCAGATGGCGCTGTGTCCTACATTATTTATTTATTTATTTTTGTGTCGATAAATTGATCAGTGGTTAGCGCGGTCTGATCACATGCCAGAGAACGTGGTTTTAAATCCCAACAATGAGTTCAAGATTTCTTATAAGAAAGACATCGTGAGGAAACCATGAAGTCAAGATTTTGAAATGATTAAAAATCATTCACATAATGTTTACGTATTTTATTTATCAAAATTACTAAAAAATATTTTAAGATTTTTACATTTAGAGCTTTGGCAATAAAAATCATCGGCAGAATCAAAATAATCTCCATCATGTCTTAGTGAAAAACGTAAGAAATTATTACGTGAAAATCAGAATATCTGAAAATGTCGTGACCTCAAATTGATTAGAATTCTTCCTAAAAAATTTTATCATTTCGTTATGTAAATTGTTTCCTGGTTTAATGAAAAAAAGTATATTTTTTTATAATTACACGTACTTACCAGATGTATTGATGTCTTGTCGTTGTCTTGATGTGTTGATATGTTTATGTCAAACACAAAATATTTATTTAGTGTTCAATATTTCGTCACGTTTTAGTACTTTTGGTTCCTACACCTGAAACCTACATAGGTACTTGTTCGTCTTTGTTTTCGATACTTTTAAGTCCATTTCGATAGTCAAAGTCACACAAAGTAGGTCATGGTCTAATCCGGTCTTGCCCTAAAAAAGTAGTGGTGGCCTTACTACAAGCGTAGATGGCGTTTTGGAAGCAACATGACCACATGTTTCGCCACATTATCATATGACACGTTATAAATAAAACATCGTTAAGTATTTTTAGTACAAGATCATTAAAAAAAATATAATACTCGTTTTTGAAAATACTTTATTACAGCTACAAGACTTTTCCGCATTCCAGACAAAAAATCCTAGTAGGTACTTTTATATACATATACATTTGGACGCTATGATAAACTACTTCTTTTAGGTGGAAGTAATAACCTATATAGCCAATAAACGCCTGCTATAGTACCCGTGTCGTATTTTAATAAGGTTTCCACTCACACAGCAAATTTAATAATAATCTATCCCTAGAACTCGCAAATATCAAATATCACGAAAAATGATGAATCTCTTTAAAAAGCGCCATCTATTGGATTGTGCCTTCATCTTTACGACGTAACCAAAATAAATCCCGAATCACACTCGGAGACTGGCGCCATATAAATATGACACTAGAATAATCACAAAGCCCTGATTGTTTTTTTCCAAACTAAGCAAAGCTTGTACTATGGGAACCAGATAGCTGACAGAATACTTAAACACTTTTTTTTTGTAAATACATACAGTACACCCAGACACAGTACAAACATCGATCTTAGTCACATAAATGTTAGTCCTGAGTGGGAATCGAACCCACGCCCTTCAGCTCTCGAAGCAGACATACTACCAATGAACCAACAAGGCTGTCAAAAATTTACCTTAATACTGTTTTTTATTATGTTGTTATCTGTAACAGTAATAAATTATGTGTATATATGTACAGAGTTGCCAAAACCCCACTCTAGCTGTGGCAAGACTTCTTACTTGGATTATAATTTAATTAAAATATGAAGAAATAGCTATGTACAAAGAGCATCTGTTTGTTTATTTAATTGTCTTAATTTCCCCGAAATCCAACAAATTATTCAATTACACGGCAAATTCCAACATAACCGCGTCTGGGTTTGAGCAAACGAGCTTAATCTTGAAGAAATACTCAATCTTTCAATTTGACGCGAAATCAAAGGAACAATGGGCTCGCTGTTTAATAAATGTCCCCGATTCAAATTTCAAGGGGCTCCAGATGGCGATCGCCCCGCTACGGGGGTGAATAATTTCCTTCACAACATTGCCCCCCAAAATAATGTCATTCTTTATGTTCCGCAAGAGCGCTGTCGCAAATAAATTGAAAATTCGACGAAGGACACTCCATCTCCACTCTCCAATTGAGCTGTTCAAGCGAACATTTACTTTGTGCTCCTAAATGAAGACAGTACAAGTATCCAGTTTGGACGTATCTATTACTTGTTATTTGAAAATAAATGACAGGGGAATATGACAACTATATTTATTATTTTTCTAATATATCCGAGGATCTAAGAATATGTGGATAGAATCGTAATACGTTTACTAACATCCAGCAATATGTAGTCCATTCAACTATGCTGTTTAGATAAATGGACGGACGTATGTGAACGTATGCTTACGTTAAACTAGCTCGACAATCAATAGTTGGCTGCTGAAATACGCATCTAACAGTGTGTTCCGGCAGCCTCCCTCACTTAAGAGCCAGTTCCATTCCAGGCTAGGTGTGCTTTACCATCTGCAACCACACCTTCACGTAACATCAAAGTGGTCAAAAATATAGCCTGTCAACCATAAAAAAATACATTTTTTTAAGTTCATACCAGCGTTTGAGTTTGTGAATCTTCCAACCACGGCTTCACCCGCGTTTCTTTTAAATGTAATAAAAAAAATATTTCAGGCAACAACAAACATATAAAAAATATAAACAGATACAATTAAATATACTAAAATATTAACATAACACAAAAACGAAACAAATATTTGATAGCACAAGTTACAAGTCAAATAAAACATTTAAACATATAGATAATTAAATAATAATATTGTAATGAGACCAACGATAACGACAGCCCTGTTGGTTCATTGGTAGTATGTCTGCTCCAAGATCGGCGCAGATCAGATCAGATCAGATCGGGCGTGGGTTCGTTTGCCACCCATGATTGGCATGTCAAAGGAAAAAACTTCAATACTTTTTCATGAGTTTGAGTCGCTTGCTCTGAGCAAATATGATACTAACACGTCTAGACAGGTGTGTCATTTGGAAAAATTGACATGGAGAGATGTTCCATCTCATTGGTCAAAAATCAATGGCATGTTAGTATAAGCCCTATTAGTTTATGTCTACACGATTTAACGTCGATATTGCACGGCAAAAGACAACATTTTTCTAAGACAGATAGCAATGATAGTTCAGTGGTTAGCGCGGTCGACTCGCACGCCGAAGGGCGTGGGTTCAACCCCCAACAGTGAGCTTGAGCATCCGGTGAAGGAAAACATCGTGAGGAAACCATAGCATAGTATGGTACTTTCTAGTACTCGGCTGAGTAGCTACCGCCCTCAAGTTGAAAATCTGTCGCCAAGCACCTAACGGTGTGTTCTGGCTGCTTCACTTGAGAGCCAGTTATATTCCAGGCCAGTTGTGTTTTACCATCTTTGACCACACAACAGGTGAGCTGTGGTCAAACACCTAGCCTGTCAAACATTAAAAAAAATCTCCATGACGAACCTTTCTAAATGTTTCATTAAATCTACTATTGCTAAAATTTTAAGCGTTAATTTCGATTTTGATAATCCTAAAGAAGGAATTGAATGTAATTCCTTTAAATTAAAAAGTTACCATAGCAACAACTTGATCAATTCTATAACGGGAACATCTTGATCTCTCAATCTGTTAGAATGGCGCACAATCTCGGCAAGCGTACTTATTCGAATTCCAGCATCAGTTACCTTCCTTACTACGGAATTTCCATTGATTTGTGCCGTTTGCCCTATTAATTTGGACCCCTTCGAGTCGAGACGGGAATCTCAGGACAGGGTTCCGCTTACTTGCTCAATTATCCACCTTGTCGTTACTCCCATCTGATAAAATGCACTGAATTGGAAACCAATCAAACAATGAAATCGCCGAACATCATTTTAAACTCAACCTACTTTTTCTCCGGAAAATCGACCATGATTCCGCCTATAAATCAAAATGTCGCGTTGTAAAGTGAAAATAACTTGTAAAGTATCCATAAAGCAGTACTGTGACCCCATAAGCTTATTGCCCTATAAAATTTTAGATATTGGCAACGAAATTGACTTCTTTATTATCATGTAGCTAACGTCGCGTTGTATGGTTGTTTTATATTTTTCTATATGCTTTTGGTACCGCTTTGACACAAATCATGATTTTATAAACATATTTATCTATTACTAGCGGACGCCTCACGGTTTCACCCGCGTAGTTCCCGTTCTCGTTGGAATACAGGGATAAAAAGTAGCCTATATCACACGGAGATAGTGTAGCTTCCCAACGGGGAAAGTATTTTTAGTAATTATAGCCTAACAATTACTTTACTGCCTCTTTACACTTATCATTTCCATCGTAGAAACTTTTAGTTATAGTAAAGTAATCGTTACCTATGATTACTTAACTTTAAGGTACATTAAAAGTACTTGTAATTTTCTTTTTGATAACTGCATTTGCAAATAATATTCTATGGCAAAAGCAAAATATGATAACTTTCATTTGTTTAATAAAATCGACATTTGATATGTATTTTAGACCCAAATAATACTGACAATTATAACGATTCCATTGAACTCTAATAATGGCCAGAGAAAGCTAAAACTGAAATTGACGTCTACCTTCGATACATTGTTTAATTGCTCAAACATATGTACAAGTACAAGTTAAGATCTTGAATATTGTAACAATATCTTTTTACTGCTTATGGTGTACAAATTTGATAGACTATTTAATTGCTATTTTTTAAATAATAGTAAATTACTTCATTACATGTTAATCAGTATAATAATATTAGTAATAAGCGCCAAAGTAGCGATGCCTAGGACTTTGTGTTGTTATTCAAAGTTCGGGGTATTCCTGCATTTCTTATAGATAGCTTTTATTTCTTACGTTTCGTTCGTCTCATTACTTTTACATTACATTAAACTTGAGAACAATTCAATAACTTAAATATGTAGATTTTAGGCACATCTATATCTAAGCATAAAAATTACATGAATACAACAATATGATTGAATTTAAAGGACGTTTTTAAAACCAGTTTTGTTTTCTATTCTCTAGACGTTTTGCTAACAAGCCGTCGGCACTGAGGTGAACGATTACGGAACTAATTCTAAGTATAATGTACGCACCCTTGTTACGGACACGACGCCCCGTGACAGGGGTCGAGGGCCTCTCTGGGGGCTAATAAACACATGCTAGATAACCCCATAAGACTATATGCTTACAGGTAATAGAGACAAAGATAATATAAACATACGACATTATTTTTTCAAAAGTGAAGATTTTTCTGCTTGATTTATGACATCGTACTTTGAACATTTTGCCAGCGTCGAGTATTTTGACATTAAGTAAGTTAAGTCGCAGTCAAAGCCTCATAAAGTATTTCAAGGTTAAGTTCAGTCGTGCCACAGACAGGTTTGACACAAATGTTTCCTTATTCCCGTCAAAAACAGTTTGAAGTTTGCTAAATTCTAAACTTTTTTTATCAGTTGAGTAGTGGTAAAAAACAAAGTTGTAAAATATTAATTCGCATAGAATTTCACGAACTGTTTTAATATAAAAATTGCAACGGTCAACAAAGGTTTTCATGTTTTCCGTTTTATTTGCCGTGTCTCTATTTTGCACATTTTTCGCTATGCACTTCACAAAACTATGACAAATTCGATATACACTTACACCATTGACGGTGTGACAGCCAATTTTATTTTAAAAAACAAATGATGTTTTTGGAGCATACGTGTCCGACCGTCCAGCCTTATTTCACAGTAGATTCACTGTAGGCTGTGTGTAATACTGTCCATACATCACTTTGTTAGTTATCTGTTTTAGCTGGATGACATTGATGAATGTTCAAATGAACAGGCGGGGTTGTACCTACCGACGCGGGGGGCGCCGTCTTAGGGTCCCTGCACTAATTCAGGCACAGCGCCGAGAGAAACAATAGGAACAATGTCTTAAGAGATTAATTAGCGGCATTACAAAGACAGAACTGTCCATCTATTTGTAGGATTTGTTAAAGGCAGCATTTACCTTACAGAAATCTTGCATGTTTTTCTATTTTTATCCTTTGACGCAAAGACGAAGTGTTATAAGTTTAACGTGGCTGTGTGCGTGCGTGTGTGTGTGAGTGTGTTTGTGTGGCATCGTAGCTCCCGAACGGATGAACCGAGTTTGATTTTGTTTGAAAGGTGAATTAATCCGGAGTGTTCATAGCTATGTTTGATGAAAATCCGTCCAAGATGGCTGCCGCCACAAAATGGCGGATTACATATTTTTCACAACTATCTCAATATAGGTATCAAATGCAAGGGTTTGACTAATAGAATACACTATGACAAATTTCAAATCCAAGAGTATTAAAATGTATTTTCACGTTGTTTTAACTACGTGTTTAGCGGTGATGGATTAGTGGTTAGCGTGGTCGCTTCGCACGCCAAAAGGCGTGGGTTCAAACGCCAACAATGAACTTGAGCTGCCGGTAAAGGAAAACATCGTGGGGAAATCATGGCATGATGGTAGGGTAATCGGCTGGCTGGCTACCACCCTCAAGCTGAAAATACGCTAAGCATCTATCAATGCGTTCTGGCTGCCTCGCCTTGTCACTCAACATCAGATGAGCAGTGGATAAAATCTAGCCTGTCAAACATTAATGAAACTGAAACCGCGAGGCGTCCGCTAGTACTATAATAAAAAAGAAAGATTTGATTGTTTGTTTATATTGAATAGGCTCCGAAACTATTGGACTGATTTCAAAAATTTTTTCATCGTTATGAAGCTACTCTATCAACATAGTCCGAGTCCGAGTCCGAGTAACATAGGCTACTTTTTATCCCTGTATTCTCTCAAGAACGGGAACTACGCGGGTGAAACCGCGAGGTGTCAGGTGCGGCGGGAGCATTCCTTCGCTGTAATTCTCTCGCATCGCACCTGTACATACCTATGGTCACATTTGAGTTAACCGACATTTTGTACGCGCTAATACCTTTCTTACCTTCCTCAATCCCGCTGTTCCCGCTATTTCCCTATTTTCTCTTCCCGCTGCGCCGTAACTAGTGTGTGCATTATAAAGGAACGCAGTGCATTGCCACTCACCAGCTCCGTGCCAGAAGCCAGTCGGCAAGCCAGGTTAGTGCTCACTCTCTTGTTTCTTCTTCTTGGTGTGTAACAGAGAATCTCTTCCCGCATACCGCAAACCGCATCGCATCCGCATAACTATTTTTTGGTTTGGTTTTAAATAAATTTAAACGCTGTATCCGTTTTCGGCTAATAATCTCTCGAGAGTATGAGAATCAGGGTCCATACTGATTTTCGACATAACAGTATCATGAAATTAATTTCATCAATTAATAGATAAATTAATATAATATAGCTAGTTAATTGTAATGAATTTTGCTCCACGGATAAGTAAATATATACAAACTTGGCGTATATTAATTATCTTTGTTAATCTTGTAATCATCTTTAAATTTATTGGGTTACATTAATGTAATAATCATTATGAAGTAATCAATATTGTTATAAACAAATGTGTGTTTTGTATTCATAATAATTATGAATCTATATCTAGCTCAATTGGTAGTATATCTGCTCCAAGAGCTCAAGGGCGTGGGTTCGATTCCTACCTAGGACAAGTATTTTGTGATATAAACCAATGTTTGTTCTGTGTCTGGGTGTACTGTATGTATTTACAAAAAAAGAAGTATTTAAGTATTCTATCAGTTATCTCACTTACATAGCTTTGCTTAGTTTGGGGTCAGATGGCGCTGTGTGTAATGTCCTATGATATTTATTTTTCTAAAAAATCATTGTAAATTTTCTGAGAAAATTATAACTTTTTTGGTAGGCGTGTCATAAAACGTGACTTAAGTATAACAATCAAAAGGCAAGTAGAAAAAATACAATGCCTAATAGGACGCACTCATAAACTCCAAGCAGGTATGCCTTGTTTATTTCTATTCGAGATCGTGTTAAAAACAGAAATTATGTAAATCACAACCCGTGAAGAGAGAACACGTTTTATTTGCTTTCCGAATGGTCCTGTTCCTTTGTGACAAGAGCTCTGAAAGAGCCATTTGAATCACGAATATTTTGGATAATAAAAGAATCATCCATTCCGTACTGACGTAAATAACACACGAAGCTGGAGAATTCAAATCGCTAAGTATCAACGTGTAGAGTAAATTGGACTCTCATATACAATTGTCAAAATTAGATCAAGGCACGACAGGAACGTTGTGACTCTGAGCCTTCAATTATTATTTAATTGTGACGCAGAATATACTTACATCTCAATTTCTTAGGAGGGCATGAGCTTAAGAGAAAAAATCTTTGCGCAATAGTGTCTTTTCATTTCTTCATTTTTTTTATGTTTGACGAGCTAGGTATTTGCTGAGCTCAGTGAAGGTGTGGTTGAAGATGGTAAAGCACCCCTAGTGAAGGTGTGGTTGAAGATGGTAAAGCACACCTAGCCTGGACTCGAGTGGTTTTCAAATGAGGCTGCCGGAATACACCGTTAAGTGCTTGGCGGCAGATTTTCAACTTGAGGGTGGTAGCTAGCCAGCCGAGTACCAAAAAATACCCTACCACCATGCTATGGTTTCCTCACAATGTTTTCCTTCACCGACTGCTGATACTCGTTGTTGAGGTTTGAACCCACAATTTATCATGCATCTAAGATTTATTCATAACTATCATCGTTCAGACGTCATTTTGTCAGAACTCTGTGAATAATTTATGCTGCAAATCGGATTCCACCTCGAGCAACGCTGGATGTTGACCCAACGCCATTCTGTACTTATAAATAATAAATAGTAATAGGTCAAATAAAGTTTCCTTTGATTTTTAGAGATGAGGTTGTGATTTTTTCTTTTTAAGCGACTCGCAGAGTAGCATGTCTATCTATTTTTTACCGGATACATTTCGGGGAGTGTTCGCAGGAGCTCCATGACCTCATCCCACCGTCTCCGTTCCCCCACAGGACGAGCAGAAAAACGGCACATTACCATCCATTCCTCGTGGGCATTCCCAGTATTCGTACGCAGCGATTCCGCTCTACTTTTGGGTATTTTATACTATTTTTGGCTCTACTTTTTGGTGGGCCGTGATGCGCACGGCCCACGAATAGAACTCATTGCCGGCTTTCCTGTTTCCCATAAATTACAATTTGGACGTTTTCAAGGCTAGAGTGAATAGATTTCTTCTGGATCAGCGTGCTCCATCTTCGGCCACACCGTCGCTTTGCATTAGGCGAGTTAGTGGCCAAACGTAGATCTATTAAAAGTAAAAAAAAAAAAAAGACTCAAAAAAGGATGAAAAAAACAAGGTATTTTTGTATGTTACTCGACCATTTCGCCAATTATGAATCGATTTTGATGATTTTTTTTTCCTTAGCAGGTCATAGTTCAGAGGTCCCTAACATTTGTCGAAATCTATCGAGCGGTTTTTAATAAATCAACAAATATCTAAATATTGTATACTTCGATGATATTTTCGTTTACTCCGAAACCTCGCTGTTTCATTGGAGCAGTGAGTTTAGTTGGCCTAAGAGTCATGGAGTCGGTTTTTTTTAAATTATTATTTTATGGTTGATATTTTAAATGTTTGACCACACCTAACATTATATTAAGTAACGTTGTGGTCGATGATGATATACACAGTCGAGTAGGTACTATAGAAAGTACCCTACCACCATGCTATGGTTTCCACACGATGTATTCTTTCACTGGCAGCTCAAGCTCATTGTTGGGGTTTGAACTCACGCCCTTTGGCATGTGAATCGACCACGCTAACCACCAGGCTTTCATTGCTACTAAGTGTGCGTGTTGGTAGTGATGGGGGATAAGACGACATTGTAAAGGTGAACAAAAGTGATTGGTAAAGGACTACGATAAACGACGTGATTAAGCACAGTTGAGTAGGTACACGCCCAATAGTGGGTTAAAGTTCATGATGAAGATAATTTGAGACATTCAACATTATTTTGAGATAGCGTAAAGTTAATGTAAAAGCGTTTCACAAACGTAATAGCTATTTAATTTCGCAATAATAATAATCCAAAAGCCCTCATTTTGTATGAAAATTCCTTTTGTTCCCCTTCTCTCATTATTCAAACTGTCTTTAAATATTTACCTTGCACTCTGCTGGCTAGAAATGTATTATGACTTTTAAATATACATTTGACACTTTTTCACATAAAACCCAAAGTCATTGTTTTCAATTAAAACACTTTATATTACATTGCACCTAACAGGGAACACAGACTCCGGCAGAGAGTTCTACGACCTCGCTGTTCGAATAAAAATGTGTAAATGAAACGTTTTTATACCTTGAAACACTTGAAGGTCAAACGGTTTGTAAAAGAAAACAAATATCGATATCTTAAATAGGTGGTACCTTCTAATTTTGCGTGCGTCAACCACATCACCACTTACTATCGGGCGAGTTAGTGGCTAAATGCTAACTTATACGTATCAAAAAGAATAAAACGTCTCATCTTGGCGAAGATGTCTAGCCCTAATAACACTTTTGGATCAAGTATATTTTCTCATCCGATATATAACACTTCAGAATGTGAAGAAATGTCTAAGCTGTCTGAAAACTTAGGACATTACTTTGCTACTTAACCATGTAGATCGTAGGTCCTACTTGCACCACAACATAATTATTTTACTAGTATATCTTTAGTTATACGTAGTCACTCCTACAACGAATCAGTTATTATTTTTCGTAGTGCGTTTCAGATCTGCATGACCTAATTCTACACTGCTCTACTATCGGACAGCCAGGAGCTTTAAAAAGTGACACCGCTTTATGGTTGATGTTCCAAAAGCTCGAACTAAGCGGTTTGACTCCACTTCATACGTACCGCTTGACATTGGAATCTGCTGCCCGAGTGGGTGTTCCCCAATGAATATAGTCTGGGTACCTTCAAGATGCGAATGCATCGGTTTCTTCTAGGCAAGCGTGCGTAGACCGCATCTTGGCTTAAAATCAGGCGGGATGGCGGAAAAAAAAGTAGAGAAAGTGAAATAAATCAGGCTAGAGATTATTCACGAACATAAATGATCTAAATGGTCTCAGATAAAGGTAATAATTCACAAAAACCGATATCCGTTGAAGCAAACATTTTACGATTGCGATATTCACGTCCAAACTTCCTCCAACATATTCACAAAACACTCCGATATTATAAATCGGATATTTTGAGCAACATAAAAGCCACGTACAGCAATGAAAGCTCGGGCCGGACACGCCCGCTTTATAACCGTGTGTTTATGAGTTCTACGTCATCTACACGCCGACCATAACTTTATAGTGACGTCATAAACTAGTGCGTCCAAGGGAAGTCAGAGACGTTAGGATCGTAATGTGCTAGTTGTTGACACTTTGACTGAGTCAAATAGATTTAACACTCACTAAGACAGTGCTTATAAATGTACTTATCATTTACCTAATACATTTTGTGGTGATATGTAATCTCTTTGTAAAACTATGTTACTATAGCAACTTCAGTTATTGACGTAGTCTGTCAGCACTCATTAGTTTATGCTGTATTTTGTCGATTAATGGCAGTGTAGTTAACCTCTATTTATGCTATCAATCCAGAGCTTTTTTGATACTGGATTAAAAAATGCAAGATTTCATAAAATGGCGCCCAAAGTGGGGCTGGCTAGTTAGCCCCATTTTGGGCGCCACGTTTTATTATATTTTAAAAGTAGTGAGCTGATCGAGGTTATCAAATGAGATAATGCATGTCTATGACCATTGCAGTGATGCACAGAACTTTGAGTAGCTATACAAAGTCCACGGGATCACTGCTTTGGCGCTAATTTATATATCGAATGTGTCATAGTAATGACTATAGCACATTCAATAAATAATAATTAGTATCAGCAGCCCTGTAACTTATCTAGGTACAAACACCTTCAAATTGGAACACGGTAATGTTCTCACACAACTACTAAGCGGCATAATATCTGGTACTGCGATGGTACCTACCTAGATGGTTAAATGGAAACGATTCTTAATAAATTTATTTTAAAATACGGATAATGATAAATATAATGTATCTAATTTTAGAGAGCACAATAGCTATTTAAACTTAAACTATTCCCTGGTATATAACTAAAGACATAAACCCAAGTTTATCGCAATATAGTAAACTATTTTCGAATGAAATCATAGATTCTGAGGTCGTTACGTCGACAAGTATCTACGTCTATTGTTGACTTGTGGACAATGCAGCTTCTGAATTGCCGATACAGCTTACTCAGAACTGTGAGAGCCGCTGCTACTTGTAGGTTTATGCAACAATAGCTGAATAGAATCTACAATAGTATGGGATGATAACGGCATATATTAATTTAATATATATGTTTCAAACTACTCGTAGTTACGTACAGGCTTTGTAGAACGTCTTTGAGGCAGTACATACGTATATCTATATCTACATATTATGTATCTGAATCAAAATGAAATGATGCTCGTTGGTCACTCAATCGAGACCAATGAGGACCAATATATCGAGAACAGCTGAACGAATTTGACTCATTGTTTTTTTCTTTAATTGCTAATGATACTTCGAATGAGGTTTATATTGATGCGAGGGCGAAGGCCGAGCGTAGCGCTTGGCCTTGGTTAAAAGTACCGGCGTAAGTATGTAGTTTTTTTTTAAACAAACTTTGTTTGTATGTATGATAGTTGTGTATTCGAGTTGTAATCGTTTAACAGTTTTAGATTTGGATTTGGAATTGAATTAGTTGTTACCTACCCTGAATTACTTACATTTTCCGGAATAAAAGCAGCATATTTATACTTTTATCCTGGAAAATGCAGTTGAAATCGAGTGTCACGTCTAGTTTATTTTTAAAGTATGTGTACGACAAAGATTAGAAAATAAAAGTACGTATAATGTTGCGTAGAAAATGCGTGACGATTCCTCAGTACTGCAATTTTTGCTTGGCATACATTTTGCACACAAATATGCCAGGGTCTTAAAAGTATCTGTGAGTGTGTAGTAGTTCTTATATCAAGCAATGCTTCGTAAAGTAGTGTTCATATCAAGCAATAATGTAGGTAAAAGGGGATTTTACCCATTTCATACGTAATCTCATATTCGCACAACCATTTTTAAACTGGTTTCATTTATATCTAAAGAAAAATATAATCCGAATGTTGAATGTATGTACTGTGTTACTTCAGGTCTATTGGCAGTTCTACATCTAAATATGATTCTCTAAAATTCGTTAATTTCGGTAAAATTTTACATAAGTATAGGTATAGACAAAATATATTACTATGCAATGAAATAGCAATTGCTATTTTATGCAATGATAGCTCAGTGGTTAGCGCGGTAGGTTCGCTTGCCGAAGGGCGTGGGTTCAAACCCCAACAATGAGCTTGAGCTGCCGGTGAAGGAAAACATCGTGAGGAAACCAAAGCATGGTGGTAGGGTACTTTAGTACTCGGCTGGCTAGCTACCACCCTCAAGTTGAAAATCTGCCGCCAAGCATCTAACGGTGTGTTCCGGCAGCCTCACTTGTTAGCCAGTTCCATTCCAGGCTAGGTGTGCTTTACCATCATCGACCACACTGTCACTTAACATCAGGTGAGCTGTGGTCAAACACCTAGCCTGTCAACCATTAAAAAATAAAAATAAAAATATTACTTATATTAGGTGTATGGATAGACGATAGCTATAATACTTACTAAACATGGATACCAGTTCAAACAAAAAAGTCAATGACCGCTCACCATAATTGACTACTTCTATCTGCTCTTAGAGACTAAGGAAAGAATATTGGCAAACTTAGTATATTGGATCAAATATTAAGTTAATAGTTTTCTTTCTAATATTTCTTGTACTAGTTTCAGAATTTTATATCTTGGATACATTCCCGAACACCCTCACAAACTACGTCGGTCGCCCAACATAACGTAACTGTAAACACTTCGAATAACATTAACCTGCTTCCGGGCTGTCGAATAAAATTAAACAAGATAAAATTTCCTAAACATTATCACCGTAATTTTGAAATTACCCCAGTAGGAGATAAAACTCCACAATACGTTTTTAACGTACGACGGTATAAAAATGCAAATGAGGCTAAACGTTACTAAAATTACGAATGGAAAAGTTTAACAGTACGAATTGGGGGACTAGAGCCAGGTGGAGGTAAAACAATGTGGTATAATTAAATTTTGGTCCCGGCATCTCTGATAATGCCCCCGTTATATCCAATTTCAAAGGTAAACAATACTGTAGAGCACGGCATTCGGCTACACAGGCTCCGTCTAGAGATCCTGTCTTATAATAGAAGCATCTTATGTATATCGATAATGGTAAAAGGCCAAGTAAACAGCAATGTTAATTTCAGTAAAAGATGGGCAAACAATTTATTGTTATCGTTTCATTAGTTTATATTTGGAGTAACGGTGGAAATGGGGAAGCTGAATTATTTCGAGTAGTTAAATAAATATACTGTTTTACTTGCGAACACCCTCCAGTTACGAGGGACGATACAAGTTGAATAAATAAATATTGGAAGATATTTCATACAATGCCATCTACTAAGCAAAGCTAAAAATATGAGAACAATACAAGATTTTTCATAAGTCGGAACAGTCTCTCCATGAATTGTTTGTGCAGCTTACTAGAAGTGGTACACTGGTGCACATTTCCCGAGTCCGTGACTCATCAAATTTCACTCGAGACAAATGTTATGTGTTTGGATATTTTTTTTCGACCCCAGCAGTTTTTCCGTACCATTTAAATATAATATTAAATAGAACCAATTTCATAGTATTTTTTGCGCGATTAAGATAAACATAATTGATTATGTTTTAAAATCGCGAACATTGAAAATTAGACCTAGACGTTTAATACCACCATAATTTACAACATTTTTGTAAATAATTTTTAAATTTAAATGATTGTTTGGTGGGATTATTGATAGATGCTATATGTATATACACTTTCATGTCGCCTTACAAAATCGAACGCGCGGTCAGAGCATGTTGTTTATGTAATTGTTGACAGTACATACTGCGTAATGAATTAAGGGTACCAAGACAAACGTATTAGGTTGACTCCGACTATAATTTCGGCTACATCCGGTGGCCTTCTTTAGGGAGACAACTTTGTACCTCTTTTATAGTCGGAGTATCCGATATAATTAAACGTGAGTAATCCCGTATAATTAAAATAAAAATGTGTCAAAATCGCGTCAGTAAAGTCAGTAAAATATTTTTTTTGTGGTATAAATTTGTATAATTCAATAGTGTTACAACATCTTCCGTCTGTTCTTAGTCAGTGACGTATTTTCATTTTTGGTAGCCTGGAGTAGATCGCTTTTAGCGATAAGGCCATCACTTGTGACACAAGCTCATAAAGTTATTTTCTGTACATTTTTCTATTCTGTGCACAGTAAATAATTTATATTTTATCCACCTTTAATTAATGTAGCGGTCTCAAAAGAATAATAATTATGTATTATACTACATACTTGCATTTTACAATGCTTATTATATTTAAAGTCGAAAATCATTATTCGAGATAAAACGTATTAGAAAGATAAAACGCGCTGACTTGTAAACAGTTCAAATAACTTGTTGGAGCATTGGATTGCACAACGTACAAATGGTGTACCATTAGCGCATTCTGAGAAACGGTGGCGTAGAAAGAAGTAATTTTTCAAGATACCGTGCACGAGAAAAAGATTTACGACTAATGGTTGTTTGTCAGGAGTCACGCTGTAATGCTTACGGATCCTTGAAATAGAATACGACTTACGGAGATACATAAACTGAGAGCATATTTGCAATAGACATCTTAGCCACACAACTAATCAACTCGTCATACGATCTCGCCAGGATATCAGATCATAAGGTCCTAGCAGATAAATTGTTTGTGATGCAGCAGAAATTACGATACCCCCTGATTTTGTCTGACTTCGTACAACATTTCTGATTACATTGTGTGATTTGTGCCTAAACTAAAATGCGTAAAACTAATTTGCATTGTAAAAAAGTCAGATAAAGAGTTTTGTTGTCAGGTAAGTACAAATAGTTATTTATGACATGGGTGGATTTGCTTCTAGCTCAGTGCTTTTTGATGGCTTTAACATGAATACGTCTTTAAATTTGCTTTTTTTTTTTTAATGGTTGACAGGCTTGGTGTTTGACCACAGAAGCTACGTAAGCGTCTAGCATGGCAATTTGCGAAAAAACTGTCGAGTTTTCGTTACTAAAACTTATAAAAGATAAGTGCCTCTTTCGGGCGTAAAACTAACGTACATTTTTCATACGTTTCGATACAGTTAGGGGTGTGATGTGAAGGTTCACATCAAAATTATAATATACTGTTTTTGTGTATATATTATTTTTGTTATTCAACCTTTCAACACTATTTTTTATACATTTTTTTTTTAATGCTGTTATCATGCGATCAGCCTTTGCAGCTATGAGCAGATGTGGTGTAGGATAATGGTCGGGTACAGATATATCCCATCAGAAATATCTTCCAGCTGTTACGATGGCTAAGTTAGAGCTGCCGAGTTCTAAGATCCTGCGTCTCTTCAGTCGATTTAGGCAGTCCGGTAATGTGAGCTGGTTAGGATGCTTTTCCAGTCTGATTTTATATTTATCTGCACCCGCTTTAATTTCCTCCTTTACGGTCGGGATGCATAATTGTTCGTGTAATTCAGAGTTTCTTATAAACCAGGGTGCATTACTAATTTGTTTCAGTATGTAGTTTTGAGCCCTCTGTATTTTGTGTACATTAGAATTACAGGTGGCTCCCCATAATTGTATCCCATAAGTCCATACTGGTTTTATAATGGTCTTGTAGATATGTAACTTGTTGTTTTTTATAAATAGGACATTTACAAAAAAATAAAAGTATTTATGTATTCTATCAGTTATCTGACTTCCATCGCACAAGCTCTGCTTAGTTTGGGACCAGATGGCGCTGTGTGTATTAAAAAAAAAAAAAAAAAAAAAATTGATACAAAAAAATGTTGAATGTTGTTATTTCATTTATTTCCAAATTGTTTTATTATTATCAATTATTATTTAATTAATAATGGTCTATGGAATGATTTTAATGTGTGTTATGGTATGTATATTATGTATATTGCATGTAAAATAATTTTACCAATAAATTTTGAATTTGAATATTTTTGTCGCCTGACGCTCTCATTTATATCGACATAAGAACGACGGGGACAGAAACAGTAACGCACGATCTCAATGTCCAGATACTTGCAGCACGCGCTAGAATGCGGGATCAAATATCTACCAAACGTCTAATCCGTCCATCATGGGCCCTCTCTATCTTCCCAAGAATCCTTTTTAGAGTAGCACGTTCTAGCTTCCATATCGTGGCGATAAGAATACGTGACAGGCACTGATGTTAACTTAGCTACTTTATAGCTAGATCTAGCTAGTTTTGCATCACCGCCAGCTACGTTTTCTAGCTATTTTTTAACACAGTGACTTTATTATTTTTAGTTAGAAAATAAACTGAAGCTGTTAATGACTGAATGAGTCAGGTTACACTGATTTTCATACGACTGTGTTATTGACTTCAGCAAATTGGGTCGGTGTACATTTAATGTTGTAGCTTGCTTAGTTGTTAGCGTGGTCGGATTACACGCTAGAGGGCGTGGGTTCAAATCCTTACAATGAGTTTGAGTTGCTGGTAAAGGAAAACATCGTGAGAAAACTATAGCATAATAGGGTACTAGCACTCAGCTGGATAGCTACCCCCCTCAAGTTGAAAATCTACCGTCAAGCACCAAAAAGTGTGTTCAATTGTTCATACAGCCTTACTTGAGAGCCATTTTCATTCCATGTGTTTATCATCTTATAGCACCCCGTCACTTTAAATCACATAACCTGTAGCATCTAGCATATCGCCAGTTAAAAAAATCTACTCCAAATTATTTATATAAGTTATAAACAATAACAAATACAACTATTTTTTATGTAGTGTAAGTTATAGTGTAGTGTAAGTTATCCATTACGAATTTTTTTTTTTTAATGTAAATATAATGAAACTTACGAAGCGCTCTCCTGATTGTAAGAGATAATGCCTGTCCATGAACATTGCATCGATACACAGACATAAACTTTAAGTAGAAAAACTCGACTCTGAGACTTTCCATAGTTACTCAACATCCCTGTAATTTCCCTGCTGCAATGGCTGCAATGGCGTTTCATTCCGTTTGGCTTTGCCGTAGTCAGATTAAAAAGTTTTTACAATCTCTTTAGTCTTATTACTATATTTACTTCTTTTACGCAAGAAAACTGCAACATTCAAGTTGTAAACATTTGACCCATTTTAAAACTCTTAACGCTACTTTTATCGAGATGTTCGGGTTATGCACATTCCATGTAGTGCATCTGTGTCGCTAACACCCCAGTGTGTACACAGCTTTATAGTTAAGAACTGCTAGTAAAGTTTGTTATGTGCCAACATGTTACTTAGTATTTTGTAACCACAGATTATAAAAATAAGTAGAGATATAATGTTACATAGAAATTGGGTGAATCTTGGTCCTATAATTTAAAAACGAAGAAAGTGCTTTTTGTTTATTAGAAAAAAGCTTGCGTTTGACGCCTGATGTTAAGCGATGATGCGGTCTACGATGGAGCACGTTTGCCTAGAAGAAACCGATTTACTCGCGACTTCAGCCCTGTTGGTTCATTGGTAATATGTTTGCTTCAACAGCTGAAAGGCGTGGGTTCGGTTCTCACTCAGGGCAAACATTTTGTGGTAAACAGAATAGATATTTGTTATGTGTCTGATTGTACTGTATGTATTTACAAAAAAAAACTATTTCAGTATTCTATTAGTTATCTGACTTCCGTGGCCTTTTTTAAGGAGTCTAATCATAGTACAACGTGTACGCGGCTTCATCTTGGTTCACAATACGGGCCGCTAAGGCCGCGGGCGCGGGTGTGGGAGGGAATAGAGTGCTGAGGTGCTAAACTACATCAGTTTCCATAAGTAAAATATTGAAAAGTACCACAAATGTATTTCTTCTTAAAAGAAATCCATCAATGTTTACTTCATCTTCCCTCAAGAGATGGCAGAATTTTTACAGTTGTTGTCTAATTCCTAGCTATGTATAATGTAAGAAAAATTGAGTAAAAGTTAGAGTTAGTCAAATGTTTAGAGGAGGTGAGGTGACCAGAATGCTGGCATCTACTTTGGTCAAAAGCTTAGCATTGCCATACAGCGTGGCAATGCTGCCAGCATTCTGGCCACATATCCCTCCTCTGACGGACTTTTAGATTACATTTTTGTACAAAAATAGTATATAGTAAATTTTTATAATCTAAGAGTTTACATAAACATTTTTATTTTCATATAAAATATGTAATATATTATGTATGTAAAAATTGTTTCTTAGAATACTGCCTATGAATACAAGCTTACTTTAATATTTACCTCAATTAAAAGTTTAATTTAAAACAATGGTTCTTAAATTAATTAAATAAACTTCGTGCCACACGGTGCCTTGTCTGACAATACGAAATGCAAGTTGCAACAATTTAATCTCAGCGAGATTAAAGGATTACTTGGCAACGGACAAACTCGCTCCGTTTTTGGACTTTTGAAAGACAAACCAGAGTGAAGTGTCGTAAATTCATTTTAATTTTCCTTCTCAGAACTAAAAATTTATACAAATGTACCTATAGGGGCTTTGCTTATTGATTACAAAAACATCCTCGCTGTGCGTATGAAGATGTATGGATAGATAGATAGATAGAGATATGGATCTATGTGTGGATGGCGGTTATAAGGCCTAGTCTTTCTAGCCGTCCGGTAATAGAAAGGGGCAGGCGGAACCAAATTATGCAATTCCATTGCACACTCTTCGAAATGTAGTTTATTTCGGTTACAACAGTGATGAGGATTCAAATTAAAATTTAACTAACTGGACGACAATTTAAAAATCTTATCCAAAACATAAATTTGACTTTGAAATGTAAATCTAAAATAACCACAAGTCTTTATATCCTCTTCTC
The DNA here is from genome assembly GCA_905404145.2 of Biston betularia. NCBI lineage: Eukaryota > Metazoa > Arthropoda > Insecta > Lepidoptera > Geometridae > Biston > Biston betularia. Next base: position 7,616,805 of record FR989877.1, read on the forward strand.
GCTGCAGTAACCACTTGCAGTGTTTCGCCTCTACACGAGGCATCCTCAGAACGTGTTGACTCTTCGATCCCTTGGCCGAGACTGTTAAAATAATCTCGCTTATTTACAAAAGTTTAAAGATGTTTCAAAATTAATAGTATGATTATTATAAGTAAATACTTGTTTAAATTTTTGTTTTTCACTATTAATTACGTATTATTCACGAGCATATTATTTTTCTTAAAAATCTAAAAAAAAACTAAACGTACTGAAAACTTACTAAAAATAAAAAGCAAACATCGCTTGAAATTATTTTTTAAAATTTTCAAGCGACTTACCGTAAGTATGTGAAGTAAGCCACAAAGGCATTGCAAAATTGTTAAGCTTTTAAATTCCTTGTAATTTCACCGTAAATCTACTTCACTAGAACTCGTTTGACGTATCAAAATACCAATAGTTAGTTGCAATTTCTTTTCCGCTTGCAACACGACTGGTTTCAAGGCACACAGAGCACGTTCCAAAGATGTGAATTTTATTTCACGCATCCGATACCGATACGAGAATTGAAAAAGACATCTCACCGCATCCAGGTCGAACTGAATGTGGTTTAAATTTTTATTTTTCTCGTTTATGTGCGCGTCTTCGAGGATACTTTCCCGTATCTCTCATTTCATCGCGTTAAGACACAATGTAGCTTTGAAATAAGGTAGTGTTGTTAGGAAAAGATTTTGAAAAAATACATAGTTATTTAATGTTTTAAAGTATGGAGCACCAAAGCAGCTATACCCTGGACTTTTTGTTACGAATGCCACTGCGATGGTAATGAGCGTTATTTTTTACCACCGAACGAGCGTTTCGTTCGTGTCATTACTATTACATTAAAACAATATATATTTCAGTAGAACGAACCAAAATAAACAATTTTTATATGCTGTTGGTTTTGAGCTTGCGGTTTAGTAAGTTAAGAGGAAAAACCAGCTACTTATATACATCCATATATACATGTATACCTATAGTCAGGGGCCAGCAAACTTATTCTATAAAATAGTTAAATCTTTATTTGAGATCACAGGGTTGTGCCAGTTGTAACAGTTGTTTCTTATGTAAAAGTAATAAGACGAACGAGACGATACCCTGATGGTAAGAGATAATGCATGCCCATTATTGTATCGATATACAGAACTAAGAAAAATAAAACATCGTCTAAAACGTCGCTGCTTTGGCACTCATTATTTTGAAACATTCAATAGTTAGTTTTAACAGCCCTGTAGTACCTACCTAGACGAAGTCGTGCTAAGAAGATATTATAACCCCAAGTAAAGTTAGATATGTGTTTAGAATTAAAATCCTTCAAGGATGTTTAATATAAAAATGGAACTATTTACTCAAGTAAAAATTAAAAGAGGTAAACGAAACCATATTTTCTAATTCCCATCCAGAACTGTTGACTCAGCCGATCTAATATCGCTGGAATTGACCACGGAACGCCAACTAATTTAATTGGAATGCGTAAAGTATGCTTCCAATGGTTCTATTTTGAACGGAATACGGTATATCGGCGGGATGAACTCTGTCGTACAGAGAAAATATCAGTGACCACAAAAACAAGTTGAAACATCAATCATTACTGTTAGCTTTATTTATCAGTTCTGTGTCAGTTAATTGTTCAGGATGATAATTTAAAGTGGTAACCATAAGTCGTAAACGTTTTGTAAGACGCCCTGAGACTTGATGTAAATTGTAAATTTTGTTTTTCACTTTGCTTTCTAACGCTCCCTTTTTAACCATACACAAAAATAAATAAACATAGGAGGACAGTTCAAACAGCGCCATCTAGCCTAAAAATAAGCAAAGCTATACTATGGGAACAAGACAGCTGGCTTAAACACTTTTTTTTGCAAATACATATACCTACATGTAGAACTGTAGGTATATGTATTTGCAGAAATGTTTGTTTATTAGTCTATGTCTGGGATATAGACTAAAAAACAAACATTTATCGTAACATAAATGTTTGTCCCGGTGGGAATCGAACACGCCTTTCAGCGCTCGAAGCAGAACTTTACCAAATGAGTTAACAGGGCAGTCAATATAAAATTAACTAACAAATAAACATCCGAGGATACTCTGCAAGTTAATAATACATAGAGAGCGTGAAGCCAAGGGAATAGGAAGTGGTGCGCACTAAATTAAGAGAGCACAAGCGGCGAAATTAAAATCTGCGGTTACATTCAGGACCGTTGCCAGCACTAATAAACTCATATGAATAAGCTTTAGAACTGGAAATAAGTATTTTCCATGTAGAATTACTGAAAATGAATATATTGCACACGCCAGTTCCGCTGATGGAGTGCTTTGTAAAAATAAATTCCAATTAGGTTCCCGAGAAAATCGGTAATGATGAAATTGTAGGATTTTTGTGTTATTTCCTAATGAGAAAAGCTATATTTTGTGTGAAGTGTTTAACATGTTTTCAAATTAATACGCAGGAAAAGAGAACATGAAAAAAAATACTAAGTTGTTAATGTTTAATAGACCCTTTATTAAAGATAAACTATTTATCATCCTCACCAAAGATTTAAAATTTAGTAGAAACAATGAAACATGTTAGATTTCATTAATCACTTAAAAAAAATACTAAGCCTCTTAGCTACTAGATTACAAAATCGATAATAGAAAAATCCAATAGCTTTTCTCATACGAAAACAACACAAAAATCCTACAATCTCATCATTACCGATTTTCTCGGAAACCTACTTGGAATTTATTTTCACACACGGAAGGGCGTGGGTTCAAACCATTGAGCTTGAGCTGCCGGTGAAGGAAACCATCATGAGGAAACCATAGCATGGTGGTAGGGTATTTTCTAGGACTATGCTATAGGCTAGCTATCACCCTCAAGTTTAAAATCTGCCGCCAAGCATCTAATGGTGTGTTCCGGCATCCTCACTTTAAAGCCACTCCAGGCTAGGTGTGCTTTACCATCTTCAACCACACTGTCACTTAATATCAGGTGAGTTGTGGTAATACAACTAGCTTGTCAAAAATAAAAAAGTATCGTATAATTTTATTGTTTGGATCTAGGTATAATTCAAGTACTTTACACAACATATTGTTTAGTTAAAAGTGTGAGCCTGGATAAGCTGTTCCTAAAAATAGTTTACCTGTCTCCCTCGTGATAATTTCCACGCAATTTGACATTAGTTAACGGACAGGTGCATCCTTTGTACTAAATAATTCAATAGCATGCATAAAACTAAGATCAAATAAAAATCAAAACAAAAACTCTAGAAGGTAGATTACTAACAATATACATAGAAGTTAGAAGATATTTTACTTGGTGGTAGATTTCCTTTGCAGTAAGTCGTCTAGGTACGTTCAACCGCAGTGTGTAAACATTACTGTGTTCCGGGTTGAAGGGTACTGCAGCTAGCATTACTGGGCTGTTGAGACTAACCATCGAAAGTTGCAAAGTAATGAGCGCCAAAACAGCGCGCCCCGAATTTTGTTTTGCAACTCTGCTTTTTGTTTTGCTCTTTTGCAAGTTCTGTGTGTTGATGATAATATGGTCATGGACATGCGTTATCTCTTACCATCAGGAGAGCGGATCGTTCGTAAACTTCTAAGGAAATTTACCACCAAGTAATTTTACTACATTTACACACATAATTCAGCACATTCGTAATAAAAAAAGTTTTCAGTTGACGATGACGGCGACGTAGTTTTTCGACGTTCACGTGTACTTTAACTCATGTCTTGTTAGGATCGTTTGTATTTAAATTATTATTTGACACATTCCAATGTAACAGCATGGTCCAACAGTGGCTCGTTTCTCAGTCAAACAAAGACGTCGTCACAAAGTTGCAACAATGCACATAAAGGCAATTCCGAACTGTTGGTCCGCTACAATAAAACGAACCCAGATGGGTCATTCGAGATAAGTTCTCAATATCGCTTGATGGCTTTAGATGTTAACTTTGTGATTGTTTTGAATTCGGAATACTGAAGATTTTAGTTCAATACTACGACAAAAAAAGTTTTTTTTTGTATCTAATTCTTAAAGAACGCGTCAAAGTTATGTCGTTGCATTATATCACTAACCAAAAGTTATGCAATGAAACATAACTTACGTGTTGCTTCTAAAACTCCACCAAAACGTGTAGTCACCAAAGTCACCATTTCTTTATTACGCCATGACTCAAGTTCGACCTTGACTTACGTTGATAGGCTATGACTTGGACTTATTTTACTTGATTTATCACAAAGTACTTGAAAATATCGAAATATTTGACACTGGCAAATGCGCAATTTATTATTCTTAAGTCATCATTATCGTTAATGAACACAAAATGTCTCATATTACGATAAACGTAGATCATAAAATTGTATGATTTTAAGCTATAATATATAAAATGACTTACCAATTTTATCGTATTGAATGGCTGTACTCGCATTTTCGAACCACGCTCGTTTGTATTAAAAATGTGCCATAAAGATTTCGGGCACCCGCAATTTTTCCCGTAAAATATCGAGGGATGAACATTCCATGCATAAATCCGGGGAGAACATTTCCTGCCCATAAGACAGAGGCATCGAAAGAATAGCTGGTATTTTTATTTAATGGTTGTTTACTCATGTCAAAGTTGTACTCTGTTTGTTTCCTTGAAGAAAGCCACCGAACGTGGTCGAAAATAGTCGAAGTATCCTACTATCTAATCATAATACATAAGTAATCAAAAATGTGTCAAATCAGTTTCCATAGCAAAATATCAAAGGTACGAACGTCAAACTCTCTTGAAGTTTACCTTCTGGTATTAGAATTTCACATCGTTTGCCAAAGAAGCGGGAACCGCCGACAAAACATTCGCTTATCGACTGCCTTAAATCTCTCTCGGTGAGTTGAACACGGCATGAAATTTATTGTTCTCATTGGTTTGCGATTCGGCCGCTTGGTAGACGACGGCCGTGAAATCGTCTCACGTGTGAATTTTCTGGATTAGCTTTGCGCACACTTCATACAACTAAAAATTTTAGTGGCGACGTCGAGTTCGCAAAGTTGCTCTGTAAAGAAATTCGGGAGCTGGTTTTTACTCCAAATCCAAACCAAATATCACGACTGAACACAATAGTGTGACGACTTGCTGTTATTCTTCTTTGTTTATGCATAGTGGGCATTTTTGCATTTTCTTGTATTAAGTATTTTCATACATTCAAGTGTTTCATGATTTAAGGAATTTATATTTAATTAATTTGGATAAAATAAGTCTGTCACAAACAGTAAGTCAGCATCAAGTCCGGTCATGCTATGAAAGTAGGAACGTTACTAGAAGCTTTGACAAAGCTTTGGAAGCAACACAAAAAGACACGTTACAGCACATTATGTCGCTTTATTAAACTCAGCAATTTATTAATAAAACTACTATTTTTATACATAAACACTTGACATAAAGACTCGATGAAAACAGAATTGTAAAATAATATCAAGGTGTGACATGATTTTTAGTAGGAAGTCATTTAGATGTCTATCACTACAGTATCAGTTATTTTGATACCAAGCAGTAGTAAGTAAACATTACTATGTTCCCGTTTGAAGAGCACTGCAGCTAGCAAAACTACAGGACTATTGAAACTAACCATTGCATGTCTCAGGGTAATGAGTTCCAAAGCAGCAATGCCCTGGACTTGGTTTTGTTACACAAAGAAGAAAAGAGAAGAAAAGCGGCTCTTTCGTCTCATTACATTAACATAAAAGTCAAATGTTCGCCTATTCTACACAGTGCCTTCTAACATTTATATCGTTATCTCTTTTAACAAAGCCAAAAGAAGCAATGACGAGAGAGACTTCTACAGATTTTTACTACTTAATTACTTTATCAAACAAGCCGCGTATAATGATACAAACATAGATAAATTTCATCGCCGGGGCGTCCACAGCACGTTGGATCTTCGCAGTAAAGTAATAAAAAGAAAGACCAACTAGTAACGCCGTCGCATCGGCTCGTCAAGTCGGAGAGGTCGGTATACATTCTGGGGCCCGCGGTCTACAATCGCGTACCCGCTTCCATTCGGGATGCACCTTCCATCGCGTGCTTCAGAAGCAAACTAAGATCTTGGCTTCAAGAGACCTTATTCTATGACTTTGACGATTATTTAAAACTAAGAGATTATTGAATTACTAGTAAGTAATTATAATATTTTTGTTTTTTATGGACATTTAATTATATTGACATAATTATTTTATATGTGACATATTACTTTATTAACATGTTCATTGTTTTGACATATGTAATGATTTTGATAATAGTTTTTAAATATGAATGGAAAAATGACCTGTAACTTTGGTGTTATTAATAAATGATTTGTATTTGTAATGTATCATGCATCAGAAAATACCTACTAATAGGCTTGCAGACTTACAGAAAGTATCAAGTATGCGGGAATTGTTTCATATGAATTTTCTGGCTAATATTTTAGCACAAGTGGGAAACAGTGTTTTAGCTGTCAACAGCTTACGAGCGAGGAAATGTTTTTCCGTGCCGTTTCCTTCTTTAGAATAGTCTACATCTGAGTCTTGCTTTTAAGTATATCCCTCAATTTGAATCAAATAATGGATAGTTTTTTAGGTAAATAAACATATCTTTGAACCAAGTAATGAATAGTTTTTAGGTAAATAAACATATCTTTTTGTAAATAAACATGTGTAGGTCCATGACCATTGCAGCAATACACATAACTTTGAGTGACAAAACAAAGTCTGGGGCAACGCTGCTTAGGCGCGCATTACTTTGAGACTTTCGATGGTTAACCCCCAACAGCCCGGTAATTTCGCTAGCTGCAGTACCTAAACCGGAACACAGTAATGTGTACACACTACTACTTAACGGCAGAATATCTGGTACTGCGATGGTATCTACCTAGACGACTTCCTGCTAATGAAATCTACCACCAAGTTACTAATATACTCGTACTTCTGTACGAGTATTATGTAATATGAACATCTACGTGAAAAATCGAACCTACGCCTTACAGCAACAAGGCAGTCAAATTAATAAAGTGTCTTTTTTTTTAAATAAAATAGATACCAACTCACAAATTACTTCAATAAAGTTAATGTCAACTAGGTTCTATACCAAGTTAGAATACATTTAAAACTATGAAATGGGGATACTTCGTAACTAAACTTCGCTGAAAGTTTCAACTTAGTTTATGTGTAGTCTGCACTAACTCTGGTTAACAATTTTCCAGTTTTTCTACGTTTGACTTAGAGGAAAATATTTTTTTTGTCAGTAGTATTCAGTCATCATCTACCGTTTCCTACCTACTGTTCAGTATATTATGTATCTACTTCTGGAGGAAGTGATTTTACTGATGACAGGGTGACACACAGATGACTATAGACCGACGTCAAGTGACGGTGTGGTCGAAGACGGAAACACTTAGCCTGGAATGGGAAGCCGCCTCTAAAGGATGCTACCGAAACATACCATTAAGTGCTTCCCGTCAGAATTTCAGTTTGAGAATGGTAGCAAGCTATAATAGGTACTATTCAAATATGTTTATATCAGACTTAAGGCGAAATGTGTCTCACATTGCACAGGTTCTGAGGGGGTGAAGCAGACGCAGAACGCCGGGCGGCGTAGGGGGTCTAGCCTTAGCCACTCGCGCGCGCGTGCTAGATAGTATTCTATGTAGTGGCAAGTGCCGATGCTGATTTATAATATCAAAGTAGGCTGCGTTAGTTATTACCTTTTTTTTATGGTCGACAGGCTAGGTGTTTGACCACTTTCCAATTCCCAATGCCCACTTCCCACTTATCAATTCCAACTTCCCACTTCCCAAGTCCCACTTAGCACTTCTCAATTCCCAATGCCCACTTTCCAATTCCCAATTTCCACTTCCCAACTTCCACTTCCCACTTCGCGATTCTCGATTCCCACTTCCCACTTCCCACTTCCCACTTCCCATTTCCCACTTCCGACTTCCCACTTCCCACTTCCCACTTCCCACTTCCCACTTCCCACTTCCCACTTCCCACTTCCCACTTTTCCATTAACAATTCCCACGTTCCAATTCTCAATTCCCATTTCCCACTTTCCACTTCCCACTTTACAATTCCCACTTTCCAATTCCCGATTCCCAATTCCCAATGCCCACTTTCCAATTCCCACTTCCCACATCCCCCTTTCCAATGCCCAATGCCCACTTTCCAATTTCCACTTCCCACTTCCCACTTCCTACTTTTCCATTAACAATTCCCACTTTCCAATTCCCAACTCTCACTTCCTACTTTTCAATTTCCACTTCCCACTTCCCACTTCCCACATTTCCAATTCTCAATTCCCACTTCCCACTTCCCACTTCCCACTTCCCACTTCCCACTTCCCAATTCTCAATTCCCACTTCCCACTTCCCACTTCCCACTTCCCACTTTCCAATGCCCACTTCCCAATGCCCACTTCCCACTTCCCAAGTCCCAATGCCCACTGCCCACTTTACAATTCCCAATTCCCACTTCCCAAGTCCCACTTCCCAATGCCCTATTCCCACTTCCCAATGCCCACTTTGCAACTTCCAATGCATACTGCCCACTTTTCAATGCCCACTTCCCACTTCTCAACTCCCAATTCCCACTTCCCACTTTCCAATTCCCAATGCCCATTTCCCACTTCCCAATGCCCACTTACCACTTCCCAACTCCCAATGCCCACTGCCCACTTTCCAATTTCCACTTCCCAAGTCCCACTTCCCACCTCCCACTTCCCACTTCCCACTTCCCACTTCCCACTTCCCACTTCCCACTTCCCACTTCCCACTTCCCACTTTTAAAATTTCCACTTCCCAAGTCCCACTTCCCACTTCCCACTTCCCAATTCCCACTTTCCAATTCCCAACTCCCACTTCCTACTTTTCAATTTCCGCTTCTCACTTCCCACATTTCCAATTCTCAATTCCCATTTCCCACTTCCCACTTCCCACTTCCCACTTCCCACTTCCCACTTCCCACTTCCCAATTCCCACATTTCCAATTCTCAATTCCCATTTCCCACTTTCTACTTCCCATTTCGCAATTCCCAATTCCCACTTCCCAATTCCCAATTCCTAAAGCCCAATGCCCAATGCCCACTTTCCAATTTCCACTTCCCACTTCCCACTTTCCACTTTCCACTTCCCACTTCCCACTTCCCACTTCCCACTTCCCACGTTACAATTCTCAATTCCCATTTCCCACTTTCCACTTCCCACTTTACAATTCCCACTTCCCAATTCCCGATTCCCAATTCCCAATGCCCACTTCCCAATGCCCACTTACCACTTCCCAACTCCCAATGCCCACTGCCCACTTTCCAATTTCCACTTCCCAAGTCCCACTTCCCACTTCCCACCTCCCACTTCCCACTTCCCACTTCCCACTTCCCACTTCCCACTTCCCACTTCCCACTTCCCACTTCCCACTTCCCACTTCCCACTTCCCACTTTTAAAATTTCCACTTCCCAAGTCCCACTTCCCACTTCCCACTTCCCAATTCCCACTTTCCAATTCCCAACTCCCACTTCCTACTTTTCAATTTCCGCTTCTCACTTCCCACATTTCCAATTCTCAATTCCCATTTCCCACTTCCCACTTCCCACTTCCCACTTCCCACTTCCCAATTCCCACATTTCCAATTCTCAATTCCCATTTCCCACTTTCTACTTCCCATTTCGCAATTCCCAATTCCCACTTCCCAATTCCCAATTCCAAAAGCCCAATGCCCAATGCCCACTTCCCACTTTCCAATTCCCAATGCCCACTTTCCAATTTCCACTTCCCACTTCCCACTTCCCACTTTCCACTTCCCACTTCCCACTTCCCACGTTACAATTCTCAATTCCCATTTCCCACTTTCCACTTCCCACTTTACAATTCCCACTTCCCACTTCCCACTTCCCACTTTCCAATGTCCACTTCCCAATGCCCACTTCCCACTTTCCAAGTCCCAATGCCCACTTTCCAATTTCCACTTCCCACTTCCCACTTTCCACTTCCCACTTCCCACTTCCCACTTCCCACGTTACAATTCTCAATTCCCATTTCCCACTTTCTACTTCCCATTTCGCAATTCCCAATTCCCACTTCCCAATTCCCAATTCCAAAAGCCCAATGCCCAATGCCCACTTCCCACTTTCCAATTCCCAATGCCCACTTTCCAATTTCCACTTCCCACTTCCCACTTCCCACTTTCCACTTCCCACTTCCCACTTCCCACGTTACAATTCTCAATTCCCATTTCCCACTTCCCACTTCTCACTTCCCACTTCCCACGTTACAATTCTCAATTCCCATTTCCCACTTTCCACTTCCCACTTTACAATTCCCACTTCCCAATTCCCGATTCCCAATTCCCAATGCCCACTTTCCAATTCCCACTTCCCACATCCCCCTTTCCAATGCCCAATGCCCACTTTCCAATTTCCACTTCCCACTTCCCACTTCCCACTTCCCACTTCCCACTTCCCACTTCCCACTTCCCACTTCCCACTTTTCCATTAACAATTCCCACTTTCCAATTCCCAACTCCCACTTCCTACTTTTCAATTTCCACTTCCCACTTCCCACATTTCCAATTCTCAATTCCCATTCCCCACTTCCCACTTCCCACTTATCAATTCCAACTTCCCACTTCCCAAGTCCCACTTAGCACTTCTCAATTCCCAATGCCCACTTTCCAATTCCCACTTCCCACTTCCCACTTCCCACTTCCCACTTCCCACTTCCCACTTCCCACTTCCCACTTCCCACTTCCCACGTCCCACTTCCCACTTCCCACTTCCCACTTCCCACTTTCCAATGTCCACTTCCCAATGCCCACTTCCCACTTTCCAAGTCCCAATGCCCACTGCCCACTTTACAATTCCCAATTCCCACTTCCCAAGTCCCACTTCCCACTTTCCAATTCCCAATGCCCACTTCACACTTTCCAATTCCCAATGCCCATTGTTCACTTTCCGATTCCCACTTCCCACTTTCCATGTCTCACTTCTCACTTCTCAATTCCCAATGCCCACTACCCAACTTCCCACCTCCCACTTCCCACTTCCCACTTCCCACTTCCCACTTCCCACTTCCCACTTCCCACTTTTAAAATTTCCACTTCCCAAGTCCCACTTCCCACTTCCCACTTCCCAATTCCCACTTTCCAATTCCCAACTCCCACTTCCTACTTTTCAATTTCCGCTTCTCACTTCCCACATTTCCAATTCTCAATTCCCATTTCCCACTTCCCACTTCCCACTTCCCACTTCCCACTTCCCAATTCCCACATTTCCAATTCTCAATTCCCATTTCCCACTTTCTACTTCCCATTTCGCAATTCCCAATTCCCACTTCCCAATTCCCAATTCCTAAAGCCCAATGCCCAATGCCCACTTCCCACTTTCCAATTCCCAATGCCCACTTTCCAATTTCCACTTCCCACTTCCCACTTTCCACTTCCCACTTCCCACTTCCCACTTCCCACGTTACAATTCTCAATTCCCATTTCCCACTTTCCACTTCCCACTTTACAATTCCCACTTCCCAATTCCCGATTCCCAATTCCCAATGCCCACTTTCCAATTCCCACTTCCCACATCCCCCTTTCCAATGCCCAATGCCCACTTTCCAATTTCCACTTCCCACTTCCCACTTCCCACTTCCCACTTCCCACTTTTCCATTAACAATTCCCACTTTCCAATTCCCAACTCCCACTTCCTACTTTTCAATTTCCACTTCCCACTTCCCACTTCCCACATTTCCAATTCTTAATTCCCATTCCCCACTTCCCAAGTCCCACTTAGCACTTCTCAATTCCCAATGCCCACTTTCCAATTCCCACTTCCCACTTCCCACTTCCCACTTCCCACTTCCCACTTCCCACTTCCCACGTCCCACTTCCCACTTCCCACTTCCCACTTCCCACTTCCCACTTTCCAATGTCCACTTCCCAATGCCCACTTCCCACTTTCCAAGTCCCAATGCCCACTGCCCACTTTACAATTCCCAATTCCCACTTCCCAAGTCCCACTTCCCACTTTCCAATTCCCAATGCCCACTTCACACTTTCCAATTCCCAATGCTCATTGCCCACTTTCCGATTCCCACTTCCCACTTTCCATGTCTCACTTCTCACTTCTCAATTCCCAATGCCCACTACCCAACTTCCCAACATCCACTTCCCACTTCCCACTTCCTCCATCATACCCCACTTCCTAATTTCCAAATCACACTTCTCAATTCCCACTTCCCACTTTCCACTTCCCACTTCGCAATTCCCAATTCCCACTTCCCACATCCCAATTCCCAATGCCCACTTCCCACTTCCCAAGTCCCACTTCCCACTTCTCAATTCCCAATGCCCACTTCCCAACTTCCACTTCCAACTTCCCTATTCCCAATTCCCACTTCCCACTTTTGAGACACACACACACACACACACTTTTGAGACTTGAAAATATAAAACACTTGACACTGGCTAATGCCTCAAAATGCGACGCCAAAACCAAAGGAAAAAAAACCCGCGAGAAGCTATTTTATATAAGTAGAGTAAACACAATGGCAAAACAAAACTATCCAAATAAAATATCAAAAGGTCTAAGAGGATACGTAAACCGTAAAATCTCAGTACGCAAAATAAATGCTCGGTCATGAAACTCGATTCAAACAACATCCCTAAAGAGTTCCTTTCAATATGAAGTCCCTCGAAGGGACACACCTGGGCAGAACGCATCAGAAACCATTTATCCCGACGGAAGCCATTACATTTTACATAATGGGCAGAGACGCGCAGCGAAGCGTGTATATGCCAAGATTCAACCCGACTTGCTTTCTAGAACATGCATGAATTATGCTGTTGTAGCTCTCAATTTGCTCTATTAAACGTCACTTTATTCTATTGTCAATAGTTTTCGCTGCGATTAAGTAAAATTCAATTTCAAAGGATTTTTTCAAATTTTTCTCAGCTTGCGTTACATTATTGAACTTTCCATACGGACCCCTAATTGTTTTTTAAATAAAATATAACCTATGTTCATCACTGATAATGTAGCATTCTAATCATTAAAGAATTATTAAGTTCGGTGCAGTAGTTTCGGAGCCTATTCAATACAAACAAACAATCAAATCTTTCCTCTTCATAATAGTATAGATAGATAGATAGATTAGTAACGCCGCATTTTAAATAAAACAAAAGTGTGTAAAAATTGCGTCAATTTTCATGATAACTCGGTTGTTATTGAATGTTTCTGTTGTCTAATTATATTTAACATTAATTCGTAAGAAGAACCTTTGACACCGTCTCCCGGTAGTCCCGTTATTAGTTCTCCCGGGAATGGATAACTGAGAATTTATTTTTTCCCAGAAAGGTTATGTGTTGCTCAAAAGCTATTTGATATTAATTTAAATTAGTTTCCTAAGTATAAGCTTCTTGATATTATGCCGCTCGGTTTTAAGGCCCTACATTTTAACGTAGAGCATTTCTGTTATTGTAGTTAATCTTTAACGGAGCAAAAAAGTTTAATTTTTTTTCTTACATTAAAAATAAAAAAATAAACTCGGATCTGTTTTACGTTTTTCATAAATTTTAAAATACTAATTTATTGCTATATCAACACATACAATGTACAATTGAATTCTCTGTGCAAGTCTAGAAAATCATATATTACAGTGTCATTTTTGGTTTGTTTTTCAGAATTCGACAAACAACACAAGAAAATATTAAAAACAATTTTAAAAAAATGTCACTGTAGTGGCCAGTGTGACAAAATAGGTTAGTTCTCGGCAACAATGCTGAAACTTCTTGGTTTTCAAAACTAACCTTTTTGGATGTGCGAGACTACTAAATAGTCGTTACTATTAATATCTAACCCACTTTGGCCCGTATACTTAATTTTCCCAAAAGCATCGGTCAAACTTCCCCGTATCAGGTCAATTACTTCCTATGTATTTTCCGGACAACATAGAGCCACCGCTAACATGATTAATGGGGCCCAGTCGTAAACCTACGGAAGCGTGTAATATTTAAGCGCAAGCCGACGGTAACGACTACAAAATCATTTTTGTAGTCATAACTCGGACATTAAATGATTTTCCACCAAGACACATCGTTTTGACGGGAACGACGAAAAATAATTTTAATATTACTAAGTGTTTGTTTGAAAATTCATGTTGTAATAAGAAACTATGTAGAATTGACATCCACATAGGTGTTATCAATAAAATATTTGTATTTTTTTTATTTCTGCCACATGTCATTATTAAAGCTACATGTCCACACTCGTACAATAATAATAAATAAATGTATAAAAAAACTAAGTAGCCAGCTAGAAATATAATCATTACAGGACACTCAATGGTAACCAATCTGGTAGATAGCCACACAATCATCATCATCATCAGCCTATCGAAGTCCACACGGGCAGAGACACAGGCGTCTCCCAAGACACTCCCACTCAGCCCGATCCTCGGCCTTTCGCTTCTATCCACCACTGTCCTACGTATATCGTCACTCAATTAAACGTAGCCAGTGGGATTTGGCGGCTGCGGTAACCCGGGGATACAGCCACAGATTATGTTAATACTTGTTATAAGAAGTTTGTAAATACTTGAAAAGAAAACAATACCAGTTTCTAAGTCACCACAGTTCAGTTTGTGTTCCACCGATGTTAAAAATAACAGCTACAGTACGTGTGCTAGAAAATTGACAACTTTTTGCTGCTAATTTTTACGGAAAACTGAAGACACGTAATTAATACTAGCAGAAGTACAGAAAATAAACTCACTAAGCCCAATCCAATAACATCAACCTCTAAATTACACCGTTGCTGAGTTCAAATAAAAGGTATTGGAAAGTAAAGCCGTTGCAACTTAATTGAATGAATTCTACGTCGTGTGCTGTGAAAAACTTTATTAGAATGGCGTGTGGATTGGATTCCGGTGAAGCCGGCATCGTCCAAGTAGTTTTACTTTGTTCAAAGTATTCATTTACAATCAATAATAGAAATCAGAGATTGATAGCTATTCTTTTTGCATTGTTCATTGCAAATTTAAACGACAAAAAATTCGCAAGCAATTAAAAAAAAATGGAAATTATATTTTAAGACGCTCTTGATTTGTCAATTTAGGTATAAAATCTACTAACAATAAAAATATATTTCAAACACAGCACACGTTTTTGAAACCCGTGAACAGTATGCAATGAATGTAGGTGATTTTTAGGGTTCCATACCCAAAGGTTAAAACGGGACCCTAACTAAGACTTCACTGTCCGTCCGTCTGTCTGTCTCATGAATCGTGATAGTTAGACAGTTGACATTTTCACCGATGATGAATTTCTGTTGCTGCTATAACAACAAATACAAAAAAAAAAATATTTAATAATAAATATTAACTCCCATACAACAAAGGTTATTTTTACGGAACGGTACGGAACTCTTCGTGCGCGAGTCTGACTCGCATTTGGCCGGTTTTTTGTTTTTCAATATTTGACTCACTTGATGTGAAGTGACGGTGTGGTCTTAAGTAAGGTAAGAAAATATCCTACTACAATGAAAAAACCTGTTTACTCTAGATTTGGAAACATCCAAGTACCTCGCGGGAAAATCCGACGCCGGCGAGAGTTCCACATCCTCGCTGTACGCTCTTCCTTCCAAAAAAATTAGACGATGTGTTATTCTGTTGCATAAACTACCTGCTTTCCAAACGTCATCCAAATCCGTTACTCAGTCCTCTTCGGTCTCGTACTAGTCTTGTCCGAGTTATATCCGAGATAGTAAAGATTTGGTGGTAGATCTCCGAAGCAGTAGGTCGTCTAGACCGCAGTACCAGATATTCTGCCACCAATCAGTAGCGTTTAAAGCCTTTCGAAGGAAACTAAAGCTAGCGAGATTACTGGGCGAAACATCGATAGTCTCGAAGTAATGAGCGCCAAAGCAGCATGCCCTGGACTTTGTTTTGCTACTCAAAGTTCTGTGAACCACTGTCATCGTCATGGGCAGGCGTTATCTCCTACCATCAGGAGAGCGTCTCGTTCGTTTTATTACTTTTTACATTGAAAAATGAAAAATCTTCGACCAATCTCACAGCTGGGCGTCCAACGCTCCCCTCGCAACCTTACTCCATCTGTCATCACTTTAATGTTGATGTTACTGTTACTTGATTGCTCGTCAACTATTTTAGGATCATGTCATCAACGTTATAAATTACTATTAAATAATTCTGTGCCATCAACCAATTAAACTATGTACAGTGTACATGCCACCAGATAGCTGGCCCTGTGTTTATACTTGCTAATTACATGATGCATTTTAAATTTGCAACAAACTGGCTACGCAATCATGCCGATGATACGAGTACGTGCCTCTATAAACTTTTTTATAAATTAATTTTAACCGGTGACTTCGTCCGCGTTAACTTTAGAATTAGGTTTAGAGATATGAAACATGTGTTAGTAAGAAATAAGGAATAGTCATGAAAAAATGTTGGTCCAGTTCCATTCCAGGCTAGGTTTGCTGTACCATCTTCGACCACACCGTCACTTAATATCAGGTGAGCTGTGGTCAAACACCTAGCCTGTCAACCATCAAAAAAAACTTTTAATACCAGTTTTGTTTTCTATTCTCTAGACGATTTGCTAACAAGTCGTCAGCACTGAGGTGAACGATTACGGAACTAATTCTAAGTATAATGTGCGCACCCTTGTTACGGACACGACGCCCTGTGACAGGGGTCAAACACCCAGCCTGTCAAATATTTAAAAAATTAGGATAAAGGATACATTTTAAAAATTACATCTAATAGTATCCACATGTATCTATCTATTCATTGATCAGAGTGCTCAATAAAGAAAAAAATATGTTGCTCAAAACGTACATAAAATCCGGTGAATACAATAATACATACAGTGTCAGTCAGCAAATTGTGTACAATACTAGTTCTCCCAAGCTAACGAACTCAGCAAATACAGAAATATGGAAAACCCTTCATAACTAACACTTGTTTATGACAATTGCTAAACTGTGTGCATTCATACTTCCTCGGCCCACTAAGGCCTATTACTTTCACTTCCGGTTCGTCTCTAAAGATAACATACATACTGCGTGGAGGGATTACCACAAGTCTCTAGATATAATTCCGAGTTTCATTAGTTACATTAGCGAGCTTAAAACAGGGCCGCATTGAGTGTGCATGATTCACGTTATACCGTGCCAGGGCTGGGTCGTGTCTCGACCGGCAAAAAGGGGTGGCGATCTATTGTACCTATACTTTATATTGAGAAACGTACCAAGAAACTCATCAGCAATGACTCCCTTGTTCGGGCTTTGCTCTAAAATCCCGAACATTGACATAAAGTCACTAGCCTGTCTTCTATACTAATCTATACTAATAAATAATTCAAATAGGAAAGAAGAAGAGAGAAGAAGATTATTACATGAATTTAATTAAAAAATAAATGTCCACCCGTGCGAAGCCAGGAAAGACCGCTAGATTATCGAAAACTTCTTGGAGTAATTACGTTTATCATCGGGTTTCAATCGCGCACAAAAAACTATAAAATTAGCTTTGTTTATTTTGACGTTTCAGCCGCATTGCAATAACCAATGTCACGCGTAACAAATTTAATAGTATTTTGTTCGCGATTAAGCCCCTGTGTTCAATATAATTATATTTAAATCGCAATAGTTTAAATTGCTATTTTATATTTGCGATTTAATTATGCGTGATGTAATTCCATCCTGGCTATTCTACTATGAAAGGATCTCTAATTCATAGTCGATATTCCAAAAACTCAAATGCTACGGTTTGATTGCCCTTTCATGGTTAAAACCTCTAAATACCGAAGTGCGCTACCCGTATGTGTTCCCGATAGATATGATAAGATGGCGGTCAAACGAAAGCCTATTTACTGACTTAAAAAATACTTTTGTGTGAAGTATTTCATTAAATCGGGTTTTATTTTATTATAGGTTTTTTTTAGTCGTGAGTTTTTCTTCTTGCCTTCAATAAACCTTCAAAGTATTATTTTTGGCGTTGAAATTATCTATTGAGCATATTAAACATTTATATTTTTTTTACTAATTAATTTTGGTGGCGTTAATGAGGCGTTATCATATACGTTAGGCGTTATTGTTTACACATACATTACATTATGTTTCCAATAAGCATGGTTAATGTCTTAACCCCCCGATTTTTTTTCTAGAACAAATAAACATGTTTTGAATAGAATCTTGGTAAACGTATAACTAAAGAACTAAAGTCACCGACATAGCTTAAAGAATCAGTAAGCTGAAGTGGCAGTGGGCCGGCCACATTTCTCGAAGAACCGATAACCGATAACCGACGAGTTCTTGAGTGGAGACCACGTACAGGCAAGCGTAGTGTAGGGCACCCTGCGGCCAGGTGGTGTGACGACCTGCGTAAAGCGGCGGGAAAACAATGGACGCAAAAAGCTGTCGACCGAGCTCAGTGGCGTGCATTGGGAGAGGCCTACGTCCAGCAGTGGACAGCGAAGAGCTGATGATGATGATGATGATGATGAAACTTATAACAGATAAACTTAGTTTAAAAATAGAAATAAAATATCCTGACTTCAACGAAATTTAAAAGTTTGTAAAAATTTGTGCAGCATTTACAAATTAAGTAAATAAATATTATGGAGGGCATTTTACACAGCGCCATCTAGCTCTGAGCTGAGCAAAGTTTGTACTTTCGAAACCAAATCGAATACGAAACGAACTTCGAACGAACGATACGAACGATTCGAACGATTTCGATACTTTAGAAATATAAAAAGACTCTAAATTTTCAAGGATTCTACAAGATGGTATCGTAACAAGCAATTATTAAAGTTCACGTTGTAGTTGCCGTAGTTGTAGGTATGTATTCCGAGACTAAGTACGTCCCTGGTTTCAAGGCCACTAGGTCACTGAATAATATGAGAACAATGCGTTACGGTCGCGGGTTAATGTGTCCCCGGCTAAAGCTTGTCTACAAGGATCTTTATGAGCTCCGAATGAAAAAGGAAGGGCATTTCGTGAAATTAGCTAACTGGGTTTTGTGTAAAATGGTTTATGTTTCATTACCAGCCTTTAATATTTGCAGTGGTCCAGATTTGTCAAATTAGGTACAATGTTGTGAAACAAAAGTTAATTTTGTAGCGTCCTAAAGCCAATTTTCATATTTCAAAACATGGGTGGGTACATTCAAATATTTTAATCTTGCTTACGAAGAAAAACAGATGCAAGGGCACGCGTGTTCCCCGAGGAAAGTTATAAAATCTCAAATCAAGTTTGTAAGGCGAAATTCCGAACTTTAGCGAGACTCCGTAAGCCTTTCTGTGAGCCTAAGATGTTATTGAAATTAAATATTACGCAAAATTTTCCTAAAGCTAAGCACGAGAAGGCGTCGGCTGAACACTGAAATTGAATTAACCAAATCCCTTTGACGAAGTTCATGTTTGCAGGCAACTCGGTTAAAGTGCGAAATTATTAGCGGCGGAACGGTGCCGCTTTTGCGGTTATAGCTTTAGTGCTATTTGTTTATGAAGTCATTAATTTACACCAGCTCTGTGAATATTATATATCGATAAATCCGAAAATAAGAGATATACGTAATATAATATTTGGATGTGTTCTTCTTTATCGTAGCGTGCATGATATAAAGTTTGAATGGATGGATGGATGGACGAATGTTTGTTACTCTTTTACGCAAAAACTACTGAACAGATTTGGATGAAATTTGGTATGGGGTTAGCTAAGACCCTGGATTAGAAAATAGGCTACTTTTTCAGTCAAGTCAGTAATACTCAGATTCACTTCAAACCCCCACACAGACATATTTATTTCTCTAAGCAGATACAATATATGAAAGCGTCAAAATACATTTTATGAAGGCATCGAAGTTTCAAAGAGATAAGTTCCGGACAAGGCGAGATTATCGAGTGAATAAATCAGGGCTAAGGTGGCCTACAAGATTTATGGCGTGAAGACTAAGGTTCTGTAGTAATTCAAACAGTACCTTGGCTTCAAACAAATGTGGCTAAAAGTTTATCTTATACTTAGCTATCTTTAGACGTACCTTATAATAGTGTTTATTATATATATTTAATTGGAATGGTTAGTTTCATTAATTGATAGTCAGCGTTTTTTTTTCTCAAACTTTTTGAGGAGGCTTCAGGTGACCAGAATGCTGGTATCTAATTTGGTCAAAAGCTTAGCATTGCTGCCAGCATTCTGGCCACATATCCCTCCTCTGACGAAAATAGTATTAATTTAAGATTTTTTTATTGCGATTTTTTTTAGTTGACCTTTATTTTATATGATGAATAAATAGACTTGCGTTTGGTCTCTGTCTCGCCTGATGATAAATGAAGATGCGATCTTATAAAAATAAAATAAATAATGGGATATGTATGGGATTCCGTTGCAAAAGCTTGGTTAGATGGTCAGCTCAATCTACAACGACTATAATTTCACAGACAAGTACATACCGTACATAAATATGTGTGAATTAAAGTAATGCATTTAGCCTGCCGCCAAGAAGGCTACTGCAGCTAGCAAAACTGCAAGGCTACATCGTATGTCAAAAGTAAGAGCGCCAAAGCAATGATGCTGTGGACTTTATTTTGTTATTCAAAATTCTGGGTACTGCTGCAATGGCCTTGGAAAAACATGTTTGTGTGTACTGCCTTGTTTGTTTGTTCATATGAGTTATAATGGTAGTATTATGTTGATAATTTTCCTATTTCTAAGTAGATAATTATATAAGTAATGTAAATGATGAAAGATGGTGCCTGCCCACAAATTGCAACGCAGTTCGGAAGACCTTTAATATATAAATTGTTGAGAAATGTAATTTCAAATAAGGCCTACAATAAGTACTGTAAGTATATATTATACAGAAGCTAAGATATTAAAATTGATTGACAGTTATATTGCCCAAAAGTTTGCATGCTTTGTTCATAGTATTTGAACTGAAAGCTCTTAACAAATATACCTCGTTCAACTAGATTTATTTGGGACCATCTTGTTGGGTAACAGGCGCGACCTAGCGTCTTTTCCAACACCGACACTTAAAAAATATCGTCAGCCTCGAAATGTAAGCCTCAGTGAAAGCGTTTATTTACTGAGATAAACTCGACATTGAAAGACATACAATTTAAGGTTTCTCAGGTGCTTTTTCCCGTGTTTTACGAAAAACATTCTTGTAAAAATACGAGAGATTTTTTTTTATTTGGGAACAAATATTTTCGAATAAGTAGCTATACCTATGATACGTTTAGTATTATCGTTTTCTTTCTCGAATAAAATAAAAAGTGTTATAAGAACGCCATGAGACTTAATTGTTAATAGTATTTTATTGAGATTGAAACAAAAAGCAAAAAAAAAAAAAAAAATTAAATTAACGATAAAATAAAAACGAACAAAATAAAGGCCTAAAACAAAATAAATACTAAAAAAAAATTAAAACCCCAAGTATTGATTCGCAAAGAAGAAGAAAGAGGTTAACTTTTCTTGTGTTCTGCGAAATGAACAACAAACATTTTTGGGTTCATTTTCACACGAACAAAGTCGCGGGTAATGGCTAGATTTTTATTAAAATCATGACAAAAGCTCTCGCGCCACTCATAATATTATGGAAGCTGTAAAAATTGCAATTTCTCACCGAAAAATTCTCGTGTTTAAGAATTGTTCGCGAAAACAAAAATATTATCTTTTTGTTCTTGGTTCTGATAGCCAGTTTATTAACGTAAATTATACTTATTTAGTAAGAAAAATAAAACTTGAGCCCACAAGTTTATTATTGTTTATCCGGTTGATCAAAATATTATAATTGTAATAAAAAAAATATTTTAAATTAATTCAGAACACACTCAATTCACCGCTTAAAAGTCCATCCAAAGCAGGTGGTAGGATCGTATCAAAATTGGTTAGGAAGGGGTGGAAAAAAGGGCATTTAAGGTGAGCATTGGCGCGTAACTAAATAGGTTCTTAAGCCTACACTTAGGTCTAAGTTCTAGGCACTGTACTGGTTTCCGTCCATGTAACGGACCCGGCACACACACGATGATACAACTGATATCTAAGATTTTTTTCTGTGTATTCTAATAGTTATCTAATTGCTACAAGCTTTGTCTAGTTTGGGACTGGATTGTTTGAAATATATAATTATATTTCTGCTACTATTTATTATATTTATTGTAGCGATGACAGCTCAGTGGTTAGCGCGGTAGGTTCGCATGCCGAAGGGCGTGGGTTCAAACCCCAACAATGAGCTTGAGCTGCCGGTGAAGGAAAACATCGTGAGGAAACCATAGCATGGTGGTAGGGTACTTTCTAGTACTCGACTGGCTAGCTACCCCCCTCAAGTTGAAAATCTGCCACCAAGCATCTAACGGTATGTTCCGGCAGTCTAACTTGAGAGCCAGTTCCATTCCAGGCTAGGTGTGCTTAACCATCTTCGACCACACCTTCACTTAACATCAGGTGAGCTGTGGTCAAACACCTAGCCTGTCGAACATAAAAAAAAATTATAAACTAGCGGCCCGTCTCGGCATTGCACGGGAAAACAAAACTCGATTAACAATATAAATATAACCTATATTACTCAGTGATAATTAAGCATTCTAATGATGAAAGAATTATTCAGATCGGCCCAGTAGTTTCGGAGCCTATTCAATACAAATAATCAAACTAAAATGTAATGTTTACATAAGTCGGTTGATATTTACATATAACTTGTGTGTAGTTGTAATTGGACCTTAGGCTCACTATGATATCTTAATTATATAATACATTACATATACTAAGTAGCCTAAGGTCTGTAACTGTACCTATATCAATAAAATAAAATAAAATAAAATGTAATATAAAGTTACAAGTACATAAAAGTCGTTTAAAAATTAAATTTACATTACGAATGAATCTAAAATTATCCAATTTAAAAGGGCATGGTTATTGAATTTGAGAACCAGTTCCTATTTTGACGTCGGTTGGAAACTCAAACGGAGGGTTTCCCAAAGTTTGTAGAGCCCCTGCAAAGTTACTCAAACTTTTGTAAGAAGAAAGAAGTTGGTCTGGTTCGGTTCACCTTTGGCTGGTGTTAATTTGTTACATGAATAATGAAAAAGTTTCTATTTCCCAAGTGTTTGTTTTAATCATAAACTTTCTAAGCTTGTCGTACATTTAACAACAAGATTTTTTTACAAAATACATAAGGAAAATGTTTTCCTTCACATCTATTATGATACGCGGAAAATGTTGTTGAAACTGGTAAACCACTTATTTGGGCGACGAAAATATTTAAAAAAATTGTTGGCCACGAACCTAATACATTTTCTTTTTTCGTGAAAAAGTGGCCAGTTTAGGAAAAAATACGAGAGAGGCGGAACAAATTTTTAATTCGTTTAACAAAAGATGCAAATGTTACAGCGCCTGCTTAGAATGTGTGCAGTTATACCCTCGGGCACTTTACTCTTCGCCGTTGTCTATTATAAACCTCCGAGAATCACGTAAAAAGACCATAAGCTGTTGTTGGAATACCGGCGCTTCGCGGGCACCAGCAAGGTAGTATAGTTTACTTATAATATACTTTAGAGGTAATGCAGCTAGCGAAATTACGAAAGTCTTAAAGTATAAAATAACTGATTCAGTAGCCAATACTTTATTTTGGTAATCATCATCACCAAGTGTCATCATTTTACTGAAGTTTGCAGGTCAATATGCAAAATTGTTTGCGATCCCATGCTGCGGATTTTAGACAATGATACCTTAGTCCAGTCCACTCCTTAATGTATTCTAGCCACTTCCGTCTGGACGTCCTGGGCTTTGCATCCCCGGGATTCTACCTTCGAGGATCAACCTTGAAAAATCATACAGGGATCATCTTTGTGAGTGCCCGAAGAAGGCGGCCTTCCATCGCATGACCTTGACCTTGGCCTTTATCCTTTATCTTTGTCTATCATTCCAATTAAATTTAAAACTAAACCCGATACTATAAGTAAGTTGTTTTTAAATTAATTTATTCACACACTTGTTGCGATGATAACTCAGTAGGTTCGCATGCCGAAGGGCGTGGGTTCAAACCCCACAAAGAGCTTGAGCTGCCGGTGAAGGAAAGCATCGTGAGGAAACCATAGCGAGGTAGGTGGTAGGGTACTTTAGTACTCGGCTGGCTAGCTACCACCCTCAGGTGTGTTCCGGCAGCCTCACTTGAGAGCCAGATCCATTCCAGGCTAGATGTGTTTTACCATCTTCGACTACACCTTCACTTAACATCAGGTGAGCTGTGGTCAAACATCTAGCCTCAACCATATAAAAAAAACACTTCTACAACAGAAATCGCAACAAACGCCTATGCACATTTATGTTGTAAATACCACGACGTCTAAATCATAAGCTATGTTCATAACATATTATATTTACAATAAAGCAGAATTAGCCTCTTGTCTCATATGGGTCGACATAAACCGGGCATGTATTTAATTTAGCACCGAAATAATATTACGCTACGCCTAAATTGGAATAGGTCTGTAGATGGGTATCGAGACACAACGGTTATTGTCGGACAATAGCGTAAACTATTTAGTATTATGACACAAGTGGAAACTAGAACGGATGCTATTCTATTTATACGTTTATAGAACAGCTAGCGGAAACCTTACGGTTTCACCCGCGTAGTTCTCGTTCCCGTAAGAATACAGGGATAAAAAGTAGTCTATATTACCCGGGGATAGTGTAGCTTCCCAACGGTGAAAAAATTTTTGAAATCGGTCCAGTAGTTTCGGAGCCTATTCAATACAAACAAACAATCAAATCTTTTCTCTTTATAATAGTATAGATACATAGTATGATTGAACATATTTCATTCTTAAATCGTGCCAATTTAAAAAGTAATAGGTAACATTTTTTTTTTTTTATTTATAAAGTTCGCCAACACAGTGTACACCAATACATTAAAAATTAAATTACTAAATTACAAATGTCAAGATAAGTATCACAGCAATTATAGGCGAAGACGGCATGCATTACAATTAAACATTCAGCCAAAATTAAATAATAGTCACAAAAAATTGTCAATACTAATTAAGTCAAAAGCTACAAATACGAATTCAACATTACATGGTCAAAAATAAAATAGATAATTATACAAGTCAACAATACAATAATTTAAATGTCATCAGCTAAACACATATTATAACTTTTTAAGCACGTTTCTTTCATGATAGAAAGTGTATAAATAAATAAACAAATATCGTAGGACATTACACACAGCGCCATCTGACTTCAAACTAAGCAAAGCTTGTATGATGGGAGTCAGATAACTGATAGAATATTAAAATACTTTTTTTTGTACATACCTACCTCTACATATATATTTGTTTATACCACAAAATCTTTGCCCTGGGTGGGAATCGAACCCACGCACTACAGCTCTTAAAAAGATTTTCCACCAGTAAGTCAACATATGTGTCAATGTAGTTTTTTTTATTACATATAGGCTTTTGTTTGACCGCCAACTCGCCTGATGTTAAGCGAAGATGCGGTCTACGGTGGAGCACGCTCACCTAGAAGAAACCAATTCACTCGCGACTCGAAGACACCCTGATTGTGTATGTCAGGGAACATCCACTCGGGCAGCAAATTCCAATGTTTAGCGGTTCGTACAATTAAGATAGATTCGAACCGTTATACAGAACTTTAAGAAACTTACTCCACTATTTCACTTTCTTTATTATTTGAAGCAACTTTCCTTCCAAGGCGTCGCGTCCCAAAAGCTAATAAAACTTAGAAGTTTTCTTTAATTTAACATGTTGAAATACGTTTCTATCTAAAATATAGACAAGTTTGTATAATTTATTTATTGCTCGTAATATTTCAGATATTATAGAGAGTAATCTTTATTTTCATAAACCAATTTTACCTAAAATAACACTAAGTAAAATTGGTATGAAATTTGATTTTTATCATAGAAAAAAAATTAAAAAGATACATGAATGTTTTTTTATTTATTTGACAAATAAATGCTTATTTTGGCATAAATAAACTTATGGCGAATAATTTTTTATTCTGACAGCATGTACAATGTCGAAAAAGTTAAATCATTATTCGAAGTAAAAGTATCCGCAAAACCGCAAAAAGTCCATTCATCCCGAATCCCAAATAGTCCTAAATTAAGTGGAGGACTCCCAATTAATTATTCTGGAATAAAGTTTGTCACAAACCCTCTACTTCAAAGGGTGCAATTTTTTATTGAGATTTCGCTAACTTTTTTCATTAAATTCCCCCAAGTATTTGGAAAGTTTTACTGGTTTTTAATGCTTGGAAAAAATCTTTCGCAGTTTTTCACTTCGTTTATGTCGATCGCAGTTCCGGAAGGACAAACCACTTTGGCGGTTTGTAAATCATATTTGCATAAATAAAATTATAGCTCCGTTAAAAACAGAACCAATACATCAGCTTCATAATGTTTATAAGTTGTCCTGTAAAAGATGAAACTTTATAGCACTTAATGGTGTACGGTTGCAAAAGTCTATCAGATTGCAAGGATAGATACTCATATCGTGGATTGCAACTTAAGTGTCGGCATGAGTGCTCATCTCCATCCTCCTCAGTGCTAACCTTACTTGATGGCAGATCTCCTTAGCAGGATATCGTCTAAATAGGTACCACCGCAGTACCAAATATTCCGCAGCCAAGTTTACACTTGTGTAAATTAGTATTTTTTTATTACTGTGTTCTGGTTTGATAGATACTGCAGCTAGCAAAATCACAGGACTGTCGACACTTACCATCAAAAGTCTCAAAGTAATGACGCCCTGGACTTTGTTTTGCTACTCAAAGCTCTCAGTTAATTGATTGATTCAGGCGTTACTTTGCGGAAGTTCATTTTGAGTTATTACTTTGTTCATTTTGTAACCAAAACAACTGTTAAGCGGAAATAAAGTAAATATGTACCTTGAACACTCAATGTCCTGTATATAGCTATAATAGTCATGAACTAGAGTTACTTCCTACCATCAGGAGAGCGTCTCACTCGACACATTACTTTTACATTAAAAAAACCTTAATTGCCCATCTGATTAGGCACATATGGAATATGTGCCTAATCAGATTTCATGTCTTCTTAACTTATCTCGCTTTGGAAATTCGTAATGACCTCATGGGTGTTCTTAATAGGCCGACATTTTTTAAAAGAATGTTAAAATAGATCAAAGTTAAACTTAAATAATACAGTATTTGATACTCTTCGCATTCGTACTTCTTAGTTATTCGTTTATTTATACGATACAAAAAGCATCCTATGTTATTATCTGAGCTATAATATAATTGACAGAGATAATAAGATCGCAGAAGATTACAGATATCCGTTTCTATAATGTTCTTACAATAGTGTCAGATCAATCAAGTTTTCGGAAAACGTAATTATGATATCTGACGTTACATATACTAGGGCTGGCAGTTTAGCCTACACGGGCTCACTGCTTTTGTTGCTGTAGAAGGACAAAACTATTTAAAAACTACAAAACACGCTTTTCGCATTTCTGTAAGGATAGTACATTTATATCGCCTTTTTCATACCACTGCTGGATGTAGCGTCTCTCTTTATAACTCATCTGCCTCCCCAATTTTTATGAAATGCCTTCAGTATAAGTAGGTATTTTTATGTTTGTCAGGCAAGGTGTTTGACCACAGCTCACCAGATGTTAAGTGACGGTGTGGTCAAAGATGGTAAACGCACCCAGCCTGGAACGGAACTGGCTTTAGTAAGGCTACCAGAACACACCGTTAGGTACTACATACTAGTTAGATTTTATTTATTCTGAACGTCAGTTAGGTACTGTAGAAGCCAAATTGAAGATTTACAGATCCACTCACGCTAACTCCAATTGGTGAACATAAGCGTATACATGGTGTTGCATGTTCCCGACCCATTAAGATAAGCTCCCCAAACGAGACGCGCTACTCAGGATTAATGACAGGAAACAAAATGGTGTCTACAACGGTGCTACATTTGAATGGGGAGCGCAAAAAAGGCCAGCTTACACAAAAAAAATGCGATAAAGCGGTTACAAATGCGCACAAATCATAAGAGCGCTTACACTGATTTTTTATTGCACGTAATTGCCAAAACATCCGCGTATTTTACGATGATAGCATATTTGCTCATCTGAATATCTATATCGTGCTTTGTTTGCTTTACTGAGCAATTGTCGTAACACGCGTTTGGAGCAAAATTGTTCCAGCTCGGATAAAAGTTAATATACACGCATATTTGTACTAAAACAAATCGGTGTGGATGCTTACCAATAAATATCTAACATTATATTGTTATTAATCATGCCGATGACGAATTGTTAAACAACTGTATGCAAGTGATATTTTATCTGCTCCATTGCATGCTCGATGACATTAAAAAAATGTTGTCACATTAATCTACATCTACACTAATATTATGAAGAGGAAAGATTTGTATTTTTGGATTTTTGTATGTTTGTAACGAATAACCTCAAAAACAACTAAATCAATTTCAAAAATTCTTTCACCATTAGAATGCTGTATTCTCCCTGAGTAACATAGGCTATATTTATTAATAGAACTTAATTAAAAAATTAATGTCCCACCGTGTGCAGCCGGGACGAGCCGCTAGTCTACATCTACACTAATAATATAAAGAGGCAAGATTTGTATTTTTGGATTTTTGGATTTCTGTATGTTTGTAACGAATAAACTCAAAAACTACTGGACCGATTTCAAAAATTCTTTCACCGTTGGGTAGATATACTATACTATACTTTTACTACTGCTACTTTTTTATGCCTGTTTTCCCGCAGGAACGGGAACTACGCAGGTGAAACCGCGAGGCGTCTGCTAGTTTTATGTATAGAGATTTTAATTTCGGAATGGTAGCTAGCCAGATGAGTATTAGAAAGTATCCAACCACCAAACTAACCAAGCAAACCAAGCTACGACGTTTATGACGTTTTCCTTCACCTGCAGCTTAAACTTAACCTACTCTCTTAGGCATGTAAATCGACCGCGGTAACCACTGAGCTATCATCATTACATTTTTCTTTTTTGAACCCCATGTTTTTTGAATAAGTAGTTTTTATTTCAAAAAGAACGAAATCACTAACAATAAAACTGGCGACACGGAAGCGCAGCGGAACTTTCGCCGGAACTTCACGACACACGCTTTGAGCGTGTACTATTGTGCACAAAATCTGTAACGTTTTCTTTCCAATTAAAATGCAAATTCAAAGGAATAACTCAGAAAAGGGAACTTTTATACCCTCATTAACTGCGAGCCTCTTTATAGGTCTATGGTACATAAACGCTGAATATGCTTAATTGGCTTTGTATTAAAATACTGTTGAAATTATATCTCAGACGAAAATAAAATTTTATAATTAATATAGCAACGGCGGAAACCTTGATATCCACTTTAGTAATCATAGAATACTTTTTACAATACAAAACACACAACAATACAATTGATTTGAAACAACTACTTTGTAATGTGCATAAAGATTTATAATAAGGCTAGCGGTACGTCCCGGCATCGTACATTTATTTGTGGATGAATATTATTGTGGACATTAATTTTTTTAATTAAATTATAGTAATGAATATAGCCTATATGTTACTCAGGGAGAATGTAGCATTCTAATGTATTTTTGAGTTATTCGTTACAAACATACAAAAATACAAATCTTTCCTCTTTATAACATTAGTGTAGATTCCTGAAATGAAATAATATAAATTCATAAAGAACTTTGGTTCAATATCTCATAAGAACATGTTTTTATTATATGGTTTTTTTTTTGCAATAGTAAGTATGACATGAAGTGTTATTTTTACCTTAACATTGTCATTATGTCATTAATTACCTATACCATTTGACATTTCATGTATAACTTTTTTTTTTATTTCTTTTTTTTTAATTATGAAATTAAATTAATGCTAAACAAGTTTCCTCAAGTTTAAAATCTGCCGCCAAGCACCTAACAGTATCTTCCGACAGCTTCTCATGAGAGCCAGTTCTATTCCAGACTAGGTGTACTTTACCATCTTTCACCACACCATTACATAACATCGGGTGAGCTGTTGTCGAACACCTAGCTTGTCAACCATTAAAAATAAAACAATACTTTTACGCCTACAATGGCAAGTTTTGGGAATAGCCCATGTCGGCATTAACCATTTGTATACCTACTTATCTAACACTTATGAATAAACTATGAACTAAAGTTATAAAAGTAAGCAAATTGTTAGCCCTACTGATCATTTTGCTTACAGAAGATTTTTGTTACTCAAAATAGTGGCAGTGGATTGTGATTCCGTACAGTACGCTCTTATACCAACATACCATTTAACTGTGTCCAGTTAACTGGTATTTTTCTTTGTCCAGCAGTGGACTTCCATAGGCTAATGGTGATGATGATGATGATGATGGTGGTGATGAACAAGCGGTTATCTAATCTCACTGTAATTAAACATTTCCTAAATAAACAAAGCCATATTAACTGTTATCTTCCTTGGCGTTACTCGTAAAGTATTCCTCTTCAAACCATTTGATTAAAACAATTACGCATAATAATAACAAAATAATAAACCTTCGCAACGAGGCCGCGGAGTTAACATTGTATCTTTATTACTGAACCAATCTTGACAGGAGAGCTGTGACACTCTAAACCTTAGAATGATTTAATTTCCTCCGAATATCTTTAGCGCGAACGCAAATATAAATTGAATTTGTTGTTGTCTGATGAATATTCTAGTGGCAGATTTCCCTTTTCACAACGATTGAAATTAGGGGCAGCAAGACATTGTGTTAGCTTAATTACTTACCGAAATTAGTTCTCTAATAGCCTTGTCAAAAATGTTCGATAAAATAAAAGTCCTGTAAAAACCTTCACGATCAAGTCAAAGTCAAGTCATCGTTACGCTTAACAAAAAGTACCTATAATTTTTCTTACGGCCGTCATTTGATTTAGATAGATAGATAAATAAAACTCTTTATTGTGCACATCATAAACGGAAAAAAATACAGAGGACAAAAGAACCTTAAATTAAAAAATAATAAATAATAATGATGATTGAGTTAATATCTTTATGGAGAACTTCTCTAATAAAATATCTGTTGCCCTTATACATATTTACTTTCATACCTACTTAACTAAACTTAGACTCACATTGTCGGTAAAGTAGCTCAAGTTTTGTTGATAAAGTTGCACATTAAAATTTTGATTGCGTGAAGCTGGTAGCGAAGTTATGATTCACGTGGTATAACAACTTTGTTTTACTGTTCCTGCTGCCATATAAAATGCAGGCAGGGAATAATAACGATCACAGTAGAGCCACAACATAATAAATGTTAGGTCAGGAGCAAAAGCGAGTCCCGTGCACCGCAGATATTGGAGAAATTTATTATTCAGTGTAGCCCTATAATGAACTCTTTATTTCGCAACATAAACATTATGAACACTTTGGTGTTTAAGCCACCTTTTTTTAGCGATGACAGTTCAGTGGTTAGGTTAGGTCAGTTCACACGCCGAAGGGCGTGGGTTCGAACCCCAACAATGAGCTTGAGCCGGAGCGATAAGTCCTGCACCGACGTGCCTAATTCGAGTAGAGAACGTTGTTGTGACGACTGTGTTTTCAACTAAGTACAACCCAGAGCTGTTCAAGAAAGGTGTGAATAGGTCTTAGGTAAACGTGTTCTATCTTCAGCCACATCGTCGCTTTCCAACAAGTGAGATCGTGGATAAACGTAAGCCAGATGTTAAAAATTAATCAAAAGCTTTTACCCAAATAAATCTATATTCAATACAAGATAGTAACTCAAATATGGACTCGTTTAACAAGTATTCAACAAATATCTAAAACAATGTAACTAAGTAGAAATAAACATCAACATAGCCTAGGGATGGTTTATGAATTTTTTAGTCTCGAGAATAATAAATTTCGGTAGTTCGGTTTATAAAACATACATTAAGCTGATGAAATTTGTTTTGTCTTGTAAATAATAAAATATCAATATAACGTACTCAGTTACAAATCTATGTCTAACATAAAATGAAGTTATAGTAGTACACTAATGGAGACATCAAAGATCATGTAACTAAAACATTAAATGTTTCATTAAAATACTATATAATAGTAATGTCAAACATTAGATCGATTTAACTTAAGCCAGTAACGTATTCAGACTCTAAAACTTGAGTGAAAAATGTGAGCATCGCTTCGCTCATTCACCAGCTCGGAATCCTTCCATTTTATCTGGCTCTTGAGGTTTCTCTGACAAATGATATATCCGGAACGAGGGCCGCGGAGAATCCTTGGGTTTTCTACCACATTGATCTGACGTGTACGGTCACACACATTTATCAAACTGCCCAAAGTTTCATGTAGCTTAAACCTTTTTGAAATGATAATAATAAATAATAATTACTTTAAAAGTAATTCAGACAATGCTATTTCTGCACTGATTTAATTAATTTGTGGGTGTTATGCACACTTTTTGCATACTAATATTTTAATGATGCTAATTAGAAATCCACCTTCTTCACCATATTTACCATCATAGCTTAAAGCAGACTTTTGTTTTATAAATTATACATACCTATTTCGGATGTGCATGTCAAACGAGGCATATTTATTTTGGTTTTACTTTTTCTTTTTTTTTAATTTATTTTAAGGGCTTTGTGGTTTTACTTGTGCGCCAATTACATTCAGCCCAATCCGGTTGCCGTACTATAGTCGGAGTATCCGGCATAATTAAACGTGAGTAAAACAAAAAAGACTCAAAACCACGTCAATTTCTATAGTAAAGCATATTCATGTCAAGCAAATAAATTTCAATAAAATCCAACTTCTTTGTTTCCCGTGAACTACAAGTTGATCGTTTTGTAGAATATATTTCTTCTATATCAAAGTGCTACAACATCGACAGCATTATCGCTTTCCATCAGATGAATTGGTGACCAAACGTAGATCAAAATAATTCATTATTTTTTTAATTCTGTATTGTCATTACCGCTATAAAGCGTATTACTTGAAACGTTAAAGGTTACGAGGTATAAGATTACTACTGAACGTACATACATTCTTTGCCTCCTAAAAATCATAACACTTCTTGCATAAGCAGATAAAAATCGAGAAAATAATTTCTTAATCGATTAGCATACAGTTCAGTAACGTAGCAAGCCATTAACATGTTCTACCTCAATGACTTTGTCTACCAAAATAGAAATGTTTTTTTCTGTAAGTTCAAATAAACATTCACACAAAACGGTCCGATGCTGAGTAACGAATAGTGCTACCTTCTTGTAATAACATCAGAACTTCGATAAGTAACGTCAAAGAAAAAGTATCAGCTTCCGAAAAAGAAAAAGGATGGGAATGCTCCAAGTTTTACGTAAAATCAGGTTTTCCGGGACGAGTTACATAGTATCCATGTTTGGGACTCATGTAAATGCCTCTTGAAAGAGAAACTGTTAGCACGACTTTCCACTTTTGCTCAAATTTAGTTTTAGGACTTCATCTGCGGTCTGTTTTTTACCTAGATTTTTGTTTGAATATTTTATTAGTAAAATGTTTTTTTTTTCTGAGCTCAACGCCAGGCAGTGCTCGTCGACATCACCATCCCACATGACGAGAATCTCGTGAAGGCCGAGGAGGACAAGCTTAGCAAGTACCTTGACTTGGCTCACGAGATAACCGCCATGTGGGATGTTGATTCGACGATCATTGTCCCGATAGTCGTCACGGTAAACGGTCTTATAGCGAAGAGTCTCGACCAACATCTCAAGAGACTCTCGCTAGACTGTTGGGTCAAGGGTCAGCTTCAAAAGGTAGTGATCCTTGACACGGCGCGCATTGTGAGGAGGTTCCTCACACTGCAGCCCTAACCACCGGCAGCTTGAGCCCTGCCCCGCTGCCGGCGGCACCCTAGTTTTTAAGTTTTTTATATTATTTATGTTTTATACTTATTTAATGTAAAAAAAATTAAAATTAAGATATAAAATAAATACCTGGAAAAATGATAATAAATTTTATTTCAGACTCAGAGATGCATAGCTTACGGAATAATAATAACAAATAACAAGCTTAGGCAGCAATTTCCACCCAGCGTCTATACGTATGCGTCAATACCAGCCTTTCTGACAAGCTTCTAATGATAGAGTTGCTACAGCTAGCAACTCTGTGCATAAAAGATGCAATTCTTTTTCGCTGTATAGCGGGAAACGAGTCTACTCTTGCTTCGGTGTACATTTCGGAAGCGCTACAATACCACCTCAGACCCATCAGGTGTCTGAAAATGTTATTGTAGGCCACGCGAATGGTATCGTGAGACTTTTTTGAATATAAGGTCCAGAGTTGACACGTGTAAAAACTCTGTAGTGCGGTGACTTTTCATGTAACTCAATTGAAGCTTATAGTAAAGTTGCCAAAGAAAAAAGTGCGATGCGAAACACTAGAAAAAAAAATCGTTGACATAATTATATTATGACCTACATGAGTGTGGGCATTCTCGGTTTGTAGGTACTATTTGACTTCTTTCAACATTGAGTACTATTTGACTTCTTTCAACATTATCAACATTTCATTTCTTCACATTGACTGGACTTGGCCGTGATAACTTTATGTGTTAAAGTGTGGCTGTGATAACGTTAACCATTTCATTTAATAAATTAAAAATTTAACTACATGATACTGGCAGAAAGCCTGATAAGTGCGATGCCAAAAATAAAGAAAAAGATATCCCCAGAAATTGTATTCCTTCTTTTTATAACGAGATGCAAGTAATAAATTTAAGCTGCGGATATAACTGAGAGCCATAAACTTTATGCGTTGGTCAAAACCCAATTGCGTAGGAAATTGCTGTATCTCTCATTCCGTTTCGATACAGCCAATACTGAAAAAGGTTTTATATTAATTAGCTTGGGCTTTTTGGCATTTAGTAAATTGTAATGGGGTTTAACGTTTCGATACAATCGGGGATATTAGAAAATGCATGTATAATATTGTATAAACCTACTTTGGGTTTTCAATTAAGAAAATTTTACGAGATAATTGAATATCGCTGTTTATATGCCTAATTTTAATTTGTATCAAAAGGGGTCGTGGTATTGGGTTGGTTTGAGATTTTTTTTTCTAAAATTGGTTACCAACTACATGATAGTGTCAAAATCGAAATGGTTAGAGTGAATTCAAATAAAAGAATATAAATCGGTTAAGCACAACACGAATATGTTTTGACAATTACTTGACTAAATGGAATTCATTTTTTTGTAAACATAAGTCAATAGGATAATATATGTTGGCTAACCTTTCTTTAGTCTTGGAACAAATGTTTGTTCTGTGTCTGGGTGTTCTGTATGCATTATAAGTATGTATTTACAGAAAAAAAGTATTTATGTATTCTGTCAGTTATCTGACTTCCATCACACAAGCTCTGCTTAGTTTGAGGCCAGATGGCGCTGTGTTTATAGTCCTACGATATTTATTTATTTATTAAAATCCTAGCCTGTCAATCATAAAAAAAATGTATCGAATATTAGCTCGATTTACAGTAGTATCGTTTATTTGGATGAGATTATGTATCTAGAGTCGGGACAAGTATATTATCAGTGGTTTCGTATAAAATACGAGACATTTTGGCAGCCCGTACACGTAGCGCGCGATCCGCGATCCGCGATCCGCGATCAATGATCGCGATCCAGACTGATCGTGTACGAAGCGGATTGACGGACTGATGCTCCGGATCGCATATCTAGAAATTTTGAAATCATGATCGCGGATCGCGGATCGTGATCATGATTGAACGTGTAAGGCGGCCCTTTTAAAGAGATTTAAGTTATCAAAAGTATCGGTGAATCATTCAATCATAAATCGAACGTCAAACCATAACTAAGTCCGAAGAAAAGTATTTGATTAGATGGGCTCAACTTTTCAATCCCAGCAAAGTTTTGAGACCGATGTATTAAACAAATGGCGATTACGTAAAAGTTTAATTGAAAATCCCCGAATCTGTGATGATAAAGGTTTTTATTATTCTCCAGGTAACACGTAAACTTTGTAGCTCGTAATTGGAAGGGGCAGTAAAAATAAAAATTCGTTACGGGCGTTCTGAAGTGAAAAATTTCTTAGAGAAAAGTGGGTGGGCGTTGTTTTTCATGTTCACACGTTCACACCATCGTATCTGATCTTGGATAGAAGTTAGAAGCGTCGGATGTCTTATGTGCGGATGCAAGCAGATTTACTCGTAGATTAAATATTTTTTGCAAAATCGAAAACAATGGAAACCGAAAAATACTCAATATTTACTTTGTAGTAGATTTAGCAGGAAGTCATCTAGGTATCACCGCAGTACCAGATATTCTGCCGCCAAGTAGTAGTGTGTAAACATTACTGTGTTCCGGTTTGAAGGATACTGCAGCTAGCGAAATTGGTGGGAGGTTGAGCCTAACCATCAGTAATGAGCGCCAAAGCAGCGATGCCCTGGACTTCGTTTTACAACTCAAAGTTATGTTATCTCTTACCATCAGCGTATCGTTCGTCTCGTTACATTTACATGAAAAAAAACACTCACACATATTTTTTACTATTTTAAAATTAATAATTTTTGGTAAGGTAATGTATTGCGTAACCTATTTTGCGACAGCCTCTTTAAGAATGAAAAAAATATGCCATCATATCGTATAACTAGATAATCTAGATATCTCCAATATGACCATAGTAGACTGCGTTAATTGAATTAATTAAAATATTGACCTTCCACGTTGTAATGACACTTAATATTATACGTTTTGGCAGCCTAGTTGGGAGACCGTCTGGCTTCTAATCTCAAGTTTCTGCCCATGCCCAATATTGCCCAATAGTGGGACAGTTTATAAAAACGGGACTGACTCGGAATTATAAATGTAAAAGTTTGTCTCTTTGTATGTATTTTTGTTACTTTTTCGCGTTGAATTGGCAGAATGGATTTTGATGAAGTTAGGTATTCTTATATTCTGGATTAATATACAGGCTACGTTTTAACCCGGTAAACATAAATGAACCTATGGGACGGAGTTAGTAAAAAATAACTTTGGATGCGCTGCGCTATTGTAACGATAAATGTGACAGCATTAAGACAATAAATCATTTGTCATTGAAATTAACAGCGTTTGAAAGCAACTCGCGAGTCACAACTGTATGGCTTAATGGAACAAATGAAAGCCTCGCGACGCAAGAAGCAAGACGCTAAGTTTCAGTAGCTTAAGTTTAGTCGAACAGCTTAGTTATGCAGAACAGGATGGCAAAACGCATAAACAGTATGGGAAATTCTGAGATACAGATTTTGACCAAGAACATCCATTAGTTAGTTTTTTATTTAAATCTTTATTGCACACTTGAATAAATAATAGTATGACTTATTAATGCTAAAACATTTTCTGCCAGCCATCCCCACAGTGGATTTTGCCTTTATTTAACAATGTTGTACATATATAATATGGAAATATATTCTGAGTGTATATATATATATATATATATATATATATATACACTCAGAATTCACTATACCTATATATATATATATAAATCTATCGTTACTTTATCTAGGATCTCTGGATAAATAAAGGCTATTATAACGTTTCGAGCATGTTTGTCACTGCAGACGACTATTTATTTCCGTCAAGAGATAGCTTCTATATTTAAAAACACAGAATCCTTACTGACATTTGTTTAGTTGCTGTAGTGTCTGAGAGAGAGGTAACTTATGTAGAAAGTTGGCAACTATCGCACGTGTGACGTAGCTTTTGAACAGC
The DNA here is from genome assembly GCA_905404145.2 of Biston betularia. Lineage (NCBI taxonomy): Eukaryota > Metazoa > Arthropoda > Insecta > Lepidoptera > Geometridae > Biston > Biston betularia. Next base: position 7,654,611 of record FR989877.1, read on the forward strand.
ACTACCGATTTTAATTCGTTTATACACCCTGGTGGTTACGGCTGAATAAGTTTCCACTGCTCTTCCCGAGAATTTAATTTTATTATGCACCCTAACTTATTTAACATTTTTGATGTTTGTTGCTTAATCACGACGTGTTTGTTCAAGTTTCAGCCGGTGTAAAGCTAATAACAGCTAGTTACCGTAGTAATGAGAACAGCACCGACAAGAATACTCGTAAGATAATATAAGTTGGTAAATTCTGTTTAACACGTATTAATTTTATGAAGACTTTCAGCGCTGCGCGGTTCTACACAGGCAGGGTGCTAAAGACTAAGTATTAGATACTGTTCTATACGTATTTGATATGGTCGTCTGCCTATATGAGTTTTTACAGCTCGTATTTGTAGCTTTTGACTTAGTACTAACAATTTTTTTTACTAGTATTGTTTTTACTGAATATTTAATTGTAATGCATTCCGTCTTCGCCTATAAAATTGCTGTGACAGTTATCTTGACATTTGTAATTACATTTTTAATGTATTGGTGTACACTGTGTTGGCGGACATTATTAATAAATTAATTAAGTATTTTATAATGACTATTGGTTATTGACTATTGGCATTTTATACATACACAATTCTACGTGTGGAAGACCTACTAACTTCCACGTTTATAAATACATGTTTCATTCGTGATAATTATGTAAATTTAAAAAGATTATTCAAAAGTAAAATGAATGTGAGCTAAGTACATTTCAGCATCAAGTCAATATTACTTTCCTGGTTCTAACCGCAGAGGAAACAAACTTTCTCTTTCTTAAGATGCGAAGATATTTCAAGTTAGTCTTAATTTCGCAGAACACGTTTTCTCAATTTGTTTAAGGATAAAATACAGCGAAGCCGTGAAGACATTGTTAAAATTTCATTAGCTACCTGACAGCAAGTTATTAACAATATTTGATTAATTAAATCGCTATTGAAAGTAAACTTTGGTTAAATTGTTGTGTTAATAATTTAGAGGTTTACTTACTCAGCTTTATCGCAGCAGATAATTCTTAATTACAAGATTTCTTCACGTTTAAATATCTTAAAAACTCTGGATGTACCCAACAGAGTACGCTGCCGGTTTGTATGTAAGAATGTCCTAGAATACACAAATATAAAAGGAAAGCCAATAGACATTAATCTCATAAAACTCAGTCCAAAAGTATTCAATTCATAAATTGTTAAAAAAAGACAAAAAGTATCGGTAAATTTAAGATGTAACGTCATTTGTCAATGCAGTCATTTAAAAAAAGAACAATCACACTTCCATTGTTTTTATGGGAGCCCGAGCTCACCCCGCAACAATGACGATGTGTCCGAACACCAGACACATCGTCATCCACCTCGGAGACCAATCCAGCAAATGGGCGTTGGACAGCCCCATGTCCGTACGCCCCTGGTCTCCATGCGACGGGTCAGATAAGTGGCCCCGCCGCCTGCCACTTTGGTTGCATTGAAATGGGGATCGCCAGACCGGCACTCCCCCCATCCCGCAACCCCCTCCCGCTCGGCTCCTCCACTGTGCCCTCTACCACTCAGCCTACCTGATGTTCAGTTAACTGAGAGCTCATAAGTAATATTGCCGGAATGCAGCGTTAAGATAACATTTATTGAACAAGATAAAAATCTTAAATTGATACTATTTACAAAATTTATACAAAAAAAATTAATCTAAAAGTCCGTCAGAGGAGGGATATGTGGCCAGAATGCTGGCAGCATAGCTAACGCTGGATGGCAATGCTAAGCTTTTGACCAAAGTAGATTCCAGCATTCTGGTAACCTGAAGCCTCCTCTAAACGTTAAGTGTGTTTATTTATTACTTGTAGTTTCTGTGATATACATGCAGCATAGAAACTAGAACTATTTACTAAGTACTTCTTTGTCATATGCGTTTTCTTCATCCCTAATTAGTATACAAGCATTTATCTGAAGTGAACGAAACATTTTTTTTGGGTAGTGAAATTCGTGAAGTTAATTAAAAATGTCAAGTACACAGTTTCTTCGTTCCGACACTAATAAAATTACTTTACTAGTTAAGTGAACAAAGTCTCCAACTTAACGCGTTTTTCGACGTCCTTAACTACTCTTGTTTCAAACCCTTGACTATTCCCGTTAATTTAAATGTAACTTGTAAGTTTTTGTAAGAGCAAGGCGTGAATTTTCATTTATTATTTCCCACAATGTATCATATTCCCGACGGGTACTATTACGTCTCCTAAATCCCGGGCTCAACATAATCATTCCTGTCACCAGGTTTTTCAGAATCTCCATAAACACAACGCGTGCTGTGCAATATACGGCCACCTATAGCGCTGAGAACAATTTCACCTCCCTTTCTTCCCAATGATACTCATGAAAATTAACCTTACGCCGTCAGAATAAGGCAGAGAATCGAATCTGTTGTAATTCTTCGTAAAGGGCGACGGAGTGTTCCTGTGACACACGCAAATTGTAGTGGAAAGTGCCATAATCGTAAATACCGAGTAAATTGGCTTTATTAAACGAAGCCTACACTCAGTGCAATAATATGAAACAATACGCGTAAAGCTAGAGTGGAACAATTTGTCACTTCATGTATTCTTCGTTCGTGTACAAATTAGATACGTAAGGCACAAGACCTATTCTATGTAAAATTCGTGTCACATTTGTAACCAAATGATTCGGATTTATGAACGCCTGTGAGATATGATCTCTACACAGAAATATGTATGTATCTGTATTCTCGGGTTGAATGGAAAAGAACAAAAGTAATATAATAATGCAAATAAGATTGGAACCGAAATAAATGTCACAAATCTAAGGCGATGTCTCGTCACAAATCCGAGCCCAGACTTGTCACAATGGGCCAGATCAGCTGGTGGCTTATTCGGCCCTGAGTTTTTACCGAACTTTCTTGCGCACATTTTCTTACTCGCTAGCAGATCTTATCTTCTCGAATTACAAAGAATACATAGGTAGAGCACGAGTGTATCTGTTATTTCATCAGAAGTCGTGCCTACAGTAAGTGTAGATTTCCCCAGAGTTCATAACACTGATAAAAGTACTTTTGCGAGTAAAAACTTGTCTCTCCAGAGGTATAACTTCTTGGCAAATAGATTAGTATACAGCCTTTCGCCTCGTTTTGTGATGATACGTTTTATTCATACGAAATGTACATCGTTTTACAAGTGGAATGAAATTTGCGAGTTCATTTCGGCTACCAAAAGGTACATTGAGTTTAACTTGTAAGAAGTTTTGAAAGTAAAGCAACGGATTAAATAAACGTTCTAGTAAAGTCTTTTTGTATTTTTATGATCGTCAGGCAATACTTTTACAACGATTCATTTTATATTAGCTGTTTGAAATTCCGTTATATAGCTTAGAACAGATATTTATTTTGAGTCTCATGTTTTTTCTCAGATTTTTTATTATTTTTTACAACAAATACGCTTGCGTGCGTCTGATCGCCATCTCGCCTGGTAATAAGCTTAGAAAAGTTTGTGCCATCATTAATTTGGGAGGGAAATTAAAAGTTATTTAAAGGAAGTTGGGACAACCTAGTTGGGAGATAGTCTGACTGGAGGTCATGCGTTCAAATCTTACGACACGCACTTCTATATTTCCGCTAAGTATTGCCGCATGTCTGAGATTGCTTTATGTTCTCAGAGATGTCTGTCAACCCACACTTGACCGGCAGGCGGAATGTGTTTACCATTTTCCGCTCTACAATGGGTCAGCTTATAAAAATAGCCTACAACCTACACTACAGTCCTTAAGCAATAGAACGTAACGTACACAGACTGTATTTACAGATTGCAATTGTAATAATAATATGTTTACCTGCGATTCGCCAAGAACAAATACGATCAAAATATGAAGCCAGCAGTCTTATTTACAGAGAGTTCCGCTCATCTTACCGATTACTTGGACAAGATGTTTGTCTTAGCAACTCCCCAGACGCAATAGAAACTTTATTCCTTCGTATTTATACTACGTATTTGCACAAATTGTTTATACTTTCAATTAGTGATGTCCACGAGTAAATTGACAAACTACTGTTATTTGGATTTTAAGTTAGTTCTTTTGCCAGTTGATTAGAGATTACATTCGTGTAACAAATGTAATAAATGATAAACAAATGTAGGTGTCATTGTTATGTGTAACTACTCGTTTGTACTGCATTAGTCTTAAATATCCCATATGCTTACCTTCGTAAGATGATAGGGCAATATTCGGACCCTGTGTAGGTTTTTATATCAAAATTTCCGAAAAAGTATTTGCCAAGGACTTTCGCGTGTTTTTTTACCTAGACGAGTCAAAGTCAAAAGCAAAGATTTTGTTTTAGCATTCTACGTATTTATTTTTGTCTTACTTATGCGGGATTAATCACGTTTAGTTATCAGCGAAGCAATGCGAGGCCGCGCGCGCGCTGTATTTAGCTTTGTATCCCTGATGAAGGCCACCAAATGTAGCCAAAACTACTTATAGTCGCAGTATCTGATTTACTGTCAAAACACGTCAATTTCCGTACAACTTACATATTTATGTTTGTATTTGCGTGTTCTACCGTAGCACCAGAATTACTCCAACGATTTTGTTGAATACAATTTCAGTAGATTCGTTATTATGCTCTGTGTGAAGTAGGCAAAATTTGTACTATTTACTATAGATTTTTTCCCTCATAGTCGGATTATTTTAAACTTTTCAGCTTGTTTTTCATTGCACTACCAAGACTTGAACTTGCTTAGCTAAAATATATTAGGGTGTACTAAGCGGAAAGGGTCATTGTAGTCATCAGTGTGAACAACATTCATTCTGGCCAAGTTGTTCATAATAAAAGAATAGAATAGAATACAACTAACTTTATTATACACCAAACATATCAAGATATCAAGAGATCTTTTGTAAGACATTTATAACATATGTTATAAATATCTTACAAAACTTAAAGAAGGTAAAGAAAATAACAAAACGAAAACAACATAGACTAACGCATAATATGTTGCGTACAATTGGCCTTGTCGTATAGAGCGATTTCTTCCAGATTACCTTTGGATGGAAAGTAATAGGAAAAACAGCAATCTTATTAAAATTAAGGAAGAACAATTTATTAAACAAAATAAAACATCTTAAATAAATATTATTTTGGTGTTAAAAACTTAATCCAAAAGTTCGTACAGACGAGGATTAAGGTTGGTGTAAAATAAAATAATTACATAAAATAACAGAAAAAATATGTATGTACTTGAGTAAATTAACCCTCTTTCGACTTAAAACACGCTTATAGAATGTACATAAACAGAAACAGATTTCTCGAATAGACTTATGCCAAAAGCAAACTCAAAGCTTTAGTCGGATTCGTAGCGCTTTATGAGTAACGTAAGTAACCAAAAGTGGCATAAAAAAACGCTGACTACATGAGATTGTTTCACCATTTCCCTCGGAATTTGAGAAAGAGTACAAACTAGGCAGGTTATGGGCACATGTGATTCGTCACTGTGTGACAGTCTGACAGAAAACATGCTGTTACGATACGCATACCCGAATTTTATTACGTGACACGCCATATTACGCAGCATCCAATCTCCTAGAATAGCACAGGTCTAGCACAAAAATATTCATAGCAAAACACACGAGCCGAATCCAAAACGATACGCTAACACCGCGATAAACGAGAGAACAAAATTAACTTTGCTTATTCGCTGTAGGCGTATTCGACGCAGACCGCTTGGGGGATCTCGTTTGTCTAGGAAAAAAATCTTGGAGGCTTATCTAAGCCGAAAATAAAATGGAGATAGAACGAAAGGATATCTGAGGTGGAACCATCTGTGGAAAGGTACACCCTTTGAAATATTTCCGACTTTTAGCAATTAAAATTTGGATGTCTGTTAAAAACGTGATATTATTAAGCGTCACCGAATTGTTTAGAGAAAATAGCGGTAAGTAGTCTTGGTTGTGTTTCTTTGTACATTAAAATGTGTTTCTATTTCCACGGATTAGTTATCATTTATTAGAATTAATTCCATGAATCATGATTGTCGTACAAATAGTTTTTTTAACCAAGAGTGCTTTGAATACTTTTTCCAGCAATACATTTACTTATTTAGCAGAGTAGGTACTAGAAAATACCACGATATTTTCCTTCACCGGCAGCTCAAGATCATTGTTGGTGTTCTAACTTTTCATTCTAAAAATATAGTTAAAAATAACGCTTTAAATTAAAACGAGCGCTGGGCTTCATCGAGTTATTAATATTAGGTTTCACCAGCACTATTATTTAACTAATCTTAATTATTAGCCTTTGGCAGGCCATCACTAATGAACGACTCATACTCAAAGGGTTCATCGTGGCTTATATTTAATGTTGTGCAGAACAAAAGTACAATTAACTATGTTATCTTAATAACAAAGCTGTACATCGAGATATGAAATTCCATTTCAATATTAGGACTACCCTGTTACCCATTTAATAATAGATCTGATTCTTGATTTGAAGTTCGATTTATCAAACATTTGTAACAAACAAAGATTTTAATGCATCTCAAAATAGTACAAAACGAAAACGCATCGTCTGTTTCTCCGCTTTTTTCTTCTAAGCTGTTCCATGGATTTTGATACAGTTTTCAATATCATAATATTAACTGGTTGAAATTATAAAATTATTGTGAAAATCTCGCGAGATAAGTATCTTATTGAATTTATTCGTCTTTTTAGAAATATAGTTTGACATTGATTGTAAACTAAAGTTTCTTTATTTTGTTTTTTGGAATATTACCAAATCTATATATACTATTATAAAGAGGAACGATTTGATTGTATTGAATAGGCTCCGAAACTACCGGACCGATTTCAAAAATCCTTTCACCGTTGGGAAGCTACACTATCCCCGGGTGACATAGGTTACTTTTTATTCCTGTATTCCCACGGGAACGGGAACTACGCGGGTGAAAACACGAGGCGTCCGCTTGTAATGCATAAACGTGCTGAAGCTCATAGCAGAAAGCCACTCGAAATTAATGGTATTTTGAGACTTACGCAATAAAAATTGTATGATGGGAAAATTTATTGGAAGCGCATAAAACTTAATGTTTACGCAAACAAGGGGGTTGTTACGATGCGAAATGAATTTTTTCATCCCCTTTATGCTCGCCATTACAATATTTTGCTTATGTAATAATTTGACTTTGTTTTCCTTGAAAGTAATTTGTGTGACATATTTTTGGGACGCGCTATGCTTTTATCGTGTTTCGTGAAACTCTTAACAGATGCTACTTTAATTTTCTTTTCTTATACCGGGTGTAAGTGGAATAAAGAAATACTAAAAATGGTAACATTTGAGATTACTTATGCGGGATTACTCACGTTTCATTATGTTTTCATGGAGCTCGTGAGAGTGGTCGCGAATCTGAAGACGTCAGTGAGCTCTTTGAGCTGGAATATTCCTGATACTGTACAGAAGGATTCCGTTGAAGAAGAGATCTAGAGCACCTAGGAATCTTGGCATCTCGGCACTCTAGTCGCTCCCATCCCCGCATCCGGGCACCACTCTTTGTCTTCACGTAGGCGCGCTGCGGCCTGTAGTGCGAAGCAAGGCAAGGGTGCGTGTGAGCGGCGTAGGTACCCTGATTTGACTCCTTGAAGAAGGCTCGCAAATGTGGCTGAAACTTTAATCGGGGCATACGACATAATTAAGCGTGAGTAATTCCACATAAGTAAAACAAAACTGTCTCAAAACCACGTCAAACAAACTTAAGAAACTTTGCTAAATAAATAAAAAATGTATTTATTTGTAATCGCAATTGTATCTTACTTCTTAAAGTTGATTCTAGATGTATCGGTGATAAAAAATCCAGAACGATAAGCTCGTATACTTTCTAGAATGTTATGTTGTTGTTTTCGCTTTTTATCGGGTCATACCAGTAATTAACGGCATTAACACTTATCTTCATGTTCGCTAGCATACTTCTTACACCCAGTACAATTTTTAAAACGCACAAAGCGTTTTCATTCCAGTTCTTTATCGACACTACTATGATGAGAAACTCTGTTCTGAAACAATAAGAAAGAAAAAAAATTTTTTTTAAACACTACAACAAATAAAACTACAAACAATACTCTCAAGTAAAACGATACTACATTTACAATATGCTTATACTATTATACTACATTTACAATATGCTTTTGTGTAAACTGGAAAGGTATGGTATCCGTGGAAATGCTTTGAATGCTTTTGGATTGAAAGCTACTTGAAAGATAGGAAGCAATGTACAGAAATAGTTAGTCTTGATATAAACGAAAGACACATACATAGGTCTGGATATAACACTAACGCTAAAGGTGTCCCTCAAGGCAGTATATTGGGACCTATCCTCTTTACGTCGTACATAAATGACCTACCTGACGTTACGCCAAACAGATGCATTCTATTTGCTGACGACACCACAATCCTAATAAAATGCCAGAATAGACACAATTTTGAAAGTGACATAAATAGCACAATTAATGATATAATAAAATGGCTTAACAATAATGGATTATGTATTAATATTAATAAAACAAATCTTATACAATTTAGAACATATAATTCAAATAATATTGAATTAAATATACACAATAATAATAGCCAGATTAGCAAAGCTAGCTGTACAAAATTCTTAGGTATCCACATAGATGAACACCTAAATTGGAAGATACACTGTGCCACAATCTGCGATAAACTTAATAAATTTGTCTTCGCTCTTAGAAGGTTAAGACAGGTTGCATCCGAAAAGGCATCACTTTGTGCTTACCATGGGTATGTGTCATCTGTACTAAGTTATGGAATTGTGATCTACGGCAATTCTGTGGATATTGAGGGGGTCTTTAAGGTACAGAAAAAGTGTATCAGAGCCATCTGCGGAGCTCATCCACAAGCCAGTTGCAAACCACTGTTTCAAAGACTTAAAGTCCTCCCACTAGCCTGCATGTACATAAAAGAGATGTGCTTGTTTGTTGTAAATAATAGAGCGCGTTTCAAAAATGCTAAATCAAATCGACATGACAAACTGATATTCCCTAAAAAAGTTAGGCTAGAGTTTTGTCAGCGAAATGCATACTGTATGGCAATAAATTTTTTTAACAAATTGCCTAATGATATAAAGGAACTACCACACTATAAGCTCAAACGCAAATTGTCTGAATACCTCCTAGAACACTGCTTCTACAAAGTCTCAGACTACCTTACTTATAGAAAGCCCTTTAACGCACAGGGCAATATCTGAACCCGTTCTTATTATGTTTTTCCCTTTAAATATTATACTTTTGACTTTTACTATTGTTATTTGACTCTATGTTTGTTTCTGTGTATGTTTTTATTTTTTTTTTCATTCTGACATTGGATTAATTATTTATTATTATTTGACTATTGATATGGTTATTATGTGATTATTGACATTTTGATATTTTAAAATTGTATAAATTGATAATTTGTACGCCCTAGCAGGCAAGAATATGTGAACTATAGCGTACTTATAGAACCTGTGTGCTGTTCTGCAAATGTACACTGAACCATATGCTACAAATAAATAAATCTTGAATCTTGAACTTGAATCTTGAATCTTATTGACACTACAAATTTACAGAAGTTTTTGTTTCTGCAATGGTACGGGGTTTTAAGTAAGTCGATCGAGACTCTTTCCCGATGACAAGAGACAACCATGACCATTGTAGTGATACACAGAACCAAAACAAAGTAAAACTAAGTCGAGGGCATCGCTGCTTTAACACTCATTATTTTTAGACTTTTGGCGGTTAGTCTCAACAGCCCTGTAATTTCGCTAGCCGCAGTGCGCAGACATCGGGTGTCTTCAAATTCAGAGTAAATTAGTTCCTTCTATGTAAACCTGCTATATCTATTCTAGACAGTCTAACATTATATATTATGTTGTGGTTACACACGAGTCAATTCCGATTTTTTTTTAAGTTTTTTTATTTTTATTTAAAGTAGTGTAGGTATTACATCTAAATAAAATAAATCTTTTTGTTTCGGTTGCTCCTAAACATTCGTTCTTGTCTCGCTTAAGACAAAGCAAATAGCCTAGAGTAAAACGCTCCTGTCTATTATTTACGAGAAGCATATTGCGTTATAAAAAATGACGACGGTTTACTTGGGAGCAAACTCGTTTGCTGCTTATCGCCCTGAGCTCTGATAACAGCGAAAGTCGAGACCATAAAGGGAAGCGACTCGACGAGAAATATTTAAGCTTATCTAATATTGACGAAGAAATATTTTACAATATTCAAGAGATGTCACCAACAACAGTTTGTTTGACGCTTTTCGAGCTTGAGAGTTTGTTGTTCGTTAGAATTTAACCCAAGGGGTTGTAAAAGTACCCATATTTTTTTAAGTACCTCAATGTAATGAGAGGAACGGAACCCTCTCCTAATAGTAAGAGATAACACGTGTTCATGACCATATTAGCAGTACCCGAAACTTTTCTGTTGCAGTTACAGTTTGTGCTGTAGGGCGTGGGTGTGACGAGCATAAATGTTTGTTTTTTGTCCGGGTGTTCTGGATGTACCTATATATTTTAACAAAAAAAAATCGAACTATTCTCCTATTCTCCCATAGTACAAGTTTTGCTTGGTTTAGAGTGATGGCGATGTTTGAAATGTCCTAGAATATTTATTTATTTATATGGGTAACAACGTAGCGTAGGACGCCCTGAGACTCGATGGAGTGACGATATACGTAGGACAGCTGGCGGTGGATGGAAGCGAAAAGCCGAAGATCGGGCTGAGTGGTGTGTCTTGGGAGAGGCCTATGTCCAGCAGTGGACTAGTATAGGCTGATGATGATGATGATGATGATGGGTAACAAAACAAAGTCTATGATATCGCTACTTTGACACTTTTCTATAGTCCTATAATTTTGCTAGCCGTAGTAGGTGTGCTTCAAACCAGAACACATATTTACACGCTAATGTTAACTCTTCTAGCCTCAGATAAGTAAAGTAAGTTCCTTTTTTTTTATAGTAGATAGGCTTGCGTTTGACCGCCATCCCGCCCGATGTTAAGCGAAGATACGGTCTATGGTGCACGCTCGCCTAGAAGAAACCGATTCACTCGCGACTTGAAGGTACCCAGACTATATTCATTGGGGAACACCCACTCGGGCAGCAGATTCCAATGTCTAGCGGTACGCATGAAAAAGGTGGAATCAAACCGCTTAGTTAAATACAACAGGTTAAATTACCAACCCTAGTATCAAAATTAATATGCCGTCAGAATAAATATCAAACACGCTGAAACTACACTACTGTCATCTAATGCTTTGACAGCTACAAAAATAAATTTCACACACGATCAGTTCGTTTTTGTTGTTCATTTTTGACGCGTACATGTGAGTGTAGAATGCCCACGGGAAACCTTTCCGCCCATAACCTGGGGCGCTTCAACTCAAATATGAACAAACTTGTAACTCAACGTCTCTAGTGTTGCAAAACCTCATAGGCGGTGGTGATAACTTTCCACCCGCTTGCTTATTTATCACTCTATGAAATTTATAATAATAGTAATCAGAATCTAGTGAAGGCCTTGAAGGATAAGCTTAGTATCTTGTCTTGGCTAACGAGATAACCGCCACGTGTGATATTGATTTGGCTATCACTGTTCCAATAGTCGTCACGGTGAACGGCCTTATAACGAAGAGTCTCAACCAACATCTTAAGAGACTCTCGCTAGGCGGTTGGGTCAAGGGTCAGATCGCAAAAGCAGTGATTTTTGATACGGTGCGCATTGAAAGGTCTTTTAATTACAGCTTGAGTGCTGCTTCGCTGCCGGGGGCTTCCTAATTTTTAAGATTGTATATATCTTTATGTATGTGCTAATATGTATCTATACTTATTAGTGTTATAACATCTTCTGTCTGTTCTTAATAATGTATCGTGTTTTCTATTCTTAGTTGTCTGGAAGAGATCGCTCTTAGCGATAAGAATCTTATGAGCTAGTGCCACAAGTGGCTTAGGATAAGCCACTTGGGGCACTAGCTCATAAGATTCTTGTTCTCTGTGCTTTTTTCTGTTTTAGTGTACACAGAAAAGAATATCTAATTATCTATCTTATAAAATTAATCTATGGTCAAAACTTAGGTCACAGATTTATATATGTAATCGTCGAGTAAATAACGATTCCTTTGAAAAAAACTACCTAAATGTACCAATTTTCCTATATACCTATACAACAGTTGCAAAAGCCATTAGCGCAAAAACAAACTGCCAACTCACCGTCTATATTTATTTGCGGATCTCCGTTTCAGAACAGAATTGTTTTATTGGTTCATACTTACTGACGTGTTGAGTGCGAGGCGTTTTTATTAATTAAATCAAAAGCTATTAATCACATCAACATCATGAACGCGAAAATGTTTTTTTTTCTGATTATAAACTTATCTGATAATATCGACCCGCCCCTGCTTCACACGGATATAAGTTTAGATTTAAGTGTCTGTTGTACGCAATAAAAAAATTGTATCGATCTACATTTATACATTATATTATATACACATCTATACATATAAATAATTAAATATCGTAGGACATTACACACAGCGCCATCTGACCCCAAACTAAGCTTGTACTATGAAAGTCAGATAACTAATAGAATACTTAAATACTTTTTTTTGTAAATACATACTTATAATAAATACAGAACAAACGTTTGTTTATACCGCAAAGTTTGTCCTGGGTGAGAATCGAACCCACGCCCTTCAGCTCTTGAAGCTGACTACCAATGAACCAACAGGGCTAAACAAATAAAGTCTTTTTTTAAATATAGACAAAACAGCAAAGATTAATATGTTGTTATTATTATTAATGTGATGGGTGGCTGTTTTTTTATTGTAAATTTCCTGAGCAATAATGCTCAATTTCAATCTTATTGTTAAATCATATTTTTTTGTAAAAAATAACGATTAATAACGTTTTATTCGTACTCGTAAAGTGCCGAATTACAAATATGCATAAATGTAGGAAAGTGATACAATGTTAAGTACATTGAATAGTATGACTTTTCGTGATGTTTTCAAAACTCCGTTGAATCCTGTAGTTAGTTGTTTAGTTAATTGCTCTACCAAGGTACAGACCGGACTTGACCATGACTTATTTCAGTAACTATTATAATATAGTAATAGGTATATTTTGACTAGATTTCATAAATCTATTTTATTTGATTTTATCCTGTCAAACTAAATAGTACGGACGGAATACTTTATAGTAGTAAAATACACAACGTGCGATGCCAATAACAAAAAAAACGTACAATGTCAAAAGACGGTTGGTTCAAAAGAACCTTTTCAGTTTCATTTGTAGCCGCTAATTGCTCAAGGGAGTGTAGCAGAGTTATGAGTCCCACGGTAACGATGCTGAGAATTAACACAATTAAACACGGACCGTCTTGAGTATTCGCATTTAGCTCCTATTACCTTTTAGTAACGTTTTTTACGTTTTGAATTCAGATAAAAAACAAAATTTTGTTTTTATCTTAAATCGGACCAAAAGAAGTGGAAAATATAACGGAATAATCGCTCTTTTGCTAATCTTACGATGCTTCTCTGTTTCGTTATTGATGAAAATGTATTATCCAAAAATACAAATACAAAAAATGTTTATTTATCAAAATACATACAAACATCATAATAATATTAAAATAATTAAAATGTACTTAGGCTATTTAACTATACAGTGTTATATACTTGCGATGTACTAAGCCAATAGGGGATCGTTTCACTTATAATTGCCTACTTTTACTATGGGGACAACTGTTAAATCATAGATAAAATAGCTGCTCCTAAATTTTTTCGTGTGTCACCGATTTTTTTCTGTGGAATTCATAACTTTGCGTAGTGGCATAAAAAGTAATGAATCTGTATTCAACGTTACCTAATCAAGAGAATAGCGCATGTGTCAGCCATCAGCCAAATCTAAATGAAGAAAGCGACCCGACACACGCCGGCGCCGCAAGAAGGAGCCTTCGATGGTGAGCATGAATGCTCGAGGCATGCACACAATCCTCATTTTTAAACTCTTACACAGTATATAAGAGTACCTTTTAAGATGTTGTTAATTCGTGCGTGTTATAGTCGGTCGTATAAAACATAAAAAAAGAGATAATTACCATAACAATACAATACATAATTGGTGTATAAAGGCGGTCTTATCGCCTAGAGCGATTTCTTCCAGACAACCTTTGGATGGAAAGAAAAACAGAAATAGATATTAGGATGGTATATACAAATAACGTATATCCATATAAATATAATTATACATGTAAAAAATACTAAATAAACTAAATATAAATTAGCATGCTAATAATTGATGTTGTAATAATACATTTCTATTTACTGGTGACAGGCTAAGTGTTTGATCACCTTTCCCTGATGTTAAGTGAAGGTGTGGTCAAAGATAGTACTACCAGCCCCGGGGGGAGCCTGATGGGTATGTGGGAATCTCCGCCAGAATGGCGGCCTACCCAGTAAAAACCCTGGGGTGTTCCTTCTCCGCGCTTACAGTTAGTGCCACGGGAACGCTTGCGCACTCATCCGCAGCAAGTATACATAGACTGGAACCTAACTGGTTTTCATATAAGAGTACTAAAACACACGTTAGGTGCTTGGCGGCAGATTGTCTAGCCAGCCGCTTACAAGAAAGTACCAAATCACAATGCTATGGTTTCCTCACGATATTTCCAGCAGCTCAAGCTTATTGTTGAGATTTGAACCCATGCCCCCAGCATGTGATTCGATTGCGCTAACCACTGGGCTATTATTGCTGCGAAATCGCTCTGTTAAAGGAAAAAGCCTCAAAGTACATAACGGTCCGTTTTTATTAACCGTAGGAAGCCCTTTGTAGTGCCTACTTTTTTCTAATTAAGTATATGCTAATTTTAAAACGTCTCAGGCTTTTGTTAAAAGGTTTTCCTTCCATCCTTATCAGATTTTGTTTATTTTATATTTTTAGGTAAATTACCTTTTAGAAACTGGCTTTTTAAATTTTCCTTGTGAGAAGAATTGCAATAAGATCTCTACAACATTTTTCAATTATAAACAACAACAAACATTCGCTGCTTTATCCGATTACAAAATACAAAATATCTGTATTGATAACTCCATGGTTACTAGACATATTTTAATATACTATAAGTAACTATTGAACGATTTTTTTAAAGCCCCATCTAGCCCCAAACTAAGGAAAGGTTGTACAAGTCATCTGGTACAGTCATATATATGACTGAGAAAAATTCCTTTTTTTTAATATATACTAATAACTTATACAGAACAAACATCTATCTTGCTTAGTTGTTATTGACCGATTTTGTATTCAAAAGGGTCAGTTTATCAATTTGCGAGTTTTGGGATCCTGACGAGGTAAATGGAAACTACTTTTTAATACATTTAATTATTTTTTCTTCTTTGTTGTTGACGTCGCACTTTATGCATTTGCCAATGTCAAGTGATTTTTTATATTCAAGTATTTTATGAAAAAGTTAGATAAGTCCCGAGACACGAAGTTACATGAAGTAAGTCTTAATCGAGTCCGGGCATGCCCTAATAAAGTAGTGGTGACATTACTACAAGCTTCGATGAAGTTTTGGAACCGACACGGAGTCGTGTTTAATTTTCCCGTACTCGCGAACGCAATTTGACGCTTTATGAATAAAACACCACAATTTTACACATTTTCATATAAAAAAAAATTGATAATAATATACATATACGGGATACGACCTTTCCGTCACCCCAAAACGATACGCCAACAATATATTTGACTAACGTTAGTTCTTCGTCGTTCTTCACTGTTTACAAACGCATTATATGGAAAAAATATACCTATATATGCTTATGTTCATATACCTACTACATAAATGAAGACCTGTTGAGAATCTATAAAAAATAACTCCAAGCGGAGAATATTCAGCGAGTCGTGTATTTTTATAGGATAGTATCTTTCTGCTCGACTTACGTTTGAATAAGACGCAGTAAGCCATTCTGCCGCTAGAAACAGAAGACGGCGGTCCCAGTAAGACCACTTTATGCTTTCGCGAAAGTGCACTACCACATAAAGTCACATTTTCACGCGACTACGTGCCACGTTTACGCGCTATGCTCTACAATAGTGCACTTACTTACTTATATGCCCAGGATTTATTTTTGGTCGTTCATATTTACTCAGCATGAAGCTGGTAAAAGATTAAAAATAATTTAGGGTACTGTACTATGTCTGTTTTATTTTAAACTTACAATGATGTCAATTTTTTTCTTTTCTGTTTTGCGCATAGCACTTTGTGGATTTTGCCAGTATAGTAAACGATGAAAAAATAAGTGAATTTACTGTAAGTTACACTCGAAGTCACGAAAAAACGAAGTCAGTCAGGGTCGAAGTCAGTGTTAAGTCTGATCATGTTCTAGTAAAGTAGTGTCATCTACTCTTACGAAGTTTTGGCGGGAACAAGACGTTTCGCGTTCGTAAACGTGTCGTAGTAGTTATTTTTTCGAAAACTAGTGTTTTAAATTTTTGTTTAATTATTTTTTTTGAGATTATATCAAAATTAGTTCTAGATATTGAATAAAGTTACGATTAAGTTTTCAATTAATAAATTGTTGTTAAACATAAGTTTTCATCACTGTTGTAACTGAAACGACTGTTAAGCGGAAATAAACTAAATATATACCTTGAATGTTCAAGACCATTATCATTGAGAATAGTTCATAACCGCTGGCAACATTGTTTTATAGTTGTGCGATACAAATGTCAGTGTTTTGTCCCGTGTTGCGTCGAACTTAAGGGATGACAGATATTTGAATATTAGTTTTTTATGTTGTCCTTGTTTTTCTTATTTGCACATATCGGTTTTCCCGATGTTTCTCATTTCGTTAATAATTTTAATGAATACAAATTTATTCCCAAACTCCAAACATTTTCGTTAAAGGCAGTCTAAGAAATGCGAGAAAGAATCCTGACAATGTGTAACCTTCGCATTTTCGTAGGTATAACAACATTCTTTTGTGGATCAACAAAAGAATGTTGTTATTCAACATTTTTTTAACAAAATGTTTGTGTAGGAAAAACTTCTTGGATCACGCCTTTGAGAGAGAAAAATATGTTTGGACAATGAAGTGACTAAACACAAGTACTAGAAAAATTACATTGAATCTATTGAGCTTGTTTATACACACTTCTTTCAAAAAGAAGAGAAACGTCACGTAATATTGTGTTTATAATAATATGAAACTAGTGGAGTTTTTGTCCTTGTAGAGTATACTGTCCTTTATTCGTCCACAATATTCTCAAGATTCTTCAAAGGCTTCTAAAAGTTTCGTTTTTAGTTTGTTAAGTTCCATGACAACATTTTTTTTTTGTACTACCACAATGATTCTGAGAAGACAATAGCGATCTATCGATTATTTTGTGGCGATGAGCTCAGTAGTAACCAGTTAGCTCAGTTATCTGACTTCCATCACGCAAGCTCTGCTTAGTTTGGAGCCAGATGGCGCTGTGTGTAATGTCCTACGATATTTATATTTTATTTAATTTATATATAAAATGATGTAAAATAAATTCAAGCTCATAGTATCATGTCAATTTTGTTTTCACTTATATTTCAAAGTATTCTGGACACAAGCGAAGGGTATTTCCAAACGAAGGGTGTTTGTGCTCAATGACCCAGACTTCCTATCCATATCTATACCTTACTTACTACAACGGAACACGGAAATGAAATCAATCACATGTCCAACGAGAGGAAAGGGTTGTTACTCAATGAAATGTTCGAATGAAAGCCCTTGGGTCGGTCGTTCATCTCTTTAGTTAGTATTTTTTGGTAAAAATTTATGATGCCAATTTCCTTCTTCTATAAAAAATAGGCACTCAATGTTTCTAGGTTTTCCATCATAAAATTATAACTGAATTTATTTCTGTCAAAAACCTCGAACGAAACGATTTGATTCCACGTTCATTGTGCGGACCGCTAGACAGTTGAATGCGCTACCTGAGTGGGTGTTTCCCGATGAATATAATTTGTCTTCAAGCGTGCTCCATCTTAGACTGCATCATCTCTTAACATCAGGCGAGATGGCAGACAAACGCAAGCCTAACTATATTTTTAATGTTTTAACCGGTGAAGAGAGAAGACATTCATAGATTAACTTTGAGTACCATCGTGTCCTTCTAAAGTGTATGAGTGTGAGTGTGGGCGTGTGTGTGTGCGAGTGAGTGTGTGGGTTCATACATATCGTGTACAAACAAACCTAATACAGCTAACTATTTAATTTTTATTACCATTTATTTATTTATAAGTAAGGTATAAAATAGAAATTATAAAACAAACAAAACTTCTAAGCAATCAATGATCATAGTAGCGGTACACAGAACTTTAAGTAACAAAGTCCAGGACATCGCTGTTTTGGCGCTCATTACTTGAAGACTTTCGATAGCATAGTTAGTCTCGACAGCCTTGTAAATTCGCTTGCTGCAGTATCCTTGAAACCGAAACACAATAATGTTAACACACTACTGCATAGCGGTAAGATATCTGGTACTACTGTGGTACCTACTTAGACGACCTCCTGCTAAGGAGATTTCAAACCAGGTAAAGTCTGCGGTGTAGGTTTAAGGAGCTTTACAAACGTTTACGCCCACTACCCGTTTTCTCGTCCCTGCCTAACCCAATTTGATTATGATCGTACCAACACTGCTTTGGATACTCTTTCGAGCAATTAATTTATGGTAGTTCGTGGCAAGCCGAGGTCTTTTAGTAGATTACAGAGAGATTTTGCGGGTATTTCTCTTGCTCCCACTTCTACTGCTCACATAAATTCACCACAAAACTATTTATGATCAATTTATTTGTAACTAGCTGCGCCCCGCGGTGTTACCCGCCACATGTTTCCGGGAAAAAGTAGCCTAAGTGTTAATCCAGGGTCTCAGCTACCACCGTACCAAATTTCATTCAAATCTGTTCAGTAGTTCTTGCGTAAAAGAGTAACAAACATCCATCCATCCAAACTTTCACATTATCTTAAACGTATTTGTACGTTAAAACACCGTTACATTATTACAAGCTAAAATTGTAGAACCAAAGAATCTATTCTATAAAATACGCCCATATTTATATTTTATAAAACACACCAATTTTCTGCGTAATAACTGTGCTATTTTTTAAACTTGTAAAAAAGCAACAAATAGTAATAATCAATCACGTTGTTTATCGTGAAATTTTATACAGTTTGGGTTTAAAATTTATTCATATTACGAGCAATTCGTGCGACCACGTCCATTGGCTCGTATAATTCGCCGATGACTTATTTCGCTTTCTCAAAATTGCCCTCACGTACAGGCAATGCAGTCCGTGACCGTCTACTTGCCCATGGCTATTGCTAATTGTAGATCCTAATCACTTTAATGTTGTGGATGTGTCCTTACAGCAGCTATTACGGCATATACGCTTGAAGAATACAGAACCGAAAATCCGTAGTGTTCATCATTTTATACAGGTGCCTTATACATTTGGTAGCGGTGATAGCTCAGTGGTTAGCGTGATTTAGGCAGTGACATTAGTTTTTTTTCCTTTTTTAATTTTATTAGAAAATTGTAATTTTGACGTGCCTAGTTGTATTATAACATGTAGTTATAAGGCCAATAGAATATACCATTCATTATATTCCAATTCATTTCATTCTATTCTATTCATTGTCTTTTTGCCTTTATCCTAGCATATCCAGGAGTTAACATTTACTCTATGTTACGTCTCTACAGGTAGAGAAACGGTTATCAACTATGAATTTTCTAGACTACACAAATATAATTATACGACATACGTACTATAACTTTATATGTGTTCCAACATGTAACAAGAAAATGTATAGTTTCGAGATAGTAAACAAGAGATTGTGTAACGCCGCCTTACTTTCTTAGCGTACGTTTCACTCCCGTGTATTTCAGTAACATCCAGCCTTAGAAAAGTAACGATAGCGATGTTCTAAAAAGGCGCGCTAACTAAACAGACAAAAGCGAGTGTACACCGACCCTTACCTTTGTTCTTGTGGTCAGGATCAGGCTTTGATCGTAATATTTTAGCGGATCGGTGCCACCGTTTCTTGTTTCGCTTCGATTGAATGCAGTACGCACTTTAAACAGTTAGCAAACTTTCGTCAATTTTCGAAGTCTTCCAAAAAATATATGAGCATTTTCACGGTATATTTATAGTGTATTTCCGCTTAAAATTCCTTTGGAGTAAAACTCGTGGAGAGGCGAAATACGTATCAACAACGACAGCAGAAGCGTATAATATAAAGATTTGTGGTTATTATAATTAATTGTTTTGTAATTTATTTATAACTTAATTTTATATCGAATTTTAGACATTATGGAATATTTCGAATAGTTTTTTAAATTGTCGTCAAGCTAAATCAATTTTTAATTATATCGTCATCACTGCTGTAATCAAAACGAGTTTTAAGCGGAAATACGCAAACAAAATACACTCCAAACACTCCAAATGAACTTTCGCAAAGTAACCCCTAGAATCAATTTATTTATGTGAGTTGTTAAAACCCCTAATAATTGACATAAATAGAGACGTTGGAAAAATTTGAATTATTTTACAGCTGTCGGTTTTCTAATATTGTGTCACAAGTAACCCTAACCCTATGTATGAGAATTGAGGGAGACTCGCAGCAAGTCTACTTTGTTTTTGATATCAAGAAATGTCACTGTCAATACGTAACACAAATCAAATCGAACTTTAATCTTATGTGATAGCATCGAAAATCAAATGTGCTGTTTTGAGAATATTTTACATCAAGAAGAAGGCTAATGAACTATAGTTAGAGTATCTAAAGTATCTAATATAATAATAATTAAACGTGAATAATACTGCATAAGTAAAGCCTAGCCTGTCAACAATAAAAAAAAAAATGTGTCAAAACCGATTCAGTTTCCATAGTAAAGCAAAAAGTTGTTTCGAGTAAAGTACAAATAGTATGATCATTATTATTTTTCACACAGCGCCATCTGACCCCATACTAAGCAGAGCTTGTGTGATGGAAGTCAGATAACTGATAGAATACATATATACTTTTTTTTGTTAATGCATATTTATAATACACACAAAACAAACATTTGTTGATAGAAAAAAGGTTTGTCCTGAGTGGGAATCAAACCCACGCCCTTTAGCTCTTAAGGCAGATATGCTACCAATGAGCCAACAGGGCTATCAAATATGAATTGTATGAATCATGTTGATCCCGCACAAACATACGCAAGTCGAATCAGACTGTTTATGGGGCTCTATATTACTGGTTAGCTATGTATGGTACTTGAGGTTGCTACGCTCCGGAGAATTTAATAATTCCTCAAATCCTGCGAGTGATGTTCGAGATTTCGACTTAAGATAGTCCCGTTGCCGGACTTAAAGTTTGACGAGTTTCACAAACCTTCGCGGTTAATTAAGGGAACGGTGTTTTAATTAATTTTAATAAAAATGCTAATTTCCTTGTTTCGTCTTTGTGAGATAACAGGTGGGTTGTCTGATGTTGTTATACTCTTTCCGCTACTTTCAGATGCTCTACATAATATTATCTTCTTCGTAGCTGTTTTTCAAAACTCTGGTAAATTCACATTTCTTCACAAAAGTTTTTGCGTAATTTCTACGTTCTTTTTACAAACTTTCTTTGGAATAATATAAACTACTCAAGACTTCGCTGGAACAGAAAGAAAGTTAAGCTAACGGATAGCATCGTTTTAAAGAAGGCTCACGTATCTCGTTCCGGGCAAAAAGAAGGTCTTAGTTTTTTCGCATTTTCCCTAAAGGTAACATAATACGGAAAGTCGCGAAAAAAAGTTTTTTTATACTTCGTAACTAATGATCTCGTAAACAAGACAGATCGAGCAAGATTTATAGGGTCTGCCCTTGACGCGCCAACATAATCGATAGGTGTTGGGACAGCAAACAAATAGAATGTAATGATATTTTTATTTCTAATTATTGTATATGTATTAGGACAGCATAATTCTTACTATAAAATACAAAAGTGTACGGTTGTTTTCCGTTTATATATACATTTACAGACTAACAGATCGGCTTATTAGTTAATAGATTTTTGTTTGACCGCAATCTTGGCTCTTGATGCGGTCTACGATGAAGCACACTTTCCTAGAAAAACAATTCGCTCGAAACTTGAAGGCATCTAGAACATATCGATTGGGCAGTACCCATTCGGGCAGAAAAACTAGTTAGTTAGTTTTTCTATAATAAAAGTAGAGTCAAACCGTTTTGTTCGAGTTTTTGGAATAAGTTTAAAGGCTGAGAAAGTAACAATATATATTTTTTTCTTAAAAAACACAAGCCTGTTAAATTGTCGTTATGGGAAAAACATGGGGCTAAACCATTGCGGTCACAATTTTGCATCAAAATTATGCAAACAGCCTCTCGTAGGCATCTCACCTTCATTATTTTATTGCCGATGAACGTACTAAGATCTAATTATTACCAACGAGCTTTGATTCTGCGTTTTTATAGGAACAATGAAAACGTGGAACTATCTGCCGGAGCCTATATATCCCGTTAAAGACAAGAATAATTTAGGAGTCTTGAAAAATCTAGGTAAGCGTGCTCTATCCGAAACTGCATCACTGATTAACATGAAACAGGATGTAGTCAAGTGCAAATCTATTTTTAATGGCAAAAGACTGACAAAATCTTTTCAACAAAAACATGATGAGGGCAGCGTTTTCTTCACAACACATTATACGCTCAGGCATATCGTGGAGGTTATGAACTCTTGCGATTTTCACTTATGTACAGCCTTTCAAGACCAGTCGGATGTCAGGGATCTCATTGAGATGTTTAGCCCCATTAAATCGGATTTACTCGAAGTACGTCACTCACCGACGACGCACGACATCTCGCCATTAAGCCACTCTTGCGGTGTTGGTATTTTTATTATATTACCTCTGTTTTAATAGCGATAATAAATAAAATAAATATCATAGGACATTACACACAGCGCCATCTGACGCCAAACTAAGTAGAGCTTGTGTTATGGAAGACAGATAACTGATAGAATACTTAAATAATAGCTCAGTGGTTTCCGCGGCTGCTTCACACGCCGAAGGGCGTGGGTTCAAACCCCAAGCAATGAGTTTGAACTGCCTGTGAAGGAAACCATAGCGGGGTGGTTGGGTATTTTCTAGTACTCGGCTGGTTAGCTACCACCCCATTAGTAGAAAATTTACCGCCAAGCATCTAATCAGTATGTTCCGGCAAACTCACTTAAGATCCATTTCTACTCCAGGCTAGGTGTGCTTTATCATCTTCGACCACATCGTCAATAAACATCAGGTGAGCTAAAGTCAACCTTTATAACTACTAAAACTAATCCTCAGGACATCGTTAATATAACATGACGAAACAAAAGAACTATTGATAATAATTGCTCTAACTTTGTAAAATAGAAAATAATATCTCTAGGCGATAAGGCCGCCGTTGTACTATGTTCTTTTGTTTTTTATGTTACATGGTATCGATTGGAGTACAATAAAGTTGTATTCCATTCTGTTTTGGGCCACCAAGATTCAGGCTTCGCCTAGTATGGTGCCAATTGGTGCCCAAACAAACTGCACAACATTGTTTTCTTACAAATTAAGTCTTTAACAGATAACAACACTCTGTGTTTAAATGTAAGTACATACTTACAGACGTACATCTACACTCATCCATGCGTTAGTAATGAAACTCAAAGAGAAAACCGTAATATCTGGAAAGATGTGCTCATATTAAATTAACGTAATTAAGCATTATAATGATATATTATGAAATGGTAACATACTTAACGTTAAAATACTTTAATGTTAGCTAGGAATATGTAGTGCATATTTATAATAATATTTAATAATGGTTACCTAGTAGTTTACTAGGCGGTTCTTGATCTATTGATTAACTCTTTATTGTATACACTGAAAATAATACAATACAGAATAAATAAACTTAATGTATAGGTGTAACAACTGCCGACATTATCGCTAAAAACGATCTCGTCCAGGCAACCTTAGGACGGATAGGATCAGAGCCGACCGTTTTTCTTCTATGCTAGCTGTCGTCTAGGTAGGTACCACCGCCGTAGTACGAACAGATAATATTTCAGTAATAAATTCCTATGTTAATCGGGAATAATGTAGCATTCTAATGGTGAAAGAATTTTTGAAATCAGTCCAGTAGGTTTTGAGTTTATTCGTTACAAACATACAAAAATACAAACCTTTGCTCAATATCGACATGATAATATCGACATCGAATATAGAATTGATTTATAAGAAATGATTTTTTTATGATATAAAAGTAATGAAACGAACGAGATGCTCTTCTGTTTTCTTCCTCGGTAATTCTTTCATTATTAGAATACTATATTATCACTGAGTGACATAGGTTATATTTATATTGTTAATCGAGTTTTGTTTTCCAGTGCGAAGCCGGGGTGAGCTGCTAGTGTTTAAATACAACATAAATTATTATTTTATTTATCCATGCTACGCATACACTCATACATTTATATACTAAAGTGAAAATTTTGACAACTTTTTAGCTTTGATGTATTTGTATCTACAACATTTTTTTTTTATGGTTGACAGGCTATGTGTTTGACCACAGCTCACCTGATGTTAAGTAACGGTGTGGTCGAAGATGGTAAACACACCTAGCCTGGAATGGAACTGGCTCTCAAGTGAGGCTGCCGGAACACACCGTTAGGTGCTTGGCGACAGATTTCCAACCTGAGGGTGGTAGCTAGCCAGCCGAGTACTAGAAAGTACCCTACCACCATGCTATGGTTTCCTCACGATGTTTTTCTTCACCGGTAGCTCAAGCTGATTGTTGGGGTTTGAACCCACGCCCTTCGGCATGCGAATCGACCGCGCTAACCACTCAGCTATCATCGCTACAAAGCAATATAAGTAATCTATAAGTGCAGCAGTCTCCATTTTATAGTGATGTCAGTTTTACAATTTAATTTGCTCTAAAAAAATATGCGCCTCATAGTCGTGAAATTCTACTCGACTGTCTACGAGACGTACGTGATAAGACACTCAGACAGTCTGGACCATAATATTGAAGTGGGAACAATGTCCAAATGATGTCCATCTGAGCTAATACCTACCAAGGTTAGGAAAGACAAAAAATAGTCTTTTATCTAGAAAACTTGAAGGAAAATAAGAAACAATATGGTTTCTCCTTAAAAAAAATAAATTATTTCTAGTCGTTTTTTTCTGTAAAAGTTATGAGATTAATTAAAAATCTTTCTGATGAGTGTTCAAAGTACAGATTTATTTATTTCCGCTTAACAGTCGTTTAAGTTACAACGGTGACCACTGAAAATAAACTTCTGCAAAGAAACGCCTGAATCAATCAATTATTACCCTTCTGATGGTAAGAACCTAAAATTCAGAGAAGTCTAGGACATCACTGCTTTGGCGCTCATTACTGTGAGTCATTTAATGGTATCTCAATGGCTCAATAATTTTGCTTGCTGCAGTACCCTTCAAACCAGAACACAGTAATGTGTTCAACACTATTATATATATAGACAGAATATTTGATACTGCACTAGCACCTACCTAAATGATCTCCTGATATGCAGATTTAAGACGTAAAAGCTGTGATAATTTCTATTCGAAAATATTTTTTTCATATAAGATTATGAAAATCATAAAAAAGGGCTATCTATGCCTCAGGGATACAAAAATATTAACGCAAGAAAAGCCGCGGGCAGAAGATTGTATGTTTCGTTTCGTAGATTCTAAATGTGACAACTCGCTTTTGACAGTCGTTGGCAGGGCTAGGAATCTTCTTATAAAATCTATTTCATTAAATTTCTTTGAAGTAATTTTTATATGTAGGATGTATATAAAGTCAAGGTTTGGCTTATAGAAAATATCAATCCTACCCATCCTCAATAGCGAAATACCATAAATAGCTATGGGTGGCTGACGCATTCATTATACATCGTAGATATATAAAATAACAGTGAAGCTTGAGCTTCAAAGGGGGTCGATTGCATGAGATTGATATCCTTCTGGCGGCTAACAGAATTTAATCAAGGATTCAAAGTTTACTTTCAAAGCTTCAAGTTTGTCTACGTATAATTTTGATCAAATATTAAACCTGATCAATGCAAATTCACAGTAAAATAATTATTACAAATAAAATTTAACTGAATAAGTGGTTTCCTACAAATATTTTAAACGCGAAAGTTTGTAAGAATGTATGGATGTATGTTTGTTACTCTTTCACGCAAAAACTACAAAATAGATTTTGATGAAATTTGGTATGGAGGTAGCTGAGACCTTGGATTAACACATAGGCTACTTTTTATCTCGAAAATATGTAGCGGGTAACACCGCAGGGCGCAGCTAGTATAATATAAATTCACAATTGTAGAATTTAACACACACACTTTTCAGTGATTAAATAAATGCTTTTTGCAATTTCTGCGTGTGTCCTAGTAAAATTTGTACATAAAATGACCTCCTATCGGTTTTATGCTGCTATTCTATGTAGCTCTTACTGACACAGTTTATTACCGACGTAACTGAAGTATTAATTCAGTTACCGAAAAAACAGATTAGCTAAAACTAACTTTCTTAACCATGAGCTAAAACTAACTTTCTACCACGATTGAGTTTTGTTAACAACTAAAAGGATTATCGGGATTATCCCCAGTTTAAAAACGGCACAGAATATTCCCAAAGGGCTTTGCGCAGTGAGACGTGCTGATATGAGACGCTGGAGAATTTTGTAAAAATACATAAGATTTTCTCGCCATTTCAATTGTAGGCGATAGAAAACCATTTCATACGTCGCCTACTAACTGTTTTGTCAGTACTATACAAGTCTAAAAAATTGTCTAACTCTATTCGCTGGGTCTTATCATGAGCGATCATTCATTTAAAAATGCGACTTTTATTGATTTGACGCGTTTCTACGAAGAAACCGACGTAAAGCTCAAAACACGAACAAAAACTGGCACCTTCTACGAATAGACCCTCCCCGCATGATATTATGTTTTGACTTTTACTAGTCAGCGTAAGTTGTATAAAAGTATTAATAATTAAAGAAATAGTAGCCATTAAAATGTAATTTTGTAATAACGGCCACGGATCCCGAAACCTTTATCTAACTTATTATTTACAAATTTATAAAAACAAAACCAGAACTGTAGTGTATCTAAAAAAGGAAGGCATTGTAGCAAAAATTGTAGCATAATTACTACACTAGATGGTAAATCTAAGTTTTTATCCGAAGTAGATGGCAGCATTCTGTTTACCCGTCGTTTGGAAACTAGAACAAGATTTTTATAGCATGCAACAAAAACCACGACTGCATGAAAAAAAATGCCAGTGGCGCTCGAGATGGTAAGGATTCTAACGATATCTAACATATCCAAATCTGTTCAAACAATTAAAAAACAATCAGATAAATCGGTTCAGTCGCTCACAAGTTATGCGCTTATACACAATCGGCTATTGATTTTTATTTATATAGATATTGCCCAAAATTTATATGTCGAAATGGTTATTAATAGTAAAACACAGTACATAGACATGGTTACGTAGACAAGCAAACACAACAAGTCGTGTAAACGTAATTTACCTAAAATAAATTTTCTACCACGAAAATGGATCTAAAGATTTCAGATAGTAGATTTCTATAGAAATTCCAAAGGCAAAAGCGGGAGACAAAAAGCTGTACGAATTTAAATAGAATACCTCTCCACGCAATTCAATCTCATCGCGCGTTTGTGTTGACTACCAAATAGGATATATACCAGAATAGGCCGCAATAATTTAGTTTCGCACTGACATGTAACCTGTTTGGATAACCTCGTTTAATTAACTTAAGCTTTGCTCTTGTTAGTACTATGACTGAGCCAATCACATTTGGGGTTCGATTTTCTGCCAGTCGCAGTAACGCGTGGACAATGCGGCACGGAACACGATTCAGCTAAGCTAAATGCTAATTACTGTCGATTGATCTGAAACGTCGTCTCTAGTTAGAATAATAAGCAGGCAAGCTTCGATCCTGGAAATCGACTCGACTCGACTCGAATCCGACTGGAAATCGTTCTCAAAATATTGTAATGCATTTTTGTTTTACTTTAACTTACAAATTACATTGGATACTCTGATCATAGCTTTGGCTACATCTGGTTACCTTATTCAAAAAAGTAAAGCAGTGTAGAAAGCGTTCGCGGTCTTGTCTCGCTTCGCACTGAAACAACAAAAATGATAATACTTCGCAAGAAAAATGTGTCAAAACCACGTCAGTTTTCTTAGTAAAATAAGGATGCATTTTTGTTTTACTTGTCCGGAGTTACTCACGTTTAATTACGTCGGTTACTTTGACTATAGTTTTTCGCCCACATTCAGTGGCCTTGTTCAAGGATTCATGGCAGAGTACAACGTGCGCGCAACCTCATGTTACTTCACACTGAAACAACAAAAATGATAAAACTCAAATAAAAAAATTTACTACCAGTAAAAAAAGAAAAAAACGTCATTTGTTTTTTTACAATGTATGCATACCTCTGACCAAATAAATGTACTCGTATAATAGAGCAGCTGATTTTTTCGCGATTATAGAAAAAACAATGGTGATACTGAACGGTTTACTGTTCTTACAATCGGATCGGATTAGAACACCTCTAGCTTATAGAAACTGTGTGGTAACCATAAATGATAAACATATTTCGTTCAAACTATCGTTCATATAAATGAGTCTACCGGAATACATTAGTAGGTTAGCGGAAAAACCGGATGCACTCGTCCTGAAGATACTGCAATCTCGTCTGCTAGAAACTAAAACCAACACGCTATAGTTCCTTAGTTATAGTTCCTTACAATTTTTCTTTTGAAACATAAAATTTAAACCCACGGTCCGAATGCGCAAATCACCGAGCTAAGATCCATATTGATTTCATAGTTATTCAGTATTGCGGCTATTTTCTTTTTAGTCGCGTTCTCGATCCAACTTCGATACATAATTTAAGCAAGCGATCTCGACTGTCGACCACAGTATCGTTCTCATTTGTCAATAGCGGTACAACAGGATAGTACGCCATTTGCATGTGCGTTACTGAGTTAGCGCCGAATGCGGAAGGCATGGCAATTAACCATCCGCTCTGGTTATCTTCTTACCCAATGTTACAATTTGTACGTCCATTAGATATTTGCATTGTTGAAAGACTGTAAATTCAGCATCGTTTATTGTAAGGAGTGTTTTACAAATTAATGGCATCGCTTGAAAATCAACAGCTACCCTTTTGGATACAAATACCTACAACAGATAAAATGGAAACTCTTTGAAGTTCGAAAGAAAAATTTCCTACAATTCACGCGCAATTAAAACTATATGTATATACCGTTGACTGTTGAAGAGTTTCTTCGTCTGGAACCAATTCTGAGGGTAGAATCATGTCTTGCTTACCATAAAATTACAGTCATCGGAACTGAACCAAGGTGTGACATTTCAACTCCGTGGGATAAAAGGAAACGGTTGTAATTCGGTATGTAAAGTTTTTTTGTATTTATTTTATATTTTTTACTGATAGTAAACTTTATTTTATGAAACTTACTTGAATATTTTGACTTTCTATGGGGTAGTTTAATTTTAATACGTTTTCAAACTTTTTATAGTTATGACGTCATAAGGTAGGCTGAATATGTAGAATATGCCTTTGCCTTATAAAACAAAAAAGTATACAAATACATTTGACACATTTGACTAATTTTGACAACAGAACTGACAAGTTTTTTTTTAATTTGCTCCATTGGAAAGGCTAAAGCTGTAAAGTCATTCTGTCACGTTTTCGGTTTTCACAATTCATGACATGAAGTAAACAAATCTTATGTCATAAAAGCGATATCAGAGTCCAAATAACGTTTAAAGTAAAATAATCCAGATATTTGTATTAATAAAGCGAAAAACAACTCGACGTATTTATTATGACCGCCGTTGACTTGACATTGACAAATCTTGTTTTGGTTTGCCATTGCTTTTTTAGTCTATGGAAGTGGCCCTACTAGGTGACGTCAATTTGACTTTCAATTGATTAGACATCAATTAAAAGTCAAATTTATTTTATGTATTTTATTAAAATAAACCCCATGTCATAGTTTACAGAATTTTAAACGTAAAAATATTGAATAGAAATGTATTTTTTCGAAATGGTTTTGGAATCAGTAAAGCTTTTTTTTCTTTACATACCGAATTCAGCTTGCAACATTTGACCTTAACAACCTAACAAACATTACCTACAAGACAAGTAATAGCTTGCATTTACACTAATTACCGCAATAAAATTGCTAGAAGCAACTTTACATAATAATATAGAGCATGAAGTCAAATTTTCGTATAAAATTAACTATCTAAGTGTTTAAGAGATCAAATTCACTCTTCATTATATTAATCAGAAGTAGGATTTAATTTTCGCCTCTCACGTTAAGTTTGTGTATTTGCTCATATAATTTTGTAGGACGGAATTGATATGTCGTTATATATCATATAACGACTGAGAGTGTATAAAATTTCGGCCATTTAATAAACACTAACAAAAAACAGTTCCGGTCAAAAATCAAAGTGCAAAACAACGTGATTGATAGCTTTGTTGTGGCTCATTCGTTCCAGTGGGATTGGGACACGCCAATCTATTTCACTATAAACTACTCGTTTTAAACCGATTTGTTTCAAAGTTAGACGTATTGATGTGACATTCCCGAACCCAATACATATTCTACAAAGACCAAAACATCGATAAAGGCAAAACACCGATTTTAAAAAGGGTTTACATGTAGAGTAACAATCGGTTTATCTAGCCCCGTATAATTTTCTTGGATCAGTGTCGCCGTGAGAGGAGATTTACCAAAAAGGTCCTCTGCGCCGACTTCAAACGTCGCACGACTCGCAAAATAAACCTCCGAAATTGACCATTTTCTTTGAGAAAAAACATGCTGACGGCATCGTATGAACAACAAAGGGTCGTGTTACGAGTACGTCCGGGATTTTGGGTGAATTCCCAACAAAGTAGTCGAATGTACCTACTTACATGGTTATACACATCGCATTTAACAAAAACTGTAATTTAGTACATTAACAACAGAAATAAGTATCTTCCACGAATTTCGTTCATACAAATTAAAATAGTAGGTATATGTATGTATAGGCCACTAGCGGACGCCTCGCGATTTCACCCGCGTAGTTCCCGTTCCCGTGGGAATATAGGGATAAAAAGTAGCCTATGTCACCTGGGGATAGCAAAGCTTCGCAACGGCGAAAGAATTTTTGAAATCGGTCCAGTAGTTTCAGAGCCTATTCAATACAAACAAACAAAGAAACGATCAAATCTTCCTTCTTTATAATAGTATGGTATAGATAGATAACAAAAGCTAGCTTCTATTGAGTCGGTATCATAAAATTATATTTCGCTAAAAGCGTCGAACTAATTTATCGAATAAGCAAACCTGCATTCACCGTCATTTTATACGTCATAAGTTAATTTTAATTAAAATAATATTCTGTTAAACGATAAATTATGCGTTTAACCGCCGTGTTAAAATAATGGATCCCGATGTTCGTTGTTTTCAACTTGAAAGTTTCCGATATCGCCATCTGTTTGTAATGCACGGTAATTAAATTTTAAAACAATTTATTACGAGAGATTTTATTTTTACACATGAATTACTTCAGTGGCGTGGCGTGAATTTTGCCGCGCTCATTCGCTTGTTTAATATAAAGGGGATTTGTCGCTGTGCTGTTTTCCACTGTTATTTTCATCAGGCGCATCGTCTATTGAATTTACATGCGCCAGTCGCGCTGCCATGGCCGTCACCTCATGCATATGTATGGCCTTATGCAAACTGCAACTTTGCCTTTCATTGAATAAAAATATTTGAAATGTGACGACAGCACAATTCTCTAGTTACAGCGGATTTCTGATTCCCTTTGTGACCAACGAGCGGTAGCAATCTTTGAATTCGAACATATGTTTCTTGTAAAAGTGCAATGAGTGCACATGTACCGATAGTAAATACTAGAAAGTTAAGCACTTTGAGAAAATCCAAGTACGCAATACCTTCAGCGCAACTGTGAGACGACAAATATTTTCGCTTCAAGTTCGCCTGTGCAGTCGGTTGGTTCTAATCTTAATTTACAGTTCGTCGGAGTAGTTTGTTCGCTGTAACAAGTCGCAAGTAGCGAGGAACAAGTCGGTAAGACTTTGGACTATGTGTGCATTCACAGCCCACACTAACATTATTGGTAGGTACGTAGGCTACAACAGAATACTAACCTTTTCACACAGTATTTTTTTAAATATTGGAGGACTTCCATATTTATTTAGCCTAAAACCACAGATAATATTATACTAGTACAAATACATCTATATGTACAAAAATCTCGTGTCGCCGTGTTTGTGGTCGCATTCCTCCGAAACGGCACTACCGATTTTTATGATTTTTTTATGTATATTTGGTAGGTCGTAAAGTATATTTCATACCGCTAGGTGATTAGCTACTTTTTATCCCGAAAAAAGTAGCGGGTTACACAGCGGGTAATGTAAAGTACGGTGTAACTCTTTATTGTTCATCCAATTACAAACAATTATAGCAATATAAACTTAACACTAGTGGAACAGTTGGCGGCCTTATCGCTAAATGTGATCTCTCCCTGGCAAACTTAGTATAGCGAGGATTTTACTATGTTAAGGACGCGGTGTGTTAACAAGAGAATTATAACAAAAACATTTTAAACATAATATGTTAAAGACTTATATTGCTACTTTTTCGAAACATTAAGTATAACTATAAAATCATAACAATCGAAGTGTTTCGAAATAAACAAAGCGTCGTTAAAAGATGGAGGAAACACGGTTAAAATAACTAATTAAAAAGAAATTAGGTGCTTGCAGTGTTGCTTGACAGTTTTAAATTAATTTACTAGTTGAGTTTTAAACTCTATTATCCAAACTCACATGATCCAGTCGGACTTTTTTCTCTAATTTTAATAGAGTATTTCAATAAGAATACCTACTATAGCAAAATAGTAGTGTGTAAACATCACTGTGTACCGGTTTGAAGGTAACCATCAAATAATTGTTTTTTTATGCAAAAGTAAAAAGACGAACGAAACGGTCTCCTGATGGTGAACAATAACGCCTGTCCATGACCATTGCAGCGATACACCGAACTTTGACTAGTAAAGTCCAGAGCATCGCTGCTTTGGCGTTCATTATTTTGAGACTTTCGATGGTTAGTCTCAACAGCCTTTAATTATCACCGGGACTTAACCGCGCACAAAGTACTATTAAAATAGTTTTGTTTATTTACCTCGACGTTTTGACTATGTTCCAATAGTCATAAGACTTTATATTGGAGTGTATTTGAGTCAGCTCGTTAACACAGCTAACGGCAATGTGGCCGAAAAGTCGAGGTAAATAAATAAAATTAATTGCATAGTATTTTGTGCACGATTAAGCCCTGGCAATTAATATAATTCTTGGTTTCCTGCAAGAGATCGATAAAGCTGCTACTTATGGCACTAGCTTATAAGATTATTTTGTCTGCTGTACTTTTTTTCTAGTTTTGGTGTGTACAATAAAGAGTTTATGTATAATTTTGTCTTCAAATCGTGAAAGTTTGAAAATCACACTAACCATCGAAAGGTCAACATGGTCAGAGGTCAAAGAAACTCCAAAGCAACGATGCCCTAGATTTTATGAAATCTAAGTTGTAAGTACCAATACAAAGACCACGAACGTTGTTTTTCACACTGAAAAATGGTGTTAAGTTCGTCTCATTACTTTATCATTTAAAATTAAAATATTGTGCAAAAACGAAATAGAAAAATTCGAAGATCTTTTTTCATGGGATGCTAATTAAAAAATTCATTGTCGCGAATTAATTCGTCATCAGCCGTTGGAATAACATTAATATTGAAGTAACCAATCAATTTGTATTTAGTAATAAAAAAAATACTGAATTTTTGCAAAAGTAATATTTTTAATAGCCGTTACAATATTCGATGAAAAGATCGATCGATTTTTTGTTTCCACTTAAATGGATTCGTCGATTTTTATGAAAGAAAAGTTAAATGAGTTTGGGAATATTTGAATATTGTTTGTGTTATTTGAATAATATTAAGTGATCGTATGGTGGGCATATAAATGGTGGTAGATTTTAAACTTAAATCAGCTACCGGTAGCTAGCTAGCCAAGTGGTAGAGAGTATACGACCACCATCATCTAGATATTGTTGAAGTTTGATCTAAAGCTCTTCAGCGTGTTTCAATTCACCTTCAGTTGACCGCGCTAACCACTGAGCTATCATCGCTTACAATAGAACTGTGTGTTTTGTGGTATGTTAGAAACCATACCATAGTGGTAGGGTACTTTCTAGGACTCCACTGTCTAGCTACCATCCCTGGTGGTTCATTAGTAATATGTCTGCTTTAAGAACTGAAGGGCGTGGGTTCGATTCCCCCCGAGGACAAACCTTTTTCGTGGTATAAACAAAATGTTGGTTCTGTGTCTGGGACCCGTGTTTATTGTGTGTAAGTATGTATTTACAAAAAAAGTGTTTAAGTATTCTATCAGTTATCTAGCTTTCATAGTACTTTCATAGCTTTGCTTAGTTTAGGGTCAGATGGCGCTCTGTGTAATGACAAAAAACAATACATAGCTAAGGAGGCACTGAGAGTAGTATATAGCTTACTGTGTGTCGTCATTAGAGGCCAAATGAAAGTGAAGTTTATTCTATGTGTTTCATTATGACAACCCTGTTGGTTCATTGGTAGCATGTCTGCTTCGAGAGCTGTGGGGCGTGGGTTCGATTCCCACTCAGGACTAACATTTGTGTGACTAACATCGATGTTTGTTCTGTGTCTGGGTGTACTGTATGTATTATAAGTATGTATTTACAAAAAAAAAAAAAAAAAGTATTTAAGTATTCTATCAGTTATCTGTCTTCCATAGCACAAGCTCTGCTTAGTTTGGGGTCAGATGGCGCTGTGTGTAATGTCCTACGATATTTATTTATTTATTATTTATTTATTTATTTAATTTTTTAATGACATATTACGAAATGGTTTTGGAATCAGTATCGTATTTTTTTTCTTTACCTACCGAACTGTTTTTGTGTATTAGGCTAAATACATAACGTATTTGTATTGTATGTATGTTTTAATTTGGTTTCACTATTTTTTGTCCTGTCAAAATTGATTAATACTCTCAAGGATTAGCAGATTGTTCAAACCACCACTGGGCTTCCTCCCGCTTTCAGATTATCCTAACATAACACTAACTATTGTCCATAATCTTCAAACGTCCTCATACAAGGTTATGAGCATTGGGTATGCTAAGTCGAAAGGGTAACCCCCTTTCGACTTTGTACTCATTATTAGCAACTTTTTCTATGTACACTTTCAAACTTTGAGATCACGAATTATTCAAATACTAGCTGCGCCCTGCGGTGTTACCCTCTATTTTATTTTTAAATAAAAAGCCTCCGTATTAATCCAGGGTGTCAGCTACCTCCCTACCAAATTTCATCATAATGGGTCTAGCCGTTTGAGCGTGATATTAGTATGATATCATTGAAAAAAAATCCTAAATATATTTATGGAGCAGCTGAATTTTTAATTGCAATTACAGATTTTTGCCTAGTACATTTTTTTTTTATGATGAGTACAATAACCCTTTCGGCTTAGTTCACCAAGCTTATAATTCTGTATAACTTAACTACCTATCCAACTGAACAAACATGTCGTACACACCGTCACCTACCGAACCTACCTATTCTACCGAATTAGTTAATAAATTTCACAGTTGGTGTGCTGAACAAACTGAAACTTCAGTCAAAGGGATTCAGCTAATTTGATTTCTCTGTTCGGTGGCCACTAGGGAGTTGCGCAGCTTCGGACACACTACACGCATTTGCGAAACAACTTGCTCCGCTAATAAACAGTTATCGAGGTAACTTTCGAGGCGATTAGATAGTAAGCTCTGATTGGTTAATTTTAAGGATCTATATTATAACGTGTGTTACTATGATCTATCATGAATCTAATGCTGTGTCTGATTGGGTATCATTTAACAGAGGCATTGGAGTCAGTCAAAAAGCGCGCTAGAAGGTTGATAGGTTTGGTCAAGTCTCGGCTGCAAAGTATGTG
Source organism: Biston betularia (assembly GCA_905404145.2). Classification (NCBI taxonomy): domain Eukaryota; kingdom Metazoa; phylum Arthropoda; class Insecta; order Lepidoptera; family Geometridae; genus Biston; species Biston betularia. The sequence goes on from FR989877.1 coordinate 7,690,859, forward strand.
GGACTCTTTGCCGGAGTCTATGTTTCCCTAAAAGTAAGTAGGTACAATATGGATGTCTTCAAATCAAGAATAAACAGGTTCCTTCTAGGTAAGCATCCCATTTCCATTTTTATCCAAGATGTCATCGGTACTTGATATCAAGCAGGAAGTGATCAAATGCGAGCCTACTTCAAAAAATACGGCGGTTACGCAAATTAGTTATTTTTTGAAGTTTTTTTCACATTACTTTTAAGGTGGTTCAATTTCCATACAAACACTTTTTTGCCATTTATGGACAAATGGAGTATAATTTTACTGTGAAATCACAGCTACTGGCATTTACTTAGGTCTCTATTTGCGGTAAATCACAATTGCTTGAATAAAACAGTAGATTACCTGCATAATCTACTGTTTTATTCAAGCAACTGTGATTAAGCGCAAATAGAGACCTAAGTAAATGCCAGTAGCTGTGATTTCACTGTAAAATTATGCTCCATTTGTTCATAAATGGCAAAAATTTATTTGTATGGAAATTTAAACCACTAAATCCAAAACAGTAAAAATACTTTTTCTATTGACATTCGCAGGTATCTTATATTTGATTTAAAACTTTATTTTGACAATCATTTAAAATTACGTTCCTACTTTACCAAGTTCTTTAGGTAGGTAAGATTATTTTTAATAGAAAAGATAATTTTGACGATAAACAATAAAAACCATTTCTAATTGCCAAATATCTTGAAACTTTTGGAGTACAGCTCGACAAATAAAGTGTTCGCTGATGTTAACCTGTGGAGGATTGGTCAGTATTCGGATGAATTGATATTTATATTTCGGTGACCTCAAATGGAATTTATTTTTGAGCTCTACCGTGCATCGGCTCTCGGCTGTTTATTCCAAATTTCTATAATAATGGAGGAGGAGTGTTATGTGAGGATGGAGTGTTAACTATCACACTAGAGCTGCCAACTTCACCTATAATCAGCCTTTACAAACATCTTTTTAATAACTTTCCATGTTACTTTGTGGTAAATTTCCTTAGCAGGAAGTTACCTAGGTAGGTACCACTGCAGTACCAGATATTCTGCCGCCAAGTATTTGTGTGTAAACATTACTGTGTTCCGATTTGAAGGGTACTGCAGCAAGAGAAATTACTGGGCTATCGAGAGTCACCATCGAAAGGCTCATAGTAATAAGCGTCCAAAGCAGCGATACCCCGGAGTTTGTTTTGCCACTCAAAGTTCTGTGTATTGCTGTAATGGTCATGGTCATACGTTATCTCTGGCCATCAGGAGAGCGCATCGTTCGTCTCATTACTTTTACATTTTTTTAAAGTTTATGTTTTTGTATTGTTTCAACAAATTAGTAGCAATGTTTAACAGTAGCACCGTTCGAATAGGGGTTTGTCGGTTCCACAAACATAATTCAATTGTGTTAGCCTCCTATTGTATGTTCCAAACATTCAAATGTATAACAAGTAGGTATATATGTTCTAAATGTTTATTCAGCTATAGCTTATATCTCAGGAGTTCCGAAAATCACAAGGTTGTTAATAAAATGCTATTTATTCATGCGAAGCAATTAGCGTTTATGTAACTGCTAGCTTTAACTATCTCCAAATTCCTTCGGGTGTATAATAACTAAAGTAACATTTTATTACAAGTAGGTATATATACAATTTTTATCCAATTTAATGGTATTTTTTTCTCAAGTTGAAAATCTGCCGCCAAGCATCTAACAGTGTGGTCCGGCAGCCTCACTTGAGAAATTCCAGGCTAAGTGTGTTTACCATCTTTGACCACAACATCACTCAACATCAGGTGAGCTGTGGTCAAACACCTAGCCTGTCAACCATACAAAAAAGAATAGGCTCCACACTACTAGACCGATTTAAAAAAAATCATTCACTGTTAGGAACCTACACTATCGCCGGGTGACATAGGCTACTTTTTAACGAGAACTACGCGGGTAAAACCGCGAGGTGTCCGCTAGTGTACTACTATTATATTTTGCTAGAATTTCTATATTTTTAATAAATAATATAATTAATGGCAAAATGGAGAGAAATCTTATCGTACGTATAAACTAAATAGCACCCAAATATATTTTGCACAAGCATCAGGCGCGAAGCGAACAATCCTCGGTGCACTTAGGGGTTGAGAGACTCACGGGCCCATGAATAAACCATTGCGCGAATGTGGAACTCGTGTCAAGTGCGAGCTGTTGATGGACGGATCGACGTTAAACGATCCACTTGGTATAATAACAATACGCTGCGATCGTCATAAACACTTCTCGGCTTTCATGCTCACCATTTTAGAATTTTACTCAGTAGACAGTAACTGTTGCCACGGTAAGAAATTACCAGATTACAACGTTTGGATGGTTCAATATTTAGTGAAAACTTCTTGAATAACTCAACTATTGACAGCCCTGTTGGTTCATTGGTAGTATGCTTGCTTCAAGAGCTGAAGGGCGTGGGTTCGATTCGCACCCAGGACAAACAGTTTGTGGTATTGAACAAATGTTTGTTCTGTGTCTGGGTGTACTATAAGTATTATAAGTACAAAAAAAACTATTTAAGTTTAGTATTCTATCAGTTACCTGACTTCTATAGTACAAGCGTTGCTTTGTTTCGGGTCAGATGGCGCTGTGTGTAATGTCCTGCAATATTTATTATTTATTTATTTCCTGGATACGAACTTAAAAACTTGCTTCCAATTACAAAAAGGTTACGCGATTACGACCCTTATTGGTTAGACATGCGAAACAAGTACGGTAGCGTAGCTTTTTTGAACTTGAATGGCAGCAAGATTATACAGTAATGCCAATATATTAAAAAAATTAATAATACTTGAAATATTGCTCAAAAGCGCAAATGCAAAACTGAGTTCAAATTCGAATGGTTTAGAGAAAATTACCAGCCTTTATTGAAATTTATTTATTCATCTAAGATCCCTTGTTAAATTATGTACAGTTAATACTTGACTTTGCACTGCATCCTACTTACCTATACACGAATTCAGGGAATACAGAGTTGGATCAACTTACAAAAATGAGTTGAGCTGATTTTATAAATTTAGATATAATAGGTATTAGGTATATGTAGGTATATTGTTTAGTGTCAAAATTAAAAAAAAATGTGCAATAAAAAGAAATCAGTTGTTTCATTTCCCTAGGGTAAAGGATAATTTTTGATGGAAAGCTAGTTTATTGATTTTGGGTTTTTCTTCATGGAATTCGTTTTTTTATACCCCTTTTCCATCTAAGGATAGAGTTCTTTCGCATGTTCAACTTTCATTAGCGTTTTAGTAAGTTGTTTGTTAAGTTGTACAAAAGATGTTCTTAAGGGGGGTAGATCTTCTTAGCAGGAGGTCGTCTGAATAGGTACCACCACAGTACCAGATATTCTGCCGCCAAGCAGTAGTATTGACATTCTGCCGTTAAGTAGTAGTGTGTAAACATTACTGTGTTCCAATTTGAAGGGTAGTGCAACTAGCGAAATTACAGGGCTGTTGCGACTAACCATCGATAGTCTCAAAGTAATGAGCGCCTAAGCAGCGATGCCCTAGACTTAGTTTTCTTAGTTTTGCTACTCAAAGTTCTGTGTATCGTTGCAATGGTCATGGACATGTGTCATCTCTTACCATCAGGAGAGAGTCTCGTTCGTCACGTTACTTAAAAAAAGATACATGTTCCCAAGAAATTCATACATTATCATACATCATACATACTCATACATACTGGGCTCTATAATTCAACCGAAAATTTATACATGAATACATTTGTGCTCCATCGTCGCTTTCCATCAGGCGAGATCATGGCTAAACGCATGCCTAGTCAGATGTAAAAAAAAAAGAAAACATCCTCTCAACTATCCTACATCCGCACCTGGATCTTGCAAAAGAGGTCGGCGCTATTAGCACAAACGATCTGACCCATTCTAATAACAGTAAATTTTTCAAGGAAATTCTTCGCATAAATAACGAGATAATGGCATATTCAAAACACCATCATAAGACGGAAAACTCCTGTCAAGAGTATGTAAGTAAACAGGTCGATACCACATACATGTAATAGGCAAACATAACTCCAAACTCAAAGAAAAACGTTAAACTAATGTTTTCATACATTATTCGTATTAGTTGACAAAGTGGCAAGGAGATCGGTCGGTAAAATTTGGTTCTTTATATTCAGAAGCGTAGAGTTTAAATCAGCAAAAATGTTAAATCAAATATTAATATAGAAAACGATATCATTAAATGAGTTATACTTTGTATATGCGGCTTGCTGTGTATAGTTAATCTCCCGCACTATTTAATTACTTCTCGAAAGAAGTTACGTACATATCTCAGAAAAATTAATAAACAGTACTTCGCAGCCGATTTTGTTTTTATTATTTTTTTTATTTGTTTTATGAATGTTTGTGCTGGAGCAAATATCTTGCACTTGGCCGAGATATTAGTTTAGTCAGTAACGTGTTTCCATTCTTGGTTCCCTGGAAGAGGTCGCTTTTAGCGGTAACGCCGCCACTTGTGGTACTCGCTCATAAGGTTCTTTTGTTTTCTGTACATTTTTCTATTTCTAGTGTGTAAAGAGTTTCTATAAAATATTTTTCTAAACCGCAAAATACTAAAACTAAAAGTTTTATCAACCTGTTCCGTGACAAATTTAATGATAAGATATTATATCTTGCGATGGAATTGCTATTAAATCAGAATATCCAATTTGCACTCGAAGACTTCACTCTGAAATCGAGCGTAGCTACAATGAAAGCATTTAGAACCGAAGTTAAATCTTTTGCTGGAAAGTTAAAGCAATTAATTAAAAGCCGTTTGTTTAAGCAGCATCTTCTCTACTCATAGTAGTCTACGATGCAACGAAGCATTTAAGGAAAATTAAGCGTGAACAGTTTCGGAAAGCAATGATTACTGTTGCAGATACTTTCAAAGTTATGAACTTATTTTTAGAGATGCGACGAATCACAACACTCGTCTAAATACACTCTACTTTTCAACAAACATAATTATGTACCTTCTAAGTCTACGTACTTCATCTTCGACTATTTCATCGCTTACCATCAGGCAAGTTGATGGTCAAACACGGACTTATATGTGTAAAAAACATAATATTTTCGTTTGTAAAAAGTTTCGAATTATTGTTATTTATAGTATATTCATTTTCAATGTAGCAAAAGGTAAAATGTAAGCTACAGCAACTTCGCTGACCATCCGGCTCACGACAGAACCGACCGACTTTGGGTTCAAATTTCACGATACGCAGCTGTATTTTCTAACAGGAAAGGAAATGAAAACATCGTGAAGAAACCCACAAGTTTAATAGTTATTTCTCGAACATACGATTATGTAAAGTCAGTCGACATGGACTTGACCAGGGTGGTGGACTGTGACCTTATCTCTGAATAAGAAAAATCATGCTTCCACCTGTGGGACAGTTGATAAAAATATGTCTGATCCGGTACCAAATATACCCACTAATTTTAAAAAGATATTTAGCTACTTATTCCTATTCAAATTATCCAATCGACTTACTGCTTAAAATTGTATACATTCCATAAAAGCTCTAGAGTGGGATGTATTTTACTTGGTGGTAAATCTCCTTAGCAGGAGGTCGTCTTGGTTAGTACCAATACAGTAGAAGATATTCCTGCCACCAAGCAGTAGTGTGTGAAGATTAATGTGTTTCAGTTTGTTGGGTAGTTCAGCTAGCGCAATTACAGGGCAGTCGAGAAAGTCTTAAAGTAATCAGCGCTAAAGCAGCAATGCTTTGGACTTTGTTTTGTTACTCAAAGTTCTGTGTATTGCTGCAATGGTGATTTTCTTTTTAATCGGACACTCTTGGCAGAATGGTCGTGGCTGTAGATGGACAGGGTTGCGTCCCGTCGTCACCGCTGGTTCCTAGTGCTGCTGCTCGTCGCGCAATGTTTCTCCAATTGTGGCGATGTTCTGCATTGCGAGCACACTGTACTGCGGTGGACTGCGTAGTCTTCTTAATAAGATCAATACAACGAGTAGAAGACCGTCCACAATGTCTCCAGACTACTATGCGGCCTTGCACAACAAGTCTCTCGATTGAATCCTCGTTCATGGAGATATATCCAAAGAACTTCAGTATTATTCAGTACAATGGTGATAGACAGGCGTTATCTCTAACCATCAGGAGAGAGTCTCGTTCGTCTTATTACTTTTAAATATTGTATATTCTAGATTTAAACATCGTAATATCTGAGACCATATTTATTAATAACAGGATCTTTCGCAGAGTTCTAAAATTGTATCTTAATCAAGAGAAGACTTTATACAAACGAACATCAGGCAGTCGGAGTCAAAGCTCGTCATTTGGCGTCGAGCAGCTTAATAAGCGACTAAATTGCGACATTCAGACATCTGTTTCTGCTTTATGTTACCTTCTACCATCAAATCCTGATTTTGTGTAAGTATTTAAAATGTACCTCGAGGTAATAATGAACCAAGCTTTGAGATAGGCTCGCATAAGGATAGTATTGCGATCTTGCGACATTGAGAGAGAATGAGACAGATGATTCTAACTGAACTGCGTCGTACTTTGCTTTGAAAAAGTGTCCTTTCTCTTTGAAAAAGTCACTGTACCTCATCGACTATAATAATTGAAGTATCCGACCTAATCACGCATTATTCTACCTAACCTCTACCAAACCTAAAATTCAATTAATAGCTTGCGCTTGACCGCTATCTTGTCTAATGTTAAATGCGTTAACGTTAAATACTTTTGTGTCGACGTACAATAGTAATAATATCTCTTTATTTCAGTCTCTGAGGTTTTAAAAATAACAAGGTCACATTAAAAAATGAGACAAAAGTAAGTAGGTTTTAACTGGCAATATCCATCCAACATCGATATGTTGTACTCAGCAGCAGCCCGTCAGCAAAACTATGAATAACTGGCTATTACCCGCGACTTCGTCCGCTTAACAGAAAATTTGTTCAGTTTGCTGTATAAGAAGTATTCTATATTTTAATCCAGGCCAAAAATATTTCATCCGTTCAACACACGCGTCATAGAACATGTCAGAAGCGCTACTGTAACGTTTTTGACCCATCAGTTGCCTAAAGATGTTGATGTAGGCCACTCTGATAGAGTTTTAAGATTTCAAGGTATATTCTGTCCAGAGTTGACATGTGTAAAAAGCCTGCCAGCAAGATTTAAATCTCTTCTATCTTCACGTCCGTCGCTGTCTTATAGAACTTTCTAGCGATTATTATGCGTTATGTAGTAAGAATACAATTTGCTACTGGGACAAACAACACAGAGCAGATCATGAAGTTAAATTGAACGTAAACTCTATATCCCATCAGAACTTATGTCTTATTTATCTAAAAGTCATCGAGTTCGAGAAGTGCTCTGCATAAGTTTGACTGAAGAGTGTTGACTCTGTTAATACGTATTGGTTTACCTAATCTCGTAGTAAGTGATTAAACAGTATGGCTTATTACTCGTATGTCTTAAGTATTATGTTTCGATTAAATTGTAGTTGCACTATGGGAGTGGTCATGGTTTTGACATATTTGATATAGTTAGAATACATAGTAGTTAATAATTTTGTTGTTAGTTAACATTTTCGTACTGATACTTACTGATACTTTCGTACTAATAAATAAGTTTCCTTCGGATTTCTATATTTTAGATTATCACTCAACGTAACAAATTCTTCGATTCTTTAGCTATCGAGTGATGTTATTAAATTTGGGTTGTAGATAATAGATAAATGTAACTCCAATAGCAAACTGTATCCCCCAATTTTATAATTCAAGTCAAAACAACATAAATAAACTGCTAACGATGCTGAAAACATTCCTGAATTACAGCTTTCTTTCTGCATATAAAAACAAAATTGCGCGGTCCAAAAATAAAACCAACCCATATTAAGCTCGGGCATCGCTGCTCTTTATTTCGTTTACCCAAACTAATACATCGTCCAAAATATATCGGCCGGTATTATTTCCAAATTAAAACCATCGTCCCTTTTTCGTTAAAAGAAAGCGAAAAAAGGGGATGCGGATCTGTAGGTAATTGGTTTTCGACACAAATACGCAATAACTTACCCATGAAACTTTATGTGAATTCCGTGAGGCGAATGTACCACAGGTTTGGGGCCTATGGCCCAAAGTAAATGCTATCACCACCTCTTGAATAAGTTAAAGTGTGTACACTAGAGCGAACCCGAATTTTCCCAGGGAGAAAATCTCTGGCCTCGTCCTGGTTAATATTAAATGATAGTCTGGATCATCCGTGAAAATGCAACTTATCTGTATAGTGCTACGCCAAATAGGCTCCACGATTACAGTCATCTTCTAATAGGCTTATAATAGGTGAAATCTATTATAAGCTATATAAATCTATTATAATTCAAAATGTGAGCAATAAGGTCTATTATAAGGTCTAAATACTGACACAGAACACTTTTTATCGTTGCATAAATGTTTGTCCTGGTGGGAATCAAATCCACGTTCTAGAGCTCTTAAAGCAGATATACTACGAATGATCCAATAGGGTAGCCAATTTAGCTCCATTATCATCGGCGTATGTCTGTTTGAGCTAACCACTGAGTAATATCATCGCTGCTTGGTTATCCGAAGAAAATGCTTAACAACCCAAGTTAAGCGATAGTGACCCAAGAACAGAGCAAGACAATTATTCCCCTTAACAAGATAAGAAATTACCTTAACAAGATTAGACAGTGCCCTAACAATATTAGTCACTGCCCTAACAATATTCGGCAGTACCTTAACAAGATTATATAGTATCCTAACAACATTAGTCACTGCCATAACAAGATTCGACAGTACCCTAACAAGATCCGATAGTACCCTAACAAAATTCGACAGTCACCTAACAAGATTAGACAATACTCTAATAAGATTTAGTAAGATTGTGATGATTGGTTTTGTAAACAAAACACACATCAAATATCCCAAAAAGTACTTAGCCTCAAGAGTCGGATATAATGTTTCGGTATCCCTTTACCTACCGTAATAATTATAAAGCAAAAACAAGCCCACAATAAATTCATGACGTTAATTCGCCGACCGCTTACAGTCATCTGTATCCTTGCACCTAATCTCGTAATTTCCCGCATAATCTCAGCCAGCCCTTATTCATAATGAGAAGATTAAAAATTTCTGGCTTTAGCAATTGTTTAAGTACTTACTCGTACTTTAACCAGATTTTCTTGGGAGGTCAGCGGGAAATGAATTTGCTCTGGCCCCGCTCTATAAATCAGAGTTAAAGTTTTAAAATTGCTCTCCTTTAATGGACGAGTTTTTAAATTTTTAAGTATGTATCGCTTGCTCTACCAAATCGATAACACTTTACTGTTCTAGGGAATCTTAGTACATTTTTTTCGACATAGCTTCTGAGAATTTTCTACGCTATTAAATTTATGATACAACAATTTATTAGAAAAATACTTTTAACATTTTTGTAATTCAATACAGTTTACAGGAAAATTAAATATTTATGCGAAATATCGCGATGTTATTAATTTACTTTTTCAACATCAAACCTCTCTTAAATTTAGAATGTATTTATTTGGATTTAAACATTTCACCTTTCATAGAATCGTTCTCTTAATTTTCTACCATTGAACAATTTTTAATTGTTCGAATTATTCATTACCAGAAAAGTAAGAGCCTTCCCTAATTTTTCTCCCCCAAAAAGACTTTTTCCATTTAAAAATGAATATTCAACAAATTCATTATTTTCAACTGCCACACGATAACAGAATCTTCATAGAACTCAGGTGTAATAACTAGGGTCGAGAGAGTACCTTGTACGACAATTATTTTGTGTAGGCAGCCCGTACACGTAGCGCGCGATCCGCGATCCGCGATCCGCGATCAATGATCGCGATCCAGACTGATCGTGTACGAAGCGGATTGACGGACTGATGCTCCGGATCGCATATCTAGAAAATTTGAAATCATGATCGCGGATCGCGGATCGTGATCATGATTGAACGTGTAAGGCGGCCCATATGAATTTAGTATGTAAATATTATGCTAATAAGTAATGTCAAGTGACACACAAGTTTTGTGACTACCCTCAGATGACTTAATTTAATAATCTCTATATTTTAGCATTTACGTCATATTATTTAAATCTCCAGTGTCCCATTGCTGGGCAAAAGCCTCCGTGCCTTCCTTCCAGATTGTGGTCCAATGACTAACGTAAATGTTTATTTAAATTGCCACACCTTATTGATTTTCAAATCTAATTTTTGGTGACCTTGATGGCCGTTCGCAAGTGATAAACGTGTCATGTTCATTATAACATTAAAAAAATTACTCAAACAACCTCAAATCCAAACTAAACCTTTCATAAACATCAAAATAATTAAAAGAACAAACAAAAAGGTTACGTTGTAACTCTACCAAAACTAAAGCCGTAGACTCATTCAACAAAACTAAAATTCATCGCACCACTGGGAATTACAATTTTGAGAAACAAATCACCAAATATTCCAAAGCTATTCCCAGTACTATATCCGACCCCAATTCGTTATTAATTAGATAATATTGAATGTATATTAAGCAATTAATAAAACCGCACGATTTAATTAAACTATGCTACAGAAACTGTTAATCAAAAATAAAACATGACAATGGATAATCATTATTTTTTAGGCAACAAATAATGTTGATTGAATCAATTTCGTTTTAGTTCATGGTAGGGAATTAATAATTAATTCGCTTTTTTGTAAAAATAAATCAGAAAAAAACATCGGATCATGAGTGTGTGTGTACTTTTATAATTTAGTGTGCAATTTACCCGACTAATTTTACATTTTACCCGGATAAGTTTAGTGTTTGACTTATATGTATGTTCGCCACTATTTTCCCTCGTAATTACTAAACGGTTGAACCGATTTTGATGAATGATAATTATGGTAGATTCGTCTTTATTGCTGAAGTGTTCATGGGTATGGACCTACTAATATTATTAATGTGAAAGTTTGTATATTTGGATGTTTGTTACTCAATCACGCGAAAACGGCCAAACAGATTTGGATGTAATTTAGGACACATACAGTTTATTACGTGAATTAACATATACGTTATTTTTATATCAGTTTTTGTGGGATTAGCAAGACGAACTACTGGACGTATCTACTAGAAATTTGGTATAGATGCGTCTTATGGACCATTATTCAGGTATAAAAGGTATCATCATCATCATCATTTCAGCCGTAGGACGTCCACTGCTGGACATAGGCCTCCCCCATTGACTTCCATAAAGACCGGTTGGAAGCGGCTCGCATCCAGCGCATTCCTGCGGTCTTTACTAGGTCGTCTGTCCACCTGTGGGTGGACGTCCTACGCTGCGCTTGCCGGTCCGTGGTCTCCACTCCAGAACTCTGCAGCCCCATCGGCCATCAGTTCTGCGTGCTATGTGCCCTGCCCACTGCCACTTCAACTTGCTAATCCGTTGGGCTATGTCGGTAACTTTGGTATGAAAGGTATACTTTACCTTAAATAGCACAAGTTTCATGACTATTGCTTATTTGTTACTTACACATGTTTCATTTCTCTCTGAACCTAATTCTACAGTAAACGTGTACGAAGTCGCGGGCGCTACTTAGTAGTAAAAATATAAAAAATCGCAATAGCGGATTTTTGCGCATCAATGTTTGATTTCTAAAATTTATTTTCTTTCGTAGTCATGTTAAGGTTTTTGAAACTGTTTGCTTGTTATCACTGGCTATAGGATTTTTTTATATGGATTATCACGAGAATCAGAGCCACTAACATAGCACAGAGTATTAGCTAAATGGAGTCGTTAGTACTATTACTTATTCTGCGCTAAAGTGGCGGTGAGCGAGGCCATATCTTTCGCAAAACCGATAACCGTTCGATTTGACGTGTTCTAAGGCGGAGACCACTAATCGGCTCACGTAGCATTGACCCTGAGAGTCAGTCGAGCGAAAATATAGCCGATTTTTTTTGTATAAAGTAACGAGACGATCGAGACGCTCTCTTGATAGTAAGAGATAAAGCATGCCCATGGTCATTGTAGCGACATAAACAACTTTTATATATATACATAGTATAAAACAAAGTCGCTTCCCGTTTTACGCTTAGATCTTTTAAACTACGCAACGGATTTTAATGTAGTTTCCATCAATAGACAGAGTGACTCAAGAGGAAGGTTTATATATATAATACAATTGTATAGTACAATTGTTACGTGATGTACATGCCTACATCACGTTAGTATCTACATTGCACCTGTGGTACAAGTGCAGCATAAATAAGCTTATATAACGTTGTTGGCTACAAACATCTACAAAAAATTTCAATACCATAATGTAGGTAATCAATCAGCCGACACCCGTGGCACGAAAACTCATAACAGCGCATTTTCATATAAAAACTTTTTAATTGAAGAGCTTTAACCTTAATGAGACATTTTGTAGTACGTCCTATAACGCTGATTTATTATTGATCGACATTTCTTATTTTTGTTACCTATTTCTCTTAAAGTTACCATATACCTAACGTCAATGTTAGTGGCGGTCAGTAATAGGAAAAATAAATATAATTAGCATTCAAAAGAATGTAACAGCTAAGGGTTCAGCATGGCAACTTGCGCAAGGACTGGATAACTAACCTTCATCTTGCGAGCCGCTAAGCACCTAATTTACTGCTCGAGTGATTGTTCCCTGATATATACAATCTGGGTGCCTTCAATTCGCTTTCTTTTAGGTAAACGCGTCTCATCGTAGACCACATATTTGCTTGACTTCAGGTGAGATGGAGGTCAAACGCAAGCCTATTTCAATATTTTTTTTCAGTTTTCGATAGGAAAATGTATAAAAAATGGTATCAGTACACAAAAGAAAACTATCATGAAGCCATTTTTCATATTGATGGATTTGAAAACTTGAGAAAAGTTTTTTCGCGTTATTCCTGAGTTGCTTCTGATTTTTAATTAAATAAAAAAATACTTATTTTTGTAATTACTAACCATGAACCCTTCACGTGCGTAAAATTTATTCCTATATGGGATCTCCATACATCTAAGGAGTTTCATTAAAAAAGAGACGAAAATTCACTTTAAAATTAACCACTATGTGCTGATATAACGAAAAATCTAACGCAAAATCAAAACAGCCCGAAACCAGTAATAAAGTAATGAGCGTCAAAGCAGCGACGCCCTGGTCTTTATTTTGTTATTAAAATTCTGTGTATCGTGCAATGGTCATGGATAGGCATTATCTCTTACCATCAGAAGAGCGTCTAGTTCGTTTCATTGCTTTCACATAAAAGAAAAGCACGTACATAGTGCTGCCATCTAGACACTAAAGCTAGTTTTTCATGGCACAGGCGGTAAACATGCAGACGATTTTTCAGACAAAACAATACCAGAGATACTACAAATTGATCTTTTGAGGAACCCAATGTTGTAACTACGCGGGAATATAGAGGAAGATATTTTATTGCACAATTCATAAGGTGTATGGCAAAAAGGAATGCGTGAATCGCACAGTGTGCGATTTCTATAGATCAATTATTATGATTTACCGTAGTACCTTTTCTATATGCGATAATAATGTATGAACTTGCTTTATAATGTGAGCCCGTATTATCAGGCCACAAATCTGTTACAGAACCAATATCCGTTGGGATAAATATAACGTGTGAGATGGGAACCCACACATCGGCAAACATGGCGCAAAACTCCCTACGCATGTATATTTATCGGATTTCCTAGACATGTCTAGTATTTAATGAATTCAACATTTTCCAACCTAGTCGTCCAACTAATGCCTTCTAAAACCTTTGAATGGCTGGTTGGGAATACATCAGGGTTTTCAAAAGTTTCAAACTAATTTGCCCATCCATTTTCATTATAAATTCATTTGTCGAGAAATTCGATCTATTTTAATGGAACGGCCGTCATTTTAACACGAGTTAGTTTTAGGTTTATTTATTATATATGACAAATGGGTCATAAATGAACCAAACCTTGGTTTTACGGTACAACCAAGACTAGAGTAGGTTAGAATGATTAATAATATAATCTTATGAAATATATATTTTGGCTAGTGGGCAGGTTTTTTCTTCTCATAATTACCTACTTATCCAGAATTGACAAAACATGATCAAAATACATAATGTATAAATTGTGACGCATTTTAACATTTCATAATTTTGTACACGTATTCAAAGTTCTTAAAAATTATGGAATTACTGTTAAAATTGTACGTTGTAACTTAATATTCCTGCGAAATAAATTCTTTCCACATTTTTTTGTGAAAGGGTCTAGAACTGTGCACTCGAGTAAGGCATGTTGTAATTAGTTAGTCAAATGGAATATGAGCTAAAAATAAATAAATAAAAAATAAATAAATATCGTAGGACTATACACACAGCGCCATCTGGCCGCAAACTAAGCAGAGCTTTGTGTGATGGAAGTCAGATAAGTGATAGAATACATAAATACTTTTTTTTTTGTAAATACATACTTATAATACATACAAAACACCCAGACACAGAACAAACATTTGTTTATTCACAAAATGTTTGCCCTGAGTGGGAATCGAACCCACGCCCTACAGGTCTCAAGGCAGATATACTACCAATGAGCCAACAGGGCTGTCTATATGTGCTACTTTGGCTGTAATGACTGGACAGTAAAAAGGCTATACAAACCCCTTCTTGAAAAATATGTCCATAGAGAGAGCATTCCGCCCTGGCTTAGGATAGTTATGAGGTAGTTTGAGACATTCGATGCTGAGTCTCAATTGCTTTTGTAATTTCACTAGCTGCAGTATCACTCAAATAGGAACACAGCAATGTTTACAGACTACAGCTTGGCGGCAATATATCAAAATATCTAGTAAGTACTGCGGTGTTACCTACCTTCGCAAAGCAAATCTAACTAGTATCCGTCTATACAGTAATACTATGAAACAAACTAGTATGGAAACCAAGATCTACCACGTAAAAACATAAATATTTCAAAAAATATAACTATTCAAACAATCATTAGTCAAAAAGCCGTTTTGACCGACTACAGCAAAGCCAATAGTGAGGGTCTTTGGCAGTCAGAATGTATTTTTGTATTTCTTTTTTTAATGTAGAAGTAATGATACGCACGATAGGTACTCCTGGTGGTAAGAGATAATGTCCATGACCATTGCTGCAATACACATAACTTTGAGTTGCAAAACAAAGTCCTAGGTATTACTGCTTTGGCGCTCATTACTTTGAGACTTTCGATGGTTAGTCTCAATAGCCCGGTAATTTCTTTTTTCTTTTTTTTACTGTTCAATATGTTCGCGCTTGACCACATCCTGCCTGATGTGAAGCAGCGATGCGGTCTAAGATGGAACACGCTTACCTAGAAGGACCCTGTTTACTCTTGATTTGAAGACACTCATATTGGACCTTCCGGGAAACACAAGACTCCGGCAAAGAGTTTCACATCCTCGCTGTGCGAATATTTACGTGTGTTCCACCGAAGCATCAAAACTACAAAAACGATATTGATGAATGTGGTGTCAACGAAATTAAATGAAATGAAATTTATTTGGCAATTACATACATCGTTTATCAAATATTTAAACATAAGTATTGTTCAAAAATATCACTCATAGAGAAGCATTGTTACCCATGCTAGGAATTAACCTGTGTTATGGCATAACAGTCTAAGACGGGTAAACTATAATGTCTTCAGTAGCAGAATAACTTTGTTGTAGAATCCATTTTTTTGTGGTGGCTTTACAGTCGTGGCGGTTAAGTTTGACCAAATTTAGTATTTTATTTAACTTGTTGTAGATAAAGATGCCGCGAGATAGGGAATGTCTTTGAGCGAAAGACGTGTGACATTTTCGGGCTATACAAATATTTTTGTTACTTTTAGAGTGTTTTGGTAATAGAGAAGTAAGTTCAGTACGCTTACTATATCTGTGATTTGCAAGGACAATCCAAGAGAATGTAATCACTACGTTTATTTTTATTTTTTTCTTTGGTTTTGGCGTCGCGTTTTAGCATTTGCCAGTGTCAAGGAATTATATATTTTCAAGTTTCAAAAGTTAAATAAGCGCCATCGTAGCTAGTTTTAGTCAAAGTCGTCTTTGTCAAGTCCAGTTCGTGTCAGTTAATTCCAGTCATGCTTTAGTAAAGTAGTGGCAACTTTACTACAAAGCTTCGATGTAGTTTTGGAAGCAACACGAAAACTCATGTTTCACCACATTATATCATTTTCCCACACTCGCGCTTGTAATTCGGCACTTTATGAATAAAACACCGCCATTTTTATGCATAAACACTCGACAAAACACTAGTTTTGGAAAAAAATACAACGGAGCGACACGACTGTTCCCGCGTTCCCGCCAAAACTCCACTACGTTTATTGAGAATAAAAAGTTGACGTACTGACAGAATTTGACAATCTGAGACAAGGAGATTCGTTGTAATGTGACTTCAACTTTTTGTTTATTCATTGTCGCGTTACAGTTTTTTAAACTCTTTATATTACTGTATAGTATTGTATAAGTAAGTGATTATATTATTAGGTACCGCATCTACTTGTTTTGGTATACATGCGGCGCTAAATCCACTAGCTTATCCCTAACTAAACAGCCCGCACATCTTGCCACTTAGCATATACTGACTGCACTTTATTATACCTAGAATAGCAGAGCAAAGGAAACACGAGTTCTAATTCGGTGATGAATTAACAAGAGGTACAATCTAATCTACGCCGCTCGTTGAATCCCATCTTCACATTCATAGTCGGCCACTTGTAACTTGAATCCCGTTATATGCGTATTTAGTATCAATATGTTATTGTTGTAGGTAACTGCTTAGTATTAATAGCCAAACATTGAAGGTCATTTAGTCTGAAATTAGGCAAAGCTTGTATGAGATTTTATTTTGTTTGAAGTGTACTGCAACTAGCCAAATTACAGTGCTGTTAAGACTAACCATCGAAAGTCTCAAAATAATGAGCGCCAAAGCAGCGATACATTGGGTTTTATTTTACTACTCAAAGTTTTATGTATCGCTGCAATGGTCATGGACAGGCGTTCCATTCCAGGCTAGGTGTGCTTTACCATCTTCGACCACACCTTCATTTAACATCAGATGAGCTGTGGTCAAACAGCTAGCCTGTCAAACATAAAAAAGATAAAGGCGTTATCGTTGATAACCACAGTAAGAAAACCTGCATGTCTTGGAGTTCTTAATATATTTGACGATTTGTAAAATATGTCTACTCGCACTTGGCGGTTATATGGCCTTACGTTTTTTACAATAAGAAGAGAAGACGTCCAGCAGTGGGAGTTTACAAAAATAGCACTGTTACAATTATAACGGTTTAGGTTCGTGCTATTATACAAGACAAATAATTATATATAGCAATTTAAAGGAAGCATGCAGCATTAATTTAGCAAATGTACCGCAGTTGCCAACATCGCTACGGAACCCGACTGCGCAGCCGATTCCGCTTTATTATCAACAATGTCATTATTTACGCTTTCGGGTTATTATTGCAAAGGACATTTCGACAGCATAATAAGGTTGTAGTAAAGTAATTGGAAGAAAGCATAATCCAAACAGAATAAAGTTTGTATGTAGGTACCTACTACGTACATAATTTGTTTATTTATGATTATAAATCGGCCAGTCGGGGCCACTTATGCTTTAGTAAAGTGGTAGTGACTTTACTATACCAAAGCTTAAGAGTTAAGGGTGCAACAAACCTTTTTTTTGTAATTAGGAACTTTATGAATAAAACTTCACTATTTTTATACATAAAAATCGAGAAACGATATTTAAAAAAAAAAACTATGAGGTCACAATTCACAAATGTGTCGAAGAAAAAAAAAGAAACAAAGAGGTGACACAACTCTTTCCGCGTTCCCGCCAAAATCAGAAAAAAACTGAATTATTGATTAGAGTTGCCAGCGTCTTCTTGCAACTAGCAAGAACGCTGCAATAGACGCTGGCTGCGTTGTCAGCGTCGAAATGCTAACTTTTACTACTTAGAATAAATAAATAAGCACGCATGCTTTAACAAGCGGCGCGGCGTAAGCAACCGCGTAAAACTGCAGTAAACATTTGACCTCGATCTCTAACCAAAACACAAGTTTTCTCGCATATATCTAATGCTGCGCCAGATTTCTCGCAGCTGACGGTTTTTGGAATTTTCCCGCTAAAAGATGAGTTTATTCCCTAGGCACCAAACTGTGTCTCACAAGTTTATGCGACGCGCCTCCCGCGGGCGGTGCCATTGAAACTTGTTATGATATAAAATTGCGCTGGTTTCGAAACACAGAAGAGCAGTAAAGTTTTCATCTGAACGGCTGTAGAAAAAGTATTCTGTAGTGTGGTTTTCTTTCTAGTTTCAAGGAGTTCGTCTGTGCATGGCAAGATTGTTTCTTTGATTGAAAAAAGAGCCGGAAAAAGGGCTCTCGCCTCGCTTTTCAGCCTTCTATTAAAATATAATATTTAATCGGCGATGAGTTGTTTCCAACGATGGTTAGTCGTAGAATTAATATTACAATAAATAAAAATTGTAGAACATTATACACAGCGCCATCTGACCCCAAACTAAAGAATAAAGGTGTAATAAATTTAAAATAAATAAAGAAATATTGGTATAAATTTCACCAATAAAAAAAATCGAGGGTCGAATCTGAACAAGATTGGCATAGAACCGGGATGAGTGGCGTACAAGAAGAGATGCTCAGCAGTGGACGATTACGGGCAAAACCTACATCAATTAAAACATATATATATATTTAGAATACCCAGACACAGAACGAACGAATTGACATATAAATGATTGGCCTAGGTAGGACTCTAACCATGAAGCAGAGTTCTTATCGAATGACCTTACTGGGCAATCAATTTGAAAATAGGATGTGTGATTTGTTTTTGTTATCGGACTCCTACATAATATTTCAACTGTTGTTTTGTTTATCTGGTCTCCACAAAACCGTCCTCGAGCCTAGTTTGGGGTTTAATACAACATGAAATAAATTAATTTGAACTTTTTAAAAAGGAATATTCGGCAGTTGATTTTTTTATTCGGAATAGGTTTGACCACGTCCTGTATGATGTTAAGCAGGATGCAGTCTCAGATGAAACCTGTTTACTCAGGATTTGAAGACACCCAAATTGTACTTCGCGGGAAAAAACAGATGCCAGCAGAGAGTTCCACATCCTCGCTGTACACACGTATGTAAAATTTACGTTTAGTCCATACATGGGGAATATCCACCATGTAAGGATGGCGTTTAAACCGTGTCTGCCTAGCCATGCGGTAATAGAAAGGGTTCCGTACCCAAAGGGTAAAACGCGGCCTTATTACTAAGACTTCGCTGTCCGTCCGTCTGTCTGTCTGTCCGTCTGTCACCAGGCTGTATCTCATGAACCGTGATAGCTAGACAGTTGAAATTTTCACAGATGATGTATTTCTGTTGCCACTTTAACAACAAATACTAAAAAACAAAATAAATATTTAAGGGACTCCCATACAACAAACGTGATTTTTTGTTTGACAGCCCTGTTGGTTCATTGGTAGTGTGTCTGCTTCGAGAGCTGAAGGGCGTGAGTTCGATTCCCACTCAGGACTAACATTTGTGTGACTAACATCGTTGTTCTGTGTCTGGGTGTACTGTATGTATTATAAGTATGTATTTACAAAAAAAAAAAAAAAGTATTTAAGTATTCTATCAGTTATCTGTCTTCCATAGCACAAGCTCTGCTTAGTTTGGGGTCAGATGGCGCTGTGTGTAATGTCCTATGATACTTATTTATTTATTTATTTATTTATTTGTAGTTTTTATAGATAATGGTACGGAACCCTTCGTGCGCGAGTCCGACTCGCACCTGGCCGGTTTTATTTATAGAGAGATAAAATTAGACTTTGTAGGTTAAGTTTAAAATTAATAACAAAAAGAGCTCTACTTGAAGCTCAAATAGCCGTATTTGAATCATGCTCCTGTTTGGTTCAAAGCAATTTATAACAGTCGTATTGCAAAAGTACTGAAACGGGCCGGTGGAAATCGTGACTGTTTACGTCATAAATTAACCACGTTGATTGCTTTGCGAGCCACTTCGAGTCCCATTTTGACTTGCAAATCGTCCGTTTCATGAAATATCCATTAATTAAGGATCAAATGACTTTGACGGGATCGAGTGATGCTTTTGAAAGTATGGTAATGACCGTTGACGTCGTTAATCATGTAGCCCGTTTTGTATTTGAACATTAAGCCCATGACCCTGAATTTTTATGTAAATCAATCCGCGGATAGGCAGTCAAAGCTTTTCCAATTTATTATTCATCATCACCCTTGAGAAGATAATCATGGCCACAACAAAGAGTGATTGCGGAAAAATACTACTCCATTTATGCACTACCACTACCGAACTTACAAAACACGGGCAAAATAGACAAAGTACGATGCCAAAAACAAAGAAAAACTCATACTTAACTAAATGGACTCTTATTTAGCAAAAACCGTAAGGAACTCCAGTATTTTATGCTTAAAATATCATCCTCCGAGAAATTCCTGCAAGCATCCGGACATAGTTTGTGCATTCCAGTCTAGCCGGTGTCATTGCGGCTGAAAACTAGAGCAATATAATACTTAGGCGAGGAGATAAGGTTAGATGTGGTAACTGATCTCAGCAGGTAACTACTAGCATTGGTGTTTCATGCATGTTATAAAGGTAAAGCTACTTCTAAGTACCTACTAATTACGGCTTATACTAAGTTTATACTAAACCAGGCTGCTACTGTCGCCAGTCAAAATTGTTTTTTGTAATGATGTTTCACCTCACCTGGTGATCAGGGATTTATGTTTCTTCTTCTTTTTCTTCGTTTTTGGCGTCGCACTTTGTGCATTTGCTAATGTCAAGTATTTCTCAAGAAACATCATGTTTTATATCATCATATTACCTTCCCATACTTGTGCACTTATTACACGTAATTTGGCATTTTATGAAACTATTAAATGGAAAACCACTATTTTTATTCATCAACACTCTAAAAACTACAAATTTAAAAAAAGACAACATTTTTTTATAGAAATTGTCACTATATTATAATGATTTACTGCTGTAATTATAAAAATTAGGTTTACCATAACTTTCATTTCGTCTCATCTGGTTTGGAGGCGTAAGTGGATTTTATTTTTTCTTCAGTAATTAATTTGCTCAGTATCGCTTGATTTAGTACTTCGCTTCACGTTCCACTTCTTCTTTAAGAACACTTCCTTTATGGAAATAATATCTCCGTGCCCGTCTTCACGATAGTCATGCTTCGTTAGTTGAGCCTTTATTTAGTATGCTGATTCTAGACTAACAAACTAACCAAGACAAAATCCGTCCTTACTGATGTTATAATACTTACAGGATTTGAAGACACATATACTGTACTTTACAGGGGAAAAAAATTGTGAAAATAAAGAATGTGGAAAGCGGTTACATGTTTATCCGCTAAAACAAGGTTTGAGATTGTTTGTGCTTATAATAATGAAGATTAAAATTAGTATTTTATAATAATATTTGCTACAAAATTACATGAACATTACATTACTTCGTACAAATATAAATTAATAACACAGTCCAGACGGTGGTTCTTAATCATATTTTATCGGTATTAAATGGTCGCTTGATAGCAATTTTCAATTTACAAATTTGATAATTTTATTTTTATTTTTTTTTTATTTTTATAATCAAAGGAAAACTTACAGCTAGGTACATAGACAATTACAATGAATAAGAAAAGAAGGCCAATTAAAAGTTTCCACAAATAGAAAAGAAGAAATATAAATAGACGGATTCACACAATAATACATATCAAGAGTAACACAAACAAAAAACAAGTAACAAGTTGAGTAAAGCCGTTAAAAATAATTGCTAAAAATAAGCCTCTTTAAATTTATAGAACTGGTATTAAATAAATCTATATCCAGTTCCCCATCAAGGGAATTGTAGCATCTGCATGCCCTAATTAAGTAGCTGTTTCGCCTATAACTACTGTCTACGGACGGAACATAGAGAAGACTAGGTTTTCTCAGGGAAGCGGTGGGTGTGCGCAGCCCCAGCTGGCCGAGTAACTCCGGACAATCGATCGTGCCATTTGCTATGTTGAGGAGAAAAGCTATATCCGCTACACGTCTTCTTTCCTGCAACGGCAGTATGCGGAACTTTTTGCAACGAGCAGGATAGTTTGGTAAAGATAGTTGAGCGCGAAATTGCAGATAACGTAGAAAACGCCTTTGAATGCCTTCAATACGAGATATATACACACCATAGTGTGGGTTCCACACCTGAGAAGCATACTCAAGGTGGCTCCTCACGTATGCACAATATAATATTATAAATGTTTTATGAGATGAGAAGTCTGCGGACATTCTCAAAACAAATCCTAAAGACTTAGAGGCTTTTTTTACTATACTGCTGATGTGCTCATCAAACAGTAATTTAGAGTCAAAAATCACCCCCAAGTCTTTGATTGTAGATATCCTGGATATAGGAGAGTTTTGTAAACTGTACTCGATATAAATAGGCTTTGGTTTGCGCGTAAATGAACAAACAAAGCATTTGGATACGTTTAAGTCCAATTTATTTAGAAGGCAGTAGTTCTGAAACCTATCTAAGTCCTCTTGGAGACGTGAAGCGTCCATAGCAGTACGTATAGGATGCAGCACTTTCATATCGTCGGCATAAAGAAGTATCTTAGAGGAATGAAAACAAGAAGATATGTCAAATATAAATAAAATAAAAAGGAGAGGCCCGAGTAACGATCCTTGGGGAATTCCTGAAGGGATGCTCATCGTTGCAGAAGTATACCCGTTGAGCACTACGGTTTGACATCTGTTTTGTACGTATGAAGAAAACCATCTGAATAAATTTCCTCGGATACCGACCGCTTGCAGTTTGCGCAACAAGATAACGTGATCTATTCTATCAAATGCTTTGCTGTAATCAGTGTAGATAACATCTACTTGAGCTGGTTCTGACATGTATTTTGACAGATATTCGCTACATAACAGAAGATTTGACGTCGTAGACCTACCCTTAAGAAACCCGTGTTGGTGCTCGCATAGCGTATGCTTAAGAGATGAATATAGCTGTCGATAAACAATTTTTTCTAAGACCTTGGAAAATATACAAAGTTTAGATATGGGCCTGTAATTTTCAATGCAATCTTTTGGACCTTTTTTATGTATGGGTGTTATAAATGCAGTTTTCCACAACTTGGGCACTAACCCATCATTTAAAGATTTTCTGTACAATAATGTTAGTGGCAACACTAGGCTTTTAGCACAACTACTGATAAAGATTGGAGGCACATTGTCCGGCCCAGCAGACTTACTAAGGTCCAAAGATTTAAAATGTTTCAATACCTCCGCCTCAAGTACTTCAACAGTTCCAATATCAGCGGTAGGTTCGGAAAGATGAAAATCATGTGTAGTGTTAACCACATTAACCGCATTAACCACAGAAGAAACGAGAAAATTCGAATGAAAGCACTCACCGAACATATTACAGATCTCAACACCTTGATCAGAAGAGCGTTGACCAAATTTAAGTACTGACGGATACGCGTTAGATTGTTTCTTCGTTTTCACAAAAGACCAAAAAGCTTTAGGGTTGTTAGCAATATTAGATTCAATGTTTCCAATGTAGTCTCGAAACATATCATTTTCCAAAATTTTAGCACGTTCCCTTAAGATATTGAAAGAATTTAGGTCACTCAAGTTACCATATTTTTTGTATTTCAAACGAAATTTATTCTTTTCCCTTAAAAGCTTAATAAGGGGTGACTTGTACCATACGGGATATTTGCGCATAGGATTCATAATTTTCGAGGGGACACATAAGTGCCACATTACTCGAGTGAGACATTTAAATCGTCAATCATCGCATAAATCAATAGTGGAATATCCGCCATATTCCACACAGCGCCATCCAACCCAAAACTAGGCAAAGTTTTTGTTTTACTTATGTGGGATACATCATCATCATCATCATTTCAGCCGTAGGACGTCCACTGCTGGACATAGGCCTCCCCCATTTACTTCCATAAAGACCGGTTGGAAGCAGCTTGCATCCAGCATGTTCCTGCGGTCTTTCCTAGGTCGTCTGTTCACCTTGTGGGTGGACGTCTTACGCTGCGCTTGCCTGTCCGTGGTCTCCACTCCAGAACTTTGCAGCCCCACCGGCCATCAGTTCTGCGTGCTATGTGCCCTGCCCACTGCCACTTCAACTTGCTAATCTGCTATGTGGGATTACGCACTTTTAATTTTATCAGAAACTCTTATTTTTCCTTAGACGAGGCCGCGCGTGCGCCGTACTCAGCTTTGCCTCCATGATGAAGGCCACCGGTTGTGGCCGAAACTATATTCGGAGTTTCCGATAAAATTAAACGTGAATATAACCGCATAAGTGAAACAAAAATGTATCAAAACCACGTCAGTTTCCATATTAAGCACTATAGGAATTATGTCTTATGTCTTTGTTATTTGTTGTAAATAGGTACATACATTTAGAACATATAGATATTTATGTATAACTAGCATCTATGCCGACGTCCTGTAACTCACGAAGCAGTGCTACCAAATGAGCTAACATAATATCAGTTATTCTGTTTACTGTAATAAACAACTTTAGAAAAATGTTTGCCATTTGTAAGGATACGTTATGATTATTACAAAATTATTAAAATCAATTTACTGTCCCACTGCACTTCATGCATAACTGAAGCAGAAAACAAATAATTATTAATGTAATTTCAGCAGTTTATTTCAGCAGTATGGACAATAGTGGTTACTTATATAAAAAACACATTACAATAGACAGGGTTACGTGGAACGGTTTTAGTAAGACGAAAAGTAGTAAAGGTAGCAGAAATAACGTATAAATCACCTATTATAGCGCGCGCCATATGGCGAAGGAACCTTCTACCCCTCTCTCCTCGCCTCCGCAGGGGCGCCGGCGTTCGTAGAGAATCTGAGCGCGTGCGCACCCCAGCTTCCACTGGGAGTTCGATTTCTACCGCGATCCAAAGCGCACGCGCTGCGCTCGTGCGCCGACGCTCCCGGAACTCATTGTAACCAACCTAGTCTAGAATCTCTGTTATCGCTTGTAGTTTAGGATCCATCCCCGCACTGCAAACTAGTAATAAACAATTTTATAGCGAGTGGGTGTTTTGTGTAATTGTTTCGCCTGCCCGTTATACTATTCCTTTCAAAAATGTCATTCAACAGCGATGTATTGATATGTTTGTATTTGACAGCTGTTTTTATTTCGCTATTTAAAAATTCATTTTTTTGTGAAAGTTGTTTACAGTGATGATTACAGTGGCTCCTTTCGACTTAATACTACCGTTTCACGAAATCTACCATATGTAAAATAAATATAACCGACAGATAAATGAAATGCACGTTCACAAACTATAAGTATTTTTATTGGTTATCTTATACAATTTAATTTTAATTTTAAGCTCTGTTACACTTTTCCTTTGGTTTTTACCAAGTTTATAGACACAACTGCTATTTTTTCTTTTGTAGCTGTTACGAATACTGTAACACCCCCAGAATAGTCAGCTTTGTTAAATTGTAAAGGGAAATTCTTCGGCGGAAACTCCATATTCCGAATATAGTATTTCCCCTGGAAAAATAACTAAATTAATTTAACCTTTTCAATGCACTGCGTATATAAAATCCATTCGCAACACGTATTAACAAATATAAATTTAATATAATAAATTTGCATGCCGTCATGGTTGACAATACACACAAATAATGACCTCGTACACCTGCTGATACTATACAAATAAAGCTTTTGACTTTGACGTAATTTTTTGAAAGACAAAATTTTGTCGAATTATAATTCTTACACCAAACATCATGTTTAAGACTTTAGACTCTTAGTCAGCATTGAATTAATTGTTTTGTTAACTTTTGACACGTAAGGTGTTTAACCACAGCTCCTCTTATCA
Organism: Biston betularia; assembly: GCA_905404145.2. Classification (NCBI taxonomy): domain Eukaryota; kingdom Metazoa; phylum Arthropoda; class Insecta; order Lepidoptera; family Geometridae; genus Biston; species Biston betularia. The sequence continues at coordinate 7,716,863 of FR989877.1, forward strand.
TAATTGACGGTGTGGTCAAAGGAAGCTTAAGTGCTTGGCGGCAGATTTTCAATTTAAGGGTGGAAGCTAATCAGCCGAGTACCCAACTACCACGCTTTGATTTCCCCGCTATGTTTTCCTTTCCCGGCAGCTCAAGCTCATTGTCTGGGCTTGAACCTACGGTTTGATAGTTGATGAATGGGTGCGACCATCTTCAACAGGTGTTGTGATCTAGCCGAAATTTAGTATTTGTGCAAGTGTCGGGTTTTTTTTTCGTTTTTAAATAATAAATTACTTTTTTCTTTTCTATAGTAGTGTCTAAATTAATTACATTACTAATCACGTTACGTATGTACTTTTGAAAATCAGAACATATAGGTACTAATATAATAATAGTATTTATGTAATACTTACAGCTCGTACAGGACAGTTTTCAATTGGAATATTAGAATATGTTTTAAGCCAATCTCTTAGCCACGCCAGCTTGGAGACTCCATCGCAAGATTTAAAATCAATTATCAAAGGAAATGATGATAGCTTTGAGCTAGAAAACTCAAACTGCCACTGTGAAGTAATAGTGTTTGTATCAGTTTAAGGATTAATAAAGACTGGACGTTTTATATAAGTATAGTTATATTAATATTTAGCTGCCAATGACTTTCACATCGATACTCAAAACCTTAAGTAACAAAACAATTGGTGAATAAATAAATAAATACTTACAGTTACATTGTTCCCAATCGTACAGAGGGTAGTCACGTTCAAATTCGTCACATAAGATGAGTGTCGATTTGGTCGTGCAGTCAGCACAACCAAATCTTTCATGTATTTAGGGTTATAGTATGTAACTTTAGCCCGTTCTTGTTTGAAATCCTGTTAAAAATAAATAGATATTGGAGGACAGGGCAGTCTAAGCAAAGTTCGCACTATGAGAACAATAAGTAATATAAATAAATATAGTAAGACATTTCACACACAGTGCCATCTAGCCCCAAACTACGCAAAGTTTGTACTATGGGAACCAGCTAACTGATACCATATTAATGTGGGAATCGAACCCACGTCGTACAGCTCTTGAAGCAGACATACTACCAATGAACCAACAGGGCTGTCAAAATGAGTAATTTGTCACATATGGACGGGTTTTAGTAGTCCCACAAGTAAATGACTACCAGTATCGTTGTTTGGTGGTAGATCTCCTTAACAGGAGGTACCACCGCAGTTCCAGTTATTCTGCCGCTAATCAGTAGTGTGTAAACATTTCTGTGCTCCGGTTTGAAAGGTACTGCAGCTAGCGAAATTACTGGGTTGTTGAGACTAACCATCGAAGAGCTCAAAGTAATGAGCGCCAAAGCAGCGATGCCCTGGACTTTGTTGTTACTCAAAGTTCTGTGTATCGCTGCAATGGTCATGGGCAGGCGTTATCTTTTACCATCAGGAGAGCGTCTCATTCGTCTCATTAATTTTTACAAAAAAAAGTATCTAATAAACGCTAGTTAAGTTTCTTTTACTGATCTGCAAGTTCGCTGAGTTGGCCTAATTATGACGATTTTAATTCAATCGGTTTATCCCAAAAAGCTATTTATCCGTCGTTCGAACAATAAAAAATATACTACTCACCACGCATTTCCCATGACTTAACAGAACAAACATTAACACTGCAACTGTTTTACAAAACATGGTTTTGTGTCATTAAATCTAATCAAAACAATATTTTTATTTAAACCAATTTTGTGTGCCCTATAACAGCGCACTGGGCAAAGTTCCGATGGTATCTATGAAGCACGTACAATGTAAAAATCTAAATAAATTGCAATTTGAATTTATAATACTGATATTCATCTAACATCAAAACTCATTATGTGCCAAATGAGTTTATTTGGTTGTTGTATACAAATAGAAGCATCAATGGCTATGTATCTTTTTTACTGTCACATCAACGTGAAACGGTAAATGATAGATATCAGTAAATCTGCATCATGACTTAAATATAATGCAGCATCAATCCCGTGACTTTATCTTTACTTGATGGTAGATCGCAGTAGCAGATATTCCGCCCCCAAGCAGTAGTATGTAAAAATCACTGTGTACTATTGATATAGTGTACTACAGCTAGCGAAACTACAGGGCTGTCGAAATTAACTATCTATCGATTTGCTCGCTTATCGATCGCTGCTTTATCGATCTAGGCCAGGGGTGGGAAACATTTATTAGTGTACGTGCCATTTTCTACAGAAAAAATGATAATATAGTCATGAGGATCAAAGAATGTCCACTAAAATCATATCAACTAAATTTACTTAGAGATAAAATAAAGTAAGTAAATAATAATATAGCTATTTGCGCCCGAAATATGTAAAGTAACGGCAATTTTTATTACTGATCAAAAGCGAAAGGTTAGTTTATTTTTTTATTGTAATTAGGACACTAAGAGTAGATACATATTACGCTCATATATTCGTACAATCATAACGTCAAATACAATCTCGATCAATCGAATCGTATTAAATACACCTGTGGCGTGTTAGAATTATTTTGTCGTGTGCCACCATCGGCACATGTGTCACAAGTTTGCCATCCCTGCCCTAGGCTTTGTTTTGTTAGGTTCTCAAAATTCACCCCACCGTCACTTAACATCAGGTGAGCTGTTGTCAAACACCTTTCGTCTCAACCATAAAAAAAAGCTTTCTTAATATAACGTCTGGTTCTTCAAGATGCTGGTCATAGGATTCTCCTTTATTAATAGTTCATATTAATAGATGCTTCTGGAATTCTTTCTTTTGTAGATGTGACAAACACAAAGAGTCTCCCACAATAGTCCACATTGTTTAATTGCATTGGAAAATTCTTCGGGGGAAACACCACTTTCCGTAAGTAATAGAAACCCTGAAAACACGCAACCATTATACCTAAATAAGAAAGTTTTTATTTATTAACTCGTTTTTGTCAGTTTTTTGAATACAAAGTCACGAACAGAGCAAAGTAATGGAAAAGGACGAAAAAAGCTGACCCCACATTCTACACAACCACGCATTTGTCAGAAAAAGGTATACTTTCACACTAATATTTCCAAGTGCTAATATTGCTGGCAACTTGCACACTCTGCAGCCCTAAAAGCTGCAGCGGCTTTCTTCGCACTGCGGGCCGCTGCGCGCCTCGCACGTGATGGCAGTAGTTATTATAGTCAAGGTATCCGATATAATTAAGGTGATTCGATTTCCATACAAATATTTTTTTGCCATTTATGGACAAATGGAGTATAATTTTACAGTGATATCACAGCAGCTACTGGCATTTATTTGCGGTAAATCACAATTGCTTGAATAAAACAGGAGATTATTAGCATAAGTAAAAGAATAATCCAGAGTGATCCAGCGATAGTAAAACAAAAAAATCAATACTATTTTCAACAGACTTCAAGTCATAGGTGAATCGATTTCTTCTACTTTTGTCAGGCTACTTTTTGCAAAGAAAACTTTCAGGAATACTTTTTAAGTAGGTGTCTTTAAATCCAGAAAATAAATTCCTAGGTAAGCGTTCTCCATTTTAGACCTGTGTAACATCAGGCTGGGTGTGGTCAATCGCGAACTTATGTTGAATTAAAAAAAAAAGAAAGCCCTTTGCACTTAAAACGCCGGGTCGTACATTGTATACTTTTTTTTTTTTTTTTATGGTTGACAGGCTATGTGTTTGACCACAGCTCACCTGATGTTTAGTGACGGTGTGGTCGAATATGGTAAACACACCTAGCCTGGAATGGAACTGGCTCTCAAGTGAGGCTGCCGGAACACACCGTTAGGTGCTTGGCGACAGATTTCCAACTTGATGGTGGTAGCTAGCCAGCCGAGTACTATAAAGTACCCTACCACCATGCTATGGTTTCCTCACGATGTTTTCCTTCACCGGTAGCTCAAGCTGATTGTTGGGGTTTGAACCCACGCCCTTCGGCATGCGAATCGACCGCGCTAACCACTCAGCTATCATCGCTACAAAGCTAATCGCTACAAATAATATAGACCTCCCAATACCTCGATTTAAGTTTTTATATACGTAAACTGAACGAATCTAATCAATTGAGTCAAACCAAATTCGTTGAGGGTTAAAGCGAATCATTACCAATAATACTTCATCAATAGCACTTCCAGTTATCCAAACCAATTACTCTAATAGGATCTTAGCTCAGCTATTAACAAGGGACTAAACTTATAGAGATTGTTACTCCTTTTCCGAATACCTTTTAAAGGCAATATTATTTAAACAATACTAATATTTTTTGTTTGTTTGCAAAAGGTATGTACACAGTGTTTCTTTTATACTTGATGGTAGATTTCCTTAGCATGTAGGTCGTCTAGGTAGGTCCCACAGCAGTACCAGATATTCCGCTGTCAGTGTGTAAATATTTCTGTGTTCTGGTTTGAAGGGTACTGTAACTAGAAAAATTACAGGGCTGTTGAAACTAACCATCGAAAGTCTCAAAGCAATAAGCGTGAAAACAGCGATGCCCTGGACTTTGTTTTGCAACTCAAAGTTCTGTGTATTGATGCAATAGTCATGAACATGCGTTATCTCTTATCATCAGGAGAACGTATCGTTCGTCTCATTACTTTTATATTTAAAAAAACATAGGAAACCAAATTTATACAATAGGTATATTTCCTCTCAGTAGCATCATATAGTAAATGGTTTGCAATGCAAACTTTGAATAAATAAATAATAAATAAATAAATATCGTAGGACTATACACACAGCGCCATCTGGCCCCAAACTAAGCAGAGCTTGTGTGATGGAAGTCAGATAACTGATAGAATACGTAAATACTTTTTTTTGTAAATACATACTTATAATACATACAGAACACCCAGACACAGAACAAACATTTGTTTATTCACAAAATGTTTGCCCTGAGTGGGAATCGAACCCACGCCCTACAGCTCTCAAGGCAGATATACTACCAATGAGCCAACGGGGTTGTCAAAGGCTGTCTGCAAGGAGCTAATGAGTAACTTTATTTTTATAATTACTCGACAGTTCTATTGAAGCCCAGTTTAGAATAGTCAGCTGTAAGACTTTACAACGTTGTACTAAACCGGACCAGAGCTGTAACTCTCGTGAACGATGGAAGTGAAACAAGGCGCACTTTATTGGATTCTTTGAATTCGTGCATACAAACGCAATTCATGGAGCCGGTTATTAAAGCTCTGCTTCTACCAACTAACAATGTACAAAGCTATAGAGAATACTCGCTTGGAGTTTTTTGCCGAAATGTTGATTGTTTATTTTCAGTCCATCAGTCGGGGCAAATCCAATAGAGAAACGTTGAAAGTTTAATAGAAAAATGATGCATATCATTCTAAGACTAGACAATAGACATTATTTGTCAAATAAAATTACAATAGTCATCATTACAATATACGTTTGTATAATATAAAACAAAGTCCAGGGCATCGCTGCTTTGGCGCTCATTACTTTGAGACTTTCGATGGTTAGTCTCAACAGCCCTGTAATTTCGCTAGTTGTAGTACTCTTTAAACCGGAACACAGTTATGTTTACACACTACTGCTTGGCGGTAGTATATCTGGTACTGTGGTGGTACCTACCTAGACGACTTCTTGCTAAGGAAAACTACCACCAAGTAAAATGTGATGCCATATGTGATCACACTACGTTTTTCCCGTGTTTTTTTTAAATATTTCTTTACTTGGTTAGCGTGGTCGGTCGCCGAGCATGGGTTCAAATCTCTAAAATGAACTTGAATTGCCGGTGAAGGAAAACATATCATAGGGAATACTTTCTAGTACTTGGCTTGCTAGCTAGACTCTTCTAATAATCAATAAAATAAAATAAATAAATAATCTGCCACCACGCAACTAAAGTTGCTTGTTTCATTCTTACTATACGGGTGAGAAACGTAGAGTCAAAACTTTTGGTACCAAGGACATCACATATGTAGTAATAGTCAGTCTTTCCACCACTTTCTTCGTGTGTTCTCTTTCTTGAGCAGAATGCACAAAGTATGGTGCCAAAAACAAAAAAAAAAAGTTTTAAGTATGTCAGATTATAGAAATGTAATATTTAGTGATTTGTGGAGTTAAGGCGGGAACGTGGAAAGAGTCGTGTCGCCACATTGTATTTTTTTCCTAAACTAGTGTTTTTTTCGAGTGTTTATGTATAGAAATAGTGGTATTTTATTCATAAAGTGTCTTGTAATTAAAAGCGCGAGTGTAGGATAGATGATACAATGTGGTGAAACATAACTTTTCGTGTTGCTTCCAAAACTCCATCGAAGCTTTATAGTAAAGTCGCCACTACTTTACTAAAGCATGACTGGACTTGACTGACACGGACTGGACTTGACTAAGACTGGACTTTGACCAAAACTATAGCTAAAAGACAGCAGAAATAACACTTAAGACAAGGCAGTATGGCTTTACAGCTTTAGCCTGACTGATGGGGCAAATTTTTTTTTTATATTTTTTTTTTTTTAAATATAGCAATATAACCATTAGTGATTTGTTAATAGACCTAACAATAGTAAACCAGATATACGTGCTACGCGGAGTGTTTTCTGGCGCAGGGCCAGCCAACGTTGGAATCGACCCAAATCACGACACTTGTTCCTCCTGTACCATTAACGGATTTTTGCACCTCCCCTTTTCATCTTATAATTGGGGATTATAAGCAACAATATCAGTTGAATGAAATGGGGACCAGTTTCTACTTGGCTTGGAGAATTGTGGATATTATTTTCTTTTAACAACTACACTCAATGTTTATTCAATGTTTTTCAATGTTTAGTTACACATCACACCAATATTATAAAAGCGAAAGTTTGTCTATACATCTGTTACTTCTCTTCAAAACGGCTGAACATTTTGATTCAATCTCAAATAACGATTAACACATGAATTATGCTTTTTAATACCAGAAAGCGCGAGTAAACCGCGGGCGAATCTGATTTTTACACCCAAAAAGGAAAGTAATATTTTCGGTGTACATAATACATACATAGGTACCCACCTATGTATGTATTTATTTAAGTGTCTTTATTCTACCATAATTTTTAAATGCCTGCTCGGATCCGTATGTATAGGTTATCATAAGAATCCTTACATCATTCCGAAAGGCACAGGCCACATTTATTTTGGAAAAAAAAATTTGTACATTCGTGTCTTTTTTATTTATAATTCAGAATAAAAAATACCTACTTACAATACAGCCAAAGTTTCCTTACATCTTTTTTTATATAAAAATAAATAAATCGCAAATTTGAAATATAAGGGAATTTCTAACTTTCCCAAATATTTGATCGTTTTATTTTATTCCTACACTTTCTCGTCACGCAGCAGTTTTAGCAAATAATAAGCTCAGAAACGTGGTTTCTCGTTACCTAATAACTGTAAAATTCATGAACGCGAAAGTCAATCCCAAAGGATATCGCATGCTCAAGTACCAATCTCTCAGTATGCGTCGAGGCTCTTGATATAAGACATCATTTCCATTCACATGTTATACGTGGGAATCTGCTGATCTCTTATTACGCATTCCGAACGCGTGCTAGGCATCATATATAATATGTATTTATCTATATTCGTTTATATTTAAAGGAACCTTACTATACTGCGGACATCCCGGGTCAAAAACATCGATATAAGGAGTAGAATTATTATTATATAAACCTTGCAACTATGTTTAGTCTAGGATGTTATTGTATGAGACATTCACAGAAAACTAGGTTTTTAACGGTTGCCAAGCTAAGTGTTTGACTACAGCTCACCTGATGTTAAGACGTGACGGTGTGATCATAGGTGGTAAGCACACCTAGCCTGAAATGTTCCACTCTTTGTAATGGCTCTCAAATTAACCGGAACATACCGTTAGGTGCTTAGCGGTTGGCAGTAGAGTACTAATACCACCATGTTATTGTTTTCCTTCAAGGGCAACTCAGGTTTACTGTTGGGATTTGATTTGATTCTCTCACACGTCCTTCAGCGTGTGAATGGACCACGCTAACCACTGCGCTATCATTGCTACAAAATATAAAAATCTGTCTGTATGTGTGATATCTTAGATCCATTTATTTCCTAAATTGTTAATATTAAAAAACAGGTTTTAAAAACCTTTTAAAATAGCAAACGAGGTCAAACAGCTAAACTTAACGGAAGTAGATTTCTAAATTTGTTCAAAGGACAGGCACGTTCTTATATTCAAAACAAAACTTTGATCTTAAACCAAACAGGAAGTTCGTCGAAAATACACAGTAGAAGACGATAGAAATGGGTTTTCCGGAATAACGTTACTGCATTAAGATACATTATTGCGCCTTATAATTTGCTATGTATGTCCCGAGAGACTCTCATTTTTCCGGCTTCTACTTAGAGGTAACGTTAGAGGAACTTACAGGAAAACCCAACAGATAAAAGTAAATACGACAGATATTTATTCAGGTACGCAATTAATAAATGATTTGCTAGATCGTAGCTAACTGTTTGTACATTCATAAAAAAAGAAAATCATATATAAGCATTGAATCGGTCTGCTTTAAAATTGATTCACTACAATTCTGTTCAAAATATATCTTTACACTAATATAAAGAGGAAACATTTGATTTTTTGTTTGTTTGTATGTATTGAATAGGCTCCGAAACTACTGGACTGATTTTAATAATTATTTCATCACTAGAATGCTACATTATCCGTGATGGACATAGGCTATATTTTATTTAAAAAACAGTTTGGGATCTGTATGGAAACTTCAGTAATGTAAGCCAAGCTGTGAAAAATTTACCAAAAAACTCCTTACTTAGCATGCGCTGCGAAAACTATAGACAATAGAATAAAGTGACCTTTTACAGAGCAAATTGACAGCTACAACTAAATCCGCAATATCATATTATTATGTCTAACTATTACAGTTATCATCTACATCTACACTAATTATAAAGAGGAAAGGTTTCATTTTTCTTTGTTTGTATTTAATAGGTTCCGAAACTACGGGATCGATCTTAATAATTCTTTCATTATTAGAATGCTACATTATCACTGAGTAACAAAGGCCATATTTATGTTGTTAATCGAGTTTTGTTTTCCCGTGCCGGGGCGAGCTGCTAATTATATACTACTACTAGTTATATTTCACTAACGACCCGACCACGGCTTCGCACGGATGCAATACTATCTACATTGCACCCGTGCGTGCTTAATGTGGTTCATATACATGTTTTATACATATAAACCTTCATCTTGAATCACTCTGTATATTGAAGGAAACTGCATTAAAATCCGTTGCGTAGTTTAAAATATCTAAGCGTGCAGACAGCGGGAAGTGACTTTGTTTTATACTACGTAGAGAAGAAAAATCTCTTAGAAATATGAGTAAACCAACAAACATCATATATCAAAATGACTCACTGCTGTGTGTGTTATGCCGTTACAGACCATTTAACTTTAAGTACTCATGTAAGGACTATAATTAAGAGCAGTAACGTTTAAACGAATAACAGTCCTATGAATGCGTTACAAGAGTTTAAATTACAATGTCAGCAACACCTAACAGTCCTGGTTGAATCCTGCGGGTTGCAGTTAAGTTTCACAAGTTATGATTAATTTATTAGTTCAATGAATTAAGGCAATTCGTTAAGGCGAACTGCACGCACGTGCCAACTTTGTCCTTCAAGAATAGTAAATAGAATAGTCTCTTTGTAATTATTGTAATTTAAAAGTTTTTCACGTCTGTCTTAGCGGACTATTCAGTATTCAAGGAGCGCTTGCAACTTTAGAGCAATGTCAAGACGAACTCGTACCTACTTCTTTGTGACAAAGAAAAAATCCTGAACGGTGGTCTGCCTTTGGAAAATTCTAAATTTCTAAATATTTTTGTTAATTATTTTCAGTGAGTTTTCGTTGTTTATGTCTAACATATAATAAGTTGGTACTTAACAAGACTTTTTGAAGTAGTTACTTTTTCTTGCCTCCTATATGAACACCTAGCACGCCAATTGAAATTAATTAATCGATTTAATAATTTATTTAAAACTCATACATAGGTTGATAATACTCCATTTTTCGTTAATGATAAAATCACGTCACATCAAATTGAAAGGATCGCTCAAGCAGTAATGTCCAGATTTTTATTGTATTACTCATAATTCAGCATTAGTCTTAGACATGAGTTGTCGTTTACCATCAGAAGTGAGTACGTCTAATTAAACGTTTAATTAAGTCGTACCAGTAACCGTTCGAAGTAGCGATCTAAATAACGTATCTAATTGAAACCCAAATTATGCACTCCTTTCTTCCCACAAAGAGTTGTTCTCTATCTTTTTCTATTTATATAAATACTACATACTTAAATAAAGTCTGCACATCCAAACAGGTTTGTTTGTTGTTGTAGTAATTTTTTTATAACTCGTTTTTTTATAAGTCGAGGAAAATTGCATAACTTGACCAAAATTAAAATCATTTACGACAACATGGCGCACTGTAAATGTAAATGGCGCCTAATAATATAATTTAGTCGGGTAGTATGTTTTTGTCTGAATATTGGTACAAAGTTTATAAACTAATCCTAAGCTTCCCTTATGAACATTATATGAAATAGAATAACATACATACTGTACATCGTGATGCTGGTCACTATTTCCTTCGTATTTATTTTTACAAGCGTTGACATCTGTTGACAAGCGATATGGGTACTCTCCCAGGACACATGTCGTATGGATACAGGATGGGAAAGAGTTTTAGCTGATACTAATACCTACTAAAGTAAGTTAAGAAAACAAATCAAAAAAGGGGTGATTTATGTTTGAGGGTTTTTTTAAAGTAAAACAACCGAGATCTACAATTTTATAAATAAATATGTCGTAGGACATTACACACAGCGCAAACTATGCAAAGCTTGTGCTATGAAAATCAGATAACTGATAGAATACTTACTTTTTTTATGTAAATACATACTTATAATAAATACAGAACACCCAGACACAGGACAAACATTTGTTTATAACACTAACTGATTATCCTGGATGGGAATTGAACCCACGCCCTTCAACTCTTGGAGCAGACATACTACCAATAAACTAACAGGGCTGTCGAATTTATGTGACATCCGAGCCTCTGAGCTGCCAATGAAGGAAAACATCGTGAGGTAATCATAGCATGGTGGTAGGGTACTTTCTAGTACTCGGCTGGCTAGCTACCACCCTTAACCACCCAGGCACCCAACATTGTGTTCTGCCAGCCTCACTTGAGAGCCAGTTCCATTCCAGGCTAGGTGTGTTTACCATATTCGACCACACCATCACTTAACGTCAGGTGAGCTAAGGTCAAACACTTAACCTGTCACAACTTTTTATGTTGAGAATTAAAGCACTTACATACATGTCTTAAAAAATTCAAACACTATAATTAATGAAAAATTATATAATTATATTAAATTAAGTTACAGAACTTTATAATTACTGGGAGCATTTCTTTAAAAGCAATTCATTAATTCTGCGATGGTAAAAAGTAATGTTGTACTTATGTATAGTAACTACTCTAGCAAAGACCCAGTTGAAGTACTAGAACAACCCTCATAAAACAACCGTTATGTTTCTAAACGACATCGGAATATCAAATAAAAACATTCAAAAATTCATAGAGGCTGAGTGCTAGTGTCAGACTTAATTTGTCGCTTGAAGACCTCAGATACGAATATAGAACAAACAACCAAAATTCAGCTCAGATAACAATCAATTGATTGTGTAATCTGAGCCACGATAGCGTTAAGAAAGAAATGCTACTCTGGGTCACCCATCCAAAGATGACCAGGTTGTACGTTTCTTTTTATCAAACACTTAGTCAAATATGCCACGAGCGCTACTAACAATTTATTTATAAACATCGATACTTGAAGACAGCCAGGATAGTACCTACTTGTAAATTATAAAACTATTCAATTCATATCTTTAAGCCGATTTCTTAAGGCAAGCTTATTTTTTAATCTAAAAATAAAATTTCTTAAAACATAACCATGTTTATAATAAAGACACTCAGACCATTCTTATTTAGCCTCAGGGTATAAAGATATTTCGCGTACTTTATTACACATCACATTCCCAAAAATCAACGTTCCTCAAAAAAGAGTACAACGTTGGGAGCAGATGGTATAAAAAATAAAGCTAGTAACTTAAACAAAAGAAGCTCTTTTTGTTGTTTTTATTTCACAAAATAAAGCCACTAAAACATTATCGGTCGGTAGTAAAGCCGAGTGAAGATTACAGAGCATCTCAGACGCAGCTCGCCTTTCACGTTACGCACCTACGCCTCGCCCGTAGGCTTCACCCGTCGCTATAACATTTCTTATCAACAGTATACAGATACTGCCATGAAACTCAAAGAACCTTATTCCAACCTACCAAGTACTCTCGAGGGTTTTGCGAATTTCAACTTTATTTTCAACACTTTTAAGGCTGCACCCTCAGAGACTAGAGATTAAACTTCTAACGAATTTATTGACAGATTCGATGATAGTTTAAGTCGTCACTGCGTGTGAATTGCGTCTAATACATCGTGAAATCCAGACAGAGAATTAAATAAGAAAACGAGAAAATGGTATTGCTAAAAAGTGCTTAGTAGCATGAAACTGCGAGTTAGCGTAAAGGCATTCTTTATTCACTTTTCTATTACACCACTGAAGTGTTGTGGAACTTCTATTTGTAGATAAATTCCCGAGATATAAGAAATAAATTGAAGTTAACTGTTGGCGGGTCTGCTCTTGAGATTTGTCGTGATCGGTTTGAGAACGTAAATCACCGGGAATAGAGCGACTTGCTCTTTGATTTTCTGGTACATTTTTACAATTATTTGATAGTAAATTTTCGTATTCCTCCACATACATCTATAGAAAGTATTTTTAAGTGTATTTACTAATAATATTCCTGTTTAGGTGAACTGAATCCATCGTAGATAATGTTCAATCTTATGTACCTATACTAAAAAAAAAGAAATTCAGAAAAAATAAGTAAATATAAAACTGGCAGCCTCCCAGCGTAATAATATATTTTTTTAATAATTTATCATTCTGAATAAAACAATTTGTTCCAAATTCTTAATTTCTTCACTAAATAGATCAATTATACTAAGTACTGAACAAGGTATATACATATACACTGTTCTACAGTTGAGCTGAAGAAGTCAATCTTAGGATCAGATAATTTAGTACGTGGTACATTATAAATAGCTGATTGCTGACGATTTTCATGCGGAGAGGAAAAGATGCGTTAAGAAGATACGACACGGAAACGCAGAATAATAAACAGTACTTGACTGCGTAACTTATCGTCCAAAACCATAACACAAAAAGTAATCCATTGCTTTTTACGAGAGCGACCTTAAAAATAAAACGCAGCTCCTTAACCTTACATAATCCGCAAGCAAACCATAGCGGAGGGTCGATTTTACACGCGATAAACCTGCAAAAGGATTTTTGTCCGTCCCCGGTCACCGGGCACTCTGCGATGTCATAAATCACTGGCGTTAGCACTCTTGGATATTCTGTGACAAAGACGCGGATTGCGAACCATTTTTAGGACAAACTTTTTTATAACTGTAATTTCTGGTAGATGATTTGGTTAGAGCTTCATACTAATTTTCTTCATACTAATGAATGATACTACGCTGATGGTACAAAACGAACAAAATGTTCTCCCAAAGATAAAAGATAACGCCTGTCCATGACCATCGCAGTGGCATCCAGAAATGGTAAATTAGAAAAATTTTGAAAGTTAGTTTGTATAGAGCAAGAAATCCTAAACATTTAATTAGTTTTCTTTGTGACAAAAACCTATACTGTATGTAGCTAGCGAAATTAGTTATGAGCGAGAAAGCAATGATGCCATAGATTTTTTTTTTTCAAAGTTCTGGGCATCGTTGAATGCGTCATGGATGGGTGTTATCTCCTGCCATCAGGAACGAGATTCTTTCATTAAATTACTTTTACTTAAAAATGCTGGTAATTTTGCCTAATGATCGATGTGCTAAATACTGATAAAAATCTTGTGTTACTTTTTTTTCTCTCTATAACTGAAAAATCGATATTCGGTCAGTCCCAGTTCCTCGTAACGTCGTAAATCTTCAGAGATAGTACTCTGATACATCCTGTGACGATAGCTGGGATCTATCCGCTTTATGGACGGACACGCTTTTTAACAACTCTACTGGAAATTAACGGCCTTGCCCATGATGGACTGCGATGGAATTGTGATAGACGCAGCGATATTTCTTGCGTCTTTCATTCAAAACACTTCTAACGTTTAGTGGCTACATGTTTAGTTTAGTTTATTATTAGTATTTTTTTCTCTCTTTGTTCTTGGCATCGCACTCTGTGAATTCTGCCAGTTTCAATGTTTTTGCATTTTGTGTGCAGGCATCAGCTTCTTTATACTTTATTACCGCGCTCCCGCCAAAACTCCATTATATTAGTTTTACTAGGTAGGTATAGAAACTGACATGATTTTGACACATTTTTAGTTTATTTACGCGCGTCATATTCTGCTTTTTCTCCTTGAAAAAGGCCACCGAAATCGAAAGGATGTGACTGAAACTAACATTCGTTTTTTTCTTTTATTTGGAATGTGACTTGATCGAGACTCTTTCGATAATATAATTTATCGATTATTTCCCAGTTGAAGAATGGATGCAGTATCTTCTACAGTCCTAATTGAAATTTGGCGATTTAATTTGGTGTTCTGTTCTGTCTGACGGGGTTATATTTTTTATTTTTAAATTATACTCGTCTTAAACTAAACTAACAAATGAAAATAAGTTCTCTTTGTAGGTATATGTTGAGAAACTACTATGTGAATATTTGAATCATTAGACAGCCCTGTTGGCTCATTTGTGGTATATCAGCTTTAAGAACTGTAGGATGTAGGTTCGATTCCCACCCAGGACAAACATTTTGTGGTACAAACAAATGTTTGTTCTATGTCTGGGTGTTCTGTATATATTATAAGTAAGTATGTATTTACAAAAATATATGTATCTATGTATTTGCTTCATATCTTTGCTTAGTTTGGAGTCAGATGGCGCTGTGTTAATGTCCTACGATATCTATTTATTTTATTGCCTACGACGGAACGGAGACGGTATATGCGTTTGGGGTGAGAGGATGTTTGTTTGTGCAAATACATGTTGCCATTTTTCTCCAAAACTACTTATCCGATTTTGATGCAGTTTTCAGTTATGGGTTCGGGTTTGATTGGTACATGTTTTTAGATAGGTGTTACGGTGACAACTCACTAGGGGGCGCTGCAGCAAACATTTTTTGTGCAAATCCATGATGCCATTTTTCTCCAAAACTACTTGTCCGATTTTGATGCAGTTTTCAGTTATAGGTTCGGGTTTCATTAGTGTATTATCTTAGATAGGTGACAATTACTTCTTAACCGTTGTGGGTTCTTTCAAAATGTTTAATTTTGCTTTTTAGTCTTGTACAAATGTCAAAGAGCATTTGAGAAAGTCGTTTATATGAAACTTTTCACATTAAGCTAACGAATCAGATTTGCCTACTTTCTACATACGCAGCTATCACCTGACTCGTATACCTTTCCAAATGCCGCTCTTAATTTATTTCTTTTGCGACATTTTTAAAATAAACGTGAGTTTTTCTTGAAATAAGTCTTTTGTTTGGTCCAATTAAACAGGGTTTAAGTTACTCGGAAAGAAAATCTATAGACAGTCTCATCACAAGCTGGCAGAGCGCGTTCTATCTAATTCTGTTTATCTTTTTAATTCGAAATTGATTGGGAATGAGAAGAAATAGGACCGACAACTTTTGTACTTGTATATAGAAGCGTTTATTTTGCGATTAAGTAATCTAATTGGAAATGTTTTTTTTACTTTATAGGAACAGACTTGAATATTTTGAAAATACTATATAATTAAAAAATGTGTATATTTAATAGTTGACAGGCGGGAATAGAACTGATTCTCAGCAATCGGAAAGTTTATTGAAAAGAGTCCATCTAAGATGTAATATTAAACTAAACTTTAGCCCAAAGTAAAGAAAACTGAAAGGGGTAGGTTGTACTTATAAATATGAACTATTTTTTTAGTATGGGCATAAATCTGCAATCGCACAAAAAAAATTTGCTGCTGCATATATCAAGTATCAACAAAACAGCAGATTTTTTCACGGGTCCAGAGTTATTACCATAGAGCGGGCCCCCTTTCGGCTAAGTACACCCCAAGCTTATAACCGTGTATTGTTTTAAAGTAAAATGTTTTAAAAATGTATGTATTTAGAATATTTTAATTTGTGTTATCAGAAAGTTACATTATGAAAGCTATAGGCTATGGACTCGTAAAAAATTAAAAAAAAAGGATGTTTGTGGTGTTATGATACCTTTTTGTATCAAATTACATATTATATTATTAGCTGCTCGGCGGTACATAGTGAGTAGTTAAGTAGGCACACGATAGGTATGTTTATTTTATTTATCTTGGCCAACATTTACGCATCGGACGTAATAATGTTTACTGCAAAGCAACCAACTTAGCTGTAGAGTTAAATAGTAGAGCCACTGTAGTGTTTTCTAAACAAAGCTGAAAGAAACATTTAGTTTAACTATTTGGCCATTTCTGGCGATATATTAGTCGGTCTGTACCTTAAATGCCCAAGAGGACCATTCATGAGTTTAATATTCTTGTCATAAAGGCAGACCACGCGTGAATTTGCCAATTAAGACTCCGTCTACGGCTGAACCTTAATGGAATATATATCTACTATAAAAGGTTAAATACGTCGGGTAGCAAAATATGTCATTTAGCTTAGGCACCCTACTGAGTTTAATTTTGCTACATACATTCTACCCATCAAATTCTATATTCTAGTCATATTAGGGGGTTCACCTCTTTTTTGATACTCCTCTCGGCATAAGCATGCAATATAATAATTATTGTCAATAAACAACAGAAGATAAAAAGGTAGAAACTTGTAGAAACCTTTATTTTGATATCCTAAAATTTGTCTCGAAACTCGTAAAATGTCGTGTGTTAAGTTATTTAAAGTCAAAGGTCACAAAATTTTGTTTTTTGCAAATATTTCGGTTTCTATGGCTCCAATGATGTTGTGCATAAAAAAATTTGTAAAGCATACAATTTGCAACAATTTTTTTCCAAATTTTTTAAATCGTTTTTGAAATATAAAGCGCAAAGAATGCGCAGTGCTCTGTCATTCATACTGTAATGCAAGGTCAACCGTGAATAATACCTCGTACAAAGTCAGTAAACCACTAAAATATCCTTAACTCTGAATAATTTGTGTAACTTACTAGTTAATACATTGTAATTGATAACATTTAACATGTATATAATACATTCATTTAATAATACTTACCTACTTTGTGTAATTAAAAACTCATCAAGTAAAATGTACTGTATGTATTATAAGTATGTATTTACAACAAAAAAAAAAGTATTTAAGTATTCTATCAGTTATCTGTCTTCCATAGCACAAGCTCTGCTTAGTTTGGCGTCAGATGGCGCTGTGTGTAATGTCCTATGATATTTATTTATTTATTAATTTTAAAATACTTATTTTACGTGTATCTCATATGTTATATTAACATTTATTATATAAGTGTTATGTAGTGGCACGGAACTCTCGATGCACGATGCCCACTCCCACTTTACTGAATTTACTAATGGGAAGTTTTGAAGAAAAAAAATTGTCACTGTAAGCTTGCAAACGTAAGCAATCTGTTAGGATAAAATTTTATCTTCAGCAAATAGGAGTGCGCGGATAAAAATATTCATATTTTGGAGGGAACAGCCATTCTGAAGGAGTCTGGAGTATAATCAAAAAGGAAAACAGATTTGTTTTCCAGGGTGCGCTGGCAGTGTAACATCTTTTTCCCATGTTTTTATTGACACCGTATCGTCGTTGAGGGACACACGTGTGTTTTTACCTGATCAGATGGGATGTAACCAACCTTTTATTCTAAGAATATCTTGACCTAGTTGCGAGCAAGAAAATTGAAAACATATTGTGACGCACGTACGTGATTTGCGATCTCTTGTTACTTACCAGTAGACATTTTGTAACTTTTAAACTTTCTCGATTTGAACATATAATTATGTTTATCACCGGAACTTAGTCACTCACAAAATACTATGAAATTAGTTATGTTTATTGACCTCGATATTAAGACCATGTACAATAGTTTGTCATGAGATGACAGCTCAGGTCATGCCTACGACTCAGCTATTGCAATTTGGGCGAAACATCGTGATAAATAAACATAACTATTTTTTATAGTATTTTGTACGCGATTAAGTCCCGGTGATAAACATAATTACTTAGTGGGCATTTTGTTTCATTCTTGGTAACAACTTGAAGACCAGCATCTTAATTTTTCGTTAATCTGGGTGGTAGATCTCCGACTGAGGTGAAAGCCGCTGGTATGTGCGAAATTATATATTTATATATACATACAAACAGACAAATAAAACACAAACTTTGAAAAATAATACAATGCAGTGACATGACTTTTCCGCATTCCCACTATAAATTCCTTGCGCTTTCTTTACAAGCATTACTAGAGAAACCTGATATTTTTTTCAGAAACTTGTTAAACTTTGGTGAAACCAAACTAGCCCATAAGTCAATATTGGAGTTAACATCGGGATCACAGGAGTTGTCAAAGGGCAGGTATGAAATTCCCTGTTGGTTTAACTCTATTTGCTCGTATGGTTTGCTCTACCAAAATTTGCGACGTAGCATCGATGGTCAAATGATATCTGGCTAACTGGATATCCATAGTCGTTAAGGACAATTAAACACATACACGAGCTTAAAATAAAGCGTGGTCTTACGATGTAACCATTTCAAGTCGAGTGAAACTAATACAAGACATGGAAAACGAATTTTATGTATATTTTATAAAAGATAATTTCATAACGAAGATGTTTATGGGAGTTTTGGCGGGAACGTAGAAAAATCGTGTCATCCCATTGTTTTTTTTTTCAAACCTGTTTGTTTTAAAACTAACCTTTTTGAACTGGACGAAAAACAATGAATTAAAACTAATTATAGTACTTATTTATGAAATGACGTGTCAAACTTGCCAGTAATACACAAATAAAAACGTTTTATTCATAACACCAAATGATACAATATCTAAGCTACAGTCTCATTTTTTCATATTTATATTTTTAAAGATAACATTAAAAATATCAAAATCATTACAGATGTCAATTTAATGAAAAATCAAAAAAATCTATATGTCAATATGATAAATATCAATAAAAAAAATTACTTAGTTACAAGTAATTTAATAATCTCTTATTTTTTTATGTTTAAATAATCGTCATAGTCATAAAACAACTATCAAATATGTATTAACTGTGACTACACTATCACCGTCATTAAGGAAGATATCAATAGCTTACCCATCAACCCTTTTACACTTGACAAGAAGCTGTCAAACTATAATAATGGATGGAGCGTGGTTAGCCTCGCTCTATCTAACACCAGTCTAGGCAGTTAATACTTCATTAACTCTTGCGAGACCCTCCCCGGCCGATCCCCGCTCGTTTACGACGCAAACCCATTTTGTTTACAAGAATATTCCATTGTTACCCACGCTTCAGCATGCAAACAACCTAGGTAAAGTTACTAATTAAAATTCTAGAGAAAGAACTACAAATAATGACCCCGCTTTAATGGATAATCTAGAAATAACGCGGCACTTAAGGCCAACCTCATGACTTTGTTTTTCTTTTAGCTAATGGACCTGCCAGGGGGCAAATCCCCAGCTTGGCAGGGCTCTGCTGACAATGGTCGTAAGACCAATAAAAACTTTACTTTTAACTCCGCACGCCCTGCGGGTCGGAATTTATAAAATTACTTTTTTATCCTCTGTCTTTTGATAACGATCCAACGATTCAAGTGATCTTAAGTTTCAAAACAACTTTGAACGCAAAAAAATGGATACCGTCGTTGTTTTGATGCAAATAAGATACTACAAGACACTTTCATCGATCGGACCCGAGATAAGAATAACTTGGAAAGATTTTACAAATACCGTCAGCTTGTGACATCTGCGTGTTCTGTAAACAGTTTAGTTAGCGCGGAGTCTAAATTTTTTTTTTTTTTTCAAATCTGTCATTACATTAAACAAATTACTGGACCGTGACTTAATTGATGTATTTTATCGAGAGGCCATCTAACATGAGATGTCAAACGCATTCGGCCGCATGTCGCTGACGCCGCCGCCGCGCCGTTTGCCGGAGATTTATCCACTAGCCCGTACGACGAGTCTGGTGCCGTCACACTAAACATTTATCTGGCATTCTAATAGAACTAATTTCAATACGTTCTCATTCTCAAATTGACCGAAGTGGATGCCAACAATCTAATCGCCTCCTGTAAGCATTTAGCCAGGTCCCTACATAGTTCGCGAGTGGTTGGTCCCCATGGACCTAAAGATTTTACCCAAATGAGTACATTCTATTTAAAAAATATAGTTGTATCGTTAGAGGTTAAATGAAATAAAAATAAAAATATTTTTTTTATTTCCGACACATTAGAAGTGGGACATAAACACATAAACAAATACAATAATAACATGTTTACGGGTTATTTTTTATTGTTATCTTACGAGTCCAAAATGCTGACTTAAATTTTTCACAAATTGCCATACAACATGTCACAGAGATTGATAATTATGGGAACTTTTCTCATCGATAGTGGTCTTTTAGACCTTGCTGCAGTGACCAGTTGCCGACACGTGTTTCGCCTCTACACGAAGCATCCTCAGGACGTGTTGACTATTTAAGCGCTTTACCGAGACTGTGTAGTGTAATTTCTAATTATTTAATCTCTTTGATAGCGGCGCTTTATACCATATCATTTGCGCGCACCGCAGCAAAACACTCAAAATGAACTGCCGCAAAGTAGCGCCTGAATCAATCAATCAATCATAGTCATCATTTTGCAACCACAGAGCAGTAACGTGTAAACATTGCCGTATTTCGCTAAGGCGAGGAGGTTAGTAGCGAACTGACATAACGTGACTAGATTATGAGCATCAATGCAGTGCCTCTGGAACTTGTTTGATATCGCCGTCATGGCCATGGCCATCTATAATCGCTACTATTACAATTACGACTTTTTCATTTAATTACATTTGTTACAATAAAAAGTTTTTTTCCCGGGAATTACATTACAAAAGAATTCTGATCAAAATAAAGCAAACCTGATAGATTAATTTCCATTAGTTATAATTCAATAAATGTCCGTTACTGAAGGGAAATTGGACGCTGAAATCTATCATCGTAAATACACTTCCCATAGTCTCTAAAGGAATCAGTAGCCATAAACTGATTTCCTGAAGTTGATTTTAAATTGGAAACGCTCCCTGAAATCCGCGTAGCGTTTTAAGCAAATTGCGTTAGGAAAGTTTGAAATTATTAATTGCCAAAATGTTTACTAAATACTTGAACGATATTTGGGGGCGTGGGTAGTGTCTAAAATCTGCCTCCAGCGTACGAAATTGCTTTACAAATTCGGGGCCCTGAATTGGAGCCAATTAAAAGGACCTAAAAAGTTACAGATTTCATTTATATTGAAAAACCAATTTCTACTAATGTTTTAATGATTTGCGGTATTTTTAAATTTACGTGACGATGTGGTGCAGAACTAGTAATGATGATAGAGCAAAATACGTAGCTTAAATCGATGTCAGGTTCAATCGGTAAGCTATGGAATGTAAATGTTTCTTTAGTTATCTTTCTCTGTGATTTTGGCATCGCACTTTATGCATTTTCCAGTATCAATTATTTCATAATAAATCAAGTAAAGTGAGCCAGTCAAAATCAAAGTCACACAAAGTAAGCCAAAGGCTAATCTGATCATGTTCTAGTAAAGTAGTGGTGACATAAAAAATCGTGTTTCGCCGCATTATATCACTTTCCCATGCTCACGCACGAAATTCAACAATTATGAATGAAACATTTTCATACAACCGGAAAAACACAAGTTTTACATGATTTTTTGCATTCCCACCATAACTGTCAACTTCTTACAAATATACATTTAAACTTGAAAGTGACGGCTTTTCTTAATTTATAAAGAAAAAAATGTATAGTTTTACCTGGCCCAATCCATGTCCTATAAAAAATATTTAATTAAACTAGCTAATTTGGAACACAAAACGCTTAAATTATAAACGTAACGTAAGTTTCTAACGGAATGATTTATCATTCCGTTCACAAACTAAAAACATACAGAAGGATCGGACGAGAGTGACAGCAATTTCCCAATGTCCGTCAAAACCTTACAATTAAATTCCTTAGAACATTTATCGTGTTATTTATATTACCCTCATCGTTATTATCCATTCCGCTTTTCTAATCTAACCTTTATCTGTAGACAAATGGTTTTCACACACTGTAAGCCAAGTCATTTTGGTGGGAAGTGCTTATACGTGCATAGCTGAATAAGTACGGTAAGTTTTCCGCCTGGCCCGCTGCCAACGTTTGTAAGAAGTTCCCACCAAAAACTCTCCACACCAGACTTGCAAAGGTACCGGTAAAGTTCCGCAAAACTGCTGCTTGCTTTTGTGTTCTGCACTGGGACCGTCAACTTTAGAGTTTAGGTTGTGTAGTTACAAATTGGAGTGGTTTGTAAGAAAGTAATGTGTGAAATAGTTTTCGATATATTGGCAAAGATGTAATAATTAGTTCGCATTCAATGTGAAACGAGTGACGAGGGTTCTTATTAGCGAATGCGATGATAGACACTTGATATTATTCATGGCGCGTCTAATGGAAAAGATCGAAAATTCCGTTTCCTTAGTCTCGTAAGTTAAAAAGAAATATCGGTGTTCTTAGTTCGCGTACTCATACAAGGGAACATCTTCTAAAAGACTATTGTTGAAAAACAAAAAAGCAATAGCTTTTTGTTCTTTGTGCTTAATTTTTTTTTTATCTGTGTAATTTCTTTTTTGTATGTATTGTTAGTGTAATAGAAATTTGTTTTATGTTATAAATAAAGTGTTGTCAATATAATTTCCAATATCCAGGGATTGTTATTCTCGCTTTAACTGTTGCAATTAATTTAAAAGGTACATGGCACCAATAGCTCGTTTTGTCTTGAAGTTTATAAATGCCCCTATTTTTTAATCACTATGTCTCTTTTACACAAACTAAACTATAAATAAGACGATATTATTCATGATCGTCAATATTAGGTGTCATTTTCAATTAATTGATTAACTCTACCAATGATTTTCTTAAGTTAACAAAGTAAAAGCGCAGGAGGGTTCATCGGAATACATGACGACACATGGCATGGATGTGAGGAATCAACACACAATAGTGATAAACCGCATTTTCAGAACATAAATTGTTTTGTTAATCTAGCAAGAATTTTAAAATAATTCTCTCATTCCACGTTCCCGCCTAAATCCAACAGTTATTCTATTGCTTATGTTCACGTTGCATAATATACTCTTTGCGGTAACAAAGTATAAAAACATAGTCGAACATAAACCCAAAATATAACTTTATACTTACCAGAATCTTCTTCCCATCAACTTGTTATACGTATTTAGATGGAACAACATGACGCGTTACGCGTAGTCGATTTTCTGTTTACAGTCCCTGTAGTCTCATAAACACCAGTACGGAGAAATCGACTGGGAAGTGCGGAGATATAAAACATATTGAATTGCCTGTTATGTACACAGCTATGTTAGTACGTGAGAGCATTTTGCAAGTACAATAATGATAAGATCAAGACTTGATCTCAGTGTGAAAACCTTGTGAAAAAATGTTAAAATAACAGCAACTTTATATTTGACACAAAAATAAATATAAGACAGATAACAGAGACACAGACAAGAGACACAAGACACAGACAGAGACACTGAGAGAGAGAGAGAGAGTTTACAGATAAGAGAGCCTGTTTACAAAACATTTTTTTTTTTAATATATCGCAGGACATTACACACAGCGCCATCTGACCCCAAACTAAGCAAAGCTTGTACTATGGGAGACTGATACAATACTTAAAATACTTTTTTGTTGTAAATACATACAGTACACCCAGATACAGAACAAACATTTTTACACCACAAAATGTTTATCCTGGGTGGGAATCGAACCCACACCCTTCAGGTCCTGGAGCAAACATACTACCAATGAACCAACAGGGCTGTCTGACATTCACTTTATTATATCACTATTTATCTTCCCCACACCAATAGGCGTTATTTAGTATTTTAAGAATAAAACAACATCATTTTTATGCATAAAAAACACAAGTTTTGGAAAAGAATACAACGTAACCTTTCTGCATTCCTGCTAATTTCGATATTGCTTTGCTCATTTTCACTTCAGAGGGGCTAGCATATCAATATGTGACATTTACCTACTACGTAAACGTCTGAAAAATGTATGACAAATGGGACAGCGCCCCATTAAAAAATTGCGAGTAAGTGGTAACTGCTTTTATCATTAATTTGACTATCGTGTAGATACAATGTAATTCTTGAAAATTCATGTACAAGAGGTACTAATTGATGATATATCTTTCTACGACAACGTATTTGACTTTAGTGCAATTTTTTAGCTTATGCAATAAGTCATATTGTATCTGTGATGATAAGGAGAAATGTTTCTGAACAAAAATAATGATAATATAATAAATTTATTTCTTAAAATTATTTATAATACATATTCCCTAACTTCCTTTATACAAATATTGAATCGTACAGTTTCTTTCACTGAAATAGGTGTAACACTTTTATTTTAGCGTAAGCGCCCTGCCCACATTGGTTCATTTAAATCAATACATATTTAAACATAAACATTAGGTATACTATGTGATGCTGATTCTTCATCAGTAACAATTAATGTGTGTAAATCAGAATCAGAATATCGTTTATTGTGTCACTGTGAACAAAGGTAATAATCAAAATACAAAAAAAAATACTGTTAAACTTTTGTCTATACAAATATACGACTGAAATTACTATTATCGCCAGGTAGCTATTAAAGAATTAATCAAATTTCATTTAAGATATGAAGCGGTAGAAAGCATATGAAGCGGCAGATTTCCTTTTCGAGATTTTAATAGCTTTGTCATGAAAATAATGGAAGGAATGAATATTAATATCGGAGTTGAATGGCAGCGTTTGCATCGCAAAGAGATTTACTGCCTTTGGTTGAAATTTCCCCCTGTATTTACCTACATTCTGTTACGTCTTGTGATTTGTGTTTACTGCTTTAGGTTAACGTGTTTTTTGACTGAGCTTACAATGATTTCTTCTAATATGTAATTGCCGTTGATGCTAGCCACTTTGAATAAACATCAAACCTTTACTTTAATATGGTATATGCTTTGACATGTTGTGGTTGAAGTTGAGACACGCAGATTTGGAAGATAATAATATTTATTTACTCTGACCTTGCAAATCCTAGATTATATCTCTCAGAAAACAAAGAAGCCGGTAGCTTGTTCCTTCCACTACGTATGGCTACTTGTCCTGTAGTAAAAAGGGGATGGAAGTACAAGGAAATGCTGTGGAAGTGCTAATTGTAATGTTACTTGTTGTGCAATAAATTTAATTGAATTGAGGAAGAAAACGTGTGACTCCCGCTCCGGCACGTACAATACGTACATAGTGCAAAGGTTAGCCATTGTTATCCAACGAGGCAATGCGGCCAGCGTTATGAGCTCCTTTGCACCGAGTTTAAAAACAGTTTAAAATGTACCGGGTCTGTACCCGGCAAGGTACAGACAGGGTTATTTAACTCAGCCTATATTTTTGTTATTATTTTTGACATTGAATTTTATATTTCGACTTTGTATGTTTAGTGACATTTATTAATAATAAAAAAATTGAATTGAAAATAAATCCTTATCTGAAAAGTAGTTTTATTTTCCAATATCGAATAATACTAATTCTATGAGAGCCAGAATTTGTGTAACGTTTGTCCCGCTCAACTACAAATCGACTCTCAAGTTGAAAATACCACATTAGTAAGAAGAAGATAGATACATACTTCATAGCTTGACACACACGAGTCATTTTATCCCCAACTAACATATTTATCTTGCATGACAGCAGGAGAAGCCGTGGAATACTGCTTGGTTTTTTTTTCAATTATTATGAATTGTTCGTCTCGTTCTAGGAAAATATTCCTGAAAAGTGCAAATTCCGTTTTTTGTTTGTGGACAAATAAAATCGACGTGAGAGTTTCGATACATCGCATCCATTGTTGTATCTGTGCCTACACCGCGCTACACTACAGATTGTGGAACGTATAAACTGATTAATTGGCATCGAAATTTTCACTTTTTTTTTAATATTTTACTGTGACTTTGGTTTTTAAATAAAACATTTCACACAGCGCCATAGATGGCGCTGTGTAAAATGTTGTTTGGGGCTGGAGCCCCAAACTATGCAAAGCTTGTACTATGGAAGTTTGAAAACTGATAATATTGTGTAACCATTAATTACAGCACCGTTCACAAAATATAAAAAGGACACTATCATATATTTGATATATCATGAATACATACGTATTTTGCACTTCCACTGTTCAAATCACTCTATCCAACTTGTTCCAGCAAGATATTTTTGGTACGTCAGTTGTGAATTGACCCAGCCCTCATTATATTTGCAAATACCTAGTGCTCTGCGACCACTGTTCTAGCTGGTCGTTTCTGGATAATCCACGTATTTACATATGGTAACTCTCACAAATACGGTTCAGATGTGGTAAATGGGGGTGATCATGAACTAAGCCCTGGAGCTTTCAGAGGTTGGATTTGTTCCTTGAATCGAGAATTATTTGAACACCGCGAGTAGGTATTTAGAAATTAACTTGTTTATCTATAAATAGTGTTTACGATACTTCGTGCCGAACTTTAAAGTGTGATTTTAAATGATTTAGACTAAAAAGAATAACTTAATTTAATAATTCATACATCAATATCACAAAATACTTTTTATAGAACTTTACTATGAAAACTGACGCGGTTTTGGCAGATTTTTGTTTTACTTATGTGGGATTAATTACGTTTTACGTTTTTTTGTGCTATGTAGGTGCTCTAAGAAGCGACACCGCGTCATAGTCGATATGCCAAAAAAATTGCGAGTGAATTGGTTGCGAGTGAATTGGTTTCTTCTAGGCAAGCGTGTTCTATCGTAGACCGCATCTTCGCTTAACATCAGATGACGGTCAAATACTAGTCTATTTGTAACGTTTAAAAACGCAAACGTTTTGACATTTTTTTAATGTTCCAGTACAGATAAAAAAAAACAAAACACACATTTTGACCATGGTAGCTCTAGTATCAATCCTGTCCATCCAAAGGTTGTCTGAAAGAAACGGCTTTAGAAGTCAAAGCTGCAGTTACGTTATTGCATACTAGCTACTTTAGTAAACACATGTAGGTACCTACTAACTTCTGTTAACGTTTAATTTTTAAGATATGTACTCGTATATTTGTATTATGGTATACAATAAAATTACGTTCTTTTTTTTCTAAAATACACAATGCTCTTGTAATTTTCCACTGCCGTTCTACTAGCTGAAATAACCAAGAAATCTGTAGAAAATACGGAAACATTTTATAAAATGTTCAGTTGGGTTACAGTTTTCTTTATTGAAGAATCCTCATACATAATAAAGCAGGTCGGCCAGCTGGCGGATGAAACGGCCGAATAAATCCTAATTCAGTGCATTACATTACGGGATGGGCTAACCATTCCATGATAATCTTGATTTATGAACAGATTGGTGTTTCCTAGTGTTTTAGTACGTATCTACGGTTGTGTGTACTCACGATGACATAGACTAACAAAAACATGTAACTGTAAACATTCGATAGTAATGGAACGCAGTAAAATTATATCCCAGCATTATACAAATACCAAGCTATTCAGATAACCAAACTATCGAATGTCCCAAAGAAATGAACGCCAAAGCAGCGATGCCCTGGACTTTGTTTTGTTTCTAAGATCAGGGTACCGCAGTCAATGGTCATGGACAGGTATTATCTCTTACCAACAGGAGAGTGTTCTGTTCGTCTTATTACTATTGAGATTGATTTTTTTAAATGACTCACAAATATCTCAACCAACTTAAATTGTCTTGCTCAAGAATCTGCAAGAGGCAAAATATTAAATTCGTAAATTATGGACCGATTTTATATAAATTATCTGGAACCACTTTCATAAACGGTGAAGGATATTGGAAACATTGTTTATTTAAGTTAGTTAAGTAATTATCTATATTTAATTATCCTACTCGTATTGCATGGCATTCAAAAACAGTGAGACAAATTGAAAACTTTTTTTTTTAAATTAAAATCAGTAAATTACTAAGTAACTCTTATTTTACTTATGCGGGATTACTCATGTTTGATATCGTCGGATACTCCGACTATTTTTTACATATTTGACCAAATGCGATAATTTCATTATTAAAAAAAAAATAACGTTGGTTATTTCACACAGCGCCATCTAGCCCCAAACTAACAAAAGCTTGTAGTATGGGAAAGAGATAAGCCATAGAATACCTATATGCTTTTTTTTTTGTAAATACGTAGGTACTTAAGACTTACCTCAATGCTGAAAATCGAGCCAAAGTAATGGAAAACCAAATCAACCAAGGACACACAAGACAAGACAACAAGAAATTCCTGTAAAGTCAAGTCGTCGGACAACATTCATAACTTGTGAAATTTCAACCTCAACGCTCTCGAGCCTACGGCTGTGGTTAGAAGTTTCCATTTATTCCACTCCATTGTTATTAAGTAGTTCTATGTAACTTCAAAGTTCCTAGCTTCGATACAAAGACAGCTTAACGTATTAAATGCTAAACTACAACTAAGAACTCTTTGAAACTATTGATGGATACTACTTAGTACAGTATAATAATGATAATAATCATTCATCATTTTAATATACGGATTAAAGGTTTATAAATTTATTGGCATCGGTATCTTTAAGTCTTTGAGTTCTCAATGAGTTTATTTTCAAACACAAAGGCTAGCTAAAATTTACTAAAATAATGATCCAGTTCTAACGATTTTATATTGTATCTAAGTCCTAAAAATATCTCCAGTATTCTCTTTAGTATAAATTTCTAATGACTCAACTTTTCAGACAGTCTTCAGTCTTATATAATAATTTCGACAAATAAATAGATTTCTTATTATTCCAAATAAATGTAAAGTCAAGCAATAAATTGTTAATAGTAACAAGTTCTACAAACGGTACTTACAGTACAGTTGACAGCTGTTTCTTGTTCCTATTCCAAAGTACTAAGTGAGTGCCTAAATGTTTTGAATTTCTGCTATTTAATTTTTTTATGTTTGACAATCTAGGTGTCTGACCACAGCTCACCTGTTGTTAAGTGACGGTGTAGTCGAAGATGGTAAAGCACAGCTAGCCTGGTATGGAGCTGACTGTCAATTGAGGTTTCCGGAACACACCGTTAGGTGCTTAGCGGCAGATTCTTAACTTGTAGGTAGTAGTTAGCCAGCCAAGTACTAGAAAATACCTTACCACTATGCTTTGGTTTCTTCACGATGTTTTCCTTCGCCAGCAGCTCAAGCTCATTGTTGGGGTTTGAACCTACGTCCTTCGGGGTGCGAACCCACCGCGCTAATGACTGAGCTATCATCGCTATAAAAATTGTTTCAGCGTGAGCGCCAATACTGGCCAGAAAAAAAATCTCATTAGTAGATATTCCATCTCTATTGAATTTACGTCACACTGTCTTCCAGCCTGTTAGTGTAAAAGAGACAGATATACTTTTCTTGGCGTGTTTTCTTGGAATGTTAGTTTCAAAGTTACGTCGATGATCGCTAATTACTGAAAAACGGCTCCACTTTTTTCGTAGCGTGTGTTTGATGTTTACCCCCATTGGTAGAAATCGTATAATTTTCAAATCAAATAATTTCGTCATAATATAATGTGCATGCCTAAGGTCAAGTAAGCACGTAATTAATGGTCGAGAATACACCAGACGCTGTACAAATATGTAGCAACCGCAAGACAAGCTCCTGCCTGGGTCTAAACTTTATCGATCAGAACTTTATCAATCGAGGGACCTATCTTAGGAAGAGCAGATGATTGGCTGGACCTCAAGATTACCTACATTACTCGAACATAAATAGCTTGTGGAGTTTTGGCGGGAACGTAGAAAGAGTCGTGTCGCCACATTGTATTTTTTTCCTAAACTAGTGTTTTTTTTTTTAGTGTTTAGTGGTCTTTTATTCATAAAGTGTCTTGTAATTAAAAGCGCGAGTGTAGCATAGATGATATAATGTGGTGAAACATAACTTTTCGTGTTGTTTCCAAAACTCTATCGAAGCTTTATAGTAAAGTCATCACTACTTTACTAAGGCATGAATGAACTTGACCAAGACTGGACTTTGACTGTAACTACAGATGTTACACATGAATTGCAAAAACTGAAGACTAGGCAATAAATATAAAGAAGCTGAAAGCTGAAGACTGCACACAAAATATAGAAACATTGAAACTGGCAGAATGCACAGAGTGCGATGTCAAGACGAAAGAGAGAAAAAAAGTGACTTGTAAATTCTCGTCCCTATTACTATTCACTAAATGTACGCAAAATATATTAATGGAATAAAGAATATTTAATACAATAGATAATAAACAAAATAGACAATATAACAATATAGATTTAATAAACTTAAAAACTATTGTAACAATTGGCGGCTTTATCAATAAAAGGAATCTCTTTCAGGCAGGCATTATGGTTTTACTCGGTGGTAGATTTCCTTAGCAGGAGGTCGTCTAGGTAGGTACCACCGCAATACCAGATATTCTGCCGCCAAGCAGTAGTGTGCAAACATTACTGTGTTCCGGTTTGAAGGGTACTGCAGCTAGCGAAATTACTGGGCTGTTGAGACTAACCATCTAGTCTCAAAGTAATGAGTGCCAAAGCAGCAATGCCCTGGACGTTGTTTTGTTACTCAAAGTTCTGTGTATCGCTGCAATGGTCATGGACAGGCGTTATCTCTTAACATCAGGAGAGCGCCTCGATCGTCTCATTACTTTTACATAAAAAAAAATGGAAAGGACTTAAGAACAAAGTGAGTGGAAATGCGTAAATAGTAGCATAGAACGCATCTAGATATTTATATACGTGATATAGTAAGTTTAATTTAAATCAGTTTACTTTACATACTTTAACTATTAATGATAAAGTTGATTGAACTTAAAACAGTCCAGTTTACCGGCGTATTGGTTATTTAAATTAATGGTAATTCGAAATTCGTATTGTCAGATTGAGGTAATTGAAAACATGTCAATAGAATAAGCGTAATCACGTTTATTTACATTTTTAATTCACATATTGCATTATTTGTATTCTGAGGTTACATCTTCAGTGTATTACAAACTCTGTAAAGTTTCCGTATATAAGTCATTTTGTTGACGAGAATGTAATCCAACTAATTTTATAAATGTGAAAGTTTGGATGGATGGATTGTGTGTATGGTCAATCACATAACAACAGAATATAAAAAAAATATACAACACAAAAAAGTAAATGTAAAAGTAAAGCATATGTTCATATGCTATACCATGCCATAAATAAGAATAAAATAAGTACATCTAATCATAGACCTAAAAATCCAGGAAATTTTTCACGTCATTTAGGCACCATCCTCCGAAAGAATATTATTCCCTCTAGAGTTATCAATTCCTAACTGTTTATACAAAGTTATTTCATTGTAGGCGCGCCATGTTTATGATCAAACTAATAAGATCATTTAATTTCATTCCCCGTGCGGAAAAAAAACAAAGATTTATGAATCACCTCAGGCCCGCATAATTCATAAACATCTGTCGAGGCAATAAAGCTTTAACGATGGCAAGACTTCCCCCGCACCCTTTGTTTCATAGGGATGTATCGCATCATAGGGATGTCCGGTATTAATATAAGCCTTTACCCGGTCAGCATCGTATCGACCTTCATTTAATGAAATCTGCTAACAAATGTACGTAAGCTTATTAAACACGTGGTCACGGAGTGTGTTGTGTAGAAACGTGATAAGAATGTCCAATGTCCATATTGCAATTTTATGTATTATGTGTGTTATGTTTCTTATCAAAACGTCATCCAGGTACCATATCAGTATCAGATCGCCTATTATGTATTATGCGTGTTATGTGTCTTACCAGAACGTCATCCAGGTACCATATCAGTATCAGATCGCCTATTATGTTTTATGTCTGTTGTGTCTTACCAGAAGGTCGTCCAGGTACCATATCAGTATGAGATCGCTTATTATATATTATGTGTGTTATTATGTATGTTATTTGTCTTAACAGAAGGTCATCTAGGTATCGTATCAGTATCAGATCGCCTATTAAGTATTATAATTATGTGTTATTATTTATGTTATGTGTCTTAACAGAAAGTCGTCCAGGTACTATATTAGTATCAGATATTCTGCCGCCAAGCAGTAGGGTGTATGAAGAGTAGCAAAAATATATTACTTTATAGATATTTATGATATCTCTTAAAATTTACTTCCAGTGATTTACTGTGAAGGAATAAACGATAAGCTGACACGAACAATT
This sequence comes from Biston betularia, assembly GCA_905404145.2. Classification (NCBI taxonomy): domain Eukaryota; kingdom Metazoa; phylum Arthropoda; class Insecta; order Lepidoptera; family Geometridae; genus Biston; species Biston betularia. The sequence continues at coordinate 7,749,467 of FR989877.1, forward strand.
ATTTCCTCTCTGCACCTTTTAAATAGCTTTTAAAACATTTGTAAGAAAATGAAAAATGGCACTGAAGAGAACAAATGTTAAAAAGTTCCTAAGGAAAATTGGACGCCAGAAATCAATTCGAAGTATAAGTTGAACGTCCTCAAGCGTAGCGCCAGCTGAGTTAGGTATCTACCTATACATACCTAGTCTGTAGATACCTAAAGTTCGTGTCATATCTCGAAGAGGTCAGAAGCCACGTGCGTTTTATGGTGAAATATAAAAATATCGTCTACATCTACATTCGCGTTTACGATCCTTACATTTTGTATCGTAAGCTCTCGTATAAGAACTCGTTATTATTTATCACATGTAGTTGTTAAGAAACACCTACGCCGATGGGAGCTTAGAAGTATCCAGGAAATTTGTTCGAATAATCCACTACCGATAGGCAAGATTGAGGAGCCACGACTTAGCGCGTCTCGGATAATGGAGAAATAATAAGGCAGATGAGGTCAAGCCGCAGGGTCCTTCATCACGGCCGAGTTATGATGGAGATACTTAGAAGGCAATTACAATAGATCAGTGATAGGAAACCACTCAGCTTTATTTATTAGAGGCGAGTTGGGGGCTATCAAAGGATTTCGGGGATCGAATTGAAACGCTCCGATTTTAGATAAGACCAAAACGTGATCGGGTTCAATTGACGGTTGCCGTTACAGAAACTCTGAAGCAAATTCTAAAAGACAGGCACGGGATGCGGGCAAAGTTTTAAAATTGATTTTCAACTAGCAGTACGAAAAACGCTAGAATTTTCTAAATTTAAAGAAAGAGCTTATTGACATGTTTTACTTGATGGTAGATCTCTTTAGTAGGAGATGATAACTCAGTGGTTTGCACGGTCAGTTCGCACGCCGACAAGTATGGGTTCAAAACCTAACAATGAGCTTAAGCTGCCGGTGAAGGAAACAATAGTATGGTGATGGGGTACTCTCTAACGATATGTTCCGGCAGCCTTACTTGAGAGCCAGTTACATTCTAGCCTAGGTGTGTTTAACATCTTCGACCACACCGTCACTGAACATCAGGGAGCTGTGGTCAAACGCCTAGCCTGCATAACTCCACAATGCACGCGTATTCAAACCATATACATTATACCTATAGCATGACTGATACAAAACGAGCATTCTGAAATGTTTACAGACAATAAATAAATTAGTATGCATACATAGATGGCGGACCAATAAGGATTCAGTCGGAAGCGGGTCTTTGATCAACAACCGCTTAGGTCGCTTAAATGGCTAGCTTATGATTAATTTAGCGCTACCCTTGTCCAGTCTTATAAAACATGTACTCGTAGTATTAAGCAGATGTATAATTCACTTTCATTTGTAGGGTTTGGTTCATTGATATTTATTATTACCAGTCTCGGTTTAACGACATAATGCCTTTAGCATTCACATCACTCGTTAAATTTAATGCATTCATTTGCGTTACAGGAAAAATATTAAAGCATGCATTAGCATGTTAAATATGTGACAAGCCTTCTGCCATGCGTTAGCACATAAAACCTCAGATAATCTCGTCTTAGTGGCTGCGGCTTGATTATTTTATTTTTTTTTTATTATTAATTTGCCCCTTCGGGCAGGCTAAAGCTATAGAGCCATACTGCCTTGTCTTAAGTGTTATTTCTGCTGTATCTTAGCTATAGTTATCGTCAAAGTCGTCTTTGTCAAGTCCAGTTCGTGTCAGTTAATTCCAGTCATGCTTTAGTAAAGTAGTGGCAACTTTACTATAAAGCTTCGATGGAGTTTTGGAAGCAACACGAAAACTTATGTTTCACCACATTTTATCATTTTCCCACACTCGCGCTTGTAATTCGGCACTTTATGAATAAATCACCACCATTTTTATACATTCGACAAAACACTAGTTTTGGAAAAAAAATACAACGGAGCGACACGACTCTTCCCGCGTTCCCGCCAAAACTCTCGCTGCGGCTTGAGAGGGAGATAGGGGTGTGGCTTAGAGGGGGGAAAAATCGATTACTAAATAATCATTTTTTTTTCTCTTTAAGATAAATCGATTTCTGAAAAGACCGATTAAGTAACTCAAAAATAATCGTTTTTTTTCTAACTATTCGAAAAGTTGCATTTTTACACAGTCATTATTAATTAAATAATCGATTAATATACAAATCGATATTTTTTCTATTCATATTTAAAAATATCATAATGATAAATAAATATCATAGGACACACAACGCCATCTGACCCCAAACTAAGCAGAGCTTGTACTATGAAGACAGATAACTGATAGAGTACTTAAATACTTTTTTTTGTAAATACATACTTATAATACATACAGTACATTATCGGATATTTGTCGCGATTTACAAGTAGGTACACTAAATATATTATGAGCTCAATCGGATTCCGATTTCAGAGGATATATAAAGCAAAGAATAATCAATGTGACTCAACTGAAGTTTAGTGTTTTTATTATGGTTGTTGAGCTATGTTTGACCATAGCTCACCTGATGTTAAGTGACGATGTGGTCCAAGATGATAAACATATGTACACTTGTTTATTAACTTGCTAGTTAGCCAGCCGACTACTAGAAAGTATTTTTAACTGCAATGGTTTTCTCACTAAGTTTTCCTTCACCGGTACCTGAAGCTTATTGTTGAGGTTTCACTGCCTTGTTGGTTTATTTGGACAAACAATTGTGTGATGAGTATAAATGTTTATTTTGTATTTATTATAAGTATGTATTTATAAAAAAAACATAAATATTCTATCAGTTAACTGGCTCCCATGGTACAAGCTTTGCTAAGTTTAAGGCTGAATGACGCTGAGTGAAATGTCCTATAATACTTATTTATTTGAACCCAGACCCCCAGTATACACCAGTTGAGTATTCTACAAAAATTATAATTTATATTTACGCTTGCAATTTCTTAACGTGACACAATACAAAATTAGTCTAGACAAAACCTTTTTCTTTTTACACAACAAAACGTACTAATGGTAAAATAATTTATAAAAAAATCACGCATTGGTGGGCGTGTTACACACCTTTCTTTGTTTTGAAGTTCACTCCTATGCGCAAAGAATTCGCAAAATAGCACTACAAAACATAAACTAATTGATAGAAGGCAAACTATATACTTATAGTGTATTGAAACCAGCTAAACGCAGAGTGCTAGCTTGTTCTCAAATCGTCGCCGTTCGAACCCGAAGCATAAACACGAGATAGGGAACAATAACAGGCGAATATTATCGGCCACGGTGCTCATAACGCCGTTTATGTCTTTATCCGGTGGGTTCACCTCGTAAATTGTACCGATTGCGATGTTGCTTCTTTTGGAGCTTCGCGCTTTGGTTTAGGGATAACGCTGTTCAAAGAGGCTGAATATTAAATTGGTTGAATATTTGGCTTGGGTCTGGAGATACTGTTAAACTTTGTATTACAGACAGAGTTGGACAAATGTTTGCTAGATAAAAAACAATACCAAGTTGTAAGTCATATCTTTAATTATTATAGAACAGATATTTACATTTGCAACTCTTTTAAATAAGTTAAGATGCTCTTTTATAGACATTTCAATTTTCAGTGGTACCTACCTATACATACATACATATATATATCTGTATCTATATTGAACTGTCAAGGTCAAAAGTCTTAGATTTTATAAACAATGATCTTCATGAGATATAACTTGATGTAATTACCTGCCGTAGCCACTTATAACTAGCCGTAGCCGTAGGTACGAGTAGCTACAATGGAATTTGTTGCACGACTAGGTGTTCCCCAATAGATATAATCTAGTTGACTTCAAGTCGTGAGTAAATCGTTTGCTTCTAGGCAAGCGTCCATTGCATCTTCACAGAAATGGCAGTTAAATCTATTTATTAATCCCACAAATATTATGTGAAAGTTTGGATGGATGAATGGATGTTTGTTACTCTTTCACGCAAAAAGTACTGAACGGATTTGAATGAAATTTGGTAGCGGGTAAAACCGCGGGGTGCGGCTAGTAAAAATAAAAGGTCTCTTTCTCACTCAAGTTGCTGCGGCGACGCTTACTAAACTCGAAAACCTCGGAATATAATAAGCTGAAAACATTATCAAATCGTCGATGGAATTTCTTGTTCTCTGTTCTATGAGCACGTCACTCGCTTGCTCACAATATTAGCGTTTCGAGGGGGAATATCAAATATCCGCCGGCCATTACTCCAAGGAAACAATATTATAATACAAACTAAAGTATTGTTATTTCCTATTACAGTGTAAATTACCTAACATTCAGACATTAACGCGGTAAAAGGAGCAAGCGGAGCGTTTAAAATCGGGCATAGCTCGTAATGGCGTTCTCAACAAAATAAAGCCGCGGCAAACACAATCATGGGACATTTAGAGCGTAAATAAGGTTCTGAGGTGATGAAACGTTTTCCGATAATGGCCGCGTCTGAACCCCACTACTCCCTTCGAAATGCCCCCCCTAAGATTATAATACGTCACCAATAGAGGCGTCATTAATCAAAGGGTTATTTTGATTTTGCCTCAAATTGTAAGGAAACAGTCCAGCAACACTGGATCTTATGCGAAGGTAATGTAGTGCATTGCAATCATATAAATTTATATGATACTTCTAGCTTTGCTCCCCGGTTTCACCCTCGTTTTCTGGAATAAAAAGTAGCCTAAGTAGGTCTAACCGTTTGAGCGAGGTAAATGTTGAGTGAAAGCACCATTCAATATAATCTTTAGTCGAAAATCTTGTTCACTGTTGATGTTCAGTGAACAAGATACTTCGGGGGTACAAGCCTGCTAGACATGTAATGTAATTATGAAATAAATAAATCATTTTATTATAATTTATTGTTAAAGTATTTACGGTGTATAACGTGTAAACAGTGAAATTTACTCATAAAACAAGAACTTAGGGATCCCAAACGCTACGAGTAACGACTATATTTTCTTTCCCAACACATAAATTAAAATAAGTATCAAGAAGTTGCATCCCAGGTTTTTGTTAGTATAATACCAGTTACAAACCAAGTGAAATATATATATTTCAAAGAATTAAGACAAATAGTATCTTTCAAACTCCGCGGGAGAAACAAAGCTTTAGAAAAGCTAAGAAAGAAAATTTACCTTAGAACTTTGTTCCCGGAGGTCGGTAATAAGTAACACCACAGGAGGCTATAAATTCTCCAAAGAAACCGCGTTTATACTCGATACCCCGAACATTAATACAGATTTTCTAAGATTATTGTAACTTACTATGAAACGCTGCGTAAAAATGACCCAGATTACGCAGTAAACGTCTTGAGCTTACGAAACTTTGCGGTTGTTTTAACGCGCTTTTATTAGCTTCACCTGTATCTGTGATACGGAATCTTTTAATTCAATTTTTATCGATTAACTTGAAAATTTGCACACGTGTTAGAACCGTTGACAATGCAATAATTGTATAACCCTGCCCTGAAGTCATGACCAGCATCACAAATGAATGGAATGACCGAAATATTTTCATAAAGAGAGTAAAGTAGAGACATATGCACGAGGCTGCTTTGCTATCATTCATGTCGTTGTCATCGAATATTCCACCTAACACACTGGAGCTACTATGCCAGCGACCCAGAGCCTTGCTCCATACCTTAAGGAGCCGGGTTGGCTTGGGTAGATGCTGGCAGGGGGAAATGCACAAAACACCCCAAGCGGGGCGTCGGTGCAGGACTTATCGCCCTCACTTTGAATAAGAATAAGACATATGCGGAAGTATAATTATGCGGTTATTAAGCTTTGCTTAGTTTGAAGTCAGATAGCGCTGTGTGTCCTACAGTATTTATTTATTTATATTTGAGCAATGGTCGACATACTTTTTTATGAAACAGATTTTTTTTACAATTTCCGAGTTGTTTCGTCAGTAAACGTTGTACATGATAATTAGTACAATGACCTCCTTTCGTATGTATAACCCTGTTTTTGCTGGCACCTACTTTAGCCATAAACACGACACTGGCAACCATCGTAGCAATGCTACCAACAATCAAAAATAATATCTTAAATGATGTAAAACACAAACGAAAATAGGTACATTGATAAAATATCACATAGGACTTTCCAAAAGTTTCATAACGAGATAATTATGTAAACAGCTTACACAATGAACAAAAGAATAACTTATGTTTGACTTCTGCCCCAAATCGTCGAAATAAAATATTTGTCACTGTATTTAAAGCAGTTAACCTAAAAATTATAATCAATCTGTAAACAGGTTACTTTTAAACAATAGCTGCAGTTAAGTCAAATACCATTGGACGCTTGCCCGGAACACAACTCAAATAAAAATCTCGGATTTTTTTACCAAATTTTTCAGATAATAATGGAAAAAGAAAAACATAACGTCAAAGCCGGACCATCGTTGAGCGAGATATTCAGGACATTTGAAAAAAGTTTGGGATTTAAAAACGACATAAAATGGCCCAGTTGTATTGCTATAATACTATACCACATAGTCGGTGTGTATTGGGTTTCACACTTTGCGTTCCCTGTGAAATGGCAGACTGTAGTATTCGGTGAGTTTTAACAGCTAACCAGTTTTTTGTGCCTTTTCTATACGGTTTCTGTAAAGTTTTGCGCATTTTGTCGACTTATTTTTGGTTATATAACCACTCTGTGGCGTAGTATCAGAATTTGTTCAAGAAGTTATCATTGTATAAATATTATTAAAACAAGAATTTTATTTTATTTAAATATATAAAAAATAGATCAGTAAAATATATAAAAAATAGATCAGTAAGACTTGAGATGCTGAAGTAGGCTTATATTTAAAAGCTTTATATTACAGTGATGTACGGGCGGCCCTCTTTTGATACGCAACTCGTGTATTTTGAAATGTGATAATATATCTACTAGTATATCTATATCTATCTCTACTATTATAAAGAGGAAATATTTGATTGTTTGTTTATTTGTATTGAACAAGCTCCGAAACTACTGAACCGATTTCAAAAATTCTTTCACCGTTGTGAAACTACATTGACATTGACAGCCCCGTTGGCTCATTGGTAGCCCTCGAAAGCTGTAGGGCGTGGGTTCGATTCCCACTCAGGGCAAACATTTTGTGAATAAACAAATGTTTGTTCTGTGTCTGGGTGTTCTGTATGTATTATAAGTATGTATTTACAAAAAAAAAGTATTTATTGTATCAGTTATACAGACACAAGCTCTGCTTAGTTTGGGGCCAGATGGCGCTGTGTGTATAGTCCTACGATATTTATTTATTTATTTTCATTATCCCCGGGTGACATAGGCTACTTTTTATCCATGTATTCCCACGGGAACCGGAACTACGCGGGGTAAACAGCGAGGCGTCCGCTAGTATTACATATATTTAAAAATTGGTCTCTGATATAGATACAGTGTATTTTAATCTGTTTTTTATTAACATACATAATACGTTACAAAAATATCAATAATTTTTAGCTGTTCCATTTACTGGACTACTCCACGCTATCCTACTGGAATAGTTTATTTTTGGATATAATAGCTACGTAGCCTTTGTATAATATGATACTTACCTGCAAGCTTTTGGTGTTTAATCTTTTTTACGCAACAAGGTGTTAGATTTATGTGGGTTTTAATTTCGGTTACCTTAAAAACAGAAATTGTCCCAGTGGGATGGTCGCGGTGGTAAATTACAATTGCTTGGATACAACAGTAGATTTATTAGCATAATCTACTGTTTTATTAAAAAATCACAAATACATAAATCATTTATAAATTTGATTTTATGCTAATAATCTACTGTTTTATTCAAGCAATTGTGATTTACCGCAAATAATGTCCTATCAGTACCATCTTGACTGTTATTATTGCAACAGTCACAAGTTAAAACTTTTTACTCGTTGCAGCAATGGTAATGTATATAGCAACAGGGTTTGGTATAACCGGTGGAGCACATCGGTTGTGGACACATAAATCGTTTAAAGTAAAAACACCACTCAAACTCATATTTCTTCTGTGTTTCGCCGGCGCTGGACAGGTAAAATAAAACATTTCGCTTTACTTACTTTGATATACACATGAATATGTCTTTGAAATTACTTCCTCTTCCTCTTCAGTTCCTGAAACTTATGATAACAAAATCGGGAAATACAGTTTGATGTTGCATCTACATATGTATCTATCTTTTACATCCAAAATTTAATTACACCGCTAGAAGAATTAATGAATTTGTGAAGTTGAGTGAAGAGTTAATACATGAAAATTTGTAGGACTTCCTTAGTGTTTGTTAAATGCGTGTACATTTATATTTATTCACGTGCACATGGCTTTTTCTACGACACAATCATTTTTTACATACAACGTGTACTAAGCATGAGGTGTACTAAGCCGAAAATGCGCCATCAAAATGCATTTTTTACTAAAGGCACAACTCTGAAATCCTGAAAAATCATACATACATGTGGTCAATATTCAACGATGTTTTTCAATGGAAAAGGTATATTCTGAAATATGACTGAACTGCCGATTGCCGATGCTATAATTTGCTAATGTTCTAAGGCTCTTACTTTTGAGATTGTCTGGTAATCATTTTTTTGTAACATATTCGTAACTATGTATTCTGACAATGTGGTACAAGAGGTATATGCAAAGACAGAGCGGTAATAGAAAGCTACTTTCTTTTGGGAAATCTTTGAATTCGTAAAGACCAAACCGTGAGCGAAAAGTCGATGCGTTTGTGTTCGTTTTTTCGATCATAATTCCCATCATAAATTTGGCATTAACGCACGGAGCTGGAAATAATCTTACACTGATCCCCGGCATTTTATTTAAACAAAGCTCCATCGCCATCCGATTAAAGGAAATAGGGCAATAAAGCCAAATATTATTCCATTTCCCGAGAAAAACCTCTTAGGAGTGATCGTTTCCTGCCGATAATCTTTTCAAATCTTTACGGTTATTTGGTTTTAAGGTAATCATCGTATTTAACCAACATGTACGTATATATACTTATGTACGAAATCGAAACGAAAATACAAACAAAATGGAAATTTACTTCTTATCAAATTTCCAAACTCGAATATTAGAGCAACACGGCTTGCAGTAACCAACCGTCAATTTGATAGTCCCGGTTATTTCTTGAAACAACAACAGTCAAGTCATTTCAACAGCTTTCAGACCTGTATCAGGGCTGGCAATCAGTCTACACAAACTTTTATTTTAATTCAAAGCATTGGCCTTGAAAGAGGATCGTGCCATGTTACACCACGCTAACCCCTTTGCGTGTTGCCAGTTTCAATATGCCATTCAATTTCTTCTTCGACCTCACACAGGATTCATGATGTTTTCTTTCACCGAACATAAACATCTTACTAATCATCAATATTCCAAATTCAAGTATATAAATATTTGTGAATAATTATATCGTAATTTACTACATGAATGGGTATTCCCCGTTAAATTTAATCTTCAAGTTGCGTGTTTCTTTTAGAGAGATTTAGCGGTCAAATGCAAGTCTATTATCAATAATAATATCGATCCTAACTTTCGGACAGTCTTCATTGACATCTACATCCCACATGATGAGAATCTCGTGAAGATCGAGAAGAACAAACTCAGTAAGTTCCGAAAGTCATCACTGTTCCGAAAGTCATCACGTTGAAGTTTACGAAAAGCCTCTATCAACACCTTAAGAGGCTCTGTATTGGCGGTTGAGTCAAGAGTCAGATTTCAAAATGTTACTTGACACGGCACGTACGGTCTAAAGGTTCCTCACTCTGCCCAAAGAACTGGCAGCTCAAGCCCTGCCCCACTGCCGATGGCACACTAGTTATCGTAGCAACTATTTACTAACTATGTCTATTGCAGAATTCATTATACCAATGGGTGAGAGACCACAGAGTACACCACAAGTACAGTGACACGGAAGCAGATCCACACAATGCAAATAGAGGGCTGTTCTTCTCCCACATCGGTTGGCTCATGCTGAAGAAAAACAAGGAAGTGCTTTTAAGAGGGAAACAAATGGATATGAGTGATATTGAAAATGATCCTATAGTCAGAGTTTATAACAAGTAAGTACCTACTGAAGTTTCGGCAGCTTAGTTGGGAAACCTTGTTTCATTAAATCTTGGAAGACTTGAATTTGAAACTAACGTTACTCGCCTGTCTTTTTTAAAAGGTTTTATTTTGCTTGCACTGTTTTTGGGTCAAAAATAGTAATTGAAATTTTACCCCGTCCCTGTTGACAGATTTATCTGATATTTAGTACACACCTTTAAGTGTGATGACAATACATTTTTTTTTATTAAAACTGTTTAACTAAATTTTTTTTTTCTTTGTTTTGTTAAGTGGGTATTGCCGCTGACTTCAAATGGTTAAAAAGACATCGTGTAAAAACTAACATGTGTGAGAGTTCCTGAAAAAAAAAGTTCTCGAAGATGTATAAAGTCTGCCACTTGGCTAGCGTGTTGAACTATGCTTTACTATTGTCATTATGTGAAAGTAAAGTATGTAGATGAGTGCAGACTCTAGACTGCCCTCTAAAAGCTCAAAATTTGCATAGAAGTTTGTTAGCAGGTGCACTGAGCACCAAAATGATGCTAACCATTATATAATAAAGTTAAAAAGACTTACTTCTTTTACTGATCACTGTCTTCTAAATGTTTTTTATAATTGACAGACGTAGTTTAGACCACAACTCCCCTGATGTTAAATATTATAAAGGTGAAAGTTTGTGAGTGTGTTTGTTACTTCTTCACGCTCAAACGGCTGGACCAATTTTGATGAAATTTGGTATAGAGGTAGCTGACACCCTGAATTAACACATAGGCTACTTATTGTCTCGAAAAATGTAGTGTTCATGTGGGTATAGCGGGTAACACGCGCGGCGTGGCTAGTTGCGTTGTAAATGCGAAAGTGTGTTTTATGGTGTTTCTTTCATGGGACTTCTGGTCGATATGATGTTTAGCTTGGATATTAATTCAGGATCGAATAGTGAGAGGCTACTTTTTTATAATTATTTTGTGTATGTGTATAACCATGTGTTTTACCTTGTAATCGCAAAAAAAACAACTGATTTATTGAGCGAGTTGGCGGTCAAATGCAAGCCTATATGTAACGAAAAAAAATTTCATCCAAATCCGTTCAGTAGTTTTTGCGTGAAAGAGTAACAAACATCCATCCAAACATTCACATTTATAATATAAGTGGGATACTATAATATCCCTTTTCCTTTGTTTTGCAGATATTTCAATATTTTGAAGCTACTCTTCTGCTATTTGCTGCCAACAATTTTTAGTATGGTTCTATGGAATGAAAATTGGAAATGTGCGGTGGCATGGCAGTGCTTCATCAGGTTTTTGGGCATGTTCCACAGCGAGTTAACTGTCAATAGCCTCGCGCATGCATACGGATACAAACCTTATAACAAGTGAGTTACGACCAGAGTTGTTAAGGCCATAACTTCTCGGCAAATTTTTACTAGAAAATATTTCCTCACGAGTGTTTTAAATATATACATTTTTAAGGTAAGTTTTTAAAGTTCAAAAATACGTTTTTTATATAAAAGTAATGACATGAACGAAACTTTTCATGAGGGCCAAAAATAACGCTTGTCCATGACCATTGCCGCAGTATTGATAACATTGAGTCAAAAAACATGACCATTGCAGCACTTTGAGATACATAGAACTTTGTCTAGTAAAACAAAATCCAGAGCATCACTGATTTGGCGATCATTACTTTAGGACTTTCGATGGCTAGTCTCAATAGCTCTGTAATTTCGCTAGCTGCAGTATCCTTTTAAACCGGAATACAGTAATGTTTACACACTACCGCTAGGCAGCAGAATATCTGTTACTACGGCGGTACCTACCTAGACGACCTCCTGCTAAGGAGATCTACCACCAAGTGTATAACCCTATTGACTCGTGCAATCGTTATAGAAGGTATTAAACTAGAAATAAAACGATTTTTTTTATTTGGTAATACCACAGAACATACAAAAACAACAAACAGAAACAAAACAGTTACAAAATAACCTCAGCATAATACTGGTCATACTATTTAGTAAGCGCTGGTCTTCCGGTGAGCCCTTGTCGGACAAACAAAATTATCAGCAACAAAAACAAATTACAAAAACAGATATAATAAACAAAATTGCTAAAAAAAACAAACAACTAATACTGTAAAAGTATTGTATAAGTAAATGCTTTAAAAGTATTGATCAGTTTAAGTATCTGTTTACTTAAAATGTAATCATATCACATAGAAACTTGGCATTGACCTATAAATTCAGTTTGCAAATTCACTTAATCTTGGAATCTAGAACGTTAAACAACCAACCACATATTTATTCAACCAGAACTAGTAGCTTAATCCATTTCGGAACACAGTAAGTAACCTTATAAGCGCAATAGTATTCTTGATTAGAGACTGTTACTACAAACGTTCGTAGGTTACCTCAGTTTGTGCGGTTAACGCTGGCAGAATAGAGCCACCTTACATATGTCAATAACATACTCTCTAGGACGGGATAGTTAGATTGTAGAGCCTTGAAATCCAATTACTAGTGAGTAAGGCAGGTGTATACTTCTCATAGGTATTAGAAATTTCATGGGCATGACAAATGTTGATTCTCTAACTCGAATAGGATGGTCCTGTAACTTTGGTGTTATCAATAAAAGATTTGTTTTTGTATAGAACTCGATGCTGAGGAACGTTTTTAGCGATAATCGCTCAGTGATTAGCGCGTGTTTAATATTCTTGTGTGTGAATCGACCACGCTAATCACTGAGCGATTATCGCGGTCGATTTATACACAAGAGTGTGGGTTCAAATTCGAACAATAAACTTGAACTGCCCATGAAGGAAAACGTGAGGAAACCATAGATAGCGTGGTGGTGGGGTATTTTATAGTACTCGGCTGGTTAGCTACCACCCTCAAGTTGAAAATCTGTCGCCAAGCACCTAACGGTGTGTTTCGGCATCCTCACTTGAGAGCCAGTTCCATTCCAGGCTAGGTGTGTTTACTATGTATCTTCGACCACAACGTCACTTTACATCAGGTGAGCTGTGGTCAAACACCTGGCTTGAGAAATATAAAAAAATCAATAAAAAAAAACTATCCTCGTTCTAAGTTTTGTTGTTACTGTAGTTAAGTAGAGATACATTTCGCAATATATTCTACTAGCTGTGGCTTTCAGTTTTCATCATCATTATCAGCCCACTGCTGGAGATAGGCCGCTCCTAACGTAAGCCACAAAACCCTAACTTCAACTTTTTGCTTTCAACCACTGTCAGTGTCAGTGTTAGATATCGTCATTCCACCAAGTGCCAGTTAGCCCTACGCTTCGTTTGTCGCTTGCGGTCTCTACTATGGAGCACGTTTACCCCAAACGGTCATCGGTTTTACGACAGATATGTCCAGTCCACTGCCACTACAGCTTGCTAATACGTTAAACTACTATATGTCGGTTACTTTGGTACTCTAGCGAATTACTTCGTTCCGAATAAGATGCCTTTGGAAAACACCAAGAATAGGACTTTCCATAGCTCACTGAACAACTTTGGACTAATTCAACTCAGTGTCCATATTTCAGCAGTACCTATTACTCATACATATTTAACTATCGTTGTCGCGCAGTTTTACTTACATTCCATTGTAACTAAAGTTGACAAAGTCACGGACCCCGGTGTCTGTGGAGCGTATAATTATAAAAAAGCACTAGTGTCAGTTATAGAGGTTTCTCACTTATCCAGGTCCCACTTAACCAAGTTTCACTGTATAATGTACCTATAATGTAGGGGAAAACTACGTACTCGTTTGGTAAAGTTTGACGACTACGATATTTGAACTATAAATATTATTGAGTGATTGTATGTTTATTACTTTTTCACGTTCAAACGGCTAGACCGATTTTGATGAAATTTGGTATGGAGATAGCTTACAACCTGGATAACATATACTTTTTGTATCATAAAAAAAATAATGTTCACGTGGGAACACAATAGGCACGCAGCTGATCGTTTACAAGACTAAACTCAAATTTGTTTTCAGGGATATTGTACCAGCTGAGAATCGTTTCGTGTCGACCGTTACCTTTGGAGAGGGATGGCATAACTACCACCACGCCTTTCCATACGATTACAAAGCGGCTGAACAATTCGACTTCTTCAACCTTACTACGTGGTTTATTTTAGGTTTTGAAAAAATCGGATGGGCTTACGACCTGAGGAGAGCTACACCAGAAATGATCAATTCAATTGCGGCTAGGCTAGGTGATGGAACTCCAGTTCATTACCCGATAGATATCAAAGAAATCAACACAAGCAGAGCTCGTGGATAAAAAAAATGCCATCTTTACAAAATCTAGCAACTCTTAATAAACTAATAGATGCTATAAAGTGCTCTATTAATAGAGTACACGATATGAATCAAGTGTGAAAATGTGACAAAGTACATTCTAGCTACGATAAGCTTATTGTGCATTTCTGATTAAGATTATTAAGTCAACGAAATTGCATAACAAGTATACTTAGGAAACCTACGTCTGTACATATAAGTAAAATAAGAATTATGTAATTACTTAAGCATGTTGTTTTATTCTTAAACTAAGATTAGAAATAATATTAGATATTAATTTGTCAGATACAATTAGAATTATTAAATACTATCCGAATATATAGTTTGGATGGATGGATATTTGTTACTCTTTCACATAAAAACTACTGAACGGATTTGGGTGAAATTTGGTATGGCGGTAGCTGAGACCCTGGATTAGAACATAAGCTACATTTTATCCCGAAAATATGTAGCGGGTAACACTGCGGGGCGCAGCTAGTAAATAATAAAATAACACAACATTTAATAACCCGACCCTGAGACCCTGACCGTTGGCGGTGCTAGGTGCCCATCACACTCACCACATTCCCATGCTAAATGGCAATGGCCAACCTCTGCACCAAGAACGAACCGGAGCGGGAGTCAAATTTTAGATTGGAAAACTAATGCAGGTCTTTGAAAGTACATAGAAGTCGGGCTAAGGACCCATGCGACTTGAAATGCGACTTGACATGCGACCATGAATTGAACCGCGCAGTACAGACTTTCTCATTTTTCATCCATGTCTCTAGTAAGTTTTATTAGCCAATTGCACTACTACCTGGTAATAGCACAATAATTGTGCTAAATAAAATAATAATCTTAATTTAAATAATCTTTTATACAATTATTGTATAAAAGATTATTTAAAAAAATGCTTATTATTTTTTATTTTTTTATTGCTTTTTATTTTATTACTTAACACGTGCAAATACACAAAGTACGACGCCAAAAATATAGAAAAAGATTTAAAATGAATACTCATTTCAATTTAGATTTCAATGTTCAAAGCAGAACAGGAGGAGTTTTGGCGGGAACGCGGGAAGAGTCGTGTCGCTCCGTTGTATTTTTTTCCAAAACTAGTGTTTTGTCGAGTGTTTATGCATAAAAATGGTGGTGTTTTATTCATAAAGTGCCGAATTACAAGCGCGAGTGTGGGAAAATGATATAATGTGGTGAAACATGAGTTTTCGTGTTGCTTCCAAAACTCCATCGAAGCTTTGTAGTAAAGTTGCCACTACTTTACTAAAGCATGACTGGAATTAACTGACACGAACTGGACTTGACAAAGACGACTTTGACTAAAACTAGCTACGATGGCACTTATTGAACTTTTGAAACTTGAAAATATATAATTACTTGACACTGGCAAATGCTAAAACGCGACGCCAAAACCAAAGAAAGAAGAAGCAGAACAGGACAGAACACGAGAAAATAAATACCAAAAGAAGTCCCAAAGTAAAACTTAAGGAGAATGTAAACCAACGCGCTACTATATTATGGAAAAAAACTATAAATCGCTATGCCAGAGTTATGGTTCGTGTAGACAGCACGCTATCACGTTTTTCTAATAAGTTTTATGATTTTAAACCTTTACCTTTCTAACTTTATTCTGTGTACGCCTACAAATACCCTTAATCTAATTCAGTTTTACTTTATATTTAATTACAATACAACAAAATGCCCATATTAGACATCACTAACCCAGAAGTTATCAAGTTCCTCATCGCCAGCTACGAAAAGACTGATCGACTTCGTATGAAATGGAAACAAATACATGGAGCCACGCTAGAGCAAGCTGCTACCCTACAACGTGAAGAAAAAGGTTACTTCGAAACTGATGTTCTCAAAGCACCCATGGAAGCTGGCATGTTTGCCGCCACCCGAGACCAAATAACAGCAGCACGTAACAGAAGACTTAAACCAATCCGGGATGGGGTTTTCATTCCAGGAGTGGCGCACATGAGAAAAGGGTATTCTATACCAGAAGTAGGACTCGGAGATATAAACGAAGATCCGAGGCTCAGCCGACCCGATACCGATCTTACCAGCGATCCAAAGATGCGGATTGTAGATCCGAAACACACTGAAATTATATACAAAGAAATTCCAGAGTATGGTCGCAAAGTATATTTAAAGAAACGGTCAAAGATTCTGCCCGAGAAACGATATTACTTCAGAGAGACCGGTGGCTGGGAATGTGGGTGGAGGCTGAAGGACAGTTACTTTACTAAGAATGCTCCGAAGTACGGCCGCGTGTGGCGCTTGACCCGGGACAACCGCAGCCTTACGGGGCCGCAACCTGACCCCCATTATTATAAGACTTCCGATATACCCGGAGTCAGTAAATGCATAACGTAACTTTGGATTCCACATTTGTACCTATATTTGCATAGATTTATTTTAGACGGTATCTTACATTATTTATTTTTAGAATAATTTATTTGATTATCAAAATATATTATTTATCTGTTCACATACCTACTATGTGTATGTTACTTTTACGTACCTAGTTCCCAATTTTCGAAGTGAATACTGATAACAAAATCTGCGGATACAGTTTGATGTTGTAACTACATCTACATACATCCAATATTCAATTACACCACTCTCAGACACCACTCGATAGCTAAAGGATCAAAGAATTCGTTGCTTTGAATAAGGACTTTAAACGTGAACATCCAAAGACTTCTTAGTGTCAAAATAAAGTGTATACATATTCACATAGGTACACATTGCGAATTATAAAAAAAAAAAAACAATTTATAATTTAATTTAAAATTTGAAATTTGAAAAAACTGGGCACTTTATGAATAGAACGCCACTATTTTAACTTATTCTAAACAATGATATTTATGCTTTCCCGCCACAACTCGTTTTAAGTATCGTACTTAGTACAAAAAATCTTCACGCAATATTAATGATGACATATTTCGGACCGCACTTTTTATTAATCAATAATTCAATATATTTATGTCACTACATATGGCATTTTAATTTTTATTTTTGTGTAGATTTTTTTTAGATTTATTTTATTTACTACCTAATATAATTATCATTTTACTAACACAGATATTAATAAATATCTACTTGTTTTGATACTGTTTATATACCTATTCCATATACTTATTTTTACACTTTATACAAAATGCCGCGCGACCTAAACGACCCACAAATTCTACGATTCCTGACAGAAAACATGAACAAGGAGCACGAAAAGCGCTTGCAGTGGTTCTCCAAAAACATGCTAAAAGTAATGGAAGCCGCTAAATTTCCCGAAAATTACAGGGATATACGCACCGCTGACGTAGGTAAAGCCAACTTAAATATCTACTTACCTGGCCTTTCCAAACACAATCAGAACAGTATGCAACACCGTCGAAAGACACCGATACGAGATGGACAACTCCTTGGATTGTCAGCTCTATCTGCCACAAAACTAAAAGACATAGCTTTAATTCCAATACCAGTGATGTACCCTGTTGATCCAATCGTTGAGGAAATCTTCAAAATGCGTTTGCCTTACGGGGGTCGCAGTCAGTATCTAAAAAGACGAAGTAATTTGAATCCAGAAGATAAATACTATAACGAACAAACAAGCAATAGCGGTTACGGATGGAGATTGAAAGACAGCCATCTCCGTCAACACGCCCCAAAATTTGGTCGGAATTGCACTTTCATTCGCAACCTATACAGCCGTACTGGGCCTCACGCCGACCCTTCCTACTACCAGCAACCTCCTAGAGAGCCCTATTCCAAATGCAACGCACTCCTCGTGTCATGTGCCGAACCAGGTCTTTTAGTTGCCTACAAAAATAAATAAAAAATAAAACAGCAGTTTTAATGCTTCAATACGTATTTTATATTTAGCTGTCGTTTACATAGTAGGTAGATAAGTACCTAAATCTTGCCAACTGATATTCTAAACCAAAAAAAAAGAATTAGCCTGTTATTAGCGCGACTCCGTCGACTTAGTTTTGTAGTATGTTTAGTTGCTTAGATTTCTCTCCCTACTTATCATTTAATTTTAATATCTACAATATGAAATTTACCGAATAAAACTACTTAAACAAAATTCAGGAGGCAGTAAATACGGCCAAGCGCCGCACGTACCAAACAATGTGTAATGGGCAAAAACTTTTATCATCTACCCGACGCCAGCCAGAGTTTAGGTGTTTAAACTTTTATTCCACTTCTGAACAATGTCCGAGCACAGTTCGGGGGTCATTGTAGCCGCACAATTAACGTGTTTATAATTCTGAAGCAAAGTTTACGGTTTCATGTAAATTAAAGTAGGAAGAATTTTAGGAACATCTCTTTTACTTCGGTTATAAAGGACAACGAGTGCTATGTATATTCAAAACGTTTCTTATAAAAGCTTGAAACGTTTTCGTTTGCGTTGGCTGTTTTTAAACATTCGTTGCTTAGACCAGCAAATAAACTTCATCATATTTTATGTAGGCTAATTCAATTGATGAAACAACAAAAATATATTCAGCAAAGTAGAACTTGTCGTTTTAAAGGTTAGGCTCTAGCTAAAGCAAAGCACTTTCTTTCTAACTTTAATAGTTTAACTCGTTTTCACACAAAAAAACCAAATTTGTTAACCATACACCTGTAAACTAGTCCATCGTAAGAATAATCACACTAGCCTCAATGGTCACTGTCCCGATACGCTGATAGGCAAATTTTAAACTTGGTAACTAGCCAGTAGAGTACCTACTTTAAAGGACCGCCATGCTATGGTTTTCTCACGGTGTTTTCCTTCACCGGCAGCTCTAGGTTATTATTGGGATTTGAACCCTTATGCGTGTGAACTTACTAGACTAACCACAATCTTTTCTACATCTGTTTTCGTCTTTTTTTATATTAGTCTGTTAAGTATTTTACGCTTAAGTTAAATGTCATATGAGAGTTTACGAACGCACTTGTATTAGGTAGGTACATAGGATATTTTTTCACTCGGGTAAAGACATTACCTTGGACCTTGGGAACTAACGGGGACGACGGGACGCAACCTTGTGCATCAGCAGCCACGACCACTCTGCCAAGAGTGTCCGACTGAGAAGAGAGAGAGAAAGACATTACAGTTCCGGTAGGAGAGTTAGTGAGACCTCGAGCTTTTCAACTGAAGAAATCTAGGTCAGATAGAAAGAGATAACATACTTTATATGTACCTAGAAGCAAGATTCATTTTCGGTCCGAATGTCGACGTAGTTTTATTTAAAGATTTAAATTTAAAACATCTCAAATTCCCAAGTTTCAACGATGCACGCCCCAGAAACGGGAACTAAATCAAAACCACGGGTTAAGTAGGCTGCCTCTGCCACAATTCACTTTTAAGCTGAAAGCCTTACACATAAATCAAGTTAGAATCTCCTGTGTCGTCACTCCCTGAAGTCGCATTATATAAAAGTTGGTAACGATGGAAGTTCGTTCTCAAATCCCTCGCTGGTAGGATACGGTGATGAATTTAGACGTAGTAGTCACGTTGGGGCTATAAAGTAAACTGTGCACGAAGTTGTCATTCGTTTTACTTGGCCGCTACGGTGACTTATGAAAATGATAGTTATGTGTTAGATTTGCATAGGTATGTGGTTTCACTAAAAATACCTAGTTATCTACTATTGTATGTTTCTGAGAAGGATAAGCAAAGCAGACAAACCAAGATGCTGCATTACATCATGTTTCAAATCTGTGATTCGATTGTTATACTTAATAGTATTTATTTATAAAGTGCCGGATTACGTACGTGTGGGAAAATGATATAAAATATTACTTTTCGTGTTGCTTTCGACGTAGCGATTTGTAAAAAAGTTTACACTACTTTACTAAAGTATAACCGGACTCGACCTTGACTTGCTTTGTGACGCAGAATTTTCACTTGACACTGGCAAAATGCACAAAATGCGACATCAAAAAAAAATCTATATTTGTAGTCAAAATATAACTAAGCCTAGTTTTCTACGTGTAAACGCCACATACATTACGAAAAAAAAATAATTTATTACTGGCTTCACAGTGGAAGCGTAGGCCTCATTTTCATCCCTGAATCTAGGAGTCCATAATCATAATATATGAAGGTAAGGTAGGTACCTAATACATTGTTTGAAAAGAAAACTTGTTTTTCAAAGCGCCTAGCATACAGCAAACGTTGTTCTATCGATTTTATTCATTTGATTTTAAAACGCCCAGTTGGTTTTTGAACACATCCCACGTTATGAAAATATTCTTAGTTGATTTTTGAACGCGCCTATTGTGTACAATGTTTCTGGCATGGGAATCAGCATCGCATCTAACCTAAGGGCTACACGAGCAAGCTCAATAAACCCGAAGTACATAATTATTTAATACTTTTTTTCCCCCCATTTAGTCCACGTAACTTTTTCATTGTATTATCCATTTATTTAGTGTATTCCAAGCCACTGAAAATGTCTTAAGATATTACGCAAACAATTTATGTTATAATTTAGCGACAGTCTAAAATCACTTGCGAAATTACAATGCTATTAAGAGATTTGAGATGAGCCATCGAATGCGATCTCCCATTTTTGTGACTCAAAGTTCTAGGTGCAGGCGTTTTCTTACAATGAGAACATTTAGTTAGACATCTTATTACTTTTACATTTAAAAAAAACTCAAGTCTGTAAGAACAAAAACATTTCGCATTTTCATTTTATTTCCAAGTCCTCGCGTACTTAAGACTAATTCATAAAAAATATTTACAAATTAAACATTCATAAATACGGATGCGTGTTTATTATATGGGGTTATTACGGTTTTATCTCTACTCAGCCGAAAGGTCATTGTACTCATGATTACGAACAACTTTTAGTTCGGGGTCAACCCTGAAAACGTCAACCGTTCCACTGATCATTTTCACGATTTCAAGTTCCTTAGGAAATGAGTAATGAGTAATAAACTCCTTTCTGCTAAATACTACCGATACCTGTAGCCCTGTACAGCTTTGTCTTAGATGACTGAGCATCCATGTCTCTTATTAACGGTTCTATACTTAAAAACATTATTACCACTTATACACAAACGTTCAATATTTTTTTTTTACTTTTTTTGGCTTCACACGGATTATAAATTCAGCCAGAGTTATGTGCCATTTCGTATCCGATTTTTTTTAATTTGCCATGTGATTTGATTGGATGGAAAGAACTATAAGGATAAGGGGAATAAGATAACACTAATTCTGGAGTTTTGGTGGGAAAGTGAATCAAAAACTGTGGGAAAGTTTTCACGTTCAGAAATAGTGCACTTTGAATTACAAAGTGTCATATAATTGTATGCACTAGTGCGAGCAAGTAATATTATGTAGTGGAACATATATTTTCTTAGAAACATCTAGTAAAATCGCTATTTTACTAGTGCACGTACTGGACTTGGTTGTAACTTTGACTAGAACTAAGACTTGTTATACTTGTTTATCATTAAACAATTGACAATCTGAAATAATGAACACTGGCAGAAAATACAAAGTGCGATGCCAAAAATTACAAAAAAGTATCTATCTATCAGTCTTGATCCGTCTTTTAGCGGATGGTTTTTCAAAGACTTGTTTCATGCCTCCGCGGAAGTTGGCCAGCCTAGATGCGGCCCCTTCACTGGACCAAGCAGAGTCGAACTCGGTAGTATCCTGGTCCACGAGATGAGTATACTTTGTTCGACCGGAACGACCAAACTTCTTTACTTGCATCACCTGAAAATAAAATGAACCTATTGTACTGAAATAATAAGATAACTCACTTAATATTTAAACCAAGACATTTCAAAATTGCCTGAAAATAAAGAATGTTTAGTTTAAACTATATTTTGCTTTCTTTTTTTTTTGGCCTATAGATATTTTAATATACTTTTGGTTTGTTTATAATATTGGAGGAATCGGAAGTTGAATTGTGATTGTGTTGTGACTACTCTGTTAGCTTATTTGGTAGAATACCTGCTTCAAGAACTGTAGGGCGTGGTTTTGAGCCCCATCAGAATAAACAATTATGTGACGATAAATGTTTGGTATGTTTCAGGTTCTGTATGTATTTAAAAAAAAAAGTATACAAGTATTATAATCATTTATCTGGTTCCCATAGCACAAGCTTTTGCTTAGTTTAGAGCTAGGTGGCACTGTGTGATATATTCCACGATATTTATTTAAAACCCAATTAAAATTTACCACGTCAACAGCCAGGACTGTCATGGCGTCTGAATGACGTCACAATGTCAGGTATGGCTATTCTACGAAAATGACAACAGTGGCGTTTCACGCGACGTGACGTAACAGTCTCTGCTTGGTTTTCACGATAACGTGATTGAATACCTTATATATCCGTATTAATTTTTCAAAAACAATAGTAATACTTAATCTAGTATTAGTAGTATTTAGTATTTATGTATTCTATCAGTCATCTGACTTCCATCACACAAGCTCTGCTTAGTTTAGGGCCAGATGGCGCTGTGTGTATACCTAGTCTGGCCATAAATACTGTTAAAACTAAAAATAAACAAAATAGTACATTTGAATTTGGAATCTGTAATTTTTATATGATTGTTCATTGTGTTTTTTCATTTTGGCGCCAATAAATTGTACAATATTTTGCGATATTAAAATGGAGTGGGGTGATAAAGAGAACCGAATCGCTGTGATTGCATTACGCAAAATAGGTATGGAGCCAAATGCAATTTTTAAAACTCTCCATACGCTTGGTCTTATTCAAATGTTTGTGTACCGGGCTATTAATAGGTACAATGAGACCTCCTCTGTTTGTGACAGAAAAAGATCTGGCCGTCCACGTAGTGTTCGTACGAAAAAGGTGGTCAAAGCAGTAAGGGGTAGAATTCGAAGAAATCCTGTCCGAAAGCAAAAGATTTTATCTCGGGAGATGAGGATGGCACCTAGAACCATGTCGCGTATTTTATAAGAGGACTTAGGACTTGCAGCCTATAAGAGACGCACTGGTCACTTCTTAACTGATAATTTAAAAAAGAATAGGGTGGTAAAATCGAAACAACTACTGAAGCGGTACGTAAAAGGAGGTCACAGAAAATTTTTGTTTACGGATGAGAAATTTTTTACAGTTGAGCAACATTTTAACAAACAAAATGACCGTATTTATGCTCAAAGCTCTAAGGAAGATTCCCAATTAGTCGACAGAGTGCAACGTGGGCATTATCCGACTTCAGTGATGATTTGGTGGGGTGTTAGCTATGAATGAGTGACTGAGCCATATTTTTGTGAAAAGGGTATCAAAACATCGGCACAAGTGTATCAAGATACCATTCTTGGGAAGGTAGTTAAGTAGTTAACAACACCATATTCAATAACCAAGTATGGTTCTTCCAGCAAGACTCGGCGCCGGTCATAATGCTCGGTCCACGTAGTCTTGTTTGGAAGCCAACGTTTCGGACTTCATCAGAGCTGAAGACTGGCCGTCGTCTAGTCCCGATCTTAATCCGCTGGATTATGATTTATGGTCAGTTTTAGAGAGTAAGGCTTGCTCTAAACGCCATGATAATTCGGAGTCCCTAAAACAATCCATACGTTTGGCAGTGAAGAATTTTCCCATAGAAAGAGTGCGTACTTCTATTGATAACTGGCCTCAACGTTTAAAGGACTGTATTGCAGCCAATGGAGACCACTTCGAATAAGCTTTTTATATTTTAAATTGTTTTATATTTATGTATTAAACTAACACACTGTAAAAGTAATAAATGTTATTTGCAAAAGAAAAAAATAAATTTTCTTTGTTACAATATTTATGGCAAGACTAGGTAGTCCTACGATATTTATTTATCTAATCTTTTACAATAAAAAACTTTACTTTTTTATCTCAATATGATCATAAATGATCATTAGAAACCTAATTCATCTGCTTTATTCCTAGTGGATACAATCCTATTTTATAATTCTGCAAACTTATCTGACACGATGATCAAAAAAGTCAATTTTTTAAGTCTAAACTTTCTTTAGAGTTTGGTTGTGTGGTTTGATCGTGAAAACGATGCTGGTGTCGCAGCCACTGCCGCCGGGTCAGATAACTTTGTGAGAATTTCAAATGATAGAGTTACCTTCGGCAGCACAGTCTTGTCAAAGTGATCTTCCAGTGTTGGCCCAGAGAAATCTTGCTTGAATACTTCGTCTTCTTTGTCCAAATAGAAGGCACCTCTAAAAAATAAATGGTACGATTATGGTACATAATTAAACGCTTTAATTCAACGAATAAGTTAAATTGCTGCCCGAGTACCCACAGCATAAACTTTTTGCAATGTTTTTGTAAATTTATTTATTTTATTTTTTCATGTAAAAAGTATTGAGACGAACAAGAAGCTCTCCTGATGGTAAGAAATAACGCCTGTCCATGACCATTGCAGCGATACACAGAACTTTGAGTAACAAAACAAAGTCCAGGGCATCACTGCTTTGGCGCTCATTACTTTGAGACATTAAGGTACGCTAACTGCACTCAAATCGCTAAATTAAAAAAAAACAATTAAAAATAATAAATAAATGTTTTTTTTTTTATTTAGCAATATGAGTGCAGTTGGCGTACCTTAAAAGAAAAATCTTACACAGCGCAGCATTTAAAAAATATTTCTCACCTGTGGTAATACTTCTGCAGGAACTTGTATTTGCCCTTGACAGACTTGTTGGTGACAAGTTTAGGGTTGAGACGCGCCTCGACTCTTCTCTCCTCTTCAGTCAAGTTGCGCATACGCTCGACTAATAGCAACTCTTTTTCCACTCTGAAAAACAATGACTATAGTTTAGAAAACACGCTTAAAAGTATAAGTGACAACAGTGAAAGTGACAGCCCTGTTGGTTCATTGGTAGAATGTTTGCTTCAAGAACTGAAGGGTGTGGGTTCGATTTCCATCCAGGACAAACTTATGTTGTATAAGATTCCTATGCGAATATTTGAATTATTCGACAGCCCTGTTGGCTCATTAGTAGTACATCTGCTTTAAGAACTGCAGAGTGTAGGTTCGATTCCCACCCAAAACAAACATTTTGAAGTATAAACAAGTGTTTGTTCTGTGTCTGTGTGTTCTGCATTTATTATAAGTATGTATTTACAAAAAAGAAGTATTTAAATATTCTATCAGTTATCTGACTGCCATAGTACAAGATTTGCTTAGTTTGGTGTCAGATGGCGCTGTGTGTAATGTCCTACGATATTTTATTTAATTTTATTTAGTATTATATACACCATGTATGTACCTATGTGGAAAATAAAAGCAAATAAGTCCAAATTCGAGACGTTTACTGCAGTTTCACTGACCACTTCCAGGCTCGATTTATCAGATAAGCTTGACAGTTGAGAATTAATACAATGTATATGAACTACTAATCATTGCAAAGGATATAAACATTTGGTAGATGGTCCTAAAACTCAACTAAATGGTTCGAATCCACCTTCATCGCGCGAACTGCTGAACAACTCGAAGTCGTCTGCTATACAAACACTAGTTTGTATAGCAGACGACCTATCTTCAAAGACCGTATCTTTTGACCAATCACTTGTAACCAATTAAATTCTTTTGCGAATATGTAGTAGTATATTATTTGTATTTGGATTCGTATAGCGTGTTTCCTAATAAATACTAGTTTGTTTTTGGCAACTCACGCTTCCCTCTCCTCTTTGTCTCGCTTGATTCTCTTCATCTCGCGCAGCTTCCAAGCCTCGTACTCAAGCTCGTCGTTCTCATCGTCAGTGCATACGTCGTTGATATTGCCTTCTTTTTGTTCACCCTGGTAACACAGACATAAGCTTTGTTTCTATACTAATATTATATACAGGAAAGATTTGTATTTTTGTATTTTCGTAAGTAACAAATTAACTTAAAAACTACTGGAGCGATTTCAATAATTCTTTCACCGTTGGGAAGCTACTCTATCCCCGGGTGACATAGGCTACTTTTTATTCCTGTATTCTCAATGGAACGAAAACTACGCGGGTGAAACCGCGACGCGTCTGCTAGTATTTCATATAGAATTTGACTCATTTTGATTTCCGTATTTTTATTCTAATCCCGAAAAAATATTGGTATCACGCAGCGATTGAAACTGGGGCGTTGACAGAAATTCTGAAGAAAATAAGGTTTTAATATCGAAACAAGCTGAACCTGGTTATGTCTTTGCTCCGCTCGAATTGTGTCTTCAACAAGTTTGAGCGCCTCCCTTCTCCTCTCTTCTTTTTCTTTTCTAGCCTCTGCTTCTTCTTTCTTCTGTTGTTTCACTTTCCGTTCCCTTTCAGCCACAGTCATCCGTTCAGACGCCCTTACAAATACTGGTTTCACCCTGGGTCCTAGAACAAAAAAAAATCGTAAGAAATTTCTATACTTGTCAGCCATTACTGAAATTTTGAGTAGACTTTCAAGGCTTTGGAGGCCAAGCTGATAAGCTGTCTCATTTTGAATCATACATAATGGTTTTCGCATACAAATATGGCCAGAGGTTCGAACGATATTGTGTGACAGATAGCCAAATTTACGTAAATGCCTCGGGCACATGATTAAAAAATAGAGAACAAAGTGTTGTTTACCACTGATCTGAAATTGAATATTGGATATTATGAAAATATCCAATATTCAATTTTCGGGGAAAACAAGATAGATAAATAGATAACTCTTTATTGTTCACACTAAAATTACAAAAATGTAATTAAAAAACCCCATTTATCATTCAAAATATAGTGGCAATCAAAACGGCAATTTTCCAGGCAACCGTGCTAAATATGGGGCTTACAAAAGAGGTTAAAAGGTTAAAAGGTTATTACCTAATATATATGTGAAATTTCTTCTTTTCCTCATCCATTTATAACTTTTCTATGACTTAATAATTAGTTCAGCTTTTTTAAAGACGACGTCGACGAAAGTGGACTGCTATAAAAATCAGGTTTTTTTAATAGAAATTGTTAGCAAACAATAAAATTCTATCATCCAATCTTTTTTATGTACATTTTAGTGTTGCGACAATGTGATATAGCGCACATACCTGTGTCTTCTTCGCTATCTGTGTACTCTGTATCAGAAGACCCACTTTCTTCTTTATCCCCCTCCAACATTTCTTCATCTTCATCTCTACCAAGCAACTCTTTCTCTGCTTCTCTGAAAACAAAGAAAATAATAATAATAATTCATTCATTCATCTCAAGAGACTCTCGCTAGACGGTAGGGTCAAGGGTCTAGAGATTCATTTGGGTCAAGGGTCAGCTTCAAAAGGCAGTGATCCTTGACACGGCGCGCATTGTGAGGAGGTTCCTCACTCTGCAGCCCTAACCACCGGCAGCTTGAGCCCTGCCCCGCTGCCGGCGGCACGCCAGTTTTTAAGTTTTTTATATTATTTATGTTTTATATTTAATGTAAAAAATTTAAAAAATAAGAATATAAATAAATACCTATGAATACTAATTCATTTATTTCGAATAACTAGAGATTCATATAAGGTAAGGTAATTACATTAAAAATATATTATGTAATAATAATACTATAAAAAATAAAATCCATTTCAATAATAAGTTTGACCAGTGTTATGGAATACTTAAACTGTGTCGCATTAAAGTGGCTATGATTGCATTACCAGACTTAACAAGAGAATCTCTACATCTGGCAATACAATACCTTAAAAAGCAGTGAATAAATTTTGTGTGTTAGTGTATCTTACAAATCACCAGATGTTGACCATAATAGTCATAGACTAGGCTGTTTAATGCTTATTGTTATATTTTTACCCTGCAGTTTAACATACATTATTTTGTGTAGATTACAAAGATGAAGAAAACTTCTTAGCATTCAATGGTATTACCATCCGGGTGTGAGGCACCTTCAAATACATATTAACACTCAACTTCACTGCCCGTGTTCCGATACCTGCCTGCCCAAGTTTGATATAATCCTGCCAAAACTGCTTTGAAATCACCCCAGAAATGAACCCCAGAGCCCTGTCTCAGAAAGGAGTAGAATCCTCGAATCCGACTCCTACTTATAGTATTTTCCCATCAATCAGTCCCATCAATAACTCACAATTATTTGACAGCCATGTCTATGGCTTCATTGAACATTTCTTTAGAAAAAATGGAGCATTAAACCATAAAGGTTTGCCACCCCTGATACACACTTTGCAAATACCTGGCTGCAAGTTTAGCTCTAAGAGCTTGACGACGGCGTTCAATCTCTTCTTCGTCAAGTTCGTCTTCACTCTCAGAGCTGTCCTTGGCTTCTTCTGCACTTTCCTCTGACTCCGGCTCTGGTTCCTCATCAATGATCTCAGGTTTGTGCTCAGCACGTCGGGGTGGGGACTGTTCCACTTGGCGCAAACGTCTGAGACGAGGGTCATCGACCTGAAGCATTTGTAAATAAATGAAACTATGAAGTTAATAAGTCATTAAAGATTTCACATACTAGTGATTTTTTTCTACACTTTTTAACAGTTGACAGGCTATGAATTTAACTACAGCATACATTTAGTAGCAGATTTTCAAGTTGAATGTGGTATCTAAAAACAATAGAATGCTCTTACCATATTAAAGTTTCCTCATTTTTAGTTTACTAGGAGCTCAGTTTGTTGGAATTTGAACCCACTCCCTTCCACTTTCTTTAGTATAATATTTATTAAATATTTGACCTCAAAAATGTAATAATAGCACAAAGTACTTCTTTAGTTTAAGTTTAATTTTAAGCAATTTTGTTTTATTACAATTTTAATGTGTATACATACAAGATGACATCTTAAAAGTTAAGGTTAAACTTACATCTTTTTCATCATCGCTTATTTCTTGATCTTTGTGTGAAATTATCTGGGGCAAAGTTTGCTGCTTCCGCTCTGGTCTTTGCTCTATAAAGTCTTCTGTATCAGAATCCTCTGATGAAGATGCTCCCTGAGCATAGTCTGGCTTTTTACCTGATATGTACCTTTGTACTTTCACCTTTTGCATAGATATTTCTCCTAAAAGTAAAAAAATACCGAGTGAATACCTATCAAGCTGTCACACCTAATCAGTCGACTGTTTGTCATCCTAAAACACAACATGATCCACATGACACTATCAACATGACATAATTCATTAGTTAACAGTGCATCATGGTACAAACCAGAACAACAGACACTTTACTGGTCCCATATTGGCAGAGGCATGCTTCAGTTACAACATGTTGTAAAAGAAATTATACATTGTTTTAAATTTAAAAATTTAGTTACTTAGTTTGCTTGTCTATGTATGTAACTGCAGAACTATGTAATAAAGTGTAATATACATAAGTACGTGTAGCTCTTATGGCAATGAAATAATTTAGTGTCATTAATCTGTTTCAAATAGAATGGTAATGGACTCTTCAATCATAATTAGTTAGGGAGCATTTGTTTTGTTTTTGTAAGACCAGTTAGAAATTACACTTGGTTAGAAAGGTTTAATGCGCCTAGCGGAGCCAGAAGATAATGGAAAACGTAAACAACTGCTTAAACTCGTTTGACTCTTCTTCATATTATTATGTTACACTATTGTGACGAACAAACACATTGAAGTTTAATAATAACAGTAATGTAATTTTACCTTTCTCATTGCGAATGGGCACAGCACCCGCTGTGCTTTGAATACCAGTAGGTTGAGCTGGTAACACGTTCATGATTAACTTTATTTAGTACAAGTTCTCAATAAAAAGCCAAGTACGTGAAAAGTAAAAACACAATAGGTTTATAGTCCGCATTTAGCCAGAAGTCAGAAACTAGATTTTTTTTATTTTATTTAGCCTAGCACAGATCACAGAATCAAAATGTCATTTTTTTTTTAAGGCATTTTCCCCATTGGGCAGGTTAAAGCTGTAAAGCTATACTGCCTCGTCCTAAATGATATTATACCTGGAATTCTATATAAGTGATACTATACTGTCCTAAGTGATATTATACCTGAATCACCTTTTCCTAATTTGCATTGCAGATGATACGCTAGTTAGACGGTTTTCATAAATTTGACAAGAGTATACTTGGCGGGAACGTGGAGGGGTGTAAATAAAACACAATGATGACGATGCATTCAGCTTTAGTTTTTTTTATGTTTGTAAATAAAATTTGTGCACAAGCATTAAAATCGATGCTAAAAAGTTTGCAGTATGGCTTTATAGCTTTAGCCTACCCGATGGGGCAAATTAAATTTAAAAAAACACCTAATTGACATCATGACTCCATGACACTGGCAGCTTAAAGAAATGTCAAATATAAAATATATCGGTGAACAAAACAAACAAATAATTTTATTCGTTTATTATTTTATTAGTGATTGCATTGAAATAGTATGTTAGATTATTAAATAAAAAGGGGTTTTATAGAAATCGGAGATTTTTTTTTTAACCTAAATCACTTAGAAATGGAATCAGAGGGAAGTGTTCCAGTACTTTCAAGCTTGGATAAACTTATTTGTCACACGTTGTCAGAGGAACAAGTAAAAGAATATAACAGGATTCATTATGGAAGAGTGGATCATAATGAGATTCAAGTAAAAAAGTCCAATATAGATTTAGCCAGAATTAACAACTTTGAAATAGCTGCATATGACTTTCCTGCGAATAAGGAAGAGACTAGGAAACCTCGCATCATACGAATTGCAGTGATACAACACTCGATAGTAGTTCCAACTGATAAGCCAATCACTGAACAAAGACAAGCTATATTTGATAAAATCCGAAAAATTATAGAATGTGCTGCAAATGAAGAAGTTAATATTGTATGCTTACAAGAAGCCTGGAGTATGCCATTTGCGTTTTGCACTAGAGAAAAGCAACCATGGTGTGAATTCGCTGAGCCTGTACTCAATGGCCCCAGCACACTCTTTTTAAGTAAACTGGCAGAAAGATACAAAATGGTCATAGTCTCTCCTATTTTGGAAAGAGATGAGATCCATGGTGATACCATTTGGAATACTGCAGTAGTTATAAATGAAAGTGGTAAAGTTATCGGAAAACATAGGAAGAACCATATACCCAGAGTGGGAGATTTCAATGAATCTACTTATTATTTTGAAGGGAATACAGGACATCCTGTATTTGATACTATTTATGGGAAGATTGCAATTAATATTTGCTATGGGCGTCACCACCCCCTGAATTGGCTAATGTTTGGCATAAATGGAGCGGAGATTGTTTTCAACCCATCTGCTACTGTGGATGGGCTTAGCGAACACCTGTGGGCTGTGGAAGCTCGAAATGCAGCAATAGCCAATGGCTACTTCTCTTGTGCTATTAACAGAGTAGGGACAGAAACATTTCCTAATGAGTTCACTTCTGCTAATGGAAAGCCAGCACATAAAGAGTTTGGACACTTTTATGGTTCAAGCTATGTAACTGCACCTGATGGTACCAGGACCCCAGGGTTGTCCAGAGTGAAGGATGGCTTACTTATAACACAGCTAGATCTGAATTTATGCCGCCAGATTAAAGATCAATGGGGATTCACAATGACTAGACGACTTGACCTCTATGCCGACAGCCTAAACAAAGCTGTCAAACATGATTTTGAGCCTCAGATTATCAACAATAAATAACATTTCACTGAATCCCTGTTATAGAATTCATAAAAATTAAATGTATTTATTGCTAAAATTATTTACTATTTAC
The DNA here is from genome assembly GCA_905404145.2 of Biston betularia. Taxonomy (NCBI): domain Eukaryota; kingdom Metazoa; phylum Arthropoda; class Insecta; order Lepidoptera; family Geometridae; genus Biston; species Biston betularia. The sequence continues at coordinate 7,781,446 of FR989877.1, forward strand.
TTGGTTCTATTTAAAAATAATGCTGAAATAACCAACTTCTTCAAAGCCTATAAAAAATTAAGTGCACAATGCTAATTAATAATAATCAACCTTGAGGTTGTTCATTTATATTATCTTTAGGTGTGTGTATATTTTATTGTTACATTTTTTTAAGTTTATTTACTGTAGTTATATTATTATCTTGTTTAAGTAAAAAATATACTTGCTAATTTACAATAAATTTTATTATTTTTACAGAAGGTACATAAATAATAATGTTGTTAGGAAGGAAATGAAACAACAATTTATATAAAACAATGTGTACCAATTTAGAATAATACAAATGTTAGCTATACATAAAATATGTAGGTAAGGGGTTAGAATGGGGTACATACAAATTAGTTAATATTAAAAAGGGACACCATTATTGAGCACATCTTTGTTCAATGTTGGACAACAAAGAAAGCAAACCACAAGCAAAAGGCTAAATACAGGTGAACAATTTATTTGATCTATCTACTTCATTCACGGTATTTCCATCATTTTTCACATAGATAATAATGTGACAGAAGTTTAGCAACCTTGTACAATTTGTTTTTTACTACCCATTACATTAAATAATAGTAAAATTATTAATTTACATGGGTAAAATTGTGCCATGATGCAATACACTGCACAGTTGACAGTAGAGTTACACAAGACTGCAACTTTATTGGTCAGAAAACCTTTAGAATGACAGTTCCAATACAAAATGAAAAACTTTACCAGCAAGGAATACCATTGCATGTACCCCACCACCCGTGAGTGTAAAATTACATTATCACTAGGCACTAACATTCTATGCAGTCTTTGCACGGATAGCAGCACGTTTTCCAGTGACAGCCTGGAAACCAGATTTAATGCTTGCCACAGAACAACGGGAACCACATGTTTCGCATTGGAGGAAGAATAACCTAGTATCTTTCTGTAAAATGGTATCAGGAGAACGACAAGTATGGCATGTCACATATTCTTTGATATATCTTCTCAACACATTTTCTATTTGTTTCTGTTGGAAACGACCCTTGATGATTAGCTGGCTGTTACCATCTACTGAACCACTTGTTCCCAACTCAGCAAGCAAGAAATCAAGTAAATGCTTCGGCTGCCGATGGAGGGTTTTGCAAATTTCCGTGAAATTGGCAAATGATGTTTTCTTTGTGCCAATTCGTACTACCTGAGGAGGTCTCATGATAAATTTTTGTTTTTTACCAGAGACCATGCTGGGATTCTTCTCACGCATGATATCAAACACACGTTCCAAGAGTTCATCATAGGTGTAGTCTCGATCGCTGCCAATCCAGTCCCCATGGCTGTCTTCAACGTTTTCCTTGTCATCATCCCTGTTGTCGTCGTCTGTTGGATGTTCATCAACGTTTTTCTTCTTCTTCTTCTTTTTAGTTTTCGAGAAGTCTATGTCGAGATCTAGATCATCAATAACTTCTTCTTCTTGAGGCTCAGGTTCCTCCGCTGGTGGAGTCTCAGGTAGTGCATTTTCCATTTCTTCCAAGTTAAAGAAGGTTTTCTTCTTCTTTTTCTTCTTTTTACCAAAGTTATCCAAGTCGAGGTTATCATCCTCGGCCAAGTCGACGTCACCCGTCTCTGCAGGCGCCTCCACGCTCGTACTCTCACCTTGTTCAGCAAGCGCTGCTTCCATATCAAAACCAGTCTTCTTCTTTTTCTTCTTCTTCAAAGAAGGGTCGAATACCATGTCTTCATCCATGATTATTGAACAATATTCTTTCGCTTTTCACTAAAAACACAGTAATCTTGGTTAGTTTCGATGGCAATTTGGCAGGTGGCTGGCACTAGCTAGTGCTGCCAACTAGAAAATCGTAATAAGTACTACAACGGTAAAAATGCGCTAGATACTCGGAATATCACTACAATCAGTAAAAAATAAAATTCACTAGTGAATACAAACCTAGATGTATGTAAAAATATAATCATAGCAGTTGCGCAATTAGTTAAGAAGGTACACAAGCCTATATTACCATTTTATTTCCAAAATTGCAGTAAACGATCTAGGTTGTACGAATTTAGGAACATTCAATACAAATTGTTGCCATGTTAAAATTATAACTATTGACATAGTGACAAACTACGTATCTCGATAAAATCTAGCGTGTTCCTTTAATCTATATCTTTTTTTTTTTGTATCTATTTATAAAAAGCAAAAAGAAACAAATGCAGCACTAAAAATGCTATTATAGCATTTGATCTAGAGTCAAATGTACTTAATTGGATGCAAATGCGCTAATTCACCTGCTCGCACTTGGCCCTATATATCTTGAGAACGTCCATCAGTTATCACTTCCAGCCGCATTTTTGGTCAAATTGTAGCGGTTCGGCTCATCTACATCAAGCTTATGTCAATAAAAATCAGTACAAAAAGACTATAACTATAAGTCTAAGTTTAAAAAATCTTATTCGTGATATCTAATCATACAATAAAACTCTGGTACACTATTAATATGTCATTAACCAAAAATTAAACCTGTCATTATTAATTGATACGGGTTTCATTCAAGTACTTGTTTAGCTAGTTTCAACTTCAAACTATACAGAAGAAATAACATTCACAGTATGATGAAAACTGAAATGCGAAATTTCATTTGACATTGTATCGGTAATATTAAATTCTGAAATTTGTGTTTATGCATAATATCGGCGTATTATTATTAAATTAGCAAACCACAGGCGCTAGTGGGAAAGTGATACAATGTGGTGAAACATGACTTTTCGTGTTGCTTATAAAACTCCATCGATGCTTATAGTAAATCCACCACTACTTGACTAAGACATGGCGACTGAACTGGCACGAACCGAACTTGATTTGCTGTGAAATGTAACTTCACTACAATTTACTATGCTAGGAATAAATAGCATTGTACAAATATGTGATGTCATACTACATTAATATGCTAAGAATAAATAGCAAAAACCGTAATGCAGATAAAGATTAAGCATCAAGGAGTATCTTATATCATATGTATTATACAAAAATAAAATAAAATGTACTATACTGTAGTTTTCAAAATCAAGATTTTTCTAGATCTACAATACAATCATAATACGCCAAAATCCGCTCTTACGCTTTTTTATAACAACACTATTTAATTGGCTCATGTGTCAAATCAGTTGCATCAGCTTTTATTCGTTCGAAAACAAAAAGAGATCTCAACCAACAAAATTTGTTACATCTGTAGTCTGTACGATTGTAATTACTAATTAGAGTTTTGGCGGGAACGCGGAGAGGACGTGTCGCCGCATTTTCTAACTTCCAAAACTTTGTGGGTTTTCAAGTACGTATTAAAACGTCCGTAAGTAAGAATTAAAATAGTGAAATTTTATTCATAAAGAGCTGCTGCGAGTGTGGAACAGTTTTACAATGTAGAGAAACATAATTTTTCGTATGCCTTTTTTTTTGTTTGTATGACCACAGCTCATCTGATGTTAAGTGACGGTGTGACAAAATTCTAAGTAAAGTCATCATAGCATTATTATGAAATGACCAACTTGACCGTAACTTACTTTGTACGATTTTTATTGTGATTTAGACTTACTTAAATAGATACTTGGAAATATTAGCACATAGACATAGTACAACGCTAAAAACAAAGAACTAAAATAGCTCCTCCAGAATCCTTAACTACTAGGCCCGACTAGGCCGTAAGGCCGCCCGCTACTAACCAACATAGATTAAAAAAATTAAATAAAAATATAACCTCAAAAATTTGTGTACTCAATATCTCAATAATTACTGTACTTATTACACAGTACACAAGTGATGATTGAAATTGGACATAATTGCCTTTAAATTTTTATCAAAAAATGTCTATAACGACACTACATCGTTCAATACCGAAATTAAAAAATGTAATAAGAAGACAAACATCACGAGTAGCTGTGCTTCATCAAGATGAATACTCCGAAACTCCTGAATATCCACCTATTTTGGATAACTCTCTCAAAGGCAGGAAAAAACGAGAGAGGGAATCATTGTATGAGAAAATAAAGAACATTAATACTGTTGAAGAAAAGCAAATAGCTTTAAATATGCCCCGTTATTATGGCTGGAGAAGTGTGATGTTTAAAGAAGACAAGATACCATACAATGCTATGCCACTTGTCCAGGGATACACAAGAAGCCACTTTATTCAAACAGACAAACTCCCAGACACTTACAAAGAATTTGAACAGGCTGCGGACGAAGTAGCTAAAGAAGTGAAGCCGCAAATCGAGGATGCTATAGCTTTTGAGCTTGAAGGTGTAAAGTAAGTTGCTTTTAAATTCAAACAAAGTATTTGCACATATGGGTAAACATAAAACAGCTAGAATTAATAAATATAATATAGAATCTCCATAATTATATGACCTTTTGGCATGCAAAAAACACAGTAATAAACAAAAAAAGCTGAGCTTGTCTATAATAATCAATCACAAGCTTAAAGTCACATCATACATAATAATAAAACAAACAAGCATCAACTAAAGCCACTATACATTCGGCTCATTAACATTTGACATTAAAATAAAGTTCACATTGTAGGTATGATCATCATTATGCTGAGGTGAGCCTCTATTTTGTAACTTTGATTTGGCTGTCTTTTGGATGTTTTGTTTGTGTTACATAATTGTTATTATTTTTTAAATATAAAATTGTTGCTTTGCTCATGTAGTTCAATTCATATATTGATAGCTGGCTAAGTGCTTATTTTAATGTTGTAATGTTTTTGCAGACGAGACAAACTTGTCAACACAGGAAGACCAGATATAGCAGTCCAAGAAAATGCTATAGCATCAAACATTGTAAAACATATAAACAGAGTTATCATGAATAACTTATCAGATAAGTTAGCACATATTCTTTCAGCTCAGGTTAGTTTGCATTGGAATAAAGGCTATAAAAATATAACAATACAGTAAAATTGGTAGTGGTCAACTGAAGCACAGATATTCTTACAACTGTGTGTACATAATTAGATAGATAGATATAACTCTTTATTGTGCACATCATAAATAGAAAAGAGTACAGAGAACAAAGGACCTTATGAACTAGTGCCACAAGTGGTGGCCTTATCGCTAACAGCAATCTCTTCCAGGCAACCAAGAAAAGAAAAAATATGATAGTGAACATAAGAAACAGACAGGAGATGTAACACTAATAAGAAAAAAATGAAAATAAAACATAATAAAAAATGTAATGTGTATTTTAAGAAAATTAAGGACAAAATCTCGATTTCAGGTTGATTATGATCCTTGTCATGAAGCATTCTGGTTTGTTGGTGGTGTAGATGTGCCTCACAAAGTCATTCAGTGGAGAAAGCAGTATAAATGGCTTAAAGAGCGATTTTACGAACCTATTAACAGAACAGTGCAGTACAAAGGTAAGAAAAACTAGTTTCACTATTCTATTTAATAATTCATGGCATTGCTTTAACTTTTTTTACAACTTTCAACACTGTAATAATTCAAAGTAAATCTTTCATTTTCAGGAACACCCCTCTTAACTGTGAGGAGTAGATTGCCATTGAAGCCTCTCATACCATACAGTGAAGCAGAAAATCCCGAGTTCAAAGTTCCTAAGTATACCCCAATCCCTAGCTCAATTGGATATCATGAAGAGTTCCGGCATGGCACCAATATTCCTGGTAAATAACAAATATCATCTTGCTAAAAACTAAAATGTTGAATATTTATTTAGTTATGAATATGTAACAAACTTATTTATAATTTTTTACATAATACCTGTGTGATGAGATCCATTTTTAAATTTTTTAAATAATTCTTTAACCTTGTATTCCCAGGGTTCTGGCCTGGAGATCATGATGAATTTGGGCTATTATCATTTCATGGGTGTGGACACATTTTAACTAGAAAGCCATCATTTGGAGCTGAAGATAATTTGGAAGCATTACATTGCCAAGCAATGAAAGCTAGTTTTGGATGGCTTTTAGCGCAAGCTAACTACCAGGGCTTTACTACATACAATGATATTACATACCCATTAGTATCACAAACTGTTATTACAAATGGACAACTCTGGTCACTATATGCCTACCAGTTAAATACTATTAAAATGCATGATGAACAGATTGATGAAAACCCAAAAAATAATCTATGTTTTGGTACCAAGCCAATGAAACTATATGAGACCATTGAGAATGGAAAGGTTAAAGGGCTAAATGAGGATGTATTGAAAATGTTAATACAGCTCTATATGAATTCTCCTGAAGAACGTGACCATGTAATGAAACCCTATTTGGGAAAGGAGGAACAGGTCATTGCTGACATTGAAGATGATAAAAGGCGTTGTTGGTTGGAATCAACATACAAACATTTGGTATCAAATAGGCAGAGACATTACTTGAAACCTGAGGTATACATGTGGGAACAAATCTATAAGATCAAATTCGAAACACGATCCTTTGAACGTAAGAGTAGACCTTTTGAACTTGGAGTTAATCCTTACAAAAGGAGGTTGGATGAACACTTGCCTTCTTATATTCCGAAACTACTACGACCATACCCTAAGGCAAGAAAGAAGTTTGAAACTACTTACTATCCTAAAGTGTGAATTTTGTGTATAATCCAGACAACTTATAAATTAAATGTGTAGATGTATAACATGTTATTTTATTTGGTATCAAAAAGAACAGGAATTAAATTGATTATAAAATTATAATAATACTCTATAGAAATGGAGTAATTAACACATTCACTGCTGAGGTGTAATTGTGTAACACGCTAATATAAATAAAACACTTTATAGCCACAGATGTCTATTTTGTATAATTATTCATTTATTTGTTCATGCTATCGACGAAATTTTCACACAGCGCCATCTTTGATCTTCACCCAAATTGAGCAAAGCAAACGGCATCGGAAAAACGCGTTATCCTTGAGCACGAACAACAAAAACATGGGTAGTTATAAGGTGGGTATTGATGCGTATGTAAGTAAAGGGGCTCTTCTTCACACAGGGGTCCAAGGGGTGCGGACCGGACCGTACATAACGTACCGTACCGGGCGCTGAGTCCTAGAGGGCGAATACCGAGGGCCATAAATTTCAATAGGTACCTACAACACAGACGCTGCGGGCACGGGTGCAGGCTTACTTTCGCGCTCTGACGCTGAATAGGTATGCATATGATGGCACTGCCTGTAACACGATGGCCACGGCTCGGCAACCGCACAGCACCATTGAATGCTCAGAAGTTTTGTTTTATACACAGTCAGAGAAAAGCCGAGTTTAAAATAACCGCTAAAAGCTTGGCAGTATTTCGCACCAGAACAGCTGTAATAGTTAAATTGAGAGTAAAAACGTTCCTTCTAGTTGAATGTGGAACTCTTTCAGCGTTTCAGCCAAAATACTTCTTATCTACTACAAAGCCAAATTGGCAATACGACCGATTTTTGCTTGACGACATGATTCGATCGCTTTCTGTAACTATGTCTTTGATGGCTTCGATACAATAATTTTATTATACTTTATTGATATCAAATAAGTACCGAAACTCAAAAATATTTGGTACTTATCGAGTAGGTACCTACCTACTGCATCGTCCCTTGCATATACCATCGATATGATCGATCCATCTATGTATGTATTATAAGTATGTATTTACAAAAAAAAAGTATTTAAGTATTTTATCAGTTATCTGACTCCCATAGTACAAGCTTTGCTTAGTTTGGGGTCAGATGGCGTTGTGTATAATGTCCTACGATATTTATTTATTTATCTACTGAAGGAAGAATTCTCTCTAAAGGAAAGGAAAGGATCTATCCATCCAACTACAATACGTTATAAGTGTAAATTCAATTAGATATCAGATAAAAATAAGAACCAGTAGGCTGCTTCATTTATCCTAAAACAAAATTTACAATTAAGCAAAACCGACTCCATGACCTTTAGGCCAACTAAATGCACTGCTCCAATGAAACAGTGTTGTTTTGGAGTAAACGAAAATATCATCGGTATAAAATTTCGTTAGATTTTTGTTGATTTTTAAAAAAACCGCTCAATTGATTTTGATAACATTTATATGGGGCCACCTCTGAAGTATGATCTACCAAGCAAAAAAAGAATCATCAAAATCGATTCATAATATATCGCGTAACTAACATAAAAAAATACTGAGAACCTCCTTCTTTTTTGAGTCGGTTAAAAAGATGCCCGATGTGTCATGTTCTAAAGTTGCAACGATTTTTTTTATATTGATTTTGCCCCAACGGGCAGGCTAAAGCAATAAAACAATACCGTCTTATGTTCGGTTTTTACAACATACTACAGTTACAGTTAAAGCCCAGTCTTGGTCAAGTCTAGTCAAATCCTATGGCCATGGTTGGCGGGGATGTGATATAGTCTTGTTGCCGTTTTGTGTTAACCTCAATGACTTGTTTTTTCAAAAGTCATATTTATTTATAAAAAGTGATCACTTATTTCATACTACCGAATTACGCAAGTGAGTGTGTGAAAGTGATATAAAGTAGTAAAATATGGCTTCATGTTGCTTCCAAAGCACCATAAAAAGCGTGGTATAAAGTTGTCACTATTTCACTGGGCATGACCGGGTTCATCCTTGACTCAACTCATTTCACTGACTTAATATTAAAAATATCGAAATACTTAACACTGGCAAATACACAAAGTGTGACGCCAAAAACAAAGAAGACGTTGCAATGGTGCAAGCAATGTCAAATATGTCAATAAAATTGTCAATGTATGTATGGCACATGCCGCACATGTCCTATAGTCCAGCGATGTTATATTATACGCACGTAAGATCAATATTTTGTTCCATGCGTTTGATTCCCGTACGTCCCGTAGTAATCTGTTGTGAGTGAAACTTGAATATTTATTTAACTTTAATCATGAAGAACTTAGAACTGTGGGATGTTTCCCTACAAAATCTGAAGGTGGACACTGAAAGCAAGTTTTGTATATGCTCCGGTCATGACGAGGATACTCTCGCGAAAGCTATTTACACATGTACGAGTGAACTTATTGTCAACAGCTACGATGCTGTAAGTGGTGAAATTAGATGGACTAAAGATATCTCGGAAAACGCTACACCGAATAATAAACCTGTGAACGTTACGTGTTTGTCGCTGCAAAACTTCCTATGTATTGGACTTCAAAATGGAGAGATGCTTACAGTCAAAGATGCAGGCAGAAGATGCCAAGCTGTTGGAGTGTTTAACAGCGGATTGTGTGTGAGTATTCTTTGATTTATTATTTGTATTAAATTTTTATCTTATTTTAAATCAAAATATTCCAAATTCAGGCAATGGAGTGGAGTCCTGACCATGAAATGGTATGTTTGGTTACACAAGAGATGAACACATGTTTGCTGTCATGCGCGTTTGAGCCTGTGTGTGAAGTGAACCTCTGGGACCAAGATTTTGGAAATAAACAGTTCATAACTGTAGGCTGGGGCAAAAAAGAAACTCAGTTTCATGGCTCAGCAGGAAAGCAAGCTGCTAAACTCAAAGATGAGTTTGGTAAGTGTTTAGTTATCATTAAGTTTTTCATATTCTATTTATTAATAAAAGATTATAATTAAAAGAGAAAAAGAAAAGTATGTAAATGAATATTTGTTTTTTGCTTTAAAACATGTCATTGTTATTTTTTTCAATTCTATCTTTCAGATCTTTACCCAGTAGCTGATAAACGAGTAAAAATAGCATGGAGAGGAGATGGTAATTTATATGCAATTGGATTTTCAATGGATGGAATAAGGAGGTTTAAAGTGTTTGACAGAGAGGGCAGATTAATGTATACTAGTGAAAAACAACCTGCTCTAGAATCAAACATAGCTTGGCGCCCATGTGGCAATGTCATTGCTACTACGCAAAAGCTACCTGACAAATATACTCTTACATTCTTTGAGAAAAATGGATTAAAACATGGAGAATTTACTGTCAATGTGAACTCTAATACACAAATACAAGACGTCTTATGGAGTACAGATTCTGAAATATTGACAATCCAATGTCTTGACACGGAAACAAATACACAGAAGTTGCTCCTGTATACTACTGGAAACTATCATTGGTATCTTAAACAAACATTGTATTTCAACAGTGATCAGAAAATAAATGCTGTTGTATGGGATGGAGATTTTGATGTGACTAACAACAAAACACTGCATGTATCATTACAAAATGGACAGTACTACAGCTACTCTTGGGTTTGGAACACAAATCACAGTCTTGGCACTACTGCAACTGATGATGCAGTTGTTGTAGTGATAGATGAAAAGAAACTCTTAATAACAGGGTTTAGACAAGGAGTGGTTCCACCACCAATGGCAGCTTTGGAAATCCCAATGGAGACTTATGTGACATCTGTACATTTTGCACCCAAGCATGCCGAACAAGACATTGACTCAAACACATTCTTCATCATCACATCAGATAATAAATTAATATTTTATGAGCAAACACAAAAATTCCCTCTACAGTTCAAAGAGCAGAAGATTATACAGTTTGAGAAGTATGACTATCCATACCAATATTATAATTGGCACTGGGTTTTAGCAGACACCATAATATGTGTTACAATGGACAAAGATTGCTGCTATATATTACATGAATACACAATTGAGAATAAAGCTCTAGTTAAAAAATATTTTGCTCACATACATGACTCGATAACAAGGATTGTGCCACATCCAATTGATTCTAAAAAACTGTTATTACAGTTAAAGAGTGCAGAACTGATTGAGTACAAATTAGGTGGGGGTTTGGAACCATTGGAAGCGTGCTGCAAAGTGGCTTGTCCTGCCATGAGTGTAGTTGCAGTGGGAAACAACTTGCATTACATTACACTTACACACAAAGGGTTTCTTTATATCAATGGAGAACTTGCAATACCCAGTGTTAGCTCTTTCTATGTACACACACATTTTCTACTCATAACAACACTTCAACATGTGCTCTTGTGCACAGAATTGACAGATATAGGATTTGAAGCTGTCAGAGAGTTTGAGAAGAAAGAATCTGAACATGTTTATAAAAGGAAAATCGAAAGGGGTGCAAGAATAGTAGTTGCAGTTCCATGTGATACAAGAACTGTATTCCAAATGCCAAGAGGGAACCTGGAAGCGATACAACCCAGGCCTTTATCTCTAAAAATAATTGGTGAATATCTGGATTCTCTTAAGTACTATGAAGCTTTCGATCTAATGAGGAAGCAGAGGATCAATTTGAACTTGATCTATGATCATAATCCGGAGAAGTTTATTGATAACATTGATTTGTTTTTGGAAAAAATCAATAACAACTCATGGCTGAATCTTTTCCTAACTGATTTAGAAAATTCTGATGTAACTAAAACGATGTATGCAAGCTGTTATGTAGGAAAACCTGATCAAAAACGTGAAAACAATGCAAAGATTGAAAATATTTGTAATATGGTACGAGAACACATAAATAAAAGACCAGACAGTGACAGTAAAATATTGCCTTTAATAACTACATTTGTAAAGAAAAACACTGTTGAGGAGTTGGAAAAGGCCTTGTTCATCATCAAGGAGTTAAAGATTCAAGAATCTGGGGGCTCTAAGTTACCGGTAGGGCCTGATGAAGCTTTAAAATACTTGCTTTACATGGTTGATGTTAATCAACTTTTTGATGTAGCTTTGGGCATGTATGACTTTGATTTAGTCCTACTAGTAGCTAACAAGTCTCAGAAAGATCCAAAAGAGTTCATTCCCATGCTAAATGAGCTGAACGAAATGAATGAAAACTTTAAGAAGTTTTCCATTAACAAGCATTTAAAAAGGTTTAATAAAGCTGTTGACTCCCTCATTTCCTGTGGACCTTCAAAACATGAAGAGCTGAGGACTTTTGTGAAGTATCACAGTCTTTACAAAGAAGCTTTATCAAAGTTTTCTACAAACGAAAACATTTTCAAACAAATATCTGAAGACTTCGGCCTATATCTGAAACTCAAGAAACAGTATACAAAAGCTGGTATTGTGTATGAGAGAGCTAAGAGTCACGATAAAGCAATCGATTGCTACAAAGATGCACTGGAATGGGAGATGGCATTAAAGCTTGCACATTCATGGCCTGAAGATCAATTTAAAGAACTTTGCTGGTAATTATAAAATTAACATATCCAGTTATATTAAGTCAGAAAATTTTACTCACATATTTATAATAGCCCTGAACTATATACTATATGTACCCTGATTTATAAAAAACTCCAAAATTCATGTAGAACACTTATGCATCCCAATGGTAAAAGAGGAAATTAAAAAAGTCAGGGAAGTCATCCTAACCAGCTAGCTGCCTAGCTCACACTACCAGACTGCCTGAATTGACAAAAATGACCTTAGAACTCTGCAGCTTTAACTTAGCCATTTTAGCACCTGTAAGATTTTTCAGATTGAAAATATCATCATTATCTTACTCTACATCTGCCTATAGCTGAAAAGATTGCACAATTAATTTACAGAAAAAACAAATTACAATGTTTGTTTTCTCAAAATTCATAATATCATTTCCCTGTATGTTGAGCCATAGCTATCAGGTACCTCTACAGAACCCCACCTTTACTGTTTGTGTTTCGATTCCTATCTAGCTAAATTTGATATGATGTTGCCGACATTGCAAAAACAACTGTAAGGACAGGGAATTGGCAAGAGACTGACGTCCTGCAGTGAGATAAATGAGTTGCTATTGATGATGATGATGATGATATGTTTTTCAGTATTCAATCCATCATCAACCAAAATATCACTGGATCATTGTTATCATAACTTTGATATGTTTGGTCTATTTTCAGGAATCTCATAACTGATCTTAAAGAAGAAAGGAGACACAATGAGGCTCTACTTATATTAGAACAATTCTATGGTGACTTTGAAAAGGCACTTACATATGCGTTGGAATGTGGCCATTACAAAACAGCTCTACGACTTTGCGGACAACATAAGAAAGAAAATTATATAAGTATGTACTTACCTATTTATTTTCATATACGAAAGTCATGGTAATAAAATAATCGTTGCTAGGTTAAATTTTAATTTCAAGCCAACATATTATACAGTATTAAAGCTTTTGGAGGACTGTCATTAAGAAACTTTTAGGGCTCTTCAATTCTGTCCTTTTCACTGGGAGATGTTTGCAGGCATGATATAGGAGTGTGTTTGTTTTGTTCTTCAAAAAGGGAGGCACCCTTCTGAAGAGTTATCGATCCATCTCGCTTCTGAGCCATGTCTTAAAGCCGTTTTCTAGGGTTAACACTAAACGTCTTGCACGGAGACTCGACGAGTTGGAGCCCTGGAACAGATTATGTTTTGTAAGCGGGTACAGCACTATTCAGACCGAATCCACACAGTTCGGCAGATTGTACATAATAAATAAATAAATATCGTAGGACATTACACACAGCGCCATCTGACCCCAAACTAAGCAAAGCTTGTACTATGGGAGTCAGATAACTGATAGAATACTTAAATATTTTTTTTTTGTAAATACATACTTATAATACATACAGTACACCCAGACACAGAACAAACATTTGGTTTTTACATCACAAAATGCTTGTCCTGGGTGGGAATCGAACCCACGCCCCACAGCTCTTGAAGCAGACATGCTACCAATGAGCCAACAGGGCTGTCAAGAGTACCTACAATAGGGCGTTTTGCTGAGCATTTGTGGACTATGTGAAAGACTTTAGACTCGTCTATGTCCAGCTATGGAGTAATGTAAACATATATCCATAATTTATTAACAAACATGCAAAATTAACCTTTAAATTTAAATAATTACAATTTTATTTTCAGCTGAGAAAATACTGCCTGACTTGAAAACAGAATACCAAGACCACATGAACCTGATTGAAACAAATTCTGAAAACTTCATAAAGTACAGAGAGAGGCTTCATACTTTGCGACAAATTAGAAAGAAATCTATACTCCCCGACCAGGACGGCAATTACCCTAACAACGACTGGGATATGTTTTCTGATGCCGCTAGTACGTTTACATCATCATCTCGAGCATCGTCGTACGTATTCTTTACTTGCCCCCGTATTCTGAGATTCTTTTTGTGATTTATGGGAATGCTAATACCCCGGCGTGACGTCGGTGTAGGACTTTGAATGACATGAATAAGATAGCTTGTAACTTACCCAAATAATAACTAACACTGAATTGTACAAATTAATTGTGTATAACAATAAAGAAATTAAAAAATCAATCTTCTTTTAGCCGATCGCACCGTTCCAGCAAGAACAGAAGGAAGCACGAACGTAAGATGGCTTCTCTCAAGGAAGGCTCTCAGTTTGAAGACGTAGCTATAATCATGCATCTACACGGCTTGTCGACGTCTTCCTTCGATATGAGGCTGCAAGTAAAAGAAATCGTTACTGCACTGGTGTTCTTTGATATGGAAAAGGATGCTCTATGTTTACAGGTACGAGTACAGGGTCATAAGCTTCGGGTATAATAAGCCGAAAGGGGGCTTTTTTATTTAATACTTTATTGCACACTTACAAATAATATGTAGAAAAGGGGGACTCAATGCTAAATCTTTTTTTGCCAGCCATCCTCACAGTGTACCTACTCCTTATGAACAACCCGAGACTCTATGAAGTCACGATATATGTACAAGGTTATAAGCTTCATAAATCAGCTTTAATTTAGTGATACAGATTTTGTGTGACTTTTCAGAATGCTTTGGAGACACTCCTAAAAGAAATGAAGGAAAGCTTCGCAACTATCTGGTCTAGTGATTTGGTATCAGAACTACCTGCAGCATGTTATGCGTCACAAAGTTCTGCAGAATATGCTCTAAAAGGCATTTATTTGTTAGGTAAGTTTTAGTTCAGAAATAAACCTTTTGTTCAGAAAAAGTACAGAAAGTGCGAGTCACTTTCGTAAAATTTTATTTATTTTTTGTTTAATTTCATTTGATATCTCGATGCCCAATACTTAAAAAAAAAAAACATTTTTTATGGCTGATCGATGCGCCGGTGTCTTAATGCGATCGAACATGTTAAATACTTAGCCTCCCTAACTTAGGTTACCCTACCCTGGAAAAGATATCGACTTAAATGAGTCGCAATAGGTATCCATAGTTAAATTCTTGGCGACAAGAGGCTATTAGAAAGTACCTTGTCACTACACTTGTCTAGAAGTGACACTGAGTTTTGGTACACCCAGTATATACGTATATATACCCAACTTTGGTTATATATATATATGACCTCCACATCGGTGGGCACGTTAAGAATTTAAAAACTGTAACAATATCAGACCACCTGGCATATACTCACAATATCTTCTATGTGTCTTTTCACTCACAATAATGAAACAAAAAAATCTACATTCTATCTTTGTCAAAACAATTATGTCCACGATGTGCTAGGGAAGCTAGTTTACGATTTCTCTCTCGCGTATCTTTATACAGTAGCATAAAAATACACCTCTGTTTCAGATTCTCATTTGCTGGTTGCTCCAGTAGTCCAAGAAATCAAATGGAAGTTTGACGGCTTCGATTAAGCATAATATAGTATAAGATGTCTATCATGAATGTCCTAAGAAAATTTTACTTATTATATGACCGAATTGAATGGTCTCAAACCAAGTCGCTAAAATTGGTGTTTTCACATTCTCTTATATATCTTTCAAATCTAAATGGTGTATCAAGTCTGTATCAGTTACCACATACCGTACCTGCGTATATCTTGAGCGATCGTTTCTCAGCAGTCGCTTGTTGTCAGAACTAGTCTTTAATATGTATATACATTGAATACCTTGTTGATGTTTTAAATATTAGTGTAATCTGTTCAGCAAAACTGTAAATTTCTGAAATAAAACTAAGCTGTACATAATTGTTTACAATTTCTTCAAGACGTTGACCATTCTCCTATAATACAGTAATACATGCTATACAATAATACATAGCATATTATAGTAGGGAAGATACGAAAATTTCAAAGATTTGTAATGTGATGTCATAAAAACATTTGTGCGCTTACATTGCAGATGCTGGGTAAATCTTACGAGATAGATCAAAATAATGTACTACATTAGTATCTACAGTGCACCCGTGCGGAGCCGGGGCGGGTCGCTAGTATATTACAAATGCGTATGTTTGTGTATACATTTTTTGCTCGGAGCTGAAAATAATTTGGCCATATTTCATTTCATAAT
Organism: Biston betularia; assembly: GCA_905404145.2. Classification (NCBI taxonomy): domain Eukaryota; kingdom Metazoa; phylum Arthropoda; class Insecta; order Lepidoptera; family Geometridae; genus Biston; species Biston betularia. The sequence continues at coordinate 7,797,639 of FR989877.1, forward strand.
TTCAAGAGTCGAACACCATTTTAAACTATTTATTTACTTGACATAGTAATTCGGCATATGTATTATAGGATTTATTAATTTCAAACTTCCACATAATGTATAACGTCAGATAAAGTAATGACAAAAACACACTGATTGTCTTATTTCACCAGACTAGTCTCATAATGGCAACAATTTATTACACATGCATTGTTCGTTGTTTCCCGAGGGTTATAATATAAATCTATTCAATGTGTATAGGTATCTTCTAAACCTGTATTGTATACCCAAATTTATGCAATAAATAAATTATGAATTAATTGTTATTTTTATCTGTGCTTACAAATAGGAGTTAAGTGGTCTACTACTTATGCGCGCCTTTATACACACATTATAAAGTATTGGCTGAAACAGCAGTGTAAAACTCCGAAACCGCAGAAAAAATTCACTGCTGCATATATTTTTCAAAGGCTAATGACCTTTTTGTAAAGTAGGGTCATTGTAAGAACGTATCTCCTTTTTACAAAGAATTTAAGCATTGATTAATTTCAAGCAACGTTAATAAGGCCTTAAAATAGAATAGATTAAAAACAACTTATATCTTTACATCATGAAGGAATTATAAATAAAACTACAAACTTAAGCAACAATTTATTTTACTTATCATAGCAAAATGAAGTAGAAAAATACTATACTTAACACATTACCTGTACATGCACATTGTATCTGCTCTAGTGACATACATTCTATTATTGAATTTATTGTTATTGAAATTTATTCTTATGCGGACTTAATTAGTAAGCAATAAACAGAATAAAATAAAAAAATTGAATTTTTTTTGGTCTATCATATTACATACAACTGAACTCTAAAAACTTTTTGTACCAAAGATATATAAATAAATCTAGCTGAAACTTTCAAGCATAGCATTAGTTATTTCTAATGCAAATATTTGTAAAATGGTTTATGGTAGGATGCCATTAAACTTCCTATTATGAACAACTTATACTATGGGCACAACTGAAATCCCGAAAATAAATCAGCTGATCCAATACATTTGATCTGGGTTTAACAAACTTTTTTCAACTGGGTTAAAAAAACTGTTCATTATTTTCTTAATTTTAGTTAAACAGTAAAAGTTGTTCATAATGGTGAGTGCAATGAGCTGCTTTCGACAGTACACCTCTGTATAGCCTGTACAGGCAACATGTTAATAGTGACAATTTAAAGACAACATTTATATGAAAAGATGGTATGCATAAGTTGAGCAAGCCTATAAAATGTTAATATCTAACACAGTAAAATGAAACTAAGTGCTACACAACAACGACCATTTCACGTCGTATTTTGAAAAGAGCACGTTGCAAGCAAGAACGTGAGCAAAAGAAGCATTCTAAATTCAGAGTAGTACTGCTGTTATCATCAAACACAACAACTCGAAAATAGTCTTTCAAATCAAAGCTTTGTACCAAATCACAGTTATAAGCATGATTTCTGTAAGTAACAGTTGGGGCACCACATATACACATGTTAGCATCATCCAGTTCTTGAAGTAAAGTTTTTGGTATGATGTTTGCAGCATAGTAAATTTTGTGTTTCAAGACTGCTATAGCTGCCAAGTTTACTAATTTTTTCATAGGATTATATAACAGGTCGTAATTTAGAGCAAAGGGAAGGGGCTCATCATGTAGAAAATCATTGTTAGAGATGTCAAAGTACTCCAGCCGACAGTGAAGTATACTGCATGGCAGTGTCTGGAGTTTGTTTTCAGAGACAGTGAAATATCTGAAACATAAATTATTTGATCATTAAAAATGTATCACAAACAAATTTGTGTAATTTTACAAAGATAAAATATAATAATTTGTGTCATTTTACTAAGATAATATACAAAATATGTATTCTTTGCAATATGTTTATAGCTTATATCATTATCAAATGATCTGGTATCAAGTGTTAGGATAAGTATAAGTAACCGCAACTGGCTTTATGTTCTCTTATTTTACAAAATATAACCAATCTTTTTACACAACTTTTGAAAAAGGAGGGCTAATTTTGCAGTCTTATGTATATTTATTGATGGTGTTCATTACAGAATTGCATTTTAAAACTTACTTTAAACTACTGATCCTGCCAATGGCTGCAGGCAGTCTCTGAAGTTGATTATCATCCAGCTTCAGAGTTACAAGTCTTTGCAGTTTCCATATCTCTTTTGGAAGATAGCGCAGTTCATTATCACTGAGGTCAAGAAGTTTTAGTGTCTTTGTAATCTGTAAAATAGTCAGCGGGTAATTTTTATTGAAAGATATAGATAGTGGCCATAGGTCCTGCACTGACAACCCTCTTGGGGTGTTTTGTGAGTTTTCTCCTACCAGCTTTTACCTGAACAGAACCAGCTCCTTGAAGTATTGGAGTGTGTCAGTGAATTATATCTTGTTGAGCACTGTCAATTAAAAAACAGTGGATCTCGCGCGTCATAAATCCAATGCGAAAATAATGGTGCATGTTGGTTATTCAAATACAGCAATTTTAAGTTGAGAGGTTAATAAAGTAAGAAATGCAATGGTATATTTTGTCACAATACAAACAACAACAAAATAAGTTCATACTGAATACTAACTGCTACACTGGCACATTCTGGCAGAGTGGATGTGTTCAGGTAGATGCTGTGAAATCATGTATTAAAAAAATTATCCAGATATCTCTTATATAGAATATATATGTATATTCATTTCAGTATAGTGGGAAAAGATTCATCCCAAATAAACCAAAGTGCAGAGTAAAAGTCTCAACCACTTGGTGAACCAATGTAGAAAAAAATATAAGAAGCCAGGCTCATCTAGCAGTAACAACCCCAGGCAGTGACAACAACAAACTATGACGAAGTCTGACTCCAGATGAACTGGGACCAGAGACAGGATGCAAATTAATTTTAGAGTTATATTTCCTTCAGTAAAAAAATATTGTTACATTTCTGTTATTTATTGTTATAATTTTAATATACCTGTGGTTCTAAGAGCCATCTCCAGTCAATTGCTATGTTGCCTCCGAGTTCATTATTCTGCAAATACAATTCAGTCAGGCTTGGCATTCTACCTGTAAGTGAAAAAAATTTTTGCTGGATATTTATTTTTTGTGGCAGTATTGAAGAATAATATCAATTTTTATGTGTGATATACCATAGGTTGTCTGTAACAGAAAATTTATAACATCTACGAAGATATAATAAATGGTTGGTATATTAGCTAGTTGTATCATGTCAATAGAGTTAAACATAACTGTACATTACATTTTGAGTGCTAACTTACCAAATTCAACTGGCAATTTTTCGATTTCATTGTTACTCAAATCAAGGACAGTGAGGTGCTTCAGTAGTAATATTTCTCTACGAAAATTGCACAGATTTAGTCCACTCATGTGTAGACATTCTAGAGTCCGTGGAAGACCTTTCTTTGGAAATTCATTACGACCATGTATAACAAGCTTAGATGGTGCATTGTCTTTAGCTGTGACACTTAAACTTGTTAATGGAGCCAATTGTGTTGCTGTACTATCTCCAGTAATACACGACTTTAATAATTTCATAAAACATTTTAACTGTATAGCTTCGCTTTCTATACACAAGTCGTGAAGCGGCTTATCAAATCTAATTGTACTTTTACCGTCGTTTATACACTTTGTGAACACTTGTTTTATATTTTTGACTTTATATTTGACCCCGCTTTTGTTTGCAGTAGAAAAATGTATAATGAAGAACTCATTTTTGCAAGTCGTTTCTCTGCCAAGAGCTAACGTAGATTTAACATATTTTCTGTTGGTCCTTAGGTTCAAATCAGAGTGGGCTCTATTTACGAGTTCCACTCGGCATTGCAATTTCATGTTTAATAATAGAAATTGTTGATTAGGCAATAAAAAATAACTTAAATTGTTTTTTACTGTACTACATAATACTACGGTTCTACCTATTTTATAAAATTTTATTTAATAAACTTCGCGCCCTGCCAGGCTGCCACCGAAATGTTTTTTTTTTTAATAATTTGCCCTTTCGGGCAGGCTAAAGCTATAGAGCCATACTGCCTTGTCTTAAGTGTTATTTCTGCTGTATCTTAGCTATAGTTATCGTGAAAGTCGTCTTTGTCAAGTCCAGTTCATGTCAGTTAATTTCAGTCATGCTTTAGTAAAGTAGTGGCAACTTTACTACAAAGCTTCGATGGAGTTTTGGAAGCAACACGAAAACTCATGTTTCACCACATTATATTATTTTCCCACACTCGCGCTTGTAATTTGGCACTTTATGAATAAAACACCACTCTGTCAATTCAATTCTTTTTTTTTTTTATTAATTTGCCCCTTCGGGCAGGCTAAAGCTATAGAGCCATACTGCCTTGTCTTAAGTGTTATTTCTGCTGTATCTTAACTATAGTTATCGCCAAAGTCGTCTTTGTCAAGTCCAGTTCGTGTCAGTTAATTCCAGTCATGCTTTAGTAAAGTAGTGGCGACTTTACTATAAAGCTTCGATGGAGTTTTGGAAGCAACACGAAAACTCATGTTTCACCACATTATATCATTTTCCCACACTCGCGTTTGTAATTCGGCACTTTATGAATAAAACACCACCATTTTTATGCATAAATACTCGACAAAACACTAGTTTTGGAAAAAAATACAACGGAGCAACACGTTGTTGCTCCGTTGTATTTTATATGTTTATATGTTTATGCATAAAAATGGTGGTGTTTTATTCATAAAGTGCCGAATTACAAGCACGAGTGCGGGAAAATGATATAATGTGGTGAAACATGAGTTTTCGTGTTGCTTCCAAAACTCCATCGAAGCTTAAAGTAAAGTCACCACTACTTTACTAAAGCATGACTGGACTTGACTGACATGGACTGTACTTGACCAATACTAGACTTTGACTATAATTTTAGATGTAAGACATGAATTATCGCAATAACTGAAGACGAGGCAGTATGGCTTTATAGCTTTAGCCTGCCCGATAGGGCAAATTAAACAAAAAAAAAATGGTTCGCTCGTTTTTAATTTTTGATTCTTGTTTCCGTTTAATAGAGTTGGATAGTCTATATTTTCATTTTGCTTTGTTATTTTGTTTCCGTACAATCCGTACATACGAGGTACATACTACATACCTACCAATTGATTTGATTGATGTACTGTTGTCTTGTCGATTTTCGCAGAGAAATTCTTAAATTCCTGTACTAAAATCTAATTAGTACGAAAATAAATAAAGAGTTTAAAATAATTTACAGCTTTAGTTACGACAGGTATGAAAAACCTACATCGTCTGCTGTTCATATCGATCGAATTTATCGTTGTTTATTTTCTCCAGCTTATACATTATTTTTATTTATTGTTAATTAAAAAGTGTACTGAATGAGTAGGAAATAATACGAGTTATATTATTTCAGTATCGTGACAATGGCTGCACTTATTGTTCAATCTCGTTTCGCTGGTCTCAAGATCGAGGATGACGATTCTTCGCCTACCGAAAGCGTTCCAAAAAACAACAAAATAAAAGCTACCGAGAAGAAACCGGAGCCCCAGAAAAAAACCAAGAGCAACGTTAAAGTTCAGGTAAGTGCATTTGTTGCGCGATGTATATTTAAATACAATCATTATAATGCATGTGTTTCAACAATATATTGTTGAACAAAACTTCAACTGGAAATAACTATTCACTGCCTGTTTTTTTGGATATTTTGTTTACTTACGTCGCTTTTACATTGCTGATTATCATCTTGAGCATAGCATATTATATCAGACTATCATAGAACTTGCTGAGGCTTGAACATAACAATAAACATAACTGTTCTCTGTGGGAAAGCCCCTTTTTTCTATTGTTAGTTGCAGGAGGCTTGAGCGGGCCTAAAACAATTATCAATTTACATGAAAAATAAGCAATAGTTATAAACTTCTTATAGATATTTAATATAATATCATCAAAACATTACAATAATGATGATGTGTTAATAAAATTGATTTGCATGTTAATTAACAAAATAAGTAAATTCCCTGTTGTGCTGAGCTAAATTCCTGTATCTTATAGATTGGAATTTACTTGAGGGATTGGAATTACACCTTATAAGAACTATGTCATGTTGCTGTCTGATTTATTACTCCCAAATTGCCTAAGAAAGAATCTGTATAAACAGTATTTGTAGCACTTGGATGACAAATAAATAAATATGGTAGGACATTACCTGCAGTGCCATCTGACCCCAAACTAAGCAGAGCTTGTACTATGACAGTCAGATAACTGATAGAATACTTTTTGTTTTTTGTAAAAACATACTTACAATACATATAGAACACCCAGACACAGAACAAACATTAAATTTGTTTATACTACGAAATATTTGTCCAGGGAGGGAATTGAACCCACACCCTACAGCTTTAAAGGCAGATATACTACCAAATAGCCAACAGAGCTGTCATGATATAGTTAAAGTTATATTATTTTTGTATGATTTCAGTCCACAACTCGCAGGAAGAAAGCTAAACAAGTCCAAATGTCGGCTGAACAGTGGAAGACATGGAAACAAAAAGATGAAGAAATGGTTGATGGAAATTATGAAGATGAACTACAACAGGTAAACATACTTTGTGACAATAAACATGCTGATTTTGGAGTTATTTTAATATAGTTACTGGAGTTTGATAGCAACTTAATATTTCTTGCGTCTGTTATGTCCACTCCAAAAGTGCCAGTTGTTAAAATTTGTATATGTACATCACCATAATAATCATCAGGCTTTACTGCCAGTAAATTGGCTCCCAAGGTATATCTGAGCAGTTTTGAATATTTTATTTCCACCTAGTGCCAACTGACTTACATAGTCATTCATGAGCATGAAGGTATCATTTATGCTGATTTCTGTCTAGTTTTAGTACTAGAACAAATATTTCTCACTCTTATTTCTGTTTGATGGGCAAGATAATGTTGAATAAACAACTTTTTAAAGAAATTATGTGATTAGGGTGACTCCTGCATAGTTCCAGATCTGCCTTCTTTTTATAAACTGTCATACTGCCGGGTACAGGCCTCTTCTTATTGTGAGTAGGGTAATCCCATAGTCCACCAGGCTGGCAAAGTGCGGGTTGATAGATGGAACCATTTTTTTTTTAAACTGACATTTAGGTTTCCTCCCAATGTTTTTTTGATGATGTAAAAAGTAATGAGATGAACGAGACACTCTCCTGATGGTAAGAGATAACGCCTGACCATGACCATTGCAGCGATACACAGAACTTTAAGTAACAAAACAAAGTTCAGGGCATCACTGCTTTGGCGCCAATGTTTTCCTGCACCATTTGAAGTCAGCAGCAATTCACACATAACTTAAAAAACAAAGAGGATTCGTACCAAAGCCCTCTGGTTTGGAAACTGGTCTCCCAACTAAACTGCTGAAATTCCACTACACTGCGGACACTCCTACTAGAGTATAGGTAAACCTATTATAAATTTATTTGATAGGCAATACTCCTTTCAAAACTTGATTATGAAGAGAAAAAAGATGTCTACAAGCAGTCTAAGAAAGATGCAGATAAAGAAAAAGTACAAGAGGAACAAGCAGCTAAGAACAAAAATAAAAAACAGCAGAAAAAGAAAAACGTTATGAGCCTGGATCAGTTCAATGACATGATGAATGGTGAAGATACAAAATGTGAGTATAGAAAGATGGAAAAATCTATTTTGTGTTTTTGTGATCTATTTTGTGTATTTTGTGTCTTTTTTTATATAGAGACAGTTTTAATGTTATTAATTAATGGTGTAATCGAAGGTGATAAAAACATCTAGCCTGGAATGGAAACTGGCTCTCATGTGAGGCTACCAGACCAGAGCATACCTTCAATGCTTAATTCTATATTTTCTACTTTAAAGGTTTAAGGGTGGTTGCTAACAAGCCAAGTGTCAGAAAATATGCTAGGGCTTCCTCACAAAAACATTAATACCAAAAATGTTTTTGTTTAACAGCAGCTAATTTCATTCTTGGAATTTAAACTCCACCCTTTGCTATCGTTGCCATATAGCAGTCAAATAAGGTTACAATAAATATACCATTTGAAGGAATATGAAAACTTTTTATTGTAAATTTATGATATAGGGGAAGAAAATTAACAGTTTGTTCTTTGTTCTATTGGAAATCGTGTAATTGCCTCACAGACCTGGCGCTGTCTGCCTACGAAACATAAAGATTGTTTTAACTACGCTTACACTAACTATTGAATAATCTGTTGTGTAGGCAGTGGCGTAGCGTGGGTATCAGCCGCCTGGGGCGTATGAAAGTTTTACCACTCTCTTATATAAGTATTTCAATTTAAAAGCACAAAATACGGGGGATCTCTGCAAGTCAGTACAGACGGTGTTGCCAGTCGCAATGAGCAAGATGTCATTATTATACATTAATTTAAAGAAAGGGAATTTTCCGATTTTTTCACAGTATAAGTATTTAAAAATTCAGTGCGGATTTCGAATCGTAGGTGCGAAAAAAATTGGTTCAACTATTTACAAGATATTATTATATTTTGTCTTACTCTAAAGGTGCCGTATAATGACATCTTGCATATTGTAACGACTGGCAACAGGAACCTCCCGTATTTTATTTTGTGCTTTTAGATTGAATTACCTAAAAAGGAGGGCGGCAAAATTTTCTGCCGCCCGGGCGGCTTATACGCATGCTACTCCACTGCCTTACAGCTTACAAAGTAGATTTTGCTACTACCAAATGAGCTAACAGGGCAATCAAGTCAGATATCATTTATTAACATTTTTACATCATTATTAAAATTCCAGCAAACCATGAAATTGAAAAAGATCATGATGAATGCAAATCACCAGTAAGGGATACAGAATTTTTTGAAAGGGTCAAAGACGACACTAAACATGAACTACTTAAAGACAAGAGAAGGGTAGAAAATGAAGATAGATTTCGAAATCGACAGTTAGCTTCAGATGAAGTCATAACACGAGTGCAGTTTTTGGATGCCCTCGAGAGAAAAGATCTCGAAATATCTACTTTAAAGGAAGAAGTTTCCGGACTAAAGCAAGAGCTTCTTACAGTGAAGTCAAGAAATAAGAAACTCTGTAATATATTGGGGCAGGGTGAAAGTAAGTATTTTACCAATTGTTATTACAAACTTTTTTATAGGTACCTACCTAACTTTAAAAAATTAGATTAATCTTCGAAATTATTGTCGTAAAATTAACTTTTTGAAATTCCTTTCGTGGTGTCTCTTTTGTTATTATTATAGATAAGACCACAACTTATAAAAATCAAAATCGAAAAAAAATACTTTAAATCGCAAAATCACTTCTAAAATACTTAAAAACCATTGTGTTGTGTTAAACTTTATAATCATTTAAATTGCATTTCAACTTTCAACATTTCAAAATTTACACTTCAATATTTTCTTTTAACTTTAAATTGCATTTCAACATTTTCTTTTTTTAAATTTCCATTTCATTATTTTACTTGTAGGTACCTATAACATTATTGTCAATTTTTTTTTTGTGTTTTTATTCTTATCTACGGAATAGATGATTTTGATTTCGCAATTTCAGAACTGATTCCATAGTAAAAGTGTTTAATTGATTAGTAAAACCTTTCGGCTTAGTACTATCGTTTCGCTGAGCTCTTGAGTTATGGCAGTAAATCAGATATGATATGGCAGATATTATTACCTAAATTCGAATAAAATATAAATTAACTCGTGATTGTAATAAGTTATGTTTGTGATATACAGTGAAGGACAAGGCAGAGGTGCTTGTGGAGGTGGAGCGGCTACGCGCCGTGCAGGCCGAGCTCACGGCTGAGCTGGCCGTACTACACACCGACCTCGAGCGCGAGCGTTCCAAGCACATAGACACGAGAGCTAAAGACAAGGTATATCTCCTTATATTATTATTGTACACCTCCCTACAATATCAATGTACACCACCCTACCACGGTCACTGTACACCTTCCTACACTGTCATTGTACATCTACCTACACTAACCTGTATATGTACTTGTACACCACCCTACCACTGTCACTGTACACCTTCCTACACTGTCACTGTACATCTACCTACACTGTCACTGTACATCTACATACACTAACCTGTACATGTACACCTCCCTACCACTGTCAATGTACATCTTCTTAGACTATCACTGTACCCCTCACTACACTATCCCTGTACATTTTTGTTCTCTAAAACTAAAGTGTTTCTGGTGTACACATGAAGTGAAGGATACGGCGGAGAGTGGTTATGTAGCAAAATCATGTCGCTGTATTGTGTTAATTTTCAAAAACAGTTTTTTCAGTATTTCTATAAAAAAAATTAAGGGGGATTAAGCGCCGAATCATTAATTTATTGTAATGAACTATGTGTTTTTCCTAAAACATAGTATAGACTTTAGTAATGTCACCGCTATTTTACTAGGGTATGAACTGTACTAAATTCATGAATGTGACTTTAATTGTGATAAGGAGTATTACTAGGTATTTTACTTGATTTTATAATAAAATACACGATACTGGCAGAATGGACAAAGGTGCCAGTGATGTCTAAAAATACAAGACTGAAGTGCTGGTGGAGGAGGAGTGATTTCACGCCGTACATTCTGAGCTCGCGTCAGAGCGAACGCTCCAAGCGCAGTCCAAACCAAACCTTTGTCCTTGTGTTTATGTAACTGCCTACACTGCCCTGTACTGTACACACTGTACAAATGTGGTGATTTTACGGCTACATACAGTTGTCTCAACGACAGAGGCCAATTCCTAGGCATCTCTATATAATATCTCTGTTGTGATAGTTTTGAGACAAGCACAACGCTCGTATTTTTGGATAAAAGACTTATGTTTGACCGCTTATTTGCCTGATATTAATGCTGCGTTATATGACGGAGCAAGCTTGCCAAGAAGAAACTTAATCATAAATTGTATCTATTGAGTAACACTTACTCTTGAGAACGCCTGCCCATGGCCAATTGCATTGATGATCAGAACAAAAAAGAGGCATAGCATACTCTAAGATGTGAGATATTTTTTTTGTCGTTATACATGAATGTACATTGTTCATTTTCAGAAAAATGCCACCAAAAAGAAAAATATACGTTTCGACGTGTCTTCCGAAGCCATACTTTCAAAAGAATCTAGCTCCGGGACGGCTGGCTAATGTGAATTTATGATATTTTTACATATAAAAAAATCTAAAAAAAAAAAGTTAAATAACTTTTTCTCTGTCAGTGACTTTATCGAATCTAAGTTGGTTAAGTTTCTATGAAACAGTATTTTTGATTTATAGCTTTATTTTTTTCTCATTTTCTAATAATACGGAATGATCATTTATATTTATATTTTTTGTTGATTTGTTCTCGTAATATTTAGTTTTGAAATTAACCCACATGTTTATCGTTTGACAAATTTGACATTTACTTCGACAAGGTCAGCTCTGGTAAAAAAAAATTGAAGTCGAGAAATGATCTCGTATAAAAAACAAGAATGATAATGAATTAACCTTTTCGAGATATTTCTAGTTACAAAAGTATATATATATATTATGCTTGTATTATCTAGATAAAATTGTTGAAAATGTTGCTACTCCACTCCACTGTGACAAGTTCCGAATAGCCCTAACGAATATTACAAAGGCAAATGTCTTTCTGTGTTAGTTACCATTGCGATAAAAAAAAAAACTGAAAAAATCTTGATGAAAATTTAAATGATTATAGTATGTCTTTCGACGACGGATATAAGCTACTTTTTTGTTCTTTATAATAATAAGTCGATAAGTAATTGAAACTGGCCAGTTAGTGTAAGCGTTATGACGGCTTCACACTATCGTCTAACAGTCCAACTGTTCGTCCAACCTTCCAAGTGTACAGATATAGTTCGTGCATGTTTGACAATGTTGGATGGTTTTGGCGCACGAACGCTCCAAAGGCGATAAATCGTACTCAGATCAAAGGAGTTGGCCAACTCACACGAACATACTCTCCATAGTGTATGAGGTTGGAACGTATCAATATGTACGTAACATATTGACATGTGTGGAGAGTCGTTTTGATCAATCGTGAGTTGGGAGACTGGGAGCCATGCTGGACTGTTGGACGATAGTCTGGTGTCGCCATTAGCGTACGCAGATTATGTAAACCTAATTGCTTAATCTGTGACCCTGCTGTGCTATAAAAAGCGCGAAACTTATTTAAAAAAAAACTAATATGACACTTCCGAATTGACCACGCGAATGAAGCCGCAAGTAAAAGTTAGTCCCATGTAATTAAATAAATGAATAACAGTCGTCGAAACGTATTTATACGTAAAATTATTTTCTCTTAACGACTAGAAATTAATGTCAAACTTGTCTATCGATCTAATACTACAGCTTGCACTGCAGGTTTGTTATTTTTACAGATTTTTTTCGAATATTTTTTGGCTAAACTTTAGAGGTTCTTTCATAGTTATAGTATATTACTTATATTAACGTTACATTTGGTATATTAATTTAGACACTGACTCCTTAGGGTTGTCATAGTGTAATGTGAAAATAAGACTTTTATAACTTCCAATACTCCAAATTAAGTGATTAACACACGATCTCTTTAGTAACTGTGTTACTATTATTTTATAAGCTCTTTCTTGGTGATACACAAACTTATTTTTATTACAGAGTAAAAATGAAAATAAAAAGATATACGAATATAGTTTTAGTTTTTTTTAATACTTTTTGACTTAGCAATGCAAAAAAATATGCAAGGATTTGAAGACAAAAACCATTGTTGACACCAACTGACTTTCGATGGTTAGTCTTAACAGCCCAGTAATATCGCTAGCTGCATTACTGCTTAAACTGGAACACAGTAATGTTTACACACTACTGCTTGTCGGCAGAATATCTGATACAGCTGTGGTGGTGTGATTTGTAAGCTTTAAATTAGGTTATGACAATCTTTCGCCTAACTATACATTAACATTATAACCCTGAAACTATGAAGACTACTTTTACATAATGAATTTGGTAGTAGGAATAAAAATCAGAAGCAGTTTTAAAACAACGCATGATTTTATTGCCGTATCTAATTAAATACACAATTATAATAAACTATACCTACTCAACTACACATTTCAATTAACAAAACTCGTAATAAAGCCGTTAGTCGAAAAGCTACAAAATTAAAATTGTGTATCAATTGATGGACAAAACGTTCTCGACGCATCTTAGAACCGAAGCATCAAAAATCGACTTAATTTTTAATTTTATAATAGTTATAGCTTAATTAATGGTAGGTACAAGATAAATAGACATTACTACGTGCTATTATAGCTATTTTTAGAATTATGCATAGTCTTAAAGAAAAAGGACACAAACAATGCTTATAACGTAAAAAATTATTAATGTTCGGCATTTTTGTTCCAGAAACACATATAGGCGAATATTTATTAGTCGTATAATATAATTGGGTTACGTAAGGGCAAAAATATAACAGGAAAATTGAGAGAATAGTAGTAATTCTATACATATAACAATATTTAAATATCTGTTTGAATTGTCAAATGTTTGGGAATCTTATATTTCGGTTATGAACAACTCTTATGCATAAAGGCATAATGGTGCCAATAACAAGACAAGTCGATATAAGAGACCCTTAATTTTGTATCGAATTTAAGGTATTACAAATGCCTAAGGATTTGACTAGCAGATTTACATAAAGGTATAATTTCTAAGTTATGTTATGAAAAATGTTTTACATGACGCTGACTATGAATGATTAATAATAATTACTTTGTACAAAAAAAAATATATAAATAATTATAATGATTTTATAATAAAACTAAATATTAACTTACACAAAGTGTCATATTGGCAGTTTTTAAAGAGTGAATATATGGCAACGTGAATTTGATTTCTAAAATATTTTTGGTCCAAATACAATTTTATAGTATCCTATCTACTTACGCGTTCACAAATTGTATATAAAGAAATACATACACCATTTTAATACTGATGTTATATAATATAAAATAATAATTAGTAGACAACTAAGCGGGGACTATGTTAAAACTAGTACTTAAATAGTATGGCAGTATATAACTGGGTTTGCAGAGCATTGTATTATGTACTTGCGAGATTCCGCATGTCACCACACACTATTCGAGTCCTTACGTACGTTACTGTCTATTCGATGGGCAGTTATAAGTACCTACAAGTACAATTAGCAAGCTCGCAGCCATATAACACGTTCCCACCGCACTCTGCAGTCACACTCATTCATACACTTCACTCTAACTTCGCCGGTAAACTCGTTACTTACCAGGCGCTCATAAATGCTAGTGCGTACAAATTCAATTAGTTCATCGTCATCGAAGAACAGTCACTTCAAAGACCGGTGCTTGTGCACTCGGGTTATATCATAAGAATTTCATATTAGATTCTTGCGACAGTGTTAGATTATTCGTTCCTGTTGTGTCGTGCAGTTCCGCATCGTTCAGCAGGCCGGGACTTCGGGGCATTTGATAGAGCTGATCGGTTTGTGCGCGAGTTCGCATCTCGAATCTTCTACAACTTCATTACCGAAAACGCAGTACACGCCGCGTTGTTTACTCACTTCTTCACCCTGGTAAACAAAATAAATTTTATTAAATTTACAGATATTATAAATGCGGCGTTAAATACCTAAACGTATGCTCGCGCACGAGCGTCCAAATTACGCGCCGTAATTTACAAAAAAAATTAAACCTATCTATAGGGCATTAAATAATAAATAAATAAATAAATATCGTAGGACTAAACACACAGCGCCATCTGGCCCCAAACTAAGCAGAGCTTGTGTGATGGAAGTCAGATAACTGATAGAATACATAAATACTTTTTTTTTTTGTAAATACATACTTATAATACATACAGAACACCCAGACACAGAACAAACATTTGTTTATTCACAAAATGTTTGCCCTGAGTGGGAATCGAACCCACGCCCTACAGCTCTCAAGGCAGATATACTACCAATGAGCTAACGGGGCTGTCAAGTCATTAAAAGTCAGCTTATGCTGGGAAAGGGTAACGGACGGAAACGAATGTAGTGATATCTTGTTTTTTTTTTCAATAAAATTAAAAGCAACAACACCACGTTCTTTGGATCAGTACCAAGTATTTCGAAACCTATTGTTGTAACTGACCGGCATATGGCAGGGTTTGGAGCAAGTCTTCCACGGGCCGGTCCACCAACGCGTGCGTGGTGCGGGGTGCGGGGCGTGAGATACGGGGCGCGGGTGTGGGGCGGAGCGCATGGGGTGCGAGGCGCGCGCGGGGTACGAGGCGCGCGCGGGGCACGCCGGCTTTTGGCAGCGCTGCCGCAGAGCCTCCGGTGGCGGCGGTTCGCTGCTGTAGCACTGCGACTGTTCCACTACACCTGTATAACAATTATAAACGATCAGTTAAAAGTTAGTGTAAACACCAAACAGCCAGTATGAGTTTTGGCAGGAACGCGGAAAAGTCATTCCGCCAGATTGTATTTTTTATCAAAACTTGTGTTTTGTCCAGTGTTATAAAAAAATTGGTTGATTGTACCGTACGTATCTGGTCGTCTTCATCTCACACCGGTTGTAAACTTACGTTTGTGTTGGTCGACACATTCGAGCTGGCGACTCATGTACCCGGCGCCGCAGGAGACGGAGCAGGCGGACCACTCGGACAGGCGGTAGTTGTAAGGCCGCAGCCGCGCCGCATCCACCGTGTACTGGTACGTCACACCCGGGTTCCGGTGCTTGCTGCCGTGGTATAGCCGTTGCTGGAAACAACATTTTTTTAAATTTGTCAGTGACAACATTTTTTTTATATATTATATTTATTTTTACAAATTTATAAACGGAATATAATCGCCCACAAAATACTATAAATAAATTTTGTGTAAGAGTTTACCTCGAAATTAAAAACTTACATAAACTTTAATGTCTTCAGCGATCGGTCCCGGTATCCGAACCTTCTCCCAGTCGCGATCTCGTTCATAGATCGCCTGTGTTCCGGCCACGAAATATTCCGTAAATGTAGTATTTCTGCAATCATACAAAATTTAAATCATAAATAACTACTTACTTCTCAGAATTATCTATAATGTCAACTGAATCATCATCATTTTCATAACAATCCCCGTGCTACTTCATAATAATTGTTTGTTAATACTTATTTATTCAGCTACAAATATAGTATTCTTACCGTGCCCCAGTAAGATACATTTTCCTCGATCTCGCGCTGCCAATGGAGATGTAGTTTCCGGGACTAACTTTCTCTTGAATTTTCACGTTTCTAGATCCAGCTGGTATCACGGCAACCTGTCCGATACAAATTTGGGTAATTTACGAGAATTAAGTTAACTTAAAAATATAATACGGCGTAATGGGTACATTTCATTCGTATACTGGTATTTAAAAAAAAACACTACCTACATTTCACATAGCGCCATCTAACCAGAAATTGAAAAAAACGTGTTCTCCATGGTCATAATATGGCTTGTGGTTAATTGTAGTGAAACTAGATTATTTTTATCTAGCCTAGCCTATGTTGAATGACATCAATAGCTCTTTACTTACTTCGTCCAAGCCTGATTGCTTAGTGGTATCCTTGCTGTAGCTCCCGAGTACAGTCTTACAAGCTGATCCGTCGCCGCCGCAAACACCACAAGCATCCTCTTTAATACTGGATCCGACAACCCAGTCGCAGCCCACTTGGTAGCATACACCTGACAAAAAAATAATAAAAAGTGACCTGCCGTATATAAACTACGAAATGCATTCTACAGATTTCAAAAGTAATACCTACAATCTAAGCCTACAATACTCGTATGATAAGCGAAAATTATATACCTAACCAAGGAGTTTTCACCCATATTTAAGAAATCTGACTCGACCTTGCTTTGCTTTATGTGACTTTGACTGTGAATTAGACTTATTTAAGTAGGTATAGTGTTTTAACCACACCTCATCTAATTATAGGAGGTGGTAAACACACCTTGTTGGAATGGGAATTGACTTGACTTCGGCTTGGACAAAAGAGGATAATCCCCACACCAACTCTCACCACGAAAAAATAGATACCTTTGTGTGTTTTAACACACAAAGTGTCCAATTCCGCCTGATAGGCACTGTTTGTTCAATTACTAAGGGATTAACATGTTCTATAATCCTTTAGAAAGTTCATAGAAATTAGTATAAGTACTATTCCATTTATTTCTACTTTAATAAGGTTTAATTGTCGGTAACCTATGCTTAAAATGCCTGCCATATTTTTACGTGTAACATTTCACGTCGATCGATTAAATGTGAGCATCGTTTACGATTTATATGTCCGAACTACAAGTGGTTACTATACCAACCATATAGAACACTCACCAGCTATACACATATCCCTAGATCCTAGGGTCTGCTTGCACGGAGTACCATCGGAGACAAAACCGCCCGCCATTTCCAAGTCGGTGTCTTTAGCCACACACAGGAGATCGCAAGGCTTATCTGCGTAAAAGAACAAAGTTATGTATATATAGTTATAAAAAAAAAATCAGCAGTCTTTATCTTAATGTGTATTTCTTTCTTACTATGACAAGTTAGTGGTTCTTGCCCTCAATGATTGTATTCCGACTCTTCGATGACACATTCTTGTTCGCAAAACGTATTTGCGTAAAAGTATGCAACTACAGGGGTTATAAATAAATAACAGTCATTATATTGCGTTATCTTATGCCCTAATGAATAGTTTTTCTTATTACTTAGCAATAATAATATATCATCTTCCGTTGGTTCGTTCACTGTAGATACGTACCAAAACAACCCAACAAGCAATACAAAGTAAAGTAAAATTTTTAGATATATACATTGCAGGAAAGTAATGTACGTATTCTATGTCACTCAGACCTAAATACAAAATCGATTGACACTGAACATTGGATAAGTTAGGTTACAGAGGAATACATAACTACAGCTAAAAATAACCCTTCCTTTTAACTTTGCCGTAGTTGGGCACCGACCACTATGAGGATGCGAAACTCTTCCAGGTCTGACTGTGGTGTTTTAATATTAATGATTCACACGCAAATTAAGCTTGTCTAGATTTTGGACCTTAACCAAAAGATGATTGATACGTTATACCTACACATTTTAAAATTGAGAGCAATCTTGTTTGTACTAATTTCATCTGAATCCTTTTAAGTTAGCCTGTTTCATCCTAGATTGCGATAACTATTATTGTACATCAGATAGTGTATGGTCTAATGAAAGCCTGAATAAAAAAGGCCAGTATACAAACCTTGGTCGAAATACGGTATCCACTCCATGATAGTTTCGTTGTTGTAAGACATGTTGTTATGTTTGGAGCATTGTATCTCCCTGAAAGTTGGCGTGTTGATAGGGCACGGATCTATGTTGCACACCTTATATCTGTAAATGGGAACAATTTTAAAAATAATAATCTCAAAGCATTTCTTTAGATTATACTAGGTAGATCGCTAGTGATCTTTGCAGGAGGTCAACTAGGTAGGTCGTTTGCGTAATTACAGAGCTATTGAGGCTAAAGATCAAATGTCTCAAAATAATGAGCACCAAACCAGCGATATCCTAGACTTTGGTTTGTGACTCAAAGTTCTAGATACCGCTGCAATGGTCATGGACAGTTGGACAGGCGTTATCTCTTACCATCAACAACACTTAATTAATTTCAGTTTCTTTTTACATAGGTTTTATTTGCGGCTTTAAAGTTTTTTTATTGCAGTCCCGGGACTCTCGACTTGAACTCTACACGAACGATGTGTTCTGACTACTTAGTATTGACAGAAGTCGTGTTTGTACATACGCAATAGTGTTTGCGCAGCGTCTAAGGTACCTAGAAAATAAATTCGCCGGGTGTGCTAACGAGACCATTGAAAAGTGTAAACGAAGTATAAACGATCAAATTACTCCGAATCAGAATCAGCCCTTAGTTTTCATAGACTGTCCCACTGCTGGGCACGGGTCTCTTTTTATTGTGAGAAATAGCCATAGTTCACCAAGCTGGCCAAGTGCAAGTTGGCAGTTTTCACATATGTAATATATTTAAGAACTTTATTTTAAGAACTTTCGGGCATGTAGGTTTCCTTACGATGTTTTCCTTTACTGTTTGAAGTCACATTACTTACAAAAGAAAGAGGTGTGTGCCGTGGGGTTCAAACCCAGAGCCTCTAGTATCGAAGCCAGACGGTCTCCCAACTAAGCTACCGAAACTACTCTACCTAAATTCAGTGACCTACTTATTTAATTTTAATAAATTAAATAAGTACCTGGAATTTGTAGTATCCATTTTATACGTAGTATTAATGGTGAGTGCAATGACCCCTCAGCTTGGTATACCCCAAGTTAACAAATCTGCATAACCATCTTTGTTTTAACACTTACCGGCTCCTGTCTCCGATGCAGTAAGCGCCGTTGTTGTTGGGCGCAGGGTCGTTGCATTCGCGAGACTGTGTGGAAACGCCGGCGCCACAAGTTCGCGAGCACTCGCTCCATTCGCTCCACTCGCTCCAGCCACCGTCGATGGGCGCCGGCGATGCTTGCCGTTGAACGCATGTCTGGTTCTGGCACCACTACACCAAACATATACCGGGATATGAGCTTATGGTGGTTATTGTATAAATCACGTTACTGTACCTACTCATAATTATGAATAACTTTAAGTATGGACACAACGCTGAAATAAGGAAAAAACCAACAGTTCCATGCATTTAGTCTGGGGTTAACTTCTATGGAACAGCTGATCATTTCACGAATTCCTAGTAAAATTGATTATAATGATGATTGTAATTACCTTCTTTCTTTCAGCTTGGTAGGTGCACCCCAAGTTTAAAATCTTGTGTACAATAACAGATCTATCTCACCGTTGACGAGGAAGCGATAGACTTTTTTATGTTTGACAGGCTAGGTGTTCGACCATATCTCACTTGATGTTAAGTAATAGTGTGGTCAATCAAGGTGGTGAATCAAGCTTTGCCTGGAATGTCAATTGACTCCCGAGTAAGGTCATGTGACCACAACCATTGTAATATGGTAACATGGCAGAAATGTCTGTTTTCTCACCATATTGTCGCCGCAAGTTGTCCCGGGCGCTGCAGGACGCAGCATAGTCTTACACTTGTCTTCTACCAGGCACCAGAGATGCTCGCACAGTTCTGATGGTTTGGCACAAACAACTGCCTCAGCGCCGAACTGTAGGTGGCATTGCGATGCCGCATCGTACATTACACCTGGGAAATTAAATTGTTATCGTGAGATTTTAAATGTTGGCTACATTTAGAGGCAAAAGAAAAAGTTTCGAAAAAGTTTTTCATAGAGAAAGTTTTCATTACTAACTCAATAGGTAGAATAATTACATCCTATGAGATACAGAGCAAACTCTACAGTACCTATACCATAAAAAGTGCTTCTGAAACTTACCAGCAGGTACTTCAGGGTAGGCATACTCGTCTTGCGATGGTCGATCACTCAAACATTCTCCTAACCCAGCGCTGTAATAACAAAATTATAAATTACTAACATAGTAGGTCTTCAGGTACTGACGTCATAACTGCTATGGCATTTTCAATAGTAACGATTACTTAATTTATGCAGCAACTGACATCGCAATCGTTTCCATACTAAGGTTATCTGGAAGAGATCGCTTTAAGCGATAAGGCCGCCAATTGTTACACTTTTATAAATCTCTTTCTGTTATTAATTTTTTTTTTATGGTGTGAACAATAAAGAGTTATGAGTTTATCTTATTTCATATTGTCGCATTTACTTGAAGGTGCAAAATATGTATTGTGAACCGATTTTGAGTAGATTTTAAAGATGTCTGAATTTTAGAAATATCAGTTTGTATTTTTGCCTGTTTAGAGATAACATAGTAAAAACATCTGAATGTTAAAGCAATAGGTAAGGATAAGCTCTTTATTTGTAAAAAAAGTTTGACACGCATGAATTTTCGTAACCGCTACAATTTTGCTCCGCTAAATGGAACCTTTTGTGCTCAAAACGTTAGAATGTAGGATCTTAACACAAACATTCGATCATTTGCAACATTACAGTTGTTACTGTATCTTTTTCCTACGCCTTTGAATACCTACTACGAATAAGTTGTTGTAATAAACTAGACAAATAAGTATCTACAGCATCGCCTACTCGAATTCCCCGCAAAGTACTGTACAAATAAAATTTACCCAAATATAGCCACAATCATCTTGTTTATGATGATTATTTTATAACAACATGATATACAAGTTCGAGTTTTTGGAAGCTATATAAAATTGTTGATTAATCACAGTGCGCCAGATTTGATTAATTTTCTGACAACCAATAAATAAATCCGGTATTAGAATAAGATAGCGAATTGTATGTAACATTTATGTGTGCGTAGGTTTTCTGCTTTCAATTTTATTGAGATAATAAAACATTTTATGTGCATTGCCCGTGAAACCGAGACACAATTGATTAACTTTCTTTTATGTTAATGTTTAATTGCAGATTAGATTAAAGATTTTCTTTAGATTATTGTAAAGAAAGTCCAATAAAACTCTATCAATAAAAGTGCGATTGGACGTGTCTCATTAAGCGCTTAAGTTAATACATCCATATTCAATTCACAATTATTAATACAAGGAGAGCTAAAAGCTTTTTGTAATTCGGCCTAAATGAACGAGATGTGAATTTCGAGAAATAATATTAACAGTTTGAGCTCACTTAGTATGCTTATATGTCGAGTATCGAATATCTAACTGGTTTCAGGAGCAAGTAACTGACTCGCTCTGAATTGCAGTGTTGCAAGTTTCAATATTATTTAACAATAAATCTATTTCAAAACGTTGTGTAGCAAATACCAAGGTGAGACGTTAATTAAGCACTTAAGTGACTTCCAAAACGCGATCCCAATCGAAATGATCTGATTTTGTAATCGTAAATCGGTCTGTCAATCTCTATCGGTCAATTAGTAGTACCAATAGCCATTATGATCAATTCCAAGTAACTACAAGGAAAATTATCTGATACGATTAAAGTCTATCAAAGACTTGCCCCTACCGATTGTAGGTTGTTGTCAAGTATTTAAATACCTGAACTAGAACTTGTATATTAACATACTACCTATTATTTTTGTTGCGTGATTGTTGACTCTTGTTTAATTTTATCGGTAACTTCAACCACCGTATGTGGCCGAATCTATGGCAAGAATTTTCGATAAGTACCACAAACATTAAAAAAAAAGCTTAGCTAAATCGGTCCAGAGTCCAGACGATTTAGTTTTTTTTTAAACATACTACAAGCCTTTCGATAATGGGTCTTTAAAGCTTTATAATTATAGAACATTTTCAACCGAAATACAGTAATATGCATTGGATAAACTCACTCCAAGAAATTGGTCACGTCTCGCTTGCTGCACCTAGACCAAGCCACCTGGACGGTGTCAGCCTCGAAGATCGGCGTCATGATGTGAAGTGTAGCGCCTTCCCTTCGGTGGCAGCCGATTTTCTCGGTATCATGGTATAATCCAAAACTGAAACAAAAGCGGTTTATTTATATAACGTTCTAAAAAGATTGGATACCTAACTTAGATCAAAAGAGCGAGTAACTTACAAAGTACATATACTTAAAATGTTTATGTCTTTTTAAGTAATTCACAACTTGCTAACTGCAATACACCATAACCAGTAGAAAATATGCCAAAAACATACTTTATATGAAACGGCTTCAATTCCGTGTTTTGTATTTATTTTCTTTCATACAAGAGCAAAACCATTTGACTTTGGAACTGCGTGCTCAAGCAAGAAGAAATAAACGTTTATTTATAGCCAGTTTTTTAAATAAAATTTAAAAAATCATAAGTAGGTATCTTAGTAATTTTTAGACAAAAGTGGTGTTAATTTGGTACTTGTATATCAGAGGTTTGATATCAATAACGCTGTATTTATTGTATAAATGTCCAATACCTACGAATAATACGATCAATAAAACATAATGTAATTAACTCTAATAATACAAACTTTTGTATAATATATTTTTATTACAATGTTCGTGATACGAAGACATTACTGATAACAATGAGTCTCATTAAACATCGTTTACCAATTGAATGCCAACTACATGGACCCAAATTGTTATTTAGCATCTTTTACGATAGGTCATCCGTCAATCATAGTTCATGCGAGTGTGTTTATTTTAATGATAATGACATTTATTGGCGCTATGTTATAGCGCGCTGTCATTACACTTAATTTTTTTTCAGACGCCAAAGCAAGAAAACAAACCGCCTGCCCTGGTAATTCATTTGATTGTAGGTCTGCTTTAGGAACTGTATAGGGTGTAGGTTCGATACCAACACAGGATAAATATATGTTTAGTCCGTGTCCGAAGAAATGAGTAATAAATTATTCTTTCGCTAATTTTAAATTTAAAAGAACAATGTTTTTTTTTATGTTTTACAAAACAAAGAATGTTAGCTAGCAATAACCCTGTAATTATTTTTGTGTATGTCAGTATGTTTGTATGTTTCCGCCTACAGCCTAAACTGCTCAAACGTGATCGATAAATCAATTGTTGATATTATTTCTAGTTGTGTAGCATTTAGTGCGCAAGTCGCTGACAACTATAATATTATACTCGAGCCATAAAACTTTGGCCGTGTTACACTTAAATCAATGATATATGTGTACTACATAGGTAGGTACTAAGTAGATGGCGTGATTTAAACACCCAATTCGTGCAGTAAAAATACTGCAGAGCAGTGTTGTTCAATACTTCACAAAAAATATAGATTCATTTAGTTAACAAATTAAGAATTTCCTAACATTGAACAATACAATTATTTTGCTTTTATTTTATTATTAAAAAAATTCTAGATTACAGAAATGTCACGAACAACAGTCATTTATAGAACAATTAGGTAAGTAGATTTGTTGGCCATTCTATTCATTTCTAGGTACATCGAATTCTTTAATTTAGATAAATATATTTTTACTTAATTAGTTAGTTCATTGCTGAACATCAGCATTTTGTTTTGAACGAAACTTGGTCTTTCCCTCTAAAAATATATAACGACTACCTACCATTTTCGATGCAATCCAATATAGAGGCCGACCTACCTACACATCGTCGTAAGCAATTTATTTTTTTATTATAAACTTCAAAGCCAGTCTTCTCTCTAATTTGCGGGGCGCATGGCGCTCCGTTTTAAATTTATATCGTAATATACCTCTTCAAAGAATAAAATGTTTATTAATGGGGATTTATAGTGATCGGTAGAATGTTACACGTTATCAAATCGGGTTAAATTAGCATATTTTTAATGATCATAAATGCAGAAACTGACAAGAAAATCACAATATTTATGAATATTGAACCACTAAATATATCCACTACATATGAAACAAAAGTCACATGTTATAAGTAGATACACTATTAAACATATTTTTTTATCTCACAGTGACATTATGTACAGCGAACAGTAATAAATGTATATTATCTATGTTATTTACCTAATAATTTTAAATACACACGTATAATTTGTCTACATTAAAACCATTTTATTTATTTACCGTTTTCATATAAAATGGAATGCATTGATTTAAGCGAGTGCAATAAAATCAGCATAGCATTTAATGTTTATTCAATTTTTTATCGCATACGGCGCCTGGTATCACCTACAAGCTGTTCATTTTGTGAACAAGGTTCCTTATTCTTTGTTTAAGATAATGATACGAGAAAAAACAAGTAAGTAATGTGTGGATAGCGACGTCAATGCTCTATGTGAGTGCATCGTTCGCTACAAATGATGCATTGATGCATTCACTCCTAGCGAAGGTCAATGGCTGTGTACCACTTACTTACATAATCCGCGTTTAGTACTACGACCACTTATATTTTTATTTTTAAATTAATTTGCAAGTAGATACAAGCTACTGTGGATATAGTAATTTTGAGAATATTTTGAGAATCAAGCAGTAGTCGTTAGTCAAATAATGACAATATTTTAAAAAAAGCAGTCTCCATTCACTCGCGCTGGAACTGCTGTCCCACTTTCCCTACACCATACACTTCTGCATCGCTTATGTCAATCGATATGCAATGCAAGCCCCTAAACGCCTAAGTATACTCTTTGGTTTCACTATCTATGGCAATCGGATTAACTCAAAGTTAGTAATTTAGTTTTAACAAAAGTCGGTGTAAGTCTCGGTCACAAAAAGACATGTTTTGCTCAACATGTAAGGTATTTGACTACACTTGTGCGCACCATTTGACACTACAATATTATAAAAACACTTAAAAAGTTAACAACTCAAAAAATAATTGGAAATTGATACACGATTTTTCACGTTCTTGCTAAAATTCGACTATTGATATTGATATGTCAGTGTTGCGATTTGGCAATTTGCGTATTAACTGATAAGACAGCTTCACCCACTCTTCAAGTATCGAGAGTATTTTTTATTAATAAAAGGCTTGACGATATTGGAATTGGCAAAGGAGAAACCACATTTTGACAAAAATTCTACCAGTAGGAACAATGATCGTGACTATTTTGTATGTGAAATTAACATTAGGTTATAAGTATATCCAAAACATATCCAGTAACATAAACTAACGCAACGTTCTCGTTCCTGCTGCAACAAAATATTATTAGCGTTTCATAATTTTCTATCTCGAAAGCAACGTCCTTGCGGTAATCTCGGCTTGGGAGCATGACTCAGTACCGATAACCGAAGCGCTAGGCAACCGTTGCCAAATAAAACTCGCACTTACTACCTAAATAATACAAACAGTATTACACATAGGTAGTTCGTGTTGAAAATATTGTTCGAGAGCTTTTAGCGGGCTATTGATGATGCATAAGGTTAATACATTGTTTGGTCTGTTAAAGCGATATTGTGGATTAAAACAGCGAGGTTTGTAGGAAATGCAGTACGCTAGGTCAAGAAAAATCAACTTTTTACCTGTCTCCCAATGCACATTTTTTTTTCTGACATTTTCAATATTCTAGTTTGTTATTTTTACGTGCGTTACTGTGTTATGTTTTATAGTGTATAAGCGAGTGTACCGCATCGTATAAACTATGACCAGCTGAGATGATCGTGGCGATCTAATGAGCGTGTTGCAATGTTTAAATAACCTATTTATCTCAGATCGATACTTGCATTGCGCCGCCGTCGATGCTGCCGAGTTACCTAATAACTAATAACATATTTATTAGAAAATTATTCACTAGAATACCTTCAAAGTTATTAGCCAGATATTAGGCCGAGGAGATGTGATAAAATTAATCATTTTAAAATTTATAATCGTGCGTTAAATTATGAAAGTTATAGCGAGTCTATTAAATGTTTATTAGGTTTTCAACATTGATTTTGTATTGCTGATGCGGTTTATTAAGATTATAAGTAATGATCTAACTGTAAATCTCGCATGCGACTCGACTGTTATCAATTGTTTATGATGTTGTAAAACACTGTGACGCATTATCGTGAATTTGTAAAGGACGTAGGTACGATGTCCTTTTATTTTTATCGCGTGTTATCCACTCAAATGTGAATTATGTAATGTTTTGGTTCAATGACATAATGTATTAATCAGTCTGAGAAACGTATTTTTGCACTATTGGCGGTATCTAACCAGAACGGTACATTAAATCAATGATAAATCTTTACGACGTATTGGCATGTTGCCACAAAATTGATACCGTACACGAGTGAAAAAAGTTTTATTGTGAAAGGATTTTGGGTATAGTTGATAACCCAATATGCTTTTCAGTAAAAGCTTCTTGGTACTTTTGTGAGATATAGTTTATGGGATGGATTTACTACAGCGATATGTGGTACTAGATGTACATATGTAGACACTTCCTAAAATAATAATTAGACCACACATAGCTTACGTCTCCAGTCTTTTCAATGAAAAGAGTATCATCAAGTTTTAAATATTTTTAACTTGATAGTGTCTAAAGGCTAAATAGGAGATTTGGTTTTATTATTAAATTTGATACCAGCGATAACTAGCTTGTTGCTATGTTGCTTAGCTTGCGTAAAAATCTGATTTACTTATTTGCCTAAATATATCTAACGAATCAATGTATTAATATCTAGGTAAAAATGTATCATCTTCATGCTAATCAGTCTATCATCCACTCCTAGACGCAACTAACAAGACACGCCCCGTTCATACCGATTTTCGGCTTTCCGCTATCAGCCACTGCCAGCCGTCTTACGTATATCGTCACTCCATTGAATCTCAGGGCGTTTTACTCTGCGTTTCGTGGTCTCCACTCGAATAAAGAATACGTCTACCCCAGCGCCAAAAGTACTTTAGCTTTAAGCTATTGCTTAGGACATTCTATAGGCACCTAGTTTAGTCACGAGAATATTACGTTCACATAAATTAAGTACAAGAGTCCTTACTAAAAGTGTTCTGTACATTTTTGCACTTTTATGTATAAAACGAAGCAGTCATTCAGTTCTCTATTACCTACACTTTTTCAACACCGATAGCCTTAAGAGCTTTGCTATCTGCTATTACTTTGTCGTCGTGTTACCGTTTGCCGCTGCCGTGTAGTGGCGATTTGTGGCGGCAGACAGTAATAATTCTTTTGACAGGTGTCACTTACTTATGGCCCAGCTCGTGAGTAATAGTGTGTGCCAACATGATGCCGTTGTCTTCATTGACAGAGCAGCTGCGATCTGGCTTGCACATCCCTGCTACGTGCGCCACACCTAGAGTGCTGAAATTAAAAATAAATGTTGTAAATCTGTCTTTCGAAATATCTATTTATTATTGTGATTAATGCGAACATTTCTGTGTTCCCGCTTTAGAATGCGAAATGGCGGAACAATTTAGTATTAAAGTAGCTTATTGAGTAAGTAATTTTGAACATTACATTTTTTAATATTTTTTTTATGCCCCAGGTGGCAATCAATCTGACGGGTTGCCTGTTGTTAAGCAATCACCGTCACCTATAGATATCTGCAATACCGGGGGCACTACAAATACGTTGCCGACCTTTTAAGATTCTATTAACATGCCTTTTAAAGAACCCAATGTTGTAACTCCGCGGGAATACGGAAGAAGGAAGATCATTTGCAAGTGTTTACATTACTTTGTCTTTTATTTTTTAAACTTTTGCTTCTTGATCGCATTATGTTTACCACCGGGACTAAATCACGCACAGAATTCTATTAATTAGTTTAATTTACCCGGTGGTAAACATAATTACATTGTTTGGAAACATTTCTGCAAAGACGGTCAATCGTTTCATTTAGATTAAGGTTTATCAGAATGTCTAGACGGATGCACTACGCTGCATACAGATAAGGGAAGTGTGAATGGAAAATTATATAGTTGTTTTCATTCATTAACGTGCAGTCACGTAATTAATTAGTCACTTGTGATAAATCTCATTTAATCAGATGTTTGTTACATGAGAACTTGTACATTTGTTACAATTACGACGGCACATATCAGTCGAGAGTGGTACAGATTAGTGGTACTGGTCTAATTATAGTGAATTAGTCTTAGACAGGTTTATGATAAATAGCAGCGTAATGTAGTTTCACTCGGTATCCCACGAGAAGCGTATAATTTTCCGGGAAGAAATTTGTTTTAATACCGCATATAAGAATTTGTTAGTTATGTTTATACTAAGAAATTCAAGTAATACCTTGCAACATTTTATCAAATTTAATTACAAGACGAAATGATATAAGTACTAATATTTATTTTAGTTTCCATAAAAACTTATTTTTAGGTGATATGATAAATTTATCGTTAAACACTCGATATACATAATGTTTTTGTTGTCAATGAATTTAATCCTATCCTATTCTAAATATATTTACTTATTATTGATTCAGATTTGTGTTCAACAAACAATTCAGAAACTTTTGCAACATTTTGCGTGCGTAGTTACGTAGCTGGGAGTGGCTGGTGTAATTAAAGCCGGTCGACAACCGCGTAGACGCAAGCCGCTTGGATAGTGTAAATTATAGACTAGAAGATTGAGTTATTTTCATATGCTGGTATCAGAACACTGCGTTCTATATTCCTACTTCACTTTATATAAAAAAACGGTTTATTTATCCAATAAAAACGAACATCTGGATTTAAAATGTAATAAGGCCATTATCTCTGGCTCTTAGCAATTTTAGTTTACTTTTCATACCCAATAAAATGGGACTGTCATATTTCTATTAAACTATTGTTTATTATATTAAAAAAAAAATACCAATTCACTTCATTGATAAACTCAGGTTAGTTTGCCCCCCCACACAACACAAGGTGAAAAGGTGCCCATTAGCCTGACCATATTACCGCGGTGGATGGCAATGGACATGGACAACCTTTGCACCAGGTACAGGTCAGTGCGAAGTCACTACCGTCATCGTAATGACATCGCAACTGCAAATATAATTTTTTAAATGTTTTTGGTTATTTTTAAAATGGATCATATATTCAAGAACTTTGTAAAAGTAGAAACATACGTTTATAAATGAGAATTATTGACTCGATTAAATCAACTATCCCACTGAAACTCTATTTATTTTTTAGGAATTCGTACGATAGAAGTGGGTTTGGGAATGTGAGACATAAAAAAATCGAAGTATGGCACGTACGAACTTTAGTAACCGCCATATTTTTCATCCGCTAAATGTAAGCTTATCTGACACAGCTTTAGGCTGATGATTGACTGTAGTAACAAATGTGCTCGAAACGTTAAGATTAAATGTGTAAGCTGTTTCTATTTGAATCGAATCCGTTGCGATGATACAGCGTGAAAAAATATTACAGTGACTAATGAAAAATAGCGAACGTTAAACGTGACGATATAATCCAATATATACATCAACGATAGTACTCAGATACGTATTTATAAAATGAATGAACAGTGTCGTATACAGTAATCAAGGATTGCGTCTCTAGCGGCCTTGTCATAGCGTAAAAGTCGACAGGAACGCCAATATTTTCGTCAACAATCTCGTGTTAACCACGCCACGTTTTAAAACTCGCCAGCGTACTCATTCGTAATAAAAAATGATCACCGTACTATGACTAAGATTTTTATTTAAATAGTGAATAGAAAATTTTGATTTTTCTCACTACTCACGATTCTGGGGCGCACGGGAATAGTTCTCTAATAATACCGACACTCGGCTACCAGTGACTCAGTCAATACGGAAACCGAAGAAAAGCGTTATAAATTCCAACTAATGAATTTAATACCCTCACACTCAAAGAAACGTATTCGTGTTTAAGTAAATTTATAAACCAGGAAAGGCGAGGCTTTGCGTTAACGTTTTTTAAATTATTCTTTCCTCTCCTCAGAAGCCGGAGTAAGTAACATTTGGCAACTTATTAACTACACAATATTTTTTTACTTTAAACACAATAGAGTGAGTTAGTTTGATATTAATGCGTGAACATTGAAATCGGTTATGTGAATCAAGGTACTGAGTCATTATTTGACATGTTGTACGGGTGCTTGGCATACCCCGAGTTGTGTGCTATGTACAATGTGTTGTTTAAGAAAAACGTGAATAGATACTTTCTAGGCAAGCGTGATCCATTTTCGACCACATCGTTTCATTAGGCGAGATCGTGGCCAAGCGCATGCTAAGTTGGTTGAAAAAAAATGTTGCAATTTTATTAAACAGGTCGTGTTCCAACACTTTACACTTCAAATAAATTTTTACATATTCTGCAGTCTTGTAGTGTCTTGTGTCTTCGAGTCGAGAATGACTCGGTATCTTCTAGGCAGGCATGCTTCATCGTTGATCGCTTCTTTATTTAGCATCAGATGAGATGGTGGTTAATAAAAAGCGTTTTTATTTAAAATAAAGTTTTACGCTTAAATTTTACGCATTGATCGAAGAGCGGCACAGCGCGTTGATGTCTTTCATAGGCAACGTTTGCGTATAGCGTTTATACGTATAGGGTTGTAAACTTGGGGTGTACTAAGCCGAAAGGGAGTCACCGCATTTATCTTTATTAATAACTTTACTTTGATAATTGATTGATTTAGGCGTTACTTTGCGGAAGTTAATTTTGAGTGTTTTTAATTTTGAATTATATTTAAAAAGAGAGAGAATTTAGAGATATTTAAAAAAAACTATCTGAAACATTACTTAACTAGCGACCCGCCCCGGCTTCGCACGCGTACAATGTAGACACTAATGTTGTGCATACGCACGTATTATACCTAAATATAAACCTTCCTCTTGAATCACTCTGTCTATTGATGGAAACCGTATTAAAACCCGTTGCGTAGTTTAAAAGATTTAAGCGTGCAGACGGTGGGAAACTATTTTGTTTCATATTATGTAGTTGGAGATTCTAAAACTAAAATTAGACATAAAAAAGACAATAATAAGAATAATAAAAATATAGTATAAAATTTTTAAAGAATTGTCATCTCGTTTGGTCGACGCCACACGTGAACAAAACGCTGGCCTTTATTTTGCTCAGCGTTTGAGTATTGCCATACAACGCGGCAATGGGGCCAGCGTTTTGGGAACTATTCCCATTGATAGCGGTCTTTTAGAGTAGTTATTATTTTAAGTTATTTTATTTTAGGTCAATTCTTGTGTGTTTATTATATCTGAGTTTAAATTATATATGACAGCTATCAAATTCTATAGGTTACTTTTATCCGTATAAAAGTTGTTCAGAAATTATAACCTTGTATTTTCCTGTTACCTATCTAATTACTTTCAACTGATCCGTAATATAGATATTGTCTTTGTTAATTAAAACTTCAAGTATTTTAATAATGTATTTATGAGTGTAGATGTAAAAGATTGAGCAACTAATTCCAGTTTCGAGTTTCTGGTTGTAATGAGAAGGAAGGTAGGCACAACATGTTTATTTTAACAAATTCTTTCAAGTTCATTAAGTAGCCTCACGCCGTGCTTTCCATAAGTAATTCTAATTAAACATGCTAATTGAACACTGCGATGGTGACTCGAAACTCTGAAAAGCTCTCAGTGGACCGCAGGCGGCTCGTTCAAACGATCAGGGAAAGTCACTTTGTGAATACAGATAAACATTTTTAAACAGTTTCACAATACCGATTTTGGTTAATAATTGCGTGGAATTGGGACGGCCGTGACACTCGGTACTTTGCGAAGAGTCGAATACACCATACCTTTAAATAAACCTTTTTATTCGTCACACGCATCTGGATGCTATATGTTTAAATGGATGACCAGTACACGCACGAAACACGACTTCAAATATTTTTCTCGTGACATCGTACAAGTAAGTGATTGAGTACAGGCCGAGTAGCCAGCCTTAGTGTCCGAGTTAATATGCTGTCCGAACGCCTCGGACATAACTTGACGGTTATTGTTAAAAATATAGAATAAACTACCACTTACAATTTAAAGTGTCATCTGAACCGCAGTAGCGCTCAGAAAAAAATGCCACTCACGATTTCTCATTCGAACACTGGCCGGACCGTCTGATCGGCGATCGTTTGAGACCATTTGTCAAGCTACGCTACGAGCGCTACATATAAGTGTGTATTTTAATTTTAAGTGTATTGTAAATACTAGGTTATAAATTATGAACAACTTTTACTATATTTTTATTGTTATCTTTTTTTTTAGGTTTTAATTTTATGTCAAAATTTAGTTTAAGATATCTCTACATAGTATAAAATACCACCATCTGTACGCTTAGATTTTTTAAACTACACAACGGATTTTAATGCGGTTTCCATCAATAGATAGGATTATATGTATAATAAATGCATATGCATCATATAAGTATTTACATTGCATCCGTGCGAAGATGAAGCGGGTCGCTAGTTGTAAATAAAAGCTAATCTTTAGCTTGTATTTTATGCTTTTCATTGGTATTCCTAAGGTTGCTTAGAAGAAATCACTTTTAGCCATAAGGCCAGAATTGTTTTTTTTTCTATTACAGCTCTGTTGGCTCTTTAGTAGTATATTTACTTTAAGAGCTGTAGAGCGTGGGTTCAATTCCCACTCAGGACAGACATTTTGTGGTATAAACAAATGTTTATTTTGTGTCTGGAGTTTAAACTCTGTATATTAATAAAAAGAAACTATCAATTACTTGCCTTCTTTAGTTCAAGCTTTGCTTAGTTTGGGGTCAGATGGCGTTGTGTGCAACGTCTACGATATCAATTAATTCATTAATTAATTTTGATTGTATTACATTTATATTGTATAACCTTTGTTAACAATAAAGAGTATGTATCTATCCTTATATATTGATATTCCGAGTACGTAGAGAACTATGTCAGTCAAATACAAAGAAATAATTGAAATCAATGCACGCCCAATATAACGTGCGTGTCAGAAGATTAGAGCACTACCAATGTAAGATAAGCGCTCGCCAGTGAGACTGATTGGCGTCGGTCTCTCGCGCCGGGCAGCATTGGCCATTGCCGTGCGATACATCGGTGATTATTAACGCTATTTGTCCGTACATCCATTCACCTTTTCAACTCCATTATTCTATGATAAACACATCTTCAATCGCGCAACATGTCACATACTACAGAAGTTGCCAAATATTCTTCTAATATTTTTATGGAGTCGTTTTATCAGAACGATTTCTATGGTCCGGTAATTACGATATTTAAATAACGCGTGTTGATTTTGTAACCTGTGTGTGATGCTGATGAGGCCGATACAAGGTCAACGATAGGTCAAAACCTTTAAATACCTACGCGAATACGTAATACTAAATTTGTGATGAAGAATTCTCGATTAGAAGTCGGTCAAGTGTAAGATCCGGCCGAATGAGACCGGTCCGGAGCTCAAGGAACTGTTTAAGCAGCGGGCGGTAGTAGCGATCTTGGTGCCGTATAATGCTCATAGTTTACATATTGATGATTGCAGCTTATATGCGTTTCAATGCATAATGCATGCGTTCGTCCGATACGGCCGCCCGCGGGCCCGCTTCGACACCGTTTCTGAAGCCCTCATTGTCTTTTGATTGCCGCCTTCCGAGAACATTCGACTACTCGTTTGTACCGTTTACCGAATGCAGCCTTCCTCATTGCATTCATTACGCACAGGTTTTTAACCACACGAACTACACAAAGTTATTGTGCTGAATAACACGAATCTTATCAGCTCTGATCTCATTCGCACGGCATCAGTAATTTTATGGTACATTGCCGCGGGGATCAATTCAAATTTTTCAGCTTTTTTAAAATTTGATTCGAATTCCATTAGCGTTACGTAAGGGCTTGAGTCCCATTTCAAGGTGTTCCATTTTCAATCCCGCTATTGCTTAACATCGAATGAGCTGTGGTCAAACGCATAGCCATATAGGAAAATGTGTACATGACTAAATGCATGTAGATACCCCTGAAAGTAGGTAGTTACGTTTAACTTTATCTCAAAATATCTAGATAATGATTTGACGTAAACGACGAAAAAACTGCATCGTTACATAAACATTTGCATGGTAACTTTTTGATTTGTTTGTTCTGGAAACGTTCAGTATCTGGGAGAGATAAAACTGAATGGAGATTTGATTTTGGCAACTCATTGAGACAGCGATCGGAGAGAGATATTTCTACCGTTTCTAATTGACACCAATCGTTTAACGTCTCGCCTGGAAAACTAGACTAACTACACAACTCTAGACGAGATTGATGGTGAAATTAGTGTAAAAAATTATCAGATTCCTAACACACATGTTGCAGGAAGTGGCGTAACAGTGTCTGCTTATCTTTACAGTAATCAGGTCTGCGGGCCACCAACCCGTTTAACGTTTTGTTGAAACTAAAATATTTGAGCTGCATCAGGTAATTCAGCGCTTAATCGGACATAAATACTTCAACGTGCATCTGTGTAATATTTGAAATCTGCAGATTAAAACTGTTCTGATTCTGAATTTCTGACTTATATTAATGGGTTGAGTACGAATAAATTTCATGATATTTTATGGCAATGCTGTTGAATTTAGCAAATTTTGTTTCATCTGATCGTTTTGATAGCCATCGTGGTCTTTCATCATTTCTCAGGTTTAAATCTGCGCCTTGTAAGCGAGTGGGTTGTGCAACGGACAAAAACTTCACATGTCCAAAAAAAATGTTTCTTATAATTATATAACGCTATATGGCTATAGGCTTTTGTTAAAATAATGAATGTTCAATTTCTGCACACCCAAAATCCTTGGCCTTAATGTCGGTTCGTTTGATGTGACCAGCCGCTCGGACATCGCCGTTAGCGATTCGCAAATATTCGCAAAAAACCGATAATGCTGTAAATAGTAACTTTCCGACGTACCACGATTTTGGCAATATCCCACTTATTAACAATTGTAAACTCAGTGAATGATCGCCTCAATTCCGTTTTAAGATTGCCTTTGGAAGCTGTCATCTTCCGGCACTTCATTGCAAAGAATCCATTAACATATCAATTAATATCATTTAACTTTAATTCCTGTCTTCAACTACAATTAAAAAAGCTTAAAATAATTTATGTGCATTTGTAATAAATTGATTTCATCAAGGATTTTGTAATTGACCCGGAAAAGTCATGACCCTTCTGTTAAACGGTGTGAAAAATATAAATCTGGTAAGCAGAAAACGATGATGTTAATAGTACGAGTAGCGTTATCTGCTTTATCGCACTTCGTAACGGTACATTGCACCTTGCAAGTGCTACCAGAGATAACACTCGGTGTGGATATTGCGTAAGGTATTTATTTACATTAGGTTCGGGTTACGATCAGACATCGCGGGGCCTACTGAGAACTGTCGAGCGCTCGGCGGATCATCGTCAAAGTAAACTTCTAAACTAAATACCACGCAGACTAAACACGACGATATTACGACACTAGTGTTCACAGCAACGGAGCGAATGTACTTATACTAGACTAAACAATTAAAAATAAGTTTCTTTTGCATCTTCAATAAGTTATAAAATTAACGTTACTCTAAAACATTATCTAATTTCAAAATATATTTTATCAATCGTAGTAGATGTAAGCGCAATGAAAGAATGTGAGGAATCTATGTTTTTCTAACTGGCTGACGTCACAGATTTCGTGAATGACGTGAACCAGTGCAAATTGGCTGCGAAACGATCAAGAGCGCCAACACACCTATCTCCAGGTGTAGCAGATCAAGTCTGAAAGTGTTCTATTTCTGCGGCGGTTACTCATCGTGATTCTGTTTACTTTGCTAACAGACGCCTGTGCTCCTGCCATTGACCTTGTCTCAGATCAGTGCTCAGTAAAAATATATAGAAATGCTAATGCTCTGTTTGCAGTCATCGAGGGTTTCTGGTGAGATGCGCGAGGCGAGCGACTTGTTACTAAGATCATGTTGCCGCTGATTTAAAAAGCGATCAATTTAAGCGTTCACGGAGCTTTGTTATACAATATCCTTTTTCAAGGCTTGCCGATGACTTAATTTTGAAGATCGTTTTATTACAGGCTATTACGTATTCCGCCCAACCTTTAAATTTTAAAGTCAAAATCCCATAAATATCACAATGGAACAGCAAAAAACCACAGTTAATTTGCTAAAGCCACCCGCAGATGACGAACTTTTATACTAAAATAGCTATGTTCATATATACGTGACCTAATGTTGGGCTGAATATGCCTTAAAAGACTGATACGACTTGAAGATATTAAACTCAGTTAAAATATTAATAAAATTAAGAATTGTTCGTACCTACAAGGGCTGTTGTGTTGGCTGCAAATATCTTGCCTTGTTACTAGAATTGCAACGTCGTGATGATGAGGATTATCATCGTCTTCTGGATTTAAGTTTTGTTGCCACTTGCAGAAAGATGTGAGAGTGGTATCTGCATTTGTTGAGACTTCTAAATCACGAGCGGCTTCAATTTCTTCTACCAGGATTATCTTGACTACCACTACCTTAATATAGTTGCCGATGGATGGATCCATATATAAAGACGATACCTAAACAAAAGGAAAAGTTTAGCAATCGTTACGTCCCGAAAATATTAGTAATTATAATATCCAAGCATTTACCATGTTCATAATAGTGAGTAAATAAGTTTCCAAGTTTCCTTGATTGTGGAATTCAGTCATAGACTTATCCGCTACCAAGAGTACTTCAACGTGTCTTGCTTTGCTGACAGAACGAGTCGAGCGTCTTGCTCCATCCCATTGAGATCGCTGGTTGAGGCGATTGTTTTGTGCATGCTGGTTATTCTGAAAGTATACAATCTCGTCAAGTAAGCAACTTTAATACAAAGAACTACAGATCATAGTTTTTTAAAAATATTTGTTTGCTTTACCTGGTTATTTCTAAGCATTTGTTGCTCTTGCAAATTCTTAGTCCTCCATTGATATGGTGGCTGTTTCGTTGCGCAATTTTTCCTTTTCGACCTCTTCCTTCTTCGTCTATTCCTGATTCGTGTTTGCCTGTCGTCATTGTTATAGTTATTTCTGAATCGATTTCTCCTTTTCTTTGCTTCGATGGATTGTTCCAAAGACTTGCTAGTTTCCACTGAGTTACTTTTGGAAGTAGAATGACGTCTTTCTTCCATGCGTAAGATTGCTTGTTGCCTTCTATATTCGATAGGGTTACGTCGCATGTTTTCTAGTCTCTTTTTCCTTCTTTCCAGAAATTCTCGTCTTCTGCGATCCGCATCCAAACGGCTTTTTCGACGGTCTATGTTTCGTTTAGAATTTTTATCGTTTTGATTTTTGGTTTGCTTTGATTGACGCTGGTCTTGTTTTTTGTTATGATTATTTAAGTTCTGTACATTTTCATTTTCTAATGCCCTCTTTATTCTGTGAAACGCTTCAACTTTATCAACTGCAGATCTTCTGAAAATAATATGTGGTCTTTTTTCTGCACCGTCTGTTGAGAGTTGGTTGGAGGGTTCGATCCAATATTCTCCCTGCTCTGTCCTTAGATGTCCCGCCTGTGGAAGTAAAGTAAATTGAGTATAAAATAGCTATAACGAAATACGGTAAACAGAATAACGGAAGATTCACTCAAGGAAGTTACAGAGCCTCGTCTAGAAATCCGAATCGTAAAGTTTGCATATTTGATTCAGTATATCAGCTAACCGTCGATCTGGTGTAGCCTCGTTAGTGCTGAGACATTGAGATGAATTTCCTGCCGATTCGATATGGCTAATTGGCAGAATACTATATCACTGTCAAACTTCGATTGATACACGCGTGAGATTTAGCACTGATTCATTATCTTGATGCTTTTGACCTTGAACAATAGTGCTTTGGATTTTCGGGACTACTAGACATAATATCCGACATCTAAACTTGATAAGCGGAATTTTTTACGATTAGGATATTACATCTACTATTTGTACTATGGGTTCATAATTATTTATATAATATTCTTCTAAGATCATCATAATATGGTTAGGTTGAACATTTGTCTCTATATAATGTGATTAGCTCCTTTTATACCGTGCTTAACTGCGGATTTGCAATTTATTTTCCTATAGATAGTACATTAAGATATAATTGTAGTTTGTTTATATCTATATTTTGCAATACTGAGCAGCTTGTCATCCATTGAGGCACAAACCGGTCGTACTTAGGTCCAGTAGGTCAACAAATCCTCGTGTTTGCTACTAACTCTTGACTACTCTGTGACCACTAGATAAATTGATTGATAACGGACCTGAGGCGGCTTTGCGCGAAATCTAATGGAAATTATTCCATCTGAACAGATATCTTGATCAAATTACCGACCGTGCACGTGATTACACAATGATTTATATAACATTTGATAAATGATAGCCATTGGTGGTAAGTAGAACTCGAATTTGTCCCGTTAGAGTATAAAACACTGAAAAATCTCTTCTCTCTAAATAGTATAAAACGAAGTCATTGTCCGCGTCTGTATATTTCTCCGATTGTTATTGATTTTGATACGATTTTCAATGTATTTTTTTTACCGTATTGTTTGTTTATGCAAAACATCATAATTAAACTTTTATAGAAGGATTTTTATTTTTATTCCTTTAAGAGAAACTATTGTTTTGTTGAACGCCAACATAAATGTTAGCCATGCGAAGCCGCAGCGGCTCACTAGTTATAATCAAACGAAACTGACTGCTACTAATATTAATTACGATTTATGAACACATGAATGAAGGAAGACATAAACTTTATATTATAATTCCTGCAGAAATCGACTTCGGCGGCAGATAAAACAAACACATTCAAACCAGGTGTATTCGCATGTAAACCATTGTTGCTAAGTACGTTCAGGTTCTTTTTTACCGGCCGTCTGTGTATCTAATTTGATATTAATATTTAATTTAAAAATAATAATGTTATAATGCGGTCGTAAATACTGGTCCATTCAACATGAAACAGGTATAGGGTTTTTTTGTGAGTAGAAACGGGTTTTTGGCCCATTATTATTTGTATAATAAGCATAGTTGAATTAGAATATCTATTACTTGTACAAAGAGCACCTACGGCTGTAATTACGTGTAGGCAAGGCAATAGCCTGCACCAGCGTCGCCCAGTCTGTATGTCGCCGGCCTTCAGCTGAGAAGGTCGTCCGCGAAAGCCGCAAGCGTACCTACTACGCAATTTAAGCAACCCATTAAATTAAATTGATTAATGATAATTTTAATTTAATAGCTCATTGCCCGCTGCGTCTCCGTGTATGAATAAAGTATGTTCCGTTTACTTATTCATTTTCACGCGTTTGTTTGTAGCTTATGTATGATCGATTAAATGATGTTAACATAGGATTAACACGAATTATGATTGACATATGAGGAATTGGTTACATCAATGGCTATTTGAAGTGATTTTAATTTGGTATTTAGTAAACTTACACAACATCTAATAGATGTAGTATATTACCTTGTGACAAGAAATATAATTGCAACAGAAAAGTGGGAGACGTTAGTACAAAGAATGATCATAGAAATATATGCTAGACATATTCGAAACTTCGTACGGGTGTCCCGTGAACCATTTGAATGTATTTGCTATTATTTAGTTAGTGCTTACAAGAAACTGACAAATCACACAATGACTCTCCGAATCCAAGCAGCTGAGAAAAAATCTAATCACACTCGTGTACTGTTTTTATAACACTTTCAATTTCATTAGAAGTTTGGCGATTGAATGTGCGTAGAAAGTGAAGGTGGAACACGGATGTGATCACTTGAACCCAGCTTCCCAAGTGGCATCAGCCCGAGTACTGGCGGTTCTATTGATCTCCCACACTACCAAGCCGCGCTTTGCAATTCTATATACTCTTTGATTGTATCTTTAATTAATTAGTTGCTTTAAGAGCCATTTTGGATGGACTTCGACTGTATAGCATCTTAATACTTTACGCCTGCACTCCTGTATTACAAGTTTGTTGTAACGTATTATTGTATACTTATTTAATTGATTATTTTACAAAACTTGTGTTTTTCTTTAAAAATTGCTGAAAGTAATATGGTGATACTTGACTTTTCGTATTCCTGCCAAAATTCCATTGAAGCCTGTAATAAACTCACCATTAAAAAAGTGTAAACTAATAATATATTGTTTTATTTTTATTCTAGTATAGTTCATTGGGCATGACCGGAATCGTCCATGACTTACTTTTTGTGACTTTGACTTAGAATTATTTTTATCCTGGTTTTACATCAAATACTTGAAAATTTCAAACACTTGACACTGGCAAATGCGTAAAGTGTGGTGTCAAAAGCGAAGAAGAAGCGAAGAAGGCAATAGCAGTATGAAATCTAAAATTAATTAATAGTTACCTACTTGTGATTATGGAACGAGGAATAAGCAAAACAAGGACACGTTTGTCCTTATTTTGGATTTAATTTGTATTGTACCAAAAACTATTGTTCATCATCAGAAAAGATCAACTAAAAAAAATATATCTAAACATTTACCAATATACCACCTACACAATTGATTTATCGCTGTTGGATTTATAAAAAACTTTGTTTAAATTCTATCAAAAATAAACTTATTCCTTTTGTTTTGCGGTATTGCATTTAAGCTCATCCAATCCAAGGTGTTGTTTATTTTCTTCGGATATTTTCAATTAAGCTTATTTCTACAAAAACTTTAGATAATCATAGGTAGGTGCATAACAAAACGCTATTTGGAAAAATGATTGGCATGGGATATGAATTTGAATGAAGATTAATGGATTCAATCGAGCTTGGATTTAAGTTTCTATTCCCGTAGTTTAATGATACTACTACCACTAAAGGTTACATGATACCTACATTGTATGAAATTATTCATATTACTCGTAATTATATGTATTTGTAGATAATGACCAAAGATTAGAAAAAAGGGCTGATACATAGTTGCGTAGAAAATGAATAAAATTCTATTAATTTTGGATGACAGCTAATGAGATAATAGTGGTAACTTTACTAGAAATTTCGATGACGTTTTGATAACAACACGAAAAGGTGAATGTTGCACCACTTTATAAACTTTCTCATAAACCTAAACTTTAAGAATGAAACATCAAAATTTTAGTACACCAAACATACACGTAAAAAAATGCGCAGACATCATTTTCCCCGTTCCCGCTAAAACTCCCACCATAGATTTATCAAATGACGAATATTTGAATAAATTGTTTTGTTACTTATAACAAAAGAATTAATTCCATTTAGCTGCGCCGTGGTGTATTCACAAAAAATATATTTGAACTTAATGAACTGCGTCCGCTATTATGTTGTAAAACAAGGAAAATGATGTAAAAAAATGTAGTTAAATGATCATTTGACGTAATTATTTTTATATTCTCCATCTGCAAAAAATATTAGAGGAAGCTCATCCAAGAAGTTAATCTTTTTTGGTTGGTCTATTTTTACTAAAGTAATTCGTATATTCAGTATAATTTACGTATGTTCTATTAACAATTTTCGTTTTAACAACAATTTAATGGGGTTTTATTATGGTTTGCTTGATTATATATCTAATCTTGCAGAATATTATATTTGGAAATAATGTAATGTCGCTACATATTATATATCACGTATCTTTTGCATAATTATGTTTATATAGATGAAGCTAAGGCAATCTAGCTGGGTGATTTGACTGCTGATACGGAGTTTCTGGGTTCAAATCCACAGCACGCGCTTTTGTGTTTTTAAGTTATGTGCGTATTGACGCATATCTGGTCATATTGAAGACGTTTGAAGTCTGCCAACACGGACTTGGTCAGCGTGTTGGCCTAAAATTCTTAAGACATGATACTTCTGAGGTCTGAAGAGGTACGCGCTCAGCCCTGGGAAAGTTTATAAAAACAGGACTGATCAGGACTTAGATGGATAAATAAACATTTAATCCTATACTAAATGTACTAAATGAAATTATGGAGGAAGCTGCTTAGTAGTGTTCCATTTGTAAGAAGATATTTCCAAATCTTCATGTTCAGTACTTTGGTGCTTTGTTTTTATTATGTGTATCTTACTATATACATAAAGTTAGTATGGTATAAAGTGTAAATTTATATACATGGTAAAAGAGCATTAAGCAATGAAAAGTTTGTTTGTTTTAAACCATAAATTTTTCGTTTATGGTTTTTACCGATGGAAGATCCATAGAATATATGTAAATATGAATAGTATAATCTAACTAGTCATAGTACGTCTCGCTAAACAGTGGAATTTGCTATCCGAGTGGATGTTCCTTGATAGATACAATCTGTGCCTACAAGTCGCGAGTGGATCGGCTTCTACTAAGCAAGCGTGCTATATCGTAGTAAGCATTAACCGGCGAGATGGCGGTCAAAGACAAGCCTAATTTTTAACCAATAATACAAAATTTACAATTACGACTCCATGACTCTCCTTAAACCAACTAAACGCACTGCTCTAATGAAACAGCGAGGTTTCAGGGTAAACGAAAATATCATATTAATGATATACACGTGATGTATACAATTTTTTAGATTTTTGTTGATTTTTTTAAAAACCGCTCGGTCGATTTCAATTACATTTATATGGGACCACCTCTAAAGTATAATCTACCATGAAAAACAAGAATCATCAAAATCGATTCATAATTATTGCGCAACAAACATAAAAAAAGTCGAATTGAGAACCTCCTCCTTTTATGAGTCTGTTAAAAAGGGCACGTGTGCAAGAAGAGTTAGTGACAAAAAGTATTATAACAGTATATCTATAAACGCCTACGTGAGGAACATGTAACTGATATTTACAATTATTCGCATCTATAGTTAGAAAAAAAAAATAGGGAGTAGAAAGGAGCGGACTATTAGACTTTATGTAAAAACCTCTGCATGTTCATGGTCCAGACTAGAGGCTAGACGATACGAAATAGTGTGAGATTAAGATTTATAAACATTAGCGTTATCTGTGTCATTCATAAATTAGTGAACGATGATCGATCACCAATGCCACCGTACTCGCAACTAATTAGTGCTTTATGTCACAACAAAAAATATAAAATGCTAAACAGGCTATACTGTCCGCCCACCTTAATAGGCTTTTTGTAACTTTTCCTTTACAGCAATGTTTGCAAAGTAACACGTTTCGGCACATCAAGGCCGTTTTGTTGTGAATTGGTGCGAATAATGAAACGTGTAAATATCTACAGATTCCTTAGTGACCGATTTTCTGCATTTTCTTTATAAGATTTATGAGTTTTGAATTCACTTTTAGTATATATGTGAAACTTTATTAGGTAGTAAATCATTTGAACGTTCTGTAAGTAAGTATCTATAAAAGCATTAAATTGTATTTTAATACAATTGTACTGCTGGATTTCAGGGCAGTACTTAAAAAGTTTGAAAGTATGTACTTATTTCTGCTCTTGTGCACTTTTATTTTTATTCTTATTCTAAGTGGGAGACGTCCGCTTGGGGTGTTTTGTGCATTTCCCCCTATCAGCATCTACCCAAGCCAATGCAGCTCCTTGAAGTACCGGAGCGAGGCTCTGGTCTGCTGGCATAGTAGCTCCAGAGAGATGAGTGGAATATTTAATGGACTGTGCACTTCTATATTGTATTCAGAAAAAATACCAATTTAAGACAATTATATACATGTACTGCGTATCTAGATGACATGATCCGAACACAATACGCACACACATTCACGGTTGACCGTTTTGCATAGGTTTTGTAACGATGATAGCTCAGTGCTTAGCACGGTCGGTTCACACGCTGAAGGGCGTGGGTTGAAGCCTTGAGCTACCGGTGAAGAAAAATATCATGAGGAAACTAGCATGATGGTAGGGTATTTTCTGGTACTCGACTGGTTAGCTAATACCTCAAGTTGAAGATCTGCCGCTAAGCACCTAAAGGTGTGTTCCGGCAGCCTCACTTGAGAGCCAGCTCTTTTCCAGTCTAGGTGTGCCATTTTCGACCACACCGTCACTAACACCATGTGAACTGTTATTAGTA
Organism: Biston betularia; assembly: GCA_905404145.2. Taxonomy (NCBI): domain Eukaryota; kingdom Metazoa; phylum Arthropoda; class Insecta; order Lepidoptera; family Geometridae; genus Biston; species Biston betularia. The sequence continues at coordinate 7,842,013 of FR989877.1, forward strand.
AAACACCAAGCTTGTCAACAATTAAAAAAAGGTACACTTCTTTGCGTTAAATATTTCTACGATCTCGTAACTATATATAATTCGTTATTTATATTTAATTGTAGTTTTATTTTGTCATAGGGTCGTGTGCCCTCATGGATAGGGTGGCACAATTCGGACTTACTCGTAAGTTGTAGTCATGTCGATATAAACAAGTTATCAAAACAGTAGGCGCGCCAGCAAACTTATTAGATAAATAAATAATATCGGGTCAATATAATTTGAATTTTTAGGAAGTGTGTCGAAAATCAATTATAGAAACATGAGTCAAACAAAGTGTGCCTTTTTCGTGTGATGCTAAATCAAGGTTTCTCTTTCCTCGTCAGTCGATCTTGAAAGGCTCTTTGTCGACATTACTGATTGCATTATAAGCAATCGCTTTCATATGAAAGTTAACCAATAAGATCAATATTTAAATAGTCGGGTTCGATAACTTAGCGACCGACGTCTCAGGCAGTCAGTTTACAATTTGTAGATATTACGAGTATATTAAGGATGACACGAAGTATAGGTAATATTGTAACTTTAAATAACTATTTATTAGTATAAGTTTAATGATGAATAATCTTTCGTGTGATCACCATCTCACCACCTAATGTTAAATGATGATGCGATCTACGATGGAGCACGCTTGTCTAAGAGATACTGATTCACTCTCGACTTGAAGACTCCCATATTGTATCTATCAGGGAACACCCACTCGGGTAACGTATTCCACGCTTTACCCGTTCAAACAATGAAAGTGGAATCTAATCGTTGCGTACGGGTTTTTGGTAAGTCAACCATGAAACGATATCTCTTTTTCGCTTCTTAGCTTTTGGCCGTCCGATAGAAAAATGGGCAGGAATTTATAATTTAGTGTAAATATATTTAGTAAATTCATTTTTTCTTAGATATATCTATTTATATGTATACGTACGTCAAAATAATACTAGCAATGTATATTTATAATGTAGTAAATTTTTAATTGATTAATTAAGTAATCAAACACGACTAAACGTCAAAACGTAGGTACGTATCAAAACTACGTGATGGATATTTCCCACGTACGCATAAAGCGTTCCGATTCCATATTTTTTTATCGCAAAGCGAGGTTGTCGAACTTATGTCGAATAAATCTCAGCTAGTATGTATATATTCTATCATACATATATATAGATATCTATATATCCATCTATCCATCCATCCATCCAAACTTTCACATCTATAATATTAGTATAATATGTAAATGTATATATCGGACCCTCAGAACGAAAGTGATCTAAGTCTTAAAAATCAATTTGTGAGTAATGAGAAAGAAAGTCTTTTTGAGTTAGGTCACATTCATTCTAAGGCTGCGATATATGTATTAGTGTAAGCAATACTGCAAAGAACACTGACTACGAAGTAAGTTATACTCGTATCAAACCCAAAATATCAGGCCTGCATCAGGTTAAACATAGATATTGTACCTGGAACTCATCAGCATTTTGTACCTATTATGTTTTATTCGTCGGCCTTGAAGGAAACAATCTTATGTGATTTATCTTACAATACGTTTATTTATATCTGACAATAAAATTAACGATCCACAGTTGTAGATATAAAAAAGTTTGGATTTCTATTTGTGATGGATTATTTTTGGTGGTTTTTGAATTCGTTTTATAATTCGCGTGAAATATTCAGATGAAGGGTTAAAAGAGCATGAAGGATAACCATCGAACATTAATTTTAACTGCCTGTGGTTTTGTATTATGAGGCATACTGATACTTTTGTGTTTTTGTGGTTTAAGGTTCTTTAATTATTTTTTGGTTAACACATCCTTACTTAATAATCCCAAGACATTTAGAATTATTAAATGGCATTATAATACACGTTTCGCTATAACTAATTAACCAGAAAAGAAAAATACAAAATTGTGTTCTTTTTAGATGCACGAAAACTGTAGAGTTCAGTTTAGTACTTTTAGTTTTTACAGTTTATCCATATATTGAAAATTTAAAATACTTCCAGTAAAAAAAGGGTTATGAAACAATAAGAGAAACATGATACAGAAAACAATTTCATCAATCCGTATTGCGTGCTTTAGAAGATTTAAACAAACACACTGGTAATGCGACTTCATTTCATACTATTTAAGATACTACAGTAAATCGAGTTGTAAGTCGAACCATTTTTTATCGTATTTATTGTCATACATACTAGATGTCGCTACTTTCTGTAGGTGTTCTCGACTATTTTGGCTTTACGAGCGCCACTTTGTTGCCATGTAGCGTCAAATCAATTTTCTTCGTGATTTTATTCCGTGTTAGTGATGTGTGATCCTGGGGGTACTTACAAGTCCATCGCATGCGGAAATGGCGACAGCAGAGGCGGACTGCCCCCGTACAGAGCCGGTGTAGTGGCAGCCTGTGGCTTCGGGCCGTGGCCTGTCGCGCGTGCGTCCGTTCGCTCGAAATCGCTCCACCACCATGCCGGGCGTGATGAACGTCACCGATGGCCTATTAAAAAAAACACATTCTGATTACAATACCGTCGGATTAGCTCTGTTTTTGTATATTTATTGCTGAGCGAGGGCCTCAATCTCAGAAAGGTAAGGCCATCATGCTAGCTGCGCTGAAATGCGGATTGGCAAATTTTATATAGGTATAGCTTCTACGACATTTACATTTTCAGTACAGATAATAATTAAATTAACGTACAAGTAGGTTTTCCTTTGATCACACTATGTTAAGAAGTGATGTGATTTCTATGGAGCACGTTCATCTAGAAGACACCTCTTTACTCTAGATTTATGTATAACTTATTTGTAACTCAAAATTCACTCATATACAAATCATTAGAGTAGACATACACACATTTATACATTTGAATACATCTTGTATTAAAAAAAGGAATAAATGGATAATAGGAATCATGTTATTTTAAAACGTATTTCTTCTCTAGTAGAAAATCATGGAGATTTTAATCGATATATATAGCTATATATATACATTCGTACGTACCTACTTACGACATTATATGAATTCTCGGTCGGAAGGCACACGCCTTATCTGACGAGGTCGTAGTTACTACCAAGAGTTTGCCCAAGATCCTGCGCGTTTGGGATTCCTGAGCGTAAACCAAATTATGAAAGTGCATCATAAATAAAATGAAACCTCCTTGGATATTTCCTACATCGTAGGTTGAGCATTTTTTTCATGTAAAAATAAAGAGACGAACGAAAGTCTTCGATTGGTAATAGATAATGTCTGATTATGACCACAACTGTTACAGTGGTAGGTACCCAAAACTTTGAGTAACAAAACAAATTCCAGGACGTTCGATCGTAAATGTCCATAGCCATGTAATTTGCATCTTGTTTCTTATCGAAATAAGATTTACTTTAGTACTTTTGTTAAATAAATCAGGTAGATATACGTTAATAAGCACTTACTAGCATCACAGTATCAATAACTAAGGTGCGAAATTGAATGGAGCATTGAATAGGTATAGAAATTGATTCAATGTTTCCCTTGAATCATAAACTGGTGGTTTATGGATATAAACAATTTCCTCCATACAAGATTCCAAAGGCCTAAAGCTTCTGAGAACCAATGTACGTTTTCTCGTTTCAATATCGGATGCTAAGAATCGTGGAGCACTAAAGAATGCAAGGCGATGGCAATAAATTCAAGTTGCGGCTTAAGCGCATATCGGCCAAGGAATCTGTCAACCACGGCGTCGACGACGACCATAAAAAGTAGATTTCGCTGGGACACGGTCAAGATTTATCGAATACGACCTTAGATACAGAACTCAGGAATAATGCGGAATGCAATGATATATCAAACGTAGCCAAAAATGGGGACTCCAGACACATTGCTACAATAACTTACCAAATAGAGTGTCAACGGTTAAATACCGTAAAATGCGGAACAAGTGCGAGTCGAACTTATCCACAGAGTTTTTCATACCGCTTCACTTTTTTATATCGAATTAGCGGCAAACAGTCAACTCATCTGATCCGCCTACTTACAACCTACAACATTAGGAATGATTTCGATGTTGCTAACCTAGGGATTTGGTTACAGGCGCCATATTTAAACGCTCCATGTTGTAAGTCTGCGGAAAGACCTTCGCAGGAATGACATTCCACATTTTGCAAGTGCGCGAAAGAATTTAGCGCCAAAACTATGTGTAGTATTTGAATTTTTAAAATGTGGCGGATGAAGTATTTGCTTAAAAACATAATGTAATACAGAGTAAAAAACTTTGAGATCCCTCTCTAAGCTAAGGAACCCACGTCTCCACGGAGGCTAAATTGGTACGTCACAATATCGTGTTTATCAAAACAGATTCAGTTTATTTCAGTAGTGTTCGTACACTTGATCATTCAAACGTCCACTCGGCCGTACGTTTAGCTTGAAACTTTTGTGCTTCATGTTTTGTCTGGGACTTTTTCTTAATTTTTTATTAGACTCATAATACATATCCTGTAAATGTTTCGGCTGGCTATATCTAGGATAAACAAACAGACAGCGTGGTCAATAATGGAATCCAGTGCGACACCTTTCCGGTACGGAACTCTAAAAACCTTTATTGGTATTTGTTCTTCGCATACTCAGGCGTTTATAACGCGGTCATCTCCTTTTTTATTCTATGAGGTAAACCAATGATCATAACTATTAAAGCTCGTTAGAGTGAGCCAGTTTGCTTGATCTATGAAATCATGTTGATTCGTTTCAGGGTCTGGTCTAAATTGTTATTAATCTAAAACGTACCGGGAAGTCAAATAAAATTATGAGTCCGATTTCAGTAATTTGTGTGAACAGTTTTTTTTCTTTTTTATATTTGACAGACTAGGAGTTTGACCACAGCTCAACTTTTGAGGCTGCCGGGACGCACCATTGGCAATAGATTTTTAACTAGTGCGCTAGCTAGCCAGCCGTACTATAAAATACCCTACTACTATGTTTTGGTTTTCTTTCGAAACTTTCCTTCACCGGAAAACAAGCTTATTTTTGAGGTTTGAACCGACACCTTTCGGAGTGTGAACCGACTGCGCTTACCACCACAGTGAGCTGTGTTCAAAGATCATCTATTGTTAAGCCTGGAATGAATCCGGCTCTCAAGTGAGGTATACAAAAATATTGCTCTTTTAATAGTGTTAAATAGATTGTAACATGACATCTCACGAAATTGATCTGGTCATAATAATTTTTAACAATGTCATCTATAAAACAATTACACTTATTAAGTGCACTCACTTCTTTGGTTTGAGGTTCTCTTCCAAATACTTAGAATTCGTTGCGATAAACCCTCTGCAAATGTTTTAAAGCTTTCGGAAAGTGTGTAGGTGTATAAGTTGACTATTAAATAGAATAAATACCCTTATCGAGTACATGGCTAAGTGGCGCCGTCGAGCCAACATTGTTGATATACGGTGTGTTGTTTTACGTGAATACTGGACGCTATCAGCCTTGGACAGGGCTGTCGATCGGCAGGCAAACAGTCCAAGTGGTGAAGCACTGAGCACACAGATAACGCTCAGTCACTCATTACGGCAATTAGCCGAGGTAAACATGCCCGGCCCAGATACGTGCCTTCTGCGAGACGTGCTGACTGTTTTTTTTAATAATTTCTTGGCAACTTGATACACAGTCCTTATGCCTAGACGTGCTGACATTAATACAGTGGTGCCAGGTCTATTTATAGAATTTACCCGAAAGTAACACTTTGTAAATAAATATTATAGGACATTTTATACATCTAATACTTGATACTTGCAAATTTTTTGAAATACATTTTTGACAGCCCTATCAGTTCATTGCGTGGGTTCGACTCCCAATTTCCCACCCAGTCAAACAAAATACAAACATGTTTGATTTTTCTATCACAATATGATAATTTCCACAGGGTTTTAAGCTTAGGGTGTACTTAGCCGAAAGAAGGTCATTATACTCATCATTGTGACATTGCACAACTCTGAAATAGTAAAAAAATTGCTGCTTTATGCATAAGGTAAGGGTGAACGTAGTTATTTTTATTGCATATCTAATTTCAGAATTGGATGTAAGTTGTTTATAACTATGAGTTCAATGACACCCTTCCGGATAAGTACACATTAACCTAATAACGTTGCAGTGTGAAGTTTACTAAGAAACACGAATGCTCTCAATAAACAAATAATTTAAAAAAATATTATAGCATACATGCAAATCTATATAGGCATTTAAAATTTCCACTATATTTTTTCCACTATACCTATATATATATTGGAAAAAATATATGGAACAGGAACCCTGAAAACAGTACCAACACTTCTTATTTGGGCAGTCGTGTAAAAATACCAAAATACCAAACTAGACAATATATTTTTCTATAAGGTAATTATAAGGTATTTTTTTCCAAATTCGCAAGTAAAAATCTTAATCAGGTATATTTTAATAATTTTATATTCTACGTAGTGGATATCAAAGAAAAGTTGTTTTGCAAGATGAAAGTTTATGATGATATTTGTTTATTGGTAAATGTAGACAATAACAGAAAAAATCATAAATGTCAGATACTTAATCAAACCAAAATGTAATTAAGAATTGATTGGTAATAATTCTCTCAGTTTCACACGGAATTCTCTGGTCGATTGCAATAAATAAAATGACTATTCAGTACGCGTTTAGAGTTGTTCTAGAATTCAAAAGCGACATCAAAAGCCGCTTTTACTTTTGCCATCCGTGCAAAATGTTATCTTGATGGAAATTTGCAGTCTTACAGCGGCACCTTACATTTGTGTAGGTAATTGTAAATTTAAAACATGAAATTAATTGAACAAGATCATTTACGGCAAAAGTTGAGATAGGAATTCAACTAGAGGTATTAAAACGATCGTAATTTTGAATGTTTATGTCAACTTGAATCCGGCAAAGCGTAATTAGAATTGCTAATTGTGGGCAATCATATTATTAATTCTAAACTATGAACCACAAATGGTACGACTTTTGATCTAGACATGTTTGTTTTGAAGTACGATTGAAGACTGTTTCCTCAGCATAGCATAAAACAAAGAACACGATAACGTTAAAAAAATAGCATAATACTGCAGCCATTTGGAGTTTTTTCAATAAAATTACATCCATATCACTTATGATGATAGATAGATAAAAACTCTTTTTTGTGCACACCAGAAATTGATAAATGTACAGAAAACATAAAAATCTTATAAGCTTGTGCCACAAATGGCGACCTTATAGCTAAAAGCGATGTCTTCCAGGCAACCAAGAATGGAAAACACGTTACTGATTAAGAACAGACGTGAGATGTTGTAAAACTATTCAGGTCTAAAAATTTAAAATAATACGTACGTGAAATATTTGTTATTCTTAGTGTACATTAAGATAACAAAATAAGAAAATAAAATATAGAATAAATAAAAGCCAACATCAGCAGAGAATAGTACAAAACATGTCTGCTCCAACTAACAGCTATTCCAACTCAGCATAACGATGATGTAAGGATTGACAGCCCTGTTGGTTCATTGGTAGTGTGTCTGCTTCGAGAGCTGAAGGGCGTGGGTTCGATTCCCACTCAGGACTAACATTTGTGTGACTAACATCGATGTTTGTTCTGTGTCTGGGTGTACTGTATGTATTATAAGTATGTATTTACAAAAAAAAAAAGTATTTAAGTATTCTATCAGTTATCTGTCTTCCATAACACAAGCTCTGCTTAGTTTGGGGTCAGATGGCGCTGTGTGTAATGTCCTGCGATATTTATTTATTTATTTATTCTAACTATACCCCATACATCTAAATTTGTTATGGCATTTAAGAGTTTAAGTGGAATAAACAACCCACATACATACATGAACCCTAAAAACATTACACTCCTTTTCTGGGCAGTCGTGTAATAAGTAGGTACCTACACAGAGATCACTTTAGACTGATGCCGAAAAAAACTAAATGTTCTCATCATTATCAATAACTTTTACTATAGGCACAACTCGAAACATAATTGTAAAAAAAAACAGATCTTCTACACAACTAAGTAATCAAGGTTCAACGTATTTTTTTATGCCCATAGTGAAACTTGTTTATAATGATGAGGACAATGACCTCACTTCTGCATACTACACCCCAATCGTGTAACCCTGTTTATGCAATTTTCCTTTCGTGTCCCAATTAAACTCAGAATGTAACTTGTAAATTTTCAAGTGACTATTTAAATAAAATTAACTGCTTTAGAATGATTATAAAGTGCATCATCTGAGATCTGGTTTATGCCAATTAGTGTGCCGATGTTTAATTATATTTAAGTAATTATGTTTTTAACGGTGTATGTTTTTTCCCGTTTGCTACGTATAGATAAGCATGTTAACACAATTTTTTTTACATACTTTAATTTTGGAAAATCATTTAGAAAAATTACGAGTAAAAACTCGCAACGTAAGCTGTTAGAATAGAAAACAACTTTATTACACACCAAAACACAACAACATGCAAATATGAAACATAAAAAAGAGATAAAGAATATAACAGAACAAAGTAATAAATAAATGGTGTATAACGGCGCTTCTCGGGAGTTTCCCCGAGAAATAGTGAGGAGAAAAATCGTGAACCGTATCTTATGAGTTTCTTATGAAGAGTGAGTGAGTTAGTTTTTTATATGTATATAGCCCAGCGGTTTCAGCTGTGCGTTGAATGATATAATATATTTCCATAAATATTGAATGTACCTACAACTCCAAAAACTCGAATTAAACTGTTCGGATTGTCATCGGGCGAACAGCTATGCAATTTACTGCCCGATTGGGTGTTCTCTGATAGTGCCTTCAAGTTGCGAATGAATCGATTTCTTCTAGGCAAGCGTACTCCATTGTAGACCGCATCTTTGCATAACATCAGGAAAGACGGTAAAACGCAAGCCGCTTTTTAAAAATCATTTCAAAAAAATTTAAAATATCAAATGGTCAATGTAACGAATGTCTAATTCTCCAACTGGAAAGGTTGTTTATTTATCGGTAATATTTTGGAGAGCATGTGAGAAGAATTGCAGAACTTGATTCCGTCTGACACGTTCTACTATCGAACGGGTAGATAGTCGCAGCTAAAGTGCCATTCGTTCATGGTGGACGTACGGACTAAACGCTTTGATTCCAATTTTTTCTTACGGGCAGAAAGGATGTGAAACTCCTTATTTCCCTTTAAATATAGGTACTAAGCGTGCACCACACTAAACCGCTTAGGCAGAACATAGGCAGATCTATTTTCAATAAAAAAAGAACTAGCTACGAAATCGATCAAATGTCATAACGCAGTCGACTTTAGTTATAGATTCGCATTTACAATACAGTAATGTGATGTGACTTTCACCAATTTTTGGTTTGATATTGAACCATTCAGGGCGCATTTTAAACACGATCAAAGCGAGCCGGTTGCACGTGACTCTTTTGTATTCGTACATACAATCATTGCAATACTCAAAAGAACAGAAAACGGGAGTTTCCTACGTTTCACGATTCAATTTCCGATTTAAAAGGCGCAATCGAATAAGGTTGCGTAACCTTTTAATCAAGATCCATCGCGATGTTTCTTTTTGTGTCGCCTCGCTTGTGTCCATGTTTCTTGCCAAAAAGGGCTAAAAAGCTAACGTAAAAGGCATTGTTCCAGGTCATTTTGCCGGCTCTCCCCGTGGTATCAGGTATCGCACCTTGATATACTACACAACTAAGTGTAAATTTCTCAAAGCCTTGTGGTTTTGGCACCCTGCCGTGCAAAACCTTTATTTTATTACTGCTCCTTCCGAGGTCCTTGCTCTTGTAGGTGTAAGTTACTCGGCTCTGTAACTGCCGATATTTTATTAAAGACACATTCCAACTTTAGTCAGTTTAAGACATTTTTTGCTTTCAATTTTTTCGCCAAATTGTATATTTTTCCCTTTATTTGGAGTATTTTTTATTCACGAAAATCTTTATTTATAATATTAATCTTTTAACTTAAATATTGAATACTTTTTTATTACGTTTTCCACTGTTCCGATGTAATTGAAATTTGATAATATAATTTAAGGCGTGGATAAATTTATTATAACTAAAACAATTTGAAGTGATAGCGGCCTTTTAGAGTAGTTATTATTTTAAGTTATTTTATTTTGTTTAATTGAATCTAAAACTTTGGTAGGTATTATATGTATAAATAAATAAAATAAAAAAAAAACTAAAAAAAAACAAAAATAAAATTGATATTTTTTGCAAACAGGTCCAATACACGGTAAGTATGCCTCAATCTATTTTATAATTTTCTAAACAAACATAAAAGTATCACTTTACTTAACAACGCAAAAAATATCAGCTAAACTGAAAACCTAAAAGTTGTTAGATACGTAAATTAGTCGATGCTTGCGATTTACCTTAAGTATATGGTACATGATTCGACATACTGAATAATGTGTACGCCACATATAAATTACGTATTATGCTTGAAACCTTCCATTTTTTTCGTTACTCATTCGTAATTTCTTATTTACTGCTAGGCTGAGACATTTATATCAAGCGTGCAAAAGTTCGCGCTCTATAAAAGTTTTCAGTTTCTGCGTTAGATCGCTGAACGAGTATAAATAAACAATTGAAAACCTTGAACAGAGCTTAGCCTTGGCCTTCCAGTTTATACATTTTTACATCACGATGAGTCGGGGTCTATTCTAAGCCGATATCGAGTAGAGTAAACTTCATACAGATATACGAGATAAAGATCGAATTTTTCTTATTGCTTGCAAATCCTATCACTGTTTATTTCAGTTGAATAAATTAAGTTCTTTATTGGCAAATTTTTTACATTTCTTAGCAACAGCAGTGTTTTCAATACGGCAAATATTTCGGTGATACGTTATGGGTGCGAGCGATCCCGTTAAAGGGTATCGTTGCGCAATCCTTGCAATATTCATCGTTCATTGTATTACAATAATTGCCGCATAAATATGTATGGATTGAACTCGCAATACCATACTTAAACTCTTTAAACTGTCAGGTTTTTGTCCCCTACCTATTAAAATGCATGAACCTGACGTCCTATGGACTACGAAAGAAATTCACAAGGCCACAGCCTTTCAACTTTTATATTTGGCAAAGGAACATAAACTGAGGTTAACTGGTGCCTATTTTCACCGTAAATGCGGAAAATGGTGTAAAAAATTCAGATTTGTTACTTAATCCAAATTTACTATGCACGTAAACACGTTTGTGAATAAGAACATAATATGTTATGTCATACGATATGCACAAAAAAATGATAGATACACGTTCAATTTGAGAATACTGAGATGTTTCAGAAAAGGCACGGATTCTACGTAGCGACATAGTAACTATTATACAAATATGATGATTATGGTAATGATGCGCTTATACAGGTCGAGTGCTTGTCGAGCTTCCGCGAAGAACACGAGAGCGCGTCGCGCTTCCGGGCGCGCGCTTTGATCGATTGCGACGTCGACAGTCGCCTATATCTCGTAGGCACGTGTAGTCTGGACATCATTATTTTAAAACTTTATCGCTCATCAACAAGCCAAAAAACAAGCTGATTTTATAGGTGTATGATAGTTAGTGAATAATTATAAAAGTGCTAACACATTTTCTGTTCTTATATTAACACCCATTTATCGTAAAGCAAATGTATATTGTAATAAATTATGCAAATAAGGTATTAGGGAGGTTTAAAGCTAAAGGTGTTATCGTTTTATTGCTTATTCGTATCCTAAATAAACACGATTTTACCTTAAAGATTTTATTGAAACTACAAAGAAACTGTTATAACATGTTACAAACAAATAAATCATTTATAATAAATCATACATACCTAAAGCATTGTATATAGCATATTTTAGTAAAGCTGTTACCAAATTACGATAAAACTCAACAAATAAGAACATAACAATATAATATAACAAAAGGAGCAAATTTATGTTTATGCGGGCTTTAACAGCGTTTGTCATTCGTAAATTTATCAGCGCTAAGCTTCGGTTGTAGGATTCTGATACTGCTTCCAGTTTAGGAACTCATTATATTACGCCAGATAAAGCTGTAAAGCCCGATTGGAAGATTGTTGCTGGTAAGTAAGCATTTATTCGCTAGCAACTGCAAGGTTCATAGGTATTATCATAAAGAGTGGGATTCTATCTTAGCTGCATTGATCATAAATAGAAGGCATTTCGCTGTTGCATTTATCTGATACTACCGTTAGTTTATTTTTGCTTGTAACTGTCGCAAAGAATGAGGGATGCCTAAGCACAAATCGAATAATTATTATCGAAGCTAATAAATACATTTTGATTTTGATTTCGAATTATACACATCATATTATTATTTTATGTACTACTAGTGCATAGGCGGGTCGGCCGACTTCACACGAATGCAATTTATATTTCAGCGTATTGATTACAAATCATTAAACTTAGAAAAAGAAATCTCTACTTAAACAAAACGCTTATTCTGTATGTATTTAAAAAAAAAAAGTATTTCTGTATTCTATCAGTTATCAGATTTCCATCACACAAGCTCTGCTTAGTTTGCGGCCAGATGGCGCTGTGTGTATAGTCCTATGATATTTATTTATTTTTATTTAATTAAGATGTACAAAATTTCCATAAATAAATATCTAAATGACAGTGGAAACTGTATCAAAATCCGTTTCCGTTGTTTAGAAGAAGTAAGTGGACATGCGGACAGATGCGAACAGCGACTATTTAGATTAATTTTATACTATTTAGAAAAGAAAAGAGAATAGAAGATATATAAGACAAACAAGGATAAGCCCAGCATTAAAAAAAAATCAGTTTTCTCACTGTTGTCATTTTTCATGATAAACTTATTTTTTTGTATTTTTTATGATAGAATGGACTAGCCCTTGACCACTATTTGCCTGATGGTAAATGGTAACGATACTCTTTTGCTCATGAAGTATCTACTTATTTACTTTTGTGTATTTTCTTTTGTTTTAGAAGGTACTTATTGTAATTTTTATAAAACAAATGTATATATATTTATTTAAAAGGTCTATGACCTTAATGTGGTTTAGCTTTATTTGAATTATTTTTTATTAAATACCCAACGAAGTAAAGTAGGTAAGTAAATAACTCTAAAATTGTCTAGTGCTTCTAAAATAAACCAAGCCGACTTTACTGCAAGTAAATAAATTTTTGATCGACGACCTCGGAAGCTTTTAGGATGCCCTGAATCACTCGCCGGAGCCATTTGCAAAATCGACATCGGTCAGTCGGCCGATCAGTTTTACTGGAAAAAAAGAACGGAAATAGAAGCCAGAATTTATTAACTCCAGTAAGTAGTGCGTGCTCGAACTAGGCGCGAAGCCAACGTCATGTCCGAAATTAATATCTTGTATCTAGCTCGGGTAATGGACGACGTAATTATAGTTCGTACTGACAATATCAAACTGAGAAGCGTAGACGGCTGTTAAGATGGTACTAAACGGGTAATATGTGGTATTATATGCACAAACACATTTTTTTTTGGCATCGCATGTTATACATTCTACCAATAGATCTATCTATTTTTTATATTGTCTCAAATCAAGTATACATTTTTTTAGTCACAGTCAAAGTCACTTACAAGTCCAAACCATTCCCCTAGTGGGTGATTTTAGTAGAAGCTTCTACGAAGTTTTTGAAACAACAAGAAAAAACCTGTTTTACTACATAATATTATATACCACACTTATGCGTATAATTTGACACTTTATAATTAAAACACCGCTATTCATTACCATAAATATTTGTTGATTTTTAATTTGCAAAAATAATATAATACTGCAACACAGCAACACGATTTCCCACGTTACCGCCAAAACTGACTATCTACATTTTAATCAGCATCTTTTATTCAAATTGAAACAGAAAATAAATGAAGCCTGTCAATGCTTGCATAAAGTTAACCTATCGGATAACATTTGATTTCGGTCATTCACTCGCGCCTCGAATGAACGAAAATTAAACATTCACAACTTCAATCGCTGTTATAGATAATTTATTATTAGAAAAAGTGTAGATACTGGAGCGCAGAATAAAGAGTTTTTAATTGTATAAACTCATAAATATAGATAAATACATACAATAACGTCTTTATACCGTAGGGACAGGTATTGGCTATATATTTACACTCGCTACGATCCTGGCACACAAGTCTCATAAAAATGACGCTAATGTTTACAGCTTTTAATCGTGCTGACACCGGCGACACCAAGTAATTACTCGAATCGCATAGAGGGCACAACGTACAACAGAGAGATGTACCAAGATTTATGTGCATATTCTGTGGAACGAACTCTCGAGTCTGTCACATTCGTTTCAAGGCTAGAGATTTTCTACTTTATTTGTGGCATTTTAACGTTTACAAATTTTAGTTATATAGCAACGTTATTGATATAATACTTGATTGTACTGTTTTTAACCGACGGAAACAGGGGTGTTATAAGTTTAACGTATCTATAACATTGTATCTCCCAACAGCTGAACCGATTTTGATTTAGTTTTCTTTTGTTTTAAAATGTGGTTTGATAGGGAGTTTTATTAGGTAAGATGCAAAAAAATTATGCTGTTAAATAAAAGTGTATAATTATATTTATACGCTTTTTTCTAGTTGATGTTCCATAGCTACTGGAATTAAATGAAATTAACCATTTTTAAAAACTTTGACAAAGTTTTTAAAAATGGTTAATTTCATTTAATTTTATTAATCAGACCAACACGGTAATCACAAATGAAATTAGAAAAGAGGGATTTTGATGAGGTCATCTGCCACGATTGCCCCGTCACTGTCGCAGGGACATGGAGCCAAGTCATGTATTTACACATTTTACATATTACTTTCATTTAGGGCTCGCTGGAACTCCAATTAACTATAGCCTAAAAACATCCTCGCAAAAAACCTGTCGGGTACATGTACGTACAAAAAGCGAAAGAGGCCTTTTGCACTTTTTTACCTTTGCAGGGAGAAGGGAATACACATTTTCACGTGGATGCCATATTTAATTTACATTTGGTCTATATTTGTCTATTAATGTACCTCGTTAAGCATTGTAGCATAAAGGTCTTAAATATGATGCTAAAAACAATTGAATTAAATTTTCGAATCTACCTATAAACCTATTTAACGACAATGACACCATCGTTTTAAGTCTGATACAATTAAATGGTGATTGATGGAGCACTTCTAAATTTTTTACAAAACTCCTTGAACCGCGTGGGTGTCAGTAAACAAAAACGACGTATACGATAAGTTCAATAGCATAAAATAAAAGAGAGAAAAAAACAATTGGAGATCGTGCCCGGTTACTAGCACGCCGTACTCAATGCAAACATCATCATCCTTCGTGTCCGAGTTTCATATAAATTGCAAACGAACTTGGCAGTAGTTTCTGTGATCTCAAACCAATAATCAAGCCATTAATCCCACATGCAAAGCTGCTTCGGGTAAACAGACCTAACATAAGTAATGTGCGATAACAATATATGACATTAGCAGTTTGCAAATGATAACGCCGCAGATGTGCCTCACGACGCGATAGTCGCAGCAAGTTCAAATATTTGAGAAGGTCGATCCGCGATAGGAAAAAAATAAACTATGTCAGTCGGGTAGGCAACACAGAGAGACACGCACGCTGCCTGTCAACGGCATATAGCTGGCACCGCGCGGCCCGATCGAATACTCACATCTAGGGTTATCACTATCTAATGTCATACCGTCAGAACTGTCGTAAAAATTAACTTACATTCTAAAACAACAAAGTTAGCGATCAATGCTCTCACAATTTTTAGTTTCATGACCCTGAACTTCATCGTTATCTCGAATACACGTGCCTTATCTCAGAATAGGAGAAACAGTATTATCATTTTGGTACAGTTGTTCAAGATTACATAATGATAGGCGATTACTTTTTTCTGCGTCTAGACTTTTTTCGATCAGTTGTAATAAAACATTTATTGCTAGCTATTCGAAGAGTTTTGTTTCAACTATCAATGATCAATCTCAAATTGCCTAAGGGTCAAATTGGGGCCAACCAACATAATTATTTTGCATTTGAACTCCGATGATACAAAAAGTATTGTAGTAGAATCGTAATTTCCAAGGCTAATGCTAACTACATAAATAATTGATTTTTGTTCTTTAAATAATTTATTTTTAGTTATGAAATTATACTTAATTCTATGTTACTAATATTGTATCGTAACTACAAAACTATTCAACAATATATAACAATTCAAAGGATAAAGTTCTGTTCAGTTTGAATGTTTGAATTTCAGGCTAATTTTATCTATTACATCTGACCAGGCTGGAACTGCACAATAATAGAAAGAAGAAGAAAAAATAAACAACGCCACTTGTTCATACAAAATTAACCGATGTCCTTTGAAGTTCTTTTGTTAGGTTACCAATAATGGAGACCATGCGTGTTGATGAATTACCTGGCATTACGCAATGAGTGGTGCTACATTACACGTAACTGGATGTTATCTTTTCATAAGTTTGAGCTAAGCGTGTCGATAGTAGCAACGTCACGCCACATTACTGTACAAACAATTGTGCTCGATTTATCATTTGTAGAACATACAAAGGCGTTTGTGTCTTTTAGTTTAAAGTATTCGCCCTTCAGTGACATAAATGAAAAATTCATTTCTAACGGTCGCGTTGAAGCGTGAATAAATATACTAATAATGTGTTATTAAATGTACAATTGTATTTCTATGGTATGGTATGGCTTCTTAGGGCGTGAGTTCAAATCCCAACAATAAGCTTTAATTGCCGCTCAAAGACAAAAATAATATAGAAACCATAAATTCATTCGTAAATTTCATTAAAAAGATGATGATGTATTTCGGTAGCCTTATTAAAAAAAATTCCAATAATAGCAACACCCTTAGCCTGATTTAAGCTCTTCAAAAAAGTGGATCACTAAAGAAAGACTTTAAAGCAAGCTTGGTCTAAAAATCAACTGTTCAATATTACATTGGCTTCTTTTAACAATGAAACTGTGTCAGAAATCCAATAAAATTACAACTTACATACAACGGTAAGGAACTCCTAAATTTTTACTGCCAAATACATAAAATACTCATGAAGTTGTGAGTCACCCATGAACCTTATCCATAGCAACGAAGGACATTGACTTTATAATATGGAGCAAGAACATTGTAGTCTGTTTACTTTACAGACAATCATTAGGAAGAAAACAAACTTTATGGTTTAG
The DNA here is from genome assembly GCA_905404145.2 of Biston betularia. Taxonomy (NCBI): domain Eukaryota; kingdom Metazoa; phylum Arthropoda; class Insecta; order Lepidoptera; family Geometridae; genus Biston; species Biston betularia. Next base: position 7,859,263 of record FR989877.1, read on the forward strand.
TCCTGGTGTCCTTTAAGCATTTAAGTATAAGCCCTCTAGAGTTAGAGACACGTAAGATTCAACGCAGTGCCCAGCACGATATGATGCGTCAGGCTCTGTGGACTTGTAAAATGCCATTGATGTCAACACTCGCTGCAACGTTGATCTGTCCCATAAATATAATACGCAGCAGTAAATCCTACACACAACTATCGACTAACATTAGCACCAACGACGGATTCAACGAGTAGAATAGGACCATTATAATTTAGGAAGGTAGTTATTAAAAAGTATTGTTCTATTCTGAACCCAGAGAATAAAACGGTATAAAGTTCGATATAAAGATGAAAATCTACCGCCAATCAAAAACAACGGCCTATCGGTGTGTTCTGGCTGCCTGACCATCTTCGACTACACTATCTTAACATCCGGTACGCTGTAGTCAAACATATAGCTTGTCAACCATAAAAAAATGTAATCACAACACAGAACTAAACGTCTTCCTAGTAAGGTAACACCTATTCATTTCATCGCAGCTTCATTGCACCATAACAGCGACACCCCTAACTTTGAGAAACTAAACAAACTCCTTGGCATCGCTGATTTTGCAGTCCATATTTCGAAGAATTGGATGGTTAATCTCTACAGCTCTGTTCGCTAACTGCAGTAGCCTTCAAACCAGAACATAGTAAAATATAGACACCGCACACAGGATTCTGGATTCACAGGATTCACAGGATCTGTTGCCATCATGTTACAAGTACAGAGTAGTCATCGTTGTATACAAGATTACTTACCGCAGGTCCAGCCTGAGTTCGCGGCCGTCGACAGTGAGGTTGTAGTGGAGAGAGTGGGGCATCTCGTGTTCGATCCCGTGTAGGTCTCGTCTCGCCCTGGCGTGGCCGTGCTCATGGGAGTGGTCGACCGTATGAGAGACCAGCTCTCCATCGCGCGTCACCTTCACGGGGTGGGTCACTTGCACTTGCGTCTCGTCCAGGTGTTTGTGGGAGTAGATACCTGGAACAAAAACAGTATTCATCAATTAATTACGAGATTCGTTAAAACAAACCAAAGGAGGCTAATCTTGAGTGTTCACAGAAGTTATATTTTCTGCCGAGCGCTTGTATGCAACGACTCACGTAAACGAAGTACATGACTCCTTCAAACGCGGATTTATCCGTATTAAAAAAATAAAGAAATTATGGGAACTCTATACGAAGTACCAGTGTAAACTAAATGTACACAAAACTACGGATTCATTAAAACATTTCCAAGAGTCAGTTGATAAGCAGAAACCCTGTAAAGATTCACCAAACCTTAATAACTAAGAGTAATGATAAAGAGATAACCCTTATCTCTATCACACGACAACATCCCGAGATGAGTTTAATCACCCAAATCATAAAACATAAGCAAAAGACAACCTACATAATCTAGTCTTGCTACAAAATTAAATCTAACAAATTTATTCGTACTTTCAAATTGTTGTATTTCATAACTAGAAGTAGAAAAATATGATGACATAAATAATTTTAGTAATAGACATAGAATAACAAGCGTTGATAGCCTGCTGTTACAGAAAGTTGCGACTAGGCAGATACCGAATGACCCGATCGATGTGACGATGCTTTCCAGGAATCGTGAAAGCTAAATAAACAAAATACAAAATGTTGGCGGTAAGCGCTGATGGAAGTAAATATACTGTCATACGTGCGGATACTGATGATGCAAGACATCAGACCTCAATCTGCAATTCTTTTTCGAATTATTTTTGAGTGAGAATGTAATTTATCAGCACCTTCGATTGCTCATTCGGAATCTTGAAATAGTTGACATAATTATTGCCCTCATAGCATTAACAAAAGTATGGATACGTTGATAACGACGCCTTTATAGTGAACAATAACGACCAATCTTGCCTATTAGTCCTAAAAACTTTGAGTAACAATATGAAGTTTAGGAAGGTTACCGTGAGGTATTATTAACACGAAAACGTTACGTTGCGTTACACCTTAAGGTCGATTTACATCAAACGAACATAGAGCTAGAGCTAGAACAAGAGCATTCTTTCGTAATCTTTTAGTGTAAACGAAAGCTAGAGGTATCGATTTACATCAAACGAACATAGAGCTAGAGCTAGAACAAGAGCATTCTTTCGTAATCTTTTAGTGTAAACAAAAGCTAGATCGAATGTTCTTTGCTCATTCGTGTCAATTCTGTGGTTAGTATTGGTAGTGCTTCGTTATGTCTGACTCTGACAGCGATATCATTATTGCAAGTGCTGCATTTATTATTTTGTCGCATAAACTCAAAAATGCAAACCATTTAGAATTATAAATACAATCGGCACCGCTGCCTGACTTCGTACTCATTGTTTTTTTCCTTTCCCGGCGGTAAGATGCAAGAAGCGAGTCCATCTTTTTTTGTAACTCTTCAACATTACATTCCAGTTGTTTTGCGATTTCCTGCCAAGCATCTTGTTTGTAAGTTGTATTTTTATAGTTTTCATACGTCGGATCCCACAGACATCTGAAATTGCGGTAGGCTTCTATCATTAATAAACATTTTTCTTGAGACCAATCCATAACTTAATCGATAAGATACGTAAACAATCGCTAGAACACAAAAACGCTTTGATGAGACCGCTCAGTGGCGCGAGCACGTCCGAACACGCTAGAACGCTCTAAGCAACTGTTCGCGCGCTCTTGCGCCGTTTACATCAAGCGAGCGAGCATTCTTAGAATATTCCATAGAATCTTTGCGAACGCACTAAGAACAACGAAGGAATGCTCTACGCCTGTTTACACTAGAAGAATTAGCTGTAGTGGGGATAGAATGAGCATTCGCTCGTTTGATGTAAATCGACCTTTAGACTTAGCTATGCTCTAAGGGGTTACAAGCTATGAGCAATTTTTTATTATAATGTATTCGGTGGTCTAATGTTAATTGACAGTTTGATCGAAGACGGTAAAGATGCCCTGGAATGGGAGCTGGCTCTCAAGTGATGCATTTATAGACGCTAACCGGCAGGTTTTCAATATTCAATATTTGAATACATGCTCCTTCGAAATATCCACGGAGATATCATGAAAAGCTAACATGTAAATGAGTTTGCTATAAGAGTAATATTAATTTTACTAAAATACGGTTTGAGCGCTAATGAGCTTAGTTGACTATAAAGTTTGATTTCTAAATTTTGACTAATTAGGAATTAGGTAATAACTTCCGTACTAGAGGGTTCTATTTTTCAATCATACACCAAATTTTCGCATCGTCCTGTCCGTAAAAAAGACATATTCGTAAAAGATAATATGTAAATTTACAATTTTTAAAAAACCAATTCCACGACCCTTAGGCCAACTAAACGCACTGCTCCAATGAAACAGCGAGGTTTCGGAGTAAACGAAAATGTCATCGAATTGAGAATTGACAGTTGCAGATATACAACCACTGACTCTGTTGGCTCAGTACTTAGACATATCTGCTTCAAGAGCTGTAAGGCGTTCGATTCCCACACAGGACAAACAGTCATGTTTGTTCTGTGTCTAGGTGTTTTTGAAAAAAGTATTTATGTACTCTAATGATTTGTCTGATTTTCATTACACAAGCACTGCTTAGTTTGGAGTCAGATAGCGCTGTGTGTAATGTCCTACGACATTATTGATTTATTTCGAACCTCTTCCTTTTTTGAGTTGGTTAAAACCTCATTCACACGATTCAAAAATAGGATGGTCTGTGGCATGTTCACCGTAGATTACCTATCAGTAGAGGGTTTAGAGCAGCGGGGGTCAATGTCGCGGCCTGCCCGCCCTAATCTGGCGCTGGCGGCGCCATCCAACCGGCGCCGGCGCACACTTATTGTTTTATGGAACATTCATTATCGCTAATTATACACAACCAATCTTCTAATAAATTATCGTACGTACGTGACGCTTTAAACCGCTGTCGCTTTTAATTTTGTTTTCGGTTGAGTAACGTTTAAAGTTTTCAGGTACATGCAAGATCTTTTTTTTTATTGTTGACTACTAGTTATATGTTGATGTTAAGTGACAGTGTGGTCGAAAATGGTAAAGCAACCCTAGCCTGGAATGAAACTGGCTATTAAGTGAAGCTGCCAGAACAAACTGTTAGGTGCGTTAGAATGTCAATTTAGGGTGGTAGCTAGCCAGCCAAATAGTAAAAAGTACCGTACTACCACGCTATGGTTTCCTTACGATATTTTTCTTCACTAACAGCTCGAACTCATTGGTGGGGTTTGAAACTACGCCCTGGGGCGTGTGACTCAACCGCGCTAACCACTGAGCTACCATCGCTACAAACTACAACTATACCTGAGAGATACATATTATTTATAATGTATACTGAATGGTATTTTCGATAGTTCCGAAAATTTTATAAAATGTAATAGTTCACACGAAAAGCAATGTATTTTTGAACGAAATAGATTCGAATGTCTTTTTTTTTTAATGTTGTTTTTAGACGTTTTTAATAGTCATTTGTAACTGTGATACATATTTTGGAAGTCGATTTTAACCTATGTCAAATTTTTGTATCAATTTGTAGCTTTGCCAATATAAAATATGTATTTCGAATGACCATAAAATAATTTGGTACTTTCGAACTGATCTTATGGAGCTAGAATGTAATTATAACTACGTAGGTACTTATAAGCGGAACTCTTTAACTGTCGAGATAAATTTTACGAGTTCCGTCTCATTTGATTTACACCGATGTACACGTATGTAAGCGTGCTGTTTCAATTTTTTACACAACAATGTTTTTGCTAAAAACTTGAGTAAAAACCAAATAAAAATTGCGATAAACTAAATAGTTAGCAACACATTTTCGTATCGCTGGCGTCGCACCAATTTAAATTTCTAATCAACTGACGCAGATAGTAAAATTTTATACATCACAACATATCGTTTTTATCGCTGTATGGCGACTTTAAAACCTTCCCGGTGGTGTGATCAAATGAATACTACTGTGAATAAATCTAATTTTCTTGCTGCGACTGTGAATCAAATTCTTCTTTGAGCACAAAGAAGAATTTGATTTATTTTCTACATTTAAGTACCTAACTTATTTACAACATCTATCTATATCTTAAAATAATGAGCGCCAAAGCAACGATGCCCTGGACATTGTCTTGTTACAAAAAGTTCTGAGTACCACTGTAAAGGTCATGGACAAGCATTAGATACGAGGTATCTTCCTATCAAGAGAGTTAGTGGTAAAACGCAAACTTACGAGAGTTAAAGAAAGAGGCAAAAAATAATATCAACAAAATATGTTTTTTATCAAACGTTTAGAGGAGGCCTCCGGTGACAAGAATGCTGGCATCTACTTTGGTCAAAAGCTTAGCATTGCCATCCAGCGTGGCAATGCTGCCAGCATTCTGGCCACATATTCCTCTTCTGACAGACTTTTAAATTAAGTTTTTTATACAAAAATTGTATTAGTTTTTTTTTTAAACTGCCTATGTTTTAATCCAGGCTAACCAAGCTTATTAAAATTGGTTTAACTACACACTCGCAAAATTTTCGCCTTTATAACATTAATGTGATTAGTGTAACAATTGAAATTGGCTACCTGATAATAATTAATATGAAATTTTTACAAAGATTTACTAAATAATTACCCGAAAATCTGTGTTTACTACAACTTTACGCTGCCCAACAGTTAGGGATTGCAATACCGAAGGTGTTTTTCAATACCGGTATTTCGGTATTGTACCTGAATGATACCGGGATACCGGTATTGATACCGGTATTATGATAACAATTAAAATTTGTTAATTTTATTCTATTTGTTATAATTTTTTGTTTTTGTTTGTTTGGTTTTGTGGCATTCATTTATTATAATTATCTATTTTTGTTCGTCAAATTTAACAAATCAACAATTAGTCGATACCGAAATTTCGGTATTCACGGAAAAAAGTTACGCGTAACATCTATTTTGTTTCATTCGAGTCTTGAAAAAAGATTGTCTTTTCAAGTTATTTTTCTCGATTGATTTATTGTTTTATTGATCTCGACAAAGTTACTCTCATTGTTCTGAAAATAGCCTAATACTCAATTAAGGGATTAAAATTTCTAAAATCAATTTCGAAACTGAAGGAACAACCCTGAATCGCGTACGAGTTATTTCGAAAAGATTGTGTATCTTTTCTACCATTTGAAAATTGAATCCCTAATTAAGCGTGAAGTTATTTTCAAAGCAATGAGATTAACTTTGTCGAGTTTAGAAAACAATACATGAAAGACAATCATTTGTCGAGATTTGAATAGAACAGAAAAGATGATGTTGGTCGGTAAAACCTTTTTTCCCAAATACCGAAATTTCGGTATTATCTTACTAATACCGGTATTGTAATACCGGAGAAAATCGGTCCGGTATCCCGGTTTTCGGGATTCCGGGATTCCGGTATTCAATCCCTACCAACAGTGTTGAATGAAATTTGCCTATGATTATCACGTAGGCTATTTTTTAAATTGCGCGCCACGGGTGATGCTTAAATTTTTTTAAAGATCTAAGTTGTTATAGTTAGGTACCTATTTATAATGTAAACGTTAGCGTGGGGCACAAATGTGGCGAGTTGCATAGAACTTTCAAGAATCAACCCACTAATGACTATGTGATACGTTTATAGAGTCAGAATTCTCAGTAATATGTCCTATTTTTATAGACAGTCATAATTCCTAGCTTATCGTTTATCATGTGAACGATTTCATATGAAGTCGCAAGCGAAGTCAGCAGACCAGTGGCGCTAGTTACCCGACACTCACTTGGTAAGGGCACACGGAATAGGGCTGCCAACCTATGTTCATCTCATTAGTTGTTAAATCAAAATCTCTTAGAAACTACGAGAACATTTTTTTATTCTGTAGTTTACGCGCTACGAAAACTAAGAAAAATAATAACAAAAAATATATTTTATTTTTCATATATCCATCTATATCTGGTCGCCTCGCCATCAACTCGCCTGATAAAAAGCGATTATATGGTAAAAATTAAATTAAAAGTTCTACATAAAATGACAAAGATATCCTTTTCTGCCTTATCATATTATTATTATCATCCTCGGGCACAATGTCGCTTTCTATTAAACGAACTTGAAGCCATGTGTTTATATATTTAATAAAACATAATAGAATTTAAAGCTTCATTAATTATAATTGTTAAGAATAACGTTTGAATAAGTCTAAAATAGGCACTTTAACATCTACATACATTTGACAGCCCTAGTTGTCTTAGCTTCTACTTGCACCTCGTGTTTTTCCCGCTCCATATTTGTCTAAACGCACTCGCACAGATAAATAAATTTAATTATTGTAAAAACTGATTGTTTTAGCCTTAGCTGGTCGGAAACCATTAGAAGTTCTTCAAGAACCTCCATATCAGGCGTTGATGGTCGTTTGAAGATGATATTTCTCTCAAGGAATTCAAATAATTCTTATGATTGATTTAAAAACCTTTGGACAGGGAACTAACTAGTTTTTTTTGACATAAATTAAGTAGCATTGTGGACTATTTTATGATACGTATGATCTTATGATCACATTCGGTTTGTACAAATCATAACAGACTGTTTTTTAACTAATAAGTGAGGCGATTATTTTATTTTTAGTCTGAATTGTCTCATTTTAAAGTTAAGAAGACTTCTTCTTCGTGCTCGATGTTTCCCTAGCTCCTTCCAAAGTGCGCGATCTTTCGTTAACTCCTTCCAGAATGTCCAATCTTCTCCTAATTCCTTTCAGAGTGCCCAAACTTAAGTTTTGGTGAGTAATAGTTGTCGTGAGAATTTATCCTGTCACCTTCATTTGAGTTGTTCACATGACTAAAGTCTGGAAAAATATATTTTACATCTCTTTTCGACTCCTAGATCAACAGTGAACTTTATCGTGACCGCATGTCTGTTAATGGTATAACATGGAAAAGTTCCATTGAACAATAATTAAAGTCTATCGATTTATATCTATGTTCAGTTTGGCTGAATGCGTTTTTTTGTTATGGCGCGCGTGGGCCGTAGATGAATGTTTAAGTCAAATGCCAGAGGCTTGGCGGCATTTACTTGGAGCAGGGTGCCCGCCCCGCGGCGACGACCTCTTAAGACACGCGACACGGCTGCCATGTGGGAGCACTAATACCAGAGGTACAATACCCAACACAACATTCATCTATCATTCAAACCACATGCTGTTCCAACACTTACAAAGTCGCTGATTGGATTTACGAATAACTAGCATTAACGCAACGCCATCACCATAACGCGCCCTACATAAAGGTAATTTGGTATTAGAACTTCGTAATTATACTCAACCGTCCTTATCTCGAACACGGGACCTCCTGTGGTTTTAAAAAGTACGTAGTCTAATGAAATTAATTATTCATCACGTTCTGATGCCGGATGGGAACCAGTCTGGTAGTAATTTTACGTCTTATTGCCTCTATATTGAGTTTGCTGTAATCGCCTTCATTATTTTCGGGTCCGTGCCCCGGTCAAGGAGGTTCGAAAAACATTTTGATTGGTTTGTAAACGTTATGTCTGCAAATGCGAAACAAATGGCGCATAAAATTTATGTTCTCAAGCAATTTGGTGAGCTCCAAAATTTGATGTGAAGAGATAAAAGTGATTTTCTTACATCATCTTTAATTGTACATAATCAGAGTAAGTAAACTGGAGTATTATGTATGATGTGACAAGAACCAAGTCTTAGCGAGTTTCCTGTGAAAACTAAAATATGATGTGTAATTATTTACTTTGTGACTAAATACACACGTAGTAGGTACACGTCTTATTTATTTCGTTTTCAGGAGAACCTTAAAGGTCGTTTGATATACATACATACTTACAACAGGATGTGTATTCTGTTTCATAGTTAATCCTCAGCAGTAAATTCAGTGACTAGATTTTGTATCTAGCTCCGTGATATGATTCAAGTGTATTTTACTATAATATAAAGCTACTGAAACGGACTCTTAAATATGAAAGTTGCACTTAACAATACTCATAAATAAAATACATTTCAAATAACGTACATGTAAGACTTGGTGATAATCCTATCCTACTAATATTATAAATGCGAAAGTTTGTGAGTATGGATGTATGGATGGATGATTGTTACTCTTTCACGCAAAAACTACTGAATGGATTTTGATGAAATTTGGTATGAAGGTAGCTGACACTCTCAATTAACACATAGGCTTCTTTTTATCCCGAAGACATGTAGCGGGTAACACCGCGTTGCGCAGCCAGTTTAACTATAAAATAGAAACTTTATAAAAATTAGAGTAGGTATTACATAAAAATTACTAAAATTGACGTCAGGAAAAGGCCAAATCTTATGGGGCATAAAGATACCTGCTGCCGAAACGGTCAGCAATCGTTACCTCGCCTGACAAGTGACAGCTTTGCGTCACGTCATACGTCACCTGTACCAACAGATTCGCACCTTCTCGCCACCAAAGATAAGATTCGCAGAGCAAATATTAAACTAAAGAGATAACAGAATCAAGATCGTTATACTTTACACTTTCCAGCGATAATTTTCGGTTATAATTAAGTACTTTTACGATATACATATCAAATATTTGTATAGTTTTTATGCGGACGATTTTGAATTGGCGTGTTATAGGCGCATACAATAAATGTGCTTATTTTGAGTAATTGGTAGTTACAGATATAGAAGGCAAGTTCGTCGACCGTGTTGTGGTTGCAAGCTATACTGCATCAGGGAGGTTTGTTTCATAAATCCCGGTTGAGATTGCCAGTTTACGGTTATTGGTTTCATTGGGTTTATGGTTCATTTTGACGCGTTCAGTTCGGCTCAATCTACGCTATCCGATGTTATTTCTGGCTTCCCAACATCTGTGGTTTCCTTTTTAGTTGTTACTGCAATGAACATGCCATTTTATTTGCGCTTCTTTGGTTGTACAAAAATATATTTTCGTATAATGATTTTGGTATATCGTTTTCTTTTACTAAAAAGAATTCGTTTCTTTTTACTTTTTAGTAAAAAGAAACGAATGTTTTATATTAGCGAGGCGCTATATTTTTTATCCCCTCTTTCATCCCGCCAAAAAAACTTTCATATTACTTATAAAACGTTTATGCGATACTTTATGAACGGCGCGTGCGACCTTTTGTCTTGTCAAGTGATCTTAATTTCCACTTGCAAAATGTATGTCAATAATTACGTATGAAGAGATTTGCTAGTGTCCTTGCGGATGACGTTACACGAGACTATGATGGCAAGAAAAAAATAATAATTTTACGAACCTACGTGTGAGGCAACTTGTTTTTCGGCTGCAGTAACTTGACTCTCAGTAAGCAATTGAATTTAAAGGGCTTTTAAAACCTTATAAAAAAAAATCTCACCCAATTTTGATAAATTATTTATTTTACAACAAGACGTGAATGAATACATAAATACTCAAACATGTGTAGTCGTATTTAACTATAATGTAGTTATATAATTATATTGTTCGATCATGTTTATTGCTAATAATTTACGTAACAAAATGTAGAGTAGGCAAGTTATATAGTAGTACCTGTAATTACCTACGTGGCAATAATTTGTTACCAACTAGTGATTAAAATAATAACTGAGATTATAATATATGTATGTTGATATAAAAACTTTATGGCTTGGTAACATAAACATATTTTGTTATAAAAAACTTAAAGTTACTTTAATAAATAGATAGATATAAATAAATTTTGTTAATTAAAGGTTGGTGTAAAAAATTTAGAGTAAAAACCTTTTAAAATCTTAATAAGCATGTGACATACAATGCAATTTCAAACTTTTCAAAATTAGTGACAACCTAAAACGACAACTTCGATTAGTGAGTTCCGAAAATATTAAAGCCGACGCCAAAACGCTTTACCGATTTTTTACTGATGGCAAACCCTTGTCAATTCACAAAATGTTCGGCTTATCTCTGATCGCACGGGATTAAATAAATAATTATTTGTTATTTTTGTTTTATGCACATTTTAATGAGCTATATTGCGAAGGGCTTCCAAGTAAAGCAGTGGGAACGCATTATGTTTTATTTGGAAGCACCTCTACCTAACATCATTTTTCCTGGATTTTTGTTGTATAACATAATAGGTAACAAAGTTTATTAAAAATTTTAATTAAATATTGTAGCTGATTTCCATCCAAAACATAGATATTGCATCTTTTTAACTTTTCTGTGCTTGCTAGATATTAAAAATGTTTGATGAAAAAGTAAAACTGTGAAAAATTAACTACATACACATTTTTTTGGAGACGTAGAGGAAATTTTCAAAAGATGCTCAATTGAGTTGGGACGCAGTCAAGACACATAATCTGAGATTGTAAAAACCCCCGGTGGCCTTCCATGGTGCTTGACGGAGGGCTCTGACGTTTCCGATGGAACGGAAATGGACCGGTTTACTAAGCCCAGACCTAGATACAGTCTGTATCTAGGTTGCTATTTTATAAACACAGGTTAATTAAAATAAGTTGTATCATTTAAAATGTAGTGTCATATTTTACTCACCAGAATGTAGTAGATTTCTAATGCTACCCTGGACTTCATCTTCCAAGTCTTGGAAGTCTTGCGGGGACTTCAAGTGTATCGTGACATGTTTCGCTCCGCACCACGCCACCAGCATTTGAAAGAGCAACAGTTTCAGTAAAAGACACCGCACATCCATTTTTAAAAACATTTTACACACCCGAGTCTCACTCAAAAACATATTCAGTTCACACTAAGTCCTTAGCTCTCAACGATTTCGTGAAAACCACTACCGACTCGAAAAATCTCTGATCATTCGAAGTAACATTTACGACTTATGCTTGTAGTTGGATATTGAAAACGAATACATTATTCGTCTCCGCCACTCCAGTACTGTCATTGTAAACGACCTGCGAACAAAAAAAAGTTATATTTAATAATAGGTACCTTTTAATCGCGTTATGTGAAGCAATTTTTTGCCGTCCATCAAAAATACCATTAGGCAACTGTCACATCAAGTCATATCATATTGTATCAATTAGTTACGGATTGTTTATTAAAAAGAAAAGTATGCGCGCGAAGCTTTTGAAACGTCCGAAAGATCATCTCAGGTTTTTATTATATCTAGTGTAATAAAATAAAATACAAATTAACTTGAAACATAATTAAAATAAAAGAAAAATACCTTTCAATATTGTCGAAAAATTGAAGTACTGGATAGATTTGGGAAGAAATGGGCTCGTTATATATGACTAAAAAAATAAATATTACTAAAAATTTGCAAGTAAAAAGACTTGGCGATAGCTAATTCTAAATTGAAATTAATACTAATAGCTGTAAATCTAAGCAGGCGTGTGCTCCGCAGGGTCACACCGTACAATTTACGCGTACATTGAGTCAGCCTGCTATCTGTATCTGAGAAGGACTTACATAATAATTGTTCATTAGTCTATTATCTCTCGTGCGTTTGTATACCCACCGAATATATAACCGTGGAAATTGTACCTACATAAAAAGATTTGAAAAACCCTCATTTCATATAATGCAATAACTTTAATTTTACGCAATTATATTTCCAAGGTTGTTATATACTACATCACTTTTTTTTTAAATATACTTAATTAATATCATAAGGGATTTATTGCCGCGCAGTAATGTCTCATCCGCTGATATGATAATGCGAGTCAAAAAGGCCCCCACGTTAAGACCCTTGCCCAAAAATGCCCATATACTCGCGACGTTGCCTCGCTAGAGATAGATAGGAGTGTTTTATTTATACTATACATATAATATAATATCTGCATTTGACCAATTCGCATCATCATCATCATCAGCCTACACTAGTCCACTGCTGGACATAGGCCTCTCCCAAGACACGCCACTCAGCCCGATCTTCGGCTTTTCGCTTCCATCCACCGCCAGCTGTCCTACGTATATCGTCACTCCATCGAGTCTCAGGGCGTCCTACGCTACGCTTGCCAATACGCGGTCTCCACTCTAGAACACCAATTCGCATTTTACCAGTTTTTTGGGCACTAGATTAAATCAAACTAGATATGAAGACAATCATAATGTACCTTTTGGAAAACACTGTATTCCTAGCATGAAAACATATGGAGTTAGTTTCCGTTTACACTCAACATGGGCGCTAATTAAGTACCCGTTTATAGATAGTTTCCACAGCAGTGTACAATTTTTAATTTGGAAACTTGCGACATTTCGGTTTGGTCTGCCAGTCGTTTATTCAAATTTAGCATCATCTATAACTAATTATTAATGTAAATAACGAACCTATTGTATCTGCAGTATTTTAAATTATCACATTAGTATGTTGACATTTAAACAAGAGATGGTATACTACTGACCAAAATTAAGCAAAATGACGTGTGAGCGATTTAGGAAAAAGTGTTTAAGTGCCAGTCGCACTCACGTGGTAAGAGTTCCGTACTAACATAAAATACCGAGTGGAAAAGAAACGCTCCCGAAAATGGAGATTTTCACCTATATCATACGAACTACTATAGGTACAGTGGAATTTGCTGCCCGAGTGGGTGAGCGAGGTACACTCTGGGTGCCTTTAAATCGCGAGTAAATCGGTTACTTCTATGCTAGCTTGCTCCATCATAGATCGCATCAAACGCAAGTCTATTCAGTAATAAAGAAATAAATATGGTTATAGTGCTGAGTTTAATTATGGATACAATTCGATACAATAAACGTGGAAAGAAATATTTTTATGCGGTCTATTTTTAACACTTGTGTTTACGTTAAAACTTCTGCTCTGAAGAATTCATGTGGTTCTAATAGAAAAAAAAAACATTTGCTATTTTGTTTATAGAAAAAGAGACATGACGCTAGATATTAAACGACGAATACAGTTCGTTGATAATTTTCTTTAAAGTATTGTATCAGTAATTATCGTAACTAACACATGTTTTCTTAGTATAGTATAGTGTGCTTAGAGAAATACATTTTAACGTTTTATTTGCTTCAGTTTGCAGCCTTCAATGCGAGCTTTAATTCGAGCATGGTCAGATTTTATTGCATTTACATGTATGTCTATATTAGAATTTTATTTTAGCAATATTTTTATTATAGCACATATGCAGCGATAATTTCAATTGTACCTGCCACTTTTTTTAAAATGTTTAACAGGCTAGGTGTTTGACCACAGCTCACCGTATGTTAAGTGACGGTGTGGTCGAATATGGTAAAGCACACCAGGTCTGGAATGAATGAATGGCCACTTATACTATTCTAACCATACAATCCATGAAAAATAAACTAGACAGACGAAGGCTTAAAATAGGGTTCTGTCGGCCAACCTTCGAACAAGGAACCCTAAAAAGTGGTCACATTAAACCAAGATCGGATGACCGAGGTGGCCGAGTGCTCTGTATAAGGTAGACAGAGCTTTCTTCATCGGAATCGCGACAAAACAAGAATGATTGACAGGCCCTGACATTATTTGCAATTTGAAACCGTAAATAAACACACTTGCAGTCAAATATGCGCATAAGTTAAATGGAACCTTATTTTAAATGGGAAAGTGGGCTTGCAATGCTACGGAATCAGGAATTCTTAATTTTTTAAGGAGATTTACGAAACGCTCTCCTCATCAGGAGATCATATGCTTGAAAATCAAAATGTATTTTTTTCTGAATACAGGTGTCAAAATTGTACATAAATAAAACATCGCTTAGACAATACTTAACCCAGAATTGGGTGATGATGGTTGGATGATGTATGATGATTGTATGATTTTATGACCGCATGTCGCTCATTACTTTGAGATATTAAATGGTGTCTTATTATCCCTAGAAACACACTATATAAAAATATATAAATGTACATATACATATATGTCGTAGGACTGATAGAAAATCTCCTTTTTGTAAACATTTTATTTTGTGTCATACTATACCTACACGTGATACATACAAAACATCCCGACACAAAAAAAACAACTACATAATACGTTCGTCACATAGATGTTTATCCTGGGTGAGAATTGAACCCAACCAAATGTGCTAACAGTGTAGTCAAGTAATGATTACGTACGACTGCTTGGCGGCAGATTATATTTGATACTGCGTTGGTACCTACCTAGACGACCTACTAAGTAGTTAGACCTAGAGTTAACTTATGCAATAGAAAAGCCGAGATGAGATTATTTATGAAACAAAAGTAAGCACTTTTTTCGAAATGTTTTCTAGGAATGAGGAATAACAAAGGGTCCACGCGATAAGAAGGCGCCAGGCATGGGTCCCACCGTTTTACTTATTTGTTTTTGATCCCAACGTCTGTAGTATGGCGCCTAACCTTTCTATGTAAATAAAGACAGTTTATGGGCAGTAATGAGTCACTTTTTTTTGTCGCATTTTGAGTATTCTGCCAGTGTCAAGTATATCATATTTTCCAGTAAATCGTGTTAAAAACAATTGAAATAAATTTTAGGTATTTAAAAAAAGGCCGGTGCAAGTCCAGTCCATATCATAGCCCAGTAGTGGCTACTAGAAGTTCTGGAAACAACATTAAAAAACCTGTATCCTCACAATATTTCTTTATTCACCATAGCATGTTAAATACGTATATATTATTTTATTATAAAAATAGTAGGTGGCGCTGCAATCGTTTACAAAGGCACGACGTACCGGTCATTCGTTAGTAAATAAGCAGATCCCAGTTCGAAGCGTTGGAACATACTTCTGCGCCGACAAATTACAAAAGTAATAGAATTCATAGAAACTAAACATTTTTTCAATGAATATTTAAGTTTTATGATAATTCGTCATCACAGAACAAAGTTGCTAAGTGGGTTGCGGGAAAGCTACCTGAGAGAGCTGTGTGACTGTGCTGCATTAGCAAAAGAGAGATAGCAAAGAACTTGATTTTTAATTAAGTTTTCTTAAATCTAAATTATGACGACAGTAACGAAAATATATCTAAAGTCAAGAATTAATAAATTATTATTAATTTTAAGAGTTTTTAATACATGCATGTTTGCTAAAAAAAATGCTAGCACACAAAATTTAAATCGATAAAATTATTATATTACTAATAATGAAGTCGGTTCAGCGACATTCGGTCAAAAATCCCGCGTCTGACCATACCTGATGCAAAGGAACCCATGAGGCTGGCAGCATTCCTGCATTAGATTTTGTTGCGATGATAGCTCAGTGGTTAGCGCGGTCGGTTCGCATGCCAAAGGGCGTGAGATCGAACCCCAATAATGAGCTTGCCAGTAAAGGAAAAACGTCGTGAGGAAACCGTAGCAAAGAAAATCTGCCGCCAAGCATCTATCAGTTTGTTCCGGCAGCCTCACTTGTGAGGCAGTTCTATTCCAGGCTTGGTGCGCTTTCCCATCTTCGACCACACCGTCACTTAACATCAAGTGAGCTGTTGTCAAATACCTAGCCTGTCAACCATAAAAAAAGTAATTTGAAGTTATTATTTATTGTCGAGTTATTTTAATTACTATAGACTTATATCGCCAATCTATCAATAACGATTCTAAAACATTTTCATAATAATGTATGTACCTACAACTTATTCTAATCCTATGTATATACTAATACAGTTATTTGCAGTTATATTAATTTTCTAGGCATCACTCTGCTACGTCATCATCGTTACGCATGTCGATAAAAGTTTCATTAAATCTTATTAATTAATACTTATACAAATAGTAACAAGGTGATTATCGACACGTTTGTGTCAATTTTCATTACCATGTTGCCGCGTGCCATGTTTGCCAGCTGTAGTTAGGGTTGTCGCACGTAATTTTGACGTAAATACCTACGTCTTTAAATTTGCTTCTATATAATAGTAATATTACCATTACTATAATATTTACATTTTCTAAATTTTCCTTAAAAATATATAAGGAAAATTTAGAAAACTGATTGACAAAATAAGAGAATACACTTTTGTGCTGCAAATATAATATGTATATCCAACATTATACCACTCGATAGCTAAGGAACGTCTGCAAATTTATTTATTTACAATACAAAACTATTTAACTAACTACCATTTTTCATCATAATTTTTAAGGAATCTGTTGCAAAAACATTCGATGGTTAATTTCAATAGTCCTGTAATTTAGCTAGCTGTAACATACTGTATTAATTATTAATTACCCACTACTACTTGACGGCACAATATTTGATCTATCTAGACGACAAGAGACCATACTAACTGAGTAGATCAACTACTTAGTATATATACCTATATAAGTACTTAAGTATAAATTTATGTATTTATTTAACGTGCATATATATGACTGCCTTGTTAGCTCATTTGGTAGAATATCTGCTTCAAGAGCTGTGCGTGGGTTCGATTCCCACCACAAGAAACATTTCTGTGACGATAAATGTTTGTTCTATGTCTGGTTGTTCTGTTTGTATTATAAGTATGTATTTATAAAAAAAAGTATGTGAGTATCCTATCATCTATCTGGCTCCCATAGTACCTACAAGCTTTGCTTTGGGGCTAGATGGCGCTGTGTATAAAGGTCAGGGTTGGATTCGGGTACGTTGAAAAATATAGTACAAGACCATCAAAATAGTAGTACGCCGATAGTACACTTTTTTTTAAATCTTACATTGTTTAAAAAAAGCTATTAATCAATAAAATAGATAGAATCAACATGTTTATACAAAATTTACTCCTATTCTAAATTATGTAAGTTCTTGGCTATTATTTTCTTCAGCCTTAGCATGTAATCATAAAAACATCTCTTCTAAACTGCGAGTATACGAAAGAATAAAATCGGTACAGTTGCCACTTTTGCTGCATTTTTTTTCTTAGATTTTGTTGTCGCACCCAAAGCATTTGCCAGTGTCAAGTTATAATTTTAAGTTTCATAATTTAAATACACAAAATGCGAAGCCAAAATGAAAAAAGATGAAACAATACTCAATGATTTTTTTTTACAGATGGTTTGGCTATAAACGGGTGTCATACCTATTTTGGTCTTTTCTAAGTGAAGTATCGAAATTGTAGTATTTTTCCGTACTATCCTCAGGTATGGATATTATCGGATACGGAGCATGAAATAGTAGTACAAATACTATAATTATAGTACGAAATCCAACGCTGATAAAGGTGTACGATATATTTTTATTTATTGAAGATTACTAGCCCTATTGGTATCCTCGCGATAGTTGCGTGGAGCTTTATTTCACCTGTGCAAATTGTATCTTACGATGCTACAACTAAGATACAATTAAATCGATCGTCACCAAAGACTCGTAAAGGTTAATACTACACGATAGTTTTATATAAATACTTTTGAGGTCATTTAACTCTTTAACTTTAACACTTAATATAAAACGTGTTGAAATATTATTTAAATGTGTTCATAACATTATAACTATACCTTCCTTGTAGATTACGCACATTTGATTCAAATAAACTATAAATACATAGACAATATATTTTTGTTCAATTCAATGTATTTATTTACGACAACTTGGCTAAGCTTTAATAAAAATATTTAGAATGTAAATAATTTAAAAAAAACTGCCCCATAGACTCCCCGCAACTCTGCTGAAGGCAAAAATGCAATTAATGAGTAAGTAACAAAAGTCCTTCAATCATTAGGAAATATAATATGTATTCGCCTTATCATTATATTCGCATAAAATGTTTTATATGACATTTACATGTCAAAAGATTCCAAAAGATACGAATGATAATCATAATTAGCTCCTTTTACATATAAAAAATATATGTATCAACTACTAGCTGTTACACACGACTTCGCCCGCGTGGCATTTAACAAAAAAAAAATTATAATTCGCAGACATTACGCTGTTTTTTGTATTCCTCGTAAGTACATCTTTGGCAACCTAACATTTTACGGTACGAAAAGTATCCTATGTATATAATCCAGGTAATAAACAATATGTATTTCCAATCCGTTTAGCCGTTTTCTCGTGATTGAGTAACGAACATTCAAACATACACAAACTTCATTTACAATATTAATATTAGTAGAATGTCACAGGTAAAAGACGAAATTAGTCTTAAATGGTTTCGCCTTACAGAGTCTTGCAACACAAGAGGGGACTATTTAAAATACATAAATCTGTTAATTTTTACAGTACATAGCATATATCAGCCACTCTCTTACCCTAATCTATATGATGCCAAAATCATATCCATTATTGCGTTATCGCTGCCACGTGAAAGAAGAAAAAACAAACGCTTTCGCAATTACGAAAGGTATTAGAGTAGAGATCGTCTATTGTTATTTTCTGCAATTTTTGCAAGATTGCATATGACAAAATGCATTTTATTTACGTGATATTATTAGCCTCTTGAAGAGTGTTTCCACGAAACTTAGCTAAAGCAATTATGCAAGTCTATATGTGACATAAATGAACATCATCACACCACGTTTATCTAAACAACGTAATCTTTACAACTCTCGTTTCCCGGTACACGTAGTATCACGTTATCAATAGGTATACTGCAGATAAAGTCTGCACACAGTGCCTAATCTCGGTGGTGACCCGATTCAGCTAGTCTAATAATGACGTATGGCCTAGACTTCATCTCCAGTGTCACAAGCAAACAGTAGATAATGGAGATTTAGATGCCCATTGAGGCCATATAGTAGCTGTGAAGGAAAGTTCTGTTCAGTTTTTTAGAAATTAGGCTTCTTGTGTTAACACAGTACCAGATAGACTACTGCTAAGCAGTAGTGTGTAAATATTACTGTTTTGAAGGTACCCTTTAAACCGGAACACAGTAATATTTATTCGCACAGCGAGCATGTGGAACTCTTTGCCGGAGTCTGTGTTTCCCGAAAAGTACAATATGAGTGTCTTCAAATCCAGAGTAAACAGGTTCTTTCTAGGTAAGCGTGTTCCATCCTAGACCACATCGTTGCTTCACATCAGGCAGAATGTGGTAAAGCGCGAACCTATTCAATATATTTAAAAAAAAAAAGAAAAATTTACGCATTTAGCGAAATTACAGGGCTGTTGATTCTAACTATCGAAAGTTTCAAAGTAATGAGCGCTAAAGCAACGATGCCCTAGACTTTTTTTTGTTACCCAAAATTCTGTGTACCGCTGGAACGGTCATAGACAGGCGATATCTCTTACCACCAGGAGAGGGTCTCGTTCGTCTAATTACTTTTACATAAAAAAATGTTATAAGTTTAACGTTAACAAGTTTGATTAAGAGATTTTAAAAAAAAAGATAAATGGTCACCTATCATAACAAAAAAACATACATAGAAGAACCCTGAAAACATTACACTACTTTTATGGGCAGTCGCGTATAAAGTAAAAAAAAACTCACTAAGCTGCACAAAATACTTTCACATACTACAGTGTAATTAAATGTAATGGCGATGACAACCTGTTTCTATATTTTAGCGCAATTAACGCTGGTAGCATATAAGGGTCTAAAACAGTCTTTTTAAAATAATTAATTTGTTAAGTCTCATTAATATTTATTTTTTGGTTGCGTACACCTACGTATCTCCACCTCTAACATGTAGCAATTAAAAAATGCTAATCAGATAGAGGCTGCATAAATTTCTTCAGCAGACATCTAATTTTGTTGTAATTTGGAGTTTTGCATTTACTACTTAATTTGGTGTTTCTATGTAGGCAGTATCATGTGGACCGATACTGCTGAATTGGTCAGCCTGTTGTGTAAGTGATAGTAGCGATGATAGCTCAGTGGTTAGCGCGGTAGGTTCGCATGCCGAAGGGCGTGGGTTCAAACCCCAACAATGAGCTTGAGCTGCCGGTGAAGGAAAACATCGTGAGGAAACCATAGCATGGTGGTAGGGTACTTTCTAGTGCTCTGCTGGCTAGCTACCACCCTCAAGTTGGAAATCTGCCGCCAAGCATCTAACGGTGTGTTCCGGCAGCCTCACTTGAGAGCCAGTTCCATTCCAGGCTAGGTGTGCTTTACCATCTTCGACCACGCCGTCACTTAACATCAGGTGAGCTGTGGTCAAACACCTAGCCTGTCAAGCATTAAAAAAAAAAAAAAAAGCCTGAGCATTTGAATGTTAGCTTTTATTGGTAGCTATGTACTGAACTATAAGATTAGGGTATATTAAACCGGAAGGGGGTTATTGTAATCATCATTATTATAACTACAGCCCCGTTGGCTCATTGGTAGTATATCTGCCTTGAGAGCTGTAGGGCGTGGGTTCGATTCCCACTCAGGGCAAACATTTTGTGAATAAACACAATCATGTTTGTTCTGTGTCTGGGTGATCTGTATGTATTATAAGTATGTATTTACAAAAAAAAAGTATTTATGTATTCTATCAGTTATCTGACTTCCATCGCACAAGCTTTGCTTAGTTTGGGGTCAGATGGCGCTGTGTGTATAGTCCCAAGATATTCATTTGTTTTATTATTTTAACTAATACTATGAAAAGAACCCTAACATCGTGAAAAAATAACATTCGTCCAACAACAAATCAGTTGTTTAAAAAAAATCGATAATTAGTGGCCATATATGCAGACAAATTCAACGCTTCCTTATAAAAGGAATGTAGATAGTAAACGACGATCACGATAGTAGTAAATTTTCATAAATTTTACGAGCGAACCACGCATAAAGTTTATAAATTTTAAATATTTTAGTCTTACTAGTTTTCTCGTCTCGTCTCGTGTCAAAGGTCAATTTTTTTTCTCCAGGTTAATTAAAATCAGTGTTAATAATACAACATAGTAAAAAAACACTTAGTTTGATCGTAGTGTAAAGATTTTCCTTAAATTTGTTTGTACTTGGAGTACGGACATATTTTAAATCTATTGGCACTATATAATCGTATCGACTTAGTTTATTCAATCATTTTGTAAATATGAAATCTGAGGTTTAGAACCAAAACAAAAAAATTTGTAAAAATTTTGATACAGTTTTCACGATTGTATATAATATATAAAACATGCCAAGAACTTAGGCTGTGAGAAGCTGTGTTAAGTTGGATCAAAAACAAAGCTGACTCAGAGGTTTTCTAATCTCATTAATTGATCAAAATACTGCAAGTCCAGTGCTGGAATGTATCTAGTTCTCGAAGGAAGGGCGACAATGCATCCGTCAGTTAGTAAAGGCTTTGTGTCGGCAAGCATTGTGAGCGAGGACCGGTAGCGCCGGTTCGCGTGTCTCGAATTATTACCCCTTTATGAAACCGCATACAATTGTTCTTAACAGTGCCTGAATGCGGGTGAAGCACGTGCGTTAACTGAACTGGCATTTCCATGAGTTTTAAATTCAGTTTTGCGTAACACGACTCTTAACTTGTAAAGTCTGTTATCGTCTGGAAAATGTTTTATTTTACTTAAAAATAAAGTAAGCAGTATAAATAAAAAACTAAAAAAACCTCCACCACCAGAAACGAATTTTTTTTTATATTGAATAGGTTCGCGTTTGACCACATCCTGCCTGATGTGAAGCAACGATGCGGTTTAGGATAGAACACGCTTACCTAGAAGAATCTGCTTACTCTTGATTTGAAGACTCATATTGTACTTTTCGGGAAACACAGACTCCGGCAAAGAGTTCCACATCCTCGCTGAATACCATGGATCAGACCTGTAGATGATGCTCATTGCTCACTTATCAATTAGAAATATACTGACAACCTTCAAATAGCTAAACAGACGTTTTTGAATTGTAGCTATCTCGGTCAAGCAAAAAAAAAACCGTTTAGTTTTTTTTAAATTTCAACCCCTTCAATATTTGTCAGCCTAGTTTATGCTTGTACAATATGTAATTTAAAAGATCACCAATCAAAGCTAAAGTTTCATCGACGACTTTCACCTAATCTTTTTTTCCTCAATGGACAGATGTGTCCGCGTCTATATTGTCTTGTTCTGTCTGATTCCTATCTCTACAATCTTCGAATTCCCCTGGAGCAAAACAAACTGTTTTAACTATAACTCACAACCCGGAAGTCTGAGGGAATCCGTCAGTCTCGACGATCGGTTTTTGTCGTCCATTGTCTCACAAGCATTATTTGTTGCTCGTTTTGAAGGCGACAAATAACGCTTGTCCCGCTGCCGTGCCGACCGGATTTAATAACATTAGAGTCTTGAAACTTCATTTTTAACCATTCTTTGCTTTCGGATTATCCGAATGATTAACGTTATGTAATAAACTTAAATAATGATTTTTCATATAGATAACTTTAATAGACACTAACAACTAACTATAACTTTATTATACGTAGATAATTACATATTTTGACAATAATTTTGACAGCCTTGTTGGTTCATCGGTACTATATTTGCTTCAAGAGCTGAAAGGGTGTAGGTTCGATTACCACCCAGGACAAACGGTTTGTGATATAAAACAAATGTTTGTTCTGTGTCTGGGTGTTCTGCATGTATTGTAAGTATATATTTATGTAATTGTAGGACATTACACACAACGCCACCTGACCCCAAACTAAGCAAAGCTTGTACTATGGAAGTCAGATAACTGATAGAATAATTAAGTATTTTTTTTGTTGTAAATACATACAGAACACCAACACACAGAACAAACATTTTGAAGAAAATAAATGTTTTTCCCAAGTGATATTGACGACTTTATCCTCAACCTCATTCAAAATCACAAAGTCATCTATTTAGGATTATAAGAAATACATTTAGCGTCAGAAAAGGGAAATTCTGACTAATAAGGAAGGTGAATTAGATTTCGAAGAAATCAAATGCAGCTTTTGATATGTCTTATAAATTTTATAATAAAAATATTTAATACTGACGAAAAACTCATAACAAAATATTTTAAAATAATACTACTATTTATAGATTCATAATATAGACAAATAACCTAATCTAAAAGTTCATCAGAGGAGGGATATGTGGCCAGAATACTGGCAGATTACATTGGATGGCAATGCTAAGCCCTTGACCAAAGTAGATGCCAGCATTCTGGTCACCTGGACGCCCTCTAAACCTTTGGCCAGATTCCGATGTATGTATGTACTCGTACATAGATCGTGAGTGGCCGGTCGCCACGGAAATAATTATAATAAGTAATTCACATGATAATGCAAATTCAATCCTAATAAAAAATATTAAATCCTAAACAAGGAAATAAAAACGCTACATGCATATCTATATATCACTTTCACACCTTTCCTCATTTCTTTTCTTCACACACATTTTTAGCTTTTCTACTTTATTTGATCCTAGTTTCTGATAATCTTAGCTATCTTTAACTTGTCCGTATTGACGTTTGACGTCACTATGGACGCTACACCGTCCTGATAAAGTATGACAGGAGATTATGTTATCGTTTTGTACAGTGATATAATCGTATATGGGGTACTGTGATTATGTTGGGAAACGAGCTTCCGATATTTCAACGAAGTTGCATGGATCATGATCATAAGCAGACTGGGAACGCAGTTGATTGGCAGCAAAGTACGAAAAAAAGTCATTCAGAGGATTCGTTCCACACACATAATAGAGCTATGGTTTCCATTTTAGGGCACTACGAAACGGATATAAAAATATGCAATTTTTACTACATAGATATCCAATTGAAGTTCTTTTCTCACTAGCGTTTAAATGGCTATAAATATTTTGTTCCGGCTTAAAAATTGTTTCAATACAATTATGTAAATCTGAGGTTTCGTACGTGACGCTAGCTAAATTGTGGCAAAAAATTTGGTCTTTTCAAATGGAGTTCAATGACTTTCATAGTAAAAGCCACTGAGTTCAGTTTGCTTGCCAATGACAACTACCTAGATCTATTTTGTATGAGGCGTGAATGAAACCTGACGCTAGCGCGCATCTTATAACAATGTCTCAGTGTCTCTATTCCACGGATTTCGTAGAAAAGCTTTTTTAGGATCACATGCGCTTGCGCATTCATGCAAACATGTCGGCCGCGTAGGCCGCGATTTATCGGTAAACGTATCGTGTAATGTCCCATTGTATTCGACTTGTACCGATACAAAACTATTTTATTCAGGGTACAAATTGCATTATGATGAGGTTAAGAAAACGTTGAAAGGAGTTCAGTTCAATAATAATTATGCATGCACGTATCGACGTATTAAGGAGTATAAGTTTGTAATAACAAAATTTAGAAACAAGTTTCTGTTTAAAAAAATGTTTTTTAATGAAAAATTGGTTTGCGTTTCTGCTTTCAAAGCGTTTAGTATTACGAGACACGTCGGCTGTACTTGGCAATTTTAGAAGTCCTGCAGCGAAAAGGAGAGGTCGCTAAAATCTTGATATCGACGTGTCTTTCGGCGATACCATTATCTATAGGTACTAGTTGATAGTCAGATTTAAAAAATTAGAGGAGCCGCCAGACAAACGGTACCTAGTTAAAGAGATGTATGTAGGTAATCTCATTTCAAACAATGAGACAATATTCTACATGAGGGATCTAGATTTTTTTATCTGCAATTTCATATTGTATTGATGACATAATAGATGATGTCAGTCCAATCTGTCGACTCCGCATTCATTAAAATAGGTTATGCGTTTGGTCTATAGGTGGGCATACAAAAATATAGACAAACGTACAGTTGTTGTACATACATACAATCTCTTAGATGTCGATAGTAATGTCTACAATAGTTATTATCACTCTGTTTATCATCTGACATATTAGAGACTGGATGTATGTATTCGCTAATAAAATATATAGTAGAATATAATATAGTTCGTTTTAGGAATATAAAACAAATGTCTACTAAACAACTTGATTAAAAATTTAAGAACTTTTTAATTTTAAGTTTTTTGCTATCCAAATTTGAAAAAATATTTAAGCACGTTTTTACTACTGATATAATATAACATTTGATTGTATTTGCCAGTAGTAAGATATATTTGAATTATGGCGATGTTATATTCGTAACACGAGAGGGATTTCGATAACACCCAAATATTTATTGGTACTAATTCATTCATGTTATTGATAGCATAAATTTTTGAATTATGCATTATCAGTTTTTATCTCAGTTTCAAAACAAAGGGTTGAAATTGTATTAGAAAATTTATTTGCTGACCATGCTAGATAATTTACCGCCTTTACTAAAGGAATTTAATCGTGAAACGTAATTTCATCTAAATTATCTTAAAGGAATCTTAAAGTGTCGGGTTATTAATTAAACGGACTGTTATGATCTTATCTTTCGGTTTAGGCGACATACCCAGAAATGTTAGGCGCGTTATATTCCCAAATACCGGTTTTAATATAAAGAATGTTAATAGAACTTCACAATTATGTAGGACGTCGGCTTGTACGAGGATCGTGAGTTAATTTGTACTACGTGGTTCACATTAATATTTTCGTAGGTACCTAAAAATTATCCTTGTAGATAAAATTTACTTGTTTTTAATAATCGCATGGTTAGATACTTTCAAGTCTTATAGTTCTATACAGGGTTAAAATCTAAGTATATGCTAAGCCGGTAGGAGGTTATTGCTTATCATCATTATGTACTATAGGCACAACTCTGAATGATGAAGCAGCTGATTTTTTACTCGATTTCAAAGGTTTTCCAGAACAATAGTTGTTCACAATAGTAAGTTTTTTTTAAAATATCGTTACACACAGCGCCATCTGACCCCAAACTAAGCAAAGCTTGTACTATGAAATTCAGACAACTGATAGAATACTTAAATACTTTTTTTGTTGTTGTAAATACATACTTATAATACATACAGTACACCCAGACACCGAACAAACTTTTTTTATGAAAAATTATTTATATCACAAAATGCTTGTCCTATGTGGGAATCGAACCCACACCCCTCTTGGAGCAGACATAGTACCGATGAACCAAGAGGGCTGTCAGTAGGTAAAATAACCCTGTTTCGGCTTAGATTTCGGCTAAGCTTATAACCTAGTACAATTAAATATTAAACATACGACATCACACTTTCTGTGTTATTTTTAATGTGAAAATAGATCGCAAGAGAGGGTAACGTGTTTGGAATGAGGTTATTTTCTTTCAATTGCGTTCTCTCAATAACAGTAATTTCTGATCTGAAGAATTTAAATCGACTCAAATATATTCCCGTGTTGTCCCATTCCTTGAAATCCATAAAAATAAAGCTTTAGCAAACAATATTATTAATGTACCTATAATGTTTAGATTTATTAACCCTAATGACTAAATTGTCATTGGGTACCATTTTCGACTTCTTCGTTACTTAGCAAATAAAGAGGAACGCCAGGCATAAAGTATCATATTAAGTACTATCAATATTAAAACAAAGTCCTTAGTGTTTTATAATTATGTTATACCTAAATGTCTACTGGTATCAAATTTTAATAAGAAACAGAATCATGACAGTAATAAAACAAACGACAGAAATAATAAATACCGAGCTGTCTCTCTTAATAAACAGATACAGATGACAACGAATTTAATTCGTTTCATTTAAATGTAAATTTATGACAAATATTGAATAGTTATAAACGCATACTGTGACTGTGAGAGGAAATGAACTAGCATTTAGATATTAGTATTCTGTCCTAATATTGTGTAACCAGAAAATGAATAGTATGTTCCGATAGTATTTATTATGATAAGGTACTAAAGTGTCCTCACACATTTCTCTTTCCTACAATGGTGGAACTCTACGTCTGTTCTAGTACTAGGCTGTAACTTAGACTGGGTGACATCGTGTAGTGTTTCGCCCACACATAAAGGCAACTAAGTACGCAACGGTATTATTTATTTTAGCTGATATAAGGCTGACAGACTAAACAAACTTTCCCGGTTTTTATTCTGTACTATCATTCACAATTAGTACCTGCAAATTTAATTGAAAACTTGGAAAAGCACGTTTTCCAGAGACGAGACTCCAAAACCCCCGTATAACAAACTTCATTAAAATCTTTAGAGCCGTTTTAGAGATCCCAAAATATGTATAAACTAGCGGTGCACGGCGGCGTTACCCGCTACATGTTTTCGAGATAGCCTATGTGTTAATCCAGGGTCTCATGGGCCTCCATACCAAATTTCATCCAAATTAGTTCAGTAGTTTTGCGCGAAAGAGTAACAAACATCCTGGATGGATGTTTGTTACTCTTTCACGCTTTCCATTCAAACTTTCACATTTATAATATAAGTGGGATGTAATACATATATCCCCGGGTGACATAGGCTACTTTTTATCCCTGTATTCCATGGGAACGGGAACTACGCGAGTGAAATCGCGAGGCGTCCGCTGGTAATATTATAAAGAGGAAAGATTTGTATGCACGTTAAGCTGTGGGCAGAAGCTAGTCCTATAGTGTATTACGTATTAAGTAATTTAAGATTTCACTAAAGCGCATGTTTATTGCATTCCAAGTGACAGCATAATCTCTATGACCATCCTGTGACAGCCAAATCTGATGAATCCTTGAATGAAAGCGTGTAAGCTTAAATCGCTTACATAATGATAGATAGGAGAATATGTAAGATTACCGCTACGATAAGATAACAATTACGATATTTGAGTTAATTGTATCTTTTCAGTACTTGTATTCGTGACTTTATTACAAATGTGATGAAGATTTTTTTAAGAAACCTGGTAATACCTGGTGTCTGGGTAGAATTTGTATTTTGAGTAACATTTTTTCGATTTAAAATGAGTGCCCTTTATAAAATACTAGCGGATGCCTCGTGGTTTCACCCGCGTAGTTCCCGTTCCTGTGGGGATACAGGGATGAAAAGTGGCCTATGACACCCGGGGGTAGCGTAGCTTCCCAACGGTGAATTTTTGACATTTATCCAATAGTTTCGGAGCCTATTCATTACAAACAAACAAACAATTAAATCCTCTATAATAGATTGCTTATAACGATGATCAATTCGGCTAAGTACACCCTGAGTTTATAATCCTAATAATACATGTACTTAATAACGTCTTGATCACATCTGTAATAATGTTATCACAGTTTTAAATATGATTTAATTTGATTGCTGATTTCAAATTAAGTTTTGGGTTGATTAATTCAGAAGTTTGACAAAGCATGGTGGCAGGGTATACTCTAGTACTTGGTTGGCTAGCTACCACCTTTAAGTTGAAAATCTGCCGCCAAATACATAACGGTGTGTTTCGGCTGCCTTACTTGAGAGCTAGTTCTATTCCAGGTTAGGTGTGCTTTACCATCTTCGACCACACAAGGTGACCTAACTGTGGTCGAACTAGCTTGAAAACCTTTAAAAAAATCTGTGGTTTTTCACTTCCAGCTGCCAGTGAAGTCTTCCAGCATATGAGTATTATGCATTAAATCTGTTTGGATGTATTTTTATCGTTACATTTAAAAAGATAAACGCATGCAACTAAATCGATTGCGGTAAGCAATTTCCGCTCTACGAACGCATTATTTACATTATTTGTCGGATGCTGTTCGCTAAGCAAATAATTAAAATTAAAACCAAGGTACCTAGCGTGCGAAGCCATACTTCTTTTTGCACCTATCAAGAGCTGCGTAGGCTGAGGAAAGGATACATAAATCTGTCTTCTGATTGTCGAGAGAAAACCGTGAAACTTAGGTATCACTATACCATTGATATTGGTCCATGACACGCCTCGAGACGTCGTGGGCGTTAAGTTTATTATTCTTAATAACAAATTGTTACAATGGCAAAACTGATCAAAGTAACTTAGGGAAAGCAAATCTCACTTCACAGTAATATTAAGTATTTATTAATAGACACACTATTTGCTTTGTTTGGTCCAAGGCGTGGTGGTAGGGTACTTTCTAGTACTCAGCTGGCTAGCTACCACCCTCAAGATGAAACTCTGCCACCAAGCACCTAACGGTGTGTTCCAGCAGCCTCACTTCAGAACCAGTTCCACTCCAGGCTTAGTTTGCTTCAACCACACCGTCACTTAACATCAGGTGAGC
Source organism: Biston betularia (assembly GCA_905404145.2). Classification (NCBI taxonomy): domain Eukaryota; kingdom Metazoa; phylum Arthropoda; class Insecta; order Lepidoptera; family Geometridae; genus Biston; species Biston betularia. The sequence continues at coordinate 7,889,098 of FR989877.1, forward strand.
TGTGGTCAAACACCTAGCCTGTCAACCATTTTTAAAAAACCTGGTCTCACTCTTATTACAAAATTGTCGTAATAATATAAGTTTGTACTTAGTAATGTTATGTAAATAATATATACCTACCTACCTAGGTTTAATAGCGCCATAATATATAATCTGCCAATGCCTATATTACGGAACGTTTAGAATTCAATAGACAATAAAATTCCATAGGCGTTTTGTTCCTAGAAACAACTCTGCCGTCCAAACATTTACAAAAGAAGCAATTTGTAGTAGGTACAAATACCATCACCATCAAATTGACACCTGTCGAGAAGTACAATACATCATACATTACGTTGGCACAGCGTCAACTATTTTTAGTGTTAAATTAAAATTTTACAGCTATTAATAAGTTGAACAAACTGTAAACTCCTGATTATAAAAAAAAATATGCTTGTCAAGCTATGTGATTGACCATAGCTCAACTGGTTTTAAGTGACGGTGTGGTCGAATACACTGTACAGACCTAGTCTGGGATGGAACTGACTTTACAAGTGGGCTTGCGTTTGTTCGCCATTTTCCTAATGTTAAGCAAAGATGCGGTCAATGATTGAGCACGCTTGCTTAGAAGAAACCGATTCAGTTGCGATTTAAAGGCACCCAAATCGTCAGGGAACATCCACTCAGGCAGCAAATTCCATTGCTTAGCGGTTCGCACGATGAAGGTGGGTTTGAAACGTTTAGTTTGAGTTTTAGCAACCTCTACCAAGAAGCTCGCTTTTTAGCGCTCCTAGCTGTATTAGAGTAAAAGGAAGCTATAAAATATGGTAAAAGTATTGTGTTTATGAGTGAAAATATTGAATTATATTTACTATAAACACACAGAAGGATTTGAAAAAACACAGGTTTTTTTGAATTTTTTTTATCTTAAATGCGCAATGTGCGACCTCCAAGGCAAAAGATGCTGCAACTTTGTGTTTTTAAAAAAATATGTGGCTTTTCCTTATTAAATGCATTCGACTAAAAACTTCAGACAGATAAAAACATATCTACATCAGTAATTACTTTAGATAATAGTTATTATTGGTACATGTGTCTACTGTATACGTCCATTGACAAAATAAATGTTACCTGTTTCAATTTAATAGTTGAGTTTGACAACTATAGTATGATAGGTTTTCGTTTTCCGTGACTGAAATATTTAAATCTTTAACATGAACTTTGAAATTTAATGCACTCAAAGTTTGAGATTTATTATTGAGATTTAGTAAAGGAAGAAGTCCATCGATTTGATTGCTTTATTAGCTCTTTTGATAATAGCTCTGCTACTTGAGTTTTTTAGGCGTGGGATCAATACCCACCCAGAACAATTTTTTATGTGACAAACTTAAATATCTGTGTCGAGATGTTCTATATTCACTACGCGTATGTATTTACAATAAGTATTTACGTATTATTTCGTTATCTGCTTCTTATATTACAACTTTTACTTGACATGCAAAACATTGTAGAATTTCTGGCTATTTTCTAATAATACTGGTCCGAATTTTTATTGACTTGTTCATGACGAGCAGAACTAAATAACTAACTTCATAAGCTTCAAATTGCTGAGACACCCGCACCGCGGCAGCGGTGGCTCACGTCGTGAGTCAACAAACTCGCCCCGTACTACATTTTGCACCTCACAAAGAACATAGTTACAAAAAACATTATAAAATAACGCGTTTTGAAGTTTAGAAAATTTGTACTGTCTAATTGAAAGAAGCCATAAAAAGAAAAATATGTAGCCGATGACTTGGACCATAATAACGAGGCTACTGACACCTCATTCATCAAAATCTGATTAGTAGTTTCGGCGCGTTGGTGGAACATATATGAATATAAACATATGCAAATAGCCTAACCCTTTCATTTGGCTTTACCGTAGTCGACTGAAAAGAAAATAAAGTATTTAAAGACTTATGGTTCATTTATTTGGTGATAAAAAGAGGTGAAGCTGTATTTGTATTACCAATTTTTGGATGAATTTTTTTTCGTGGCACCTTTAGGTTAAAAGTGCTTAATTTTGAATTACGACTTTTATACTTGAAAGGTGCGATTTGTTGTGCATAAACCCCGTATGGGCCTTGAATGAGTACAGCCATTGTCGACACCGTTTTGTTTGCTTTACCAGTTTACACCTGATACTTTTACTCTAATCGGCAGACGAGCTGTTCGACATAATGCAGTTTGCGTTAGATGTTTCTGCAACGGGATGCGTACTCGTAACATTAACTACAAATATTTGTAGGCATGAGTTGTTGGAATTCTGAATTCACTTACAATAGTGACCCGAAAATATTTTCGTGATTTTGACGGTTTCTAAGAGGCATTACCTATATTTATTGCCCTATTGCTACGTAAAATTTCTTAAATAAATTGTATTTGCTATTAACAGATTGAAATACTTCTTACTTACCTCATCACAATCATTTTAAAAATCCACTACAATGTTTTTGTGCTTGTGATATTTGTTTATCTTTTATCACGAAGCACGTAACTTTTTTTGCACTATTGTTTTTGTACTACTGTTAAATGTTTTATTTCAATTGTAGTTTTGGTGTGAACAGAAAATAATTATCTTTATACCTTTAACTAGGTTAAGCATTAAGGCTCAAAAGCCTATTCGCCTTTAAAGGTGATAGTTAAGGCGGTATTGTTAATAATAATTTGCTAAATATTCTGCATTTCCTTCGTATGTATTAAAAGGGGGAGACAACGGTTTTCAATTCGGGTGGATTGTAGCTTTCACACACATCGTTAGGAAATATCTGTTTGTTTACCCCACGTTTGTTGTAATTATTGTCGAATACCTAGATACATACAATTCCGGTCTTTCATTGTAAAGAGGCAAACATATTATATTTCGTAGTAAAGTAGGCATTTATTTATTGTCTTTCTACAATATTAGTCAGTTAATATACTATGTATAAGCAAAAAGTGCGCCTACTTAAAATTTTGATCATAAGGTGTGTGTTATATCGCTACAAAAAATCTCAATACCTCTGTGTCTTCCCATGTCATAAACCTCACTTTTTATAGAGCATGCTCTGAATACGCTATAATCTGTAATCTGGGTACCAATAAAGTACTTGGACCACTGACTTATAGATTACTTCGTCCGGACAGGCCAAATAGAACATTCACAATTATATTGACTCATTGATGTGCACCAGTATTTTTACTTCAGTCGCACGCCGACTTCGTTGCTGACCGGTCGTCGCACTTATGCTCGAATTTTCCGTCTAATGTTTAATAGAACGATGCAACGTTCCTAGAAGAGGTTTTGATGGCTTATAATTTTTCAAAAACAAGTTATGGACATAATTGGGACGCAAATAAAAAAAAACGTACTTACCGTTAGGTGCTTGGCGGCAGATTTTTTAACCTGAGTGTGGTAGCTAGCCAGCCAAGTACTAGAACGTACCCTACCACCATGCTATGGTTTCCTCACGATGTGGTTCCTTCACCAGCAGCTCGAGCTCATTGTTGGGGTTTGAACCCACGCCCTTCGGCATGCGAACTTACCGCGCTAACCACTGAGCTATCATCGCTACCGAATTTTTCGAAGAACAGCTGATTTTAGGGTCAGCCCCGTATTAAAAGTGAGATTTTGTGTGTTTCGACTCTCCTTCGAAACACCTTGTATATTTAAACAACATAAAATGCAATATCTGTTATTTTACTCTATCAGTGTGACAATGACCTCGAAAAGGCTGGGCCGCATATTGAACTATTTTATCTGTTAAACTTTTGGTGGAATTGTTAACCACTAGGATTTTTAACATATTGTAATTGTAAACAATTCAAAAGATCACATACTTCGCTTATCGCGGGTCACAATAATCTAAATGTGTCCACTTTCGAAGCATTCGGCTGGATTTTTTTCTTACAAGCAATTAAAACAAAAGAAATCGTAACAAATAATTGTTTAGCCTAAACATTGATAAACTTTGCTCTTTAGGACAAGTAAACGGTATTTTTAAAAAGGAACTTTTTACCCGATAACAAAGCCTAGGTGAGGTTATTGTATTTAGCAGACAATATATGTATGCCTGTTTTTTTTATTACAGTGAAATTGACGCCCTGTTAATAATATTTGTTATCTGTATAGTTTGTAAAATTAAATCCATGTATGTTGGCCGTTGGTTTTTTTTAATTGTATATAACTTATAATTAGATTCAATTATCTTTTTCAACACGCATTTTTTTATTCTAATAATACATTTATTTTAATTAAGTGTATTGTCCCAAACTTTAAGATGATTAATGGAGCAATATTTAAGAATTGTTTACTTTTTATTTATTTAAGTGAGTACAATATAATTGTTATACAAAAAAATAAATTATGATTGCAGCAATACAGATTATCGAGTAACTCGGTAGGTATTTGTTTCCATAAATGCAGCGTCATGCAAGAATTTCCGTGAATTATAAAATAAAATGAACATTATCAGGTAGAAAAGTTGTGTTATAATGTCAATAATGTAGGTGAGATTTGATATCTGAACAGCTTTATCAAAACAAAACCACTGTCGTTACGCGCCACTTATAGATTTTTGGAAGAATATAAATATACGAAGTCCTTTGCAAGACCGTATTGCAATATCGAGTGCCTACCTCCGTGAACAAAGCAAATTTACTTTTTTGTCTGTTAGGATCGTTTATAGATTTCAGGTGTTTGACCACAGCTCACCTGATGTTAAGTGACAGAGTAGCCGAAAATGGTGAGCACACATGACCTAGAATTGAAAAGTAGCAAAAAATTTTTAGTCTACTTTAAAAAGTACCTATACGATTTTCTAAAAATTAATTATGAAAATTGATGCGAAATAATGTTGACTATCTACAGCCTACAGCATCTTAATAAGACTTTCTATATATACATATTATTATAAACTTGCTTAATATATATGTACATATATACTCATTTTTTGTGTTCGTGTATTGTTGTATACTACATTGAAGACGTGAAGAGAAGTCAAGACCAACCATCGAGTCTCAAAGTAATGAGCGTCAAAACAGCGATCCCCTGTACTTTCTTATGTTATTCGTAACATCGCTGAAAGTGTATCGCTGGAATGGTCACGGACAATGGGCATGCACTATCTCTTACTATGAGGAGATCACCTCGTTCGTCGCATAACTTCTACATTAAAAAAAATTCAAACAAATTCAAAATGACAAGTGGCAATTCCAATAAATATCTAGTTATTAGTGAGTAATAATGATAATATAGTCGTATGGGAGTTTTGATTAAAACTTTAGTTATTATTACTGGGCGTATACCATAGTCACAGTTTGGGCGTATGCAGCGGATCAACATTCATGTTTAATGAGTACCTATGAACCTACGCGCACACCAGCAGTTCGTTCGTCCAAATAAAAACCCCATGATTTCGTCTGAGCTAAATCAACATATGAACGATGAAGAGCTTTTAGTTTTGGATGCGGCATAATTTTGTTCTTATTCAAGGTCATTCTGTTTTTATTTTTGGCTGGCTAAGTGTTTAACTACAGCTCATCTGATGTTAAGTGACAGTGTGATCGAAGACGGTAAACACAGCCTGCCTGAAATGGAACTGGCTCTCAAGTGAGGCTGCCGGAACACCATTACACGTCGATAAGTGTTCGACGACAGATTTTTAACTTAAGGGTAGTAGTTAGCGAACCGTTTACTAGAAAGCACCAATCTACGGTTTCCTCGCGATATTTTCCTTCACCGGCAGCTCAAATTCATTGTTGGGGTTATAACTCATGCCCTTCGACGTGTGATCCGACTGCGCTAACCACTGAGTTATCATCGCTACAAAAATTTACTCTGTTCTACTCTTTACTCAAAAGATCTCCGTAGCTTATGTTACTACCTGCCGCGAAGTAGTAGTGTGTAAACATTTAGTACTGTATTCCGGTTTGAAGGGTACTGCAAGAAAACTATTTTGTAGACTTATTTCGTTACAAACTTTTGAGTACCACTGCAATAGTATCTCTTACATTCAAGTGAACGTTTTGTTCGTCTCATTACTTTAAAAAAATGTTCTACTATTTTTTCCTTTTTTTCCTTAATTCCTTTAAAGGCTTACTATAAAGTTTTGCAAAATTAATATTTATTTTCACCGTTACAACACTAAAACGCAGCTAAAATCATAGTTTTTTAGTTATCGAAACTAGGTATAATAATTTCCCGATCACGATGACATTACCGCCTAAAACTCGTATCCAATAGTTGCTATTCAAAATTTTATTTTTCGTAGCTTGATGTATATTTTATCTGCGATCTATTTTAGTCCGGCAATTCGCCTCGGATCGGAGGCGTGCAAGTTCAGGGAAACCAGACGGGAAAATGTTTTATTGAACTCGAAAAATTAGGCCAATATGTCAAAGATTGAAAAATAGTTATAGGTAAAGGAACTCTCCAGATTGTACGCTACCGTGTGTCACGTTTGGAAGCCGAGACAGTTTTAGATCGATATTCGGGTCAGTTGTACGGGTCCCAGCGGATTTAGAGCTAATCTCGATTCACAGTTTCGAATCCAATCACGTACGACCCAAATCTTTGCAGCACAGTCGTAGGCATAGACAGTAGGTCACATATGGTGTGATGTTTCTAGTAAATTTTCATAGAAATCATACAAGAATTAGACATCACACATCACACAGTTACGTTTGAGATCACTGTCATGCCGTGACTTAAAATCACATTCGTCTTCCTGTTTCTGTATGCATATCAGAATTCTTTTTTAGTCACACTGGCAGTGAAGGACCATATCGTCAAAGATAAAGTTGAATGGCTCGACGCCACGCCACGTGTAATTGCATGTTCACAACATCCTAAAGCGGCATGGGTCTCGTCTCTAATTAGATTTGTTTTGCTTTTCACACTTGCTGTTTAATGTCTCATGCACCATGTTCGACTGCTGTAAATGTGTCATCTTTAGTAAGCCGAATATTCAGTATGTTCTCTCCAATTGTTTATGTATGAGACGTCTCCCATGATTTGGAGACAGGTTATGTAATGAGTTTCCAAACGGCGGGCGGTACGTATTAGTTCTGTAACAATAGCCGGTCCTTAACAATGAGATGGTACAGCACGAAGGCCACCGAGGCAAGTTCACGACTGTGCAACGACCGCTGTCATTACCATTCAATGCGGAGCCCGGATCATTACGGCGCCTCTAACCCGAACCGATTAACTTTGGATTGTCCTTCGCTGTTTTACATGTTAATCAACGATTCTCGAATTTACATATCACATATCAAGGTACTTATAAAACGCACATTTTCAAAAATACATTCGTAACCGACGACAGTTTTTGTAATGGTCTTCATTTATCGCCAGTTTGGGGCACCGTCTCAATAATCTCTGTGTTCTGATAAATCGTTCGCCATCAATATACCCGCGGCGATTTATGCAATTTCTTAAAATATCCTAAGATATTCTTGTTTTAATCAAACAAGGCTCGCTTCTTATGAAACTGCATAACGACATTGCAATCCTCTATCCCCAATTCGTGAGGAACTTATCCGGCTTAATGGTTCAACATTCCCGGAGCACAGAAACGAGCCACAAGCAAAAAGGTCGTCTTTCACGTATAAATTGCCCTCGAAGCAAATCGACAAGCATGAAGCTCGCGAGATATTCGCGTGTGATTATTTATTTTTCTGTTTGAAAGTGAAACGTTACAGATGGTAATTAATATGTACAGATAGCGTGCCGACCGAGCTGGGTGTAGTGTATGAGGCCGGCCCGGCTCGAGGTCGCGATCTGTGCGAGTTCACGGCGAGGGCTACATTTATTGCTTCAGTCCATTTAACCCATTTCATTGACGTAATATCACTGATAGTTTTATCGTAATTTTTTCGTTTACTATTTTTTCAAGCACCTATGAAACCTCATTTTGAAAATCTTGTATATATTTTAAGCATTTTTAAGTCTAGCGAAAATATATATGTTCATATATCGACGGAGCACGACGATATATGAAAGAAAAAATCATCCTTTAAAAAAATCCTCAGAATTACGTTTAACATTGCGATCATCTCTGTCAAAGATGGGCGTAAATAATGACAAGATGCACTTAAGACGTTCAGTAGGAGGCGTTGTTCGAATGCAGATAAATCGTCCATATGTTATCGTTCGGTTGAATGATATTGCTAACTGCACTAAAAATAAGAAAACGGGCGCACGGGTCATTTCTCAAGGGCCACGTCACCTTATTGACCCATGCCCCGAGAGATGGTGAGACGGTTCTCACACGCTTCGCCGCGCGAAAATTAACAACGACTTTTTAATTGATACAAACAGCCCAGTAGGTGATTTGGGGCCAAGTGACGAATAAATGAGCCTATGAGCTCGGAGACAATAGAATAATGAGGGATATTGAAGTTGAGTAATGGGCAAACATTTGTTCAGCGTTGTAGAGCACGTGCGGAGGCTCCAGAAGGTGAGGTCTGTGATTCCACTGTTTGCCTTCTGTTTTTTTGTGATTCAGTGCCTTGCGGCATTTGAATTAACATAGATGTAATAGCCCTAATTTTCAAAAATGTTGCAAATAGCGATAAAATGCAATTGGTACTAGCACATAATAAGGTGCAGACCTTGGTCTAAAGGTCTCTACTCCCGTACTTAGACGGTAACAGCGAAAACATTTTCGCTAAACAATGACAAAAGCAAAAATTAGCACATTTAAAACACTGGACGCCTGGTCATTCACCCATTAGATCTTCCGAGAAATGCTATGAAATGAAAAGTAGAGCTGATTTTAACGTGCATGGGATATTTTTACCTACTTCTCTTGCTTGTAATTATTTGTAAAATATGTAAGTTGATATGGCGGTTAGATAATAAAGTATAACGTTAAGTATAATATAAAGTATAACTATTAAAGCGCAAACTATAAATGTAACCTTAACTTGGTTAATTAATATTTATATTATATTCTAGGAAACTTACATTTTTGCCTATTTTAGATTAGTTCATATCTATAAATTAACGGTGTGATAGATATTTAGTGATTTTTTTCCTCTTGTTAGGTACACCTGTGTGTGTGTATACCAGGAAATTTCAAAAATTTACATATTAGCTGCCACTATTACGTTTTAGGTAATAAAGAATTGATATTGAATTAATTATTTTCTTACTGGAAAACTAGCAAATTAAATCGGCATGCACAAGATAGATCAGAAAATATATCAGTTATTTTAAGTTTCAGTCGCCCTAAAACACGCGTCGCGTCGGTTAGTTTTTATGAGCCAGATACGTTACGACAGCGAACGCAAATTACTGATGACTTGCCTCTTTTAGCGTTGAGCTGATAAGTGATTATTTCGGTACAGTACCTAATGCTGGGATTATTGTGTTTAGAGAATAAACTAAGACATCGTTTTTCTTAACATTCGGCTCCTATCAGAGGTCAGGCAGCATTAGGATAATTCTAATTTTTGCTGGTGCTGAAGTCGAACCACTCCCTCTTTTTCAGTCAGTGGGTCCTTCTGCTGGCACTTCTTTTCCCAATAATCTTCCCTTAGATGATTTTGAACTTTTTGTTATTCCTCACAATGCAATATATTCGTTGCAAACCTGAAATGTGTTCTAAAGGTCAAATTTTAATGCACCTGAGTGACAAAAGGTCACCGATAGTAAGCGTTACATATGTTTGTGATGGTTTAGTGAAACTTAGAATAATAAAACTGTTTCGCAGTCGCTCTCCCGAGATAAAGTTATCAATTCTTCTCGTACCCATCAATTTCATTGAATGTTATTGCTTGGAAGGTGAATAACAGGCATATGCGGGAGTCAGATCCATGTCAAGCGGTGTGTTTACCATGTTTTATCTCACCATCTCTAAACATTAGGTGCACTGTGGTAAAACACCTACATATTTGTCAACTATAAAAAAATACATAATTGTTTGTTTATGATTTTAGGGTTGGTCCCATAGTGAATGTTTTTTCGAGCATTATTGTCCGCGTAATCTACACTAATGTTATAAAGAGGAAAGATTTGTATGTATTTGTAACGAATAAACTCAAAAACTACTGAACCGATTTCAGAAATTCTTTCACCGTTGGGAAGATACACTATCCTCGGGTGACATTGGCTACTTTTTATCCCTGTATTCCTACGGGAACGGGAACTACGCGAGTGAAACCACGAGGCGTCTGCTAGTTTAATATAAAACACGACATTTATGTTATCGACCATATTTAAGAATTCGCGATAATTAGTCGCTACCAAATGCCTACCTGAATTTAAATATAGCATCACAAAGGTATCTACTTGGAACGTCATACATCTCAATGTATGTTATTTTATTATTGTAGACTTATTGTAGTTACTCATATTGGTATAACAATAAAAATAATTCACTAATCATATGTAGATAACAGTCATCGTGTTTGGTGTCGAGTGTCAGAGTTCACTCAAGGTGGCTTTATTATGTAACTTTACTTAGGCCCTTAGCACACATTACATTTATTCATTTATTTAATTTACTATTAAAATAAATAATGGGCAATTTTTGAATGAATATTATGCATGTATTATTATCATTGCTTTTAAACTCTCAATTCAAATTTATGTAAATCAATTGATAACAAAATAAATAGTGGTTAAAAATGTGACTTTATCATTGCTTGTTTCTTGTAATTTTAAATAGGAAAACTTACAATACTGAAAAATAAATTATAGTTAAATACGTTAAGTCTCAAAGTAATGAGCGCTAAAGCAGTGATGCCTTGAACTTTGTTTAACTACACAAAGTTCTTGTGTATTGCTGCAATGGTCATGGACAGGCATTAGCTCTTACCATCAGGAGAGCGTCTCGTTCGACTCAATACGATCACATTAAAAAAATAAAAAGTTTTTTAGCGATTTATTCTATATTTATTAAGCGTACAGACGGCGGGAAGCGACTTTGTTTTATACTATGTAGAGACTTCGACAATAGTGAGATGTCGTAGAATTCACGTCGCAATAAATTAAGATCACATTTTGTTTTTTGTGTAAAAGTAAAACGCTGTCATGATGGTAAGAAATAATACCTCTCCATGATCATTGCAGCGGTACCGGTACCCAAAACTCTGAGTAATAAAAAAGAGTCGAGTGCATCACTGCTTTGACGCTCATTACTTTAAGACATTTTACGGTTAGTCTCAATTGCTCTGTAATTTCGCTAACTGCAGTACCCTTGAAACAGGAAGTAATGTTTACACGCTACTGCTTGGCGGTAGATTATCTGGTACCTACTGCGTTGCTACTTAGCCAGACGACCTGATATTAAATAAATGTATCACCTAGTAACAATTCAACAATCAATTAATTAAGATTATATTTCAATTATCATTGTTTCTACTGAAAGGTAACACTGGCAAGCCATACACTAAACCGTGTGCACAATATATACTAAAGTATAATACCGTGTGTAAATATGAATGATTTCCAATTTGTGACTCACCACCACTGAGTCCCAAATGTAGTATCTCAAAGTAATGAGCGCCGATGTACTGAAATCCTGGACTTTGTTCAGTTACTCAAAGTTATAGGAATCGCTGCAATTGTCACGGGTAGGCTTTCCCTATCTCTTACTGTCGATCAACTATTTCTTATACAAAGCTTATTAAAAAGCGTCCGTTTTTTCCGTCAGTAAAACTTTAATTACTAAATCGACCTAGAGAACATATCATTGCTTATTTAGATTCTTAATATAGATTGATTTATTTAATAACATCTATAAAGTAGATCCATTTATGTAATTTATTATCTTATATCCATATTTAAATTTTGATTTATCGGAATTAAATTATTCTGTTAATATTTCGCATATACATGTTTCAAAATTTTAGATTCACTTTTTACATGCTAATTATGTTTAGCAAACTTAGCAAGTCTATATTGCACTTATTGTACTTATACATATGTAGATAGGGAAATACGTAACAAAGCCAATAGCTCAACGTAAAATTGTGCATGAGTAGATATATTAAAAGGTGTATTTTATTAAGATAAAATTAATAGTTTAACGTCAGGATTTCCCTAGTTATTTATATCTATACAAAGACCCAAATCTAAATTTACAGCTATAAATAATTTCTAAATGGACATTTATAAATCCATCCACATTTTACTTTTAATTTCACATCATAATCACCATTTAATTTATTAATAATTCATTCGTCACATTAAATATCGTCCAAAAATTATCACAATTCTTGTATGCAAAACTACCGGATCACAAAAAGAATTTAAATTACCAACTTATTACAAAACAAAAACCAGTTATAGCGAAAATGAAATTAATTTATGAATTATTTAACTTTGAATAAATAATTTAATAGTAGTACTATGGTACGTTAGTTACAAATGTAGATATAGAGTAAATTGATTCAACTGGTGTTAAACTGAATGCCTACTGCTAGGAAGTGGGTTAAATAGACATGTAAATAGAAAGCAGTTGCCTAATGGGTAATAAAAATATTATTGACAGTTTTCCTTTTAAGGGACACACACATATATATACTTATTTGATTTAAAGTATGTAATTGTCTTACTCTACGTAAAATTAATTAATACTGTAGACTTAAAATGTAGGTACCTACCGTGTGAATTGAACATTCAACGTATTACAATTAAAATGCACAACAACCGGTTCCACTTTTATAAATAAAATAAAATTAAACGACTGTAAACTTACGATAAGAAATAACCTTTCAAGCAAAAACATCAGAAATAATGTTCAAAATAATTTTAAGAAGCATCAAAGAATATGGAACCGGTAGCCATTGTCTTTGCACGAATTTCAGCAACCTCTCGATTGAAGCTGCAAATATGATTAAAATATGCGTAATCTCAGTACATATGAGTTCGCGTACGTTCACACGGTAAGTATCGTATGGATATTAATAGCTACATTAAAAGAAGAGTGTACAAATGATACTTACTCAGATCAGAGGTGTATTTCCCAGACGTAGCGTAGACGAGACGATCCTCGCCGGTAAAAGTGAAATTTCTCGGCGACCACTTCGCCCCGCTAATAATTATTCACTCGTACTGAAAAACGTGGATCGGCTACACCGTGGTCGGTTCGCGCCAACTATATATAAAACACGTGTTTAACGAAATCGGATTCCGAAATTAAAATAGTCCTCTTTATTTTAATTTAAATAAATTGGCATTTTTTTCTAGAAACATAGGTGATGAGTGAGAAATGTCGATAAGTGCGTTCGGTAAATGGTTCGGGTGCGTGGGCTAGAGCGTCTCGGAGCGGAGCGCACGACGCGGCGACTTGCGGACCACTGAAGCGCGCGCGCAGCCGATTGCCGTCGATCTTCAACTCTTCCAATTTTAAATACCGGACGGGGCGCCTGCATACATTTTCCGACATTCGGCGAACCGGCGCGACGGCGGCGCTACCGGCTCAGACAATAAGCAATCAGTCTTCCCATATACAACAGCGGCTCTACAACTGTCAGGGAGAGATTACGTTTACGAAAGTTACGAAGTCTAAATTATACTACTACATAACTCAGGCGATTCAGCTCAAGGTTCTTGAGAGATATAAAAAAAATAATCTATACGGCGCTATTTATATTTTAAACGTCTTCAAACTTTTTATCTAGGTAAAACAAAAAAAAACACTCTTGTAAAACATCGGCACTAAAACTTATCTTAATAAACGCGTGGTTTATACAAATTTCAGTCTTATCGACACGACGTCGATATCTGTCTTTTTGCTCAGGCGCTAATGCCCACAGTAAAATACGATTTTTTTTATTTTCAAAATACATAGATGTTCGTGTCAAATGTCACCTTTTATATGGACAAACAATATGCTTCGCCAACAACTTTAAATACATACCACACATATTTACGAGTTCAAGATTTGGGACGTCCGATGGCAATAAAAAGAATAATCTATTTGTCGTACACATTTGTAAACATGCACATTATAGTTAAGAACAGACCTTTATTAATTTATAATGTCGATATAATCAAAACTCTATTGACAAGGACATCCCAATTCTCGAAATTTATGAAAGTGTATAAAAGCAGTTGTCCGTAAATTTATTTATGGAGTTGTATAAAGCTCGTTACAGATTTCCATAAAGCATTTACATTGATTGAGGAGGAGACGTCCCGACCTACTTCGTGCCTACTTACCATGAAAATGTATGCTGCCATTAGCTGGAAGGTCGATGATATCATCACCACCATCGAGTCTTATGTATTGCCACTCTGGATACAGATTAAGCCCTTTGAAGAGCTACTACGTCGCAGTCTGTGACTGAGTGTTGTATTGTCTACACACTTCACGTAATAGGTCTTTCGCCTGCCCTGTTATTTCATTGAGTAGTGTATCTACTTCAAAAGCGGTAGGCCGTGGGTTCGATTCACACTCAGAACAAACATTTGTGTGATAAGCATATAATTCCGCATCTGGTGTTATGAGTACATTAGATGCTTTTGTCAATGTTTGGGAATAGATGAAGAAATTATAAACGTGTAATGATTTGTTTCCCTGGTCTCCACAATACAGGTCTTGAGCTCAGTGTGAGACCGCTGCAATGCTTATTTATACAATTTTAGTACATAGTTAATATAAAACATAATGGGAATAAGAAAACATACGATTTTATTATATCGAAATAGTAAAACATGGGAATGACGGATGTGCCTCCGTCTCTATTTTCATTAAAATTACGTAACATAAGTTACATTTACAAATTTTAACTTTATAAAAAATCAAATTTATTTATCACAAAATTATTAATTTAGGACTGAATAAAAACGTTTAAATTAAAGTAAATGGACACTTCACAAATTACGCATACGGATAGAATCAAGAACAATCCTTCTTTATAAAAGTCGGTTAACAGGTGTGGTTTCCCAAAGCCCTCGAAATGTAAACATTTGGAATCAATACGCGGCCATATATTTTACTACGCCGGCAGAAGCGCGGCAATAAATCTCATAGAAATAGTTAAGTCCACATTAATAAAGTTTAATGTTTTCATGGTGGGCTACCAGTCTGACCTTCGATTACAAGTACCTACTAATACTTCTAATGTACCAACGCCCATAGGAAATTGACGTCACATCGACCGCCAAATAGTTAAATGTAGGTAGATCTCGTGCATACGCATGATAAAAACATGAAAGCCCTAATTAAAAAATGAGAGGAAGATTAAAAGAGTCATTCATCAACGAAGTTGTTTTGATAAACGCTATTGTTCCTTTATATCTAGTTTTCAGAGGCAATCTATATTTCATGTCCTTATTTTATTTCCTGTAAATGACTGCGCATGTCTTAACCTTCTCTTATTATAATGTTGTATTGTCTAGTATGTTAGAAATTTCGCATATTCGCATATTCACAGTAGTGTGTTCAAAGAAAAGAGATAAACTAAGCAGTAAGCAATGAGTTTGAGGTATACTCAACAATGGGTTTAAAGAGAAAATCTATATCTAACAATGAGTGAGGACAAAAGCTATTCTCAACAGTGGGTTTGAGGAGAAGAGATATACTGAGCAGTGGAACCAAGGAGAAAAACTATACGCGGCTGAAGGTTTAAGGAGAAAAGATATCTTTATAAATATTTTTGTATTGTATAGTTCAAATACGCAAATATTCGTAAAGCAGTTGATGAGATTGGCATAGGACCAGAAAAAATGACGCGACTAAAAAGGCGACTACACAGTGAGTAGAAGATAGATAAACTCTTTATTGTTCATACCAAAAATTACATGCAAATCAACAATTATTATAAAGAGTGGCGGGCTTATTGCTAGAAGCAATCTCTTCCAAGCAACCTTAGTATGCAGAGAGTATTGATGATGATTAGAAAATTCATCTTTTAATATATGTATGAATGTTATCACTGCAGTTCCGTGTGTGGTCCGGTTTGGTCGTCAACCAGTTGTCAGATAAATCAATTGTCGCCCAATCTGATCACCAGTTGTCAGCACTCAAATCAACACTGCTCTGAATACGGACTAATCCCTATTCTTGGTAATGTTTATAGTGACTGGAACTTAATCTACGGTATAGCTTCATAGTAACTATTTAATAAACTACTTTGAATGCAATAATTGACAGACACCGATAGACTTCGTGTGGTTGGTTAATAAAGCGTGCATAATTGATTGCGAGTAAGCAGCTTTTTATTGGCTTTTGGTAGTGAATGATACCTAAGTAGATATCTGGATATTTAAGTAGGTCGGTAGTAGGTAGGTATATATACATTTAGATGTAAATACATGGTAAGTTAACGTGGATCGCGTGATATTTATTTATCATCATTTCAATTACTGGGTGTTCTGTATATATTATAAGTATGTATTTACAAAAAAAAAGTATTGATGTATTCTATTAGTTATCTGACTCCCATCACACAAACTCTGTTTAGTTTGGGGCCAGATGGCGCTGTGTGTACTATACACACGATATTTATTTTATTTTAAATAAATATTCCATTAAATATAACAGTATCATTTAATATTCTTTGAGGGATCGTATCCGAAACGAAGTAATTCGCCAGATAACTAAAGTCATTGACATAGCTTAGCGTATTAGTAAGCTGAAGTGGCAATGGGCTGGACATATCTGTCGCTGAACCGATAACCGCTGGGGTAGACGTGTTCTAGAGTGGAGACCGCGTATTGGCAAACGTAGCGTAGGACGCCCTGAGACGATATACGTAGGACAGCTGGCGGTGGATGGAAGCGGAAAGCCGAAGATCGGGCTGAGTGGCGTATCTTGGTAGAGGCCAATGTCCAGCACTGGACTAATATAGGCTGATGATGATGAAATATTCCATTACTTTTTTCCCCCCTTTTCTTTCATACATATATAATAACTAATTGATTGATTCAGGCGTTACTTTGCGGAAGTTCATTTTGAATATTCAAGGTATATATTTCGTTTATTTCCGCTTAACAGTCGTTTCAGTTACAACAGCGATGAGGACTTAAATTTAACTAGTTTGACAACAATTTATCATCACTGCTGTAACTGAAACGAGTGTTAGCGGAAATAAACTAAATTTATGCCTTGAACTATTATATGCCTAATAACTATTGTATAATCTACTGATAAGTTCAAATTACATAGATGAAGATAATAATACCTAGAGTTCTCAGTAGACGAGTTTCGTCTAAAAACACCAGCTCGTTTCGCGGGTTCGCGGCACTGATCGTTTGTCATAACACCGCATCACAACGTTGTAAAGTCAAACTACCACTTCAAACAAACCGCAAACAAACTCCAGCCACGACCCAAAATAACTGCGCACTCGGCATCCGCACTCTCTTTTATACCAGGCTAGATTAAAGTCACAATTTTAGAACTTTTTTTTATGGTTGACAGGCTAGGTGATTGACCACAACTCAACCGAGTAGTTGAAGGCGGAAAATATACCTAGCCTGAAGCACATAACACACCATTATGTGATTGGCGGAAGATTCAACTTGAGGGTAGCTAGCCAGCCGATTACTAGCAAAGGACCAATCCTTTCTACGCTTAGGCTGTCTGGAATAAATCGCTGTAGGCGATAAGGCCACCGTTATACGCCATATATTTATCAACCTATGTTGTTCTTGTTTTGTTATACTTTTTTATCTCTTTTTTATGTTTTGTATTTGTACATACGTATATGTATGTATGTCTGTTATTGTTTTATTTGTATATACAATAAAGTATGTATGTTTGATGTATAATAAAGTTGTATTCTATTATATTCTAAGGTTTCCTCACGATGTTTTCCATTACCGGCAGCTCAAACTCGCTGTTAGGATTTGAATCTACGCCTTTCGCCGTGTGAACTGTCCGCGCTAACCACAGAACCATTGCTACAAGCTAAGGCTTTTATTTCGAAGTTTCGAGCACATTTGTTACTTGCAGTCGATTTATCAGTGTAATGCTGTGTCAGATATAATGCAACCGCGAGGCGGACGCCTCGCAGTTTCACCCGCGCTGCTCCATTAATATAACAAATGTAACTACACATAACCTATTGATTTTTCTTGCTATAATGTCTGACAGCTGTTGTTTGTGTCTAAGTCATACTAAATAAATAAACTATTTGATAGCTAGTACACTTGTCAAAAACCAGTTATTATTTAGGCAGGGAGACAAACTCCTGGTCCACCCCTGTGTGCGTATGTCTAATTCTTTGGCAAGCCTGAGTAATTTTGATTATTCAGCTCTTTGTACTCATTTTCCATGTAAATTTCGAACGCTGTTCGAATTGTTTAAATTAATGTAGTTAAATTAATAAATATAAAATAAATATCGTAAGACTATACACACAGCGCCATCTGGCCCCAAACTAAGCAAAGCTTGTGTGATGGAAGTCAAATAACTGATAGAATACATAAATACTTTTTTTTTGTAAATACATACTTATAATACATACAGAACACCCAGACACAGAACAAACATAATTATGTTTTTATTTACATAATGTTTGCCCTGAGTGGAAATCGAACCCACGCCCTACAGCTCTCAAGGCAGATATACTACCAATGAGCCAACGGGGCTGTCGATCTATAACGTCTCAATCTAAAACGTTAACAATCCAATTGTCTGTTAATAAAATCATTTACCAAGTGTCTGTAAGATAACACTGCGTCATAATGCAACCTATTTTCACGACTTCCGTGTCATAAGCCTATTGAAGACAATGAACAACATACCCATTATTATTAAAAATTATACCTTCAGTTGGCACGAACGTCTCACATCGCAGTAAACTGTCTGAAATGTGTCTGCCGGTTATAGCACTGCTAATTTTACTCTAACATTTCATCCTAATATCTAAACCGTCTCAGTGCAGTAAAGCAACAGAGATTGCAGTCTCTCCACTTTGCTAGCTTGTTGTAGAGTCGAAAATTGTTACGTATCTTAATATAGTTGATGAAAACTGCGAACAAAAACAGAAATAAGTTCAATTTTCCTTCATTGTTTTTGACATCGCACTTTGTGTATTTTGCCAGTGTCAAATATTTTCAGGTTTTTTTATTATTATCATACTAGGTGTTTGACCACAGCGCACCTGATATTAAGTGACGGTGTGGTCGAAGTTGTTAAACATAATTAGCCTGGAATATAACTGACTCTCAAGTGAGGCTGTCGGAACACACTGTTAGGTGCGTGAATGCAGATTTTCTACTTGAGGGTGGTAACTAACCAGCCTAGTATTAGTTTAATTTTATGATAAATCAAGTAAAATATGTCTGAGTGACAGTTAAAAGTCTCACAAAATAAGTCAAGACCAAGTCCGGTCCGTTCTGGTATCAACGGGAAAGGAGATGTTACATCACTTTGTTAAACTCTTCGGCAATTAACGAATAACCACTATTTTTGTATAATATAAATAAACACTCAAGAAAACACAAGTTTTGAAAAATGATACATTTCGATGACATGATTATTTCGCTAAATAATAACTCGGTAAAACTAATATATTCTTAAAACCAACTCACACTTCAAGTCTCTTAAAGGCATTTTTTGTTTGCACAGAAAATGTACAGCTTTTTTTTTAAAACAAAAAATTATCATTTGTGCAACAACATTACAATATTATAAGCCAAAAGTTTTGTTCTATTGTAGACTTGTCATGTTAACGTAGACATAATATTTCAAAGAAAACTATCTGTTGACAACGGATTTTTCCCGAAGATACACACAGAATTCAAGAAAGAAAATTTATAATCATTAAGCTGTTAACTAAAACCTTGCTAAAGTTGTCTTTTTTATTTAATTTGCCATCGGGCAGGCTAAAGCTTAATTGCCACGTCTACGATTTTAGCAATTCATCTCTTCAAATTCACTAAACTTTACTACTTCACATATCTCACTCAAGCTATGTAGAGCTGTCATTACTATCAGCCAGTGTTAATTTTGCAATCTTAGTCCGGCGTAATGCCAAATAGTACGATGATTTACACATTTGGACCGTGGCTGGCGCCACTTTCATAAACCGGGAAAAATCTGTGTCATCTATTTTTACAGCGCGTTACTATCAGCTTTATGCGTGGGAAACACTCATTACAATGACGTTTATTTGACTGGTTGATTTGATAAAGTCTTACACGCACGATAATACGTTAGGTGCACTGTTAGACGCCGCGCCGTGCCGCTGAAATTCTAATATTATGAAAAAGTTTGAAAAAAAGAATAATAGTGGGAACGCGGAAAAATCGCTGCATTGTATTTATTATTTTTAAAACTTGTGTTCTTTTGTGAGTGTTACGTATGATGTTAAATGTAGGTATACGAGTATGGGCCAGTGAACATGATGAAACATGTACTTTAGTGTTGTTTCCAAACTCTCTAAAAAAATCGAATAAAGCTATCAGTCAGTAAAGACTAAGGCATGAACTGGATTTGACCGTGACTTTGATTGTTACTAAAATTAACTTTTTTTAGTAGACTAATTAACATTGACAGAATGCACAAAATGAGATGCCAAAAATGAAGAAAAAGTCTACGAATAATCTCCTATTTTTTTTTAAGAGTCTTTTGAATTTTGTATTCATTACTACTCGAAGATTCATTACAACTATATTATATTATTTATACATTTTTTTCGATGAAAGGCATAATATCACGTAGGACGAGGCAATAGCGTGACTTTACAGCTTTAGCCTGGCTAATCATTTAAAAAAAAATGTAACTATTTTTCAGGAATTGCGCTAAAACCATACAGTACCCAGGCATATTCAGCCGTTACGGTGTAATCGTATATTCGATAGAAGAAATAAATTGAGAAAATAAACATTCACGGAAATAGCTACGAGTACATGCAATATTTCTTATTTATAAGATGTATTGATGTAACAGTTAGATAGGATCAAAGATCAATGGTTATAGTCCATAGTCCATTCACTACCAACCATATGGCAGACAAAACACCAATTTGTTTATGGATAGAATGACAATAGCTCAATAGGCAAAGTACAACGCTGCAAAGATTAAAGACTGCGGCTGTCTGCATCGTAAATAGTAAAATTAACATAAAGGTTGCATTAACGGATTTATTGCTATTTAGCCCACGAGTAAACTCCTCGTTTGTATCCTAGACATGTGAACAGTTTTCTACCTACGTCCACTTATCCCGATGAGTCAGATGATCATTGCATCTAGTGGTCACAGACTGGCGCCTATCAATTCCACCAATCAGACAGATTGATGGCACGCGATCTATCAAGACCTCCCAATTGCTTACAAACTGTAGCGTAAACTATGTCGCTACCGAGAAATGGGTCGCAGGCCACCAATCAAAATAAAAAAGCGATTATTCCGCCTTAATCGGTGTCCTTACTAATTTACGGCTAAAAAGATGTGTTAATGCTTCGAACATAAGGGACAGATTGGCAGACGGCCCACCTGGTTATATGCGCTCACGCTGTCTGTAGTTTGCATCTGCAATGATTCACAATGTTTTCATAGAGGGATGCCGCTCCATAGTTTAGGCATTAGGTACGATCATCTATCATTCCTCACCGTGAGGCAAATGGCTTTAGGTTAACGCTGGCCGCAAGGCTCAACGCCTATAATGTCGCGCGTGTTTTATTTCTGCCACGTATTTACTGCAATTAATGAATATTGCCTACTAAACGGTGTTATCTATTTATCTAGTGTTATTGAAAATACGTTGATATCTTTTTTACTCAGTGGCTGATTTCCTTAGCAGGAGATCAACTGGGTGGGTCCCACTGCAGTACCAGATATTCTGCCGCCAAGAAGTATTGTGTAAACATTACTGTGTTCCGGTTTGAAGGATACTGTTGCTAACGAAATTACTGAGACTATCTTATCGATAGTCTCAAAGAAATGAGCGCCAAAGCAGCGGTGTCCTGGACTTTGTTATGCTACTCAAAGTTCTGTGTATCGCTGAATTGGTCATGGAGAAGCGTTATCTTTTATCATCATCTCATTAATACTACATTAAAAAATCTTTTTTGATTTAGCTTTTATAAACAAACAATCAAATCTTTCCTTTTTATAATAGTATAGATTAGGTACAGAAAGAGGACGTTGCAAAATGAGTGTTAGACGTATGATGTGCATTTCGCTATAAGTGCACTTTCGCAATAGGTGCAATTTTCACAACATACATTTCTCATGACTTTTTAAAATGTAACAAATTTATAATTTGTTTAAAAAAGGTAAAAACTAAAATTAGCGTTGATGTGGAGGAGGAGAATTCACACAGCGCTATCTAGTCCCAAACTAAGCAAAGCTTGTACTATGAAAAGCAGACAGCTGAGAGAATACTTAAATAGTTTTTTTTGTAAACACATACTTGTGATATTGTATACCTACATAACACCCGGATATAGATAGTCCTGAGTGGGAATCGAACCCACGCCCTTCAGCTCTCGAAGCAGAACTTTACCAAATAACAAACAGGGCAGGAAAGTATCGGTATACATATATACAAGTTGATTCATGGTAACACACACTGTAAAACAAACAAATATTCATTGCCATAATAAAGCCTTGCAGTTAAATGATACGGAATGGAAAGTTAATTTCAGATCCATTTAATGCACATGGGCGCACAACATTAGCGAGGAGAACTGTCATTTAATTATCGTCCTACATGGATTATTACTCCCCCTAACGACCATTTCACGGAACTCATGGCAGATATTATGTTATTTCATGTGTTGCTTGCGTTGAATTGCATTTTAGTTCATCCACGTTTTACTGAGTGTTTAGTGTTAAATTTTACGCCCTGAACAGCGAGTTTATATCGTGACCTGACTCATAATTCTGGCTATACGAGCATCTTCTGTTTTAATCATTTTGACGAATAAGTATGTATTTAACAACACGGATAACTTATATATTTTCATTACTCATACTCAGAAAGTAGGTCTGGAGTTGCCTGAGGAGCGGGCTGAAAGTAATACTTTACAGCCCTAGAGAAAATCTTTTTCAACTGACAACTGTCAATTTTTTTATTTATTTTATTTATTAATTTGCCCCTTCGGGCAGGCTAAAGCTATAGAGCCATACTGCCTTGTCTTAAGTGTTATTTCTGCTGTATCTTAACTATAGTTATCGTCAAAGTCGTCTTTGTCAAGTCCAGTTCGTGTCAGTTAATTCCAGTCATGCTTTAGTAAAGTAGTGGCAACTTTACTACAAAGCTTCGATGGAGTTTTGGAAGCAACACGAAAACTCATGTTTCACCACATTATATCATTTTCCCACACTCGCGCTTGTAATTCGGCACTTTATGAATAAAACACCACCATTTTTATGCATAAACACTCGACAAAACACTAGTTTTGGAAAAAAAATCAACGGAGCGACAAGACTCTTCCCGCGTTCCCGCCAAAACTCTGACAACTGTCAAATTATTTAAAAAAAAAAACTAGTTTTTTTTTTCATTTCTGTTGAATCATGTTCCAACTTTCTATTCAGCCACTCAATTACAGCGCGATGTAAAATTGAAATAACATAAAGTTACGTATTAACTAAAGAACATATTATTTTTTTAAAAAGTGCCGAATTAGAAAATGTGGGAAAATTATATGATGTGCTGAAACATGATTTTTCGTGTTGCTTCCAAAACTCTATCGAAGCTTATAGTGAAGTCGCCACCAAAAGAATGACTGGACTTGACTGACACGGACTGGACTTGACCGTCAAGCAATTGGCGGTAAAGCAGCAATCCGATCTCCATTTGTTTTGTTGATTTATGTAAAATGAAATTCACTCTTTTTTTTAAGTTACTTTTACCGCTTGGGTAACAATGTACTAGTGCTCCCAGTAGGTTCCCCCGTTTTCCTAGTATAATATACTTAAAGTAGCCTATGTGTTTATCTTGAATATAAGTTATATACATTCTAAATTTCATTCCATTAAGCTGCTACAGCGCTAAGATTTTAACAACATAACAACACACATATAACTATATAGAAAACAAGAAAAAAAAATGTTTATGAATCACTAGACAACAACAAACAAAACTACAAACAACACACACAAGTCAAAGACTAAAACTACATGATAACTGCACGTAGAGTAACTAATATTCATACCTATTTGTATGTAGGTAAAAAGGTTATCGCTGCAGTGTTCAGTGCATCGAAAAAGAACCGCACGCATCTGATTCTACTGTATCTATTATAGATTTCTCCGCAGCCCTGATTTTCAGCATTGACCTCAAACCTGATACAAACTTTCGCATTTATAATTTTAATGAAATTCTATACTAATGGATGTTTCGTTAGACGATGGATATTTGAGACAATGAATCTCTGTCTCGTCTAGAATATTATTGTAATCGTGAATATACCCGAAAACGCTAAAAATAGAGCTACCAAAGAAAAATGTCGTTCCGCTCGACAAAATGCACGGGAGAGCTGATTTTTCTTTCGTAAATTCAAGGTTAATCCAAAAAAACTATTTATAAATGATAAGTACAATTATATCCAAATATGTTAGTTCTCTAATCGAACAACCAGTATTGTAGCTGCACTTATATTAATTTATATAAGATATAATTAAAAGAAATACGACAACATTCAAATCAAAGGTGCATGTTTTTTAAAAAAACTCGCGAACAATCCGACTTGTGGATTACTGTGACCTAATTTTATCCGTCAAAATAACATAAATTCATAGACATTACTTCATCTTTCTACATTCGTAACGCATAAAGTGGCTTTCTGAGTAGAGCAGTTGATACAGTTGCATATTCTGTGTCAGGGTATAAAACTAGAAGAGCTCAGCGTATTGGAAACAATGCTTCTTTTTCAACGTAAAGAAAAATGAAACTATCACATTTAAAAGATTTACGACTCTCTTATATTACATCTCTATCCAAACCTCAAAGAAAAAACTAGATTAAATTTTACAACACTGTTATTTTTATTTCTCAGTCGTAATTTCGAAGTGGAGATAGAGTCTTGTCACCGACGGAATTAAATTTAACTTCCGTTCCAATATAAATACTGTCGTCTAAGAATTTATACACAAAACAGATGCTATAATATTTTCGAACACTGTTCGTGTCTATTAGTACCTCATATAATTATAATAACTCAGTCCGATCACGTGTCTCTTCTCACCTAATATTAGGCCTATTTTATTGGTTCGACGCAAAACGCCTAATGACCGGAGAAGAACGTGCTTATTTATAGTCTGTAAAAATAAGCAATATTCATTTAAAGTACTTTTAATATTTTCTAAACATCTTGTTGTTAACTCAAGGTACATATTTTATGACCCTTTACTACTTACGCTTCGATGATCACGTTTGCACATTTATACGTACATAGTTGAATATATGTATACACTGCTGAAAAAAAAAATATCATAGGACGTTACACACAGCGCCATCTGACCCCAAGCTAAGCAAAGCTTGTGCTATGGAAGGCAGGTATTATACATAGGTATACATTACAAAACTTTTTAAGATTTTTTTCTTAATATTTTTAATTTTGACGGATATCAATAGACAGTTATAATTAGATACACTTTTGCAAATTTACTTATTATTATCAACAAAAACCTAAAAATGTGTAAGCCAGAAAAGTAAGGTAGGTTACTAGTAAGTACATAACTAATAACCCAGAAGAACTGTATTACAGTTAATACTTGTATTTATATGGACTGAAGAAGCCAATAATCATTTTAAAAACATAGACCTCTATCAATCAATGTCATGGACTGAAGCGCGAACTCCCAACAACCCATTTTCACAAAAATTGCCCAACCACCACCGGCCATTCACCTAATGATCTCATCGCCCCAGAATAAAAATTCTCTCGTTTAGACCAATTGACTTTGTTTATGGAACGTTTTCTCAAGCGAATCTAGACGATCTACTTTCGTTTAGGTAACGCGTGTGCGTATCTGAATCCTTCCGCATGCGAATTCATTTTACTACTAACGTAGCTGGACTAGTTGGGTCACATTCAGGGTAGCATTTAAGGACGGCGAAAAATATAGCTGTAAAGATCGTATTTACAAAAAATAAACACGGCTCGAGAAAATGGCACCCACGCTCTTAGAGTGGAAAATTCTTCAAACCATCATTCTTGTAAGAACTGCTGAAAATGTGTGGAACTATTATTACCTGCGTCTGTGTTTCCAACTTAGTACAACCTATAGTTGTTTAAAAACATGAAAGGTACTTCTTAGGTACGCGCTCCATCTTCGGCCAAATTGTCTCTTTTCATCAGGTGAGATCGTAGCGAAATGTTTACAGAAAGTTGAATTGTTATCCTCTCTCCAAAATCAATCAAATCATTGTTGAATATTATTTTACTGACATCTTTAGTGTCCTTGATGTGTAATCGACTTAACATGTAAGGATTAAGTATGATGATGTTAATTCTTATGATGATGAATGCACTCAGCAGTGCAACAGTTTATAAAAATAGGACTGATTAGTATGTAGAGATGAAATTGATGCAATTGTCACTTTTACATTACTTAGTTTAGTAACTCGGGTTAGTTTTGAAACTATCATATTTCCTAACACGATCTTTAGATATGGATAGATTGGATAGTATTATTAAATTATCTTAGAAATACTATAATAATCGTACGAAATCCGTCCCTGGTCACAATAACCTGCCATACATTCGTGTCGTCGGACGCCCGCGCCGATTCCAGCCGTAAAATAGAATTATAGAATGTAACATCTGCGATGTACCTAATCCAGTTACGATTCTAAAGATTTCGTTGATCCGTAAAATAACGCCACTTGTATTGTTTCTTACTGTAGTTTAACTAACGTTCGAAAAATGAGAATTTAATTACGCGGAAACGCTTTGTTCTTCAATTTTTGTCGCTTTTAATTTTACTCTTTGTAATGTAAAACCGGTGGCGATTGAAAAAGACTTGCTAATTTGTAACGCGAAGTATTGGCCTCCCGACAAAGCGCCTTGCAGTCTACATAGGTGATGAACCAGTCGTTACTCACCTTTGCGAACTGGGTAACCGCAATACGTACAAGCGAATGTACAGACATATTTACAGAATCTCCTTATCTTTTAGCAGATCGTAAAACCACATCAATGAGAACTCACTTGTCTGAAAACCGCAATAAAATTAGATTAATAGCGTGTTCTTTTTCAATGTGCTAATTTTGGTTGCCTATTAATATTGCTAATTAATAGCTCTAATTATTCTGTGGCAGTGATATCATGAGTTTCACACTTCGTGAAAGAGTAGAAGTCTACTCGTCAGTATAAAACCAAGTAGGTAGGTACGTACGTAAACAATAATATTATCTATTCGTAAAGTTTCTGATCAATTCGGATTATAATGGATACGAAAAAGCTTGGTGTTCCCTGGAAAGTTAATTAGGTTACTAACCTTCCGCATTTGTCAGGACCGTCGGGCGTTCAGGCTCTTTAACCTTTATCCGATTTTGTAATGGAAAGATTGGAGGTGTGGCTATGTTGTGTACACGGCCGAGTGTACTTCGAATTTCCATGGTTCAAGTCCTCACTCAACGTAACGAATCTTGTAATCCTTTACTGTTGAATATTTTAATTCAATTATGAATGAAGATGATAGATATGCTGCATTTACAAAAAAAAAGTATTTAAGTATTCTATCAGTTATCTGACTGCCATAGTACAAGCTTTGCTTAGTTTGGGATCAGATGGCACTGTGTGTAATGTCCTATGATATTTATTTATTTAAAAAAATCCATGCTACATTTTGAAATCACTTGAATCAAATAAAAGTATACGGGTTTTTTGTTTTTAATGTTAAAATTTTATTAAGAATAATAAATAAAAATTTCGAGATGTTAACCCTATATAAATACGCTAAACTATGTAGAAATGTAAATTATAGGCAATCAGAGTTCATGATCCACATATTTCAGAACAATAGTTTGTTTATCGACACACATTGTTGTACTTAAACTGAGTATATTTAGAGGCTTAAAATAATACACAAACTCAGAAGATTAACCTTCGCCTTGTGCGTACTATGAGTTTCGTAACGCGTCGTATTTTGAACCGTCGACAGCTGAAGCCCCTGAAAAGTGTTAGTTAAAATAGTAACTCTTATTTTAATGACACTAAAGATCAAATTACTAAACATTTTTGTAGGGCTGGAAAGGCAAGTACTTATTCTAATGGTGTTTATGCGAACTTTTAAAAGTTTTCATGTTTACGTTGGGAGCACGCACCGAGCCACGCAACGGCCGAATTAGCTTTAAACATTGTTCGCAAATTATCGAGTTTACTATAAATTGTTTCTGAGGAAATTCTACCCGGGTATATATAGACACGGCACGAGTAAGTAGGAGCATAGCAAACTAGTTCAAAGTTAAATGACTTGCAGATTACGTATACCTACGTACTTAGCTGTGATGTGCTTTCATCCCATCACTAATATTTTAAACTAGCTGCGCCCTACGGTGTTACCCGCTACATGTTTTCGGGATAAAAAGTAGCCTATGTGTTAATCCAGGGTCTCAACTACCTCCATACCAAATTTCATCCCAATCCGTTAAGTAGTTTTTGCGTGAAATAGTACCTACCAAACATCCATCTATCCAAACTTTCACGTTTATAGTATTAGTGGCATGTGTAAGTTTATGTGTGATGTGCGTTTGTTATTTCTTCACACTGTAATGGCTGAACGGATTTGGATGTAATTTAAATTGCATGGAATCATATTACATAATTTACTTATAATTTTGGATCAACATATAAGTCATGCAATTACATCTCAGAAAATACAGGTAAACCGATACAACTAGTTTATGGTCATAATTAGCTGCTAAATCAGTATTATTCACAAGTAATGAATTCTATGTGGTACAATGTTATAGATCAATGTTGACAACAGACTAAGTATTTGTGTTCTGGGTGTTCTGTATTAAAAGTGTACATTTACAAAAAAAACTATATAAGTATTCTATCAGTTAGGTATCTAGTTGCAAATAAGTGAAACATAAATGTGACAATACCACGTCAGTTTCCATAGTAAAACAGATTTTCGCTATTAGCTAATAACAATCTCGATCATTTTTTAAACAAAATAAACTTAATCAAAATCGGCATAACCTTTTGGAAGCTATGTTGCCATATGCTTAATATACACAAGTTAAAATTATAACTGAGGGACGTGAAATTCAAAAATTTTCCGCGAATTTTTTGGGGAATGTTCAATACATTCTTCATAAAAAATCGTTTCTTCATAAAAAATCTTTGGAAATAGAACTTGTTATGTGATGTTTTGAAGGAGCTTAAATAAAAGAATAGTTACACACTTACATTATCATGGTTGTGTAATTAAAATTTTGGATCAATACTAAGATTTACCATTCGCTTCCTAATGGTAAACTAAGTAGGCGGATATGACTAACCAAAGGACGTTGAAAATGTTAGCGCCCTCAGATGGCACGCGAGTTAACTTCCCAATAGGTATTGCTTCACAGTATAATAGTAGATATACTTACATGGTTATTTGAATGATGTACAATCATTTATAAGCCCGCAATTAATTTGTGCATTGATTAAAATTATTTGTGAAATTACAGGGATATTGAGACACCATCGAATGTCTCAACGTCCGAATTCAAAATTCGAAAATGTTTTTAGTTAAATCGTAGCCAAAGAATAAAATGGGGCCCTATTACTAAGACTTCGCTGTCCGTCTGTCTGTTCGTCTGTCACCAGGCTGTATCTCATGAACCGTGATAGATAGACAGTTGACATGATGATGTATTTATGTTGCCGCTATGACAACAAATACTAAAAAACAGAATGAAATAAATATTTAAGGGGGCTCCCATACAACAAATGTGATTTTTTGCCGTTTTTATAGACAATGGTACGGAACCCTTCGTGCGTGAGTCCGACTCGCCTTTGGCTGGTTTTTATAAACTGTTCCTGCTGCTAACTGCTGGTCGCGGGCCTCTTCTCATTGTGAGAAGGGTAAGGGTCCACCGATCTGGATGCGGGCTAGCAGACTTCACACATCTTGGAGAACTTTTTTTAAAAACTCTCAGGTAGGTTTCCTCACAATGTTTTCCTCGGTCATCGGTAATACGCACATAACTTGGAAAAGACAGGTTCGCGCCGTGGGATTCGAACCCATAGCCTCCAGATTTAAAGGCAGACGGGCTGTCTAAACTTCCCCACAGTATCTCTTCTTTCAAAGTAATGATCGCCAAAGCAGCGAAGTTATTACGTACCACTGCAATAGTCATGGACACGTGTTATCACTTACCGTCAAAAGAATGTGTTATTCTTCTATTTTACAAAAAAAAAGAATAGGCATTGTTTCAATAGTTAAGAAATTAAATAGTTATCGTAATTTGTCGAGGTAAACGTACAGTACGTACGTAATAATAAGTGCTTTATTTCCTCAGTAAAAACATATCATAATATATAAAATACTATTTCTATTTTATATCGCGCTGTAATTAAGTGGCTTTATAGAAAGTTGGAACATGGTTCAATAGAAATGTAAAAATAGAACTAGTTTTTTTAATAAATTGACAGCTGTCAGTTGAAAACGATTATCCCTAGGGCTGAAAAGTATTACTTTCAACCAGCTCTTCGGGCAACTTCAGACCTACTTTCTGAGTTATGAGTAGGCTAATGTAGACTTTCCCAATGAAAAAGCTATTTTGAGACTTCAATACATTCGATTCGGATACTTCACAGGGGTAATTCCAGTAGTAATAGTGATCTTCACATGGGTAATTCCAATGTTAATATAAACAGGACAAACAATTATGTTAACAGCCCTGTTGGCCATGTATTGATGTTTTATCCTGTATCGTGGTGTTTTCTACAATAATAATAATAATAATTTTTATTCGATACAAAAACATAGTAAACAGATACATTTACCATAGGCTCCCGAACTAGTCGAAGACTGTATGTCAGGAGCCAGTGGCTTCTGTAAGTATGTATTAACAAAAAAAAAAACTGTTTCATTTTGCGATCGGCTCTACAAGCACTTAGCAGATTTGTTGTGAGTGTTATTGTCAGGTAAGAACTGTTCCTCCTGTGATGAAGCTGTCTTTTATATCAATTCAACAAAGTCCCATATGTGTTGCCTTTTGAGCCTTCTGTCACATATTGATTCGAATAACGCAGTTGCTAGGAAAATGTATATGAATAAATATTATATCTTCGATCTAGTTTCCTGGTTCCTATAATACAAGCTTTGCTTAGTTTGGCGCTAGATGGCACCGTGTTAAATGTACTTCGATATTTATCCATTAGATCAAAGGTGAAAAAAGTTGTATGCACAAATTTGAAACTTAAATTTCTAAAATAAAAATTGTAACTTTGTGAAAGATACATGTAAAAAAAGTCGTTGGAAACTATTAGAATTGTTATATACAAGTGTTACTGATCAAAGTCATATCCAATGTTAATAAATACATTAAACGATCATTATAAAGCTGATCGTAGATTAAAACATAAACAAGAACAAAGGGTCACGTTCGAAGAATCGCTCAGAAAACACATTTTACTTGCTGAAGTGGCTGAAGCGCACTGAAAATAAAAAGAGCTCTGTGGCGTTTCTGGGAAGTAACGCGAGGCACCGGTAGCTCATCAGAGTCTAGCTATTATCTAGATGAGGCATCGTTCCAATGAACTCGGTTAATGAATGCGGTCGAGTGTGAGCTTGAGTCGAGCTTTCTTAATACGACCACGGGCTCTCTTCAAGGAGAAACGAAAATTCTCTCAAATATCGCCATATATTGTTTTGATGCTTCACTACGACGAATGACCAACGTAAAGCCTAAAGTGTGTAAGTAATCATTTTTTACATACTTACTTACTAAATGTATTATTTTTATTAGTTTTTTTACTCAATAGTGGAATGCGGTCGAGTGTGAGCTTGAGTCGAGCTTTCTTAATACGACCACGGGCTCTCTTCAAGGAGAAACGAAAATTCTCTCAAATATCGCCATATATTGTTTTGATGCTTCACTACGACAAATGACCAACGTAAAGCCTAAAGTGTGTAAGTAATCATTTTTTACATACTTACTTACTAAATGTATTCTTTTTATTAGTTTTTTTATTCAATAGTGGAATGCGGTCGAGTGTGAGCTTGAGTCGAGCTTTCTTAATACGACCACGGGCTCTCTTCAAGAAGAAACGAAAATTCTCTCAAATATTGCCATCTATTGTTTTGACGCTTCCTTACGACGAATGACCAACGTAAAGCCCAAAGCGTGTAAGTAATTATTATTTACGTACTTACTTACTATATGTATTTTTTTTATTAGTTTTTTTTTTACTCAATAGTGTTCAATAGTGTCAACTTCTACCGTCTGTTCTTAAGATGTATCGTGTTATCCATTCTAATTATATTTCTAATTCCACACTGCCTATTCTACTATCGGACAGCCAGGAGTAAAGACGATAGAAAAGACGTACATGCCGTAGGATTTGAAGCCAGAACTTTGCAGATGAGCTATCGTGGCTATCGTGGTTAACCCTATTAATAGTAGAATTAGGTAGGCTGCTTAATTTCCCTGAGGTCGCAATGACACATAAACTGCTTGCAAAAGCTAATTCTATAATAACCCTACATCTACTTGCGAGATGAGGTGTTACTTGTGCAACGTCGTTCTATGCATAATGTCATCCGCACGATGCCAATTACCACCTATTACTGCAGTTAGCTTGCATAAATACTCGTAAGTATTATCTTGTGCTTACGCCGCGGCTACACCCATTAGTCTAGTGGAACTGAATAAAATTCGGGATTAAAAATTAAACAAGCAATGTGAATCCTTTAATTACTAGGCTGCATTAAAAAACTTAAACAGCAAAAAGGAAAAAAAACTGCCAGATATAAACGTTGGCTCTTAAGCAAATAAATAAATTAAAAAAAACACAGCGCGATTTGACCCCAAACTAATCAAAGCTTGTACAATGGAAGTCAGATAACTGATAGAATATATAAATAGGTACTTTTTTGTTGTAAATAGGTACATACTTAATAATACATACAGAACACCAGAATAAATATTTGTTTATACCACAAAATGTTTCTCCTGGCTGGGAATCGAATACACACCTTACAGCTATTGAAGCAGACTTACTACCCACGAGCTAATAGGGCTGTCAAATGTATAAAGCTGCTGAATTTTTGCGTGATTTCCATAGTAAAAGTTGTTTCTGATGGCGAGTATACAACCCCCTCTCGGCTTAGTACATCGCAAACTTATAACCCTGTATAATCTAATACTCTAGTTTTAGGCCACAGAACAATCGAATATTTAAATTTCTGGAGGCGGTTGTCTTCTCACAAATGTATTGCGGAGGTCTATCTCCGGAATATTAAACAAATTGAAATTTATCACTTAGGAACCACTGAACGTCTGCGTGACTCAACTTCCTTCGCCTGTCTCGGGACGCAAGCGTAGGAGCGACAACCGCCTACAAGGAATCAGTGATGGAACCAACTGTAGCAAAGTAAAAGCTACTTGGAAAACGAGGTCGCTTTCGAAGCACTAGATGCGATAACACAGAATTTTTATAATCCTAATTTCATGACGCTGTTTTAATTTTGAGACAGTCTTTAGATAGGACACATCGATACGTCAATCAACCATTGTATTATAAACCTATTCATCTGATAGGCATTTAAAACAATCGGTGTAATACATCAGCTTCAAATTGAATTGTAACTTAGCCGCTGTCCCACCTCCAAGTCAACACCCAATAAAATAATTACCCGAGTGAATTTTATAGCATAGTAAATGTTAAAGCTTGTAAACATGCATTTGGTGCGGAAAGCCAACGCTTGCATTGTGTAAGAAGCTATTTTAACATGCACATCGATTTTAGAGACCTTTCAGTGCAATGAGAGCTGAACTCACCATTGTGCCCATGCTAATGTAAATAATTCTTCTGTGATGCAATGTAACTATGTTGTATGTTGCATAAACCTCAGTCCTTCCATAAACGTCTTGAACTGAACTAACACTAACTTAGTATCTTGCAAATATAGGGTTAGGAATATATTTCGACAGCCATATTGGTTCATTGGTAGAATGTCTACTTCAAGAGCTGAAAGGCGTGGGTTCGATTCCCACCCAGGACAAACTGGACAAACAAGTGTGATATAAAAAAATGTTTGTTCCGTGTCTGGGTGTTCTGTATTTATTATAAGTATATATTTACAAAAAAAAAAGTATATTAGTATTCTATCAGTTATCTGACTTCCATAGTACAAGCTTTACTTAGATTGGGGTCAGATGGCGCTGTGTGTAAAGTCCTACGATATTATATTTAATAAAAGCTTACATTATCTAAACAACTCTGAGAGATAATTAAAACTCCTAGACAGTTTCTGGTTTACATTGAGCGTTATTTATTAGTTAAATTGATACTACAAATTATGTAAACGTAACCACAAAAAACTAAAAACGTTAAAATATTCTCAACTAGTCCCGATCCCTTTGACGTGTGTGGTCTATGAGCTACAAGCGTGTATTTTTGTTACAATTTGTATTCATTACACGAAAATTTTATAGTAGTAAGAAGGGCTTCGATGTGGGACAAAAATGCCGCTAACTAAATTAATTATGCTGAAGGACGCGACACTTATGAATAACTCCTTCAAAGTACAGCACCTACCTCTAAATTGCTAATTCAACATAGTTAGATGATGTATTTTAGTCACGAGTTCATTTGGTAAGTTTGGTATGTAAAGAAAAAAAAACTTTACTGATTCCAAATCATTTCAATTAGGTACATATTACATTCCTGAATATTATTTTTAAGTTTAAAACTTTCTAAACTATAAGATAGGGTTTATTTTAATTAAATAAGTACATAAAATAAACTTGAATTTCAATTGACCTCATACGAACTTACACATACGAATCGAGTTGTTTTTCGCTTTACTTGCTTTATTATTTCAATTTACACGTCACCATAGGTCCATAAGGCTACCCATGAGGTAAATGAAAAAATATTTTTGTATTAATAGTTTCAGTTACCCGAGTAGACCTACTAAAATAAGTACCTAATGTACGCATAGTGTTAATTGTGTATAATGTTTTGTGGGATTTTGAAATCGTAGTTACAGCGTGCATAACTTGGCGTATCGTGCATCACCAAGCTTAAGCCAGTTCTGCCACTATGTAGAATTTTGCACCTAAAGTGATAAAATATTTTCACTGTTCTATCACTAGGTACAAAAATAAATATCGTACGACATTTCACTGTAAAAAACCCCCTTTACAGATTTTAATTTATTTTTTTATTTAGATTATTTAAATATATTTATATTTATTAAACGATTAAAAGTAAGCGATATTAAGGTAAAATGGTAATATGTTGGTTTAAAGGTTTAAAATAGTTATATGGTTAATGGTGTACTGGTTAACCCCTTATAATCTAAATCTCTATTTTGGCCATGTGATCGTCTAAGGAGGACTCTACCTTGCAACCGTAATAAAACCCAAGACAGGTTTGAGATGAATTCCTATAATGCCTAAAATATCTAGACCCTACTTCTAAACCTAGACCTATTACTGAAGTTAGCTTCCTTAGCATATTGAAAGATACCTACTACATTATTAAACTCAGATATAAACAGTCAGTCTTGTCACATACAAAGAGTTATGAGGTGAATGCAAGTAATGTACACTTCGGGATATAAATGACTTAGAAAATATTAACATGAATTTAAGTATTATGTTAGCATTGAACTATTTGTGGTTGATTCTAGAGTTCAATCTTAGTACTGTATATAATTTATTATAATGAATTTAAGTGTTACATTAGCATTGAGCTATTTGTGTTTTGTGATTAATTCAATAGCTCAATCTTAGTATTGTATTTGATTTAAAAGAAAGGATTTTAGTACATATTATATTAGCATTGAACTAGTTGTGGTTAATTCAATAGCTCAGTCTTAGTACTGTATTTGATTTAAAAGAAAGAATTTAAGTACTATATTAACATTGAGCTGTTTGTGGTTAATTCAAGAGCCCCGCCCCGCTCTTGAAAATCTGCCTCGGCATCCTGACTGGACAGCAGTCTTCCACATTTTCTTTTATATGGGGACTTGTGTCTTGCACATAATTAAATTACATTCTAGTAACTTGTATGTATAGATGTCAGTCGTTAAGATTCATAAATAGCAATCAAGGGACTGAGAGGACATTATCTTTTGGCAAAGTCTGTCTGTCATTATAAATTATATATAAATGACTCTACTTGGTCTGTAGGTATGTATGCAGTAGTTATAACTACAACATTCTTATGATTCTTTTGGCATCGGAATTCTTTGAGCTTTTAGTTAGGAAAGTATTTAAATAAATACTAAAGTTATGAGAACCAGGGTTTTATCATTAACCTGGAAAGTCATTAGTTCAATCTTTGTTGAATAGTACTAGCCTCAATGCTTCTGGCTTGTATACTAAGAATCATGGTTTTAAGGTAGTACTCTTAATAATGTCAGTTTCTCCCCTGATTAGATAAGAGAAAACCAACTGGCACGGCTTCGCTTGGCCAACAAGAGAGCTAACCACAACACAAGCTTCCCGTAATTTGCCAAATGCAAGTCGTTCTGACTTCTAGGTTATACAAAATTCAACAAGATTCAATTGATGACCTTATATTGTAACTTTTCGTTATTAATAAATGAATATGAGTATGAATATTGATATTCTAATAGCCGGAACACTCCAACAAGAATTAAGTGATTTACTCCATAGTTAACCTGAAATAAAAACCCTACTTGTCCCTGAATCCCGCCGATTGATACATTCGCATTCTGTAGAACATATTAGATCGACGTGATATCCCTATGTCCTACCTAGTAATTAAATAAACCTACACTTAAAGACGGGCCCTAAACTGTCTAGAGATACAATCAGAAGCCCAACAAAAGACTCGCGGGTCTTATTTTTGTGATTTTATCCCCGTTCCCAAACCTAATACGGGGTATTATCTAGATGCTCGGTATCCAGACGTGCAAATACCCTTCTAACTATGTTACTCTATTACCTAGCGGGGGTCAGCCCGAAAAGCACTAAGACTCTAACCAGCCCTACGGGACGACTTTCGCATGGCCGAAGCCTAGACCGAATCTATAACACAAGAGACAGTCATGGGAAGGTCAAGTACATCCAACCTAACGTAAGACAGTTTGCATGAAGCTTGGCCCACGTAATGATACCATCAAAGAACGACGCCACCAAGTTCGCAATCCAGGAACTTGTCCCAGGGAACTACGGACTATATCAAGCACAGGCCAAACCACAACCAAACCGGTGACTTCGATGCTCCTATTTCTAGGCAAAAGCACCGCTCGGTTAGTCACAATAAACCCGAGCCTAACGGGGAGGAATAAGCTGCCAATATTATGTTGTCACTAAGAAGGGAAGCTTCAAAGGTTCGAATTAACAGCTTTGCACACTTCGTGCGTTAACAGACTGGCCAATTATAACACAAATCGATGTAGATCAAATTATCACATAAAATGAATTTACATTCCATTCCTTATGGGAACAGAATTCACTCAAAAACCCAATCTCGGTAAATATCGCAATCTAACGTGAAATAGATACCAATTCATGAGCTGAGGCACAAGTAATTCACATGTTTGTTTTATTAATTAACCTTATTTAGGTACAAACAGTAATTCAGCAGATTCACTATTAATTTACTGAATTGGACAGCCGTTAAAAGAATTCGACAAGGGACACGCACCAGCCTGATTCACAATCCAGACCACAATGGCCGCCGAACCGAATCAGAATTACCGCGAAAAACCTAAATCCCGCCAAAACTACCAAGCTATCCCGCTATTACATATCGATCGAACCTGCCAATCGGTGCGCGTAATTAGTGATGTTATAATTAGTAATTTATTCATATTTTTATTCTTAACTTATTAGTAACTAAAATACAATACAGATTTGCTTAAAATAATAAATCAACTACTTAACAATTTATTATAATTTCCAATTATTATGAGGTTTGATAAAGTAAAACCCCAATAAGCATTTGCTGATCAGCCAGTGTTAAGTAATTTCCCATAATTGTAGTTGCTCCGTTATATTAAACTAGTTGCGCCCCGCGGTATTAACGCCAAATTCCTAATTAATAAAAGTCCAAGTATTCTCCACTCCGAACAAACATCCATACAACAGGAACCATCACTTGTGCCAATTATGTCATTTAGTTATGAAGGGATTGGAAGACAAGCTATTTTACCTAACAATCTATAATGCATAATATTTTAATACAAAATAGTTTCATAATTGTTTTTTTCTACAAATTAGCTGTAACAATATATAATTTGGGCATTATCCACTTTACTAAAATATCTAATATAGATATTGTCTTACTAAAGTAATAATCTAATTCGATTAGATATTTGGTATTTCAATGATAGATCGACGTAATATTGAAAAGGACATCCTTATTCAAATATAACACGCCTCCTTCCGTCTGTCTACATCGGATGTGCAGATCCTCTTAATTCATAACTAATTTTAATGTGAAGATATAATTAAACCATCAACAGCACACATGGGTTCTAAATCAGTTCCGAATTTATGTAGTATCTGTCCCTTATTTAAACATAAATTATCTAAGTCTAAATGCAAAACTATTGCTTCCTGAATTATTGGCTTTAGTTATTTGAAATAGCGCCATCTATTGCGTTTGGGTACTAACTTTATTGATTTTCACATGGTCACTTAACTTTGTAGTTCGCTACCTCACCGTTATCTAACGTAGCGCTTTTGTACCAAATCCGAATGTAAATGAAAATTAACTTATCTTAAATTTAATTAGAATCATACATTAATTTTAAATGAGTAAATGTATTAAGACATTATTTTATTTGGTTATTATAATATTTATAAATGTTAACGGTTATCTGGACCGTTACAGCAACCCCCAAAATTTACGAAGATATTAACTTTTATATCGTAGAAAATTTTCCTAAATAAATTATTTTGAATAAATGAGATAAACCCCTATTGTAATTGTTATTACAATAATTGTAAACGTTAACGGTTATCTGGACCGTTACAGCAACCCCCAAAATTTACGAAGATAGTAATTTTTATATCGTAGGAAATTTTTCCCAAAGAAATTAATTTTAATTTACAAATATTTATAATAAACACCAACCTAAACCTGGAAAGGAAATTTATGTAAAGGTGCAAGTTAAATTTGTCAGTATTCGAGTTCCAACAATAATTATGTGTCAGCTAATGTATGTGTATTTTCCCTAACACAATATGATTAAGTTGTGTTTTTAAACCAACAAGAATGTAATCATCATAAAACCTCCATCTCCAAGCTTGATAATATATCAACAATAAAGAAAATTCTCCCTTCCACAGAACCCCCTAAAACTGAGAAAGATTTGGGTTGTGAGTCCAAACAGCGCTAGCCACAGACGGATAGACCACTCCTCAACAAACCTACTTTCCGTTTATCAGGAGTTGCCCATACATCCCCTCCAGATTTAGCAGATCCCTTAAGCAAAATGGATTAAATTCCGTATAGCGT
Source organism: Biston betularia (assembly GCA_905404145.2). Taxonomy (NCBI): domain Eukaryota; kingdom Metazoa; phylum Arthropoda; class Insecta; order Lepidoptera; family Geometridae; genus Biston; species Biston betularia. The sequence goes on from FR989877.1 coordinate 7,928,630, forward strand.
CAATATCCCACCAAGAGATGTTAGTAGAACTCAGATTACTTTCCTTTGGAGAATGTGCAGTGTACCAGATCAGATTTTCATACTTTGTAGAGTAAAAGACCTTTATAAAATCAACGTCTGTTGATGAAATGCCAGCTGGCCTAACCTAACACCAAACCTCCTTTATAAAGGTCAACTTGAGTAAGTGTTTTGTCAAACCCCAAATTCTGACAAACGACTCCCATTCCGACAGTGTTATTAAACTGCTTCATTCTATCTATCAATATAAAGATGTACATATATAATCATATATAGAATATATATTCCAATATTATACGTATAGTTTCGATTCCCACCGAACAATCTATCTATCTATGTATATTCCCAACTGTAACCCCTCGCCCCAATGATCCAATAGAATAACACCATCTAAGGTCCAAGAGTCTATAAAATTTTGCACCATTACTGAACAAACATTAAATGATAAATAACAAAACTTCTTTAAATTAAACAAATAAAACTACCACCGCATTACCTTTATTTTTATTTATTTTTTTAAAAATAATTTAATACCTTGAAAATCAAAACCAATACCTGTGTAGACCTTTACCGAATACCAATTACCAAGTCATGTAGGGATAGTGATATTTGAGTATAACACAATAAGCACAAAATCCGTTTTTAGCAATGCTTTATTATTATTATTTTTTTTTATCAAACCAATAAAAGAAAACATTTTTCCATAAGTATAATTTTATTTTTATAATCAATAGGTACATTTCATATTTCTTATAACTATATCATCTTAGACGTAGGACGTCCACTGTTGAACATAGGTCTCGCCTATATTTTTTTAATTTAAAAATTTGCACCACTTCATAAACCGTTCCTGAACTAAATTCCACCTCCAACTCAATCTAACAAATTTCGTATTAGAAATCCGTGAAAATTACGATGCCCTTACAATCCATATTGTTTACTAGCAATTCTACTTAACATCAGTTAACTAAATGAATTTATTTAGTTTGAGAATTTACACAAATATTTACGTCGATATTCTTAAAATAAAGTATTACGTTAAATTCATGTAGTAAGTTGTTATGAGGCAACCCCCCATTCTTGCTTTCTTGAATCGCGGGACCTACAAATAATAATTATAAGAAATTCTCCACCAAGCATAGTAAATTTAATTCTTCCACGAATTGAAGAGTTGAAATAATAATTTCAAATTTACCGCCTCTATTAATCAAATCAGAAAAGTAATACTTTTTAAATTTGCCGCCTTAATAACTGTACGTTTTAAACAATAGATACTAGGTACGTTAATTGCTAGCTAAAATAATTGTAATTTTCGTAATTCAAGCCCTGTAATTTTCGTAATTCAAGCCCTGTAATTTCTTTTTGTTATTTGTAACGTCATTTGTCGACTCTTTCGCGAATCATTTACTCTACTTCCATTGAAGTTTTATTGATCCCGGTTCGACTTCACTTCTCAATTCAATAAATTCCGCTACTGGACGCTAGATGACGTAGAATTTTTTTTTTTTTTATAATCTATTTTGCCTATTCGCTTTATAAGAACACATTCCGCTTTCTATTTTGATTACGTACAAATTATACATTTGATGACTTTTCTTCCGAAGAATACTACATTTTCCTGAAATCAAATATAAAATTTACACAAACATATTTATACAGTCATTATTAACATTATGTCTAAAGAACATTATGAGTATGACAATTTTACTAAACGAGAACTATCATAAGTTCTAATATTATTTTTTGAGGTCTTGACTGTGACTATGTGACTTATTATGACAGATTTATTTCTGTGACTTTGAACAGCGACCAAAGCTTATCGAGTTAACATCGCTCTATAAATATTAAACTACTTGACTTTGGCAAATGTCGACCGTACGATGCTATATAGAAAGTTTTGAATGAAATGTCAAACATTTCTTTTTTAACTTTTTTTTTTTTTCCTCAATAGATAGGTATGTTGATTTCTAATTTGATTACATTTCTTAATCGATACAATAGTAAAGTTGTTCCTTGTAATTCCTGTATGTAATTAGTCGCAATTAATTAAATTGTATTTCGATATTCTCTCCTTTGCCAATTTCACTAGGATAGGTCGTGTTATCTAAATGAGAGAAATTACAAACATACAACCAATGAAGCATTGTTTTCCGAATTATGTTGAGACCAGATTTAATTTTTTAATTTTATTTTTCAAGTGTGTTTCAAAATTTTAACTATGATACAGTCATTTAAAGTAACCACTAAATTTGTCTATTTCCTTTACATACCTATCAGATAGCGTTAGCATTTTAAAATAAAAATACTTACGTATACTTACAGTTTTTGGTTCGAAATTAAAGTTGTTATGGCGAAGATTTTTCCATACCTTACATTACCTTGATTCTTATCACGACATTACCATTACCTTTACCATGAACCTTTACCTGTTACCATCTTATTTTTAAAACCTTACAACTACGAGTAACTAAATTTGTTATTCGATCGATTTGCCCTAATTAACCAACCGTCACTTACAATTATCTCATCTCTATTTGACCGAAAATTTGAACTATGGATTATATGCAACAACAAACTGGACTTACGAGTTACGTGAGACCACTAATAGTATAATTACACGTTAAAATACGTTGTAGTACATTTCTCGACGTTACTACAGTGAACTTTACAAATTTCGACCAAAATGGAAAAGCCGCTAACCTCTAATGTACGAGTGCCTAAGATGGATACATTACAGATACGCTGTAGCGCTGCATCTTTATTTGGTAAGTAGACACCCCTCTTATTCCCTATTGTTACAACCCCAATCCAGTAAACCTTAAAGTTTCTAGACCTAACTTTGAAATGACTACCTGTAATCGTTTTACTTTAACCTTATAACCAAGCACAACATCAATGCTGATTAACTAATATTTGCCTATCAGATATCTTACTTATCTTTCGTGTGTATTTGAGTTTTTGTAGATACATACATACCTAATTTATTTTTCATATTTACAGAACCATTGAATGCAATCTGATTTGATGACTAAATTACAAGCCCAGAAAGTTCAAAAATGGCTATACAACTACATGAAACGGATAAAGTGATGAATGTAGAACTTTCCTACTGTTCATACTACAACTAAGAGCATTTATTACATAAGTAAGTCACTATCCTTATTTATTTTCAAAAGTAACAACTTAACTCCGCAATACAATCTTATTTGTACTTATGTAGCAAAGTTAAAGCTCATTAGATTAGATATTATCCAGTCTTTCATTCCCTATTCAGCTGTTTAAATTGAAATTGTGAAACCTAAATTGAGTTATGTGACTAAAACTTCAGGTGATCAAATTAACTATACCTATGTAATTTTTAGTTAATCCTAATATAATTGTAATATTTTTCAGCGTTGTAAGACAAGTTAATGAAGCTTATATTTTTAATCGAACTCAACCACTAACGAAAGATGACAGATATGGAATCCTAACAAGTGAGTGTATAAAAATAAATTTTTAAATAAATCTAGTAGTACCCTAATTTAATTATTACAATTTATATAAATTGACACGGATAGTTTGTTTAGTTGAATCTAGTCTTGAGATAGTAAGGCCTTATAAAGTATTATGATGGCTTACCACTCCCATCAGTAAGCTGCTAGTTGGCAGACAACAAGAAGTGTTAAAAATCTATCTAACAAAATTCTAGTTAATAACTGGCTTACTGACAATTGTTGTACACATGTAAATAATTTAGTGAAATTTACCTATTAACTGTAACTGTGTTTTATTATGAAAACTAAGTGATAGTTTAAGCAAACTATAGCCTAATGGTAAGAGTACAGCCTATTACAATTAACAACTGCTTATTTATTGCATATACCCTAACATATTTGTAGTATGATTACTAACTTTTTAGTTGGAACCCTATAAGATTCTAAAGTGTGTTGTTGTTACCTTTCAGATGAAGTAACTGAGACATTAGAAATTACTTGCCCGCCACTACAAGTATTTTGAAAATTCTACAAGAACATTCCTCTGTTTCCTGCTACAATAGAATCCTATATTTTATATGCAATTTCATATAACTTTAAAGTTTTGAATTAAATAGTTTCCTATTTTGTTTTCATTTAAGCTCACTAGGATTAATAAAAAGATAGTGTTATCTCTAGACAATAAACATGCTGAACCAAAGATTATGTCCTATATTTTGAGTGTTAACCTTACTTTATAAGTAACTTGCTGAAGTATACTTATAATAATCTAGACTGTGAATCTATAAGTTTTTAATTTTAGTAGAATAAAAGAGAGTACCATTATGTCAGTGAAAACATCCTATGTAACATAATCGTATGTTTACTATGTTGTTGTTTGTTGTATGACTTGTTACTGAATTTATTAATTTAAAATGACTTTCATTTTGACCGCATCTTACTGATTGTATTTTTCCCTATTCCTATGCAAGTTACCTATTTATGATTGTTCATCTCAAACCTTTCGCATCACTACACAGCAACAATTTGTGTGCCATTCCACCTGGGCAGAAAGACACACTTATTTTATCTACTTATAGCAAAGGTGCTAGTTCCTAACCTACCCAAGTACATAATTATGAAGCTAAATTTTGTAAAAACCCTATAATGATTGATCCTGGTCACGGCACCAATTTTGTAAAAAACCCCCTTTACAGATTTTAATTTATTTTTTTATTTAGATTATTTAAATATATTTATATTTATTAAACGATTAAAAGTAAGCGATATTAAGGTAAAATGGTAATATGTTGGTTTAAAGGTTTAAAATAGTTATATGGTTAATGGTGTACTGGTTAACCCCTTATAATCTAAATCTCTATTTTGGCCATGTGATCGTCTAAGGAGGACTCTACCTTGCAACCGTAATAAAACCCAAGACAGGTTTGAGATGAATTCCTATAATGCCTAAAATATCTAGACCCTACTTCTAAACCTAGACCTATTACTGAAGTTAGCTTCCTTAGCATATTGAAAGATACCTACTACATTATTAAACTCAGATATAAACAGTCAGTCTTGTCACATACAAAGAGTTATGAGGTGAATGCAAGTAATGTACACTTCGGGATATAAATGACTTAGAAAATATTAACATGAATTTAAGTATTATGTTAGCATTGAACTATTTGTGGTTGATTCTAGAGTTCAATCTTAGTACTGTATATAATTTATTATAATGAATTTAAGTGTTACATTAGCATTGAGCTATTTGTGTTTTGTGATTAATTCAATAGCTCAATCTTAGTATTGTATTTGATTTAAAAGAAAGGATTTTAGTACATATTATATTAGCATTGAACTAGTTGTGGTTAATTCAATAGCTCAGTCTTAGTACTGTATTTGATTTAAAAGAAAGAATTTAAGTACTATATTAACATTGAGCTGTTTGTGGTTAATTCAAGAGCCCCGCCCCGCTCTTGAAAATCTGCCTCGGCATCCTGACTGGACAGCAGTCTTCCACATTTTCTTTTATATGGGGACTTGTGTCTTGCACATAATTAAATTACATTCTAGTAACTTGTATGTATAGATGTCAGTCGTTAAGATTCATAAATAGCAATCAAGGGACTGAGAGGACATTATCTTTTGGCAAAGTCTGTCTGTCATTATAAATTATATATAAATGACTCTACTTGGTCTGTAGGTATGTATGCAGTAGTTATAACTACAACATTCTTATGATTCTTTTGGCATCGGAATTCTTTGAGCTTTTAGTTAGGAAAGTATTTAAATAAATACTAAAGTTATGAGAACCAGGGTTTTATCATTAACCTGGAAAGTCATTAGTTCAATCTTTGTTGAATAGTACTAGCCTCAATGCTTCTGGCTTGTATACTAAGAATCATGGTTTTAAGGTAGTACTCTTAATAATGTCAGTTTCTCCCCTGATTAGATAAGAGAAAACCAACTGGCACGGCTTCGCTTGGCCAACAAGAGAGCTAACCACAACACAAGCTTCCCGTAATTTGCCAAATGCAAGTCGTTCTGACTTCTAGGTTATACAAAATTCAACAAGATTCAATTGATGACCTTATATTGTAACTTTTCGTTATTAATAAATGAATATGAGTATGAATATTGATATTCTAATAGCCGGAACACTCCAACAAGAATTAAGTGATTTACTCCATAGTTAACCTGAAATAAAAACCCTACTTGTCCCTGAATCCCGCCGATTGATACATTCGCATTCTGTAGAACATATTAGATCGACGTGATATCCCTATGTCCTACCTAGTAATTAAATAAACCTACACTTAAAGACGGGCCCTAAACTGTCTAGAGATACAATCAGAAGCCCAACAAAAGACTCGCGGGTCTTATTTTTGTGATTTTATCCCCGTTCCCAAACCTAATACGGGGTATTATCTAGATGCTCGGTATCCAGACGTGCAAATACCCTTCTAACTATGTTACTCTATTACCTAGCGGGGGTCAGCCCGAAAAGCACTAAGACTCTAACCAGCCCTACGGGACGACTTTCGCATGGCCGAAGCCTAGACCGAATCTATAACACAAGAGACAGTCATGGGAAGGTCAAGTACATCCAACCTAACGTAAGACAGTTTGCATGAAGCTTGGCCCACGTAATGATACCATCAAAGAACGACGCCACCAAGTTCGCAATCCAGGAACTTGTCCCAGGGAACTACGGACTATATCAAGCACAGGCCAAACCACAACCAAACCGGTGACTTCGATGCTCCTATTTCTAGGCAAAAGCACCGCTCGGTTAGTCACAATAAACCCGAGCCTAACGGGGAGGAATAAGCTGCCAATATTATGTTGTCACTAAGAAGGGAAGCTTCAAAGGTTCGAATTAACAGCTTTGCACACTTCGTGCGTTAACAGACTGGCCAATTATAACACAAATCGATGTAGATCAAATTATCACATAAAATGAATTTACATTCCATTCCTTATGGGAACAGAATTCACTCAAAAACCCAATCTCGGTAAATATCGCAATCTAACGTGAAATAGATACCAATTCATGAGCTGAGGCACAAGTAATTCACATGTTTGTTTTATTAATTAACCTTATTTAGGTACAAACAGTAATTCAGCAGATTCACTATTAATTTACTGAATTGGACAGCCGTTAAAAGAATTCGACAAGGGACACGCACCAGCCTGATTCACAATCCAGACCACAATGGCCGCCGAACCGAATCAGAATTACCGCGAAAAACCTAAATCCCGCCAAAACTACCAAGCTATCCCGCTATTACATATCGATCGAACCTGCCAATCGGTGCGCGTAATTAGTGATGTTATAATTAGTAATTTATTCATATTTTTATTCTTAACTTATTAGTAACTAAAATACAATACAGATTTGCTTAAAATAATAAATCAACTACTTAACAATTTATTATAATTTCCAATTATTATGAGGTTTGATAAAGTAAAACCCCAATAAGCATTTGCTGATCAGCCAGTGTTAAGTAATTTCCCATAATTGTAGTTGCTCCGTTATATTAAACTAGTTGCGCCCCGCGGTATTAACGCCAAATTCCTAATTAATAAAAGTCCAAGTATTCTCCACTCCGAACAAACATCCATACAACAGGAACCATCACTTGTGCCAATTATGTCATTTAGTTATGAAGGGATTGGAAGACAAGCTATTTTACCTAACAATCTATAATGCATAATATTTTAATACAAAATAGTTTCATAATTGTTTTTTTCTACAAATTAGCTGTAACAATATATAATTTGGGCATTATCCACTTTACTAAAATATCTAATATAGATATTGTCTTACTAAAGTAATAATCTAATTCGATTAGATATTTGGTATTTCAATGATAGATCGACGTAATATTGAAAAGGACATCCTTATTCAAATATAACACGCCTCCTTCCGTCTGTCTACATCGGATGTGCAGATCCTCTTAATTCATAACTAATTTTAATGTGAAGATATAATTAAACCATCAACAGCACACATGGGTTCTAAATCAGTTCCGAATTTATGTAGTATCTGTCCCTTATTTAAACATAAATTATCTAAGTCTAAATGCAAAACTATTGCTTCCTGAATTATTGGCTTTAGTTATTTGAAATAGCGCCATCTATTGCGTTTGGGTACTAACTTTATTGATTTTCACATGGTCACTTAACTTTGTAGTTCGCTACCTCACCGTTATCTAACGTAGCGCTTTTGTACCAAATCCGAATGTAAATGAAAATTAACTTATCTTAAATTTAATTAGAATCATACATTAATTTTAAATGAGTAAATGTATTAAGACCTTATTTTATTTGGTTATTATAATATTTATAAATGTTAACGGTTATCTGGACCGTTACATCACTCTGCACCATCTTATGCCCCTTACTAAGCAAAGCTTGTATTATGGGAACTAGATAACTGATTTTACATACTAGATAATCAGAACATAGTACATAATCAGTAGGTACGTCAGTACATAGTAGTATATTTATATACTTTTTTTAATACGTGCTTCTGCTTATAATACATACATAATACTCAGACACAGAACCAAACATTTATCGTCACATAAATATTTCCTGGGCGGAATCAAACTCACACCCTACAACTCTTGAAGCAGATATTCTACCAAATAAGCTAACAAGGCAGTATATTGCTGTAGGTATACACCTCAAAATTGAACTCACGTTCTTGTTCTTATTCTTATTCTGAATGGAGGCGACGAGTCCTGCACTGACGTCCCGCTTGGGGTGTATTGTGCATTTCCCCCTACCAGCATTCACCCAAGCCAACCTAGCTCCGTGAAATACCAGAGCGAGGCTCTGGGCCGCTGGCTTAGTAGCTCCAGTAAACTCACATGTTGTCTGGATATGTTTTGTCTTACCGTCAATTTTGCAGAAATAAATATCCAGGCATAAAAGCACTCATATCGAGTTTATGCATGCACAAATATTGTTGATTTCTCGTAAAATACACATAAAATTGAAAAAAAAAAACTTATTTCATCGGCCAAGAAAATTACATTTTAATGGAAACATCGAAACATGCAACAAACTCTGCGGAATATTTATGTGTACACAGATAATTGCGTTTCTTATAAATCCATTTATATTTCAAAACAGCGCTCTTCTAAACAGAAGACGATCAGCGAACAGCACGAAACATAACAGGCCACTTATAAAAAGTATAAATCTCCTTGGTGTACATACACCACACTGATATAGTTCCGAAAAGCGCCACCGCCAACTTATGATTGTGGGACTGTAGCTCGGTAAAAAAGGTAATTGCAAAGTAATGGAGCGTGTAATAGTGGCTACAGGGCGTGGGCCGTAGAGCAACGGCTTCATACAACACTATAGATAAGTAAATAACATATAAGTAAAATGTATAACAGAGAGGAAATTAAAGCCTCTTTCATTTCTTCGGATACAGGAACAGAGATAGGCATAAGGATTGTAGGAATGATGTAGTTATAAGAAAATATTAGACAACGAAGCATCCTTTTAAGTAAGAAATATCTGAATATAAGTGATACCGCCTGTCCATGACCCAGCGATACACAGAACTTTGAGCAGCTTTACAATGTCCAGGGCATCGCTGTCAGTCTGTCGGTCGTCGTCGACCCCTGGCGGTCGATATAAACCACTTTGGGTATCATCTCTAAAAGATAAGACCGCCGTTGTTGTACCTACTATAGTTGAACGTTAAATGCCTTTATTTCAATTTTGTAATTTTGGTGTGAAAAATAAAGAATTATTATCTATTTATTGGCGTAACACCTGTTCATGATCTACAACCATTTAGCGAGCCTTATTAACCTACAACACCATATTTGATGCCGTCTAACTATAATGTGTAGTAAGCATTAACCTTTCAAATTGCTCCGACATAATGAATCGTTCAGCAATCGACTAGCGAATATCTGAGGTCAAGGAGGCAAGTCTGTGGACTGACAGATTCATTGACGGACTCGCCTGCCCACTTGTCAATTAAAAATCGATGAATTTAATCCAAAATTACCAATAGGCATATAAGTTAACTTTTTTTCCCCATTCAGTATAAGTTACGCCTTATAAATATATAACCCTGTCTGCTGCTTTAACCTATATCTATAGTGCAGCAGACAGTGCTCTCCCTTGAATATGTACAATTGTACACTGTAATACAAACTTTTACAAACGTTTAACTTGGATGTACTGTGCATGTACCTACTATATAAAATCCTTGCGTGACAAAATATTGAAATTTCAATGAGAACCGTATCAAAATCTGCTGACTGATTTAAAATAAATATTTATAATGTACCTATCTTCCTAAAATCAATAGACCTCCGTCCACTGAACCTAACCATTAAACTTACTAATCTGTTCTAATAATGATTAGCAAGTGTGATGCTTCCTAAGACTAGACAGCGGCCGAGACATGTTGAGCGCTGGCGCTCATTTTGTAGTCTTCAGAAAAGCGCTCTCTCTAGGCTCATCCATTAATATTATTTTCGTTGAAAGTGATACCTAATTAAACAAAAAAAATGATTATACAAAACGAAGTAAATTTAGTCATGCAATACCTAATAGTTGTACTATTAAGTTTGTATCGTACCGACCATTTAATTCAATAATGGTAGTTGTAGCTATTGTAGAAGGTTATCATGTATTGTGGTTTGCCGGTTACAAAATAAGTATAGCTACTGTTATCGATAAAGGTAACGTATTTAATAAACCTGCTGGTAATCATTTATTTATGGATGTGTACTTACCTAACGTACTCGAGTTGTCCATAAATAAAACCATCCTGAGGAAAACAGCACGGTGTTGGGGACTTTCCAGTATTCGGTTGGTTAGCAACCACCATCAAGTTAATAAATAATTGCTGTCTAGTACTTAGCAGAGTGTTCCGGCAGTCTCGTACAAGAGTCAGCTCTCATTCCAGGTTAAATGTGATTAGAATCCATCTTCGATCACACCTTCATTTAACAGCAGGTATGTGATCTGTGGTCAAACATCTAACTTATAAATTAAATTAAAAGTTGCCAACCCAGGATATGGATGTCCATGTAACATTCTATGCGTCCTATCTAATTGAAGGAGGTTTATTGCATAGATTAGAAGAAGTTACGTTTGTACTACTACTGTTGCGTCAATAAAAGAGTGCAGAGGAATAGGTTCTACAATTTTTGCTTGTCAAGCTCAATGTACATACACACACACATACCACAAATATGTCAAGGGCTTGTGTCACACATACCCACAGGATATTTTGAGTGTCTTACCAGTGAAATTGTAGACCCAATGAGATTTCACCAATTTTCTACCCTACATTATGTCTTCCCTAGTTTTTATAATCTGTGAAACATACCCACCGAGTATGAAACATCCAACGTCTCTCATCGATTTGAAACTCGAATCGCAGCTGCCAGCAGGGAAGGGACGCCGAAGAGTGTCGCTGTCCATTCACACGCGTCTATATTTAGAAGAAGGTGCGTGACCGGCCGGCAGACGGTGAAGGCCGTTAAATGACGAAAGGCCACCATAAAGGATGGCTCCACATACCATCAGTTCCGCCGGACTACGGTGTTAAACCATAAGTATCCCTTTGTCTTGTATTTTACGATCAAACTATCATTCATAAGTCGCCATTTTTGATTGTAAATTATCATGCAAATGTAGAGCGGCGCTCTCAGTTCCATAATATGGATTTTGCAGTAGTATAGTTTTCCTAGTTATAGCTCTTATTAGTATTTCAGTCATCTGGCTGTGGAGGAAAAAAACATGAACTAAATGTTTGTGTAAAACATTTCACCTTTTTATGATTCACGCATCCGGCTTTTCCGATTTTCCTCAGTCTGGTTTACTGCAACGTATATTTACGAAAATAATTACTGGAAATTGCTATTTTTTTTTAATCAAGTTTTCCTGCTTTTACCTGATATCAAAACATGTTTGTAGCGTTTGAATTAATGCACTCGGTTATCAGAAATCGTGCAGATTCACTAAGCGCGTCATATGTTCCGTTCGAGTTTCGTTTATAGGGCTGACCTTGTTGAAGTTGTTCTTATAAAGGCATGTGCACGCTAGATAATTGACACATTCATATAAGACTTAGATTAATCTAAAGTACTTACATAAAATTTTGCAATTTAGGGCAATTCACTATTACATCCGGCGCAAATGGACCTCTCGTTGCCCAAAGTAACACTATGACGTCATAAGGATTAATTTGGACGATTCCCACGTCATCTCTTAATGGATTGCAAAGTACAATTACATTATTATCCGTTAAGGACATTCAAGGCCCCACTAAACTTATATGGTATTCGGTATGCTTTATAAGGCATAAGAAATAAGCTCATAGAGCAGGAGAAAAAAAATGATAAGTAGGTACGACCATTTGGTCCCTTAATCGTCACTCTATATTAGATCAGTTAATATGACGTCTATGATAATTAAAATCGTTGTACTAACCAATAGCTAAGCAGACACCTATTTGCGGTTGGTATAATAATATAGTAAGTAGTATAAGAAGCAGATAAAGATGTAAACCAAAAACGCAAAAATAGTTTATTTATTCAGATACTGTTCCGGTTTGAAGGGTAGGTATACCCCCCGCAGCTAGAGAAATTACTATTGAGACTAACCATCGAAAGGCTCAAAGTAATGAGCGTCAAAGCAGCGATGGCCTCGACTATGTTTTGCTGCTCAAAGTTCTGAGTATCGCTGCAACGCATGGCGGGCGTTATCTCTTACCATCAGGAGAGCGTCTCATTAGTTTAACATATAAAAAACTGTTATGAACGTGGTAAAAGGGTTTGAAAAAATATATACTGTCATTATTAACATATATAATTTATATAACACAATCTTTTTAGAATCTCTTATAAAATGTAGTGAATATTTCAATCATTTGTATTTATTTATTTCGTCATAGTAATTAACTCCATTAAAGCTAATATAATTTAACGTGGTTAACCACGAAGAGGGGTGAGCCGAAAACATACTTGCAATAAAATGGTTACAGAATATGGAATCAAACCCCTACTTGTCCATAATTTCCTAAGCTATAATGGATACAAAAGAGAAGACGCGAATTGTAAGGTGTGGGTTAGATTCGGGATTGATTGGTTGATTTACCTCTTTAATGTTCACACTAAAGATTACAAACAGAAAAAATAAACTTGAGTAATATGTGTAACAACTGGCGATCTTATCGCCAAAATCTCTTCCAAAGGCAACCTTAGGATGAAAACCGTACCAGGTCTTTTTAAAACATTATTTACATACTCGTCGGATCTTTTAATCTCTTTGATCCGCACAAGTGAGAGCTATTGTTTTGCAGTAGCTTTTGATCAGATCAGAATTCAAGATATTATTTATATACGAATACGATTTAAAAATGTTTAACCGAAGCATATCTCATTCGGGATCAATTTATTACAAACAAAATGTATGATTCGATTCATCGATTCCGTGAAGCGTTTAATCCGACTTAGTATTCAATTGAAACCGCTTGTTAATACCACGTGGAGTCTTGTATTCACGTTGCTCATAGCATTTGAATATTTACTTATATTAGTACTGCTTAAAAGTACTTACAAATCAACGTGGCTAGACATGAGCATGTGTATGTAAATACAAAAATCGATTCCTTGTAAACGTTTGCAACTTATTTTAAAATAGCTGGCAAGTGCTGCATTCGCAAAAATATTTATGTCTAAAACTTTATTTAGTTGCTTAGGTGCTGTTGTATCGAAATTTTTAGTGCCATGACGTATACAAAAAATCCCTGCTATAAAACATCTTCGATAAGAGTACTCGTAAAGAGCATAATGCTTAGTAGGTTAAAATAAGTATATGAGTACCTATCTGATGGAAATGCTTGGAGCATTTCCCGGAAGCGAAGCAGAAACCACAGTGTTAAGAAGAAACCACTACTTACGTTCCAAAAATATCACGGTGCCTTTTGTTAAGGGGTACATAGATATAAATATCTATAGGTACCTACCGATAGGTCTATTTTAGTAGAAAGGGTCCTACTAAACCTGGCTTTCTTTAGAAAGTTTAGGAGAACATTAATAAAAATAGCTAGGTATGTATGAATATTCAAGGTAAATATTTAGTTAATTTCCACTTAACAGTCGTTTCAGTTACAACAGTGATGAGGATTTAAATTTAACTAAAATGATTTAAAAAAAGATATTAAGTAAACATTTTTTCATTCAGTATTAAATTATTTTATTTACTATTAATTTAATTTTTTTTTTTGGCAAGTTATTACTGCAACGAGAAGAGGATATTAAGACTTGTGCTTATTTTAATTAATTTTTGTTTAATTAGTCTTTAAGTTTATGTCAAATTTAGTTCTAGATAACGATTAAGTTTTTAATTATTTAATTGTTGTCAAATTAGCTAAATGTAAATCCTTATCACTGTTGTAACTGAAACTACTGTTAAGCGGAAATAAACTAAATATTCAAAATGAACTTTCGCAAAGTAACGCCTGAATCAATCATTTTATTTATCTAGGTAGCTGTGTATGTGCTATGTGTAAATTTTATTACCACCACCAAATGTATAGGTATGGAAAATCTCTTAATCAATTAAAAATACCTTTCAATCCTTGCTTTACAAAGTATATTTTGTTAGAAAATCAACAAACAACGATTTTCGTCTATTTGTACAAAAATCATATCTGAAATATAATGAGTTTCTTCCGTGAAAAATTCCACAGTAGAGTTCGTTAGAGACCAGAGACTATACTATTTTAAAGTTAAGGATCTGTAAGGGCGAGGTCAGTCTTAATCTTGAAAAACTAATTGAGCAGTTTAAAGTGTTATTACTTTCGTGCATCGTTTAATTGATTGCAACCAAATTGCGGTAAAGTATTTAGGTCATAATGTGCATTTAGATGTTATCACCGGCGCTTGCAGGACTTCATAGTAACAAATGAGCCGTGAACCAAATTGTCTGGAAACATAAAACAACCATCTCGTAAATCGTTCTTAATTTAGTCTAGGTTATACGAATGTACTGTCTAGTCTGGCTCCATTATTCTAATCGTTAATGTCAACTGAACTTGTGATTCTTGTGCAATACGTACGTTAACGTGCATTGAGCCAATTTATCTAATGCACCAGTTGAATTGTGTTCAGAGATTGAAAACATAGTTGTTAAGGTTGAAACATTTGGTGGATATGCTAAAGAACTTTAAATAAATGTAAAGTTGTAGGTACCAACATTACTTACTAAACCCGATTCTGTTAGATATCTTGTTGAGAGTCGGTAGTCAGCACCTTTTTTTTTTAACGCGTATATGTTCGCTTAGCCGCCAACTCGCCTAATGATAGAATTGTATCCCTCAGGAAACAAAATAGCCGACAGCTTGTATACGGATGAAAAACGAACAAATGATTTTTTTTTAATGATTATTTAGGTACCACACGTCACCTGATGTTCAGTGACGGTGTGGTCGAAGATGGTAAACACATCTAACTTGGAATGGAACTGGCTCGCCGGAACACACCATTAGATGCTTGGCGTTAGTTTTTCTACTTGAGGGTAGTAGCTAGCCAGCTGAATGGGTATGATTGTCTCATGCTGGTTTCCTCACGATGTTTTCCATCAACGGCAGCTCAAGCTCATTGTTGGGGTTTGCACCCATGCCCTTCGGTGTGGTAACCGTCCGCGCTAACTACTGAACCATCATCGCTACAAAAAAACTATTAGGTATTCTATTACTAGTGATTCTAAAAGGTGTTAACATTCATTAAGACTCGTCCTTTCTTTGTCCTGCGGAATTGGTAGGTAGGTACTTTTTAAGCGAATTCCGCCTCAACGCTTAAATAACTTTTTTCAAGAAAAATTAAAAAGTTTTGTTTTTGTTAAAAAATGTTATTTTTGTCTGAGGCACAAATACTACTACAACTACTTACTGGTACTTTTGTTTTAAAATATTTTTTAATTTTGAGCAGCCCCGTTGGCTCATTGGTATATCTGCCTTAAGAGCTGTAGGGCGTGGGTTCGATTCCCACTCAGGGCCAACATTTTGTGAATAAACAAATGTTTGTTCTGTGTCTGGGTGTTCTGTATGTATTATAAGTATGTATTTACAAAAAAAAGTATTTATGTATTCTATCAGTTATCTGACTTCCATCACACAAGCTCTGCTTAATTTAGGGCCAGATGGCGCTGTGTGTATAGTCCTACGATATTGTACAAGATTTACTTGGTGGTAGATCTCCTTAGCAGGAGGTCGTCTAGGTAGGTACCACCGCAGTACCAGATATTCTGCGGCCAAGCAGTAGTATGTAAACATTACTGTGTTCCGGTTTGAAGGGTACTGCAGCTAGCGAAATTACTGGGCTGTTGAGACTAACCATCGAAAGTCTCAAAGTAATGAGCGCCAAAGCAGCGATGCCCTGGACTTTGTTTTGTAACTCAAAGTTCTGTGTATCGCTGCAATGGTCATGGACAGGCGTTATCTCTTACCATCAGGAGAGCGTCTCGTTCGTCTCATTAATTTTTTACATAAAAAAAAAAATCGTATATACGTAGGTACTTAAATATCCCTATTTTGTAATTATCAACAATGTCTAGGTAAGATCAGAATCGCGGCCTCATTGACGTCATCAAGAAGGCTCATTAAGTACTCTGAAGACAGTCCAATAAGGTACGCATTGAAGGGAAACCGTCTGGCACAGGGCGAGTAAGGGCACACGTCGAAACCTTCATTCCACCGATAAACAGACAAAGGGTCGCGCCTTGAATCCAGATGAGAACCGACGCCGTCGTCGTCGTCCGCAACATGTACTTACGTAATATTTAGCATAAAACATGCATAGCTAATTATTATTTAAAACGTGCCGTGTAGTTTCGTCTCATGGGAGGATAACTTATCAGTATTGGAGATTTTTAAAAACAATAGATGCCGTTACTATACACGCTTATTAGATATGTTCACGTGATTTTTCAAACACCTGTTTCAGTTGTACAAATAAGTTGATACTCCTAGTATACGAATATAGTAGGTAAGTACAAGTAGTTACTTAACCTACTTCCTAGAAGCCTAATTTTTAAGTAGACAACAAAATTTTGTACCTATTTAGGTACGTTTTTATGGTTTTTACACTTGATATTAAGTGACGTTGTGGTCGTAGATAGAAAGTATACCTAACCTGGAATAGGAACTGGCTCTCAAGTGAAACCGGAACACACTGTTATATCGAGCAGCGATTTCGCCATTTCTATTTGCAGTTTCAGGTCATGGCGGTGCATTGGTTTTCAGTTTAGTTCTCTCTGAAAATTCACTCTAGATAAACTATTGACGGACTTTTATAGGCTCTATGATAAATTATTACTAGTTATAGGAATAGATCATTCGTAGCGGCGATAATAAAATATTTATATCATAAAATAGATGCACAAGTATTATACCTACTTATAATAAAATAATACTTACCATAAACAGGCAGGTACCTAACAGTGCGTTTAGTTAGGTAAGTATATGCTACATATACCTAAT
The DNA here is from genome assembly GCA_905404145.2 of Biston betularia. Lineage (NCBI taxonomy): Eukaryota > Metazoa > Arthropoda > Insecta > Lepidoptera > Geometridae > Biston > Biston betularia. The sequence continues at coordinate 7,946,141 of FR989877.1, forward strand.
TTATACATAGTATATAGTATCCGTATGGTTCTGCCTAAATGTTACCTTTTTAATACTAAACGAACGACGGCAGTCAAAGGAAGAGCCTCTAATAAGAACTTGCATCACATTTTTTTTTTTTAAATGAGACGAATTAATCTGAAATAACACCTATCCATAATTGTTGCAGTGGTATTCAGAACTTTGAGTAACAATCCAGACCAGACTCCAGATCATCGCTGCTTTGGCGCTCATGATTTTGAGACATTCGACGGTTAGTCTCAATGGCCCTGTAATTTCGCTAGCTGTAGCTGTAGCTAGTAGCTAGTACCCTTTAAATCGGAACACAATGCGATGATTATTGCGATGGTACCTACCTAAACGACCTCCTACTAAGGAGATCTACCACTTAAAATACTTTATTACTGGAGCACGTTAAATTTGCATACTAATGCATTCAGCTGCAGGAAATCGACGCATTGTCTGAAGTCAGTCACTGAATGGGAACGCTCTCAACTGAAAAGGTTACCAGTACCTACGAGTACAACAAAACTAACATTACGCTCATAACAATAAGGCAAACATTTAATATACAACTCATGGCTTAATAGATGTTACGCATCTGATTTTAACAGACCCTCAGTGTTGACCGGAGGGCCTTATCCACTCAACCAATTGACTAGGGCTGATTGACTTGCAATTTCTTCCCTGGCGCCATTGAAATGTCGAGTTGGACGTGAAGGTTTACTGACTACGTTTTCTTAAATGTTATCATCTTTAGAACCTAACAAGCAATGTGTCTCAATATTTTCAAAGTTCAAAAAATACGGAGCAAAGCCCCTGGTGACATCACGCGTGGCGCCGCCACGCACCAATTGCCAGCAATTGTCTCATGCTAGGCTCACGACGCATGTAATTTACTGTCTACATAATGAAATCATTGCAAGTAAATAATTGTATTACACTTGATATTGAGCAAAGGACGTTGTGAACGTGTCAACGCTTTTCATTTGTTTATTTTACCGATCCCTTTGAGTGATTATGTACTGTTAGTTATGTACCTTGTAGGTACATCTGGAGGTCTTCGCACTCATTAATCAAGACGTTTGCTTCAATTAGTTGTTCTGAAAGCACCGATGCACAGCAGTGCAGGGTAATCTGATATGTTGTGACCATATTGAAATGGACCCTCCCTAAGGACCTTCTCGGGTGTCCCTTAATTGGGTGGGTACACGTAACATCTAGCGGGTTAAATCATGATACAATTTAACGTCTGAAGCACGCGTTTCGTTTAAACTGATTGTTTAGGCTTCGTCGAGTAGGTATTTGTCAAATCTGTAAGTTCTTCATTAGCAGTTAAAATAATTTTCGTGTTAAAGAATTTGTTAGTTTTTTAAATAATTAGGTACCTACTCATCCAGACTAGTTGATGACAAAAAAACCGATACTACAGGGCATTTAGCCATAAAATAAAAAATATAGGTAGGTACTGCCACTTTTCTTTTAAGTCTCAGATTAAACGTAGTGTTTGCTATTCTGCCACATTTAGTGTTCCATACGGAAGACTAAACAGATATTCAGCCCCAACGCGGCGTTGGGGCTGAATATCTGCTGGGCGTTGGCAACGCCCCAATCTTGTAAAGTGTTGTTACTTAACTAAATTAAAATTATAAAGAGAAAAGATTTGATTGTTTGTATGATTGCATGTTTGATTGTAATGGATAAACTAAAAATCTACTTAACCGATTTTAAAAATAGCTACCTATATAAATCATGATTTGGCTCTATTTCTTTATTTGGATCTTTAATCGACTAAATATACCATCAATAATTCAATGATAATTATCCAGTTCATTTATTTTTTACAATCAAGATAGATTTTTTTTTTTTTTTTCTTATTCCTCCGAGGAGGACTTGGCGTCGCACTTTCTGTGCATTTGCCAGTGTCAAGTTTTCTGCACTTTCTGTGCATTTGCCAGTGTCAAGTTTCTGTTTGGGTTTTCTCTGGAAACTTCATTTTCTGCTTCTTTGTTGAGTGAGGTTAGGGAATGTAATGAGGTGGAGAAGGAGTATTGGGAGTAGGAGGAGGCAGATTTCTTTCTTTTTTTTTTTTAAACGGGGAAACGTAAGGATCGTTAAAAAAATAATATTTAAAGGATGAAGGGGAGAGTAAGGACTAAGGTCAGAGGGGAAGGATAAAATATTGAAATATTTACATGAAAGGAAAAAATAAAATTATTTACAGTAACTATAACTACTATTCTAAATCTACTACTATTTACATATTTTACAGTTTTACATCGTTAGCTTCAATAAATAAAGCTAGTATCTTATAAATATGAATAGAATGAGTAAGAAGCAAGCATTTTACACTAGTGGGGAATGGAATTTCTAGAACTGATAAACTATTATATAATGGAGTATGATCATATAGTGGACAGCTGAGGAATATATGGTTTTCATTACCAATATCTTCCCCACATTCACAAGTGTCGTCATCAATAATGTGAAAACGAGCAAGGTGAGCAGGACTGCACATGTGACCCAATCGCATTCGTATCAATACTGACGTGGCTCTTTTAGTAAGTCTTGTTTTGAAAAACCAAGGCTTGCTCGGAATTTCGGGTTGAATTGAATGGTAATATTTACCTTTTACCTGACTACTACTCGTCCACGCTTCACTCCAAGAGTCCTTGAGGAGAAGTTTAGGAAGAGCAGCCAAGTCTTGAGTATAATTTTTGTAATAAAAAATATCCCCGCAATCTATTGCCTCATTTGCCAACTCGTCTGCTCTCTCATTGCCAACTATACCGCTGTGACTGGGAATCCAGGCAAAAGAAACAGAATATCCCTTACTTGCGCATTTCTCTAACATTTCTCTAGTTTTAATAATTATTGGAGAGAAGATATTGGTCTTAAAAGGAAACTTAGCCAAAGCTTTCAGTGCGCTCATAGAGTCTGAGAATATGACAGTTTTGGGAAGTTTTAGTAACAGTATATACTGTAAGGCCATAAAAATACCAAAACCTTCACCTGTGAATATTGAAGTTTCAGGAGGGAATTTAATTTTTTGAACAATATTGTATTGAGAATGATATACACCAACACCAACATTACGATTTGATGTGTGCTTTGAAGCATCACAGTAAATTTGGTGCCAACCAGGCCAGCGCTCATCAAGTACAGCTTTAAAATAGGTATTGGCATTTGCGTCACCTTTTAAAATACCAGTATTTATATGGATATCCGGAATGATAATGAGGGATTTAAAGTGTGTTTCAAATAGTGGGAAACGAAATGAACGGTGTGATGTTGCAGATATGTTTTTATAAGATCTGTAACTAATAACAAGATGTGGCAATGATTTGTGAGACCAGTAAGGAGATGAATCGGCTAGAACTGATAGTTGTTGAATTTTGGTAATTAATGGATGATTTGAAAACTGTAGAATGCGATAAAAAAATCTATGTGCTAAAAACTGTCTACGTAATTTAAGCGGCGGATCAACACATTCAACCTGAAGGGCGTTAATTGGGCTAGATTTCATAGCCCCAGTAATAATTCTAAGAGCTTTAGCTTGAATAGCATCTAATTCTTTCATTCCAGCGACGTTAGAAGGTTCCAGCAAAAATGTTCCATAATCCAAAACGCTCCTAATCAATGCATTGTAAACTAGTTTTAATGAGAAAGGGTGCGCCCCCCACCAGACACCTGACAGGCATCTAAGGATGTTCAGAGCACGTTCACATTTTTCTGACACGTATTCACAATGTGGTTTTCCCGAGAGTTTAGAATCTAAAATTAGGCCTAAAAATTTTACTTGAGATTTAACAGGAATAGGTGTACTATTGTAATTTAAAGTTATTGGGGGAGGCATACGTTTTCTAGAGAAAAGTAGGGCACAGCTCTTAGATACAGATAAATCTAGACCATTTTTATCTAACCAGACCTTAAGAAAGTCTAATGAGGTAGATAATGAGACACAGGCATCATGAATTGAATTATTACAACTATAAATCACTACATCATCAGCATATTGTAGAATTTTAGAGGTTCCGAACAATGAATTTTCTAGGTCGTACGTGTAAACATTATAAAGGATAGGGCTGAGTACCGACCCCTGTGGGATCCCTTTCCATAGTTTCCTGCTTGAACCATTAATTGATATTATGCGTCCAGATAAAAAATTTATGATAAAACGAATTAGGTTTTGTGGGACTTGTAACATAAGTAACTTTTTCTTTAATATTGACAGGCAAACATTATCATAGGCTGATTTTATATCTAAGAATGCGGCTACTACAGATTCATTTTGGGTAAATGCTAGCCGAATGTCTGATATCAATATACCAGTGCTGTCCATGGTACTTTTCCCTTTCCTGAATCCGAATTGTGACCCTGCGAGTAAATTATTGCTTTCTAAAAACCATTCTAGTCTATTTTTGATGAGGTGTTCTGCTACTTTTGCTATGACTGGAGATAGAGCTATGGGTCGGTATGAAGAAGATTCGGATGGTTCTTTGTTGGGTTTTAAAATAGGCAACACTATTTGTGACTTCCAAGATTCCGGAATGTCACCTGTCAAAATCACAGAATTAATAACCTCCAAATAATAAAGTAGACTATTTTCTCCTAGATGGGAGAAGAAAGAGTAAGGAATCCCATCATCTCCCGGAGCCGAGTCCTGAACATAAGACAGAACACCTTTAAGCTCTTCCAGAGTGAAAGCGGAACTAAGGAATGAATTACTTGAATTTGAAAAGATCTGAACTAAATCTGGAGCTAGCTCTTGTTCTGGTACAAAGGAAGGTGCTAAGTTATTCAAAAAATCCTCGGTTAAAGACGGTGGAATTGTATGAAAAGTATTCTGAGATATCCCTGAACGAAAACGTTTAATATTTGTCCACATGACTGAGCAAGGTGATCTTGGAGAGATGGAACTGCAAAACTTTCTCCAGCTCTCAAACCGTTTTTCTTTTAAAAGCTTTTTTGTTTCTGATATAATATCTATTAAACTGTTGTAATTATCATTTGTCATGTTTAAATTGTAAACTTTTTCTGCCTCTTTCCTTTTCTTAATAGCCAAAGTGCAGTCATTATCCCACCAGGGAGGAGAAGGTATTTTGCCCTTAGAAGTATTTTTAGTTGGAAAACTAGAATCAGCTGCTTCAATCATAAGTTTAGAAAGCTCTCGAGAACATAACTCTACATTTGTAGTATCTTTAGGTAAGTTTGATATGTTATCTTCTATGTGGTTTTTAAAATTTAGCCATTTATTTTCTATCAATCTATATTTGAGTCTAGGTTTCGGTGGAAGCATCCTAGATTTTTTACCTGGGAAAGATATAACTATGGGGAAATGATCACTATAAAAAGTAGAAGAGAGTGTGTGCCAGGTAAGGGAAGCGGCTAGGGAAGGTGTTGTAATAGACAGGTCTACAGAACTCAGATGTTGGTTGAAACTTGTGCGACGTGTAGGTGAACCTGTGTTGAGAATGCAGAGATTATGTTCATTAATTAAGTTCAGAAGTTCTTCTCCATTGCTATCAGATTTAGTACTACCAAAGCATCTGTGATGAGAGTTAAAGTCTCCTAATAATATTAAGGGACTGGGTAAGACCTTAAGGATGTTACTGAGTTCCTGGAATGAAGCAGGACATGGTTTGGTAATATATATTGACACAAAACATATACCAGTGATAAGGGCAGCTACTATAGTAAAATTATTGTGTGGAGGAAGTTGGATATAATTATACACAATATTGTTCTTAATGAGGAGTGCTACTCCTGCATATCTATCACTTCTGTCTTCTCTAAGACAGGAGTAACCTTTTAATTTAAAAACAGAACCTGGTCTAAACCAAGTTTCTGATAGGGCAATAATTGATGGGTCATACTTATTAGCTAGGTAAATAATTTCTTGCTTCTTATCATTAGCACTGCGACAGTTCCACCTCAACACCACATGAGGGCAGTGCATTGGAACTGCCGAAGCACAATTATTATTCTTCAGACTGTTTTTCTGATGTACATCCATTATGAATGTATATGATTTTTTTCAATGATTCAATTATTGGTGCAGCGTGGTCTGATTTTATTATTGTGGACTGTGTAAGGGTGTTTATTAAAGCCATAATTATTCCAATTATGGACTGTTCCTCAGTATTTGAGGAATTTGCTTTGTAAGCATGTCCATTAGTAGAACATGGCATGTCATATTCTTTTATGAGTTCTTGGTGAGCTGAGCGGTCATAACCTTTGGAAAACTGACGAGGTGAGTGTGGCTGGCGGGTAACAGTTTTTCTGTATGATATAATGGGTTGTGTTGGGGGTTGAATTTTGTTTGTTATATGTACAGGACGGCTAGCAGTAATATCTGAAAAGGAACGCACCACAGGTGCATGTAACTTATTCGCTTCAGCATATGAAATACATGACTCGGCCATTGAACGTTTAATACGTTTCTGCCTGTCCAACTCTGGACAACATTTGCTTGTGGCAAAATGAGACCCCGAGCAGAGACAGCAAGTGGCCTTATCTTCACTTATGGAACAGCTTTCACCTGTGTGTGCTTGTCCACATTTATAACAACGGGGCTTTGATCGACATAGGATCTTTGTGTGACCAAACCTTGTACATGAGTAGCATTGAACTGTTGGAAAGGTGTATAATTCGACTGGGAGAGCATTATAGCACATATAGATTCTTTTGGGCAACACTTGTCCATCAAATGTAAGTACTACGGTTTGGGATGGTTTCCACATTGGGGAGCTGTCTACTGAGGACTTGAAATTTAATCGTCTCACTTTTAGAATTTTACCACATCCGAATGGGACATTTATATTATCCAATACTTCTTCTGGAGACCACTCTGCAGGTACTCCTCTAACGAGACCCATGCGAGTGACATTAAAGGTAGGTATGAATGCTTTCCAATTATTTTGTTTGAGACTTTGATGCTTTAGAAAGTCATTGGCTTTATCAAAGTGTGTAAAGGCAAGAGATATTCTGTTTCGACCAATTTTTTTCAAACTACCATTTACTATGCCATTAAAATTTTGTTTTTGTAGAAATTTCCCAAAGGCAATAGGGTGCAGAATCGTATTATCATTCGGATTTACTTGTTGACGTTGAATATGTACAATGTAAGGAGCCGCGTCTGTATTTTCATAAGTTACCCTACCTATAGGTGTAGGTTGAGGGCGGGTTGTCTGGTCAATATTTAAATTAATCGAGGAAGCCGGTTTGGGATTCTCCTCAATATTAGTTTCGACGGAGTCACATGTGCAATCTGTATTCTTAACTTCCGCAGAGGAGCCACGGCTTCGTCTGCGTTTATTGCAATGGCGACATATTTTGGTAGTGCGAGGGCGTTTCAGCTTGCGATTTGAAGCAGAAGAAGTATCTGTTTCCATGCCCGACTCGTTTGATATTGTAACAAAACATGAAGGTTGAGGAACAGACCCCCTGGGTCAGGGGGCTCCTCCATAATTGAGTGAGAAATATATGAAACTTACCGAAAATATACACGAACTAATAAACTAATAACAAAAGACAATAAAAATATACACAAATTACTCCCTCCTGACCACTATTTAAGATATTTAACAATTAATTTTTATTTAAGATAAAAATTCCCGCCTTTCAAGTTAGACGTTTCCCGCGCTTTTCAAAGATAGATTTTATCTACAAGTAAATTTTTTTTTTCTTTATTTATATTATTCGAATTTTTTTGGTTAAAAGTTACAACGAGCATAAAAATGCCGTACCTACTGACAACCAGCCAAAAACCAGTAGGTACTAACCAGATACAGAACATAAACGCGGATTTTGATAAGATTTTCACTGTCGTTCTCATTTTTTTCAAATTGTATATAAAATATACATTCTAATAAATAATTAATTGCATTATTGGTGTAAGTAGAGAAATTCAATGTTTTATAATACCTATATGTTTATAATCAAGTCGTCAAAATAAATTGCACCCGTGTAAAGCGAGGACTAGCCGCAAAAATAAGGTCTTATTTATTATCAGTAATTCTGATTAGTTTAAATAGGTTTGCTAGTAGATACAGCGTGATGAAGCAGCGTGAGCGTGTGATATAGCGGCATAAATAAGTACTTCATTCATCTTTGTTACAATAGCAACTTCATTACGTAATTTTAATAGCAATGGAACTTATAGGTTTTAGGTTGCTATTCACTTATCAGCAGGCTGTATTGTAGCTGTATTTCTTTCGTTATTGAGGGCAAAAGCAGGAAACTTCTTCTTTTATATATTTAGTATGTCTATTTGTTTCATTACGACACCGACGAGTGTTAGTGTAGTTAGTAATGTTAGTATAGAGAAGTGACCGACACTACATTTTCATGTAGGTACGCGCCCTTTTTTTCTATTGGCCATTAGATACAGAGTTTTGGTACCTTACTACTAGAAATAGAATTATTCGCAGTCAAAATAGAATTATTGCAAGTCGCAGTCAAACCAATGATATACCCATCCTAGTGATCCTACTAAATTTACTAGTAAGAAAAAAATACATATTTCAGCACAATATAACACACATGACACATTAAAAACACACAAGTTAAAGTTATTAAATGGCGAGAATGAGAAAACAATGTGTTAATGTGTACATATCGCCATACCTACACATTGTTTTCTCAACTTTCTTATTCCCGCCAAAACTCAAATACGAATACGTCTCTTTGTTTTTTTTTTAAATCCGCCCCATCGGAAAGCCTAAAGCTATAAAGCCATACTGCCTCGTCGTATGTGATAATATGATACTTCGGTTTTTGCAATTTATTATTATCTTTAGTTACAGTCAAAGTCCAGTCTTGGTCAATTCCAGTCCGTATAGTGGCAACTTTACTACAAGCTTAGATGGAGTTTTGGAAGCAACACGAAAAGTCATATTTCACCATATTGTATCACTTTTCCACACTCGCGCTGATAATTCAGCACTTGAATAAAATATTACTATTGTTATACACACTCGGAAAAATCTAGTTTTGGAAAAAATACAATGGGGTGACACAACTCTTTCCGCGAACCCGCCAAAACTCCTCAAATACGACATCTTCTTTGTTCTATGTGTTTGGCGTCACACTTTGCGTATTTACCACTGCTAAGTATTCCGATAATTTCAAGTATTATTTTATTTGATATTTTCAAGTATTATTTTACATGTTAAAACTTGTAAAATAAGTCAAATCACAGTCAAAATAACAAAATTTAGGTCACGTTTATTCATACCCACAGAGCCTTAGTGTATAAGTCATGTTCCAGAACATTATATCACTTTCCTACAGTCTCACACGTAATTTCAGTACTATGAATAAAACACCATTTCAAATCTTTTTTGCAAAAGATTTTATTCGCAAAGCTCAAAAATAGAAAAAAATACAGTACGCAATAGAAAAAAGAAATACCATAGACAATAAGAAAAAGCCTGTCATTGCTCAACTATTGTATCATTGGCTAAAATTGTTTGCTAGAGTGACATTCCGTAGCAATACTGCAGTTGGATTTGTGGTCAATGAAATATTGTTAAAATTGACCAATAACAACATAGTGTAAATGGAAACAAACCATGTGCTAACATGGCGATTTTTCACCCGTCTTTGCATGTCGTTTGATAATTATTGCGTGGCTGATATGGACACAAAGTTAAATCGTGCTGCATTTTTTCTTTTTGACAAGTTTTCTTTGTTTCGTACCCTGTAATCAAATTGCGTTAAAATGAGCGTCGATGCGTACGGACCGAGCTCTCAAACGCTCACGTTTTTGGATCCCGAAGAAGCTGATCTTATAGGAGCAGATACTCAGGGGTCTGAATTCGAGTTTACTGACTTTACTCTACCATCTCAGAGCCAAACACAGGCTTCTCAACATGACCATGGACTTACAACTTCAAATCAGGTTTGTAAAAGTTTGTTGTAAGTATTTGTTGTTTGTCCTATAACCTATGAATCATCTTTCAACTATTCGTTTGTTACATATGTTTTGTACAGGTAAACGGCCTAAGTCGCTTAGAACTGGGAACGAAGGTTTCCAGTGTTACAAATGCCATAGCAGAGTTGCAATTCGAGGAGGAAGATGAGGCATTATATAGCAGCAAGGAGCTGCCAGAACATGCTTGCAAGTACTGTGGCATCCATGACCCATCCACCGTTGTCATGTGTAATATCTGTAACAAGTGGTAAGTCTCAGGAGTTTTCGAATTGGAATTTATTACTTTTTTTATGGTTGACTTGCTAGGTGTTTGACCACAGCTCACCTGATGTTAAGTGAAGGTGTGGTCAAAGATGGTAAAGCATGCCTAGCCTGAAATGGACCTGGCAAGTGAGGCTGCAGGAACACACCATTAGATGCAGAGTACTAGAAAGTACCCTACCACCATGCTATGGTTTCCTCACCATGTTTTCCTTCACCGGCAGCTGGAGATCCTTGTTGGGGTCTGAACCCACGCCCTTCGGTATGCAAACCTACTGCGCTAACCACTGAGCTATCATCGCTACAAACATGCACATTGGTAAGGGATTTTACATAACTAGAGACATACACACTTCTGTCATATTCTATTACATGTATTACATGTCTTTTACCTGCCACACACTGGAATGATCTGTGGTGATAGCCACAAATTTATTCACTACTATAGGCTGCTTTTGTCTGGACTGGTATCAGTTTGTATCATGGGCACCAGGACACAAACTGATACCAGTCACCGCAAACCAAATGTATAAATAAGGAGACTATCTAACTCTTTATAATTAGAATACCTCACCTATACCATACCTTTGGTTGCTTGAACTGATCTTAGTCAAAATCGGTGTGTAGTTTTGTATGTATCATGAAAAAGGTAGCATAAAATGTACTTTTGCTCTGAAAAAGTTCAACAAAAAATAGTATTAATTCTTATGTGTATCCTTAAAATTCTATGAGGCTTTGTTTAGTTAGAATATGCTTTGAATATTACGATTTCCTATATTATCTTATTTACATTCGCTAACAATGAATTTGTAGGTTCTGCAATGGACGTGGTAACACTTCTGGCTCGCATATCATCAACCATCTAGTGAGGGCCAAACACAAGGAGGCTGCTTTGCATCGTGATGGCCCTCTTGGAGAGACTTTGTTGGAGTGCTATTCTTGTGGAGCCCGCAATGTATTTGTGCTGGGATTCATCCCTGCCAAGGCTGACTCTGTGGTTGTATTGCTATGCCGGTATGTTCTGATTCTTATTTATTATTAAAATAAAGGATTTAATGTATTTTAGGCAAATAATATTGTTTCTTTCTCTCACACTTTTTTTAAAGTTAATTGAAGTGGAATAGAAACAAAACTAAATTAAAAAAAATGCAATAAGAACTAAATTTAAAAAATACAACAAAAATGTGCTGTGTTCATTAAAATCTATGTTTCTCTATTGTCTGATAAAAATTTGCATTCACTTGTATTTTTTTGCTAAATGCTTAATTAAGAAAAAAAATCTTATTGCTCAACAGTCAACCCTGCGCTGCTCAAAGTTCCTTGAAAGACATGAATTGGGATCAAGAGCAATGGAAACCATTGATTGGTAAATATGGATTATTAAAATGTTTTAGTATATACAAATATTTAAAATTAAGCAAAGCAGGAAATGCTCTCACCTATGTGGAATATGCAAACAAAATAGAAAGATATAATATAGTATGCCATCTTTCCATCATTAGAAAATGAATACTTGCTCATGTGACCCCCTGTAGCTCTCAGTTAAGATATCAAGAAGTTCCTGAAAAAAAAGTTGGATTTAAAATAGCTACTGACCCATGATTTTTCTATTGCATTGCATATTGTTTGCTGCCCCATTCTTTAAGTGATAATTAAAAAATTACGTATTAATATTATAATCAGTTAAGTTCATCACATTTTGTTTTTACAGCTGACCGAGCCTTTCTATCGTGGCTGGTGAAAGTACCATCAGAGGCGGAGCAAATGCGCGCCCGTCAGGTTAGTCTATTGCACAAGTAATAGAAATGTGTAATTAAGTTATCTTAATGAAACATAGTGATAAAATAATGCCGAACACCCAAATAGTTACTATAGTAGAAGCTGTAGTAGTTACTATCGTGTTTCAGGTGACACCGCAACAAATTGGTCGCCTGGAAGAGTTGTGGCGTGACAACGTTGACGCTACATTCCAGGACCTTGAGAAACCAGGAGTAGACGAGGAGCCCCATCAAGTACTACTGAGGTAAAATCATGAGACAAAATGTGAAATATTAACTATGCTACTACAATTTATATGGTTCGCTTGGTGTGACCTTCCTTCTTCACTATAAAAACATATGACAAAATATTTTACCTTATAGCCTTATACGTATATACTACTGAGATACCAAGTTAAATTGTTTTAGTATTTTGAATTACTATAACATAGGTATTTCCAATGTTGTATAATAATAAAACATAACTCCTCCTGACAGCTCCTCTGACGAATTTGATGACTCTTGACGATTATTGAGTTTACTGGGTTTTTATTTTAATTAAGTATGTATGTAATATTGACTATTGGTTATTGTTTATCTGCATTGTTATTTCATTTATTATTATTATCATTTTTATTATTATGTTTACTTTTAATTTTTGACATCTTTTTTATTATTATTTTTGACATTTTGTATTTCCTTTTTATGACATTCATTTTGACATTATTAGTTTTTGTAATTGTGAGGTAATTGTTATTGGGTGTACCCGTTTTTTCCTCAATAAATAAATAAATAATAACTATATTGAAATGAATGTTGTTTAGAAACAGTTGACATTTCCGCAGATATGAGGATGGATACCAATATCAGAACATCTTTGGGCCTCTGGTGAAACTAGAAGCGGACTATGATAAGCGTCTCAAGGAGTCTCAGACGCAGGAAGGCATAGAAGTACGCTGGGATGTTGGCCTCAATAAGAAGACCATTGCCTATTTCACTCTCGCTAAAACTGACAGTGATATGAAGCTGATGCATGGAGATGAGCTCAGATTGAGGTAATTTCCTTAAAATTTTATTAAATTGTAGCGATGATAGCTCAGTGGTTAGCGCGGTAGGTTCGCATGCCGAAGGGCGTGGGTTCAAACTCCAACAATGAGCTTGAGCTGCCGGTGAAGGAAAACATCGTGAGGAAACCATAGCATGGTGGTAGGGTACTTTCTAGTACTCGGCTGGCTAGCTACCACCCTCAAGTTGAAAATCGGTGTGTTCCGGCAGCCTCACTTGAGGGCCAGTTCCATTCCAGGCTAGGTGTGCTTTACCATCTTCGACCACACCTTCACTTAACATCAGGTGAGCTGTGGTAAAACAACTAGCCTGTCAACCATAAAAAAAAAAAAAAAAAAAAAAAAACTAGAAAATAACAAGTCTCTATCTAACATTGTTGTAGACTTAATCACAAAATGTAATCAAGATAAATCATAATCGGTTACACTGCTGAGAATAAAATCACAATTTTTTTTTTTTAATGGTTGACAGGCTAAGTGTTACCACGGCTCACCTGATGTTAAGTGATAGTGTGGTTGAAGATGGTAAACACGCTTAGCCTGTATTGGAACTGGTACTGCCTATAGTTCAGTTAAATCATTGAATTGGATAGGAATAAGGATGCAAGATATGTTATGGTATTATATACTGACCTTATTCTAGTTCAAAGTGGGGAAGTTAAGGCATGCACAGATGGGCCCACAAAGTGTGTTTTTTATTCTTTCTCCGTACCAGCCTACCAAATCCAACCAAGCTCCTTGGAGCACAGCCTTAGATTGCTGGCATTACTATTGTGCCAGGTGTTGTGGTATAGCAAGCTTGACCCTTAGTATCTTTTTACCCCAACTCAGTGAGCTTGTAATAAGCCCATTCTAAACATGTAGGTACTATTAAAATAAATCATGTCTTGTATAATGCATAAATGTGAGACGTTACATGCTTTAAGTACAGACCTATTACTTTTTTTTTTTTAAATAAGCTTTAGTTTTTACACTATTATTTACGTTTGATGTTAAACGAATATGTATTCTAGATTCAAATTTATTTTATTTGGCACAGTTTATGGTCACATTAAAATGAACCCATTGGCTTAAAACTAGTAATAACTGTGTTTCGAGAAGCCATTGTTCTCCCTATATCTTGATATAAAAATGCCAAATGCAGACTAAAAAACTAAATAATTAATGATTAAACTAAACAAATAAAATTAACTTGCATGACGCATAGAAAAAACCGATGTACTCACTCGCTGCCACATCCAAATTCTATCTATCAGAGGAAACCTACGCCATCAGTGTTTAGCAAAATTCATATAAAAAGTGAGAGAAAAAAATTAGAGCAGAAGCCACTATTTTCCAATTATACAATTTTCAGATACGTGGGTGAACTCCACAAGGCGTGGTCCGGCGTGGGTCACGTGATCAAAGTGCCAGATAACTACGGAGACGATGTAGGGCTAGAACTGAAGAGCGGTGCGAACGCTCCCCTCGACTGCACCTCCAACTTTGTCGTCGATTTCATATGGAAGAGTACTTCTTTCGACAGGTTAGTAGTATCATTTTTCTTTGTTTTTTTTTTTTAATGTTAAAACTTCTTTATTGTAATTTAAAAAGAAAACATGTGGAGTACAGTTTTGTTCGTTATAATGTATTTATATTTGATGTACAATAAAGTTATATTCTATTCTATATAAGCAACATTGTTTTGCAAGTGAAATACTTAAACAAAATTAATCAAATTAAAGGTGTGTAAGTACATTGCTCCCTCATTATTCGACTTCGATTATTCGCGGAAACTGTTTTACTGGCCAAATTTCGTTACTAGGTAACAAAAGGTTTGCTATTGGCGAATATAATCGCCGCGGCACAGGGAATCCCTGTATTGGCAAAAGCAAAAAGCAATTACGTTTTAAACCTAATTAGCCTTAAAATAAAGCCTTATAATTCTTATTTAAACTTTAGAATAGTATATTTTAAAAGGAATTTTATGTATTATATAGTAGTAGTATTTGAAACTATGCAACTGATTTTAATAAACTGGATATCCTATAATTGTGGAAATTTGGAAAAACTTAAAATACAATAGAAATACCTATCCAATTATAAAGACATTTTTGCAAGTTTTGTCTGATAAGTAATGACATACTATGTAATACAAGCGGGCCGTCCCGGCTTGGCACGGAAAAACAAAACTCGATTAACGTTATAAATATAGCCTATGTCACTCAGTGATAATGTAGCATTCTAATGATGAAAGAATTATTCAGATCGGTCCAGTAGTTTCGGAGCCTGTTCAATACAAACATAAAATCAAATCTTTCCTGTTTATAATTAGTGTAAATAATACATTTTTTTAATAACTATTTATTTATTTTTCTGTCTCAGGATGCAACTAGCTTTGCGTAAGTTCGCCGTAGACGATTCGTCTGTATCTGGCTACATATACCGCCGCCTGTTGGGACATGAGGTCGAAGAGATGCTATTCCGTGTTCATTTGCCTAAACACTTCAGCGCGCCCGATCTGCCCGATCTCAACCGCTCTCAGGTAAATAGATAAACGGATATTATGTTGGCCTTACTGAAATAATTTTATTTTTAATTTATTAGTAGGTACAGATTATAAATAAGGACAGCTGGTAAGCACAGGTGCTGGGAGGTTAATCACTTAGACTTAGAAGACCTGTTATACCTAGTGATAGTGACCTGTGATAGTAACAGACTAAATATAAATCTCTGCGTTTTTTATGTCATAGGTAGTTTAGAAATCGATAAAAATTATGCCTGATGGTAAACACTAAGCAACTTCATCTTCGCCTAAGATCTTTCAAAACTATTAACACGCCTTTTGAAAACTGTTATAGGTTTTCAGGAATATTCGAGTGATAACTCACAATTTTCTGGTATAAGGAAATTGTTAAATTTTTCAGGTATATGCGGTGAAACATGCGCTTCAACGCCCTCTATCGTTGATTCAAGGCCCGCCCGGCACGGGTAAGACTGTAACCTCCGCAACCATCGTCTACCAGCTGGTGCGACAAAACGGCGGGCCCGTGCTCGTTTGCGCGCCGTCCAACACCGCTGTCGATCAACTCACAGAAAAGATACACAAGACTGGCTTGAAAGTCGTAAGGCTCTGCGCCAAATCCAGGGAAGCGATGGAATCCTCCGTATCCTTCTTGGCTTTGCATGAACAAGCGCGCGCTCTCGGCTCCAATGACAGTGAGCTTCGCAAACTGACGCGACTGAAGGAAGAAGCGGGAGAACTGTCTGCCGCCGATGAGAGGAGATACCGCGCGCTCCGTCGCGCCGCCGAGAGGAGGTTGCTCGACGCAGCCGACGTTGTGTGCACGACGTGCGTAGGAGCCGGGGACCCGCGTGTCGCGCGCATGCGCTTCCAATCCATCCTCATCGATGAAGGAATGCAGTCCACTGAACCGGAGTGCATGGTGCCGGTAGTCCTCGGCGCCCGGCAGCTGATCCTCGTCGGCGACCACTGCCAGCTCGGCCCCGTCGTCATGTGTAAGAAGGCCGCCAAAGCCGGCCTCAGTCAGAGCCTGTTCGAGCGGCTCGTCGTGCTTGGCATCCGCCCCTTCAGGCTGGAAGTCCAGTACCGCATGCACCCGGAGCTCTCGCGTTTCCCCTCTGATTTCTTTTACGAGGGCTCGCTTCAAAATGGTGTGAGCGCAGAAGAGCGTCGCCTTCATAAAATCGACTTCCCATGGCCGCGGCCCGACCGGCCGATGTTCTTTTACGTGACGCAGGGGCAGGAGGAGATTGCGGGATCCGGCACCTCCTACTTGAACAGGACAGAGGCGGCCAACGTGGAGAAACTTACGACGCGGTTCCTAAAAGCGGGAGTGCGACCCGAGCAGATCGGCATCATCACCCCGTACGAGGGCCAGCGCTCGTACCTCGTCCAGCACATGCAGTACCAAGGTAGTCTGCATGCTAAGCTATACCAAGAGATCGAGGTGGCCAGCGTAGACGCGTTCCAGGGCCGCGAGAAGGACATCATCATCATGTCATGCGTGCGCTCTAACGAGCACCAGGGCATCGGCTTCCTGAGCGACCCACGCCGCCTTAACGTGGCGCTCACGCGTGCCAAGTACGGCCTCATCGTGGTCGGCAACCCTAAGGTGCTAAGCAAGCAGCCGCTCTGGAACCACCTGCTCGCGTTTTACAAGGAGCGGCGCGTGCTAACGGAGGGCCCGCTCTCCAACCTGAAGGAGTCGGCAATCCAATTCGCGAAGCCCAAAAAACTAGTGAATGCGGCGAACCCGGGTTCTCACTTCATGTCGACATCGATGTTTGACGCGCGTGAAGCCATGGTGCCGGGCTCCGTGTACGACCGCGCGCGGCCGCCGCGCGACCCGCTCGCATACGTGGGCCCCGAGCGCGGCGCGCCGCACGCGGCCGTGCCGGCGGGCGCATTCGCAGCACACCGCGCGGCTGCTACTGGCGCAGCGCAACGTGCGGCGCGCCGCCGCCCACCACGCCTCTCGCAGGAGCCGCTGTCGCAGCAGCCGCCGCTGTCGCTGTCGCAGGGTGGGTCGCAGCCCGACCTGAGCCAGGAGTCTGCGGCGGCGGACGGGCCCTCGCAGCCGGACGGGCTGTTGTCTCAGGACTCCACCTACCAAGGCGGGTTCCGCGCGCGCTGCAGCCAGTACTGAGGGCCGCGGCCGGAGCGCCCGACGCGCACGCACTCCGCCGGAGGACTGACGAGACACGCCGCCGCCGCCGCCGCTCGCTAGCGGCCCGGGACCGCCGCCGGCGGACGCCCGACCGCCGACCACTGTTAGTCTTCGCCCATCGACCGTATTCACGAGCGCCGACTCGGAAACTTAGATTGTCGCGCGCGAAGCGTACTCGCGCGATTGAATTCGACGCGTGAGTAAATTTTAAATGTTATTACAGGGATAGAAATATTTATAGAACGTTCGAAAACTTCCATACTTAACTCCCCCTCAGATATGAACAATACCTAAAGAAAAGCATGTGCAATGAGCAATACTATCTACGAATCAAAATCAACCAGATTATTATCCTCAGAGAGTAGCAGAACTATTCGACCTCTATAAACATGTTACTATCCTTAAATACAGAACTTGTTCTCAAATTCATCATGTAAGACTTTGAAACCAGGAGACATGCCTTGATAGTTGCAGAGTCCAAGTGTTGTGATAAAGTATCAAATGTCTTAATCGCTACGAGTGAAAATGTTTCAGTGGCATTCTTACGATATTATGCATAACGCAGAAATGACTAATCGTTCAATGACAAAGAAATTGACCAAATATAAATTCACAGAATTGCGAAAGAATCGCACTTCGTAAACTTTGCTCTTTCCGCCTAATTTTATTGATTAAATCAATAAATTGTGATATTTTGCATCAGGAACTGTACCTAACACTGTTTTGATTTATTTTTATCAACCAAAATATTTTACCTCCTCGCCACATTAAAAGCGATTCAAGACACGTCTTTTTGTTTCCATGTCTACAAAATTATTGCTATCGGTGTACGCGATACAAACGACCTTTTCGCATTAGATTGTAATCGTATTTTTAGTTCATTTTAGGGTTGAACCACTATTGGACTTATCGTGATCTATACATATTAGAAATGCGTAAAAACTGTTTAATATGGACAGGAATCCATGTCGTTACTCTTCTTTACCTATATGGTTATTATATTTTGGAGATTACTCTGTGCAATAGTGGTGCAATCCTTTTTCAAAATAAATTCAATTTAGGCCAGTCTATTTTTAAAGTCATTTAGAAAACATACAGTTGTCACGGTTTGTGTTTGTCATAGGGAATTTCAGGTGTCATCTTTATCAATACCATTGGCTATATTTATACAATGTCAGGTCTTTGAAATCAATGTATAAAGACTTATTTTTATTGTTTTTCCATCATATATTATAAGTGTATTATGTCTGACCATCTTTTACAATAATAATTAATGCAGATATAGCACAAAAATGTGTGAAATAACACAATGAAAAGATAACCCCTAAAAGAACCAATGTTTTCCTGTTTGTGGGTAGTTAAGGAAAAGAAGGAAAGAAAAATACTAATACCATCTCAGCATGGCTGTCGAAATAAAAAGGAAATGAAAACCCAACTTAATGCGTCAGGGATTAAGGTCGATTGTTAATTACGACAAAATTCGTTCCGACGACGCACATATCGCATAGTGTGTTACAAATAAAATCAAATAGAGAATACGGCCAACTTATAGACTATCAATCGTGACACATAAATGTCAGTTGACATTTGATACAGCGCCAACTAGCACTAAAGTAAGCAGAGCTTGAACAATTTAATGTCCGTGTGATATGACTGTGATATCATTGATCGTGATTTTTGTCAAACTTCGTCTAGTTTCCTTGAACTAGTGCTTTCCATATGTATATGCAGTACTTTTGAATCAGTTACAAAAGTGACCACAAAACATCACAAGCCAACAACACGCTAATGTTATCAAACAAAAATCAGACATTTAATAAATGATGATTGATTGCACAGCTTTGTTCCGATAGTGTTAAATCCTAAATTGGTATGAGTTTAAAAAACGAATATTATTTGAAAACTAAATACTAATTTATGTACACGATTTTTTTTGCATACCGCTAAGCAGAATGTGGCCCTCTTAGACTTTATTGAAAATCCATTATGCCCATATACGCAATAAATTAATTAGAAATAACAATGGATTCGTTATATTAATTTATTTAAGTATAAATTCTAAAAAAATTGCCCAGTCTTCTCTTGAGTTGAGTTTACTTTATATGTACTTACAAAAACTATTTACATTATTACCTATACAATGAAATTGATGTCCGATGTTAAAAACATGTTTCTATAATAAAATTATTACGCAAATGATCATCATCATCTCAACAGTAGGACGTCCACTGCTGGACATAGACCTCCCCCATTGACTACCATAAAGACCGGTTGGAAGCAGCCCACATCCAGCGCGTTCCTGCGTTTTTTTATTAGGTTTTCTGTCTACCTTGTGGGTGGACGTCCTACGCTGCGCTTGCCGGTCCGTGGTATCCACTCCAGAACTCTGCAGCCCCATCGGCCATCAGTTCTCGGTGCTATTTGCCCTGCCCACTGCCACTTCAACTTGCTAATCCGTTCGCTAGTGGTACACCTCATGAAAAAATCTTCAAAAGTCACGATACTACACTTGTCACTTGGAAAATGGGATAGCGGCGGGAATAAATTGAAACTGTATTTTTTGAACCTTTATTTTTTGCATCATATGTAATTCTCGCAAATTAATATGCTAAACCCACAGTGTACTAATATGGCAACTAAATGGCATATTGTTTTAAATTTTACCCAGTGACAATAGAACAAAAATTTTTAAAATTTCTCTTTTCTTTACTACTGTTACTCCTTATTTTTAACGAAAATACTTTAAAAGATAAAGGTCATTATAGTAGATTGTTTTGTCTTGAATTTCCTGACATATCAATGCCTCTTTTTAAATCTATCACCCGCTTGTTGTGATGGTCTAGCAAATAAACTCACGAATGCGGGATAACTAAATGACAGAATTATAAAAATTACGGGCGTGAATCGAGGCGTAATTGAACACTGCTAATTTCTATAATTTTTTTCTATCGTTTACGTTTTTTTAGCGAAATTCTATTCTAGCCCCTCAGCTCTTTTAAATCAACAAAATATACATTATTCACGGCTTTATCATTGGGTGCCTTGTTAATATTATTGGGTCTTTTGATAAATGTATGCCATGCCAGTTACCATTCGAACCGCTACTAATCTATAATTTCAAAATCCGCAGCTGTATTCATGGTAGTAGTGGGTAATATGAAAGTAAATAGAAAGTGTGTAATGCCAATCGAATACAATATCCTTTTTTCCCACTGTTAAGAATGTGTTAGACTTGTGAAATTTAAAAGATGGTTGTGACATAAGTTCTAATTTCGTGACCACTCAATGTATTACTTAGAACTGAAAATGTATGTATTTTGTATACTGCTATTGTTGTGTTTAAAAATCTCAGTTAAAAAAAGTATAACTATGAATTTCAAATACAATCTTTAAACTGTTTATTGTCAATCAAATTCTTTCTTTATTTTCTATACTTGTTCGCTTATTATAATAAATCTGTTTCTTTGTACTAGTTTCTTGAACCGTGCATTTAAGTTAAAAAACTATTGGTTATATTATACCGTTAATTATTATTGTTGGTGTATGGTGGGAAATCAATAAAAATTGTCATTATTAATTGTTATTTTTATTTTCATTATAAAAACGCAAATACCTTTTCAATAAAACTTTATTATAAATTGACTTAAAAACTATTTTTACATAAAATATATTTCAATAAAAAATATAAAATAAAACCAAAGTGTTAACATTATATATAATTGAGATTATACATTAATACCTTTGAATCTTAAGTCCTGAAGATGCATATCTTACTGGTTTAGTTTTTAAGTGCCAAGAGATTCTAATAAGCGCCATTATGTTATCTATAGGCGAAGTTAAATCAGGCTCATATAGGCAAATATATAAAAATAATTCTAATTTTCACATACATAATAACATTCCTACAATGTAATGCATTACTACAAAATATTTGTGGCACAATACTTCCAACACAAATCACAACTGACGATTGTACGAAGTTAGTTACAATGGGTGTTCGATTAGACGACATAGGTTTTGCTCATCATTATTGCATTATAATATAGCCCTAATAAATAAATCAGTTTGTTCTATTCATATCCTAAAAGCCAGGGCTAGTGCCTGCGTATTAAGAGTATTTGCTCACAGTGCGTTACGGGTTCTTGTAGTAAACAGGACCTAGGTCTACATGGCAATTTGCGAAATAATTAATTTCCTTCGTTGTTTTTAACTCTGCATTTGCCAGTGACAAGTATTTTATGATAAATCATCAAGTTTGTAAGTCACAAAATAAAACGAGAAAATCTCCTGTTAACCCTAAAATGGAAGAAACATCACGTTTCACCACATTATAGAGATCGCTGTTAGCGATAAGGCCGCCACTTGTGTCACTAGTTAATAAGGTTTTTTGTTTTCTGTACTCTTCTCTATTTATGCTGTGCACAATAAAGAGGTATATCTATCTATATCACTTTTCTACATGTACGTAATAATCTTCATGAATAAACTGCACTATATTCGAACAAACATATTATGAAAAATAATACAATTTGGCGACACGATTTTTTCTAAAATAACTTCTCGATACCAAAATCAATTACAATAAAATTAAAAAACACGAATGCCCACATCACACTACACTGCACAAAATACAATTAATTAGTTTTGTTTATTGACCTCGACGTTTAGGCCAAATTGCAATAGCCATCGTCACGAGAAATGGTAAAAAAATATAGCGTATTTGTAATCACTCGGAATGATGTAACAAATTTGTTCAGGCATTTAAAAGATACAGTGGAATAAGACATGGCCGCCGATCCATTTTGGTCTTGACTACTTGATTAATTGCCTTTGCAAAGGTGCTCCATAATTCTGCCATCACGTAGAATGATAGCCCGTCAAAAAGATTCAATACAGTATTTAGGTGATTCGTATTAACCAAATACGAATTACGTGTATCTTAGATGCCATGTTCTGTAACAAAACTAACTTTGGTATCGGAAACTTGTCGAAAATTGACACGCTAGTTTGGTATTTCCTATAACGAGACCTTTTACTGTGGCCGCAAACAAAAGAGCGGATATGAACGTTTGAATCTACTGCATGTCATTAAACTAGGCTCGGGCGCATTTCTACGTCCTTCACTCTGGACTAGGCTTTACAATTTCCGTATCGTCTAATCGAGCCACTTGTATTATAAATAAATATAAGCATAGAATATTTGTGCCAAAAGGCTAAATAGCTAACAACTGGAGTAAATACACTCAAAAAGCATACATTTGTATAATAAAAAAACGCTCTAAAATCTTTACTGCGGTAAAGGCGGGGGTTGGACGGACGCGTATGTTGGGTAGTAAGGAGCAAACTTCGGACCACTTATGTTTGTGTAGTTATTGTCGCCGCGGTCTTGGATCGTTCTTGCAGAGTAAACGGACTCCTTGTACACTGGTTGACCTGAAAATTATTATTTATTTTCACACAATTTCAACAGAAAGTTTGTACCGTTACACGTTTAGATAATAGGGTCTAGACAAAGTAACATTCGATTAGCGATAACGCTAATGGAATCGTAAAAATATCCGTGATTACTGTCGATATGTCACATGAGTAGCTTATGTCAATCCTGTACATTTTTCGAGTTTTTTTAACACAATTTCAACAGAAAGTCTGTACCGTAACACGTTTAGACAATAGGGTCTAGACAAAGTAACATTCGATTAGCGATAACGCTAATGGAAACGTAAAGATATACGTAATTATTGTCGATATGTCACGTGAGCAGCTTATGTTAATCCTGTACATTTTTGGAGTTTTCTATTAGCTTTATCGAATATTACTTTGTCGCTCTCAGGTCAGAAACGAATACATCAGGGGTTACCAGAACAAAGATGTAACAAACATAAATGTTTGTTTATGGTTTTTTTATTTGGTACAAACTTTGATTAGTTTGGGTATTTAAATGTCCTTCAATATTTATTACTTTAAGAGGAATAACGAGGATTTCAGGTATGGAGTGCCCGTACACGTACGTATAAGAAAAAAACAGCTGATTGGTGCACCAGAATTCGAGTTTTTCACGAATTTAAGCTTACTAATACGTTGTCGATTTCAGTTAGCCAGGACTTGATATTCGCGCCGCTTGAGGTTAATTTGTCGTTACGCTACGCTGTGCTCAATGAGAATCAACCCTAAAAGAGTCGGTATCAGTATACTTACTGAGAGTGGGATAGAGCGATTGGAATGGTTGTTCCGGCGGAGGCGCGCTCGGCATCGCCCAGCCTCCTGGCATGCCATCGCCTTGCGCTGCCGGGACCTGGAAATATAGAGACGTTTTTTTGATTTGGCTTTAGCTTTGAATTCTACTATCTCCACTTTACTATGCAGTAATTGCAAGTTAGGCTGACAACAAATAACACCTACATATACATATACGAATCTCAGTTCAATCATTATTTTATTTTATTTTATTTTACATGGAAAACAAACAGCTGCTAACTTTATAAATAAATAGAAGATAAATGAACAATCAAAAGCCTAAAAAGTTTTCACTTATGTTAAATAATCTAAGTTAAAGTGCCCCGAGCCCACACCGGCCGGGGACTGATGCAAGAATTATAATATATACCTACAATAAATACAATTTCAAAATATTGACAAAATAATAATAAACTAAAAACAAATAAATAAATAAATAGATTCACACTAGGTACGTGCGAGCCTCATAAATGTTTTACAAAGTTTTCTTACACAACTTTTTGTTCTTGGTTTTTTTTGCGATCAAATTTTTTGTATTGTCGTATTTAACTTTAGTATGTTCAAAAAATTGCCTTGAAATAGCATTCTTAAAAGTGTTTTGCCTCATCACAAACAAATCGACGTCCCTTGAGTAGTTATAATTAAAATTAAGCAATGTACGTATAAAAAATGAGTTTTTACGATAGTTAGTTTCGTAGCGCGGAATATACAGCTGGAGGTTGGGTCGACGTGGAGCTGCGCTCGTGGGAGTCACGAGACTCACTCGAGACAGCAGCGAAGGGCAGTCAATCCTATCGGATAGTATATTGTGCATGAACGTCAGGTCGGCCGCCTCTCTCCTGGCCCGGACAGGCAGCAGGTGATGGTGGTAGCAGACCTCATCGTAGTCGAAGTCAGAGCTCATTATTTTGGCTTTAAAGTTAATAAATCGTAGGAACTTTCTTTGGGGCCTTTCAAGAATGTTACTGTATTTTTCATAACATGGGTTCCAGACTTGAGAGGCATACTCGAGTTGACTTCGAACTAATGAGCAATAGAGTATCTTTAATGTCTTAATCATTTTGAAGTCTCTAGTTATTCGGAGAATAAAGCCGAGGGTTTTCATGGCTTTGTTAGAGATAAATTCAATATGTTTATCGAAGAGTAGTCTAGTACTGAGTCCGCTCTTGTCAGAGGTTGACCATTAATTTCGTAACTATAAGTGAAGGTGCGAGCGGATCTGCTAAACGTGATGCAGCAACATTTAAATATGTTCAGGTCGAGCTTATTTGAAGCACAATAGTGGTGGAGATTAACTAGATCTGCCTGCAATAGATCAAAATCGCGAGTGTTCTTAATGACTTTGTAAATTTTCATGTCGTCGGCGAAAAGTAAGAAATCAGAGTTCTTGAAACACTGGTGGATATCATTCACAAATATAATAAACAGGAGAGGCCCAAGAATAGATCCTTGGGGGACACCAGATGGAATGAATGACGGAGCTGAGATGAAGCCGTTGAGAGCCACAGTTTGTGTGCGACCGCTGACATAAGAGATGAACCACCTAAGTAGATCACCTCTTATACCAGCGGCATACAGCTTGGCGATGAGGATACTGTGATCCAAGCGAATTATATTGGCGATAGCCTCTTTTTCAATAATCACATCATACTACCAATGTATTGGCTGTCAAATAGTGAGTACAATGGCCTATTTTTATAATCATGTATACTGAAAGGAACGAAAGCGGCAAAAAAATGCATGTTACATTAGGTTGGACGGAAGCCCCCGGCGCGACGGGGAGCACGGCCGGCTGGCTCGGCGAGGGTGGCGTGGGCAGCGAGACCGGGGAACCAGGCGCCGGCTGTCCCGCCATTCCCACCAACGGCACCGTGCCAATCGTGATATACTTCTTGTCGTGCATGTTTAGATGCATACCTGACACTACGCACTCCACCTGCAGAAGGAAACAAGTTGAAAATTTAGACATTCTTCTTCTTTTTTGATGTTGGCATCGCATTTTGAGCATTTGCCAGTGTGTTTTATTATATTTTCATGTTTTGCCTTGATACTATAGAGTCCAGTCTTGGTCAAGTCCAGTCATGCTTTAATAAAGTAGTGGCGAGTTTACTATAAGCTTCGATGGAGTCTAGAAGCAACACGAAAAATCATGTTTTACCACATTATATCATTTTCCCACACTGGCGCTGACAATTTCGGCACTTTATGAATAAAACACCACCATTTTTACACATAAACACTTGAAAAATCATTAGTTTTGGAAAAAAATACAACGGGGCGACAAGGTCATGGGTTCAAATCCCAATAGTAAGCTTGAATTACTGGTGAAAGAAAATATCGCGAGGAAACCTGGAGGTGGTTGAATAAACCTGCCGCCAAACCATCTAACGGTATGTTCCGGCAGCATCACAGGCAGTTCCATTCTAGGCTAAGTGTGTATACCATCTTCAACCATACCGTCACTTAACATAAGGTGAGCTATGGTCAAACACCTAGCCAGTCAACCATTAAAAAAATCCTTAGTATCCGTACCCAGCATTCTGTTATTAAAATAAAACTTCAATATAACATACTGAGATATTGATCTATCCATTCGAAAAAAACCGGCCTTGACTGGATGACATCATCTCTCACAAAATAGTCTGTGTGAATGAAATATACTGTGTCGTAACCGAATGGCTACTGTAACCTTGATTTAGATCAATTAAATGGATTTATTGTTCCAACTTTGGTGTAAGACAAGTTTTACCCGCAATTTGGTAAAACAGCCCTGTTGGTTCATTGGTAGCATGTCTGCTCCAAGCGCCGAAGGGCGTGGGTTCGATTGCCACCCAGGACAAGCATTTTGTGACGTAAAGAAATGTTTGTTCTGTGTGTTCTGTATTTATTACATATTTACAAAAAAAAAGTTAAGTTGAAGTATTCTATCAGTTATCTGACTTCCATAGTACAAGCTTTGCTTAGTTTGGGGCCTGATAACGCAATGTGTAATGTCCAACGATATTTATTTATTAAATTTTGTTCGAGTTAGCGATTCTTGCGGTCTTTTTTTTAATGGTTAACAAGTTAGGTATTTGACCACAGCTCACTTGATGGCGAGTAACGGAAAATGGTAAAGCACACTTAGCCTGGAATGGAACTGGCTCTCCAGTGAGGCTGCCGGAACTCAAAGTTAGAAGCTCAGTGGAAGATTTTCAACTTGAGGGTGGGTGGTAGCTAGCCAGTCGAGTACTAGAAATAACCCTACCGCCAAGCTATGGTTTCTTCACAATGTTTTCCTTCACTGGCAGCTCAAGCTTTTTGTTGGGATTTGAACCCACGCCTTTTGGCGTTTGAACAAACCGCGCTAACCACTAAGGTATCATCGCTACAAATAACAAATGCGGTCTCATATCAAAATAAATTTTGAATCCTAGCAGATGTTTAAAGGCAAGCCCCCGTACTCTAAAGTTTTTATTGCAATTTCCGTTAGGTGCCACGCGACTGTGAACCTTACTACACGTATATACGACTATACGTAGTTTTTTTGTGAGCGCCTAGCGGAAGTCAAGTCATGTAAAGTTTTTGGAAAGCTCACCAGATTCAACAGATATATTACTAAGACTTAAACAAATTTTCATACCTATGTATGAAAATTTGTTTTGTTTGTGTGTTCCATAAAACCCCATTCTTATGTGTGTAACTCGTTTGGTGTTTTTTGTTAGTAATATGCGAGAAGATAGCGCACACTAATTTAAGATAATATAGATAACAAAGACAGATAGGCCACTAATGACTCAGATGCCAAAATTTCGTTAGAACTCTATTGTTTTAATTAAGATTACGTCTACTCTTAATTGGAACAAAGTGGTCGTTTACCATCAGGTGACCGCTTGTTTCTATCGTCACTCAATCCTTGAAAGAATAACGCGATATAAAATAAGAGGCATATGGACACTTCGACATCCGCATCGAAAAAAATGATTTGCAATAATAATTATTATATTTGCAAATTCCTGCCGGCCGAGCGAATGAAGCCTTTCGCTTACTACCGCCATTGCTTTTAAAAAATATATATTTTTTTTACCTTTTCTTTTTAAAATATAATAACTGTTCTAAGGTATTAAGCTTCTTTACCAATTTGTATTTGAATGTGTTATGGTGTCATTTTACTTTTACATAAGCTATTACTTTTTTAGTTTTTAATGAGCATTATGCTCGCAAAATAATAATATTTACACGATTGTACTGCCAGGACTAAATACACACTGGTAGTTGTACATGTTTGTTATATATTTATATAGTTGTAGACTTATACAGTGGTGTGTATACACACAGCGCCATAACCACTGTATAAGTCACTGTATAAGGACTATACAGTCCTACGATATTTATTTATTTATTATTATTCCAGTTATTTATTTAAATAATAATAAATAAATAACTGGAATTTATTATTTTATGATACAATAAAGAAATTTTAAATCTAAAAAAATAATCGTAAATGAAAAGATCAAAATTGTTGGTAGTTACAACAATATTAGATGCGCCGTCGCTTCCAATAGTTATAAAATCGATTAGTTCATCTATTTTTAGTCTGTATACGGGCTATAATTCGCGATGGGAATATCGCTTCGATGTTAAGTGGTGTTGATCTGAAAGTGGTTGCAGTTACCTTGAAATCATAATCCAGATCGATAATACTGCAGTTGACGAGATTGGAAGGTGGGATGGGAGGCACCTCCATATTTAGAGTCCAGTGTTTCGTGGATCCAGAGGGTGCGGGTCCTTCTTGCATAGTGAGTACTATGTCTTTTATCTTCTTTGTGACTGTTGATGGGGTGGTCGCTCTGTATGTTACCACCTAGAAATAATAATGTGACTTAAGGCTAAATGTTTAAGGCATATTTCCGCTTAAAAAGTAATTTCAGTTACAACAGTGATTAGGATTTATGACAGCCCTGTTGGTTCATTAGAAGTATGTCTGCTTCAAGAGCGGTAGGGCGTGGGTTCGATTCCCACCCAGGATAAACATTGAAACAAATGTTTGTTCTGTGTCTGGGTGTACTGTATGTATTATAAGTATGTATTTACAACAACAAAAAAAGTATTTAAGTATTTTATCAGTTATCTGACTTCTATAGTACAAGCTTTGCTTATTTTTTATTATACTTTGCGGAAGTTCATCTTTTTTTGGGCAAGTGGTTACTACAGCAAGAAAAGGATAAAGAATAACTTTTTTTCCCCTGTATATTCATTTTAGACTATAAACAGATGGGATGTGTGCTTTATAACAATAACTGAAGAATTTTTTTCTTCAAAATGCCCTGGCAGGGCTGGATATGATAATACACATCGTTTTACAATCGGACTAACGTACCTTCCTCAAAAAAACTTTGATGAGATGCAGCTGCACGTTGCTCTTATTTTCAATGTCTATCTGCACGGGTATCACTTGCCCGGGGCAGTATCCGGACACGGGAGCCTGTACGTCTACTGCCAGAGGCGGAGACGCGCAACAGAAACAGCAGAACGTCTTCTCGAGTTGGATACGGATGGGCTCCTTTAACAAACAATAACATAAAATGAAGACTACCCTCAAATTGAAAATCTGCCACACTTGAGAGCCAGTATCATTCCAGGACAGGGTATTCATCATCTTCATCACACCATCACTTAACATTAAATGAGTTGTGGCCTAACACCTAGCCACGTCTAACTTAAAAAACGCGCTGAAGGCCACAGTAGCATTAATCGTCAGCAGACTGATAAATAAACTGAAAGTTTAGCTTTTGGATGACAAACTATATTCTACAAGTATACATAATCACGAGTACAAACAAAACAATAATATGTAATTATTTAATAATATCTACTATCTTACCCGCTACATGTATTCTGTAGCAATCAGGTTGCAGACCGCACCTTTGACATCAGAAGCGATTGCAGTGAAATATAGGCCTATCTCTTAGTAAAAAAAATTAATAAATAAAATTACCTTGTAAGAAGGATTGAGATTCAAGTCTAGCGCATTGATAACTGTGAAGGCCATCTTGGTCTCCTGGTCGAACTTCCATGGACGGTCGAGAGTAACCTTTACAGTATACCGGACATAGCCAAATTCTCCTTCAAAGGACGATGGCAGAACTGGCGGCAATGTGCAAGTGAAGTTATACACTTGCTTACCCGCCGGGATTTCAATCTCATTGCCTGGAAAATGGGAACTGATTTCACAGAGGTCCTTAATTTTGTTTTAATTAACATGTATAAGTATTAAGTCTGCATTTGACCATAGGGATGTGAAAAAATATTTGATTTTTATATTAATCGATTAGTTTTTTCTTAAAAATAAACGATTCTCTAAATTTAAAAATCGGTTATTTTTAGTTCATCGATTTTGTACAAATCGATTTATTTTAAAAAGAGAAAAATCGATTCGATTACGAATCGATTTTTTTTCCTCTAAGTCACATCCCTATTTGACTACCAACTCGCCTGATGGTAAGTGATGATGTGGTTGAAGACAAAGTACACAGACTGAGGAGATACCACACCACCCACAACCACTCACTCCACCCACCCACTCACCCACCCACCCACTCACCCTACCCTACAACTAAACTACTGATATTCCATTTTGTTCACATATTTATATTATATTGTAAAAAATAATTATAGATCATATGATTTAATATTCTAATATGAGCAAGGAATTAAGTTGACACATTGGATATTGTGTAAAGACATATTCAGATGATTTATTTTTCAAAATCAAATTTAAAGACATATTTGTTCAGGCAAATTTGTTCTGGTAACATTGCTTCTATATTATAATTAAGTCTATATGTAAAAAATTAAACACAATTTAAATTCGAAGAGAGGCTCAGACAGAATGCTGTTACAGTAATCAATGTTAAAGTCCTGATAGTTGTATGTTTATGACAGTTGTTCTAATTGATTAATTCCTGGCACACTACATGATAATGTGGATATTATGTCATTCATAATGTTACTGCTAGGCATTTTGGAGAGTTATAAACTGTTAAAATTTAAAATTCTGAGTTTCGAGCAATTAATTTTATCAATGTTATCATAGGCAAGTCTGACGCTCACCACCACACAAGTGACTTACTAATCTTGTCACTTGATTCATAAAGCAAATTTTTAAGCAAAGTTTTACACCTAGTTTTGGTGATTAAAGAATCAAATACTCAGCCCGACGTCATGTCAATGCCACATTATCAAGTTTTGTGCATAACCAAACAACACAACAGTGGTGATGTCATCAATTGATAGAAGCCATTTTTAAAGTTTACTATCTTCAAGTAGAATGATGCACAATCAACTGAACTTTATGCTAAACAATATATGTATTTATTTTGTTTAACTTTGATACCCAGTTACATTTTTATGAAAATAAAGGTATGAGCAAAATAAAAAAGCTTTTTCATCACATAGGAATTTCAAATGACCTTTGTATACATATACATATAATTATAGAGCAAGTTCAATGCCAATGCAGGTATATCAGAGTACTATCTATATACTGATATTATATGTTTTTATACAAGGAATTAGCCGAACAGCTGTTAAATGAACAGCAGTAATTATATATTAAAGAAGAATACAACACAGATGTTTCTTACTGATTATATTAATTTAACAAAAAGAACACATATAGAGCTATAGTACCTAATGTTTATCAGAAACAAGAACTGAGTAAACAGTAAATGATTTGTTAACATTTTCTTCCTTTACCATTGTACATCAATATGTAATCTGGTTGAATTTCAATTCAACCAGATAGATTTTGAACCAGAACTCTTTGTTGTGCACACCAGAAACAGAAATATGTACAAAAACAAAAGAACTTTATTAGCTAGTGTCACAAATGTTTTTGATCTTGACACTTTTTGACTTTCAAAAAGTGTTCTATACTATATCTAACACCAGCATACAATATTAAAGACTAACAAAAACATTGACATCTTTACAAAATGTTATTTAATGATCGCTTGGCTATATGAAACTTACCAGTATTGCTTCCAAGTAAGTAATAGGTGATTTGGAAGTACTCTTCATTCCCTGTGTGTAGAGAGTCAACATTTTGAGTTGTCTTGTCTTGGGAATTTTCTTCTTGTTTGCTTTCATACCACTCAGTATGAGCTTCTCCTTTGAACTTGACATGGATACCTATAAAGATTTCCACATTAGATATTCTGCACTGATGCCCCTCTTGAGGTGTATTGTGCAATATATTAAATTTATATTTACATATATGAAACCAATCTACATTAATTTATAAGGAGGAGAGATTTCATTTTTTGTTTGCATTGAATAAGCTACAAAACTACTGGACCACTCTGAATAATTCTTTCATCATTAGAATGCTACATTATCACTGAGTGATAAGCTATATTTATAATGTTAATTGAGTTTTGGTTTCCCATGCAAAGCCGGGACGGACCGCTAGTATGACACTAACATAAGACATTATTTTGAATCAATTACTTTTACAAGTGGTCAACAAGGCTCCTTAGCTTTCAATAGTGTTACCATGCCGATGATGGATCCATTACATTGCAGGGATGGCAACCTGTGCCCAGTTAAAAGTGACTTAACTTTTTCTATGGAACAGCTGATTCTGTTTTATGATTTCCAAGTTGTGCTCATAGTATTAGTTGTTCATAATGATGAGTACAATGTTCCAATTTCGGCTTAGTACAACCCATACTTGTAAGACTATATAGTGCTTTCATGAATTTAAATGAAGTAAATTAAAAATCAAGAATCCTTTGTAAGCCATGGTAGGTAGGATTCTTGCCTTAGAATTTTGAGGCTGTTGAATTGACCTGTCCTGTATTATACAGATTTAGAAACCATACCAGATGTTCCAATGAAGGAAAATATTGTGTGGAAACCTGAATACGATATCTGGAGAAAAAATTCAATGACAAAGAAAATCTAATACTTAGGTACGCATAGTGGAATATCGCCGGACTATCTTCGACGGTAGATCAACAGTGAGATGTTAAAAGCTGATGCAGCCCGTTACGTACAGTATAGAGTAGTGCACCAATCACGTAAATAAAGGTTTAATAAATTTATTACCTACCTACTGCTCTTACGTGGATATTAAAAGTATATGTATTATATCTATTGAATTATTGATGTCAATTTAGATTGCATTCCAATGTTTACTTATTTCGAAATGAGTCACAGACTCACAGATCACCATCCAAATTAAATCATGGATTCACAGAGACGAGTTGAATCACTTACCTCGTACTTTTTTCGGCTTATCGAATACGTATTCTATGCGTCCGTTTATGGTCTGGCCGGCATAGTAAGTGTTAAACTGGTTATCTAAAAATATGTTAGCTTCCTTTAACCCCATTACTAACTTGACAAATACACTATGCTACAGTACAATTTTCTATAGTTCGCCACTCTGCCGAAAAACCACAAGCAATAAACTAAAACACCTCGCTGATCACCAGTGAGTGATCCCTGAAGACATTGAACTGAAGTTAGTTAGTGATAGTCTGACAGTGAGTGAAATGTGAGTATGAGTAACAAATTGACAATTTACAGTGATTTTTTTTAAATTGTGTAGCAACTGGATATTTTGGTTGTAAGGTCTAAGGCACAGAGGACATTATAATTATATAGGGTGGTCTAAGGTAGCTAAGAAGTTGTACATAAAATATTGCAAAAACTGAAGCAGGTACATAACATGAGGATTAGG
This sequence comes from Biston betularia, assembly GCA_905404145.2. Lineage (NCBI taxonomy): Eukaryota > Metazoa > Arthropoda > Insecta > Lepidoptera > Geometridae > Biston > Biston betularia. Next base: position 7,979,791 of record FR989877.1, read on the forward strand.
CATCAAGAATTCGTAGTTTTTAATCTGAGAAGAACTCCGTATTAATTTGCCGATTAATAATAAAAAAATATGATTCCAATTTCTATCACACACAGATTTTAAAACACCAATCAGCCAATCACCACTAACGTTAGAAATGGCAGGCAATATTTATAGCTTTATCCTTCGATCGTCTGATTATTCGTCTGAGGCTTTATCCGATTTATTATTTTTGAATTGTAACTCAGTATAGAAAATTGTAAATAATTATATTTATGATTTTTATTGTCTTTACTTTTATATATTTAGTCATTAACATTTCTTTTCGTACTTGTTAACTTATCTGATCTGATTTAGTCCTTTGCTTCGTTTCATGTTAAAATAATTTGGGGATAATATTCAGTTTCCCAGTTTTTATTAGTAAAATAAAAACATGAAAATTGTCAATGCGCGAACGTGCCATAATCGAAGAAAAAAAAAGTGTAGAGTTTTTGGCGGGAACGCGGAAAGTGTCGTATGTATTTTCATAAATAATATTTTATTTTGTTTTTGTTAACATTTACTTGATTTCTTCATAGGATAATTTGTTTGTTTTTAAAATAAGTTAATTTTAATATTATCATTAGTGTAATTCGTTAAGTATGCGATTACATAAATAAAGTGCTCAATTAGAAGCGCCAGTGTGGGAAAGTAATAAAATGTGGTGAAACATGACTTTTCGTGTTGCTTCCAAATCTCCATCGAAGCTTATAGTAAAGTCGCCATTACTTTACTAAAGCATGACTGTATTTGACTAACATGGACTGGACTTGACCAAGACTGGACTTTGACTACTTTTTAACTTATGAAACTTGAAAATATCAAACACTTGACATTGGCAAATGCACAAAATGTGACGCCAAAATTAAAGAAGAAGAAGATTGCTAACTAAAATTTAAGTGATATTTTGTTTTACAGGTTTGACTTTATTTTGTTTGTTCTTAATTCCTAGATAAGCCGATAAGATCAAAACAAAACTAATAATTGCATGATATTTCCACTAGGAATACAGCAAGTATTCATTCATTTTTACACCCATTTTAGGTCATTGTTTATCTTAGATTTGTATTAATTCGGTTAAGAGTTAGAATTTAAGAAGGTTAGTTCAGAGATCGCGGTTAGCGATAAGGCCGCCACTTGTTCTCTGTACTTTTTTCTATTTATGGTGTGCACAATAAAGAGTTATATCTATCCATCTTAATTTCTAAAATATACAATCTTTATTTTGAGAATAAAAAAATAACGAAAAAAAACAATGTAATGTTTTTTTTCATTATTTTTTATCATTAACATTTATCTATGTGCCTGCACATAGAACAATAATCAATATACTATAATATATATGGACCATAGAAATATGTTATCAAAGATTTTTAAGCAAGTGCCTTTTACCCATTACAGATACATCATCAAGACAAACTGCTCATACATAAAAACTGAATAATGGTCCAGTTTTATCATGGTGGATGTGTCAGTTATAATACCAATATTCAATGGAGAAAAATGGATCGATCAATGTATGAACTCTATAACCACACAGTCCATTTTAGAGCTTGGTAGTACTCTGTTCAAATTAGAAATAGTTGTTTATAATGATGGCAGCACTGATGGTACTCGTAATATCTTAAATGAATGGAGATTATATTTTACTAGAAAAGACATATCATTTCAAATAGTTGATGCAGTTAAATCAAAAGGCTGTGGAGCCGCAAAAAATGGAGCTGTTAAGAAAAGCACTGGAAAATTTCTGTGTTTTCAAGACATAGATGATGTGATGAATCCAGATAGGATTAAACTACAGTGGGAAGCTGCAAGCCTTAACCATAACACCCTAATTGGAAGCAGGGTAACAAGAAACCCACAAAATTCTACTCCTCGTTTTATAAAATGGGCAAATAATTTGTCCCCTAGGGAACTTGAAGTGCAAATATATACATCAAATGGACCCACATTACTTATGCCAACTTGGTTTTGTCACAGATCTGTATATGATAAAGTTGGAGGATTTGATGAATCTGGACAAGGTACTCCTGAAGATCTTATATTTTTTTATTCACACATAGATAGAGGTGGAAAGCTATTAAGAGTTGATGAAGTATTGGTCATATACACTTATCATGAAGAAGCAACTACATTTTCCATATCTAGGAAGGAGATTTGGGATATCCAATTAAGAAGACTTGAGCAGCATGTACTATCAAAGTGGACTCATTTTACCATTTGGAATGCTGGCAAGGCTGGCAGGAAAATGGTCCGAGCTTTGAGTCCAGAAAGCTGCAGAAAGGTTGTTTCATTTTGTGATGTTGACATTAAGAAAATTGGTCACACAATAGAACTCTATTGCCCAATTAAACGAGAAGTCCTTGTTAGAGTGCCAGTAATACATTTTACTAAAGCTAAACCACCTATACTAATATGTGTCAAATTAGATCTTACGAATGGTGATTTTGAGAAAAATCTCAGTTCTTTGAATCTCACTGAAAATGTTGATTATGTTTTATTTTGTTAGTAGTTAGATGAATTTTATAATAGTGGAATACATACATACATATACACATGTACATACATATTTAACATATTTTTATTCTCTTTCTATGCTATCTAATATCTATTAATAACACCAGTGTGATCAATTATATCCTCAGCAAGTCAGCATATTTATACTTTACTATAGAATATACCTTTGCCATATACGACAAAAAAGTATACAAATACATTTGACACAATTGATTAACTTTGACAAGAGAACTGACAATTATTTTTTTAATTTGCCCCATCGGGTTCTAAAGCCATTCAGTCACGTCTTCGGTTTTTACAATTCATTCATGACATGAAGTAAACAAATTTTATGTCATAAAAGCGATATCAGAGTCCAAATAACGTTAAAGTTAAATTACCCAGATATTTGTACCAATAAAGCGAAAAACAACTCGACGTACGTGTATTGAAAAGATTATTGACCGCCGTTGCCTTGATATTGACAAATTTTGTTTTGATTTGCCATTGCCATAGTCTATGAAAGTTGCCCGTTGAGGTGACGTCATGAAACATCAATTGAAAGTCAAGTTTGATCTATGTATTTTATTGAAATAAACCGCACCAGGTACTATGAGGTACGGCGTACCTCATAGTTTACAGTTTTAAACGTAAAAATATTGTACTTTACATAAAGCTACAGCGATGAATTTAGCCTATATTACAGATTCTACGTTGTGACGGACTTAATTTGGCTAATAATCTTTAGAATAGTGTGTAAAAAATGTAATGCCAATACAGTAAAATACTGAGGTAAAATATATTCATGACGTACATGACTGATGATACTAGACGGTGCAGACTGCTCTTCTTTGATTTTGGCGTCGTTTTTTGAGTATTTGCCAGAGTCTAGTGTTTTATATTTTCATAATTTATAAGTTAAATAAGTTGCCTTGTAGCTAATTAGCTAAAACAGCGCCATCGACACTGAAATAAACCAACACCTTAGTGATGATACTGCAAAACTAACATGACTAAAATATTATGTGCCGCTTAGGTTTTTTTTGAGACAAATTAGTATTGTAGGCTTTATTGAATTATTTCGGGTTATACTTTGTTATTTTATTTTTGTATTCAAATTCAATCTCTTTAGCCTGCCCGAAGGGGCAAATTCTTAAAAAAAAAAATTCTATTCGTAAATGTCATTTCATTCTGCTAATTTCTGTTTTCATCAGTTTATCATTCATGACTGACTTGTGGTTGTGTAGCCGGGGTATGATTACGTTTTGATAAAAGTTACATTTCGTATGAAAATATCACACTTGTATAAAACTTATTGCGTTTTACTAAGTTTCATGTGAAACGTGCATTCATGAAATACCATGGAAGACGCGAAAAAAGCAAGTCAAACTCCAAGTATAGAAGAGCTCAAAAGCAAAGGCAATGAATGCGTCAAAGAAGGCAAATTTATTGAAGCTGTGCTACATTATACGCAAGCGATCAAGTTAGACCCAAACAACTACGTTTTATACAGCAACAGGTCGTTTGCTTTCTTGAAACTTGACCAACATTATCTGTCTCTCCAAGATGCCAATGAGACAGTCCAACTGCAACCTCAGTGGCCTAAGGTACAATTCATGTCTTAGATCTATACATCCAGCCTTGGGATATATTCAAGGTCTTTCTAAGTCTTTGAAGTATCAGAATATTACTCCTATAATGTATGAAGGAAAAAGCCAGGAAACTATTATTAATCATGCCTTCAATTAATTTAATTAATTATATTGGAGTTGAAATTTGAGCACATGCGTCATTATAGAAAATGTTAATACAAAATGATAGTTGTCCTGAATATTTGTAATTTTACAGGGTTATTTTCGAAGGGCAGAAGTGGAGGCAGCTAGTGGATTGTTTGATGAAGCATTAATATCATATACAAGGGCATTACAACTTGACCCTCAGAATGTTAAGTTGATAGAATCAATCAAAGAACTCACAGAAAGGCAAAACAAGAAAATTAAAGGTAATATTGTTGACTGTCTGGTAAACATTTTATTTTACTATCTATAAGTACTGACATCAATATATTAGCTACTGATGTGATATAAAATTTGATTTAAAAAAAACAAAATAAAAATGGCATCAGGATTGCTGCCGTACACTAGAGTTACCTGGACTCTGAGGCTTTACCCTGTTGAATCACTAGGTGCAACTTTTGACATAAGTAGACTAGCTCTGAGATCCCCAAAGTGAGGACTTTGACAGCCACTTTGAAAGATCAATCAATTAATCAATTTTTTTTTGTTAACTGACTGAGTTTGCATGTTTGTACTACCTATTGTTATTTTTTCATAAATTTAATTGTTTTTTCAGATAGTCAAAACCTTATTTGGATCTGCACTATTGTGGGATTAGTCATTGGAATAGCCATAGTCATATTAGATTTCACTCTTACGACTAACCCAACATTAACGGTAAATGATATTTTATTACAAGGATAATTTTTCTTTTTTCACAGAATATTAAAATGTTTAAATTGCATATAAAATTTGGAACTTATTATAGTTAATTATATGAAGTACCAAAAAATGTCCAAAGAAGTAATTCTGTAAGGGTTTCTATTTTTATTATGAGATATGGAACTTTAAAAATTAAAACAAATATAATTCTTGGTATAGGACTCTTGATGTGTAAGTCTGAATCTGCATTTGGCATTCAAATTAAGTTTGTTAGAGGTCTTACCCACCTGAACAAGAAGACTAGACTTTTTTTATGTGTGACAAACCAAGGTCTAGGCCATCACTGCTTTGTGATATTAGATGGTTAGTCTCAATAGCCTTGTAATTTGCTAGACATTGTTAACAACAACATAATGCAATACATTTTGATTTACTTTTGTTTTAATTATGAGTGATTACATTTAATTGTATAATTTGTGCATTGTATTGGCTATATAACAGAAATATTACAACCTTTGTATCTAAGTTGCTCCTTTAACATAATATGGAGTTAATTGAGGAATGTGGATAAAAATTTGCTAACTACAAGCATATGGGGTTTTGAGTAACGTCTAATTATAAAATTTCATTTTCAGCATCCATTTAGCATGGTGGCATTTGCAATAGCTTTGTCAGGCATGGGATGGGCGATAGGTAAAACATCTGCAATGATGATGTCTGTGAATGCTGGGAAATCTTTACAGCCCCCTGAAGATTTAGGTAAGATATCAATATCTTTCTTTTTCCAATCCTTTGGATTGTCATAAAATGTTTGCCATTGTATGATTACTTATGTTTAAGTCACTCTTTTATAAAGGTTAAAAAATGACTCAAGGCATGTGAAATTCATTTGCTGCACATTAATGTAACTCCATGAGTTTTAATATCACATTACATTGGGTAGCAATAAAAATCACTGCAGTTTATCTTTTCTCTGTGTCCACCAACTCGCCTGTTGAAAAGTGATGGTGCAGTCAATCTAGAAAATAAATATTTATTGACACTAGCCATAAGAATGCCTAGATCTAAAACATATCCAGCAAAAAAAGATATATTGATTTTGTAGTTTTCTCATGTTTATGCACAGATAAAAATGGGGAAAGATGATTTTTGTCTCTAGCATGTGTTTAGACTACATTACAGTAAAGGTAGGTTAGGTAGCTGTATCACATATTTTCTGTTCTAGGTGTGAACAATGAATCCAGTGAAAAAGAACCAATGCCAGAGAAGAAAAAGTATAGCAAAGCACAGGCTCGGCAAAGATATAAGCAAGGAAAAATTTAGTTATAAGAAAATATTTTTTTGCAAATATTATGTTAGATAGGTAGGTTTTGTTACTTTAGATAGAATGTGTTTATGAATGGTGTGGGAATTGATTTAGGCATGCTATTAGGTAATTTTTAAGCAGTAAAAGACAGTAAATATTGTTTGTCAAGATAATCTGTTTTAGAACTATGTAATTTTTCTCATGCTATGGCTTGACTGCTTGCTAAACAATGGTCACTCCAATCAGTATTCAGATGGTTACCTCGAGTGGCATAGATATCTAGATGTGACCATGAGTTGATGGCATGTTGTTATATTATTGGCCCCAGCTCAGTTCATATGAATTTACTCAGTTGCAGCGGCTGCATCCAACTAAGCCTGTAAGTTACTGAAAACCAGCAAATTTAAATTATGGATTTTGTTTAGATTTAATTGTGAAAAATATAGAAAAATTTATGCATGATGCAAAACTCATTGAGCACATTTATCAGTTCTTTCCTTCTGGTATAATTATTGCCCATAAGATTCTCTATTGCCTGTAAGAAATTGCTTTTAATAGTAATACCACTGAAGTTAGTGTTTCTGTACTCAAATGTTTATGATGGTAATATTAAAAAGTTACAAGATTTATGGAAGTTTTGCATAGAATGAGATAAAAATAATGCTACACAGCACTTGAAATCACTCAAAATTAATTTGTGCAATTACATTTAGTAACTATAATCCGTTTACCACATCTTCATGGTGTGTAAAAACTTTTTAACATGTGGCCGTAGCATAAGAAGATAAGTTGACTGTAGTGAAATAACTAACTTTATTAATTAGAGGTTTTTGACGTCGAACGTTAATTTATTTGACTACCAGAGGATTGTAATAAAAGTAAATGTTAATCTTCTTGAAAATTCAAATAGTTTTTATAATGTTTTGCCACTTTTGTACTTAAAATATATTATGAAGAAAATATTGACATTTGTAATAAAATCTTTCTATAGTTTATAAACAAAATACATTTCAATTCAAATAAAAATTTATTCTTTTATCTATAGGTACTTACACATTTAAGAAACATTCAGTCACAGAGGTTAAATGAAAGCAAAAAAATAATGGGGATTACTTTATTGATCCTAATGTAAAATGTGTATCGAAAATTGCATACATTTTATTTTATCTTTTCATTAAAATCTTGGTCTTGTACCTTACATCTTAATTTCCACTGTATGGGGTTCTGTACAACAATATAGCAGACCTACATTTACAATATTTCTACCGGTGCTAGAATGTACAGTGCATCTGGGTTTGGAACAATATCATTTCAGTTTTTGCTAATTTTAAGGGAGACCTTTGTCTCGCTTCGTGATTTAATAAAATATTTTTAATAGCTTCACCAGTGGTACTTTAGACTGCATGAATTGAAGCGTTACTATCTCGAGTTTTATGAGCATAAATGGGTTACGATAAATTGTACAAAGGGGTTAACGTTTTCGCGTATGACTGGTATCATATTATAGATACGGTAACAATAATGGCAAGGATTTATGCTTGCTACATATTATCACATTATCCATGTAATAACTTGTCTTACAATGCTTGTAAGCGTAGGTACGATCACGTATTTTTACACGATGTTCATAAGTACGAACCATTTGCATCCACCATGTGATGATAATCTAGGGGCCACCTACTAAAGAGTGAAAGCAATGGACCAGTATTAATAGATTTGCAATCTAATATTATTAAATCTGCATTGCCTGGCCAGTGGCAAAATAGAACACATTTCCGTCTCTTTTTCCTAGTTGTTCTGAAGTGGTTGTATCCGTATGTCTGTTGTTATTATTATAACATTATACAATAAGGATGTTTTTTAGTTTGTGGTAAGTCCCTAGATCTAAGTATGCGCTGAAAGGGATATTGTCCGTTACCGTACCCTCAATTTTTTTTATCTAGCTCGCCCAATCTCGAATCCCCACAACTTAAATGTTGCTTTGTCGTCGTATTATTTAAAGTACCATTCCACTTAAATATGACGCTAAATTCGAAATGATTTTACATTTTTCTGCCAATCACAGCTCAATATTCATCGTAGGTTATTGAAACCTGGTTATAATAAATGGGTTGTATCAAAAAATTATAGACACCCAAAAGCCAATGCAAAAGTCATTCTATATAGATTGGTACCAATAACAATTTGAAAGTCTGTTTTTCGACTGTTGTAGCTTAACCAACAGTGGCGGCCTTAGGGGGTGGCAAGCAGGGCAACCGCCCGGGGCTTCGCAAAAAAAAGGGCCTCACAATTATCTGTCACCCCGGGCCTCGCAACAGCAAAGGCCGCCGCTGTTAACCAATTATATCTAGGTAATTTTGATCAAGTAATTGATACAACCCTATTATTATCGCAACATAAGATTAGTAATTCAAATGTAATTGACAAAAAAAGGGGGGAAAAATTAATTTGGCGTCCTAAGCCGACCCCATTAGACAAAATTACGCCGGCAGTTAAAAAATATTATGCGACATCACTGGCTCCACATTCGTAAAAAGATTATATATAAGTTCAGTTGAAGATACGTGCACATATTTATTATTCTCGTTTCATTCCACTCGCGTTTTCCATACTTGTATATGTCGCACTAAACTTTGAGCTGTTCAATAATGTTCTCAGTCAAATAATGCTAAACTTTCCGATGGTTTAACGGTATTTCTATCTTAGTAATAAATAATTATCTGAAAAATATTAACAAATTGTTATAACTCGTTGAACCACCGTTTGCAAAACCGTAACATGGCTTTTTTAACCATTAAAAAACCATGCGATTTTTAATTAAATTTACACATACCAACCAATGCACAAATTATGCGTGTAAAGGTACTATTCTTGGAATCGCACCTACGCAATAACATTAGGTAACAACAAACAAGTTACACTAATATCTATTGTTATGTAGAGTTGCACTTTGGTGTTTAAAATTACGATCCTTTTTTAAAGAGATATGTCAATCGCTGTCTGATATCGCCTTCTTTCGGCGCTTTGCTTGTTTCGGCTTAACGATCTCTTCTTCCTACAAACAAAATCAAATACTTATAAGTTGAAATTACACACACACAAGCAGTTTTCATTCAGTCCCGTCAGAGGCGCTGCCCTAGTTTCCATATATTTTTTTTAATTACATACGTTTACGCACGACGACGTAATGAAAATGCTAAATTCTTGTAATACCTTACCTACATAAAATCATCCGACAAATTAATTTTCTATAAAATAAAAAGATTTACATATACATAAATGTAATAATATGGTGGATTATAAATCCAAAGTTACCATCCCTTCATACGCGTATATTATAAACGTTTTACGCGTTTTTGGCCCAGTACGTTTCTATAACGTGTGTTATTATTCAATAACGTTAATTCAGGGGCGTGTTCTCATAAGCAAACAGAGAATGTAATAGTACATTGTTACACAAGGGCTGAAAGTAACTTATTTAGTCACGAACTATTGGCAGGCAGCGTTCGAGTGACTATAATATGAGTCTTTCACCTGAGGTAAACACTGTTCTTTTCATTACGAATACAAGAAAAGTAAATATAAAAACATGAATAAGTTAAAGAAAAAAATAGTGAATTTTACATAAATCAACAAAAGAAATGTCAAAAAAAGCGGATTGCTGTTTTCCTGCCAAACTTTGTTTTTTTTTTATAATTTCACAGTTGTCATTTGTCAGTAGAAAGTGAATCTCCCTAGGGCGGAAAGTATTACTTTCAGCCCGCTCCTCAGACAACTTCAGACCTACTTTCTGAGTATAAGTAGTAATGAAAAACTACATTTGAGAATTTTAATAGTCTATTCTATTTACATTTATTTTACATAATATATACTATACTGGGCTGGCTAATATACCGGGGCATACTATGCCCCGGTATGTAGAAATTAAACATGTATCTAGAGTGTTGGCACAAATGGTCGGCCCATTTGTATCCTGTCCGGGACTCAATTTCACGGAAGGTAGGTACAAATTGTGGTTTTTACTAAACATGCTGCAGGATTTTATACTTAATCCCCTTTACGTAATGGTTATATTAGATTATTCTAGTTGTGTACTTCTATTTCAGTATGAAATGGCTCTTATACTTTTATTCATGAATAACTTACCTCACTGTCTTCATTTGAAGAATGCAGATTCTGGTTTAATGGAAGTGAATTGGAAACTAATTTTCTAGCTCTCCTGGATATAGGCAACTCGTCTTCCCACGCAAGTGCAAATAAATCACTATACTGTCTCTGGAAGAAATGAAAGTAAAAATTAAATCTTAGTGTCACACTCTCTAAATGTAACTAAATACGTATTAAACCATTAAAATGAGATTAGATGTACGCGTTTGACAAAAAACTTGTTGGTATTTGTAAACTATAAAAACCAGATATTGATTATGGGATTTTTCCTTGTTATGACTACATTGGAGTAAATATGTAGGTTTTAGATGTATGGTTAAAACATTTGTATACAATACAAAAAAAAAAAAATTACAACAGGATATTACAAAAATAATATGTACATTAAGAAATAGGCGGCCTTATCGCTCCGAGTGACCTCTTTCAGACAATTCTTATATTTTACTGCGCCCCGCAGATTTACCCACGTTTTTCGAGATAAAAACTAGCTTATTCAGTGATATTCAGTCGTTTTTTTGTCTGGTATATTCATTTTTAAACAAATTCGTGTTTAGCTAACACAGTATGAAGTAACAAACATACCTACATATCTATAGACACAAACTTTTTTAAAAATTATGTCATTGTGATATGGGGGATGGATTAACACTGTCTGGAAAATCTTACTACGATTTCAGAAAAAAATTGCATCCTGAAAATTTGTATCATCTACATACATATATATATTCTGTAACTCACCCTTAAACTATCGCTACTATTCGACTGAGCTTGCTGCAACGCTTTTTGCATGCATTCCATATTAAAAATTGACATATCGTCTTGTTCGACGCAACTTATTCTCCAGTCCTCTAAATGACCTAAAACCTGTGGATAGAAAGAGATGAATATAAGTTTAGTTTCATTACAGTTTTTCTAGGTCGTTCTGTAAAACAAGTATACATTTTCAAAAACCCCGACAGGTGTATAGTATTCTACTAGTCAAGCCCTTTCATTTGATACCCATATTGAGGGAGTTGTGAAAAAATATGTAATCCGCCATTTTGTGGCGGCCGCCATCTTGGACAGATTTTCATCAAACAACCATTCAACAAAATCAAAATCGGTTCATTCATTCGGGAGCTACGATGCCACAGACAGAAACACACACACGTCAAGCTTATAACACCGTTGTTTTTGGGTCGGGGGTTAATAAAAAGAAACATACCAATTCAGCAGAAGGCGGAGCGTTCGGCGAAATACTGTGCTTCCCAGGCCGTTTTCTCTTATTAGGGCTCGTGCCGGGATATCGCGTGCTCAGTAAAACAGAAACTAAATCTCCAACTTTGTCCTCGTAATCTTGACACCAGTACATCAAAGTAGAGACGACGAAAGTATCCTCTCTATCCTCTGGTCTGCAGAATATCTGTCGAATTACTTCAGCTGATGGCTTCTCCTGTTTCAACATCAATAGTATCGATGTTAGGGCTTCAGCATTATCTTTGTATGATAGCTTTGGAATGAGAGAGATGACGTCCTCAACAGATATGTCGTGGGCCAGCAATAACTGCCATAGGCAGTATTGTTCAAACGTTTCCCAAGTTAAACTCGTTGAAAGCATCGTCGTGAACTCGTCGGACTTGAACATCATCAAAGTTCCTTGCAGGGTGAGGCACACCAGACGTTGTAGTTGTCCCGAATCCAGCGTAGACACGATAGCATGTAGCAACCTGATATGGTTTTGAGCCTGATCCTTGAATTCCCTGTAAACGTCTGGAATCAGCCAAACCAGTAAGTTTGCATCGCATTCCTGACATTTTTCGAAATCGTCAGCTAAACTTTCAGCAATTTTTAGTTCTAAGTTACCACAATAATCTCTATACAGTTCTGATTTGAATTTTACGTTTTTCCTTTTCACCGAATCCCGTTCAGCTCTTCGATCCCTTTCGAAGCATACTTTCAAGTAAAACAGTAAGTAGAAACCGACGCATGTTAAAGTATTTTGACTGCGGATCTCTTTTAAAGTTTCCAATACGAGTTTTTTTCTAGCTTCAGCTTCGCTTCCCTTAGAGGAGAGGTATGTAAACATCGAGAATAGTGGCGAATTTATGGCGGCGTCTAGTTCAGCGGGTGTGGGACTTCGTGTTATTCGAACGGGAGGTAAATCTTGGATCGCCGCGACGAATAGATCTGCGAGAGCTACAGCGGTGGGCATGGGAGCGCTACAAGAGTTGAGAAGCGCAGTCGCAGCGGCGGAAGTACGTTCGTCTAGAAGTGTTTCTGCTAAGGGCCGTAAAATTAGAGGTAAAGCAGCTGCGAGTTCGGGCCGTTCTCGAGCACGGACTTCCGACAGTGGGAGGTCGTCGTCGTCGGTATCTTCTTGGCCCGTTGTTATTGTGGGTGGAGGCTCATCCTCATCATCGGAAAATGCCGGCTCATCAGGCCCCCCATGTCGCGGAATATCTTCATTACCTTCTTCTTTAATTCCCGAGACACCTTCGCCGTTTCCATTGCTACAGAAATCTTTGAAGGTATCTCTGACAGTAGTGCGTAACTCTCTATCTAATTTCGGAGAGTCAAACAATGGTTGTAAATTTGGCAATACTCTTTTTTCAATAATTTGCTGAAGAGAATTGAATATACCTTGCCTAACTTTTTCTGCAAATGCTGGATGAAAATTTGGAATGATTCTACACAGAAAATCTAGCAGTGTTGCAGTAACAGCCGGATGTGATCTCATTGAATGGTGCATGACAAGTATAGCTGGTTCTATATTCATGATGTTGTCTTTTTCAGGGTCATACAGTAGCCAATCATAGAAAAGAGCTAACTTTGCATTAGAAGCGGCAACATTTGATGTGCATGTAGTGAGGAGCCATCCAATCACAGCCCATCTTGGAATGATGTCGGAACAGAGTTGTTCATTTGTTGGATGGATTACTCCAACAATGAAGCGAATCATGTCACTTCTCAAGGATTGAGACTCTGGAGTAGCAAGATACTGGCGTTGGAACCACTCTTGATATTTCTTGTGATGTCCAAACCTGACATGCGATGTGAGGAATACTAGTTTTCTTTCCATATCAGGAGTGAGTCTTGATTGTAAATATCTGCGAGATGTTCTTGTTTGCAACAATTGCAACACACTTGTAAAAGTTGGACAAAGCGTCTTAGGGTTCACCAACATGTCTTGCCATAGTTGATTGAATTCTGGTATTCGAGCAACATTTTGAAGTAATCTAACAAGATCTCTGCCTAATGTCAATGCATCAGAAAAGCGTTCTCTAATAAGAGCTATAACAAAATTTACCTCTTTCTGTCTTAAACTCATTAGCTGTGGAATATTGTGATCTTCTATTAACCTCAAGTATGTATATATTACCATACAAATGAGCATAGGAAATTTGTCCAGCCAGGCTCTATTCTCAATATAAATATCCAAAATAGATTCAACAAGGATTATGTTTTTAGGCGTGATATCACCTCCGGATGCATATCGCATTAAGTTCCAGCATACATTGTCTGCACCAGTGACTGCATTCCTTATCATCTCCTTTACAAGCCATATGACTTGGTTTCTTGTGGTATCAGTGAACTTTAAGTACTTGTCCAGAATCAGAGTGGTTAAGTTATTCATAACACATGTTAATCCATCTCTGGTGATCAATGTTAAGTCCCTATAACATTTCGTAGCGTTATGAGGTTCTGTAAGTATGGACATGAGCATTCCAAGAGATACATCTTCATGATTCTTGCAAACTGCATTATTTAATGCGTCATGAGCTTCTTTTTCACTGCAATCGGCGACAAGAGTTTGAACATAGCTGTAAGCTCTCTCGTACCTCTGTAATTCAAATAGAAAAAGTTTTGTGAAACACCTATACAATAAATCAAATTTCGCGCCACGCCACACTGTCAGACGTAGAAATTACGATTGTACATGGCCGACTAAAGCGATTCTTTGTTGGGAAACTGTAAGATTAGATACCTACCTCTTCAACTTCGTCTTTGTTTTCTATTACTGTGCACACGAATAATTTCGGTGAAATTGTTTTGCCCTGATCCATAATCAGAAGGTTACTAAAACTACTTATTTTAATAAAAATCGAGCGCAGGTCGTCCCCTGCATGGCTATCGTAAGCGAAAAATATTTATGAAGCAATACAATCAAAGACATGAATGTGTGCGTGTAATGTCACTGCAGAAACCGGAAACTCTTTAGGTTTAAAAAAATCCGCTAGAGGGCACTAGTTTACTAGTTTTTTAATCTATGACACCAAAATATTGGACGCTAATGGTTCAGTCCACAGACGAATAATCAAGATCCAAAGTTGAGTCCAATAACAATCAAGCTCAGCATTCAAGGTACGAATAACGTGTTTGAGAGTTTTGGCGGGAACGCGGGAAGAGTCGTGTCGCTCCGTTGTATTTTTTTCCAAAAATAGTGTTTTGTCGAGTGTTTATGCATAAAAATGGTGGTGTTTTATTCATAAAGTGCCGAATTACAAGCGCGAGTGTGGGAAAATGATATAATGTGGTGAAACATGAGTTTTCGTGTTGCTTCCAAAACTCCATCGAAGCTTTGTAGTAAAGTTGCCACTACTTTACTAAAGCATGACTGGAATTAACTGACACGAACTGGACTTGACAAAGACGACTTTGACTAAAACTAGCTACGATGGCACTTATTTAACTTTTGAAACTTGAAAATATATAATTACTTGACACTGGCAAATGCTAAAACGCGACGCCAAAACCAAAGAAAAAAAAAAAAAAAAAAACGTGTTTGAGAGTTTTGGCGGGAACGCGGGAAGAGTCGTGTCGCTCCGTTGTATTTTTTTCCAAAACTAGTGTTTTGTCGAGTGTTTATGCATAAAAATGGTGGTGTTTTATTCATAAAGTGCCGAATTACAAGCGCGAGTGTGGGAAAATGATATAATGTGGTGAAACATGAGTTTTCGTGTTGCTTCCAAAACTCCATCGAAGCTTTGTAGTAAAGTTGCCACTACTTTACTAAAGCATGACTGGAATTAACTGACACGAACTGGACTTGACAAAGACGACTTTGACTAAAACTAGCTACGATGGCACTTATTTAACTTTTGAAACTTGAAAATATATAATTACTTGACACTGGCAAATGCTAAAACGCGACGCCAAAACCAAAAAAAAAAAAAAAAAATAACGTGTTTGGTTAAAATTGTGTCAAAATGTATCAAATCCCGATCAAATCAAACTTGGCCAATGAACATAAGGTGTATGTTTTTTCTCTTTCTTCCCGGCATCGTACTCTGTGCATTCTATATTTTGTGTGCAGTCTTCAGTTTTCAGCTTCTTTAACTTTATTGCCTCGTCTTTGGTGTTTGTAATTTATGTCTAACATATTTAGTAATAGTCAAAGTCCAGTCTTGCTCAAATACAGTCTGTGCCAATCAAATCCAGTCGTACCTTAGTAAAGTGGTGGCGACTTTACTGTAAGCTTCGATGAAGTTTTGGAAGCAACACGAAGTCATATTTCACCAAATTATATCACTTTCCTATATTCGCGCTTTATATTAAAGGCCGTCTTATCTTCCACGGAATCAAAGTATGTAAATAATCTAGCAATCTAATACCCTATACTTGTAGGTAGGAGTAAGACCACTATATGAGGCTGTCTTTTTCTTATTCTGTGCACGCCTGTAAAACAACATCGTTTTATTCTCGTGACATTTGTGTAGTCTATGGTATAACATGATAAAAAAATGCTTTTTTTAAATTTTTAACATTGTTCTTTGTATTTGTACATTCTGCCAGTAGGAAGTAGCTGAAACTATCCAGTAGATCGTATTTTCATTTATCTTTATCTTGAATAAAAACAAGTCTAAAACGTTACAGTCAAGGTCACGGTCAAGTTCAGTCCATGCTATAAAAAGTAGCTATGAAATTACTGGAAGCTGCTACAGGTTATGTAAACATTTTGAAAATGTAATACCACGCAAACCTAACTTGCCCGTATAATATCACACTTGTGCGTTTAATTTTGCATTTTATAAATAAATAAAAAACTACCCATACATTGCTTCTGTTTCGGAAAAAATATTTTATATAGCAACTAGCATAATACTTTCAATGTTCCCGCCAAAAATAAAAATTGTTTGATCGGTTTGATTCATCACATCATCAAACTTTACAGTCTACCATAGATCATAGGACTATCTCATTCGTTATTGTCTGTGGTTTGATTCTAGAGTGACAGACAGAGTGAGTTTTGTGTGCAACGCGTTGCTATTTCCGTAAATCCTTTTACGATTCGTGTACTAAAGTTATTAAATAAAATTAAAATCGGATTTGATTACTACTAAACCCAGTAAGTTTACACTTTGCTCAGTCTGATTCAACCCACATCCCATGGTATATAATGTCAATAAAATAATTGTCAACGAGATGGCCGGTTAGCGGCAGCGTCGCGTCGTTTTCATTTAGCTTTTGATTGACTTCTCCTAATTCACCACAATTTTTTTATGTTGACAGCTATCCTATAAAATCCGTTTGCAGTTTTGATATAAAATGGAAGAGAATCAAAGAGAAAAAGATCGGGATCGGTCGAGGCGCGGTGATAGACCGTCGAGGTTTTCTGACGCAGCGCGTGATCGTTCCAACGACCGCGTAGACCGGGAAAGCAAAAGAATAATTGTCTCAAATATACCATATGAATATCGCTGGACTGAGCTCAAAGACTTATTCAAAGATCAGGTTTGTGAACTTTAAACCTTTCACTATTTGAACACATTTAAGTTCCTATCATCGAGACTTCATTGAACACAAAATAGGTACTATAAATTAGTTTTATTAATTTACCTCAACGTTTCGACCATGTTACTATTACTGTGCAAGCTGGCAAGAAATTGAGAGTCATCTAAAAAGAAGGAGTTAAGATTTCCATTCCTCATTATGGAAATTAAATATGTAGTAGGGTCACAATGGTACACTCATAAGCATGCTACATTGGGATTTCTCGTATCGTTTTTTTGGGGTATCAATTGCTTTTCACTATATAACTTTCTTATCCATGTATGTGCAGGTTGGAGATGTGGCTTATGTAGAGTTGTTTAATGATGATAATGGAAAGCCTAGAGGATGCGGTGTTGTAGAGTTCACTTCAGTCGAAGCAAAAAAGAAAGCATTGTTTGTAATGCATCGTTACGAACTGAAGGGAAGAAAACTGGTGATAAAAGAAGAAACTGGTAAGGTTTTTGTAACTAGACAAAAGTAACACTCAACTTGATCATATTATAAGGCTTATGACTTACCGTGTATCTACTCAATAATCATAATTGATTTTTGAACTAAATACTGTAAATAGTACAAAATTGCTTCAAATGGCAGTTCAAAATGTTACTGTACACAATGATAGAAAATAAAAAAAGATACTAAGTAAATAATTTTTAAATATGTTTAATTAGGTATTGAAAGAAGACAAAATAATGCAAGGTCTGGTGGAGGTGGGGGTGGCAGAAACCATAGAGACGAAAAAGACAAGTATGTATTGCAAATTATGGATATATTGCAAATTATGTATGTTACCAACACTTTAGCCATAACTATTTTTTTTTCTTTTTAGCTGGAACAAGCCAAGAGAGCCTGAAGATTTCAATACATATGGGTTGAGTCTTCAGTTCCTTGACTCCATCAATGTTCAACCACCACTTGTTAAAAGGATATTTGTTGCTAATGTAAGTACATTTACATTACATCATATATTTTTTACTTTTATCTGAACAATATGTATATACATATATTTATCATTTTGACTGATATAAAAGTAACATAATGGCTGAATCGCTGGAGGACTTAAAATGGATGCTGACCAGCCTTACTGATTCTTCTCAACGCATCGGTCTCCGGATGAACTTGGATAAAACCAAGGCCATGTTCAACGAGTACGTTGTTCCGGGACCGGTTGCCATAAATGGTTTCACTTTAGACATTGTTCATAAGTACATTTACCTAGGGCAGACGCTCGAACTAGGTAAAAATAACTTCGAAAGTGAAGCCAATAGAAGGATACAGTTGGGCTGGGCAGCATTCGGAAAACTACGTCGAGTCTTCTCGTCATCCATCCCACAAAGTCTGAAGACAAAAGTCTTCAATCAGTGCGTCCTACCTGTCATGACCTACGGAGCTGAAACGAGGACACTCACAGCGGGAATGGTCCGTAAGTTCAAAGTCGCTCAGCGAGCTATGGAAAGAGCTATGCTTGGCATTTCTCTGAGGGATCGGATCCGAAACGAAGTAATTCGCCAGAGAACTAAAGTCATTGACATAGCTCAGCGTATTAGCAAGCTGAAGTGGCAATGGGCTGGACATATCTGTCGCAGAACCGTTAACCGCTGGGGTAGACGTGTTCTAGAGTGGAGACCGCGTATTGGTAAGCGTAGCGTAGGACGCCCTGAGACTCGATGGAGTGACGATATACGTAGGACAGCTGGCGGTGGATGGAAGCGAAAAGCCGAAGATCGGGCTGAGTGGCGTGTCTTGGGAGAGGCCTATGTCCAGCAGTGGACTAGTATAGGCTGATGATGATGATGATGATGAAAAGTAACATATCTGCATAAGGGGTATTTTTGTATGCAGTGTACTAGACTATAGACTTGCAATATAAATATTTAAAGTCTATATTCTATTTATGTTTGTTACTTCTTTAATACAGGCTTAATGGATTAGCATAAAATGTGGAATGCTAGGTAGATATAATAAGAAAATGTGGGTCAAACTGTAGGGTGCTATGCCTTATATGGTGTAAAATTGTGACTGGTCTCATCTCACCTATTTACTATTAATCTTTTTCAGTTGGATTATAAAGCTGATCGTGCCAAGATAAAAGAAGTATTCAAAATGGCTGGTAAAGTGCGCAATATAGACTTGGCTGTGGATAAAGATGGCAACAGCAGAGGGTTTGCTGTTATTGAGTATGACCATCCTGTTGAAGCTGTTCAGGTAATATTTTCAAACTATATACAGGGCAAATCTAACACCATTAAATGTCGCAAAGTAATGAGAATAGCTTTTAATGTTCTGGGTATCACAGCAATGGTCATGGGATCTCTATCAAACAGGTTTTGTCTTATAATATCCAGTTTTACATTATTTTTTACTTAAACATTAGTTGCTTGTGGGATAAACATTAGTAATTTTTAATTAGTAAGCTGGTTGTAATTTAAAATGGATTATTTCAACATATGGATAAGGATAAGGTTGCATATTTGGAAAAAAAAGTACTAGATTAAAAGTAATCCCAAATGAGTGTGAAAACCAATTAATTTATTTTATCATTGTTAATGTATGGCTGTTATCTGCTCTCCTAGAGTCTGTGTCAGTGCCTGTCTTGTTTTGTGGGCTTAATTGATTATAATTATGTATGTTGTTGAAAGTATGCCCATGAATAATAATAATATCATTGGGTCTATATTACCAACGTTTTGTCCAGTGTTTCTTCTTTAATTTTTTGTGGAATCTTGTTAGTGACTTTTTTTTAAACTTTTTTCTAGCTGTAAGATTCCAAAATTGTGTAAAATAAAATGAATAAATAATTTCTATAACTATTTGTCTATTTGTATACTTGTACATGTTTTAGGCTATATCAATGTTCGACAAGCAACTCCTTTACGACCGGCGCATGACAGCACGTATGGACAGAGGTTCGGACAAATTCGAAATGCGACTACCGGACGGCTTGAAAGGAATTGGTGTCGGTCTCGGGTCGAACGGTGAACCCTTGAGAGATGTAGCACGGAATTTGTCGCAAGTTAATACGCAGAGTAACTTGAACCTGGGTAATACGGGTCCGAGTCTTGGTGCGGGTGTGTTGGGTGCAGTGCCCACGGGGGCTGCGGGAGTCGCGTTGAATGGATTGGGTTCAAGCTTGGCAGCTAATAGTCTGAGCAACAACTCAGCTTTGGGTGGAGGACTCAGTCTACAGGTAAGATTGTTTGACAGTGGAAATAGGTGTATATGTTATTACCAGACAGCACAAACTTCCTGTGTTCAGTATCAAATGAATGACCTTTGTTTTAAATTAATATTTTTTTATTTGTAAATGTGAAGTGGAATTAGTTTTTATTATTTGTTAATGCGAAATGTTTAAAAGATTGTTGACTGACTTTACTTGACACAGTAAAGGTACGTGCAGTTATAGTTTCTAAAATCGGTGCTCGAGGGAAGACTCCAAGATTTCTAATGAAAGCACCGGTGGCACTTCAGTTTTAGAACCCATAGCTTGTTTTTCCATTTGTATAAACAAGTACTGGTATGATACTATAAGTATTTCATTGTTGTAGGCTTTAGGTCTAACCGGACTGGGAGCGCTTCAAAACCAGCTCCTGCAACAAGGATTGACTGCCAATGACCTTGCTACAGTGTTGGCAGCGCAATCAGCAGCCAATGTCAACCTGACTAATGCTGCGAATACTCTCAACCTGGCTAATAATGATGTTCTCAACTCTGCTGGTCTGGGGAGCAACTCACTATCTAACAGCATGATGGGTAATAATTCTATGAGTAGTGGACCAATGTCGGGTAATTTCCTTACATTTTTTATTTATTTCTACTTAGTAATAAATAACAAATAAATATTGTAGAACTATTACACACAGCGCCATCTGGCCCCAAACTAAGCAAAGTTTGTACTATGGAAGTCAGATAACTGATAGAATACTTAAATAAATTAATCTTTATTGCGCGAGTGTAGCTATATTTGTAGCGATGATAGCTCAGTGGCTAGCGCGGTAGGTTCGTATGCTGAAGGGCGTGGGGTCAAAACCCAACAATGAGCTTGAGCTGCCGGTGAAGGAAAACATCGTGAGGAAACCATACCATGGTGGTAGGGTACTTTCTAGTACTTGGCTGGCTAGCTATCACTAAGTTGAAAATCTGCCGCCAAGCACCTAACTGTGTGTTCCGGCAGCCTCACTTGAGAGCCAGTTCCATTCCAGGCTAGGTATGCTATACCATCTTCGACCACACCTTCACTTAACATCAGGTGAGCTGTGGTCAAAACAACTAGCCTGTCAAACATAAATAAATTAAAATTGTAAAAAATAAAATGGTAGATTTTTGGTGCCAAAATGTTATATTTTTTTAATTTCTTAGCTTGTTCTGAAACATATTTCTGACATTGTTGTAGGATCAAGAGGCAACATGGGCGGTCAAATGGGCAATCAAATTGGCGGCCAAATGGGCCACGGCGTGTCCATGCCGTCCCAAGCTTACAACCGAGATTCAAACACTCAGCAGAACAACAGAGACAAACCATCTGACATGGTTATCATCGCTAATGTAAGTGATTCTGCTGCCAAGCAATAGTGGACATTACTGTGGTCCGGTTTGAAAGTATTGTGAATAGCGAAACTACAAGGAGAAGTGAATGCTATCAAATGTCTTAAAAGTTATAAGCGCTAAAGCAGCAATGTCTTTAATGATTTCACACTCGGTGTGGTTGCGCTCGGCTTTCAGAGTCACTACTATATGAACCTCATTTGGTGTAACGTACAACAATTAATAATTATACAAATTTACAATAAAAACTGACTTCACGACTCAAATTTCTATAAAATTTGTATGGGATCAAAATCGGACGGATTTGTCGATTATACTCTACTTAGAAATTTTTTGAAGAAAAATATTAAAATTATTTATTAGTTACAGCTAGGTTGGACTAATAACAATGAGGTATCTAACAACAAACGTAATTACATCATTAGAAAAATAAAACTACTCTAATATCGTAATCATAATCATAATCATAATCATTTATTTGTTTGCATTTAAAAAAAAATATGTAACTATGTATAATAAAACAAACGATGCACTCTCCTGATAGTAAGAGATAACGCACATGACCATTGCAGCAAAAAAATTGTTAATTTTACAGCTTCCACCGACGGTGACGTGGCAATTGATTCGCGAAAAGTTTAGTGAATGCGGTGACGTAAAGTTTGCCGAAATGACTGCCCCTGACACGGCCATAGTGCGCTTCCACAAGGAGTGGGATGCAGAGAGGGCTATCAGTATCCTTTTATGAAGATATTAGTAGACGTTCAACAGTTTCACACGAATGGACCGTGTTTGATAACTTTCACCAGAATAATATATTGTTCTCTCTCCTACACTATACGAAATAGAACAAACAAACGACTGGACAAATAAATACGCCTTTACAAAATTGGCATAGATAAAAAATGCATGGAGTGTCAGGCAATGATTTGCATTTAGGTACTTACAACATATTGGAGAAGAAATTAAATTTTATGTTTTGGTTTATTAGAATTGAAACTTCGTTAAGTATAACTATAATAATTATGGAAGTATAAATTATGCCTTTGTGATTTTTGCTCGTGATATTTCCTTAGCACATACATCAGAAATGTTTGACAGAACTCGCATCGACGGCAGGACCATCGATGTTCGTTACTTTTGATTCGAAAATTACATGAGGTAAGTGTAATTGCAGTCATTCGGATGCTTTACCTAATTTGTTTTAATGGATCTATATTAAGTATCAAAAATTACTCTTAAAAATTGGTTGATACATTCATATATCGAACGTATATGAGTAGATTTTTCCTCAAAATATGTCGTCAGACAGCTTTTTAAAATTGACGACGGACAGCGAAAAAGATTAATTTGGATCCCAATCTTTTACATTGTTTTTGTCTGTAAAGAGTTGGTTATGTGTGGTTCATACAAAATTTTTGAACAATTTCTGTTGAACAAGTGCTGCTTTGTGTTGGTTTGGACGCTAGGTTTCCGCTGCTTATCCTACCGCATTTTGATAAAACAGTGAAATTATTTTGAAACGTGATGTAGACTTGAAAATATCTCGATACGCTAGAAAAATCTACTCATCACACCGCTTCGGGGCGCCCTGCGATTCGCGTCGAAAATTGCCAGTGACATTGTAAATTTTTTGTGCTTTCAGGAATGTGAGGTATTGAAGTCGGTCTCTTGTTGGGGTTTATGAACTACCGCCAGGATAACATTCTTCCATCGTCGTCGTTATCGTCTATAAAAATAATTTTAGTTTGACAATTTCCATTGTAGGTTGATCGATCTATCGGCAATCGGTAGTATCAATTTGTAATTTACGATAATTTTAATGTAAGTCACAATATTTGCTTGTACTCCCTTTAAAATTTTAATAAAGTCGACTTTGAAGGACGGTTTTGTTTTATATTAACTTGCCGGGGTTCTGTGTAGTCGCACGACTCCATTCTGTTGATCTTGTACATCGTCGGTCCGTGCTAAGGTGGCGTTGGTGGTGTGAATTCTCCGTAAGTTCATATCATATCACCAACTGCATTTTAGTAATTAATCATTATAAACCTGTGTAATTGCTTCTGTTTTAAAGATTGACTAAAATAGTCTATTAATCTTTGGCTGTAGAGAACCTTATTATGGTTTTGCAGTATTCTGGCAGCATAATCATATCAGTCATTTAGCTAATGTTTTTTGTTTGGAAGAATGATAAATTGTTGTGTGAGTTTATTGGAATCAGTTTGTGATTAGGACTTTAATAATGACTAATGAATTATTGTAAGTATTCACTAATTTTGAAACTATATTTAGATGTAATTGTCATTTTAGGTTTTAGTAACAAATTGGTTCCATGCAATCGATCGCCATAGTAATAAGTTGGGTTGAAATATCAATCTCATTAACACGGTTAGCAGCTGTTAGTATATAATGGGCGTCTTTTTGCGTTCTTTTTCTATTTATCTTTTAAAATACAGATTACATTTTACATGTAAAACTGGATAAAATAACAGGCCTTCAACTAAACTGTTAATACATTCCAGGGTGTATTGTTTCGTGCCTCGATTTTCTGGAAAATACGGTAAAACGCTTTGTTGATTTAGTGCTCAGAAGGGAGCCTCGTCAAGAAGTGAATATTCACATTGACATGGTCGGATGATTTATTCACCTCAAGTAGTTTAAAAACAAATCGCAAATTGTGTCTACATCCACAATCAACGAGTTTGATTATATGATCTGATCTTTGATTAATTGGGAAAAATAATCCAATTAACATTTCAAGTGTTCAGTGTGTTCTCTTCGAGTTTACGCTCCGTACGTTTTTAAAGTAGGCTTATGTTCTAAAACGTAATTAGAAGTTGTGGCGTGACGTCAGCGAGCATAACAGCCTGAAAGTTCGCTTGGATGATAATTATAACTGGCTTCTAATTTAACTTTTAATGAACTAGACAATCGGAAGCGTTTCCGCACATTGTGGTTCACCGAAGTTCGAGTTTACGAAGGTTTGAAAACCGTTTTGACACGAGGTGTCTTCATTATCGCAAGAAGAGATGTTCCGAAGATAGCGAATCCGCCGAAGCTTCGAGGGGTCTAACCTTTGTTTGGTAAGTTGTCTGGTATCGAATTTGGATTTATTTTGTTGGGAATGCATGGGGTTTTTCATAGCTATGCAATTGGTGGGTTTTATGTCAATTGATGCGTCGATTTTTCTTTTGCTTAGATCAACACGAGCGTCAATTGTCATTGTGTGTGACAATACTTATATCCAGCGTTCGAACATCGGCGATTGATGAACACTCGGCTGTTGATATCTCGTCCATCTGTTGTGGAGACCAGATTTGTTGGGTTCGGCTGCACCCAGGGATGTCTTATGTTTGTCTCTTTTCCGTCAGAGGAACGACGGAGATCGATGGACTGTCTGATGTCTCCAGTCGACTGAGGGTCGTGGTCTTACGGCGAAATATTTGATCGTCGAAGTTCAGCTAGTATCACTATCAGCTCTTAGTTTTGCTGCTCATAATTTTTTATTTATTTGTATTTTAATCGTTATTTTTGTCTTGCAGAATTAGTTCTCATATGGAATTTTTGATATCTATGAAGGCTCATAAGTAATGCTATGATCAATGAGCTTGGCGGTGTTTTGATTGGAACAGGTAATTAGATGTGTAAAAAATAATTGTTCGTGTTTTTTTTGCTTTTATTCTTTCGCAAATTGTAACTTTTTATTTCTTACAGGAAACAAAGTTCAAAACACGAAAACTTAAGAAAGCCTCGAAGTTTGGGAAAAGCTGTGATAAAATAAAAACGAATACCTAAGGTTGAAAAGGCTACTGAGAAAAGATGCTATAAATCGAAAAGAAACAATTCAGTGATGACAATGTAATTCTATCGAAGTACGTTTCCTATAGTATTAAGTAAAGGAGACGAACTAGATTTACTCTGATTAGATATTTTATCTGCATATCTATATACATTGTATCATATCAATAATCACAAGCAATATAACCTTCGTCTTCTGAACCCAATATATACTTGTTAAAAGTTACTTACACACCCTTCGTACAAAATTATTGCTTCGGGAAATGTATAGTAGGTACTGTACGCAGGAATAACAAAACTACCTTCATTTCGCTCATTACTATAATATAAAGCTTTTAATTTCTACAGATAAACATGTCAGAAAAAACATTGACCTTACGATTAAAATTCATTCATTGCACAATTATAACATTTCAATTCAATTTTCGACATGTTAATTAAGTCTAAACATTAAATGTTAATTATTTTTGTTTTAGGTACAGTGGACAACAACAATCGGAAGACAATACAAGACAGAATTATATAATTAAATTGTAAACACCGATCGTGAATAAAGGATTATCCTTTTGTTAGTCTTCTTTTTTATTTCTCTTTCTTCTCTTTCCAAGCCTTAGCTTTCTGTCGCCTTATGTAGATACATTGCAGGACTTGTACTAATTCATAGATAGGGATCCTTACGGCTGTTAGGATGAGTTCCATGACTGATATTACTGAAGCTCCAATACATAGGTTTACTACACCACCGCTTCTTACTGGAAACAATTAACGCTTGGACGAATCGTTCGTACTTTCGCACAATTTTAGTATTATTATGTAGGACATTTTGGCTTATCAGGTTCAAGTATCTATGCCAAGTTTTATGGGAAACGTAAGCTCTTACTGAAGTGTGATTAAAGAATGCTTATAGTTTACATTCATTTTAAAGTAAATATGTCAAAACATTTTTAATAACACCTCTAGTAATTGGGTAAAATTAAAAATGATTTTCCCTGTCTAGATTAATGTTTCTCGGCAACATCGTTGTTAGTATATTTTCTAAGGAGTTTATTCAAGAAAATAGATGTGAAAATAAAAGTGCTTTTAGATTACTGAGGAAGTGATTACTTACGAAAAATATCATAGAGTCCAAATATAATTTCTCTAGTGATCCTTACTTTCGGGAACGTCGCTACATTGATTCTCAACCTGTTCATAAGAGCTTGAGGCAAGAAAATCTCTTGGTCCTTGAGGTAAGATGTGTATTCGCAGTTACCCAAACACCCGCAATCTCGAACATTTCTCGGAAGCCCGTCGGTGCTTTCAAACTTTTCCATAGTTTCGTTAGTAGCTGATATAGACAATATTTCTTTTTTATAGTCGCCGACACATTTCAGTTCGGCTAAGTTGCAAACCCTCTCATTTCCTAGAAGAAAGTAGAGTTTAGAGTTCCATACATTTAATTAACGAAAAGTTTTTTCTTGATAAGATGACGCCGTGCGTTGAGACTTTTTATTACGTTTACTTACTCTCTTGTTGGTATGTGACGATGTGGTCGAACACTTATAAAGTGCGCATATTTAGAAGATACGAATAATATAATTATACTCTGACTGAAAAAAGATAGCCTAGCTTGTGACCATTGTCATCATAATATTTACACTTCTATGAAAACTGGCTGTAGGATTCAATCTTTAATTTCTCACAGTGCCTTATCTCCACATCGTGACTAAATTTACCTACCAGTGTGCACGACACAAACCTAGTTCTGCGATTTCATAGTTTTATAATATTCTTACTTAAAGGCTTGTAAAAATGAGGGATACAGTCACATAATTTTATTATCATCCTAATGCGACATTCTTCCAAGCAGCGGTTGTAAGTATAGACCGGGTACCTTGGGCTACTGGGTTCGTCCAAAAATCTATAAAATACAAAAATGTAAATTAAAAACTTAAAAAGCGTCGGACGTACGTAACTATTTATTCCAAACATCGACTCTATTTCTGTGAATGTGAGACTCATCATTTATCAACTAGAAAAGAAATGATAACTTTCAAACGGCTAAACAGATTTTGTGGCGGCGTTAGACGAAAAGTAAGTACCTACGTCGGACAGAAATCCTTTGCGAAACCACTAATATTTCAGTATCAATGAAATTATTAAATGAAATGAGTTCAATCATACATTAATAAACAAATTGTATTAGACTAATTGTTGTTGTTGTTGTTGACTAATTGTTGTAATTGTTTTCGACTTGAAAACTTTTTTGCCGTCATTGTCAACGCCTAGCACCGCCACCGGGGTAAGGGGATAAAAATACTTTTTTTAGTGATGATAGCGTAGCCAAGAACTTGAACTGTCCGTGAAGGAAAATATCGCGAGGAACCATAGTGAAAAAACTTTCTAATACTCGGCTGGCCACCCTCCACCCTCGAATTGAAAATCTGCAAAACACCTGAAAGAGTATTCCGGCTGCGTTTCTTGGAGCCAACCCACTCTCGAATCATCATCGTACATGTTTATCATCTTTGACAAGCTATGGTTGAACTTCTAGCGGCTAGAATCTAGCCTGTCAACCATAAAAAAACTCGCTCCAGCTTGATATGACCTACTAATAATAATATGATATAATATATCTAATTGCCACATTACATACTTCATTCAAACATTTTATGCATTAGGTAGGCAGATAACTTGCCTGCATTTTCGCAGATGCAGAGACAAAGACCTTAGATCCTTCGAAGCTCTGGTGCTCGACATTTGCACTCCAAAATTCAAGAACCCTTCTTCGTCGTAGGTCGAGGCAGGCATCCCTATTGGAATGATATCGTTTGGATTCTGGATGTATATCTGTGTATAAGATTATCTGTAAAGCAATTACCTACCTCCCACTTTGGGTTTTAACTATTAGAACGTTTCGTTCGTCTTACTTCTTATTTTATGTTAAGAAATTATAGAGTTAATCTTGGTAAGACCTGTGCTACTGTGCTTTGGGAAAGCACTAAGATGTTACCATCAATTCATCTTTGAAATTTATAATAAATTTGTGCTTACGTACGTTATGTATCTATATCTATCTCATTAAAAATAGGAAACTAGCTGGCAGGCAACCGTGGTACTTACTTCCGAGCTCCTATTAACACAGACTACTGCGTTATAGTCTGTGTTAATCTAGATTATAAGCAATCCCATTACAAATTTCACTTCAGTCATGCATTTAAATTTTAATTTCACTTCATTCCAATTTTGAAATTCATTAAGCCGTAACAACGTGAAAAAATAAATACTTAGGTAGGTATCTACAAATCGACAAACTTTCGGATTTGTAATATTAGCGTGGTGGCTGTGCATTTCACCATTATACATCGCT
The DNA here is from genome assembly GCA_905404145.2 of Biston betularia. NCBI lineage: Eukaryota > Metazoa > Arthropoda > Insecta > Lepidoptera > Geometridae > Biston > Biston betularia. The sequence continues at coordinate 8,008,652 of FR989877.1, forward strand.
TGTTGGCTTTATGAAAATTCTTAGCATTTGTTTTTAGTATCTCCAGATGAAAACAAGCTCAAAATCACTTTTGAGACGTCAACAAAAATCCACTATTTACGTAGGTACCGACCTTGTAAGAGTCGGCGTAGTTCATTAATTGAACAAAAAAGTCTCGGTCGTGGAATGAAAGTTCCACGTTGTGTCTCAAGTAGGTAACTTTTGTTTCACTCCATTTGCTACAACAAAAATAGGTCTATTACAGTTATGGGGTCTATAAAGCTTGTGTGTGCTTTTGTATTTAAAAACCTGAAAAAAGCTAAGGTTATGAAATAGAACAATCATTCAAACATGAATTTCAAACATTCCACAAACTTGAATGAATCGGTTTGTTTCTTATTTTATTTTGCAAACCGCCAAGTGGAATGCGCTGCCTGAATGAGTGTTTTCCTACAGATTTGGCATTTCCCTGGTGCCTTCAAGTCGCGAGTAAATTGTTTTTTTCTAGGCAACGTGCTCCAACTTAGACAGCATATTCGCTTAATATAAGTCCTGCGCTGACGTCCATCTTGGGGTGTTTGTGCATTTCAGACTACTTTCCGCCGTGATGGAAGTGAACCATGGGGGCATACCAATAACAACTTACAGAGGGTTGTCAAATACAGCAACGTTGGAATTGATGACGTCACACATCCCCATCTCTGTCATACTGATATCCAATCTCACCGGCCATGGGCCGACTGTGGTCAGCGTCGTGTTGGTAATTTTCCTGAATGTATGCGCCGCTATGGTTGCATAGTCTGATGAGTTTATAAGCTATGAAAAAGAGACTTAAATTATATCAAATATTTACAGGGTTATAAGCTTGGCGTATCTTTACAAAGCCAAAATTTTTACTATGGTATGGCAACCCTGAAATCGATTACATTTCAAGGGTCAACATACTTTTAACCGTTGAAATGTCGATTGAACGGCACAGCATGCGACATACGACATGTATAACAGTTTATATTTTAGGCCGCGTTTATCTGAGGGTGGCTGCTTTAAAACTGTCTAAGTAGTTTCAGTAGATTGACATTGCCGTAGTTTATAGTGTTAGGCGTGGCAATACACAACAAAATTTGTTCCACACCAAAACTGCCTACGGTAGTGGCTAAATACGTAACTGCCGCCATGGCCGCCACGGCAAACCAAGAGAAGTAAGTTTAAGTCGGTCTGTTCCCAACACTCGCGAGTGCTGACCCCCACAGTTAAAGCTAGGGCAAGTATCTTTATCAGCACGTCTTTCCACTCCTGAAAACGAGATGACGTATCCATTATATAGCTTTGTCACGTTTCCGGGGAATGTCTATTGTCTACGACGTGTCCTAAGGAGCAGCATGACCCCAGTTACTTTACATAGAAACGCAGTAGGATTTCTGTGCCACAAGCAATCAGTAGGTAAGGTAAATACATAAATATTACAGCTACATCTAGCCACAAACTAACTAAGAACTAACAGGGTAGTCACACCCACTACTGTTTATTTTTATACACTATACATAATTACATACGACAATAAATAATATATTGCAGTTAATTGATAGATACTTTTGTGTACAAGTTATCGCCTTTTATTCGAGCAATTTTTGTACCAAGTAATTTTGACAACGTGAAGGTCGAGAGCATGATCGATGTGTAGGTTTCATCACAAATAAATTGCGACACGCAACTCTACCTGCATGTGACATGAAGAGTCAGAGTGAGAAAAAATGGTGTCAACATTTTTGGTAAAAGTATATGATGAGAAAAGATAAATAGGTACCTACTAGTTAAAAGATAACATTACTAAAAATAGCTAATGTCTACCTAAGAATAGGTACCTACCTATTCGTTCAAATCGTATGAAAGTTGTTACTTACTGTAGCGATGATAGCTCAGTGGTTAGCGCGGTAGGTTCGCATGCCGAAGGGCTCGGGTTCAAACCCCAACAATGAGCTTGAGCTGCCGGTGAAGGAAAACATCGTGAGGAAACCATAGCATGGTGGTAGGGTACTTTCTAGTACTCGGCTGGCTAGCTACCACCCTCAAGTTGAAAATCTGCCGCCAAGCATCTAATGGTGTGTTCCGGCAGCCTCACTTGAGAGCCAGTTCCATTCCAGGCTAGGTGTGCTTTACCATCTTCGACCACACCTTCACTTAACATCAGGTGAGCTGTGGTCAAACAACTAGCCTGTCAACAATAAAAATAAAAACTTACAGATAAGATATCAGGACTCGGTACTTGGATAAGGTTTACTGCATCCAAAGTTACTGTCACAATCGATTCAATGTAGTGGCTTAGGTCTTGTCCAGTTTCCCGTAACGTATCACTGATTAAGGAAACAATCTACTTTTAATAAATAATTGAATGTTAATTACTTTTTTTAAAGTTGGAAATCGATGAACCGCTATTGGCTCGATGGTAAGCGACGGCGTGATCAAGAAAAGGCAGACGACACTTTGAAAAACGATATAAGAGGATCATGAAAGTAGGTACTTAGTATCAACATTTAAGCAAAACACACTACCAAATCAAAGTAAAAAGCGTTAGATTTAAAGTGTACCGTGAGGACGTAATATTATTTTCAATTTGGTAGAGTTCTACAATTTCCCTTCGGTTTACTTGCGTTCGCTCTTGTACCCACGAAAAAAAGTGCAGACTTTTAAAAAGTTGTGTTTTTATCCTCTTTGGTAAAAAATAGGTAAAATTTTACTGATTAAAGTTATTTTGTTTGCTTAGCAAAATTGTTTTTTATAGTTCAGAGCTAAAATCAGCTTATTAATGTTAAAAAAATATATAGATTAGTAAGTCGAATTTTAAGTTAAATAATTTTCTATTGTTTCGGTACTTACTAAAAAATAATAATTGTAAAAAATGTACCTTTAGCTATAAAGTGACTTACTTTACAAAACTGCTCAGGGTAAAATCGTCTGTTTTATCAAGAGGACACAAATAAATAGCCGGATATGATACATTCCAGTTGAAATAGTCCATCTCTACACTCGTTACTACTGGAGCTTGCTGTAGGTAACAAAAAACGAAGATATAGGTACCGAAGTAGTAATCACATATTTAAAAAGGTATTTACTGAAGTAATGTTGCGTAGAATATGGGTGAAGATTACTAAAACTACTACATACTAATTGGTGCGTGTAGTTAGCGTATAACAAGCTAAAATTGTTGGACCAAGGATTCTTCGCTATGTAAGTATCTATATTCGGTACCATTTTTTTTTTTTTAGCCGTCTTCCTCCACCAATGTACCCCTAACATTATCAGGGACCTTGTCTAGGTTTTTCTTTTAAATACCTACAAGTTTATTTTAATAAGTGCTACAACTGTAGCTTTCCAATATATTATTGAAATTTTTTATGAAAGGTTAAAATAAGTATAAAAATAAAATTTTTTATTTGTCATCATTTTTAAAACTTAGCAACTAAAATAAAAATATTAAAATTTGTCATACAATTAAAATTCAAATTCTTCAATAAATAGTAAAATTAAAATAATTAGTAATGAATAAAATGTCAAGCGATTAAAAGTTAAATTTTTTTATTAAATTGAACAATTTTTATTTACATTTCAAAATTTTTATAATACAACTATTTTACTTCACAACCAGCTTTCCCACGTGCGTGCATAACTCCTAATTCTAACGAATTAGGTGTTGCATATTCGGTACCTTACCTACGTAGACATACAGGACCCTTATTCGTTGTGAGCTTATGAACATGTAACTTGCCATGTTCACCTACGTGAAGCGCAGGAATTCTAGTTTAATGCGAGTAGAATTGTAGATAAGTAGATCTTAATGCCAATGTCCAATTAAAAAAAAACTAAAAGATACGACAACTACTGGTACTAAGTTACTATATTTTAAGTTGTAACAGATGGCCCCTTGGTAATTCCGCGTCATGAAGAAAAACAGCGATGATTTAGGTATCTACCCACGCCCTTTTCACCTCGGTGTCAAATTTCAGCAAATCCGAACCGTATTATAGTGAAAAAGTGACGAACAGAAAAAAAACATGGAAACTTTCGAATTTAGGATATTAGATAGGATATGCTTAGTTTTTTAGTTATTCGAAATTTTCATTTTTTTACGTGAAAAATAATGAGACGAACGAGACGCTCTACTGATGGTAAGAGATAACGCCTGTCCATGACCATTGCAGCAATACACAGAACTGTGAGTAACAAAACAAAGTCCAGGGCATCACTGCTTTGGTGCTCATTACTTTGAGACTTTCGATGGTTAGTCTCAACAGCCCAGTAATTTCGCTAGCTGCAGTACCCTTCAAACCGGAACACATTAATGTTTACACACTACTGCTATGCCAACATCACGATTACCAGCCATCGTTGCAAGCTCTTGTAATACAGTTGTTTTCGAAAAGTTACCGAATCAACCCTGGTTTTTTATACAAACTATCCCACTGCTGGGCTCGGAACATATAGATTTCCTCACAATGTTTTCCTTGACCGTTTGAAGTCATCAGCATTGTGCACATAACTTAGAAAAGACAGAGGTGCGTGGCGTGGAATTCGAATTCAGGATTTCCAGATTGGAAGCCAGACGATCTCCCATCTAGGCTGCCGAAACTTTACCCGAACCCTTTCACCCTTTTGCCGAACTTTCCGAGAAGTGTACCTTTTAATAATTAAGCTAGGTAATTCTACATCATTTTCATTAGATCTATCCATACATGCGAATAGCTTTTCTCTTTGTTTTCACCATCACCATGCCACGCTAGTGTCAAGTATTGCATAAGATATGTAGTAAAATAAATCTACATAAGACAGTCAAAACTACACAAAGCGCGGATCAAGTCTAGTCATGCTATAAAGTAGTGGCAACTCTACTAGAAGCTTCGACGGAGTTAGGAAAGAACACGAACATACTTTAACCCATATTATATCGCTTTACTAAACTCGTGCGTGCAATTTGGCAATTAATGAATAAATCATGAACACTCGAAAAAAGACAAGTTTAACATGATTTTTTCCGCATTCCTGCCTAAAAATCCCAAATTACTTCTATTACGAGTATGGGACCGACCCTGAAAGAGTACCTACTGTTCTATCCATCAACGTGAAGAACCTTTATGTTCATATTGATATAGATTAGCACCCTTAAGTATTACCACACTTCTCCCAAACATGACCCAAACATGACAGCCCCGTTGGCTCATTGGTAGTTTATCTGCCTTGAGAGCTGTAAGGCGTGGGTTCTATTCCCACTCCGGGCAAACATTTTGTGAATAAACAAATGTTTGTTCTGTGTCTGGGTGTTCTGTATGCATTATAAGTATGTATTTACAAAAAAAAAAAGTATTTATGTATCTTATCAGTTATCTGACTTCCATCACACAAGCTCTGCTTAGTTTGGGGTCAGATGGCGCTGTGTGTATAGTCCTACGATATTATTAAATATTATATTAATATTATTATTTATTATTATTAAACATGTTGTATATGAACTCTACCTTCCTTTCAAGAACGTCTTAACCATTTTGTTGAATTTTTGGCAAACAATTTCACATTTAGATTATAGTTCAAATAATATAAGGTCAAATAATTGATGCCCGGAAGGCCATACGTCATCGATGCACTAGGGAGACGCACGTGCAGTGCGCCGTTTGTCGATAGACGATGGGTATCGATAAACGGCTATCAATAAACGATGAGAGCTTATGGATTCCCGGAATAATTGCGCACTAGCACAATTTCACTTACTTATTTTAATTATAATTTATCATGTCATTTATTATGTAAAACAGTTACCTACTTTTGTAAGTGAAGTTAGTTTTGAAAACTCTGTAATTATCTGAACTGGTAGAGGCCAAACACAGTTTATAACTAACTTAGGAACCTTTGGGTTCATGACATTTTTCCCTTTATACATTTATGTCAAAATAATGCATTTGTTTGAACACAATAGGCGCAATTTGAGAATTCCGCAATTTCTTATAAACGGAAGTCAATACTTCCATAGTCATTTAACATCTGAAAATTTCTAATTAAATACGAGTAAATTACGATTTATAATATTTTGTTTATTTTTGTTTTTTTTTTTACATTCTTGACTATTTTATATATCTTTAACATTGATATGAGAGTGTGACAGTACTAATGACTTCCATAAGAAATACAAGTGTGATAAACGTATATATAGATTTATATCTATTCGTCCTGAACACTCTTATAATATGTCCAACGTTTAGCCTATATAGACGCCTTTTTGAGGTTAGGTATATGCGCGTCTTGGGAGAGGCCTATGTCCAGCAGTGGACTAGTGTAGGCTGATGATGATGATGATGATGATGATATGCGCGTATACGGAACGTTTGAGTTTACTATGAGTATCTATGCCTACCATTTACGGGCGAACAAGTTTAGCATAGCTCGGTAGAATAAACTGAAGACCTTATTCACGTTCAAGGTAATAAACAGGTAATAAACCCTAATGGTGGGGTGTGAGTGTAAGTTGAGAGGTCCAAATATACAGGCACTCGGTACCTTCTTAATTTTACGGCATTTCATGCGCAATATGTCACGAGCCTTTAAGTCGAAATAAGGAAAATTTGAATGTTTCGTTTCTTACCAAAAACCTCTTGTACTGCGCAGTTAACAGCATAACTATCACTGCAGTGCTTAATACAAAACTCAGCGACCAGAATATCCTAAAAATAACATTTTATGTACAATCAGTTAAGTTGTATGCATGTTTGCTTATTTTTGAGGCTGTAACGATGTTGATAAAGAACGAGAGCAAAAGGTCCTCGCTATCAGGAGCATTATAGTCGCTTACCGATTCGCAAAATACAGTACAGACGTAAAGAGCAATTTTAATCTTTTTTAGACTCTTGATTTAGCTTGTATGTCAGTAATGTCTGTTCACATATAGGAATGCATAAACCTATACGATAATATTTACCTAATAACTATATTGGGAATTTTTTTGGTGTTGCATAGTGCATGAAATCTAAGGAATTCTTCTTTTACATACAATTCTTTCGGTCAACTTTTTTCTGTATTTGCGTCAGAATATTTAAAACTAAATTTGGCAAAGAAAAAAAGAGAAAAGAAAGCAAAAAGTTGCTAGAAAAGAGTTGGGGTCACCGTCATTAAAAATGATAAGGATGACAAATATCAGATAGCGTTTTGATTTGACTTGCATCTTTTTATGACAGAGACAAAGCACATGAAAGTGCTCGAGTAAGTTAATATTAAGCTCACAATACAACTTTCTACCTTTCAAACCAGTGTAACTCCGTATTCACAATGTAAGAAAGGCCATGAGTCGTGGAAGTTCCCAACTCACTTCGTAAATACTTCACAAGTTTCCTAATCTTCTTCTGCGCGCAATTATCACGTTTCTTCTTAAACTGTACCTTCTTTGGCGCGGCTTTTAACTTTAACATGATTGGATTTTGTTAAAGCTTCTCTAATGTTTGCGACTTGCGTAATGTGAGAACAAATGTCAAGAAATGTTTGGACTGAAAATAATAAGAGTACAATATTTGTTTGAAATTATTGTGCCTTATGAAACCTTGAAAGGTATTCATTTTAGTGTTTTCAGAGGTCTTATCTACGGTAATTATAGTTGAATATACATACACATAAGGACAAGCATGCATAGAGACTTCCACAAAATATTACAATATTTGTTTCCAGGTAATAATTACTCATACATGTATAGTTAAAATTCGAGCCGTCCTGAGACTCGCTGGAGTGATACGAAGGACAGCTGGCGGTGGATGGAAGCGAAAAGTCGAAGATCGGGCTGAGTAGCGCGACTTGGGAGAGGCACATGTCCAGCAGTGGATTTTGATAGCCTGTCGATGATGATGATGATGATGATGATGATGATAGTTTAAATTGTAATTATTGTATCTACGCGTAGGTACTAGTTGGTAAACAAAACACAATTTGCAACGAAGCGACGTTTAATTCGGCTAAATGTAATTGTTCTCTTTGTATTTCATTCCTGGAATAGCTAAATGTTTAGTAATACAGAATGTTTGTGATGTTTAACTAAAATATTTGTTAATTATTAGCTTCTCTACATTTTCACTGTTCCAGGAATCGTCTATAACAATGTGTAAGTATTACAGTTTATCAATCGCAGAACCTTTGTTAGAAACTGAATAAACTTACAATTCTATTACGCTGATAAACTCGGGTATTTTATAGAAGATAAAAGCTATTCTGATATGGGATCTTTAACGCATAAAATATGAGACTCATACGATGTTGATAAAGACCTAACTAGATGTGCCCGCCAAGATAAACCCTAATGGTATTTTAAGGGTAATGTATATTGATGTTAAAGTAAATCACTCTGAAGGAAAAATATTATGCTTAGCTATCAATTCTTGAACATATTTGGATTTGTGATTACGTACAAACCTATATCTACTCTTATACTTTCACTTTCAAACTGTAGGTACCTACAGCTGTTTTAAATACGTCTTTTACCATTTAGTGACGTGTTTAAGCCTAACAAAGTAAATTAAAGAATTACCTATTTTTGCTAGTATGCAAATATATTTCTTCAAATTACATCATGGTAATAGAATTTCTTGCTGTAGGTACGTCTTAAAGCTTAATAGCTATTATTTATTGGAAAAGATTATCAAGTAAACATTAGAAGAGAAATGCGTTCGGTAATTATTACCAAAGATAAGATCTTACGAACTTTAATTAAAACTACATCAAGCTTTTAATTTAGTGACTTTTATTACGAAGAAATTGTGTAGGTATTCTAGATTTATGAGCGCTGTTAAAAGTATATTGAATTATTTTTTTTACGAAAATTAATAGTTATGCTCTCCAGTCTTAGATGGGAAACTTAAAGTTTATTTTCTCTCGCTGATAAGTAAGTAGATATATACCTAATTTAATATCTTTGCAATTTAAATATAGCTTTTAAGCGTTGACCAAATTATGTTTATACTACTTAGGTACTTAGCATAAGATACGATTACTAAATTGACTACATTTTTTTTCAGTGTCTACTTGAGATTAAGTGAATAAGTAGAGACATCACAAGTGATTTCAACTTCAGTTATCTATTTGTCGGCAATAAAAGCAACGAGGCTCATTGCTCGCGAACACTAACTTTAACAATCCGAATGCCCGCGACGACAGTCAAGAATTCCCTAATCAGCCATTTGCTAGCTTCAAGCCTGTATTTAGTATGGTATAGTGAGTAGTTTTACTTACGAGTGAATCTGGAACGTTCCGCGTTTCTTCGTCTACCTGTATGGCTATTTGTCTATACCCTCTTACTAATTCAACAAAACGTTCTCGTAAGAGTGGGCCAGATAACAGCTTCGTTTCGAAGATTGCTGTTAGAATGGTTGGTGTCGGCGCTGTCGGTAAAGATTTTCGTTTCTGAATGGGATACTTGTATCGAAATTGGATTGCAACCTTTGTTCCCTGTAAGTACCTCCTATGTTCGAGTTCTTTTAGGTAACTAGATGATATGTAAAAGGAAGAGGAGTTTCTATTACCTATATGCATATTTTTACTTCTCTACGACTGTTTAATTTGTAATATAGGTGAACTTAGTTGCACAGTATAAAATGTAGTTTTTTTATAAGTATAGCGACTTAACAAGATGAATTTTAGTAGGTATAATAAAATCTATTCAGCATGAAACAAACATCAATCTATTTTTAAATATATATCAGTTTTTTTTAAATATAAATTTTTATTTTGAAGCTTGTGTCGTTTGGCAACTATTCCAGTTCCATTGTGTACATTATTAATTTCTACTCAAAGATATCACACAACAGTTTATAAAATGTAGTCAATTTTAATTTTGGTAAACGTAAATATTGCGAAATTAAAAATGCAATTTGAAATAAATAATCCTCGGCAAGAAGAAAACAACAGGTGTGGATCTCAATTCGCCAAGCCATCATTACTCTTTGTCGGAGTTTCGCTCCCAAGTTGCGTTATTTTTTATTAAATTATTGAACGAAATCATAAAATTTAAGGCTAAACCCAAAGTGGTCCGACAATGCGATTAATCAAACAAAAAACCAACAACAATCGAAAATGAATCCCAAGGTGGTGGACCCAGCTTTTAGTTATTATTTTGTGACTAGACTATTTCTCTTCTTCAAGTAAATCCAATAATAACTTTATGAAAAGTGTTAGAACAGAAAGAAGAAAATTGCTATGGTTTCAAGTTTTTAGCCGTAGGATAAAAGCGTCACCAATAAAAAATCCCAAAAATGTATTAGATATCTTTATTTAACTCAAAAATGTTTTTGTTGGCAGTGGACGAAAAAACGGAATAGGTTTTCAAGTCGACGCGCATATATTTTTTATGTATGACTACGCATAACTTTTTACCTAGTCCGATTTTGATAATTGCAGGATGAGATAAAATCTTAAGACTTATATACAATTATACATATTGTGCTTTTATACTTGAGTCTGAGATCACGCAAGTTGCATAACAAAAAAAAAAACAGCTGCTGAAACCTTCAAGGGTCCAAGACCTTTTTATTTGTGGAATAGCTGAATTTTTTGGCGATTTCAGAGTTTTATTTTATAAAACAAAACCCTGCACATCTTGACGTGTGCGTGCTACCCTCAACTTGAAAATCTGCCGCCAAGTACCTAACAGTGTGTTCCGCCTCACTTGAGATCCAGTTCTATTCCAGGCTAGGTGCGTTTTACCATCTTCGACCACATCGTCACTTAACATCAGGTGAGCTGTGGTCAGAACACCTAGCGTAAAAAAAAAACATGATCGTCAGATGTAAAATTGCTGAAACGATTGCATAATGAAAATAGTAACAACATAAAACAAACTGGTTTACAACATACGATAATTTAACACGTGAATACACTACTTTCACACTGGCCCCATAACTGTTCTACTGCGAGGAGATCGGAGTGACTTATAGTTCGAGTTCTATGTATGTATTGTATGTAGGTAAATAAACGGGCAGTCGAGGTGTGGGTCCCAGCGCGGATGATCATTACTCTCCGTCGAAGAGGAACAACCCGAAGTTGCGATCCACGCGCCAATCTCCGGCCGTGGACGCTTAAGTAGATCGCTACATCGCGAAACCTATTTAAACTTAAATAAGAATTGCTGCTGTCTGTGGCTGCCAACTGGGAATAATTTTATTCTACTCTAGCAAGGGAGGGAAACTGCTGCGTGAAATTGTTGCTTATAGTCTGATTGATTAATGAGCCAGCCAGTTTCTTTCTATTCATTTTAACTTAGGTACGCATTATTCCGACTCATTTAGGATATCCGTAGACAAACTAAAGTTACCAATATAGCCCAGCGAATTAGCAAGTTGAATAGGCAGTGGACAGGGCACATAGTAGGCACCTACTCAGAACTGATAGTCGATAGAGCTGTTTGTTGTAATGCAACCCTCAAATATTTGTTTTATTTTATTTATAGTATTTGTTGTTATAGCGGCAATAGAAATACATCATCTGTGAAAATTCCAACTGTCTAGCTATCACCGTTCTTAAGATGACAGACCTGGTGACAGACGGACGGACGGACGGACGGACGGACAACGAAGTCTCAGTAATAGGGTCCCGTTTTTACCCTTTGGGTACGGAACCCTAAAAATGATAAAATGTATATACTCACTGATAGCTCGGTAGTTTGTACCAATATTTTGTCAACATAACATGAAATATGAATACTTATTCACTGCTGAGTAGACACAATCTCTAGGATTCAGTAAAATCCAATTAATAAATTGACCCAATGATCTACGGTGCCAATTTAATTTTATATTTCAGACAAATCAAGAGATAAATTTTGTATTTTAAAACATCAATTTCAAGAAACGTTCTGAATGTTTATTTAGGTACTTTTGGGAAAATTAAAATAATGATTTATGAGCAAGATTTATCGATTATTATTATTAAAATACTGTACCTACAACGGAAAATTTTCAATTTGTACTAAGTAGACATTAAGTTCTGTATGTAGTTGACTAATACCGTGTTGAGTCGTAAGGGACTAATCTTACGACTCATCACGGCAAGTAAATCCAAAAATGATTTTTATGTGATGAAAATAGAATAAAACTCCAGTCGCTTGCGACAGGTAAATGTTTGAGGCACTCACGTTCAATTTCCGGCTGGTAGTTATTCCGATAACTCGTCAAATATTTAGTTGTACGCCATAAATAAATACATATATCGACAATTTCTTTTGTAAATCATCTTGATCCTATATGATCTATACAAACAGATTTTGGCGTTTGACACAATTTGTTGAGGACATGTATTTATGTGCTACGAACTACATTTTTTAACAATCTACTTTTTAAATGCTGGACGCAATAATGTTATTCAGTTAATGTAAACGTTTCACGGCGTTTGAACGTAAATGACAGCCCTGTTGGTTCATTGGTAGTGTGTCTGCTTCGAGAGCTGAAGGGCGTGGGTTCGATTCCCACTCAGGACTAACATTTGTGTGACTAACATCGATGTTTGTTCTGTGTCTGGGTGTACTGTATGTATTATAAGTATGTATTTACAAAAAAAAAAGTATTTAAGTATTCTATCAGTTATCTGTCTTCCATAGCACAAGCTCTGCTTAGTTTGGGGTCAGATGGCGCTGTGTGTAATGTCCTGCGATATTTATTTATTTATTTATTTAAATAGTTTGTTATCAGGGAAATAGCGGATCGCCTCGGCCACCACGCGCTTTCATGCAGTAGGAGTGCTGGGCGTATATCGCGGCACGCCAGCTTAAACGACGTCATCCGTCGGGCTTTTGTCAGTGCCGGCGTCCCATCAGTTTTAGAACCAAACGGACTGATGCGTGACGACGGCAAGAGACCCGACGGGATGACCCTTATCCCTTGGAAGATGGGACGGCCTCTTGTGTGGGACGCCACTTGTGTCGACACCTTGGCGCCGTCTCATCTTCCTGTGACTTCGGGACAAGCTGGTGCTGCCGCATCTAAAGCTGAAAACCTCAAACGGCACAAATATAGTTATTTGGATAGAATGTATCTTTTTGTGCCGTTTGGGGTTGAAACTTTAGGTCCGTGGGGGCCGGCCGCTCTCGAACTGTATCGGGACCTGGCCAAACGTCTAGAGGAGGCTTCAGGTGACCAGAATGCTGGTATCTACTTTGGTCAAAAGCTAAGCATTGCCATCCAGCGTGGCAATGTTGCCAGCATTCTGGCCACATATCCCTCCTCTGACGGTTTTTTAGACTAAGTTTTTTGTATACATTTTGTAAATAGTATAATTTAAGGTATTTTTTATTTTGTTTAATGAATAATTGTGTTTGTTATTTAGTGTTACAACAGGCTTGGTAATAAATCTTTTTAGAAAAAAATCCTTAAACGCTGAACTTCTATTTCGTGTGCCAAGATCTCAGTTAATAACTTTAAAAAGATCTTTATATTAATTTTCACTGGATAACTTAAAAATACCTTGAATTCAGTATCTCGATTCTTATTTCACAGTAAGGCTATTGAAATATTCAGCGCCAGCGTCAGCATTTTGCCTAGAATGTGCAATATCCAGCGATGTAAATCTGCCGCGGTGATACACAGCGCTCGATCTCCTGTTCGCTTCTAAATGTGCATTAGACGTTTTGATATCTATATTCAATACACAACCAGTGTACGGTTATTCTATTTTTCAAAATAGCGAATTTTAAGGCTGTTAAGACTAACCATCAAATGTATCAAAATAATACATATATGTTTGAGAGTTCTTAAAAAAAAATCTCGAATGAAAATGTGTGAAGTATGCCACTTCGTAGTATTTTTTTACAGTTGACAGGACAGGTGCCTGACCAAAGCTCACCTGATGTTATTGAAGTGTTTGACTGTCGGGACTTAAATCCACGCTCTCCGGGGTATAAACTGACCACGCTTACCACTGAGCTATCATAGCTACACGACTTTTATAAGTCTTCACGTAAAAACAGGAAAAACCCATTTCAAAGTTAAATTGGTTCAAAAGCTTTACGTTTCCAATTTCGATTGCATTGGTCACGAGCGCAAAAGATAGATTTACTTATCATTCTGTTGCAAATAATGTTTTTATTAGCTATGTATGTATATATATATATATAGCAATGAGCGTCCGGTTAGTATCATTATTTTCACATTAAAATAAAATAATGGAGAGCCTTTTAGACAATGCCGTCTAGGCGCAAATTAAGCAAAGCTTGTGCTATATAAACCACTTAACTTATAAGTCTTTTAATACTTACTTTTATTTTTAGTTCTTTATTTTATTTGCATTAGGTGATACCAATACTTACAGACTCAAAGCACACAGAATTTTACACATTATGTATTATAAAAAAATAGGTATTGCTAAAGTTACTAATAGTTGCTTTCACTAATGAAAGCGATAGCAGAATTCATGACAAACTCAAATTCATGACTCATTGTTACCGGCATACCTCAAAGAATAAATATGCTGACGTAGCAGTGGGCCGGTCACAATACTTCTACGTAGTTTTTATTTCATACCATATTATCTGACTTCTTACCGGCAATAAATATTAATTAATATTAAAACAATAAATAGTAATAATTTTACTGTTTTGCGGACACAACAGTGTACACGTGTACATTTTTGAACACAACGAAGTCCTACGGATTGCCATATTTCAAGTCCTTACACGACGCTATGTATACTTTGATCCTTTAGTTATCGTGTGGTGCCATTAAATCTTTTATCTATACTATTATAGAGATGAAAGATTTCATTGTTCGTTTGTTTGTTTGTATTGAATAGGCTCCGAAACTACTGAACCGACTTCAAAAATTTTTGGGAAGCTACACTATCTCCGGGTGACATAGGCGGGTGAAACCGCGCGTCCGCTAGTTTTAGATATAGATGATAATTATGAAAATGTAGCACCAAAGTATATCACCCGATTTTATTAGCATCAGTTTTATGAATTGCATCTCATTGTGGAAGCAAACGTATTCAATTCACGTCAAAAACCTTAACATTGTTTTCATCATAAAACTTTAATATTTTCCTAATTCATAAAATTAAAGGGTACATAAATAACATAGTGGATCATAGAGAATTGTAACTGAAATTAGATTACCAAAATCTTGCTTGAATGATCCAATAATAAGAGTTGTTCAAGTCAGGCATTGTTCGAACGTTTGCGGTATAACAACTCGAACTTGGTCACTTCAACTTCGTATACCCACCCACACCCCAAAAACTTCAAGCATGAATTGATTGAGAATTGAAACGGAAATACTCCAACAAAATATAGATTTCAGATGTTTTTCTTCGTTTCAAAACTTAGTTACTTTCAAATTCTCAAAAGTTTTACAAATTGGTCAATGATTATTATTGTTACGGCGTTTAAGGATTACTTTTGTCATCATAATCATTATCATCATCATTTCAGCCGTAGGACGTCCACTGCTGGACATAGGTCTTCCCCATTGGCTTACAGTGTGTTTTTTTTTTTTTTTTTATATTGAATAGGTTCGCGCTTGACCACATCCTGCCTGATGTGTAGCATCGATGCGGTCTAAGATGGAACACGCTTACCTAGAAGGAACCTGTTTACTCTTGATTTGAAGACACTCATATTGTACCTTTCGGGAAACACAGACTCCGGCAAAGAGTTCCACATCCTAGCTGTGCGAATAAAGAATGTGGACTCAAAGCGCTTAGTGCGCACATGGGGAACATCCATATGCGTGTTATCAGGGATGACTTATGGCGCTGAAACGTTGTCTCTGGCTATGTACCTTCTCGGAAAGCTCAAAGTGGCACAACGAGCTATGGAGAGGGCTATGCTTGGAGTTTCCCTACGAGATCGAATCAGAAATGAGGAGATCCGTAGCCGAACCAAAGTTACTTTTGTAAAAACAGTAAATTTAATTTTTTTATAGGTATATTTGTTTGGCAATTGTAAAGACGTGTTCAATATTACATTACATCAATCTTCGTTCTCATTTTTATTCTCTGTGAAGTGTCTGGTTTATTTAAATAATGATGTATTCGGTATAAAGCGATCGCGTATAAATAACGACATCTTGAATATTGTACTATTAGAAGCATTTTATTTGGATACTGAATTATGTTTTTGATTACTAAATTTTTGCTAAAATGGATGTTTGTTTATTTCAGACAGTGGTATAACATTATGTTCTTGTTTTTATCAGAGCGTGTAAGGAACATATTGGATACAATAATTTCGCTAACTGAATATTATAGTGTACTAGCTACGCCCCGCGGTGTTACCCGCTACATTTTTTCGGGAGCAAAAGTAACCTATGTGTTAATTCAGGGCTTCAGCTATCTTCGTACCAAATTTCATCAAAGTGTGTCTAGCCATTTGACCGTGAAGAAGTAACAAACATATAAACACATTTACACACTCACAAACATTCGTCTTCATAATATTAGTTGTGATTAAAAATTATTGTACGCAAGCGTTACTAACAAGGTTGAAAAAACATGAATATCCACACTAATACATAAAAGATATTTTTGAACAAATTATAGCCAATGTCATTTGAGATAATGTATAGACACGACACAATATAGAAAACTTTACGTTTCTTTTTTGGGTAGTCGTTTAAAAACTGTTTTTTTTTGCTGAATTGCTGAGAATGTATGTAGGTATTCCCATTGCTTTCGAAACTCCAAAACGAAGTTTTTAATAAAGTGCCACTTGACTAGAACATGACTATATTTAACCCTGACTTACCTATATTTTGGCTTTGATTGTCACTTAAAAATTTATATAAAATAATAAACTTGCTGTAGTAGCTTCTTCGCCATAATTATGGTATAGCAGATAATTTTTTTTTGTATGTAGTACAATGACTTCACGGTGATATATGACAGATAAATGATACCAATAGTACAAAGCGATTTGCTTAGTCCGTGCAAATAGACTAAATCGAATGTCCCAGCATAATTTAACATTGGACAACACTACTACATGAACGACAGCGGAGGTAGTATTATAAATGGTGAAACGGTATCAATGAAAGACAGGGTAATTTAACTTATCGTCCACCGGTTGCAGGCTGCTGTTTGCCTTCTCCATAACGGCTTTTGTTCCACGGCTATTAATAAATAATTCAACAATTATTTTTTCTTTTCGAGAACCGAAAATATTTGGATAAGAAAAAGCTAAGAACTGAATTACAAAAGTAAAATTCACAAAAATCTTATTTATCTACGAGTAATGACTGGTTAGTTAAAAATGACTTTGTTTAATTATAATAGGCATTATTTTACAGTAAGGTATCTGAAATAAGTTGCTATCGATTCCACTGTACTCGTATTTATTTAACGACAACCTTCTCCACTAGTTTGCGTTTTACCAGCGCTGTCTAGGTTTTAATTAAGATATTCCTCCCGGAGCATTCTGGCAGCATATCCGCTTGCATAGCCGATGGTAATACTGTCTCGTTAGCCATTCCTGTCGAGGGAATGCATCGATGAATAACTACTTTAACCGATTCTCTAACAACTTTGGTTTGATTCGTAAAATCTGTTTGGTCTGTTATGAACGTCATTAATTCCTCATCCGCAAATTGGCTACTTTTCAAAAACTTTAATGATTTTAAAAATAAGTGTTGGTACTGATATCTGTTTCTGTAGGCTTTAGTTGACGGATTTAAACTTACTAAATATGTTGCTGTCTTTTTTATTGCAGTCTATTAAACAACCAAGGCCTTCAAAATCCGTAATATTTACTGTATGTATATGGATGCACCAGGGAAGAGTTTTCGCGGGAACGCAAAAAAGATTTGACGTCGCATTATATTATTTTCCAAAACTTGTGTTTTCTTTAGTACATATTTATGTATAACAATATAATTACTTTTATAGTTTTATTCATAAAGTGCCGAATTACATCCGCGAGTGTGGGAAAGTGACATAATGAAACATGACTTTTCGTGTTGCGTCCAAAACTCCATCGAAGTTTGTAGTAAAATCACCTCTATTTTATAGCATGACCTTACTCAATCAAGACTTTGGGTGTAGTCCTATTTAATTAGTTTTTTCATGAAATACCTACATACTTGAAAATATTATAATGGATTGACACTGGCTGGATTGAATTGCATGAAGTTTTGAAGAAAGAAAAAAACAACGAAAAAGATGTACCAGTTTAATAATTTATCTTTTGACAAAAAGTCCTATTAACATTAGATATTGCTATAATCTTCAAAGACCATTGACCTAAATTAAGATTTTCAATCAAATTCTGTGATGTTTACAGTAGATATTAATTTGATGTTTCTGAGCAAGCCATTGTTACAACCTTACTTGATTAATTTAGATTAATATAATTGCCATTGCATAACCCTGCCTTGATTAAATGCCTTTTGACGTGATTATTCCAAATTGTTTTGTGCTAATTCTATGATATCGCTTAAAAGCGTTTGTCTTTGTAAAGCTGTATAAAAAGCTGCTTAATTTATGTAATAATTATTATTCAACATTAAAAAAAAAATCTTGATATATTCAATCATATATGTATTAAAGAAATTGGATTACTTTTTTATACGTTTGTTTCTTGCAGACAACTTTTTTTTTTTTATGGTTGACAGGCTAGTTGTTTTGACCACAGCTCACCTGATGTTAAGTGAAGGTGTGGTCGAAGATGGTAAAGCACACCTAGCCTGGAATGGAACTGGCTCACAAGTGAGGCTGCCGGAACACACCGTTAGATGCTTGGCGGCAGATTTTCAACTTGAGGGTGGTAGCTAGCCAGCCGAGTACTAGAAAGTACCCTACCACCATGCTATGGTTTCCTCACGATGTTTTCCTTCACCGGCAGCTCAAGCTCATTGTTGGGGTTTGAACCCACGCCCTTCGGTATGCAAACCTACCGCGCTAACCACTGAGGTACCATCGCTACGACTACCTAATAAAAATTGAAAGTCTTTGTTTATTCTTTTTGATACATAAAATATGTAATTTCTATGATTTACTACATAATTATTAAGACTTTTACATAAGTATTAGAATTTAATTACTAGGATTTATCTTTTTGGATATACATATGTATGTAGATCATCTAGCGGTGGTTAACTGCGTTAACTTGAGAGCAATTTTTATTTAACCTTGTAAAGAGGTAATGCTAGATTAAACGTATTTATCTGTGTGAGAATTATTTTGCTAGACGTTGTACAAAGTTATGTCGTCAACTTTGTGTGAGCTGTCAAAAAGCGGTTAATGGACAGAGTATAGAAAATATCATCACGTAATGCTTGTTCGTGTACAAGTAGTAATATCTGCGGAGCGTAACGTGTACGCTCGATGAATTGTAAGTCCGTCAAAACGCTGTAAGAAAACCATGACACCTCATAAACCAGCTGTCGGCAAGCCTATAAATAAAGTAGTGGGCAACTGTGAAGGTTCACAGAATTCTCTCACAAGATAATATAAGGGTCCGTTGAAAAACACTTACTACGTGACCCAACATTTTACCCATCGCACCCGTAGTAAGAGAATCAAGCGGATGTATCGGATGAATAAAGAATTATTCATCCGATACATAAGATGTGCTTTTTTAAAGTAGAATAGAATGGAATAGAATACAACTTAATTACAAACCAAAACAAAACACAACACATACAAATATGTTACAAAAAAGATAAAGAATAAAACAAAACAAAATAATAAATATATGGTGTAAAACGGCAGTCTTATCGTCTGGAGCGATTTCTTCCAGACAACCTTTGGGTGGAAAGAAACGAGCCGAGAGAAAGTAATAATCCGAATGAGGCTCTCTCCGGATGGTAAGAGGTAACGCCTGTCCATGACCGTTGCAGCGATACACAGAACTTTGAATAGTAAAACAAAGTCCAGGGCATCACTGCTTTGGCGGTCATTACTTTGAGAAATTCTTATGGAATATTTTCTACGCTATATAATATTATATAATGCTATATCTGTACTACTTTTATCTAATTTGAGGCGTCAAAGGGTAAGCAGAAAAATCAGAACACAAAAAGTAGGCCACTGATGCAGAAATCCATAAATTGTTTTTCCGTTTTAGATTAATCTTCCTTTTTATCTGATTTCCAGCTATTCTCCAACGCTTTTAAACTATCTAAAGAGTGATAACGAGTAATAATTCTTCCGATAAGATTTAGATACTTCGACGGTGTAGTTAGTTTGTAGAGGATGGTTAACTCCCGCTGAGGCTAACACCTCCGAGAAAAGAATTTAGAATATAGTTGAGTTTTTTTAAACATTTTCACAAGTTACTATTTTTTTAATGTTTGACAATCTAGGTGACAACAGCTTACCTGATGTTAAGTGACGGTGTGGTCGATGATGGTAAAGCACACCAAGTCTGGAGTAGAACTGGCTCTCAAGTGAGGCAGACGGAACTCACCGTACCGTGAACAACTTTCTAACTCGAAAATTATTCATTCTACCTAATCATGAAAAACTTTTTCTAAAACTCTGAAAAACCCTTCTGCTCTATTGAAAAAAGTATGGAACAGCTACTTATATATTTTTCGTCACTTTAGAGTAGTTGTGCTCTTAGTAAAAGTTGTTTTCCCCTGTACAAGGGTGCTGATCTATCCATGAATGCGAATTTATTTTTCCTGTTACTACATTAATTTCTATGAAACATCCCACTTATATTATAAATGTAAAAGTTTGTATGTTTGTTATTCAATCACACAAAAACGGCTAAACCGATTTGTATGAAATTTGACATACATTACCTAGATTAACATAATATATGTAGAATACTTTTTTCCCACACATTTATTTCATTTGAAAGCTTATTTGTTCATTGACGAATTGACAGATTTATCAGACTGACGGATATCAGTTCGACAGATGTCAGATTGACAGATATCACATAAACTGATGTCAGTTTGACAGATGTCAAATTTAAACGCGCACTTGGTTTAAAATTATTAAGATTGCTTGCTTATAGCAGTTTAGTCAACAGATGTAAAATATTATAGAAGTGTAGGTTGAGTTAGAAACAAGTTTGAAGCCCACTTGAAATATACGAGACCAAATCCTACACATTTATAGCTGAGCTAGAAAATATACATCTTGAAATAGCTCCATAATGACGGGTAACTAAATTAGAAACATCTACACGGATCTAAACCAACTGAACAGATTCGGATAAAGGCTAACTCATTACAGTAAATAACAGAATTCGGGTATCTAAATTAAACATGTTTTCTTGCCTACACATTGATTTATACCGCAACAATGAATAGGCATCCCGCAGGGGATTCTGGAAGCCCTTTAAATACCTATCTTGCAATGGAAATCCCTATTGTCGACAGCATTCGAAGTGATTCCAAGTACCCGTACTTATCTATTTAGTTGTACCTACGTATTTACATATAGCCTTTTGTGTTTGAAGATCTCTAACCTATTTCATATAAAACAGATAAGGTAATGGTGTACAAAAGGTTTGCTATATAAAAACAGGATAATCTTATTGAAATAAGAATGTTTGCGTGGTGGAATCCGAGATTTTATCGTTGCGTCGTCTCTTTGTATAGATTTGAAATATTTCATGGGTTTCGATTTCGAACAATTGAGTATATTTTAAGATCAGAATTCAGATACAATGAATAAACGATTAGTTTCAACGTACGTATACAGATCAATGAATGGATGCTTTTTTTATTGTTGATAATATATGTTGAGTTGAGATGGCGAAGTGTTTGACCACAGCTTACCTGATGTTAAATGACGGTGTGGCCGAAAATGGTGAACATACCTAGCCTGGAATGGAACTGGTTTTCGGCTTTGGGAGAGGCCTATGTCCAGCAGTAGACTGCTACGGCTGAAATGATGATGATGATGTATTTTTTCTTGCGAGGTTGACGAAAGCACACCCATACTTGCAAAAAGTAAGTCTAGTAAAGCAGTGCCGACTCTATTGTTTTTATATTCTGTGTTTGGAAATGTTTCATTCGGTCCATAATGTTAATCACTCAGTCAAATTCTAATGCAATTTAGACATAAATAGAGCAAGCGAGGCGTATATTCAAGGTAGGTTTAACGGTTTTGACTAGATGACATTTGAGTGTATGTGAGGTACATTTATAGAACATATGGTATGTAATACGTGCACATTTGCACAACCAGCGTTGAACTAAATACGGTGCGTAAACTATACCTAAGTTTTGTTAGTATGTAAGCAGTTTTATAGTGATGATAGCTCGGTGAATAGCACGTCATAAAATACGAACAAACAAACATTAATTTTTATATATTAGATTGTTACGCTTGTACATATTTCCCCGGTAGAGCTTGGACTCGAAACAAAAATGAATCGTTTTATGCGTACAAAAACATTTGATTTTTAGATTTGTAGTTCAACGTAGCTTTAACACTAACAGCCTAATATACCACTGAGTTTTCAATACAGAAAAGGAAATTCTTGTGTTGCAAACACCAATAAAGGCGTTAAAGCCGTTCGCAGTCTCTTCGCTCGCAGTTTTGTAATCCCGCCGGCTCACGTCCTCACCCTGAATACAAATTGGGTAAAGGGTGAAGGTGTATTATTGGTCAGGCAGATTTCCCTCTACGTGATCAGGTACCTTAATACAGTGGCTCGATTCTAAGTGTTTTTCCTTGTTTCCTTAGTTACATAGAGGATACTTAAAAGGGTAACGTGTCAATTAAAGGCCCGACCTCTGGTTTATTGCGTGCTGTGAAAGTGTTTAAGCAGTAGGTGAGGGTTCTGTACGTTTTTGGGAATAGTAAAAGGATACTGCTCACTTATTTATTGCCGAGGGTTACGTGGGAACGGCTGTTTGCGTTAACTGTCAATTCTACGGATGTGTTTTACTGATCGGCCGTTTACAGCGGGAGCACATGCTGACGTATTTGGGATTGGTCCATCGTTAAATTGTGGTTTCTATTTTAATTCGATTTAGTTACTTTTAGAAAAATAATTGTGTTTAAATTATGCTAGCTGATTTTGATGCCTAAGTGTGTTCTGTGATAAACAAAATCTGGATGCTTTCAAGTCACGAATGTATCGACTTCTGCTAGGTAAGCATAAGTTATTTGTTCTCCAAATTTTATACGAGTCCGTAAAGCTGTTACAGTTTTAAAAAGTAACAAACATGCATACAGACAAAGATTCTCGGCAAAGCGCTCGAAGAGTCAACACGTCCTGAGTATGCCCCGCGTAGAGACGAAACACGTGTCGGCAAGTGGTTACTGCAGCAAGAAGGGGATATAAAGACTTGTAGTTATTTAAATTTTTTATTTTTAATTTTAAGTTTATGTTAAATTTTAATAAATAAATAATGACTTACTTTGTGTAACTTTGACTTTTACTTGATTGCACACATTAACATAAAACACTTAAAAATATTGAAATACTTGACACTGACAAATGAACAAAGCGCGATGCCAAAAACAAAGAAGAAAAAATATTTATTTATTTGTGTACTCATATCTTGACAATGTCTAAAATTTATAGACATTCCATTTAGTAGAATCGGTCTAAGCGCCCTACGTTGATAATGAAATATTTGGATCTTGGTTTTGTCGCTGTCGGATAAAATTGAAAGATCCGAGATATAAATAAAAATCAATACTATCTGTAGGCACCTACTTCCAAGGGCGTACTCGAGTAGGTATTTTATATTTGCTACGGCAACTCGAGTTTTCACAAAACGTAAATTACCTACATCTCGTTTGTATTATATGACTTATTATCACTTAAATACAGTAATGACGTTGTCCAGATTTATTCACGTCTAGTAACGGAGCGTAACGTTTATGGCAACGGAAATTTATCTCACCTTCAACGAGATTGATGTCTTCTTTGATGGTGTCTGGCGCCATTACCGATCTTCCAGTACTTCCTGTTTTTGTACATAATATCATGTTTACAGATTCGAGCAAAATAAGGATACTTATTTCTGTCTCTTTTGTGTTTCTCATAAGATAATTAATGTGATATAAGTAGCGCTTACTCAATTTGTAAACACCAGTTATTGGGTCGCGTAGATCAATTTAAGTATGTACGTTTGATACTGCTATTGGTTATCAGCATTATGTAGTGTGGGTTAGGGTGTCAGTTAGCAATGCAGAAATATGGCGGTAAGGCGTTCAAGACGACGTGTCTTGCGTGGTGCTGGTTAGGGAGCTACAGATCCTACCTTTACCTTGTGAGTTCATTAACCAGGTGGCTCTGTTCACTCATTGAAACATACATAAATTTCAACGCGGGCGTCCACAGCGCGTTAGATCTTCACAGTAATAAAAAGAAAGACCAACTAGTAACGTCGCCTGCGCATCGGCTTGTCAAGTCCGAGACGTCGGTATACTCGTACATTCGGGATGCACCTTCCACCGTATGCTTCTGAAACAAGCAAAGATCTTTGCTTCAAGAGACCTTGTTTTATAACTATTATTGAATTTCAACTTTCTTGCACAGAAGTCTCATTTTATTAATTGCAATATTTATTTGTATTTGTACATTCTTACTAAAACTTTTATGTAACTACGTTACATGTTCATAAAATTACTAATTATATAAAATACCTGCAAATATTTTCAAATTATTGATGAAATATCTATCGGTCATAATAAAGATGGATTCGCTTGTACATTGACTGATATTAATTATCTCCTTAATTAATAAGCCAGCAACAATAACTTGCCGCTGTCGAACTTTTTCAATTTTCGCCTCAATATAATTTATGAACGAAAGTCACTCCACCTTGTATTTACGAATTTTCCTAACAAATTCACCTTGCTAATGAGCTGGAAAATTGCTGTTTTTCTATTGTTTTGACGAGTAATGAAATAATTCGTTCAAAGTTATTTTCCGTTTGTCACAAATTAACCGCTAATTAAGAGTATTACGATACGAACAACTTATGTGTTCCGCGGAATTTGCCTGAAACGAGTTGTGGTTGTTCACAGTGAATATCATGTTTGACGTATTTAGACGCGTTTAGAGAGATGGAATAAAAAATACATTGTGTATCTAAACGATCTATCCAAGTTATCCGAGAAGTTCCAAATAATTTATCGAAATGTCTCTGAAAACAAAATGTTTATTGAGAGATATTTGCAAATACGTGTATTTTGCCGGCGCCGGCAACTGCTGGTACGAAGATAACTATGAAGAATCAGTTCTTTACAGAGCGTATAGCGTAGTCTCTTTCGCTATTTACGCTACAATGATTTTCCTCGAGAATCTCGCAGCGTTGTCCGAGAATTTTCCAAAAGTAGAACAAAACTCCGCCGTCATGTTCTCAGCTATTCATAATATTGTTCTCGCAAAAATGTTTCTGCTATTATATCACAAAAAATCTATAAGGAAATTAAATTACGAAATGGCCACAGTGGGTGAAAACTTTGAAGAGCAATTTGTAATGAAAAAGCAATACAGAAAAGTGAAAATCGGTATCTCGCTTTATATTATATCGGTGTATCTTTCTCTGATTTCGTACGGAGTGGAGAGTATGAGGAAACTGCTGGTCGAAGGTTGGTAAATGGCAGTGTTATTGTATCCCTGATCTTGATGTCAACAATGTTAATTTCCTGGCAGTTTGCCATGTAAGGTCGATGACACACCGGATACCCACGTTTATATGGCGGGCGTAGGTCTTCCGTAACCCGGACGTCAAGTGAAGTCACTCATCCATCAGAAGGCGAATTTGATACTCGAATGGTCTTTCGCGTTTAGGAACGGAATTACAAGCGGGGCTCGGTCAGTGAACAAGCTGCTATAGATGCCCTTTGACACGTTGCAAATACGGTTCTAACTAGAGATATCAGGTTATGTCTAGTAGGTTTAGCCAATTATGAGTAGTATTGTTAGACTAGGGACCTCCCATGGCTTCGCTCGCTTGCAATTTATTTTAGATAACATTGATTTTGTCTGTCTCCAAAAGTTTCGTTTTTATTTAAATTAATTAAATTTATTGACTTATAAGTAAGGTATACAATTACAAAGAGCAAACAAGTACTCTGTATTTTGTACTACGAAAACTTGTATCGCAAAATCCAGTGTCTTCTATACGTATTAAAATCCGTTGCGTGGATGCAGTAGCGAAGAAAAAGGTAACGGATGGCGACTTTTTTATACTATTTCGAGATAAAACATACTGCGTTATTTGTATATTAAAAATGGACTTAAACAAAGGAGTTGTTTTTCTTTGAAGTAAGCGAAGTATCTGTCAACAATCCGAAGACAGATTTGTACAACTTTGCTATTTTTTTTACAAATTCTTTCTGTCTAGATACAGAAAGAACGACAAGACGGAAAAAGAGAGAAAGACGGAATTAAGCTACGGAGTGCTACGTCAGACGTAGCACTCTGTAGCTTAGTTCCGTAGCACGTATCTTCCCGCTCTTAAAGTTTTATATTTCAGTAGTTTTACGTTACGAACACGTCTGTTACTGCAGTTAATCATCAGTATAATACTGTATATCATAGGATCTTATTTAGCGGAGCAAAAATATGGCGGTTACGCAAATTCTTGTGTGTCAAGTAAAAAAATACAATTTTTTTTGCAAATTTTCAAAATTTGCAAACAATTTTTTTTGGCGCAATCTACATTTATAAGCAGGTCAGGAAAAATACATCTTCCAATGTCATCTTTGATTTAAATTTGTAACGAGTCGATTATTCTAAATTACGTTTTTACTTTTATGTGTATAACATAATATATATTTTTATTCAAAACTTATATTTTAGTTGATAAAAAAACAACTTAAAATTGCTAAAAATCAGACAATATCGCCTTTAAATCAGATTAAACATCACTAAAGCAATTAACATTTTCATTGCTTTACGAAATTAACAGACCGTTGTTTAGCGTTACGGCGTAACAAATTTAAATGCTAGACCGAAATAAACTGTGTTTTAAATGGAGCAAAAATCTGCTTCCAAAAAACTCAAACGTTGTCAATTACAGACGATTTCTTCAACCTAATTCATAGAAACAATTTTCAGGTTCTCCTTTTTATACGGTAGTAACATTCTATCCATATTACAATGACCAATCATACATGGCTTTGTTTCTTCGAGTGTTTTTTTACATTACTTGGCTATATATGATGTTGCCGATGATGTCTGCAGACTCTTTACCGATCACCCATTTAATCACCCTGGCGTTTAAGTTCATCACCTTATGCCATCATTTTGAGAGGACCAGAAAGGAATTCGACCAGAACATCATAACAGATCCGAAGGAAGCCGTTCAAAAGTTGAAGGCTGGCTTTTTAGAGGGAGTTCAAATGCATCAAAAACTGCTGTTGTAAGTTTTTTGTAAGATGTTTTTTTTTTACTTTTAATTTATTTGTAACTTTTTAGTAAGTAAGTATGTTAGAGAGTGCTCCTCAAGACAAACCAATCAAGCCCAAACTGGATGGGGTTATTTTGTTTTATCACAGAGATGCCGTGGCCACCTTCGAGATTTATCATCAGACCCTAGATATCATCTAGGCGTAAAATGCTCCTCAAGACGAATAAATGGAGCCCAAGCTCTATGGGTTTATCTTGTTCAGTTCTGAAGATCCTATGACCATCTTCCATCTCTATCATCAGACCAGCTCCATGGTACCATATCATTGCATTATCACCGAAGATACATAAGTACACCAAATTTGAGTCCAATCGGAAATCGGGAATTGGGTCAAATTTAACTTGCAAGATTTGATGCAAGTTACATACATAATTGTACAAGCTTTGCTTAGTTTGGGTTCAGATAGGACTGTGTGTAATGTCCTACGATATTTATTTATTATTTATTAATTATGTAGATACATTGCAAATTAAATAAAAGCTTGAAAAATATTTTAATTCATCTTTAAAATTTCATAAATATACATTAGTAGCTACTAGCGCCCCACGGTGTTACCCGCGACATTTTTTCCGGATAAAAATATATATACATACACAATTATATATGTGTTAATCCAGGTTCCATCCATGGAACGTAATCAAATTTGAGCAGTTTGAGCTTACACTTACACTCTCACAAACTTTTGCCTTTACAATATTAGTGTTATATTCATTTACTTGTACAATGGACATATTCAGGTACTCATTTATTCACGAGAATACCATCTCCCTCTTCCGCCATAAAGAAATAAAATAGGAAAAAAATAACTGAGTCAGCATGACACATACAGTCCCAGAAGTGGAATCTATGTCACAGAGGTCGAGAGATGTTTCGAGAAGTTATTTTATGTGCAGTTTGTGTTTCAGTTTAGCTGACGAGATAAATCGTGTTTTTGGAATAATAATGTCACTTCAAGTATGCGAAAGTTCGGCTGTAGCTGTTTTGCTGCTGCTGCGTTTAGCGGTAAGCGATTAAAAAAATAGAAACAATTGATAATTAAACTCATTTTTTTGAAGTGGAAACTTCTTTAGCCACTTTTAGCGATATTTTAGTAGAGGCAAAACTTGTGGGTTCACTTCACCCGACATGCTAATGTGACACGTTTTAAGTTACCATTTCAGTCGATAGTCCCTGTAACTGCCTTTTTTTTACCACAACTCACGTGATGTTAAGTTTAAGTGACGTTGTGGTAGAAGATAGTAAACACACCTAGCCTGGAATGGACATGGATTTTAAGTGAGGCTGTCACAACACATTGTTAGTTGCTTGGCGGTACTTAGCGGCATTAGAGGTTTGCACATGTTTGTCTGTAGTGAATAAAAATCTCCACAAAATTTTGCTCTATAATCGAGGTAAGTGTTCAATTGTTCAATTCAGAGTGTATAGTTACAATCTGAGTATTTTAAATCAAGAGTGAGTTGATTTCTTCTAGAGTCTAGATAAATGTTCTCCATTGTAGATAATATCTTATTTGATTATAAAAAATCGTTACTCAGAATTAACTTTCTAGCTTGTTTCTAAGATGACGTCATATTTCAGCTTTCCCCTCATATGGATTTGACGAATGCCTTCATGACTTATACCTTTGTTGGATCGCTGTTTCTGTTACTGGCATTGAACCTATGGAACGCTGGAGAAGTTACGTATCAGGTATCTATTTTACCATTATTTGGAGTTTTATATGGGTTTTCATAAAAATTGTCTTCATGTCAACATTACTTATAACTATTACTATAGTATTATATTCATAAAATAATATATACAATATTAATAAGCACATTAAAACAATAAAGAAAAATAAACATTTATTTTCTCACATACGACAGATAAAAAGTAGCAAAAAAAATGAGATGAAACATGTTAAGCTAAGATGCGGTCTACGGTGGAGCACACTTGCATATAAAAAAATCGATTCAAACGTGACTTGAAGGCACCCAGATCAGATCCAGATCTATTAGCAAATACCCACTCGGACAGCAAATTCCATTGTTAAGCGGTTCTGACAATGAAGGTAGAATTTTACTTAGCTACCGCCGCAGTACTAGATATTCTGCCTGAGTAAACATTAGGTACTGCGTCTAGCCAAATTACGGTAATTATTTGTAGAGTCTAACCATTGAAAGTCTCAAAGTAATGAGCGCCAAAGCAGCGATGCCCTGGCCTTTGTTTTACTACTCAAAGTTCTGTGTATCGCTGCAATGCAAAGGTCATGGGTATATAGACGTTATCTCTTACCATCAGGAGAACGTCTCGTTCGTAGCGTTACTTTTACAATAAAAAAAAATCGAATCGTTAAAAGTTCTAGGTTAGGGCGAAGGTACCTTATTGTTTTACATTAGTTTAAGGTAGTCGATGAGGTATGGTTGACGACGTCGCGTTTTTAATTTAGAAATATTTGGATTTCAAACTGATAGATAAAATTTTGATATGTAACTCTGTTGCATTTATTCAGGCATCGATATTATCCGATGCAATGTTCTACTGCGGATGGCATATTTGTGGAATGAATAAGCCTTCTCATAAAGACGTGAGGAGACTGGTGCTGATTGGCTGTGCGCAAGCACAGAAGCCCTTAGTGCTAAAGGCTTTTGGTGTTCAAGATTTGTCTTATGCTACTTTTGTTTCGGTAAGTTGTTCGTAAATATTTACGAAAATAATATTAAGACGTTGCTAATTGGCCAGCAATTGTACGATCAAACGATGAATTTTTCAACTTAGACCATGCGTAGATATTAAAATTAGATAAGAAAATAACACAAAATAACACATAAATATGACATAAATTGAAAAGTTGCACGAGCACAAGACTTGACTCATTAATCGCTATCCTTTAATTAAACGCATTTGATCTCCTTTGATGGACGTTTCTGACGACCAATTAGGACACTAACATAATTGTCATAGTGTTATAGTGTGAACATAGCAATACGAGAAACAGCATCGTGCAATTAATTTGCACTGTTGATTTGGTAACATGCCTTACATACGAGTCTTTTCTACGTACGATGATGACACATTGTTCGATCGAACGATGGCTAGGACGACTTATTTGCATGAGTTGTCATAACAAGAAATCATTTGACTACTGTTGCCACAAAGTAATCAAGCAGCATGGTAGGATGGTGGCATGGCATACGGCATGGTATGTTGTAGCATAGTTGCAGGATATTTTGTAGTACTCGACTGGCTAGTTATAATCCTTAAGTTGAAAATCTGCTGCCAAGCACCTAACGGTATGTTCTGACAGCCCTACTTGACAGCCAGTTCCATTCCAGGCCAGCTGTGCTTTACCATCTTCAACTTCTTAACATCAAGTGAGCTATGGTCTAACATCTAGTTTGTCAAGCGCAAAAAATTAAAATATCATTTTATTTTTAAGGTGGCGAGAATGACCTACTCTGTGTTTGCTGTGTTTTACCAAAGAGGAGGATAAACCAAGAAAATTAATATTTTTACCACTTAGTAATTTTTTACAGAAAATGGCTTGTTGTATTTAGTTTTTAAATAGTGTGCTATTCATATAGTAATATTTATTCATATAGATAAAGTATAACGCAATACGTACTTCCGTACGTGCATTCCAAGCTAGGTGTGCTTTACCATCTTCGACCACACCTTCACTTGACATCAGGTGAGCTGTGGTCAAACACCTAGCCAAATAAAAAATAAATAAAAAAACTTCATAAAAAGTACTCGCTTTATTACATTAAATTATTATATAAATGCATATATACAATCTAAGAACACGTAGAGCTAAAATTAAATTCTGCAAAATGTCATTCAATCTCACTTGTTATTAATAAAGTTTCAAAACATCTGACGATTCTTTTGTGAATACTTACATTTATTTTTCAGCATCAACAGTAAAGAGATTTAAAGTTTAGTTTTAATTCACTTTAACTTTGAGTGTCAGTTTGAAAAAACCGACCAAGTATAAGTCGGACTCGCGCACAAAGGGTTCCGTACCATTATCTATATAAACGGCAAAAAAAAATCACGTTTGTTGGGAGCCCCCTTAAATGTTTATTTTATTCTGTTTTTTAGTATTTGTTGGTATAGCAACTACATAAATACATCATCTGTGAAAATATCAACTGTCTAACTATCACGGTTCATGAGACACACGGACGGGCAAATTATCTGTTATCGTTTTAATACTGACAGTAAGTACGATTTCAAAAATATTTATGCAGATTCCCAATGGGAAATATGAAAACAGCGAGAGGCAAAACAGCGAAGGTCTTTTAGCAAAGTAATTTATGTCACAATTAAGTAACCTGCCTAATGTACTCGTAATAAATGAAATAATCTCATCCCGGATTATGCTACTAATTCTTTTTAAGGATCAACAAGAAGCTCAGGGCAAACATTAATTTAGCTGGCAAGGTTTGTTCATTTAATTAAGCAATGTTTCCTTGTCACATCAAAAGATACCCATACCGGCAGGTTGACGGCAAAGAAGCAAAAGTAAATAAATTTACGCCGCTGGCGAAATGTTCTGCTTACTGCAAGCAAACTAAGAATCCTGAATTGTGTACTGAGAAGGATTTTTTTCGAAAATGATATTTATTACAATTGCCTTTTAATTTGGAAATCCCAACTCAGAAAACTGATGAGGTTAGCGCGGTCGGTTCATACGCCAAAAGGTGAGAGTTTAGACCCCAACAACTCGAGCTGCCGGTGAAGGACAATATAGTAAGAAATTCATAATAATTATGTCGGTGAGTACCTACTGATAATAATTAATCGGCTGGTTAGCTACAATACTTGAGTTGAAAATCAGTCGCCGAGCACCTAACGGTGTGTTCCATTCCTGGCTAGGTGTGTTTACCATCTTCGACCACACCGTTACTTAACATCAGCTGAGCTGTGGTCAAATGCCTAGAATGTCGAGCCAAAAAAAAATCTGCATTAAAAAATAATTACACCACTCGATAGCTAAAGGATGAAAGAATTGGTTACATGGAGTGAGGACTTGAGACATAACTTATAATTTATTGACTGTGTAATAATAAGCAAAGTTACACAGCATACTGAAGCGTAAAATAGAATAAGTAACACCAAAGTGTTACTTATTCTATTTTACATACTAGGTAATAAAATTTTACAAATCCAAAGGACTTCAAAAAGGTTCCAAATATGTGTACCTACATACAAACGTATGTGTATTCACGTAGGTACAAGCTGCCAGTGTGTTGCTTTATAATATATATATACATATATATATATATATATATATGTTGACAATATTTCTCGCAACTCGAAAAAAGCTACGTCGAAAGCAATCCCGCTTAAAAGCTTGCAAAAACATTGCATTGAAAGCCAAGCGATAGTGGAAAAAATAAACAAACATTTGATCTACTGCGTTTGCATATGTACTGCATACAAAAATACATTTTCCAATCATACTTTTCTGTTTACCTTTCGACATTCAACAACATTTGATTTATTGTACATTTATGCTAATTATGCGGCGCGGCGGCATCGCGTCAAAGAAGCCGATACTCGAAAGAGCGCTTGCGAATCGGTTATCCTTTGATGGCGCTCGCGCAATCTGATAACTACGTCATGGGGTTGACGTCGCGCGCGATCGTTTGAACAAATTCTGATAATTGCGTAAATGTATGCGTATTCGAGAATGTAGAGTATGTAGCAACGGTGTGATGTTATATCCTGTCCTAGTGTGGAGTTGAAAAGCGCCAGAAACGCTTCTTAGTTTGCTAAACAATTTAAAAAACGCGCGGCTTTGTGTTTGGAAACAAACGGTGGACACTTCGAACAGCTACTGCAATATTTATAAAACGTACCTAGGTACCTATGTACACTTAGTTTTGTAAGTAATCAATCGTACTTCCCTCTCTACATTATTTACATAGGTATGAAATATAAAAGAAAACATTGTCTGCATGATATCTACTGACCGAATACCTTACCGACGTACATTTCATCATAAAAATATAGCTAACTTGAAAATTTCCTACAAATATTATCTCGAAGCGTGTCGCACATCTTAATTGTTAAACGATTTATTTTTGTTACCTACTTTTAATCGCTTACAGAACTGTTATAAAATAACTTCTTACGACGTTTATACGTTTATGTTACACGCGTGGAGGTTAAAATTAAAATGATTCAGTGTTTTAAAATAACAATAAGGAAAACGAAAACGTTTAAGAGTGAAGCCAAACGAGCGTACATTTTTGAGTTGTCAGTCGCGTAATTTCGGTCACGTAATTTCTGCTAAATTTGGTTTCAAATATGAATATCCTACTTTTTCTTTTTTTATTACTGTTATGTAGCATTGTTTATTCAGTTTATTACATTTCAGCTTCCTTTAAATGTGTGTATTATTTACGTTTGTACTTATTTTTTTGTTTACTTTTTTTACATCGCCAACCATTTTAGCTTTGCCTTCTGTCCTGCCCATCCAAAGGTTGTCTGGAAGAAATCGATGTAGGCGATATAGCCACCGAAGTGCTACTAGCGGCGAATGAAGATACATCTTGTATCTTCATTCGCCGACTACTGATAATCTTTTATCATTGTGGTGGTTATCTCTGTTTTAAAAATGTATTTTATAAAATTTCGTTGTACAATTCTCTCTATCTCTCTTTGGGCAAGACATAAAAAAATACAATCATGTTGTTTGTGGTGTCCACTAAGATAGTATGGGTTTGCCTACTCAGTGAAACACTAAATTAATTTCAGTAAGTAGCACAACACGCCGGAGACGTCCGCTCCCAACCAGTGACCGCTCAGAGGTGCGGCGTCATCCGTCGTGCTTTGCATTCTTTATTTACACAAAATGCCACATTGTTCTTTTCAATTGTCATTTGTTGTGCATTCAAAACTATACACCGAACACCGAAATGTCTATTTCATTTATTTCAAGTTGCACTTATAAAAAAATAAATGACCTGCTAAAGGAGACGTGCCAAAGAAATGTGACGTAACGAGAACATGGCGTGCTGCCTGCTGGTAATTCGACGAAATGCGAAGGCGGCATGTCGACAATAATTTCTCTACTATACTGCCATGCACCTACTAAGTAACATATAAACCCTCAAAATTCAAGCTATACAGGCGAAGACAAATGAATAAATCACTATCTAATATGTTCCAAACGAACGCGTTAATAAGCACCATGTCGCCATAATTTACCAAAGACAACAGAAATTTAATATCGTCGGTAAAGTAATTTTACGCTGAAGTTTTGCAATAGATAAGTAACTTTGCGTCATTGGAACCCCTGGTTTAGAAGGTAGATAGAGTTATAGAGTGCCACTTTGCACCTAAATCAATATGCTTTGAGCGAACAATAGTATTGAGCAAGTTAGTCTTTAATTACAAGTTCGCGGGAATGATATTGGGAGCTTTCTCGCTACGTCTATGCAAATTATTTGCTGCTTCATCGCCAATTGAGGAGGAAATTTAACATGTAATGTTTGTTTTACATCAGTGGTGATCGCTATAAGCACCACACTTGATCTATAACAGGTTGTGTGTTGTTTTTTTTAAAGCAAATGTAATGAAACGAACGAGACGCTCTCCTTCTTTTTTGATTTTGGCGTCGCATTTTGTGCATTTGTCAGTGTCAAGTGTTTTGATTATTTTAAGTTCATAAGTTAAAAAGTAGTCAAAGTCCAGTCTTGGTCAAGTCCAGTCCAGTCATGCATTAGTAAAGTAGTGGCGACTTTACTATAAGCTTTGATGGAGTACTGGGAGCAACACGAAAAGTCATGTTTCACCACATAGTATCACTTTCCCACACTCGCGCTTGTGATTTGGCACTTTATGAATAAAACACCACTATTTGGATACATAAACACTCGAAAAAACACTAGTATATATAATGGACTATGTAGTATAGTATAATACAATGGACTATGACACGACTCTTTCCGCGTTCCCGCCAAAACTCCAACGCTCTCCTGATGGTAAGAGATAGTGCCTGTCTATGTCCTTTGCAGCGATAGACAGTACTTTAAGTAGCAAAACAAATTCCAGGACAACGATGCTTTGGCGCTTATTACTATACTTTGGATGGTTAGTCTCAACAGCCATGTAATTTCTTTTATAATTTTAGTAATCTATTATTATTATTTTAGCCTATTTTGTCCCACTGCTGGGCAAAGGCCTCTCATCCTCCCTTCCACTTCCTTCCCTTATAACAATCTTTGGTAATAATTAAGTCATGTAATTTCCTAATCAGATGCATTTGTTGTAAGAAGAGTCTTTAGCGATGTAAGTGCATATGCGTTTTTTAGTATGAATAAACGTATAATAAAGTGAGTTGCTTGGACATTAGTCTCACAATGGAGGATTATTGGAGACTTTTATCAAGCATTCAGCTTCTCACTCAAGTAATTGATCGATCGCCTGTTTGCGGCTTGGAGTTGATGAATTGGCAACACTTCGATGTAATCTCAACGAGCTATTATTACTAGGTGCTAAGATGATAGATTACTAATACTTTAGAAAATGTTCTTCACACCTCGCTAATACTATATTTCAGTGATATATTCTGTAGTACATCGATATTAGAAAAAAAAACAAAATCCTTCTATTTCAAGTAAGTAGTTACAACTTAATAATAATAAAGTAAAACATATAAATAAATTCATGAATCAGAATCATAAATATCTCAAATGAATTTAAAAATAAAACGTGGTTTTTAGATATAGCTATTGAGACGAGACGCTGTCCTGATGGTAAGAGATAACGCATATCCATGACCATTAAGGCGGTAAACAAAAATTTTAGTAGCAAAACAAAGTCAAGTAGGTACACCCGTTTTGGCGCTAATTACTTTGAGATTTTCTAGAAACTACATAACTAGTTTTCTTCTTGTGTGATAATAATTATGAACAATGTTTAGTTTAATAAGAGTTGGCTACATCCCTTATTATCTAAGGCTCCGCGTAATTAACTGCCTCAGCAGTATACCTACAGCGAACTTTGTTTTGTTTTAACTTTGTATTTTTAGGCCTAAAAGCTGTTTAAAAGTTGCTGTAACCCTTGGAGCGGATTTCGCGTATATACTTACATGTACGAGAGTTAACAAAAAAGTTCTCGAAGATGTATGAAGTCTGCCAACCCGCACTTGGCCAGCATGGTGGACTATGGCTTTACCTTTCTCACAATAAGAAGAGGCCTGCACCGTTGAGTGGGACAGTTTACAAGAGAAATTAAAAAAAAACCCCGTCAGGTGTATAGTATTGTACTAGTCAAGCTCTTACATTTGATACCCTTATTGATGGAGTTGTGGAAAAATACGTAATCCGTCATTTTGTGGCGGCGGCCATCTTGAACCGATTTTCATCAAACACAGCTAAGAACACTCAAACAAAAAACAAAAACATAAAAAGGAAAATAATTTTTTTTGAAAAAACCCATAACGATTAAAAAATAATTGTCACCTATCTAAGATAATGCACCAATGAAACCCGAATCCATAACTGAAAACTGCATTATCATCGGAAGTAGGTTTGGAGAAAAATACCAACATATATTTGCACAAACAAACACCCTCTCACTCCAAACGCATATACCGTCTCCGTTCCGTCGTGGATCAAAATCGGTTCATCCGTTCAGGAGCTACGATGCCACAGACATTCTCACACACACCCCGTCGTTTTTGCATGAGTTCTGAGGCTGATTCGGGGAGTGTTATACCAATGTAGTCGATTCTGCTCATTTGTAATGTGCATATACCTATCTACATATGGTACAGTTCTCCAATGTAAATCCTCCGAAAATCTATTACACTGTAACATCTTTTATGAGACTCTCTGACATTCTCATTAAGTTCTCGCAAGTTTCCAAATGAGAAGCAAATTAAATGTTTAATCAGGCTGTATAAAGCTACATTCTATGTGACGCAATTCTTAAATTATTTCGTTATCGTAGGCTATGCGTCTGATTATTTTTTTTTGGTATTAGATTTTATTACTTTCGCAATGATTGTAAGTTTAAATTTATTTTAAAATTTTATTTCACTGTAGTAAGTATATTAGGATATAGATAGATAGATTAAAGTTGTTAATAAAGGATGATACAATTATTAATAGAGTAAATAGTACCTAATGATAAACCCTTATTATATACATATGTCAGAGATCTATTTAAAGCGTGTAATAGAAAAGATAAAAAAAAGATGTCTTTTTGTTTGTATTAATTAAGATTCTGTCGGTATTCGAAAAATATTTTTGACATCATGTTATATTAGTGTTGGGATTATCGAGCGAGAGTATCGTCAAATCAATTGCGTTTTTATCAATAACATACCTATATTATTAATAGAATAACAAATCCTGTCAATATTTACATCTACCGACTACTGTTTGTTCCGTCTCGCTTGTATGTTTGCAATTTGTAAGTATTCTCTAATAAGCGAATGTTAATAAATACTCTTTGGGAAAAAAATAATATCATAAAACATAAATTTGTCTTTATCAATAAAACAGGTACATAGAGATTAAAGGTCTTCATCTATTTCGGAGTTCGAAAGTTTATTCTTAGATCATCTAAACTGTGTGATTTACTGATTTCACCTTCAATGTAAATACAATATCCTCAGTTCTTTTCTTACAAAGATTTATATTGGCACAGCTACATGTTTAACAAACAATATCGCGCTCTGCAAATATTTGCCTATTTCTTTTGCAAACACCTTACGCAGCTATTCCCCCCGTATTTATCTGAAAAATCTATTGTTAAAATTTGCCGAAGATCGAATGCATTCAAATGGCTTGTTCCCGAGATCAAACAAAGAATAATAAGACCCTTTCGCCAATATATCGAAAGGATTGGTGTTTTTACAGTGTGCGTAAGTCTATACTGAAGCAATCCCACGTCACATTAGCGCAGTTTATGGCAGGTTTAACGAGGAGCACCTACACCTCGTTAACCTCGCTATCACTGGGGAATAAATTTTACGTGACGTTACGCTAGCTCCCGGTCTCGCCCGATTAAGTGAAATTATTCCCGAATCATCATCTTAACGCCTTACCAATACGGTTCACTTCGCCATGAAACAACCGCCCGCTGCTCGTTTTAAAATATAGTGCTTCCACGCTACTCCGAGGATGAATGACTCTCTGCAAACTCTCTGAAATGTTTTGCCATTTTAGCAATTCATAACCCACTATTGCAATTGACGTTTATTCAATAGACAAACTTTTGTGCGAATATATCTGTAATTCTCAACAAAGGAAAGACAGATGAACATAACATAAATTTTATGTCGGAAACAGAAAAAGTAGGTAATCTATATGACAAATACGGAGGACTATTCCCTGGGATCCTGAGATATGGTTGTCATTAATTTAAAACAAAGTAAACGGTCCCAGAACATTCCCAAAATGGATTAGAGAGCATTGACGGACGTTTGTTTGATAAATAGGTTGAGGATAATATTTTGAAATCTTTTTGAATTCTTTGATCCTGCTTCTCCAAGGCCGGCAGGCAACGCTATCAGATTGAAGACCTCTATATAACTGACTTATGTTACAATAAAATATTTCTTGTGGTAACATATCCTTCGCAATAAATTTATTAAACAGCTTAAGCTTAATTGTTTAAAAGAGTTTTTAAAGTTTTCAGAATTTAAGCTTTTTTCAAGCATACAGGTGGTGCCTAAAAAGCTGTAAAATGTCGGGTTTGTAGACATTTTATTTTATTTCAAGGAACATCATCCACCGTCGGGTAGCAAGAATGAGGGATATGATTTCAAAAAGCTATGCATAAGGGAAACGGTTCTACCTACTAATTCAAGCATTCATTATACTCATTAGGAAAAACTTATTGAACTTTGTAGAATAATGCTAGTTGTTTTATACATTTTGATTTTGTTGAAGGTCAATGAAATTTTTGTATGACGCGCTTTAGTTTTCAAACTGTATCTTAGATATAGCCTCAAGATCTCACCAAAAATAAACGAAAAGATATTAGAAAAAAGCGCCATCTATTGATTTAACGCTTCACTACAACGAAGTAGCCAATGTAAGGACAAAATAGCTCGTAACATGCAAAGAGAGTGGCGTCATCTAGGCTCACCGAATGATACTGCAAAACAATTCGAAGTATAGCCCGATTTTGCGTAGAACCATTTTTGTATGGGATTATGCATTACTAAAAAATTAAAAATAAGTTATTAACTAGCATTTTCAGACAAAGATATAGAGATGAGATAAGATAATATTTATTTGATAGACACAGTTAAACTAGATCTACTAGCTGTCTCTATTGTTCTGTTTGGGCAGTAATTCTAGCTAAAACTTAGTTTGTAGAAGTATAAAAGCTTAAAGTCATCAAGCCTCCGCAGCTTGTCGTCATGTTTGGTATAGCGTGCAGCGACAGTGCAATCGCCAATCGTTGATAATCCGTGGATACTGTATGAGCTGGCGCATGGCCAGGTAAGGACGTGTGTAGTTGTGCACGCAAATTACAAAACTGCAGCAGCGCAGACAAGTGTGCTTGGTATGCGACTATCGTTTGGCGATTTTATTTGTTATCTTACAGGAGCTACAAATTTGGCCAAATAAAAACAGCCAATGGATACGTAAATACTGATGAAAGTTTAGTGTGGAGCTGAATTATGTAATCGGCGTTTTTCCCATTGATATTTAATTTTATGGTATTTCGATTCAATGGTATAGCATAGTCAATATAAGATTCGGCGGCCTTATTTAAGTACCGTCTAATTTCCAATGACGTCAAAGAATTTTAGTACATATTACGTAGTACATATTTATTTTATGTACATAAAATATATTTTTTATTATCAATCCATTATTATCTATAGGTATGGCGGTTTTGGGATATTTATGGCGATTACGTTGAAAAATAGACGGGCAGGCAAAAATGGGCTAAAATATCGAGTTTGTTACTCAACTTTCTGATAATTACGGTAAATATGCGTCTTAAATTGGACGATGATACATTCAAGAAAAATAATCGTTTTACTTATACGTGTTAAGTTATGTTTGATAAGGTCAAATACTCAGACTATAGTTTTTATTTCATCCAGTGACCATTTTCAAGGAGTCAAAGTAGAGTACGAAGGGCGCGCATCGTCTTGTTGCTACGCATTGACGGCGGCTTCGAAAATGTACCAAACCCACAGCCATTAATTACGTATTTTATTAAATCCTGCAGTCTCCATCAATAAGGAAAGTGTTAATTCGGAAAAATGCAGTCGTGAAATTTTACTTAACCATGGCAGCCGATTACCCAAATAATTAAAAAAATCTTGTAAAGTTAAGTTATCACTTTCCATACCATTTATTTTTATTACATTGTATTGTGTGTCTAGCCGTATAAATTAAAGGAAAAATTTTCGCCTTCGGCAGCTTCTATCTTCAATCATGATTTATATGAGCGGCTTTCTGAAGGACGACAAAATATAATATTGCTCTCTAAAGATAATTGTTCAGCCCCTAAAGCCTAATTAATCCGAACCAATTAATTTTGTTTATAGAATATCCTGGATGTAATACGAAAGAGAGCGTGCAGAGTTTGCCTCATGTTATATTAATAGTGGTATAGATATTACGTGATTAGATTGCATATTCGTCTCTAGGTATTTTGTCCATTTGGCTATTTCGTGCGATAAAAACGGATAAATAATAGCTTATTTCAAAGATTTTATGAGATTTATTTTATTATTCAGTTTTTTAATTTCTATTCTTAGTTTTTATTTTTTTAACTTTAAATAAAGGTACAGCAAGACGGGACAGGGCTCAAGCTGCCGGTGGTTCCCTAACTACCGGCAGCTTCATGGAACTCCTAACAATGTGTACCGTGTCGAGGATCACTGCCTTTAGGATCTGACCCTTGACCCAACCGTCCAGCGAGAGTCTCTTAAGATGTTGGTCAAGACTCTTCGCTATAAGACCGATCACCGTGACGACTATCGGGACAATGATAGTTATTTTTGAAATGTTCTATAGGTGTCAAAACCCTTTTGAACAAATCTCAGTGAGTGTACAGTAAGTACAACCTTTCCCAGATGTTCTTATAGTTACAATACACCGTTGGCTAATAGCCAGCACAGTTACGAGCGCCAGCGGACATCCCCGGCAAAATTACAGCCTTACGTAAACATTTTTATCCTTCTACATGGCGTTTTCGCATGATATTTTAAAAAATGTCCCGAATGTTGAACACGTGTTACTATTCGGTTAGTGTTATGGAGACTTCAGCGTCGAAACTGCAATATTGGTCGGTTCAGTGGCCAAGATTTTCATTTTCTGTTTGGCATAGAATCCACGTTTACATGTGTGAACTTTCAGAATAGAATAAATCTAATATTTGAAGAAAACTAATCTTGGATTTTACTGTAAGTTTTTTCTTTATAATCTAACATTAATTTACCTAAACAACTGTTAATACAGTGTTCAAGGTATATAAATAGTTTATTTCCGCTAAAAAGTCGTTTCGGTTACAATAGTGATGAAGATTTAAATTAAAACTTAACTAACTTGACGACAATTTTAAAAATCTATCCGAAATATTATTTAGTATTTGAAACACAAATTCGACATAAACTTAAAATCTCAAATAAATTAAAACAAAAAATTAATTAAAATGTCCACTAGTTTTTATATCCTCTTCTCGCTCCAGTAACCTCTTGCCAACACGTGTTTCGCCTCTACACGCATCCTCAGGTCAATCAATTAACTGTTTCAAAGAGTTTTTAAGAATAGCGTTTATCCTTGAAAAAATGCAAATTTTATCGTGTTTGTTATTCCAAACACGGTTTGTAGTGAATAGTGCCGCGTCTAGCGGTGCATGGAATCAATTCCAGGACCGAAACGCAACAGAATATATATATCCGTCGTAAATATACGAACGAAGCGTTCGATTTGTTGGATAGTTCAGCCGAAGCATTTTCCAATTAGAGTTAGGTGTCTGCTATACTGTTTATAACAACTAGAAGCTACAAAGATCACGCTCTATACCTACTGACAATCAATTTGACACAAAGATAACTACGACATTGAAGAACAATAACAGCTTTCACCTTTAATTTTTTTTGAGAGTGACTGGATGTTTAACTACAACTCACCTGATGTTAACTGGCTCTCATGTGAGGTTGCCGGAACACACGCTTAGGTGATTGGTGGCAACTTGAGATGGTAGTTAGCCAGCCGAGTACTAGCCTAGTCTACCCGCCATGCTCTAAATCAAAAAAAGATCCCCAAGAAAAATTGTGCTGAGTTGTGTAACTCAGCACAATTTTCGGTCTTTTCGCTTCCGTCCTCCACTGGCTCCTACGTATATCGTCCATCACTCCACGGTTTTGGATGTTCTACACTACGTTTGCCAATTTACAGTCTCCACTCTAGAAGACTTCTACCCCAGTAGTTATCGCAAATAAAGTCACTCAGCGAGCTATGGAAAGAAAGAGCTATACTTGGAGTTTCTCTGACAGATTGTATGCGGAAGAAAGTAATTCGCCAGAGAACTAAATTAATAGACATAGTCCAGCGTATTAGCAAGCTGAAGTAGGCTGGACATATCTGTCGCAGAACGGAAGCTCAATTACACCAATCAGTACGATGATGATTTTATTCCAATCATGTGCTAAAAAGTTTTCATTTAAATACTCGTACAGCTAATTTACGACGTTTGTGGTCTTTAATCTAAAATTTGTCCGAATAAATAATGCAGACTGGCTCAGATCCAAGTTTGAATATCCGGCAACTGTTCGGAATATTGGTATCGCTTTATCATGGCATAGTGTATGCAGTCAAGTCACAAATTAAGCTGTGAGGAAGCCGGTGATTAATCTGAAGACACGCTTCATTGTAGACGAAATTGGAAACATGTTGTCTAGAGGCAAGAAGCGTTGAATTTCTTAAATAAGGTAAGAGCAGCTGTTGATATTTTGTTGTACATAACTTTTTTTTTATGTAAAAGTAATGAGATGAACGATACGCACTCCTGATGGTAAGAGAGAGCTTGAGCTGCCGGTGAAGGAAAACATCGTGAGAAAACCATAGCATGGTGATAGAATACTTTCTAGTACTCGGTTGGCTAGCTACCACCCTCAAGTTAAAAATCTGCCGCCAAGCATCTAACAGTGTGTTCTGGCAGCCTCACTTGAGAGCCAGTTCCTTTCCAGGCTAGGTGTGCTTTATCATCTTTGATCACACCGTCACTTAACACCAGGTGAGCTGTGGTCAAAAATCTAGCCTGTCAACCATAAAAAAAAACAGATAACACAATCTTTCCCATTACTATTGCAGTAAAACACAGAACTTTGAGTAGCGAAACAAAGTCCGAGGCCTCGCTGCTCAGGTGTTCATCAGTTTGAGACTTTCGATGGTTAGTCTCAACAGCCCAGTAATTTCGCTAGCTGCAGTACCCTTGTAATGTTTACACACTACGGCTTGGCGGCAGAATATCTAGTACTGTGGTGTACCTACCTAGACGACTTCCTGAAATCTACCACCAAGTAAACTCACGGGATTCTTCAAAGAGTCGAAGCGGAGTACAACAGACCCGTGCCTGTCGTTGTCTTGCTTCGTACTTGCACTTGTTTGATCTGAAAATTAATATTGTCACTTGAAGTTTTGGGTATCCATACAATAAACATGGACAGGACATGGACATGGACATTTCTTACTATTAGAACAGCGTTACGTTCGACTC
Organism: Biston betularia; assembly: GCA_905404145.2. Classification (NCBI taxonomy): domain Eukaryota; kingdom Metazoa; phylum Arthropoda; class Insecta; order Lepidoptera; family Geometridae; genus Biston; species Biston betularia. Next base: position 8,052,664 of record FR989877.1, read on the forward strand.
ATTACTTTAGCATGAAAAAGCAGAACAGTGAAGATCATCTTGTTTTTTCCACCCTGTTTTTAAGAACATATTACAATGCTTTCCTTTATAAATTTGTTAGATAGCAAATGGTCATGGTTCGTGAATGAGCCGAGTCCTTTGTTTTAGTGTAAATTGTTATACTTGTATAGGTACGCAGATGGCGTAGTTACCTACTTGTCCCATGTCTGGCGTGCGGCCAGACACAATGGACCTCCTTGCCCGTTCACCCGCGATTATTTCAACTAGATAAATTTAACGCTCCTTAAAATTTAAGGACGTGCAAAATACTCTTATATTTATTGTGAACAGATAAATACATTTAAGAGCATAGGCTGTGTTATGATGAAAGGAGTCGTTTTTCATAAGGATTTTTTTTCCAGATCCTCTTTAGCATTTCCGAGTATTGTGCCTATGGAAGGAGAATACCGTGGGAAAACCTACTTGACTGAGAGTTCCTGAAGGTGTGTGAACATTTAGCTAGCGTGACCTTACCCTTCGTACAATTAGAAAAGGCCAACGCCCAGTAGTGGGACTAAAGAAAATGATGTATTCCATACCAAAAGTTTGTTGACCTCTGAGCAAATATAAAGTGCAGCGGATTATTTTTCTGGGTTTGAGAGTTGTGACCATAGTAAAAGCTGTTTATAATTATGAGTACAGTTACTATGACCGCCTTTTAATGCTTAAAAATTAAGATTAAGAACTTAGAACTTGAGAATTTAACATAAATATACACGTTAATTATAAGAAGTATTACGTTAAGTATAATAAGATAATATAGGTTAAGTAGGTTATTATTGCACACACCGAAGATTGTTGTGGTATTGTAGTAGTTGTTGATCTATTATTTTTTTCCTTAACGGGCAAGTCTTGTGAAATAAGGCAATCGATGTGTTTTTGTCAATCTTTTTGTGACGTTATACATCATGTGGAAGTTTGAAATTAATGTATACTATAATACATATCCTGAATTATTATGCTTGGAGAAAAAATAGTTTCAAACGCTTTTCGTTTCTTGAAATTATGAAATAGAATATGGCCAAATTATTTTTAAACCGTAATCTTGATATCAAAAAAATTATAGGAAAGGCGCAATTTTATAGATGCTAACTTTGATGCAGATACATTTAAGGCTTAGACCTTTTATTGTACGTTTTGTTTATTCTATTAGCAGATAAGTACGGATAGTTTGATGAAAATTTCTGATAGTGCCTGCTGAAAACCTCTTTTCTGCGTTACGTCTGTTGCTGTTTTATTTTGGTAGGCGCTACAAACCATCTCTCTCTTCGAAGAATCAATCTCTCTGACGAATCTGACGTCACGAGGCACGTGTACCTATAGCATGTCGCGAGAGGCCGCAAGAGGTGGGCGCGCGGCGGCGGCGGTACCGAGCACCGCGCGCATGCTTCCCGGCCGTTTTGTATTTTGATTCTTCTAGTGTGCAACTAAATACCGACCGACCGCGCTCGGTCGTATTATTTTGTTGTCTTAGTTTGAGTAAATGATACGTTACCGCGATATTGACGCTTTTATGTAATTTAGTGGAGTGAATCAGTGATTAGTGCACAGACGCTTTTTTGTTTATTTTTTATTATTCATCTTGTGTACATAATATTATAAAAATGGGAAACAAGCAAGGACGGAAAAGAAAATGTCTGTGTTTGTTTGTTACCTCTACACGCTTCAGTAGTTTAATTATTATCTTTTTGTTTGTATTTATAATTAACTAGTGGCCCGTCCCGGCTTCGCACGGGTGGACATTTATTTTTTAATTAAATTCTAGTAATAAATATAGCCTCATAGTAATTACTCTAAACTACTTTTTTAAAATGGGTCCAGAAGTTTTTCATAATTCATACCTATTGCGTAAATGGGTATAAAATGGATAAATGGATATTAAAAAACTCAAAGAGCGCCATATTCTGCATTGCGCCGTGCAAAAATAATCATGTTCATGTACATGCAATACTAACGTAGATAAACAAAAAATGACAGAACCTTTACAATATTATATTCATCGATAATTCGATGATTATAACAATATTATTAGTGTAGACTAGCTAACCCATGTTAAATATATTGTAATGTATGTAGTAAGCCTTATCCGTGTGCGGTCCACCTTACTCTATGGAAAATGTTGAATCGTGTGGTCTATGGGAAGGCGTCGGTTCTGAACGGTGAATAAAGATGGTGCCCGATATTAAAACGGTTTTCATTTAATATCTCAAAAACCCATCGGCCCCATTGTTTTCTCCATCTACGCCCCACCCTATGCTGCCTACTTGCTACGTGCCCGCAGGCTACGCGATGCAACTAACTATTACTAAATACATTCGTGTTCTCTGTGACTTTCATCAAACGTCATACGAATACGAAGTCGTGATGAACATTTAATTTGTACGAAACACCGAAGGTAGATTTATTCGTTTCCAGAGCGAAAATTTCAATGTAATCATAAGTTCCCACGGTTGCTTTATGAAACTTGAAAATATAAAACACTTGACACTGTCAAATATTCAAAACGCGATGCCAAAACAAAAAAAAAAAACTTCTGTCATAATGTAACAGATAATCAATGTAAAATCCGCTTTCGGCAATAGGAATAAACATTCTGTCTCCTTCTTGCTCGTGGCTATAGTAATTTAACTCTCCTTATCTATTTTAGCGTGACGTCAATGTATTCAAATCTAACGTCAGACGTATGTACGTCTGTGTGAGTAGAAAATATCAATGTAGATGTTCAAGCAGAAGTTCCCACGGTCGAGGACTTGGCCCTTAACGGGCAAGTCTTGTGAAATAAGGCAATCGATGTGTTTTTGTCAATCTTTTTGTGACGTTATACATCATGTGGAAGTTTGAAATTAATGAATACTATAATACATATCCTGAATTATTATGCTTGGAGAAAAAATAGTTTCAAACGCTTTTCGTTTCTTGAAATTATGAAATAGAATATGGCCAAATTATTTTTAAACCGTAATCTTGATATCAAAAAAATTATAGGAAAGGCGCAATTTTATAGATGCTAACTTTGATGCAGATACATTTAAGGCTTAGACCTTTTATTGTACGTTTTGTTTATTCTATTAGCAGATAAGTACGGATAGTTTGATGAAAATTTCTGATAGTGCCTGCTGAAAACCTCTTTTCTGCGTTACGTCTGTTGCTGTTTTATTTTGGTAGGTGCTACAAACCATCTCTCTCTTCGAAGAATCAATCTCTCTGACGAATCTGACGTCACGAGGCACGTGTACCTATAGCATGTCGCGAGAGGCCGCAAGAGGTGGGCGCGCGGCGGCGGCGGTACCGAGCACCGCGCGCATGCTTCCCGGCCGTTTTGTATTTTGATTCTTCTAGTGTGCAACTAAATACCGACCGACCGCGCTCGGTCGTATTATTTTGTTGTCTTACCTCTTTAGTTTGAGTAAATGATACGTTACCACGATATTGACGCTTTTATGTAATTTAGTGGAGTGAATCAGTGATTAGTGCACAGACGCTTTTTTGTTTATTTTTTATTATTCATCTTGTGTACATAATATTATAAAAATGAGAAACAAGCAAAGACGGAAAAGAAAATGTCTGTGTTTGTTTGTTACCTCTACACGCTTCAGTAGTTTAATTATTATCTTTTTGTTTGTATTTATAATTAACTAGTGGCCCGTCCCGGCTTCGCACGGGTGGACATTTATTTTTTAATTAAATTCTAGTAATAAATATAGCCTCATAGTAATTACTCTAAACTACTTTTTTAAAATGGGTCCAGAAGTTTTTCATAATTCATACCTATTGCGTAAATGGGTATAAAATGGATAAATGGATATTAAAAAACTCAAAGAGCGCCATATTCTGCATTGCGCCGTGCAAAAATAATCATGTTCATGTAGGTACATGCAATACTAACGTAGATAAACAAAAAATGACAGAACCTTTACAATATTATATTCATCGATAATTCGATGATTATAACAATATTATTAGTGTAGACTAGCTAACCCATGTTAAATATATTGTAATGTATGTAGTAAGCCTTATCCGTGTGCGGTCCACCTTACTCTATGGAAAATGTTGAATCGTGTGGTCTATGGGAAGGCGTCGGTTCTGAACGGTGAATAAAGATGGTGCCCGATATTAAAACGGTTTTCATTTAATATCTCAAAAACCCATCGGCCCCATTGTTTTCTCCATCTACGCCCCACCCTATGCTGCCTACTTGCTACGCGATGCAACTAACTATTACTAAATACATTCGTGTTCTCTGTGACTTTCATCAAACGTCATACGAATACGAAGTCGTGATGAACATTTAATTTGTACGAAACACCGAAGGTAGATTTATTCGTTTCCAGAGCGAAAATTTCAATGTAATCATAAGTTCCCACGGTTGCTTTATGAAACTTGAAAATATAAAACACTTGACACTGTCAAATATTCAAAACGCGATGCCAAAACAAAAAAAAAAAACTTCTGTCATAATGTAACAGATAATCAATGTAAAATCCGCTTCCGGCAATAGGAATAAACATTCTGTCTCCTTCTTGCTCGTGGCTATAGTAATTTAACTCTCCTTATCTATTTTAGCGTGACGTCAATGTATTCAAATCTAACGTCAGACGTATGTACGTCTGTGTGAGTAGAAAATATCAATGTAGATGTTCAAGCAGAAGTTCCCACGGTCGAGGACTTGGCCCTTAAAAAAATGATAGGTACCTTTTCTTTGAAAGCTTTTAGTTTTATAGCCAAATTTTTTTTATATTTAATATTTTTTATAGTCTTTATTGGGTTTAGTTTTTTGATATTCTTTATGAAAACTAAAAAGAAATATATCAAATTTTGCGTAACACATTTGTATTATTTTTTTATAATCGCTTACCAATTTGTTTAAGTAAGTGGAAGAACCTCTTCCTAGGTCACCGAGAAATAAAATGAAAACCATTTCAAAATTCAATATTTCGAGGTCCCAATTGGATCACGGCTGTTACACGAGTGGATCCTTAATACGGCCGGTAACTGTCCCTGGACTTTTGCCAAACACCCGATAATTTACCATCGACGTGCCGCATGCAAATTTAAGCTCTAATCCTTATTTTTCATTGAAAATTCAGAACGGGGGCGCCCTTTCGTACCTGGATTAAGCCGTGTAAAACTTTGGATGATAGTAGGGGGTTAGGATTTGAATGAATTAAAGTTCAAATAACGCTGTCTGTGGTTGTACCTATGTAAGTAGTTTGTTGAATAGTACTTTGTATAATGATGAGCGAGGCCACATAGATAGATAGATAAACTATTAAATTTATTGTTAACACCAAAGATTGTTTATCTGTTTTTTTAATGTAAAAAAGTAATGTGCGAAAGATACGCTCTCCTAATGGTAAAAGATAACGTATGTCCATGCCCATTTCATCAACACACAGAACTTTGAGTTGCGAAACAAAGTCCGGGGCATCGCTGATTTGATTCATTATTCTCATAAGTAAAAGCCTATATTTTACAAACTTACTCTATTTAGACTTAGAAATGCGGCCTTTTATTCAAAGTAAAAAAAAAAATCGTTTGTATGGTTGTGTTTTTTTTTTCGGTAATGGATTTAGTTTTTATTGTAAATCAATATAGTAAAAGCTTACGTCACGAAATCACTTATAATCAATATAAATGAAACACGTAAAAAATTGAATTGGCCTTAATCACTTTATTAAAATTTTTATCTATAGGTACAATTTCATATAATCATCGTCAATCATTTTTTTCATCATTTATTTTCTTTTATTTTACCACATTAGTCTTCGTCCTCTCAAGTATCTTGGGTAGAAAGTCTACAAGATTTTATTCCTCGAGCCACAAATCAAGTAGAGTAATGATCAAAATTCCATTTTCACAGTTCGCTACATTTGGCGTCATCTCGCCACCTCGTACCATTCACTGAATTCCTGGAAGCGCAATTTCATTAGTCGCAAAGAGGTCGCCTCGCGAGACTCGGCTCGTTCATTAAAGTGATGTTATTTGCCCCTGGCTCCATGACTATTTGTAAAGAATCAGACACCTTTGAGATCAGTGGTTCGAGCAGACAGCGGACTCATATTTCTTAGCAGAGTTTTTAACACACATTATTTTTAGCTACCTATTTGTTTACATTTTGAGTAAGAGTGCAATTTTACATTACATGTCAAAATAAAGTTTTTCAGATTAATGTGTCGTATTTTTTTTATGTGACGGGGCGTTAATATGATTTTCGTTTTCAAAACTTACCTATTCGTAATAAACATTTATCGTGAAGATATGTTAAGTGATCTTTATTACTAGTAAAGTGCGAAGAAATATCTGCCAGATTACCTAAAAAAAAAAAGAAAATGTAAATTAATTACTTGAACTAAGTTTAAAAAGAGCTCAAGTTAAAAAAATCAGTCTCAAAGACGATATAAATAGTTACAGTCAGCCGCTAGCCATGCTAAAGTCATTGCGGTGTAGCGGCAAATTAGTTAGGAAGGTCTTCATTCATTAGTGCCAAGTTGTGTGGTTAACTTTAGCTCCACAAATCGGAAATGATTGTACAACGTATTTCAAACTTTAATCCATTGACTTAAGGTAGGTCATATCGTCCAGGGCATCAAGCTATTTATAGATAGGTATATTTTTGCATTTACAGTTCAATTACTCATAAGCAGGTTCATAAAATCAGATTTAGCGGTATTATAATTGTATTTAAAACCAAAAATGTTTGTGTAAAGCGTGTGTCATCAGTTTTTTGATCAGATTCGTTTCGGAAAGTGAGTTTCAAATCTATCTGGCTTAATTCTCCCATGTCTATTCTTCTATAGGATAGCTAGACAGCAACTCAAAAAAGCAATATTGTTTCATGGTTTACGTTCTAAAAACTAGAACGAAACAACTTAATTCCACTTTCATTGTGCAGACTGCTAAATAGTGGAATACCTGAGTGGGCGGTCCTCGACGGATGCAATCTGTGTGTTTTCAAGTCGAGTGTGAAACGGTATATGCATAAGTACTCCATCTTAGATCGCATCATCAGCTTACATCAGGTGATATAGCGGTCAAACGCATGCCTATTTAGTATTAAAATATTTTTTTTCTAGAAGTCACACTGGAATACAATTTTACTATCACTGTGACATTACACGGTTTCAATAGGTACAATCACACAGATATAAATCTGTGGGTACAATAGTACATTGAATTTCCTATCGTAATATCTCATTATTAAAAGCAGGTGGTAAGTAATAAAATACCGCTTGAAGCACGTCCGCATACCTTTTAAACAGAGCTCTAATTAATTTTCAATAAGATTCCAATAAAAGAACGGTGGTATTTCCCATAAGAGCGACCGGTTGAATTTATTAGGTATGCCAGCCTATACGTTTAGACGCAATACTAACAGTAGCAGAAATAGTTACGCGGACGCTTTCATTTATAGTCGTGCATATCGTGCAAATATAATTGTACAATGAAAACCAATTAAAAAAATGGTATTCATGTAGATATCAATTGTTATGACTGTGTTCTTTGGTTCATCGTGCATATGGTACAAGACTTGATATATGGCGTTACCTCCATAGTGGTAATTTCTATTTATTCTTTTCTTTCTTTTGTATTGTTTTATAATAAATAGACTTGCGTTTGCTTCAAGTGAGGCTGCCGAAACACACTGTTACAGACTTTCAACTTGAGAGTGGTAGCCAGCAGAGTACGAGAAAGTACCCTACCTATAGTATAGTTCTTTTACGATGTTTTCCTTCACCGGCAGTTCAAGTTGTTGGGGGTTGAACCCACACCCTTCGGCGTGTGATTAGACAGAGCTACCCACTGCAACAAAATGTAGTCTACGATAGGGCACGCGTGCCTAGAACAGATTCACTCTTGACTCTCTCTCTCTTGAAGACAATCAGTCAACAACAAGAGTAATATCAACCGGGAAACACACATTCGCGCTCAAATCTTACTGTTTAAAGGTCGTCAGATGAAAGTAGAATGAAACAGTTTTTGAGGTTTTAAAACGTGGCGTTTATTTGAACTCTTCTGGTGATGTTAAACCTAAAACACAGAATACATAACCTGAAGGTTAATTTCTACAAATTTACCCATGACGCGGACGATAGAGAGCTACGTAAATTATAAAAATGATGCGACGTAATTTATGAATGGCACCGTAGGTGTGCGTGGAAACAGTTTGCTATCCCATACTGGATATTTAATGCTCTGTGAATTGGACCCGGATGCCGGGAGAGACGGCGTCGTCTATTTGCAAAGGAGCGTTATAAATTAGGAACTAAAATACAAATGTCTAGCCGAAGATATACGGATATGAGAGCGCTATTATCTTTTCATGAGATTGTTACATAAAACTCGTTCTCAGTGTTTTGTCCAAATAATATATTCTTATTCCCAAGCTGCGGCAATAAGGAAATCTTATTCTACAGTTGTATATACGTACTTTTTCTTTTGAATGTAGCCTGAAGGCATTTTATTAGGCGTTTTTCAAAAGACCAGCAGCGCAAACGTCACGTATTTATTTCTTTATGTTACATTAATTGCTAAATAATGTTGTGTATCGTGATATACCGCCCATACTCTTTAGACAATCCGTCGTCAATTGTACATCAGTGGTATTGTTTCTTCTAATCGATATAATCATAATTATAATAAGAGACTCTCGCTAGACGGTAGGGTCAAGGGTCAGCTTCAAAAGGCAGTGATCCTTGACCCGGCGCGCATTGTGAGGAGGTTCCTCACTCTGCAGCCCTAATCACCGGCAGCTTGAGCCCTGCCCCGCTACCGGCGGCACCCTAGTTTGTAAGTTTTTTATATTATTTATGTTTTATATGTATTAATGTAAAAAAAAATGATAATAAGAACCCAAATAAATACCAATGAATTATAATAATAATTAATCAAACAATCATATTATAATACACTAGCAGACGCCTCGCGGTTTCATCCACGTAGTTCCCGTTCCCTTCGTGCACGAGCGATGCGCACTTGGCTGGTTTTTTGGTAATAGCTGCCAATTACTTCTATTTGGTCGGATTTACCGATACACTTATTATTTCTGCATTATCCAAATCAATTGTAATTATCTTCCTGTGTGGCAAACAATGCACAGGATAACACGGAAGGTTTAATCGAAATGTATTTAGGAAACAAATCCACGAACGTTCCGTAATCAATTCCAACTTTGGTCATCCAAGCAGTAGATATTAATGAGGATATAATTACAAATGGTAACGAGCGTCATCTGTTCATATAATAAACAGAACGCAGAGGGTTGTATGGGTCAACGCATTTCTAATCAAGTCGCTTTACTAACGTGTGTTGAATAACAAGATACGGGGTGAAGGAGGGTTACCCAACCTCGAGAAGGAATGGATGGAGTCCCCCAAGGCTTTAATCATGGTGTTATCTTTTTATTTTATGGTTGGCAAACAAGCAAAGGACGTCTGATGGAAAGCGGTCTTCTCCCCATATAGGCACCCATTCAATATAATATCTGTGACACAATGTTGGGGTTATTCTGATTACTAGCTAAGATGATATTGGTACAATTTTGAAGCTAATCTTTGAAACGCGGTACATCTACAAATTATGTTAATGTTACATATAAAAACTTTAGCTTAGGTTGCCTGGAAAATATCACTTTTAACGATAAGGACGCCAGTTGTGATATTACACATGCATACTTTGGTGTGAGCAATTGAGTTGGTGGTTGATTGAGTATGTCTGCTTCGAAAGCTGAAGGGCGTGGGTTCGATTCCTACTCAGGACTAACATTTGTGTGACTAACATTGATGTTTATTCTGTGTCTGGGTGTACTGTATGTATTATAAGTATGTATTTACAAAAAAAAAGTATTTGAGTATTCTGTCAGCTATCTGGTTCCCATAGTATAAGCTTTGCTTAGTTTGGGGCTAGATGGCGCTGTGTTAAATGTCCTCCGATATTTATTATTAAAAAGCAGTAGTGAAACTCAACTATGCCAGGGCAAATGTTTCCAGTATCCTAATGTTAAAATAAACTTCCTATAACTTTTACTATGGGAAATATCATGATGTTATTGTTTACAAATGTTTTCGCAGTTTGTTGTTGTTGCTAACTGTACCTACTGTTATTATTGTGTAAGGAAAGTTAAAAACAATTTTACTACTAATCGATAATACAGATTAGTTCTAGTTTAGTAGTTTACTTGATCATTAAAGTATATACTTACGTATTTAGTATATGTTGCTGTCAATGTCATTTCCTTTTATTTTGGTCTTTTCTTTTGCGAAATTCAATAACTGTTTTTGTTCTATTTTCATGGTTTTTTTTATGTAAATGTTAGTCGCATTATCGCATAGTAGTTTCTTGCTGTGTAAAATGTACAATAAGACAAATATTTGCATGCCGAAGGCGGGATATGGTGTACCATGATTATACTCCTGTACTTTACCCATATACGCAAATAAATATTATGAATTATTATTTGTTTTAGAAATGAAGAGATAGCGTTTTCTAACCATCAAATACAAATACAAATACAAATACTTTATTGATAACACCAATGTTACAAGTCACTTCAAAGTTTTAAAGATGTCATTAAATGGGTTTTAAAACACTGATTACATGTCAAAATAAGGTATGTCAATATCCAAACATGTCAGTATAGAAAAATATTGTCAATATAAAATATGTCAATATAAAAATATGTCAATACCAAAACAATATTGTCAATATATTAAAATGGCATGACAAAAAAATCATAATTACTTACTAGTAATTCAATAATCTTTAAGTTTGAAATACTCGTCATCTCTCACAGAATACTAGAAAAGTTAGAAATATAACGTTGAAATAGAGATATATTGTTGCCTAGAAAACGCCTTAGGCCCTTAATTTTTTTTACTTGTCTTACACGTACAACAAAAAAAGCTATAATGTTTTCAGGGTTCATGTATGTATGTGAGTTTCTTTATTCCACCATAACTTTTAAATTCTTGAACAAATTTGGCTGACAATTTTTTTAACACAATAGTGTTTTTTGTTTTATTCAGTAATCATTCATGTTCTTATGTTTGGTGAGCTGTTTGTTTACAGTTCAACTAAATTTACGGAACGGTGTGGTCGAAGATGGCAAGGGGTCATTCATAAATTCCGTCACATGGTAAAAAGAGGAGGGACAGGGCCAACAAAGTGTGACATCATGCGAAGGGGGGGGTCAAGCCTAGGCTTTGTGACGTGACAATTTTGACATTGCTATATTCACTTAATTATAATATAATTTTGAAAATAAGTGTTGGTACACAGATATGTGGAAATGTTACCATAATTTTACTTACTTGTGAAAAAGACGGGGTAGGATTCTGAAAGTCTCGAAATTTGTATGACGTAATGCATAACCTCTAAACTCACTTAGCCTGGAATGGGAACTGGCTTACAAGTGAGGCTGACACAACACACCGTCAGGTGCAACGTGGCAGATTGTAGTTAGTTACCTAAATTTAGTAATATTATTATATTCAGGAGCTTCACTGATAAACGCTCGGCCACTTGAAGGTAAAGTCGAATAAAATGGCCATGGCCACTTTTAAAGTAATACAGGCCCATTTCAGTATACGTAAAAGTGGTGAACCCACTTTTATGCTACTCACGCGCCGTTTTGACATCAAGTCACGTAGGTTGAAGGGGTGAGGTCGAAAATTCGGCGAATTTCTCTAATGGCTGTCATCGTAGCTACCACCTGCCTGATAGCTTCAGTAAAAAAACGGAGATCGTCACGATTTCAAGAGTCTTCTAGTTTTGTAGTCATACGAAATCGAGTAACAATGATGCTCATATTTAAATCTGAAAACAAAAGGAAGAGGATTTTAGGTTCACTGTTGTACTTTTTTTTTCTTTTTTTTTATGGTTGATAGGCTAGGTGTTTGACCACAGCTCACCTGATGTTAAGTGACGATGTGGTCGAAGATAAATGTGTCTACTAATAACTTAGTCTATAATAATATATATAAAAATCAAATGGTAAACGTTGGTAAACGCATAGATATACCGATGTGGTGTTTTTTTAATGTTTGTGATAGTTTGAATAAGGTAATTCATTAGATATTATAACGACTATAAGACGAGTGTAACCGCCCCGATTACGAGCTACCGAGCATTCAGCTAGCATCTATTATTTTTTAAATATATAAAAACAAAACAAAATCTAAACTAAAACGGGAAAGACAACAAGAAGAGGGACATATGGGCAGAATGCGTGGCATTGTTACGCTGGATGACAAAGCTGTTTGAGAATATTCGTGAATCGATTTTGATTTTTTCTCTTTCATAATATCAAATGAATCTCTTGAAAGGGATTTTTAAAACATAATTAAGGTTGGTTCAGTAGCTTTTAAGCTTTTCTGATTTGGACGCATGTGATGTCTATCGATTAGTAATTATGGTCCGATAGACATGGGCTACATTTTATTTTTGTTGTTTCTTTTCGTTTTTAAGGTAGATAATCTAGTTGACTACCACTAGGCTTAATGTAAAGTGACGGCGTAGTCGAATATGGTAAACACACCTAGCCTGGAATGGAACTGGCTCTCAGGTGAGGCTGGAACGCACTGTTAAGAGATTGGCGATAGATTTTCAACTTGATAGGTAGCCAATTGAGAACTAGAAAATACCCTACCACCATGCTGTGGTTTCCTCACGATGTTTTTTTCACCGGCTGCTCAAGTTTATTATTCTTGTTTGAACCCACGACATTTTTGCGTCTGTACCAATCGCGCTAACCACTGAGCTATCATCGCATCGCTATTATTTCCGTAGTTTATTTCTAGTTCTTTAAATGCAACCCTACATGTATAGAACTACACATACATGTGATAAAAACTCGCATCGGCTCGTTCCATCGCCTTAACATTTGAAGGTAGGCATATAAAGAGTCAATATCGGCAACCCAGGAATAAATGGAACATAATGAAAATATATTACTGAACCTGCCCTCGTAAACGACTGTGACTCGACTGTTATTCAAATAAACATTACTCAGATCGAATGTCGTCACGAAGTTACAGATATCGTAAAAAAATATAGCTGTGCAAGTGTGCATATACGAACTTACCCACATTTACCTCAATACGTGCCCAGCTGACTTGCAAGGGCAAACGGTGGAGTAAAGGGTTATCGCGGGCAAATCTAGACCATATTTACTGCGATGATTTATATGATAGACTATTTGCATGCATAGGTAATGAGTACCTTTTACCATTTCAATTTGAGATATTGCGACGAAGACTTTGAAAAAGTTAGACTATTAAAGCCGTAGTTGATTAGATTGGAACATTTTGGGACGACGTACCCGTCGTATACTGACGTAGATCTAGGTAGGTACCACCGCAGTATCAGATATTATGCTGCCAAACAGTAGTGTGTAAACATTACTGTTGCCACCGACAGCCCTGTTGGTTCATTGGTAGTATGTCTACTTAGAGAGCTGAAGGGCGTGGGTTCGATTCCTACTCAGGACTAACATTTGTGTGACTAATATCAATGTTTGTTCCGTGTCTGGGTGTACTGTATGTATTATAATTATGTATTTATCAAAAAAAAAGTATGTAAGTATTCTGTCAGCTGTCTGGTTCCCATAGTACAAGCTTTGCTTAGTTTGGGGCTAGATGGCGCTGTGTTAAAATGTCCTTTAATATTTATTTACTATGTTTTTTTTTATTACATATATGCTTGCGTTTGACCGCTAACTCGCCTGACGTTAAGCGAAGATGCGGTCTACGGTGGAGCACGCTCGCCTAGAAGAAACCGATTCACTCGCGACATGAAGGCACCCAGATTGTATCTATCAGGGAACGCTCACTCGGGCAACAAATTCCATTGTTTAGCGGTTCGTACAATGAAGGTAGACTCGAACCGTTTAGCGTTTTTGGAATATCGACCATGAAGCGGTGTCGCTTCTCGGTGTGTTCCGATTTGCAGCTAGCAATAATAATAATCGAATATCTCAAAATATTGAACGCCAAAACAGCGTTGATTAGGACTTTATTTTGTTACTCAAAGTTCTGTGTATCGCAGCATTGGTCATGGATAGGCGTTATCTCTTACCATTAGGAGAGCGTCTCGTTCGTCTTATTAGTATTACATACCAAAAAGTTTTGTTTAATATTTATATTTATTAGTTCGTCCATATCACTTCAACTGCATAGTGGGTAATAACTGATAGAAAAATATGGTACAACTTTAACGATCCGTAAAAAATGTGTGATGACACCGTGGTCGTACAATTTTCACTCGAACTACAAATTCATCAAGATAATTGTAATATCAAGCGAAATTATTAGGACTATTAGGAGTCTTCGTCCATTTTCTGTGCAACTGTACATCTATACCATTTTTTTAATCTGTGAGTATAATCAACAGAAGTTCGGGAGATCCACGTGATGATGGATCACGATGAGGTTCGACATCGATGATCGATTAGGGGCTATTTCTGAATCGTACGAATGAGTTTTCGCTCAAGAATATGGCCGAGATTGAACGATTTCGTACGGAAAGGCTTACATATTTGTAAGCGAAAATTCAGACGTATGATTAAAAAATAGAGCCCCAGGAACGACTTTACACTTACTATATTACAACGTTCATAATTGTTCCGGTTTAGGTAAATTATGTGGGTAGGCAGGAATTATCTATAGGTATAGATAGATAGAAACTCTAACTCTCTAGAAAATATAAAAAAGTACATAAAACAAAATAATCTTATGAGCTAGTGCCACAAGTGGCGGCCTTATTGCTAAGAGCGATCTCTTTCAGGCAACCGAGAATGGAAAACACGATATAGATTAAGAACACACGAGAGATGTTGTAAAACCATTAAGTTATAATTAAGTTACATTTACGCACGATGTTACAGTGTTGTTGCAAAATGTTACTAAAATAAAAGTTACTTGTAAACAAGTACATATTATACGTAAATTCTTTTTCGATCAAACAAACAGAAGTTGCCGTTCGTCGAATATTGAATCGCAAGCGTTTCAATTTCAGGGCGCCCAAGGGTATCCGATAGGACAAGACAGTTCTATTTCGAACATAACAATGCCATTATATGCATTGTGAAATTACCAATAGACTATTAAAAGCGATTGTTTGTTCTATATGTTTATAACAAAAACTGTCAGCTATGTATAAAGCCTTCGGCGACACAATAATTCTGCCACTAGGGCTGATCACTGGGTTTCTACAAACTTACTTACCTATGAAAACTATGATAGGACGTGTCGTAGTCAGAGCAATATAGCAAGTGCATAAAGTATATATGGATTGGTTGCCACAGGCAGGAAAAAGAAGGCACTCCGCTTATTTCTATCAGCTCGTTTTTAAAGCGACGAGACAAATGAGATTCTTTCCTGATATTAGAAGTAACAACTGCCGAAAACTATGACAGTGTACCCACAAATTTTGGCAATAACACAAATTCCAAGGCTGCTTTGGCCCTCATTACTGTGAACCATTCGATTGTTAGTCTCAATAGCCCTGTACACACAAAATAAAAAAAGGAAATAATGTACTTAAAAAAAAATGTATTACTGTTTCAATCTATTAATAATATCTGGTCCCCATTGTACAAACTTGGTTAGTTTGCCTTTGATGGCTCTGTGTGAAATGTCTTCCATTATTCATTAATTAAAGTTGGAAGAAATAATTAGCTCTTGACCTTGAACGTTCTTCACAACAAAATTAATTTAACCATATAGCATTGACCTCCCAAATGTCATGAGACATTTTGTTAAAGCGGAGACCGTTGGCCAGTGAGACATATGAGACGAAATGTACTGCATTAATACCACACATGTGTCTAATTAGCACTGGTTCGAGGGATAGAGTCAAGAGAGCGAAGTTTTTATATTGTCTGGGATTTTGCTAAACATAATGTATAATCTTATTAGGTCCTGAAATTGGCTAGTTTAATCACGCTAATAATAGAAACCTAACAGTTTTACAAGTGTGAGTGCTTCAAAGAATAGCTAATACAAGTGGCGACGTATGTTCAATGTTCGAAGTGCATTGATCGATTAAATGGTCCATCGATATCTGATTGTCGAATCGATTTAACTCCGATCCCCGATTTTATCGATTTTGCCTGTATAAGTAAATTTTTTTGATTGTGACTTGAAGAACTTGATTTAATTTATTTGGATAAGTTTTATAATTATTTGCTGACACCAACTTACTTATGTGGTAATTATTTTAACACATAAGTAAGACTTTTTTTTCTAATATTCAGACCCTGCGCTCAGTTTGGGGAATATGTGAAATTACATCATTTATCTACCGGCAAACAAATTTTTCATGATTTGTTTTATGTTTTTATTTTTATAAGCGACATACGATACGGCCAGTTTTCGGATGGGTGACCGAGTGGCATTTTCAACTTGAATGACAGTTTAGGACGATATTGGACGATACTGGTTGTTTCACTTTGAAACAACCAGTATCGTTTAAGACTGGCTATTTAGCCTACAGGTACGAAGTTACTTTTAGTGGACGTTAGTTACGTTTCTTACACAACGTAATGGCTGAATGAGTTGAATGACGATTGGGGTTGGAGATACTTGTTTATAAGCTACTCACAAACGGAACTTTTAAGTAATGACAAACATTCAACGGTACTGTCCATGTTTTGCTAAACCACGTGATACTGCTAAAATATACCTACTAAAAACGGTCCAAATGATTTGCATAAAATGCAAATAATTTTTATTTATTTCTTTGGAAAACAAAAATGATTAATACCCATAAAAACAATGATACATTTCATCCTAAACGATAAAACTGCCAAGTCAATTATTACGTCTTCCTTCCATAAACTGATAAAGGAAGAGTATGAATCGGCCGGATGACGAGGCACCGCTGAAGACAAATGGGCTGCATTACTCGCCAGAGATAAACGCGCCGCTTTCGACGTACGTATCCGATAGCGTCCAAGATGTATGGCACAAGTGATGTAAAAGGCTCTGAAGATATGGCTAGAGGAGAAAAAATAGCCATTCAGAAATACTTAGCAATACTTAGCGCTAATCAAAGTGAGTTTAACAAATATGTCAAGAAATCAATGTTATGATTGCATTTAGACTTTTTTCTTTGTTTTTGGTATCGCACTAAGTTCATTTTTCCATTGTTAAGTATTTAGATATTTTCAAGGATGTGATGAAAAATCAACTGAATTGATTTTATATATAGTTGATATTCAAACTCTCGCAAGGTAAGTTATGGCTAAGTGTAAACTTAACTACTTCAGAAGCGGGGAAGAGACATAGAACACTTATATTCAGAAGTTACACATTTATTTTATTAATTTTACAACGATACATGAAATCATAAAAAAGCTAAAAGCTCAATTAGCTATTTATGATTTCATGTATCGTTTAGTCATATTGAAATTAAACCGCAAATCAACAAAGATGGATTCCTACTGAGGCGCAAATGGCCACCGCCGGCTAGGTCTTCGGCTAGAGCAAAAGTGACCCACGCCCCGGTCGCGCCTCGCTTATAACGGCACCGAACTGACGTTGCTTCCTTTGCGGAGATCGCATTCCAGGCCACTCATTACTCACTTCACGCTGTTAACGTTAGTGTTGCCAACATAAGTCAGTATGCTAATAGACTATTTTATAAATAAATATTAGAAAAAAATAAAAGTTAAACAAAATAAGAATGTGGTAATGGTTTTCCGCCAAAAACTCCTAGGCATAAATTCCATCGGTTCCATCGGTTTAAATACTTGCTAAAAATGTATTTCATTGGCTAGGATTTTTTGAATTAATATTAAATAGAGTATTTTTGATAATAGGTAGGTACATATAATAATACTTTATCGACAAAAAATTGTATGAGATTTGTACAGCTTTGTATGCTATCGAGGACTCGATGCCTTTACGATACAAATTCGATAAATTTTCGTGATCGAGGCTCAGATGTTATTTGACGGTGTGGTCGAAGACATTAAAGCACACTTAGACTGGAATGGAACTGACTCTCAAGTGAGGCTGCCGGAATACACGTTTCTTTGCATGCACAGTAAAAATATAACAAAAAATATTAATATTTTCGGACTCGTATGTAAATGTAACATAGGAGTACTTCGGCCATAAAATGTTTAATTTATTGAATTCACGAAGTTACAAAGTTACAGGGAATATAAGTTGGGAACGTCTGGGTTTCGCGGTATTTTAACGATAAAATATTTTCTCTGAAACTTTTATGAAGCCTGTATTTTTGGAACATGTTAACAAATATAAACAAAAATATAGACATATAAATATAATGAGTTTTCTGTAGAGTCACCGATATAGAAATGTTAAAGTAAATAAAAAAATAATAACTTTTGGAAGATATTTGAAAGAAAGAAAGAAAATGATTTTATTTTGTAACAAATACAAGCACAAAAACAAACAGAGATAAACAGTTACAAAATAAGGGCTCACCTCAGCATTATACTGGTTATATTAAGCGGTATGACCAGCGCTGGTCTTTCGGTGAGCCTTTGTAGTTTAACACCAAAAAAACACTAATTACACATGTCGACTTATAAAACATACAGCGCCATCTAGCCCCAAACTATTCTATGGTAATCCGAGTCAACCCAAAAACAGCTAAATCGTCATCTGGCGCTTCATTCATATATCGTATAAATCCAAGATTCATCATCTGTACTAATTTAGTAACGAAGAGCCTGCTTCGAATTCAGCAATCATGTCATGACACCATTCCAGGCGGGCCTGCTTCTGATAACATAATCGGTGAGAATGTGAGGCTCCCAGCGAAATACTATTCTCCTCACGCGAAGATGCTTATATGTAGAATCTTGTGAACGCTTTCCGATCCAATCTGTAGTATAATAATATACAGAATCACTTCATCTGTAATCCGTCTATTCTCTTAAATTAAAATTTTCCCTGCTAACACGTTTCCTTCCATTCCTTTCGTAACAGCCGTCAAAGGGCGACCACATCTTTCATGTCGACCGCGCTTAAATTCGTTATACCAGCGGCAGACGGTTGCCTTAGAAGGGCCTTCATCCATAAATGCCATTTGAGTCTATCGTACGATTCGTCCGGTTTTACTTAGGCGACATTTGAAATAGCAATAAATTATCACGCGAAAATGTTCCCAACACGGATCCAATTTTCAATAAAATAATAGTAATATAAACTCTTCATTGTTGTTCACACCAATTACAAAACAAAGTATACAACAATTGAAATATTTAACACTAGTGGAACAATAAAACGAGGTAATGTATGTATTTATGCTCATAAAAAAAAATTGGAGGGAGATTTTAAAATTGGAATGTTCATAAAATCATGTTTTGTAAATTGCTGGTCTCATCCATGAAAACTTTTTTGCGCGCTAAACTTTCTGAGTGGCCTGTAATAATAGCCAATTAAAACGGTTGACAAAATGTTTGAAACAGCTGCTTTTTCCCCTATGGCGGGTAGAAGTGTAAACATAACTTATAATAGCTCTCAGTGTTTTTTATACTTTTTAAATATTTCTGGGGACTTACCAGTCATATATTATGTATATTAAAGTACTATAGTGGACATACTACCTCTGCCAATATTTTCCTGGAGCACTGAAGGAACTACTTGCAGCTCAATCACTTTGCATCACTAACATAACCTCTAAAATGAACACTCAACAACAATCATTTTTGGAGATGATGGATGCCCTCAACAAACGTATGGCGCAATTCGAGGGTGAGCTGCAGAGAACTTCTCCACCTGGTGATTCAATCAGTGGCCTGGCAGCGGACTTTGCTGCCTTTAAATCCTTTACTGTGCAAATACTGCGCCAGTTCCAGTCACAGTTGGGGCTACTGGCGCAGACTGTGGACAACCTAGAGATGGATAGTCGCCGAAAAATCCTGCTCCTTCATGGTGTGCCAGAGGACAAACAGGAGGACACTGCAGCACTGGTAGTTGACATAGCCACTGGCCACCTTAACATGAAAACTTTCACACAGACATCGATTAACAGGTGTCAACGTATGGGCCGTCCCGGAGGCGATAAACCTCGACCCATATTGGTAAAGTTCTGCGATCTCGATGTAAGGCGTAAGTTGTGGTCATCGAAAACTTCTTTGAAGGGTACTGACATCACTCTTTCGGAGTTTCTTACGAAAAACAGGCACCAAGTTTTCATAGCAGCAAGGCAGCGCTTTGGCATAAAGAACAGCTGGACTCGCGATGGTTATATACATGTTCTGGATGCAAACGGGAAACGCCACCGCATTAGTAACTTTAGTGAACTGGAAGTGATTACGCCTGAGAAAAATTTACCGAAGCCACCGCCGCATAATGCTCCTAAAAAGAATGTGGAAACGGGTGCTACAGCTAGACCTAGGCGCGGAGCGGCACCGTTGCAGAAGTGAATCATAATTTTTGTTTTTGTGCGATATAGGTAGGCTTTGTATTACTTGTCGCATTAAGTATTATTATTTTTTATTTTTGGTTGTACATGTACCTACGTTTTCTACGTTTTCGGTTTCTGTATCTTATCACAGTTCTACCTTACAACGTAACTTACTTAATTTTATCTAAAATTTACTTCTTTAACCCTACATTGAATGTATTTGTACTTTTAGTTTTGACGTTTCTTCTTTTGTCATGTCTGGTATGTCACAATTGTCACAGTCAATGGTCTTGTCTTTTATTTTTTCTTTTTTGGCACATGTATTTTTTATTTGTCCAATCATTGACCTTTTATTACTAGAATTATTCTTTTTAATCGATTTTGGTATAATTATATAACTGTTTTTTTTGTTTTTGAAATTTTTAAATTGTTCATTGTACTGTGATACCTTCATTTTTCTTTTTTTTTTCTTTTTATATTTTTGTCTCATTTCGTTAGTTGCGTGTACATGAGAAATGTGAATTTGTCTTCTGGTCTACCTATAATTATGTAATTATTTTGTTTATTTATTTATTTTTTACTATTGGCAGTTTAGTATGTTTAAGGACTCATATTAACTTAGTTTTGATCTTATTTATTATTCTTTTTACGTTTTTTATATTATTTGTTTATATATTTTTATTTAAGTACTGTTATTTATTCCGACATTAAGCGATGTTTAACGTATTCGATAACAGTGATGACTCGGATTGTGATAACTATTTGTCTTTGCCTTCCAACTCTTCATGTAGTAGTAGTAACGATAGTTTTGTTAGCATGCCTTCGCTCTCTGACACGCTTGCAGCACAGTTTTCCGATATTCCAAATAACTTAAATGTGGTCCACATAAACGCACAAAGTATTCCTAGTCATTTTAATGACATGCTGGTATCATTTAGTGAAAATGATATTCACGCAATAATCATATCTGAAACTTGGTTAAAACCTAGTTTACCATCTGTGGCTTATACCATTCCAGGGTTTCACCTTATTCGTAATGATCGTACTCACAGTCGTGGTGGCGGAGTTGCTATATACCTTAGATCTCACATTCCTTTTACTATAATCAGCACCTCTGCCCAACCTCCTCCCTCTGATGCTGGTGAACACCTGTTTGTGGAAATTATTTTGTCTCATACTAAAATTTTACTTGGTGCTTATTATTGCCACTCTTTAAACGTAAATTACTTTTCATCTTTTCAAAATCTCTTAGAAAATTTTATCCCTCTATACAAGCATTCTATTATTATGGGCGATTTTAATACATGTCTTATGAAAAAAGATCACCGTACTTCCTCTCTTCAATCTATTATTAAATCTTGCAATATGCAAATACTTCCTCTTAATGCTACACATCACTTTCCTAATTGCAATCCATCACTGCTAGATTTAATTATGGTATCTTCCTCTCAGCACGTTGTGAAGCACGGGCAATGTCCAGCTGGCTTTTCTTATCACGATTTGATATTTATGTCTTATAAAGTTCGCCCCCCTAAAGCTAAACCCAAAGTTATTCTTCAGCGAAATTTTAGTAAAATGGACAAAGAAACTTTTATGGCCGACGCTTGCGGTATTGATTGGACGCCAGTTTTTGATGCAGAGTCAGTGAATGATAAAGTAATTATCTTCAACTCAATTTTATTACAGTTGTACGATAAGCATGCCCCCTTACGTCCAATGAAAATTAAGCACCTTCCAGCTCCTTGGCTCACAAATGATATCAAGCAACTGATGCATAGAAGGGACGTAGCTAAATACAGATTCAAACGTCGTCCTTCCGATTATTCTAAAGCGGCCTACGTTAATGCCCGAAATCGATGTAATACAGCCTGTAGGGATGCTCTTCGCCGTCATGTCCATGAATCTGTTGATAAAGAGGATTCCGCTCAAGTTTGGAAATTTTTGAGGTCTATTGGGATTGGCAAGTCACGTGTAGATTCCATCCCGATTGACCTAAACATAGATGTGCTTAACCATCACTTCTCTTCATCTTCGAACATTAATACTCTTTCAAAAAGCTCAACTTTACTCTCTCTTTCTAATTTGCCAATTCCTGACTTTTCTCCTTTCAATTTTGACCCAGTGTCAACAGGTGATGTTAAAAAATGCGTATTGTCTATAACATCTAATGCTGTGGGTAATGATGGCATTAGTCGTAACATGCTGGTCCCAATTCTTGACTTTGTCCTTCCTGTACTGTGTGATATTTTTAATAATTCTGTGTCTTCAGGAGTTTTTTCTGTGCCTTGGAAAGATGCCCAAATTATTCCTTTGCCCAAAAAACCTAACCCAAAGTCCTTCTCTGAATTTCGTCCTATCTCTATTTTACCTTTCCTATCTAAAGTCTTGGAACGTCTTGTTCACACTCAGTTTTGTAGATACCTTTCCTGTCACAACCTCATCAACCCTTTCCAATCTGGCTTCCGCCCTGGTCATAGCACTGTTAGCGCTCTTGTTAGGATTACTGATGACATTCGTTTGGCTATGGAGAATCGTAATCTTACTGTACTTGCTCTATTAGATTTCAGCAATGCGTTTAATACAGTTGATTACGACATTCTACTTGCTCTATTGCGCTCTTCTAACGTTTCTCCTTTGGCAGTAGAGTGGTTTAGCAGTTATCTCCATGGTCGCAGGCAGCGGGTTCGCCTTGATGAGAAATTCTCAACTTGGTGTTCCACGTCAGCTGGTGTCCCACAAGGTGGAGTGTTGTCCCCTCCTCTTTTCTCTTTCTTTATTAACACGATTACGCATAACCTTTCTTCCTCATACCATTTGTATGCCGATGATCTACAAGTATACTCCCATGCGCTGCTTGACAACCTTCCAGCAGCAATTAGCGCTATAAATAACGACCTTGCACGTGTTCTGGAATGGAGTCAGGCGTACGGCCTAAAAGTAAACCCCTCCAAAACTCAGGTTATTATTATCGGTAGTTCTCGGCAGCTTTCTAAAATAGATTGGTCAACGGTTCCTCAAGTGGTATTTGATGGTCTTAATATACCTTATAGCGACACGGTTAAAAATTTAGGCATTACTATGGATCGCTGTTTGAGCTGGGCACCGCAGCTACAAGCTACCAGTAGGAAACTGTATGCTGCGGCTGGATCATTGAGAAGGTTGCGCAATTTCCTCCCTACTTCCACTAAAATCGCATTAGCCCAGTCATTACTCCTCCCTATTCTAGATTATGCAGATGTCTGTTACTTGGACCTCACTGAGGACCAACTTAACAAGCTTGAGCGCCTTCAAAATTTCTGTATAAGGTTTATATTTGGCTTGCGCAAGTATGACCATGTCTCCCAGTTTCGCACTAAGCTCAAGTGGCTCCCTATTCGCCTTCGTAGAAATGCTCATATCCTCTCACTTCTTTACAACGTTCTGTTCAACCCTATCACTCCTGGCTATCTCAAAGAACACTTTAAATTTTTTCATGAATCTTCTCAGCCTCGTTCTTTAAGACAGTCTACATCCCTTTATCTTTATACACCTAAACACTCAACTTCTTTTTATAGTGGTGCCTTTACTGTAAAGGCCATTAGGTTATGGAATGCTTTGCCTGTCTCTATCAGACAGTCACAGTCTTTAAACATTTTTAAAGACAGAGTAAAGTCGCATTACTTGTCACAATGCTGAGTCGTCATTGCTGTAAGTCGGATTACTTGTGTGCATGTACGTCGCTGCTGATGTTGGTTTTTATTTTACTTTTGATTTTATCTTAATGTATATATGTATATGTATGTGTATATTATAGCCTATATATATTGTATATTGTATATGTATTATGAGTGTATACATGTTTATATATGTAGATATTTCGTTTTAATCAAATGATTATTTTTTATATACTTACTATATTATGTTTAATTTTTATTTTATTTTTATTTCTTATTAGTGTTACATCTCCCGTCTGTTTCTTAAGCTTTCTATCGTATTTTTCTTTTCTTGGTTGCCTGGAAGAGATCGCTGTTAGCGATAAGGCCGCCACTTGTGTCACTAGATAATAAGGTTTTTTGTTCTCTGTACTATTTACTGTATAATGATGTGCACAATAAAGAGTTATATCTATCTATCTATATCTATCTTTTTTACGCTTTTTTATAAATTATAATTAGTTACTGGTTAGCTATTCACTAGTCTTACACGTACCATAAAATCATATTTCGATAAAATATCCGTTCTGTGTAGCTACTGAAGTTGTATTTTTTAATGCAATTTGTTTTCCAATCAGAAGTTAGTAAGTTCGGTACATATTTATCATGAATGCTCACCGCATAATGAGGCTCATTTATTTTGCCCTATTTACTGCTCCCGTTGAACACTAACGAGGTCATTGTTAGTACTAGGCTATTTTTACATACTATATAGTATAATATGGAGAAATAAAGACTGAAATATATTGTTATTAAAAGCATTGTTTGAAACTTTCCTTAATACGAGTACATACAATAATATATATTTAACAATCTTAAAAATCGGCCAAGTGCGAGTCGGACTCGCGCACGAAGGGTTCCGTACCAATGGTAAGAGATAACACCCCACACAGCTCATGACCATTGCAACGAAACGCAGGAATTTGAATTTTAATTGTGAAGCAAATAAATAAATAAATAATAAATAAATATCATAGGGCATTACACACAGCGCCATCTGACCCCAAACTAAGCAGAGCTTGTGCTATGGGTGACAGATAACTGATAGAATACTTAAATACTTTTTTTTTGTAAATACATACTTGTAATACATACAGTACACCCAGACACAGAACAAACATCGATGTTAGTCACACAAATGTTAGTCCTAAGTGGGAATCGAACCCACGCCCTTCAGCTCTCGAAGCAGACACACTACCAATGAACCAACAGGGCTGTCAGCAGCAACACTTTGTACAAAAAAAATGCTATATTAGATAGTCTAGATGTAAGTCCAGCGGCTGGCAACTACTTACAATATTGTAATGAAGCTCCTATATCCTTTACTCTTGTGAATCTGGAGTTAGGTTGTTACTCTTATCTTCACAGTAAGAGCCGGTTGCCAATTTGCATAATATCCCACCTACCTCCGGCCATTTGTAATTCAATTCAACTACGAGAGTACATTGCCGTCTTATCTCAACCGTTTGTCTTTTATTAGTTCGTTTACTGTAAAAGCAGTACTTTCTTTTTAAGGACAGACACATTACAAGTACTGTGCTTGTAGACGATTACTTTTCACGCGTTTGTAAAATGTTTTAAGGTGTTTTTGAAAAGCGTAAGATAATTGACGGCATGCTTCGTTACTCTTAAGACGTTCAATATGTACTTACGAGTAAAAGTGCAATGTTCTGAGCTACGACTTGCAGCGATTACTTACTTACAGTATAATAATGAAAGATACTGGGTACTAGGTATAAATACTTTATATAAAGCAACGTTGGATCCGGTCAGTCTTCGGATGTATGACCGTGAGTGGCCTTTCTTTCTAAATGCTATCGTGACGTACATTGGTTAACACGTTGAATTTGTAGGCCTCAGTTGTTTGATCTAAATTTCCATAACTACAACCGTCAAGCTATGTTGAATGCCTTTGGGCGGCGTATTACCTAAAATTTCCTCAAATTTTGCACCAAACAAACACTAAATCACACAGGAACATTTTACCCGTCAAACTAGTATATCATGAGGTCAAACGAGGACAACAGAGGCGCAAGATACTTAATAACGCTGGGCTCAGTGCCGCCCCAATTAAACAAGGGCCAAATAGGCGCCCGGCCTTTGTACAATAGACTGGTCGAGTGCAGAATACAAACAAGAAAAAAAACGCCATAAAACTTTTATCACAAGATCAAAAACCGATAAAAGGAGATTAAAACGAATATTGCTGAAAACGGTGTACCTAAAACACTTTATGGGCCTATTCTGGGAGGAATTGTAGGTGTGCTATGTGTTTGAAATATGTTCGTATTTTTATCTGCTAATCAAATTAAATTTAATGTTTTTCATTGTACAAATATTTAAAAAAACACGCTTGCCCGATTACCCTATTAACTTTTATAACGATATAATATGGTTTAATCATTTATTTTTACAGTTTCAAAAGATCATGAAACGCCCCTGATTTTTTAAATGTAAAAGTAATGAGACGGTCGAGACGCTCTCCTGATCGGAGCTATACACATATTTTAGAGTAACAAAACAAAGTCTAGGGCATTTCTTTAGCACTCATCACTTTGAGACATTCGGTGGTTAGTTGCAACTGGAAGAGTCCTGTAAATTCGCTAGCTACAGTACCCTTTAAGCCGGAACTCAGTAATGTTTATACACTACTTGCTTAGCGCCAGGATGTCTGACACTGCGGTTGTAACTACCAAGACGATCTTATGCTAAGGTACCTACCACAAAGTATCATGACAGTAGTCTCTAACTCACACGAGAAAGCTTGCCGAAAACGCGTATTTTATATATGGAAAAGTGGCAAATAAAATCGGTTGGTCAAACCGTCGGCCCACCAGATGGTACGTTATTCACCGTTACCTATCGACACACACAAGACTTTCATGCCTTACTTTGAGGTACCTAATTGATACTTTCAAAGAAAGAAAGAAAGAAAATGATTTTTATTTTGTAACACCAAAGACCACACAAAAACAACAAACAGAGACATACGGTTACAAAATAGGGGCTCAACTCAGCATAATACTGGTCATACTAAGTGGTGGCATGACCAGTAAGTATTATGCTGAGTCGAGACCCTATGAGATTTATTATTGTTTATTTAAACATAACAAATTACTAACAACAAAAAAGCTTTGTTTGAAGCCGTGTCAAAAAACCGGAGTCAATCAGATGATAGGTACTTGGCGTTTATAATGTTATTATTTTATACTTAACGAGATACAAAAGGAGCATGCAACACATCAAGTATTTTTAAATTTGATATTAGTTCTCTAGTAAGCTCAATTATCTCCCAATGGCACCACGTTATCAAAACGCGGCTCCGTTACATGTTATTTGGTTATAGGGAATAAGTCTCCTCAGCCACAGCTGTACTGTCTGTCAGCTAAATAAACCAAACATGCGAACGAGTGCTGATGTTCGCTCCACGAGCTATGATCAAATGCGGTTTTGTGGGTGACAGGGTGCAGACAAAACATGACACCGAGTGAACACGCTGTTTTATTTTACTTTCTAGTTGTTTTGACAAAGTTATGAACATATTCTTTGACTTTGACCAGTTCTTGGAATACAGATCTTGTTTTCAATGTTATCAATTTACATGCAGTTGAAATACATAGGTTTGAAATTATTGACGAAAGATTTATTTCTAGCAAACAATTGTACCTAGTGATAACTATGATGTATTAGAAAAATATTTAAGTGAAGCGTTTTAAATATTTGCTTGTGCCGAGTATTCATTCTTTATTTGCACAGCTAGGATGTGGAACTCTTTGCCGGAGTCTGTGTTTCCTGAAAAGTACAATATGAGTGTCTTCAAATCAACAGTAAACAGGTTCCTTCTAGGTAAGCGTGTTCCATCTTAGACCGCATCGATGCTTCACATCAGGCAGGATGTGGTCAAGCACGAACCTATTCAATAAAAAAAAAAAACACTGTTATTTATATGATCGTAAAGAACTTTCTGAATAACTTACGTATGTACTTTCTCAGCATAGAAACTCGCATTTAACCAGGTTTATGTATTTAGGATGTATACGATGCTCTGCAGTTGAGTGAATAAAAACAAGTTGAACACTCGTTTCATTTATTTATTTTTCATTATATGATCGTACTAGATTACGTATTCCGAACACAGTAGTTCACATAAAGGCTAATAGAAGCAAGGATTAACGCTAAATATTCCGCCTGTCAGCTCGTGTCATTAAGAGCAGGCTGCGTATGCGTAGTTAAACATGGTTTATACCATGATAGTATAAATGAACCACTATTAGAATCGGCTAAAACTATAATACTAATACATGTTATTTTTCAAACTTTTCTCTGTCCACTGCCAACCAAAAAATACGATAGATAAAAATTCACCCGACACTTTTACTATTTAAAAAATAGTGCCTTTTCAGATATTTTAGCTCATTTTGTATGAAAACATCTTTTCCAGAGAAATTATTTTACTCTAAATAAAATTTATTACGTTTATCACTTAAATCCTTTACTTCCGAGCAACAAAACGGTCAAGCGGTAGATTCTATTTTCACCCTTATTGTTCTGGGATTAGCGAATAGCGGACACAGCCAAAATAGGTGCGGAGGGATGTATAACCGGAGCGAACGTGGGTTATATTTTTGAGGGAGCTTGCTCTTAATTTGTTTGGTACTAAAATTAATAGATATGTTTGATAATAATACCCTAATAGCGAATAGCGATAGAGGAAACTAAGCCATAAAAAACATTCGCCATTATCGGAACAAACAAGGTAAATATCGAAAAAACGCACACGGAAACAATGTGGACTCGAAGGATACTTTTTATACTTGTGAAAAGGCAAATTGGAATTTGCCTTTTCACATACGAAGCATCACATGAATAATTCAGTGGTATTGCATATTTTAAACGAAAAAGTTTTTTAATACCATAGCGTCCGGTATACCGAGACTTATTACACTTGAACATTACGGATATAAGACTAATACTAATTACTAACGAAATAACATAAAATTTGAAAACACGCACATTACCCTTAACGTTCGAATAATGAAAGTTACGACTTTACTGAGAACGAGTGAAATTTAAAAAGTTATTCAGGAGTACGCGTTATTTATTTGTCGTCTTTTAGGTTAGAAACAAACACAAATTATGAGTTATATTTGAATACTAGCGGACGCCTCGCGGTTTAACCCGCGTAGTTCCCGTTCCCGCAGGAATACAGAGATAAAAAGTTGCCTATGTCACCCGGGGATAGTGTCACTTCCTAACAGTGAAAGAATTTTTGAAATCAGTCCAGTAGTTTCGGTGCCTATTCAATACAAACAAGCTTTTTTATCTCACTACTAATTGATGTTATTTATCGCTTATTTGTACATATTCTCTGTATATAAGTATTTATTTAATTTTAAATAATAAGTTAATTTTATATATATATATGTATATATTAGTGTATTTTTAGTTATTCTATGCATTGTATTGTTATTAGAATGTAGATATATTATTTATCTTATAGTTATGTATTTTCCTATGTGCATATCCTCGTTATTGACACACACCGCTTTTTATTCCTCTGATTCTATCCGCCGTAAGGTTGCCTGGAACAGATCGCTTTTAGCGATAAGGTCGCCAGTTGTTGTCACCTATAATTAAGTTTATCTCTTCTGTTTTCTGTATTTTAGTGTGTACAATAAAGAGTTATCAATAAATTAAATAATATACAAAAAACGGATCTACGGCAAGTCGAGCTATTTTTTTACTGTCGTGCATGACGCCTAGATGGAGCTACTGCTTATCCGTGTTCATTTACTTTAGTAATTCGTAGTAGTAAAACGTTCCATCAATAGATGGCGTTACGTATGAAATGAATTCTTGTTTTTTCGTGTTGAGACCTCGTGCTTGTCCTTACAATAAAGTTGTATTTTCGGCAAGTTTCAGCCAAGCACACTGTAATGGCAGCTCGGAGGTCTCCGGTCTCAATTATCACTTCATCCCTCAACGTCCGACTCGGATTGGGGTCCACGATAATTTATTTTACCCATTTCTCTGCTTAATACACTGTGTAGTGGCTTATTTCTCACGATTTAATATAGTTCTATCAACTAATACGAGTATCTAATATTGTCGAAGGATAAAATGTGATAGAAAGTAAGGCTTCCAATACATTTAAAAATGACTTTAGATATCATTAGAACTTTACTGTAGGTATCTATTGGCTCCAATTGATTGCTACTTTTTAAGTTGTTAAAATATTATTTACTAGTTGTTACCCACGACTTCGTCAGCGTGGCATTTAACAAAGAATGTTTGTTCAGTTCGCACAATTTAGGAAAAGTTAACAATTCTATATTCCTCTTATCTTTTGTGCATCCGGATATTATTCGACCTTCTATAATATTAATGTTTCTTTGTAATGACGCTACTCGCAATCTGGTACCAAAGTTTTGTCAGATTTACCTAAAGTAATTTTCTCGATTATAAGGATGAATTGTATAAATTCTACTATCAAGAGTATGTTCGTGAAATGTTCAGTAGGTTCATTATGTGTAGGGCACATGCAGTGCCTAGTACTCTATCATTATCTATTTAGAGATAATTACTTAAGGCGAAATGTGTCTCACACTGCACAGGTTCTGAGGGGTTGAAGCAGACGCAGACCGCCGGGCGGCGTAAGGGGTCTAGCCAGCTTAGCCACCCGCGCGCGCGTGCAGTTACTAGATAGTATTCTATGTAGTGGCAAGTGCCGATGCTGATTTATAATATCAAAGTAGGCTGCGTTGGTTGATACCTTTTCTTTATGGTCGACAGGCTAGGTGTTTGACCACTTTCCAATTCCCAATGCCCACTTCCCACTTATAAATTCCCACTTCCCAAGTCCCACCTCCCACTTCCCAATTCCCAATGCCCACTGCTCACTTTCCAATTCCCACTTCCCACTTCCCAAGTCCCAAGTCCCACTTGCCACTTCTCAATTCCCACTTCCCACTTTCCACTTTCCAATTCCCAACTCCCCATTCCCACTTCTTCGAACGTGAATTCGAACTCGAACTCGAACGTGAATTCGAACTCGAGCTCGAACGTGAATTCAAACTCGAACTCGAACGTGAAGTGGAACTCGAACGTGAATTCGAACTCGAACTCGAACGTGAAGTGGAACTCGAACGTGAATTCGAACTTGAACTCGAACGTGAATTCGAACTCGAACGTGAATTCAAACTCGAACTCGAACGTGAATTCGAACTCGAACGTGAACTGGAACTCGAACGTGAATTCGAACTTGAACTCGAACGTGAATTCGAACTCGAACGTGAATTCAAACTCGAACTCGAACGTGAACTGGAACTCGAACGTGAATTCAAACTCGAAAGTGAATTCGAACTCAAACTCGAACGTGAATTCGAACTCGAACGTGAACTGGAACTCGAACGTGAATTCGAACTCGAACTCGAACTTGAAAGTGAATTCGAACTCGAACTCGAACGTGAATTGAAACTCGAACTCGAACGTGAATTCGAACTCGAACTCGAACGTGAATTCAAACTCGAACGTGAACTGGAACTCGAACGTGAATTCGAACTAAAACTCGAACGTGAATTCGAACTCGAACTTGAAAGTGAATTCGAACTAAAAAGTGAATTCGAACTCGAACTCGAACTGGAATTCGAACTCGTAAGTGAATTCGAACTCGAACTCGAAAGTGAATTCGAACTCGAACGTGAACTGGAACTCGAACGTAAATTCGAACTGGACTCGAACGTGAATTCGAACTCGAACGTGAACTGGAACTCGAACGTGAATTCGAACTTGAACTCGAACGTGAATTCGAACTCGAACGTGAATTCAAACTCGAACTCGAACGTGAACTGGAACTCGAACGTGAATTCGAACTCGAACGTGAATTCAAACTCGAACTCGAACGTGAACTGGAACTCGAACGTGAATTCGAACTCAAACTCGAACGTGAATTCAAACTCGAACGTGAACTGGAACTCGAACGTGAATTCGAACTAAAACTCGAACGTGAATTTGAACTCGAACTTGAAAGTGAATTCGAACTCGAACTGGAATTCGAACTAAAAAGTGAATTCGAACTCGAACTCGAACGTGAATTCGAACTCGAACGTGAACTGGAACTCGAACGTGAATTCGAACTGGACTCGAACGTGAATTCGAACTCGAACTCGAACGTGAATTGAAACTCGAACTCGAACGTGGATTCAAACTCGAACTCGAACGTGAATTCGAACTTGAACTCGAACGTGAATTCGAACTCGAACGTGAATTCAAACTCGAACTCGAACGTGAACTGGAACTCGAACTCGAACGTGAATTCGAACTCGAACTCGAACGTGAATTGAAACTCGAACTCGAACGTGAATTGACGTTCGAGTTCGAATTCACGTTCGAGTTCGAATTCACGTTCGAGATCGAATTCACGTTCCACCTCCAACTTCCCAAATTTCAATTCCCACTTTCCAATTCCTACTTCCCACTTCCCACTTCCCACTTCCCACCTCCAAACTCGAACTCAAACGTGAATTGAAACTCGAACTCCAACGTGAATTCGAACTCGAACTCGAACGTGTATTCGAACTCGAACTCGAACGTGAACTGGAACTCGAACTCGAACGTGAATTCGAACTCGAACTCGAACGTGAATTGAAACTCGAACTCGAACGTGAATTGACGTTCGAGTTCGAATTCACGTTCGAGTTCGAATTCACGTTCGAGTTCGAATTCACGTTCGAGATCGAATTCACGTTCCACCTCCAACTTCCCAAATTTCAATTCCCACTTTCCAATTCCTACTTCCCACTTCCCACTTCCCACTTCCCACCTCCCACTTCCCACTTCCCACTTCCCACTTCCCACTTCCCAAATTTCAATTCCCACTTCCCACTTCCCAAGTCCCATTTTTCCAATTTCCAATGCCCACTGCCCACTTCCCACTTTCCACTCCCCAATTCCCACCTCCAACTTCCCAAATTTCAATTCCCAATTCCCAATTCTCAATGCCCACTTTCCAATTCCCACTTCGCACTTCCCACTTCCCACTTCCACTTCCCATTTCCTACTTCCCACAGTCCCACTTTCCAATTCCCAATTCCCAATGCCCACTTCCCACTTTCCAATTCCCACTTCCCAATTCCCACTTCCCAAATTTCAATTCCCACTTCCCACTTCCCAAGTCCCATTTTTCCAATTCCCAATGCCCACTGCCCACTTCCCACTTCCCACTTTCCACTCCCCAATTCCCACCTCCAACTTCACAAATTTCAATTCCCAATTCCCAATGCCCACTTTCCAATTCCCACTTCCCACTTCCCACTTCCCACTTCCCACTTCCCACTTCCCACTTCCCACAGTCCCACTTTCCACGTTCCACCTCCAACTTCCCAAATTTCAATTCCCACTTTCCAATTCCTACTTCCCACTTCGCACTTCCCAAGTGGGAAGTGGGAAGTGGGAGCTTCCCACCTCCCACTTCCCACTTCCCACTTCCCACTTTCCACTTCCCACTTCCCACTTCCCACTTCCCACTTCCCGAATTTCAATTCCCACTTCCCACTTCCCACTTCCCACTTCCCAAATTTCAATTCCCACTTCCCACTTCCCACTTCCGAAGTCCCATTTTTCCAATTTCCAATGCCCACTGCCCACTTCCCACTTTCCACTCCCCAATTCCCACCTCCAACTTCCCAAATTTCAATTCCCAATTCCCAATTCTCAATGCCCACTTTCCGATTCCCACTTCGCACTTCCCACTTCCCACTTCCCAGTTCCCACTTCCCACTTCCACTTCCCATTTCCCACTTCCTACAGTCCCACTTTCCAATTCCCAATGCCCACTTCCCACTTTCCATTTCCCACTTCCCAAATTTCAATTCCCACTTCCCACTTCCCAAGTCCCATTTTTCCAATGCCCAATGCCCACTGCCCACTTTCCACTTCCCACTTCCCACTTTCCACTCCCCAATTTCCACCTCCAACTTCACAAAATTTAATTCCCAATTCCCAATGCCCACTTTCCAATTCCCACTTCCCACTTTCCACTTCCCACTTCCCACTTCCCACAGTCCCACTTTCCAATTCCCAATTCCCAATGCCCACTTCCCACTTTCCAATTCCCAATTCCCAATGCCCACTTTCCAATTCCCACTTCCCACTTCCCACTTCCCACTTCCCACTTCCCACTTCCCACTTCCCACTTCCCACTTCCCACTTCCCACTTCCCACTTCCCACTTCCCACTTTCCACTTCCCACTTCCCACTTCCCACTTCCACTTCCCTTTCCCACTTACCACAGTCCCACTTTCCAATTCCCAATACCCACTTCCCACTTTCCAATTCCCACTTCCCAAATTTCAATTCCCACTTCCCACTTCCCAAGTCCCATTTTTCCAATGCCCAATGCCCACTGCCCACTTTCCACTTCCCACTTCCCACTTTCCACTCCCCAATTTCCACCTCCAACTTCACAAATTTTAATTCCCAATTCCCAATGCCCACTTTCCAATTCCCACTTCCCACTTTCCACTTCCCACTTCCCACTTCCCGCTTCCCACTTCCCACAGTCCCACTTTCCACGTTCCACCTCCAACTTCCCAAATTTCAATTCCCACTTTCCAATTCCTACTTCCAACTTCCCACTTCCCACTTCCCACTTCCCACAGTCCCACTTTCCACGTTCCACCTCCAACTTCCCAAATTTCAATTCCCACTTTCCAATTCCTACTTCCCACTTCCCACTTCCCACTTCCCACTTCCCACTTCCCACTTCCCACTTCCCACTTCCCACAGTCCCACTTTCCAATTCCCAATTCCCAATGCCCACTTTTCCAATTCCCAATGCCCACTGCCCACTTCCCACTTTCCACTCCCCAATTCCCACCTCCAACTTCCCGAATTTCAATTCTCAATTCCCAATTCTCAATGCCCACTTTCCAATTCCCACTTCCCACTTCCGACTTCCCACTTCCCATTTCCCACTTCCACTTCCCATTTCCCACTTCCTACAGTCCCACTTTCCAATTCCCAATGCCCACTTCCCACTTTCCATTTCCTACTTCCCAAATTTCAATTCCCACTTCCCACTTCCCAAGTCCCATTTTTCCAATGCCCAATGCCCACTGCCCACTTCCCACTTCCCACTTTCCACTCCCCAATTTCCACCTCCAACTTCACAAATTTTAATTCCCAATTCCCAATGCCCACTTTCCAATTCCCACTTCCCACTTCCCACTTCCTACTTCCCACTTCCCACAGTTCCCACTTTCCACGTTCCACCTCCAACTTCCCAAATTTCAATTCCCACTTTCCAATTCCTACTTCCCACTTCCCACTTCCCACCTCCCACTTCCCACTTCCCACTTCCCACTTCCCACTTCCCACTTCCCACTTCCCACTTCCCACTTCCCACTTCCCAAATTTCAATTCCCACTTCCCACTTCCGAAGTCCCATTTTTCCAATTTCCAATGCCCACTGCCCACTTCCCACTCCCCAATTCCCACCTCCAACTTCCCAAATTTCAATTCCCAATTCCCAATTCTCAATGCCCACTTTCAAATTCCCACTTCCCACTTCCCACTTCCCACTTCCCACTCCCCACTTCCCACTTCCCACTTCCCACTTCCACTTCCCTTTCCCACTTACCACAGTCCCACTTTCCAATTCCCAATTCCCAATTCCCAATGCCCACTTTCCAATTTCCACGTCCCACTTCCCACTTTCCACTTCCCACTTCCACTTCCCTTTCCCACTTACCACAGTCCCACTTTCCAATTCCCAATTCCCAATACCCACTTCCCACTTTCCAATTACCACTTCCCAAATTTCAATTCCCACTTCCCACTTCCCAAGTCCCATTTTTCCAATTCCCAATGCCCACTGCCCACTTCCCACTTCCCACTTTCCACTCCCCAATTTCCACCTCCAACTTCACAAATGTCAATTCCCAATTCCCAATGCCCACTTTCCGATTCCCACTTCCCACTTCCCACTTTCCACTTCCCACTTCCCACTTCCCACTTCCCACTTCCCACTTCCCACTTCCCACTTCCCACTTCCCACTTCTCACAGTTCCACTTTCCAATTCCCAATTCCCAATTCCCACTTCCCACTTTCCAATTCCCACTTCCCAAGTTTTAATTCCCACTTCCCACTTCCCAAGCCCCATTTTTCCAATTCCCAATGTCCACTTCCCACTTTCCACTTCCCACTTCCACTTCCCACTTTCCACTTCCCACAGTCCCACTTTCCAATTCCCAATTCCCAATGCCCACTTCCCACTTTCCAATTCCCACTTCCCAAATTTCAATTCCCACTTCCCACTTCCCACTGCCCACAGTCCCACTTTCCAATTCCCAATTCCCAATGCCCACTTCCCACTTCCCACTTCCCAAATTTCAATTCCCAATGCCTACTTCCCACTTTCCACTCCCCAATTCCCACCTCCAACTTCCCAAATTTCAATTCCCAATTCCCAATTCCCACTTCCCACTTTCTAATTCCTACTTCCCACTTCCCACTCCCCAATTCCCACTCCCCAATTCCTCCATTTCACACTTCCCAGAAGTGGGAATTGGAAAGTGGGACTGTGGGAAGTGGGAAGTGGAAGTGGGAAGTGGGAATTGGAAAGTGGGCATTGGGCATTGGGAATTGGGAAGTGGAAAGTGGAACTGTGGGAAGTGGGAAGTGGGAAGTGGGAAGTGGGAAGTGGGAATTGGGAAGTGGGAATTGAAATTTGGGAAGTTGGAGGTGGGAATTGGGGAGTGAAAGTGGGAAGTGGGAAGTGGGAAGTGGGCAGTGGACATTGGGAATTGGAAAAATGGGACTTGGGAAGTGGGTAGTGGGAAGTGGGAAGTGAGTTCGAACTCGAAAGTAAGTCGAACTTGAACTTGAACTCGAACTCGAAAATGAATTCGAACTCGAACGTGAACTCGAACTCGAACGTGAATTCGAACTCGAACTCGAACTCGAAAGTGAATTCGAATTCACGTTTGAGTTCACGTTCGAGTTCGAGTTCGAATTCACTTTCGAGTTCGACTTCGAATTCACGTTCAAGTTCCAGTTCACGTTCGAGTTCGAGTTCGAATTCACGTTCGAGTTCGAATTCACATTCGAGTTCGAGTTCGGATTCACGTTCGAGTTCGAATTCGCGTTCGAGTTTCAGTTCACGTTCAAGTTTGAATTCACGTTCGAGTTCGAACTCGATGCCTGCATATTCTGCGTGCGCGTATTCAATATTCATTTTACTTTGTTTTATTAAAATGACCTTACAATTGTTAAAAAAACTGAGCTCACCGATGGATTTGAATGTTTGATGGGATTACATACTTTCTTTTTGTAAAAATACTTTTGATAGGAAATGAATGTAGTTGATTCATTCTATCGACGGAAAAGTCAAAACGGGCGATTTTTAGGAAAAATTTCGTGTTTTTTTCTATTTAGCGAAATTTATTTTATTGTATTTCGGTGATCACATTCGGATAAAAAATTTTGTGAACATTTATCACACATAAAAAAATGAAGTCAATTAACTGTTTTTAAAGGTCTCGTTTTAAATAAAAGTGAAGACGAATCGCCTAGTTTGAAGCATATTTCACCTTATAAAAATGCTCGGGACTAAATAACGATAACATTATTTAATAGAGTTTATATTGGATTATTATTAAGGTACACTTGTGTACAATTTCACGGGTTT
This sequence comes from Biston betularia, assembly GCA_905404145.2. Classification (NCBI taxonomy): domain Eukaryota; kingdom Metazoa; phylum Arthropoda; class Insecta; order Lepidoptera; family Geometridae; genus Biston; species Biston betularia. The sequence goes on from FR989877.1 coordinate 8,090,462, forward strand.
TATTGTTTTTATACGGAACCCTAATTTTTTTTCTGGATTAAAAGTAACCTAGATATTACTTCTTATAAAAATAAAAGTTCCGTCAAAATCGGTCCATGACATTTGAAATGGCTTGTGATTGTTTTACTCCCTGTTCAAAACAAAATATCAAGTGATATCTGATGGTGTGATGCAAGCGCCAATAAACCTGTTAGATTATTATCGTCACAAAGTGTTTAGCTAACCAAATATAAAGCTGATTGGATAGACACCGCCTCGACCGAGGTGTACGTTCCAAAATCCGCAGTGAGGCAATAAAGTGGTAGGCAATAAATAACTGACAAAGTGTCGGAGCCTGCGACTATTCTATGCAGTTCCTTAGCTAATGTTGGTAACCTCCACATACAGAAAGTTCAGTTGCTACTTTGTTGCTACTTATGTATTGATAAAATAAACAAATCCGCAATTGAGAGCTCGTCATTTTCTCTGCTGATAAATGAGTGTTTAAAGGAAGTAATACAGAGATTTAATAAAAATGTTTTAAGATGCTACACGCTGCATTAACTTGGCTTAATCCCGTAAATCAAGTTAAAAACCAGCCAAAGAGCTGAGAAGTAAAACACACAAGAATAATAACAATAACCCTGGAACAAAGTGATGCAATAGCTAAAGATCTGGCTAAATATATGGCTGGCTACAGCTTCCTTGCGAAGTGAGGTTAACCTCCACTACATACCTAAGTTATAGTTACATACGTTGTAAAACTCGTTCAAACTCTCTCTTACACTACCGAATCCCGACAACGTACTGAAATAACTTTTTCACAGCTCCTGATTGCACAGGTGTCTAAACTTTCGGGAACACATGCTTTTTGTAGTTAGGAGCTTTTTTAGTAAAGCTGCTACCTACAGTTTTCAGTTTAGTTTAAGGCGGTTGTCTTTTTGTAAAAAATAATTAGGTTTTATGTGTCTCGTTTGGATTGGGATTTAATGTAATCGCCACCATGATATTTTGTTGATAGAAATAGGTTTAGGGTGTAAAACTTAAATGGCACCTGTTCCCATTAAATTTTTAATTACTGCACGTGGGTATAGATAGATTGAAACTCTTTATAAATACACAGCAGAAATAAAAAGAAACGATGTAGAGAAAATAACTTAAAAGCGATCTCTATGGTATGGTATGGTAGTGTATAAACTAGTCATATACATAGACGACATTAATGAGATAAAAACAAACATAATCATACATTTTACAATGGAAGCTGACGTGGTTTTGAGACATTGTTTTAATTTATGCGGATTATACTCACGTTTACATTATTATATATACAAAATTTATTGGTCAGAAAGAGATAGACAAAAACAACGTATATATTTAAAATAACACATATATACTACAATATAATTAATAAATTATCTAAAAAGGCGCTATTAATGGTTCCGAAAACGTAGCTCCCATTGCCACGTTGTCTGGTAATACTAAATCTTCGAACAGACGTCACTCGTGAGCAAAACGTGACCTCTTTACGATTTTTATAGTAATCTGCATAATATAAAAATGGTAACGTTATATCATTCTAGTCTAAAGATTACTAAAATGTGTAAATTACGATGGTGACAAAATTATCAAAATAGCAATTGATAGAATAGGTTTTGGAAAATCGTTAACAAAATATATAAGAAAAGAAAAAAAGAAAAAGAAAATAGGAAGAGAAAAGAAAAGAAAGAAAAGAAAAGAAAATAGGAAAAGAATAAAGAACTACCTTGTCATTATCTTTTTAAATCGACGAAATATTCTAGAAAAATTGTGACCGTTAAGTTGATAATAATACTCAGTGCAGATAAAATGTAACAGTATAAATATAGCAAATTGGTAAATTAGCTGAATTTTAGATTCATCTTTGGTATCCGTTCATAATCCACTCGCAGCCGGTTCCTGAATAACCGCGGGAAATGCCAATATAAAACGAACTTTATTAAAACTCAATATCAAATCGAGTACGATCAAATATTGGCATTGGCTTTAAATTTGTCAAATTTCCGTAACTTTGTGTAAGTAAATAAGCGTTGTAGGCTAGCTAGAACGAAGGTAACGGAGGCTCTATCTGATCTTGCGATCGATACAAAAGTTCCTCTTTGTCGACACAAAAGTAATTTAACTTCATAAAAAGTAACTATTTGCTGAACGACGTTTATTTTCCTAATGAATCACTTATTATTTCACCGCGTAAAGTTTTGTGGCCATGTCATTAAAACTAGTTTATAGTGCGAGTTAATTACAAAAAGTTTTTAAATGGTTGCTTGCATTATTACTTTTCCAGCTAGGTTAGGGGTACGCAAAAATAATCATAACGATATAATTATTAAACTTGTTAAATAAATAAATAAATAACATAGGACATTAAACACAGCGCCATCTGACCCCAAACTAAGCAAAGCTTGTACTATGGAAGGCAGATAACTGATAGAATACTTAAATAGTTTTCTATCAGTTATTAAAGAAGAACGCTGGAGGAAAGTGTTTGCGCATGGGCACACTCGCGCACCAAAGTACTAGGCCTATGGTTTTATTTTTGAACCAGCCTTTCGCTCGCGGCTTCGTATATTGGTTATTGGTAGGTACATTGAAAAACATATTAGATAAATTATCATCAAATAGAATTAAAAACATGTTTGACTGCCAGCGTTCTTTTTACATGACGCGACCGTACCACTAAGTAAGTTTTCATGCTTAATTTAACAAAAAGTAATTAAATAGCAAATAAATTAATCTAAATCTCACATTGTTGCATGAAAACTATCAACTCAGGTTGTAATTAAATTAATGGTTTTGCTATAATAATAAAGTTAACGACATTCGGTTACATACCTATAAAGGTATCGTATTTCGTTATGCCAATGAACCTCATAAGTCTGACTATTTCGAAGTTCATCGCAATAGTCGTGCGAACAGTACTCAAAACATTAAGTAAATTAGAGAGTGAATGTCAAATGTTGAAATTAATTAATTAGTCTCATTTATCATTAGTCAAGCTCGGTCTGTCTAACTTAGAGACAAGAAAAGTTGTAGGTAAATCAAAACAGTATTGCGGTTACATTTTGAAGAAAAACTAGTTTATGCCTGCGGCGTAAAGTAATTTTTTTTCTATTAGCCGGTAACCTTTTTCTGTACCTTTGGCAACGTGTATACAAAATTTCATGATGATAGGGGCGTGACAGCGTAACAAATAACGCATCTTCACGTGCGGGCCGCTGCGCGACTCGCTCGTGAAGATGCGGTTGAAGCGCGAGAGCGGGGTTTGTAGCGGGTTGTGTACCGAGATGCGCCGGCGCGCTCTGGAACCCTTCCTCACCAGGTTCCTCCTCTACGGTGTCAGAAATTTAACATGAGTAATCCAATAAGTAAAACAAAAAAAGTACTAAGCTAATAAGGAGTCGCATCACTAGTACCATTAAGATTATTAAAACTTTTATTACTTAATCATGTCTTATTACATACTGAGGCGTTAGAATTCGAATTGTTAGAATTAGAACTATTTATTGGCCTCATAACACTTTCAGTTATACTAGGCAAGTCATTTTAAAATTGTGTTTAACTGGAAGTGGTGTGGTTAAATATTAATTAACTAAATCGTCATTAAAATAAGATTTACATTAACTTTAAAACTGCTCGTATTTTCAGGCGTAAATCACTTTTTCGGCACAAATTCAAGTTACGAAGCTAGTAAAATGAAAAATTATTATATTTTAAAGACTTACTGCAGAAAGATATTTCTGGTCGGTTCCGGTAATTTCTGGTACGAAGATAACACAATAGGGGACGATAAAAGTTTATTTTATAGAGTGTACAGCTCCCTGCTGTTTTTCTTGTACGGTTTCATGACAGTATTAGAAATTATGGCCGCTGTGATGGGTCATTTCCCAGAAGATGAGCAACGAGACTCGGTAACATTCGCCGTGAGTCACACAATAGTTTTGATCAAAATGTTCTCGGTTATCACCAGCAAGGAGCGCATAAAAATTCTGAATAAAAGAATGATCGGAATCTGTGAGCCGTACGAGGATGAGAAACTTATGGCAGACAAGTATAAGAATATGAAAATAAACGTCGTCGCTTACTTTTTCACTGTGTACGGATCGTTGATGTGCTTCGTGGTTGAAGGATTGCGAAAATTATATGAAGGCACGTACAACTCGATTCAAATAATAATATTACTCGTATGAATTGTTATACATACTATTAAAATAATCTACTACACAAAAATAAATATAATATCGTGTATATAAAACCCAGAATCTGGTGAAGAAAAACATCGTAAGGAAACCGTGACATTGTGGTAGGGGTACTTTCTAGTAATGTTCAAGGTATATATCTAGTTTATTTTCGCTTAACCGGAAAAAGCCGGCTTTCTGGTTAAGCGGAAATAAACTAGATATATACCTTGAACATTCAAAATGAACTTCCGCAAAGTAACGCCTGAATCAATCAATTACTTTCTAGTAGTCGACCGACAGCTTAAGTTGAAAATCTCCAGCCGAGTACGTTACGGTGTGTTCAAGGGCCGGTTCTCATTTCACATTGGATATGCTTACTATCTTCGACCACATTGTCACTTAGCATCAGGTGAGCTGTGGTCAAACACCTAGCCAGTCACCAGTTAAAAGCCCACATAGGAACCAGTCGTTAGTGTCTCCAGCTTTCTGGCAACATTGACATTTTGACGTTTTCACTGAATATAAACAAACAATCCTTTTCTGTACCCATGACGCAGTATTACTTACTTTTCATGACTACATATAACGCTGAGTCAGTTTAGAAATTCAAATAATTTTAAAATAGTGTCCTTCATTATAATGTGCGAACAGGACATTTCCTATCATGAAAAAATAAGAAAGAATTTAGACAAGGATTGCAGTTACATAAGAGATTTAAATCCATTTGATTCCTATTCAATAATTTTACTATGGAAACTGACGTGGTTTAAACACATTTTTGTGTTACTTATGTTTTTTTTTGTGTTACTTTTGTGGCCTTCATCATGAAGACAAAGCTAAGTACAACCCGCGTGCGGCCTCGTATTGCGTCGCAGTGACTTCAATGCGTTTTGTCTCCATGATGAAGGCCACCAGATGTGGCCGGAATTATTCGGAACTTCCGATAAAAGTAAACATGAGTAATCCCGTATAAATAAAACAAAACTATGCAATCATTATTTCAGGCACGCACTTTGTAACAGTAGTGACATATTACCCGTCATACGAGAACAACTCCACACTAGCCGCTGTTGTTCGTCTCGTTGCAACTCTAATATTTTCCATGATGATGTTGAATATGATAGTATCAATCGATTGCTTCACTATGGTATACCTCATCATGTACAAATATAAATTCATTACGTTGAGATGTTATTTCGAGAAGTTAAAAGAGGATTTTGATACTTTAAACCAAAGAGGTAACAAGAAAGAAGCGGCGGAAAAGTTGACTCGTGGCTTGATAGAAGGAATTATTATGCACAGCGAGGTTCTAAAGTAAGTGAATAAGTTGAATGGTTAATTTCTTGGCAAGTTCAAAGCGAGGTTTGAGGTTGCGAGTTTGAGTAATCACAGCATTAGCGCTCATTATTTTGAGATAATTGGTGGTGCTTCTCGTGAGCCCTGTAATTCTTTTACCTGGATACCTGGTAACTTGGTGGTAGTATACGTACTGTATGGTTGTTAGATCTCCTTAGCAGGAGGTAATTTTTTTTTAAACAAATAGGCTTACGTTTGACTGCCATCTCATTTGATGTTAAGTGATGATGCGGTCTAAGATAGAGCACGCTTGCATATAAGATACCGATTCACTCTCGACTTGAAAACACTCAGATTATATCCATCGGAGAACAGCCACTCAGGAAGCGCATTCCACTGTCTAGCAGTCCGCACAATGAACGAAAATTGAAATCGTTTCGTTTGAGTTTTTTAAACGTCGACCATGAAACGATGTCGCTTTTTTGAGCTTCAGGCTATCCGAAAGAAAAATGGGCATGGGGGAATTAGACCATGCAGTTCTGAAGCACACTCTCTGAAATAAATCCGATAAAAGACCGATAAACTAGCAACTTTGCGACGATATTCTAGGATTAGTAAAGACGTCAAAATATCAGGCACTGCGGTGGTACCTGCTTAGACGACCTCCATCTAAGGAGATATATTACCGAGCGAATCATTGTGTGATTTTGACTATGACTCCGACTAGTTTCACTTGATTTATCTTGAAATGCTTGTAAATATAAAAATATTTGACTCTGGCAAATGCACAAAGTGCGATTCCAGAAACAAAAAAATATTTTGCCATTGTTGGTGCACAGACTAAGCTAAAACACTCCAGCGAACACTACTGAACGAATTCATATTCCACAGTTAATCACAAAGCTTGATTACGATCCTTCCTTGTATTTGCGGTCAGACGATACCTACACTCTGACTGAAGAAATACAAGCTGCAGAGTACGGTCAGGATTCATAGAAGCCAGTTGTATTTTGAAATGCAATAATGCAATTCAAAATACTCTTAATTAAAGATGGAGTCTCTAGTCATTGCTGATGGGGTTTGCGTGTAACGACGACAGTCTAATTTTTTATTACTAGATGCGCCCCGCGGTTTTATCCGAATGGTGATGGATGATGATGATGAAAAGTATCCTATGTCTTATTCCAGGGCCTCAAGTACCTATTTGCAAAATTTCACCCAGATCCATTGAGTAGTCTACGCGTGAAAGCGTAACAAACAAACAAACCTACATTCACATTTATAATATTAGTTAGGATAAGCTATTATATAAATAACACTAAGTTTGCAAGTGTGTTTGTAAATTTACTATTTCTTAACGCTCAAACTGCTGGACCAATTTTAATGAAATTTGGCCTGGAGGTAGCTGACACCCTGGATTTTAACACGACTCAAACTCCGAAAAAAAATAATGTTCACGTGGGAACAGCGGCACAGTTAGTAGTAGGTACATGATTTTCTAATTTTGTCGTAAAAGTGAATGCAATCCAATTGCAACAAAATCATTATTCAGTTCGTGAACGAAGCTATGTACGTTCCATGATAAAACTATTTTATCTCTTTTGCTATAGAAACTGACGTGGCTTTAACTTATGTTTTTGTTTTACTTAACTGTAGTTGAAGAAGCTAATCTAACTAAACGCGGGTAATCCCATTAAGTATAACGAAAATACATAATTTTATTATCTCTTTTTTCTTCATTTCAGGTTGTCTAAAGAAATAGACGAAGCCTTTGGAATGGTTGTGGCGTTACAAGTTTTCCTCAGTTCTGGCACTGCAGTGTCACTTCTATTACAATTAGCAGTAAGCACTTGCGGAAAAATATACTGTTATTAATGAGTACAATCCCATGGGTGGGCATTACAAGTTGCCTCAATTCGCCCACCCCGAGAACAAGTAACAATAATATAGACAATACGATACAAAAATAAAAAACACAACAGTCCTAAAGAGTTTAAAAACTAAAACATACATTTCACTAACCTACGACGCCGAAACGTGCTGATGACAGTAGGAATTGTTCAAAAGTTCAAAGTCGCTCAGCGAGCTATGGAACAAGCTATTCGCCCGGGAGGTAGAGTTGTAAATACAAAAGTCATAGTAAGCCGGTTGATGTTGATATCGCTGCTTAAGTAGCGGTGGGTATAAGTGTGGGAGGTAGCAAAAGACGTAAAAAAAGATTAATAATAATTTAGTTAATTAAAGTTATATGCTTGGCGTTTCTTTAAAGGATCGTGCCCGAAACGCAATAATTCGCCAGATAACTAAAATGACAGACATGGAAGTGGCAGTGGGCTGGACAATGGACATATCTGTCTGCAGAACCGATAACGTTTTCTAAAATAGAAACCGCGAATCAGCAAACGATTGGCAAACTCCATGGAGTCTTAGACTAAAGAACGCCCTGAGGCGATGTAGACGATGGAGTCTTGATATATGTGGGCTAAGCAGACGCGAGAAGTCAAAAATTTACATTTTTCTATGATAAAATAAATAAATAAATATCTTTAGGACATTTCACATAGCGCCAACTACCCCCAAATTAATCAATGCTTGTACTAGGGGAACCAGATAACTGATATAATACTTATTTTACTTTTTTTAAAGTAGGTACCTATAACTATACTTATACTACATACAGAACAAACATTTATCATGAACACGCGCGAGCTAACGGGGCAGTCATAAGGCTCATATGATTATGATGATAATAATTCAAGAATAAAATGCTTTCGAAACCTGTTTTCTAAATTCACTCTAATCTAACTTGCGGCCTACTGCTTTTTAAGCAAAACAGAAAATCCTAATTACACTAATAATCATTTTTATTTACTAATATATTTTATAATAGCAACATTGATTAGTCATAGACTCAATATTTACTTATTGTAACTTTTTTTAAAGCTTTCAGATCAGCTAACGTTTGTAGCGAGTATGAAAATAATTACCTTTGTTGGTGCGCTTTTCTTCCTACTCGGATTGTTTCTGTGCAATGCTGGAGAGATTACTTACCAGGTACAGAATTGATTTTATGTTTTTTTTTTTTACAAGTACACATCAAGTACATTTGTAAGCGATGAAAGCAGGGGTTAGCGCGGTCGGTTCACACGCCGAAAGGCGTGGGTTAAAACCTCAATAATCAGCTTGAGCTGCTGGTGAAGGAAAACATCGTGAGGGAACCATAGCATGGTGGTATGGTATTTTCTAATACTCGGCTGGCTAGCTACCTAAAATCTGAAAATCTGCCGCCAAGCACCTAACAGTGTGTTCCGGCAGCCTTACTTGAGAGCCAGTTCTCAGTTATTTCTGTTGTCGCTATAACAACATATACAAAAGAACATAAAAACATAGATATTTAAGGGGGTTCCATTACAACAAACGTGATTTTTTTGCGGATCCCTTCGTGCGCGATTCCGATTCACTTGATCGGTTTTTCATCAATGTACTGTTTTTCTGAACAATACAATTTTAGTTTAGTATTATTAACTTTATTGACATCCTCATATAGATGCCTCCTAGACGACAACATCATTTTGGCACCGAGTGATCTTTAAATACTCTCTTAAAAAGATGAAGCTTAGCACTTGGCACCTATCCTCAAAATTGAGGAAAATATTCCAAGAGGCAGGATTTCTTTACGATAACAAATCGTAACCAAAACCCACAAAAGTTTGTGATTTATGTTGATGGTCTTATGTCGTAACTTATTTTTATATGTTCTACAAACATATTTTACTGGTATCTTTGCATCCGTAAGCTGTTATGCTCGTATTATTTTTATAATCCGTTTAGTATTAACGTTAAAATATGACGTATCTATGGTTATCGATCATGATAGATAAATAAATATCATATGACATAATTGATTGATTCAGGCGTTACTTTGCGGAAGTTCATTTTGAATATTCAAGGTATGACAAGGTGTCGTATGACACAACACAGCGCCATCTGAACCCAAACTTGTATGATGCGAGTCAGATAACTGATAGAATACTTATAGAAGATTTTTTTAAATACATACAAAACACCCAGACACAGAACAAATATTTATTTATAGCACAAAATGTTTGTCTGAAGTGGGGATTGAACCTACGCCCTACAGCTCTTGAAGCAGATATTCTACTGATGCAACTTGACCTTTCAACATATTTTAATTTTTTTCTCTCTATTGTACATTATCTATTTATCTACATAGCATTCATTTATTCGTTTTTTATGTATATTTTTAGTAATTTTATCTACATAATCTAAGTATTTATTGTTATTGGAATGTTTATGACATACATAGTTATGTAATCACCGTACTCGTTATTGAAACACTCAGACTTATTCTTCCTTGAATCCTTTCCGTCTTAAGGTTGCCTGGAAGACATCGCTTTTAGCGATAAGACCGCTACTTGTGGCACTAGCCCATAAGATGCTTTTGTTTTCTGTACATGACAGTTTTGGATGCTTGGAAACGTTAGCTTTTAGCGATAAGGTGGCATCCTTGTGGCACAAGCTCATAAGATGCTTTTGTTTACTGTAGATTTTTGTGTGTGTGCACAATAAAGAGTATCTATGACGAAAAGGGTTCGACTTAAATTCTATTTCTTGATAAATGTGTTTACAACATGAACATTTTAAGTAAGAAGCAGCACAGTAAATATCGGCTTATGTTTCAGGCTTCTCTTCTTTCCGATGCGATTTTTTACTGCGGCTGGGATAATTGCGCTCCTCGCGTAGGAAGGAGGAATCTGAGGAAGACAGTCCATCTGGGCATCATGCAGGCGCAGCGACCGTTAGTTATGAAAGCATTCAAGATGCTCGAACTTACCTATGGCACATTCTTGTTGGTCAGTCTACACGGTTAAATTTTTGCTGAAATATACCACATCACTGATTTCGTTTTGTCTAATAAAGGCCCCAGGAACGCGTTAGATGCGAGCCGGCCGGTTTATGGAAATAATTAGGGTCCACTGCTGGGCATATACAGGTATATGCCCAGCAGTGGACGTCCTACGGTTAGATGATGATGATGATGATGATGATGATGATTTTGTGTCTTAAGTAAATTAATACGTATAGTTATATATACAAGAATTGTGACGCGTGACGCGTGATTGTTGCCGGCGTTTATTTTATGGTCCAATACATGAACATGGCTGTAATTATGTTTTGTTTATTTACTTATACGTTTTGGCCATGTCGCAATAGCCGTAATAATAATCAATAAAAAGGTGTGTTCAAATTACGAAAATTAAAAAAATATATGGTAATACGTGCTAGAACTGTTGTAGGTAATAAATATAACTTATCTCAATCCTTATAGGTAAGAAACACATGTCTTCTTTTCCAGGTGGTGCGTAGTACATACTCTGTTTTTGCATTATTTTATGCACAGAATAAATAAAAAGAAGTAAGTGTTGTCGATACCGTAGCAGGAAGAGATTGAGTTCGTCATGAAATTTAAAACAAATGGAGAAATTTTAAAACAAATGGAATAGAGAATACAAAGAAAAATGAGAAAACTGATAAAAATAAGTGAAGTAAAATCTATAAGGCCAAAGAGGCCTTACAATTTTTACTTGTTTACACGACCTACTTGAAGGTTTTGTCGTGTTTATGTGCATGTATGTAGTTGTAGGTATGTGTAAGACACGCTATTAGTGAGAAGAGTTTAGAAGTCTTAATTTTCTTGGCAATATTCTATCTATACTTTTTAATACTCTGTGTTAGGCACTTAATGTCCATTGTGTAGTTTGTAAGGATACCAAATAAATGAGTAGAAGATATAAAGAAAATATTGCACGAACGATTTGCTTCTTATTTATACGTTAAATATTTACAGGTTTGGTTGATATGAAATGTTATTTCAGCGTTTGTCCTAGCAGTTACTTACCTGAAGTACAACTTTGTTTCTACACGTTTCTACTATCACCGATTTAATCCTGTTTTTTTAAACTGTCATTGAGAAAAATGATAAAGCAAAGTCCACCACGCTGGCCATGGGCGGGTTAGGCAGACTTCACACATCTTCTAAACAATTTTTTATACGTAAATAACATAAATAAATATCGTAAGACATAACGCACAGCGCCGTCTGACCCCAAACTAAGCAAAGCTTGTACTATGGAAGTCGGATAACTGATAGAACACTTAAATAGTTTTTTTTGCAAATACAAATTCTCAGTCATAGGTTTCCTCACGATGTTTTCCTTCAACGCCAGCGGTAATACGCACGTAAATTAAAAAAGATAGACGTGTTACGGGAGACTTGAACTCAGAATCTACAGATTGCAAGCCAGACGGTATTCTAACTAGACTACCGTAGCTTTTACTGTCTAATAGACGTCAAAGTGAAGGTCAATAAGCTTGTAAAAATAAATCAATTTTATGAAACCGTCACTCGTAACATAGGAAATAAAGTTCATTCCTTGTTACGTGGAAGCTATATTTCACGATATGTTCCTCGGGCACGCACACATCCATAAACGTGGAGATTGCAAATCCTGATAAATCCCCGTCGTTAAGATTTCTGTATCACATGCGTAAACATGCACGCTGATCGTCTCGATATATCTCTATGTTGATCTAATACGCTCTATACGTTTCTTGCGTGCAGAGAATTTCTCTACATGAGTTCGAGTTCGAGTAAGAGTTTGATGTCGATTTCGAGTTTGAGTTCGAGTTCGAGTTTGATGTCGAGTCTGGTTCGATGTCGAGATCGAGTTCGAGTTCGAGTTCACGTTCGAGTTCGAGTTCACGTTCGAGTTCGAGTTCGAGTTCACGTTCGAGTTCGAGTTCGAGTTCACGTTCGAGTTCGAATTCACGTTCGAGTGAACTCGAACTCGAAGTTTAGAAGAACTACTGTAGTCATCGATCAATAATAACCCTAGATTCCTCATAAGCGCTTCAAATACGGCCCGAAAAATAAGAGCAACTTTGTGATCTTGTCAAAATGTAATACCAAGAACTAGGTACGTCTAGTTCCAAAACAGTGTTAGCATTTAGCACGAACTTGGCAACAAAATATTTTTAACCTTATTGCTTCGATTTTAAGTTTCATCTTAGAATAAATATTTTTGTACGTATTGACTTATTACTTTCAAGCGACATTTAAAATTTAATGCTTGTCTGTCTCCGATGACAGAAGGACTGATATATCAATATTTTGCAATGACACTTTATGTTTGAGTGTTAAGGTTTATAGTAAACTGAAGATGTTTATATATTTTAAACTTAATTTTATATTTCGTAGTATGAAGTATAAATTGCAAAAATGGCTACTTGAGCGACTTATTTTTGTTCTAGTTCTATTATTGATCGAAGACTGTAATATTCGCTTTTATTGTCTCTGGTGATAACATCTGCCACGTCGTGTACCTACTCTCGCCCGCGGCTCTTGTGACTATGACCTTGACAGTGACAGTTTGCTATTCAACCAGGAGTACGCGAGACAAGAGTTCATTCATGAATGAAAGATTGAATGAACGAGTACAAGTGATTGAGAGAGTGTATAGTTTGTGTAGGTAAGCTTTAGCGCGCATACACTATAAACGTACAAAAATGACTTATGTGCTACATATTCACGTCTATAGGTATAACAGTCTAAAAGTATTGTATAAATCTTTTATATCGTTCTAGCAAAGAGAACATCGAAAGGGTTTAGATTAAAGTTTTGCGTCCGTGATATATCACGTACCGCATGTCGCATATTCGGTGTTCCGGTCCGGTTTGCTATTACTCTCACTTTCTAAGACCAAATAAATTTTCCCCACAGTCGGATATATAAGAAAATGTTGGGAAAGAACCGAGGAAATAACTTAACGCTCCAAGGAATGACTTGTGTTGGTACGGCTCCTTAAAGAGCTGAAATGTTTACGTTATTTTATTTTGAGCAAGAGATCAAAATATTATTTCTGATCTCTATTTCTTTTGCGTTTACGTCTACAAACACGCTTGTTGGTAAGCAGCAACGCATTTGAAGCTGAAAACATAAATAGGAAAGTGTCGCGTTGTAGTCCTCAGCTTTTTACTTTATTATAAATTTGCAGTGGTAATGTATAAATTTATAATTTAGTTATATATAAATTAACTTATTGCTGACACCACAAATGACACAAAAATAATAATATGTAGTTGTTGTACTATTAATATAATAAGGGCGGCCTTATTTCTAGAGGCATTTTCTTCCAGACAACCTTGTAAAGATGATTCAGAGAATAGATAAAAGGCGGTATACAGTACATATGTTCTAATAATATATAAGGTAGAAAGATAAAGATACTTTGGATTCGCGGAATTATTTTACGAAGTTATAACGTAATTGAGATTGTTTCACAACTGAGGATATGCAGAAAGGCGATGTTCTTCATTTTCATAATGTATTTTTGACGTTTTAATTAGCTTTTCATTATTTTTAAGACGTGTAACAAATTAAAATGAATTATTAATGGCACGTGCATGGAATCTCTGTATTAAACAGAATCTGTGTGTCGCAGGTCAAAATGCTGTGAAAGCTTAAACGTAGCGAGATCACAGAGAATCCATCAATTTTAATTATCTGACACGACCTCGACGTGAATCTTAAAGTACGATGCAGACAGATAAACAATTAAACATGTGCTAATTTATTTCAAAACAACTTCAAAATTTGCAGGAAAAATGTTTGACTTGACATCAATTGCGTTTACAGGGTCATAAGTCAGGCAGGTCAGGCTTAGCCTGTATTAAGCCAAAAGGGGGTCACGGTGTTTACTATTTCTTAAGTTGTACTTTTGTTGTTTATCTTTACTTTTTAGTAAATTACCCGCATGAGTTTCTAGCAAGCTATTATAATGTACAAAGATTTCTGTGGCTGGAGGGTCTGTAAGTGTTTACAAAAAAAAAGTATTTAAGTATTCTATCAGTCATCTGATTTCCATAGTACAAGCTTTTTAGTTAGTTTGGGGTCAGATGGGAGCTGTGTGTAATGGCCTACGGTATTTATTTATAATGATGAGTGCAATGACCCCCTTTCGAGTACAAGTTTAAGTACACCCGAAGCTTATACTGCATATCCTTCATTTTTACTTGCGACGCGACCGTAATTTCAGACTTTAATATCTCATTTGTTTATGATAAGAAAAATGGGTCCGTAATTTATCTATTCCTTATGCTTTATTCTTAAGCTAGTAAAAGAAAGGCTGAACAAAAAGGCTAGCCGATATAAGCGTATTAACATAAACTCGTCTCATTCGAACGTGAATACGTTATTGGCTCATTTTCATGCGGTCTCAATCGAGTAGTATCATAACATCAAAGGCCCGACCACTCCCTATGGATTTTATTTGAGATAAATATGAACCGACTACTAATGTTTTCATTCCTCATATCCTCGTATTCATAGTTGCTCACGTATGCCGCTCACGTGATAGGGTTGTGAGGCGCGCGAATCTTTTTTCTCCTGCCGCGAATAAAAAACTTTCGCCTCCATAAAAGTATATGAGTTCGTCCCAATACTGCGCCGATGACTTCCAATCTCTCTGTAGCGTGTCCCGACCCAACCCTGGAGATTACTTTTTCTCCTTCATCCAGTAAATTGAATTAAAATGAGAAGCAAACGGATAAAGAAAAGGGTGCGCGCCGATTTTCGCAAAAGTTTCGCGCTTAACGTTCCGTGCTCGCGGTGTAGGTGTTCTCTCATTGTCTTTCTATTTGGAAGATTGCTTATTTTTTTTCAGTTCATGTAGAGTTCTTCTGATTTTGATCCTTACATTCTACGACATTGAAGCACCCGAATCGTATTAATATTTTTTTATATTGAACTAGCTACCCGCCCCGGATTTGCATGGGTGCAATGCAGATACTAATGTGTCAAAAATAACGAAGTTTCATATAAAAATATCCAACCCCTATTTTGCACCCATAGGGGTAAATTTTTATTGTAAATCTTTTCTTTGTGCACACCTAAGGAACGTTTGACCACAGCTCACCTGATGTGAACTGACGGTGTGGTTGAAGATTGTAAAGCACACCTAACATGGAATGGAACTGGGTCTGTGGAAACACACCGTAAGATGCTTGGCGTCAGATTTTCAACTCGAGGGTAACTAGCCAGCCGAATACTAAAAAGTACCTAGTATGGTTTCCTCACGATGTTTTCCTTCACCTGCTACTCAAGCTCATTGTTGGGGTTTGCTCCCACACCCTTCGGCATGCGATCCAACCGCTCTAACCACAGAGCTACAAACGCAACAAAAAAATTCGGTATGGTAAACTCGGTAAATTAAAATCATCATACTCCTCGATAATAATTTTTGTGATGGCCACAACTTTAAATCGTTAAAAAAAATCTGGTAATATGAAGGAGCAGTCGATTCCTTCGTATTAGCACATAATTGTATAACCCTGTGTAATATAAATATTAACAAGTTTTTTTGTTTCGTTTTTGTTAAGTGGCACAGGGTTGCTCTATGCAGCTATTTGTGCAAAAAATGAGACAAACGACACGTTCTCCTGAGATAACGCATGCCCATTTGCAACAATACACATAACTTTGAGTGACGAAATAAAGTCCAGAGAATCGGTGCTTTGGCGCTCATTACTTTGAGACTTTTGACTTTGAAGACTGTTTTCTGTTGCTGCTTTTATGTTTAAATAGTTGAAATATTTCCTGTGCTAATATCTCCGTGCCCTTCGTTTCACGTGTCTCACTAAACTGGAGAACGAGTGGAATCCTCTATCTGCCACGCGAAGTGAGTTTGCAAGTTCCTCGCTCCAGCTTCACGCCTCATATCGCTCGAGCGAGCGAATTACCTACCGGAATAACTCTTTCTAACTCATTTAGGAGATACCATTGTTACGTAAACGTTGGAATCTTATTCGTACCAAATGAAAGCTAAATTCAGACGTTACAAGTTTACGGGGGCGCTAAAAACATGCCTTGATTAACTTACGGGCGCTTTACTCGGAAAGCAAAGTGTAATGTTGACATTAATTAATGTTCATTTATAACGTACTTGAAATGTTTTTGACATTCCTTCTAATTAGAACACAATTATATTGCTTTTTCGCTCAACATAACTGATATCTTCATTGTAAAAGGGGGAATATTTAGATATGTATATTTTTTATTAAAAGTTTTTTTAATGGTAAATATGATAGGTGTTTGACCATAGCTTACCTACCTGATATTAAGTGAAGGTGTAATCGCAGGTGGTAAACACTCCTTTCTTTTAATGGAACTGTCCTTAAGTGTTACTGCTGGAAGTGTTTGATGGTAGACTGGTGTGTGGTTTGATGTGGGTTGACTGGGTGGTAAGCCGAGTAATAGAGAGTGCCCTACCACCATCCTGCCCCTCTAGCCCACTACTATTATTCTTTGACCAACATGTTATGGTTTCTTCTCGATTTTTTCCTTCACCGGCTGCTGGGATGTGAATGCAAATATTTTATTCATAATACCGATGTTACAAGTCAATATTAAAAGTAATCTCTTGCCCTTCGGCGTGTGAACCAACCGCGCTAACCAACTGACCTACAATCGCTGTCCATGTTACTGTATCACTAACGTCTCTGATACGAGAGACACATTCAAGCGAGTCGGATATATCTGATTTGTATCTATAGCATACGAGTATCTATATATCCTACGCCGTCTTGTATTAGTACCTACCTAAACCTTATCGAATTCGGAATATCGGTTAGCAGACTTGGAATTAGACGACCTTTCCTTTAGTTTAATTTTTTTGTTTTCTTTTTTGAAAATCTACCTGAAAGGAAAAGAGTTTGTGTAGGTTGCTGAATATTTAGATTTCCGAAACTATCAATTTCAATATATTGTACGATTTAGGTTCGATCATAGTACTAACTCAATTGTCTGACCGTACTTTATAAAAGTTTTTCCAAACCCGATTAATCGATTTATAGTAGAATATTATCGAATAAATCCAAGCAAGATCGGAACTGGCAATTAATAGTTGAGGCCAGTTTTATTAACAAACTTTTCCGGATTGTTTTAGAACACAAATAATAGGGGTCCGGTTAGAGTTAAGGATTCCAGCGGTCGGTACCTAATCGATAATAATCGCGTGGAACGTTTATGCTGACAGTATCTAATTTTCAGCAGTAAGTGAGCAGTGCAATGACTGGATAGTTTCTTTAAGTCTTTAAAGCTTGCTTAATTTATTCTAAGAACTTTGAATGGGACTTAAGATGAATTTCACTTCAAGTAATTTAAATTTTTGAAGTGTTATAATGAAATAAATGCTCTGTGTATTTATAAATAGAAACTCTTTACTGTGCTTACCAGAAATAAAAATAAACAATGAACGGAAAACTAAAGAACCTTATGAGCTACTGTGCGTGCGTGGCGGCCTTATCGTTAAAAACGATCTCTTCTAGGCAACCAAGAATAAGTCATTGATTTAGGTGACAGATCTTGTGATAAGTAGGTAAGTAACAAAGGAAAATAAATAAAAAAACCCTTAATCGACTAAGTAGAGACAGAAACGTTTTAAAAACATAGTAAACTTATTCCATGTAAAAAATATAAGTATAAGATAGCGGCTTATCAGACAAAGCTACCAACGCGAAAACTCCAGCAATATATATCCATTATTATTTAAAAAGAAAAGGTGGCATATTTTGCCTTGCTTCAGAAGGAAATCAAAGGATCATTTTTTTATGACTAAGACGTTTGCTTTTAACCAAAATCAAACGGTAAGTGGTGAGGTCTAAATAAATCACTCTTGCCTCTTTATCAGCCCCGTTTTTATAAACTGCCTAACAGTTGGCGCGGGCCAAGTGCGAGTTGGCAAACTTCACGCATCTCTAAGAACATTAAGCACAGACAGACACAGACACAGACGTTTCATCACGATGTTTTCCTTTTCCGTTTGAAGCCAGAAGCAATACGCTCATAATATACCTACATAGATAAGACAGAAGTGCGTGCAGTGGAATTTGAACCTAAAACTTCCAGATTGGTAGGCTGTCTCCTCACTAAGGTGCCGTAACAAACCACCAGCTGACCATTCCGGGGTAAATAAGATGTAAAACAAGAAATCTTGAGATGTTTTAAGACAACCTCTAAGTTTCCGGATGCAAACAAACAAATTGCCCAAATGTCTCGCTTCGCCTTTCTACAATACATTTCTCGCCGACGGCGAACAACTTGAGACTTGGCATGTCATTTTAAATATTTTAAACGAAACATGGTTGTTGTTAAACTTTTTGATAAATTACGTTATAGAAGAAAAATAAATACATATATGGAAATAAAAGTTTATTAAAGGTAAAGTTAATAAATAAGTAAATTAGGTAATTAACGTATACAAGTAACGTGAATAACGTCTTTGATACATGTTTCTACATCGGGAAATAATTTAGTGTGTACCTATAGTTTTTATGCCAATGAAATAATTTGAATTTGTATTCAGATAAAATAAATGATGATAAAAATTGCGGGATAAAGTTTGGTATTACAGCTGTCTGTCATCTATATCCAAATTTCGATTACGCCGCTCCATAGGATCAAATAATAATTGTTACATTGAGTAAGGAAAAAAGTAAATTAAATAATTCCTTAGTGCACAATAATATGAATATATGTATAGACATAATTATTTACGTACACACGGCCGTGTCTACAATACAACCACACCGTGTTCTTTTCTCTTTTTTTCATCAATTTTTCCTTTTCGTTTTTGGGCACCGCACTTTTTGCATTTTGTCGCTGTCAAGTATATCCATAGATTTAAGTATTTAATGAAATCAAGTAAAATAAGTCCAAATTACACATAGAAAACCAGAATCATGCCTTGGTAAAGAAGTTGCAATGTTATTGAAAACTGTGAGGAAATTTTGTAAGCAAGGCGAAAAGATCACATTTTAACACGTTCTTACACTCGTATAAGTTTAGTATCTTATACATAAAAAACGACAATTTTTTATACGTAAAAACTCAAAAAAAAAAAAAAAGAAATGAGATATACTACGGTGACATTATTTTTTCACATTCCTGTTAAAAACTACCGCGAACATTGCTTTTACTGTAGTTTCATTTTATATAATGGGTAACAGGCTAAGTGTTTGAACACAGCTTATCAGATGTTAAGTGTCGATGTAGTCAAAGATGGTAAACACACCTAGCCTGGAATGGAAATAAATAACACGGAAGAAATAGTCAACGATTTGATTCTTCGTTCATTGTGGACTGCTAGACAGTGGAATGCGCTACATGAGTGGGTGTTCACTGATGGATATGATCTGGGTGTCTTCAAGTCGAGATTGAATCGGTATCTTCTAGGCAAGCGTGCTCCATCTTAGACCTTATTATCAAACGTAAGCCTATTTCTTATAAAAAAACCCGCTATGTCAATGGCATACAAGTTATTTTATTTGTCAGGATTTTTATTTTAATTTATACAGGTGTTGATTATTATTTGTATGTCAACTTAAATGACATCTGCATATCCGGCAATGCAACGAAAAGGCTGCGTTTCCGTCGCCAAATGATCCCGATTGAGCGAACGAAACGCCATGTAATAGGTAGTAATTTGGGCAGTCGCTAAAAGTTTTACGAGCGCTCACTGTCCCGCCCAGCTCGATTTATCAACTCTCGCCCATTAGCGTGAAGGTTTGAATTTCTTTCGCAGCCGCCATTAACCGAGTGGCAACTTAAAAACGTAAAGTTTCAATTAAACGATACAATTTTCTAGATTAAAAATTTCACTGTCTCATCCAGAACTATCGTAGAAGAAATATTTCTTAGCGAGAATTTTGTAGTCTATTCTTATTCTTATAATGTTGCCTGTGTTGTTAATACTAAGAATAAAATACCTAATCTTCCCAAGTAAGCGTGCGTCGTATACCATTATGATTGTTTAACATCAAGTGAGATATGGTTTTTTATTGTTTTTCAGGCTAAGCGAATGACCACAACTTACCTAATGTTAAGTGCCGGTGTGGTCGAAGATGGTAAGCACACTTGGTCAGGACTGAAACTGGTTCTCAAGGGAGGCTGCTTGAACATACAGTGCTTGTGTAACTAGCCAACCGAGTAGGTACTAGAACGTACCCTATCACTTGGGGAGTTGTAAAGTTTTTCTTTACCAGCAGCTCATGCTCATTGTTGGGATTTGAATCAACGCTCTCCGGCGAGTAAACTAACCGCGTTAACCATTGCGTTATCATGCAAGCAACCTTCAAGTTGTACTGAGTTGTTGTGCTGTGTATGTACCTACTCAGCAGTGGAATGTTGTAAGGTACCTAATTTAGTAATTAAACAAGTGTATTTTACTAAATGAGCAGCATTGCAATTACTTAGTATTCAGTGTAAATTAAGAGACGGTAAAGTACAACTAGATGGGTTGTTTTAATTTATTTTCTCTCTGAGATTCTAGGACAGACTATCTGCCTTCAGGTGTTTTGCGCTCAGATTTTCATTATTTATTTATTCCGAAGGAAAGGAGCGTCTAGAACTCTGACAAACGTTAGTATTTCACCTCATTAATGCAATATTCTCCGACTTTAAGCTATTTTATGTCCTCAAATATAACTTTTGAATAAAAACAATCTCATTTATTAAAATTAATCAAACATCGATGTTTGTTCTGTGTCTGGGTGTACTGTATGTATTATAAGCAGCACCCGATCACGAGTATGACGCATGTGCCAGCCATCGTCCTCCTCAACCATATCTGAGGGAAGAGAGCGACCCGACACACGACGCCGCCGCAAGAAGGAGCCTTCGATGGTGAGCATGAATGCTCGAGGCATACACACAATAATATGGTTTCCGTAACAGTATTTTTTTTTATTATGAATAACCACGTACCAACTTTACGTTCCTTATAAACAGTTATTTATTATTATTATTAATTTTTCGTGTATAGGTACATAGACATACTTTCCAACATTTTGTATACCTATAATAATTAACTTTCATAATTATTTTTCACTAGCGGACGCCTCGCGGTTTCACCCGCGTAGTACCCGTTCCCGTGGGAATACAGGGATAAAAAGTAGCCTATGACACCCGGGGATAGTGTAGCTTTCAAACTGTGAAATTTTTTAAATCGGTCCAGTAGTTTCGGAGCCTATTCTTTTTTTTTTGTAAATACATACTTATAATGCATACATAACACACAGACACAGAACAAACATTTGTTGATACATAAAATGTTTGTCCTGAGCGGGAATCAAACCCACGCCCTTCAGCTTTTAAGGCAGATATGCTACCAATGAGCCAACAGGGCTGTCAAATACAATAATATTCAATACAAACAAACAAACAATCAAATCTTGTTTCTTTATAATAGTATAGGATAGATATAGATAAATACTATAATATAAATTGCTATACAACGCGGCAATGGGGCCAGCGTTTTGGGAACTATTCCCATTGATAGCGGTCTTTTAGAGTAGTTATTATTTTAAGTTATTTTATTTTAGGTCAATTCTTGTGTGTTTATTATATCTGAGTGACATAGACTATATTTGTATAGATAGATGTATTAATAGAAGAAAATATACTCATCTCCTTAAACACACAAGTAAAATTAGTCTCAAAGTTGGATTATTTCTAAAAGCTTCAATGGAGACACTATGAGATAAATACATATATTTATCGAAACAATCACAATAACACACAAATATCAAAATTCAAACAACACAATTTAGCTTACGCCAGCTTTATAAATACAAAGTTAATATTTTGCTCCAAACTAAAATGAAAATTTTGCCAGTTTCAAACTATTCCTAACTCAATATTACCTCTCATAAGGATATTAATATAGCCGAAATATAAATTGAAGCTCGACAATAGAACTGTAGGTTAAGTAGGTTAGTACCTATATTTACCCAAAACATATAACATGTTTCTAGGTAGATTAAACGACTCGTACTCTAGAATACTTTTGTACCAAATTATTAAGTACGAGTGAAATTACGTGTAAGGTATTTTGAAACGCGTAATTATCTTATACTAGCAGCTCGCCCCGGCTTCGCAAGGGAAAACAAAACTCGTTTAACAATATAAATTGATCGATCCAGTAGTTTCGGAGCCTATTCAATACAAACAAACAAAACATTAAATCTTTCCTCTTTATAAGATGAAGATGACAACTGTAATAGTTAGGCATATGATATTGCGGATTTATTTGTAGCTGTCAATTTGCTCTATAAAATGTCACTTTATTCTATTGTCAATAGTTTTCGCTATGTAAGGATTTTTTCACAGCTTGGGTTACATTATTAAACTTTACATACGGATCCTTAATTGTTTTTTAAATAAAATATAGCCTATGCCCATCACGGATAATGTAGCATTCTAATAATGAAAGAATGATTAAGATCGGTCCAGTAGTTTCGGAGCCTATTCAATACAAACAAACAAACAATTAAATCTTTCCTCTTTATAATAGTATAGACAACAAATCTACTATCCAGCTAAATTTATCAGTGCCAGAGTTTGTATATGCACAGGAACACAAACACACACGCACAGCGACACGAACATTTCGAAAGTCTTGTTGGCTCATTGGAAGTATGTCTGCTTCAAGAGCTGTAGGGCGTGGGTTAGATTCACACACAGGACAAAAAAATTGTAGTATAAACAAAATGTTTGTTATGTGTCTGGGTGTCTTGTAGTTATTATAAGTATGGATTTACAAAAAAAAAAGTATTTAAGTATTCTATCAGTTATCTGAATTCCATCACACAAGCTTTGCTTAGTTTGGGGTCAGATGGCGCTGTGTGTAATGTCCAACGATAATTTATGTATACACTATACATGAATTTATGTATGTGATGTTAAATGTTTGTTCTGTGTCTGGGTGTTGAATATGTATCATAAGTATTTACTTTAAAAAATGTTTATAAGTATTATATAAATAATAGCTATTTAATTCCTATGGTCAAATACCCAGTTATTAAAGCATTTGTCTTAAGGCAGTAAAGTTATTAATAAATGTAAGGTGGATATTTTTCCACGACCTTGAAATAAGACCAGCCTATTATATTAAGTTCTCTAAAAGCTGTGAAAGTGTTCATTTGCATAATGACTTATTCAAATTCAGGGAAGTTAAGCCCTCTGTAAACGCTTTTCGTCATGCTCCCATATTAAAAAGGCGAGTGGGTTGTCAATAACTCCGTGTTACATGAAAAGGATGAAAGCATAGAGCTGCGCGCTAACCACAGTATGGAAGTATTTGAAAGGTTTTGAATGGCTACTTCAAAAGGATGGTGTTCATTGCGGAATGTACTTACGAGCAAATACCTTTTATGGGTAATTTTATACGCTGCTGAAGAGTGTTAGTTACACTCGTTGGTATTTAAAGTCAACAAATTTTTATAACTTATTAGCGATGTAGATACTAACTTAGTAGGTACATTATTTTGACAGCCCTGTTGGCTCATTGGTAGTATATCTGCTTTAAAAGCAGTAGGGTGTGGGTTCGATTCCCACCAGGGCAATTGATAAATTAATTCTATACTTTTTTTTGCAATTATATAAATACTTACATACAGGATAAACATTATCTAAGTAATTACAAAAAAAGTATAGAATTAATTTATAATTTTTTTGTTTGTTGATGGTAGGCCTAGCTGTATAATGTTAAAGATTGATAGTGTTTTCATTTATCAGATTATTTGCTATTCTTTTGTTTCCCCTTAGAAATCGCGCATAAATCCATCCTACTTAGCACTTGTTTTATACGAAAAGTGCTCGAGTCTAGCAAACGAAACGCAGCAGTACTTCCCGAGGGGAAGTATACCAAGCGGCTGACAAGTGCAATAGTACCTGATAATAGATAGCGCAGGTCCGCCCAGCTCCCCCCCGTGGGTTCCCGCCTTGTCGTGGCGGGGGGGCTGAGTAACCGTGACTGGTGACCACGGTGAAACTAAGCGGAACCCGAGGTGGGGCTGCTTCTCCGGGTGTTCCCCCGGGCCTGGCAGAAGCGGCCAAGTAGGTTGCGGACTGTGTGGGCGGTATCGCAACTGAGGCGGGCTGCAGTGTCGAATGGGAGACACTGCAGCTGAGGGCTGGAGGCCGCGGCGGGAGAGGACTGTCGGTGTATCGTTGCCGCTTTCCCTACCTTCCGCGGCCTTAACGGGGCCGCCACCGTTTGATGGCGGACGCGGTGGGGCTGCAGGGGAAGAGGAGTGTCGGTGTTGCGTTGTGCCGCTCTCCCTGTCCTCTGCAGCCGTGGTGGCAGGCGGCGGGGCCACTCACCTGACCCGTCGCATGAGGACCACTGGCGTTCAGACATGGGGTCGTCTGGCGCCAGGTGTTATTGGTCCTCGAGGTGGGTCACGACAAGCCATGTTATGGCATGTCGCGACGGCAGGAGGGGCCCGACCCCGGGAGGTGGCCTGGCGACGGGCTCTCCACGTGTCCCTCTGATGAGCTGAGGGCGCAGTGGAGGAGCCGAGTGGGAGGGGGTTGCGGAATGGGGGGAGTGCCGGTCTGGCGATCCCCATTCCAAGCAACCAAGTGGCAGGCGGCGGGGCCACTTATCTGACCCGTCGCATGGAGACCAGGGGCGTACGGACATGGGGCTGTCCGACGCCCATTTGCTGGTTTTAGTGTTGCCCAAATTCAGTCTTGGTCTTGCAGTCTTGGTCTTGTTCTTGCGTTTTTGCAAGACCAAGACCAAGAACAAGACCGCGTATTTTTAGCAAGACCAAGACCAAGACTGACCGTGCAAGACTTGAGCAAGAACAAGACTAAGCCTGCAAGACTCTTGCGTCTTGCAGCTAGGACTTAGCGCTATTTCACGGAGTAGTTAGGTGTAACAGTTCGGTGTATAGGTACGCTTAGGAATTCTATGAGACGCAAAAAACTGTATCAAAGAATATGAAAAACTGGACCTATGCGCATTACGACTAATACCATAAACATACCTACATAGCGAATAAAAAAATATCCATTAAAATCAAACTGAGTGCATGCATAGTTATGTTTTAACCATCGGCACTTTGATAATGCGGCATCAAAGGTTTTGTACTTACTTCTCAAAGAAATTTGCCGCTTTTCGGAAGTACATGGTTATGATACACGCGCCGGCGGCTTCTTTTGAAATCATATACAACAGTCGTTGCCGCCGCGCCGAAATCACAACATTTGACACTATTTGATTGCCGCCACAGGGCGTAGGTATACTCATGCAAAATAATTTCGAATTTTAAGAGTACCTACAGGTGTTCCAAAGAATAAATAAGTTTCAGAGTGCTTAGAATGAAAATGAATACATTATACTGATCACGCAAGTAGTATTATGATAGGAAAAAATGTTAAGGATAGGTAGTAGATGTCATAATAATTTATTCTAGTAAGTATATATTATAATATTGATTATATGGTTTTAAACTAATTACTTAGGTACTATTATTGTACATTTAGTCATTATATTTCTTAAGTTTTTACAAGAAAAAATAGCAAAAAAGTGTTCAAATATCACCCGTTTGATAAATATTGTAGCCACTTTTAAATATACTTGAAACGTGTAAAAAAATTCTACAAAACTAATAAAATAATATAAAAAGCGTAGGTACTTACCTACTAATAAAATAAAAAGCCTGCGATAAGAGTTTTGTATTGCTTACCAGCCCGAATATCTCTGAGAGAGATGATGAGAGTAAGTATTTACTAGCAGTGCCCGCGACTTCGTCCACGAGGAATAGTAACTTTGGAGGTATAGTGACGTTCAGGATTTATTTATTTATTTTAAAACTTCTGTCATCAAACATACAAACAAACTCTTCAGCTTTATAATATTAGTATAGATAAGTATAGATGTACGCCAAAACATTCACTTATATGTAAAGAATAGTGATTGGCACTAATTCTTTACATATATTTTATTCACGCGTCGCGTCTGTACAAGTAGGTAATAATCTGTGTTTTTTGATTGTGTTAATTGCAAGACTTGCAAGACTCTTGCTGCAAGACCAAGACCAAGACCAAGACTGGGAGCGCAAGACCAAGACCAAGACCAAGACCAGGTGTATTGGCGCAAGACCAAGACCAAGACTGGCTAAGTCTCGTCTTGTTCTTGCATTTGGGCAACACTAGCTGGTTTGGTCTCCGAGGTGGATGACGATGTGTCGGGTGTTCGGACACATCGTCATTGTTGCGGGGTGAGCTTAGGCTCCCCGAGGCGGGTCCGCGAGGACAAGCGCTGTCGAGGCCGCGGTAGAGTGCGAAAGCGTGCCCGCAGCCTCGACACAAAGCGCCGAGGTGGAACACTCCAGGGTTTTTAGTGGGTAGGCCGTCATTAGGACGGAGAGTCCCACATAACCCGCCCCAGGGCCGGTGGTATACACAAAGTATTTTCCCTGGACAAAAAAAAAAAAAAAAAAAAAAGGTCCGCCCAGCTGTGCCTACTAACTAATACCTAATCTGCACAACTGCTAACACTTCCTAAGCACGCGAGGGTTATCGACCCCTAGATAAACTAAATGGCAGAAATTTTTAGGCGTTTCCTTTCTTTTAACGCGCCGTGGTCAGAGAATTGAGTTTTATGAGAACTGATGGGTGAAATTTATTTCAATACAATATGCCGGGGCCGCTTTGTTTGAGTTTCTTCAAAGTAGCTTTCCGGTTAAAAAGTACTGTTAGGTTTTTGTAACACATACGTATGGATAGCAGTATATAGAGAAGTAGAAGAAGATTCCATTATTTTATACAAAAATAATTTTCCTATTCAATTCAATTCAATTATCATTTATTCACAGATAGATATGTACAGATTTTTTACAAAATGATATACATAAGTCCTGCCTATTTTGCCATGACTCGACATGTGAATATGCTTTAAATCAAACATAAATACGTACCTACTAATAAATGTTAGAGAGATACAATGTCCTAACATATTTGTTGCGATTTCATAGTTTTGGGGTTAGCGTGCGTAGTCGGATCACAAATTAAAGAGAATTTGATTTGAATTGCCGGTGCCAACATACCAACATGATAGGATCCGTTTTATGTACTCACTCAACTGCCACCGTCCAGCTTAAAAGCCAAACGCATCACGGTCTCTTTTAGCAGTTTTACATCCCAGGTTAGGTAGATGTGTTAACAATCTTCAACCATAGGTACTTACCGGCGCTTAAAATCAGATGGGTGAAGTACCTAAAATGCTGAAAACATTGCTACACTGGATGACAATGTAAAGTTGAAAAAAAAGTAGGCGATAGTGTCTGGGTGTTTATTATGAGTAAGTATTTACAAAAAAAAGTATTTAAGTATTCCATCAGTTATCTGACTTCCATAGTACAAGCTTTGCTTAGTTTGGGGTCAGATGGCGCTGTGTGTAATGTCTTACGATATTTATTTATTATTATTATTAGTACCAGCCACCATTTTTTTTATAATAGCTGTACGTTTGACCACACTTTGCCTGACACATTACCATTTGCCTCATCTATTATAAAAGTATTTAAAAGGCGTTTGATTTTTGTTGACTGAAAATATAATCAAATAAGCATTGAAAGAGTTGGATTAAGTTGGTTCGATTTCCATACAAATAAGTAATAATTGTGGAATAAGCGTATTGCGTACGATACAACCGCCAGTTCATGACTACTTGTCTTTGGCAGGTATTAAAAAGGAAGGTGAGGGTAGGAAAGTGAGTTTTTGTGCGTGTATGAGGGTAGATAAAAATACTTATTATAATTATAACAAATGAATATGCGAAAATATTGTATGTGGCGCATCCACACACTACTGTTTGGCGGCAGATTTGGTACTTACCCAGACGACCTCCAGCTAACAAAATCTACTACCAAGAAACGTCTACCACGTTTAATGTGTATACGTCTTTAAATGTGCTGCCATAGTGGGAGACGATTCAGAAAACTGACGATAACAAAAACCAGTTGTGATTTAATCGCAACTGGTTGCGATGTGGAGCCCAACGCAGATGCTAGTGAGTGTTTACTTCTTTGTAAATATAACGTTTATAGTTTCTCTAGTCCGTCATTTCGAAACCCATGTTGATTTTTCCGTAGCATACCTGTTTATTTTACAACTAGGTTACTTTTGGACGTTTGCTAATTTTAATGGGATTTAACTTTTAATGCGCTGCTGGTAAGTAAGTATACAGAGGGTTCGTGTAATTTTCGTACTTACGAGAATTTAGATTAAGCATCTGTTTCCGTGAGTAGGTACACAGATTCTAGCTGAAGTAATCGGTAAGTCTACACTGAAAAAACAAGTTCACACATTTTTGTTGAGATAAGTCTAAAGTTTTTATTTGGCAATATAAAATAAAAAAAACAAATACCCAAAGACAAATTAAGGACATTTACCTCGGCATAATGCTGGTCATACTAAGTGGTACACAAAAGTGAAGCGGAGCAAGACCAGACCGCGCGCGCGTTGCACGCAGCTTTATCTCCTTGAAGAAGGTCATCGCATATGGCAGCAACTATAGTATAATTTAATAAAAAAATCAAAAAGTATACACACCTTCACATCGTAACTTAAACAAAATTTAAACGGTTATTCTTTTTTTAGGCGCTGAAAGTAGCCATATACTGCCTACTATGTGACATCATTAGAGGTCAATTAAAAGTGAAGTTACTTTATGCATTTTATTAAAATAAACCCCATTTCATAGTATATAGAGATTTAAAAGTTAAAAAAAAATATATAAATGTAATATTTCAAAATGGGTTTGGAATCAAAAGGATTTTTTCTTTACGTACCTACCGAATTATTTGATTTTTTAGTTATCGTAAAATGCAATTTTGAATGTAGATGATAGATAATAATTAATATAATTATGTAACTGCAACACCAAAATCTAACCCCCGATGTTAATTTGTTTTCAAAATTGCTTCCTACTATGGAAACAAATTTAAAGACTACGTCAAAAAAAAAAAGAGAATTAACATTTTAGAAATCATGATTTATTAGATACATTTAAAGTGAGATAATATGAGATTGAGACGAAATAAAACAAAAAGCAAAATTAAAAATTTTGAAAATCCTACGAAGGTTAATTGAAAAAAGATAAAATAATTTAAGAACTCCCGACTTAAGACTACCTTTACACTTAATACAAAACCCAAGAAGAACCCGTCAGGGGCTGCCATTACAATTATGAACTAGTTTTGCAATTTAATAATTTGAGATTTTTTAGCACTATACTACTATACACCTACAGTCCTACACCCGTAATGGGTAGGTCGTGCCCTTACTGTGGGGACCTTTAGAAGTTAATGATGATACGTATATTAGTTTACGTTGAAATTTGAAATAGTGATGGCAGGTGTTTTTTTTGCTAGTAGTTTTGGAGAAAAATGGCAACATAGATTTGCGCAAACAAACATCCTCTCATCCCAAACGCATATACCGTCTCCGTTCCGCCGTGGGTAATAAGAAAAAATTATCTCATTTCATACATTATTTTGTTATTGTTATCATTTTGCTAACTTCTCTTTTCGCTATATAGGCAAGACAAGTTATGCGTTCCTGAAAATTAAACCTGAACTTATATTAGCCCCAAGCGAGGAGACAAAACTTAAACTAAACAGCTATTAAAATTAATAACACAGGTAACTATCACAACAGCGTCGGTGATAACTTCTAATGGGATGCACACCTGGGATGATTTAGTATTATAACTAATAGAAATAATTACGGTTCCAATATGTTGATGGCGATTTAGAGCCCTCTGAAGTCTGCAGTCTTTATATCGGCCGATAGTTATAAAATACTCATGTACAATAAGTTGCCAGTTGCTTTAAGAAATTTAACAATAAATTATTTATTAATTCATAAGATTTTTTTTAAATTTTATTCGTAAAATTAAAAGCTTCTTCCTTCGGAACGCATTTTATAAGCTGGCTTATGACTTTATGAAAACTAATTGGAATGAACAATCGTTTACATGTGATGTTGACTAATGCAATTCGTAATGTATATCTATATCTATTATTTAATTAATAAATCGACTCAATATGACGTTCACATGATATATTTTATGATATTTTAATTTTATGTGACTAATAGTATAATTTTAATTTTTTAATCAACTGTATTGAATTGACTTACCTAGTATAATAAAACTTTGCTATAAGGTGAATAAATAATCTGAAATGGTATTAATTTTACTAGGCATGCGTGCTTCATCGTAGATCGCAACTTTCCTGAACTTTAGGCAAGATGTCATTTTGTACATGTAACTACTGGTGAAGGTCAAATTCTGTACAATGAAGATATTTTGAAAACTTTTATTGCAACCAAAGTAAAAAGTAAAGTAAAAAATGTAATTTAATTAATTTTTTGTCCGTCTGTATCTTGAAAGAGCATCACGGAGAAACTATTAGGGATTTGAATAAAACATGGCATGATTAAAGTAAATACTACGAGGTAGATTTTTAAACAATTTTATCCTGAAATTCGTAGAAGTCGTTTACTTAGCAACAATTATATACCGCTTCAATTTTTACTTTAAAAAATCTAGTTAATCGGTTTGGTAGTTTGGAAATGACAACCATCACACCCACAGTAGGCGTCAAAGCGTCCAAAGAAACATGAACCCCTGTATGTAGAAGAAACTTTGAAGGCACGGCTCATTGGAAATGGATAGGTTTCGTTATAACAATTTGATTTCCAGAAGAGTATAATTAGTTTTGTTTTAGGTGTAAAATTAGTGTGGCAGTAAGTAGAACAATTTTAATTGTTGTTCGTATTAATTAGATGTTACTGCGTTGATTAAGTTGGTACGTATGCCTACTTACATAAGTAAGTATTGCCAGTTAATTAGTGGTTAGGTATTTGTAACCGTAGGTGTACCAGAACCGAGTCTTCGGCCGATTTTGGGTCGGAGCTTATCATACGGTCGTCTGTATATACATTATACAATATACATACTGCCGACATCGGACGTTGCCGGTCTCGATGTGTAGTCTGACTGATGATGGATGATTTTGAATAAATGTTTCTTTTAAAAATCTTAAGCTGTCCGTTGGGATATAGCTGTTGTAGACATTAAAAAAATTTGTTTTAAAAACGGGACCCTATTACTAAGACTCCTCTGTCCGTCCGTCTGTCTGTTTATCCGTCTGTCACCAGGCTGTATTTCATGAACCGTGATAGTTAGACAGTTGAAATTTTCACTGATCATGTATTTCTGTTGCCGCTATGACAACAAATACTAATAAACAGAATAAAATAAATATTTAAGGGAGCTCCCATACAACAAACGTGATTTTTTTGCCGGTGTGGAACCCTTCGTGCGCGAGCCCGACTTGCACTTGGTCGGTTTTTAAAATACACTGCTTTATGCGAGGTTGTAGCCGGCAAACTGAACTGGCGAGAAATCCCAACAACTGTGGACTCGCCGGTTGATAGGTCATTTTCAGGCGTCATCGGACGATGGCGGTTGTAGAAGTGTACGCGCTCATCTTCTTTTACATGCATTTCATTTGATCTGCCGAGTTTAGCCGACGACGCCCAAACATACTTCGGCCAATAACAATTACGATGTGTATGCGAGGGTCACGAGCAAACCATAAGGTGCACAAACAACATAATAAATATGATTTATATTATAGTAATATCTCTACAAAATATACAATACAAATGATTTTATTTGCATTTGTATGCTAGTTGTTAATAAAAAATAAATTGCTAGTAAAAAGTTATTTTTTTCTCATGATGCCTGAACTTCTTTTCAATGTCTTGAAAAAAGTTTAGCCTAATAACAATATTTTTTTGTAGAATTTTAATACCCCTTTCCACCCCTTTTCCATTTTCGATAATATTATGCGAAAAAATGAAGAAACTTTGAAAACCTTGTGAAAGAAGTTTCAGGTACTTTCATCCCTAAGAATGAAAGTGGAATTCCGTGAATTAAGCACTAAGAGCAATATCCATAACCACTCAACGAGCCGAACGAAGTTTCTTGCTCGCCCATAAAACCGAGTCCAATTCTGCTTCAGCACTTCAGTACTTCGAGCGTAAATTAGGTTAGAACGATTGTTCAATCGAAATTAGGTAAATTATTACTCGACCAAGCAGTATAAAACCAAAGGGGCTCATTACGGCAAACTGCCTGGTAGTAAATCAGTGAATGGTTGCCGTGAAGTGATGGAGTGCTCGCACATTAGGAACTGAAACCTAAATACATAAACAGTAACTTTAACTATCAAATCATAGTCGAGCTGTCCTAGACCCCTTGGTAGCAGTGCTGCCATTTTAGTTCTTTCGAGAATTTTAGCACCTAGCCCTAAATCTAGCCCTTTTTAACTTTAACATAGCAATACAGTTTGTCTGTTGAACGAAGATAATGTATGATCGCTTATGGACAACTATCGATGACTAACTAAATAACTAATGATCGTAGGTATATGCTCTATTAAAACAGCAAAACGACTTCATCTCTATTGTGGAGGAATTGATAAAATTCGTATGTTGAAATTAAATTTAGGTGTTATACTTTTTTTACTCTCAATCTGCATGTGTTTAAGCCGAAGCTAAACTAAAGATGTTTAAATTACTTTATCATCATGATTTGATTCTAATCATGAAGGTACAAGCAACAACAAGTTAAACCGTATATTTTAATGACTATATTGTTTTTTATTTTACTATATTTAGGGGTAAAATCTAGCCCTTTAAGCCGTGGATTTCTTCAAATCTAGCGCTTTTTACATCGTTCTTAGCTCCGGACCTAATTTTCGATGTGATAGCAGTGCTTGGTAGTAGGAAACCAGAGCGAGGTTACTTATATTATTTATTCAAGTAAAACCTTTCTTTAGAAAATCTTGGTATAAAATAAAAGACTTTAGAATTATGTGGGCTGATCGATGACTGCTTGTACAAAGTTTGCATGCTAACTAGATTCCGCTTGCTCAACTTTTTATCACAATTTATCTGTACAAGTTTGTAGTTCAGTGCTTTACGCGAAGAATACATCATTGTTTAAAGATTACAACGTCAAATTTGTTCAACTATACTCATAAATTTAATGAATGAGACTGAAAATCAACTGTTTATTTTTAAATAGTTACAATTAGAAATAAAGAGTTGAAATATTGTGATTTATTTTTGGTAGAGTTTTTGGTAAATATATGTATAGGTAGCCATATTTTTAGTATTTTTTAATTAAAAACGGATGATAACAAAATCGGGACATACAGTATTGTGTAGTAGCTCGATTATAGTTCTACGTACTTATATATGACTTTATCCAAAATTTAATTACACCACTCAATAGCAATCAAAAAACGACTCCATGCCCCTAACCCTCAATATATACCAATACAACACGGCTTTACAGGTTTTAGGTATTTTGGTTTGAAAATCAAACCACAGAACCGACACAGAACTTTGTACGACAAACCAAGGTCCAAGGCATGGCTGCTTTGGCGCTCATTACTTTGAGACGACTTCCTGCTAAGATGATCTACCACCAAGTAAAAAAAGTACTCATTTAAACAAAAAAAAAAAAACTCGAATCGGTCCAGGCGTCTTCGAGTAATCGGGGAACATATATAAAAAGATTCCCATGAATTGAGAACCTCCTCCTTTTTTGAAGTCGGCTAAAATATCAAAGAACTCGTGACGTTGAGCGAAGACTTGAAACATGGAAATGGATTTCTTTGTGTTTAAAAATACGTGTCTATTTTTCACGTGTCCGCGACACAGCCATACACCGATTTTTTGCCTAACAGCAATCTTTTTAAAAAGTCGCTAATAAAGGTAAAATTTATTTATTAAACAAAATAAAAAAATCTTAAAAATTAAAATAAATAATTTTCTAAATCTAATAAATTAATCATATTAGTACTTTAAATTCATAACAAAGCTGGTAAGCGCAGCTAATTGATTTCATATTCAAAAATATTCACCGTAATCAAATTTCGCGACGACTCGATTACAAGACAGAAAGGTTAATGAACTACAATCCGCAAGAAGTGGAAGGTAAATATTAATCAGAATATTCCAGAAACACGGTCTAATGAAGCCCGGGGCCTGAGGGCACGGCAAACATTTTTAATCCGAGGCGCATCTCATAAATTTCAACCCCGGGATAAAGTCGCTTTTGTTTTTCTTCGCGAAAGAAATATTTTTCGTTAAATTTACAACAACGCTTAGTTGCGGTATGTCACTGGTCCGCGACAAATTCTGTTGTTTGTTTCTTTTATTGCCCGGTTCCTTAATAATTGTGAAGATGTTCGACTTAATGTTGTTGTCTTTGAAAGTAACTGTCAGAAATAATATTTTTTGATGTACTTTTCTCACCTGTTGTTATTATTTTCTATATTATTCCATTAATGTGTTTTGAGGCTTTACTATGTACTTTACCATAAAAAAAGTATGTTTTTTTATAGTTGACAAACTAGGTGTTTGACCACAGCTCACTTTATGTAAAGTAACAGTGTGGTCGAAGATGTTATACACACCCAGCCTGGAATGGGTCTTACTCAAGTGAGGCTACCGGAATACACCGTTAGTTGCTTGGCGGCTAATTTTCTACTTGAGGATTGTAGCTAGCCAGTCGAGTACTACAAAATACCCTACCACCATATTATGGTTTCCTCGCGATGTTTTCCTTCACTGATAGCTCAAGCTCATTGTAGGTGGGCTTAAACAAATCCATGCCCTTCGGCGTGTGAGCCGTCCGCGCTAACCACTAAGCTATCAACGCTACAAAATTATAATTAAAATACGTAATTATAATTCACAACAACGATTTGCTAAAAATAACCATTCTTGTCGGAAATAAGGGAGAAGTAAACAACTATCAGTAATTGAAACAGAATGTTTCAAGCGTAATTTATGGCCTAAATTAATACTTCAGGTGCTTGCTAGTCCCAAACTTTACCAATAATTTTGATTTATTGGAGTCTCACCGCCCCTCATATCTACTCAAAGTTTTCCTAGGAGAACAATCACTTAGGGCATGGCCTACTTGAACAATCCATTTTGAAGAAACCAAAAGTAAAAAAGCATCGTAATCTGCTAATTTTAGCAAACTGAATCTTACCTGTATCATGAATATGATATGTGGATGGAATTAAATGGTATAATTGCTTCTAATTAGTGGATGAGTTATGATCCAATTTTCCTCTTGTTTGTTATT
This sequence comes from Biston betularia, assembly GCA_905404145.2. NCBI lineage: Eukaryota > Metazoa > Arthropoda > Insecta > Lepidoptera > Geometridae > Biston > Biston betularia. The sequence continues at coordinate 8,126,064 of FR989877.1, forward strand.
AATTTTTGAACTCTGAAATTTGTATAATATGTCTAGGGTTGCTTTTAATTAAGCGTCTCGGTTATGAAGAGAACCTACATCATCCATTTATAATATGAGCTTGTTTTTAGTTTTGGAAAAATCAAATGATGTACGTACATAAGTATTTTTGTAAATAAAATACGGCACAAACTTTTTAATTTGGATAATCTTTACAATTTAATGGAGTACAAACTATACATAAATTGGTAACTATGCTCTTGTTAACTAGACAAAAACTATGTCAAAGTTTAATGATATTTTATATAAGTTTTCATTAATAACTTTACTAACGTAATTTACTAATACTAAAAACGGTAATTGTTCACGCATTTTTTTATACAATTAACCTCATAAGAATTGGCACAATGCACGAATGTGTCATGGCAAAAAAAAAAACAATTTACCTGTTAGCTGCCATCAAAATCTCCTGTCAACTGTCATCGACATCGTTTTGTTTAACTTTTTTTTTTTTTCCTTTGGTTTTGGCGTCGCGTTTTAGCATTTGCCAGTGTCAAGTAATTATATATTTTCAAGTTTCAAAAGTTAAATAAGTGCCATCGTAGCTAGTTTTAGTCAAAGTCGTCTTTGTCAGGTCCAGTTCGTGTCAGTTAATTCCAGTCATGCTTTAGTAAAGTAGTGGCAACTTTACTACAAAGCTTCGATGGAGTTTTGGAAGCAACACGAAAACTCATGTTTCACCACATTATATCATTTTCCCACACTCGCGCTTGTAATTCGGCACTTTATGAATAAAACACCACCATTTTTATGCATAAACACTCGACAAAACACTAGTTTTGGAAAAAAATACAACAGAGCGACACGACTCTTCCCGCGTTCCCGCCAAAACCCCTGCTGTATCTTAGCTATAGTTATCGTCAAAGTCGTCTTTGTCAAGTCCAATTCGTGTCAGTTAATTCCAGTCATGCTTTAGTAAAGTAGTGGCAACTTTACTACAAAGCTTCGATGGAGTTTTGGAAGCAACACGAAAACTCATGTTTCACCACATTATACCATTTTCCCACACTCGCGCTTGTAATTCGGCACTTTATGAATAATACACCACCATTTTTATGCATAAACACTCGACAAAACACTAGTTTTGGAAAAAAATACAACGGAGCGACACGACTCTTCCCGCGTTCCCGCCAAAACTCTTTGTTTAACTTGTTCCCGCTAGGGGTTTTTGGCGGGAACGCGGGAAGAGTCGTGTCGCTCCGTTGTATTTTTTTCCAAAACTAGTGTTTTGTCGAGTGTTTTGCATAAAAATGGTGGTGTTTTATTCATAAAGTGCCGAATTACAAGCGCGAGTGTGGGAAAATGATATAATGTGGTGAAACATGAGTTTTCGTGTTGCTTCCAAAACTCCATCGAAGCTTTATAGTAAAGTCGCCACTACTTTACTAAAGCATGACTGGAATTAACTGACACGAACTGGACTTGACTAACACGACTTTGACGATAACTATAGCTAAGATACAGCAGAAATAACACTTAAGACAAGACAGTATGGCTTTATAGCTTTAGCCTGCCCGAAAGGGCAAATTATAAAAAAAAAAAAAATGTTCCCGCTAATTTGGCACACGTAGCAAGGCCAACAGAATGAATAAGCGCTCTGTAACTAATATGAGAGATTATATTGGAGTAGATGCACTTTACATGTACAAGTTTTGAAAACGAAATGCTCTCTTAACACCTATCCATGACTATTGCAGCGTTGCTCAGAACATTGAGAAACAAAACAAATTTTAAGGCATCGCTGCTTTGGCGCTCATTACTTTGTGATTTTTGATGGTTTGTCTCAATAGCTACAATTTCGCTGGCAGAAAAATCCTTCAGATAAAAACTCAGCAATGTTTGTATACTACAACGCTATGCTTTTTTTGAAGACACATAGGTAGACTTAAGACTCCTCTTTAATATAGTTTTGAAGTAGGCGAATACCAAACTGCTCACACTCCTGGAAGATATAAAGTTTGGAATCGTAGTTTTTACTGCAGTTTGGATTTAGTTTTTGTCGGAGACAGATGGCGGCAGAGATATTATGAATGTAGGTACTATTCTTTAGTTCGAGTGCAAGAACGATAAAATTTTCGGTTACTGAGCATCGTAAACGATTGTTCACGGAGTGTGTATATTTCGATGAAATAGTCTTAATAATATCTTGTAGGCAATAATTCCTAGTTTAATGCAGTGTTTAAGAAATATGTGCAGCATAACGTACCTATATGTACCTACTATTTTATGGCATAGTTGGAATATAAGCAGACAGGTTACCTCATGGTAATCAATCACCGTCGGTTATGAATAGGATTACCTACTAAGATTTTATTAAAACGGATTTTTAAGAACCCTATGTTGGTTGGACTTAAAAAAAATATATATTCAGTCTTAACTATGTATTTAAATTTTACGACAACAATATAAATAAATAAATTAACATAACTTTACAAAATTTGAGGCAAAAGATTAAAATGAACTAGGCCCGCGGAACTACCGAAGAAGGAAGATCATTCCACAATTTGTAGGTCATGGCAAAAAGGAAATTATTTCTGTGCGCTACTGTGGCAATGGCGGCTAGTGCGATGATAGAATTGCGACGCCGGTTTAAGTAATATTCGATAATATTACTTTAGAACACTTTTCTATATAATCATATAATAAATAAAATAAAATAAATATCGTAGGACATTACACACAGCGCCATCTGACCCCAAACTAAGGAAAACTTTCTATGGAAGTCCGATAACTGATAGAATACTTAAATACTTTTTTTTTGTAAATACAGACACCCAGAAACAGAACATACATTTGTTTATACCACAAAATATTTATCCTGGGTGGGGATCGAACGATAGATGTATGCGATAGAATACACACTGAGATCTAACGTCTCTATGCAAACTAAGCGGCTCTAGGGCATCAGTGATCACAGTCATCGACAATACTGACAGATCCATGTTGTAATGCATTTAGGGCCTCAAATTGATACTTGTCTGCAGTACTAAAAAAGTACAGAGAATAAACGAACCTTATGAACTAGTGCCACAAGTGGCGGCCTTATTGCTAAGAACGATCTCTTCCAGGTGACCAAGAAAAAAGAATAATAATGTTTAATTTTCGACACAAAATAATTAATTATCAAACATAGCTAAAAGTTGAAAATGTAACGGTGTGTTCCGGCAGCCTCACTTGAGAGCCAGTTCCATTCCAGGCTGGGTGTGCATTACCATCTTCGACCACGCCGTCACTTAACATCAGGTGAGCTGTGGTCAAACACCTAGCCTATCAACCATAAGAAGAAAAAAAAAGGTCAAACACCTAGGCTTCGCTAGGCTAAAAAAAGTCAATTGATATAAACATTGACGTTAAACACCATTTATTCGTTAGCTAGGACCTTGCAAACGAGCCACAAAATTTTCTCATACCTACTTATCGCCAAAGTAGCACACCAGCAAGCCCCATTTCAACGATTACAATCTGTCCCACCTCGTAGCCATTAAGGGTCAGGCGATGGCCCGATATGCGGCCAATTTATGCACTGCATACTCAAGACAAAATACAGCAATTTACTGCAGTAGTGAAGGAAAGACGAGGACTGATTTTTGAGTTTAGAAAATTACATTGCCTGGTTACAAACAACTTTATGCGTTAGTCTGTGATTTCATGTACACGTATTCTCTAACTCATAAATTCTCCTTTTTTGTTTTTGGCATTGCAGTTTATGTATTTTGCCAGTGGTTATTATTATTTATTTATTCATTTTTATAGTTAACTGGCTAGATGTTTGCCCACAACTTACTTGATGTGAATTTACGGTGTGGTTGAAAATGGTAAACATACCTAGACTGGAAGGGAACTGACTCTCAAGTGGCTGCCGAAGCAAACCTCTAGGTGACTGAAGGTAGATTTTTACTTGAGGGTGGTAATTAATCAGCTGATTTATTTTATATTTATTTTTTAAGACAAAGCCGCGCACGTGTCGTTCTCTGATTTATCTCCATGAAGAAGTCCACTAGATGTGGCCGAAACTATAGTCGGAAAATTCGACTTACTTAAAACAATAATATGGCAAAACCACCTCAGTTTTCATAGTAAAGTATTTTATCAGTTATCTGTTTCCCAAGCTTTGTTTTATTTGTGCCTAGATGGCGCTGTGTGTAATGTTCTCCGATATTTGTTTATTAATTTCCATTTCTACGAGGAGAAAACGTACACCAGTGTTTAGTTTTAAATTATGGATCTCACGTACGGAGCCAAGCTTTGGTACTGACTTAAATATTTTCTGTACGATAACTACGTACTTAAATTACGTGAATTACCATGTAAATGTAATTAGGGTTGTTAGTGTGAGTGAGTAAAATGAACCAGTTTGTCGGAATCCTAAGTACTCTTTTACTGAGCACTGAGAGTTTTGTATTTACTTAGTTTTTTATAATCCAAGATCCTTATCCGTTCTGCAAAATGCTCGCTGGCTTAGACGTTTCAAAGCAAGCTATTGTGTCCTTATGAAAAGGCAGGGTTTTGCTTTTGTAAGCCCACTTGGCATTAGATTAAGGTTGGAGTTTACTAATGGTTTTTGGATGATTTAACAACCTAGTTGATGGGAAATTAATCAATCAAATAATTAATTTTAGTTGTTAAAATGATGTCGTAGAATTTTAACGTTATCCAAGCCTCACAGGCGGAACGTGATGATTTGATCAATAATAATGTAATTAGCAGCATTTTTTATATGTTTTGTTCTTTGTCTTTGATATCTTACTTTGTGGATTGTGTCCGTGTCAAGTAATTCGATATTTTAAAGCGCTTTACGATAAATAAAGTAAAACGAGTGAAAGTCAAAGTCGAGTTTGGAAGATATACAAAAATTAATGTTTCATCACTTTCCCAATTTTCACTTTCAATTTGTCACTTTATGGGTTCTATTTAATAATAAAGTGCCGAACCAACATAACAAAAAAAACTGCATAAACATTCGAAAAAAAAAACTCAAAAATGGGTAATGAGCGCCAAAGATTTGTTTTGTTACTCAAAGTTCTAGGTACTGATGTAATAATCATGGACTTTTACCACCAGGACATAGTTTCGTCCGATTTATTACTTTTACAAAAAAAGAATACCTCGTTCCTGCCTAAACTTAACTTTTTCAAACTGATCTATTTTTGCAGCATTCTATCATAGACTAAATATAAAACAACCCCACAAATCATCACTATAGAATTAGGCACGACATTCAACGGCCTAGAATTCACGCGATGAAGCGAAAAATACTTTGATAAGAACCTTTTTATTCTGTTTTCGCGCTGATGCGTACGTGAGTGATACTATTGACGTATCGATTTCAATACTGATAAATGCGGTAAGACGTGTGTTGCCTGTCAATTTTTTCCTTTACATATCGATACTTCGAGGAAGAAAGGTCGCAAAAGACATTTTGGAAATTTAACGCTCTATCGATCTCTATATTTAAAGTTTAAAGTAAGGCTGGCGACAGAATATCTGATACTACGGTGGTACTTACCCGGACGACCTCTTGCTAAGGAGATCGACCATCTAGTAAGAATATAACCTGGTATCTATCGTTTACCTTGCGTCCGAGCTACAGGGGCGTAAGGCTTCGCTTTAATTTCCGGTAGAGAAGTGTGTATTTTCGCGCCATTAGGTAACCGCCGATAGCTGCAAGCTATGCATGCTTTGTATTAAGGTTGGTAATTGTCCAGTGCGATAACAATCGCCTCGTAGCTTCCTTGTAGTTGATGGTATCGCACTGGCTTACATTAAACGTACAAGTTCCTGAAATTTGGCAAATTGCAATGTCTTTACATTTTTTTTAAATTTATTCTTGGCCATGAAATGTTTTTACATTTTTTTTTAATTCATTCTTGGCCATGGATAAAAATAAATCTAAATAAGTATATCATAGGACATTACACACAGCGCCTTTAGATCCCAAAATTAAGCAAAGCTTTGTACCATGGGAGTCAGATAACTGATAGAATACTTATAAATAATTATTTTTTGTAAATACATACAGTATACGCAGACACAAAACAAACATATTTTGTTTATACTAAACAATGTTTGTCCTGGGTGGGAATCGAACCCACGCCCTTCACCTCTTTAGGCAGACATACCATACCAATGAACCAACAGGGCTGGATACTAGTCCTTCAGCTACATTGTCTTTACAAAGTTATCTGTGTTGCCAGATAGTGTTACATTATTGGCATGCTTTATTTACACGTAAGTACTTATTTTTGACGTACTTTCGTTGCATTCCTTGCAATATATAAGGGACTCGTTCGTTTTTATTACTTTTACATAAAATAAAAAAGGCAAGCGTGTTCCATCGTAGACAGCGTCTTTGCTTAACATCAGGCAAGATGGCGGCCAAACGCAAATTTATTTGTCATAAAAAAAAATAGCTTCAAATTTAAAAAGGACACTAAGATGAAGTTTTGGCGGGAACGCGGAAAGAGTCGTGTCGCCCCGTTGTATTTTTTTCCAAAACTTGTGTTTTGTCGAGTGTTTATTGTGGTGTTTTATTCATAAAGTGCCGAATCACAAGCGCGAGTGTGGGAAAATGATATAATGTGGTGAAACCTGACTTTTTGTGTTGCTTCCAAAACTCCATCGAAGCTTTATAGTAAAGTCACCACTACTTTACTAAAGCATGACATAGCTACGAGGACACTTATTTAACTTTCGAAACTTGAAAATATAAAATACTTGACACTGGCAAATGCTCAAAACGCGACGCCAAAACCAAAGAAAAAAAGACACTAAGATCAGTTTACGTATAGATGATTTTGTCTATTTTTCAATGGGTGACCGTTCCGTATTAATATAAAATCTATTAGTTCAAGAGGCACGATTTGTTTGAAAAATAAAATCCTTGAAAATTGACATACTTATATACGGAAGTGAATAAAAATTCCCGAACGCCGAGTGGCATAGCGTGCTATGCCCTTAAAACTCTTGCATTCACCGTTTTATGTGTTGTGGCAACCTAATCACCATTCCGCCCCCTTTTTCTCGTTATCTGGTCGATCGTTCGACTGATAAAATGTTTGAATAAAGACGTTATTCTTATACACGTAAAGCGTGACATGCTCAAGGCTAAAATTGAGCTAAAAGCGAAGAAAACGTACACAGCGTGGAAATTGTGAAACGAACATCGAAAAGCTGAGAATGTGGTGAATATAGTTGTCACTATAGTTTTCCAGGTTCGCTTACATTGCAGTGCTTGTCTAGAAAAGATAAAGTTTGCACTTTATCTGGAGTGTAGAGAATTTTGTAGATTCAGACATACTAGTATGTCATTGTGGAATTATTTATATTAATACTATTGTATAGTAGGGTTTTAGATCGGTATGAGTGGCGTCTTGGGAAAAGCCTTTGTCCTAGAGCGGATAATATCCGCTGTAGGACAATCGCACAATCTAATGATTGTGTTTGAAATATATACCTAAGTAGCTATAAAGTGGTATGCCAACCGAGTACTAGAAAGTACCCTACCACCATGCTGTGGTTTCCTCACGATGTTTTTCTTCATTAGCATCTTAAGTTCAATGTTGAGGTTTGAACCCACGCCCTTCGGCGTGCAAACCTACCACGCTAACCACTGAGCTATCATCGCCACAAAATTATTTATTAGAGTGTTAAGTATTTCAAAGAAGAACCGCAATGCATAAGATTGTACTGAGCTCTCCTGACTACAATCTCTTACTTAAAAAAAGAGTAGCAAAAATTGAGGTGCCGCGGGTTCGAACCACTTTTGCAAAGCGTCTTCCACAATATTTGCTACCATACATCTATAATTCTGCCTGTAGAAAATTGAGTAAACTGTTAAGTAGCTCGACAGGAGAAGTAAAAATACTTCTGGAAAAATGGTTTCTTGGTCTTGACTATAAACAAACAGAAAATATTTTACCGAACTCCTTGAGTTTCTAACAAGCCCAACGCACTCACGCGCGCACTTACATACATGCATACATACACACACACACACACACTCACACTCACACCCACCCACACACACACAAAACAAACACATACACACACACGCATGATGCTTGTAATATTTAATATATTTTTCTTACATTTATTATTCTTAGCCCATGAGACAAATCCTTGGCAACATGTGTATGGCCTCCTGCGATACAAGCCTTAGCTTAGTGCAGGGACCGCTGTAAATGTTTGTATTTGTATATGCACTATGGTCAATAAAGTTATTATTATTTATCATCGTTATTTATTTTTCATCTTATTTTTTAAATTTTTTACATTAAATATTTAAAAAACATATATAATATAAAAAACTTAAAAACTAGGGTGCCGCCGGCAGCGGGGCAGGGCTCAAGCTGCCGGTGGTTAGGGCTGCAGAGTGAGGAACCTCCTCACAATGCGCGCCGTGTCAAGGATCACTGCCTTTTGAAGCTGACCCTTGACCCAACCGTCTAGCGAGAGTCTCTTGAGATGTTGGTCGAGACTCTTCGCTATAAGACCGTTTACCGTGACGACTATCGGGACAATGATCGTCGAATCAACATCCCACATGGCGGTTATCTCGTGAGCCAAGTCAAGGTACTTGCTGAGCTTGTCCTTCTCGGCCTTCACGAGATTCTCGTCATGTGGGATGGTGATGTCAACGAGCACTGCCCGGCGTTGGGCTCGGTCGACCACCACGATATCAGGCTTATTGGCGACAATAGTCCTGTCCGTGATGATAGACCGGTCCCAATAGAGCAAAGCACGACCATTTTCGAGAACTGGCGCTGGTGCGTACTTATAGTACGGCACCTCAGACTCGACAAGGCCGTATTGAAGAGCAAGCTGCTGATGGATGATCCTGGCTACTTGGTTGTGCCTGTGCAAATACTCGCCGTTAGCAAGATGCGAACAACCGGAAATAATATGTCGGAGCGATTCTCCGGGACGGTGGCATGCCCGACAGATGTCGACCGTACCGTCCTTCATGATATATTTCCGATAATTGTTCGTCTTGATAACTTCGTCCGCAATCGCACAGGCAAAACCCTCAGTTTCCCCAAAGAGGTCTCCGAAACGTAGCCAGTTCACCGACGCGAGCATGTCCACATCGGGGCCCGTTAGGACCCGATAGAACCGCCCGTGCAGCTGCTTGCTCTTCCATACTTCCTTGCGGTCTTCGGTGCTTAGCACCGATGGTTTGCGCCAGTTCTCGTTTGCTAAGGAGAGCGGCGTGAGGCCCTTGTCAACTGCCACAACATCTCGATGCATCCCGCACTCGTTGTCGCGGAAATAATCCCTGAGACTGCACACTTCACGATTATGGAGGTTCTTGGCGCTTAAGAAGCCACGACCCCCCAATTTTCGTGGAATGTACAGTATCATAACAGACGAGCGCGGGTGTAGCATGCGATGAGTTGTGAGCTGTTGACGGACTCTTCTATCCAGGGCGTCCAGCTCAGTCTGAGTCCACCTCAGTATGCCAAAGGAGTATATCAGTAGAGGCATCACCCAACCGTTGAAGGCACGCACCTTATTGCCACCAGACAAAAAACTATTAAGTACTTTTGTCAGGCGACAAAAGAAGCGTTCCTTCACCGATCGCTTGATGTCCACTACCGCTATACCCAATGACTCTGACATACCGAGGTACTTGTAAGTCTCGGCCTCGGAGAGAGATCTGAAAGTCATTGTCTCGGAAAGCTGTAAATCTGGACAATTTACAACTTCCCCTCGCTGTACGTGCATGACCGCACACTTGTCTACCCCAAACTCCATCTTGATGGCATTGCTAAAAACCTGTGTAGTTTTTAACAATTCCATCAAGTCTGGACGTTTTGGTGCAAATAGTTTGAGGTCATCCATATACAGCAGATGAGAAATGACTTCACCACCTCTCCGAAGCCGATGGCCTAGCCCTGATTCCTTCAGCAAAGTGCTGAGAGGATTCAGTGCTAGACAAAACCACAATGGACTCAGACTGTCACCCTGGAAAATGCCTCGCTCGATCCTAATCAAGTCCTGCGGCTCAGAGGAGCCATCTCCACTACCTGGTTGACGAAGGACTGTGGTCCATTGCCTCATACATGCGCCTAAGAAAGATTTTAGAGTTGTATCAATTTTATATAACTCTAAAACTCTCTCTAGCCATGAATGAGGCACTGAGTCATAGGCCTTCTTATAGTCAATCCAGGCAGTGGAAAGGGCTCCCTTGTTCCGCCGAACTTGCTGGCTAATGGTCATGTCGATGAGGAGAAGCTCCTTAGTACCACGGGACCCTACCCTACATCCATTTTGAGCAGGAGCCAAAACGTTATTTGCGACAACATGCGCGTTAATTTTTGTTCTCAAAATGGACGTAAGGAGCTTGTAGATGGTAGGCAAGCACGTGATGGGTCTATAATTTTTTGCTTCTGTGGTACTACCGGTCTTATGGAGCAGGAAGGTGACACCAGTGGTCATAAAACAGGGAAGGGAACCAAGCTCGAGGGCTTCTTGGAATTGTGTCGCTAAGCGGTCATGTGAGCAACGAATCCACTTAATCCAAAAGTTGTGCAATCCGTCCGGCCCAGGACTTTTCCAGTTCTGTGCCGTACGAATCGCACAACTAACGTCTACGGGGTCTATTAAAACAGACCCCATGGATTCGATAGACTCACATTCCCGCTCGACAACACGCATCCAATCACCCTCGGTGTGCTCGACAGGCAGCGACCAGATACCACGCCAGAATTCAGTCATGACGCTAGTATCCGGTAGCTGCCTGTCACTCACACGTTGGCCGGTTCCTTCCCAATCTCGATACACCTTCCTTTGGTCACTTTGAAAGACGCGATTTTGCCAATATCTATCCGCACGCTCTCTATAGCGGCGAATACGGTTTGCCCACGCATAGACTTTCTGTTTCAGATAGTCAATGCGTTCCGTGACACTGGCTAGATAGTGCTGGGGCCTAATATCCGTTCCAGCAAAAGCCTGTGTCACAAAACGCATGACTCGGGGGCGATTATTCCCCCGGCTGAAACAGATCAGCTTTGCAATGAGAGTCCTGAACGTGCTGATACGCCACTCGATCCGCAATTGCCATGCGGGCACACCCCCGGCAGGTCGCGGTGCACGGTTAGTGTCCGGAAACTTAACACGTGCAACGCGACACGCCGCGATGGCACCGCAGTATAATATCGAGTGGGTATCAGTCAAATCTTCGCTAGCCCGTAAATACGGGGCTAGCAAAGCGTTCAAGGCTCCCATCAACGCTAAATTTCGTCTATGGGTGGGCAAACGTGGTAGTCGCGGCCTAGAATCGGGTGCGAATCTATATTGACAAATCGCGCCTTCCAAAGTCCTCCTCAAATGCTCACTCACCTGGCTACATACAGCCATGCTCGTGCATTCGCCTACATCAACTACGGGATCAGTAGGTGTCGCTAGTGTCGCCATCGACGTCGGCACTGACACCAGTGTCGGGGCTGACGACGCGACAGGCGAATCCCGTGTCGAAACAGGCGTTGGACGAGCAGGAAGTGCCTCCAGGCGGAGCCGATCAAGCACGGACTGATCCAACAGCTGAAGTCGCTGGATAGCCCGCACTTGATCCGATAGTCGTTGGGTAGACACGGCGACGGTCGGTTCAAGGGCCTGAAACAAAGGCAGCATCCTGACACGGTACGCTGAAAGGTTAATTCCCCCCTCTGTAGCCCCATAATAGGCGCGCATGCAATTCTCATTATTTGTCTGTGACCATCGCATGCGTCGCACTACACCACCGGCAGCGAGAGCCGAACGCGAAGCAGATTGCCCCGCAGGCCCCAAGCGTGCCGGCAGCGGCGGCCGTCCTCGACGCGCAGGTGGTGGTGGCGCCGGTGTCCGCGGCCCGCTCACGTCGCTGCTGCTCGACGAGGCGCTTGTTGCCAGGGGTGTAGCAAACTCTTCATCCCCCGACGAAGCGCTCGGAGTTGACGGAGCGGGCGGTGATGGTATATGTGCGTCATGTAATCCCGAAGCCGCAGCTGTTCTTGAGCGCGTCCACATAACTTGCTTTCATTCTTGATAAAATATTTTGCTGTGATTTGATTGACGTATAAATGTCAATCGGTAAAAATTTTTAAAAGATTCTAATAAACTCGGAAAATAGGCAATATGGAATAAAACTTTGAAATGGTAGGTGTTTGTAAACTATTGCTGATATTTGGTGGTGAAATTGAGGTCAAAAAATTGTTGGAATAGAATTAAAATATTTCACTTGATAAAAACATGTCTGCTTCGCAGCGGGAGACAGATGTCATATTATGAGATGTTATTATGACAGATGTTATTATTATTATTATTCATCGTTATTTATTTTTCATCTTATTTTTTAAATTTTTTACATTAAATATTTAAAAAACATATATAATATAAAAAACTTAAAAACTAGGGTGCCGCCGGCAGCGGGGCAGGGCTCAAGCTGCCGGTGGTTAGGGCTGCAGAGTGAGGAACCTCCTCACAATGCGCGCCGTGTCAAGGATCACTGCCTTTTGAAGCTGACCCTTGACCCAACCGTCTAGCGAGAGTCTCTTGAGATGTTGGTCGAGACTCTTCGCTATAAGACCGTTTACCGTGACGACTATCGGGACAATGATCGTCGAATCAACATCCCACATGGCGGTTATCTCGTGAGCCAAGTCAAGGTACTTGCTGAGCTTGTCCTTCTCGGCCTTCACGAGATTCTCGTCATGTGGGATGGTGATGTCAACGAGCACTGCCCGGCGTTGGGCTCGGTCGACCACCACGATATCAGGCTTATTGGCGACAATAGTCCTGTCCGTGATGATAGACCGGTCCCAATAGAGCAAAGCACGACCATTTTCAAGAACTGGCGCTGGTGCGTACTTATAGTACGGCACCTCAGACTCGACAAGGCCGTATTGAAGAGCAAGCTGCTGATGGATGATCCTGGCTACTTGGTTGTGCCTGTGCAAATACTCGCCGTTAGCAAGATGCGAACAACTGGAAATAATATGTCGGAGCGATTCTCCGGGACGGTGGCATGCCCGACAGATGTCGACCGTACCGTCCTTCATGATATATTTCCGATAATTGTTCGTCTTGATAACTTCGTCCGCAATCGCACAGGCAAAACCCTCAGTTTCCCCAAAGAGGTCTCCGAAACGTAGCCAGTTCACCGACGCGAGCATGTCCACATCGGGGCCCGTTAGGACCCGATAGAACCGCCCGTGCAGCTGCTTGCTCTTCCATACTTCCTTGCGGTCTTCGGTGCTTAGCACCGATGGTTTGCGCCAGTTCTCGTTCGCTAAGGAGAGCGGCGTGAGGCCCTTGTCAACTGCCACAACATCTCGATGCATCCCGCACTCGTTGTCGCGGAAATAATCCCTGAGACTGCACACTTCACGATTATGGAGGTTCTTGGCGCTTAAGAAGCCACGACCCCCCAATTTTCGTGGAATGTACAGTCTCATAACAGACGAGCGTGGGTGTAGCATGCGATGAGTTGTGAGCTGTTGACGGACTCTTCTATCCAGGGCGTCCAGCTCAGTCTGAGTCCACCTCAGTATGCCAAAGGAGTATATCAGTAGAGGCATCACCCAACCGTTGAAGGCACGCACCTTATTGCCACCAGACAAAAAACTATTAAGTACTTTTGTCAGGCGACAAAAGAAGCGTTCCTTCACCGATCGCTTGATGTCCACTACCGCTATACCCAACGACTCTGACATACCGAGGTACTTGTAAGTCTCGGCCTCGGAGAGAGATCTGAAAGTCATTGTCTCGGAAAGCTGTAAATCTGGACAATTTACAACTTCCCCTCGCTGTACGTGCATGACCGCACACTTGTCTACCCCAAACTCCATCTTGATGGCATTGCTAAAAACCTGTGTAGTTTTTAACAATTCCATCAAGTCTGGACGTTTTGGTGCAAATAGCTTGAGGTCATCCATATACAGCAGATGAGAAATGACTTCACCACCTCTCCGAAGCCGATGGCCTAGCCCTGATTCCTTCAGCAAAGTGCTGAGAGGATTCAGTGCTAGACAAAACCACAATGGACTCAGACTGTCACCCTGGAAAATGCCTCGCTCGATCCTAATCAAGTCCTGCGGCTCAGAGGAGCCATCTCCACTACCTGGTTGACGAAGGACTGTGGTCCATTGCCTCATACATGCGCCTAAGAAAGATTTTAGAGTTGTATCAATTTTATATAACTCTAAAACTCTCTCTAGCCATGAATGAGGCACTGAGTCATAGGCCTTCTTATAGTCAATCCAGGCAGTGGAAAGGGCTCCCTTGTTCCGCCGAACTTGCTGGCTAATGGTCATGTCGATGAGGAGAAGCTCCTTAGTACCACGGGACCCTACCCTACATCCATTTTGAGCAGGAGCCAAAACGTTATTTGCGACAACATGCGCGTTAATTTTTGTTCTCAAAATGGACGTAAGGAGCTTGTAGATGGTAGGCAAGCACGTGATGGGTCTATAATTTTTTGCTTCTGTGGTACTACCGGTCTTATGGAGCAGGAAGGTGACACCAGTGGTCATAAAACAGGGAAGGGAACCAAGCTCGAGGGCTTCTTGGAATTGTGTCGCTAAGCGGTCATGTGAGCAACGAATCCACTTAATCCAAAAGTTGTGCAATCCGTCCGGCCCAGGACTTTTCCAGTTCTGTGCCGTACGAATCGCACAACTAACGTCTACGGGGTCTATTAAAACAGACCCCATGGATTCGATAGACTCACATTCCCGCTCGACAACACGCATCCAATCACCCTCGGTGTGCTCGACAGGCAGCGACCAGATACCACGCCAGAATTCAGTCATGACGCTAGTATCCGGTAGCTGCCTGTCACTCACACGTTGGCCGGTTCCTTCCCAATCTCGATACACCTTCCTTTGGTCACTCTGAAAGACGCGATTTTGCCAATATCTATCCGCACGCTCTCTATAGCGGCGAATACGGTTTGCCCACGCATAGACTTTCTGTTTCAGATAGTCAATGCGTTCCGTGACACTGGCTAGATAGTGCTGGGGCCTAATATCCGTTCCAGCAAAAGC
Organism: Biston betularia; assembly: GCA_905404145.2. Taxonomy (NCBI): domain Eukaryota; kingdom Metazoa; phylum Arthropoda; class Insecta; order Lepidoptera; family Geometridae; genus Biston; species Biston betularia. Next base: position 8,141,126 of record FR989877.1, read on the forward strand.
CTGTGTCACAAAACGCATGACTCGGGGGCGATTATTCCCCCGGCTGAAACAGATCAGCTTTGCAATGAGAGTCCTGAACGTGCTGATACGCCGCTCGATCCGCAATTGCCATGCGGGCACACCCCCGGCGGGTCGCGGTGCACGGTTAGTGTCCGGAAACTTAACACGTGCAACGCGACACGCCGCGATGGCACCGCAGTATAATATCGAGTGGGTATCAGTCAAATCTTCGCTAGCCCGTAAATACGGGGCTAGCAAAGCGTTCAAGGCTCCCATCAACGCTAAATTTCGTCTATGGGTGGGCAAACGTGGTAGTCGCGGCCTAGAATCGGGTGCGAATCTATATTGACAAATCGCGTCTTCCAAAGTCCTCCTCAAATGCTCACTCACCTGGCTACATACAGCCATGCTCGTGCATTCGCCTACATCAACTACGGGATCAGTAGGTGTCGCTAGTGTCGCCATCGACGTCGGCACTGACACCAGTGTCGGGGCTGACGACGCGACAGGCGAATCCCGTGTCGAAACAGGTGTTGGACGAGCAGGAAGTGCCTCCAGGCGGAGCCGATCAAGCACGGACTGATCCAACAGCTGAAGTCGCTGGATAGCCCGCACTTGATCCGATAGTCGTTGGGTAGACACGGCGACGGTCGGTTCAAGGGCCTGAAACAAAGGCAGCATCCTGACACGGTACGCTGAAAGGTTAATTCCCCCCTCTGTAGCCCCATAATAGGCGCGCATGCAATTCTCATTATTTGTCTGTGACCATCGCATGCGTCGCACTACACCACCGGCAGCGAGAGCCGAACGCGAAGCAGATTGCCCCGCAGGCCCCAAGCGTGCCGGCAGCGGCGGCCGTCCTCGACGCGCAGGTGGTGGTGGCACCGGTGTCCGCGGCCCGCTCACGTCGCTGCTGCTCGACGAGGCGCTTGTTGCCAGGGGTGTAGCAAACTCTTCATCCCCCGACGAAGCGCTCGGAGTTGACGGAGCGGGCGGTGATGGTATATGTGCGTCATGTAATCCCGAAGCCGCAGCTGTTCTTGAGCGCGTCCACATAACTTGCTTTCATTCTTGATAAAATATTTTGCTGTGATTTGATTGACGTATAAATGTCAATCGGTAAAAATTTTTAAAAGATTCTAATAAACTCGGAAAATAGGCAATATGGAATAAAACTTTGAAATGGTAGGTGTTTGTAAACTATTGCTGATATTTGGTGGTGAAATTGAGGTCAAAAAGTTGTTGGAATAGAATTAAAATATTTCACTTGATAAAAACATGTCTGCTTCGCAGCGGGAGACAGATGTCATTTTATTATTATTATTATTATTATTATTATTAAAGAATGCAAGCTAAACTGCGCGGTGCAGCTAGTGAGTAGATAAACAGAAACGATTTATTGTAATCACCAGAAATTAAAAAAACAAAAACGGAAGAAAACTGGGCGCGTATGTAATAAAATTGGAATAAAAACTGGAGAAAATCCAACACAAAATATGAAATCAAAGCTACAAGGGTTACTCGCAAATTGTTTATGGTAATGTTCCGGCGGCAATACGTGAAATATTCAGTTTTATTAGTGCCCGTCGAGGGTCGAATGTGTCATTAATGATGCCATAACTCCCAACGCTCCAGCGCGATTGATTGTTCGATCTGTGACTGATTCGATTTAATTTTTCGTGATTGCTAGCAGTGCTGTAACTAGCATTTATTTACTCTGTGTGACCTTTTACAACTGAGTCTTTCAAAATGCTCTCTAATATTACCCGGCTCTGGCAATTCTAAATCTACTTCAAATTACTCTGTGTAATTCTGAATACTAGTAGGTACTTCTTCTTCCTGTACTTCTTTTACAATACATCATAATAAAACTTTTAATAAAGTAGAATACACTAAACTTGTAAATTGCGGAATGATCTTCCGTCCTCCATATTCCCGCTGAGTTTCAACATTGGGTTCTTTAAAACGCATGTAGAAAAACGTAGAATCTTATAAAGGTTGGCAACGTATTTTTAGTGCTCCTGGTATTGTAGATATCCACAGGCTTCGGTGATTGCTTACAATTAGACAACACGGCTGCTTGATTGCCACCTGTTACTAAAAGAAAAGAAGAGGAAATAAATATTTTGTAATCAAGTCGCTGAAATAAATTGCACGCGTGCACAACTGCACAGCCGGAGCGGGTTGCTACTTTTTTCTAATATAAAAAATATAGGTATCTTAAAACTGTTTTTTTTCTCTTTTTCTTTGTTACTATAGGATTTGTTCACAATGATCTCCAATGATTTGGGCTTAATACCTTTTTTTCTGCTTATGGTTGACAGGATAGGTGTTTGACCACAGCTCATCTGATGTTAAGTGAAGGTGTGGTCGAAGATGTAAAGCACACCTAGCCTGGAATGGAACAGGCTCTCAAGCGAAGCTTCCGGAACACACCGTTAGATGCTTGGCGATAGATTTTCTACTTGAGGGTGGTAGTTAACCAGCCAAATACTAGAAAGTACCCTACCACCGTGCTATGGTTTCCTCACGATGTTTTTCTTCACCGGCAGCTCAAGCTCATTGTTGGGGTTTGAACCCACGCCCTTCGGCATGCGATCCGACCGCGCTAACCACTGTCCTATCATCGCTACACCTGCGTAGCCCTTAATGCATATCGTGTCTGGTCGCGTCTCATCTACTCAAATACTCTCTTTAATTTATTTGTTTGCATATTCAAGTCGATGCGTTGATTCGAAGCAGGTTTACATGTCATTAAGGATGGCCGTGTCAATTAGGTAATTAGGTTCTGTTTGTGCAGGGAGTGGCCTTTGATGGAATAAGACAGATTAGGTCGTTGATCCTCATATTATAGAGTACTCGAATGATTAATGACGGCAAGAGTTTGTAAGCTAAAGATGTTGGTGGTGTTAAGTTACAAATTTTGTTTTTTTTTGTGAGTTCTTCTTTTTTTATTTTTTGGCGTCGTAATTTGTGCATTTGCCAGCGTCAAGTATTTCAATTTAAGTTTTTACGCAATTAAATAATATTAAGTTAAATAAGTCAAAGTCACACCATACCATGACTTAGATACTTAAAAATAGTGGTGCTTCACTAGTTTTAAACAAACCCCCCTTAAAAAGTTTTCGAAAGGAGTGCAATGCTGCTACATGAATTTTGTGAGTTCCCGTCAAAACTCCAATATAAATAATTAATAACTGAAGCAAAAATAGCTAGCTCTAAGTTCCATTTGAATTCTATTGCTAAGGAACCCTAAAAATATATTTTATGCCAAAATGAAATTATCGTTCGATGTGAAAATGTTATTAAATCGCGGCTGCAGAGGAAAATCCAAATTGTTTATGGTAATATTCCGGTGCCGATATGCGCAATTGACGCTGTAGCTCCCGAACCCCCCAATCGGTTTGATTGATTGCTAAAAATATTGGACGTTGGTTTGATAAGCAAGTCGCTCATCTGGTAGTAAGTGTTACGTTCGCCCATAAAACCCTCACTGAAGGCACGGTAAAAAAGCAATCTGCTCAGAATTTTGCACAAATCCAGAGTTCAAATCAATACACGTACGAGCACAAAAAGAGGTCTTTAATAAATAAACATCTTTTTCATCTAAAAAAAAAAAACTGTTATGATCCTACTAATGTGAAAGTGTTTAGTTTAGTTGGGTTGTTTGGATGTTTAGATGTTTAGATTTTTAGATATTTGGGTGTTTAGATTTTTAGATGTTGAGATGTTTAGATGTTTGGATATTTAGATGTTTGGACGTTTGGATGTTTGTTACTCGATCACGTAAAACGGCAAACCGGATTTCCGGTTCCAAACAAAAAAAAACCGGATCCAAATCCGAATTACAAGATATTTTTTATATCAGAAAAATATTAGGTTCCTGTGGGATCACCAAAAAACGAACTACTGGGAGTATCCACTTGAAATTTGGATAAACGCGTCTTATGAAACATTTTGAACATTTGGAGTTTTGATCTACCTAGCTTCAAACAAAGGGTGAATGTCCTTAATGGTAGGCAACCTACTGGCAATGCTCCGGGTACCTGCTGCGGGTGTCACCACTTATCATTGGTTGGCCGGTTGCTTGTTTGCCACTTTTTCACATAAAAACATTAAAATAAAAAAGTTAAATATAACTTAATCTAATGATAAAATAGCGTAAGTTTCATTGCTTATTTGTTACTTACACATGTTTCGTTTCTCTCTGAACTTAATTTAAAAGTTAACGCGGACGAAGTCGCGGGCGTGAGCTAGTGATTTTTAATTTTTTGTTACTCTGTTAAATTAGAATTAAAATAAAACTGTCAATACTGCTAGCAATCGAGGGTGATTATGCGTTTGGTGCTAAATTTACACATTAAATTATGACCACATTTAGTTACTAACCCAGTTTTCCAACTGTTCAATAGCTGGGCTGGAAAATAATCATCAATGTATTCATAGCAACGATTAAACGGGAGGATGATTAGAGAATATAGTGAACAAGCTTTTGCCTGTGGCTTCGCTTGCTGAAAAGTAGATTTGGTTAATCAATTTAGGTTGTCGGTCGATACAGGAAACACAAACTTGTTTAATTCAGGTTATTGGTAACAGCTAGAACAAACATTTACAAAAGAAAAAAACACAATAACATCGAACCTATTCTATATGTTGGATGAAATGGTGAATCAGAGGTCATGCCTATAGTAGTCTATCTTTTCCGATCGTTCTTGTGTATTACACAATTTTTTAAATTACAATTCTGTATGACATTTGATTTCATATAATAAGTTTTTATTGATTTGTAACTAATTGTTATCAATAAAACTATGAACTACGCCATAAAAAAAAACTACTTGCTTACGCCCGCGACTTCGTCCGCGCTCAGAGAGAAACTAAACATGTGTCAGTAACAAATAAGCAATAGTCATGAAACTTACGCTATTTTACTACATACTAGCGGACACCTCGCGGTTTCACCCGCGTAGTTTTCCGTTTCCATGGGAATACAGAGATAAAAAGTAGCCTATGTCACCCGGGGATAGTGTAGCTTCCCAACGGTGAAAGAATTTTTGAAAGCGTTCCAATAGTTTTGAAATCTATTCAATACAAACAAACAAATTAAATCTTTCTAATCTAAAAATAGTATAGATAAATAGATTACGATTTCACCCTACCATTTTTTGTAAATCGAAAAAAGCTCTATACTTTTGGACAGTTTGGCAACATACAAATCGGAATACGTGAAAATAGTTTCCAATGTTCATTGCGTTTGAAACACAACTCCATCAATTTAGAAACATAGTTAAAACTGCGAATCGTTACGACTGGTACAAAAATGAAATATGTTATGAGCCTAAAGCTCAACTAGTGCGAAATAATCTGTAGTAGTGCTATATAACTTTAGTAACTGTAGTATTGTTTCATATTGATACCCATTTGCCTGCAAAAATATCTACAGAAGAATGAAGTGGTAAGTAAGTAATGTAAAGTAAGAGTGCTCGTCAAACTGCTGCATCGGTTCGTTTTGGCGGAGTTTCTGGTGGGACGCGCTCGAGCGGATGATTTTCTGCCCTGTTCCTTCGGTCCATGTTTTCAATTTGACTGCCCTGTTAGCTCATTTCGTTCACCTTTAACGGGCAAGTCTTGTGAAATAAGGCAATCGATGTGTTTTTGTCAACATTTTTGTGCCGTTATACATCATGTGGAAGTTTGAAATTAATGAATACTATAGTACATATCCTGAATTATTATGCTTGGAGAAAAAATAGTTTCAAACGCTTTTCGTTTCTTGAAATTATGAAATAGAATATGGCCAAATTATTTTTAATCCGTAATCTTGACATCAAAATAATTATAGGAAAGGCGCAATTTTATAGATGCTAACTTTGATGCAGATACATTTAAGGCTTAGACCTTTTATTGTACGTTTTGTTTATTCTATTAGCAGATAAGTACGGATAGTTTGATGAAAATTTCTGATAGTGCCTGCTGAAAATCTCTTTTCTGCGTTACGTCTGTTGCTGTTTTATTTTGGTAGGCGCTACAAACCATCGAGAATCTCTGAATCTGACAATCTAACGTCACGAGTCTCGTGGTCGTGTATAGCACGTCACGAGAGGGCGCGCGGTGGCGGCGGTACCGAGCACCGCGCGCATGTTTCCCGCCCGTTTTGTATTTGACACTTGACACTGGCAAATATTCAAAACGCGATGCCAAAACAAAAAAAAAAAACTTCTGTCATAATGTAACAGATAATCAATGTAAAATCCGCTTCCGGCAATAGGAATAAACATTCTGTCTCCTTCTTGCTCGTGGCTATAGTAATTTAACTCTCCTTATCTATTTTAGCGTGACGTCAATGTATTCAAATCTAACGTCAGACGTATATACGTCTGTGTGAGTGGAAAATATCAATGTAGGTGTTCAAGCAGAAGTTCCCACGGTCGAGGACTTGGCCCTTAAGAACTGTAGGGCGTGAGTTCGATTCCCAGCAGAACAAACATTTATGTGACGATAAGTGTTTGTTCTGCACGTATTTTATTAGTATGTATTTACAAAAAAAAAGCCAGTCAAAGTTATCTAGTGCCCATAGTAGAAGTTTCTATCTGTGCGATGGCGCTGTCCTACGATATTTATTTATTTTTTTATACCTAAAATCCCTTAAATAGTCAAATAAATAATTATACAATTTTATTGGCTTGGACTTATTTAACTAACGTTACTTGAAACTATTGAAACGTTTGACACTGGAAAATGCACAAAAAACGACGCCAAAAACTAAGAAAAAAAAAGAAATCAGTACGGTCATTGTTTTGTCATTGCTTTTTTTATTATCTCATAATGCGGTTTCGCAATCGTATCCTTTTATCTGCCGTAACAAGCAACACACGTTTTTCGTCATGAAAATCTATCGAGTACCTAAACATTATTAGATACCCATATAACTTATTACATACGACAGTTAAAATTAGTTTAAAACACTAGCAATGTGGGCAGGGCACTCAGGCTAAATTATAACTCATGTAGTGGACCCAGCGTAATTAGGAACTTAACATGGTGCACTCATACTTTAGCAATTATATGCGTTCGACGTTTCTTGTTTTTATAATTTTTTTTAATAATGAACAATTTACAATTTGTTCATAACAATGAAAAATTTACGATTTCTTCACAATAATGAGTGCAATGTTCTTGTTGATGTGTACCTACATAACATCATATATATTTTGCCGCAATCTATTTAGCAAATGATACATCCAACGAGAACATTGCACTCATTATTATGAACAAATTGTTCATTATTATGAACAAATAGTTCATTATTATGAACAAATAATTCATTATTATGAATATTATTAATGAACTTTTCTGCGTTCAATACTACCATTCTGTGTAACCCTATATATACAGGGCTACGAGTATAAGTGTGGGGTGAACTAAGCTGAAAGAGTTTTTCATTACTACAAACAACTTTTAATATGAATCAGAAATCGCGAAAAAAGAAATCTTGCGCATTTCTTAACTATGTGACGTTGATTAAAGATATTATCCCGACCTTTATACTTGTATACCTGAAGAAAACTTAAGGTACAAGTATAAAAATCTTTCAAGTGTACGCGTTAACGTATTCGTCGCAGTATGTTTGATTTCCAATCCAATTTCCATATCACATGTTACGCTTCTGATTTCCCGGAAGTTAGTTTCATAACTCGACGTCATGTGAACATGGTACGGTAAAATAATAAATTGTACGAGAATACATACTCGAGTAAAACCCCCGGTTACGCGCACTGATTTTGCGAGGGCAAGCTATTATGTTACAATTTGATATCCCAAAAAAGGAATAATTTAGGAACGTTACGTTATCTCTTCTTTTTATCTAAAAGCTCGGTCTCGTATTAACGTCGTTTAGAATGTTGCGCACACACTAATATTATAAATGCGAAGGTTTCTTGGGTGTTTGTGTGTGTGAGAGGTTGAGGGTGTGTGCGCATGTTTATGACACCTTTATACGCTACCGTGAAATTATTATTGGGTTAATTTCCTCCTCCTCCTAGTGTCGTGTTCCTCATGTCTGAGGGTCGTGACCTCCACCTCCCAGGAGCCGTTCATGCACGATGTTGCGCCATCTTCGTCTATATCTGGCGACATGCAGCGCGTTATACACCGATGTGTCGAGAGCGGTGCGAATCTGGTCGGACCGACGCATCGGGCTACGGGCTCGTGTTCTCTTGCCATCGACTGCTTGCCATTGACTTTCCAACTTATACACAGCGCCATCTGACCCCAAACTAAGCAAAGCTTGTACTACGGAAGACAGATAACTGATAGAATACATAAATGGTTTTTTTTGTAAATACATACTTATAATAAATACAGTACACCCAGACACAGAACAAACATTTGTTATACCTCAATATGCTTGTCCTGGGTGGGAATCGAACCCACGCTCGTCAGCTCTTGTAGCAGACCTACTACCAATGAACAAACAGGGCTGTGAAGTTGGTAAGGTAGGTAGGTAAGTGCTTTTTGAAACAAACGACGAAATGAATCTGATTAACCTATTACACAAAAAGCATGGATTAATGAGTATAGAAATTATAACAGCATAATGCCAAATGGCAGCGTGCTGGTGGCATTGTCACATTGAATGAGATATGCGCTAGGCTTTTTTTTATATTGAATATCCTGCCTGATGTGAAGCATCGATGCGGTCTAAGATAGCACACGCTTACCTAGAAGGAACCTGTTTACTCTTGATTTGAAGACACTCATATTGTACGTTTCAGGAAACACAGACTCCGGCAAAGAGTTCCACATCCTCGCTGAAGGAAAAAAACTTCCTAGGTAAATCAACGTAAATTTAGAAATTTATCTGAATAACAGAGGCTGCACCGTAAGTTCTTATTTTCATTTAAATTAGGCGCTCATGAATAAGCTACGCGACCGCATATGTACATTCGCGCAACTTTTCCATGGTCACCATAGTCGAATAGCAATTAGAGATTATGGTATGACACCTGGATGACGCAAAGCGTGGCCAAAATACTGGCATTTATCAGGTGATTGACACATAGGCTACCTTTAAATGTATCGTACAGGGCGAAGAATGACGAGGCGGCGTAAGCGTTGTAATCAGCATTATTACCATGAATATAGATAGACTTTGCTGGTATTTCTTTCGCTCCCACTTTTACTGCTTATGAATACTACTGCTTTACGTTACGAAACGCTTTGTTTCCACGTTTATTGTGCGTACCGCTAGACAGTGGAATGTGCTCCCTGAGTGGGTGTTCCCCGATGTTTACAGTCTGCAAGTCGAGTGATTCGGTATCTTCTAGGCTTCATCTTAGACCGCATCATCACTTAACATCAAGTGATATGGTGGTGAAACGTAAGCTTATTTATATAATAAAATTTAAGAATAAGTTGCGACAAAAAATTGTGAAAAATATTATCTGCTTTTGTCGATGTAAGAAGGTATGTTGACAAAGCTTCAAAGGCCTGGAATCCTTCGGTAGGTACATAAAGAAAGGATAAAACTTTTACGGAGCATAAAAGGAGACATGCCGAAAATCTGTGGTCATAAAACATTGCCGACGCCCACAGGGCTTATCCGCGTGATATTTCCTGGAACACACGTCGGCGGCTAGCCGTGGCCGCGCTCTTGTCCCGATGACCGCTGGACCATTACTCCTCTCAGCTTATCCCTACACAGATTATCGACTAACTTAATAATCTTAAAGGATTCCATTATTTGAATTATTAAATTATGAATTCATTTATAATGGGGAAATATTAATTCGTCAGACATTTTAAACCGTCGTAATTGCTTCGCTTTCATAATAAATCTGCGAAAGGGTACCTAATTTGGAAGATTTGGCAGTTATTCAAAAGTTACTGTGGCATTTGGATGTACCATCCGCTAAATATATTGCGGCAAAGAGGAAGTCGTTTACTATTTTTTTGGTAAATAAAAATGTTTTCTAATAAGGAATACAAGACTGTGGTTTCAATAAGTAAGTAAGTAATTTAAAAAGCCCGGCGCGCGGCGCCTGCGCTATTTAAAGCATTATTGAATTCCACGATTGAAAATCTAAGTTAAATGCCCATTCTTTGAATGCCACTTGATGGCATAAATTTAATATCGTAACCGAGAGCCATTCAATGGAACTTTTGTAACAAATTTCATTTATCTTTACCTCCCAAAGGAATTTCATAAAGTCGATCGTTATCAAAATCATTAAAAAGTGACGATGTTTGTCAATAGTGAATAGGGTTTCCTTGACCTATAATATAAGGTGTATGTACATACGTACATAATGATAGTGTAACGGAATTAGATTGATATCTTACGATATACATTGATGTTAGGTGACATGAAACCGCTCTTACGTATTAAGGTTGCCGCACACATACGATACCGGCAAAGAATCAAAAACAAGGTAATGTAACGCTATCTTTACGTTAAGAGATAAGGCTTGATCATTACCATGACGGCGATGACTTTGGGAAACAAAACCAAATAGAGGGCGTCGCGGCTTTGGTGCTCCTTATAGTGAAACATTCGATGGTAAGTCTCAATAGCTGTGTTATTTCATTATGTGAAGTGCCTTTGAAATCGAAACACAGTAATGTTGACACGCTACAGCTTGGCAACGGAATATCTAATACTGCGGTGGCACCTACTTATAAGATCTCCTGAGGAGTTTTACAACATGATTTTTTCCCATCCAATCCCATGTAAATTTGACATTAAATAAATTTGTTGATAAAAGCATGATTATGATTTTTTTTTGTTTTGCTTATGCGGGATTACTAACGTTTAATTATATTTGCTACTCCGACTTTAGTTTCGGCCACGTGCGATGGCCTTTATCATGGAGACAAAGCGGAGTGCAACGCGTGTGCGGCCTTGTCTTGCTTCGCATATAAACAATAAAAACTCAAAAAAAGCAATGTGTTATTAACCTTCACACTGCAACACGTATTACTGAATATCAATCAGAACAAGCACTGCGCTGACATCGCAGTGCCTTTTTGGATTTTAAGGACAGATGGACGTTGCGATGCCGCGCGTCGGTCCGACGTCAATTTCACATGTGTGTCGCGGCCTTTATACTCGATTAGCAATTAACTGGGTACAATCGTACATTACGTAAACACTACATACACACATAAATTTGTACAAGTATTAAAGATTTGCCCTAATAAACAATACCGAATGTATTAGGTGATAGATAAATAATACCACAATAAGTTTTTTGGTTCTTTATCAGAGGTCGTCTTGGCAGTATGAGATATTCTGCCGCCAAGCAGTACTGTTTAAACGTTACTGTTTTTGTTAACTCTAAGTGAGGCTACCAGAATACAAAGCAAATTTGCAGGGCTATTGAGACTAACCGTCGAACGTGTCAAAGTAATTAGCCCCAAAGCTAAAAAAATAGTTTTGTTGTTTAATGTTTTGGATGCCGCTGCTATAGTCATAGGCAGGCTATTAGGCTATTAGTCATAGATAGATTATATTATTTAACAGTACTAAAATTACACCTTTTTGATTGTAAGAGATAACGTATGACCGTGATCATTGCAGCGTTACATAGAACCTTAAGTAAAAAAAAACAAAGTTCTTGCTTTGGCGCTCATTACTTTGAGTCATTCGATGATTAGTCTCGACAGCCCTGTAATTTCCCTAGCAGCAGTATCCTTTAAACAGAAACACAGTAATGTTTACACATTACTGCTGGGCCGCAGATTATTTGGTACTACGGTTGTACCTAACCAGAATATCTACCACCAAGTAAAACCATCTCGTACTATAGTATCTCGTATATTTATTTATTTTATTATACATAAAAAAGATATCGCTCGCTTTTTACAAATGTAAGCGTAACCAGCGGAAAGTATCTTACTATACTTTAATTCTCAGTATTTCCTTGTTTAGAATTCATCAGAGTGGTGCAATTGTTAATCAGCTCACCTGATGTCAAGTGAAGGTGTGTCGAAGATGGTAACGCACACCTAGCCTGGAATGCAACTGGCTCTCAAGTGAGGCTACCGGAACACACCGTAAGATGCTTGGCGGCAGATTTTCAACTTGAGGGTGGTAGCTAAGTACCCTACCACCGTGGTATGGTTTCCTCACGATGTTTTCCTTCACCGGCAGCTCAAGCTCATTGTTGGGGTTTGAACCCACGCCCTTCGGCATGCGAACCTACCGCGCTAACCACTGAGCTATCATCGCTACAAGGATAGACTGGTGTATACACCAACTAGACAAACAACGAGTAATGAAAGATATCTACCTACTTAGTAGTTATTACGTCATCTGTTAATACGAAAAACGCCTAATAATCTCAGCATTCTAGATTACGTAACAGCCTGCCTGGAATAGAGAAATAACCTGGAGAAAAAGATTCCTCAACGTAATTTACCAAGTCAGTCAGTAAGGATTCCCAAAAGGATCGAGTATCTCGTATCATAAACTTTTTGTTTGTTAGGGTCATAACACATAGAGCTCGGCAGTGTTCATACATTAGATCGCAAGTCTGTAAGTTACTGCTACAAAAAGGTTCTTAAGTGTAGAACATATTATGATAAAAGAGAATGTGTAGGGTTTTTGACGGAAACACGAATAAACCATGTCGCTGCATTGTAACATTTTGGAAAACTTATATTCCTTTCGGTATTTATGTTCGACATTGGTGGTTCACTAAATAAGGAATAACTCCCATGAGAGTGAGAAAGTGGCTTGGGGGCTTTAGTCGCAGGCTAATAGTCGAAGTCGATCCATATCAAACTACCAAGAAATTAGCGGCAAGGTATGTATGTAAAATGGATGCCGCATAACTAACACACCACCGTGCGTTTAAACACTACAGTCAGAAATCATCCGTCATCCTCCATACTCGCCAGAGCTGATTTTTTTTTTAAATAGATTTTTGTACAGTTAAAAAACCTTAAGAAATAGGTTTAATATTGACGATCTAGCACAATTCGAATTGATTGATTTTTTACCGGGGTTTAAATAGATTTTTTCACAGATAAAAAAAAATTGCGAATAAGGTACAATATTAAGGATCTAGAATGACGATTCGAAAAGGAACTCCATCGTTTTAATTTTTTTACTAAAATTAAAAGTTTCCTTTTACTACCGCCAGAGGCGCTGTTCCAGTTTACATTTTTTTCGTTTACCATACCATATAAATCTCGCAAATTCGTATGCTAGTCTCAGTTGAGAGTTTTGGTGGGAAAGCGGAAAGGTCGTGTCGCCGCATTATATTATTTTCCAAAACATTTGTTTTTTTCGAGGTTCTATGTAGGTATAAGCATAGTGGTGTTTTATTCATAAAGTGCCGAGTTACGTGCGTGAGTGTGGAAAAACGTGACTTTTCGTATTGCTCCCAAAACGCTATAGAAGCTTGTAGTAAACCATGACCGGACTCGACTAAGACGTACTTTGTGCGACTGTGACTGTGATTTAGACATATTAACATCTAACGGTGTGTTCCGGTAGCCTCACTCGAGAGCCAGTTCCGTTCCAGGCTAGGTGTGCTTTACCAACTTCGACCACACCTTCACTTGACATCAGGTGAGCTGTGGTCAAACACCTAGCCTGTCAAACATAAAAAAAAACTGAATATTTCACAAACACTTGAAAATATAGAAACACTTGATACTGGCTAGTACACAAACTGTGACGCAAATTATAAAGAAAAAGAAGAGTCTCAGTTAAATAGTTATTACCGTCAACAGCATGGCGATAACATTGTTACATTGATCGATACTTTGTAGGTATCAGTGTCTATACCAAAATAAAAGACAAATCCTACAAGTACATAAAAAACGTCAGCAAAAATTGTGGTCGTCGCTAAAAACGTTGTCTCGATAGGTGTCGACCGCCACCATCAGATCGGAGATGATTAATTACAGCAAAGATTTATGACAGTGGGCGTCAATACCAAACAAAATTATCTGTGTAGCTTAGCGAGGGCGCCAGTATCGTAGTTTTCAAGCATGCTAACATGATTCTCGTGGAATAGCTGTGGTTCTATGATTAACTGAAAGTAGAGAAATGTTTGGTCGTACTATACAAAGACTTGAAAACTTCACGCAATGCCGCCGTTGTTCCATCGCGGCCGTTACGTTTTTCTCTTTGAAAAGTTTTGATGGAACTGACTGTAGAATAATTTATTAGGTAAATTTAACTTTACATTAACAAGATTTTATAATGGTAAATACCATTATATCTTGTTGAAGGCTAATGATATTTTATATGGAACCAAAGTTTGGCAAATCAATGGGTAAATCTGTGTGTCTGTGTAAGTCACTGGGGGATATCACGTGTTTTTATACGCCAGCTAGCTACATACATTTAAACCGGAACACAGTAATGTTTACACACTTGTTTTATTCTGTTTCTGTTTCGTACTGCTTAAGAAGCACCACCTAGTAAAATACTCTTACTTTTACTGTTATTGGCAATATATTAAATGTAAGGAGCCCATAAAGTATAAATTGGGTTACACTAGATAGGGTTTCAGTGAACTATTTTCGAATAAGTCATAATGGTGTCATTTTTTCGTGGAATCGGTAGTTTGGGAGCTCGCCATCACCTAGAGTCGGAACGTTTATCAACTGAACCACAGAAAATAAATGACAATTGTTACTACCTTCAGTTATTTGGAACGTACTTTTATAGTTTCTTTTTAAAAAAAAAATTATAAATTGAAATGCAAATACTTATTTTTTGTGATACTCGTACATACAATCATGAAACGGTATGACGTAAATAATAATAAATAAACAACGGGTATTTTTCCCGAAAAAATTAATAAATAGAAATATATGTATAATCACTAGAAAGTAAAAAAAAACAAAGTCGTCTTCCGCGTATGTCGGTTCGCAATGAACTTAAAAACTACTCAACGGATTATCATGCTAGTTTCACTAATAGATAGAGTGATTCATGAGGAAGGTTTAAATTAGATATAATTTGTCAAGATTTTGTGGAAATATGGTTGAAGTATGATGATAATAATTGTTGGAAGTGTCAGATAAAGTCAAGCCATCTGAGAGCTTTCATCGAAACCCCTGTCTAATCCCTTTGAAATACCATTAAAACGGCAAAATAATCACGTTTATTGTATGGAAGCCCCTTGAATATTTATTTTATTCTGTTATAATGTTTATGCCGCTTAAACAACAAATACTTTTAGTATTTGTATAGCGGCAACAGAAATACATCATCTGTGAAAATTTCAACTGTCTAACTATCACCGTTCAAGATACATACACATACAGCCTGGTGACAGACGAGCAGACAGACAGACGGACGGACAGCAGAGTCTTAGTAATAGGAGCCCGTTTTACCCTGTGGGTACGGAACCCTAAAAGCTAGGCTGGTATAAGTTTTTGGGTTGACACAATATTCTATGCCCAGTTGTTTATTCCACTATCTCTATCTGTGCATAATTTTGTTTGAACTTGCCCTATTGCCTTAATATTTCACTGCGCAGTTACAAACCGTGCATATATCACTCTACGCAAATAAATCACCCTGTGATCAGTGATCAAAAGTTTGTGAAGTTTAGCTTTTCGGGACATTCGAATAAATCTGCTCCTTCAGGCGTGAAATTAAAACGAGGATATATATACGAAATCTATTAAAAACTTTTTAAACTAGATTCGATGTTTGGTTGATTTATTTAAATAGTTACATAACTAAAAGTAGGCAGGTATAAAATATCTACAAGTACCTATATACTTATTATGCCTAAAAGTATCTCGAATAGTGTTTTTGTACAGAATTTGAACGTTTTTTACCTAACGTACTCTGGTTTATAGAGTAGTAGCGGACGCCTCGCGGTTTTACCCGCGAAGTTCCCGTTACCGTGGGAATACAGGGATAAAAAGTAGTCATGTTACCCGGAGATAGTGTTGATTCCTAACGGTGAAAGAATTTTTGAAATCTAGTCCAGTAGTTTCGGAGCCTATTCAATACAGACAAATAAACAAACAATCAAATCTTTCCTCTTTATAATAGTATAGATAAAGATATAGACTAGCTGGCCGTCCCGGCTTTGCACGGGAAAACAAAACTTGATTAACAATATAAATATAGCCTACGTCACTCAGTGATAACGTAGAATTCTAATGATGAAATAATTATTCAGATCGGTCCTGTAGTTTCGGAGCTTATTCAACACAAACAAACAAAAGATAAATCTTTCCTCTTTATAATTAGTGTAGATTATCTATGACTTTAACAGCGCAACTGATTTAAAATAAATAAATAATTATCGTAGAACATTTACACACAGCGTCATCGGACCACAAACTACGCAAAGCTTGTACTATGGGAATCAGATAACTGATATAATACTCCCATCCTTTTTTTTGTTGTAAATACATATAATATAATTATACAGAATATCAAAGTACAGAATACACATTTATTTATACCACAAAATATTTGTCCTGGGTGGGATTCGAATCCACACGCTACAGCTCTTAAAGCAGATATGTTGCCAATGAGCGAACAGGGCTTTCAGGATTTTATTTACATAGGGCCTAGGTATGTTTCAGGTAAGCTGTGGTAAAACACATAATCTGCCAACTATACAAAAAAATCAGTTAGAAAACGTTTTAATAATACGTTAACCTTAATCTGATATTTGTAATATGTAGTCTTAAAAATTAATTTAAATATAATTTGTATCGTTCACAGCTAAAAATATCTGCGGGAATTTAGAACAAATCTAATTAGGTAGGTACTAAAGTATTTAAACGTTAAAATTTGTTACTTTGTTTGAGTAACGTTATTAACGTCACACGAACAAAGTAAAATTGATCAAGTTGTAAGCATTTCATCAAAGGTGAGACACTGGAAATATTGAAATAATTAGATATAAGAGTAAAGAAGGGAGAACTGAGTGTCCATTGAAGACAGACTTTTAGAGTAGAAATAAATATGACTTTTAGAAAAGGTTTACATTTAGACAATATACACTTACTTTAGTTTTAATCTGGTTTTTTAAACATGAAGAAGATCCTACTGTGTAATTACTTACTCATTTTAGAATAAGTGTATAGCCAGCAGTCCAGCTTCCGCAAGCAGCATTAGTTTTCAACCATTTTTTTAAGGGAAAAGGGCGAGTCGCATTACAGAGCCTGCTTTTTAGCGACCGTGAGTGTTCCGAGTGTAATTCACGCAAAATTGAATGAAATTATTATATACCATCTCGATGTCTATTCTGGCTCAATTTTTTTTTTTTTTTTTAATAATTTGCCCTTTCGGGCAGGCTAAAGCTATAGAGCCATACTGCCTTGTCTTAAGTGTTATTTCTGCTGTATCTTAGCTATAGCTATCGTCAAAGTCGTCTTTGTCAAGTCCTGTTCGTGTCAGTCAATTCCAGTCATGCTTTAGTAAAGTAGTGGCAACTTTACTACAAAGCTTCGATGGAGTTTTGGAAGCAACACGAAAACTCATGTTTCACCACATTATATCATTTTCCCACACTCGCGCTTGTAATTCGGCACTTTATGAATAAAACACCACCATTTTTATGCATAAACACTCGACAAAACACTAGTTTTGGAAAAAAATACAACGGAGCGACACGACTCTTCCCGCGTTCCCGCCAAAAAAACTCTATTCTGGCTCAAGGAATCCATCACCGCAGCATTTTGATTTTTTATGACATATGCGATTTATTATATGCTTACGAGTACATTGTCATGAAGATATCTGCGAGAGGCTACCGTAGTTCTTCAAAAATATCCCTTGGTATATAGTTGTAATACCGCAGGTGTCCGTGAAGTTAGCATCTCAATAGTCAGCATCTCAAAATAAAACATCAGATTCATTGGCATCCAACATAGTTCTACAGTTCTTTCATCTCTACTGACGTCAAACCTGCGTCAAATTTCGATGAGATGCTATTACATTTATCGCGAAGTCAGCAGCATTTTTCAAAATTCAGTTTCAAAAGTAAGCGGCTCTCTGGACTTTGTTTTACTACTCAAATTTCTATGTATCGCTGGTCATGGGCAGGCATTCTCTCTAACCATTAGGAGAGCGTCTCTCATGCGTAGTATGTGTGAAGTCTACCAACCCGCACTTGGACAGCTTAGTAGACTTATGACTTCTTACAAGGAGAAAAGGTTTGCGCTCAGTTGTGGGAAAGTTTTTAAAAACAGGACTGTTTCGAAATATGTGAAAATGTGTATGTAGGGATTGCTATCATAATGTTATGACTACTATAACTGTTATTTTGTCAAACACGATGATTACAATACTACGAAATCAATCAGTGATATATCACAGATGTGCAAATGTACATAACTCAAATAGCTTGATATCACGTGTCTTCCAAAAGTAATCGGTTGGTCTTAACGAATAATGAGTGAGGGTGGCGGTCCTACTACCTACATACGTTGGATCATAGTATAAATAGCAGTATTTGCTATATTGCGAAATTGAAGGGGAGCGAATGAAGCTCCGTCTTGTATCCAGTTTAAATTAACTGGTGACTTGTATTCGAGCTTGGGGGAATAAGATTGGCTCAAGAGATGCTGTAGCACGATGTGTTAGCTATAACCTTGTACCTACATAATACATTTTTTTGACTGCCCTGTAGCTCAATTGGTAGCATACTTATTACTATTTTAATACCATAAAGATGGTTTGGAAAATGTAATATGTCTATTAAGCGTGTTTCTCTCTTCTCTATTAAGCGTGTTGTAAATGTTCCAGTCAGTATAGTTTATTCCATCTCTATAATACCAACTGATCTTGAACCTTCAGTTTCAAATAACAAGGCCTTACATTAAAAGGCTAGTCGAGAGATATTTGTCTGCTACATGAGTCCTGAACAAATTTACAGCTTAGCCAGAGTAAAGTTAGCCGAGGAGCGATGCTCACGTCCCATTTATATTGTTTTATGGTTTCTTTCCTTCCCTCTGAGGTTTCCACCAAGAAAATGTGGTTCCGTTTCCTCGCTAAGGCTTTTATTATCCCTTTAGATACATTGAGGAATCTATCACGATACCTTGTATGCAGGCCTGTAACCAGGGCAGGTCTTGGGGGACTACGCAAAACCTTCGCAAAATCGAAATTCATAAAGCATTCTTCTATTGGATATGACAAATTGTGCCTACCTGGTTCCTGGGGTCTTATTCTCTATGTGAACATAACGTGCCCAAATGTGGCTATATTCGGATTGAACTCGCTATGTCAATGTCAGAATTAAATTTATGGTTTGAAATTTAAATATGAAGTTATTAAGTATAATATACGCGATTAACTATTTATTTATCGTGATTCAGTTGATAATATTTATCTCTAAGTAATTTTTGTTAATAATTATTATATTTATTACCGGCACTTAATCGCGCACAAAATACCATGTATAATGTATATCTACCTATTTACAAGTATAACCACGATGCTTATTTTTAATGTGTATATATTGTGTAGAAAAATAATACAAACCATTTATTACTTTTTTATTTTATTTTTTTATATGTATTTATTGTGACTTGTCCCTATGGCAGAAATCATAGGCGTAAACATGTTATAGGCTACTTTAATCCCGAAAACATGTAGCGGGTAACACCGCGGGACGCAGCTGGTTTATACATAAGTACTATTACATTACCAAATATACTTGATTAGTGCGATTTATATCAAGTCGAAATACGTTTTACCCTGTGAAATGCCTGCCTGCGGACCTGTTCTTGTAAGTGACTGATATTCCAACGTAGATTGGGTTCAAGGATTAATTTTTATCTTTTGTCCAGTTTTGGATTGTAGGAAAGTTAGACAAATAGTCTTGGTTGTTACTTATTACATAGTTTGTCGTGAGTTTTCGTTGGTAGTTGGTGGTTCGTTCCATAGCTTTTATTTAAATTGCTAACACATATCGTTTATCGTGGTAATCTATTGCGAGTATGCTTCACTCATATTTGCGAGGTTGTGTCATGTGACATTTCGTCGGGTTTCCATCATTCCGCAGCAAGCCAGCATGATGAAATATCGCCCATACACCAAAGCTTAGGAATTTCATTTTGTTTCATCATCGTCACTCACAATATTCTTTATCCCACTGCTGGGTATAGGCCTGCCTCTTGTTATGCCATCTGCCGCGGTCTTGTGCCAATTTTTATCAAGTTTAAAAATATGAAGGCCAAAGTCATGTCGATCATTTCAATGATTTAATAAAAAAAAAACTAAAACAACTATTTATTTTCATTCATTTATTTTCCTCTGCATCATTACAAACACTGTAGTTTGTAGGTTAGGTTGTGATTTGTAGATACCTAGTTTAAATAAATAAATTACGTGATAAAAAATAAACAATCATCAACAAACAATGTTCATTATCCAAATGTTTCTAATTCTAGTAACAGCTCCTACCCACCCACCGCATGTCTTGCCAGACAGAATAATAATCAAAGCAATATCAATTAAATTTCGTGCCTTCCAAGAAAGTTATATTCAGGTAAAGGTATTAAAGTTCGCCTGCCAACCTGTCCATTCTTTCCAAGTTGAATTGATTTGATCGG
The DNA here is from genome assembly GCA_905404145.2 of Biston betularia. Taxonomy (NCBI): domain Eukaryota; kingdom Metazoa; phylum Arthropoda; class Insecta; order Lepidoptera; family Geometridae; genus Biston; species Biston betularia. The sequence goes on from FR989877.1 coordinate 8,161,679, forward strand.
ATTCTTCCCGAGTTTTGTAGAACTTAGTGAAAGTTTGAGTAAACCCGTGGTTCGGAAATAGGTTTAACTAAAGGCGAACTACTTTTTGCCTTTTGAAAAGGATCATTCTTCAAGAAGTTTCGCGGCTGTGGCAAATGACAGTGATTCATAAAGTCTAAAACAGATATTTTCTTCTTCTTATACCTTCTAACTTATTATAAATTATTTATCATCATCATTTCAGCCGTAGGACGTCCACATAGGCCTCCCCCATTGACTTCAATAAAGACCGGTTGGAAGCGGCTTGCATCCAGCGCGTTCCTGTGGGCTTAACTAGGTCGTCTGTCCACCTTGTGGGTGGACGTCCTACGCTGCGCTTGCCGGTCCGTGGTCTCCACTCCAGAACTTTGCAGCCCCATCGGCCATCAGTTCTGCGTGCTATGTGCCCTGCCCACTGCCCCTTCAACAAAAAAATATAAATTATTATAGGTTCTTATTAACTATGAGTACATGGACGCATAACACTTCATAGATTTCCTTCACAGGAAGTTTCTGGGTACGTACCACCGCAGTACCAGATATTCTGCCGCCAAGCAATAGTTTGTAAACATTACTGTGTTCCGGTTTGAAGGGTACTTCAGCTAGCGAAATTACTGGGCTGTTGAGACTAACCATCGAAAGTCTCAAAGTAATGAGCGCCAAAGTAGTGATGCTCTGGACTTTGTTTTGTTACTCAAATTTCTGTGTATCGCTGCAATGGTCATGGGCAGGCGTTATCTTTTACCATCAGGAGAGCGTATCGTAGGTATCATTACTTTTACATTTAAAAAAAACACGCCGTGTTTGCGTAATGCGACGGAATTATAGTTAAATTTGTAAATTTGAAATAGTACTGTCTAGTGTATCTAGTAACTTTAAGATCTTTATTTGTACACACATGTTTTAGAAAACAGACATATATTTATCAGTGTCTAATTATGAGCTGTCAAAACAAACTTTAATAAACCTACAACGTTATTAACACGCGTTTTCGACAAGAAATCTCATGTGAGTTAGAGAATCAGAGGCCTATATTATGAATGTTTTGGTTAGTAGTCGGCCACTCCTACGGAGCTTTCCGAAACTTCATCGTTTTCCCAAAAGCATGTTGCTATACAAGCATATTTTTTTAAATTTCTATTTATTTTTGCTTCGATCACATGCCCACAGTCACGTCGTATCACTTTTCTTACATTTATCATTCTTATTATTGGCGTTAAACCCATTTTATCCTTGTTCTTATATCCTTTTCATTCTAAGGTGTTTTAAAAGATTTTTTTATTTTTAAAAGTATTTCTCTTTCTATTCTACTAACATTTGTGTGACTAACATCGATGTTTGTTCTGTGTCTGGGTGTAATATATGTATTTACAAAAAAAAAGTGTTTAAGTATTCTATCAGTTATGTCTTCCATAGCACAAGCTCTGCTTAGTTTGGGGTCAGATGGCGCTGTGTGTAATGTCCTATGATATTTATTTATTTATTATATTTTTATTTGTTTATTGTATTACACATACAATGTTCGATGAAGGGTTTATCTATCTATATTCGAACAGTTTTTTTATAAAGAATTAAACAAAATAGGTATCATACAAGGAAAAGGCTTTACACTAAATAAAACTAACTATTTAGAACTTTAAGTTAAGTTTAACAGGCAGGTGTTTGTCCACAGCTAAACTTTTTTATTATATTAAATAGATCTACGTTATTTATCTACTAATAAATAGGAGAGATTAGTTAGTAGCTTTATCAGGTTAAATTATTTTGCTAAGGTTAAAAATCAAATAAAAGCAAACAAGGAAAATCCTGTAGCTGTAATTGTAAACATTTTAAAAATTAGTTAAATTATGCGATGGGTGGATTTTAAATTTAACAGAGGTAGCCAAAAAACAGCTAGCAGTTAATTATGAAAAGTTCATTTCAATCCACTCGTATCACACATAAATTACACGGGCACTCAACTCGGGATTATAAATAAGTCCTTAATATTAGGTACGATACGACTTTAATAAATTAGCGATGCGCATTAGAATGAGGCAAACAAAACAGCGACACTCGACGCGAAGAGCCGACGGAAAAACCAGCCCTCGGATCTCAATGAGATCTCTTTGTTTTTGTCCAAAAATAAACTTTTCCTTTTTTGTCTTTGAACCTTTGGACCCATGTGTGGATTGAACCATAAATCAAACCCCTCTCAATAAATCTTGACTTTGTGAGCATTTGCGCGGGAACATTTTGTGTTTTTTGAGTTTCGAATCTGAAAGAATCATTAATAGGTATTTTTAATAAAGGAACTGACATGCCTTTGACCCATTCTTGTTCTTTTTCTTCTTTGGTATTGGCATCGCAGTTTGCGTATTTGTCAGTGTCAAGTATGTCAAAGTAAGTCTTGATCGAGTCCGGTCAAGACCTTGTAATGTAGTGGTGGCTTTACTACAAGCTTCTATTCAGAAAGTGTCGAAGCGCGAGTGTGAGCAAATGTTATTATTATAATGTGGTGAAACATGACTTTTCGTGTTGCTTCCAAAACTCCGTCGACGCTTTACAGTTACTGTACTTTTTTTTTATACGCTCCATAGACACTTGGGTCACGACCATTGTCAACTTGAATTACATACTTATTTTTAAAATACTTTGAGGCCTATGTCTAGCAGTGGATTTTGATAGACTAATGACGAATCACAATGCACGAATGTGCCATGGCCGAAGATGAAAAAAAAAAAAAATGAATCAATTTTTTTTTTCTATGATTCATCCTGTGATCGTCTCTACAAGCCCTTAGCAGATTTGTTGAGTGTTATTGTCAGGTCAGAGCTGTTCCTCCTGTGAGGAAGCTGTCTTTTATTTCAATTCAACAAAGTCACATACGTGTTGCCTTTTGAGATTCTGTCACATAGCGGTTCGCATAACGCAGTTGCTAGGGTATTTGTGTGTGTGTTTATTAGACTTTGTTAAGCTATTGCTCTGTGTTCCACTTCTTCATCAATTAATTAATGTCTTAAATCACTTTAGCAGATGTATAAATATATTTGAGAATTTGTTATTATACATTATTTAAAGTATAACGGGTCTTTTAATAAATTATGTGGGCGATGATCATTACAATTTTATGTTGGTATAAAAATGGGACAAATAAAAATATAAATTTATCCTCAACAGGAACATGGTTAAGTGGTATCAAGGAATCGATGAGTTACTCATAATTCAAGCTTTCTGAACACAACCCACTTTAAACATAAACCGATTCCCAACTCTGTCATTGTCTTTACCTAATAACGGTTGAGATTTGGTAATATCCGGCCCTTTGAACGAGTAAGAATGCCAACCTTTCGTTTCTAAATTAAACCATTTGTAAACGTTGAACGGTAGGAGAGGGTAAATCAATCTATACATTGAATTAGTTGATGTTAAAGGCGATTTGGGCTATATTTTAGAGGCGACGGCTATAGAATGAGGCATTTTGCACTCCGAGCACGTAGTGGCCTATTCATCAAGTCGCTGGAGCCATTACCGCGCCCGCCACCTGCACGATCCCCAGTTTGTATTATGCTCGATTATTCCCGCTTTTACTCACTTACACCAATAACTTGTTGTGGTATTTATGGCAAGCTTAATATAGTTGTTGACCGTGTTTGATTTCAGTAAACATGTCGTAAGTAATTGATAAGATCTTAAAACTTAAACTTAAATAATTTTCTTTTATAACTAGAGATAATCAGTCTAATAAGTATGTAATCCCACTAATATTATAAATGTGAAATGTGCCCCGGCACATACGCGGTTATGTTACCAGCTGGGTTACCAATGAATGCTAAGAAGTTTCGTTTAGCTGAAAGGTCATCGTACTTATCACTTTTCTACTTACAGTCAATACGCGTAGCCCTGTATATTAACATATTATTATGGCTACGTATTTTAGATGCTGGTAGCTTAGTCTAGTTGACTCCTTTATTTCGTTGAGCTATTTTCATCTGGGACGTCCTGAGCTTCGATTCTACCTCCGAGGACTAACATTGGAAAGTTATTTATGAATCCTCTTTACATAATTATGACCAAAAAAAGAGGCATTGCATCGCATGACTATGTTGACATAATTTTATTGACATAATTTTATTGACATTTTATATGTGACATATTACTTTATTGACATTTTCATTTTCATTGTTTTGACATATGTAATGATTTTGATAATAATTTTTAAATATGAATGGAAAAATGACCTGTAACTTTGGTGTTATTAATAAATGATTTGTATTTGTATTTGTATTTTGTATGGATATCGGCTTTCTTTTGCGGTTGACCATGTATATAAAACTGCCACAAGAAATCTTTAACATCTTACGTAGAGTCCCTATCTGAAGTGTTTGTATTCTCTCCCAGATTTTTTTATTTTTCTTTGTATAAGTTAATAAGTTCGTGTAAGTATGTTATAATTTTGTATAAATTAATGGGATGGTAAAGATAGTGGCCTGCTCACCTGAATTGTACTAGCTCTAGTACGAATCTCCAGTAGGCACGTACAGACTAGCACTGGCAGCGGAGACCTAAGCGTACATCGGTGTATATCATCCTCGAAGAATAGAATGCGTTGCATCCGGTACCAAGCCCGTAATATATCACCTCGCGGTGGGCCATTAGGCTCCCAACACGCCGGATTAAAATGTTAACTAACCACCCTTTGTCTTCGCTGCATTTACAATGGGAAACGGTTGTTTTGCTTTCTAATGTTTACTGCGATCTTCGTCGTTGATTGTGGAGCTGCTATCGCGTGCTGTATTTTAAATAGGGTTAAAGGCGGATTTACATTTTATATGCGGCTTGCGAGGATTTCCAAGTGTTAAACAGAAGTGTTAGAGTTTTACAGTTTAGCTAGTGCTGGGACTTATTCAAAGCAAGATAACACTCGAAGCAAGATATCGCTTGAAGGAAGATCCATAGTGGCTGTTTTTTTAAATTTTATCAATTTCAGAGATTCGTATAATGACGCGCGTTGGACTGATAGATGAGGCGCTTGCAAATTCCAATTAGATCATCATCATCATCATCATCACGTCCACAGATGCACATAGGCCAATCTTAATATAAGTCAATAAGTAAATGATCCCCCATTGACTTCAATAAAGATTGGTTGAAAGCGGCTTACATCCAGCGCGTTCCTGCGGTCTTAATTAGGTTGTCTGTCCTACGCTGCGCTTGCGGGTCCGTATGGTCTCCACTCCAGAACTTTGCAACCCTATCCGCCATCAGTTCTGCGTATTATGTGCCCTACCCACTGCACTTCAACTGGCTAATTCGTTGGGCTATGTCGGTAACTTTGGTACGTCTACAGATCTTCTCATTTCTGATTCTATTTCGGAGGGAAAGTCCGAGCAAAGCCATCTCCATAGCTCGTTGTGCTACTTTGAGCTTACCAAGAATGCGCATAGTCAGAGACCACATTTCAGCGGCAAAACTCAGCACCGGTAATACACACCGGTCGAAGACTTTCGACTTGAGGCACTGAGGTAATTCGGACGAGAAATCCGGTTACGGAACTCTATCTAAAAATAATATTATCTGAAATAAATATTTCCATTGAAGTTACTCAGTTCTCGTAAAAGACCTTGTACCCTACTTAAGAAACTTCCGTACATTCTTACATAACTTCCGCACATTCTTTCCCTCACCTTAACGCATAAAACGCCCCCGAAACCATCGACGCCTTCATAAATACCGGTATTTTTGCTACATTTAATCAAGCGCGAAGGTAATGAAGTAGGTTCCCGTTATGGCAGCGATTCATTTACATTATTAGTTCGGTAAGGGCGGTTATTTAAAGGTTAGTTGGCACTCGCGCTGCGTCTTGGGCTATTCATCACGCCCGAGGCCGAACTTGCCTACCTGCCATTTTCCCTCTACACTTACAGGAATTGCTATAGATAATAGTTTGTACCAGTACAAATAAAAGTGAGGATGATGTTCTTCATACATACCTCACAAAAGAGAAAGTTATCAATTCGATAAGTATTTTTTTTTACATAAAAAACATTAAACCAATTTATATGTTTCATTGTAAATTTTTACTATTGTATATTTTTTGTTTGCTTTCTGAGAATAGCGACTATTATAAAACGATTAAAAAAATATACTTGAAATTAGATTGGTCCCATATAAATTTCATGAAAATTGGTCCAGTAGTGCTAGCCGTGTTTTGGCTTAGGTGCATTACAGTCGGGGGTTTCATAATTGTGATTACACACTTAATTTTCAGAATTTTGCTATTACTTTATTGTATCAAACTAAAGTAGCTTTACAAACTTAAAAAGGGAAACAAAGTTAAATTATTAAAAAAAAAACATTAAATAATAAAAAATCAAGTGAAACCATGAAAATAAAGTTATATTCAATAGTAACTCACCACCTCATCGCCAATTTTGCGCTCAAACTTAATTTTGTTTTCGCCGTGAAAAATAATATTTTCTCTGTATTAGGCAGGTAAACTTGTGGCCTGCTGTGCCGACACTGTAATACGTTTGGCTTATGGACGACTCGATATTGACGTTTAATGATATTGGAGCAAATTGACGCCTGTTGCTGATCTATATTCGGAGTGACTGAATTTCATGCTTATTGGTGGGAGCTACGATTCAGCAAATAATTTACTTTATTTGTATCAAGGCGAACCAGATGCTCGGTATTTGCATATTCTACTTATTATAGGTATTTATTTACTAAACCCACTAATATCCTACTAACATTATAAATGTGAAAGTTCGGATGGGTGGTTGTTTGTTAGTCATTCACGCAAAAACTACTGAACGGATTTGGATGAAATTTGGTATAGAAGTAGCTGAGACCCTGAATTAACACGTAGGCTCTTTTTATCCCGATAACAATGTAGTGGATAACACCGCGGGGCGCAGCTAGTTATAAATGTGAAAATTTGGGTTTTTGTTACTCTTTTTACTTTGTTTTGTTAGAATGCGATTTTTCATTTTTTTTAGGTGTTCTGCGATAGACACTCGTTAAAGTCGTGAATGAATTGCTTTCTTCTATGTATGCGTAGACCGCATCTTCGTTATATTTTTTTTAATGTAAAAGTTATGAGATAAACGATACGCTCTCCTGATGGTAAGAGATGGTATTAGGCGAGATCAAGGTCAAACACATATAAACATAACATGTCACTCTTAACAACGTAAAGCTTAGTGACGTAATTAATCCAGTAGATTTTATTCCGAATTTATTTAGCTAATATGAAACTAATAATAAATTAATTAGGCGCTAGTTTGCTTTATTTATGCGGGATTACTCGCGTTTAAGTCGGAGTTTCCGATATTATTACACGTGCGTAATCGCGCATAAATAAAGCAAACATATTATGTTAAAATCACAATCAGTTTCCATAGGTGCTGTTCGTAGCGAGACCAAAAGTCTGAAAACGTGTAGTGATGATAGCTCAGTGGTTAGCGCGGTAGGTTCGCATGCCGAAGGGCGCGGGTTCAAACCCCAACAATGAGCTTGAGCTACCGGTGAAGGAAAACATCGTGAGGAAACCATAGCATGATGGTAGGGTACTTTCTAGTACTCGGCTGGCTAGCTACCACCCTCAAGTTTGAAAATCTGCCGCCAAGCATCTAACGGTGTGTTCCGGCTGCCGCACTTGAGAGCCAGTTCCATTCCAGGCTAGGTGTGCTTTACCATCTTCGACTACACCTTCACTTAACATCAGGTTAGCTGTGAAAAAAAAATAAAACTTTAACTTAAATCGTCATTGAACGAAACGAACCAATAAATGGAAAAAGCTCATTTCAATTCAAACCAAGCTGAGTTCAATATCCGTGTGCTATCTAACAATGGACCAGGTATCAAATAATATTCTTCATTGTTATCACGAATGCACTATGTGATGAATGCAGCTATTTTTCCAGCGTTATCATGTATGCACGTCCAATTTTTATTGCTTTTTCTGCGGCAGTTACAAATCGATTTGGCTTAAAGCCAATGGCGTCATTTTAATAGTTCTTCTGTGCGGCTGACAGGCCTCTCACATAATTTAATATTATGTAGATATGACGGTGTTTAATCAATTAATTTATGATCTTGCGGTGTCTCAATGTTCAGGGCATCGTTTATATTAAATGGTTAGTTTCAATAGCTCTATAATTTTGCTGGTTGTCCTACTTTTCAAACCACTTGCGAACAGACCTCGCTAGCTCCTGAGCTATCGTTGCTACGAAACGTGTCTCAATCGTACTGTAATTTGTCATGCCAAAAAATTGCCAAGAAGATAAAAACCTTTTAAGACAGAAAGTGCACATTGTTTACTTTGACATAAATTTGTGTAACCTAAAAGCGAAGTCTGTTCATTCGCTTTTATTCCTAAAGGTTTTGATTTGTATTTACTCGTCTCCTTACTTTACATACAAGCCTCAAACATGTTAAAAGCTCGTTTAAAAGGTAAAATAGAATCGTATTCATATGTATTTCAGCCAACATCAACACTGAACACTGCCTGTCAACTCATACAATCGATAACAAAAACGTACATTTATCGACAGGAATTGAAATATTAATAGCTTTTATTTTGCTCCGTTCACTGTGAGTGAACTATTCTGGAGAGAAATATATTTTTCCATTATTTATTACGACTTAACATTCAATAGATGTCCTTTGTTTTTTCGTGCGATTCTCTGTTGTGCTATTTGATATTTTCTGTTATGATGCACAGGCAGTGAAGCAATAAGAGAGGTATCGATGTTAATAAGACTAGAAGGGTGAAACGGAGCTTCGTTTACAAACATTTACATTCATTGGTAAGACAGTAAAATACATTTGAAAGCTATATACTCAGGTAATTTCAAGGGAATTGAAATGTTGTGTGGTATCTGTAAAGAAATTCGTGTATCGGTGCGTTCATTCGAATTGAAAAGACTGGTACCACTGGTACCACTGGTAATATTATATATCTATATTTATTTATCAACATTTATATATAAACATTAATTATCAAATATAATTAAAATGTACAAATAATATGTGTATATATGTATATAGTATAACTATAATGTATATGTATTTATATGCACATATAACTTAGTTTTGGAAATAGAAATAAAAATACCGAAAGAAGGAAAGGGTAAAAAATTTAAACATCTTAAACAAAATTATTTAATACCTAACAAAGGTCCCTGATAATGTCAGGGGTAATAGCGGAGGAGGACGGTTAAAAAAAAAAAAAAGACTGGTACCGTATTAGGTTTTCGACCTGTCTAGAACGTTTGTAATAACGAGTGCTGGCTAAATGTCCTGTTTGTTACAGGAGACCTAAAAGTTACACAATGGGCACTAACTACCCATTCATTGAAAGTTGTCCACGAACTATACAACTACAGTACTTTGTTCCCATTATATTGGTCCTTCGGAACTGTAGAATGGGCTTCTTGATTAATTCATTGTGCGTAGGCCTGTCTGATTTAGTCTAAGCAAAACGACTTATTCGTTTTATAGGGCACAATAAAACCAACTCATGGAAGTCTACAGGCTGTTTCGAAAATGTGTATCTATTAATACTGCTTATTTACCTGCCAATGTGAACAACTTTTATAATAAACCCCATAGTGTTTCAAAACAAATGTGTAATTTTGGTGTTGGACCATGGGAAACGTTGTTCGCATCGACTCCTTTCAGGGTTACAACACTTCTCCGAAACACTCTGTATAAAACTCTATGAGAAGTGATAACGATCTAGTCACCAAAAAAATTGCCAAGTCTTGATCATTGTCGCAAAGTAGCATGTCTGTCTATTTTTATTAGATACATTTCGGGGAGTGTGCCCAAGAGCTCTGTGATCTTATTCCACCCTTTCCATTCCACCACAGGAAAAGCAGAAGAACAGCACACTATTATCCGTTCCTCGCGGACGTTGTCAGTATTCGTATGCATCGATTCGGCTCTACTTTCTTGATGTGTACCTACATCCCATGAATGGAACTCATTGCCGGCTTCTGTTTCCTTCAAACTACAATTTGGACATATAATGGAATAATTTGCAGTGGCACAGTTTATAAAAACAAGTCAAGTGCGAGTCGGATTCACGCATGAAGGATTCGTACCATTATCTATAAAAATGGCAAAAAAACACGTTTGTTGTTCCTTAAACATTTAATATATTCTGTTTTTTTAGTATTTGTATAGCTGCAACAGAAATACATCATCTGTGAAAATTTCAACTGTCTAACTATTATGGTTCATGAGATACAGCCTGGTGAGAGACGGACAGCGGAGTCTTAGTAATAGGGCCCCGTTTTACCCTTTGGGTACGAAACCTGAAAAACAGGGCTGATCCAATAATAACATAGGTATAAGTAAAACAAAGACAGTTATTCTGCATTAACAATATTTATATTTTTTAGCAAAATATAACAGAACGGTTTCCATTATATACGTAGAAATATTGGTTTGAAAACCGGTAGTCGAGCCATGTTTTACAGCTAGATGGAGGAACACGGTACGTGGCTCAAAATGAACAAAAGCCTCACGTCTGGTAGCTCCCTAACAGCCTAACAATGTACAAAACGCTAGTTAAAGAGATAAGAGAGTCACGAATTCGCTTTACCGTCGTTACATTGCCTTTCATTTTTCTTTACGATAAACTTTTCCTTTTCCAATGTTTCCAAGGTAGGTTTATTCTCTTACATTGGTATGTTTTAGCTTCTATGCTAATATGTAATACGTAGGTACCTATATATATCCTTTTTCAGACAAAAAATATAATTTGAAAATCGAGACATCAAGTCTGGGTGTAATGTATGTATTATAAGTATGTATTTACAAAAAAAAAAACTATTTAAATATTCTATTAGTTATCTGTCATCCATAGTACAAGCTTTGCTTAGTTTGGGTCAGATGGCGATGTGTGTAATGTCTTATGATATTTATTATATTTTTATAAATGTTCGTTACATCACATCCTGCCTGATGTAAGTAACGATTCGGTGTAGGATGAATCACGTTTATATAAAAGGAACCTGTTTTTTATCTTAATACACCCATGCTCCTCAAAAGTACGTATTTTTTTTTTCTATGAGCCGACTCAAAAAAGTAGTACAAGAGTTGTCAATTCAACTGTTTTTTTTAATGTTTGTTACGCGATAATTCCGCCAATTATGAATCGACTTCCATATCAAATTTATCGAAATCGATGGAGTGATTTTTAGAATATCACCAAAAATCTAAAAATTGTATATACATATCGATGATATTTTCGTCCGAAGCCTCGCTGTTTCATTGGAGCAGTGCGTTTAGGTGGCCTAAGGGTCATGGAGTCGGTTTTTTTTAAATTGTAAATTTTTATATTAGTAAACAAAGTTATAAGTAACTCACGTTTAATTATATCAGAAACTCCGACTATAGTTATGGAGACAAAGCTGAATACAACGCGCGCGCAGTCTAGTCTTGTTTCTCACTCGTATGCGCGCGCGTTGTACTCAGATTTTTCTCCATTATGAACCACCGGGTGTTGTCGAAACTATAACCGGAGGTTCCGATATAATTAGGCGTTAATAATCCCGCATAAGTAAAACAAAAATGTGTGAATACCACGTTTGTTTCCAAAGTAAAAAAGTTATAGATACTTCTAAATTATACATCTTATTCAATTTATATGCTTACAGTCGCTCATATCAATCGAGATAACGTATGCCCACGCGTTATCTAGATTGACATGAGTAAATATAATAATCATCATAAAATTTATATTAAATTACGTTAGGAGGTAAGGAAGTATTTTTGCTTACCTTTTATTTGTCTTTTATAAGAGCTTTGCTTGTGTTGTGAAAATAACAAGCGTTTAACTGGCCATAAAGTGGAATTTATTGCTGAGACGACATACGAAATATTCGCCTGTATCCCTCTGAAGACTTAACTGGTTATTTCCCTGAAAGGTTTTTTAAATGTCTGCATGAAGCTTTAGATACTGCATCAGGGAATTGGATGCTTTTAAATTTTATTGAAAAAGTGACGATTTTTAATGGATTACCTACTCTACTAGCTCTATTTTTATAAACTACTGCCATGCGCGGACTTCTTTTCGTTCTGAGGAGGATAATATCGCAGTCCGCTAGCTGGTCAAGTGCAGGTTACCAGACTTCACGCTTAATTGCGATCTTTCTTATTAAGAACTTTCGGATATGTAGGGTTTCTCTACATGTTTTCCGTCACCGTTTCAATTCAGCAGAAATTTGTACTTAGCTTAAGTTTGAAGTTTATGTTGTTGGGTTCGAACTTAGGACTTCAGGTTAGAAGCCAGACGGTCTCCCAACAAGCCTTCCGAAACTTCAGGTTACCAACGAAAGTTCATAAAAGGCATGGCTATATTAGATTCAGGAATACCTTTATGATACCTCATATGGAAGTTTAGAAAGGCGCCGAATGCATCACAAGCGGCTTTATGAATATTTAATAACGTTTATACAATGTTACAACTTAGGTATATGTATATACATTGTCGCTGTCTACAGACTGTTGAGACTCTGTAGGGAATCAAAATGACACCAAAACGAAAACTGTATGAATCTTGGTAACATACGTACATACGTGTATGTATATCTGAGGATCGTTGTTTTCAAAACACGATTTCTTTAGATTTCGATAGAAAAATATCTTGAAATAATAATAAAGTACTTTTTCTACGTTAACGTTATACCGATAGAATACTATAGAAGTACATATTAATTAAATTAGTATAGGTAACACACAATACTTTATTTATTGGTACGACGCATAAGTTGTCTTTATGTATTATGTTTAAAATGTTTTTTATTTTTATTTTAACTCTCTTGTCAACACATCCGGTCCTTAACTTCGTAAAACTCTCTCCATATTAAGGTTGCCTGTGAAGAGAATTTTTTAGCCGCTTTTAGCAATAAGGCCGCCAATTGTTCCATTAGTGTTAAGTTTATCTTGTTATAACTGTTTGTAATTGGTGTGAACAATAAAGAGTTGTATTCCCGGCCGTGCCGGCTTCGCACGGAAAAACAAAAACCGATTAATAAAATATATATAGCCTATGTCACTTAGCGATAATGTACCATTCTAATTTTATGAAAGAATTATTCAGATCGGTCTAGTAGTTTCGGAGCCTATTCAAAAAAATTAAATCTTTCTTCTTTATAATTTATAAAGGGGAAAGATTTGATTTTTTGTAAGTACAAATGACTCGTAAAATTCACAACGATTAGCTGCTACGTTTTTACTTTGCTTAATGTAACACTATGTACTTATGAATAAGTTTAATAATCATCTGTGGTACCAAGTACCAAACCACGTTCGTATTAGCTACTGGAAGCGCCTGAAGGGTGAATAGCTTGGATAGATGTTTCGCCGAGTGCATCAGGTGTCGCGGTCATGAATATTAACACATATAAATATTCCGACTGTGTTTGCGCTTTTCTTGCATGACGCGCTAAGAAACCTGACGTTGGGATAATCGTGAACGTGACGGAGATTTATGGCCAGTAATAAAGGAGATACATTAATATGCATGAGGTGATAGCAATACTTTACAGTAGGAAGTATCGTCTTGTTAACTTTATTGTATGTACAATATGTGCGGCTTACATCATAGCTGAGCCTTAAAATTCATACTGAAACAGTTGTTTGCGAAGTGATATAAAAGTTAAATCTTTTTGAGTATTACCTGAGCGTTATCTGTACTGTGTTATATATTTCAAATGCAGACCAGAACGCATCCGAAGTCTGTCAAAGAGAAGCCATTTTAGTTTTTTTCTATTTTGGCATCGTGATGCCAAAACAAGACGTATGTTGTGCACTCTGCTTGTGTAAAACATTTAGTACTTTTAAATGTCTTATGATAAGATTGAGAGAAACAAATCTCAGAATCAAAATTACATAATGTAAGTCATGATAAAGTCCAGTCCTTGATTTAGTAAAATAATGGTCACTTTACTATGAGCTTCTACCGAATTTTGGAAGCAGTATGAAAAAACCTCTCCACATTATATCACTTGCCAAATCTCTTGTGATTTTCAAATATTTTACGTTTAAAAATAGTGGCGTTTTATTTATAAAGTGTTGCATTCAAATAAATGTCGAGTGTCGGAAAGTGATATAATGTGGCGAAACATGATTTTTGTGTTGCTTCCAAAAACCCATCGAAACTTGTAGTGAAGTCGACACTACTTTATTAAGGCATGGCTGCACTCGATCGTAAATTACTGTGTGTGTGACTTTCACTGTGACTTAGACTTATTTAACTTGATTTTTCCTGAATAAACATGAAAATTGTTTAAACTGGAAAATGCACAAACTGCGATGCCACATACGAAAATGAAGAAATATAATTTTTAGAACAATAATCATAAGTGCTCAATTGCTCATACGACAGCGTTCCATAACTCTAAACATTTACTTTATAGTCATACTAGCTGCGCCCCGCGGTGTTACCCGCTACATGTTTTCGGGATAAAAAGTTGCCTATGTGTTAATGCTAAGGGTGTCAGCGACCTCCATAGCAAATTTCATCCAAATCCGCGCAGTAGTTTTTGCGTGAAAGAGTTACAAACATCCATCCACACATCCATACACACAAACTTTCGCATTTATAATGTTAATAGAATTAAGACACTTAAGTACCTATTACAGTAATTAAACTATGAATGCAAAGGAGATATTGGAAACTATGACAATAAAAAGTAGCAGTAAAGATAAAAACCCATGTCGGGATTCGAGGATTTATGTGTAAGTCATTTGTTTTCGGCGACAATCTACGAGGAGCGCGGGGGGCGACGAGACCACAGGAAAGTGTTCCAGTAGGCAATCTACACAAACCAATGGCCAATAAATTTGAACTAGACTAGCTAGAGAGATTTTGTTTAAGAACTCTCTGTGATGTTGGTTTCCTCATGTTTTTTTCACTGTTTGAAGCCATTAGCAATATGAACATAACGTAAAAAATACAGAGGTGCGTGCCGTGAGATTTGAACCCAGACGGTTTCTCTACATACTAGGCAGCCGAAACTTTTTGTATATCTTATTACTAAGATAGAACGTGGTTTTAGAAATGCATTAGATATTTGTGTCTTCAGCAAAAGTATAGAACTGATTAGTAGGCTACCTTCACGTATTTGCAATCGGAAAAAAGGCCAAGGTTTGAAAGATTTTTCCTACTGTATCAATGTAATCATACTGTGGCTTTGCTAAACTGATTACGAGTTCGAATTAAGTCGTAAACTCGTAACGGGGATATTACGTACCTACTCCTTATTAACGCAGACATTTTGTTACGAAATTATACTGAAAAATGCCTACGTACAGTGGGACTGATGAGTTGATAAAAACTTTCCAGATATAAGCAAATAATTGAATAGTTTCTAATATTTAATTAACTTTTACGCTGTGATTTATTAAAATTAATGTAGGTACGAGTTCATATACCAATGAGTAAACGTTTTGGAAAAATAAATTAGCATAGCGTCATCTAGCCTCTTGCCAAAACACAATACATATCCCAAAAAATAATATTTTTTGTGGTACTCTCCAACACTTTCAGGTTTTTAATGCGTAGACGCTACATTTGTCGTAGTATGATGCGAGTCGAAGACGTCATTGCGTGTGCTGCCGGCACGCGTCACAGAGTGCGCGCGCGCTTTTTGCTTAGAGTTAATTTTGTTTAGGCTGTAATTTTTTTTAAAAATATTGTATAGAAGAATAAATTAAAAGTAAAAAAAACATATTTAAAAATAAGATTTCATCTGGGACAATGAACCAAAAAGTTAAAAACAAATTCTAGTAAGTACATATTTGGCGTGTAGGTACTTACATACCTTTTCAAAAGCTTGAGGCACTACCTGTTAAAGGTTACAGGTTAGATACTATGTATACTTCTTTGCCGCATTTGTGTACTGTAATGTCATTTTTGCGCACCGCTGAAGTTGAAGACACTTTTTTTTGTTAGAGAAAAAAATCGTGAATTTACAGTTTTGGCTGACTACATGAACGTAACAATTAAATTCAAGTTACGTACCATTGGTTATCATAATTATCTCGTATTCATGTTTATTACAAGACATTTTTTTAATGTTTTAAATTGGGCTTTTTTATTACTCGTAGCAACATTGAAGTAAAATGAAATTTCTAATAAAATTCTGTTTATCCCTAACAATAGAAGATTCCCCAGTATTGTACGCCGGAGGCGCTATCGTCGGCTTGCGATAGTGACGGCACTATAGAAAACTCTTATCAGTGTTTAAGATTTTAACAAAAAAAAAAACAGGTAACTAAGTAAATCTGTATGATTTATAATTGTTCCCTAGGTGCCATAGTTAAACGGGGATTAATTCCCAAACTTTCATATGATTTAAAATAGATACGTCAGTAAAAAAATAAATAATTCTATTATATTTACTAATGAGCTTACGCTTGACTGGAGAGTTAGGTTGAGGGCTTAAGCATATTAGAAGACGGTAAACATAACTAACCTTGATTGGAACTGGCTCTCAAGTGAGGCTGTCAGAACGCACCGGTAGGCGCTTGAGGGCGCCTAGTACTACTAAGTACCTACCACCATGCTAGGGTTTCCGCACAATGTTCAGGCAGCTCAAGCTCATTGTCGGACGCCCTTCGGCGCGTGAATCGATTGCGCTAACCACTGAGCTATCATCACTACAAAAATAAACATCTTGAACAACAAAACAATTATTTAAAAAAACATACTTGTATAACTTGTCTATACTCGAGCACAAAAATAATATTGTGTCGAAATCAATTTAATGTTGTGTCATGTTATGTAATTCTTAATTCATTCATTTTATAAATCAACAAGCTGCACCTCGCGGTGTTATCCAGAGTGTCAGCTATATCCATGCCAAATTTCATCAAAATTGGTCCAGCCGTTTGAACGTGAAGATGTAACAAACATACAAACACACTCGCAAACTTTCGTCTTTATAATATTAGTGTGATATTTGTTGTGTAAAAAGAGATCAAAGTTTAGGCATTAACCACTGAAGTACATGCTCGTCATCGAATACGTAGTACATGTTTACGAGTATCCTTGCTGGAAAAGCTTTGAGAATATAATAATGATACAATAATTTTATTTGTCTAGAAAATATTACATAAGTCTTATCAATTTAGAACTGTCTAGCCTCTACCTGACTTGTTTTACAGACATTTCTGTTATATTTGACATTCCAATTATATTATTATCAAAAAAATATTAAAATTTCCACAAGCAATGCGTCATATCAAATTTAGATGTTAGGTTAGATTTCAGATTTTTACACTTAACCATTTCTATAAATAGTTATAAACATGAATTACAATGCCATTTAATAAATGTTCACCCGATGTTAAATGACGGTGTGGTCGAAGATGGTAAATCACACCAAGCCTGGAATGGAACTGGCTCGCAAGTGAGGCTGCCGGAATACACCGTTAGATGCTTGTTGACAGATTTTCAACTCAAGGGCTGTAGCTAGCCAGCCGAGTACAAGAAAGTACCCTACCACCATGCTATGGTTTTCTTCACCGGCAGTTTAAACTCATTTTTGGGGGTTGAACCCACGCCCTTCGGCATGCAAACCGATCGCGCTAACCACTGAGCTATCATCGCTACAGTCATGTATAGATAAACACGTATATAAGTACTATGTCCATTTGTTGAACAGCTTTGCTGCTGGTTTGTACGGTTGAGGTTCAACAACTACATAAAAATTGCGGGTGAAATAAATTTTATTATAACAAAATCGTAATTTTAAAATGTTTATTACGGAAAGGAGACATCAAATTGAAAGAAATATCGCCACTCCTGGAATTTCTAACCGTTCCGTGTGCCTGGGGAGTCTTTAGCGGTTATTCAGGTAATCTAAAGACCAACAAAGACTGCAAAATATTTTCCTTCCAAGATTGTGAATAGCGGGTAACTCGTACTTACCGTAACGTCTACACTTTACTTACTTTTGCTGAATTTCGCTGAGATAATATTGTGTCTAGATAATTTAATTATCAACTTACTAAGATTTTTAGAGAAGAACATTTCCAGCTGAGATTCAAATTTGTTGAAAGTTCAAATTAACAAGACGCGTAGGTATACGGTGTATTCATTAACCAATCTTTGAAGATACTAATATTAAATAGCTACTTGATTAAAAAATTTGAATAGCCTTCTTTGTTGCGTTTGGGGGGAAAATCTTTACAATATATGATCAGATAGAGGTGTGTGGGATTGCACACATTAAAACTCTCGAGTGGCCTTGACCGTGGTTTCTTGGTGTTTGACGGAATGCTTAGTAATTTCCAGTGGAACGCGATAATAGCTCAGTAGTTCGCGCGGTTGGGTTACACACGTAAGGGCAAGGTTCAAACGAGTTGCTGGTGAAGGAAATCATCACGAAGAAAGTATAGCATATATAGAGATAAGGTACTTTTTAGTACTCGACTGGCTAGCTACCACTGTTATGTTGAAAATCTACTGCCATGCGTTCCGGCAGTCTCCGAGACAGTTCTATTCCAGGTCAAGTGTGTTCATCATCTTCGACAACATCGTCACTTAATATCAGTTGAGCTGTCAACCTTAAAAAAATGCGACGCCCTCATGCCTATGCTTTCGTTCCTCCCACACACACACCACAACTACTTCAAAACATTGGCCGCTCAATGTTGTTGTATTCTACAAGGAAAATATATTACCAACTAAGATTAAATATATCGTCTTATGTTAACAACGTATATATAGTTGTACCTACATTGTTACACACAATTACGTCATTAACGTTTTCGTATAAAAGAAAGGTAGAATGAACGTAATCGGTAGCAATATGTCGAAAAGCGTTTTCAGATAAGCATTTTGGTTCATCCGAGTAAAGTGTCCATTGAGATTGGGAGTAGTGGGGGTAGTTAATTACTGAAGAAATTTGTACATTTATGTACTAGAGAATAGATAAAATTTGTTATTCGTTCAAAGTCACTTTGTGATTGTTTTTACAACATTGTAAGCATAATATGTACATTAATAATTTCTGCATTTTAGATTTATGTGACTATTTTAACTGGATTAGTACGTGCTATTTTGTGACCATTATTAAAGGTTCGGGATATACCTACATGCCCAAAGGGCGGACAAATAGACACTATATGTAGATATCCTATTGAACTTATGGTACTTAACTCTACAAAATGTTATAAAAAAAACTCATCTGTTTAAATTAAATAACGTTAGTGATTTTTGTATTGTTTATGTACGTTAATGTACGTAAGTTTTATGTATTTGATTTGTCAACAAATATTTACTTAGTAAAAAAAAGGCTTTTAACTATGTTTATTCAACTTAGATAACAAGAGCAATATGAAGGTATTTTTTAAAGAAGATTATTAAAAATAAACACAAATTATCTTAGATACACAAATTATCTTGAACGTATTTAAGAATTTTAGAAGGTAAACTTGTACATCCTTGGCTCCAAAACTACTCGACAACAGTGTCCATTCCTTCCCTGGACTCGGCATTCAAAGCCCCGTTGTTATGGCCCTTGGAATTTTATTAACTATTTCAGTATTGTTTTCGTTAGTAGTAGATTACTCGTACGTAATTTGTTTTATTTTTATTATCCTAGCCCATTTCGTAGAATAAACTGGGGTTGTTATGTCTACAGTATCATTTGGGATGAACAAAACAACATCTATTCTTTAGTGTAGCTAGAAATAACAGGATGATCTGACCGATCATACTGTTGTAAATAATAATGGAGCTTTACACTTGGTATTTTTTAGGGTTCCGTACCCAAAGGGTAAAACGGAATTCTATTACTAAGACTTCGTTGTCCGTCCGTCTGTCTGTCCGTCTGTCAACAGGCTGTATCTCATGAACCGTGATAGTTACACAGTTGAAATCTTCACAGTGAGGATACAATGTTAGTGATGCTAACATTGTATGTTTAACACAATTTACAAAAGGTAGCTATTTCGGTATTAGGATCAATTAGCAGGATGTTGAATAAGTAAATAACGGCATTGTTAAATATTCTGCCGCCATCTTCATTACAGCTTGCTTCAGACTTAAAGAGTACTGCAGCATGAAAAATTATAGGGCATTTGCTTCGTCTCATTACTTTTACGGAGAAAAATGTAACCAGATACTGTTTCTCACTTACCTTGTTATTTTCTAAAAACTTTGTGTTCTAAGCTAGCTATTACGGACATCCAAACCTATTTAACTGAGGGATTCCTCTTTGTTCGCTCACTTTGTACCATTTCAAGTAAGCATACACGAGTTTATTTGCCTTTAGAAAACGTTTCTCAGTTAATTCGATTAAAGTGATAGTGAAATCATTCGAATAATATTGTTGCTCCAGTACAGTTTTGAGCTGATGGTTACTGTAACTTCGAAAGATAAAGAATTTTAAATAAAATACTGAGTTACACGCTTGACTTGGAAATCGCAGTCGCAATTTGTACTTACTACAAATAAAGCCTCTTTATCTATGGTCGACAGGCTAAGTGTTTGACCATAGCTCCCAAGTGACGGTCGGTTCGAAGATGCTAAACACTGTTAGGTAGTAGGCGACAGATTTTTAAGTTTTAGTAATGAGACGAACGAGACGCTCTCCTGATGGTAAGAGATAACGCCTCACCTGGTGTTAAGCGACGATGTGGTCGAAGATGCTAAACACACCTAACCTGGAATGGGATGGCTCTCAAGTGAGGCTTCCGGAGCAAGCCGTTAGGTACTGAACGACAGATTTTTAACTCGAGGGTGGTAGCTCGCCAGTTCAGTACTAGAAAGTACCCTAACACCACACTATGGTTTCTTCACGATGTTATCCTTCACCGGCAGCTCAAGCTCATTGTTAGGTTTTGAACCCACGCGCTTCAGCGTGTGAGCTGACTGCGCTAACCACTGGGCTATCATCGCTAAAAAAAACTACAGTATAACTTTTTAAGTTTGAGTAAAAATACTTTAACATTATTCCAAACAGTTAAGTTATAACTCAATCCAATGCTTTAATTAGGTTTGCTGACTAAAATACAATTATAAAGGAACTGAATCCAGGTAATTAAACAGTTAATGCTCCTCGGTCTACGGCTTTGCTGAAAGCGTATCGTATTGCCTATTCTTTTTCGACTTGAAGCGTTTATGACCCTGAACGATCGTAAATATTATCTTTATCAAAAACTGATTTGTTTGTCTTGTACGACATTAAAAAATAATTTTACTCAATCCACTCTGAACAATTTCTGGCACAAATTGCGACTGTCGCTGATAAACCCACAACGGGTCTTCTGCGATATACTCGTTCGTAAAGTATACGTAAATTAAAGCATTTTAAGAAAATACTTTGCTATAAAATTAAGTAATCCATTTTTTTATTTCATCAATACTAAACAATGTACGCATTTTTTTGTTCCAGGAAAAACATGAAGAACCTACCACGTGACAGTATTCTCGATTATGTTGGAAATACACCACTTGTTAAATTGAATAGGATACCAAAAGACCATGGTGTTAAGTGTGAAATTTGTAAGTTCTAATTTTGAGCAAAAAAAAACGTTACTTAGTTAATTTGAATGGCAACGGTGTATTTTTTATCGTTCTAGATGCAAAATGTGAATTTTTGAATCCCTGTGGATCTATAAAGGATAGAATAGCTTTGGCGATGCTGCGAGATGCACAGGAAAATAATCTAGTGCACGAAAATACGACTCTGGTGGAACCTACTTCAGGGAACACTGGCATCGGGATCGCATTCAACTGCGCTCTTACCGGTGAGACTAGGTCATTAACCTTCATAATGATACGTAGTAACTACTTGTGGTTACTAGATAGTTTGTGCCTAGAGATTAAAGGTAGCATTTTAATAAGCACTTGGGTAGTCGGGTAAAATCAAAATAGAGTGATCATTATTACCCTTCATGTACTTCCAATAAATATCAATTTAGATTGACCTGGAATGTTTTGGAATCTGTGCATTTTGCTTTATGTATTTTGATGTTTTCAAATAATTCATGAAAAGATTAGTATGAGTCACAGTCAAAGTCACATAAAGCAAGTCAAGGTAAAATGCTTTACTAGCTTCAACGGAGTTTTGAAATCAACAAAAAATAAAGTATTATTTTGCTTTACCACACGTGTGCACGCAGTTAACCTTTTTATGTTTGAAATACCACTATTTTTACATAAGCGCTAGAAAACACAAGTTTCGAAAATGATTTGTTGCAGCAACATGATTTTTCTGCGTTCCTCCAAAAACCTACATAGATCTATTACGAAAATATAATTTAAAAAACTGTGTCGCCAGGTAATAAATGTACGATAGTAACGGAACAGAAGAATTCCTCAGAAAAAGTAAATACGATTAGACTACTTGGGGCGCAAGTGATACAAGTTAAAGACAATGATGCTGAACTAAGCATAGCTCACACTCTGAGCAACAACTATGCAAACTACATCATGTTGAATCAGGTATTTATAAAAATGTGAAAAAATAACAAATGAGATAATCTAATTAATAAGCAATTGATAATGTAATTAATTTTGACTTTCATCATACACATCATAGCTTTTCTCAGATGACGCTGAGTGAATGTCCTACGATATTTTTTTATTATTAATAAGCCACATTTCATTTTGCCAAGATAGAGTAAGTACTCTAAATTGTACGCACAGTAGTTAGTCTTTCAGTAGCTTGGGTATTCTTATTCTTATTCGAAGTGGGGGCGATAGGTCCTGCATTGACGTCCCGCTTGGGGTGTATTGTGCATTTCCCCCTACCAGCGTCTACCCGAGCCAACCCAGGAGGCTCTGGGTCGCTGGCATAGTAGCTCCAGTGAGTTGGGTATGAAAATAATTGACCACAAGTCAAAGGCATACTTGTTAACTTCATAAAATAGGACTAAATTGTTAATCCTAAGAACAATCCCTTCTCAAGCCTAAGTACTGCGCTCGACTGGACTCTTATAAAATTCCTGAAACCTTGGCGCAATTCCTAGGCATTGTTCCCGTCCTTGTAGCGCGATCGTCCCGGCAATATTAT
The DNA here is from genome assembly GCA_905404145.2 of Biston betularia. NCBI lineage: Eukaryota > Metazoa > Arthropoda > Insecta > Lepidoptera > Geometridae > Biston > Biston betularia. The sequence goes on from FR989877.1 coordinate 8,184,727, forward strand.
TGCCATGGTAATGGAAAAATCATTGTGCTAAGAAGTTTCGTCTTCATTATGACACGTCATAATATTAATGTTGTATCAAAGAAAAGTATTCCAAAAAATGATTTGGTATAAATCAACGTTTTAGCATATATGACGATGGTAGTGTAAAAAAAAAATGGCTAGGCTTTTAAAAGTTTGCATTAAAAGTGAGTGTTTATTTGCAGTTTGACAACCGTATAAACCCAAAAACACACTATGATAACACTGGTGCGGAGATAGTTAATGCACTTGATAGCATTGACATGGTGGTGATGGGTACTGGTACTGGTGGCACCCTGACTGGTGTGGGCGTTAAGGTGAAGAAACACTATCCCAACTGCAAGATTGTTGCCGCTGAGCCAGCTGGCTCCACTATCATTAATGAAGATGCTAAAGCCTACGACTTTTTGGTATGAGTGAACATGAGAAATAGAAAACGTTTATTCAACAATACAAATCAACATGCAATTAAAAAAACAAATTAAAATGTAATAACCTTATGTTAAATCTCAGCATGAGTGTTTATTGTCATAGACAATAGGCGTTAGTTTTCAGATAGATCCTTCAAATTACAGGTACGACTATAATTATTAACCTGTAGTAAATGAGCCTTTGCTACAAATTTAATCGCGAGCGCATTGTCTGTTAAATAATATATTGTGTCTGATAAATAACGAGTATGACAAAGAACAAGTTATACCTATACTGAAGAAAAAAGACTCATGTTGTGCTTAGTGATCATTTTCAAACGCATAACACGTGCGTACACTACATCAGCTTAATACCTAATATGGTTGTAATGAGCTTTGAGTTATTTTTTTAGGTAGAAGGAATTGGAGGCACTTGGATTCCGACAGTTTTAGACAAAAACGTGGTAGATGAAGTTGAAGTAGCGAATGATGAGGAATCATTCTTGATGGCTCGAGAACTGTCCAGAAAAGAAGGACTGCTTTGCGGTGAGTAATTAAGTTAAATAAGTATTAGTTTCAATAATATTTAATCAAATCTGATAATTTCGATAGATAATGATATGCATCTCTAGGAGGCAGCAGTGGAACAGCAATGGCATGTGCAATCAAAACTATTAAGCGTCTGAATCTCGGGGTTGGCAAGCACGTCGTGGTTATATTACCAGATGGCATCCGCAACTATATGACCAAGTTTGTCTGCGATCAGTGGATGGAATCAAAATTGTTCAAGGACCCGCCACATCACACCATGTGGTAAATAAAGTAGTAATTCGAAATTATTATACAATTAATATATCATATTTGGTATGGCATATCTGTTGAAAATTGATAATACTTTAATTATTTCAGCTGGTGGAACTGTCCTATTACAGTTCTTAGAGTGAACCATGAATACCCAGTGATAAAAACAAATGACACGTGCGCACATGCCTTGAACAATATGAAGGACAGATCTAACTTTGCTATAATAGTCAATAATCACGGGTAAGTAGTACATATCGTAGTAGTACTGCTGTTGCTTTGTCTTGCTGTAGGCGGTTTAATTTATTTCCCATCTGTAAGAATGTAATGATAGAAAATAGATTAACTTTAATTAGTTTATTGGTTGTAGTTGGTTTGCTGGTGTTATTTCGAAGGATAGTCTTCGCAACTCCGCCACCAATCCTACAAAGCTACCAGGGCAGAGCTCAGAAGAATTCAACTTCAATGATCCCGTGACTGATCATCTTTGTAAAAACATCCACACCCTGGCGAAGAACGGAAGGAAAGGGATGCCTACTATGGGACGACTCTCAAGAATTCTCGACATCACGCCATTTGTCGTCATTGGAACTGTTTGTCATGACCATGGTATGATAATTATGATATGCTATTAATTAATTGAGAAATGAAATGGTCAAATTTGAAGTGTGTTCTCGTAAACTAAGCTGTTAGAACACTTTGACACAAATTTAGAATGTCATGATTTGTTTTTTTTTTCAGAACACTTTACTGCTGATCGAATAGTCACTGGAGACGATATTTTGGATTATATTTATGGTAACGCAAAATAAAACCATGACCTCTTAAAATTAGTGTCGAGTTTTTCATTGTTCAATATTTATTTGCTCGAATTTGACGGAGAGAGAGAGAGAGAGAACAGCTTTGTGATTATTTTTCATATTGTTATGCGTTTTCAGTTTTAGTATCTACTCATGTATAATTAAATAATTTTTATATGCACACGCACATAATTACAATAATCATCAAAATTGATAAAACTGTCTTTTTTTTAATTACAAGTACAAGTATTTCACAAGTAGAGACAAAACAAACAGAGTATTTTCTTCTTAAAATACACAATAAAGATTAGGAGAGTCGATCTACAGTATATTTGATATTTGCTATATCAAAAACTTTTTACTTAACAAAGATTACACTTTTTTTCACATTTCATATAGCCCCAAACTAAGCATAGCTTGTCATGTACGCAGGTACTATAGGAACCAGATAACTGATAGAATACTTACATACTTTTTTTGTTGTAAATACACAAATGTAATTATCCTACTATTATAAATGTGAAAGCTTGTAAGTTTGTATGTTTAGATGTTTAAATGCTCATTTCTCAATCACGAGAAAACGGCTGCACAAATTTGGATAAAATTTGGCACCCATATAGGTTGTTGTTTGCGTTAACAAATAGGATACTTTTATTTCAGAAAAATGTTAGGTTCCTGTGGGATTTCCAATAATTTCTCTTTGAACATAATTCGAATATTAACGCGGACGAAGTCGCGGGCGTAAGCTAGCAATACATACATAACACCCAGACACACAACAAATATTTATCATCGCATAAATGGGAACCAAACCCACGCCTTTAATCCACCCACTATTTTACTTTACTTTACTAACGCTTAGAAATAGGCGAGGTTGCTATTTTAACCTATCCCCTGATGTTATTGATTAAATTGAATGATAAATCTTGTTAACTGCAGTTCAAACTTACTAGGTTACGCCCCGTCGGTATTCAATAGCGTGACTATTATATGGTCACTGTCCAGGCACTATTATCATGTAGATTATCTTGGCTTGTCGAAATTTGTACTCCATATTTTACGACTACCTTGTCATGACATAACACGACCTTAAATTGAGCCTTGTCATGCGATACTGTTAATTGATGGATCTTCTTTGCTGGGATTTTTTGTTTTTTGCGAGATATTAATATTTGCAACCAGATTAATGCCCCGTACTTAATATCCAGTGCGGGACAACTCACGCTTTGCCCTTTGAATTCGAAGTACCAAGACTACTTCAAAAAGAGGATCAGCTAAGTCGTTTCAGTCGTTCACAAGTTATATGCTTAACAGCGAACATCTTTTAACTTTTATTTATGTATATACATATGTGAGTTTTATTTATATGTATTCTGTATTATGTTATGTATATAGGTGAGGCGTTAAAATAAATGAAAGTCGTTTATTCATATGGTTGATGTTCCAAAAGCTCGATATAGCGGTTTGATTCCACCTTCTTCATACGTACCACTAGACATTGGAATCTAGCCAATCTACTAGTTTTTAAAAAAGTCGTAAGATATGGATACGGATTTTATAATAGTTTTCCAAAAAATAAATAGCTAAGTTCAATCCTTGGTTGTTCAAGAAAAACCTGCTTCGCTTTTATGTACATATATTTCCTAGGCAAGCGTGCTCCATCTTTGGGCACATGTCGAAAATCGCAATCAATCATTTTTAGTTACTTAATCAAAAATTTTCAGTGAAATAATGTCAATATGTTGTTCGTAAACGAAAATGTAACAATGATAAAAGGCAATTTACGAAGTAGACGCAACCACCGTACGAGAACAAAGGCCTTGTGGCCTTTGTCGCCACCGGAACAAGCCTTTATTAAAACCTCTTTACACCTTATAACGTTACATGTAGTCAAGGTGCTGATTTGCGACCGTGCAATATTTAAGGGAAAACTCTAATGCGGATACTTAACCTATTCTGGTATATGACAATAAAATAAATGCTCATTTATGTAATTTACTAAGTCTGCTGAAACAAAAATGTCTACAAAATATTGTAGACATGTGATTGGTTCGTGATTGTTGTAAAAATAAATGTTACTATATATCATCGGCACCAGTTCCTGATCGTGAGGAAACCATAGCATGATGGTAGGGTACTTTGTAGAAGTTCGTAGGCTACCAACTTCAAATTTGATGTTTTTTTCAATGTCAAATTCATTTACCTTTGTGTTCTCAACCACTGGAGTAAGAACAAAATAATTGATTGAATTAGGCGTCACTTTGCGGAAGTTCATATTGAGTGTTTAAGGTATATGAAATATGTATTCAGTTTATAGCTGCTGTGGCGAAGGTTTACCCATTCGCGGTCAAGCGCTCGAAGAGTCAACACGTCTTGAGGATAACTTGTGTAGAGACGAAACACGTGTCGGCAACTGGTTCCTGCAGCAAGAACAGGATGTAAAAACATGTGGTTATTTTTAATTTATTTACATTTTAAGTTTATGTCGGATTTTAGATTTAGATATTAAGGAAGATTTCGGATAAATTAAAAAAAAATATCACAAAGTTAGATAAATTTAATTAAATCCTTATTAATGTTGTAACGAAAACGACTTTTAAGCGCAAATACGCGAAATATATACCTTGAACACTGAGAAGAAAATGTTTAGAACAATTAAATGCCGCTTCTAAAAAAAATCCTTTCAATCAATTTTGGATTAGAGTACCTACCTAACCCAATGAGGAAGTTGGCCAACACTCAGTTTGATTGCTATTCGAATTGACAGCCATTTTAATACGAATGTATATTGACGTTTTTAATCCCTCAAATAAATGACCTACAATGAACTCAGCACTTTTTGTACTTAAATACCTCGCAGTCATTGTGAATCAATCAACTAAATAGCTTTTTCCAGAAACTATTTAAACATTGAGACACTACAGGGCTAATATCGTCTTACGCTTGAATTGCGCCGGATTTTCCTTGTATTCTGGCTGGCGCTTCGGAGGATAAAATAAAAATATTAGATTTGTAAAGTAATCGGGTTTTCGTGCCCCCATTAAATCCTATGCCTGCAATTAAGGAAGGCACTCTTGAAGGGAACGGTAAACTGATTATACTTAGAATGAAGCTGTAACACCCAGCATTATCTACTTTATTTGCATAAATAAATGTTATTCTCAAAAGGAAGTGTTTGTTTCTATTACGGTTGTGACGTCATCTAGGTTAGACGGTGAATCAATTTGAAATCTTTTGTCATTTATTAATCGTAAAATGCGAGGTGTCTGCGTTTTAAGCCCTATTAAAGGTTATCTTAAAATATTTGAAGTGTATTGTTCTTATATACCTTGGTCGTACATTTCCTTCAGTAAGTCGTCTAGGTAGGTACCACCGCAGTATCAAATATTCTACCACCAAGCAGTAGTGTGTAAACATTACTATGTTCCGGTTTGAAGGCAGCTTACGAAATTATTAGGCTGCTGAGACTAAACATCGAAAGTCTCAAAGTAATGAGCACCAAAGCAGCGATGCCCCGGGCTTTCTTTTGCAATACAAAGTTCTGTGTATTGATGCAATGGTCATGCGTTATCTCCTGCGTTATCTTTTACCATCAGGAGAGCCCATCGTTCATCGCATTACTTTTACTATCAAAAAAACCTACAGACCTAGGACGCGTCTAGGGCTAAATTACATTACCCCGTAACAAAGCTTATGAATAGGTACGTCAGTCTGTTGGATAAAAATAGTGTGTAAATATCTAACTAGCTTGTTAAATTTTAAACGATTTCGATGCGTGAAATGTGTTGGATTAGATGGATCTAGAATATAAGACTCTAATTTGCAGGCTAATGGTTAGGCTCTAATTTTTCTTTTCTTGGTTGCCTAGAAGAGATCGCTGTTAGCGATAAGGCCGCCACTTGTGGCACTAGCTCATAAGGTTTTTTGTTCTCTGTACTCTTTACTATATATGATGTGCACAATAAAGAGTTATATATATCTATCTATCTATCTAATGTATGTTTTTATCTAATCAGTCCTTTTCACACACTACTTGCGTGTAGGCATCGATCACAAGTTGTGGTCAAAAACCTAGCTTGTCAACCATAAAAAAAATCGGCTTCAAGAGCTGTAGGACGTGGGTTCGATTCCCACCAGAACAAACATATATATAACGATACATGTTTCTTCTGTGTCTGGCTGTTCTGTATGTGTTATAAGCATGGATATACAAAAAAAGGAAATACGTTGTCTATCAATTATCTGGTTCCCATAGCACAAGCTTTGCTTAGTTCGGGGATAGACGGCGCTGTGTGAAATGCCCTGGGATATTTAAAAAAAAATGTCAATGCCTTTTGTGCGACGTTTGGGATACGATCTATATTGTCACATAGCATGTCACGCTCCAAGATATGATAGATAGATAGACAGATATAACTCTTTATTGTGCACATCATAAATAGAAAAGAGTACAGAGAACAAAAAACCTTATTAACTAGTGGCGGCTTATCGCTAACAGTGATCTCTTCCAGGCAAGCAAGAAAAGAAAAATACGATAGAAAACATCAGAAACAGACGGGAGATGTAACACTAATAAGAAAAAAATAAAATAAAAATGAAACATAATAGTAAGTGAAAAAAAATAATCATATAATAATGTATTTAAATAAAACGAAATATTTACATATATATATAAATTTGTATACACTCATAGTACATATATAGAATATAATATATATAGGCCAGTCGGGAGACTACATAGTCCAGCGCATTTCTCTAGCGATCCAGCGAGGAAATGCCGCCAGTTTTGTGGGTACGTTTGCGGCGGGCTGGACCGGTGGACCGAGTTTTTAATTAATTAATTTGTTTTTTCTTGACTTGTATTACAAATAATGTGACAATTAAATATTTATGTATATATATAGGCTATAATATATACATATATAGATACATATATATATATACATTAAGATAAAATCAAAAGTAAAACAAAAACCAACATCAGCAGCGACGTACATAAGCATAAGTAATCCGACTAACAGCAATGACGACTCAGCATTGCGACAAGTAATGCAACTACTTATAGATATGTATAGTTGTTAATGAACTACACAGCAAAGTATGTAAATAAAACAACATCGGATTATTCACTAGAGTCCCGTAAATCAAACACCTGTTATCGTCTGTAGTTACAGTTGAAATATCGCTAATGCTTCGTAGGCATTCTGATATCATGTTTTTAAGTCGAATATTATGCCAAATTAGCAGTTAAGTTCATTCATGGTTAATGAAATAGCAAATGGCGATAATGCGACACTATTAATAGGGCTGCACATTTGATTTGCGATAATAGTGTAAAAGCTTTAGATATATGGTAATTGGAGGTCGTTTTTTAGCTCGTAACATTTTGTTGGTAAACTTTATAGAACTTTTATATTCTACTCACACGACTCGAAATGGTTGATTTTTAATCGATGCATATTTAATTGTTATCACATTATCCTACTAATGTTTTAACGGTAAAAGTTTGGATGGATGGATGAATGTTTGTTACTTCTGTACGCTCAAACGGTACCTGACACTTTGGATTAAAACATGGGCTACTTTCTATCCCGAAAAAAATAGTGTTCACGTGGGAACAGCAGGTAACACCGCGGGGCGCAGCTAGTCATTATATCCACAAATATTTTAAACATGAAAGTTTGGATGAATGGATAGATGGATGCTTGTTACTCTTTCATGCAAAAACTACTGAACGGATTTGGATGAAATTTGGTGTGGAGGTAGCTGAGACCCTGGTTTAATACATAAGCTAGTTTATCCCGAAAACATGTAGCGGGTAACACCGCGGGGCGCAGCTAGTATATTATATGATATAATAATATTTTAAATGTGAAAGTTGGTATTCTTAGATGTTTGTTACTCATCATCATCATCATCATCATCATTTCAGCCGTAGGACGTCCACTGCTGGACATAGGCCTCCCCATTGACTTCCACAAAGACCGGTTGGAAGCGGCTCGCATTGTTACTCAATCACTCAAAAACGACGCAACAAATTTGAACGAAATTTGAAGTTTATTAGCTGTATAAACATATAGGATCATTTTTAAACCATGTTAGAAACATGTTAGGTTCCTGTAGGATTAACAAAAGACGAACTGCTGGAAATATCCACTTGAAATTTGACACAGACGCATCTTATGGAACATTATTCAGGGATAAATGGTATCCTTTAGCTCTTTAAACCTAATAAATTCTAAAGTTAACGCGGATAAAGTCGCAAGCGTAAGCTAATATTTATAAGAAAAAAAAAAGCATTATCGGCTGAAGTAGATACAAATTAATCAGACATTCTATGAACTAATCAGTTATTCCAAGTCTATTCTAATGAAGGTATCTAGCTGAAAATCACCTCCGAAATCGCAATTAATATCGGATTTAGCCAAAGCGCTTAGCCCGTATTACGGAGTTCGCATCTCTAAAGTCGATTAACTAACGCTAATTCGAATTTAGCTTGCTGACACATTAGCTAATGTGAAGTGAGGGAAGCAGCTTGATGAGTGAACTCATAATATCAGATTATTGTATTTGGGAAATAAATCGAATAGATAATATAATTGATTGATTCTGGCGTCACTTTGCGGAAGTTCATTTTGAATATTCAAGATATACATTTAGTTTATTTCCGCTTAACAGCCGTTCCAGTTACAACAGTGATGAGGACATAAATTTAACTAATTTGACAACAACTTATGATTTGAAAACCTAATCTTACTTAATATCTAAAACTAATTTGACATAAACTTAAAAATATAATTTGACCAAAATCTAATTAAAATAACCACAAGTCTTAAAATCCTCTTCTCTTTGCAGTAACCACTTGTCGACACGTGTTTTGCCTAGAGGCACGACACGACGTAGACACGAGGCGTGTAGACACGAGGCATCCTCAGGACGTGTTGACTCTTCGAGCGCTTGGTCGAGACTTAAATTTAACTAATTTGAATTATAGAAAATTTGTTCTGGGTACTTCTAGGTCTAAAAATAAACCTGTCCCTTCGTCATATCATCATATCATAGGGGACATTACACACAGCGCCATCTGACCCCAATCTAAGCAAAGCTTGTGCTATGGAAATCAGATAACTATTAGAATACTTAAATAGTTTTTTTTTGTAAATACATACTTATAATACATAAAGTACACGCCCTTCAGCCCTTGAAGCAGACATACTACCAATGAACCAACAGGGCTGTCAACTATTCGTTTTCAACTATTCGCAGTGCTTTATAAAACAGTATTCTAAGCACTTTTCTTTCAGACCCAATATTATCTAGCTCTAGTGCCCAAATGTGTCCAATCTAACAAAAAGATTAATGGTGGCCACGTGAATAAGGAAAACCCCTTAACCTTTTAACTAGGCCAAGCAGAGACGCTGAAGCGATAATTGATAGAAACTTGTCAACAATGGTACGGACTTATTTTTCATCCCCTAATGTTTCTCTTTCGGCGACCTTTATTTTAAGTATTTCGAGCTGTTACCTTGATATTTTTTTGATAGACATTGCAAAATCTTTCGCCCTACTTCTGTTATAATAATTGATCTGAGCTTTGCTCATGAATAATGTGAGCAGTATTTTTACTCTAATAATAGAGCAACTAGCTTTTCCCAGTGTGGTCTTATCTAAGTTTCTTTTCCATTTTGAGATGAAAATAGTTATTATATTTATTCTTATAGTAAGTAATCTCATCTAAGTAAGCAAAATAGTATAAGAAACCTATTTTGGTTATTTATATACCTATGTTTAAAATCATAGGCCTTATTATCCTACCATAGTATAACAAAGCCTTCTGACAAGCTTTTTCTGAATGTTTAATTTTTATATTTGATATTTAGATTTAATTAACATTATAATTTATTAATATCCGATAAATGTTTTCTATTTTATTTCAAATCTCTTATCTAGGCCTTATTACCCGCACCTACCTTATACGTTACTTTTTAGTAAACTTTAGTCAAATCACTTCAGGTACAGTTTTGAAAAAGTAGCAAGCAGGTTTTTGTATAGTTTACAGGCTAGGTATTTGACCACAGCTCACCCGTTGTTAAGTGACGGCTAATCAAAGATGCTAAACGCCTAGCCTGGAATGGAACTGGTTCTCAAGTGAGGCTGCTGGAACATACGGTTAAGACAGTAATAAAAAGACTATACAGAAAAGAGTTTATGTTTCAAATATTGTATTGTTTATTTTTTCTCAATAATTTTATTTAGGTAATTTAAATTTTTTAAGTTTTTTATTATTAATTTAGTTGCTGTAGGTATTGCATGTGGTTTATACATAATTATAAAATAATCCTAGCTTAAAATTTGCCGACTTATGTATTTAATTTACATTAATTGTATTTGTAGCTTTGTTGGTGTAACTGTCATATAAAATAAAATACCTGCAATCTACATAGTGATTGTACGAATGAATGGAAATTTGCTCCAATCTAACAGTTCGAGATGACCAATATTTCAAAGAGCAATCTGTATTCTGTCCACAACATATTATGAAGTATCGATTGTGATCATTGATAGAAAGGTTGCAAAGTTCTGCGCGGGCTACGCAATTGGAACTCAACCCTCGAAACTCTTTGATGCCAGTCGAGTATTTAAGTGAACACTCGAGATAAGGGTGTTCGCAGATCACACGGCGATGGCAAGGTCGCTCCCGATTAATCACATTTCTACGCCTCTGATCTTAACGACACTCGAACATATCTCAATTCTTGTTTCAGAAACATCAAATTAGCGATTTTAGCGATGATAGCTTAGTGGTTAGCGCGGTCGTTTCACACGCGAGTTCAAACCACAACAATGAGCTTGAGCTACCGGTGTAGGAAAACATCGTGAGGAAAACCATAGCATGGTGGTACGGTATTTCCTAGTACTCGGATGACTAGCAACCATCCTCAAGTTGAAAATCTGTCGCTAAGTACATAATGGTGTGTTCCGGCAGCCTCACTTGAGAGTCAATTTCATTCCATGCTAGATGTATCTACATTTTCGACCACACCGTCACTTACATACATTAAATACACATAGCCAGTTTACTATACAAAAAACATTTGGTTATTTATAAGATGTTTATATTTATTTAGCTAATTAATAATTCATTACGAAAGTTTGTATGTGTAATTGTCGATATGTTTGTTATCTCTTCACGCTTTTTGGGATGACAATTGGTAAGAAGATAGCTTCATAAGCTATCATTATCAAATGGGATTTTATCCCGGGAAACACAAATGGAATCCCGAAACGCATCTAGTAATTATAATAATTCTGATTAATGTTTTATTCAGATGCGATTATAATTTATAAGTTTACATTACATACGTTAGGATAGATATAATGTATAACTTATTTCAGGATAAGCATACATTTTTTTCAAGATGTAGGTATTTACAATTATGGCTATATACAATATACATTTTGTTTTTTAACTAATACTAAGTTAAAAACGTTAAAAATTTTCGCATAAAAGATAAGACATTAAACGTACATAAAAGTTTATTCAGTGATAACATTAATCTCGATATATGGAAATGAACACGGTGCAAAAACAATGTATATACTGTGTATAAACATCAATAGATACTCATACGCAAAAAATATATTCGAAAAACAATAATCTAGATCATTAATTTTGGGTTTGTTGTTGAATATAGACAGCAAATCACTAAAACGCAGAAAATCAAATACTGCCATATTTCTTTCATATAGAGCTCCAATTAGCAAATATGTAATCCAAAACATCATCAGCAGTTGCGACAAATTCCGGCTTAAAATAATCTGAAAAGAAAAAAACCGTGAGTTTTGTACGTACTTATTTTGAAGGTGATATTTTTTCATTAACATATATTTCAACAACCTTTTTTGCTCCCGTGTCCCAACAACGACAAACGGCGTGATGTCGAGGATCCTGGAGAGATGCCCCATTGTTGGCATGCCTTTTTTCCATTCTTGGCCAGAATGTGGACGTGTTTGACCAGATGATCAGTTACAAGGTCGTCAAAGTTGAAATCTTCGGAAGTTGGGATCTTCGGGCGATGTGTGCTTTACCATCTTCGATCAAACCGTCACTTAATACATTTGTTACTAATATAATTATGCGTAATTCAGAAGGTAAAATATCATAGAATTTGTCTAGCACTTAGTTATTTTATTATACTAGAAAAAGAAAATCATTTTTATTTTCACAACTTTCTTATGATAATATTCACGTAATTGTTTTATTTTTATTTTTGTCACCATGAAATTGAAGAAATTTATGATAATATTCACGTAATTGTTTTATTTTTACCATAAAATTGAAGAAATATGTATTCTGTCTAGATTGTTAACATTTCGAAACAAAATATTTGACCTTTCAAATGTTACCATAATGCTATTACAGATTTAAGTATTTATTAAATCTTCAAAATTGATAGCATTTGCAACCAAAAACAACCTTAGCCAGTTAGATTGTTGTCAAGTTATTAGAACCGTAAAATGGGTATCATCGCAGTTCACATCTAAAAAGGCCCTTGCTCGGGATTATAGCTAGCAAATAAACCAGTATATACCCTTCAAAATCTGGTCACTATACATGAACATTTTCGAGTAAGAAGGCTACAAAGATATTGACACAATAATTTGTATAGTCTTAGATCTAAAAAATAAAATAGGCTTAGGTTCATGATATTCATTTCAGAATTCGGAACTGTTCGTATCGTGTTAAAAAAACAACGGATTTCATGCCAGATTGTGTCATGTCAAAAACTCCGCCCAAACGCTTCAGTGCAGCAGTTTGCTCTGTATTCGGTCACGTGCTATGCTTTGGAGCGTGTCTTTCGCTTATTTTGTATTTTTATCCTGGTCTTCTTATATCATAGTTGCTATTTGTTTGGATAGCTAATCTGTGTCACAATGTTCGAACAATTGAGCAACACTTGAGGTTGTTGATCTACATAATATATCCAAAAGAGCACATTTATTAGATTACTGTCTTAAATCAAGAAAAAAATGTCCATCTATAGAACTCCAGTTAAATTACTCAGTTTGTTGAGGATAATTTTTTTTCACTAAATTACTAAAATTTCGTTACTTTGATAGTTACACGAACATCCTTATGTAGTGCTTACACTTCGATGAAACATATTGTATTTACATATTCATAGTTTTTTACTAGTATTTCATGTATTGGAAAAATGTACTATAAAACATAGGCAGCCTCACTTGAGAGCCAGTTCTATTCCAGGCTAGGTGTGCTTTACCATCTTCGACCACACCGTCACTTAACATCAGGTGAGCTGTGGTCAAACACCTAGCCTGTCAGCTATAAAAAAAAAAATAAAAAAAAAATAGGTAGTTAGATACGCATTGTTGCGTATCTAACTACCTATACACGTAAAGTTGTAAGAGATATCTTCCAGACAAACAGGAATGAAAAACAGATTAAAGACTAAAAACAGACGGCAGATAGTGTAACACTTTATGACTGTAAAAAATTAAGCAACATAATATTGTTAGCGTAATTTTAGATTAGTTTATTTTGTTTAATTTACTGGTTCTTCTTTAGTATAGTAACTAAATATGTAAAAGATATATAGTTTTAAGTATGTATATAGCAACTATTAATTGAAACTCGGTCTTATCGGAAATCTAGCCCACAATCATGGCTCATTAGGCTACCGCTGACCCATAAACGTCAGCTTTGTGTTTATTTATGTTACTGTATGTATAATAGAATGCTTTCCATTTCTTATAGTCCCACGTATTTATACGTACTTTATTTCAGTCAACTGAATAGACAATATACTCGAACTTATGTCTACGCCGAGAAGAGAAGTGTTTTCTCTTTGACCTAACAACGTGAAATAATTAATTTCGTTCATTAGATCACAGCGTAAAGTGAATCTAAATAACATTATCATCGCTCTAGTATGTCGGTCTTGTTCTATTTTCTCCTACTGTTTGTTATATTGCGAGCAAGCAGAGCACATAAAATGCCGACAAAGGCTATTGCCTACGCCTGTCAGACCGCTCCGCTACACTGGAGCAATGTTGTGTTCGGCACTCCTTTTGTGAACCCATCCGTTATTTATCCCCATTCCTCGATTGCCATTCGAATGTGAATAATCTTATCTAGATTTTAGTTTGCGTAAACAAAATTTAATAAAGTCAGCTATATTTGCATACTGAGTTCGCTAAATATGATTTACGGTCGTGCTAAAAATGTGTAGGCACATTTTCTGAGGCACATTAATCTTTTTGAGTTATCTAAATTGAATGTATCATGAGAAAAATCAATAATCCTTTTATTACTTAATATTATAAATTTAAAAGTTTGTACGTTTGGATGTGTGTATGTTTACTACTCAATTACGCAAAAATGGCTTGCCGGATTTGAATGAAGTTTGGATAGATTGGTCATTAGATAATTTCTATAGAATACTCTCTGTCCCGGTGAAACGAACAAACTACAAGACATATCCACTTGAAATTTAGTACTTATAGATGTGTCTTATGGACTATTATTCCGTGATGAAAGGTATTTTTATCCTGTTCTAGGCAATGAAATAGCGCAAGTTCCAATACAGATGAAACTGCTTCTCTTTGTTACTTATATACAATACGTTTAATTTCTCTTTGAATTTTAGACTAAGTGTAAGGAAGAAGTGGGCACAAGCTTGTACCTACCATATAATAGCTAGGTAAAGTACCATAATTAGGTCACCTAAATAATAATGCAGGACAAACAACAACAACAACAACAGAAACAACAAAAATAAATACCAGAACAACAAAAAACAACAACAACAACATAAACAACAACAGAATAATAAAATAAACAACAGAATGTAACAACGCAGCCGAAAAGGTATCATTGGTAATCCATTTTATTATGAGCACAATTCTAAAATCTTTAAACAAATTTCAGCTGGTCCATAAAAAGAATTATGACAGTATTAAAAGTGGTTTATAATTACAAAAACAAAAGCCCTTTTAGGTAAATACGCCCTAAACTCATAATTAAGTAATTTGGAAATTAAACCTTTTCGTCAATAAACTATTAAGGAAGTACCTAATAGTTCATTGACGAAAAGGTCTGATTTCTAAGTTACGGGTGCTTTCGGATCAGCCTTGTATTTATAAACTGTGCTTTGAACACAAAGACATTCTTCAGGTTGTCGTGTTTCAAGTCCTAACGTAAAGAATTCTTTGATATTTTAGCTATCGAGTGTTGTAAATAAAGTTTAGACGTAAATACATGATAGATATCTGCAAATTCAAACTGCAAATAAAATCGTTACTTTATTTTTTATTTTTTGCGGGATCACTGAAAATGTCGATTGACAAGCGCGAAGCAGAAAAGTGATATAATGTGATGAATCCTGACTCATCGTGTTGCTTTCAAAGCCACTAGTTTACTAAGATATGACTTGACTCGATCACCCAGGACTGAACTTGACCAAGACTGAATTTTGACTGTAACTGTAGACATGAATTGCAAAAAAAATGAAGTATACAATTATGCAGATTAGGTGTTATCTTATTATCTGTATCTATTTGAAAAAAAAATCCCTTCAGTTTGTTAGTATTTAAATTGCCTGCCATTATGGAAGCGAATTTAAAGACGTAATCAAGTCTAAATAACATGACGTGCATACAACGTTTTAATCACTTTCTATCCATAAATCACTGAAATATTTTTTGCAGCGTGTTCAGCATTTATGTTTGTTTCAGCACACTAGTAATTAAGATACAGAACCTCGATACAGCCCAATAGATCCATTATAAGCTTTAACGGCCTATAATTGCCTGAAAGAGTATTATGTGGGCTCAGTGAGAAAAATATAGCATTATTTGAAAATGTTGTCGTGGTAACTTTTGTTCCAGAGAGTGGAACAGAAAAGCTTATTGCTTAAAACGGGCGTCGAGTTGATTTATTTATTTCTTTAGATGCTTCTTTAGGAATACAATAGCTAATGACCGTGTTCTGCGATTGTTAGAATTGATTTGGTAACAATCGAAGGCAATTTCACAGTCACACATCATCTAGCCCCAAACTAACCGATGTAGCTACTATGATTAAAGCGATGATAGCTCAGTGGTTAGCGTGGTCGGTTCACACGCCGAAGAGCGTGGGTTCAACACCCAACAATGAGTTTGAGCTGCAAGTGAAGGGAAACATCGTAAGGAAACCATAGCATGATGGTAGAGTATTTTCTAGTACTCGGTTGGCTAGCTACCACCTTCAAGTTGAAAATCTGTCGTCAAGCACCTAATGTTTCTTATGTCATCTATCGTGTTTTTCTATTCTTGGTTGCCTGGAAGAGATAGCTCACAGGGATTAAGCCGCCACTTGTGGCACTAGTTAATAATATTATTTTGTTTTCTGTACTTTTTTCTGTTTATGGTGTGCATAATAAAGAATTTCTATCTAATCTATCTATCTAACGGTGTGTTCCAGCAGCCTTACTTGAGGACCAGTTCCATTCCAGGTGTGCTTTACCATCCTCGACCACACTGTCACTTAACATCAGGTGAGCTGTGGTCAAACACACAGCTTGAAAACATAAAATAAAATTGATTTTTTTTATGTACTTCTGTACTTCTCACAAATTAACATTCTAGAGTATATCGTCGATCAATCTTGTAGATGAACGACCAATGTTTCTCGTACTTCTGTTCTAGGATAATTATATATTTGTTGTCACTTGGTCAGGGTCGAGTTTAAAGAATTTCACGTAATCCAAACTCAATGTTTTGCAAAATTCTAAAATATATTTTGATTTAAGTAATACGTAAGCAAGTTATTCGAACAATCAGAACACTACGAACGTTCAACTTCGCAACATTAAAAATTATTGAAAAAGAAGCGATTATATTGTTTACTATATTTCTATGCTAACGACCCGCTCCGGCTTTGCAAGGATATATATTATACATATAAACTTTCCTCTTGAATCACTCTATCTATTAGTAGAAACCGCATTAAAACCTGTTGTGTAGTTTAAAAGATCTAAGCGTGCAAACAGCGGGAAGCGACTTTGTCTATACAATGTCGAGATAAATCAACCGTTTTTAAAATAAAATATTTGTCAGTATTTAGCGTGTATGTATTTACCTATATACCTATATTCTTAAAAGCTTAAGGCACAGAAGTATAGTAAATACCTAACCTGTAACCTGTAACATGTAGTACCTCAAACTTTTAAGGTACTGCAGCTAGCAAAATTACTGAGCTGTTGAGACTAACCATCGAAAGTCTCAAAGTAGTATCGCTACAATGGTCATGAATACGCGCTATCTCTTACCATCAGGAGAGCGTCTCGTTCGTCTCATTACTTTTTTAAAAACTTTGCTTTGTCGTAATAGTAAAGCTAATTAAATATTCCACAGCAACCGAGAAATTTACACAGTATTCTTGGTGTGGCATTTCAGATAGACACATCTTAGATTTCGTTGCGCGTATTTAGGCGGTATTACCAAAGTGAGAGCTGGGGTCTACCGTATGCACGATACGCGGTAGAACCACCCTTTAGCTTTACTGACTCATGAATATTCTCTTACATGTATTGTGTGTTCATTTACATGATAGGAGGCAGCATTCGATGCAGTGGCTTGTGCCTCTCCAGTGTTTGTACTCTGTGTTGACTTTTGCGAAATTCCATTAGAGATTTTTCAAGAGAGCGCCTGAAAATGTTTGCTGAAAATATAGCATTTTGGTGAGTGAAAAAAGCTATATTTCATTTTTATTTGTTAGCTAAAACATACTCTGAGTAATATTATTTGGAATTAAATGAACTATTTGCTTCATTTTAAACACACTTTTACTTAAATTCGTACAACGCCAATGAAAAAGTGCGCAGAAAGCAACCTTGGAATTGGGAAAAAATAAACATTGTCTATATTTGGTTGCGTGGGCTTTTCGTTTTTGTTTTCACAACTGACGTTTGACTCTTCATTTCTTTTCATTCATTGCATTAATATACATACTCTTCTTTTTTTATTAAAGATAGGCTTGCGTTTGACCGTCAGCTCGCCTGATGTTAAGCGAAGATGCGGTCTATGGTGGAATACGCTTGCCTAGAAGAAACCGATTCACTAGCGACTTGAAAGCACCAGGGAACACCCATTCGGTTAATGTGATAAGAAATTATTGTTTATTATGTAATTATTAATTGTTTTACAGTTTTGAAGTATATGCAAAGTTGGACGGTTTGTATAAAATATGAAGATCAGATTGCTATGCTTGATTGCTTAATAAGCTACTTTTTACACTAGAAAACGTAGTATAGCTAGTCATTTATATTACATGTAGTATACTGGATTAAGTATCTGTAATGGATGTAGGTACATTCTACAAGATAAGGTGCTTAAAAGAATACTGAGTCATTAATTAAACCCAAAAGGTACTCACATAGGAGAAACATAATTTATGTAGGCATGTCGGCGTATAAAGCTTTTCCTTGTTAGAAACTACAATTTTTCTTCTTCAAGCTCGTTTCTGGCGAGTAATTTTGTTCGTAGATAATATTCACGAACAAAATTAAATCATAAATTTTTTATTATCTTTGATCACGCCGTCACTTAATATCAGAAGAGCTGTGGTCATGTCACTTGTCAACCTTAAAAAATATCCTAAGACTTTTCACACAGCGCCATACATAGTCACAAACTAACAACTAAGCAAAGTTTGTACTATGGGAACCAGATAACTGATAGAATAGTATTTTTTCTGGTTAATAATACTACATACATAATATATAACAGAACAAGCATTTATGCTCGTCACACAAATGTTTGTGCTGAGTGGGAATCGAATCCGGGCGCTACAGCTTTTAAGGCCGATACATTACCAAATGCGCGAACAAAGCAATCAAAATAAGAAAATAGACTTCTAACATCTTTATTAAATTGTTCTGCTCAAGCTAAAGAAATTCAAATGTGTACCTTGAAAGAAAAGATGTATTTAATTAAGAAGTTAAAATAAATCTCTGAGAGTTAAAAGGTTCAACTACACTTGAGAGCTAGGATCTCGTAGCCGTGCCCCCAGACAGCTTCTCATATTCTCAAAGATACAACTTGAGCAACACCGACAAACCCCTCTAATATTTTTAGGTTTACGTATGAAGACGCCACCTTACTCTTTTTAAAATAACCCGAACACTTACCGAAAGCAAATCTCGTGAAGATAGTGTGAAATTGTTTAAGATTTAAAATAAAACCTTTTCAGCAGAATCGATCCAGAATAAAAAGCAAACTAGGTTCATCTTTGATCTCTGTCTTATCTCGCTCCAAGAATTTTCTTCGTTTTATGATGCTCCTTCAAAATTAGGATGTAGGTAGGGGAGCGTTGCCGACTTTTTTTCCATATTTCGCTGAGATAAAGCACTTTAGACGCGGCGGACTTAAACAAAGTTTGTAAAAGCGGAGTTCATAAGGCGGCTTTATTAGACGATTTGCAGGTGTGTAGCAGCTGTTTTCAAATATTAATTTCTGATGGATCCGAGGGTATCTGGCGCGAGGTGCGGAATTATAATGACCGCCTTATGGGCGCGGGTTCCGTAGATCTCGCAGATCGCACATTTGTATTCAGTTCATTATTGGAGAGTAGGATTAGTGAGGGTACACGATTCAAACTATAAACTCGGTTAAACTCAGGCGCTTTCATTACTCATTCAGATACCGGCGATTACGACTTTGTTCATTTGAAGTGATTCTGTCCCTAGATAACGAGCCGTGAACAAGCCATTTTGCCAAGTTTAGGGATGACTCATTTATATTCATAATATTGTTTTAAGTAACGGGAATTGAAAGAGATTTCCCGCTGCGGTAAGGTAAATTCACTTATCAAATGCCTCCGTATAACATCCGTTCTGCTTGAATACTCAGATCGAAACGCGTAAAAGAATAAAGACATACCGCAATAATATTCCGAATATAATTGATGTGACCTATTTCTCGTGCAAATAGAGTGATCACAGATCGGAGCGTTCAATATAAATAAGACGAGCGAAAGGAACCGTGTATATCTTGCTAACGACTCTGTGTGTTTATCTAAGAATCTGTTTCTGTGTATCTAAGGGCTTTGCGACCCAAATAAAAGGGTCGAACGGAGGTGTCCTGCTAAGCAGATTGGCGTGTACGTGACGAGAAGGTTAAGTGCAGGGCAGCTAATCATCAGGCTAAGTTACCCTTTATTTGTTTTTCTACTTCATTTAAATCGTGCCAAAAAGGTAATGCTCGAGGGTAAGAACAATAGGCAAAAAGAAAAAAAGAATAACATTCTGCTTGCCACTCAGTGTACACTGACGCTAATTAAGGGTACTAATATATATCTAATTATTTATCTATACCATATTAAAATGTAGTAAAAATATACATGCTTCTAGGTTTAATTTTTTCATTATTCCTCACTATTGGACTGCCCTGTTATCTCATTTGGTAGTAGCTTTGCTGCTTCAGCTGTATGACGTAGGTTCGATAACTTCACAGGCTAGGTGTTTTACCACAGTTCACCTGTTGTTTATTTAGCGGCTAGCCAGCCGAGTGAGTACTAGAAAATACACAACTCGAACTTGAACTTGAAGGTGGTGGTGAGGGTGGTGCTAGCCAGCTACCACCATCAAGTTCAAAATCTGCCGCCAAGCACCTAACGGAATATTCCTGCTACCACACTTGAGAGCCAGTTCTATTCCAGGCTAGGTGTGCTTTACCATCTTCGACCACACTGTCAGTTAACATTAGGTAAGCGGTGGACAAACAACTAGCTTGTCAACCATTAAAAAAAAAGCGACCGCGCAACTGGAGCGAAAGCGTCTACTTCCAGTGTGTTGTGAGTTCAATTTGATGATCAAACTGCTTCGCGATACTATCGGCAGCGTACGATATTCGAAATTCGAAAAACGAATTCGAAGAGCTTGCTCCGTCCCTCGTTTCGCTCGCCCATACATTACACTACAGAAAAAACATATTTACTCTAGATTTGAAGACACCCATATTGTACCTACCCAACAGGGAACACAGACTCCGACAGAGAGTTCCACGACATCGTTGTCCGAATGAAAAATGTGGAATGAAAACGCTTTGTGCGTACATGGGGAACATCCACCATGTACGGATGACGTTTTGGTCGCTTTGGTTTGGACGTTTTGGTCACTCTAAACGAGGTCTTATAGTTTTCCAAATCCAAATCATAACTTAAAATTTTCTTTGATATCAGATTTCAACCACAGAATTGAAACAAATCTCTGTAGCAGCTTACCAAACTTACTTTATCCCGGCCCGACACGTTTTGTCTTCCACAACAAACTTCATCGTCCCAAACTCCGAAGTTTGCAGATTTACATTCAACTTATAAGCAAATTGTAGGTGACCCTATGTAGACAGGGAAGATATTAAAATTTTGTTTTCCCCGCAAACAGTCTCGACCCTCGTCATACAGGCGGTCTCATGTGCACCTCCGGACACCTAGTTAAATATAACCCTATGTTTTCGGTCTAATATATCAAACTAGATTTTAACACGACCGTAGTAAATATTTTAAGCGCGATTTCATCAGGGATTGCGTCGTTGATTGTTTATTTATAAACAACAAACTGTAATGGAAATGGTAATAGATTTGTGCTTTCAGAAGTTGTAACGTAGTGAAACTTTACCTTACTAAAATCATTCGTTGAATTCTCAAACGATTTGTTATATCTTGATTTCGATTCAGTTTAGTTTCTAAATAAATCTATACTATTACAAAGATTTGATTGTTTGTTTGTATTGAATAGGCACCGAAACTACTAGCCGATTTCAAAAATTCTTTCACCGTTGGGAAGCTACACTATCCCCGGGTGACATAGGCTACTTTTTATCTCTGTATTCCCTCGGGAACGGAAATTACACGGATGAAACCGCGAGGTGTCCGCTAATCTGCAATAATTTAAATTTTCAAATAAGTTAAGATATTCAAGCCTTGAATATTTTCGTTCTTAAACTAGGTATCATACATTTCCATTATCCAAACCAGCGTCGACTAAAGTACTTAAAACTTGAGTCTGTAGTTTCATCCGATGACTTTTAAAGTGAAATTTTGTAACCACCGAGTGCTCGAGTGCTTGAATCTTAAGAAAATATATGCTAAAACTGTTCATAAGTTGTGCATGATACAGCTAAGCGAGCAAAGAGGTTGGGGTTCTACTATGGGAACGAAAAATACTTTTTAGTTTCTTTCTTTTTAATTCTCTGAGATACTACAAACAGGCACATAACTGAATGGTTTATTTCATGTTTTTTTATTTGGGCCGCATGCGTCAACTTACATATGGAGTGAATTTACTCTTTCTGAATATACTCTTACATTTAAGTATTTGTTAATAGCTATAAAACGACAAATACATTGAGCGAAACCGAGATTTTTTATTGAGATTGTGCGAACCACTACATACTTTTTAATAGAGCGGTTTCGCTAGTAAGAACGTACTTTCGTCAAGCTAACCAGACTAATAACTCGACAAAAATTAGAATCGTATTACGATTACATAATCCAAATCTTAAAAAGGCTTTTTAATTTGTTGGGGTAGTATATTTTTCGTATTCAAATCATGAAGTGTCGTCGTCTACATATTAAAAAAAAGTTTGGGTTTTTATATTTCACCGTGCGAAATGAGAAATGCTAAATTAATGAAATGTAGGTACTGCTGAATTGGATCTATGAGTTACCTACTACAGAATTAGGTTTAATAAGGTTTAATAATAATAAAGGTGCATACATTAATTTTAACATAATACAGAGAACATAAAAATCATTGAAATTGACTTAGCTAATAAATCTAATAAATCTGCACTGGAGGTATTTTCGAATTGAGTGATTGGTTGATTTAGGCCAATAGGTCGCGGTTAAAGTAGTCAAGGACGAACCAAGCCTATTATGAGAAGAAAAAAAATATGTTAAGAGGAATATCGTAGTAAAAGCAACAAAGTCATTCAACTTTCGTTTACGTTGTTAAAGAGCGCTGGGGAGTCCCCTTATAAAACAGTTTCATGAATATTTATATAGATTTAAGGATAGTGCATTGTTGTTGGACAAATAATTACGGTCGCTTCGAGTGTGTTCTCGAATTCAAATGGCGTTTGATTGTTGTTTTCCAAGTTTCTCGACAAGTTTGTTTTTCTCCTTAATAGATTTGATTGTATATAATTATGTACCTATTTAAAATTATAACTTTTTAACGTGATTAGTGTTGTAACACTAATCACGTTAAAAAATCGAAAACGAAAATCGAAAATCGTTTAAATCGTTGAATCGACTTAATTTTTTTGAATAGTCCATTAAGACGAGTTCTTCTAGTATGGAAATCGAACCACCTTAACAGAGAAATTTGTTGCGATGAAAGCTTAGTGGTTATTACGATCGGACCACGCACCAAAAGGTGTGGGTTCAACTCCCAACGATGAGCAGGGCTTGAAAGCACTTTTTTCAATGTCATATTTAATTGAATTTTCTATTGAACCAATCATCTTAAACCACGTATTTACTTATTATTTTATTTAACGATGTATTTAAATGTTTAAAATTCGGAGAATAAGAAAACTACACTTAAAATAAACTTTTTAGACTCCACCTCATTGTTGGATAAAAACACATGTAGTTCTGTTGCACCCGTATTTTTCCGTCCGTTGGTGCTGAACGATAGCTGCATAGTATCGGCTTGTATTCCGTCTAAAAGAGTTTTGGTGCAAGCCTCACAATACAAAAAGGAAAGTGATAAAAGAGATGTGACAGACGTGGCAAAAACTGCTATTCCCAAAAATCAGACTCGTCGAAATTCAATCTTAATTCAGACAGCATAAGGCTCATATTAGCAATGGTTGTAGTGAAAGTATACTTCTATGTTTAGGCAGTACCGTTTTCGCTCCCAGCCAAAGCTGAAAGCAGTATATTCCGGTTCCTCTGCACATTGCTTTTAAGTGAGTTTATTTTTGGAGACGTTCCACATTTAAACCCGATTGAATGAGAATTTATATTTCAAAAATTAACGAATGTCATTGAATTCGATTTTATTACATTTCTTTGTAGTGGCAATTCTACTATGCTCCTTAAGAGGGAACGTTTATCCATAAAAATGTATTCTACTATTTTTTTTCCTGGATAATGTTTACAGTTGGACGCTGTAGTAGAAAATGATAAAGCACGTCTAGCCTGGAATGGAACTGGCTTTCAAGTGAGGAACTGCCGGAACACATCGTTAGGTGCTTGGCGGCAGATTTTCAACTTGAGGATGGTTAGCTAGCCAGCCGAGTACTAGAAAATACCCTGATCATCATCATCATCATTATTAGCCTATCAAGTCAACTGCTGGACATAGGCCTCTCCCAAGACACGCCACTCAGCCCGATCTTAGGCTGTTTGCTTCCATCCACCGCCAGCTGTCCTACGTATATCGTCACTCCGTCGAGTCTCAGGGCGTCCTACGCTACGTTTGCCAATTCGCGGTCTACACTCCAGTACACGTCCAGAAAATACCCTACCACCATGCTATGGTTACTACCTATACAAAATACGTTACTAAGAATCTGCGGTCGACATAATCAAGCTAAGACATAACCAACGTTTACCTCTAAAGCACCCAACTAAACAAACCACCTATCACTCTACTAGGCACTATTTTGACAATTTCAAGCGCCGGGAATCCGATTTAAATGCGGCATCGCAAACGCCTATCCAAGAGATTAGAGCAGACGGGGCAGGGTCAGGCAGACGAGCGGCCAGGCGGGCGCACAGACGGGCAACGGTCGCGTGCGCGCCCACCGCTTATCTTGTTACTTAGCTGTCGCTGTCACTATGTGTCGCAGCCGCGGCAATGCCAGCTAAATGCCCAGCTTTGTTTGTGATGTTGGAATGAAAGTGAATCACGGCAGTAATACTGTGTGTAACAGTCGGTGAGGCAGTCGGCAGATGCCATCACGGCATTACTCTGGCAAATTGCGATGGGACAACTATATTACGGAAATTACAAAGTTTTTCATGGTTGATATAGATTTCGGGTGTTTATTCAAGTTTTGGCGACAGATTATTTTTTATATTATAGATATTGGTATTGAAAATGTGCTTTTTACACACTAGCCGCTGCTCGGCTTTTCATTTCCAGCCAGATTTTTTTGTAGCGAAAAGTCGAAGATCGGTCCGAGTGGCGCATCTTGGGAGAGTCCTATGTCCAACAATTAATGATGATTTGATGATAGTGAGCAACTGTATTTTTATAAATGCTATTAAACATAAACATGAAAAAATAACAGTTAAATATACTATTCAATAGCATTTGACCGTGTTTTGTGTGTTAGAATTAATTTGGCAAATATCGGAGGCAATTTCACACAGCACCATTTAGCCCCAAACTGAGCGATGTAGCTACTGAGATTGTAGCGATGATAGCTCAGTAATTAGCGTGGTTGGTTCACACGCCGGAGGGCATGGGTTCAAATCCCTACAATAACTTTAAGTTGCCGATTAAGGAAAATACCGTGAGAAAATCATAGGGATACTTTACTTTCTAGCACTCTGCTGGCGAGCTACCACCCTCAAGTTGAAAATCTGCCGCTAAGCACGCAGCGGCGTGTGGTCAATTCAATTCAAAGCCAATTCCATTTCAGTTACATTTAACATTTTCGACAACATCAGCACTGAACTGCAGATGAGCTGTAGTAAAATACCTAATCTATCAACAGACTTCAAAAAAGTCTAATAGAGTTATTTACTTAGCAAATATACAAAACTTTTTAATAAAAACAGGAATTTTGACCATCAGTGCCACTTAACCGACGAGCAAATTCCAGTTGTTAATATAATTTAAAAGGGTTTTGTGGCGGCTTAAAGTCCATTGTACCCAGGAGACCGGATGTTATTCATTGCGATAAACATTTTGAAGCGACATCCAAGTCAAGTCACTTTGTAATAAATTACAAAGATTGCTAGTTTCACGAGTCACGAGACTTTCTAGAACAAGAATTAATTAAAATGTCAACTATGAGAGTGTCGTACAATCGAACTTAACTCTCGGGAAAACATGATGTCAGTTTTTTTGTCTTTTATTTTACAAATGCTTCAAAAACATTTTCTTTTTGTGATTATATTTGACTTCTCGGGCTAAATACACTGATCAATCTAAATAAAAGATTTTTTAATGAAAACGGGAGCAAAATAGTTATAATAAAGGAGGTTTACTTTGCCTCAATAACTAGACAAAAAAAAAAATACAGCATTCGCGGTAACTAGGTTTTTTAATGAAGTCTTAAGTTTACGCAGAGAAAATATATCTTGCTATTGGGCTGTTTTCTTTTGTTTGCATGACGATGTATAAAACGATTTACAAAATAAAATTATTAGTTCTAAAATAATTACTGAAATAAAACAAAGAAACGCTTTTAAGTTACATATTTTTGATTAATTTAAACGGGGCTACTTGTATTTACATAAACCTACGAAGCAAAAATAAAGTTTTGTTTCCATTTGTAATTCAACTAGCTAACAGGTAGCTAACAGCAAAAAATCAGGTTAGCTCCGCCACGCAGGTTCGCTTTTGTATTCTCTAATATATATATATATACATTTTTCAAATTAAATACCATCCAAATTTCTGACTTTTCCAATGGTTTTGCAAAAAAATCTTTTATTAAAACTATGTAGAGTCAATTACGAACACAACGAATAATAAATCACCTAAATCTGTCAAGCCGTTCTTAAGTGATGCTCCATCATATATATTAGTTTTCATTTATGACTTACTAGCTGCGCCCCGCGGTGTTACCCGCGACATGTTTTCGGGATAAAAGTAGCCTATGTGTTAATCCAAGGCGTCAGCTACCTCCATTCCAAATTTCATCCAAATCCGTTCTGTAGTTTTTGTGTGAAAGAGTAACAAACATCCATCCATCCATCCAAACTTTCACATAATATATATAATATTAATGGAATGCTTGTGTTTGACCCCCATCACGCGTGATGTTAAGCGAAGATGCGATCTACGATGGAGCAAAATTATTAAAAATAAAACCGATTCACTCGCAATTTGTAGGCACCTAGATTGTAAACTCACTCGGGCATTAATTTCCTATACGAAATTTTTCATTGTATACATAACTATAATTAAAAGTATTTTTTACCTGAAGCTTGTTTAGCGAAAAGTATTAGCAAGTATATAGTAGGTATATTACACAAAAATATTGATCGTATTGGGAATATTCATCCGTTTCGCAATCAGTAATTTTATCATGAAGTTTCCGCAAGTTTATTCAGATAAAAATTGGTTCCCGAGACCAATCAAAGCTTGCGCAGTCACCGTGGCAGAAATAAATCTTCACTGTCAAGGTAGGTACAATATTTCCAGCAAATTGTATCGAAATGTCTGGCTTATCCGCGCTTCGAAAGGGATTTAACCTCGACTTTTTTGTATTACTTCTACTATGGTTTACGACTACTTTGGCGCAATTACTTTTCTAGTGAACCTTTTCACTAACTTGATCAAGATAATTGTTGTAATACGACAGGTTGATTACTTATGTAATCATTACTAAGTAAAATTATGAGAGTCATTCGAATTTTGTGTTATACCGAATACCATGATATCGGGTATTACGCTAGTAATCGAGGTACTTGTACCTTAGTTGAAGTTTATTTGCCTTACAGGTCGAATATTCATCAGAAGTAAATCAAAAACGTATGTGAATGTGCAATTTGGACGTTTTTAAGGCTAGAGTGAATAGATTTCTTCTGGATCAGCGTGCTCCATCTTCGGCCACACCGTCGCTTTGCATTAGGCGAGTTGGTGGCCAAACGTAGATCTATTAAATGTAAAAAAAAAAAAAATCACATACCAGTGTGAAAATAAATTACTTTTTGAGGGTAGTTAAGCCAATGCCTAGCACGATAAATGTCAATGCAGTACTAGGCATTGCGCTGCTGCATCACTCATATATTTGTCTCTTGATACTTGTAAGGAAGGAGTACTACTAAGTAAAGCAGGAAGTAGTAGTTGTACTTGTAAACTTTACTTTGTTTTGGTTTGAAAGACACTGGCGCAATTACTGGCGCAATCGAGAATAGAAAGTCGCAAAGTATTGAGCGCCAAAGCAGCGATGCCCTGGTCTTTGTTTGATTAGGTACTCAAAGTTCTCTGTATCGTAGTAATAGTCATAAACATGCGTTAGCTCTTATCATCAGGAGAGCGTCTTGTTAATCTCATTACTATACCAAAAATAAAAATAAAATATACACGAGCTATATTTTTTTTTTTTTTATAGTTGCCAGTGTCACTCGGTATGATATAAAAAAAAAACAAACTGCGTAGATGCAAATACCATAGGGGCAGAAAAAGATGATCAATTAAATAATATTGTGTAGATAAATGATAAATAAATAACGCATGACATTATACACAGCGCTATATGACCCCAAACTTGTACGATGGAAGTTAAATAACTGATAGAATACTTGAATACTTTTTTTTCTAAATACATACATTTAGAAACCAGAAGTGGGATTATACAAAAAAAAATACACAATTTTTTACAAGTAATTGCCTTTATTAAGGTATTGTTAGCACTTAGTCTTAAAATTACGCTTTACGCTTAAAAATCACAATAACTTTGTAACGATTAAACGCACTTTAAATAAACGAATTTTACAATATTTCGAATCACGTGACCTTTACAACGACCAATGTTCTGTAGACATCCGATTACTATGAGCGCAGAGGACAAATGTTCGTAAAAAGAAATGCGCTCCGTATTTTATACTAATGGCCGGTAGGCAGAGCAGGATGATAGGTTGCTAACAATACTTATAATACATTCAAAACACCTAGACACACCTACCTACCAACTACCACCTACGACCTACTGTAGCAAGAGTAATATTTTAGTATGTTAAATCTGCCTGACTTAAAGTTGTTGAATCAAATTATAAAATGAAAGCTTAATGACTTTGTCTTGAAGTCAAATGAAATCCCAAATTCGTAAGACTTGCAGCTTTATTCATGAAGAGCGCTGAAAGTTTGTAGAGAAGAAAGATCTTTGCCCCTTCACTTGTCTTTACCGGTGACCTTTAGATAAATGATGTAATCCAAGAAACTAACAAAGAGCGCAAGATTTTTAGCTCCAAAATGCGGTTGGAGCTTAGTCTAGAATTTCCCGTGAAATGCGAAATAGCTAAGTATATATGCCACAATGACTCACAAAACGCCGGAGTAAGCTCTTTTGCCGCTGAACCATCGTTTTCGAACGTGCTTGTTGCTTGGAGTCTGGTTTTAAGACGATATTTCGGTGTGCTGAGTGTGTCATGTTATAACCTTGTTCTATACTTATCTTGTCGGCTATTTTTCCATAAATGGATTCGAGCAAAACATATTTCCAATACAGATGGACGTTCTTCATGTGCGTACTATGCGTTCCACATTGTTTACTCGCATGACGATGAAGTGGATTACTTTGCCTGAGTCTGTGTTTTCCGCATAAATCTGTGTTTTAAGCATAGACAATGGTAACGAATATCAAAAAAATGTTATTTGAAGACAGTGGTAATATTACAGTACTATATAAAAGAAAAATATCGTTCCTACCATAGAAACGATATTTTTCTTAATTTTTGGTATCGCTCTTTATGCATTCTGCCAGTAGCAATACATAATTATTTTGAGGTGTTTTATTATAAAATCAAGACATAAAGTACTTTCAATTTGATTGTATTACACTAATATTATAAAGGCGAAAGTTTGTGAGTGTGGAAGTGTGTTTGCATGTCTGTTACTTCTCCACGCTGTAACGGCTAGACCAATTTTGATGTAATTTGGTATGAAGGTAGCTGACATTCTGTATTAACACATAGGTTACTATTTAAACCAGAAAGCATAAAATGTTGTGTTCACGTGTATGTAAAACAGCGGGTAACACCGCGGGGCACATCCAATAGAATGTAAAAGTTAAAGCCCGTACGATGGGAATTACTTCAATTTTATTTATGATTATATTAGAGACAAGCGGTGCTTTTATTCAAATAAAATTCGTAATCGCAGTGGGGATGTTCAAATACGTTTAAATCACCACCACCGGTGTATCAATGCAATATTTTTCTGTCAACTGGGCAGAATATCAATTGCAAAACGTATTTTTTTAGTTAATACTTTTATCAAACTAATATTTTTGATAACCAAGTGTAATTTATTTATCCATCCAATCGTTTCTACCGAAGAATTTTAACGGCAACGCGCAAATGTATGCGATGTAATATTGTACTGTTTTTTTAAAAAGCAGTGTTTTTTTTATTATTAGAGAAACTTGCCTTTTAGTGTTGTTTCTAAAACTCCACAGAAACTTTTAGTGACGTCATCACTACTTTGCTAGAGCATAAAGAGGACTTGACTGTGATTTATTTTGTAAGACTGACTGTGATTATTACTTGTTTTTTTTTTAATTTGAGACAGTAAATGAACTTTTGTAGCGATGATAGCTCAGTGGTTAGCGCGGTTGGTTTACACGCCGAAGGGCGTGAGTACAACTCCTACAATGAGCTTGAGCTGGCAGTGATTGAAAACATCGTAAGGAAACCATTGAATGGTGGTAGGGTATTTTTTAGTACTTAGCTGGCTAGCTACCACCCTCAAATTGAAAATTTGCCGTCACGCACCTAACGGTGTGTTCCGGCGGCCCCACATGAGAGCTAGTTACATTTCAGGTTAAGTGTGCTTTACCATCTTCAACCACGCCGTCACTTAGCATCAGGTAAGCTGTAGACGCACGCGTAGCCAAACATTTAAAAAAAGAACTAAACTTAACACTGGTAGAATGGATAAAGTGTGCAGCCAAAAATGAAGAAAAAAGGTCGCATAAGAAGTAAACTCAGAATGTCAACACGAGGGTCGAATCCTAGCGCAGTAAATGGACGAGTTAACCTAATAGCCAAAAGCACTCAATGCTTACAAAGTCGCGGCCGGCCGCTTTACGGTCCCACTAACTGTTAATTTCCTACATTTCGTTAAAGGAAATTCGTCTCTAAGGAAAATATTACCCTTATTCGGTACTATTGTTTCGCTCTGGCAACACTCTACTTTCATTGTTCGATAGTTGCTTTGTAAGGCCTGCCGCGTATTTAATAAGAGCTCTCCTAAGGCATTGTGATATTTTGTAAGCGATACGCTTACAATTTAGGTAATAGGTACTTCACCTAAACGTGTTACAAAAAAAATAAAAGATTTCCACAAAATGCTCTAACCATGAATAA
Source organism: Biston betularia (assembly GCA_905404145.2). Taxonomy (NCBI): domain Eukaryota; kingdom Metazoa; phylum Arthropoda; class Insecta; order Lepidoptera; family Geometridae; genus Biston; species Biston betularia. The sequence continues at coordinate 8,216,034 of FR989877.1, forward strand.
AATTCAGTCACGTTTTTAATCTCTGGCGTAAAAGGATTGGGTTTAAAAACGTTACTTTTATGTTCAAATCCATAGCATCCAATTTCTTAACGGTTCCGTCCTCAGAGTGTCTCGAAACCCGTGGAGGCTGAAATTACGTAATGTATTTACCTATTGACGACGCTTTTGAAGTGATTTTTGTAACATCCTTCCTATTATGTTGCTTGGCATGTATTCTTGTGGCGGAAAATCGAGGCGAGAGCTAGCATACGCGTGGGGCGCCAGCGTTTTGTCGGAAAATCACAATATCTCGTCGATCCGCTCCGGGCGAAACACTCACTAACAGTACCTCTGTCGATGTTAAGCCATTTTAGATTTAGAGCATATCGGTTTCGGCTCAAATAATTGCTTTTGATTTGTTTTGTTCAGCGATTGCGAAGCAGTGAAACCTATATATAAACCTGTATTAGACTTCTATATACATCACATAGCTTCTTATAATAACATACACATATTCCTAACATAGTTCGGAATTATTTTATAAAACGTAGAGTTTTATGTTGGGAATTGTATAATGTACAACAAAGCCTTTCATGTTGTTTCCAAAAATTCACAAAAGCTTCTAGTAAAGTCACCACTATTTTACTAGAGCATGAACTGAACTTTACTGTAACTATATTATACTTTTTGTGACTAAGACTTATTTTAACCTGATTTTATCATGGACTAAAGATACTTGAAAATATAAACTACTACACACAAGCAGAATGCATAGCGCAATGTCAAAATTATAAAAAAAAAAAACAATAATGATGGAATGTTAAAAGCCTAAAATTAAGCTTGACCAAACACTGGTGTTAAACAATTAAGTAGACTTCTCAAGAGTACACTTCATTAAAAAGAATCTGCTTACTCTATATTTGAAGGCGTTCATATTGTACATTTCAGGGAATACAAACTTAGGTAGTAAGTTCCACAACCTAGATGTTCGATAGGATCAAAGAATGCGGAGTAGAAACGCTTTATGAGAATAGAAAAGAGTTTGTGAGGAATATTTGGCATTTTTTTTTATGCCACAGGTGGCAATCAAGTAGACGGTTTGCCTGATGGTAAGCAATCGCCGCCACATACGGATATCTACCATACCAGGGGCACAACAAATACGTTGCCGACCTTATAAGATTTAATTAACACGCCTTTAAAGAACCCAATGTCACTCAGCAGGAATACGGAAGAAGGAAGATCATTTCACAATTCCATAATCCATGCATGTTTTTTTCATGTAAAATTATATGTGACTGTGACCGTCTACACAACATATGTATAGCTTAGTCAATATGCTATGCAGAACGGCAGTACTCCTGAAAGGAGGATTTCATACTCATCATTATATTTTTTTTTTATTTAAGATCGACCATGAACTCATGACAATAAATTTTGCTGTTTATAAAAAAAAACTTGTCATATAAAATCGTAAAAGGTGATTTTTTGCTGATTTTATTTGCGCTAGTACACCAAAAGCTCTGCAAAATGCGGAGTACGACTATCTATTTTGAGGCTTAGTACTGCCGTTTCGTAGTACCCTGTACATATTAATGGGCTTGTTATAAATTAATTGATTTTTTTATGTAAATGACGGATTTAAAAATTAAATTCTTTCTTAGACTAACAAAAGAGGGTTGAGTCGGGATGGCCTTGAATCTTATTAGCAACGATAAGTTCGGGCGATGGCGAGCGGCAACACTGGCAACATTTGGGAAATGAATATGCAACAAGTTAAGCTTTAAGACCGATATTGAGTTACCTAACAAGAACACTGAGACTAACAATGTTTAGCGCGCTCTGAGCAACAAATATTCTCGTAGAATATTCTGGAAAGGCGTTAAAAATATCACAGAGCTTACTGCGCTTTGCGGTTTCAGCCGCTTTTTTCGAAAAAAATAGCCCATGTATTAATTCACGATATAAGCTATCTGCATTCCGAATTTTATTCAGATCAGTTAAGACGTTACAGCGCGAAGTAGCAAACACACACACATACGAACATAGATACTTTGAAATTTATTTTTGTCAGTAATTATAAATGTTTAACCAATGCTTAAAATACTTCTAAGTAATAAGTTAACCTATGCTAAATATTGATCAATTTTTTCGTTTAAATTATGTTTGAACTTTTTTCACTATTTAATCATTTAAAAAAAAAATATATTGAAAAAAATGTATGTGTTTGTAAATCTTCAATATTTTTTCCAACATATCATTATTACTGTTGAAAGTGTGAATTAAATTAATTAAAATTAATATGATGGAAACTGACTTATTATACTTTTGCGGGATTACTTACGTATAATTTTAGTCGGAGTACCTACCCGATATAATTAAACTTGAGTAATTCCGCATAAGAAAAACAGAAATTAGAATAGATAAACAGACTGGCATTGCCTTAAGAATAGTCTTATTGACACTGTTATTGGCGCAGAACCCTAAAGAGGGTGTCTTGAACAACAGTCTACAGTAAATAAATCATGAATAAACATTGTTTGAAAGAAGCTTACTAGAGGCTTCCTAAATTAAGATTCCTTATCTGAGTCAAAAATATTTTGCTACATTTTTGTTTACTGTCGGAATAAGTTCCTGGAATGATTCACAACGCGATATGTAGCGTCCAAAAGGTCTTAATTCATTGAGCTATACACATTGACCTATTAAATATGAGCCGACTATAATTAACACAACATTTTTGGCTTACGAATAAAAGATATAGTTTACATATTCATAAAAAAGCCAGGAAAAAAAAAATCCGTATAATACATTTTCATACAACATACGCATTTTAGGGCGTGGTTTTGTCACATTTCAAACACACGTTCATACATCGATCATTTGTGTACAGATCGGTCCAATAGTTTCGGAGCCTATTCAATACAAACGAACAAGAAATCAAAACTTTTCTCTTTAAAATTAGTGTAGAAAGGATTTTTTAACTATAAATAATATTCATCCGATGACATTTCACACAGCGCAATCTAACTAAAACTAAGCAAAGCTTAAAACGTAACTATGAGTATTGAGCAAATGAGCATACTTTGTAAATGATACTTTTCTAATTTTATTCGGAGCTACATAACTACTTATGATATGTACAGTCATACAGAACATCCAGATATAAAACTAGGGAATGCAATCTCGGTCTCGAGATCTCGGTCATCAGAGATCTCGCCTCATTTTTCGAGATCAATCGCAAAGCATAAAATGACAAGATCTCGGCCGAGATTGACGAGAAAATCCGGCTAGTTATCAAGATGATTTAGAACTATTGAAGGGCGACGAAACTTTTCAATTACCTAGCAAGTAGGAAATTAAGAATATAATCAGACGATTAAATCGCAACACTACACAACCAGATACTCTTTCTCATGCCTCGACCTCAACTTCTGGTAATGAAATAAATACCGGTACTGCAGCAAACTTGGCAAACGAGGATGGCTTGCCTCACATATGCCGAACATAAATATGTGTTTTGTGACAAAACATATATTTATGTTCGTCACTCAAATGTTAGTCCTGAATGAACATCCAGCCCACGTTTTACAGCTCACGGAGCAGAGCTAATATCAAATGAGTTAAGAGGGCAGTCAATAGAAATAAAATTTCGCTAAAATAAATATCTCGTCAACCATTTGGTCCCCTCAGTTCAGATGGTGGGAGTGGTATCACAGATAGTGGTTGGTAGCATTTCAAAAGTCTTATATAATGTCGTGCTTATATCAAACTAATTTATGCATGAAAGTCCTTTTTCATACATAACAAGTGTTGTAAGATTTGTTTATTTATTTTAATAAAAGTACTTTCGCCCGTCAAGAGTATTTATGTTTCGCAGACTGCTTACTACGCGCCATACATCTCAAACTTGCAAGTATACGTGTAACAGCTTTACGACTTGTAATATTATACTATACGTTTAATTTAAACCGTCTTCGTTGAACTTGGGCATAAATTACTTAGTAACGACGTGACTGATAAACGTAACTTTGAAGGTCAAAAGCTGTGAGACACATGAAATGATGAATGAATTATGATTTATACTAGGGTCACAGCATGAGTACACGTAGAGTACTTATGTAAAAGACTGTGCAAGTGTCTACAGAAATTATTTTAGTATCCAGGGTTATGAATAAATTAGTGTGTATTTAGTACTGTGGTTCTACGAGAGACCTACGAAACGGCTACGCATATAGCGCTACGGTATAACGATAGTCAGTTTTAGGGACAGCGCAGACGAGAGACTAAAATCGTTCACGGGTAAAAATCCTCGAAGCGGGGACAAATGTCTGCGAAATGCGAAACTTTGCTACGCACACTATGTGCAACAAGTTGTTCGCTAAAAGTAGTTAGTGCAAGATGGAAATAAATGTTTCAAAACTATGTTGTTGATCTTTACAAATAAAAGAAATTAAGAATGTTCCCAAAGAATACTCTTCATCCCTTAATTTGCGGCTGTTCTAATTTTCGGAATAAAACAAAACCCAGGGCAAGCTATCTACAATCTAAATATCATGGAAATCTGTCGTAACAAGAAGAAGTTACAAACATAATAAATGTATATTTTGCTTTTATTATACTACTGCGATGTAATGTAGACATACAATTTTAGTAACATCCGCTATGTGCGCTAGTACACATGGCAAAACTGACGTTTCTATTTTTTAGATTCGATACGCATGCCCAAACATGCGAATCGTTATTTTGTCCGGTTTGATCTATCTATTAATTATCCTCGTCAATTTGAGTAACTTTTTGTAAGTGGTAATTTTAATTCCTCATGTGCATTACTCGTATTCGTTTAAGTTGTAAGCGATTCATTTTGTTGATCAAAAAAGTAACTTGAGAATTGTACCTCGTTTGCACGGGTCTTTTTTATTTATCTGAAATACATCTACGTTTTGCCACTAACTCACCTGATGGAAAGCGATGGAGCGACTGAAAATAGAGCACGTTGAACAAAGAGATATCTGTTCAATCTAGCCCTAAAAACGTCCAAATTGTAGTTCAAAGGAAACAAAGAAGCCGGCAATGAGTTCCATTCATGGACTGTACGCATTAGGAAAGTAGAGCCGAATCTATGCGTACAAATACTGGCAACGTCCACGAGAAAAGGATGATAGTGCGCCATTATTCTGCTTGTCCCTGTGATGGAACGGAGAGAGTGGATTAAGGTCATGGTGCTCTTGCACACAATCCCCCAAATGTATCTCGTAAAAAATAGACAGACTGCGAATCAATTTTAAAGCGACTAAACGTAATACTCATACTCGTACTCATTATTATTGTTATTTTTATTTTTCTAATCTTTTATTTGTAGTGTGTTTTTTGTTGTTGTAGTGTTGTGTGTGGCAAAATAAATGTTTTCTTTCTTTTCTTTCTTTCTTTAATACCTGATAGTTTCAAGTAGCTACTTATGTAGATTGTTAATGTGTTTTCATTTATATACTCATAAATATTTATCTATATGATTATGTGTCGCATGTCGCAAGGCTCAAGGAACAGAGTTGGACCTTAAAAGTGACATTTTGGAAAGGTCCTCCAGGTAAAAGGAGCAGAAGAAGACCGTCGACACGTTGAGATGAAGAGATTGCAAGGACAGCCGGCCTAAACAGGAAACAGATCGCACAGGACAAAGACAAATGGGCATCTTTGGAGGACGACTTCACCCAATATGGGGTTCCTACACATATATTTAAATATCATACCAAATTATTATTAGTATGTTATTTTAAATAAGTTAATAGGTAAAAAGTAAAACTATAAATAAAAATAAAAACTATTAATTAAATTAGTTAAGTAATTTAAAAAACTATGTAAAGTAGGAAATAAAAGGCTTGTTTATTTTTATTTATTTCATTTTATTTTATGATTACATAATTACATATATATAAAATCTATGCGTGGAAAATAACGATCGCCCAAAGAAACATTAAATAAGCCTGCATACGTGTAACAGAATTACAGCTTGTAATATCAGATGATACGATTAATAAATTTAACAGTCCCGTCTTTTCTCGAACATAAATTAAAAGGTGAAGACTTGTTTTAATGTTCAAGAAACTAATTTGTCTCTAAATGGGGATTGTCAACAGCGTGTTTTGATTAAAGTGCTGTTATTACATTCGTCACATGTTTCTAAATAATTTGTATTTAAAGAAATAATGAAATTTTGAAGGTAACTACGATCATTTGAAGGCGGTTAACTAGAAGGAGGTTTTAAAATAATTGGATGTCTACAATTAGTTTTTGTTTTATAAATCTTTGCGTTTTTGTACGTTTATTACATTGTAAGTTTAAAACATTTTATTTTCGTAAAATTTTTGACTTAAAACATATTGTTAACAGATGTTGTTACTGATTGTTTTAACCGCATTTGACTTTCACAGAGCGTACCGTAATGTTCTTATTTATATTTTTCTTGTCACCATAAAAACTTTACGAGGGGCATAAAACTTAAAATTTTCAGCCACAAAATGTCGGTGCGCTCAAGATGGTGACAATGTTTCGTCCTTCCTATATGGTATATACTAACTGTTAAATACTCGAGCCGTGGCTGGGCTGGTATTCCCAAAAGTTTAAAGTTAAGCAACGGTTTGATTCAGCCAGTCTTCGGATGGGTGACCGTGAGTGGCATTATTAAGTAGGATGCTTCGTGAAACTAAATCTCAGTTGGTAGTTCTATAATGACAACCGTACACGGTGTCTTTTTTACCCTGCCCATTCTACTATTGCACTGCTATCGCCGCTCCAAAAAGCGATACAATTTCATTGTCGATGTTCTAGTAGCTCGAACATTTGATTCCAATTTCATCATACAAACTGCTATAGGTACTGTGGAATTTGCTGCTCCGGTGGGTGTTCAGCATAGTCTCAAGACGAATCGGTTTGTTCTAGGTAAGCGTGTTCCATCGTAGCTTGCATCAAGCGAGTAAGCGGTAAAACGCAAGCCTAGCAAAATGTCAAGGCTTCAGGTGGCACTCTGATACTAAAGCTGAAAACTCAACCTTTATAAACTCAACAAAATAAAATCGATATATTTATGAATTTTATGGCACAACTCTAATCTATAGCTCCATTGTGTGGAAAAGCTGGATCTTGTAATACTTTACGCATTCTATATAGCTATCCAAGGCGAGAACTGATGCGGGAATAAGTAGCAAAGTTACCCAGTCCTCGGTGTACAATCACCCTCTCTATGGTTCCCAGCATAAAAGAATTTCATGAGCCACTTCCGCAAAGTAAATGTTTATTCCTTGCGGAGTTTTTAAGTGCGTCTTCGCGTTCCAAGGTTGCTTACACCCAACTTTTCCGCGTATTTTCTTTCTTAAACATTAATTGAATTTAAAATTTGAGTTGGAATTCCGAAATTAATAGTTAATTAGCCTATCACCGTCACGAGAACAGTCTTCGTGGATTATGACTTGTAATTTATTAAGTCAAGAAACAAAATACCGGGAATGGAGCGCGGTTCGAAGCGTTCAACAAATTGGTTAATAAATTAAAAGCGGCAGTCTCAGCGCCGTCGCCGACAGATGGCGCCTGAAATACGACAGGTATTTAGCGTGTTGCAACACCGTCCGCCGCGATTCACGTTTTAATTTTATGCTTTACGAGCAATTTTTGTATCAATTTTCCCTCGTCGTTCTCTACATAATTCAGGCGGCGCTTTTGACTGCGCAATTCTAGAGGTCGATATGGCAATTTGCCCCGAATGCCAGGACATGGTCGCTTCGGCGAAGAATACTAAATTGCGTATAACGATACTTAAACTTAACATATTGCAGGAAATAGTTGAATTCCATCAGAAACTAAAGCAATTGGGACAAAATTGACACTACATCTTCTATCTAGAACTCGACAGTCACGCACGATAAAGCTTAGGATGTAATTATTTTTAACTGAGAACGCAAAAAGAAGGGTTATGATTTCATATATTGTGTTTTCTTGTACTCAAACTATTGATAAGAATACTGAACATAGAGTTCAGCTCCCGTACTCTGAGGTTGTTATTGAGATTTTTGTTAGGCACTCACGAAAACGCTACGCGACCATATATCGTGTGCCTGCGCAATAAGATTTATATTTGCACTTGCATAGCTTTTTATGAACGCCTCACACGAATACTACTTATCATAACCGCCAATGAAGTTTTTGAGACAATCCTATGTAAGCGATAATAAGTACCTACATTCTAAATATATATACCGGTTATAGAGTGAGCTAATAAAAAACAAATTAGTGGTTTATCAACTTACATCTTGTACCATATACGAAGCGATCTAACCAACTAACCTACTATATAAAAATAGACCCAGATAAAGTTCAAAATCTAAGAAAGGTCTAATGTTAGGAGCTACACGAATGCGAGTTTGTAAACTCAAAGAGCAAGCGAAGTGTTTTGTCACGTCGCAGCCGACACATCGGCCGGCGGACGTGACGTCACGCGCTCCCTGATTTATGATAGGAAAGTCCCCTGTACCGGTCCTACGAAAAATGCTTCGTCCGATAGCCTCTGCGGGACGTGAGGGAGCAACCGACAAATGAACGAAACTCATTTTATTCTATGAGTAGATCATGAGACATTTATCGTGTTCGTGACGTGTCTGGAAAAGCATTTCATCGAATCGCACGTTCTGAGGTCCTGAATTCTATATAATATCGTTCTTGCATACGATATTGTTTTTGTCTCTAAGCTAAATGAGAATGATTGATAAGTAACAACGTTGTATCGCAAGTTCTGAAATAGTTTTCACTGTTGTAAGGACACGTAATGAATGATCACAGATTTAAAAAAGAACAGATTTTTTTTCTTCTTCTAAGTTATGAGACAAACGAGACGCGCTCCTGATGGTATGAGATAACGCATATCTATAACCATTATAGGAGACTAGCAGTACACAGAATTTTTAGTAGCAAAACAAAGTTCAGACTATCGCTGCTTAGCACTCATTAATATGAGACATTCAATGGTTAGTCTCAACAACCGTGTAATTTCGCTAGCTACAGTATCGCACAAACCATTAATAAATCTTAATAAAAAAGTGCATTCAAAATTTTACAGTGCAAAAAATTTTGAAGCATTTGCTACAACCATTAATTTTATAAAAGACAAAAATGTATGTAATATATAAATACTAAATGTATTGAGAAATAAACGTATCAAAATTAAAAATGTACATTATTTCCCCCTTTTTTTCAAACTTGTGTGTTCTGTGGTGTTGCAAAATAAAAAAACATTTTCTTTCTTTCAAACTTAATGGTTTTCATAGTCGTCTATTGTTTATTAGTCTATCATGATTTACATAATTTAACCTAAAAAATGGTAACCTGAGATTTCCCATAACCTTATATATCGTAACACAGGAAAAACTAAAACCATACCTTAAATTTAAGTGAATTGTACCAATATAGTGGCAAATAAACAAACTTTGTATATATACTACAACCTGAGTCCGTATATGTAGCTCTCTAAGCCTATAATAGACCACGGAACTAGGAGGGTAGCCAAGGGAGGAGAGAATTAGCCAAGCTTACCGCTTAATCTAGAACCAAGGAAGACAGTGCCGCAAGGGAAAAACAATTTACTCCATTAACGACAAAGGAACTTGAAGAAAATAAGGTTTTCTAGTGGTTAGAAGCGTTCTAACAATCTAATAGTCTACCAGACACTTAACGCAATCTTAGGAAAGCGATTTCACATAAAGTGGCTAGTTATGATTTACTAAGTAGTAATGATTTACTTTTTCTTTCAAACCAAAGGTTGTCTGGAAGAAATCTCTCTAGGCGATAAGACCGCCCTTATACATTAATTATCTATTATATTGTTTTGTTATGTTAATTATGTCTTCTTCTTTTTTTTCATTTTTATGTGTTAAATTTGTATGTAGTTGTAATTTGTTTTAGTGTATAATAAAGTTATATTCTATTCTATTCTAAGAAGATCATTAATATTTGCTGCAATCCTTTTGTCATGAAAGTTTAAGTATAAATTATTCCGGCCAAAACGTAGTCGTTTCATTGTTTTTAACCCCCATCGCAAAAACGACGGTGTGTTATAAGTTTGACGTGTCTGTGTGTGACAAAAAAAATTTATCTCAACTGCATCCCATAATCTAATGTCAAAACGAACATTCCTTTTGAAACATTAGTGGGGCGACGCGACGTTCCAAATCGATAAAGGTGCTGCGGTTTGTAAGGCTCTATCCCGAGGCGAGATTCCTCGCTAAATTCATTGAATGCAATAAAATTTTCTGCACAATTGAAACCATTAAAGATCGTCGCCAACGAGCGGCGTTGAATGTTAATCACGAGCTTGTGTGAATAGAACAATCACATTGTGGCAACAGCCTCATTTTTACCCCATTCTCGTTCGAGAAAAATTCTTGCGCAACGTATAATACCTACCTACATTCAACCTTTTCTTTTACATTTTATGTACCTAATTATCTTAATTGGTCTCACGTCAAATAAAAAACCTACCTTTTCCGGAATAAAAAAGTAGCCTATGAGCAGTATTAGCTATATATATTACAGATTTCATCCAAATTCTTAAAGTCATTACCACGTGAAGGCATAACAAATATTTTTTTTTATAATATCAGAATTCACATTGATAACTACATCAATACATGTGTTATAAAACTTACAATGTAATACAACTAAATGTGTTATCTTTTAAAGGAAGTACCGCGTGCTTAATTACAACTAATTTAAAAAAATAACAGAAACCAAAATTACATAGTATACAAATTAATTAATGGACTACACTACATTATATTAAAAAGAATACAAAAAATTTAACATTGTACTGTCTGTTTGGCCATTTCGGGCAGAAGAGAGTTGACGTTAACTTTGAATTTTGACAAACTGTCTCCGAATATATCTAAATTACTATTATATTGAAATTTGTTAACGAGCCTGCTTATTCTGGGAACAGAAGAATTTGGTCCTAACACAGTTCTACGATACACAGGAGCGAAAGGAGTTACATACATCATCATCATCATCATGATCATCAGCCCACCTTAGTCCTCTGCTGGAAAGCTTAAAATTTTGTTAAAGTTTAGTTTGCGTGGTTGTATATGTCTTGCTACCTAACAAAATCACTAGTAGGTACATCTGGTAACCACAACTATACCCGAGACAAGTTAAATACCGAGCAGGTGTTCCCAGGGTAGAGTTGAGATTAGAGCCATTATTTCCAGCCAAGTGCCTGTCTTGTGACATTTCTAAACGCTTGGTTAGTTACATGACATTCACTTGATATGCTTTGTTTAAAAATGTTGGAATAGGCGCTTGTACCTACTGCTTTAATACTAGTATGCCTGCGAAACAGATGTGAATTTTTCAAATTGGAGTTTTTTTTTTACAACGGCTAGGCAAACCTTTCTTAGAGATCTCACTAGATGGAAAGTGATAATGTGTTCGAAGATGGAGAATTTTTGGTTAGGAACGTATCTTGAAACTTCAGCTTAATAAAAGATAAAATTAAAATAACTAAATGCTTGGTAGATTCCATTATTAAAACAGGATTGATTACGTTGATAGCTAAGAACACTCTCGATCAAGTCACCTTAAAAAACGGAATCAAAATCGGTTCAGCCCTTTGGGAGCTACAATGCCATAGAGACACACATTTGTTTGCGTCGGAGGGTAAAAATATATCAATTTATACATATTGGAAATCTTACAACTTGATAAAGTTTCATAAATTGAAACACAATTCCAAAAAAATAATTATTCAAATTCTAGTGGCTAAACCCAAAAAAAAAAGTATTTGCATTAAAATTAAATTACTAGAAAGCTACCTAGAAGGTACGTCTATGTCTAGAGGCAAACTACAGCAATCGTATAGTACTCATTAATGGTAATAATACTGGGAAAGGGGCTGGTTACTTTAAAACGTTACTCACAAGCCTACAAGTAAATAAACCGCAGTGAGTACCAAAAACGCCATCAAAAGCAAATAAAACCGGTAAGAACTCTGAACTTCTCCGAACTGGTTCATCTCAGCCCGGATGAGCGCAAGTTCGTCTGCGGCAGTTCACACTATGTGGCTGACCATCACTTTATTGTTTCATAAAGTTTAGTTTCTCGTCCAAAACAATGGAGACAATGTTACGGATATTTTTAGCAGCTTTACGTTTATGTTCTCAGTTTTAGCACTGGTTCAGTTTCATTACATTTATTCTAAGTCGATCTTCATGTTTGGTAAGGAATTATTTACTACATCAGAGTTGTTTTACTCCTTTGAGAATTGCAGAACATAAAAGCTCTTGCAAACACCGTCTATATTTGAGAGTATTTCTAGACATATGTAGGCACTTGTCCCGGGAAATATTTTTTTTATTTTCATGAAATAAAGAAAATATTTTGCAAAATACGTCCGAAACTGGAAGCGGAAAGTTTACGATATTGTGAAGGCGAACGCAGGCAAAATTCTAAGTTTATTTTACACGTGTCCGGGCCCCAAAAATTCTTCAACATACCGAAGGTTGTAAAAGTACGTAACTTAATAACATTCTTGGTGTAGCCGCACGCTTTCAAAGCTTCACTGAACGGCCTGAAAGACTTCGGTTTCGTGTCAGGGCATGCCATTGATCCTTTTTCGTCTTAGAAAATAAACAACTCTATATTTGGATTACTTCATAATCCGTTTTGAAAAAGCAGCTGGCTGGCCTTTGTCGTAGATTATTCATTTAACGCTTGACATCATCCAACGAGTTTTATGTACGTAGATGAGAACTTAAGAACAAAATGTCTGCAAAACGGCCAACCAATTTGCGTAATTGTTCTGTAGATGATTTTGACTTACGTGACGTTTTTATTGATAAAAAAATAATGACTAGGTAGGCATGGTGGTAGGGTAATTTCTAGTACACGGCTGGCTAGCTATCACCTTCAAGTTGAAAATCTGTGTTTACCATCTTTGGCTAACACTTCACTTAACATCAGGGGAGCTGTGGTCAAACACCTAGCCTGTTAACCAGTAAAAAAACTAACAATAAAAGCATGACCACGATGTGATCGTATTATCGCACAAAAGAGAATTGACACCTTAAAGTGGTAGAGGCCGAAACTCCTCATAGGCAATGTCCGGAAGCATCTCGCCGGTATTAAAGCCCTGTTAATGAGGCCAGGAGCCGCACTTGAATTTTTTCCTTACTTCCTTAACATCAAAAGTTCCCCTTTGCGAAACGCTAACGAGAATTTTCATGTTAATTGCCCCGGCGTTCTCAGAATATATAATTGCATATATTGTTTCTCCTCTTCCAACGACGGGAAGAGCGCGAAGAGATTTTGTGATTATTTGTGTTCTGTAATTAGAGTGAAGATAAGAAAACGCGTGTGAACACAATCGGGTGGAGTTAATTGAACACCACGTACGCAAGCGTTATAATAACAGTAAAACATCTTTACAATTATAATGAAATTTATTCTCTACTGTTGTGTTTGTACTTAGTTTTTTTCTTGTATTAGATGAATAACCTTAAACATTTTTTGTAAAGTCAAAGTTATTTTTTCGGTAAAAAATTTCGATTCTATAATTATTGCAACTGTGATACCTATTTAAAAACCTCGCGCTAAGGATATCCAACACCAAATAATATTAACTTGCAGACACGGCTAGCAACCCAAAGCAAAAGTTTATCTTTTAAATTTAGTTTAGTTTTTTTTTGATTTACTTATTTAAATACATTTTTGCTTTTTCCAATTAATAGCTAGTAACTGAAAAGCAATTGTATTCATCAATCTACACTAATATCATAAAGAGATTTGTAAGATTTGTATTTTTGTATATTCGTTACGAATAAACTCAAAAACTACTGGACCGATTTCATAATTTTTTTCACACACATTTACATTCTCTCTCAGTAACATAGGCTATATTTATTACTAGAATTTAATTAAAAATAAATGTTCACAAGCCGCTAGTTCTCAATAACTCGAATGTTCGTTATGTCGATGTCTAACCTCAGTGGAACCCAAATTCTAGATTTCCGCAAAGTGATGATAGTTGTGTTACTGACATTACGTGCAGCGCACTGAAATGGAAAAGACGCGGCTGCTGTTTATTGTTTGAGTGTAGTCTTTAGGGTTAACAACATAAATGAAGAGACGGTTAACCTTTCAACTGAAGTAACAATCTTGAGTGTTGTTGTTATAATATTATTGTGATATACGAAAGCATATTATTATTAAGTTCAGATTTTCATTTAATAAAGATTGACATGTTTTATGACAGTTCGGTATGACATATACTATGGTTCGTTTCGCTTTTGTTTGAATACCTAATACGATTGTATATCTTAACGTAAGTGCTGTTTTTTCACTTTTTTCCTGTATTTATATCATTCATAATTAAGTAGCGAGCCAGCATGACATTCCTCCCACTAATATTATGAATGTGAAAGTTGGGATGGATGTTTACTGTTGCTTACTCTTTCACGCAAAAACTAGAGAACGGATTTGGATTTGTATTATCCTTTGTGCATATCCTCGTTATTGACACACCCCGTGTTTTTTTTCCTCTGATCCTGTCCGTCCTAAGGTTGCCTGGAAGAGATCGCTTTTAGTGATAAGGTCATCAGTTGTTTTACCTATTAATTAATTTTATTTCTTCTGTAGTGTTTTTTTTTTAGTGTGTGCAATAAAGATTTAATCAATCAACGGATTTGGATGAAATTTGGTATGGAGGTAACTGAGACCCTGGATTAACACATAGGCTACTTTTTATCCTGAAAACATGTAGCGTGTAACACCGCGGGGTTGTGAAGTGACTGACTGACTGAAAGTGACTGCAACATGTGTGTAGGTACTACGGCACAATTGTTTTCAAGTTCCAATTATGTTGAAGATTTACAAAAAAAAATAATAGGCATCACGACGCTTTGGCATCGGAAATCTTTATCGTTGCTGAATCAGTAAATAAAAGAGTGCCTTATCAACGACTAACAGAAAGACGTGCTCATTTATAACACGACGAGACTAGTGACTGTCATAGCTTTATGGGGTCATTTACCCGACAGTCCTTCCACAAGTGAAATTTATTACGAGACGCTTCCCAACTTGTAAGACAGCGTTAGCGAACAACGAACTTCTACAAAGGCAAGGTAATTATAAAAATACTCGAGCAAACTCAAGCTCGCTCGCCGATAAGGCGAGAAGTTTTACCCGTTTGTCAGGAGGACGATTCAAATTGTAGCCAAAGTGCGATTTAATTATTTCTTGTCTCACGAATTTCGTGAATAACTTGCTATGCATCTTGTACCTACAGTAATCATTTATTATCATTGTAGCAAAGATAGTTCAGTGGTTAGCGCGGTAGGTTCGCATGCCGAAGAGCGTGGGTTCAAACCCCAACAATGCATTGCGCTGCCGGTGAAGGAAAACATCGTGAGGAAACCATAGCATGGTGGTAGGGTACTTCTAGTACTCGACTGGCTAGCTACCACCCTCAAGTTGAAAATCTGTCGCCAAGCCTCTAACGGTGTGTTCCGGCAGCCTCACTTGGGCCAGTTTCATTCCAGGCTAGGTGTGCTTTACCATCTTTAACCACACCGTCACTTAACATCAGGTGAGTCGTGGTCAAAAACCTAGCCTGTGAACAATAAAAAAAAACTTGCTATGCATCTTGTAGGTATTTTATTGTGTAATAATAATAATAATACTTTTATTGACAAACTAACACAAAGAAAAAGTACACATGTTTTAAAAATAATATAAATATAACACAGTCCACAGTACTGTAGTGTAACAGTAATCATTTTTTATCTCCTGTAGATAAAAAATGATTACTGTTTACTAATTTTTGTTGGAATAGGGTTGCTTCTAAAGTTTATTCTGTCAATGTTTCCTCTGCGTAGTTTGACGCGATCAGCTCTACCGCCCAAATGAATCCATGTAATTGGAGGGTTCCATCGGTATGGGTACTTAGACCTCAATGGTTTTACAGTCGCCCCTTGCCAGTTCAATTTCACACTCGCCCGACATCAATCAGATCGTTTATTGCGCCTACCTGCCGTATGCTGCTCTAGTACATTGCTTTAAGTTCATTCATTGGTAACTTTATTCATAATCATATAGAACGTTTTAATGCAGATGACCCAAAAAGATTAGGTATATATAGTTGAAGTATTGATATAGATCTATACTGTCTATCTATCTATACTATTATAAAGAGGAAAGATTTGATATTTGTTTATTTATTTAATGAGCTATAGGGCAGAAAATGATGTTGGTGAATAGCGAGTTATCTGCAGATGGCACGAAAAATTAAAACTCATCTAAAATTTGTAACAACGCAAATTGTCAAAACAATTTCTAAAACTAAGGAAATTTCCCGAAGAGATTATAATTAATTACTTTCCGCTAACCCACCTTCATTCAATAAATGTTCTTCGCGTTCCGATCTGGTGAATGATTTGAGTATAAATTAAACCAATTAACGAATTTTGGAAACCCCTTGAAGATGTCAAACTGTATGAATTAATTTATTAAGCCTTAGAAATGTTTGGTGGCTACCAGTCATCGGTTGAAGAAAGACTCTCTGAACATAGATATCCACAGCAATTTGTTCCGTTTTATGAAGGGGATTGAAGTTAATTGGGCTGTAATTTTATTTACGTAACTTCTACTTTGACGCTTAAAAAATGAGGACCTGTTGGCAAGTTTGTCTTTGAGATCATTTCAGTAAAAGTGTTTTTTTCGGTTATTTATAAAAAGTTAAAATTTCGTCACGTGCGTCATCATTGTTGGGAGAGAATTTTACGTGTGAGTGCCTTTAGTGTTTTTGTATAAATGAACTTTCGGTTTAAGGAAAAAACTATCGAAAACGAAGAAAGGTGAAAGGTATCATCGCTGGTGATTACTAACACGATACTATTAACACCAAAAACGACATACGTTATATTCAAGGTATATATTTAGTTTATTTCCGCTTAACAGTCGTTTTAGTTACAACAGTGATGAGGACATTATTTTTTTTTTATTTGTCATGTGGTTACTGCAGAGAAAAAAGGATATTAAGACTTGTGGTTATTTTAACTAGATTTTTGTTAAATTACAAAGTTTATGTTAAATTAGTTCTAGATATTAATTAATTAATAAGTAAGGATGTCAAATAACTGATATAATAAATAAATACTCTTTTTTTTGTAAATATATACTTATAATACACCCAGACACAAAGCAAACATTTGTTACTACCACAAAGTTTGTCCTGGGTGGGAATCGAATACACGCCCTTCAGCTCTTGAAGCAGACATTCTAGCAATGAACCAATAGGGTTGTCAATAAACATAGAAAGAGAAAAAGTAAAACAAAAGACCAAACATATTATATTATATTATTAAAAATCTTGGAGTAAGAGCTCATTTTAAAGTTCGACTTACTTTGCGCTTACTTGATGTCGCGCTACAAAGTGTACGAGTAAGGTTTTCAATGAGCATAAACTGTGCTTAACTAAAACTTGTGCGAACCTAGTTTGGTAAGTATAGAACCCCTTACTTGGATAATCCGCGATCTAGGAATGAAAGAACAGAGTTAAGAGTTTTTTTTAATTTGATAGTTATTAAATACGAGTAGTGTAGAGGTATACGACATTGCAAATTGGCGTGCTTAGCTTAATACATAGACGCTCGTTGAAGCGACGATATGGGTCTGTAAAGTACTACTAAGGTCTACTAACCTTTACCTTCATGAGGGTGCTGTGGAAGACTTATGTACAGCAATGATATAAACGTAATTATGTAGTAGCTTATTATGAAAACAAAGAATTTGTA
Organism: Biston betularia; assembly: GCA_905404145.2. Lineage (NCBI taxonomy): Eukaryota > Metazoa > Arthropoda > Insecta > Lepidoptera > Geometridae > Biston > Biston betularia. Next base: position 8,233,841 of record FR989877.1, read on the forward strand.
GATCAGATAAGAGAAGATATTTGCTATAAGAACTAGAACATAATATTTACATGGCCTACTTAAAAAACGCGCACAAATTTAGTTGTATTCCTATGAAACCTAATTATATTTGAAGAATATAACTACGTAATACAAATATTTTATTGATAATACCAAATTCAATCTTACAAGTCAATTCAAAATATATGTAATTATATGAGTTTTAAAACACTGATTACATATCAATTAATAAAAAACAACAAAAATGACATAATGAGGTATGTATAACCATATAATACAACTATAGTATAAACTATACATATGTACCTAATTATAACGTAAACTCATAAACGTCAAATGCGCTTATAGGTACACAAAGCAAACTGTTATCTTATTCCCTGTGTTTTCAGTACGTGCGCTTCACAAAGCTGTAAAAACGCACGTCCTTGTGAAACTGATATCTCTCTCACCCTTCCCTTCATTGAACGGAATATTTCAAACTTAGAAAAATGCTGGCGTTGTATCACGCCAGCGCTTTTCTAGAGCCCGAGCTCGCTCATTAAGGTCTGAAGCCTAATGGTGCACTCGCTTGTTAGCCCAGTCTTGTCGTCAGATCATAAAGAGCTCAGCGCAGACAAAAAAATAAAAATAAAAAACGGTCAAGTGTGAGCGGAATTGCGCAATTAGTACCTTATATTTTATAGATACGCAACCAAAGGTTCTTTTCCGGGAATCCGACGCTCTCGCAACTGGCTGTAATTCGGCGTGTCAGCGGCAGAAAGAGTTCATTGAATTTCTTTTTTCTTTTAGGGCTGAATGAATGAATGAACGTGTTTGTAAAAAGCCTTTTACCACCTTACGGATAAAATACCCTCAGATAAATACATAAATACGCGTACAAAGCGAAAGTATGTGTTCGCACCTACGTACATGCTATAGCTATACACGTTTACATAAGAATGTCACGCACGGTAGCTAAATGGTAAAATGCTTTTTACTTTCAATTTACATTTTGGTGACCATTTCGTTTATTGATACAATTTTCAGCTATACTTATCCATGTCTGTAGGCAAATGGCCAAATGCTTTCTAATTTCAATTTACTTATTTCTGTCATTGAATCCATGAAAACCTTTTTAGTGTATTCGTTTTTTGTATTTAGGTATATGAGTGACTTGGTATCATGAATGACTTGACTATGTTATTATAACATAGATGTAGGTAAATATCACAACTTGTTTGTCAGGTCATAAGTCTGAAAGTCGTGAAACCTAACATTATAGCACTATAGGACAGAAACGCGTTTATTTAGTTAAGTATTCATATATGATAATTATAATAAGTAAGTATGGAACTAAAACTAGATTTGTGGGCGCAGCAATCCAAAATGTATCTTGGCTTCTAATACATACAAAAGCCATACTTCCAAATCTTGATCTACTTTAAACCAATTGTTAACTTCCAGCCCTTGGAGATCTTTACTCACTTCATTTTTCCACCTATTTATGACTGACGGACCTTCTGCCTTTCAGCAATCCGAAATACGCCTATTAAATTGTGTCATATTCCACATACTTTCAAAATGTCAAAGTCAACGATCCTATGGAATTTTATCAAATACTTAGGAGTATTCTGAACCCGACTACGCATGATGACAACAATTGCGTTTAGCGATGATAGCTTAGTGGTTTGAGCAGTCGGTTCACATACCGAAAGGCGTAGGTTTAAAGTCTAACTATAAGTTTGCGCTGACGATGAAGGAAAACATCGTGAGAAAACTATAGTGAGGTACTTTCTAGTACTCGGCTGGCTAGCCTGCTATACCACCCTCAAGTTGATGACCAGTCGCCGAATACCTAACATTGTGTTCTGACACCATTACTTGAGAGCCAGATGTGTTTACCGTCTTCGACCACAGCGTCATTTAAAATCAGGCGAGCTGTGGTCAAACAATTAGCCTGTCAACCATCAAAAATAATTGGAGTATCCTTAAAAAGCTGATGGCGGAGAATACTCGTACCATTGGCGACCAATCTAATCTTAAAAGGTTTAAAAGGTACCTATATCTATGCTTCTAAAATATTCATCCAAAATTCAAAACATGCAACCCCAAACAGCTAACATGTAAATAAAGACATTAATTTCCTTAATGTTCCACTGCCAACTAAAACAATTTCTAATGTTATTTATGCAGGTAATATTGTGGTTTTGAAGTGACGATAAACAGAGATATCCTTGAGTTTTGTAGGCACATTTACCAAGATTGACAAAAGATTACATAATTTCCATAATTAAATTTATAGTAATTTTGACTGTTATAGATAGCTACATTAACAGGGTTAGGTACACAGAATGGTAGTACTAAGTCAAAAAGAGATCTTAAACACAAACTTTACTGTTAGGCTAACCCTAGAAATGTAAAAAAAATGTCAAGGTGAATTATATTTTCTACGAAACTTTTTTCTACAATTTTAGGTTCCACTCCTATAGTAAAAGATTTTCACAATAATAGATGTAATCTTTTCTTTTGTCCTTTCAGCTTAGTTCAGTTTTACGTAACTTTGTGCCCTTACAAACAAATGTGTTCACAATTTAATAAACGAACTGTTTTAGTTGACCAAAGTCGTTAAAAACATATTGACTAAATATGTCATGTTGTCTATGAATATAGAGAAACTTAAAAAAAAAATGCTATAATTTTATTTAATAGGAGTTAGAATTAATTCCTAGTGTTTTCTTAAAGATGTCATAGTAAGTACAGTATTCCGTTGCTACCTACAACAAAATATTTATTTTGAAACAGCTGTTCTTATGTGTCGTTTTCAATACATATTTAAGTTTTAAAATTAAAATAATAGTTTATAATTTATCGAAAATAAAAGTGCTGAAGAAAATCACAGTATTTTAGTATAAGTATAATTATATGATGAACATGCTCTAGTTGAGCAAACGCGTCGAAAGTAGTTTACGCGCTTTAAAAGTGGTGATTTCGACTTGGAAAAAGGGAGTGACCTAGACAACAACAAAACTGACGATGGAGAAGATGGATTGAATGATGAGGCTTTACTTACAGAAGACTCATATCGAACTTCAATAATTAAAAAACAAAACACCTACATTGTTGTGGGTAACAACGAAACACTATACCTATGACATCTTTAGGAAAACGCTAAGAATTAATTTTAACTTCATCCAATAATTTATGAAGCAAGTACCTACGTAAATAGATTATCTGTGTCCCGCAAGCTTAGTAACCACTGAATTAATTATAGACAAGTAAACGTGAATTGAAGAAGTAGAGCTATTAGGCTAATACTGAAATCCGCGTTCCCGCAATGGGCCATTTAGCGGTGGTGGCTTTACAAAATATTGGCCGTAAGCCGCCCGAATAAACTTTATTAGGAAAAATGTGTTTGCGGAACACAATCCGTAACGTACGCTTATTTCAAACTTTAGTCTCATTTGCTCGCGGCTTTGCGTGCTCAGGATTTCGTTAAAAGTAACTTTGTCGTTTATCATTTTATCTCATGGAATGCTGGACTTTTTGGTATAACTTCTGAATTGAGGTTTAAAGCAGCCCTGTTTTTTTTTATAAACTGTCCCACTGTCAGGCGCGGGCCTCTTCTCATTGTGAGAAAGGTAAGGTCTAGTCTACGATGATGGCCAAGTGCGGGTTGGTAGATATTACACATTTCAGAGGACTTTCAACCATGTAGGTTTCCTCACGATGTTTTTTTCATTGTTTAAAGTCATCAGCAATATGCACATAATTTAAAAAGAGGAGAGGTGCGTGCTGTGGGATTCGAACCCAGTCCCCCTAGATTGGAAGCAAAATGGTATTTCAACTAGGCTGCCGGAACTTAAATAAAACGTTATTAATTCTCAGTAATCCTCCTCCTGCCCTCCTTTTGTACTGTTATTTTGTAAGTGTGCAATAAAGAGTTAAATAAATAAATAATTACCTAATCTAATAAATATATAGACGGTAACCGATTTGTCTATTTAAACAGACTTTTAAATAAATAAAAGCTTAGTTAAATAATAGAGCTAGCAAAACTTGATATCTATGGATTCTGAGGTTATGCGTGTAACGCGTGAACTGATAGTGAGGTGTAAGATAGAGTAATATGATGTAATACACAATTTGTGTTTTTCCGGGTGTTTATGTACAATAATAGTGGTGTTTTGTTCATAAAATGCCAAATTTAAATATCCGAACAAGCGCAACTGTGGGAAAGTGATATGACTATTCGTGTTGCTTCTAAAACTCCATTGAAGTTTATAGTAAAGTTGGCAGTCCAGTCATGCCTTAGTAAAGTACTAAGGCATGACTGAACTCGACTGGAACGGACTGGACTTGATCAAGACTGGACTTTGACTATTACTTAAGATGTTAGACGTAAATTGCAAAAACGGAAGTACATATAAAAATTAGATATTATGTATCCACCATACCACACCGTAACCTTTTACCGATGATTTAAAAAAAACCCGATTTTTTTAAATCTTTTTTTTGAATCGCCTCCTACTATGGACGTAAATTTAAAGACGTAGGTAGTTAAAGTCTAGTTAATAAAATCACCTCCATTGTACACGAACAAACATAGCTCGACGTAATTTTTTTGTGTGTGGTAGTATATCCATGCGAGTAATGATTAGCTGCTGCGTTTATTATACACGGGTTTTCGCTTTGTTCGCGCCGGGCGTTATTTGCGGTTGCCTTGTTTTTTACGAGCAAATAGTTATTTAACTTTAATATTAGTTAATTTCAACTTGATGGGATATGAATCTATTTTACTAGGCGGATAAATGGTTTTTAAACTTTATGCGTATTCTCTTGTAAAATTAAACATCCTTTTTTAATAGATGTTATTGTTAACACCCAAGTATATGATTACGTATTTAGTCGAATCGATCAGAGCCTAAGTTTTCTCTTAAACTTAAACGTAATAGGCAGTTCAATAGGAGTAGTTAATTTGAATGCATTTATTTTGTCAGTTCGTATCGGAAACATCAATATAAATGTATTAGACTTCTGTCGCGTTCATCTTCAAAGAAAAAGAAATAAATGAGCATATAAATTATTCTGAATTTAGATTTATAATTTATTTTGAGCATAACATTGTTTTTTTCTTACATATGCCTATCTAAAACCCACCCAGAACAATAATCTAAATTCACAAAAAATGTGTTTGATTAGGTTTACTCCGAGCATAGTTACGGCTACAACCGCTAACCTTTTGCAGAGAAACACGTAAGAAATCCGTATAAATATACAAAACGTTGTCACAAAAACTGACAACGTTGTGACACATTTTTGTCTAGTCGATAAAATGTATAATCATCATCATCATCATCATTTCAGCCGTAGGACGTTCACTGCTGGACATAGGCCTCTTCGATCGACTTCCATAAAGACCGCTTGGAAACGGCTCGCATCCAGCGCGTTCCTGCGGTCTTTAAATGTATAATGCGTTCACATAAATTTTGCTAGACATCTCGACTGCCGCATATTTATCATTTAACAATTCAACGTCATCAAACACCATTGAAAGCACCATATCACCCAATGAGAACGTCGCTAACAACAGCATAATTGTAGTCGCGGTACATAAATCAGATTATTCCCGAATCCCATAGCCACATAATCCCGGTTGGTTTAGCTGCTGCCAAATTTGCAAGCAAACTATTCTCCCTTCTGATCGATGTCACCGCAATCTGCCGCCGTGACGTACGGCACGGCATATTGATCGCGAACGGGCTTGTTCTAGTGTTCTTAGCGGATATATCAATTTTCGCGATTCGTGTGAAGTGCCTTTTATTCCACAGAGCGTTGTATGATTGCATCGCTTGTTGACCTACAAATCGGAAATTTGATAGAACGACGATGAATCCGAATAACGGGGTGTCGTGCTTCTCAAATAAGGTGTTTGTTCACAGCTTATTTCATGTTGCATAAGATCATGGCGATCGAGGTTAGACATGATAAGTACAGGGCCATTTTTAATTAGCCGGCCAACCCTCGCGGTCGCGGGCATCTTCATGGAGTCATAAATGACAACTTTAGTTGTATGACTTTCATAATTTGCTATTTTTATAACTATCAAAAACGAAAATATTTGAGTAATGGATTCTAAGAGGTTTGAGATATTTAGTCTCTAACGATAGGAAACGTGGTGATCTGGAAGCTAAATCCAGCTCACATTGTAGCTTTGGCGCTCATTATTTTGAGATACTCAATGGTGAATATAGTTAGCCCTGTAATGTCGCTAGCTGCAGTAGTTACCTTTCAAACCGAAACACAGTAATGTTTACTTGGCTGCAAGTTATTTCATAGTGCGGCTCATGCTTCTAACTCCACATTGAATAATAATTTGCGATTAAATTAGAGCATCAAATATAGTTTAAATATTTATAATCATGCAGAAACAATAGCCACTGAGTTTATACTACGTTCTATAGAGCATTAGCAAACAATGTTGGATGTAGTAACAAAAGACCCACATTCGTGACAAGTGGACTAACAGGGAAACAATACGCTATTGCAACCGAATCTTACAAAATACGCCACAATGTGGTGAATGAAATTTGCAACTCAAAACAAAATATCTCTATCAACCTTCCATTATTACGGCATGACCAGTTATTGTCAAAACTTGGGCGCACTAAACTAAAACTTTTAGTTCAAGTTATCAAACTCCAAATTTTACAATTAACCGAGCGTGTTCCCGAAGCTAACTTCCATATTTCAACATAGGTGAGCGCTGGTTTCTAATATGCCGCAAAATATATGGAGCCCCTGTTTCCTGCAGAGAGTTTTTGAGTTGTGGCTCTCGAGATAGCGGACATTTCAGAATTTACTCGTAGACGAAGTTTAATGACTCCGTTTTACTCATATGTTTTACCTTTTTAGACTTTCACTAATATAAATAAAAATGCATGCATAATATAGTACAATCTGTGTGCTTTCAAATCTCATGTGAATCAGTTTCATCTAGCTAAGGGACTTCATCGTAGACAACATCTTCGCTTAACATCAGACAAGCTGGTGACAGATATTTTGCAGCTAAGCAATAGTGTGTAAATAATACTGTGTTCCGGTTTGAAGGGAACTGCTAGCGGCTGCTGCTAGCTAAGGAGCAGCTAGCGAAATTACAGGGCTGTTGTGACTAACCATCGGAAGTCTCATATTAAAAAGCGCCAAAGCAGCGATGCTCTGGACTTTGTTTTGTTACTCAAAGTTCTGTGTATCACTGCAACGGGCATAGACAGAATAAAAAAAGTGTTGTAAAAAAAAATCTTACCGTGTAGATACTTACATACACGCCACCGCTGCCACAACCACTCCCGCCGTCATAACTTGATAGGTACTACGTGATGGTGTGATTGCAGATGGAAAACTCACTTAGGCTGCGATGGAAGCTGGATGTCATGTGAGGTTACCGGAATACATTGTTAGCGGTAGGATCTCAAGGCGTTAATCGCTTAATTAAACGCTACAAACGGTTAACTAAAGAGAACGGATAGTGTCAGTAAAGTTAACATTTTAAAGAATGTGTAATTAGTATGAATAGCAACATGAGAGTAAGTGAGAGTGCTCTATTCTCGCCGGCCGCTAAATTAAAAGCTCCACTAGACAGGTAAACTTGCAATGGGACCCGTGGGAGCGATCAACTATACTTATACGTGTGTTAATATCTATGTTCAGACCAGCGCGGCGTCAAGCACCGCTGGAGACAAATTTTACCAGAATTAAACTAGTTTTCATAACTTTTCATTTACCAAGTTTTCGCACCTGAGTTAGAGTATTCAGGTAACAAATTCAAACAAAGAAACGCAAACCTTCCAGCCTAATAAAATTACCTAGCGTTACGGTCAAACCCTACAAAAATATGAACCGAACGCCCTTTGTCCCCGTAAATGAAAAGGAAACCATTACTCACCTCTCAGTGAAAGGGTATTATTAACTTATTAGAATATTCAAGTATTCGAAACGATACTGAAGCGTAAATCTCGCAGTCGATCGTAAAAACTGTTCCCAAGAGCAAAGAAAGTAACTCTGTTTCATTGGATTCGAGTCCGTACCATTGTCCTCACACGCACTCCGAGAAAAAGACCAATTTCTGAGATTTCCGAAGGGCTTAGCTTCATTTCCTTTTATATCTCCCCAGATACTAAATTCGTTCAACCAATAATAAAAAATCGTGGGGACAGTCGGGATGGACTCAACGTAAAATTTACTCTCAATCCTCGGGGCAAGATTGAACATTATAACACACTTATAGGCATTAAACGAAACGGCGCCCGCTATCAGACATGATTGGAGATTTTACCCGTTGGCAATCAGGTTTCACAAACATTGTATGATTTTTAAACGATGGGCTTCGGCTTATCATTTAAAAATGTGCCATTTTTGGGGATGAATGTAATAATTGCGCATTGCGGCATAAAATGATATGAAATGATGTTCTTCTAGAAATACAGTAAGCCAAGCCTTTTGAAGCTAAATAGCGACCTGTCCAAACGATTAGACATCCCAAAATGCTGGCACCTAAAATGGCTGAAATGTTGTATTGACTTCCAGTGTGGGCAATGTTGCCAGCAGTCTAGCCTGATTTCTTATGAGCTTTCAGATTAGGTTTTTTATCTTTAATTCCATTTTATTTTTATTTTACTGTTTAAGTTCGTATGTCGATACTATACGAGCTACTACAGCGCTCTATAGTACCGTACCACAGCGCCATTGCAGTGCAAATATCGTCGTAAAACGTTGTCTGACGCTTTGATATCAAACAGGCTGTATCTTTAAAGCTGTAGTAACTATTTCAAATTTTCACTTTATACGGCAATGAGACTAAAAAACGTAAGAGCAGATGCAATATGACATATAAAAAATAAAATTATAAGCTCCCTCCTCTCTTCTAAACGTTGCTGTGCCCATATTTGACTGTGTACCATATACTACTTTGTATTAAAAAAAATCTTTACTGTATGGAAGCAATAAATTTCTTGAATCTTGAATGATGAATTAAAAAAAAATAATCATTTTAAAAACATGAACGTTAAAAAATAACAAAACTATTCAATACATGATCATGTATAATGAGCTTGCGTTTCACTGCCATATCATCTAGACTCTAAGACTCTAAAATCAAAATACGCTCGCGAAAAAAATATAGATTGTCTGATGTTTAAATATGAACAGAATAGTTTTGAAGCGGAATATGTCTAATGTACTTAAAACATATCCTTTGGCCGTTCATTCGCATATGACAGTTGTTTAATTAATCCCTATAATAAGTTTGAATGGGTTTAAACTCAGTTGACATAGGGATGTGGTACGTATGCGGATCTATACATCACAAACTGTCATACCCTTATCAAAGCTGTCTCAACTTCGGTTGTAGAGACAAAGTGACAGGTGAATTTCAACAGAAAGTAGTAATACAAGTATATCTTCGATGTGAAAGATTTTTATTCCAATTTAACTGAATATAAAAAGCAAAAAAAAAAATTAAAACCTGAAAACGGAAAAACACATTATTGTGATGCACGGGCGTAGCTACCCATATCAGCCGTATCAATGATACGGGCCCCCGGGCTACAGGGGCCCCTAACGTGTGTAAGCAAAAATTAGTAAAATGTTATCCACAATGTCCCTTAATCTCGTGCATCCCGGGAAAAAAACATTAAAAAAACTAATTGATTCAGGCGTCACTTTGCGGAAGTTCATTTTGAATGTTCAAGGTATATATATCTAGTTTGTTTCCGCTTAACAGTCGTTCCAGTTACAACAGTGATTAATTTAATGTTGAAAAATTAATTTAATTTTTTTAGTTAAAATATAAAAAAAATATAATCAATAAATATTTATTTTAATTTAATGCACTTTTGTTTCTTTTCTGAGAAATCTTTACCTTTCATTTGGGCCCCCTAACTAATTTTGATACAGGGCCACTGCTGCGACGATTACACATCGTGAGGAAGCCCTTGGCCAGCGTAGTGGACTATGACCTTATTTTTCCCATAATAAGAATAGACAGCTGCAGCTGTGGGCCAGTTTATAAAAAAAGGCCTGACTTGGAATGGAAAACACTACTTATAATTGAAATGAAAATATGGCCTTTGTCAGCCAGAGCATAATAGCGAATCGATTGACACCTTTTACATCGAAATCGGATGAGTAGTTTTGACGTTACGGTGGAACATATGTAAATACAAACATACACAGCTAAAAACACAACCCTTCCTTTTGACTTTGCCGTTGTCGGTTTACCTCTACCTGTGTCGCAAGTCCTAAGCCTGTTCGTGTTCCCATCCCTACCATGCGATGGGTCAAGTATCACGGCGATGTCCATACATACATAGAAAAATTAGCTATTTTATTCGCAGTCGGGTAATAGATTTTAAAAACTTCAGCTTTATAGTAGTAGGACCGTAGAAAAGAGCTCATAATCGGGTAAAAAAGAAAAGATCCATTCATACATACAATGTCGATCTCAACGTAATAAAACGGTACCTGCTGACATAAAAATATACTAAAAATTTGAATTAGTTTAAGTAGTAAAAAAGTTGTGTTCTGCAGAGATGGTGATCAGGTTGTCTTGGCCAGAGGTTTTAGTTAGAGCCGTACATATTTTTCATGTTTGTATAAACAAATCTTCTTGTAAAAAAGAAGCATCTTGAATCTTGAGTGCAGTTAGAATTTTAAAACAAATACATGATAATGTACATTGTACATATATGATGAGCAAACAAAGGCGGGGGTGGATTATTTAATCAGTTCGGTCGCGCTGCACTATATTCGGTTTGATAAGGCAAAAGTAGTTATAGCTTGCGAAAAGGTGTGACACGGAAAGTCCAAGAGGCTAAAAATTAGTCGCTAAGAGCTCGTTTTGCTCGAACAGTTTCTCAAACTTAGAGCTTTTCAAAAAAATTGCCTTAGACCCGGCCGTGTGGTTATGAATTCTTGTATATTTTTGAACACTAAGGATTCCTTTAAATTTCTATGTTTTAAGTCCTTAACGCAAATAATTCTTTGATACTTTGGCTATCGTAGAGTAGGTACTTTCATTTTGGATCTAGACGCTATACATATTATACAAAGGTTAAGAATAGACAAATTATTTTTAATTGACTTCCTATGATAAATAAAAACTTATTACTATTACTTTACAATCGTTAGCATTCAATTAGTAGTCGAAACTACATAGTACTCTAGTACTACATATTATTTATTCTATGCCACATAACATTTGTGCGAACATTTATACTAGTTTTTTCTATTTTATATTTTTATAACTATCGTTTACGCTTTTAATTACTATGAGTAAGCCATGTTTGTCATAACTAAGGCCTCAGTAAAATGGGCTGTTATGAACTGCTAGTGGTTTACTTTAAGCCAGTGACGGAGTAAATATAAATGCAAGCGCTACTGGAAACTGGAACGTTCAATTTGCACTGATAAGTAGAAAATAGCTCGTCAGTGTAAATTGAGTTGTCCACATAGTCCAGTTTTGAGTGAAGCAGATATTTTGTGCTTTTGTTTTCAGAAATTACTTATGATTGAGCGATATTATAACAAAGGATACACTCAAAGGATCTACTTATTCACAATCAGAGATAATATCATTCTTAACTCACTTTCATTGTGACGTATAAGAGTTAATACAAATCTACTTCTTCGTTTTCTTTTATATTGTGTCCATTTATTTTTTGTTTCGAATAAATAATTCGTATTTGTATATGTCGTAGGTTTATAATGAAATCAAGATGCGTTGTCACTATTTAACGCTTTTTGCGGCTTACAAATAATCTTTCTAGATTTAGGTACTAGTTTAAAGCTAGAAACTTTCATGCGTTCCTGTCTTCAGTGTAGCCTTTCAATGTAGAATATGCTTTATTCCTTCCTGATTCCTTAAAAACTCTGTTACACATTTTTTAAAGCGAGTTTCAATAAGTTTTAAGATTTCTTTTAAGATGTCATTATATGTAGAAGCGTATTGCATTTTCTATAAAAAACCTTTTGTTAAGAACAAACAACCAATAACTTCTTCTTTGATTTTGACGTCGCATTTTGTGTATTTGTCAGTGTCAAGTCTTTGATATTTTCAAGTTTCACAAGTTAAATAAGTAGTCAAAGTCCAGTCTTGGTCAAGTCTAGTCCATGGCAGTCAATTCCCTTATCCTTATAGCGTGTGTATCGCTTCGTTTTTATTTTGGCTTTATAAATAAGTTTACATCTAAACTCGATAGATGGCGTTGACACTGTTTCTGGATCACCTTCATCACAGAGCCATATTTTAGTACGCATATAGCGCGAGCGAAACCGCGACCAACAGCTAATACTAATATGGACATTTGAAACATTCAGCCACAGAACAAACATCTGTGTAATTAAAATGAGGTGGTTTAATAAACTGGCATCGGAACTGGTTTAATGTCAATCTGCCATTAGTCCCATCACGGCATCAAAGCAAAGCAAAACTTGTTGGGCGGCCTAGTTCGTGTACCTACCTATTATAATTTATAGTACGCTTTATAAGTAGTAAAGGTTCTGACAGTTATTATTGTTTGGTTTGCGTTTTTAATTCCTACCTAAACATGCATGACATGCCTTTAAATTGTAAATAAAGAATGTTTGTTTAATTACAATCCAGATATGTTTTAACTTTAATGACAAATTCGTATTTTTATGTAATAACGTGACAGGGTTATGACAACATTCTCAGATAACTGATTGATTCAGGCATTCCTTTGAAGGGGTGTCAAGAGCTTATATTAGTAGCTGAATTAGTCTTGACAATGGTTTGACTGATTTATAATATTTACATGACATTGACATGAGAAAAATATTTGACAAGTTATATTCCAGTTAGTTTAAACTTCAATGATACGCAGAAATCTAACAATAAATTAAAACCACCTCAAACGTATCGCTTATTAGTTACACGTAGATAAACTGTAACATGTAACGTACACGTATTACGCGTAGTTATTAATCACATTTCAGTACCATACGCAGACCGAAATGATCGTTGAGGCGAAGTTTATATAACATCGCAGACGTTGCGGCTTTTAGCAGCGAAAGTTTTAACTGCACGACGTTTACTCAAAATGCAAATTACAGGATCCATATAGGCACACTTGTGTCGACAGTATGGACTTCAAAAATCAACATGCAGTATTATTTTAAAAGTGAAAAGTGTTTTTATTACTGCATACGAATAAAGCACAATATTGTGTGCCACGTTAGTTCATTTGGTAGTAACTCTGCTTCTTGATCTGTAGGGCGAAGGTTCGATTCCACGATGACAAATATTTATATAACGAGTAAATAAGTAAATGTTTTTTGTTTTCTATCTACGATTTTTTTATGTAAAAGTAATGAGACGAACGAAACGCTCTCCTGATGGTAAGAAATAACGCATATCCATGACCTATGCATCAATACACAGAACTTTGATTTGCAGAACAAAGTCCGGGGCATCGCTGCTTTTGTGCTCATTACTTTGAGACTTATGATGGTTATTCTCAACAGCCCAGTAATTTTACTACTACTTCGCGGGAGAATATCAGAATACTGCGGTGGTACCTACCTAAACGACTTCCTGCTAAGGAAATCTACCACCAAGTAAAAATAGTATTTAAAACTAGCTGTGCCCTGCGTAGTGTCAGCTAACTTCATACCAAATTTCATCAAAATTGGTTAAGGTGTTTGCGCTCAAACAAGAAGAAGTAACAAAAATACAAACACCCTGACAAACTTTCGCTTTTATAATACTAGCTGCGCCCCGCGGTATTACACGCTACATGTTTTCGGGATAAAAAGTAGCCTGTGTTGTGTGTTGTTCAGTTCAATGTGTTATTCCAGCTACCTCCATACTAAATTTCATCCAAATCCGTTGTGTAGTTTTTGGGTGAAAGAGTAACAAACATCCATCCATCCATCCAAACTTTCACATTTATAATATTAGTGGGATTTATAGTGTCAATATACCTACATGATTATGTAGTTTGAATCTTTTTACTTCTGTGTTGTTTGTAGCTTTATTAATTTTAGTATCCAACGTGTTTTTTACATAAACGTTTTCTCTCTCTCTCTTAACGAAAATCAGCGAACCGCAAACCTTAACCTTAACCTTAATCAAACTCAGAGTACAAATAAGTAAATAAAATGGTTTTTACTTACTGCTGCGCTCGTCATACTCGTATAGGGTAGTAGGAGTTAGACACCCCACAGTATGTGATACACGGACCCCAATATTAAACCACACGATCGCGCCATAAATTTAAACCTGCTGTGTATAGGTACGTTGTAATTTACGCTTACGTGGTGTTTACACGTTTTTAAGTGTTACTGGTTGTTGTTTTCGCGGAAGGAAGTTTAGCTTCCCATGTTATTAGATACAGATACTGTCTTTCCGACTTGTTTTATGTTTTAATAATTGTAGTACCACGGCACTGCGTGAAGTGAAATTTTTTATTTTATTTTTATTTATTTATTGAGGCTTCATATTAACAACTACAATAATTATTATCATAATTTTATACCACTTAAATAATTCTCTAGCTAATTGTGTTGCTTATTTAAAGAAGCACAACATGCAATTAAATATATTAATACAATTAATTAAATTAAAATCAAAAATAAATTCAATAAAATTAAAATCAAAATAAAAACCATAATAAAAATTAAATTAGCAAAACCATAATCAAAATTAAATTAAATTAAAATCAAATTCATAATCAATTACAATTAAAACCAAAACCAAAACTATCACAAAAACATTATACAAATTAAAATTCAAATCAAATCAAAATCAAAATTAAATAAATCAAAATTAAAATCAAAACCAATACTAATAATACAAATAAATCAAAGCAATAAAAATTCACCAATTTAACAATACAGCTTGTTCTCAGCACTAGCCATCATTACATTTAAATTAGACTTGAACTGTGACAGAGAATCTCCAAAAATATCAAGATCTTTTACATGGTATTTATTGACCAGATTACTAAATCTCACGACAGGTGAATTGGCCCCCAGCACGGTTCTTCGAAATATAGGAGCGAAAGGAGTTATAGGTTTCCGTGGGTATCTAAATGGAGCTCTAAATTTAAACCTTGATAAGAGATCAGGACAGTCGATTCTGTTGTGTACCAACTTATGAACGAATATCAAGTCTAATTTGATTCGGCGGTCTGTTAATGACTCAATATTAAAATATACCAGTCTCTTGTTGTAGGACCTTATGGTTTTTTCTTTGTTTACAGAAAAGGCTAAGTGCCATAGAAATCTTTTTTGGATGAAATGTTATAATACGTAACAGATTTTTGAACGGTGCACATGTGGCGCAAAATATGGGGCAAATATACAAGCATAGAGCTATGATCATGTTTTTTTATGCTTGACAAGCTAGGCGTTCGACCACAGCTCACCTGATGTTAAATGACGGTGTGGTCGAAGAAGGTAAAGCTAACCTAGCCTGTTATTTAGCCTAGCCACAACAATTATTCTTGATGTTGAACATTTTCCACACAGCGCTATTTAGTCCCAAGCCAAACAATATTTGAACTATGGGTAACAAATAACTTATATAATATTTTATGGAAGTACATACCTATATTTAGAATACCCAGACACAGACCAAACATATTTGTTCGTCACATGTTTGTTCTGGGTTCTCTAACCCACATTATTTAGCTCTCGACGCAAAGTTAGGTAATTCAAACTGACTTTTACGGCAGTTATAATAATGAACTAAAACTATTCCAATATTATAGATTAACAAAGACTGTAGCCGTGCTACGTCTTTTGCCTTAAAAATGTCAGTAAAAACAATAAGTAAACACTATTGAGAGTATCACTTTATATTTCTGCTTGCAAGTATGGGCATGGTCGCTGTGGTTACTACTATGATACTTACCTACTTTGATAAACAGAAAGCTGATCTTATAGGACGGAAGAAGTAGAGAGAGATGTGACCAGAATGTTGGCAACATTGCTACGGTAGATGGCAATGCTAAGTATTTAAGATAACCCTCACCGTACTTTAAAATCTTCGAAATGTTTAGCCAGTTTTTAGCAAATTCCTAATTAATTAGATCTTAATTTGGAAAAAGTTGACACAAACAGGTATTTATTCGCAATCCAAAATAAAGCTACTCAATGTTGTTAAACGCCAATGACATTAATAAACTTTAATATACCTAACACTCTCTCATTTTCACCAGTTCTACAATTCTACACTTCAAAATAAAAAACTAAATAAGAATTCCTACTTGTTACATATTACTGGCTGCAATCAAAAAGACTCTTGGTGGTCAAACCACGCCTAGGAAACATGATGCTAATCTAAGAATACTAATTCTATATTTGTACGATAAGGTAGAAACTGGGAAGTTAAAACTATCTGTTCCTAGCCGGATAGTCAAAAAAATTAAATGGTGAACTAGAAGATAAATAAAATAAATAAATAAAAGTCATAGGACATTACACACAGCGACATCTGCCCCCAAACTAAGCATAGCTTGTGCTATGGAAGATAGATGACGGATAGAGTACTTTTTAATATAATTAAAAATTGTTGGATAATTCCAACTTTAACCGGGAATCTCCAAGCTTCTTTATACATTCCCCAGTAAAGAAATTTATGTATTTTTTTAACGAAATTAGTGAGTCTAGTCTAAGCTCTAGCCTTGTAGCCAGGCGATGTAACTGAAAAATAAGAAATGTTTTCGAGCTTGAAAAATAAAAAAATAAATGACTAGACAGTTAGAAACAAAACAAAAAAGCTAACCAGATTTAAAGTTAGATTAGTTAGGAGTAAAATTTCTGGAAGCTTTGTAGAAAAATGTTTATTTAAAATTGTAAACACAACATACAAGTCTATAAATTTCCCCGCAAATAAATCAATCGCTTATTTTTAATATATGTATAATATATAATCTTCAGTAGTGAAAAAATCTTGATAGAAATATAAAATCGAATGAAACCTGTTTTAATCGTCACGCTTCGTTAAAAATGTATTGAAAATTGATTACCTTTACAGAAAGTTAATCGGTTATCGATACAACTGTTCATTAGTAAATGGTAATGGATTTTAACCAGACTATTCAAAAGGAATGTTTAATTTATACAATCAAAATAGACATTGTTTCCCCAATAATTCGCACGATTTTCGTTTAACATCATAAATGGTCAAATGTAAACCTATTTATGAATTTATAAAATTAAAATAAGTATTCCCGCATAAGTAAAACAAAAATGTGTCAAAATCACGTCAGTTTTCGTATTAAATAAAAATAAAGCTTGTATTGTAACTTGTATTAGGTCTCTACGCTAGCGCGTACGTTGGTTAACAGCTATTTTGATAGATAGATAGAAACTCTTTATTGTGCACATCAATAACAGAAAAAAGTACAGAGATCAAAAGAATCTTATGAGCTACAAGTGATGGCCTTATCGCTAAGAGCAATCTCTTCCAGGCAACCAAGAATAGAAAAGACGATACATAGTAAAAACAGACGGGAGATGTTGTAACACTAATAAGTTAAAAAATAATACATATACATATAGTAAGTATGTACAAATAATAATTATGTATTTAAATAAAACGAGATATATATATATATATATATAAAGATAAAACAAAAGTACAATAAAAACCAACATCAGCAAGCGACGTATATAAACATGTCTAAACCGACTAACAACAATGTCAACTCAGGGGTCATGTACAGGAGAAAACAAAGCTTGAGACAAAAATATGCATACTATAAAAAGTACAGATGATGTAAATGTACTAAGTACTAGATAGCGCGGTTTGAACACTCATTTTATTTAGCCCAACTGCAGAGCAGTTTATACTTTTTTTAGTAGTACCCTATAAAAATATTAATTAGGGATTATGTAATGACACAATACAGGGTAGCGAACTCGGCGTACGTGGCGCTTCATCAAATGATCAGCCCCAATACGTGTCTACGCATTTCAACGTATGTGTTTTATCTCACCTTGAATTTTTTGTAAAGCCAGTAATCAAAACCGACAACATGAAAATGATTGATTTAGATTCACAAAAAAACATCACGAAAGTTAAACAATTGACTAGCCGTTTTACATGTACTCCTATGTTTTGTAGTTTTCATCTAAATACATAGAATTTGTTGGTACATACGGTAATACTTCGTGCAATCCGTTCATAAATTTGTAAACACGCGTACCTCATAAATGCCTAAGCGTGACACGAGGCAGGTATTGCCAAACACATGCTCAAATGTGTATTCAAATAAATACACTCCAGTGTTTGTTTACGCGAATAAACAAATAAATACACTCACTTGTGTTTCTAAAATAAATTCACATAGGTACACAAGTATTACAATAATTTTATGAGTAAACAGTGTAAAAAAAGTATTTTTAAATGTGGAATACATTGTACCACCGGTTCTATCTAGACTGTATGTTTTTTCCCCCTTCGGCTATGGCACGTTCGTGCATTGTGCCAATTCTCATGTACTTGGAATTTACATTTTATTTATTTTATTTTATTGGCATGTTACATGAGAATAGTAATTTCAAAGCATACGTAAGTATTTAGTGTCACAAAACTACACGAATTTTGTCAGTCTATTTTTTTTTAATTCAGTAAATATCTAGCCCGCACGCACAGGAAATATACATTTCTGTCTAAAAGCGGCAAAACAATGGAACGATGTTGGTAATTAATCATATTGTATCACATGATAATATATTGAAACATGTAATTTGTAGTTCTTTTAAACTCCACGGACTATTTCACTTGATTTTATTACGAGATACATGAAAATATGTGATATTTCATTCTACCAGAATGCAAAAGGCGATTCCAAAAATAAAGAAACAAAAATGTTTGAAATTAGATACCGGCGATACGTTTGCTATTTCGCTTCACGGTACACTGCATGGGCTGTGATTGGCACTGAAACTAAAATTCGAAACAGGAAATACATTTAAAAGTGTAAGATTAATAAACAAAGTTTATATTTATTCATAAAAAGTAAAGAGATGAACGACGCTCCCTCTCGATAGTAAAATATATCGCTGCTGTACTTAAAATTTCGAGTCTAAACAAATTAAAGCGAAACAAAGCCCAGGACGGCATTGCTTTGGCTCTCATTACTTTGAAACATTAATGATTTGTGTACATAAGTACCCTGTAATCACGAAGATCTCAATTTTATAAGTTTTTTTTTAATGTAAAATAATAATAAAGTAATAGTAAAGTAATGAGACGAACGATACGCTCTCCTGATGGTAAGAGATAACGTATAACGCAGAACTTTGAATAGCAAAACAAAGTCCGGGGCATCGCTGCTTTGACGCTCAGTATTTTGAGACTTTCGATGATTAGTCTCAACAGCCCAGTAATTTCGCTAGCTGCAGTACCCTTCAAACCGGAACACAGTAATGTTTACACACTACTGCTTGGCGGCAGAATATCTGGTACTGCGGTGGTACCTTCTAAGGAAATCTACCACCTATTAAAAAGTTAAAAATAGGGCCGTAAAATGTCAAAATCATTTTGATTGTCGATTAAGTCCTTGCTGTATTTTCACTATTGGTTGTAACAATATGTCATTTACGTTCTAGACAATAACTAACTAGAATACTATACAGCTACTTACTAGTGTAAGCTTGGCTCCAAGACAGAGGAACTTTTTTTTTTATGGTTGACAGGCTAGTTGTTTGACCACAGCTCACCTGATGTTAAGTAAAGGTGTGGTCGAAGATGGTAAAGCACACCTAGCCTGGAATGGAACTGGCTCTCAAGTGAGGCTGCCGGAACACACCGTTAGATGCTTGGCGGCAGATTTTCAACTTGAGGGTGGTAGCTAGCCAGCCGAGTACTAGAAAGTACCCTACCACCATGCTATGGTTTCCTCACGATGTTTTCCTTCACCGGCAGCTCAAGCTCATTGTTGGGGTTTGAACCCACACCCTTCGGCATGCGAACCTACCGCGCTAACCACTGAGCTATCATCGCTACAGAACTTCATCGAAGCATCTTTAATTGTTACAACTTCATGCCGTTTCGTATTGAATTAGTGAACAACTATTACTTGTACTGTAATGTACAAAGTACTGTAAAATAAGATAATGTGAAAGTTGTGTCTGTTTGTTTGTGTATGTTATTTGTTATTATTTAATACACGTTGTAAATAGCTTTGGTTAAAATTTTAAATGCAGCCCCTAGCGTATACCTTTGATTCACACAAAGATTGGGTACTTTTTACAAAGAAAACAACGGAGGAACCTTGTAAACAAATAACGAGGTAAATGAATTTACATTTTTTATAATTATATTTTATGGAGCATTACTCGATACCTATTTAAATCTTATAATTTGGAATTTAAACGGTGCTCGATTTTAAAAAGCCGTTGAAATTTTGAATATACATTTTCTTTGAAAACGAATATCTTATTATTTTATAATATTATACTAGCTGCGCCCCACGGTGTTACCCGCCACATATTTTTTAAGTTAAGAGTTTATGATTTAAGATAATTGTTTTTAGGGGGTTTTTTAGTTCAAGGTAAATTTAAATAACTTGACAGCAATTTTAAAAACTTATCAGAATCTTTACTTAGTATTTAAAACTATAATTTTACATTTCACGGTGGCTTCTGGATTTCCGTTGCTCATTTCACTGTTTGTTTGCCTTCACAGTAAAAGTGCCACTATAGAACGAGGTTTTGTAAAATTATTTGAGGAGTATTCAAATTAACTGTTTCGAGACATGACGCTACTTCCTCACCTGATTTCACCATACCACCCTATATAGCTATATATCACGTTTCATCGATATATACATATACATATATATCGGGCGCAAGCAATAACTCGGCAGCGCGGTAATTTCAGGTAGGCTGGTTACATAACTTGATATCTCGTAAACAGATTAATGCCTCCCTCACCCGGCTTGACTTAATGCTCTAATGAAAATAGCAATCCCCTCTTCCCTTAACTTATGAGCGTAGTCAGGATATCAAATTGGGGGAATGCTTGATAGCAGTTGTACAGGGTCACTTTTAATTAAACAAACACTAAACTTTATAGATTATTTTTTATTTAATTAGCATGTATAAAATGATTACAAAAGGTGAGTTAGCTTTTCAACTAAATAAAAGGTATCATCTCACTTTACATCGATATCTAGCTACAAACGCTTATTCCGCTATAAAAATTAGTATTCATTCAGCCTATAAGCTATCTACATTTCAAATTTCATTCAAATCCGTGAAGAGGTAACAACAATTATAGCTAACTAACTCGCCTCGCGGTGTTAGTCGCAACATTTTTCAATAGGAATACAGGGATATAAAGTAGCCTATGTCACCCGGGGATAGCGTAGCTTCCCAACCTTGAAAGAATTTTTGAAAACCGTCCAGTAGTTGTGGAGCCTATTCATTACAAACAAACAATGAAATCATTCCTCTTTATAATAGTACTAGCAGCTCGCCCCGGCTTCGCACGGGGAAGCAAAACTCGATTAACAATATAAATTTATCGATCCAGTAGTTTCGGAGCCTATTCAATACAAACAAACAAAAAATGAAATCTTTCCTATTTATAAGATGTAGATGACAACTGTAATAGTTAGACATATGATATTGCGGACTTATATGTATCTGTCAATTTGCTCTATAAAACGTCACTTTATTCTAGTGTCAATAGTTTCCGTTTTTTTTTTCTTTGGTTTTGGCGTCGCGTTTTAGCATTTGCCAGTGTCAAGTATTTATAAATTTTCATATTTCAAAAGATTTCAAAAGATGTTAAATAATTGTCCTCGTAGCTAAAGTTATAGTCGAAGTCCAGTCTAGGTCAAGCACAGTCTGTGTCAGTCAAGTCCAGTCATGCTTTAGTAAAGGTGACTTTACTATAAAGCTTCCATGGAGTTTTGGAAGCAACACGAAAAGTCATGTTTCACCACATTATATCATTTTCCTACACTCACGCTTGTAATTCGGCACTTTATGAATAAAACACCACCATTTTAATGCATAAACACTCGACAAAACACTAGTTTCGTAAAAAAATACAACGGAGCGACACGACTCTTCCCGCGTTCCCGCCAAAACCATAGTTTTCGTTGCACATGCTAAGTAAGGATTTAAAAAAAAAAACACAGCTTTGGTTACATTATTGAATTTCTCATACGGATCCCAAATTGTTTTTTTTTAAATAAAATGACTATGCCCATCACGGATAATGTAGCATTCTAATAATGAAAGAATGAAGAGAAAATTATTAAGATCGGTCCAGTAGTTTTGGAGCCTATTCAATACAAACAATCAAATCTTTCCTCTTTATAATAGTATAGATAGATGGATAGATGTAGATATAGATAGATAGACTAGCCGGTAGCACAAACGAATACGCCCACTATGCTAAGTAGATCATTTTTTCACCTAATTCCGCTCCTGTACTAGTTACGCTTATTCACGAACTTGTTTATTGCTATAACAGTTTTATTACTCTGCTTGGCTACTAGATAAATATCATTATCGTCAATCTTTTGTGTCAATAGTCGTAAATAGCGCAAAGTTTATGGGACAGTATAAACAATGGGTGTTACTTCCAGGATTTTGTTTAATCGAGCAGATGTCTGCAATCAGATGGGAATTGATTAGAAAAACAAATGCGGGCAGAGCGATAAAATATGACGGAACGCCCGAAGTCGTGACAATAAACCAAGAAATTGACGAGTAAAATTTATATAACCCCTTCATAAAATACAGTAAGTGTATTTTTTTCTAACCTTACCTAACTTAGAGGTAGATAGACTCCTTTGAAAAGATTTACATCAAACAAGTCGTGCCTCACGACTTCATTTGCTTTTTTTGGGGTAAATTGTATTTTCAATACGTAATATTTTAACTGCTCTGTTTCTTAAGCTGTACCTAGCGTGGGTTCGATCTTGCGCTCTTGCCGCTGACTTCAAACGGTAAAAGGACATGTGTGTAGACTACCAACCAGCACTTGGCCAGCGTGGTGGACGGTCTTACCTACCATTCTCACTATAAAAAGGGGCAGCGACCACTAGTGGGCCAGTTTATAACAACAGGACTAATTCGAAACAAAAGCAACAGCAAATAATCATATGTTTTATAAAATTATTTGTTTATTTTTATAATGTTATGTAGAGTGTGGATGTTTGTGTACAAATTGTTTTAAATAGCATTTTTAGGCAACTGAACGAATAGAAGCATTAGAAAAGAACTTCGAGCATGTTCTATCCATAAACTAATGTTAGCCAATACAACTGTTTCATTTACTATTTTCAATAACAAGCAAAGATTTTCACTTTTTTTTTCATTTTTTGTTGATTAAAAATTATTCTAAAACAGAATGAGCAATAGCCAAAAAAAAAAAACTGTAGCTGATTAAAAAACAAAATTGTTACCAGCCAGTGGAGCTGCACACCATACCAAAAAGGTTTATCTCGAACTAATGCGGGAGAAAAGCGTTCACGGGCGCGTATTCCACAATGGTTTCAAAGGGATGGCTGGTAAAGTGCGCATGTACGGGCGCGTCGCACCACGGCGGAGGCCGGAGGAGACCACTCCAGTCCGCGAGCGGGATCCGAGTGCGTCGCGTCGCAACCCGCAGTTTCCCGCCAACGCAAACCCGCTAATGTAAACACGACAGATCGAATCAATTTTTAATTGTGCAACGCTGCGGCGAGTGACTACCAGTGATAAAAAAGTTTTACTGAAAAAGTTTGCGTACGCTACCGAGTAAAACGACCATTGTAAGCTAATTTTATTGTAAAACTAATTAAGTAACTTTTAATGTGTAAAAACATTATTGAAGGACTGATTTTACTTCTTTTTTTTAGGCAAAATATATTAATATTAAAAATATAGTAAGCCAAAATACTTCACGAAGGCATACAGACAGAGAATAAAATTGCTTTTAATGCGTATTGCGAACATTAATCACGGGCTTTATCACGCGACCTCACTTTTTATTGCTCAGGTCTTATTTTAACGTTTCTTTCTTTTCTGTATAACAATCACACGTACTTAGGTATAATTTATATTTATTTGAATTTAGAAATTTGTGTTTAGTTTTATCCTACTAGTTCATTAAAATCTTCAATTTTCTATTTGCTTAACAAGGTTTGGATTCAGTATTTCCATACAACAACGTAACAATGGCAGTTTTTCGGAAACAATCCCCATCCCCCATCGGTAGCGATAGTACAATTATTTTTTTGTATAATATAATGTTTTTTTATGTAGAAGTAATGAGATGATGGAGACGCTCTCTTGATGGTAAGAGATAACGCCTGTCCATGACCAATGCAGCGATACACAGAACTTTGAGAAGCAAAACAAAGTCCGGGGCATCGCTGCTTCGTCGCTCATTACTTTGAGTTTTTCGATGGTTAGTCTCAACAGCCCATTAATTTCGCTAGCTGCAGCCCTTCAAACAGGAACACAGTAATGTTTACACACTACTGCTTGGTGGCCGGATACCGGGTACTGCGGTGGTACCTATCTAAACGACGTCCGCCTAACATACCACCGAGAAATATAGTAGGTTTATATTTTTACTTATACAACGTTTTTTAATACAGATTTCTAGTAAGGTTGACGAAGATAGTAAGTGATTTAATCTTAATTTAACAACGAAATTGGGTAAATTGGGTAAACCCTTTGTAGTAGTACCCCAGGAATATCTGCAACTGCATCTGCAGTGGGTACTAAAACGCAGTAGACTTCTGTGGCCGGCATAAGTTACACAAGTAGGTACAAGAGTAAGAACATCGAAACTAATATATAGAAATACAGAGATGGAGATACTTTTTACAAACCAGAAACTGTAATACGCATACAAATAAGAACTTCTGAGTTAGTGTCACAAGTAGAGGCAGTATCATTAAAAGGTAATAGCTGGGAAATTTTGAAATGGAAATCATTTACAAACTAACGTAGATAATGATATGAGATTCTATATGCACCACTAGTTTCATTTGTTTTTATATATTTACTAGCTGCGCCCCGCGGTGTTACCCGCTACATGTTCCGAGATTAAAAGTAGCCTATGTTCTAATCTAGGGTCTCAGCTACTTCCATACCAAATTTCATCCAAATCCTTTCAGTAGTTTTTGCGTGAAAGAGTAACAAACATCCATCCATCCAAATTTTCACATTTATAATATTAGTGGATTTGAGACAAAACTGAACAAGACTTATTTTAAAACTTACAATATTTTTTTTAAATTTATTTATTAAGTTAGGTACAGTGACAGAGAAGAATAAACACTGTAATAATAAGGCAGAACGATAATTTAATTATAGTCCATCACTGTCATTACGTCGTTAGGCTAATGATGGGGTTTAGATGAAAGAAGGATACAGAAAAGTCCACTTAAAGTGTCAATTAAATTACGTAACTACACTTAATTTCTTTAAAAAAACTACTACAAACATGACAATGTATTGTGACTATTTTAATTTTATCGGATAGAATGAGAAAAAAGACAAGTAACAGTTACATAATTTTAATTAATAGTTAAAGTCAAAAACTCTTAAAGTCAGCCACATATTTGTGATACATTGCGGATATCAATAGGCTACCTACTGCAAATTATTCTATTCATTGTTCGCAGTCCATTGCTTTTATTGTTGCAATCATATTGACAATGGGGTGGTACAAGCAAGTTACGTACAACGAACAAGGAATAGAGCTATCAAAAATTGCCGGTGAGAAATGTGACAGTAACGTAACAGCTCTACCCCGCAAAAGCGATGCAACACCAGCAGATGTTGCTAAACCAAATAAAAATAAATTTGATATGTCTATGTTTATGTAAACAAAATTGTCACGTTCACGGCTTGGTGCACGAGGCCGTAGGCAGTGGCCCACGTCGCCCATGCCTTACGCCGCCTCTGTACTAATGTATATGCTGTGGTAGAACGTGGTTGCTCAAGTTGTCACCCACAGTCTGGAACGCAAGTGTGTTTTGTGCAAAGATGTGGTTTTAGCTACAACCTATTCTATAATTGGGAGTACTAATGATGAGGTCTAACGTTCTACTCATATTCGACATTCGTGTTCTAGTTATTCAAAACTCAAACTTGTGGTTCGAGCAGTACGGTGACATGATCGGAAGGCGACATGAATAAATGTCTTGTTATATTATTATGTACTGCTTCCGTATAGTTATTTGACGCAAAGGGAAACTTCAACTACTGCATTGTGCTGTATATAATAAGTATGTATTTACAAAAAAGTATTTAAGTATTCTGTCAGTTGCTGGTTCCCATAGTACAAGTTTTGCTTAGTTAGGGGCTAGATGGCGCTGTGTTAAGTGTCCTCCAAAATTTATTTATTATTTAACTATGTTCTTATCACTTTCATGTAATTATCAATGTAATTGATAAGTGTGTTGCAATTTAATATTTGCATAGAAAACATCATAAAAATGGAATTAGCGGTTAGTTGTCATTACAAATCTACACGGTCGTATTCACAAATAGTACGAGAACGAAAAGTTTATTTTTTTAACCGATTTCAAAAAGAAGGAAGTTCTATGTTCGCCTTTATGTTTTATTTTATTTATGTTCGATTTTTCCGTCGACTGTGGACCGATTTAATTTTATTTGTTGGGGTTTACTTTTGATGTGGACCCAGTTAGGTTCTAATTAGGGGTTCCCATAGATATCGGGAAAACTTCATAAATTTTTGTATTTTTTAACTATCTCAAATGAAGTCAATCATTTATATAGGTGTTTAAGTTTATGAGTAATAATCTTACTCGTCGTCGAATTTGATACAAATTGCATTGCTATTAACTGGTCATCATGAAAAGTAGGCCACCTAAACTTACTTTTGACTCCAAATCATGAGGCTGATGACGATGATGATGATGATGAAGTAGCAAGTAAAACAAACACAGTAAGATGACACAAATACATGACTGAGGCTTGATTTCATTCAGTGCCATTATTTTTTTGTGCATGTACCAACACAGCCGTATTATCTTGTCGGATGCTAGTGGTGATGTCACGTCCGATTTCAGAACCGTTTCCGGACGCGATACCGCGAAATTGTTTCCGTGAAGTTGACGGGTCACGTTCTAGTGCCAGCATCATCTTTGTGGGTACTCAGATGGTCCCTTATAACGGTATTTGACGCAAATATACACGTACAGTTCGTCATAAATTGGTTTGACAAGTAAATTTGACTTTTTTAATCGGCTAACGCCAATTAGTATATTTTCAGTATGTATAGATATGTGTACGAAAAGCAGCTTTAAAAATTTGTATATATCAATTTCATATTGAACATGTAGATAAAAAAATGTTAATAATTCAATCTACTAGATATCCCACTAATATTATAAATGTTAAAGTTTGGATGGACGGATGTTTGTTACTCTTTCACGCAAAAAATCTACTGAAGGGATTTGGATTTAATTTTGTATGGAGGTAGCTAAGACCCTGGATTAACACGTAGGCTACTTTTTATCCCGAAAACATGCAGCGGGTAACACCGCGGGGCGCAGCTAGTTTTGAATAATTCAAAATATTTGCATTCGGATTCGGATCTGCTGTTTTTGCAAATCATCCTACTGCTTGGGTCTTTTCTCATTGAGGAAGAGATAAACCATAGTCTACCACACTGATCAGGTGCCGGTCGTCAGACTTCACAGCTCTTCGCGAACATTAAAAAATTTCAGACGTGGTTGATTGCTCGACTGTTTAAAAAAAACAAAATACTTAGTTAAAAGATGTAACAACTGGTCGCCTTATCGCTAAAAGCGATCTCATCCAGGCATTAGCATAACTTAGGCCTTAGTTTGGCAGCATGTACTTACATCACGATATTTTCTTTCACCGTTTAAAGCTAGCAAATTTTTTTTTATGTCAATAGAATTCTTTATGAACAAAATCACAGAAAATTTATTGAACAGCTCAAAAACAAAAGCTCGTCTATTTGTTTATTACCTACATTTAATAATTCCGGGCGAAAGTCGTTCATGGTCCGAAAGGTCAACTGTTGACTTTTGATAGTTAACAATATCTAGGATTCTGTTGTTTCCCACAATTATTTAAAAGGTGTCTAGGTATGTGTAGTTCAAAGTTCAACTGGCACTTAACAACTACGCTCCTACAAGGTTCAAATGTATGATGAACTCTTACCTTTCTCATTTGTAGTTATTTCACTTTAATAGAAATAGAACATAATCAAAAATTTAGGTATAAAGACGCCAATGACTATGAAAGCTGACGTGGTTTTGACATATTTGTCTACATGGGATTTCTCACGTTTGATTAAGTCGGATATACATACTATAGTTTTGGCTGCATGCGAAGGCATAGAGCGATGGAGCATCATATTCAAAGAGCTATAGCTATCTCTTAATATTTTGCGGATTACACCCTCCGTCTCTGTTAAAGTTAAAACCAGTACTGATCTCTAGGGCCTCTCCTTGTTTTTCCAAGACACATAAACCACACATATGCTCACGAAAGTAAGCTAAAGCGAAAGTATGCTAGCATTTGAGCATTTTACTGGTGGTAGATTTCCTTTGCAGGAGGTCGTCTAGGTAGGTACCACCGCAGTACCAAATATTCTGCCGCCAAGCAGTAGTGTGCAAACATTACTGTGTTCCGGTTTGAAGGGTACTGCAGCTAGCGAAATTACTGGGCTGTTGAGACTAACCATCTAGTCTCAAAGTAATGAGCGCCAAAGCAGCGATGCCCTGGACGTTGTTTTGTTACTCAAAGTTCTGTGTATCGCTGCAATGGACAGGCATTATCTCTCAACATCAGGAGAGCGCCTCGATCGTCTCATTAGTTTTACATTTAAAAAAAAAAATCCTGGACACAAAATTCATCTCAATTTTTTTTGCACAGAATTATAGAAAGAATTCATTTATTTTGTCAGTATTGATTACCTCCAAACGCTATAAAATTAGAATTCATTAAAGTACTAATATTACTAGTACATAAGTGAAATCAGTACAGAAATATTTTGGGAAAACTTTGCTGACTGATTATGTAAAAATATAATACAAATCTTAAAAAAATTTATAGTTTTTTCTTTTAAATCAATTTATCCGCCTTTTACTATCGAGATAAAAGACAGGAAAAACATAGCCATGGGGCTATTTAAGCGAGTTAGTGACAAACTAGAGTATACTGCTGTAAGTTAACTTTTGGGCTGCCTCCTTACCTGTTACGATAAATTGTTTTAACGTACACTAAAGCATTAAACCATTCTCATGTTATGGTGGCACAGTTATTTTCCAACCTTATTTAGCAAGACACGTTCCTGTTTAGCGGAGCAAAAATGTGGCATTTGCGTCGACGTCATAATTCGTACACTATATTTTGTAATCGTTCTTGAATAAATAAATAGGTAATTGTCGTTTTTTAATTTGTTCGTAATTCCAGATTAAGTGTGACCATCTTCAATCACACCGTCACTTAAACAACAGGGAGCTGTCTGTCTGTCAACCATAAGAAATATTCCTTGCGTTCATTTGTTGAAAAACATATTATTTTTTAATGTACCTATGTAATTAAAACTATTGTGTCACTTTAAAAACGAGACAACAATGCTATTAAATAAACTATTGTGCGTGACCTATAATAGTTTAATTGTATAATATTGCCTAAAATTATAGGCACTACAAAAAAATACGAAAGTACGTTTTTGTTGTGTATTACTTTAAAAGTTATGTTAAGAAAATATATCGTACCTAATCGTAATTTGAGAACTAGAAATTTTATATTTTTATAACCCTTAGAAATTTTATCTTTTTTTTGTGCAGTTAAATGATAACATTTTGCTATAAATACAATATATACTATCTACACAGCCGTATACCTACTAAATTTTAGTAGGTATACGGCTAAACACTAGTAACGTCTACAAGAATGGAACGTTCAAAATTAGTCACTGTCTACTCTTAAATAGAGGTAACTTACAGAAACTAATAACGAGCCTTGCAAAATAATTGTTATAGTAGGTACCTACAACGTTACAGTTAGAAAGTTCCTCGGCTAAAATAATTTCGGAGTAATAACATTGGTCTTGGAAACTGTTTGTGTAATATCTTTTAAAGCGTAAAATAACAATTTTATACACGTAGGCACGATTCTTAAACTCTCTTTTATATTATATCTAAACAAATATTAAATTGTTGAAAATAAGACAACAACATTTTGCTACCTGTTTTCATTTTCAGGAAAGTTGAGGATGTTTATTTATTTATTTACATAATTTCACAGCAGAAACCATCCTTACTAACTTTCCCTAATGCGATGGTGCTAGTCAACATACATTTATTATAAAAATTAAAAATGTCACAAAATTATAAATAAAAATGTCATAAAATTAAATTCGTAAGTCAAACAATAAAATTCATAAATTAAAACCTTAAATTATTATGTCAAATTATAGCATGCGTCATAATTAACCGCCATTCTAAATGTGTATCAACATATTATAAGTTAATCTGTCGCCAAGCACGTACCTAACGGTGCATTCCGGCAGCCTCACTTGAGAGCCAGTTTCATTCCACGTTTCATACGCTTTACTATCTTCGACCACACAGTCACTTAACATCAGGTTGTTGCTTGAAAAAAGAACTAAAATCATGTTTGACGTGTATTTCAATATAGCGAAACGAATACCGAAACTTAACTGATTTAAATAATTGTCATATTTGTAAAGTTGTTAGAATCACAGAAAACCAAACCAATAAGCCATTTTATACCTACAAGGTATCTTATCGATAATGCCGGTAGTAAATTCATAACTATGATACCAATGATTGTATACCAATTTATAGGTATACAAATATATAGTTCATCATTATCATAGGATGCCCACTGCTGGGCATAAACCTCCCCCATTGATTTCTATAAAGACCGGTTGGAAGCAGCTCGCATTCAGCGCGTTCCTGCGGTCTTTATTAGGTCGTCTGTTTACCTTGTGGGTGGACGTCCTACGCTGCGCTTGCCGGCTCGTGGTCCCATCGGCCATCAGTTCTGCGTGCTATGTGTCCTGCCCATTGCCACTTCAACTTGCTGATTCTCTGGGCTATGTCGGTTACTTTAGTTCGTCTACGGATCTCCTCATATCTGATTCGATCTCGTAGGGAAACTCCGAACATAGCCCACTCCATAGCTCGTTGAGCTACTTTGAGCTTACCAAGAAGGCACATAGTTAGATACCACGTAACAATAGATAAAATTCATTATTTCTTAATGAATCAATTTTAACTTTTACACGAAATTTAAAAACTGTAAATACAACCGTGTAAATACAGTCGCTGTGTTTCTTGTACAAGAAAAAGATCGATGGAGCCATTTTTCCTCGGTGCGATATTTTATTTTGGTCAGCTTCCCTGTTTTACCTTTTGATCTTTAACTTGCTCTTTCATTTAAATACCAGTAAAAATAATCTCTCATGACCTTTCTGTCGTGACCAGATGTTAGATTACTCGATTCTTTAATTAAATATATTTTTTAATAAGTGCTACGATCGATTGTTTTAATAGACGATTGGTTTCAAATATACATATAATATCTACACAGAATATGTAATACTAGCGGACGCCTCGCGGTTTCACCCGCGTCGTTTTCATTCCCGTGGGAATACAGGGATAAAAAGTAGTCTATGTCACCCCGGGATAGCGTAGCTTCCCGACGGTGAAAGAATTTTTGAAATCGGTCCAGTAGTTTCGGAGCCTATTCAATACAAACAAACAAACAATCAAATCTTTCCTCTTTATAATAGTATGGCTAGATATAGATATAATATACAGAATCGACAAATAAAAAAGATATCATAGGGTAGAGAGCTTATGCCCGCGACTTCGTCCCTGTTAACATTCGAATTAGGTTCAGAGAGAAATTATTTTTAATCCCAAAGGGGCCTAATAAAAAGTATCTTATTTGTTAACACAAATAATACACTACATGCGTGCCAATTTTAATCAAGTTTTGTGTGATTGAGTAACAAACATCCCAACATACAAACTTTCACATTTATGGTATTATAGGATAAACCTATGTATTTATAAAGAAAAGTATATAAGTATTTTATCATCTATCTGGCTCCCATAGTACAAGCTTTACTTAGTTTGGGGGTAGATGGCGCTGTATATAAAGTCCTACGATATTTATTTAAAACAAAAAAAGGTATTGATGGAATTAACTTTCTCACGTTAGTCCATCAATACCCGTATTGCTGGCCGTTGCTAGATAGAAAAAAAAATGATCGGCTCATTAAAAATATGCTTGACAAAATTTTTTAGTATCATTACTCTAGTATCTTCGAGTAGACGCCGGGGTCAACACAATGGCCCCAAATTCCGTGCAGTAATAGGACTTGCGATCCAGGTTTTTTTTTAATGTAAAAAGTAATGAGACGAACGAGACGCTCTCCTGATGGTAAGAGATAACGCCTGTCCATGACAATTGCAGCGATACACAGAACTCGAGTAACAAAACAAAGTCCAGGGCATCACTGCTTTGGCGCTCATTACTTTGAGACGTTCGATGGCTAGTCTCAACAGTCCAGTAATTTCGCTAGCTACCGTACCCTTCAAACCGTAATGTTTACACACTACTGCTTAGCGGCAGAATAACTGGTACTGCGGTGGTATCTACCTAGACGACCTCCTGCTAGGAGATCACCAAGTAAAGTGTAGGTATAAGGAGACCCTTTAGATATTGAGATACCCGCTAGACATTGGAATCTGCTGCCCGAGTGGGTGTTCCCCAATGAATATAATCTGGGTACCTTCAAGTCGCGAGTGAATCGGTTTCTTCTAGGCGAGCGTGCTCCACCGTAGACCGCATCTTCGCTTAACAACAGGCGGGATGGCGGTCAAACGCAAGCCTATCTACTATAAAAAAAAAAAAAAGATATGCTTACACTACCCGTGTTCCTACCTACCTAACCAAATTTAATATGATCCTACCAACGCTGCTTTAGATACTCTTCCAGCAATTAATTAACCACGAAACCATGTTTAGATGATGAAACCATCTAAGTGTAATTGTAATTTTTGTTTTGTAACAAGTGACTTGCCTATAACATGTGACATTATTGTTATTTATGGTCAATGAATATTACTGATTACTGATTATCATTTTATCGATTTAGATGTATTGTGTGGTCTTTAGGAATATTTGTACAAATTGTACAACTAAAAATTTAGATAGACAGGTATATGGAATTGGGTTAATTATATTGTTTCCTTATTTATGCATAGTAGTATTTCGTATTTACTTATGAGTGTGAACATACAATTGTTTTTAAAGTCCAACCATGTTATCGCGTTTTTGATAGTAATGTATTTGATGACAATAAAGTTCTTTAAACCTAAACCTATCCCAGAAGCAATCCGTTGGCAAGTTGTATTGTTTTGGCATGTTTTATTATTTTGACATTTTGAATGTTATTTTTACCCAACGATGGAACGGAGACGGTATGTGCGTTTGGGATGAGAGGATGCTTGTTTGTGCAAATCCATGTTGCCATTTTTCTCCAAAACTACTAGTTGGACACGTATTGAAATTTGACTTGTGACATTGGTGTTATCAACACCATACTATATGAGAAAAATATGTGTTTTTTTTAAATCAAATAATTTAAATATTCAAACTATACTACTACAAAATGAACACGCCGTCGAGATCGCTGCCGAGCGGTAGGGTTCCCAGTACGCTGGCGGCATTGCCCCGCTGTATTTATTTATTTATTTATTTATTAAGGTACGCCAACAGCACACATATTGGTAAATTTACAAAAACACATTGCGTAAAGTTATGTTCCGATACATGCGCCAGTTATAGGCATACACAGCTTGATTAACATATTGCTTGTTTATGGAAATAAACCTACTCTTAAAGAGATTCTACACATTTTTTTTTTAAACTATATAAGAAGATTCTAAACTTTTTTTTTTTAATACTATGACTAAACACAAACTAAGTGTAGTAAATATAGGAACAAGAAATCCCGGTATCTATATCCTCAGCACATTTTTTTTATTTACTTGCGCCTCTGAAACTACCTTCTTAAATTGTCCTAAGGAGCCAGAGAAAACATCCACACTGTCACTGATACTATTTATATTATAAGTCGAACACATGCGCACCATTGGTGAATTCAAGCCGAGGTTAGTTCGGCACAATAGAAGACTACCTACTGTATTGCTAAGCTTAGCTTTTGACGTAGGTAGGCGCCAGCTCTGAGATTCCCCGAAGCGAGGACCAGCCGCATCGAAATGTCCTTAATAATTTTTTTGTGTCGGACGACCACGGACCCATTGTTTCCACAGCCAGCCTAACAAACTCATAATGCATACTCAGCATAGAATACTTAATATTCAAATAAATAATTATTTAAACAAAAAATTGCTATATTGTATTGTAAAAAATCTTTCAAATAAACCAGCATTTTATTTTATGATAATTTTCTTTTTGTTTCAGTGCACTAGGAGAATCAACTTTGCAAAAAGTTTATTATGAACGTTGGATACAAGTGAATTGAACTATGAAAAGTGCTCGTATGTGTAGTGACAATACTGTAAGGTGAACAGTGAATGCATGATGTGAAGATATTTTTTTAAAATGTGGGCGGCTGAGCTGAGCTGCATATTTATTTTGTTCGGTAAGTCCACGCCGTAGAGTTATTATACTACAGAGGATCAAGTAGAATTGAACAGTTTAATCAACTAGGATAGTCCATGTCTGTGTTCGACGTTCATGTCCGTGTGTGAATTGTTGCACACAGTCGTAAATATAGCCTCTCTATAACATAGTCTGTGGTTCACTAATATATATAAAAAAATACATTATTTCTTTCTAAGTATGTTATTGTATTGTGTTGTTATTGTATTGTTTATACATATATATTTTATTACTGAGCTGTTGAGACTAACTATCGAAAGTCTCAAAGTAATGAGCGCCAAAGCAGCGATGCCTGGACTTTGTTTTGTTACTCAAAGTTCTGCGTATCACTGCAATGGTCATGGACAGGTGTTATCTCTTACCATCAGAAGAGCGTCTCGGTCGTCTCATTACATTTTACATAAAATAAAATAAAATTTAAGGTATGTATCGAATGTTGCTCAAGTTGGTGTTCCCTAATATATACAATCCTTCAAGAGGCAAATGAGACTCTCTCCTGATGATAAGAGAGTGACGCATGCCCATGACTATAGCAGCGATACACAGAGCTTTGAGTAGCAAACAGTAGGTCAAACAAAAAGTAGGTCTTGACAGCCCTACAATTTCGCTAGCTACCCCTTCAAACCGGAACACAGTCATGTGAACACACTAGGTACTGTTTGGCAGCAGAATATTTTGTACTGCGGTAGTACGTTAACGACCTCCTACTAAACATCTACAACCAAGTAAGAAGTCAAGTTTTCTTAAAGTAAGCTCTTAATACTGAAGTATGCTTCTTGTGTATATCATAATTATATATAGATATGTATTATACATATTAGTATACAGAATATTTTATTCAATGGTGTCATTGTTCCTATTTTTTGTTACGTGACAATGCAATTAATTATTTTTCCGTTCCATAACAACGTAACTGACTTACTTTTGCTCTGCTAAAAACGACACTATGTACTGTTACATAAATTTAGCGTTCAACTGAGGTACCAAAATATACACGCATTCACGGAGAGTCTTAAAAAACTTTTCATACGAGATTTAAGCATTTCTAACCGCTTTAACTAAATATACGTATAAGCATAACTGAAATCAAGGTGGTTCGTTTTCCATACAAATATTTTTTGTCCATTTATGGACAAATGGAGCATAATTTTACAGTGAAATCACAGCTATTTGCATTTATTAATAAGTTGAGCAGATTTGTCAAATGAAGTTTTTGGTATTTTCCGTTGTTTTTATTTGTCATTAAAGTGTTTGTAAACGGATTTGTAAATGTTAACATACATGTAAATATTTTCAATGTTGACACCTAAAAAACTGTCAAGGAAATCTTTTTCATACGCCGATCTATCGGTAAACCTGTCGGTGTGATTGACAGCAAGAATAATCTATGCATTTCGAATTCTGTCCCAAATAAAGTCATCCATAGCCAGACGGTTTTTCCGGGCATGTTATTTAGAACTGACAACAACTCTGGTGACCAAACGGCAGCAAATTTTGTCTTATAAAGTTATTGTATGCAATTTGCTGAAATAATAACATGATCGTCGTAATCATTTCGTTCAATCTGTCCGAAAGCCTTGACAATCATTATTTCAGAAATATAAAGCAAACGGTGACATTTAATGCACGGTAGCACTCAGCAAGGAATGCCACTCACAGTCACCCATCCAAAAACTAATCGGATCCTCCATTACATAAAGTTTTGTTTAAATCAAGCTTTGTTTTGTCATAATAGTTTAACGATTAAGACTTACGATTTTAAGCGATTTGTCAACAAAAATAAAAATGTTACTATAAATACTATAAAAATATTATTCTCATTTTAAAATGTGTTAAACATTTTAGAGAAAGTCAAAGAAAATTAAGCGTGATTCTAGTTCATGTAGAGTTCTCAAAGAGCGAGCCAATCACGAGCACTGAAGGTTCTTTGCCTATGAACTATATATCTGAACAGGTTTACATAAATTGGGCAGTACTACGCCAAAATGTGGTCATTTATCATTATATAGATCTTTGCAGGTCGGAGATACAGATGGATTGACGTCCAGACAGACACATAAATTAAAAGAATTGAATTAGTGATATGCAATATACAAGGTACCGGTAAAAGGGGCTATTTATGCAACCACAAACCCCTAAAAGCAATTTAAACTCCGACAATGCTTGCATATGATTCTTAATTATAATTTTACATACAAATTAACATTTCACAAATCACAATGACTTTATAAACTAAGCT
The DNA here is from genome assembly GCA_905404145.2 of Biston betularia. Classification (NCBI taxonomy): domain Eukaryota; kingdom Metazoa; phylum Arthropoda; class Insecta; order Lepidoptera; family Geometridae; genus Biston; species Biston betularia. The sequence continues at coordinate 8,270,778 of FR989877.1, forward strand.
ATAAAGCGCATTGTTCGCTTTCTGCTGAACAATAAAGTATACAGTCATGACCTAAACGCAATTTGCGTTTCAATTCAAACAAATGAAACCCTTTTATCTCGGCATCAACAAAAAAAAATCTTTCAATAGGCCGACTTCGTAATGAAATATTTGCAAATACTCCGGTTAGCTGAAAAAAGTGGGGAAATAAAAAATAAGAGGACGTGACGGGAAACAAAGCACGTTTTTATCGTTTGAAGGGATCGGACTAATGGAAGCTGGACTCGGCTGGGATCGGCTATAATCGGAACGTTTCCAAAAAACTTTCGACGCTTTTATGCGTATTTAGAGAACGAGGATCAAAAACCTTTCCGGATGGCAATGGGCAACGCTGCCTTATATTATGCCAAAAAATGCAGAAAGGGCATATTTTCCTTACAAACTAGTTCAGTTTCTTTTTCGACATTCTGGTATAAGAAATTTAAATGAAATCTTATTTTACCGGACAAATTACATCTATCCCATATTTAACAAAAAAAAAAAAGATTACATGGAACATCTTCCTTAATTAGTTTCATATTTTGTGTATGTAGTTTGTATTGTATATTTTGATATTTTGTATTTTGTAATAATTGTTATTTGTTAAATAAATGACAGTAAAATAAATAATCTCGTAAAGGCCAAAAAGGATAATCTCAGCAAGTACCTTGACTTGGCTCACGAGATAACCACCATATATTATGGAATTGACTTCATAATCACGATTCGAAACACCATCGTCACCGTAAACGGCCCTTTAGCGAAGAACTTCGACCATCACCTTAAGAGGTTTTAGTTAGACGGTTGGATCAAAGGTTCAAACGGTATAGCCAAGGCACGCATTGTCAAGAGGTGCGTCACTCTGCAGATCTGAAAGCCCTAGCTTGAGCCCTGTTCCGCTTTAAGTTTTTTATATGTACATACAATGACATATTATATTTTTTTGTAAAAATAATAAAAGTTGAAAAAAAACATCGATATCATCATTGCGAATTTGTAATATTTTTAAATGCCCTTGCAGTTTCTTTGTTTTAGTTTCACTTATTTACACTTTTAATCTTATTAGGTTTCGTAGGCTGAACATACAATTTTTAAGTCCATATACTAATACTACGCACACACGATGAGATAAACTGTATTATCAAGTTTGGATCTAAGTTAAAGTATTTCTCTTCGCTCACCAAAAATATGTAATTAAGCCTGCAAACTTTCTTCGATAGATTAGGTGCGCGGTTAACTTTAAGAACTTTTTGAGTTCTTCGTTACTTAATGGAAGATAAAACTTTATTTGAAATATTTTCTAATGGCAGTGTTCTTCTGCAGATTTATTAAACAAAATAAAATATCTGAAATTAATACTATTTTTACAATATTCAAGGTAGGTATATATTATTTAGTTTATTTCCGCCTAACATTCGTTTCAGTTACAATAGTGATGAGGGCTTAAATTTAACAATAATTTATTAATTAAAAACTTAACCTTACTTAATATCTAGAACTAATTTGACATAAACTTCAAAAATATAATTTAACAAAAATGACTATTTACAAATTTATACAAAACACTTAATCTAAAAGTCTGTCAGAGGAGGGATATGTGGCCAGATTGCTGGCAGCGTTGCCACGCTGGAAGGCAATCCTTAGCTTTTGACCAAAACAGATACTAGCATTCTGGTCAACTGAAGCCTCCTCTAAACGCTTCGCCAGGTCCCGATATAGTTCTAGAACGGCCGGCCCCCACAGACCTAAAGTTTTAACCCCAAACGGCAGAAAAAGATACATTCTATTTAGATAACTATATTTGTGCCGTTTGAGGTTTTCAGCTTTAAATGCGGCAGCACCAGCTTGTCACCAGGACCAAGACTTGCCATTTATCAGGGACTATCTGCGCCAGCGTTTTCAATGTGAATAGAAACAAGTTGACAAATAGTAAACAAATACAAACAGATAAATAAATAAATAAATAAATAATAAAAATGATAATGATAAATAATTTTCCCTTTCATAATATTTTGTTTCGTGATACATTTCTTATAATTATGGTTATTTAGGTCCATAAGCTATCATGTCATATTAGTTCCGTCGCTCTTAAAATTAGAAGAATTGAAATTCTATAAACTTTTGCATTTGTTTGTGTAAAAAAGAAAGAAAAAAAAATTGCATCTTTCTGATACCGTAAAATCGAAAGTAGTTACTTAACTTTTGTCTTTCTCTGTGTCCGTTTTGCGATCAGCCAGTTTGTCGGAACTTGATATTATACAGATAGCGTTTGAAAATGACGTAGTCTATTTACCATATTTCATCAAACGCTGGCGCGCATTCAGTTTATTCATGGATTTATGATGTCAGAGTTTTTCGATCCGTATTGTTAGTAGTTAAATATGCTGCAATTATTTTAATTTGAAAGTCCTAGTTACATAATCAGGGTTTAAATGAAACTGCTCCATTCCTGGGATAAATGCCGAGTCAGAGATACTTTAACGACTCCATTTAAAAGCTTAAAGAGAGAGTAATAAAATACTAAATGTGCTACGGAAACTTGGTATCCTCTTTTCAGTCTAGGACAATTAATTCAGCGTTAGGAATTAGCCTAATAGGCACTTTAAGGAAGACCTAGGTATATTGAATATTAATGTTAACGAGCATATTTGATTAGTGACGGTTTTATTTCACATTACATTTTCCGAATTATGCTAAACACCACTATGCATTAATTTTATCTTGTTTTTTTTTAATACGCATAAGTGCGCGTTTGACTGCCAACTCGCCTGATGGTAAGCGATGTTGTAGTTGAAGATGAAGCACACAGACTTAGAAGATACCTGTTCACTCTAACCTTGAAATTATCTAGATTATATTCCTCAGGAAATATGAAAGCCCACAGTTTGTTCCATTCCTTGGCCGTACGGATGAGAAACGTAGAGTCAAAACGTTTGGTACGTACCCAAGGAAATTCCACCATGTATTTCCGAGTATTCTACTCGTCATGTAGTAAATAGGGGATGGGAGTGCAAGGTCGTACAGCTCAGTATCATTATTTATTAATCTCTTACAATGCCAATCCCCTCCACTTTTTTTTACTAGTTGAAGCCTGCATAAGATATCTCTCTGACTGGTTCTCTGGCGAATTATTTTGGAGAGATGATAGCTCAGTGGTACGCGTGGTCGATTCAAACGCCGAAGAGCGTAGGTTCAAATTCCAACAATGAGCTTGAGCTGCCGGTGAAGTAAAACATCGTGAGAAAATTATAGCATGGTGGTAGGGTAATCTGTAGGACTTGACTGGCTGGAAAAATTTGCTGCCAAAGCCTTCGCTGTCGTTTTAAAATGTCCTTGTTTATTTAGTTATTAAAAAAATACACTATGAAACCTATTAAAAAACAGCTGTTTGGCAGAAAAAGTTCGTGATCCTTAGTCAAATGTATTGAGTAGCTGATTTTACGCAATTTCAAAGTTGTGTTTACAATATTAGTTGTTTATAACGATGTAAACAGTGACGCCCTTTTTTAATTAGTACATCATAAACTCTGTACACGAGCATTCTATATAACACGCGTTTTGTACGGTAAAAGTAATTACTATTTTGTCCGGACAAATGAGTACGGAGTGTCACAATATATACTAGTAGAGGTTTAACACAAATTTTAAACGTTCTAGGCTATAAGTACTAATTAGTACAGCCTGCAATCCACAACAATAATTAACTGTACGGATTAAAACGTTTCATACCTTATGATTAAACCCGTGACTGAAACAATACCTACTCATTCAAGTTTTATGTGTAGAAGTATTTGTTACACCTACCTACAAATTCAGTTTATTACAACACGAAAATATTTCACAAATTTTTTTACTAATGTTTTCATGCCACACGGCCTAGATTTTGTATATTTCCATCGGCTTGTATTTATTAATAGTGCTTAGTCTATTTATTTACCAGATGGATAATTGATAAAATCTGCACTTCGAATTTTATTCAAAGCCGTTACAATGGAAATTTAATGAATAATGGTAATTTATACACAAAAACTTTATAATGTAAGAATATAATATACCTAACTTTATTTTACACCGACATATTAAAACATTAACTATAAAAAAAAAATAGATGACAATTTTTTGTGTAGAAATAAAGTCATATTATCTTATCTTAAAAATAAGAAAAATAAATTGCATTCAGAATGTTTTTAAAAATCGATAATATTCTAAAACTAAAAAAAGAAAAGAAGGTCAGCCTTATCGCATAAAATGATTTCTTCCAGGCAACCTTTGAATGGGCAGGGCAACAAGCTCAACACATTATTTTGAGATGTACACTTGTTATTACTTTTTTCACAGCTCATCTGATCTTAAGTAATTGTATGGTCGAAGATGCTAGACACACTTAGCTTGAAACTGACGCTCAAGTGAGACTGTCGGAACACCCTGTTAGGTGCTTGGTGGCAGATTTTCAACTTGAGGGTGGTAGCTAGCTAGCCGAGTACCTACTAGAAAGTAATCTACTAAATATTTTGAATCTTGAATCTTACTACAACGCTTTGGTTTCGTAACGATGTTTTCCGTCATCGTCAGCTCAACCTCATTGTTGGAGTTTGAACCCACGCCGTTTGGCGTGTGAACCGACCGCGCTAAATACTGAGCTGTCATCCTGCTTCTAGGTGCGTGTTTCTCTCGCCTTTTCACGATGTTTTCCTTTCCCGTTTGAAGCTAGCAATTAACAATATGCACATAACTTAGACAGCGGTGCATGCCGAGTGATTCAAATACCAGACCTTCCACGATTGTACGTTGGGCTAGATAGTTTTTTTATGTTGACAAGCTACATGTGCTACTAGTTACTACAATTTTCTCGTCTCTATTTTTGTCCCCGTTTGAATAATGCAACACTATTAACCTAGTTTATACCTACTTTTGAATCTAAATAAAACTGACATTGTACTCTCATGTTAAATAAATTTCATTACAAATTAATTAATTTATTAACATAAAAGACGTATTGGTTAAACAAAACGAAATTCATTGAATATAATTTACCTAAAAAAAATTCATTCTTTTTATCATAATCAAACGTAAACATTTTAACGTAATCAAAGTGAATAAAACAAGTAACATTTAAAATAATCCCACTTATATTATAAATGTGAAAGTTTGGATGGATGGATGGATGTTTGTTCCTCTTTCGCGCAAAAACGGTTTGGATGAAATTTGGTATGAACGTAGCTGACACCCTGGATTAGCACATAGGCTATTTTTTATCCCGAAACCATCTAGCGGGTAACACCGCGGGGCGCAGCTAGTAACTAACAATAATAACTTGTAGGTACTACCTGTATTAAAATATGTCACACAGTAACTTAACATCAGGTGAGTTGTGCTCAAACACCTAGATACTATACCATATCAATTATAAAAATAGTGTTCAGGGATTAAAAAAAGGAACATAAATACATACATGAACCCTAAAAACATTAGTCTTTTTTTTAGCATTCCTGTAAAAAGAGGGCAAGCATGTTGTAATAAGTGTTACATAAAGCCTTAACGAGTATCTTTTTTGTTGTGAAACCGTATTCAAAACTTACTATCTGCAGAGAAGTTAGTTCAGAGAAATTGAGGCAAGTTTTCCCTAGGAGTATTGAAACTGTGGCAAAGTTCCCCTAGGGGCACAGCCACCGAATTAGGAGTCCACTAATTCCGAGCCCATGCACATGTGATTGTGTTATTAAACTTCCTACTTTGTATTCAGTCTGCAAATATGAGCACGTATCTCTACTATTTGCTACTAGCTCCACCAAAGCTTTGTTAACTTTGTACTTCTCAGATCGTTTAAAGTTACGAAGTTGAAAGGCACGGTGTTAATACTGTGTGATGAGGAGGTCTTTTTCACTTTTATTGACACTTTTGAACCAGGAACAGTAAATTATGGCTCTTTTTGCTTTTTTATTGATTTTACTTGACTTTTATGACTGACTTTGTTCGGAATAAATATCATAGTTTTAAAGTATTATCCATTTTTAAAACATTCTGAATGCTATTTTTTTCTTATTTTAAAATAAGATAACTTAATTTCTACACAAACCTTCCGTAAAAAAGAACTTAAAGTTAGCGTAACAGCTGTTGCCCTTATTATTAAGAGCGATCTTTTCAAAGTTATCCACTAGGTGGTAGATTGCCTCTGCAGGTCAAGGTCATCTTGGTACATACCAACGTAGTTTCGGATTTTGCCGTCATGTAGTGGTATGTCGTATGGTTTTGGTATCACACTTTGTGCATTCTGTTTGTTTCTGTGCGAGAATATTAAATACTTCAAACTCTCATTTCAATATAAAATCTGTAACAATAAGTTTTATTTAAACTTGAACAAACTTACAGTCAAGTTTAATCCATGCCCTAGTAAACTATTGGCTAAACGCTGCAATATAGTTTCAAAAACAACACGAAGAAATATGTTTCGCCTCAATAGTATACACGTAACTTGCGTAACTCGTGCGTATAATTTGCCACTTTATGAATAATACACTACTAACTATATCTGAACATAAAAACTCGCAAAAAAACAAGTTATTCCCATATAAAAGAATAGTCAGCATTAGCGCGGGAAAATGTTCTGTACAGCGACTTTGTCGAATAGGTAGAAAACGTTATAGACACTCTCAAGTGTATCGACCCATTCCAAAATTTGACAAATCCTTGGATTGCAGCCAGCGTTTTCTAGGCCTGCACTGCGTACATGTCATAGAGCTGCAAAATATATCGACAGTTCTTGTAAAATCTGAAAATTTTGCATGTAAAATTTTGCGCCGACTTAGGAAATATAGAGTTAGTTCGACAAATAGAGCCTACATAATATATCTTGGAAAACTTACGAAGGCACTCGTCATAATTATAATTATGTAGTGTGTGGGCTTCATCCTAAACTAGTTGCACTAAATTGGCACTACACTCTCTGAGAATGCTTTTCTTTCTTATATTTTAAATGATGAGATGGTAACTAACCGTTGGCATTTGGATCAGCCTTGTTTTTATAAACAGTTCCAACACTGGGCCACTTCTAATTATTAGAAGAGTAAGGCTCTTACGCTACGTCCACCACGATAACCAAGCCCGGGTTATATCAGATTCTATACATCTTCAAGAACGTTAAAAATTTGCAGGTTTCCTCACGACGTTTTCCTTTACCGTGTGAAGAACAACAATTCGTTGTTTTATTTGCAACAAGTTGTTACCCGCCCGCTTTACTGGGGTTATACCATCATTAAACAAAACCTTGAAAAATTATACATCTAAACCTTCCTCATAAATCACTCTTTCTATTGGTGAAACTCGCATGATAATTCGTTTAGCAGTTTTTCTAGTTATCGCGAACAGACGGACAGACGCGGCGGACGACTTTGTTTTATAATAATAAAATTAAATATATATGTATGTATTTGCAATAATAGGTGTCAGTAAGTTATGTAACCTAAACATGTTTTATGGTTGTTTGTAGGTGTATCAGCCGGCGGCGGAGGCTGGGAGCCCCTGGGTCAGCCGTACTTTGACAACAGTACGAAGCGCGAAGCCACCGCCGCCGTAGGCCAGCCCGCCTACCTCCACTGCAGGGTGCGGAATCTAGCTGACAGAGCGGTAAGCTTCGCGAAACATACTTTCAACTGTCCAATCTCTTCACGGACCGGCAAGCGCAGCGTAAGACGTTCACCTTACAGACGACCTAATAAAAACCGCAGGAACTAGATGGGAGCCGCTTCCAACCGGTCTTTGTGGAAGTCAACGGCCTATGGAGGCCTGATGATGATGATGATGATGATGAATCTCTTCAACAGTCTTCAGTTTTTTTCTTTCTCAATGAAATATAGCTACGGCACTGTAGCATGCGTACTGCATTGTGAGCTGTATGTATGTATATACTATATATATACAGACAGGACGAGCAGAAAATCGTTAAGCTCATCTACCTTTATAAATAAATCAACATCAACAATGAATAAGTACAAACAGAACAGAATAAAGTAATGTCATATAATCTAAACTTTTAATTTATTATAACCGTTGTTATTGGCTAAAGAAAATAAAACAGTAGATATAATGTTTCTGGCATATAGATAGAAAACGTAATGTCTGTTTTAAATGCACTACAAAATATTATTGTCGTGCTGTTCACCAACAAAAGGTTCATTAAAGCATTGAATTTCCGTCAGTTTATGCCGTCTGCTTTTCGTTTATAGTCTTACAGTACAGTACTTAAAACAGATAAAGATTCTGCTACTACATAAAATGTATCTAGTAAAAATTACAATGTAAACAAACTGATTAAATAATTTCTTCTTTGGGACTGGGCCACGTTTGTCGCATGTCAAACGGCCGCATGGCAAAGGTTACCACAGTTTGGACGCCAAAATTTAAACAGCCTCAGGGTCGATCCAGACGAAGGTGGTGTGATAAACATCATCACGATAGTCACTGAACCACCAAAGCCGAAAACCGGGCAGTCTGGAAGGAGGAAAGGGAGGCCCCAGCAGTGGAACAATAGAAACTGATAAAAAAAATACAAACTGATTAAATAAATTCTAGAAAAACAAGCTCGGTCTTGTCGATGTACCTACTAACAATATCTTTCTTTGCTTCTTTGATACATACATTTTATTAGGTAGAAAATGTTCTTAGCAAGATGTCGCCCAGGTAGATACCACCGCAGGAGTACTGATACGATTTGAAGGGTATTTCGAGCTAACGAAGTTACGGGGCTCGCTATCGAATGTCTAAAAGTAATGAACGCTGATGCCGCGATATTCTGAACTTTGTTATGTTTTTCCAAGTTCTGTGTACCACTTTCATAGTCATGTACAATTGTACAAGCGTTATATCTTAAGATTAGAAAAGCGTCTCGTTATTCCTTGCCTTAGCAAAATATATTTTTTATCGCCTTCAAGTTGATTAATGACTTATAGATTGTATCCACATCATCTTAATATCATTTAAATGTAAAAAAAGTTCTGAACTTTTATGCACGTTTAGTACCAACTGAGCAAAGTTAATTTAAAAATAATGACTGCTTGGGATACTGTATCAAGTTCACCAAACTTAGTGAGAAAAAGGGCAAAACTTTTGTAAATTATTCTAAAACTTTCGTGTAAAAAAATCGTGCTTGAGTGAAATCCAATGTTCGTGTTACGCCAAAATATTCTAGAAAAGTAAACAATACCTATTTAGATTGTTGGTAATGTATGTAATTTGGACTCTGACAAAAATTTGTATTTCAGAACAAAATTATATTTTTACATTCATTTGAATATTTCTCTAGATAAGTTCATAAGTGATATGCAATCGTCTGATGATAGTTCTACAAGATAGATTTTTTTGTTTCATTGGCATGTGTGTACCTAAGCACATGTTACCTACTTGTTATTAGTGTTAAGATGTCGCTTTTTTTTAAATTATTGTTCCACCTCTTCTTCCCTCCACACAAATCAAACTGAACATTGTCAAGCTGAACATTTGCTTACGTAGTTTGCTAGGTCATATTGATCGGCTAGTTTGACAACCTTAACAAAATGCCAAAGTTTTAAGATGTCGCTTATTATATCTATAAAGTGTTTTTTTTAATCATGTGGCTAAATGAATCTCGGAATTTAAAAAAAACACTTTTACACAATTTAGATTTTTTACTGATAGTAAACTTTATTTTAAGAAACTAAGTTGAATATTTTGGCTTTCTATGCGGTAGTTTAATAATTCTAATACGTTTTCAAACTTTTTATAGTAATGACGTCATGAGTACGGCTAAATATGTAGAATATGCCTTTGCCATACGAAACAAAAAAGTATACAAAACATTTGAAATGAACATTTCATTAACTTTGACAACAGAACTGACAAGTTTTTTTTAATTTGCCCCATCGGGCAGGCTAAAGCTGACATAAAGTAAACAAATCTTATGTCATAAAAGCGATATCAGAGTCCAAATAACGTTTCAAGTAAAATAATCCAGATATTTGTATCAATAAACGAAAAAACATCTGGACGTATGTGTATTGAAAATATTATTATGATCGCCGTTGACTTCACATTGACAAGTTTTGTTTTGGTTTGCCAGTCTATGAAAGTTGTCCGTCGAGATGACGTCATGAGATATCAATTGAAGGTCAAGTTTGATTTATGGTTTTTATTCAAATAAACCCCACCTCACAGTTTACAGAGTTTTAAACGTAAAAATATTGTACAGAAATGTACTATTTCGAAATGGTTTTGGAATCAGCAAAGTTTTTTTTTCTTTACATACCGAATTGCACAAAATACCTATCGTGTAACTAAAACAAATAAATCAATAATGACATCAAGATAAAACATTCATACTTCGAGGTCTCTGTTTGTTACGCTTCCGTATTCAATCGAATGTTAAGGTTATATCTACCAAACTGGAGTTTTATTAAGGTACAAGTTTTATGTAGACTTGAATCGTCTCTGCCGTTCGGTTTATACAGTACTAGCGGACGCCTTGGGGGTTCACCCGGGTAGTTCCTGTTCCCATGGGAATACAGAGATTAAAAGTAGCTTATGTCACCCGGAGATAGCGTAGCTTCCCAACGGTGAAAGAATTTTAGAAATCGGTCCTGTAGTTTCGGAGCCTATTCAATACAAACAAATAATCAAATCTTTCCTCTTTTTTTTTTTTTTTTAATGGTTGACAGGCCAGGTGTTTGACCACAGCTCACCTGATGTTAAGTGAAGGTGTGGTCGAAGATGGTAAAGCACACCTAGCCTGGAATGGAACTGGCTCCCAAGTGAGGCTGCCGGAACACACCGTTAGATGCTTGGCGGCAGATTTTCAACTTGAGGGTGGTAGCTAGCCAGCCGAGTACTAGAAAGTACCCTACCACCATGCAAATAATAACACATGCAATAATGCACCTTTATAATAGTATAGCTAAACTATAACTCGTAACTATATTTTCTGTTTAGCGAGAATACCAATGTTTTTCTTTGGGTTAAAAATAAATTGAAGCGGTCTGAAATTTGAAACATGAATAAATCCCCAAAGTTAACTTGTTGAAGACCGTAGTGTGCTAACAGTCTAGTACTGGTAGTTTAAAATAATCAGGAGGCGGATCGTTTATAGCAGCAGATCTGGCCTCAAGCAATACTGTGTTAACATTATCGTGTCCCGGTTTGAAGCAGCCGAAATCTTGTTCCTTTCCTTACCTGAAACCTAGAGTTAAAAACATTTGGTACTTACGGTATATCTAAGGAGGATCGCAAATGTATGCGTAGAAGCAGACCGTCTTTCTACTTGCATGAAAGGATAAAGTCAAAGTCAAGTGAAAGTCAAAGGATTTATATGCATAATATTTTTATTTTGGATGTCATATCATTCTATAGCATATATTCTCCAGCTACTTTTAAAAAAGAACCTAGTAGAAAATAACAAAAGCCGTCTTCATTAGTACGTTTGTAATTATAGAGTGTTGGAAGTTTTTTGACTAATTTATTTTAGATTACGCAAAATTTTGTACAAATGTTGACGTAAATAGTGGTCTTATTAAAATAGGTGTAACCGCGACTTACTTTTGGTGTGACATTTAATAATACCGCTAAATTATTACTCGGTGTTAGTTGTCACAGAGATTGATTTATTTTATTAAAATTCTCCACGAGAAATGTAAATATTATATCAAAATGGTAATTAATATTAGCATAGCAGTAAAGTAATGTTTCTTGTTAAATGTCAAAAGTATGAATCAACCACCATATAAATTATAATTAAGTTCGCTGATGAAGACGAGAAACGTGACTCGATAATGCTTTATTAATTTTCTGTGCCTATGATATTTTCGTGCTTGCAACTTTTAATGAGGGAATACTTTGGTGAGCATAAACATTGTATTTGATTTCTACCTAAATCTTACTATGGAAACTGATGTGGTTTTGTCACGTTTTTGTTTTATTCATATAGGATTGCTCACGTTTAATTATAGTTGGGTACGCGGACTTTAATTTAGGTCACAACCAACACAACACAAAAAGGTGGCCATCTTCAAGGAGTCAAAGTACAACGCGCGTGCGGTCTCGTTTTGCGTTAAAACAAAAAAAAAACTATAAATCGTTTGTACGATTTAACACTTTTGTAAATATTTACTGAGTAGGTATGTAACCTCTCGAGAATTTCGAAAATTAGATGTATGGATATAGGTATATGGATGCAACTATATGCCAGTTGTTTCACTTTGTTTGCAAGTAAGTTTGACAGGCTAGGTGCTTAACCAAAGCTCACCTGATGTTAAGTAACGGTATGGTCGAAGATGGTAAAGCACACCAAGCCTGGAATGGAACTGGCTCTCAAGTGAGGCTGCCGGAACACACCGGTAGATGCTTGGCAGATTTTCAACTTGAGGGTGGTAGCTAGCCAGCCGAGTACTAAAAAGTACCCTACCACCATGCTATGGTTTTATTGGCTTATGATTTTCTCACGATGTTTTCCATCACCGACAGTTCAAGTTCATTACTGAGCTATTATTGTTACAAATTATTCATCTACAACCTTTTGCTTACATCCCACTGTTGGGTAGATAAATCGACCATATAAATATATACCCAAAAAATCTAGTATTCCCGGTAAAACTGGTTAGTTTTATACGAAGACGTAAGAAGGTTTTTTTTAATTATAATATAAATCTGTCACCTTTGTCAACTTCAACACAATATTTGTTAACTTCAGCGCCGTAAGGAGATTAAGCTTGTTTTATTATTTTAAATAAAATAAAAAGTCACTCGAGTAAAAAATCTTATTTTACACAACAAGAGACTATTCTTTAGGTTGTTGTGTATTGTGTTCCTCAGCTTTACGCCTTCTTAAGTTTGTATAAGAAACATAATTTTAACAACATAAAGCACCCAGTTGCTGAAATCTTTTTACCTGAAGGTTTTAGTTTTTTGTAAGCAATAACGTTAGAGGGATTTCCAAAATATGTTGAAGCCAAATATGTAAGCTTTCAGGCTGGCTTTTTACCGCAACACCATTCAATGGAGTGGGCAATCTTCATGCGGTTTCCGATGTGAGCGAGTGAATGGTACCCAAATTGCCACTGAGGGCTGGCTCATTCCCACTTCCATTGCGGCTATTCACTTCGCTTAAACCCACTTACATGCCAACGGTCATATTTTTAGTAAAAACTTAACATATGGATACAATCAAACACTTTTCTGTTTTACGTTTCCCAAAATAATCTTTAAAACAATAACTGTAGATACTTTATATTTATTAAACAAAATAAAATAAATTAAATTAATACTACTTATTTACAAATGTATATAAAAAACTTAATCTAAAAGACAGTAAGACGGATATGTGGCCAGAATGCTGGCAGCATTGCCACGCTGGATGGCAATGCTAAGCTTTTGACCAAAGTTGATGCCAGCATTCTGGTCACCTGAAGCCTCCTCTAAACGTTTGAATGTTTTCATTATTTTGTTACTATAAATAACAAAATAATTATGTACCGCGGATAAAATCGTGTTAAAAATTATTGTTTCTTTTAATAAATGATCATATTCACACTAAACATAAGCTAGTCTCATATAAATACATGCCTTATTTTTCTATTTTAGAGTTCTGTTGTTTTTTTTTTGTTCGTCTGCTTACACGTAGCCACGGGACTTTTAGTTCGAAACGAAACAACACAGCTGTGTGGCCGTACGAGAACACAATACTAACTATCCGATACTATCACACTGAAATTTAATACTCACAGATTTTTTCATGATCGCACTAAGTAACTACAAATACCTATATTACAAAATTGAGAAGATCGGATCTGTATCGGAACTAGAATTAGAGGTACAAGCCAATAAACAAAACAAAATGTTCAATGTTTGTTAATCGGTGATGAGTATCATAAAGCACACTCTTCAATGTTTTTAATGCTATTTTATGTAGCTACTTAACTTATTTTTAAACATCAAATACCAATCTACAAGCAGGTTTGGCAACCAAATTGAGGAAAAACCAGGGATCCCGATAATAGAAACAGAATGACCTCATTATCCTTAAATGGCATGGCTTTTTTAATGAAAGCAAAATGTATATTTAAATTCTGCAAAGATATAAAACAACAAATTCTAAGCTGTTTCTTAAATATGAAAAAAAAAATTACTAAGTTTAAATTTTTCAAGATTTGCTCAGTAAAAATTAGATAGATAGATAAAACTCTTTATTAAGCACACCATAAACAGAAAAAAGTACAGAGAGCAAAAGAAGTGAATTAGTGCCATAAGTGGCGGCCTTATCGCTAAGAGCGATCTATTTCAGGTAACCAAGAAAAGAAAAACACGATAGATGACATAAGAAACAAACGGGAGATGTAACATTAATAAGAAAAATAAAACATAAAGTAAGTATATAAAATAGCAAATAAAACACATATATCACACAAGCATAAAATATTACAAGAATAAGAAGAATACCAATAAAGAATAAACCTCTAAAGCGACGTATTGAAATTCCCGTATCGGTTTTTAAAACTTAGATAGAAAAGTTTGTACGCACTGTAAAATGGGACAGAATCTGCTGAACTGTCAACTCCAAGTTTCTATTCACCTTTATTCCACGCTCTCGTGGAAAACGACTTTTGTGTCGCGTACTGGATATATTACAAAATGCAAAATTAAAGTATACTCAATGAATTGAAATTGAGAATAAGTGCCGGAATAGAATAAGTGGGTCAAAGATAGAGATAATACTGCTATTAGGTATATAATATCGTATAAATATAAACATCGTAGGACATTGCACACAGCGCCATCTAGCCCCAAACTAACAAAGCTTGTACAATGTAAATCAGTTTTTCGTAGCGGTGTTAGCGCGGTCGGTTCGCACGCCGAAGGGCGTGGGTTCAAACCCTAACAATGAGCTTGAGCTGCCGGTGAAGGAAAACATCCTGAGGAAACCATAGCATGGTGGTAGGGTACTTTGGTGACATAGATATTCTACCAAATGAGCTAATAGGGCAGTCAATGTTTGAAAACAGAGTTCAACAATCTCTGTCTAGAAACTAGATGTAGGTCAGAATCTTTGTTTTAACGACATAACTACAATAATGAAATGGCATTGTAGGTTCTAAACCCGCATTCTAGAGCATGCAAATTGTTCCTGTCTCCGTCACTCTCATGCCATTCTAAGTGAGAGTAAATAGAAACACTATTGCAAATTCTGAAATTAGAAAATTAATAGGAAGATGCATTTAAGGGAGAATTCTGGTTAAAGAATGTTATTACAAAATAAAATCAATGATTTATCTGTAACTTTTGACATATTTGCTTGACATTGTTTGTTATTATTCTTGACAACCATTATTATATATTGATTATTATTTGTTGACATTATTTGGTTTGACTTTAACTTTTTATTATTAAATTTAAATTTGTTACTATAATTTAAAAAAATCATTTATTGACATGCCATCGTTCGTATTAGTACGTCTAAAAGACAAAACACGATCACAGGACATAACTAAATCTCTCTATATATATTGTACCAATTGATATTGCTCGTGTTTTATCAAATAAATATTTTTTATCTTTATATTTGTCTTTAACGAGACAGAAAGTCTAAGAAAACATCGGTACACAGCATAAAGAAATGGACTCGGTTGCCAAAAACTACACAACAAACAACTGATTTCATTTGCCTTACTACTTACTTATTCTGACATTTACCCAAGCAAACTCCAATCTGTGAGAATACCCTAAAGCAAAATCAATGAGCTAATTTACATAATGCAACTTACGCGGGTAGTGACAATACTGGTCTATTTTATTTCTCTCCAAGTTCAATCCGGCTTGATCTAGGCTTGACCCATAAAAACTTCAACGCCGGGAGAAAGAATGGTCGGGGGATATCCAGTTATATCCAGTTAGTTCCGGCCCCACCACGCTTCGGTTTAAACCACGACGAGAAGAAACTTTTTAAACTCCGCTGCGACTAGTTTCGAATACAAATTCGAATGAACAGCTCCCGATGCTTACAATAAAACGAGTAACAAGAATTATATACGGGTGCCACGTGAATTTACACTTTTATTGTCCCTCTTTTAATTGCATTTACTTATCAATCTAACACTTCGTAAACTGAATTTATTGTTTAACTTTTACAAGCTAAGGTTTGAGTGACTGGGCAGGTTGTTCACCTACGTAACAACATTTCAATTTTACTGGCACTTGTCTATGTCTATTACTTACTGAATGACAGCGTAATAGCATTGAAGATATGATAGCAATTTTATAGAGTTTATTGAGAATAAAAGGTTTATTTTCAGTTTTATTGAACATTCTAGAGCTCATTTTACCGAATAGCTTATTCAAGTAGGCGCCTTAATTTATAGCCAATATTCAAAGTTTAATACGTTTAGATAAAACAACGTATAATTTATTTTAGGGTTGGACAGGTGACAGGCTAGTTGTTTTAACTTCAACTCAGCTGATGTTAAGTGACGGTGTGGTCGAAGATGGTAAGCACACTTAGTCTGGAATGGAACTGGCTCATTTTCTCTTGTTTTAAACAGTGTTAATAACTAATTATATAGAATAACTAAGTAACTTAATAGGTTCTCTCAGACAAAGTGTTGACTAAAATGTTTACATATATTCAATACCTATTATAAATACGTAAATAAGAGAAAACTGTACAATCTTACGTACACAGTGTAAATTTGTTGTTTGTGCTTGTGTATTTAGTTTTACTATGGAATCTGACGTGGTTTTGACACATTTTTGTTTAACTACAAAAAAATGTATTTAAGTATTCTATCAGTTATCTAACTTCCACATTGCAAGCAATGCATAGTTTAGGGTCAGATGGCGCTGTGTGTAATGTACTACCATATTTAATTATTTATTTATTTCTTTATTAATAACTTATGCGGGATTAATCACGTTTAGTTATAAGGGATACTCCGACTATAGTTTCGACTACATCCGGTGCCCTTTTTCATAGAGACAAAGCTAGGTACAACGCGCGTGCGGTCTCGTTTTGCTTTGCATTGGAAATAAAGGCCACCAGACATGGCCAAAACTAAAATCGGAGTATTCGATAATCCGGCACACGCAAAACTAACATGTGTATTAATTTAGTATATACTAGCTGCGCACCGCGGTGTTACCCGCTACATGTTTTCGGGATAAAAAAGCCTACAGATTAATCTAGGGTGCTAGCTACCTCCATACCAAATTTCATCCAAATCCGTTCTGTAATTTTTGCTTGAAAGGGTAAGAAACATCCATCCAAACTTGCACATTTATAATATTCGTGGGATTAGTAGGAAGTAGGATAGGATTTTCTCCACTCATCTCAATAACGGGTATATTAGTGAAAAAGCTGATATTTCGTCCCAAAGAAACGTACAGAAGCGCTATTTTTTAATCATATCCCTGGTTTCGCAAAGGGTGTTCAACATCAGTCGAAAGTTGCTACTTATAATTTTGAGTAACAAGGCAAAATCTAGGGTATCGTTATTTTGGCACAGTGGCATTTGATAGTTTCAATAACCATCTAATTTCGCTAGCTGCAATACCATTGAGTATAACAAATATTATTTTTTTCCAGTATGCTGAGAAAGTCAGATTACAGCAGTGTGTGCAAAACAAAGGTCATTTAGTATTCCTTCAGCGAACCGTTTCAAAAAAATACAGAAATTCTACGAAGGCGTGACGGGACTAAACAACTGGCTGCTACTAATGGACTACTCATTAGCCCCGGCAGCATTGCGTGTGCTGCACTATTAACGGCATTATGGGCCAGTAAATAAGTCGCCTCGAACGACACGGATTTAAGATTGGTGCAATCGTGACTGAGGAAAAACAGCGTAACCATTTGCGCAATGCTTCTTAATTACACCGTTGACTCAGTATATAATACAGCTTTATCACCTACTTTTCATATATCAATTAAAAAACTATCTCTATAAATAAAAATCAAATGATATTCGGTGGTATGTGTATAACTTGAACGACTGAACTGTTTTAACTGTTCGAGTTATGTTTGTTCAGTTTGCAGTATACAAAATATTATACATATACAAATACAAATCTTTTATTAATAACACCAAAGTAATAGGTCATTTTTAGATTAATATTTAAAAATATCAAAATCATAACATATTATGTCAAAATTTATCTATGTTTGTTTGCGTGTACAGGGCTACCTGGTAAATGAACTTGCACGGTAAAGGCAGTATCTATAGCTCGCTAAAAAGATCCACGCAAGAGACATCGTTCTGATGTTAATCCCGACCATAAACTATTTGTGTGCTAAATTTCATCCAAATTCGTTCAGTCGTTTTTGCGTGATTATCAGATATTCACAAACTTTCACATTTATAAGTAGGATTTCTGCTTTGTTTCGGAATTATGAAAAAAGCTTGTTCATTATGGAAAATGGTCACTTTAGACATAATTTATTGACATGACATACCTACATGTTCAAGCGTAATATGCTTTCTGTTTTCATTTTTAAACACGAGTGTATAGCAACGTTTTTGCTTGCATTATAGTAATACTAATTTCGGTTGACCAAGTAATAACTTAATTTATTTTATGAGATCTGATATGTTATGTGTAAAGCAAACATTTTTTTGCTAGAAAAAAAAGATTATGCCAAAATACGAATTGAACTCCAATTTTATTCTTTTTTTTTTTGTAAATTGGCTTGCGTTTTGGCCACCATCACGCCTGATGTTAAGCAAAGATGTGGTATACCAATGAAACTGATTTAATTGCTTTTTTTATAGTTTATAGGCGTTGACCTCAGATCACTTGAAGTTAAGTGACGGTGTGGTTGATGATGGTAAACACACCTAGCCTGGAATGAAACTGGCTCTCAAGTGAGGATACCGGAACACACCGTTAGGTGCTTGGTGGCAGATTTTTCAACTTGAGGGTGGTAGTCAGCCAGTCGAGTACTAGAACGTACCCCCGCCACCATGCTATGGTTTCCTCACGATATTTTCCTTCACTGGCAGCTCAAGCTCATTGTTTGGGTTTGAACCCACGCCCTTCGGCATGCGAACCGATCGCGCTAACCACTCAGCTATCATCGCTACAAAATCGCCTTAAACTTTGTTTTACTACACAAAGTTCTGTGTATCACTGCAATGGTCATGGGCGTGATCTTTTACCATCAGGAGATAATCTCTTATTTACCGCCTTTATTTCTTAATTGCCCGCAGGTATCCTGGATCCGCAAGCGTGACCTCCACATCTTGACCGTCGGAGTGCATACATACAGTAGCGATGCGCGCTTCGCCGCTCTTCACGCAGATGGATCGGACGAGTGGACGCTGCGGGTGTCTCCCGCGCAACCAAGAGACTCCGGCGCTTACGAGTGCCAGGTGTCCACCGAGCCGAAGATCAGTCTGTCATTTAGGCTTACTGTTGTTGGTAAGTCCTCTGAGGTACAATAATGTTAAGGCTCGGCTGGCTAGCAACCACCCTTAAGTTGAAAATCTGCCGCCAAGCAGCCAGTTATATTCCAGGCGACGTGTGATTTACCATCTTTGACCACTCCGTCACTGAACATCAGGTGATATGTAATCAACCACCTAAATAAAAAAAAAAGATTTTTTAATTTCAGCAGATTTTTCTAATCTAATAAAATAAATGTTTCGTGACGAAAAAAAAATAGCACCTGTCCATGACCATTGCAGTCGTACTCAGAACATTGATTAACAAAACAAAGCCCAGAACATTGCTATTTTGGTGCTCATTATTTTGAGACGTTCGATGGTTCTCAATAGTCTTGTAATTGCGCTAGACGCAGTATTAATTTGATTGGAAAACAGTGATGTTTTAACAAGTATTGTTTGTAGCATTAATTTCTTTATCTTTACATAAAATTTATCGAATTGCGCTATTAGTGGCCTATGCGTTTTTTATAAAAAATTACTATCCTTTTGACTATTAATTCACATCTTTAATAGCAAAGAAATATAATTCAGTCGAAACATGCCAGTAAATAGATATCAATCCTCAACGCACGCTGTAGATGGTCTACGACAGTTGCTACGATCCTCTACGAAACGTAGATGGTATGGAACATACGTTACGTAGCAAATCATCTTATTCATTTGCACTGATGCAAAAAAATAGTTTAAAGACACAACTTTGCAAAAAATAAGACAAACGAAAGCCCTTCCATGGTTGGCTGGTTCGTTCAAAAACTAAGACATTGCCATTTTATCACAGTTTGAGTTGATGCAATTTGTTTTGTAATGCAAGTATTGATACATATATAAATATTTCATTAAAATTAAACTTATTTGCTATTATATTTTATTGCGATTTGGTATTCCTTGATGTTATAGAGTAGCGTCAAACTACTTTCCCACAGTGATAATTTCGGAACTGAGTGCACGAGACCCGAATATACTTTTGTGTAGCTATTCTCTTTTCATTGTGAGCACGACAATATTGGAGCAGAGTCAATTATCTTTCAGTGGAGTGCTAGCCGTTCGGGTACAGTTAGGTTCCAAAACTACATTGCACCCACATTGGCTGAAAAGCAAACATTTCAAAGTAGTAGAGTACTTTCCAGTACTCGGCTAGCTTGCTACCACCTAAGTTCAAATTCTAAATCTGTCACCAAGCATCTTAAGTGTTGTCCTCATTTCAGAGCCAGTTCCATTCCTGGTCAGTATTTCGACCACACCGTTAATTAATGTCGAATGAGCTGTGGTCAAACACCTAGCTTGTCATGTAAAAAAAAGCAGAGGAAAATAAAGACGACAACGAATATCACTGGAAATCTCTTTGTACGTCATCTAAAAACATTACAGTAGTTATTTAAAAAATATAAAAATGAATATTAAAAGTTACATTCAAAGAATATTTCAGCGTGTAGTTCTACAAAAGAAAGGCAACAAACAATACGACCTATCCGTCGTTTGTGAAAACTTAAACGTAAATAAGCCTTTGATGTTACATTTGCTTCACAAACAAAGTAAAAACCTGCAAAGAGCCACAAACAATCAATCTTTACGCTATTATTTTATGGAAATGTCTTTATTATTTTATGTAAATGTACAATAATAATGTAGTCGCACAAATATCGTCGGAAACCATGGCTGTCAACGAGAAGATGTATTACATATTCAAGACAAACTTCCTTATCCGGTAGCTGGTTACACTTGCAGCTTAAGCTCGTGAATCTTCTTGTAAGGATAAGCATAAATTATACACTTGTTGGTTTGGTCATATTCAAACACGTCCTAAATTAATGTTTTGTATTATTACTTACTACTAAGATGGGAAGATGTTAAAAAGCCGGTCCATTATGGAGAGTAACAGCCACAAACAGGAAAGAATGGCACACCTTGGGGAGGCCTTTGCCAAAGGGTAATCTGTTAAAATCAATGCTACCAATGTCGCTATTTAATATAATTATATAAAACATAAATTAAAAAAAAGGGTCGAACCTAGACCAGATTGGCACAGGACCGAGGCAGATGGCGTGAAAAGAGAGAGGTCTAAACCCAGCAGTGGGTTAAAGAAGGCTGCGGATGATGGTGATTATATAAAATAAATAATAATAGTAATAAGATATATAATTAAAATTCATATAACTAATGACTAATATACGTGATGAAAGCACTGCAGAGCTCTGCAAGCGGCGAAGTACTACGCATGGTTTACGTGGCCCTATGCGAGTCAATTCTGTCATACTGTCTAACTATTTAGGGAGGAGCTGGAGTTACGGCAATGCTCGAAGTAGAGAGGGCACAGCGCGCGGTGCCCAAAGTAATGAAGAAGCTACCGTACCGCTTCCCGACGGTACATTTATATGCTATTTCTGGAGTGCTGAGCATTCGTCAACTTTATATTCAGAGAGTAGCCCTAACTATGCATCGAAAACAGTTAATTAGTCTCGACGATCCGTTAGTTAAGAGAAGACCTCCTCGCGCCCTAGAACCACTTGTCAAAACAGCCTTTGCACAACGTCTCCCGGACTTTAGATACCCTTATATTTATAACAAAATTTCTAAGCAATGTGCGATAAGAAAAAAATCAGTCAGGGAATGTAAACACACAGTCTTCAAGTATTTACACTCCCTTACCTATAAATAAACTGAGAACTTGCTAAAGATTGTCACCTAACTAGTGCTAAGTGCTAATTCAATCAACAACACACGTACACACACTCACACCCACATACAGACCCACACACGCATACCCACATACACACCTACACACACACTCACATACTCACACATGCACATACACACACTACGTTGTCATCTCATGTTACACTTGATTATTTTCAGTTTATAATATTATAATCGCTTTAATTTGGTCCCTGCGATACAGGTTCTCCTAGTACAGGGTCCACTAGTATTATTGTATCCCCTAAGTTATAGTAAATAAATTAAAAAAAAAAATTATAAGTCTTTGCTCTGAAAAACACTAAATAGAAACATAAACAAATATTTTTTTCTTTTTACTTAGGGAATCATCTATCTTTGAATTTATATACCAGTTTGTTGCTTAACAGTGTGTTCTGACAGCCTCACTTGAGAGCTAATTATGGCAGGTAGGAATGTGGACCAATTTCAACCGCACGGTTCTTAACATCAGGTGAGCTGTGTTCAAACACGTCAAACAAAAAAAATCTTGATAGTAAAAATATTGTTAGTAAACTATTCATATTTGAATTACCACAATTCAGGCGTACGAGTATGTTACAAAAATAGGGATTTGATAAGATTTTAAGCTGCAGTTAACTTTTCGTTTTTAACTTCTTTTTTGTATTTTACTACAAGTTTTGACAAGTTTTAGTAAAAAAAGAACTATATTTTCATTTCAATCTATAGGTGTTTATTAAGCTACATTTTAATTTTTCACAAAACTATCATTCCACAGAAATCAATTTGTTTTTCCGGAATTAAAAGTGTCATGCCACTCTAATTCTTAAATAATATATACCTAAATGTCAAAAATCACGTCAATTCGTGGTAAGCGATTTGTTCGTGCTTCAGTTTGTAAGTAGTTCAGTTTTGTATCGCGCACAATAGAAATTAATGTCGCAAACCAAGAAAAATCGAGAAGAATCTTGACATGTTTTTGTGAAAGCTTTCCGCAGACATCTCGTATACTTGAACGCCTCGTTTCACAAGAATCCGTGGTTTTCTACTGCTGCATGTCAGGGGGGATTTGCTGATCCGTAGTTTTATTAATAGCTAGTGCTCATTAGGTCTAGTAATTATGTATTTGTAAAGAAAGAAAGAAAGGAAGAAAATAAATTTATTTTGTTACACAGAACACAACAAAAATAACAACAAACAGTTACAAATTAGGGGGTTTGTCTATATTAAGTATAATTAAAATAAAATATATCCCACATTAGAGTGAAAATTTAGAACGCGTAAAGCGAAAAGTTAAGTATACTTATAAAACTTAAAAAATACCTCATAACGACGATTCTGTACCCATTGTTTTGAATTATAAAACTGAAAAAACTTTTCACGTTTTATACTCTACAAAAAATTCTAATCGACAATGAACATATAATTTTCTAAAGCCAGTTAATGTGTAAATGTATTTTCACTATATCTGTATGTTTTAAGTATTTAAAAAAAAACCGATTTGGGTTTTAACGCTTAAATTTCTTTAGTTAAAAATATTTAGCCCTAAGGCTGAATCATAGGCATTATAAATTAAACAAATGTTATAAAATAGTAATTCACTCAGTTATTTTAATTTTACTACTTTACAATATAAAATATACGTAAAAAAAATGTAGCTATGCAAGTGATTTTGATTTTTTTAAATTTCTTTATCGTCATAAACAAATGAATTTGTAAAACTCAGCGTTCATGTTAGTGTTAGTGTAAATAACAATTTGTCTAACATTGTATGTCATTATGTAGGCTAGGAGCGCCTCAAGCCATAAATACAATACTTATGTACTTTGAGTATAGAAAGATACAGCTACTGAAGAGTTCTTTTCATTCTTCAGTGTATAACATCATCAAATGTCGAACAACCGAAACCAAACAATATAAATATTATCATAATTACAAACAATATTTTCCGGTGCGGCATTACGAGTATAACAGTAATGGACAGAGATAATCGTTTACCGTTAAATGGGTTGCCCGCCAGCTCTTAACTGTTTTTTTTTCTTTTTATACAGCGATTAAAGTAATAAACCAGTCCGTATTATAAAATTACTAAATAATATGACGGTTTCCGAAAAACATGTAAACCTTCCGTAAGAAATTCTTTAATTGATATGGAGACTGACATTAAGCGCGTTGCATTGTTTAGAAGTTAACAAAGAAACAAACACGTAATGCAAAATGCGCCTTCATCTTTATTTAATACTATTTTGTAGTAGATAATTATAATATTTCTTTTTGGAAGTTTTGGCAGCATGGTTGGATAAATTCCAATCTGGAAGTCCGCGGCGCAAATCCCACATCATGCACTTAAGTTTTTTTAAGTTATGTGCGTATAACCGCTGACTTCACGCTGTGAAGGAAAAAATTGTTTGGAAATGTATATGTATATGCCTGAGGTTTCTTAAAAACAAAAAGGTATACGAAGTCGGCCACTTGGATAGCGTGGTGGTCTATGGTCTGACCCTTTTCAAAATGGCGGGTGTAGCAGTGGGGCAATTTATAAAAACGGCTGATCTACATTCCTTTTTGTCCGAATATTATATTATGAATGTTTGTCATGTGTCTAGGTGTTTTATATGCATTACAAGTATGTATTTAAAAAAAAGTGTGTAAGTATTCTATCAGTCTTCTAGTTCCCATAGTACAAGCATTAGGTACTTAGTTTGGGGATGGATAGCGCTGTGTGAAGTGTCTTATAATATTATTTTTTAGGGTTTTACCCAAAGGGCAAAACGAGACCCTATTACTAAGACTCCGCTGTCCGTCCGTCTGTCTTTCTGTATGTCCGCCTGTCACTAGGCTGTATCGCATGAACCGTAATAGTTAGATAGTTGAAATTTTCACAGATGATGTATTTCTGTTGTCACTATAACAACAAGTACTAAAAACAGAATAAAATAAATATTTAAGGGAGCTCCCATACAACAAACGTGTTTTTTTTTGAGGTTTTTACAGACAGCTCGCAGATGCCTCGCGCTTTCACCCGCGTAGCTCTCGTTCCCGTGGGAATACAAGGATAAAAATGTCACCCGGGGATAGTATATCTTCCCACTAGTGAAAGAATTTTTGAAATCGGTTGAGTAGTTTTTGAGTTTATTCGTTACAAACATAACAAATCTTTCCTCATTATAATATTAGTGTGGAACCCTTCGTGCGCGAGTCCGTCTCTCCGTCCGTCTCCCACTTGGCCGGTTTTTTATTAACTTATGTTTTACAGTATTTTTTATAACAGAAAATCGCACACAATAACATTATTATAATTATACATTACATACAAACAATATAATTAAACGCACTTGAACCTATCAACTAACATTAACGTATATTTTAAAAAAATCCTATACAATAACAATCCGTTTTCTATGCACATCACAAAAATACATTGTATACTAATAAAATGGTAGTATTTATTAAATAGTGATATGCAAAGTTTTGTAACGACACCACAGCTCCGTGATTTCACACAATTATAAGAAATTTGAAACCAACAGCGACACGATTTCGTTTTTCTTTACGAGCTTTTACAAGTCGTAATAGCTGTCGCCGTTTTTATGTTAGGTGTTAACAAATTGTATTGTTTCCAGTGTCAAAGGCCGAGATCCTGTCGGGGCCTGAGCTGTTCGTGAGAGCGGGGTCGGACATCAATCTCACTTGTATGGCGAAACACGCGCCGGACCCTCCGAGGTAAGGAATTGTTTCACTTGGAACTACCATTTTGTACGACTTTATGTATTACTTGCGGACGCCTCGCGGTTTCACCCGCATAGTTCTTGTTTCCGTGGGAATACAGGGATAAAAAGTAGCCTATGTCATCCGGGGATAGCGTAACTTCCTAATGGCGAAAGATTTTTTGTAATCGGTCCAGTTAGTTTCAGAGTCTATTCAATACAAACAAACAATAAAATCTTTCCTCTTTATAATAGTATAGATAATAATAGATACAGATATAGATAGATGTATTTATATCGAGTATCGTATGAAAGTAGTACAATATTTTTTATTTTTTGTTTTGTAGCGATGATAGCTCAGTTGTTAGAGTAGCCAGTTAGCGTGAGCAAACCCCAACGATGAGCTTGAGCTGCCGGTGAAGGAAAACATCGTGAGGAAACCATAGCTACTAGTAGTGTATTTTTAGTACTCGGCTGGCTAGCTACCACCCTCAAGTTGAAAATATGCCGCCAAGCACCTAAAAGTGTCATCTGGCTGTCTTACTTGAGAACCAGTTCTATTCTAGGCTAGGTGTGCTTTACCATCTTCGATCTTACCGTTACTTAGCATCAGGTGAGCTGTAGTCAAAACATCTAGCTTGACTACCATAAAAAAATACAATACAGTACGAATTCTTTTTGTACTAAAGCGCACAAATAACTAGTACGGCGACACGAAAAAGTCATTGGTTGATTTCTGTTTATACTTTTTATACTTCTGGCTTAACAATTCTATTACAGAGTTTGTCAACGCTCCACTCAACTTGGAAGTTTTATTTTTAGGTATTTGGGCTCAAATTGAATACCCTCTCGAATAATGTTTTTCGTATAATCGAAAACCCAGTACAGGGGAAGATTTCCAAGTAATACTCGATAGAAATCAAATTAAGGTAGCAACAATAATGTTATCTCAGCTAATTGCTATTACCCAATTTACAAATTCAATAAATGTTTCTAAGTACTATAGAAAGTACTTTTTGGATAGGTTTTCAAGGATTTCAACGAGCAGCAAAATTTTTATTCTTGTATGAGTAACCCTACATATACATATATGTATAACTGACACAAAATCAACATAATAAAATTTACAGAATAATTTGTTGGCGTGACCAGTGACCACGGCTTTAGGGCAAAGACAGAAGCATTAACCGGCCAAAAGTGAGTGATGACACGTACTCTGTGAAGTGTGTAACCTTTTACAATTTAAAAGGTTTTTATGAGATAATAGGCCTGCTTTTTGACCGCCATCTTGCTTGATGTTAAGCAAAGATGCGATCTGCGATTAAACAAACAAATATAAAAGAAATTCTTCTTCTTAATTGGACACTCTTGACAGAATGGTCGTGTCTGTAGTAGGGATTTGACTTAGCAGGGAAAAAACGATTACTAAATAATCGATTTTTCTCTAACTATTCGAAAATTTGCATTTAAATTACCAAGTCGATAATAACTAAAACAACGATCTCTTTTTCGACCGACAAGTGACATTATGTTTTTACTTTTTGTGACCACGCGTTTTTTCATTTATCGCACAGATGGCGCTGTTTGTAATATAATTGATTTATTAAAAATCGATTTTTATTATTTAGGTAATCGATTATAATAAAAATAATCGATTAATATAAAAATCGATGTTTCCCTTCTCTAGGCTGTAGATATACAGGGTTGCGTCTCGTCTTCACCGCTGGTTTCTAAGGCTGCTGCACTTCGCGCGATATTTCTCCAATTGTGGAGATCTCCCGCATTACGAGCACACCGTACTGCGATGGACTGCGTAGTCTTCTTAATAAGGTCAATCCAACGAATTGGAGACCGTCCGACCGATGTCTCCTCTCTTCTATGCGGCCTTGCACAGCAAATCTCTTGATTGAGTCCTCATTCCTGGAAATATGCCCAAAGAACTTTAGTTATTATTTATAATAGAACAATTTTTTCTATAGAAAACAAGCATACATTTATGAAACATAAGCATGCTACTATTTCTCCACACCCGCACGATACACAAATTCTTTAAATATCATAAAGAAACAAAAAACTTAAAAACATCTAAGTTTTTACTTTACAAGCTATTTTATTGTAGGTATATCATACAGTATCAACATTCCTACTTCTTTCTTTTAATATCTTAACTCCCCTTTCATCATCACGGCGTTATTGATAGGCGAGCGCGGAATTATCTATATCTACCTATATAAATAAAAATCAAATGATGTTCTTTAGTAATCCCATCAATTGAGAACGGATGAACCGATTAAGCAAATTATTTTTGTTAAAAGGTCATGATACTTCGAATGAGGTTTTTATATACTCGTATAATTATGCGAGGGCAAAGATCGTGCTAATCACACCTGGTACGAATAGACATTTAGCTAGTTTTTTGTGAAATTATTCAAATAGCTATTAGAGAATTATTAAAAACGTACACGCATGAGTGATATAACGATGAGTATATAATAATAATAAATATTGTAAGACTTCTATATATTTATATATAAAAAAAAACATGTAAACATTTTGTGGTATAAAAAATGTTTGTTCTGTGTCTGGGTGTACTGTATTTACAAAAAAAAAGTATTTAAGTATTTTATCAGTTATCTGACTTTCATAGTACAAGCTTTGCTTAGTTTGGGGTCTGATGGCGGTGTGTGTAATGTCCTACAATATTTCTTTTTATATACATATATATTATATACAGCGCCATCTAGCCACAAATTAAGCAAAGCTTGTTGGAACCAGATAGCTAATAGAATACTTTTTTGTAAATACATACTTATGATACAGAACATATCATATATTTATAATTACAAGTATCATCATCATAAACGATTTACAGCTTATACCATATACCTACGTGCTTATATACTAAGCATGCATTTACAATGCATGCTGACTATACAGGTTGTTTCGGAAAAGTGCTGTAGTTTTCAATAAAACGTAACGATCTACCCGTCAATATAAACAACTTTTATTAAGAGCAGATGTTCGGTAGAAAATGTTATTAAGCAGTAGAAAACTAAATTAACTCTGTGTGAAATAAGGCGTTCGAGTGCATGAGATGTCTTTGGAAAGATTTTACAAAAACAAGCCGAGATTCTTCTCGCTCTCACTTGGTTTTCAACATTATTTTACACGAGCGCCATGTGGTTTCATCCGTATTTACCAGGATAAAAAGTAGCCCATGTTATTATCCGGCATAATTAGCTATTTGTATTTCAACCAAATCAGTTGAACCATTACAGCGAGAAAAATTAACAAACATTCTTAAAAAACAACTTTCGCATTTGTAATATTTGTATGCTTGTGGGTAATCATCCTCATCATCATAACCCATCATAGACATGAGCTGGGCATAAGTGTTTCCAAAGATAAGCCACAACACCCGTTGTCTTACGTATATCGTCACTCCATCTAGTCTCAGGGCGTCCGATACTACCTTTGCCAATTCGTAGTTTCCACTCTAGAACACGTTTACCCTCTTGGTTGTTATTACGATTTAAAGCCGGTATAGAAAAGTAAAGTATAGTTCTGCCGCCAAGCAGTAGTGTGTAAGCATTACTGTGTTTCGGTTTGAAGGGTACTGCAACTAGCGAAATTACAGGGCTATTGAGACTAACCATCTAATGTCTCAAAGTAATGAGCGTCAAAGCAGCGATGCCTTAGACCTTGTTTTGTCACTCAAAGTTCTGTGTATCGCTGCAATGGTCATGGACAGGCGTTATCTCTTACCATCAGGAGAGCGTCTCGTACGTCACATTACTTTTACATAAAAAAAAATATTCAAAGCGAACCATTTTTGCAATTTCATGCTCAGCTTATAAAATTATACCGAATTAGTAGATCGGTATTGTTCAGTATTACTATACTTCTCCGAAACATCCTGTAGGTATATTTTATCGTTAGCGCGCGATCTTTGCCGATCCTGTACCAATCCCTTCCACTGCTTGCCTACCGCTTCGAATTCGACTGTCATTGCAACGAGCTGACAAATAATCTGCTTGATGTTATATATGGTACCATGTGGGTATAATGTATAGTAATTTATTTACACAAAGCTGGAATTGGGTAAAAGGGCGATATCAATCTACACGCACCGCACCCACCGGCGCGGCGTAAGAATTGTTCGATCAAAACCACATTAGAGGTTATGAAACAACCATTTGAATGAGGAAAAACAGGAAAAACTATTTTTAGCTGTTTGTTACTATTTCCTCATTGGGGAGAAAAACTGGGGAGAAAAAAAAAATGTAATAAAGATGTATTTATCGGTGATAGACGCAAACATATTGCTTTTGAAGTTATTACTGCTAAGTGAAAGGTATTTTCATGCATGTAATTACAACACTATAACCCTTTATTATGTATATATATCTACCTTTATCTGTATAAATAAAATTCAATTGCAACATGTATGACAGACCACTAAGCGAAAGCGAAATTACTGGGCTGTTCAGACTAACTAATGAAAGTCTCAAAGTAATGAGCGCCTACAAAATTTCCTCTTCTTAAATTGTACGTTGATGTAAAAAAACGTATTTCAAGTTGACAAAAGTCACGAACCCCGGTGTCTGTGGAGAGTAGAAATAAAATAAAAAAGTAATGAGTGCCAAAACAGCGATGCGAGCAACTACACAAAATTCTGTGTATCGCTGCAATGGTCATGGATGGGCGTTAGCTCTTACCTTTGTCACAAAGTTTATATAAAAGTAAAGTGCATCCATGCGAACCCAGGGCAAGTCGCTAGTCGTCAATAAAACCTTATAAGAAGAATTTTGGTGAGAACGCGGGAAAATCATGTGCATCGTAATTTTTCTTTTTTTTTATTACTTCAAATTCTAATATTGTTCTAACCATAAATTCCTGAATTATACTTACGATTGTGGACAATTGTTGTAATGCGGTGAAACATGTATTTTCGTGATATTTCCTAAACTTGGTAGAAGTATCTGGTAATTACTACAATTTTATATACTAGTGACTAAGATTAATTTAACTTGAACCCTAAATATGAACTGTTTGATATCGGCAGAAAGTAAAAAGTGCGACGCCAACTAAAAAGAAAAACAAACTTCATAAATATGCTCGATTAATGAGTTGTAGACTCGTGTTTTGTGTTTGTGTATTTTTGCTGCGCGCCTACACTACAACCCTATCTCTACTACCGTTAGGACATATTTTTAGTTGTACGTGTGCAGCATTAAACAGAAAAAAAACACGCAAAGTTATGAGAACCGAGAATACTCATACCTATAACTTTTTTGTAAAAACATACTTACATACCTATTACATACAGACACAGAACAATCTTTTCTGTTCATCATATAAATGATTATCCACGATGGAAATAAAACTCACGGCCATTAGCTTACGAAGCAGAGCTATAAACAAATATGTAACTTAACAGGACAGTCGAAATAATAAATCAAATCTGATTTTCAATCACGTAGCCGCGCATAAATGTAAATTGGTAACACGATGAAATTGGGTCACCGAGAAACAAACCACGCCTCGTTTGGTACCCATTAATAATAGTCAACGTTAAGCAAAAAAAATTTTTTTTTGTGTTTTTATGTAACTTGCGTGCTTTGACCTGTAGTTTTAACTCGTCTTTTTCTTCATTGAATCGTTCCGTTTTAAAAAAAAAAATGTTTATTTTTCTTGTAAAGATAAAGAGCAAAAAAATAATAATAAGATAATTAATTTGCTCAAAACAAAAGTAAAATTTTAAATAAAAGAATTGATTTTTATTAATTTAATTATTTTCTGTGATCGTATTTTGTACACAGTCTTATTAACATTATGAGCGATGACATGCCAATAATAAATCAAACTAATATGCACAATCGCACCGGCTCCCCCGTGTGATCGTAAGAACTACAAACAAAAATTATAGCTTTAAAACTCAGTTAAAGGCTCAGTTAACTATTACAACAAACTAAGATTTTAATAAAACTTTCTGCAGTTCTGATCTATTAATTAAATTATTTGGCATACCCTAATGGGGTCATATGTATCAGGTATAGCAATCTTATAATTTTATAAATTTTTCACATGTACATATGCTGCAATAAATAATTGAGTATTAAGTAATTAAATACTTAAAAAATATAATTTAAACTAGGAAATTAAAATAATGTCAAAAAATCAATAGTCAAGATTTAAAAAAAAATGTCAACCAAATTTATCATCAATTTTACAATAACATTCTTCAACCAATATTTTCTTTAAATAACACATTAACATGGTCGGTTTTAAGTTTTAAGGTTGTTTATGCGAGGCCCACGCTCACTACAATATGATTGTGTTTGTAATTTCTGGTATCGACAAAAAAGAACTCTTCAAACATTCGATCATTTTATAGGATAAAAAGTAGCCTATCTATTAGTCCAATTTACAAACAAATTGTATTTAAATGCGGCGTGAAGAGGTAACAAACAAGCAAACTCCTAATTTATAAATATTTTTTTTTTCTTTTTGTAAACTCCTTTTGTTTTGCTCATACATAATGTTACCCAACCATGCTGCTAACAACTCAAAATTGAAATATTTCTCGCAATCAAAACAAATTGCTAAGTCCTTAAAACGATTAATTAAAGGTCTCGTACCAATCAGCACTGCACTTGATTTCTTCTATTCAGGCACTTTCTTGAAGGCGCCACTTGAAAAGCTCGAAGACAAAGGGGCGGGCGCTAGAAAGAACGACTCGACAACCTCGTTATAAAACTCTCGAGAACATCCTTATTTGCTAATTTTCCACTACTTCGAGGTATAAAAGCGCTTTCAACTTTACTATTAGGTAGATACGTTTGTTTTTTATTAAGTAAGTCTAAGTGGATAACTTACGTAACTGTCAACGTACGTGACGAAAGTGTACTGAGACCGTCACAACTTCTACAGTAATAATTTCGTGGCACTCAGACTTCTCGAATGTGATATTTTGCGAACTTTCTCACGCTGGGATCGTATACTTTAGTTTTTATTAGTCAGAAATGTCCTTTTTACTATCAGTCTGGGCAGCAATTTGATTTGATCTACTTAGTTCACATTTTCAACTTCACTCTAGTGGGCAGTTACATTTGTCTACTTAGTAACATTAGGTTCTATTCTATTCAAATTGAGTTTAATGTAAGCGTAAGTTATTCTTTGTAAGTACGCTTTTTTTCATAAAGGTTATTATTACAGTGTGAAAAAGCCATTACATGGTGCAAGGGTATTTTCTAGTACTCGGCTGGCTAGCTACCACCCTCAAGTTGAAAATCCGCCGCCAAGCACCTAACGGTGTGTTCCGGCAGCCTCACTTGAGAGCCAGTTCCATTCGAGGCTAGATGTGCTGTACCATCTTCGACGACAACGTCACTTAACAACAAGTAAGCTGTGGTCAAGATTAAAATATATATGTATAATTGTATATACGTATATAAAAGTTATCCAAATGTCAGTGACATAATGATTAAACACGACGTAGCAAGAGCAAAGCCGAAGGCAGCAGCTAATCATAGTGACGATAAAATCGTCAACTTTATTTCGTGAAATACGGAACAACTCAGCGTAACGAAATATATTATGAATCTAGTATGAATAAAAATACTTTATCTGCAAGCTTGTTTACTATTTTCTGCAACAAATTCACAAAGCAATCGAGCGTAAAAAGCTACAAATCCAACTGAAACCTCCGCTGTAAAATTAGATTACTTAACGAGCTCCAAAATCATCCTTACGCGGTGGAGATAAGGTTTTTAATTGAACGAATGTTTCTCAAAAGTACGTGGTTTTCAGTAACACAAATCGTCGCGAAGTGAATAGGCGACCCACCTTACGATCTTATAATGGAAGTTTGCGATGGTAAAGGCACCTTTTCACACCGCATACCGGCCTATACATTTAGTCTCGCATCCATAAACATGATAAGCTTATTTCCCAGATAAAAGGGTCGGCTGCCTCCCTAAGTGAGGCATTCTTTGCCTATCACCGTTTAATGGTGCCTGTGTCTGAGATCCATCGGTTCGGGGCCTTCAATTTGAATATTGATAGGGAGATCGCGCCGTGTGGAACGATGACATTTTTTATTCAGGTCATCTCCTCTCATAACTTATGGATATAACAACTTTCTTTATAAAACTGAATAGCGTGCTTCGTTACTACGATACGACGTTTCTTTACCTCAAAACGGCTGTTTTATATGACCTGTGTGTTTCGAAAAAGTACCGGGCACGGTACCGTTTTCCTATTGTAGCGTCATAACTTCAGCTTTATGTCATTTTCGATGCAGTTTTCGTTGTTATAATTTTATTTTATTTTATTTGGAAAACATACAGTGAAAAATATCGTAGTTACTAAACTATAATTTAACAGTTTTCGCATATTGAAACTAAGCTTGTTTGCTAACAGAGAGAAAAGTACCTATGTACATAGTGCAGGTTATATTAGAAGTAAAAGTCAGACAGGGGACTCACCGAACCAGCTTGTAGTCAGATTTAGTCTAATCAAATTCGTACTAGTATTAAATCAGTCAAACTCGGGAAAGCCTTCCAGTTTGTTTACGAAGTTAGATGATCTTAAGAAAAACGAATTTCGCCTGTAGTTAGTAGCACCATAAGGGATATGCAAGTATTTAGGATGTCTTGCGGATGTTCTAGGGACATTCAGATGTATGTTAGAGAGGAGATGCGGAGAATCAATATAACATTGCGCTATTTTAGTTAGGAATATAATGTCAGCTATTTTGTACATGTGTACTACACGTATCAACTGACAATAACTTTTTGCTGTGTTATTGCAACCATAAACAAGTGTATTTTATTAAATTATTCTACCTAAGGCTGAAGCAGTGCTCGGATTAAATTCATATTGCTCTTTTACTTGATAGTAGATCTCCTTAGCAAGAGGTTGTCTATGTAGGTACCAACGGGGTACCATATATTCTGGCGCTAAGTAGTAGTGTATAAACTTTACAGTGTTTCGGTTTGAAGGGTACTGCAGCTAGCGAAATTACAAGGCGGTTGAGACTAATCATCAAAGTAATGATGCTACTCAAAATTTACACAGAATTGAGTGTATCTCTTTTACCATCAGAAAATGAAATGGTATCTCTTTTACCATCAGAAGAGCGTCGCGTTCGTCTCATTGCTTATAATTCGTACTTTATGATTAATACACCACTATTCCTTAAACACTCGAAAAAACATTTTTCAAAAAAAATACAATGGGGCGACACACTCTTTCATTTCGTAACACCGCGGGGCGCAGCTAGTGTTTATATAAAACATACGAAGTAAACTTCGAAGTACCGTAAGAATGGAAGGCAGAATTTTTATTTATAAAAAAAAATCATACAGTACTAAAGTATTATGAGAATTTTCTTTTCTTTTTTATTACGAAAAAAATTGGAAACGAGTAGGTATAACTTTGGTCGTTGTCCAAACACGTGTGGGACGTATAAAATATTCAAGTGCACGAATACATACACTTGACATTTCCACGTTTATACGTGTATGTGTCGAATACATTACTGAGTAGTTACGAAATATTTTCATATAGTAAGATACCTTTTCATCGGTAAATAGGTACTCGGGACCAAATTTGTGTTATAATGAGATTTCGTTCGGTTTATTACTCTACAATCATAACATTATACAATTAAAGCTCAAAATCGAATGATCTATAATTTCGAGTTTACCTACCATAACCAGTACATAATAGTTACCTACATGTACGGAGTAGTTAAAGCAGGCTGTGCTCCGTAAATTAATTGACATCTTCGATATAATGTTCGTTAGAGATAATTAATGGATGCGTACCAGTCAATAACATCTTATAATTATTAATGTACGAGTATGGGATGTCACTGAGCGATAGCTAAAATATTTAATGACAAGTAATAAAGTTACGTAAAGTACATTACTAGATCAGTTACAATATAAACATTGTTTGTTTTTGTTTTATTGTTCTATTGTATTGATGCTTAATTGGTTTGGTTGGTTGATTTTGGTGTTTATTTATTTTCTTATTGTTTTGTCTTTATGTACATACTAGCGGACGCCTTGCGGTTTCACCCGCGTAGTTCCCGTGTGTAACGGTCCAGATAACCGTTAACATTTATAATTATTATAATAACAAATAAAATGAGGGCTTAATACATTTACTCATTTAAAATTAATGTATGATTCTAATTAAATTTAAGAGAAGTTAATTTTCATTTACATTCGGATTTGGTACAAAAGCGCTACGTTAGATAACGGTGAGGTAGCGAACTACAAAATTAAGTGACCATGTGAAAATCAATAAAGTTAGTACCCAAACACAATAGATGGCGCTATTTCAAATAATTTAAGCCAAGAAGTCACGGAAGAATGGTTAGTAATTAATTATGTCTAAATGAGGGACAGATACCATGTAAATTCGGCACTGATGTAAAACCCATGTGTTCTGTTGTTAGTTTAATTATATCATTACATTAAAATTAGTTATGACATAGAAAAGATCTGCACGTCCTATGTAGATTGTGGGGATGCCAATAGATGGCGTGCTTTATTTTAAATAGGGATGTGCCTTTTTCAATATTATGTTGATATATCATTGGAGTACCGAATATTTAATCGAATTAAATAATTACTTTAGTAAAAACAATACTTGTATTAGATATTTTAGTAAAATACATAAATTCTAAATTATAAATTGTTACAGCTAATTTATAGAAGAAATAGTTATTTAACTATTGTATTGAACTATTGTACATTGTAGATAACTATCTTATAATCTTACCTAACAATCTATAATGCCAAAAATATAAGGTAAATGATTGTTATCTATACTATACCTAGGTTAGGGATTCTAGTAAATAAGAGGGCATGTTGAAACGGGGTTTGTCTCACTTACTTCATAAACATAATTAGAATGGTTAGAGGTTACAATATAGTTGTGTAGCTTGTCTTCCAATATTTTCATAACTAAATGACATAGGTAATTGTCACAAGTGATGGTCATTCGGAGTGGAAAACACTTGGGCTTGCATTAATTAGTGGATTGGAATTAACAATGCAGGATGCAACAAGTTTTATATAACGGTGCATCTACAAATATTAGAAATTATATATGGCTGATCAGCAAATGTTTATTGGGGATTTACTTAATCAAACCTTGTAATAATTGGGGAGTATAATTAAATGTTGTGTAGTTTATTTATTATTTTAAACAAATCTGGGTTGTATTTTAAATACTAAAAATATTAAACAAAAAATATTGATAGAATGGAGTATCATGGCGACACTAGTTGTTACCTATCGCATGTTTAATTTATGAGTTTAGTGCGGCGCGGCACAAAGGGAAAAATCACACATTGATAGGGTTTAGATGTGTGGAGTCACACGGATAGGATCGCTCTCTCGGACACGTTGGGCTGCTTGAGCGGCTTCGCATGCTTGGGGGCCTTCGAGGTGTATGTTTGCATCAAAGGAGAGTATATATAGAAGCCGCGAAGCGTCGCGCGAGGATTCAGGATTGATATTCGGTCTTGTACGTTTCTCCTGTCGAATTCTTTTAACGGCTGTCCAATTCAGTAAAATTAATGGTGAATCTCTGCTCAAATACTGTTTGTACCTAAATAAGGTTAATTAATAAAACAAACATGTGAATTACTTGTGCCTCAGCTCATGAATTGGTATCTATTTCACGTTAGATTGCGATATTTACCGAGATTGGGTTTTTGAGTGAATTCTGTTCCCATAAGGAATGGAATGTAAATTCATGTTATGTGATAATTCGATCTACATCGATTTGTGTTATAATTGGCCAGTCTGTTAACGCACGAAGTGTGCAAAGCTGTTAATTCGAACCTTTGAAGCTTCCCTTCTTAGTACCAACATAATATTGGCAGCTTATTCCTCCCCGTTAGGCTCGGGTTTATTGTGACTAACCGAGCGGTGCTTTTGCCTAGAAATAGGAGCATCGAAGTCACCGGTTTGGTTGTGGTTTGGCCTGTGCTTGATATAGTCCGTAGTTCCCTGGGACAAGTTCCTGGATTGCGAACTTGGTGGCGTCGTTCTTTGATGGTATCATTACGTGGCCCAAGCTTCATGCAAACTGTCTTACGTTAGGTTGGATGTACTTGACCTTCCCATGACTGTCTCTTGTGTTATAGATTCGGTCTAGGCTTCGGCCATGCGAAAGTCGTCCCGTAGGGCTGGTTAGAGTCTTAGTGCTTTTCGGGCTGACCCCCGCTAGGTAATAGAGTAACATAGTTAGAAGGGTATTTGCACGTCTGGATACCGAGCATCTAGATAATACCCCGTATTAGGTTTGGGAACGGGGATAAAATCACAAAAATAAGACCCGCGAGTCTTTTGTTGGGCTTCTGATTGTATCTCTAGACAGTTTAGGGCCCGTCTTTAAGTGTAGGTTTATTTAATTACTAGGTAGGACATAGGGATATCACGTCGATCTAATATGTTCTACAGAATGCGAATGTATCAATCGGCGGGATTCAGGGACAAGTAGGGTTTTTATTTCAGGTTAACTATGGAGTAAATCACTTAATTCTTGTTGGAGTGTTCCGGCTATTAGAATATCAATATAAAGTCATCAATTGAATCTTGTTGAATTTTGTATAACCTAGAAGTCAGATCGACTTGCATTTGGCAAATTACGGGAAGCTTGTGTTGTGGTTAGCTCTCTTGTTGGCCAAGCGAAGCCGTGCCAGTTGGTTTTCTCTTATCTAATCAGGGGAGAAACTGACATTATTAAGAGTACTACCTTAAAACCATGATTCTTAGTATACAAGCCAGGAGCATTGAGGCTATTACTATTCAACAAAGATTGAACTAATGACTTTCCAGGTTAATGATAAAACCCTGGTTCTCATAACTTTAGTATTTATTTAAATACTTTCCTAACTAAAAGCTAAAAGAATTCCGATACTAAAAGAATCATAAGAATGTTGTAGTTATAACTACTGCATACATACCTACAGACCAAGTAAAGTCATTTATATATTATTTATAATGACAGACAGACTTTGCCAAAAGATAATGTCCTCTCAGTCCCTTGATTGCTATTTATGAATCTTAACGATTGACATCTATACATACAAGTTACTAGAATGTAATTTAATTATGTGCAAGACACAAGTCCCCATATAAAAGAAAATGTGGAAGACTGCTGTCCAGTCAGGATGCCGAGGCAGATTTTCAAGAGCGGGGCGGGGCTCTTGAATTAACCACAACTAGTTCAATGCTAATATAATATGTACTAAAAACCTTTCTTTTAAATCAAATACAATACTAAGACTGAGCTATTGAATTAAACACAAACAGCTCAATACTAATGTAATACTTAAATTCATGATAATAAATTATATACAGTACTAAGATTGAACTCTAGAATTAACCACAACTAGTTCAATGCTAATATACTATGTACTAAAATCCTTTCTTTTAAATCAAATTCAGTACTAAGATTGAACTCTGGAATCAACCACAAACAGTTCAATGCTAACATAATACTTAAATTCATGTTAATATTTCCTAAGTCATTTATATCCCGAAGAGTACATTATTTGCATTTACTTCTAACTCTTTGTATGTGACAAGACTGACTGTTTATATCTGAGTTTAATAATGTAGTAGGTATCTTTCAATATGCTAAGGAAGCTAACTTCGGTAATAGACCTAGGTTTAGAAGTAGGGTCTAGATATTTTAGGCATTATAGGGATTCATCTCAAACCTGTCTTGGGTTTTATTACGGTGGCAAGGTAGAGTCCTCCTTAGACGATCACATGGCCAAAATAGAGATTTAGATTATAAGCGGTTAACCAGTTAAGTTAAAGTCACCATTAACCATTTAAACCATTAAATCAACATATTACCATTTTACCTTAATATCGTAGACTTTAATTTTTTAATAAATATAAACATTTTAAATATATTTAAATAATCTAAATAAACAAATAAATTAAAATCGTTAAAGGGGGTTGTTACAAATGGGTGTGCCTTAGACCAGGATCAATCATTATAGGGTTTTTACAAAATTTAGCTTCATAATTATGTACTTGGGTAGGTTAGGAACTAGCACCTTTGCTATAAGTAGATAAAATAAGTGTGTCTTTCTGCCCAGGTGGAATGGCACACAAATTGTTGCTGTGTAGTGATGCGAATGGTTTGAGATGAACAAATTAATAATATGTATTAATAAAATAAATAGGTAACTTGCATAAGAATAGGGAAAATACAATCGGTAAGATGCAGTCAAAATGAAAGAAATTATAGTAATTTTAAATTAATAAATTTAGAAACAAGTCTAAAACCTACAATTATGTTACATAGGATGTTTTCACTGACATAATGGTACTCTCTTTTATTCTACTAAAATTAAAAACTTATAGATTCACTGTCTAGGTTATTATAAGTATACTTCAGGAAGTTACTTATAAAATAAGGTTAACACTCAAAATATAGGACATTATCTTTGGTTCAGCATGTTTATTGTCTAGAGATCACACTATCTTCTTCTAGTTTTGTTTTATTAACCCTAGTGAGCTTGAAGGAAAACAAAAGCTTTAAACTGTTTAATTCATAGTTACAGTTAAGTCACGGTAAAACTTTAAAGTTATATGAAATTGCATATAAAATAGGATTCTATTGTAGCAGGAAACAGAGGAATGTTCTTGTAGAATTTTCAAAATACTCGTAGTGGCGGGCAAGTAATTTCTAATGTCTCAGTTACTTCATCTGAAAGGTAACAACAACACACTTTAGAATCTTATAGGGTTCCGACTAAAAAGTTAGTAATCATACTACAAATATGTTAGGGTATATACAATAAATAAGCAGTTGTTAATTGTAATAGGCTGTACTCTTACCATTAGGCTATAGTTTGCTTAAACTATCACTTAGTTTTCATAATAAAACACAGTTACATTTAATAGGTAAATTTCACTAAATTATTTACATAATTTACAACAATTGTCAGTAAGTCAGTTATTAACTAGAATTTTGTTAGATAGTTTTTTAACACTTCTTGTTGTCTGCCAACTAGCAGCTTACTGATGGGAGTGGTAAGCCATCATAATACTTTATAAGGCCTTACTATCTCAAGACTAGATTCAACTAAACAAACTATCCGTGTCAATTTATATAAATTGTAATAATTAAATTAGGGTACTACTAGATTTATTTAAAAATTTATTTTTATACACTCACTTGTTAGGATTCCATATCTGCCATCTTTCGTTAGTGGTTGAGTTCGATTAAAAATATAAGCTTCATTAACTTGTCTTACAACGCTGAAAAATATTACAATTATATTAGGATTAACTAAAAATTACATAGGTAGGTATAGTTAATTTGATCACCTGAAGTTTTAGTCACATAACTCAATTTAGGTTTCACAATTTCAATTTAAACAGCTGAATAGGGAAGGAAAGACTAGATAATATCTAATCTAATGAGCTTTAACTTTGCTACATAAGTAATTCAATCTTATGATTGAATTGCGGAGTTAAGTTGTTACTTTTGAAAATAAATAAGGATAGTGACTTACTTATGTAATGAATGTTTAGGTTGTAGTATGAACAGTAGGAAAGTTCTACATTCATCACTTATACGGTTTATGTAGTTGTCAAGACATGGTTGAACTTCTGGGCTTGTAATTTAGTCATCAAACCAAATCAGGTTGCATTCAATGGTTCTGTAAATATGAAAAATAAATTAGGTATGTATGTATCTACAAAAACTCAAATACACACGAAAGATAAGTCAGATATCTGATAGGCAAATATTAGTTAATCAGCATTGATGTTGTGCTTGGTTATAAGGTTAAAGTAAAACGATTACGGGTAGTCATTTCAAAGTTAGGTCTAGAAACTTTAAGGTTTACTGGATTGGGGGTTGTAACAATAGGGAATAAGAGGGGTGTCTACTTACCAAATAAAGATGCAGCGCTACAGCGTAACTGTAATGTATCCATCTTAGGCACTCGTACATTAGAGGTTAGCGGCTTTTCCATTTTGGTCGAAATTTGTAAAGTTCACTGTAGTAACGTCGAGAAATGTACTACAACGTGTTTTAACGTGTAATTATACTATTAGTGGTCTCACGTAATTCGTAAATCCAGTTTGTTGTTGCATAAAATCCATAGTTCAAATTTTCGGTCAAATAGAGATGAGACAATTATGAGTGACGGTTGGTAAATTAGTTCATATCGATCGAAACTTATGAATTTAGAAACAAATTTAGTTACTCGTAGTTGTAAGGTTTTAAAAATAAGATGGTAACAGGTAAAGGTTCATGGTAATGGTAATGTCGTGATAAAATTCAAGGTAATGTAAGGTATGGAAAAATCTTCGCCATAACAACTTTAATTTCGAACCAAAAACTGTAAGTATACGTAAGTATTTTTATTTTAAAATGCTAACGCTATCTGATAGGTATGTAAAGGAAATAGACAAATTTAGTGGTTACTTTAAATGACTGTATCATAGTTAAAATTTTGAAATACACTTGAAAAATAAAATTAAAATCTGGTCTCAACATAATTCGGAAAACAATGCTTCATTGTTTGTATGTTTGTAATTTCTCTCATTTAGATAACACGACCTATCCTAGTGAAATTGGCAAAGGAGAGAATATCGAAATACAATTTAATTAATTGCGACTAATTACATACAGGAATTACAAGGAACAACTTTACTATTGTATCGATTAAGAAATGTAATCAAATTAGAAATCAACATACCTATCTATTGAGGAAAAAAAAAAAAGTTAAAAAAGAAATGTTTGACATTTCATTCAAAACTTTCTTAATATAGCATCGTACGGTCGACATTTGCCAAAGTCAAGTAGTTTAATATTTATAGAGCGATGTTAACTCGATAAGCTTTGGTCGCTGTTCAAAGTCACAGAAATAAATTTGTCATAATAAGTCACATAGTCACAGTCAAGACCTCAAAGAATAATATTAGCACTTATGATAGTTCTCGTTTAGTAAAATTGTCATACTCATAATGTTCTTTAGACATAATGTTAATAATGACTGTATAAATATGTTTGTGTAAATTTTAGATTTGATTTCAGGAAAATGTAGTATTCTTCGGAAGAAAAGTCATCAAATGTATAATTTGTACGTAATCAAAATAGGAAGCGAATTGTGTTCTTATAGCGCGGCTAGACATAGGCTAAAAAGGAAAAAAACCAAAAACCTGCAAAATCTACGCCCTCTAGCGTCCAGTAGCGGAATTTATTGAATTGAGAAGTGAAATCGATACGTGATCAATAAAGTATCAATGGAAGTAGAGTAAATGATTCGCAAAGGAGATTACAGATGGCGTTATGAGCAACAAAAAGTAATTACAGAGTTTGAATTACGAAAATTACAATAATTTTAGTTCCCTCGGCTAGCGATTTAGTATTTCCACATATTTTTATTGGTACAAGTTACACATACGTAGTTGCAAATTAAAATCTATTGGTTTAAACGGACATTTAGTTAGCGGGAATGTAAAAAAGTATTACTTTGACTAATAAAGGCGGTAAATTTGAAATTATTATTTCAATTCTTCAATTCGTGGAAGAATTGAATTTACTAGGCTTGGTGGAGAATTTCTTATAATTATTATTTGTAGTTCCCGCGATTCAAGAAAGCAAGAATGGGGGGTTGCCTCATAGTAACATACTTCGTGAATTTTACGTAAGATTTTATTTTAACAACATCGACGTAAATATTTGTGTAAATTCTCAATCTGAATAAATTCATTTAGTTAACTGATGTTAAGTAGACTTGCTAGGAAACAATATGGAGTGTAAGGGCATCGTAATTTTCACGGATTTCTAATACGAAATTTGTTAGATTGAGTTGGAGGTGGAATTTAGTCCAGGAACGGTTTATAACGTGGTGCAAATTTTTAAATTAAAAAAAAAAAATATATATATAGGCGAGACCTATATTCTACAGTGGACGTCCTACGTCTAAAAATGATATAGATATAAGAAATATGAAATGTACCTATTGATTATAAAAATAAAATTATACTTATGGAAAAATGTTTTCTTTTATTGAGGGGGGGAAAAAAATAATTAATAAAGCGTTGCTAAAAACGAATTTTGTGCTTATTGTGTTATACTCAAATATCACTATCCCTACATGACTTGGTAATTGGTATTCGGGAAAGGTCTACACAGGTATTGGTTTTGATTTTCAAGGTATTAAATTATTAAAAAAAAAAAAAAAAAGGTAATGCGGTGGTAGTTTTATTTGGTTAGTTTAAAAAAAGTTTTGTTATTTATTATTTAATTTTTTTCAGTAATGGTGCGAAATTTTATAGACTCTTGGACCTTAGATGGTGTTATTCTATTGGATCATTGGGGCGAGGGGTTACAGTTGGGAATATACATAGATAGATAGATTGTTCGGTGGGAATCGAAACTATACGTATAATATTGGAATATATATTCTATATATGATTATATATGTACATCTTTATATTGATAGATAGAATGAAGCAGTTTAATAACACTGTCGGAATGGGAGTCGTTTGTCAGAATTTGGAGTTTGACAAAACACTTACTCAAGTTGACCTTTATAAAGGAGGTTTGGTGTTAGGTTAGGCCAGCTGGCATTTCATCAACAGACGTTGATTTTATAAAGGTCTTGTACTCTACAAAGTATGAAAATCTGATCTGGTACACTGCACATTCTCCAAAGGAAAGTAATCTGAGTTCTACTAACATCTCTTGGTGGGATATTGACGCTATACGGAATTTAATCCATTTTGCTTAAGGGATCTGCTAAATCTGGAGGGGATGTATGGGCAACTCCTGATAAACGGAAAGTAGGTTTGTTGAGGAGTGGTCTATTCGTCTGTGGCTAGCGCTGTTTGGACTCACAACCCAAATCTTTCTCAGTGTTAGGGGGTTCTGTGGAAGGGAGAATTTTCTTAATGGTTGATATATTATCAA
Source organism: Biston betularia (assembly GCA_905404145.2). Lineage (NCBI taxonomy): Eukaryota > Metazoa > Arthropoda > Insecta > Lepidoptera > Geometridae > Biston > Biston betularia. The sequence continues at coordinate 8,315,602 of FR989877.1, forward strand.
GCTTGGAGATGGAAGTTTTATGACGATTGCATTCGGGTTGGTTTAAAAACACAACTTAATCATATTGTGTTAGGTAAAATACACCTACATTAGCTGACACATAATTATTGTTGGAACTCGAATACTGACAAATTTAACTTGCACCTTTACATAAATTTCCTTTCCAGGTTTAGGTTGATGTTTATTATAAATATTTGTAAATTAAAATTAATTTCTTTGGGGAAAATTTCCTGCGATATAAAATTACTATCTTCGTAAATTTTGGGGGTTGCTGTAACGGTCCAGATAACCGTTAACATTTACAATTATTGTAATAACAATTACAATAGGGGTTTATCTCATTTATTCAAAATAATGTATTTAGGAAAATTTCCTACGATATAAAATTACTATCTTCGTAAATTTTGGGGGTTGCTGTAACGGTCCAGATAACCGTTAACATTTACAATTATTGTAATAACAATTACAATAGGGGTTTATCTCATTTATTCAAAATAATTTATTTAGGAAAATTTCCTACGATATAAAATTACTATCTTCGTAAATTTTGGGGGTTGCTGTAACGGTCCCAATAACCGTTAACATTTACAATTATTGTAATAACAATTACAATAGGGGTTTATCTCATTTATTCAAAGTAATTTATTTAGGAAAATTTTCTACGATATAAAATTACTATCTTCGTAAATTTTGGGGGTTGCTGTAACGGTCCAGATAACCGTTAACATTTACAATTATTGTAATACCCATTACAATAGTGGTTTATCTCATTTATTCAAAATAATTTATTTAGGAAAATTTTCTACGATATAAAAATTAATATCTTCGTAAATTTTGGGGGTTGCTGTAACGGTCCAGATAACCGTTAACATTTATAATTATTATAATAACAAATAAAATGAGGGCTTAATACATTTACTCATTTAAAATTAATGTATGATTCTAATTAAATTTAAGAGAAGTTAATTTTCATTTACATTCGGATTTGGTACAAAAGCGCTACGTTAGATAACGGTGAGGTAGCGAACTACAAAATTAAGTGACCATGTGAAAATCAATAAAGTTAGTACCCAAACACAATAGATGGCGCTATTTCAAATAATTTAAGCCAAGAAGTCACGGAAGAATGGTTAGTAATTAATTATGTCTAAATGAGGGACAGATACCATGTAAATTCGGCACTGATGTAAAACCCATGTGTTCTGTTGTTAGTTTAATTATATCATTACATTAAAATTAGTTATGACATAGAAAAGATCTGCACGTCCTATGTAGATTGTGGGGATGCCAATAGATGGCGTGCTTTATTTTAAATAGGGATGTGCCTTTTTCAATATTATGTTGATATATCATTGGAGTACCGAATATTTAATCGAATTAAATAATTACTTTAGTAAAAACAATACTTGTATTAGATATTTTAGTAAAATACATAAATTCTAAATTATAAATTGTTACAGCTAATTTATAGAAGAAATAGTTATTTAACTATTGTATTGAACTATTGTACATTGTAGATAACTATCTTATAATCTTACCTAACAATCTATAATGCCAAAAATATAAGGTAAATGATTGTTATCTATACTATACCTAGGTTAGGGATTCTAGTAAATAAGAGGGCATGTTGAAACGGGGTTTGTCTCACTTACTTCATAAACATAATTAGAATGGTTAGAGGTTACAATATAGTTGTGTAGCTTGTCTTCCAATATTTTCATAACTAAATGACATAGGTAATTGTCACAAGTGATGGTCATTCGGAGTGGAAAACACTTGGGCTTGCATTAATTAGTGGATTGGAATTAACAATGCAGGATGCAACAAGTTTTATATAACGGTGCATCTACAAATATTAGAAATTATATATGGCTGATCAGCAAATGTTTATTGGGGATTTACTTAATCAAACCTTGTAATAATTGGGGAGTATAATTAAATGTTGTGTAGTTTATTTATTATTTTAAACAAATCTGGGTTGTATTTTAAATACTAAAAATATTAAACAAAAAATATTGATAGAATGGAGTATCATGGCGACACTAGTTGTTACCTATCGCATGTTTAATTTATGAGTTTAGTGCGGCGCGGCACAAAGGGAAAAATCACACATTGATAGGGTTTAGATGTGTGGAGTCACACGGATAGGATCGCTCTCTCGGACACGTTGGGCTGCTTGAGCGGCTTCGCATGCTTGGGGGCCTTCGAGGTGTATGTTTGCATCAAAGGAGAGTATATATAGAAGCCGCGAAGCGTCGCGCGAGGATTCAGGATTGATATTCGGTCTTGTACGTTTCTCCTGTCGAATTCTTTTAACGGCTGTCCAATTCAGTAAAATTAATGGTGAATCTCTGCTCAAATACTGTTTGTACCTAAATAAGGTTAATTAATAAAACAAACATGTGAATTACTTGTGCCTCAGCTCATGAATTGGTATCTATTTCACGTTAGATTGCGATATTTACCGAGATTGGGTTTTTGAGTGAATTCTGTTCCCATAAGGAATGGAATGTAAATTCATTTTATGTGATAATTCGATCTACATCGATTTGTGTTATAATTGGCCAGTCTGTTAACGCACGAAGTGTGCAAAGCTGTTAATTCGAACCTTTGAAGCTTCCCTTCTTAGTACCAACATAATATTGGCAGCTTATTCCTCCCCGTTAGGCTCGGGTTTATTGTGACTAACCGAGCGGTGCTTTTGCCTAGAAATAGGAGCATCGAAGTCACCGGTTTGGTTGTGGTTTGGCCTGTGCTTGATATAGTCCGTAGTTCCCTGGGACAAGTTCCTGGATTGCGAACTTGGTGGCGTCGTTCTTTGATGGTATCATTACGTGGCCCAAGCTTCATGCAAACTGTCTTACGTTAGGTTGGATGTACTTGACCTTCCCATGACTGTCTCTTGTGTTATAGATTCGGTCTAGGCTTCGGCCATGCGAAAGTCGTCCCGTAGGGCTGGTTAGAGTCTTAGTGCTTTTCGGGCTGACCCCCGCTAGGTAATAGAGTAACATAGTTAGAAGGGTATTTGCACGTCTGGATACCGAGCATCTAGATAATACCCCGTATTAGGTTTGGGAACGGGGATAAAATCACAAAAATAAGACCCGCGAGTCTTTTGTTGGGCTTCTGATTGTATCTCTAGACAGTTTAGGGCCCGTCTTTAAGTGTAGGTTTATTTAATTACTAGGTAGGACATAGGGATATCACGTCGATCTAATATGTTCTACAGAATGCGAATGTATCAATCGGCGGGATTCAGGGACAAGTAGGGTTTTTATTTCAGGTTAACTATGGAGTAAATCACTTAATTCTTGTTGGAGTGTTCCGGCTATTAGAATATCAATATAAAGTCATCAATTGAATCTTGTTGAATTTTGTATAACCTAGAAGTCAGATCGACTTGCATTTGGCAAATTACGGGAAGCTTGTGTTGTGGTTAGCTCTCTTGTTGGCCAAGCGAAGCCGTGCCAGTTGGTTTTCTCTTATCTAATCAGGGGAGAAACTGACATTATTAAGAGTACTACCTTAAAACCATGATTCTTAGTATACAAGCCAGGAGCATTGAGGCTATTACTATTCAACAAAGATTGAACTAATGACTTTCCAGGTTAATGATAAAACCCTGGTTCTCATAACTTTAGTATTTATTTAAATACTTTCCTAACTAAAAGCTAAAAGAATTCCGATACTAAAAGAATCATAAGAATGTTGTAGTTATAACTACTGCATACATACCTACAGACCAAGTAAAGTCATTTATATATTATTTATAATGACAGACAGACTTTGCCAAAAGATAATGTCCTCTCAGTCCCTTGATTGCTATTTATGAATCTTAACGATTGACATCTATACATACAAGTTACTAGAATGTAATTTAATTATGTGCAAGACACAAGTCCCCATATAAAAGAAAATGTGGAAGACTGCTGTCCAGTCAGGATGCCGAGGCAGATTTTCAAGAGCGGGGCGGGGCTCTTGAATTAACCACAACTAGTTCAATGCTAATATAATATGTACTAAAAACCTTTCTTTTAAATCAAATACAATACTAAGACTGAGCTATTGAATTAAACACAAACAGCTCAATACTAATGTAATACTTAAATTCATGATAATAAATTATATACAGTACTAAGATTGAACTCTAGAATTAACCACAACTAGTTCAATGCTAATATACTATGTACTAAAATCCTTTCTTTTAAATCAAATTCAGTACTAAGATTGAACTCTGGAATCAACCACAAACAGTTCAATGCTAACATAATACTTAAATTCATGTTAATATTTCCTAAGTCATTTATATCCCGAAGAGTACATTATTTGCATTTACTTCTAACTCTTTGTATGTGACAAGACTGACTGTTTATATCTGAGTTTAATAATGTAGTAGGTATCTTTCAATATGCTAAGGAAGCTAACTTCGGTAATAGACCTAGGTTTAGAAGTAGGGTCTAGATATTTTAGGCATTATAGGGATTCATCTCAAACCTGTCTTGGGTTTTATTACGGTGGCAAGGTAGAGTCCTCCTTAGACGATCACATGGCCAAAATAGAGATTTAGATTATAAGCGGTTAACCAGTTAAGTTAAAGTCACCATTAACCATTTAAACCATTAAATCAACATATTACCATTTTACCTTAATATCGTAGACTTTAATTTTTTAATAAATATAAACATTTTAAATATATTTAAATAATCTAAATAAACAAATAAATTAAAATCGTTAAAGGGGGTTGTTACACGTGGGAATATAGGGATAAAAAGTAGCGTATGTCACCCAAGGATAGCGTAGATTTCCAACGGTGAAAGAATTTTTGAAATCGGTCCAGTAGTTTCGGAACCTATTTATTACAAACAAACAATCAAATCTTTCCACTTTATAATAGTAAAGATAGATAGATAGATAAGTATGTATATTTTATATACCTACGCACAAACATATAGGTATATACTAATATTTAAATTTCATTTGAATATATAAATATTTTACATACTTACTATAATTATGTATTTTTTTTAATATAATTATGTATGATTTATACATAATTATACATAATTTATACATAATCAAAGTACATAAAACAAGCTACATTTAAAATAATAACTAATCTAAACGGCCGCCATCAATGGGAATAGTTCCCAAGACGCTGGCCCCATTGTATAGCAATACTCAAACTATATCAAATACTACATGTATACATTTTATTAGTTTTAATTTTTAGAACTAAATAGCATTACAACATCTCCCGTCTGTTTTTCTTCAGTAACGTGTTTTCCATTGTTGGTTACCTGAAAGAACTCGCTAGCTCATAAGATGCTTTTGTTTTCTGTACATTTTTATATTTCTGATGTGCACAATAATGTTTTTATTTATCTATCTATCTATTAATAAGACGAAACTTTTTAGCAGCGTTGCAGCTGACACTTTGTACATGGCACCCGCACGGTTAGCTAAAAAAATACACGAAATTAGAGAAAAATAATCCACAAATTCGTCAGTCAGCGTAACTAATTCCCTATTAAAAACGTCACTATTTTAAAAGACCTCCTGAAATAAAGTACCATCACTTAACTCAGACCCTAACATTTCGGAGATTTACGATTGACCTTTTAAAGCTAAAATTAAATTTTGGTCAAAATATTTCCAAAGTTACCTTAAAGGGGACTGCTTTGACCTGAATCTCTAATTTATCATGCTAAGGAATAATGAGTAGATACCTACTTGACCTCAAGTCGTTCAACTTTTTTTACCCGTTCGTATGTACGGCTGAAATATTGGATACAAAATATGCATTTTTGTATGTATCACCGTAGCTCACCTGATGTTAGGTAACGATTTGGTCGAAGATAGTTAGCATACTTAACCTGGAATAGAACTGGCTCTCAAGTGAGGCTGCTGGAACACACCGTTAACTTCTTAGCACGATAAAGTACCATACCACCACGTTATGGTTTCCTTACGATGTTATATAGGTACATATTATTTATTATAAAAATACACGTGTATTAGGTTAAAAATTCTGAATTTAAAATTACAAATTGATCAGTATTATTAAATAAATATCGTTCGACATTACACACAGTGCCATCTGACCCAAACAAAGCTAAGCTTGTACTATGGAAGTCAGATAACTGATAGAATACTAAAATACTTTTTTTTTGTAATTACATACTTATAATAAATACAGAACAACCAGACACAGAACAAACTTTTGTTTATATCACAAAATGCTTGTGCTGGGTGGGAATCGAACCCACGCCCCTCGGCTCTTTGAGCAGACATACTACCAATGAACCAACAGGGCTGCAGGGCTGTATTGTATCCTATGATTTTATTTGTAAACATCAACAACATCAACATCAACATCATTTATTTGTCAATATCTTTCGAGGCAAACAGTTATTTTTTTTATACGTATGTCAATAGTGACACTAGGAAATATCACGATGTTTATGGAATAAACAACTAATTAAAATATTTTTTGTTTTGCATGTTTGTACTGGATGGAATTTTGTATGAAATTTATTTAATTGTTGTTTTCAGTATTCCAAAATTGTGCTCATAATAATAGTTGGTCATAATCATAAGTACAACGACCCCATTTCAGCTCAGTAGCTACAGCCGAAGCTTAATTACCTATTACAGCTGTTACCCTGTGTTTAATAACTAGTATATGTAACTAAATGACACATCAAACACCTGAGTTCGAGAGTAAATTGGCAAAATGTTAACCAGCGTTCTAAGAACCATATTCTTGCGGAATAAAGCTGATTTTGTCGCTAATGTCAAGCATTTCTTATTTTGTTTATATTCATTCCTAATATACGTAAAGGCACGCGGCCTTCATCATTAAATACTGGCTTCGTATCAGGTGCCGTGGTTGTGGATAAACGGGCGAGGAGAATTAAAATCATCATTAATGATGATGCCAATGATTTACTGGAATATTATTGCAAAGACACTCCTACGAACACGTTATGCGCCCGCGCGACGCAAACCGATCATCTCCTTAGCATGACTGGACTTGACTGAAACGGACTGAACATGACCAAGACTAGGCTTTGACTATAACTATAGCGACAAGGCAACTTATTTAAATTCTGAAACTTAAAAATATAAAACACTTAAAATTGGCAAATGCTTAAAACGCGACACCAAAATCAAAAATAAGAAGAGTGGAGAAACGTTAGCTGTCAGCCACCTGCTGCCAACCGTCACACTCAGTTTCGTTTCTTGCCACTCTAAAAAAAATATCACAGCGCCGACATAATTATGTATCCTATGTTTGTTACAGTTTCATCTACTGGTATCGAGGGGAGCAAGTGGTGAACTACGCACAGCGTGGCGGCATCAGTGTGGAAACAGAGCAGCGCACGCGCACTAGCCGGCTGTTGATCGCGAGAGCCGCGCCTCACGACTCGGGGAACTACACCTGTGCTCCCAGCAGTTCTGGTACTTATCCTTACCATTATTTTTTTCTATCAAGATATTTTTTTCTGAACGACTGGCTAGATGTTTGACCATACCTCACTACCGAGTAATACTTACTAAAAAGTAACGGTGTGATCAAAGATCGCCGCCGGAACACATCGTTAGGTGCTTGGCGGCAGATTTTGAGCTCTCATTGCTACAAATTTCTGCGATTCATTAGATTGGGTATTTAAAAAAACCAGAGAACTAAAGTCACACAGCTTAGTGTATTTAGTAAGCTGAAATTACAGTGGGCTGGTCATATCTGCTGTAGAACCTACAACTACTGGTGTATAGGAATCGGTAAACGTAGTGTACGCCTTGAGACTAGATAAAGTGACGATATTTTTAAGGCACCTCGCAGCAGCTGGAAGCAAAATGTCGAAAAACAAGGTCTTAGGAAAGACCTATTTATGTCCAGCAGTGGGCTGTGTATGATAAGTTGATCATGATGATAAGTTGGTAGTTTATCATTGTAAATACAATATGTATAATTATGCATACGTTTATGTATATAACTGTTTTGACTTCTCCTGTAACATATTTTTTTGTTTCATTCCATTTTATGGTTGCCCGGAAAAGATCGATTTTAACGATACGGTTGTGGCACTAGCTCTTAAATCTCTTAATTGTGATATTTTTTCTGATTTTAAGAGTTCTAGTGTCCACTATAATGAGTTTACATCTATCTATGAGTCGATGTATCATTGAGATGTATTAACGTCATTCATAAATAAGCTACAAATGTCTTGATATATTTTTATCTCGATTACCGTTTGATTCGATCTCATCCATCCCCCCACCCCCACCTCCCCTTATATACTCGGGATAAGCAGCAGCGTCTAATTTGCAAGCTCATCACGGATTCGCTACCAGTCTCGTCGAAACGCTCATGGACTCATTGCGTTTTATTTTCTAGAACACAGCGGGTATAACCCTGATCTTTTTTGACAATAAATTCAAGGTTAAAATTTACAAGAAAAAGCCAACACAAATACATATATTTTGTAGAAGTCACTTTACGTGAAAGTTTTGAACTGAATAGGATCACGCGTAATGATACAGCACAAAGGCGATATAAGGTCATTTGTAATTATCAATCAACTAACCCACAAATCGTGTAGAAAATTCAACTGTTTCCAATAATACCTAAAATGAATATCAATAATTCTACGCCCGTAGAATACGGCTTTCATACAGATATTTTATTCATAACAAAGTTATAAGTTAAACTCCGTAATAACATTTCAAACATCAATTAATATGTCAGAAACACTGATTATGTACTAAAAAAATACATATTTATATGGATTTCAATTAAAATATATGTCAATACAAAAAAATATTAAATAAATAAATACACACGTAAAAACAGGTCACTATCACCCAAGATTTTAGCTTGGTTCTTGGTTTACGCGGTGGAAAGTGCATATGCTTCGTTGACATCAAATGACAGATCTCTTATGGGCAGCTGATTTTTTTGCTATTTCTGGGTCGGTCCCCTAATCAGTAACAAACTACAACACAGCAGCTGTAGTGGTCAATGGACTCTTCAGTCTTATTGTTCAATATTAATTGTTAAAAAAAATGTTGTGGAGCATTTATTTCGACTTTCGAGTTGATGGAAATCGACACTCATCAAAAAGGTATCAGGGTCAGGGCGGAATAGCAAGCATGACGTCAAGTTGTCGTAGCTTCTCGAAAGCATATTTGCTGGAACTACAGTTATGCGAAGATCGATCGTCGCAATGAGTTCGATTCTAGTAAATAGGTACAATCAACAGACATTACAACTAATACATTATATCTGTCACGCAGAAATTGAGTAAAGAGAAGTAGAGTAGTAACTATGAACATAGATACAGATCGCTATACAATAGGCACCTGTCCCACCACCGACAAATATCAAAAACGAGTGAGCAACTAAAAATATTTTTTCGAACAACAAGTACCTACGCAAGTACGGTTGAAGGTTATAAAGAGAATTCTTGCCCATTTACTATTTAGTGATCAACTATTACTATCTATGATCAGCGATCGGTGCGGTTGGATCAGACATCAAAAGGCTTTGGTTTAATCCCCTAAATGAGTTTAAGTTGCTGATGAAAAATAATGTATAGAGTTATAAGCTTAGGGAGTACATTACCAAAAAGGGGTTATTGTATTCATCACTATGAACAAATTTTATTATGCGTCCAACCCTAAAATCGCAAAAAGCAGCTATTTTTATACGGAACAGCTAATTTGTTTTCCGACTTCAAGGTAGTTTCCGTAGTAAAGTTTCTTGGCTTGGTACACCCTAAAATTCTAACCATAGATACATACAATACAGAGTACCACTTAAGCATCAGGTGAGCTATAGTCAACACTCAAAAAATAATCTGTTTTACTGATAGAGGACTTACATCTTTTGTACGTTTTTTGAGCGATAAATTAGTTGATAGCTAATAGGGCTCCCGTCGGCGGTGGGACAGGTGACTCTCTGCTCAATAGTTGCTAAACCAAGAGAGTTGGAATAATGTTGCCCTTATAGTTGGGCAACGTACAGTCAACTATCCCAAAACAAATAATACGAGTACATTGTAAATGTAATATGGACAACTAGATAAATCCTTCCTCTAGTTCTATATTTACTCATGCTTGCGTATGAATCATAAAATTCAACGTCTATAAATGTTTTATCGTTGGAAATATTGCTCCAAATGCATATTTTCGGTGAAGCTAAGTAAATCTACCACGCGCGTCTTTCCAAGTACTAACGTATGTCAGTAAAGTTCAAGCATCAGAATCAGAACACGGTTCACGCTCGGTTTATGACTGGATCTCGGATCTCGAGTTAAGTCCGGATTTTATCTTCAAGCTGCGAATTTCACCCCGTCTTGTTATCTCTGGCGCGGGAAGAGTTGGTGACTTCAGTCAGACGCCAAGCCAAATATTGGATAAGGGGACAATAATGCTTTTTATTCGTAAAGATGTGGTTTGTACTTGCGATATCCACACTGTAACTGAATCTTTTCTTACAAAATCTTACTACGTACTTTCGCAGGAACTAACCGACTTCGATTCGTATTTTTTACAATACATAAAATAGATGCTTATACCAATCGCACTTTTTTTTTGTAATTAACGTGAAATAGTTTATTTTATAATAAATATAATTTTTAGCCCAAATTATGTAGATATTTTTTTAGAATTTAGGTAAGAACAAAGTTAATATAGGATAAAAAAAATCAAAAATCAAATTGAGTTGATTATTTAAAATGTACGTGATACTTCAATGGAGGTTTATATTTATATGCGAGGATAAAAACCGAGCGCACTGGGTATGATGTACGCAGCAAAAAAATGAAATGAAATGTATGAAATCAGCAAATTTATTAATTAAAAAAATTGGGAACTAAATTCCCTTTAAATAAAAAATAACTGGGTATTGTTGTGACAAATAACGTGGTGACCGGTGGGTGCCGTGACGTGTAGCTTTCGACCAAAAATTAGGGCCGAAGCATAAATTTTGTAACCGATTAATGTCAGGAAGGTAGGTCAATATTTCACTCTTGTGGCTATTGATTTTAACAAGTAATTATAGCCATTGTTACGACTGCACATTTGTTTCTAGTGTAGTCGTCGTAGCGTAGACTGAATAGGTGTTCCAAAAACATCGCAAATGCTAAACGACGGACGATCTAAGCAGTCATCGGATGGGTGACCGTGAATGGCATATATTTCTGAGCGCCACCGTGAATCGGATGGCACGTTAAATAGTAGGTGTTTGGTCCATATCTCCATAACATTACCCGTCAAGCAATGTCAGAGGCCTTCGGGTGGTGCTTTGAATCTGACATTAGAGCTGACCACTCAGCCAATACGAACTTACTCATTTATTTTGAATTTAATGTAGGTATTGAATACTTATCGTGGTACTGTACACTTGTTTTGTACTTGTACTATACTTGTAATTCGCTGCTATTTAGCTCAGTTGTTAAAAACTCTACTTGTGTACGGTGTGGTGTTGGTTCAATACCCACTCCAGACAAACATTTATGTATCGTATGTAGATGTTTGTATTGTATTTGAGTAATATAAATTCATACTTGTATGTATTTAAAATATATGTTACAAAAAATATATATGTCCATATACATTGTGTATATTTAAAGTATGTCATCTAGCTTTTTTAAGTTTAGGGTTTGATGTTTCTGCGTAATATCCAATATATGGAATTTTTATTTTATTTGTTAAGTAATTTTATTTGTTAAGTAATTTTATTTGTTAAGTAATTTTATTTAACAAGTTAATAACTAGCAAGTATACTAAACTAAATGAAAACTATAAACGACATTTTCAGTTTAACTTTACTTGTCATTGTCCAAAGTTGAATGTTCAACTTTTACTTGTATTTAGACCTAACAGCTTTCAAGCTACAAACTCACTTTTACAATTTACTTTAATATTAAGGGTCTCACTTAAACGCCTCAGTTTTAAGTATTGCGCTTTACAGAAATGAAGTTATAAGTTCGTTGTATCATCTGAATTCACTAACGTATCATAACGTTTGTAGGGAGTTTTTTCTCGATGACATTAAATAAAAGAGTCAATTATTAGGGTTTAACAGCAAATGTTTTAGAACTATGACGGATTTCAAAGTGCATAAACTAATCTGGATTGTAAGCTTCAGGTGTACTAAGTCGAATAGAGTTCATTATATAAACAACTTTTATTATAGACACAACACTGAAATCACGGAACAAAATCAGCTAACTGTTTGTTTGTCCTGGGTGGAAATCATACCACGCCGCACAGCTTATGAAGCAAAGCTACTGCCAAATGAACTGACATGGTAATCAAAAAAGATTTGTTACAGTTTAAATGCTTATAGGTATAAGTAACTTCACCTCTCGGCACCTCGCTTTTCATGCATGTTTTCTATGTGTTCCAGATTGTTAAAATATGCTACTTCTGTTCCAAATTTCTTTTAGTTCCGTTCAGCCGTTTCAGCGTGAATAAGTAACAAAGATAGCTCGGTTTGGGTAAGCTGGTAGGTGGAATGCACAAAACACCCCAAACGGGACGTTAGTGCGGTCTACCCCATGTAGAGTTAGAATCATAAATTAACAAACATACATGTAGCAATTTTGTAATTTTAATACTAAAATCACCTCGCGGTTACACTCGCGACAACAAAACTTCGGCGTGGTATACGAAAGTATTTTTTTTCTTGTAAGCAGTGCTCGAAATGGACCGGAACGCCGTCGCCGTTCCGTTTCGTAAAAGTTTTCATCGTTCTAGTTCGACAAAAAAGCGATATTGTGGAACTATTGTGATGGTTTTACAATAAAAAATGACGTAATAAAATTTATTATTACGTTTAAATAAAAGTCGAGAATTTCATTTTTATTTAATTAGGCACTCTTAACTTTATTAAAATACCTATCGGAAGGTTTGAACTGAAAACTGCTTGTCAGTGAGGTTGTAAATATTCAGCATTTTGCAATATTGTAGGTATGATCTATATTATTTTTGTTCTCAGAATCAGCATCAGTGATAGTCCACGTGCTAAGCGGCGAGCGGCCAGCGGCGATGCAGAGCTCAGGGCCTGCCATGCCGCCACGGCCGACCCGAGTCATCTTGACTTCCATGGTGACCATCGCCACACTCCGGCAGCCCAGACAAAACATCCTCGTCATTCTATCACTACTCACTTACACTACAGTCATATGCACCGTATACTTCGGCACTTCTATCGCGAAGTACCTGCTTAGCTCCCTGGTAAAGATCTACGGAATGAGATGACCAACTAACGATCATATGAGGGGCTGGTATATTAATTGGCGAGATTTGCGTACTACGTATGTATAAAAAAGAAAAATACATGGAAAGCGGAGCAGCTCTCGGCCGGAGTAAATGCAAACAACTTTAATCATTTGTTTCATTTACGAACGACGTAATTCTCGATAATAATTAATATGCTAGAGACACGGTATAATGTAAAAATTGTGTAAATTATTTTAGTTTATTAATAAAACGATTAGTTAATGCATTTTTTTTTTTACTTATACGGGACGTCACGTTTGCCATGCGTTCGAATAGCGACCGTTGTCTTCACGTACCCCCATAAGTCCAAGCAAGACGAGACCACGCGCGCGTGACTACTCCTTGATCCGACCGAAACCTCAGTCGGAGTATTTGATCAAATCCCGTATAAGTAAAACTGTGTACAAAAACGGAATAGATAAGCTTATCCACTCTAACATGAGCAAAGTTTGATGGTGATAATGTATTTCGCCGCTACTTCAGTTTATATTTGTGTGTTAATCTTCTTTGTTTGTTGAAGCGTCCGCCACCATCAACACCAACTTGCAAAAGCCTAACCTAGCGGATTTTAAGCAACCACTGCCGGCAGCGTCTGCCTGGGGCAGGTTTCTTGTGATGTACATATGAATACATACAAGTATGACACTTAGCGAGCATCTGCGTCTTAAAAAGTCATAATCACATACATGAAAAGACATACGACGTCGTTGGATATTGATAGTTTTAAAATTTTGATCGGTGATGTGTAGTTATATTGAAAAGTGATAATCTACCCATCAAAACGAGCAACTTTTACAATGATCTATCCCTAAAATTGTAAAAACCTGTTCAACACATTTTCTTAATAAGATAAAGGTCAATGACATTATTTTATAGAACAGCTGGTTTTTCTCGCGATTTCAGGGTTGCCACGTCGTATTAAATTATTTACATTCATAGGTAGATCAAAACCTTTCAGTATAATTACAAATCTCTGAAGCAATTTGCATTGTTGATTTAATATTTCAAATAATATCAGTTCAGTGAAATACGTGTACATAACATCAGTGACAGTCCAAATATTCACCAGACAAATTATATGACGATTTCGTTGTTATGTTTCTATAACGTTGTGTGTACATCATTACTTATTAATATCAGTTCCATAATTATTACAGATTTAATAACAATTAACAACATAATACTGTACAATGAAGATTACTGAAATACAATTCGAATATCGAACGTATGTTTCCTGCAACAAAGCTGTTATTGTTCCGAGACTAGTTTTTCGTACGATAGCGGATTACTGTTTAATATTCGCCTCAGCTAGCGGTTCAGTCTTGAATTTAGATTACTATCGAGTTAATATCGCTGGTTATAAACCAGAATTCGATCGCACTGGGACTCTATCTCATAACCGGGGCTGTTGGTTGCTCTCTTTACCACTTTATTTGCGTTCAATCAAGCTGAACAAATATATGAGCAAGTCTATCTTCGCATAGATACTATTCCATACCCTCGATAGATATATCGTATAGAAAATGCGATGAACTTCGCTAATCCGTTCCGTCGAGATTACTATGTTTTCCATGAGCAATATTGATATTATAAACGTGCAAAACGAGTAAAGTAAAAATGGTGTCTGTTTTTCTAATAAAGAATATGCATGTTACAGTGTATCTAAAGAAAATGTAGATACACTGTAGTACATGCGAATTTATTGTTCTAAAATTTTTAGATCAATTTTAAAGAATGTTGTACTTCTAAACTTATAAATTTATATCTGTCAACTAAAGCCTTTAAAGGCTTGTACGTAAAGATAATAACAGCATTATTATTGTTATTTTTACACATTTAATAATTAAAATTAAATATTTATGAATGTTGATTAGCGCTCCAAGTCATAATGAAAGAGCGTTTTTGTAATGAAACCTCAATATTTTTCAGCTTTATTTTGAGAAAAAAATAAAGAGTTGTCTATGAATAAATTCTACAAAATACGAAGATTCATTTATCCAAGAGTAAGGAACCGAAACGACTCCTTTCTAAAGCGTTTCGATCAAATAACAGCTCAATTGAACCGAGTTGAATCAAGCTGATTTCATGGAGACTTCAGAGCGGTTTCCCTTTTCGGTTCCACGGATAGGAACGAAGCCAAAGACAAATAGGTATATCTTCTTTAACATAAAAGCGATAAAATCAGCCTTTCAATACTTTTGAATAAAGTAAAAAAGCGAATTAAGGCTCCCGTGACACCCACACGTTAAATGACAAAGAACTAAATAAGCAAGTGAAATTATACGTCGAGTCGCTCCTTTGCGATTCGTTTCATAATGAGAAAGTTGAAAAACCTCTATCTCGGGACAGCTACGGCCATTTCTTTTTTAACAAGTTTTATTGTAAGGTAAGACAATGAAACTTCTGAATTAGGGTTACTTTATTAGACTAAATAAAAGAAGCTAAAAACATTTTGTGAGTGACAACAATGAAACTAAATAAAGATCAACCCCCACTGAAGTGTTGCTTTTATTGAATCTCAAGAGTTAGAGCCTTGTAACATTGTTTAAAATTAACAACTAATTTGACATTTTTATACGATTGAAGTGCAGTGAATGACAAATGAAGTTCAATGAAAACAAAACTGTAACATTTGTAGTAAGCGGAGATCTCTCAACTAAAGCTTTCAAAACTGGTCTAACTTTGGTAAAAAATATCCTAAAACTAACCTATTTTAGGTGTGACATTTCTAATCAACGAAAAACTGATAAAACATGTTAAACATTGACTATCTTTAAGCGTCGTTGATAAGGAATAAATAACCCTTAAAGGTGTACATGAGAATAAAATAGCTTTAATATCATTTTCATCTTTTGTTTTGTTAAACTTGTTATGAATAAAATAGTAACCTAAGTTATCATAAACTTGTCAAAGGCAATGTATAAATTAACATCTCTAGACAAATACAAATATCGTACTTATATAGATGTACCCACTCTCAGAGATTTCATTGTTGGAATTGACCTTTGACTAAAATGTTTAGATAGTGTAAATATTAGTCAAAGTCTTGTAAATAATTAAGATGTAAATAAAATGTTGTAAAACTAATGTAATGTTTGTAATTTATTATTATCAGCCAAAAATACATTTTATGTATCGAGTTGATTTTTAAAATTGGTGAGTTCAAAGCTTCACCGTTTTTGTCGACGTAGTAATCGAAAGGGTTGTGTAATAAACTATCAGACCTAGTGTTAAAATATGTTAATTAACAGTTTATAAGAATAAATAGAACTAAATTGATGAGAGATACGAAGTCTTATTAATCACCTTATTTTCTAGTTGGTAAGCTCATACTTAAAATAATTTATCTTTTTTTATTGTTTTATTTTATTTGTAACAACTTACTTATAAAATTTATACATTTAATGTAATATAGGATAGGTAATAAGTGAGTATAAAAAAATATATCTGGTTGATAAACATTATGTAGGACCTGTGACCTGATGAAGTGACGATACACGTAAAGCATCAAGGCCGTCTTGCTCCGTTATCGTATCGAGGTCTCAATACCAAACCTTTACTATTGAAATATAATTTTTCCTACTCGAGACTCCAAATACGCAGAAAGTTGCAACCGAGACCAGCATATTTAGAGCAACAACATAAACTTCGACGACACGTGTCAAGCCTTTCCACGTGTATTATCAAAAGAACTGTTTACTCGCCGAATATTTGATGAAGCATCTTTATTACCTCTTATTGAAATTGAAATTCCTCGAAATGAACCAAACCAAACCAGGTGACATTCATGTATGTACGACTTAAATGTGATTAGTTTCATTTCAAGCTAGGTGTGTTTACCATCTTTGACCACACTGTCACTTAACATCTGTGATCTGTGGTCAAAGATCTTAAAAAACAAGATGAGGTACTCCTTTTACACTCCTTGAGAAAGGTCACCTAATACGATGGAGAACTCTAACAATCGAAACTCGGAACATGTCAGCCAATTAAACTTAGTCATCTTATATAAATAAATAAAAAATGTAGGGTTTTACTCGTAGGACTTATAAATAGACTATGTTATAATAGAAAGTTATTTTAATTTTCAAAGAGCAATCTTCCATAATTAATTGTGGATTTTATACGACCTACCTTTCTTTCGTGGCACAAAGATCTGTTAGGGACAAAACTTGTTCGTGAACAAAAAAGAAAATCATAACCAAATTACGCTTCTTTTTAAACGGCCAAGCGAAACTTTTCTCAATCGTATCAACGTGACTTACGAAATTAAATCCGCTTGCAAAGAAAGTCAAATTAAGCGGATACCACTAAAGTTTGCAACAAAAAATAATCTGGAAAAGCCAGGGAGAGTTAGAAAGGAAAAAATTACATTGTATTAAGCAGTGTGGCTGGGAAACTTGGGTCGATGAAGACAGAACCGGGGAGTGGGGATGGGGATAAGACGCCAGTGTACGATAGAATTACAGTCCAGTTTTGTAGCGATGATAGCGCAGTGGTTAGTGCGGTAGGTTCGCATGCCGAAGTGCGTGAGTTCAACCCCCAACAATGAGCTTGAGCTGCCGTTGAAGGAAAACATCGTGAGGAAACCATAGCATGGTGGTAGGGTACTTTCTAGTACTCGGCTGGCTAGCTACCACCCTCAAGTTGAAAATCTGCCGCCAAGCACCTAACGGTGTGTTCTGGCAGCCTCACTTGAGAGCCAGTTCCATTACCAGGCTAGGTATGCTTTACCATCTTCGACCACACCTTCACTTAACATCAGGTGAGCTGAGGTCAAAAACACCTAGCCTGTCATCCATAAAACACGTCAAACAGCTCTATTACATATAAATTTTTTGTTGTTTCTTGCATAGTCTCTATTTAATGGTATTATTTTTCTAAACCCACTCACTACGGCACGCTCCTGTAGGTTTTTGTTGCCGCGGTCTCATGCTAGTCGCATCTCATTATCTCATTATCTTAGAACCAGGGATCATTGTAGTACAGATTTTCTTCAATAGTAACTAACGGCACTTTCTCCTGATAGTAAGCGATAAAGTTTGTTTGTCCATGACACACTGACCCAGAATTGTTACTAGTAAAATAAAGTCTAGGGCATCGTTGCATTGATACTCATTACGAAATTTGATGGAAAATTTAATTAGCCCTGTTATTTTGCTAGCTACTTCCAACCAGTACACAAGAATGCTTATAAACATGACATCGCAATTTTCAAGGTAACAACAAACGAGACTTGTCTTCGAACATCTGAAGGTATTGAGCGCCAATGCAGTGTTACCGTGAACTTATTTATTTCATTTTTTAATTACGAGCACTGTTTTGGTTATAAGTAGGTGCTACTTCTCACAGATCATAAAAAAATCACATCACGTTATACGCTGCAAGAATGTAACTTGGGTACTGTCAAATATCTCAGTCAATGACGGTTCGAAGCGAAAGGAAAAAAGGAAGTACGTTTCTGCTTATCGCAAACAGATACGAGTGAGTACTGATGGGTTTATCCGAGTTGATGTTTTGGGAGAGATTATAGACGCCCGCCAAGGCTGTATTTTTATGGACTGCGTCAGTACTTGACCCACTTTAGGTATTTTTCACCAATAGGTATGTTCCACGCTTATAAGTAACAACCTTATTTAAATGGCTCTCGATTACGAAATACGCGGAAAAATACATTCTCCATACATCTACTAACATAATGTCCAAGATAATAGATTAATAAATTAACTGCATTACATCCCCCTAATAGCTATAAATGTTAACTCTGTATCTTTTAAAATGTGTTTGTTTGCGTTTTGTACAACTGTGACTAAAAGAAAAAGGCTTGTGTTTGACGCAGGATGCAGTATGAGACACAAACAAACTTTCGCTTTTACATCGATATAAATATAAAGTAGAACTTGTGTCTGATTTCTGAACAACTGAATGCAACGTTCAATAGATCAACCGCACACTTTGTTCGTCAGTTTTTTTTTTAATGGTTGACAGGCCAGGTGTTTGACCACAGCTCACCTGATGTTAAGTGAAGGTGTGGTCGAAGATGGTAAAGCACACCTAGCCTGGAATGGAACTGGCTCTCAAGTGAGGCTGCCGGAACACACCGTTAGTTTAATCTGACTTTCAAGTATTCAAGTTGGTACCATTATAAAGTTACAGCTGAATATTCACTGACACTAAAACTCTGAATTTATGCCGTTTTTGGCGTAAAATGCGCGGGTTGTATCCTACGTACATTTTTCTAGTCGTCGGATGGTATTTTCGTTTATATGTCATGTTCGGACACTGTCTCTCGGGAACGAAAAGTTACGGTCACGTATGGGAAATGTATTTTCACTACGCTTTGTGACCTCTCTAGTGTTTGAGCCTTTTCGAGAAATTGGAAAAATCTTTTTGGCTCGCGTTCCCTAGAAAACGTATATGTAAACACTTATATGCTCACAATGAATTTCACGAATGCTTTTACGTGAATTAAACTTATTCATTACGGTTCCATTTTACTAGGAAATCTAATAGTTTCGCCAAATCTGTCTGTACGTCCCGGGCCTTTGTCCACAGGCTATAAAGAGGGTAGAGTAGTAATTTGGTAATGTATAAATAACTGTACCCGGTGCCTTTAAAATGTAAAAATATCTACTCCATAGGAGTAGGTCCACTTCAAGGAAAGCAACGTTGAAATAAATGTGTACCTCATCAAGAGGGGTCGTGAGAAAGAGAATTAAAAAAAAAAAGATATTAGAAAGAATTATTTTTGAAACAATTTGTGGCCTAAAAATAATTTATTTATCTTAAGTAGCTATTACAATGTCGAAATTAAATAAAAATATCTGTTTAAAAGACGCTTCTTTTTTTTAATCCAAGTGAAACGACCAACCAGTTCTATTTCAAACAGAATTAAGTATGAAAAGGTTGTGAGAAAAACATCTGCTTCAAATCGAGTTACAAATGCTACTCAATTTACATACTTACTCATACGGTTCCCAATACGAGACGTTGAATGACATCTAAGCAAGCGAAATGCAAAGCAATTTCATGCATAATTTATATGAAATTGCTTTGCAATATGCTTAAACGTCAAGGGCATGTACGGGCACGGCACGCACTCGCGACAGAGGCGATTGTAGGTACTCCGGATTATACATTTCAAATGCAATAACCGTTCTTGGCTTCCCCTAAATTTTACTGTGAACCACAAAGTGGTTCACGTGACGAGATGACATTAAATGCTTTTATGATAACTGCTTCCGTATAGTTATAAATATTTAATCTGGTTCATGTGGTTGTTATTAATTGTTTTATGGATTTTTTCCATGGCTTTGCTTAGTGTGGGGGAGATGGCGCTGTGTGTTTATTTAATTATTGATTTTTTAGGAGTATCTGGAAAAAAGTTTCAAGCTCGCTTAATTTAGTCCTAAATATCTTTTAGATACTTGAATATATTTTTAATAAATATCTATGTACCTTACTCTTGTATTGTAACTTGCGACACCCTTACAGGGTACAAATGTCAAGTGCATAAGTCCTACATGGTTTTACATGTCATGACAAGATGAACAAAAATAAAGAAAAAAGATTTAATGTATAGGCAGGTATAATGTAAAAAATATGTATTATATGTATGCTCTCAATTGAACTCAATCTCTATAAGTACTAACCCGACATAAAACGGGTAGCATTGCTTTCGTCCCTAACGCCCCGATCACTACACATACTATAACAAGATTTATAGAATAAAAAGCCGTGTCCAAGTAACGTCCCACGGGAGTCCGGAGACATCTATTTCGTTAGTTTGCGCCGAGTCACCGGGCCGCTCGTTTGTCATCCCAGCCTTATTGAGAAGCAAATTTTGGTGACCGCCTCATGCCTCCAGTTATCTCCCTGATATTTTCATAATTCCTCTTGAAAGACATATTCGGGCTTTGCCCCTGGGACGTCGTTTGTTGACGCTAACTTGTACATGGCCGAACGCTATCTCGGCAATTATGTAATCCTAATGCGTGGGTAAGGATGAGAGAGTGCGGGATCACAGTAACAAGCTTTAGTTGTGCGGAATTTAATCTCAATGCACGTCTGAGGCTGTGATGGAGGTAAGCAGTCGTAAACAGACCATACTCAGGCACACAGCCATGTGAAATTTACTTTTCATCTTATGTACTCGGAAAACGAGATTGGAAGTAGACAAATATCATCGAATGTGTCAAAGTAATCGAGCACCAAAGCCTTGGACTTTGTTTTATGACTCAAAGTTCTGTGTATCGCTGCAATGGTCATGGACAGTTATCTCGTACAATCACATTAAAAAAAATTATATTAAAACGACTTTATTCCAGCCCAAACTCTTCCGGTTTTATCATCAGATGGTGATAAAATCAGATTGAGCCTCCTCCGTTTTTGAAGTCGATTTAAAACTCAATAATAGCGATTAAATCATGTTTTTGTTCAAAAATAGGTATGTCGTGGATTTCGGAACGCAATTAATAGCCACGACAGACTTTTCTTTTTTAACAAAGGGGCTAGCATACAATTTGCAAGAGTAACTTAGTACGTAAACGATAGAAATTAAATGGAAACTGGGACAGCAGCGCCTCGATGAGGATATCGGGCTTGCTCAGGAACTACTCTTTCTAACACATTTTTCTATCGTTTATGGACTACGTAATACTCACAAATGTTTATGCTAGCCTTTCAGTGTTTAGTGTTCCACAACTAAAGAGAACTAATGACTACTGTTACTGGCTGGTGAGAAAGTTTAAGAAAAAGTAATACCTTTGTGTTTACGGCACCGGATCAATAGCCTATACTGCGAGCGAGATGTCGGCAACCCTACTTCACTAGGTACCAGCCCCCTAGCACGCGAGCCGTGATAAAAGTCTTTCTCCCTTGAGAAAATAGTGACAAAAGTAGAATATGTATGTCTGTCTAGCTTTCACGAGTAGACTTTTATCACGTCATGCGTACTAGTTTGGGAGCTAGAGACTCGATAGGAACCTATCGAGATAGCATACTACTAATTAGAGTTACTTTAAGTATCCGATGAGGTAGGAATACCGTAGGAATACATGCTGCTCTCAGACTAATTCTAGTTAGGTAGTAACTCAGTCTGAGTAAGGCTGCTCCGAGTCCCGTGACATATTTATTGCCTGAATTATAACACTTTACATCTTACTTAAAGTTGTTATCACAAACATCATTTACCTTTTGCGCAAAACAAAAAGAAATAATACTATCTTTTTCGTTTTACTTACAGTGCGAAGCAAAACAAGGCCGCGCGCGCGTTGTACACTGCTTTGATTCCTTGAAGAAGGCCACCGAATCTGACATAATTAAACGTGATCCTGTATAAGTAAAGCTGTCTCAAAACACGTCAGTTTCTATAGTAAATACTAACTTCATTCGTAGTGTTCTCAAAGAAGACTCTTAATCGCAAAGTAGTAAATACATTTTCATGATTCAAAATCTGTAACTATATTTGGAAGCTCTAGTCCTTTTCATTAAGCGATGTACATACAGTTATAAGTATCTTAATATGTGAGACCCATATGAATATTCCCGTGAGATATAATTCTTATCGCCGCTTCTCGGTGGCCTCGCCCACATACTTACGCACTGATGTATGATGATTTTGTATCTTTGAATACCTAGATGTGTGGTGGGATAAACCGTTGACATATATTTGTTGGTATATGTGTAGTGTGTACGTGGGTGTTGCTATATAGAATCAAAAATCTCATTAGTTCCTAACTGTGAGCAGTTAGGAATAAAAAATGATTAAAGTGAAAACAACTATATATTTTATTTACAACGAGTTTAAAGTATATAGAAAAGAATATCGAAACAAAAAAGCTTGAAAGCAATCGATCAATCTGTGTGACTGTTCTTTTTTTATTTTTGGCAACGCACTTTGTGCATATACTATTGTTAAGTATTTCGACATGTTCAAGTAAGTATTTTATAATAAATCAAAAATAATCCTAAGTCACAGTCACATAAAGTAAGTCAAAATTATGCTCTAGTAAATTAGTGGTAACTTTACTACAAACTTTGACGGAGTTTTGAAAGCAATACAAAAAGTGAGGCTTTGAAGTATTTGACAAGGGAAAATTGTAGGACCAAACATTCTTCTCCCATAGTTTAGGCTTTCAAAAGTTTCGGTGGAATTAAGAAGCATACTTAGATACATGAACTCTTAAAACATTATATTGTTTTTTTGGTCGTTCTTGTAAAAGTTAGCCACAGTCAAAATATCACAAAGTTAAAGTTGAGCCCGGGCATGCCCTAAAAACAGTGGTAGCTTAACTAACAGTTTTGACGGAATTTTAGAATCGACACGTAAAGTCATGTTTCATCTCATTATATTTCTTTTCCACACTCACTTATGTAGTACTTTATAAATAAAACACAACTATTTTAATACATAAAGACGAGATAAAACACAAGTGTTGAAAAGTAATACAATGCGGCGACACGCATTTTCAGTGTTGCCGCCAAAACTAATGTTTATCTTATGGTCACAGTTTTGGCGGGAACTTTTTCCTGATTTCTTTTTACTACTCATGATACCTATTCTCAAAACTTGTTCAGTTTTAAAACATATGACGTTACAAATATTTGTTCAAAACTCAAATTAAAACCAAGCCATGTTGGTTGCCTTGACATTAAGTAGGTAATCCCATTGTAACACAGACATTAGCATTAAATGACCATTTGGACCGCAACATTCTCGTGCTCTCTTCCCGTTATAGTGCAACTACCTAAAGATTTTAAAGGGGAGCCACTAATTTATTTTCTAAAAAGAACTGAGAACTATCTACATGAAAATTTCAGTTCCTTGATTTGACCACCTTCGAAAGGAAATTGTTCCTAATGCGGCACGTTTGAATATAAAAGAATTGTAGTGGGTTGTTTACAAGAGTTTGTAAAAAAAAGTCTAAAGCTCAAACCTGGTATTACATAATTTTTTTGCACATTTCGTTTTTGTATGGAAGAATTTGTTTGTTCAAACGCTATTGTTTCGTACAGATTTGTGTAGTCTGTAGCCATTAAAATGTATAAAGCATATGTTTTTTACTTAATAGAAAATAAAAAGGCGCTACATATTATTATCACGTCAATATAATTAAAATATGTATATTTTCATTACATTGATATATGAACATAACTCGTCATACTTCCTCTTTTGAATTAAGTAATGTCCAACAAAAAATGATTTTGTCTTAATCGTAACTGGTTAAGACACTATGGTTAGATACTTAGCAGTGTTTAAATTGAATAACATGACATTTTTTTTACTTTTCATGTTACTTATAAAGACAATTTTTAATGTTATCAAACTCAATTTTTCTCACGGCTGAAAATTAACTATACTTTACTTTAAATCACTATAATTAGTTATTTAATTTCATAACTGCACAACTCATGCCGAATAGACTTAACTTAAATTACTTTATTAATTAGTTTAATAGGTTTACAATCTGTGGGAAATTCAAACAGATTTTCTTAAGTAAACAGGTTAACGTAATTCAGTAGGTAAAACAGAACTGACCAAGTAATTTGGGAACAAAGAGATTTCGGCGAACCAAGTGCAAAGTTAGTCGAGCGAAGTCAAGTTGCGTAACTTAAGGTATTTATGTGCCTACCTATCTATGAAGCCTTTTGTTTATTTCCTCACATTCGGATAAATATTCCTACTATATTTCACTATTTTGCATACGAGTAGATGAAAATCTAGAAGCTTGCTGTGACATTAACTAGTTTCAGTTTTTTTATTAGTTTTTGGCATTGTACTTTTAAGTATTTTTTTGATATCCCTGTTGGTTTATTGGTAGTATGTCTGTTTCAAGAACTGAAGGGCGTGGGTTCAATTACTATCCAGGACACGCATTTTGCGGTATAAACCTAATTATATGACTGTGTTTAGTATAAGTGTATACTTCCAAAAAAATGTATTTGAGTATTCTATCAGTTATCTGACTTCCATAATAACAAGATTTGTTTAGTTTGGGGTCAGATGGCGCTGCGTGTAATGTTCTACGATATTTATTTATTATTTAAATTCAAGAAGGTGATGAAAAATCAAGTAAAACACATAATATGTCTAAGTTATACTCAAAGAAAGTTAAGTAAGGGTCATAAACTAATTAGTACTTTACTAGAAGTTTGGATGGAGTTTCGGAAGTTACACGAAAAATTTTCACTTTTTATTTTTCCACACTTGTACACTTTTCTAATATATCTTTTGTGCTTTATTTGGCAAAATAATACAATACGCAGACATGATTTTTTTGAATTTCCGCCAAAACTCTCAAAGTTCAAGTAGAAATTCTGTCGCCAAGCATCAGGTGAGCTGTAGTCAAATACCTAGCCTGTCAACCATAAAAAAACATGACGATGATAGTATCCAACGTTATTATCAGGAGCTTTTTAACAGCCTATGTGGTCAGCCTTTTTATATATGTAAATGTTTTCTTGTTTATTTATTTTTTCATTTTTAATTGAAAAAAAAAGTAAAAAGTATTAAATGTTTAACTTTGAAAATCACAAGATAGCGTCTGTAATATTAAAAAAAAAACTAAATTTAATCAAGAGAAATGAACGTATTTTTATTTGACCTAGAGGTATCCTAGGTTAAAAAGCTTCCAGACCTCTGAAAACTTGTTTAAGTTTGAACAGTGGCACTCTCTGCTCGGAATTCATTTCTTAATATTGCGAATCCGGGATTTCATTTTATTTCAAACGGCAGTTTATTTATCGAAAGGCCCTGTGAATTTATTATTTGTAGAATTTCAGTTTGATTTTAATTATTCTCTGTGAAATTCATGCAATAAGCGATTAATCCCTTTTGAATTTTCATTTCAAATTTGCTTGGTAGATTACATCAGCTGGTCGTTAGGTAGGTACCACTGCTGTACCAGATATTCTGTCGCCAAACGGTAATGTGTAAATATTAGTGTATTCCGGTTTGATTCCCGCCCAGGTCGAACATTTTAACAAACATCTTTAATCTGGCTTCCATAGTACAAGCTTTGTTTAGTTTAGGCTCAGATGGCGCTGTATGTAATGGTCTACGATATTTATTATTATAGTCTTAAAGTAATGAGCGCCACAGCAGCGATATTCTGGGCTTTGTTTTGCTACTCAAAGTTCTATAAATCGCTACAATGGTCATAGGCATGCGTTATCTCTTACCATCAGGAGATCGTCTCGTTGGTCTCGATAAAAAAAATCTTACTTTAAAAAAAACATAGCAACAAGGAAAGATACCTACTTGGTAAAAAAATAACACATTATGCAATATTTTTATGCACGATCAAAACGAACCGTTCATTTAGAGAGTCAGCGGGGCGTAACAGATAGTCGATTAGTGAGATTATCGCTTTCTTTTGTGCTAAAACGGTAAGAAAAATTGGTCGAGCGTCGTCAGTCAATTTGCTGATCAAGCTTGAATCCGATACCTATCGTTTGATGGTGGTAAAAGCCGATTATTGCCGGGGAAGCCCGAAGATTGCCCCTAAAACTTTTAACGTTCCTACTAAATTACAATTTGGGAAGTGGGAGAACTTTCTCGACCTATTTAATTTATCGTAGCAGTCAATGTGACGACCATCTCGAAAACATAAGCCCGATTGGCAAGTCGGTCATGGATTTAGGTCACTATAAAAAATAGATTACTCTCGCTATTTAGATCTGTGAAGTCGGGTGGAATTTTATAGGTATTTAGATTGCAAATATACGTTCACACCATTTACGTATAGGAATATTCAAAAAAGTCTAATATTCTTACCGGTATTTCATACGTTAAAATATATTTTTAGTTTAGTTGTTCCTCTTCCACGCTTCAACGGAGCAAAGAAAGTTAAATAAGCTTTTTATTCCGGATAAAAACATTTCTTGTGTGGTTATCATCGCCAGAGAAACTGGTGGACCGCAGCTTGTGTGCTGTTTAACTTTTATAAATGTGCTTTTAGGTAACAAATTTAAAATAGCGTGGCAAGTTTTCTTTTAACAATACGGATTCAAAATTACGATGCGTAACAAAAAATTTCCTACCTTTTTATGTTTGCTAGAATAGAATAATACCAAATTCACTTAAAACTTTGCGAGCCCATATGCTTGTAAAAGGATTTCGCATGGATTTGTTTGAGAATTGTGTTATTTGTATCGTCTTAAGCGTAGTCATTGTGATGGGAAAAGTTATAAGTAGGCGGAGGATTGAAAAGTTACGAAATAAGTCTCGGGGAGGCAATAAGACAGGAGCGTTTTGCAAGCATTTGTTAAAAGTTCCGAGAACGGCGGAGTTTATACTTTTCCGAGTTTCATTCCAACTTGTTATTGTACCGTTCGATTACAAGTACGCTCACATATCTACTCTACTTAACTTGGATTACACTCTTTTGACAGTCCTGTTGGCTCATTGGTAGCATGTCTGCTGTGGGGCGTGGGTTCGATTCCCACCTAGGACAAGCATTTTGTGATATAAAACCAAATGTTTGTTCTGTGTCTGGGTGTACTGTATGTATTATAAGTATGTATTTACAAAAAAAATATATTTAAGTATTCTATCAGTTATCTGACTCCCATAGTACAAGCTTTGCTTAGTTTGGGGGCAGATGGCGCTGTGTGTAGTGTCCTGCGATATTTATTATTTATTATTATTTACTCTAGTAAGTATACCAAAGACCATCGAGTCTTGCTTAATATTTGACAACGATAACTGCAAAACAAAATAAAACTAACATTAATAAAAAATATCATCACGTACTAATGATTAATAGATAACTAACTCGAGAGCCACGTCTCGTTCCAGGTAAGATAAATTGAAACTAATTGTGCACACCAAAAACAGCAAATAAGTACAGAGAACAAAATAATCTTACGAGTTAGTGCCACAAGTGGCGGCCTTATCGCTAAGAACGATCTCTTCCAGGTAACCAAGAATAGAAAACACAAATAAAAAATGTATAAAACAAGTATGAAAAAATAATAATAATGTATTTGAATAAACAAAATGTATAAATGTAAGGTGTTGTACTTGACATAAACTTAGCCAAATATGTTTATGTGTGTAACCATAGCATGGTGGTAGGGTACTTTCTAGTATTCGCTGGCTAGCTACCACCCTCAAGTTGAAAATCTGCCGCCAAGCATCTAACGGTGTGTTCCGGCAGCCTCACTTATGAGCCAGTTCTATTCCAGACTAGGTGGGCTTTACTATCTTCGACCACACCTTAACTTAACATCAGGTGAGTTGTGGTCAAACATCTAGCCTGTCAAACATAAAAAAAAACAAAACAATGTGTTTACTTGTGTAAGTATCGATAGACACCTCCACCTTAGTCTAAAATAGGAACACATTACGAGAGCCTACATAGCGCAAAATATGCGTTATTTTTCTTGTACCCATAATCGCATTCTACATTAAGTTACATCCGCAATTTTATCTCATACTTGTATAAAAGAAAACGGTGCTTATCATAAATTGTCGTTCCCCATTTTCGAGCGAAAGAAAGTGTTTCAAATAAAACGTAAACATTTCTGCTCGTCCGGTTTAATTCGGTGGAAACTTTTGTCAGACAATTTATGTAATCCAATCACAAATTCTTAGTTCTTATTTTCGTAAACATCTAGACATGAAATTTCTGAGAAATGAATTTCAAATAAACATACCTATGTATTTTGATTTGTCGACAAAACAATTCAATTAAGTCGCGATAGTGATAAAGCTATATTTAAATTTCGCTATCTTATTCGAAATTTATTTATAATAAGGACCAAATACTGCGCTGTTTTGTAGAATATCTGCTTCAAGAATTGTAGAATGTGGGTTAGATTCCCACCAGAAAAAACAATTACGCGACGATAAATGTTTGTTCTATGTCTGGATGTTATGTACGTTAGGGTGTCCCTTATATGGGCAAAAAATTTTTTTTTTCGAATTTCGAAATGCATACCCTCTACATTTTTTATAAATGCTATAACATGCCTAAATATAAAATTTTATCTTCCTAGCTTGATTGTAACCCGTGCCGACCTAGCCATCAAGTTTATCAAAAATCGTGTTTTGTCGTGATATTTCGCTCTGCTATAAAATTATTATAAATGCAATGCAGGCAGAGAATAAGAGTTGAAATAAAATAAGATGAACATAAATCTTTATTTAAACACATAAAATAATATCAATCAATAATATAAATCAGCCAGGGTAACCTTTTTCATCGTAGTTTTTTTACAGTCCAAATACAATTTTTCATGTTCTTGGATGCAGCGCAGCAAGAACGGTTTTTGCTCGTCTTCAACCGTGATAAGTCCTTTAAAATCTTGCATTAATCTGACAGCTCTTTCAGCAGCGTCATGTACAACCTTCAAATGACTTATGACTTATTTTAGCTTCCAGAAAAGCTGCATTATCATCCCAAAAAAATACACCTTCCTGACGTAAACTGTCGTCAATCTGAAGTCAACCTAGAAATTGTTTGCTCTTTTCTGGTACAAAACCACGCAGCGTTTTATCTGGGTTAAGAAGCAGGTTAAATTACAAAATAAATAACAACAAGAAATGTAAAAAAAAACAATCTAGCTTTCGTCGTCCATCGTGCCTGATGCATAGCTCCGGGGGCCTGAGTTTTAATTTCTTCTGTGTATCTCCTCCACCACAGCACACATAGTTAAACTAATTCGTGGTAATCGTCTCTTATAAAGCCAGAGAAGATATTTGTCTCAGCAATATGCTCTTTTATGAAATGAAAAGATAGTTCGATTTTACTGAAATCGATGTTTTTCCAATTGAATATTTAAGGTATATGTGTAGTTTATTTCCGCTTAACAGTCGCTTTAGTCACATCAGTGATGAGGACTTCTATAAGTTTTTATATCCTCTTCTCGCTGCAGTAACCACTTGCCGACACGTGTTTCGCCTCTACACGAGGCATCCTCAGGACGTGTTGACTCTTCGAGCGTTTGTTCGAAACTGTATTTTCAATTGACGCTGAGCTTTTGGAAAATCTAAATATTCGAGCCTTGTTCATAACTAGTAGTTATGAACATGATATGGACAAGCAAAAGACAACAATTTTCTTTCTAAAGTCTGTTCCAAAACAGCACAAGCTCCATTAAAACGGCCAGTATTCGAAACTGTTGTGTCGCAGCACATTATTTGGACTTTATTATTAAGGTGCCAGTCAAAGAGAGCAGTTGATACGGCTTTAGCTTTATGTTTTCCAAAAGAACTGTCTAGTTTTAGCACTGCAAGAGGCTGGCTGGCTAGTTGGCAAGTGTTCTTCTTTTAAACTTCGTACATCCAATTTGGGTAAAAGCTGCGACAAGCTTAGGTGTTACGAAATTATCTCTACCTTTTTTGAAGTTTTTTCAGGGCACGGAACGTCTGGCAAGTTGAGTTCAGAATCTGTTCTTCGTCCAAATTTTCTAGACATTTTAAAATTCTACTACAAATTTTGTAGAAGTAGATGCAATAGCCAATAAGTATTTTTCTTACATTCCTTGCTTTTTCTTCTGCCAATCGTCTTTGCCTCGCTCTTTCTTCATTTTCCGCCAATTTTTTGACTACACCATCTCGATCTACGCTTTCTGTTTTTTTAAAAATGCTTTTTATTCCTCTATTTTCATTCTATCAAAGGCATCAGCATGTGCGATATCAAAGAAGTTATAAAAGTCTATTTTATTAAAATTATTTTCACGGTTTTGAATGTGACCTGAGTTTTCTTAAAAAAGTTTCTTCACACAGTTAGCCTTTATGCCTTTTTTATGTAGTTTAATGCCTTTGTGGGAATTCTGGCTTTTTCTGAAATATAATGCACTCCCTAATAACAAGATTTGCACTTTCACTAGCAGTTAGCTTGACTTCGCAAATATTGTAAAGTAAGACAGCGAGAACTTTTCGATTGTGTGGTCATTTTTCATCATTTTATTCGATGGCTCATAGTGCAAGTAGGAAAATATTTTGTTTATCACTCCGTAATTCCATCTGCATAATTATTTATACAGTAAACAATAATAATAATCTTAAAAATCACGTATAAAATGACAAATAGAACGCGTAGTTACAGGTCGCTGCGCTAGTACCCGCGTACTTTGTATGGAGAAGTTTAAATCGCAAGTCGGCACGGGTTATCGTTTATAAAATGGGCTCATATTTTTTTCTATGCTATACTGGGTTATTACGAAACTTTTAAGAAGGTATGCGTAAAAAAATATTGAACTTGAAATTTAAGGGACACCCTAATGTACGTATTGTGTTATCAGTATGTATTTGTATATTGACTTTTTTTTAATGGTTGACAGGCTAGGTGTTTGTCCACAGCCACCTGATGTTAAATGACGGTGTGACGGGCAAGGAATGCAACAAGCTGCCCAATTCCATGGTTCCTTGTAGTTATAACCTAAATATTTTCAAGGTCAGAGTGAATAGGTGTCTTCTAAGTCTGCGTGCTTCATCTTCGACCACATCTTCGCTTACCATCAGGCGAGTTGTTAGTCAAACGTGGACTTATCCGTATTAAAAAAAAATGTTAGAATATGCGCCAAATTGATCAAAGTTATGAAGATATAGTGTCTTCTTCTCGTACTCACACTTTACTAATAGGTTTTTTGTTGATTTATTTGTTCCACGTAGGATTGACATAAATATAGGTATTATAGGTGAAATAAAGGTGATATAATATGCTACTTTTTGTATTGAAAAATGAACTCGCAGGGCGCTGCTACATAAAGAAAATCTGTTTGACTGTCCCCACTATACGCACTAGGGATGTAAAGACAAACTGTTTAGCGACCTCCGTTTCACAATGTACCCTCATTAATCAAAACATACAAAGCCAAGTTTAGTTTAAGTTCCTCAATGAGAGAGCTATAATTAGATTATTTGTATGTATATATATACATATTATTATATCGTATGAATCCCGTTTCATAATCGTACCCGAGAGTTATTGCTTTGTCATAACAGGAAATTATCATAATATACACAGTGAATGCTCAATCGTGTGGAGATGGCACTCAAATCAACAGCAATGTTGCTGTTATTGACTTTCACCATAAAACATTTACACTACTGTACTCATGCTGCGTAGTGTACACTAAGTGTTGAATAAAACATGAAAGTGCTTGCATTACGGCACTCATTTTCATGCTCTTCTGCATTTTTAGGATTCCGTACCCTAAATATGCCAACAGTTCCAATTTAAACCACAATTGTGCTACATCCCTTTGACTATCTGCCTTTAGCGGTTTCTTTTAAACTGTAATACGTAGACAGAGCACAGATATGCAAATTTGCAAAAAAAACTTTCGGCAAGTTTTCAATACCATATTGTATGAAAAATGGATGAGCGACCGTAAAATGTAATTAAAGCTAATGTCAAGTTCTTTAATTTTTTACGCATTTTAGTATCAAATATAAAATCATATACCATGTATGGAGTACTGGGCATTCAGTTGGTTTATAAATTTATATTATAATAAAATAAGTAGTCACGAAAACCGAAAAAATGTGGAAAAGATGTGGACTTGTACGAGTATTAATGGCATTGGCACCTGAAATGAAGACTAGCGGCTTTTTTGCAAGACATTTGGCAGCCATACTGAGACGAGATCATTTGGCACTATATTTTTTTAATCTATATATTGTGTTGAATGTTTTTTTTATATACTTTTCTTTCTAAATAATTTATTTTTTCTTTAATACTATGAACAATCTTACAGTTTAATGTTAATTTTATAATTACTCAATGTTAATGTATAAACATGTTTTTACAACTACTTTTAACACAAGTAACAATTTAAAAAAAACATCACACGATACCGACAGTATTTACAAATGTGTAATACTCACACAGGATAAGTAGAAAAACCCACTACCACCCATACGTAGTGGAATTTCCTTGGGTACGTACCAAACGTCTTGACTCTACGTTTCTCATCCTTACGGCCAAGGAATGGAACAAACTGCCGGCTCCCTTGTTTCCTGATAGGTATAATCTTGGTATTTTCAAGGTCAGAGTAAATAGGTATTTTCTAGGCCTGCGTGTTTCATCTTCAACCTCATCGTCGCTTACCATCAGGCGAGTTGAAGGTCAAACGCGGACTTATCCGTATTTTAAAAAAACTGGCTATTTTATGTTAGTGCAGAACCCTTATTTCCGTGTCCGCTTTGTACTTGGCTAGTTTTTTATGTATTTCAGTGTCGTGTTTCTATTCAACAATGATGCTACTTGAACGTGTGTCATGTTGCAGTTTTCGTACAATCTTTAGCCATTGTAATTTTTGTTGTGGGTAAGAATTATTTAGGTTAGTCAGATGCAGTAGAAGCGCTAGTCAAAAGAGGGAGAAAAAATAAAAAATAAATAAATATCATAGGACATTACACACAGCGCCATCTGACCCCAAACTAAGCAAAGCTTGTACTATGGGAGTCAGATAACTGATAGAATACTTAAACATTTACATTTACTCTTGAAGCAGACATGCTACCAATGAGCCAACAGGGCTGTCAATCAGGGTCAGGGGTGTAATCTAGACTTATTTCTTCTTTCTTCTTTGGATTTAAAAACTAGCGAAATTTTTTATCTAGGATGATTTTTAGTGTTCAACTACAAGCTGAAAAATATATTGCCAAGCACCGAATATATGTTCCAGCCATTGATCAATCCTATCGAAGACTTCGGCAGCTTTATATGAGGACCAGTTTATATTCCACCGACACTATAATTTAACATCAGGTGAGCTGTGATCAATCTCAATCTCAACTGGGAGAAGAAAAAAAGATGATTTTTGTGTCCCAATTTATGTGTACCGTAATTATACTGTCTGAGTTTCAGCTATGTTATTAACCTATTATACTTGCTGGAAATTTCCTAAGATTTTTTCCCATTTCATTTTACTGTGACCTAAATTTCTTTTTTCTATATTGATACGCCATTTTACAAATTGGCCTAATTTAAGTATCAATATACTCCAGGAATGAAAGACTTCTTAACCATTCTTCACTTGTATTTAACAAGATATTTGTAACGAAAATTAAGCTTAATTTCTTGTCTATAATCATGTCATATTATTATCTACAAATGTTTTCATGTTTATAATATAATAATATATGCCACATGGTACAAAAAAATATAGCATAGGTACCTACTTATATCATAAACTACAAAAATATACAAGGTTAATTATATGCTAAAATTTAATACTGAAGACACTGGATTTTGCGACACAGGTTTTTCTAAAGCAAAAACCTATTACCTCTTTGCTCTTTGTTATTTTCTATTTTCTACCATACTTAAAAAATAAAAAAATACTGCATGATTTTACTCAGTAAAAATAAAAGAGTCATTGCAAATTTCACTGTTGTTACCTTCCCGTATAAATTATTACTCATGAATATCACTTAATCTCTTTATAAGCGAAAATAAGCAAGCGTGGGTTGACAAGGGTACCCTGTGATTTTTAAATGAACTTTAAAAACATTTAATTTGTATGAGATACCCCGTTTTTTCGTAAACAGAGACTGGGCCTTTCGGGGGATTATGCGGGCGCCTTATTTTTTAGCTAGCGGTTTAAAAAATATTAGGTACTGGACTAATATAATTAATACGTACATAAGAACTGATTTAAAATAAATATGATCGTCTTGTAAAATTTTTTTTTTCTATATATGTCTTCTCAGCTTTACTTAAAATGTTAATCCGAGGTCTAGACGTAACAACCGTCAAAAGTCAAGCACATCTTTCTTCATGCGTCAAAGAAGTCTACCGCGCTTAAATTCGTTATATTAACGGTACACGGTTGCCTTAAAAAGGTCTTTTGTCCATAAATGCCATTTAAAGTTTATCACACGATTCGTCCGGTTTTAAGCGTCATCTGAAATCGTAAAAAATCATGGTGCGTAAAATTAAATGTTCCCGATTAAGATTAATTTTTCAATGAAACAATATAGTGCAAATTGGTTCATCAAAAACATTGAGGAAAACTTAAGTGTTCATATTTTTACCCACGACGTAACGGAGACGGTTGCGTTTGGGGTGAGAGGTTTCAGAGTTGATGGGGAGATACAGTTTTCAGTCCGGTTTGATCGGTGCATGTTGTTAGATAGATCAAGGCAAGGCAAGGCAAGAAGAGAATAAATATAATTATTGTATCGTTGGTGTTATCAATAAAACCGTACCCACTTCACGTACCTACTTATTAGTTTACAAACAAGCAAAATTGTAGAACCATACAGTTTTCATTATTTTACGCAACATTATAACTTTATCACTTTTTATTTTGTGGACTGTGATCTGCATACACGCTCTATGCTCTTTGCCAATCTCAGCCTATTTTATTTTATATCGAAGCTACAGACCATTTATAAAACTAGTAACTAAGGTTAAAAACTCAAACTCAATAACTCAAAGTCGGAGTTTCTCGCAATGCATAAAAATAATTCGGGTCCCAGCGGCCGAGCGGCAGATACAATCGTGAATCACGTAGGCCTTCCATTTATCATAGAGTTTCAGCGTCTCGAGACGTGTCGCGATAAGAGCGCTCTGTTCTGCGTACAATCCACCACGGAATACGTTCCTTGGTCTTTACTTACCGTAACAGTTGTACTGCTATATCTAGGCACTGAGTATTTTCGGTTATTCCCTAGGTTATCTTTATAGGTCTTCTCTTCCTAATGTCTTAAATTACTTCTGTCATAATTGACTAGCTCATATATACAGAAACTCATCGTTCTGTATATCTCACTCTCAAACATATAAATAAATTATTCAAATGATGTTCGTTGGCAAACGCATAACTTGTAGCGATGAAATGAAAAAAAAAATGGAATCTATTTATTTGTTCAAAAAACATTAAACATGTAGGTAGGTACACAAAAAGACGGAGAAACACAAAAAGAGATACTATACATATAATAACAAACAAAAGTACCTACGTGACGATAGCTATATATATAATAGTTAGCGTGGTCAGTTTGCTCGCTGACTTGGTACCTACTAAGGCGTGGTAGGGTACTTTCTAGTACTTGGCTGGCTACCTACCATCCTCAAGTTGAAAATCTACCAAGCAAAAATTCTTTCACCGTTGGCGTTGGGAAGCTACAATATCCCCGGGTGACATTGGCTACTTTTTATCCCTGTATTCCTACGAGAACGGGATCTACATGGTTATAACCGCGAGGCGTCCGCTAGTTAATAAATTAATCTATGATCGCTGTCAGTTGTCGTTATTCTGTTAGTTTCACCCGTTGTTCTACGGGATAACCATAAATACTGGAGCGAAAACAAAAACTACATTCTAATTATCAATCAAACCCAAAGCCATCAAAGCCGTTAAACCGTGTTAAGTGAAAAACTTTCGCAATTACGATTAAACTAAATATTTGCTATGGGTAGCCTCTTCAGGAAATCATATAACACACAACGCACAGAATTTAATATTATTTTTCTTTCAATACTTATAAATATATAAAAACATGGAAATAAAAAAGGTCTGCGAAATAAATATTGTATGTGATATTACATTGCTTGCAAAGAAATTTTTCGCGAGCGATGATCCGAAAATCCGTTTCCCATATCATTGCAACTGCCTGGAGTGGGACATGAAATATACCACAGTATTTAGAGATCTGCAAAATATACTCATGAGATAGAATGTCATCATTTCGTAATAATATTTTTACTTTCCGCTTTTCTTTACACACGTATTTGTTCATTGTTGATGCTTAACAAAATGGGAAAATTTTGAGGATACTCAAAAGTAGCTTATAGTTTCTATTTGAATTCGTAACAATTTTAATTTTATTATTTATACCTAGTCTGGCCATAAATACTGTTAAAACTAAAAATAAACAAA
Source organism: Biston betularia (assembly GCA_905404145.2). Classification (NCBI taxonomy): domain Eukaryota; kingdom Metazoa; phylum Arthropoda; class Insecta; order Lepidoptera; family Geometridae; genus Biston; species Biston betularia. The sequence goes on from FR989877.1 coordinate 8,352,736, forward strand.
ATATTACATTTGAATTTGGAATCTGTAATTTTTATATGATTGTTCATTGTGTTTTTTCATTTTGGCGCCAATAAATTGTACAATATTTTGCGATATTAAAATGGAGTGGGGTGACAAAGAGAACCGAATCGCTGTGATTGCGCTACGCAAAGTAGGTATGGAGCCAAATGCAATTTTTAAAACTCTCCATACGCTTGGTATTAGTCAAATGTTTGTGTACCGGGCTTTTAATAGGTACAACGAGACCTCCTCTGTTTGTAACAGAAAAAGATCTGGCCGTCCACGTAGTGTTCGTACGAAAAAGGTGGTCAAAGCAGTAAGGGGTAGAATTCGAAGAAATCCTGTCCGAAAGCAAAAGATTTTATTTTGGGATATGAAGATGGCACCTAGAACCATGTCGCGTATTTTAAAAGATGACTTAGGACATCCAGCCTATAAGAGACGCACTGGTCACTTCTTAACTGATAATTAAAAAAAGAATAGGGTGGTAAAATCGAAACAACTACTGAAGCGGTACGCAAAAGGAGGTCACAGAAAATTTTTGTTTACGGATGAGAAAATTTTTACAATTGAGCAACATTATAACAAACAAAATGACCGTATTTATGCTCAAAGCTCTAAGGAAGCTTCCCAATTAGTCGACAGAGTGCAACGTGGGCATTATCCGACTTCAGTGATGGTTTGGTGGGGTGTTGGCTATGAAGGAGTGACTGAGCCATATTTTTGTGAAAAAGGTCTCAAAAGGTATCAAAACATCGGCACAAGTGTATCAAGATACCATTCTTGAGAAGGTAGTTAAGTAGTTAACAACACCATGTTCAATAACCAAGTATGGTCCTTCCAGCAAGACTCGGCGCCGGTCATAATGCTCGGTCCACGCAGTCTTGTTTGGAAGCGAACGTTTCGGACTTCATCAGAGCTAAAGACTGGCCGTCGTCTAGTCCCGATCTTAATCCGCTGGATTATGATTTATGGTCAGTTTTAGAGAGTACGGCTTGCTCTAAACGACATGATAATTTGGAGTCCCTAAAACAATCCATACGATTGGCAGTGAAGAATTTGCCCATAGAAAGAGTGCGTACTTCTATTGATAACTGGCTTCAACGTTTAAAGGACTGTATTGTAGCCAATGGAGACCACTTCGAATAAACTTTTTATATTTTAAATTGTTTTATATTTATGTATTAAACTAGCACACTGTAAAAGTAATACATGTTATTTGCAAAAGAAAAAAATAAATTTTCTTTGTTACAATATTTATGGCAAGACTAGGTATATGACTAGCGGCTCGTTCTGGCACGAATGGGTGGGCATTTATTTTCAAATTAAATTCTAGTCCGACTACCACGAAAAAGTCTTTTAATTTTTCGGGTTAATATCTAGCCTATACTCACAAATAACGTGGATTTCTATAGATAAAAGAATTTTCAAAACTGGATCAGTAGATTCAGAGATTACCCCCTAAAACCTCACAACTTTGCCTCTTCATAATATTAAAAATGTGAAAGTTTGGATGGATGGACGTTTGTTACTCTTTCACGCAAAAAACTACTGAACGGATTTGGATGAAATTTGGTATGGAGTTAGCTGAGACCCTTGATTAAAACGGGCTACTTTTTGTCCCGAAAATATGTAGCGGTTAACACCGCGGGGCGCAGCTAGTAATATATAATATTAACAGTATATGGTATAGTTGAATAGGATTGCGTTTGATCGCCGTCTCATCTGATGTTACGTGAAGATGCGATCTACGACGAAGAACGCTTGCCTAGGAGATACCGATTCACTCTAGATTGTATCCATCAGGGAACACCCACTCAGGTAACATATTCCACGCTTTAGCCGTTCGAACAATGAAAGTAGATTCAAATTATTTCGTACGGGTTTTTGGGACGACAACGATGTCACCTTTTCGAGCTTCGGGCCTTCTAAATAGCCTTGGTTGTTTCCTGCATTTTTTTATACATACGAAAAAACCGTAAAAGAAATGGATACTGTAAAGTCTTACCATTAGCTATCACGTAATGGTACGCCGATAACGTATTCTAAAGCTGCTATTACAATTAAATTAATCCTAGGTACAGCCTATAATATTTACGGCACATAAAAATTATTTCCACGGCAGCTAGAGTTCCCATTTGCATTTGTAAATACCGGCAGAAAGCGCCAAAAAGAAGTGACGAGGGTTCCGTTTGAAATACCGTAAAAGTGGCAATCAGCCCGGTTTACTGACTTTTACTTCAAAGTGAATTTTTTGTTCTGGCCTTTTTATAAAGCGCGTTAGAAAACGTAAAGTATTCTCAAGTAGTTCCTTGTTCGGAAACCTTACAGATGCCCTCTAATGGTCTGACGAGAAACAGAGCTTTTACGAGTTCTATTGCGGAGATTTCGTATACCTACCAGGTTTATTTCTGGTTACATGAAAAATTGTATTTATTCTTTGGAAGCTACACAAAACTAACTAACCACAAAACATTTTTAACGTTTCCTGCTAGAATATGGGAATGGAACTGAAAATCTAATCTTCAATAAAGTGACAAACATGAAAGTTGCCACTGACTTGTAACATGTACTTGTTAGCTCATTTTGTAGTAGGTAAATCTCCGTAAATCAGTAAATCAGTAATATTTATTGGCCATAAATAACAATAATGTTAAAGGCAAGTCACATGTACAAAAAAAAAACCTTACGATTACACTTTAATGAATGAAGCTATACCTATACGAGTAATTAACAACGAACATACTACAGCGGAGGCTCCGTTTATGTACTACACATAAATGAGGATTCTGAGAACCTCATTGACATATATTCACCTAATTTGTAAAATGGATTGTTTTCCAAAAAAAATTTAATGGTTTTTTTAAATTCGGTATGATTTAATTCTGTAATATATTTTGGCAATTTATTTTACATTAATATTTTGCCGTGACGGCCCTGCTTTTCAACTTTACCTAACCTAGTCCATGGCACGACCAGCTTTTCTTTGTTTCGCAAGTTATATTGATGCCTGTCTTTGTTCTTTGGCAAATTAGCTCCGTGTATTTCTAATAAGCTATTGTATATGTATAGTGATATCACTGTCATAATTTTGTTAGTTTTGAAGTATTTTTTTGCAGAACTACGTTTTTTTAAACCATTTATTATTCTAATCGCTCTCTTCTGACATCTTAACACTTTTGTAATACTAGCTGCGTTACCCCATATCGTAACTGCGTATCTTATAACAGAATGTATGTATGCATAATACACGGATATAAGAGTATTTTTATCTATTAACGGCTTAAGTTTAAATAACGCATAATTTCCGCTGGCAATTTTCTTACATATATTATCGATATGAGCATTGTGACTAATTGTATTATCTATTGTGTATCCTAAAAACACATTTTCTTTACTTGCCGAGATACCAAAAATGCCAAGTTTCGATTGATAGTGCATAACAGTACTTTTATTAGAATTTAGAATGATACCATTACAATCAAACCATTCCGTTAACAAGTCCATAGTAGTATTTATTTTCGTATCTAAGTTATGTTTGTTACATCTTTAATACCAACAACTCCTTCAAGAGCATCTAGGGCGTGAGTTCGATTTCCGCATTTATTTGACTCTAAATGTATGTCCTGTGTCTGGGTGTACTGTATGTATTATATACATACTGCATTTGCAAAAATAATATAAGTAATCTAGGTATCTGAATCCCATTGTACAAAATTTGCTTTTTTTGCTTTTTCTTTTGCTCTTGAATCTTGAGGCTAGATGGAGCTGTGTCAAATGCCCTCCAATTAATTATTTATTTCTCATACGATGTGATCTTGTTTCGATGGTTATGACACAAGCACTCGGCGACGTTCACATAAACTACACACTACACTTGAACACTCAAAAATATCTTCAAGTCTTCGAACAACGAAACTTGAGGATTCAATTTCAATTTCAAAATAAATTTATTGTTCAAGGGTTATGTACAAACACCAGTGTTCGTTATATCCTAGCAGTTCGACAATGAAATTAATAAATGTTTGCCAAACACACTGACTTATTCAAAACTCAGTACCATGAACTATAGTATAATTGACAGCCCTGTTGGTTAATTGGTAGTAGGTATGTCTGCTCCAAGAGCTGAAGGGCGTGGGTTCGATTCCCACCCAGGATGAATATTTTGTATAAACAAAATGTTTGTTATGTGTCTGGGTGTTCTGTATTTATTATAAGTACGTATTTACAAAAAAAAAGTATTTAAGTATTCTATCAGTCATCAAACTTCCATTGTACAAGCTTTGCTTAGTTTGGGGCCAGATGGCGCTGTGTGTAATGTCCTACGATGTCCAGCCAGGAGCTTTAAAAAGCGTCACCGCTTCATGGTTGATGTTCCAAAAGCTCGAAGTAAGCGGTTTGACTCCACCTTTTTCATGCGTACCGCTAGACATTGGAATCAGCTGCCCGAGTGGGTGTTCCCCAATGAATATAATCTGGGTATCTTCAAGTCGCGAGTGAATCGGTTTCTTCTAGGCTAGCGTGCTCCACCGTAGACCGCATCTTCGCTTAACATCAGGCGGGATGGCGGTCAAACGCAAGCCTATCTACTATAAAAAAAAAAAATAATAATTTACTATTTTATTAATTGTAATTTTTAAATAATTTGATTGAACAGTTTTTATTTCGTTTGTAAGCATTAGTATTTGCATTTAATGGTCCACAAACGTATAAATTAACAAAATGTTTGAAACATTTATAATTTTACTCGCGATTTCAGTGCCGTTACCATAGCAAAAAGTTATTTGCGTCGATAAGTAGATCAGCAGAATTAAGTAGAGCAGCACAATTAAATATCAAATAAAGAAAAACATTTATTCGGCACAAAACAAACCTTTAAAAATGTATGCCGAAAGTACTTTTTTTTAATGTAAAAGTAATGAGACTGACGAGACGCTCTCCTGATGGTGAGAGATAACGCATGTCCATGACGATTGCAGCAAAATACAGAACTTTGAGTTGCTAAACAAAGTCCAAGGCATCGCTGCTTTGGCGCTAATTACTTTGAGACTTTTGATGGTTAGTCTCAACAGCTCTGTAAATTCGCTAGCTGCAGTACCCTTCAAACTGGAACACAGTAATGTTTACACACTACTGCAGAATATCTGGTACTGCGGTGGTATCTACCTAGACGACCTCCTGTTAAGGATATTTACCACCAAGTACTTATCTATCACTACCCTTTACCAGGAATTCACAGCACATAAGTAAGTTTCCAGCTCGCCGAATGATTACGCAATTATTACTATTTTATTCTTATTCTACTCAGTAAGTCGGCTGAACTCTGATCAATTGATTGTGGCAAACAACGGGCTTACAAAATCGGGAGGTCGGATACCCGAATATTCATGCAACGAGTAAATATCCCGTTTCGAACATTGTGTAAATCAAAACCCTAACAAGCGGCTCGCATGATTTCAGAAACAGTTCCCTTCAATTTCTCACTCAACTTATTATTAATACAAGTTTGTGAATAGTGGGCAACTCGTGAACTAATTTAGGGCGTGTGAGGGGCACTAATCGCACAGGAGAGAGATGACGGCGGTCATTAAACGGGAGACAATGGCGGCATTGGGTCGCCTTTCACCGTACGACCAGACCATGACAAATGGCAGTGTGTACTATACGGCAAGGATGTACGCGATATTAATTTATGACCTATTCAACTAGTTCTACGTACTGTAGAAGGTCTACGTACTGTGTTCTATGCTTGTATACTGCAAACAGCGATGATAGCTCAGTGTTTTTCTTTGTAGCGATGATCGGTTCGCACGCCGAAGGGCGTGGGTTCAAACCCCAACAATACGCTTGAGCTGCCGTTGAAGAAAAACATCGTGAGGAAACCATAGCATGGTGGTAGGGTACGAAAAATATCCGATCAAAACAAATGTTGAGTTGTTGTTGAAATTTCCTTAGTTAAGGCGAAATGTGTCTCACATTGCACAGGTTCTGAGGGGGTGAAGCAGACGCAGACCGTCGGGCGGCGTAAGGGCCAGGTCTAGCCAGCTTAGCCACACGCGCGCGCGTGCGGTTACTAGATAGTATTCTATGTAGTATTATTGTGTATATTATTGTATTCTAGTACTTTCCAATTCCAACTTCCCACTTCCCAATTCCCCATTCCCACTTCCCAAATCCCACTTCCCAATTTCCCAATTTCCCAATTTCCCAATTTCCCAATTTCCAATTCCCACATCCCGCTTCAAATTCCCAATGCCCACTTCCCACTTCCTAATTCCCACTTTCCAATTCCCAACTTCCACTTCGCAATTATCAATTCCCACTTCCCGCTTCCCACTTTCCAAGTCCCTCTTGCCACTTCTCAATTCCCACCTCCCACTTTCTAATTCCCAATGCCCACTCCCCAATTCCCACTTCCCAATTTCCAAGTCTCAATTCCAACTTCCCACTTTCCAATTCCCAACTCCCACTTCCCAATGCCCAATGCCCACTTCCCACTTTCCATTTCCCAATGTCCACTGTTCACTTTCCAATTCCCACTTCCCACTTCCCACTTCCCACTTCCCACTTCCCACTTCCCACTTCCCACTTCCCACTTCCCACTTCCCACTTCCCACTTCCCACTTCCCAACTCCCACTTCCCAATTCCCACTTTCCAATTCCCACTTCCCACTTCCCTATTCCCAATGCCCACTTCCCACTTCCCTATTCCCAATGCCCACTTTCCAATTCCTAAAGCCCACTTCCCACTTTCCAATTCCTAACTCCCACTTCCCACTTCTCACTTCCCTATTCCCAATGCCCACTTCCCACTTCCCCACTTTCCAATTCCCACTTCACAATTCCCACTTGCCACTTCCCTATTCCCAATGCCCACTTCCCACTTCCCACTTCCCACTTCCCACTTCCCACTTCCCACTTCCCACTTCCCACTTCCCACTTCCCACTTCTCAATTCCCACTTCCCACTCCCCACTTCCCACTTCCCACTTCCCACTTCCCACTTCCCACTTCCCACTTCCCACTTCCCACTTCCCACCTCCCACTTCCCACTTCCCACTTCCAACTTCCCACTTCCCACTCCCCACTCCCCACTTCCCACTTCCCACTTTCTACTTCCCACTTCCCACTTCCCACTTCCAACTTCCCACTTCCCACTTCCCATTCCCAACTCCCACTTCCCAAATCCCACTTCCCACTTCCCACTTTCTACTTCCCACTTCCCACTTCCCACTTCCAACTTCCCACTTCCCACTTCCCACTTCCCTATTCCCAATGCCCACTTCCCACTTCCCACTTCCCTATTCCCAATGCCCACTTTCCAATTCCTAAAGCCCACTTCCCACTTTCCAATTCCTAACTCCCACTTCCCACTTCTCACTTCCCTATTCCCAATGCCCACTTCCCACTTCCCACTTCCCACTTCCCACTTCCCACTTCCCACTTCCCACTTCCCACTTCGCACTTCCCACTTCCAACTTCCCACTTCCCAACTCCCACTTCCCACTTCCCACTTCCCACTTCCCACTTCCTACTTCCAACTTCCCACTTCCCACTTCCCCACTTTCCAATTCCCACTTCACAATTCCCACTTCCCACTTCCCTATTCCCAATGCCCACTTCCCACTTCCCAAGTCCCACTTCCCACTTCTCAATTCCCAATGCCCACTTCCCAACTTCCACTTCCCACTTTCCAACTTCCAATTCCCACTTCGCTATTCTGTTGATGTGTGCGTTGATCTAGACTTCAAGGAAACAACTTTTTGAAGACTAGTTGACTAAAATGTCCCTCTATCAACTTTCAAGAGTCCTACGTTTGCCGATTCGTGGTCTGCCTTTAGAAAAAGTCTAGTTTAGCAGCTATCGCTTCTTAAGACAGATATTTGGCCAGCCCACTACACTTCAGCATGCTAATACGCTGAGCTATGTTTGTGACTTTGGTTCTCTGACGAATTACTTCGTAAAATTTGTTACTTTCGTCTTAGTTACTTTGGAATTCATTTTTCTTTTATAATAACAACCTTTTAGGCATGTCAGAAGCCTTCAGGCGACACATTAACTCTGACACTAGGCTGATCACTTAGCTTATACGAGCTTACATATTTATGTATAACTTACGCCTGTGACTCTTCCACGTTGAGTTAAGAATTGCCCCGAATCACCTAGCGTTATGAATTATATAGTTTACGGCTTATTCTCATGCCTACCAAATAAACATAAAAATCAGTCGAGCCGTTTCGGAGGACCAGCGACCACAAACACCGTGACACGAGATTTAGATAGAAGAAAGATATTGAAGTTAATAAAAGCAAACTGCATATTGCGTTCCAATGAAAACTATGCTTAAATATTATATGATAACAACTGATGAGATATTTTGTTTCATGTATGTTTATCACCAGACTTATCGCGCACAAAATATATTAAATTAGTTATGTCTATTAACCTGAACGTTTCAGTCTACTTACAATAGCCGAGGTCACAAGCTTTTTTTGACTATACACACAGCGCCATCTGGCCCCAAACTAAGCAGAGCTTGGTGATGGAAGTCAGATAACTTATAGAATACATAATTTTTTTTTGTAAATACATACTTATAATACATACAGAACACCCAGACACAGAACAAACATTTGCTTATTCACAAAATGTTTGCCCTGAGTGGGAATCGAAACCACGCCACGCTATAGCTCTCAAGGCAGATATACTACCAATGAGGCAACGAGGCTGACGTTGCTGATAAAACTATAAATTTTTAGTATTTTGTGCAGGATAAAGTTACGTATTTAAATCGCGTCAAAAAATACATGCTTTTAGTGAATTACTTTTGTACATTCAAACCCCAGTTACAATAGATTCGTTAATTTTATCTCCAAAGTAAATTTTTCAACGCATATTTTTCGAGTGCCACAAAGCGTGACTGTGTGAACGACATTTGCGACAAATTTGGTGCCGCGCGTCAGCGGAACATTTCCGGTTCCGAATGTGCCTGAGGTCCATTTTGTACGCCATTATTTTTATTACCCCTTTAGCGGAACACCGAAATAAAACAAGGGCGTTTAGAATCGACACGTAAATTAATATCATACGGAAAAGTTTCATCATACTTTTTTTATGAATACGTAAATTAACTGTTTTATGGCGTCGCAAAGATTAATAAATAATAAATTATGTCCTTTTTGTCGAGCGCTGTTGTTTCCTTTTTTTCGCACCGCTATTGTACAATGTACATTCTCCCAGATTCGAGTCATCGTCATCGTCGAATCAAGTCTTAGTCACAGTCAAGTACAGTCCCTATCCCAGTAAAGTAATAGTGACTTGACTTTAAGCTTCTACGAGCAACACGAAAAGACAGAGAATACATTATATATCACTTGTTCAGACTCGAGCGGCACTCGGCATCATTATAATTAAAACATCACTATTCTCGAAAATATAATAAAACGCTTATTTGCGCCAAAATAAAAATGACAACAAAAAAGCCTTATCAACTATAGAAAAAATTGCGACCTTATCGCGCTAAAAGCGACATCTACTAGGCAATCAGGAATGCAAAATACCTATATATAATTGACTAATTGATAAGCGGCGAGAAATATTGCAACAGTATTTGATTAATAGGTACATATTGTAAGTAGGTAAAAAAAGTATACAAATGTATGTATAAACACAATATCCACACTAAAAAAACACATAAGGTACAAAAGGTAAAATAAAACAATATAGTGGCATAACGATACAAAAACATATTGATAGATCACTATTGCCAATCTTAGCATAATTTAAAACTAGAATTCATACAAATATCGTTACACTGTGACCGGTTTGCACCTAATGTAGAAAATCAAACTAAAGTAGGTTGTATAGAACTGCGTGGAATATGGGTGTAATTGTCGAGTCAGTTTACCAACTACAGACAATTAAGTATTCTGGATTTACTTTCTGGGCAGATATTAATGAAATTGCGGTCCCAACCCAGAGCATATAATTATATAAGGAACTTTGTCGATAAAGTATTAACTTTTCTAATTTTCAGTTCAATAACGTAATTTAAAAAACTTTTTCGAATTGGATACGAAGAAATATCAATATTTTGTGATTACGAGTATAGGTTTGCATTAAATTTGGTTTTACCAAGAAGTTGTGTACATTGATTTAATTTCAATTGACTAAGGTAGTTTATTTACATACTAGCTCCGCCCCGCGGTGTTACCTGCTACATGTTTTCGGGATAAAAATTAAGCTATGTGTTAATCCAGGGTCTCCGCTACCTCCATACCAAATTTCATCCAAATCCGTTGAGTAGTTTTTGCGTGAAAGAGTAACAAACATCCATTAAAACTTTCACATTTATAATATTAGTGGGACTTCTTAAAATATTTATTTCATTTAAATGACGTGTACAGATTTTCGGGTAAAATATTTAACTAAAATACTGAATTTATACTATATCTACCTACAAATACGAATACATAAATAAAAATATACTTATACATTTCACAAAATCTTTTCATTTTCAACGCCATACTTACCTACTTCCATTAACATGTAAATATTCCCAAATGTTTGCGTGTACTTATTGTCTAAAGATTATTTTATTGTGTAAATTGTTTTAAAAGAATTTTACCTATACTATTAAATACTGTGATAATATAGGGCGTATGTCATTTAATTCTAATACCTTTTACTGCTCCTACGCCTACATTATTGTGCATTGGAAAAAATATTGTAACTCTTTTTGTACCACAAATCTACGTGAGCTGAAAGATCATAAGAAATTGGTATTTTTATCAAATAAGAAAAAGCTTTCTACTTGTCAAAACTAAAACTAGATTTTTGTAGAGTATAGACAAAGTCACATTGTCTCCTTTACCTAGAGTGAAAAAATAATACTAAATCTCAAAACTAGCTTTACAGCTTACTTTATAACTCACTTTTAGTTGAAGGGTATATATAGGTGTTTTTATTTTAACCCAACCATATATATTCCACTAGCAGTTGTTCACGGTTTCATTTGCGTGAATATATATATATATATATATATATGTATGTGTTAAGAGTAAAGATAGATGGTATTGCCAAATTTAATAATATAAGTCTACATAAATAATGTTTAATTGTTTGAACAGCAATTACTTTTTTTTATGTGAAAGTAATAAGACGTACGAGACACTCTTTCGATGGTAAGAGATAAGGCCATGACCATAGTATACATTAATATAGATTTCTTGAACAAATAGTTACTATTTTTATACCAAGTCACTATTGTGAAAATAAAATATGCGCTGACTTTTAAAGTCAATGAAATGCGTTTACACCAGCAGGTAAACTGACAAAGAATTTGAATTCTTTTTTCGGTGATCCCGCTCGTCTGTTAGAGGCATCAAAGAGACTTTACCTTTACGATCTATTTAAATGAAAAGTTGCTTTCTTTGAATTTTTTTGAACTTTAACTACATAATAGTTTTTAAGATAAATGTGTTCAAAATTCCACTTTATCGAATCGTTTAGTTGGAATGGCATACTTTGATCATTCATACTTTTAGAGTGAAGAAATCTTACAACCGTATTGAAGAATTTCAAAATAATCCAATTCAATAAATCCGTTCTTACACAACTTTAATTCTGAATATTGATTGACAGGCTAGGTGTTTGACCAGAACTCACCTGGAACGGAACTGACTCTCAAGTGTTAAGTTTGAGTATCATCTTTATCTAATAAGGCTTGCTATTTATTGTCTGCAAACTTTTTCGATGGTTTCTTCCGCTCTTCGTTATTTACAAAGTCAAAATCACCGCTTTTGAATTTTTTAAACCACTCGAAACAATGTTTTCCAAGAACATGTTCACCGTGAGCATTCGATACGATTCTACAGCAGTTATCTTCAAATGACAACAGATAACCAATGCTGTCTGCAAATCGTAATTCTCGTAGACACAAAACTCTTTATGTTTAAACAATACCGGTATATGAAATTTGGGCTATTGTGAATTAAAAATTTTCGTCAGCTGTTAGAAGGAGAAGTTGGCGTTGCAGAAGCGTTCCCTGAACTTATAGTTCCATGTAAGTATAGGAAGATTCCGATTGCATACTTCTAGTAGCTAAGTTCTGCCCTAGATTAACACATCGGCTACTTCTAATCCCGGTCGATGAATCCGCAGCAAGAATAGAGTTTTTATTTCTGAAGAAGAAACATTACCGTAAAGGTAGCCTTTATTAATGCCACATTATTCCTTAGTCTATCCTGTACGCTGCAGATAATAAAGAGATTTTTAAAAACGTTGATCCAGCAAAAATGGCTCTCGTTCACGCGTGTTATCGCCCAGTGACAAATGTTTGCGTAGGTTTAAAGTGAACAGTATTTCAAAAAAACCTTTATAATCTCTGATTTACGCACCCGCACGGTTGCGGCCGAACAATAACAAGAATAAAAAGCAATTTATTTTTTCCCGCGCAGTTTTTTTCATTAGCAAACGAGAATGACATGTAAAACAAGCGCTCGGTGACGAGGGTCCCGGTAAATAACCGAAGGGAAGTAATTATTCGCTTATGTGTGGAGATACGGTATTACATTATAAAGAATCCGTAAATCAGCTGCACGAACGTTGGACTTAGAGTCATTATACTAGTACGTCATTATGTTAGTAACAAAAACAGGTACAAAGAGATTATGCAAATATTGGATGTAAGTAACGAACTTTATGCACCTAGAAAAGAACTTAAAAACAAAGACTTGAATGCAAAACGGTTGACCAATCTGTGTGAATGTTCTGTAAATGAGAATTTTTTGTGATTTATTCTCCGCGCGCGCTCCGACTAGATACGCCGGCGTAGGCCTACTTGTAAAATGCGGCAACAAACACTACGCCGAAGTCGGCGTACCCGAGCCAGTCTCGTTGCAAGCAATATGCAAGGTGGGCGTGCCGAGTGTTTTAATTCATTTTCGTCATAATCTTAAGTAAAATGCCAGTTTTCGTAGTAAAACTGTAAAAATAATACTACAAGAAACAAGAATTTGGCAACAAATTATTGCATTCTCGCAAATTGTCTTACACACACTACAATATAAAGTTGCTGTATTCACGGGGCTGTTGCTTTTAGGTAGTGCGGGATCAAGTCGGACCGCGCGCGGTGACCCATCAATAATCTAAGGATATAACATAGACTAAAGTAGTTTTGTATTATATTTGAAATTTTATTTATTTATTAAATTATTTACTGAATAAAATTTATGACCACATTTCTCTCCTCTCTTCTCTTAGATTACATTGTTAGTTGTTATATTTATAATATTATAAGTTTTATTCGTTTTTGTAAATAAAGTGATTTTACTAAATCACATTTAAAATTATTAAAATAAAATTTTCTACGTTCAATGTATTTATTTAGTGTATTTACAATTAAAAATCGTTTTGGTTACAACATAACGAACGAGCGTTACATAGCCGCACGTGACGGCTCAGCCTCATTCAATACTCACAAAATAAAGTGCACAGTGCGCCTAAAGAAGTTTTCACTTCAATAATAACACAACAAAACAAAACACTAGATATTGTTGATTAATAAAATTATATTCAAAATACAATTTCAAAATTGAATTGAAATTGGTCAGGTGTTAGAGACCGTGTCTTCGTTGAAAACCAGTATGACAGCGCACTTAGTATCCCTGTCCGCGAAGGTCTCACTACCTACATGACGTTGAACGTTCATTTATCATTCTAGAAAATATTTGAGGGACATAACGGCCACGCGACGTGTGGGTTCCGCCGCGACGCTGTCATTAATATGGATATACGAAGGACTAGATGTAGCTAATTAAATGTCTATGGTTAACAGTGAAATCCAGTTACTACGTACTAGAGAGATAATCCTAACACTCTTCGTTCAACTCAACTGATACATTGCTCTGTACTTCACAAAAATATAATGAGAAGAAAAAATATGAGTTTTCACAACACATAATAATGTTTATCGCCGAGACTAATCGCGCACAAAATACTGTGAATTAGTACGGTGTTAATTTATAATATTTTGTGCGAGATCATGTCCCGTGTGGACACCCTATATTAAAGTTGTCTGTGGGTCAAAATTGAACTTTTAAATCATTCTATAGATACAATTACTTATACAGTAATTGATATTATACACAATTGGAATCAAATATTTTTTTGAGCTACATAAAATCTAAAAGGAATTTTATGTTTCCGAAAATGTTGTACATGACATCATTGTTGTATTGTAAAAATTTGCAATTCCACTATCTTCTTTATGTTATCAACTTATCACGATGAATAAACCATGGGGGACAAAAAATATACGCCGTGTTATGACGTAATAAAAATGACGAGCAGTAAAGAGCTTCTTTCCCTCGAAATATGAATAAATAAATAAACTGCGGTTGTTAAATAAAGCTTCATGAAACAATACATTACGTTGAACATCATTAAATTAAACAACAATATTTTGAATGGCTGTAAACTTCACAGATTAAAATAAAATTTACTGTCGATGATTTTACCGGAGAAATAATTGTAGGATTCATATTCTAGCAGCTAATTTCTTTGTGATAAATTGTTAGCCAAGTAATGTAGAAGTGCTTGCGTTAAGCCTAGTCAATTCAGGTTTAGTTGTTGAATACCTTGAGCAATTAGATGTCTATTGTCTTCAAGCGAGTATATAATTAATCAAATGGGGTTGTCAAAGCGTTAAATGAGCGGCGTGAAAGTGACAACAATGAGATTCGCTGTCGCTGCTTCAGACGTCAAACGTTATACAATAGTAAAAATTAATTGCGCGTCAAATGCACTGTATGCATTATAGAAATAGAATAATTATATTGCACTTGCTACTAGTATGAAGATTGGTAACTATGACAGTAAAAAGCACCTAGCAAGTATCTACCAGATAAGTTAAGCTATGGTATTTTTTGGCGAGAACGTGGAAGGAGTCTTGTCGCCCCGTTGTATTTTTTTCCAAAACTAGTGTTTTGTCGAGTGTTACTTTCCCCCCTTGCGTTGTTACCCAATGTACTATTATAGTCAAGAGGGAAAACAAAAAGACTCTTAAAATTTATAATGTTTAAATGTACTATTTTTTTTATGGTTGACATGCTAGATGTTTGACCACAGCTCACTTGATGTTAAGTGCAGGTGTGGTCGAAGATGGTAAAGCACACCTAGCCTGGAATGGAACTGACTCTCAAGTGAGGCTGCCGGAACACACCGTTAGATGCTTGGCGGCAGATTTTCAACTTGAGGGTAGTAGCTAGCCAGCCGAGTACTAGAAAGTACCTTACCACCATGCTATGGTTTCCTCACGATGTTTTCCTTCACCGGCAGCTCATAGCATTGGCATTGTTAGGGTTTGAACCCACGCCCTTCGGCATGCGAACCTACCGCGCTAACCACTGAGCTATCATCGCTACGAAATATATCTATATCCTACAATACAATTTTAGCTATTTCAATATCAACCCAGCCGTCTCATAAACAAAAGAAAGTCGGAGTTATTCTGGTAAGAATAATTACCAGAAGTAAGAATAATTCTAATGGTAAGAAATTCAGAATCGCCAGGAATTGTTATTGAAAAACAAAAAAAACGCACTTAATTTTAATTTTAACTGTAAATGTTGTAACGAAACTAATTATTGCACGAGCTACTCGTAAATACAAGCAAACGAAACCATTTGGTGACAGGACACAACAAGAGCTTTACTTAATGGGAATCATATTTCATTTTGCAGGAGGGCGGGATTTCCCCGACCCCTGTGTCGAGACGCTACAATAGATAGGTAGGTAACACTATACTGCATTAAGATAATCATGTTAATGAAGATACTCGGCTAAAAAACTTACCTTATTTTACTTAACTTAACTTACTTCATCGCAACACAGGGAATCCTACGGCGATGACTAGTGACAATTTTTTTTTTATTTGTTCCTTATTTTTTTTACGTTGTCTTCAACTTTTTCATTTGTTTTATCACATACAGTAATTATATATTTTTTTAAACACCATTTTTGTCGAACTATTAATTTTGTGTAGAATTTATATGATTTTTTTTTTATGTAAAAAGTAATGAAATGAACGAGACGCTCTCCTGATGGTAAGAGATAAAGCCTGTCCATGACCATTGCAGCGATACACAGAACTTTGAGTAACAAAACAAAGTCCAGGGCATCACTGCTTTGGCGCTCATTACGTTAGAGACTTTCGATGGTTAGTCTCAACAGCCCAGTAATTTCGCTAGCTACAGTACCCTTCAAACCGGAACACAGTAATGTTTACACACTACTGCTTAGCGGCAGAATAACTGGTACTGCGGTGGTACCTACCTAGACGACCTCCTGCTAAGAATATCTACCACCATGATTATTGCTACATAGTTTTTAATTTAGATAATTTTTCATTTAGAACTTACTAACAATTGCTTACCTTACTTTTTAAATTATGACATTTTTATCCATTAAATTTAATTAATTTAATGGATAAAAATATTCTATTTGTGACATTTTATTGCTTTTAAATGAATTGTATTTTTTTTGTGCTCTTGTAATTTTGAATTGTATGTATGGACTTATTCCGAAATAAATAATTATTACTTTTATGACACATTTTCATTTAACTAAATGAAAATACTCACGATTGTATCATTTTTTTTTGTTTATACATTCGTGAGTTGAATACTCCGATCATTTTTTCGAAAGAAATTGAGCGTGGTAGCTAGCCAGCAGAGTACTAGAAAATACCCTACCACCATGCTATGGTTTCCTCACGACTCATATCACGATAAACATTTGTATGTATTTGTAAAAAAAAACAATGTATAAGTTATGTATTCTATCAGTTATTCGGTTCTCATAGTAAACTTTGCTTAGTTTGAGTTTTAAAAACACCGACAAATTAGTACAAATTGGTTTCGCTTCGAAATCCAGAAACTTCTACAGTAGAACTCAACCACATTTTCTGCTTTATAAAATTATGCTATGTTAAATCGTATAAGTAGATATAGCCTATCAACAACAAAAAAACGATAACTTTTTTTCAGATATTTCAGTGAAATAAGAATTTATCTACCTCGCCGTTTCAGCGACGCCCGAAAAATGTCCAATTACATAGAAAATCCAACTCCATCTCTTCTGAGTTATTATCTACAATCACAGACTTTTAAATTAAAAAACAATACGCTTTTATTTGAATAAAAATGTCAAAAAAAATTTAGTAGCACTATGTCATCAAATACATTGAGCAAGAACATCTCTAAAGCAATTTTGCGGCAATTTAACGTAGAATAGAGGCAAGATCATACGCCGCGACGCGTATCCATTACCGACGACGTTGGGATAGATATAATATTTTACAATTTTTCTGTGGAGGATAAGTACCTAATCTCGGCACAAATTGTAGAATTTGTACAAATGGAAGTGGCCTTACAAGTTTAAATTACAGCAATTCTTCCAATTGAAAACATTTATAAAAGTGTGGAGCAACAAGAGCAGCTGTAAAATAGGCTCTCTGTGAACAAAGTAATGGAAATAAGTTTTTCGCACCTGCTCGCACTTTGACGTCTCTTTAGTGTTATTGTTTAGGTAAACAAGAAAACGCAGAAAGCGAGAAGTTTTTAGGGTTCTGTTGTCGAAGGGTGTCCAACGAGTGTAGGCTTTTGTTATCATTACCTTTCCAACTGAAACAGATCACTAATTAAAATATTGAAGAAATATTTGTTACCTATTATACAAACTATTTTAGGAAAGATATATTTTTTTAAATGTTTATGTTATGTAATGAGACGAACGAAACGCCTCATTATGGTTAGAGATAACGCCTATCCAAGAACATTTCAGCGATACACTGAACGTTTAGTGACAAAACAAAGTCTAGGGCATCATTGCTTTGGCGATCCTTACCTTGAGACATTATATGGTTAGTCTCAACAGCTTTGTAACTTTGTTAGTTGCAATACCCTTCAAACCGGAACACAGTAATGTTTACATTGCCAAGCAGTCAAACATCAAACATCTTCGAGCTTCTTTATAAATTCTCAGACATGTAGGATTCCTTTACCGTTTGAACTTAGCGGCATTAAGCGTATAACTTACAAAAGCCTGAGGTGAGTAACGTGGGATTCGAACCTAGAACCTCCAGATTAGAAGCCACACGGTCTTCTGTTGACAGCCCTGTTGGTTCATTGGTAGAATGTCTGCTTCAAGAGCTGTAGAGCGTGGGTTCGATTCCCACACAGGGCAAACATTGTGTTGTATAAACAAATGTTTGTTCTGTTTCTGGGTGTACTTTATGTATTATAAGTATGTATTTACAAAAAAAAATACTATTTAAGTATTCTATCAGTTATCTGACTTCCATAGTACAAGCTTTGCTTAGTTTGGGGTTCAGATGTCGCTGTGTGTAATTTAAAAAAAAACTAGACTAACTTTAAAATATGCGGAACAACTCACGTTTAATTCAGTTGTATAATTATGTCAAAACCACGTCATTTTCCAAAGTAAATCATTGTTAGATCTATGTAACTTTATAGGACTGGGTATTGATATGCAGGCGATCGTGTTCCACTAATGAAACGATGCTGATAGAGTAAATTGCGTCCTAAATACATATCGAGTACATAATATGCACAACAACACTCATGTTCTAGTTACTTTTAGTGTATATTATATATATTCCGATCAAACTGTGTTATAATTAGAGGCAATTACAGTGCTAGTTTTATTTATATTAGTTACCAAGCTAAAAGTTAGTCTTTGATAAAAAAATTACTTTAAATGTATAATTACCTAATATAATACCTATTTGACAGCCCCGTTGCCTCATTGGTAGTATATCTGCCTTGAGAGCTGTAGGGCGTGGGTTCGATTCCCACTCAGGGCAAACATTATGTGAATAAACATATGTTTGTTCTGTGTCTGGGTGTTCTGTATGTATTATAAGTATGTATTTACAAAAAAAAAGTATTTGTGTATTCTATCAGTTATCTGACTTCTATCACACAAGCTCTGCTTAGTTTGGGGCCAGATGGCGCTGTGTGTATAGTCGTACGATATTTATTTATTTATTAATTTATAATACTACATAGTCAGCTAAACTCTCCGTATTTTGTTTTGTTATTCGGATATATGTTATGTTAGTGTACCTACTTGTGTTATATTTCGATTAATCTATTATGTTTCTGAACAATAAACATGTTTTACTTTACTTACTTTACCTTGAAATAAAATAAAGAGGCAAAAAAGCAAGTCGTTTTCCTGATGTTTTCCTCGATTGTTTTAAAAGTGCACACAAATCAGTTGCTATACGAATCGCGTGAAATCGTTTTGCGTGCGACGTTAATGGGATCGCGACTGTTCTTCACGTCGCGACTTTATTGGACAATATATCACGACGAGTGAACACTAACCGACGGAACACATTGGATTCTAAACACCGTCTGTCAGTGTACGCATACCAGAATAGCACTAGTGCTTGATGTTAGCTTTTATTGAAATTTGTACATACTTTAAATTGAAACTGATGTAAAGACCTTACTAACGAGTGCAAAAGAGAGGAAATCATTTTTTTCTCTTTCTGCCTATCTCTCGCATTGTATCAAATTCACACCTGTATTTTTACTGGATGCCTAACGCACAAAACTAAAAATATGTATCATAATTCTCTCAAATTTTATGAATGCCAAATTTGTGTTTATCTGTTGCTTCTTGGCGATTAATAGCTCTACAGATGTGAGTGAAATTTGAGATAAGGATAACTTAAAAAGATTTGTTGTGTAAGTGTAATGAGACGAACGAAACATTCTGCTGTTGATAAAAGATAACGCCTACCCATGACCATTACAGTGCTACTCAGAACTTTGAGTAACAAAACAAAGTCTAGGGCTTTGGCGATACATTATTTATAGTAGGTACCAGTGGCAGCTACCGAAATTATTGGGCTACTAATTAGTGGACTGTAAATATTACTGCTCGGAGGTAGAATATCTTATTTTTAAGATGGTAGGTACCTGCTTTGACAGCCTCTTGCTAAGAAGATCTTCCTCCGTTATTGGTTAGAATTAATTTCACTTTCTATCCCGAATAAACAGATCACGTGAAATTGCGGGGACCGACAGTTTTTTTGGTACTTCAAGTGAATTCTAAACTAGTACTTTTCATCAAATAAAAATGTACAGAAATTTATATTTGAAAATAAAAGTTAAACCTAACCTAACCTAACATAAATTTGTTATCTAAAGTTTTAAATCAAAATCTAGATATAAATTTATCGATATACATTTAATTTAATTTTTTTTATGGTTGACAGGCTTAGTGTTTTGACCACATGTCACCTGATGTTAAGTGAAGGTGTGGTCGAAGATGGTAAAGCACACCTAGCCTGGAATGCACCTGGCTCTCAAGTGAGGCTGCCGGAACACACCGTTAGGTGCTTGGCGGCAGATTTTCAACTTGAGGGTGGTAGCTAGCCAGCCGAGTACTAAAGTACTCTACCACCATGCTATGGTTTCCTCACGATGTTTTTCCTTCACTGGCAGCTCAAGGTCATTGATGGGGTTTGAACTCACGCCCTTCGGCATGCGGACCTACCACTGAGCTATCATCGCTCTTAAAATTTCTTGCCTACATTTATGAGTATTTTTACTCTTCACTTCCTAGAAAGTATATGGAATAGTGCATTAGAAATGCGCCTCCGGCTAGCTATACGATATCTAATATGGCTATTGGAATTACAATAAAATATATCTCGCATGGATAAACGGTAAATTGCTCCATACTCTGCTTGATTTACCTGAGTGAATCCGTAACAATAATGGCATATGTATTTTCCGGAATTCCTATTATAATAAACATGCTCGAGTGAGGTAGAACCGATAACAGAAATTCAATGATAGCTGTTTCTTGCTAAAGTGGTTTTTATGAACAGATTAAGTCATAGGTACATGAAAATCCATTAGGGACGTTTATTGCTCCGGAAAGTAGATTGTTTTTCATTTATGATATTTATAAAACACCTTAAATTATACTATTTACAAAGTGTATACAAAAAACTTAGTCTAAAAATCCGTCAGAAGAGGGATATGTGGCCAAAATGCTGGCAGCATTGTCACGCTGGATGGCAATGCTTAGCTTTTGACCAAAGTAGATACCAGCACTCTGGTCACCTGAAGCCTCCTCTAAACGTTTGATTTTATTGAGTGTCCAACCGTGACTGTTTGCCCGTCTATTTGAATGTCGTTTGACCAACTTATAGTTTATACACATATCTTTCGAACCATCATAGATTGTCTGAACTTTTATTTGAATTTTTGATAATTCTTTTCATTACTACGACAGTTTACCTAATTCTTTTTTTTTAAATTACAAAACAATAAACATAGAAAAGCTTAGTTTATTTAAGTAGGTACTTATAGTACATACTTTGAGGTATTGCGTCACACACTAAAAACTGGTTAGGTAAATGAGAGCAAGACTTTCAATATTTCTAGTAACATTCCTGTGATAATCTTTGCGGTAGCGAAATGTTTGTCATAATGCGTTTCAACGAACGCGAAGAATTTCATTTTGTTGTGCTCGAACGGAACATAATTAACTGAACGGAAGGTAATTTATTTTTGGTGTAAAAAACGCTAAATAATAACTTTGTTAAACTTTCCGTCATTTTCTGCAGGCGTTCTCTAAGTTCTATTTGTCCAATAAAAAAGTAACAGAAGATACTACAAACATAATTAACTAACGGAAAAACAAACAATTAAATATTGTTTTGAGTAGCAATTAGCCGCCGAGAGCACTGCAATTAACTTAGCCAGCTGGTTTAGAGGATTATGCCATATTTTTCATAAAAAGTACTCGTTCTAGTAACAAAGCTGGGACGAAAATCCTGGTGGAAGCATTAACTCTTAGTTAAAAATGTTGCAAAACGTTACACTATTTGTCAGAGAGACTTTGTGTCACAGACAATAACTTTGCGTTGAGAAGTCCCGCACCACCTCTTTGTCACATTTTGCAAAGAAAAAGTATTCTTTTTATTCGTTTTGGCGTATGGTCTCCTTGGGAAAAGCAGCCAAACTTTAGTAACTACGGGTACGTATAAGAAAGTTTATCATGAAAGTGGTGAGCTCTTATAAAGCAAATTCTATTTGGGGAAGTATATTTTTTGCCAGAAATCAAATTCCCCTGCAAGCCAATAAGCAAACATTACTTATATACTTTCAGGATGTGATATATAGGGTGTTTCTCTAGACGACGGACATATTTCAAGGGGGTATTCAGAAAGCGATACTGGACTCAAATACGTCATAAAAACAATACCTTACAATTTGACCAAATTGTCCCACAAACTAATGTAATCAGACACATAACAAATGCTAGTAGGTATAAACAAATCCGGGCGTAAGCTATCTGTGCCTACACGGCGCGCGGCGCAGGCGCAAGGCTGCGGCGGCGTCTGAGGGGTTTCGGGCGGGGGTGCGTGCGATTCTCGGGTCAACAACAAGGTCAACAAGTCACGCAGTCAGTTCGCCACCTGCGTTCAGCGCGATAAGAACGTCGCACCGTCCCGCCGCCGCTGCTCCGCGTACCGCTCTCACGTCGAGTGATGATTATTATTTATCGCTCATCGTGACGATGCCTTTTATCAATACACCAACGAAGAGTATTGGGATAATTATGGTGTGTGTGTATGCTTTAGCCAATGACAGTGTGAGAGGTGCTATAGACGTCGGCAAACATATCCGAACAGGCATATCCCATCGTATTCTCTGATGGCTCTGATTCCAACGGCTTCGAATGTTCAGACAGTTCACAGTGCCGACTTCCTATCAAGGAAGGGAAAACGAGCCGACTCCAGTGAACCTACAAGAGTACTTTGACAAAATTACATCCCGCGCGAATACCTACCTACTGAAGACGAGATATTATTTTGATTATCGGGTCATATTACGAATACGTGTACGTCGTTTAGTCGAACTATTGGACTGTCTCAAGAAACAGCTACAGCTGATATTAGATGTTTTTGCCTGTTCTAAGCTAGGTCGGTACTAACTCAACAAGTTCAATGAACTCTACTTGACGTTGAGTTTTCCTTTTTGACGTTACACTTAGAAGTATGAAGGAAAATAGGAAAATTTAGGTGAAAGGTACGTATTACACTTGTACTAAACTAACCGATAAGTACATACAAACATCGCGTCTGCTCGAGCGAGCGCGCGGCGCGGGGCGGGCGGGCGACGACCGCTGTACTTGCCTACTTGAACGATAGGCGCGTCGCGCCGCCAGCTGATCGTCTGTTTTTGGTGACCGTAAGTCTTGTAGTCCCGGGACAAAATTTGAACACCAATATCTTTTTAATGCTGGCGTAAATATTTTTTATTTTATTTTTTTTCGTACTATATAAACCTAAATTATAACGTCATGAAATATGTCCGTCGTCTAGAGAAACATGCTGTATATAGAAACTCACAGGTTAAAAACCTGCCTTGTTGGCTCATTTAGTGGAAGCTCTGCCTCCTCAGCTGTGAAGCGTGACTTCGATTCCCACACAGGACGAACACTTGCATGACGATCATAGGTGTTTGTACTGTGTCTAGGTATTTCTTTAGTATTAATTATTAAGAGCGTGGGTTCAAACCCCAACAGTGAGCTGACGTTAAAGGAAAACATCGTGAGGAAACCAGGTCGTGGTGGTTGGGTAATTTATAGTACTTAGCTGGCTGCTAGCTACCACTTAAGTTGAAAGTTAAAAACCTGCCGCCAATTATCTATCAGTGTATTCCAGCAGCCTCACTCGAGAGCCAGTTCCATTCCTGGATAGGTTTGTTCACCATCGTCGACTACACTGTCACTTAACATCAGATGAACTGTGATAAAATACCTAGCCAGGCACCAATAGTAAAAATAAGGATTTATTTAGGAAAAAGTATAAATTAAGTAAAAGTAAAGTAAAGTAAAGTATCGGTTACCTATCTGGTTCCCAAATACATAGTACAAGCTTTGCTTAGTATAGGACTAGATGACGCTGTGTGAATTATTAAAAAAATTTCATTAATTTGACATTGTTATTGTAATAGATTTAGTCTGAAAAAGCATCTAAAAAACATTTATATATATCCGTCAATCAGTAAATTCACTTTTATTTATTCATTCAATACATCCAGCGGAGAAAAGAAAACTAATCTTATGTATTGGGCTGTAACACGCGAAAAAGATATTGGAAGCCATCCGCATAATAGGCACAACTCGCTTTTATTCTGTCAGAGATTATCCACCCATACATTTAGGAACACGTGAGACAAAACTTGCAGCTTTATTTAAAATCGCTTTTCTCGAATCCTAACTTACTTTACTATCTACAATTTCCTTATTCCTTCACTCACTCTTTCCGTGCGATGTGTCAGCGTAACAAATTCTTCCCTTTTGCTAAGACGCTCTCACTTCCCCTCGTCACTGGTATAAATTCTTTTCTTTTATGACGTTCCCGGATTTATTTTTATTCTCGGAGACAATGTACTGTGTGAAATACAATTCTCTTGTGCATAAGAGACTTACCGCTTGCATATAAATATATCAAAACTGGATACGAAATAAATATTAATGATATTATTTACCTTGATGCCTAATTTTTTTCGTAGATTAGTCCGTGTTTGCGTGTTTTTGAGTAAAGGTGTATCCGAAGATGATACACGCAGACTATAATCTAAGAATAAGGTTACCACATACAACAACAATATTAATAGGATAAAATAAACGTTTGCAGAGATATTGCAGATACAGATACGACGACATAAATGATAAAAGACAAGATATGAATATGTACTTGTACTTAATAAATTATACAGTAAGTATCTTTTTTATATATAGTTGACAAGCTAGGAGTTGGACCACAGCTCACCTAATATTAAGTGACGGTGTGGTCGAAGATGGTAAAGAACGCCTAGCCTAGAACAGCACTGGGTCTCAAGTGAAGCTGCGGAAGACACCGTTTAATTTTCAACTTGAGGGTGAGCTAGCCAGTCAAGTACTAGACAGTACCCTACCACCATGCTATGGTTTCCTTACGATGTTTTCTTTCAGCGGCAGCTTAAGCTCATTGTTGTTGCTCGTGTTTTAATCCACTTCCCTGGGCGTGTGAACCGCTCTAACCACTGGCTACCGCTGACCATCGCAGCTAAAAACCCCTACAAACTGTTTCAGTGAATTACTATTCAGATCAAGTAATGTTTGCGATTAATTATTTTTTTAAATCAGATGCTGATCTAAATAATGCAGTGGGCAGGTCAAATTAAATTAGAAAAAATAAATTCAATCATTAAAGTTTTTTTTTTGCAGCGTATTTATATAGTTTTTGACCACAGCTCATCTAATGTAAAGCACACCTAGCCTGGAATAGAACTGACTCGCAAGCGAGGCTGCCGGAATACACCATTAAGTGCTTAATTTTTTTTTAGTAAAAAATTATTGTTAAACCCCAAAATCAAGATTGTAAAAATCTTTCGTAATCGATTTTACCAAATTCAACCATTCAACTGTCATATTCGTATT
This sequence comes from Biston betularia, assembly GCA_905404145.2. Lineage (NCBI taxonomy): Eukaryota > Metazoa > Arthropoda > Insecta > Lepidoptera > Geometridae > Biston > Biston betularia. Next base: position 8,378,277 of record FR989877.1, read on the forward strand.
CATAGAGAAAATTCTTTTGAATTGATAAATGGATGAAAAGGGTTCCGCATCATATTGAGGTCCGACGATTGAAAGACAGGCCACTTTCCGTAAATATAGACGAGTGGATACCCAAGTTACCAAAGGAACTTTCCTACAAACCAACAATCCTTCCTATTCTGTTTAATATGGTAAATCTCGAAGTAATTGACAAAGATATTTATGCTGACATTAGACAAAAAAACACGGACAAGTGCGAGTCAGACTCGCACACCGAGAGTTCCGTACTAACTAGTAGGCATGATAAATAGTTTAGAAATCGAGTGTTGAAGTTTAAGGTTTTGACCTTATTTTGTTAAGGAACCATACAAAAACTGTGCATTTTTTCCTTTTTGTGTACTATAGGACAATACTTCTCGCCAAATTTCATAGTTCTAAGTCAGGAAGTATGCCAGATGATAAGTAATGGGATGGTCGAAGATGGTTAACACACCTAGCCTGGAATAGAACAGCCTCTTAAGTAAGGCAGCCGGAACACACCGTTAGGGGCTTAGCGGCAGATTTCCGGCTAGCCAGCCAAGTACTCTTGTACTTGGCTGGCTAGCTTTTGAAAATCCTACCACCATGTGGTTTCCTCACGGTGTATTCCTTCACCAGGAGCTCAAGCTAATTCTTGGGGTTGAGCCCACGTCTTTTGGCATGTGAACGAACCACACTGACCTCTGAGCTACCATAGCTACAAAAAAATAGAGCAGACTCTATTTTTTGTGTGTTAAAGTGTTAAAATAGAGTCTAAAAAGAACGTAAACTTGCAGCGGCTTCCGTCTAAAACAAATGTAAATAAGTAGGTATATTTGTTAAGTAAAAGTCGCCCTTAATTAATTTGTTTAATAATTTTTTTTTTTCTCACCTTGAGCCTAGTTAATTGTTCGTAGATTGTTCTCATCGCGGGAGAGCCACGCAAGAATTTATATTCCGCACTGCGACTCATAAATTTGAGTGAATGTCCAAAAGCTAGCTATGTTAGTAGTTGCTGTACGTACGTTGCAATTTATTTTCAAACTTTAGATTTAACATTTAACAGATACTTTGGAATACTTTGGCAGAAGATATTCTGTAAGTATAAACTGACTCAATCAAGTTTTTCAGGCTTTTATTCCCAATGACGGTTCAATATTCACATTTGAAGGGCGGGTTCAAACCCCAACAATGAGCTTGAGCTGCCGGTGAAGGAAAAACATCGTGAGGAAACCATAGCATGGTGGTAGGGTACTTTCTAGTACTCGGCTGGCTAGCTACCACCCTCAAGTTGAAAATCTGCCGCCAAGCATCTAACGGTGTGTTTCGGCAGTCTCACTTGAAAGCCAGTTCAATTTTAGGAGAGGTTTACCGTATTCGACTACATCTTCACTTAACATCAGGTGAACTGTGGTCAAGCAAATAGCCTGTCAACATAAAAAAAAAAAAAAATTATTACATCTAATTTTATGACAGCTGAGCTACGTACATTTTAATAAAATATTGATTAGTTACTTTGTTTAAATAATGAAAAAATGAATAGGACATTTCACACAGCGCCATCTAGTCCCAAACTAAGCAAAGTTTGTACTATGGAAACCAGATAACTGATAGAATACTTATACACTTTTATTTTTGTAAATACATTCAAACAGAACACCCAGACACCAAACAAACATGTTTCACATAAATTTTTGTCCTAGTGGCAATCGAACCCACTCCCTTCAACTCTTGAAGCAGATATTCTACGAAATGAGCTAACAGGGCCGTCATTTAACATTTAAACATTTCACAACATATTCTTTAAATTGGTAGAAGCAGGATCACGTTTTTCTTTTAATATAATTCACACAACGTATTCGGGAAAAATAGGTAACATTTTCATGAAGTACGAAGCGCTTTCAATAAAATCCTTCATATAAACTTCTATATTGAAGCGAGCCCCTAATATAATTTTAGTATTATGTGCTCACCAAATCACACGCAAAATATAACATTTCATTCAATTTGTCACGTTTGGGATGGAGATCGCAGCTTCCTGCCATCAGAGTTTATTTAAATCTTTTTATTACTTTGGGAGAGGTTTTTTTATTGTACTTAGATAAACGCTCAATTGTTAATGTATGTAGATTTTATTAAAATAGTGATAAATGATATTGTATGTCCGTGATGGATATCGCTGTTGATACTTAAGTATAATTTTGTAACACCTTTGTAGTGATACAATAAAACTTATTCTGATTCTGATTCTGATACATACAATAAATCGTTTTAACTAGATCGTAATTCTAGAGTTAGCGCGTCAATGAAATCGCGGGCGTAAGTCAATACAGTTTCAACATCATCGTAATTTTCAGCTCTTAATCTGATCAAAATAAGGATGTCTTATATATCAGTCATCCCAGTCCTGAGCCACGTACCTGTTAAGCTACAATGATAAAACACTTTTCATTTCGTTAAGGTACTTTCCTGAATTTGAATGCCTTTTCACAAAATCATTTCGGGGGAAATCGGGTGTGGCGGCGCGGTACGGCTAAATATTGTATTTTCACAATACAACGATTCATACCGTAACAGTGGGCTTCGTTTTATTAGAATACACTTTCAAAGATAAGTTACTCATAAAAGATTGTTACTAGGGGACTTTTGCGTAATGTTTTTTTTAACAAATGTAATCTTCTTCTCGCTGTAGTAACCTAATTATTATTATTTTTTTCCTTCTAATGATGTATCTGTTTTGTTAGATACCTCATTGTTATTACAATCTAGCCTAGTTGAGACTAATAAGTAATTTTAATATAACTTAAATTGCTAAGTAGAGTATAAACGAAGAATGCGTCCATCGACACTTTTCTTACTGTCTCTATTAAGGGGCAGACACTTTGTTCATGTGTTCTATAATATGTAGTACTCACTGCACTGACATTACTAACTTAATACACTAACTCAAAAGGTTTTGTCCTTTTTAGTCTTCTTACTATATCCGTGTTGTCGAAGAGCTGGATAGCCTCGACATTCACATGTTGACCTAATAATCTACTATTTTATTCAAGCAATTGTGATTTACCGCAAATAAAGACCAATATAAATGCCAGTAGCTGTAATTTCACTGTAAAATTATGCTCCATTTGTCTATAAATGGCAAAAGTTTATTTGCATGAAAATGGAACCACCATATCAGGTGAACCATATTGTACACATGTTCAAACACTTAGTCTGGTCCGCCATAAAAAAAACAACGACATGTATAAAACAAATTTATAATAAACTAGCTGCAACTCGCGGTGTTACCCACTACATGTTTTCGGGATAAAAAGTAGCTTACGTGTTAATCCAGGGTATCAGCTACCTCCATACCAAATTTCATCTAAATCCGTTCAGTAGTTTTTGCGTGAAAGAGTAACAAAGATCCATCCATCCACGCTTTCACATTTATAATATAGTGGGATTAAGTAGAAAGTATAAGAAACACAAATTTGAAGCCTTTTATTTATCATACCCATATTATTTTCAAAAAAATTACCTACACAACGCACCATGTACAAAGTACGTGTCTTTCTTTTTAATAAATCAATGTCTATGTCGTTTTCAGAAGCGGTATGAAAGAACCTGAAATGAAATTCAATTACATCTATACATAGAAGATCAGAAGTTCACGTGACTGTCGGTATTAAATTTTTTATGTAATAATAATGAGACGAATTAAACACTTTTATAATGATAAAAGATATGATAAGAGGGCCAGATGGCGCTGTGTGTATAGTCCTACGATATTTATTTATTTAAAAAGATATAAGTACCAACTAATATTTCTGATTCAACAAGTTTCCATTAACACACAATTTTATGGTCGCAGACAACAAAAAATAGTAATTCAGTGCGCTATTTCGACTCGTACTTAATTTGTTTTTAAATATGAACATAATACACTCCCCATAAATGACGTTGTCCGATCAAGTTTATTGGGTAAACTTTCCGTCGTTTTTACGATGAAGTTTCATAGATTTTCTCAGTGTAATTGGTTTAATTACAAAACATGGCGAAATTTAACAACGTAAAACTTCAAAGTGAAAACAAAGTGAGGTCCCTAATTTACAATGTAATTGCTCATAAGCTACTCGAGTAGGAAATATGCTCCGCTCTACCTACATCTACGAAATGTCACAGAAAGACGGCTGACACAAAAAGTTCTTATGAATAAATGACTTAATACCTTTCTCCATACAAAAAGGACTTCTAATTTAAGTAACTTTTTCCCTTTACTTGTACTGTATCATGTGCCGGCCCTGAAACATACTGTTTATTTGAAAACAGTTACTAAGTTCAACTTTTATTTTCCAGAGATTTATGTTAAATCTTATTTTGCATCCACGGATCTGAAAATAAACATATTACTCGTTACATAAAATAATAACCAAGACTCTTGATAATAAAATTTCGCTTGTCAAACGCAAACAACTTACTAGGTACTACTTACTTTTACTTGGTGGAAGATCTCCTTAGCAGGAAGTCGTCTAGATAGATACCACCGCAGTACCAGATATTCTGTTACTGAGCAGTAGTGTGTAAATATTACTGTGTTTCGGTTTGAAGGACTCTAAGTAATGAGCGCCAAAGCAACGATGCCCTGGACTTAGTTTTACTGTGTATCGCTGCAATGGACAGGCGTTATACAATTATCTTACAATTAAAAGAGCATCTCGTTCGTCTCATCACTTTCACATAAAAAAATAATAAACAAATACGTCAAGCTGACTTAAATTAGGCATGAAATTTAATTTACTTTTATGTGTAGCTTGCGTATTTTATTGTTCGCCCATTTTTTAAGCTAAACAAAAAGAAAGATAGAAAAAGAGAAGCAATCCATACATTCCAGGGTGCATAATTCTAATGTTTTATTATCTCCGATTACGCTGCAAACAGCTTAAATGTAGTTATATTCTTATGAAGAATATCTACTGTCTTTATCTTGTATTGTTCCAAAAGGTATCTTTTTCGAGAAGAGTTAAAATATGGCGTGGTTAGAAGGTTAGTAAGTTGCGGGCGTTATGCGTAAATAAAAGGTATTGCTGCCAGTTATATCTCAACTAAGTGAAGTATTTTTGATTCATACTTTTAGGCTATTTTTTTAAGGAATACGTCATTATTTTGGTAGCTTTATTTTCGTAAAATTGTATCTTTTCATCGTAAAATAATTCTGTATTGAAATAGATTTGTTTTATATAAAGTTAATTTTAACTAACGCTCAACTTCTTTCCCTATTTGCCTACAGTATGAGAGGTAATAACTTTACTTTTAGAAAATTTTGTTTTTTTTTCATAAACAGCAATAAAATACTGTATTCTAAATAAACAAATCAATGGGAATTTCACACAGCACAGTCTAGCCCAAGTCAAGCAAAGTTTTGTCTATTTACTAAAGGGCAAACAAAACCTGCAACTACATTCCTACAATACAAAGGAAATATCCACATACAACAAACTTAATTTAACTAACTTACAAACAAAAAAAGTATTAAAAATATTGACCGATGATTGATATTATAGTCTGATAATTCTATCAATCGGCAGCGTGAAAATAATTTTCTACATATGAAGCAAATGAGATGGAATGAGGGTTCGAGAAATCCGGCTCTTTAAACAAAAAAAAATATAATTGAGTCGTAAGAGACGTAGAGGGATAAAAGGGGAGGCCCTCAGAATTCCCCGCGAGTTTCACCGTGAGCCAAGCGCTAAGGGGGGTACTGTTGCGTTCCTATGGAGACCCCATAGTCCTCAGATTGGCAATGAGACAGGCCACCGGTACATTTTTTTTATTACATATAGGCTTGCGTTTGACAACCAACTCGCCTGATGTAAAACGAAGATGCGGCCTACGGTGGAGCACGCTCGCCTAGAAGAAACTGATTCACTCGCGACTTGAAGGCACCCAGATTGTATCTATCAGAGTACACCCACTCGAGCAGCAAATTCCACAAGCCGGACAACCCGGCAATTATACATAACCCGGCAACACCTCAATATAGCCTTTAAAAGGATTCCCTGCGCTACTAAAACAGAAGGTATACAATCTACTTGTCTACATATTCGAAAGACAAAAGCACCTAGAAAAAAAAACAAAAGTCACGGTAAAATAAAGTAGCTTACAAAAACAAATCTTCAGTAGCAACGACAGTAGCGCAACATTAATTAGGTCAAGCGTGAGTCTCGCAAACTGCTCTCTAGGCCGCGCACCCTCTTAATGAACTGCTCTAACGAAACAACGTTTTTTTTTTCACCACTATCCTACCTATTTCCCCACCCTAATTTAAAGTGTGAAAAGCTTGATTTACCAAAGTCTTGGACTCAAAGGATTTAAGAGTTGAGCGTTAATTCAATGAGAAATGAAGAAGGACTCAACTTCCACGGCGAAGTTTAAAATAATGGGTCAATTTAAAACTTATTACACTTTAATATGAGCTGTGACTGGGAGCTGCGAAAAACTCTCCAATTACTTCGCGTCACAGCAAAAAACATCTCAGGAAAGTAAAATTCAATAAAAAAAATATGACAAAGTTTTCATTTGCACTACAAAGAGATTCTACTATTAAAACACTAGCGGCGGTAAGTGTAACTAATTTGAATGTATTTTACATTTCAAAACAATCTTCAAGCAAACTTGGAGGAGCGTATTTCCTTCTTTCATATACTTACTTCATCTCTCAGTTCCAACTTTTCCATTAGTACTTGGAGCTAAACTTTTCACTTAAAATTCCACTTAATCGTGAACATAATATTCCTTTCCTCTGACTACATCGTATATAATTATATTATGCTGAAATTATTAATTTTAATCTTAATCATTCTGTTGCTTTTGATGCCTATTTATCCAGAAGCTTCTGTTAAAATTTTCGTTCTACTTATTTTATTAATACTTGAGCACACAGTACAGTTTGGCACATACATTTAGTTACGGATATACGTTCATATGGCCATACAATATCCACAAACAATAAAAAGTCTTACTGAAATATGTGCGGGGCGTAAATTGACAAACAATGATAAAAAACTACTTATTCATCCTACTTTTAAATAGATAAAAAACGCGTCAACAACCTGATCTGTGACAAATCAATGTCGTACGGCGCTGCGAACTCATTGAAACTGCGGCTCGCTCTCAGTAACTTTTTTATATGGTGGACAGGCTAGGTGTTTGACAGCTCATCTGATGTTAAGTGAAGGTGTTGAAGATGGTAAAGCAAACCTAGCCTAGAATAGAAGTGGCTCTCAAGTGAGGCTACCGAAACATACCGTTAGATTTTCGGCGGCAGATTTTCAACTTGAGGGTGGTAACTAGCCAGCTGAGTACTAGAAAGTATCCTACCACCATGCTATGGTTTCCTCACGATATTTTCCTTCACCGGTAGCTCAAGCTCATTGTTGGGGTTTGAGCCCACGCCCTTCGGCATGTGAACCGACCGCGCTAACCACTGCACTATCATCGCTACAATACTACGCGTTCTGTCTGTAGTTGGTGTTTGCTCGTGAGATATGTAACAAACATGACCGTCTGTACGGATCTGCGGGTTATTTTATGCTTATTTTATCTTTATGCTCACGTTTAATTATAGCGAATACTCCGACTAGTTTCGGTCACAACCGGTGGCCTTCATCAAGGAGACAAAGCTGAGTACAACGCGCGCGCGATATCGTCTTGCTTCGTACAGTTAATGTTGAAAAAGCTAGCATGACCCAGTTGGCTAGCGAGAAGATTCCGTTGTGAGATTCCCAATTAGTACAAACTTAATTTATCTGATGTAAAACGACTTGTTTAGTTGCAGTAATTGCGACGGTAAAACTTTTAACATATTCCCACATCATACTCGTAGAGCGTACAATACTCAACCTTTGCTAAGAGTGCAAAAAAATAACGAAGTTCGTAGTAAGAAAACGTGGAATAGCGAACTTACAACTATTAAGTAAGTGCTTATTTGTACTGTCTTACGATATTTTGCATATTACGTGGAATTACGCGTAACTGTAGTATGAAGTGGAAAGGAGCTCATTACCATGAATTTTATAGAACAAAATTAAACAACAATTCAACAACTGATTTTTTTGTAATTTGGCGATCGGTCCCGTGGTACAAGTTGTTCTTGTGTTGTGCTGGCCAACACATAGTCTATGTGAGACTAGCACGGGATCCAAATTTTTTGGATCATTATTTTATTAAGTTAAGAAAATGTGTTCACTGTTCATATCAAATAAAAAGAATTTTGAGTAAGAAGTGAACAGTACGCTTCATCGTCCCAATAACTTGAGCTCGTCTATAAAATTGCTTTACACAATCAGATCCTATAACGCAAATTACTTTGTTCCTAAGAACCGTATTTATCCGTAACGGTGTTGGCCGCGACCTACCCAAGGGTACAGTGACGCTAGCCATATATCAAGCGGTCCGCTTTTAATCTCTCAAGCCCTATTTATTCACATTTATTCCAAAGATATTTTCCCACCGGAATTTCCCCCTTGGAATTGGTAGCGTTTCCCGCGTTTAGCTGATTTGTACGGTTCTTGTTATTGTGGTTTATTTTAACAAAAGGACCTGAAATAATTTAAATTTGTCAAGAGATGGTGATGATAAATTAAACGCGACGGCGATATCACGGCCACGCCAAATCTCGGGTAGGGTAGGGACCGTTTTGTATCCAAGAAAATGTGTTTCTAAAGGGTTAATCGAATAGAAACTGTTATTAATGAACAGCGGTCTATTTTATTGTTTTAAATCTACTGAGTAGAAACAACAATATCGTGCTACAAAATGGAATTGTTCACGTTCCATTTCACGCGAGGAAGATAAGCTTGAAACTTAAGAATTATTTTTACACTCTAACTGTATGGTCTTGAATGGTCTAGACACGTTCATTTAAAGTTTTAGCTGAAATGTTCGAATTGTTACTAAATGTTCTGTAACATAGAGATAAGTGCGTCAAGATTCTTTATATAAAAGTCTCGTCGCTCGGCCCTTGTGTATTCTCGATTCACTTCTCAGTTCTATTTTTCTCCACCGTTTCTTATTCTAAGAGGCCGATCCATTGAACTCTTGTCGCTTTCCTTGGTTCATTTGCTCCTAGGTGTTTTTCTTCGAGTTAATCTATCGCCCCTTTGTGTTTATTCTTCAGGTGAGCTTCGTGTTTTGTTTGTAAAATTGTCTGGGTATTTTTCTTTAAAGTACTGGGTACAAAAGTATATTGAGTTAAGTTAATTTATATGAGAGCGGTGAACAGTGGGTCTAGATAACATTTCATTAGTGTTAATACTAATAGAATAGAACATTTTTCGCTTGACTATTAACAGTATCGCTAATCTAATGTTACTTTGTCTGAGCAATCTGATCTTAGAAATTGTATTTTTTATAAATATATACATAACATAACCCTATATCGTCTCGCTGCAGGGCAAATGCCTCCTTTTCATTCCCCTCAATTTTCTACAACCTGAGCTATCTGGTCTGGGTATTTTAAGCCCGTCACTCCATTTATTTTTTTTTATTTTATTTTTTTATTTCATTTCATCGGCAAACGTTAATAAATGTAGTTATAGCAAGAAATACAAATACAATGCGATGCCAAATACAAAAAAAAACATAATCGATGGCTGCACCTTTTTAATAGGTACAGGGTCTAACATATTAATTGGCAACATTTATATGCAACATAAATTAAAAAAAATATTCTAAACGGAACAAAACTCCTAGGACGTAGAAAAAGCTACAACATTTTTCTGTTTTTTATACATTTGACTTATCGTTTGCGTATTTGCTAAAGCCATGGTTCAAAAGTAGTGTTTAATTTGAGGTTCAAAACATCCGTACATAAATGATGTCGACTCTAACATTATATACCACATTGGTATTATTCTCACCAGGAATCAAAAGACTTAACTACCCACTTGCAGCTAGCATCGCTATTGCGAGCTTTCAAGAAGGACTTTTTGTACGCGTTAGAGGTTAGGAGAGAAACGCGTCACACAACAGCGAACTCTGCACTTAGCTCGTCCCACATCTGTGTCAAGTGTTCTGAATAGTTGAGCTGCCACTGTGAATGGCTCACCTACTCACCTACAAGAACGTATGTAAAATAATAGAGCTGCAAAAGAGAGACAAGAGCCGTGATTAAAGATCTTTCTGCCAACGAAAATACACATAACAAAAGTATGTTATTCTGTGTTTCTTCACCTCAATGTAAGTCTTATAAACATTGTTCTACATGAACAACAACAACAACAAAACAACACTACAACAACATGTTGTTTAACATTGTTCTTAACAATGTAGGTACCTACTAAGTCTGCAAGCAAACGTGCAAATCTATATTATTATAAAGAGGAAATATTTGATTGTTTGTTTCTTGTGAATAGGCTCCAAAACTACTAGACCAAACAAACTATCAAATCTTTCCTTTTTATAATAGTATAGATATATCGTAGGGCATTACACACAGCGCCATCTGACCCCAAACTAAGCAAAGCTTGTACTATGTAGTCAGACAACTGATAGAATACTTAAATATTAATATTTGGTTTATTGGTAGTAGGAATATCTGCTTCAAGAGCTTAGTTAAGGGTGTGGGATCGATTCCCACCCAGGACAAAACATTATGTGGTATAAACAAATGGTTTTACTGTATCTTGGTGCGCTGTATGTATTATGAGTATGTATTTACAAAAAAAATATTTAAGTATTCTATCAGTTATCTGACTTTCAAGTACAAGCTTTGCTTAGTTTGGGGTCAGACACGGTGCGTTTTTTTCTATCGTTTAAGTAACACTTTAATCTCTTAAATCGATATGCTAGAGCTTGTGATATACTTTTTTTAACAATTTATTCATAGTTGACAGGCTCGGTGTATGACCACCGCTCACCTGATGTTAAGTGAAGGTGTGGTCGAAGATGATAAAGCACACCTAGCCTGGAATGGAGCTGGCTGGCCTGAAATTAAATCCCGATATTTGCTCCTAACACCAATTTATTTCAATTTTGGAAATATCCATTCAAATACGTTAAATTGAATTACTTCCGAAAAACAGCTCAGTAGCATTTTCACGAAATAAACGTCGCATTTTAATTCACTCTTCTTTTAAAGTGCTTGTCATCGCCTAATAAAAACATACCAAAGTAGACATTTTCTTTTTCATGAAGGCTCAGTTGTAAAAACAAATTGGATTGGACAGACACCTTGTTCGGCACGGGCACATACTTTGATGAATCAGTCATGACATAATATATTCCTTTTTTATTGGTGAGTATCTACAGGCCTGCTTTGTTTACTTTACTTACCCACATTACTGAACGACAAATAGAAGATAAATGAGAAGAAAGGAACAAAAGGGTAATCCTTTTCCCCTCGGCCTCGTACTTCTGCGTTTTATTTTTATTCCTGAAATTGCATTGTAAGTACTCTTTTGTTCTTATACTCCGCAAATAGTGCCTAAGATTGTGTAATCACTTTTTTGATTTTTTAATTTGTTTCACTTTACTGAAAGTCAATGTCGTATCGAGTTTTGGCAAGAACGCTGAAAGCGTCGTGTCGCCCCATTGTATTTTTCAAAAACTAGTGTTTTATATAGTTTATTCATAAAAATGGTGGTGTTTTATTCATAAAGTGACGAATCATAAGCGTGAGTGTAGAAAAATGCTATAATATGGTGAAACATGACTTTTCGTGTTGTTTCCAAAACTTCGTCGAAGCTTTATAGTAAAGTCGCCACCACTTTATTAAAGCATGACTGTACTTGACCAAGACTGGACTTTGACTATAACTATAGCTACGAGGCAACTTATTTAACTTGAGAAACTTGAAAGTATAAAGCACTTGACACTGGCAAATGATTAAAATGCGACGCCAAAACCAAAGAAAAAAAATTTAGTATCAAAGATAGAAGCATAAATAAACCTAATGTCACGAAAAAAATCGAAAAATATAATTGCATGTTTGTCTGTAACTGTATATTTGTCACTACCTTGCGGCATAATGCACATGCATAAAATTTGAAATAAAAATAGCTTGTGAAGGTATCCACCACGAAGAAATAAAAAATTACTATTAAAAGAAATGCCACGTATTGTTTAGACATCTCACTACTACGAAGTGGCCGCCGTAATGTCATAATAACCGGAAACACGCAATATGACTCACGTCATCTAGTTTTGAGTTGCCGTAATACCGATTTTTGTAATGAATATGCAATTATGCACCTGTGCTAGTTTTATGTTTAATTTTTTTATGTAAAAGTACTGAGACGAACGAGACGCTCTCTTGATGATAAGAAATAAAGGCTGTCTATGGCTATTGCAGCGATACACAGAACTTTGAGTAGTAAAACAAAGTCCAGGGCATCGCTGCTTTGGCGCTCATTACTTTGAACGCCACCAGCATTGTAATTTTGCTAGCAGCAGTATCCTTTAAAGCGAAACACAGTCGTCGCAGGGGCCACCAGAATTTTAAAAAACTTTTCTACGTATAAATATAGGTGTGGCAAGGTTTTTAATATCTCGAGACATAAGTGCATTTAACAAGTCTTTTATCGGAATGTACTGATTTCTAAATAATATTAGATTAAAACCACCTATTTTCAATCTACGATATTTGTACTTTTTCATTAATTCAAGTAGGCTAAGCCTCTGGTTGGTTTTTTGTTTTGGAATTTTTTTTTCGTTTTTTTTTCACGCGTTAATGAAGATTGATAACACAGTGCTATAACGTCACACCCTCTTTTTGTGAGCATTGTGTGCAATTCCCTTTAAACCCCTACTACAGACAATAGATTTAAAAAAGCTCTCTCATGGTATTCATTTATAATTGTAGCCGTTCAGCAGTGACGCTCAGAGAAATGAGATTTGAATACAGCATATCAGTTTAAATGAAAAATAAATTTGAACATTATAATGTATTTGTTTTTTTTTAATGATGAATTTAAAATTTAAATATTTCTTATATATTTATTACTAGCTGCGCTCCGTGGTGTTACCCGCTACAGGTTTTCGGAATAAAAAGTAGCCTATTTGTCTCAGCTACCTCCATACTAAATTTCATTCAAATCCGTCCAGTAGTTCTTGCGTGAAAGAGTAAGAAACATACATCCATACATTCTTACAAACTTTCGCGTTTATAAAAATTAGTAGGATAGTAGGATATGAAATTGAGTATCTGTTTGTTTGTGTGTATTGGATTATTACGATTAAATGACTAGACAGATTTTAATGAAATTTAGTGAAACGATAACATCACTATGAAAAACATAGAAAACTTAGTTATTCTTGCGATTTCTTTGTGTACGTATTTACCTATATACTTTATTTAATTTGGAAACTTAACATTCATATTTTAATAAAGCAAATTCTGGAATATCTTACCAAGTTAAACTCGATCAAAACTTTGCGCAAGATTAAAAACAGATTTTTCACAAGAAAGTATTGGAGTTATTTCAGCGAAGTAGAAACTTTTAGCTGTGTTTCTGCCTACTTAGTAACCTACAAATTGAAACTAAGTTTACTAACCGAACAAAAATTGATTACTTTTAACTTCAATATCTTATCTTACTTTAAGAAAATTTATCTGATATTGTAATTATGTAAATACAGTTCACAAATTTGGTGACATCTAACGGCATACTATAAAAACCCAAATTACCTATTAATTATTTTTTTCCTTCTAATGATGTATCTGTTTGTTGTTAGATACCTCATTGTTATTACAATCTAGCCTAGTTGAGACTAATAAGTAATTTTAATATAACTTAAATTGCTAAGTAGAGTATAATCGAAGAATACGTCCGTCGACACTTTTCTTACTGTCTCTATTAAGGGGAAGACACTTTATTCATGTGTTCTATAATAAAACCCCAAATTAACTAATAAATTAAATTAGTAATTTTACTGATAACAAAAAAAAACACAAACAGTTCATAATAAAATTAAAACATAAAACTTTAAATTTACCTTAATATCACATTTTAAAAGTTCAAATGGGTTCTATCGCACACCAGGCCTGTCGCCCGTAAAAAAGAAAACACATTTTGTTTATCTTTATTGCCATACTTTTTTTAAGGTACCTACCGTAAAACGTTTCAATTAGTTAATGTGGATTTCAGAAAAAAACTATTTCAAATAGTGAAAACCATATTGAACATGTCACACTCGAGAACCTTTGCATGAAAGGTTCAACCAAAATATCTTACATTCCACACCAACCCTTTTTACTATCTCTTAAGAGGAAATGGCGAGTTTTCTCATTTCCTAAAAGGGCGCTAATTTTCCTGGATAGTTCGCTGCTACTATTGATTTTAGCGGGAGAAAAGTTAAATAAGGGGCATATCTTTGGTCATCTGTCGCTGACAATTTCTTGCTGAGAATTTTAATTTTACACCAAGGGAAATCTTCTGTTCGACTTTCGGTTGATTGTTTTTTATGGTGCAAAACCAATTTCAAGTTGATTCCTGACTTTTAGACTGAAAAACTAAGGTATTCACAGGTGGACAGCCTGTTTGTTCATTGGTAGTATATCTGCTCCAAGAGCTGAAGGGCGTGGGTTCGTTTCCCACCCAGGATAAACATTTTGTGGTCTATATGAAATATTTGTTCTGTGTCTGGGGCATAAGTATGTATTTACAAAAAAAAAGTATTTAAGTATTCTATCAGTTATCTGACTTCCATAGTACAAGCTTTACTTAGTTTGGGGTCAGATAGCGCTGTGTGAAATGTCCTACGACATTTATTTATTTTTTACTCTGCATGAAAGTCAAAACATACAGAAGAACAACTGACAATCTTCTTCTCTTATCTTTCAAGCTTCTGACAATCCGAGGTTACTAAGTAATAAAAACATGTGAAATGCAAAGCGTACCTGTTTTTATTGAGATAATAACAACAGATATATTCGAAACGGTAGTATTAAGCCGATAGGATATCGTCAAAATCATTATTTTAAATATGTTTAAACTAAGAGATCAAATCAGTGTATCGTATACATGTAATAGAGTGTCAATTACATTTTCTACGTTATAGCCAATTATTTTTTTTACGGTTTCACTGTGGATCCCATATCCAAGTTTTTCTCATTTTTAAATTAGCAATACCTCAAAGACCCAGCATGAGGTCGCTAGAAATTATACCTACTAATCTCTGAATTTTAGAAAAAAAAAAAAAAAAAAACTACAACTACACTTTTCCGGAACACCTTGTGCAAAATGATTTTTCTTAAAATATCATAAATATTGAATAGATAAATATTGAAACTAAAATAATAATTATTCTATTACTAGGTAGGTACTTGCCTAACAGTGTCAAGATTCAACGATGAGTTTAAAACTGGAATTAAACACAAAATTACTCTGACATTAGAGGTTTTCATCCACGCCTTTATGTGATTCTAGAGCAAATAAAAGTTAATCCCAGATTAAACCACTGGATGAGGTCCGCTAGCGAAGCGTTTGCGCTCTAAGTTTGCACTTCAGATTAAGTTAACCTCCATGTCTACAACGTTCTTCCCTCCCAGGCTTCAAACAATCTACCGCCTATCTACGTATTGTGTATGTCTATAGACGTACCTACTTCCAGAAATTTACTATGGTAGTGTGCCCATTCTTAAATCTATCTTTGGAAATATGCATACGATAGCACATATAAATAAAACTTTTTATCTCAATTAAAGTCTTCGTAAAATCCTAGGTTTAAAAAACGAAGTACATTTTTACCTAAAATAGATTTGCCCATTGTGTAAAGAGAACTTGTCAAAGTATTGATTTATTGTATAATAGGTAAGTACAATTCTGTTATAACATTCTTTATTCTTAATTTTCAGCTGTCTCTCCAAGGTAATATTGAAGGTTGACCTTTCGTTCAGTGAACTTATTTCTGTCTTCCAGCATTATAGCTGTACGGTGCCGATTTATATTCTGATGTTACGCAACGACTAGGTACTTTTATTTTTGCAGCGCTGCAGGAGTGGTGTTTAGTAGGTACTAAACAAAAACATGTTGCTACATTGCATTACGTGTATTTTTAAATTTATGTTTAAATACTCTTGTTTGAATTTACTTAGTGGTAGATCTCTTTAGCAGGAAGTCGTCTAGGTAGGCACCACCGCAGTACCAGTTATTCTAAGCAGTAATGTGTAAATATTACTGTGTTCCGGTTTGAAGGGTAGGTACCTACTGCAGCTAGCGAAATTACTGTGCTGTTGAGACTAACAATCGAAAGTCTCAAAGTAATGAGCGCCAAAGCAGTGATGCCCTGGACAAAGTTCTGTATATCGCTGCAATGGTCATGGACAGGCGTTATCTCTTACCATCAGGAGAGCGTCTCGTTCGTCTTATTACTTTTTACATAAATTAAGTGACGAATTATATATTATGGTGGTGGTTTTATGATCATAATGTTGCGGAACGTGGTTTTTCTTGTAATTTCTAAAACTCCATAGAAGCTTCTAGTAAATCACTACATTATGAAATCATGGATTGGACTTCACCTTGATTTTGACTTATAATGAAAATATAAAAAAAAGAGAAAGATAAAGAAATAAAAGCAGAAAGACTCTCTGTCCAGATGCTGATCAACATTAAAAAAAATTACCGTAATGTAGTATGTGTTGTGGGTAGGTATAACCTGGCCGTTTGTGAAGTGTGAGGCGAGAGTAGTGCCCTCATCAATCTTCTATAATTAGGTAGTGACGTTCCCTACTACACTAATGACTTGAGGCGTCACTACCGACGCCTACGGCAAAATTAGGACTTTACGCGCCACAAAATGGGTGCGTTCCTTAGGCAAACGTCTCAATGAGTTTACGCCACGCGTACTATTAACTTGCTTCTATTACATCAACAACAATTAAAAAATCAATGAAAATCTCAAGGCGCTCTCTATAGCTAACAATAAATAAAATATCGTCGGACATTACCGCAGCGCCATCTGGCCCCAAACTAAGCCAAGCTTGTACTTTGGAAGCCAGGTACCTGATAGAATACTTAAATACTTTTTTTTTGTAAACACATACTTATAATAAATACAGAATACCCAGACACAGAACAAACATTGCATATACCACAAAATGATTTTTTAATACGGATAAATCCGCATATGACCACCAAGTCGCTTGATGGTAAGCGATGATGTGGTCGAAGATGAAGCACGCAGACCTAGAAGACCACTCTGACCTTGAAAAGATCCGAAACAAGGAAGCCGGCAGCTTCTTCGATTCCCTGGCCGTACGGATGAGAAACGTAGAGATGAGGACGTTTGCCCTGAGTGGGAATCGAACCCAAGCTCTTATCTATCGCTAGCGCTATCCTGGATTTACTATTCTTTCTTGGACTTCTATTCTATCTTGGATATCCTGGCTCAGTCATAATATATCGGTGATTCCGTCCGCAGAACCAACAGCCGCAAAGCAAGCCAAGAACAACAAACAAGCAAAGTATTGTAGGTACGCTTAGCATACATTATAAGTTTGCTTGGCTGGTTGTAAAAACGATGAGCCCGTAGTCGTTCGATAGAAAAATAAAGATCAAAAATCCTTAAAAACGGTTGGTCTTCGCTTATTCACGATCTCAGAGATTTTGCCTACTTATGTCAAAAGTTGAGCATAAGTATGCGATGGAGCAATGCCGACAGTATTTAAACAAATCCACAAACAATGCCGCGAAACAATGGAATTTGCTGCCGAGTGGGTGTTCCCTGATAGATACCATCTGGGTGCCTTTAAGTCGCGAGTGAGTCGGTTTCTTCTAGGCGAGCGTGCTCCACGGTAGACCGCATCTTCACTTAACATCAGGCGAGTTGGCGGTCAAACGCAAGCCTTTATGTACTAAAAAAAAAGTATCTTGGTAACGTTACCGAGCAGCAGCGATCTCGACGGCGTGTTTGCTTTGTAGTAGTGCATACTCATTTAATTTTTTTAATTAATGTAAATATTTATTTCAAATTAAGTCTTCATCTTGTGTATAGCTAGCTGTTTATATTTCATTTCATTTGTAAATGATTAAATTAATTAATTACTTACTTTGCTTAACCACACTACCTATACTCATTATTGAGTTAACCATACTCAATTATAACTTAACTCTCTAGTATCCATCTAATTCCATAAACGAAGAAGCCTACACTTTATTATTCATGAACTGCCGCGAACTATGATACAGCATTAGCCTAATTTGCTAATTTTAACCAAACTTTAAATTTGTTAATAGGATTATTTCGGAAAAGCATTATTAGACAAGCTTGATTATAAAAGTCTTAAAGTCAGATTTTAATTAAAAACATAGTCAAATAACATGTATATGAAATTACATTATTTACTCTAGTTAAATACAAGGGCAATTATTATTTACCCGCTGTGAAACTTAAATATATATACATATTTATTCTAAAACTAAAAAAGATTATAAATGACTCATCATCACCATCATTTCAGCCGTAGGACGTCCACTGCTGAACATAGACCTCCCCCAATGCCTTCCACAAAAAACCACGCATCCAGCGCGTTCCTGCGGTCTTTATTAGGTCTGTCCACCGTGAGGGACGTCCTACGCTGCGCTTGCCGGTTCGCGGTCTCCACTCCAGAATTCTAAATAATCTAATAAATAAACGCTGGAGGCCATTTAACACAGCGCCATCTAGCCCCAAATTAAGCAAAGCTTGTAATAGGAACCAGACAGCTGAAAGAATACTTAAATACCTTTTTTTTGTAAAGACATTCTTATAACACATATAGAACACAACATCTATGTCAGTCACACAAAAATGTTAGTCCTCTGGGCGAACGCTAGAAGCGAGACTTCTTTGTTAGTTTGACAGAAGTGTTTGACCACAGCTCACCTGATCTTAAATAACGGAGTGATCAAAGTTGGTAAACACCTCTAGAACTGAATGGAACTGGCTCTCAAGTATGGCTGCCGGAACACACCGTTCGGTGTGTCTTAGTGGCAGATTTTCAACTTGACGGTGGTAACTAGCCACTCAAGTACGATAAAACACCCTACTACCGCGCAACTTTTACCAAATGAGCTAACAAGACAGTTTCCTAAAATCTATCCACCGAAACAGTCTAAGTAATACAATGGAAATCTACAAATCAATGCCGTTCAATAAAATCAAAACACGCCGCGGCATCGGCCCAATTAACAAGCAATTTGCGAGTCAAATGTAGTTTCTGCATGAAATGCAACGCGTAAGTTATCGTTAGATAGCGGCAATAAATCTTCATTAATCAGCCGCTCGCGTTAACTTCTAACGACTTGTAATTAGGTAGAGTCTCGAGACTAATACCTATCGATTTTTAAGCTTCGCTGAATGCTCCAAGTTTTAGGCACACCCAGTTTATTTTAAGCTAGCTCTCCAAGTTTGTGGATTAAATAAATACAGCAACGTCGGCTAAGTCGGAAGCAAGCTGGTCATTAAAAAGCTTCCTGCGTAATGAAATTGTTTGCTCAAAACGCAAGCATTTGCTTTGTGAACGTGTCTCACATATTTTTTGCAATTAGTTACGTTATAAAAGGACTGCCTTGTTGACTCATTTGGTAGAATATACATTTGCTTTAAGAGCTGTACGGCGTAAGTTTGATTCCCACCAGTACAAACATATAAATGTTTGTCTAGGTTTTCTGTATGTATTAAGTATTTTTGTAAATATTTATAAGTATTTACAAAAAAGGGCATTAGTATTCTATTAGTTATTTGCTTAGTTTGAGGCTAGATAGTACTGTGCGAAACGTCCAACGATATGTATTTACTATATATGTGTGTATTTACTTTAATAAATGAATTAAAAAAAAATTGCAAGTTCAAAATCAAACCAGTAAAACCAAATTCAACGAATACCATAATAATAAACCTAATAAGTATACATACCTATATATTTGTAGTGATGATAGCTCAGGGGTTAGCGCGATCGGTTCGCATGCCGAAGGGTGTGGGTTCAAACCTCAACAATGAGCTTGAGCTGCTTTAAGAAATATAAATTAATTATAAAAATTTTAAGAAGTTTTGTGTCACTACATTATTTTTTCACGTGTTTATGTGTAAAAGTAGTGCTGTTTTAATCAGAAAGTGCAAACGCATTATGATTACACGGACGAGTGTCTAAAGTTCTATAACTCTGTATAAAGTGGTAAGGTTGTAGAGACTTTCCACTTGAGTCGGGAGGAGGCGATTTCAAACGAAAACTCATGTAAATAGAAATAAGGTTTGTGTGTATGCCTCGAGCATTCATGCTCACCATCGAAGGCTCCTTCTTGCGGCGGCGTCGTGTGTCGGGTCGCTCTCTTCCCTCAGATATGGTTGAGAAGGGCGATGGCTGGCACATGCGTCATACTCGTGATCGGGTGCTGCTTGCGGGTCGCTGGTCTGCTCGCGGTATACACACAATCTAGTACCTACTTTAACCTTAGATTAAGATCCTACTAACCTCTCCTCTTTTTGTAATGTAAAATTGTAAAAAAAAAAAAAAAATTTTGTAACTAAAGTTGACAAAGGTCACGGACCCCAGCGTCTGTGGAGCGTATAATAATAATAATAAAAAAAAAAAAAAAAAAAAGGTCACGGACCCCAGCGTCTGTGGTAAAAAAAAAAAAAAAAAGAGACTTTCCACTACCTTACCACTACTAGGGCATAGACTAGACTTAACCGTAACATACGTGACTTTAACTATAACTAAAACTTAGAACCTTTAAAATATGGGCTACTTGACTGCCTGAATGCACAAAAAGCAATATCAAAAATAAATAAAAAGTGTTGATAAACAAGTCAGTCCACTGCTGTAAAACGTTGAAGATACACGGGCTTGAGGATACGATGATATGAGTATGAATAGGTAGCACTTAGATAAGTTTAACGTATGTCGGTCCCGGCTCTCTCCGGAGATGCTACAAGAAACTTTTGATATGAACATTCTGAGACATGAGCTCACTGATTTTGGTAGTTTGTGAACCCTGAAACAATTTACTTTGAAAACTTTCATCCTGTCTGTGCGTATCATTGCAATGGACAGCATTCAAACTGCAGACAGGAAATAATACCGGTAAAAATTGCGTAGAAAATTAGTAAGTAAAGACTTCTTGAGCCTGCAGTTTCTAGTTATCGTACAGTAACTACACGCACACAAATTCACAATGGTTTTATACTATAAATGCATCGAGACGTTTGCGGTCGTGTAGTTCTTGTAAGCCAAGCAAAAATTGTAGGACCAATCATTTTCTATGCAACTTTTACTGTTTTCTTATGTAAGAGTAATTTGAACGTAGAGATCTATCATCATCATCATCATTTCAGCTGTAATACGTCCACTGCTGGACATAGGCCTCCCCCCATTGACTTCCACAAAGACCGCTTGGAAGCCGCTCGCATCCAGCGCGTTCCTGCGATCTTTATTAGGTCGTCTATCCACCTTGTGGGTGGACGTCCTACGCTGCGCTTGCCGGTTCGTGGCCTCCACTCCAGAACTTTGCAGCCCCATCGGCCATCAGTTCTGCGAGCTATGTACCCTGCCCATAGCCATTTAGATTGAGATCTATCATAGATGTGCTCTTAAATCAAAATAAAATGGATGCACGGATATCCATCCGTTCATTCATTTTGTTGAACAGTAAGTACACAGTACATACATACACACAGACATCAGTACATTGTATATATTGTACATATATGTATTGTAGTCAAAACCATTGGACGTTATTGTCGACATTTAATTTTGAAAATGAATGTACGAGCTTTTTTTTTTAACACTTACATTATATACCGTTGAACTTGCGTAGCTCATGGTATGAATTTGATATAAGAGTCAGTAAAGCCTATACTAAACGGCCCTAAAACCTTATGGTACGCCTGCAGAAATGCGCTACGTCTGAGCCATGCAAACGTTTTATTTTGGTCGTATTGCATCACCAAATGTATGTTTTGTAACACTACATATTCAAGTGAAACCTTCCAGGAAAGATCTCAGCCAGCGTGACCCTCTGGCAACCTTTATTTGTGGTAATGTAGGTAGACACGACACCGACAACCGACGACGATTAAATGTAATTAGTAACTACATACATACATCTGCTCTGTAATTCTGCTTGTGGTTTGATTGAGTGTAATATACTTATGGTAATTAGATACCTATAGTTTATAATCACAGACAAGACATAAGCAAGGCGGATGGTATCACGTAATTAAATTTAAAAAATCACATTGGTAATGATTTTAATTTGATTGCCTTATTATATTAGCTTATTTAATAGTGTATGTACTTCAAGAGCTATAGGTTGTGGGTTCGATTCCCACTCCAGGACTAACATTTAAGTGGCGAACATAAATGTTTATTCTCTGTAATGGTGTACTATACATACGTATCATAAGTATGACATATCTAAATCTGTAATATTATTACTTACACTATTTACAAATTCAAAAAAAAACCTGATCTAAAAGTATACTATTTTTTTTCATTCATATTTTCAATTATAATTGATAATAATTAATCAATTACTATATTGTCTGAACTCCGCCTCCTCTCATCTACACGTTATAGTGATATGGTGTTATCCTTTTCGCAAGATCTTTTTGAACCAAAAAAGCTTCAAAACATTGGCTGCGTAGAAAGCTCGTGCTTGCCAAACGCTGATCAAGGTGGTAGATGGTGATAGTGGCATCGAAGTGCTCGAACGTCCGCTGGTGTGGCGAACAAGCATTCGCGTGTTCGCTGACAGATAGCAATCAGGGGGAGGCACCACGCGTTGTTTCTAATTAATGGAGTCAGATCGCGTGTAAACGACCCATTTGTCTCGCCTAGCGTCGGATGTTCACAGAAGAATTGTAAGCGATTCAAATAACTTAAATGTCTTCAAACACTTACCTCGCTATTACTGCTGAAATTTCCACCACAGCGATCTGCAATTATAATAAACGATATCTTGATTGTGGATACTCGCATATCACCCCGTCTTGAGCGGACGTTGATATAATTCGGTGTATATTTATAGTTTCCTGGTGTGTTACCCCTAGTGGTGTTTTGACCAAATCCAAACGAATATTCTATAACGTTCGGTCGAGACAGTATTACCATGATTTCATTCTAAGCCCTGTTTTTCTTTTGCATCGAAAACACAAAGCAATTGAAGGCATAACAATTGAAATCCATATTTTTTGTTGTTTGTGAGATCACGTTTTTCATTTCTCGCTCGGCCCGTGCGAACAGTGATTATGCAAATTTAACCGCCTCCCACTGAATCACATAAATCGTTTTATATTTTTATAAATTTTTCCATAAATATATTCTACTTAAGCCAGCGATCACTCACAAGCCGTCAGGCTTGCGGAGAGTCATATCTCATTTCACAAAAATGTTCGTTTATTTTCTACGCTAATTATGAATGTGTTTAAACTTACTTCATTTTAATAACAAGCTGTTACCTATGTAATAACTTAGTATATGTACTATAATTATGTGTTGCTATCTAAGCTTCCATTCTACATTACATGATTATACGATAAAAACGTAAGGAATCATTCAAGCAAATCCTCGTAAGTAGCGGTGTCATAACAGTGGGTTTGTTACACTGACAGGATTCCGGTGAGTGGCAGAGTGGAAGATTCTCCTAAATGATAGACTGACAGTTTATCTGAGTATTCTTCGACAGCTATACGTGTACAATTTTCTTGGGAGAGAATATAGTCGTTACGTTCGCGTAGATTCTATTTTAGCTCTAAGTTGCGTAAAAGCGCGTGAATAAAACCAAAAATGTATCTATACTTTATACATGATTTACGTGTTATTTCTATTTGCTGATACGCAGTCGTAGTCATAAGTCGCGTCTCTATTATAAAAAGTTAATGTTAGTAATGAATATTATAAAAAGTACAAAACTAAAAATGATATAATAGCTACATACTATGCTGTGAAAGATTGAATAGAAAAAACTTGTAACTTATTTTGTTGTAATAAAATAAGTAAATGGTAATAAGTTATAAGTTGTAACTTATTTTATTGCACGAAAAAAAAATCCACGACAGTTAAAAAGTAATTAAAAAGGATATATCTATAATAATACACCAATCAAACCCGAACCCATAACGAAAAACTTCATCAAAATCGGACTTGTAGTTTTGGAGAAAAGTGGCAACATGGGTTTGCACAAAAACTGTTTGCTGCAGCGCCCCCTGATGAGTTGTCACCATAACACCTATCTAAGAACATGCACCCTAACCCGAACCCATAACTGAAAACTGCATCAAAATAGGACTAGTGGTTTTGGAGAAAAATGGTAACATGTATTTGCACAAACAAACACAAAAACAAACGTCCTCTCACCCCAAACGCTTATACCGTCTCCGTTCCGTCGTGGGTAAAGAAACCGATTCACTTTGGACTTGAGTGCACCAATATTGTAACTATAGGGGAACACCCACTCGGAAAACAAAGCAGTTTTCCAGATGAAACTGCAACATCAAGTCAAGGTTACCAACTCCTTGAAATTGGGAGATCAAATTTCTAACCAACCAGACTTGTAAAATTCGCTCGAATATACTTATTAACATCAACTAGAACATAGCGGATGATCTTCAATTTAATCAAAGCTAAAAACACTTTCGATCTAATCACCTTCATTGGTTTGAGACCTACGGTGCCATAAATAGATTACAACACCTCTCACTACGTTAGAAGATAAATA
This sequence comes from Biston betularia, assembly GCA_905404145.2. Lineage (NCBI taxonomy): Eukaryota > Metazoa > Arthropoda > Insecta > Lepidoptera > Geometridae > Biston > Biston betularia. Next base: position 8,402,957 of record FR989877.1, read on the forward strand.
AAAAACACGCAAAATCTAGTAAATCTGTAATTACGTAAATTTTAATATAACCTAATCGAAATTATTATTTTTATCCAAAATAATATTACAAGTTACTTCTTTATAAATCGTTTAGTAGTTTACTAATCAAACGTTTATTAAATTACCTTATCATTTCCTATTCGCTTCTAACGATAGTGTATTTATTGCTATTCTTAGGTACTAGATAACATTAGAACATTATGAATATTAGGAAAACTCTTTGAAAATACAATTATTCGTAGTTAAAGGAACGGTGCCTTTCTTATGGCCGTAATTACATTGCTATTGTAATTATAATAATTGCCTTTGTCGACATATTAAATTAAACTCTTTTAAGGGGAAGTTTATATTCGTAAAATAAAACAATTTCTCGAAGAAATATTCAGAAACTGGTGATCAAATACCATAACTGCCTACCATAACAAACAGTTCCAGTAAAAGGCATAAACTTGAATAGTAAAAAGGTCTGTGGTGATTAAAAAAAGAAACCCCTCGTTATTATTTGTGTCCGAATGTATGTATGTTCGTTTGTGTGTATGTATGTTGCAAGTGATCTTACCATTTACTGATTATTATATATAGGACATCGTCTGCTTGTTCGCCATTCCTTCTATAGATAACAGAAATAATCATCGTGATGATGAACTTTGTACTTTAACTATTTAAATACAACTTTTAGATTCAAATGTCAAATGTCGAAACCAGTACTAAGTAAATATCTATCACGGCGTAGTTAGTGTTTAGTTCGAACAATTAACTAATCACTTAAAAATTGTTCACAAATAAAATTTAACGGAGAAAGAGGAGAAATTAGATTTAACTTCATGCTAGAGAGAAAACGGACTATAGCATAATATGCAAACACTCGTTGCAAGAAAGGAATAGAGCATCGTCATTGTTTGCAAAAAAAAATTCAAAAAAGGTCCATTATATATAATTTCTTGAAGGTAAATTTTTGGTGACATTTTTCTATAGAACACTTATTTTCACGATTTCATAGTTTATCGATGGTTAGATTAGCACCAAAAGATATTAAAACAAAAACAAAAGATAACACGCCATTTACGAAAAAAATTACACAGATACATAAAGAAAGAGGGGGGAAAGAAGAGGGGGACAAATTGCTCCTAAGACGAATAAATAATCAGGGTAATAATTTTATGAAGAGTCCAAGGATTGCTTTGTTTTAATACCACCTATATAGACTATAAATGAGTCAATAAGGTACGCATATATTACTGTTTTTTCAGCCAAAGGCAAAATAAAGCAAACAAAAAATAATGCATGTATCCCTAGGTACAAATAAACAAACTTTATGGACCGGTAACACACAAATCATAAAGTCAGCGAAGTATCGTTTGCTACGTAGACTTTTATGTGTTGACACTTCATATCGGTTCGAACCAAGTTGAACTATTCGTATCTCCATACCACAATAGTGGTTACTAGTGAAGCGTCAACGGAGCAGAGGGAGAGTTGCACTGTAATAGACGGGAATCTGCACAGTAAATAGACTTATGTTGCATTGTTTTTATTTTCTTTTAATCATTCGTTTTTTAGCTTTATTTACTTCAAGTATGATTTCAAACAATAACTCATTAATTTCAGACCCAGTTCAATGTCTATATTACACAAACTTTATCTAATACAGATATGAAATGAAATTCGCTGTACGGTGGTTTTTTGGGGCGAAAAATTTATCTAGTTTCATCATTGTCTCATTGTCTCATTTCTTTGGAAATTACGTTTTTCCGAGTTTTAGATTTTACAAACACCGAACAAAACTCAGTTTCCAGGTACCTAGTTAATATACATTATTTTATTTTTTTTTAAGTATTAGTGATTCGTTTAATTTTCGTTGTGTATGGTCTATATTATACTACAAAATATAGTATAACGAAACATTCGAAACAGTCGATTTTTATGGCTTATTAGACACATGTTCACAATATTTTGTTAGTGTTTTATACCTGTAAAAATTCCATCGGAAAAATATAAACTCAATTTATTACTGAAGTGGTAATATCACAAAAAAAAATATAGTCACAGACGAAGGCGTGTATGCTTAAAATTATACGTAAATGCTTGTCTAAGAGTCACTTGTGTGCATAGATAAATTCCCGTTAAAAATATAACCAGACGCTTGCCACGGTAATGATTCGTACACTAATGGGTAGCATAGCAAAGTCACAATTTAATTTACGAATTAGCTAGGCGCCTACTGGTAATGTAAATAACAATAAAACCCCTTTTTTAATTAAAGAAACAGAAAACTTTAAAGTGCTTCCACTTAACATTGTGACTCACATAATAATGAATACTCACTTAAATCCTTCTCACATTCAACCATGTAAGGAGAGGCGGGTATTCTGAAATTACCAGTCAAAGGCTCCACTCCTGCTGAATTTTTGGCACGATGATTGAAAATTTCAAAAATAAATTGGCTTTTCTCGCACCCATCCTTCCGTACGGTGTCATCGAACCATGGGACAATCTCAATCCGAAATTATATCACGCCGTTCATATTTACTGGCTCAAGTTCTATGGAATGTGGTACAATAGTTACTCCCCAAAGACCGTCCAGTACTGGCTCCAACTGTTCTACACTATTATCGTGTTAGGGCTCGTGTGTTTTTTGCCAGGCATAGGGGAGGTTGTCTATTTACTGAGGAGAATGGATAATATCGGAGATGTCGCGGAAGGGTTAGCCAGATATTTACTTACATTTTGTTGGAATAATATTATGTCCGAACATGCTTTATTTCATGGTACGGAAAGATATACTATACATATAAGAAAACTTGTCATTTTCCTTTGTTCGTGAAAGATAATATTTGTACTTATTCTCGTGATTTTACAAGCGACTTCCAGTGATCTTGAATTTTGAGCAAAGGAAAAACTTAATTGGTGTATCCATCTCCGTAATATTTGCTAACACACACTATTTGCTTAGCAAATATTAACATTTCCTTAGTCTTTTAGTGAGAAAAACAGTAGAGTTTTCGCTGAAGAAGACGTTTATATGTACTTAGGTATATAGTTACGAAATTTAGTCCCTTTTTCAGGTTATATTTGTTTCTGAGTGAAATGTATACTTACGTGAAGGTTACTGTATTTTGGTGGAATAGAAATAAAGTGGTTGCAATGCTAAGTTACATGCATTGTTCGGAATTTAAGCCGAAAGAGAAGGAACACGAAGAAATTTACCGCAAGAGTATTAAAACAGCACGATTCGTCATGTCATATTATTCTGCAATTTGCGTCGGCGCAGTTTCAGGTAAATGTACTTTACTATTTTAATAACATTTTTTGTTACTCAACATTAACTCAACTCAACTTAAAATGAATATTAAAAAGTTGTGACGTTTTTTATTCTATGACTATTTAATATTTTGGAAAATTAAATATTGTTAAACTTTTGATTTTCTAAAATATATCACGATTTCGTACTTTTATCTAAAATTACAATTTTACAAGTTTTTTGTACATATTTGTAAATAGTATTCATTTAAGTTTTTGAATTTATTTATTTTTTTAGTAAAAAATTACAATAGGTAAATCATCATATACAATAGGTATATTCAGTATCTCCTTTAGCTTTAGTTGTTATATATCCCTTTAGTAATGTAGGTAGATAATATTATGTTATATTAGAGAGAGGCGTAACGACGCGACGGCCTTAAAATAAAGTTATTACATTCTATAAAAAAAAAGTTACGAAAAAGTCGTGAGCTTCCCTGAAACAGGTAGAGTTTCTTAGACTATAAGTATTAATACTACTTTAAATTCGGACTGAGTTAAAAATATATTTTATTCTCATACAACTGGTGTTAATAAATTCTATTTTGAACTAAATATTTATTTAGGTACTGTTGGAGAACTCTCTAAATATCTCATAACGGAATCTCTTGAATTTCAGTGGGAATAATAATTCCTTTAACGGAAAATTTTGATATTTTACCTACCAACGTTGAATACCCACATATAGACGTGTACAAGTCACCTATGTATGGAATGTTGTACATACATCATGTAAGTATATATCAATTTCCCACTATGCAACACTGTAACTAAGATGCGCAAATAACACACTGGTAGCTTATCATGATTACCTAATGACACAAAAAAATTCAATTTTTAAATTTTAATGTTATAATTAATTGCAAAGTGAACGAAAGTTTTTAAAGATAATGTACGTAGGAAATGCGTCGACTTAATACAATAAAACTAAGAGAACATCTAGATCGCGCAAATTTCGATCGTACGAATCAACGATCAAACAAATGCACAATAAATGTCAAATATTAGGTACAGGTGTACCTAATATTGGAACTGGCTCTCGGAACACACCGTTAGGTGACTACAGATTTTCAATACGAGGGTGGTAGCTAGCTAGTTGAGTACTATAAAGTACCCTACCACTGTGGTTTCCTGATGATGTTTTCCTACATCAGCTGCCCAAGCTCATTGTTGAGGTTTAAACACACGCCTTTCCACGTGTGAACGGACCGTGCTAACCACTAAGCTATCATCGCTACCCTATCATTGTGTTAGCGTTAGTCTAGCTTCATTTTAATAAAAATAATTGGCAGGTGTAATGAAGTAGTGCAATTTCAAAGTACTTTCCACGAAATGTATCCGGTAGAAAATCGATCTATTAGGACGACGATCCCAAAAGATAAATTCTTAATGCAGGGACCGCTTCGTTAAACTTGCTCGCTCGATTGCATCCATATAATATGATTTTCTTTTCCATGCCGTCCGAAAGTCCAAAACATTAGAATACAGAACAGAAGACCTAAATTCCAGACGGTTATGTATACATCTGTTACCTTTAATAACATTTGAATTAGTAATTCTAGGCGTCTATAAAAATTGTAACTAGTATAGATTTTTATACAAAACTTACAAAATGAAACGACTAATATGTTCCGTAGATATTTTTTGAAATATGTTTACCCTTGCCGCATTTCTTTTTTTTTATATAAGTATGAGACGAACGAGTTGCTCTCACAATGGTAGGATATAACATCTATCCATGACCATTGCAGCGATACACAGTTGAGTAGCAAAACAAAGGCATCGCTGTTTTGGCGCTTATTACTTTAAGACTAAAAATGTTAGTCTCAATAGCCCTGTAATATCGCTAACCGCGAAATTTTTGCGCTACCCTTCAAACTAGAACACAGTATTGTTCACACTCTACTGCTCAGTAACAGAATATCTGGTACTGCGGTGGTACCTACCTAGACGAACTCATGCTAAGGAGATCTACCAACAAGTATATTATATAATAGCTGCGCCCTACGGTGTTATACGCTACATGTTTTCGAGATAAAGAGTCTATGTTCTAATCCAGGCTCTCAGCTACCTCCATACAAAATTTTATCCAAATGCGTTCTGTAGTTTTTGCGTGAAAGAGTAACAAACATACATCCATACTCACAAACTTTCGCATTTATAATATTTGTAGGATAGTAAGATTACGTATGTATTATTATTACGGTTGAGTTGGGTTTTGAATAACACTTAGTAGTTAACCTAACGAGCAATACCGTAATACTAAATCATTAATGCGCGCTCTAATAAGAGGTAATGCAGCATGAAATAGGATCGATGATTTCCACAGGTTTACTACAAGCCAGCCACATGTATAATCGATGGTGTAATGGACACGATGCTGGCAGCCTTCGTCGCCTCCGCGAGTAAGTGTCACATTTCGTGGTATTTTCCGTAAACAAATCAATCAGTGTACGCAAACTACAAAAACAATACGGAATTACACGAGTCGTTAACACAAAAAAAAAATATTGTTCTTCTTATCATTATAGAAAATCATTATTCTAAGGCTAACCTTAACCATCTCTGACTAATCTAGTCCATATTACTTTGCTAAAATTGTATTAGACCTTTATTTAATTTAGCTGTTATTTTTGCCCCTGAGGCAACACTTAAAATGTGCCCGACATAATTTTATCAATAGTTGCTTTGTTGATATTCTAATAAGATATTAACCAAATAAATGGGAATTTATGAATCAGGGGGTTATTTTCGTGATTTCAGGGTTGGCACCATAGAAAACCTTGTTTATAACGATGACTACAATAACCTTTTTTTGGCTTATTGCCAATATTACGTGTAACCTTCTTACCTGAGTTTTGGCAGGAACATTGCATTTTTTTTTTTTGCAAAAAAATTTTAATTTTAATTTTATTCGTAAAGTTGAATAACAAGGGCGATTGTGAGAAAGTGATATAAAGTAGTAAAACATGGCTTTTCGTAATGCTTCCAAAACTCTATTAAAGATTTTAGTAAAGTCGTCACTACTTTAACAAAGTTGACTCAACCAGACGGACTGGACTTTACTGACTTTGACTGTAACTAATTATGTCAGACATAAACGGCAAAAACCGTAGTACATATAAAGATTAGGCATTAAGAACTCTATGTCCATTTGCCGATGAATTATAAAAAAGAAAACTTTCTTACCTTTTAATAACCAATTATTGAAAGCTTAGCTTAGGTTGATTTTTCTTCGTAATGGTCCTGAACAATAATTAAAAGTCTCTAAGTATGTTTAGCGATGCTATCTTCCACGATTTTTCGTTTATTCTAAGTAGGTTCGCGTTTGACTATACTTTGATTGATTTAGTCTAGGGGTGCAAGATAGACTCCAACCGAAGGAGTTTCATCGTTAAAATTCTGAAGAATGTTTATAAGATATGGATAATTATTTACCATTAATTTTAAAATTGACGCTTCCAGTTGGGCAAATTGAAATCTTATCCTTCAATTTACGTAATTTCGACATGATGGCTGAAAGAAAACTAAATAGGGCTGTACAAACAATAGAAAACAATGAATCCCTGACGAGAAATTTCTACATCAAGGAAGTTCTTAAGGATTGTGTCAAACACCACACCTCTATTATACGGTAAAACATTTTTCTTATGCTTATTATTTCTGTAGCGTAAAATAATCTTAAAAGACGTAACTACCAACTTTATTTACAATTACAATGTATTTACATAAGAAAAGTATTTATGTATTCTATCAGTTATCTGACTTTCATCACACGAGCTCTGCTTAGTTTGGGGGCAGATGGCGCTGTGTGTACTGTCCTAAGATATTTATTTATTTATTATTAAGGAGGCTTAATTAAAAAGTCTATAAACAAACATTATAGGTACGCAATCCTAACCTAATGGTTAGGATTGCGTAAGTTTTTCAAACGTGTCTATCATAAGGTAATCCTTATGATAGACACGTTTGAAAAACTTTACGAAATCCCTGAGGACTTGTCTCTTTCGTATTTCAGGCCACACATATTACTTTTCTCAAAAAATCACAAACGTATTTACAGAACTTATTGTTCCAGCAAAATAGCCCAATTTACTGTCGTATTGTTTTTTGTTTAGGAAGATATTTTATGTACTAGTATTAAATTATCTGTGCATTAGCATAGTTTCTCTATTATTCTACATGTCATGCTACGCTGCGGATACACTGATTTATATTTATGCTAAAATTTTTCGTTCCTGTATTATCAGTATGACTATGACCTTAAGTAAACCTATTTGGGACGCACAGAAATTCTATGTTCGTACGGCACGCATTAATACTACCTACGTTGAAGTCTCATACGAAGCGCTTTATTAATAATATTCTTATATTTTAGTACCTTTGATAAAATGTTTGCTTTACATGACTTCTCGTGTATTTTTTACTTTGATAGAAAATATCTATACCTATTAGATATAAGATACCTACCTTTTAATTTGTAAGGAACAAATTATAAGAAAATGTTATTTACTATAATTTGAACAGAATTTTAATTTCTAAGGTAGCCTATTGTTTTAGTAGTACAAAAGATGTTTTTACATTTTAGGTATAAAAGGAGGCTAAAACGATTTCTCTTGAGAAAATTTTCATTAGTACCAATTTAGCTTCATGACAATCATTAATTTTGTACGAAACAAAGCCAAATGATTAAAAAATTCGTTATTTAGACAATAATTTATGTAATATTTGGAGCTATTAACACATTTATACTCGGCTTACGTAATATTGAATGTTCAAGGTAGCTATATGTTTAGTTTATTTCCGCTTAACAGCCGTTTCAGTTACAACAGTGATGAGGATTTAAATTTAACTAACTAAAGTTTGAAGACATTACTTGACAGATCTAAACTTAAGATGTTCCTGTCCTTGTTAAATGGACTGCAATTACATTGACAAAACATATTTAGTAAGTTTAGAGCTGTCAACTAAATCCTGTAAAAAAGATCTTAGTATAACTTAATTAAATAAACAATTGTAAATAATCATAATATTGAAACGGTACGTGGGTCTTTAAAATACAATATAATTTCTTCAAAGTAGCAATCAACGGATGACAGTTTAAAGTTTTATTTCCGTTTTACGTCTCCCAGTAAACCCAAGAGAAAACATTGTTACAGATACGTGTCAATGATTGAAAGCGCTTTCAGCGTCGCCTCAGCGCTACAGTTTATGTTGAGCGTAATGGTTCTCTGCCTAGTTGGTATTCAGTTTTTGTCGGTAAGTTACAAAGTTGCCAATTGACAGATAAGTTTGTTGTTACAAAGTTGTTAACGGCTCTACTCGATAAACGTGCAATAAGAGCGGACTTCTTAGCCAATCTAAAATGAAGAATGAATCCATTCATTAACGTGGTTTTAGGGTTAAACACCCGGCGCCGTAATTTTTTTTCTGTTCAATTTATAACTTAATGGTTAAATAGTTCATCATCATCATCATCATAATGACCTCAATGAGCCATAAACGCCATAATATTAACCGTAGTAAAGGAACCCGCCATGCATGATTGACTCGCATTGGCCAGTTTTTTCATAAAGATTTTAGATATGTAGCTCATCAAGTTATCACCCACGTAGTGTACGATTCATATCGGAGACTTCGTCTAGATTGCAGTAACACTGTTAAGTAAAAAGTTCTCTTTTTATGAAATGGCGATCGTTTTGCTGAACGTCGATAGTCAGCTGGTAAATTGCTAAGGTCGGAGCTCTACAAATGGCGTTTTTGTTCAGGCCCTCGGTTGAATAATGCTCACATTAGACCATTTTTTCTGACAGATCGAGAACCCGACCAGCCACCCGATGCAAATAGTGTGGATGGCCATTTATTTAACTTGTATGCTGATTGAGGTGTTCATACTCTGCTGGTTTGGCGACGAATTGATATGGAAGGTTGGTACTTTGCCTATTTGTAACGCTCTCTTTATTTTTTATTCGTCTGCACACGCTGATAATGTATTCTTGAATAGAGTACCGTTTTAGTCAGCTTTTTAGACTCGCAGACATCAATCCTATTGGATTGATTCGTACAGAATGGAAAAATGGTAATATCTAACTTAGCGTACATCTCGATCATAATGGAATATTGGTTACACGATTTCTCCATAATATTATTTATGATCTAATGCCTACAGACATATTTATTACCCAGTCTTTGTTAGAAAAGTCTCTTAGCTAGGTATTCTGACACTTTTATTATCTCACCGTCACGAGAGAGGAGGGTCATAAATAGAGGTGGAACATGCGGGAGAAATAATTACGTAGTGACATCGTTACGTGTTATTTACAAACTATAGGTAATTTTAATTTATTTTACCTATTTAAAACGATTTTTTTATGTATGTAATGAGACGAGCAAGACGCTCCCTTAAGGTAAGAAATAATTCATGACCATTGCAGCAATACACAGAACTTTGGAGTACTAGTAAATCAAAGTCGAGTACTCTTCGTCGTAAAGCGATTCCCGCTAGGCGCTCGTAAAAATGCTACACGACCGCATATCGTATACCCGCGCAGTAAGGTTTGCAGTCGCGTAGGTTTCTAGTGAGCACATAACGGCCATCGCAATTAGAATCTGAGAGTACGGGAGCAGGACATCGCTGCTATGGCGCTCATTACTTTAAGACTTCCGACGACAGCTCTGTAATTTCGCTAGCTACAGTACCCTTCAAACTAGAACACTGTCGTATTTAAACACTCATTCTTGGCGGCAGAATATACCTAACATTAATTTAGAAACAATATGACATCTCTGCAGTGGCAAGCAAGATACTTTGATATGTCTAATTTTTTTTTAATCGGTAGGTCTCTAATTGATTTCGAAATAATAATTTACTTTTCATTTTCAGAGCATGGACCTCCGGCTAGCCGCCTTCCAAGGCCCCTGGCTAAAAACAGATCGCAAAACGTGTATGATTGTCATAATTTTCTTAGAAAGATGCAAGCGCCCCTTGAGAGTCACGGCTGGGAAAATATTTACGTTGTCTCTGGACACATACACTGCGGTACTGAATTATTCCTACCTTAGAATGTCCCTCAATGGTCGTATATTTTGAAGAATTTATACTCAATGTAGACTAATAAGATAAATTTAAGAAGATTCCTTATAACAGACTTTCCTTATAAAGGATATTTAAATGTATTGTGGCTGTATGTATTTACAAAAAAAAAAGCATTTAAGTACCTATTCTATCAGTTATCTGACTGCCATAGTACAAGCTTTGCTTTGTTTGTGTCAGATGGCGCTGTGTGTAATGTCCTACCATAGTTTTAGAGATCTGTGTGTCCTGCGATATTTATTTATTTATAATGTGCCATTTCAGTATTCTATCACAATAATTATAGTTAAGTTGAATATCTGTCGCCAACCTGACGGTGTGTTCCGGCTGTTTCACTTGAGAGCTAATTCCAGGCTAGGTGTATTTACCATCTTCGACCACACCGTTACTTACCATCAGGTGAGCTGTCGTCATACACTTAGGCTGTAAAATGGAAAAAAGATTAAAATGTTTTATTTCTGTTGCCAGTTTTCTTAGCAAGTAGTAGGTTGTGACCTTCTGGTAGGTAAGTATTAAAAATACCTGTTTCAGAAGATCCTGCTCTTGTATATAAATCTCTATGCTTTTAATTGCTCTATATATAACAATAAATTATACAAGTGTGTGTTTGTGTGTATGTGAGAGAAAGGGAGTGTATTTGGAGCTGTATGTGGTGTGTTTATTGGTTTATTTATTTATTTGTTGTGTTTATTGTTTATTGGTGTGTTTACTTAAACATTTGTTAAGACAAAAAATGTCCAGCATATTTAAAAAACTAGATATACAATTAATTGTTAAAATATATGTATCTATGTCAATAGTAATAATTAATAAAAAAGGACCTACGGTTCAAGCGCAGTTGCCGAATTATAATATTACTTAACCAAGCAGAAAAACGCTTTAAAATTGTCATGTGAACTGAGAAATGTGTGAAATATTGCAAAATTCAATCTGACAACATTAAAATGAGCTTTGTATTTTATTTGTAGCTCATCAACTGGTCATACAAAGCGTTCGCCGTTATGAGAAACATGAAGAAATAAACATGCACAAATGGTAAAATACATTTTCGGTTTCGTAATTACATTGCGCTCTCGTACAACTGAGTTCACCCCGCTTCGTTTCGCAACAAATTAAAATAAAATTAGTTTGCAAAAAGATCCGTTTGCTTTTAATTTTCACAATATCGTCTGACTGGCGACTCTAGACTTTTATTGCTTGTTTGTTCAATATCTGTCGCGACTAGGTACAGATGCTACAAAACTCCCCCTACTTAGTTGATTTTATAGAATTGAGCTTATTGGATTCTCGCGTTGCTTTTCTAGGTATAACAATCTAAAATGGAATGAAACAAGAATGCTTTTTGTCTCACGGGCACTATTTTTATTTAATCATGTTGGATTTGCTAAATAAGAAACTGGCCAAATACTTGAGTCAGTAAATCAGGCGTTAAAAACGAAATTAAAAATTAGTTGATCATGTCTGCTGCGAATATAATGTTAGTTGATTTGCTGTTTTTGCGTATCCACGATGCGGCGATACATTAATAGCTGGCCCCGCACTAGCGCCATCTTCACGCATAGGACATCACTACGGGTGGACCCGGATAGGATAACGGAGCCTAGTGAAACTGTGCATCACAGCTCCGGATCTAAAGCTTTCTCCGGGGCAAAAACTTCATAGTGGCGCCTTCTCCTCTAGCGTTTGAGAGAAATTATTTGTATAACCAAGTCATCTAAGTATTTCCAAGGTTAGCATAAATAGGTATAGTCCAGTAGCTCCCACCTGTTTTTTTAGTGATTAATAACAGGCTGAATCTTCGTGAGGAGGTTCGGTTCGTCGAGACGAAGTCTCTTCTGTGAAAATTTTCGATAGAGGTAGCTACTGTAGTGCGCAGGTATGAAACATATCGAGTCGGTGGGGTATAGAAGTTGTCTGAATAACAGTAAGTTTTTAATTTTAATATAGAGATCATTGGATATTAAACTCGGAAAAACAATTATCCTACAAAATGGATGGTAAGCGTTCTCCACTCCAAACATGTCCAAATAACGAGTTCATAAAACTAATTAATATCCGGCTGATTTTTTGTATGCAGCTTAGTAAAAATTTGTAAAATGAAATGGCTACATAGTCCTACAAATTCAGTGGTACCTACCTTTTCCCAGCCCTACACTTAGAAGTTGACCATTCCACGGTTACACTTTTTCCATTGAATCTGCAGGACAAATGACACATGTTAAGTTAGTGCATTCTTTGCCTAAATCAAACAGTGTTCTACTAAAAACAGGGTATGTATAATTATTGCTAGTCCTACAAGAATATTGAGAATAACATTGTTTCGTTTTTATTAAAACTCAGAAATACAATTATAATACGAATTAAATATAATTTCAATCTTTTTCGGATTAATACACCCCAAATTATTAACCGTGTATATATTATACTTGGTGGTAGATCGTCCTAGCAGAAGGTCGTCTAGGTAGGTAGCACCGCAGTAGGTACCAAATATTTTGCTGCCAAGCAGTAGTACCTAGTGTGTAAATTATTATGTTTTCAAAAAAAGAGTACTGTGTATCGCTTTGATGGTCATGGACAGGCGTCATCTTTTACCATCAGGAGAGCGTCTCGTTCGTCTCATTACTTTTTGGTAGTACATTAAAAGAAAATATATCTGAATGCTTTTGTAATATTAAACTTAGTAGAGTGACTTAGTTCTTGTGATGAATTTAGCACAATGAAAGTTTACATGTATTGTGTCTATAGAACATCGCATTGCCAATAGCTGTAGGTAATCCTAGCACTGCCGCCTTGCCTCAACTTTTCCAATTCCATTCGCCCATTCCTCAGGGTTGCCACTAATCCCGGATTGTCCCAACTTTCGTGCGAATATTCAAAAATGTTTACAAAGGGGTGATGACAAAAACTATAAACCAGATGTCGAACGAACGTTGTTAACAAACTTTTTCAACTCTCGGATGTTCTTACAATGCGGGCTTCTGTAATCGTAAGTATTTGTATTGTACTCTTTTCTCTTACTTGTTTCCTTCAACATTGTTTTTTCCTTGTGTAAGTAGGTAAGTACGTTATAACAACTTTTTAAGTCACTAATGAGGTTATCGAAATTCACAAAATTAAATTATTATATTATGCCCATGAGTCTTGCAGTCCCGGGACAAAATTTGGACTACAATATATTTTTAATGCTGAGTAAATTTTTTTGTATTACCGTACCATGTATGCTTAAATTCTTCTTAGTCGGCATCTTCATTGCTGAAGGTCGTGTCTAGTGTTTACTGCACTCGGCTTAGCATGTTCCTCCACGTGTTTCTGTCCTCAGCGGTCTTAATAGCTTTAGTAATTGGTAGGCCAGTGATCGACTTTATTAGGTCTGACCAACGGGTAGGTGTGCGACCGCGCGGTCTTTTCCCGTCGATCTGACCAATTACCATCAGCTTTTCCAGACTATCAGGGTTTTTGCGAGCGACGTGTCCGAAGTATCTGAGTATTCGCTGGAAGCAAATAGTGGACAGCCTTGTGGTTATTCCGAGCTGTTGAAGAATAGACAATCGTAAATTATAACGTCATCAAATACGTCCGTCGTTTAGAGAAACATGCTGTATAACATATTAATAATAATTATTATACAAGAGAATAGAGATCACTGTTAGATTCTGTTTCCATGATGCGTATTGGGTAACTTAAATTTCCTGCAGATAATCAAGTCCATTGTTATCAAAGACCCAGTGGGATAATAAGGCCACGTATATGCCACAATAATCATTAGCGCGCTCGGAAACTAAATTTGTATCTACGGATTTGTCAATAATTAACACGAACATAAGGCAGCTTTATGCCTACGTAAATATTTCTACTGTACACAAAATGTTTATTAGAGTTGCAAAAAATTATAAAGCATACTACACATACATATTATTATATTCCTATTGACATTGTAAATAAATCAATCAAATCAAATCAATAAAAAATATATATGTCGCAGGGCATTACACACAGCGCCATCTGCCCCCAAACTAAGCAAAGCTTGTACTATGGAAATCAGATAACTGATATAATACTTAAATACTTTTTTTTGTAAATACATACTTATAATAAATGCAGAACACACAGATACAGAACAAACATTTGTTAATACCACAAAGTGTTTATCCTGGGTAGGAATCGAACCCACACCCTTCAGCTCTTGGAGCAGACATATTACCAATGAACCAACAGGGCTGTCAACCTGTAACCAATAACTTCACACTTTGCATCTCAGTAGTATTGTTTAACAGATACATTTTTATAAAGTTAAAAGTACTTATCTATAGTAAGTACCTATGCAGTATTAGGTCGACTTCTCTGGAACGCCACAGACCTAACTTAAGGAATCTGATCAATTTACTAAAATCTAAATGGGAGCTTCTGAAATTTACGTCATCTCAAACTCATCGCTCAAACTTTGCAAAGGCGCATGCATAAAAAACCAATTTCCTGAGGCTGGGTAGACAAGTTTTTTCAAGTTTCTTAAGCGGAAAATCCAATATCATCGATCAGATCATGCTTAACGACAGGAAAGTAGTTAACTATGCTTAGCTATATCTCTACTAAGGAAACAATTTTCAATTTGTTACTTTTTTTTACTAGCGCCCCAGCCCGGTTTTGCGCAGACTCGTAGGCTTTCCGGACGTAAAAGCCGTATAAAACCCCCTCAATATAGAACGCTCTAATATTCATTAATTTATATATTGATTTAATTTAGTTTAAGACTGTGTGACATACCAATGTCAACTGTCTACACAGTTTCAAACTAATTAAAGTTATAAAACTAAAACCAGAACCACCATAGAAACGAGACAACAGATTCTTTTTTATAGACTAGATATTTCACTACAGTTCTGATGTTAAGTGACTGTGTGGTCGAAAATGGTAAATATACCTAGCCAGAAATGGAGCTGGTGCTTAAGTGAGGCTGCCGGAACACATCTTAGGTACCTAGTTAAAATACTGATATACATTTTTGCCATTACCTGGGTATAATACCTACTCTTTATAATTACATACATTTAGAACACCCAGACACAGAAAAAACATCTACATAAATAATGTCTGTCGTATAAATATTTGTCCTGAGTAGGAATTAAACTCACGCTCTACAGCTCTCACAGAAGTTTATAACAACTAGGCTAATAACAGGCACATGGGAAAAGAGACTTATATTTATACGCTTTAGTGAGTTTATTACATTGGAGAATAAATCAACAACGTCTTATACTTACTGGGTTATAAATTAGAGTGTACTACCAAAAATAAAATCGTATTCAGAATTAAGAAATCCTGATAAATAAAATCAGCTGTTCTATAGAAAAAGTTCATTGAAGAAAAGTTTAAATATTTGGTGAACAGTCAGTTCACCAAATATTTAAAGGCGCTCCTTTTTTTCTTGCTTAGGTACAGCATTATTATAAGTATATGTATCTTTGCCACGTTAGTTCCATGGTCCCTAGGTCGAGCCTTGGTCTGGGACGCTACTTGCGTAGATACTCTGGCACCGTCACATGTCGGTATTTCTGCTCGCAGTGTAGGAACCGCAGCGGAACAAGCCCAGCTCAACAAACAAAGAAAATATTCCATGCTGAGTATGCATTATGAGTTTGTTTGGCTGGCTGTGGAATCAATGGGTCCGTGGTCGACACAAAAAAAAATTATGAAGGACATTTCTAAGCGTCTGGTTCTCGCTTCGTGGAATTTCAGAGCTGGCGCGTACGTATGTCAAAGGCTTAGCGATACAACAGGGCAATGCAGCCAGCGTACTGGGAACCCTACCGTGTGGCAGCGATCTCGACGGCGGCGTGTTCATTTTATAGTACTATAGTTTATTTGTTTTGTTTATTTATGATTTTGTTTTAAATAGTTGTTAGTTGTACCTACAATTAAATTTTCTAATTTCATAATTTTCAAGTGTTTTCATATTTTGCCATAGTAACTGTGATTGGTGAAAATGTTTTAACTACCTAATCTCATTACGAAAACCCACGCGATTCGATCTAATCGCCCACAGTTTTCTTGTCATAAAGTGAAGTTCATTATGGGTAATCATATCATTGACAACTACGCAAACAGGGTTTCTTCTAAATCTGTCATATCTTTTCTTTCCTGCACTCGCATTTAGTTTTTTTTCTCTGTGAATGACTAATAGAAAATTTTAACCGCTTATTTTTAGTAACAAAAACTCTACTTTATATGAAAAATAATACAAAAACTCGTGTAGCTTTGTTAACTAAGTAGTATTGATAAATACAAGCTAAACTTAGCGATTTTACCTACTCCCGCATAAACCCCGTTTTTTAAAAAATAAGTCTATTAAAGCTGCCTTTAAAACAAACATCGAAATCGTTCAGATGGAATTAAGTTAAAACCGACAATCAAATTATACCTATACAAGGAAATTTTCCAATGCGTAAATGATAAAGAAATATAGTAATGTAGGTACGTATTGCCACAGAATAATTAATAGTATTAGTGTTCAGAAAAATCTCTTTTAGAAAAGTCGAGTTTAGTTATAAAAATGTACCTACTGATACGACCGTCATCTACTTGGACAGGAAATTGTAGCTTATTGTGTGGCACGAGCGTTCATTCACGATGGGGCACCGCATATTCCAAATCAGTTTGGCTGCGGGGGCACAGGGTTGCCGATATATGTATATTAAAATAAATAAATAAAGGTAAGTGTGCATTCATGAAACTACCTTTATGTGACAACCTAATTGTTTGGCTTAACATAATTTTACATGCACAATTATATTTTGGAGTCATTATTCTTCAGATACAAAGTGCTAGCCAAGCGATGAGCGGCAACCTAACACCATTTGCCTCACGGTGAGGAAGAATGGATGATCGCATCTAAACTATGGAGTGACACCCTGGTATTACGTAAGCACTAGGCGTTAACACTACTGCACACTGGAGCGAGTCAGTCATTGTGCATTAGCAATAATTATACGGAGTGCACGTTTGTGTCACAGAAACCAAATGTACTTCATTACTTACACTTCAGTATACAGTGCTGAGGTTGACATTATGATAGGGGATCGTCATAATTCGATGTCATAATTTAAATTGTAGATGCATTTATTTGTATTAAGTAAAACGTAATAAAAATAATAACAAAAAGCATCTAAACTAGATGCGTCCTGCGGAACCGCGTCAAGTGATAAAAGTAGCCTAACCATCATTAACCCAGGACATATCTAAGCTATATCAGGGCCGTCTTTACACAGGGGTTCAGGGGGTGCGGTGCATACAGGCGCAGAGTTCTAGCGGTGCAAGCCGAGACCGCGGTAAATTTTGATAGGTACCTACTACACTAAAACTACAAGAGCGGTGCCGCGGGCACGGGCGCAGGCCGACTTTCGCACCCCGGCACTGAATACTGAGATATTTTTTTTTTCTAGGTTTAACTTATCTGATGACAAGTGACGGTGTGGTCCACAGAGGACATTATATATATTAGAAAACGGTAAACACACTTTACAGTTAGGCTGCCAGAACACACCGTTAGATGCTTGGTTACACTACCACCATGCTATGGTTTCCTCGCGATTTTTTCTTTCATCGGCAACTCAAGCTCATTGTTGGGGTTTGAACCCACGCCCTACGGCGTTAGAACCGACCGCGATAACCACTGAGCTGTCATCGCTACATATGCCTTGAAAAGCTGTTACGCGTGAAGAAATAAATCTTATAAATAGGCACATATCTAGGACAAAATCAAAATGCTGAAAACACATGAGATATAGTTTAGAAAAACATAAACTAACCTAACAACACAAAAACTTGCTGACTCAGTATCGATGTTCATTTAACCAGTGAAAAAGTTTTTTGGGCAAAATGTAGAAATCGATAGTATTAATTTAACTTTGTTTCAATCCAATCTACTATTTTGTTGTTAGTCAGCAACAAGCACCCGATTTGTAACGACCCCGTGAGCAGACAAAGTTTGTTCTAAACACTATTACAGGTATATACGATTCAATTCTATTGAACCGAGTTGATACAATGGCCCCGTTCATTGCGGACCAACACCGCCGCAAACTGGAAGCTGTAAGCAGTACCTACCCACTTAGGTATAAGTAGCGTGAAACTGTTGGAGTTGAATTCTATGATCACAGTAAGCTAAGAGGCAAAGACCAAGTATAATACGTTGATCTTTGTGCTTAGACTGGCGAAATCAAGAGATACCGTTTAGTAGTAGTTTTTTAATCAGCGTTTGAGTATTGCCATACAACGCGACAATGGGGCCAGCGTTTTGGGAACTATTCCCATTGATAGCGGCCTTTTAGATTAGTTATTATTTTTAATGTTACATGTCTTAGTTACTTTATTTATTTATACCTTGAAATTTAATCTATGTAATTTAAATTTGTTTGTTTTATGATACAAATAAAGAGATTCCTAATTCTAACTCTGAACTCAACTAGGTATTTCAGCTTATCAAAATTTTTACAAAATTACCTTTATAGGTACCTATGTACCGTACGGCTGCTGGAATTTTTTTTTGACGAAATCTTGTTAACTAATTAAAATAATTGAATAATAGTATTCTACCGGGTGATTTGCCTGCTATTTAGGAAGCCGGGGCTACCGTATAGTATCAGTAATGGCCAGTTTACGCTGAAAGTCGCAATTCATAATAATCGGCATATTTTGGTGTTCATAAAAAAAAACAAAAATTAAATTAACGTTTGAAATACGGACGCTCCTAGTAACACAAGCGCACGCACGCTCGCGCGGCACGCACACACGATCGCGCAAAAAATTTAACTACTTACTATTTACGAATGTATAAAAACCTAATCTAATCCATAAGTCCATCAGAAGAGGGAAATGTGGCATGCTGGCAACATTGCCACGCTGAATGGCAGAGCTAAGTTTTTTACCTAAGTAGATACCAGTATTCTGGTCACCTTTACACGTTATGCACCTAAGTTATACAAGTATCCAGTATTATATTATATATTTTTATGGACATTTAATTATATTGACATAATTATTTTATATGTGACATATTACTTTTTTTTTTTTTTTTTTTATAGTAGATAGGCTTGCGTTTGACCGCCATCCCGCCTGATGTTAAGCGAAGATGCGGTCTACGGTGGAGCACGCTCGCCTAGAAGAAACCGATTCACTCGCGACTTGAAGGTACCCAGACTATATTCATTGGGGAACACCCACTCGGGCAGCTGATTCCAATGTCTAGCGGTACGCACGAAAAAGGTGGAATCAAACCGCTTAGTTCGAGCTTTTGGAACATCAACCATGAAGCGGTGACGCTTTTTAAAGCTCCTGGCTGTCCGATAGTAGAATGGGCATGGTTTATTGACATGTTCATTGTTTTGACATATGTAATGATTTTGATAATAGTTTTTAAATATGAATGGAAAAAGGACCTGTAACTTTGGTGTTATTAATAAATGATTTGTATTTGTATAGTACCTAATCATAATAGTTAGGTAGGCTAACTACACTTATAAAAGATCTTGTATTCAGACTAATAGAAAACAACTAATATGGAATACTCTCTTTTATTACAACATCTCACTCTGATTCAATTACGGTCAAGAGATAAACCTCAATATAGAAATGAATAAGTTACATATATCTATTGAGGCTTACAGGAAAATGAAAAATAACAGTTTTATTGCTAACTTGATGCATTTTATAGAATTTAAATTTGAATACGCCTCAGTCATCGGATACGCGGCCTCTCTCCCCGGAACTTTTGCGCCATAATTCAACTGAAACAAGAAAACGAGGTTTCAACCTCAATATGTGTTCAAGGTGTCGGTATTCAGTGAAGCAAAGTTAAAGGAGCAAACTTTGCGAATTCACCCTCGGGGCCGATCCAACTTCTCTGTTGCAATAAATAAGGATTTTAACGACAAATTACCACACGAAAACGTTTCACCCTTTCTTAGAAAAGTTTGAAACTTACGAAAATTGGACTGCCTACCGAGAATCGGGCACATCGGACAAAGCTTTGAATCAATTTCCTTTGGAGACGGCTAAAGTGTTTTCAAAAAGAGCTAACAATCTGCTTCCATTAGGTATAACAAGCGATCAGACCAGAGAGCAAGAGGTCCTTATTCTTATTCTTATTCGAAGTGGGGGCGATGAGTCCTGCACTGACGTCCCGCTTGGGGTGTATTGTGCATTTCCCCCTGCCAGCATCTACCCGAGCCAACCCAGCTCCTTGAACCGGAGCGAGACTCTGGGCCGCTGGCATAGTAGCTCCAGTGAGATGGGTGGAATATTCAAAGGCATTGATGACGAGAAGCATTCAAGGTGTTGCGGCGACATGGATGATGACACGCCTCGGGCCGGGCCATTTTGCCAGCCCTGACACCCTATAGTTACTCCACTGGTTTTCACCATCATCGGGAACAACTTTTGGTATGAGTAGAACTTGATATCGAGAAAAAAATTAAATTTTGTGTAGAAAAAGTATGGCGACTCTTGACCAAATATAAATATGTTCTGATGAGTACAATTGCTTGGCTTGTTACGCCTCAAACTTATAACCCTGTACGGTGTACAGGTCGTAATTATACCTAAACTCCTGTATGGGTTGAAGAAACAAATAAAACAAACAGGTTTTTTCTAGGTAAGCGTGCTTCACCCGAGACTACATCCTGCTTAACATCAGGCAGGGCGTGGTCAAACGCAACACTATTTAGTATTTAAAAAAAAAACTAAATTTCAACAAGTACTTACATTGAACACAAAACACATTTCTAATTTTTTGTTTGATTATAATCGGAGTACAGTATAGTACCTATTCATAATTGTTTATTAGATATAGTTTCAGTCACATCCTATGGACTTCTTCAAAATATCAAAGGTCACCGGATGTGACCGAAATTATTCAATTCAACCAAGTCAGTCTCGACCAAGCGCTCGAAGAGTCAACACGTCCTGAGGATGCCTCGTGTAGAGGTGAAACACGTGTCGACAAAGTGGTTACTGCAGAGAGGAGGATTCTTGATTATTTTAATTAGATTTTTTGTAATTTTAATTTAATTTTTGTCAAATTAAGAATATTTCTAAGTTTATGAGTTCTAGATTTTAAGTAAGATTAGGGTTTTTAATTAATAAGCAGTGTAAAATTAGTTTAAATTAAGTCTCCTCGTCACTATTGGAACTGGAACGACTGTTAAGCGGAAATAAACTAAATATAAACATTGAACACCGAAATTATTGTCTGATTATTTATTCAACGTAATTAAACGCGAGTAAACCAGCTGAAGTAACACAAAAATGTGTTAAAACCAGATCAGTACCTACACAGTAAAATATTTCCAGTTAACAAACCAAAACATATTTAAGATTAAACCTGAGTAACCCTGTACTTATAAGTAAAACAAAAACTAACAAACAACGATGACCTACCTTAGCGATCCTACCTGGATATTATGATCAACCTACCTGAAAATCCATTTAATTGACAACGTAAACAAGTTAAATTACTTAAACACCCGAGTCTCATATTTCTGGATAATTCCTAACACAGCCTTATTTCGAGGAGCCTAAGCGAGGAGCATAATAAAGACATTTTCAGTAACAATAAAGCGCCCGATATCTTATTACTGCTACTTTTAGTTGAAGTTACAAGGCAACTCTATGGAATAGGTACAGATTTCTTGTTTTCATACATCATTTTGTTCGCGTAGCCAACAAAATTAACAGAGTTGGTTGAGAAGCATTGCAGTTATTAAAATGTTGCAAATATATATCTAATAGAATATACCTACCTAATAAATACTTATAAGAGATAACGGCGCGCTCGCGTGTGGCATTGTCCATCATAATAATACATGGTTTAAAGGGCTAGCGAAATTACAGTCCTACAGAGACATCCGACACTAACCATCGAAAGTCTCAAAGTATTGAACGCCAAAGCAGCGACGCCCTAGACTGTTTTGAGCTCTGTATGTCGCTGCAATATGGACAATAGACAATTGGACATGCGTTACCTATATCTTGCCAAAAAAGAGCAAGAGTGGCTTAAATCTATCTATCTCTCTATACTATTATAAAGAGGAAAGATTTGATTGTTTGTTTGTTTGTTGAATAGGCTCCGAAAATACTTCAAAAATTCTTTCACTGTTCAGAAGCTACACTATCCCCGGGTGGCAAAGGCTACTTCTTATCCCTGTATTCCCACGGGAACGGGAACTACGCGGTTGTAACCGCGAGGCGTCCACTAGTAATAAATAATAAGAAAAATTACAGTACCTACCTAACATGTTACTTATATTTTATGTCTGACATCAGAATCTATTCGTTTTAGGCCTGATTATTCGTTGTGAGTTTTAGGAGATATTCTTGTTTGATTCGCTTTTTATGGTGATGACGTGTGAGGTAGGACTTTTTCGTGCAAATATTTTACACCCTTATACCTATACAAATGCAAGTCTCGACCTTTGGCCAATGACTTCGTTATCGCCTGAGTCAATACAAGTTAACATTTAGAAAAATTACATCGTCGATGTAAAGACCCATTCCTGCTAGAACAGTACTATTTTCTATTTATCATTGTAGTAGGTACGATTATATCTGAACTACTTTTTCAACTCAGTGGTTATACAAAAAATGAAGCCTCGTTGATCCAACTGCATGGTATGTTATACGAGCATTTTAAACACCCTTCGACCAAAGTAAAGTGATTCATTTTACTTCGGCCGAAGTAAATACCCACAAACAAATACACAGACAGACCAGACAATCGGTAAAAGCCAGTGCTGCCAATTTAGTATATTATTTGCTAGATTTAGCAAATATTTATGTTGCTTAGCAAATTTTTTATTATTAAATAAAAGTTTAACTATGAAACAAATTATTTGTTTTGCTATCATAAAGTGCACGTGATTAATTCCGCTTAAAGCTTAAAGTAAATTTCACCTAAGATTACCTTTGTCGGTATGCTGGCACACCTTTCTCTTCAAGTAGTCTCTATAATCATCTATATTCATAGAATTTATGTCTATAACATTCTTTCGCGTTTATTTTAAATTCTAAATAATTCCAAAATACTTTACTGTACGGACCACTGAACACTGAAACGATATTTCTTAATTTCAGGGTTCACTTCCCTTCTTTTCGAACTTGAACGCAAGATAATACTAGTATAGTTCTTGGAAAAATACTTATTCATCGAAGAGCCTAACAAAAAGGGTAGTTTTTGCGTTAAATGTACCGTACCGTACCTACCTACCGTATTAATTTCTTAACAAATCTCATTCAATATACCACAAATAAAGAGCATTATTTCACTCCCACCTACTTGAAAGAAATGAGATAGAATATACTTTTCCACGCAATTACTATCATTGTAAATGAATTAACAAAATTTTGCAACTGCTTAGCAAAATATTGTATACTAGTCTTGTTGGCAACACTTGAGACAGCTACAGACGCTACAGTACCCAGTGCGTCACCTCCGGTTATGTACGTATTTGGTGTTTTGAAAAAAATAACAAAACATGCCGACTTGTGTGGTGAAGTCGTGCAAAAATTACATGAGTAAACATAAAAAATCAGATGGAATTACATATCACGAGTAAGTGTCTGAAAATATGCACTTTTAGTTATTTATTTAAAAAATGTAGAATTCCATACAACTGATTGACGGTGTAGTCAGTTTTTCCGTGGAAATATTCCCATAATTTGAGGAAAAATATAAATCTTACCACCGTCATTTCGTTAAAAGAAAATTAGAGATACTTAATATTAATTGGATAGATGATTTCACCTTTAACATCTAAAATAAAGCCGGGAAGTTCTTATTTGTTGCATTTGCGATAAATAGTAAACGTGTATGTTATAACATATTAATTTTATTCATATAGGTTTCCTAGAAGTGCATATCGTAAAGAAGAGTGGATCCAGCTTATACGCAAATGTAGAAAAGATATGAATTGGAATCCAACATATGCCAGCACAGTGTGCAGTGTACATTTTGATGACGCTGATTTCAAAACTACAGCAAAAGGATTGCGTTGCTTGGTTCCAGATGCTTTTCCAAAAAAGGTAAAAAAGCAAGCGCAGTATGACGCTAATTCGTTAAATGTAGCCTAGTAAAAATAACAATTTCTTGCTTACAGTTACTAGACAATCTACCTGAAAGCGAAACACAAACCATGTCCTTGCCCTCAGTTCCACAGGTAAGTGCATTTTAAAATACTTATCCTGACGGTATTAATAATACGCAGCATATTTAAGCAGTAGTTAGTGTATGTAGTTAGTCCAGAATATAAGCCTGAAAGGTGTCTGAATTTAAATTAAATGCGTCATTATGTTACGTGTAAAAAAGTAAAATACCTACAATACCTACATGCATACTCCTTCGGGCACACATACGTACGAATTTATTATTTTAGTGAAATAGGATAAGAGAGGAGTGAAATAAGAACCATAATGGAAATAAAATAAATAATAATATGTTATAACATGTTGTTTCAGGCTCCCGTACTCACAGAGAGAGCATTTACTGAATATTGCCGATTATGTGTGACATCAAATATAGATGGCATGCTAGTTAGCCTTGACAGTGACGATATTATCAAGGAACTAGTAATTAAAATGACAAAAAGACTAAATGCTAATATTGACTTCAACCAAGAACATCTTCCAAGAACCATTTGTTCTGCATGCATCAAAGCATTATATACCGCATATGATTTCGTTGCTGGTATAGACCAAGCACAGACGACATTAAATAATATATTGTCGCAGAAAAACTTAGAATCGTCAGTAGAGAATGAGAATATCGATATCAAACCGGATATTTCTAACTCGTCGTTACAGCAAGTATGTATATAGTGAACTTCAAAGCTTTTCTTAAAGAGATCATTGCTTAAATTTGTTTTCCAGACATCATCTAGCGAAATTACTGGGCTGTTGAGACTAACCATCGAAAGTCTCAAAGTAATGAGCACCAAAGCAGCGATGCCCTGGACTTTGTTTAGCTACTCAGTTTTAATTGGGTATCGCTGTAATGGTTATGGACAGGCGTTATCTCTTACCATCAGGAGAGCGTCTCGTTCGTTTCATTATTTGTCACAAAAAAAAAAAAAAAAAAAAAAAAAACATTCATTGAAGCAACTGAAAATTATTTGAAACAGACATTGTCATTTTCATCAAGCATGAACTCTGCTGTGAATTCAGTCTATGGTACTTCTATAAAATAATATTTTTACCACTATAAATTCATCTAATTTGTTTATATCCCATTTTTAGGTACCTTCCAATAATGAAGCAGCAGAAAGTGACTTTGAGCAGTCATTATTACCTTTACCAAAAACAACAGTTTCTTTGATACAAGTAAGTTTTATTTTAATTGAAAATAATATCTCTTAAAATTGTATGATATACGTACAGGTACTTATTTCTTTTATTTTCTTAAAGGTGTCTCCTAATATTGGATCTGAAACGAGCCAATTTCAGCAGCCGTCATTACTTGAGGCAAGCCAGAGCAAAAATTTTTTTCATAATTCCTACTGGGAACAACGATTAGAAGACGATGCCAATAAAAAAAGAAGGGTAATTGAAAGGCAAAGAAGGAATGTAAGAACACTAAATCAAAAAATAAGAAGGCTCCAAAATCGTAATGAATCACTTAAAAATATCCTAAAGTACATAAAAGAAAAAAAATATCTTGATGTAGATCTATTAAGCAAACTAGATGGTAAGATCAACGTGTGAGTGAATCCTGACATATTAAATAGGTATAAATGTACATACGAGTCAATAAAACGTAAAATATTATTTTTAGTTTTATTCATACAGTACTTACCATGCACGTGATTAAATCAGTTTTCAACTATCTACAGTTTCGATGGCATTTTAGTCTAGCTCAAGAAATGAAAAAGCGTGGTGTGCTTCAAGTAATACTATTCCGTACTTTTAAAATTTAGGGGATAAATTTAGATGTATCTGGAAATACCCAAAGTGTGTTTTGGGTTAAAAAAAAATTGAAAAATAAACATGTAACGGTTAACAACCGGCGCCCTTATCATTTTTCAAGTTATTCATTATGTAGCAATAAAATTATTGAATAGTTCCAGTTTGTAGTTTCATTAATGAGAGAGAAAAATAATGCGCATCTTTCTGGATCTTTATTTGTATGGCCGCGTCAGTAAATTAGTGCCATCTCATTTTGTTTTTATAGAATAAAAAAGAGATGGCTACATATTCGTTAGCATGTGGTTGGTTGGGCCAGTTTATACCCAACGGTATTTTACACCGAATCTTAGTTGGGGGAGATGCCGTTAACATGTTATCTATGCTCTTTTCTATTCTTCTCGATAAAATACCTTTTATTTTGTTCTATCTATAGTTAGTTTTTAAAGGGGTTTGCCGTTGTCTTGTAAGTCTAATAGAGCTACATGGATCTACGAGTTTGAAAGCCCTGCCCTATATAATCTGGTGCAATGCAAAGATGCAATCTACGACAAATTTTAAGTCAATTTGAGTTTGTTATGTTCGTTGAGGGGGTTTTCTTCGAATGACCTAATTTTTAGGGAGGTTTAGAGAGATATTAGGGGAAAAATCCATACTGACATTAGGCAACACTATCATTAAAACCTTCAAAAAAATTGACAGCTCTCGGCTACGAGTACGAGTCAACCTCAACTTTTTCCAGTGAAATTTTATGGATAAGTTGGATTGTTTCCTGTTGGAAAGTTTCTAGACGCCCTAAAATACCATGGGAGACTCCCTAGATGGGAGTGAGAACACGCCCGAGGCGCAAAACGTCGTCGTTGTCGATTTTCAAGACTTCGCGAACTATTTGCGCAGAGCTGCAACGGTACTTTTACCTGAAGATGATATCGTTCCACCGTCGCTGAATGCCGCTTTAGACGACAAAGTGAACCTAGATTGCATCAAGAAGTTCATCTCGGATCCTCAAGTGTCTGCGTTGTATGTGCAGAGATTTTCGCTCAAAGGTATGTCATAATATCGACCCATTTTAACACGTCTGCTTTCTAGCTGCATTGCAGTAAGGTGTAATTCATGCAAAGTGCATTAAGATTTATTGCTTAGTTATCATTCTTTCGCTAAAGATTAGTTACTAACGGCGACCATCGTCAATTTTGGTTAAAAATCAATTCAAGCTCTTAGTCAGACAGTTATCACATAAATATTAAAATTATTGTCGTATTTACCCAAAAGTTCCATTCTAGACTAGGTGTGCTTTACCATCTTCGACCACACCTTCACTTAACATCAGGTGAGCTGTGGTCAAACACCTAGCCTGTCAAATATTAAAAAAAAAAAACCGGTTTTCTTATTGGTTTGGTGCGGAAGCCTAATTTACACATGACCAGTTTTTATATAGTTTATTATGTAGGTTTTTTATATTGGTACAAAAACTCCTACTATTTGCAGCTGTAATCAATCACCCAATAATCTACAATGCACATAATGTACTATGTGATTAACTTAAATGTGCTGTTCCTATTTACAGAAGATGATAATGAACAGCCTACAGAGGGTGAAGAAGAGAAAGAGGCGGTCACTTACCAAATTAGTAATGAGGTACACTGTTTTTGAAATATAATTTTGTTGATTGAAATCTAATCTATTTACTGAGAGAAATCTGCTCATAGATTTTTTTTGGTATTGAAATACAATATTTTAACAATTTTGTTAGTTTTATCAACTTCTTATAACATCCTGCTACTGAAACTGCAATTTTTCAGAAAAAAAACTTGTGTCACTCATCTTAATAGCAATTCAAACATGGTGATCATCCCACACCAAAAATTACATTCAACATATTTTTTGTACAAAAAGCTTTCCTGTTGACATAGGAAATGATTACTTCTAAAATGTATAGGTGAAAACTATGTTGCAAATTGTTCTTAAGCTAACAAACAATGAATTCTTTTTCACATTTAGAATATTAGTAAAAGTAGACAAAGATAACACTAGATTTGTTTATATAGGTGCACTTCACCTCACCCCGTGTGGCAGCTTTTGTCTGCATTAAGCGTGGTGGTGTCATTGAAGCAGACAAGTCCATCCACAGCCAGTTGCGTCTGATCAATCTCTCCGATGGCTCGCCATATGAAACCCTCCATGCTTTTATCAGTAAAACCATGGCTCCATTCTTCAAGAGCTATGTAAAGGAGAGTGGTCGAGCTGACAGGTACAAACTATGATGTTTACTAGATTATAAGGAATATATCACTCTCCGAAGATTGTTTTAGCTAAAATTTTCTTGGCCTATATTAATTTAGCTTAGGATTTCAGTGGGAACAAACATACTAATACTTAATACAAAATCCTGCTTTTCTAATATTTCTCAGTATACTTCAAGCTTAAAAACTCTGTAACACCAAGTTGACTTATTAGATTGAGACATCATCATAATGTGTAATCTGATCAACCATTGTTCACTATTTCTCTTGGATTGACATCACCGGTGACTCATCATCAATTGAGGTTATAAGAAATTTATTTGTATTCAATGCATGTTGCTTTACCACATTTGCATCATAACATAATTTTTGCAAGGATGATTATTACTAACCAGTTTGTGATTAATATACACATAGATTAATATTTCAATAAAAGATAGTTTAGAAAATTATATACCATGTTTCCTAAAACATACTTCAGACATGATTGACAAAAAAATAGTTATTAACCCATCCAAAATTTACATAACCTGAGAAGAGAAGGGAGGGGCTTTATATAGTGTGACATCATTCTACAAAAGAGTCATGTCATGTCACAGGCGCAAGTTATAAGCTTCAAGCGAGACATCATAATATAAATCTTGAAACTACTGTTTTACAATAAGTAATTATTCAAAATATTTAATGTTACATCAAAAGAAAATTTGACCACCTGTCACAACGATAAGAAAGGGTTCCATAAATCATGTAGTTTATGTGATGATAATTTCTAGATACAATATGAGATAGAACATTTGATTTTCACTCTACAATTTAGTAATATTTTACTCTGCTTTCTTTTTTTTGTATAAAGTTGTAAATAGTATTAATTTAAGTTATTTTATTTATAATAAATAAAAAAGAAATATACTTTTATTAATATTACACTTAAAGCATACCATTTTCAGAAAAACATTCAGAAACCAATGTATGCACTAAAAGCAAAAAACCACTGTCAGGCATTCAGGAAGTTATGCATGTTGTTTTTCTTATAAACCTATTAAATTAATAGAGATGGAGATAAAATGGCGCCATCAGTGGAGAAGAAGATTGCAGAACTGGAGATGGGCCTCCTGCACCTCCAACAGAACATTGACATTCCTGAGATTACTCTTCCTGTGCATCCGTTAGTAGCTGCAGTTATCAAAAGGTATGGTAAAGAAAAACTATCCCTATATTTTCATACATCATCATCATCAGCATCAGCCTTTTGTAGTCCACTGCTGGACATAGGCCTCTCCCAAGACACGCCACTCAGCCCGATCCTCGGCTTTTCGCTTCCATCCACCGCCAGCTGTCCTACGTATATCGTCACTCCATCGAGTCTCAGGGCGTCCTACGCTACGTTTGCCAATTCGCGGTCTTCACTCTAGAACACGTCTACCCCAGCGGTTGTCGGTTCTGCGACAAATATTTCCAGCCCATCGCCACTTCAGCTTGCTAATATGCTGAGCTATGTCTGTTACTATATATTTTCATTACAACGCATTAATGTGATAATTTTATCCAAAGTAAAGTATTTTAGCTGACTATACTATACTATGTATGTTAACATCATGTGAGCAGTGGTAAAACATGGAGACTGTTAAATATAAAAAAAAGAATATGTTAAACTTTTGCAGTGTTAGGTAATATTAGTGTGGTGAACAACCATTTTCCATTTTTTGTTACGTTTTTTATAATAATTTCCCCCTTTACAAAGGGCTGCCGACGAGGGTCGAAAGCCGCGAGTCGCTGACTTCGGAGATAAAGTGGAAGATTCCACATTCCTGAACCAACTACAAAATGGAGTCAACCGCTGGATCAAAGAAATTCAAAAGGTAGGTTAGATGTACAATGGATAATTATGACACAGTATTTTATACCTTCAATCTCTCCATCAATTAAAGTCTAACTTTGTGTACCAGAATGATTGCACAGGAAACTATCATGGGCAGGCATTATCTCTTACAATCAGGAGTGAACATCATGCCTCATTAATTTTTACCACAAAACAAAATCTATCTATATTATTATATACATATATATAATCTAAATTAAAGAATATGCAAGTGTTAAGTACCAGTTTTTACAGATACATTTCAAGATGATGGTATCAGATCAATGATGAACTGTTAATGTTTTATTCTTATTTGCGCCTTTATAAATAATGATTTATTTGTATTTACAAACAACAATGGTACATTTGTAAAACAAAATTGATAAGGTTAGTGTTTCTTTGCTACAGATTGGCCACATTTCAGCTCGGGTATCAAGCTGTTCCAAATAACATTGATGTATGTTTTGTTTAGGTGACTAAGCTCGATCGCGATCCATCGAACGGGACTGCACTGCAAGAAATCTCATTTTGGCTAAATCTGGAGAGAGCCCTTCATAGAATTCAGGAGAAGCGAGAAAGCATTGAAGTAAGTTGTCTTTGTTTCCCCTAACTCTTATAAAACTCCCATACATCATTTATTTCATACTGGAGAATGTGCAACGATATTCCACTGAATCAAAATATGTGCAGAATGCATCCTTATTTTGACAGCCCCGTTGGCTCATTGGTAGTATATCTGCTTTAAGAGATATATGGGTGTGGATTCAATTCCCACCCAAGACAAACATTTTATGTTATGTTAGCAGGAGGTCGTCTAGGTAGGTACCACCGCAGTACCAGATATTCTGCCGCCTAGCAGTAGTGTGCAAACATGACTGTGTTCCGGTTTGAAGGGTACTGCAGCTGGCGAAATTACTGGGCTGTTGAAATTAACCATCTAGTCTCAAAGTAATGAGTGCTAAAACAGCGGTGCCCTGGACATTGTTTTGTTACTCAACGTTCTGTGTATCGCTGCAATGGTCATGGGCAGGTGTTAACATCAGGAGAGCGCCTCGATCGTCTCATTACTTTTACATTAACAAAAATAATAATATTATGTTGTACTACTACTACTACTACTACTACTACTACTACTACTACTACTACTAAGACATTTCCTACAATATTTATTTATTTTATTGCTCAGTGATGAGAGTATTATCAGTGCTTATCCTACAACAAAATGGAATACAATTTCTCGTCTTTCACAGGTGGCTCTGACTCTAGAAATCCTGAAGTATGGTAAACGTTTCCACGCCACAGTGTCATTCGACACCGACACTGGCTTGAAACAGGCTCTAGCCACAGTATCCGACTACAATCCACTCATGAAAGATTTCCCAATCAACGACCTACTTAGTGCTACGGAGCTTGAGAGGATCAGGTAAACCCCCTTTTTCTCAAACATACTTGGAAATTTGAGCATTATTTTAACAACCTTCTTCGAAATAAATTGAAATTGCTGTACTGGCTAAATACATGCGAGCAGCAGCCGGCGAAAGTTGTAAGAAAATCCATAAATTTGTCGTGGATTAGCGGTCAAATAAATTACATAGTAAACTCATATCTGCCGTGTATTTTAAAAATGCTACGATTTTTTTAGTTCGAAACATAGCAACCAAGGAGGTAACTTATCAAGGTTAAATTTCAATTTCAAACTGGCTTGCAAATCTTCGAGCATACAGGGCTTGTTTATTTATCAGAGTTGCAAATAGACAGCTAATTTCCGCGCATTATTTGAGAAAAGTACTGCACAAGCCTTGGCCACAACTAGGCATTGATGGACTTACGTATTCTATTACATGCTGCGCATTGAAATGAAATGAAATGAGATTTATTCACGTAAAATAGTGTTTACACATTGTACACACAATGTATACTACTTATACTTTTGTATATATAGGTAATATATTTTTTTTTTGTAGAAGTAATAAGACGAACGGGACGCTCTCTTGATGGTAAGAGATAACGCCTGTCCATGACCATTTCAGCAATACACATAACTTTGACAGGGCATCGCTGCTTTGGCGCTCATTACTTTGAGACATTCGATGGTTTGTCTCAACAGCCCAATAATGTCGCTAGCTGCAGTATCCTTCAAACCGGAACACAGTAATGTTTACACACTACTGCTTGGCGACAGAATATCTGGTACTGTGGTGGTTCCTACTTAGACGATCTTCCTACCAGTAATAAAATAAAAAAATAATATAATAAATGCAAAATTCTGTGAGTATGGATGTATAGATAGATGTTTGTTACTCTTTTATGCAAAAACTACTGAACGGATTTGGATGAAATCTGGTATGAAGATAGCTGAGACTCTAGACTTAACACCTTGCTGCTAGTAAAAAATAAAATTCTAGCTCTTGTAAATAATACCTAAGTTAAATTTGCAAGTTTTGTAATTGATATTGTGTTCTAGCCCTCTAGTTTGTTACAATTTAATTTAATATTTTTCACAGACTGGCAGTGCAGCAAATCTTTTCGCATCTTCGCAAGATCCGCTCCACCAAGTATCCTATCCAACGCGGGCTAAGACTTGTTGAGGCCATTTCAAGGGACCTTGGACAACAGCTTTTGAAGGTAATTGTTAGATAAAATGCAAGCCTAATACTTATAAAATAATTGATGTATTTATTATTTACATATTTGTTTTGTATGTTCCAGGTCTTGGGCACCCGCCGTTTGATGCACATTCCATTTGAGGATTTCGAACGCGTGATGACACAGTGCTTCGAAGTTTTCTCGTGCTGGGATGATGAATACGAAAAACTGCAGGGATTGTTACGGTAAGATTCCTTGGTATGAAATTCTTTGACATGATCAAAGTTATTCTTTTTCAAAGTGGGGGCGATAAGCCTTGCACCGACGTCCTGCTTGGGGTGTATTGTGAATTTCCCACTACCAGCGTCTACCTGAGCCAGCCAGCTCTAGCATAGTAGCTCCATTGAGTTGGGTGGAATGTTCCCAGTGAGTTGGGTGGAATGTTCTTAGTGAGTTGGGTGGAATGTTCTTAGTGAGTTGGGTGGAATGTTCTCAGTGAGTTGGGTGGAATTTGATTAAAGGTAATTATGTACATGCATACATATAGCACTGGGACTTAATATATAGAACACAAAATACTATAGAATAAAAAAAAAAATTTTTATGATTGCGGCTATTTCAACATGTCGAAGTAAATATACAACACAAGGGACCAAAATAATTTTCGCATAGGATTCTAGAGTAGAATCCTGAACGTAGCGAGGGATTGAAAGCACGTTGAGGTTAAATAATTTTGGTACCGTGTGGCAACACTCTGCTTTTCCCCCTTTTAAGAGAAAAATAAATTTTCTCTCAATTTGTTTGAGGTTTTTGGCGGGAACGCGGGAAGAGTCGTGTCGCTCCGTTGTATTTTTTTCCAAAACTAGTGTTTTGTCGAGTGTTTATGCATAAAAATGATGGTGTTTTATTCATAAAGTGCCGAATTACAAGCGCGAGTGTGGGAAAATGATATAATGTGGTGAAACATGAGTTTTCGTGTTGCTT
The DNA here is from genome assembly GCA_905404145.2 of Biston betularia. Taxonomy (NCBI): domain Eukaryota; kingdom Metazoa; phylum Arthropoda; class Insecta; order Lepidoptera; family Geometridae; genus Biston; species Biston betularia. The sequence continues at coordinate 8,436,984 of FR989877.1, forward strand.
CCAAAACTCCATCGAAGCTTTGTAGTAAAGTTGCCACTACTTTGCTAAAGCATGACTGGAATTAATTGACACGAACTGGACTTGACAAAGACGACTTTGACGATAACTATAGCTAAGATACAGCAGAAATAACACTTAAGACAAGGCAATATGGCTCTATAGCTTTAGCCTGCCCGTAAGGGCAAATTATTAAAAAAAAAAAAAAAACAATTTGTTTGGTAGTAAATTGTTTATGACAGTTTCTATGTTTAATTTTACACTTTCTGGTGTCAATATTTCACATTCATTGCTAGGACTCATCCTTTATTTTATTTTTGCGAATCAAATTTAAATTGTCTGTAATATTTTGTTTTTTTTTTTGTTTTTAATAATTTGCCCTTTCGGGCAGGCTAAAGCTATAGAGCCATACTGCCTTGTCTTAAGTGTTATTTCTGCTGTATCTTAGCTATAGTTATCGTCAAAGTCGTCTTTGTCAAGTCCAGTGCGTGTCAGTTAAGTTCAGTCATGCTTTAGTAAAGTAGTGGCGACTTCACTAGTTAAAGCTTCGATGGAGTTTTGGAAGCAACACGAAAACTCATGTTTCACCACATTATATCATTTTCCCACACTCGCGCTTGTAATTCGGCACTTTATTAATAAAACACCACCATTTTTATGCATAAACACTCGACAAAACACTAGTTTTGGAAAAAAATACAACGGAGCGACACGACTCTTCCCGCGTTCCCGCCAAAACTCCGTAATATTTTGATATATAAAGTAAGAAGTTCCCGCGTATTGTTTTTTAATATGTTTAACCAATGCCGCGTCGGCAGGCGCGCTTTTTTTTATTACCGGCCAGGACTTTATCGAAGCGAATTGCGTTGAAACTTTTTTAATTAAATTGTGTTCCAAATTCAAGTCACTGTTATTAAATGCGCCGGAATGACCCATTTTGCTCGTACTTATTGAGGAATCTTTCGCCTCTTTTCGAATAGATTGGTAATAAACATAATTATGACTTCAAATTGGGAAACTTTAAAAATTTCATAATTAAAAGTATCACAGTGTGGCGAGTCTAATCCATACATTTATATTTCCTTTTCGGAATAACTGCGATCGAGCAACACTTTATAAAATTACAAAGGGATTTTTTTTTCTTTTGGTTTGGGCAAACGAAACTGAACATTAAACTAAACAGTTTGATACCACTTTGTTCATCATGCAAGCCGAGTGGCTTGCATGATGAACAGTTGAATTTGCTACCTGACTAGGTGTTCGAAACCTTGAAACTAAGGTTGTATCTACAATCTTTATGCCTACAAGACGCGAGTGAATCGGTTTCTTTTAAGAAAGCATACTCGTAAGCATAATCATTAACATAATAACATCTCATCAACAAATCGTTCGTTTGAACAGTGACATAGTAAAGAAGAAGCGCGACGAGCACCTCAAGATGGTGTGGCGAGTATCGCCGTCCCACAAGCGGCTGCAGGCTAGGATGGAGCACATGCGCCGCTTCCGCCGCCATCACGAACAACTGCGCACCGTCATGCTCAGGGTAAGGGAATTTTTTAATCGCAAAAAAAACAATTTTTTGATGCTATACAGACTAGGTTTTTGACCACAGCTTACCTGATAAAACGACGATGTGGTCGAAGATGGTTTAAATATCCTAGGTCACACAGCGCCATCTGGCCCGAAACTAAGCAGAGCTTGTGTGATGGAAGTAAGGTAACTGATAGAATATATGAATCCTATTAATAATGTTAATACGAAAGTTTGTGAGTATGTTACTTTTTCACGGAAAAACTACTAAACGGATTTAGATGAAATTTGATATGGAGGTAGTTGAGACTCTGGATTAACACATAGGCTACTTTTTATCCCGAAAACATTTAGCGGGTAACACCGCGGGCGCAGCTAGTTTATTTTTAATATTAACTTTTTTTTTAACGCTTGTATTGTACTTGTGGTATTAGGTGCTGCGTCCGCGCGCCACTGTGGCGACGGAGACGGGCGCGGGCGGCGAGCCGGCGCAACCTCACTCGCTTCCCATGGACGCCGCCGACGCTAACGCCATCGCTGAGGTATATTACATGTTATTTATCACGTTGTATTACTTCTTCTGTCCAATATTTCTAAGGCCTCAAATTTAATATTTCATCTTGTTATTTAGACACTTCAGAAAAGGTTCTCAATTCGTCATCACATTTTTGTATATTACTCGAAGACCCATTTGTTTTTTTTTTATTTTTTTTTTATTTTTTAGATTTTCCCGATAAAAACTTCATCGAAATCGCTTCTGTAGTTTAGATTTCTAACTAAAATGATCATCATCATCTTTTAACTAAACTGATCATCACCATCAGCCTATCGAATTTCACTGCTGGACATAGGCCATATAGGGCATATTTGTTATACAAGTAAACGAAATTGAGTATTTTGCTATCCTGTGACTTTTCAGTGGTGTTGGTCACTAGAATAGTTCCAATGAACTGCCTACCTTCCGGTTTCATCATCACCAGAACTCCGTAATAAAATAATGCATACCACAGCCGTGTTTGGGCTTAGTGCAATATTGTCAGATTTAAAAATGAAAAGATTTTTTAAATATTTAATTCCATTCATATCCTAATATATGAGAACGAGGGAAGAACAGTAGCTAGCAGTTGGCCAGTTTATAAAGAACAGGGCTGACTCGGATGTCCTAATATAATTATGTTTCTATTATAATGCAAAATAACGATTTAAATGTATAATTTCGGAATATAAAAAAATTTTTAGTGCATTTGTAATCTTACTTTTATTTTTATAATACCATTCTTATTTTTCGTCGAATCGATGATGCATTTTTTTATTTATTTAGATGGTTTTCTCCCAGTATTTTACTATTGATTATTTTGAGACCCTAATTCCTCATCATCATCATCATTTCAGCCGTAGGGCGTCCACTGCTGGACATAGGCCTCCCCCATTGACTTCCATAAAGACCGGTTGGAAGCGGCTCGCATCCAGCGCGTTCCTGCGGTCTTTACTAGGTCGTCTGTCCACCTTGTGGGTGGACGTCCTACGCCGCGCTTGCCGGTCCGTGGTCTCCACTGTAGAACTTTGCAGCCCCATCGGCCAAACCCTAATTAAATAGAGTGAAAATATGCGAACAAGAAAAAAAGCCACGGCTACAAGAACCTTTTGAAAATTCAAAATTCTGCCTTGTATAAAACATTCTCTATTTACTTGTAAAGTATGTTCTACACGTACTTTTTTGTCGATAAATGTGGTATTTATATACATTATTTGGCAGGTCAATCTAGCGTACGAGAATGTCAAAGAAGTTGATTGCTTGGACATTTCTCGTGAGGGATGTGACGCTTGGGAGGCAGCTGTGCGCCGATACGAAGATAGAATCGGTTAGTTACGTAATTACTTGTAAGGATTTTAGAACCATCACTGTTTAGATATCATTAGAAATTAAACATTGTCGAACTAAAAGTAGAACGAGAGTTTTGGCGGGAACGCGGGAAGAGTCGTGTCGCTCCGTTGTATTTTTTTCCAAAACTAGTGTTTTGTCGAGTGTTTATGCATAAAAATGGTGGTGTTTTATTCATAAAGTGCCGAATTACAAGCGCGAGTGTGGGAAAATGATATTATGTGGTGAAACATGAGTTTTCGTGTTGCTTCCAAAACTCCATCGAAGCTTTATAGTAAAGTTGCCACTACTTTACTAAAGCATGACTGGAATTAACTGACACGAAATACAGCAGAAATAACACTTAAGACAAGGCAGTATGGCTTTATAGCTTTAGCCTGCCCGAAGGGGCAAATTATTAAAAAAAAAAAAATATATAAAAAATTATCATTTATTCTCAGACATTGATGTTACTCAAAATTAAACCTAATTATTCCAGGAATAACTTTTCATTCCAAAATCAAAAATTCTCATTGTCATTCCAAAATCATAAATTCTTAGTATAGAATAGATGCGATTCTAAATTAAACCTTGTGCTGATGATGATAAAAATTTAATTTAATTGCCAGATCGCGTGGAAACTCGCATCACGGCCCATCTACGTGACCAGCTCGGGACAGCTAAGAACGCGAACGAAATGTTCCGCATTTTCTCCCGATTCAACGCGTTGTTCGTGCGACCTCACATCCGTGGAGCCATCCGCGAGTACCAGACACAGCTCATACAACGCGTCAAGGATGATATTGAAGCGCTGCATGAAAAGTTTAAGGTGACATCTACACTTTCCTAGATCTCGGGCAAAACAATACTTAAAGTTGGTGGTGCAATTTGGTAATTGTACAATGTAAGGTTTTGTTAAACTGAATGGCATCAAACCGCAATTTTTTTTTTCTTTCTAATGCTGTATCTATTTGTTGTTAGATACCTCATTGTTATTACAATCTAGCCTAGTTAAGACTAATAAGTAATTTTAATATAACTTAAATTGCTAAGTAGAGTATAATCGAAGAATACATTACTTGGTGGTAGATTTCCTTAGCAGGAGGTCGTCTAGGTAGGTACCACCGCAGTACCAGTTATTCTGCCGCTAAGCAGTAGTGTGTAGACATTACTGTGTTCCGGTTTGAAGGGTAAGCTAGCGAAATTACTGGCCTGTTGAGACTAACCATCGAAAGTCTCAAAGTAATGAGCGCCAAAGCAGCGATGCCCTGGACTTTGTTTTGTTACTCAAAGTTCTGTGTGTCGCTGCAATGGTCGTGGACAGGCGTTATCTCTTACCATCAGGAGAGCGTCTCGTTTGTCTCATTACTTCTTACATAAAAAAATAAAAAAAAAGAATGCGTCCATCGACACTTTTTTTACTGTCTCTATTAAAGGGAAGACACTTTGTCCATGTGTTCTATAGTATGTAGTACTCACTGCACTGACATTACTAACTTAATACACTAACTCAAAAGGTTTTGTCCTTTTTAGTCTTCTTACTATATCCGTGTTGTCGAGAAGCTGGATAGCCTCGACATCCACATGTTGGTGAAGTCTATTTTCATGAGCTTCAGCGTATTTTTTAATGATGGTTGCGACCATGTCCACTTTGAGGTCCCGATGGAGGTCGACGTTTCTTATGTACCAAGGTGCGTTCAATATGCCTCTGAGTACTTTGTAGTAAACCGTAAATGAGAAACGCATCAGGCGAGACGGTGGTTTATCGTAAACGTACAAATACAATGTTTTATGGATAACGCAAAATTTATAAGTCGCATTATAATAACTTAGTAATATAGTATCTAAGTTTACTCTAATCTTTTACTTGGTTGTAGATCTCCTTAGCAGGAGTTCGTTTAGGTAGGTACCGCCGCAGTAATATATATTCTGCCGCCAAGCAGTAGTGTAAACATTGTTGTGTTCCTGTTTCAACAATACTGCAGCTACCGAAATAAATAAATATCATAGGACATTACACACAGCGCCATCTGATCCCAAACTAAGCAGAGCTTGTGTGATGGAAGTCAGATAACTGATAGAATACATAAATACTTTTTTTTTGTAAATACATACTTATAATACATACAGTACACCCAGACACAGAACAAACATCGATGTTAGTCACACAAATGTTAGTCCTGAGTGGGAATCGAACCCACGCCCTTCAGCTCTCGAAGCAGACACACTACCAATGAACCAACAAGGCAGGAAATTACAGGGCACTTGAAACTAACCATTCAGTCTCAAAGTAATGAGTACCAAAGCAGCGTTTCCCTGGACTTTGTTTTGCTACTCAAAGTTTTGTGTATCGCTGCAATAGTCACAGATATCTGTTATCTCTTACCATTAGGAAAACGTCGCGTTCGTTTCATTACTTTTACATAAAAAAAAATATAAAATACTCATCAAAGTCATAAAGAGGAGGTCCCTAGAGTCAAGATCTTAGTTTTGTTTTGAAGCAAGCAAGTTGCATCCAAAACGGGTGCGAATACACGGTTGTAGACCGTGGGCTCCAGAATGTTACCGACCTCTCCACCTTTACGATACCAGCTATAAAGCAATAGTTAAAAAAAGGTTGTGCGCTTAGCATGAAGCAATAACAAGTGTTACCAATCAGTTTTGGTAACACTTGTTAATGGTTCTACATAAAGTTTTTTGTTTTGAGATATGTTTGATAGGCCATAAGTTATCATCTTGGCTTGAAAAAGTTAATCTAGAAAGTAAATTATTTTCAGGTGCAATATCCCCAGTCGAAGTGCAGTCGCTTATCCCTGGTACGCGATTTGCCTCCCGTGGCCGGTTCTATTATTTGGGCGAAACAAATCGATCACCAACTCACTGCTTATTTGAAGAGAGTAGAAGACGTGCTTGGTAAGTACAAAACGTAAAATTTGTGCACGTCATTAACTGTTGTCACAAATGTGTAGCAACTTCAAAGGTTTATACTCTTTGTGTATCAAATGAAATTAATAAAAACACGCATTTTTCTGTAATTTCTTATGTAATTAAAAATCGGTTTTAGTAACTGAAATATCTCGTCCTTATTTTTAGTGTAAATGTTGTTCATGGTGCTTAGTAATTATTTTATATCATAGGCAAGGGATGGGAAAACCATATTGAAGGCCAAAAGTTGAAGGCTGACGGTGACAGTTTCCGCTTGAAGTTGGATACTCAAGAAGTCTTTGAAGATTGGGCTCGCAAGGTACTATTTATTATTATTTTTAGTATACTTTTAACTTTTTTTTTTATAACAAAATGAAATCAAAATTAAAATAAACAATCAGTCAAAAAATATCCCGCCCCTGACTGAACCTGGTGCAAAGGAACCCATGAGGCTGGCCGCATTACCGCGCTGGATAGCAATAGCCAGCCTTTGCACCAAGTACGAGCCGGAACGAGGGTCACTACACTGGTCTCTGTATACTTTTATACCTGGGTATACATTTTAGTATAATATATGACTTATTGCAGTGTACTAAGGTTTGTTATCCTACAGGTGCAAGCACGTAACTTGGGTGTATCTGGACGCATCTTTGCGATTGAATCCGTGCGCGCTCGGTCCAGCAAAACCATTCTCAAATTGAAAGTGAACTTCCTGCCTGAAATCATTACACTTTACAAGGAAGTGCGCAATTTGAAAAATTTAGGATTCAGGTAATGTAAAATCGCAGATTTTTTAACTTAAATAGCATTGATTTTTGTTATAATCAATACTGTTAGGAGCTTTAAATATTTTTAACTTTATAGCTAGCCAGCCAAGTACTAGATTTTTTTATGCTCTCAAGTAAGGCTGCCGGAGCACACCGTTAGATGCTTGGCTGCAGATTTTCAAATTGAGCTAGGTAGCTAGCCAGCCGAGTAGTACAAGAAAGTACCCTACCAACACGCTATGGTTTCCGCACGATGTTTTCCTTCACCGGCAGCTCAAGCTCATCGTTAGATCCCACGCCCCTCGGTGTGCAAACCGACGACGCGCTTACCACTGAGCTATCATCGCTACAACGATATTTTCCTTTACCGGCAGCTCAAGCTCATTGTTGAAATTTGGTCCCACGTCCTTGTGGTTCGCGTTAAATACTTTCATTACTGCAATTGTTGAATTTCATTCTTGTTTTAGAGTGCCGCTAGCCATTGTGAACAAGGCGCACCAAGCGAACCAACTCTACCCCTTCGCCATCTCTCTCATTGAAAGTGTGCGCACTTACGAACGAACTCTGGAAAAGGTATGACAATGCTCATTCTGAATACATATTTTTTTAAATTTCACAGTGTTCTAGCACCGATAGACACAACACGATTGGCACATAAAACATTTTTGGACATGTATAACTTTTCTGACATAGCAGTGACTACCTAGGCTCTTAAAGAGTTATCTAATGTTTAAGTAATGAGTAACAAGCAAGTAGCATATAATATGATTAATAGAGAGCTTACTTATAATAGTCTATACAATTGATTGATTCAGGCGTTACTTTGCGGAAGTTAATTTTGAATGTTCAAGGTTTATATCTAGTTTATTTCCGCTTAACAGTCGTTCCAGTTCCAACAGTGATGAGGACTTAAATTAAACTAATTTTACACTGCTTATTAATTAAAAACCTAATCTTACTTAAAATCTAAAACTCATAAACTTAGAAATATACTTAATTTGACAAAAATTAAATTAACCAACCAACGACCAAGCGCTCGAAGCGTCAACACGTCCTGAGGATGCCTCGTGTAGAGGTGAAACACGTGTCGACAAAGTGGTTACTGCAGAGAGGAGGATTCTTGATTATTTTAATTAGATTTTTGTAATTTTAATTTAATTTTTGTCAAATTAAGTATATTTCTAAGTTTATGAGTTCTAGATTTTAAGTAAGAATAGGTTTTTAATTAATAAGCAGTGTAAAATTAGTTTAATTTAAGTCCTCATCACTGTTGGAACTGGAACGACTGTTAAGCGGAAATAAACTAGATATAGTCTATACAATAAAGTAGATTTTTTTTAAAGCATTAATTAACAGAACTAGTATTGTTGACTTTATCTCTTAAAATTTTACTTGAAAAGTAATAATGTTAGTATAGTTTTATCCATGTAGAGCCTACATACATGACACATGAGTCGCATAATAATCACTATGTTCAAGTCTTTATCACAAACTAGTCAGCGATTAAATGTATGTAAAGATTTTTGTTTGCTGCCCTGTATTCTTATTCGAAGTGGGGGCGATAGGTCCTGCACTGACGTCCCGCTTGGGGTGTATTGTGCATTTCCCCCTACCAGCCTCTACCCAAGCCAACACAGCTCCTTGAAGTATCGGAGCGAGGCTCTGGGCCGCTGACATAGTAGCTCCAGTGAGTTGGGTTGAATGTTCAATGGTGATGATATGAATGATAGCAGACAATTTTGTAAGATATTGGGTTTATTTACTTAGATTAGGACTTTGTTCAACAGCCTATGTAGTGATGGCTGTAGTAAAATTAATCATAAGTAGGTACTTATTTAGAATTTAATTTTTATTTCACTAAAGTGAAACATGTCCTCAAAGATATAACACGATTTTACTCAAATCACCAGTGACTCATTTACATGTTCGTGTGCGTCACTAACACATGTACGTTTTTATTTCTGCAGCTAAATAATAGGAATCATACGAAGGTAGTGAAATATAAGATGCATGCCTTTAATGAATTTTAAATTTTTATCCACCGTCTAATCACATGCAAACTTTGCTTTCAGATTTTGGTCTGTTAATTTGTTTATATTTTCAACTGTATAAATGCTTATTATATTTTGGTTATACCTAAATGCGATATTTAAACCATGCTTTATTGAGTTGTAAAAATTTCTTCCCCTCGTATTTGTACAATTTTTCAGTTTTGATTGGTGTTGCTTCTTTATATCATTTACGATGCCCGTTTGTCCGCAATACATAGATGATGTAATAAATAGGGTATAATATAGAGTGAAAAGTCACCAAGTGTATCAGTGCTTAATTGTTGATATCCAGAAAAAAAAATTCACAATGTCTTCGGTTTTTTCAGATCCGCGACAAAGCATCCATCATTCCCTTAGTGGCTGGGCTACGCCGCGATGTCTTGAATCAAGTGTCTGAGGGAATGGCTTTAGTGTGGGAATCCTACAAGCTTGACCCGTATGTGCAGAAGTTAAGCGAAGTCGTACTTCTGTTCCAAGAGAAGGTAAGTACATAAATATCCCTGGAAATATGCTAAATAATATCTGGAAAATTGAAACGATATAAAAAACATCGGAGTATTTTAGTATGAAAGGTTTTATTTTATAAGATTGTTTGGACAGTAAAGTATATTTGTAAATTGCATATTTAATGTTAAAAAATCGGTATTTTCGAGCATTTTAAAAATAGCATGTTACAATTGTATACTTATAATGATTTAGCTATTTCGTACAAAAAACGGTACAACTGTAAATCAGGCTATGTTATAGTGGTTTTTAAGTGTGGATCTAGATAGTGTTGCTCTCTGTACGTGTTCCGGGCTATTTTTGGGTTATAGTTATCTTGTAGATAGTGCTGGTTTGAGTGATTTTTCATTTCTACGTAATGGCGCCTTGTGGTTACTTCAAAATCTGTCATTGATAAATTTCACTGTCTAAGTCATAGGGTTCAAATCGCAACGCATTTTCCAGGTTGAAGACCTGCTTGCCGTGGAAGAACAAATCTCAGTGGACGCGCGCTCGCTGGAAACCTGCCCATACTCAGCGCAGAGTCTCGCGGACATCCTGAGTCGACTGCAACGAGCTATCGACGATCTCTCGCTTCGCCAGTACAGCAATCTGCATTTATGGGTGCAGCGGCTTGATGAGGAGGTCAGTATTGTATAGTTTTCAATATATTATTCTCTGCAGAAACTACTATATTTGATGACAACATACTTCTAATCGACACAATTATTTCTTTTTATTAGAAATAGACCTATTTTTGGTTACCTATTCGTCTTTTGAAAAGTGTTAGTGTTGAGGATAATGGGACACGTCAATCTAGAAAAAATCAATTCATTCTAATCCTAATATGATAAATACAAATGTGAGTTTGTTTGTTTGTTACGCTTTCACGCGTAAACTACTCAACAGATCCGGGTGAAATTTTGCGTGTATGTATTTTAGGCCCTAGAACAAGACATAGTATACTTTTTATCATCGATCACCACGCGGGTAAAACCGCGGGCGCAGCTAGTTATAAAATATACCAAGCGGGGAATTCATTTATGTAGAAGCTTACAGTAAGAAAGCTAAGTCTTAACCCTTTGCTTAGTTTTTAAAAATTTCTTTCAAAGTTTACACAGAGGCCATCATGAAATCAATTATTTTTTGATTTTTGTAGGTGGAGAAAAGCCTCGCAGCTCGTCTTCAGGCTGGTATTGAGGCTTGGACCATGGCTCTTCTCGGAAAGATCAGCGAAATGGACCTCTCCATGGACACTTACTCGCCTGCCGAGCCCACGCACAAGCCTGGCGGGGAGCCTCAGGTAACTAAACAACCATAAAACGGACCGAGAGAATCGATTCACAAACACCCTTCATACTAATCAAGAAAGAGTTTATATCTATCTACTAATATTTAATCAAACTATTGAAAGAATATATGGGAAAGGGCGGGATCCCCTTTTTGGTAAATTTTATACGAGTAATAAAAAAGTCAAACTATTATATAGAAAAAGTAGACCCTTGACCCAATAGAAGGGATGATTTGTTTTTCGCGAATTCAGAGTTGTGCCTTTAGTAAAAGTTATAAAGAGACATCACAAAGACAAACCCCCTTTGATGTTTGCATAATATTTGAATGGCCACTTAGACATAATGAATTCCTTATGAAACGAAAAGGCAAAGAAAGATACGAAAGAACTTATTAATGAAAAGATCTAAGTCCCATTGACTTAGACCAAATAGACACAATGAAACCCCTTTCAGCTCTACACCAGTTTTTTCCCTGTATGGATGTAATTCTTCAATTTGCTTACATTTAGTTTAAAATAGCAAAACGAAACATACTTCTCAGCAGTATTTGTTATAGGTATCATGTTGCCCGGTCAAAAATATTTTGTTACAGTAAATCTCATCAACTTCACATTTTTTTTCTATTCGTCATATTATCCTTATCGGTGTCACTTCCATAGATCGGTCGTGTGGTCCACGAAGTGCGCATCACAAACCAGCAGATGTATCTGTTCCCATCGCTAGAAGAGGCACGCTTCCAACTAATGCGGCAGATGTTCGCATGGCAGGCCATCGTCACCAGCCAGCACCGTCTGCAGAGCACCAGGTATGACAAACTTTGAATTTCTGTACCCATATAGGTTTTTTTTTTCTTTATTTATTTTATAACACACAGAATAGAATTTAACAATATTAATTTCAAAACGAATATACTTTACATTCCAAAACAATGTAATATGTCTAGGTGCATTATAATTACATTTTACATCATATAACTTTTTATCGTTTTCTCTACTACTATGCGAGCGAGACAATGTTTGTATTAGTGATTACTTTGAAATTGTAATACAGCTCCTATTCAATAAAAAATATGGGTAGAAATCTCTTTATACATTGTTATTTTTATACTCAGATACCAAGTAGGCGTGGCGCGAGCGCAGACTGCCACCTACCGCAACTTGTTGACAAAGTTGCCTGGCGGATCCTCTCCGGTTGAGAACGCATATGACGCCATCGAACAAAAGATATCGGAAGTACGCGAATACGTCGATGAGTGGCTACGGTAAGACACGAAAGATACATGAAAATTGTAAAACATGCTATTTTGAGTTTACGAGACTAATACAAAGTTTTTCTTTTCAGCTACCAAGCGTTGTGGGATCTTCAGCCCGAGAGTCTATATGGAAGACTCGGAGAGGATATAACCTTGTGGATCAAGTGCTTAAACGATATCAAGTAAGATATTCATTTGTTTTGACTAAAACACTGTTTATTTTTACTTACTTCTAGGCCTCATTTCGAAAGGTACTATTTTCTACAAATAGAAAGACAGGATGACGTAATCATCATAAAACTGGTAAAGTAAGTTTCTAGTAGTTCCTTTTGCTAAAAAGTGGAAGATATTTCAGTAAGTCTGCTCCAGACAGACGCACTTCCCAGTAGAAGTCAAATCCGGCAGCGGGCGTGAATACTGCCATATTTTGCAGCATTATAGAGTAGGTTTTAATGTACCTGACATGAGCATGATTGATACGATAAATCGATCCTCGACTTATCCCAAATACTGGAACACTAATGGAAGATGATAATATTTTTTTTATGGAGCACGTAAAACTTATTTTCCTGATAATTGCATTGATGGGGAATTTTCTGTATCTAGGAAGTCTCGCACGACATTCGATACGTCTGACACTCGCCGCGAATACGGGCCCGTAGTGATCGACTTCGCCCGCGTGCAGAGCAAGGTTGCCCTGAAGTACGACGCGTGGCATAAAGAGGTGCTCGGCAAGTTCGGCGCTCTGCTCGGCGGGGAAATGGTGCAGTTCCACGGCAGACTGGCCAAGTCGCGGTCGCAGCTCGAACACCAAACCATCGGTGAGCATAAACTTAGAAGTTTCAGATGGGTCTGAAAATTTGATATATAAAAGACAGTGTATCGGCGTGATTGATTGACACACTTACATCAGTTGTAAATCTTACTATACTGGCGCGCTTGTAGTAGTAACAATGAAACCGATTGTCAATGATATTGTTTACAGGACATTTACCGTGTTTTTGTTGAAAAACGTACTCCCTAGCTCAAGCATGGCGAACCATTATGGACCAATGTGTCATTTTTTTTAAAGAAATGTTTATTGAGGTCGTAGACGTGCCGTCGCATAATTTTGACTTAGTAATTAAGCCGGTATCGAGTGGATTTGGAACTGTTTGTTTCGTTGTATTTTCGTTATTACTAAAACATCATTTATGAGGTTAATGTTTAAGATATTTAAGGATCCAATCTATATGTGATCTAATTTAGAAACACGATTACTTTTAGTTTCCTCGATAGAAAAAAAATCCAAAGTAACCCCAAACAATCTATAGAAAACCTCGATACGGCGTAAATACTGCACGGAAAGTCATCAGGCTTTGTATAACAATAAAATTACATTTTCTCTAAATAGTTATCATATAAAAATTACCAAAATATGATTTTGCTTGAACAAACGAAGGAAATACCTAAATTTTTGCGCGTTTCGTCCATTCTAAGCAGAGCTACCACGCTGTTCCCCTATCCGCTTTAGTACCGCTTCGACTGTCGGACGGGGAGGTTGTGTCGCTGTTGAGGTTGCTTTTACGTACGATCACAAAGTAAACGAACCGGATCAACAAATTTGCCACTTGTAGACATAGACAGGTGGCCGAGTGGTATCGGTACCCGATTCTAATCCGCAATCACGGGATCGAAACCAACCAACACTCGAAGATTATTTTTGCACACAAATTTTGTTGTATTTTATTTTGTTTTTTTAACAGACTCGATTTTATAAATTATAATAAAATTAAATAATATATAATTATCATAGGACATTACACACAGCGCCATCTGACCCCTAACTAAGCAAAGCTTGTACTATGGAAGTCAGATAACTGATAGGTAATACTTCAATACTTTTTTTGTAAATACATACAGTACATCCAGATACAGAACAAACATTTGTTTATGCTTGTCCTGGGTGGGAATCGAACCCACGCCTTGGAGCAGACATACAGGGCTGTCAATTTTAAAAGGAGGAGGTTTTCAATTCGACAATTTTTTTTTGTAATGGTTTGTTATGCTAGGTCTGCTATACTGTAAGTGTGTTCCGCGGAACCCTAGGGTTCCGCGATACCTCTGTAGGGGTTCCGCAAGAATTTAGAAAAAAAAATCAAAACACCTGTCTCTGGTCGAACGTTTTGACTCCGCGGCCGCGCATAGGTTTATTTATTTGTATAAACATGTGTTACAATAGCTGGTACAATATCTCATAAGTTTGGTATTTTTTTTTTTTTTAATGGTTGACAGGCTAGTTGTTTGACCACAGCTCACCTGATGTCAAGTGAAGGTGTGGCCAAAGATGGTAAATCACACCTAGCCTGGAATGGAACTGGCTCTCAAGTGAGGCTGCCGGAACACACCGTTAGATGCTTGGCGGCAGATTTTCAACTTGAGGGTGGTAGCTAGCCAGCCGAGTACTAAAGTACCCTACCACCATGCTATGGTTTCCTCACGATGTTTTTCCTTCACCGGCAGCTCAAGCTCATTGTTGGGGTTTGAACCCACGCCCTTCGTCATGCGAACCTACCGTGCTAACCACTGAGCTATCATCGCTACAAATCAACATGTATACTTGTATACTTGTGAGCGCGCTGTCCCTTTGATAAAAGCCGCCTCTGAATTAGACGCTATAGTTGTCAACAAGCGACTTTCGACTCTAACTTTAAAAAATAAAGTCGAGATTGTTTACAACGCAATTTTTAAATTTCTCATTTTATTTTTGCTTTTTGTTTATCAAATCCCATTAGTTACTTTTTTTTAATATCTTCTATTATTGTACTTGCCATATGGTAAAGTAAGTAATAATTAGTAACTGTTACATTGTACTTTTATTATGCTTATTAATAAAGATTCTTTATTAAAGAACACACTTTTAAAAAGTATTGTTTTATTATAGGGTTCCATCAAGTATTTTGCTTCCCAAAAGGGTTCCGACACCAAAAAAGTTTGAGAACCACTGTGCTAGGCTATGTTTGACCACAGCTCACCTGATGTTAAGAGAAGGCGTGGTCGAAGATGGTAAAGCACACCTAGCCTGGAATGGAACTGGCTCTCAAGTGAGGCTGCCAGAACTCATGGTTAGATGCTTGGGGACATAATATTTTCAACTCTCGTGTGGTAGCTAGCCAGCCGAGTACTAGAGAGTACGCTACCACCACGCTATGGTTTCCTCACGATGTTTTCCTTCACCGGCAGCTCGAGCTCATTGTTAGGTTTGAACCCACGCCCTTCGGCATGCGAACCGACCGCGTCAACCACTGAGCTATCATCGCTACAAAAATGTATATGTATGTTAAATAAATATAAATAAATAAATATCGTAGGACATTACACACAGCGCCATCTGGCCCCAAACTAAGCAGAGCTTGTGTGATGGAAGTCAGATTACTGATAGAATACATAAATACTTTTTTTTGTAAATACATACTTATAATACATACAGAACAGCTAGACACAGAACAAACATTTGTTTATTCACAAAATGTTTGCCCTGAATGGAAATCGAACCCACGCCTTACAGCTCTCAAGGCAGATATACTACCAATGAGCCAACGGGGCTGTCTGTTACGCGATAATTCCGCTAATTATGAATCGATTTTGATAATTTTTTTTTTGCTTGATAGATCCATACTTCTGAGGTGGTCTCATATAAACTTTACCGAAATCGGTCGAGCAATTTTTAAAAATCAACATAAATATAAAAATTGTATACGTCGATGACATTTTCGTTTACTCCGAAACCTCGCTGTTTCATTAGAGCATAAATAAATAAAATAAATGAAAAAGCAAATCCAATATGGCCGCCATCAAAATAGATGCTTACATATTTTTTCACAACTCCTATAATATGGGTATCAAATAAAAGGGCTTGACAAGTAGAATAGAGTAAACTTTAAAAAAAGCAAATCCAATATGGCCGCTAACAAAATGGCGGATTACATATTTTTTCACAATACCATCAATATGGGTATCAAATGGAAGAGCTTGACTAGTAGAATACATTATAATAAAAAAAGCAAATCCAATATGGCCGCCATCAAACTAGAGGATTACATATTTTTCCACCACTCCTATAATATGGGTATCAAATAAAAGGGCTTGACTAGTAGAATAGAGTAAACTTTAAAAAAAGCAAATCCAATATGGCCGCTAACAAAATGGCGGATTGCATATTTTTTCACAATGCCATCAATATGGGTATCAAATGAAAGGGCTTGATTAGTAGAATAGATTATAATAAAAAAAAGCAAATCCAATATGGCCGCCAACAAAATGGCAGATTACATATTTTTTCACTACAACCTCAATATAGGTATCAAAATGAAATGAATGGGATTGACTAGTAGAATGGAGAATACTTTAAAGTTGATCCAATATGGCCGCCAACAAAAATTAAAACACACATCTATGTTTTTCACAAAAAAATTCGGGAATTGAACCCATGCCATAAAGCTATATTCTACTAAAAAAGAAATATTTATTATTATTTTATTTTAATTTAGTATTTTTTAAATGACTTCTCCAAAATGGATATGCGAGTAAAGCCATGGGTAAAGTAATAAACTATTTTTTTTTAATAATTATGCACGTCATTATTTTGAATCAATCAATTATGAACATACTAAAGTATACATAAACACCCAAACAAAACAAACATCTATGTTCTTCTCATTAAAATTTGCCCTCGGTGGGAATCGAACCCATGCCATACAACTCATGACGCAAACGTGCTGACTGGGTAGTCAAAATAATAATACTTTTTCGTCGTTTATTATTCGTCAGTGGAAAGGAAAAAAGTGAGGTGTATCGTAGGAGTTGCTTACGGTATGTCATATTCTTAGGTTCCATAGTGTTATAATAAATTAATTATTTTCAATAGATAAAATAGGGAATTAAAAATGTTCAGTTACATAAAAAGAAATACACAAATTTACAAACAAAAAACCTACTCCATGACCCTTAGGCCAACTAAACGCACTGCTTCAATGAAACAGCGAGGTTTTTTAATACTTGTGTTGATTTTTTTTTACTTGCTCGACCGATTTCGATAAAAAATATATGGGACCATCTCTGAAGTATGGATCAACCAAGCAAAAAAAAGAATCATCAAAATCGATTCATAATTGGCGGAATTAGCAGGAGGTCGTCTAGGTAGGTACAGACCACCGCAGTACTAGATATTCTGCCGCCAAGCAGTAGTGTGTAAACATTACTGTGTTCCGGTTTGAAGGGTATTGCAGCTAGCGCAATTACTGGGCTGTTGAGACTAACCATCTAGTCTCAAAGTAATGAGTGCCAGAGCAGCGATGCCCTGGACTTTGTTTTGTTACTCAATGTTCTGGGTATCGCTACAATGGTCATGGACAAGCGTTATCTCTTATCATCAGGAGAGTGACTCGATCGATTTATTACTTTTACATAAAAAAAAATTGTCGAATTGAGAACCTCCTCCATTTAAAATCGAGTCGGTTAAAAAAAATAAGATAGATAGATATAACTCTTTATTGTGGACATCATAAATAGAAAAGAGTACAGAGAATAAAGAACCTTATGAACTAGTGCCACAAGTGGCGGCCTTATCGCTAACAGCGATCTCTTCCAAGCAACCAAGAAAAGAAAAAATACAATAGAGAACATAAAAAACAGACGGGAGATGTAACACTAATAAGAAAAAAATAAAATAAAAATAAAACGTATTATAAAAATAATAAGTATACAAAAATAATCGTATTATAATGTATTTAAAAAAAACGAAATATTTATGTATTATATTTATTTAAAATACCTATCAACAAAATTTGTGTGCAAAAATAATATTCCGTATTAATATGGTGTTGATTTCGATCCCGTGACTATGTGGCCGTACTCATACAGCTTGTTACCACTCGGCCACCAGTCTACTAATATAAGCGGCAAAATAGTTGATCCAGTTCGTCTACTTAGCCGTTTAAGTATTTAGCTCAAACCGATTTTCATTTCGCCGCCGTATGTGTATCGACAATGCCTGTAGCGCGTGGCGCCGACGGCGGCGCGCGGTACTAGCTGTTCGCTCGTGTACCTTGCGCACTCACACACGGAGCGCACAGAATACCTAAAATCGACTAGAGAAATGCACTCGATAGGCCCTTAATAGGAAATGATATTTACTATCAATTCACAAATGATTATTTATTACCATAAAAACATTTTGCATTGTGGTACCCACCATTCATGCCAATTTTGTGTCGCGTGCATTTGTATGCCATCCTTGCCCTAGCGGAAGCTGGAGCTTGAGCTCGTTGCGCAACATAATCACGGTAAATAGTGATCATACCACTGCGGTAAACAAAGATTATAGTTTTAAAAAACAGTGAATCACGAATGTGCTGACGACCTCAACATAAATTTTATCATAATTATTATAATTGTATATTATTTACATCTATCGGTTAACTAATTTTATCTGTTACTTATTCTACGTTTTAATGAATAATGTTTTCCAACAGAGGCGGCATCTACCAGCGATGCTGTATCTCTCATTACTTACGTGCAACAACTGAAGAGAGAAGTCTTAGCTTGGGAAAAGCAAGTTGACATCTATCGGGAAGCTCAACGCATTCTCGAGAGACAGCGGTATGTTACTTTGCACTTTATGTACTTACACTCCTCACAATATTTGCATCTGTGTTTTTAACAATAACTTTGTCTTCTACGATAAAAGGTGAATTATATGGATCAACTGTTTTGTTATGTGACAGGTTCCAATTCCCAGCTCAATGGCTGCATGTTGACAACATCGAAGGCGAATGGAGTGCATTCAACGAAATTATGCGCAGGAAAGACTCTTCTATCCAAACACAAGTATGTTTGTAAATATTTATTCCATAAGTCCTTTTCACGTGAACATAAACCGAACTTTTACATTACAAATTTTGTTGTTTTGTATTTTAGGTAGCCTCATTGCAACAGAAGATCGTAGCAGAAGACAAGGCAGTGGAATCTCGCACGCTCGAGTTTCTAACAGAATGGGAACGTAGCAAGCCGACCGACGGCTCGACTCGGCCCGAAGATGCACTTTCCAAACTGCAAGCTATGGAAACTCGATACACACGCCTCAAGGAAGAAAGAGACAATGTGGCCAAGGCTAAGGAGGCATTGGAATTGCACGATACAGGCAGCTCTGTGAACAATGAACGCATGACGGTTGCATTAGAAGAACTTCAAGATCTACGCGGGGTATGGGCATCGCTTAGCAAAATCTGGACTCAGATTGATGATATCCGTGAAAAGCCTTGGCTTTCTGTGCAGCCTAGAAAGCTCAGGCAGCAACTTGAAGCAATGCTAAACGAGCTGAAAGAGCTACCTGCTCGTCTACGTATGTATGACAGCTACGAATACGTACGCAAACTGCTTCAGTCTTATACTAAGGTGAATATGCTGATCGTCGAACTGAAATCGGATGCATTGAAAGAACGTCATTGGCGTCAATTGTGCCGTGCACTTAAAGTTGACTGGTCACTATCCGAACTCACTTTAGGACAAGTCTGGGATGCAGATTTACTGCGCAATGAACACACTGTCAAAGATGTCGTTTTAGTCGCTCAAGGTGAGATGGCACTCGAAGAATTCTTGAAGCAGGTCCGTGAATCGTGGCAGAGCTATGAACTAGATTTGATCAACTACCAGAACAAGTGCAAGATTATTCGTGGTTGGGACGATCTCTTCAACAAGGTCAAAGAGCATATCAACAGCGTAGCTGCTATGAAACTCTCGCCCTACTACAAAGTATTCGAGGAAGAAGCCCTGACATGGGAAGAGAAATTAAATCGTATCAACGCTCTGTTTGACGTATGGATCGATGTACAACGTCGCTGGGTGTACCTCGAGGGAATATTCAGTGGATCAGCTGATATAAAAACCTTGTTGCCGGTTGAGACTAGTCGCTTCCAAAGCATTAGTTCCGAATTCTTGGGACTGATGAAGAAGGTGAGCAAATCTCCGATGGTCATGGATGTGCTTAACATTCAAGGCGTACAGCGGTCTTTAGAGAGGCTTGCCGATCTTCTCGGCAAGATACAAAAAGCTCTGGGAGAGTATCTCGAAAGGGAGAGGAGCAGCTTCCCACGCTTCTACTTCGTAGGTGACGAAGACTTGTTGGAAATCATCGGTAACAGCAAAAACATAGCTCGCCTCCAGAAGCACTTCAAGAAAATGTTTGCCGGCGTCGCTGCGATCATACTCAATGAAGAAAACAACGTTATCAACGGTATCGCTTCTCGTGAAGGGGAAGAGGTTTACTTCACATCGCCAGTTTCCACTGTAGAAAATCCGAAAATCAACTCTTGGCTGTCGATGGTGGAGCGCGAAATGCGCGTCACTCTCGCCTGCCGTCTTAAAGACGCGGTCGGCGACGTCAAACAGTTCAAGGACGGCAATGTAGACCCGCAGAAATTTATCGATTGGTGTGATAAGTATCAGGCTCAGATTGTAGTACTGGCAGCACAGATTCTATGGTCTGAGGACGTAGATGCTGCACTTACAAGCGGTGGAGGTGATGGTTTGAAACGCGTGCTGGCTCACGTCGAAAACATGCTTAATATCCTGGCTGATTCTGTACTTCAGGAACAGCCGCCGCTCCGAAGGAGAAAACTCGAGCATTTGATAAATGAGTTCGTGCATAAGCGAACGGTGACTCGGCGTCTGATCGCCTCCGAAGTAAACAGCGCTCGCTCCTTCGAGTGGCTCTGTGAAATGCGCTTCTACTTCGACCCCAGGAACAATGACGTTCTTCAACAACTCACTATCCACATGGCTAACGCGAAATTCTTGTATGGATTCGAGTACCTAGGTGTTCAAGATCGCCTAGTGCAGACTCCTTTAACTGATCGTTGCTATCTCACAATGACTCAGGCTTTGGAAGCGCGCCTCGGTGGATCACCATTCGGTCCGGCTGGTACGGGTAAAACCGAATCCGTCAAAGCTCTCGGCAATCAACTCGGCCGCTTTGTACTCGTATTTAACTGCGACGAAACGTTCGATTTCCAAGCGATGGGACGAATCTTCGTCGGTCTGTGCCAGGTCGGAGCGTGGGGATGTTTCGACGAATTCAATCGTCTCGAAGAAAGAATGTTATCAGCTGTGTCGCAGCAAGTTCAGACTATCCAAGAAGCACTCAAGAGTCATCAGGAAGGCGATAATACTGCTAAGTCCATTACCGTTGAGCTAGTCGGTAAACAAGTTCGAGTGAGCCAAGATATGGCAATTTTCATCACTATGAACCCTGGATACGCGGGTCGTTCCAACTTGCCCGATAATTTGAAGAAGCTGTTTAGATCTCTGGCCATGACGACGCCAGACAGACAGCTTATTGCTGAGGTGATGCTGTTCAGTCAAGGATTCCGAACAGCTGAAAAACTAGCATGCAAAATTGTTCCGTTCTTCAAGTGAGTACTAACTTTATGAAATCATGATTATATTTAAATCTTAACATTTTATTACATATCCCATATTGTCAACAGGCTGTGCGATGAGCAGCTTTCCAATCAATCACACTACGACTTTGGTCTCCGAGCTCTCAAATCTGTACTCGTATCGGCCGGTAACGTGAAGCGTGATCGAATTCAAAAAATCAAGGTTTGTTGAAACATTATGACTATGCTTTAAATTTGTATCAACGCATATTTATTTTATTATACATTGTTATTTATATTTTATCTCAATGTATATTTTATCTCACACACACACACACCACACATACACACACACAAACATACATGCTCAGTTTGTATCACTTGTTTGTTTATATATGTTTTGCTCAAATATTAATTATTTAATATAGGTGGGAATCACTGAATCTCACGACACGGGACTCCCTAGTGCGAGATTCAGGGTCCATAGCAAGAAGTTAGGAAATAAGTTTTATTAAGTTTACTATCATAGTGTTTTAAGTTATAACTTCACTGTATATATTTTGCTCAAAATAAATTATTATTCATTATTCATTATTCATCTGGCAAAGTATGTAAAAATTTGGGTAATAAAAAAAAATTCGCTAGACATTACACACAGTGCCATCTGACCTCAAACTAAGCAAAGCTTGTACTATGGAAGTCAGATTTTTTTAAATAATAAAAAAAAATATTATATTAATAACAATATACTTGTTTTTATTCTAAAGTTCAATGCCAACTATTTGTAGACTTCTAGCAGTTAACTTAACTGATAGAATACCTAAATACTTTTTTTTTGTAAATACATACCAACAACACAAGACGAACTAAAAAAATGTATTACACTATCTACATATTGCATACATGTTTGTTTATAGGAGAATTTGATAGACCGCGGTACGGAAGTCCCAGACGAGGCATCCATAGCAGAATCCCTGCCCGAGCAAGATATTCTGATACAGTCGGTGTGTGAGACAATGGTGCCTAAACTGGTGGCTGAAGACATACCTCTCCTGTTCTCGTTGCTAAACGATGTGTTCCCTAACGTCGGCTATACTAGAGCTGAAATGACAGGTAAGATTTTACAGAGGCTTTTTTTTCTTCAGTTTTGGCGTCGCATTTTGAGCATTTGCCAGTGTCAAGTGTTTAATATTTTCAAGATTCAAAAGTTAAATAAGTTGCCTCGAAGCTATAGTTATAGCCAAAGTAAAGTCTTGGTCAAGGACAGTCCGTGTCAGTCAAGTCCAGTCTTGCTTTAGTAAAGTAATGGTGACTCTACTATAAAGTTTCGATGTATTTTTGGAAGCAACACAAAAAGTCATGTTTCACCACATAATATCATTTTCCCACACTCGCGCTTGTAGTTCGACACTTTATGAATAAAACACCAACATTTTTATGGGTAAACAGTCAAAAAAAAGGAAAAAAATACAGCGGGGTGACACGACTCTTTCCGCGTTCCCGCCAAAAAACTTACTGAGACTTTATAGCTAAGAAAATCGAACCTATAAATGTAGGTTGGACGTTACCATCGTAACCAACTAATTATGCGTACGTCAACTTGACGTTTTATACGTCACGTGAACTGATATACATATATATTCGTAAGTACCCCTATCTTATAGACTATCATAAAATACCGTGGAAAAAATTATGAAAATGGTGACAACTCACACGCCCTGTTTATCAGGCGTATACGACAAATATACACTTGTTCTTCTTCTTTAAAATGTAAAATACTAATTTTTCAATAGTATCCAGCAAGTCGTTAAAAAAATTATATAGAAAAATTATAAAGTCGTTAAATATTTTTTTAACCTGTATAGGCCTGAAGAACGAAATCCGCGCTGTTTGCGCCGAAGAATTCCTTGTTTGCGGCGAAGGCGACGAGCAAGGGTCTACTTGGATGGAAAAGGTATGTCTACAAATATATTACACAGTGGCTAGAGTTCTGTTTTAATTTGCGGGAGGACATTAATCTGGTTGAAAATGTAATAACCGCTAGTGATATATCGTACACAAACAAACACATCAATCTGTGACGTCAACCGTCATTAACACAGGCAAATCATCTTGCACTACATTTAACACAGTAGGCAATTCCCATCGGATAACAACGATTATTTATTAACAGTGAGATCCTTTGGGAAGAGCTCCAATTAAAACATTCATAAACAATGAAAACTAAACATATTTATATTGTAATCATCTAATGACTTTAATTTATAGGTGAAGGTATAAATACGATATTGGTGTTATGTGTGGAATCATTTTAATTTACTGAATTTTAAAATTTATTTATGTACTGAAATATTAAATTATAATACCCATGACAACGTGTAAAGTTTATTATATGATTTTATTTAATATATATTTTATTCTTTGAGAATGCATTTTCTTGTAACTTTAAAGGACTGGACTTTGTTTCGTCACTCAAAGTTCTGTGTATCGCTGCAATGGTCATGGACAGGCGTTATTTCTTACCAGATTCTATCAGGAGAGCGTCTAGTTCGTAGCATTACTTTTTACATTAAAAAAAAAAAACAAAAAAAAAGTTTACATTGCACATAACATGCCATAAACAAAATGCAACTTGAAGAAAAGGCATTCTCAATCGTTAATATCAATGCAATATTATCCATATTCCAATCACTCGTGATAAGTCGATAATATATACTCAACTAACCCCTGGCCTAGCATGCGGTTCGTGACAAAATCTCCATTATTTTTGTCGTGCGTAAACTACGTATCTGTAAACGCGTTTGGTTTACGCACGACATATAGAGACAAATTTATCGCGACGCGCATGCAATGGCAAATGGCTTATAAATAAGCATGTCGACTTACTTCGAACTATACGTGAGTGTGATGCGTTCCATGCTAACCCGCTAACGGCACGTAGAGACGCAGCCCGGCGTCGCGCGCCCAACACAGCACGTGGATCGAGAAGGTCAGTCGCGACCGGTTTGGGATCGTTATCTGCGTTATATGTGTTCGCCGCTCCTTACGTTTGTGCCTTTCAACGACTTCTCATTCTGTAGATTTTGCATCTCTATGTACAAAAGTATACCTAAGCTAAACTGCATACAAATAGAATAGACTAGCGTAGAATTTTGCGAAAATAGCGTAAAGTACTTAAAAGAAAAAATATCGTCATTATCGATCGTAAATGCGGATTACGTTGTTCACGTACATATTTTTTTGCATATTTTGCATTTTCTATACGAGATCTGAATGCTGTTTTTTCTTCAATTATTCGTAGTCTAGGATTTGTACCCATAATGTATAGGCTTCTAATTCCACTGATATGTTAAATAAATGGTTTGCATTGTCTTCGGAGTGGGAAGTCGTTGGTTTCCTTCATCAGCACATAACATTGATCATTTTAAAACATAATCTTCCCCCATGGCTATATTTCGACTTCCGATGCACAACTTCACTCACGCTTTGGTCGGTAACCGTACAGTTTCTTTTTTTAATAAGTAATCACTTGGAAAACTGAAAAATGTACTTTGCAGATACCTGTTCTCTTCCAGTGTTGACAAACTATCGTTGTGAGCTTCATAATTTTGTATTTGTCGTTTACCCGCTGAATGCTTGTCTTATTGATTTTCACGTTCGTTGCATCGATTACTGTTCGATCATTTGAAGTTTTTAGGCTGATATTCAGAGACGATTCGGTTTTACCGTGATCTATGTAAATGTAGCTCAAAATTTTGAGAATACTAACTTTTTGCGTATTCAAAATTTGTTACTACCACGATAATTACGTACTTACGTCATAGAGTTCTTTACTGTAGGTTTTGTTTCATTATTTAGCTACAACACTAAAGGGAAAAGGCCAAAACAAAATTATTTTGCGTTTAAAATAAATATAAAAAAATGTATGCTTTACATCCAAAACTGGTGAATAATATTCTCTACACTATTCTAAGAAAAAAATATCAAAGTGAACATAAATAAAAGTAACAATGTGTTGATCTTAACTAATCAACAGAAGCTGCAATCTACGTATAATCTTCTAGCATTTTTTTGTGTTAGTAGAGATACTGACTTTTAATTCCATTCAAAAATAATTCATCTAAAATCAGTCAGCATGTTGGACATATGAACAAAGCAACGACAACGGTGTAATATTTTTTTATTTAAAACTATCGACGTACGTTGATATTAGCATGAAATTGTCACTAACTTTTAAGAGAATGTTTGGTTTATACTGACAAAATATTTTTTTATATAATCAAAAACTTAGAATACTAATGAAAAGTAGCATATATGAAACAGTTCGTAAAGTGTAATATTTTGTGAGGTTCATGTTGCATGATTAGTATCGCATGTTGAAATAGCGATTTGGTTTGTAATGTATACAAAATATTGGCCAATAAACTGATCTCGGTCTTATATTTTAGGCCACCAAAATTAAAAAACTAAAAAAGTCCCAGAAAGTAAGAAGACCCAAAAAACTCAAAACAGTTATGAATCGAGGAAAAAGCACTAGAGCGGGACCGCTAGTAGTAGATAATGTAAAACAAGTTAATGAATCAGTTACAACACCAACAGTTCGAACATCACCAAATATCCTTAATCCATGTCCTTTGAATGTTGTGGAAAATAATGTTGGTACGTGTTTGATATAAATTAGCAATTTAAAACTATTCGGTAGGTACTAATGTACATTTTATTTTATATGCTACGTTAATTATTTCTATATTTTAGATACTCGTGGAACCCAAAATTATTCTGATAACAAAAATGAATATTTTGAGAATTTCAATACATCTACCTCTAGTGCAAATTTACTATCTGTAGAATCCAGGAACTCTCTTAGTGTCCCAATAGAAATCCTAGAGGCTAATACTACTGGCATATCAATGTATGAAGGATCCCGAGAAATATCAACATATGAAAGATCCTGCACTCCTATTGCTCCTGAACATTCACTAGATAAACTACAGAAAAAAATTGTCGAAAACGACCTAAAATATAGAGAGCAAAAGTTTGAACTCGAAATGATTCACATAAGAAAAACACAAGACATACAAGAAAAAATATTGCTTATTGAATTGCAGCACAAAAAACGATTATTAGAAATGGCTGAGGAAGAACATACAAAAAAACTGTTAAAAATTTGATTTCTTATTTTATATTTAGTTCAATTTGTTGTAATTTTCAATGCTCTACATGTAATTTTAATTAGTTATTATTAATAGTAAGAATAATTGGAATTAAATAGCTTACCACTTATTTATTTTTTAGAAAACACTAATAAAATTTAACTAATGCACTACTTTATTTCAGTACAGTATCAGTGAAGAGGCAAAAATGGCTAGTTAGGAAGTGCCGTCTCTTAAAACGCAGTGTTTATATACTCTTTGTTTTAACCGTATCAAACCTTTTTTGTAACTAAAGAAAACTGTATTTGGTCCTGCCAATCCAGTAGTTAACCTTACAAGTCTCGAGTCCCCAATTTGATAATAGTGATCTGCCCTATAGCCCTATCTTGTCCTTTGTCATGTCAATCGCACTAGTATATAATCTACCCTGAGCGAAATTTGATTCTAGTTGATAATATTTTCACGTAAGTATCTATGGTTAAGTTTGTACAGGAACATGTCTCTGAATCTCAGCCTTTATAACCGATTTATAATGACAAGCACAGTGCCTCGTATTCGTTGGTAGTTTTTCTTCTTAGCGCTAATTTTGGCTACTTAGTCACCGTTTTGCTAATCATGTTATAAATACAGGTTCTCCAGCTGTACCAGATATGCAAATTGAATCATGGCCTGATGATGGTCGGGCCTTCTGGCAGCGGCAAATCGACTGCCTGGAGAGTGTTACTCAAGGCTTTGGAAAGGTGAGTCTCATCTTAACGTTTTAAGTAATTTATGTATGTTAATATGCATAATAATATACTGGATAATAAAATAAGGTATACCTCCAAAAAACTTTGTCTGCAGGCCCCATAGCTGCCAATTTTTTTTTTTATTTAATTCCGTTTAGACACGTTTTCTGCTTTAAAACCTCTATCTCTTTCAACGGTCTCTATCATAGCGTTAAAGTTTGTTTTTAACAATTAATTTGGTGATGTTATTTTTACCATCACTTGAGAGGAAAAAATAATCATTTTATTTTACAGGTACGAGGGCGTTGAAGGCGTGGCGCATGTGATCGACCCGAAGGCGATGTCAAAAGAAACCCTGTATGGTGTTCTCGACCCCAACACTCGCGAATGGACCGATGGTCTCTTCACTCACATTCTCAGGTACGTTATAAATAGACGAGCAATGCACTATAGAGAGTCTGTTAGGTATCAGTACAATTATGAAAAGTCGTCACAAATATTTATGTGAGCTAAGCATGACTGTATTAATTCCTATTAGTGGTAGAGTAAAATAATATTACGTTTATCACCTACCCAAGGCTTTATAACAATGACAAATTACAATATCTTTACAGGAAAATAATCGACAATGTTCGCGGTGAGATCAACAAACGTCAGTGGATCATATTCGACGGCGATGTCGATCCCGAGTGGGTCGAGAACTTGAACTCCGTGCTTGATGACAACAAGCTCCTTACGCTACCTAACGGCGAGCGACTTTCCCTGCCACCTAACGTGCGAGTCATGTTTGAGGTGCGTACAACTTTAAGTTTTAGTGCATTTGATATAAAGTCACTCTTTGAAAATGTTCAGTCATGACATTTGTTTTCATAGGTGCAAGATCTGAAATACGCGACGCTGGCTACCGTATCGCGTTGCGGTATGGTCTGGTTCTCACAAGACGTGCTCACTACAGAGATGATCTTCGAAAACTACCTTATGAGGTAACTAACATACCATGTAACATCATAACAACAACTGCCATGTTTCGTCATCAAATTGTTTCTGACCCTTCCAAAATATTCATATTGTGTCTTTTTGTATAGGTTGAGAAACATACCATTAGAAGATGGAGAGGAAGATTCATTCAGCATTGTAATGGCCGCTCCTACAGCAGGCGGTGACCAAAATGCTACTGAGAACATTCTTTCACCGGCATTGCAGGTAACTTCACAATGAAACTAAATAACCAGCCCTGGGTGTATAAACCTTTAAGACATGAAATCCTTCCGGGAGAAATTCTCTAAATGACAGTGTAAATCGTGTCAAAATTCATCGCGTAGTTGCGAAGAACTAAGCGATCAAATAGTGACGTCATTTATACTATTTAATGATTACTTTTAATGTTATTTTTTTTCTTAATTATTTTAGACTCAACGCGATGTCGCGTCAATACTGCAACCACTGTTCTTCGGAGATGGTATTGTTGTGAAATGCCTAGAGCGAGCCGTGAGTCTTGACCATATTATGGACTTTACGCGTCATCGAGCTCTCTCATCTCTACATTCTATGCTAAATCGAGGTGTCAGGTAATTAAAAAAAAATACCTTTATGGCCTTACAAATAAAATACAAAATTGTGTGTATTACATGTAGTGTTTGTGTTGCAGGAACATTCTAGGATATAACCGCCAACATCCCGACTTCCCAATTACTCAAGATCAACTTGAAGCTTACGTGCCAAAGTGGCTCGTCTACTCTCTACTTTGGTCGTTCGCTGGTGATGCCAAGCTCAAGGTAAATTACAAAACCACCAATATAAAAATTAATATGTAAGATCCAAAAAAAACAAAATTTATTAACATGTATTTTTTTCGCAGGATCGTAACGAATTGGGTGACTTTATCCGATCAGCAAGTACTATGCTATTGCCTAACTGCGGTGCCAACCAGCATATCATCGATTTCGAGGTGAGAATAATAAATTGTTGTATCAACAAAATTAAATCTGATATCTGCAAATTATCTTGCTTATAAATCATCTGCAGTTTTGTCACGAGTAATGAAATAGTTAAATATGTTGAAAATGATCTTTGTGAAAATTATAAAGGATTTCCTACGTAGCTAATGCAGCTAGAGAAATTACAAAGCTGTTAAGACAAGCCATCAAAAGTCTCAAAAGTTCAATTTTTCAATTTCAAAAATTCTTTATTTACATTTATTCGTTTCTAGTGTACATTTAGCCTAGAAATAACATACTTACAATTAGGTTTCGTTTTACAGGCTGTATAATATACGCTTATATTAAAAACTAATGAGATGAATTTTAAATTTTTTCTTATACATTGAAATTTCGAAAAGTGAATTGAGTTACACTGAAATAAATAATTTAACAATTACAACAAGCTTTAGGAAGCAGCATTGTGTTTTTTTTTTAATTGTTGTATTTGTCCAGTAATGTAGGGTAGGACGTAATAAGCCAGCGAACCGCGCTAGGCGATCCGCAGAGCAGCAGGAACGATCGTCGTAGTAACTAATAATAATATTGTTAGAAAGAAACGAAACGAAACGGAACGCACAAGCGTGCGCACTCCGGTCAGAAACCGCGCACGCCACTCTGCTCCTCATACGTACTAGTAATACGGTCGAGTGTGGCGCGCGCGGCGGCGACCTGTGAAGGCGCGCTTGTGCGGGCAGCTGTACCTATTCACTACAGTCGAGGAATAAGTGATGTAGTAGTTTATACCGGTTATACTTATCGATATAATTTAGATCGCACTTTCGGGTCTTACATATTTTATTGATTAATTTATTTTTACTTTTGGGGTTACTGTATAAGTAAAATGTTTTTGACAAGTTGTATATATATTCGTATAAGCTAGGAAGCCCAATTTTTAAATGTAATTTAGTAAGGTTTTCGAAATTAATGAGCGCCAAAGTGGCGATGCCCTGGACTTCGTTTTGCTACTCCAATTTCTGTGTATCGCTGCAATCAGCATGGACAGGCGTTATCTCTTATCATCAGGAGCGTCTCGTTTGTCTCATTACTTTTAGATAAAAAAAAAGCTGTACTAGATAACCCTTGGTATGTAATAAAGTAGTCAAATAGGTCAGTAGAAAAGGTAACTGCACAAAGGTCACTTCACCAAAGGTTCAATTCTGACACTTTTTTTCTTTTTTAATATTGTGTATTAGATTCACCGCGTACGTATTAACAGTTCATAGAATCGTTTGCATGCAGAATTAGTAATTTAGCTTCCACGACCTTCCAATCCCAAGTTTCCTTATTTGTTTTTGTCCCATACATTGTACCATGATCTGTAATTCAATCGTTGTTATTGTATGCAATATTTTGGAATGTTCTCGTTTTTACTCAACCTTCCACCACGCGAATCATTATCATGTATATTTCAGGTATCAATAACCGGAGACTGGGCGCCGTGGTCAGCAAAGGTGCCTCAGATAGAGGTAGAAACTCACAAGGTGGCTGCACCAGACATTGTCGTACCTACTCTGGACACAGTGAGACATGAAGCGCTGCTCTATACTTGGTTGGCGGAGCATAAACCTCTTGGTAAGCAGTTTTAACTTTCATTGAATTGAAGTCTATTGATTATCAACTTCTATCTTTGACTTAGATGCTAAAGAAATAGTCAAGAATTCCCTGTTTTCCTTTGTTCCCCATGATGGATAAAGACATAGACGTGTTTCTCGTTAGATACAATTTGAATGTCTTTAAGTCCCGATTGACTCTCTTGGTTTCTTAGAGTCCATTTCTTCTGAGCAAGTATCCATTGTTGATCTTCGCTTAACATCAATACAAAATTTTATTTATAACACCAGTTACAAGTCAAATTCTGTAATATTTCAAATATATAATTAAAAATATCAAAATATTGATTACATGTCAACGATAAATATGTCAATGAAGTAAAATTAATTATTACTGACTAGTAATTAATTTACCAATATTTTAGTTTTAAATAATCATCAAAGTCGTAAACCAAGTCCCTAGCAACTGAGATCTCAGCTTGGTTCTGAAGGTGCATCTCAGACGGACGGAGCAGAATAATCCGTAAGACCCAGAATTTATACCGACCTTTCATTATTGAGATGATGGTTAAACGCAAGCCTATTACTTAAATAATATTCTAGTGTCTGAATAGATGAAAAATTTCACCTTTTTTTTATTTTTCACCTGTCAAAAAGACGTTGCTTTGTTAAGCTTTTACTAGCATAATGTTTTTACACAGTGCTTTGCGGTCCTCCTGGTTCTGGTAAAACTATGACGCTCTTCTCTGCGCTCCGAGCGCTACCCGACATGGAAGTAGTCGGCCTTAACTTCTCTTCCGCGACTACACCAGAATTACTACTGAAGACTTTCGACCACTACTGCGAATACAGGAAGACGCCAAATGGAGTTGTCTTAGCGCCTGTTCAGGTATAAAAGATATTATTTGACTTATTATCTCGTAATTTCTTAGTGTGTAGAGTAAATTGTTTGATTTCGTTATAAATTATTTTCATTTTGACAATTCAGTTACAATCAATATCTAAATTTCTCCAGATTACCATCGTCACCAGAAGTGCATTACCCTAATGTACTTCTAAGTGTCAATGGATCTGAGATATTATACTAATACGAAAAGAATTTGGCCGCACTAGTTATACCACTGGTCATGTATTTTCGTGTTTGTCTTCACATAGCTGGGAAAATGGCTGGTCCTATTCTGCGACGAGATCAACTTGCCCGATATGGATCAGTACGGCACTCAGAGAGTCATATCGTTCCTGCGACAACTTCTTGAACACAAAGGATTCTACAGAGCTAGCGGTTAGTGTTTAGTTCACTTTATAAGTATTACTATCCAGTGTGAATGATTAAATACTAAAAAGTCCGTGGTTTGTTTGCTAACGGAACCATGTTGAATTATTTATGTTACTTTCAAGTTAGTACAGGAATTGCACTTAGATGATATGTCTTTAACACTAACTCTGAACACCAGAAGAGGTGACTATAGGAGCTTGTTTACTTTTAAAGAGAAAGGACACCATATAACAAAGGACAAAAGACTACATGTCAAAATTAGATTCGACACGGTGGTCAAACGCAGACTTATTTGCAATAAAATGACAAGCTTTTATCTTGTACAAATCTTTCGGTTCCAGTGATCAATGCAATTATTGAGTGAACATATTTACAGATCATTCGTGGGTACACCTCGAGCGAATCCAGTTCGTAGGAGCTTGTAACCCGCCTACGGATCCGGGTAGAAAACCTCTCTCGCATCGGCTGCTAAGACACGTACCAGTCATCTATGTCGACTACCCTGGAGAGACCTCCTTGGAACAGGTATATTTCCGATTCAAATCCCTTACTTAAACTCACTACTAGTAACTTCTGTCCCAAATTAAAGATCCACTACAGGCTGGTCACTTAAAAAGATTCAGACTATTTTGCTGGGGTTTCACATTACAGGGTGTTTCAAAAAGTGTCTATCCACATTTGTTAAATTAATGATATTTTCCTTATTGACTGACGTAGTGCTACGTGGACTAGCTGTAAGTTTGGTTTCCATCCGTGACAAACATTTATGTGACAAACACGTGTAGTATGTGTTGTAAATGTATGTATTAGAAGGGTGTGAAGTATACGCAATGACAATCAAAACAAATACCTTGAGAACTTGGCTCTTCGTCTTGGATCTACTAAAATACCTTGGCCTGCCAAGAACAACCATAAATTTATTGAAATAGTATCCAAAACAGTGCAGGCCTCTCAAACCTACATCCCAACCAGGCCTAGGGCGGAAGCCCAAAAAGGGGTTTCCATCCCTGCAACGCGATGGACTCGACACCCGCTCGACGATACCATCGAATGTTTCGTCTAAGTATTCTTTCCAATGTCTGGTTTCCTTACAAGCTTTGTTTAGTTTGGTACCGAATGACGCTAAGTGATTGCGTCCTCCAACTATTTATTTACACTATTTTTAATTATCATGTTTGCTCATTAGATTTATGGAACATTCACGCGCGCGATGCTCCGTATGCAACCCGCGCTTCGAGGTTATGCGGAACCGTTGACCCAAGCGATGGTGAAACTGTACCTCGCCTCGCAAGAGCGTTTCACACAGGACATGCAGCCGCATTACGTGTACTCGCCACGTGAGATGACCAGATGGGTTCGCGGTATATGTGAAGCTATCAGGTGATTTTTAACCTAATTTATATTTTAAGAATAATGGTAATAACGGGTGCGATAAGACAGATGTCAGAATCAGCTCTGCTCCTAAAAAAAACGAGAAACCGAACAACCTGCTTGTATAATACGTGGAAGCTTAATTTTTTTATTTTTTTTAACCCCCGGCGCAAAAACGACGGAGTTTTACGTGTCTGTGGCATCGTAGTTCCCGAACGGATGAACCGATTTTGATCGTTTTTTTTTCTTTGAAAGGTAAATTAGTCGACAGCGTTCTTAGCTATGTTTGAAGAAAATCGGTCCAAGATGGCAGCCGCCACAAAATGGCGTATTACATATACTATCACAACTTCCTCAATATGGGTATCAAATGAAAGGGCTTGACTAGTAGAATGCTATACACCTGTCGGGAGTTTTTTTTAATGTTTAATTTTATACTTGTTTACACTGTACTTGTTTTTTTCATATCTTATGAGTTGTAATTTTCTCAGTACTTATCGTAAATGTGTATGGTTTTGTAGGCCTCTAGATAATCTCTCCGTAGAAGGCCTGGTAAGGTTGTGGGCACACGAAGCTCTGCGCCTATTCCAGGACCGTTTGGTTGAAGACTCTGAAAGGCAATGGACTGACGAAAATATCGACACTGTCGCCATGAGGTTCTTCCCCGGTTAGTAACACTAATACTTTGCGTAAAGGCAATTGTAATTCCAAGTTTTCTTTCTCAATTAAGTAACATGTCTTTTTTTATATATAATAGATTGATACTATGATAGATACAGTTTGACCACATCCTGTCTGATGTTAAGCAACTAAGAAACTAATAGCATAAAGTCAATTACCTTAGCAACCAAGTCTGATTAGCAAATGACCTATGAGCAGTATACCTTATTGACAGAATCTGTTGTTTGTAGTTAGTCTCATGGATTTATCATGATTTTTTTTATCCTAACTTAAGACAGTAGCTAATTTACATGGTTTATGTACAGGTATTAATAGAGAACAAGCCCTGGCTCGCCCCATCTTGTACAGCAACTGGTTAAGCAAGGATTATGTACCAGTGCTCAGAGACCAACTCCGGGAATACGTAAAAGCTAGGCTAAAGGTAATGATAGAATAAAAAAGTCTTTTTTTTATTACATAAGGCAGCAATAAGCTTCTATTTTGCCAATCTGTATAGAATGAAGTGGTTTAAAAATAAACGTACATACCTTTATTAAATCTCCAAGGAATCAAGGTTTCTTTCAAGTTGTTCTTAAAGATATTTTGCTAACAAGATCACAGTAATGTTATGTCTTATGTGAAAGTTTGCCTCTATGTTAATTAATTTCTTCACTTCGATCAGCTGGACGGATGTAGACAAAATCTTGAGTGGAGATCATTTATATTGAATACAAGTCAAATTAACATATTATTATATAGGTAACTTTTTATCCAGGAGAACGATCTATCCGTCAATTTTATTTATTTGACATTAA
The DNA here is from genome assembly GCA_905404145.2 of Biston betularia. NCBI lineage: Eukaryota > Metazoa > Arthropoda > Insecta > Lepidoptera > Geometridae > Biston > Biston betularia. The sequence continues at coordinate 8,472,090 of FR989877.1, forward strand.
AACATATATATATTTTATTTAATATATTCACTCCACAGACACTGAGATTCGTGGCCTTTGTCAACTTGCAAATTACATTTTTTTTTACTTTATCTATGTACAATACAGGTAGAGGGAAGCTAGTCTAAGATTAAAGTAGGTACCTACTAGTTTGTGTGTATACCGCATACCATATTCAAATTCTTACATATTAGGTGGACTCTTACATAGACATTTATATTTTATCTAGTTGACATAAAAAAAGTGTTACTCAAAAAACATTTCATGTAAGTAGATTGTCCAAATTCACAAGTTCATAACGCTTTCAGTCTTAACATAGTTATCACATGGAAGCCACTAGAAACAAACTCTACTACACCTTTTAGCAGAAACTAAGAAAACTATAACCAAGGGAAAACTCGCTGTATTATTCGAATATGCACCATAATCTGATATCGAGAAAGCACATTTTCCTGTTGCGGAAATTCTTCATAAATTTTGCAGTTTGCTGATATTTTATTCATGTTTTGTCAGGTGTTCTACGAAGAAGAACTGGACGTGCCTCTAGTATTGTTCGATGAGGTGCTAGACCACGTGCTACGTATCGACCGTATATTCCGGCAGCCGCAAGGGCATTTGCTGCTGATCGGTGTGTCTGGTGCCGGCAAGACCACGCTCAGTCGCTTCGTCGCCTGGATGAATGGACTTAGCATCTTCCAAATTAAGGTTTGATATTATGGGACTTAATTGAAATTATCTTGGGAATTAAATTTAACAGATTGTATAAGGAACTCGATACTACGCTCCAAAACCAAAATCGAATAGTCAATCAAGTAAGTAAGTAAGCGATGAAGTATTCAGATTTAGACAATAGACAATAGACAACACTTTATTTATGACATAAAACACATTTCAACATAATTTACAATACATACCTACATACAAAAAAACAAATTAACAAACTTAACAAATGTTTATAAGTTCTGGCATATGATTAAATATTTATGATCTAATATTGTACCTACACAGTTTTACACAATACATAATTATTATGATTCTGAAAAAACTGTAAATTTTGGTTGTGTTATCAGTTATTAAAACTAGTGTAATTTTATTAAATTAGATTTATGCAATTTTTTTTTTTAAATATACTATGAAATATATTCAACATGATTGATATTCATTTATACTATTATACAGGAAAAATACATCCACTATTACAAAACTTTAGGTAGGTACATATAAAATCACTGAGTCAAATTAAATTTGATGAATGTAATTTTAAACTTTTTTAAGTCTCCTCGCGCATCGAGCTCCGACCGAAAGTCCCCGCAATACTGGCCGCATTTCCCCGCTGGATCGCCAGAGAGATCCGTTGGGTCAGAACGGGGATTCCGCCCTTTCTCCTTCATGTTTTTTTTTGTATACAAATAATTTACAAATGTAATGTATAGAATAACACAAGCACATTTGTCGAAACAAATAAATAAATTTTATTATTCTATTATTTGGCTGTTTACTATGATTAAAAAACTCTTTTTAACCATATTTCTTCGTCCCAGGTCCACAACAAATATACTGGAGCTGATTTCGACGAAGATCTCCGCTCAGTACTGCGTCGAGCTGGTTGCCGCGATGAAAAGGTCGCCTTTATACTGGACGAGTCCAACGTACTGGACAGCGGTTTCCTTGAGAGAATGAACACACTCTTAGCCAATGGAGAGGTAACTATAAAGCATTTTATGGCAGAACCAATAACTGTTATGATTGGCATTCTAGAGTGGAGTCTATGGTTCTCCAAACATAGCGATGGAATCTATGAACCTCGATAGAGTGACGATATACGCAATGCAGCTGGAAGTCTCGCTACTACTATGTGTGTATATGTTTTTGTTTAACAGATCAATGAAACAATCTACTTTTTGTTGAAGTGTCTACAAATGTAGGTTTTCTCAGGACTCTTTCATGTCAATGAAACCGCAAACCGCAGCTATTTCTCTTATATGTCGCTTTGTGATTACATTTCTTAACATTAAAGAAAATTAAATGACACATGTATGAACGCAATTTTTCATTCTTTTTTTTACTCAACTACGCAAAAAATATGGTTTTGTGTTTTGGCGAATTTTAATTTTCCAATTTTCTTACAACTTTTAACGCAAGTCACAAGTTTTGATCATATGTGCACCTTGCTTTAACTTATTATGCTAGGTGAGACCTAGGGAAAGCTGCCATACGGAATAAGGCGTACATCGTGTCTTTGCAATTTTCTGACTTGGTTTAACCTAAGCATGAAATGCCTGTTCCGCACAGCAGTGTCAAAGATTAAGATACCCATCATTATTTTGAGATGGCTTCTCAAGCAGAAATAGAACCTATATCTTGTTTACTTATTCGTAGGTACCCGGATTATTCGAAGGAGATGAGTTCGCTGCTCTTATGACGCAATGCAAAGAGGGCGCGCAACGTGAAGGTCTCATGCTTGATTCCAACGATGAACTTTACAAATGGTAAGACTTCCCATAACCCCTAAATCCCATTCCAAAATCTAATTAAGATCTCAAAGATTTTCATCATAACTATGTTTGTCTTACTACTAACGTAGATCATAACTACGTTTATTCACTGGAACATAATCTCACACAAAATACTACATTTTATTTATCCCATAACTAAGTGCTCAAAACGAACGTTTAAGGGCCAAGTCCTCGACCGTGGGAACTTCTGCTTGAACACCTACATTGATATTTTCCACTCACACAGACGTACATACGTCTGACGTTAGATTTGAATACATTGACGTCACGCTAAAATAGATAAGGAGAGTTAAATTACTATAGCCACGAGCAAGAAGGAGACAGAATGTTTATTCCTATTGCCGGAAGCGGATTTTACATTGATTATCTGTTACATTATGACAGAAGTTTTTTTTTTTGTTTTGGCATCGCGTTTTGAATATTTGCCAGTGTCAAGTGTCAAATACAAAACGGGCGGGAAGCATTCGCGCGGTGCTCGGTACCGCCGCCACCGCGCGCCCTCTCGTGACGTGCTATACACGACCACGAGACTCGTGACGTTAGATTGTCAGATTCAGAGATTCTCGATGGTTTGTAGCGCCTACCAAAATAAAACAGCAACAGACGTAACGCAGAAAAGAGATTTTCAGCAGGCACTATCAGAAATTTTCATCAAACTATCCGTACTTATCTGCTAATAGAATAAACAAAACGTACAATAAAAGGTCTAAGCCTTAAATGTATCTGCATCAAAGTTAGCATCTATAAAATTGCGCCTTTCCTATAATTATTTTGATGTCAAGATTACGGATTAAAAATAATTTGGCCATATTCTATTTCATAATTTCAAGAAACGAAAAGCGTTTGAAACTATTTTTTCTCCAAGCATAATAATTCAGGATATGTACTATAGTATTCATTAATTTCAAACTTCCACATGATGTATAACGGCACAAAAATGTTGACAAAAACACATCGATTGCCTTATTTCACAAGACTTGCCCGTTAACGGTGAAACCAAAATCAGACATTTTCGACTTGACATGAAACGATATTAATTATTTAAATGCCACTTGATTACTTTTATCAATTTACGACATTCTTTTACAACGTGCATCATTCTGATATATAACAGGTTTACGGGACAAGTGATGCGAAACTTGCATGTGGTGTTTACAATGAATCCTTCGTCGGAGGGTCTAAAAGACCGCGCGGCCACCTCGCCCGCGCTGTTCAACCGATGCGTACTGAACTGGTTCGGAGACTGGAGCGATGGTGCTTTGTTCCAAGTAAGTTGTAACATGCAATTCAATTAGAAATACCTATAACAGACTGGCAATTTGTGCAAAATGTCTAGAAAAGAGTATTTTACATTCATTTTACCTACTAAAGATGGAAAAGGATTTAAACCAACTTTGTAGTGGTCACATATTTATTTTAGTAAAATACTGTAGGTATCAGACATTTTGCATGGCAATTAGTAGTGTGTAAACATTATTGTGAACCATTTTGTAGGGTACTGTTGCTAGAAAAATCACAGAGCTGTTGAGACTATCTACCTACTGAGTGTCTAAAGCAATGAGCGCCAAACCAGCCATGCCAACTTTTGTTTTGTTATTCAAAGTTCTGGGTACCGCTGCAATGCTTTATCGCTTACCATCAGAAAAGCGCTCCATTCGTCTATTTACTTTTACATATAAAAACGTTTTCCACGCGTCAGTCTACGTCTCAAACGATATTAAAAAAGATTGTCTTTGGTGTTAAAAAAAAAGTCTCATATTAAAAAGCAGTAGTTTTTGGAATCCAAAAATTTACTCAAAAATTTCCATGTTTGCCACTAAACTTCGCCATTGTCTAATGCCGTGTTCATAGGTGGGCAAGGAGTTTACGTCTCGCATGGACTTGGACTCGGCGGACTACGTACCCCCAGACTTATTCCCCGCTGCGTGTAACAAGATCAGCGCTCGGCCGGCGCACCGGGAAGCTGTAGTAAATGCCGCAGTATACGTGCATCAGACTCTGCATCGCGCCAACCAAGCATTGGCCAAGCGCGCCAACAGGACCATGGCTATCACGCCCAGGTATAGTGATATATATATACCTGTAAATGTACTAATGTCGTAATCCCAACACTCGCTTCGTTCTTTCAGTTAACTAAATAAAAATAAAAAATAAATATCGTTGGACTATACACACAGCGCCATCTGGCCCCAAACTAAGCAGAGCTTGTGTGATGGAAGTCAGATAACTGATAGAATACAACTAACTAACTTGAACTATGACAAACATAATATTAATTAATTTAGTGTATTATTTAAGAGTTTCTTGACAGCCCTGTTGGTTCATTATCTGCTCCAAGAGCTGAAGGGCGTGGGTTCGTTTCCCGCCCAGGATAAAAATTTTGTTGTATAAACACTAGTTTGTTCTGTGTCTGGGTGTCTGTATTTATTATAAGTATGTATTTATAAAAAAAAAGTATTTAAGTATTCTATGGGCCGCCTTACACGTTCAATCATGATCACGATCCGCGATCCGCGATCCGCGATCATGATTTCAAAATTTCTAGATATTATGCGATCCGGAGCATCAGTCCGTCAATCCGCTTCGTACACGATCAGTCTGGATCGCGATCATTGATCGCGGATCGCGCGCTACGTGTACGGGCTGCCTATGAGTTATCTTAATTCCATAGCACAAGCTCTGCTTAGTTTGGGGTCAGATGGCGCTGTGTGTAATCATCATCATCATCATCAGCCTATACTAGTCCACTGCTGGACATAGGCCTCTCCCAAGACACGCCACTCAGCCCGATCTTCGGCTTTTCGCTTCCATCCACCGCCAGCTGTCCTACGTATATCGTCACTCCATCGAGTCTCAGGGCGTCCTACGCTACGCTTGCCAATACGCGGTCTCCACTCTAGAACACGTCTACCCCAGCGGTTATCGGTTCTGCGACAGATATGTCCAGCCCATTGCCACTTCAGCTTGCTAATACGCTGAGCTATGTCAATGACTTTAGCTGTGTGTAATGTCCTACGATATTTATTTATTTATTATTTATATGATAACAATTATTTTTCGTTGGATACACTGTACCATTGCACTGAACCATTAAGCGTGGTAGTTATCACGAAACAGCCGAGTATGAAAGTACGCTACCATCACGCTATGGTTTCCTTCGTCGGAAGCTCGAGCTTATTCTCGGGGTTTGAACTCGTGCTAACCAACCGCACTAACCACTGGGCTATCATCGCTACACCAAGAAAGCACAATTAGTACTAATTTATCCCCAAATAAAAGACTTGTACAACAAATATTTCGAAATTGGACGACTTGAAAAAAAGAAATTATTGAATTTATTTTTTTATTTTTTTAAGGTTGACAGGCTAGATGTTTGGCCACAGCTCACCTGATGTTAAGTGAAGGTGTGGTCGAAGATGGTAAAGCACACCTAGCCTGGAATGGAACTGGCTCTCAAGTGAGGCTGCCGGAACACACCGTTAGATGCTTGGCGGCAGATTTTCAAACTTGAGGGAGGTAGCTAGCCAGCCGAGTACTATAAAGTACCCTACCACCATGCTATGCAATTGCTAAAAACGATTTCATTCAAAAAGGTTTCACATCCCCATTTTTGTTACAGACACTACCTGGACTTTATTCAACAAATGGTGAAGTTGTACGCGGAAAAGCGTGCTGATTTGGAGGAACAACAGCTACATTTGAACGTCGGTCTGGGCAAGATCGCTGAAACTGTAGAGCAGGTCGAAGAAATGCAAAAGAGTCTAGCTGTCAAATCTCAGGTCAGAATTAATGCAATCACACGAATATTATAAAAGCTAATAACATTATTTGTGAGTATGAAGTTTTTTTTTCTTTAATGTTTAACTGGCCATGTGTTTTTACCACAGCTCACCTGATGTTAAGTGAAGGCGTGGTCGAAGATGGTAAAGCACACCTTGCCTGGAATGGAACTGGCTCTCAAGTGAGGCTGCCGGAAGACACCGTTAGATGCTTGGCGGCAGATTTTCCACTTTAGGGTGGTAGCTAGCCAGCCGAGCACTAGAAAGTACCCTACCACCATGCTATGGTTTCCTCACGATGTTTTCCTTCACCGGCAGCTCAAGCTCATTGTTGGGGTTTGAACCCACGCCCTTCGGCATGCGAACCTTCCGCGCTAACCACTGAGCTATCATCGCTACAAATGTTTGTTACTTCTTCATGCTCAAACGGCTAGACCAATTTTAATGAAATTTGGTACGGATTAACAGAACTAGCTGTGCCCCGCGGTGTTAACCGCTACATGTTTTCGGGATAAAAAGTAGCCTATGTGTTAATCCAGGGTCTGAGCTACTTCCATACCAAATTGCATCCAAATCCGTTCAATAGTTTTTGCGTGAAAGTGTAACAAACATCTATCCATCCAACCAAACTTTCACATTTAGAATATTAGTGGGATTGGCAAAGAGTTTACTCTAAAAACAGTTTCATAGCTCAAATAAATAGTTACTTTGTAATGTTACAGGAACTCCAAGCCAAGAACGAAGCTGCAAACGCCAAACTTAGACAGATGGTGAAAGATCAACAGGAAGCAGAAAAGAAGAAAGTCGAAAGTCAAGAGATTCAGGTAAGAAACAGTGTTCACTTTAGTGCAGTAAATGTAACATCATACATGTAGATTGTGGATTCACTTGGTGGTAGATCTCCTTAGCAGAAGGTCGTCTAGGTAGGTACCACCGCAGTACCAGTTATTCTGCCGCTAAGCAGTAGTGTGTAAACATTACTGTGTTCCGGTTCGAAGGGTACTGCAGCTAGCGAAATTACTGGGCTGTTAAGACTAACCATCGAAAGTCTCAAAGTAATGAGCACCAAAGCATTGATGCCCTGGACTTTGTTTTGTTACTCAAAGTTCTGTGTATCGCTGCAATGGTCATAGACAGGCGTTATCTCTTACCATCAGGAGAGCGTCTCGTTCGTCTCATTACTTTTTGCATAAAAAAAAAAAATATAGAACTGGATAAGTCGAAGCGCTACATAATATCTTGAATCGTTTTTATTTTGAATACAGGTTGCTTTAGAAAAGCAAACGAAAGAGATCGAGGCAAAACGTCGCGACGTAATGGCAGACCTTGCTCAAGTCGAGCCGGCTGTCATCGAGGCACAAAATGGTTTGGTCTTTTACTCTATCCGCATGATTTCATATATTGAGTACCGGTGACATAGTGCTTTAACAATGTTTGAACAGCGAGAAGAAATCGCGTTTACAACTTGTTTCGTTTACATACAGGGGCTTCATTATATGACAAATTAAAGAACAAGGTCCCTGAACATCTTTTGTTTCATTTGAACGGTGAAAATGTCCAAAGTAAAACATTGTTGAATCACTAAAGCTCACCGGTTTGTTAGTTGATCTATTTGTCTTTAGAATCGTGAGTTAACAATTGTTTAAACAGTTGATAATCAGTACTACTCATTGTTGTTTTTGTTATAAATAGAAACCATATTTTGAGAGTAGTTGAAGCTAGAACGTTAACAGTCACAAGCGAAAAGATGCCAATAATGCCAATTCTGATATCAATAATAGGATCGTCACTTTATTATTTATTGCAGCATTGTGTTTGCGTTTTTCACATAAAATTAGGTGACGTTGGTTATTTTTACACAATTCATTTTTGCAGAGATCTCAAATGAAGTTTGTTAATTTAAGCTGCGTCTAACACTTGTTTATTCGTGAATTCATAGATGCGTTCGCACAACGCTGCAAACTCAAATTCGTCATAGTCAGAAACAAAACACCTATGTATATTGTCTCTTGAATTTTTAGATGTGGGCTTTGATAGATACAGTTGTCACAAAATAGGTAACATGAAAACTGGTCTAAAACTGACGCAAACGGTTGGTACTTGTACAAGTTGTTTGCTTCTGACTAAGACTTCCTTAGTATTAAACCCTGGCTCCACACAGCGGTGAGATCCATCAAGAAGCAGCAATTGGTGGAAGTCCGGTCGATGGCCAACCCGCCTTCAGTCGTGAAAATGGCGCTCGAGTCGATCTGCACTCTACTCGGGGAAAAAGGAGACACATGGAAGGGCATCCGTTCAGTCGTCATGAAGGACAACTTTATATCCACCATCGTGAACTTCGAGACAGAGAATATCACGTTAGTTTGCGACTTTGTAGTGGAGGTGACTCGTTCTTGTTACAGTTGAGTTTTTATAGAAACAAAAACACATAAATGGCTAGCATCAAAACGCCTATTACACAATCCGGTATTTACGAAGCCTCCTGATTCAGGGTAAGAATTAATGAGAATAAGATTGCGATACGCTAGCAACTGGCCACGCTCAATCTAAATACGGGGCATTGAATACCGTGTGTTACATGTTATCCATCCAAATTTTAGATTTTTTTTCGCAATCAAGCATATTGTAACAAAAGCGAGTTACTTCCTGAGTATACATGGGTAGTGTATAACTGAGTAAGTTTTAAGAATGGTTCTTCACTATAGTTAATTAGTGCGACAGAAGCGAGTGGAGTAACTGGTGGAGCTTCGCTTCACTACCGCTGAAACTTACTCAGTTATATGTTAGACTTGTAATGAAAACTACTATGTTACCAATTTGTTCCTTTAATAGTGATCAACATTTTAGATGGCAATGATAGAAAAATCTTGTTATGGTATTTATTGGCAAAACATTTATAATGTACTTTGAATGTTATGTAACTTTGACATTTTGTAATACACATTTTAAAAACTATTGTATGACTGTTATGTAATAGTACACACATGTATATTTTATTGAATGAATATTATTTCTGTTAAGTTTGATGTTGTACATAAGCTAAGCCCGCTTGCATTATGTGACTGTTCTAATTAATATTTTAGAAATAATACCTATGTAACGCTGTGATCACTGTATGTTATGTAAAATGGCATCTATTTAAGGCACACTAATATAACGAATATTCGTGACTAACCCGCTAAGCATTCGTCGAGAAGTAATTAACATTTGTAGAAATAATACGATTCGTGACTGACTATTGTTTCAGCAGAATAATGTGACTGAGGTTACAAGGAAAGAATACGATCACTAAAAAGAAAATTGTGATCTTGATCTTTCCCCCTCAGCGCAACGTAGATGCGATCGGACTTTACTCATACAGTAATAACGCCAGCAGCCGCATGGACGTATCACAGACAGCAGCTAAACGCCTTTTTTGTTTCTCTCTTTTTTGTACTCTCTCGCTCTCGCTTCGTGGTGGTGACGGACGGCGCGGATCCTGCGGCTGTGTTAACTGTACAGCGGTGAAAAGTATAAAGAAGCAGCATTTGGTGGAAGTGAGATCTATGGGCAACCCGCCGGCTATCGTCAAAGTCGCCCTGGAGTCCATTTGCCTGCTACTCGGCGAGAACGCCACGGATTGGAAGGCGATCAGAGCCGTCATCATGAGAGAAAACTTCATCAATAGCATCGTCTCCAATTTCTCCACTGAGGACATAACGTGAGCACTGCCCCCGCTTGTTTTCCGTCCTGTATTATCCGACTTATCTTCTGTTGATCTGGGGAAGGTTTATTTACGTGAAAGCTAAAAGTTGTACCAATCAAGTGTTAAACGTGTGTTCTAAATCAACGATTAGCTTTGCACGTAGATATGATATATAAGTATTGTTAAGCTGTGCCTGTGTATGTCAGTATATTGCATGCATTTAGTTTGAAGTGCATTGATTTTGCTCGCTATTTGACGCATGTATGTGCATCTTGCGCATGTACAAAATGTAGACTGTGGTGCTGGTGATATTGAAAATTAATTTGGATAAGTTAACGAAGTTTACGGGTTTATGCGGAGCGGAAACGTAATCTTAAACCGAAAGGAGTTTTTGCACAACTTTTACAATGGACCAATCCAGAAATCGTTGAAAAAATCTGAATAATTCACATTCTAGGATAATTGGTTGGTGAAACAACAGATTTTTTTGAGATTTTAAGGTCGGGCCCAAAGTGAAAGTTATTCCAATAAATGGCGTAGTGATTGCCTGATTCGAACCGCGAAGCGGTGTAATCCAAGTCGATAATAACGAGTTTAATTAGATCTTTTCGGTTTAATTCTACCGTTTCACGTAACCCTGTATTTTCAAGGAACTAAAATCACTATCACGTAGAAGGTAGTAAACGTAGATACATACATACTCCAGTTAAACCGGCTTTTAACTTACCTATAATACTTTAAAGAAAACGATCGACAAAACATTCGCGCCTATTGGACAGATACAAAATAACTAAGATAAAATTATATATTTGATAGTAATAATGTTTCACTTTGGAAACAAAATCTTCAGAGTAGAACCGGCTCGTTTCACAAAAATTGTGTAAATACTACAATTCTCCGTGTTCATCGTGCATGAATGTATTTGCCAATAAATAGGTAACATTCCTTTGTAAATGTTCAGCCAGAGTCATCGATCCTGTGAAAGTGAGCTTTTTACTTTTATTTTTGTCAATTTTTCATTTTATTTGCTATCTAATTTGTCTCCTTAGGGAAGACTTGGTGTTCTCTCTATAGTTTGTGTTGCTGTGTTTTGGTAAGTGATGTCCTTTGAAAAATGACCTTGATTTTTAAGAATACAGTTCGAATTTGATTAACAATTAATGCATGAAATTCGAGCAATCTCTGGTTCAGGGTGGAGTTTCGTTCATTGAGATGGTCTGGTTCATTGGAATTGCACGTACAGCACGTATAAATGACCACGAGTTTACATTTTCCGCATATTTAATATTTTTTTCTGTGGGCAGTGACGATGTACGCGAAAAAATGCGAACTCGGTACCTCAGCAATCCTGACTACAACTTCGAAAAAGTAAACCGCGCCAGTATGGCATGCGGACCTATGGTTAAATGGGCTATTGCTCAGGTAAGCTACATTTTTCGTTATAATAACATTGAGGGTACTAAGCCAAAAAGTTGTTATTGTACTTATCATTATGAACAAAAACTGTTCCTTCCAATTGAATTTACACTGAAATTGCGAAAGAAAATTAGCCATAGAAAATTGTCACTGACCTTTAACTTTGACAATTTTGTGTGAGATCACAGCGTAATGGTATGCATTGATATGCCAGTCAATCAATCAATGATCGGTCAAAACTTCAAATTGTATTTATAGAGATATATAATTAATGCATCTAACTTCGTAGATTGAATACGCCGACATGTTAAAACGCGTGGAACCGCTCCGCAACGAGCTCCAGGCTTTGGAAGACCAAGCGCAGACAAATGTGACGGCCGGTGACGAAGTGAGGGACCTTATAGCCCAGCTGGAGAAATCTATAGCATCTTACAAGGAGGAATATGCTCAGCTGATCAGTCAAGCGCAGGCCATCAAGACTGATCTCGAAAATGTGCAGGCTAAGGTAAACTTTATAGTCTAAGCATTTTCAATTTTTAATTTTAGGCATTTTTCTCCTAAACGTACTGCCATGGCACAACATAATTGTTTTTAAAAAATGTTTTTAAAAAACATTAGCAGATTGGTGATTTGACATAGACCTATAAAATTATATAACATATTGTTTAATCTTGCACATGTTCTTAGATTTTTATGAGTGTGTAAACAGACACCTAAAAATATGGTGTTTTTATGCTATTTGTGATACTTGTGTTCTAAGTATAAGCTTACGTTTAGCCGTCACCTTACTTGATGTTAAGCGAATGGGCGGTCTACGATGGAGCAGTACGCTTGCATAGTGGAAACCGATTTACCCGCGACTTTAAGCCATCCAAATCGTATATAAAACGATTAATATGTGTGCCAGGAATACGATATCTTCTGTGTATTGACAGGTGGATAGATCGATAGCCCTATTGAAGAGTTTGGTGATCGAGCGCGAGCGATGGGAATCGAGTTCTGAAACGTTCCGCTCCCAAATGAGCACCATTGTCGGCGATGTCCTGTTATCCGCTGCCTTCATTGCGTACGGCGGATATTTCGACCAACATGTAAGTAAAGCAAGTGAGGGCACTTGTGCGTGAATCACCCCTTTGGTGTAACAGATAAATAAATAAATAAATAAATAAATATCATAGGACATTACACACAGCGCCATCTGACCCCAAACTAAGCAGAGCTTGTGCTATGGAAGACAGATAACTGATAGAATACTTAAATACTTTTCTTTTTTTTTTTTGTAAATACATACTTATAATACATACAGTACACCCAGACACAGAACAAACATCGATGTTAGTCACACAAATGTTAGTCCTGAGTGGGAATCGAACCCACGCCCTTCAGCTCTCGAAGCAGACACACTACCAATGAACCAACAGGGCTGTCAATATCCATAGGTGACTTGTTATTTGCCTTCTGTGGCATAAAAAAAAAGTATGGTAGCAAGTTTAACAGAGGTGAATATATAAATAAATAAATATCGTAGGACTATACACACAGCGCCATCTGACCCCAAACTAAGCAGAGCTTGTGTGATGGAAGTCAGATAACTGATAGAATACATAAATACTGTTTTTTTTTAAATACACACTTATAATACATACAGAACACCCAGACACAGAACAAACATTTGTTTATTCACAAAATGTTTGCCCTGAGTGGGAATCGAACCCACGCCCTACAGCTCTCAAGGCAGATATACTACCAATGAGCCAACGGGGCTGTCAAACTAAACTATAAACTAATTTAACAGTATTTCGTGTGCCTTTAAATCCAAGTGATAAAGATAGTTGTGTGAACTAGTCGCGAAAGTCTAAAAGTTACATCTTTGGAAGGTCCCCATAAAAAAGATCGCAATTCTAAAAATGATTGAATAAAATTGATTTTCAGAATAATTGTGGAATTACTTTGTAAATTCTCAATAAACAGCACGATCGAATACTTGTCTTATTCATTGATTCTTTGTTATTTATTATATACCAAATCTTTGCTTTTTTCCAGTACCGTCAAAATCTGTTCGCCACTTGGACTGCTCACCTCGCGGCAGCTAATATCAAGTTCCGCGCTGATATCGCCCGCACTGAATACCTCAGCAACCCAGACGAGAGACTGCGCTGGCAGGCAAACGCTTTGCCTACCGACGAGTTGTGCGTCGAGAACGCTATCATGCTTAGAGTAAGTTCAATCAATCAATAAAAGTGACAGTTACAGGATATTCCATCAGAGTAAAATTAAAGTGCCTGTCTAGAAGACTTCAAAATCAACCTTTTGTTATACTTTGCAACCCTTGAAAATGTATCATCATTAAGAGCGTTTGATATCTCTTACATCATTTGCAATCCTTTTTTCAATTTGATCAACTTGAAATGGGTGTTTGTTTATACTTCAAATACATACCTTTTAAATTGTTACAAGTATACTTTTTGTTTTATAGAAACGTTTCGTTCTCCTATTACGTATTAATTGTGTCAGAGGTTATCAGGGGGCACAATAACAGTGACCTCTGGCCACAGCTGGCAAAGTTACTGCTTTAGAAAATATTGTCACACTCATTTATTTAATTTTGTTCTGAATTTTTTTATTTTGGAACAATGAAAAATAGTTATTGTCCAGTGTTATAAGAACTGTTTTTCTGCAGCGTTTCAACCGCTACCCGCTGATTATTGACCCGTCAGGCCAGGCAACAGAGTTCATAATGCGAGAGTTCAAGGAACGCAAGATCACCAAGACTTCCTTCCTCGATGATTCGTTCAGGAAGAATCTGGAGTCCGCTCTGCGGTTTGGCAACCCGCTACTTGTTCAGGTAACAAAAAAATAAAGTTGAAAAAAAACACACACACTTGACTGGGAAATATAATATAATAAATGTATATATTTTGTGACAGGATGTGGAAAACTACGACCCGATCTTGAATCCGGTGCTGAACCGAGAGTTGCGGCGCACGGGCGGCCGCGTGCTCATTACGTTGGGAGATCAGGACATCGATCTCAGTCCATCCTTCGTCATCTTCCTTAGCACTAGGTAATATAACCTCCTGAATTTCTAACACGACGTAGTTTCAAATCATAATATTTGTTTTTGAAAAACTAACTAAGTTTGGACTTGGTACGCGTAGTACGAATTAAGAAACGAAAGTCAGCCTCCATTGGCTTTACAAATACAAAGTTTATTTGACAACCCTATTGGCTCATTGGTAGCATGTCTGCTTCAAGAGCTGTGGGGCGTGGGTTCGATTCCCACCCAGGACAAGCATTTTGTGATATAAAAACAAATGTTTGTTCTGTGTCTGGGTGTACTGTATGTGTATGTATTATAAGTATGTATTTATAAAAAAAATAATTTAAGTATCCTATCAGTTATCTGACTTCCATAGTACAAGCTCTGCTTAGTTTGGGGTCAGATGGCACCGTGTGTAATGTCCTACGATATTTATTATTATTTTATTATTTGCAGGCAAATTAATGAATCGGGATAGTCAAATAAACGTTCAACGCCCTTTATATTATTCCCGTTTTCCTGTATGAACAACTAGCTGCGCCCTGCGGTGTTATGTGTAAATCCAGGGTCTCAGCTACCTCCATACCAAATTTCATCCAAATCCGTTCAGTAGTTTTTGCGTGAAATAGTAACAAACATGCATCCATCCAAACTTTCACATTTATAATATTAATAGGACTAGCTGAAGGCCTTGAACTTCTTACATTAACTTCGTGAACTTAGTCCTCTCATATACTTTAAAAATCTTATTCAAAGTATCACTATTCACTACTATACTAAAGAAGAATCCGCTAAATCGGTTTTGCAGTTTTCAAAGAACGTCATTTGATTTTTATTTATTTAGAACTGATATTCTAGTCTAGATTAAATTCCGCATTCCTGCTAAATTTTTATCACGATCAATTTCGATCTTCTCTCGAAGGAATGACCAAAGAATAGACGATCACGTTTATGCGTAAGTAATAAAAATTTATTTTAATTTAAGCGTCATCTAAGCACTTGAGCATAAGCCCGATTTGGCGCAGTACCGTTTTTTCGTAGTATCTGATCTTTATTAAGAAGTTGTTTTTTTTTATCTTTACAGGGATCCGACCGTAGAATTCCCTCCAGACATGTGCTCCCGAGTGACGTTCGTCAACTTCACCGTAACTCGTTCGTCTCTTCAGTCTCAATGCTTGCATCGCGTGCTGAAGGCGGAGCGGCCTGATATTGACACCAAACGCTCGGACTTGTTGAAACTGCAAGGTATGTGCGTCTTATAAGCATTAACCTAATGGCTAGTTTTCTTTAAAAACTTAGTAAACAATAACTTTTAATTACATAGGTCGAAGTAAACAATTACTATGATAGAATAAGATAACTCTCACACCATAAAAAAGATTTAATGAGAAAACCAACATAATAATAGTGCAACTGGCGGCCCCTATCACTCAGAGTGATTTCTTCCAGTCAACTTTGGTATGGATCAAGTATTGTTTGGTTTATTTTTTATTGTGTTGTATCAAAATCAACATGCAGATAAATTAGATCTGATTGATTTTAACCTAATTACATTATTCCAGTAATAATGGCAGTGGTAATGTTTCTGTTTTTAATTTAAATCTTATTGTTAAAGTATCTTTTTGTGCCTTTTAGGTGAATTCCACCTCCGCCTGCGTCAACTTGAGAAATCTCTACTACAAGCGCTAAACGACGCTAAAGGAAAGATTCTCGATGACGATTCTGTCATCGCAACACTTGAAACGCTGAAGAAGGAGGCTGACGACATTGGACAGAAGGTAAATTCGAGTACTAACTTGATTACTTAGTAATCTCTAACACCCTGCGATTTAACCAGCTTTTTTATAGGTACCCAATTACCCAACAGTCTGCCTAAAGCCGCGAATATTAGTTTTTTCTCGGCAACAAGAGATTTTCGAAAAGAAAAGGATAAGTAATATTAATAATAACAACAACATAACAATTACCAACTACAGCAGCAACAAACAAACAACAATATCAATTGAAGGAAAACATCGGGATTAATCGGTGAAGGAAAACATCGTGAGGAAACCATAGCATGGTGGTAGGGTACTTTCTAGTGCTCAGCTGGCTAGCTACCACCCTCAAGTTGGAAATCTGTCGCCAAGCACCTAACGGTGTGTTCCGGCAGCCTCACTTGAGAGCCAGTTCCATTCCAGGCTAGGTGTGTTTACCATCTTCGACCACACCGTCACTTAACATCAGGTGAGCTGTGGTCAAACACTAACAATAACAACAACAACAACAACCATTGAAACAAAACAACAACAACATTGGTAACAATTTCATTGTCTTTTTTCACAGGTTGAAGAAACAGACAAGGTCATCGCTGAAATTGAGACTGTAAGCCAGCAATACCTGCCGCTGTCTCAAGTAAGTATCCAGGCAAATTAATTTTACAGATCAAAGTAAAATCACCTTTAAAACCACTAAATACTGTTTTTTTTCTATGAACAGGCTTGCAGCAGTATCTACTTCACGATGGAATCGCTCAATCAAGTGCACTTCCTGTACCAATATTCCCTGAAAATGTTCCTCGACATATTCAGTTCGGTGCTCGTGTTCCCTCAACTGAATGGAGTTAGTGACTACGCTGCCAGGCTCAAAATTATTACTGAAGAACTGTTTTCGGTAAGAAATTTTTTTACGATACTGTAAACTTGAAATAAATATTAAAAAAAAAAAAAAGAATAAAATAATTCGTAAAGTTAAATAAATATTAACTAATTCCTTTTAGCATTATAGGACAGCATTATCATGCAAAATCTCTTGTTAAATCGTTACGAAAAAAAAATATTTAGGTACCAATTTGAGTTGAGTGAGAAATTCGGTTGATTTTACACTTAAAAAGAAAACTTCTGTTTTTGTTTGTAAATTGTAAATCCTTTTGTCCGTGGCCCCTGAGTGGCTTGTAAAATGACTCTAGGAGTCGCTCAGTTTTTAAAAACATAGGTACTTGATTTTTCTTCTTAGTTACTTTATATATGATTTGACACACAGGTTGTATACGAACGTGTTGCCCGAGGCATGTTGCACACAGACCGCATTACATTCGCCCTGCTTCTATGCCGCATACATCTCAAAGGCATGGGCGCTGAAGACACGCTAGAACAGACCTTCGCGACCTTCTTGAGAGGCAAAGAAGGCTTCGTATCTCACTCCGCTCCTTTGGAGCCGCTTACTCATCAACAACATGACGCCGCAGCGAGACTCAGTTCTAGGTAAAAGCTGGATTTAATTACAGACAATATGCACAGAGTCAGAGCTCATCCAGTCAAATTGTGGTTTAAGCAATCCATTCTTCAGTCAAGGCTCAAGGATTCAAGGAGTCAAGGATTCTTCATAAATTTTTGTAGCGTAGATAGCAAAGTGCGCCTTTCAACTGTACACTGAGTGGCGTAAGTTAAAGATCTCAACAGCTCTTTGTTGAGATCTTTAACCCACCCATCCCCTTGAGCTGTAGGTGAGGGAAAACATCTTGCTGAAACTCTGGTTAGGTTAGCTACTACCCTAAAATAGAAAATGTTCCACCAAGCATCTAACGGTGTGTTCCGACAGCCTTACTTTAGAACCAGTTCTAGTCCACGCTAGGTGTGGTGACAAAAAATAATCGCCCCAAAATAGCTCAAGAAAAAGGTTAATTATTTTTTTTTGGCTAGCGTGCTTCATCTTATGTTGACTAGTATTATATTACCTATGGTTGGGTTGTGTATATGATTCCGGTCGCAGGCTGGTTGCATTCCGCCGTCTACTGGAGAAGGCAAGCGAGCTGCCCGAGCTATCCGCGTGGCTGGGGCAAGCGGCTCCCGAACAGTGCGTGCCGACACTCTGGGATTCGGAGCCTTCAGCGCCGCCCGCACCGCACACCCTCGCTATGTATCGCCTACTACTCATACAGGTACGTAGACCATTCAAGATAATAATATAGCGCGACATGTTTTAAACTAAATTCAGGTTCTAATCTTTAACTATAAATTAACTGTGATATAATTTTCTCTTTACTAGTCGTTCCGTCCGGACCGTGTGATAGCAGCGGCGACGCAGTTGGTTACCGCGGTACTCGGCTCAGGGTTCATGGCCAAGGCGGAGACTGAACTGGAACTGGCTTCCATCACTGAGACTCAACTGAACGCTACCACTCCGGCGCTGTTGTGCTCCGTGCCCGGATATGATGCTAGCGGTCAGTGGATTTTTAATATCAATACATCGCGCGCGGTTTCAACCCATATCCCCTATATCTACCGAGAGTAAGGGAAATGATTCAGAAAACGAAAAAACTATAAAAACAAAAAAAAAATACGACAATATTTTCAACAATTGGTTTTTTTATGGTTTGCAATGTTCTTCATTAAGTCGTATGTATAAAAAAAACCGTCCCCTTTTTTTTTCAAAAAATTTCGAAGAAAACTTCGTTAATTTTGACAATATTTTTCTTTCATTCTATTGTTTTAAAAATACGATGATAATTTTTCTCGATAGAAATAAAATAAGTATCGTTTTATGTATTAATTTTAATCGAGATATATTAATGTATAATTGCGGTTTTGTTTCCACAGGTCGTGTGGACGACATGGCCACGGAACTCAACAAGCCATTGTCTAGCATCGCCATCGGATCCGCTGAAGGTTTCAACCAAGCCGAGCGTGCCATCAATACCGCCTGCAAAACTGGCCGGTAAGTACTTATACACTATGAAAACTAATAGAATGAATGTGAACTGTATGCAGTACAGATATTGGGCCCCCCGTAAATCGTTGCATATAGCCGAAACATGACCTTCTGTAGTTATATAATTACTGTGACCGTCTTTGTCCTGTTATCATTTCATTGGATTGTGCCTTTTCAGTTTGACTTGTCCTACTGCTGTGCAAAGACCTCTTGCCTCTTGCAATGCCTGGTCTTCGAGTTATTTAGTTAGTGTTTTTCTCATTTGAGTTCAGCTCTTCATGGGATTTATGGGACATTCATCCATATAGACGCTGTGATCTTTTAGATTTTTTCATCGTTTTCAGTATAAGTACACATTTTTTCGTCATTATTTCGTATCAGTCCTAATTGTTATTAAGTTCTCTTACTGCTGGATGCGGGTCTCTTCTCGCCATCACATTAGGTCCATCACGCTAGCCAAGAGTAGTACATGTTAAAAAACGTTTAAAAATTATAGACATGCATGTCCACACAGGACATGATCCATTATCCACATTATTTTATGACGAAATAATGTTAGAGGATTGATACATCTGGATCGTTGAATCGCCAAAAAGTAACTAACCTAAGTAAGATGCCTTTCTGTTCATGTCATCTTCAACAACTTGAACCTTTTTCCAGCTGGGTGATGCTCAAGAACGTACATTTAGCTCCGGTCTGGCTGGTCCAACTGGAGAAGAAACTGCACTCGTTGCAACCACACCCGAACTTCCGTCTGTTCCTGACGACGGAGATCAGTCCCAAGCTGCCGGTGAACTTGCTCCGGGCCGGTCGTGTTTTGGTGTTCGAACCGCCACCAGGCATCAGGGCCAATTTGCTCAGGACTTTCGCAACTGTAAGTGAGATGGTGATATCATATGGGCATTGCATGTATTGTTAATTCTTAATATCAAAAGTAAATTATTTTTTTGCGGAACAGGTACCGGCGGCACGCATGATGAAGCAACCATCAGAACGCGCTAGGCTTTACTTCCTGCTGGCCTGGTTCCACGGTAAGTCGCTGAAAATCCTATAATACTACGAATAAAGTTTTGGCAAACGTACAATTTTTCTTTTAACTTTCATAATGCGAAAACCTTTGTATCAAACCATGATCTGAAACGTAATGCTTCAGGGGCTTGCTTGCTAAAAAAAACTATGGAAACAGACGTGGTTTTGACAATTTTTCTTACTTATGCGGGATTTCTCACGTTTAATTATATCAGATACTCCGACTATAGTTTCGGCCACATCCGATGGTCTTCTTCATTGTCATATATATTGTTAAACCTTTTTTTTTTAGATTTATCACTTAATTGCGCCCAAAATGCGTTAAATCGACGTTACGGCTATAACAATAGCCATGATCACAAGTTGATTAGATTATTACTTGTTCAATTCAAATCCATTAGAAATAAGTTATTTAGCTAATTGTTTATCATCTGATGACATGATATGAATGTTACCCACCAGGTATCGTCCAAGAGCGTCTTCGTTACGTACCTCTCGGATGGGCCAAGTACTACGAATTCAACGAGTCCGACTTGCGAGTGGCTTGCGATACTCTCGACACTTGGATCGACGCTACCGCTATGGTAAGTAGTGTCTTATTTGTGCAAGATAAACAATAATTTTAGTATACATTGCAGTTTATTTCAAAATGCTCCAGAATTTCAGACTAAAATCTATAAGATATTTTTTATTAGAAAATGATGATGAATTTGTTTTACAGCGTCGTTTTAACTTCTCGAAGTTTATTTGTTATGGGCTCTGGGTGTGTTTTCTCATTGGTTAACCCTCAGAACCTAGGACTTATTAGTAAATTAGTATTTATTATTAGTAAATGATTATGAATCCAACCACTCGTTCCAATAGCACTTCTTTTACTGTTGAAGCTGTCTTGCTTTGGGATGCACTACCTTCCATTATCAGACAGGCTAATTCTATTAATATATCTTTATAATTCTATTATATATAGGCGATAAGGCCGCCGTTGTACGCCATATGCGTATATGAGTCTTATGTTGTTTTAGTTTTGCTTTATCTTTTTTTCTTTATCTCTTTTTTAAGTCTTGTATGTTTTAATATAATAAAGTTGTATTCTTATTCTATGAATTTTTTTCACAGGGTCGTACTAATTTGCCGCCGGAGAAGGTACCATGGGAGGCGCTAGTTACGCTGCTCTCGCAATGTATATACGGAGGCAAGATCGACAACTCGTTCGATCAGCGTTTGCTTCACTCTTTCCTCTGCAAGCTGTTCACGCCCAAGTCTTTCGAAGCGGACTTCGCGCTTGTGGCTAATGTCGATGGGGTGGGTACTTTAAGGCATTATATTCAGACATTCTAAACACCTTTCTTATTACATTTTGCTATTAGTCGTAATCCTATATGAAATGATAAAAACATGGGTTGCGCAATTCAGTGCTATTGTTTTTAAAGATTTTCTGTTTTCACTCGAAAAGTAAAAACTTAAACCTAATTGTGTTTACGTTTTCCTCAAAAGTTTTTTTTTATGTGAACTTATTGAGTCGAACCAGACGCTCTCCTGATGGTAAGAGATAACTAATAACCATGACCATTTCAGCAATATACAGACCATTAGAGTGATTAGAATTCCTGTCCCTGCTACGCAAAAGACCCCGCAGTAGTAGTTTTCATCGTGTTCTTTTAACAGATAATATAATTTATCCTTAATTTCATTGGTTACTTACGTGCATATACGTATGTTGCGTTGGTTACTTGGGACTTCACTTTATCTACAAAAATTTAAATCAATTAAAAGTGTACTGTTTCGGTTCTAACACTTTTCCAGTCTTTACCACAAATCGTAACAAGTTATGTTTTGTTCAGGCGACGGGTAATCAGCGCCACATCACTATGCCGGACGGCAACCGACGTGACCAATTCCTCAAGTGGATCGAGGAGCTCTCCGACAGGCAGACGCCTTCTTGGCTCGGCCTGCCCAATAACGCTGAAAAGGTATAGCCATAATTATATCTATAAATATATTTACAGTTTACGCGTATTATGCATTCAGCCAGAAAAATATTCAAGTGTTTTAATGAAAAATCAAATGTCAAAGCTAAGTATGTCATAGTCAAGTCCGGTCATGCCCTAGTAACGTAATAAAGACAATTTTGAAGGCTTTATTTTACAGATCTAAATTTACTTAAAATGTTGTGCAGTTCTCGTTTGATAGACTTCGATGAAAAAGACAGCACATAACAACAAATTGGCCATAGTGGCGATTCGTAACGAAAACCATGGACGGTGTTTTAGAAGGAACACAAAAAATTAAAAACATACAAAACGTATGTTCGGATAGAGACATGTTTTTTTTTAAATTCCTAACAAAACTCCGTTTACCCACCTACTCTTAAACTATACGAGTGAAATAAAGATGCCTTATTCGGATAAACAAAAGAACAAGAATCTATTAAGAGTTGCTGGTAGCACGCTAACCTATGATATTTGTATATTTATTCAAATTCAATGTGTTAAACCCACCTCAGTATCTAAAAAATAATGTTACCGTAATTTTTATGCTAACCAATTTGTTTCCTATTCCGAAAATATTCCAGATATTTTGTTTAAATAAAATTTTTTTTTTTTTAAATATCGTAGGACTATACACACAGCGCCATCTGGCCCCAAACTAAGCAGAGCTTGTGTGATGGAAGTCAGATAACTGATAGAATACATAAATACTTTGTAAAAGCTGTGGTTTTGTTTGTAGGTGCTACTAACAACTCAAGGTAGCGACCTTGTGTCTAAATTGCTGAAGATGCAACAGTTGGAAGACGAAGAAGAACTAGCCTACAACGCCGCTTCGCAAGACCACGATCCGAGTAAGTTACACAGTTTAAATTTATTTTGAATGAAGATAGATAAACCTAATATTAATCAGAGCTAATCAACGTGAGGCGGTCTGAAAGCCAATTGTACTAGTAGGGAACGGAAAGCGTGTCGTTTTTAAACGTTTTTATTCAGCTTGCCCTGTTTGTTGTTTTTGGATAAAATTTAGTAATTGAAATTTTACCCCCTTCCTGTTGACTCACTATTTATGATATTTGGTATACACCTTTAGTTCTGATGACAATACATTATTTAAAAACGGTTGTTCCGTTTAGCTCAATTTTTTTTACTTATTATTCTGTTTTAACGAACATCGGTTACTTATTAAAGTAACTGATGTTCGTAATTATTACTGATTTTTTTATTAAATATGTAAATATGTACCTATAGTCAAATAAGAAAAAAATGTCTTCATCAATAAGGCATTTCAATTTCATTCTAAACAAAAAGCGCATTATTACTGGGGTGTGACTTCATTTCTATGTGTACAATGCATTTATATATAACATAACACTGACGCAAGACAGGGAAAGAACATACTATGTTCCAATCCCTACCAACAACTTGGTACTCTTCAATTATTTATCAGAACTTTATCTCGCTATTATCTGTTTTTTTATGTATTCAAGGGTATACGCTTAGGGTGTACTATGCCGAAAGAGAATCGTTGTACTAATCATTACGATAAATTTTTACCATCTACTTATTTTATCTGCCTTATTTATAAACGTTGGTCAAATTGATCTATACTTAATTATGTAGCAGGCTACCTTGTTTTTCTAGCTATATTTCACGTCATCGAGAAGTTTTTAAGCATTGATTAACTTTAGCAATATTTATAAATAAGGTATTTTTTCAATGTATAATTTGAAATTATTTTTCACTAAGTGATATTTTTATTAAATCATGAATCAGTCACCAATATTTATATTCTAACACCTACAATATAACCAATGAGACATGGAGAAAATGATTTCATTGGTCCTTATCATTTTAATGACGATATATTTGTTTACTTACTCCTCTCAGACAAAAATGCAACGGATCAGCCGACATTCGGCGAGATTGCAAGTGAGTTAATTCGCAGTTTCACGCTGGACTGCTTTGGCCGGAAAACTGCCAACTGTGACCTAGTTCTTCAGCTTTTACTTCTTTATTTTAATTCTCAATGTCTGTGTTGTAGCCTATCGATAAAGATTTCTATGCTGAATGCTCGCCACATGTCTTTCAAATGTGAAGTCAAAAATTAAACACATTCCAGCATATAAAGCAAGCGAGTGCGATAATATTCCTGTCACTCCCATTTAGACTGCCATAAGGGGCTATCCATAAATTATGTTACACGTCGGGGAGAGGGGGGGTCGACGACATAATATTTTCTCAAAATATTTAAGATCACACTAGGTTGGAGTTCACAAATGTGACCAGCTGTGACAAGGACGGGGGGGGGGGGTCAAAGGGGTGAAATTCGTGTGACGTAATTTGTGGGTAGCCCCTAGAAGCGAAAGGGATAGAAACGATGTCGCATGCTCAGGAACATGGGGCCAGAAGTAACTCGTTAAGTTTTTTATGTCGCGTGGTGGGTCTAAATTTGTGATCAGGAAGGTCATATAATGCGCTTGGTCTCAGTGTAGACGAAGCACTCTATATCATCAGCTTATCCATTATATGTGTGGGAACATTTTTGTTTTAAATATATGGGATTAATAATGTTTGTTTCAATCAAAAGTCACGAAAATGAAGAAAAACTCAAGACTTACTTTGTGAAGTTTGAAACAGTTTAATTTCACAGTCCTAAAGTTATGCGGCGCACGGCTTGTTACGGGGTTTTTATCTATCTCTGATCTTGTAGTGTAGAACGTTATGTTAATCTTTGGTTTGCAGGTGTAATGGTAGCTGAAGTAGGTGACGGCCGCCCCGCTTGGATGAAGACTTTGCAGCAAACTGCTACTAACTGGCTGCAGTTACTGCCCCAGGAACTGCCGGTAAGATTAACTTTCATAGTTGATGTCTTGGACGATTGTATTGAAAGGACTACGAAGACTGGAACATTTCGTTTTAACTCGTAAGTTCGTCAAAAATTGTTCGAGAGTCAAATAACGCTATAATAATGCGTGCTGGCTAATTGAAGACACTGCCACAAACTATGAAGTTCATTAAATACATTCCCAAAAACTGACTTGTATGAAATTTAATTAGTTCTGTATTTTTTGTAGCGATGACAGCTAAGTGGTTAGCGCTGTCAGTTCACACGCCGATGGGCGTGGGAACTGACCCAACACCAACAATGAGTTTGAGCTGCTGGTGAAGGAAAACATAGCGTGGTGGTAGGGTACTTTATAGCATTCGGCTGGCTAACTAACTTGAGAGACTTGACTGGCTGACTTAAGAGCCAGTTTCATTCCAGGCTAGGTGTGTTTACCATCTTAACCACACCATCACTTAATATCAGGTGAGTGGTGTGGTCAAACGACTGCTTGGTTCCAACTTTGACGTAACGGACATAAACTCATTATTTATGTTTGAACAGACACTGCGGCGTACTGTGGAGAACATCAAAGACCCGCTGTATCGTTTCTTCGAACGAGAAGTGGCCGCCGGCGCTTCGCTCCTGCAGAATGTACTGCACGACCTGCGCAGCGTGATCTCCATTTGTAATGTAAGTACTCAACACCGCCAACACCTAGCAGTAAAACTATTAGATAAATAAGCAAAATTTTATAATACGCAAAACAAAAACATTGAAGACAGCCCAGATTTTTTTTTAGTTATAAAATTGGTATATTAGTAAAGTTAGAAAAAATGGGTAAGTTTTCAAAATTGGTGAAAAAATGGGTATGTTTTCTATCGGTTACGTGGTACCTACTCATAGAACGAGCCTCGCTTAATTGGAGCTAGAAAGCGCAGTCTGTGATGTCCAACGATATTTTATTATTATTCATTCATATGTATTTACAAAAAAAAAGAAGTATTTAAGTATTCTATCTGTTATCTCACTTCCATAGTATAAACTCTGCTTAATTTGGGGTCAGATAGCGCTGTGTGTAATTTTCCTATGATATCTATGTATTTAGTGAGAGAGAGAGAGGTCTTTTGGGAGAGTGGCCTTTGCCCAGCAGTGGGACAAAGTGGGCTAAATAATAATAAATTTATATATTTATCTATTTTATTTATATAACTGAAGTATATTTACCCTTCTCGTTATGGTATCATCAACAACTGGCCCTGGTGTGCTCTTTACGGGCACAATGTGTTAACTATGGGCTACAGTTTTCCCGCTAATAAACTGGTGTGAAGTAATACAGTACGTGTGCAGGGTTCGATGAAGCAGACAAACGAGACGCGTGCGATGGTGGGCGCGCTGGTGCGCGGCATGCTGCCGTCCGGGTGGCGGCGGTACGCCGTGGCACGCGGCTGCACCGTCCAGCAGTGGGTGGGAGACTTCGCGCAACGCGTCACGCAGCTCGCGCACGTGTCCCGCGCCGTCGCAGACCAAGGCGCCAAGCACCTGCAGGTAACCCATTAATACGAATAAATAAACACAAGCCACATTTTTGGAGTGACTATAGTTCAGCTGACGGCTACAATTTCCCCGTTGACGATGTCAAAATTTGAATTTTAGGAAATTATCATCATACAGAGATGTACATAGCTTATGGGAAAAATGTGCATTTTTTGCGTGAAAAGGGTATAGGTACCGTCAATCAATGGGTATTATTGTCATTTCACCTAAACCTGGACAGTTGTTATGCTTGAATATAAAATTTTAATTAGATGTATTTGTTTGAACTGATTACCTACAAAATCATACATCATTCTATGCAAAAAAAACGGAAGGTACAACAAAAAGTGGCATCATTTTTGCGCCAAATTGTGTGTATTCGTTGTGATGGGAGGAAGGTTTTTGGGTGTGATTTTGTATGTGTATTGGAAAGTTTATTAACATTGCCTATGTGTAGAGTATCCCGGTATGGCTGGGCGGGCTCCTGAACCCCGAGGCGTACATCACGGCCACACGGCAGTGCGTCGCGCAGGCCAACTCATGGTCGCTTGAAGAACTGCACCTGCAGGTATTGTTGTTTTTTTTTAATTTAGAATAGGTTTGCATTTGACTACACCTTGCCTGATGGTAAGTACTTACCTACAAGAAACCAATTTGCTCTGGATTTCAAGACATCCATATCCATAGCAAGGAACAAAATCTCCAACAAAACCTCACTGAGCGTATGAAAACTGTAGAATCGAAACGCTCTGTGCATGCGTGGGAATATTCACTTTGAACGGATGACGTTTTGATACCGTTTTTCTGGTTGTCTTGTAGTAAAACTAATACGTAAGTACGCAGGTAGAATAAAATTGTGCAGTTTTATGAAACTGTTTATACTTATTATATCTGGAGTGGTTTTGTCACTAGACTAGACTTAAAAAAAGTGTGTTAGGTGGTTGATTGGATGTTTTTTGTCATACAGGTTTTAAGTTTGGGGTGTATAAAGCTGTAATGAACATCTTTTACTATGAAGACAACACTGAAATCGAGAAAAAAAATCTGCTTCATAGCAAGCCTTGGCCAAGTTTGGCTAAGGGAACTTTTTCTATAAGACAACTGATTTTTTATACCAATTTCAAGGTTGTGCCCATAAACAATTAAAGTTGCTTATCATGAGTACAATGATCCACTTTTGGCTTATTACACTCCAAGCATTACAGTACACGCTTTTCTTACTCTTTCAATGTCTTAAAAAGCTAGCAACATATTTGTGACGCAAATATCACTAGGCATGTATATACTATATGCCTAGTATATATATATATATAGATATATATTAGGAAGGGGTTTTCGGACATCTAAACTAAACTAAACATAGTTTAGATGTCCGAAAACCCCTTCCTAAACTTTAGTGAAAACGCCGATATTTAATTATATCTTTTGTATCCGTGCCTAAAAACAAAAATCATTAATTTTGTGGATCCTCCTAATTGGAAAGTATAGGAACTAAAAAGCGATGAGTACATGGGGTATTTGAGTTCATCGCTTTTCTTCAGGGTGACACGGTCAAAACGCCTCGTCTTGTAAAATAATATTATCAATCCTGGTCTGGAAATTTCATATTGTTTATTGTTCAGGTGACGATCCCCGACCCGGGAACTCCTACGGACAACGCGCAGACAGAATGGTCGTTCTCCGTAACCGGACTCAAGCTGCAAGGCGCCAACGTGAAGGGGAATCGGCTTCTCCTCACCAACACCATCATGGTCGACCTGCCACTCACTGTACTCACCTGGGTCCAGTAAGTATCGTTTATAATTACTATCCATAGATCTAGGAGCGCTGTCGACGTTGTCAACTTACTGTTCTCGTAAAACATTCTCCGTTTACGTCACTGTCATAATTAATAGGAAGGCGCAGGAATTTTACGTTGTAACGTAAACGTAACGTTGTAAACGTATTCTGTAGTTGGTTATTGAAACGAGTGAATTTTCACGCAATGTTTTGTGAAGACACGTAATTATGTGTGAGACTTCAGACAAGCGATTTGCTTTGTTAAGAGTGTCTGATACTACTACGCTAGGATTTGATATAAAGTCTACTTCACACTGGCGCAGCCTGCGGTAGTGGCCATGGTGGCAGCTACGAATTTAGCCGCTACTGCAGCACGTGTTTATATATTCATGTTTACTGTTTTGCCGCGTCCGCCAGCACAAACTGGCCGCATTTCTGGCTTCCTAGATCCTACTAGCATAATTATATAAAGCGCTAGTTGAAACAAAACTTGTTAACGTAGCAATATGACGTCATGTTCTCTATTACAGCGGTCCGGAACAAGCGCCAGCGGGTCAGACGCTCACACTGCCGGTGTACTTGAACAGCGCTCGTTCAGAGCTCCTGTTCACAGTGCGGCTACCCATCGCGGCTGGCCAGGAACCGCACGCGTTCTACGAGCGAGGCGTCGCCCTACTCACCTCCACTGCTCTCAACTAGACTCAACAATTTCAAAAGAAAACACGCTAATTTAATTTTATGTCATACGTGCTACCATCGATTCGTCTGTATGCGAATACTTTTAACAATATGGTATAATTTTATGTTACTTTTTAATTTATTTTTCAATTATGAGTTAATTTATTTATTGAATATGAGTTCATTTACTTTTCAAATGTAGGTACGCTTATGAAAGTTCTAATACATTCCAAATTCAATCAAATACAGCAATCTTATAACATCCTGATTATATGAAAATACGAATCGAAATACCTACTACTTATATTAAAAGTATTCGTGATAAATATTCGCATGCGGCCGAGATAGCTGGATGGTCGCACATTTACATCGTAATAAATTTAGCCTTCAGAGATTGTCAAGCTTTACACCTCTTCGGTGCGGATTCGCAATATTGTTATATTTATTAACCGAATTGAGATTATAACGGTAGCTATTTATTGCTTCAGAATGTTTTATACTGTTTTCTTTTTTTATTATTTCTTATTGTAACAACCATTCCCAGTATTGTAAACCAAACTAATAAGTGGAATATTTATGCTTTCTATTTATGAAATAAAATATTGAAGTATACTTACTCTTTTATTGATAAACTTGTCTAAAAAATTCTACTAAATACCCAAGTCAATCCCCCTTTAAGCAGTCGAAGCGAAACAATCTAGAACTAAGAAATTAACGTAAGTACATATTTTAATATGAAAACTGGCGTAGTTTTGACAGATTTTTGTTTAACCCACGATTAGGGCGTGAATATCACAAAATAAACAAGCTTGTCTGTTTTATTTCGTTTATTTCTAAAAAAAAGATAACGTTAAAACTTATTTTCTAAGAATGATTTCTTATATGTACTTTTTTTATCCATCCACACAACATACTTATTCTAATTGGTTCTACACATCGCACAGTATGAGTCATGCACAACTTAAATTTGACTACAGTTGGCTGGAACCTTGAATATTGCCTTTCATGCCAGGCGGTTTTTGCTTTGGTAACCTGAAAAAGCAGAAAATAACAATAATAACACACTAAACTACTAAAGTTTGGTACAACTTTAATAATTAATAAATATCATAGGATATTTATTATACACAGCGCCATCTGACCCCAAACTAAGCAAAGCTTGTGCTATGGAATTTAGATAACCGATAGAATACATCAATAGTTTTTTTTTAATACATTGTTAGCGGGCAACACCAACCAACTACCTAGGAGATCGTAACAACCATGGCCAGAATAAATTATTTAAAAAAAAAACCTAGGAGATCCATAGACACTGTTAGCGGGCAACACTGATGAAGAATGGAGGAGGATGATTGTCGTTGACCAGCTGACAGCTCGGTAGATTAGAAGATATATAATTTTGTTTTTGGGACGGACTCGCATTTTACGAATCAGGGCGAACATCGACGTTAATCAATAAGTAATAAACGGTCCCGCCCAGCAACCGTGTGTAATTTCACCCACCTAATTACAACATACTTTAGAATTAACTGAACTAGAAAAATACTACATATTAAGTTTAACACACGTCATATGTCAAGAGAAATTCAATAGTGTGTTTATTCGTGTGTTACTTCACGCTCAAACGGCCGGACCTATTTTGATGAAATTTGGTATGGAGGTAGCTGACACCCTTTTTTCCGCAGGGAAAATCCTTAATGGATACCACCAGCCCCGGGGGGAGCTTGGTGGTATATG
Source organism: Biston betularia (assembly GCA_905404145.2). Taxonomy (NCBI): domain Eukaryota; kingdom Metazoa; phylum Arthropoda; class Insecta; order Lepidoptera; family Geometridae; genus Biston; species Biston betularia. The sequence continues at coordinate 8,502,786 of FR989877.1, forward strand.
TGGGAATCTCCGCCAGAGTGGCGGCCTACCCACTAAAAACCCTGGGGTGTTCCTTCTCTGCGCTTGCAGTTAGGGCCACGGGAACGCTTGCGCACTCGTCCGCAGCCCCAACAGCGCTTGTCTTCATCAGACATCGTCTCGGTGAGCTTATGCTCTACCCGTCATTTTAACGATGTGTGGAAACACGTCAACAATCGTTCAGTCTCGGGGAGAGATAGCTGACACCCTAGATTAACACGTAAGCTACTTTTTATATACAAATATTATAGTCTGGCACAGCAGAAGTTATAAGAATAATGAATGAATGTTCTATTCAAAAATAATGTGGGAAGTATGTTTTACCTAGTGTGTATGATTTTCCTCGGTGAAGATGGATGTACCAGGTCGTGTTGTCTTTCCCATTCTATGTACTTCTGATGCTGGCGCTGTCTTCGGCGGTCCACATAACTTATCTGTTGACGGTAAAAACATTATATTTTGGTGAAAATAATAGTATAAATTTTGATGAAGAATATTTTCGATGACGCTAATTTTCTACAGGGCTAAAATGGGCGTCGAGACAAGTTTTGTTTAGTCAGATTTTTTGAGAAAATACACGAAAAAAGAAATTCATAACTCTGTTTTCACACGACAAAAACAGAGACATTATCCAATGCTAGACCTGATGAAGTATGATTTTTAGTTTGATAACTTTATAGCAGTGTCTAAGTAAGCCTGTGTTAATTCAGGGTGTCAGCTACCAAAAACATTCATTTCATCAAAATTGGTCCAGCCGTTTGACCGTGAAGAACTAACAAACTTTCGCTTTTATAATATTTCATTAAAAATTTTAATATAAACAAATGATTAACATATAATATTAAGTATAAATTGACAAACCAGTTACATCGATATATATATAGCTACTAGCGGACGCCTCGCGGTTTCGTCCGCGAAGTTCCCGTTCTCGTGGGAAAACAGGGACAAAAAGTAGCCTATTACACCCGGGGATAGTGTAGCTTCCTAACGGTGTAAGATTTTTTTAAATCAGTCCAGTAGTTTCGGAGCCTATTCAATACAATCAATCAAATCCTTCCTCTTTATAATAGTATAGATATATAACTAATTGTATGGTTTTATATAGGGTGTTTCTCTAGACGACGGACATATTTCAAGGGGGTGTTCAGAAAGCGATACTGGACTCAAATACGTCATAAAAACAATACCTTACAATTTGACCAAATTGTCCCACAAACTAATGTAATCAGACACATAACAAATGCTAGTAGGTATAAACAAATCCGGGCGTAAGCTATCTGTGCCTACACGGCGCGCGGCGCAGGCGCAAGGCTGCGGCGGCGTCTGAGGGGTTTCGGGCGGGGGTGCGTGCGATTCTCGGGTCAACAACAAGGTCAACAAGTCACGCAGTCAGTTCGCCACCTGCGTTCAGCGCGATAAGAACGTCGCACCGTCCCGCCGCCGCTGCTCCGCGTGCCGCTCTCACGTCGAGTGATGATTATTATTTATCGCTCATCGTGACGATGCCTTTTATCAATACACCAACGAAGAGTATTGGGATAATTATGGTGTGTGTGTATGCTTTAGCCAATGACAGTGTGAGAGGTGCTATAGACGTCGGCAAACATATCCGAACAGGCATATCCCATCGTATTCTCTGATGGCTCTGATTCCAACGGCTTCGAATGTTCAGACAGTTCACAGTGCCGACTTCCTATCAAGGAAGGGAAAACGAGCCGACTCCAGTGAACCTACAAGAGTACTTTGACAAAATTACATCCCGCGCGAATACCTACCTACTGAAGACGAGATATTATTTTGATTATCGGGTCATATTACGAATACGTGTACGTCGTTTAGTCGAACTATTGGACTGTCTCAAGAAACAGCTACAGCTGATATTAGATGTTTTTGCCTGTTCTAAGCTAGGTCGGTACTAACTCAACAAGTTCAATGAACTCTACTTGACGTTGAGTTTTCCTTTTTGACGTTACACTTAGAAGTATGAAGGAAAATAGGAAAATTTAGGTGAAAGGTACGTATTACACTTGTACTAAACTAACCGATAAGTACATACAAACATCGCGTCTGCTCGAGCGAGCGCGCGGCGCGGGGCGGGCGGGCGACGACCGCTGTACTTGCCTACTTGAACGATAGGCGCGTCGCGCCGCCAGCTGATCGTCTGTTTTTGGTGACCGTAAGTCTTGTAGTCCCGGGACAAAATTTGAACACCAATATCTTTTTAATGCTGGCGTAAATATTTTTTATTTTATTTTTTTTCGTACTATATAAACCTAAATTATAACGTCATGAAATATGTCCGTCGTCTAGAGAAACATGCTGTATAAAAGTAACGAGATGAACGAGAGGGCCTTATGTTGACAAGCGACAGTAACGCTCTATTGCAGCGTCATCCAGAACAACAGGTGAACATAATGTGAGCTGTGATCAAACAACTAGCCTGTTAACCATAAAAAAAGTTTTAAAAAAACTAAGGTTTTTTTTTATTTTTTTATGTGAAAAATAATGAGACGAACGAGACGCTCTCCTGATGGTAAGAGATAACGCCTATCCATGACCATTGCAGCGATACACAGAACTTTGAGTAACAAAACAAAGTCCAGGGCATCAATGCTTTGGTGCTCATTACTTTGAGACTTTCGATGGTTAGTCTCAACAGCCCAGTAATTTCGCTAGCTGCAGTACCCTTAATAATAAATAATCCATGACTTCGCTGTTTTGGCGCTCATTACTTACATTCAATTTATTAGTCTCAAGTAAGTTATAGATAAAAAATATGAAAAGATTTGCGCAAGCTATAGTTCTTTTTATATTTTTTAATTACATACCTACTAGCGGTCCGTCCCGGCTACGCACGGATGGACATTGATTTTTAATTAAATTCTTGTAATAAATGTAACCTATTTTACTCAGGAATAAAGTAGCATTCTTATGATGAAAGAATTTTCGAAATCGGTCCAGTAGTTTTTAAGTTTATTCGTTACAAGAATACAAAACTTGGTGGTAGATCTACTTAGCAGGAGGTCATCTAGGTAGGTACCACCGCAGTACCAGATATTCTGCCGCCAAGCAGTAGTGTGTAAACATTACTGTGTTCCGGTTTGAAGGGTACTGCAGCTAGCGAAATTACTGGGCTGTTGAGACTAACCATCTAAAGTCTCAAAGTAATGAGCACCAAAGCAGTGATGCCCCGTCAAAGTTATGTGTATTGCTGAAATGGTCATGGACAGGCGTTATCTCTTACCATCAAGAGAGCGTCCCGTTCGTCTTATTACTTCTACAAAAAAAAAAATATATTACCTATACCTGGCCTGGACTTTGTTTTGTTACTCAGAGTTCTGTGTATCACTGCAATGGTCATGGACAAGCGTTATCTCTTACCATCAGGAGAGCGTCTCGTTCGTCTCATAATTTTTCTCATAAAAAAAAAAAAAAAAAAAATACGTTTGCGTTTGACCGCCAACTCGCCTGATGTTACGCGAAGATGCGCTCTACGCTGGAGCACGTTCGCCTAGAATAAACCGATTCACTCGCGACTTAAGGGCACCCAGTTGTTGCTATATAAATGTAGATATTATAAGAAGCAAACTCAAGACTTCTGGATAATTCATACCTCCTTATATTTCAACGTCTTCTCGGTATTACACTTGACAATATTTATACATTAAGTACCCATTATATATCTTTATCAAACGTCGTGACTTGTGTCGCTCCTCCACGCTGATTGTCGTTCCCGGGCGCCCACCACGGCCTCTCTTCGTGTCAGTGGTGGGGCCTGAACCGCCAATCAGAGCAATTTCCTTACAACTCATCACGCTCAGTGTACAAAAACCGTACTTATTAAGTTTAAACCTGTGATACTCAAATATTTATGCGACTTCATATTAAACATATAAATTTTACATATTTATCGATTACTAAAATCACGAATATTGCAAAGTAGGCGCTAAGATTTCAATGACATATGTAGTCTAACAATATGATATCACTTACAACACAACTAGCCGGGATCCACACGAAGGCAGTAACCAACACAACGACTCCGACGATGTTATCCCGGAGGAAGCCTAACACGTTATTGATGTTTATATCCTCGATGATGTCCCAGAAACGCTCCACTACATCTTGTATTGTCTTTTCGCAAACACCCTGCACAATAAACAAACTTTAAGCAAATCCGACTTCAAACCAATAAAAACAAAAGAAATTATATTTTTTGGAGTCGGTAAAAAAAATGGAAGATAATGTTTTTTTTTTAATATACGCATAAAATATGTTCCAGTAGTTGATGTGGCTGAGTCATGTTGTGCCGGTTAGGCGTACAAATGTCACGAGTGATGGCGCTGTGCTCGTACAAACATTAAAATAATATTTTAATTAGAGTCCAAGAATGTAAAAATTAAATCATGTTAGTTAAAAATAAATCATATATCAAAATTACATTACAAATAACATGTCAAAAATAAAAATCAAATGTCAAAAATTAAAATTAAACGTCAAAAAATAAAATAGAATAAAATACCGATGTCAAACAGAAATAATAAAAATTAGATAATTGGATAATGTCATTCAAAATTGGTGATGATACTTGTAAGGACTTCTTCTGAAACTTAACTACATCGTGAGGAAACCATAGCATGGTGGTAGGGTACTTTCTAGTACTCGGCTGGCTAGCTACCACCCTCAAGTTGATAATCTGCCGCCAAGCATCTAACGGTGTGTTCCGGCAGCTTCACTTGAGAGCCAGTTCCATTCCAGGCTAGGTGTGCTTTACCATCTTCGACCACACCTTCACTTAACATCAGGTGAGCTGTGGTCAAACAACTAGCCTGTCAACCATAAAAAAAAAAAACTAACATTTATTTTTTAATTTAAAAGTAATGCGATGACCTAGACGCTCGCTTGTAGCAAAAGATAATGCATGACAATTGCAGCGATACACAGAACTTTGAGACCGGTGTGAAGTTGGCGGCCAAATCTAGCAGCCTATAATACGACCAAATTAAAATGACTTTTTTGTGAAGTTAGCGGCCAATGCCTTAATGACCTCTGATCCTTTAAAAACTTTCATGAATGTATTACAGGCGACTTCTGAAATGTGTACACTATATAATAATGACATAAAACCTTGAAATGACAAATTATATTGCTTAATTTTTGGGAACATCGATTTCCAACAGACAAACATATTGAGCCAAACTGCCACCTGTAAAGCTCTGAAATCATGAATCTTTGCTACTTAATAGCGTTAACAGATATATCCTGCAACTGAAAAAACGAAAGCCAATGCGGCAGTCTGCATTTGAAATCCTGAAATGAGCATTCAAATGCAACGATCAAATTTTTTTGCGTTTCCGTCGATGGAAATGTTTCGAGTAAAACCTGAAAACCTATGAAATACCAAAACTATATAATTCATATGAAAGCTAGTAAATGCAGCTACTAAAAAACAATTCATTTTCAGTGATCCCATGAACGTCTCAGGCCGAAATTTTCAGCTGAAAGTGCAACGGAAGCAATTTTAGCCGGTGAAATATTGGCTGCTGGTGATTTTAGACCTGTTTTCGCCTGAAAATTGTAACAAACCTTTTTCAAATTGTAAACGAGCAAAGTAGGCTTTCATATGAACACTATTTCAGCCCGATTTGAAAGTCGTGCAACCTTAAAGTTTTCACGTGAAATATGCAAGTGTCGATTTTGAACTGAAAAGTTTGTACGCCAAACTGCCACCTTTAAAACTCTGAAATCGTGAAACATTGCTACTTCATAGCATTGATAGATATATTATTTAACTGAAAAAAACAAAGAAAATGCGGCAGGCTGCATTTGAAATCCTGAAATGACAATTTACATTGCTTCATTTTTTTTGCATATCGATTTCCAACAGACAAACATATTGCGCCAAACTGCCACCTGTAAAGCTCTGAAATCATGAATTTTTGCTACTTAATAGCGTTAACAGATATATCCTGCAACTGAAAAAACGAAAGCCAATGCGGCAGTCTGCATTTGAAATCCTGAAATGAGCATTCAAATGCAACGATCAAATTTTTTTGCGTTTCCGTCGATGGAAATGTTTCGAGTAAAACCTGAAAACCTATGAAATACCAAAACTATATAATTCATATGAAAGGTAGTAAATGCAGCTACTAAAAAACAATACATTTTCAGTGATCCCATAAACGTCTCAGGCCGAAATTTTCAGCTGAACGTGCAACGGAAGCAATTTTAGCCGGTGAAATATTGGCTGCTGGTGATTTTAGACCTGTTTTCGCCTGAAAATTGTAACAAAACTTTTTCAAATTGTAAACGAGCAAAGTAGGCTTTCATATAAACTCTATTTCAGCCCGATTTGAAAGTCGTGCAAACTTAAAGCTTACACGCGAAATATGCAAGTGTCGATTTTGAACTGAAAAGTTTGTACGCCAAACTGCCACCTTTAAAACTCTGAAATCGTGAAACATTGCTACTTCATAGCATTGACGAATATATTATTTAACTGAAAAAAACAAAGCAAATGCGGCAGGCTGCATTTGAAATCCTGAAATGACAATTTACATTGCTTCATTTTTTTTGCATATCGATTTCCAACAGACAAACATATTGCGCCAAACTGCCACTTGTAAAGCTCTGAAATCATGAATTTTTGCTACTTAATAGCGTTAACAGATATATCCTGCAACTGAAAAAACGAAAGCCAATGCGGCAGTCTGCATTTGAAATCCTGAAATGAGCATTCAAATACAACGATCAAATTTTTTTGCGTTTCCGTCGATGGAAATGTTTCGAGTAAAACCTGAAAACCTATGAAATACCAAAACTATATAATTCATATGAAAGCTAGTAAATGCAGCTACTAAAAAACAATTCATTTTCAGTGATCCCATACACGTCTCAGGCCGAAATTTTCAGCTGAAAGTGCAACGGAAGCAATATTAGCCGGTGAAATATTGGCTGCTGGTGATTTTAGACCTGTTTTCGCCTGAAAATTGTAACAATCCTTTTTCAAATTGTAAACGAGCAAAGTAGGCTTTCATATGAACACTATTTCAGCCCGATTTAAAAGTCGTGCAACCTTAAAGTTTTCACGTGAAATATGCAAGTGTCGATTTTGAACTGAAAAGTTTGTACGCCAAACTGCCATCTTTAAAACTCTGAAATCGTGAAACATTGCTTCTTCATAGCATTGATAGATATATTATTTAACTGAAAAAAACAAAGAAAATGCGGCAGGCTGCATTTGAAATCCTGAAATGACAATTTACATTGCTTCATTTTTTTTGCATATCGATTTCCAACAGACAAACATATTGCGCCAAACTGCCACCTGTAAAGCTCTGAAATCATGAGTTTTTGCTACTTAATCGCGTTAACAGATATATCCTGCAACTGAAAAAACGAAAGCCAATGCGGCAGTCTGCATTTGAAATCCTGAAATGAGCATTCAAATGCAACGATCAAATTTTTTTGCGTTTCCGTCGATGGAAATGTTTCGAGTAAAACCTGAAAACCTATGAAATACCAAAACTATATAATTCATATGAAAGCTAGTAAATGCAGCTACTAAAAAACAATACATTTTCAGTGATCCCATAAACGTCTCAGGCCGAAATTTTCAGCTGAACGTGCAACGGAAGCAATTTTAGCCGGTGAAATATTGGCTGCTGGTGATTTTAGACCTGTTTTCGCCTGAAAATTGTAACAAAACTTTTTCAAATTGTAAACGAGCAAAGTAGGCTTTCATATAAACTCTATTTCAGCCCGATTTGAAAGTCGTGCAAACTTAAAGCTTACACGCGAAATATGCAAGTGTCGATTTTGAACTGAAAAGTTTGTACGCCAAACTGCCACCTTTAAAACTCTGAAATCGTGAAACATTGCTACTTCATAGCATTGATAGATATATTATTTAACTGAAAAAAACAAAGAAAATGCGGCAGGCTGCATTTGAAATCCTGAAATGACAATTTATATTGCTGCATTTTTTGTGCATATCGATTTCCAACAGACAAACATATTGAGCCAAACTGCCACCTGTAAAGCTCTGAAATCATGAATCTTTGCTACTTTATAGCATGGACAGATATATTCTGCAACTGAAAAAACGAAAGCCAATGCGGCAGGCTGCATTTGAAATCCTGAAATGAGCATTCAAATGCAACGATAAAAAAATTTTGCGTTTCCGTCGATGGAAATATTTCGAGTAAAACCTGAAAACCTATGAAATATCAAAACTATATAATTCATATGAAAGTTAGTAAATGCAGTTACTAAAAAACAATACATTTTCAGTGATCCCATAAACGTCTCAGGCCGAAATTTTCAGCTGAAAGTGCAACGGAAGCAATTTTAGCCGGTGAAATATTGGCTGCTGGTGATTTTAGACCTGTTTTCGCCTGAAAATTGTTACAAAACTTTTTCAAATTGTAAACGAGTAAATTAGGCTTTCATATAAACACTATTTCAGCTCGATTTAAAAGTCGCACAACCTTATAGTTTACACGTGAAATATGCAAGTGTCGATTTTGAACTGAAAAATTTGTACGCCAAACTGCCACCTGTAAAACTCTGAAATCGTGAAACATTGCTACTTCGTAGCATTGACGAATATATTATTTAACTGAAAACATTAAAGGAAATGCGGCAGGCTGCATTTGAAACCCTGAAATGACAATTTATATTGCTTCATTTTTTATGAACATCGATTTCCAACAGACAAACATATTGAGCCAAACTGCCACCTGTAAAGCTCTGAAATCAGGAATTTTTGCTATTTTATAGCATTGACAGATATATCCTGCAACTGAAAAAATGAAAGCCAATGCGGCAGTCTGCATTTGAAATCCTGAAATGAGCATTCAAATGCAACGATCAAATTTTTTTGCGTTTCCGTCGATGGAAATGTTTCGAGTAAAACCTGAAAACCTATGAAATACCAAAACTATATAATTCATATGAAAGCTAGTAAATGCAGCTACTAAAAAACAATACATTTTCAGTGATCCCATAAACGTCTCAGGCTGAAATTTTCAGCTGAAAGTGCAACGGAAGCAATACTAGCCGGTGAAATATTGGCTGCTGGTGATTTTAGACCTGTTTTCGCCTGAAAATTGTTACAAAACTTTTTCAGATTATAAACGACTAAAGTAGGCTTTCATATAAATACTATTTCAGCTCGATTTGAAAGTCGTACAACCTTAAAGTTTACACGTGAAATATGCAAGTGTCGATTTTGAACTGAAATATTTGTACGCCAAACTGCCACCTGTAAAACTCTGAAATCGTAAAACATTGCTACTTCATAGCATTGACGAATATATTATTTAACTAAAAATAATAAAGAAAATGCGGCAGGCTACATTTGAAACCCTGAAATGACAATTAACCTTAATTCATTTTTTCTTGTTTCAAAAAAAAATGATCGTTGCATTTGAATGCCCATTTCAGGATTTCAAATGCAGTTTGCCGCATTGACTGTCGTATTTTCAGTTGCAAGATATATCTGTCAATGCTATAATGTAGCAACTATTCATGATTTCAGAGCTTTACAGGTAGCAGTTTGGTTCAATATGTTTGTTTGTTGGAAATCGATGTTCACAAAAAATTAATCAACGTAAATTGACATTTCAGGGTTTCAAATGAAGCCTGCCGCATTTTCTTTATTTTTTTCAGTTAAACAGTATATTCGTCAATGCTATGAAGTAGCAATGTTTAATGATTTCAGAGTTGTACAGTTGGCAGTTGGGCGTACAAATTTTTCAGTTCAAAATCGACACTTGCATATTTCACGTGTAAACTTTAAGGTTGTACGACTTTCAAATCGAGCTGAAATAATGTTTATATGAAAGCCTACTTTACTCGTTTATAATCTGAAAAAGTTTTGTAGCAATTTTCAGGCGAAAACAGGTCTCAAATCACCAGCAGCCAATATTTCACCGGCTAATATTGCTTCCGTTGCACTTTCAGCTGAAAATTTCGGCCTGAGACGTTTATGGGATCACTGAAAATTAATTGTTTTTTAGTAGCTGCATTTACTAGCTTTCATATGAATTATATAGTTTTGGTATTTCATAGGTTTTCAGGTTTTACTCGAAACATTTCCATCGACGGAAACGCAAAAAAATTTGATCGTTGCATTTGAATGCTCATTGCAGGATTTCAAATGCAGACTGCCGCATTGGCTTTCATTTTTTCAGTTGCAGGATATATCTGTCAATGCTATAAAATAGCAAAAATTCCTGATTTCAGAGCTTCACAGGTGGCAGTTTGGCTCAATATGTTTGTCTGTTGGAAATCGATGTTCATAAAAAATGAAGCAATATAAATTGTCATTTCAGGGTTTCAAATGCAGCCTGCCGCATTTCCTTTAATGTTTTCAGTTAAATAATATATTCGTCAATGCTACGAAGTAGCAATGTTTCACGATTTCAGAGTTTTACAGGTGGCAGTTTGGCGTACAAATTTTTCAGTTCAAAATCGACACTTGCATATTTCACGTGTAAACTATAAGGTTGTGCGACTTTTAAATCGAGCTGAAATAGTGTTTATATGAAAGCCTAATTTACTCGTTTACAATTTGAAAAAGTTTTGTAACAATTTTCAGGCGAAAACAGGTCTAAAATCACCAGCAGCCAATATTTCACCGGCTAAAATTGCTTCCGTTGCACTTTCAGCTGAAAATTTCGGCCTGAGACGTTTATGGGATCACTGAAAATGTATTGTTTTTTAGTAACTGCATTTACTAACTTTCATATGAATTATATAGTTTTGATATTTCATAGGTTTTCAGGTTTTACTCGAAATATTTCCATCGACGGAAACGCAAAATTTTTTTATCGTTGCATTTGAATGCTCATTTCAGGATTTCAAATGCAGCCTGCCGCATTGGCTTTCGTTTTTTCAGTTGCAGAATATATCTGTCCATGCTATAAAGTAGCAAAGATTCATGATTTCAGAGCTTTACAGGTGGCAGCTTGGCTCAATATGTTTGTCTGTTGGAAATCGATATGCACAAAAAATGCAGCAATATAAATTGTCATTTCAGGATTTCAAATGCAGCCTGCCGCATTTTCTTTGTTTTTTTCAGTTAAATAATATATCTATCAATGCTATGAAGTAGCAATGTTTCACGATTTCAGAGTTTTAAAGGTGGCAGTTTGGCGTACAAACTTTTCAGTTCAAAATCGACACTTGCATATTTCGCGTGTAAGCTTTAAGTTTGCACGACTTTCAAATCGGGCTGAAATAGAGTTTATATGAAAGCCTACTTTGCTCGTTTACAATTTGAAAAAGTTTTGTTACAATTTTCAGGCGAAAACAGGTCTAAAATCACCAGCAGCCAATATTTCACCGGCTAAAATTGCTTCCGTTGCACGTTCAGCTGAAAATTTCGGCCTGAGACGTTTATGGGATCACTGAAAATTAATTGTTTTTTAGTAGCTGCATTTACTAGCTTTCATATGAATTATATAGTTTTGGTATTTCATAGGTTTTCAGGTTTTACTCGAAACATTTCCATCGACGGAAACGCAAAAAAATTTGATCGTTGCATTTGAATGCTCATTTCAGGATTTCAAATGCAGACTGCCGCATTGGCTTTCGTTTTTTCAGTTGCAGGATATATCTGTTAACGCTATTAAGTAGCAAAAATTCATGATTTCAGAGCTTTACAGGTGGCAGTTTGGCGCAATATGTTTGTCTGTTGGAAATCGATATGCAAAAAAAATGAAGCAATGTAAATTGTCATTTCAGGATTTCAAATGCAGCCTGCCGCATTTTCTTTGTTTTTTTCAGTTAAATAATATATCTATCAATGCTATGAAGTAGCAATGTTTCACGATTTCAGAGTTCTAAAGGTGGCAGTTTGGCGTACAAACTTTTCAGTTCAAAATCGACACTTGCATATTTCGCGTGTAAGCTTTAAGTTTGCACGACTTTCAAATCGGGCTGAAATAGAGTTTATATGAAAGCCTACTTTACTCGTTTACAATTTGAAAAAGTTTTGTAACAATTTTCAGGCGAAAACAGGTCTAAAATCACCAGCAGCCAATATTTCACCGGCTAATATTGCTTCCGTTGCACTTTCAGCTGAAAATTTCGGCCTGAGACGTTTATGGGATCACTGAAAATGAATTGTTTTTTAGGAGCTGCATTTACTAGCTTTCATATGAATTATATAGTTTTGGTATTTCATAGGTTTTCAGGTTTTACTCGAAACATTTCCATCGACGGAAACGCAAAAAAATTTGATCGTTGTATTTGAATGCTCATTTCAGGATTTCAAATGCAGACTGCCGCATTGGCTTTCGTTTTTTCAGTTGCAGGATATATCTGTTAACGCTATTAAGTAGCAAAAATTCATGATTTCAGAGCTTTACAAGTGGCAGTTTGGCGCAATATGTTTGTCTGTTGGAAATCGATATGCAAAAAAAATGAAGCAATGTAAATTGTCATTTCAGGATTTCAAATGCAGCCTGCCGCATTTTCTTTGTTTTTTTCAGTTAAATAATATATCTATCAATGCTATGAAGTAGCAATGTTTCACGATTTCAGAGTTCTAAAGGTGGCAGTTTGGCGTACAAACTTTTCAGTTCAAAATCGACACTTGCATATTTCGCGTGTAAGCTTTAAGTTTGCACGACTTTCAAATCGGGCTGAAATAGAGTTTATATGAAAGCCTACTTTCCTCGTTTACAATTCGAAAAAGTTTTGTAACAATTTTCAGGCGAAAACAGGTCTAAAATCACCAGCAGCCAATATTTCACCGGCTAATATTGCTTTCGTTGCACTTTCAGCTGAAAATTTCGGCCTGAGACGTTTATGGGATCACTGAAAATGAATTGTTTTTTAGTAGCTGCATTTACTAGCTTTCATATGAATTATATAGTTTTGGTATTTCATAGGTTTTCAGGTTTTACTCGAAACATTTCCATCGACGGAAACGCAAAAAAATTTGATCGTTGCATTTGAATGCTCATTTCAGGATTTCAAATGCAGACTGCCGCATTGGCTTTCGTTTTTTCAGTTGCAGGATATATCTGTTAACGCTATTAAGTAGCAAAAATTCATGATTTCAGAGCTTTACAGGTGGCAGTTTGGCGCAATATGTTTGTCTGTTGGAAATCGATATGCAAAAAAAATGAAGCAATGTAAATTGTCATTTCAGGATTTCAAATGCAGCCTGCCGCATTTTCTTTGTTTTTTTCAGTTAAATAATATATCTATCAATGCTATGAAGTAGCAATGTTTCACGATTTCAGAGTTCTAAAGGTGGCAGTTTGGCGTACAAACTTTTCAGTTCAAAATCGACACTTGCATATTTCGCGTGTAAGCTTTAAGTTTGCACGACTTTCAAATCGGGCTGAAATAGAGTTTATATGAAAGCCTACTTTACTCGTTTACAATTTGAAAAAGTTTTGTAACAATTTTCAGGCGAAAACAGGTCTAAAATCACCAGCAGCCAATATTTCACCGGCTAATATTGCTTCCGTTGCACTTTCAGCTGAAAATTTCGGCCTGAGACGTTTATGGGATCACTGAAAATGAATTGTTTTTTAGGAGCTGCATTTACTAGCTTTCATATGAATTATATAGTTTTGGTATTTCATAGGTTTTCAGGTTTTACTCGAAACATTTCCATCGACGGAAACGCAAAAAAATTTGATCGTTGTATTTGAATGCTCATTTCAGGATTTCAAATGCAGACTGCCGCATTGGCTTTCGTTTTTTCAGTTGCAGGATATATCTGTTAACGCTATTAAGTAGCAAAAATTCATGATTTCAGAGCTTTACAAGTGGCAGTTTGGCGCAATATGTTTGTCTGTTGGAAATCGATATGCAAAAAAAATGAAGCAATGTAAATTGTCATTTCAGGATTTCAAATGCAGCCTGCCGCATTTTCTTTGTTTTTTTCAGTTAAATAATATATCTATCAATGCTATGAAGTAGCAATGTTTCACGATTTCAGAGTTTTAAAGGTGGCAGTTTGGCGTACAAACTTTTCAGTTCAAAATCGACACTTGCATATTTCGCGTGTAAGCTTTAAGTTTGCACGACTTTCAAATCGGGCTGAAATAGAGTTTATATGAAAGCCTACTTTGCTCGTTTACAATTTGAAAAAGTTTTGTTACAATTTTCAGGCGAAAACAGGTCTAAAATCACCAGCAGCCAATATTTCACCGGCTAAAATTGCTTCCGTTGCACGTTCAGCTGAAAATTTCGGCCTGAGACGTTTATGGGATCACTGAAAATTAATTGTTTTTTAGTAGCTGCATTTACTAGCTTTCATATGAATTATATAGTTTTGGTATTTCATAGGTTTTCAGGTTTTACTCGAAACATTTCCATCGACGGAAACGCAAAAAAATTTGATCGTTGCATTTGAATGCTCATTTCAGGATTTCAAATGCAGACTGCCGCATTGGCTTTCGTTTTTTCAGTTGCAGGATATATCTGTTAACGCTATTAAGTAGCAAAAATTCATGATTTCAGAGCTTTACAGGTGGCAGTTTGGCGCAATATGTTTGTCTGTTGGAAATCGATATGCAAAAAAAATGAAGCAATGTAAATTGTCATTTCAGGATTTCAAATGCAGCCTGCCGCATTTTCTTTGTTTTTTTCAGTTAAATAATATATCTATCAATGCTATGAAGTAGCAATGTTTCACGATTTCAGAGTTCTAAAGGTGGCAGTTTGGCGTACAAACTTTTCAGTTCAAAATCGACACTTGCATATTTCGCGTGTAAGCTTTAAGTTTGCACGACTTTCAAATCGGGCTGAAATAGAGTTTATATGAAAGCCTACTTTACTCGTTTACAATTTGAAAAAGTTTTGTAACAATTTTCAGGCGAAAACAGGTCTAAAATCACCAGCAGCCAATATTTCACCGGCTAATATTGCTTCCGTTGCACTTTCAGCTGAAAATTTCGGCCTGAGACGTTTATGGGATCACTGAAAATGAATTGTTTTTTAGGAGCTGCATTTACTAGCTTTCATATGAATTATATAGTTTTGGTATTTCATAGGTTTTCAGGTTTTACTCGAAACATTTCCATCGACGGAAACGCAAAAAAATTTGATCGTTGTATTTGAATGCTCATTTCAGGATTTCAAATGCAGACTGCCGCATTGGCTTTCGTTTTTTCAGTTGCAGGATATATCTGTTAACGCTATTAAGTAGCAAAAATTCATGATTTCAGAGCTTTACAAGTGGCAGTTTGGCGCAATATGTTTGTCTGTTGGAAATCGATATGCAAAAAAAATGAAGCAATGTAAATTGTCATTTCAGGATTTCAAATGCAGCCTGCCGCATTTTCTTTGTTTTTTTCAGTTAAATAATATATCTATCAATGCTATGAAGTAGCAATGTTTCACGATTTCAGAGTTCTAAAGGTGGCAGTTTGGCGTACAAACTTTTCAGTTCAAAATCGACACTTGCATATTTCGCGTGTAAGCTTTAAGTTTGCACGACTTTCAAATCGGGCTGAAATAGAGTTTATATGAAAGCCTACTTTCCTCGTTTACAATTTGAAAAAGTTTTGTAACAATTTTCAGGCGAAAACAGGTCTAAAATCACCAGCAGCCAATATTTCACCGGCTAATATTGCTTTCGTTGCACTTTCAGCTGAAAATTTCGGCCTGAGACGTTTATGGGATCACTGAAAATGAATTGTTTTTTAGTAGCTGCATTTACTAGCTTTCATATGAATTATATAGTTTTGGTATTTCATAGGTTTTCAGGTTTTACTCGAAACATTTCCATCGACGGAAACGCAAAAAAATTTGATCGTTGCATTTGAATGCTCATTTCAGGATTTCAAATGCAGACTGCCGCATTGGCTTTCGTTTTTTCAGTTGCAGGATATATCTGTTAACGCTATTAAGTAGCAAAAATTCATGATTTCAGAGCTTTACAGGTGGCAGTTTGGCGCAATATGTTTGTCTGTTGGAAATCGATATGCAAAAAAAATGAAGCAATGTAAATTGTCATTTCAGGGTTTCAAATGCAGCCTGCCGCATTTTCTTTGTTTTATTCAGTTAAATAATATATCTATCAATGCTATGAAGTAGCAATGTTTCACGATTTCAGAGTTTTAAAGGTGACAGTTTGGCGTACAAACTTTTCAGTTCAAAATCGACACTTGCATATTTCACGTGTAAGCTTTAAGTTTGCACGACTTTCAAATCGGGCTGAAATAGTGTTCATATGAAAGCCTACTTTGCTCGTTTACAATTTAAAAAAGTTTTGTAACAATTTTCAGGCGAAAACAGGTCTAAAATCACCAGCAGCCAATATTTCACCGGCTAAAATTGCTTCCGTTGCACTTTCAGCTGAAAATTTCGGCCTGAGACGTTTATGGGATCACTGAAAATGAATTGTTTTTTAGTAGCTGCATTTACTAGCTTTCATATGAATTATATAGTTTTGGTATTTCATAGGTTTTCAGGTTTTACTCGAAACATTTCCATCGACGGAAACGCAAAAAAATTTGATCGTTGCACTTGAATGCTCATTTCAGGATTTCAAATGCAGACTGCCGCATTGGCTTCGTTTTTTCAGTTGCAGGATATATCTGTTAACGCTATTAAGTAGCAAAGATTCATGATTTCAGAGCTTTACAGGTGGCAGTTTGGCTCAATATGTTCGTCTGTTGGAAATCGATGTTCACAAAAAATGAAGCAATATAAATTGTCATTTCAAGGTTTTATGTCATTATTATATAGTGTACAACTGTACACATTTCAGAAGTCGCCTGTAATACATTCATGAAAGTTTTTAAAGGATCAGAGGTCATTAAGGCATTGGCCGCTAACTTCACAAAAAAGTCATTTTAATTTGGTCGTATTATAGGCTGCTAGATTTGGCCGCCAACTTCACACCGGTAACTTTGAGTAGCAAAACTACGTCCAGGGCATCGCTGCTTTGACGCTTATTAATTTGAGGCTAAGTATCAATGGTTAGTCTCAACAGCCTCTAATTTCGCTAGCTGCAGTGCCCTTCCAACCAGAACACAGTAATGTTTACACACAACTGCTTGGCGAAAGAAACTGGTACTGCGGTGGTACCAACCTAGACGACCTCCCGCTAAGGAGATCTACCACCAAGTAATATGAAAGTCGTAACAAAAGTGCGTACATAAATACATAATAACAGTGGCGGCCTTAGGGGGTGGCAAGCAGAGCAACCGCCCGAGGCCTCGCTCTTGCAGGGGCCTCGCGTCCTCGTAGAAAAAAGTCTTTACCATATATTATATGTATGTGTATCTCGCGCCTCGCACTTAACAAAACAATCGCACGCACGGTTCCATTATTAGTGCAAGGGTGTTACGGCCACTCGAACTAATTATAATTTATATTTATATTATTTATTTATAATTTTTAGTAAAACGACCTCAAAGAAAAAAGGCCTCACAATGATCTGTCGCCCCGGGCCTCGCAACAGCTAAGGCCGCCGCTGCACAATAATAAAGAACGAATTAAAAAAGGAAGTCGGGATCGGGTGTTAGTTAGTTAATAAAGTGCTATTTCTATAAACGCGTAAATATACAAAAATGATTTTATTTTCAACAGTATAAGAAAAAAATAACTTACCTTATTACAGAAGCCCTGAATGCAAGGTGTTCCGTCGGGTAGAATGTCATTATGAGCCACCGGGAAACAAGTTTTATTCAAGCTCTTGCGGCAACAACGTTTGCAGGCGTCCGCAACTATAAAACATCAAGAAATCAAGGAATCAGCGCCAAACGTTTCTTTCTTCTCCAATTCAGGCATAGCACTTTGTGCATTCTACCAGCGTCATGTATTTCATAATATTGTCACAGTCAGTTATGTACATAATAGAGACAAAAACATTTAATGTATCTACACTAGCTAGCTCGTATGATAATTATCGTTTTTTTTTTAATGTAAAGCAAGTCACTATCCGTGTAACGCCTGCCAATGTTCGTTGCAATGATACCCAGAACTTTATGGAGAAAAAAAGGTTTTAAAATTATTGTTAAAAAAAAACGATTGCGTGCACTGTATGTATTTACAACAAAAAAAAACTTTTGAAATATTCTATCAGTTATCTAACTTCCATAGCACAAGCTTTGCTTAGTTTGGGGTCAGATGGCGCTGTGTGTAATGTCCTACGATATTTATTTATTATTTAGGCACACATTACTTTTGATACAATCGATGGTTAATCTTATTAACCCTGTAATTTCACTAGCGTATGTGTAAATACTGTGTTTCAACAGTATTTGTGTGCACAATAAAGAGTTTTATCTGTCTTATATCATTGAGTAAATGAAAATAAAGTTACCTATATCGCACATGCAGCTATGCATGCCTTGCGTCTCGCAGTACGGCACGCAAGTCCCGTTCCGACAGCGGCCGCGCTCCGCGCACTCGTGCTCGTCCGCTATCGCCGGCGCCTGGGAATCGAATAACACTTTACTATATAAACGCCCTCCATGACCGTACTTTCAATGATTTTCATAGCATATCTAAAATAGCCCTGTTTTACTGGCAACACAGAAAAAATCACGTCACAGCTTTGTATCATTAAGAATTACACCATTTCTTTGTTGTGTTGCATTCATCATCTATAGAATTATACTCGTATAGTGATGGCAATTGATACAATTTGGTGGAACATTTCTTTTTGTATTGTTTCTAAAATTTCACTTCTAATACAGTTACCTCTCTTTTACTAAGGCATGGATTTATATGGACCGTGATTACTAGAAACCAAGACTTTTTTAATCGATTTAATTCGTTGGCGATCATATTTTCAAACCACACTAATATTATAAAGGCGAAAGTTTGCGCGTGTTACTTTTTCACACTCAAACGGCTTGACTATTTTTTATAAAATTTGGTATGGACGTAGCTAACACCCTGGATTAACACATTGACTACTCTTTATCCCGAAAATATATCCACGTGGAAACAGCGGGTAACACCGCGGGGCGTAGCTAGTATTTATCATACATTTGAAAATATGATCCCAACCGAAATTGTAAGATCAATATGTAAGAATCTTCACTGATTACAACGCAACATATGTTTAGCATTTCTGATATTAGTGTGATGGATTACCTTTGGACAATCAGCAGAGGCGCCGTTGCAGGTGGCCTCGCCCTCGCAGGCGGAGTGCGCCGCCTCGCGGCACACCAGCCCCGGCGGCGCAAACACGCACCCCGCGCAACAAGGAGAGTTCTTGTCGCTACGGACAATATACAAGAGCTGATAAAAAAGCCTCTACGACCGCCTGAATTCAATTTGAGGTCTAGATTTGAATCCTATGGTACGTACCTTTTTTACAGAGAGAGCTATTCTTATTCAAATTAGAGGCAATACCTAAATCCTGCACTGCATGGGGTGTTTTGTGCATTTGCCCGTACTTTGCCAACGGCTACTTTTTTTCCAGGGAAATCCTTAATGGATGAAGCAAGAGGAGGTAATGATGAGGAATGATGAGGTTATGTGAATATTTATTTATTTTATTTGGGATGTTTCTGCCTGGCGCCTATGTATCGGGGCTACGGGAACGCTTTCACACTCGTCCGCGGCCCTAACGGCGCTGGTCCCCTGGGACCCTCGCCTGTTAGGGATGGAGCTGGAGAGCCCCTCCTTTCCTCCTTTTTTCCTCTCTTTTCTTAAGGAGCGCGCGAAAATCCCTCCACACGCGCCACCTACTTCAGGGGCTACTCTTATCGGAGCCAACACGGCTTCTTAAAGCAAGCAAGAAACAAGACTCTGGGCTGCTGGTATAGTAACTTGGTGGTAGATTTCCTTAGCAGGAAGTCGTCTAGTTAGGTACCATCGCTGTATGAGACATGCTGCTGCTAAGCAGTAATGTGTACACATTACTGTTTCGGTTTGAAGGCTATAGCAGAATTGCAGAGCTGTTGAGACTAACCATCGAAAGTCTCCTTCCTATTCCTGGAGAACATTAACAACACAAACAACAACCAACAACAACTTACCAAGTTAATTTTTTCTAACTGAACAATTAACAGTTTATCTATGATCGACTCTCACATTCGATTTACTATATTTATTTACCTGCAAACAGCTCCTTGATTCTTCCGTAGTTTACAATTCTTGTCACAACACATGTCATTGTCTTCCGTACCTATAACAGACAACAAATCAAACGTTATTATGTCTTTTACTATCCTATATTAATTAACACCTTCATTTCCACCACTATTTTCGAGTAGTTTCCAGCGATGCCGCCCTATATAAAACGCGAGCAAGCACTGCAAGCTGAAATAACATGGGCACGCTAGGAGTGTTCACTGGCACTGTATAAAGATGAAATCATAATAAGCCGTATACTTCAGATAGAAAATATGCCCAAATCCATGAAAAATCGCGATCACGCCTGGCGTGCTCGCGGCACTGAATGTGTTAAAATAAATGTTATCATAAGCGTTTAACGTTCAGAATACCTAGTAAGCCAGCGTCGCATTCTTCGCCGCCTTCGACGCGTAGATTCCCGCAAAAACTTTCCTCCGGCTCCGAGAAGCAGCGGCCAGATTTTGCCTGCAACACCTTTCGTATCGAGCGCAGCGAACACGGCGAGAATCTCTGGGAAAATATATGATATTATTACACGGATTCGTATATTATTTGAGGAATATTACGACCATATATCATTTCGTGAATTAAATTAATTCTCAACAACTCGGTCAGTCATTTGGCAGTGCATAAGTCAATCTTTCTTGCTCTGCGCTAATCAGACTAAATTAATAACTTAATCAAATTAATAGATATATTGAAACGTGTACACTTACAGCGGGAATGGTCCGTAAGTTCAAAGTCGCTCAGCGAGCTATGGAAAGAGCTATGTTTGGCATTTATCCGAAACGAAGTAATTCACCAGAGAACTAAAGTCATAGACATAGCTCAGCGTATTAGAAAGCTGAAGTGGCAATGGACTGGACATGTCTGTCGTAGAACCGATAACCGTTGGGGTAGACGTGTTCTAGAGTGGAGACCGCGAATTGGCAAACGTAGCGTAGGACGCCCTAAGGACTCGATGGAGTGACGATATACGTAGGACAGCTGGCGGTGGAAGCGAAAAGCCCAAGATCGGGCTGAGTGGCGTGTCTTGGGAGAGGCTTAGGTTCACCAGTGGAATTCGATAGGCTGATGATGATGATGAATAGATATATAGATGAACACTTTATTTTCACACGACGATTTCGGGAAATTTAAAAAGGATTGGTCAGTTCTCGCACATGAAATATAAAGGCTTCCTTTCTTCGTAGTCAATTTCATGACCAACCAACGAGTAATCATCGCCCTATAACTCACCTTGTTGTTGACGTCATATCCGCTGACGCTGTAAGTGTACATAAGGTAGGAGCCGCCCTGGCTGGCGGCCGGCGAGCACTCCGCCACGTCGGGGTCATGCTCCGAGCCCCAGTTGTGACCAAACTCGTGTGCGGTGACCAGGTCCGCCTCGCGCGTGATCACGCGTTGACCGTAGTGGTTTCGCGAAGAACTCAGACCAGAGTTTAAATATAGGGTGTACCCATTCTTGAAGTATTCTGCGAAGATAACGATTAGTTGACCGCCTAACTAAATATAAGTGTAATCTTATATTTAGTTAACAACTACTCTTCACAACTAAAATAAAAAAAAAATCTCTCATCTTCTGAATATAAAACAAAGTCCTGGCCGCGTCTGTCTGTTTCTTCAATCTTCTTCTATTTTTTTTATTTGTACAGGCTAGGTGTTTGACCACAGCTCACTTGATGTTAAGTGAAGGCGTGGTCGAAGATGGTAAAGCACACCTAGCCTGGAATTGAACTGGCTCTCAAGTGAGGCTGCCGGAACACACCGTTAGATGCTTGGCGGCAGATTTTCAACTTGAGGGACGTAGCTAGCCAGCCGAGTACTAGAAAGTATCCTACCACCATGCTATGGTTTCCTCACGATGTTTTCCATCACCGGCAGCTCAAGCTCATTGTTGGGGTTTGAACCCACGCCCTTCGGCATGCGAACCTACCGCGCTAACCACTGAGCTATCATCGCTACGATTCTAGATTCGTGATGATTCTAGATTTTGTTATGGTTTTTATTATAATTAAGAGATATTTTCCGCAAAAAAAATATATATCGTTAGTTTGTAATAAACTAAACAACAGTTATCAACTTCATTAAATCAATTGAAGCTTCAGATTTGCAAATATATTACTATATACTATAAATAAATAAGCATTGTAATACTATTAACGTAATATAATAAATATGTAGATAATAATACTATTAAGCCGACATATAAAGCAAACATAAAAGGGACTCACACTAGGCTTCAACCAACATAGCTGAAAACAAAACGAACAGAAATTATAAAAAAAATGAACAAATAAAAACAATAAAAATAGTTTAAGGTGGTTCGATTTCCATACAAACAAATTTTTGCCATTTATAGACGAATAATTTTATAGTGAAATCACAGCTACTGCCATTTATTTTGGTCTTTATTTGCGGTAAGTTACGATTGCATGAGTAATACAGGAGATTATTAGCATAATCTACTGCTCCATTAAAATTATGCTCCATTTGTTCATAAATGGTAAAAAATTGTTTGTATGGAAATCGAACCACCTTAAACAAAATACTGCCCAAACGAAAGTACAATAATTGAACGAAGACTACAAGAAACATGGACATGGGACATGATATGAATTACGGATTACGGAAAATGGAACAATCTTGTCGCATAAGGGTTATCCATGTAAAGTGCTAGCTAACGTAGACGTGGCGTCTAATAAACAAACAGTAAATTGAATTACGCTTAATATTGCTGTTGATACCCGATAAAGGTAAGCAGGGTTTAATAAACTTAAAAAAAACAAATGTCAAATCAGTCAGTCAGTTTGTCAAGCCAAATTTTGCATAAAAACTTTGACTTGACTAACTGCAGTTATAAATAAAATTATCGCTCTAAATGTCATCAAATCCAGAGTAAACAGGTTCCTTCTAAGTATTTACTTAGAACATATCGTTGGTTAACGCCAGGCAAGGTATGATCAAACGCGAATCTATTAAGAATGAAAACATATAATTAAAATTTGTACATGAAATTGTCACGACTTTGGTTTTGCAAAGAATAGTTTCCTCATAAATGTCATCGAGATTAATATTAATTTTATTTACTGCTTTAAAATGAGCCGTGGGTTTGCTCGGTGTATTCAAAATGCATTGTCCACGAACATGGCTCGGAAAAACGCGTTTTTCCTAACTACGTTTTCACTAGATCGATTTTTCGCCCCGGAAATATCGATGAAATTTGCTATACTGGGGAGTATAGCAAATTTCATCGAAATCGTTGCAGCCGTCTTTGAGATCTCAAAATATATACATACTCGTATATATGTAAACATTGCTAGTTGAACAGTATTACATCCATTTTGACAACTTACAGCCCATTAATGATTACTAATATTGTAATACTTGCCGGGCGTACATATCCCTCCAACGGAGTTCCTTCTCGGGGAGCCGACGTAGGCGAGACCTAGAATTCCGCCCTCGAATTTGAGGTCTGTGAATAGATGCGCCAGGCAGAAGTCTTTGTGGGAATACTCGCGGCTAAATACCTGGCAAAACAATTGTCTTACTTACAGTATGCATACTATAACAACGAGCACGAAGCAACTGAGTTACAGCTATAATAGCTGTAAAGATGGGTTGGGAGTATCTAATATTTTCAGTGTGATTATTACTGCAGTGGACCGTCATTCTAATACTGTATCAGATAGGGTAGCATAACATGGCAAAAATACACAATTTAGTCAACAACGATTTTTGAAAATTTTCTTACAATTCTGTTCTTGTTATAGTAAAGTAAAATTTGACGTAAGTTTGACGAAAACGCGAAGAAGTTGTATCTGTGTATATTGTGTATATTAATTTCACAAAACTTATGATTCTCGAATGTTTAAATATACAAATCGTAGTGTTTTATTCATAAAGAACCTAATTACGTGCGTGATGTAAAGTGATATAATGCCTTTTCATCTTCATGCTAAAATTTTATCGAAGCTTTGCCATTACTACCTTAACTTTGTATGGCTTTCACTAGATTTGTGATCAAATACTTGAATATATAGAAATACTTGGACATTGGCAAAATGCACGGAGTACGATGCCAAAAACAAAGAAAAAAAGGGCTTTCAGACATCTCTCGTAAATACCTCAAGTAAGTTGCGTACGTCCCATTTCTCGCGCACCATGTTGTAATGTGCTTCCCCGCCGCGCACGCGCGTAGGCTCTGAATGCACTAAAATCTTCTTTATCACGAAACCCATCCCTTTGAAACCGTCCATGTCCTAGGAAATAAATCTTATGATATTATTAACTTATAATAATCTTATCTTCTTTTATCTTATCATTCTTCTTAATATATGTGGCCCCCGAGCCACAAGGGACCCAACATGTGTTCCTAAGCAAAAATTCGTAAGCCTCTTAGGCCACGGCAACAATGGACGTCCAGGGTTAGGTTAGGTTAGTAATTTTGTACGATTATAGTACTTGTTAATAAGTTTGCGAAAGAATAATAGGCATGACCCCCATGGAGCTACGAAATGAAAGTCGTGTAGAAGGGCCCCCGACAAATTTTGATACAGGGCCCGTCTACTACGTATAAATAATAATAATAATAAATATCGTAGGACATTACACACAGCGCCATCTGGCCCCAAACTAAGCAGAGCTTGTGTGATGGAAGTCAGATAACTGATAGAATACATATATACTTTTTTTTTGTAAATACATACATACTTATAATACATACAGTACACCCAGACACAGAACAAACATTTGTTTATTCACATAATGTTTGTCCTGAGTGGGAATCGAACCCACGCCCTACAGTTCTCAAGGCAGATATACTACCAATGAGCCAACGGGGCTGTCAATGCTACTTCACTGACTGGAAAACACCAAAATCCTGACTTGTTCTAACATTTCTTCCAAAACTTGTTCCATACATACATACTGTTGAAAGTCAAAGACATTTTTTATTTATTTTTACGATATCCGAATTGATCCCATAGTAAAGAGTACAATGACCTAAGGTCAGTATAATCCCACAAATATTATAAATGTGAAAGTTTGGAAGGCTGGATGGATGTTTGTTAATCTTTCACGCAAAAACTACTGAACGGATTTGGATGAAATTTGGTATGGAGGTAGTTGAAACCCTGTATTAACATATAGGTTATTTTTTATCCCTAAAACATGTAGCGGGTAACACCGCGAGGCTCAGCTAGTCCCATATAAAATATTTAGTCAAGACTGACCGACCCCGCGATGCTACCCGCTTTCACCTGGCAGAAATAATAATTAATATCACCTACCTGACGGTCCTGCCACACTGTATCATTATAGATTTTGTGAACGCGGTCAATAAGGCTTATCTGAAACATAAAATGGAAAAAAGTAGTTATATTAAACGGGCAATGGAACACACTGTCTTCATCTATGGGGAAATGTGATGGGTGAAATCTAGGTCTTTTCACATGTATGATGGTTTCTTCGGTAAGGTTGCTCTATCATAGACTCATCGCTTAACATCAAGGTTAAGAGTAATTTAAGAGTGATAGAATTCAAATTTAAGCTTGTTTTTAATTATAGTTAGCTTTGATGTTAAGTGATGGTATGGTTGAAGATGGTAAACACACTTTCCCTTGATATCAAATCCAGAAAAGCACTAGAAAGTACCCTACCACCCTATGGTTTTCTGTTAGATGTTTCGGCAGCTCAAGCACATTGTTAGGGTTTAAACTCACTCACAACACACATAAAGTCCGAAACTACTTGACCGATCAAAATAATTATTTCATAATTAGAATGCTATATTATCACTGAGTCTCATAGGCTATATTTATATTGTTAATCGGGTTTCGTTTCCCCGTGCGAAGCCGGGACGGCGCGCTAGTAAATTATAAAATTCAATAGATAGCGCTAAATGTATGGGCATAGCGCCATCTACTGGATTTTTAGTGATATTTCGTTTATTTGTATGTATTTACAAAAAAAACTATTTAAGTACATATTCTATCAGTTATTCAGTCTTCCATAGCACAAGCTTTGCTTAGTTTGGGGTCAGATGGCGCTGTGTGTAATGTCCTATGATATTTATTTATTTTATATTTATTAGAAGTTATAAGAGCCCATGTCTTAAGCCATGGCTGGACATAGAGCTCTGGCTCTCTCATGCACGCTACTTGACCCGTTCATTGTTTACATTACATAAATAGTATGTCACTCTATCTACTCTCAGGCCATCTTACATTACATAATTAACATAAACTTTCTTACTAAATAACTAATGGTGGTTTTTGTGTTGCTAGCTCCCATCTCTTGAAAGAATCTATAGTCTGCTACTAACAGCAATGGACATCTTGTTTTTGTAGGAGTATATTCATAGTCACTTTGCCTTTTTACTCTTTTTTTATCCACATCAGCTGCACTGGTTATGACATGGTCCAAATGATCATCGTCAGTTTGATAAATGTATTTGTCCTTTTCGAACTGCTCGTATTTCTGTTCTATCTTTTTTTCATCTGATTCTTCATCATCATCATCATCTTCTAGTTCTGAAACGTACAATTAGTGCATTTTACTTACATAGCAACAAACCAATGGAATTACAGGGAAAATATCTAACTACTATCTTGCCATCTAGCATCAATATTATTTAGCTAAATTCACATACAAACTTCACACAAATCTTGCAAGACAAATTAGACAGAGTAATATCAGCTATTACAGGGGGTTTTATTTCTGAGTTGTTAAACCAAATGTTGGTTCTTTACCAAATATTTTTTTGAGGCAGGAACCATCATTTAATACAATTTCTAGTGGATCTTTCCCTTTATTATCTTACCTTTTCCTTCTTTCACATAGCCACAAACCCGAGGTTTATCACCCTGTGGCTTCCCTCCATTGGCCCAACTAAACTTTACATCTGAAGATTTGTATGTTATCATAGTTTTGTCATCATGATGGGGTAGATGGCGCCATGAAGGCTGGAATAAAAGGAATATAAACTTTACAGACAATGCAGATAAAAAAATACAATTATAATTTACATATACATACTTCAAATAGAATCCTTAAAGATCCCACAATATAACTAAGTACATAAATGGTTTTATCGTCAATTTATGTGTAGTAGAGTAAGAGGAATACTATCAAAGGTCTCTGTAAACTGTTAGAAGCCTTTGACCTGTCAAGAACATCTTGAATCTTAAAGTAATTGCTGAAATGTGATCACTGAACAAAAGTGTTAATAAGTATGTAAAGAAGTTACTTAAATGTACACCTGTGTTGCAAGTCCCAGGCACAGTACAAGTTCTCATCTCTGCATTGTGATGAACCCGACGCTTGCACATTGCTGTGCACCATTGAAAACTAAGAAGTTTTATCCTGCATACCATTTTAATATATGTAGATTAATCATGTTTAATTTTAAGTGACTTTTAAGTTTTTAAACAGATTATCTCCACGAAATTACTAATAATATGGCAATGAGAAGTAAATTCAGTTTTACATTGTCAAATTGTTGATTGTTGATTGCATTTGTGGAAATGTGAAAGTTTGTGGCAGTGTATATTTATTCCTACTCAGTTATGAAAGAATAAAAGAAATATTGGTAGGTAGGTACAAATACACATAACTTACATACTGGATTAATATAAGCTACTCCTTATTTCACAAAAGTATGTGCCTGTGGTAGGTTGGGTATAATTGTAAAGCTCTGAAATCATCTATATTATATACCTCTATATGATATGTTTCATCTGGTGTATGAATTATTCCAGTGATTACTCCATCTTCCATGTGCAATTTCACATCTGATAATTTTTCACCAAAAACTCTCCCGGTATAGAAGTTATCCTGGTCTAAAATAAGAGTTAAAATGTGGTACAACACAAAACAGCTAACTTATTTGTAAATCATGGACATATCAACATTTGCAATTTTTGGATTTGGAAAGCCAATTTAGGCAGATTTTATTTTGCAATAGAATTTACAGAAAGAAAATTTCTCACCAACATGAACAGTCGTTTCTTTTCCGTCACCATCCACTGAATAAGCTTTGAAATTGGAATGTAGGACAGAGCTATGTGGATGCAAGATTAGTCTGAAGTCTTTCCCAAGAGTTTTAAAATGAACCTCTTTTATAGTATTGAATGGATGAGTGGACAGTTTCACACCTCTTTTCACTACATGGTGAACAAAATCTGATACATGTATTGTTTCGAAATATTTCAAGTTATGGTGTATTGAACCTACAAATAAAAATTAATATTGTAATAATAAAAACTCAGGCCTTCAAACTTTTCACAATAAATATGGTAAACACACAAGTACTAGTACTTTAACCCTAGATTAAGATTAATTTGACTAATTTTCCTCTTGTAAAAAAATATATCGTAATTTAAAGTTGACAAAGGTCACGGACACCGGTGTCTGTGTACCATATACTTTAAACAAAAAAATGCCAATTAATAGTAATAGTTAAATAAAGTACCTAAACAACTACATAAATTGCATTTTAGAATTTAAGCAAACTATTATCGAATGATTAGTAGATAAATACTTACAGTTTCCGATGGCTAAAACGCATAGAAAGGTAACTACGGACCACAGTAAATAATTCATTTTGACCTATATACATAAAGCATCGTAAAAAAACTAAAAGCAATTATTTAAGTGAGCACATCACACTGTTGCTTGTTTTCTTTTTATCAAGACAAACATTATTTTAGTATAATCTGTAAATGAAATTACATTTTTCATAGAAAATCAGTTCAAACATCAACCATTAAACTCAACTATTTGTAACGGAAAATCCTTAGAAATGGAATCAATTGTTGTGACTTGTGAAAAACAACCAGCAGGCGTACCATGAGGTGTTAGAGCAGTTCAGTATAGGCCCTAAACTGAACCGTTTGGCAAATTCGTACCATGAGGTCCTTATAGCAGGACAGTTTAGGTCGCCGCCATCTTTGTCCGCCGAAACATAAACATTATCGCAAACTTGTCAGAAAACGGCATTTCGTTCATTCAATTCGTACCATGAGGTGTTATTTGACGTTAGTTGCACCTAAACTGTACCGCCGAGTTGTCAAAATAACGATTCAATAAAAAGTTAATAAATATCGACCGTTTGGTATGCTTTTATTTAATTTGTGAATTTTCTTGATATTATATCTTTAATAGCCCCATGCCCATGGGAGTTTAAACGTGATGCTGCTTCCTCCCAAAAGCGGCGGGTGTGCTGCCTCAACTGTAGGCGCTTATTGAACCCTAAAGCAATTACTTGATTTCTATGGAGTAATTCCCACCGCTGCTCTAACTGAGCGTAATTTACCCTTCATAAGCGTTCTGAGGGCTGTCTGTAAGAACAATTTTGATTTACAATAACAACAAACTATTCGAAAAAAAAACTCATGAAATACATAGGTACATAAGTAATATAAAACTATAAATATACTAACGACATTATTATTGACAATGCCAATAATATAAATTTGTAACCACAAAACAGTTTTGTTTGGTTTATTTCGACCTTTGAGTTATATTATATTATTAGAAATCTAAATTTTTGAGTTTTGGCGGGAACGCGGAAAGAGTCGTGTCGCCCCGTTGTATTTTTTTTTTTCAAAACTTGTGTTTTGACGAGTGTTTATGCATAAAAATGGTGGTGTTTTATTCATAAAGTGCTGAATCACAAGCGCGAGTGTGGGAAAATGATATAATGTGGTGAAACATGACTTTTCGTGTTGCTTCCAAAACTCCATCGAAGCTTTATAGTAAAGTCACCACTACTTTACTAAAGCATGACTGGACTTGACTGACGCGGACTATACTTGACCAAGACTGGACTTTGACTATAACTTTAGCTACGAGGACACTTATTTAAACTTGAAAATATATAAATATTTGACACTGGCAAATGCTAAAACGCAACGCCAAAACCAAAGAAAAAAAATCTGAACAACCTTTTTGCTGTCATTCGCAGATGAATAATGAAAAAAAAAGTATTTATTAGGTGTGTTCCGAAACAAAGAGTCGTAGTTGTTTCTCTGTTTAGAATAAAGTTTTTTTTTGGAATTTAAGTAAATGATAGGGTAATCGTAAAAATAAAACATGTTAATAATTATGCTATAGTGCAATATAGTATTAAGTAATATTTCACCTTAAAATATCATATCATTATAAAACATTAAGAAAACCGATACTTCCCGACAATCACAATTTCGGAACAGATTTTTCACACGAGATACAATTATACTTTTGTATAGCGTTGTCCTTTTCTTCGGTAGCGGGACAGTATTGAAGCCAGAGACAAGTATCGTTCGTTCTTTGAAGAGCTAGCGATGCAGTTGCGATCCAATTTTAACATGCTCATGGTATGAAATAAAGCGGGACAGTTTAGGTACCTAAACTGAACTGCCCCGCAATTGGATGGAAACGTAAAACCTCATGGTACGCCTGCTGATGTGAAACTGAACACTGAACGAAACAAATTTTTTTTTTTTAATAATTTGCCCTTTCGGGCAGGCTAAAGCTATAGAGCCATACTGCCTTGTCTTAAGTGTTATTTTAGCTGTATCTTAGCTATAGTTATCGTCAAAGTCGTCTTTGTCAAGTCCAGTTCGTGTCAGTTAATTCCAGTCATGCTTTAGTAAAGTAGTGGCAACTTTACTACAAAGCTTCGATGGAGTTTTGGAAGCAACACGAAAACTCATGTTTCACCACATTATATCATTTTCCCACACTCGCGCTTGTAATTCGGCACTTTATGAATAAAACACCACCATTTTTATGCATAAACACTTGACAAAACACTAGTTTTGGAAAAAAATACAACGGAGCGACACGACTCTTCCCGCGTTCCCGCCAAAACCTCTGAACGAAACAAACGTCAGACCGTCAGACGTCAGTCCACAGTCCACAGAGCACAGAATGCATTTTTTTGTTTTGTTTTGATTTCGCATTTTAAGCATTTGCTAGTGTCAAGTGTTTTATATTTTCAAGATTTCAAGTTTCATAAGTTTACTCGTAGCTATAGCTATTGTCAAAGTCTAGTCATGGTCAAGTATAATACATGTCAGTCAAGTCCGGTCATGCTTTAGTAAAGTAGTGGCGACTTTACTATAAAGCTTCGATGGAGTTTTGGAAGCAACACGAAAAGTCATGTTTCACCACATTATATCATTTTCCTGCACTAGCGCTTGTGATTCGGCATTTTATGAATAAAACACCACCATTTTTATACATAAACACTCAATAAAACAATAGTTTTGGAAAAAAATACAACGGGGTGACACGACTCCTTCCGCGTTCCCGCCAAAACTCAACTTTAGATTAAACACTACTACTACTAGTATGAGCATATAACCATTCGATCAAATCTACCTCATCCCTATAGCCCTTTGTGGTGGATTGTCTATGGTCAGCCCTTCCATAAAAAAATAAATTTATAAAATGGCGGAATTGGAGTGACGTATCGTGTGTTGTGTGTTTATGAATTTATTTTTATCTATTTGAACAGCTAAAAGTTTTATAATGAAGTGAAGATTATTTATATTATTGTCATCTTATTGCGTGCTGTTATCATTCTGGTAAGCAATTAATATTTTATAGGCTACATCGTTGAACTCTACTTTTGGTCACGGTATCCGTGGGTATGCTGACTGCAGAACAGCAGTAGGCGGGATGGAACGTCCTCATTTTACACGACACCCACAGCCAAAGCATTTTCTATTTAATTCAGTTTAAATACATTGAGAATTTTATGAAGGAGTCCGCCTTTTTATACATAAAATCGTGCATTGGCAATAGCGCCTACTTCTAATTAACTGCTGTATAGCGGAAAGAATCCACCTAAATATGTAAATAACAATTCTATTTCTTCGCCTTGTTATTCTCGCGAACCAAACCAACTACTATTATTACAATCATTCTAAATATATTTATTGACATACATTAAAACTATATAACATTTTTCCCCCAATAAGGTAGCAAGCATAAACTTTGCAAACATTATTATAAATGATGTTTGTCAGTCTCAACAGTAAACTTATGCTCCTCTAGACTATATATTTTAATATCATAACATATTTTCATTTGTAAATCACTAAATAGTTTGTGAGATTTAGTGGATATTTGCTACTGTTTTTTCTCTTCATATTCTGTAATGTGGGAATGGAAACCCCTCATGTATTGTGTACCAGCAATAAAAACATGAAGTGCTTACACTGGTTTACAATTATAAATTTTAATTGACTTAATGTACAGGTGTTTTTTAGAATCTAGTCTATGAAAAAAAAAAACATTGTGCTATAAACTAATTTTATACTTATTGTGAAATCATATTGCATATCTATCTCATTCTAAGCAATTGCAAATAATGGTCAGAGGAATGGGTCTAGAGGAGAGGTTGTCCTCTCATCTTAGGCAAGTACAACCTCTTCCTCTAGACCTCATTTCTCCTTAAGAGAGCAGTGGGATCTCAATTGATGAAAGTGGCATGGAATAGGGATTTGTGGAGTTTTTGAAAGAGGCCCAAGCCGGTTAGGTAGACTGGACAACAAAAAAATAATACAAACTACTAAAGTACTTTTATATTAGTAAAATTTAACTTTAGTATACAATCAATAGAAGCTAATTTAATTGAAAAAAAGCAACTGATTTTTTAACAATTAGTTTCACTGCATTCTATCAGCTATCATATATTAAGTATCAGCTCTTACTGGAATCTAATAGCTTAAGAGACAGAACCTTAATTTATTTGAGTAAAATAAAAGTATAAAAGTATTAAATATGTTTTTTAGTTTTACTTATGCAGAATTACTTATGTTTAATTATATTGGAAACTGACTATAGTTTCGGCCACATCTGGTGGCCTTCATCATGGAGACAAAGCTATTGTAATACATAATGCTTCGAGTGTGAAGCAAGATGAGGATTTTCCACTATAATTAGACATGAGTAATTCTGCACGAGTAAAACAAAAATGTGTCAAAACCCACATCAGTTTTTATAGTAAAATAAATATCTTGAATCTTAACGTTACTATTTATGGATAAGGCGTTAGAGTATTCCCATATTTGCATGCAAATAGTATTTTATACATGTGCTCAGTGTTACCCACCTATATTTAAATCTGGCGGCACTGTCTGCATTTATTTTTAGAAGGGACATCAGTGCACAGATGTTGATTTGGATCCTGACTCATACATGCAGTGTCATTGAATAAGAGCTGGACAAACACTGCAACCTTACAATCAAGGTACTAAATCATACAATGACCACTAAGTAGGTATTTGTTAGTACACTAAACACATTTTCTTCATAGAAATCTGACCAAGGTTTCTATTTCATTGTCATTTTAGTTTTCAACACTAACATGGAAAAATTCTATCAACTTGAAAGGTTAATTTAAATAGTGTTGTATGTTGTATCCCTATAATAACAACGTTTTGTTGTAAAGTAACTGTTTTTCAGAAATGGGGAATTTCCTTTTTTTATGTAAAAGTAATGAGATGAACAAGACACTCTCCTGATGGTAAGATAACGCCAGTCCGTGACCATTGCAGCGATACACAGAACTTTCGCTCATTAATTGGAGACTTTCAATGGTTAGTCTTAACAGCCCTGCAGTACCCTTCAAACTGGAGTACAGTATTGTTTACAACTACTGCTTGACGCCAAAATATCTGTTACTGCAGTGGTACCTAGACGTCGTCCTGCTAAGGAGATTTACCACCAAGTGAACTGCAGAGACTGAAATTTTGAAACCAAGTAATATTTTTAATGAGCAACAGTCATAAACTTTAAGGCTTAGAGTGTAATTGTACCATAATACGGTACCTTCGCAAACCAGTCTAGTAAGTCTTTTCAAATGGCTTATGTTATCTACTGAAACTTGAAAACTAAAAATTCATTTATTCTTATAACCTTAATATGTATTTTAGCTTTATTTGCGCTGGTACTTGCATAGTTAACACCCAGTCAAACTGCATGTTAGATAATGTCGTAATTGTAACCTCTTTATCCTGCTATTAAACTATTACAACCCAAACAGACTTCCTTTGTGTAAAGGAGTCAATAAACCCAGCGAAATACCTATTGATTTACAAGCACGTCTAAGTACTAAAGTCCTATTGAAATGTTTAAATCAAACAGTTGCTTTTATAATACTTAATACCAATATCCAGTTTATTTACTTTGTTTATTGTAAACTACTTGCGTAGTGGTAGAATTCTTTCTGGTACTGACTGACCAGCTTAAGTGCCCTCAAGTTGAAAATCTGTCGCCCAGACAGTGTGTTTCGGCAGCCTCACTTAAGAGCCAGTTCCATTCCAGGCTACGTATGTTTACCATCTTCGACCAAACCGTCACTTAATTTCAGGTGAGCTGTGGTGAAACAGCATGTCAAATAGAAAATTAACAATTAAAAGTAAAATCTTGATAATTAAAGAACAGTAACAGGGAAGAACTGAACTGAAGAACTCTTTCTCAGGGGGAATAGAAAAAGTAACATTCATTTCCAAAAAAATATAAGTATATATTATATATATATTATTATATATATATACGTATCTATATACTATACCTACATACATCGTAAGACCCATATCGTAGCTAGTGAAACAAAAGCTTTTGAATATCAGATCTGCGGTTTTGTTTCGCGCCTTCCTTGGTAGAAAGCCCACCGCCTGTTCATGGAAAGTCTCTGTTCACCTCTCTTTCGCTCTTGTTGGTCCGCCGTCGTCGGTTTTGCACCTGCGTTAATTGCGTTATAATAAAATACCTAAATCCTTCTATATTTCTGTATATTTTTTTTATTTGAGTAATGTATTGTTTTACTACCAACACCATATTCCACCATTGTAAGAGCGACCTTGACTGATCAAACTTTACACGGACACCACAAAAACAGGCTATAATAGCGTAAATAATGCCTGCACAATCGTAAATCATTATTCCTATACTATACCATGTTGACACACGGCGGCGGTGACATCATCGGCAGGCGTGCGCGCCATTCCGCTGTTTGCGAGTTAATTTGAAGAGCAAAGTTGGTCGTGCTCGATAATAATTGTCCAAGTACTCGCTAAATATCCGATATCCGTTTACATACGAGCATTTCTATACCTACTCTTCAAATGTTCTTATTTTGTGTTTTACCCGACTGCCAAGGAAGGGTCATGTTTTTTGTGCGTATCTTATATTTGTAAATTTCTTTATTACTGCGTATCTTCCTAATAGCTGGATGGATTTCGATGTATCGTTATATTCGTCTTAAAAACTCAAGTGTCCTTAGATACCTAGGTGTTTGAAAAAAAAATGGCTGTTTTTTTCGCGAAATAGTAATAAGTTATTAAAGAAATATTAATCAAACCTATCGAGTAGGGTATCAAAATAAAAGAAATTAAAAGGGGGATTACAAAAATATATAATTTATATGTTAAGATTTAATTAGGAAATAATTAATTGGTATTTGCAGTCGCGTAATAGAATTTTTATAGTTTTAAGCTTGATCATTTTAATGCTTCACTTTAGCAACACGCCAAATTATATTCTAATTTAAAGCTAAATGCGTTGCTTTGAGAAGTACAACGTGAAATGAATCACAAAATAATTAGATTTAAAATTTATAATATTCGCCTACTAAATAAAAAATGTGTTCGATAAAGACAAAAAAGAACAAATAGAAATACATACAGAAATACAAACATACATATAGAAACATATATTGTACATATAGAAACATATGTTGTACATATAGAAATTAATTAATCAGTCATTTATAATCATGGATAATAATTCAAAATAGTGATAAGCGATCGTGAATATAAACGATACAATCGCACAGTCGCAGATATCTAATAGGTATTAAAGTAGAGTAAACTTGTAAACAGGTCACGGATAGTGCCTTCCAGCTAACCTAGTTTATCCCTCTGCGTCTCCACTAATCGGTTTAAAATCATATGTTTATGATTTTATGAGGATTGGCAATGTCATGCAGATGCTGATCATCGATCTTGGCGTGCAAGTAATGTGCGTTACTTGCAGTATCTGCGAGTTTGATTGCATCTCTCGCTGAGTAATGGTCGCCTGTGGTACACGATTTCCGCGCTCCATTCACCTCAATAGAGGGCATTTCGATGACAACCGACACTCGGTTACGGGGCAATGCGCTGCGAACACTACCGTACGCCGGATTCCTCTCACGCTCCAGTTGCCACAAATAACACTAATTGTATTGCAGTCGGTACCGCATGAATGTATATGATGTGACACTATGCTTCTTCTCAATTTGTCGTGCCATTCCCATCTGACCCATTGTCGTCTTATGGCTTACTTTCTGGATCTGAGAGCCATAACAACATGTTTTACAATATTATTATCATAATGGATGAAAAATTATAGCACAAATAAATCCACTTCACATTCGTTTTTTTTTACTACTTAGGTTTAGGCTTGCGTTTGACCGCCAACTCGCCTGTTGTAAAGCGAAGATGCGGCCTATGGTGGAGCACGCTTGCCTAGAAGAAACCGATTCACTCGCGACTTGAAGGTACCCAGATTGTATCCATCAGGGAACACCCACTCGGGCAGCAAATTTCATTGTTTAGCGGTTCGTACAATGAAGATAGACTCGAACCTTTTTTTTTTTTGAATGACTAATGCTGTTGGCTGCAGATGGCCTCTACAGCGTCACCGGACTGTATAGAGACTCGAACCGTTTAGTTCGAGTCTTTGGAATATCGACCATGAAGCGGTGTCGCTTAGTTTTAGTTTCTGTTTATGCTTGTCAAGGGCGCTGATCAATTTTACATACGTAAATGTATGAAAACCTTGATAGACGTTTTTGCGCAAATTGTCATGCTAACCCCTTTGTAAATGATTTAGTTTTCTAAAATGTAAGTTTATTTCTTATAGTGTGTATGGTATTTGAGTTAAATTGAGTTCATATTTGATACTGCAAATGATTTAATCATGTTTCTAGGTAGGTATAATTATCTTTTCTATAGGAACTTAACCGCATATATATGTACGACGTACGTATGTGTCAGTATTTCTTGTTCTTCGTCTAGCTAAAATTCTGCTACGCCCACACTTTTATTGGCTTTGTCTTAATTGTATTGTATATTTTGCATAATTTATTTTACTATTTTCTTGAATAGCTTATAAACTAGTATAGTGCACACAGTTTACATTTATGTGTGTAGGTATATACAAACTGCGCAATTCTCATTCTCAGTGTGATTATTCTCATTTCAGCATTCAGAACGTGTAATTTTAGATGCAAATAAGGTTTGCTAATGTTGTCTTAAACCTGGGTCGCATTCTTTTCTTTCTGGCGCAATCTGTTTACATTCTCTTAATAAGGACATGTTATAGTAATGTGAACGCATTCGTCACGTAGTTGTTGAACAAGTGTATCTGTTGGAATTGCAACTAAAGATCTCCTATGCAGTTCAGCTCGGTATCGGCTGGCCGTAACCCGAGATCCGTAACGATCATGTCGGTAAATCGACACTCCTTTACAGTCTTCCGTATGCGTAGTGTAGTGTGCATGTTCTTTACAGACACATTGTACGGCGCGTGTTAGCGATCATAACATACTTATTTAATTCTAATGAAACAGAGAATATAATTTATTGTTTGTAGTCTAAGTATTAATTCGTCTTTATCGAAACTTTAAAATGCTAATTCTATTGACCTACATATTCAAAATCCAGTTGTAATCGTTTGCTTTACGTGCAAAAATGGCGATAAACATGACTTTCGATTACGCAGCCAAGACGAATGGCGCGGGCCACTGGCGGTCGTTTGTGTAATGC
Source organism: Biston betularia (assembly GCA_905404145.2). Taxonomy (NCBI): domain Eukaryota; kingdom Metazoa; phylum Arthropoda; class Insecta; order Lepidoptera; family Geometridae; genus Biston; species Biston betularia. The sequence continues at coordinate 8,540,681 of FR989877.1, forward strand.
CATTACTAATAGGGAAACTCATTCGTCAGTAGGAAGATCGCAGGCCCCACCGCTGACAGTTTAAGATCGGCCGGCGCGACATCCGCACGCTTGAATTTTGTCACATTTTGTGGACAGCCGTTGACGTATGCCCTGCATATATCTGTATGTTTTGCGAACGTCGTCTCCACAAAGATGTAAATAAACAATCTCCGGTGTGAGTTGACTCATTACCAAAAATCGTGAAGTGTGTAAACAGTGTTGCGAAGTGTTAACTTATGTGATCGGTCTCATTATTATTTGCCATAAATTTAAATATTGCAATTAAATTTTAGTTTCTTTTACTAGAAAATACTGTCGCTGATATCCGTTGTCTTGTTTAATTATTTTTAACCACGCTGCTCTTCGAATTCTGTTGAAGAATGCTCGTTGATATTGCATATTGTAAGTGATTTCTCAATAATTGCCAGTTTCGATATTTTAATTCCTTCTGATGTTCATTTATGGCAAATCGCATCACGTATCTTCTACATGTCACAAGGCCAATGTGTCTTTTCTGCCCACCTTTTACTATACAAGTATTAATCTACGTGGGTGCTGCAACAACTACCTGGTCTGGATCATATATCTGTGCTGTTGTCCATTCAAACCTCTTAGAACTTTAGATGGCTATGCCGACTTAGCCATACTGCGCTAAATTTTCAAGATTATTAAATTGAATTCAAGGATATGTAAACACAGGATATTATGACTCATGTTGCAATAAAATACTAAGGAGCGGTCTTCATTTTAGAAATATGAACGCATATTGGAGCGTCAGTTGCCAAAATAGGATTAATGTTCCCCAAACACGGAAACACCCTTCGTAAGTAGGCGTTTTTTATGACGCACCTTGTATTTAGCAATTGTAGGGGTTAGGCTTGTTAACTTATTTTGTACCACGATTTTAATCGATATTTTTTAAATTCGATCCACAAACATACATAAAAGAGTCTGAGAGTCTGTCTGTCGTCACAACGCTTTGTCAAATTTCATACAATCATTTTTGTTGTAAAAAGACACGAAAAGCGCAAATTTAGTGTTTTTTTTTTATGTAAAAGTAATGTGACGATCGAGGCGCTCTCCTGATGTTAAGAGATAACGCCTACCCATGACCATTGCAGCGATACAGAACTTTGAGTAACAAAACAACGTCCAGGGCATTGCTGCTTTGGCACTCATTACTTTGAGACTAGATGGTTAGTCTCAACAGCCCAGTAATTTCGCTAGCTGCAATACTAATATTTAAATATTTGGTAAAACATCTTCAGCAGTTCATTCTACTTTTTAAACTGTTGCAATTTTACTTTAATCCTTTACTGATGAGCTCTGATACTTTCGTAGCCTACAATAATGGCAATACTTCAGCCGACCTCGTTGCATAGAGGGAAGGAAGCAATTTTACTTATATGCCTACGTATAAAGGTCGCATTACAATTTGCCGAGCTCACCTCGGTCAGTTCCAGTATTGTACGTTTCTCTTTTCGCAGACTAACTTTATATCTATAGAGTTCTGGAGTACCAAACGTTTTCTTTGTCTTCAACTGCAATGTTGCAAGTCACACTGCAATTCTTTTACTAAAAAGAAATACGATGTGTATACGATGTGCTATAAATGGGATATGTTCAAAACATTATTGTTCGCGCTCTACAATAGTATCTCGAAGTAACAATCATCTCAGTCATGATGGCTGTAATAATCGTTTTGAGCATTTTCCTTCTAGGTTCATCACGATTCTCGGAACATAGCCACATAAGACTGTCGCATACAATTTACGGCACACATTACCCATGCAGTTCCGGTGTTTATGCTCGGCCACTACTGAAAATAAAACGTAAACAGAACGCAGTTAACATAAACAAAGTCAATGCAGCCTGTTTTGTCTGCGTATCACTTCCTCGTTTATTTAGTACTAGCGGCTGCCTGCGGTTTGGCCCGTTTTCGCTCTTTTTTTCGAAATACAAATCTTGTATTATCTTCATGACGCTGATAACTTTTTGTTTTCATTATAATATCTCTGTATTTTTATGTAAGTGTGTGGTGGTGTGGTGTGATTTATATATAATTATTATGTATCTACGTACTTATCGGAAGATACGAGTTTGTTTCGCATCCAGTGTTTTTAATGTTTAGCGTGAAATCAACCGCTAACGTAACCTTTTTTACGCATGCACGAAATGGAAAAATTTTGCAATCAATCGTAATATGATTATTGTGTCAACCAACCGTAGGCGACGTAGACGCGAGTTTCTCGGACTATGGCACATCACACCGCTGTTTTTTTGTTTCCCGTAAAAGTGTAAAATAGCAATCATATCATCGATTACAAAAACTAACTATTGACTATCGTCAATAGTAATTTTTAAATCCTATGGATCATGGATCGGATACTAATGTTTTCCTCATTATATGTGTGTTTATACAACTACTTGTTTTTAATAGAAACATTTGGCGCGTACTTTGATTCAAGCAATCTTCAATTCCATCCCAAAACCGTTGACAGAGAAGATTCGTTTGCGACCCAATTTCCGCACCGGAAACTTGATCCATCTGCCCGATGCATATTCTCTAGATATGGAACAAGAGGTGTCATTGATGTGATGAATATTTTTCCGTAATGCGTGGTTAAAACGTGCGGAAGTCCATGCAAAGTTTCTGCGCTAAAATACTTTAAAGAACACGAAATGCAAACTATGGAAAATGTAGGCTAAGATCTGCCCCCATTCATTTCGCCCTGTATAAATAGACGTTAGTTTATAGGTGGCCGGATGTTCATACCAGCACACCCTTATAGCTCGATAGGAACCAGCGCAGTGTAAACTAGGCCCATGTTGGCAGTGGCGCGAGCGCAGGCCTAAAGACGGGCGATGAAAGTGAACGTTGTCGGTGGTCGTTCAACTCGGCACGCGCCTATATCCTTCTGGTGGGTGACGGGCCGCTGCACGCTGATGTTGTTTTGCTTTTTTTGCTTTACGCTGACGACCGACTTTCATGGTGTGATTGTGAATACGGCCTAACGAGACTCCTATATAAAAGTTGGGTATCACTGTCATTCTTTCAAAGTTATATAGTATTTTTCACGTTGCTGTGCCGGAAAAGGTCCATGTTTGACTTTGTACCATATACTACTTTGTATTTAAAACATCTTGTAATCTTGAATGGTGGAGATGCAGATAAAAATCATAGGATTTATACGAATAAGATAGTAGGAAAATATTTGTAGGGATGATAGCTCAGTGCTTAACGCGGTCAGTTCTTACGCCGAGGAGCGTGGGTTCAACCTCCAACTGAGCTTGAAGGGCCGGTGAAGGAAAACAGTATGGTGGTAGGGTACTTTATAGTTCTCGGCTGGCTAATTGACTTGAGAGACTTGTCTGGCTTATAAGAGCGAGTTTTATTCCAGGCTTGGTGTGTTTACCATCTTTAACCACACCGTTACTTAAAATCAGGTGAGTGGTGTAGTCAAGCACTTAGCCTGTCAACAATAAAAAGAAACATTTTGTTGATATAATTCAAGTACGCTTGAATAGTTTGTGACATAAAATAAAATTGATCAGAGTAAAGCATAATTACTAAGATATCGCCATGATTGTAGTTTCATCTCATCTGAAGGCTGCGAGTACTTCATACGTTTCAATTTCGCATCGAATCAAGATCGAAAGAGAGATTGCGGCTTTGCTTTCTTAGAATTCGAACCCCTCGTTTCATTTCGCGGTGGCTGCTTACTCGTACAAGCGTCTAGCGTCTCGTAGTTTTAGGTTTACGATGGAAATCTGCATGTTATAGAACTCTGCTAATATAAGACATAAATTTAATAGTTCCTCCCAACGCTTTAGTAAAGAGGATACGAGAGATCATTTTGGCATTGAAGCTCTGATATTTAATTTTTAGTACAAACAGTTCCTCGATTTAATCTAAATGTCTAATTGCTATCGTTGTATACATTAATTTATAGCATTGAATTTATTCTCCGATTATACCCAAGAATTAAGAAAACTGAATCACCATTTATATTTTATTGTCTTATTTGGGCAATTTGAATATACATATATAATATTATGCGCGTCTTTGTATGACCTTCAAAGTGTTCCAATGTACACAGATGTTTTAATTGTTATTCCACACATGTATGTGATCATTACAATTTATTTGCCGTTGTTTGTATGTATACGCGCTAAATCCTTGTAGAGTAAGTCTACCTGTTGAAATAATCCACGTGGCTTAATCAGCCGTGACGCAATGAAGGATGATGATGCAGGATGCAATTATCATTTATCCGTGGACACATATTATATAAAAACTAAAGACTTTTAGATGCTGTGTAGTATATTGCGACAGACCGCTCTCGTGTTTACTTAGGTAGGTATGTTACGTATATTTGTTAACTTCACCTGTACAAATGCTAATTTATGGCGTGTTGTAACAAATTTCCATGCATGGAAAACTGTTTTTCTCAACGGCTAGTGTTTACGACATTGTCACCAAACTCCAAAATATGTTCTCATCGTCGCCTTGTATGCCTGTTTACTTAATTAAAATTCTTTGGGAACTTGTCGGGCACAAAAAATCTTTACGAGCGGATTTAAACGCCGTATTATGTTCGTTGTACAAAACATAAACATAATAAAACCCATCCTTGAGATGACATTGACTAAAGTACAATGCACTTAATCAATGCACAACATTATTAATTAATCTTAATGTAAATATTTTACAAATCGATAAAATATGAGAAAACCTTTTGCGAACATTGTAGCGCGCTGAATATCATATGTAGGTACGTGTTTATACATTGCTAAGTTTCCAATTTCTCTAGCGGAATAGGTTGTGAAACAATAGTCTATTTAGTTGACTAAATCACTTGACCGTGAGATTACGTAATGTTACAATTGCGTGCTGGAAACATATTGGTTCTATGAGAAAACAAGGCACGCGAAGAAAAACTATGCAAGTGGTCACCCAGGCGTGGATTTCTCGGTGCGACGAAACGGTCGAGCACGCATGCACGCGGCTTACGAGTAACTGCATCTAATCGCAATGTTGGGCAACACAAGAATAGCCAAGCTCATACTCGAGCTAGGTCAAGTGAAAAACTACGATTGCCCGCCACATCCGTCAGATTACAACAATCACAGTTTGAAGGAAAAAAACTCTGGTTGCTATAATGATATTGCTTTCCGAATTTTGTAACCTCTTCCACAAGAAGAGAAACTCGCATCGCTTCGTTTTCGATAAAATCGACTTTCTTAAAGTGAAAATCTGCTATCTTGGCATTGCGTACTAAAGTGTACTCTACGTTTCAATGTGTACAAAGTAGGAAATCTTTCATATTTCTTTATAATAAATGAGGAATACCACTCACTGATTCATCCACGAAACACTTGTAAGTACGTAGCTTAGTGAAGAGTAGTGTCGGCTATGAAAGCATTTTGCGTAAGAGACAAAATGAATGTTGATCAATAGGGGTTAAAAAAAATATAATAAAGTTCACGCATAAAGACGCAGCGAATAGCTAGTTAGAATTAAATGTGATTTATCCGTCCATTTGAATGTGACAACATACAGATGAAAGAATTTGGCCGTCTTACCAAATAGCATTACTAACATACCGGTTAGATAACACGGTCGGGCTATAAAATTAATAGATGCAATATTGTCATCAGTCCACCTGTAAGTGTTATGTAAGTGGTCGTACATACATAGAAGTCGTGGTCACGATAGCCGCCACGGTCGAGTGCGGCTCGCCCCTCGTTAGTTCCACATCATCGGGGGGGAGGGCGAGAGTGAGTGAATCAGCACATCCCTCCCAGCGCCACCCGGCTCCCACGCCGCCACGCTAATCGCAATTATCTCGCGGATATACCTCCTTCAGAGATATTTCGTACAGATATCTAAAGACTTAACACTCATCGCTGTATGCATCGCCTCAGAATAAGACTGGTTTTTAAGTTTCTATATTTTATTTATCTCTAGATAATACACTTTTTTTTTGTATCGAAGAAAAGTAATTATATTTTATGCACGTCTGTGTATGCGGCTGTAAAATTATTATTTATCAGTCGTAATTTATCTGCTGCAAGCATATGAACGGACAGAATTTACTAATGTGTCGTCGTTTTAGGTAGTTATCGTTATGTAAAAATCGTAGTATAGCAAAATTGAGCTTAAATAAAATAGATTACATTCAGTATAATTATTATTTATGTATTATTTTTATTAGTTTAAATTTTTGTGCCTATTAGTGTTATAGCATCTTCCGTCTGTTCTTGAGATGTGTCGAGTTTTCCATTTTTGGTTGCCTGAAAGAGATCGCTCGTACTGATAAGAGCGCCACTTGTGGCTCATAAGATTATTTTATTTTTTGTACTTATTTCTATTTTTGGTGCGCTTAATAACGAGTTTCTATTTATCTATTATCGTATATTTACATATATGATGAAGCTACACATAGTATGTGCATTGTGCATGTAGTAGCGTCACTACGACTAAATCAGTCTCGAGTTATCGGGGCATCTCTATCAGCATGTCATCTCTGTGCCTTTACTCACCTCTCAAAACGAGCTCGTTTAGGTATTCAGATTGTAAACATTGATGACTCATACTTCGATCGAATCACATTGAAGTACAGAGCCATTCCACTCGTTGCCATTGAACACAACTAATCATAACTTATCGACTTTTGGAATGCTAATTATGTATTACCTACTGACTAAGTTTGACGTCAAATATTTATGTCTAAGAGATATTGCATGGATAATTGTATAAATTAAATGTCTGATAAATTTTCAGGCCAAAAGACGAATTGATAATGTTTAAAGCTGAACATTTTGGCGAAATATAAATATAGTATGTAACAGCCAAGACAATGGAAAACCCAGCAATGCGTAAAAACAATTTCAGGGTCCCGGCGCGGCAACTGGGATCTGGGACTCAAATAGAAAAGGCCCAAAAACGGGAGCAGATTACAGGGGTCAAGGGTCATCTTAGATGACATTGCGAAGGGATTTTATTAGATGTTATATCGTAATGAAATTTTGTCCTGTGAAACATTAAAGATATATGCGAGTTACAATTAAGATAAATATATCATCGCTATAATCAGCCTATAATAATCTATACTGAATAAAAGCCTCTCTCAAGACACCATTCAGCGCTGTCTTGGGCTTTTTACTTCTAACAAACTGCCATACCAACATTTTTTTAAGGGCGTACAATACGTTACAACCCGCCTACGGTAAAAATAGCATAATAACAAATGGATTGATTTCACACTCATCAAAATCAGAGGAGTAGTTTCGGCGCTACGGTGGAATTTACGAGTACATAGACAACATAACTCATGACTTTGCTGTAGTCGGGCAAAAAAATATGCAAGACCAGTTTCGTGTCTACGTGATAATGGTCAGACTTTATGAGCACTACATTCAGAAAACAAAACTAAAACTGTTTTACTTTCCACCAATGAATTTTATTACCTTTGATGGACTATTAAATCATATTGTCTCCTACATCTACTATAAAGACTGTACTGTATATCATACTATTATAAAGAGGAAAAATTTGATTGATTGTATGTTTGTTTGTATTGAACAGGACCCGAAACTACTGGACCGATTTCAGAAATTCTTTCACCGTTGGGAAGCTACACTATCCCCGGGTGACATAGGCTACTTTTTATCCCTGTATTGCCACGGGCACGGGAACTACGCGGGTGAAACCGCGAGGCGTCCGCTAGTATGTAAATAATTTGATATTGACTTAATCATGCATGGACTGTAATTGTCTTATTTCTTCATACAATTTTGAAAGTATTTATAAAACTTCAACATTTTATATTTGCTCTCGAAGCAAACATAATTATGGTTAATAAGTTTGAGATGTGTGTCTGTAGCATCTTAGCTCCAACAGTTGAATCGATTTTGATTTCGTTTTTTGATAGGTTTGCTTGATCGAGTGTTATTAAAAAAATCTATTTAGCTGTTTGAACATTATCAGTTCTTTTCGTCTCATGTTCATTTTCATTTCAGTTGATTAATGGATATGAGCATTTTCCACAGTTCTGATGAGGTCGACATTTTGAGTTATGTTACTGGTGACGGACGTTTTTCTTAATACTTATAACTTTTTCACGCACTAGGTAGGTATGTGGTAGTTACCATTGCACTGCAATACAGTATTTAAAATTAAACCTTGTTGTGTCGCACTGTAATGTGAAATATAATGCGTTCTTTTCATGCTGTCAGTTAATAAGTACAGTTATTTGTAAATTTATATGAGTAACAATCTTATTATCTTCTTATTAAAAATTATATCTGTAGGCTGGACCGATTTGAATGAAATTTTGCGTGTGTATTTCGATGGGTTCCTGGATGGTTTGAAAACACAATTGGACCCAGTAGGTGGCGCAGCTGTCGAAAAGCAATCTGTTGATAGTTAGGCAATACGAAGCTCGCCGGGTCAGCGAGAAATTTTATCATTTTAAATTTAATACTTTTTTAAAATATGAAATGGCCGTAATATTTAGTCATTTTTTATGTATTTGAGCAGGATTAGATACGTATTATCTTGAATTTGTGTTAAGTGCAAAATAAAAACGTTATATTTGTAAATTTGATTGTCCACAGATGATGAGGGGTGAGCAGTTGGTGTAGGCGGCGCCCGATATGAATTCGGACGTACATCGGCACCAGGCGCATCCGCCACTTGTACAGGTACGTTGCATTTCTTTTTATACTGCCGACAAACAAGGCATTTGTCTACAGTTCACCCGATAACGAAGATGGTAAACACAACTAGCCTGAACCTAGCTGAGGGTAGTAGCTAGCCTGTCTAGTAAATTAGATAGTACCCTACCACCATACAATGGTTTCCTCATGATGTTTTTTTCTTTTTCACCGGTAGCACAAGCTCATTATTGGGTTAAATTTTCGATTTTATGTACATATTTGTTATGACCTGAATTATTCAATTAAGGTGGTACGATTTCCATACAAATAATTTTTTGCCATTTATGGACAAATGGAGCATAATTTTACAGTGAAATCACAGCTACTGGCATTTGTTATGGTATTTATTTGCGGTAAATCACAATTGCTTGAATAAAACAGTAAATTATCATCAATCATAAAGTCATAAATTATTAATAAATTTGATTTTATGCTATTAATCTACTGTTTCATTCAAGGAATTGTGATTTACCGCAAATAAAGACCAAAATAAATGCCAGTAGCTGTGATTTCACTGTAAAATTATGCTCGTATTTGTCCATAAATGGCAAACAATTATTTGTATGGAAATCGTACCACCTTAATTATTCAGTCTTTAAATCAGTATGCTTACCTAAAATAACCGCATCGTCTCACTCGGGGATATATAATTAATTTTAAAATTGAACCAAGCAGTGAGATCCAATTAAGGCAGCATTAATTACTTACTTAACGCAGGTTAGTTCTCATTATTATTTTTACGCGCACAAAAACTGCTCCATAAAAAGCATCTCATTACATCACTTACATGTTATGTCGCAAGTTATAGCCGAGCATACGTTTAAGGCGATGTGTAGCAAACAGTAGCACGCTCGGCTCGCATTCCTTATCGATGTATCAGAATGGTATCCGAAGACGCCGGCACGGATTGTGTAGGTGTGCCGACACCTACAATCTATCCACTCTATAAACTATTATGTCTAGTTTTCCCTTTGTTAAAGTTACAGTCGCTTGTCGGGAACCAACATGCTTCCGCTTAGAGAAGAATTGTTGACTAATTACGTTGATTGGTTCCCCGATTGTCTCTTTAACGCAAGTTTTTGAATTAACGAATTTCTTGATGTACAATGATTAGTTATCCAGATACGTATAATAATTGTACGGCTCTAGTTATTTTAGTTGCTGTCTTGTGGTTAAGACGTTCTTCTGACGCTTTAGATTATTTATTTGTGTATGTCTGCTGACCCATATGTAATAGAGAGTTAGTCTATTTACCTGCACCGCATGATTTTGGCGTTTCGCCAAGGTTATGCATTTCTATGGATCGTTAACTCTATGTTATACAGTACATAATATTTTATAAAGCAGTATATTAACTTTGGTTGTTGACGTTTGTTGATGCAGGTGTGTGTTTTAAAATGTAGCTCTGGTATTTACCTCATTCATGACACTACATCACTCAAATATCACTATTGTTAAAGTTATAATATATTTTGTGGTAACTACTGCGGGGTTGGATTAATTTGCTGTCAAACGGTAGTCAAAACTAAACATGACTGTGTAATCTTTTTGTATGGTATTACAGCTACCGAAACTACATAGCTAATGAGGGACTATCGTATGTCTCGAATGTAATGAGTGCCGATGCAGTTATTTATTATTACTATACATATACATATTTTCGTATAAAATTTGAAACGAACGAAACGCTATCCTGCTAAGTGATAAGGCCTGTCTACGACCATTGCAGCGGTTTCCAGAACTTTGAATAACGAAACGAACTCATAAGGTCATGGCCCTAGACGTTCATTTTATTACTCGAAGTGTCATACTGTCATAGTCGGGCATTGTTTCTGTTCTCTGTTTCGTCTTCATATAAATTAATAAAATTCAGCATATGTTTCTACGAAATTATAATTGATCAAACGTTTCTAAATAATAAAACTTGATGGAACGCGAGTCAAAGCGGAACGAAATAGACTGTGGCCAAATGTGTTAACATTGTATTCACTTTCGTTTTCTAATTTTTATTCCGTTGCTTTTATTTTCTAATGTTAGTTTTAGAATAATTCCTAATTGGTATAATGAATACTTTTTAAGCAACGTTCTAACGTTAGTAGAAGCAATATTAAGAGGTATTTACATAGATACCGTGATGCAGTTCTGTGACGCAAGTTCTTAGTCTATTGTGTGTAGTTCGTGTATGGCTTTTTTTTTTAATACGGATCGGTCCGCGTTTGACCACCAACTCTAACAATTATAGATCCTACCTGGTCTTCTTTTAATTTGTGACCATTTCCAATTGTGTTTGTATTGTTTCAGCACGGTGTGCACGCGGGCGCGCAGGGTGTAGGCCCGTGCGGCTGGTATTCCGCATCAACTGCGGCCGCGCCCACCGCGCCGGCTAGGCTCAAGCGCGCGCAGCCGCCGCATCACTTGCCGGTAACTTTACATACATAACTATTACTGATTACAATCTACTAGGCTTCATTTTTAGCATCGCACTTTGTGCATTTTACCAGTGTCAAGTATTTCATATTTTCCCATGATAAAATCGAGAAAATTAATCTTAGTCACAAGTCAAGTCCAGTATGTCTTAGTAAAGTAGTGAGGACTACTATTGCTACGGAGAAACGACAGGAAAGAACATTCTCCACTATGTACATTACATCACATGCTCACACTCCTATAAATTGGCACTTTATTTTATTAATATACTATTACTAAAACACATACACACATAAGTTTCGGAAAATAATACAATGCAGCGACATGCTATTTCACGCCTACTCACCAAAACCCAAATATCTATCTAGCCACTAAAATTTTAAGGGAAAACAATATAGTTGCCTAGAACTACAATTTTTGTCCAAGTCTTAGTGCGCCAAGGGTTCCGTACAAACTTATTTGTCGATAAGTCATTATTGGAATCGTTGCTGTGCTAGGGGCAACGAAGTCAGAACTATGTACAAATTTAATTTATCATTAGCTGATTTCAAATGTCATTTACTAGTCATAGATATATTCATATTTTGAGATTTAAGTATTTAGAATCATTAAATGTTTATAGTAAAGTATCTTTGAGTATTTTAGCCATACCTACAAAGAGTCAGAAGTCAAATCTGAGCCTTAATAAAGTAATAAAATTGATTTAATGTTGAAACTTTTTAGAGCACAGTTAGCGCTCTAAAAAGTTTGTATGGCAACACTCAAACGCTTAGATGAATAACTAAAGCGAATATCTTATTGGTCAACCATTGTTCGAAGATAGTTCGTTTATTTTTTGTAAATCGAAAATGTACCGAGCTCACCTTCAATATACTAGGTCGTTCCGATTAAGGTCTCGATCTACGATATTGTTAATTTCAGACGGTCTCCAGGGTAGTAGATACAATAATTGAGTTGTGGAAAATGCCACAGACTGATATTTTATTTTCATCTACAGCATGACATCTGTTTTGTCGTTGTATATAAGGTATATCTACATAGTACAAAAACAAAGTCACTTCCCGCCGTCGCTTAGATCTTTTGAACTACGCAACGGATTTGAATGCGGTTTCCATCAATGGGCAAAGTGATTCAAGAAGAAGGTTTATATGTATAATACATGCAAATTAGTATCTAAATTGCACTTGTGCGAAACCGGGGCGGATCGCTAGTATCTTTATAAATCATAAAATATTTAAAGAAGTGTTCAACATTTTTTGTATCGATTTTGTTTTTGGTTATACCTGCGTAGTCAGTAGCAGTAAGTCTAAAAGGTTCTTAAACACAATCTGCTGAGTAATTGTCGCCGCCATTAAAATCTGTTTTATCCGAACTCAGTGCCATCCCAGCATATTAAGGTCAGGCGAACAACAGCGTTACTTATAGCTTCGTTGACGTTTCAATTATGACCTTATTATGGCCCTTTGGAACAAGTTCATAGACTATCGTCGCCAGAGATAAAGCTGGGAGAGGTACATCGCTTTTAGGATACCTTAACTGGTGGGTATAAAAATACCACTAAAAAATACCCCTAATTTTTAGGGTTCCGTACCCAAAGGGTAAAAACGGGACCCTATTACTGAGACTTCGCTGTCCGTCCGTCCGTCCGTCCGTCTGTTACCAGGCTGTATCTCAAGAACAGTGATAGCTAGACAGTTGAAATTTTCACAGATGATTTATTTCTGTTGCCGCTATAACAACAAATACTAAAAATAAAATAAATATTTATGGGGCGCTCCCATACAACGGTCTCATTCGTGCGGAACGGACGGAACCCTTCGTGCGCGAGTCCCACTCGCACTTGCCCGTTTTTTTTTGTTTTATTTATTAATACAAAACTGGCGACTGGCAATGGTTTCACAGGGGTGTGATTTATTTTGTTGACTTTATTATGAAATATTGTATTTTCTTACTTATGCAGAAGTTAATTTGAACCTATTATACGTGAAAAATATCCAAATGGCGGCGTAAACCGTATCAAAACACGTCGCGTAATTTAAAAGAAGTAAACAGGAAACATACAGATTGGGACAACAACTTTATGCTGTTTAGGTATTGTTTTACTTATTTGGTTACTCATTTTGAAATAAATAAATATCGTAGGACATTACACACAGCACCATCTGACCCCAAACAAAGCAAAGCTTGTACTATGGAAGTCAGATAACTGATAGAATACTTAAACCCCAACCTCGAAGCGCTCGAAGAGTCAACACGTCCTGAGGATGCCTCGTGTAAAGGCGAAACTCGTGTCGGCAAGTGGTTACTGCAGAGAGAGGAGGATTTTAAGACTAATGGTTATTTTTATTAGATTTTTTCTTATTTTAATTAAATTTTTGTAAATTATATTTATCCTCATCACTGTTGGAACTGGAAGGACTGTTAAGCGGAAATAAACTAGATATATACCTTAAACATTCAAAAATAACTTCCGCAAAGTAACGCCTGAATCAATCAATTATACTTAAATACTTTTTTTTTTGTAAATACATACATACTTATAATAAATACATAACACCCAGACACAGAAGAAACATGTTTATACCACAAAATGTTATCCTGGGTGGGAATTGAACCCATGCCCATCGGCTCTTGGAGCAGACATACTACCAATGAACCAACAGGGCTGTCGAATACTGCGACCTACGTCATTTGTCTATCTGTGCGACCTATATATTATAATGGTTTAAAATGCTTTCTAAGGTTGTTTATTCCTATGCAATGCATGACATTTTTTTTTTTACTTTTAATAGATCTACGTTTGGCCACCAACTCGCCTAATGCAAAGCGACGGTGTGGCCGAAGATGGAGCACGCTGATCCAGAAGAAATAACATAATACATAATTCTAGTTCAAATTTTATGGTGTAATAGAAACCGGCCAAGTGCGTGTTAGTACTTGCACTATGGATTCTGGACAAGACCAAACAAAATGTATAATTAAACTTGTGATTATACGGACCCTTTGATGCCGATGTCCGACTCGCACTAGACTGTTTTGATTGTATAGATAAAACCAAACCAAGGACTTGTACTGGGTGTCCACGCCAATAACTAGTACCTAATTACAAAATACAATGTGGCTTTACGCCGACCTAAACGTGACAAGTTTTAATATGATTTGTAGTTTATTGTTTGTAATCTGAGTGAGTAACGTAAAATGACGCCTCAGTGCACGTATTCAGAATTCAGTTTGGCGTGAAGTTGTGTGCTCCTTAAATTCAAATCCACTGAAAATATTTCTCACGATTACTAGAAAGCAGTATTGCGTTGTTGATGTAGTTAGTAGAATATAATAATTGAGACTTCATTAACGTCGAAAATTTTGTATTGTAGTAAGACTTGCCACGTTAATATTACAACTGCGTAAGTTTTTCTTTGTAACACACTGTAACGGCTTGACAACTTTGACTTTTTCTCCCGGAACATGCAGATAAACTCGCGAGGCGCAGCTAATTATATAAAAAGTAAATAGCTAAAAACTACTGCGGAACTTCACCGAATAATGAGCAAATATTCCATCAATTAATTAAAATTCGATAGAAAAAAACTCCATTGTTCCATAGAAAATATGTAAAAGCAGAAATTTTTCATTTTATTTTTGAGAATACTGAGATAATACAATAAATAATAATAATGTACCTAATACATAAATCACGATTATTATTTTTTTAAATATTATTCTTAATAGATTCCTGTTTGACCACAACTTCCCTAATGATAAGCAAGTTATTACTTATAAACTAGGTAATTTACTTGTTAAGTAGAGTTGGCTTAGACAATAATTATTATTGTTATATCGCTACTTAACTAGGTGATTCAACGTAACAAAGATTCCGTCACTAGTAATAACCGCAAGATATATTATAAAAGTCATAGAGCATAAGTGGTAACATCTACAAAAAATTGATCTTTACTTACCTAGTTACAAGTATCGAAATCGTACGTAACTGCCCAAAAAAACTGAGTTATTTTTACCATAATTTCAAACTGTTTCAGTGCGGAGGCAGTGTGAGCGGCAGTAATGGGCCACACGCGCCTCTCTCACCCACCGTATTGCAGACTTCCATTTCGCATAATGTAAGTAAATTATTTTACTAGCGTCCAGAGCAGCATAGGTAGAATCATATCAAAAGTTACGCAGAAATGGAAATACGGGTGTTGATGCGATCCAAAGGGGCTCCTTAGACCTACTTCTGGGTCGTAACTATGGTCCCTGCAATGCGAAAAAGTTTCATTTTTAATCTAATCAGCCCGTCTCTTTTGACTGCTAGATATAAGGTCTACTTTCGTGCAAACCTCCTTTGTTTTCCGACTATATTACTACGTTTTACTATGCATATTCATTTATTCTACTGCCTCTGATGATAGTTACATTTTTTGTTTACCCAAACGCACGTGTTCCAGTGTTATTTTTGCGCGTTGCCGGAAATACATGTAACTGATGAAAATAACCAGTGATCCAGTTTGCTCGCGAATGAAGTTCATGTATACGATCTTGGTTCAAAGAATCTATGGGAAACCATCAGTGCTTTCCATTCACTCGACATGAGAAAGTGAAAACCTTAAGCCGCGTATCTGCGGGAAGATTTCCATCGTAATTATAAAGGTGAAGACACTAAGTGATTGTGAATTAACGCTTTGCGTGTTTAACGTGGAATACGATATGTTGCGATTTTATAGTGATGTTAGAAATTATCACTTTAATGTTTAAATAATTGATTTAATTATCTCAAGACAGCTCATTCTGATTGTAAACGTGAAATGTCTCGTATAATGCCAAACAATAACAGTAAACCACAAGTTATAGCTCAGAGTGAATAAAATAATCGTAGTAACAAACTATGCTATCGTATTGGTGCTATAATTGGCTGTAAATTAGGGCATAACACAATAAAATTGTATGATCGCACGAACAGTAATATTGATTTATAACTTGCTCATGTTACGTGATAATAATACAATAGTTTAGTAGTAGTCTGTAATAGCTTTACATGTTGTTTTGGAGAATGTAGTGGTACGTATGAGTAACAATAGTTTTTGTTGACAGATAATGTCTTCGTCGGTGCGGACTGCCGCGCCCGCGGCAGCGCCCCCTCCCGCCATGCACACGTCGCAGACGACAACTGGTAAATAATGTTATTATTTTTTTAATTTGCCAGTGACATCTTTAATATACCAGTGTGTGTTACCAGTGATGACTTATGGCGCTGAAACGTGGTCTCTAACTATGTGCCTTCTTGGTAAGCTCAAAGTAGCACAACGAGCTATGAGAGGGGTATGCTCGGAGTTTCCCTGCGAGATCGAATCAGATACGAGGAGATCCGTAGACGAACTAAAGTAACCGACATAGCTCATAGAATCAGCAAGTTGAAGTGGCAATGGGTAGGGCACATAGCACGCAGAACTGATGGCCGATGGGGTTGCAAAGTTCTGGAGTGGGGGCCACGAACCGGCAAGCGCAGCGTAGGACGTCCACCCACAAGGTGGACAGACGACCTAATAAGACCGCAGGAACGCGCTGGATGCGAGCCGCTTCCTACCGGTCTTTGTGGAAGTCAATGGGGGAGGCCTATGTCTAGCAGTGGACGTCCTACGGCTGAAATGATGATGATGATGATCTTTAATATACGCTGGACTGATTATTGCAATTACGTGACAGTTCCACTCAACATTACGCAGTCTATTTGAAGTAGCCCTTAAATCAAAACTAGTCGTATTTATTGTTTGCCCATGACATTTCTGTTCAGCAAAAAAATAACAAAGTTATTAATAGTAAATAATGAGACTTTTTTCTTTAGTATTGTAACGGATTACAATATGATGAACTAAATGGAATCGATTGCAAAGTGATGGACGAAAACAACCTTATTTTAAAAAATGACGTTACTATCCGAGGCCATTGGATGGCACATTTACTGTGACCAATTAGCAAATATAAAGTTATTAAAAAAATGCGGAATTTCTATTTTAGGTAGTAAATGTTTTTGTTAATTAAATTACATAACATCACCATTCAAGTAATACTAATAATTTTGAACTAATTCCTTAGCCGTTTATGAATCTATAGATATACCATTTTGTTTAATTCTAAACACAGAAAGGGTAAAAACAAATCTGAAAAATAAATTAAATAATAATATATACAGGACACCCAGGCACAGAAAAAAACATTTATCATCTCATAAATATTTGTCCGGGTGGGAATCGAACCCAAATCGTACAAAGCACTCTTGAAGCAGATATATGTATGTATTTACAAAAAAAAAAGTATTTAAGTATTCTATCAGTTATCTGACCAGCTTTGCCTAGTTTTGGGTCAGATGGCGCTGTGTGTAACGTCCTATGATACATATTTATTTAAATACTACCACATAAGCTAACACAGTCAACATATGTTATAAACATTATCCTTATGAGCCATAACTTATATGTAACTCATTGTAAACCGACATTAACTAATGCGCACATTGTATATAAGTACTTTTTAAAAGTAGGTAATATTCAATGAGAGCTAATAGGAAAATGCCTTTACTTCACTCTTATTCGTGTCACAAAACGCGGTGTGATATAACGCGTCCTGTTTACAGTCCATTTTTTTTATTAACATTTAAGCTTGCGTTTGACCGCCAACTCGCCTGATGTTAAGCGAAGATGCGCTCTACGGTGGACGTACGCCTAGAAGAAAGCGATTCACTCGCATCATCGTTGATGTTATTACAGTAGGATAGCCTTCATAAGTGTTGTTATTGGAAAACCCAAATAAATGTAAACGTGGTGTTGTTTTTCAGCGGTGTCCAAAGGACCTAGTGATGTGCTGGTGAACTCTTCTGTCCAAAACCCACCGCCTGCGAGCAACCGACTCGTCAACATGGCTCAGTGGCCGTAAGTGCATTAGTTTAGCATACGACATAGCAAGTTGTAGTGGCAGTGGGCAGGGCACATAGCACGCAGAACTGATGGCCGATGGGGCTGTAGAGTTCTGGAGTGGAGACCACGCATCGGCAACCGCAGCGTAGGACGTCAACCCACAATGTGGACAGACAACCTAATGAAGACCGCAGGAATGCAGAACACTGATCATCTAATTTGAACTGGCATCACGGAATGTAAACAAGATTTGTGCTAGTAACCCCGTGAGCTGAGCGTCATTCTTCAACAACAATTTTAATCAAAATTATCCCTAATTAATATTCCTGACAACTAATTGAACAAAAAGTAATAAAAATCTGACTTGATCCAATCACTCTCTGGTTTATGTTTTGTACCGTATGCCTTTGCAATAAGGTTTGCGATATATGTAACAATTTGGAAACATGAAATTAGTTAAGTGTATGTTCGATAAGATCAGCGAATCTTATCTCTTATCTGTGTTGCGATTATAGCATGCTTTCAAACGTTTAGTCTAGAATGAACTATGACGAGTGACATTACATTGTGTTACTATAAACCTCACAAAGTGAAATTATTTGTCCCTCCTGCCATCGTATACGACAATGCTGAGTATGTATATAAAATTCTCAATCAGTCGCAGATTAGCTCCATACTTTTATATGGCTTAATAATAAAAAACATGATATTTATCGCTGCATTCCTTTATCAGTTTATTTATGTAATTATGAGCATCAAATTTGCCTGAAATTATATCAGGTGAAAACTTGAGAAGTTGAAATAATTCGGCATCTTATCGGTATCAGTAATTAATTTAACACGTGTTTAATTAGTTACTTATCTACTTTTAAAAAAAAGGAAGCATATTTTTCTTTTATGGTCGACAGGCTAGATGTTTGACCACAGCTCACGTGATGTTAAGTGACGGTGTAATTTGTTTTATGTCACGAATAAAGTGTTGTCTATTGTCTAGTCGAAGATGGTAAACACAACTAGCCCGGAATGGAACTCACTCTCAAGTGATCATAAGGAGCATATTAAAATTCTCACTCCATCCTCTTGCATAATTTACTTCCATTGACTGATGTTGTCATAAATTAAGCGAATACCATTAGGTCAGCTACTGTACGGTGCTTTTTATGTGGTCGCCGAAGAACAAAGTGCGGCTTCCGTTTGGCGAATATAATTATAAGCGGAAAACTGTCACGTCTCAACAACAGTAGCATTCTATTAAATGACTTCCCCTTTGTATATTTATTAGCATTCTAAGAAGGACTTCCCTTTTGTATATTATTAGCAAAATATGACGTAATGTCATTAAATTAAAATCCACAATAGGCTAATGATGTTCATTCAAAATCATCATTACGGTGGTTGGATTTCCATACAAAGAAATTTTTGCCATTTATGGACAAATGGAGCTTTTTTTTTTTATACAGAATAGGTTCGCGTTTGACCACACCTTGCCTGATGTTAAGCAGGATGCAGTCCAAGATGAAGCACGCTTACCTAGAAAAAAACCTGTTTACTCTAGATTTGAAGACACCCAAATGAGCATAATTTCACAGTGAAATCACAGCTACTGGCATTTAATTTGGTCTTTATTTGCGGTAAATTACAATAACAAAAATCAAAATTAAGCGTTTCGTATTAATTGAACCTAAGCTAACAGCAGCAAGGTTTTATACTAACACAACTAACACATTACATAACTAATCACAATAAATTCATAGCAGTATAGTAACGTATTTGACGTTAAAACCAACTTGCAATGTATTTTGCAAATTACATAAAAATCAATATTTTATTGATAACGCCAAAGTTACAAGTCATATAATTTAATTCATAACAAAGATACCATTAAATATGTCAAGAAAAATTTGTAATTATTGGTAATTTTATAAATCCACGGAGATGCTGCGCACAACCCACACAATCTTAGATAGATGGAAGCTTTATTGTTTACACCGGAAATTATTATGGCGCCTTGTCGCTAACAGTGATATCTTCCACACAACCTTTGGATAAAACAATATTCACAGATTAGTCTACTACAGATAGAAGATCTATCTTGTAAGTAACAAGGTAACGTAAACATATTGTGAAAAACGAAAGGAAATTTTAACTAGCAACCAAACTACTTTGTAACTATAAATATTGTTTGTGTAATAATAAGAATTTTAGTACTAATGGCTGTTAATGTTAAAAATGACGATGAGGTTAATGACGCAAGCTCGCAGACTTATATTTCTGTTTGTTGTTGATACAGATGGCACCACGGCTCCATATCCCGGGAACGCGCGGAAGCCCTTCTGTCGGGTTCCCCGGACGGCGTGTTCCTGGTGCGCGAGAGTACCAACTTCCCCGGAGACCACACGCTGTGCGTTCGGTTCCGGGGACGCGTCGAACATTACCGGTGAGATATCATATTGGATAGTTTACAAACAGATCTTGTGTTTTTATTCCACTAGCTGCGCCCCGCAGTGTTACCCGCTACATAGTCAACCAATAATACAAAATTTACAATTTAAAAAAACCTATTCCATGACCCTTAACTAAACGCACTGCTCCAATGAAACAGCGAGGTTTCGGAGTGAACGAAAATATCATCGATGTATACATTTTGTTTTAAATACCGCTCGATCGATTGCGATAAAAAAAAACTTAATTTGGGGTCTAACAATACATAAATTATATACAATGTCTAACATCACAAACTCATTAGTAGGTATTTTTTTTTAGCAGATTTGCATCAAGATTAAAATACCTATTTAGATAGGTATAGGAATAATATTATAATGTATTATATAAACACTAAGCTGTATATAAGCTAATGAGTCTGATTAATCATACTATAAATAATAATAAATAAGACCTCCATATTTTACCTTACGGCATGCAAAAGAACTAAAACTACCTACTACTAACAATAAGCAATTATTGAATAAATTTGTAATTTTTTTTTTCTGTCGTCTTTTATATTGTTTAGAAGTATTAGTAATAACTTAACACTATGGAAGTTTGCTACTGCTGTAGGTACAGCTGAAAAAGTAATCGAGTGATTTTTGTCTATTTATTTCAGAATAAAATGGGCCACAGCGCCTGACAACCAAAA
Organism: Biston betularia; assembly: GCA_905404145.2. NCBI lineage: Eukaryota > Metazoa > Arthropoda > Insecta > Lepidoptera > Geometridae > Biston > Biston betularia. Next base: position 8,561,897 of record FR989877.1, read on the forward strand.
TCATCGTTTCACAATAGACGACGAAGAGTTTTTCGACAGCATGACGGATTTAATACACGTAAGTCATGTTAACATTTTTTCACATAGTCAACGGGCAGATAAATTTTTAAGGACACTCATACTTAATTTATCAAGTTTCTCGGCTGTTACTCGTAATTTTCTTGTAAAGTTGCAGCTACATTGTTTACAATATTTAAGGTTAAGGTGGTTCGATTTCCATACAAACAAATGTTTGCCATTTATGGACATAAATGGCAAAAAATTTACAATGAAATCACAGCTACTGGCATTTATTTTGGTCTTTATTTGCGGTAAATCACAATTGTTAGTGTTCACTGTCCGTTCAGTGACCACTTACAATCACTGATGGTAAGTGGTCACCACCGCCTATGGACATCTGCAATACCCGGGGCATTGCCAGTACGTTGCCTTTTTTTTATGGTTGACAGGCTAGGTGTTTGATCACAGCTCACCTGATGTTAAGTGACGGTGTTGTCGAAGATGGTAAAGCACTCCTAGCCTGGAATGGAACTGGCTCTCAAGTGAGGCTGCCGGAACACACCGTTAGATGCTTGGCGGCAGATTTTCAACTTGAGGGTGGTAGCTATCCAGCCGAGCACTAGAAAGTACCCTACCACCATGCTATGGTTTTCTCACGATGTTCACCTTTACCCAAGGCCTGCCTTTAAGGACACTATTCACCCTTTGTTTTAAGCTATGTAGATTGAAACTTGGTGGAAAAACCGAAGGTGTTAAGTCATTCCACATTAGACAGGTGCGCGGAAATAAAACAATAAACATATTTGTTATTTTCAGCACTATTTACAAGACGCGGACGGGCTGTGCACGAAGCTAGTGCGGTGTCTACCGAAGTCTGTACCCAACGGAGCGAATAACAACGGCGTCTTACAACCCCCATACCCACCTCATCCACAGGTAACTCGGAACAACTGTAATCTCCATTTTATCTAAAGTTAAAAGTTGTTTATATATTCTGCCGTCAAGCGGTAGTGTGTAAACATTACTGTGTTCCACTTTGAAGGGTACTGCAGCTAGCGAAATTACTGGACTGATTGATTGATTTATAAACTCTTTACTGTACCTACACACTAAAATAATACAATACAAAAGAAATAAACTGACTGTTGAGACTAACCATCGAAAGTCTCAAAGTAATGAGCGCCAAAGCAGCGATACCGTGGCCTCTGTTTTGCAACTCAAAGTTCTTAAAGTTCAATAACCATGGACAGGCGATATCTCTTACCACCACGAGAACGCCTCGTTCGTCTCATTACTTTTACATTTTTTTAAAAGTACCCTATCACCATACAATGGTTTCCTCACGATGTTTGTTTTTCACCGGCAGCTCAAGCTCATTATTGGTATTTTATGTCTATCTATATATTATATGGTACTATCAGGAAAGCGTCTCAATCGTCTCATTGTTTTTACAATAAAAAACTTTATATTTAAAAACTAGAAGAAACTGCTATTGCTCATTAGGCGAGCTCATTAAGCGAGTTTTTTTTTTCTGGTATTACAGCAACCGCCGCCGTACCCGCCGACGCCGAGCGTGTCCGGCCACTTCCCACCTCCTCAGCACACGTACTCCACGCAGGCGGCGGTCGACCAGGTCGACTCGCAGGCGCATAACTTCCTCGACGCACGTGAGTATACATTTCAGGGTCATAGATCCAGTTCCTCATGTCTGAGGGTCGTGACCTTCGCCTCCCAGGAGCCGTCCACGTGTAATGTTACACGTGAACTAACATCTACCAGTCAAGTCCTTTCATTTGATACCGATATTGAGGGAGTTGTGAAAAAATATATAATACGCCATTTTGTGGCGGCGGCCATCTTGGATCGTTTTTCATCAAACATAGCTAAGAACATTACCGACTAATACACCTTTCAAACAAAATCAAAATCGGTTCATCCGTTTTGGGAACTACGCTGCCACAGACAGACACACACAGACATTTGAAACCCTGTCGTTTTTGCGTCGGGGGTTAAAAAGAGGCTTAACTCAAGAGGTCGTTGTTACAATATGAAATGGCGTTCCCTGAGTGGGTGCCCGGAAGAAGCACCACTACTTTTATTTACGTTTGCTAAAAGAATTTGAACGGATACGCTGACTATCCCTAAAATCAGAGTAAGGAAACCTACTGATTTCATCTTCTTCATTGATTTTAGTGTCGCATTTGTGCATTTGCCAGTGTCAAGTGTTTTGATATTTTCGAGTTTCATAAGTTAAAAAGTGGTCATAGTCCAGTCTTCGTCAAGTCCATGTCAGTCAAATACAGTCATGCTTTAGTAAAGTAGTGGCGATTTTACTATAAGCTTCGATGGAGTTTTGAAAGTAACACGAAAAGTCATGTTTCACCACATTATATCACTTTCCCACACTGGCTTGTAATTCGGTACTTTATGAATAAAACACCACTATTTCTATACATAAACACTCGAAAAAACACTAGTTTTGGGAAAGAATACAATGGGGCGTCATACATTTTTTCGCGTTCCCGCCAAAACTCACTGATTTCGTCTCTTTCCAGGCTGGATTATAGACGAGCGAGACCTGGAGATCCGCGAGAACATCGGCAAGGGAGAGTTCGGAGACGTAATGCTCGGCATACTGAATGGAACCCAGAAAGTCGCCGTCAAGATACTGAAAGACCGCGAGGCTGCCAGCAAGTTCCGCGCCGAAGCTAGCGTCATGGCGTAAGTATCCTACAGTGTGAAATTTATGTTTTTAGGGTTCCGTACCTTAGAAAAAAATGGAACCCTTTTAGGATCACTTTGTTGTCCCTCCGACAAGACCTTCTATCTCGAGAACGCATGGAGCTATCAAGTTGAAATTAAAACTATATACGCAGATCTGTAGTCCCTTGCAGCTGTGAAACTTCTCAATCAAAGTTATCGTAAAAAAAGTTACAGCCGTTTATGTCGCAAAAACCCGCGTATTTTGAGGGAATCAAAACCTATTAGATACTTCCAGTTGACCTAGTACTATAAAATTTGGCAAGAAGCATTATCTTATAGTACACATACCTAAAGGAAAAAAAATCCGAAAGCTGTACATTTTTAATTTGATCACAAAAGATACTGTACTAATTTTTATGCTACTATTTATCATACCTACTAGTTTGTACGGAACCCTCGGCGAGTCTGACTTGTCCATGTTTTACGACAATAAATTGATTTGACTCTACTATCTATAGAAACACGCTTTTGGATATGAATTTTACGACAATGAAGTGTGTAGTACCTAAACAAAAAGTAAATTTCGTTTGCGCCAGGAGCGCTGTGCCGATTTTCGTACAATTTTGTGACGTTTTGTCAAATTTCTATTCCAAAGGCGTTGTACCACTAGAAGAGAAACTATCGAAAAGTACTTATTCTATTTGAATAAATTTGAACATGTAATTTTGATTATTCATCATCATCCACAACCTTCTTTATCCCACAACTGGGTATGTGCCTCTCTCTTTTCATGCCATCTGCCTCGGTCCTATGCCAATGGGGTCCATTTGTTTATTATTGGAACTTAATTGTGTACAAAATACTACAAAACGTTTATAGATCGTTTCACGAAAGAGTTCCCTTCGTCGTCATGTTGGTAGTTACGAAACCAGTGTTGCTACTTTTTCAGAAAGATGTTTACTCGAAATTAAGGAAATTTTAATGTCACTAACGTAGATACTATTTTTTAACATCTGGTCCGAAGTATCGGCGGGAATCCAGCCGGATTGAAAATGACACCAGACCAGATTGCGGTCCCTAGTCCTATAGTTTTAATACAACTATGTATTTTACCTATATTGATATAATTGACAAGGTTGAAAAATAAAACAAATGTTTATGGTTATTTTTTATAATAATTGTGTTCAACTAATGGGCCAACACCCGAGATGTCGCTACCACCTGTATCATCATCAGAAGAAGTAACGTCACTATCGTTTCCTACTTCAATTATGAATCGGTCAATTTCTGCGTCTGCACGTACTCCATCATTGTAGTATTTGTCTTCAATATTCTTGACATGATCACATTATTTTTTCCAATCTTCTGCAGATATGCTTAAAAATGCTTCTTCTGTTATTTTAACAATTTGACTTGCTTCCTGTCCAACATTTTTTTCTGCAATTCTTCTTTTCAAAAGACTCCATATGAGCTCAATTGGGTTTAAATCACAGTGATAAGGCGGGAGCCTTACCACTTTATGACCATGTTTCTCCAGTAACGTGTCTGCTTCGTAAACAGGCGGTTCTTTATGGTCTTTAATTATTTCATAAAGCTCAGCTTTTACCATCGTTGGTAAATAAGCGAGACCTTTACTAACAATCCAGTTTTGCATCTGAGACTTCGTACTGTTCATTGTTGGTGCTTTGTTGAGTGCCACTGTATGGTAGGGAGCATTATCCATAATCACAAGCGACTGAGGAGGTAGATTCGGTAAAAGCTTTTCTTGAATCCATTTCATAAAATTTTCTCGATTCATATCATCGTGATAGTCTCCGGATTTAGACTGTGATTTAAAAATCAGCTGAGCGTTGGGTACAAAACCGGTTTCACTCCCTGCATGGACTATAATCCATCGTGGTCCTTTTGAGTCCGAAGATAAAACGCCTGCTTCTGTGTCACTCTGCCAACATTTACCTGCACAGTAAGTTGAATGAACGTAAGTTTCATCTAAATAAATGACTGGACGCTGGTCTCCTTCACGATTTTCTCGTAACTGCTTCAAATATCGACTACGCCAAGCCACAATATCGTACCTTTCCATCATAACTTTTCTTTTTGATTTACATTTTTGGAAATAAAATCCTATCTTCTTCATTATTCGCCATAAAGTAGTGCGACTTCCCTTGAAATCGATATCATTTCGCATTTCATGCAGTAATTTGGTCAGCGTAGGTAATTCTTTTCTCACAGCATAGAATTCATGTATTTTATGTCGTAATGCACAAATTTCAAAATCATCCAGCTTAATTTGTTTATCGCGCGGCCGACTCTTACCAGGCGTCGAAATTCTTGTTGAAGTACTAGCAGCTGCTTCACCTTCTTTATAAATTTGTGTGACTGTTTTTTCTGATATACCTGAAAAAATAGTTTTTATAAAAAAACTCCATAAATGTTAAAATTAACTTAATAACAAATCCACATTGTTTTATTTATTTTGTAACACAATTGTTGGAGACACATTTTAAATTCAAAAACAATATAAATAAATAAGTACAATTGCTAGTTTTATATTTGAATTCTTTCTACATATCTAAAAGTTTATGTAGTTACTATATAAAATTATAATTATTATATACATTAAGAAAAACGAGGAATAGTGATTTGACCTGCCTGGTATCCCTATTTTACTAACCTGTCATGGCGGCGACACGGCTACGAACACATTCCAAAGGGATTATTGGCGCTTTGGTCCGTTTTTCACGTTCACAAAAACATTTGACTTTTAACACCATCTGTCTTTCACCACTTTTTAGTGTTTTGGGCATGTTTAGAAATTTTTTACTAATTAAAAACTTGAAAACAATTAGAGCAATGAACAATGAAACTATCTGTTTGACGTTTCGACGAACAGGGCTGCCAACATGACGACGAAGGGAACTCTTTAGTGAAACGCACTATAGTTTTGATAGCGTAATATATCTCATAAGGGTTCCTTTTTGAAATTATTTTAGGGTTACGTCCTAAAAATAATCTCGGACTTGGAAATATAAGTACACGTGTGACATAATAATATCGTGTAAATGGCAGATCACTGAAGCACGATAATCTGGTGCGGCTGCTGGGACTGGTGTTCACGACGCACGGAAACACGTGCATCGTGACCGAGCACTGCGCGCAGGGCTCACTGCTCGACTACCTGCGCAGCCGAGGCCGACACTACGTCACGCAGCTCAACCAGATTAACTTCGCGTAGTGAGTAATTTGTATTTCAGCTGAGTTGATCATAACAGATACCAACTAGTAACGCCTTCGCATCGGCTCGTCAAGTCGGTATACATTCTGGGTCCCGCGATATACAAACGCGTACCCCGCTTCCGTTCGGGATGCACCTTCAATCGCGTGCTTCAGAAGCTAACGAAGATCTTAGCTTCGAGACCTTGTTTTATGACTTTGACTATTATTTAAAAATAAGAGATTATTGAATTACTTACTAGTAACTAATTATATAATTTTTATTGACATTTGCATTATAGATATTGTTATGATTTTGATACTTTAAGGTGGTTCGTTTTCCATAAGAATATTGTTTTCTATATATAGACAAATGGAGCATAATTTTACAGTGAAATCACAGCTACTGGCATTTATTTTGGTCTTTATTTGCGGTAAATCACAATTGCTTAAATAAAACAGTTGATTATTAGCATAAAATCAAATAAATAATAATAATAAATATCGTAGGACTATACACACAGCGCCATCTGACCCCAAACTAAGCTAAGCTTGTGTGATGGAAGTCAGATAACTGATAGAATACATAAATACTTTTTTTTTGTTGTAAATACATACTTATAATACATACAGAACACCCAGACACAGAACAAACATGATTGTGTTTATTCACAAAATGTTTGCCCTGAGTGGGAATCGAACCCACGCCCTACAGCTCTCGAGGCAGATATACTACCAATTAGCCAACGGGGCTGTCGAGAAATTTATGAATTTATGATTTTTGAATAAATCATTAGATTATGCTATTTATGTATGTAAGTACAATGACCGCCGCTTTACGCTTAGTTTACTTCAAGCCTTTATAATTTTTGTAGGGTAGTCGGGGTAACAATACAATGTATCGTTTGTTTCCGATAGTGACGCGTGCTGCGGGATGGAATACCTGGAGCGCACGCGCGTGGTGCACCGCGACCTGGCCGCGCGGAACGTGCTCATCTCGGGCGAGGGCACGGCCAAGGTGGCCGACTTCGGGCTCGCGCGGCACGACACGGTGCGCGACGACCCCGCCGAAGCCGCGCGCCTGCAAGCCAAGCTTCCTATCAAGTGGACCGCGCCCGAGGCGCTCAAACACAATGTCAGTCGTTAATAAATTATAGATAATATGTAGATAGTAGCTCTTTATTGTGCATACCAAAAATAGAAAATAAGTACAGTTTTTTTTTTATAATGTTTGACAGGCTAGGTGTTTGACCACAGCTCACCTAATGTTAAGTGAAGGTGTGGTCGAAGATGGTAAAGCACACCTAGCCTGGAATGGAACTGGTTCTCAAGTGAGGCTGCCGGAACACACGGTTAGATGCTTGGCGGCAGATTTTCAACTTGAGGGTGGTAGCTAGCCAGAAATTAAAAGAAGCTTATATTATATCTTACTAGCGGACGCCTCGCGGTTTCACCCGCGTAGTTCCCGTTCCCGTGGGAATACAGGGATAAAAAGTAGTCTATGTCACCCGGAGATAGTGTAGCTTCCCGATGGTGAAAGAATTTCTGAAATCGGTCCAGTAATTTCGGAGCCTTTTCAATACAAACAAACAAATCAAATTTTTCCTCTTGATTATAGTATAGATATCGTTATGACTTTTAATTTATGTCACTTATTGAGGGGTCACTAAAGTGTGACATCGTGTGACAGTGTGACTTCTCTTGCCTTAATTTTGAAATTGCTAAGGATGTAAAAGGATTCCAAAGGGTGGTGAAATATTTGTTGTTAAAAATTGTTTGAAAGTTAAAAGTTGCAGTGAAAATTAATGAAATTATGCTTACGTGATACTTGAATGGCGACTTATGTTACGATTTCTACTTTCAGAAATTTTCAAACAAGTCTGACATGTGGAGCTTCGGCATACTCCTGTGGGAAATCTACTCGTTCGGGAGAGTGCCGTACCCTCGAACCGTAAGTACTAGCATTTAACAACTAAACCCAAAGCATAATTTTTTTGTCACAGGTAAAGCAATCGCCTTCTTTTTTTATGTAGACGACGGTGATTGATTGACGATATAGAGACATCACAAATACATTGCCGACCTTTTTAAATTCTATTAATCTTTGCTAAGTTTTTTTTTTATTTTTTTATGTAAAATTAATGAGACGATCGAGGCGCTCTCCTGATGTTAAGAGACAACGCCTGTCCATGACCATTGCAGCGATACACAGAACTTTGAGTAACAAAACAACGTCCAGGGCATCACTGCTTTTGCACTCACTACTTTGAGACTAGATGGTTAGTCTCAACAGCCCAGTAATTTCGCTAGCTACAGTACCCTTTAAACCGGAACACAGTAATGTTTGCACACTACCGCTTGGCGGCAGAATATCTGGTACTGCGATGGTACCTACCTAGACGACCTCCTGCTAAGGAAATCTACCACCAAGTAAGTTATTCTTCTATTAATCAGTATTGCGTTTTTCTATTTGTATCAAATATGAAAGTCCAAACCAGGTATGTATAACATCCTAAACAAAAAATAATAATTGAAGTCTTCTGGACACCCGGTTGGAACGGAGTTCCTTAAGACTTTATTTTTTAAATTCTACTATAATATTATAAATGTGAAAGTTTGTATGGATGGATGTTTGTTACTCTTTCACGCAAAAACTACTGAATGGATTTTCATGACACCCTGGATTAACACAGGCTACTTTTTATCCCAAAAACATGTAGCGAGTAACACCGCGGGGCGCTGCTAGATATAAAATATTTTTGCATATTCTCAAAATTGACGGTAGGCTGAATCGATTATAAAAAAGTTTGTTTCCTAGGTGGTCAAGAAGTGCCTCAAAAATCAGTGCAAAACATGTCGGTTTCCGGTCTTTTTTTTTTTATTGTTGACAGGCTAGTTTTTTGACCACAGCTCACCTGATTTTAAGTGAAGGTGTGGTCTCGTCTCGTTTTTCGATCTAGCTCCTGAACCCGCAAACAAATGAGAACGATAACGTGTGATAAGTAATAGCCTTTTTGGAACGGAGTCATTCCAAAAAGGCTATTACTATAATTTACTTTACTTGGTGGTAGAACTCCTTAGCAGGTGGTCGTCTAGGTAGGTACCACCGCAGTACCAGTTATTCTGCCGCTAAGCAGTAGTGTGTAAACATTACTGTGTTCCGGTTCGAAGGGTACTGCAGCTAGCGAAATTACTGGGCTGTTAAGACTAACCATCGAAAGTCTCAAAGTAATGAGCGCCAAAACAGTGATGCCCTTGACTTTGTTTTGTTACTCAAAGTTCTGTGTATCGCTGCAATGGTCATGGATAGGCGTTATCTCTTACCATCAGGAGAGCGTCTCGTTCGTCTCATTATTTCTTACATAAAAAAAAATACAGTTGATCCTAACAGTGTTGTGATGTGTTTAGCCACTGGCGGACGTGGTGAAGCACGTGGAGCGCGGGTACCGCATGGAGGCTCCGGAGGGGTGCCCCGCGGGCCCGTATGAAATAATGCGCGCCGCGTGGGCCGCCGACCCGGCCGCGCGGCCCACGTTCGCGGCCACGCGGCTGCGACTCGCGACCATGCGCGACGCGACCCCGCGCGACCACCCGCCCGCGCCGCACCCGCACCCGCCGCACCAGGTACCACACACACTTCATCATCAACTCATTTTAATAATCACCCATCATCACTTTTATCCCACTGCTAAGAATAAGCGGCCTTAGCTGTTGAGAGGCTTGGGGCGACAGATCATTGTGAGGCCCTTTTTCTTTAGAGTCCGTTTTACCAAAAAATTATTTCGAGTGCTCGAGTGGCCGTAACATGCTTGCACTAATAATGAAACCATGCGTTCAGGGTTTATTAAGGTGCGAGATCACATGCATATAATTATGGTAAAGCTTTTTTTCTACGAGGACGCGAGACCCCAGGCGGTTGTCGTGCATGCCACCCCCTAAGGTCGCCACTGAATAGGCTTACTATGCCACCTGCCTTAATCCTTTGGTAATCTGGTTTAGGCGCGGATGATAACATCGTCAACTTATTTTTTTTTATTTATTCACTAATCTGGCTGTTATATAAAAAACATGCTGTTGCCACATTGTAAATACACTAGAGATATAACTCTAGAATACAGTGAAGTAGCTTACACTGTATCATATTTTTTTAATTTAATTAAATTTCAAACCTCCACTGGGGACATCTCTATTATTATTTTACATTAACTAACTTGTTAGTGAACATGTAATCGTACAAAGTGTATCCCTGGGCCTCCATTTTTGCCGTGGCCTTAGAGGCTTACGAATTTTTGCTTACACATGTTGGGGCCCCGGGGGCCCCGTATCATTGATACGGCGGTAGATACGCCCCTGTCGGAATATCATAATGTTGCCATCTGGCCCCAAACTAAGTAGAGCTTGTGTGATGGAAGTCAGATAACTGATGAATACATAAATACTGCTTTTTTTGTTAATACATACTTATATATTTCATTTCAGTGAGGAGCAAGACACAACTTGATGGACTTATGATTTTAGTGTTTATTTTACACTCGAGTAGTTAAAGTGCTGTGAAGGTTGCAAACTAATTTTATATATTAAGGAGATAGACATACCTAATGTAAGTACTAAATTATTTTAAAATGTTTGACCACACTCCCTCGCTGTAATTATAATGTATGTGGTAGATTAGTGTGCATTTTGGTGTGTTGATGTTAAAGAATGAATGTCAAGTTTGTATCGGCCGTAGCTTCTAGTGGTGGTGTTGGTGCTCTAACGTCCAGAAATTTATTTATATATACAAATTGTGTAATTAATACAGATAGTTTATCTACTACATCATTGTTTATATACAAATATGAGGTTATGCGATAGGAAGGTGGTTCTAAGACGGCGAGAGCTCATAATTAATAAGATCTTTAACTATGGAAGCTATCCTGAAATTGTAAAAAAAAAAATCGTTTACCCTACAGGAAAATGTAATTTAAAAGCAAACTTTTTTTCGTGATTTCTGTGTTGCTTTTACAGGATAACTTCAAAATGATCAATCACATTCAAATGGCACCACTAAAAGCTTTAGGCTGTTTGAGGCCTAAAAATAAGAGATCCTACCCAAGGTCAAGTAATTTGATCGCTTGGTTAAATACGAACGGTACTGTCTAGTCAAAATAATTGTTTGTATTGTATTTAGTGCTCACACATCAACTGCAAAACATAAAGTGACTGATTTAATTAAACCTATTGTCATTGTTATAAATCGGTTGGTTACAGCCACTGACCTCTATAATAGTAGCACGCTGGACGAGTTATCAATGAAACGACTGGACAAATGTCAATGGCATGTGCCGATTTGACATACAATTTGTATGTATGCAGTGGCGTAGCGTGCTCTGTATGAAAATTAGTTGGGGCCCAAATGAAGGCACAAAAGAAACAAAAATGCTTGCAATAAATTAAAATAAATATTTATTGATTATATGGACAGTTGAGCGTATGACAGTTTTTTTATATGATTTTTTCCCCGGGAACCACGAGATTAAGTGATATTGTGGATAACATTTTACTAATTTTTGGTCCCCTGTAGCTCGGGGGCCCCGTATCATCGATACGTCTGATATGGCGGTAGCTACTAGCGTCACTTCCATGGGCGAACACTGCTGCTGTACGGCAAAATTGCTGTAATCAAGTGCCTTCGTTGCAATATTTGCACTTACCTCGCCTCGTATAGTTTCAATAATATTTGACAATAGCCAGTCCAGCGAATATGATGGAAGTCAGTGGTTACAGGTTATTAGGCAGTACAACTATTCCTATGTTGAAGATTAGAACAATTTTATTATTGTGGATGCATTTCAAAATAATCAACTTTTTTAGTGAATTTTACTATCTGTTTTGCTATGCGATTCATTAAAAACTCTTTGGGCCAATCACATGTCTATTACACAGATGAAATTGTTAATTTATGGGAAATGCCGCATTTTCACAATCGTAAAAATTCAAATACGTAGAAAAAGTTTCATCATTTTCATAATCATGTTTTAGATATCCACGTGTTGTGTTAAAACGTATTGCAGCTAAATTAGAATTATTGCTTATTATAAGCAATTTGGTTATTTTGTGAACATGTTTGCAACAGTGATACAACCTGGTCTGTGAAATTAGATTTAGGTAGCATTGTAGAATCAACTGCCATGAAGCACAGATTACTCCTATAGTTTACAAACTACAAAATAAATTTAAAAAAAATAGACAGCCGCTTCGAAAAAAGTCGTAACATTGTTTTGCTAACTTTGCTAATATTTTCTTACATGTTTGGTTTTCGTCCGTAGCAGCATTTTAATGCTGTCTCGGTAATTTTTTTGGCTAGGCATATGCCAATTTGATCAAATAGTTTTTTTGCGGGTTGTACTTTTAGTTACAGCCTTTTTTGATCCGGTTGTCCCCATTCCAACTCATTGATGTGCGACCACGGGCCATCTTGAAATGGCCACCCAATGGGACGCTTAGGTTCTGCTTCCACAAATCGCGCTTTCCTAAATTTTTTATATCTTTGACGTATAATGGCGCATTGTCTGTGTCATAGACTTTGGCGCCGTCCCCACTGCGAGCGGTCACTGTGCGTGCTCATATCTCATATATCTCATTCCGCGTTCGCTGTGAGGTATGCGATCGTTTGGACTAATGCCCACACAATAGCAGTCAGACCGCGGCGGTGAAAAACAACGTACGTTCTAAGTTAAATTTAAGCCAACAGAACTGTAGCACTGGACCGCTCGCTGTAGGGCTGGGGCCTTTTAATTAGATTCTGATTCGATTCGAACTGCACGTTTTATAATCTGTAAGTTTTCTCGTTTTCAGCTTTTCACTGTGTCAGTGTTAGCGTGTAAGGTATGCGTAGCCATAGAAACTGAAAAAAGTTTAAGCCAAGGTTGTGTGTGCTATAAAATATAATTAGAGTTCGAGTAACGTTCAAATACTGATCGACGCAGAAATTTTAAGCTGTGACCATCACATTTAAATGGACTATACTATACAAAATATATTTTGGAATACATATTTGTGTTGTAAGACTGGAATGGTTTGATCGTTTGGGACATGACAAAGTATTTTGATGTAATAGAATCTCAATGGTGTCGAGTTATTGTGTCCATGATTTATGAGATGTATGTAGGTAGTGTAAAGATGTCGTCTTATATCTTGATATAACGTATTCGATTGAGAACATTGTCTATAGTAGGTATATTATTTATATTCTGTAAATATTTTACTTATCGAGTCTTTATTACCAACTTAATACGAATTGTGAAAATAAGACTTGGTTCAAAGACTATAATTATAAAGGAAGGTCCGTTCGTTTTATCTAATCTTATGCAATACTAGTTTTTAAGTGTTAAATTGTTTTTACGGTTTATTTATGAGCTGTCTGTAAAATTGTAAAGAGAAATGTTATAATGGTGCGATACAAACGTTGAATCGTTCAGCCAAAGCATATATTTCGCAAGTGAAATAGTTCTGTTTGATGTTCGCACTGAAGTCTTCCTTATTTTTTTTATTATTTTTATTATCGCGTCTAAGTATAAAGACAGATCGTACAACAGTTTACTAGTCTGTAAAAGTAATATCTGCAGTGTGTTATGAGCTGAAACGTTGACAATTGTAATGTCCTTATGATTGGTTAAAAGTAGGGAACATTAAAATCTCAATTTGTTTTGTTTATTACTGTAATATTTTTGTCGTTGTACATAGGAACTATATTAAGAGATAAAACTGTATAATAACAAAATATAAATACCCACAATATTTTTATTTTTTTCTTATTCAGTCCCGCTCGAGTAACAGCTCGTACATGAATCGGAGTTGTTTTTGTTCCGACTGAAAGAAACCGTCGATGCTGACATCGCATGCTTGCTATAGCAATGTTTGGGCGACCATATTTCTGCTTGATGGCTCATGCCGCAAGTTTTCTTGCTCACCTTTATCAGGGGAACACTATTGCAGCAAGACGTTTGGGTTTCTTGACCCTTATCTGGCGCGCAACCAATTCCTTGGTCGGCATACGTTGACACACCTTTATCTGCACCGTGCTGTTCTTTACATTCGCATTTATGACACGATTTCTTAGATTTCTTTTTTTTTGATTTACGGGACTTTACATCGCATCTACTACAATTCGATCCCAGTGAGTCGATTGACATTCGGCTGCAGTTGGCGTTGCTATCAGATTTTACCATAGATCTATCCGATCCGACCGGTTCTGCACATTCGCGTTTGTGACATGCCTTCTTAGAATGTATCTTTTTGGATTTGCGCGACTTTTTTTTCTTTGATCTTGATTCTATAGACATTTGGCTGTTGGAGGTTTTAACTTGAAAACACATGCATTTGACATTTTCCTTCTTATCCTCTTTGTCTTTTACGCAGTTACAAGGTTGCGCTGGAATACAGTGGCACGGTGTGCTACAACTGATTTCGTAATCGCAAGCAGTGGCGGTATTCTGTACTGGGCATGCCACTTGCACGGAAGCGCATCCTGTTGGAGTCCGAAACCAATTGAACTGTTTTGGCATAAAGTAATGTATATCTGTCGTCGAAGTGCAGATGTCGCAATGGAACTGTGAACGCGAAATTAAAATAAGAGCAAGGCCACACAGTGCGCTGCGGTTACTAATCCATGGTTTTATGTATAAATATTGCCACCAAGCAATAGTGTGAATACATTAGTTTCTTCCGGTTTGAAGGGCTAGCGAAATTACAGGGCTGTTGAGACTAACCATCGAAAGTCTCAAAGTAATGAGCGCCAAAGCAGCGATGCCCTGGACTCTGTTTTACTACTGAAAGTTCTATGTACCGCTGCAACGGTCATTGACGGGCGTTATCACTTACCATCAGGAGAGCGTCTCATACGTCTCATTACTTTTACATAAATACAGAACAAACATCTATGCTCGTCACACAAATATTAGTACGCAGTGGTAATCGTACCCACGCTCTTCAGCTCGCAAACCAGACCTATTAGGTACTAAATGAGCTAACAGGGCAGTCAAGACAAAGTGTTTGTTGTATATATGCTAGTTACTTCTTCACGGTGAAACGGCTGAACGGAATTCGATGCAATTTGGAATGCAGATAGCTAGCTACTACCTGGATTAACGCAAAGGTTACTTTTTATCCCGGAAAACGTAAGTACACGTAAGTACAGCGCAGTTAGTAGGTATATGATTAGGGACTCCTATCGTATCAATTCTAGTATTGATGTGCCTATCGCGTAAATCACGTCAATTTTGTGATTACGCTATACCTACACAATTTATTGACGTGATATACGGAAACGATAAGTAAATTTATGGAAAAAAAAGTATTTCGCCAGGGAGCTGTTCTAATTTTCAGTCACTTTTCTATCGTCCACGAAAATGACGCCTATTGATATGCGGGAGTCTCTAGATACAGTAGAAGTTTGCTTCTGCGGCACGGCAAATTGTATGACTTCATCGATCAAATATTCTAGGAAAACCCACCTTTAACGGTAATCCTGGCGGCGACAAATTAAGGCAGCAATCAGAAGCGGAACCCCTTTGATATTGTAAGCTAAAACAGTCCTGGTGAAGTTGAGGTAACACTGTAGGTTGTATTCTGCAAATAGCAAGTTTTAATATCTATAGAACCCAAAACAATTAAGTAGGTAACAAAAAGTCCAGATTTCGAGAATATCCACTGCATTGCCACTTAGGTAAGTAAATAATCTATAAAAGCGACCCACCCTGGCTTCGCACGGGATGCATGTTATTTGGCTACTTGGTTACAAGACATTGAATTCTGTACATAGACGAAAGTATCACAACGACACCCTCAATTTTCATGGAACGTTTTGACTCCAAACACTAAGTAGGTAAGGTATGTAAAACTAAATACTACTTCTAAGTATAGGAGCTACTTTATTTGAGCATAATATAAATACTTACGGGTTAAAGACGTTGTGGACAAACCAAGCTCCCAAACTATTTATGTAAGGGTTGTTCAAGTTGCCTACGTATGGATTTTGAGGGAATGATCTCCACTGACGCCACTGGAGTGTAGGGAAAAATAGAAGTTGCGTGCTTCCATCGGGAGATATAACAGAAGCCACATTTCCTTCGCCTATTATATCTGGGTATCCCGGGAACTGATTAGGTATAGCTGTAATTCAGAAATTGGGGATTATGTTACGTGAGAACGGTTAAAATATCCTTTTTTTGGACTATGATAGTAGTTTTATATTATCTGTGACAAATAACGAAGTAAGTATTAAAATGAAGTAGGTATTAATTTTGGTTCTTGTCAATTTGCAAAGAACTATGTATACATATAGGTACCTACCTAGATTCAAGAATAGCTGCGCCTCGCGTTTTCAAAGGTTAAATGTGTTGTATATGTTAATCCAGACAATAAGCTATTTACATTCCAAACCTCATCTAAATCTATTAAGCCGTTATAGTATACCTAATGATATAACAAACATGTGTAGGTAGGTACACCATATAATTTTTAAACTTTTCCTATTTGACGTTTTGGCCATGTTACAGTAGTCGTGGTCAGCTCGGCAAATGAACAGAACTAATTCTTAGTATTTTGTGCGCCTATGGGCCGCCTTACACGTTCAATCATGATCACGATCCGCGATCATGATTTCAAAATTTCTAGATATTATGCGATCCGGAGCATCAGTCCGTCAATCCGCTTCGTACACGATCAGTCTGGATCGCGATCATTGATCGCGGATCGCGGATCGCGCGGAACGTGTACGGGCTGCCATTAAGTCCCGGTAATAAACATTGTTAGGTATACCTACTACATACACCAAACTCGCACTTGGAATATTAGCTGTGATGAGATTACGAGTAGGTAGCGTGAAACACCTCGTGAAAATATAAATACTAAATAAATATATGCGTGAAATACTTTTATATAATATAACGACTTGTCCGTCCGACAGACAGCAGGCCAAGGACAAATTGTCTTTCCCCCTAATGTAAAGAAAAAATGAGTCGGCAAGAAGAATGTCGGTCTAGTTTTCGCGACATCAAATTTTATCAAAACTGGCTTCCTAGGTGGTGTGAGGAGGTGATAGACTGAAGTAAAAGAGTCACATTCGCAGCAAAGTAGCAATTTTAGGATCAGACTAAGTAAAATTCTAGCTTAGTAAATCTTACTCGCGTTAAATCCGGATGGTTGACCATAATTAGGGTATCCATTGGGTTGGAAGGGAGACTGACAAAACTGCATGGTAGGGCCTTTTATCCATTCATTGTATGCATCGGAAGTGTAGATTTGTTCCTATCTCTTACTATAATGTACCCATTATCCTATTTGGGATATTTGTAAAGTTACTGAACTTTAAGGCACATTTCGTGAATGTTTTGATATCTGTCAATTAATTTTTGAAGTCTCTTGTCAACATACCATTTAGATGCTCTTTGGTTTCTTGCATTCATAACGCTGACTACAAAGTTTCCTATTCAACCTAGAATATACAGGTGTGACGGATAGGGTCAACATTATTTTAAGGGGTCCATTTTTTTTATTGTAGTTGAGAGGCTAGGTGTTTGACCACAGCTCACCTGATGTTTGATTTATGTCCGGTTTCTATTATTTCGGGTATAGGTATAATTAATAGAAGCCCTTCCACGGATCTATCACAGCTATCACAATATACATAATAATCAACTAAGTGTTAAGAAAAAACATTTTTTTTTTGTAAAATTCGATATATTCGATTTTTAAATTCTCCATATAAATGTACTACATAGTAGTTAATATTTCGATAATACCTACTTATAAAATAATATTCTTTATTTTTAGCATCGCACTTAGTGCATTTTCCCAGTGTCAAGTATTTCATAAAAATCAAGTAAAATAAGTCTTATGTTACAGTCACATAAAGAAATCCAGAGTCAAGTCCGGTCATGCTCTAGTGAAAAATAGTGGCAACTTAGAAACTCCGACAGAGTTTTGGAAGGTATGTTTCACCACATTTTTATTTTCCTTGTGTGTGCACTTAATTCGACACTTTATGAATAAAACTCCACTATTTATATACATAAACACTCGAAAAAACACAAGTTTTAGAAAATAATTGAATGTGGTGACATGATTTTTCTGCGTTCCCGGCAAATATAATTTCAGTACAAGTTATTCTTAGGCCTAATTTCAGTCTAGTCAACTAAACACAGCATTTCGTATGTGAAAATTGACAATGTATTCCGCGTTAGTTCTCTGTACGCTAATCGCAAAGGGATCGGTGGGATGGAAGGTGAAAGCGACGAGTCTCCGCGCGCTTGCAGGTACAGTCTGACCCAGCACTCCAGCGTATATTTTGAATTTGAGTAACCCAGAATCTCGAGCGTAAAATCTGTAACCAGAAGAAAAGCCTTATAAGTTGTGAGGCTGCCAGAACACACCGTTAGATGCTTGGCAGCAGATTTTCAACTTAAGGTCGGTAGCTAGCCAACCGAGTACAAGAAAGCACCCTACCACCATGCTATGGTTTCCTTACGATATTTTCCTTCACCGGCAGCCAAGCTCATACCAGTTGGGGATTGATTGCCTTTCAGCATACGAATCAACCGCGCTAACCACTGAGCAATCATCGCTACAAACAAATGATAAGTTTTCGAATAAATTACCTGATAGGGTACTCTCCGTAAGCTTTAGGCCTTTCCATGACAGAAACCCATTTGTCGTCGTAACTAAACAAGGCTAAATCCAAGTATGGGGATCCACTGTACGATTGTGCGCTAATTGGCAATTGAGCCAATATCCGCTTTGTAGCTTCTGTGCGGCCGCCATATATCGCGCGTACGATGGTCTGTTTGAATCTCTGTTGCGTCAACCTAGCAAACAGATTATTAGAAGGCGAGCAGGTGAACTGTGAATCGGCACACAGTCTCGCATTCCTAAAGCAATCACAGTAGTTTTCAAACAACTGCAGCAACGACTCTGACGTGTTTTCATACACCTCCAAAATTTTAGTATCGCTTATGTTGTAAATTACGAAGAATGACGATTGGCTGTTAGGCTCCGCGACTCTCAACGTGACGACTTCCTCGCTCGCGTACTTGATAAACAAATGATCTTCGTCTAACAGTTGCATCTTCCACATTCTCAAACTTCTAAACATGTCAAAGTATTTATAAAACTTCCTAAGTTCTAGAGGGTCTCTTGATTCGTCGCTTATCGTTTTAGCTCTTTTGAAAAGAAATACTAACAGCCTGTGCTTCAAACTATTGATAGTCTCTTCGTGGAATGGTCTCTCATTCATTACAGGCATGAACACTGAGCTCACTAAGAAAGGGTCATCATCGAAGCAAAATCTACCAATCTTCCTTATTTCTATAAGCATTCCCTCCACTATTTGAAATAAATGTATGGTTTGGTGCTGTACTGACAACACTGCTAGCACTTCTTTGTACAAATAAATGCCTTGGTTATGCGAGAGGTATATCTTGTCTATCCTGAAATGCTTTGTATCACACAGCTTGCCATGATGTAAGTCAACTAGGTGTAGTGAGTAATCTTCTAAAGCAGATCTGAAACCAAAATATAAAAAGGTAAGATATGTACTAACCTTAGGCCAGCCTTGTTGGTTCATCGGTAGAATGTCTGCTTCAAGAGCTGTAGGTTGTGGGTTCGATTCCCATCCAGGACAAACATCTACACTAATATTATAAAGAGGAAAGATTTGTATTTATTGGATTTTTGGATGTTTGTAACGAATAAACTCATAAAGCACTGGACCGATTTCAAATTTCAAGACCCAAGTATTTGACCACAGCTCACCTGTTTTTTTTTTTTTTTTTATATTGTTTAGGTTCGCGCTTGACCACATCCTGCCTGATGTGAAGCATCGATGCGGTCTAAGATGGAACACGCTTACCTAGAAGGAATCTGTTTACTCTTGATTTGAAGACTCCTCATATTGTATCTCTTGATGAATGAAGCTGAATGTGGACTCAAAGCGCTTAGTGTGCACATGGGGAACATCCACCATGTACGGGTGATGTTAAGTGATGGTGTGGTCAAAGATGGTAAACACACCTAGCCTGGAATGGAACTGGCTCTCAAGTAAAGCTGCCGGAACACACCATTAGGTCCTTAGCAATAGATGTTCAACTTGATGGTGGAAGCTAGCCAGTTGAGTACCAGAAAGTACCCCACCCCCACACTATGGTATCCTCACTATGTTTTCCTTCACCAGCAGCTCAAGATCATTGTTGGGGTTTACTAAGCACTGGGCTATTATTGCTACAATTTTCAGAATAACGATCTAAATTTGACACCATTCTATTTGGCTAATTTTAAGCCAAATTAGCCCAAAAGACACATCATCTAGACATCACCCCCCTCCCCCACTTGACATGGATTATTCTGTATTATTTTCTAGCTTGAAGAATAACCCAATTTAGCATAGTGCCATCTGACTTTTTTGTATGGAATTCTAGTATAATACTACATATTTGTGGTATAGGCTGCGACTATAAATTATTTTACTGAAATAACATATTGACCTTATTGTGGGAGTAACAGCTTCATTGTTACTGTGTATATGATAGAAATGTGGTCTCAAGTCGTCTGGTATGTGTGCGGCAGATCCAACTATGACGTAGCGGCCATCTTCAGTAAAGAGACTGCATTCTCTATTCAACTGCTGATCCATGAATGGCAGATGAGCTGCATTACGTTCTGTTCTCAGTGCTTCTCTTTGCTGACACACATTTACTGTGAACTTTGGCTACAAATAAATGTTAATTGGTATGTATACAAAAATAATAATTAAAGTACAAATTACAAGAATACTTAAAAAAAAAAACTTAATGTTTTAGACTTAAAACTAGCTGCGCCCCACAGTGCTACCTGCTACATGTTTTCGGGATAAAAAGTAGCCTATGTATTCACAACTACCTCCACACCAAAATTAATCCAAATCCGTTCAGTAGTTTTTGCGTGAAAGCGTAACAAACATACTCAAGAACTTTCACATTTATAATACTAGTAGGATAGGATTACAACTGACTATATGTTAGAAATTACATGTTTTGTCATTTGATTACCGTCATATTGAATCATCAACATTCAAATTACTCTCAGACCTATATTATTTATTATTTTAGGACTTACAACTGAATAAAAAGTGTAGGAGAAAGCAAATTACTTTAAAGAATCTATAGAAAATATGAGTCCTAATCCTGTGATGTGCATCAGCATCAGCATTTAACAAATCTGATGGATATCCAGCAACAAGATCACCCGCTGCTGATGCTCCCCGGTATTCATAAATCTGAAAGAATAGAAAGTAAATCAGTTAAAAATTTATTTATTTTTCGTTTTTGGACATAATTTAATTTTAATGACAAGAAATAAGTATTTTTTTAAATAACTGCATAAAAAAGTACAATATTTCGTAAGTGTACTAGAAACTTACCTCAAGGGAAGTCTGATCAGCAGAAAAGGCAATAAAATGCTTTCCATCAGGGCTAAATTTTCTTAAAAAGCAAGGTGGTTTCTCTACATTCACAATCGTTAAATTTGGGAACACATTTTGATAGAACTCTCTAACAACGTGAAAATGAGCACCAGGTTTGCGGGATCCATAGATTTCTCTGTGCATGAGCCGTATGACAATGTTTTGGGGTTTGATTTTTCTAGGCGTTATACGTTCAGTACAAATGAAGTCCTTTTCATTTAAAGCTCCTGGTGGAAGATCTTCGTAGTATACGCTGCTCTTACTCGTGGAGGCCATAGTATTCAATATATTGCAGGGGCCACAGTCCAGTCATAGGTTTTTAAGAATGTTATTATGAAGAAAACTATTGTTCTACACTATTTATCGTTACTATTTATTTGTAATATAAATCTAAATACATATATGTACAACAATTGTTTTCGCTTGGCCATTCATAAACAATTTTTTATTGGATTCAATTGTCTACTATTAGCTAAATTGATATTTGTTAGTTGTTAGGGCATTGCGATACGATCACAACATGACTCAAAAATAAAATTCATAAAATTGACTTTGACGCAACTGACACAAAAACAGTGTTTCCATATGAAAATTGTCCTAGTACAGCGACCAAACGCTTGAAGTGTCGTGAAAGATGAATATTTTAGCCAAAAAAGGCAGTATGGGAGTTTTGGCGGGAACGCGGGAAGAGTCGTGTCGCTCCGTTGTATTTTTTTCTAAAACTAGTGTTTTGTCGAGTGTTTATGCATAAAAGTGGTGGTGTTTTATTCATAAAGTGCCGAATTACAAGCGCGAGTGTGGGAAAATGATATAATGTGGTGAAACATGACTTTTCGTGTTGCTTCCAAAACTCCATCGAAGCTCTGTAGTAAAGTTGCCACTACTTTACTAAAGCATGACTGGAATTAACTGACACAAACTTGGACTTGACAAAGACGACTTTGACTAAAACTAGCTACGATGGCACTTATTTAACTTTTGAAACTTGAAAATATATAATTACTTGACACTGGCAAATGCTAAAACGCGACGCCAAAACCAAAGAAAAAAAAAAGGCAGTATTTTTTTTCTTTTTGAGCAGACAATTCCGTATCTGCGAGAGAGAGTTTTTGGCGGGAACGCGGGAAGAGTCGTGTCGCTCCGTTGTATTTTTTTCTAAAACTAGTGTTTTGTCGAGTGTTTATGCATAAAAATGGTGGTGTTTTATTCATAAAGTGCCGAATTACAAGCGCGAGTGTGGGAAAATGATATAATGTGGTGAAACATGAGTTTTCGTGTTGCTGCCAAATCTTCATCAAAGCTTTATAGTAAAGTCACCACTACTTTACTAAAGCATGACTGGAATTAACTGACACGAACTGGACTTGACTAAGACGACTTTGACGAAAAATAGCTAAGATACAGCAGAAATAACACTTAAGACAAGGCAGTAAGGCTTTATAGCTTTAGCCTGCCCGAAAGGGCAAATTATTAAAAAAAAAAAGTATCTGCGAGACGATAGCAGACGTGCGATTTGAGAGTTTTGGCGGGAACGCGGGAAGAGTCGTGTCGCTCCGTTGTATTTTTTTCCAAAACTAGTGTTTTGTCGAGTGTTTATGCATAAAAATGGTGGTGTTTTATTCATAAAGTGCCGAATTACAAGCGCGAGTGTGGGAAAATGATACAATGTGGTGAAACATGAGTTTTCGTGTTGCTTCCAAAACTCCATCGAAGCTTTGTAGTAAAGTTGCCACTACTTTACTAAAGCATGACTGGAATTAACTGACACGAACTGGACTTGACAAAGACGACTTTGACTAAAACTAGCTACGATGGCACTTATTTAACTTTTGAAACTTGAAAATATATAATTACTTGACACTGGCAAATGCTAAAACGCGACGCCAAAACCAAAGAAAGAAAGAAGACGTGCGATTTTCCTATTTTCTTCGATTTGAATTTTTGAAATATGACAACTCTGGTTCCATCTGTCAGTTTGCAATTTTAGGGTTAGATTAATGATTATAGTTAAGTATCGTAAATATAGTCAGAAACTTGCAAATAATTAATAAAATTCGGCTAGGTACATACCTACTGCTTCTTAATTGTACTTGAGTTATGTCCATTATATTTTGAAAATGATAATGGGTGTATATGCACGTATAGATTCGTTAAAGAATTCTGTCACACAGCTCAGCAAACGAAAATCTTTTAGATATGGACTTCCATTTGTTTTGTTCGTAATCGGTGGTTCTTTTGGATTACGCGAGTGGACTCAAATCAGGTAAACTTTATCATAAAAAAATACTTATCAGTTTATTTTTCCAGTGACTACAAGTTTTAGTGCCTATATTAAAAGCAAACACGTAGTATCTAAGGAAATTCAATTCCAGATATCAGTTCTCAGCAGTCAAAGGAGTGAGTAAAGAGGAAGCCGAGAAAATGGGTCTACACAGAGAAAAAAATGTCACTCTTGAAGATACATATGAAGATATTCAAAAACTTGATATAGACAACTGGGAAAACAAGCGTGGACCAAGACCTTGGGAAGCTAATCAAGAACAAACAAAACAATGAATTACTACTAGGTATTCTTTATAGTCAGTGTATGTAAATAGGTGAAATAAACTGTTATTTGTTAATTTCTTAATTTTAATTAACCTTAGTAGCCACTATAAAAAGGTACCAATGTATGGAATCCGTTCCTCACCTACAAATTAATTAGAATGTATGTATTGATTTAAAATACCACTAAATTCTCAGCGAAAGGGAAAAATAACATGTCTAAAAATCAGCATGCATAATGGATGTGTTTGTAATAAAATATCAACAAACATGAAAAGTTTATTATATTGCATGTTACAGGGGCGTTAACATAATGCTATTTTAATATGAATTCTGTACGAATAGTTTAAATGCAACATTAAATCACAATAAGCAGTGAATAAAAACCATGATGCTATTTTAATATTTATTTATAATAATTGCATTCCGTCACATAATAATATTGTTACACCCAGATTCATACAAGACATTTCTAGCAGTCTAGAATACATCACAGGATACATATTCATTCTATACAAGAAAAATATGTTTTTCTTTACTGTGGAAAGCTATAAGATATTGGCAGGAAAATAATAGCACATTAAAAAGTGCTTTTTATCGTGAAACACTTATAATATACAACAAATCAAATGTGAAAGATATAAACAGGTTAGTCTGTGATTTTCTGCGAATTCTATTCTTAGCATTTAGTAAATAAACAAAAAATCCGCCATCAACTTAATTTCTCTCCAGACTGGGCCTCACTGAGTGACAGCACTTTCATACCTTTTTACAACTTAAATTTAATATAATAATTAGCTATAAAACCACTAGGACAGGCTAGAAAATAATGGTTTAGTTTCAAATAGCCTTACCACCACAACATTAAATTATAATAAAAAAAAGTTTATAATTTACACACTGCATCGGAAAAAAGCCAATTATAAAGAAAATAAAATTATCTTCGAATAATTAAGAATGAAAATGTGATTATTTGTAGAACTTTCACTAGAGATGCGCCCATTGATAACATTGCCCTCTCAAAATTATATTGGATAGGGACTTTCTAATACATGTGAACGAAGTTTTAAATAAGGTATTTCTTATTTACATGTCATATTCCAACAATTTTGTGAACTAATACAGTATTTGATAGTTTGTTTACAGTCAGGTGTCAGATGTAGTTAATTAAACAAATGATATGCCCATTTACATATTATTGTTCCTTTTCTAACATAGAGTAGAAGTAATTAGTGTCGTTTTTAATAGAATAACTAGTACTAGAACAAAGTTAAGCCAGAATAGTAAACAAAAAAGTTTTTTTGGTGTTAGCAATCATACGATAGCAAAATGGCGTAATGTAAGCTATAAATAAGTTTGTTTAGCATTTCTCCGTGGAATCAGTGTTGACGCATCACTAGTATATGTTACACGACGAAAATGACACAATTTTTTGCATAAAATCATCGATTTTATTGCAATACAGGACTATTTACATAAACCTACAGTTACTAACGTAGTTTTACGCAAACATTTAACTTCACATTTAGAATAAAGCAGTAACAAGAATATAAAATAGAATCGTAGAAACACAAGTTATATTTCTATACAGGAATCAATAGTATACAAAAATCGTGTGATTTTAACGTCTCATGCATGAAAAATGACAAGTGTTTTACTAACCTATGTTTATACAACAATTTTATATAATGCCTAAAACGAGGAATGAATTTGTTACAATGTAAAGGAAACTACACATTGAAGTAACCAAGAATCTGCAATTTCAAAATCTTTTAAATACATATTAGTTTGTAACTTACACCATTGTGAATTATGAAAGCAATCATAATTCTACATGTATTTTAAACACACGAAATATTGAAGAACTCGTACTTTTAATAGTACCATAAAACAAATCCGCAAATTTATTGATTTATATTCTTGTTCAACAAACAGAATTTTCCCTTTACCAATAAAATCAGACAAACTGATAGTGTCTATTCTCTTTCTACAAACTTTCATGCCATGAGATATGAAAAACACTTAACGTGCACTTTCAACAAGTATTTTTTATATATTTTTTTCCTTTTTTTTTCTCTCCTCAGTTAATAACAATCGATTTGAGCATACTCGAGAAATATAGTCATTTCTTAATAAATTTCTTCTTTTTGATTGCAAATCCTACAAGTAGCGCAAAATTTTAACATTCCATTTTTTTATTATATTTTGTCTAAAGAACGTTAGCTGGAGAGTCTGTAGCAAGAGAATAATTAATCCCTTTACACACATACAGTATTTCTTTCAAGAATTTTCAATTATGTAGGCTAGATATGATTTTACCGAACGTACTTTGAAGTTCGCGAGTATACAGTAGTTCTCGACTGAGGATCACATCTGGACGAATTTATCGAGACAACAACCGCGTTATAACGACAAGATGTTTACACTCTAATTCACAAAGAAAAAAAAACATATATGAATTAAAGCGAATCTATGATATTTTAATGATTATGAAAAGTTTTTGGCGAGAAAATGACATCGGATTTATTTTTCTACGAACATATCTATTTAATTGTCTTTGAACAAAATCATGACTAGCCTAAGTTGTCGACAGCTAAGTAGAATCGATATTCACCTAACACTTTTAAGTTTTAAAAACCGGCAGGATTTCGAGAAAGTACTGTAAGTATGCGAGGGACAGTTAAGTCGGTGTAAGCGCGTAAGGAGGAGTCAGTATGAGTCGCCGCGCGAGTGTTAGCTCATAGACAACTGCCCGAGCGCCAATAGCCTTTCCACCGCTGCGTTCACATCACCAAACGTCGCGATTAGTGCTGAAAATAATAAAAAAAAGGTCACGATTTCATATACATGTACATGTTACCCGCGACTTTGTCTGCGTGGATTTAGCAAAAAAAAAACGCAGTTCGCAGTTTGACAGATAGACTGATGGGAGATATTTTTTGTTTCCAGTATGTTATCTTGCAATCAGTCATTTTCGACTATAAACACATGGGATGTGTGCTTTTTGGCATGTAGGGCGCTGATGGGATGGGAGATTAATACAAAAATAAATTTAAAAACATAAAACAATGATTCGCAAAGACGTAGAATAAGGTTAAGGTTAGCATGGGTATTTCGTTGCGAGCAATATAAAATAAACTATGTGTGTGCCAAATTTCATCCAAATCTGTTCAGCCATTTTTGCGTGATAACATGATTTTGAGTGACGCAGTGCACTCCCCACAAAAATAGTTATAAATGACGAAGGTGTTTTATTCATGAAGTACCGAATTACAAGCGAGTGTGTAAAAAAAAATCAAGTGTTATTCAACACGTTAGTACGGCACAAATTAACTGATTTATGAATAATTTACCTTGCAGATTAGCTTCCCTGTTCAGGAAGCCCATAGCGGTGAGTTGTTCCAGTTGCTGCGAGTAGCGCTGTTCCGGCGGCTGCGACGTGTTGCTCTGATTGTTGGCCATCGCACCCATCATTCGTTGCATGAACTATCGGGTCGGGACACACTGATTATAACACCCGACTATCCTAAACTTAATTTATCTAATAGCCAACGCACACGAGAGACTAAGTTCAGCAGACACGTTTATGAGAGAATCACAGGCATCCTAGGCCCTAACCTATACCCTAAACGTTGCTGAAAGTCATTCAATGCTTAGAATAGCCTGTCTCGTTTTAAAAGTTAACTGAGCATTGATTAACTGTAAGCAATGTTTATAAGTAAGGTCCTTAGTGCCTAGAGTTTGCGAGACATCATTAACCCATTGTCCTACGTGAGCGACGGAAATTAACAAGTAGGAGTAGTGTCGCGATGCGATTTCCGAATCAACATGGAGTCGTAATATATAAACGGGTCTACGCAACAAAGTTGGCCAAGTAAAGGAACAGCTGCTATTTGATATTTTGTCATACCGTTTGCCGCTTACGTAAGAAAACGCGTTGTATCACACCGAACTTAAGCCTCACATGTGCTCCATACGGATAATAATACACCAATAAAGCTAATAAGTGTGCAATTAAAGATTGCATGGTTACCATATGAAAAAAACGTAACTCAATCAAAAGTTATATGCAAAGAAAAAAGTCTAAGACAACTTGAATGTTTATTTGGATCGTGATCCATTTTAAGTGTTTATCATTATATACACTTGTTGAATGATCACTATAGATAGCGATCTGTGACCTTAGATTGATACATGGACATCTTTACGATTTGGCAAAACTAATATAATACATATGGCGGTATGAGGCTTAGGCAGATAAGTCGGTCGCTGTATCCAGTGGCAAATACCACCAAGTTTTCATCAATAAACCATTTTAATGAGCGTTATTTCGTCACATATTTAAAAAGAATAGTGATTTGTTATACAAGAGTGCGAAATTGCTTTTTAAGCGCATGCTCAATTTTGATGACCGAGCGAGCGGAGTCTAAAACTCTATCACGAGCGCATTGAGTAATTAAAAAATTAGAATCCTGAGCGTTAGCGAGGTGAAAAATCTTCGCACTCGAGTGCAACACGTAACTTTTCATCCCACCTCAGCGAGGAATATGACGTGAAAAGAAAATTGCGCGCTCAAAGCAAAGGTAAAAAACGTACACCAAGTAGGTTCCGAGTCTGAGTTTTTTAAAAAGTTGTAAGATAAATTCGGCACCATGGAGGTAGAAGTAAATAGGTTTAATGATGTTTTGAATTCACAAACTTAGTGCACACGATGTTCTAAATTCAAATTTACTTTATCCTTCTAGCGGATAAAAACGACTTTACACTCGCACACTGCACTCTGATATCGAAGACCAAATATACTCTTTCCGAGATGGGGGGATGAAAATATAGTTTACTGTCTTCTATTTTGATGTATAAAGTCTCGCGAACTCTAATATAAAAAAGCCTATCGTGTGCGTTGGCCAACAGCCAAAAATGTGATATGAAACTCCAAATACAGTACAACTTCATTAGCAGCAATTCCGTACTTCTAATAAATATATTACTATCACTATAGATATACATGTAACTATCAAGTTTCGTAAGTCAACTGTACAATGTTATAAAATATACTGTTCAGAAAATGCCTAAAATCTCTACATAGTATGAAACAAAGTCGCTTTACGCCGTCTGTACGCTTAGATCTTTTAAACTACGCAACGGATTTTAATAAGTTTTCCAGATACGAGTGATTCAAGAGGAAGGTTTTTATGTATAATACATGCTGAATGCATATGCACCACATTAGTATCTACATTGCACCCGTGCGAAGCCGAGGTGGGTCGCTAATGTTTCATAAAGCATAATCAGACATTTGAATGTATGGTAGTGATATTTACAAGTTTAAAGCTAAATTTTTAAAAGCAAAATCTAATATCTAAAGAAACTATCACAAATAATCGTAAACTATTAAAATTTTATTGAGGCACAAGGCACTCACATAAAATGAAACTTTATCATATGTTTCTTAGTATGGCTCTCTGTCCTCTGAGACGTAGCACCCACACATAGAGAGGTAAAATATATTTTTAGTATAACAAATATATTAAATATAGTAAAATATATTTTTAGTACAACTTTAGGTCCGTGGGGGCCGGCCGCTCTCGAACTGTATCGGGACCTGGCCAAACGTCTAGAGGAGGCTTCAGGTGACCAGAATGCTGGTATCTACTTTGGTCAAAAGCTAAGCATTGCCATCCAGCGTGGCAATGTTGCCAGCATTCTGGCCACATATCCCTCCTCTGACGGTTTTTTAGACTAAGTTTTTTGTATACATTTTGTAAATAGTATAATTTAAGGTATTTTTAGTATTAATTGTTCATGCATTGGCAATGAAACTTATAGTATGTAGAACAGTAAACATTAATTGTAATTACAGGACTCTATGAAAACTTTTGATCCCCTCTTTTAGTCTTGAACATTTTTGCACAACACTGTTGTCTTTGCCCATTAAAAACAAGCTCACCGTAATCGAATCTTAAGTGAACCATTGGACAATAATCACTAACAAGCTGGCGGGCTGCTTGAGGGTAAGTAATCACCGTCACCTATGAATATCTACAACACCAAAAGCAATATATACTCTTCAGGATAAGGATTCTGTAAACATTCTTAATCTTATTTAAAGTGGGGGTGATAAGTCCTGCACTGACGTCCTGCTTAGGGTGTTTTGTGCATTTCCCCCTGCCAGCGTCTACCTGAGCCAACTTCCTCTTCTGTAAACATGTGACTTGAAGTGGTCAAGATTATAAGCTTTGTGGAAAGGCCTACAGTAGCAGCGGATATCACATTTAACAAGACACCTAGATTCCTATACTTGGCCCAAAGTACCTTGACATGGTAAGAAGATTTACCACCTGGGTGTAAGTGGAGTTGTGAAGGTGCAAGGTGCTAACCTGTGTAAATAGTTCGGTGTTCTGTTGTTGTCTCCCTTGCTGGTTATTGGCAGCCGGTTGAGGTGGTGGCGTGGCAGCCGCAGCCCCCACTCCGAGCCCGAGGTTGTTCACGAGCCCCGGCGCAGCCGTGCGAAGGCTTTCCATGCCTTGCTGGATTTGGAGAAGCGCGTTCAACGCCTGCAATACACATCCTGTTAGTACATTGTTACCCCTTCGTGATCAAGGACCAACGACAAAGCGAAGGTAACTACCAGAATTTGTCGTTTACATCTAAATCATTTGTGCACCCTGGTCAAACTGGGAATTAGCAATCACTCCATACGTGAATGTGGATAAGATAAGGGATATATGAACCATATTATTAACTGGAATTAGGAATCATTCGTCCATTCCATATCCCTTATCTAAGATGAGAATAAGAATGAGATTAAATGAATGGAATTGAATGAATGAAATTGGAATGAATGGAATTAAAAAGTTTAGGAAAGATAGGCAGCCCGTACACGTTCCGCGATCCGCGATCAATGATCGCGATCCAGACTGATCGCGTACGAAGCGGATTGACGGACTGATGCTCCGGATCGCATAATATCTAGAAATTTTGAAATCATGATCGCGGATCGCGGATCGCGGATCGTGATTATGATTGAACGTGTAAGGCGGCCCATAGTCTATTCATATATTTATAAAGTTGTCACCACTTTCACATTCTGCCGTCTTACTCCAGCAAGATAAAAAGTGAATACCGAGCGCTCTAATAGAGGCAGATCTAAAGCGAAGATACTTGTATGTGACTTTGCTTAATTTGTTATAGATTAATATAATATTAATATGTAGATCTTACTATGATATGAATGTTATTTTCGGCTTTAATTAATAATATACTTTTTATTTTATTTGCACAATTTTTATTTATTTTAAATAATAAATGTGAGACTTCACCTGTGGGTTGGACATCATGGATTGCATTTCCGGGTTCTGCAGCTGAGCGAGCATCTGTGGCATCATCGTGCGCATCTGTTCTTGCAGTTGTGGATTGTTCGCGAACATTGGATTCTGAAACAAAAATACATTTTAAGCTTTCTATACATGGTCCAGACCAGCCTTACTTTTATAAACTGTCCCACTTGTGCAACATCCTCTTCTCATTGTGAGGAGGGTAGGGCGACCACACTGGCCAAGTCATTACTAAACATAACATATTTTCAATAACATATGAATGGACATATGCAGATTTTTTTCACCGTTTGTAGTTAACAGTGCATAATTTTTAAGACTGAAGTACGTCCCCCCACAAGGTGGACAGACAACCTAGTTAGGGATTGCAATCCGGAAAAACGGATCCGGTAATCCGGCGGATCCGGCACCATTTAACGGTTACCGGATCCCGTACCAATATACCGGATCCGAAGACCGGATCCGTTGCTAGCAGTTTGTGGCAAAATAATATAGTAGGTCACTTGGTGATAGATCTTCTTAGCAGGAGGTCGTCTAGGTAGGTACCACCGCAGTACCAGTTATTCTGCCGCTAAGCAGTAGTGTGTAAACATTACTGTGTTCCGGTTTGAAGGGTACTGCAGCTAGCGAAATTACTGGGCTGTTGAGACTAACCATCGAAAGTCTAACGTAATGAGCGCCAAAGCAGTAATACCCTGGACTTTGTTCTGTTACTCAAAGTTCTGTGTATCGCTGCAATGGTTATGGACAGGCTTTATCTCTTACCATCAGGAGAGCGTCTCGTTCATCTCATTACTTTTTACATTAAAAAAAAAACTTGTCTTAACATTGGTTAGGAAATAAAGTTAATTTTATACATTTTTATTTTTTTAAACTACCTACATATAAGTGCAGTGACACTTGATTAACTCGCTTATTTTGTACTAAAAAGCGAAAATCATCCTGATTTGATCGATCTGGCCGGATCCGACCGGATTCGGCCGGATTGATGGGAATCCGGTCGTATCCGGCCGGACTGAAAATGACGCCGGATTGCAATCCCTAAACCTAGTATAGACCGCAGGAACGCGCTGGATGCGAGCCGCTTCCAACCGGTCTTTATGGAAGTCAATGGGGGAGGCCTGTCTAGCAGTGGACATCCTATGGCTGAAATGATGATGATGATGAATCTTTGTCTTAAATAGTGATAATGCCTGTTTATTTACAGAACAGGTTTACATAATATATTTAGTGATTTTTTTTGTTAATTTACTGATTTGATTCTTGATTGAATGATACAGAGTAATACATAAATATCTTAAAACATTTCATACAGCGCCATCTGGCCTAAAACTAAGCAAAGCTTACACTATTGGAACTAGATGACTGATATAACACTTACATATTTTTTTTGTAAATACATACTTATAATACATACAGGACACCCAGACACAGGACAAAAATGTATCATCACATAAATGTATGTCCTTGAGGGAATCGAACTCACGCTAGTAGCGGATACATATCTTGTTCGGATACTAATGTAATGTACATTTTTCTTGTGTCAAAATAAAAGTATTATTATTATATTATTATATTTTGGCTCCCCCAGCCCACTTGCAAGGCCGTATAAAACTCTTTTAAACTTTGCATGTGATTTTAATTTATCTTTTTTTTATTATTATTATTTATTTGATTATTTTTATACTACAATCAAAGTAAAGGTAGCCCAAGATATCTTTAACCCTTGAGTTTTTCTGTATCCGCCACTGAGTCTCACACCCCACATCTCTTGAATCAGATAATTTACCAAATTAACTAAAAGGGCAGTCAATAATAATGGTAGGTAGTAATGTACCAATGAAATGTATACATATAACATACAATACAATATGTACCTGATTAATAAGTCTCGCAGCCATATCGGGATCGGCTGCCAACGCCTCGAGCATATTGTTGGTATAAGGCGCGGATAACATGGACTGCACGAGCCGGGGGTTCTCAGACATCTGTTGTAATAGTGACTGCATTCCGGGCGTGTTGATGAGCCCAGGTCCGCCTGGCCCGGCCGGTCCGCCTGGTCCGCCCGCACCGCCTGTGCCGCCGCCTGCACCGGCGGTACTGCCGCCTCGCGACCATGGGTTCGGCAGCGGCTGCCGATTCTCGGACCCTTGTTGAGGGTTTGTACCGTCTGGAGTAACGGAACCTTATTAATATCGGATGACATTTCACTCACTGTCATTTAGACCCACCCCAAACCATCCCACTAATATTAGAAATGTAAAAGTATATGGATGGATGGATGTTTGTTACTCTTTCACGCAAAAACTACTACTAGCCTATGTCACTCAGGGATAGTGTAGCTTCCCAACGGTGAAAGAATATTTGAAATCGAATCTGAAAACAGTAGTTTCGGAGCCTATTCAATACAAACAAACAAACAATCAAATCTTTCCTTTTTATAATAGTATATACAAGCTGCGCTCCGCGGTGTTACCCGCTACATGCTTTCAGGATAAAAGTAGCCTATGTGTTAATCCAGGGTCTCAGCTACCTCCATACCAAATTTCATCCAAATCCGTTTAGTAAATCTGTAAACGGATTTGGATGAAATTTGGTGAAAGAGTAACAAACATCCATCCATCCATTCAAACTTTCACATTTGTAATATTAGTGAGATAGGCTACTGTTTATGTCGAAAAATTTGACAGTTAGTAAAATTTTGTAAGATATAAATTGAGATATAAAAAACTGTTGAAGATTGCATTACATTTTGTAATAAATGGTACAAATTTGGAAAACATATAACCATTGAAAAGATATAAGGTCCAGGCGAAATAAAACCAGCTAACTTACCAGAGTTGTCAACGAGTCCAGAGAAGGGATTCCCAGCCATGCTGCTTGCCACATTCAACATGGGCTCTTGTATGTCTCTATACATGCGCTGCAGAGCATTGTAACCACCTGCAGAAACAATAATACAGTTTTAACTATTCATATAGAATCCAAATGAATCAAGTAATTAAATGAAAAATTTTATGTATTGGTTTGATTGATACTTTGATAAAATAGCTAAAAAGGTAGATAACTGCAATCAATTTATTCACTGACGTAAGAATATGATTAATGAAGTTTTGATTGATCAACTCTTTATTGTACACACTAAAAATAATACAATATTCTTACAAAAGAAATAAACTTAATTAATAAGTTTGAAGTAGAGTTCTATTGAAATTTCAGTATTAAGGATTATTTAGTTAGTTAAATAAATATCGTAGGACATTACACACAGCGCCATCTGACCCCAACCTAAGCAAAGCTTGTACTATGGGAGACAGATAACTGATAGAATACTGAATTTTTTTTTTTGTAAATACCTACTATACACGCAGACACAGAACAAACATGTTTGTTTGTACAACACAATGTTTGTCCTGGCTGGGAATCGAACCCTACAGCTCTGGAAGCAGTCATATTACCAATGAACCAACAGGGCTGTCAGTGTTTTGTCAGATAGGTAGATGTTGCTTTGATAGGTAGCATGGGGGAAAGTATTTTCTCCCTAGCTGGCTGGTAAAACACTTAAGGCCATATGTGGTAATAAACTAAACCTATTGTTTTTATTAGTAGTAATAATAAGTCGCCGTACCGGGTATGCTCTCGAGGTTGGAGAGCGCGCGGTCGTGGGAGCGCATGAGTTCTTGTAGCATGGCGGGGTTGCGCGCCAGCTCCATTGTCTGCCTGAGCAGCTCCGGATTGTTCAGCATGTGGCTGATCTCTGGATTTCTCTGGAATAATAACAACATGGCTAATGGGCCTCACACTGGAACATTCAAAAATAATAAGCACTGGTGTAATGTCTGTGACTTTGTTATGTTACTCAACGTTCTAAATGCCATTGCAATGGTCATGTGCAGGCACTAGTTATATACATAAATAGAGTAATCAGCAATCAATACAAAAAACCTCCAATTGGTCATGTGAGGAATATACCTTACGTTGATCACTTCATAGTAGTGAGGGCGTCAAATCAATAGATGTCGCTGTTAAAAACGTTTTTTTTAATCCCATGCTAGGATATAAAAGTGACACTCACCGACATCAAGTCCTGCATCTGCGGGTTGGAAGTGATGAGTGTGCGCATGTTCTCGGGATCATTCATCATCTGCTGGACGAGTGGGTTGTCCAGCACTTGCCGAAGCATGTCAGGATTTGAGAGCAGCTCTTGTTGCATACGAGCCTGGGATTACAAGTTCAAGTTAATTTATAAATTACAAGACAACTGATATAATTATTATTAAATAACAGTGCCTCAAAATTTCAATTGCTATTCTACAGTTACCGCATATAGTTTTTCTGATATAAAAGTCACTCATGTATGTATGTTAGTTTATTTTATAATGTAACTTGAACTCTAAAGCTGATCAAATATGGTTATCATATAGAATTAATTCAATGAGTCACACTCAACTGAAATATATGCCTATATTATAGCTCAAACACAAATCACAGATCAACAACAACGTGTTGACAAGATTAGACACAAATAAACGACAGTGGCGCCAATGTCCACTAACCATGGTTTGATTTAAGAGTCATGACTCAGACAAACCATTTCTGTATTTATTATAAGCATGTATTTACAAAGAAATAAAGTATTTAAATATTCTTTTTTTTTCTTTTTTTTTTTATGACAGTCAAGCTGTTTTATAGCATGAAAAAGTTCAATTGCTCAACTCTTACATTTTTTATTCAGTGTGAAGTATTTGTTGTCTTCTGTTTCTATTTCACATTGTAACTGATCAATGGATCCACATAATTATTGA
This sequence comes from Biston betularia, assembly GCA_905404145.2. Taxonomy (NCBI): domain Eukaryota; kingdom Metazoa; phylum Arthropoda; class Insecta; order Lepidoptera; family Geometridae; genus Biston; species Biston betularia. The sequence goes on from FR989877.1 coordinate 8,597,971, forward strand.
CATTTACACAAAATTAACAAAAAAATACTGAACCAATCTTCACAACATTCAGCATAGTAATTTGCACATCCAAGCTTATAGTCATCTATAAGTGAGAAGAGAAGACAGGAAAATAAAAGGTAAAATGGCAGGATGTCCTGATAATAGTGTGCTGTGTGATGAATTCTTAAGTTCTAGAAACACTTACTTGCAAATCCATAAAAGTGCTCTGACCAAGACCCAAGCTTTCCAACCCAGCTAGACCTCCCAATGAGTTTAAACCAAATGGTGTAGATCCAACATCAGCTGAAAAAAATTTACATAAGCGTTAACATAATACATATTAACATAATATATAAATTAAACAATTTATTTTTAAAATAGTGCCTAAGCCATGTACAAACACTTTGTGTTAGTTTTCTAAGTGATAATATCTAGATCTTTCTAAGGCCAGAGTGAATAAGTATCTACGACTGCACATTTCATTATGAACCACAATGCTGCCTGCTAACCGATGCGTTTGTGATCCAATACGAGTTTACATGTGACTAGTGGACGCCTCGCGGTAGTTCCCGTTGCCCAATTCAATATTGCTAATTCATCATCAACTGCCTTCTTTATCCCACTGCTGGAAAGCCTAAAGCCTAAGCCTTTCAGCCTCTCTCTTGTTATGCCATCTACCTCAGTTCTGTGCCAATCTGGTCAGGTTCGACCCATGATGATGACAATATTGTCCTTGCTAATTATATTGTAGAATTCTTTAAATAAAAATAAAATTTAATTGATATAACAAAATGGACCTGTTTGTATTTCTCCAATAGACTACACTGAACAACTTCAATGTTATTATAAATGTAAAAAAAAAAAATGTTATAGATAAAAAATAAAATAATGAGCAACTGCCAATCATGGATTAATTATACATTTTGACTTAAAAATATATGTATTTCTTCCATTTCATTTTATAACTGATTACCAAGACCCATCATGAGGTAATGGATTAAAACAATGTTAAAAGCTTATAAAGAAGAAATAAAATAAACCAGTTTTCACTCTTTCCCCAGTATCCACTAACCACTCCACTTTTTAAGACCAAGTTTTCCGGTTGTGTCAGTGTTGCCCACTGTGTTCCTGCCACCATAATATACACAATGCACTAAACAAACTATGGTACATATAGTTTGGGCCCATTCATATTTAAATATTTTGGTATTTTATGTAAGAATTTAGGTAATGTTATGATTCCCAAACATAAATACCAAACTAATAACTTAGTTGAAGATTTAAATTCAAATATTCAGCATTTATATTGTGTTGGACACATTCATTTAGTTAATAAAACCATCTTATTTTCCAAGCATAATCAAAAATCAAGGTTGTCATTCAACTTATTGACCTAGTTATAATAATTAGTGGCTTAATTATGTATTGCTTAATGTGGAACACTTGCAATTGTAATTGTGGTTAAGAACCCTTTGATTCATTAAGAAACTTTTAACATTTTAGCAATGTTCACAGTCTAGACCCTTTTTTTGCAGAGGGGAGCAAAGTTCTTAGCTGGAACAAGTTAGCATTTGGGCAACAACAAATAGGATTTAGCAGCATGGTAGTATCAAGCTAATAGAAACTCATTATACTCATTATTGTAAACATCTTTTACCATAGGATCAACCCTGGTATTTTATACATTTCATTGAGTGTGAATTTTTTTTCAGGTGACAATTAATATTTTTCTTAATTTCCAGGTTAGCCAGATGTCTTTTGTCTATACATAGGTGACTATTTATCTAAAATGTGTTTTAATAATCATATGTGGGTACAATACATGTTTAAATGAAAGAAACTAACATTCTGCATAAACATGAGAGTATGAGTCAACAATAAAAACTGACTTGTTCAGGCAGACACTGAGATCTTTAATTCTTAAGGGAATTCAGTATAAACTTAAAAGACCACTAATGACCTTGAATTGATGTTTCTTTTTTCATTTATAGCCTGTCACTTGGGATGATATGAGGATTCTAATGATACCACATAATGTACATTCAAATCCGTTCAGACATTAATAAGTAATGATGGAATAAAGAATGAACATGAACTCTGAAAACATTACATTCCTTTTTAGGACAGGAGTAAGTTTCTATAGAAATTGTAGATTCAATTAAAAAAAAATTGCAATTTCGACTAAGATTTGTACAAGTACACAAGAATTCCAAGTACTAGACACAAGAAAACCATCTATAGCAGAAAAATTTTGACTCTGTAGTACACATAAATTAAATTATAGATTTTAAGTAAAAATAGCCCAAGTTTTAAGCAATACCATGTTTATCAGAGTCAAGGTAATCATTCAAATTTTCCTGGTAGTATCAATCACTCAATCAATCACTAGTATTTCACTACACTTTGACAGTCTGACCTGAAAACATGCCTCCCAATATCATCAGTTATCACTTGGCACTGTAATTACCTGGAGGGCGCCGTGTTGCCCCTTCGGGCTCCGGTCTCGGCGGCGTCTTGATCACAAGGTGAACTGTCAGCCCATCTTTGATGTTATGCTGTTTCAGCGTGTCTCCATCATTCATAATCTTCCCGGCAAAGATCAGACATAGCTGCTCGGGCTCGGCGCTGAATTTTGGTGACAGAGCCTCCTTTAACTGAAAACCACATCCCGAATCAGCGTTAACATTGCCGAATCATTAAATACATGTCGTCAGTGATTGCGTGTCCAATATCAATGTTATTACGCCATGAGTGGCACTCTTGCCGCCGCCGTCCTCACCTTTTTGATGTCAGCATCCTCCTCGATTTCGACTTGTTGTTTTTCCTTTGGTGTTTTTACTGTAATCGTAATTTTTTTGGCTTCTTGTCCCTCTGCCATTTTGGCAAATCTAGAATGACTCTGTACTTTGGCGGAATAGAAGAAAAATTACGAGAAAATTATAAAAATTGACTTGCGTTGTTGAACTGACGGATGTGAGGAATATGCGGCCGAAAAGAGAAGTGTCATATAGCTTTGTCTTCTCATTTATCAAATTTTAACAGTAACTACCAGTAAATAAGGTTTATTATAGGTTAGTACAATGTTTAGAGTGAAGCTAGCAACAATGAAATGACAAAAGACGTCAAGATGTTTTCCATTTGGACCATAGACTATAAAAGTTTAGTGATTTCGACTTGTCTATAATTTATGGCATTAATATTGCCAGTATTCTAAAACATGTCTATGGTTTAACACATTCCTGCAACTTCAAAAGATACAATACATGAGCTTATGTGTATCCGAACGAAATTTTCCGGAAATTCTGAAAACTTCCATGATATGCCGGAAGCGACTTGGATTATTTGTTTTGAAGGCTGACTTGACATGAACCAAAAACAAAAAACAGTTTTCAATAATGTCTCTCGCAAAATTTTAATGAAATTACCACAAAATAACGTTCGGTATGTAAGGTTGTTATGATTGCCTTAGTAATTTTCGAAACATTTTGATATGCTAATGTTTCCTTTCAGTCCTGGTTTGATTTTTGTTTTAGGTCTCCGTTGTTAGGGTGACTATATTTCATTTAGTTATATTTTATTTTATGCCGGACGACCGTCAATATGCGTTTCTAGACCAACTAAATCAGTTACACACAAATGGAGGTAAGCACACATTTTATGTCTCAGCATATGTAACAGAAAGTGGGTACTTACCTATAAAAAAGGTTACTCAGCTGTTTAATACTTATTTTATTCCTATTTTTGAATTAGGGAGAACAGCAAGACATAGTCTTGCAAGATGAAGACCGTTCTCCACTGAATTCGAAACCAACATCTCTTCCACGAAAACGAAAAAATGATAAAACCATAGGTGAGAATAAATTTATCGACGTCATACATTCCAAGTAGCAATTCGTATAAAACACAAACTATATAAAAAGAAACGCGTATGGATGTGTGTGTACACGAATACGTACCTATACCTACATACATCTTTAAGTCCTTCGGATATTTCATGTCTTGTTTCAACTGCGAAAGTAACTCAAAGTAACGTTTTCTATTTAATTTTTTGCTGTCGAGTGTTGTAATTACATTTAGTTGACACGAATGTAGCGTAGCTGCAACTCTTGACTGTATCCTCAGATTTTGTAATCAGTTTTCTAAATTTGCATTTGAATGTTTCCCAAAAAGTAAATTCAAAAACGTTTGATCAACTAAATTTGCCTAAATTTGCGCTACAAAATGTTTGACACTCACGAAGTAGTTAAATGTGTACCACAGGTAGGTATACAAGTGAATAAATATTGTAGGATTACATACAGCGCCATCTGGCCCCGAACTAAGCAAAGTTTGTACCTACTACGAAAGTCAGATAACTGATTCTTAAATACATTTTTTTTGTAAATACATACTTAAAATACAGAACACCCAGCCATAGAACAAAAATTTTTTTGTACCACAAAATGTTTGTTCTGCGTGGGGATCGAACCCACGCCCTATAGGTCTTAAAGCAGACACCAATGAGCCAACAGGGCTGTCAAAAGTGTCGGACTCCAATTATTTCTGTAAGTCTACCCAAGAAACCACTAATGTCGAAATTATGTTCTTAGAAAAACATTAAATTTGTCAGTTCTTCAAATTTACTGCCAATGGAACGCTAATCCACAATACTCTTTTCTATTATTTTCACTTTCGGTTACCATTTCTATGATGGTACAATAAAAGAAAAGATAACACCTATAAATTAACTTCACAGAACAAGAAAAGTTATTATCGGAACAGCAAGCAAAAGAGGAGAAAGAGCAAGCCGAGAACATAGTGACAATGCTCATGAACAATTATGATTCCAAACTCTATGGCGAAGATGATACGTCGCAACCGACGTCGCGGACCGCGCCTATCATTCCTATCGAGGCTACTAGAAAGAAGAAAAAAAGGAAGAGGTGAATTAGAATTCATTTTTTTCTGGTTAGGTACCTAGATATTCGAGAAACTGAAAAAGTTACAAAACTCAATCTAGTTTTACGTTTACAGAACGTCAGTAAAATTCAGACGTTGCTCCAACAAATGCCGATGTTTTGTGTGCGCATGGTATCTAATAATAAAAAAGCCGTTTATTCCATATTTTTGAATTCATTTGAATTGTTGTTACTTTAATCTATTTTACTAAAATATGGACCCCTTTTTGGGTAAAGGCCTCCTCCAGCTTTTCCCGCAAATCCCTGTCCTTGCCTGTATTGATCCAGTCGTTTCCTGACACTTGGATAATATCATCAGCCCACCTTCTTACAGGTCTACCAACCAAGAGCATGGTATCTACGCATGCTCTTTTTTCATTTTTTGTATGGCTTACATAAATTAATCCGATACACAGAACCTACAATTGGATTGGAGGAATATAACTATTCGTTTTGCTACTTAGATAAACAAAAAAGAAAATATCATCGTAACATAAATTTGTGGAAACAACAGTTCCTTACGCCGCGCCAAAAATTTGATCACTTCATCGAACATATTTCGATTATTTTCCCTACGTCAATTAAAGGTACGGGAAAATTACATAGATCAAATATCTATAATGTCAATACATTTATTCATATCAAAACATCAGCAGCCGCGCGACCACCAATCGAAAATCGGTCTCCAGCTATGTGCAGACGAAACCATATCTGATACCACTGAATGCATCTTGGCATTCAATCACCGTATCACTGTGCACTACTGTGCAGGTGCCAGGTTCATCACGTTGCATCTCGTACAGTGCCTAGGATCTGTGATCTAGGTGGTGGACCACTGCCCACGTTATCGTCCCTTTCCAGCCAAATGTGATGTAATGCTACCAACGCTGCTTTGAATACTCTTTCTAACAATTAATTTATAGATGTTCTTGGAAGCCTTAGCAAGTTCTTCTAGTAGATAATAGAAAGATTTTGCTAGAATTCCTCTTGTTCCCATTTACATTGCATATAAATCACTAGTATTCTTCAACAAGGTCAGTCGTAAGCAGTGAAAAATATAGAATTAAGGTCAAGATGCTAAAATGATTGAAGTGTATCATGGATATAATAGATGTCACACACCAAGTTAATAAGGCGTCGGATGTCCATCAGCTCGATGAATCGGTGATATACTTACTTACAGATCGCAATTCAAACATGAGTAGGTACCTATACCCAGTGGCGTAGCTACCGGAGGGCTAGACGGGGCTGTGCCCAGGGGCCCCTGAGCTTGGGGACTAAAAACTATAAATTGTACTAGTGAAAATTTCTCCCACATTCGGAATATAAACAAACCAGATTCCAGCTTATTTGCCAAAATACAAGGAATCACAACATAGTATATGTATAGTCTCGAACAACTTTTTTCAACCCTTTTAATGTGGAGGCATGTTAAAAGGGTTGAAGAAAGGCTGTGTGCCTGTCACAGAACTGTCGACTGTATTACGACAAATCTATTTTTTTTTTATTTACGACAAATCTGGAGTACCTACACCGAAATCGAAACACAATGAATACGGAATAAACATTTAGTTGGGGCCCTAGTTTATTTTTTGCCCCAGGGCCTTTGGTTACCTAGCTACGCCACTGCCTATACCTTTAAAATTGGCATCTAAACGAGATTAGTTTAGTCTCTCATATACTAATATGAGAGACTTCTACTCGCCAACGATAAAACCGATTCAGAATAATAAAAAATCTAGTGGTTTAACCATTTTTCTGGCTGCGTTAGCTTGCTACTACAATTGCAACCTACACTTACTTTTTAAATCCCCATGTTTTAGATCCCAGATATCAATATGCCTGACCAACTGCCGCTACGAGTCTATACGTAAAGTCGCCAGCGCGTTTGGAATGCGAGAGGTATCCGAAGAGGATGCTTGGAACTTCTACTGGACCGATATGAGCGTATCCGTGGAACGCGCCAAGGAAATGAAGCGGTTCCAGCGTATCAACCACTTTCCTGGGATGCTGGAGATCTGTAGGTGAGGTATCTTTTGTAGTTTGTACAATCGTTTTTAACAGATAACTGAAGTTAAGCGATTGTCATCAGCATCTTTGGATGGGTGACCGCGTGCATTGTACACTATCTACGGTTGTGTGTTAAATAGTTGCAGGTCCCAAAATTAATGGTATTTCTTGAAGGTTTGTTATTACAAAAGAAGTCTGATTCGTGTTACAGTAATGAATGCATGTAATACAATAATGAATTAAGAGTTTGACATACGTTATTGGTATGTCAAATTCTAATTCATTTACAAACCAACTAGCAGCTTGCCCCGGCTTCGCACGGGAAAACAAAACTCGATTAACAATATAAATATAGCCTATGCCACTCAGTGATAATGTACCATTCTATTGAAAGAATTATACAGATCGGTGCAGTAGTTTCGGAGCCTATTCAATACAAACAAAAAATCAAATCTTTTTCTGTGATTGCTTTTTTTCAGAAAGGATCTGCTTGCCAGGAACTTGAACAGAATGCAAAAAATATATCCGAAGGAATACAATTTCTTTCCAAAAACATGGTGTTTACCTGCCGAGTAAGTAGTTCTAACCTTTTGCTATGTACAAGTTTATTACAATGTCATTGAGTTCACCAAAGTTTAATGAGACATTTAATTATTGTGTAGGTAACGTTTTCGAGAACCATTTCTAGATAATGTTTTTATCTACTTCATCGTACCGCCAACGTCGTTTCGTAGAAGTAATCTTCTGCTGTATAAAAGTTGTATGTTCGCACTTTAGGATCTATACCCCTAGGGAAAGTTACAGGTTTGCTATTTCCTATTTTAATAAATAGACTTGCGCTTCACTACCTTATATTAAGTGAAGGTGCGGTCTACGCTGGAGCACGCTTGCCTAAAAGATTTATAGACACTCGATTTGTATCTATCGGGAAAAACCCACTCAAGCAAGGATTCTCCTGTTTAGCAGTTCACACAATGCAAGCTGAATAAAATCGTTTCATTCAGGTTGACTTGAGAACCAGCTCCCACACCAAGCTAGGTTTATCTACCATCTCCGACCACACCGTCACTGACATCAAGCGAGTTGGGGTCAAAGGGCAGCAGTCATCCATTAAAAATAACAAGACTAAGAGACTTCTATGTCTTTGTTAAATTTTGGTGAACAAGAGCCTTAGGTACCATTGTGGCTAAGTTCTCACTTTTCCAGCTTTGGCGAAGCTCTGAACTATAGCAAATCGCGTAAAAACAAGACGTTTATCATAAAACCAGAGTGTGGAAGCCAAGGGCGCGGCATTTATCTTACGAAATCACTGAAAGAAATCAAGCCCACCGATAAACTTATCTGTCAGGTATATCTTCTTAGTATAACCTAAACTCTTAGTATGACCTAAATTCTACCTACAGTCGATATTATTTTTCCATAATGAAAAAATTCAAGAGTGAAGAACGAAAGTGGGACATTAACTTTTACTATGTAGGTACCTACTTATAAGTAAAACTCTGAAATCACGATAGAAATTTCAGCCGCTTACATTAATTGATCAAGAGTCACCAAACTTTTCTGTGGAACAGCTATATACATAATTTGATTAAAATAATACATACAATAATCTGCTCTCGGCTTAGTACACCCCAAGCTAAATATATATAGGTACCTAGTAGAGTGCAGTAGGGTGAGTGTTAAATTTCGCCGATCAAAGAAACTTCCGTTGTTTTTGATTGCCTAATTTAGATTTAATATAATACACACAGATCACCTCTAGTTTCAGTGAAATTAATAAAAAATTTAGTTTGTTTTATTTTGAATTTTAATAATATTTTTGCAGGTCTATCTTTCAAAGCCATATCTGGTAGACGGTTACAAATTCGATATAAGAGTTTACACGCTTATAACATCGTGCGACCCGCTGCGGATTTTTGTATACAACGAAGGCTTAGTACGGTGAGCTTAATCCGGATACACATTTAGTTATGTTATAAGTAGGTGTTTTATAGGGGACTACTATACGACTATTATGGGGGATTCATTCCGTAGATATTAGCCTGTCATCAGTCGGCCCATTTGCATTTACTCTCTCAGCCAGAATTATATTCTTCGTCTACCTATGTGATGTTTGTCATCATAGAACACAGCGTAATGTCTTATCATTTAATTTCAATTTTGATTGAATTTTTCGTTTTGCTGAGTTCACTTGTCAACATGATGGCGAGTAAACTCGAGTTTAAAATGGGCGAACATACGGGAAACCTTTTAAAATTTCGCGTTTCACCGGGATCTATTTGCACTCGTGATCATAGCCAACGTCCGAAATGAGATACATAAATTCTACTTAGATACTAATTTAAAGTATTTTCACGCATTTTAGTTCCGGCGATAAACGTAAGAATTTAAAAGAGAAATGTTTTGAACGTTAGGATGAAAATAGTTGATATTAATCTTTTATTTTTTTCCTAGATTCGCTACAAGTCGATACGCGGATCCCAATGTAAACAACACAACGAATGTGTTCATGCATTTGACGAATTACGCTTTGAATAAACACAGTCGAACTTACGTGTACGATTCCGAGGCAGGTAGTAAACGGTAAGTGTAATTCGTGTGTTTACCACAATAACTGAAATAATAGTGCACACGAGATACAGTTTGTATGAGGACAAAATACTCGACGCACATGGTGTTGTGTGTAATTAATTGAAAAACAGCGTTATGATTTAGCCACAGTCTAATTGATAAGTTATCTAGCTGTCGCAAAACGTCAAAAATTAGCGGAATGTGCAATTCGTGAACTTTATTAAACTTACGATATTTATTAGCCTATGCAATTCTGCACTCTAGTGCTATGTTCCTTTTGGTAAACTATTCCTGACCGCAGGTTTTGTTTGTTCAAGAACCAATTTTATAACTATGGTACCAAGTTGCAGTAGTTTTTGTTTTTGTTTCTATGTCTACTACGATCGTTATCTAGACACAAAATGTTATCTAATTTATTCTAAAGATTCATGTCAGATATGTTCTTAAACGTTTAACAAATAAGTCCGTCTGCAAAGTTTTTCATTAAAAATAATCTCCCCATTAGCAAGATTTCAACACTGAACAAGATCCTGCTATCCCAGGGCGTGGACCTGGACCGCCTGTGGCACTCTATAGACCAGGTCATCGTGAAGACTATCATTTCCGCCTGGCCCATACTGAAGCATAGTTACCATGCGTGTTTCCCCTCGCATGATATGGTTACACTTTACACATACTTAACATTATATTTCTATTTTATTTATTTTAATAGGCAAGATGACTATGATAATAATTTTGTATTTTTTAGTATTGATTTTTATCAGAAGTTAAAATGATTTTTAACACATTGAAATATTGAAATTAGCTCCTAAATAAGGCAAATCATTTCACATTAAAGAGCTTCACAGTTAGATATGACGTCACTTGTACATGCGCCAGATTTCCTGCCACAAAGTAATAGCGTATAAAAGTTACTGCGTTCCGATTTGAAGGGTAGAACAATCAAAATTACAGGGCTATTGAGACTAACTCTCGAACTCTGTTTTTTTATTGTTGACAGGCTAGGTGGTTGACCACAGTTCACCTGATGTTAAGTGACGATGGGGTCGAAAATGGTAAACACACCTAGCCTGGTATTGAACTGTCTCAAAGTAATGAGCGTCAAAGACTGTTTTGTCACTTAATGTTCTGTGTATCGCTGTAAGAGTTTCGTACGTACTCTTTACATAAAACATTGCGCAAAATGGGCCGTCTTTCTATAGCAACCAAAATCTCATACTATTTAATAGTAATTGTACATAAAAATTAAATTATCCAGTTTCATCATTCTTCCCGAATTTTTTGATAGACTGTTTTAAACATTAGTCATCTACCCTATTCTATTTTGGTTTTGTTTGTAGATTAGTATAAATTGGTTACACATTATGTACTGTATTGATTGATCCATACTTACTACACGAATTGTGTTATGTATTTACATAAAAATTACCAAGTAGCGTAAGTAATCTAGAAAAGCTATTCTTTAGAACCTATGTCGGATAATATTGTAAGTAGATCTAAGTTCTCGTATGTATCATAAATGTGATTATAATTATTTTAGTAAAACTTGTCGTTATTTATTTTAGTATTATCTTTGCAAAACAAGCTTCTATCGATATCTATCGTAATTGAAATTCAAGTCTCTCAGTATCTAGTACCTACCTATATTTTATTTTACCTACTATAATTCATTGTGATGTAAGAGTGTACGATTAGAGTTTATTATATTTTCTATAGTTTTTGCTACTTCACAGCAACGTTGCTGTTCAAACATAGAAGTAAAGTTAGACTGCAAATGTTTTTGTTTATAACCGACTTCAAAAAGCAGAAAGGTTTTCAGTTCAATGCGTATTTTAAGTCGGTTCATGGAATCTCAAGAGGCAATAGTCATGTTAGAGCCTTTTGGGCGGCTCATTGGTTGCCACTTATACTTTGAAATTTTGTAAATTGATTTCATTTTTAATAAGTAGAGAAAACTTAAGATTTACTTTGCTAGAGATGGTATGAAATTTCGATGACTTTGTGTTAGTAGATAACTATTATAATTGCATAATTTGTTCAAGCGCCTACTGATTTGAAGTCGGTATGTCAAAAGCTAATTATTATTTATTTGTTTACTTATTTTGTTATTTTCAGGTGCACGCTTGTTTTGAAATTCTCGGATTTGATATACTGCTTGATCACAAGTTGCATCCATACATTTTAGAGGTGAGAATCTAAGATTTGTTAGCAATCCTGAAGTTTCTGCATTTAATGTTTTCGTAGGGTGTCTAGTGTTAAACTATGTTAGTGCATCTAGCGAAATTACAGGGCTGTTGAGACTAACCATCGAAAGTTTCAAAGTAATGAGCGTAAAAGCAGTGATGGCTTGGACTTTGTTTTGCTACTCAAAGATCTGTATATTGCTGCAATGGTCATTGACAGGCGTTATCTCTTACCAGCAGGAGAGCGTCTTATTACTTTTACATAAAAAAACGTCCTTTTTACTTCTGGGCCACTGTACAATAGAGAGCGTCTATACAAGGTTACAAGCTTCGGGTATCAACTAGAAAGAAGCTCATTGTAGTTATCACTATGAACAAATTTTAATAAAGATACAATTTAAAATTGCTATAGCAAAAAACAGTCGTTGACCCTTGACCAAATGTATAGATAAGCAGATTTCTTTTTCGTGATTTCAGTGCAGTTGTGCCCTTAATAAAAGATGTCCATAACGCTAAATACAATGACTCACTTTCAGCGTAGTAAATAAATATAACCTTGAATTTGCTCATTTATGTGAATGTGTGATAAACATATTAAAAATCTAGTTAGGTATTTCCAATTCAAAGTTAACTAAGTATAACTACGTACGCAGCGATTACGCTCTACTTTTTTTGACGCGCACGGCCCACGAATGGAACTCATTGCCGGCTTCCCTGTTTCCCATAAATTACAATTTGGACGTTTTTAAGGCTAGAGTGAATAGATTTCTTCTGGATCAGCGTGCTCCATCCTCGGCCACAGCGTCGCTTTGCATTAGGCGAGTTGGTGGCCAAACGTAGATCTATTAAAATTGAAATACAAAATAGAATGGAATCTGTGAACTCACTAAGTAAATACTTTTTATAGGTGAACCATTCCCCGAGTTTTCACACGGACACGCAGTTAGATCGTGAAGTAAAAGAGGGATTACTCACAGATACATTCACCATGTTAAATATTTGGCAATGCGACAAGAAACGAGTTCTGGAGGAAGACAGGAAACGGATACGAGATCGATTGCTGCAAACGAACAAGTGAGTTAACTTAAAAAAAACTTTTTTTGTAAGCCAGGCATATCAAACATTAAAAATAATTCGTTTTTCTCATCTTCCGTTATAAATTCGAAAGTTTATGTGTCGTTTGTGTGTGTTTGTTACTTGTTTACGCTGTAACGGTTAAACGAATTTGGATTAAATTTGGAATGCAAATAGATTATACCCTAACGGAAAACGTGTATAAAACTATTTTAATTAATAAATGAGCTTGCGGTTGACCGCCATCTCATGTAATACTGGTTTTTTTCTACTTGAAGACACAAAGACAAGGCAGAAAAAAAATCCATCGTGGAACACCCACTAGCGATTTTCATAAGGAAAGTGGAATTAAATTGTTTTGTTCAACAACATGAAAACGATGTCGCTTTTTCGAGCTTTTAAAAATATATAGAGATATTTTTCCGATATCCGAAAGAAAAATGGGCATGGGGAGTTAGCTTACGTAAGTAGAAATTGCAATTATTGCAGTTCTTACCTCTTAGCCTTTGCTCTGTCAGATTTTCCGAATACACACCGACTGAAGAGAAAGAGCCAGAAAAAAGTCCGTGGCAGACTCAAATTCAGTGGGAAGAGACACATCTCGGAAACTTTAGGTAAGTGCTTAACTTTTGCCTCTCAACAGGAATTATTTCAATGGGTGCGCACCAGAAATAGGATATTGACGTCATTGGCACACATACCTATACGGATATACAAAACAGGGAAAAATAATGTGTAAAATTAAAAAGGGCAATCTCAAGAGCTCAAGAGCGCAAAACTCAAGACTATAAAACTACTTTCAAATAAACTAATAGATTTTTATGTAAAGTAATGAAGTCATTTTTATGTAGTAAGATAATACTGATGGTAAGAGATAATATGTCATGTCATATATCATACCCTTCAAAGCGGAACACAGTAATGTTTTCACAATACTGTTTGCCGGCAGAATATCTGGTACTGCGATGGTATCTATAGGCGACCTTATGGTAAGGAGATCTACCACCATAGACGACAGTTTAAACGAGCTTTTTTTTTTTATATTGAATAGTTTCGCGCTTGACCACATCCTGCCTGATGTGAAGCATCGATGCGGTCTAAGATGGAACACGCTTACCTAGAAGGAACCTGTTTACTCTTGATTTGAAGACTCTCATATTGTACTTTTCGGGAAACACAGACTCCGGCAGAGAGTTCCACATCCTAGCTGTGCGAATAAAGAATGTGGACTCAATGCGTATAATGAAGCTATGCGTAGAAACCATAAACTTAGGTCTCAATTGCACCTCCATCTAGCATAAAGTATTGCGGGAGGTAGGATTATGATGATTTGTCTTCAGCAATCAGGTACAGTAGGTACAGCTCAGCTACATTAAAGACGTGACCTTTCAGGCGAGTATACCCAGTGGGTGAACAATACGCTTCGCTATTCCAACAGCCTTCGGGCTCCCTTTACACCGGCACAGCATCGTCTCGAGCGAGAGGGGACTGTACTAGAATACAGCGCGAGGAATTTCAGGTGAACACTTTATTCTTTTTCGACGTTGGCTCATTGGTAGTATATCTGCCTTGAGAGCTGTAGGGCGTGGGTGTCCCACTCAGGGCAAACATTTTGTGAATAAACAAATGTTTGTTCTGTCTGGGTGTTCTGTATGTATTTACAAAAAAAAAGTATTTATGTATTCTATCAGTTATCTGACTTCCATCACACAAGCTCTGCTTAGTTTGGGGCCAGATGGCGCTGTGTGTATAGTCCTACGATATTTATTTTATTTATTTCTATGATGACTGCAAAGTTTGCGTAAGGCGCTGTGCTTACGAAATATTAAATATGCACATGCTAAACGAGCTAACCAAGTACTTTTACAGCCATCTTTAAAGTTTCATGACTTTTAGTTTCTTAGTGTTAAATTTATAGTGAAATTAGATGAAATTCCTCTCCTTTCTTGAAGTTTTACCACAATCCTTACGATAAGAAATTACGAAGATCACCGTTGTTAACCATACCATCTCACAAAAAAAATTGTAAATGTAAAACTAGAGCATCATCTATCATTGAAACCCCAATTGATTCGTAACAATCAGAGATTGAGATGAGAGTGAAGCGTAGGTAAGAATATTTCTAGTAAGCGCTTATATTGTAGCAAACGAAAGCCAAAGCAGAGGCCTTGAAAAAGCCTTCGCAACCAATCAAACCACTGAAAGAAGGCGAACCTGGCAAGAAGCAGGGCGACGAGTCAAGTACAACAATCACCGCTACCACCACAGACAAACCAGCTAAAACTAAAGCAAAGGAAAAACGTAAGGAGAAGGACGACAAAGACAAGAGCAGAACGTCGAAAACTTCACTTGCCACGCAACCTCTTGTAAGAAAAACTTCGTTGCAGAGTTTTTTTTTCTGTTTAGTTTACAGTGCTACAACCACCTTATGGAGACAAGGTTCAACATAACGTTGATAACGGAATGCGAAAACTTTTTCTACCAATCGCATTTCTTGTGGTGCACGTAGAAGGCTAAAGTGTGCTGTTTGTTAAAACTGCAAGGGGACAAAGTTGAGTGAAAGTGTTGGTGGTGATTATCGATACTATACAACAAATAAGTCTAAACAAATACTTTTGTGATATGCAATAAAACAACAATGACAGTCCCGTTTTTTTAGTGTCAATAATTACCATCACTTGACTTCGTTTTCCTTACTTATAGCGAGTTCGAGTTCGAATTCACTTTTGAGTTCGAATTCACGTTCGAGCTCGAGTTCGAATTCACTTTCGTGTTCGAGTTCGAATTCACGTTCGAGTTCGAGTTCGAATACACGTTCGAGTTCGAATTCACGTTCGAGTTCGAGTTCACGTTCGAGTTCGAATTCACGTTCAAGTTCGAGTTCACGTTCGAGTTCAAGTTCACGTTCGAGTTCGAGTCCGAATTCACGTTCGAGTTCGAGTTCGAATTCACTTTTGAGTTCGAATTCACGTTCGAGTACGAGTTCGAATTCACTTTCGAGTTCGAATTCACGTTCGAGTTCGAGTTCAAATTCACGTTCGAGTTCGAGTTTGAATTCACGTTCGAGTTCGAGTTCGAATTCACGTTCGAGTTCGAGTTCGAATTCACGTTCGAGTTCGAGTTCGAATTCACGTTCAAGTTCGAGTTCGAATTCACTTTCGAGTTCGAGTTCGAATTCACGTTCGAGTTCGAGTTCGAATTCACTTTCGAGTTCGAATTCACGTTCGAGTTCGAGTTTCAATTCACGTTCGAGTTCGAATTCACGTTTGAGTTCGAATTCGAATACACGTTCGAGTTCGAATTCACGTTCGAGTTCGAATTCACGTTCAAGTTCGAGTTTTATTTATGAAAGAAGAGAATTTATTTATGAAAAGATATTTTACAGAAGCGATAACACTGACGTCGGCGTGGTCGAAATCGCCGAAGGATGTGGGTACAAATCCGAACAATGAGCTTCTGCTGCCGGTGAAAGAAAACATTGCGAGGAAACCATAGCACGGCATAGCAACACCAATACAATGTGTTCCGGCAGTATCTCATTCTAGGCTAGGTGTGTTTACCATCTTTGACCACAACGTCAGGTGTTATGACTATCAATTAACATGAGATGAACCTTTTTTTAAATTAAAAGTAGGCTTGCGTTTGACCGCCATCTCGCCTGATGTCAAGCAAAGATGCGGTTTATAATGGAGCACGCTTGCCTAGAAAAAACCGATTTACTCGCGACTTTAAAGGTACACAGATTGCATCTATCAGGGAACATCCACTTGGACATCAAATTCCATTGATTAGCGGTTCGCGGTACTTTACGATATATAAGACGAGAACTGACCTTTTTCCAGATCCCCGAGAAAGAGGCGATGAAGCCGACGTACGTATTGTGTTCGTTCGAGCCCGACCCGATAGTAGAGAAAGAAGAACGTGAAAGAGTAAATTTGCTCGCGCAACGTGATTTTCTTATTCGGAGTTATGGCATGCTAGAGCAGGTAAACATGATACGTCAAAAAGCTTTTCTCAATTTTGAAGTGGGCATTTGTAAGTTTACTAACCATATGGACACAAATCATATTATTTACAAGGGAGAACAAAAATTTGGTTTTCGTTCAATAGAAACCGTTCTTCGTTTTTACTCTATTCGTAGTAGTTATTATTTATTTACGTGCTTATGTATTAACTTATGTTTCACAACAAAAAAAAACGTTTGAACTCAAACGGAAAACATTTCAACAGTTTTTTGTTTACGTTTAAACGTTTTCGTTTTTTCATTTTTACTAGGTTAACTTATCACATAACGAGCATTCTTTTTTTAAATATTTATTGCAGATTTATCTGGTCATGAAAAAAATGGGTACCCTGAGGCCCGAAGACGAGCGTAAATATGGTGTATATGGTCGTCTCTCTGTCGTATCTCACTCGCCGAAGGTACGTGTATCCGCTGCTTTATTTGCTGTACAATGGCATTTTTAATGGTTTATAGGCTACACGTTTGACTACATAGGTAACATAGCTTTATGTTAAGCCGTGTTTTGATCAAAGATGATATAGCTTAGTTTTTATTTTAAAATGACAATGTTCTCAAGCCATTTCATTTGATTTTCATGTACAAAATTATTTATGCGCGCGTTCAGTAACTCATGTAATTTATTATTTTCGTAAGCGCACATAAGCTGTTGCATGTTCAACTTCCGTTGGCTAACACAATGTTCATAAAAAAAATCGTGAATTGGCTCAAAGAACATTGAAAAAAATACTTGACACTGGCAAATGTTCAAAACGCGACGCCAAAACCAAAGAAAAAAAAACATTGAAAACAAAGTATATTCACCAAAAATTTACACTAAATACTGTAAAAATTTATATAATATAATATTGTGTTTGCCTACAGAAAGTGTGAATGGTCTACGCAAAAATTAATTTAGTAAAAATAGATGTAAGAAACCACAAAAGGGACCTGTTTAAATTTTGTGTACAGACTGCCATAATGAAGATAAAAAAATGCAAGAAACACAAGCCGGCTTGCCACGGTGACCATTCGGATGATAGTAAGAAACTAAACCAATATAATTATATTACGCTCATGTCATAAAGGGATAAAGTTTGTTGGTGACTTGGAAATCGATAATTTCTGAAAGATAACTGCCAGGTCAGCCCAGAGCCGCTAGCATATCTTTGTGTCATTTATTTACAACATACTTAAAACAACAGAAAAATGTATGGAAACTAGGACAGCGACACTGGTTTTTTCATATATCTATTTATTTATCTTGCGTATCTATTATTGCTAGCCCTTCTGTTTATAACATAACTGCTGGACGCGAGTTTCTTCTCACTGTGATTGTGTTGTTGTAGCGTTTGCGTATCTTAGAGAAGATTTAAGAACTTTCAGACATGATGGTTTCTTTGTGATATTTTGCTTCTCCATTTCAAGCTAGCGGCAATGGTCGTAATGTTTTCCGCACATAGAATAAACAGATACGGGAGGCTGATCCAGTCTTCCAGATCTGACTCGGTCTACCATCTGGGCTGCTGTAACTTACAGCTACTAGGATTAAACCATATTTCACAAATGGTAAGCTATATTATACATTTTCTGAACGAAGTACGCTAAGTTTTTGTACTACATAGATACATAGGTGCAACAAAGTAAAATCCCTCAGAGAGAGGACAACAACGTTCAATCCAAACAGGTTTGAGTACCAATTTTAAGACAGCAAGAAAGTGTTCTTTGATAGTAGGTTTCCGGATAGACAAAAATGTCCCAACATATTTGTGTATAATTCATTGATTCAGGCGTTACTTTGCGGAAGTTCATTTTGAATGTTCAAGGTATATATTTAGTTTATTTCCGCTTATATTTGTGTATGTTTTTTTTCGGTACGTTTTTTCCGTTTTTAGTTTTATCGTCGACTGGTCTGAAAGTGCAATGCCGCGACGCTTTAATCTACCAACGGCCTCAGACACAGGCGGAATCCGACCGCACCAACAGGACTAATACTGTTAGAACGGCCTATACTTTGTGGAAACTAAGCTCGTAAGTATGGACATCATACAAGGAAATCCTATTGATATATGAAAATATATCGGTACAAAACAGTGCACGGTAGCGTTTTGGAAAATTTGCGTCTTTACAAGCTCTTTAATTTCATCTAAAACTGTCGTTTTTAGTGTCTGTCGCTTTAGTAGATAAGAATCGACACTGTTTATTTTATTTAACTTTTGTTTAATTTCTTTCGTTATATTTAAAAAACCTTTTTTAACTTTCATCATCATCATCAGCCTATATTAGTCCACTGCTGGACATAGGCCTCTCCCAAGACACGCCACTCAGCCCGATCTTCGGCTTTTCGCTTCCATCCACCGCCAGCTGTCCTACGTATATCGTCACTCCATCGAGTCTCAGGGCGTCCTACGCTACGCTTAACTTTACTTTCGGCCAAATTGTACAAGTCGCGAAAATGGGTAAGGTATCTGTTGTATTGTATTTATGTTAGTTACAAAGTTATTGAGGAATTCGCATATAAAAAAACGTATGTGCCTAGTTTTTCATTGTATTCGAATACATATCGTTAAAATCTGATAAAATACTTTGTATATTTACTTGGTGGTAGATCTCCTTAGCAGGAGGTCGTCTAGCTATGTACCACCGCAGTACCAGATATTCTGCCGCCAAGCAGTAGTGTGCAAACATGACTGTGTTCCGGTTTGAAGGGTACTGCAGCTAGCGAAATTACTGGGCTGTTGAGACTAACCATCTAGTCTCAAAGTGATGAGTGCCAAAGCAGCGATGCCCTGGACGTTGTTTTGTTACTCAAAGTTAAGTGTATCGCGGCGATATCTCTTAACATCAGGAGAGCGCCTCGATCGTCTCATTACTTTTACATGAAAAAAAAAGTAGTCTTGGCTTGTATTTTGAACTACAAAACTAACAAGGATACCAAAATCATGTTTTTGTAATTGCATTTCTTTTGCAGGTTATCAACTCCAGTACTTCTACCTAACTGAGAGCAAACCTAGTGTAAACGACTCTATTAGAGTCTTTGAGCTCAGTGCCTTATTCTGTACTGTGACTCATAACGTTACGTATTAGGATACGCCAAATATACGAACTTTAACTAGACTGCTGGTAGCTTGCATTTATCTAGGTACTAGGTACTACATAATAACAGTATACTAAGTTATCATTATAGTGTAATCGATTTTAAATCTTGTGCTAAACGACAATATGGCTAATTTAATCGTATACTCTTCTCGAAAATTTTGGTGCATAGAAAAAATAAGCAAAAGCAGAAATAATATATTTACTTAATTATATTAATTATTATATTATAAATCGTTATTTCTATATTTCATTATTTCAGTTGTGCGTTTTTCAAAAATAAAGAATATTTCATATCAAATTTATATTTTCATTTTTAGTCATACAAAAGTTTTTATACTACATTTAATTAGCAGATCAATTAATTAAAGTCCTGCTTTAAGTTTTCCGTCAATAAATGCCTTTAGTACCAGGCGATCGTAATAGTCCGTAAATAGTCAAGAGAACTTACTGTAATTATCTAAGTACCATATAAATTGCACTTCAGTCATTAAACTAGTGGAATATTAAAACTGCAGTTTCTTGGCTAGAGACCCTCCATCAATATTTTCAAGAAGTTTCCTCTTTAGTGATGGTTTCTCAGTTTCCATTTTGGTAATGTTTGAGGGCATTGGTAGTCTGTTACCGACAGAGGGTGCCGGTTTGTTGCTGAAAAAGATACTCTGCATATTATAACATCAATGACACTCTATATGTACATATTATACTATGCTATGGAGTTTCATCAAAAAGAAATGAAATCTCACTCAAAAAGAAGCACTAATTTTATTATTGCTAGCCCCATAACAGGCCATTAAATGGCACTAATGGCCATGCCATGGTACTAGAAAGTGGCCCAATTTACCATGTGCCTATGCTATAAGTGTAGTTACCTAAAATATGGCATCTGCAAGGCCTGAGTGCAGTCACACCGTTTCGGCGGGTAAAGCGAAAGCAGGCTGTCCAGCAGTTGTATGAGGTCGTCGGATGCCGCGCTGAATATATGCCGCAGTGGTTGTGGCGGGAACTGCTTAAATTGCACGTAGTCCGTCAAGTTTTTCATGCCCTGTTGCGAATAGTATTTAGATATTAATATTCTTGAAACAAAAAAAATTGCTAATACTACTGATTATACAATAGAAACACATAGTTATCTTACAGGCCATGTCTCTTCATTCGGAGTCCCAAACACTTGGAATATGCGTGATAGTTGGTCCAAATCTGACTCTCCTGGAAGGAATGGGACTCGTAGTAGTAACTCTGCTAATATACAGCCAATGGCCCACATATCCACTCCAGTGCCATATTGCCTCGCACCGAATAATAATTCTGGTGATCTGAAACAATCTCACATATTTTAAAATTAATTTTAAAGATATTATGAGGGAGGGAGAGTGATTGTTGTGTGCTAAGCACAAAAAGACCACGCGCTATACTCTGCTTTGACTCCATAAGGAAAGCCACTAGATGTGGCCAAAACCATAGTAAAAGTATCATGTCATTTTCTACATAATTTTAAAAAGCTTTTATTAAATAATTTTTTTTCAAAGGTATTATCGCATGTCAGAACCGAATAGTGGAATACACTGCTAAAATAGGTGTCATCTGATAGTAAACATCCCACCTGAGCAGTTTGACAAAAAATGCTAAAAGCAAAGTGTCTTCAAGTCAGGAGAGAATTGATTTATCATCGATTTTTTTTCTTTGCTTAATATCAAACCAGATTGACGTCAAACGCTGGCATGCACTACCTGCAACAGGCATACCAGGCACTGAGAACCAATCAGATTATTTTACGCGGAGATGATGCACCAAGTACTGCATGCTTAAGCATCTCACTATCAAAAAGGTAATTGCTAGCACAGCTTTGGCCTAATGGGGCTTGGCAGATTAACTAGATTGACTTTTTTCTGGACATAATACAGATTTTTTTACACCAAAAGATGAAAACTTCTTAGCATTCAATGTTGTCACCATACTTTTTTGTAGCGATGATAGCTCAGTGGTTAGCGCGGTAGGTTCGCATGCCGAAGGGTGTGGGTTCAAACCCCAACAATGAGCTTGAGCTGCCGGTGAAGGAAAACATCGTGAGGAAACCATAGCATGGTGGTAGGGTACTGTAGTACTCGGCTGGCTAGCTACCACCCTCAAGTTGAAAATCTGCCGCCAAGCACCTGACGGTGTGTTCCGGCAGCCTCACTTGAGAGCCAGTTCCATTCCAGGCTAGGTGTGATTTACCATCTTCGACACCTTCACTTAATATCAGGTGAGCTGTGGTCAAACACCTAGACTGTCAACTATTAAAAAAAAAACTATTAATTGGCCCCTTTAAATACATATTGACACTCACCCTCACTGCCTGTGTTTTCATCCCTGCCCAACTAAATTTGATGCGATCCTACCAATGCTGCTTTGGATACTCTTTGCAACGATTATGATTACGATCAACGGTTCTTGGCTGACTGATGTTTTTTAGTAGTTTATACATAGATTTAACTGTCAATTTTCTTGCTATCACTTCTACAGCATATAAATTGACCAAAGCAAATCCATATGTACAAATATATGTCCAAAACCTCAGCATTGTAAGGTGGAAATTCTTTCAATGGGCTACCAGGATACCACAGCTTCATGTAGGTGTTTTATTAAATTAAGAAATAAACAAAAAAAAAAGATTTTTTAGCTTTACCTGTACCATCTGGTGACAACTTGATGTGTGTTTATCCTTGTTGGGGACCCAAATGCTTTAGCTAAGCCAAAGTCGCCAATTTTGAGGATACCATCACGATTAATAAGCAAGTTGTTGGGTTTTAGATCTCTGTGCAGAATCCAGTTCATATGCAGATATTCTAACCCTGAAAAGCATCAAAATAAGATATCTGAAAAGGGCCTATTCTGGCCTGGCATTAAAAAAATAGCAATGAACATGCATATACCCTTCCATCATTAACTTATATTCAAATCTACTGAAGCTGCCAGACCTAATGATGGGGTAAATAAAGTATGATTCCAATCATAAGAAATAGAGAGTAACAGAGCAAAAATAATCATTCTTGTCTAAGCACAGAAAAATGTTACGAGATATTTTTAAATGCTTAAACTTATCATATACTATTATGTAGGTATTAATCTATGTTGTAGGTTTAACATTTAGAACTAAAAGCTCTAGTTCCAATAGTTAGTACTAGTAAAGCAAGTAAGTTTTTAATGACTTACCTTTTAAAGTCATAATCATATATGCCTTCACATTAGCAGGAGTAAGTACTATGTTACTGTCCTTAACAATTATTTCTAAGTCAGTGTCCATAAAGTCAAATACTAAGGAGACATTTGATTTTTGTCCAAATACATCTGGAAAAAAGACATGTCAGACTATATATACCTAGTATTTAGTTTGTTTAATATTTAGGCATGTATGCACTTAGTATGAATTGTTTATAAGGATACAAGCATGTTTGAGAGATTCTGATGTTCTGAAACATGTGTAAAATCTGCCAAACTGCACTTTATCAGTGTAAGCTAGGCCACTATGGCCTTACCTTTCTTACAATGAGATACGGTTAAATTTACAACTTAAAAGCACCAATTATGATACATATTTGTTTAAGCTATGCATAATAATTTAGTGAAAAACTGCCTAATTCCAGGAATACCAAAAATTCATTTCTTGGCTAGTACCTAATAATCCGATAAGGTTAATATGCTGCAATTCTTGCAGCAGCTTTATTTCTCTCAGTGCTGTTCTGTTGATACCATCTTGAGCCTCTAGTCTGGATCCAATTTTAATTTTCTTAACTGCAACTATCTTGTCTGTTTTCACATCTCTGGCCTTGTATACAGTAGCAAACTGCAAATAGTAATAATGAGTAGTAGTGAGTGTTCCTTGCATTGACTTTAACAAGTTTGATATACAACATTAGTATTCCTGATTGTATATTTGTTATAATATTCTCATATTTATAGGTTATAAACATCAAACAAAACTTTAACCAAGTGCGTATATGAGGATGAAGAGCAAAATGCACTACACACTGAAGTGCCTTATCTAATATTTTTAGTCAAGTTTATTTACTACTACTTACTTGTCCTTCTCCTAAGAAATCTATCTTTTCGTAACGTAAAAGCGGTTCCTCCATCGAAATGGTATCAATATTTTTTTTGGGTTAACTCATTAATAACTTCGTTTTTCTTTTGATCCACACTTTAGTGGGCAGATAGATTATATGACGTAAAACATTGTTTTCATGAATACACTGTTAATAAGACGACAAAATAAAATAATGGGAGAACTGAGAAACCCGAAACAGAAATAAATTTCAAATTTAACTTTTTTTTTTTTTTTTTTTTTTTTAATAATTTGCCCTTTCGGGCAGGCTAAAGCTATAGAGCCATACTGCCTTGTCTTAAGTGTTATTTCTGCTGTATCTTAGCTATAGTTATCGTCAAAGTCGTCTTTGTCAAGTCCAGTTCGTGTCAGTTAATTCCAGTCATGCTTTAGTAAAGTAGTGGCAACTTTACTACAAAGCTTCGATGGAGTTTTGGAAGCAACACGAAAACTCATGTTTCACCACATTATATCATTTTCCCACAATCGCGCTTGTAATTCGGCACTTTATGAATACAATACCACCATTTTTATGCATAAACACTCGACAAAACACTAGTTTTGGAAAAAAATACAACGGAGCGACACGACTCTTCCCGCGTTCCCGCCAAAACTCTCAAATTTAACTTGACGTTTCTGTACCA
Source organism: Biston betularia (assembly GCA_905404145.2). Taxonomy (NCBI): domain Eukaryota; kingdom Metazoa; phylum Arthropoda; class Insecta; order Lepidoptera; family Geometridae; genus Biston; species Biston betularia. Next base: position 8,622,552 of record FR989877.1, read on the forward strand.
TAGACGTAGTCCGTAGAGTAGAATATTTTTCTTCAGTTCACATTGCCACAAATTGTTATAGGAACCGATACGATCAATATTCGTTACCGAAAATAAACCATATAAAATTAATTATTTCGATACGGATAATTTTAAATTAAGAATTAAGTTTTGTTTCTACACAAATTTAATGAGAGCTGATCTGTAAATTATGCAGATCATTTTCATTCAATGAGAAACGCCATAATTCTTCAAACAGTGGAAAAGCAAAAAATTAAATACTGGCAAAATTTAAACGGAAACGTGATATAATCCTGTGCCTACATCATATTATTTTCAAAACTTGAGTTTTTTATTGTACCTAAGTACCTATACGATAAAAAATATTAGTGTTCAAGTCATAAAATACCGGATTACATACATGCATGTCGGCAACTAATGTGACATGTGGTTTTTGTAGTTTACATTGTGAAGAAGTATCTGGTAAACTTCCTACTTCTATCATGCATGGAAATGTATGCATAATTATAATGCATGAACTGGATTTGATTGTAACGTCCTTATATGACAATGTCTGAATCCCTGAAGTGTGATGACAAAATGTTTTTTTTTGTCACAAATTTCAATGTCAGTAAGCATGGCAATTGTCAATTACTGTCAGATTAGGTCGGTCATCAGTCACAGCCAGACAGTCAGTCACAGATATCTCTGTTTATTGCTTTTTTTGATTCGATTTAAATTATTTTAAACAAAGATAACGACAAAATGCAATAAAATAATCACTGTTTAGTCCGAATGAATAAAAGGTGATTAATTATTTCATATTTTAATATTTTCCTTCCTCTTTAAATCACTGCGAAACTGCAATACAACAATACGTTTTATTTTTCAGATCGGAATGTATTCACCGCGACAAAAAGTTTTGTGGTTTGCTTTAATTTCAAGAGTATTTTTAATTTTGGTGCAAGCTGTAGCAAATCTAATCGTACCAGATCACAATGCTAATGTATTTCTAAGCCCAGATGACCCTACACTGCGGACTACATATGCGGATATCGTGGTGGAAAAAGTGTTTGGTGGAATGAAACGCTGGGATGCTCACTACTTTATTCACATAGCCCAGTATGGATACACGTACGAGAACTGCTTAGCATTCTATCCGCTATTTCCTCTGATAGTAAGATATTTTGCATATGGATTAAGTAGTATATTTGGGTCTTTATTAAATTTTCATAGCACACTTTTAATATCTGCGACGATAGTTAATGTTATAATGTTTATTAAATCAGCTGATGTCCTGCATAGACTGAGCTCACGCGTATTAAGAAGTGAATGCAAAGCATACAAGTCTGCTATATTGTATTGCATAAATCCTGCAAGCATTTTCTTTTCTGCTCCATATTCAGAGACATTGTTTGCTTGGATGTCTTTCTACACAATGCTGAAATGTACAGAAAATGAAACTCTAAGATTTGCAAATATAGATATAACAAGCGGTTTACCTGCAGGATTTTCTATGATGATCAGATCAAATGGCTCTGTTAATTTAGGTTTCATATTGTATACTAGCTTTAGAAATGTTATAGAAAGGACTTTACCTGAAATTGTGTACAAATATAGAACACTGAAACGTAGAATAATACTGCCATTTTTATTGTTGCCTCTGCTAACTTCTAGTGTTGCATTGTTTTTAACTGTGATAATAGCTTTGATTCCATTTCTATTAGTACAAACATATAATTATTTCAAGTATTGCATACAAAGTGACCATAACTTACCAGAGTTTTTAGCTAATCCAGAATATGTACTTCCAGGACGAGCTGACAGTCCATGGTGTAATTATACAATACCATTGTCATACCCCTATATACAAGATCATTACTGGGATGTTGGTTTGTTTAGATATTACAAATTGAAACAAATCCCTAACTTCATATTAGCTGCACCAATTCTCTTTTTAGTGCTGTACAATTGTATATCTTATATTGCAAATAATTTATCTTTGTGTCTCAGACTCGGACTTAAATCTAATATTTTTAGTTACTCTAATAAGATACCCTATCGAGCAAAGCAATATTCTAAAGGGTTTGGGGCCAATGATCCTGCACTATTTGTTTATGTTGTTCATGCATTGTTTTTGTCTTTATTTTGTATATGTTTTGTTCATATACAAGTGTCAACAAGGTTTTTAGCTTCATCTAGTCCTATTTTGTACTGGATATGTTCTGCTCGAATGAATGTGAGTCCTACTCCCACAGCAGATCAGAATGCAATCAATGAACATTTCCGTCGTGTTGGGATCGGCAAGCGAATACCATCCCATCACTTATCAATAGCTAATTTAGAAGGAGTTGACAATATGTACAGTAAATGGAGAACATTCATCATATGTAGCCGAATGCCTGATTTTCAATCACGTTTTATTCAGTATTACTTTATAGGATACTTTTTAATAGGGACAGTTTTATTTTCTAATTTCTACCCATGGACTTAATAACTCTTTACTAAACAGGACATATCATCTACATACCTAAAACTTTGTCATGAAATGTATCAAAGTATTGCTTTACATATCATTAATGCATCATTCCAAAGATCTATTATAGTAAATAAGTTTGCATTAAATCTATGTATCAAAATGTAATTAATTACGTCTGTTTTACATAAGATGCTGAAATATAGAAAAATCTGAAGCTAAAATAGCTGAATATAATTATAGCTGTTAATTTTTAATCATAAAGTGCAGTGTTGTGAGAACATATAATTACGATATGAATATACAAATTGAAATCAATAAACAGCAATTAATCTTTTTGTAACTCACTGCAGCTGTCAACAGTTATCCGACAGCACACTATAAATACTTGTACTTAGAGAATGTAGTATAGTTGCATGGTGGCAGGGTACTTTCTAGTGCTCGGCTGGGTAGCTACCACCCTCAAGTTGAAAATATGCCGCTAAGCATCCGACGGTGTGTTCCGGCAGCGTCACTTGAGAGCCAGTTCCATTCCAGGCTAGGTGTGCTTTACCATCTTCGACCACACCGTCACTTAACATCAGGTGAGCTGTGGTCAAACACCTAGCCTGTCCACAATAAAAAAAAAAGTAGGAGTAGAATTGCAGAAAACCTAATTATATTTCTGTGATTAAAATAATATTGATTGCCTTGCTGAATTGCCTTCAGTAGCAACTTTTAAAGTAAGTCCTAGGCAAAAAATAAGTAGATAAGAAAATAATAAACTCCAAACTTAGGTTAGTAAAATTAATATTTCAGAGTAGACCATTTTGTAATTTAGAGTTTAATTATTCTCCATACCTTTAAATAATAAAGCCTTAGTATTCTAGTCAAAATTGTAGTTAGTATTTTGAGAGTTATTGAAAAATTACATTAAACCTTTTCCAATTTATTGGCAAGATTCTAACATCATTATTGTTGTCTAGATAGCTGAAAGAGTTGTTATATTGCTAGCTAGAGATATATAGATCTTAGATAATTGAAGGGTCTCCGCGGGCGCTCCGACTAAATACTGCTGGCGTACTTGTAAAATGCGGCAACAAATACTACGCCGAAGTCGGCGTACACGAGCCAGTCTCGATGCAAGTAATGTGCGTGCCAAGTGTTCCGATTAATTTTCATCATAAAATGCCCGTTTATGTAGTGAAACTGTGTAAGAATAATACTACAAGAAAAAAGAAAGACGCTATCACATACCACACTACAATATGAAGTTGCTGCATTCGCGGTGCTGCTGTTTATAGGTGGCGCCATATCTAGTCGGAGCGCGCGCGGAGAACCATCAATAGAATCTAAGCTAGTTTAAATTTATATTTGTGTATGAATAAATATTGCAATAAAATGTAGGTAAAGAAGCAGCCCTTAAGATTTTTTGGTAATTATCAATAACTTATACAAATAAGTACCTACTTGTTGTATTATTTTTAGATTTAAGGTGTCAAAACCATGTAATTAATTGCATTTAATGATCTTAACAACTTTTAAAGACCAAAACTTGTGAAGTAGTTATAACATGTCTATAATTGGAAATTAACCAACAACGTAAAATCATTTCTAATTAACAACATGTCTGTAAACTATTAGAATGATATATCAAATTATATTATGTAGCCAAAAATTTAGTCTGTAATATTTCATGATGTAGAAAAATCTAACAGCACTTCATACATCAAAGTTGGTTAAGCTGTTTGAGAAAGAAGTCACTGTTTACAAATACAAATCTTTTATTAATAACACCAAAGTTACAGGTCATTTTTCCATTCATATTTAAAAATATCAAAATCATAACATATGTCAATACAATGAAATAATATGTCACATATAAAATAATTATGTCAATAAAAACAAAGATATTATAATTATTAATTTATAGCAAGATAGCAACGGGTAAAGATAAGCTTTTCAGGTTTTGATCTTTTAAAATTGTTATCGAACTTGACGCTACAAATTGACTATAGTAGGTATAGTATTGACTTTGAATTAATCTTAGAATGAGACTAATACTTAGTCTAAGATACAATTAAAAAGCTAGTCTTAAACTATTTATCTTAATAGGTATAAACGTTCTTATCAAGCTTCAATAATGGTATTTATGGGCACAACTAAAAGAATTTGCTAAATATTGTTAAGTATTGTCAGAAATATAACACTTGTTACTGTTTAAATTTGCACTCGCATAGCTTGTCCAATACAACATATCGGCCGTCCATTTTCATTAGTCAATAAATGGATAAACACGATAGTAATAGATGGAACACTCACATACTAGGTGAAGCTTGGTTCCACACTCACAACGGCGGACGTTACTTTGTATTGTTTGATTTTGATAGTATAATACTCGCTTCATCAAACGAATAAACTCAATAAATTCTTCTACTGTTGCTATAAAAAAACGAAGTATCTTAAAGAATAGTAATGTGTAATATGTAATTGCTTAACATAGTTTCTGTTATCAAACAACTGTGTTATTGTTGTTTGTGTTTCTGTTACTGTAGTTTTCACTAGCGACCCGCTCCGGCTTTGCACTGGTGCAATGTAGATACTAATGTGGTGCATATGCATATAGTATACATAAACTTTCCTCTTGAATCACTGTCTATTGATGGAAACCGCATTGAAAACCGTTGCTTATGTTAGCGTACGCGTACGCGTAGCGTAAGATCTAAGCGTACAGACGACAGGAAGTGACTTTGTTTTATACTATGTAGAGATTTTCAGCGTTGACTGATAGCGCGTTGTTGATTGGCGCTGAACGTTTGTTGGTTTTGTTCACCGCAAAGTAAAAATGGACGCTATGCGTGGGTCTAGTCAACAAAACTACAGTAATATGGTCAAATGATTGTCCATTTCATAATAAGAAACATCTACATAAAGATAATTATCCGCTAAAACTCGCGTTTTGTGTAACTGTACCTTAAGTTGTCAATTCTCATAACACCTAGTATGTGAGTAGACCTGAAAATAGTAGATACCTACAGTCAGTCTGCCCGCTATCCAATGAAATCTAGATTATTGCGTGCTATAGATACTATCTCGCTTGCACATTTAATATTTTCGCAGTTACAAAATCTTTGCTTATAGCAATTTTAAAATCGTAATCGCGAAAGTTAAGAATAACATACATACTACAAAGGTTTAACATAAATATCATTTTGATCCAAATAAGTTTTCATACCAAAAAAAAAAAGAGTTTTACCTATTATAATATTTTTTATGTATGGGAACTTGTTACAGTATGTATGTATATAGTATTAAATTTAAGCAAAACAATACTTCTGATTTACTTTGTTGAAAAAATAATAATGCGCAAATACTATACTAGTAGAAATAATACATTTTAAAACTCAAATTTGTTCAAAGGTTGTGAAAATAATCATAAAGCTCATTATAGAATTTAGAAGTTTACTAATCGCACAGATTAAGCTTTATCATCATAATGTCTATTATTATGAATCTATTATATTTCATAAATAAAAACATATTGTTTTATGAAGTGTTTTTAATTTAACTATAATTATTTATATTACACAAGTACATATTAAAAGTTATTTATTACACTTAATCATACACTCACGCAATACATACTCTTAATATTCACAATTATGAAATTACTAAAGTTAATTTATCAGTTTACTTGCAATTATTTCATCATCATTTATAATTTTCAAATCCATGATCGCCCACTTTGAGGCTTTCAGCCTTCAGTACCTACACCACTCGTTCTGGTCGTGTGCCAATTTCATCTGTGGCTCTAACATTAATTTCCAAAAATTCCGTAGTACGTAAACGATAGTGACTCCATGACTTACTGTAAAAAAAGTCTCAATTTACTCCCGCCAGGGGTTCCACTTTCCATAAATTTTTTATATAGTTTATGCGTATAAGTCCGCGTTTAACTTCTAACTGCTATCCCCTCTGTTCGACTCGCGATTTTTGTCGTCCTAGCTGGCGGGTATCCTGACGCCGCCACTTTGTTTATTAGTTCGTAGGCTTCATAGGCATTCATCCGTTAACGTATTAATCCACCAGCCTAGCAACACCCAGTCATACCCACTCTTATTAGTTTCGTGACTGTAATTCCTATGTCACGCGTTTTAGTGCGATGCGGACGTCGGAACCCCATATTTCCTACTTATATCTGAAACTACTCCCTGTGCAATAATTTTCCATTCTTGATTCACTATGAAAAATGTTGTGATTGACATGACATGTAGTTTTTTCCCCCTTTATAATACATACATACATGCGAATGGCTGTATTGACCTTCATATAATTACTTGTATCTTTGACCAAAGAAACAGGACTTCGATCATTTGTGTCCCACAATGACGCCACCAAAACGCTTTGATGCAGCAGTTTGCTATATTTTCGGCCATTATTTGGCTGTCGTTTAGTTTGCAACAGTTACTTTGCATTTTTAGCCTTAACTTCGTTGTTTAGAGTTGTCATTTGCTACAATTACCACATTGGATGTACGATGGGCGATAGCCCCGTTTCATTGATCGATAACTTGTATCTACTTATCCAAATCGTCCTATTATACCTATTCTTAATTTAATGATACTATGTTTTTAATATGTATAAAAAATGCCCTTACGCCAATATCATTTGTTTAACATGCATTTCGCATGGTGGTAGGGTACTTTCTAGTACTCGGCTGGCTAGCTACCACCCTCAAGTTGAAAATCTGCCGCCAAGCATCTAACGGTGTGTTCCGGCAGCCTCACTTGAGAGCCAGTTCCATTCCAGGCTAGGTGTGCTTTACCATCTTCGAACACACTTTCACTTAACATCAGGTGAGCTGTGGTCAAACAACTAGCCTGTCAACCATAAAAAAAAAAAAAAAAAACATAATCTAAGCACAGATACATGCAGCCATGATTGATTAAATTTTCTATTCATTAGTAGTTTCTGTAGCATATTCTTGTGGTGGAGGCGAGGGCATCACGATATCCTGATCGTGGACCAAGTCCAGTGGCTGCGGGTCTTGCAAGTCCAGAGGCTGCGGGTCTTGGTCTTGAGACTCCACTGGGAGCGAGAGGTCGGCGGGAGCGAGGTCGACGACGACCTTTTCGCTCCCGCCAGCGCGACCCTGTTATAATTGAAATGTATTATTTAATACTATTATGAGTGGAAATTAATAAAACTAGTATCAATTTTTCATAATTGACAAGTGTTGTTGGGTTATGTACGCCAACGGCTATAATGAAATGATAGTAGTAGATATAGATACCAACTTTTTTATGGTACAGCATAGTACCAGAGCACGTTTAGTATCCGTGGTACCACCAGTAGTACCAGTTACTTCTAACCTTGGTACTCAGTGGTACTACAGTTAGTTTTTTCTAACCCTGGTAACACTCATCTTGTGCATGTCAGCATGTATGAATATGTTGCCCTTCAATCAGGAACACTGTAATGCTCGGCGGTTGAATATCTTACAAAGGTACTAATCCAGGCAGACTTGCAGAAGAGGCCTACCACTATTCGTATTATAAGTTCAAACTTAATAATTGTAAAAAAAATATAAATTCACATAAACAGAAAATGAAACAAAGATAGACGCAATAAGTCTATAGTTTACTGTGTGATCTGAAGGTCTTTCGAATCCCATAGCACCCATTTCTTTTTATTTATAAATTTCGCATGTAGGTGTTGTCTTGTCAATCTTGTCAATTGTCTTGAAAAAGTGAAAGAAACATTGTGAGTAGGTAATAGGTATATCAGAGTTCTTAGTTCTCGCAAATTCGTGAAGTCTACCAACTCGCATGTGGCCAGTGTGGTGGACTTGTGGTGTGTGGTGTGATATGGTCTTTCTCTTCTTACAATTGGCTTGCATCAAGTATAGGGGCAGTTTACAAAATATGTATATTCCAAAAGTAGGTATAGGTATTATAAGTATAAAAAACTAGTGGTTTTATGAGTATAATGTTAGTAAGACTTGCCTAGGCAACCGCTAGAGCTTCTTGGAGTCTCTGGCGGGCACGGTTCACGCGTTCCTCTTGCCGTCTCACGTCATCTTTCGTTATACTTACAGCCGCTATCAGTGGCTGTTCAGGATTTAAAAAAACCCCTGGGTTCTCAATGATAGACTGTTTTGAACCGGTTTGACCTACAAATGAAAGTTTGCATTATTTTCCAGCCATATAGACAAGTCATTGAGGTTACAGTAGCCTAGTTGGGACCGGTTGTCTGCCAACACACGCTTGGCCAGGATGATGAACCTTCTAAAAAATAGAGAAAGCCTCTCTTCTAGTATGCCACTCGTCCTGGTTCTGTGTAAATCTTGTCCAGGTTCGACCCACGATTTTTATTATGTTGTTTACCCAACCAACGTCCATAGACGACCAACACTCCGTTTACCAGTTGACAGTCACCAATTCGTCAACGCCTCAGTCTACCTGCCATCACCCTAGAGGCCTAGATCATGCAAGATCTACCAGATAAAAATGAGATTTTTAATCCCACTAATAATATAAAAGCGAAAGTTTGTCCAGCAGCAAGAAAGCATTTGATACTTCTTCAGACCATAACAGCTGGATTTGGATGATTAGAATTAAGCTAGCTTGTACTCTGGTTGAAGTTGAAGGCATGGCTAATTTTTATTTTGGGAAACGCGGGTGAAAATGTGGGGTGTAGCTAGTTATTGATACTTACCAGTTATAGGTTGGGAAGAGACATGCAGTGCAGTGGCTAGAGACTGTATAGTGGTGGCATCAGATATGTATGGTCCCAGAGGTTTTATATATTTTGGAAGAGATGTGGTGCCTATAACACCATTTGCATCACATGCTGTCAGACCCTGGAACAGTTTATGGTTATCATTCATCTGAATTCCTATTGCTGGTTTTTAAGCTATTTGAAACCAATTGTTTATGGTAGAGTTTGGATGTCATCAAATTCAGAGTGAGCATATTTTTTCTAGGTCAGTCTGCTTCATTTTAGACTACATCACTGCGTAACATAAGGCAAGAAATTGAAAAATTGAATTGAAATGGCAAAACACAAACTTCTTTAACTAAAAAAAAATTGCTAAACATTAGTAACCTTTGTATTATCCTGAGAACAAACCTGAATCATTTCACTGAGGATTGAACTCAGTTCCTTCCACTTACAACATAGTCACTGCAGCCCTAGGCCTAAAATGTAGGAATACATTGTGCCTAAACTATAGGACATTTTCAAGTGATTTTATTGATTTTTGGCATCTGTCATAACTTACAAACAAGCTCTCATGTATAAATCATCCATTGACCTATTGAAGATACTATGCAAGCAGCTCAGAGCCTCCTCATTTCAGTACTTCAAAGAGCTGGGTCAGCTTGGGTAGATGTTGGTCGTGGGAAATGTATGATACACCCCAAGTGGCATCGACACAACTTCTCACAATAATAAACTATCACTACAATACAATAATAAATTATCAATATAATAGCAAAAATAATAAGCTAATCAGTAGGACAGTTTATAAAAATTAGACTAATTGGAAAGCCACATGTATACTCACTTCAAGTCTCTTCTCCCAGAACAATTGTTTTGGTTTCTCCTGAGTGCCATGTTTCAAATCAGTTTTCACTTTACTCTCTTGTGTTTTGTACACAGTCACTGGCTGTTTAAATATTGATGCAGTCTGTCGTATTGGTGGCACCAAAGATGCATCAGAACGGACTCCCCTGTATCATATAATACATATTTTAGTACTGAAAGTACAACAATTTTAATTGATATCAGCTGAATCTTGCATAAGTCCAGGTTTAGAGTTGATGAAAGATAAAAATATTTCAAACAAATCATACATAAAATTTAAATCAGTTGTGATATTTTTGTTGTGTCAATAGGTAATCATTCTGAACTAAAATAAAATTTGCTCTTATTTCTTGATTGCAATAAAGATGATGGCTAGAGCTACCAAATTTTGATTGGGAAATAATGCTAATTGCATTTGACACCATTTTATTTTGATTATAATAAGATAATTAAATAAACATTCACAAAATTTACTGGACCTAGAATGTCATTTAGTAATAATATATAAAATAATAATATTATCAAACACAGAGTGAATAAAAAAATGTAAACATAATTTATTTTTCTAAAGTTACAAAACATAAACTACTAGTTGAATCATGCTAAATAATTTAGTACATGCTCAAGTATCTATATCTATGCTAGTTACACAATATAATTAAACATTAATTCACACAAAATTGCTTGAAACCAAAAACCACGGATTATAAACATAAATAGGTACAATCAATACAATTTTAGCAACAGACAATTTATGAAAAGATGTGTAATGTTAAATTCTTATGCTTAAATAGTTGTTTCGAATGTCAACTGCATTTTTAAGAATACATTTGTTGATGATATATGATTATTAAAGAAAAGCCAAGCCATCTCTAAGACTATGGCATGATATAGCATGTTTGCTATAGGGTGTTATTAGCGAAGCTGCTGTGGTGGAGTCTACAATGGAATTACAGTAATGTGACAAAGCATAATGAAATCTAAGCCTTGTTACATAAGGTGTTTAATAGCTCAGATAGACTCAGTTTTATAAGGCTGTGCTTTGATGACCACATCTAGTAAAATGTGTTCTAAAACATACTTAGTAAAGCTTTGTTTAAACTATTGAGGCATTGAATGAATAACACAACTTTTAAGTCACCATTTAGTCTTATAATCTCTCATGGTACCACCCACCCAGATTTAAGTGACTTGTTAAAAAATGTATAATACAGGGTGTCATCTAGCATAGCATTATATTAAATATGTACCTACTAATAATATCACTTACATTTTCAGTACTGAATCACACACTGCTAAGCATAGGTTTCTGTTCTGGTATGCTACTTATCATGATCCTGTGCAAAGCTTGTCTAGGTTTGACCCATGATCTTTATGATTTCATCTTTAGGCATTAACAATTTACAATCAATATTTTAATAAGATAGGATATCTTAATGTTTCATAGTTTACTTAGAGGCACAGTCAAAAAATATTGCTGTCATAGCTGTGCATTGTTGTTGTTTAGTCATTGGCAAGCAGCATAAATATGCTGTGCTTATTTCATTAGAATTTTGATATTAGAGTATGAAGTTATTTTGAAGTACTTAAAATACATTACAAAAACCCCAAGTTATAGACATAATAATTTTTCAAAGAAAACCTATAACCTGGGTATTTTAGAAGCATTTACCCAGATTATCCACTTATTACTGGACATCCTGTATTATTTAGCTGTATTAGTGTTAATACCTAATAGTGTGAACAAGGTTTTATCTAAGCTTAAGACAAGTGAGACACACTGACTAACAAGCATCTAGTTGGGTAAATAGCATTGTTGGTACAAATGGAACAAAGCATTGACTGCGCTAACAAATGATCACAACACAAGTGTAAGACACCAATATGGGAACCTGTAATCAAACTGCGCGCGAGCTTTCTTGGCCTTGCACAGCAGCATTGTGTTTATTTGACCCTGTTGGAAGTCAAAACACGACAGGTCCATACTATCACCCAGATACCGAACTAGCTCGGGTTTACTGCGAAACTTTTTACCTGTAGGGCTATAGAAATATAAATAAATTATGGACCAGTTACATGTAAGTTATGTTACACCCTCATTTAGTAATGAATATGAGTGTTAGACACTTTGTTGTATATACGTTTTCATGGTAGATTATCGAACATAGCTGGGCGCATGTTAATTAATTTTGTTTCTTAATTAGATGCTTGGTATCTCTTAAATTTTCCATATCATTGAGACATATTATGGTTATGAATAATATTTGAAAAATAAGTATAACGTAGGTAAGTATATGTATAAGTTACCTGTAATAATATACATCAACTTTGCCAGCCGAAAGGCCAGTTTTTCTAATAACTTCCTCTCTTTGCCATCCTTTAGGCAGTGCTGCACAATCTGACCTTTTCTTCTCTATTGAAATGTTCATGTTTATTTTTGCTAGCACAAAATCAGATATAAGAATACTTCTATGAGGTATACTTCTTCTTGGTAAAAATTATTAAAAGAATGATAATATTTACATCTGATTCTGATTATTCCTCGGCATCACCTCAGCCTCTCGGGTATATTAGTGTATTATCTATGACCTCAGCTCTCAAACTCAACTCGTATCAAACGAATTTGAAAATTGTATGAACGAAACGAGCCGTCACGACATTGAATGAACGAGCAACGTTTTTCTTTGTTTTTGGCGTCGCACTTTTTATAAAGAATCAAAATTAAATAATGAAACCATGGTCATACAAAATATTATGTCTAGGAGTCTAGACGAATAATCAAGGGTCCAAGTATAGGATTTTTAAGAGAGAAAACATTTTCTTATTATTATTTTTTTTGGTATCACACGTCGTATATTTTCCAGTGTCAAATCTTGCAATTTATATCATTATACATGATAAATAGTCCAAGTCGAGTCTGATCATACCTTGTAAAAGGAAACATTTCCGCAAAACTCAGCACCGTTTTTCAGAACCAATTCCATTTCCGATAACTAACATTTCGTATTTTTTGGAAGCTAAAAATCTCCAGACGTATAATCAGCAAAAAACTATTATTTACTGACAGTACTCTCTATCGGCTGTCACCGTCAGAAATACTTGACGTTGACAGGTTAATGTTGATGGATGATAAATTGTTAATCGGTTTCAGTGAATTAAGGGGGTTTTGGCGGGAACGCGGGAAGAGTCGTGTCGCTCCGTTGTATTTTTTTCCAAAACTAGTGTTTTGTCGAGTGTTTATGCATAAAAATGGTGGTGTTTTATTCATGAAGTGCCGAATTACAAGCGCGAGTGTGGAAAAATGATATAATGTGGTGAAACATGATTTTTCGTGTTGCTTCCAAAACTCCATCGAAGCTTTGTAGTAAAGTTGCCACTACCTTACTAAAGCATGACTGTAATTAACTGACACGAACTGGACTTGACAAAGACGACTTTGACGATAACTATAGCTAAGATACAGTAGAAATAACACTTAAGACAAGGCAGTATGGCTCTATAGCTTTAGCCTGCCCGAAAGGGCAAATTATTAAAAAAAAAAAAAAAAAAAAAAATCAGTGAATTAAGAATCGATGTTAGTTCGTTACATATTTTTCGCTAAAATAAATGTAATTAAGTTTATTTTTTGCGATTGTTAAGCTTACAAAATACTGTTTAATATATTCGACGTGTGTTATGTGCAAGACGCTGTAGGTGTAAGTATTTAAAAATTTGTACACTAATAAACTGATGTTTTACTGGTTCACTCAATGAATGATGTCAACTTTTGGATGGAAATGATACTTTCACTTTAAGTGCTTGGAGGAACTGTTTTTAATGTTTTATTCTAAATATATAAACTACAGTTCGCTTACATGCAATGTAAGTCTGCATTGTAGGGTAGTAATCATTAATTTGCTAAGTTAATTAAACCAATGAAAATAGTTCCTTTGGTAAGTAAACTTTATTCTTTAGAGGAATTCAGTTTTTGCATTATTATTAGTAGTTTTCTGGACGTTACTGCAATGTTAGCAGTCCTACTGAAGAAGAAGGCTGAAATTATGTATTAGGTAGTAGACATATGCTTAAATGCTAGATCAGGTCACTTACAATTAGACAAACTGTTATTTAATATTCACATCTTTAGTTATTAATAAAAGAAGATAAATAATTCACTTAAATTCTTTGATTTATAGCTATTGTGATGGTGCACCATAATTGCCATTTCTGGAAAAAATATAGGTCATTTTTGCAATTTTACTAAAACTAGCATTTATGTTATAAAGTGAGTAAAATCACGATATAACCGATAAATAAGAAACTGGGTGTGATATTTATATATTCTTACTTAATATTGTCAGTATTTATACCTGATAATAATTAAACAAAGTGATTCATCAATACAATTTTAATAAACGCTAGCGGCCTGTCCCCCTTTTGCATGAGTGGACATTTATTTTTTAGTTAAATTCTAGTAATAAATATATGCCTATGTTACTCAGTGAGAATGTAGCATTCTAATAGTGCAAGAAATTATGAAATATGTCCAGTAGTTTGAGTTTATTTGTTACAAACATACAATAATTAAAATCTTTCCTCTTTATAATATTAGTGTAGACATGGTAAATGGAATCTTAGTAATATATGCATAAGAATTTAGCCATACAAGTCACCATCATTTTCTCAGTAATGTCATATCTAAATTCATCACTTTTTTTTTATCAACTAAATTTGATTCAAAGTAAAAAAGTAGTTTTACTTAAGTATTTACCAATATTAATGTTTTGTGTTATAATAATAACTGTAACATTTATCATCCTAAAAAAATGTTCCAAAATTATAAATCAACAAACATAATTTATATTGTACAAAGAAAATACATATATATATAGGTACATGATACTGGCCATTTAAAAAAAAACAATGGTCAAAAGGAGATCATTGTTCTTAACATACTGAACATATCCTGTCCATCCAAAAATCCTTTAACATCAAGAGAGTATTTCATGCAACTTATTACTTTTATATATATATAAAAAAAGTGAAATGTGAATGCAGTTTAAATGCCAGCTCAATTTCTACCTATCGTTACAACACATATTGCAGAGAAGTTTCAGCTATTAACATAACAAGTGTGGTTACTGGGCTTTGGGTATGCCGATTTAAACCACTACTTCAAGAACAGTGTTTTACATTTTAAATTCAAAACTCTTTTTATTTCACAGCTCGGAATCTTATTTTTTGCTAGTACTAATGTTCTTACAAATAAATAAATATCTTAGGACATTACACACAGCACCATCTGACCCTAAACTAAGTAAAGCTTGTAGTATGTAGGTCAGATAACTGATAGAACAACTATTATTAAATACTTTTTTTTGTAAATTTATATGTACTTATAATAAATACAGAACACCCAGATACAGAACAAACATGTACCACACAAAATGCTTGTCCTGGGTGGGAATCGACCGTACAAATGAAACTTTACATCATTTAAAAATTATTGTCATTTATGATTTTTGTCGTATTCATGGGTTTATAATGCCATGTCCTGAAAACAAATTCTGAAAGACAATGTGCTCGCAAAAAGAGATAAAAATTGTAGGCAGACCTATTTCCAAATAGACTAGTTACACACGTGGCGACAGTATATCTTTGATATGGAATATCCATGTCGATATGATAGCATAGAATGGTACCACATTCTCGTCTAGCTGCCGGGTGGCGGGTCCCACGCGGTCCAATCAATTAGAAACATAAATTATTTACAGTACGATTGACGAGTGTCGATGTTATGCACCCTTGAACTTTCTTTTGCGAAACTGATGGTTTGTGCTTGAATTGTCGTTAGAATTTCTTATTTGAATAACTTGACTAGATCATTGCGAATATTACTATGTTATCTTCTAGAAAGATTTATTATTCATATATTTAGTACCTACTGGCGCTTCAATTGAAGCCTTAAAAAAAGTAAAAATAAACCTTGTAAAAAAACATATTGTAACTAATTAATTTGCTTGACATTTTCTTTAATTCTAATTTTATTATGCAAATGAATTCAATAATTGCTTATTATTGGTAGTAGGTAGTTTTAGTTCTTTTGCATGCCGTAAGGTAAAATATGGAGGACTTATTTACTTGCCGTCTATTTATTTGTATACATACCCATATTTATGCCATAAATGAATTATGAATTATATTATCTGTGAAAGACGATATGTTTGTTCTGTATCTGGGTAGGATAGTAGAATAAGGGCAGGAATATTATGATAAGGATCGAAATACTCAATTAAAAATGATTACACCGTAATTCCAACTATATGTGGTATAGACCGCCCCCGTTCCCTAACAGTAGTGGCATCGCCCAGTAGGTGTTTCAAACGTCTGCATGAATAGCGTAAATGTATAACTCTTTTAATTGTAATTAAAGTTAAAGCCAGCTTTCGGTAAAACAACCAAATGAGAGCTTATTGTTGTAGACTGCCGTATGACTGCAAATTGACGATATTTGCTATGCTCAATTGCTTACCCATGGAAAAATCATTTTCCAATTTTTATTTCAGTTTAATATGAACAAATGAACATTAATAAAAAAACAGTTTTAGCTAAATCAGTCTAGCTTCTATTGAGTGATGCACTTATTAACAAACAGAGAGGCCAAGTCAAGAGGAGGTCAATTGTGCTCATCATTATAAACAATTTTTGCTATGAAACCGTTCTAAAATAAAATAAAAAATTGCTGTTTCATAGAAAAATTTAATTAACGAAATTTTCTATATTTTTTTCGAGTTTTGGGAAAAATAAGCATAATTATAAAGTAGACAACACAGAGTTTGTTCCAGATTTCGCGCCAAAACTGACTAAACAAAAAAAAATGTATTGTCTATCGAATCCACGTCACATCTCTTTCTAGACAGCTAGAGTAACAGAGATAGGTATATACCTACACATTTTTCTTGGCGTGTGTTTCAATTTCAAGCTAAGTATAATGTCTCAACATGCCGCCGGTAGACAGACCCCTTTAGGCCTATCACGACTACGTTGCATACATACCTACTTAACATCTGACCTAACGGTGCCCTACTTATTCCTTAGCAAACTGTTTATTGTTACCCACCCTGGTTCATTTTATGTGCGCAGTTTATTCTGATTGATCTGAACATTGGGCTTGGAGGCTCGTTTTAATCACTTAAATGGCCGCTTATTTCGGCAAATAAATAAATAGCTTTAGTGAATTACGATTCCGACGTACGTACAGGTAGATTTATAGCTTGTACCGGCGCAGAAACCTTAGGTATACCTTTATATGTATAAAAATAGATTACTACCCTCCGTAAGCAGTACGCACGCGACCGATTTTATCTAATTTTAGCGGAATCACGAATGTAAAGTGATTATCTTGTTCATTACATTCAAAATTAGCTGTCACTTGTTCGACTCTCAGTAAAATGTAGGTACGAGGTAGTTACTCGCACAATAGAAAAGTGTTCCCTTTCTAATGACAAGAAGATATATTTTACAAGTTAAGCAATAATATCTTTGGTAAAATATATCAATGGTCTCTCTCAATAGAAATAATAGTGTATCATTGTTATCCAGCGGGTCTCAGATTACAGTTCCCAAAAAGCACTTAAGTATGTATTTTCGTCTACAATGTTATGACGAATTATTTATTTACTTAATGACCCCGTTTTAATAACTTTTCAAGACTAGCTGCATAACCAAGCTCATACCACTCAACTCAAGTATCATGTAGTTAGGTTAAGTGTTTTAAGTCATTTACCCTTAACAACGTCAAGGAAAATAACCCTTATTTCTTCTCTGAGCACATATGATAAGAGAACGTTACGTATTTCAAAGCAATGAATTGAAATCACCCTTTGTAGAAATGCTATCAAAGAGAAATCCAAATAAAAATGCCAAGACGCGAGCATGCGAAGCGAATGGCTGCCGAAAGCTTTGGAAGCCATTAAGCTCTTTCTGTTATCAGCTTTAGAGAAGGTAGGGCTGCTTTTGTTGCTTCGGCCAAATGTCAGGCGCGGCGGTGACGTCATTTAGCGGTGAAATGGCGCGACATTTCGCAGTACGTCCGCCACGCCCGTGCCCACCCTAATCTCTGTCATGGCAAGTTTGTCAGACCAAATCGTCCCCCAAGGCTCTGGTGGACGCCTGACCTTATTTTTACGCTTATGAGCCGTTTGGAAGCCACTGTTGATTGCCTTCGTAATGTGATATGAAGTCGGCCTATCAGACCACAGAGTAAACATACAAAACCTTTGATCGGTATCTTGCCATGGAGGTCATAATCTGTATCTAATAGGTTCCAACGAGCTTTTAACGAGTGTTAGTGGGCAGTTCTGTGTAGTTACATGTCGACTATATCGGTCGCAACATCGGCATAGTTTATCAATATCCCTGACTGGGTTTACCTGTGTACTCGTATAACAATATACCTAAATATTTATAAAATATATATAGCTGGGTGATGTGTTCTTTAGTTTTAAGCGCGGGCTGAAATGTAACGACGACAATGAAGATTAAAATGTTGCCTATGAGTAAGTCCTTTGCCACTGATTCAGATATATCTCTACAAGTACAAAATTTCAACAAAATTCTTATGAAAATTAACAAAAGAGGTGTTACTTCGTAATTTATAGCTGCCGCTTGTCGAATGAGCTCTTCGAGTTAAGTGACTGGCTAGGATCAGATGATGACTTCAAATAATCTTCGGAAAATACTAAAGTCGATTCTACAGAAATTTCGTAGTATATTTTCACATCAAAAGCGTTAGTCAATAACAGTCTTCCATCAGATTCCACCCGGCTCATAAGGTAACCAATCAAAGCTCAATCTGAATTACAATAGATCAATTCGCTTTCTGTTTCCTGGCGCTGACGTGAATGGTTTGCAATCATCCGCGATATTGAAAATACAGCTGTTCACGTGACGGATGTAAAGGAAAAATAACTACAATCATGTATACTCTTACATAGAGAGCTATCTCGAAGACATAAAAGTAATGATTATGTCACATAGTTGGATTCTCGGCTCGGATTATATTATATTTAATCCGTTTGTTACTTTGTACACAATGTTAATGACTGGCTTTGATTATTTCCAGTACGTAGATACAAACAAAGAGTAACTAGCTTTTTTGCGCCCTGTGCAACCTACTATAATTCCGCCCTTGGAAAATGCTCTAATCTTACCCTGCATCCTACTAATCTCACTAATATTATTAATGTGAAAGTTTGGATGGATGGATGTTCGTTACTCTTTCACGCAAAAACTACTAAACGAATTTGTATGAAACTTTGTATAGTGGTAGCTGAGACCCTGAATTAACACTTTTTATCCTGAAAACATGTAGCGGATAACACCGCGGGGCGCAGCTTGTATGACATAAAAGCAAGTCTATAGAAAAGATCTTACAATGAATAGAACTCACATAATAATATGCTTACATTTAAATGACAGTACAGAATGCTTGGTCTTGTAGATAGTACGGGCATGCACTGAGTTGACTGAGTCAGGTATTATTAACACTACAAACACTAAATTTAATTAATGTTTACTTAATGATTTAATTAGTCATATATACATATAACGGAAGTATTGTACAAAAACTTGCCGTGATTCATTAAATTCTACTCCATTGAAATACGATATAATTGAGCTTAACTAAGTTTCTAAAAGAAAAAGGTACATAATGCGTCACAATGCACTAACTAAGGCACCAGACGCGGTAACATTTACAGGACCTACTTATGAATGTTGCTTAAAGTTAATTGTAGCCTGTTTCAATGCATGCGTGATATTTAAGGTGAGTGAGAAGTTGACAGATCACTTTAATCATTGATTACTTTACGATCTACATAGTAAAATAGTATATAAATATTGTATGGAACTGAATGTGTAAGAAATAAAATAAGTTCTAGCGAGATAACATAGCTCAACGGATGCTCTTTAAATTTCTCGTAAACAACTTCCCTTCATCATCATCTTCAGCTTTATTTCTTCAACAACTTAGTCGTGACATGAGTATTTTTTTATTTATCTATATTATTAAATGGGAATCATTTGTTGGAAATGAATTAGATATTACGTGAGCACCAAGTTGACCAAAAATTGACTCTTACACCCTGGAAACAGCCAAATATTTTTCACACCGACATAAATCTTTTACGAGTTCTATTAAGTTTTATATACCGTACGGATTAAGTAACATATGTACGATATTCAAGGGTCAAAAGTTGACGAAACGAGTAGTTCAGCCTGGCAGGTCAACAATAGTCAAGAGACGTCACCTGACAATAGTGTTTCACTATAGAGTGTACACGTACAGGGACGATGCAAATAATACGACACAGAATGTGTTCTATGGGGCAAGGTTGAAGAGTTCAAAACAGCGCCGCAAAGTCAAATCTTCCTGCCTTATTCTCTCTTACCTTCTGCTCTTACCATCTCTGTAAACATGGTAATGTAGTTTTTCTATCCAAACCTTTCAGAATTCCAGTTCAAAATATGGGGCTTGTAACTGCAGTTTTACATATACCTGCATCATTTGCGTGGTTGAAATTTACGCTAAACACTTATATGTTTGTACCTAAAGTACACCGGGAAGAGTTGAGATTTCTGCAACGTTTGTACGCCTGTAACTGGACGCTTATAGCCTGGACTCTTCGACTCAGTTATCTAGAATTTGATCTATGTTTTCAAACCGGGGCAAGAATTTCCAATTGGCGCCGCATTCCTTTTATCATTATTTTTTTTAAACTCTGTAGATAAACGTTTAGTTATAAAAAATATGCCCCTTTACATTGGCGCCAGTGGCGAGCACCCCGGTTTGCCCCCTAGACCCGGGGCTGCTGTGTTTCCTTTTATAGCCCAAAGAAGGAAAACGACGGTCATTATGTGTGGACATAATATTAAGGCTCAAGTAGTGCAGGTTATTCTATAGATACTTAGCGTTAAGATGTGGAGTAAAGATAACACTTTGAAAAAGCCTCAAGGAAAATTCAGTCCTGTAAAATTTGTTGCGATGAATAACAATTTACCGACCTGAAAAGTGAGTTATAAAAAAATCATCGAGAATTCCAATTTACTTTTTACAATGTGAATTAACATACGCTGCACTACTGTGTAAATATAACTTCTGTGTTTTCTAACAAATTGTGAACATTGATCGAGTAGACATATATGGTGAGAGATTACTTTTATGTAAGTATATACATATGGGGCGTTCTACTTTTCTACCGACAATGACGTGTCTCCTCAGGAAAAAAAAATCTGTATCCGTCCTAAATTGCAGTTTCTCAAATTTTATTGTCACAAGATTTTTTTGGACCATATAGTCATTATAATAACACTAAAATCCCGTTTTTATTGTTTTTGCTTTTTACAAAATTATTGTGACATAGTATTCGAAACGTGTGACAGAGGTGTTTTACATACAAATAAAGCGTGTCCCTTTACGCTGCCTAATGTTACAAAATGATGTCGCTTAAAAAAATCATATAGGACCCTATAATATAAAATTATTTATTGAAATGCTGAAATATTGTCTTTAGATTAATAAAAATATAATAAACGTAAAGGTTCATACTATTAAGCAAAAAAATATTTTATCCTTGGGTACGGCTGCATATGTTTTTTCTTGCTATCTTCCGTCACGCATTTCGCAAAACAAAAAACACGCCTTAGCTGTTTGATCTTCAACACTAAACAACAGCACGGTTTCCTTCTCCTCTCGGCTTTAAGCCTTGAGACCCCACCCTGGAGCGAGCCGAGTTAGGCGCCCGCTGGTAGTGAACTAGAGGTGCGTGTGTTTATTCGGCGACCGCTCTGTCACGTAAGTTACTACTTTAAAATATTATTGTAATTCCCATTTATTTACGTAATATTATTATTTCCCAGTATATCTGTCATATTTACTCACTTTTACGAACAATTTGTAATTTTATGAACGTTGAAATCCTCGAACACTGTTATTTTACACCTCTGTCACGAAGCACCTCTGTCACAAAATAGCTGTGACGGGAGTAGTATAGCTCGTGACGGAGTGGTATTTTTTGTCAGAAACTTTGCCGTAATTGATTTTCACAATAGTTAATTGATATCTTTTGTATTCTATATATTACATTATCAATTATTTTATTCATTTAAGGTATTATCATCAGGGTAATTAAATAATAGCGTTATTTGCGACGGAAAAGCAGTGACGTTGTCGTGAAAAAAGGAAACAGGACCCTGAAAAAGTCGTAGAAGTGAAATGATAAGACTTAGAAAGATACCATGCTTGCAAAAAGCTAGTCAAAGATCTGACACCAAGAGTACACAGACAAATGAAAATAAAATGGCAAGTTAGAAACAAAAAGAGAACAACAGAAAGCTTTGCAGAACGTTCTAATGAATACTCGACTTCCACACCTGTTCCTTCAAAAAGTTAGCCGAGACAGATCGAAAATTTATAGGCAAAATATGAAACTTCAAGGCCATGTAAAATTAATTATAGAAAAATACGAAAATACAAGGAAAGACTTCATCGCCAAAAAAATAAAAGAAGACAGCTTATTACATAATATACCCAAACCAAAAAATTAAGATAAATTTAAAAGCGCCGAATAAAGAAGAAAAAAGAAAATACATATAGTATTTTGACAAGTGCCATTAAGGAACATTACAAAAACATTAAAAACAAAAACAAAATGAAACACTGCTCCAAAACAATCCTATCCTTTCCTACAAGACACAACAATTAACCGTTCCGGACTAAAACTTCAACTGTTTCAAGAGACTTTGGTAATAAAAAAATGCTGCACAACAAATATTATTTGCTAGCTTTATTTTTATTAAGTTGCTCTTTATAAAAGTAAAGCTAGGTAGGTAGTTAAGCCCAACCTCAGATTAAAAAGAACCATTGGCTGATATAAATAAACAACATAATAATTAGAGCTCCTACAAAGAGATTTTATGAGACTGTTGTATAACATTGTATCATCTTCATCTTCTGAAGTAGTATTACTACTTCAGAAGATGATCAGCCTCTTCAGCCTCTCGTTAATCAGAAAAAAACCTGTGCGCATAAAACCAGGTGCTTCATGTGACCTGTCTGGAGACCCATTATTAATAAAAAATGGTATTATGTCAGTAAAAGTACCCAGTAGAAACTAAGTCGTGTGCACCTACTTAGGAGTTGAAAAAAGTTGTGTGGATGAAGATGGAGATGTTCAGGTGATATTTTATAAAACTGTTGTTGACACTGACAAAATATTTAAATTAGTAAAATCAGATGTATCAGATGTGATGTTTGAAAACTTGATAAAAATGATTACGGTTAAAAGAGGAAGGCGTGTTATAGAAGTATTTGAAAAGTCGAATAAGAGAAAAGAAAAGATTAGTCTGATTTTACGTGCACCAAATAATGATTATACCAAGAAATAATATCTTATGTAGCATTGTAAGAGAAGCCTTATGTTTTGTTATCCTTTTTAAAAACTTTCAAAACCTTAAAGGATTAAGTTTAAATGTTGGCCTATTAATATCTACCATTCTGTCATACTCTAGCACAATTTTGTCCCCCTTGTAATTAAGCATTAAAGCAGCATATGTTCAGTTTATTGAAAACATATACACTAAAATAACGTATTATATTATTATATATTGACCATAAAAGGTAGTAACAGAATTTCAGCTATGTTTATTTCAATTATTTGCAAAATATTTCAAAGTTTGTTGTCTTAATGAGCAAAAATGTGACAGAGTGGTATTAAATGTCATTTTTTATATTATATTTGTAACAAGAATTGGGATAAATCGTGTTCGATAATAATAAATGCTTGTATTCTAGTTATGCCAAGTTAAAAAAAACTGTAAATTTGATTTGACATAATAATTAATAAATATATTAGTTTGTGACAGAGGTGTTTATTTTTTCTAACTATTCCGATAAAACTTAAAATAAATAAAAAGTAAATAACAAAACTTCGATGCACTATACATATCTGAAATCTTCGATAACTGGACAATAATGTAAAAATACATTTTTTTAAAGAATTACACTTTTATTTTTTTTTGAAATCTAAAAATTTATCATTCAGATTGTCGGTAGAAAAGTAGAACGCCCCATATAATACAATTTACCTAATCGATGGTCCGTAGTGAGAACCTGTAAAATGTTGTGTACTTATCGGTCGATTTATTGACCGAACTATGAAACGGCGATAAAATCAACCAATCTGTTTTATTGCATGTAATTGAAACATATTTCACGGTTTAAAATGTAAGCTAATGACACAAACAGGAAAAAGTCATAATACAGTTATAAAAGCGTGCTGTTTTTAAATATGTATGTTATTTTTATCATTTTTCCTATATCTGACTGCGTCTCGCTGCGACGTTATACCTACCTTCAAACCATAAAAAACTTTTTTTGCCAATGCTAAAATCTTGTTGATCAGATGTTCAGTTACTCTGTAATAGAAGCATTAACAAACTTCAAACACACTCGCATCTTTTCTCTTCTTTAATTAGTGTAAAACAGCTATCCGCGTCTGTCTTTGTCTGTGCTTATCTCTTCTGAACCACGCAACGGATTTTAATTCTTTTTCCGCGGTCATTTAGACATTTTTTTACGGAAGGTTTGTACATCCTTATTTTACACAAGTATAGAAATTCAATATTTTTTTAATTAAGTCGTCAAAATTGCATTCATGCGATCCCTAGGCGCGTCGCTTGTGTTTAATAATAATTAAAAATCAGCAATCAGATTTTTTTGAGATATCTACGTTAATGTGCGTTTTGTTTCGTTGACAGGTAAAGCGCAAATATGGCTTTCAGGCTGTGAATCGCTTTGCGATTTCGGCTTCAGGTTAGTATGTACCTATTAACTATTTATTCCCAACATATTATACATATATTACATTTCTTG
The DNA here is from genome assembly GCA_905404145.2 of Biston betularia. Classification (NCBI taxonomy): domain Eukaryota; kingdom Metazoa; phylum Arthropoda; class Insecta; order Lepidoptera; family Geometridae; genus Biston; species Biston betularia. The sequence continues at coordinate 8,647,484 of FR989877.1, forward strand.
GTAATATTTTATCATAATTCACACATCAGACTACCAGTTCGCTGATGACTTCGCTAAAGCGACCTGAAAGCTTGGACAAGACTGGCATAAAACCAGAAAAAATATCGCGCTGACTATCGGTGATCACGTAGTGTAAAATTGGCAGGGGGTGAAAACAGATCGATTAAAAAAAATCACAAAGTGGTTTGTGTTTGACCGCCATCTAACCTGATGTTAAGTGAGGATGTGATTTCAATGGAGAATGGTTGCTTAAAAGATACAGATGATGAAGATTAAAGTATCTTTAATTTATTGTGGTAGATATACTCACCGTGTACACGGTAAGATTACCAGCAACTTTACCAATATAATATATTTTATTGATTGAAACCGTGGAAGAATTACCCATTGTCGTCATGGTACAAAATAATCCTAGAACATGTTCTGCATCCACAGCAGAATTAGAACAACGTAAATATACGAAAATAAAAATATTCGATATAGTTCGTGTCCATTTGGAAAAGCTATTGTCAGTCAGAAGACAATAACAGGTGTTCATTGTTTAACTGCCAGCAGCTTTGATGGATGATTTCGCTAACTTTTGACTAAGCATTGGCCTAACACGGAAGTGCCGAGTTTGGAGGTCAGGCGTTGGGTGAGGAGCGATCGGGCACGGCTTTGCTATATTCGTGATAAATAAACCCCTCCGGAAGTTCATCATGTTAGTAAAACATGTCAGTAATGGTAGAAGACGCTTTTGGTAAACATTGTCACATATTTTTATTAGTTTCAAGGTGGTAAGTGATATGGGCGATTCTCTGTAAACTCGTAATCGGCTGTCCCTAACGATTATTTCAAAAAGTAATTTAATTATTTAAAAAAAAATCACTCCTAATGTAACTTTAACCCCGAAACTTTACGGGCACATTGTTTTTAGAACCGTAACTATTTTCAGTTTTTTTCTAGAAGTGATAGAAGCTCTAAAAACACAGTCCCCTAGCTGTCCCCATCACTGTATTCCCACCTTGAAATGAGATTTACGAAAAAGTTATTGAAACTACATACATTTGGCATTTAATATCATAAAGAAAAATAATTAAATTATATTATTTTCGTAAAACAAGATCTCATTACGTATTCTATTTATTGAGTAAAGTCCTGTAAACTTTGTCCCCAGAATTTTTATACAGTCCCCTGCTAAAAAGTTAAAGCCATAATTTAAAAAAACTGTAATGTTTACAAACGTTTTTTTGGGTGAAACAAAACGCAATTGTTGTGAAGTTGGCAACCTTGCCGAATGCGGCGGCGAGACACAATTGTGTTTAGTGTCAGAGCGTCATAAGTGAGGTAAAAACGCGTTTGGACCGCTACCACACACAGTCCTCTGGCAAGTTATATAATTTATGTTAATTACTTTAATTGTCTCTATATATAATTTATTGTTTTATTATTTATGCCTAAATTGATCAGTAGGGGTTTAAAAAACTATTTTACATTAGCTTTGTAAACATTGTGAAATTTAACCAAAATACACAGTCCCCTGGTCACAGTCCTCTGCCAAAAAATACAACAGGGGGCTGTTCTACACAACAGGGGACTGTGTAATTTACAATCCGGTTTCCGAAAAGGTTACAATAAATCACTTCAGTTTCACTTCATAGTCCACATCCACACGCTAAGGCAAATTATAAAGTAACCCGAAGAGTATAATTTGCCTTTATGTTTGGCGTTTGTGGACTATGAAAAAGCCTTAGATTCGATCGAGACATGGGCGGTGATTGAGTCTCTCCAGCGATGCCATATTAACTATCGGTGTATCGAAGTTTTGAAGACTACTTTACATAGAACTAGGTACAACGAAAGTAGCCATGGCAAAAGTGGACCAGATAGTATCGAAGCAACGTGCAAAAGAACAGCTGACTTTGTTGTTAATTCTGGAGGCAACATCAACAACATTGATCAGTTTGTTAAAGTAATCCAAGAGCGATGCCTTGGCCGGCTCACTCACATTCGGTTTGCCGACGATATAGTGGTCATGGCAATTCGTTGGAAAATCTCAGCACAATGCACAAAGACCTCAATCGAGTTTACCAACGTGTGGGTCTTAGAATGAACATGGATAAGACAAAGGTCATGTTGAATGCCCATGTTGTGCCCACCCTAGTATCAGTTGGGAATTCGGATCTTGAAGTTGTTGACACGTGCCTTGGACAAGCACTGCAACTAGATAGGTCCAACTTCGAGAAAGAGGTCAGTCGTCGAATCCAACTCGGCTGGGCAGCGTTCGGAAAACTGCGCAATTCGAACTCCCTCGAGTGCCTTAAGCCGCAAGTCTTCGGCCAGTGTGTATTACCAGTGATGACTTACGGCGCTGAAAAGTGGTCTCTAACTATGTGCGCCTTCTTGATAAGCTCAAAGTAGCACAACGAGCCATGGAGAGGGCTATGCTCGGGGTTTCCTTACGAGATCGAATCAGAAATGAGGAGATCCTTATACGAACTAAAGTAACCGACATATCTCAGATAATCAGCAAGTTAAAGTGGCAGTGGGCAGGGCACATAGCACGCAGAACTGATGGCCGATAGGGCTGCAAAGTTCTGGAGTGAAGACCATAGACTAGCAAGCGCAGCGTAGACACCTACAAGACAGACAGACGACTTAATAAAGACCGCAGGAACGCGCTGGATACGAGCCGCTTCCAATCGGTCTTTGTGGAAGTGAATGGTGGAGGCCTATGTTCAGCAGTAGACGTCCTACGGCTGAAATGATGAATAGTGAGGTTTTGGCATCACATGTATTGTAATCGACGGCATAGACAATGGTCGATAAAATTGAAGAGGAAGCGTCCAAAATGGAATGTGCACCAGGTTGCAGGTGTTTATTCCAGCTCCATCCTCGGCCGTCCGACTAAATCTAAAACACTTACAATGAACAGTCTCAGCTGTTTTTGCAACAGTGGATCTTGTGAGCATTATAAGTTTAACAGTATCAACTTAGCTCTAAAACCTCGATGAACAGTAGAAGAAGTGTTGTTGAAGTGTACTGAGTCCGGACCGGAAGATCTTGAATCTGCTGAACCTGAATTGACACCTACACCAAATAAGTACCCTCAAAGATCAGAGATGATATAGCATGAACGAGTAGCATTCAGATCTCATGTTACAATACTGGATATTATCTACGTTCTTGTGAAAAATGTTCAATATCGTTATACTGCCGTAATTAATGAGATTAATGACGATGAAAACTACTTACATGTTACTTTCCTCAAGATTTACTTCAATAAATACTACATAAAGCATTTACTGATTAATATTATAATAAATAATAAGACTATGTTGATGTCAGTAAATAGGAAATGTTAATTTTTGATATGAAAGTTTAAAGAAAGTTTTGTTTTCTGTTGATTTTTCTAAAGAAACTTTGTTGATTAATTGATGCGCAAATATGCCATAAAAATAATAATGATTGATTAAAGTAAAATGACTTTTTTCTAAGTACAACACAGTCCTCTGATGCCTCCAACAGTCCCCTGTCATGATTTTTTGAAAAATCGCTAATAACTCGAAAAATACGTATAAATTCAGTGGGCCTCCTTATCTAACTAAAATAATAGTTGATTTTCTTCAAAATAGAACATGGTTTTTTGGCAAATATTAAAAAAAATTGCCAGGACAGCATTTGTATGGGACCTGTACGAGCTTACAGAGAAATGCCCATATATGTATGTATAATTATTATAATTATTATCGCAATTCAATTCATACTATTATTGTATCTATATTATCAGTAGACAGCCCTGTTGGTTCATTGGTAGTATGTCTGCTCCAAGAGCTGATGGGCGTGGGTTCGATTCCTACCCAGGACAAGCATTTTGTGATATAAACGAAATGTTTGTTCTGTTTGTCTGGGTATTAGAATATCTGTATTAGGGTATTAGGGTATAGGGTATTAGGGTATCTGTATTAGAAGTAGGTATGTATTTACAAAAAAAAACTATTTAAATATTCTATCAGTTATCTGTCTTCAGTTATGATGGTATCTTCTAGGTCTGCGTGCTTCATCTTCGACCACATCGTCGCTTACCATCAGGCGAGTTGGTGGTCAAACGCGGACTTATCCGTATTAAAAAAAAAAAAAAAAAATTATTTCATTATTTTTGCGACATAAAATCTTCATGTGAACTGTTATTTTTTATAGACATAACATAATTATATCAATTCACGATAACTTATATATGATAATAAAATTTATTTATTAGACAAATTTAAATAATGAAACTAGCGTAACGCTCTCGTGATCTTAAAAGATAACGCCTGCCCATGAAACCATGACCATTGCAGGTACCTTTCAAATCGGAATAATCTACTTGGCGGCCGATTATCTGATATATCTTATTATCTTATAGTCTGGGTACCTTCAAGTCGCGAGTGAATCGGTTTCTTCTAGGCAAGCGTGCTCCACCGTAGACCGCATCTTCGCTTAACATCAGGCGGGATGGCGGTCAAACGCAAGCCTATCTACTATAAAAAAAAAAAAAAAAAATATTACTGTGGTAATCCACCACCTGTAAAGCAAGCCATATTACCAAGTATATTGTCACTACCATAAATTTGCAACAACTTATGCACTCAGAAATATACTCCTTTTTGTTTACGTTTATTTAAAGTTTATATATGAAAAAATACTGTAAATGTGCTTAATTTCTTTCTAAATATAATAATGCTCATGATTGCTTACAACTACATAAATCATATTATGTAAATATATAATAAACCAATTAGATGATACAGTTACATTAAATATTCTGTCAATGTTGTTTGCTATCCGTCGTCATCTTTACAAATCCAACCCCATTAACAAGTAAAGATGATTCGTCATTGTTTGACAGTTCCTAAAATTGAAGAAGCCAATAGCATTTCAAACCTCAACTTCTATGAAATAAAGCAAGTGGTTATTGCATCCAAATTAAAAAAATCTTTAAAAAAGTTCAAAACCATGATAGCTTTTCTTCGATATTGTGTAGTCAGCCGTGTTTATAATAGTTACCTGATTGACAGTTAGCGAAAGAGGTGATCAAAGCACGGTTATCGGTTCCCACCTACGCCTTATGGGCCATCTATATCGAAGTGGTGACCGCATAGACGCATGGCCACGCCTAACTCAATCACTACGGGGACCATGCCTTAATGTTGCTGAAAGTAGAACGAGGAAACTACCCTGCGCGTTGCAAAGTAGACCTTAAAACGGCACAGCGCAAGGTCTGGCATAGATTGAGACATATTAGATTTAAGGGTTTTAGGGTGGTTATGTTGACTTGACCTACGCAGTACTATTATTTATTCTGTGCCTACGCTCCGTCCTAATTTGACGGCTTTGATTCCGCTAAGGATGTGTATGTAGGTTGATGTACGCCAAATTTAGTTCTTATTCCCAGCAGTCATCAATTTCCACAAGTCTCAAACCTTTTCTTTATGGATGTTTTATGTACGGTGCGATCTATGTTGCGTATAAATGTAATAAAACAGATGTAGTTTTGCTTTAAAATCGTCAGTCTTTATATTTTATTCAATAACATAATTTGCAACCTTAATAGACAATTACAGTCTACAATTTACATACATTGACCTGAACCTGACCTGATTTATAGCATGGTCCTAAATAGATTTATTAGGTGTACGGGTGACATCATCTCACTAGTCCCAACTTATTTGCTACGTTAACTTTGCTCTTAATTTGTGGTCGTGTGTAACATGTCCAAGGGGACAAGAATTAGCAACAGTTGTCTCATCTTTGCTTTTACAAATTTAATGCAGGGTATTAAAAAAGATGACAATACGATATGTGCGTCACTTTTATTGAAATTATTGCCTTTATTCTGAATTGCAGAATAAAACCAAAAAGCTGGAATGTTGCCAGATCACTGTGGCTTCTTTCGCTGATTATTCACAGAATGTTTTTAATTTTAAGGCACTTTGTGAACTACCTCACGTAGCGTTTACGCTCTTTCGATATATTTCATACAGTGATGACGATGGATAAGAATAGGAATTATTATGTTATTACAAACAACTTTACTGAGAGCGATGCGGAAGCTTCACTATTCATAAAATGTTCATACTCATTCGCAAATCGGACGAGACTACGAACTACGGGAGTAGTGCCTACCAATATAACAGTATTGGTTCATAAGTCACAGATTTCACAGAGTTCCGAAACGCTATTCCGAATTCTAAACAGAATTCTTTGCACCCAAAGTATGCATCAAGTCCGGACGCGTTAACTTCATCTTAGAACTGACTAGATTGTCTCAAGTTTGTCCGTTCACCCACCGCTTCAAATTTTATTACCCAACTTTCGTCAATTAAGTTATGAATAAGCTTTACAAAATTTTCGTTCAACTGCTTACTCCATGTTATATTGTGCTTTTCTTCCGTAGATGTCTGAAGAGTTATTACAATTATAAGGAACGTTTATTGACGTACGAATAAATTCTTCGTTCGTAGGGCAACTCAATAAATTTCATACACAGATTGTTTCTTCATGTACCTATGTGTTCAAATGAACCTATTATAGTTGTAACTGCGGGAAATCCCATTGTCACTCGGTGTTTTATTTATCAATGGCCTGGTTCGTGACTATTGTTTCGTTTGTATTTATGATTGTAATTGGCGCTTATGTCTGCTATAATGTGGCAAATGTTAACGCCAATATTGACGTCGTCACGCATTGATGTTCGATACACTGTAAGTTGTGTGTCGGCTGCAAGTCGTTACGCAAGTGCTTGAATTTCGTCGCGAGACTGCCAGTGCACGCGGTGCACGAGTACGCGGCTTGAACTTAAAAGGTGTCATTAGCTTGACTTGACTCATGGAAATAGAATCGTTATCCATGGGCTATTTGATTTTGCAATTGGCAATGTTCTATTAGTTTAAATTGTTTATGTTCTTGTTTGGATTGTTAGTTCTATTCAATTGTTATTAAGTGATAGCGCGCGGATTTTCTGTGACTTGTATGTTTTTGGATTCCGTTTTAAGTCTTATTCTACTAACCTAAAATATTTAAGTCACTTTGATATTGGTGTGGACGGAACAAAACATGTTCTTTGGCTTCGTAATGGTAATCTAATGTTTGTTTCACGATTCTGACACTAAATAAATGCGAACAGCAATTATGTCGATAATAGGTAGTTCAGTTAAGTAAAACTGTACTTATCACTTATGCGTAACTATCGGTTTGATGAGCAAGCTAGGTTAAAAACATCCTAAAGTAAGTTAAGGATAGCAACATTAAAGAATCCGGTTAAAACATTCACGTTCTCTTTTAAAATTAAAGAACATCGTTCTTGGATTATTAATTTAAAATCGATAAATGATAACGTTGATGTATCGACGAATGACGTTGATACGTTTGGAATGAGTAGAGTGAAGAAAAGCAGCAATGTATGCGAAGCGTAGCGATATGTTCAATGAAAGTGGCATCGTTTGCCGTCCGTTGTAGCGGTTCGACTCACCTTGGGGTTTGCTGTTACGTACGCTAAAATACACTATCAAAACAGTGTGTTTCGTTTGCCGCGCTGAGCCAGACGCTTGCCAGTCGTGCTCTAGCAGTGTCCATGCCTTAGTTAACTGTTACCGCGAAATATAACACACATCACTATCGAGCATATGTTTTGTGCCTTAGATTTTTATTACTTGTGAACATATTTAATTTGGAACTATGATCATAAATGTAAACTTTATTTATGTAATGTGACGTGCAGAGTCGCCGTTTCGTTGGATTGTCTGAGAATCGTCTGGCCGGAACCCAGATACCTATAAGCCATATCTTGTGATAATGTAAGTCATTTTATATGCATTTTCGTTTTATCATTTAAATTCTTTTAAAGTAACCCAATCTTGTGTCATATAATGAGCAATTCATTATTTTAGTTAGTTCTTTGGCTTTGTTGTATATAAAAACGAAGGTTTTCTCATGTTTTTTAATATTACGAAATTCAGACTTTCTACTTTATTAAATATGTTTTATTGGTTTTTGTTCTTCTTTCTAATGATGTATCTGTTTGTTGTTAGATACCTCATTGTTATTACAATCTAGCCTAGTTGAAACTAATAAGTAATTTTAATATAACTTAAATTGCTAAGTAGAGTATAATCGAAGAATGCGTCCATCAACACTTTTCTTACTGTCTCTATTACGGGGATGACACTTTGTTCATGTGTTCAATAATATTTTTTTATATGTAAGTACTAAATGTATGTATATACATATAGTATATTATTTTAAACACACTGTAGGAAAATTTCGTAAGTGTGTGCGTGTGGTGTACATATTTGTTTCCACTGAATTCATTAACAACTCAACTTATTTTACCTAATCAAAAGCAATATAAGTATCTTGAACTACTTTTCATTCCAGATCAAATTAAACGAATGCTCACGAATAGCTAGTAAAACCGAGGAGCGTAACTAGTATCTCTATTGTCTTTCAACAAAATATTATTAACGTAGTAATTATCTTTTCATATTAAGTGCAAAAACGTATAAAGAAACAAAGCAAACTGATATGCATTAATTATATTAACATTTATAATGTTTATTCTGAAACAAATAACTTAGTAAAAACTATTAAATATGGAAAAATTACGGTAGAACTTAAAGTAAATACTTCACAAGGATACGATTATGAAGAATCAAATCATCGGATATTACGTAAAACATGCCTTTGCGCGATGTGTCTAGCTTGATAAGATTTGATAAAATCTAAAAATACGGGAACACATGTTAGGGCTGTCTTAATAATGTTACCAAGGATGATTTACGATATTTTTATATATTTCCGAACTGGATAGATTCAAATTTCTACTAGATATATGTCTAAATAAAAATATATGGTAGATTCGATCACAATATTGGAGCAAAGGAAATAGAAAAACTAAGTACCACCCATTAAGGTGGTTCGATTTCCATGAAATAAATGCCACTAGCAAAAATTTGTTTGAATGGAAATCGAACCACCTTAAAACGAGAAATAGCCAGATTACGGAAAACAACAACAGAACAAAACAATCATCTAATAATCGAGCGTATACTGTACAATTGTACATGTATACTTAGCATGTTAAATACTGATGATGTATAATTTATTACTAGGTGGTCGATCTCCTTAACAGGATGTCGTCTAGGTAGGTACCACCGCAGTATCAAATATTCTACCGCCAACCAATAGTGTGCAGACATTATTTTGTTTCGGTTTGAAGTGCAGCTAGCGAAATTACAGGACTCTTGAGACTAACTATAGAATGTCTCAAAGTATTAGAGCACTAAAACAGCGACGCCATAGACTTTGTTTTGCTACTCAAGGTTCTGGGTACCTGGGTACTCTGGTTATCAGGGATAAGTGTTGTATCTAGCCATCAGAAGAGTTCTCTCTTCGTTCGTTCGTCTCATTACTTTTATTTACGTTATGTAAAAGTATATGACTTTGAAAGATACAAATTTGTGATGGATGATTGAAGTACTGTGTAACTTTTTGAGCATGATATACATACATATTATGTAGGATGGAAGTGTGAGAACGGTGACGATGTTTTCGCACCCGGAATGTTTCCGGTATAATGTCCTTAGTTATCTATTATGGCTAATGTGCATTACACGCTATTACTAATCATAGGTTTCGTATAGCTCCGTTGTTTTTTTTTTTAATGACTTACTGTTGGCCGCAGATGGCCTCTACAGCGTCACCGGACCAGCTCCGTTGTGTACTTAATGTAACCATATATATCATGGATTCACTTGTTTCAATTCTCATACACACCAAATATTCGAGTAAAAACTGTACTTCATTATAATATATAATGAAGTTCAAATACACACCTAATCTATTGTAAAAATATAATATATTTGAAAAAAGTAAAGTAAAAACTACTTCATTATAGGTGTATATTTGACCACGAGCTCATTTGATGACTATGTACGATGATCATTTTATTAAAATCTGCACGCTTGCTTTCTTTTGTTATCTATTCATTTTTTAACTCCTGATGCAAACAGAGAGGTCTTATAAGTTTAACGTGTGGTATCGTGTTTGTATGTAGCATGCGCAGAACGCAGATGGCGTGGCTCACAAACCGCCGAACCGAATTTGATCTTTTTTTTTGTTTGAAATTTGAGTGTTTTTAGTTATGATTCAAGAAAATCTGTTCAGCCTTTCTAGTTGATGAATATAGTAGAGCATCTTCCATGTCTGATCGAGATCGATAGAGTCGAAATTAGGTATTGTTTTATTTGTTGAACAGCTCTGTGCTTTATTCATGCGGAAAGACAGTTACGACTTGAAATTAAGGATTGCCATACTTTTTAAAAATTATTTTAGCACTGCTTTTATACACTAAACATTTTCTATCAGCCTTTAAAACTTTCCGGTCTCTAAAATTTTTCTATTCACTAAAAGAATCTTAAGTGAAGGGAAATATCAGATCATCAGATGCGGGTTAAGGTCAACTTCTAATATTTACGAATCAAAATACTCAACAAGTTTTTCCAAATTGGCTCTGATATAAAACTACAGCTGCTGTTACTGCGTTGGTTCGAACCAGTTCCAATAAAGTTTCCTTAATGTCTCGTTACAACGACGGCTTTTGTTGTCATCTGTCTTAAAGTGGATTAATGTTTGTTCTTGAACTTTGTTTAAAATCTGCCGTAACTAAACCTCGCGATTCAGTTATACGCAGAGATTGTATCTCGTTCAAGGCTCAACTTGTCATTATGATGTCACGCCCATGCGAGTACTTACCTCGAAAATAGGAAACGCCATAAACCTCGGGTGTCATCTATAATTTGAGATGATGACGCGAATTTAGTACATATAGTCTTATGAGACGCAGTCATCTGATTCCCATAGTAGGTACATACCTAGCTATGCATGATTTGTCCTTCAATATTTATTTATTTACATTGTAGAGTTCTTGACATTTAATTTAGTAGTCTTAAAAGTTTAAGTAATTTAGTAGTGTCAGTCATCTGTTTCACATAGTACAAGCTATGCTTGATTTATTCTTTAATATGTCTATCTCTACTTAATCTATCTATACCATCTACACTATTATAAAGAGGAAAGATTTAATTGTTTGTTTGTTTGTATTGAATAGGCTCCGAAACTACTGGACCGATTACAAAAATTATTTCATCGTTGGGAAGCTGAAGGGGCGTGTAAATAGTCCCTCCAGGGTGTGATTGCTCACGATGAAGCGAATTTAAATATAACGACTGCAATAAGTTTGAGGTGTCTTGGCAAATAAAGTGCATAAACCTGCTGACTGACCTGTAACAACCGCTTCCATCCACTCGTCATCCAGAAAGCGGCTGGAATCCTAGGTTATAGTATCCTTGGCAGCCTTGAATTAAGGCTAAGTTAGCCGGCCGGCTATTTCGCTGAAATCGCTGAAAATACGTGCACTTCACCACACTACAATCCCCTCGCGTGAGGGAAGAGAATTGTAAACCTTTTATATGCAAATTATAGTTTTTTAGGCGTAAAATTATATTCAGATAGTCACACGAGAAAAGTTCTACTACCACTCTCTGCAACGTCAGTCCAGACCGACGAAAAGTGCATGTCACATCACGTGACCTTTACATTTATGCCAATTAGCGAGCGTGTTTGCATCGCCTCTGAGGACAACCAACACCATCTCTCGAGAGATTTGCGAATATCTGCGGCATCACAGGCAGAACAGACAAGCTAGCACCTCTTCACCAATGACATCTCAGACGCGGGTTATTTAAATGTTGAATGTCGAATTACACTGGCAAATTAAAGCGGAAAGGCGCTCCACCAGGAAGCTATACTATCTACACAGCTACACTTTTTATCCCGGTATTCTCGCGGGAACTATGCGGGTAAAACCGTGACGCGTCCGCTAGATCTTTAAAACTACGCAACGGATTTAAATACGGTTTCCTTCAATAGACATAGTGATCCAAGAGGAAGGTTTATATGTATAATACATACATATTATGTATGTACCGCATTAGCACGGGTGCAATGTAGATAATTGCACCCGTGCGAAACCGGGGCGGCTCGCTAGTTTATTTACATATACATATTGTAGGCTCGTTGATAACTACTAGAAATTTCTCAAAGATCACATTATTTCTCGAAAGCATTTCGCTTTCTGTTACAGTAACAATTATTTATTATTGTACCTATAGTGTAAATAAATACAGTGTTTGCAGATTGTACCCACGAACACACAGATGTTTGATAGCATTGCATAAAATATCATATCATGACCTTGAATGATCATTGAACAAAATAAATAAAATGAAGTTAGACGTAAATCAGCTGCCTTTTTGCAGCCAGCTAGTTTTTTATGTGATTGAAAGTTATTCTCTATTGTTGTTTTTGTTGCACCTGAAGCGAATGGTTTTAATATTTACGTTAAATATTTGTTGCTTATATGATATCAATTGTAGACCACGTGACCCAGTATTGGTCCGCGCATCTCAATTCCCCCAATCAAAACTAATTGTCACAATATGAACGTTGCTTGACATCCGTTGTTTCTATGGTAAAGATACTTTTGGAATTATATTGAAGTAGGCATATTGTTGCCTATGTGAATAACGTTTGATGTGTGCGTAGTAATAACGTTTGGAGAACTTGTTCAATTACATTTCTTTGGTTATGAAAATAGGCTTGGCCTTAGCGTGGTATAAATAAAATTAGGACATTCAACCAAATATCTTAAAGTAAATATACTCTTGATTTGTAACTTGCTAGCGACGCGCATCGGCTTTACACGGCTGCAATATATGTAGATAGGTACTAACGTAGTACATTATTTTGATCTATCTTGCAAGGTTTACATCACATTACAAGTCTTTGAAATTCTCAGATTTTCTCTACTATTATTTGCATGCATTATACGTGCCTTCCTCTTAAATCAATCTGTCTATTGATGACATTAAAATCTGTAGCGTAGTTTAAAATATCTAAGCGTACCTACAGACGGCGGGAAGCGACTTTGTTTTAGACTTTGTAGAGATTTTTAAATCATTCTTAACGAATTTGGATGAAATTTGCTATGGAGGTAGCTGAGACCCTGGATTAGACCATAGGCTACTTTTTATCCCGAAAACATGTAGCGTGTAACACCGCAGGGTTACTCAATATGGTTTCTTATTTTAAGACATACGATGTACCTACTCACTCTAACTGTCTGATAAGAGCAGGTATCTGATATCTTCGTTAACTACTCACGGTTAACCTCAATCATACTAATTTAAACATCGTTTATCATTGAATGACACTCAGTAAGTCTAATAACTCCAATAACCAGCCATTTCGAGATAAAGTAACTTTAATGATGCGCTTCTAATCTAATATTTCTACGAATTGCGATTACAATACGACATTATCCTTATTTATAGAAATATACAACCTGTACAATATTTTGTAACCGTGGTAGTTCACTTGGGGAAAAGGCGCGTTAATAAACGCGACCAAAACGTCATCCGTACATGGTGGACGTACGCACAAAGCGTTTTGATTCCACATTTTTCATTCGCACACCGAGGTTGTGGAACTCTCTGCCGGAGTCTGTCTTCCCTGTTAGGTACAATATTGGCGTCTTCAAATCTAGTGTAAATAGGTTTCTTCGAGGTAAGCGTGCCCCATCTTAGACCGCACTACTGCTTAACATCAGGCAGAGTGTGGTCAAACGCGAACCTATTTTGAATTTTAAAAAAACGCGCAATGATTTATTTATCGGAACTGTTGTTGTTGTTTTTAAAATACGTGATAGTTTTAATTCAATAAATTATATTTATTTTCCGAGAAATGTATAGTTCGCAATCACAACGTCCACGATTAGACGCCATATTTTTGCGCCGGTAATACGACTATGTGTGTTATTTGATAAGCATAGTACTCAACTGAGGTACCTAAAACGCGCTCGCATTAGTGCCATATGGACAATAGTCACACTGAGAGAGATGTATAGTTATATATATACGTAGACTCTTTAGTAGAAATACTAATGGGGTATACTTGTGTTGTTCCAGGAACGTAAAGTGCAGAGCCGTATCGCAGGATGCCGATCGCGCCGCGCGGCCCTCCTTCTGCCACGACGCAACCATACCGCCATCTCCGTAGGAGACCTAGCTTAGTCCACAAGTGCCCTTCTATAATATAACGTCTAACGTTTTCTACGCCTCTTTTATACCAACCTAGGAGTATAAGTACGCACAGTTTTAGTGTTTTAAGTGTCGCGCGCGAGTGTGTGTATGTGTGTCGATGGTGCGGGCGACATGGGAAAGTCCTCGGCGAGAACACATGGCCAAGGTGAGTACTGCCCCGATGCCCTGCGGGACACCTGTCCTCAAGGTTTCTTTCACTACACATATTATTACGGTGTGACAAGTGTCCATGAACAACCCTCGTTCGACCTTCGAGAAATTTAACTATTGTCAACTACGGCTGATACCTACATGTTTTAAGTGTTAAATGTATTCGTCCAATAATTATAGAGAACGTTAGTTAACACAATACGTGGAAAAATAATTTTCTGTTAGCATGGGAACCTGACATCAACATACAGCTGGCCACAAAAGCAAAAATTGCAGAGTGCTCAAAACTTTTGGCCAAAGCTGTATATAATAATCTATAATATTTTATTATTCATCTCTAAATTGTATTAAAAAAAGATTTTATCTATTTCACCACATACTTCTAAACCGTGTAACGGATTTTGATATGATTTTTCACTGAATTTAGAATTTTTTTTACGGAACATTTTTAGATACAAAACATCCTAATTAAACTTTTGTGTAAGTAAATTTTGTGTAGATAAATTGAATGTTTTGTAATCAAGTCCACAAAATTATATAGCACGAGTGCGAAGTTTTATTCAAAACAACACAAAAGTTGTTTTGTGACACAACTTTCTTCTTTCGTTAATTACCTTTTGTCAAAGGTTCAGATATACCTTTCCGCTCGTATATTTTCTACTTTCTTTGCTCTCTGTTTAGGTAATCTCATTTGTAATATATTTGTTTCACTCTACATGTAGGTGCCTGCTGGTACCTAGACATGATTAACATAACTTTTCTTATAAAGCTTGACATTCTTTGTCTATTGAACCCTAAAAACAATCCAAATACGTATAAAATTAATGTTCGTTCAAAACCTATAGGTTAAAGTTTAGTGATTTTTAATTAAGCTTGATAAGATCTGACTAAACTATAGTATAATTTATAGTGGTTTTGTTGCTAATCGATGGTCAATAATGTGGTCAAATACTAAATACGTATTTGATAAAATACGAAATATAGTCAGGTAATATTTCTTTAATCTTGTTTGTAAAAAGGTTGTCAATTAATTTGCACAATAATCATTTGATTTTATTTTTCACCCGAACGCTCAGAAGGAATGAAAATAGATTTTTCGATGCGTTGTATTTGTCTGTCTCTACATACATATTACATACGTATGTACAATTGCACATATGACCTCTTTTATTGTAATCGCGTAGATACTCTTTACAAAACGAATTGATGTTATTTAATCTTCTAACAGTAAATAATTTCACTTATTGTTTGGTTTTTACTACTACTGAAAGATACTAATTGACAGCCCGGTTGGCTCATTGGTAGTAGGTATATCTGGTTTAAGAGCTGTAGGGCGTGGGTTCAATTCCTGCCCATGACAAACATTTTTGTTGTGTAAATAAATTTTTGTTCTGTGTGTTGTAAGTATGTACATATACAAAAGAAAGTACTTTAGTATTCTGTCAGTCATCTGACTTCCATAGTATAAGCTTTGGTTAATTTGGAGTCAAATGGCGCTATGCATAATGTTCATTGTTATTTATTTAATTTTTTTATTCCTCTCTGAAAACACTTTATTTTAAGTATATGTTATAGTGACTATAGTGTTATTTAAGGTGTCATAAGGTCGAAGATGGTAAACATACTTAGCTTGAAATGAAATTCGCTCTCAAGTAAGGTTGCTAGAACACACCGTTAGATGCTTGGCGGCATATTTTCAACTTGAGGGTGGTAACTAGACTGCCGAGTACTAGATAAAACCCAACCACCATGCTATGGTTTCCTCAGGATGTTTTCCATCACCGGCAGTTCAAGGTCATAGTTGGGGTTTGAACCCACGCCCTTCGGCGTGCGAACCGACCGCGCCAACCACTCGGATATCATAAAATTGTATATACAGTAGAACTCCAATTATCCGAATTAATGGGGACCGGGACCCATTCGGATAATCAAATATTCGGATAATCGGATTTTTTTTTTAAAAATTGCCATTGGAGAGAATAAAAGCTACGTTTTGATATTGCACTATTTTTTTATTGAATTAAATGTACTTATGTACAAGTTTAGAAATAAAAATCATTGTTTTTTAAACATCTCCGTTAATGTAAGCTGTTTTGCGGTCTTCAACCGTTTGCGGGCAGCCAGGTCACGCATTCGCTTCGCGGGGGGAAGAATAATAGCGCACTTAGACTTTTTTTGGACAATTTTTTGTGATTCGGATAATCGGCGATTCGGATAGTCGGAGTTCGGATAATTGGAGTTCTACTGTATATGTAAATTGACATATTGGCTTTATGTACAAAAATTTGCTTTACGATAACCGTATGACTCATCGCTCCTAATATCTATACTTGTAGATTCTATAGTATTAGGTACCCATGTTATGTGTATTGAAACGGCGCTTCTACTTGAAACATTGCCAACAAGCCGTCATTAAATTGAGGCATGCACTGTACTGTAAGTTACATGATCTTCGATGTTTGATCAGTCCCCTTTGCTCTTCGCATACCGGCCGGTTACTACAACAAATTTATATACAATTTGTCATAACATAAATATCGTTAATCTCTTTGTTGTGATTTGTTGCTTATAAATCTATGCGATTATAATATCGACTTCGGGCCAGATGTTGCCCGGATTGTCCCGGATTTAATGACTCTTCCTAGACGAATATAATTCGCGCTTTGTTGTCCTCATAAATATTGCATAGGTACTACATACGAGTATTACGACAGCCCTGTCAGCAGACATACTACCGATGAACCACATTGGTAGTATGTCTGCTCCAAGAGCTGAAGGACGTGGGTTCGATTCCCATCGAACAGGACAAGCATTTTGTGATATAAAAAAATGTTTGTTCTGTGTCTGGGTGTATTGTATGTATGTATTTAAAAAAAAATGTATTCTATCAGTTATCTGACTTCCATAGTACAAACTTTGTTTAGTTTGGGATCAGATGCCACTGTGTGTAATGTCCTACGATATTTATTTTATTTATTTATTGTATATTGTAGCCATGATAGCTCAGTGGTTAGCGCGGACGGTTCACACGCCGAAGGGCGTAGGTTAAAACCCTAACAATGAACTAGAGCAGTCGGGGAAAGAAAACATCGTGATGAAACCATAGCATGGTGGTAGTGTATTTTCTAGTACTCGGGTGGCTAGCTTCCACCGTCAAGTTAAAAATCTGCCGCCAAGCACCTAACGGTGTGTTCTGGCTATCTCACATGAGACCCAGTTCCATTCGAGACCAGGTCTGCTTTACCATCTTCGACTACACCGTCATTTATTTATTTAATTCTTTGTTGCACACTTACAAAATAACATGTAAAAAGGAGGACTTAATGCTAAATCATAACAACAACACAGGTTGACATCAGGTGAGCTGTGGTCAAACGCCAAGCTTGTCAAACATAAAAAAATATGTATAAAAAAATCAGTAGGTACTACTAATGTCAATGTTACACAAGTATTTAATGAACAAAAATGCAGTCATACAGTGTCACTCATTTACAGCTGTGACACTAATAAAGAACCAGCAATCATATTTCTGTATAATATATCCCCCTTTAGAAGGTTTATGTAGGTATGTGCGTACAATTGTACGTACTATGTAGGTACGTATACTTCGGCAGAGGGAAAATTGCAAGTAAATGTTACTTCCTGTTTTATTTATGATATTTGTTGAGAGAAAATATTAGTTATTCATAATGTGAGTAAATAAGGCATATTGCTTTCAGAATAGTTCACAACGTAGAAGAATTAATAAAAACAGTTTGAAGAGATATACTTATTTACAGAGCTACTTCATGATAATAATGTCGTTTAGCTAGATTGATGGATTCACAATTATTATAGAAATATTTGCTCTATTATACCGTCGTGCCTCCTTTGGTACAATATTTTCTTTAAGTGCTATAGAGCGTGGGTTCGATTCCCACTAGGACAAACATTAATTTAACGATAAATATTTGCTCTGTGTGTAGGTGTTATGTAGATGATATAAGTATGTATTAATTTACAAAAAAACTATATACTTAAGTATTTTATCAGCTGTCTGGTTCCCATAGTACAAGCTTTGCTTAGTTTGGGGCTAGATGACGCTGTGTGGAAATGTCCTACGATATTTGTACTTATCCATGTAGGTATATATAACTAAACCGTTACGTATTTTATGTTAGCATTTCTTTTTCTTATACTTTTTACATTTCACTCGTGATTTTTGCGATCCTGTACTGCGTCTAGTCTATTATTACTACTGCAGAAATCTAAACGACAATTTCGTCTGCGCAGTCATAACCTTGATATTGGCACGTACATTTTACTTGACTTGTACTCGATCGCAATATATAGAGATTCATTCATTCACCCTTCGTTGCATGATTTAATCCTTGATTACCTTAACATCGTGCGGTAGGTGCGAGTAGGGCAACACGTTCACGACGGCGCAGTTGTCGGGAATTAAGAGCGTGCGCGGCGGAGTGCGCGGCCGAGCGACGGCGGCGCTAGTGTTCGGTTCGCACGCGAGTGTGGGCCCCGTGTCGGGGCGGAGCGCGCGTGCGGGTCGCGTGCCAGCGAGCGAGCGCGGCCAGCGGCCAGCGGCCAGCCGGCGCCGGCGGGGTGGCCGCGCGGGGCAGCGCGCGCCATGGGGCGGCGGTAGCGGCGCGGATGTGCGCGCGTTCTGAGGTGGTCGAGCTCGAGGTGCTGGGCGCGGAAGGCGAGGGCCGCGCACCACCACGCCCGCTGCGCCTTTCGCTGCTCGAACTCCTCGGAAAGCTGGTGCGCCGAGACCAGCCCGCTCCGCCGCACCACCGTCGCGCGACGCACAACCACCGCTTCCGCACTTTCGTCTCTTGCGGTCGGTAACTGTCCTCGCGATCGATGCTTTTCTCTATAGCTACCTCTCGTCTTGATATCTATCTGCGACACGATCCGCTTATTTAATATACATACGCGTAAGCTGATATGCTAGGTAGTTTGCGAAGTAGTCTTTAGAAGTTTTTGTGTCGCACATGTAAGGGTATTATTTTAATGTTTATGTGCAATTCTAATGAACGGCATATAGTTGGAGCATGGAAGGATGTGGACAATGAGCAAGGTCGGAGCCGGCGCACCCCCGCTCGGTCAACGGCCGGCAGACGGCACTCCATCGGCTCACGCCCGCGCCGCCTCGTTTTTATTATCGATCACCCGCCAATGTTTCACTGTACTAAATTCAATTAGAATGCATCCTGGACATTCACATTCCAGAGAGCCCTGATTCATTCCATAGTCTTTGCTGTATTGTTTACTTTTCTGTCCAGAATCGTTTACATCCGTAATTTACATGTCTTTGACCGAGACAAATTAGGCGAGTGCATCAGATGTAACGTTGCTAGAATTTGAATTTACTTATGAGTAATTTGTAGTCAGTATATCTTCAACATAATTTGCACTAGAATTGTAGTGGATTACCTTTCTATTTAAATTGTAACTAACTATTGCCTTGTAATTCAAAGAAGTTATTCTAATCCCAAGTATCCGTAGTAATCATTATTGTCCTCGTCCCGTAGATTTTAGAAGTACCTAATTTGTCTTTTTAAACTTAAATTGCTCTGGGTTTTAATTTGATTACCTCTCCATTCAAAGTAATACAAACGATTTCGTTGCTGTAATATAAGGAGGTTCGCGGAAGTTGGAATTCCAAGTATCCATGGTGGTAATCAATGCTTAATTGTCCTCTTCCTACGCAGCTAATTTCCATTACATCATTGATTGCGTGATCCGCCTAGCTTTAGGAAATGCGACTCTACCGTCATACCAGTCTTCTCGTCCGTCATAACACAGAATTTAATGAATTAGCAGTCAAGGGCGTGAGACGGTTGCCATTGTTCCACGAATTTATTTCACAGTGTTGCGCTAAAATTAGGCACTTGAATGGCGGTCGTACATAATGTACCATAGAAAACGGCTAAATCTACCACACTATTATTAAACAGCTACTATAGCGCATAGAGCAGATACTACCCCACGTAAACTTCAGCTTAAATTGGTTCGAGAACGTTCATAAACAACTTATTAAAGTACAGTAACGGGTTGAATGAAACTACTCCGTTCAATTGTTAACTTCGCTGCGACACGATATGCTTTGTTTGCATTCAACTTTTGAACTTACTTGTCACAAACTTCATTTTAAAATTTTAATTACGCTATTAGTTTTGCTTCTAGAAACTATGATAACCAGAATCCTGTTTATAAATATAATACGCAAGATACTCCAAATGGCATGTAATTGAAATATCGATTCATTCATTTCGACTCATTGTTGGGTTAGTCATACATACTAACGACTTTGGACCTATTATCATTATTTGGCTATATTATAGCAACTATTACTTTTAATGTGAAAACGTACTAAAGTATGTTCTGTTCAAAGGCTAGAATAATGATGTTTAATTCGATTGTATTGTTATCTTCAGCATATATGCTGAAGATAATAAATGCGAGGCTTGAAACCTTCCGAGAAATAATACTTGATTGAATCATGTAACTAGAATAACCCATCTCAAAATTTTCTATTTAACTAGAATGCACTTTTAATTCGAAGATAACGATCTAGTTAAAAAAGAACAAGCAGGCTTAGCAAAATAGTAATATTAAACAATGTGTCATGTCATGGACACCTTTTGAATTCTATTCACATCTCAATGCACTTCATCTTCAGAACATTTAATCGCCATGAGCTCAATGGCTCTAACCTCCGTTACATTAAATCTATCCAATAAATCACTAAAAACAAGGTAACATCGGCTCGACATTAAGGCTAAATAACAAATAACGCCTCGTGCCTAGTTATCGATATCATTTCATTGATCACTTTAGTAAAGTTTATTAAGATGATGATGAGAATAAAAAACTTGGGTTTAATTATTTTTTTCACTTATAAATTTACTATACACACATTCATTCGCTTTCACCGTGCGCTCACTCTGCTGAGCCTCTCTGCCTCTGATGTTGTACGCTATTCATCCGAGTTTGACACACAGTTTCTATTTCTATTAGGTACATCGCGTTCGTGCATTAAAATAATACGAAGTAAAGGATAAGCACAGCCTTGAAGGCGAGATGGTTCGGAGAACGTTATTAGTCGTAAACTGAGTGGGGATCGATCGGCGTCCCTGCGGCGCCTGTCGACGCCACCACTTGAACCTCTTGCTGCTACCATGAGTAAACTCAATTAGATGAAGGGGACTTTGCTTTGTTAGAGGTTATTCTGTAAGTCGAAATGTTGCTTAGTCTTCGTTTTCAAGGTGAAAATTAGTCGATGCAAATGTTGTATTATGTTTACTTAAACCCACCCACTTGGGTGGGTTGATGTCACATTTTAGTTACATTGACTATTTTGAATTCAGTTCCATCGATACGAAGATGTCTGATAAACATTTAAAAAAATTCTGAGATGTAATTTATTACTTTCGTGATTATTACGGCGAGGAAATTCACGGTATGCATATTTACACACATATTATAGAAGTTCTCTATTCAGCTAGAAGGTCGATGCTTGAAATCTCCGTCCTCATTCTAGAGGTCATATCAATATTTCTTCGGCTTTTCCTTTTCGCTGATTACATACAAGTTATGTGACGTACAACATTCATACAATTCTACATGTTCTTAAATGTATAGTTATTTTAATTAACTTTTATCATACCTGTATCTTATTCATCATAGGTAGATATGTAGAATTTGTTATGAAAACTGGCGTTATTTACTCTGCTTTATTGAAGATAGCGGTTATCTACATGGGTTTTACTAATACTTTTTACAATTTTCGTACTTGAAACAAGTCATTTAACTCAAAACAAGACAATTTTTGTTTTGTTTGTTTTGTTGCAAGGTTTTGTTTTTTTTTGTTGGAAGTTTAACTTTCTTCAGAAATCCTAGTCTGCTAAAGGCATAATGCAACAATATTATAAATTTACCGATTTATTAATTCCACAGAACCCCAAAGAAAATTACCATACTCATGTATCAGTAAACACATATCAAATGGTACTACTTTACGTACATACATAAATATGTACGTATAGTTAAAAGCTGGTCGTGCCATGGACTAGTTTAGGTAAAGTTGAAAAGCAGGGCCGTCACGCCAAAATATTAATGTAAAATATGTTACAGAATCGAATTTAAAAAAGCCATTAAAATTTTTTTGATAAGCAAACTTTTTTACGTTTTAAGTGAATATACGTCAATGAGGTTCTCGGAATCCTCGTCTATGTGTAGCACATAAACGGAACCTCCGCTGTAGTATGTTCGTTGTTGTTGTTGTTAAATTGGGTTAAATACTCGTATACAGCTTCATTCATTAAAGTGTAATTGTAAGGTTTTTTTTTTGTACAAGTGACTTGTCTTTAACATTATTATTATTATTTATGGCCAATAAATATTACTGATTTACTGTATTAAGTTAGACACGCGTTATACAATGAGCGTAAGAATCAACCAAACAATACAACAGTTGTTCTAGCGCTGTTAATTAAATCCATACTATGTTCATGATTGCCGACCATCTTCAAAGTTGTCTCTCAAGTATGAGGTCTCATTGTATTGTTTATTGTTTCAGAGAATGAACGGAGAATCAAAGCGAACAACAGGGAATACAACGCGCAGTTCCGCTACGCTGTAAGCATAATTTTTTTATTCTTGTTTATCAACAGTCATCATCATCATCAAGAGGCTATATTATCTCACTGCTAGGTTCTCTTTTGTTATGTCATTTGGTACTGTGCTTGTTTGGTCCTGCTCGCGATTTCGTTGACCGACTGTCCTGAGCCACCAATCTGTCACTACCTAATTCCGCAATATCCAGGTCCACTTTAGTCATCGTTACAATACTTTTACTGTAGAGTATCGTGACTCATCTGACTTGTTACTGTGATATGATTAAGTCATGAGTCATTTCCCTCCCTATTCGGGGCTACCCCTTTCTCAGAGATGACTCAAAACTGGGTACAGAACAAATAATGATTCTAGCGATTTATTGCTTTTTTGTTACCAAGTATCTATCTGGTTTTATGTAAAGGTAACTTAATTTAATTATCTTTTATCTATAAATAATTAAATACATATAATTTAATTTCATTTCTTGCCTTCAATTCCTATTATTACCTTCGACCATATTTTATCAACATGATGTCTTAGACCAGATAGAGTAACACATTAGTACATTATATGTAAACCCAGACGAACCTATCTCTTACAAGAAGTTCGAAGGAAAGGGAGGCCTTTGCTTTGCAAGCTTAGCACGCGCCGGGGTTAAATTATCTCTCCCCCCGTGAAAAAGAATATGGATACGTTTATTTCGTTTTTGCGGGATAAAATGCGTGAATACTTTAATCACGACTCGCGTGCTAGACCCTACGCAATGGGATGACCACAACTAAAAATAAATAATTTATTTATTATAATAACAAATATTTTCTTGCAGAACAACTACATCAAAACGTCAAAGTACTCGATCGTGACGTTTCTACCGCTGAATCTGCTGGAGCAATTCCAGCGATTGGCGAACTTCTACTTCTTGTGTTTGTTGGTGCTCCAGCTGATCCCGGCGATCTCTTCGCTAACCCCCATCACCACTGCGATACCGCTCATCGGTGTGTTAGCGCTCACTGCTGTTAAGGACGCCTACGACGATTTTGTAAGTTAATCCAAAAAACTTTTTTTATTTTTTTTTTATTCAAAATAGGTTCGCGTTTGACCACACTCTGCCTGATGTTAAACAGTAGTGTGGTCTAAGATGGAGCACGCTTACCTAAAAGAAACCTATTTACTCTAGATTAGAAGACACCCATATTGTACCTAACAGGGAACACGGACTCCGGCGGAGAGTTCCACAACCTCGCTGTGCGAATTAAAAAATGTGGAATCAAAACGCTTTGTGCGTACATGGGGAACATCCACCATGTACGGATGACGTTTTGGTCGCATTTGTCTGGCCTTCCGGTAAAAGAAAGGTGCTTGGGGAACCAAATTGTGCAGAAACAAACTTTAGTAAAAAACCTTCATACTCTTTGTTTTTTTTATACGAAATAGATTCGCATTTGACCACGTCCTGCCTGATGTTAAGTAGGGTGCAGTCTAAGATGAAGCACGCTTACCTAGAAAAAAACCTGTTTACTCTAGATTTGAAGACACCTAATTGATCCATTTAGTTACATATTCAAAGTAGAAAATTGTATATGCACGAACTCTTTGCCGACAAAATTTTACAAAGATTCGATTAACGTTTCGCAAGCTATCGGGCAATACTAACATATGCACATATATGTATGTATGCAAATATACATACCACACACAAAAAAATATCTTTCATTTTCATGTTTGTTTGTGTGATTCACGGGCACAACAAGCGTAACCTTATAGGAAGGCACAATAGTCCTACAATGAATGTTTTATGTGATAAAAGAATCTGTTTTATGTGTGATATTGATCGACTTTTGATACCATGTCACTTGATTCTAATTCAGCCACGTAACAAGTTAGCACATACGTATTATATGTCGAGCTTTGCTTTATTGAAGTTTGAATGCATTTTTTCTACTGAAGAAAGCGCTTTACCTAGAAAAAATTGAAAATGGACGATAGACGAGTTTCAGAGTAATCATATGTGTAGTGGACTTTCCAGTTTTTCAGAGAAATCCCAGTCAAGATGGTAGATAAAAAGCCAACGCACGTAGACAATACTGTAACAAAACAGATAAATGAGTACATGACTAAGCAAAACTACTTGAATAGTAGCAGAAAGTTTTACTTAATTGCGACACCAAAATTCGCATTCATGACGAGAATAAAATGTATGATGCCAAACGCTTTGTACAAATAAACTTAATATATTTTGAGCGAGATATGAAAAAAAACCAGTCATTATTATACGCTTGCTACTAGAATTAAGAATTTTATTTAGGCATGCTTTTGCATCATGGTTCATGTACATCAATAATCGTGGTAATGACGTAATATTTTATAGGCGAAAGTATGTGAGTGTGTTTGTATGTTTGTTACTTCTTCACGCTCATACGGCTGGACCAATTTTGATGAAATTCAGTATGGAGGTACCTGACACCCTGGATTAACACATGGGCTATTTTATCTTTATCCCGTAAAACTGTAGTGGGTAACACCGCGAGGCGCAGCTAATCTTTTATGAATTTGTGATTCAAACTTACTAGCACTGATCGCTTGCCTGAACACTACTTTGATAATGGGTTTTTTAATTTAATTCATTAGCTGGTAACATGAGTTCAGTTTTACTCATTTGCGTGTACACTTCCCTTTATATAGCTGCGATAGGAAGGGGTTCCGGTATTGCGTGATTCTTCTACTTTTAATGCTAATAGATTCCCATAACTCACTCTTCAAATAAATGAATCTCGACATAAATCACAGGAAACGAAAATCTGATTCAAATTTTGTCATTATTAATTATTTATTAACCTTAGTAGGTATGTACAGTGTAACCTTAATATAATGAACCTCAATATAACGATTGCTCGATTTACTTACTAAATCGAATAGTGGTCATACAGGGGCGTAGCTACCGCTATATCAATGATACGGGGCCCCCGGGCTACAGAGGCCCCTAAAGTGTGTTAGCAAAAATTAGTAAAACAATGTCACTTAATCTCGTGTTTCCCGGGGGGAAAAAACATAAAAAACTGTCATACGATAATCAATAAATATGTATTTTAATTTAATGCAAGCATTTTTTTTTTGTGAGATTCTTCATTTGGGCCCCCCAGCTAATTTTGATACAGGGCCCCTCCAAGGCACGCTACACCACTGTGGTCATGACACTCATGACCACACATCATCATGACTCCTGATGGTTACTTAGTATGATCAGCATTATGCTGAGGTGAGCCCCCTTATTTTGTAACTGTCTGTCTCGGTTTGGTTTTGTGTTACAAAATAAAATTAATTTCTTTCTTTCTATTTAACAAATTCTTCGAAAAAAAAAACTGCCCGTAAGAGTTAATGCAAAATATACCTTTACATTACGAATACTTCTTGTCAAAAACGTCATTGTAATGAATTTTCTAATCGGCTGAAGATAAACAGAAAGTATAATTTACTTTTTTTTTTATAGGCTAGGGGTTTTACCACAGCTCACCTGATGTTAAGTGAAGGTGTGATCGAAGATGGTAAACTACACCTAGCCTGGAATGGAACTGGCTCTTAAGTGAGGCTGCCGGAACACACCGTTAGGTGCTTGGCGGCAGATTTTCAACTTGAGGATGGTAGCTAGCCAGCCGAGTACTAGGAAGCACCCATTATCAAAGTAGTGTTCAGGTATTAATTTAAACGTCATTTAGGATAACGGTGATGGCGTCTGGTAAATCCTAAACTTTATTGAATTACACAAGGTAATTGCAGTTGTCTCATTGTTACATAAGTAATAAATTCGTTCACTTATTTATTACTCCTATCTTTTAATTTCTCTCTTGCTTTCCACAAACACACAACAACTAATTATACACTTATTATCATTAATTAAACATTTATATCGCATTACGTGTATATATGATATACATTATACATAGTTATATATACAACGTCACGATGCGTTGCATCGCTAATAAGTCTGTTTGATCATTAACTTTGCTTAGTTTGGGGTCAGATGGCGCTGTGTGTAATGTCATATAATATTTATTTAACTCTCCTATTGGTAAACGTCCTGACGCTGTACGCAGTTTTAGAACTTTATTAGTTTTTTTTTCTATAAATTGGTATGAAACACAGACTAGTCAAGAAGAGGAGTTTTGGCGGGAACGCGGAAAGAGTCGTGTCGCCCTATTGTATTTTTTCCAAAACTAGTGTTTATTTATAATAGTGAGTGGGGTTCTATTCATAAAGTACCGAATTACAAGCGCAAGTGTGGGAAAGTGATATAATGTGATGAAAAATGGCTTTTGCTGTTGCTTCCAAAACTCCATCGAAGCTTATAGTAAAGTCGCCACTACTTTACTAAATGGTTTTGACTGACACGGAGACCTTACAAACAACATAATGTCTGCTTGTTCTCCTTAGCAGGCACTCCATTACAAACATGACGTGACAGACGTTAATTACTTTGCATCGCTACCAAACTGATTAAATAATACTGCACAGAAAAAATTAAGATAAATTGTAGCACTTACAAATATGTTTTTATAAAAGTTGTTACCATTGCAGCTGTATCCAGAATTTTGAGTAACAAATCAAAGTCCAGGTCATTGCTTTGACGTAAATTACTTTATCATGTCAGATGGTTAGTCTCAATAGCCATGTCATTTCGGTAGCTGCAGTGGCCTTCGAATCGAAGCACAGTAATGTTTACACATTACACCTTGGTGCCAAAATATCAGATACTAGGGTGGTACTTGCCTGCTAAGAAGATCTATCAACTAGTAAATTAGTAAAGTGACGAGCGCCAAATGGACTTGCTACTCAAAGTTCTGTGTATCGCAGAAATGGTTATGAACAGGCGTTATCTCTTACCATGAGGAGACAGTCTCGTTCGTCTCATTACTTTTCCATTAAAAAAAAAACAAAACAATTTGACGAAATAGGTTGGTCATATCTTATCGTGGGTTTCATTGGGAGTCTGGCTTTTAGGTATGTGCGACTGTGCGTAGCATTATAAACGGTGAAGGAAAACATCGTAAGTTCTCGAAGATGTGTGTCGATCTGTCACCAATATTTCGGAGATTTCGTTACTTTTCTTGTCTTCTATTTACTAGGTAGTGCTACGATCATATTATCGTAGGTTTCGGTAGCCTAGTTCGGAGTCTGGCTTATGTGCCTATTGCTACTTTAATAGGCGAAGAAAAATGTCGTGAGTTCTCGAAGAAGTGTGAAGTCTCCCAACCCGCGGTCAGTGCGGTGAATTACGGTCTTACTTTTCTCAATATGAGAAGAAGACCGCGCCCAGCAGTGAAACTGTTGATAAAAACTGGACTGATCGTATGATAATAACATTATTACGATATTTTATATTTATTAACTTAATCATTAATGGGAATCACACAAAATAAAAATCATTGGTCAAAACATTCTTAAAATTTTTAAATATAACTCAGCTCAACGGAAATTAGATTATTTTATCGGCACTTTCACCAAACGACGATCATAAAATAAAATCTAGCTCTAGACTATTTAATGTTGTGGGCTTTGATTAAGACTTATTTATATACCTACTATCGAAACAGCATTCTAAACTATATATACAGGGTTATAAGAGAGTCAGAGGTTATTGGGTTCATCTATCAAGTTCAAATAAAGTCTTTATACTTATCAATTGAACAATTTTTACAATGATCACAACTCATCTATCAAGTTAAAATAGGGATTTATACTTATCAATTAAACAATTTTTACAATGGCTACAACTCACCTATCAAGTTCAAATATTATCAATTGAACAATTTTATAATGTCTACAACTCTGAAATCGTGCCTAAAAATCTGTTGGTTCAAACATTTGGTCAAGTATCAATAAACTTTTCCTATGGAACAACAATTAAAATAGTTGTGCCCATAGAAAAAGTTGTTCGTAATGATGAGTACACTGAGCTTATTCCGGCGTAGTACACCCCAAGCTTATACCAGTAAACGTAACATTTATGATGTAAGAAGAAAAGAAAAAGATAAAGTTTAGTGTCGCGGATCCCACGTAACATAAACGCTTGGAGATACGAGTATCATAGCGCGCCATCTTGAAACCTAAGAAGAGGTATACAGTATTATGCGCCCGTAAATTTACTAGATATATAATAATAGAATAGTAGGTACCGGAGTATTCTCATGGAAAATTTTACTTCATTTACTTATCGACTTAACTTAGTGAATCACGCCTTATTGCCTCATTAGACGGCTGTTATAGTATTAGAGGAATCGAGTTGTTCAACAAATTTTTATGCAATTGTATGACCTATTATCTTACATGACAACGACAAGGCGCGATGCGACTGGCGAATCTGTAGGGGATCGCGTAAAGTGAAGAAACAATGTTTCATATTTTCGCGTCATGTCGCATCGTGTCGCGTTGCCGCGTTCGTCCCCCATTTAGGACAACGGGGCACAAGACTCGCCCGATGGAAAGTCGTTACGCTTGTCGATTTAGATTTATAACGTAAACTCACACATTACCGTTGACTCAGCTATTTTTTTTTCAGCAGTTTTGGTCTTTCCCATTCATCATTAGCGTAATATGATTGAAGTATATCTTACATCTGAGTATCTATAATAATGAAATTAGGACGCGATCGTTGTCATGTATTATTAATCTAGCCATGAGCATGACCTTCAAAAAATATTTATTCTAGTCCCGATTATTTAACAACAGCCCAATTATTTCGGACCACTGATTACATACTTAGCTCGTTTGAATTCAATTTTCTTTGAATGATTGTCCCTGTACGTTCTATTTTAAGAATCGTGTTTGAAATTGATTTGATCGACACAGAATTTTCTACTAAAACAGGTCTGTGGAATTAGTGACATTTGAGTGGTTTGATCATTTTTGTGTGAATTGGTAGGTATAGAAATTTTAGATATAGTTAATTTTAGATACGAATTTAAACGGTGTTTGTTATTAGCACTTTACGTCAAAAAGTCGTCACCAAGACATCAAAGATATTTTGTTTATGGGCCATGTGTTTCACTGTAGCTAATGTAAAAGGTCAAATAAACTATTAAAAGTCTGTTAGCAAAACTTTTAAATCTATTCCCAACATTATTATTTTTATTATTTATTATTATTATTTTTATTTATTTATATCTTTCAGTCAGATGTGAACTTGTAGGTAGGTATACATATGGTACTGTGAGATCAAAATTAGTAAAGTAGGTAAAAATGCTTCTTTATACAGCGGAGTGTTATATTTTATTCCTGTTAAAAGATATTAAATCTATGCCGTGAAATTGGCCTTTTCTGTCAGTGTGTCAAAACTAGCACAATTATTTCAAAATATGTATTAAATATCGACTGACGTGCAGATCACTACAAAATCATCCAAAATAAAGTTAATTGAGGAAATCATTGCCAAAATAGGGTGAAATTAAAGTAGTAACTGTAAGATAGACTAGCAAAGATAGATATAATTATTTCATGACATTTTCCTTGACAATCCCATTTCTTTGGTAACAATGAAATAAAATCTCTATTGATAGTATAAAATAAACCTTGCTCGCTATTGCAATGGTACCCAGAACTTGAGTAACAATACAAAGTCAGGGTTAACTCCATTGGCGCTCACGAATATCTAAAATTCGATGTCATTAATCCTGTTTAGTACTGCCACTTTCTATGGTCGTGATCGACCTGGTCAAGACCAAATAAAACCTTGGGCCCTGGAACTCATTACTTTGAGACATACATGTCGATATTGAGTCTAACTCTAATTTGACCCTTTATGATTGTGTTCAAGTCTCATGTACACACTCTTTGCTGTCTTCGAGCTTACCGTGTATGTATTGTTTCAGCAACGTCACCAGAACGACTCCCAAGTGAACCACCGTCGCGCGAAGACTCTGCGCAATGGGCGGCTCGTGGAGGAGAAGTGGGCGTCTGTACAGGTGGGAGACGTCATCCGGCTGGAGAACGACCAGTTCGTCGCGGCGGACATCCTCCTCATCAGCACTTCGGAACCTAACGGCCTCTGTTACATAGAGACCGCCGAGCTCGACGGGTCAGTCACTAACTCATTGTTCTACGTCAGCGACAAGTTGCGACTGGGCTTGCCTTATCACCATATTGCGAAATATGTAACAACGTTAGCTACACTGCGGCGGCTGCTGGTGAAGGAAAACATCGTGAGGAAACCATAGACATGGTGGTAGAGTACTTTCTTGTACTCGGCAGTCTAGTTACCACCCTCAAGTTAAAAATCTGCTGCCAAGCTTCTAACGGTGTATTCTAGCAACCTTACTTGAGAGCCAGTTCCATTCCAGGCTATGTGTGCTTTACCACCTTCGACCACACCGTCACTTAACATCAGGTGAGCTGTGGTCCAACAACTAGCATGTCAATCATACAAAAAATATACATGTAAAAACAGCTAACCCTACATATTTTCACATCTCGTCGCGTTGCCGTGTTGGTCGCTCCCTCATGGGTAGCAAATAAGTAAAGTTATGGGGCATGATACTGTTGCACGTTATGTGTTACTAGTACGGTTTATTTTGTAAATCATCGTACGAGTGGTGTATAAGAAGAGATGCTATGCTGAGCAGTGGGCGATTAGAAGCTGATAAAATGATTGACGGTGTCCGGTATTTTATTTACCTGCATGTATAATACTCGCCGCGAGCGCCCATCTCTTTCGCCTGCCTGCAATAGCATAAACATCGACTAAGTATAATGTTCTTATCGAAACCTTAGTCATCCATGTTTCTCATTCCTACGGCCAAGGAATGAAACAATCTTTCAGCTCTTTTATTTCTCGTATAATCTAAATCTTATCACGATCAGAATTAATCTTTGTAAGTGTTTTGTAGGGATGATAGCTCAGTGGTTAGCGAGGTAGGTTCGCATGCCGAAGGGCGTGGGTTCAAACCCCAACAATGAGCTTGAGCTGCCGGTGAAGGAAATCATCGTGAGGAAACCATAGCATGGTGGTAGGGTACTTTCTAGTACTCGGCTGGCTAGCTACCACCCTCAAGTTGAAAATCTGCCGCCAAGC
Source organism: Biston betularia (assembly GCA_905404145.2). Taxonomy (NCBI): domain Eukaryota; kingdom Metazoa; phylum Arthropoda; class Insecta; order Lepidoptera; family Geometridae; genus Biston; species Biston betularia. The sequence continues at coordinate 8,679,494 of FR989877.1, forward strand.
ATCTAACGGTGTGTTCCGGCAGCCTCACTTGAGAGCCAGTTCCATTCCAGGCTAGGTGTGCTTTACCATCTTCGATCACACCTTCACTTAACATCAGGTCAACTGTGGTCAAACATCTAGCCTGTCAACCATAAAAAAAAAAAGTCCGTGCTTCTTTGTAGAACACATCGTCCCTTACCAACAAAAATTTTTTTGTTCAAACGCGGTTTTTTATTATTCGCATCAGAAATAACACATAAATGATTACCAGTAATGACGATATTAGTAAACAATGAGGCGATGCTTTTGACGTAACGATTTTAGACTGACGATTTTTTAGATTAGTCATCTAATGGCATCGTATCACTGGTCGCAAGAAGATATGTTGTTGCTGGTTTAACATACTTACGTCTGCATACGACAGGAATATGCATACACACACCTTTTTAATTCAAAACATGTTCGCTCTTAGACCTTTTACAGTCACGCAGTCAAATGGAAACATTGAACCTAAAAAAACTACTAAAATGCAAATAAATTCGCTTATTTTTCTATTTTATGTGGAAATCTTGCATCCTATGTAAATATATAATCTGCATGATCCCACTAGTTCAATCCTCGTAGCACGTGAGCAGAGATAAAAGTATTTCCAGTCGCGAAAACGAGACACGCATCCATGTTCTAGTATTTTCACATTTCCGCGCAGTTCTGCAACAAACTATTCTAGTGAAATATTTGTACTTGAAAACTTTAACTTTGATATTTAAAAAAAAAACCTATCAGTGTACTTACCTAGAAGCAATTCGCGATCACCGCGTAACCTTGTGGAGTTATTTCTGGCTTGATTGTGATAATGAAGTTCATTATTGGCCGTTATCACGCAATTTGCATTTTGATCATGAACTTGTATTGGAAGGTATTGATCGAGAGTAATAGAGATCATAAACCACACATGCATGCACGTTGTGCAAAATAACTGATAAGAGTTCTTAGAAGAAATTCTACGCTACATTGATTACAGCATGACTGACCTATATAACTAACACATAAAAATACACATAATACGTTCAAATGTTTGGAGAATTCTTACTTTTGTCTGTTCTTCTATTTTTATTACAGAGGTAAACTACGTACATAGACTTTTCCTGTTGTTCCGTGTTGTTTCTATTTATGACTCTAATAGTAATAATGTAGCTGAAGTAGATATAGGCAGGACCACGGTTCATAAAATAGGGACTAGGACAATTGGCTAGTGGGATCTCAACAGCCGATGGATACACGAGATCAATAAAGTTATATAGTATACACGAGATAGTGATTGGTCGAGATGAGTTGAATTGATATAAGTATATGTAGAATTGTAGATATATAAAAATATGGTCGTAGTTTTTCTGAGGTAAACAAAAACCTAGGAAAAGCTATAGATGCCTTACTAATTAGACATATCTTTATATCTTTTTTTCCTTGTTTGGTATGGAGAATTACGATGAACGTGATACGAGAAGATGGCAAAAGAGAGGAATCTACTTTAAAAATTGCAGCAGTACTAAAAAATTAGAGTAAAAAACAAAGTTCAGGTCTTCGATGCTTTTGAGCTCATTTACTTTGAGATATATTTAATTTACGGTAATTTAATATTTACTGTGATGTAATGTATATCAGTAGCTGCATTTTCCTCATGAGTGCGCACTGCGCATAAATCTTGTCTTGATAACGTTATCTGCTACTTGAATGGACATTCATGTAACACAACCTCTTCATTATATCGGGGATTTATACATATAACTGTATGTATGTATGTCAATTACATATATTATATACCTATGTGTAATTTTATATGATAAATTGATAGCTACTGATACTAGGTACCTATACTAGGCCGTATGATTCGAAAGGAATATAGAATATAGAAAAATCTTTCTATATTTTTTTATGGTTGACAGGTTCGATGTTTGATCACAGCTAACCTGATGTTAAGCGACGGTGTGGTCGAAAATGGTAAACACACTTAGCCTGAAATGAAATTGGCTCTCAAGTGAGGCTGCTAGAATACACCCTTAGATGCTTGGCAGCAGATTTTTAACTTGAGGGTGGTAACTAGACTGCCGAGTACAAGAAAGTACTCTACCACCATGTCTATGGTTTCCTTACGATGTTATCCTTCACCGGCGACTCAAGTTCATAGTTGGGGTTTGAACTCTTCGGCGTGCGAACCGACCGCGCCTACCACTCAGCTATCATCGCTACAAATTCTTAACTTGCATAAAACTAACTATTGGTAAAGCACAAACCTAAATAAACGAGGACGCGTCTGGAAGCCGCGATAAACGCTGAAAAAAAAATAAAAAAAATTGCTAAGATTTAAAACATTCACTTTTGCATTGCTAATAGATTCATACGATAGACTTGTGCAATCCGATACGGTAAATGGCGTTGCAAGCGCCACCGTTTTGCGGAAACCAGCTCCGTCCATGATATCGTGAACAGATAACATTTATTAAGAGTATTTTAGAGGGTACGCGTGTCCAGCGAAATTTGAAAAATAGGTATTTGAAGAAACTATTGCCATTGCGCTGCGCCCGAACAGATAAGCTGTGTGTTTGTTTATTTTTCGATAACATTATCGAAAAATACTACTTCCTTAGTTGTATATATGTATTAGTCTGAAACCCCCTCTCCAGCTTTTCCTTTTAGAGTGCGATAGGGGCAAATAGGCAGCTCGACCGATTATACCTACTAAATTTTTGACTAAATTGAGGTTTGTTTTCTGCCCTAAAAATTAAGCCTATTCAATAATTTTTTGCACAAGTATTTTTAAGAAGAATGTTTTGTTTTATTTTTTAATTAAACAAATTTGTTTCATAGTCGTCTGATTATGTTGATCAAATAGTGTTTGTAAAAGGGCCATTTATTACGAATTTTGAAGAGATACATTTTATTGTGTAATTAGTCAGTTGAAAAAAAGGAAACGATAGGGACGTAACTTTAACAGACCTTGATTTTAGGACAAAAAAAATATTGCTCTGTAAGCATTATCCAGGGAGAAAATAGGGGAATACATTTGTATGGAAAAATAAATATCTCAGGACATTATACATAGCGCCATCTGAACCCAAACTAAGCAAAGCTTGTATTATGGAAGTCAGATAACTGATAGAATACTTAAATACTTTTTTTTGTAAACACATACTTATAATAAATACAGAACACCCAGACACAGAACAAACATTTGTTTGTACCACAAAGTTTGTCCTTGGTGGGAATCAAACCTACGCCCTTCAGCTCTTGAAGCAGACATTCTACCAATAGAGCTGTCAACGCTACTAGCGTTCCCTCTTAATGATATTTTTTGATATCCACAGGGAGACAAACTTAAAATGTCGTCAGTGTCTTCTGGAGACGGCTGCCATGAGCCAGGACGACGCACAACTAGGGAACTTCGATGGAGAAATTGTCTGCGAGACGCCCAACAATCTACTTAATAAGTTTGAAGGTAAGTTGAAACCAACGATATCGAGAGAGCTAACGTTTGGCTCCATGAGGATGTGGAGTAAGAAGACTAAAAAGGACAAATCTTTTTGAGTTAGTGTATTTAGTTAGTAATGTCAGTGCAGTGAGTACTACATATTATAGAACACATGAACAAAGTGTCTTCCCCTTAATAGAGACAGAAAGAAAAATGTAAATTTCATTTTTTACCTCGTTTCTTCCAAACGGCCGAATGGATTATAAAAGGACGATAATAAAAGTATCTTTAGATTAGTCTCAATAACCCAAGTGTTTTTAGGTAGCTGTTTGAAAAAAAAAAAAAAATTTTTGGCGCGTAATAGTAATCCTACTAATATTATATAAAAGTTTGTTAGTATGGATGTTTGTTACTCTTTCACGCAAAAACTACTGAACGGAGTTGGATGAAATTTGGTATAGAGGTTGAGACTCTGGATTAACACATACGCTTCTTTTTATACGGGAAACATGCAGCGGGTAACACCGCGGGGCGCAGCTAGTACGTTAATAAAAAAAGTGACTTGGTAAAAAAAGGTGACTTGGTGACTCCCGCTCCGGTTCGTTCCTGGTGCAGAGGTTGGCCATTGCCATTCACCGCGGGAATGCGGCGAGTGTGATGGGCACCTTTGCGCCGGGTACGGTCAGGGGCGGGTTGTTTTAGTTTGATAAGATATTCGATTGATTATAAAAAAAGACTACTACCAAAATCTCAGCTACTTAGTACGGTATTTTACATATGACTCTTTATATTTATATATCGACATTTTGAACTAAACCTTATTAGAATAATTACTAAAGTAGGTATAAAATGCGAAAAAAATTAACCTATGAACCTATAACATATTTGAAGCTGTCAATGTCAAACTATGAGTGAGCTCAAGTAATATGTAGAGGGTTTTGGTGGGAACGCGGGAAGAGTCGTGTCGCTCCGTTGTATTTTTTTCCAAAACGAGTGTTTTATCGAGTGTTTATGCATAAAAATGGTGGTGTTTTATTCATAAAGTGCTGAATTACAAGCGTGAGTGTGGGAAAATGATATAATGTGGTGAACATGTTTCACCACATTATATCATTTTCCCACACTTTTCGTGTTGCTTCCAAAACTCCATCGAAGCTTTATAGTAAAGTCGCCACTACTTTACTAAAACATGACTGGACTTGACTGACACAGACTGGACTTTGACTATAACTAGCTACGAGGTCACTTTTAACTTTTGAAACTTGAAAATATATAAATACTTGACACTGGCAAATGCCAAAACGCGACGCCAAAACTAAAGAAAAAAAAAGTAATATGTATTTCAAACACATTTTTTTTTCAAACAAAAAAAACTGAACAACGTTTTTGATGTCTAACCGATATGTGAATACGCATGAAAAGTGTTGCTTTACTTCTACTTGACCGTGACGACATCCGCACTAACAGACGAATTTCGCAGCCAGTTTCGCAAACACGTCGGTTACATTACGTACTGGTATGTATTTTAAACATATACATTATTAGAAGCAATTTATTTTAAATATCTCGAACCCACTATTATTGAGACCATGTTTGTAGAGAATAAAATTTCGTATCTTATGTTCCTGTAAACTTTTTTTGTAAAACCAAAATAAAACGTCTATTTTGACTGGCCTGTTAACTGGTTATTAATGTTACGTAGCAAAAGTAAAAAAACAAAGAAAAAAAAATTTAATGTTGTATACATAGCAAGTCCGAATCCGGCGCACAACTAAGCGATAACAATATACCTACTCTATGTAGATCATTATGGTATCCGAACTATGTCAATGATAGTTAGTTGTAAGCGATTATAAAGGCTTATTTACACTAGTCACGCGATCACAATAATACTTTATAATGGAATATCAAATGTTATAATAATATGACTGGTTTCCCCATTCAAGCGTAGATAGCGCCTGTGACTGAAAAAAATGCGATGATAGCTCAGTGGTTAGCGCGGTAGGTTCGCATGCCGAAGGGCGTGGGTTCAAACCCCAACAATGAGCTTGAGCTGCCGGTGAAGGAAAACATCGTGAGGAAACCATAGCATGGTGGTAGGGTACTTTCTAGTACTCGGCTGGCTAGCTACCACCTTCAAGTTGAAAATCTGCCGCCAAGCATCTAACGGTGTGTTCCGGCAGCCTCACTTGAGAACCAGTTCCATTCCAGGCTAGGTGTGCTTTACCATCTTCGACCACACCTTCACTAAACATCAGGTGAGCTGTAGCCTGTCAACCATTAAAAAAAATAATTGGAAGCTATAGTACGGGGACTGAATAGAACAATTGATCATCATTATTTATCATTTTATTAGAGTAAGGGGGCGATGATTCATTGAAATAAAGTAAAATATGATTTACTAATGACCTATTGACATCAAACAGTGAAAATTACTTTTAATTTGAAAACTGTCAAGTGGTGAGTAATTACCGCCGTTATACCGCTAGAATATTCATCTACAAGATATATCTGTCGGTGGTGATAATGATAAGTAATCAATTATCACTTATGTGAATAAAATATCTGAGTACTTGTTTGGTTACTTAACTTTTATATACCTACTAGTTGCGCTCCGCGGTGTTACTCGTTTCATGTTTTCGGGATAATATGTAGCCTATGTGTTAATCCAGGGTCTCAGCTACCTCCATACCAAATTTCATCCAGATCCGTTCAGTAGTTTTTGCGTGAGAGAGTAACAAACATCTATCCATCCAAACTTTCACATTTATAATATTAGTGGGATACATTTCGGCTGTGTCTCGCATTTTCTCTTTCGTTTTCTGGGATCTTTTTTTACTGTAAATGTAATAAGACAAACGTTACGCTCTCCTGATGGTAAGAGATAGCGCCTGTCCATGACCATTGCAGCGATACATACTTTGAGACTAGATGGTTAGTCTCAACAGCCCTGTAATGTCGCTAGCTGCACTGCTAGTACCCTTCAAACCGGAACACTGTAATGTTTGCACACTACTGCTTAGCGGTAGAATATCTAAAAGTATATTTTTTTTAATTTCCTGTGTTAATTAATTATTTTATCATTCATGAAGTTATCTGCCTGTCAAACTTCATAGAGATCTGTAAAGCTGTTGCAGCGGGAAAAAGTAACATATGAAAAGAAAATGACATGACTATATTCTTCTGCTGAGCGATTATTCGTACTAGCTGCTGTTAACTCTTCTGCTATGTTACTACCGCTTGACACTATCGCTCAGTTCCACAAGTAACTATAAGAGATTAATTATTCTCCATGGTTTGAACAACCGGTATAGGTTACGGCGTTACAAACTTTTTTAAAGGCAGTTTCAACGTATACATGTTATCTCTATCCTGTTATGCCTTTGTTTGTTAATGCAGTGACATAGTCCGACGTAACTCTTTGTCTCGACGTACTTGTATTATGCAAAAGCATTGTCAGCCAAGATTTGGCATTAACTCATTACAAATATGTTAATATTTCTCAGCTCACATAACAAAGCATATTTAAGCGATTGATGAATCAGTTATATTAGTTTTAATATTTCATTTTATAATGAATTTTAAGAAGCGGAAATATTATAGGTATATAATAATTACAATAATAATTACATATAATTGCAATTACATTAATATAAATTACATATAATTGCAAGTATTTCAGAATAGTATTCAGTCACAGTTGAAGTCGCAAAACAAATCATGGTCAAGTCCCGTTATGGTAACTTTACTAGAAGCTTCGACGGAGTTTTGAAAGCAACACAATAATATGTATATAATTTCAAACATTCATGCGCGTAATCCATTATTTAATAAATATAATACCATATTTTTTTTTTATTAAATATAAGCTGATATGAAGGTGAAGGAAAACATCGCGAGGAAACCATAACGTGGTGGTAGGTAGGGTACTTTCTGGTACTCAACTGGCAAGCTACCACCCTCAAGTTGAAAATCTGTCGCCAAGCATCTAACGGTGTGTTCTGGCAGCCTCACTCGAGAGCCAGTTCTATTCCAGGCTAAGTGTATTTACTATCTTCGATCACCGTCACTTAACTGTGGTCACTATCAGGTCAAACACTTAGCCTACCAACCATAAAAAAAACATCCGGTGGCCTAAAACAAAACCAATTAGTGTCAAAACCACGTTAGTTTCCATAGTAAGTAAATATAAATAGTTGAAACAACAGAAGTTTTGGAAAATAGTACAATTCGACGCGGTGGCGACACCAAAACTCTCATCATACTAAAGCTATTATTCGCTATGACCACATGAGCACGTAACACGCCGCGTGTAAGTACGTAACGCGGAACGCTCTATGCCAATGGCAAATTAAAAAATACGTCAAAGGTTGTTAGTAGCTCGTTTTGAACTATCAAAATCCCAGTAATAATATTATAAATATGAAAGTTTGGATGGATGGATGTTTGTTACTCTTTCACGCAAAAACTACTGAATGGATTTGGATGAAATTTGGTATGGAGGTAGCTGAGACTCTGGATTAATACATAGGCTACTTTTATCCCGAAAACATGTAGCGGGCAACACCGCTGCTAGTAAACTATAATAGCGTATACTACCTAATAGTCCGGGTGGCAGCGTTGCATTTTAGGTAGTGATTTTACGCCGTTCCATTGCTATCTTGTTCGATAGATCTCGAATAACTGATAAGTAAACCGAGCGTCAGCTGGCGCACCCGCGGTGGGTGTAGGTATGAGAGGTCATGAAAGTTGTAAAAAAATAATAATTAAGTAATAGTACGCCGACTGAAACCTATTTTCATGAATAGTGTCAACTATTATAACTCAGTATGATGTCAACTATTCATGAAAATAGGTTTCAGCCGGCGTACTATTACTTAATTTTTTATTATTTTTTATAACTTCCACGACCTCCCACTCTCAAATCCACCGCTACTTGGGCAGCTGACGTTCGGTTTACTTATTAGCCGTATAAGATCTACTATCGGTATCAATATCAGCCGGCTTACTATGACTTTTGTATTTGCAACGCTACCACCCGGACTATAACGGTATAAACGTAATACGCGTTTACGAGAAGAAATCTCGTGTGAGTTCATCTCACGTTTCACGTTATAATTGCTTGTTACAGGTACTTTGAGCTGGCGTAACCAGCATTTCTCGCTGGACAACGACAAGATCCTCCTCCGCGGGTGCGTGCTGCGCAACACGTCGTGGTGCTACGGCGTCGTCGTGTTCGCCGGCAAGGACACCAAACTGATGCAGAACTCGGGCAAGACCAAGTTCAAGCGCACCAGTATAGATAGGCTACTTAATTTTCTTATTATAGGGGTGAGTTCTTATCGCTCTTTTATTATCATTTTGAATTCTTAGATTACTTTAGATCAGTGTTTTTCAATCTTTTTGAATACGCGGCCCCTTTATTGTTTGAAAAATTGTCACGACCTCCCGTGGGCTATAGACAGAAATAAAATAAATATCATGGGACATTACACACAGCACCACCTGACCCCAAACTAAGCAAAGCTTGTGCTATGGAAGACAGATAATAATTGGTAGAATACTTAAATACTTTTTTTTTGTAAATACATACAGTACACCCAGACACAGAACAAACATTTGTTTATACCACAAAATGTTTGTCCTGGGTGTGAATCGAACCCACGCTCTTCGGCTCTTGGAGCAGACATACTGTCAATGAACCAACAGGGCTGTCATATATTCATTATTACAATGTAGGTACCAAAATAGAGCGTATGACAATGGGCGTAGATGGATTCTATTTGGTCTCAACATCATCACGTCAGCCGTAGGACGTCCCCTTATGGGCATAGGCCTTCTCCATTGACTTCTATAAAGACCGGTCGGAAGTGGCTTGCATCCATCGCGTTCCTGCGGTCTTTATTAGGTGATCTATCCACCTTGTGCTTGCCGATCCGTGGTTTTCACTCCAGAACTTTCCAGCCCCATCGGCCATCAGTTCTACGTGCTATGTGCCCTGTCCACTACCACTGCAACTTGTGAATTTGATGGGATTTGGTTCGTCTACGGATCTCCTCATTTCTGATTTCTATTTGGTCTAAGGTGTATTCTAAATGTGTGCCGTTTGTATTTCAGATAGTATTCTTCCTGCTGTCGATGTGTGTGTTCTGCACGGTGGCGTGTGGCGTGTGGGAGTGGCTAGTGGGGCGTTACTTCCAGGTGTATCTGCCGTGGGATACGCTCGTGCCGGCCGAGCCCACGTACGGCGCCGTCGTCATTGCGTTGCTCGTCTTCTTCTCGTACGCCATCGTCATGAACACAGTCGTGCCTATATCGCTCTACGTCTCTGTCGAGGTAAAATACTGTCATTACCAAAAAACACAAATACGTAGGACATTACACACAGCGCCATCTGACCCCAAACTAAGCAAAGCTTGTACAATGGAAGTGAAATAACTGATAGAATACGTAATTACTTTTTTGGAAATACATACTTATAGTAAACTAGCGACGCGCCCCGGCTTAGCACGGGTGCAATGTAGATAATAATGTGGTGCATATGCATGTATTATACATTTAAACCTTCCTCTTGAATCACTCTCTCTATTGATGGAAACCGCATTAAAATCCGTTGCGTAATTTAAAAGATCTAAATGAACAGATGGCGGAAAGCGACTTTGTTTTATAATAATAATGTAGAACTCACATCTATCAATGAGCCAACAGGGCCGTTTAAGAACCATACAAGTACGAGTCTGGCTTGCGCGCCAAGGGTCCGGTACAAATTAATATATGTACATAGATAAATCGTCCGTCATTGGAATACACTTGAAGATTTCTGTAACTTTTTGCCCTTGAATGTTAGTCCAGTGTAAAGAATAGTCTGACTAAAGACTAGAACTATCATGTTCTATGCTAACGTGATACTCAATATAGGTATTACACACACTATCACACAAATGTTATAAAGGAGAAAGTTTGTGTGTGTTTGTGAGTTGTAAAAATCTGTGACAACATTTGTACGCCCATTGAGGCAAAAACATGATAAAACTTTTGTAACTTAAGACCAATACTATGCAACCACTCATTTACTTGGGGGTAGATCTCCTTAGCAGGATGTCGTCTAGGTAGGTGCCACCGCAGTACCAGTTATTCTGCCGCTAAGCAGTAGTGCGTAAACATTACTGTGTTCCGGTTTGAAAGGTACGGCAGCTAGCGAAATTATAGGGATGTTGAGACTAACCATCGCAAGTCTCAAAGTAATGAGCGCCAAAGCAGTGGTGCCCTGGACTTTGTTTTGTAACTCAAAGTTGTGTGTATCGCTGCAATGGTCATGGACAGGCGTTATCTCTGACCATCAGGAGAGCGTCTCGTTCGTCTCATTACTATTTTACATATCTTACCTATATCTTCTATAAATATATATATAAAACATGTTTATGCAAATTTATCAAACAGCTGGACCAATTTTGATGAAATTTGGTATGGAGGTAGCTGACACACTCGATTAACACATATGCTACTTTTTATCCCGAAAAAATGTAGCGGGTAACACTGCGGGGCGCAGCTAGTACTCTATATAGGTCTTCATTTACTTAGTCTTGATAGATAAACGGACAACTGAATTTTAAACACGCGTAACTGTATAAGTTGTATCTTTAGTTTTTTGTCGATGACAGTGAAACCGACCTTGATTTTATTGATTCGAACTTGATCCAATGCACAATTTTTTGTCGACAGGTAATAAGATTTGCGCAGAGTTTCCTTATAAACTGGGACGAACAAATGTATTATGAAAAGACTGGTACTGCTGCTAAAGCGCGAACTACTACCCTAAATGAGGAACTCGGTAAGTAGGAACTGTTATCGGACTTGTATTTGTCCTTAAACACTTTATGGTATTTAAATAAATAATATCGTAGGACGTTACACACAGCGCCATCTGACCCCAAACTAAGCAGAGCTTGTGTGATGGAAATCAGACAACTGATAGAATATTTAAATACATACTTACAATACATACAAAACACCCAGACACAGAACAAACATCTGCTTATACCACAAAATGTTTGTCCTGGGTGGGAATTGAGCCCACGCCCTACAGCTCTACAAAGCACAATTTATAAGGAAAACAATCAATTGGAATATTCAATTTGGAAGGAAAACTAGTAGGAATTTAAAAAAATTATGTCGTTGATTTTGTGCTACTGACATTTAGGTACTAATAAACAGGTTCCTTGATTGTTGCGCGTTTAAAAATGTATACGATAACTATTAAAACCTCGTAAAAATATTTTACTATAAAGTGCAGTAGATGAGCGAAACCAAAAACCTGTTCAACAACAAGGTAAGACATTACACAGCGCCATCTGACCTCAAACTAAGCAAAGCTTGTACTATAGAAGTCAAATCCCACAAATATTATAAATGTGAAAGTTTGAATAGATGGATGTTTGTTGCCCTTTCACGCAAAAACTACTGAACGGATTTGGATGAAATTTGGTATGGAGGTAGCTGAAACCCTGGATTAGCACAGGCTACTTTTTATCCCGAAAACATGTAGCGGGAACACCGCAGGACCCAGCTAGTCTTTTATACTACATAAATTAAATACCTGATAGATTAGTTATTTACTTTTTTTGTAAACATTGTATGGTCATCTTTCTTAGGCCGCATTACCACTTATTATTGTTACCGCTTATATGTTAATTACATAGCGAAACAAACATTTATGTTCATCATATAAATGTTTGTCATGGAATTGAACCCACGCCCTACAGATCTTGAAGTAGATACACTATTGTGGTCAATACTTATTCTATTGTTGTTTCAGGGCAAATACAATACATATTCTCCGATAAAACCGGCACACTCACACAGAACATCATGACGTTTAACAAATGCTCCATCGCCGGTGTATCCTATGGCGACCTCGTGGACGAATCTACGGGAGAGACCATAGAGTTAACAGAGGTAAGATAGACGCTACTGCATCGGAGTCATTCTAGAACTTGCGACACTACTTCAGTCGCTAGTCACTCTCTTGTATATTAGCATAAGAGCGACGGGGATAGAAGCATTGCCGCATGCTCTAGAATATGGGATCAGGAAAACAAATTTGAATTTAAAAGTTCTTTTCGAGCACTGCAATAGACCTACTTTTAAAGTCACATTATGCATGTAGGTTGCATAGTATTTTCGATTCGCGAAGCCAATTCAACATGTCTCCAAATAGCACGTTTTGTATCTCCACAATTCATTTTTTTTGCATGGAGTTTGATTTTGTTTTATCATGACATTTTGAAATTTATCACTTATTTGATTTAAATACATGTTTGTGTTTGTTCGCCCATGCTTTTTGGGGTTCCGGATTGTTTCTATTATTGCTATTATTCCGTGTTTGTTTTACTGTTTTTACTAGAGTTTTGTCTTATTTTACGCTCAGACACGACGGAGATAAATACACAATACACGCAAATCACTACAATACAAATTCTTATTTGCATGTACACACAGCATATGCAAGCAATAATAGCATTCTTTATTTCTATATACAGAGGTAGTGTCACGGAATTCTAAGAGTAACTATTAGGAATGTGCGAATAGTTGAATACGCCTAGCGATTACTTTTCTCGCAGTCTAGCCTTTATCTGTATCTAGTATTTATTTAGATAATAAGATTAATGCAAAACTGAGCGTGGCATGTAGGTAAGACTTATAATCACATAGAAATATCCAATAAGTTGTAGCCTTTACATTCTGGGAAAGTACCACACCTTCACCACATAATTGATAGCAATGAAAATGTCGATTTGCATGGTAGTAGGGTATTTTTTAAGTACTCGGCTGGCTAGCTACCAATCAAGTTAAAAATCTACCGCCAAGCACCTAACAGTATGGTTCGGCAGCTTTACTTGAAAGCCAGTTATATTCCAGGCTAGGTGTGCTTACCATCTTCGACCACACCGTCACTTAACATTAGGTGAACTGTGATAAACACCTAGATTGTAAAATATATAAAAAAATACACGAAAATGTTTCGATTGAAACTACAGGGCATATAAGTCAATGGTTCCAGGTGAGGGAAGAAAGCATTAATGCATTTTTCCATAGTTTCTATGTTAGAGGTTCTGTTATGGGCAAGTTTGACGTACTTATTTACCAATAAGCGACCTTGTTTCGTTACTCGTATGTATTTAAAAAAGTTTGTTAGTCAAATAAAATGCCCTGCTTTATGTAAAGCTAATTAATAACATGTCCGAAAGCTATCTCGACGTTTCTGTCTAATAAGATTATCAGGTTAGAATAAGATGACTAGTATTGATTAGAGCTTCCGAACGTCTCCAATTAATGTAACTAGTCGATAAGGGCGTTGGAAGATGAAAGCTAGTTGTGTGTGTGACGTGTGTGGTACAGCGTCAACGCAGCAGCGCGGGTGGCAGCAGCAGCGGCACGAGCGCGGGGCAGGCGGGCGCGGCGCGTGCTCGCCTCCTTGACCAGGAGCACGAAGCAGGCCGCAGCACGCCCGGAGGGCGTCGCCCCACGCACACCAAGCGTGTACGCCGATATATTACTTAGTACTTACCGATACAGCTGCTAGCACCGCGCACGCGGACAATCAGAATTACAACGCTCTTAACGCGTCAATTCAATTGTTTTATGAATTATAAAGATAAATAGAATTAAACCATTCAATTCAAGTGGGTTTGTTCAAAAGACTTTTTTACATCTTCGCCATTAATAGAGTTGAATATTTCAAACATTAAAAAGACGGGTAGATTTGAAATAGTTTCATTCAATTGGCGACACGTGTAGTATATGGTAAAAAACAGTACAGTGTAATAACAGAAATACGGACAGTACTAGCGAGTATAAAGTGCGCAGAAGAGTAGAAAATATATATTTATCTCTTCTTCGTCATTAGTCAGCACGACATTTAGACGTGGTCTGTGCAAACCAAAGACGTCATGGATAGCGTTTCACAAGAGCTAGCATATCAATTTGCAAGATTTATTTACAGAGTAAACGAATGAGAAAATACGTAAGAGTGTAATGTATGGAGAATGGGACTGCGCCCCTGGCGGGTGTAAGTGGCAATTACAATCAGACATTTGACTATCGTTTACGTACTAAGTAATTCTCACAAACGAATATGTTACACCTACAGATTAAACGTATGTATACAGGCTGCCAAATCCGTACATCTATTAATACTTTAAGAATTACGACGATGTCTGCTATTGTATTCGTGGCCAGAAACGGGAGGATTTAGTAATTTAATTTGTTTATATAGATCCTGTTATAATCAAGACAATGTACAATTCGCATTCCTTTTAAATAAATAAAATGTAAGAAAGTAACGTTCATTCAAAGTTGAACACGTACTGAAATTTTTCTGCGTGCGTAAGTGTAAATCCTATTATTATAACGACTTGAATAGTTCGTGATATTTCCAATAACAATATAGCAAGAGTTGTCTAATTCTGGTTTGCCGCTAAATAGTTCGGTACCTATTCGTTTTCTGTAGGTCTATGGGTTCGCTACTCTTATTTGCACATGTGCCATTTCACATAGTATACCCACAATAATAAGTAGCTCATTGTAATGAGTGGATGAACAAAGTGCAAATAAGTGTAGAAAACAATTAAATAATCAAATAATGCTTTTTGCAAAGCCAAGTCTTAATTTTCAATAGAATTATAACAAGATAATATTATCTTGTTATAGGATTTTATAAAACTCTATCCTTCCTTCGCTATCTCTATGGAATGGTTTTCTATTTACACAGTTTAGATAACAAGATTATAATATAATATTTTATCGAATCTCAATTTGATCTAAAAATGTACTTGTATACATTATACATCTTTCACTCTCCAAGAAGTATTCATATAATGGAAATCTGTATAACAACAAAGCACTTGTTAGGAACTACTATTTCTTCTTTCAGGGAATGTGTAATTGTGTATGTTTATTTGTATTTTATTTATATTGTATGTTGTATATTTGTGTATAATGTTGAATGTTCGCATGACGCTTCGCATCGTGTCTTATTTTTGTAAGCTTGGTTAACTTTTAAGTTTTGTAGATGTTGTGTTATCGACAAATCTGCGTTGAAGAAATTGATCAAAAATTAAAAAAAATCCCTTTATCTAAGAAGAATTATTGCACGTTTAAATAGTGTAACGCAAATCACGTAATTTTTGTGTCGGTGGTATGCTATATCGTCGAATGCTCTCTTTTAAGTAATAATAGTTTTTTTTTTAGTATTCATTCATTGTAAGGGTAAATTAAAAAAAAAAATTAGCGTGACTCAACACGGTTTCATTTACTCTTCATATTTCACACAACATATACATGGTAATTTTAATGATTTTTATCAAAATTGTCTATTCACACTAGAAGGTTTAGAGAAATAATTGTAAAACAATTATGCCATACTAGAAAATCACCCCGTATAGACGTGCCATAATTCTGCCTGACCTTCCACCACAATACTCATTACCATTAAGCTTGCATTCAACGTAGATTTGCCTACCAAATTTACCCCACTGCCAATATTTTAATGCAAGTGTTATCTCTACAGAGCTCTGAGCCGCTGGATTTTTCCTTCAATCCTGAATACGAACCAGAGTTCAAGTTCTTTGATTACACGCTACTGGAAGCAGTGAAACGTGGCGACAGGAATGTGCACGACTTTTTTCGTCTACTAGC
The DNA here is from genome assembly GCA_905404145.2 of Biston betularia. Taxonomy (NCBI): domain Eukaryota; kingdom Metazoa; phylum Arthropoda; class Insecta; order Lepidoptera; family Geometridae; genus Biston; species Biston betularia. Next base: position 8,695,635 of record FR989877.1, read on the forward strand.
TCTGTGCCATACAGTTATGCCGGATCAAAAAAATGGCCGGTTAGAGTATCAGGTGAGATGTTCCTTTTTATTTTAGTTGTGTCCTAAGAGATCACGGTGAGGTTACATTACCTATACTACCTATTGCAAACACAATCCTCGATATAGGATTAAAGGGTACTGCAGCTAGCGAAATTACTGGGCTGTTAAGACTAACCATCGAAAGTCTCAAAGTAATGAGCGCCAAAGCAGTGATGCCCTGGACTTTGTTTTGTTACTCAAAGTTCTGTGTATCGCTGTAATGGTCATGGATAGGTGTTATCTCTTACCATCAGGAGAGCGTCTCGTTCGTCTCTATACTTCTTACATAAAAAAAAAAAAAGAAAAGATCTTGGGAATTCAACTTTTCGGACCTGTCCCTAGCCCCATCCCTACCTGTGATACGGTAGATAGTAAAAAATGTCTTTCCCCACGCGGAATCATGACAATTTTACGGATATATATATGTTCCTTCTAGGCAAGTGCTCCTTCGCTTAAAATGAGGCGAAATGACAGTCAAACATAAGCCTTACACTCAATTTATAAAAATTTAGATACGCCTGCAAAAAAAACCTCGACGATAGATATATGAATAATGTCTTTGTTAGGCACAAGTTTATAATATCAATCGGCAGAAATGGAATTTTAAGTGCAATCACGTAATTAGATACAATCCTTTTTCCTCTTTTTTATTATTTTTTCCACTCATACTCTTACAAAGACTCCTCAATCCTACAAGTTAGTACCTACTCCAAAAGAAAAAAACATTGCGTGTTCCCCTCTTTATTCTGCGCCACTCCGCTAAGCCAGACCCTAAAATGTACACATTTCTGTCGACCCTAAATATTCTTTACAAGGGTATGAAATTATTTATTCTTTATTGTTTGTTTTAGGCACAATCGCCAGACGAATCGGCGCTGGTGTCAGCGGCCAGAAATTTTGGTTTTGTATTTAGAGAACGATCGCCTAATAGTATTACAATAGAAGTAATGGGTAAAACAGAAGTAAGTACCCTAAATACATTTATCTTCTCTAAATTTCTTGCTTCATCATATTTGATCTAAATTTGGACAAATGCCCGTAATGATTTTTGGACACATTTTCGAAATATATTTTTAACGTTATTCTTCTTTTTTTTCAGGTGTATGAATTGTTATGTATATTAGATTTTAATAATGTTAGGAAAAGAATGTCCGTGATATTGAGGAAGGATGGAGAAATTAGGTTATATACTAAAGGTGCTGATAATGTAATATATGACAGATTAAAACCAGGAAACCAAGCGGAGGTCAGATCCAAGACGCAGGAACATTTAAATGTGAGTACTACTTCTAGTGTTGTTATCATTGTTTATCTAGAGCTATGGATACGATTCTTTTTAGTCAATTCATAGATCCTTTTATTCGTGAAAAAATGACACAGTACAAATATACATCATCCCATACTATCAGCCTAAGCAAAAGTTCGAATTATTGTATTATGTTTATACTACAATAAATCGAACTTTTGTTTAGGCTATTTCCTAATGTCATGTGAGGGATTTAGATGTCGCCATGTACGTGTTTCGGGCTTTACGTTTGCCATTTCGTCGCAGTGAAGCGTCAGCTCAATAGCTGGCGCTTCTTTTTTAATAAATGTTAATTTCTTCCTGGTTAGACCCCGTGGTTTCCAGATCATGAGAGTAAATGTGAGAGGGCTCTGTGGAGATACTCTGAAATTTAGGTAATGCAGTACAACATTACCTAAATTTCAAAGTATCTCCGTTTGGCCAGATTGCACCTGCAGCAGCTTTCTTGTGTCCAGTCTAATGATTTCCATGTGGGTCACGAGAGAGCGTCGTCTACTGGAAGTTGTTCTTTACGTTCTGGAACGTCAGGAAATGGGGCCTGTGTTGTCATTGTCGGTTATACATTAGGGTGGAGTGATAATGTATGAAAAAAAAAAAAGATTTTTTTTTTTATTGGAATAGCAATACAAAGTTGCCTTTTAATGAGTAAATTCAGCATACAAAAGATTGTTTACTTGTCTTGATGTTATGAGGTGCCCCAACCCAATTGAAAATAAGAAAAATACTAAATTTTTAAAAACATTGATCTAATTTTGAATGATAGTATTTTTGTAGATTTCCTGTCCCTCATAAAACAAACTACATTGTGATACGTTAAATAAAAGCCTGGTTAGTAGTACTAATGTTTTTAATCAAGAAAAATTAAAAAAATATATATTATCAAGGAATGAAAAAAATCAGAAATAAGTAGATTATTTGGTATTAAATTGTTTTTTTGTTTCAAATTTAGGCATTTGCTGCCGTGATAATAGTCTTGCCCTTATGAAACCGTCTCGTTTTTTTTCTCCACAAACTGCACTTGAAGCTTCGGTCACTAATTTGATACAGCGCTCTACAGCTTGGGTATGGCACGGAAAATCTTTAATATTCCGACATGTAGTCAAACCGTTTTTGACAATCTCTTTCAAGGCTTCATCAGATAAATTGGAAGTCAAAGGTGGCTCAGTTATCTTACAGTCTTGCCACGTAATTAAGTCGGTATAATCTTTAGCATCGAAATTTAAAGCAGGCACTTTAAATGCTCGAAGCCCTAGAGTATTCCCTGATCTTGCTTTTAAAATTCGCTGATATGCTAGTTTACGTATGATTTCTCTGTCGTCTCCAAGCATAGCAATAAGAATATTTTCTGGGTGACCAAAATATCCATTTCGTTGGATTACCTTATCAAGGATTTTCTTCAAAGGCGCATTCAAATATCGAGTTAGGGTAATTGTTTGCCACAGGTGCTTAGCTCCGTCTGTACATGAAGGAAAACATTTTATTGTAAACCACATTGGACCATAAACTCTCATTACGAAAGTGGCTAATATCACTAAATTTTCTTCGGGCTCTGTTTTAGAAGCATATAATCTTAAGATTCTATTTGCTGTAGTAAGCCATCTAGAATGGTTAAGTGGTCCAGGTGTAATATTAGCTAGATTGGGAGAAAAAATGCCAGTGCTGATAGCTGTCATCACATCGTAAAGATATTTTTGGTCGGTGCTCAAGTCATTTCTAGCGACTTCAGGTAATATGCAGGGAATGGTGGTAAATTGAACAAGTGGCATTGATTCACATTTTTGTAATTCAGATCCAATAGGGCCTGAAAAGCATTTAGGCCCTGTAGTTTTTCCATCCAAATGCAATAAAAGATGTCGCAATGGTAACTCATTCGAATGTAACTGGCAGACAAACCATTGTAATGGTTTGTTAAGTTCTTCTTCCATAAAACGAATAACACCTCCTTTGAAACCTGTATTCACGACTGTACCATCGCAACCAATAACAACTATTTCATCCAATTCCACCGATTTTGTTCTCAAATGATTTATTATGGTACTTTCAATACCTTTAGCAGTTCCCAACTCACACGTAACATGCCCGAAATAATCACTTCCTGGCTCTGATAAAATCACATAATGGCTTTCTGTTACTCTTTTTCTATAAAATTTGCCTTCCTTCTGAAAACTAACCAAAGTCTTATCTTTTCTGCCATCAAAATAAATTCCGCGTATACTTTTGTTGCGATCTGCATCGTGTAATGCTGATCTGACTTTCGTTCTTTCCCGGCGCAACTTTGAACGATCAATGACAGCACTTGGATCCTTTGATGTAATAATGCCAACATCTTTTAACACAGAAGAAGCTATAATAGCAGCTGCTCTGTCAGAGACTCCAGTACGATCGCAGGCGAGAGCTAATGATGGTAAATTTAATCTCTTTTTCTTAGGTGGCGGAGCAGCTACTTGTTTTGGCGATTGATAAGGACTAGAAGCTACGCTATTATTGCTTGAACTGGTGCTTTCGGTTGTTAAATCATCAGGCAAAGAACGAGAACAAGACGGTTGGTTAGGATCTATTACCTCTTTGTTACGCAGTAATTCTAATTCTTGTCTTTTTAATTTTTTCATATTTTTTACAGTCGCAACCAAATCTACACCGCCTATCATCATTTTTCTTGTAGTTCTTTGATCAAGTAAAAAATATACTTCTTCCTTGGGAACACGGCTGTCTTTTGAGCAATTACACTCTGAGATTACTTTGCATTTGCAACTGCAAACATCAAATAACCGTTGGGACTCAGTAACAAATTCATTTATTTTTTCTTGATATTTCTTGTTCGTTTGACGGCCTTGATAAGGTTTTAGTAAGTTTCTATATTTGTCATGGTAAGATCGAATAAGTTGTAGTACTCTTTTAAAGCTGACAGTAGGAAGCGACGCTTTTCGCCAGATATCTAAAATTTCCGTAGCCAATCTTTGGGATATATCATGAACTGTCGGCTCTTTTGTTGTTTTGTCAAGCTTTAATTCATATTTAATAAATAAGTAATTTTTCATAACAGCATTATACGTTGGTAATTGAGACACTGGTAACTTCCCCGGTAAACCAAACACAGGACAACATGTCTCTTTTCGTGTTTTGACTTGCGACATTTGACTGTAATAAAGAGAAATAATAGGTATAAATTATATCGAAAATCGTGTGTCATCGACAATCTGTGAACAGGAAATTAAAAATATTACTTACATGAGTCTTATTTTCTTGACAGCAGTGGTTAAAATCAATGTTTCTCACAAGTAGAATAACAATAATACACGCGCACTTAATGGCGTTCGATAACGATTGACAAGTGCAGTGAAATCACCTCTCCCGCCTCAACACCCCCCCCCCCCCCCCCTCACCTATCCATGCACTATTCAAGGTTAAACAGTTGCCAACGAAACGGAACACACAGAATATGATTTAGCGTTAATTTGACAATATTAGACGTTGGTATTTTTTGACAAAATTTTGCGAATTTCTCTAAAGTTCATGATGTTGGGGGCACCTCTAAATTTATCATGTGCCAAATAAAATTTTGTATGTATATTTGTGAACAATAACAGCAACTTTTTACAGGTATTCCGAAACGAATATGAAAAAAAAAAATTTTCACTCCACCCTATTATACATATATTCAGTTGTACATCACTAACTTATTGAGTTAAAACATCTAGCCTTCTGAGTATCAATTTCCTTTGCACGTGACTAACATAAACGAAATAATTTGCTTCGCCTACGCTTTGCAAGTTAAGAGTGAAATCTTCATAGTCAGAAGCGACATTGACCACTCCCTTGTGGCCTATTTTCATTGTTTTAAAACATTGACGATATTTTACTCGGAGTAATTGCTTTAGATTTTACATCGCTCGGCGTCCACCTAAATGTAATGAAAGCGCCATAAATGAAATGTGATTGTTCACTTACGAAATTACTTCGCCCTAATTGCATAAATACGTTGGATATAGTAAGGCAAATAAATTAGATACAAGCACATTAATTAGGAAAAGTGCGCTGTGTTATATTATGGATGCCTTGTAACTCATATTACTGTCTTTATTACTATCCTTGCGAAATGTGAAATGACTTGCAATCTTCAAATAAAAACGGCTGCAGACGTGCAGGGGGAAAGTTCTTGGTCTACCTTACTTGGTTTACTTGGTGGTAGAACTCCTTAGCAGGAGGTCGTCTAGGTAGGTACCACCGCAGTACCAGTTATTCGCTAAGCAGTAGTGTGTAAACATTACTGTGTTCCGGTTTGAAGGGTACTGCAGCTAGCGAAATTACTGGGCTGTTAAGACTAACCATAGAAAGTCTCAAAGTAATGAGCGTCAAAGCGGTGATGCCCTGGACTTTGTTTTGTTACTCAAAGTTCTGTGTATCGCTGTAATGGTCATGGATAGGCGTTATCTCTTACCATCAGGAGAGCGTAGCGATTTGTAACTATGTAAGTACTAATAAAAAGTACTTACATAGTCACAAAGTTACTAATGGCAGGACAGATTTTCCAGTAATAGCCAGACAATAGACCGAAGATAGTTTTTCTTTATTCTTAGAGGCTAGATGGCGCTGTGTGAAATATTTACCGATATTTAATTTTAGAGCTACAACGGTTTTGGATCAAAACTTTTACTTGATTTTTTTTGCAATAACATTGGAGTATACCAACTTATCTAAGATCGATTGGTTGATTGATTCATTGACGCGCTTTGTTCATTTAATTACTTGCTATTCACTGGCGTAATCTTGAATTTAACCACCACCGAGCGTGCTTGTGTGGGGTAGATGTCGCTGAACGCTCGCCACAACACAACACGTCATTTTCAGTGACTTACGCCGCCATTAATCGTCAGGCCGCAGCCGTTTGTGGCGGGGTATATAGGATCTGTTTTCGTTGTAGAAATTCGCGGGCGAAGGTTTGCGTACGCTAGCGCTGGCGTGGCGGCCGCTGGAGGAACGCATGTTCTCGGAGTGGAAGCGGCGGCATCAGCAGGCCGCGCTCGCGATGCATGACCGTGACGAGCAGCTCGACGCCATCTACGAGGAGATAGAGACCGATCTACTGCTCATGGGTAACTAGAAAGAAAGAAAGTTTTAATTTTATTACACACAAAACAAAAAAACGAAGAATGATAAGTCAGGGAGATTTACAAAATAGGAGCTCGTCGCAGCATAACGCTGGTCATACTGAGTGGTATGGCCAGTGCTGGTTTTCCGGTGAGCCCTTGAAGGAGTTGTTGGTAAAGCTAATCTACTTACCAACAACAACTTAAACAAAAAAAAGAAAAATAATAACAAACGTCTTCTCCTCAAATAAATAAATAATAAACGAACATACAAATACAACAAACAGACTCACGCTTTTGACCACCATCTCGTCTGACATCAAGAGAAATAATACTATATCAAGAATACTCACTTCTTACCATAAAATATATGTCCACCCCATAATAAGAGTTATGCCTAACTATCACGATGTTACTTTGTCTTTCCAGGTGTTACAGCGATAGAAGACAAATTACAAGATGGAGTCCCAGAAACTATAGCGAATCTCAGTATGGCAGGCATCAAAGTGTGGGTTTTAACAGGTGATAAACAAGGTGAGAAAATTGCATAGTTGTTCTATTTGAAATTTCCGTTATCAGTAGAGTACTTAAATATATATATATATGGCAAGTTTTTCTTAGGGGCTTACTGGCGCTGTACTGTACGAAATGAGTATCGATATTTTATTTTAAGTCTAGATCAGTTTTGGTTAAAAACTTTTTGTCAATTTTTTTTTTTAATTCGGTGTGTAATGTTCCAGAAACGGCAATAAATATCGGCTACTCATGTCAACTATTAACGGACGACATGGCGGAAGTGTTCGTGATAGACGGCTTGTCGCACGACGACGTCGACAGGCAGCTCGCCAAGTGCCGCGACTCGATACGCATCGTCAACACATTCCTGCCACACGGTAACACTTACCTTAACAACCTGAAGCTAGGCAGCTGTCGTACCTGGGACGTAAAATTATATTATCGTATCCATCAGGATTATGACTATAAAAAACATTTAGAAGTCATATAAAACGTACCAATAATATCGCTATAGCTGTATGGTTTAAAAATCATTTTTACAGTTTTTCAAAATAAATTCGAATTGAATTTCGAAATATGAGACTCTACCGAAATATCGATATCGAACTATGATATCGATTATACCATCACATACATCGAGTGTACATTGACTACATGACCACATCGTACGTAGTCATGAAATTATTGCATATGTACGATAATTATCGTACGGTTTCGAACGCTGCTTAACTCTACTAAGTAAATCGACCACGTGTAGCGGCGGGAAATAAATGGGCTCAGAAATCTGCCGACTGAGCTTACATCTGTGTAAAAAGCTGTTGCTGATTATAATGATGGCATTAATACAAATTTTCATGTCTTTGTCACATTTTTGCAGATACCAGTTTTTTTAATCTTTAGTGGTTTGTCTTTTTATTTCGTTCTATTTGTTATTGACACTTTGTGAACTATTAAGTAAACCAAATAATTAATTTTGAATGTTGAAACTTTGCTAGGTATACATATGTTTTACCGTTACTTTACTGTGTGTAATGTTTTGTTAGCAGGTTCATCAGAACCTAAAACACAGCCTGAAACGGCAAATGGCGGCGCATCTGTCTCCCGCCCGTCGCCGGGGCGAGCTGCGAATGTCAAATTAAACGCGCCCGCTGTCTCCGTGGTTACATTTAGGTGGGAACATAACACTCTAGCACACGACAGGTAGAGAGACAAAGAGCTACACTGCATACATCACCGCTCTCACATCATGCTAGTGTGCTCTGTATGTGTGCGTGTGTGTGCCACTTTATGTCCAAATGATAAATCATTTTCTCTAGAAACTTATACTATTTACCTATATAACTATTTAAATTTAATATAATATAAAAATATACTGCGAAACGGCTCCCCGTGTGATCGTTAGAACTATATAACCACAAATAGTATCACGCAGTGAAAGGTTTTATTATTATTTTTGATGCTAACGTTTTTTTATGAGTTAGCAATGTACTAACAATCTAGTAATAGTAGAAGTCTGTTGCCAATAATATTAAAAAAAAAATACTTATAGGGAAAACTATATTATTGAATCGTTTTGTAATTGCATTGGCTTTATTTGTTGTAACAGATAACAATACTTCGTCGCTAAAATACATTATGTATGTATCTATGGGTTATACGTTGAGCTTTCTATGGATTGGTATTTGGTTTATAACGCTTTTGTTTTTTATATTCCGTACATTAGACAGCCGCATGCCGAATAACCTTTGGGTCAAAATTCCATTAGGCCTCTTCGCAGGCCACTTTAATAAAGACTGACAGGAGTTAGCACAAGCAAGATTCAACCAACTAACATCAATGGACAGAATTTTCACATAACAATACTATAATTGATTACTATCGTGGTTTTTTTCAATAATAATTTGTTATAAAATTCTTACAACAAATCAAGTATTATGTACATCCAAATCTTCAGTACCTACTTTCATAACAATTCATACTGTTTACTCTCTTTTTTTTTTAAATTAATCTAACCACACGAAACCATGTCTGTCTCACTCTTTCGTCCATGAAAACACCAAAGCGCGTGCTCTTTCTCTCTTTAACTTGTATGTCCTACTTACACTTACATTAGTATAGTTACCATACCTTAAGACTTGACAATGTTACTATGTGTGTGAAAAGCACCCAAAATACTAAAAACTGCTATTGTGCGATGGTATGCTATGTACAAATTGTCCTTCGTAGCTTTGCTTGTAAGCTGTTGTTAAAATTGTAAACAAATCGTTTTTTTAAACTAAATATACATGAGTAGCAAAACAAAATTCAGAGTATCGCTGCTTTGGCGCTTGCCTGTAATCTTTCTAGCTGCCTAGTACCCTATAAACCGCAACACAGTAATGTTTTGCGCACTACTACTTGGCGGTTGAATATCTGGTACAAATACAAATACAAATATTTTATTGATAACACCAATGTTACAAGTCGCTTCAAAATTTTTAAATATGGCATTAAATGAGTTTGAAAACACTGGTTACATGTCAACACAAAAATGTCAAACCGTGTACTGCGGTAGCACCTACCTAGACGACCCTCTGCTATGGAGATCTACCTCCAAGTGAATATTGCCCCTTCTTCCTTGCGGCAGCTACTTAAAGTGGTTCGATTTCCATACAAATGTTTTTTTTCCATTTATGGACAAATGGAGCATAATTTTACAGTGAAATAAAAACTACTGGCGTTTATTTTGGTATTTAGTTGCGGTAAATCACAATTGTAAACAAAACAGTATATTATTAGCATAATCTACTGTTTTATTAAAAAAAATCATTCACAAATTTAATTTTATGCTAATAGTCAACTGTTTTATTTAAGCAATTGTGATTTCCCGCAAGTAAAGACCAAAATAAATGCCAGTATCTGTGATTTCACCGTAAAATTATGCTCTATTTGTCCATAAACGGCAAAAAATTAATTGTATGGAAATCGTACCACCTTAATGTAATATATTGGCCCAAAAAGATTTGCGTGTACTAGCAGAAATGCGTATAGAGTTGGAAAGGGATTCTTATCAAATCATCAGTATCCTAATTCTTGTACCTAAACATGATTATAAGTAGATGTAATAAGATTCGTGGCGCATCTTGCAGCAACGAGTACGCGTCGGGTGGCGGACCTTACTCGGCGGACTCCCACGAACATGGCAACGACGACACGAACGGATTCGCCATTGTCATCAACGGACACTCGCTCGTGCACTGCTTACATCCCAAATTGGAGGAAAAGTGAGTACTAATACAAAATTTAAATCGCAAAAAAATTTAGGAAAAATAATGTCGCTCCGCCATCGAAACTCCGCACAATAGACTTGTAAATAAATAAAAATATTGGAGGGCATTTAACACAACGCCATCTAACCCCAAACTAAGCAAAGCTTGTACTATAGGAACTAGACAGCTGACAGAATACTTAAATACTTTTTTTTTTGTAAATACATACAGTACCTACACCCAGACACAGAACAAACATCGATGTTAGTCACACAAATGTTAGTCCCGAGTGGGAATCGAACCCACGCCCTTCAGCTCTCGAAGCAGAAACACGACCACTGTACCAACAGGGCTGTCGCTACTTATGTACCATATGTGGTAACTTTCTAGTCTCGCCTGGCTATCAAGTTGAAAATCTGTCGCCAAGCGCCTAACAGTGTGTTCTGACAGCCTTACTTGAGAGCCAACTAGATGTGTTTACCATCTTCGACCACACCATTACTTAAGATCAGGTGAGCTGTGGTTAAACTCCTAGCGTGTCAACCATTAAAAAACGGCTGAGCTCTTAACGATTAGCACGTTGAAATGCCAATAGGTTGGCCCCATATTTTTGTTTTTTGTGTCTTTAAGTTACAAAATAAAATATTTGTCTTCCTTTCTTTCTTTATTTCTTTCATATCCATAGAAGAATGCCATACTGATCAACGTTGTAGACATGTTCTAGAGGTAGGTACATATCGGGAAACGTAAAGACTTTGACCAAAAGGAGAGTCGCGATTGGATCGCGGCTTGGGTCCAATCAAGACAAAACGGGTTTTTGATTTGAACTGCCTAACATTGTCTTGTTTAGAAGTTCTTTAGAAGTAATAGACAAACACTAAATGGGCGAATTATGAATATAACTAAATAATACCGACAAAGCAATTCAAAAAAATATAGTTTGAGCCACTCGGAAGATAATTGCACAATTTGGTTCCCCCTGCACCTTTCTTTTACCGGACGGCCAGACAAACGCGACCAAAACGTCAATGGTGAATGTTCCCCATGTACGCACAAATCGTTTTGATTCCACGTTTTCTATTCGCACAGTGAGGTTTTTTTTTTATGTAAGAAGTAATGAAACGAACGAGACGCTCTCCTGATGATAAGAGATAACGCCTGTCCATGACCATTACAGCGATACACAGTACTTTGAGTAACAAAACAAAGTCCAGGGCATCATTGCTTTGGCGCTCATTACTTTGAGACTTTTGATGGTTAGTCTTAACAGCCCAGTAATTTCGCTAGCTGCAGTACCCTTCGAACCGGAACACAATAATGTTTACACACTACTGCTTAGCGGCAGAATAACTGTTACTGCGGTGGTACTTACCTAGACGACCTCCTGCTAAGGAGTTCTACCACCAAGTAAAGTTGTGGAACTCTTTGCCGGAGTCTGTCTTCCCTGTTAGGTACATGGTACAATATTGGCGTCTTCAAATCTAGAGTAAATAGGTTTCTTCTAGGTAAGCGTGGTCCATCTTAGACCACACTACTGTTTAACATCAGGCAGAGTGTGGTCAAACGCGAACCTATTTTGAATAAAAAAAAAAGTTAAAAAAGATTGTAATGACACCTCAAACTTAAAAATCAACTCGAAAAATTGTACTCTCCTGTTCAGTCGTATAAATATAAATATTTATATGATGTTTGCAGGTTTCTCGACGTAGTACTTCAGTGTAGGTCGGTCATATGCTGTCGAGTGACGCCACTACAGAAGGCGATGGTGGTGGAGCTTATCAAGAAGAGCAGAAAGGCCGTCACGCTAGCGATAGGAGATGGAGCCAATGATGTTTCTATGATTAAAGGTACCATTCAGTTTCTGTAGTTCTGTACAGTTTCCTCTTATTGTATGAATTTTTGTTCAATAAGTCTAATTTCTTTTGAATATTCAAATAAAATAAATAACGTAGGACATTACACACAGCGCCATCTGACCCCAAACTAAGCAGAGCTTGTGTGATGGAAGTCAGATAACTGATAGAATACATATATACTTCTTTTTTTTTTGTAAATGCATACTTATAATACATACAGAACAAACACCCAGACAGAACAAACATTTGTTGATACATAAAATGTTTGTCCTGAGTGGGAATCGAACCCACGCCCTTCAGCTCTTAAGGCTGATATGCTACCAATGAGCCAACAGGGCTGTCAAGGTATATTATTTAGTTTATTTCCGCTTAACAGTCGTTTCAGTCACAACAGTGATGAGGACTACTACAAGTCTTTATATCCTCTTCTCGCTGCAGTAATCACTTGCTGACACGTGTTTCGCCACTACACGAGGCTTCATAAAGCATCAACGGAAATAAACTAACTTCCGCAAAGTAACGCCTGAATCAATCAATTATCTAATTTATTTTGTCGTGTATGTATTTTATTCTTGATTTACGTTGTACACTTGATTAAAAACCGTTAACCGTTAACCGTAACCGTTGTTTGTCTCTATTTGTTGTTATTTTTGTTTTTTTTTAGTATTGTTCAAAATAAAATTATTTTCTTTCTTTCTTTCTTTCTTTAAGTAAGTTATTCAACGTTATATAGTTCCTAATACAAAAGTAGTTCCATTCCAGTCTAGGTGTGTTTACCATCTTCGACCACACCGTCACTTAACATCAGTTGAGTTGTGACCAACTTATACTATAGAAACATTTATAAAAACTGTCTGTGTCTTTCGTGAAAATTACCTTTGTATTTATCAGTTACGAAAGTTTCAGTTCTCGAGGTGCGAACTTTTTGTAGTCGATCACGTCAACGTTAAAGTAAACTTTGCATAAAATAAAAGTATTGCAATTACAATTGGCATTCCAAAATAAATATACGCGTCGACTTGAGAACCTCCTCCGTGTTTTCGTCGGTTAATAAAACGACAACGAATTCTGTGTGTAGAAGATAACTTTAAAACTACCATTTAATTAATTTCGTATTGTTACGAAATTACTCAATAAATTGGCCTGAAGCTGAGCTGTTGAATCGAATATTTGGAACATCTCTAATACGCAGTAGGTACATATATGTTTAACGCTATAAAATAATTATGTTTTGTTCTACAGCGGCGCACATAGGAGTGGGTATATCCGGCCAGGAGGGCATGCAAGCGGTCCTAGCGTCAGATTATTCGATAGCCCAGTTCCGGTTCCTCCAGCGGCTGCTATTGGTCCACGGCCGGTGGTCCTACTACAGGATGTGCAAGTTCCTGCGATACTTTTTCTATAAGAACTTCGCTTTCACCGTCTGCCACTTTTGGTTCGCGTTTTTCTGTGGATTCAGTGCCCAGGTAAGAAAGAAACTAAGAAATTAGTAAAATCAATATAATACGATTGTGTAAGGATTACTAGTAGTAGTTCGCTAGTATTTTGTTTTTGATAATATAAATCTAAGTCAAGATCAAAGTCACACATAGTAACTAAAGGTCAAGTCTGATCATGCCCTAATAAAGTAGTGACAACTTTACTAAAAGCAGACATAGAGTAAGTATTGGAAACAACACGAAAAGACACGTTTTAGTAAATTATAACGCCTTCCTACACTCGTGCGCGTAATTCGCCACTTTGCGAACAAAACATATAATAGAATAGAATTTAACTTTATTACACACCAAAACAAAACACAACGACATCTTATCGGCGGTCTTATCGCCTAGAACGATTTCTTCCAGACGACCTTTGCATGCAAAGAAAAACAGAAATAGATATTTGATTGGTGTATAAAAAAAACAATACAATCCATATAAATGTATGTACATAACAAATTTAATTCATAAAAAAAAACAAGTTAAAAAAAAACATTCCTTCCAATACTTGTTGTATACCTATCTAAGTTGTTATAATTTATGTTGTTTATATATAGAAATTTTGAGTTTCGACGCTCGATTTAAAATGTAATTTTCTCCCTCAGACGGTGTTCGACGAGATGTTCATTTCAGTATACAACTTATTCTACACGTCGCTGCCGGTGCTAGCGCTCGGCGTGTTCGAACAGGACGTGTCGGACGTGACCTCGCTGCAGTTCCCCAAGCTGTACGCGCCGGGGCACACTAGCCAGCTGTTTAATAAGACTGAGTTTATCAAGTCCACTTTACACGGCTGCTTCACGTCGCTCGTGCTGTTCCTTATCCCCTACGGTAAGTGTCAAATAGGTAAAGAAAAAAGTTACAAGCCGTTTTTCTCAACTTACTGTTTTATTCAAGCAATTGTGATTTACCGCAAATAAATACCAAAATAAACTGTGATTTCACTGTAAAATTATGCTCCATTTGTCCATAAATGGCAAAAAAATATTTGTATGGAAATCGAACCACCTTAACGTTAGGTGGGCTGTTGTAAATGACAAAACAAATTTGATTAGATTATATTATGTAACTTTGTAAATGTTTGTTAAAACGAAGACGAGAAGGAAGAGCCTGGATCCCACGACACAGTTTACCCTAGTGTGGGATCCAGGGATCGATATATCATATTATATGTATAGTATTTCATTTTGTGTTTCTCCGTATTTTTGTTTTGAAAAAAAAAGAAGATACAAAGTCTAATCTTGATTATTCCTTGCAGGTACTTACAAAGATGGTCTGGCTCCAGATGGCAAGATCCTATCAGACCACATGTTGTTAGGGAGCGTTGTGGCCACAATACTGATCATTGACAATACCACACAGGTAAATATTAACTTGTTTTGTCTACACTAATTAGAAAGAGGAAAGATTTGATCTTTTGTTTGTTTGTATTAAATAGGTTAAACTACTGGGCCGATCTGAATAATTCTTTCATTAGAATGCTACATTATCAGTGAGACATAGACTATATTTATATTGTTAATCGAGTTTTGTTTTCCCGTGCGAAGCCGGGGCGAGCTGCTAGTCTACACTAATATTAAAGATTTGTATTTTTGTAACGAATAAAGTCAAAAACTACTGGACCGATTTCAAAAATTATTTCACCGTTGGGAAGGCGCACTATCCCCTGGTGACATAGGCTACTTTTATTCCTGTATTCCCTTGGGAACGGGAACTACGCGGGTGTAACCGCGAGGCGTCCGCTAGTATTAAATAAAGTAACATAAGCCCTGTTGGCTCATTTGTATTCCTGTTTACCTGCTTTAAGAGCTGTATTGCCTAGGTTCGATTCCCAGGACAAATATTTTATCCTATAAAGAAATGTTTGTTCCGTGTCTGGGGGTTCTGTATGTATTATATGTATTTACAAAAAAAAAACTAAGTGTTATAGCAGTTATCTGACTTCATATATCAGACAAGCTTTGCTTAGTTTGGGATCGGATGGCGCCGTGTGTAATGTTCTACGATATTTATTCGAAGTACCTACAGACGAAAGTCGTCTATACTTTACAACCGGCCCTGGGGAGGCTATTATCGACTCGCATGACCCTTAGGCCAGGGCTTAAGCTTTCCGACCTTGCGAGCTTGCCTATTCAAAGAGTTAACATTTGTCTTGTATCATTTGAGATCGCGCTAGACACGACGTACTGGACTGTGTTCAACCACATCACGATCTGGGGTTCGTTAGTGTCCTACTTCGTGCTGGATTATTTCTACAACTACGCGATCGGCGGACGGTACGTCGGCTCGCTCACCGTCGCACTCACGCAAGCCACCTTTTGGTTCACGGCGGTACTTACTGTGAGTGCAATTTTACCTACACAACTTTTTTTTTAATTATAGGTTTTGAAACCAGTTTTCCTATTGGTAAGAGATAACATTGCAGCAATACCAAAAATTGAGTAACAAAATGATAAGTTTAAGGTATTGCTTTGGCGCTCATTACTTTGAGACTTACGACGGTTGGTCTCAACAGCCCAGTAATTTCGCTAGCACAGTAATGTTTACACACTACTGCTTGTCGGCAGAATATGAGGTACTGCGGTGGTACATAATAAACATACCGGACATAATGAGAAGTTGTTTATTTTTCTCAAAGTTATCTTCGTGTCTGTATTTGTGTGATTCGAGATTTGTTTCGTGTGTGTAGATGATTATCCTGATGGTGCCGGTGGTGTCGTGGCGCCTGGCGTGGTCGGTGTCGCGGCCGACGCTGGCCGAGCGGCTCCGCGCGCGGCAGCGATGGCGCGCGGCCGCGCCCGCGCCTCGCACGCCGTCCGCGCGTCGCGCGCGGCGCTCCGTGCGTTCCGGATACGCGTTCGCGCACCAAGAGGGCTTCGGCCGACTCATCACCTCGGGCAAGATCATGCGACGGATACCGCATGCAGACGCCGCGTTGTCCGCACTCGCCAGCTTACCCGGCAAGTTCCACGCGAGGCCGCCGTCGCCGTCTGTCGACACGCCGGCGCCACCGTCGCGCGCGCCGACGCAGCCGCTCGACACGATAGACTTATGAGCCCGTGAGCCGCGCGAGACGCGACCACTGTGATAACGTCGCTAGCCGCAGTACGCCGGGTGCCAGTTTTTCTAGTTCACGTATTCGATTGCGCGAAATCAGAGCAGCGCCATCTAGTGTTAAGAGATGGCACAACTTTTATTTCATACAACACGTAGGTACTTACACTACGTTTAACGTGATCGAATGTGTACGTAAACGTAGTTGGTGAAACTGGCGCTTGGAATTTGCGTGAATTACGTGGTACGTAAACAGTAGAAGACTAAAAATAATAATAAAATATTGTATTTGTGTTGTACGTACTACGTAATTCTCGCGGATTTGTATGCTAGAGCCTCAGGACACTCGTGTTGTAATGTCGCCTATATTGAATTATATTTGTTGATCGAGAGTATATATTGATAGATATTTATTATGGTGCGTGCTGAGGTCACTCTTTTATATCGATCGAACGAGGAGCGACGGCGTCGGGCGATCGTCGCGTGTTGATGCGATTTTAGACGACTAGATTTTTTACCTGTACCTTTCGTTCATTTCGACGACTGTTGTCGACGTCCTGGAACCCTAAAAAAGTGCATTTAAAATTTGAAATATCACCGGCAGGGAAAACGCCACATAAACGATATTTTTGTATAGTTTCACTTTCAATGTTAGTGCCAAAGATAATGAATTGTATAAAATCTGACGCGTACCTCATGACATGTTATCAAATTATGTGTATTTATTAATTTCAAAAGTATTATTTGAATAACTTGATCTCACCGCTTGGCATGCCGTTATCAGAATACATTTTACTACTGAGATTAGTTACAAATGGCTGTTATTTAATGGGCATTAATATAATCATCCATGGCAGGGTATCGCAATAAAGGAATGAAGCGCAAGATACATATAGCCTAACAGCTGTAGCAACCACGATGTGGCCTCTACGACACAAACCCAAGTTATTAAATACTTTGCAGAACTTTATTAGTACTTAAAATCGTAGAACTATGATTACTGCTATGATCTGACCTTCCGTAACGCAAAATACGGAATTATGCCATTAATCATTTTTTTTCGAAAATAGTGTAAGATTAATTTGCAAAGATAAGTTGTTGAAGTTATCAGAATACTATTAATTAATGTAAAATTATATGTAGCGTTTTAACTGCATGTGATTATGGACAACATTTGCTTTTGAATCAATTTTTGTAATAAAATTGTAAATTCTTCATTTGTATTTTTATTTCGAGTGCAGCATTCGGTTGGTTAACCTTAACTTACTAGGTACCCAAATAGCGGCCAGTGGCAAATAGTAATTGCAATACTTTAAAATGAAAGACAATTGATAGTGCTGGTTATTCTATGGTCCTTACATATTAATTTTACGAGAATATTGTAGTATATGTAAATGATAGTTAATTTACATTTTCTATATCTTTTTCTCTCACTGTCCTACTTTACCTATATATAATTTTCTATCATTTATGTAGTAAAAATTCTCGCAGATTGCTAGCTGATGCTAGCTCCTCCGATACAGTAGGTCTGTACGATAACAAAATTTGTTGAGCGGAAAAAACGTCATTTAGATCTTTTGTACTGTTTTAAAAAAATATGAAGATATATTTGAAATACTTCTGTCAATAAGATATTTCTTTATTTTCCCTCAAAGCTAATGTTGTTAGAAGATTGTGATAAAACAATCATAATATTATTATAAAGTAACGTATTTTTTAAACATTGAATCAAAGTTATTAAGGTAAGGTTTTTTCTTTTTTAGGAGGTAGGCTAGGTAATATTGGCTTCTCTACTGAGCCATTGCGTTACCTATTACACCCATTGCACGTTTCAGTGGCTAATGTAATTTTTACCAAAATGCACTACACGACCTAGGCGAACTTTACAAGTTGCATTGTTGTGACGTTCTTTTATGCAATCAAAAACCTTTGAATGGTCAATGATGCTAATCATTGATCATTCAAAGGTTTTTGATACTTAGTGACGCGCTTGTACAAAATATTAATAATTACACTATGTAACACTAAATAAACAAATAAAAGGCTCGGTAAATTATAGATATGCTAGTTTATTGTCTCCTTATCTACATCCAATTGAATAACAACCAGAGGGTTCTGTCTTCATCAGAATATAATAGGTAAGCTGATAAAATGAATTGATGATAGGCATCCATCTGGCACAATTATGCACTACTTGACAAAAGCAAAAAAAGTAATTATTTGTCATGTAGTTTTTAATCTGAGTCTGTCATGTTTTAAAGTTGCGATCCGACCTTTGAATCGTCTGAGGTTGCGACAGTACAATAATTTAGTGTAGAGTTTTGGCGGAAATGCTAAAATAATATGTCGACGCATTACATTATTTCCAAAATTTGTGTTTTTTCCCGAGTGTTTATGTTTAAATATAATAATTGCGTCCTGTGGGTTTAAAGTTGGTCTACACAACGTGGTGGAATGATTAAGACGCGAATATCATGGTAAGCACGTTTATTAAGGTTAAAGAAAAGAGCAGTTAATGAGTTTACACAAAACTACGCGACCGACGTCCCCGAGTTACAAATCAAACATGGCGGGTGGACGGCGTGTACGCGTTGAAAAACGTCGTGGTGAATCGCTCGCGTTCCTATTGGTCGGGGCAAGACCACGTGAGTTTGCCGGGGCGATCATAAGAACATAACGCCACGGCGGAGTTTTGGCGGGAACGCGGGAAGAGTGGTGTCGCTCCGTTGTATTTTTTTCCAAAACTTGTGTTTTGTCGAGTGTTTATGCATAAAAATGGTGGTTTTTTTATTCATAAAGTGCCGAATTACATGCGTGAGTGTGGGAAAATGATATAATGTGGTGAAACATAACTTTTCGTGGTGCTTCCAAAACTCCATCGAAGCTTTATAGTAAAGTCGCCACTACTTTACTAAAGCATGACTGGACTTGACTGACACAGACTGGACTTGACTAAGACTGGACTTTGACTATAACTAGCTACGAGGACACTTATTTAACTTTTGTAACTTGAAAATATATGAATACTTGACACTGGCAAATGCTAAAACGCGGCGCCAAAACCAAAGAAAAAAAAAAACGCCACGGCGCGCGGGTAAAGTACCTACTACAACATTATCGTACACAGATACGACGGGCTGTCCCGCTACATACTCCCCCTCTAGATCACGATTACGACCTCGATCGTGGTCTAGCTTGAAATAACCAGGCTTTGCAACTAGCTTCCGAAGCCGGCCTCACTTTCTCTTTGGATTAAGTGGCTGTTGATGCTCATCGCCTCGCTCATGAAATGGAGTAAGCTGGTTCACATGGGATTTCCCTAATACTTCATTACCATTGTTATCAGGAGCTATGACATATGTGGTGGGACTGACTTTCTCATTTACCACATATGGTCCATTTCTTTTTGGGTAGAATTTCGTCGTCATTGACTTTGCCGAATCGCTTAAAAGATTAGAGATAAGTAGAACCTTGTGATAGCGAGAGCTGATCACAGTTGAATAATATTCATTAGGTATCTATTTAGGAAATAATAAATACTAGTAGCTTGAACATAACATATATTTTCTTGTAAGAAGTAAAACACGCAATCTATAAAACAAAAGAGTCACAGTAGTGATTACATTCTCTTGGTCTTACACGCCAAACATACTGGCACAAAAGAACCTACATACACCATAAAGGATTGAACTACACTACACCATAAAGTTCTAAACAACACCTTGTCACCTACTTTAAAATCTTCCCCCACTCTTCTCTTCCGATCAGCATACACCTTCCTTTTGTCTTGCTGGTTCTCAACCAGCGTTGGATTTCGTACTATAATTATAGTATTTGTACTACTATTTCATGCTCCGTACTAGATAATATTATCCATACCTAAGGATAGTACGGAAAAATACTACAATTTCGTTACTTCACTTAGAAAAGACCAAAATAGGTAAATATGACACCCGTTTATAGCCAAACCATCTGTAAAAAAAAAATCATTGAGTATTGTGTGACAGCTTACCTCAGCACATTGTGGTAAGCTGTCAAACAATACTTCTTCTTCATCTTTTTTGATTTTGCAGTTCCTACCATAAATGCTAACTTTGTCTTCATATCCCGGTTTTTTCTTTCTGCGGGATTCATTCACTGTCCGCCTTCGATTTACACTTTACGCACATAAATACCAAAAACGAAGGAGAACAATGTCAATTAATGACATATCGATTTGAACAAGAATTGTGTTTTTTTAAAATGGTTTGGCTACAAAGTGTGTGTGTCGGTATGCAGGGCTACCGTTTTAACCACATTGTGGCTAAATCTGGCGAATTTTCAACAGTTTAAGTCAAAAAATGATTTCTTTTAGCCACCAAAATGAATCTAGCTATTTCTGGCTACTGTTTAGAGCACACTATCTATTTTATTACTGTTAGAAGTCTTAGGAGCCGAAGTTTTCTTTGGCCACTTTTTTCTTTGATTTGGCCACAAACTATATGATCCTAGCGGCAGCACTGTCCCTATAGCCTATACCTATTTACATCTGGAGCAGCTCAGTAGTTTTTAATCTGAGTACTGAGTGTAGCAGTGTCAGTAATGTTCTTGTTCTCGTGTTTTGAGAGTTTTGGCGGGAACGCGGGAAGAGTCGTGTCGCTCCGTTGTATTTTTTTCCAAAACTTGTGTTTTATCGAGTGTTTATGCATAAAAATGGTGGTGTTTTATTCATAAAGTGCCGAATTACACGCGTGAGTGTGAGAAAATGATATAATGTGGTGAAACATGACTTTTCGTGTTGCTTCCAAAACTCCATCGAAGCTTTATAGTAAAGTCGCCACTACTTTACTAAAGCATGACTAGACTTGACTGACACGGGCTGGACTTGACTAATACTTTACTTTGACTATAACTAGCTACGAGGACACTTATTTAACTTGAAAATAGATAAATACTTGACACTGGCAAATGCTAAAATGCGACGCCAAAACAAAGAAAAAAAAAAAAATTCTCGTGCGCTGTGGTTCTAGGTTAGGAATTTGTTTATTTATCAAATTCAAGTTTTTCAGTTCTCTGAACGCTGCTCTGACTGAAACAGTGCGGCTTTTAGCAGATAATTTAGTTTCTCATAATAATGTGTGACCAATACCAGATTGTACCTTGGTTCAATAGTGAAGAATGGCACTCTGTTTATAATTATATCTATTCAGAAAATTCAAATAAATTAGTCGCTCTAGGCGTACTTCAAACTTGGAAAGCTAGATGCCCTGCTTTGCCGTCTGGCATCGAGTCAACGTTATGTTTACTTCAAGTGCATGTACAAGATGTTTCAAGTACTGTCGATACTGCCAATGAACAAATACATCGCCTAGCATACTCTTCTGCTCTAATGCGTTTTGTGAACCACATGCTGGATACTGAAACAGCTAGAGGGACAAGTTTATACAATGCCGCAAAGAATGCAGGTGTTCCTGATTGGATAGTAGACCTGAGACATGACACTGCACACAACAATAATCTACCGTCATTAGTGTTGCTAAGAGATGCATGTCTGATAAGTTTAGATTGGCTGCAGAATAACTATTGGGACAAACATAAAGTTTGCATTCAAGATTACACTACAGGTCAAAAAGCACCGCACAGAAGTGATGAAAACAAAATTGCAACGCTAATACATTTTTGTAGTTGCCTTAGTATCTGTTCACATTCAAAGATAAAAAAGTTATCAGATATCACTGATGCTGACATGCAAGAGTCAATTGTAAATGATGCCCAAGACTTGTTTGGAGACATTATCAATTTGTCGAACTTGAAAACTGTATCTATAGCCAATTTAATTAACATGATTAACACAAAATCAAATGAAATATTACAAACTGGAGATACAATATCCTATGTGAATAAAGCATTATTAAGTGAAGAGTCTTTGTTCCTCTCACTAGAATTAGTAGAGCATCTATGTAGAAATGATTTTAATAATAAACACAAGCTAAGCAAGAATTATGTCTTGTGTTTTGAAGTGTTACTAAGTTTCCTACACACAAACAACTTTATGTGGGATTTTTTATTGGCTCTTATTAAAATGACACAGAGTGAAGATGAAGATTGCTTGAAGAAAAATCTACTTGCTGCACTGTGGATATCTGAAATATTAGCAGCTTTGAAGAAATCTAAACAATTTGTGGAGAGAGCTAACAAGTAAAGTTTCAACTTAATAAGTTTTTTATTTGTCTATAGTTTAAATGGTGCTCAATTACATATTGTATTTATTGTTTGGAGCAGTTGGTATTTTTGGAAAGCAAATAAACATTTTACCAGTCCAAAGTTTATGCTGTTGCCTGATTTTTATTCATAAGAAATAATTTAATTTGCAAGGAAAAATTAATTACGTAATATTTTTGTTTCAGGATGGATCCTAATGGAGTACCAAAAAAGAAAAAACAGTTAAAGGTGTTGTATCATCATTGGTTTCCGAATGATAAAACGAATAGTCTTACACTAGATTTGCAGAAATCTGTTTCAAGCAAGTTATCAGACATAAACATGATTCAGCCAATAATATCATCTTATAACAGTTACTTGACCTATTTTATAAAAGATCTACTGAATTTAGTGGACCCACAACTACCAAAGCAAGTTTGTGAAAAGATATGCAAGCTAGCCAGACTTATTTCAGCTCCTGAAAAGTTTCCTGTACAACCATCGGAAAAAATATACACCATTAAAGATTTAAAGTCTGAAGAAGGTGTTATGAATGAAAGTTTTCATGACATGATGGATACTATTGATTTAAGTCAGACAGGTATCAAGGATCAGAATCTTAGTGGAATTTGGAAAATAGCTGTGAAGCACAACTGGGGATCCTGCCCAATTGGCAAACTACCATGGCAGCAAGAAAGTGTGGACATAGAAATGGAGTAAAACGATTTAGTCAATCTTAATGTAAATATTTACAAACATTGTAAGCAATTATTATTATTTGAAAGAAATCCCAAAGCTAAGTTCAAGATTTCATTATAATTTCAAAGCATAATAAATATATGACTTATCCACTGCTGTACCATGTTTATCAGTACATACACTTAGATATTGTTTTTTTTTACCTTTTGTGACTTGAACACTTAATGTTTATCACTGGGTCTTAATCGCGCATAAAATACTATAAAATCAGTTTTGTTTAGATACACCAACATATCTGTCTTGTTGTTGTTGATAGCCAAGGCTGACATATTGTGCTCAATTAAGACGTTGTAATAAACACAGTTACTTTGATATTTATGAAATAGAAATAAAATATGATATACCACAGAAATGTTTATATTTTGAATAGTGTTTTGGTTACATTTCAAATATAGGATTCCTAAAATTACACCGAACAATATACACACTATATGATACAAGATTCATTTATTGATTGTATCTGTTATGGGTATCGCTAGAAGATAAAGAATACTTTTATCTGGGTTGACTTAGCATTACCCAAGCTCTAGGTAAAATTAAAAAAAAATACATCACAAAAATTTGCATTCATTTACCCATGTATACATAGGTCTACCCAATAAAGTCTGGGTGATGTTAGGAAACAGTTAAGTCTATGATAGTTTATTAAATTTTAGGAAATAAATTTTGAGATACTTTTAACTAAATAATTGAAGAACTTCAAATGTGGAAATCAATATTAATTAAAAATTACAAAATAATACATGACTTTTTATTTATTTGGGAAGAACACATCTCCGTGTGTCAATAAGTATTATGGAAGACGTCGATATTAAAATTCCTAAACATTACCCAGGAATCATTGGAATGACCTAATTGTACAAAAGTCTAAGTCAAAATATAATCTCATTTTTAGTAATAATATAAACTTTACCCAAAGAGATTGGGTGACGTTTAATCTATCCAGGTTAACGTTAGTTTACTTCTAGCATTACCCATAACATCATCAACTGTATAATATAGAACTTTTATTACATAATATTAATATTCTAGCTTAATTGGGTACATACAGAAGTACAAAATGACCATTGTGTAAACAGTTAAGTATTGGTCCTTAACATTTATGAAAATAGGTAGACTCCAGCAAGTAGGTAGCAGATATTACAATTTCTATAAAATAATTGTATTCCAATACAGGAGTGTTCGTAATAGCATTCAAATCTTACTTATTAATAATTAATGGCTGAACTTTCCAGCCACACCCTGCAATTTCACCTGCATGGATGATTACTATAAAAAAATTACAGAAACCCGACTTCCAGAATAAAAGTACTGTTCATTCAACATTTGACCCATGACCACGATATCAAGTAATAAATTGGAACAGCTGTAAAACTGTCGCTGCTTTACTATACGCACATTAGTATGCTCATGAGTCACATGATAGCAAGTGCAAGCACCTTATGTAAACCAACTCAGTTCAGCTATTAAAATAATATCCATTATTTTCTTTTGCACTCTTACTAGCCGTTCCCAAATATACTCTGTGATCAAATTTATAATGATAAAATCTAAACCCATGCAATAATACACGCGCGAATATAATATAGAGCGTGTAATATACACGAACTGTCGCATCTGCGTTATGTATGACTTTGGAAATTTTGTAACATATAAACTGGGAACACTATCTCTGCACCATTTATTAAAAATGATTTAAAACAGTAATTTTACGATAGGCACTTCTACAAAATAACAGTGGCAAAATATAACAATACCTACTTACAATAAAATAGTTCCTGTCTAAAATTTTTAAACACTAATAAATTATTTACACAGTATAGCGAGACAATACACAAATTCACAATTAATATCTACAAACACTTCTAAAGTGTTCTTATATCTTGTACAACTTTCGGTAGCCACATTGCACATTGAGCTCTTTACAAAGTAACTTATTTATATGCTTGAGTATGTTGGAACTTTGTTAGTGAAACAATCATGTGGCTGTAACTACCAGGAGTAGCTAGCCGTCTATTATGTACTGCTAAATTCTTAT
This sequence comes from Biston betularia, assembly GCA_905404145.2. Classification (NCBI taxonomy): domain Eukaryota; kingdom Metazoa; phylum Arthropoda; class Insecta; order Lepidoptera; family Geometridae; genus Biston; species Biston betularia. The sequence goes on from FR989877.1 coordinate 8,721,220, forward strand.
TCTTATTGCGACATTGTTGCAAAACAGTCACTGATATCACTGCTTGCGGGAACAATCGAGCTAGACACGGACCGATAAAACAATCGAGCTAGACACGGACCGATAGGACAATCGAGCTAGACACGGACCGATAGAAGCAACTAGTTGAAGGCACAGAAATACAGTAAGTATTAATAATTAATTATGCGAATGGTCTACACTAGTTCAGGTGTAGAGGTGTTCATCGAATGCAGTGCAAGCCTGAACAGAAGGAAAATGTTTTGCATAACACTGAACGATTATATAAATAATGTTACCCTCCAATAAAGTGAATCTGAGATTCAATATCTGTGGCATGTAAATAAATATAAAACTTTATCTTCAGATATAAAAGTTGTATTTAAAAAAAAATGTTAATCTTGTATAGCCATATTGAAGAAACTAAAAATAAAATATTTCACAGAATAATTCGTTGTTTGTATAAGTAAGTAAATAGTTACGAACTTATTATATAATTATAGAATGGTTAAAATATTTGTGACTTACAATAAATTTAATAGCTTACTAGACAGTCTTTTAGATTAAAAGCAGAATGTTATACATTTTATATTTAAACGATTGAATTTTCTAACAGATGCATGTAAATATAATTTTTTAAAGCGGTATTGTGTTAAGAATGTCATGGTGAAAGCAAAATAGCTAGTGAGCTTTTCTCACAGGATTTAAGAGGTGAATCTTTGATCATTCGTGAACCGAGTGATAGGCAAAGGCAATTGAAAAAAAAATGCTTCACCAATTGTGCGCTGATTTTTTTTCTCGTGCATCGTGATTGGCAACATAGGATGTAGTTAAATCAGTTATATTAATGTTTTCTATCGCTCGGTTATACCTGACCTGTTATATCAGAGTTCTTTGGGTATATACAGTTGACATGTTGACTTGTTTTTGTATGATAATTATACTATTTTGACATGTTTTTTACTAGAGAACCTAATAACAGATGATGTAACTATATAGACTAAATTGGTTAAAGTTTGTTTCTGATATCATTTTGCAGAAAAAATATTTAGATAAAGTCAGCTTAGTTTACTTGAAGTCGAAACAAAATGGAATGGAAAACATATCAATTTAGATCTTACACTTACTGTAATTATCTTATTAGCTAATTAAGTCCGTATGTCCTGGAATCTCATTAATTTCTTGTAAAATAAAGATCTAAAATTTTACACGGTAACCTAAATTACAACTATGCTAATCGAATAAAAGGAGAGGCATCAATTTTAAACTTTAAAATCACAATTAGATAAAATCTTACATATTTACACAACTAATAATTCAACTGAACACTAACGGAACTTTCGTATGCGAATAATATAATTTAATAAAAATAAAAGATAGCACTGATGATTGCATTAAAATGAGGACGAACCAACAAAACAAAATACCAATCTTTTTGGACCAAAACTACTTCGTGGAAGATCGATAGTGTCTTACAAAATTATCCACAGTTAAAGTCTTGTAATTATAAATTAACATTGCGATTTTGGCCTATCAAACAAGAAAATATCTTACGGAGTATAACAGACTAAATTTCAACTAAATTGCTTGTCGATTTTAAAGCATCATTTTTATAGCAAGGCGCTACTGTTCTTTTCACAATCACAAAAAAGCAACTGCTTGAATATTCGCACCATGATCGGGTTACACACACTGTGTTATCAACTACGATCACATGTATACGCTATGCTATGATCAAGTCCACAGAACCATGATCCTGTCTTTACTACACCATAATCAAGTCTTGCAACCTCCTAATCACTTCTCCGCTAGACCATGATCGGGTCATCTGAAGACAGCTGTCTGTGTAACCTCTGAGATCGAATCGAACTGGCACCGGTGCTGAGGTCATCTGTACTGCCCAACTCTCCATCGTGGTCCGTTGTAGAAAGCAGATCGTCGTCTGAAGTCGCCCTGTAGACAAGTCATAGGAAAAATTATAGACAAAATTTTTAAACAACAATTGAAAATAAAAAACTAGCAGTTACAGCTTTATGTCAGTAGGCTTGGTAGCAGTGTAGAAAGATATTGATGCAACATTCCACCGGTGTAAAATAAGAAAGTGCGAGAAATTTACAGTTTTATGTACAAGCTGAACGCACGCTGATTGGCACCGAAGGATGACCAAAACATTAAGCGAAATTTCGAGGTTATTTAGCGTAAGGTTAGTCATGTTTTTGGTGTGCTATTATATTAATTTAGCTGTTATAAATATTTATGATTTTATTAATTTGTGTTGGTCAGCTCTGTGCATCACAAATAAATAATTGTAGATAGCAAGAAAATCACACTACAATATTATAAATGCGAAAGTTTGTTTGCATTTTTGTTACTTCTTGACGCTAAAACGGCTGCACGAACTTAGATTAGATTTGGAATGCAGATAGCTTATACCATAGTTAAGACATATATTAGACAATAGACAATAGACAACACTTTATTTGCGACATAAAACACATTTCAACATAATACCTATTATTATTTATTATTATTACCTGCCGAGTTCTAGAAAGTACCCTACCACCACACTATGGTTTCCTCACGATGTTTTCCTTCACCGGCAGCTCAAGCTCATAGTTGGAGAAGGAACCAACGCCCTTCAGAGTGCGAACCGACCGCGCTAACCACTGAGCTATCATCGCTACAAAAGTTTGTCTGTATGTTTGTTATTTTAAAGGCTGTAACGGCTTATCAGATTTGAATGACATTTGGAATGGTAGCTTATACTATGGATTAATACACAGGCTACTTTTTATCCTGATAAAAAAACGCGGGACGAAGTTGGTAAATAATAATAAATAAAATAAATAAATATCATAGGACATTACACACAGCGCCATCTGACCCCAAACTAAGCAGAGCTTGTGCTATGGAAGACAGATAACTGATAGAATACTTAAATACTTTTTTTTTTTTTGTAAATACATACTTATAATACATACAGTACACCCAGACACAGAACAAACATCGATGTTAGTCACACAAATGTTAGTCCTGAGTGGGAATCGAACCCACGCCCTTCAGCTCTCGAAGCAGACACACTACCAATGAACCAACAGGGCTGTCGGAACTATGTTTAACTCTGGATAGCAAGTACAAAAAAAAAATAATCGAAAACCATTTCGCATATTAAAAGCCTTGATTATTTTTCCCTAACGACAATACTGATTTCGTTAAATGTGTACACTCAGCCTCCTAAGGTGCCATTAAAAAAAGATGCAACAAAAACAGCATGCAAGTTGCAACGACCGTCTACCATCACCTAGACAAGAAATCTGTACCGTCTGCGAACGAAAAAAGAATGCTATATACATACGTGTTGACAGAGCAATACCTAATAAGCGTGGGTAGGTTGGAGGTGAGGATCGCCTTCTCCTTCTGAATCTCATGGATGTGACCGACGAGGATCTGCTCTTCTTGGCGGGGGCCCGCGCTGTGGGACCGCAGTGTCGACAATCGGTTGGTGGCGGTGTGACACGCCGACTCCAGAGTCGCGATGTCATTTAGCACGCCGCGGATCTGAAATGAGAGAAGACATTTTGAAATTACATTATAATTTGAAATTTTTCCAAATGAGATAGAAATCAATAATTGTTTGATTCAGGCGTTAATTTGCGGAAGTTTATTTTGATTTTATAAAGTATATAAAAGGTAAGTTGGTAGGTATAGGTGTAAGTTTTGTTTTTAGATGTATTTCCACTTAATTTAAAAAATAATGTTGTTTGTCGTCAAATTATTTAAATTTAAATCCTCATCATTATTGTAACAGAAACAACTGTTAAGCGGAAATAAACTAAACATATACCTTAAACCTTTCACGGCTTGATACTATTTATGGCTCATAGTTCCTACGATCACACGGGGGAGGCCGATGCGCAGTGTTATAGACACTCAATAGAAACAAAAAGTAAAATCTTCATCGCTAAAAGAGATGAAACTCGCTAACCGTTAAGAGCGTCAAGAACCAACAAACAAACATCTGCATTTATAATATTAGTGAGATTTGTGTTGTGCTTAGAATGTGGATGCTTTTGAAGTTCTGTTATTGAATTAAATATTCTATCAGTTATCTGGTTCCCGTAGTACAAGCTTTGCTTAGTTTAGGGCTGGATGACGCTGTGTGAAATGTCCTATGATATTTATGTACTCTGCAATCGCGGAAAAAAATCAGGTGTTTATAGAAATATATCATTCATCTTCAAATGTATAGAACAGCTATTTTTTCTTGTGATTACGGGGAATCCTATCCCGTAGTAAAAGTTGTACGTAATTATGAGTAAATGAGTACTATAACCCTGTAACCCTGTATATAGGTGAGAAACACAATATTTCTTTGATAGCAGTTTGCTGTGACTTACCGTCTTCATCTTGTCCCTGAGTATTGCCTCGAGCACGGCGGTTTGTCGAGCGATGTCTGTGAGAGAATCCTGTGCTTGTTGCACCTTCTGTGTACGAAGAATGCACGGCGCAAAAACTATAGCAAGCGCGTTTGGACCCATTCTAAAACAAGATCACATGAGCGGATTAATATTTTCTCTATCCAGAGTAACTGGGAACAGAAGTACCTACTAAACCGAAAGGAGTTGCTTCAAATAATTTGGAGGAATATATAATGATACATTTTCTCCTTAGCAGGAGGTCGTCTAGATAGGTGCCACCGCAGTACCAGATATTCTGCCACCAAGCAGAAGTGTTTAAACATTACTGTATTTCGGTTTGATGGGTACTGCAGCTAGCAAAATTACACGGCTGTTTCGTAAGTCACGTAATTTCCGTTTAGTGTAAATTTTGATTTACACTGACGTTCGTTTACGTATACACGTATACACGGCTAGCAATCAAGTTGTCTACTCTACCTACTCCAATATCATCTTTTGGCTTGCTGATTTTATGAACCATGAAATGTCCATTCAGCAAGTGTTGCCAACATTTGACAGTTAAGTCGCTTAGCACGACCGAAACGAGGGCATTCTGGTATTTTTTCATTCTTTGTTTTTAACTACGCCTATCTCCGCAGGGGCCAAAGTTCGGGGTAAGAATGTTGTATAATAAAATATCAACCATTATCCAAGCTCTCTGTTTCATATTCAAAGTGGGGGCGATGAGTCCTGCACTGCCGCTTGGGGTGTATTGTACATTTCCCCCTGCCAGCATCTACCCGAGCCAACCCAGCTCTTTGAAGTACCGGAGCGAGGCTCTGGGCCGCTGGCATAGTAGCTCTCTGTTTGTTGTATTCTAGAAACATCTATAAGGTGTCCAGTTCGACTTTCCTTACCTATTATGATCTTCTCCCAAAGCGACCCTAGCCAAGTGGAATATTAGTCTCTCGACAAGATCGAAGTTGGGTTTGGGGAGCTTCTTCAGTATCGTGAATATCGTCATTACTCGTTCCTGAAAATGTTGCAAATCAAGGTAAAGTTGTTATTATAGCAGTTTTTTTTACTTTGTGAAAGAATGGTTATCGACTTTTACTATGGACACAAATCAGAAAACGCGATCAAAATATCAGCTGTTCCATAAATTTGTATGTTAAAAACTAATAATGTATATTGTTATATTTTCTAGTACTCGGCCGACTAGTTACCACTCAAAATCATAAAATCTGACGCAAAGCATGTCACAATGCCAAGCAAGATCACCTCATTTGAGAGACAGTTTTCATTTCGGGCTATGTATTTATCATCTTCTACCTCACAGCCAACATATAGTACATACCTACATATCAAAACAGTACTACAATAAGTCAGGGTATTTTCTTATCTTATGCTGGGGGTCCAGATAGGTCTCTTCTGTTTGGGGATAGCTTTAGCTTTACGTTTGCCACTTCACATTAGAAAAGGCGAAAAAGGAAAATGGCGTTTCTGTTTGAGCGGATTTAATTTTTTTCTTGACGCCATACTGTTTTTAATGTGATTAAACGTCTAGCTTGTCAACAAAAAAAAAGTGTGCACTCACGGGCAGGTTAGATATCTCGGCGGCCAGCATGAAGTCGTCATACAGGTCGAACGTGAGCAGCGGCTCGGGCAGTTCGCGGAAGAAACCCTTCAGCACGGAGGCGCGCACGTGCACGGCGTACGAGTCCAGTCGCTCCACGCCTTCCTCCGGCCGCTGGTCTAATAGCAGCCGGAGCTCACGTACCTACACAACAATATGATACTAGTATACATAATCCGATAAAAATAACGGTAAATCGGGTTCTTTGAGCTTAGCGCTGCTCTATGTGCGTGTCTTGGTCTACTTTGGCTACTTCGTAGTAGAAGACGCAAATCAATAGATGACGCTTTTTTAAATTCTTATACATAGGGAATTGAAATTTAGATTTGCTAGAAAGGCATGCATGGGGTAGCACCTAAGCCTGCCCATGTTACTGCGGCTTTGTGGCAGACGGGCAGCAAAGACTACAGTAAAGCTTGCCCCACACAAGCAAAAGGTTTATAAAACTAGAGCATAAACTTTCGGATTGTCACCATGTAAATTTTTGTTTACATAATTATATAAGAAATCTAACCGAGACGTGTTAAAATTCTAAGAATTGGCATGTGAAGAACACAACTAAAACGCCAAGATTTCAAAGTTTATGGCAGAATTAACTACAATAGCAGTCTCGCTAATCAAGAACTTGGTTTAATGAATATGGAGGTTAATAACTTCGGCTGAACAGAATCAAGTATCTCACTTGAGAGGCTTGTAAATTACTCGTTTTCCTTGAATCACATGTAAAGAGATTTTACAATAGGTTAGAAATCAGGCATCTAGTACCTATATAATAATTTTATACCATGTACAATTGTACATGCATTTGAATAAGTTAATGAATTAAGCATTTTTTTCTCATGTTGTTTATAGGTTTTGTTGAGGGGATTAATCATTATGTTACCTTAGAACTAAGTCCACTTTTCCTATACAATCCTTCAGTGTAAAGGCCCGTCATTTCTATGGTTGTAATCAGTCTATCGACAACCATTGGGATATTGCTTTCTCCGTTCGGCAATTCAGTTAAAGGCATGCCGAATACCTGGAAATAAGATATAAGCAATTGAGCATGCTATTAGATTGTTGATTTTTTGATTCGTTTTTTTTTTAATGTAAAAGTAATGAGACGATCGAGGCGCTCTCCTGATGTTAAGAGACAACGCCTGTCCATGACCATTGCAGCGATACACAGAACTTTGAGTAACAAAACAACGTCCAGGGCATCGCTGCTTTGGCGCTCATTACTTTGAGACTAGATGGTTAGTCTCAACAGCCCAGTAATTTCGCTAGCTGCAGTACCCTTCAAACCGGAACACAGTCATGTTTGCACACTACTGCTTGGCGGCAGAATATCTGGTACTGCGGTGGTACCTACCTAGACGACCTCCTGCTAAGGAAATCTACCACCAAGTATATATAATATATGATCAGATGAATGGTTTATGTTACCTTTCCTCTTTGTAAGACTTCACCGAACTGTTCTCTGCCGCCCGCGTCGACCGCGCCCACTATCGCCGCCGACGGAGTCACATTGTTCTTCAAACATACCGTCGACACCTGACAATACACATTACATACATTATGATAACAGGATTTACTTTAGTTTGGAGCTAGAGTGTGTTGTGTGAAAAATTCCAACAGTATTTATTTATATTTTTTAAGACATTATTTTACCGGTTTGCGCCGGATCGCAGGCCTTATTGGCTTTTAACCGCGCCTGCCCTTCCAGTCTCACTTAGGCAGCATTGGTAATAGCCTTCGGACTCGGAAATCGGACTTTTAACTTAATATCTTGTTTGTAATATCTGTTTGTTTTATATATCATCATCGTTACTGTACCTTATCTACCCTTCTGTTCCAAAATTGTATGGTTTTTTATTTTTTATGCGTAAAGTAATGAGAAAAACGAGACGCTCTCCTGATGGTAAGAGATAACGCCTGCCCATGACTATTGCAGCGATACACAGAATTTTGAGTAAAAAAAGTAAAGTTCAGGGCATTACTGCTTTGGCGCTCATTACTTTGAGACTTTCGATGGGTAGTCTCAACTGTCCAATAATTTCCCTAGCTGCAGTACCCGGAACACAGTAATGTTGACACACTACTGCTTAGCGGCAGAATAACTGGTACTGCGGTGGTACCCACCTAGACGACCTCCTGCTAAGGAGATCTACAAAGTAAAATTTTGTATGGTGTAACCGATGGTTCAAAAATAGGTGTACACTCAAGAGATCAAACCAGTGACTTAATGACTTTTTTTGGTGAAACCCGTTAGGCATATTATTTCGACTACACACTACACCTAAACACTTCTATTTTACTTACTATATTGTAAATGTTAAGGAAGAAATCAATCGAATCAGTGCCTATAAGAAAAGGAAAGGAAAACATCGTGAGGAAACCAATAGCATGGTGGTAGCGTACTTTCTAGTACTCGGCTGGCTAGCTACCACCCTCAAGTTGAAAATCTGCCGCCAAGCATTTAACGGTGTGTTCCGGCAGCCTCACTTGAGAGCCAGTTCCATTCCAGGCTTGGTGTGCTTTACCATCTTCGACCACATCGTCACTTAACATCAGGTGTCAAACACCTAGCCTGTCGACCATAAAAAAAAAAAAAAGGATCCTGATGCATCCCAATAAATTGGCAACCTGATGACAACAAAAACTTTCAGGAGGCTCATAAGAGTAGCTCCGCAAGACCTGCTAAAATAGCAACATTGATGTGAATATGCCAATGGTGTATACCAAGCATGTCTAACCTTATAATATAAGACACAAACCATGCTAAATGTCAATGAGGACAGATTGCTTTGAACAAAAAACTACTCTAGTGTAAATGTTAAGAGCGTTTACCTTCGTATAGCATTTCTTATGCGAGGCCAGTTTACACGTCTGGCAGATGAGCGACCGTTCTATTGGCCACATGAAGAAAGTCTTGCAGATCTCGCACTCAGTCGGTATGTTTATCATAGATAATATGAATGTGTGCCCTTTGTACTGGATTGGATCGTCCACCTGGAATAGCTTTAAATATGTACCCACATTATTATATCTAACTACGAAAGGAAAAGAAGAATACAAGCGAAATAATAGAATAACTGCAAAAATAGAGTAAAGCAGCTAAAAGAACAGTAAGTAAAGTAATAGGAGGCAAAATAATTGCTTGCAACTGTTCATTAACACTGTAAAGTTCGCTTACTTTTCACTTCACTTAAGTTCACGGTTTTCACTATCATTTGGTGTTTTTTATCTTTCCGGATGTTATAAAAAATAGTAATCAACTTTTGTATAATAAAATATTTTTTTTAAATAGATTTGATTACGTTATGTTTACGTTTTGTAATCAAATCGCCAAAATAACCCACTCAGTACCAAGCAGGGGCGTCTAGTCACAAAGATAAAATTACAATGCAAAAATTACATTTACATAAAACATATTAAACGTAAACATTCGATTAGACTCTACTTAGAAATTTAAGTTACATTAAAATTACTTATTAGTCTTAACTAGCCTAGATTCTAATAAAAATGAGGTATCTAACAGAAAACAGATAAATTATTAGAAGGAAAAAAAAAATAAAACGTGAGATGCTATAGTTAACAGAAATTCGTAGAAGTTTTTTTTTTATTCTTTACTACTGACTGGTTGTGTTTTACCACAACTCACCTGATGATAAGTGTCTGGTCGAAGATGGTAAAGTACACTTAGAAATAAGCCTATCAAGATCGACAAGTAATTAGTATTCTGCTACATTTAAATGCCCACCAAAATTTCGCTAAACCTTGAAAGAAATCTAAGCCATGCAAAAACAATAAGCATCGAAAGCAAATAAAGATAATCTAGTGCATTTTAACTGTATTTTTTTTTTTAACCTAGAAAACAGAAAAGATTATAATAACTTACTTTCCGCTTTTTATCCTTTTTCTGTTTCGTTCTCGCTTTATTCGTATCGTGTTGGCTCATAAATTCGTCCATAAACCCTCTAAACGCATTCACACCCATCGTTATAGACAAAGTGGAACCTTCTCTCGCACAGACTGTTTCCATGACATGTAAAAAGTTCCCTATTAGGTCTTTGTACTTGAGTGAAGACCCTCGGGTTTCAACTATACTGTAAGTGGCTACTAAATTGTCTTTGAACTCGAGTAGTGCGTCTTTAAATACCCTGTCAACCTGAAATTCAACAGTAGGTATATTAATAATGTTTCACCAGATTAGCAAGTTAAAGTGATAGGGCACATTGTTACCCTTACCTCGGACTGCTTCTTGTTCTCATTGGACTCCATTTTGTATATCTTTTCTGTGATGAAATTCTGCATTGCTTGCAACTCTGTCGCGTCCGAGATTATCTTATCCGTCCGGTCCATAAACTCTGACGTTCCAGTGAGATTGAAATTTGACGTGACTGAGCTTTTCGAATGGTCCAACAAGTTGTGTGAGTTTGGATTCCTTGGTTTTCTGTACTTTCTTCCCCTGAGTGCGGCAGTCGCGGGGCTCGTGCAAGGCATGGTAATAACTCCTTTGTTTTGTATGCATTTCGTGTGGTAAAGCTGTTTGCAGTCGATACATCGCTGCCCTTGCGTGACGAACGCGTCGATCGCTTCTTGACAGTATACGCATTTGTCGCCTTTCGCAAATCCTTTGCCTTTACGAAACCTGTAAAAAAAGTGGATGAATAAGCATTTGCTCAGTTTATTCTTCTACGACTAATCTGTTACCATTACACATTACAGTTTAGGTAATAACGGCCGATTTTCCTCACCGGCAAACAGACTTAGTTTGCCGCTCGCCGCTCGGCTTACACGCTGTATTTGTTAAAACTAGTGACCACAAAATGTTGATTTCTGTGAGGTAATTAATCAAGTGGGATCGTGACATAAAAAATGTAAAACGAATATGTATACACTTTATATCTTATTAATATTGATCGATTTTAACATTTAAGTCATTGAGTAGCAACCCTACGTTCCCGCAGCTAGTCCGTTTTCTAGTAAGCGGTGCCCGATGGACTATGAAAGTTTGTGCCACATGACTGTTCAGTCACGCGTTCAAGCAGAAGACGGTCGTAACAGTAGGTTTTTTTTTTAAATGTTTGACAGGCTAGTTGTTTGACCACAGCTCACCTGACGTTAAGTGAAGGTGTGGTCGAAGATGGTAAAGTACACTAGCCTGGAATGGAACTGGCTCTCAAGTGAGGCTGCCGGAACACACCGTTAGATGCTTGGCGGCAGATTTTCAACTTGAGGGTGGTAGCTAGCCAGCCGAGTACTAGAAAGTACCCTACCACCATGCTATGGTTTCCTCACGATGTTTTTGCCTTCACCGGCAGCTCAAGCTCATTGTTGGGGTTTGAACCCACGCCCTTCGGCATGCGAACCTACCGCGCTAACCACTGAGCTATCATCGCTACAAAGGTAAATGTTTATACCTAAACTAATTTTTTGTCAGTGACCGATCTTTCTAGCTTATCCTACGTTTGGGGAGTGTGAATTCCTAGCTGAGATATAAAGCAGTCAGCACATTATGTGGGTACAATATGGTACAAGGGTACAATGTTGTACCTTGTACAGGTACAATAATGTGGGTACCTGTGTCCGGCGATGCGGAACAGTCCGTTCTCGGTCTGTCCAATGAAGCCGGCGGAGCGCGGGTCAGCGGGCCGGGCGTCGGGCGCTGCGCCACGCGCCGGATCAGAATTGCGCCGCCGCAGCGAAGACCCACCCGTGCTGCCCGGAATGTACTCGAGCGGTAGTTTCACACTGAAACGAGTTATTAGGCTCACATAGTAATATTCGAAATTCGATATCGCTATTAGAAAAGTCCAAAAATGTTCGGGATTGACATAAGCCGCGTGACATATGTTAATCCCATTTTTTTACGTTTTTATCACTTATCAAATGTTACCTTTGTTTGTAACCTAACACACATCAAAAATGTAATCAATAACCTACCGCCACACTATGGTCTTTTCACCGGTAGCTCAAACTCATCGTACAACTGTCGAGTTATCAATCGCACCAACATTCTAATAGGCTTAGTTAAAAAACCCATTAGTTATGATTATAATATTAACAACAAATGAAATAGAGAAAATAAGGCACTACAACGAAACTCATTAAAATTATTTTACTACGGTTTTATAGATAGCTATGCAGGATAGCTTTTTACTTTTTAGCATTTTCTAAACGATGTTTTTTTTAATAGTAGATAGGCTTGTGTTTGATCGCCATCCCGCCTGATGTTAAGGGCCAAGTCCTCGACCGTGGGAACTTCTGCTTGAACATCTACATTGATATTTTCTACTCACACAGACGTACATACGTCTGACGTTAAATTTGAATACATTGACGTCACGCTAAAATAGATAAGGAGAGTTAAATTACTATAGCCACGAGCAAGAAGGAGACAGAATGTTTATTCCTATTGCCGAAAGCGGATTTTACATTGATTATCTGTTACATTATGACAGAAGTTTTTTTTTTTTGTTTTGGCATCGCGTTTTGAATATTTGACAGTGTCAAGTGTTTTATATTTTCAAGTTTCATAAAGCAACCGTGGGAACTTATGATTACATTGAAATTTTCGCTCTGGAAACGAATAAATCTACCTTCGGTGTTTCGTACAAATTAAATGTTCATCACGACTTCGTATTCGTATGACGTTTGATGAAAGTCACAGAGAACACGAATGTATTTAGTAATAGTTAGTTGCATCGTGTAGCCTGCGGGCACGTAGCAAGTAGGCAGCATAGGGTGGGGCGTAGATGGAGAAAACAATGGGGCCGATGGGTTTTTGAGATATTAAATGAAAACCGTTTTAATATCGGGCACCATCTTTATTCACCGTTCAGAACCGACGCCTTCCCATAGACCACACGATTCAACATTTTCCATAGAGTAAGGTGGACCGCACACGGATAAGGCTTACTACATACATTACAATATATTTAACATGGGTTAGCTAGTCTACACTAATAATATTGTTATAATCATCGAATTATCGATGAATATAATATTGTAAAGGTTCTGTCATTTTTTGTTTATCTACGTTAGTATTGCATGTACATGAACATGATTATTTTTGCACGGCGCAATGCAGAATATGGCGCTCTTTGAGTTTTTTAATATCCATTTATCCATTTTATACCCATTTACGCAATAGGTATGAATTATGAAAAACTTCTGGACCCATTTTAAAAAAGTAGTTTAGAGTAATTACTATGAGGCTATATTTATTACTAGAATTTAATTAAAAAATAAATGTCCACCCGTGCGAAGCCGGGACGGGCCACTAGTTAATTATAAATACAAACAAAAAGATAATAATTAAACTACTGAAGCGTGTAGAGGTAACAAACAAACACAGACATTTTCTTTTCCGTCTTTGCTTGTTTCTCATTTTTATAATATTATGTACACAAGATGAATAATAAAAAATAAACAAAAAAGCGTCTGTGCACTAATCACTGATTCACTCCACTAAATTACATAAAAGCGTCAATATACGTGGTAACGTATCATTTACTCAAACTAAAGAGGTAAGACAACAAAATAATACGACCGAGCGCGGTCGGTCGGTATTTAGTTGCACACTAGAAGAATCAAAATACAAAACGGCCGGGAAGCATGCGCGCGGTGCTCGGTACCGCCGCCGCCGCGCGCCCACCTCTTGCGGCCTCTCGCGACATGCTATAGGTACACGTGCCTCGTGACGTCAGATTCGTCAGAGAGATTGATTCTTCGAAGAGAGAGATGGTTTGTAGCGCCTACCAAAATAAAACAGCAACAGACGTAACGCAGAAAAGAGGTTTTCAGCAGGCACTATCAGAAATTGTCATCAAACTATCCGTACTTATCTGCTAATAGAATAAACAAAACGTACAATAAAAGGTCTAAGCCTTAAATGTATCTGCATCAAAGTTAGCATCTATAAAATTGCGCCTTTCCTATAATTTTTTTGATATCAAGATTACGGTTTAAAAATAATTTGGCCATATTCTATTTCATAATTTCAAGAAACGAAAAGCGTTTGAAACTATTTTTTCTCCAAGCATAATAATTCAGGATATGTATTATAGTATTCATTAATTTCAAACTTCCACATGATGTATAACGTCACAAAAAGATTGACAAAAACACATCGATTGCCTTATTTCACAAGACTTGCCCGTTAAGCGAAGATGCGGTCTATGGTGGAGCACGCTCGCCTAGAAGAAACCGATTCACTCGCGACTTACAAGGTACCCCAGACTATATTCATTGGGGAACACCCACTCGGGCAGCAGATTCCAATGTCTAGCGGTACGTATGAAAAAGGTGGAATCAAACCGCTTAGTTCGAGCTTTTGGAACATCAACCATGAAGCGGTGTCGCTTCATGGTTGACGTTCATGATCAATTTTATCAGATTTCTTCCCATACTATGATATTCTAAGAGAACACTGACCGTTTACTCCTATCGTTGTCGTCATTGTGATGCCTGGCTGTAGTGTGTGTGTCGACGACTAGATCGGGCGGCGGCGCGCGCGGCGAGCGGCGCGGCGAACGGCGAGCGGCGCGCGCGGGCGGCGCGGGGGGAACCGCCGCCTCCACTACGGCGTTGCTAGGGGGCGCCACCGCTCGCTGGACGTTCTCTAACGCTAAAAAATTACGTCACAGAGTCTCATCACGATGAAAAGAAAATATACGATGCGCCATCGATTTGACGCTTCATTACTACGTGGCCAACGTAAAGCCAAAATAGCCCGAAACACACATGTAATAGTAGACCCCCTATATCATACAAGAAAAAAAGATCGAAGCATAGCCCGATTCACCGTAAGAAATAATGGCATCTGTTCACACATATATTATATTTTATTTATGTTAACAAGAAGATTAGATTACGAGTGTGGTCGTAGCTAAAAAATAAATTAGTTTTTTTTTCAACATGTGTCAAAATCACGCCTGTTTCAAGATTTTTGTCACATAAAAAATTGTTCTTGATGTATTTTAGGCTCGCGTTTGACCGTCATATTTAGTACCAATGTAGTATTGCTACATAAATAACAAAAACATGTATGTAATTTAACACAGCATTTTACCTATATTAGCCTATTTTACGTCATTAATGGTTTAATAAAATGGAATTTTTCATATCTGTTAATTCGCTTGGTTTTTTTAAAAAACTAGGGCGTCTTCTTATTTTAAGAGGTTTTTTTATACTATCATTAAGACAATTTCCCAAGCAAGGTTTAAATTTCCGTGGACAACCAGGGCGGTTCGCTAGTAATTTCTACGTAGTATAAAACAAAGTCGCTTAGATCTTTTAAACTCTCACGTCTGTACCCTTAGATCGTTTAAACAACGCAATGCGGTTTTCATCAATAGACGGAGCGATTCATGAGGAAGATTTACATGTATATATGCACCACATTAGTGTCTGTATTGCACCCGTGCGAAGCGAGTCGCTAGTGTAATATAGTTCGAAGGATTAAAATGACCCTAAACCAGTTTTGATACTAAAATATGAAAATCACAAAATACCATACCATAGTAATAGAATAACACCTTAACACATGTGTACATGTACCCCATATTGATCAACAAAAATACTGCAAGACCAAAAATAGTCACAATACACTTTTCTGCAACATGCCACTTTGGGTTCAAAGTATCTAATCTATACATGTTTCTTGACTGAAGTTACGAAAAGAAATGAGTACATACACAGTAGGTACACACTGAATGCCGATGCTTTAAATTTGATAACGTCTTGTTTACTGACAAATTTAAATTGAGATAGATGTAGTTAGACTAATTAAGATCCATTTCTCAGAGTTTAGAGTAATTACTTTAAGTGCTCTAAAGCAAACAAGACCAAACTGAAAGAATTGTTTTTTTTTTTCAATTAATACTCTTATTATTTTTGTTGTGCGTGGACGAGATGTCAATGTTTTGTCGTCGTTAGTAGTAACTTTATAGTAAAAAAGCTTTATATTATAGTAAAAAATGAAAAGATAGTTATAATTGACTGGCGATCTGACCCGGGCATATTCCTGAAGATAACCGTATAAAAGTTTAGAACTGATTGAACAAACAGACACGTAAGAAATGCGACTTCATTTTAGTGGTATAACAAATGAGTGAAAAGTAACTGCAGATGACCTCAATTTAAACGATAAAATAACTACAATAAATTCCCACCTAAAACACCCTGATACAAAATGACTTGGTACATTAATCGGCGCACTACAAATCACCGTCTAAAGACACGCCAACCCTGCGGTTGTCAACGCAGTAAGTTTGCGAAGTAAAAGTGTAGTAAGGGAGGTCGTACCATTCAAGTTAAACGAGGAAAAGTCTACGTGACTGCATATTATATTCTATGCTCGCTCTATGCTCGTAATAAGGTTTTTATGCAAACTTTTTAGTTGTCATCTAGCTTGTATGGCAATAAGAGCTCACATTGCGACCCTGGCAAGGTAAGCGATGGTGACGATAACATCAAACACCTTGCAGAGTATACGAAATAGGTCATCGTAAATAGCCCCACGAAATTAAAAAAAATCATATTACAATATTACACAGAGAAGATTGTGGATGATGTTGACGCATAGATAAATAGATAAAGTCTTCAAAATTATGCCTGAGTAATTCATTTTATCTATCCATCAACATTATTTGGTGGTAGATCTCCTTAGCAGGAGGTCGTCTAGGTAGGTACCACCGCAGTACCAGTTATTCTGTCGCTAAGCAGTAGTGTGTAAACATTACTGTGTTCCGGTTCGAAGGGTACTGCAGCTAGTGAAATTACAGGGCTGTTGAGACTAACTATCGAAAGTCTTAAAGTAATGAGCGCCAAAGTAGTGATGCCCTGGACTTTGTTTTGTTACTCAAAGTCTCTGTGTATCGCTGCAATGGTCGTGGACAGGCGTTATCTCTTACCATCAGGAGAGCGTCTCGTCCGTCTCATTACTTTTTTACATAAAAAAAAACATCATACACAATCTTCTCTGTATAATATTGTAATATGATTTTTTGAATGTAAACGTAAAAAGACGCTGCCTGATGATCCCCGTTATCTCTTACGATGGTAAGAGATAACGCTTGTTGTTATATTTTGCTTTTTATATGGCTTGTATTATAACTAAAACATTGTATTATTTTGCATTCAAAAGTTGTAATTTTAACAAGTTGGTGTCGTGCTATACATCGTTAAGTATACGTACTGCGGTCGTGTTCTGTTGGTGCGTCGTGCGCATGCCTCGGATCGCGTCGCACGGGCGGAAGCGACACGAGTCCGGCCGTCGACGCCGAGCGCCGGTATGTCTGCGGCGAGCCGCGTCTACACATATTCCATACTCACTTTTACTACACTAAACAAGATTAGTGTGAATGAAGTACAAACGTCGGCAACATTAACATTTTAGGATCAACTTCTGTACAGCATTACAAAAACACATTTTTTTTTCATAAGTGACAAGCTAGGTATTTGACCATAGCTCATCTGATGTAATTTGACAGTACGGTCGAAGATGGTAAAGCGTACGTAGCCTAGAATGGAACTGGCTCTCAAGTGAGGTTACCGGAACACATCGTAATGTGCTTTGCGGCAGAATTTCAATTTGAAGGTAGTTTCGTTTGAATGAAATAAAAAGAAACAGCACCATATTTGTTGATGTTGTATGAGTTCATTAAGCCGGTCTGCACTTGGTTACAAAAATTCTTTTTTTCTTTGCAAAATGTAAGTATATTCTTTTTTATCTTCCAATTTTAAAAAACTATTTATAACCCTAAGTTGTTGGTTTTACTGTACAACAATTTGATGTCAAGAGGTTGTTAGCTAGTTACTAATGACCCTAAATATCATAACAAATGAGTTCAATGTAAAACATTATAATTATCATATAATTGACAGCCCTGTTGGCTCATTGGTAGCATGTCTGCTTCAAGAGCTGTGGGGCGTGGGTTCGATTCCCACCTAGGACAAGCATTTTGTGATATAAAACCAAATGTTTGTTCTGTGTCTGGGTGTACTGTATGTATTATAAGTATGTATTTACAAAAAAAAAAAATTTAAGTATTCTATCAGTTATCTGACTCCCATAGTACAAGCTTTGCTTAGTTTGGGGTCAGATGGCGCTGTGTGTAATGTCCTGCGATATTTATTTATTTATTTTATTTATTAATTATGTTAATAGTAATGTTTTACATATTTTATCTATTATACAAAATGAGTATCTTCCGAAACAAGTATTTTAGTAATTGGACCTGGTTAAATAAATACTGACTGAAACATTTAAAGTTAAGTTTTGTTAACCTTCGTAAATTTCTAAAATAAAATAAAAGCATAGTAAATTAGCTCACAAATTTCGGAGTAATCTATCTAAGTTTTCTTTTAGAAATCGATTAAAAACGTTGGCTCATTGGTAGTATATCTGCCTTGAGAGCTGTAGTGCGTGGGTTTGATTCCCACTCAGGGCAAACATTTTGTGGATAAACAAATGTTTGTTCTGTGTCTGGGTGTTCTGTACGTATTATAAGTATGTATTTACAACAAAAAAAAAGTATTTATGTATTCTATCAGTTATCTGGCTTCCATCACACAAGCTCTGCTTAGTTTGGGGCCAGATGGCGCTGTGTGTATAGTCCTACGATATTTATTTATTTTTTATTTTATTTATTAAAACACTTATACAACACAAACCTTTCAATTGAAATTCAGTACACGCACGCAAGTTATATACATATACAGTTACATGAGATAATATAAATGTAAGACATAGCAACTGAACTCACTTAGAGTTGCTTTTAATGGTTTCGGTGCCATCGGCAGGTTTCCAATGGTCCAGTCTTGCATTCCGCAGATATTCCTCATTATTACTTATCAGTTCCACCAGCTCAGTTAACTCTTTGTCGCGTTTCTGAAAATGTAACAATAATTTTCGGCTCGAAGGACCAAAAAATGTGTGGGGCTGTAACTTCTGATCAGTTATGATAATAAGACTATTATCATAACTGATTAGAAGTTACACTACGTGTAAAGACCACGTCAAATGGTAACTCCGATTGCGTAATATTAGCAGATTTATGTTTGATTTTAATATTGCGAACTTTGTCTAACACTATTCAAATCCAAACGCTAAATGTGATACTATATTTGCCGCGACTATACTGAAGTTTAACTGTTCAGGAAAATAGTGCCTACAAAACAAGTGAAGAGTTATATGTTACTTCAAATGTTGTCCGCTGAAATCTATCAATTAATAGGTGGAATATCTATTGAAATTGTTATGTCTTGTTGTTGTGTCTGCCTCTGTTAGTAATGCGTGACAATAATCACAAATGACTAACTTTTGATGATCACTTTCAAATTCTATTGCCGACTTACTTTTTCTTCGGCGATGATGTTTTGATCGAGCTGCAGCCATAGTATTTCGTTAGCAAGGTCTTCCGCCGTGATTTTGTTTCCCATAGAGACAGCTTGTTGCGGGTACTTGCTTGAACTCGAGTTCCATTGCACGTTTTCTGGGGAGGACTTACGGCCGTCTTGGCTAAAAATTTACAATAAAAATTATAACTGTGAAAAGAACTCGCGCTAGAGACTGGAAAGGTGTAAGGCTAGCCAAGCCGCCTACCACGCGAATCGAGAAAACCCCCATTAATTTTATTTATTACCTGTACTATGTTTTCGCGGTGGCAAATAGATACCATTATCTCCGGCCACGTGCTAGGGGGAGGCTGGTTTCATTAAGATACGGCTAACATGAGAGACTTATAGCGCTAAGAAAGCAGAAAGCGGTAAAACGGTGTGAATGATTTATAATTATGAAATATGATATAGAGGGGAGTGAACGTAGAAATGACGGGTTCTATAAGTAACTGTGAAAGTTGCCCTTTTTTGACGAAATGATGACACGAAAAAAGAACCAAGAAATTTAGCAATGAAGTAAAAAAGAATCGATGCTATATTTTCAGCTGAAATACTTCTGTCTAGTTTTCTATAAATTGTAGGTACAACATATTTACTCCACCTAAATACAAATTACCTTGGACTGGTAGGTTTCAGAGTTGTCTCACTAATGTGCTCTTTCAACATTCTACTACCCTTTTTGACAGCGTAAGTTTGCGGAGTGTAATCCAGAACATTCTTTTTCGCAATGCTGTAAAAATAATAATGACTATGGTTTTATGACATTTAAGAAAACTGTTATGCTATATCGTTGGCAGGAAATGTCACGCGTAACAAAACAGGACATTAGGTACATTTTAGCTTATGAGCAGGCAGAATAGTTTTAGTGAGTGTGTTCTACAAAATACGAACCCTGTTGAAATAGGTAGTGACTGCGTGGGTCTCAGTTGTCTTGACTTCTCCGCGTCTAGTTGTAGAATCATTTCTCTGAAATATGATAACCAGGTTTAATGTCATTTTTGTGAGAAGAAATATCTTTGATTCCTTGGTATGACATGAAAATGTCATAGTACGACCAAAAGGCAAGCGAGGTATTATGATAAAAGAATAGATTAAAGAAATGTAGTACCAATAGTTAAAACGCTGGCAGAGAAAGGGAAACTCAGAGATCTAAAATCTTAAATTAAAAAAAAATAACGTGGTTTTTGTACGTGCGTACAAATACAATATTGTTTGACAAGCGTGTGTGTAGTGTTGAAAAAAAACATGCGACAAAAAAAATAACAAATGCAGCCGACTGAAAACAAACCATTTCGACAAGTGTGTATTTTTTTTTCTAATATGCTTTGTTTGTTGTACCGCTATTTCATTCTTCCACGCTTTTTTTCGAGTGGAATTAAAGCTTTATATTGATGGCCTTAGGTATTATTGTAGATACTTACAGCTGTTTATCAATCTTGTATTTATCTGGAAGCTGATCTCGCCTCAGGCAGACGTCGTCAGTGACCTCCTCTGACATGCCGTCATGCTGTCAACACAGACATACAACCGCTATCTTGTATATTTACATGTTTTAGATCAGTTAGTTACAAAATGAGATAGTTGATAAATCAATCGGTTATGCATTACGCCACAGTAGAGTAAACGAGTTTAACCTTAAAT
This sequence comes from Biston betularia, assembly GCA_905404145.2. Classification (NCBI taxonomy): domain Eukaryota; kingdom Metazoa; phylum Arthropoda; class Insecta; order Lepidoptera; family Geometridae; genus Biston; species Biston betularia. The sequence continues at coordinate 8,742,283 of FR989877.1, forward strand.
TCCGTAGCAAATAGAAAAATAAATCTGATTTATTACAATATAAGAACTTAAAGCTTTCTTGTATGACGCAGTATGGCTGTAATTTCTGCTGTATTCGGCTGTATATGGCGAGCAACAAAACTTCAGGAGACGCTTGGACATTGTCAAAACATAATCGTTTATTCATGAATTCATCTTAAAGCAAACGGTATAATAACATAGTTTATATTTTTTGCTTTGACGAGATCAATACCATGTGGACCAGTGCCACTAGACTACCATGTATAAATTTTAACCAAGAATATATTTTTACATTGTCAGTTTATTAATTTAATTAACATTTTAATATTCATAATTTATTTATTACATTTTTAATTTTTTTCCTTGACATTGTATAAATTTAAATTTTATGATTATAAAAAAATCTTATATTACTAGATACTAATATTCTGTTGCCATAAAATATTTTTCAGGTATAACATGAAGCTCATTCAATTAAGTTACGGACAACATACATGTTCATTCATACTCATGTTATTGCAAATAAATATATCTTTATCTTTAAATCTTTAAATAAACAAAACGCAAAATGCTTGAATATAACATTTCGAGTTTACAAATAGCTTGATAATGTGTCACCGGAGTATTATGCATAACCAATATATTAGAAGGTTTAGTTAACAATTATTTCCAACTAGATCTATTGGGATTTCATTTGAAATTAAGATGCTATACACTACATAAATCAATCACAAAAATTAATCAAACACATGCATGTGTCAGGTAATTATATAAATATTGTGCATTTTGTAATGTGACTATAGAGGTTCCGTGTCTTAAAATAGCTCTAGTTGTCTCTTTCTAAAGTTTTAAATAAAGTCAGTTTCGGATTTGCAAATAAGTAAAGAGAATCCTTTGCTTGATTGCAAAAAACCGCACTACATCCGAAAAATTACGAATGTTCAGATTTGGATGATTAAGGTGGTTCGATTTCCATACAAATATTTTTTTGCCATTTATGGACAAATGGAGCATAATTTCACAGTGAAATCATAGCTACTGGCATTTATTTTGGTCTTTATTTGCCGTAAATCACAATGGCTTAAATAAAACAGTAGATTTATTAGCATAAAATCAAATTTATGATTTTTGAATAAAACAGTAGACTTACCGCAAATAAAGACTCTCTTGGTGGTAGATCTCCTTAGCAGGAGGTCATCTAGGTAGGTACCACTGCAGTACCAGATATTCTGCCGCCAAGCAGTAGTGTGTAAACATTACTGTGTTCCGGTTTGAAGGGTGCTGCAGCTAGCGAAATTACTGGGCTGTTGAGACTAACAATCGAAAGTCTCAAAGTAATGAGCACCAAAGCAGTGATGCCCTGAACTGGTTTTGTTGCTCAAAGTTCTGTGTATCGCTGCAATGGTCATGGACAGGCGTTATCTCTTACCATCAGAAGACCGTCTCGTTCGTCTCATTATTTTATGCCAGTAGCTGTGGTTTCAGTGTAAAATTATGCTCCATTTGTCCATAAATGGCAAAAAATTATTTGTATAGAAATTTAACAACCTTAAATTTGTTTGTGGATGTTTTGATATTGAAGATGAAATATTTTCTTAATGTTATTAAAGATTTTACATAAATATGGCAGCGAAAGAGTAACATTGACATCGGTTATGATTATTAGCATTACTCCTTGTATCTCTGGAACTTACCTCGCACTTATCTTTTACAGTCGGCGTGGGCAATCGTCTCTTCAGTTCAGGCAGCGTCTTTTTCCTCAGTAAATATCCCCGCGCCACGGCTTGGAAACCGACGATGCCATTGCAAAATTTAGTATACCACCGTCGTCCATTAACTCCGCGATACCAAGATTGCAACTTTACGGCCGCTTCGTGACGGAAGGTAAGGTGTTGTCTGGAAAAGAGAAAATATTGTTAAAAGACCGCTTTTTTTGTTCATTTGAGTTGTTTTTGTTAACGTTTGGACAAATTACCGTGGCTCGTGTAAAATTTTTGGCACTATATAGACCCAAATAATGTGTGAAAATCTGTAGAAACTTTTTACATTGTTTTGGAAGTTACTGTGCGCGACAGTACCAATGGTGTATGGTCCTTTTTGTGTAAACTTTCGTTATAGTGGTGGCATATGGTGACTTCGCGGAACCAGTTTTGTACGATGATGGATACAATGATCTGATGATGGGAGTCGTTGGGTAAGTTCACCTGTAGCAGTACTGTATGATGACGGAGGCGCGCCGTAACGCCAGGAATCTCCGTCGCTCCAGCACAGCACGGAACCATCTTTGGATCGTGATTATGGACGCCATGATCTGCTGATGGAGCCGATACTCCAGTTTTGTCTGCTCACTTTCACGCATGAATATTTTCGTAGCACCTGAAGAGGTTTTAGTTAAAATGGAACTAGGATATTTATATATACACTTGTGTGTTGAAATATATCAGAGCTTTTTGTTATGGTTGATAAACTAGATGTTTACTGATGTTAATTGAAAATGAGAATGTATTAAACTGAAATAGGAAGTCCTGAGTATTTGCTACTAATTTACAGCTTCTGAGGATTACAAACTTAACTATGAACCGACTCTGAAATAGCGAAAAACATTTTTAATTTATGGTTTTAGAATGTATCCTACTAATATTATAAATGTGAAAGTTTGGATAGATCGATGTCTGTTACTCTTTGACGCAAAACCTACTGAACGGATTTGGACGAAATTTGGTATGGAGGTAGCTGACACCCTGTATTAGCACATAGGCTACTTTTTATCCTGAAAACATGTTGCGGGTAACACCGCGGGGCGCAGCTAGTCGTTCATATATATCTTCATAAGATAGAGATAAAGTTATATACCAGAACGTTACTCTTAATGTGCACTGAGATCTTTCAGAGTCCATGGGTAACCTTTACCTAAATATAATGGAAATTACTTTATAAAACCAGAAAAACTCACCTAATTGATAGTTATCTCTGTCCAAATTGAGTGTCGCCAAAAAATGTCTCACATCAGCCTGAGAACTGAGCAGACCTTTCGGTAACAGTATCCTATACAGCTGTATGAATTCTTCATACGTTAGTCGCACGTTGTATCCCGCTTGTCGAATACGGACGGTCTCTAGCATGCCCGTGTAACGCAGTTGACGCTGTACAGTTTCTTCGTCGAACACGTGCGGTACTTTTTCGCTGTTTGACTTTATACACCTGTCAAATAATGTGAGTTACAGACCCCATTTCCCAGTTAAAATATCAACATTTTCAGTACAGAGCTAAATAGTAGAAGTTTATTTTTTTCGCTCGTAAAAGATTTATAACATGGTGATGATGAACGAACAAGATGGGTCGACGATATTGTCACCGTCGCGGGTCGAACCTGAACCAGATTGGCACAGGACCGAGGCAGATGGCATGAAAATAGAGAGGCCTATACCCAGCAGTGGGATAAAGAAGGCTGTGGATGATGATGATGACGAAAATAATTATACTTTTTTTATTTTACTATGCTGTCTTGTGCCGCGGATTCATGTGCAAATTATAGATAAGATTGTTTTTTTTATGCAATAGTAATGAGCCGAACGAGACGCTCTCTTCAGAGGTCACAGAATATAGCTGTTGGAGTATCCGATAAAAATACGAACGTGAGTAATCCCGCATAAGTTATTCTGCCGCTAAGCAGTAGTGTGTAAACATTACTGTTTCGGTTCGAAGGGTACTGCAGCTAGCGAAATTACTGGGCCGTTGAGACTAACCCATCTAAAGTCTCAAAGTAATGAGCGTCAAAGCAGTGATGCCCTGGACTTTGTTTTGTTACTCAAAGTTCTATGTATCGCTGCAATGGTCATGGACAGGCGTTATCTCTCACCACCAGGAGAACGTCTCGATCGTCTCATTACTTTTTACATAAAAAAAAGAAAAGTAAAACAAAAATAACTAAACTTCAAAATTGCAGAGATCACACATACCTGATGAAGAACGGATTAGCTTGATTCAAGGTTTCCATGAGCGCTGCAAGTGAATGCTGGAACTGCGCGGCCACAGTTTGCGGTTGTTTCCGCTTGCCAGTTGGCGCCGCTGTCCTGCCAGCTAACGTCTTCACACTTTGCAAGTTCTTCAAACCTTTCTTCGCGCGCTCACGAGGGCGAAACGATTTGTTCTTCCTGTGGGCACCAGATGGCTTCATAATTTGGAGTACGATTGATTTGGCACTGTCCTTTGAGAAATCATTTGAAGAATGAAAGGCCAATTTTTTTTTTTTTTGACTATACACACAGCGCCATCTGACCCCAAACTAAGCAAAGCTTGTGTGATGGAAGTCAGATAACTGATAGAATACATACAGAACACCCAGACACAGAACAAACATGATTGTGTTTATTCACAAAATGTTTGCCCTGAGTGGGAATCGAACCCACGCCCTATAGCTCTCAAGGCAGATATACTACCAATGAGCCAACGGGGCTGTCGAATTCACGGTATATAGCTTTGATCTAATTCTAATTTTCAATTAACAAATATAGTTAGCTTATATTAAAATTTCATCTACTTGATTATTTATAAAAAAATTAAAGTAATAAAATTTAGTTTATATTGCAATTGTATGATTAAAAAAATCTAACTTGGTGTTTTTTTTAGATTACGTTTAGTTCTTTCAGTACCTACCTACATTTGTTTTGAGTAAATAACAACATTATAATTGTCACGTAAGTGTAACACCCATATGAATACAGGGCCTTAAAAAAGTGTAGTGTAATTAGGGTTTTAGGTAAAAAATACTACATTTTATAATAAGTTTGTAAGTTGGCGTATAAAATTTAATGTATCAAATTGGAGTTAGAATAACCAAACTCAAATGATTTCTCTTAAAGAACAGCAATTTTTATTCCGACACCTAATTATAACCGCTTTACGCATTATATGCAATAATATTTTATTCATGCGCGATTAAAACCAATTAACTTAGTAAAAATAAGAAAGCTTACAAAAACTTGTATCATACACAAAGTCAATAAAATACCAATAAACTGTGGAATCATTAAGAAAACAGTATGCTAGTGTGATAATAATTTACCAAGCCCAGTACCGTAGTAAACTTGCCGCAAACTTCTAACTATAAATACAGTAACATGAAGCGAAGAAAGCTTTGGCCCATACAATGACTATACAAAAGACTGTACACATTAATAAAATAGCCAATAAACAAAACAAACAGAAAGTACAACAGGCGGGGAAAATTAAACATGTATAGCCAACACCGATAGTGATACCCCAACCGAAGTTTTTCCACGCGAATTCATCAAACAAAATCATAATTTAGACAAAAAAAAAACAAAACTTATCATAAGTTTTTTTTTGTAAAGAACAAATAAACTTTAGCAATTTTAAATTTAGAATTTAGTGATAAATCTCATGCGTATCGTTTGCGTTCCAAATTTTCAAATCACCAAACTGTCGTTTTCAAATACAGAAAACAGTTTCTTTTTACATTTACGTAGATGTTTGTTTGATGAGCGCAGAAGAGCGAGAGTGCGAGAGAGACAGGGCACGTCACGTATATCGCACGTACATAACAATTTGGCTGGCGCGCTGCATCACGTCTGTATCGTCGAATCGTTCGTCGCGGTCGACGCGTCGCGTGCGAGTCTCGGCGATTCTGTAATTCTTAGGGCCTTTGGAGGCGACGCGGGGACTCGGCTCGACGCGCGGCTTACACTCGCTGCGTGTCGGTGTTTGCATCGCCCGTCCCGCCCTGTGCGGCGTTCTATTTCCCCCGTAAAAGAATATAATAACAAGGAAATCTAAAGCATGCCGATGTACTAAGGAGAACGGAATTGGATGTTTACTTTCAACGACTTTCCATTTTGTAGACCAGTGCTCTGTTATAATATACCAACATTCTATCAATGTGTTAAAGCTATTCTGATTTATTGAATAACAATTACAACATTTATTTGACTAAATCAGCGTTCAGGGGATCTCCACAACCTCTACTACTTGACTAGGACTGTGAGCAACGGAATTCTTCACATTTTATACCCTAGTCAAAAAGTATTTAGTGTACGCATCAGCAACGACCAAAATCATAGATTGCATTTTGTTGCCAATTTGGTAAATAGTTTCATCTATAAAACAAAAAAAACGAACATTTGCGAATCCTACCGAGGGTTCCGCACAAACTAGTAGTAACTTTTTCATATGATACCCTACATGATACGTTTAACTCACTTAAAAATTTGGACCCCTCATTCCTTGCATAAAGACCCAATTTTTTTTATTAATAGGGACTTTTTCTTTTATGTGTACTATAAGACAATGCTTCCTGCCAAATTTCATAGTTCTAGGTCAACGGAAAGTACCATTCGTACGGTTTTTTGCGACTTAAACGGCTGTAACTTTTTTTTACGATAACTGAGAAGTTTGATTTTTCACAACTGCAAGGGGCTACGGATCTGCGTATACGATTTTAATTTTAACTCGATACCACGCGTTCCCGACATAGGTCTTGACAGACGAACAACAAAGTGATCCTATAAAGGGTTCCGTTCTTTTCCTTTTGCGGTATTGAACCCAAAAAATTCTTCAAGTCTAAGAGATTGTGGTGACCCAAGTAAACTCGCAACTGATTGTCTAAATTGATACCATTGCGAATCAATTTGAAGCGATGTCTACAAGGTAGAAAGTAGTCGGTTTGCACAGAACGGTGCTGCGGAGACGCCACAGGGGTGATAAGAATACGTCTAAAAATATAAACGACGTCCATGCGTAAGGTGCACATAGAACATAAAGGTAAGCATGCCGTAATATCGGTGACTTACGCAATGCGGTTGATTGCGAGATTGATTGATGATACTGTCACCAGTTGGCTGAGCAATAAGACAATATGATTACGTCACACAACTCGCAAAGCTCGGACACGATTCCGGGGAGCTACAAATCCACTGCAAGTATAATCGCCGACATATAGACGATTCAGATCGAGCTTGTCTATGAATGAATTCTTTCATTCGAATATGAGCCTTAAATTTATTACAGTATAGCAGAATTTCACATTGAAATAAGCGACAGCGACCTTGTTGGTAATATTATGTCGTATGCTTCACAAACAAAGTACGTTAGGGGCGTTTATTGTGTATCAAGCAATTTAATTTCAGTACTTGCGGTGAAGTCGCAGCTTTATAATTGAATTTTGAGAACTATTCAATAGGCTTGACATATTTTTCATGCCTTTAAGTTAACAATTGCTTTGTTTTCACGTTAGTGGGACTTTTTTTTTTAAAGCAACACTTGTCATAATGCAATTTGAGCACAGTAACATTACATATAAAGTTCATTTTTGTTTGATTGTATCAGATATTACCTGATCAGGTTGTCGTTAGGTGCGTGGATGGAAGCACGAGGCATTTTCGATGCGCCGTCGATCCTTTGAACGCGATGTCTTCTACCCGCTTCTAGGAAAGCGAAATAACCTCTGGAAATAAGGAAATTATCGGTCAGCGAGTGTTTTTCTTAACGGGTCGCGCGCTTCGGTGAAAATAGACGTTGTTTTTTCATAAATGTGCTTTGGTTTTGTTGTCTATTTTCTTATGAGTTATTATTTAGGTACCTTGGTATTTACTTTTAACTAAGTGTTGTTGGCTCCACTGTACAATATGCCCCGTTGATTTGGAGCTTCATATTTTTTTCTCATGTAAAACACTTCTTAGTATAAGCGTACGCAAAATCTCGAAGCGCAATAGGTACTGCATAACCAACATACTTATCACGATTGATATGTGCTGCTGAATTTGCAAATCGTTTGCAAAGCCTATTGCCACAAACCTGTTATTTGTAGCTCACTAGCTGCACCCCGCGGCGTTACCCGCTCCATGTCTTCGGGATAAAAAGTAGTCTGTGTTAATCCAGGGTCTCAGCCACCTCCATACAAAATTTCATCCAAATCCGTTCAGTAGTTTTTGCGTGAAAGAGTAACAAATATCCATCCAAACTTTCGCAATTATAATATCAGAGTGGGATCATAAAAAAATCCGACCAATCCTAAAACGAGTTAGACACTCACTAAAGTGTAATTAAGAGTACAGAACCAAAAGCAATATTTCAATGAAGTTCTATCAGAGTCAGTTTCGTATAAATATTTCGTCGCTAAGTCGCAGTTCGAGGGTAACAACTAGTCAATATATTTTTTTAAATTTGATAAAAAGCAATACCTGAAGAAAGCCCGTACTATCGCCCATCGAAACACGGCCACTGGGTCTACACCGACCAGCTCTCGTACAAATGCTAGCGATGAATTTTTCAGAACGCTCACTATGTCCGGCCGCATTGAATCTAAGTTCTTTTCTCGCATCGCTGTCACCTACGAATGAGACATAAAATCGGATTAGTTTTCGCAGTTCTATTTAATTTGATACTTTATTTCATTAGACAGCCCCGTTGGCTCATTGGTAGTATATCTGCCTTGAGAGCTGTAGGGCGTGGGTTCGATTCCCACTCAGGGCAACAATTTTGTGAATAATAAAATGTTTGTTCTGTGTCTGGGTGTTCTGTATGTATTGTAAGTCTGTATTTACAAAAAAAAAAAAGTATTTATGTATTCTATGAGTTATCTGACTTCCATCATACAAGCTCTGCTTAGTTTGGGGCCAGATGGCGCTGTGTGTATAATCTTTTAATTTCTTGGTGGTAGATCTCCTTAGCAGGAGATCGTCTAGGTAGGTACCACCGCAGTACCAGTTATTCTGCCGCTAAGCAGTAGTGTGCAAACATTACTGTGTTCCGGTTTAAAGGGTACTGCAGCTAGTGAAATTACTGGGCTGTTGAGACTAACCATCGAAAGTCTCAAAATAATGAGCGCCAAAGCAGTGATGCCCTGGAATTTGTTTTGTTATTCAGAGTTCTGTGAATCGCTGCAATGGTCTGGGACAGGCGTTATCACCATCACGAGAGCGTCTCGTTCGACAAATTATTTTTTACATTAAAAAAAAAATCCTATGATATTTATTATTCATCGTTATTTATTTTTCATCTTATTTTTTAAATTTTTTACATTAAATATTTAAAAAACATATGCGAGAGTCTCTTGAGATGTCTTGATATTTATTTATTATTACATTATAAAATATGACAGGTCAACTGCATCTTTGCTTAAAATCAAGCGAGTTGTGGTCAATTGCAAGTCAATCGTAAGTATACGTATATTATTATAAGACTTGCGATTGACTACAACTCGCAACCCACAACTAGTAATAAAAAAGACGTAATGTGATTCAATCATCATCAACAAACACTTATCGTTACATGTTTGTCCTAGTGGGAATTGAACACACCCCCGAAAGCTCTTGAAGCAGATATTTTAACAAATGAGCTAACAGGGTAGTCATTGAGATATTAACTATAAAAAAAGGCTGTATAAAACAAATTCCCTCACTTGATACTTGACTTTCCCCGCGTAATGCACGACAATAAAGGCCGGTTCTCTCCGCTGCGGCTTCTCGTAGAAATGGTTGTTCTCGTGCGCAGAATTGAATTTTTGTAATATCGTCTCGTTTGTAGCCCACGGGAAACTGGAAATAAGAGTATACAGATTATGGACGGGCGCCGTAAAAACAGAATTATACAGAGAACTTATACGCTCTTCCGCGTGCGCTATTTGCAGCTAAATTATAATAAACTAGCGACTCGGCAACCCCGCGCTACTCTTAGGATTCTACTCTAGAACCCTTTATTCATGTAGAGTTTCCTGATATTGACACTTGTATAATTTGTTTTGACTTTTGTATAATTTTATTTCTTTGACATTTAGATTTACCTTATATTGACATTTGTCATTTATAAGCCTAATTTATTTTAACATCTGATTGTGAAAAAAATATTTTATTTAAGATTAGATAATTAATCATTGTTATTATTTAATTGTGAGATAGATATAATTGATTGTATTAGTCATTTTTATCTCAATAAATGAATTTATTTTAATTTTTCGCTTCGCTCTGGATTCAAACAATCGCTGTCGCCCTCAATACATTATGTTGGTACCTTGTGACACAATCTAACATTGTTCATCAATCTGTCACACAAATACATTGTTATTTATTTGGTATCTAATTTTTTGTGTATTTCGTTGACATGTTTATTTTCGTCTAATATAGATTAGGAACAAAAATGTCCGTTGTGTAATGATGTTGTTGATTTCGTTGTAACGGCGACACATTCCAACTGATGGGCTATAGAAAGATGTATTATTTGTGTAAACATGCAAAAAGAAAGTTTGGCGTGTTAATTGGGTATTTTATTAGTTAGAAGATGCATGGTGTAAGAGTATTTTCTAGCACTTAGCTGGCTAGCTACCTCTTAACTTGAAAATCTGCCGTCAAACACCTAATGGTGTGTTCCGGCATCCTGACCTGAGAGCCAGTTCTATTCCAGGCTATTCCATATTCCAGGTGTGCTTTACCAACTTCGACCACCGTCGCTTAACATCAGGCAAGCTGTTGTCAAACACCTAGCTTGTCAAAAAAAAGCTTCACTGATCAAGTTTATACACAACAAATTTATTTTTTACAAGGTCCATCTTCATCCATAATATGTAGGTATAATAATAACTCAATATAAAACTATCAACCTATAATTAATTAAAAATAATTATAGATACGGCATTAGAATAACGATATCATTCATGTCATCGTCATTGAACATTCCACCCAACTCACCGGAGCTTGTATGCCAGCGGCCCAGAGCCTCGCTCCAATCCTTTTTTTTTTTTTTATGGTTGACAGGCCAGGTGTTTGACCACAGCTCACCTGATGTTAAGTGAAGGCGTGGTCGAAGATGGTAAAGCACACCTAGCCTGGAATAAAACTGGCTCTCAAGTGAGGCTGCAGGAACACACCGTTAGATGTTTGGCGGCAGACATCAACACTTGTTGTTGACTTCAAGGAGCTTTGGCTTGGGTAGACGCTGGCAGGGGGAAATGCACTAAACACTCCAAGCGGGACGTGGGTGCAGGACTTATCGCCCCCACTTTGAATAAGAATAACTCACTTGCACTGATCATCCAATAGCGGCAGCAGCCCATTAACCTTCCCCTCGATGAGCTGCAAGCAGCCCGTGTTATCCGAGAAGCCGATGTCCGTCCACCTTATCCCTTCCCGACGGTACTCTTCCTGCTCGTATTTGAACACGTGCTGGTTGAAATAGTACTGGAGATGCTCGTTTGCATAGTTGATGCAAAGCTGTTCGAAGCTGTTGCACGGACCAAAGTCTTCGAAGCCGAATATGTCGAGCACGCCTAGAAATTTATGGAAATGTTTAGAAATAATGTAAAAATACTAATAACTAGCGGACGCCTTGCAGTTTCACCCGCACAGTTCCCGTTCCCGTGGGAATACTGGGATAAAAAGTAGCCTAGTTCACCCGGAGATAGTGTAGCTTCCCAACGGTGAAAGAATTTTTGAAATCGGTCCAGTAGTTTCGGAGCCTATTTAATACAAACAAAAACACGTACCAATACTGTTACCCTGATGTTCCCGGAGCGTGTCCTTCTTAGATAGCAGTGCGTGGTTGACTTGCATCACGATCCAATCGAACAGAGCACCGTACAGACACTTAGCGACAGCGTCTCTGGTTGCTATTGCATCTGGCAACCTAGAAAATAAAAACAAAATAAGTAGGTATTTCTCTAAATAGTATAAAACAAAGTCGCTTCCCGCCGTCTGTACGCTTAGATATTTTAAACTACGCAACAGATTTTAATGAGGTATCCATCAATAATTATGTATTCAGATGATTCAAGAGGAAGGTTTTTAGTATCTACTTTGAACCCGTGCGAAGCTGGGGCGGGTCCCTAGTAGTTATTAAAACAATAATTCATTGAATAAAACAAACCAAACACGAATGCGTTTAAAAAAAATTCGGGACAATGAAGGGATTCTAACGACACAACATACAATCTGTTTAGGCATTTATTACTAGTTCGGAGCCAATGGGTTCATTTTTATAAAATTATTTTCTTTCTTTCATTTTAATGTGTCCAAAACATATGCCAAATAAAAAAAATTTGACTTTGATTTAAAAGTTATGGTGAAATAAAGAAACTCACATACATATAAGTACCCTGAAAACATGAAACTCCTTTTTTTGGGCAGTCATTTAAAAAGCTAATAAGATTTTTAGTCACTGTATGTTGAATCCGTAAAGGTTCGGATCAAAAGCAAAATTACTTTCAACCATGAACGGTATACATTTATTGTAGATATTTTTGATACATAAATGTATATTTTTTATGACAAGTATAAAAATATACAATTTAAAAAAAACCGACTCCATGCTCCTAAGCCCAAACACGGCTAAAAAGGTTTTAGGTATTTTGGTTTAAAAATCAAACTACTAAACCAATTTTCATGAAATTTCCATGGGACCACCTGGGAAGTATATACCCTTTTCCAAGACGTCCAGATGTCTTCGAGTAAACGGGGAACATAATTTTTTTTAAAAGATTCCGACGAATTGAGAACCTTCTCCCTTTTTAAAGTCAGTTAAAAAGTCAAATGATCAAACTGACATTATGGAATTTCAAGTCGAGCATATTCTTAAACCTAATCTTCTATGAGGAGGTGAGTAACCTGTCTAGTCTTTGTAAATATTTACCGGCATTTTTGGCTGGACAGTTTACACACTTACGTACTTCCTTCACAAGAAAAGATTAATGACATCTGTTTTACGGAGATCGTCCGCATTCTAATGTCCACGCTTATCTTCTGTCAATAGAGAAATATTTTGATTCATAGTCACCATGACGAAGCACGTGTTGTTTTTTTTTTAATGTAAAGTAATGAGACTTTCGAGGCGCACTCCTGATGTTAAGAGATAACGCCTGTCCATGAACAATGCAGCGATGCACAAAATTTTAAGCAATAAAACAAAATCCAGGGCATCGCTGCTTTGGTGCTCATTACTTTGAGACTAGATGGTTACTCTCAACAGCCCTGTAATTTCGCTAGCTGCAGTACCGTTCAAACCGGAACACAGTAATGTCTACACACTACTGCTTGGCGACAGAATATCTAGTACCTACTGCGGTGCGGTATTAACCTCCTGCTTAGGAGATCTACCACCAAGAAAACATTCGACGATGTTAGATGCTGATTTACATGTTATTTGTTTATCCTACTAATATTATAAATGTGAAAGGATGGATGGATGTATGTTTGTTACTCTTTCACACAAAAGCTACTTAACAGATTTGGATGAAATTTGGTATGGAGGTAGCTGAGACCCTGGATTAGCACATAGGCTACTTTTTATCCCGAAAACCCATGCAGCGGGTAACACCGCGTGGCGCAGATAGTAGATAATAAAAAACCGGCCAAATGCGAGTCGGACTCGCGCATAAAGGGTTCCGTACCATTATCTATAAAAAAAAATCAAGTTTGTTGTATGGGAGCCCCCCTTAAATATATATTTTATTTTTAGTATTTGTTGTTATAGCGGCAATAGAAATACATCATCTGTGAAAATTTCAACTGTCTAGCTACCACCGTTCTTGAGATACAGCCTGGAGATAGTCGGACGGACGGACAGCGAAGTTTCAGTAATAGGGTCCCGTTTTTACCCTTTGGGTACGGAACCCTAAAAAGTCCCTTTACTGGGCCAGTATGGAGACATGACCACCATTCGATGGTTATAGATGTTGATGCAGGTCATATATGGTGTGAATGATAAAGAATACTGACTTGTTGTATATGAGAATGGTCTCTCCAGACGCACGCGGCCGTCTCGTCGTAAGCGCAGCCATGAGGGTTTCTTGTTTCACTCGCAATAAGGATGATATTTGCGCGACCACCTCCGGGTTCTTTACTCCCACCGCCTCGTCGTGGTGGTACGACTTACGATGTGGCTGGAACTCTACATTGCCTGAAAGTTGGAAATATATTACTACATGCGCGTTAGTTAACGACTAAAATATCTTATAAATCAAAATGTCTTTAGTAGTACCACCTACACATCTTATTTTTGAAGTATGAAAATAATATAGAGGATATTCTAGAGCTAGTGATGCTGTATTTATCTCAATCGTGTTTTCTTTCAGCCCCCGTTCCTTGTTTTTATTATTGATATTTTCTAGGCGATAAGACCGCCGTTATACGCCATATAATTTTTGTTTTGTAATATTCTTTATCTCTTTTTGGTTCATATTTGTATGTTATAACGTATGTATGTATAATTGTATTGTGTGTAATAAAGTGTATTCTATTCTAAGTAATGGGGCGAACGAGACGCTCTCCTGATAGTAAGAGATAACGCCTGTCCATGACTATTGCAGAGATACACAGAATTTGAGTAGGAAAACAATGTCCAGGACATCGCTGCTAAGTTTTTGATATGGCATGTTAATTGCGTACTTTCTAAGTAATTTATGTTAAGTTCTATGCCGAGATGCCGGTATTTTCCAGTGCTCGGCAGGGTGGCTGGCTACTACCCTAAAGTTGAAAATTGGTCACCAAGCATCTAACGGTGTGTTCCAACAGCTTCACTTGAGAGTCAGTACCATTCCAGGCTAGGTGTGCTTTACGATCTTTATCCACACCAACACTTAACATCAGGTGAGCTGTGGTCAAGCAGCTAGTTTGTCAACAATAAAAAGAAAATATTCAGGCAGATGATAAATACTATGTTACGGCCCTATAGCTACTGTAATATTAACGTGGATGTTCTCTATGTATGTCTCAAAGATTTTTTTTTCCACATTTTTCACTTGCACAGCTTGGTTGTGGAACTCTCTGCCAGAGTCTGTGTTCCCTGTTAGGTACAATATGGGTGGCTTCAAATCTAGAGTAAAAAGGTTCCTTGTAGATTGCTTGCTCCATCTTAGACCACACTACTGCTTAACATCAGGCAGAGTGTGGTCAAACGCAAACCGATTTTCAAATCGCAATCTGGGGTTGTTCAAGAAGAATGTGAATAGGTATTTTCTAGGCAAACATGCTCCATCTTCGGCCACATCGCCACTTTCCATCAGGTGAGATCGTGGGCAAATGCATGCCGAGTCCGATGTAAAAAAAATTATAATAAAAAAAGGTGTTAAGGAAACTATTATAATGGATATTGTGTACTTCAATCAGACTCAGTAGTCTGAAAGTGCATTTATTTAGATTTTTAAATAAATTATCCTCATCATCATCGTCATCCAGAGCCTTCTTTATCCCACTGCTGGGTGTAGGCCTCTCTATTTTCATGCCATCTGCCTCGGTCCTGTGCCAATCTGGTCCAGGTTCGACCCGCGACGGTGACGATATCGTCGACCCATCTTGCGGCCAAATTATCCTCATTCCTTAGCAATTTCCATTAGATAGTGCCAATGTATTTTTCATATCACTAATATTTATTTCTTTATTTTATTTTTGTTCAAATAACAAAAACACGGTTACATTGTATGTATAGTATTGAATATGTTCTAGACTACTTTTAAATTTATTTATGTACCTACATGTTCCAATGCATAACTTTATGTGCCATAAATTATTTTGCATGAGTTTTTATGAAGCTTTCGGCAGCTAAATATAGCTCTAGTTTATAGTATGACGCTAGAAATAAATCATAGACTTACAAGTCATTATGAATACAACAGTTTGGTATTGAACCAAAAATAATATTTAGTAAAGCATCAAAAGTTAAGAAGCTGTTTTATAATGGAGAAAAATAAAAAGATATTATTTGTTGTGGATTCGATTCCCATCCAGGACAAACATTAATTATGTGCCTATAAATATTTGTTCTGTATGGATGTTCAGTATTTATTATAAGTATGTATGTATTTACAAAATGGCACAGGACGGGGACGAGTGGCATACAAAAAGTGAGGCCTATGCTCAGCAGTGGGCAACTATGGGCTAATGATGATGACTTACCAAAAAAAAGTATATAAGTATTCTATCAGTTATCTGGTTCCCATAATAAAAGCTTTGCTTAGTTTGGATCTAGACGACAGCATGTCAAATGTCCAACAATATTTACTGCACAGTAAAACAAAGTTCAAGGCATCACTGCATTGGTGCTCATTACTTTGAGATTTTCAATGGTAAATCTCAACAGCCCTGTAATTTCGCTAGCTGCAGTACCCTACCAGTATGTGTATTTCGACTAATAAAATTTTCTATAAGGCAGCTTCTTCAATTTTGATGTGCAATCTTTAACTTTCTCTCTACTTGCTATAGATTACATTTTTCATTTAAGCTTTAGGCACATATTGGCCCCTTATCTACATAAGGATAACATATATTGTTGTTTATCTTTGAACATGTTACACATTCTATTTAGCAGTGTAATTTTTTTCGATACAATATTACATGATAAAATGTTATCAAGAAAATTATAGACCTAATCTTTATCACCTGATAAGTGGACACTTCAGAAAACGTTTATAGACTTTTAATGGCACTTATTTGGACACTCAAAGGTTAAGAAGCACTTACCCAACAAGAGTACTGCTGAAAGTACAGCGAACAGTCTCCGCTGCTTGTCCATTGTAAATCCCACCATTTCCATCGACTGTTTGAGTCTAGAGAACTCGTACTGCTCATCCACCCCAGGCACTTCACTACAACCAGTCCGCGACAAATAATTGTACTTTTCCACACTGAGTAAATGTAACTGTTCTTTTTCCGCCTCCGATGCACCGGCCAACAAATAATAAAACACATGATAGTTTCTTTCGTTGCGACCCTGACTGCATATCCGAGACTTTTCGAGAAGATATTTTTGGACAACAGCACCGTGGACCATTCCATTTTCTTTATAGTTGACCTGTATGAACTTGCCGAATCGACTCGAGTTGTTGTTGTGGGCAGTCTTCGCGTTACCGAACGCTTCTAGGACGGGACCGGCGCTCAGTATCGTTTGCTCGACCCCGCTGCCGTGTGATCCTTTCTGACTGAGAGCCGTCAGATGATGCAAAAGAAAGTTCGTGCTCTCTGTCTTTCCCGATCCGCTCTCGCCGCTGATCACTATGCACTGGTTGGTCCTCTCTCTCAGCATACAGTGATACGCTGCATCCGCGACCGCAAAAATATGCGGCGGGAGACTGGAGCCTATTCGCTTGTTCTGGTACAGCTTCACATACTTTGGATTATATATCGGGTAGAATTTGAAAGGGTTGAGGGCGATTAGTATGGAGCCGACGTAGGTGTAAATGTAGCCAGCCGTGAAGCGGGCTTTCAAGTTATCCAGCAGAGTGTGTTCGTTCAGCTCCGGCAGTTGGCACAAGTCGGGGTATTCTCGGTCTTTCGGCTGATAAAGGAACCTCTGGAAGTAGTCCTTGATCAGCTGCGGGTCCACCGAGAAGTTCTCCATCCATGGCTCGTCTGATATCTTTTCGCGCAGATAAAACCTGGAACGCAAAAGCGATTGAGTGAAAGCCGAGATGTGGTCGTCAAAAATCTCGAAATAGGTTTACTTTTGCGTCATATTTTACGGCGAAGTGTAAATATTTGTATGCGGTATTTTAGAGTGCATATTAGATCGCGGCGTTTCAGTTTGATTGGCAGGATGGAGACGTGTTATCGCGCCGCGGCGGCAGGAAGAGTGACTCACGGCGCTCCGGGAGGGACGTTATCCCCAATCACTGCTATAGCCCTTCATTACCGACCCGACTTCAACATACATCATTCATTTCTTTCAATGTCCACATTATCATTTACACTCACCACGCGAATTGCATTCTAACGACGCTAATTATAAATTATTATAATTACAACAATAGCACATCGTACCCGCTATCCATTATAGTGTGACATCGATTATCATGTTAAATTAATTTGTATGGTCAAAGTCAACAAATTTATAAGGATACGGAATATAAAATTAGCCGTAATCAGAGCGCGTTAGAAGGCAAGAACATGAATCATCGCGGTGGATCAATGTAGACTCGCGGTGAAACGGTAATATGGTGACAGGATACTAATCAATGGAAATAATACGAGTCCGTGGTATGTAGATAGTACTCGAGGTGCAGGTGTGTATGCAAGGTTAAAGGCATCTGTACCACGCGATTGTGGGCTCGAGATAATTACATGTACAGACTGATTTAATTATGCATGTATTTACTCACTACTGGACTTGAGGAAAAATTACAATGGAACTAATATTAAACTGGAAAACAAATATGTCACACATAGTTTTAGATTGAACTGTATTTCAATTGAATTATTTAAGATATATATATATACATATAACTAGCTGCGGTCTACGGTGGAATACGTTCGCCTTGAACAAACCCTTTTTTGTTAATATGCTAGTAATATATGATATTAAAATGTCCTAAACTCTAATGGCCAAAGCAGAGTCAATCATTTGCTAAGCAAGTTTCATTACACGATATTCAGCGCCTAATCTCTACATAAAATAAAACAAAGTCGCTTCCCGCCGTCTGTACGCTTAGATCCTTTAAACTACGCAACGGATTTTAATGCGGTTTCCATTAATAGATAGGGCGATTCAAGAGGAAGGATTACATGTATAATACATGCATATGCACCACATTGCACCCGTGCGAAGCCGGGGCGGGTACCTTCCCTGAATACCGGACTCGGAATGAATTTAATATAATAATATGTAGGTACTAAGGGTTTCAAGAACAAAGGCACATAATGTTAAAATACGAATCGTGGGCTACAGTAACAGCAAAGAAATATTTAAATAATTATCGGTAAACCGTCTATCGGAAATAAGTCTCATTAGCATCAGCAAAGAGGCTATGAATCATTAAGTACTTACGCGATAAACAAACGGACAGACAAAATATTCAAACTGGATTTTCTAAATATTCGCAATCTCTTTGATAGGAGTCATGAAAGAAAAATCGAAAAGATGAAAGATTACCAACACATTAAAGAGCTTTAAAATGACAGATTTGTAAACAAGCAGCCGCGAAAATCGAGCAGGCAAAGGTCACAACTTTCCGCGAGTTTAAACAGGCCATCTGCCAATTTGTAATTCGATATTGAAGATTGAAACTAGCTAAGATCACGAGTCTTTGATCGTTTAAAAGGAAATAGTAAAGGTTTATGGGGAGTTAAGAAGTTGTGTATAGCTCAAACTAAGAAATCATACACGAGCATCTACCCACATACACGCATGTTAATTTATAAGTTAATGCATGAACATTAAATAACTGAAACAATACAGAGTTGTTTACGTTTTCCTGGATCCTAAACTGACCCTACTGTTCGTGATGACATCAATTTCAGTCGATAATAAAAATCACTACTATCGACTAGCATTGACAACATTACTTTAAGCTAGGTATATAAAGTTCCAAATAAAAATAACCGATTTCATAACCAACTTAACGCACTGGTCCAATGACACAGCGAGGTTTCGGAGAAAATATCATCGATATATACCATTTTTAGATATTTGTTGATTTTTTAAAAACCGCTCGATCGACCTTAATAAAATTTATATAGGACCACCTCTGAAGCCTCTTATCTAGCAAACAAAATAAGAATCATCAAAATCCTACCTCATTCTTTTTTGAAGTCGGTTAAAATGACATTTTAATTCAATAAAATGTCAAGAGACTAAAATCAAGTAATACGAGCTTACATGTTAACTAAAACGCACATTTTGGCCGCCATGAAAGCACTACTGGCACTGGTAGTAGTGAAATATAAGTACCTACTTTGACATTGAAACAATTACACATACCAGAACATATACGAGTTAGTTCTAAATTTATATTTTGTGTTCAATATTGGTATGGAAAAATGTATCAAGTTATATACATATAATTATGTACTTGAAACTATATACCCTATAATTGATTCATTGTAATAACAATGTTGTTAATATTGTGATAACAGCTGACGTACTAGAAGACGCCTCGCGGTTGCGTAGTTCCCGTTCCCGTGAGAATACAGGGATAAAAAACCTATGTCACCCGGAGATAGTGTACCATCCCAACGGTGAAAGAATATTTGAAATCGGTTCACTAGTGTTTGAGTTTATTCGTTACAAACATACAAAAATACAAATCTTTCCTCTTTATAATATTACTAGCGACCCGCCCCGGCTTCTCACGGGTGCAATGTAGATACTAATGCGGTGCATACGCAAGTATTATACATATAAACCTTCCTCTTGAATCAGTCTATCTATTAAAAAACCCCGCATCAAAATCCGTTGCGTAGTTTTAAATATCTAAGCATACATAGGGACAGAAGGGAGCGACTTTGTTTTATACTATGTAGTGATATTAAAAATTAAAATTATTATTATATTAGATAAATACAGATAAGGAAGCAAAATAATGTATTTTTTTTATCTAACTCACCTGTAGAACTGTCCTGTGCTGTTTGTGGTGGTGCGGTTGTTTGGCCACAGTAGCATGACTGCGACGGGCGACTCGTCAGCCCCGAGGCGGCGCTCCTTGCACTCGCCACTGATCGTGTCTCCCACCACCTGACACAGGAAAAATTCCGCTTTAATCCCAGCTACATAGACATACTACTTAGCTGTAGGTATTTTGTCCCCTTCGTATTGCCGTAAATTCTACGCTTACAAATATAGGCATTGTGCGTAATTCCAGTGGTTAGTTTTGTAATAACATTTGGAATGGCGTACGCATGATTTTAAGGCCCATTTCAATATAGCATACAGCATGATATAGTTTACTGACGTCTAAGAATTAGTTATAGTCTAAGTACACAGCATAACCTTTTGAAAGAATGCATGACACTCATGACTTTTAGTCGGCAGCAAATCTTCTAACTTGCATGGGATGTTTAGTTTAAAAAATGTCCAGAGTAATTTAGTCTACAGACTAAATGTCCGACGTTTACGTTATATGCTTTAATTTTGCTTTTCATCAGTCAGCTTATTGCTGAAAATGAGTAAGAATCGTGATATATATTTGTTCAAAAGAAGGTAAATAATTCAGCGACTTCTGCTTTTTTGGGTTGCATTAGGCCACTTTTTGTGACAGGGTAAACCTCCTCACAATAGTATTTTTTTATGTAATCGCGCCATTTTTAGAGTTTCGTACCCAAAGGTTAAAACAGGATCCTATTTATAAGACTGCTGTCCGTCCGTCTGTCACCAGGATGTATCTCATGAACCATGATAGTTAGACAGTTAAAATTTTCACAGATCATGTAGCCGATATATCAACAAATACTAAAAAAATAATAAAATAAATATTTAAAGGGGCTCCCATACAACAAACGTTATTTTTATGCCGTTTTTATAGATAATGGTACGGAACCCTTCGTGCGCGAGTCCGACTCGCACTTGACCGGATTTTTCTTTTCTAGACTTTCTTGAGTGGGAGGTCGGATCTCCAAATTTGACCACCCTCAAGTCCAGAAGTCTCCTTTTAATTGGCTTACGATAAGCAGGAGATACCGAAGCCGTATTCTTTAACTACGGCTCTAGGGTTAGAGGTTGGCCGTCGACCGATTGTGAGACCGCTAATTTCCTTAGACTTTTCGTACACGTAAAAAAAATTACCATTGTTTTTTTGGTGAGAAAACTCAATGGGAAACCAGCATAATGTAGCCCGAAGAATTTGGCTCTTGAGACGAATCCAGCCTTATGTAATGTTAAAAATTGTCACTGATTTTACATACAATATAAATAGCACTTGTTAGGTACTTCACTAGCTGTCCATTTATGTTATACACAGAGAAACTTTTTCTCATTTTAAATTAAACAACAACTGATTAGACCTTTTGCAATCACAACCTTTGTTTAAACTAGCTTATCTCTGCCTTACTGGACATGTCTCACTGATGATCAACCCGAAGAAACAACAATCATCTCAAAGATGACTCATTCAGTAGCAAAAAAATAATTGACATTACCACTGTCAATAAGACACATTATTATTTATAGTGCCAATTATTCTTAGATTGTTCGTTTTTGTTTTGGTCGGTAACATTGTTTTTTAAAATGTAAAGCAGATCATGGTCCATAAATTCTGGATCGTTTTACATTAAGATGTTGTTTCTATTAATTTGAGAACTGTTTATCTGGAAGGTCATTGATTTAAGGTAGACATGTAGTATGAAGCTAGACGATTTTATAGCAATTTCTGTCTGGTGTCTTTGATGGTCAATAACCAGTCAGATACATCATCTATGGTTTCAGTTATTGCCAGTTATCATTTGTAAGATTGTTAAAAGAGTGGCACAATTTGCCTTATAATTATTTTACATGCAAAGTTAAAAGAGCCAAAGCTTTTTTACTGAATGTTTAAAGTTTATTTCACTGGGTATCATCAATATTACGATTGGGATGTAAGAATTTAATACAACATGTGTATTCCAGTATAAATAGAACAATATAAAATCCATGTCATGGTAAGCTCCCGCCTGAAGTCTACTGGAAATTGTCTTACCTCTGCCAGTTCGTAAGGTCCACCGGTTCCATCTGTGAGGCTGAGTTTTTCAGTGATGCAATTCACTATTTCTTCTGAGCTGGTCTGCTTGGACGCTTCCACTGATAGAGCTTCATAGTGTGGTGACAGTGCACCCACAAACACCTGTATATTGAAAACCAGAGATTAATGGACTCACATTAGCACACGACTAGATTTCTGTATTGTTACATGCCATGTTACACAATGGCAAATGAAAAACATTAATTATAATTATGTTGCTCTTTAATGTAAAATGCAGATAGTGTGTACAAAACTAATTACAACAGTGTTTTACTTTGTGATAATGTAAAAATTACATTGAATTTTGAAATGAGAAAATTGAAAATTTACCAGCAACATTGTGGCACATGTAACAATGCTATATACCCACATAAATATTATTTATCTATCACAAAAATCACATCAATGCTTTGTATGATGATGACATACATTTGAATAAAGTTCACCCTTATCAATATTGGTCATTTCTAGTTGGGTCAGGTCATTTGCAAACATGTTAAAGATAAATAATAAAAATAATCATTAATTTCTTTAAAGAATTTACATTTGTGCAATGCAAGTTGGTTGCCTGTGCCATACTTTACAAATAATTTAAAACATGATTAAGAATCAAAGGATTTGTTAGCTTGACAAAACCTTTCATTGCCTAAAAAATATAAGCAAATTGAAAAACCTCCTTTTTCATTGTTGTTCAAAAACAAGATAAAATTGCTTTAGGTTTTCATTATAAGCCTTATAAAGACTAAGCACACAGCAATACTTGAATACAAGCATATATGTATCTATCTCTAGACAGTCACTTCCTGCCATCTGTACGCTTAGATCTTTTAAACTACACTACAGATTTTAATGTGGTTTTCATCAATATACCAAGTGGTTTAAGAGGAAGGTTATATGTATCATACATGCATATGCCTCACATCAGTATCTACATAGCACCCGTGTGAAGCCGGGGCAGGTGATCAGTTTAAAATATAGAAAAAATATGAACAACTACTACACTGGAGCTACTATGCCAGCGGCCCAGATCCTCACTCCGATATTTCAAGGAGCTAGGTTGGCTCGGGTAGACGCTGGCAGGGGGAAATGCACAATACACCCCAAGCGGGACGTCAGTGCAGGACTCATCGCCCCCACTTCGAATAAGAATAAGAATAATGAACAACTAGACCTTGTGGTACCCTTACAATTGCTCAGTTGATGCAAGCATATTTGATGTTTAGTGAATGTAAAAAACACTATACTTACATATATTAAAACGATCAGTTTACTATCAACAAAGGGGTCAAGTGATTTACTTTACAATTCTCATCAATACCTTGAATGCACTTACAACCTCACTTGTAACACTGACACTGCTGCATCTGGCTTGTAGCCTTGGTGGCTTTGTAGAAGCCTTAATGTACAAAGCCAAGTAAGGTAACTAGAATTAAATCAGCAGTTAAACAGTAGAATCGCCTGCTTTATTTTTATCCCAATTTAAAAGTTATGATTTATTGTTTTTTAAATTTTATTTAATTACAGTTATGTTTTACTAAAGAATTAAATAAAACTCATTTACAATCAGGATGATGGAACAGTCAGTCACAGGATGTAGATATTGCGACTTTTCAACTGGGATTACAGCAGTTATTACTATAGGTAAATAATAAAAGGTTAAGTCTTTACTATAAAATAAATTAATATCCTAGGACATTTCACACAGCGCCACTTAGACCCAAGCTAGCAAAACTTGTAGTATGGGAACCAGACTGACAAAACTGATAGCATACTTATATTTTTTTTTTTGCAATTGCTTATAAACCATTCTGGATACCTAGATACAGAACAAAAGCTACATAAACTAAATAAATAACAAATGCTATAGAATGGAATATCATATAGGTTTGTAACAAGTTTATCATTATGGGCATAGTAAATAAATAAATAAGTATTCTGTTTGTTTGCATTTGACAACTTAATAGTTATCTACATTTATTTTACATAGATGATATAGAAGCTTACAATTAAAATGCAAGTAACACTTAGAAACAGAGGCACAATGTTCATAAATCCATCAAATGTTATAATGAAACGTGTACCAAACAATCTTTCCATAATTTTTGATAAAAGAAAGCAATAACAGCTAACAACCCTTCATGACTAGTGACTAAAGCAAACAAGATTTGTGGCAACAAATAAATTATTTATTGACATTCCTATAAGTTGCTTTAGCAAACAATTTAATACATTTACTGACCTGTACAATATATCTGTGGTTCTCAGGTAGAGCCATCATGCATCATTCTTAATCTTTGGGCTTATTTACAGCACTGCTATTTCTTCCTTCCGACACAAGCCACTCTCTTCAGGCATACTAGCATTCTTTTATGCACCATTGTTTACCAAATATTTCGACTCTTGAATGTCTTGGTTACACATATAGGAAGAGGTGTCCGTTAAAATTGTTGTTACAAACGTTCGAACATGTGGAGCATCTCAGTGCACCTGACCCCCACAGAGATGCACAGGTAGTCAACCGTGACCACTTTAAAGTATAACAACTTAGGAACTCGTCGTCTTTATATGAAATACACCAGCTAGGGACTCTGTTCACAACACCACTGCGTTACCGCGCAGATAAAACAACTCAAAACATAAAAACAAAGAAGAGAAATCTCTGATTTGGGTCACATGCTGATTGGAAACGTTCGCCCAGCTTAATTTCAAGCTTTTATCTACGAGCTAGTTGTAAAAAATAAATCTAATGAAGCAAAGCTTTTAAAGCTCGTCGTATGCAGATCCGTTTAGTTCACTAGTTAAATATAGTTTAATAACAACACTTTATCCAAACTATAGCCAAATCGGTGTCTCTGTTTCCGATTCCGAGTCTCCGACAACCTGTTATTTGTCACACGCAACTCTCCTCTGTGTACCACGTAATCGCACCATTTGTTTGGTTTTATGGTTCAAAAACAGTAAAACGTAATGCAGTATGCATGCACTTATAAAATACTTAGAAGCTTAGTTCAACTCTTTATTTTAAAAATTGTCCAGAGAAAGGAGAAACTTAATGTAGTGCTCAACCACCATTTTTATTTGTGTCGGATAGTCGGGGCCGATTTGATTGAATCGTTCGTGAATCGTGTATCAATCGGTAGGCTTGCTAAGTTTAAAAGTATGCATTCTCTTTTTATCACATACAAAAATACGTAAATTGGTAACGACTTAATTTCATCGTATTATGATAGACTTCCATAGACATCGGAAACCATAGACATGTATGACAGATCAAATTTGACAGCTCTTCCGTGTATTGTCAAATATAATCTACCGATAGAAAAAAAACAAAATTAAATTATGTATTTTTATTCAACCATGTGTGTGAATGTAATTTTATCATAACTAACTGTATTTTGTGGCGGAAGACAAAATAATTGCTTTTGTAAAATAATAATTGTATTATTTAGTAACATTATTTTGTACTGGCAATATGTTTCGTTTTAAAAAATGGGCGGGAGAATTGAATACATTTACATTTTACAATTTTACATCGCAATTCAAGGCAGGCTGCACTCAACGACTCAACTCATGCGAGTACTGCGGCTAGTAATCACCGAAAGAGATTAGTATTTCATTGATTGTGACAAAATAAAACTTGGATGAATACCATCTACATCCACATTGAAAATGCATTAATCTACGAATAGTGCGTGCGGTTTTACAGGGATTTTCAAACTTTGGGTACCAGTTCATTTTCGTAATAGATATTATTGCCATGTTAAAAATAATTAAAGGTCGGTTCTTCAGTTGTTTTGTCGTGAAAATGCGCTTAATTAAAATCAAGTCTTTGCTGGATTCGCGCACTGAGTTCTATATTTACTACCGCATTCGTTAAATCACGTAATTTCATTGGTTCTGGGTGAGATTCTTGGCAATTTCACATCGAAACTGATCACTAAACTTGGTCTTGCACTAACTCGTTTTTGGTGTGAAAACTTTTTTAGCCGTGTTAAGCAATATTTTGGAAGGGGTAAAACTTATGGGTTCGCGCCACCGACATGCTTCTGTGACGTTTTTAAGTTTTCACTTATGTTGACTGTCAGTATTTTTACAATCATTAATCAGTGCATTCTAGACGTTCTGACTTAGGTACGGCGCCGAAACGATCGCAGCTGGAACGGTTTATTATTTTAAAGTCACTTAACGTGCTATGGAAGGGACTACGCTTGATGTTTTGAAGTGACCTGTGACAATTGGCTGATAATATTTGCCGCAGAGCAGACAACCGCCGAGGTAGACGTTTTATTATCTAGTAATACCGCTTTAGTATATCTATATGCGGGCATACGTGCTTTTTAATAGGTATTTGTCATTATGCGCACAGAGATCTGAGGATAAAGAAAACCTTTCTGACCAAACGAAGTCATAAAGTTGTCATCTTGTTTATCATAACAAAGCCTTTAGAAACTGTTCGAAAAATTTCTGACTTTATTGAAGTGAAAACTTCTCCAGCCGCATTGAGTGATTTTTTTGGTAGGGGCAAAACTTGTGGATTCGCGTCACCAACATGCTAATGTGACGTGCTTGTGATACACAGTTGTTGACCCAGTTATTATAAAGTTTAACTATCTAAAGTCCTCATGCCTGCTTTTTTATAGGCGTGCTTTACCATCTTCGACCACACCATCACTTAACATCAGGTGAGCTGTGATCAAACACTTAGCTTGTCGAAACAAAAAAAAAGACATTAATTGATTTTTTTATAAACTAGCGACCCGCCCCGGTTCGCACGGGTGCAATATAGATACCTACCTATGTAGTGCATATGCAATTATGCATGTATTATAGGTACATATAAACCTTCCTCTTGAATCACTTTGTTTATTGATGGAAATTGCATTAAAATCCGTTGCGTTGTTTAAAATATCTAAGCGTAGGTACAGACGGCGGGAAGTGACTTTGTTTTATACCATGTAGAGATATCTATAGGTAAAATTGTTCACCTTTCATCCATAGGCAGCCCGTACACGTTCCGCGCGATCCGCGATCCGCGATCCGCGATCAATGATCGCGATCCAGACTGATCGTGTACGAAGCGGATTGACGGACTGATGCTCCGGATCGCAAAATATCTAGAAATTTTGAAATCATGATCGCGGATCGCGGATCGCGGATCGTGATCATGATTGAACGTGTAAGGCGGCCCATAGGCAGCCCGTACACGTAGCGCGCGATCCGCGATCCGCGATCAATGATCGCGATCCAGACTGATCGTGTACGAAGCGGATTGACGGACTGATGCTCCGGATTGCATAATATCTAGAAATTTTGAAATCATGATCGCGGATCGCGGATCGCGGATCGTGATCATGATTGAACGTATAAGGCGGCCCATACAATCATGCAATTAATAATAATTTATTAAACTATGTTCGAAGCCAATTATGACAGGTAATTAAGTATGTTACTAAAACTTTTCAATATGTGTTAGTAAAACTAGTAGACGCCTATACTGAAATGAAAAATGTTTTTTTTTAAACCTTAACATTTATAATTATCTTGTATTTTAAATTGCTTTAGGTTACCTAAACTTTGGTATCAATCCTTCTCGGTACGTTCGGTCATTGTCATCAACATAGATCGTTACTTTTGCAGGCTATTATAGCCAGACATAAAGCACCAATTCACATATAATACGACAATAGTTTAAAACCGTGTCATCCTCAGAATTTTATGTTTTGCCAATATCTTTACGTAAATTATAAGTACCTATATCTATAAAATTAAAACTCTAATATACAGTCATGGATCTTAAAATAATAGAAGTAGGTATACTGGGTAAAAGTTTACTATCCCAAGTCTACGTTTTCGGGAGCGTTTCCCGTACACCCTGTATACAGTCAAAGAAAAGTAGCAATTTTTTTAGGAACTCCTGAACTTTGTATATACACAGGTAAAAAAAAAATAGCGAATGCAGCGCTGCATCTGCTGTTTAAAGAAATTTTACAATACTGTGTTCACTACAAATTATTATTATTTATATATACTTATTCCTATTAACTTTGGTCCATTTTTTATCGTAGTTTGGTAGGTAGGTACCTACCTACTTCACTATACAATAATTTTATTATAAGTGTAGTGTACAACAGATTCGTTTAGTATTTTCCTAATTTGAAGACTCGTTTGTCAATGTTTTATATTAACTCACTTTCACGACCCTACTGAGTAATGCCAATTGTGCGTTGATCACTTCTCTGCATGCTTGTTATGTAAGTAAATAAAAATATCACTGTAAAACAAACTATTTAGATAGATGCCGATTTACGTTTGTAGCGAGTCTGAAATGCGAAAGGGACTACCAGTTTACCAAAAACTTTAGTTCGTTTCCAAAAGCGACCGGCCAATCGCTTCGCGTTTCTGGGTTTTCCGAGGACAGCCACTTTTTATAAAATAGCTCGTTTTTGTCACACACAGATTCAATAAAACAGTCTTTAATTAATCATCACAGGAGCAAGATGCCTCTCGCGGAGCGTCGTGGATGTTGAAGGTTGGCTCGGCGTGCAGCTGCGGCGGCGGCGGCCGCTCGGCGTGCGTGCACGCGCCCGTGCTTGGCGAGGTGGTCGGAGCGCGCGAAGCATTTTGTGCACTCGGTGCAGCGGTAAGGCTTGTCGCCGGAATGGCTGCGGCGGTGGCGCGCTAACTCATCGGAGCGCGCGAAGCGCCACGCGCATCCTCCCCACGTGCATCGGTACGGCTTCTCCCCGCTATGCCGACGCAAATGAGCGCGCACGTGCGACGCCTTCGCATACAACTTCCCGCAAGTCGCCACAGGACACCGAAACGCGCCCGACTCCGGACAAAACTTCGGATCTCCCCACGAATGCGCTTTCACTTCGCTCTTCTCTTCCACCATCCAGTCTTTTTGCACGGACGCATAATCGTGCGTCTCCAACGCGTACGCCGATTCTCCACTGCTGCCCGATTCCGTCCCCCAAGTCGGCGTATCGTTTGATGTATCACTACTCAACGCTTCCAATAGATATTCATCTATTAAACTCCTGTCGAAATCTCCGAAATCGAAGTCTGACACAGACGCGTCAAGATTGGTTTCTTCCTTGTTTAGATAACTAACATCGGTTACGAAACTGTCACAATTGAGATCCAAATCGTCGAGCTGCCAGTCGGCGGAGTCGTTGTCGAGCGACGGTAGTTCGAAGTTGATGAGACTCTCGGCCGGCGAATACTCAAACAACAGCTGGTCATTGAGGAGAGCCTCTTCGAGCAGGCCGGTGCCGTCACAAAACATTTTCATCCTGGAAGAAAATCCAACAAAATGTTAACACAACTTCATAGGCAAGATAACAGAATCTTTCAAAGTAAGTGTTTATAAAAATAATAACAAATTACTCACTAGTTTCGTTCTCGATGCCAGGATTGTTTACGAGTAGTTCCGGTATCGAGTGGTCAGTGTGTAATGAATAGATTTCGGGATGAGCAAACAACACAGCCGCTATTGTCGCGGCCGAGGGCTGGAGTGAGAGCGGTCAGCGCTGCGCCGGACACCGGCGGCGCGGGCGCATGATAACAGCGCGCGCGAGCGCCGTACGACCGACGATTATCGCCGGATCTGCACATGTGTCGCTCTCGCAATCACCAACCGAACGACTATTGACAATAACCATAGCTTATAGGCACCTATCATAACATGTATGTAGGCATATTGGCGCTTGTATTTTGTATAAAATCTTATGACAACATGGGCTATGCTTGGCAATGCACCCGATAGTAAGTAACGATGTGATCTAAGATGGATTACTCTTGCTCATGAGGAGAACCTCAAGTTGTACTTTTTTTATTGAACCTAATAGTAATAACATGAACGAGACGCTCGTCGAAGCTGCTTTGCTGCTTGCTTGCTTGTCGGTTGGCTTGTAGTTGTAAGGCGATGGATTTATCAAAAAAATTTAAGCCCATGTGAGCATTGTGAGCGTTCCATCTGCTCATATATTATTTCTATTTACATTCAACATTTTCTAAGATAATAATAAATCAATTAAAACAGTCGTTTAAAAACATTACAGCCACTTTATTATTCATCTTCTGACCCTTATCGGTTGCTTGACCGACCTAGGTCTTTTACCTAAGACTTTTTTACTTTGTAAACTAATCTGTATGTATAGGTATGAAGATATTATGTACTTGTAAGTAGGTGCATATATGTAATTACCAAGTCACCCATAATATTGAATTTACCTTCAACCTATCTATAAAATACTTATTTTTGTCCAGTGGCGTCCACGTTTTGACACCCAAGTAAGCAAGTATCCTACAGCACAAGCTTGTTTTATCCGGAATTTAAAGGCTTTTAAAAAAAATATTGTTGACTGGCTAGATGTTTGACCACAGCTCACTTGATGTTAAGTGACGGTGTGGTCAAAGATGGTAAACACACCTAGCCTGGAATGGAACTGGCTCTCGAGTGAGGCTGCCAGAACACACCGTTAGATGCTAGATTTGAGGATGGTAGCTAGCCAGCTGAGTACCTACTAGAAAGTACTTAGGTACCCTACCACCATGCAAACTTGGCTTGACTCACCTCTATACTGAATTTCGTCCATCTGTGCATCCGTTACGGTGCTAAATGGGAATAATGTGTGCATCTGCATTCATATACTCACATATCTATTTATCTTTACCTACTATTATAAAGAGGAAAGATTAAATTTTTTGTTTGTAATGAATAGGCTCCATTATAACATAACCGAACGGTGAAATAATTTTTGAAATCGGTCCAGAAGTGTTGGAGCCTATTCAATACAAACAATCAAATCTTTCATCTTTATAATAGTACTAGCGGACGTCTCGCGGTTTCACCCACGTAGTTCCCGTTCCCTTCGGAATACAGGGATAAAAAGTAGCATATGTCACCCGGAGATAGTGTAGCTTCCCAACGGTGAAATATTTTTTGAAATCGGTCCATTAGTTTCGGTGCCTATTCAATGCAAACAAACAATCAAATCTTTCCACTTTATAATAATATACATTACAATATTCCCCACTGGCTCTACGCGGGGATACCCAAATCAACTAACCATATCTAACAAACAAAAAATCCTATTTATCATTTCCCGATTTGTTTTCAATTACCTAAATTTAAATCCAGTATCATCGAGCGGAAATTTAATTTTTTTGCAAAACTACATCCCATTGATAAAAGAGTTAGATAACATTCCTTGAAAGTGATGGTAAACATCGAAATATGCGTCAACTGTGCGCAGGCGCATCAAGTATTGACCCTCGTACTACGGCCGGCGTGATTCATTCATAAAGCGGCCAATACGGATGTTCGTGGCACGTAAAATATGCATCCATTCATAACTCAGTCATAAAAATCGTTAGTAGGTATGTGGGAGTAAAGTTCAAGGGCGCTCAAGGATGGCTTGAACTTATCGCTGCATTGTTAAACTTAGGTAAGTAGCTACTTATGTCGAGCCGAGTTAGACAGATGTTATTTGAATAGTACCTACATACTACGTTATCTTATGACATGGGCATAGGGTCAAAATTAGGTTTCTTATCAGTACACAGTATGCATAAAATGACTCTATTTATAAGAGCATCGAACGTCGGCTTTTAGAGAGAAATAATGTTTATTTACTTCTCTAAACGGTTTTTTTGTTTTTATATGTCTAGGTATGTTCAAAATGTCTTTCGAACTATGCCTGTATTCACTCCTGACCTGTTGTTAATATAAAAAAAATGTGAAAAGAACAATTTGCAAGGACGTAAAATTTAAATTTGTCTTTCTTCTGGATGGTTAAGGTTGGTACTTTAGGATTAAGATTTTTATTCTTTCTAAGTAATCATGCAGTTTTTTTATTATTTGAAAGTAACATGAAAAACAATAAGAGAGTCTGTTGGAAAGAAATATCTCAACAGAAGAGAAGAATCTCTCAGAATATTTAATGTAACTGGCTTTTAGCCGTTTTTAATAAATTAATTAAATAAATAAACAGTTTAGGGCTCTCGTGGATCACAATGCACAGATAATGATTGGACAAAGAAGTGGCTTATTGTTCCTGGAACAGATCGCCATGAAGCAGAAAACATAAAAAAAATAATTGAAAGTAATGAGACAAACGAGAAGCCATTGCGGTGATACACAGAACTTTGTGTAACAAAACAATGCCCCTGCTTTGGCGCCTACCTATTACTTTGAGACTTTCGATGGTTAGTTTTAACAGACCTGTAATTTCACTAGCTGTATCCTTCACACCGGAACACGATAATGTTTATACATCACTTCTTGGCGGTCCTAAAAACCTGCTAAGTCAGTTTATCTGATTGCAGTTCGCTCGATTGTTAAAATATTCCTTGCAGTGATAACATGATCTTTGTAACGTATGTGCTGCAACACCAACTTGTTTACAATAAACAAAGCACACACCTAACTGCTATAAGGCTATTAGGTCCACATTGGTTACGTCACACGCGTCTAGCCATCGCTATCAGGCACGGCGCGGTAAACCGTGCCAGCCACTGCCAGCATCTGGCATTCAGTGCTCACTTTACGAGTAGGTACATTGGTATACACAGCTAGATTTTTTAACTGCGTATGTAGTACGTTGGATAAATAAGAGTTAGAATCATTTGTAGTTAGAGATTGTGTTTGTATTCTATATTGAGCGTTTATTGGAACCAATTGCTTGTTCTCTCTTGTACATTAATCACAGTCCATAGGACTCTGTATAGATCTATGCAGCTAATTGATTTAGGTATAATTTCTATGTAACACACATTATCTTGTTGTTTCTAGTTTTTTTTAATTCTAAAATTCCTGGCCGTATATGAAAATGACTACATTTTTTATTACAAATAGGCTTGCGTTTGGCTGCTAACTCGCCGCGAAGATGCGGTCTACGATGGAGCACGTTCGCCTAGGACAATACCATAATTTTATAAGACCTGTGTGCTGTTCTGTAGAAATATACACTAAGTCATAGACGTATTCAACAAATAAATTTATCTAGAATCCACTCGGGCTGCAAATTCCATTGTTTAGCGGTTCGTACAATTAGATTCAAACCGTTCATTTCGCGGATTTGGAATGTCAATCATGAAGCGGTGTCGCTTCTTAGAGCTCCTGGCTGTGCGATAGTAGAATGGGCAGAGTGAAATATTTAGTTGATAAGAGTACGTAGGTGATTTGCGATTAGGTAGAGATCAAATATTGACACATTTCCAAAGTCCATTGCAACTCAAATTTATATTGACACACATTTTGCAATGAACTTTCCGGTTGTACCAATTGTTCACGTCGGTCGAAGATGCTAAACTTAACTTGACGGAACACCGTTAGTAGCATTTGTTGTAGGGGTTTTCTACAAAAGTCTATATTACTTACAAGCTTATTTTTAAAGTATATTTTCCCCTGCGGCCTCCCGTCTAAATTAAAGTTCCATCATTAGGCCATTCTGCCGATAAAACAGCCTCAAATTCTGAATCTATAGGTACTTACGAGTATTTGTAACAATGGGAGATAAATAAATCGGTGGCTGGCAGTGCCAGCGTCTGTTCTACAGGATCAAGTTACCAACGATTTCTGTACCTTCGCACAAAAGGCTATCGTAAAATACTTAAATGGAACAAATTCGATAGAAAATGTATGAAAGCATTAAAGATCGCCCATACCAAGCGCAAAGCGGGAGGTAGATACCTACTTATATTTTTCTCAAATATTTACTACCAGAATGTTTTTTACAGAATTTACTAGGCCACTCGCATACAATAATAAAAAAACATTAAAAAGTTTATATTAAAAAATAAATGTTATGCTGTTAGTAGTTTCAAATCTTTAGAGTAGGTATCTAATTTAGTGTAGAAGATAAAAATACCATTAGGACCATGTGGTGTTGTTGGAGAAAATGGCAAACCCATAGCCAAATACATCATTAGCATCAAATTACAAAAAATGTCCGATATTTTATCTGTTCCTGTTATGGCCGTGTTCACGTGTATGATTCATGTTACTTTGATGATGCTACGACTAAACCTAGTTAGGAAATATATGTATGGTTACAACACTTTTAAAAAAGTTTTTTTTTTGTATTTCAATCGTACTATGATGTATTTAAAATTAGAGTACCCTATATATATGTGTATATAGCCTGCTTATATAAAACTTTTAGGATGACAAAGGTATCAACTACACCAATTAATTAATTAATTATTTTTCTTATATGTCTAATGTTTATGTACCTATACTCTATAGCATATGTCAATGTATATCTATACGTATGTATGTAAGTCCATAAGTGTATATTATATAAGGTAATCTATATTTAAGTATTGTTATTTTAAAATATAGTTAGGTTAGGTTAGTAGTAGGTAAGTGTATGCCTTTATGTATTATGTTTAAAATGTTTTATTTTTATTTTAACTCTCTTATCAACACACCCCGTTCTTAGCTTAAAATCCTTTCCGTATAAAGGTTGCCAGGAAGAGATCGCTTTTAGCGATAAGGCCGCCAATTGTTGCATTAGTGCGAAGTTTATATTGTTAATTTTTTTTTAAATTGGTGTAAACAATAAAGAGTTATATTATTATCATTATTAATCAAGGCGTTCAAGAATTATGGGGGAATTAAGAAACCCGCAATGGCGCTGGAAACTTGCGTTTGAGCTGCTGGTGAAGGAAAACATCTTGAAGAAATCATAGCATGGTGGTAGGGTATTTTCTAGTAGGTAGGTACTCAGCTAGTTACCACGTTGAAAAACTGCCGCCAAGCACCTAATGGTGTGTTCCGGCAGGAGCTAGTTCCATCCAGCTACCACATACATTTGTTCGGAGGCAACGTACTGTTTCTATAGAATAGCTGTTTTTTTCACGATTTTAAAGTTGTGGTGCCTATAGCAAATGTTGTTTAAGACGATTAGCATTATCAACTCTTTTCTGTTTAGTACATCCCAATCATAGAGCCTGTCAGGCTCTATGATCCCAATCTTTTCAATCTTATATGTCTGCATATGACTAAGAAAAAAGTAACAATATTTTTGAGAAGTCGTTTTAACAAGAAGATATAAATTAAAAAAAATAAAAATCCTCTAGCAGCAGGTACCAGATTTCCACTCGATAAGACCTGTGAATAAAACCTGTTGATAATTTTCAAATGGCTGAACAGTTTTCCTTGGATCTTAGTTAGGAACTTTTTCAATTAAGTCACCTTTCAAACAAGAAAAAAACTATATTAAAATCAGTCGGCTGTGAGCTACGATGCTAGTTTTGGCGGGAACTCAGAAAAAAGATGTCGCCGTATTGTAATATTTTCCAAAACTAATATTTTTACTGAACGAAATAAAATAACTTAAATTAATACTATTTACAAATTCACACAAAAAACTTGTTTCTTCGAATGTTTTATGTATAAAATAGTAGTAATTCTAGTAATAAATATAACCTATGTTACTCAGTGAGAATGTAGCATTCTAATGGTGAAAGAATTTTTGATATCGGTCTAGTAGTTTTTGAGTCTATTCGTTACAAACATACAAATCTTTCCTCTTTATAATATTATTATTAGTATATTATATTAGTATCTATAGATCAAGGCAAGGGAAGCGGAGCGTCGGTCGTCCAGCCGCAAGATGGGTCGACGATATTGTCACCGTCGCGGGTCGAACCTGGACCAGATTGGCACAGGACCGAGGCAGATGGCATGTAAGGAGAGAGGCCTATACCCAGCAGTGGGATAAAGAAGGCTGTGGATGATAATGATGATAATCTATAGATAAGTGCTGAATTAGGCACGTGAGTGAGGTGAAACGTAACTGTGTTGTTCCCAAAAGGAAAGTAGGAGAGGACACGACCCAGACTTATTTTGTATGACTTTGACTGTGACATAGACTTATTTAACTTGATGTTTTTATATAATACTTGAAAATATAAAAATACATGGCATTGGCAAATGCGCAAAGTACTACGCCAAGAACAAATAGGAAGATGAAAGTTTACGATGCCATCATGCCACAAACAGAGCACACGTTGAACGTATACCTAACACACCTCATTACGTCGGGGGTTAAAAATAACATGTTACATTGGCGTATGTGTCGAATACAAAAAATACTAAGTAGGTAGGTAAAAATCGTAAAAAAAAACTTGCGTAAGCATCAGAGGATAAACATTGAATGACTCACCGGGAAGTGATGAAGGATTAATGACGGCTCACGTACAATGGTTTAGTATTTACATATCTATTGGTGCGTACAAATACCTAATTATTTACTAACTAGCGACTCGCCCCGGCTTCGCACGGGTGCAATGTGGTGCATGTATTATACCTACCTATAAATCTTCCTCTTGAATCACTCTGTCTATTGATGGAAACCACATTAAAATTGCGTTGCCACCGTTGCGGCGGGAAGCGACTTTGTTTTATAGATATAGATAGATAGATATAACTCTTTATTGTGCACATCATAAATAGAAAAGAGTAGGTACATACCAGAGTAAGAGTTTAAGAGTTTTATTTATATTACGTAGAGATAGATAAGGTTTAGATTGTGTGAGCCTAAATTTTTAATTATTGATGGAGTTTCTTTTTTAGTGTTGTTTCTTAGGCAT
The DNA here is from genome assembly GCA_905404145.2 of Biston betularia. Taxonomy (NCBI): domain Eukaryota; kingdom Metazoa; phylum Arthropoda; class Insecta; order Lepidoptera; family Geometridae; genus Biston; species Biston betularia. The sequence goes on from FR989877.1 coordinate 8,779,310, forward strand.
TTTTAGCTTTAGCGTTTACAAGTGTTATTGCATCAGTCTGTAAACTAGAGATTCTGGCGTAAAAAATAGCCAGACAAAAAGTTTTCATATCGTACCTACACTGCCTACATAAATTCTAAAGAACTCATTGGTGTGGGATCGATCGACCTATATATACTCCACAATTGTAAGAAGACTTATTTAGTATTATCTGTTCACGCGTCCTACGGTTTCCCCGTTTTCTTACTACACAAATTGTACACAATATACAGAAACATTGAAACTAGCAGAATGCACAGAGTGCGATGTCAAGAAGAAAGAGAAAAAAAATTGTAAGATTCTTTTATCAATGGAATAGAATGGAAATTTAAAAATATGCATAATTACGTATTTTTAATTTTCGACTAGTTACTGTTTCTATTAATTACTATAATTATGATAAAAAAAAATGAAGCTAATACTTAACCACTTTCTAATTTGGTGTACTATGGGGAAATTGTAATGAGAACAATATTGAGGACAGGGTATGTTGAATGCATTACGGAAAATCAATAAATATAATCTAAATATTTCAGAACCAACCCGTTTGTAGGAGATATTTTAAATTCGAGAGGAAATCGGCGTCTTTAGACAAGGGCGCTCCATCGTATATACTTACATAAAATATCTTTGGCCAAATAACATGAAATGAGGAAACCATAGCATGGTGGTAGGGTATTTTCTAATACTCGGTTGGCTATCTACCACCCTAAAGTTGAAAATCTGCTGCCAAGCACCTAACGGTGTGGTCCGGCTCTCTAACTTGAGAAACAGTTCTATTCCAGGCTAGGTGTGATTTACCACCTTCGACTACATCCACATAACATCTGGTGAGCTGTGGTCAAACATCTAGTTTGTACCAACCAATAAAAAAATAGGAACATTGCAGCGATATTGTTTTAATGACCCCAACCGGTGACCGCAACCTATGAGTGTAAAATGTGTTTACAAAATTGTAAAAATAATAGTCAGATAGTAGATTGCGCATATCTTTTCTTTAATACGAGCATTTTACAACAATATTGAAACGAAATCATCATTTTGAGATCTGCTGCCAACATACACTACGGGCGCTCAACAAATAAACATAAATCGCGCACACTAATCTATATAAACAAGTCGCATAAGTACATACAGGCTTCCCGATATATTCTATACATACACTAAAGCTATATCACCAGTCGCCACTACGTTCCCAGAACGTCCCTCACTAGTTTAAACACAGTCACTTGTTCAGGATTTGTTCGTTTGATTGTCTGTTTATAGCACTAGTAAATCACTTCGTACACGGTGGCTTTCTTGTCTCCGGAACCCGTTACGATGTACTTGTCGTCTGAGGAGATATCGCAGCTGAGAACCGACGAGGATTCCTTAGACTGGAACAAATAAATGCAGCTTTAGTTATGTACCTATTGTAACAATATCGTATACCTATTGTTTGTTCTGTGTCTGGGTGTTCTGTATGTATTATAAGTATGTATTTACAAAAAAAAAAGTATTTATGTATTCTATCAGTTATCTGACTTCCATCACAGAAGCTCTGCTCAGTTTGTGAAAATGTGGGAAGATAGATATTAAAAAAGATCGATATAAGTACCGACAATGAAATAAACAGATGAGTCTTTCCTTTCGAACCTGTATCGACAACTAGCTGCGCTCCGCGGTGTTACACGCTACATGTTTTCGGGATAAAAAGTAGCCTATGTCTCAGCTACCTCCATACCAAATTTCATTCAAATCCGTGCAGTAGTTTTTGCGTGAAAGATTAACAAACATCCATCGATCCAAACGTTCACATTTATAATATTAGTGGGATTTACAGTCGTGTAAAAAATAACCAATAGGTCTTAATAACCAAACGTGTAATATTAGTTATATGTACCTGGAATATGCTAGCACCGTATGGCGTGCGCCATGCATTGAGTAGGTTATCCTTCCCAGTGGACACGAACCACTTCCCGCAGGACGCGAACCGCAGCGACAGCACGCAGGATTCGTGCAAGTGCAACTGGTACTTGTCTGGCTTCACCGCGTGCAACACTTCCACGTTGCTGTTCTCCATGCCTACTGCTAGCCATTCGCCTGCGAAATAAAACGTTCGTCATACTGGGTAGGTATGCATCGCCAATCAGTAGGTACTGCCGAATGTGGTGCTATATCGTTTTGTTTATTAGTTAAAAAGAGATAGCACGTTCGTTGGGCGGAAATGTACTCGGTATCCAGCTAAAAATAATTGGCTTCAGACTTTGTTTATTCTAAAAATGTTTTAAATTTTTTCAATACAGGAAAAAAATTGGCTTCGCAGTTTAGTTATCCTGCCAATATTATATGTTTCAAGCTTTCAAGTGCCTTATGACAAAATCAAATAAAATAATTTTCAGTGAAAGTCAAAGTTATATAAAGTACACCACAGTCAAATTGAAGAGCAAACGTTTTAGATCCATTATTGGGTTTTTTTTTAAACAAACATCCCATCATACTTTCATGGCGCTCTTGTTACAGTAAAAGATCACGCCAGCTCATGATCATTGCGATCAAACTATTTGAGTATCATGAGCTCTAAATCAGCTCAGAAAGGTTAGCTTTCAGTATTCATTATCCCTGACGTTAGTTCAGTGTACACAATCTTTAAAGAAGTTGATAGTTACCTGTAGGGCAATATCCTAATGAGAATATTTGTGAACTGAAGTCGTGCTGCTGCAGTTGTCTGCCTTCTCTCAGGTCCCAAGATCTGAAAGGAGAATAAAGAAATTAGTAATGACTGCAATGATGGCCTAGTGGTTAGCGCGGTCGGTTCATTTTATACAACATATTCGAATACGCAAACATGGAGTTTTGGCGGGAATGTGAAAATATCATGTTGCCGTATTGTTTTATAATAATTTTTGGAGAGTTTTTTTTGTAAAGATATAAAATAGCGATATTTTATTCCTAAATTGCCGAATTACATGCATAAGCTCTATTAGGATATAACCAGACTCAACCAATCGACTAACTTTCCGAATCCGAGTCAGCCCTGTTTTTATAAACTGTCCCACAGCTGGGCGCGGGCTTTACAAATGTATCATGCAACTCATAGATATATAATAATGTTCATTATAAGTATGAGGATAACTCACCGCACTGTGTTGTCGAGGCCGCCGGTCCAGAGCTTGGTGCCGTCGGCCGAAATGTCGATGCAAGAAGCGCCGTCTGTGTGCCCCTGGAATTGCCGCACTAGCGTCTGGTTGTGCAGGTCCCACACCGCTATGTTGCCATCGGAACAACAGCTAAAGCACACCTGGAGACCACATACAATGAACATTATAAATGACGAAAATATGTAGGTAAATATTCAATTAGTTACAAGGAATTTTATATTCATTCTGTCACCTACGCTCTCTTGATCTTGCTGTCGAATTCGGTCATTAAAACAATGTGATGTTTTTGACATTACAACTTGTAACATTTTGAAAGATTTTATTCTATTCATCTAGGCTGCGTCAGGTGTGTCACTGACCGTGCCCGGTTCCGCAACGGAAGTGTGCCTTTCTTCTCCCCTGTGGGCGGTACAGGAAAGAAGAAAGAAAAATTTGCCGATTATAACGATATCTCAACGCAATATTATCCTCACGACCTTAATTTATAATTTTGATATACCTACAATTAGCTAAGTATTTATAATAGAATACCTAACATTTTTTTGCAAACTGTAGTTAATTATATTACACAATAAAAAAACATTCATCAAAACAATCTGAAATGTTGAAAATAATAGTCGAGAAAAGACGTTGTGTTATTTTGCTTTGACATTGAACTAAGAATTGTTGATAATGCAACTACAATAGCTATGCTTTGAACTATCCCAACCTTACTGCAAATTACATGTCAATTAAAAAGAAAGGGTTGAATATCTGGTGCGAAGCATCTAACAATTTGTTCCAGGAGTCTTACTAGAGATCTAAATCCCGTTTCGAGCTAGGCTTGTTTACCAACTTAGATCACGCCGTCACTTAATATCAGTTGAGCTATGGTCACACATCTAGGCTGAAGTAGGCTTAAGTATTAAGGAAAACAGTGTAGGCGTACTTTAGAGTCAGGACTGATGGCCAGTGCGTAGCAGGCGGGCGCTGACGACGTCAGTTCCGCTTTGATCCTCGGCGTGGGAGACGCTAGGTCCCATATGGAAAGGTTGGAGGCTTCCCCGCCTACGATCAGCGTCCGACCGTCTGGCAGCAGCTTCACTGAGCGGATGTAGTTATCTCTTTGCTGAAATAAAACGTTATTTTCATGGTAAACTTCTAGTATTTGTTATAAAATCTAAATGCAAACAGGTCACCTGTCTCCCGATGAAAAAATGTCCCCGCTGCCTATAGGCAACTCCAATACGAGAGAGATTTACGGTGAGAATTATATTAACGTTGTCAAACATTACTGATTAGTGTCAGCTGGAAGTTTATTTTTTCTTATGGTGTATCTATAACTATGTAATATTTGCCGAAAGGACTTCGCATTAACAGCGGCTTATTTACAAGAGAATCTTTAAATTATGTCATTTTTCATCAGATGATCCAAAATTTCACTGTGCCTGCTTTCTTCTGCCAGACTTTTGACGCATGCTTGTCATTATGTCACTTCATACATAACAAGCGGACGCCTCGCGGTTTCACCCGCGTAGTTCCCGTTCCCGTGGGATACAGGGGGAAAAATTAGCCTGTCACACGGAGATAGTGTAGCTTCCAAATGGTGAAAGAATTTTTGAAATCGGTCCAGTAGTTTCGGAGCCTATTCAATACAAACAACCAAACAAATCTTTTCTCTTTATAAGAGTATAGATATAGATCGATAGATAACAAATTGCTACACTATTATAGAAGCAAATAAATTTAGGATAGGATACTGAACATCGATACCCTTTTATGTATTCAATACCTAAAAAAATTAGAATTTAAGCACAACATGTAAACAAAATGCCAAAGAAGAGAGTCGAGGACAGTTACCCACTCACCAAGCAATCCAGCTGGCTGACGGGCGCCTTGCTAGGTTGGCTGATGTCCCAGACCTTGACGCAGCCCTTGCCTCCAGTGTAGACGTATTTAGTCGGCGAAGATACTGTTACCGCGCAGACAACTTCGCCGTGAGCCAAAGCTGAAACTTGCCGCGCGTGCCTCGGTATGCCGGGACCCATCAAGGCGTCAGGGGGAAAAGGGACCGGCTGCATTTGTCCTTCCGCTGATACGTGGAATGAATACGCTCTGAAAATAATGAGAACATACCATAACAATGTTTTCATTTCAACTTTTTTGTTTAACTTAAACGGGATTACTCAAATATAGGTAAAACGGATTAGGTCGGATACTTTGAATAACGTAAAACGTAACTAAAGCAAAAATGTGTCAAAACCTCGTAATTTTCTATAGTGAGCTGTGTGAATGAATATATTATTAAATGATTGCAAAAGGAGGAAATCCGAGGACAAAAGCTAGTTGTTAAATAAGTCGTCATAATAGGGATGTAGGGCGTCTTAGTCTATATATATATATTATGTGTACTAACGGTTTTCCTCCAGGTATAGGGTTCATTCCGGCGGGGCCGATCGGCGGACGCAAAGGTTCATATGCTAGCGCCGCTCGTGCTGAGTACCCCGCCAGTCCGTACGCGTCATGCGCTCCGTTTCCTAAGTATGGATATTGGAGTGCCGGAGGCTTCACTGCTGCTTTCAAGGGAGCTCCGGCGGAACCCGCACCGCTAGCACCCGATGTTGGCGTAACTGGTTTTGAAATCGGTGTACTGGGTTTTTCATCTAACTTTTTTGCTGATGGTGTTGATGCGTTGCTTGACGTGCCTGATCTGAAAATGATGAGATATTGGTTATTATCATTTGTAAAGGGACATCAACCACAGCAAAAGATAACTATAAATAGAAAATTTGCTTCAATATTTTATCAAAAAGCTATAATATAAGACTTGTATACAGAAAATGTTACCGGTAAAAAAAAGGTAGGTACGTAAATATGATAGTAACTAGGTAGATAGAATGTTATTTTATACTAGCTGCGCCCCGCGGTGTTTTCGGGATAAAATGTAGCCTATGTGCTAATCCAGAGTCTCAGCTACCTCCATACCAAATTTCATTCAAATCCGTTCAGTAGTTTTTGAGTGAAAGAGTAACAAACATTCATCCATCCATCCAAACTTTCACATTTATAATATTAGTGGGATAAAATATGAAAAAATGTGTCATGTACGTACATAGGTACATCTTAACGAGACATTCGAGTATTTTCAAACGCGCTCACGTTGTAATAGTATGGGGCCCCGATTGTCTAGCTCGTGTGACTTACCAAAAACGCGTGTAGCGTTTACTTATAACATTATAGGGCTATAAAGTTTATTTTGATAGCTAAACACGATCAAGTGACGGTCCTCGTCGCGATTTTAAATTTGACAACAATTACAACTTACAACGCGAATGTAACCTAATTGCACCGTGTTACGTAAACGTGGCAGCATTACTTGTTATGACCCTATAAATAATACCCCCTCGTCGTCTCATAAGTTTGTGTTTGATACATTATGTATACATATATGTTCTTACCAACTGAGCTAATATTGTTAGGTATTCTAAGAACAAGGCGTGGACACAAAACAGAACTGGATTAATACGGGTCGCCGGCAATTTGTCGGGGAGTTTGTATAAAGATTATCTGCGCCTATCCATCAAAGCGTCTAATCTTATTGTTGTTAATAGACTACGTCGACCCGTGGCCGTATTCCGTAATTGATTCAGATCGGGTCGGATTAACTTTCGACTCCAGCTCGCCACATGTAGTGCGACGACCTTACAAACTAACAACTAGTTTACATGATAGGGCTTCGATTAAAAGGATGAAGCGATTATCTCAGAATTTACGCTCGGAAGTCGAGCTTGTAGGAAATGGTGTGAAAATGGCTTCCTTGTAACGTAAAGCGCTATATTTATACTCCTAGTTTATAAAGCTAAAGATAGAAAACGTTTTGACATTTCGTTTTTCCAAGAAATATCCCATTGGTGTTCAGAATACGATTTTCTTCGTAATCCTTAGATATATTGTTGGTGTTTTGTTATCTATAGGTGAGCTTATTTTGACATATTCGAATAAAGTTATAAAGAAAGCTGTCTAGTTCTTCAATATCTATAAATAGTACCGACATTTTATATATGAAAAGCCGTTTTCACTTGTGGGGTGATAGAGACAAAATTAAATATATTTCTAGAATTTCAGATTTACCTACACCAAAGTTTTATCAGGATCAGTGAAAGCCGTGAGAATATAATAGACAAAGCGACAGATTAAAAGGTTTATTTAGCAGGTGATTATACCTGGGACTATGAGGCGGATGTTCTTTTTTTGGCTGTAGCTTGTCCAGTCCGTTTTCTCTGGGTGAGGGAGCCCCATTGTGAGGGGATGTGGGCTCTTCGCTGGCGTCGTCTACTACCAGCTCCTGGAAAAATAATATTTTTTTGTTAGTTTTTGCATCAACTTGCTTTATGGTTAGGTCCAAATTATCAGTTTGGAAATAGCATTGTTAATAGGGCACCACTATAACAAAGGAGCAGCATGAATCCGAAATTTGCTCCTCCAGAACGAGATGTTGGCGCCGCGCTTGGTTAAGTTAGTAGAAGCCACAATCTGTCGGCAAGCAATACGAGTACTGTGTTCAAATCCCGTTTAAAGGGTACTTTGACCAGCTAATTTATACCTAATAGAATTCACCATTGAATGTCTTAAAGTAAAGAAAGCCGATGCCCTTTCTTGTTTTATTATTCAAAGCTATGGATAATGCATACATATGTGAAGGCGTACAATCTCTAAGGATTACGAGAACATCTTGTTCGTCTGTTACCTTGTTACCATAAAAATATATACAAATTTGTATAATATAGTAAGGTAGGTTAAACTTACATGGCCCATGTCTTTCTCTTCTTTCTTTAGCTTCTTGTGGTCAGGCTCGGCCGGACTTCGCGTCCGATATTTCTCTCGCTCGCCGGGTGATATTGAATTTCTCTGCAACAAAACAAAAATTCTTCATAATAATACCGCTATCCAATCCAATATTGGCAGTATTGGGAATTGTTAGTTCAAATACGTGAATGTAAACATAATCAAAACGTTTACGGCGGGCTTACGCGCCTATAGCAATCAATCGATCATTGTTCGCAAATAAATCGGTACGCAGCGAGGCGAACGCTACAGTCAATATCAATATCAAAACACGCTGAGGCAGAACAAACTGACCGCATGATTAGCTCCGGGAGTGGTCATCGCCCCCCTGGGCCGGGGGTGACGGTGGGGGGAGGGTCGGAGCGACCGCAACATTTGGATGAGCGCGCAAATACGGACTAATGAAATAATCATATACGTGACGAACGACCGCCCCGCGCTCCACTGATTCCGCCCGTGTTGACATAGCGTACATTCGCGTATCTGCTCTGCACACGGCAGCGGCGCTGGTGCCAGCGAGCTCTCCGATGCACGGATTATCAATATACGGTCGAGTGCCCGCTACGAGTCGTGTTTTAGACAGCCGCTATTCCGAGTGCATGCGCTCGAGCATTTGAGCGAAAAGGCTATCTATGCTCATGATTTTGGACCGATATTAAACCCACTTCACCTTCCTACGCGTATCGCGTTTCAAACATTTTCAGTGTAACCATGTACAATGTACATACATGTTACAATAAGATAAGATTTCAACGTGCGCGCGGCGTAGCGCAACATCATAATTACAGTAGAGCCTTTAGCTAACCGTTGTTGGATGAGAGACTGCTCGGACTCAGCCCGACGCGACGTCCTCGGGGAGTGGCGCAAGCATGGCTCGCTAGCGCCTAGAGGGGTGTAACGGGCTCTAATTTTACGAGGCACTAAGTTAGAGGCGAGTGGCAAGCGGCTGTTAATTTGCTCGGCGCGGCGACCTGTCGCCGCCCGCTGTGACTTACTGCCTCTCTAGCCGCACGCCTCGCAGACACAATAACGCTTTATGTCCGGCTGCCCACTCGCCAGATTCAAATCTATTTATCACCACTCCACGCGAGATACCTACTGATATGCGCACTTTAATAATCTCCCATGAGACTATAACGGCGTCGTTCTATTTTCGTGTTCGGAGCCATTAGACGATAACATTGAGACGAACCATCATTCTGTAGGATAAACAAGTCTACACGGCTTATTGCGGCCGATGTTATTGGATATTTGATAGGCGAGATGTAACCAATAAACTTTTATTATTGGCACAAGTCGTGTGGAACGGAACATAAAGCGGCGTCTATACTGCGGCGTTATAATGCCGCATATTGCATGGATGTCGGTCGGTGTAGGTAAGTATACTTAAGGGGTCGACCGAGTAGAGGTCCTAATTTTACGACCGCTGGATCTCTAGAGTTCGACATCGAATTTAAAGTGAGTGTTCGTCGAGAGCGGAGGGCATTCGCAGTAACGTGACTTGTTCGATCCAATTGGATGGGTTTTATGTTACCCGTCAGAACCGTTCACTCGACTCGAGGGCTCACCGTTTGCGGTTAATCGTTAATTTAATAGATCGATTTTGTGGTCTGCTGCCGACTAGTTGAATGACCGTGTTTTTATTTTATAGAGGAACAAATTAACCACTCCGTCAAAATCAATCGTTACACATCAATTACGTCAAAGGACGAATAACTGAGAAATCTGTTTCATTCGTAACAATACGAGTATTTTTTCTACAATTAAATAAGAAACGTAATAATAAGGGAATAAAAGAAATCCATTCGTACGTCACAGTAAGTAGGTAAGCAACCTTTTCCATTAGCAACAGAAAGTGAACAGGGCTAATCTTTACTTTATCCCATTAGACGGGTCGACCTCAAGAAAAGGCAATTGAGCGCGGGTGCGGGCCGTCCGGCTAAACAAGTACCGGCAACAAGATTCTACATGAGACTACAACTAGGGTTGTCTTATCGGTAAACTAATTAGCAAAAGTACCTACAATTAATAATTTACTGAGATTGGTGGTAACAAATTATGACCACATCTACTGATAATACTATCTACTGATAATATCTACTGATAATCTACTGTTCTTGAAGTTTATTCACAAGTGGTAGATATATATATAATAAGTGCACCCTAAACTTAATATACTTAATCAAGAATAAATAAAGCCCTTTCATTTGATACCCATATTGAGGAGTTGTGAAAAAATATGTAATTCGCCATTTTGTTGCGATGACCATCTTGGATCGATTTTCATCAAACGTAGCTAAGAACACGCCCGACTAATTCACCTTTCAAACAAAAAAAAGTACAAAATCAAAATCGTTCATCCATTCGGGAGTACGATGCCACACACACACACAGAACTTCTAACAAATATATAAGTATTAGGTGTTAAAAAAGAAACCATCAACTTAAAACGCTCGGAAAAATATTTTACTGCACCCCGGAATGAAAGATGTTCATTAAAGTTACATGAGTTAATACAGTCATAATATTTCTAAACTATGCACACATCTCAAAATATGGTATTAATCAATCTATATCTCGATAGTTATTAGAAAACGAACTCTATATCATAGTACTCAATCTGTGGCAACATAAAATCCGTAAGACAAGAAGATATTTCTACTAAACCTTCGTTATGATATCAGCTCTACTTTGCGATAAAGCATAAACTCGAAGAAAGCTCGGGAGATGACATCCCTAGCGCGAGGACGCACACATGTGAAGAGGGTAGCGGAAGGCGAGCGGGGGCTGTGACGTAACGTAACATATAAAGTGGCAACACACAGGCGCGCTGTTAACGCCGCCCGGGCTTATTGTCTGCGGTCACGCGACGAGCCGTTTAGCCGCGCGCGCCGCGCCGCTGCCGCCGCACCGCCGCCCGGTTAACCGGAAGGGGGGCGGTTAACCGGACGCTCAGGGGCGGAAGCGGGGGAAATAGATAAATAGACCGCCCGACGCTCGGAAATGTACGGATTGAGTTCGGACTATATTTCAGGCATAATAGTTTTGAAAAGTTGCGTGATTTACACGCGACGTTTTCAGCTTTTATCGTATCGGGACCGCCGGTTTTATACGACTCCGTTTTATGATACTGTCATCGAAAAGTTTTATGGGCTATTTTACTTTTGAGCCCCATTATGTTGTCAATTTATAACAGACTACGTCGGAGCGCTTCGTGATGCGATAAAACGTTGGGGCACGTAAGGAACTCATTCATCGCAAGAAGCCGCGCTATATTATATCGGCCGTGGACGAGCCGGCGACCGCCTCCGTGAAAACGAACGACAACGACTCGGAAACGGGAATCCACGCTCGTTGGAAACATGGAACACAAAAAGATATAAAAATGAATCGCCTGTGATCGCGTAAACCGCGGGGAGCTGCGCGACTTTAAAATTAACTTTACCGGTTCATTCGTAAATATAAATAATGCAAGAATTTCTGAATACACATTAAACTCCTATAAAGAATACATTAGCATAAATTTATGGTAGCGAGTCGGCGTTTCGAGCGCGTTTTTACGTGACTCGTAAAATTTATAGTCGCGAGTGGAGGATTGCGTTTACTGCGCTCGCTATCGGTTTATGGGCGACCCCAAATAACCAAATTGCCCGGTGGTTGTCGAGGCGCTCGCCGCCGTCTCCGCTTCGCAGCTCACTCTGCTCCCGACGCGCAATCTGTTCTCGAGTGCAGGCCATTATGCCGCCACTCCGCGTTACGAGCGCTCTTCGCGGAAACTCAGACGTACGCCTCGCCACGAGCAAGATACGCTTGGAAACTTGCCCGATGCAATTGATGTTCATTACTGCACTGTTTGTTAACCTTCCTCTCTCCACTCATTATAGTAGAGCTCGTCGACTCTCGTCGCTAAATTAAATACGGTTCACCAAGGCGTAGTAGTCGCGGTAACTACAAATTACGTCGAATTAACGCCAAACTCGGGCATCTGTATCACACAAAGTAAATTCCGGGGAAGCCGTCGATAAGCAATCTCACCCCGCCCCTCGCTCCATTACAGGAGTAATTAGCACAATTAACAGGAGCAGACGATGAGGAGGCGCGGGGTGGCGCCGCGCCGGGCGCGGGGAGCTGGAGGCGTGATCGCTTTCACGCACGCAAACAAATGTCACGTGGCACGGCGCCTTAATTAAAACGATAATTGAGTTGACTTGAGAAACTCATCCGCCATTTCGACATTCCGAGAGAAATTTCACGGAAACTCCCCTCCGAACTACGAAGCCCTTAAGTGTCGACGACTTTAATTTTGTGTTTGCGTCTACTTTGCGGTTTCGAGGCAAATTTTAATACGGTGTGGGTACGCGGCGTCGCTTTGTGAAATTACTTAAATAGATTACCTCGAATCGAGTTTCGCTGCCATGCTGGAAGGCAATTTGTGTAGGACACTGACATCTCCGAAATAGGTGTTGGCGCTTATTCAAAGTAAATTTAACGTCAAAGAGACTTTATTTTGGACGTGGTAAAATCTGTAGACCCTTATTCGACACGATGTTATAAAATCAACACGCTGGGGCGACGGTGACGTGTGTTGACACAGCCGACTCGGTTTAATTGTGATCCCTCCTCAGAGGGTGCGAGTCGGTCCCTCTCTGCTTGCTTCGCCGGCAATATGCGCGTAGCCAACATGACTTAATACCGGCCATAAGCGATTCGCTACGCCTTAACGAACCATTCGCTTTGCGCCATAATATTACTAAAGTTAATTTGTAAAAGGTCGCTGGCCGACCTTTAAAAGCGACGCCTCTAATAAAAAAATATTAATTAACTTGCCACGCTGGACCACCGCGTTACACATTTAGTTAACCGGTAAAACAAAGTTACGATAAACTCGAGCGAAACGACGATTTTATGTTGGAAATATTTTCTCTTTTTGTGTCTATCGTGGGCGAAGTAATTTGGTCGACAACAAATGTAATTGTGTAATCAGTTTCAAAATGATTGACGTCAGTATTATATTTGTAACAGTGTGGCGAGATTTAGTGGAGGGTCGCGGACAATGCTCCACATTCGGCATGATATGGACGCCATCTCGAGCGGGCGCGGGTGCGTGGGTCGCAGCCGGCGCACGGTTATTTAAATGAGCGCTCCCTCGCCACCCGTCAATAAAACATTAAACACGTAACAAGTTTATGCGCAGCGACAACCCTAGCGGATTCCGCCACTTCGTTAATCCGGGGCGGGGGCAGCCCTAAATTAGGGTCGAGACAAGCCGTAATCCCCCGCTCGGCGCGACGGGGGATTTATATTGTTATTGCTCCGCGTCCGGAATTATACGAGGGTTGAGGGACTAATGAAAGGGGAAATTTAATTCCTAATGATTCTCGTCTTAGTCCGTAACGAGGGAACTCGAAAAAGGGCTGCGACCCGCGCACTTTTTATGATTAATCGCGTCGACCGAGCCTAACATTATTCGATTCGATTTCGTCAGTTTGCGTTTCGGTCGCTTAGTGTTTTGTTTTTATTCGGGACGGAACGACGTCGACATGTTTGTCGAGTCAGAAGTTAACAACCAAATTGGATTACAAATTTATTCATGAAACAGTTTCGATGCTCGTACACGACAGTGAGCAGGCGAGCATATGTAAATGTGTGATAAGCACGAAGGAGCGACGTGCGGCGTATAGGCCGTCGTCGGGCGAAGTACTAGTACATCGGAGCCGACGCGCAGCGGCCGCACTCGGCTTGCCGGGCGCCGGACATGCTGCTGCTTGTTAACAACTATCGAACAACCGCGTGCTCGCCACTCGGTAATCTACGCAACAGTATCACATAAAATGTTTTACGCGCCATTCGATACGGTTATATATGCCTAATTCGGTTTTACATTTTACTCAGTCACCGTGTTTTGAAATAATTTCACTAATTACGCACGCTACGCAGCTACACCGTAGCAACTACGACTGCTACGTAAGAACTCTAGTTTTCAAACTTTTAACGGATATTGTGAGGAGGTATTGGTATTATATTGCAAACGTTTAGAGGAGGCTTCAGGTGACCAGAATGCTGGTATCTACTTTGGTCAAAAGCTAAGCATTGCCATCCAGCGTGGCAATGCTGCCAGCATTCTGGCCACATATCCCTCCTCTGACGGATTTTTTGACTAAGTTTTTTGTAAGTATACATTTTGTAAATACATAGTATAATTTAAGGTCTTTTTTATTTTGATTAAAAGTCAATTCGCTAGCTTTATTGTGCGTCCTCTCTTTATTTGATGAATGTGGATCAGCGTCAGCGTCATTATTCTCAACAGCATAATGCACAATGGAAGCGTAAATTAAAGGAAGCCGCGTGGCCGGAGAATGCACTCCGTTCCGGCGCGCGGCGCACGGTAGCGACGTCCCCCGCCCTTCCGCTCATTACGCCGGCAACTAATTGAGATAAATTATGAAGACTTGCAGCCGCGAGCCGCCAGCCATCGCGCCACCTATCCGCTAATTACATGCAACGATTTCAATCACTCGCCGGTTCTAGCGTGTTTCTCTCCGCGCCCACCGTCCGTTTGTTTTTATTTAATTTATCCACTCTCCAACGGGTCTGCGGCGATTTAATCGCAATTAACGCACGAAATGACTCGCAGTAAAAACATTACAGCGTTTCGATGCAATTAGACGTTAGCGGTTATAACGCATCGTAAAGTCAGACGAAGCGAGTGTAATAAATAAGATAGAAGGGTGCGGTCGGGTATGGCAACCGTGTAGCGGTGTCGGGCATGCGGGAGACGGCGGAGAGGCCACACACGTCGACACGAAAAGCTCAGAGGCGCGGGCGACAGGCGAGAGGCGCCGACCGCAACAGAGGAGCGCAGCGACCGCAGAGTCGCTTTGCTTGGCCTTCTCGTCTCTACGTCCTACGATGCATTCCCCATCTCGTCAGCCGTGCGGTTACACGACATCCATGTAATATTTATGACGTATATACACATCTGTTATTTCGACACACGCAATGTATCTCGTACCACGGCCAATTTCACTGTACGTGTACGGCGTCAAACATTGCACTTTCCGAGTAAGTGCTTATTGAATATTTCATTTCGGAATATTGAATCTGTGGGCGCCAGCAACGGTGCTCGTTATAAAACGACACGGTCGATCGAATCATCGCTAACCTGACTATTCGGCACGGAACAAAACAATTCATTGTTTTGTCGAGTCGATTCTCGATTAGAATCGCAATCGTAATAAAATTCGATACCTACGTACTTATCTTTATTCTCTTTTACAGCTTAGAGATGCAATCTAAATAAGTGTGCATTTTAATTGAAACTGATGCAATAAAACGTCTTGCATCCTGGCATAAAATTTTATTTGTTAAACTCTAATAAGATATCACATTAATTACAAGTTACAAGTAAGTTTGCTGGCGTTAACTTTATTACCTCAATTCATTGCTATAAATAAAACTGCATACTTCGATAAGCTAATTAACTCGATATAACACGCAACAAACACTTTACGATGAGGTAAATATATACAGTTGAAATATTGAACACGACTATTAACAACAAACGTTTTCCTAAAAAAAAATGTACCTAATTCAAGAGAAAATTATACAACTTGTAGAATTAAATAGCATAGATAAATTACAGAGCCAAAACAAAAATGTTATATGATGTTATTCCATCGATTTAAATATCATATGTTATAATCGATCGGTTTTATAATCGATTTACGTATTTTAAAAATACTCAAATATTTTGTGTTTTCGTGGAATTTAATGTTGTTACTTATTTACCGAACATCATTTCTTGTGCGATTCATAGAAGAAATAAAACACGAGTGGAAGAATCACTGAGATCTCATAACCACACTAGATTTGTCCATATCTCCAACATAGTATTATGTAGCACAGAGTATTAAAGCTAGAGTAGTGCAGTGACAGGCAGTCAGGCAGGTAGGGAGGGGCGTCATTCGATCAAGCCTGCTCGAATCGATGCGATACGCTCGGGAACAAAGCCGCGATAGACGCAATACCCTGACATACCGCCACCTATAACTTTAGGGTTGCCACTACCACAATATTTAAGAAAATTAAAAATGATTACTATTATAATGGTTATTAGTCTGTTATAGGACGCAGGCCAACCCACAAAGCACGCCACTCAACTTTCTGCTTCTTTTTGCTGTTTATTTGATTTCTAAATCAAAGGACGAACTAAAAATTCTTCGAGATATTTTACTATTTAACATATAGCAACATATTATTATGTCATTAATAAAGTACGTTACGTTTGTTGTTTTCTTTGATGTACGTTTTCCAGATGAATAATAAATATCGGTGTATATACACCTGGCACCGTCCAGTCCGAAATTTAGCAAAGCTTGTACCTACTATTGGATAACTTATAGAATGCTTAAAAGAAAAGGTAGGTGTACCTTTTCTTTTGCACATACATATGTACATACTTAAAATACAAAAACAAGCATACAAAGAACACACATTTACATAATAATATGATCGTCACATGTCACAAACATGTGACGATCATATTATTATGTAAATCCTGAGTGGAAATCGAACCCACGCCCTACAAACTTAGAAGCAAACCTACCGAATAAGATAATAATGCGAGCACTTATAATAACCCTAAAAGTACTGATGATAACCCTAACCTCCGAAACCCTTGACAACGTATGCTCTTTGCTCGTCAACGTGGAAATATTTTAGACCCCTTTGCCGTTTTTGCATCGTTCAACAAAGGGAGTAAGTAACAAAGAGGTAATAAAAGTTGCTCATTGTTAAGTTAAAGTTTAAAACAGGTGCTCTGGTTGGCACGACATGAAGCCGGCACAAACTTCACCGTATATTAAAGAGTTCTTTCAGTTCCGTTTAACTTTCTCAACTAAGCTTTCGAGAGCTGATTAAACGAAGAATTTCATCATCAATTCGCTAGATTTCTACTAAATCTAAATAGCGAGCTAATATTTATGAATTCAAAGCTATTCATACTGTCATGATTAATTCTGCGAAAGCAGATTATAAATTCTGAGATGGAGCCTGTGACTGGGACACGACAGATAATCCGGCGGAATAATGTGGATGCACTGGTATAATCTATGTTATTCGCCATCAAGGGGAGGGTGTAAGAAGATTAACTACACAGTGCGCTGTGTTACAGTGCTCGATCTGTCACTGGGTCAGCTATACCTGATACGTGCATAAATAGTTCGATTTAACTACACTAATTTTATTATACCTATAGGTATGTGTTTAAACATATATTTAGAGAAAAGGTTGTAGAAAAAAAAGTAAAAGTACAAGCGAAGGTAAAGGTAGGTAGGTAGGTAGGTAGGTTTCAATTAAAGATAATTGTACAACTTTGACAATTATTTTCGTCCCGTTACTAAGACTAATTACGATGATTTTATTAACAATACGTAACTGATTATTATTTCTTAAGAAGAACATTCTATGAAATTGTAATAAATACGTGTAGAACGAAGTCTTATCGCTAAGTACCTACATTTTATGTGCAGGTTTAAATAATCATCATCATCTTAGCCGTAGGACGTCCACTGCTAACCACCCCCGTTGATTTGCATGAAAACCGGTTGGAAGTAGCTCGCATCAGGCGCGTTCCTGCGGTCTTCATTAGGTCATCTGCCCACTTTCTGGGTGGACGTCCGACGCTGCGCTAGCCGGTACGTGGTCTCCATTCCAGGAATTTTGCAGCCCCATCGGCCATCAGTTCTGTGTGCAGTGTGCCCTGTCCACTGTCACTTCAACTTGCTATGGGTTATGTCGGTAACTTACGGAGCTCCTCATAACTGATTCGATCTCGTAGGAAAACTTTGACCATAGTCCTCTTCATAGCTGGTTTTGCTATTTTGAGCTTACCAAGAAAGCACATAGTCAGAGACCACGTTTCAGTGCCATAAGCTTTGAATGTGTTTAGTTAATAGATACATAGTTATACAAGGCAGTTTTAGGATATGGTTTCGAACTAATAACATTTAGCGTGTTTTCCACTAAATCAGATACTGAAATATAATTTACTGTAGGTACGGAGCTTTGGTATAGAATAGAAGCATGTACGTGAGGCAGGCATCAAACGGCGCACTTGGCTGAACAGAAGCACAGCAGGATTAGGAGAATAATATCAACGTACAAGTAGATTGGCTGGATCAACTATTCACTTTGGGCTTTGAGGCGTTTACGCTTGCGAAGACACTGCAAATGATATCTCTTGTTGTGAACCTACCTATACACTACACAAAACATTGAATAAGAACTTTTAAAGAGATTTAGAGTAAAACCGAATAAACGCTTTAATTTGTTACATGTGTTTCTTATGTTTTTATGAAAGTCAATGGGGGAGGCCTAAGTCCAGCAGTGGACGTCCTACGTCTAAAATGATGATGATGATAATATTTTTTTAATTAATGTAGAAAGTAATTAGACGACCGAGACGCTCTGTTGGTAAGAGACATAATTGTCCATGCCCATTGCAGCAATACACAGAACTTTGAGTAGCAAAACAAAGTCCAGGGCATCGCTGATTTGGTGCTCATTACTTTAAGACATTAGATGGTTAGTCTCAACAGCCCTGTAGTTATAAGTTTTATAACCAAAGCGGGTATTTTATATACCGAACTTTGATATTGAGACGCGTGCATAATACATATAAAGGCATATGTAAGCTACACAACAATGTGTACACTCGAGATTTCCGCTACATCATCTGGTATGCCCGTTAGGAATGGCAAATGCTAATCCTTGCATTGGGAACGTCTTGAATCGAAAGAGTAAATTTTGAAACTTGAAAATAAATGATGTGATTAAAATGCAATAAATAAATCAGGCATCAAAATAAAAATCAACGTTGTATATCTCTAGCGTACCTCATGTAGTAAGTTCACTTAATTGTAATTGACTTTATAAACATGTATGACATGTAAGCGACGGATAAACTTTTCACGATAGTTTGGTTAATGTTTTGAACGGAGATGGCTTGGTTAGTTGGTTGAGATCTTTGATTACAGATCTATAAATTATTACTGTTTAACATTGTTATTTAATACAGTATTTTTCTTATTTTAGAAAATATAAGGTATTCCAGGGCGCCGGTTTTAATTGTAACCGAGAGACCTTTATAGTAGGTATTTCTCTGAGTATTAGCAAGTCAAAACATTCTTTAGTACCTACTAATTCAGTTTGGCAACTCGCAACCGAGTCAAGTACGTCCACTTAAATATTAAAAAGAGTTAAAAAGTAAGCGTTGGAAAGAAAGCCTACAAATTAAACTTTGTATCAAGTCTTGAAATAAAAAATAAAATACCGAGAAAGCGACTACCGCGCAATCTGTTTCACTTTAGGGCGTCTTAATAATTACAAGTGGCCATTCTTTCCAATTAAGAAAAGTCTCGGGCTATAAATTGTGAGGGTTGTCGCGCACGGAGTGGGCACTGTTACTCGGCGCGTAAACATGCCGCGCTAGGGCTGCCGCTCGAGAACAGGACACCAACACACCGACCGTCTCTGGTTTTGTTTTTGTTGTTTAATAAAGCACTCAATCTTCGCCTCTACAAACATAAGTCGTATTTACACCGCGCGGCGCTCCACCTTAATTAAAGGAGCGCACCTTTAAAAAACGCAACGACCCGGCATATCGGAGAACAAACGCAAATTTATTCTGACCGGAGTTTTTTCGGCATCTATTAAATAAAGAAGTCGAGGAGAATGCTAAACAAGGTTGAGCGGCCCTCGCCCTACGAGTTTTCCACTTGAAGTGGTGTGCGGGTGCAAGGGAGGCAGGCGGGGCGGCGCAGGGTGGCGGGGAGTGTTATTCAGAGTGGCTTAGATAAGGTAAGGAGGATGAAGAGGCGAGATGCGCGGCGTAATGAACCGGCTTCGAGCAGTTTTTGTGTGGTTCAGGCGCCCAAATTGAATATTAGGCGCGATTTGAGAGCGAATGAGCGGGCGGCAGAAATAAATCCGCGGTTATTATGTTACCCGAATGAGGTTGTGGAAGGGAACCTCGCTTCTCTGTACTCCGGCCGCTGCTCAATTTCGCGTCGTTGTAAATTGGCTCCCGTAAACTTGGTTATTCCGCGGGAGTTTAAGCAGCTTTCTTGAAATTAATTTATGTTTCAATGAAAATGAGTACGTTGTTAAACATGCAAGCAATTCTATTTGGACATGTTTGGAAATTAATAATTACCTTGATATTGCGTGTTCGCAATGTTCTTACATAAGTTTAATATGCTTCGACTCCTTTGCCGATAAGTATTTTTAAAGTACCTGCCTACATAAACCGACAGGCACAAAATAGCTACAGAATAAACGAAGTACTTTTAGCAAGCGAAATACTAGCTTGCATGTAAAAATATACTAAGCATTTCACGTGCAATGCACTTTGAACAGCGCAAACGTTCTACATTGTAAAATAAACATTGGTCTGATGTATCGGGAAATCAAACAGACGGCGTGCGGTGTTTGCAAATAAACAAGGAGCTTGCAACTGTGTAGCACCTCTGTGATTCGCAGTAAAAACAGTGGACAAACGAGCGCGTGCCAAGTAACCTGACGCCCCCGCAAGACGCTCGCTTTATGTAAACTTTATTACTGAGTGCACTCCCTGCCTCCACGGATCGGGAGCACTGGAACAGAGCTCGAGTGCCGTCGAGTGACATGCTTCCGTTGCACGCACACACTCTCACAGCTTCAGTGCGTCCTACACTACGTTACAGTAGAGTATACAAAAAAATTTATTATAGTTTCCATTTGAGAATGTCTTATGTTAGTTTTGAAACTCCAAATATACGAGAAAGCGCGAAAGTAGACTCGTAAACTAAGCAGCACTTGTTTTTAGCTAATCTGTTTTGTTCCGCTGCGAGAAGTTCTCCCCCAAGTCTACTTTCCTCTCAGAACTAATTAGCAAATAAGTACATTCACGCAAGTTGATGTACTACTAAAACAAATGGTATAGTTTGTTTGAAATTGTGCGGCGCGTCCGTGCATTACTCTGCTCCCGTGTTTGCTAAGATCGAGCGCTCCCTACCTCCGTGAGCTGACTACCGACAACCATCAAGTCACAGTCTATATGGACTACAGATATACCACTGCAGTAATACTTGCAAACCGATCATATGAATACGTGTTAAATATAGTAAAATACACTGCAAGCTGCAACATTTTTGTACAATTGAAGTATGTCGCTTTGGTTAACGATATTTCAAAAGACATGTCCAGAGTTTGAACTGATGATAGTAATATATCTAACTAGACAAATTAGAATGCGATTATAAACATGTAGAGCATATATGCCGGTAGTAATGTATGTAGGTGACATAGGACATTTGATTTCTGCTGTGTATGCCTGTGAACAGTTTATGCGAAGTTGTCCTTCTGTATTCCTATGGCGTGGACAGTGGGACGGTATTGGGGTCACACTCTAGAGATAAACTCTTCACGTGCCATGCTCGAGTTATAAACTTGCCAACCGCGATGTTGGTTTTATATCTATCCTAGTCTAGACCATGCTACTGAGTAAGTGTTTTGTTACTAGTGCATGTTTATGAAATTTGTTTAATTAATGCACATAGCATTAAAAGTAACAATAGCGATTAATTTTCAATCATTTAGAATTTGAATTTTTATGAGCTTTTATCTACTCAGTTTAAGTTTAAATATTTACTTGTGTAGCTCTCGAGAGAGTAAGGGGAGTACCTAAAGTAGATGATAAATAACTAGTAGAAGTATGCATTGAATTTTAAATATAAGAAATATGAAACAGAAATACCCGTCAAACCAAACTAGGTTATCGCAACAAAGACAATACGAATACAAACGAGGTATTGATTCGCATGCATTCTGCAGAGCTAGAGCCAGGCACATCTGTGCCCTGTACTGTGGCATGGCGGCGAGCAACGGAGCGTGCCGTGGGAGGCAACCCTAGCGCATTCTCGACACCTCACGACCGACTCACTTCACGGTAGGGTTACCACATCTACCAATTCGAGTGTCGATGTTTAGTTGTTAAACTTTCAAGTGCTTCAAAACATCTATGACTCAAGTGCCACTTAACCTTTTACTGGTTTTGCTTTAATAGCTTCGTCGTCTGTTTGATGAATCATGGCGATAAATACTTGAAACGCGATGTGAGACAGCCCTGATGTGTTCAAGAAAGGACATGTGTAAAACTAAAAGAAGCTTTCCGAAGCGAGGGAACAAAGCGCGTTCTTAAGTCTGTAACACTCGTTTGTCTGTACATTGCAGTTTTTGTATTTTGTTTCATTTTTTAAGATACTCAAGTATCTTAAGAAACTGGAACTGTTTCTGACCTTTAAAGAGAAGACAGTGGGTTCTAGATCGTGATCCAGTTAGCAGTATATAGGTGAAGGAGCGATCACAGCGTACGAGTGGAATGCACGAGTAGTGGGTAGGTGGCACTTGCCTTGCACCACCCTCTCCCAGCCTCGTCGCACTCACACCGCACTCCACGCCACGCTGCCGCGCGTCTCGCACCGTGTTATGAAATCAACGTGTTCGAGCGAAACACTCCACGTACATTCCCAAATGGAAAAGGCAGCTGCTACCTCGTACGCTCGTGGGGGAATTTTTCAAAGCAAAATTTCGCTGACGGAATTTTAACAACTCGAGCGAAATTGGAAAAAGTTATGCGGTACTCACGTGTCTCTCTTCCGCCGAGCTGATACCTGTAACCAACGGGGAAATGTTATTGCAATATGGGTAAATATTATTTCGTACAAAGATTTTACATTTATTTCTGTGTAGTAAATTAAAGAGGATATGAGGAAATCGAAAATGTTGACGTTCGCAGTGATATTATTGGAATATCTGAAACGAGAAATAACGAAAACGTAGGTAAATATTTTCAGGGTAATGAGTTCGTTATTTCTCCTTTTTGAGATTAATAGTACTTGGTTAGTTATATAAATTCAACGAATATTTTATAAATTGGATTTGTTTTTGCGGATCGTTAAAAATGCTCTCGTTTTTTTTTCAGAAGCAAAACTATTTTTAATAAATTGATATTGAACCAATATATTTACCGTGGTTTTTAAACATTAAATTTAAGAGTAACATTTTTTTTTAATTCTATTTAAAATCTCTGACTATCCTTTGATTATCACATTCAAGCTCTAAAATAATGTGGGTTTACTTTAAATGACATTGTTTCATATATTAAACATTAAACTTGAATTTTATAGAATAAACTTTATTGTATTACAAGTAACACGTTTGTTAAAAATATTTACATAACAGCGCTTTCAAGTAAGACCTAAATAGATACTATATTAAGATGTTCTTTTCATTTACGAATACATTGTAATTATGTCATACTTAGAGAAGTAGGCTAGGTGTGCTTTACCATCTTCGACCACACCTTCACTTAACATCAGGTGAGCTGTGGTCAAACATAAAAAGTGTTAGTCTAGTTTTGTAGTATAGTCAAGTCGATTTGGGACTGTCATCGTGTCTTGTGTCTTTTGTGATGCTACTCGGCCTGCCCGTTTGCTTGCCTACCTTTTTACCGGTCTACTAATTTAGCCTGCCCACTACTACTAGCTACCACCCAGCTAGTAAGATACTCAGAAGCTAATATTTTTTTTACATTTTACCTACGTACCTTACCACAAAGTAAAATAAACGATTATAAAGCTTTACTTTTGTATTTATGTTGATTCTAGTCGATATATACAATAAAAAGGTTTTATCTATTTTTATTTGGCTCATGTAATTTTGACTAAAATAAATCACTGTCTGAATATGAATTAGTAGAATCTACTCTAAGTGAGCAAGTAAGCCTAGCAACATGAAACTATGCCACTAAAACCATGGTTACCAAAAAACCTTTAGATACAAACCACGCTTGACAATTGAACACGAGATTCAAAAGGCAGTGTTATGTGTCAGCAATTCGAAATAGAGAGAGCATTTCTAGGCTCCAAATTGGCTAGTAGGCACTCACGCTCCAGAAGTGGCAAAAGCAAAGCACTGACAAATTACCTTTATGTATAAATCAGTGCTTTCTATTTGTATAGAGCTAGTTGGAATGAGTAATTATGCATTCTCATCCAATTAATGTCGTTATAAAACTATCATCATAAAACTAACCTTGTAATTGACCCCTGACCCTGAACCATGGAAACCCTGAAAGTGTTTTACAAAAAAATACAGTTAATTGATAAATAATCAGTTGACTTTTTGCAATTTAGAGTTAAAGGCACATTATTAATACTAGTATACAAAGCTTCCCTTTCGACATGGTCTTTCTTTCCGGCTGGGCCTGGATAAGACACCAGCTCAATAGCGCCGACACACATATACCCTCAGGCGCCGCATATAACAACCTCATCTAAATGTCAGCCCATAATTACTTCTATGACATGCTTTTAAGTGAGAAAGTTATTTACGACAACGATATCGATCAAGTTTTTATCGAATCCACTTAATATTTCGGCATGGACAAGAACTGAGTGGAAGCGAGTCTAATCTAAAAAATTGCGTCCAATGTGGCTACGGTCACTCAGAAATGTGTACGGTACGCTGGCTACGGAATTGCATGCATCAAAGGCATTACGCCTCAGTTGATTCGTCTCAAGTTTGTGAGCAATTGCAGGCAATCCCATTACTATTCACGTGCGGTACATATGTACGTACTTGTACGAACATAGTCGGCACACTGCCGTGTTAGTGTTGCATGTACTGCCACTATTAATTTAAACGCAATAGCCTCAATTATTGGCAAACTATTCAGGTATGTCTACTATCCGCATGAATGTGCAGTGCATATATTTTGAACATTATTGCAATCGCGTCATACCCGACGTATTTGCATTTTCGATCTTAGTAAATTGTGATTTGTGTATTAACTATGTCATGTACAAGTAGTGCGATAGTGAAGTATTTTTTTTAATTTATATATTCACAAAACTGGTCATATACAAAGAACTTCCTTACAATTACATAATCAAAAAGTTTAACATTATGCGTATTGCGTACCTATACCCCTTCTAGTTGCTAACACAGCATGTGTAAAAAAATGTAAGTTTATACCTACTTAATTTTTTTTTAAATAAGTGTTATTAGTTACTATGAATTTAAGTGCCTTAACGCACTTTTTCTATATCGCTCGCTTTTTAGGTCATACATAAAAAAATCTGGATTTTATTTCTAAAACATTTAGATTCTGTTTTTACAATTATTTGACGATTTGGTTTTGATATGTTTTAGTTGGCAAAGACGAAAATAAATAATGAAAATTATTCAAAACGAATATTAAAACAGACGCAACATAATACATTTTTATAGATATACAAATAAAATTTTTGTATGTGCGAATGAGATGGTTATTATTGAGCTACATAAGGTTATAAGCCTCGTGTGTACTAAGCCATTGTTGTAAGGAGTCATTGTATTATTCATTTTGAACAACTTATACTTACACAGCTCTTCACTTTGATAGCTACGAAAAAGCTCGTACCTTTGGTTAAGCGTCATCGTTAACGAACTTTTTCTACGGAACAGCTGATATTTTTTTTAAATCAATGATACCCTTTAGACTATATACAGGCCAAGCGTATAACCTTGTATAACATAACAAATATTTGACGAACATTTTGGTTATATTTTTTAGTAAATTACTATTGAGTCATTATTATATTTGACTACACCTAATGCACTAAGAAGAACGTGTGAGATAGACAAGTGATGTCACAACTATAATGCCCTTATCTTAGTATGAACACACATGTGTGTCAGTCGGCAACCACGCACACTCTAGTCACCCGCAAAATTACGTTACTAATTGAGTAAAACACGCGACGCTCACACCAGCAAGGAATAATTAATTGAGCTCGGGCCAGGAGCGGGCGGCGGCGGGGGCCATCTGCGCGGTAACTCTTACATCAGTACACCGATAATGGCACAAATTAGCCGGGGAAGTGGCGGGAGAGGGTGGCACGGGAGGGGCGCTAAGCCGGAACATCCCGGAGCGCAGATTACCGCTTGCTTTTGTAATTAACCGGAGCGACGGGCGGCTTCCAAATCCATTTCTGTGTTACATTTTCATTTGTGGCGCGCTATACCCCGAAAGCCGAGGCAGCGTTTCGCAAAAATAGTGCTACGGTAGCATCGAGTTACGCCAGTTAGAAAATAAGTAGAATACAAATATAAGTTACATATTCGTTCCAATGAAACTGTTTTACAATTTATTCATAAAATTGCAAATTCTGCCCAAACGCACGCATAGAATGGTACCAATTCGTGAAATTGACTTATTCATACTCTGAAAGCAATATCAGGCGACTCGTAGCCGTCAGCGATCCGAAAACACGCAAACAGTGAGTTCAAAAAGCCTCTCGAACCTGGTAAATATTGAAACAGAAGTGGGATCGGAGACGTCTGCCGCGGTGAAGGCGGGCGCGGGGCGCGGGATGCGGGGGCGGGACGGGGTGGTAAGGCGGAGAAGGTACTAATAGTCTCCAGTGGCACACAGCAAATAAGACGAATACACAAACAAACGACAGCCTCTTAAAATATTCATCTGTGTATCGAATCGTTACTTACGGCTCATTCGAGATTTTCTTTTTTTGATGTATTCAAGTGTGTATTTTTTTAATACAAAGTGTGTATTTCTAAAAATACTGTGTGCTGAGCCATAAAAGGGGTTTATTATAAACAATATTTAGTATACGCACCATTTTGAAATTGCGAAAAAATCAGCAGCTCTATATGTTCGGCCACATACTTTTTCATACTCGTATAGCTTATTTTATTTTCACTATTTTGAAATTATGACAATAAGTAAAATTTATTCTTAACGCCTAATTACAATGAATCCCTATTTTATACCCCAGTACACTTGTACAGTTTACCTACTCGTACCTACATACACAATTATTGTGAGGTAAATTACATGACTCTACGGAAAAATCATAACAGACCTACAAACAACCTACCTACTATAAACATATAAAAAATTATTCGATTTTACTAGGTTTCGTCAATTTTACTATTAAATCTTGAATGCCTAATTTACTTATTTTCTAAAAAGTATCATTATGCTTATCATCATGATGAAATGACAGAGAAACAGTTTCGGTTTCGAAGTTTTTAACTATGCCTACATTTAACTGCTAAAACAACTGTGAATAAAACATACCGTTGCCTTTATCATCTGGTCGATGTAAGTCCGGGGGTTTAGCTAGCACTGATAGGGGATGGTGGGGCACTCCGAGGCCTAGGAGACCCGCAGGCGGCAGGGCACCCTGGCCTAAGAGTGGCAGAGGAGGCGCGCCATGCGCTGGAAGGTGCGCTGCGTGCATCTGCTGCAGCAGCCGAGGCAGGTCTGGCCTCTGTTGCTGTAACAAATAAATAAATAAATAAATATGTGCCCATGTAGCGCTAGCTAGATTCCTATTAAATATTACAGCCACGATCTTTATGCTGGTAACGTAAGGAAAAAGATACATCCCGAACGTGAGTCATTAAAAAATTATAAAACAACTCCAAAGTGGGTCTCTTCTTAACTTAAGACATAAAGAAACTTTTAATGCGAGGCAAACACGTGCGCGAAATTACTGCTAAACTGCTAGACTAACCCAAGCTCGACAAAGTAAAGAAGAGCTTTTAGTTTCGAGTGTCGCCAGTAAAAGTGGATTGATGTGTCGCAGAGCTCCGTGCATTTTTAAAACGAACTCGAGCCAAATTAAAAAGTCCTCGGCGCTCGCGGCTCCCCTCACACCGCGATATTTTAAATTTTAAATGAGAGCTCCGCCGGCGGCGGTGGCGGCGACTGAGCGAAATTGATTACTCCTTCTACATTATTCCCCTTTTCCACTTTTCCCGTTTTTCCTCACTTCCCTTTCCCATCTCGTTTAACGATATTATTATACATGGCGGGTCGTCTGTTCTGTGCCCGCCGCCGCCTGTGGTTCGCGCCCCATCCCAAGCTTTTTCCGCTCGGACGGGCACGTTCTTTTTTTTAGCCGCCGAAAATTAATTGGATTTTCGCCGAGGGTGGAACATATTTTTTATTGGCCGCTCACGGCTGTGATTTATTGTGTGTCAAAAGGTGGCGAGCGCCACTTAGTTGAGAGTGGTTTTTTTTACAAAAGGGGAGTATTTTTAATTTGTATTTGTCGTATTGGAATATTTACGCGTCCAAGTCTGAATGATATTTGTTGACTAAACGTCGCCAGAAACTTTATTGAATAAAGTTAAGCAAATTAAAAGAAGGATCATCGAGGGTTTTTAAACTATCTTTTATAAACATTACAAACAATTAGGTATGAATATTGACATGGAAACTGACGTGCTCTTGCTGCAATCTGTTTAATTTATAAGGTATAGGTATCCAATGCTTACGATTAATTGTGTCAGACAAGCCGATTATTAATCTCCTAAGTGATCTAATAATAATTAACATAATAGTCATAGACTGTAGGCAGTTGAGTTGAGCAGTCCCACTGCCAACATAGACTTAGCGCTCTTAAGTTGTCATACCTACTTCACATTTCCATTTTATACCTATGTAGGTAAATTAAAAAAATTTAGTAAATTAAAAAAATATATAATAACTATGAACAAAGGATAAACAGTTTAATTATGTCACACAGGCCATAATATGGAATCGATTGGCACGATCATTCATCAAAATTAGATGTGTAGTTTGGAACATACATGAATAGAAACGTATTTAAACACAACATGTGTAACAAAATAACAAAAAATAAAATAAAAAAGCCATAAATCTAAGGCTCGAAAATTAAAATGAATGAAGAATAATATATTGTACATTACAATTTTAAATCTTTCCGAGAACTCGAGACGGATTCTCATGACCTCAAAAACCTTAGAACCTAACTCTAGAGAGCAATCACAACATGACCCGCGATAGTAATTAACACGAGTAGATAATGGCATCTATATATACGACTTTGTATCTACTATTACAGTGAACTTTGAAGTCGCACGAGATTGCAAAACAAAACAATAGTGAAACATTTCACGGGGAAAGAAAATAACATTTTGTTACAGAAAAAACAACAGGTAGAAAAGCAACTACCGAATTGGGGTAACCCTAACCAAATATTCAATGTGCGAACCTACATATTACAAACATTTCGCGCGATCCTAACTTTTCCCTCGTTACGGTGCGGTGACGTGATCCCAGCGGTGTCGGTATCGAGACCTCGGTCACCCCCCTCACCCCCACCCGTCCACCATCCCACACACCCTGTTATGAATGACAATAACTCTCCGTGATACCTTGCTATATTTTTTCCATATTTAGACGTGATTAAACACTCCCGATACCGTCCCTCGGGATTAAAACTCGTTCCCCGACTTTCCCATCCGTTTACTTATCTCTCCGCCAACTTCGGTGTTTGTATTATCGACCGAATTAAACTTTGATTAAGTTTCTTTGGAACAACAAGGGGCGTCTCAGACGTTATTGTATTATTTTTTCATTTCATTTTGCAGCGTAAGTCTTCAACTATGACAACGTGCTGAATACCTAATAGGTATTCTTTAAATCATTTTTTGCTATAAAACAATAATTGGTTATAACAGTCTAGTTTTGTTTAGGGGTTTAAAAGAATTGAAAATACATTTGTACAAGCGATTGACATTTGATAAGGACCCGATTCACGGTGTTTTAGGGTCGATGAAAAGTTCGCGGCGGACGGTCGCCTGTAACTTCGTCCAGTAGGTATAACAAATGTAATAAATAAAATAGGGAGTAATACAGAAATCGAATCCCACCGTATTAGAGATCAAACGCGGTGGCACGTACAAATAACTATTCCGTCGGCACGCAGCTCTGTCCTTCCAGCAGACGTGCGCTGTCTCCCGAAGCTTTTGTCACGTGAAAAATGCGCCGCAGGATCGTCGGGTTCGGGTTTTCACGCCACATTTACCCCGCCCATACGCTCGGGGATTATTCACCATTTATAAATGGATAGAGCACGCCAGCCGCACAGATTTCTACGCATAAATATTTTCCCTCGGCTTAACAACCGATATTTTTTATCCGATCTGTTTGGATTAAGCTACGTTGTAGACGAGACTGAAACTCTGAAAGGATGTACACTTTCCAAATCGAAGTAAGAAAGTATTTTATTTCACATAAGACCCATTTGAATGAAAGATTAAGAACATGCGAATGATTTCAATGTATATTTGCATGATTCGCAATTATCACACACATAATTATGTATTATGTAAGTAGTTAATGACAACGATTTCAAAAGATATTTCCTAAAATGCGTAGCTTGTCGTTAAATCTACTGGCATTTTCATGAATATCTGTTAGGAGATCTTAAACGCATTATAGTAATTTGGAAAACCATTACCGAAGCTAAAATGTCATTTAAAAATCATTAAATTTTACAGACGATTCCGTTGTTGTAAACTAAACCTTCAACGTTAATCTTAACTCAAGCTCACTAACAATTTGTTATGTACCTATTACTGAAGTTCCTAGTGTGGGTAAATGTGATCCCACAGATTAATAAGTAGTTTGAATTGTATCCATAGTTTAAGTAGCAGCTACAACGTCGTAACACACTTAAATTATCAAGAGTGAGTTTGCGGTCGGGTGCACATTAAAGTGCTATTATAGAGCGATTGCCGCGGGCCTTGTCTGGCTGATGGATTATGTAGTTGCATTAGTAATTACATTGATTAGTCATTCGATACAGGTTTACTGAGACTTGTTGACTTTGTACGAGAGTATTGTAAGTCTAATGAACCATAATGAATGAGGTAATGTGATTATTATTAATGGTGTTCTAATATGACTTGTTTTCGGCGCTTCATGGTAATTTTATGGCATAGTTTTTATATTGTACAAGATAATTTTATTTGGTGGTTCGGTGGTTGTTATTTTTGTTTTTTTTTTGTATTGTTGCAAAATAAAATTATTTTCTTTCTTTCTTTCTTTTCGATTTCCATACAAATATTTTTTTTTCCATTTATGGACAAATGGAGCATAATTTTACAGTGAAATCACAGTCACTGGCATTTATTTTGGTCTTTTTTTTTGTGGTAAATCACAAATGCTTGAATAAAACAGTAGATTATTTAATAGCATAATTTTTGTAGCGATGATAGCTGAGTGGTTAGCGCGGTCGGTTCGCATGCTGAAGGGCGTGGGTTCAAACCCCAACAACGAGCTTGAGCTGCCGGTGAAGGAAAACATCGTGAGGAAACCATAGCTTGGTGGTAGGGTACTTTCTAGTACTCGGCTGGCTAGCTACCATCATCAAGTTGAAAATCTGCCGCCAAGCATCTAACGGTGTGTTCCGGTAGCCTCGCTTGAGAGCCAGTTCCATTTCAGGCTAGGTATGCTTTACCATTTTCGACCACACCGTCACTTAACATCAGGTGAGCTAAGGTCAAACGCCTAGCCTGTCAAAAAAAAAAAATAGAATCAAGAGCACGAGAATTTCCTTGTTTTATTTGCCACCATAATCGAGGGAAGCGTTGATTAGGCTATGAATAAAGATCTTATCTCAGTGTCATAATAACAGCATAACACACCATTCCGGAGTAACTTCACATGTTACGAAACGGAATTTACTCTGTTTACAAACCGTATCTCTGCAGACAAAGTGAGAATTATCTTCGCTCGTAAAAGGTTTAAAGTTCAGCGTTAATAATTATTTACACGAGACTGCGCAGTCGTTTACATGTGAATGCCGGGGTATAAAACGACGGTGTGAGCTACAAAGGGGTAGTTTGGGTCCGTGGGTGGTGGGGGTTCACGCACCATTAGGCGGGAAACCTCGGGTCCCGCACGCGACGCTGACACGTGTTACACTTTCAACGTAATTGCTTCTAATCACATATATTATACCTAAACTAAGCACACTAAAACTACTTACATTGAACTGTAAGGGAAGCGTTGTTGACCTTTTGTAGGTCAAAAGTACTCGGAAATAGAGCATTACAGACTAAATATTTTATAACGGAAGTAGACTTTTTACGTGGGATTGGTTACAGAGAGTAATTTTCTTGTAATGATATACTTAAGTAACAATTTTAAACATAGGATTTGTGGAGAATGTTTTTGTACATTTTACTGAAGGAGTCTTCACTACAACAGCAAATACTATAAAGTTTTTAGTATTTTCATGTATTTCTGAAAGGGAAAATTGACCAAAACCAGTTTAGCCGTTAAATCGTGAAAAGTGATACGCGAATTGATTGAGTTATATTGTAGAGATAAAAAAAACAGTGTTAAAAAAAAGTTATATTAATATTTGTAATAATATTACAGTGATGTATATTCCTCGTAAACCCCAAATATTAAGTTATGTTTTGTGTCCAATGTTTTTCATCCAAAATAAATTCCAAAAATACTACAATAGGCACTATAGCACGGTCAGTTTACAAGCTGAAGGTTGTGGGTTCCAATCCCAATAATGAAATTGAGCTGCCGGTGAAGGAAAATACCGTGAGAAAACCATAGCATGGTGGTAGGATACTTTCTAGTACTCTGCTGGCTAGCTACCACTCGCAAGTTGAAAATTTACTGTCAATCAACTAACACCATTCGGGAAGCTTCACTTGAGAGCTAGTTCCATACCACGCTAAGCGTGTTAACCATCTTCGACCACACCATTACTTAACATTAGATGAGCTGTGGTCAAAAAACTGTCATCTACAGAAAAATAGAATACAATTTAAATTTTTCTTACAAATAATAAACATTAACAATGCCTTATTATTAAAAAAAGTTGCTATGATAGGAAAAACTCTCGGGCCGGATCAGTCGTAAAACTGATTACATAATTTCATTGGAAGCGACGACAGAACGGCCCCTAACTCACTTCCGCGCGTTGAAAAACAAGGAATCTAAGCGGTAGGGGAATGTTAGGGTGAGTGTACCGTAGTAAAAAGACGCTTAGACTTTTTGCGTCGCATTGTTTCCAAGTAGATATATAGACACTAGACTGGGAGCAGTCTAGTGACTCAGTTCTTGGTATGTTTATTTGCAGTTGTTAATTTTGTAAATCACTTATAATCTCTCTGAAACGGACCTACCAATATGAATCCCATAGCTTTTCATTTCATATGTGGAATAATGTGACAAAAGTTTATGGACAGAATTTTAAACTTTTTTTTTTCAAGAAAAGCAAATACCTTCATTGTATTTCGTAAAACCATATCTACTGTACCTTTATATATATTTGCGCTAAACTAGTTTCCTAGAATAGCGAATGATACCACTGCCGGTTTCATTCGCTATTCCAGGAAATTTAATTTTCCAGGATATAAGGTAGCCTGTATTACTTTCCGACCCATAATACCAGTATCAAAAATCACGTATGTTCGTTGAACCGTTGCTGCGAGAAGATAAACAAACACACTTCCGTGTTTAAAATATTAGTGGAGATGTAAGAATGACAAAAGCCGGCGGCTGGGGAAAAGTTAATGCGGCTCATCGGGCGAGTGCCGCGACGTGAACGAGGCCTGCAATGCAATATTTATCACCCGCCACGGACGTGCCTGCGAAAAAATGACAAATTCATGTTTCCTCGCCGCCGCCGCCTCCCGACCTGCCCCGATTTATTCCCCTCGTAATTTTTATCCGAGGGCGCGTTCCCGCACAAACTAGATAGAAATGTTTTCACGACTCGCTTGTTTATTAAGCTATCAACTGGGAAACAGATACGCTATATTTACACGAGCGCTCGTGTTTGCTCACCTATCTCCCGAGATAATGTTGCATAAGCGCCGTACGCGTTATACACTTGTTTATTTCACATGTGTACAGTACGGCATTCAATTAGAAACGATCGAGTCGTAAACGTTGGTATGCAATCGCTCCAGGTAAGATTCTAGCCGCGTATCCGCGACGGAGGCCGCACGTACTCTAGTGTATTGATCCACACGCGATGTGAAAATTGTTTCAATGTGACATGTGTAGGTGAACTGGGACAACGTATGGAAATTATTACATCCTCGAAGCTGCGACGCGGAATAAAATCAAGAGGAAAGATTTACTTTGCGATAACGCGCCGACAACCCCCTCGGCGAGCTCCCCGGCGCGGCACCGAGTGAGCGCATCGCCCGAACACAATACAAAGCTATTTCTCCCGGTATCTATCACCAAGCAGACGGCTCTTACTGCGATCCGTGACGCACTCGACCCGTTTCCCATTCACACCGTACACTTCGCAGCATTACTGCATCTCTAATTAAATTACATTCTCTGATTGCTAAAAACTGGGCGCAAACAATTGTAAAAGGAAATTAAAACATCGCGAACAAAGCTTTAATAAAAACAGAACGTTTAAACGAAACGGAGCACTCGGAACGGTGAGTGATTTTAATAGGCGAGCAAACAGACCCCAATTTGAGGAGTATTCCCTCTTCACAAATCGGCGCGCGATGGAATCGTCGCAAATCAGACGGGGGCGGCGCGGGCTCTCTCCAGGGAGAGCCCCTTTGATCCCTCGCTGACCCGAAAATAAAAAAGGTTCGTAATAAAAAAAGACCGACATACGGAAGGTGGCGCCGCTTTTTTATTTAAATTAGAGTGTTTTATAGGGAGAGGGCGATATTGCGTTTTGCCGGTGTCTCGGGGCTCCAGCTCCGAGGAAAGCTATCTCACTACACGAGGCTAAATCCCCACGAACCGGAGCGATGAACCTTTGGTAAATACTTTGGGGTCTTAAGGTATTTCCTTTTATCCCTCTCTCTGGGTGTTTTCCGAACGTATCCTACAGAATAAAAGGTATGTTACCTTGTCGATTCGAGTCTTGATACAACTGACGACTTACTATGTACTTATAGTATATAAACAGAATGTACAAACATACCGTAAAACTTTTAATTAACACATCAAATGTCAAAGCGTCATATTAAATAATTAGGACCTTAATAACACGAGCAAATCGCTTCGAGCGTGTAAATAATTCAGGAGATATTTGATTAGCGTCCAAAAGTTATGTTTGGATTTAAATGGTGCTAAATCTTCTTAGTCCGCATACCAGAGCGATGTATTTATTGTTTGTTTCGAGTTGGCATTCAAAATGAGTGTGGATGTGGCAGCTAGCGACAACAATGTCGTACGTGGTGTGTGATCGAGTTGGAACCGCGCCAAGGATTCCCGCGCCACCGCGAGACTGCTCAGGCCACAGACAGCTGAGCGACGAGTGACTTCCACTTTTATTTTCGTCCTCATTATCTCCAAAGTGATTTATTTTAGTACACCTATCCACACGGATTTCGAGCGCCAAACGTTAACACATCGAGAATAGGTCGCTCTAACGACTTGGCAGTCGACCGTGCGTATTGAAATAATAGACGGCAATGAAGTCCTCACGACACCCACTGGTTAAAAAAGGCAATTAGCGTATTGTGAAATTAGTTAGATCGCAAATTTGAGGACGGATACTAATTCAGTGAAGAAGTGTGAGCGTCGTAGATGCAAATTGATGTGTAAACGCTGAACGTAGTGATTACAGCGAGCGAACATCCGACATCGCTTGTAATGTCGGTGGAATATGTTGAATCACGCTCTCCCACACATGACAAATGTCGGTTACAAATTATATAAACACGCTAATTCGCGGTTAACGTGCCAAAACCGTGCGCTTAA
Organism: Biston betularia; assembly: GCA_905404145.2. Classification (NCBI taxonomy): domain Eukaryota; kingdom Metazoa; phylum Arthropoda; class Insecta; order Lepidoptera; family Geometridae; genus Biston; species Biston betularia. The sequence goes on from FR989877.1 coordinate 8,814,929, forward strand.
TAAAATAATTTTGTATAATATCGGCGGTAGTTTGTAGCAATTTTATCAATAGCTATTTAGTTGTTGGAGCGCAGCCAACTCCTCGGCGCGGCTTAGATCGTATAATTAACGACCGTCGAACTTTCGACCTGTTGAAAGCCCTGCTTTAGAATCGACTTACTTTGCACGTACTCGGCTCTCGAGCTTGTTTCCGACTGTTTTCGTTCAACTTTTAGTATGCACTGAAGGTTTGTACAGAAGGTCGGCTAATTGTTTTATGTCAAGTTTTATCTCCATGTGTGAACGGATTGTAAATTTTCCATAACTGTGAGTAATGAACGTTGAAATAATAGGCAAAATAATTATAATGATTGACACGGTTTGAGCTTCACGGAACGCTCAATCTAAGAGCTCTTTTAAGCTAATAAGCTGAGTAGGTACTTGTCAGCATATGCCAAGGCTTTCACAATCGCAGTCATCAAACTACATTGTCAGTCAAACAACTTAGGCATTTCAAGTGACACTTATTCAGAAAGGCGCGTCTAAATACTGTCGACCTTCTCGCCGTTAGTGCTGCAATAAGCGAATAACTAAGCAATGACAGCGACACGACATCGCGAAATGTTTGGACAGATGCCATGCCACCTTCACACTGCGATATAGATACACAAGTACTTGGTACAGCAGAAGTAGGCAGCGAACGTTGCTAAACATTCCACTTTTACGATCCGAAGCTGAACAAACAAGACTGTGTTGTTCGAATCGGCTTCGCGTGAATTATAATTTAACAAGATATTAATTTTCATTCTAAGAATGTATAGCATCAAAGAATAGTGTAAACATTTTGTTGGATTTAATCACTACCTACGTCGGCTAATGGAAAACGATAGAGCACTTGGGAATAGGTAGAGTAAACACGGTTCCTTAGCAAATAGCTGCTTCCACTCGATTTGAAGACACCCTCGAGAAACATACGCCAGCTTAGATATCGATACCGTTCGCGCAATAAAGGAGAATGTATCGGTAGGTGGAATTCATTTATCACGGGAAAGATAACATAACAATATCTTCAACCCACGTCCGATCCATAAAAGCTGGTGGTGACTCGTAAAAGATTTATTTCTTTCGTAGATTCGAGTGGTACTCACCCCGATAATGGCATTGAGTTCCGTCATCGTGACCTGCTTCGCTCTCTCGACGGCCGACGCCACTTGCTGTTGATGCTCTTGCGATAGGAACGGCAGAATCTGTGCTATTATCGCGTTCAACCTTTTCGCTATCTCCGTCTGCAATGGAAATGATCCATATCAATAAAGTTCCACTCGTAAAAACACAATCGTATTGACAATGGAATAAAACAAACAAAAAGTAGGCACGAAACGACATCGTGGACGAGTATTGATGAAGTTAATACGGTGACATTATTAACATTAAAGCGACAATCTACTCCTTTTGAATAAAATAAACATTAAAGTTAAACAAAGTCGGTCGTAAAGGAAGCAGTGACCGTTATCGTCGTACCTACCTCTGTTTAACATACAAATAGACAACCGAAAACGTTTCCACATTCCAATGCATATTAAATTCAATAAAACCGTTTATAATTAGCCGATAAGCCGCCAGCGCGCTACAAATAAAATTAACACGATAAACAATAATGCGGGCCCGTACCAGATGATAAATCGTCGTTACTGACCCGCCCGTATTTATTGGCCAAGTACGTATTTTCCGTTTAAATGAACATTCATTTTATTCACAGATTCGAAGTGAATCGCCAACAAATTAACATAATTGAGTGTGTTATTATATCGGCTCGTGTCAACCGTGCGTACAACGAGATATTTTGACAGCTTAATTTTATACAGTAATCGAGTGTCCGATTGCGTAAATCTCATGATTAGCCGAACGTGCAGTGCGCCAGTGTAGGCGTCCAAAACTTCGCTTGAAGCAACGTTTTAAGCGATTATTGATTTACAAGCGATTCGTTAGCGCAATCAAACGTAGACACGTTTCAATTTCGAGTTTAAATTACAATATTGTCGGAGCACTACGCTCCATTACCGCCGCAAAGCTTGAGCCGTGTTACACAGTCTTTACATTCACGACGAAATTGCTTCGGTAAACTTCGACAGAAAGCTGAAAAGTTTGTTAAGTCAATTATTTTATAAGGACCTGTTTTGCGGTGAGATCTGTTCGCGTTGAAATTACTTTGAATAAAGAAATCGTGAAATGCTCATATTTGCTTAGTGTATATTTTATAACATTTAAACGTAGGTATAGTAAAAGATTTTCGTGTGTAAAACTATAAATCCAAAAGCAACATTCCGCGGCCGGCGCTCGCTCGCCACGGTGAAGCCACAAATTGTACTTTCATTCTGCCGCTAAATGGACTGTTTGTTGCTTTGTTGTGTTTATTTGGTCCTCGCGAACGAATTTATTAATGTTCTACTTTATTTTAATGAGATTCACTCTATATACTAAAATTTTTGAAAATTCTTTCAGTGGTAGGTAATGAATCTCATCACAAAGCAATAAGTGCCAATGCATTCATCTCTTTCACATTATTTTAGTAAAATAGTTAATGGTTAAAGGCAAGCATTATATCTTTATAATAATGCTTCTTAAAATAAGTGCGTCTTGTTCAAAGTGTTCACCTCACTAACTAAGTAGGTACTTGTTATCATAAAATTGCTCCTAGACGAACTAATTACGCAAGATTAAAGTGCTACATATAATAGAAAAATTTCATAATTAATAATGAGGTAGATCTCTATCCTATGATATTGGAATATCTTATTTAATCTAAATTTATAAAACTGATTAAGTTTAGAGAATTAGTATTATAATTTACTCTTTCCATCTTTTTTTCTGACTCATTGACAAAAAAGATAAAAATAATATCGAATTCAATCTAATGAATGTAGGTGCTTAACCATAACCTAGGTACTTAAGAATCGATATTACAGAACAATGCCATGGCTTTGAAAACAGTCTTCAGCAACCATGCACGCGCCGCTAATCTCCACTCTATGCCGTCTGTTATATTAGGTAATTCGATCATTTCAAAAACATCACGAAACAAAGGTTTGTTTTCCAGGACGGGAAACAAAAGGCCGATTCCCAGTTGATTGGATAAACATCTGAGATCGTGACTGGCGGCCGATATTCCAATATTTGCTATTGCAAATTTCCTATCTCGGCATGCTAATAACGTGAGCCAATAGGTCATTGGCGAATTCATTCCAAGCTCGATGCAGTGATGTTAGAATCACGTAGCATCTGTACAATCGATTGTGTCGTAATGCTGTACCATACTATAAACCAAATGGATAGATACTTACACTTGCCTTCATCTCTTTCCTCGTTTGTATGTAAGTGAAAAAAGGACAATGACTAGAAATTTTAGATTTGCTGTAAGTGCTTTGGTCATCTGTTATACTTGTAGTTGGTAATTTGATTTGTGTCTAATGGTTGTTTTGTTTTGTGATTTAAACTAAGTCATATGAACAGCGACTGACTATAACTCTATACGTTCAAAAAATTGGATACTGTCAATTTAATTAATTATGTAATGACTAAATAAACATGTAAAAAATGTGCTAATCAGCGTTTTTATTTTTGTTTCTTCGAGTATAACCTAAATATGAAAAAATATTTTTACTTAATGGTAGGTCTCCTTAACAGGAGGTCGTCTAGGTAGGTATCACCGCAGTACCAGATATTCTGCCGCCAAGTAGACGTGTGTAAAAATTACTGTATTCTAGTTTAAAGTGTACCTACTGCATCCGGACCATCGTGGGTATCAGGGTAATGAGCGCTAGAGCAGCAATGCCCTACTGCCCTATTTGACTTAGTTTTATTACTCAATGTTTTATCATTGTATCGCTGCATAAGTCATGGACAGACGTTATCTCTTACCATCGGGAGAGTCTCGTTGATCTTATTACTTTTACATTAAAAAAAACCCAAATACCTAATTTTATAACAAATTTACACATTTTATTTCAACAAAGTTAAAGCGCTAAATAGGTCCTTCTGTCAGAAACCTGTACAGTGCCTAGGACTTGCGACCTAGGTGTAGGTTAAAGAGACCCTTATAAATACGTAATAACGCGCACCTCCACTCCCAGTCTTCATTCCCATCCCTGCCCAACTAAATTTAATTTAATCCTACCAATGCAGCTTTGGATAGTCTTTCCAGCAATTAATTAATATATGTTTTTTTTAGAGATTTTGCTTGAATTCCTGTCACTCCCACTTATACCTACTGTATTGACCATGATCGATTTAATTTCCAATTACCGTAAAAACTAAATAGGTATATACATAGTAAGGGTAGTAAATATAAGTAAAATGAGCACGGCCGCAGAAGCGTGCGGTGGCGAGCATGACTCGCTCGAATCACCGCAAATTACATTTTCATCTGTGGCCGCGCGCTACCCACGCACCGCATCGGGAAATGAAATTACAATATGTTTAGTCGGACTGGACGGCCCTACATGTGTACGACACTACTTGTAAATACATAGATTTATATGATGTGAAAGTTCGTACATTTAGATATTGATACTCAATCACGCAAATGTGGTGCTTATACTTGTATTATGCATATAAACTTTCCTCTTGAATCACTCTGTCTATTGATGGAAACTGCATTATTATCCGTATCCATATTGTATTGTTTATTTATATTTTTTTACATATTGACGTTTGTATATTGACATACTACCTTAGTTTGACTTTTTTTTTAATTCACTGACATGTAATTTAAAATTTATATAATGACGTATATATATTTGAAATTTTCAATTGACTTGTAAAATCGGTGTTATCAATAAAATATTTGTATTTGTTGCGTAGTTTAAAAGATCTAAGCATACAAACGGCGGGAAGCGACTTCGTTTCATACTTTGTAGATATAGAGAAACTGTACTTACGATACAGAAGTCCTAGTGTGGGTTTCAGAGTCCACAATTTACTCGTCTGAACTATTTTTAGAGCTTAAATAAACATTTTTATAATTATTTGGATTACGATCGATAATAGTGATTAACTGTGAATTTGATGTAGTGTCGTAAACCGTACAACCCGCAACTGCGAGGCGAGAATTACATTTTCATTTGCGGCCGCCGCGCCTCGACGCGCCACCATTTTGCGGCGAACGACTAACATGATATTCGCAGCGATATTATTAGCATATTTAAATTACGCCTCTTATTTTAGAATAAAAATATTTCATACAACGAAGTAGGCACTGTATAAAACTTTAAGAATATTAATTCATCGAGTGCACGCTAGATGCGCTAGCGTCGCATTTGTCGGAATCCTGCATCGCGGTGTCAAGATTCTCCGCGATTTGCACGCCTTGTTTGGGATTTCTCTAAATAAATTAACATCAGCTGGGAAGCGAGTAACTGCTTGTTTTACTTAATCCCAGCAGACCCACCCTTAGGAATCTTGATTTGTTCATGGTCCTTCGGAGCCGGATCGTTTAGTAAGATCCAGGAGGTAGTAGTAGCTGGCGGATAGCGGATTGCTATCGCAACATCGCCAAGCTTGTGGCCACGTGGTCATTGCACGGAGTGTCCGCATACCAGGTGCGGGGGCGTCCCTCTGCACTTACCACACCCAGTGATTCAGCAAGTGCGACGATACGTCATCATACTACGAAACGGAAGTGACGTCAGGTGACGTCATTCATCATCACGGCGGAGTTGAGACCCAACGAAGTCGATCACGCAGACGGAGCAGGGAGAAGTTCGAGTCCCGTCACGTGAAGGAAATGTGCGAAGAGTGAAGCGGAATAATCATCATCATCACCAGTAAAACGGATAAGTGAAGTGAAACTGTGAGTACTTTTGACATAATTAAATTGTTGGCTTAGCCGAAGATAGAAGAAATTAGTGAAATTTGAATAATTAAAATTTGGGAACTTTCAAAATAAATTTAACTTTGATAATATTTGTAAAAACTTTCAACTTGTAATATTTGTGTGCATGCTAGTTTAGACTTAGAATAGTTTTACAAAAAACGAAGGTACGGGGAACCCACGGCCAATTTCTGTCAGAATTCGATGTGACAAGGTTCCAAACACTTAGAATATTTTGCATTATTATACCATCGACTTGTAAAAATTTCACAACTTGTCTAACACTTAGAAAAATTTGCTGTTTTCACATCGACTTGTAAAAATTTCGCAACTTCTCTATTGATAAACACTTAGAAAAATTAGCTCAGTTTTTATATCGACTTAGAATAATTTGTAACTTTGGCATTTCTGAACGTTAACTTAGAAAATAAATTTAATTTCACCAAATTAATTTTGCATTAAACATCTTTCTGAACTAATAAATATTACATTAAAATGGAATCTATAATTAATTTTCAAAATGATTTATACGCTCGTATAAATAAAGCCAAAGTAAATTTTAGAAAATCTCCAAGAGAAAGGTTAACAAAAGAGTATGTAGAAGGAAGATTAGAATCAGTTGATCAGCTTTGGTTTGAATTCTTGTCTGGTCACAAAGATTTAATGCGAAACTACAGTCCTCAAATAAATGTGTCTGAATATGTGAAATCCGATATGTATGATAAGTGTGAAGATATGTTCAGCGAATATAAATGTGATTTGAAAACAATGTTGTCTAAATTTAGTCAACAAAATAAAAGAGATAATAATTCATCTACTAGCAATGTTAACCAAACAAAATCGGCACAATATGTAAAATTACCTAAAATTAATGTTCCAAATTTCTCAGGCCAGTATTCTGAATGGTGTACTTTCAGAGACTTGTTCCAATCATTAATATGTCAGAGTGACAATCTAAACAATGTGCAAAAGTTACACTATCTGAAAAGTTATTTAACGGGAGAAGCAGAACAACTTCTCAGACATATTCCCATACAAGAAAGTAACTTTGACAGATGTTGGAAACTTTTGGAAGAACGTTTCAATAATAAAAAATATATTTCACATCAGGTATTGAAACGGTTGCTTAGTCAAAAGACTTTAACAGTAGAATCATCAAACGGTTTGAAAGATTTAGTTGATACTACCAACGACTGTTTGGCAACCCTCTCCAATTTAAATATCGATGTAAGGAGTTGGGATATCCTAATCATATATATCTTGTCATTGAAATTGGATCCTGAAACGAGACGCCAATGGGAGTTCAACGTTACCTCTAATATCTCGTCAGATGAACTACCCACATACAATCAATTTAAAGAGTTCTTGACTCAGAGGTTCCGCGCAATCGAGTTTCTGGATACAAAACCAACTACAAGTAACAAAGGCCAAACTAATAAAGTCAAATCACTTCATGTCACAAATGAAAACACTGTTTCATGTCCATTTTGTACTGAATCTCATAGATTAAGTCAATGTAAAGGTTTTCATAAAGAATCGGTTGATGCTCGACGCAAGTTTGTTCTTGATAATAAAGCGTGTTTCAACTGCTTGGGTAGCAATCATTCCGCTAAAGACTGCCGCACAACTTTAAAATGCAGAATTTGCAAACGATATCATCATTCCCTGCTGCACCCTAAGGGTTCTGGGTCAAGTATAAGTGCTAACGTAGCTGAGGTCGACAACAGTGGGCGAGTTGCCATTTCGTCAGACAGTGCTACCGCTCTGTCAGCATTTCCAAATGCACAAGAAACTTCAGATGTGGTCTCGTGTTTTGCCACTGGAGAAGGCCAACAGCAAATCTTACTTGCCACGGCAATTGTTATGGCCATGGCTAACAACGGTAAACGGTATCCTGTGCGCTCTCTCGTAGATCAGGGCTCACAAGGATCATTTATCACTGAATCTACAGTTCAGTTCTTAGGTTTAAGGAAATCACCAGCCACTAGTCAAGTGACAGGCTTGGGTGGAGACAAAAATATTGTGTCCAAGGCAATGGTCACCATTGAAATTCAATCCCGGATTGATCCGAATATCAAATTTCCGGTGAAGGCTTACGTGCTTAACAGCATAACATCTCTTCTGCCATCGAGAAGAGTTGAGGTAATCGAATGGGGAGAGATCAGCGTAGCGCTTGCTGATCCTCAATATTACATTCCCAATAAAATTGACATTCTGTTGGGAGCCGATGTATATAGTCAAATAATTAGAAACGGTCTAGAAAGAGGACCTCTCGGTACAGCTATAGCACAATCCACTAGTTTAGGATGGATCCTGTCAGGGATCACAAACTCAAAGGCCGAGCCCTCTTCAATCGTAAATGTTATGCATTGTTGTACAACGCAAAATGATGACAACGAAATGCTCAGAAAATTTTGGGAGCTTGAATCGGACATTCAACAACCCCGTGAAGCGATGTTTACAGCAGATGAGAAACGCTGTGAAGAGCATTTTTCCGAAACAACTCGGAGGGACGAGGATGGCAGATACATTGTTTGTCTTTCATTTAGAGACGGCAATCTTGAAGTAACAGGGTCCAAAGAAATTGCTGAAAAAAGATTAAAGTCATTAGAACAAAGGCTAAATAAGGATATAAAATTAAAGCAAAAATACAGTGACGTAATGGCTGAGTATCTGGCGCTGAGTCACATGGAGGAAGTACCGGAAGATGAGATCGATAGTCCTAGTGCAGTGTACTTACCTCATCATCCAGTGGTCAGGCAAGATAAAGACACCACTAAGGTAAGGGTCGTTTACGATGCATCCTGCAAAGGAAAAAACAATCTGTCATTAAACGATCAACTTTTAGTTGGTCCTACCTTACAACCGGATCTTAGACACCTCATCACACAATGGAGAGAAGCACCGATCTGCATGGCAGCAGACATTGTAAAGATGTACCGTCAAGTGAAGGTCAAAATTCAGGACGCAGATTATCAAAGAATACTCTGGAAAGATGAAAGAACACGCGAAGTTAAACATTACAGACTTACCAGAGTTACCTTCGGCACAGCATCTGCTCCGTACTTGGCTGTGAAGTCTCTCCAACAGGTGGCACAGGATCACAGCGCAGCATATCCAACAGCATCTGAAAAAACACTAAAACATTTTTATGTAGATGATCTAATGACAGGGGTCCAAACCCATGAAGAAGGTGTAAAGTTATATAAGGAAATGAATGAGCTTTTAGCAGAGGGAGGATTCAGTCTACAGAAGTGGACAAGCAACAGTGAGGAACTACTTCAGGAACTAAAGGATAGTGAGAAAGGAAAGGAAAGGGACAAAGAAGAAGTCGAAGAAGGGTTAAAAATAAAAACCGATGAAGTTATGAAGATAGTTGGACTTACCTGGAACCGCAACGAAGACTCATTCCGCTACAAGGTTGACATGGTGGACATTCAGGAACCTGCAACAAAAAGAACAATTATTTCAGATATTAGTCGTTTCTATGACCCATTAGGATGGGTAGGGCCAAGCATAATAATTTCAAAAATAATTATACAAAAATTATGGTCGGCAGGCTTGGATTGGGATGAACCTGTCCCAATAAATATACTAAATGAATGGAAAACTTATAAAAAGGAACTAAAGTTATTAAGCAATGTGTCTATACCTCGTTGGATTGGACTTCGGGCAGGAGATTTCATCGAACTGCATGGATTTAGTGACGCCTCCAAAGATGCTTACGCTGCCGTGGTGTATTCACGCGTCATCGATTCCCAGGGTCAAATCCATGTCTCGCTGATATCTGCAAAAACAAAAGTCGCCCCGGTCAAACAAATATCGATTCCACGACTGGAACTGTGCGGTGCGGTCCTATTGACGCGTTTAATAATGGATATAGCGTCGGTCATGAAAATTGAAAAGACTCACCTGCACGCTTGGACAGATTCTACGGTAGTTCTCGCATGGTTAAATAGCCACCCGAGTCGCTGGAAAGTATTCGTAGCAAATCGTGTGTCAGAGATTATAACAAATCTGGATTCTCACCACTGGTCACATATCTCTACATAATGCAATCCAGCAGACGCAGCATCTAGAGGTCAAAATCCATCTGAGCTAGTAGCCAACACGATGTGGTTTAATGGACCACAGTTTCTGCAAAACGAAGCAATCGATTATAAAAAACCAAAAGAAGTTTACTGTAAAATAGAAGAAGTAAACATAAAGGCTCACCATGTCACTACCGCGGTCGATGACTCGCTGATGGAGAGATTTTCTTCTTGGATTAGAATGATCCGGGTAGTAGCGTACTGCAAGCGATTCATACACAACCTGAAAACAAACCACTCAGAAAAACGAGTAGGGTTTTTAACCACAACAGAACTAAGCAACGCATTGAAATGTTGCATACAAAAATGACAAGCTGACAACTTCAACGAAGAAATCGTTATTGTCAAGAATAGGCAGTACTTACCAAAACGTAATAAATTACAAAGTTTATGCATAGGTACAAATGGTCAACTCAAACTTCTCAGCCTAGCATTGGGGATGTGGTGGTCGTGAAGGAAGACCATTTGCCGCCGTGTCGTTGGCTCTATGGTAGAATAATTGCTATCCATCCAGGTGCCGATAATATTGTGCGAGTAGTTACTTTAAAAACTAAAAATGGTATGTTGAAAAGACCTTTATCCAAATTGTGTATTTTGCCAGTAACGAAGGAGTAACTTGTTAATGAGTGATAAGTTGCTATGTTATACTAAAATATGGTTTTAGATTTTAGTCGTTACTGTTGAGTTTGTTAGTTTCTAAAAAATGTTAGTATTCAAATTGATCTAGAAAGTATTGAAAATTAAATTTAACAACTTCATTTGCCACTGCACTAAGTGAAATTAAAATGTATTAAAGTAGTCTTCATGTTCATGTATTTATTGTAAAATTAAGCTTTATAAACTTGTGTAAGGACAAAGCTCTACTTTGCCCTTAGTGGGCGATGTATGTATAAAACTTTAAGAATATTAATTCATCGAGTGCACGCTAGATGCGCTAGCGTCGCATTTGTCGGAATCCTGCATCGCGGTGTCAAGATTCTCCGCGATTTGCACGCCTTGTTTGGGATTTCTCTAAATAAATTAACATCAGCTGGGAAGCGAGTAACTGCTTGTTTTACTTAATCCCAGCAGACCCACCCTTAGGAATCTTGATTTGTTCAGGCACTTCATTTTTTTTTTATTTAAGTAGTTTATCCTACTTCTCTACATAGTAAAAAAACAAGTCGCCTCCCGCCGTCTGTACCTACGCTTAGATCTTTTAAACTACGCAACGGATTTTAATACGGTTTACATCAATAGACAGATTAATTCAAATAAAGGTATAATACATGCATATGTACACATTAGTACCTAAATTGCACCCGTGCGAAGCCTGGGCGGGTCGCTAGTAATATTATACATGTGAAAGTTTGTATATTTAGAAGTTTCTTATGCAAGAACGGCTGAACGGATTTGGATGAAATTTGGCATAGATTCTGACCTAGATTAACATACCTAAGGATACTTTTTATATCAGAAAAATGTTAGATTGTGTTACATAGTGAATTAACAATACTCATAACACAAAGGTTACGTCAACTTGTCCCAGTAGACTATGAGAACTTCGATTCGTTCAGTCAATGATTATAATTCAATTTAACTTATAAATAATTCTGAATGTCAGTTACTAAGTATAAAAATTCATTATTAACGACGGGATATTATTTATTAGTTGGTAAGATGAGAAATATAAGTGTAAAGATTAAATTAAGACCTCAAAATATCATTTATAATCTTTCTTATTTGCATCTACCTAATTAAATTTAATTAAGAGTGAGATCTGCGATGTATGTAAATGTAAATTATGTTAATATTTTAATTTGAGTTGGTGGAATTTATAAAGATTTTTGTTAACAAACTAGCTCATTATATTCATACTCGTAATTCAAAAACTAGCACAATTTGAAATGTAATTAAATAGTATTTTTAATAAAAAATATTTTGAGTTAAAAAGACTTAAATTAAGAAAGCTACAAAATATTTTTCAATCAATAAGGCCTTTAAAGTCCAATTTCTCAAATTTGAAACAATACTCAAGAAAACCAATCAAAATTTTCATGAGTCTGTCCCTTCTCACAAATGCATTGAATGGTCGGCATTCGTCGGAACGTATTCCAATCAGGATTCCAGATTAAGGCAGTTTTTCTTATTGGCACGAGCGGAACAATCCTCGTTCCATCTGCAACCAGCGACAGCCGGTAGCTTCGAACTGGAATAAAAAGCGGGCGCACAAAAGGGCCGCAAAATACGTACTTTTTCGAGCTCTCCACAAAAGATATAGTACGGTTTGTCATTAAGGAGTTCATCCCCGCGCGAGAAATAAAAGAGGAACGTCGGTTTCGAGGTGAGCGGGCGCCTGAAACCCCGGGCTAACCCCCCTCCTCACCCCCGAGGGCGCACTAATGGCTCCAACACTCATCCGCTAATGCCGCGGGTGACTCCTCTTTTTGCGCGATTTTCACGTGGGTTAGTCGGCGGAGCTTTTAATCTGGCACTGCATCTTGCCGCCGGTGACGTCACGTTCCATTTGTGTAGATACTACATACGAGTAAGAGATTTCGTTCCTTTTATTATTTTACTTGGGTAAAAGTCTGAATAGGCAATGCACTTACAAGTAAACGCATCTGACACAACCCTTATATTTGTTTTTTTTTCATCAACTGTAAACAATAAAGACTTATCGCAGCTATTAGGTAAAGATGTTCATGGCAGTGAATCACTTGCCTAATAGTCACTGTAAGCAATACTTCTTTTTAAAACTGTGACACTTATTTTAATATGTTAAATCACTTACTATTTTGTCGAAAATGTGATAATGATAAAACCCATTTAATCATAAAACCATCTGTTATTCACTTTTTCAACATTTATCATTTCCTAGAACGAGAATATTATATTGCGTATTCATTATTTTCATGCGAAATTTACGCATGTACAACACCTACACGATTGAATGTTCAATTTTGTTAGCAATAAAATCAACAAGTAACATTACACGTCCGCAATATAAACATGAAACAACGTGCACAAAATGAAGAGATTTAAAACGTGCGCAAACCGACGAGTCATAATTTTAAAAGCTTTTACATTCGCTGTTCCGTGTAATGGTAAATTACAGTTTTAAGTGAGATGGAAGAGGCACGGAGAGTTGCGGAGAGACAGCACTCGAGTGCAGGCTGCGAGGTTGCAGGAGGAGGCCGCTGCGGTGACCTGGATGGAAACTGCGGCTACAGTGTCGCACCCACACATTACTGTCTCTCAGAATGCTCACGCTCGCGGTCGCGTACACTGTAACATCAGCGAGAGCGGAATACTAAAAGCGTCTAACGATCTTCCGCCCGCCAGCGTTCTCAATATGTACTCGACACACTACGCTTATGAGAAAAATCGAGTTTAAAAACCGCTCGTGCCGCACAAAGAACCCTGTTAATACACTTAAAAGTTATGCAGCATCCGATCTCCCCCGAACCAACGGCGAACTTTCTACAGCTTTTACCGCGATTGTATTTCGCAAAGTAAAACGAAAGGTCGCTCCCGCATTTCCACCGCGCTCGACCTTCGTAATGACTCCAGACTCTTTTATGAATTATTTATGCATTCTTATCTCGCCCGCTGAGTTTCCACTTTATTAAACAAAACAGTCACCAATCGAACGGGCACGCCATTGTATTGAAAGCGACGTCGCTCTTATGGCGAGTCAATAAATAATTCCTCTGGCGAAACGGGAACCCAGTCGATAAATGGGCTATTATTGCAGTGGACAGAGGCCGATATTATCATTGATTCGTATCGCATTCGTGAAGCAATAATTGTTTAAACATAGCCTGCCGCGGAACATTAGCGGCTGGCACATCGATAATGCAGCACAAAGTGCCGTCCCCGCTTCTCATTAGCTTTCTAATTGGTGCCTACCGGCGAACTTTATACCAATGTGGGCAAAATAAATATAACCGGGAAATAGGCCAAGGTTACACGAAACGTTTAAATTCACCGACGTAATTATCTACAGTTAAGTGGAGCACCGAAATATTTAAGTTTTAAAATAATTTATACTGTATTGTCGATACTTATAATAAACAGAATCGCATGAAGTGGAAGGTGGATATTCATTATAAACAAATGGATATAATTACAGTGAGAGAACGAGCCGATCGGAGAGCCGTCGAGTGGCGTGGTGCGGGACACGTCGTTATCTCGCCATCATCGATGCTAAGTAGCGCGGTGTCGCCTCGCCCGTAATCAGATTGTAATTGCGCTATCGAGAGCGAACCACGCTCGAATAAACACTACCTGTCAATTTAAAAGCTCGTTGGTACACGCCGAGCCTTAATAAGAAACATTTTTTGTAGAGGCTTCGTTGCGTTACTAATTTAATCACAATTACGCACGCTCGAGTTTGCTTTCCCAATAACTATGTCTCGTAAATCATACAGATACAAATAACAAGTAGGTACGTATGTATGATTGTAGTAACGTCACCTACTTATTCATGAATCGGCACCTATTGCTATGACATTAATCTCACGACGTGACAAGTTGTATGTCAGCGGTCGGGTAAGGCTCAATGTTTGGAAAGTATTTAACGCAATGGGATTTGGGTCGGGTGTGATTGAAAGATTAGCGCTGACATAAGAAGGGCGCGACACAATGTCGCGAGGGTGGCGGCGGGCGCAGCCGGACCCGTACGAGTGGAGCCGTGTTGACTCGCATGTTTCTCGCCAAACAAAGAGCCAGCTTCCTAGCTACCCCTGTTTGTTTAGGTCCACGCCAAACGTTTATTGCCCTTTGTGTATCTTACCTCTCGGCGAAGCGTGAAGCCTTTTTGACTCGGCACTTTTTACAAGAGCGCTTATAAGCGTGTAGATTACCCGACGGTCTCGACATTCCTAAAATAATGCCGCACGTTTATATGAGTAAACGATTCGTCGTGTTTGCAAATGTAATCGTTCGGAGTAAATATGATGTGCTACATCATAGTTTATTCGCTGCGACACGGCGAGTCGAGGAGAAACCGCAAGTCGCTTACGTGGTAATAAAGAAACACAAACAAGTTTCTCGACGCAAGTGAATTGACCAATTTGTTGAGTAGTTTCACAAGCGGTTTCTATACGCAAATCAATCATCGCAGTGCGCGCGGAGCTTTTTGCCGGTTTTAACGAGCCGAGCAGTAATGACTGTGCATATCCGGCGCCTTGTGTGCGGTAGAGTACACAATAGCGTTGTACGGCACGATATATATTATAACTAGTCTATTTGACGGTGTTATAGCGCGCCAATTAGCCGAGTTAATACAGTACTAATTTATGCAATGCGCACTGGAGCCTCGCTCCGCACACACGCAGACGTAATTCCGACTGTACCTACTTCGTGCTTGCGATTTATTTGAATATTCGTGTTCGCTTCAAATTATTTTCGGTTCGACGCGCGTCGTTTATTTTTGGTTTCGCAACGATGAATATCCGACATGCTATCGCGGATTATAGCGCACCTCGTATCGGCGACCATGCGATATAACAACACTAATATAGTACGACAGCTTCACCCTACAAATTCGATCGTTATCATAATAAATACCGTTATCTGCTCAGAATGATTTTTGTACTCACCTGTCTTGCTTTTGTTCAGACATGATAGCGCGTTTATCGCGGATTTGTACCAAAATTGATTGGGCTGATTATGCCGAGTCCGGTGATAAAACCTTATCTGTATTATTTTTGTATGATCAGTAAAGTTTATGATAAAGGTATTAGGTAAAAGCCATGTTAAGTAGCGATAACGTTCAATATCAGTACTCAGAAATAACAGCTAGTCTCTGCGAGTTAATCACCTTCGACTGAAATATGATTTATAAGTCGAGATCATCTCTGATGATAAGGAAAACAACCTTGTAGAAACGCTACTGGCATTCATGAGCGTGTTTAAATCCTACCCAATGTAGAATGTAGCTAAAGATTATTTAGCAATACTTGACATTTGCGTTGAACAGCAGATTCAATTGGCTTTAAGATATATCACACTGGATTTATTGGTAGAATACTAGAGTTGTTTATTGTTATAGCATGGAATCGAATCTCAGGTTGGTGTGGCGGGTAGCTAGGGAGATAGAAACGTACTTATTTACAGAGACTGTTTGCAGTATGCTGTTTACTCTCTCGTTATGTAGACTCGGGTTCAGGCAGTAGGGAACGCGTAATTCCTTACTGCGCTATGTTATACTGCTGCAGATGTCTGTAGTCAACATTCAAATCTGACAACTTTTTTTTTATATAACAAGTTAGATGTTTGACTACAACTCACCTGATATTAAGTGACGGTGTGGTCGAAGATGGTACAGCACACCTAGCCCGGGATAGAACTGGCTCTCGAGTGAGGCTGCTGGAGCACTCCTTTAGGTGCTTAGCGGCAGATTTTTAACTTGAGGATGGTTGCTAGCCAGCCGAGTACTAGAAAGTACCCTACGAACATGCTATGGTTTCCTCACGATGTTTTCTTTCACAAACGGTTTATAGTGATAGTGATTATCCATATCAGCTACGGTACGAAAATTGCAAAATAATACTACTTTTTGATACAAGTTTTGAATTTTTGGCTTTGAGAACTCTGATTGTTATTGCCGAACATTTATTAAGCTTGATTTTTTAAAGTTATACAAAGAACTATCACATCAGCCGATGGTAGGGTTTTTAATAAATTTAGTTGACCTATCATTTAGCTATCACCAACTACCAGCATATTAACTGATTCCAATTATTACACGTTGTATAAGCTTAAAGTATCTATTAATCAAATTGCAAAAACACACACACATTTAAATACATTGCTGGAATTTCAACATCCGACAAGTAAATGATATTTAAATCGAACTTAATTACTCTGAAAGGATTATTCAATGAAAATTAGAAGACTGTAAATGTTAAATTTAGATTTCGCAATTTCGCATAAATTGAGGTCAATATTTAATTTGAGTGTATGGTCCTAGCATTGCTCTGCGGTTTAGCTGTGGGGGTTGGATTCACGAGTTAGTGAGTTTACACAGTATGTATTTGCACTGTCTGTTTGCCTTGTCATGTTTCGTGCGACTGCAGCCGAGTCGCGATACGTCGCTAGTCTACAGTGTTCTGTATAATTTGATAAGCAGAAAAACAAAGTTTCCGTCATTAAGATATACCTAATAGGCTGGGACAACAGAATAGGTAAAACTTTATTGTACGCCAATCGATACATTATAAGTTATAGGTAATGGTATCGATTAAATTATTTATAACATAAAAACTTTAAAAAGATATAATGACCTAACAACATCGACTAAATTGTGATAGTACAACGGCGGCTTTATCGCCTAGAGCGATTTCTACCAGGCAACCTGTGGATAGCTAGAAATCATAGCACAGGTACTATTAAGGTTGGCAGTGTAAAAAAGTCCAGAAAAAACGTGAATAAAATATAGATATGTATACAATAGTAATAACAAATACATGTAAGTACATACCTATATACCAACTAAAAATAATTAATCACAATATTGGATACATTTTGGAGTTGATTAAATGATATTAAGCTGAAGATAATTATTTATTATGGGACCACCTCGAGATGTCTTTATGTATTGAATAAAGAAATAGGGTAGGTACATAGATAGGTTTAATAAGTTTAGATACTTACTTACTTACATAAAAACTGTTTAAATAAATATTAACTGTTCCTCATTTTCGAGTTCGACTATTAAATCTTATTTTCAATAGCTCCGTAAACAAGTCATGCATCGTTTTATTTGTTCAGGATTTAAAATGTAACGCCAGAAAAGTAAGAAATTTTTCATGTCCTTTAAACGCTAAAACCATTAAACAGGTATGTGCTAACCACGATTACAATAAAGAGAAATAGCCGCTTAAGATGTAACCGTTAGATACGCTGATTGAAACACTGAAAACATTTTGATAGCCTGTATAAACTAAACGGCCAGAAAACTATTTCCACTTAGCAGTAAAATAACGCTAGAATAAAGCAATTTCAGTATTACTTGAGCACTAGCGTGCCTGGACGTAAAACAACTCACTAAATAAGTGACTATCTTCAATCGTGGCAGTCCATAAAGGGTTTTACAACTTTTCCCGCTTTGTCGTTGCATAATAAAATTACCGCAAAGTTTCGTCGATCTCCAACTTAAGCGCCATTGTCTTTTTTCAGTTGGAGTTTAACGATCTCTATGCTATTGGTAATGTTAAATCTTATAAATAGTTAATTTTCTTTTGAGTTTATAAAATAGAATCTAATGACATAATTACATTCGCTTTAGTCATTGTTCGTCAGGTTGGCTACTATAAAATTAAAGCCGGACTTTAATAGCTTAATTGAAGTTGGTTACATTTCTGTTCACTTGAAATTCGAATACAAATTCAGAGATAAACAAAAGAGCGTGGTGTTTTAGTAAGCGGGAGGGAAGCGCGCGGCACGGGCGGGCGGTTGCGGTCGGGCGACCGCGTGACCGCAGCGCTGCGGCTTGCCGCAACCGCGCCGACCCGCCCGCGCCTGTGTGCGTCTGCCCTTCGCTAAACTGGACTCCTGTTCTGTCACGATTTGTATGGTTACGGTTTTAATTAAACATTGTTTGGCTTCGTTTTTGACACTTGTTAGCAGTAAGTGCTACAGTAGGTCCTGGTGTAACTGAGGCATATTTTTCTATGACGGTGGAACAAAAGACGCACATAAATAGTTGAGTTTTCACTTTCCGTAATTACATTTTCTGCCAATGTTTAAAAGGTTTTGTTACTCTCTTTAAACCTAAGATCTAAGCTTAGTTCTAAGAAATTTAAACACAACGATGATCAGGCGACATAGTGAAACATGTATATCGCACCGGACCATAATATACAATTGCGTGAACTATATTATGAGACATTTACATTAAGTAGGAGCAATAAGAAGCAGGC
The DNA here is from genome assembly GCA_905404145.2 of Biston betularia. NCBI lineage: Eukaryota > Metazoa > Arthropoda > Insecta > Lepidoptera > Geometridae > Biston > Biston betularia. The sequence goes on from FR989877.1 coordinate 8,833,777, forward strand.
TGACTTGATAGAGTGCGATTTATAAAATCACTTAAGGTATTCATTCAAGTACCTTTAGCCTAGCTAATAATACAGCGCTGATATCGACACGAAAATTATTATCTATACCTAGGTATTTGCGTAAATAGGTAAATGTAATATTTTAGCTTTGACCGAAGAAATAGGCGCGCATGACCGATAGTAGGTACTAGCTCTAATGCAATAGGCATGCTATATGAAATGTGTTCGTAGATTTATTTAGTGATAAATTTGCGATTTTATTCGTTGTATCCACGTTGCGTGACGACTAGAGTTGTGCTGTAGTTGTTTGTTGACTTAACGACACGTTTGGCGTTAGTTTGCGATATTACACTTGGTGGCGCCACACGTCACCGTCTAGGGTTGGTAAGATATCTAACATTTGTACCTTATTCCCGTTGAGCACAAGTACCTATAACACGTAAGACGGCCGCGTTTTTTTAACGCAGCGTAATTTGTGTTGACAACGTGACAGGTGTGTTCCGCTCTCGTTTCAAACTGTCAAAATAACATCCTGAGGACACCATAGTGTGGTGGTAGGGTATTTTCTAGTAGGCACTAGGCTGGTCAGCTGTCACCTTCAAGTTGAAAATCTGTCGCCAAGCGCCTAACAGTGTGTTCCGACAGCCTTACTGCCAGAGCCAGTTCTATTCCAGGTAATGTGTTTACCACCTTCGACCACACCGTCACTTAACATCAGGTGAGCTGTGATTGAACAACTAGCCTGTCAACTATAAAAATAAAGGCGGCCAAGTGCGAGTCGGACTCGCGCACGAAGGGTTCTGTACCAATATCTTTAAAAACGGCAAAAAATCACGTTTGTTTTATGTGTTTGTTTTATTATTTTCAGTATTTGTTGTTGTAGCGGCAACGGAAATACATCATCTGTGAAAATTTCAACTGACTATCACGGTTCACGAAATACGACCTGGTGGCGGACGGACAGCGTAGTCTTAGTCCCGTTTTACCCTTTGAAAATAACTATTAAAAATGTGTATCGATCGATCAATTTTATAGCAACTGGTGACAACCCTGAAACTACACGACTAGGTGAGTCGGCAAAACGGGCAAACACCATACTCGTAAACGAGCAGTGAACATAACCGGAGCACGCTATGATTTGGTGTTCGCTTTACGTGATCGCTGTTCCCTTTAAACAGGTGTTAAATTATATTACGTCCTTAATTAGGTGGTAGTTACAAAAGAAGAAATAGTTTCATGATTATTACACGCTACATTAGTTGTGTAGGTACCTACGTGTAAAAAACTAAGATCAATTTCATCCACTTCTAGATGGATGGAATCATTACTATTGATCGAATCAATTTTTACCTTATTTGTACGTGTATTTATTTCCGTTTACAAAGTTAGTAATCGTATTTTCGTTGATATTGGTTTACTTATACATACTTTTGAAATTTCAACCAAAAAGTATGGGCTCATTAGTTACAAAATAATTACATTTGTAATGTTTCTTTTTTAACTTAGTATATAGGGTACCTACGTAATTATAACATATGCAGTAGTAACTTTGTACTTCCCACTAATCCCACTAATATTATAAAGGTGAAAGTTTGGATGGATGGATGGATGTTTGTTACATTTTCACACAAAAACTACTGAACGGATTTGGATGAAATTTGGTATGGAGGTAGCTGATACCCTGATTTATTTGATACTTTTTATCCCGAAATCATATAGCGGATAACACCGCGTGGCTAGTTATTTTATAAAATCTAAGTCAAAAGGAGTTTTTAAATTTCTTGGCTAACACGCAAAAACAATTTTAGTACCTACTTAAGAGTACTTGTTTAAATCTAAACTAAAATAAGTATCTAAAAATGCCGTTACAAACTTACATAAATAAGGGCATTAAAACTTACTGAGATTAAATATTTGTATTTGTAAAAAAAAGTTTTTTAATATTTTATCAGCTATCTGGTTCTAATGTAAAAGCTTTGATTAGTTTGTGGCTTAAAGACGCAGTGAAATGCCCCTCATTTCGTGAGCCTTTGTCGGTCAAACGAAACAAACAACAAATTAGTAGCGATGATAGCTCAGTGGTTAGCGCGGTAGGTTCGCATGCCGAAGGGCGTGAATTCAAACCCCAACAATGAGCTTGAGCTGCCGGTGAAGGAAAACATCGTGAGGAAACCATAGCGTGGTGGTAGGGTACATTCTAGTACTCGGCTGGCTAGCTATCACCCTCAAGTTGAAAATCTGCCGCCAAGCATCTAACGGTGTGTTCCGGCAGCCTCACTTGAGAGCCAGTTCCATTCCAGGCTAGATGTGCTTTACCATCTTCGACCACACCGTCACTTAACATCAGGTGAGCTGTGGTCAAACACATAGCCTGTCAACCATAAAAAAAATAAAAATAATTACCAATTAATTTATTGCAATATCTACAAAAAATTAACAAATCGCTTTGCGGACATCTAATTGACATAATAATATTATTATACGTTAATCTGCTAGCACATTGTAACCGTTGCTTTCTAGAAATTGACACCGGAAGCACCTGGGACAGACTGAACAAAGGAAGGCATTTATAAATCAGTAACTTGATATTCAAATTAAATAACAACACGCGATAAAATACAATCCTTGCAAAAACTGACCTTTACACAGAACTCTATCTAAGACTTAGAAGAAACTTTATCCGACACTATTAAAAGTCTTCTAGCAATAATAATGTATCGAATTTCTTTAAGTGCATTCTTTAAATCTACCTCATTAAATAAAAACGAGATGTTTGCATTAAAAACCTACTGGAAAAAACACATCTATGTTAATTTAATAGATACATAATAAATAAAATTAAGAATATGAATTAAGTTGATGCTAAAACCGCTTTAACCTTTCAATCTGAAGTTGCTTATTTATACCTTCAAGTAACAAATTACTCACAATTTGAACGTTATTGACACAGAAACATAAACATTTTACAAAATTACCATTTTATATCATAAATCCACTCTTAACATTTTCATTGTAACATCATGAATTGACACCTTTCCAATATGAATATGGATTACGCAGAGGCTAAAGTTTAATTAGGTATTCTGTGATTATTAACAGAAATAACAATTTCATAATAACAGTTTATATACCGAGAGGAATATTATTTAGATATGCTAAATATTCCAATTTATAAACAGATTCTAATCCAACGAGCGTTGCTTAGAAATAGCAATAACTATCCATTAGTGATATAGTTTATTTTATAATTCAACGTACATTTCGTAATAATTATTATGTCGATAGTCGATATCCTATATTAATATTCATTTTGAGCTTAGAGCACCTATAAATAAAGAAACATATTATGGATATGTTACGCCGTTCTTTACGAACCAACGTTGGTGTGTACGGTATTTTAATACCACGGGATCAGATAGTATCCAATAAAATTGATGTCTATGTTCAGTAATGGATTTATCAACGGAACAAATCTCACTTCGCCGGTTTGTCACGCTTCAAGTAACCGGCTGGCTGGCACCGGTGCCCATTTCTTTTGATAGCATCATAAATTCCAATCTGCGGCCCCTTGAAATATTTAATTTAATATCTCGTGAGCACAATAGCGGAGTTTCCCCACGTTGAGAACTATTGTGACCAAACTTTATACTTGAATGGCTCTTGGAATCGCGCAATGTTCTGTAAATGGAGATTACACCGTGTATGCGAATTGTATTAGTATCTTCCATGAATTACTATTCTATAATAGAGTATAACGTAAACTGTAATTTTATTCGAAATGAATTATGTAGTGTACGAACGTGCCACGAAATGTTTCACACAGGTGTAGATACGAGCTCAGACCGCACAAGTTGTATGTGTCTATTGAATTTAATTTTAAACAGTTTTCAACTCTCACAAAGTGCAACACAGCGTCTCCAGAGCTATGGAGTGTAATCGGAGTAGTGTGCGTGTCTGTACACGGCACCAGTCGACAACAGCGGCGAGGGTCGCCACCCCCGTGTTTGAACTTACCCCTTCGCCCTGTTTGCATTGTTTCACTATTTGAATAGACAACGCGGCGTCCCACCGAACGTACAACTGTTACCGTTTTCGAGATAATGTAAGCGAGATTTAATGATAGACAATCTATGCATACCTTTCTCGCATCTCGTATATTGTTACGCTGTGCGAGTACAGCCCGCGCCGCATATGTAAATGTTGTAATTTCGTTTAGTATGCGAGGCGAAAACTTCGCTTCTTAAAATTCTTACACCGCTCGGGCTGCAGTTTTACGGGTTATTACATTGAATGGGGAATGAGTGACTCATAGGCGTGTAGTTTACGAGTCGAATAGAAATCGTCTGTTTTAAATGAAAAGTCAAGGAGCGTACGAGGCGTCCATTATTCATGAGGGTAGCTTCACGCCGACGCGACGCGGCCGCGCGTTCCTGCCTGAACTCCGCTCCGACACCGCCCCAGCTGGCTCTAAGGCAAACTGTTTCGAAATCAATATCCGTGTCTCAATCAGTGCAATTAACTTGGGCCGCGGAACGGGGGCCGTATTCAATGTAATTAGTTTCACGCCGTCACTCGTTGCCGGAGGCGAGGGGCGATAAATAAACTACCTACTCTACTACTGAATTACAAGTATCACGGATTAACATTTCACGCGAAGGGAACCGCGACCCGTTTTGTAAACTGCTTGTTTGTAAATTACAATTTATTATTTGAAATTTATCTGATATCTACCGTATAAATACATAATCTGACTGCACCTGTATTAATTAAAGTGACTGCTTTGTTAGCTCATTTGGTAAAGTTGTGCTTCGGGAGCTGAAGGCTGTGGATTCGATTCCCACTCAGGCCCAAAATTTGTGTGACTAACATAAATGTTTTTTCTGTGTCTGGGTGTTCCGTATGTTTTATAAGTATGTGTTTACAAAAAACCGGCCAAGTGCTTTTTTTTAATTTCAACTATCTAACTAACACGGTTCACGAGATACAGACGGACAGACAGCGGAGTCTTAGTAGGTAATAAGGTCCCGTTTTACCCTTTAGGAACGGAACCCTAAAAACAAGTATTCCGTCAGCTGTCTGGTTCCCATTTTATTTTTTATTTATTTTTATCGTAAACATTGTAATTATAACAGGCTTCTTATTCTTATTCGAAGTGGGGGCGATAGGTCCTGCACTGACGTCCCGCTTGGGATGTATTGTGCATTTCCCCCTACCAGCGTCTACCCGAGCCAACCCAGCTCCTTGAAGTATCAGAGCGAGGCTCTGAGCCGCTGGCATAGTAGCTCGAGTGAGTTGGGTGGAAAGTTCAATGACGATGACATGAATGATGGCGAAGCAGCTTCATGCAGCCTAGTAGCAATTCTAGGCGTTCTAGCCGTAGACAGCCCCGTTGGCTCATTGGTAGTATATCTGCCTTGAGAGCTGTAGGGCGTGGGTTCGATTCCCACTCAGGGCAAACATTTTGTGAATAAACAAAATGTTTGTTCTGTGTCTTGGTGTTCTGTAGGTATTTACAAAAAAAAGTATTTATGTATTCTATCAGTTATCTGACTTCCATCACACAAGCTCTGCTTAGTTTGGGGCCAGATGGCGCTGTGTGTATAGTCCTACGATATTTATAGTACCTTCTGTGGCTTTGCAATGCAAAAGCACATGCTCTACAGTTTCATTCTCTTGCAATTAAACTGTAGAGCAAGTGTAACAGGCTTAAATAATACATCTTTGTCCCGTGATTAGGAACTAGATATAGGGATTAATGTGTTTGTAGAGAGATAGTACCCCGAGCATCATATAAGCACTTACACACATTATTATTATGTTGTACCCCGCGTGGTTTAGGTGGGCCATAAAACTATGTTTATTAGTCACGACCCGACCGTTCACGGTTCCATTACATGGCCCCGACTGAATACGCACGAACGCTGATTTTAATAAATTACAATTTATAAATAAAAATTCTCCGAACCGCACTGCACGGCAAAAGCATGCCGTATTTAATAAGCGAGCAGGGAAATACGCCTTATTTTTTCACATGGCGCTGCGTATCGCATCCCTCGTTGTAGGGGCCGAATTCGAAAACACAATTAGAGTTAATACAGAGGTGATTGTTGGCGGGCGAGGGTCGCAGTCGGAGGGTTACGGCAAATCCTTTAATTTGGCTCCCCGATCAAATAATAAAGCGGGCAGAGGGGCAGCAGCGGCGATATCGCGTTTAGTGGTTTTATTGCAAGCGCCATCTGCCGGTCGTACCACCGTGCGGACGACTCGATGGAGAGATAATTTCGCTTTAAAGTGAGAGGGTTTGACGAAGCGCGACGGAGCGTTCTCCGGGAACTGTTGCTTTTGCAGAGACAGTTCAATTTAGGCACAGCTAATGTAAATGGGTTGGATATTTCTTATTATACAACGGCTATCTAATTATTATTGACCTTATGATAATTCTTGACCTGTAACACCTCGTTATCAATAATTGTAGCGATGATAGCTCAGTGGTTAGCACGGTCGGTTCGCTTCGGCTTGCCCACCAATGAGCTTGAGCTGCCGGTGAAGGAAAACATCGTAAGGAAACCATAGCATGGTGGTAGATTACTTTCTAGTACCTACTCGGCTGGCTAGCTACCACCCTCAAGATGTTAACCTCACCTGATTTAATGCTTCAGCATTAAGTCCTCTTTTTGTAACTGCTATTTTGTAAGTGTGCAATAAAGTATTAAATAAATAAATAAATGACGGTGTGGTCGAAGATGGTAAACACACTTGGTCTGGAATGGAACTGGTCCTCAAATGAGGCTACCGAAAAATACCGTTAGGTGCTTGGCGACAGATTTTCAACTTGATAGTAGCTAGCCAGTCGAGTGCCTTACCAACTAGAAAGTACCCTACCACCAAGTTTATTTCTTCTGTATTGTTTTTTTTTAGTGTGTGCAATAAAGAGTTAATCAATCAATCAATCATGCTATGGTTTTCACACGATGTTTTCTTTCACATGCAGCTCAAGCTCATTGCTAGGGTTTGAACCCACGTCCTTCGGTAACCACTGGGCTATCATCGCTACGAAAAAAATCTATTAATTTGTATATACATAATTACATAATTATGTTTAATATGGAGCGCAGCATACTGGGCGTAAGGTTATTAGACCGCATAAAATACTCAGTACTGCGCTCCAAAACTCAGATCATTGATGTAACTCAAAAAGCTGCCATGCTAAAGTGGGACTGCGCTGGACACGTCTGCCGAATGCCAGCGGAGCTATGGGCGAAAACCACCACCGACAGGGTCCCGGAGGTTAAACGGCCACCAGGCCGGCCTAAAAGGCGGTGGAAAGATGAGCTCGATGCCCACAATAAAGAGTGGACCACAACAGCACACAACAGAGAGGTGTGGAAGGGGGGGAGAGAGGCCTTTGCCCAGCAGTGGGACAAAATGGGCTAAATAATAATAATAATGTTTAATATGTCGAAAATTTTCACGTGGAGTTTATCTTAATGTGACGCATTGTTAAACAATATTTATTGCAGGTAACCTACTAAGAGTAAAAATCTTAATTAATTTACCTCCTGTCAAATTACACGTGACTAGCGACCATCATTAGCAGTTGCGTACAACCATCACTGAATATAATTATATCGTATCAACGCATTAAATCTACCTACCTGAATATTATTTTGTTAATGATTATAACTTTTCATGGAAATTATGACGATAAGATCTAAGACTCATTAAGATAAAAATAAAGTGTAAATATGTTTTAGACCACCAATAATCTACTTAATTTGAAGATAGCCATTAATTACTTACTCCATTTGTAGTACACGGTGAAAAGATAAATTAGTCAGATAATAGTAATTAAATAATACAGCGAACAAATCACGTATGCGAAAAGCTATATCGAGGTTGAAGATAAACATAATAATGGGGTATTAGGTGCAGCATCCCCTGTTTCATTATAAATAGTAGGTAAGCGGGTAGGGTGCGTCCACGTGCACAACTGCACATGTCGATTTCAGTTGGGTTGCCACTTTCATCTTTTTTTACAGAGGCAATAAAATAGCAAGATAAGAAGTTAAAAGCGGATGACATGAATTGACATACTGAGCAGTCTAGTTAAGGAGGTTCGATTTCCATACAAATAAATTTTTGCCATTTATGGACAAATGGAGCATAATTTTACAGTTAAATCACAGCTACTGGCATTTATTTGGTCTTTATTTGCGGTAAATCACAATTGCTTGAATAAAACAGTAGATTAATAGCATAAAATCAAATTTATGATTTTTGAATAAAACTGTGGATTGTGCTAATAATCTACCGTTTTACTAAAGCAATTGCGATTTACAGCTAATCAAGAGCAAAATAAATGCCAGTAGCTGTGATTTCACTGTAAAATTATGCTTTATTTGTCCATAAATGGCAAAAATTTGTTTGTATGGAAATCGAACCACCTTAATGAGCTATTCCCACGAGCGTTATACCGGTAACTATTCAAAGTAAAATTACCTAACAAACCAGGCTATACTCGTCGTTCGTCGAAATCCATCGAGTTTAATCTCAACTTATTAGTATTTTAATATTCCAGATGTTAACTAACGTGACCTTTCAATATTAGGTAGGTATAAATTAGTGTTTTGGCTACTGCCGTTAAATTTTTTTGTTTGATTTCATCCTATGGTCTCTTTTAGCGATAAGGCCGCCATAATGGCACAAGCTCTTAAGTTTCTTATATGTTTTACATTTTTAATTTTTCTGTTTTGAAGAAAGATTAAATTATGTAAATCAATTTTTTTTAATGTAAAAAGTAATGAGGCGAACGAGATGCTATCCTGATGGTAAGAGATAACGCCTGTGCATGACCATTGCAGCGATACACAGAACTTTGAGTAACAAAACAAATTCCAGGGCATCACAGCTATGGCGCTCAATACTTTGAGGCTTCCGATGGATGGTTAGTCTCAACAGCCCAGTAATTGCCTATTGTAATTGTAATTTCATTGTAATTGCATGTTGCCAGTATGTTTGTATGTGTGTTTACGATCTTCTACCACGCCGTCACTTAACATCAGGTGAGCTGTAGTCAAACACCTAGCCTGTCAACCATGAAAAAATGAGTTCTGGTTTAAGTACACAATAAAAAGTTTCTATCTATATTTGGAAAAAATATTCACGCGTCACTGGGGTTATTTGTGGTGATGACCCTACAGCCGGGTCACTGTTTCTATCAATGAGTGGGGGACAGTAGCACCCTAACTAGGGGACTCGACAAACACTCCTGGCCCCCATGCATGAATAATTTGAGCAGTGAGGGCGGGCACTCGCAATAACTCGGAGATTATTAAATTATACGGACGCGTAACGCACGGCTCTGGAAATTCGCAGAAATGGAACGGATTTCGTGGGTCACAACTCGAAACTATTCTGCAAAAGGGATTTGCGTTAAATTAAGTTCAGATTTAGGTGGGAAACTGTAAAGGTTGGAAAGGTTATTTTTGCGTTACACACCGAAAAGGTGTCAAGCGAGACTTCTTCCGTCCGTAATAGTTCGTACTTATTACTATATCTTCAATTATATATATTTTTGGAATTGTCACTTACATACAATCAACGGTTGCAACTTTTCACACTGTTACGAGGGGGTTGCTAACAAAATAAAAAAAGATAAGTAACGTGTAAATGAAATGATTATACTTATTCATCTACTTCTAAAGAACTTTCGTGTTTGTTTATGAGCGCAGTAAGTTTTGAGCAAAAGTTTCCAGTCTAGTGTTTTTTTAATTAATAACAAACTACGTGTATGACCATAGTTCAGTGACGGTGTGGAGTGATTTTAATGCAAGTTAACTCAGGAAAATTTAGTGCCTGGCTCGCACTCAAAATTCCGAAGTAAACCAAAAATTCTTTTTTTATAAGTAAGCAAAATTTTATACTGTATTATTCCACTCCCACTCGGCTGGTTATAAGTAAAATATAATTTTAAGTAAATCGTTTATTTTACAATTTATCAAGTAACTCTTTGTAAATATAACATAACAGACAATTCTTGGAATGAAGGTAACAAAGCATCCAGAAATAACATTAAACTGAAGCATTACACTTTATCTTATTTTAACGCAGAACTGCGGGATATACCAGTAAATCTAAACCATTCATAAAATTCAATCTGGACGCAAAAAACATGTAGACGTAAATATCTGCATTGATGTTTTATAGTGTCCAAATAAAAAGGCATAACACTAACATATTTCCGCGTGGGCGGCATGTAGGCAAGCTGAAATAAATACATAAATAATATCGCACATCGCGTATGTTTGGTTTGCAGCCATAGTAACGTACGGCAGTAGTGCTTAGGCCTCGTTCTGAGTGAACGCGCGGTAACTGGGGCGGGAAAAGGAGCGGGTGCGGAAGCTGAAGTGCCTACGTGGCCAAAGAGCGTCGCGGCTTCTTATAGTAGACAAGACAGACAGGCTCGCTATCTAGCCAGACCACAATCTAGCTAGCTGCTATGATCAGTTTGAATTTACCGCGCGCCATTAGGCTAGGTTCCGTCTCTCGTCGCTTCCGCCAGTCACTTCACTACGTAAAGACAGCGTTTCCGTTTGATATACCCGCGCTCGCTGTCGCCACCGCGCTAGCTTTTCACTCTGCACGAGGCCCTAGAGTCTCGCTATTGATATTTCATAACAAGCGAGTGTCAGGGGTGGCAGGGTGCAGTGGGGCGAGCGCGCAGGGGTGTCGACGCTCGTAAACCTCGACAAAGTATTCCATCGACAACCCGCCGTGCCGCACCCTTTCAGCGCACCCCTATTGTCTCCACTCGACATTTGCGACACTTCATGAAATCATTCCACCGTTATGAGTTTACTCGTTGCTATATCACTTCAATTTTATAACATGACAAGATTGTTGATGTTATACCTATACTATAGTCGGCTATACTTTTATTTTTTTCACAAAGGTGTAGAAATAGTGTTGATTTACTCAGAACCCAATAAAAGTTTGGTATATTAGACGTCCTACGGCTGAAATGATGATGATGATGATGATGATGATGATATTAGTTATCTAAATTCGAGAAAAACAAACCGTATCTCATTTAAAATGTCATAAATCGCTTGATTCATCTTTACGTCTGAAAATAATAAGATTTTTTTCCTCGTATTTAGATAGTATTCTGAATCTCTGCTGTTCACTTGTATCACCATTTAGAATTCACCGTCAAGGATCCGGCTAAACCGCAGATTCTAAGTAAGGAACCGTTGTGATAATCGGCAGCGTGAAAGTCAGTACGGGCGTGAATAATAGCTTCAGGTACAGAACAATAACTCTCCGTGTCGATACAGCAACACAAAGACGAAACAATCAATTCACGGAGTAAGTAGGTGTGATTCGGCACGGTCTCACTACGGTCTGGCCCCGCGACTAACAAAAGAAAATCTAAGCAATTAGTCGTCGTCAGAAAGAGCGGAAAACGCGTATTAGTTGCGGTCACGCCGCCCGACGCGCGGTCACGACGATCGACGCACAAGAGAACACTGTGAGAAACCGACCTTATCGAAGCGAACACATTTTTGCAGCGTAAATTGACAACAAACGGTTCAATTATTTCTAATAAATTATGACATTCAGTTACAATTTGCTGGGTTTTTTTGGATTGTTTGAAATATATTGAAATATTATTGACCAGTTACTATTTTGCAGCAGAATAATCTATTTCATTAGGCGAATAACAACATTTTTAATAGCAACTATTATCTTAACGGAGATACGACTTTTAGCAATGATAGCTCAGTGGTTAGCGGGGTAGGTTCGCATGCGGAAGGGCGTGGGTTCAAACCCCAACAATTAGCTTGACCTGCCGGTGAAGGAAAACATCATGAGGAAACCATAGCATGGTGGTAGGGTACTTTCTAGTACTCGGCTGGCTAGCTACCACCCTCAAGTTGAAAATCTGCCGCCAAGCATCTAACGGTGTGTTCCGGCAGCCTCACTTGAGAGCCAGTTCCATTCCAGGCTAGGTGTGCTTTACCATCGTCAAACACCTAGCCTGTCAACAACTAAAAAAAAAGTTACATATTTTACTAAGACAACAATTTCAGTTTTTAAAGTTCTGTTTATTTATGTCTAGGTACGTATTTATAATTACATATAAGTAGATAAATACCTTAGTATACATTTATTGTAGGCACTTTAAAAGTAATTGTATTGTTGTGTCAAATGACACTAGACGTTTAAAGAGACTATGTTTTCAAATTTTACGGCCTTTAACCCTTATTTTATTTTTCACAGAGCTTTTATTTACAATCGACCGAGCAATCGAGTATCTATTTCTACTCGAGTAGGTATCTATAGGTACCTACTCAAAGATCGCGACAGTTCAATAAACTAAACCTATTACAAAGATAGAGACGTCATTTTTCTGACCACGATTTGATTTTTATGATATTGAATGAATGACTATTTCACTGGCAGACCGTGAATAAAAAAACTTGGAAAACCACAACCCGACAGTAATATAAGTTTTACCTTAGGTCACGCCACAAGTTTGATACAAATCATTAACAAGATTTATTAGCATTTGGATTGAAAAATTATATATTTTTGGAATGGGTGTCTTCAAGTCGAGAGTGAATCAGTTTACTTCTAGCAAACGTGCTCCATTGTACCTACATAGATCGCATCTTCAGTTAACAGAGAGATGGCGATCAAAGGCAAGCCTATGTATTCATCTCTACATAGTCTGCGAAGCCGGGGCGGATTGTTAGGTTATAATAAAAAATACTATATATACCTACCTATTTTGATTCTAAACACGATATGTTTGGCCCAATTTTTTTTTGCAATTCAAGGTTATAGTTATACACCAAAAAGGATTCACTGTGACGTAGATACTCATTGATAGACACCTCATTAAAACCATTACCTTCCTTTATATTTCGGAAAAAGAAGCATGAGAGCGAGCAAAAAGTTGAAAACATTTACTTGTTATTCTATTACGGTTGGTTGCAACGCTATAAAAGCTTAACAAAGTCCGAGGGGTTTCTGGTACTCGGTCGACTGAGCGTGTTAAGTGCTAATGTAATAATCCATTAGAATGAAGCGCAGTGCACGCTAAATAGCGCATTCAAGCATTGAAACGGCGATGCCGCCATCTGTCCGCCGCGGGCAAACAATAACCCCTCAGTGTAATCACCCCTTGTTGCTAGTTCGCCATGCCCTAAACAAATAATGCTCACAGCCACCAACTTCCACATATTCTGTGGTCTTCAGATTTCAAACATCGCTTTTTGTTGACCAATTTTGAATCACAATCGTAATACTGTTTTTATTTTGCATATTTGCATTTTATAGTATTCAAATGCGGCTGCAATAAAGTGTTTTTTTATTCATTAATTGCCTTAGTCGTACCAACAAGTCGATATTATTAACGATCTCTAATAAGATGCATAACATTTTATTGCTGTTAATGGCAAATAAGGTAATCTCTTGTTTGTAATGACGTGTAGAAACTAAGCTTTGATTAAAATGGATAAAACATTAATTTAGATTATTTTGATCAGCAGCTAGACGTACCTACCTATAACTGATTATATAGGTATTTTTATTGTTAAAAAAAGTACATTGTATATTTCGATTTCCACATTTTATATGTACTTAGTACCTGTTTATATCAACCAGTTGTCATTTCATAGGCTAATGATGATTGTTGCCTTATTAAATGTGAAAGTGTATTTGTTTGTTTGTCTCTTACAAAACAACAAAAGAATTGATCTATAAGTATAATTTTTGGTATGGAATAAGTAGATAAAAAGTCAGGGAGCGAAATAGCCAATTTTATATACATACCTAACTACGTATACATTTAACGGTTGCAGTGGAATAACGGGTGAATCCACGCGGCACTGCTAGAATATTTTATATTTAAGTTGCACCACAGAAAACTGACATATAGAAAAAAAAATCTGTTTGAAATCAAAAAACAACCCCATAACCATCCGTACAAAAGCGAACAATAACATCCATCAGAAATAATAACACCATGATTTCAGCTTTCCCAAATTGATTTCGAAAACGTGTTAAAGTATAGACCGTTATTAAAAAGCAGGGTTGCCAGGGAGCGTAAAATCTACAGATTACCGGGGACCCACGCGAATCGCCCTTGGGGTGTAAAGAACCCCAGTTGGATATAATAATAGCTAGCTATTTGTTACGATACCTATTGTGCTCCGGCGACTAGGGCTGTCTACAAATAAGGATTTAGCAGATAATGCTTATTTGGCAGTTAAGTCAACCGAGAATTTCAATGAGTACGTATTCATGGACTTAGATGCATCATCAAACAGATGTACATACTCGTAATGTATTCATTTTGAGAGTACTATACATTTAGATGATTATTTTAATCTTATGATATAAGTATCTAGTTGATTAATGAAAATGTTCTATAAATAATCACCCGACCTTACAGTGACGTAACTAGTTTACTTAAGATAAATAGGTAGGTATCCGCATATTTTTTTATAAGATGACCAAAAGAAGATTAAAATCAAAAAAATAATGTTCTGAATTTATTATAAGTAGGTATCTATTTACAAAAAATATTAAACATTCTATCGGTTTTGACTTCCATCATACAAGCTTTGCTTAGTTTGGAGTCAGATGGCGCTGTGTGTAATGTCCTACGATATTTATTTATTTATTTACGTGCCAAATATTATTTTTTGCTCAAGTATTGATTGTGGAGTCGCCTACATCATAAATCGACAGTTTAAACTTATCAGAATTATTTATGTCGGATAAAATCAACTTTGACACCCCTGTAAAAACAACCCTCCTTGTGATTTCTAGCAAGCGTCAAATTCATAGTACATTTTCTCCGCTTTAGTTGCACACATTATAGGGGGAGCCTTATTCCCCTCGACAGACGTATTCCGATAATACTCATATTGAAATCAAACGCCGTCATAACACTCTCGTAACCCAGACCGCAACAACTGGCGTCAAAACATAATTATGCCGCTCCAATGTGTCAGAAAATGAAAATGGTGGAACATTTTTCGGAAAATGCAAAGTAAATTACACGTCGCGAAATTCGTGGAAATTAAAACCAGAAATGTCAACAAAGCGGTTTGACCGAGGTTTCTCCCTATACCTCCAAACAACGGCCGCGCCCCCGAGGCCCGCCGTCAAACAACGTTTATCCAACAAGCGGACGCAACGCAATAACACGTTTTTATACTTTCACAACATTTCCCCGCGCTACAATTCACCCAAAAAGCTGCTAAAATATTGTCATTTTTTGTTTGCTCTAGTTTTAGTGTTTTGGCATTAAAAAAAATCGGCTTGAATTTTGGAATGCGGAAACGCTCGTCACGATCGAATCCTACAGATTTACGCTAACACCTTTATCATAAAAGATAAACTAAAAGTAAAATAGTACATACCTGTTTGTGCATTTCCACGTTGAGGCCGTATGACATTTCATAGTACTGAAACATAAATAACACGGTTTAAATCCTAAAATCGATTAGCGGTGGATTTATGAGTACGTGACGGTTGGAGCCGCGCCCGCGCCCGCGCCGCGACACGGAGCGCTTTTGGCACATATTAGCTTCCTCAAATTATAGGAGTCGAGTGACTAAACATCCGTACAGAACTGTTTGGAGCTCCGCCAGAAGTGTTTCCGACACATAAAAATTCTCGCGAAAATTTCCCTCCGAGCGTATTAAAATAAATTGCGAGCGATTTGGCAACACTTAATCGTGATTCATATCTGAATGGAGCGAACATGCGGGGATTAAGGCATGCCAAAATATCTGTTTGTTTGAAATAATACCGCTGTCGGCTGCTCGAGACACTAATACCGCCCTCCCCACGCATGTTTCTGACACATTACACGCTCTTCTGATTGATGCAGCGCTGCTATAACGATCTATTGCTCTAAATTAGTAACCCAGCTATGTAGGAGTCGGTCCGTAAACAATATAGGCATGTGGACAATTAACTTTAATAAGAGGTTGCGCCGGCTGCTGGCCCCGCGATGAAATAATGATAGCCGGCATGCGGGCGATGAATAGCCAACATATTTATTGATTTCACACGACCGAACACATGTCGTGTAAGCGATAACATCTTTATCTAACCGTTGAATTATAATCGTTTCCCCGCGTAACCACCTGCTTTTTCTATTTAATAACGCATAAATTACGCGAATGTCACACTTTATTTTATTTTGTTTGCGTGAACACGCGCTCATTTTAATAACATTATTTTTTTTATTCAAAATTAACCTATTAAAATTCAAATGTTACTCACCATGACATAATGCCTTTGTATTTCAATTTTTTCACTAGCCAGTTTTTCACATTCTAATTTTAAACTGAAACAAAAGAGAAAATGTTTGGTTACAGTTCGGATTAGAATAATACAACCATATCTAGAGTTTTGGCGGGAACGCTGAAAAATCATACTTTCAAAAACATGTATTTTTTCAAGTGTTGAAATGTCAAAAAATAGTGGTAAATATGAATAAAGTGTCAAATCACGTGTGTGAGAATGGGACGGGGATATAATGTAGCGAAAAACGATCCGTTGATTACATAAACCATCGTAGCTTGTAGTACCTAAAGGCTCTATATGATATGTGACTTAGACTCACATTTAACACATCATAAAATACTTGAAAATATTTTATTTATTTTGGCTGAGGTAGCTAGGCGTTGACCACAGCTCACCTGATGTTGAGTGACGGTGTGTTCGAAGATGGTAAAGCCTGCCTAGCCTAGAATGGAACTCAAGTGAGGCTGCCGAAACATACTGTTAGATGTTTGGCGGTAGATTTATAACTTGAGGGTGGTAACTAGCTAGCCGAGCACTAGAAAGTAGTGTTTTCCTTCACCGGCAGCTCAAACTCATTGTTGGAGTTTGAACTTCGACGTGTGAACTGACTGCGCAATCATCGCTAAAAGTACTTGAACTGTCGAAGCACTTGGTAGGTAGGTAGGTGCCTACGGGTAAATGCACGAAGTGCTATGCCTAAAACAAAGAAGAATAAAACCTCAGTAGGATTAGTAATACGATTCAGACCCACTGGTTTGAGCGAGGCGTTGCCACATGTCAGTTTTAGAAGAATATTATTTATCGTGTAATTTTAATACTCGTATTGTATGGGCTTCTACTTTTTTTTTTTTAAGTAGAATGAATCCAGAATATAATGAAGAAAAGAAAAAAGTAGGTTGAAGGAGGCCTTTGCCAAATGGCAAACGGACTAACAGACAGTACAGGAGCAACAAATACGCGATCAATTAATTAACTTTAAATAAAAAAAAGTATACCTAATTAACAGTGAAAAAAAAGTGAAACACAATATTTGTTATCTAAATTAAAGGCTTTATAAATAAATAAATACATAATTCTACGGGCTTATTACATAACAAAATCTGTTGCGTATTTAGAGTATAAAGTAGGTAAAAGTTGATTAAAAACTAAAAGAACTTGACATAATAGTATGTCATAAATGTTTAATGTTTACATTACAAGTAAGCACCGATCAATGTACACGACTGATAAGTACTCAAGTCTCTCTAATATTAACCACATGTGGTGTCGAGTATTATGTAACAAGTAGGTAAGTATGTATAGCTCCACGTTCTCTGGTTCTATTTAAGAAGCACTTGTAATATTATTAAGATAAGGTTTTATAACGAACGGTTTGTTTTATGGGTGTTATCGGCATAGTAGGTCAGACTTGTTATGGTTATAGTTCTTTATCGGCGGTTAACGATTGTTCAGTTTCAATTCGATATTATAGCCAGCTATAACGTCGTACTGAAAATAACAAGTCGCCGATAACAATTTAATAACATCGTAATTTTTTTAAGGGGGTCATAACCTGAGACCTTTTATTTATTGGCATTGGCGAGCGAGTAGGTGATGTTTTGGTAACTTAATAAAGCTAACATAATACTTACCTACCTACTGAAATTCTGTTACTTTGGAAGACGTGCATCATGTGCTGATGGAATGTGTCCGGAACGAGGCGCAAAGGCAAGATTTGTTTAGTGGTGTCCATAGTATTGCTTATGATGTAGGGTGTTGTAACAGCATTTTGGCTTCACCCGCTTCAGAGGAAGCCAAAATGTTGTTAAAAGTATATAAAAGTAGTGAATAAGTTATAAGTTACAAAAATGTAGTTTAGTGTATTACGGGGGTGACATTAAATTAATAAATAAAGATTAAAAAAAAAAAAATGTGTTACTTATTTATATGTAGTCTACATCTACACTTATATTATAAAGAGGAAAGGTTTGTATTTTTGTTTATATTTGTAACGAATAAATTAAAAAATCACTGGACCGATTTCAAAAATTCTTTCACCATTAGAATGCAACATTTTCCCTGAGTAACATAGGTTATATTTACAACACTAATATTATAAAGAGGAAATATTTGTATTTTTGTATGTTTGTAACGAATAAACTAAAAAAACTACTGGACCGATTTCATAAATTCTTTCACCATTCGAATGCTACATTGTACCTGAGTAAATCTCGGCTATATGTATTACTAGAATTAAATTAAAAATAAACGTCTACAAGTGCGAAACCGGGACAAACGGCTAGTATATTAAATAAATGTATTGTATTTATTTAATGACTCAAAGTAATGAGACCCAAAGCAGCAATGCCCTGGAATCGTTTTGTTACTAAAAGTTACGGGTACCGCTGCTAAGGTCAATTAGTCATGGGCAATTGGGCAGGTTTTATCTATAACCATCAGGAAGACTGATGTATGTTTCAATTACAACGAAAATACATCAAAACCACGCCAGTTTCCATGGAATTCCAGGAACGCGTTTCGTTCGTGTCTTTACTTTTACATTAAAACAATAGTACAATACATATTGTAACATAGATTTGTGTATACTTAAACCTTACCCTTTTAGAATAAGTAAATGTCGTCGGCTATAGATTTAGATAGCATTTTTTTTAGATACAAATACTTACACAATAATTAGAATTTTTTTTATTCCGTAAAATACTCCTCAGTGGTCTATTTAAATGGTTCTACTAGATATCATGTCAAAATAATCAAAAATTAAAAATGTAGATGTATCTTGAGTAGTATACATCTCGAAATTTGTTGTTGTTTTGATTGTTTCCTTTTGTACTCTAGAAATTTGTTTGTTTTATGTCACAAATAATGTGATGTCTATTGTCTCGATTTGAAATTATATAAATATTACAGTTAGCCTATCAGAATTCTTATTCGGTATACGCACCTACCATATTTAGATATAGACAAACCAAACAATAATCCTTTCAAGTTTTTATCTGCACTGGAAATCATCAACTGCAAATATAAAGTGCTTTTCACGTGTTAATCACATAAAAAACTCGACAATCGCAACTTGTCCCCTTTATCTTATCTCTGTCATGAATGTAGAGATTCATAAAAACGAGCTATCTCCATTTAAAAGAACAAAATAAATAAATAAAAGCATTGTATCCTTCTTTCTGAGATAACAATGGAAGGCCACAAAAAGGCTGCCTACAAAAGGGACGACTAAGTTCGGGGGGCAGGTAGAGTAATACCGGTTGATTCCGGGACGTAGGAATTTCATTTATAAAGTACTTATCATTTGTAAACTTTTTCTATATTAAAAATAAGACGGTCATGCTTAATTAATAAATAAATAATTAGAGTTAATATATGAATAGCTGGGCCCCGCTGTGTTACCCGCTACATGTTTTCGGGATAAAAAGTAGCCTATGTGTTAATCCAGGGAGTCAGCTACCTCCATACCAAATTTCATCAAAATCCATTCAGTAGTTTTTGCGTGAAAGACATCCATCCATCCATCCTTCCAAACTGTCACATTTATAATATTTGTGGAATTATTTACTATTCACTAAGATCATGTTCATGATTATACAAATATACACCCTTTCTCTACTTGTCTCAGGCTGTTACAGCATAATATACCTGCATAGGTACTTTTTTGTATTAATCTGTCATATTATTAAATCTAAGTGCACCTCTTCTATTCGTGCCTCTTTATTAGTCGTTTAACATATTTTACGCTGCTTTTAACAATACATGCTTTTTGCCATGTTAAGCAATCTCCATTCTAGAAACATGTTTGCCTATCCCAACGCCTCGGAGTGACAATATATATATATATATATATATTACAGTACAGTGGATAGTGATATGCCGTTTTTGTAAAATTGCCCCACCTGCTCTACTGGCCGCGGGCCTCATTTCATTTTGAGAAGGATAAGTATTTACTTATAGTCCAACACACTGGCAGAGTGCTAGCTGGCAGGCTTATAAACTTTTAGACATAACATAGTTTTCTTCACTGTTTGAAGCTAGCAGAAATACGCAGATAACTTTGATACAGAGACAGACAGGTGCGTGTTGTGGGGTTTGGACCTTCAAATTGGCAGGCAGCCGGTTTCCAAACTAGGCTGATGTATCTTCACCTATTTATTTAGGAGAAGAATCTTATAGATCCTTAAACATCCTCAAAAAGCGCATATCTAGAATTAGTGATTACACGATAATATGAATTTATACAAAAACACCTGAAGAACCTTTAAGATTTTTTATTTTTATTTAAAATAAGTTCGCGTTTAATATTAACAATAAAAGAAGGTTTAAGTACTTTAAGATGATGCTATTAGTGAATTATTAGAATCGATTGATTCTAATAATTCACTAATCGATCGATCGACTGTTTCGATTCTAATAATTCGATTTTTTTCGATTCTCTGTTTATCGTCTTATTTATAGAAACTGTGTATTTGGTTGCAAACAAAGTAGATGTTTGCTCATTATGTCTAGAACACAATTGAAGCCTGACCTACCACGCATGTCATCATAAAACAATTCATTTATTAAAAAGAATATTAGCTTCGAAATTGTTAAGATGTAAGACATTGATGTGACGACCGTGTCGTAAATCATGTTAAACCCGCCGCGAGCGGAACAAAAACATGGTTTTTTGTCCTCGTGACTAATTTATGTCAGTGATGGTACCGGTTTTAATTTTTACAAGGCATAATTATCAAGCTTACGCTTTAATATCTTATTCTTTACGAGTAAGTGTATTGTGATTTTTTTTAATTTACATTGAGCTTCTTTTTGCTTGATGTCAAATAAAGAAGGGATTAACTTACTTATGATATTGAGCCTGAAGGAAATTAAATTCTTCTTTAATTCGATCGCATGATTCTCCTACTGTGAATTTGATTGGTTGACCAGGTTGCGGGGGACCCTGTGAACAAAGAAAGGAAACTTTAATTTGCTTGCTATTAATAAGTACATATAAGAATAAAGGTGTTTCAAAGAAACTGCGAACACGCTGTTTTAAAACTGGACATTTAGCAACGTTTAACCAACACGCAATCATAAAGTGCATTCGATTATACTCATCAATCTCAGTCTTCGAAATACGAACACAAAAACATTCCTATCACGAAACAAAAATTACACGCATCCCAAATTACCATAATACAAATTATCCTTTAATGACCATAATTCGGTGTGAGTCTCGATTAATGAAAAAAAAAAGAACATAACACCGACGGTTCGCCTCTTAACACAAAAATAAAGTAACGTGAACACGCGAGCACGTAATAATAAAATAAAAAAAAAACTAACTCCATAATAAGAAGCACGAAAATAAAAATAAAGCGAGGGACACAACAACACACGGTCGCCGGGAGGCCGACGGCAAAAAATAAATAACCGCCACACGGAGCCGGCGCGCGAGGAACAAACGGACTTTAAAAATAATAAAAGGAACGTAAATAAAAGCGTAAAAGGAACTGGCGCGGCGTGTAGACGTTGTAAATGGAGCTGCGGACAATCGGGCTCGGGAAAAATGTGGCCGGGAATTTAGTGAATGTAACCACCGCCCTGGAGATAGCCTTGCGGTCACAGGCCTCCGCGCCGCTGTCTCACGCTGTAATAGGCGATCGCACTTAATAACGTAATAGCCGCGTATCTACGAGTCGTGCTCGGGAATAACTCTAACCGCAACACGCCATTCTCTAACCTGTCATGCTGTTTTTAATGAGAGCGATTTAATATTCTACCTACCTCCTTTGAAATTAAACTGAGATAAGACATTAAGCATTCGCATTAAACCCGTTTAATTTAGATTACAAGATGAAAAATGATCGAACAAAGAAAGCTAATGGACGCTGAAATTTTCGAAAGAGATATTATTGACTAAAAGCATTTATGTTTGAAGATGTAAATCGACCCAAGCAATTACTTATCCGTGTTCATATCGGCGAATCAAAAAATAAAAAGCTATTTAAAGTTACTGAGCAACATCACGACGTGTTTGAAAGCGAAGCAAAAACAAAACGGTGTCGGACGGTAGCGAGTAGCGATCCTGAGATGCGCCGGCTCCTGTGTGTGGCATGCGCATACCATGTGTCGCGCGACCAAACCAGTGTGTGCGCTGCCTTATAAGCGCTAATGAGGTGGTTTTAGTCGCCAACTTTTACGTTATTTATTGCAGATGCGGCTTTCTTTTTTAGAATAATTACCAAGGGCGTAGACAGATACGGGCATCGTGGCAAATAAATTATTATTTTATCAATAAACGTTTTTGTACACATGTTTGTTAGTTTTCATTTTATACTGCAACTCTGTACCGAACAAAATCCTGGCTAAGCCCTTGGTTCGTTTTACTACAAAGGTATACTTACTTTACATCTATTAATAAGAAATTAAGTACCTAGTCATGAAAAGCATTTACGCTTCTAACGAATCCTGATAATTATCAGGATTATTATAATAAATGCCACACACCCATAAAATTCAACGATTTAGTTTTGTAAAATAAACATTAAGAATATATTATCATATCCAATAATACTATAGGTATACATAATTTGTAATATTAATTTTTTTATAAGTGTACATTTAAATTTAAAAATACGTTACATAAATAAAATTGTAATTTCTATTACCCGACTTTAACTAATACCTACCTACTAAAGGATCAGATCCTAAACTCAGGAATGGAAACGAGATTTTTGTGGTTTTAACAGATATAAAATATTTTTAAAAACAAATCTCAGTTAACCTTCTTCTCTGACATTTTATTCCGAGTTGCCATTTAAGAAAAACAAATGCTAGTTTATGGTTATTACAATAATCGAGTTAAGTATTATCTATGCTTGAATAATATTGATACGAAATCGATATACATACATTTACAATTTTTGTAGCGATGATAGCTCAGTGGTTAGCGCGGTAGGTTCGCATGCCGAAGGGCGTGGGTTCAAACCCCAACAATGAGCTTGAGCTGCCGGTGAAGGAAAAACATCGTGAGGAAACCATAGCATGGTGGTAGGGTACTTTCTAGTACTCGGCTGGCTAGCTACCACCCTCAAGTTGAAAATCTGCCGCCAAGCACCTAACGGTGTGTTCCGGCAGCCTCACTTGAGAGCCAGTTCCATTCTAGGCTAGATGTGCTTTACCATCTTCGACCACACCTTCACTTAACATCAGGTGAGCTGTGGTCAAACAGCTAGCGTGTCAACCATTAAAAAAAAAAAAAAACAATTGACAATAATAGTAGTATGACACGGCACGGGACACGGGATCAATCAGTAATCTAACGAATGTATATAATGATATGGTGACAAGTCTAACACTACATAATATAAAAGTTATGTGAAATATGAACATAGAGCAAACAAAATAGTACCTATAGCACAGAACAGATAATAATACTACGTAGGTACCTATAGTGTATGTAAATGATATTAGTTTAATTTGATATCGTAATGTCTTTTATCTGCAAGTTAATCAGTCGTAACATCTATTTTTATTTCCCATACATAATTAAACTACTGACAGTTAATTAAGGTAAGTGTTTTACTACCACGCTTATACGCCATCATAAAACAGTCTAAACAGGATTTTATTTCTTTGTAATAAAATTTGTACCTCTAGAGATTGACATCGGTATATGGATCCATTTAGCTCTTTTTTTTAATCTATTCAATACATATAAAAACAAACGGTCAATGACACACTGATTGATCACGAAATTAAAAAAAATAAAAGTCGCACGAATCGAATCTGAAATTTGGCAAGTTTTTTTTTAAGTTTATAAATACAGCGGAGACGACACCTGGAAAAAATATAGAATGTTGGAAAATTCTCTTGACTAAACCAGACAGCTGCTAGTATTTCTATGATCTTATAATGATTGTGTTCATTTTCAACTTTTTTATGATAAGATGTAAGCAGGGTACAGAATAGCAGGTAAGACGTTAATAAGGGTCTGTTGGAATAATGCTACACAATCAACCTTTCATACAACACATAATATGTTGAGTCCTATATATACATACTATTGTAGCGATGATAGCTTAGTGGTTAACGCGGTTGATTCCCACGCTGAAGGTGTTCAAACCCCAAAAATGACCTTGAGCTGCGAGTGAAGTATAACATACCGTGGTAGAATGATACGTTCTTGTACTCGGCTTGCTAGCTACCACCCTTGCTTGTGTGTGTTCCGTCAGCCTCACGTTAAAGCTAGTTCCATTCCAGGCTAGGTGTGCTTTACCATCTTCGACCACATCCTCACTTAACATCAGGTGAGTTGTGGTCAAACGCCTAGCTAGTCAACCATAAAACAAAAAAACTATTTACATTAAACTGAAATTATTTTTTGTTTATATTCGGTTAATAAGCTTGGTTATTATTTTGTTTTTTATTACTTTGCCAAAGAGATAGAGACAAACACAGCTTCCCTAAAAAAAAAACTTTCATTTATTTCACTTCCCAATAGGGATAACGCCTGACCACTAATGCTCGGAACTTTGAATAACAAAACAAATTTAAGCAAAATCTAAAGGTTATGTATTTTGATTAAATTTCTTGTAAGGCGATTTGGAAGAGTGATTATCGTCATTATTAACAATCAATAAGAGTTGAAAAAGAGTACCTAAGCTCTCCAAATCTTAAAACCGGTCAAACCAGAAACTGTGCCTTTATCTGCAAATAACATAGCAGTTTCAGTCCAAAGCAAAATAACATTATACGTGTGAGAGAAACTCCTCAATCAAACATTTGAAAACTAACAGTGTTTTCTTTAGTGATAAATAATTAGGTACTTACATACCTAATCCAAATTATTATTTGCATTAATTTTAGTAATGATTTTATTGGAAATGTAGTCATGAAAAAGTTTGAAGTAGGTACCTATTTTAAGTATTCTAACAGTTATCTGATTCCTACAGTACTAGCTTTGTTAAGTTTGGGGTAGATTTGGTAAAATCAGGTTTGGTGAACAGAACAAACCTTATTTGATGTCAGATCTTTACAGTTTAGTGAACAAAACAAACCCCGTTTTGTTCACTAAACTGTAAAGATACTATAATTATGTAATGTGTAATGCGCTGTCTGCGCGGTTTAGATTTTAATGCTGTTTCCATCGATAGACAGTGATTCAAGAGGAAGGTGGTCGACGCCACACGTGAACAAAACGCTGGCCTTTATTTTGCTAAGCGTTTGAGTATTGCCATACAACGCGGCAATGGGGCCAGCGTTTTGGGAACTATTCCCATTGATAGCGGCCTTTTAGATTAGTTATTATTTTAAATGTCGCTTGTCTTAGTTGCTTTATTTGAAACTATGTATAGGTGAATAAAAATTATTTATAATCAAAAATAAAATACTAGAGGATCATATGTATTATACATGCATAATATGCATAATTATGTACCACATTAGTATCTACACTGCACCCGTGCGAAGCCGGGACAGGTCGCTAGTTTATAATTAAAACACAATTCATTGTAATAGTTCACGCTTACCGTCTCACCCTAAATATCTAATGATGAGAAATGATATCCTCATGATTATTCGTGCAAATAAAGAAACCAGATTCACACGCACTATAATTTGGAATCCCCCATACGGCGAATGGCCCCAAAATCGATCCAAACTTTAAATCGTTTACAAAAGAAATGAAAATAATCCTTGGCAATAATAGACTGAGTAAACGTTCCCCTCTTGACACGAAAAAAGATTCTCATAAATTATCGCCGAAAAGGTCAAATTAAAATACAATGAACAGTTTTTGAGTGGCAGTATTGTGTAGAAGGCCCGGATGAAAGGCCCGCATCGAGCGGGGGCCGCTCACAAAAACAAAACTAAACAGAATACGTTTAAACGGATATAAAAAGAAATGCGTGTTCTTATTTCGAATTATTGAATACGTCTGTCTGCCCACGTCTACCTGCTGTACAATCCAAGGCATATTTTTTTTATTGTAACTCGGATTTCGAAACGGCTGAATGAATCCACTCCGCTCGGAAATTGGAAAAACAAAGTGCGTTGATACCGTTAAATGATGACGTCAACTTGAAGAAAATCTTAAAAGTGGATCGATGTCAACTGTTTATTAGTAATATTAGATGCCCGCAGTACGCATACAAGTTCAGCGGCTCGGTAAACAACTAAACACCATTCGCACTTACAAACCAAACAAGCAAAGACAAATATTTGAACATTGAGATTGCCTTTGTAATGTAACGCTTCAACATCGAAATGCCCCGAGCTAATTTCTGCTCTATTGAGTTCATTTTAGAGCTCATAAAATCGAGCAGCGGGGTTGGATTTATTGCCTTTCGTATTGGGAAAATAAAAAAGCTAGTAAACTAATATGGTAGCGTTGGACGGGATCAGAAAGCTGATTTTATTTTCTCGGAAACACAACACCGCCACCCGAAGTGTACCTTCGAGCCCATGCCATGGTTCGGCGGTGGTCTCTTCGATATCGACTGTTCCACGAAAACCGACACAAATCTTCCGACTTAAATAAAACAAAAGGAAGCTATTCTAGAGATCACATTTTGGAATGTTCTAGCAATATTTTTTCTAAAACTTCTAATGGAGAATATGAACTGTAAAGTAAAATGAGAGGTTTATAATACAGACATTCGCTCTTTGACACTTTGAGAACACTGAAGCATTATCGACTTAAATATTAGCCTAAGAAAGTCACTACTTAAACATACTTATTCGACAATTTTTCATACCTTTAATAGTATTCTAGGTTGCCTATTGTACAAACAAATAAATACGTACAAACTCAATAATCTAAAATGAAAGGTTTTATAGTCAGAAGTGAAGAGCTAATCGTAGTTTGATTAAACCGAGCAAACTAATTAGTGTTATCTACAATTACAGTCAATCTACACGCACACAATAAAGTTAATTCGAGTGAACACACCTCCTACGTTAGGGATGTATTCACACCAAAGCGCAGGTTAAGCATTATCATAAAATTAAAAAGAATTTGTTTTCATACGTATCGTTGCATATTTATGAGTACCTACCTACTCGATTCGGATCGTCAAATACATATAATTCAACATGACAAATTAAAACATATAATCTCAATAATTCTGTTCAGTTTACGTACAATATCACGCCTGTTTCCAGGAAAACAATCTTATACCTATTAAGTATATATTACCTTCATCTTTATTCGAGTTAAAATGCTAAAAAAACTAAAGTATAAGTTAGTAAAAATAATAATATTGTATAGTTAGTTCTGAGTGAAGTCCTGATTCACTCGTGTTGATGGCATCTTGATTATGACGAAGTATTGTTTGCCTACTCCAAATGTCTTGTTTGAACATTGATAACACGTTATCAATATACAAATGTTAGGTATTATTTTGGGTGAGCATTGACTCAAGGTACTCAACGTTATCATGCCTTGATAATCCTGACAAGATACGTTTCCGTTGACAAAATCTAACTGCAGCCTGAATAAAAAATAACTAATATAGGTACGTATACAACTAAAATCTGCAGTAATAACTTTGATACTTAAAGCACTTATCTATATACATTATGTGGATAATAATTGTTTGATTCAAAAAGTTACCGCGCGACCCTTACCTAAGTATATCTTCGCAACTTTTGGAGTTGCTCGTATAGAAATAGATAGAAAGAACTCTTTATTGTGCACACCATAAACAGAAGCCATAAGTGGCGGCCTTGTCGCTAAGAGCGATCTCTTCCAGGCAACCAAGAATAGAAAAACACGATAGATGACATTAGAAACAGGCGGGAGATGTACTTAACACTAATAAGAAAAATAAATAATTAATTGTTTTAATTAACAAAATTTTACTTAGAATTCACTTGTATGTATTATTATTTTTTCAATTTATTGCATATATATAATACGTTATATGTACAAACTTATAAACCGAAAAAAAAAATAAAGGTAAAAATGTAATTTATGTCACCAAGAGCGTAAATTGAATCGATTGACATTCATCAAAATAAGTTGCGTAGTTTTGGCACACATACCTACATACATAGACTGCTAAAAACACAACCCTTCTTTTTAGTTTTGGCTAAGTAATTACAAACGGCGATTTATCTTACAGTAAAATAAGATACATCGATGTGGTCGGTCAAAAACTGAGCATTAAAAATCAACTGTATAAAGGTATAATACCCACTTAAGTACTTAGTTAAGAGATTAAATAAGTAAAGAAAACACATGATTATGTTTACAAACGTGTAAATACCATATAAGACGTATAAAGTATGACAACATGATAATAACCACACTACAGTGCTCCGAGTGCATTGACAAAACTCATTTTTTCTTAGAAAGGGAAAATTACTGTGTAACATCACTGAACAAATAATTGTCAATTTCTATTCATTGTCTGTAGAGACCGAGAGGGGATGTGGGTACTCGTGTTTGAAGAAAACGTGGAATATTTAAACGAACGAAACGCCATCTCATTTGTCCGTAGCGGTAATTCTGACGGTCAAATATTGACTGAGTAGGACGCGACACGGATTTTGAGCAAATAGACAAATAGGCATTTACATTAACACCCTGCTCCCCCCCTTCTCCCTGTTTAACCTCGGTCTCCCCGCCGCACTCGTAAAACCCGAAGCGACTGTCATAAAAGAAAATTCCTGGTGTTTTGCGTAAAAGTACAGTAAACATGGGAAATTCGCTCGAATTTGATAAAAGTTGAGATAAAGTAATATTTCTCAAGTTTGCTCATCATAAATTTTATGTTGGTCATGTGAACTAGATTCGTTGTATCAAGGATTTGTTTTATGATAACAATTTATTCATCATTCATATTATGCATGCGACTAGATGTTACACTCAAATCTTGATGTTTTCTCGTTATTATGAGATATGAGAGCCAGTCTCCATTGGAGACGATGTTTACCATTTTCAATGACCCTTTACATCAAGTGAGAAACAAAACACAATAATCCGAGTATATTGTGCCCAAATTACTAATCTGACCTATAACTATTATGTTAACATCTACTAATATTCCCTTTACGTCAATTAGCTCACGAAGTTACTTATTAAAGCTATAAACGCGGGCGTCGCGACAGAATAAACGCATCAATCTAAGGACGGCGACGCGCGACTTCCTGTCGAGACCGTCCACTTTTCTCTGACCGCGATAATATTAATGTCTCCTCAGATTTACCACTTAAGGATGTGGATAGGGGAGCTCAGACGATAATGGTCGTTCATCAACTTGTATAGTGTACTTACAAGAACGCGTGGGAATGCGACTTAATAGAGCTTTGTGGACACAGCTTATTAGGTATAGGTATACATAGGACATTTACTTAAGTCTTATGAGAAGGAAAATTTACTTTGACAGTTGTAAATAGCATCGCCTTATACAAATAAGAAGCTGCCGTTGAACGAGTGAACAATTTATTATTCTGTCCGCCTTCTGCGTAATATAGAAGTAGACAATCAATTAAATACAAAATTGATTATAGTAGACTTGATTTACATTTTGTGGATAAGCTTCATTATAAACAAAACGCAATTTGTGATAGGAATACACTTGGTATCTTTTAATTTTATTGGTCAATTATTTGCAGATATATTGCATTCAAATCAAATCATTTATTTTTCATTAAATATACACGTATTCTAATTAAAATAGTTCCACAATTTTTGCCAAAGACAGTGTTTACATAATACATGTATGCATAAATATATTCAATTGAGCTTCGGATTTACGAACTAAGCTAAGAGTAGCTTGTGTTTCGTAAATCCGTGCTCCCCGTATGGTGCTGACAGAAACAGAAAAACTTTTGTTTTGCATTAAAATAATGTATACCCAATTATCATTCAACGGCAGTCGTCACGATGTTGTCGGTTTGCAGGATGGCTAGACGTAAAGTATTAAGATGCTCAGAGTAAATGGGTTCCTTTAAGGTAAGCGTGCTCCATCGTCAACTGCACTATTGCTTGACATCAGACCTGGTTAAATGCAAATTCCAAGTAAAATTAAAAAATAATCTTTCATAGACAGACATTAATTTTTTTTTTTAACAGGTTAAGTAGATTGTACGTATAAAAAAAAAGGACTTCAATAGCGCTAAATATCGAAATAAATTTTATTTCTCTAACAATTTGTAACTAAGCTTATTAGCAATTATGGACCTTCTTGTTACGGACGTTATAATCGCCTTAACTTCACCCTTTTGTTGCGGAAGCCTTATAAATATAAGAGTTTTAAAATAGCATTATAGAGATTATGGCTAAATAATGAACTAGTGCACACATTCCATACAACACTGCTAACTCTTATTGGGAGCGGTTTAGGTTCATCAGTGACTTTTTTTTTTGACAATCTAGAGTTGACCACAGCTGGTATAAAGTGACGGTGTGGTCGACACTAGACAAATATATAAACATACCCCTAGCCTAGAATAGAACTAGTGCTCAAGAGAAGCTGCTGGAACACACGGTGAAGTGCTTGGGAGCAGATTTTAATGAACGAAAAATTTTAGTTAGCAATGTCCTACAAAGTACCTTCCTACAATGCATAATTATGCTGTTTCCCTTCATCGGCAGCTCAAGATAATTGTTAAGATTTGAACCCAGGCCCTTCGGCGTACCTATCACGTTAATCACTGAGCTATCATCGCTACAAAAATGTTATTATCGATAACGATTACGTTACAATAAAATTATGTTCCCCAGTTTTAAAGCGGTTATTATTTTTCAATTGACTTTATTCTCATTTTGCCAACCCTTAAGTACAATTCCAGTTGTTATAACCGTTTCATACCTTCTAACTTTTTCTGCTTACTACAAAGTACTTCGTACAATTAAAAAAAATATTAACCACATATTCATTCTTAAATGTGTGTTATTTTGCCGTCGGGAAACGTGGCGACAGATGCGATGCGGTCTGTGGTCGCTTCACTAACAAATTTATTTTAAAATGATACTTTAACACGTCACTGTAAAGTTTATTTTAGTTTATTTCGTTGTAAAATTTAAGCTGAAGCACATGGTCAGTTCTTTGAATTAAAAAGTTCACGAGTTTTTTTAGTGTCGAAGTTCTTTTTCTTATTCTTGTAACCCGAAAGCTTTTAGTTGGGCAACGTTTTGTGACATGGTTATCAAGTATTAAGTATCTAAAGGGACGAGTTGGGGTTTTATCCCTCAGGCCATTGTTCAATCAAAGAAATCGAAAGCAAGTTTCGTATTTCACGACTTCTCACCGTCTGGTCATGCCGATCGTAAACTCTAGACAAGCTATTTTAAACCTTAAATATTTGTTAATGTGAGAAATTAGGTTATATGTGTCACTTCAAAAGGTCAATGTTCGATGCAAAATTTTATTTGAAATCTTTGCGACGATAAATTGTATTTCAAAGAAAACATTAATTATAATATAATATAACAGACTAGCTTGTTTCTTTGAAGTGCAGTAGGTATGATAAAATCCGGCTGACAATTTCACGGGTAATTGCGTGTCTGAGATCGCCGCCGGCCGGCTCGCCGCGGGGAGCTCTCGCTGTGCACTCATTTGTTTGTTACACCCAACTGCTTTATTACTATACGCTTTTATTACCACTCTGGAGTTTCTTGTTAAGCCTATTGTTACATATATTCACACAAAAAACCTTTTGTCACGACTGTAATGTTTTGAGCGATAGGTTATTCGATAACTATTTTGGTGCGTAGGAATATTCAGTCACGTGTTTATGTCTTTCATATTCACGGTGTTAGCAAACAAAAAATATCGACGCATTCGTTAATTTAGATGCACTTTTAACTGAAGATGTTACAATTTTTTTTAAGTTTTAAATATTGTTTTATTTTAAATAACATGATATATTTGTTCAGTCACTTATATGTACATATGTTAAAAAAGCTTCGAGTTAAGCGTTGCTAAAATACCACTGAAAACGTAAAACTTTCTCTCGATCCTGTAGTACATACTACGTAGCGTGTTAAATCAGGCAAGTGATAGTTTGGCGTCGCTACAGCTAGTTTTAGTGATGGTCTAGTAAGTTGTTTGTACCGGATGCCTGGCGGCCGCCACGGCAGCAGCGGCGGCGGCTGCATTCATCGCACCCGCGCTCGGATACATCCTTACGTCAAACACAACTGGTCATTGTCTGCACAACACTACAAGTAAACAGCTCACAGCACACACTCCACTCGATCCACAGAAAAACACAGCGCACGTATCCGCGCGGTCAGTCACACGCGATCACTGCTTTCCAAGCGATCCGACACACGTCTCACTCGATCGAACGTCACGAGCGAACTGACGCGTCCGTTTGGGGGGGGGGGGACCGGGACCCAACTCCACCCCTCGCCCGACCCTGGCGACCCCGCATGCCGATTGCCGCTGCCATACATATTTTCTCCACTCGAATTTTTCGTCGACTATCTTTATGTTTGAGGAATACTTTAGCCGAATCGGAGATATACGCTCTAATAGATACGTATTATTTGGGGATTTCGTCGGAAGGGGTGAGGTGGGTGTCGGTGTCACGGTTCAACGGCGCTGCTGCGGCTGAGTTATTTGCTGTTATTCTGTGCGCGATATGCAATTTAACTAGGATACGGTCGTGGGTCGTGGGGGAGATTTAATCAAGCTGTAGCTCTTTAACGATATAAATGAGGCGAGTAAGTTACTGATCATTGACACAAAGTAAGAACGTAACATTATGTTTATTGGTAGATATTATACAATATAATTTTTATCAATTGGTATTTTATGTGTGTTTGGTCGTTTGTACGCAATTACATAGTTATCATAAGGCGGGTACAGACTGCTGCAACGCAACATGCAATGCAACACGAAACGAGCATTGCATCAGTGTAGACGCGGGGCGCGCACAACGTGCGCACGAACCGCGCATGTACCTACTCACATCTGTTTCCGAGATGCGCGCGAACGGATCGCTCAGTCTGCAAAAGAACACGCAAAGGAATGGATCGTGACGACCAATTGCGGGCTCTGATGATAGTCAGTGCTTCATTATTAATAGTGAATCATGTGATAAAACGCAGAAGACATCGACGTTGGTGGCGTACAGAGTTGTATAGTCAGAGAGCTGGTGCAAAACTAATGGCCGATATGAGATTAACTGGACAATTTCAAAATTTCTTAAGGATGAGTCCAACGACATTTGAAGATCTACTCAGATTAGTCGGACCAAGAATTTTTCGGAATCGCACACAGTTAAGGGCTCCAATTTCAATCCAAGACAGACTGGCAATAACACTTCGTTTTTTAGCTAGTGGTGACTCTTACACAAGTTTACAGTATACCTTCAGAGTATCAAAACAAGCCATAAGTGGCATTATTACAGAAGTATGCTCCGCCATAATTGAGGAATTAAAAGATTATATCAAGGTAAGTTTTATTCTTAATAAGTCAATTAAAGAACAGTATTATCACATCAAATCATTAAAGTCGTCATAGGATTGGTTAGATTCTAGTGACGTTACAGACGATGGCTGTTGGTTCATATATTCTTCGTTCCTTGCCGTGGTATAGCCATAGCGTCCGGCTTGATTTGTATCTGGAGTTTGCGCGGAAGGCGAGGGACGATTAAATCCGGAAGTTCCAGGACGATTAACATATCCGGTCAGATCCACATAATCTTGTCCTTTCTTCTGTGATGCATAATAGGATTCTTGGTATGAACTGGGGTAGTTATCCTGCTGTCGATATGATGATTCATAATAACCTCTGTCAGCCTTCATCAAAATTTCAAAAATTCCATGTTCGACCGAATTCCTGGTTTGAAGGGAATAAGTATTCATTTTAGCTGATATATAGGAAGCGAAAGTTGTAGTTAAATCTGGAGCGCCTGAATTTCCCAACTTATTGGCAGTAGTTTGTAATATGCCCACTACATCGGCCAGTACACTGCTGCTTTCATCTTTTTTTGCTTGTTTAGCTCGCGTAGGTTCATACCGTGTACGTGGAGTAGCAAATTCGTTCTGCAGATTTTCTTCATTAATCGGTTGTTGAACCGCCTCCTGAAAAACATAAAA
This sequence comes from Biston betularia, assembly GCA_905404145.2. Taxonomy (NCBI): domain Eukaryota; kingdom Metazoa; phylum Arthropoda; class Insecta; order Lepidoptera; family Geometridae; genus Biston; species Biston betularia. The sequence continues at coordinate 8,868,152 of FR989877.1, forward strand.
ATAATTTATAACTGTAGGTCCCATCTCTTGATATAAACTACTAGATAGTAGATATAACTCTCCAGGAAGGTAGGTATCGTGGCACCGATGGACAAATGTCGAAACGACTAAATATTTAGTTCGTTTTTTAGTCTAGTTCAATATAGCTAGCAATAAAATCAAGAGATGCTCACTATAATGGCACCTCAAAAATTGTCACCAGCGAGTGTTGGGCTACTAAGTACAATGACTGTCTCGTAGGCATAAATTAAATAAAAGTTTTTTGTTTTAGCTTCCAACGACAGAAGAAACTTGGTTGAACATAAGCAAACAGTTTGAAGAGAAGTGGAATTTTCCACACTGTTTAGGGGCACTGGACGGAAAACATGTTGTGCTTGAGGCACCTATCAAAAGTGGAACTGAATTCTACAACTATAAAAACTTCTTTAGCATCGTTCTTTTTGCTTTGGTTGACGCCGATTATAATTTTCTATTTGTAGATGTGGGATGCCAAGGAAGGATTTCAGATGGTGGCATCTTTAAAGATACAAAACTCTGTGAAATGATAGAAGATCGTACAATAAACCTTCCATCACCTGATTCACTCCCACGGAGACATATTCCAATACCATATTTCTTTGTGGGTGATAGTGCCTTTGCTTTAAGTGAAAATCTGATGAAACCATATGCTGGGGCACATCCAAAAGGCACTTCAAAGAGAGTATTCAACTACAGGCTAAGCAGAGCCAGAAGAACTGTTGAAAATGCATTTGGTATCATATCGTCTGTCTTTAGAGTTCTCAGAAAACCAATGCTTTTACAGCCTGATAAAGCTGAGCTAGTGGTTATGGCAATTGTCCTTTTACATAATTATTTGAGACGTCACTCTAGAAATACATATATGAATGACACTGAAGATGAAGTTACGAATGAAGACACACGTAGGCAAAATAATGAAGATATGAGATCACTACTACCTATGAGAAATATTCCTCGACGATCGCCTGCACATTTGAATGCGATAAGAGATGAGCTCTCCGATTATTTTATGAAAGAAGGGAAGGTTCATTGGCAAGACAGATGTTCGTAAAAGAATCAATCCAGTTTTACTTACCGTGTTCGTTCTCTTTCTCGGTTTGTTACGGTTGTCCAAGAACTTCAAAGAATCAAAGGCAAACCATCGACTTTTGTATGTCTCCAAGGCACCTGAAAAAATAAAATAATAATCATGAAAAAAATTAAATAAAAAACATAATTCAGTCAGTTTTAAACATAGTTGTTTTTAAGTAAACTTGACTAATAATAATTAATAATATTTAATAATTAATTTGTGATTTCAATCCATTAAAATATTGTAGTTGTTGTCAAAGTTGTCATTTTGTAGAGAAAAAAGCCAATTTCAATATTAGTCGGCTATGCCAATTTACATTTCAATACACAAACATTTTTGCGGTTTCCAACCTACGATTGTACTAAGAATAAAGTATATGAATAAATAATAAATAGTAAATTATTATTATTTATTTACCTTTTCCTGTTCCTTTCGATTTCTTTTCCTTCGCTTTTTCACGACGGTAGGATGATAAAATACTAATCATTTTACTGTAACATTTTTCTTGTGTTGTTTCCATCAAATTAGCAATTTCCATCCATGCATCCTCTTTAAAATGTTTTTTATAAAAATTCTCATGTTGTGGATTCCACAAAATTTCCTTTGATCTGTACACTTCAATTAATTGAAGCACTTTTTCTTCACTCCACGTAAATGTAACCGCCTCCTCCGCCGCAGTAGCGTCGTCTTGTTCCATGTTCGCGCGCGTCTAGCCGTACACACCACACAACCTGTCCACACTGACGCTCCGCGCATACTGCGCGCCTCTTTGTGTTCGGGGAAAAAACCGACAAATTTCGGGTCGCTACGCGCAAGAGTTGCAACAATCTGTTCGTGCGCGTAGTAGACGCGGTTCGTGCGCGCAAGGCGTCTACACTATGGGAATTCTGTTACTTTACATGATACATTGCAGCAATGTGGACGTCAAATTCTTGCATTGCATGTTGCATTACATGTTACATTGCACCAATGTGTACCCGGCTATAGACTTTGTACCTTTGTATTTGTTGTTTGTTGGTACACTAGTAGGTACTACATACCTACGTAGATGTACCTACCTATGTACTGGTTATTAATACTCATAGTAGGTAGGTACTATTAAGCTTAAATTGTCACTAATTGTAGGTACAATGTAATTTTTAGCATCATTATTATTAAAATTCGGAACATAATTAAACCTATTTTACCTATATCTAAAAACATTATTGATTCCAGTTCCCGCCTACGTCCGGGATGTACCATCCACCGCGTGCTTCAGAACCAAATTCTTAGCTGCTAGAGACCTTGTTTTATGACATTGACGAGTAGGTATTTCGAACGAAAAGATTATTAAATTACTATTAAGTAATTTATTAATCTTTATAACCTACCTAGATTTTTTGTTATGTCATTTTATTTACAATATTTTTTGTATTGGGGGCGTTCTACTTTTCTACCGACAATCTGAGTGATAAATTTTTAGATTTCAAAAAAAAATAAAAGTGTAATTCTTTAAAAAAATGTATTTTTACATTATTGTCCAGTTATCGAAGATTTCAGATATGTATAGTGCATCGAAGTTTTGTTATTTACTTTTTATTTATTTTAAGTTTTATCGGAATAGTTAGAAAAAATAAACACCTCTGTCACAAACTAATATATTTATTAATTATTATGTCAAATCAAATTTACAGTTTTTTTTAACTTGGCATAACTAGAATACAAGCATTTATTATTATCGAACACGATTTATCCCAATTCTTGTTACAAATATAATATAAAAAATGACATTTAATACCACTCTGTCACATTTTTGCTCATTAAGACAACAAACTTTGAAATATTTTGCAAATAATTGAAATAAACATAGCTGAAATTCTGTTACTACCTTTTATGGTCAATATATAATAATATAATACGTTATTTTAGTGTATATGTTTTCAATAAACTGAACATATGCTGCTTTAATGCTTAATTACAAGGGGGACAAAATTGTGCTAGAGTATGACAGAATGGTAGATATTAATAGGCCAACATTTAAACTTAATCCTTTAAGGTTTTGAAAGTTTTTAAAAAGGATAACAAAACATAAGGCTTCTCTTACAATGCTACATAAGATATTATTTCTTGGTATAATCATTATTTGGTGCACGTAAAATCAGACTAATCTTTTCTTTTCTCTTATTCGACTTTTCAAATACTTCTATAACACGCCTTCCTCTTTTAACCGTAATCATTTTTATCAAGTTTTCAAACATCACATCTGATACATCTGATTTTACTAATTTAAATATTTTGTCAGTGTCAACAACAGTTTTATAAAATATCACCTGAACATCTCCATCTTCATCCACACAACTTTTTTCAACTCCTAAGTAGGTGCACACGACTTAGTTTCTACTGGGTACTTTTACTGACATAATACCATTTTTTATTAATAATGGGTCTCCAGACAGGTCACATGAAGCACCTGGTTTTATGTGCACAGGTTTTTTTCTGATTAACCAGAGGCTGAAGAGGCTGATCATCTTCTGAAGTAGTAATACTACTTCAGAAGATGAAGATGATACTATGTTATACAACAGTCTCATAAAATCTCTTTGTAGGAGCTCTAATTATTATGTTGTTTATTTATATCAGCCAATGGTTCTTTTTAATCTGAGGTTGGGCTTAACTACCTACCTAGCTTTACTTTTATAAAGAGCAACTTAATAAAAATAAAGCTAGCAAATAATATTTGTTGTGCAGCATTTTTTTATTACCAAAGTCTCTTGAAACAGTTGAAGTTTTAGTCCGGAACGGTTAATTGTTGTGTCTTGTAGGAAAGGATAGGATTGTTTTGGAGCAGTGTTTCATTTTGTTTTTGTTTTTAATGTTTTTGTAATGTTCCTTAATGGCACTTGTCAAAATACTATATGTATTTTCTTTTTTCTTCTTTATTCGGCGCTTTTAAATTTATCTTAATTTTTTGGTTTGGGTATATTATGTAATAAGCTGTCTTCTTTTATTTTTTTGGCGATGAAGTCTTTCCTTGTATTTTCGTATTTTTCTATAATTAATTTTACATGGCCTTGAAGTTTCATATTTTGCCTATAAATTTTCGATCTGTCTCGGCTAACTTTTTCTCTTCCCCTTGCTCTAGCAGCGGATGAGGTTGGAGTTAGTGAACGAGATCTAGGAATTAAAGGAGTAACCTGGGGTTTGAAGGAACAGGTGTGGAAGTCGAGTATTCATTAGAACGTTCTGCAAAGCTTTCTGTTGTTCTCTTTTTGTTTCTAACTTGCCATTTTATTTTCATTTGTCTGTGTACTCTTGGTGTCAGATCTTTGACTAGCTTTTTGCAAGCATGGTATCTTTCTAAGTCTTATCATTTCACTTCTACGACTTTTTCAGGGTCCTGTTTCCTTTTTTCACGACAACGTCACTGCTTTTCCGTCGCAAATAACGCTATTATTTAATTACCCTGATGATAATACCTTAAATGAATAAAATAATTGATAATGTAATATATAGAATACAAAAGATATCAATTAACTATTGTGAAAATCAATTACGGCAAAGTTTCTGACAAAAAATACCACTCCGTCACGAGCTATACTACTCCCGTCACAGCAATTTTGTGACAGAGGTGCCTCGTGACAGAGGTGTAAAATAACAGTGTTCGAGGATTTCAACGTTCATAAAATTACAAATTGTTCGTAAAAGTGAGTAAATATGACAGATATACTGGGAAATAATAATATTACGTAAATAAATGGGAATTACAATAATATTTTAAAGTAGTAACTTACGTGACAGAGCGGTCGCCGAATAAACACACGCACCTCTAGTTCACTACCAGCGGGCGCCTAACTCGGCTCGCTCCAGGGTGGGGTCTCAAGGCTTAAAGCCGAGAGGAGAAGGAAACCGTGCTGTTGTTTAGTGTTGAAGATCAAACAGCTAAGGCGTGTTTTTTGTTTTGCGAAATGCGTGACGGAAGATAGCAAGAAAAAACATATGCAGCCGTACCCAAGGATAAAATATTTTTTTGCTTAATAGTATGAACCTTTACGTTTATTATATTTTTATTAATCTAAAGACAATATTTCAGCATTTCAATAAATAATTTTATATTATAGGGTCCTATATGATTTTTTTAAGCGACATCATTTTGTAACATTAGGCAGCGTAAAGGGACACGCTTTATTTGTATGTAAAACACCTCTGTCACACGTTTCGAATACTATGTCACAATAATTTTGTAAAAAGCAAAAACAATAAAAACGGGATTTTAGTGTTATTATAATGACTATATGGTCCAAAAAATCTTGTGACAATAAAATTTGAGAAACTGCAATTTAGGACGGATACAGATTTTTTTTTCCTGAGGAGACACGTCATTGTCGGTAGAAAAGTAGAACGCCCCATTGACAGATTTTTACATTGTCTATTTAAAAGGAGAAGGTTCTCATTTCATTCCGACACTTATAAATCGATTTTGATGATTATTTTTATTCGATAGATCATACTTCAGAGATGGTCCCATATAAATTTTATCGAAATCGTGAGCGGTTTAAAAAAAATCTAAAAATATTATGCCTAGATCGATGATATTTTCGTATACTCCAAAACCTCGCTGTTTCATTGGAGCAGTGCGTTCAGTAGACCCAAGGGTCATGGAGTCGGTATTTAAATTGCAAATAACCGAAATTTAAAAAAAAATCTATGCGGCGACAATATTTTTCCGCGTTCCCGCCAAAACTCCTCTCTCAATGAGAACGGTCCGTCCTGATTGGCAGATCTGCGGCACAGATTAAAATATTAATGTCGGGCGACGAGGTCGGCAGCACACAGACAGGGTGGGTTAACCTACGTAATTGATACCGATAGCTGGCGTCGCGAATTAATGTTCTAGATATATTGATAACCAGGGATTAACTGATAATTACTTTTGATTAGTAGGTTTGTAAATGTTTCTAACAGTTACATCATTATCTAAGTTCGAGAGACTACTATACTAAACCTTTACATAATTATTACCTACTAGGTGCGCCCTGCGGAGTTACCCGCTAAGTACATGTTTTCGGGATATAGAGTACCTACACTATGTCTTAATCCAGAGTCTCAGCTACCTCCATACCAAATTTCATCCAATTCCGTTCAGTAGTTTTTGCGTGAAAGAGTAACAAACATACATCCATCCATCAATCCATCCATCCATCCGTCCATCTATCCAAACTTTCACATTTATAATCCTATTAGTGGGATGATATAATTACCTAACGGATAAAATTACTATAGTACTAATACCTATTATTTAGAAGAGACAAAAACTATTGCAGTAATATTATAAAGGCGTAAGTTTGTGAGTGTGGAGGTATGTTTATTATTTTCACACTCAAACGGCTGGATCAATTTTAATGAAATTTGGTATGGAGGTAGCTCATACCCTGGATCAACACATAGGCTTTTATTCCGAAAAAAATGTTGCGGGTATCACCGCGGGGCGCAGCTATCCATATAATGAATGTAAAAATTCTATTTGCCTGTTTGTTAGTTAATCACAAAAAATGGCTAAATGGATTTTGATTAAAATTGACACAGATATAGTTTATTAACAGGATTGACATGTACGATACTTTTTATAACCGAAAAATGTTAGCTTCCTATGAGATTATCAAAAAAACCAACTACAGCACGTTTGCACTTGAAATTTGGTATTGATGTGTTTCATGGAATGTTATTCCGAAATAAACGGTATCCTTTATATTAATCTAGGTAAAAAAGTAACGCAAGTTTCATAATTGATAAAACTATTGTAATTTTGTTACTAACACATGGTTCACTTCTCTCTTAACCAGTGGCGTAGCGTGCCTTGGAGGGCCCTGTATCAAAATTAGATTAGTTGGGGGGGATCAAATGAAGAGTAAAGATTTCTCACAAAAAAAAACAAAAATGCTTGCATTAAAATAAAATAAATATTTATTGATTAAATGGACAGAGGATCGTATGAAAGTTTTTTTATTTGTTTTTTCCGGTAAGCACGAGATTAAGTGACATTGTGGACAACATTTTACTAATTTTTACTGACACACGTTAGGGGCCCCTATAGCCCGGGGCCCGTATCATTGATACGGCTGACGGTAGCTACGCCCCTGCGTGAAAAAACAGTGACACACGAGAGTAAAAACGATGAGTATAATACGAGTAAGCTGTGTTTTGTTCAACTCTAACATCGCCCTGAGAGGTATTATTTATGATAGTTAAAAAAAAAACTAGCAACGCCTGGACAAATCTCTACTGTACCTACCTACAAAAATCAAGTCTGAGCAGGTACCTACTAAGCGCGTAGAGTAGGTACCTACTGTTCACACCTTTGAAACGGAGCACCCAAGTATCAACTTGAGGCCCTCGATGTATTACAGCGTAGAGCTTAGAATTGTCGACGACTCTTGGATCACCGATGCCCCAAAACTGCTTAGTTTGCGTAGATACATCAGGTCACTGTGCGTATTCTATCGCATATACAACGGGGATTGTTCAAAATAAATTATTCGATCTTATACCGGCGCCACAGTTCCGTCGCCACACTAGCCGCCTTCGTCTGAAATCTCTTCCACGTACCTACAATTGATTTATGGAAATCGCACGCTGTGCTATTCACGCGTTCTTTTTCTCCATACATCTGCAAATTCTGAAATGGTCTTCCTTCCTGCGTATTCCGGCGATGTTACAACATAGGGTACTTCAAACGGCGTGTTAATAGATTCTTAAAAGTTCGGCAACCTATGTGCCCCTGGTAATGCAGATATCTATAAGCGACGGTGATTGCTTACCATCAGGCAACCCATCTGCTTGTTTCCTACCTGCGGCATGAAATAATGTTACAATATTTTCGTCTGTTCTCATTCAGTAATCTGTTTCCCATTCTTAATTGCCTGGAAGAGATCGCTTTTAGTGATAAGGCTGCCACTTGAGGCACTAACTCATGGGATTCTTTTGTTTTCTGTACACAACAAAAAGTTTCTATCTAGAGACATTTTAAATCATTAATACTATTATAATCAATTTATAATAATATGTATGTAGGTATGTATATACATAAGGTATTATTTCATGCTTTAACAGGTTAGAATGAAATTTAAATGAACACTTAGCCTACTTTTTATCCCGGAAAACTTGGGCGAACTCGCGGAGCGCAGTAGGTACATTGTTACCTATGTCATAATATAAGAAAAAAAAAATCGCGAAATACAGCAGCGAAATAAGATGATAATAAATGACGTCATTAAAAAATTTAGTGTGGGAAATTATTTAAAAGATTAGAAAAGAAAAATGTAATTATCCTTGCTTACTAAAATTTTTTGCACAACTCATACATGAGAAACTCAATTATTTCATACAATTACTGAGATTATAAACCACAAGGCCACAAAAAACAAGGTTGTGCAATAATAAATATTTAATAAACAAGTAGGTACAGTTGTTAATAATTTATGTTATTAATTGTATACAATGGAATGGAAAAAATCACCTCTACAGGCTGTTAATTAATCCATTCGAGTCACTCCCTTGACTCACAATAGCACATTGTTGGCATTTATTTCAAAAAGCTTATGTTTAAAACATAAAGTACCCGTATTACGCCGGCAAGTGACGCTTACGGCCGCTTCATGTTCTGTACAGGGCTGTCGATGATTGACTTTATAGTTTTTACTTTATAGTAAGCCGTAAATTCGTCAAAGAGAGTTTTGGATAGAACGCGCAAAGAGTCGTGTCGCCTCGTTATATTTTTTCCAATCCCAGTGATTTTTCGAGTGTTTTTTTGCATAAAAATGACGGTGTTTTATTCATAAAGCGCCGAATTAGAAGTGCGAGTTTGGGAAAATGATATAATGTGGTAAAACATGATCTTTCGTGTTGCTTCCAAAACTCCATCGAAGCTTATAAAGTCGCCACTACTTTACTAAAGCATGACTGGGCTTGACTGACACGGACTGGACTTGACCAAAACGAGTCTTGACTATAGCTACGAAGCAACTTGTGAAACTTGAAATATAAATCACTTGACACTGGCAAATCCTAAAAATGCGACGCCAAAATCACAGAAGAAGAAATTCGTGAAAATCTGTACCTACTTACTCTTTGACGGGAATTAAGTGTTCGTGAGAGCATTTGTTTCAAGCTTTCATAATAACTACTTTAAGACTGTTCTTTGTAGTAAGTTGTCCCCTAATTTCGGCATAGAAAATGTAGGAACAGGAACTATTTAATCTACTTAATGAATAAATGTATAAAATTGATATCTTAATGGAAAAATTATTTATCTATAATTGAATTCCCATAAAGAACTTCTAAATTCAAAATATTTATTCTTGATACAAAGTAGTAGGTACAATTATGGTAGATTGTACGTAGTCAAATATAGACCCTGTCGGGCAACGTTTAGAAGAGAGGCGGAATTCATTTAAGTCAGAATTTTTATTTTTAAAATGTCATATTTTTAAATGTCACATCTTTCTGTCGGGAATTCGTCGATTATGATGCTGTTTAATTTTTTGTATGAATTTCAGGTAGTTTTCGTCATATTTTACTTCTATTGTTTTGAGATGTTTATCAATTGAAGTAATAAGCAATTTATTTTGACAAATAACTTTACATAGAATTAGTACTGTAAGTCCGCTGATTTTCCGAAACATAATTGTTTGAAATATTTTTTTCTACTACAGCCAGCCCTATATAATCTTAGCTAATGTTTATTCAATGTATTCTACTTGATGCAGTGCATTGCTGCATAATTACTTATATTTATATCTACACAACGGTTTTTGTGACCAGCGTCAGACTTTCAAAGAGGTAGGTATACCTAGTAGGTACACTTCAGCACGCTCTGTATATTTTCTGGTTGTTTTACATGAAAATAATTCGAAAATTTCTCAAGCGCTAATTTTTTAAGAGATTCATTTCTTTTCATTTTCCGTGTTATAAAAATGTATGTGCTAATTCAAGCATACCTAATTACTTACCATTACAGTTAGTCTAAGTAGGATTAGTTGGATTTTATACTTGTTCTATAGGTACCTACTTACTATATGTTGGTATAGGTATCTATTCTTAGGTAAAATTATAGATGAAGATAATAAGTCGATGAGTAATTGCAATAATGTTTAATCCATTATGGAAACTGACGTGGTTATGATAGTTTTTTGTGTACATTGTTTTTAACCGACTCAAAAAAGGAGGAGGTCCTCAATTCGCCTGTTTTTTTTCAATGTTTGTTGCGCGAAATTTCCGCCAATTATGTATCGATTTTGATCTTTTTTTGCTTGGTAGATAATACTTCAGAAATGAGCCTATATACATTTTATCGGAATCGATCGAGCTGTTTTTAAAAAATCTAAAAAATTGTAGGTATACATCGATGATATTTTCGTTTACTCCGAAATCTTGCTGTTTCATTGGAACAGTGCGTTTAGATGGCCTAAGGGTCATGGAGTCGATTTTTTTTAAATTGTAAATTTTGTAATAGTTTACAACACACTCTCTCCCCCGCGCCCGCACCAACCGCAGTCTTCACGTGCAAAGAGCGCGGCGGCCAGTAGTGCGAAGCACGTGCGCGCTTTGTACTCTGCTTTGACTCCTTGAAAAAAGTCACCGCATGTGGCCGAATCAAAAGTCGGAGTATCCGAAGTAATTTGGATACACATTGGAAATAACAAATCAGTGTTTTGTTACTTAGGTACCTGAATATTAGTAACATATAAAGAAATCACATCTATCGTGTGCCCGTATTTTTTTTTAATTTAGTAATTGAGCGGTACATCAAAGGATAGATATCTAACGAGTATAATCTGTCTGAGATAAAAATACGAACTTGGTACCTACCTACTGTAAAGTGGATCAAAATGAACATATTTTATTTTTTCAGCATTCATAAAAGTTTTGCCATAACAAAAATAACAGAACTAGACTGAAACAAAATATATCCCTACTACTAATATTATAAACGCGAAAGTTTGTAAGAATGTATGGATGTATGTTTGTTACTCTTTCACGCAAAAATTACTGAATGGGTTTGGATGAAATTTGGTATGGAGGTAGCTAAGACCCTGGATTTGCATATAGGCTACTTTTTATCCCGAAAACATGTAGCGGGTAACACTGTGGGGCGCAACATTAAAAAAGTATCGCTTCAAATTTATTCTTGTAGTTCGCTCTATAATTTTATTGTCAATGTTTAGGACTTGTCCGGCCGGGCTAGATTAATTAAAAGTGATTACCACGGTGGCTCCATTACTCTCATTCAAGTTTTGTTACGGTAAGCTGTATGTGACCATGACCAATCATGTGACATTTTTAAATCTAGTCCAATTAACCATAGCCCATTGTTTCATAACTTTCATTTTCCATTGTTCAACACTCATTCAGGTCTCCATAAGCAATTAGCATGACCTTGCTGGAGTGCCTGGCGGTCTATAAATTGAAAGTGCTGTTTTACTGATTGAAATTAATAGTGTATTGCTAATAGCCAAACGTACCTAATGATATTTATTTTATAATGGCTCTAGAAAAAGAGTTGATTCAATTGTAATAAAAAGACAGCCCCGTTGGCTCATTGGTAGCCTTGAGAGCTGTAGGGCGTGGGTTCGATTCCCACTCAGGGCAAAACATTTTGTGAATAAACAAATGTTTGTTCTGTGTCTGGGTGTTCTGTATGTATTTACAAAAAAAAAAGTATTTATGTATTCTATCAGTTATCTGACTTCCATCACACAAGCTTTGCTTAGTTTGGGGCCAGATGGCGTTGTGTGTATAGTCCTACGATATTTAAAAAAAAAAAAAAAAAAAAATTGTAGTACCTAAAGCTTGTGAATATAAATTGGCATGACGATTTACCTTCCTACTAGAAGAAGCCGACTTCCTGTGATAAGTAAAGGCAATATATGACGATTGTAATGAAAGCAGCAAGTTTTACAGTCCGGTGACGCTGTAGAGGCCATCTGCGGCCAACAGCAATAGTCACTAAAAAAAAAAGCAGCAAGTTGGGCCTTATTCTCTATGAGCACATAACACGTAACACAGCCGCGTTTGGGTAACGCGACGCAAAATTCACGTAAAATAGTATTTGTCTATGCTAAACCCAAATTTAAGAACGTGACAAGGTTTGTTACGCGCTCATTTTGAAATGTTGTAATTAACTTTATAATAACATTATACGTGATAAACGCTATCGCGTTTTCGGCAAGAAATCTTATATGAGTTAATACAGAATTAGTCTGTATTTGCAGAAGTAAGACCACCCGCGTTTATTAATATTAAGCCATATAAGTTCGAAACCAATTAAATTATAAATTGGATGTTCATGGTGGAATAAAATTTGTGAACAAAAATCACATCTTCCGTAGAAGCGATTAACTAACATTATTATTACTTCAATATGGTAGGATTTTTATAGTTTGTCTGTGGAAATATATAGGTAGGTACTTACATTTGTCATAATCATTTAAATCTCAGGATTACAACGGCAGTGAATTGTCGCTTAGGGTATTTAAATGTTGAAGTTTTAAATTCTGAATGAAATGAATCTGGTATGGCACGAGTAAACTACGCTTGACATCAAGCAATCATTTGACTGATTCTTTTCGGTAAGTATTAGGGGGGTTTTGGCGGGAACGCGGAAAGAGTCGTGTCGTTCCTTTGTTTTTTTTTCAAAACTAGCGTTTTGTCGAGTGTTTATGCATAAAAATGGTGGTGTTTTATTCATAAAGTGCCGAATTACAAGCGCGAGTGTGGGAAAATGATATAATGTGGTGAAACATGAGTTTTCGTGTTGCTTCCAAAACTCCATCGAAGCTTTATAGTAAAGTCGCCACAACTTTACTAAAGCATGACTGGACTTAACTGACACGGACTGGACTTGACTAAGACTGGACTTTGACGATAACTATAGCTAAGAGACAGCTGAAATAACACTTAAGGACAAGGCAGTATGGCTTTACAGCTTTAGCCTGCCCGAAGGGGCAAATTAATACAAAAAAAAGTAAGTATTAGGTAACAAAATTAAAGTGACTAACATAGGCAAGTATAATATACAATATGTACATTGATAGGTACACTAGTTTAAGTATATATTTTTCTATATTGTATTAGGTAGATAAATAGGTAGGTATACAATATATGGTGTGAACAATAAATAGTTTATATATCTATCTTACATTATACTAACGAGATTTACGTAAAACGTAAGCGATAAAAAATATATGGTAAGTAGGATAGCACCCTTAGCGGTAGTCAAATTTAACAGGCCATAAAAAAACGTCAAAATTAAAAAAAAATCGGTTTCTATTAAAAGAAAATTACTTTTTTTTAATAATTTGGCTAAGTATAATTTGTGTGCCAATGTAGGTATTTCTCTAAAATTAATATGCTAGAGCCACTGGTAGTCTAGATTTATGAAGTTGAGGATGTTCTTAATTATAAAAATCTTTCTCAGCAGTTAGGCTAGTTTATATTTTTTCTTTTATGCCAGTTATAGGTACATCACATTATGCATTAAGTAGGTTATAGGTACATACACACAATTCTTGCTATCTTTTACATTTGTTGAGCTTGGCGCCTCTGGCTGGGATGACACTAACGCCATTGTCTTGTCAGTTTGTCCAACAATCCAAATTGCTTGCATTACTGTGAATACGAAAGCTAAACTTAGAGTCAAACGGCATGTTTGAACTTTCTCCCTACTCTGACGTAAGTTTTTTATTTTGTAAGTAGCCAGTACCAGCATGTACCAAGGCCTTTGTACACAGATATATCTCTGAGTGTCTTGTTCAAATTAAGCTTTAGTAACATACGTGACATTCACGCGGGGAGGTAACGAGGCGCGACGAAAAAAACCTTCGCTCGCAACGTCGTTTCGATTTTGTTTTTGTAACTCGTTTAAATTCTTATTTCGAATCGAGCAGCCGTTTTGCTCGGATGCCACATGTCGTTTGTTAGGGTTGCTATGGCTTTCATATGTTTATTTTTAATTGAATGTTTGGCAAATGTATAATTTTAAAACTGTTGCTATTTAAACACGTAATTATGTTAAGGTATCATCGGGACTTGTAACCTTCCGTGTAAAATTGTAACGTGGCCGAAACATCGAGGTAAACAAAACTTATTTTATATTATTTTGTACACGATTAATTCCCAGTGCGAATTATAATTATGAGATGTTTGGCCTTAATTAAGTAGGTACGTTAAATTATTCTAAAACAGTAAGCCATAAATTTTGTTTTTATAAAGATTTTACTCGTATTCTAAAATAGATAATAGGTAGGTAGATACAGTCCGTAAAAATAATCTTCAAATAATATTATAAATCTTAAGTAGGCTGGCTACCTATTATTAAAAAAAATATCATATCGAAAATATATCATATAAAAATATCGTATCGCATACCTATAACATCTAATCAAATTAATCGGTTCATATCATTATCTCTTAATTTAACAGATTTGTAAAATACAATCTACATCTACAATCTACGAATATTTTTTTTCTTGTTTACACTATACCTTAACTATGTTTTCTTATTAAAAACATCGGTATACCTAATAATGAATAGGTATCTGTATATCTTTATTTTACCTATAATAGAACTGCATTTACAGAAAGTTAAAACCAAAATAGATAATTGTACCTACATAACAAAATAGGTAAATGTATCGCCGATATACGAACTTTTGTAATTTTTTATTAGTTCTGTATCTAATCTGTATTATTTCCATATACATATAGTGTTGTTGAAATAACAAAAAAAAAAAAATACAATCATATTTTCAGCGGCTTGAGACAAGATAAGATTTTTCCATTGATTTTTCGATTCGGTTTCATGTATGAAAATAAAATAATCCAAGGATCTCATTGATATTCGAGCTTTTCCGTATTTATGTGACGGCAACCCTACCGATAGCGATGTTGACGCGATATCGCGTGACAATGGATGCGGTAAGTATTTGACGGCTGTAAGTTATTTGACACTGTTACTGTAACAAGACACTGTTTTTTCACAAAATCTGATATAAATGGTAAGTAGTTATAGTGAAATAATGTCACGAGTAGTGCCCTTATTAACTTATTGTGCAGGTACCTACGTACCTAATATGCCCTGACAGCCCTGTTGGTTCATTGGTAGTATGTCTGCTCCAAGAGCTGGAGGGCGTGAGTTCGATTCCCACTCAGGACAAGTATTTTGTGATATAAACAAATGTTTGTTCTGTGTCTGGGTGTACCTACTGTATGTATTATAAGTATTTACAAAAAAAACTTTTTAAGTATTCTATCAGTTATCTGACTTCCATAGTACAAGCTTTGCTTAGTTTGGGGTCAGATGGCGTTGTGCAATGTAAAAAAAAAACTACTCTGAACATAGTTTACAGTATTCTAGGAGACCAATATAATTGTTACTAATCCAACTGGTTACTATCTATCATGCACAAATCAGCCAATCGAGTTTTCTGATCACTTAGCCCATTCGTGGGACGGTGACGCATCTGTCTCCAGCAACAAGCATCTGTCTTATGGAACCATCTCCAGACATGGCGGTTATTTATTTTCTAGTTTCAAGATCGGCCCGATACAGCGGTAACAGCCAGCTCCCTGCGCAGGCGGTCCCAGAGCCGATCGCCGCGCGATAACAGATAAATAACAATCAGGTGATATCGCCGCGACATCGCTGCGACAACATCGCGCCCCCCTCCGCGTCTCGCCGCCACCCGCGGCCGCCTCGCCTGACACCGCACCCCACCTTTATCTCTGCCTACCTGACTGAAACACAAAAATTTTACGATCCCATTGCGTTTACGTTGATCGCATCGGAGGGCACGAAGATAAGCCTTAATTAATTAGGTAGGCCGGCTTAATCGACCCTTTATTTTCGTGTCCATTTAATTTACACAGTTGATGACTGTTATAAACACCTACATCAAGATATTTTCTTTAATTTGAAAGTTTTATGCGTCCATTGAAGCTCGGCGGTAATGGATATGTGGGTTGAAATGTCAGTGCTCTTCCGAGTGAAATGTAAATCTTATTTTATCGAGATTTAATAGAGAAGCGTTCGGGACCGGCTTTGAGGTAAGCGATATAATGCTGATTGAATTAGCCGGTTCTGTAGATTGAATTAACGCAGTCGAGTATAACCGGGTAGGGCGGTGTTAAAGATCGCGCAGTTCATTACAGCCGACGTAAATAGCATTGTATTAATTGGCTGGCGGTTGGTAAGAGCGCGTTATCTGGCCAGCGACCACACACGGCCGCGCCGCCCGCCGCGTCCACTTCCAAACAAACTGGACAAACAAAACGCACTGCATAATTACCGGGCGCTAACAATTAGTTGTAGGTATAACCGGCAATGTGTCGCGACTATTTTTTCAAGCTCTCCGTTTCCCAGAAGGCTCGGATTCTGTCCCCGCCGCGCCCGACCGCTTTTTGCTCGGGAATTAATATTTAATGGCTCTGCAGTTGAATCGCATGCGATTGTAGCCTTAGATATCTGCCCACGTTTACTTTTGCAAAAGGTGTGAATCACGATAATGCTTTTTGTTAGCGAAGACACTCGCCTCTCGAGGTATTAAACAATGTAAAGTGCGTATTTAGGGTTAATGCTGGTAATAAATAGCTTTAGATATAAAGGTGAGCCTTTGATAGATAAGACAGTATTATTGAATCATACATCCGCTTATTGAATATGGCACTTAAATGTGGAGTGGTTACTGACAGTAAAATATAGCTGTTGAGTATTACGTAATGCATTCAAGGAGGTGGTGATGCGTAATTTTGTTCCAGTGGACGTTGTTAACCGTTGCTCGTGATAGCGTCTTAAGGCCCTATATTGTGACGTTTCGAGCATGTTTGACACTGCAGTCGATCATCAGTCTAATACTGTGTGTCATAGGGTCTCTTTTAGCATAGCTTAAATATGGCGGTTACGTGAGTCAGGTTATTTTTTTAAGGTTTTTCTTACATTTATTCGAAAATAATAAATGAAATCTGACAAATTTGAAAGAAAGAAAAATATTTTATTTTGTAACATTATGACACAGAAAACAAAAACGAACAAACAGTTACAAAAAATTTCAAATTCAGACTTTGAAGTCTTAAAATAATAAATTAAATTTGACTTCGAAGTCCTAAAAAGACTATTTATTGCTGTAATATTCGTAAATGTTTATAGTGGGACCTCTTAGCAGATCTCGAAAACCCCATTTTTAGTTTCATCTTTATTGATGTAATTTCTGTGAAGTAAAACTTTGTATTTTTTTTTTAATATCCTGAAACAATTTACAATTACATTTCTACTTTTTCAAAGTTCATTAATAGTGATCAATATTAATAAATAGGTTTTTTTTTGTTTCCGAGTTAAATTTTAGTTGCCAAAAAAATTGTAAATAAAAAACATAAGAACATAGATAACTTATACCTAAGTAGGTACAAGGATCGCCAACGCTAGAGAAATAATGATTGAGAGTTACAACATCTTCATTGTCATATAGATATACTGCCGCCAAGCAGTAGTGTGCAAACATGACTGTGCTCCGGTTTGAAGGGTACTGCAGCTAGCGAAATTACAGGGCTGTTGAGTCTAACCATCTAGTCTCAAAGTAATGAGTGCCAAAGCAGCGATGCCCTGGACGTTGTTTTGTTACTCAAAGTTCTGTGTATCGCTGCAATGGTCATGGTCAGGCGTTGTCTCTTAACATCAGGAGATCGATCGTCTTATTACTTTTACATTAAAAAAATAATAATATTGTAATAGGAATCCTATAACCACACTATACCTACTTACAAGATATATGTAGGTAGGTACCTATTCTATTTAATCTGGATACGGGATTTTTATTCCTAAGTAGTCTATTCCTTTTTAGGGTGCCGTACCCAAAGGGTAAAAACGGGACCCTATTACTGAGACTTCGCTGTCCGTCCGTCCGTCTGTCACCAGGCTGTGTCTCAAGAACGGTGATAGTTAGACAGTTGAAATTTTCACAGATGATGTATTTCTATTTCCGCTATAACAACAAATACTGAAAATAAAATAAAAGGGGTGCTCCCATACAACGAACGTGATTTTTTTTTGCAGTTCTTATAGATAATGGTACGGAACCCTTCGTGCGTGAGTCCGACTCGCAATTGGCTGGTTTTTTTATTATGCACTTTATGTCCAAATTATTATAAATTGAGATGGTTGTAGGTAAGACCAATTTGGAAAGTGTTGAATGACAGATGTCAACTACGATTAAAAATGTTGCTCTCCTTCTCTAATCGTTTAAATAGTATCGTTTAGTAATCTGTATCGTTTTAGTAAGTTTAGTTTAGTAAGTAAATTAAGTACCCCTACCCCTGGCCCCCCCCCCCCTTTTGTAGTACCCCTGGTATTGCAGATATCTATAGGCGACGGTGATTGCTTAACATCAGGCAACCCGTTAGCTTGATTGCCACCTGTGGCATAAAAAAAAACAAAAAAAAAAACCTAATCTGATGGCTATAGCAATCAATTGGCTTTTGTAGCTACTCATGAAAAAAGTACACGGTACCTGCCTAGGTACCTACCTACCAAGTATTACAAAGAGATAGATAGAGATAGTCAATGTAATAAATGATTATACAACCGGTTGAAACAATGCTCAACTTAGGTAGGTATCTACTTAAGTAGGCACCTATTTGAAAACATGATTATTATGATACCTACCCTCTTCTACCTACCTCTTTAACTACTTACATTGTAGAGTTTTGTTTTTTTTTAATGTTCGACAGGCTTTCTTGTTTTTTTTTTGTGTGTTCTATTGTTGTTATGGTTTGATAAGGCGATATGGTCGCTCAGCGACAAAGCCAAAATTAAATTAAAAAAAAAAAGTTTGACAGACTAGGTTTGCCTATAAGCTATAGGTACCTACCTACTAGAAAGTACCCTACCACTATGCTATGGTTTCCTCACGATGTTTTCCTTCACCGACAGCTCAAGCTCATTGTCAAGACAGCCCTGTTGGTTCATTGGTAGTGTGTCTGCTTCGAGAGCTGAAGGGCGTGGGTTCGATTCCCACTCAGGACTAACATTTGTGTGACTAACATCGATGTTTGTTCTGTGTCTGGGTGTACTGTATGTATTATAAGTATGTATTTACAACAAAAAAAGTATTTAAGTATTCTATCAGTTATCTGTCTTCCATAGCGCAAGCTCTCCTTAGTTTGGGGTCAGATGGCGCTGCGTGTAATGTCCTATGATATTTTTTTTTTTATTATTTATTGTTAGGGTTTGAACCCACGCACTTCAGCGTACGTGTTGTTGGGTAAAGTGCCAAAACACCAACGCAACCATGTTGCTATAAGCGCCAAACGCATCTCTGTGAATCGGCTCTTAATTGCAGACCCAAGATGCGAAGATAGTAGGTAATTGTAGTGAAATAAAACGATAAAGTTGTTCACAGGCTCCGGTATCAATTAAGAGATATAATTAGCGTAGCTTAGACTCATCGCGGTGTAGGGACAGTAGTCTCAAGGTCAAGTTGGGGATTTTCTAACGTAATTAGAAGTAAAATTAGCGGACGCCTCGCGGTTTCACCCGCATAGTTCCCGTTCCCGTGGGAATACAGGGATAAAAAGTAGCCTGTGTCACCGGGGTTAGTGTAGCTTCCTAACGGTGAAAGAATTTTTGAAATCGGTCCAGTAGTTTCGGAGCCTATTCAATACAAACAAACAATTTTTTTCTCTTTACAATAAGTACCTAGTAGGTACCTACCTATAGAAAAGTAAAGGTTAGTTCTGAAAACTAGCGCTGCTGAGAAATCGGCAGCACTAATGCTGAGAACTAAGCTTTTTTGTCGTACCTATACTGGACACTAAAGCGACAACTTTGTACTTTTTTTTTTTACTTTTATTTGTAGTGTTTTGTTGTTGTAGTGTGTCAAAATAAAAGTTTTCTTTTATTTCTTTCTTGAAATTGGGAATACCGTTCCTACACCGGCAGCTCAAGTTCATTGTTGGGGTTTGAACCCACGCCCTTCGGGATGCGACCGACCGCGCTAACCACTGAGCTATCATCGCATAGTGTTTAAGAGTCTAGGGGTTTTTTTTTTCATGTAAAAAGTAATGAGACGAACGATACGCTCTCCTGATGGTAAGAGATAACGCCTGTCCATGACCATCGCAGCGATACACAGAACTTTAAGTAACAAAACAAAGTCCAGGGCATCACTGCTTTGGCGCTCATTACTTTAAAAAAATAAAATGTAAATGTTAATAAAAAAAAAAGTTTATAATTAAATCCAACTGTATCAGTATCATCACAGTAATTAGAGCATGGGTAGGTATATATATACCTACCTACCTAGTATACCTATAAGTATAATAATATGTATATTTCAGTGATAATTAAGGTAAGTACCCGGAAAATGAATTCACATATTGTACACAGTTTTGTGAGTGACTGCACAAGCAATAAATATTAGTAAAGCATAAAAAGAAATAAAGAAACCTGTCTACCCGCACGAAGCGAGGGTATACCTACTTACGTACCTATAGTTATTTTTTACACGTCGAGAAGTGTGTTAAATGGCCAGTTCCCGGCTACCGGACAAGCGAGCCTTATCCGATGGAGAACGTCGCAACGCTACCAACTCTATATCGTACCTATATAGATACCTAACTATAACTCTATATAGTAGGTACCTACCCGGCACTCGGCTAGTTCGCATTAAATACTTTTTACAAAAACTAAGAAGTTTTACTTACAAAGTTAACTTAATAAAACAACTTATTTACACTTTCTGATGTAGAGCATTACTCTACCTATTTAATGATTCGTGTTTATTGTTGTTGACATAATTTATTAATAAGTAGTCTGTGTTTATTTCTTCCATGTAATAACTGGTGTCCGTTTCAGCGAGTCGTTCAGCGCGTCAGCGGCCGGCCGTCAGGCGGGGGTCAACAGTCATCGGTCAACCTCAACTAGGCACTCGAGCTTGGAAGCAGGAAACTCGCGAGCCGCGACTACGACTGCCATTAGCGCCGCGCATTCAATAATAATGAACGAGCCGCACCGAAATATCCCCTGTTTACACCCACTCGCTCGCTCGCTCCGCCGCCGCACCGACCGACCGCATTTTATTTTTTCGCTGTCGCACATTTCGCCGTCATAGCTATTTCCACTCGAGGCATTATACTAGTGTCTGTGTGTGCGTCAGTCCACGTGGACTGCTCCGTTGTCGGTGAGCAGAGCTCGTCCGTTCCGAGCGCGCCATTGGCTCAAACGCCGAGATCGCTTATTAAGGGTGGAGTTACACGGGTTTTCGAGCGGCCGTTGGCCGGAACGGTGCGCGGAGACGTTCCTATTGGTCGAGTCGATTTTTATAAGAGCTTCAGTCAACGTGGACTCGTTTATCTATTCAGACGCCGGCGGCGCGGTCGCGGGGGGAGCCGGGGGGTATACGGGCAATCAGTAAAGGCGGGAGGAATACGGCCATATTTATAAGAGCTGCGGGGATGCAATCACGAAGCGGCGCGGGGAGCGGACGGGTGCCGGGGGGAGGCGGCGGCCATTTTGAGGGCAGCTCTTTTTATTCGTTTTTCGCGCGGGGTGCGTCGTCGTCGGCGGGAGCGCGCCGTGCGCTAATTGCGGGGGTAATGAGGGCGCTCGACTCGACTCGCTCACTCTATTAAACTCGCTCGCTATCGACTGCCTTATTGATTTGTCCTTAATCGAGGCGCGGTAGAGTGGCAGCATGGCAGTGTAATGTAAACAAAGCGCCCGAGGCGAGCGACAGCGGCGCGGAAACGTCCGCACAAATTGAATTAGAATGATTAGTACAGCGACGCGGCGCAGCACTGACCTACTCCCGCCCGCTCCTCGGTTCACGAGCGACGCCATGCCACCGCATACCAACTCACCGCCTCTGATCTTCAATAGCCTTCCATTACAATTATTGAGTGTCCGTGGGTAGCCGGACAATAAACTTTAAACGTACCATTTATTTATCAACTCAAAGGCGTCCATCGTTTTATTTATAGGTGTAATTTATTAACTTTGCTAATAAAATTCATTTAGATTCTATGTTTCGTAAATTTAACGTTTTAATTTGTTTTTTCTAGGCTTTGCGTAACTTGAATGAATACCTAAATCGGTAACAATTTGTAGTCCTGTCTCTAAAAAAAAGTTAAAAAGCGTAGTACTTACTACCTAAGTAGTATTTTAAAATAAGTAGAGTATAAAATTAATGATCATCGATTTAAACAAAGAGATTAATTAAAGGTCTTTTGAAAATTTAAAGGTTATATATCTATTATTTATTGTCTGTGGAAACTTATATATCTAAAACTGTCACATTTATACTTATTTGTTTTACCCCGTAATTTTGACTAGGCATGTTTTTTTTTTTTCTTTGGTTTTGGCGTCGCGTTTTAGCATTTGCCAGTGTCAAGTAATTATATATTTTCAAGTTAAATAAGTGCCATCGTAGCTAGTTTTAGTCAAAGTCGTCTTTGTCAAGTCCAGTTCGTGTCAGTTAATTCCAGTCATGCTTTAGTAAAGTAGTGGCAACTTTACTACAAAGCTTCGATGGAGTTTTGGAAGCAACACGAAAACTCATGTTTCACCACATTATATCATTTTCCCACACTCGCGCTTGTAATTCGGCACTTTATGAATAAAACACCACCATTTTTATGCATAAACACTTGACAAAACACTAGTTTTGGAAAAAAATACAACGGAGCGACACGACTCTTCCCGCGTTCCCGCCAAAACTCACTAGGCATGTTACTACCTAGGGATATGTACGTACCTAATAGGGATCTACCTATAACTATTTTTCTGATGAGAAAAAAGTTTGTGATTTCTAGAAAATTAATTTGGGTGAAATATACATATTTCAGGTTACTACGTGTTGATTTATTAAAGTTACCTACTAGTAGGTACCTATTTATTAAAGTTACCTACTAGTAGGTACCTATTTCTAGGGCTGATTTGCCGTAATAAGTAGGTAGGAATGGTAAGTAGGTACCTATCTCGACATAAGTAATTATGGAAAGTGTAAGTACCTACCTACATCTACTTACCTAAGTAACCAATCTATATTTAAAATTCAGTATCTACCTATACCTAGATAAAATTAGACTTGAGTAGTTGGGTTGATTACCTACTTAAAATTATTATGATAACTAAAAAACTAAGTATCTATTTAAGATTATTTTAATTAAACAGTAAAATATACATAGTAGGTAAGTAGGTATATAGGATCATAAACTTTGGTTGTACAAAGCCGGAGGGAGTCATTGAACTTCATCAGTTTTTTGTAGCGGTGATAGCTCGGCGGTTAGCGAGGTCGGTTCATACGCCGAAAAGCGTGGGTTCATAACCCAACAATGAGCTTGAGCTGCCGGGGAAGAAAAACATCATAAGGAAACCATAGCATGGTGGTCTTTGGTGGTAGGGTATATACAGTGTAAACTCTATATAGCGACGCTGAGGGGACTGCGTATTTTCTGGCGTTATAGAGAGTTGTCGTTATATGGAGAAGAAAGTTTGTGAGAAACTAAGAATATGATAACGTGTTGAAAATGCATAATAATAACCTAACGACAGTCTAGCAACTGAGGCAAACACGTGCAAAGTAACAAAAGAACGAATTTCTTAGAATCTCTGGTTCGTATGATGCCGACAGTCGAGGTGAATACGGGCCAGACAATAAAACAACAAAATGACAAACAAAATAACGTACTCAACTGCTGTTCTTATCAATTTCGGCAACTTAGAAACAAACAAACAGTAGGTGCTTTATTAGTTCCCGAAATTACTTGCTTTATAACGACATATTGTGGTCGTTATGTAGAGTGTGCGTGATGCTACATAGAGTGCATCATTGTATGGACAACAAGGCAAACCAACCAAAGTCGAGTAATTCCGACGTTTTAAGGAGTTTGACGTTAAATCGAGTGACGTTACATGGAGTTTACACTGTATTTATTAGTTTCTTACTCAGCTGGCTATAGGTAGCCACCATTCTCAAGTTGAAAAAGCCAGTTCTATTCAAGGTAAGGTGTGGTTCACCATCTTCGACCACAACGACACTTAACATGGGCGCCGGCAGCTGGGTGCAAGGGGGTGCACTTGCACCCCCCTGACAGGAAAGAAAATATATATAGATTTTTTTTTAATTAGGTAGGACCTACTCTGAAAAAACGAAGGTCTAGGTTGCCGTCTAAATTTGTTTATTGTTGTTTCCTTGTCAATAAATCGTAGTAAAATAATGTGTGGACACAGATGCACCTCCCTGAAAGGAATCCTAGCGGCGCCCATGACAGCATGCCACTTAACCACTTTTCATGCGTACCGCTAGACATTGGAATCAGCTGCCCGAGTGGGTGTTCCCCAATGAATATAGTCTGGGTACCTTCAAGTCGCGAGTGAATCGGTTTCTTCTAGGCGAGCGTGCACCACCGTAGACCGCATCTTCGCTTAACATCAGGCGGGATGGCGGTCAAACGCAAGCCTATCTACTATAAAAAAAAAAACCATCAGGTGAGCTGTGGTCAAACACCTAGCTTGTCAACCATAAAAACGAAAAAAAACCATTATGAATAACTTTTATTACCTACAGGTAAAACCCCGATATCTACCGTAAAAAAAATTCTACAAAGTACGTTGACCCTTGAACAAATGTACGTACCTACGTACGGAGCGGATGAACCCTTTTGGCTCAGTGCACCCCGAGCTTATATCTAACCCTGCGTGTTTAGTTAGGTTACTTGCTCAGGACTCGGAGGCAATTGGATATACATATTGCCTTTTACCAGTAAAATAATCAGGTAAGTTGTTAGAAATAACTACAACCTATTTAACCACAACCGAAAGCAATTTGTTAACAAGATGAACCATGTAAAACATGGCTTCAAGTTGTGTAGTTCAATATTCATGTTCAATAGATATAGGTATAGGTAAGTTAGTTGTTTCAAGTTATCATTAAAATTTGTTGGTACCTACTTAGCTGAAGATGTAAGTTTTGTCACATATTAAATAATACTACCAAATACCCTAGGTATTTTAATGTTTGTTCTATGTCTAGGTGTTCTGTATGTAGGTAAGCATAGGTACTATAATTTTATACCTAAGTACCTAGGACCTAGGTATATATTTACAAAAAAAAAGTATTTAAGTAAGTAGGTATTCTATCAATTATATTACAAGCTTGCTTAATTTGAGGCTAGATGGCGCTGTGCGAAATGTTCACTAATGTCCACCAATTTTTTTTTTTTCTTTGGTTTTGGCGTCGCGTTTTAGCATTTGCCAGTGTCAAGTAATTATATATTTTCAAGTTAAATAAGTGCCATCGTAGCTACTTTTAGTCAAAGTCGTCTTTGTCAAGTCCAGTTCGTGTCAGTTAATTCCAGTCATGCTTTAGTAAAGTAGTGGCAACTTTACTACAAAGCTTCGATGGAGTTTTGGAAGCAACACGAAAACTCATGTTTCACCACATTATATCATTTTCCCACACTCGCGCTTGTAATTCGGCACTTTATGAATAAAACACCACCATTTTTATGCATAAACACTCGACAAAACACTAGTTTTGGAAAAAAATACAACGGAGCGACACGACTCTTCCCGCGTTCCCGCCAAAACTCCTCATGTCCACCAATACTTAGATACCTTTCTATTTTTTTTTTCTTTAGTTTTGGCGTCGCGTTTTAGCATTTGCCAGTGTCAAGTATTTATATATTTTCAAGTTTCAAAAATTAAACAAGCGTCCTCGTAGCTAGTTATAGTCAAAGTCCAGTCTTAGTCAAGTCAAGTCTGTGTCAGTCAAGTCCAGTCATGCTTTAGTAAAGAAGTGGCGACTTTACTATAAAGCTTCGATGGAGTTTTGGAAGCAACACGAAAAGACATGTTTCACCCCATTATATCATTTTCCCACACTCGCGCTTGTAATTCGGCACTTTATGAATAAAACACCACCATTTTTATGCATAAACACTCGACAAAACACTAGTTTTGGAAAAAAATACAACGGAGCGACACGACTCTTCCCGCGTTCCCGCCAAAAACTCCTACCTTTCTATTTATTACCAATGAGAAGAGACCCATGCCTAGCTGTGGGGCAGCTTATAAAAAAAACAGGACTGATTCAGAAATTATACCTACTAACAATATTTCCCTATGAAGACGCATATTAACATTAATTTGTTGGATATTAGGTACTCGTACACAGTTGCAAGCCAATTGAATAAATAGTAACCACGTTACACACAAAGACTAATATAATATTTCTTTCAAAGATGTTTAAACAGATGAACAAATATTATTTAATATCTACAGACAGAAATGTAAGTAAGTAAATATACTACAGGCCCTAAGTATGTACCTACCTATCAGGGTTGGATTCGGGTACGTTGAAAAATATAGTAGGTACAAGACTATCAAAATAGTAGTACGCCGATAGTAGATACACTTTTTTTTTAAATCTTACATTGTTTAAAAATAAGCTATTAATCAATAAATAGATAGAACCAACATGTTTATGCAAAATTTACTCTTCTAAATTATGCAAGTTCTCGACTATTATTTTCTTCATCCATAGCATGTAATCATAAAAACATCTCATTTATACTGCGAGTATACAAAAGAATAAAATCGGTACAGTTGCCACTTTTGCTGCATATTTTTTGTCTTAGATTTTGGCGTCGCAGCCCAATCATTTGCCAGTGTCAAGTTACACTTTCAAGTTTCATAATTTAAATACATAAAATGCGAAGCCAAAATCAAAAAAGATGAAGAAGAAGTATTTTTTGACAGCTTACCACAACACAACTCAATGGTTTGGCTTTAAACGGGTGTCATATTTACCTATTTTGGTCTTTTATAAGCGAAGTAACGAAATAGTAGTATTTTTCCGTACTATCCTTAGATATGGATACTATCTAGTACGGAGCATGAAATAGTAGTACAAATACTATAATTATAGTACGAAATCCAACGCTGCTACCTATCTACAAAAAGCATTTAATGACAGCCATTGTGTTGGCTCATTGGTAGCATGTCTGCTTCAAGAGCTGTGGTGCGTGAGTTCGATTCCCACCCAGGACAAGCATTTTGTGATATAAAAACAAATGTTTGTTCTGTGTCTGGGTGTACTGTATGTACCTATTATAAGTATGTATTTACAAAAAAAAAAAGTATTTAAGTAGGTATCTATTATATCAGTTATCTGACTCCCATAGTACAAGCTTTGCTTAGTTTGGGGTCAGATGGCGCTGTGTGTAATGTCCTACGATATTTATTATTACTTATTTATTTTATTATTAATACTGTAAGCGTTTCCCATTTGGTGGGTCGCGACCCGGTACCGGGCCAGCAAAATAAAATACTGGCTCGCAGCGTTCCCGCCTTGTATCGACGCATCGTCAACGATTTCGCACTAAAAAGCCAATACCGAAATACCTATAGGTAGTAAAATCGCCACTACTTTACTAAAGCATGACTGAATTTGACTGACGGACTGGACTTGATCAATACTGGATTTTGACTAGGTAGGTACCTATCTACTGTTTAACGTAACTTGAATATATTAAGACACTTGATACTGACAAATGCACAAAATGCGGAATCAATAAGAGATCGCTGTTAGCGGTAAGGCCGCTACTTTTTTTAATGTTTGACAGGTTAGGTGTTTGACCACAGCTCACCAGATATTAAGTGACGGTGTATAGTCGAAGATGGTAAAGCACACCTAGCCTGGAATGGAACTGGCTTGTGGCACAAGCTCATAAGAGTTTTTTGTTTTCTGTACTTTTTTTCTATAAGTAGGTACTTTTTTCCCCACGCCGGAACTGAGACGGTACCTATATATATCTAGGTATGCGTTTGGGGTGAGAGGATGTTTGTTTGTGCAAATCCATGTTGCCATTTTTCTCCAGAACTACTAGTCCGATATTGATGCAGTTTTCAGTTATGGGTTCGGGTTTTATTGCCATTATCTTAGATAGGTGATAATAACTTTTTAACCGTTGTGGGTTTTTTCAAAATTTTTTTATTTTGCTTTTAAGATTTCAGAGTTAGTCCTACAATTGTCCAAGAATAATTAAGTAGGTAGATAAGTACCTACCTTCTATAATCGTTAACCTAAATATTTGTTGTGAATAAAGCGCTTCTTCCTTAGTAACGTATGTAGATACCTACTAAATGGGGTTTCGCGCAACCCATAGTCATAGCGCGTGAATTGAAGGAACAAACAAATTATGTGACTGTCACGTCTAGGGGTCAGGTTAATTTATCCCCTCGAGTCTAGCCAGACTTCTTTTCGAACAAGTAGCAAGAAACCAGATTCAGGCGGCGTCGCTAAGTGCTTTTGTTATAACTTATAACCGTCTTTTAGAATACATTAAAATTTATGATACTGGAATAGTGCACCTGGCGAAAGTTAATAAACGCATTTTTTCATACATTTCACCTATCGTTAATGTAGGTAGGTCTTACGCACGTGCCTAAATCTCAATTTTACCAAATTGTTTTGCTAGAATCTCTAGAGTAGGTAGCTGTCATGTCTAGGGAGCAAGTTAATCTATCACTACTTCATCGAGCCTCATATACCTATATACTAGACTAAACATTACCAAACCCGGCAAATCTAGCAAACAATAGCCTAGCAAGCCAAACAGTCAAGTGTAACAATCCAGCAGTTTGAATAGTAGTTCGGTTCTGATATTGGTACAATGGAACGCGACGATATGAAATTTCATTAACGAGGGTCGGACTACACACTGTATACGACCAAATTGTCATAAAATTTAAATTAGAGCGCCACCATCGTATTTTCAGAACAAAAGTGCGACGATATTGTAGTCCTGATATTTGGCAAACTGCAGACACAAATTGGTTGGTTGATACAAGTACTTTGCCCACAAGACGGCAAACAGCGCGCGTGAACCCACGAATAATTCACACGCGAGGCCTACAAATAACCCCCCATTATAGGGTTGCTACTTCAGGAATTTTATTTTAACTTTTTGAAGCACAGAACACTTTTTGATATTTTCTATGGTGATTTAATAAAGAGTTAGTAAGGTTCAAACATATAAATTTGCGAAAAAACTTTTGTCAAATTTTCGGTACCAGAATGTTTGAAAAATGATGATACGTTCAGTTTCCGTTTATCTATCTACGCACGCTAGGAGTGCTGCTATTTTACGTGCATACATTAATATCTAGACACTTACACACATTACTTTTACACACATTTTCACAGCAAAAACCAAACCAAAAAACAAAAATAGCGAAACCTTTTTGCACAAATTGCCATGTTAGAACCTCTAGATAGAAGTACTTTAAATCTTAGATATTAGGTAGGTAGGCAGCTTCAGCACTAAAAAGAACTGCCACAAAGTAACGTATCAACCAATTATCAAAAATTATACTTCAATTTTCCAACAAAAAAATGCCTGCTGTTAGTCTAAGCTCAAACTGAAAGGGTCATTCACATGACAACACAATCACAATGATAGTTTATTTGCTCTCCAGTCCACATTTCCAAAACACGCCAGCCCTAATGGCACCCCCGCGCCCCTCGGCTCCCCCGCTCACCCCTGCGGCCGCAAACTGAGTTATTTATCGCCCCCCGGTCATAGGGACAGGAAATGCCCGCACGTATTTTTACTGCCGCCTGAAGATCGCGCGATCCCAACCCGACATTACCTACACACGTACCTACT
This sequence comes from Biston betularia, assembly GCA_905404145.2. Taxonomy (NCBI): domain Eukaryota; kingdom Metazoa; phylum Arthropoda; class Insecta; order Lepidoptera; family Geometridae; genus Biston; species Biston betularia. Next base: position 8,897,937 of record FR989877.1, read on the forward strand.
GCCGCCATCTATCGGGTGGCGGCGTCAACTTCCTCTCACTTCGCAAATTGCGGCAAGTTATGTGACTTCTTGTGTGAGTTTCAGCTCGGGTTCCAGATTAGGGATACGCTAGTTGAATTTGTAAAGCGTATTTCATGTCTTTATTGCGATTTGTCTGGTTATGTATAGATTGTTGGGTGGGGGGTGGTTCGCAACATAGGTATCAGTAGAGGAAATTTTGAGATACAAAATAAGTTTTATGATGAACGAAACGTTATCCTGATGGTAGGTAAGAGACAACGCCTGTCCATGACCATTGTAGCGGAACCCATAAATTTGAATAACAAAAAAATGTCTAGGACATCACACAATTCAATAGAATCTTGATTTATACTAACACTATGCAGATATGCCCTGCGTATTTTATAATGAAAACCAATAAAAAAAATGGTGCCTACCTTGATATTCCGGATTAGCCTATGTAGGTAGATCCTTACCTATTAATCTCCAGTAGGTAGGTAGGTATAGGTAAGCTATCTACGTTCTAAATTTCACCCAAACCCCAGTTACAGTATGAAGGAATTAGTGGTCGAAGATGTAAACACATCTAGCCTGGATTAGAACTGGTTATCAAGTACGGTTGCCGGAACATATCGTTAGGTGCTTAGCGATAGGTTTACAACTAGAGCATAGAAGCTAGCCAGCTAAATACTAGACTTTCCTTCACCGGCTGCTCAAGCTCATTGCTGGGGGTTGACACGACGCTCTCCGGGGTGTGAACCAACGCTATAAAACATAGGTAGGTACCTATACTTGTATGTATACAAACGAATTTATTTACAGCTTGTAAGTACATACCTACATTTTTTTACGTACCTACCTAAAACCTATAATTAGCAAAAGAGTATAAAATTTGTAAAATATAAAGTTTGCAAACTTAACTACATTCATTTGCAGAGTAAGTAGGTACGTAATTAAAGTGTTTTGTTGGTAATATTAACCACTAATTAGCGTTACGATAATAACCTATTCATGTAGGTATCTACCTATTTAACTCAGTAAACCCACGTCAAACATAATAAGTAGGTAGATACAAGAGGAAGGAAGGAAACCCCTTTAACTTTAGTCGCGGCTACATAGTACCTAGTACCTATTCTCGAAACAATTCGATAAACGACAAGGTGAGTCATTGTTTGGCAGCGAAGCGGTAATATCTCAGTGTTTGCGGTTTCTCTGTTATTTGCGGGAATTGCGGGTCAATTAGTGGCTAGACCCGCCGGAAACATGAGCCGCGCTCTCAACAACGGCAATAACTCTCAGGCGCGAACTAAGTATTTAGAATTCTTACACATGATAGGTAGACACTCTTTCTTGTGCATACCAAAAATAGAAAAAAAAAACTCTTTGTTTACAGAACAAAAGTACAAAAAATAAAAAACTCTTGTGAGCTCTTATAGTATATTTATTAACAGAAAGTTAACTCTACTTGCGTTTTTTTTTTACTTATATATAAAGCGCGATGGCGGTCAAGCGCGAGCCTATCCATTATTTAAAAAAAAAACATTAGCTGTGAAGCTATATCCTATATACGTGCCGTGAAATGATTGACCTAATTCTGTTTCTCTTTGCTACTAGTAACCCCATAATACGTGACTGCAAAACTCTAAACGAGACTTTAAAGGAGATCAACACGGCCCGTATTTATTCCATTTATACCCATTCGGGGTATATCGGATAAAAAATTAAAAACAAAATCCGTGCGACCCCTCTCGATGCGGCGCGAGCGAACCCCTGTTTTTGCGGGTAGGCTATTGTAGCGCAATACGTATATACCTATATTAACAGAAGGGTAACTCTACTTGCGATTATTTCTCTACAAAAATGTTTATCCCTACTTTAAAAAAGCAATGAAAGAAAGAAAGTAAATGATTTTATTTATTAACACCAGTATGTACTTACACATAAAACAATAAACAGAGATAAACAGTTACAAAATATGGGCTCACCTAAGCATAATACTGGTCATACTAAATGGTATGACCAGCGCTGGTCTTCCGGTGAGCCCTTGTCGGTCAAACAAAACATATATAACAAATTAGCAACAACAAAAACAAAAGTGAAAACGCAAACAAACAACTGTGTTAATAACTTCCCCTAAAATATCAACCTAGAAATGACAATACAAAAACAAACAGGCTCACGTTTGACCACCATCGCGCCTGTTACCAAAAGAGAAGATATGATAATGTGAGGAACGAAAGACTCTTCTGGTGGTAAGCGATAACGTCTGGCTATGACCCATGCAGCGATACCCAGCACCTTGAATAGGTATAACTAAAAAGAATCCAGGGCACCACTACCATCGCGCGCATTACTTTACTTTACTTTGTATATGAAATTCGATAGTAGGTACCTCACAATAGACCTGTAATTTATACCTACCTAACCTTCATGCATTGCATGACGTAAAAATTAAATTAGGCACGTCAAATTACAAATAAATACTTAATCGAATAAAATTAGTAGCATAATTTCTTAATACCCAATTACCCATCCCTATTAGCATAATATTATGATGACATTTATGTAATGTTAACGGTGTGTTCCGGCAGCCTCACTTGAGAGCTAGGTTTATTCTAAGCTAGGTGTGGTTTACCATCTTCGTCCACACTGTCACTTAACGTCAGGTGAGCTATAGTCATACATCTAGTAAAATGTAATGGATAGGTAGTAGGACTCAGCGCTTAGTAGTACAATAAATGGAATCTACTTTTTTTAAATACATTTGATAGGTAACTATAAAAAATGTGTAATAAGTAGGTAATATTAGGCAATCAATAGAAAAAAAAATGATAAAGTCATATTTATTTGCCCAACTGCACCAGTTATGCTATGGCCGGGATGGGAGCGGGAGCCTCCTCAATTTTTTGCGGGTAGGTAACGCGCTCGGTGACACCTCGCGGGTCAAGTGTGGGGTCGCGGGGCGCGGGCCGCGGGCCGCTGATTCCGAGCGCGTGGCCGCACACCCGCCCGCTCCGAGCCGTTTTCCCGCCGGATTTGCGTTCATACAGTAAAATAAAAAGGGCGATTTGGCGCCCTCCATCGAAGGCCCGATTAGCGGCGCCCGGGGAAATTAAAAGTATTTTATTCCACCATTTATTCTCTTTTTGTTTGCGTTGAGTAATGGCTGCAATGTGACCGCCGTAGCTGCATTCTGCTCTCCGCGCCATGAATGACTGATGAGATGTTGTGTGTGTTCTCTGCAAGTTGAGCATTGGTTATCCTGCTTATTTACGCTGATTTTTATAAAGCCCATACAGTTGACGTATTATGCATATTATCATAATTTGCCTTTTAGCTTTGATAGGTACTTACCTAAGTTGTATTTTATAAAAGCTCTCGTAAAACTGTCTTTCAGTTTTAAGTATTTGTCCGTAATTGATGTCGTAAAAGACATGTTTTTGTATGCTTATAAATAGGTACTGTAAACGTTTGTTTAAAAGCCTTACGAAACACTAGATCAGAATATACCTACTACCTACTACGTTAGTATCACCCGTGCGAAGTCGGGGCGATAGTCACAAATAAGTTAAAGTGAAGTAGTAACTGTATTAAAATAATATTTCTCTCACAGCTGACGAAAAATGGTGAATCTAATATCGCCGTCAATAAATCAAATATTGGCCGTAATAAACCGAGGGCCGTCCCTTTGTCCGCGTAATATTGTCCCCCACACATAACTCTACGCGATTCATAAATCTACAAAAAAGATTTGACACAAAAATCCGATTCGAAAAACTATCTTCACCTTTTAGCTATAACATCGACCTGTCTACACCCAATCTTTTCTTCTGTTCATACCTAGGGGTATACCTATACATTTTATACATAGGTATAGAACATCCAACAACAAACAAACAACAACATCTAATTTTCATAATATAGGTAACATTGAATACTTTTGTGCCCTTCGCATGCTCGAAAGTAGGTAAGTAAGTGGTGTGTAAACATTATCTACAGTGATCCGGTTTTTTTTATGGATAAGTAATGAGACGAACGAAACGCTCTACTGATGGTGATGGTGGTGAAATGCTACCTAACAGCAAATTTAAACGTAAATAAAATTCTTGGTAATTGTATAAATGTTACTACACAATTCTAGAATACATTAATGATAAAAACATGTAATAATATATAACTTACATTATTGTACACCTCTAAAAGAGCTAATTTGTATGGAACTGTATTAATTATTACATAAGATCTTTACTACATACATTTGACAATAAAATCTTGAATCTTGGTAAGAGATAACGCATGTCCATGAGCATCGCAGCAATACACAGAAGTTTGAGTAGCAAAACAAAGTCAACAGTCAAAGTTAACATTACCTACTTACTCTAAAAGAAAAAAGGGTAAACCCATATCTAATTCGTAGAACTCTCAGACATGCTGGTTTTTTTGCCATATTTTCATTCACGGTTTGAAACTAAGTATTGGTTAACTTAAAAAGAGATTTGAACCCAGCACCTCCAATTTGGTGAACAGACGGTATACAAACTAGACTGTCGTATACCTATAGTTGTCTCAAATATCTAGGTATGCATAATAAACATTTGAACCTATAATTGAGTTTGATCACACCAACAATAAACTTAGTAAAAAATACCCAGGCGTTCTTAGAAACAAATCGACTTCTTAAAAGCTTTACGATTATGTTTTTGATTCAATGAAAAGGGATCTTTTGTCGATCGTAGGGCGGAAATATTACGTTTGCTCCCCTTCGTATAGGGTCCCTTTTGACGGATCTCGACGCATGCTTGTTAAAAGGCCAAGTTATTTCAAAGACGCGCGTCGGTTGCTTTAATTATCCATTTATAAGCAAAATCTGATAAGGAGCCTGCAAAACGAGATGGGACACGAAATTCGTACCTGTAGCCTTCATTAAACACATCCCCTTACCTACCTAAGTATATCTATTATTATTAACCATTTATTATTAATTAATTTATCTATTCATAGATCTATGTACCTATGTGAAAAAATACGTATCTCTTTGTAGCGATGATAGCTCAGTGGTTAGCGCGTTCCAATACCGCTTCCCTACGAATAAGGCGTGGGTTCAAATCTCGAGTTGTCGGTGAAGGAAAACATTGTGAGGAAAACATAGCATGATGGGATGGGTATATAGAAACAACTTCGTGTTAAAAATCTGCCAAGCACCTAACGGTGTGTTCTGACAGACTTTGAGACTTTCTATGGTTAGTCCAACAGCCTAGTAATTTCTCTAGCTGCAGTAGGTATCCCATCTACCCATCAAACCAAAATTCTCAAATTAATAAGCGCCAAAGCAACGATGTCGGTTGAAACAATTAACCTGTATGAGAGTAATTTTCAGTAAGTAGGTAGGTACTATTTTTTACTATTTTTGGTGTGCACAATAAAGAGTTTAAATCTATCTATCTAAGTATAAGTAAATCTACAATATGCAACAAAATGATATAGGTACCTACTATCAAGTAGATAGACCAAGAAATAAGTGCCTTCCAAATTGGTAGGAATATAGAATAGGTACAAGATATTGCCCACGCTGTTGGAGTGCAGTGCAGCGGGTGCACGCAAAGCTTCTCTCTACCAAAGTTATGAAAATGTCGTGCTTCAGCACAACAGTTGACTCTGAGCATACACACACGTTTATACAGTGAACCTACAACAATAAAGGCAGGAGGGGGCGTGCGTGGAGTGAGGGGGTGAAGCTGTGACGATGCAGTTTGCACCGCGGCCTCCTCCAACCTTCACCAACTTGCGCCCATGTTCTTGGGAATCGTTTTAAATTCAAGAACCGCAGAACGCTCTGCGATCGATAATACACCCTGTTCCACAGCCCTAAGACTGAACATTATGGTATACACATTTTACAAGTCGTTTCGAGAATGGTGTACGGTGTCGCCGCAATGTGAGATTTAAAACTCTAAGCGCACGGGAGAAAGTTGAGAATCCTATAAATAATGCAAAAATGGTAGCAGTCCTTGGTGTGAGTGCGGAGGTGAGAAATACATTAGCGGTGCCGTTTTCTATTGGTCGTTGCTCCTGTGTTGATATTAAGCAGTCCACGTGGACTGCTTCGCGGTTGCTTGTCTCGTTTTTTTCAGTGCATAACTCGCTCTCCGTCTCGTTCTAATCTACAACGAAACGTGGAATGTCATGTCCGGAGTTGTTCAGAAAGTCGTGAGCGTGCATCGTGCTTCCAACTTCAATCGCGTACGATAACGGCGCAAGCTCCAAAAAGTTGCTCATAAAAATATATTCTTGGTAGGTAACAAACAGTTCAATATACGATAGCGATAGAGTGAGTAAAATGTTTTTGTCGATAAAGAATATCGATAAGCATTTTTAAGTCAATTAAGGTTGTAAGCTAAAAGCGGTTGTTGCTACATTTAAATTATCGGCCGGCCGGCATTCAAATAACGCCATTTTTTTCGTGTCGGCACGAATTTATTTTAATAGCAAGATACAATAATAATAACGCGGCGTGGCATGCCATAGGTGATATGGTATTGTAAACTACATAGATAGGTAGATATAGGTGCAATACACCATTTGCATCGGCCTGGGATTTTACCGCATATCCTACAGGAAGCGACATTGTTCCAAATTAAATTTATAAGTCACTCTATGGTAGGTAGGTACCTACTCATTTTCGCATTTATCTATTTAAACCAAATCCGTATCGATACTCGTGTTTAATTACTTAGTCGATCTGCTACTGTTTAAAACTTAGGTATCTATAGGTAGGTATTTTATTTTATTTCAGATAATTTAGGTAGGCACTCATTATAATTTTTTAGGTAGGTACTTAAAATTACCTGATTCTATCAAGTCCCCAAACATACCAGGCGTTAGCAGGTAGGTGATCTTTAAACTTGTATAGGCTGACTGGCCAGCCCTAATGTCAGTTTTAATGTTGCCTCCGACATAGGTAAGTAGGTACATAAGTCGTAAGCAAGTTTGAAATAAGTGAACAAACTCAAAAATGTTGGTTCCTATCCGCAAAAAGTATCTACCAGTCTAAAAACTTTCTCCACATTTGACGTTACGACATCTGGCGTAAAATATAGAATGCTACTATAGACAGACGTTTGATTACTTTAGTAATGTGGTTTAGTTGATTCACGAAGTGTAATAAAAGTTGGATCGAAAAGTCTGTAGATGGCACTGTCTAACGTTACTTTTCAAAAGCTTTAGTTGGTAAATAATAGATGGCGGTTTGCTTGGTTTGCTCTGTGGCTACGCCACTGAGCTTTAAATTAAACTGCTCAAGGCGTAGCTAATAAGGGGCTAGGCGGTGCCGTGCACCGGGGACCTCAAGCTCATGGGACTTCTTGGATCCTGACCACCAAGCAAAGCAGTTCAAACTTGTTGGGAATACCGCGAAATTCTTTGTTTTTTTTTTCATCGGCAAATGTACCTATACGAAGTTCTTAATACCCAATCTTCATAATATTATTAGGTACGTTGGGTTTTGAAATTCTAGACACTATGAACAAAACAATACTATTAGGTAACTATTAAAAAAAAATTAAAAACATGTTTTGAAAAAAAAAATACGGAGATATCGTGCATTGGCGTTGGTCGATTCATGTACCACTAAACTTCTTCGGTCTAATTCGCCAATGGAAACGCAGCATAAATAATAGAAAATTTATGAGAAAACTTGACTAGCAAATATATTAAGTGCGACGCCAAAATAAAGAAAAAGTAAGAATGAAGTTATGTCAAATGCGTCAATGTCAATGTCATTTTAAAATCGTTTACGATTGAGGGATGCGCGTCATGCGCGTACTTTGCTTTGATTATCTGGACATCAATTAATCGCATGCTCTAGAATCGAATCATAGGCCCATTGCTATTGGAGTTGATTTAGGTAAGCAACGCCAGTAGCGTTGCAGATATGTTCAACTTGCTACAATATGTTCCGTACATCACTTTAGAAAACTGCACTAACAAAGTAACAAATAAAAATAATATTTTTGATAACAATAAAAAAAATAATCGATACCAGGTTACGATTATTTAATTTAGAAGTAACAGCAATGATTGATGAAGATTTCAGGTTGAACGTGAAACAATAAGCAGCTAAATTTTAAAGTCATAATATTGCATTATTTGTGAAACTCGAATCGTTTGATTGTATGCGCGACTTATGTCGATGTCGCCAACTTTCCTTCCTTCACCTCATTCATTGCCTCATTTCATTCTCTTTTCTCATACCTATTTACGTTGCGTTCCGACCAAACAAAACAATAACTATTTGTTTTTCTTGCTTTTAATTCAAAATGATATTTTGACAATAGAAAAGTAAATGCAGATATTGCTGCTATCATTTTCCTTTATTTCTAACTTATCAGTAAGAAAGTTCATCTAAGGATAGTCAGGATTCAGGATTTTTGTACCTGTTGAACTATTGTAATACTTACCCACTAGATAAACTTGTTATGTGCAGCTCTTAGCTGGTAGCTCTGACTTTATATAATTTCCTAAATAACAGCGGCGAAAATATTTTTCACTTTGAAGTTTGTAAAAAAAATCTTTACACCCCCCTTGAACCCTTGAAAGTATTATATCATGACACCAAAAGTGATATTGCTGTTTAGTGGCAAAAGAAAGTCTGGGAAAGATTTCCTCACAGATAATTTAAATAAACTGTGAGTTACAAGATAGAAAAGAAGTTCGAGCACAATTTTCTTTTAAAGTGTTTGTCTCCCCTAATTTTGAACTAAAATCCATTTCAGACTTGGAGATCGCTGTGAAGTGATAAAAATATCGGAACCTATAAAAAGTCACTGGGCCAAAGAAAAGAATCTCAATTTAAATGAGCTCCTTAGTGATAGTGAATACAAAGAACAGCATCGACTAGATATGATCAGATGGAGTGAAGAGATGCGATCAGAGGATTATGGCTACTTTTGCAAGATTGCATGTCAAAATGGTAAGTAAGCTTACTACTATCAAAAGCATTAATCACTTTTATGTGCAAGTAATGGAAAAAAGAGAACATACTATATAGCCATTTTCTTCATCTTATTATCAGTGGCGTATATATACTAAAGTCATTGACATAGCTCAGCGTATTAGCAAGCTGAAGTGGCTATGGGCTGGACATATCTGTCGCAGAACAGATAACTGCTGCTGGGGTAGACGTGTTCTAGAGTGGAGACCGCATATTGGCAAGCATAGTGTAGGACACCCTGAGACTCTAAGGAGTGACGATATACATAGGACAGCTGGCGGTGGAAGGAAGTGAAAAGCCGAAGATCGGGCTGAGTGGCGTGTCTTGGGAGAGGCCTATGTCCAGCAGTGGATTAATATAGGCTGATGATTATGATGATGATATATACTTGCCAGTCAAGTACTCCAAGTTGGCTCGAGTAGATGCAAGAGTAGAGGAAATTGCACAATACATCCCTAGTGAGACATCATTGCAGAACTTATTGCCTCCATTCAAAAAAAAATTAACTAGATTTTTATATTTATTTCAGCCAATGATGCAGCTATATGGATTGTAAGTGATATAAGGCGAAGAACAGATATCAAATGGTTTAAAGAAACCTACAAGCATATAGTGCGAACCATTAGAATACATGCAGATGATGACACAAGAAAATCTCGGGGGTTTTTATTTAAAGACGGCATTGATAATGCTCAGTCAGAATGTGACCTGGACGATTACTCAGGTTGGGATTTGACTATAAACAATGGTGATGGCAGAAACTCTCTGGAAGAACAACTAGGAAGCATTTTACGGATGCTATCACAACTGTAAGGACAAAGTGATTATTATTAATCCTGTGAATGGTGAAAGGTGTAGTGGTCAGGCAGAGTGGACATTGATCTAGCTAGAGCTAAGTTTTCATATTATCTTTTGTATTAGTCAGATAGCGCCTCACATGTAAAGACAGTGGTTGTTGTGCGGGTGTGGGAGTGGGTAATAGTGGTGATAGTGTAAATAAATATAAGACAATCTCTCTTCTTAATCGGACACTCTTGGCAGAGTGGTCGTGGCTGCAGATGGACAGGGTTGCGTCCCGTCATCACCGCTAGTTGCTAGGGCTGCTGCACGTCGCGCGATGTCTGTCCAGTTGTGGCGATCTTCCACATTGCGAGCACACTGTACTGCAGTGGATTTCGTAATCGTCTTGATAAGGTCATAAGACAATAAATTACATCAAATGTGAATTCTTCACTAAGTTTGTTATATATTTTTAATATATTAGATACCAGTTCTATCTTTTTTATCTAGCGATTTTTCAATTCTGTATCCAAAATATGAGTCACATATGATATTACCTACCTACTTATTTATTTTTCAATTAAAACTTTGTATGAAATCAGTAGCCTGTTAGAAATTTCATTGCAATTAATGTTATTTATCTATAATTCTTAACATTTTAATGTGAAATTAAGTTACTATTCAATTATTATGTTAATTTACAATATACATATTTAAACATTAAATATTTTTAATTTGACAAAAACTTATAACAAAACATTACAAACTTATACATTTGAATAAAATAAATGATTTGAAAAACTGAAAAAACAAAAATTGATTTGAATTGATTTGGTAATTTTTTTTAATGATATGAATAAAAACGCAATAAACTAAGAACTAAATAGCTAAATGTTTATAACACTGTGATTGCTCAAGTTTGCTTTGTCTTTTTTCTTCCTTTAATCCTTTCCATCCTAAAGTTGCCTGGGAGAGCGTATTTAGCAATAAGGTCGCCAGTTGTTACACATAACGATTGAGTTTTTTTGTTCGTCCGATGTTATTTTTGATGTGGATAATAAAGAGACCTGAAACAATCATGAAATGCTTGTATTTTTGTTTCATTCTTAAACAAAATAAAATTCAGTTTCATTTCTTTGGCTTAGTAGGTATATATAATAAGAACTTTTTTAAAACTAGTATGTAATATACGTATAGCTGAAAGGAACGACGTTATGGTTACCTTGTAAGACAACACGTACAGACTTCAGTCATCAAAATCTACAAGCTATTTGGCGCTGTTCTTAGTTCAAGTGTATAGGTACAGATGGCGTTGATTGTTTCGTGATGTCTTTGGTCTTTAGTTCATTTACCAAAGTAAAGAACATAAAACACGACTGTGCTAAAAAAATTGCGTGTATCGCTCAGGATTGTGTAAGGATTCTAACTCATACCTCCAACCATTCAAACCTGGAATAAAAAAAAACTCATGCTTGACAGGTTAGGTGTTTGACCACAGCTCACCTGATGTTAAGTGACGGTGTGGTCGAAGATGGTAAAGCACACCTAGCCTGGAATGGAACTGGCTCTCAAGTGAGGCTGCATGCCTACATGAACCCTGAAAACATTACACTCCTTTTTTCGGTAGGTAATCGTGTAAAAAACCACAATCCATCTTCATTTTCTGTTCTCCTTAATTCTCCATCGTTAGATAAAATCCTTTCATCAATGTCCGACGTCCGTTCGTCCTAAGTTTATTTTATCTAAACATGCCTACTTTAAAGAGTAGTTACGTAATTACATTAATCGCTTGTACAATTTTATTTCAAGTGTACATACGATAGATGTTCTCGTTGATTTGGATGTTCAAAAAAAAGCTTGCAACCTTTCCGTCAAACTGTATCTACCTATAATAGTTCTGATCTTAGGCTGAATCAAATTTAAATAAATTCGTGTCTAGTAGGGCAATACCTATTTGAGGCACAGATGGCGCCACTGGTATCGACCCGCCTTGCCCACCCAAATGTGTAAAAGCGCAATATACCTACCTATGTAGGTAATTGTACCTAATTGTCCAAAGACACAAGACTTATTTAATGTGTTTTGTGGGGTTGATTCCCACCCAGGACAAACTTTGTGGTACAAACAAATATTTGTTCTGTGTCTGGGTGTACCTACTGTAGGTATGTATTTATAAAAAAAATATTTAAAAATATTTCTATCAGTTATCTGACTTCCATAGTACAAGTTTTGCTTAGTTTGAGGTCAGATGGCGTTGTGTGTAATGTCCTGCGATATTTATGTGACTACAAATAACTGCATGAAAATGTTTACGAGCATTTTGGCATGTCCAGTTGTATAAGATTATGTAAGATTCAATGAACTGGCTATTCAGAACGCAGTAGGCAAAAGTAGGTAGGTATGTCTAACCTAAATAAAGAGTTTCCGTAAGTCTCGCACATTAAATTATGGGGTCAAACTGAAGCGATACCAATCTTTCAACATTTACGCTGACTTTGCCAAATTCCTTCCATTATTCAACTTTACCTACCCACTCTCACAGTGTAGCCAGAATTTGGGATGATCTCGCTACATTGGGAAATAGGTACTTATGTTCTTATTGGGTGTCTTCAAATCCAGAGTAAACGGTTGTTTCTTGTAGATAAGCTTGCTCCATCCTAGACCACTTTGTTGCTTAACATCAGACAGGATGTGGTTAAAGCAGACGCCTCGCGGTTTCACCCGCTTAGTTCCCGTTCCCGTGGGAATACAAGGATAAAAAGTAGCCTATGTCATCCGGGGGTAGAGTGCCGTCCCAACGGTGAAAGAATTTTTGAAATCGGTTCAGTAGAAAGTTTTTGAATTTACTCGTTACAAACATACAAAAATCCAAAAATCCAGTTAATCTATCTTTTTAATAATATTAGTGTAGTAAACCATTATCATTATTTGTCACAATCATATGATTGCTTACGGGATATTTATCGTGGATTTATTTAGAAATGAGCGTCACAGAAACATGCATCATAACGATATAAAGATTAACGTGTAGATAGATTTTGTTAAGGTATAGACATATTTAGTACATATACTTTTAATCTAAACTCCTTTATAATTATGTAACTTTGCATAAATATAAACTGTCAAAGTCGGCAGTCGGCAAAATGGTAAGTAGAGCTAAATATTAATATCAATGCTCGCCATAAATATCGTTACATAAACCCTCCGATGTAACGTTAGGCTCTGTAATTAATCATGGCATACAGAATCGGTTTACTCCGGTGAATACCAACCGACGGCCGCGCGGGCTTGTCAAATGTCCCGGATTTAGGGCACGTCTATCCCGCACCTACCTAATTAGGTACAAGAGTCACTGGAAGTACCGACACCGACACTTGGATCGCGAAAACTTCAGATCCCGCGGTGACACGGCAACTTGAAAATTACTTTGAGCTTTTCCATGCCTAACCTACATTTCACACGTTAACGATCCTTTGTTAAAACGTTTTTATTCTAGGACAACATACTGGCGCAGAATTGTAGTTACATCGGCACGACCGCCATGAAAACCCCCATTATGAGGTCACGTATGGACGGCCTTCAGCTGCCGCGTTTTCCCCGAAGTTTAAATACTGACAGCAAGTCACTTTGCTGACCCCTGTTCCTGCGACAGATTTAGGTTGACCAATTTACTCTCTCAGCGGACTCTTAATTATTCCTAGTCAAGCGTTAAATAATTTTTTTTTTCCTAGCTAAAACTTTTTAACGAAACAGGTATGTTCGTAACAGTGACGTTACAGTTGTCAGTTACCATGCGATTAAGTTATGAATGTTCGCATTTAACTAAATAGTTTGTTGAGTGCGGAAGGGGTTCAGTCGGGTGAAGGTGGCGCATGCCGAGCGGAGTTGACAAACTCGACTCGGCGGTATAAGCGTCCCGAAGTGTGCGGTGTCTCCGTCGTAATGTGGTATGCGGGCTCGGGCGGCGCTGCGGCGGGCGGCAGTGGTATCGATGGGTGCGCGCGCCGGTCCCGCGCCCCTCGCCTTCGATTTTCCCGTCCGGGCGACGGTGGCGGCGCGTTGCATAACTTGTGGCGGCACTCCGCGCGCGACCCTGCAACGAGCGCCCGCCGCGAGCGCGCCACACGCGCACACCCGCGCCACGTCGCGCCCTTTACGTAACGCGCGATCACCGCGCGTGAGCTGACCGCGCCGCTCGCGGCCTGCCCAGTGACGAAGGTTCGGTGTGTCGGCTCTGGACGCTCGCGGCTCCGGTGCTAGGAGACGGCGCCCCGGACGGACCGGTGCCGGTAGGTGTCGCCGCAGTGCGCGCGCGAGCCCTTTGTCCGCGGCGCGTGGTGGCGGTGGCGGTGGCGGTCGCGTGCTGAATAATTGACGCGGAGGCTGGCCGCCGGCCGCTATCGACCTCCTCGCGTGACTCGCGGGGCCAGCGCCGCAAGGACGCCGCGCTGGCTGCGCCGCTCGCGCCCGACCGCCGTCGCCGCCACCGCACGCGCCCGCTGGTGATGCTTCCACTGCTATCCTGTGCTCTTTACCATACACCCTATTTATCCACATACGCCTACTGAGTGACGCTTAAAGCAACGACGGAATATAGGTCGCATCTCCATCTCCGGTATACTTCCTCGACACGATGTTTAATCGCACCAGCGCACATTGTTGTTCTATGCAATTGATGACGAAAAAATAATTGATCAGACTGCTGGTACGCAGGATTTCATACATTTATAATCATATGGGTATTCAGTGCAGTCATTACATATAGGTATAGGTATACTTAGGATAATGTTACATTTCAGTTCGAAGACAGTATGTTAGAATATAAAGTTACATTCATATTCGTACAATTACAATCATTATATTCATCAATCGTTACATAAAAGGTTTCTTTCGTTTCCAATGTTGACATGTCGATGTTAATGACATGTGAAGTGGATGTCAAAACTTGCTATCAAAATATTGATTTCCTATAAAGCTTTTAGCGTATTTGACGAATGTTAGAGCTATTTATATTTAAAGCATTGTCTACGGCATGCCATTGCTACGAACCTTGCCGCTACGTAGTAGCTACGTATTCGTAGACGTCTACGTTTGCTTTCTACGAAACATGCTACATATACTCAAAACGGAGTTCAACACAAGGCTAATGTAAAGAAACGTCTATACATTTTACAACATTCTTAGAGTAATAAAGGGTTTTATGGCCAGAGCTAGACTCGTTTAACCATTTGTAGATGAAAAAACATTATTACGTAATGTTGACTGTTGGCTTAAAATGTTTCTGTGAAGTTGGCTCTGAGTTTTATAGGTCTAAAGAATTATGTAACTATTCTTCCTGGAAAGAAGCGGTTTTATATTTAAAGCTGCTCTCTATTTGGAAGGGGCTAAATATAATGTTTTGTACGAAAAGTGGCTTTAAGCATAATCCAATGGAGTAGATAAATTTGATAAATAATATGGGCTCATCGATGGATCAAGAGCCCAATTATGGTATATACATATTATATGTATATCATTGTAAAGGCAAAAGCTTGTGAGTGTGTTTGTATGATAGTTCGCCACGCTCAAACGGCTGGACCAATTTTCATGAAATTTGGTATGGAGGTAGCTAACATTAATAGATGATTTATACCCTGGATTAATACATAGGCTACTTTTTATCCCGAAAAATTTAGCAGCTAATACCGCGGGGTGCAGCTAGTGTAGTAGTCTAAAAGTAAAAATTGTACAAAAATCCTTTCTATTAGTTGCATGTGTTGACAATATTGGACATTCTGTACGAAATTGGTATAATTGGTATAGTAGCTGTAGGTTAGGTTAGCACATTCACACTCCAAAGAGCGTGGGTTCTAATCCTAACAGTGAGCTCGAGTACTCGGTTGGCTAGCTACTTTCAAGTTAAAATCTTCAACTAAGCCCCTAACGGTGTGTACCGGCAGCCTTACTTGAGAGCCAATTTTCATTTCAAGCTAGACGTGCTTACACACTTATACCTCACCGTCCGTAAACATCAGCTTAGCTGTGGTCAAAACATTTAGCCTGTCAAATATAAAGAATAGACATGAGGAGTGCTGACAGAAGTTAAAAATTAAAACCAACATGGTAAAGTCGTCGCATTACGCGGTGATGCAAACTCATAAGTTTTGCCCCTACCAAACATCGCTCAACAAGGCTAAAGAAGTATTTACTTCATAAAGAAGAAAATTTAATTTGAGTATGGCATTACCAGAACTTTTAAGAAGAATTTTTAAGTCACATACATAGCTCAGCGTATTAGCAAGCTGAAGTGGCAATGGGCTGGACATATTTGTCGCAGAACCAATAACCGCTGGGGTAGACGTGTTCTAGAGTGGAGAACACGAATTGGCAAACGTAGTGTAGGACGCCCTGAGACTCGATGTATTAACGACATATGTAGGACAGCTGGCGGTGGATGGAAGCGAAAAGCCGAACATCGGGCTGAGTGGCATGTCTTGGGACAGACCTATGTCCAGCAGTGGACTACAAAAGCCTGATAATGACGATTACCAGAATTTTTAAATGCTTGGGGTATACTTAGCTAATAGGAGGTCTTGGTAGTCATCATTATGAACAACTTTTACTATGGACATAATTATGAAATCGAGAAAAAAGTATCAGTTGTAGTAAAAATCATTGTTCTAATATATGGAGCAATTGATTTTTTACTCGAGTTACGGCAAAATAGGAGAAATTCACTATAACATAATTATAATAACGCCAATGTAAACCCTATTTTTCGTGAATAAATCTCATTTCATTTCTCTATTTCAGAGTTGTGTCTATGGTAAAAGTGATTCATATCAGCTTAGTATTTCCTTAAACGTAAACGTAATGAGACGAACGAGACGCTCTCCTCATGGTAAGAAATAACGTATATCAATGGTCATGGCCATTTCAGTGGTAGGTACACATAATGTTGATGGCATAATAAAGTTCAGAGTATTGCTAACTCTGCGTTCATTATTTTGAGACATTTGATAGTTAGTCTCAGCAGCCTTGAAAATTCACTAGTTACAGTGCCGTTCAAACCGTAACACAGTAATGTTTACACACTACTGCTAGGCGGCAGAATATCTGGTAAAGCGGTGGTACCTAGACCTCCTGAGTACCAACAAATTTAAACGTAAACTAAATTCTTGGTTACTGTATAAATGTTACTACACAATTCCAGACTATATTAATGATAAAAATATAATCTAACATTATTGTTTACCTCTTAAAGAGGTAGTTTGTATGGAACTATATTTTTTATTGTAAGTATAAGATCTTTGCTACCTACATTCGACAATAAAATATTGAATCTTGAATCTTGAACCTTAAGCCAATAACTCTGTACAAAAATAAAATCAGAAAAAGTATTTAGTATTTAAAACGTCTTTTAGCATGCCTATAATGGATACGCTGATTAATGTCACTAATTAACATGTCCATTAGCATATGCTCCTACCTAGGCAGCCAAGCAAATAACGCTTTTAACCTATTTGATGGACTGAAAGGCTTATAAATAGGTACTATAAGTATCAATAAACCTTTGCAATTGGCTTTAAAAACCTCAGCTTGGTTTTAGTTACCCGCCGTACAAAATAACTTGATGAACGCCGAAGCTCGATTAAAGGGACAAAATGCTGTAACGATATCATTCGTATAGTTTAAAACTAATATTGGCATTATTGTTAAAATGTTACTGTTTTTTACGTATATTTAGTTTCGTAGATTTATATAAGTATAACAAGCAACCCGCCCCGTCTTCGCACGGGTGGAATTTATATTGGCAACTTGATTATTTATAGAATATTGAAAATCTCTACTCATAGAAAAGTTAAAAAAGTATGATATAAGCAAACATTCCGTTTAAAATATCAAAACGATAGTGAAAATTGTCTCAAAATAAAAATGCCTGTTGCGAGGATTAGAAAATACCTACTAGTTATTTAGAGATTTGTTAATATCATATATTGCAATCGTCTTTAAGTTTTGGCAAGAAAGACCTTTATCTAAAAGAGATAGAGATAAAAAGATTATCAATTTATCGTATCAGAATCTTAATATTGTCTTATAAGACCATCTTTTAAGAATATTCATGTCCGTCATGCATTCATGAATTTTGTCGGTCTCAAGGAAACAAAAAATACATTATTTTGTTTTTAAAAATTTGGGAACCTCGTGGTCTAGGTGCATTAGTATGCAGGCCCTCTCTGGTGTGATGATCTTTTTTCATCAGCAATTTCTATTTGCTACTGCTTCCTAATTACAATGCGCCGTGTTTTTACTTAATTACACGAGTACCTACCTAAAAAAAGGAGTGTAATGTTTTCAGAGTTTATGTATGTACGTAAGTTTCTTTATTCCACCACAATATTTAAATGTCTAAATAGAGTAGTATGTATTAGTAGAATCCTTACATCATCCCGTGTGTCACGGGCTATACAAAAAAAAAAAAATTCGTTTACAGTCGTGTTTTTTATATTACTTAATTAAGCTTGTTTATATTAATTGTTAGCTACACTTCTAAGTAAAAAAGTTGAAAGTCTTGAATGTCTTAAAAATATCTAATTCTAGTTGTTTAATCGAGTTGAAATTCTGTCGGCATTTCTAATTCTGATCAAAGTACTATAATTTGGTACCGATTTGATCAGATAATGGAACCAGGAGGTGGATATTGACACTCATCAATGGCTAATGTTGATTTTAAAATATCCGTTGTATTGTACTGAATAAATCGTCAAACAGCTGAGTTCGAGAATAAAGGGACAAAATGTAAATCACCGCTGTTAGAATTATTTTCTTCCAATCATGCTTCTAATTAATCGTTTCTTGGTTACCCGGTTCCGATAAATTGTAGTTTGAAAGTAATTATTACCACACCTTGTGCGTTTTATGAGTAAGCATTGAACACTTTCAAAAATTTCTGTTCCAAAGATTATTTGCAGTATGTCTTCTATCTTGTCTCCTAAGAAATTCTAGAGACAAAAACTTTCATGTTTCAAATTGTGACAATACTTTTGTTACAATACTCATTGTTGTTTTCTCAATCTTTTAGAGCAGCGGTTGGCAACACGCGGCCCGTGATAGCTTTATAAATTAGTCACAAATACCAAAAATATTATAGATTTTATATAGAAAGTGTTATAGTTAAATTGCCTATATTTAAACAATTTTTTAATAGCATTTTTTTTTTCTATCTATTCTATGGGGTATTACTAATTATACGTACATTAAGCTTCTAGGGTTAATATCACGAGTGAAGCCCGCCTTACTTTATTTTGCCACTTTGTGGCTCCTGCCTGCCAAAAGGTTGTCTACCGCTGCATTAGAGCGATACATTTCTATCTGTCGTAATTTGAGGTCAGTTATATTAGTCCAAATACTTTATTTCTAAAGTCTGTGCGAGAGCCACAGAGAGAGGTCAGTATCTTATATTCTTATTGCTCTACCGTGGCTTGGCGCCAACCTTGCTTTGCGTCTCTAAAGAAGGGCGACGCGGCGCCACGTCGTCTACTCAAGACGCGTCTCAATCGAAGGCTGCCCTACATTCTTACACAGGGTTGTAAGTTTCGGGCGTAGTAAGCTGAAAGGGGATTACTGTACTTGTCTATAAGAACAACTTTTACGATGGACACAATTCTAAAGTAGTGTAAACCATATCAGCAATCATATCTATATCTGCTTATTTTTGTTATACAACAACTGATTACTTGAGAACGAATTTACTGATTTCATTTATCTTTTTTTTTAAGTTTTCTTATGCTTTACGTAGAAGGTTCTTATGGAAATAAAGTTAAGAGAATTCTGCTGAAATTGGGAAAAATTTCTTTTTATTTTATAAATTCCACATGAAAATCTGCCATTATGTGCTTGGCACCTAACAGTGTATTCAGGTAGCCGTACTTGAGAGCCAGTTCCAGTCCAGGTTAGGTGTGCTTTACAATCTTCGACCTTACCGTCACTTAACATTAGATGAGCTGTGGTCAAACATAAAAAAATGACATTAGACTGACTTTTTCAAAGATTTTATCATTATTTTTAATAACATTTGTAATATCAATCGTGTTGTTTGTTTTGTATACGGGTCATATTTCCCGTTTTTTTAACATTATACTCGTACTACCTTTACAGGAAGTCCGATATGTAAAACATTAAAGTCTAGCCTAGATTTAAACCAATTACTTTAGGTATCTACTTGTATTCCCGGAAGAACGATAATACGTCCCATATGCTAAAGTTCGTGTCTGTGAATTTCCAATACCTTAATGTCTCATATACTCTATTATTACAGTTATACTGAAAGCAGGATGACAGGCAGCCGTATTAGCTTTTTCGAACATTATCTGAAGACTGAGAGGTTTCATTCGAATAAAGTTCGGAATTAAAGATGTTTAAAACTTACGTATCTACTACTCGTGTTGGAAATAACGGCATAACAACAAAATAAAAAGTATGTACTTGTAACTTGTTCTATCAAAAGCTAGCGTCGCCTCGCGGTTTCCCCGCGTAGTCTCCGTTCCCGTGGGAATACAGGGATACAAAGTAGTTTATGTCACCTGGGGATGGTGTAGCTTCCCAACGGTGAAAGAATTTTTGAAATCGGTCCAGTAGTTTCGGAGCCTATTCACAAACTAACAAACAATCAAATCTTTCTTCTTTATAATAGTTTAGATATATAGACAAAACCTCGCAGACAATAGTTATCAATTTGAATTTTGAATAACAATTGTTCGAGTGAATTGAACGCGGTATATTTTAATTCGGGATAAGAGCATGGAATGTTGATAGCTAGATAATTCTGAGGTAAAACCAAAATTCATTAATTTAACGTTATCTAATGGATCTGGATTGCAATAAGAAAACCATTAGTGTGAATACCACTGGCATTCAGTGCCATATTTTTCATTTGCCTTAATTCATTATGTTAGGAAGCAAGGTGGCACAAAATAAACATATTACGACTTTGTTTAAAAGTAATGTTACCTTACTTTTCTTCCCTAGAATTAATGTTGCACGCATCATTTCTATACCGTGTAAAACTTAACTCAATTTATAATAATTTTTTTTAAAAGTCAATTGTTATTTCAATTTTTTTTTGCAAAAGCCAAGAATAGAAATGTAATTTCGCCCTTTTATAGATTGTAGACCTCTACTCTGCTGTATACCTCTCTCCTCTCTCCTCTTTTTTGTTTGATATAAGCATTTAATCTGTTTCTATTAAAATAATTAACTGCATTAACAATAGACACTTAGACGCTTTGCGGAGCTGTGTTCACTAGGAATACCCGTATCAAGAACCACTGTAGTCTAGTTTTCTTGCTCCACAGCCGAACAAATAATGCACTAAAATAAATATGAGTCATTTATTTATACGTATATTATTTATCTAAAGTTAAATTACCAGAGACTGACTCACTTTCTGTGTTTTTGTTACTTATGTAATAAGACGAAAGATCTTCTAATGGTATGAGATAACGCGTGTCCAATTGTCCATGGCATTATAGCAATGCACAAAACTGAGTTGTGACTCAGTTTGTTGTTTGTTGTTGCCCTGGACTTTGGTTTGTAAACCAAAGTCCAGGGCTGTTTAAGCGCTTATTACTTGAACACACTCAATGGTTCACTGTCTCAACAGCCATATCTGTTATCAAATAGGTACGTATAGACGGATATTGGTTTCAGAGGGCCCGGGAAAAATCTGTGACCTTCGGAAGTCGAATCTTTGAGGTTTCCCTTTAGAAAGTTCAATGGTTTGGCTTAGGTACAGATGATATACTATAGAAAGATCACACACACACGGAGTTATCCGATTTAGGCAGGCGGACAAACCTAGTCTGTCTACCATAAATAAAAAATAAACAAATAATAACATGGAGTTCTGACGCTCGGTTATACCCTTTTGTAGTACGAGTCTATCGTTACAACTAAATCTTGATGGTAGATCTCCTTAGCAGGAAGTCGTCTAGGTAGGTACCAAACATTCTGCCGTCAAGCAATAGTGTGTAAACATTACTGTGTTTTGGTTTGAAGGGTACTGTAGCTAGCGAAATCACATGCCTGTTGAGGCTGACCATCGAAAGTCTTAAAGTACCTAATAGGCGCTAAAGCAGCGATGCCCTGGACTTTGCTACTCAAAGCTCTATGTATCGCTGCAATGATCACGGGCAGACGTTATCTCTTACCATCAGGAGAGCGCCTCGTTCGTTCGCATTTTTTTAATGTAAATAACATTTACGTTAAAAAAAATCAAAAACGTAATCAGCACCAAAGCAGCAATACCCCAAGACTTTGTTTTGGTACTCAATCTGTCATAGCAATGGACAGGCATTATCTCTTATACGTGTCATCAGGAGTGCGTTTGCCTCATTACTTTTACATAAAAAAAATGGAAATATCTCACAGACATCCAAACTTATTGATCACTCCTTTTGAATTCGTTTTACGCATTTCCTTACATAGCAAATGTTCAAAATCGTATCCAAAATAAACTTTGAAATAATCGAATCCTCGAAAAAAGTATGTGCACATGAGTTCAAGCTCTGATATAATATCGTATAGCTTTCACACTCACAGTCCTAATTGACCTTATTTCAATATACATGTATTGGTGTAATGTTTTACGTGTGGTCTCAACAGTGTGCGTGATTGTCGAGTCAGGCGTTTCATTTTGCATTGCCGCACGCGAGGTTTTCTACCTCAGTTATTATTGTCACTAAACGAATGTATAGCTAATATATATTATGCTGTAATAGTTAGAAACTAAGCTCAATTATATTGCGACAGTATTTGAGTACAATGCTTGCAGTAATTAAACGTTATTTAGTAGTTTAATGGAGTATTAATTACTTTACGTATATTACAATTATTGCAGTTGGTGATGACAAAGTTTGAAGATATCTACTACATATTTTGTTATATGCACACCTGCCCGGACATATGTAGTTATGTAGTAATTAAAACTATGTCAAATAAACCTCAAACTAATTAGCAGTGAGAAGGTAAGTAACAGGGCTACTTCCACATATATGTAGATTGTAGGTCTACATTGGCCATACACATATTAATTTTGGGTTGCTATTTTAGCTATATACTATGTATAATATAATACATTTATGTAATTTATAAATACATATGTATGTTAAACCTTACATTTGATCAACCCCGTGCGATAAGACGAAATAGCAGCTATCCCAAGATTTACCTTGATGAAATAAAGAGCTCAACCAAAACGGTATAACTGATATCTACTCAACTGAAAACAAGCCCCTAAATTCGCAAGGCCTCTCAGCGAAAAGGCTTTTCGCACTTTGAAAAGTCGAATGTTGCCTTGAAGCGGCTATCCTAATTTAGTCGGGTTGTACGTTACGTAGAAATACGCATAGTCCCGCAGTGGCGCCTCTGAAACTTGGAACCTTGAAACACCCCTCCCTCCTCTCCCAGACACCCTCTCTCCCGAATAACATTTTACTTCTTGTATTTTACTTTATCAGTTGAGCTTTGGTGCGTTCCGCTTGTCTTGTAATTCACATCGCTGTTGTTAACTGTTTTATTAGGGATCTTGTCGGATAAGTACGGTCATTTGTTTTATTTCTTGTTGAAATTTTACGAGCTATTAATAGGGCAAAATAAGATAATAATATTTCACAGAACTAGGAAATTTGTACGCCATAAAAATGATATTCTAAATAAAGTCAATCTTTGAGAAGTCTGTTAACCTGAGTGCGCATTGAAGACAACATTTTCAGGGCCTACATTTTCCTGAGTCAATAATAAAATACTCGTTTTTTGAAGTGCTAAAACAATTTAAATAAAAATCAATGGCCATATGTATAACGGAGCATCGCTTGACAACGTTTCGATCGATATGGCTGATCTGTTTTTCTTTGTGTCGTAATTGTCAAGACAAGGTTTGTATGATTTTTTATGAATAATTAGTTATTATTTTGTGTTGTGATCAAAAGTAGACGTCAGCGAGGAATCCATCAAAACTACTGTCGGTCACGATGGCAATATAATCGAAACGTAGAAGTCATCACCATCATTTCAACCGTAGGACATCCACTGCTGGACATAGGCCTCGCCCATTGATAAAGACTAGTTTTTTTTAAAAAGACGTTCGTTCCTGTAGTCTTTATTAGATCGCCTGTCCACCTTGTGGGTGGACGTCCTACGCTGCGCTTGCCGGTTCGTGGTCTCCACTCTAGAACCTTTCAGTCCCATCGGCCATCAGTTCTGCGTGCTATGTGTCATTCGTGTGACGTTTAATGTCGAAGTAAATAAACAAAACCAACTTCATAGTATTTTGTGTGCGATTAAAATAAAACAAAATAAATGATAAGTTTTGTTTTTGTATTCTTTCTCTACATCTCAAAAGTATTACTCATTTAAAGAGTAAGTAGAGGTACAAACTTATCAAGCTGCAGTGAGGTCTAGAGGTATCTTTGAATGTAGTGGCAATTCTAATGTAATTTGTTAACTTTGATAAATTGTGGATACTCAACAGATGTCGTACCGTACCGCATTCCTAAAATAAATATTTTATTGCTTTATTCTTGCGTGGGTTTTGTGTTAAGTGGCCGTGTGGGTGGTACGAGTTGAATCGTCTCCTACCATTTTACGGGTAGTTATTCTGGACCGTTAAAATTAATACAGTAAATATACCTAAAAATTTAAGTAAATTTAAAGTAATTAAAAAAAATGTGTTTGTATAAATACTCACACCTACAATGTGACATTTTTTCTTTTTTTTTTGGCCATTGCATTCTGTGCAATCGGGCAGTGTAAAGTTATATTTGAATTATAAAATCAACTAAATTAATATTTAGTTGATTTTATAATTCAGTCAAAATCATATAAAGTATCTAATTCACAATCAAGACCGGTCCAGTACAGTACAGTAATGATGATTTTACTAGAAATTTCTACGAAGTGTTTTAAATATCACGAAAATACATGTTATGATAGTATTTTCGTAATATTTATTACCTATACAATTACTTGTCCTCGCGTGCGTATAATTCGGCATTTTGTGTTTAAAACACAGATAGTGTTTTAAACACAAAATGCCTATACTATTTTCATATTTGAAAAACATATTTTTTGGAGAAAAATACAAAGCCAACGACATGACTTTTCCGACCACATGCCAAAATTTTACCATCTACATCTGGTTAATATAATATTTTTTTTTTTTTTTCTTCGGCTATGGGACATTTGTGCATTGTGCCAATTCTCAAGTTTTGATGTTTTTAACTAACAAAAAACGGGGAAACTATACTAAATATTATAACATAAAACGAAACAAACAACAACATAAAAGGATTAAAAACGGATCAGATAAGTTTACAAGTAGGTACGAAAAGAAATGTTAATTACTAAAAATATACAAGTAGATATAATAATATTACAAAATATAATTATGTACAGTATTCTATACCTTATGTTACAATTTTATACAATTCAAAACTAACAAGTCGGATAAAGTTTTAAATATTGCTTGCCTCTCAGAGGCATGAAGAAAAGAAATATTAATAGGAAAAGGAGTGTCACAATGGACAATTTAGTAAAATATGATTGACGTCAGCAAAAGCATAACCACATTCACAAGCAGGACTCTCAACAATGTGAAACCTGGCAAGATGAGGTTAATATAATATGTATATATAGTATAATTTTGGATGTCTCGTTTTGTCATTGCTTCTTTACCTAAGTATACTTTTTTTTATAGGAAATGCTTTTTGGTCACAATGAGTACGCAAAGGGCAATGACCGTGTACACTCATTTGTTCACTGCTACTGGTGTTCAAATAAAAGATAAGTACTGATACCCTACTTAGAATAACATGTAAAGAATAGGCATATTCAAACATGGCTTCCGGTAAAAAACCATAATTATCTATTCCATGCAAAGTTTGTCGCGTGTTTTCCTTGCACGACATTTGTTTGTCGCCCAAGGCCTAGCGACGAATTAAATTTCTTTTATATGTGTATATACGTATAGGTTTATCCACACGACATACACAAGCTCTTGTGTACGTAGTTCTTACGATACACATTGGTGTTTTTTCTTGTGTAGGCGTTAGAATTAAAAGGAAAACTATAAGGGAACTTTGTCAAATAAGGAGTTGTTTGTGTCCAATATCACGCTCTTCAATCTACTTTTGCCCAAAATTCCCTAGTTTTTATTTATTGACTACTGTTTATTATGCAAATGGCATTGTTAATTAAAACAGTTAATCTACGTTTACGTTGATGGTAATAAATAAAAAAACTATGAAAGCCTTTTAAATTATTGTTAGAAATTTAAGATATAATAAGACATTGTTCTTTAGTCACATATTATTGTAGCGATGATTGCTCAGTGGTTAACGGTCGGTTTACACGCCAAAGAGCTTAAGTTCAAACCCCAACAAGTTGAGTTGCTGGTGAAGGAAAACGTGAGGAAACTTTAGCATGGTGATAAGTGTACTTTTTAGTACACCTTGTACTGTTCGTGTACTTCTTTCGGATGGCTTGCTACTTTCAAGTTGAAAATCTGCCACCAAGCACCTAACAGTGTATTTCGACAGTCTAGTCTAACTTGAGAACCAATACCATTTCAGGCTAGGTGTTTAAGCTATAAACAATAAAAGGAGATTAGAAAAAAGATGATGCGGAGAAAATGAGTGGACACCCAATCTTTGTTTGTTTTATAAGATTAGGTACCTACAACAACGACACATGTAAGATAAACAAAAGTTGAGCCAAGAAATCTTAATTTCTTTATGCTACTTTCATTTTATTTTTATTTTTTTGCTATAGTTTCAATAGATAGAATAGAATAGAAGCAATAGTTTCGAGAAACTTCTTGTGCTTTTAAAAGTATAATTTATTACATTTTCATTATAAAAAGTTTAGTTCTTTAGTTTAGTTTAATTTCTTTTTTAAGCGTTTTCAATGAAAGACCTCACAGCCATAGTTACTTGGGTTGCTCATAGTTTCCCAGAAAACACATTTAGTGAAGGACGCAGCAGGAATTCCTAATTAGATAGCTACTGTCTACCTGCCCTCAGGGAGGCACGAAAGTATGCTTGGATATCACGGACACAATAGAATTGGTTTATTGCGTCAAGATTATACCCGAGATAGGTAGAAGGTAGGTACTCAATTTGACGCTACATAGATAGTTGTACTTGTGTCGAAATTTCTCTGATATGTGTTTTATCAGCATACTCATAAAATTAAATCCAAAATATATGTGGTCAGAATGCTGGCAGCAATGCCACGCTGGATGGCAATGCTAAGCTTTTGACCAAAGTAGATATCAGCATTCTGATCACCTGAAGCCTCCTCTAAACGTTTGGCCAAGTCCCGATATAATTCGATAGCGGCCGGCCCCACGGTTTTGATTGACTTATTTGAATATTATAATTGTTTTGATTGACATTTTTTACTATCCTGCTTTTATTATGTTTTTTTTTCTGAATGTATATATAGTAGATAGTATATATAGTATATCTACTTAGTGTTGGTTTTTTGCATAGCGAAAGGTCAAACATGGAGATATGCTATATTTTGTCTTTTCCATCCATGTATTGCATCCTATATTTATGCAATAAATAAATTATGAATTATGAAGAAATATTTATTGGTTAGGAGGCAAATTCAGCTGAGTGCATTGCCATAGTCATAGCGAACACGTCTACGTTTTACTACCGTAGTAAATATTTTGTGAGTTTGTCCCTATGAATATCCTTGACTATGTGGCGTCGTATATATTTTATAGTATGATATATTTTAATATGATTTGCGTCGAAAAATTAGTCTTGATCTTTTTTTGAGATAGTTTATAGTTATTAGATAGTTTATACAAAACAATAATCAGAGTTCGTTACATCGGTTTTTTATCATAGCGTAATAAGACATCGATGCACAATTTTTGTGACAACGTATCAACATAAAATTATGCAAGTGTCTATAGATTCAGAAAAAAACTGTTCTTCTGGGAATCGTACTCTAGTAAAAATTAAGTAGGTACTTATATTATCACTGTTGTAACTAAAACGACTGTTATGCGGAAAAAAACTAAATATAAATATTGAACACACAATTACAATTATTATTAAAATAATTAATTATTAAGTAATTGCTGTGCATAATAATTCAAAATAAGTACATGATAACAAATGTTATCGAGCCTAGTTCGAGGGTCAATCGAGCTCTAACCGGGTCGGAGTAGCAGGGATCGATCGTGCGACCTACTCCTTTAGCCATTACTCCTACCTCATAATGTACCATAACTAGACGATAATACAAGCCGAGTGGCTTACCCTAGTGTCAGAATTAATCTGCCGTGCGATCGTCTTTGACATGACATGCATGGCATAAGTTTGACTGGGTACACACAGGATATTAAATTTAACAAAAAAAAAATGTCAATGTCAAAGTGACAGTTCAGATGTAATTTTGTTTAAATAATTTACCTTTTACTACTGAAAAGGAGAATTTTACTACACTTCGCTGCATAACCGTATAGAAACTTCCCGCTATCTGGGCCACAACATAGACAAAGTTCATATACCTATTTGTAAATTTTATAACAATAGATAACCGAAAAAAAAAAAACTTCAAACAGCAACAAGTAACAAAATTACAAAAAACAAAAGAAATATCTAACGGTAAGGCATACACACATTAGAGTCCAAGAAATGAACCATGAATTCAATATCTATTTTCTGAAACAATAAAATTGTTAAAAAAATCAATAATTCAATATTATTAAAATATTCAATACTAAATAAAACTTAGTTTAAAATGTAAAAATGTATTGTTTTTCCACGTATTTATGTAATCTGTAACCGTAAGGTTTTTCCGTGAATCAAAAACCGAAGTATAGATGGTCATAGGCAGCCCGTACACGTAGCGCGCGATCCGCGATCAATGATCGCGATCCAGACTGATCGTGTACGAAGCGGATTGACGGACTGATGCTCCGGATCGCATAATATCTAGAAATTTTGAAATCATGATCGCGGATCGCGGATCGCGGATCGTGATCATGATTGAACGTGTAAGGCGGCCCTTAGACATCCCGAAATCTATTCACATGTCATAATCTAGGTACACAAAATTGTAGAAAAGATTCACTTAATAATAGCAACTTGTAACATGAAAGTCTATATTTAAACTAACTTTAAATATAAGAATGAATTGTTAAGTTGCAACCAAGAATTGAAGTGGAAAATACTTTGTAAATTTGCTTTTTTATTTAAATCTGTCTAGCCCTCGAGTGCAGTGGCGTGTTGTTCAATAAGCCAGATCTTTTGGATTAAGTTTCTCTGTGAATAGAATTTTTATTAACAGCACTGAATGCGGGTACAATACCTTTTTTTATTAGGTAAAAGTAATAAGACGTATGAGACGCTTTTCTGATGGTAAGAGATAACGACTGTTCATGATCATCGCAGCGATACACAAAACATTCAGCAACATAACAAAGACCTGGGCGTCATTGCTATTACGCTCATTACTTTGAGAAGTTCGATGTTTAGTCTCAACCAGAGCATAGTAATGTATAAACACTACTATTTGACAGCAGAATATCTGGTACTACGATGGCATCTAAATAGACGATCTCCTGCTAAGGAGATCTACCACCAAGTAAATATACCTATGGACATATGACGCTGGATCAACGCGAGATCGATATTATAACTACTTGGTAATCTTTTAGAATTAATGAAAATAAAGTAAATGTAAAAATGCCTAATGATTTGTAAAAACTACGACGCATAAGCGCAGCTCCGAATTTTATTTTGTTGCGCACTTCCCACTTACTGTATTCGAACTTTTACACCCGAAAAAAGTGTTTACTTGGTTGATATTGTTGGTTCAAGGCGCTCGACAAATAAAAATGTACGCAAGTACTTGATTCTCTTATGTGTTTTTATACGAAAAGGTACAAACAAACAAGACGCTTACGTGATAATAAGCATATTCGTATATGGACATTCCGCACGTACGCACTAAATACTTAGATTCCACGTTTTTTATACGTAGGTACAGCGTGAATGTGGATCTCTACCGGCTTTTGAATTTTTCGCTAAGTACAATTTGGGTATCTTCATAATTAGAGTAAACAGATTTTTTTTTAAGTAAGCGTGCTCTAACTTTGACCGCTTAACATCAGTGAGGGTATAGTCAAACGTAAACCTATTTAGAACTTAAAAAGCACCTCGTTTCTTCTTAACATTCCGGGCTTTTATTAAACCGTTTTACAAGAATACCTACTAGTACTGAAAATGTCAACAAGAGTTAATTATCTTCGTATCCCAGAACAAAACCATTACTCACTGCGAAGGGAAGTTTACCAGAGGATCGACTGAAAGGAGTAGAATAACAAAACACTAAAAACAATTTTAATCCCCATAGAAATTCCTGTCGCGACCGCGTGTTTGACATTTAATTACATCAAGGAACAACATAAAAATAGGTCAAGGGCGCCACCCCATCGCCTAGTAAAGCAAGAAGGTCTGTACGGTCTACCTGGGGCTGTGTGAGTGCGAAGTGCGTGTGTGCAAAGAGGGAGGGTGAGTCAGTGAGTGTGACATCTTCGGAATGAAGCCAGGTGTCGGCTGCGACCCTTGCTCTACAACTCTTATTAGAAATCAGAATATGAATGTTGATGTATGATTTACATTCAACATGTTGAAAGCCTTCAAAACCTATAATATGGTTAATAAAAATAACAAATTTAGCACTAACACACTTGGAATAGAAGGCGAGAGAAATCAGATATACATTAGCGAGTTGCTCACAAAAAAAGCTAGACATTTACACTATCTAGGACGGGACCTGGTCAGGGAAGGTCAATTTAAATACTGTTGGACATCAAATGGAAGAGTCTTTGTAAGGAAGGAGGATGGCCAACCGGCAGTACAGATAATTACGGCCGAACAAATAAAATCACTGGCTAAACCGGAAGGCTTGCCTTCCGATTGACTAGTTATTAAAGTGCTCTATTCTACTATTCTTAATCTTTATATAAATTGCTTAATTGTAAACTTTACTTTTTGCCAATTGTGTTTCCATTTTTCTTTTATTGCTTATTTGTCACTTTTTAATGTAATGTCTCGAACCAGATACCGATGCCTTATTGAATATAACTATACTCCACCACCTAACACTCACATACACACAAACATAATTACATATAAAACCTGCAATACACAACTACAACATAGTACACACTACAAACTACACAAACATACGCTAATACTGTTACTCCAATTATCGGGGATATGCTCAATGAATACTATAATTAAAAATTGCTCATCATGTGGATGTCCATCCCACATGAAAATAAAATTATATGTCCATGAACCAGATTAACGAAATATCATCCGACATTGAGCATATCAGTGTCGCAAATACATATTCATTGAGCATACCCGAAGAATGCAATCTTCTCCTAAGACCTAATCAGTCATATAACATATCAGCTATTAGTATGAATATAAGAAGTATAGATTGTAATTTGGAGAAGTTTGAGATATTGTTATCGCGCTTTACTCATAAGTTTGATATAATTATACTATCAGAGTGCTGGTTACAAAACATTAGTTCTGTCCCGGCTCTCGATGGATATGATCTGTTTTATACTAAAAAAGTTACTAATCAAAATGATGGAGTTGTCGTGTACATTAATGGTAAACTTAAGAACATAAAGGTGCACGAACCAAATTATTTTAGAGGCGGAAGCTGCATGGTGATTGAACAAGGCAGTGCATGTCGCTTTTTGGCTATCTATCGACCACCGGCATATAAAGATCCCTCGACCTTCATAGATTCTTTAGACTCCTTGCTACGCGACTTGCGAAGGGTTCCTAACATAGCTCTACTAGGTGACATTAATATAAACACACGGGATATCACAGATGTACATGCTTCGGAATACCTTTATATGTTAGCGGATCATGGTCTATTCCCTGGACACTCATACCCTACAAGAGCTACCAGCTGCTTGGACCATTGTATGATTAAAAGTAATATTAACTCGTCAGTCATTATTCTCCCTAGCCTAGTAACAGACCATAGTCCTGTAATCCTTCAAATGAATAGTAAAGCGGAATTCAAACCTATTTTGGAACAAACTTTTAAAAAGATTGATTTTCAGGCTATCAGTGTTGATATCAGTAAAATAAACTGGGACAGCTCTCTTGATTTTTCAAATGTTGAAAATGCAACAGATACATTTATAAAAATCTTATCATCGATTATAAATAAAAATACAATTACCAGGAAAAAAATTCCTAGATCAAAGACTAATATCAAGCCATGGATCACGCCAGGCTTGATCAAGTGTATACGAAAAAGAGACAAACTACATGCAAAGTATAGAAAAAACCCAGAAAATTTAATATTAAAGGATACATATATTAAATATAGAAATAACTGTAATAACTTAATGAAAATCCTAAAGCGGATCTATGAAAGAACTGAACTTAAAAAATGCTCCAATGACTATAAAAAAACTTGGAAAAATATCAAACGCATCTGCAACTTCACAAATAAATCTAACCCTGTCGATGAACTTCTTAGTGAAGATCGTTGTACTAAAACAGCATTGAATGAAGTAAACGATTACTTTGTAAAAGTGGGATCTAACTTAGCTAACGATATCTTAACTAACTCAAGCACCACAGAAACTGATTTGGTCAACAAAGTTAAGAACAGAAATCAACAAAAAGACTCATTCTGCCTTATGCCGACGGATGAAATGGAAGTTCTCTCGATAATTAAATCTCTGAAATCAGACTCGGCTTCTGGGTGGGATGGTATCTCTGTAAAAATCGTTAAAGAAGCTCTGCCATTTGTGCTGAAACCAATTACTCTTATTTGCCAGGCCAGCTTTGATAGTGGTATAGTTCCTGAAGCCTTCAAAAAATCTATTATTTGTCCTATTCACAAGGATGGGGATGGGTCTATCGTGGCAAACTATAGACCAATCTCGTTATTGCCAACTCTATCCAAAATTCTAGAAAAACTGGTAAACAAGCGCATTCGAAAGTATCTGGAAAAAAAATCGCTGCTTTCTAAGAACCAGTTTGGGTTTAGAGATGGAGTGTCTACCGATCATGCAGTTTACACACTATCTAAGAAGATAATGGAACAGATAGATAATAGGCAAAAAACGGTAGGCATATTTTTAGATCTGGCCAAGGCTTTTGATACTGTCTCCATCCCCATCCTTCTATCAAAACTAGAGACTATTGGAATACGGGGAGTCCCTCTACAATGGTTTACTAGCTATCTCACGAAAAGAACTCAAATGGTCAGAATAAAAAACGGCTTCAGTGACGAAGCCATCGTCGATTTTGGGGTACCACAGGGCAGTGTGCTTGGACCTACGCTCTTCTTGATATACATTAACGATTTGTGCGATCTAGATATAGAAAAGGGGAATGTATATACTTATGCCGACGATACAGTTTTACTATTTAGAGGTGAGAATTGGGATGAAGTACAATCATTTGCTAATAAAGGGCTTAATAATGTTACAAATTGGCTTAGAAATAACCTCCTCACTGTGAATGTACGAAAAACTAAATATATGACGTTCACTATAAATTCAGCTACCCAACCAGTATCTTCACTTATGCTAAAAATACATAAGCTAAACTGTACTAAAGACCAGCGATGTTCTTGCATACCTCTTGAAGCTACAGATTCCATCAAATATCTGGGAATAATGATCGATAGACATTTAAACTGGACTCAACATATTAGCTTGATAACTGCAAGAACTAGGAAACTGATTCATATTTTTAAGAAGCTGAGGCATATTTTGTCTTCAGAAGTTTTACGAATGGTATACTGTGCGTTGGTACAATCAATTCTAACGTATTGTATATCAGTTTGGGGAGCTGCTGCTCAATCACACTTAAAACCTTTAGAGATAGCACAAAGAGCATTGCTTAAGGTAATGCACTTTAAACCTAGGAGATACTCCACTACAATGCTTTATCAAGAAACAAAAATGCTCACCATCAGACAACTTTTTATAAAATCATCCATTTTACGATACCATACAAAGATTGACAAAAAAGTTATAGAAAAAACTATGCAAAAAAGAAGGCAAGATCTGGTATTTAAACCCCCTCCTACACGCTCGAGATACGCAGGAAAGTCGTTTGTAGGCCAAGGTGCCGCACTGTATAATAGAATCTGTCAACAAGCACCCCTAATCAACTTAAATCGTAATGCTTGCAATAAGTTTATTACAGAATATTTGCAGCGGTTAGACTATTGCTCGACAGAAAATCTTCTTAAAGTAATTGACTAATTGGGCATTGCTGTAATACTTTACTCACTACTATATCTCTTTGTTATAATTTCATGCTCCTTTCAAATTACCAAATGTAATCAAATCCATTATGCCGTTATTATCAACTTATAACACACAAACACACACGAACACGCACGAACACACACACACACACACACACACACACATGTAACAATAATAGGTTCAACTAACAAGCCCAGGAATGTACCACTGTGACCTCAGAACACAGGTACTCCTAGTCTGAGGAACAGAGCTTCCACCCAGGTACACAATACTAGGTATTGAAAAAAAAAAAAAAAAAAAAAAAAAAAAAAAAAAAAAACATCAAATAGTTTAATGTCACTTTTACAGCATTTGTATAAAAGGGTTTGGGTATAAATAACTTTAGGCGGTAAATATCGAAATTAATCGAAGGAACGGGACCGGCTTCAAAGCTACAACAATAAATTGTATTATAACCCAACTAACGAAGAAAAACATTAAAATCATATTATTATAATAAAAGAAACAATGTAGTATATTGGCGTAATCGGGTAAAAAGAACATCAGGCTTTATCGTGATATTTCCTTTACGAGCCCAAATATATTTAAATCCTATAGGCCAGTAGTGATAGTAAAGCTCCCTCTCAAGTTAATTTAGGATAAGACCTCAAAAAAAAAAAAAACACAATGCTGCTTCCTAAAGCTTGTTGTAATTGTTAAATTATTTATTCCAGTGTAACTCAATTCACTTTTCGAAATTTCAATGTATAAGAAAAAATTTAAAATTCATCTCATTAGTTTTTAATATAAGCGTATATTATACAGCCTGTAAAACGAAACCTAATTGTAAGTATGTTATTTCTAGGCTAAATGTACACTAGAAACGAACAAATGTAATAAGTAAATGTAAATAAAGAATTTTTGAAATTGAATTGAAAATTGATAAGACCTCAAAATTAGTTTTTTGTAAAAGACACCGCAAAATGAGACGCAATGTTTACTCCACGCTCTTGTATGGATACGAAACGTCGGTCTTGCTGAAATAAACCTGTAAGCGAATACAGGAATTTGAGATGTGAAATTTCAGTAAGCCATTTAAGATCTCTTAGACCAGTTTTTTACCTTTAAGACCAAAATTCTATAGATGACCAACCGCAAAAGAGAGTCATAAGACGCAAGGTCGTTTCCTACGGTTACACACAAAGAGAATCTCTAAATGACTTTCCAAGGTTGAATCCCGGGAAAGCGTAGCCCAGAATTTCCCAGACGGATATGGTTAGACCTCATCAAAAAAGCTACCAGTATCTAAAACCCGCGGCATGAGATTGACTGTACAAAGTTTTGCCTACTGACCTTCAAACTTCAGTATAAAAATGATTATGATAGGTATATATTTTTTTAATAAAGTTAGGCTTGCGTTTGACCGCCATTTCGCCTGATGTTAAGCGAAGATGATGGAACACATTTATCTAGAAGAATCCGATTCACTCGCGACTTGAAGGCACCCAGATTATATTCATTCAGAAACACCCACTAAGGCAGCAAATTATTGCATAAAAAGTAAATATGTAATACATATTACTTAACTATTAACTCTTTTGTTTACAAAAATAGATCCAGTTTCTTCCGCTGAACTACGTTATAACACCAGTAACTCAGCTTCAGTGATTGTTATAACTATCCAATAGCTTTTGTGTGAAGGCGTAATAGGACAGTAACACCTTAACTTAAAAGCTACTTTTACATTTTTTTTTAATGTGAAAGAAATGAGACGAACGATGCTCTTTATGGTAAAACATAACGCATGTCCATGACCATTGCAGCAATACACAGAACTTTGAGTAGCAAAACAAAATCCGGGGCATCGCTGCTTTGGCGCTCGTTATTTTGAAACTTTTGATGGTTAGTCTCAATAACCCAGTAATTTCGCTAACTGCGGTTCCCTTCAAACCGGAACACAAGTTTATACACTACTGCTTGGGGGCAGAATATCTGGTGCTGCGGTGGTACGTACTTACCTAGACGACTTCATGTTAAGGAGATCTACCACCAAGTAAAAAATAATGTAATTGCTTTGGACAGTGGCGGCCTTAGGCGGTGGCAAGCAGGGCAACCGCCCGGGGCCTCGCGTCCTCGTAGGTAAAAGTCTTTACCATATAATTATGTATGTGTATCTCGCGCCTCGCACTTAACAAAACCCCCCCTGAACGCACGGTTTCATTATTAGTGCAGCATGTTACGGCCACTCGAGCACTCGAACTAATTTTTTAGTAAAACGGACTCAAAGAAAAAGGGCCTTACAATGATCTGTCGCCCCGGGCCTTGCAACAGCTAAGGCCGCCGCTGGCTTTGGATACGTACTCGTAAGTGCGTGAAGCACAGAGCCAACAAGCAGCGACCTTATAACTACACCATAATCGATATAATCGCAGTATCGGATGACGAGGGTCGGAGCCGGTGACGCACGTCCGTCCACAGCCGCTGCTTGTCAGATATTACGATATACGACTAACTATTGAGTTATTTATGAGCGCCTTGAATAGGTACAAATCCTCGTGGGAAGTAAATATGAAGCTACGTTGTGCAGACCATGTGCTTTTTAGGGTTCCGTACCCAAAGGGTAAAACGGGACCCTATTACTAAGACTCCGCTGTCCGTCTGTCACCAGGCTGTATCTCATGAACTGTGATAGTTAGACAGTTGAAATTTTCACAGATGACATTTTTCTATTGCTGCTATAATGACAAATACTAAAAAACAGAATAAAATAAATATTTAAGAGGACTAACAAACGAGATTTTTTTGCCGTTTTCGCAGATAATGGTACGGAACTCCGACTCGCACTTGGCCGTTTTTTTATACGTAAACGCTTAACTGCGTTAAGTAAGGTGTGCCCAAAGGTAGGCATTTTTTATAATTGAATAATTGAAATATGTTATATACGTGTTTTCTGGGATGAAAAGTAACTTGTATTTATCCGATGTATAAGATAGATAGATAATAACTCTTTATGTGCACACCAGAAATAGAAAAAATGCAAAGAAAAAAAAAGAATCGTATGAATTAGTGCCACAAGTTGTGGCCTTATCGCTTATTATGTTATTTAGTATATAACGTAACTGTGATGGAGTAAGTAACATTGTGATTTGATTAAAACTTGCATGTAAGAGCACAGTGCTGCTATGGCACACACAAACCTAGTATCGGATCCAAAATTGAGCGTTCTCGTCTTGCTCCATCCTTTCCCTTTGAATAAGGCTAGGTCTGCCTATAATAAAAGCTCTCTGACCTATTTTCTAGCGTGGGTTGTCTAAGATACTGTCACAAGCCAGATTCTGATGAAAGTGGAGCGACGTTCCATTTATAGACCTTGCATTGTTACAACTGGATATTTACTAGAGAAATGAGAGATTATGTTCAATCGTGTGTGCAAGTTACTTTTACATAACTTAAGTTTAGTTACACATAAAAAAAATATATTGGATGACATTCTATACAACGCCATCTATCTCCAAACTAAGCAAACCTTGTACTATGGAAGCCACAGAAAAATAACAAACATTTATGTGACCAACACGCCTACTTAATAAGTACCTACTTGCTCTCTAACATATGACATACACAAACACACATGATATACACAAAAACAATGTTGGGGTTTGACCCCACGCCCTTCGGCGTGTGAACCAACCTTGCCAACCACTGAGCTATCTGCGCTATAAACGCTGCCCCATGGTTGTAAAGCGGGCTTTTCTCAACGAGTATACTATAATATAATAGTAAAAAAATTGAGGTTTATGATCACAAAGCTGGCTATTTCTCAGTAATTAATTAGAAATTATAACTTCCAATAGATTATAGCAGGGTGCGCCGCCTATTTCCGGCCACTACCCACATGATCCGATTAAACTGCAACGCGAGCTTCGTAAGTGTACGTAACTCTACATTTGTAGGCTAAAAGTAACGATTGTTTGATGCCTGACAAATGCATTTGTCCTAAGCCAATGTTAGCGGACAAATGCATTTTAGTTATGTGCCGATTTGGTAAATAAACGCAGTTGTCAGTTGAACCGGTCAGGACCATTGTTAATATTGTTATCGTTCTTTCATGTTTTGTATCGAATAGCGTGTATTGTGCAGAAAATTCGTTATTTTGCTTTTAAGAAATATCATCTGACCTCTTACATTTCATTTTCACAAATAAAACGGTTCTTTCGCTGACAATTTCTCTTGTATCGACTACATACATCTCCCGTAAATACTATGTTTATTGTAGTTTTAAAAATTGATCACATTAATTATTATTGAGCAAAGTAAAGGAGAGACTTTCGTAAAAAAGATACAAATAAGCAAATACATTTCACACAGCGGTATCTAGCCTCAAACTAAGCAAAGCTTGTGTTATGGAAACTGATGAATCTTTATGATACTTTTTTTGTAAATTTTTTTATGTGAAAAATAATGAGACTTACGAGACGCTCTCCTGATGGTAAGAGATAACGCCTGTCCATGACCATTGCAGCGATACACAGAACTTTGAGTAACAAAACAAAGTCCAGGGCATCGCTGCTTTGGTGCTCATTACTTTGGTGGTATGATATACATATTTAGAATACATAGGCAGTAAACCTCTACGTTTGGCATATAAATGTTTCTCTTGAGTGGGAAGCAAATTTAAAGGTACAACATTTTCAGCTTAAAAAGCGGAATTATTATTACCAAACGAGCAAAAAAAAATGTTTCGACTTCATTTATATTTATTAGAGTACATTTTTATTCTAGATGTTGCTGTGCATACTCTACTTCTTTATTTTTGGCGCACTATGCGCATTTGCCAGTTCTCTAGTGTTTCGATGGTTTCAAGTACATAATTATATTATGATCAAGTTAAATAAGTCTAAGTCTCAGTCAGTCACACAAAGTAATTCACGGTCGAGTACGGTCATGCCCTAGTAAAATAATGGCTTTATTACAAATTTTGATGGTGTTTGGAAGTAACGCGAAAAGTCATGTTTCACCACATTATATAACTTTACCACAATCATGCTCCACTAGTTTTGCAAAACAGTATAATGTGGTGACACTAGTTTCCCGCATTCCCGCCAAAACCTTCTAACATACATAATTAATAAATATAGACATGGTATATGGGCTATGAGCAGCAGGGCGTGATATTTCTTTCGGTTTTCACTTTCTCGTAACTTCCAACGTGCTACGCCAGCTCGCGTAGCTACGCGTAGGCATTTCTACGATTATCGATTACGCAATGTTTACTAATTTACTTTGAAAACTGACGTGGTTTTGACACGTAATTGTTTTACTAATACGGTATTACTCACGTTTGGTTAGGTCGCACACTCTGACTATAGTTTCGGCCATGTTCGGTCTTTTTCTTGAAGACGAATATGATATGTCTCGTCTTGTATCACCTATCTAATATCTATAGTTCTTGTCTTGCTTTACTCTGGCTATAATTTCTAAAGTCGGAGTATACAACCTAATCAAACATGAGTAATCTCATATGTAATATTTTTATAAGATTAAACACGAGGATGTTTTAATTGTCATTTTTTAATATTCCATTTATTTAGAATTGGAACGTACTTAAATTCAACTCTTGAGTATTTATAATTTATTGTAATGTTTAATATCATTTCATTTTACAATACTTTCAAATAGTAATATTTTTATAGTCACTTAATAATATACATACTACTTAATACTACCAACTAATTTATAATGCAAGTCAAGGAAAAACAAATTTTATTAATCAAAAACTCGGTCCACCGGTCGAGCTCGCCGCAAACGTACCCTTGAGTTATATTGCATTGAACATTATTAGTAATTGTGTTAGCACTAGCTTAATTCATGTTGTCAGTGTAAAGTATTTTAGTGATAAATGTGCAATTAGATAAATAAATAGTATACATATACTTAGTCACTCCACCTGATAGATAAGGTTATTGTAGCCGTATCGAACACTCACTCCACAGGGCATTTGAAGGTTATTGATATTTCAGACAACGTGAAGGGCGTTGTTGATTCAACGCTATTAGTATAGCCACTGCGTAAGTTTATCGATCCCAATAAATAAATAAAAAATCTACATGTATACTTGTTCAATTTATGTAGTGATAAATGACATTGAATATTGATTGATCATATCATTTATGTGATAAGGTACTTGGTACTTGGCGATAGATCTCCTTAGCAGAAGGTCGTCTAGATAGGTACCAACGCAGTACCAGATATGTTGCTGTCAAGTAGTACTGTGTAAACGTTACTGTGTTCCGGTTTTGAAGGGACTGCAGGTAGCGAAATTACACGACTGTCGAGACTAACCATCGAAAGTAATCAGTGCCATAGCAGCGATTCTCTGGGCTTTGCTACAGAAAGTTCTATATATCACTGCAATGGTCATGGACATGCGTTATCTTTTACCTTCCAGAGAGCGTCTCATTTGTCTCATTATATTTACATAGGTAAAGGTTCTTTCCTATACGCAGCTTTTATATATCTACTAATCAATACTCATACCAAAATGTTCCTTACCAATTTTATTGACCATTATCTCTTTTTACCCATCGGCTCCTAAGAAATGTTTGTTGCTATATAGTTTTGAAATTAAATAGCAAATTCGTAATGTTTTTGTATCAGACGAAAATAAACTCTAGATTGTTGAGGTCGTTGACACGTCCCTTCCCTGGGGGTAGAAAACGTGACATCAATCACGGGAACTAATCTAAAACTGGTCAGTTTCGTGAAACCATTGTTAGAGACAAGGGCAATGTAAAGTCGTCGACATGAGCTTTTCCAAGACAGCTCGTCGATACTGGAAGATAAACTGGATAGCTGTGTTGTTGGTAAAAGTGTCTGGTCTCGACTAAATTAAGAGCTAATACCTTAACTAAAGAGGGGGACATCCTATATCACAGAACTTTGAGTAGCAAAAAAGCAAAGCTTTTGCGCTTATTACTTAGATACTTTTAATGGTAAAACCGGAACACAGTAATGCTTCCACATTACTGCTTGGTAGCAAAATATCTGGTACTGCGGTGGTACATACCTAGACAGCCTCCTGCTAAAGAGATCTACTATGGTAGATCAGCAGGAAGTAATTTTAAAAGTTATTTTACTTATTTCATTTCGTTCATAATAGGTACTCACCTATTATGAACGATACGAATTTTATTAATAAACAGATTTTAGTCTGTTGCCAAATCTATACAATGAAAAATATTATGCAAAGTTTCGTAGCCTTGAATGACTGCGGAATTACCCGCAGTATTACATCTGATGCGCCTTTTTTCAGGGAAATCACGCGATTCTATTTTACAATATTATTCATG
Source organism: Biston betularia (assembly GCA_905404145.2). Lineage (NCBI taxonomy): Eukaryota > Metazoa > Arthropoda > Insecta > Lepidoptera > Geometridae > Biston > Biston betularia. The sequence goes on from FR989877.1 coordinate 8,939,368, forward strand.
AAATGTGATTAGAATGTATTAATACAAACTTAAATTAACACTAGTAATGAAAATTAAATTACAAAATGTACCATTAAATACTTTGAGGATGTCAGATAAATTTTAAACCGACATCAAAAAACGAGGAGTTTCTCAATTTGATTGTATTTGTGTTATATTAGTTACATCATAACTACGCCATTTGTTGACGGATTTGAAAAAATATTTTTTATTTTTATTAATATGCTTCCAAATTAGACCCATTGACATTTTATCAAAATTGGTTCCGTAGATTGATTTCTAAACATCGATTTAAATTAAAATAATTAAAAAAAAAGAAACTTCCAAATGAACGAAATTGCGTATTTTCTTTCCTGTAACTTTTCAATGGTGATTAGGGTCACTAGAATAGTCACTAGACTCCATTCCACTAAGCCCTAGCATGGCTAGTATACATCATTTTGTTACGAAGTTCCGATGCTTACCTTCCGGTTTCATCAACATGATCTGATGATTCAAATTCACATTATTTATGTATCATGGCAGATGATGAAGTACTTAATGGAACTCCGCAATAAAACAATGTAAACTTAGAGTTTAGTGGGCAGCAGTTGGGTTTTTTGTAAAAAATATATCTTGTAGAACAAGGTATTGGTTAGAAAACTAAATCGCGTTAACCTATAGGCAGCACCATATATTTGATTGTAGTGTCGGCATGACAGACTTTTGGTTATGTACAAATTATATCTGGTACATTATGACAACCTTTTTTTATGTGATACCAGCTTATTTACTACGGCACATAGATTATTAAAATGTATCGATAGTCATCTAGTTTGTCACGATTTATAGTAGGTACGTAGTTTAGAGAGCAACTGAACATACTCGTACATGCATAGAATGATAAAATTAAACGATTTTGCATATTCGGTTTAAAATGAAACACTTAAACGATGGAGAAACATCAAAAACAAATGATAAAAAGCTTTACCCCAGATATCTCAAAAGCATTTGACATCCTCTAATCCGCGTTGGTTTTCGCGTTGAATTATGGCCGGCACACTTCTTTTGAGAGCAGATTTATACTGCGGCTCTTTTTGTACAGTTTTTTATATCTCGGGAGGTCGTTTAGCTTTTGGGGCTGATACGTTTAGATGTTGGATAGGTTTGTACATGGATCGGGTGCGTACAAACGTTCCTAACATCGTAGATGTTACATTCTTGTATATCGTTTTTAATGCACCACGTTTACATCTGTGTACCATTTTAATCTTAGCTAGTCTGCTATTTAATGTTAGCTTTATTACTAGTAGTATATTTAAAACCCAAACCAAGCAAAGCTTGCTTGGTTTGTGTTTTGAATATGCTACTACCAGCAAGCATTGCTTGGTTTGGACGTTTGGTAATAGTTAAATACTTTTTTTTTATAAATACATACAATACATACCTAATAGTTACATACGAAACACCCAGACACAATTTGATTTACACACACTCATTAACTATATATAGTAAGTAACTATAGTAGTTATTATTTTAAGTTATTTTGTTTTGTTTAATTGAAGATATTTATTATACTTTTTTTCATAATTTAGCTTGATAGTCGTACTGATAGAATAATTAAATACTTTTATTTTTGAATTAAATAAATTTTTATGTCTCATTAACTTAAGTATAAGTTTATTCGTATGATTTCAGCCAAAACTTGAGTTGAGTTGAGTTTTGGCAAATAATAAAAAAAAGTTGGTGCCTTAAAAAATATTCAAATTGACAGAATATATTGAGATTTATGTCCACACACATTGCTGTGATAATCCAAAAGGCGAATTGCTTCTTAACTATAACCACTGCCGTCAAACGACGTTTTTCTAGCCTTCTAAAACCAGCAGCTAGAACAAAGCAGCTAGAGTTCCGTCCAATGCAGCTGTCTGTCGCCGTCGCCAGTGTTCCAGCGTATCGATCAATGCGGCACGGGGTTTATTCACCCGCCAGAGCCACCCAGCCGTCCGCCCAGCCCAGACGTACACTCATTGAATTATACCCGCCGACGTTTGTAGGACGCCTCCATCGATACCGGAGGCCGATATGCGTCTCCAGAGAGAAGCTTCGCTATTGTATTCCTGGAGAGATACCTGTCACATCATGAATGCTCTGAAGGAATTTGCAATTTTCGCAAATACGAATCAATTACCTGGAGACTGTTGTTACTTTCATATGTTTTAATTCACTCGATGTCGTCTCATTTAATCGTTATATGTAGTTTGCCACAAATTCCTTTCATTTCATTTATGTGTACCTCTACATCCATGTAAATGACGTTCCAATATTCAAAATGTACTAGCCAGGTCTCTATTAAAATTATGTTAGACTACATTTCAAATACAAGGTACTTTAATGACAGAGCAAAGTCATATAAAAAAACTTTATAAGTAGGTATACATATTTAGCTTTCTTGGACGTAATCCTATTTTCTTAGTTTTTTAAGGTTGGCAGGCTAGGTGTTTGACCACAGCTGATCTGACGTTAAGTGACGTTAAGTGTGGTCGAAGATGGTAAATACACCTAGTCTGGAATGGAACTGGCTATCAAGTGAGGCTGCCGGAGCACATCGTTAGATGGTTAGCGGCACATTATCAACTTGTAAAAGATTTTCAAGATGGTTGCTAGCCAGCTGAGTACTAGGTACTAGGTGTGTTCCCTACCACCATGCTAGGTTTTCCTTCACTGGCAGCTCAAGCTAATTGTTGGGGTTTAAACCCACGCACTTCAGCATGTGAACCGACCGCGCTAACCACAAAACTGTCATCGCTAGAAATCAGTACAATCGCTACAAAATATGTAGTTTAAACGTATCCTAACTTTCTAATCTGTAAAGCGAAAGAATCGATATGACAACTGAAAAAAGAATGGAATAATATGAAACTTTACTAGATGTTACTATGCATTAAATCTTTTTAGCAGGAGGTCACTTAGGTAGGCATTTGTACCACCGCAATATCAGATATAGAGCTGCCCAGCAGTAATGTGTAATAATTACTGTGTCCTGGTTCGAAGGATAGGTATTGCAGCTAGCAACCTTGCAGAGTGATTATGACTAACCATCGCATGTCTCAAAGTATTGAGCGTTAAGGCAGCGATGCCCGGGACTTTATTTTATTCAAAGATCTGGGACCGCTGCTATGATCAATTGATCATGAACAAAAGTTATCTCTCTTCTTCCTCTTCTTCTTCTCTCGGGGCTCACCGGAAGACCAGCACTGGTCATACCGCTTAGTGTGACCAGTATTATGCTGACGTGAGCCCCTATTTTGTAACTGTCTGTCTCGTTTGTTGGTTTTTTGTTTTCAAAAACGTGCTTGTATTACAAAATGAAACTATTTTCTTTCTTTCTTTCTTTTCTTTATTAATTTTAGAATACCGTTGCATTCATATCCATAAAAAACTGACAGAGAAAATCAATTGCCTGCGCAGGTAGATATGTTATTGAAGTAGGCTTAATTTAAATATTAGGTGTCTCACCCATTACTCATTGTGCATTAGAAAATAAATGCAATATGTTTTGTACGAGCGCTCAAATTTATTGCTTTAGGTATATATGTTTTTAAAATGTTACAGTAATGATACAAACGAGACGAATCAAGAATTCTCCTGAATCAGAATGGTAAAAGAGACCAATGCAGCGATACACAAAAAAAAGATTACTCGTTTAGTGAAATAAAACAAACATTATCTAAATTCACTACATATTCCATAGTAAGTAAAATATAATCATAACAACCATCACCGTAAGACGTACCGCTGCAAGCTTAATCGCTATTATTCGCTATTTTGAAACACCGCTAAGAGCGTTAGCGCTACGTAGTGAAGAGCACTTTTCAGAAGTCTAAAAACCGCAGCTACTTTGTCAAGGCAAACGGGTGCCTTGACCTAATTCTATGGAAAAGAGAGCTCGCGCCTACGAAACGACTTTCCGAGATGTAAGACAAAGGACTAATTTTACATTCTTCGGATTCTGTTGTCTGGAGATAAAAATGGTTTATTGTTCGGGTGGTTTAACTGGAACCGGAGTAATCAAGAAATATTATGCTCTCCAGTAAAAAGTAAACATTGTTAACGCTTGCACATAGAAAATACTATAATTTGTATATAATATTAATATGTAGTTAACTATGACGTTATAATAAGTAGTCTTCTTCTTCTTCAATCGGTCCTTTATGTCTGAGGATCGTGGTCACTGGAACCTCTTAAATGGACAATCTGCCTCCTTCGATTCCGGTCCGAAATAGGTACCACCACCACCTGGTAGAATTTAGAAGAGGAGGTGGCTTCTTTCACTTGGTCAGGCCATCGTGTTGGCGACCGTTGTTGTTAATATACTCACTAGCTTGCGCTTGTGACTTCGTCTGCGTTGACTTAAGAACTGGGTATCAACAAAACAAAGTAACAAAAAGAGGAAAAACTTTCATTCATCATGAAACTTGCGCCACTTAATTACCTAGATTAATAAATTTATTATAAAGGATATTTGTTATTCCAGAATAATATTCCGTATTCTATAAAAAAATTAAAGTGGTTACACCTGTAGTTAGTTTTTGATAATCCCACAGGATTACATTTATTAATTGATTGATTGATTTGATTGATTGATTATCCCGTGATAAAAATATATTATGATAATGTTAAACTTCATGATTTTGTTAAAACGCACGTATTTATAATTATGTACAAACAAAATGTACACAAGATATTCGTTTATATAAAGAAAAAAAAACATAATGAGTCTTAAAAATGCACTTAGACTTTAAGTAAAACTTGAATTTAATTTACAAATATTTCGATTATCGCTTAACGATATTTAGTAGTATTCCACGATCAGGGCCAATGATGGGTCGCGATGGACTCATCGGAACTTGCTCAGGTGTGTTCTTAGATTCTTCTACTCGGAAATTAGATAAAAACTTAATCATACACACGCGTGACTGGACCTTAGCGAACCGCATACCTGTAACAATTTTTGTTTTTTAAAGTATCTTACTAGCGGGCAACACCAACCAACTACCTAGGTGCACCATAGACACTATTAGCGGGCAACACCGAAGAATTATAGAGGGGGATGATTATTGTTGATCAGCTGACAGCTCGGTAGATGAAAGATAGTTTTGTTTATGGTACTCACTCTCAATCACGGAGTAGAGCGAGCATTGTAACTAATTAATAAGGAATAAACAGTCTCGCCCTACAACTGAGTGTGTAATTTTACCTACCTAATTACAATCTAAATTTCGTATTGACCATACTTGTCCTTGATATGAACAGAAAAGAACTGACAATTTTCAATTGGATTAACAGAAAATATAACACTTCAAAATCAAGTATACGTTTAGAGAACTGTTTTTCTTTAAATTAAATTTATACGCTTCACAGACACCGCGGTCCGTGACCTTTGTCAACTTGTACTTACCAATACAATTTCTAGGTCCGACTCCAAAAGGCATGTAGGCACAAGCATGTCTATCCTTGGAATTCTCAATACTGTGTCTCTCAGGATCAAACTTTTCTGGATCAGGGTAATGTTTCTCGTCGTGCTGGATTCCTAAAGGTGAAAATAGCACTGTCGTGCCTTTCGGGATGGTTACGTTCATTCCAGGAATTTTATAATCTATATTGGCATTCCTTTGCAAAGGTTCCACTAAGGGATACAGCCTAAGCGTTTCATCAAAAACTTTCTCCAAGTATGTCATGTCCTGCAATGTCTCGTACGTCACTATACCATTGTGTTTTTTTAGCACTTGCTCGATGTCAGTAATTAACTTATCTTGAACGTCAGGGTTCTTCGCCAATTCGTAAAGCATGAACGCCATAGTAGTTGCACTGGTTTCATACCCAGCCACATAAAACACGAATGCTTGAGCGGCGATTACATCTTCCGTCAGCTCCAACGTCAACTGCTTATCATCTTCATTTCTCTTTGAACCAAAAATCTCTTTTTTTTGTCTGAGCTCTAAAATTAAATCCATGAAGTCTTTTCTATTTGTAGGAAGACCATTTCTCTGGCTCACAACGTCTCTGACAAGGCCAGAAAAAAATTTGCTTACAAAATTTGGTAGAAGTGACATATTTAATTTTTTCAATATTCCAGGATACATCATATCTAGTTCATTAGCGTAATTCAAAGTTAATACTAATTTGTCAACTCGCTTCAAGGTATCTAACATCTCTGAATTTTTTGTAACATCTACGTCTAGTCCAAAAGCGCAAGCCGATATGGTAGCTGTCGTGAATTTCTGGACAAGTGTGTGGACTTCCTGTTCTGTGTCTATGGAGGTTATCATGTCGACGTATTTAATAAAAGCGTCTCCTCGCTCTGTTATCAGGTACAGCATATTCTTCAGTTTACCTGACGTGAATAATGGAGTAAACTGATTTCTCAATACGCGCCAAGTATCTCCATCTGCGTGGAATAGGTTTGCTCCCAAACCTTCTTTGCTAAACTCGACACCGCGATCGGCAAACACATCAAAATCCTTGATCATAATATGTTTGATGATGTCCAAATCACGAATAAGCAAACATGGTGTTGTCATTCTATAAATACCGACTATTTTCTCATTTGGGAATGCATCGTACAATTCTTTAAACACAAGACCGTAATTCTTTTGTCTTAAGGCGCCCTCCTTTAAATTCCCAAAAAGCGGAACTGGTTTTGGTCCAACAACACCCCGGTCTTTCCAATAGTTAAATGTTCTTGTAAAGTAATAGTACAAAAAAGTAGCGAGCGTCACTAACACGAGTGGTATGTAGACGAGCACCATGTCGAATAAATCTGAACTCTCCGACTACTGTGTAATTTTCGACATGTACAGCAGTATTAATAAGGCCTTCCATCTTCTTTTTTTTCTTATCATAATATATTTGTATAATAACCGTGACTCAGCATTCATTTTCACGTCAACGTTCATTTTCGCCTTTGTAATATTAGTGTGATTATATTTTTTATATACGTATCCTATTATATACGTATTAAAATACTATTTTTTAATTGTGATAATGTCTTTTTGTATTCCGTAACCTCAGCTGGCTGGTTGGACGCCACTCGCAACTCAATGACAACAGCAAAATGTTGATATATAAATCAATCCTAAAACCCATTTGGACCTACGGTATACAGTTGTGGGGAACCGCCAGCAAAAGCAACATCGACATACTAGAAAGGTTTCAAAGCAAAACACTAAGAACAATGTTCGGTATCCCCCAGTGTATTAGCAATAAATACATGTATCATGTATGTTACATGTATGTAGATCTCGGCATAAAAACTGTCCGGCAAGAAATAGCCCAAAGCAGCCTGAAGTACCAGGAGAAGCTAACAAGACACGTAAACGAACTTGCACAAATTCTAAGCGGAAAAGGTGGACTACAACATACCCGTCTACAGAGACATGACATCCCTAATCTCACTAGAAGATTTTCACAATGAGACAATAAGAGAGTCTGTTGGAAAGATATATCTCAACAGTTTGGGGCTCTCGTGGATCACAATGCACAGATCATGATCGCCTGCGGAAATGTATAATGTACCTACTTCTTTACTATTTATATTACAGAAACTAAGACAAAATGAAATCCGCAACGGAGCGCCCACACACGAATGATGCCTCTCATACTTTAGTTATTGAATTCTTAAACTGGACGTAAATATTTCATTATTAAAATTGTAAAGTTGTGATAGAATGTTTTCGAATTGAAACTTTTTCTAGAAGCCGATTGATTTATGTTTCAGTATATCTAGAAGTATAACATTATTTCTTTTCATTTTGGGGAGTGCGCTTCAGATCTGCATGACCTAATTCCACCCTGCCCATTCTACTATCGGACAACCAGGAGCCAGGAGCTTTAAAAAGCGACACCGCTTTACAGTTGATGTTCCAAAACCTCGAACTAAGCGGTTTGATTCCACCTTCTTCATACGTACCGCTAGACATTGAAATCTGCTGCCCGAGTGGGTGTTCCCGATGAATACAGTCTGTGTACCTTCAAGTCGCGAGTGAATCGGTTTCTTCTAGGCAAGCGTGCTCCACCGTAGACCGTATCTTCGCTTGATGTTAAGCGGGATGGCGGACAAACGCAAGCCAAAAAAAATGTATAGTCCATAATAGTAGAAATATATATGGATCCGTGGACGAATTTAAGCATTTACATCTTAGATCGTTATACAAAAAAACCCACACATTACATATTGTAAAATGTATCTTAGTATACATATTTTATATTTTGGTAAATAAGTATTTTTTCATTTGTATTACGCAAAAGTGCATAATCACTTTAATGTAAAAGGCGAAAGTTTGTGAGTGTGTAAGTGATTGTTACTTTTTACGTGTTCGGTAAAACCGCGGGGCGCAGCTAGAATACTAATAAATAAATAATTTATCTAATCATGTCCGACATTATGTCAGACATTTATCTTATCTTATAATAAGCAGCTTGATAACATAGAATTCCAGAGTTCATTTGATAAAAAATACGATAATCATTATAAATGTTAAAAAATAATAACATTCACTAAAATTAGAATTGTTACTGATGTTTTGAGCGTCAATTTGGTCCATGGGCTTCTATAAGTGGCATGTTCAGACATGACATGGGATGAAGATGACATGGGAGGGATGCCACACGTAGTTGTTTTAACTCAAGAAAACGTTTAACAAACATGCACCTATAAAGAGATTTTATTAAGATTAATACAATTTTTTTTTTTTGCAAAGAAGAGGAATGAGGTTTAGGTTATTATGAGTATTTCGTTGCGAATACAGAATTATTAACTTTTCCTAAATTGTGCGAACTGAACAAACATTGTTTGTTAAATTCCACGTGAACGAAGTCGCGGGTAACAGCTAGTACTATTATAAAGAGGAAAGATTTGATTGTTTGTTTGTATTGAATAGGCTCCGAAATTACTGGAACGATTTGAAAAATTCTTTCACTGTTAGAAAGCTACACTATCCCCGGATGACATAGGCTACTTTTTATCCCTGTATTCTTACTGGAACGGGAACTACGCGGGTGAAACCGCGAGGCGTCTACAAGTTTTCTAATATCGTACGAATCATAACGTTGACATGTACTTAATTGCTATTATTATTCCTGGCTAAATGTGACAATGTGGTTGATAAATAAGTTAACTAAAGAACTGAGGTATGAAAAAATACTTACAATAGTTAGTGGAAGCGTTTTGAATCCCGTGGTAACTCATATAAACTACAAAGAAAATTATGTTGAAATACGCAAGTGATACAAATATATAAATTATAAAAGACTACGAGTGTATTTTATAATCTCGTAATGTTTAAGGAACTATATTTTGCAGCTTACGTGAGATTCCTTGTCGAAAATGCGTTCAGAGTTTAAAACGATGTACCTATATTAAAAAAAAAATACAGTTCAAAACAAGCACATAACACATATAATCGTGTTTTAAAATTTGACATTGGCATAAAGAATAATGATTACAAGTGAATTCAACTCTAACTCGTTGCGTTAATAAACGCGGCCGCGTTACGTTTTATGAGCTCATACGGAATAAGGTGATGATTAGGAATGAAAGTATCAATATCTATGTGGTATTCAGAATTGAAAAACGGATATAGGCTCAGCGCCCTTTGCGCTCAGTCCGGTGACGCTGTAGAGGCCATCTGCGGCCAAAAGCAATAGTCATAAAAAAAACTAATAACCTATTGTTAGTGTAAATCATTACCAAAACAAATCTAAATAGAATAGATTTCTAATTATATGGCATTTATATAATATAGTATTGGTATACATAATATATGTAATTGAAATTTAATTTTAAACACACAAGAATTGACCTAAAATAAAATAACTTAAAATAATAACTACTCTAAAAGACCGCTATCAATGGGAATGGTTCCCAAAACGCTGGCCCCATTGCCGCGTTGTATGGCAATACTCAAACGCTGGGCAAAATAAAGGCCAGCGTTTTGTTCACGTGTGGCGTCGACCAAACGAGATGACAATTCTTTAAAAATTTTTTTTGCTCCCGGCCCCCACGGTCCCATAGTTTCAACCCCAAAAGGCTCAAATATGTATCCACTGTCCAGGGTGCTATGTTTGCGCCTTTTGAGGTCTTCTGCAAATTCCGCCGCTGCGCCAGCCCTAATCTGAGTTCTTGGAAGATGAGACGGCGCAAATGTGTCAACGCAAGTGGCGTCCCATACCAACGGCCGACCCATCTTCCAGGGAATCAAAGTCATTCCGTCAGGTCTCTTACCATCATCTCTTATAAGGCCGCTCGGCTCTAAGATGGCTGCGCAATTGGCGGTGGTAAGAGCCCGGCGGATAATGTCATTAAGACTGGCGTGCCGCGGAATCCTGCCCGAGCTTCTTGTGCAGGAAAGACCGTGGTGACCGAGCTGGTCGACAGCCACGCCACATTGGCAGCGGTGTGGAGCGCCGCACGGTGTGCCCAATCGAAGGGAAGCTGCAATTCGAAATGTGGATGAATCCAAAAGAGTACCGGTGTTAGGCGAAGGAAGGGCCTGTAGCCACAAACCCGATTCCCATTCAGCAACAGCTAATAGATGGGCACGATCTGCAGAGCTCAAGCACGTATTTAAAAGTTGCTTCCGCACTTGCTCACAGATCGGACCATCCCATTGCCGCTGCAAAGATGGAGTTTTTGGGAAATCGGTGTTTGGACATGCTACTACCCATGCGTTCCTGGCCTCGTTCATATACGGTACGTCAATGTGAGACGTGGTAGATAAGATTTTGTTTATTAAAGGCAAGTTACTGTGCACTGAGGACAGGAACGCAGGGAGAGCAACACCTGCTACGGAGCGAATGCCTAAGCCCCCCAAACGCACCGGTAGCGTAGCCTGCAACCACTCTCTGTTATTTAAATTTATATTCAAAATCATGCTTAAAGTTTTTTTGATGATGTTGTCTAAATTTTGAATAAGTTCCGCATGTTTCCAAAGTTGACAACATCTGACCAAATATGTGAATTTTGGGACAAAAACGCAGAAACGAATAATGGTGAAGGCCATATGGGTATTAATTTTTGTTAAACGATCCGAAACTTGAAGAAAATTTTGAATTTTTTCGTCTATAAACAGAGGGAAAGATTCCTCAAGAATAGGAGAGCCCAACAAACGAAGTGAACTGTTATCAACAATTTTGATATTCGGGGCCAAAGAGCACATTTTTTGTATTACCAAATCTTTTTCCGGGAATGCTTTGGGAATAAATAACTCACATTTAGAAAAATTTAACTCTAATCCAATGCTGCGAAATTCGGTGGTCAAAAACGCGAGGTCATCAAATAGGGTATTTGCGTCACCACCCAACGTCCCATCATCCAAATACCAAACATTCAGTCTCGATTGTAAGCGTTGGATGATGGGGTGGATGGCGAGGCTGAATACAGCTGGGCCTAGAGGGTCACCTTGTTGACAACCCACAGCCGAAGTAATTTCGTTTCCATGATAAGATAATTTTGAGGGAGCACTATAACACTGCCAAAGAAAAGCGTATAAATTTGGAATTTTGTCTCTTACTTGCGTTAGTAGGGCACCCCTATCCACTGAGTTGAATGCATTCTTGACATCCACTTTCAGCAACAGACCTCCACAGTTCTGAGTCAAAAAAGTTCGTACTGAATGGACGGCTGCCTCACAGCCACCTCGCGAACCAAAACCTAACTGTAAAGGTTGGAAAAGGTTAGATAATAAAGGAGCTACTTTTTTACAGCAAATTTTGGCCGCGAGGCGCCGATAGGTCATACCGACTGCAATAGGCCTAATGCCACCGTCCTTTTTTTTTAAAGCGCATAAATTGGCACCGTAGAGAATATTGGTGATATCATCGTTTACTCGGCCTGACAACATCAAGTTCATTAGAGCCGTCAAGTCTCTAAGAAGAGCTTCTCCAGTTTCTCCACAAGCACCACTTATTAGATCTCGCAAATGTTGCGGAGTTAAGGCGTCCAGACCTCCAGCCGAACCACTTTGAAATGACATGACGGCTGCAGAAACTTCTGATGTTGTTGCCTCAACTGATTCATCACCCTCCACGGGTGCCGGAGGAAGTATCATATCTACTGCTGAAGGCGGATGTTTCCCCTCTAATAGCGAGAGGGTCTCAGGATTCATCGGGGCAAATGTGTCGCTAGAAAAAAGGATGCGTGCTGCACCTTTAATATCTCCGTCACTAAGTTTGCTTTCTACACGCTTGTATAGTGTAGACTCAGATAAAGGCTTCAGGAGAAATTTGAAATTTTGGTTAGTGTCAGAGCTGTTCGCTGACAATAAAGTGGTATCTTCCAGTGTGGTGTACTTCACGCAGTTTTCTTTAATTCTTAATGTAAGAGATTTTTTATTGTTAACTTCATAACTGACGTGAAGTACCGCGTACGGGAAGGAAAGTAATTGTTCCCAGCTGTGTTTAGAATTTTGTTTTATCACAGCCTTAATAGCATGGGACAAGGCTGCAGCGACAGGGACGCGGGCACCTCGTGGGATGCGTTTTATAACTGGACTGTTAATTTTGGAATAGGCCAAATTTTTACTGAAAAGTTGAGTTGTGTATGCTGTACTGACCGGGTCTTGGTTCGAATTTGGAGCCGAAAGAGGTGTGACTGACCGATGGCATTTTCCACGGTGAATTTTCAACCCTCTCAGTCCTTTAAAATAACGGTCCTGGGTACAATCTGGGCAGCGCATCAAGTTGTCTTGCGACACAGTCGCCCGGTTTAATCCGTCCACATCCAATTGTGCACATCGTTGCGACACAAACGTATCCATTAACTTATAAACTACGTAAAAAAACACGGCTATAAAAATTGTCCAAATAAACATAAAATGTAAATGACAAGATTTTGACGCGCTGGTCTTGAACTGTCATATATTCGGAGCTGGAGCACATGCGCACATCTTTTCATCTTTTGCACAAAGAGATCTTGAATTCTAAAATGCACCACGACTTGGCGCCATGTTTGGTTGCCACAGCAACAGCGTCGTCGACTTCAAAAAAAAAAAAGTAAACTTATAGGAATAAAGCAACTGGATCGGAATTAGCGCGAAAATACTGTGCGCAAGCCTTGTAAAAGCCCACAATCACGTCATAATTTACTGTGCACTATGTGTGATCACCCAAAGTCGGATGTGAGCATTAAATATATTATTAAGCAAATTATTTTCTAATTTTGGCTTTATGACATCGACATATTTTTTTATTTTTTTTTTATTGTGAAATTTATATTCCTATATGTAAGTTGTAAATGTGCAATAAAGGTTTCACTTTTTTCACTGACATTTTCAATTTATTGACATAATTATGTTATGATTTTGATATTTATAAAGCAATTTTTAAATATGAACGGAGAAATGCTCTGTAACTTTGGTGTTATCAATAAAAGAAGTGCATTTTGTATTTTAAACATACTTATTTTTTTTATACATATTTTTTTTTTTAAACATACTTTTTTTTAACATACTTATTTTTATTCTTATTATTACGTATTTATAGAATTTAATTCATATATTTATCTATAAACATCATAGTCCTGACTCATTGACAGACAGACAACGCACAGCCTAAACCGCTGGTCGCTGGTATTTTTTGAAATTCAAAGGATAAATGGGTGAAAACGTTTGTATGAAACTCCTTTGTTTTTTAACGTATTTGGATAGTCCATTCAAAGATAAAAATAATGCGTTCAATATTTTTATGAAAGGAATGACTTAAATGGGTGATATTGGGGATAAAACTTTCTATGAAAAGTTATTTCTTTTTGAAGCTATAGTGATAAAAATTGGTAATTGTATACATATTGGAACATTCACCATGTACGGATGACGTTTTGGTCGCGTTTGTCTGGCCGTCCGGCAAAAGAAAGGTGCAGGGGGAACCAAATTGTACAGTTCAAGTGCACACTTTCCAAAATGTATCCAGTAGAAAACTGACAAGCTAGCAACTTTACGACGGCTGATCAAATTTTGATGAAATTTGGGATGGAGGTAGCTGATACCCCGGTTTAACACATAGGCTACTTTTTATTCCGAAAAAAATTTGTGTTTCCGTGGGGACAGCGGGTAACACCGCGGGGTGCAGCTAGTTTGTTATGCGTCTTTATCCGTTTATCATTGAAAGTTGTAACGATGTTATCACATTTATTTACCTCAAATAATATTTTTTATATCAGCTTAAATAAAATTATACATAATTATGCAAGAATTTCTTGTACATTTGTTTAGAACAATCATACCTACAATATATTAATGTTATGATAGAAATAACAATCATATTTTGTGTTTAACATTATCGTCTAAGGATATTAAGATAAACTCCATCCTTGGGTCCCGCAAGAAATCGCTTAGGATATATAATCTCATTTTCTTTTGGTGTGTTTTTAGACTCTGCGACTTTAAATTTTGAAAAGAACTTCACCATGCACACGCGTGATTGTACTTTTGCAAACCGCATTCCTGTAAAAGATATCAAATTACAATTTTCACCGTGCCGTCAATAAGATCATCAAAGTATCGTACAGTGGTCAACTACTCTTAGCCAATATACCTACACAGGAAAACAATGTGTGTGATTAAAAGATTAAACTAAAAGATACATGCAAATTAGGTATGTGTCGACCTCAGGAGACCAACGGGTGACAAAGAAAGGATTTAATCTCTCTTGTTGGTCAGACGGGAAACTAGCCCAGCCAAATCCCATATTAAAATTTGATACTAACAGAAGATACTGAATTTTAAATGTACAAATTTAAAACCAAAACAAATCACTATAATATAAATCTCTTTATAAACATACAGTATAGGTACTCACCGATACAATTCCTGGGTCCAACACCAAACGGCAAATAAGCGCATGAATGTCTGTCTTTAGAATTCTCAGGGGTATGTCGCTCAAGATCGAATTTTTCTGGTTCAGGGAAGTATTTTTCATCGTTTTGGATTCCCAAAGGAGATATCAAGATTGTTGTTCCTTTGGCAATAGTAAGATTGGTTCCGGGCACCTTGTAGTCTACTTGAGCATTTCTTTGTAAAGGTTCCACGATTGGATGCTTACGAAGAGTCTCGTCAAATACTTTCTCCAGATATGTCATGTCTTGTAATGTCTCATATGTCAGTTTACCATCATGTTTTTCTAGCACTTGATCAATGTCAGCTATTAATTTTTCCTGAATATCAGGGTGCTTAGCCAGTTCATATAACATGAAGCCCATTGTCGTGGCACTAGTTTCATATCCAGCCGCATAGAACACAAAAGCTTGGGCGGCGATCACAGACTCCGTTAGCTCCAACGATAGCTGTTTATCATTCTCGTCTTTCTTTGTCCCGTAAACTTCTTTTTGTTGTCTAAGTTCTAATATTAAATCCATGAAATCTTTTCTATTTGTTGGGAGACCATTTCTTTGTTTAACAACATCTTTAACAAGACCATAAAAAAAATCCATCACAAACGCTGGAAAAAGTGATGTATTAATTTTTTTTAAGATACCTGGATACATCATGTCCAGTTCAGTAGCAAAATTCACGGTAAATATCATATTATCAATTTTATTTAACGTTTCTACCATTTCTTGGTTGTTCTGTGTATCTATATCCAGTCCAAAAGCACAAGCTGAAATTGTAGCCATTGTGTATTTTTGCACAAGTAGGTACATATCGTGTTCTGGTTGCCTAGCTACTAGTGAGTCAACGTAGTTAGTAAAATCGTCTCCACGCTCTGTGATCAGGTACAGCATATTCTTCAGTTTGCCTGAGGTAAATATGGGAGTGAAGCGATTTCGCAACACACGCCAAGTGTCTCCATCTGCGTGGAACAGGTTTGCACCCAAACCTTCTTTGCTAAACTCGACACCGCGATCCGCGAATGCGTCGAAGTCTTTGATCATGATGTGTTTGATGATATCCAAATCTCGAATTAGCAAGCACGGAGTGGTCATCCTGTATATTCCAACAATCTTTTCATCTGGGAACGCTTCATACAACTCTTTGAATAGAACACCTGTGTTCTTTTGTCTAAGCGCAGATTGTTTTAGATTCCCAAAAAGCGGAACTGGAGGTGGTCCAACGACGCCCCTATCTTTCCAATAGTTAAAAGTCCTTGTAAAATAATAGTACAAGAACGTAGCGAGCGTCACTAACGCGAGTGTTAAATAGACAAGCACCATCTCGAATAGATTATATCTCTCCGAGCAGTACTCTCCACCGACTGTGAAGTTTCGGATATGTGCTGCTATATATTATATGACAAGCTAACCTGATTTTATCGTTATTTTGATACCACGATGATTCAACATGCTACCACTATCGTAAACAGGCGATATAATGATGTTTATGCGTAAATTTTCAGCATTTAGCAACAAACTGACCAAAGTTGTTGTGACAATTGTTCCACGTATTAATTATTTATTTTGTATTGTATTATTTTTAGTGTGTGCAATAAAGAGTTAATCAATCAATCAATCAAAGTTGTTCTTATCTTTTTGTATTGGTATAACGTTTCGTTATGTATGAGAAATTAGGTTTGCTACTTCTTTACATACTAACAGCTGGACAAATTTTGATGAAATTTAGTATGGAGGTAGCTGACACCCTGGATTAACACAGAGGGTACTATTTTATCCAATTTTTTTAAGCGGTTAACACTGCGGTGCGCAGGTAGTTATTTTATATGAAACAAATTGGTATTATACCAAAGATTTTTATACAAATAAAAGTCAAATCATATTTGTTGGTAGACGTGGAAACTTAAGGAAACGGCCAAACAGATTCAGCTGATTTTTTTTATGTTCCTGAACTTCTAATTGGGTCGAAGGTCGAGTGCTACTGCACTAGGTACGAAGTTCCGGACATTCAGCTAGTGATAAATACAAGTCTGTACATAATCTATACTATTATAAAGGGGAAAGATTTGATTGTTTGTTTGTTAGTATTGAATAGGCTCCGAAACTACTGGACCGATTTCAAAATTCTTTCAGCGTTGGGTAGCTACACTAGGTAGTGTAGCTACCCAACGCTCGCGAACCGGGTGTCATAGGCTACTTTTTATCCCTGTATTCCCACGGAAACGGGAACTACGCAAATGAAACCGCGAGGCATCCGCTAGTACATAACAAAGGTCTACTAAACATTTATCTATTAGCTAAAAAATTTTGTTAAAACATGGTGTGCCAGCGATCACTAAAAGAGCTAAGATATTTCTTAATGACTTCTTCCAACCAAATTGGTCTCTTCTTTCTGTATAGCAGTGTAAAGGCCACTAGTCTGCTACAAGATCTTTTACTGGATTATCGTCAGGCTCGGAAAATAAAGTCATGCTTTTTTATGCTTGACAGGCTGGGTGTTTGACCACAGCTCACATGATATTGAGATATTGTTTACAATACTTATGTAAACGCGACCGAGGCGACACACGTACATTGTGGATGTTCCCCATGTGCGCACTAAGCGCTTTGAGTCCATATTCTTTCTTCTCACAGCGAGAATGTGGAACTCTTTGCCGGAGTCTGTGTTTCCCGAAAAGTACAATATGAGTGTCTTCAAATCAAGAGTACCTAAACAGGTTCCTTCTAGGTAAGCATGTTCCATCCTAGACCGCATCATTGCTTCACACCAGGCAGGTTGTGGTCAAACGCGAACCTATTGAATATAAAAAATATAAATCGCGAGTAACGCAGGCTTACTCTTAACTTACTTATAACATTAAAAAAAATGTATTTGACAGTCGTATTGTTTGTTTCATTCGATAATCATGAATGTTACATTTTTCATTTGTGTAGAAATTACCTTTTCACTGGTACTGCGCCGCTAAACGTGTTGTGCTCATAACAAAAAACGCCCCTAACTAATATTAGTTAAGTAATGTGATCAACATTCATGTGGCAATCAAGAATTAATAACAACCAGAATTTCTATTAGTAAATATTTTTCTAAAAAATATATGAAAAAAATTACGTACCATTGCATAGCATTTTTATTATTTTCCTATTCCATATAGTATTGGGAACCATTTTCGTTTACTAAAATTTAATTTATGGTTACAAAACGAATTTTATTCAAGACTATTTATTAATACGATAACATTGAACGTAGTACGTAAAAATAATACGTGTGCTTCGAGCAATAAATAATAATTAATTAAATAATCTAAATCAGTCTTAATTTGAACAAACTCTTATTTGTTATCACATTGACTTTATTGAAATCATGATTTTTATTTTGTCACATTATCACACCCCAAGCTTATACCCCTGTATTTTTTATACATTAATAAATTGTAATAACTACCATTGTTTGATATTATCGCTTAAGTATGTTAAGATAAATTCCATCCTTGGGTCCCGCAAGAATTCGCTTAGGGTATATGATCTCGTTTTCTTTTGGTGTGTTTTTAGACACTGCAACTTTAAATTTTGAGAAGAACTTCACCATGCACACGCGTGATTGTACTTTTGCAAACCGCATTCCTGTAAAAAATATCATATTAAAATTTTCACCTTGCTGTCAATAAGATTATCAAAATAACGTACAGTGGTCAAGCCAATATACATACACAGGAAAACGTGTGTGACTAAAAGAGTAAACATATGTACTTGAAAATTAAGTTTGCGTCGACCTCAAGGGACCAACGGGTGACAAAGAAAGAAGTTAATCTCTCTTGTTGGCCAGACGGGAATCTGGCCTAATTAAATCTTTTGTGAATATCTTATATTTTAAATACACAAATTTAAAACCAAAATAAATCGCTTTATAAATGTACAGTACAGGTACTCACCGATACAATTCCTGGGTCCAACACCAAACGGTAAATAAGCGCATGAATGTCTGTCTTTAGAATTCTCAGGGCTATGTCGCTCAGGATCGAATTTTTCAGGTTGAGGGAAGTATTTTTCATCGTTTTGGATTCCCAAAGGAGATATCAAGATCGTTGTTCCTTTGGAAATGGTAAGATTGGTTCCGGGCACCTTGTAGTCTACTTGAGCATTTCTTTGTAAAGGTTCCACGATTGGATGTTTACGAAGAGTCTCGTCAAATACTTTCTCCAGATATGTCATGTCTTGTAATGTCTCATATGTCAGTTTACCATCATGTTTTTCTAGCACTTGATCAATGTCAGTTATTAATTTTTCTTGAATATCAGGGTTTTTTGCCAGTTCATATAGCATGAAACCCATTGTTGTGGCACTAGTTTCATATCCAGCCGCATAGAACACAAAAGCTTGGGCGGCGATCACAGACTCTGTTAGCTCCAACGATAACTGTTTATCATTCTCGTTTTTCTTTGTCCCGTAAACTTCTTTTTGTTGTCTAAGTTCTAATATTAAATCCATGAAATCTTTTCTATTTGTTGGGAGACCATTTCTTTGTTGAACAACATCTTTAACTAAAAGAAATCCATCACAAACGCTGGAAAAATTGAGGTATTAAATTTTTTTAAGATACCTGGATACATCATGTCCAGTTCAGTAGAAAAATTCGCAGTGAATATCATTTTATCAACTTTATTTAACGTTTCTACCATTTCTTGATTGTTCTGTGTATCTATATCCAGTCCAAAAGCACAAGCTGAAATAGTTGCCATTGTGTATTTTGCACAAGCGTGTATAGATCGTGTTCTGGTTGCCTAGCTACTAGTGAGTCAACGTATTTAGTAAAATCGTCTCCACGCTCTGTGATCAGGTACAGCATATTCTTCAGTTTGCCGGAGGTAAATATGGGAGTGAAGCGATTTCGCAACACACGCCAAGTGTCTCCATCTGCGTGGAACAGGTTTGCACCCAAACCTTCTTTGCTAAACTCGATACCGCGATCAGCAAACGCGTCGAAGTCTTTGATCATGATATGTTTGATGATATCCAAATCTCGAATTAGTAAGCACGGAGTGGTCATCCTGTATATTCCAACAATCTTTTCATCTGGGAATGCTTCGTACAACTCTTTGAAGAGAACACCTACGTTCTTTTGTCTAAGCGCAGACTGTTTTAGGTTCCCGAAAAGCGGAACTGGAGTTGGTCCAACGACGCCCCTATCTTTCCAATAGTTAAAAGTCCTTGTAAAATAATAGTACAAGAACGTAGCGAGCGTCACTAACGCGAGTGTTAAATAGACAAGCACCATCTCGAATAGATTGTATTATGTAGATTGTATGTGTGCTGCTATATATATGATAATTTTATCGTTATTTTGATACCACAATCATTTAGTATTTTGAATGCTTCTAGTATCGTAAACAGGCAATATAAACATAATGTATGCTTAAGCGTTTAAAATTTTTCATTATTTGAGTACTATCAACAAATAGGATTTTATGTAATCGGTTTTGGAATTTGTAGTCGCTGTGTAAATTTTTAGTCTTACCGAATGGGTTTTCACCAGTCCTATAGTGAAATAAATAAATATTAGTCTACACTTTCCACTCTACGCAATATAGTTACAAATTAGTTACTTTGAAGCGAACGGAATTATTTCAGATCCCAACACCCGAGTTAAAACTCGTAAAATGTTATAAAGAAATTATCATGTATTGTGGCAGGGTAATTTCTAGTATCCGACTGTCTACCACCCCCACTAAGTTGAAATTCTGCCGCCAAGCACCTGACAATGTATAACTGCATCTCTTACTTGAGAGCCAGTCTCCACTCAGGCGAAATGTGTCTTCGATCACCCCGTCGCTTAACATTTAACTAACTTGACAATAATTTAAAAAACTTATCCGAAACTTTGACATAAACAAAAATTGACATAAACTTAAAAGCTAAAAAAACGAATTAAAATAACAAGTCTTTATATCTTCTTGTCGCTGCAGTAACCACTTGCAGACACGTGTTTCGACACTACATGAGGCATCATCAGGACGTGTTGCCTCTTTGATCGCTTAGCTGAGCTGCACCAAGCGCAGTCAACACGTCGACGAAACACGTGTCGGCAAGTATTTATAGTGGCCTCGTGTAACATTTAAGGTTACATAATATCAAGTTATTTTTCTTATTAGGTTTTATGCTCACTTCATATCCAGGTATGTTGTTTTTTAAGTAGTTAGACAGCGATATAAACATAAAAATATCATATACAGGTTTCACTAAGTTATGATCGCAGACAGTTTTTTACAATCAACAGTTTGATTTAAAATTAGAAATACAATTGACATGTATTGACGTGTATCTAATAGATAAATAGGACAAATCAAGGTCCAAGGCATCATTATGCATTGACGCTCATAACTTTGATATATTCCATAGTATATCTCATTATCTCTGTCATTTTACTAGATAGGTCTACTACCAACGAGTATAGTAAAACAAACTATTGTTTCAGGAAGGCGAGTGGAGCAAATGCAGATGTTTCGTGCGCGTCCAAACTGGAGAGAGGAGAGTGCGCAAACTGCGCGAACGCGCTTCGCGGTCGCCACCCCGCGCACCTTTTAAAGCTAGATACCCTGCACACTGCATTATATACGGTAATAAGCGAGAAGTGAAGAAACATTTTAAAGCATTTTCATCATCCGTACAGAGACCCATACCTTTCGATTTTTTTACGTGCAGCATAATATTATTGCCGAGTTCATACAATCTGGGGATATTCAAACGAAGGGTGCGGTATAGTCAAACACATAGCTATACTACTTTTAAAATAATTTAAAACACTTGTTTTTTTTTTACTTTTGATTTGACGAATGACTGATTGTAGTTGTTTTTTTATGTAATGTTTAATCTTGTTAACGTTAATTTTAAGTTTTGCATGCCACATGGCAGAATTTGGCGCTCGTAATCATTTTGAAATATCTATTATGCCCATATACGCAATAAATGAATTATGAATTAAAAAGAAGCGGCAGCTTTAGTCCTCTATTACTTTAGTCTCCCTTCATGAATATATATTTAATTTATATTAGGATGTAATGTTATTATAATGTATCATTGTAGATATATTATTTATGTTATAGTTATGTATTTTCCTATGTGCATATCCTCGGTATTGACACACCCCGTCTTTTCTCCCTCTGATCCTATCCGTCCTAAGGTTGCCTGGAAGAGATCGCTTTTAGCGACAAGGTCGCCAGTAGTTACACCTATATTTAAGTTTATTTCTTCTGTTTTCGGAGTTGTCAATCAATCAAGAGTTGTCAATCAATCAATCAATCAATCATGGCAAAACTATACGTGTAGTAATTTATCAATATGATAAGTCCATGTTTGACCACCAACCCACCTGATGCTTCTCTCTGATCTCTTTTGGAATCGATCTCTTCCGTTTGATATTTATACAGCTTGTGTTCTTACAACCCAAAAATTGAGTTTATTGAATAGATCTTCCAATCTCTTGTTTTATTGAACATCCATATCAACGCGCTGGCTCTAATATTTTGTGTGTTTTTTCTATTACAATAAAATTTGTTTTGCAGGTCGGTCATGAAAAATCTTGCCCAATTGCTGGCTGTCCCTATCAGCGAACACGTGGTAACTTTCATCTATTTGGTAGCCGCGGTCACACTGCTCTCGCGGACGACAGGTGACCCTTCCTTCTTTAACAATCTATTATTTTAGTATCTAGGTACAAAAAGTGCCTATTACAAAGTAAAGTTATGTTTATAGGGCTGTTGAGAGTAACCATCGAAAATCTCTAAGTAATGAGCGCCAAAGCAACGAAGCCCTAGACTTTATTTAGTGTGTGTGTGTGGCAATGGTTATGGACAGGCGTTATCTCATCAGAAGATAATCTCATTAAAAAAAAATTGTTCATTCACAGTATCAAAGTTTAGTTAATTGAAAATAAATTTGAAATAAAATCTAGCCTTTTTTAAAGTATTTGAAAAAGCTATAGAAAAATTATATGCATTTACCAATGTATAACTTTCAGTAAAGGTTGTTCATTAAGAAAAGACAATTTTAACCTTAATTATTAACTTTTGCCAAGCCATAAAATCTATTTAAGTTCAAACTGCAGATCCAAACCACCAAATGAGCTAATAATTTTCTAGGTAAAACTTTTTCTTATTTTTCATCGGTATAGACGTACTAACCGTAAAATGATATGCTAAAATTTAAGAAAAAAACCTCTGTTCAAATGAAAGTTTACTTCACTAAAAATTTAAGGATCCTTGGCAATAAAAGTGTATATAAAATATAGCTTGTTGTGTTCTTAAATGGGAAAATTACAATAGAACCGACTAACTACAACCACATATTACATAATAGTCTGTTATATAAATATTAATAGTTGCGCGCCGCGGTTAAATAAATAGTATCCCGGGAGAAAAAAATATATCAAAAAATCAAATGTGTTCAAAATTCCTAGGCATAAGCTGCATACTAAATCTCATTAGTATCTGTTATTCGTTTATAGCCTTAAGTAATAAAAAGACGCACACACGCTAACCTAACCTTTACAAGTGAGACTCACTACAACTGCAATCACAAAGAGACCGGCTTATAATACTTACGATTAGATTCGAATATTTTCGCGCTCTACTGTTCCCATACAAGTAGGTATACACAAGTGAAGCAACCTTTGGCGTGGCCCGGAATCGCCTTGACCTGGGTAACGATGCGTTGTCAAAACAGTCTGATAAATGTAGAACGTTTTTTCCTGTTAGGTTGTACGTTATCTACAAGGACACCATACCAATACCTCAATCATTTGGAATTGCTGTAGTGTGACATAGCAATTAGATTATTGTCGTTAGAATACGAATTTTTTTATGTAATAATAATAAAATGAAATGCTCTCCTGATGGTATGAGGTATAAAATAACTGTTCATGACCATTGCAGCAGTACTTAGAACTTAAATTAACAAAACAAAGTCCAGGACATCGCTACTTAGCACTCATTACTTCCGATTGTTAATCTCAATTTAAGTATGTATGTTTATTATACCGTACAGCGTATTTTTATCCCAAAAAACCAAGAGAAATTAAAAAATCTTAGTAAGTATCTGTCAAAAGTCGGAACATTTATAACTTCAGCTTCGCCCTGCGGGTTTATCCACGTTTTCCGGTATAAAGCCTACGTTTGTGTTAAACAGAGTATAGGCTATTAGCATTCCATATTTCATCCAAATTCATTTTACAAGGGTAAAATGAATTTGGATGATTTTTTTTTCTTTGGTTTTGGCGTCGCGTTTTAGCATTTGCCAGTGTCAAGTATTTATATATTTTCAAGTTACAAAAGTTAAATAAGTGTCCTTGTAGCTGGTTATAGTCAAAGTCCAGTCTTAGTCAAGTCCAGTCTGTATCAGTCAAGTCCAGTCATGCTTTAGTAAAGTAGTGGCGAAGCTTCGATGGAGTTTTGGAAGCAGCACGAAAAGTCATGTTTCACCACATTATATCATTTTCCCACACTCACGCATATAATTCGGCACTCTATGAATAAAACACCACCATTTTTATGCATAAACACTCGACAAAACACAAGTTTGGAAAAAATACAACGGAGCGACACGACTCTTCCCGCGTTCCCGCCAAAACTCTTGGATGAATTTGGGAGAAGCTGAATATTTTTCTTATTCTTTATTTTTGACCTCCCACTTTATGCATTTGCCAATGTCAAGTATTTTAATAATACAATATACTCTATGATAGATCTCTTTAGCAATAGGTTGTCAAGGTATGTACCAACGCAGTACCAGATATTCTGCCGCCAAGTATTACTGTGTTCCAGTTTGAAGGGTACTGCAGCTAGCGAAATTACAGGGCTATTGAGACTTACCTTGAAAGTTGATGAACCGCATGGCAACTGGATGTCCTGAATTTAACCTTATTTTATAGTTCTGTTTTTTAAAGTATTTTATGAAAAATCAAGTCTTAAATAAGTCTAAGTCACACAAGGTTTGATAGTTTTGCAAACATCACAAAAGATAATGTGTCGCTACAATAAATCACTTTTCCACTCACGCGCGCAATTCGTAACAAGCATCGATATTTAAGGTACACATAAACAATCAAAAAAGAGTGTTTATGTAAAAATCATACAATGAGGTGACATAATTTTTCCTCATTCCCGTCAAAAAATTTGTCGAGTGGGAATCAACGATATTTTTTTTCATAGTTTTTTTTAATTATTGACCTGTAGGTAGTACGGTACGTGGGTGAGTTAATTTCACTAAACAGGCTCTAATTTTAATAAATGAACAGAAGATAATGAACAGTAGTATAGATTTAAAAGGCAACTGTAGGTACATATTATATTTAAGTACTAAGACACTTTTAGTGCATGTTTGCACCGCAGTCAACAAATGAATCCACTTACGTCCAATTTACGGTTGGTAGGGTTGGGGGACCAGTGCAAATCTTACCAAGTATTTACTGAGTTACGCACATTATCTGTGCCTCAGTAAACGAATTAATATTAACCACTTAGAGTCAATTTCAACTGAGTCTGCAGGCAGCCAGCATAAATTTTTGCTTTGCATTATATCTTCCGCTGCCATCTCGACTCAGTCTACTCTCAGCGTGTTAAATTCTACGGATCAGTGAGTAAAAATGCCATATATTTTGACTGTTCTACACTTAATATCAACTCGAAAACAAATGTAATTTTATAAATAACAAGCGACCCGCCCTGGCTTCGCACGGGCGCAATGTAGATACTAACGTGGTGCATATGCATGAATTATACTTAAGTATAAACCTGCCTCTTGATTCCTCTTGATTCTCTATTGATGGAAACCGCATTAAATTCCGTTGCGTAGTTTAAAAGATCCAAGTTTACAGACGGCTGGAAGGGAATTTGTTTTATGCTCTGTAGAGACTAAACATATATATTATGTATAAATAAGTACAAACTAATATTACAAATGTGAAAACTAGTGAGTGAAAGAAAATGTGTGTGTTTGGTGTTTCTTCACTCTGTATTTAAGTGAAATTTAAATTGGAATTTGTGGATTGGATTGGATTGAATTTACCTTACATATTTATTAGATATAATTTTTATTTAAAAAAAAAACAGTTCCCATAAAATAGCACGGGAAAACACCGGACATTTCTAATAGTTATAGTTGCTGCTTTAAACCGCACAAATTAGAAAAAAGTACAAACAAAATGTCGCGTTTTCTACGCGACGCGATGATTTCTTCGCACTGCATTTTTTGCTTAATACATAACTTCACACAAATACATCTAGGCGTTATGTCATATAAATGCATCATGATTTTTGTGTAAGTACGTGTAGTTCTTGTAAAACGAGCAAAAATTGTGAGGTAAGTCTTCACTCCTTTTCTACCCAATGTTCTGTTGTCTTATATAATCTTAGTGAGACCAACAATCTTAATGGGACTAGGTTTTGTTTAAGAGCCTGCAAGTGTTTGAGTGGCTCTGATACGTGTTCACTCAACGTTCAATAGAAGTTGTTGAAATAAATTTTAGTGAATATTGGTCTACAGAAGGGCGGTCCGCCCGTAGGTGGTCGGCGGGAGAAGGCGGGAGCAGAGCGTGCGCACGCGCGCGCTTCCCGCACCACACACACCCGCCCATTCACTGTTAGCAGGTAACTCGTCTTCTCATATTTTTTTCTTCATTGTTATAACATCAAGATAAATAAGTCCCAATCACAGTCAGAGTCACAAACAATAAGTGATGGTCAGGTGACTGAGCCTGACTATGACCGACACTGATGTTCTGATGAAGTATTGATGATTATAAGTTCTAGAACATTTAGTAATGTTCTAGTAAGAAATACGTAATGTACGAAAAAACCACAATTTGTGGGCAAATTATACCATTAATATTTTTGATTCTATTAAAATACAAAAATACCTCTATTTTCGACAACTAAGGTCAGTGTTGAGATATAACTATTGTAAACAAGTTTTTATTTTATTATTTATTTGGTTATTATATTTTGAGGCGTCTAAACTTCCGTAATTAGCCACCAGTAACCATATATCGGTCTGCTCGTATTTGGCCATCTTCTTAAATCAGCTGTGGCGAATTCAAACGAGTTCAACGTTCGACGACATATACAAGGAGTTGAACAGAGAATTGTAACGCGAGAACACATAATAACGTAACCCAATATCTAAACAGCACAAACTAGTTATTTTTTTTCCTTCTAATGTTGTATCTGTTTGTTGTTAGATTCCTCATTGTTATTACAATCTAGCCTTGTTGAGACTAATAAGTAATTTTAATATAACTTAAATTGCTAAGTAGAGTATAAACGAAGAATGCGTCCATCGACACGTTTCTTACTGTCTCTATTAAGGGGAACAAATGTGTTCTATAATATGTAGTACTCACTGCACTGACATTACTAACTTAATACACTAACTCAAAAGATTTTGTCCTTTTTAGTCTTCTTACTATATCCGACAAACTAGTTATGAAATATAAATAATAATGTATTTATGTATATCTGCTTCTGTCAGCACCATACGGAGAGCACGGACTTCCGAAACACAAGCTACTCTTAGCTTAGTTCTTAAATCCGAAGCTCAATTGATTATCTACTTAGTCTGGCCATAAATACTGTTAAAACTAAAAATAAACAAAATATTACATTTGAATTTGGAATCTGTAATTTTTATATGATTGTTCATTATATTTTTTCATTTTGGCGCCAATAAATTGTACAATATTTTGCGATATTAAAATGGAGTGGGGTGACAAAAAGAACCGAATCGCTGTGATTGCATTACGCAAAGTAGGTATGGAGCCAAATGCAATTTTTAAAACTCTCCATACGCTTGGTATTAGTCAAATGTTTGTGTACCGGGCTATTAATAGGTACAATGAGACCTCCTCTGTTTGTAACAGAAAAAGATCTGGCCGTCCACGTAGTGTTCGTACGAAAAAGGTGGTCAAAGCAGTAAGGGGTAGAATTCGAAGAAATCCTGTCCGAAAGCAAAAGATTTTATTTTGGGAGATGAAGATGGCACCTAGAACCATGTCGCGTATTTTAAAAGATGACTTAGTACTTGCAGCCTATAAGAGACGCACTGGTCACTTCTTAACTGATAATTTAAAAAAGAATAGGGTGGTAAAATCCAAACAACTACTGAAGCGGTACGCAAAAGGAGGTCACAGAAAATTTTTGTTTACGGATGAGAAAATTTTTACAATTGAGCAACATTTTAACAAACAAAATGACCGTATTTATGCTCAAAGCTCTAAGGAAGCTTCCCGACAGAGTGCAACGTGGGCATTATCCGACTTCAGTGATGGTTTGGTGGGGTGTTGGCTATGAAGGAGTGACTGAGCCATATTTTTGTGAAAAAGGTCTCAAAAGGTATCAAAACATCGGCACAAGTGTATCAAGATACCATTCTTGAGAAGGTAGTTAAGTAGTTAACAACACCATGTTCAATAACCAAGTATGGTCCTTCCAGCAAGACTCGGCGCCGGTCATAATGCTCGGTCCACGCAGTCTTGTTTGGAAGCGAACGTTTCGGACTTCATCAGAGCTAAAGACTGGCCGTCGTCTAGTCCCGATCTTAATCCGCTGGATTATGATTTATGGTCAGTTTTAGAGAGTACGGCTTGCTCTAAACGCCATGATAATTTGGAGTCCCTAAAACAATCCATACGATTGGCAGTGAAGAATTTGCCCATAGAAAGAGTGCGTACTTCTATTGATAACTGGCCTCAGCGTTTAAAGGACTGTATTGTAGCCAATGGAGACCACTTCGAATAAGCTTTTTATATTTTAAATTGTTTTATATTTTTGTATTAAACTAACACACTGTAAAAGTAATAAATGTTATTTGCAAAAGAAAAAAATAAATTTTCTTTGTTACAATATTTATGGCAAGACTAGGTATATACCTGTAGCGATGATAGCTCAGTGGTTAGCGCGGTAGGTTCGCATGCCGAAGGGCGTGGGTTCAAACCCCAACAATGAGCTTGAGCTGCCGGTGAAGGAAAACATCGTGAGGAAACCATAGCATGGTGGTAGGGTACTTTCTAGTACTCGGCTGGCTACCACCGAGCCACCACCCTCAAGTTGAAAATCTGCCGCCAAGAATCTAACGGTGTGCTCCGGCAGCCTCACTTGAGAGCCAGTTCCATTCCAGGCTAGGTGTGCTTTACCGTCTTCGACCACACCTTCACTTAACATCAGGTGAGCTGTGGTCAAACAACTAGACTGTCAACCATAAAAAAAAAATGTATGTCGTCTAGGTAGGTACCACCGCAGTGCCAGATATTCTGCCAACAAGCAGTAGTGTGTAAACATTACTGTGTTCCGGTTTGAAGGGTATTGTAGCTAGCGAAATTACTGGGCCGTTGGGACTAACCAACGAAAGTCTCAAAGTAATGAGCGCCAAAGCAGCGATGTCCCGGACTTTGTTTTGTTACTCAAAGTTCTGTGTATTGCTGCAATGGTCATGGACATGCGTTATCTCTTACTATCAGGAGAGCGCATTGTTCGTTTAATTACAATTACATTTAAAAAAAAAATTGTAAACACTGTTTGGTAAAGAATTGTTGTACTTATATTAATTAATGAGAATACGTGTTCAGTTAATGAGAAATAAATGATTTGAATGAATTTAGGTAACAAATAAATATCGTAGGATATTGCACATAGCGCCATCTGACCCCAACTACTAAGCAAAGCTTGTACCAACTATGGAAGTCAGATAACTGACTGACTTTTATAAGGTAAAATAAAATGTTACAACATGGCTTTATTTTTATCTCATTTGTTTATATTGAACTGCCTTATAAATTCCCTGCGTTACTTCGAGTAGTTAAACTAATAATATGTAATTATCGGGGGCATTAATGCATAAAACTTGTGTGTTATGTGTCTACTGTTAGGCATGTTCTTTGCTCTCAGGATGATAGTCGAGAATTTTAATCCGTCCATAACATGTCAACGTGACTAGATGTTAAAAACAGGCCAAGTGCGAGTCGGACTCGCGCACGAAGGGTTCCGTACCATTATCTATAAAAATGGCAAAAAATCTACTATACTATACTTATATTATACTTATTCACTCTTTATTTAATTAATTTCTTTTGATAATGTTGACATTTTCACATTTTATTTTGGCTATATAATTACCTTTTTTAATATTATTTTAAGGACTATTGTAATTGGCATATTGTACCGTTTTAGTCTAGAAACAATAAATAAATAAATAATCACATTTGTTGTATGGGAGCCAACGAAATGAGACCAACAGAAATACATCATCTATGAAAATTTCAACTGTCTAATTATCACAGTTCATGAGTTACATACTGGTGACAGACTGACAGACGGATAGACGGATGGATAGCGGAGTAATAGAACCCATTTTACCCTTTGGGTACGGAACCCTAAAAAGCATTTATTTGCGTTAATACTAAACTTGCATTGTCATGCGGAGTTTTTAAAGTTAAAATGCATTGTCACCGTGTATCGGCGCTAAGATATCGATGCCGTGTCTCTCTTTTGACTTTACGTTGTCACTAAGGTTTATTTACCGCAATGTCATTACTAAGTGTATATTTAATATAGATAGGACTAAATACAGATTATTTTGTTTTTCATCATTGTTTTCAATCACCAGCTAAAAATGATACAAACTTTCGTCTTTATTTTGGATTTGTTCACATATTACATTTTACCCATATATTATCAATTACAGAGCTTAAGTCTTCTTATGTGTATCTACAAATACATTTATTGCTTAATTTTGGTGATAAGATAATCATATTTACAACAATATTTTTTTTTTTTAATCTTGTGTTCATCACTGTTTAATTATATTGTTTATATATTGCCTTAGTTTTATCTATTTTTTTTCTCTTTACAAAAATACTAGCGTTTGTTCACCATTTCGCCTGATTTTAAGCAATTATGCTACTACTCGTATCAGAGAACAATCACTCGGCCAGCAAATTCCATTGTATGCGGTTCAAACGATGAAGTCAGTCTTTGTTTTAATGAGTGAGTTATTCTGGTATATCAAGATTATCAAGCTAATCTAGTCAACTTAGTGTCAAACATCAAAAATTATAAATATGCAATTAATGAAGTTTTGTTTGAACGCAGTAGGCAGTTCACTCGGGGGGAGTTCGATAGACAATGTCCGAGGACTTGGACTCGATCAGCGAGGAAGAACGAAGCTTGTTCCGACCTTTCACACGAGAGTCACTGGCCGCTATCGAAGCCCGCATAGCAGAGGAGCATGCCAAGCAAAAGGAACTCGAGAAAAAACGAGCGGAAGGCGAGGTAATAAGAACGCATAGCACCCCCTCACTTTTGTTGTCAGTTATATGTACCACATGAGTGTCTAGATACGCATAGGCTAAATGTGTTGATGGATACATACCACGAAAAGTAGGGAAAGTGCTGACACTAAAACTTTCAAAAAAGTTTACATATACACAATCCACAAACGAAAAACAATAGGATGTGAAGTGAAACGACACAGTTCAACGCTCTGATGGATAATTTTTAAATTATTCCAGAACGATTTGGGGCGGACGAAAAAGAAAAAAGAAGTAAGATTCTCTGCTTGCCCCTATTTTACCTTTTCGGCTCGTTTTATTAGAGAAATGTTAAACAAGTTATCGCTTGTGATAGATCAAAATTTGTTTGACCATGAATTGTAATTAACACAAACATTGGCGTCGAAGCTCAGCCGCGATAACTTGTACCAGCTGCATTTTCTATGCATATCGATCGCATTTACAGCATTATTCCTTAAACACATCGCTTCGTCGGCAAAGTATCGTAACCGAATATTCACAAGTTTAGCTGTTAACTGGTGACGTGAAGCGTACAGTAACAGCTAACCTTCCAGTAGTTTCAAAAACGAAGGCTTCTCATTTTTGTTTCATTTAATAATACCGGGTGTGTTCGCGATGTGATTACCTAACTAGATCCCTTAACCTACCTAATATTAAAACATTTAGTAATTCATAAGAGACGTAGTGATCTCGTTTAGACTAGTTTACATGACCTTTAGCTAGCCCTGAACAAATACACGACCTTTTAAAAGTGACTACCGTAATGCTTCTGACGTAATTAACTTTCAATAGGAAGCTGTCGACGTTCCAGGACGAGAACCCTTTGTCTTTTAAATGACGGATCAATTGAATAATGTGATATAATATCGCAGTGCTATTACTTAAGCGTTAGATTCAGATACACCAGCACATAACATTCACCATTATCAAGCATTGCACACGACTGGCTGATAGTCACGCATCATCGACTGCTGTCATCTAGGACTAGTATGGTGGCATCACCTAGCTAGCGATTAGTGCATATAATTAGCTCACTTGAGATAAATGAGACAATTTTAATGGTTATGATTCGTTTGTAACATTTGTCTGGGCTTGCGCTAGTCATGACCTCCTATTCTGAGACCGATTTCGAATGTTACCGATCAGAGCAGGCAGAAAAGTTGATGACAAGCCGTAAGCCTATTTTATCTCGAACATATTCGGAATGGTAACATAATAGTGGGAAAAGATTCAGCTCGAAAGCTTTTAGTTCTGCAGATACGCATTATAGCCATAAAGACAGCAGCACTGACACTGAAACGACATTAGCTTTAATGCCTTTACGACATACGCTGACTGTAACAAAACTGATATTGATGCAATATTATCGACATATTGTTACAAGTGTTAGAGATGCTTAATACCTGATGATAAAAATAATATACCTTTATAGAACAGAGCCCGCATTCAAATCAGTCCTACAGTATTGTTGCAGTTTGTATTTGACTAGGCTTAATGATATAAACTAGCTTTATTAAAGACTTCAGTTACAAGTAAGTGATGATACGACGGCAAATACATTTAATTGAGTCACGATACACACACAGTTTCATAGAGAAACTAATTGAATAACAATCACGTTATCAACTAAGCAGTTGATACAAAGCGCGTCATGTGTTTGGCTATTCATATTAACTTGACATTCATGATTTAAAAAAACTGGTAACAATCGTTTTTTGCATAAACGTAAAAGTATCAGCACATTTCAGTTCGGTAGAGGATCGGTATGGATTTACCTCTAGAGTAGTGTTACAAAGATTAGCATGCATTGCAGCGTACCGAAGTTTCATAGAAAGAATGTAGGACGGCTCTAGTTGAGCTAATGCCGATCTGGTGCCTTCCGATATGTGACGGTTCTCTTTTCTGACTGTGTGCGTGTCACGGCTTAGATTGTACTGGTAACTGCTCAAAAAAAAAAGAAGATTTTGTACCAAACGTCTGTCTACCACATCAAAGAGCATTGAGGCGTCAGCGGTACCGTGAGTGGTTACGTTTTCATTCGTTTGAAGCTAGTTATTGAACTTTTGTTTTCAAAACCGGTTTCATACAAATGAATGAACGTATTCGATCACCGCGCCCGCTCTCATCAACGCATCACTTTCTTCACTGCTCTGCTATCACCATACAAGTTTTAATTTTTTTTGGACCAACGGACATGCGAATCTGGAAATTTGGTCCGTATAAACTGCAGCAGACTAAGAAAAATATGTCCTAGATGTTTCTCTGTCGGATGGCAATCCATCCGAAACAAGTTCGCACATCTGTTAAGCCTTTGCTACATCGCATAGCTTGACAAGAAGGTCACTACCTTCATAATTTCTTACCGTTTAGTCTAAATCTGATACGATTTTATCATTGACAACGGTCTACGCGGTAAGAAATTACTACCTTGATAAGATGTACGATGTAGCACCCACTTCAAGAGTCATAATCTTAGCTATATGAAGCGAATAGTTCGTAATTGTTCGGAGTTGATGTAGGTGCGATACGATGACGAGGACGAGGACGAGGGGCCGCAGCCGGACGCGACCTTGGAGCAGGGGCTGCCGATCCCTGTGCGGATGCAGGGCTCCTTCCCTCCGGAGCTCGCCTCCACCCCCCTCGAGGACATCGACCCTTATTATTCTAATCAAAGAGTAAGTTTGTATTACACAACAAAAATTTACCACCTTCGTACTGAATACGTAGCCCTAGTCACTCGAATTATAGTATAGGCTACTCTAAACCTTGCTTCTTTATAATAACTTTACATGGAAGAAAACAACAATTGAAATTGTGTGAACCAATGAAAAGTGGAGGAAACCGACTGACAGGCAAAGCTAATCAACTTCTCTATAGTCAACGAATTCGGACGTGAATATATTATGTCGCAGGTAATGTGTATGTTTTCGCTCTGTACAAACGGCATTGCCCGTTTAAAAACACTTGCAGTTTCGAAATATGCCGAAGGCAAATTGACTACTTGTTCAATGTTATAATTTCAATATTGATTGTTATTGTAGATGACCATCATAAAACACTGTTTGAACTAATCAGTCTTTATTCTAGCAATCAGGTACCTATCAAGACTTAAAACAAAAGCAAATTAATATACTCCTAAAGTATTTAAGTACTTAACAAAAACAACATTTGGTGACATACGTAGAAAAAAAATTAAAAACTTTTATAAACATTAAGTATGAGAACTTCCATTCGTCTTGGTATTTTGTAAGCTGCGTTTAAATTGTCCATCAAATGTAGTGGCGTTTTATATAGTGCCAAGGCCATTTACAATTTGCCTTGACGTATTTCAACACTGCGCGGACGACGCCGTTTGTAAAAAGCGGAATCATACAAATTGTCTGGGACCATATACTTACATATTGATCTACCACAATATATGTATATGACGAACTTTTGTCGTTGTTATTTTTTACGGTTAGTTATTTAATTTTGGGCAACCAAGTCTTTTCCTTCTTCTGGTGCGATGTTGTTATTTCCAACTTTACAAATCATGTCCAGTCCTTGTTACTTAGGTCAACATTTTGTACAAAACAAGTAGATACGTACGTACCTACTGAAACACAATAGCACAATGAACAAAAACATAGAAGTACAATGAAATAACAACAAACTATTATTCGTACAAAGTTATCATGAGGTGTTCTCGTTAAAGTTGAATTTCCTGACGAAGTACTGTTGGTACGATCTGGATCTCGAAATATTCTGACCCGGAAAAGCATAACCCTTAACCTCCAAAAATATCGATAACACAAATATGTATTTGCAGATTAATATAACTTTTTCTCTCCGTAATCCTTTTTTCCTTCAAACTTTTAGTAAGTATCATATCTGGAATGAAAATAGACACGAATAAGCCACCTCCCCGAAATATAAATAGCTTCTTACCGAGATCTCACACGTTTGCCTACGTGTAAATAATATCCAAATGAATAAAGTCATCGTTACTTTATAATAAATTTGCTGATAAACGTAATAAGCAAGTCAAAGCAAATGTTTAAATTTTACTAAATTGGTTTTATAATTTTTTTAAAGTGTCGTTTTCCTTGTTCCAGACATTCGTAGTTGTAAGCAAGGGTAGAGATATCTTCAGATTTTCTGCAACCGACGCCTTATGGATGTTAGACCCTTTTAACCCCATAAGAAGAGTGGCTATATACATCTTAGTGCATCCTCTGTTTTCATTGTTTATTATTACTACAATTCTAGTCAACTGTATTCTTATGATAATGCCTACAACGCCTACCGTCGAAAGTACTGAGTAAGTATCAAATTGTTTATCATTCATTCAATGTTCGAATTAGAATTCTTTCGACCAGTTTCGATTTGCAATTTTGAACTACCGTCAGACGATCAATACATATATGACTTTATTAGGTTCTAGAACATTTGTAGAGTGCACGCTAGTTTCAAAATTGTTAGTGTTCGGCTAGTTATCGAATTGGATTTATATCGATATTAGAAATTCACTTATACTATGGATTAAAGTAAATATAATATTAGACATTATATCGTATATTTCTATAGTGAATTATTGGATAACATTGTTATAATGGCATTTGATTAAATAGAAATCGTATTGCGCTTTATACTACATACATATTTACTAGCTGTAACTACTTAATTAAAATTGAATTAACCCTGGCTGGTTCAACGACCTAAGAGTGTTTAAAATAAACTTAGAAAACATATTAATTATTCAGGTTGCCACATTTATTTTATGTAAACGTTAACACCAATTAAAACCTCGTATTAATAGCGCATACTTAACATATTGAAATTGATAACTATAAATATTTCATTAAGAATTCAATATCATCTCAGTAATTCCATCGAACCGACCCAGTAGAAACAACTGTATATTATACTGTCTTACGTTATTAGTATTTACTTATTTGTATATTTAACTCCATACTTAGCCATATGAATCATTATAAGTTCGAATACTGAACTTCCATTTCTCTTATACTTAGATATTTGTTATTTATGTACAAGAATATGATTATTTTGAGTGCGGTTCCTGAGCGAAGGTGAATTTTTACAGAGTTATCTTTACCGGAATCTACACGTTTGAATCTGCGGTGAAAGTAATGGCCAGGGGTTTCATTCTACAGCCATTCACATACCTTAGAGATGCATGGAATTGGCTTGACTTCGTAGTTATAGCTTTAGCGTGAGTAGTAGAACTATTTATTCGATTTTATTAGTAGTACTAAAAGGTAGATTTACCTCTATATAATTGTATTTGATGTGGCATTATAGTTTGATAGTTTTAGATATCTGAATTGTATAAGCCCAGACTTGTCGAACAACTAATAAAGCGACATAGTTAACTGAAAATAATGTCAAGAAAACAATGTCCTAGGGGAGATTTTTCTTTAGTGATATTTATTTTTGTAGTTAAAAGTATTAACGTAGATATTTTGGTTACGGATGTCTGTTTGCAGTTATGTGACGATGGGAATAGATCTCGGGAACTTGGCCGCTCTCCGAACGTTCAGGGTACTTCGAGCGTTGAAGACGGTGGCTATTATACCGGGTAATACATTTGTACGCTTATTTAAGTATATAGCTAGAATTAATGTTACTACATTAACGTAGAGTTCTTGTAAGACGGTAGATGTAGCAAGGTAAACATTTTAGTAAGTTTTTATTAGTTATACAAGCAAGAATCGTAGTTCAATTAGCCTGTAAACTGTTTGTCAATTGTTGCTTATGGATACTCTACAATCTGCTGTCGTCATGTATCTCCATGTCACATGGCAGAATAATTATAACATGGCCTTTATTCGCTATGAACACATGAGCAGGTAACGTGTGAGGTTTACGTAACGTGGCACGTTAAAGTAACGCGGCGGAGATTATGCCAGTGTCAAAATAAAAACATTAGGCGAGTTAAGAACTCGTTTTGTATTATCAACATATACTTCATAACCTGACGCCACATACATCAGGCATCAAAAACAGGTACGGGATGGCCCGCGAACACTATATCAAACTTCCATAATAGAGACAACTTAAAAAGTCGATACGTGGTCGGAGAAAAATCAATTTAACTAATGACAACTTCAAATATAGATTTAATATCATGAAGAATAAAAAAAACATCGATAAACAGTTTGTTGAGTTCAGAAGATCTAATTTAATGATATGAAACAAGTTCTTATTTACTCCCGTTGCTTTCTACAATTTTTTTTGTCGTTGACTTTGTAACTAAATATCACAAATTGATATACGGCTTGCATGAAAGGTAAGCTTTTGAAATTGCAGGGTTGTTGACACTAATCATCGAATGTGTCAAAGTTCTGAGTACCGCTGCAACGGTCTCATAGTTAATGGTTAAGGTCTCAACGGTCAGGCGTTATCTTTTACCATCCAGAGAGCGTTCCGTTCGCCTCTTAGTTTTGAGATTAAAAAAAAAACATGTTGTATAAATGTATGTATGTAGCAAGTAAAAAATAGGAAAAAATATTTTGTTCTGAATCTCAATCAGATATAAAAAGACCTGTTATAATAGAGAAATAAGAGAAGAGAAACTTTAAAACGACACTGGTTTCGTTTTGTACCCAAATATTAATTGTAAAGTTATGGAATAGAATAGAACTTTATTGTACATCAACAATTGATGCATTATAAATATAACTTAAAAAACTTAAAAAAGAGATAATTAAAAGAATATAATAGAACAAAAACAAAACAATATCGACTACTAATAAACCTACAAAAAAACCCATAAATTATCCTACTTATTATAGTTAATGTAAGCATTTTACCTGTCATAGTATTCTAGCTGATTTTCCTAGATCTAGTACAAAATGTGTGCTGAGTTGTAGAATGGTTGACAAAAAACAAAGCAACTTATAAAGGTAAATCATATTCTAACAGGTTTGAAGACCATCGTGGGTGCCGTAATAGAGTCAGTGAAAAATCTGCGCGATGTGATCATCCTGACGATGTTTTCACTGTCTGTGTTTGCGTTAATGGGCCTGCAGATCTACATGGGCGTGTTAACACAGAAATGCATTAAAGTGTTCCCAGAAGACGGCTCTTGGGGCAACCTTACTGATGATAACTGGGAAAGGTTCTGCCAGAATGAAAGTAAGAAACATCTTTTATTTGATGATTCAGCGTAGGTATTGATTGATTTGTATTCTAATGTAAAATAGATCGATCATTTCTGGTATTATGAAAAATAATAGCAAGGTGACTTTAAGTTAAGATTTACTATTTACGTACATTTTACTGAACTGAATAATTGTATATACCTACGTTAGTAAGAAAGAACATCCTCAGAGCATGAAACGGATTTTAATTTTCTTTTGCCGTTATTGAGTTCTTGCCTATACAAATGTAAGGTATTTTATCACCGATGTTAAGTAACTGACTATACGGTCAGTCATTGGATGAATACCCGTGAGTGGCATTTACTTCTGAACGCTTGCATGTCGGATGATTAGGTCCGGAGCATATATTACCATGGTTCTGAATACTACAAGTTTCGGAGTGTTTGTCCTGTATTTTTTATTGTTAATAGTATATATAACCACATCCTGCCTGATGTTAAGCAACGATGTGGTCTGTGTCGGAGCAAGTTTACCTAGAGAGAATCTCTTTACATCGGATTTGAAGACACACATATTGTCGGGAAACATACTCCGGCAAAGAGCTCCTCGTTCTTACCGCATGTCTATAACATCTGTCAAGCCATGCCAGAGGTCTTCGAGCGGCAAATAGACACTGATACAAGACTTGCGACTCAGCCTATTCAAAATTACTAACTTACTAATATTTAAAACAGACAAGAATAGGCTATTAAGGGATTGGTAACATTCGAGTATGTGTGTTACAAATTCTGTGAATGTAATATTTTTCAGCAAACTGGTTCGGAGATCCGGAAGCATATCCGCTGTGTGGAAATTCGTCTGGAGCAGGGTAAGTTTGAAAGTAATCTAACTCAGTCAGGAACTTGTCCATCAAGATAATATCCAAATAAATATTTCTTTCCTCCTTTAAAACTTTTCGATGATAAAAACTTCTTCAGATATCGTAATTTCTATTTTGATGCTTATTTGTTAAGAAGTATCCTAATGTAATATTGTGGTAGAAATTATTTTCAACTAGCTTGCACCCGCGACTTCGTCCATGTTGGCTTAGGAATTGGGTTCAGGGAGAAATTAAACATGTGTAAGGGCAATAGTTTAATCATGAAACTGGCACTACTCGATCATCTAAATTAAATATATGTATAAAATATCTTTTATTCAAGCATAATGTTTCATCAATAGAAAATTTCAAGTGGTCCTGTCCTGTTGATAGTTTTTTGATAATTCCACGGAAACATTTTCCCGGGATAAAAAGTATCGTAAATGTTAATCCAAGTAATAAACTATCACAAATTTCATCCAAATCCGTTCAGACGTTTTTGCGTGATTGAGTAACAACAAAACATACAAACTTTAGTATATCTAATATTACATTATATACATACGCATTATATAGTAGGGTACAATCTTCCTATGAATGCTTCCGTTTAATTCGTTTCGTTTTTGTTTTGTTAGTTATGATAGCTCAATTAATGGTTGTTGTTTTGTTATTTCCGCAGAACATGTGAACCTGGCTATATTTGTCTGCAAGGTTATGGCCCGAATCCTAATTACGGCTACACAAGTTTCGACACGTTCGGTTGGGCGTTTCTATCAGCTTTCAGACTCATGACGCAGGATTATTGGGAGAATCTTTATCAATTGGTAAGTTTTTATTACAAATAGGCTTGCGTTTGACCGCCAACTCGCCTGATGTTAAGCGAAGATACGGTCTACGGGGGAGCATTCTTGCCTTGAATCAACCGATTCTCTTGCGACTTACCTTCAGTCCTTTACCCAGATTATATCTATCAGAGAACACCCACTCGGGCAGCAAATTCCATTGGTTAGTGCTTCGTTCAATGAAGCGGTGAGGTTGATTAATTGATTTAAACGCAATAATTGTGACTTACTTTACCAAGTGAATTGAACTATGTACCTATATAAGTTTGGGGTGTGCTACACCAAAACGGGGTAATTTTACTCATCATTATAAATACTTTTAACTATGTATACAACTCTGAAATCGTGATATAAAAACTGCTTCGTACATTTGGTTTTGGGTCAACGAACTTTTTGTACATAACAACTGTATGTTTCGTTTGCCCCAAGAGCTTAGTACACTCCAAACTTGTAACCCTGTCTAAAATTCCCAATCTGACAAATGTCTTTTGATTTCGAAAAGTGAAATAATGGATTTGTTATCTGCATATTCTTAAAAAAGATAATATCATCGAGGTGGTAATTCACCTGGTGTGTATCAAACGCTTTAGAAGCAGATGTTCTTTCAAATGAGCCAACAGGGAAAGAATGTTCTGTATTTTGCTTTAGAATTACTTTGAAAACTATTCAAATTATATGGATAACTTAAGCTTACAAACTTAATTCAAACCGTTGTTTGAATTTTCAAACCTACTAAAGTTTACTATTGCTAGACTAAAATAATGGAATATTATTTCCATAGGTGCTAAGGTCTGCTGGGTCGTGGCACGTGTTGTTCTTCGTAGTGATCATCTTCCTTGGCTCGTTCTATCTCGTCAACTTGATCTTGGCTATTGTCGCCATGTCGTACGACGAGCTGCAGAAGAAAGCCGAGGAGGAGGAACAGGCGGAAGAAGAGGCTTTGAGGGTGAGATAATATATTTTAATGTATTCATTAACTCGGTTTCTTACGTCTCGGTGTCTCATTACCTACTGAGGGAGGCGACAGAGGGGGGTCTTTAGAAAAAAATCGAACAGGATTCTGGGACTTAGGTTGGCAGCGGAAACTGCACAATATACCCCAAGCGCAAATCCGGTGTAGGACTTCCCGTCTTCGAATTAGAATCATCATTACCATCATCATCATCAGTTCAGTTACTATTCAGCCTCATCTTCGTTTTTCATATCCAGCCACTGCCAGCTGCATTACGTATATCGTCATTTCAGCTTTTGAAGACGTCCTCCACCACGTAGTTCGTAATCTCCACTCTAGAACACATCTTTTTTATTAAGTGACGGTGTAGTCAAAGATCGTAAAATACATCTTGCCTGAAATGAAACTTAAACTCTCAAGCACCGCGGCGCTAAGCTGTCTCTACCGGCAGTTATCGGTTCCACGACAGATATCACTAGCTTACTGCTATGATTAACTGATTATGCTTGTGTATACACAGGAAGCGGAGCAAAAGGCGGCAGCCCGCGCGGACAAGCAGGAAGCACGCGAGGCGCACGCGCGCGAGGTGGCGGCGGCCGCGGAAGCCGCCGCGTACGCCGAGGCGCACCCTGCCAAGTCCCCGAGCGACTTCTCCTGCCAGAGCTACGAGCTGTTCGTGAACCAAGAGCGCGGCGCACAAGACGACAACACACGAGAACGAATGTCTCTCCGCTCCGACCCCTTCCAGGACTCGGTGAGCACTCAGCCAACGCACAAGCCCGACTCGCACCACGACGCACGCCGCCCCAGGAAGGTCAGCATGGTGAGTATA
Organism: Biston betularia; assembly: GCA_905404145.2. Taxonomy (NCBI): domain Eukaryota; kingdom Metazoa; phylum Arthropoda; class Insecta; order Lepidoptera; family Geometridae; genus Biston; species Biston betularia. The sequence continues at coordinate 8,981,149 of FR989877.1, forward strand.
TGCAACTACACGCAACACACGCGGTTGCCAACCATTCAACTCTCCTTCCAATAGAATCTACTTTCTGCTACGATTTTTTTTATTATCTATTTTCGAAATATGACGATACGAATACGAACAATGATTGTCCGTGTCCCAGACGCTAGAGCATTTATGTATATACGGTTTAGCTCTCGGGGAAACTTCTCAATTAAATAAATACAAGTTTACAAACTTTTTCAGTGTCATTATATTTTACCATACGTGATTAAATTATATCTCAACAATCCACTTTTGAGTGAAACTATTTTAAAACCAGTTTTACTATCAAAAGGCTGGCTGCTACGAAATACAAACAAGTTTTACCTAATAAACTTCAAAATGAATAAATAAATTTAATTCATTACATTTTAAAGCTATAAACTAAATGCAACGAACAAACGTTTTGAATTCTTTGATGATGATTAAATCAGACACAAGTCTTATTTTCAACAAAACTACAAAAAGTATAAAGTACGATAAAATTATTATCAGATAAATGAAATTAAGTACATAAAGAATCATGCTGAGCCAGCTCAAAATAATTAATTACCCGAAGATTGATGAGCTTTTTATATCACAATAAGCATGAAAAAAACATATATAACCGATATATATAATTGAATGTTTGGCAACTGATTATTTTCTTTTCAACTTGAATGCTGCCGCGCTGCTTTCAAGAAAACAACAAATGACTTTTAACACTACGCACATTTTAACATTATCACTATCATAATATCATCAAAAACTCAAGTTGAAAAGAACTTTCTGACTAAATGTTTACTGCGAAGCTTTCTATCTTTCTCTCTGGTTATATATTTGCGCAAATATACAGCAAAAGTTGTCTAATACTTACTTACATTTTTATCGAATATATGTTACAGGAAATATATTTTTTGGCATTTCGTATTACCAGAGACTATTCCTAACATTTTTAATACGATTAGATAAAATAATCAGGATACGAAATCAAATTAAACTGTATATTTGCGATTAGATACTGCCATCTTCTGTGATCGTTTTCCTTTATTTTGTTATTTTTATAATTTTTTGACCTGATAAGGAAACGGCGAAATGCATGTCATTAAAATCACCAACTCTTTTATCAAGCTCATTATTATAATTCAAATTTGATTTTAATCGGTGCTGCATTATAAACTTCGACAACATTTTGCAATATCACAATGTTTGCTCATGCCCATGCAACTTTCATTGTAGGTATTGATTCTTTTTCTTAGGTCGGTTGAATGTTTAGTGGGAACCAACATTAATTTCCTCAATTAGATCTTTTTAGTAAGTACATTTTATTTCTTAGAAGGTTTAGTACGAATTTTGTTTTAGTTTCTTATCAATAGTTAATAAATACAATAAAATAAAGAATTGCATGAACCTTATTAGAATTTCCCAAAATTATGTGCATGATGCACGAAAATCTTAGTTTTTTAGTCTCCAATAATATTTCTAATTTGAAATTAATCATTTATGAATTTTTACTGTTTAAAATGAACTTACACAATAAGTAGGTACAATATTAAATGTTGAAACTTTAGTAATTTACTTGTACTAGTGAAATGTGGAATCTGTAAGGAATACTATTGGAGATAGTTAATCTATTGTCATGGTAGATTGTTTCTTTTGCAAATAAGTGTTCCCGAACTGGCCGGTCTGAAACTGAACGTATCGGAGATAAAGAGGTAGGTTCAGTCAATCTATTTAATCTGACCATTAGTAAAAAATCATAATCTCGTTAACTAATATTTAAGTTCCTCAATTTCGATTTATTATGTGCGGAGGCTTCAAAATTTAGTCAGTCAAAAGAACAGTCCTCATGACTATAGATGTAGATTAAATTAAAAAAAAATAGCTACGGTAGGAGAACGATTCTAGTCGTATGCAAAAATGCATGGTACCCCACATTACTTACTTCATGTGTTTTTAAACAAAGTTACTTGACAAACTATTGCTTCCTTTTTCACATTATCACTTTTCTATCAAACTTTTAGCACTCTAGTTCATTTCATTGTGCTCCATATTTTGTAATGCTATTTATCGTATTTACGTTCAACGTTCCATATAAATTCACATATTCATTAGATTTTCAACATTAGATACAACTTTGAAAAGTAATGTTTGTTTTATCACAAATTTACTTCACTGCAAGTTTGATATTTTTTTAAGTGTGCCTTTTTTATTTTAATTAATTTAGTTTTCATTCATTATGCATTGCAGCAGTGCCTATTTCCGTCCTTTTTTCCTTTGTCGTGGATGCTAGACACTTTGATCGACTTATGCTTTAATTAATAAATTCAAAATTTTCTTTATGTATTGAAGGTCCCTCACCCTGAACGCATAAATAAAATCGGACAGTTGGCATATGGGCCACTGCGGGAGGGCTCACAGGTTTGTCCTTCAATCCTCATTGGTGTTTGTGATCCCCTACCTTTATAACATAACTTTTATTTAAACTCTACTAGTTTATTCTAACTCTATTAATTCTGCTATAATTAACGATTTAAAATTCAAGTCTACTTGCAACAATCCATGGTATGTAAAATACGAATTACGAGCACCGCTAAATACATTAACTGCTTTTACAATTCGCTTTTCGATCAACATAGCTACATGCATTGATGCAATAAGACCATCGGCGACACCTTTGCCTTCTTTTCTTTTATCAGTTTCATTTCAATTTCTTGTGTGTTTTTCTCCTAATTTTTGTTTATCAGCACATGGAAGTAAATAATAATCATGAAAAAGTATATAATGATTTTACAGAAAGCTAAAAGCCTCTGCAGCCGGTTCATTAGAAATCATATTTATAGAGAAGGTTTACTTATTGATCTGAATTGAGGAAAAATATGTGACTACTAATAATTATGAATTGAATAATTACATTTTCGGTGTAATGAATATTGTTTTGAGTAAGAATTGTGGTGCTGCAGGCTTCGTTATCACTGCCCGGCTCTCCGTTCAATTTGCGTCGAGGATCAAGAGGATCACACCAAATGGCCCTAAGGCCAAATGGACGCAACAGATATCCGCCTGGAGCTGATAGGAAGCCGCTGGTTTTGTCTACGTACCTGGACGCACAGGAACACCTGCCTTATGCCGACGACTCCAATGCGGTCACTCCCATGTCGGAGGAAAACGGTGCTATCATAATTCCAGTTTACTATGCTAATTTAGGTAAGTTTCAAAGATTCGATTTATTTTATACAGTTTTCTAACAGTTTAAATAACGAAGATATTGTATATCATGAAAGTATTAACTAGAGACCGGGGTATCATCAAGAAGAAACGTAATTTATTGATTTGATGCTAAACTATTACGAACTTACGAACTGGCGAACGTAAAACCAAAATAAATTGCAGTTTTTAAACGGAAAGGGGGTCATTGTACCCAACATATTTTTAGTTGACCATTGACCTTGACAAATGTACAGAATAGTAGGTAGATGTTTCTTTCGCGATTTGAGAGTTGTGCCCATAGTAAAAGTTTTTCAAAATGACGAGGTCAATGACCTCCTATGGGCTCAGTAAGCCCTAAGTTTATAACCCCGTAGAGCCACTCGGGATAAGTGTTATTTTCTATCTGGATATATTTTCAACACAAATAATATTATGAAGGATTCCTTTACAAGTGCCCTCATCCACTTGAGTTGATGATGCTTACTATGGTCAGTATTAATTGTTTAATGTGACATTGATTGAAATGAATTTCACTAAGATACACAACGGATCATTTCATTGTTTTTTTTTAATACTTGACAGGCTAGTTGTTTGACCACAGCTCACCTGATGTTAAGTGACGGTGTGGTCGAAGATGGTAAAGCACACCTAGCCTGAAATGGAACTGGCTCTCAAGTGAGGCTTCCGGAACACACCGTTAGATGAGGGTTGTAGCTAGCCAGCTGAGTACTAGAAAGTACCCTACCACCATGATACAGTATTGCACGTTATAATGACGTGGTGCGAGTATATACCTACTACTAATAATGATATTTAGACAAAGAGTGTTTTTCCAGTAAATAATATTATCTATAATATAATTTATTAAATAAACGACGCAGTTTTTGATAATATAATGTTAAGTCATGCTTAAATCGCAAAGTCAAGGTGATGCAGCACATTCTAAAATTACTTACCTACTACTTACAGAACGTTATAAAATATTGGTACAAACTAAATTCGTGATCTTTAAAAAAAAACTTGTTTTACGCCGTTTGAATTATTGATAAACACGATGACAGAGCGCATTTTTCGGTTACATAATCTTTTACATACCACTTCTACATTTATATGAGTTTTAGATACTTCTATGTAATTAAAATAAAAAAATATATGCTACACATATTATGACTACATTTGTACTGTCTGTGTTTTTTCTATATTTACATACATGTATATCGTATACGTATATATAAAGGTATTATATAAGTATAGTTATAAATAAACGTGTATTATCGTGTTGACAAAGACTAGCTTGGTACATTATCATTTATTACTCTGAAAACAGTTATATCTATATATATATTTAATACGCCTTTTTGGTATTAGACATAAATCTGTCACGCACTTTGCGTTATTTAACCGAGCGTAGCATTTTTGTTTATGTTTGTTAGTTCATGTTGTATATAATAATTATTTATCTATGTATAATTATTTATTTAGCGGTAGTTAACGTGAGACCGTTAATTCGATTTTTATAAATTTTTTTAGGCAAGTAGTCCATGCAAACACAATTTCCAAGTTCGAATATAAGCGAGATCTAATCAATCTGTTCTTCTAATAATTGTCCAAATAATAGTGATGGGTCACAGCCCAGTGTCCGCGTACAGGCAATCGTAGTGTAGGGCACCCTACGGCCAGGTGGTGTGACGACCTTCGTAAAGCGGCGGGAAAGCAATGGATGCAGAAAGCTGTCGACCGAGCTCAGTGACTTGCATTGGGAGAGGGCTACGTCCAGCAGTGGACAGCGAAGGGCTGATGATAATGACAGCTCAGTGTCAACTCATCATAAAATTAAAATTGATTAGTTTAAATTATAAAAATATACACGTCGAATTCTTCTTCGTCCTTATTCGGAATGGAGGCGATCTTTTTGAAGTTGGTAAAAAGTAATTGATGATTCGGGTGTTCCAGGATCCCGACATTCTTCCTACACGTCCCACCAGTCGCGTCTATCGTATACGTCTCACGGGGACCTATTAGGTGGCAAGCCCCAGACCAAGGAGGCGCGGTTGCGGGGCCGCTCGGCCTCCCGCAACCAGAGCATCACTTCGCAGCCCCACGGCTACCCACTACCCAGGCAGGACTCTTCGCTCGCATCACGCCCGCTTAGGGAATATGTACGTAACTATACGACTAACCAGTGACGTAACTATAAGGTGGCAGTGCTGGTAAAATGCCACGGCCCCCGGCTCGATGCGACTCCCGACCCCAGGGACCGCGACCTCAACGTAACGTAACATTTTTAATAACATTTAGTAAAAAGTACTTAAAGTATATTAAAGTTAGATATAAATAAAGGTCATATACAAGTTATTACCATTTAAACGTATTCATAGGAAAAAAAAATGTTATTTTTAAATAGAACGAGAGGCAAACAGGCAGATAGGTCACTGTATTTTACTCGCTAACTCTTCGACAAGACCTTCGCTGAAAATATTATATCTAGCAAATATGCGAAGGTAATTAGCACCAAAATGGCATTCACGTCATCGCAGTGTGTAAGTTTGTGGATAAAAACAATGATGAAGATGAATGCAATTTACTTGCGAGATTGCTTAGATATACGCCACAATTATTTATATCAGATATTTTGATATACTGTGTTGAATATGAGGTTTAATGGTGTGTGTTATTTTGTATAAGAACGAACGTAATAACATTTAATTAAAAAAAAATTACGAATGTTACAAAGATCAACGCCAATGCAGTAATGCATTTTCATTTTGCACCTTAATGCTCTTAGTTCTGAGTACCGATGCAAGATCACGGGCAGGCTTTATCTTTTACCATAAGATATGCTAAGCACGTTAGGTATATAATTTTCTTCACAAAAAAGAAAACACTTTATATTTTCACTGTTCGACGATTTTATCGTTTTATCAGATTGATTAATTTTTCTTTGTATAATTTAATTCCATAACTATTCAACTCACGATGACACGAATTCACAATGTCATCCGTAAACATTGAAATTGTATAACGAAAAAATAAAATTTTGTCATTTCCAGGATATGAGTACAACGGAATGTACGGACGAAGCAGGAAAAGTATTGAAACCTTCGAATGACAATCCGTTCATAGAATCATCTCAACAACCCAATGTAGTAGATATGAGAGGTGAGAACAAATGCAGGAATGAAGTTATTTTCTATAAGTACCTGGCTAAGAAATGGATAGTTTTGTCTTCAAATAGACATTGAGTATTATGGAAACTTATTTGTACTGTATATATCTATAAATGTTAACAGAGTACATAGCCTGTAGTTAGCGGCCGTGAGAACTTACGATTGAACACCTACATTGATATTTTCCACTCATACAGACGTGTCGCCGGACGCTCAGTATTGGTATACTCACCCTGGAAACGAATAAATCTATTTTCGATGTTTCGTACAAATTAGATGTTCATGATGTCTTCGTATTGGTATGACGTTTATGAAAGTCACAGAGAACGCAATGTATGTAGCCGTAGCTTGTAGCAGCGTACGTAACCCACGGGCCCATAGTAAGTAGCCGACAGCAAAGGGTTGGACGTAGATGGAGAAAGCAATAGAGGATTTTTTTTTTAAATTTTTATTCAAGTCAACTCCTAGCAAATTATGATAGCAACAGACTTAACGCAGAAGAGGTCTTCAGCAGGCGCCATCAGATTTTTTCATCAAAACTATCCGTGGTTATTTTTTAATAGAATAAACAATACATCAATAAAACGTCTAAGCCATTAATGTAACTGCATCAATGTTAGCATTTATAAAAAATACGGGTTTCCTATAATTATTATGATGTCAAGATTACGTGTAATAATTTAGCCATATTTCATTTGATAATTTAAAGAGACAAGAATTATTTGAAACTATTTATTTAACATCACATACTAATTCAGGATATGTATTATAGTATTTATTAATTTCAAACCTCCACATAATGCATAACGTCAGATAAAGTAACGACAAAACACGTCGATTGCCTTCATTTCACCAGAATAGCTTCTTAACAGAACGCCAAGCTAACCTAAGTAAGTTTTATTTATATTTATAAACTGAGTATAAAATAAAAAGCAGTTTTACAATTTTTAATGTTTTACATTTCCATATTCTAGATGTAATGGTACTAAACGAGATCATAGAACAAGCAGGAAGACAGAGCAGACAAAGTGATCAAAACGGTAAGAACAAATTAAAATTCATTTGAATGTCGTTGCCTTCTCATGACAACGCTGTGTCTTGTTGCATCTGTTATTTTCATTGATGTTCGATGTTTTATTGTTATTTGCTTCAATTCAACAATGTTAGATTTAAATAGGGTGGCGAGCAGTGTCTCATAAAATTTTGACTATTAATGTTCAAAATTTTGGTTAACACTGTCACTGTTTTAAGCAAACCTAACATTTATGTACTATCATACCAGCGACTCTTTGACTCATCACTCTTCTTTATACGTAAAATTAACTACAATATAAAACATGACACTACTACACATCACACTTCTTCGGTATTTGCTCATTATGCAAAAAAAAAACGCATAATTGGCAAAGATATTCAAATTTGTGGATGTCATTTACATTTGATTCATTTTTATCACTCACGGTTGTTTCTAAAAGATATTTTGATTTTGATTCTGTCTGAATGATGTGGTATCTAAGTTGGAAATTATGTCAGATTGAACACCATGAAAGTTATTGTCTTTATCTGACACTGAAATTAATAATCTATATGTTATCATGCCTAAACAGATCTTTAGCTAACCATTATTAACGTCAGAATCAACATCGAATTCAGCCAGCACCCGCACGTACCTACATAGTACAATAGTACAATACGCTAAAAAATGTTTTCATCAACTCATAAATTCTCGTGCTTTACGATTTATTATGTACAATGGGATGATAAATTATTGTTTTAATTGAGTCTTTATTTTTTTTAAATAATTATTAATTCGAGGCTTAAGAATCAACGAAAAATTAGAATGATGAAAATATTTTGAACAATAACAACAAAACACAACAATATTTATTTGCACTGCTTACAATAAATAAAATCCTTGTTATACCTAGTTTATAATTTATTAAACTAAAGTTTGTTCAGCATGATTTGCATATATTGTGATAACGGCAACCAATATTAAATTTGAATGAGACTCATGAACACTTAGGTAATTTATTTTGAAGAATTTTTTGGTGATAAGATATCATTGAGGTAAAAGTTGCTTTGTTGCTAGTGCTAATAAAATTGTACATGTTTCAGTTTTGAACAATTTAATATCAATACTATTTACGTGACGGCACTCGGAAACTAAAAAAATAAGTTCTATGGGAAGCTTTTTAGTTACATTTTTTGAATGAATCCGCCAGCGTCTTTACAAAGTTTCCTGCGTCTAAACCAATTTTTAAAACCCTTTTTCCAGTCTGCCTCAGACACCTCTTCTACAGCCTTCTCGGGTGCTGTTAGCGCATAAAGAAGTCACACGGCTAAATAGGGCAAGGACCTCCTTCTCCTCCAATCCTTAACTCAAAAGTTAAACCAGTGTATTGTCCAGAAAATCCTTCGTTTTGATCGCTGAGTGCGCGGGCGCGTTGTCGTGACGAAGCAGTAGCCCACGGAGCCCCGTGTTCGGTTGCTTGTTGCTCACAATAATGAACACTTCCGGCAAGCATTTGGTTACAATCATTTACATTGAAGCTTCTTTGACTTCGTAAAGAAAGCCATCATAATACCCGTATAAAGAAAAAAAGTTGCGATCAAAATCTTCCCTGCGCTTCTCCATCGCTTTACTTTGGTAGGCGTGGATTCGTTTTGAATCAGCCAAATAATAATATCTATTGTGAACTTGCTGAGACGAGTCTGTTTCAAATTTAGCAATCATGTCACGACAATAATCCACGCGGGACTGATTCTGAGCATCGGTGAAGTTGCGCGATACCACCTCCTCATACGGAGATGCTCGTGTAGAATCTCGTGAACGCTTTGCGATCCAATTTGTAATATGTTCTGAATCTTCTTCATCTATAATTCAACTATTCTCTTGAATGAAATATTTCAATACTAACACGTATTCTTCCGTAACAGCTGTCAAAGGGCGCCCACATCTTGATCAAAGTTAGTCAACCGCGCTTAAATTATTTATTACAGCGGCACACGGTTTCCTTAGAAGGGCCTTCGTCCATAAATGCCATTTGAAGTCTATCATACGATTCGTCTGATTTTAGGCATTTGAAATCGTAAAAAAATTAACACGAGAAAATGTTCCCGACGCATGTCCATTTTTCAATGAAACAAGTTAGTGCTAATTAGCTCGCAAAAAATGTGGAAGTAGTGGCGGATTTACCAGCAGGCTGAGTAGGCTTGAGCCTAGGGCGGCAGATTTTTGGGGCGGCAAATTTGGGGACCGAATTTTTTTTGCTACCTCATAGAAATCAAAAAGATTTTTGTATGACGGTTTTCTGATGTCTCACAGATAGAAGTCTGCAACAAATTTTGCTAATGACTTTCCTCTCTCACTTGTCATTGCACACTCAGAGAGTAGAAACATTTTGGATTGTAAAAATAATGTAGGAGATGACAATTGTTGAGGCAAGGGCGGCAGAAACTGTGTAGCCTATACCTTGAAAATTTGTAAATTCGCCACTGTGTGGAAGGATAGTTTAAAAATGAAATGTTATTATTTTTACTCGTAAATAGAACTGTACTTAATTTTTATAATTTGGTTTGAAATAAATTATAAAAAATAATGTCTTATACACACATTAAATCTGTTTTATCGCAAAACTTTCTGCGTGACTTTAGTATCACGTTACGTATAAGTGCAAGAACTTTTACTTGAATGTAAAATAAATACTTACTTAATAACTATTACGTTTATTGATTCAAACTGTACATTTGCATTTTCGTTTTCGTTCATACATTTTGTCACGCCCATTTTGACATCCACTATATGTGTAAAAGCTTTTACCTCTATTCTTACATAATCTACGTATTAAAGAAATATGTGTAGATTATTAAATATACTATGGAAACTGGAGTGTTTCAACACTGTTTTGTCCCTACGGGATTACTACCACTTAATTAGGCCGGATATACCGAATATAGCCTAACCTCAGATTATGTGACCTTTCTTAATAAGTACCAGGACACGACGCGACCAAGGGATCACGTCGTTTTTTATTACGGCTTTATAATAAGTGAGTAATCCCGTGGAGAACAAAAATAAATAAAATGTAGTTTACACCGAAATTTTCCTATTTTGACATACACAAACATAAAACCAAACATTACATTTGGTTACGTCTGCACTCTAATTATAAATTTAGCCAGTACTCGTGCATGCTTTACTAGATGCTAGTTTAAAAAAATATTGTAACAGAAATGTATGTAATACATAATACAAGATGCTACAAGAATATGGGCTTCGCTATTGTGCTTAGTTGAAGTACAGTCATTATTATCTATCATAGTTAAAATACCATAGTTCATGGTATAAGCCAACTGAATGGACAGCTTCAAAAATTGCTTGTATTAGAAGAATATCACGATATTCATATTTTTTGGTCGTATCTTTGAACCAGACGAGTTCCGTATCGCCCATGAATCCCATGATTGTGTTAAGAGTAGCGTCGTATTGAAGCTTATAGCCAAGTCCGCGAACGACCATAACGGACACTGCTAGTATGATTGAATTTGATTTGCACTGGAATATACCTGGCACTGTTAAATGATCCCGATTTGTATCGAAGGTTTGGTGCTTGCCATCACGTTTTTGAGTGCCACGAGTTTATGCATCCGTATGCCATGATAAATGACAACCAGCAAAATTACAAAAAATATGGATATTGGTGTTTAGAAAATAAGTTGTGAATCCATTATTCCAACACAAGAACCGCTCCAAATAATCTGATTTCTTTTGTTGGAATATTAAAATAATGAGCGAATACTAACAAAGATATTTCTCTCTCTCGTCACACACACACACGCACTCCGCCGGTGTAAACGGGACGCAACAGTGTCAGTGTACTACTTCCCAACAGCGGAAGACGATGAGGATGGGCCAACGTTCAAGGAGCGATTACTGGAGTTTCTCATGAAGGCTATAGACTTCTTCTGTGTGTGGGATTGCTGTTGGTTGTGGCTGGAGTTTCAGAAGTATGTCGCGCTACTGGTGTTCGACCCTTTCGTCGAACTGTTCATCACACTGTGTATCGTCGTGAACACTCTGTTCATGGCGCTCGATCACCACGACATGGACAAAGATATGGAGAAAGCGCTCAAGAGTGGCAATTACGTAAGTTTATTAAATAAATAATTAGCCAACCGCATGTTTTAAACGCATTATCTAAAAACTACATTTTCTATATTTTTCAGTTTTTCACTGCGACATTTGGTATTGAAGCAATGCTAAAATTAGTAGCTATGAGCCCAAAATTTTATTTTCAAGAAGGTTGGAATATATTTGACTTTATAATTGTGGCCTTATCACTTTTGGAGCTCGGATTAGAAGGTGTTCAGGGTTTGTCAGTTTTGCGTTCCTTTCGTTTGGTAAGTGTCTTTTAATATTTTTATCACATTTATTTCAGTTGTAGGTCTTTCTTCTTTATCTTGCATAAAAACTACACATTGGTTCACCGATCTATTAAGTTTGTTTAACTCTCATTATGTTTTTAAACAAAGTTTTCATTATCATTTTACTGCCTCTATCGTCTTCAGGCTATAATTTAAACGGTAGGTAACTAATATTTCTCTTTCAAATATAATTTCCGAAGAAAACTTACCATTGTTCATCAAATTTATAAATAAATCCATCATAGTGTTCATGTCACTTATGTAAAATGTGAATGTAATTAATATTTATGTGGTGGAATATTTTCAGCTACGTGTATTTAAACTGGCCAAGTCTTGGCCGGCGCTAAACCTTATAATATCCATTATGGGTAGGACGGTGGGAGCTTTAGGGAACTTGACCTTTGTACTTTGCATCATTATATTCATATTTGCCGTGATGGGAATGCAGTTGTTTGGGAAGAATTACACAGGTTCTAATTTAAAGAAAATATAGCATTTCTTAACGAATTAAGCTTCATTATAACTATCCAGCTTTACACTACAGAATTTTTTACACTGGGCTTTTGATTGAACATTATTTTCATAATGAACAAGTCTCGAGTACATGCTGTGGCTTTATAACACACACTTTGGCTCGAACCAGCAAGAGCCAAGACACGTTATAAAGCTATGCCACGCGGCTTTCAGTCATAATTGTCATAACTAAGCTTTGCATCGAGTAAAATAGATTTGACTTGCAGCTTCGCTTACGAAGGGTATTTTGATGAATCAGGCTGTCAGCTGATGGGATCTATGTGGTCATTAGGATTAACATATGACAAAAAAACAAATCTGAAAGATAACTGTTCAAATAAAAGCTCTCACTATAGTTGAAGAGAAACATATATATCCCACTCATTCAGAAATAAGTCAGTGCACATCGATAGGTAACTCGAGCACACATTCGCTAACTATAATAGCCCATGAATGTCGGCCCCGAACCACTCACTGGAAAATAAATAAAAAAGTGAGTGATTAGGGGTCCGTGGAGGACCTCCGCAGTAGCATAGGTGAAGCGCCGGTAAGCGAGCTTGTGTGACGCCTTGTTTCACAATTTGTAATTGCAGCTTCGAGTATTCAAATTGGCAAAGTCATGGCCGACACTTAATTTACTCATCTCTATAATGGGTAGGACAATGGGTGCCTTGGGCAACCTGACCTTCGTATTGTGCATCATTATTTTCATATTTGCGGTGATGGGTATGCAACTATTCGGGAAAAATTATGTGGGTAAGTGTAATTGGTGGGAGTGTTGCATGTACATTGGTGTTTGAAAATGTTGACTGTTGACGGTAAGGCGGCGGCGCCCGTTTTTAATCCAATCGTGTATTTCAACTCGACCACGCAATCGATGGCTGATTGAACGACTAGAACTGTAATGAAAGTCACGTGCCTGGGAGTCCTGCAAGGATTCCTAATCACGTTTGTTTTCTGTTCATTTATTTCAATAAAGAATTATTTGTTCCTGACTCAAGTCGCTACTTAGAAAACATATATTTATGTAGGTACATACATTTCAATATACTTTTTAATCCGCCATCGCATCAAATTAGTTTACATTTGAAAATAACAAGTAGGTATTCCTGGAGTGCTATGTTGTCACAAGTGGCATAGCTAGAAATGATTTGAGTTGAAATACATCCCGTAGTTGTTCAAACTTAGAGTGTCAATCGTATTAGATATAAGTCCCATAGGACTGCCACGTCGGTTCACACTTTAAGTCGGGCTCGCCGCCCTGTTTGAATAGTGAATATTGTGTTTATGTGCGTCACACTGTTGTGCTCCATTTTAGAGTTGATAAGATTTAATGTGTCCCTTCCAAGTGAGCCTGATATCCTAAAACATATCTTATGCCCTACGATGAAAAGGCGCCTCACTTGTGAGACATTAACGCTAGCTTTTATAAATCTACTTGTCTGTCATCTTTCTTTCGACTTATTTTCACATTAACAGCAGAAAAAATGTAGTAAGTTTCATTTAAATAATTATCTCTGTTGATTTTTCTATTATTTCTTTACGATACTATCTTGCCTTTGATTCTGTAGTAGCGACTTTGCATGCTGTTTTAGAGCCAGTGAAAGCTTCATCACTTGGACTTATACCGTAAAGAATGTTATATGATTTAGAATCGCATGCTTTTAGTATTGAAACGTATATTGACATTTTACTAAGATATTATAAAAGCCAAATTTTATTTATTCAGATTCTGAATAAATATTCTAAACTTTAAGCTTAATTATTATTCTCTGACATTTTGCTTGTCTAATTTCTGAAACATAAATGTGCCTGGACGTACCACTTCATTACATTTTATATTAAACTTACATCAAGACACATTTCAAAACATGGAATTTAATTTTTTTTCAATGAATGGAGAGTTACGTTCAAGGAACACTGTAGGAATCAATATTGAATTCATAGCTCCCTAGCATTATCTAAATATTGTTCTTCTATGTTCAGATTACGTGGACCGTTTCCCTGACGGCGACCTTCCGAGATGGAATTTCACGGATTTCATGCACAGTTTTATGATAGTGTTCCGAGTATTGTGCGGAGAATGGATAGAAAGCATGTGGGACTGCATGCTCGTCGGAGACGTTTCCTGTATACCCTTCTTCTTGGCCACCGTCGTTATTGGCAATCTCGTGGTCAGTAATTAAATTAATTTCTTTTATATGTACTGTAACTTATAAAATATTGAGTTCTTAAACATAACTGGATAATACATTTTAAGTGAATTGCTGTGCATCTAAACTACTTTCTATACCGAGGTAGGTACTTACCTACGTTATTATTTGAGTTTGTATAATTATGTGTTCTGTAATAGTTTTTTTAGCCTAGCTGGCTAAATATGTATAAAACTACTATAATTAACAAATAGGGCAAGCTAAATAAAATCGTTTAAAAATAAATACAACGAAGTCAGTCAAATCAGACAAGCTAGTGTTTTTAATTTTTTACACGCACAAATATATTTGAGTGGCTAAATAAAACTTAAAATAGCCGCGTTGCATAATTTTAAAAATAGTAGTATCTACTGCCTTCTCAGGATTTAAATTGAAATCTCGTTTCCAGGTACTTAACCTCTTTTTAGCCCTGTTGCTCTCCAATTTCGGTTCATCCAGTTTATCAACTCCGAGCGCGGACCAAGATACGAACAAAATAGCAGAAGCCTTCAATAGAATATCCAGGTTCATAGATTGGATAAAGAAAAACGTGGCAGATTTCATGAAGATTTTGAAAAACAAGCTGACCAACCAGATCGCCATACATGCACCCGGTAAGATGTGTGTCTTTGCCAGAATATAACGGCATGTCGTGTTTCGATGTTGTACTTAAATGTTATAAAATATATTATGTTGATAATTATAAATATCGTCAAATTGCTACTCCCACACGAATATTTTTTTTCTGTGATTGAAAAAGTCCCTAAAGTACACCTTCCTTTTTGAATGCACTCTTCTCCCGTTTCCTGTATATTTATAACCAAATCTATTCTTATTCCAATGGTAAAACTACATTATGGAAAAATATTTAAAATTGGAGCATGATGCCCGTACTGTTATAATAAGTTATGACGCATGTGATTGTGTCGTGTCACTGTGCGTTGCTTTGCGACCTAGTCCAAGTGTAGATCAGACCTAACTTGTGTTGAATCGACTTTGCCCTTTAATCTCCTTAAAATTTTGTTTTTCATTCACCGTCATCGAAAGATATCATATTCTTTCTTATCATGATTTTGTATGTACGAATTGGCTTGTTACTGTGTAGGTATCAAATGTAATTACTATGTACCTATTGGCTTATGTCTTTGTGCATGTAAATTATCTCTGTTATAATACGTATCTACCTATGTACAATATTGTGTGTTAACTTAGAATTATGTGCTTTGTTGTTTATTATTTACAGAATTATAAGCTTGGGGGCTAAGCCGACAAGGATCATTGTACTCATCGTTTTTATATATACTTTTAATATGGGACTATTTCTATGATCGCGACAAAATTCTACTCCATTGGTACATTTTGTCAGGGGTCAGTCACGACTTCAAAGTTGTGCTCACACTTTCGGCTTAGACTTGAACTTGAACTTAGTACATGCCAAGCTTATGACCCTGTAGAAACGTATAACTAATCAATCAATGTAAATACCTGTTCCCTTGGTGTGGGCTTAATTACCTACACTAACTACTTTCTAGACATTTAATCAATGCGCGTGTTAAGCTTATAGGTAGCATATCATTTTCTATTTAAAGCTTGTATGTTATGTAACTTTTGCCAACTCCGGACTGGTGTAGGTATGTATGGATGATTCGTGTGCAAAATAACAAACGCCACCATACATAATTTGCGAAAAAAGACGCGTGCTAGCGAGATTTGATGAGAGCAGTAATTATATAAAAATAGCAGACATCGATCTTAGTAGCTCAAAAGCAGCGATCTTGAATTGACTATAATTTAAAATTTTCAATAATGTAATATTCTAAAATTGACCAATATAATTTTATTGATATATAAAATGACCTAAACTCATTCAAACTAAAAGACAAGGCGATTCACTAAACTGCTATCTATAATAACCATCGTCATTTAAAAGTATCTTAAGCATCATGAACAGAAGAGCGTAAGTTGATTCATCCTGGTCTGATTTCTATGCTTGGATGCCGTCGGGACATCGCACATCGCACGGTTGGACACGCACGCCACATGTAGGCTTAAAAGCGGCTCTGTGCGGTCGGTGTGTCTCCTCAGAACGTGTTGACAACGAGCTGGAGCTGGGCACCGATTTGGACGACGCTGTGCTTTACAAAGACAAAAAACTCAAAGACCAAGTAGAAGTAGCAATAGGTGATGGAATGGAATTCACAATACCAGGTAACGACATACACATACTTATTTTTATGCATAGCAACAACTATTATTAGAACATAAATAAAAGTGTTTGTCATTTTGTAGGTGACAATAAATACAAGAAAGGTAAAGGTATACTTATGAACAATATAAACGCAATAACCGACAATCATAGGGATAATCGACTAGATTGTGAACTGAACCACCATGGATACCCGATACAGGTAAGCGAGAAACAAATAATGTCTAATATTAATGTTCAAATTACAAATGCATTTATGCACGAAGTGCTTGGTGTTACAGGATGATGACACAATAAGTCAAAAGTCGTACGGAAGCCATAAGATCAGATCATTCAAAGATGAGAGCCATAAAGTATCAGCGGATACTATAGATGGAGAGGAAAAGAAAGACGCTAGTAAAGAAGACCTAGGATTGGAAGAAGGTACTTACTATAATTTTGTAATATGTTACTTACTAAACGAATTCAAAGTAAAAAACTCAAAAATAATAACAAATCTTTTCTACAGAAATGATAGAGGAAGAAGAAGATGGGAAATTAGACGGTTTAAAGGATATAAAAGTTGGTGCAGACGAAGATATTGTAGACGACACTCCGGCTGATTGCTGTCCAGACCCATGTTACGCTAAGTTTCCTTTCCTTGCCGGAGATGACGAGTCTCCATTTTGGCAAGGATGGGGCACTTTGCGGCTAAAAACATTTAAACTTATAGAGAACACATACTTCGAAACGGCTGTGATTACGATGATTTTGCTCAGTAGTTTAGCTTTGGTAAGAAATATTTCTATTATTTTCATGCCCATCTAATTTACGCAGAATATAACCAATAAATTATACAAAACATGTAAACTAATTGTAACTTTCTCTTATAGGCCTTAGAAGATGTTCATTTACCACATCGACCAATTCTCCAGGATATCCTGTATTACATGGATCGGATCTTCACAGTCATCTTTTTCATCGAGATGTTGATTAAGTGGCTTGCCTTGGGTTTCCAAAAGTACTTCACTAACGCATGGTGCTGGCTCGATTTTATTATTGTCATGGTAAACATCATTATATCTATTTTTTAGGGTTCCGTAGCAGATAAGGAATAGTTTGAGTCTACCTATACGCTTGTACGCCTAATTAAAATAAGTAATTTAGGCTCAAAAGCAGTAAGATAACTGGCATTCCCGATTAAAAATAATCGGGAATGCCAGTATAATGGTTGAAACAAAACATTTATGAATTATTTGAAAATTAACTTACGGGGTGTCAAATATTTTTTAGAAACCTCGCAATAAACATAATAGGTGAGCTCTTAGTTTGTGATGATAATTATTTATTTTTATCATAGTTACGGAACCCTACCATAAGCGTCTTACAAAACGCACTAAACATTTTTTAATTTAACATCAACTTTCGAAAATAGTACCTTCGGCACAGTTATATGATTTAGTATCTATTATAATAAAACTAGTTTTTTTCAGGTTCTAGGTACGATATTTAAGTTTTTATGTAAGATTCATATTGGTTTTGGTTTCTTATAGATGTATAATTTCGATACCTATTCGAGATTTAAGTATGTTTAGACATAAGTTGATGAAGTAAATGATAAGTGGTATCACGTTAGTTGTCACTCGTAAACCATGGCGCGGTGATGGCGGGCGCCGACGACATTCCTGCATTCCGCTCCATGCGCACATTGCGCGCACTCCGGCCGCTCCGCGCCGTCTCCAGATGGGAGGGCATGCGCGTGAGTACGCGCGACGCAGCCACTGTCACGCTACCCCTATTGATACCGTTGCGATGCTCATTCACTACCTCTGTACAACATTTTTTTTCTATATAAAATTGCTAACTGTTAATGGGCAACGCAACTCGATGCGTGCGGCTTTGTTTGTTCGATGTCTGTGGCAGCGGAGACTACGACCGGCCTCACCTCGCTCTCGATGTCGTACCGTGTCTGTGTGTGGTTCTTGCTTCTGTGTAACTGTCACCATGACCTTGCTATTTTATCGATTTATCTTAACCCCTGAAGATAGGCCTACATATCATAGTTTGGACTTGAAACCCTTTTCAAGTGCATGAACGAAGACTTCTGTCTATGTGCTGTATTACTCTAGGAACATGTGCTGTTTTCTGGTTTTTGGAAAAATTTAATGATATCTAAAATTTATTTATACTCAACATGAAAATGGCACATTATCTTGAATGCTGTCAATCAGTGTTACATGCAGCTGTTATTAATGGCTAATAATGACTTCCTTACCCACGACTTTCTTTAGCTTGTAATAGAATATCTGAGGAATGTGAATGTGTACGTTTCTGTCGCGATCTTCTGTTTATTGATTTTAGTGTACAGTTCTGCACTCTTTCGTAACTTGTATTTTTTACAATTGTTGTTCATTTTTAGTAGGTATCTTCTTCGAAATAATATTTCACGACATCCTCAGGATTTATTGTTATAGATGGCGGTCGTGAGTCTTCAACCAGCGGGTTTTACATTTCTGTCTCCTATGGTATCTTGTTGAAACTAATATATTTTAGGTGGTGACATACAATCTATAAAATTTGACATGTTACTGATATGGAATTTCAAAATACAACCCTTGATTTCATCAGGTCTCACTTATAAACTTCGTAGCGGCGCTTTGTGGCGCCGGTGGCATTCAGGCGTTCAAAACCATGCGAACGCTCCGCGCACTGCGGCCGCTCAGAGCCATGAGCAGAATGCAGGGCATGAGGGTACGTACCGCTCTGCAACCTCGCAGGCTCAACCCCAGCTCATTGCTCGACCACTCTACACCAGCTCTACACTCTCACACTAACATCTTTTAACAACTTCAGTGCGTTCATGAACATTTACACCGACAATTTAACTCCTCTTTTTCAATATTCTGCATCATCCACCTGGATTTTTATGTTAAAATTGTTTTTGGAGAGTTGTTTGGTCATTATGGCAGTAGTATTTATCGTCAACTATTAGATCATCATTTCGAGGTCGACGGTGGCACCCCCTGAATGGCTTTGAATCATCACTTTCGTCATGATCCTCTTTTAGAAATCGATTACTGGTTTTATTTTTGGGATAATTTGTAAATTTTTCGTCCATCTTTCTATTGTCTTTCATTACTGTAACTAGCTAATTAGATTTTACATTACTTAGATATTTGGAATGCTAATTTATATTTTGCACCTTAGATTTGATCTTCTTCTTATATGGTCACTTGGATATTCGCATGCTAGGTAGCATTGTGGATGATTGTTTAATGGGGCAAGGTAAGAACTTAGCAGCAATTTTTATGTTTGATGTCGCTTTAATTCTATATGCTTCGATGTTGCGTTAAAAGTTATAGATAAATCCTTATCGTTTGAGTGAATAGTAAAATCACAGAAAACTACGAAAGTTAAATTCACCTCACTAGCCACGCTTTAGTAAACATTTTGCAAACTGAAAAATCAATTTGATGCTTTAACCGATTGCGTTTAATTAGCAATGTTTAAATGAATGTGGTACCAAAGATAATAATTATGATATTTTATATACAGGTGGTAGTGAACGCTTTAGTGCAAGCGATACCTTCCATCTTCAATGTACTGTTGGTGTGTCTCATCTTCTGGCTGATCTTTGCCATCATGGGCGTTCAACTCTTTGCTGGAAAATACTTTAAGGTAGGCAATGACTACGAACACCACACGCTTGATAACTGTTATGTGTGATAATGGGCATCCAATCGAAATGTCTGATTTGATTTTAGTGCGTGGATTTAAACCACACCACCCTGAGTCACGAGATCATCCCAGACAAGAACGCTTGCGTGCTTGAGAACTACACGTGGGAAAACTCTCCGATGAACTTTGACCATGTCGGCAAAGCATACCTCTGCCTCTTCCAAGTGGCTACCTTCAAAGGCTGGATACAAATAATGAATGACGCCATCGATTCTAGAGAGGTACTTAAACCCTTCTATCGGATTCACCTAACATCTGCCGTTTTCAACGAAATTGAGAAAGTGCCATATAGATGTATAAGGCACTGGTCTTTTTATATGTTATAATGATAATGAACGTAGTTAATCCCAGTGCGTAATTGCATTAATATAACGTTAGGATTCAAAACCTGCTCTCACTTTTTACTAATTCATTTACTTATTATTTTTTGCAAATTTTTAATTTAAATTACAATTTCAGGTGGGACGCCAGCCGATACGAGAGACTAATATCTACATGTATCTGTATTTCGTATTTTTCATCATATTCGGCTCTTTCTTCACTCTCAATCTATTTATCGGTGTGATTATTGACAACTTTAATGAACAGAAGAAGAAAGCCGGCGGCAGTCTTGAGATGTTCATGACTGAGGATCAGAAGAAATACTACAATGCCATGAAGAAAATGGGATCGAAGAAACCTTTGAAAGCTATTCCGAGGCCGAAGGTGCTATAGCCATTACAAACTATTATTAAATTATGACGTTTTGGTACGAAAGATGAGCCCTAATGTTTATATTTTTTGTTTCAGTGGCGTCCACAAGCTATAGTGTTCGAGATTGTGACAGACAAGAAGTTTGACATGATCATTATGTTGTTCATCGGATTTAACATGCTCACAATGACCCTCGATCACTATCAGCAGACTGAGACGTTCAGCACTGTCTTAGATTATCTCAATATGATATTTATCGTGATATTTAGTTCCGAGTGCCTATTAAAAATATTCGCCTTACGGTATCATTACTTCGTCGAACCGTGGAATTTATTCGATTTCGTCGTAGTCATGTTCTCTATTCTTAGTGAGTATAATTCCTATATTTATTGTTTAATTTATCTTCTAATGATCTGTTTCTCATCTACATTTTTGTTCGCAGGCTTGGTATTGAGTGATATTATTGAAAAGTATTTTGTATCGCCGACTCTATTGAGAGTAGTGAGAGTAGCTAAAGTAGGTAGAGTCCTGCGACTTGTGAAGGGCGCCAAGGGTATCCGGACGTTGTTGTTCGCGTTAGCCATGTCACTGCCAGCTCTTTTTAATATCTGCCTACTTCTGTTCCTGGTCATGTTCATCTTCGCCATCTTCGGGATGTCGTTTTTCATGCACGTCAAAGACAAAGGTGGCCTTGATGACGTCTATAATTTTAAGACATTCGTGCAAAGCATGATTCTTCTATTTCAAGTAAGTATACATAACCTAGACTGCCATCATCTGAACCGTTTCAAATTCACTTGCATTGATAAACTCATCAATAAATTTGTTTTTTTACTGTATTCTTTCAAAAGTATCTGAAATTTTCAGTAAGATTTTTCTCCTTTTTTACATAAAAAACGACCAGCTACTAATCAATGAGATAAATAGGAGACAAATATTAACACAAATGTTCACTTATGGAAACGAGAAGGAGATTAAATTTAAGTGCCGTGGAGAGATTTTCTAAAACTTAACATACTCTGTAGCTGAGGTAGTACAATTTCTCTACAAATATTGAAATATTTGTCAGATGTCAACGTCGGCGGGGTGGGACGGCGTGCTAGATGGGATAATTAACGAGGAGGAGTGTGACTTGCCGGACAACGAGCGTGGCTATCCCGGCAACTGCGGCTCCGCCACCATCGGTATCACCTACCTGCTATCCTACCTCGTCATCTCCTTCCTCATCGTTATCAACATGTACATCGCCGTCATCCTCGAGAACTACTCGCAGGTCAGTACCTTTTTGCTATTATTGATAGGCTTCATTTAATAGTCAATGCTATTTTTTCCATTTTCTTTTTCAACACTTAAAAATATCAATTTTATTGATGTTACGGTCTAGTAAAATTATGTTGTAACTTGGTCTCGTTGGAAATTTCCAGGCGACGGAGGACGTGCAAGAGGGCCTGACGGATGACGATTACGACATGTACTACGAGATCTGGCAGCGGTTCGACCCGGATGGTACACAGTACATACGCTACGATCAGCTGTCGGACTTCCTGGACGTGCTCGAGCCGCCGCTGCAGATACACAAGCCCAACAAATACAAGATCATTTCGATGGACATCCCTATATGCCGCGGGGATATGATGTTTTGCGTGGACATTTTGGACGCGCTGACGAAGGACTTCTTCGCGCGCAAGGGGAATCCCATCGAGGAGACGGGCGACCTGGAGCCAGGGAGACCCAACGAGGTTGGCTACGAGCCTGTGTCGTCGACGCTGTGGCGGCAGCGCGAGGAGTACTGTGCGCGACTGATCCAGCACGCGTGGCGGCGGCATCGGCGCGGCGGTGCGGGTGACGAGGAGGGCGGCTCGGGCGCGGGCGCGGGTGCAGGCGCAGGCGCCGCTACGGCCGTGCTGCTGGACGCCGTCACGCCCAACGGGCACCGCGTGGTGCTGCAAGGCGGCGGGGCTGCAGTGCGCGCGCCCGAGCCGGCGCCGCCACCCGCGCCCGTCTGACCCGCGTTGGCGCTCGCGCTGCTGCCGGCGCTGGTGGACGACGCGCCGCTGCCGCTGCCCGCACCGCTGCCCGAGCTCTTGAGCCCGCCCACTCGCACTTAGTTCCGTTGCTAGACGTTCCGCGAGCGCTGGAGTGCGTGCTGCGTGCGAGCGACGCGAGCGCCGTCCCGGCGACCCGCCGCTGCGCGATCGCGCCCTTTCTTTCGGACCTCGTTCTTTCGCGTTTAGAGACGTTCGACGGAGTGTTCTATATTCGCGTGGCCGAAGCTTTAGTGACGTTTGTTTTGCGACCGATGTTGGCGCTCGTTCGCCGTGTTCCGATTCGTGTCCGTTCGTTCGTGCGTCGTCGCCGAGGACCCGTCCCCGAGGACTCGATCGGAAGGAATCGTATCGCGAGCGTGCCCTTTTTTTATTCGTCACTAGGTGTAATGTTAAGGTATTCGAATAATATTGAGAAAACTCTAAAGCTTATTTTTGTATTCGACGAAATCACTGTCTATCTGTAAAATTCTAAAACAGAGCTATATCGATAATTATGAACTTTATATGATATGTTAACGTGTGCGAGACATCATTTTCCTTCCCCGAAATGGTGTGTCGCCAGTGGCACCTTCTTGGACCTGCCTGGTTGTTTCGTTCGGCAGAGTGTGGCGAGGCGACGCGAGGCAACATTCGCTTCATTAGTGTGGCTTGTCGCCGGCGTCCCGCGCCGGTCTCACGCGGAGCATTTGATGTAGCACTCCGTTATTTTGTATTCATTCACATTTTATTA
Source organism: Biston betularia (assembly GCA_905404145.2). Classification (NCBI taxonomy): domain Eukaryota; kingdom Metazoa; phylum Arthropoda; class Insecta; order Lepidoptera; family Geometridae; genus Biston; species Biston betularia. The sequence goes on from FR989877.1 coordinate 9,005,049, forward strand.
TTGTACCTACTTACATAACAGACATTGAACGTCTTCGAGTCGTCCGCACATCCGGGCGTTAGTGTAATCTTATGTAATAGAAGCTTGGGAGAAGCGATGGCTACGCCGATTCATATCAATCTTGTCCGTATAGTTTTAAAAGTTCCAATTTTGTAAGCTTCTCACCGTACCGAGGCGACGCCGCGTCGCGCGGGCGAGGTCGCCAGACCTCAAACTTAGAAAACTTTAGAAGAATTTTTGCGAGTTATATCTATGTAAGCTTAACAAATCAGCTGTGAAATCGGTACCAGGATTCACTTCCGTCCTAATTCAGTATGCATCATAGGAATCGAGCCATTTTATGTAACGCGCACTTTCCACACCTTGTCAATGTAATTTCCTTCCCCTGAATTACATGAGGTGTCGAGAGCGGGCGGCGGTGCATCGGCGGTTTTCCCCGACGTCGGCGCGCCGCCGCCCCCGACCACTGGCTCCGACCGCGCCGCGCTTGTGGCAGGCTCTCAGATACCAAAACAGCCACCGGCGCGGCGGCCGATCCACATCTTCGCCACGCGTCAAGTCGACAGCACAATTTAGAATAGAACTTTATAATAACTTTATACAATGCTGCAATAGTGACTGGGCATGCGAGGACGCGATCTCGAGTCAGCCAGTGATCTCATTCGGAAAGCGAACCCTTATACAACAACTTAGCAACTAGAACCTGTATCTGATAATTGCGAGCGGGCTGGTATTGCTTCGAATATTGCTCTTGCAGATTTAGTGTCGATAACGTAATATTCATCAGCGCAACACACGAGCGATTCGGCTACTTGAAGAGATGACCGTACTTAGCAATAAGATATTATTGATAAACCTAAGAGATCGAACGTCCCTTACCGAGTAAGGTAGATTTTATTGAATTTATTTTTATTTTTCGAGATTCTCTAGATAGTCAGAGTAGTACAGTCGTGATTGAGAACCCGAGCAGCCATACCGCCAGCACTGCCGACTGCAGATAATACCGCTAGTGACCCCGCGCGCAGTCGTTGTCTGTTCCATCACAGCCGTCACCAGCCGAGCGGCAGTGCCGGCGGCACATCCACCTCTGCTAAGTGACAGTATATCGTCCTCTCTAGCACAACAAACATTACATTTTTGTAATTCAACTTCGAAAGTGGTCAATTTTCTACTACTGTAAATATTGAGAGCTTATCGCCGGGTAGATCCCAAACCGCACGTTGCAACACATATTTTCTCGTAACTATGTACCTATTGATATGAGCGAGTAACGCAGCGATACATAATAAGCTTGAAGCAATAACGTGTGCTCCACGAGAGGTTTCGCTTTTCATTAACCGTACGGAACTTTCCGCCGATTAGTTGTGTGTCGGTCGTTTTACAATTCGTTTTACATAAAATGTGAACAAGTCATCTGAAGTGCGAGACGTTTTGTAAGTGTTGCAAATTTTAAGGAGTCAGTGTATCGTAAAGTAAATGAGACGCTTACCGTTTTGCACATATTTTGCAATAACTAAGTATGGTTACATATTATGTAGATACCTATATTTTGAATGGGAGCGCGGAGCGTGCGCGGGCGATCTTCCCCGTCGCAGCGCACGACCCGCGCGCGACTGGTCGCGCGACCACCTCGGCTCGCACGCGGCGACCGCGTCGTCACAGCGCCTGCACCGTCTGTTCGCGCGACCAGCGGGTTCGTACGCACGCAAGCGCGGCCGTTCCGTTCGCGGCGCACCGTCGTCGGACTCGGCCCCGGAGCGGTCACAACACCACACACACCTTACATTTTATAAGATTACGCGTTAAAAGACTGATCGAATTAGGAATATCTTGATGGTTTGCTCTAGAATGCGTACAGGAATATTTTATGTCGTGACTTTGTTAATATTAAGTGTAATAAATATTGTTTTAGCATTAGAGACGCTAAGGCACGCTGTTAGCCGCTAGTTTAACGAGTCGTACTCTAATATTAACTCTATCACGATGCGATTCTTTTCTTAGTTTCATAGGGACTCTTCGTATGAGTGATGTAGGTAGTGGAAATAATTAATTCGCTAAAATCGCTTCGGACGCTGGATACGTATGGTATAAAATTGGTGTTAGGATTAGTCCCAGTGATTTGCTTTAGAAATTCTAATCCAAAATCTGTAAGTTTTCAAAAATATTAAACTTTTCGTGGTAACTTCTTTTAGATAACAGTGGCTTGAAACCGCTCCGGTTGGCTTATAACTGTAAGTCGAACGACGAACGATAATAGAATTATTTCTTTTTGGTGAAACCAAACGTTTACTTACCTACTATTAGGCATATTTGCACAAAAAAGTTGTGTTTAATTAAGTTTAGACAATAAGTTATGATATCAATTGTATTGTTTATTTATTTTAACTATACTTATGACAAAAAAGTGAGTTCAGTTTGCTGAATGATAGCAGTTTAATTGAATATTTATTATATATATATATTGTTGAAGTTTGTACAAAATAAATTAAGTAAACGATAAAATATAGAACTTGACTGCTTTACACGATTGTTTAATTGAAGCTCTACTGGGCGCTCATCTTTCATACATTCTTCCAATAAAAAACATTTGCTTTGCTATCAAATACCTACACGTATTTTTCAGTTGGGGTATGCGAAACTTCCACTGGCTACGATGCTACAGACATCCTACGCTTCTACTTTCAACAGACTAATTCCGTACAAACTACAATAAAACGGCGCTGTCTATTTTTATTTAGATTTTTATTTTATTTTAGATATAAAAACTTGACCTATACATTTTTAGTTACATTTTATAAAGATTTTTGGTTATAATTACCTACTATCCTAACTAAAACAGGTTAAAATAATATAGTCTTTATCCACTTGTAAGATTTGGCAAAACATTTCCGAAACTAGCTGACATTTATTGAGCCCTGAAATAAATAAGTAAATTACTACTATGGAAACTGACGTGGTTTTGACACATTTTTGTTTTACTTATGCGAGATTAATCGTTTGTATTCGTAATTAACGTTTTATATTAAAAAAGTATTTAAGTATTCTATCAGTTATCTGTCTTCCATAGCACAAGCTTTGCTTAGTTTGGGGTCAGATGGCGCTGTGTGTAATGTCCTATGATATTTATTATTATTATTATTTATTATTATATAGGATACTCGGAATATAGTTTCGGCCATATTCGATGGCCTTCTTCATGGAGAGCTACAACACGCGCGCGGCCTCGTCTTGCTACGCACTCTACGCGCATAAGTAAAACAGAAATTTTCAAGAAATGGGTTAGAATATTGTATTTCTTTTTCATGAAGCTAAAGGCTAAGGATATAGATCGTCCGTCTCTTAAATTACGATCCGACGACTGTTTACACAACCTACCTCCGTAAGTGCATAACGATACAAATGTCCAGCATTATTCTTTTTCAAATGGCATTTTGGCATGACAACCTACACGACGAACCTATCTTTAGAGTGCAGGAAATCTCATTTTTGGAATTTTACCACGACCGTCCTTTGCTAATTTTTAGCTCTCATAAAGTCAAACTAGGTAGGTACCTACCTAACTCTCATTTCTTGACTTCCCTGAAAAGACTTGAAAAGAGTTTTAATTTCACTGCCATTGTTTTTTTTTAATTGCGAACTGCTACAGTGATATACATACATGTATTGGCGTGTGCCCATTTATCCAACTTTGGTGACTTGTCACGAGCGAATCGATTTCCTTTAGGAATGCGTGATCCGTTTTCAAACGATTCTTTGCCTAACAACAGGGGGTTTTTAAATCATAAGCCCAATTTTCGCATTCAAATACATTCGTCTGTCTATACAAAATCATTTAGAAGTCTGTCACGCTAATATGCGAAAGCTCTAAAAAATATAGCTCCAAGCGATATTTCCTTCAAACGAACCATACATTTATTTTACAAAAACCTATAGTTCCCGAATCAGCCATGTGTTTATTAGTCCCACTACTGGGCGCTCTTCTTTTGAGAAGGGTAAGCCCACCGCGCTGGCCAAATGTGGGTTGACAAACTTCAGACATCTTTTAATACTTTTTTACGAACTCATGTACCTAGTTTACAATGTTTTCCTGTACCATTTGAAGTCATCAGACAGCCGAAACAACAGGTGTTCTTCATGTTGGCAATTATGTGCTTCTGCTGCAACGCTAGGCTCAGCTAAATAATGTTTTGGGAAACCCTTGGGCAAATAGTAGAGACAAATTCCACTGTGACGTTTAACTTTCGATAATATCTAGTCTCGATTCTAGCCGGTCGTGTTAGACCCCGCCAGTGTATCTACCAAACTACAGTGTAACTACCAAACGTACCTACTACAGAAAAAGTATCCATTTCGTTTTCTCCACCAATCAGAGGTCAGCGCAAATATTTCTAAGAAATGGGTACTTAACTTAGTACATAAACGATAGCTACTGTATGGACAAAACATTGTACGCCCTATAGAGGCACTATCCCAATTTTTTTGTTACGTTTTACCTACAACTTTTTTTTTACAGTCGTTTGACGAAATATTCTATACTAACGCCGTAGATTAATATGAAATATCGATACTAATACTTTTTTGATAATATGCGTTAGTAGGTATGCGTTTTCTACTTACTACCCTGTCCTAGAATTAACGTCGCCTCAATATATTTTGTCGATGATTTAGGTTGGAAAACGGTACAAGATAATTAATATACTTACACAATCTTGTCCCGTTTTAACACAAACAGATGCGACGCACATACTACTAGGCCTAGTTATCTACTACTAATTTACAAACTTTCAAATGCAAGTTTACCGCAGTATATCCGCTAGGCTTTACTAGGTCTTGTCGGTGAAGGCGCCAACGCATCCCTGTTACAACGGAATAAATGAATGACGTGTATAGGGATGCAAAATAGTGTAACCTAAGGAACATTGAATCCAATAACCGTCACAATCATGCACGATAGAGATCGTGCCATCTTTCTGATCTGGTTTTTTCTTATTTGCACTGTGTCAACTAATGTGATGCCACCAATTGTTTGTGTACATGCCTTTTATTTGTACAAGATAGCGAGCCTTGTACACCAACGACTTGTATCAGCTATCAACTAGCGAATTTCTGAAACCGTTACAACGAAAAAATAACAAACATACATAGATACAAACCGACAAACTCGTGCATTTATAATATTAGTGTCACTAACAGTAGGTACCCCTCGCCGGTCGCATAAGCTGTTCTACTGGAACCGAATAGAACTTTAAATTAATATCAAGTAATAAAAAAGTAATTAGAAACAGCTATTACAAACTTTTGTATTTATACTTAGACAGCCCCGTTGGCTCATTGGTAGTATATCTGCCTTGTGAGCTGTAGGGCGTGGGTTCGATTCCCACTCAGGGTAAACATTTTGTGAATAAACAAATGTTTGTTCTGTGTCTGGGTGTTCTGTATGTATTATAAGTATATATTTACAAAAAAAAAAAGTATTTATGTATTCTATCAGTTATCTGACTTCCATCACACAAGCTCTGCTTAGTTTGGGGCCAGATGGCGCTGTGTGTATAGTCCTACGATTTTTATTTATTTATTTATTTATACTATACTAGCTTACGCCCGCGACTTCGTCCACGCCCACTGAAGAATTTCCATAAGACGCATCTGTACCAAATTTCAAGTTAATACGTCCAGTAGTTTGTTTTCAATAATCTCACAGGAACCTAACATTTTTCTGATATCTAAAAAGTATCCTATATGTTCATCCAGGTAACAAACTGTATGTGTGCCAAATTTCATCCAAATCCGTTCAGTCGTGTTTACATAATTGAGTTACAAACGTGTAGTTATGTTGTTTGTATGTTTACAATCTTTCACACTTATAATATTAGTAAAATTATTTATATGACTTCACTTTAGTGAAGTTGTGCAGAATTTGCCTACTTACTTCGAGCCGTTACGTTGGTTTTCCTGTATCGCCCATTGCGTTTCTACCTTTAGGTGATAATAAATAAGAAAAAACCTCTCGATGTTACTAATGTATTTCCGTCTTAAGACAAACTGTGTCCTTAACATAGACACACATACAAGATGCTCAACAATATGCGCATATGAGACTTACACTTTATCCATATAAATATCTATACAGCATCTATATGTACAATAGTATGTGTGTACCGAATTAAAAACCCTCCTGTAAGTAGGGTGGTGAACTTATATTGGAGAGTTTTCCTACTCTAAAGAGTATTCACTATGTGACACTCTGATACATTAAGCTTTCATTAGTTAAACACGACTTACTGGCAGTGCAACTGACTTATTTATGCACGATCTATTTTACAACTATTTTAATTACTGACAGAGATATGTAGCGCCATAGAATTAAGCTGAATTATCATTATACAGGGGCCCCTAGCTGGATCCGACGGCGCTGACATTGAAATATAAGCCATATATTATTCTTATTCAAAGTGGGGGCGACAGGTCCTGCACTGACGTCCCACTTTTTTTTTTAATGTAAAAGTAATGAGACGATCGAGGCGCTCTCCTGATGTTAAGATATAACGCCTGTCCATGACCATAACTTGGGGTGTATTGTGCATTTCCCCCTACCAGCGTCTACCCAAGCCCAAGCTCCTTGAAGTATCGGAGCGAAGCTCTGGGCCGCTGGCATAGTATAGCCATATATCATATACCATTAAATAAAAATTTCAACGACAAAAGATGCCTTTGCATTTGTTTTTTTATTGAATACGTAATAATAATTTGCTATTGAAAGTTTTACCATACTACGTAAGAAATAAGTTTTAAATTTCGATATCAGAACCGTGATCCTCTACAGTACGAAACAAGCTTTAAAGCGTTATTTGCAGTATTGAATTAAAACAATCGTGATTTTAATCAACAGTGTAGATTATTCAATGGGCCCCAAGATTTTCACCAGAATAAAAATTATTTCGTGTTCATTAAACGAAGTACAATCACACAATCTTAAATCCTTTCCAAATCCATCGAGGAATTTTATCGGAACGAGCAAGTTACGTTTAAAAATGTGTAAATAGTGTTATATTAAAAGTTTCACGTTTAAAATGATCAAGAAATAGTTTACCTTAGCCACATATCGCTATCTTATTTATTAAAAGGTTAGTTAAAACGGCGCGACACTAAATCTTAATCGATAAATAGGTACAACGTTACAACACCAGTCGTCATTAGGTCATGTCAGTTAACGCTTGACAACCTTACTGCTTTAGATGAATCCGTGTTGATCGGAAAATCAACTTTGCTAATTTCTACAAGATAGTTCATATCGTATATCGTTGGACATTATACACAGCGCCATCTAACCCCAAACTAAGCAAAGCTTGTGCGATGGAAGTTAGATAACTGATAGAATACATAAATACTTTTTTTTTTGTAAATACATACTTATAATGCATACAGAACACCCAGACACAGAACAAACATTTGTTTATTCACAAAATGTTTGCACTGAGTGGGAATCGAACCCACGCCCTTCAGCTCTTAAGGCAGATATGCTACCAATGAGCCAACAGGGCTGTTAATTTACATTACCGATCACATAAAGCTTTTCAAAAGAGATTTTTAGTACATTAACACAGAATAAGTTAAAGTGACTTTTCGAGGTTATCTTCCGCAGTAAAGTTGCAAGACTTCTAAGATAGTTCTAAATATTATTTATAATGTAAGTTAAGGCGCGTCGCGTCGCCGGCTGTAAGTTGTCCTCTACCAACACCGAAAAGTTGAAGCCTTCGAGGCATAAAATAAATCGATCACAGAATAAAAATCATGCTATTTTCTTGAACTAACAGCTTATATTGATAAACAGTTAAGATAACAAAAATAGGATTTTTGGTCAAAAAATATGTTCTCGTTTTTTTTTTTTTTACTTAACCCATAACTTTGTTTGTGCCTCTAGTCTGATTCTATTATTTGCCGGGGAAACACACGTTACAAGCAAAAGGGGGCTTTTCAGACTACGTCACAATATATCGCCTAGTGATTTCCTAAGTTACCCTGCAATCTCTTGCAATATTTCGCTTCCTTCTGTTACAATATCGGTCCCATATTTTTTCCCATTTACCTCTTCTAAAACCCTTTCGATACTAAGGTTGCCTGGGAGAAATTTCTTTAAGTGACAAGGCCGTCGGCACTATTATTAAATTGTTCTTTCAATGTACATGAAGTGCATTGTTTTTAGTGTTGTTCATACTTTCTAGTATGAACAACTTTTGCCAACACATTCGACACTCGGTGGAGGCAGTGGAGGGTAAAATGAGAACTATATATGAGAGCCATACATTACAGCGTAGACTGAAGATGCCATATCAAACTATAATTATTATGAAACTTAAAATACACAATATTTTACATTAATGTGAAATGAGGTCAATAACAAAAAGGTCCAAAGCATCGTTCCAAACTTCTACTACATCATCTAAGCAATATACACGATGTTATATAACTATAATGTATGAAAATAATAAAACATTCATTAAAATTATGTCTAAATTACAGTCACAAAAATATTATAGATTTCTATTTATATTTTACTTCATTACGGGAGATCTGAACTTTAGTGATATAATTATGTTAATTTTAAAAGTACATAATATGTGTTGAGTGCATTCATTGTGAAAATATAGTTTAAACCATATTTTTTATATTGATCAAATTTTATTAACTAAAACGATACTCTATGAGCAGATATAACACGTAAGTCATAAGTTCATAAGACATACAGTTCTGTGTCTCGTTTTATGAATCATTCAAGAATTTTCGCACGAGAATATAAACTACTTTCGAACGGATAACTCATGCGAAAATTCATTCGAACCATTCAAAAATTGCGCTCCTGCATTCAGCTGTAGATTTTTTAAGACGAAAGTAACACCCAAAAAATATCTTTCAAAATCGAAAGAAACTTTCCAACAAAAAAAATTAATAAATAATCTATTTTTGTACATACTTTCAGAAGATAAAATTTAATAAAAAAATCATTAAGAGAAGTTAGAAAATAAAATTCACTAATTTCAAGCAACTATAGAGTTCGAAAATTGTAAAGTTATAGACAAGATGAGATCTCAACAGTTTAAAGGCCTTGATTATATTTGTTATTTTTATTATTATTTTAAATTTTATTAATCCACGGTGTTTATTATGTTAGTTGCCGACCAGACAATTATTACTTCAAACCGCCTTGATTCCCACAGATATTAAATTCACACGTGATTTCATGTTTTTCGAATGCCCCGAGCTAACCACAGATTAACGATACTACACAAATTGCCATCCCATTTGAAAAAAAATTCATAGATTTTGATCTAACGCGGCCGTTTCAATCAATTCTAAATCATTTTTTTTTTCAAAATACCCAATCTACATGCAACGTCACCGCGCGAATAGCCATACCTATGTAATCGAGTAGCTAATCGATAATATTTCCTTTCGAGCTATCGATATATTAAAATAATTCATTCGAATGTCCGAATCGTACCCCAAAAAACTTTACAGCGCGAATCATTTCCCCATTGGAAAGAATGTAGCTAACCGATTGTCATTGATTGATGTGTGTTATGAAAAAGCGCGGCCGTTTCGATTCTAAATTTAAAAGTGTTAAAAGAGAATTGTCTCATGTCATGTCCGCTCGGTTAGTGACCGCGTGTGCAGTGAAAGGTGTAACGGAGAGGGAAGATGTTTACTCTGTGTAATCCCAGCAGTCCTTCTCGTAGCCTTCGTGAACGTGCTCCAGAAGCACCTTGCGCCTGCTATCGCAATATCTGCAAATAAAATACAATACATTTTTAACACTATTTATAATAGGTATATATGGTAAAATAATGCAACCTTTACTAAAAAGCCAACCCCCAATTTTTAACCCTATAAGTATTATAAATTTGACGTTTGTATGTGTGGCATCGTAGCTCCCAACGGTGAACCGATTTTGATTTTGTTTGAACGGTCAATTAGTCGGGAGTTTTCTTAGCTATCTTTAACTAAAATCGGTCCACAAGATGGCCGCCGCCACAAAATGGCGGATTACATATTTTTTCACAACAGCCTCAATATGGGTATCAAATGAAAGGGCTTGACTATTAGAATACTATACACTATGCCAATAAAATATTTGTATTTATTTGTACCTGTATTTGTCCTGCACTTTCTGCTTGATGTCCGCGAGGTTCTCGCTGGTAATGTCCCGCTCGAGATACTCCGAGAGAGTCTCGGTGGCGGACTCGAGGTCGCGCTGGTTGTCCTCGAATATCACCGACTGGTTGTTCTTGCGCAGGTAGTACGCGAAAACGTAGGTGTACATTAGAGTTTGCCGGCACTGGCATAGGATGTCCACCGCTTTCTTTAGGAATTGCACCTGGGGGATAAAACAGTTATTTCTTTAGGAATTGCACCTGGGGGATAAAATAGTTATTACTTTTAACTAGTTGATTTTGTAGCGATGATAGCGCGGCCGGTTCACACACCAAAGGTTCAAACCCTAACAATGAGCTTGAGCTGCTGGTGAAGGAAAACATTGAGAGGAAACCATTGTTGTTATTTTGAACCGACTCAAAAAAGGAGAAGGTTCTTAATTGGACTGTGTTTTTATTTTTATGTGTGTTTCGCAATAATTCCGCTAATTATGAATCGATTTTGATGATTTTTTTTTTTGCTTGGTAGATCATACTTCAGGGGTGGTCCCATATAAATTTTATCGAAAGCAATTGACCGATTTTTAAACAAACAAAAATCTAATAATTGTGTACCTACATAAATTTTTTCGTTTACTCCGAAACCTCGCTGTTTCATTGTCGGTCGTCAGTCGGTTTTTTTTTAATTGTAAATTTATATATTAACCATGAGTTGATAAACTAGAAATTTAACCACAGCTTTTCAGATATTTAGTGGTCGAAGATAGTAAATTCGACGTACATTTAAAAATAAGAGGTTAATGAATTCCTAGTAGTAAGTAATTATATTTTTTTTATTGACATATTTTGACACATTTATTATATAGGCATGTTATGATATTGACATTCTTAATATTATTTTTAAGTATTGACAGAAAAATGTAACTTTGGTGTTTTCAATAAAACATTTGTATTTGTAACCTGAAATGTTAGTCGAGTCTCAAATATGACTGCCGGAACACAACGCTAAGTGCATGGCGGCAGATTTAAAACTTAAGTGTGATAACTAACTAGCCGAGTTGAACGTGATTTTGCGTAAATAGCAAAAACTAAAGTATATGTAAAAATTATGCATTAAGGACAATGAATCCAGTTGCTGATGAATTATTAAAAAAAAAGGCACGTACCTCGATCCAGCTCATGTTGTGTTGCTGCATTTCCTCCATCTTCTCCTTGACGGAGGCGTACAGTTTGGACTCGAAGCGCAGTGACTGCATGTGGTTCATGTAGCGATTGCAATAGAACAGGTACCGCTGCAGCGCCGCGCGGGAGCGTTCCTGCGCATCACGCGCCGCCTTTGCCTCGTCCTCGTCGTACCTAGAATATAGTAGCTCTAGAATATAGATCATCATCATCATCGTATCTATATCGAAATATAGTGAGTCCAATTTTTTTTTTTTTTTTTTTTAACAGTTTAACTTTCAATCTAACGCTAGCGCCAAAATATAAAACAAAAAAACAAATTTTGAAGCAGTATATTCTTAGTGGAAAAATAGGTGTCAACTTCAAGTTGGTGTTGGTGTTGTTGGTCTCATTAATGTATGTAAGATGGTAAAGAAACCTAGCGCGTTTTTTTTTATAGTCCACAATCAGGTTTTATGACCACAGCTCACATGATGTTGTGACGGTTTAGACGAAGATTAATTTATTTATTATTACTTAAAAATTTACTGTTTAGTTATATTTATATATGTTTTGGTCTACAAAATATTTATGAGGCACGGAGTAAATTAAAATAATTTTTTTTTTTTTTTTTGATTGACTTGTAATTTAATTTATCTAATTTGAATTTATTATTTTACATGACATGCCATCGCTCATATTTGTACGCCTAAAGGGCAAAACACGATCAAAGGACATAATTAATTAATCTATCAATGTATTTCAATTTATATTACTCGTGTTTTAACAAATAAATTATCTTTATCTTTATCTTTATCTTTATCTTTATCTTTATCTTTATCTTTATCTTTATCTTATCTTTATAATTATAACACTAGCGCCAAAATACAAAACAAAACAACAAATCTTGAAGCATTCTTAGTGGAAAAATAGGTGTCAACTTCAAGTTGGTGTTTTTTTTTTATGTAAAAGTAATGAGACGATCGAGGCGCTCTCCTGATGGTAAGAGATAGCGCCTGTCCATGACCATTGCAGCGATACACAGAACTTTGAGTAACAAAACAACGTCCAGGGCATCGCTACTTTGGCACTCACTACTTTGAGACTAGATGGTTAGTCTCAACAGCCCAGTAATTTCGCTAGCTGCAGTACCCTTCAAACCGGAACACAGTCATGTTTGCACACTACTGCTTGGCGGCAGAATATCTGGTACTGCGGTGGTACCTACTTAGACGACCTCCTGCTAAGGAAATCTACCACCAAGTAAAGTAAGTTTGTTGCTTAGCGGTTGATTTACAAAAGACTTGCATACCAATTTATTCAAATTCAAAATATTTTAAAATATTTATATAAATAATAGAAAAAATTATGGAATCTGAGACAGTAAAAAGAACTGCTTTTCAGGGTTCCTTACCCAAAGGGTAAAACGGGACCCTATTACTAAGACTCCGTTGTCCGTCTGTCACCAGGCTATATCCATAATAGTTAGACAGTTGAAATTTTCACAGATGATGTATTTCTATTACCGCTATAGCAAAAAATACTATAAAACAGAATAAAATAAATATTTAAGGGGTTCCCATACAACAAAAGTGATTTTAGCCGTTTTTATAGATAATGGTACGGAACGGAACCCTTCGTGCGCGAGTCTGACTCGCACTTGGCCAATTTTTAAAACATTTGTTTATGATTTTGGGGCCACAGCCCTATTGGCTCATTGGTAGTATGTCTGCTTCAAGAGCTGTGGGGCGTGGGTTCGATTCCCACCCAGGACAAGCATTTTGTGATATAAAAAAAAAACAAATGTTTGTTCTGTGTCTGGGTGTACTCTATGTATTATAAGTATGTATTTACAAAAAAAAAAATATTTAAGTATTCTATCAGTTATCTGACTCCCATAGTACAAGCTTTGCTTAGTTTGGGGTCAGATGGCGCTGTGTGTAATGTCCTACGATATTATAATTTTGAGTACTAATTCTCGCAAATCTTATTATATGTATATTTTATAATAGCCCAACATGTATCGATATTCACCTGTTGCAGTTATACCAGCTGCTGCCATGTGGCTCCCAAGGCCCGAGGCACACCCAGCAGAAGTCTGCCTTGCAGTTCTGGTTCTTGCACACCATATGGTTACAGCCGCCATCCTTTTCGATGGTCACGTTGCATTTGGGACACTCCTTTGTGTTCGCCGCTATCCAGTTTGAAGTTTCCGAATCGTCGTCACATTTCTAGAAATTTTATGAAACTCAAAAGTGGTCATTGCTTTTTATGCATGCAATATTTAATTGATTATTCGACAGCCCTGTTGGCTCATTGGTAGTATATCTGCCTCAAGAGCTGTAGGGCTTGGATTCGATTACCGCTCAGCACAAACATTTTATGGTATAAACAAAGTGTTTGTTCTGTGTCTGGGCGTTCTGTGTGTATTTACAAAAAAAAGTGTGTATTCTATCAGTTATCTGACTTCCATCACACAAGGTCTGCTTAGTTTGGGGCCAGATGGCGCTGTGTGTAATGTCCTACGATATTTATTAATTTAACAACTAAAGCTCAAGAGATTGTCGTTTGACAAAATGCAAATAAGAACATTTAGATTTTCCATTCTATAAAAGGTTAGAATTATTTAATTCGATAAGAAATCATTTTTAAAATGAGTGTTAAATTTTTTATCCACTTTTTACATGTTTTAATTTTTGAAACAAATAACTTTTGTTAACATAAAAATACAGCTATGAAAACGTTTTCGCGCGCTTGTCTTGACGCGATTACTTATCCCCTTCACATGAATGATTCGAGGCATCTTAATATAACACAATCCTACTAATATTAGAAATGGGAAAGTTTGGATGGATGGATGTTTGTTACTCTTTCACGCAAAAACTACTGAACGGATTTGGATGAAATTTGGTATGGAGGTAGCTGAGACCCTGGATTAACACATAGGCTACTTTTTATCCGGAAAACATGTAGCGGATAACACCGCGGGGCGCAGCTAGTAAAATAATAATACTGTAATAATACCTTGATCCACTTCCTGAGTAGACAGCACCGCACGGGGTCGTGCCAGTTCTCACCGCACGCGAAGCAAAACGTGTGCGCGCAGCGACAAGTTACCGGCGCCGCCTCCACGTACGCAACCTTGATGGCGTTGCTACAGTCCGGAGACGGGCACCAGCGCAGCAGCCGGTTGCACTGTACATCAGGAAAATAAATTTAAAAAAAAAAGAGGAAAAAAGAGAGAAAAAGAAAAAACAAACAAATAATATACAGATAGATATTCATTATCTCTAAATCATAGTGTTTTATCTCATCATCATCATCATTATCAGCCTATATTATTCCACTGCTGGACATAGGCCTCTCCCAAGACACGCCACTCAGCCCGATCTTCGGCTTTTCCCTTCCATCCACCGCCAGCTGTCCTACGTATATCGTCACTCCATCGAGTCTCAGGGCGTCCTACGCTACGTTTGTCAATACGCGGTCTCCCCTCTAGAACACGTCTACCCCAGCGGTTATCGGTTCTGCGACAGATATGTCCAGCCCATTGCCACTTTAGCTTACTAATACTAGTAGTGTTTTATCTATCTATCTATAAATAAACAGCTGTGTTGCGCTTACGAAAGGTCTAGTTTTGAATGTTCAAGGTCACTAATCAACTAATTAATCTTTGCAAATTGCCATTTTAGACTGTTCGCGGGTACTACAGATTAATTTAGTGGAAGTCAGAAGAGAGGAATTCACAAACGGATTTTAAAACTTATACCAGCACAGCATACTGTATCCTTAACTTATTAGAATCCATCCATACTGAGGTTACCTGGTAAAAATCGCTATTAGCGATACACCAGATGTTTTTCTGTAGTAGAAATCATCGTAAAGAACTAAACAAACATTGTACATAAAAATCTATTTATCCGAAGAAGAAATTCAATAATACATGTTAATTCGCCGTAACGACCTATGACGTTGGAATAATAGCCCCAATCACCCGCCTAGGTATGCTGTAGCAGTAAATAGGGTTACGCGGAACGATAGTACTAAACGGAAAGGAGCTCGTGGTAGGCACTAATAAACTTGAACTATTTTGGGACCCGAATTGCCAAAAAATCAACTGTTCCATACCATAGGCTGAGCCCAAATGACATTTTTACAGGAAACGACCATTTTTTGAAAATCACGAACCGAGCGGTCGATTTTATAGAGAAAGTTGTGCACAATGATGCGTATGATAACCTCTGCCCGGGTTTATACTAACGATATGCGTAACCCCGTTATAGGTACACAGATAAGGCACTGACCTCGACGAAGCTGTTAGTGATAATGTGCTGGTACTTGAGTTTGACGCGCGGGTCGCGTACCAGCCGCATCACTGTCGCGTCGTCCACCAGAATGTCGCAAGCATGCGCTGCGCATGCTATTGTTTGACCCTGTAAGCATGCATTTTATGTAAAACCTGCAATACACAAATACATAACACACATGGTCTTGCAGATGATAGACGTTGACCACTTACCGTAGATGACTCGCCTACTATACTCGGTTATAAGCATGTGATGTACTAAGTCGTAAATCATAACTTGTCACTTATCTATTACACAAGGTTATAAGCATGTGATGTACTAAGTCGTAACTCATAACTTGTCAGTTATTAATCGTGAAAACATTTAGCTGTTTCATTGAAAAAGTTCACCGACGACCTAATTTACGGAGTAGTTTTCGCGATTTCGTTGTGCCTTTAGTAAAAATTGTTTGTAATGACGAGAACAATGAGTCCTTGTCTGGTGCACTTCCTTCTCCATTTTCGGGGGAGGTAGGGAGTCGGCCTCGAGGCGAAGCTCTTTGCCGAGGCGGGGTTCCAGGGGCTCACTGCCCAGAGGGTGTTGGTGGAGAGTGCGATCTCGACGCCTAGGTAAAGTATCCGGCGGAGCTCAAGCACACTCAGGTCGCCCTCATCTTGGCATTGTGGTACTTTTTGGAGGGCCTCATTGTCTTTTGCCGTCTTAGCCTCTTCGTCTTCCAATGAGTCCTTTAGTACATTTTGAGCTTAACACTGTACAGAGATTTTTCGCGAGGAGGACGGCCACAGCCATCTATATTTTTCCAGAACTAGTGTTTTTTCGAGTGTTTATGCACAAAAATGGTGGTGTTTTATTCATAAAGTGCTGAATTAGAAGCGCGAGTGTAGGAAAATGATATAATGTAGTGAAACATGATTTTTCGTGTTGCTTCCAAAGCTCCATCGAAGCTTATAATAAAGTTGCCACAACTTACTAAAGCGTGACTGACGCGGACTGGACTTGACTCCGACTATAACTATGGCTACAAGGCGACTTATTTAAAATATGAAACTTGAAAATATAAAACACTTGACAAATGCTCAAAATGCGACGCCAAAACCAAAGAAAAAAAAACTTTCGTCATCACTCAGATAAGCCTGTTATTCAGTATTGTTTCTAATAAATTCAATTGAATTAATTAGTCAAATTATCGGCTATTGATTAAATCAGTCAATGACCTTATTAGACTCGGACTGGCAAATAGGTATGACTAGTGATTTATGATATTTATCGTGACCTACCCTAGTCAGTTACGGTATTAAGTGCGCATATGACTCACAAACATAAATCTGGTCTAGAATCAACCATAGCTCTATACAGTTACAACTCATATTTCAAAAGAGCGACATGATGTAATGGCATACCTACCGTTTATATAAGCACTAAATATTGTTGCATTTCTGTATTGAATTTATACTTTAAAAATGTTTGAGCGCCAGTGCCCTAATCTTGCGAAATGCGCTCAAAAATGTATAGCGCTGATAGCTCAGTGGTTAGCGCGGTCCGTTCGCATGCCGAAGGGCGTGGTTTCAAACCCCAACAATGAGCTTGAGGTGCCCGGTGTAGGAAATCATTGCATAGTGGTATGATACTTTCTAGTACTAGGCTGGCTAGCTACCACACTCAACTTAAAAATCAGCCTCACATGAAAGCCAGTTCCATTCTAGACTAGGTGTGCTTTACAATATTCGACAACACCATCACTTAACATCAGGTGAGCTGTGGTCAACCTACCTCGTAAACCATTTAAAAAAAAAAGATACAAATATACTCACTAGACCTTCCTCCATTATTTTAGTTGTTAAATATTCACACCAACATTGTGTGCAAAACCTGTGTCCACATTCAAGGCCCGTCATCATCTGCAAATAAATTATATCTATTAAAACTTGCATAAATCTTTATCATAGTTGGAAAGAAAATTATAGCCTATTTTCATGTAGGTATATTACAGGACTAAATAAAAGTACTGTATGCATAGAGAAAGTGAAACAAATATGACTCGAAAAGACAATTTCGTTTAGTTTTAAAAGCTTAATGCCACACATCATCACCACAAATTCACCAATGCACCAGCAAAAGTCAATTTAGAGGACAGGGATTGAAATATTGATGTGGAAAAATTTCTCATAACATTCTTCCACTTTTTTTTTTTTTTTTTATGTAAAAAGTAATGAGACGAACGAGACGCTCTCCTGTTGGTAAGAGATAGCGCCTGTCCATGACCATTGCAGCGATACACAGAACTTTGAGTAACGAAACAAAGTCCAGGGCAACGCTGCTTTGGCGCTCATTACTTTGAGACTTTCGATGGTTAGTCTCGACAGCCCAGTAATTTCGCTAGCTGCAGTACCCTTCAAACCGGAACACAGTAATGTTTACACACTACTGTTTAGCGGCAGAAAAGAAAAAAAAACCACCACCACCACCCAAAAAGAAGGTTGACACAAGCAATTATTTCAATACGTGCAGTAAGAGAAAAAAAAATTCCCTTATTTACTTTCAACAAGTGTTTTTTATTTACACAAGTAATTTTAAGAACCAGTCTATACAGGGTTTAGGTTGTGGTATAAAAATGGTATTTATAGTCATCATTATGAACATATTTTACTATGGGCACCGCTCTGAAATCCGCTATGCCATACATTTGGTTGAGAGTTGTACCCATTGTAAAAGTTACATACTAATGATGACTACAATAACCCTTTTTCGAATTAGTAAACCGCAAGCTTAACCTTGTACAGATATTTACTCTATGACTGTATGATATTATTCACAAAACACAATTTAGGTGTAAAATTTGCAATATAGAACGCCACAAAAGGTTTCATTTTTTGTAATAAAAATGTAATTTATGCTATACTTAAAATACATAATATAGTTTTGTTTGTCCTTTTTCCCTCAATGTTGCTAAGATTATTTTATTTCAATAGCTGGTGTTTCTTTTTAACATAATATAACTATTATTTGTTATTTTTTTACTTTACTTTACTTACTTTAAATAATAATAATAATAAATATCGCAGGACATTACACACAGCGCCATCTGACCCCAAACTAAGCAAAGCTTGTACTATGGGAGTCAGATAACTGATAGAATACTTAAATATTATTTTTTTTGTAAATACATACTTATAATACATACAGTACACCCAGACAGAACAAACATTTGGTTTTATATCACAAAATGCTTGTCCCGCAAATGCTTGTGCTTGTTGTGTGTGGGAATCGAACCCACGCCCCACAGCTCTTGAAGCAGACATGCTACCAATGAGCCAAAAGGGCTGTCAGTTTTTTTTGTCTGTTTTTATTCTGTTGGTTTGAAATTACATGCAATTAAAATTGTAATAGCTGAACAATTTCTAATGGTATTGTTATTTACATTTGTTAGTTTTTAAATTGGATTAAGACTCGGCTGCAACAAGTCAAAAATAAAAACAATGTACTTACAGAAGTAGGTAAAACAGAGAAACATATTTCACATTCTTCTGTTCCTGATGTGGATATCCGCCTAGGTAGCTAAAATGGAAAGAAAAATTGATTAATTACATTCGTATAATAAAATCGTAACTGGTACAAAGCGGCATCCAAGGGCATAGTAGCATCAATTATAATAATATCAATAAAATTCAAGCTAAGGTCAAGTTTCCAAGTTTGAATAACATAATTAACATTAAAAGCATTTCTAAAACAGATCACAATGACATTTACAGTATCAATCATTTTTTTAAAGTTCCTTCTTGTAGATTAGAAGGATATAACGGTCAATGAAATTTACTGGAAACGCAAGACATTGTCCTATATGAGCGAAGATAGACTAATAGAGACACTATTATTAAGGTTTGTGCATTTAAAAGAATATTGTAATCTGATCTATATTACTACATAGTCCATGTCAAACGTGGCACATCTTGTCTTTCATATTTCCGCGATGTGTCAAATTACATTACATTGCCTTTTTTTATCGCTCATGTTGGCCAATATCTTATACTGTGGCTCTAGCACAAACCATTGTTAAATTATTTCTGTAAAATTCTGAAATAAGCTACAACTTTTAAGTTGGTTTCTATGAAATAAAACTTAAGTATTTGGTTATGTACAAAACTATGTACAAGACAAATTGACTTTCTCAATTACTTTGTCATTTGAGAGCTAATTATACCAAAACCCACGCTTTTATTACTATAAAGTGAAGCTTTCCAGCTTCACTTTGTAGTAGATAGCTTTTATGAAAGATTTTAAAACATTTCAAAAAAGAGAACAAGTTTTTGAATCTTTTAGGTTTTTTTACACTAATTACTATAATATTTAGTATCCAGAAGCAAAATATCCTAGTGTTGTATTGATACTTTAGTGTTTGTAAGTTTTGATTGTAATATACCATATACCATATACCAACACAACCTTAAAATTAATGTAAAATGCTATTAATTTTTGCCTTTGTAGCCTACTAATAATACTATTGAGTGTATTTTGTGATTTTTTAATGGCAGTTTTTTTAACATATATATTTAATTTAATATTCCTCACAATTCAACTAAAAAGATGCATATTATGTGCTTATTTAATTGATAGTGGTTTGTACTAGAACAACTCTTGAGGTCTGCTAAGTATTAGACACTGGCAACTGGCATAGCAACCACCAAGTAAACACTGTAATAAAAAAGAAACCTACATATTTTGCACTTTTAATAACCTTGGGCCTCTGTATAACTGGCTTTCTGAACGGATTGATGACCCGAGCCTCTGAAAACAGCTGGTCCTGGTCTCCGTCATAGAACCGCTCCATCAGCTTCTCTTTGTCCCATTTGAAGTGGTTTAATAGAATCCTGGTTGTTGTAGCTGGTATCTGTAATTAAGTAAAAATATTGAACTCTTTAGTGTCCACACGAAAAAAAAATAAACTTAAGTCATAAACTGGCGACCTATCACTATAAATGATCTCTTCCAGGCGACCTCAGGTCAGAAAGGATTCAATAATAATTAGTAAGAATATTTTATTTGTTACTGCAAAAATTTAATCTATCCCACCCAAATTTACTTGGTGGTAGATCTCCTTAGCAGGAGGTAGTCTAGATAGGTACCACTGCAGTACCAGATATTCTGCCACTAAGTAGTAGTGTGTGAACATTACTGTGTTCCAGTTTGGAGGGTGCAAAATTACAGTGACATTTCATTATTACAGTTGTTGAGAATAACCCTCGAAAGTCTCAAAGTAATGAGCACCTAGAGCAGCTATGCTGTGAACTTTGTTTTGCATTTTGCTACTCAAGGTTCTGTGTATAGCTGCAATGATCATGGACATACATTATCTCTTACCATCAAGAGAGTGTCTAGTTTGTCTCTATACTTTTACCTTAAAAAAAAATTGTTCAGCCTTAAAATTCTGAGTTTAATCCTGGTCTGGTCTGGATGGGATGGGACTAAGACGGCTCCTTTGGAATTTTCATACAATAAGAAAGAAGATACTGATGTCTTTCAGTGTAATATTACTTCTTAAGGAAATCTACATAACATAATTATATCTATCTAGAGAACTAAAACAATTATCTACTAGTCCTGGAATGACACCCAAACACCATTTGAGGCTAGGTACAACAGTTGGATGTTGATACCTGTTGCAACAGATAAGTCTGTGATTTTTCTTTTCACAACTTATTTTGTAGTTTGTTAGGTTATTTCTTACTTTTTAGCTTGTATGGCCAAACTTTTATAGCTATTTTAAAAGTGATGCTGAAGCTAATAAAAGCTGTAAAACGTGTATGACTGTATGTATATAAATATTATTTGTAACGAGTCATTAGTATTTTTTACACTAGCATTTAACCATAGTAGCTATAACTGTAATAATTCAGAATACAATAAAGTAGGTAGTTGTTGGATTCCATAAAAGTGTTATGAATGTGATTGTGTGATTGCATTAAAATATGTGTTGTACATAATTTAGATGTATTGCAGTTGGTATTGAGAAAGCTATTACATATATACACTATGCACACATACTGATTACTGTCAAAGAACAACTTACACATCCTGTTACAGTGCAATATGAAGTAAAATTATAATTGTTTAGTGTTGTCTTTTTTACACAAAAATAACACACTGTTACCTTGTAATTTTACTTCTAAAAACATAGTACATACATAATTTTTGTTACAATAAAATATTTGAAGGGCAAGGGACAGAGATTGTGAATAAATATGAAGTATTGTTGTATTATATGTATGCATATAATATATTTTATTTATGTGTGATATCAAAAACAGTACTTTTTCTCACACATAACATTAATATTATAAGTAGTGTAATCAGAGGCTGACAAAATTTGCAAAAAATCTCTAAATGTATGAAATTGTGTTATATAGCTTAAAAGTACTATGTAAACAAACTGAGACTAGTTAAGTATACACCTATATGTGACTTCTTACTATTTCATAGGAAGTTGCATTTAGTGATTAGTATGCCCTTAAACCTTTATTGTGTTATACAGCTTAATTTAGTGATACAACAGGAAAATGCAAAGTTCCATTAAAATTATTCATACAGGTTAATTACTACCAATGATATCAAACAATTAGTAGCAATTTTTCACACTAGAGATAAATCAAGGGCTTGAAATTTGAATACAAAGAAATTGACACAGATATAAAGAAATTGACATTACAAAATAAACAGATAAAGAAACTACCTATATTAGTCATACACAAAAATTATGACTCAGTTGAATTTAATGAAATTAGTTTGTGGGAAAATATTGAGTCTGTTGCACAATAGTCACCTTCAGATTTATATGGATACCTACAATGTATTTTCCTTTATGTGATAAAGTTTTTGTAAATCACCTTTGTCCTCCAACTTCATAGCTTATTATGATGATAAAGAGATATGGGGATATAAATGTGTGTGATACCATTTCACTTCTCTGTGGTGAATTCGTTCTGAACCTCAAGAAAATGCTAACTTTACACAAAAGATCCTAAAGTGGACCAATGGACGAGTAACCTCATTACAGAAATCCATTGTTTACCACAAACACAGCTACCTACTGACCTCCACAACTGTGTTCACTTCCTTGATGCAATCAACCATGTGCTGAACGATTTCCTCCGTCGATAACACCTCGTAAGGATATTCTTCGAGCTCCGTCTGTCTTTCCCTTGTACTATGTGTATCAACGTCCATTGCAAAGTCGACATCGTCTCCGCTAGACTCGTTGCCTGAATCCACATCATCCTTTGTATCATCTTCGGAGTCCATCGTCAAAACTTTCACAAAATATGTAAACTATATAAATAAGGATGCAGCCAGAGTACGTCTAATGATGAAATAATTACACCTAAGATTTAGGAAAGGTCAACAATGAAGAAAATAGTTCACCCGCGGGCTGCCAAAATCTCTGACGTTTGACGAGATGACGGCTACTGCGTTCCGAATCAAGCGTTATATGAAAAACGTTCAGAAATGTTATTGGATTTGAATTAGATGTAGAGCATTAATTAAATAAGATTAATGAGACGTTACGTTACATACATTAGTGTGTGGAACTGTTAACAGCACTGAATCAAAGCAACTCGTCAACAAAGAGGAATAAATGAAACATCATAACAATTCGTAAATCAAACCAACGAGAAAAATCGCAGTAAAAATCATACAAAACTAGCCACACAGTGGCGATTTTGATCCTTTCATTTCGAAATAAAGCAAGACAGTGGTTGAAAAGGCAAATTGCATTCTTATCGATTTATTATTTAAATACAGAATTATTTGAAATTATGAACAGCTTGCCTTTTTTTCTCAAATAATACTTTTTCAAAAACATTAAAATTTAATATTAATTTTCACCACCAAAAAATCTTGTCAAATCGCGTAACAGTTCGTAAATAACTAAATAGGGAGGATACCGACATAATACTATATCTAACATTTTAAATATTATAACGTTTGTGTATCAAAGTGTATATTTTTGTTCTAACTAATTTAACAGTAGCTGAAATTTGGCACGAGGCACTGTTAGTATTCACATAATTTACAATAGATATATTTGTTATTCACTAGGTTTCTCTGGTAGTCTAGCTAATAATATTTTTTGCAAAGCTATCTAACAAAATATATATTTGCACAACTTAGAAAAAAATGCAGTGTGATGCCAAAAAGGGGGAAAAGTGTGTTAAACTTTTTTCCTCGTAGTTTTTGGCATCAAATTTTTTATATTTTGTCAGCGAAGTCTTTGACGTCGCATGAGGCGCGCATAATTAACCCCCATATTAAAATTATGTAAAGGCAACGTCAAAATTACATTATCATTATAATCACAAATCATATAAATATGGCCAAGTCTGGGATTGCCCTAATTTTTGTCAATTTATTAAAAGTTCGAGTTTTGAGCTACACGAAAAATTTTTTTTTGTACTAGGCAACACTCTGCACGAAACTCCTCCATTTTTTGATTTTTTTGTTGGTTGATCCTTCGCTAATAAAGAATCTTCTTTATCTTAGCTATGATGAAAGATCCAACCTTGGACCCTTCATCACATTATTCGTCAGAGGATCCAACACTTAGGTGGTTGCTTTGGTAACGGGTTTTATCGAAAATTTGGCACTCGAATATTTTAAAAATGAGAAAATACGTAAAATGTTTATGTATCTCTCCAATAATAATTTTGCTACAGAACAGCTGTTTTGTTTTTATTCTATACCACCCTAGTAAGCTTCCATGCGCCTTACCTCCTACCGGTTACACACACCTACTTTAATATTTTACCTAATCTATGTGAAGCAAAAAATAGGATTAATAAGAACTCATATTTTATTTATTAGTTTAAACTCGAAAATTAAAATAATTGTTGGAAAGTAGAGTAGAAAAAAACAATAAAAAAACCTAAAAAATAACACAACATCATTAGTTTCACTCAAAAATATATTGCATGAATCAAAATAGGTAACCATCATGTAAATAACTATTATGACTGGGTTTACTCAAATATCAAGATTATCCAATTCATTTTGTAAGGCTTCAAACTGAAGAAACATTGAATACAATTCTGAATGAGTTAATTCAATCTCTGTGTTTTCTCTCTCCCTGGACAATGACAAATATGCTTTAGGCACTTTAGTTTTCTTACAAAATTCAGAGCTAAGCTCAGCATTTAGACACCATGTAAAGCCTAAAGAATCATTAGCTTTTTCTATAGAATCAGACCCTAATTCATCCAAAGTAGTTTTTGTTTCAGTAGACCATAGTTTTACAATTAAATCTGCTTTCTCATTGTCCAATCCCAATGATTGGAAGTCATTCTTCAAATGAATAGGCATAAGAATAAACTTCAATAACTTTTTGAAGAGATACACCAAAGTTTTGATAGCAAGAAGTAGGCTTTCTTTCTCAACTTGGAATATTTTAACCAGCTTTTCTATTTCATCTTCATTAAATATTTCAGAGTCTAGATGTTTCATTTTAGAAATAATCCTTCGAAGGAATTGCTCGAACCTGGAGTTATCTAGCAAGTTTATTGCTGTTATTCCTTTCATAAGGCTACAAAAATAAGAGAACAAATATGTTAAAAGTTAAATTAATTGTCATAACATGTGTAAGGTAGAATTAACAAGTACCAGTCAATATGATAGTAACTGCCTAAGAGAAGTCACATGCATTTAACTCACTGTTTTTAATAATGTTATTGATGAAGTATTGCACAAATCTAATCAATGCCTTGTCATCTTTTCAACTTCTTATGACCCTTTTATATATAGATTAACTTTAAAGCAATGCTAATAATTTGTTTAATGGTTAACAGACTAGATGTTTACCACAACTCATTTGATGTTAAGTGACGGTATTGTCGACAATGGTAAACATACCTAGCCTTGAATTAAACTAGCTCACAAGATTCTGCAAAACACAGAGTTGGGTGCTTGGCCGCTGATGTTCAACTTGAGTGTGGCTAGCAGATCTGCCAAACACTATAATTATTAACTACCTACCCTATCATCACGCTAGTATCCTCACGATTTTTTTCTTCACCAGCAGTTTAAAGGCCAGTCTGACCTTACCTCGCCTAGCTAAACTCACTTGAAAGTAAAAATTAAAAAACTTTAGCTAAACAGAATTTTAAAATTTCTTTTACCTCGGTGATGTTTTAATCCAAATACAATCCATTTTATGAACAGACAATTATGTGTTGTAATATATAGCTACACAAAATACTCGATGAATATTACATTATGGGTTTACTAGCTTTGGTTTCAAAAACCAGTAATATCTTCGCAGTAGCATTCAGCTAGTGTCAAATTAAAACTATAGTAGTAATTACTAAATAATGATCATTCAACAATAACAAATATTTACAAAGACCATAACCTTTTCTCAACACAACGACAAGTGACAAGTGTGACAACTCACAACTTTTTTTAAAATTAATTTGCTCCGTCGGGCAGGCTAAAGCTGTAAAGCCATACTGCCTTGTCTTAAGTGTTATTTCTGCTGTCTCTTAGCTATAGTTATGGTCAAAGTCCAGTCATGCTTTAGGAAAGTAGTAGTGACTTTACTATAAAGTGAAGTTTTAAAACTTGAAAATAAAAAATACTTGACACTGGCAAATGCTCAAAACGCGACGTTAACACCAAAGAAAAAAAAAACTGACGAAAATATTTTGATGTCAATGTCAATCAGAAAAAAATCAGAGTGACGAGTGGAATGCATGTGTCACGCGTAAATGATGGCGTAAAATTGAGGTTATCGTGAGAAAATTAGAAAACAATAATGGCACTAAAAGTTGAAAGAGTACCCGAAATTATTGATTTTCCCAAGGAAGAGGAAAAGATTTTGCAGTTTTGGAAAGACATTGACGCTTTTCAAACCTGTCTTAAACAGTCCAAAAATAGACCCAAGTAAGTGCATTACATTTCCAAACTATCAATTTATTTATTTTTCAATTTTATACTTTATAGATTATTACCACACTTTTTATTAATATTCGATATTTATTTTCGACTTTGTTAATTCAGGCTTAAAATTTACTACATTATATTTTCACTACAGGAATCTGCCAACGGTTAAGACTTAAGCATGTCTCTTTGGTTAACATATGTTACAATCGTTATCAGCTAAAATGTTGCTTCTACGTTAACCATGTATATATTAACAATATTATCTTTGATGATTTCAAGGTTAAACTTATGCCTACAAAATAAATTGTATAGTTTTATTAGACTGTTAGCTAGTATAGTACAAGTACCATAGTACAAGCTTTGCTTAGTTTGGGGTCAGATAGCGCTGTGTGTAATGTCCTACGATATTTATTTATTTATTTAGCTCAACTATGGTCAACACCACTGTCACGATGCAATAAATGGGCTACATTGATTTTTTTTTACCTATTTGATTTACACATTTATTTTAAAAGGTACACATTTATGTTGCACATTCTTTTAGTAATGCCGCAATAAAGCTAAATAGTTATTATGACCTTACAAATAAATTTGTCATTAATGATTTCACATGTTCGACACATTAGTTCAACAATTTATATGCAATAGAAATGGCAGCAAAAACAATTCCAGCAAAATATTAAAATTCAACTAAAAGATCAAGAGCATGTATGAATACTGAAAGTATTCAAACCAGCATTGGTGGAATCGTAACAAATTTGGTTTTGGTAGGGATGTGAACATGGATAGTGAAAGTGGGTAGTGAAAGTGGGTAGTGAAAATGAGTGTTTATACATAAAAAATACATATACAGTTGAAGGGACAATATAACTTCAGACATGTCCGATAGTTGTTATAAGCAATATACACAAGTAGTCATTTATGTATGTTTAGAATATTTGGATATGTTTGAAGTATAGGTTAAGCTTAAGAACTTGTTTTCAAATAAAATGTTGAAAAAAGAAATAAAAATGTTTGTTCTACAAAAGTTTCAGTACCAACAGCTTATAGACTACACTTAGTTTTCACTGAATAGCTTAAGCTGCTTAGCTTTAGGTTAATGTACTCAACACCAGGTAATATGCACTTTGAGAAATGTAGAATACATAAATGTTTTTTCTTTTCAGATATTCTTTTTATGATGGACCTCCTTTTGCAACTGGTCTACCTCACTATGGGCACATTCTTGCTGGCACCATCAAAGACGTTGTCACCCGATATGCTCATCAGCAGGTCATCTATTGTTCTTTTGCGTTTTTATATTATTTTTGTCAGGTTAGGTGTTTGACCACAACTTGATGTAATGTGTGGGGTTAAAATATTAATCAAACCTAATCCAAAATGGGAACTAGCTCCATAGTATTAAGGTGGCAAGTCTTCAACTTGAGGATGGTGCTAATTGATATTAGAAACCAATTTTACAGTGCCTTGAATGCTAAGTATTTAAAGTTGAGCTTGAGCTGCCGGTGAAGGAAAACATCGTGAGGAAACCATAGCATGGTGGTAGGGTACTTTCTAGTACTCGGCTGGCTAGCTACCACCCTCAAGTTGAAAATCTGCCGCCAAGCATGAATTTTATGATTGCCAGGTTAGGTGTTTGACCACAGCTCATCTGATGTTAAGTGATGGTGTGGTCGAAGATGGTAAACATACCTAGTCTGGAATGGAACTGGTTCTCAAATTAATTAGTTGTAAAATATTCAATGTCATGTAATTGACATTAAATAAAAAATTTAACTGTGTGAGCAAGTTCACGAACAGAGATAAGTATTGGTCCTATATATATAATTATGTACATGTAAAACATTAGGTAAAATAAATAGCAAAGCAAATTGCATAAGTACATAATAAAGCCTACATTTTAAGATAAAACTATATTGTTCATATTTTATACAGGGTTTTCATGTGGAAAGACGATTCGGCTGGGATTGCCATGGGTTGCCTGTGGAATTCGAGATAGATAAGAGTTTAGGCATTAAGGGGCCCGAAGATGTCCATAAAATGGGTATTGATAAATACAATGCTGAATGCAGAAAAATTGTAATGAAGTATGCAGGAGAATGGGAGATGATCATTACGAGAATGGGAAGATGGATTGGTAAGTTTATTTTTTGAGATCTTATTAATAATACTGAAGCGACAAGTTGGTCGGGACATTCAATTATGAAATTTAGCTTTTAATTAATAATTTAATTAACCTACCAATGTTGCTTTAGATATTTTTTCAAAGTTATAGGTGTTCTTGGTAGGCCAAGATCTTCTAGTAGATAATAAAGAAATATTGCCAGAATTCTTCTCGCTCTCATTGTACCTAATCATAAAATAGGTATGTTTAGTTAAAAAAATAATAAAGGTCACACTGGGTGTCTGGAGCGTAAATAATAAATTATTTGATGCATATTTGATTTCACTGTGGAATAGTATAAACTTTGATTACTATTTTAAACCATTAGATCTTTAGTCAAAGATACAACCTATAAGAATAACTGTGCTGAATTTAGAACTAAATAAATTTTGACATACTGACAAAGAACTTGTATAACATTTTTTTTTATCCAACTTCATGATACCTACTTCAAATATTTTTGTATGGTAATCATAACTAACAGCAAGCCTTGGGGTCTTTTTGAAATCATGTTAAGATGTGTTACAGAATATATTCTAAATTTTAGTAAAGAAACTAATACAAAATATACACTTAGCTACAATTACTTGAATATGAGTGAAAAGTCAATTAAAACATTATTGGTTGTTCCAGATTTCAAAAATGATTACAAAACCCTTTATCCATCATTTATGGAATCTATCTGGTGGGTTTTCAAAGAACTATACAATAAAGGATTGGTTTACCAAGGAGTTAAAGTAATGCCTTACTCTACTGCTTGTGCCACACCCCTATCAAACTTTGAGTCTGGTCAGAATTACAAATATGTTGTTGACCCAGCTGTGGTCATCACCTTTCCCACAGATAAGGGATTCTCTTTTCTGGCCTGGACGACTACACCTTGGACATTACCCAGTAACCTAGCTCTCTGTGTCAACCCTAAACTGATCTATCTAAAAGTAAAAGATAAGTCTTCAGGGGAGTGCTACATCATTCAAGAAGCGAGATTTCCACTGATGCTTAAAAGCGAAGACTTCGAAATATTAGAAAAAATGCCAGGAGAAAAACTGAAAGGCATTAAATATACTCCATTATTTGATTACTTTGAAGAGTTGTGTCCTAATGCTTTTCAAGTGCTCACTGATGGCTATGTATCAGATGATTCTGGTACAGGTGTTGTTCATCAGGCCCCATATTTTGGTGAAGACGATTACAGGGTCTGTTTAGCTGCTGGCTTGATTACTAAAGATCAGGAGGTAATCTGTCCTTTAGATGCAAGTGGGAGATTTGTTGAGCCCGTAAAAGACTTCTTGGGGCAGTATGTAAAGGAAGCTGACAGAAATATAACAGCAAATCTAAAAGCACGCAATAGGCTGTTTTCTGCAGGGCAAACGAAACATAGTTACCCTTTCTGTTGGAGGTCAGATACCCCTCTAATATACAGAGCAGTGCCCTCTTGGTTTGTCAGAGTTGAACAGATGAATCAAGATCTGTTAAAGTCAAGTGAAGCTACCTATTGGGTTCCAGAGTACGTAAAAGAAAAAAGATTCGGCAACTGGCTCAAAGACGCCCGTGATTGGGCCATAAGTAGAAACAGATATTGGGGCACTCCAATTCCTTTATGGCTATCTAGCGACAAACAGGAAGTTGTATGTGTTGGCAGCATTGCTGAACTAGAAGAACTGACAGGTAAAAAAATCACTGATCTGCACAGGGAAAGCATTGACCACTTAGAAATTCCGTCATCAATACCTGGTAATCCACCATTGAGAAGAGTTTCAGAAGTCTTCGATTGCTGGTTTGAATCCGGCTCTATGCCATATGCCCAAAACCACTATCCATTTGAAAATAAAAAAGAGTTTGATGAAATTTTCCCCGCAAACTTCATTGCCGAAGGAATCGATCAAACTAGGGGATGGTTTTACACTCTACTCGTGTTGTCAACAGCACTGTTCAACAAACCTCCATACAAAAACCTAATCGCTAATGGATTAGTGCTAGCAGCAGATGGACAGAAAATGTCGAAAAGAAAGAAGAACTACCCTGATCCACTGGAAGTGGTCAATAAATACGGTGCCGACGCTCTGAGGCTCTATCTTGTCAACTCTCCCGTCGTCAGAGCCGAGAACCTTCGGTTCAAAGAAGACGGTGTGAGAGACGTGATCAAAGATGTGTTCTTGCCGTGGTTTAATGCGTTCAGATTCTTGATGCAAAATGTTGAAAGAATCGTACAAGAAGATAAAGTTGATTACCGATTCAATGACAACCCTGTACGTGAAAATGTTATGGATAAATGGGTTACATCTTTCACGCAGTCTCTGATTCAATTTATGAAGAAAGAAATGGCGGCTTACAAACTTTATACTGTTGTGCCGCGGTTGACGAAATTCATTGATCATTTGACGAACTGGTACGTAAGAATGAATAGGAAGAGGTTAAAGGGAGATAATGGAGTAGAGGACTGTCAAGTGGCGCTTGACACATTGTTTGGCGTGTTGTTTGATATGGTGCGAGTGATGGCGCCGTTCACTCCGTTCCTTGCCGAGCTTATGTATAAGACTTTGCGGCAGCTGCTGCCAGGAAGCTCTCTAGAAAGCGTACACTACAATATGATCCCTGATCCACGACTGGATTTAGTCGACAAGAATATTGAAAGAGCCGTGCAAAGAATGCAATCTGTCATCGAACTTGGCAGGGTTGTAAGAGACAGAAAGACAGTACCGATGAAATATCCGTTGCCTGAGATGGTAGTGATTCATCGCGACGAAACATACTTGAAAGATATAAAATCTTTGGAAAACTATGTTTTAGAAGAAATGAACGTGAAAAGAGTTCTACTTACAAGTGACAAAGAGAAATATGGCATTACACTAAGAGCTGAACCTGACCATAAAGTTCTTGGAGTCAGGCTCAAAGGTGATTTCAAAGCCGTAACGCAAGCATTAAAAGCGCTTTCCAATGAGGAATGTGAGAAACTCATTCGCGATGGTTCTATTGAACTGGTGGGCCAAGTCATCGATGTTTCCGAAGTACGTCTTATTTTCCAAGCAGTCGGAAACGATCAGTACGAAGCGCACAGTGATAATGATGTTCTTATCCTAGTCAATGTTACACCAGACCAAGACATGCTCGACGAAGGTTTCTCACGAGAAATTATCAATAGAGTTCAGAAATTGCGCAAAAAGGGGAAATTGGTGCCGACAGATGAAGTTGATGTGTACTTTTCAGTTAGCAAAACCAGCGACATTTTACGTATAATAAACTTACATCGCGACTTTATTGAAAGCACCGTTAAAGCGCCTCTCATTCCCATACAGTCATTGTCATCATCTAAGCAAGTGATAATAGAAGAAACCCAAGAATTAAAAGGCTCCCAGCTGAAATTGATCATAACTTGGAGAAAGGAAGTAAACATGCCTGCAAATCCTTGGGCAAATATTGTTTTGCAAGGACTAAAACCACGGTATGGAGTTACCACTACTCAAGCCAGTATGATACTGAAAAATAAAGAAGGAAAATTCGTGGCACTAGACCAGCTTTATAGTGAAGTGAGTAATCTATTCGGTCTATATGGACTAAGATTCAATCTCTGGTGCGATGGACAAGAGATTACAGATACCACTAATTTAAATACAAAAACCATTGTTGCGTCTCCCAATGCACCGAAAGAGTTCGAGTGCAAGTCCACACCTTTCTCCAAATTCGTTAATGTGGCCAATGGAATAAGAACGTTTACGTTGTTTTTGGAAAACCCTGTAGGGAAACCGACAATGGAAACTGAGAGCGCAGTAAAATTTGCCGCTGATTATTTGGGACTCAAAGTTACTGATATAGATAACAATTTGTTCAAATAAACACCCAAGTTGGGGCAAAGGGCAGATAAAATACTTTGTTCTCTATTTAGCTCGTCTCTTGATAATCTGCTTTTTGTTTACTGTTACAAAGGGCCAAGCCTGTTTGGTGAGCCTACGCTTACGTTGTTACTGTAGATTCGAATCCCGATCAGATTGACTTACCAAACACCATGAGCGACATCTGATTTGCGAATCAAACATAACACATCTTTGTAGAATAATCCGCTTGGTGAGTATACAGTGTGGTGGTTCGAGTCAGTTAGTTTAGTCAGTCCGTAGACTTGATGGCTGAAACTGAAAGAGCAACGGATGTCTAAAGTTCATTCAATGGCTTATTTCAGAAACCCCTTAGACAATTTCCTGGGAAGGGGATTTTCGGACCTTTTGTCTATAGAAGTACCATTAGCGTTTTCTTCGAGTACCGGCAGGTGAATTATGGCCAAAAAGTACTCAAAAAAGTTCCAAACAAATACCAGCAATTCACGGTAAAATTGCAGCATAAGTATTTCAATGGCAATTTGCACACAGCGCAATGCCATTGAAATGAACGTGCAAGTGACATTCTGGTAAGTTGCTAATGTGTTACTGATTTATCTGCTTCGCTCTTGCTTTGCTACACGGAAAGTTAACTTCGAAAACGTCTGCAGCTCTCGATACGACGCATTCTAAGTACCTATGTAAAGCTCTTAATTTCACGCAATCTATGACAGTGTTACAAGCGTGAACGTGAATGTTCTCTCTTTGATAAAATGTAAATGCGTCACTCTCGACTTTTCCCAATTGTTTTCTAAAAATCAACGGGTTAGGCATGATGTACACCCACCATCAGGCCCACTGTTAGATTTTATTAGTCTTATTTATAAGCCTTTCCACGCGTTAATTCGGCTATAACCCAGTAAGCATTAGCAGGTATCATTTACGCAATCAAGAACTTCAGTTAATCCGCAAATTACATGCTTCCTTTCCCCTTTCAATCTCTTTATTGTTTCCCTTTTCAATGCTTCGCTGAGGCTCCAACTAATATGATTAGATCGAAGATAAGTCCTTTGGTACAAAAGGCGTGTCAAGACTGTTTGTCAGATATTCCAGTAGACTTGGGATTTCAGCGAGAGACGTTCTATTACCGCCGCTACTAAAATAATGAGCTCGATTGTTAATAAAATCTGAAGCTGAGCTTCTTCTAGGTAAGTATTTATTTATTATATTCTAAGGAGTGTACACGACGAAGTTGCAGGCTCGGCGAAGGCGGGTTAGGTCGCCGCTCCAGTCGGTGTTTTGCACTTGTTTGAAATAAGCCGTCGGCATCTTCGGTGTATAAAATGACCCTTCTAGTAAGTATTACGATGTCGATATGTTAACGAACGAAAAAATTTTCTCCGATAGGTACTATTACCACCAAAGTCTATTTTAGGCAAAATAATTATTACTGTCTTAATTAATGTTCTACTTAAGGCATATTTTCGGTTTGGTCCTTATTCTCTAACTCTCGTAAGATAATTTTTAACGCGCTAAAAGTTATAAAATCTATTGTGACAGTTTACAACGAGCGCGTAACATGTCGCATTTTTTTTATATTGGCATAAAGAATACAGTCTCACGTGGATTCGTGTTATGCAGTCAAAGAATAAGGCCCCTAATGACTATAAACAAAATTATACAATATTGATTTTACTGTCACGCCCACCGTCGACGTTGCACATGATTATACTATAGAACCGTTTAAAACTTGTACGCTCGGTCAGCGGCGCTGACCGCGCGCGTTGTGATGTTAACGTGTCACTTCCGTCGACCAGACACGCTGACGATCAGCGTGACTACAATCAGCCTACAATTTGACACATAATGTGTCTCTAATTTAGCTAGTTCATGTACCTAATTAGATTCGTTTAAATTCATCTGCAGATCCACCTTTCAGTTGTGAGTACCTAAGCTTAAAGGCAGCTCAGTATAGGCATCGTAAATCGAATGTGCATTTCGCCTAACAATTTCATTTCATAATATAAAATTGGATTATTCATAGAAAAAAATAACTTGCTAATATTTATTAGAAGGCAAAATAGCCGTATTAAGTAACAGAAAATTAAGAAAAGAAAATGACCTCACTCAATTCCTGTTTAAGTCTTATTTAATGCCTTTATTAATGTTCTCGTTAACTTAGATTATATGAAATGCTAATATTTAAGACTTAGGGTTTTAGAAATGTTGATGGCGCCAATATTTTTTGTGGTTTTCAATAAATTACTATATTTAAATCGATTTTTCTTTTTAAACTTATTCTAATGCTAAGGATTTCTAGAACTTAATTATTCAAGTATCGTTTGTGTGTGTAAAATAATAAAACATAGCGAGGAGAATAAATAATTTATTGAAATAGATTAAAATATACATTATCATAATTTTACATAGTAGACCATAAATTCTGACTATTATAAATTACGCAAACAATTGATAAATGATATCCTTGCGATATGCAAACTAGTCGGTATGATCGAATAATAAATATAAATAGAACTACCAGGCAATCTTGCCATTTTATTTTTGTCCTGCCGTATTAAATTCACCATTCAGCAAAATATTGTAAATCAATAATTTATAAGAATAAACAGTAATGTCGACAATTGCTATAGAAACAAACTTTGGTGATAAACTAATCTTACAACAAGTTAACGAAATGAGAATAACAATCGAATGTCTTTTAACATCACAAGGACAGAATAGATGTGATATGCTTTAGTATAACTTCAAACACCATGTTGCACAAAAATGGAGGGGCACATTACTTGGTTACCCGTAAACATGCCTTATGCATGTAATGGAACAGGTGAAATCACGAAAATGGTTACATATGCGTGCGTAGTATTATCGTAATCGAATTATCGATACGATAGAATTTATATCTTCAGGTATTTGAAAGTATGGGACAAGACAAGACTACATAAACGCCTTCAAGACAATAAAAGTGAAAAGAGTTATTTGAAACTAATATGTACTTACATACCGAGCAACATAGTAGGTTCTACAATTAATCTGCGTGTAGTATCAATAGATTTTTTGATGCGATCTACTACTTAAAATTTGTCTCATGTCGTGCTAAAACATTTGGACAAATAACTGCAGCATTCACGGATCATCTGACAGTTTAAGGATTAGGCCAGAACAATCGTCATTGATTTGTTTTTGAGTAAGGATCTGCATCTTCGATTAGGCACACATAGTATGGAAATTGATTAAAAGAAATGTTTTGATAAAATTTATTAAATAAAAATATTCAATAAGTACATAAGAGAAGATACCTAAGGGCAACTAATGGAAAAATGTTATGTTAAAACCCGAAAGTATTCATAATATTAGAATAAAATATTAACTATTGTTGGTTTAAATTTGTTTTTAGTGATGACATTAGTAATAAAATGATCATATCTGTTGACATTATTAAAGAATATGGCAATGAAATATTTGTAGTAATTCTATAAATAATGGCAACATTACATGTCATCTCGTCTCTTATTTCTCGAAGGTGATACTGGCAATGGTAATTTGTAGAAACGTGAGTGATAAAAATAAAAGAGCAAATACTCAAATACAAACAAAAACCTACTTTTATTCAACCCATCTGCACAGTATCGGAGTCAAAAAGTCAAAATTATTATTATGAAACGACAGACGAAATAAATAAAATGCCACATTATCTTGGAAGTAATTTCATAAATTTATTAGAATAAAATGCGAGACTAACATTTTAATAGCTCACATATCACGGTGTTTGTATCACATAAACATAATTAACAATATTATTGAATAGCATTCATCAATACAAGATACGTGTGATTTTAATACTTGCATCCACAGCATAGGTACCATAGTAAAATTGTATATAATACTGTTAGAAAAGCATAAAAATATAAACTTTATTGCTTCGATTTAAAGAAATGCTCTCATGGACAAATATTGCTTTAAAAATAAACTGAACGTTTAATCTCGAATACATCACATAATATATAGAGTATAATAATACTTATTTCTAAAAGGATGGGATGCCATAAAAGTGTAAGGATTATATTTTAGTACAAATGTAACATGAATAAATGATTAGGATAACGCTGACATTACTTGTGGTTATTAAACTAGATAAACATTACAGTAAGCAACGAGGATTTATAGATAAATACGTATTATTTTAATAAATATTTATTATGCGTCAACAAGTTACACGTTATAATGAACTCCATTCATAAGCTATAGGTTTACATGTTTATTGTAAACTATGAAGGCGTCGACTTTACGTCGATTCTATTTCATAAGTTAGCGATTGTGTTAATATTTTATTGCACTTGATTATACCCTATAAACGACAATAATTAACTAACATAATCAACTACCTGACCGTATGTTTACATACATATAATTTAGGCCAGCCGTGCGACCGGATTTCACTAATAGCGAGTGCAAATAAATAAATTATATTCATCTAGGACATTTTTTATTTACTTTGTAATATAATTAAAATAGCGAATATTTCACACTAGAAATAACTAAAGATTCATTTAACAGTTTAAATACATTAGAAGATACAACATCGGCTACTCATTGACTAGTCTAACGCGTATGATATACTCGTACGTAACATTTGAATAGCAACAACGAAAGGATCACATACATCACGAGGTGTGCAAGGCGAGACGCGACGTGTCGCTTACCTGAAAAACAACGCCTACAATCAAATATTGAAAGATCAGTTTCCAGATAGCTGCACACCGCGATTCCCGGAAAAAAGTAGCCTATATTGGGATTTAATATAGTTATAAGCTACCCACATTCCTAAACGAATAAAAATCCATAATGCAATAACAGCGTGAAGAACAAACATGCATTCGCATTTATAACATTAATGAGATTATAGATATATATAAGTACCTAATATAGAAAGAAATGCCAAACATAAAGAGTGTCTCAAAAGTGCCTTAGTAAATTCGACGGCTTATACGTCGTACTAGTTTTGTGCGATCTGCCTTTCAAACATGCGAGCGTAGATAGAAGTCTTTCGACTCGCGAAAACGAGACAGACGTATCCATATCGCTTCATCTCGTTTCCGCGAGGGAAGAGATTTGAACCTGTTGCGTGCTAGGGGCTGGAGCCCATTCGTCGGTAAGGCGCATTGCTCACCGAGTGGGATAGATGGCGCTAGTAGTGGTGCGGTGGCGGCGCATCGCGCTCGGGCAACTTGCGCACCTTCATCGTGCCGTCAGCCCCGCACGAGAACAGCCGCCCCGCGTTATCTACACATAAACAAGGTCATTTCGGTTATTACATCCAAACAGTGAGATATATTATGCAAATATTCAAGGTATATATTTAGTAGACCAAACGCTCGAAGAGTCAACACTTCCTAAGGATGCCTCGTGTAGAGGCGAACACATACTTCTTGATTTCGATGTTTTCTTATTGGTAGGTACGTGGAAATTGTTGCACTCAATGTGTATATCGAACCACAAAAATGATCTCCAAGTGCCAAGATGAACAATCCTTAGGCAGCCCGTACACGTTCCGCGCGATCCGCGATCAATGATCGCGATCCAGACTGATCGTGTACGAAGCGGATTGACGGACTGATGCTCCGGATCGCATAATATCTAGAAATTTTGAAATCATGATCGCGGATCGTGATCATGACTGAACGTGTAAGGCGGCCCATAGATCTTTAGGGGAAACAGAAAAGCACGCCACTGTGTATGTTTATGCTTGAAATATACAGTTTATTTGAAAAATTGTAGTAGTTTATTACGATATATAATCATAAAGGTCAAGTGATGTGATTTGATGAAACATTACATATTATGTATTTACGTTGTTTTTAAAACTAAAATTGCCACTACTAAGACATGAATGAACTTAACTGTCACTGAATATAATAATATGTGACTTAATCTAAGCCTTATTTTACTTGATTTTTCATCAATATTTCAAATATTTTATTGGATATTGGAAATAGGATCAAAATAGATTGAATCATACTTGAAAATATCGAAATACTTGGCACTGGCAGAATGCACAAAGTTCGATGCCAAATACCAAGAAAAAAAGACTACTATAGGGCACAGCTCACGCTCATTTCGTTTTGAAGTTTAAAATGTATTTTAACTTTACCATTTCACGAAGATAATTAAATAGGCTCACCTATATGTATTTGGGTGACTCCTTGTCCGATATGTTTGAAGAACGAACTCCTGGCATGTTCCCCGGCGAAGGTGTAAAGCAGTTGATGAGAAGTCAGCGAGAACACCTGAAAATCAAAGTACTTTAGGTTAGTCACTTCGTAGAAGTGAATTTTCATTTCTTTATGATGAGATAGAGATGTAGTAATGATAGCTAGCTGCAGAGCCCTTGATATTAGATAAGGTTTATTACCTTTATGTCTCCGTCGGCGGCTCCGATGGCGTAGTGCTCCTCACGTGGGGACAGCGCGACGCACTTGATGGGCGCATGGTGCGCCTGCGCGCGGTGGCGAACAGCGCGCGCGCGCAAATCCCACACGAGCACGTCGCCACGGCGGCCGCAAGACACGAGCGCACCGCCGGACCCCGCCCACGCGACGCAAGCCGCGCCGCCCTCGTGGCATGTCCACGCTGCACACAAAGTGCTCGTAACATTAAGGTACGCTCAAACAATAATGAGTCGAATTGAAAACCTTTATAAAGTCGCTTAAAAACTAAATGAGGAAAATCAGATTTAGCTAATTAATGTTTCTATTTAATCAATTTATGTTAAAATTATTATGTATATACGAGCATGGAAAGAAAGACACTAGACTTCGCGACACAGGTTTTCCTAGTGTGAAGTCTAGGGTACTTACTCAATTACCTAATTGTTATACTTTATATACCAAGATACGTTTTTTAATGTACTATAGGTATTAAGGGTCATATGTAATAATATTAAATAAATAAATAAATAAATAATTCATGCTGTCTTAAATTTATTATACATTCTTTTTAAATATTGAATTTGGGAAAACCACAAAACTGTGTTAGTATTACATAATGAGTTGAATAACTTTTACTAAATCTAAATAAATAAATAAATATCGTAGGACTATACACACAGCGCCATCTGGCTCCAAACTAAGCAGAGCTTGTGTGATGGAAGTCAGATAACTGATAGAATACACAAATACTTCTTTTTTTTTTTTTTTTGTAAATACATACTTATAATACATACAGAACACCCAGACACAGAACAAACATTTGTTTATTCACAAATGTTTGCCCTGAGTGGGAATCGAACCCACGCCCTACAGCTCTCAAGGCAGATACACTACCAATGAGCCAACGGGGCTGTCAAATCTAAAGATACATTAAAAACTCAAGATTTGAAATGAATACTCACATACTACTAGAGCCTTCTTAATGGGCATAAGGGTGTCCCATATCGCCACGTTCTTGTTTTCTGAACTGTGTCCAGCTGCGGAATAAGAACCATGATTTAGACGTTTCATTTCATTTTTGTTTAGGATATTAGTCATTATACATATATTAACGTCCTACCTGTGGCAACTAAACTACAGGAACCCAAGAAAACGAAGTCACTAATTCCTTTGCTGTGGCATTGATGAGTCTGAAAACAAAAAATAATAATCATTTAAGTAGCTAATTTTTACGGCAGTTTTTGTACTAAAACGCTCTTTGCTGGCTACGTCTGACTGAGTACACTAACATTTATATTGAATTGAATGAGGCAGTAAGTAAGTAAGTTTCCTACAAATTAAAATAAAATTATAGGTTTAAATATTTCGATAAGTTTGTCCTTTAATGTGACTTATCTTTTTGTTAGAGCAATATACAAAAGTTTGTACAGAATTCACGGCGCGCGAGTTGGTCACTTTTACTCTGAAACAATAACAGACAGTCGACATTTTTGGTCCTTCGAGCCGGATGTGACACTAGATAATATGAGGGCTTTATTAATCGTACATAATTTTGCTGATTATTTTCATTTTTTTTTTTAATGGTTGATAGGCTAGGTGTTTGACCACAACTCACCTGATGTCAAGTGAAGATGTGGCCGAAGATGGTAAAGCCTGGAATGCAACTGGCTCTCAAGTGAGGCTGCCGGAACACACCGTTAAATGCTTGGCGGCAGATTTTCAACTTGAGGGTGGTAGCTAGCCAGCCGAGTACTAAAGTACCCTACCACCATGCTTAGGTTTCCTCACGATGTTTTCCTTCACCGGCAGCTCAAGCTCATTGTTGGGGTTTGAACCCACGCCCTTCGGCATGCGAACCTACCGCGCTAACCACTGAGCTATCATCGCTACATACGCACCGTACGCCATTTAGATAGAAATAAAAGTCTTAAAACCTTAATGTAGTAGAAGCTGCCCGAGTAGGTGTTCCTCGATAGATACAATCTCGGTGTCTTCAAGTGAAAGTTCACTTTTTAAGTGAATCGATTTCTTTTAGCGTAGTGTGCTCCATCGCAGTCAGCATTTTCGCTTAATATCAGGCGAGATAGAGGACAAACATTAAGTGTAATATTTTGTAAAAAAATCTTGTACTCACAAAGAAAGGCCTGGGCGAGGCGTGCGGTTGCGAGTGTTGATGCGGCGCCGGATGCAACTGCC
Source organism: Biston betularia (assembly GCA_905404145.2). NCBI lineage: Eukaryota > Metazoa > Arthropoda > Insecta > Lepidoptera > Geometridae > Biston > Biston betularia. The sequence continues at coordinate 9,046,203 of FR989877.1, forward strand.
ACATGGCGAGGTTCCCATCTGAGTCCGCCGCTGCGAACTTGTTCCCGTAGTCGGAGAACCGCACGCGCGTCACCTTAGCGAACGCTCCCGCCACTCGCGGCGACCAAACGCACGAGCCGTGCCCCCACTCCCATAGCTGCACTGATCCGTCCGCACCGCCTGTCAGATCTGCATACAGAAGTACGAGGCTCAAACTTAGTCTCAATGATATATACAACATATGTACGTACTGTACTTCATCTGGGGATAGCGTGGTTGTAACACTCACTTCGTTCAACTCAGCTGCAGAATGGTGTACCTATATCTCAAACACCTTGTTCAGTACCCCACAGTAAATATTTTTAATATGTTAAGTGAACAAATCAGCTTTGGCTTAGTAAAATAATAATATATTTGTGAAACGTATATGAAATGGTCACTCACATAACGGCTGAGTAGGGTGTGCTGCCATTCTCTTGATGTTGTCGATTTTATGCTTCAGTACCTACACAGAAACATTACATGTGAAAAACTGATCAAATCTTATGTACACAAGTTCTATATCTGCCCAAATTTGCAAAAATCTAAATAGACCTTTCTATATTCGGACATTGTTAGGACGACACATGCATGCACCACAAAACTAATTATGACAAACAGGCAACAGACGCAAACACAATAATAGCAGTGAAACGACCAATAGCTAAGAAAAATAAGTCGGGAACACCTACAAACGACAACATAAACCTTTGCTAATATTGGTTTCTACAATGACGGCGTCGAAAATAAATCCGCAGACAAAATGAGAGGAAAACAAATAAACCAAACGGGTGAGACGGTGGGGTCGCCATATGAACAAAACGTGACCAAATCAAAATCAGAAAACATTTGAAGAAATAATCATTTAATGAATCTTCAAATAAAAACGTGAACATCGAGCTGGAAACAAAAAAATGTGTGCAAAATCGCTAATCACTGGTTTAGGAAGTGACATGGAGTCGACATCGGGGCTTGTCACTGACCGGTTTCATGAGAAGCTTCGAGCGGTGGAGAACCAGGCGGCAGTATTTCGGATCGTGGCAACCCGGGAACTGAAGACCCTTCACCTGCGGCCAACACATCGCCATACACTCACACATACATTCTTACACGGTTACATTGAGGAACTGTCACTAGCAAAAACAGTCATAATTGAAGCTCGGACAGTAATTTTGGCTCCATTGTTTTTTAGAGGCGCGTGGGGAGGAAGCTGTTGCAATGGCAACAACGACTGTATTCATCTATTACCTCCCCGAGATGGGTAATAACGGTTTCATTCTATTGAATCCGTATTGCACCATAGCACCGCTATTGCCTCACCAATGCTGTCACCGTTATGCCGCTGCGATAAAAAATGCAGCATTAGAGAAACAACATTATTCCGATTTAGACTAACACCGTTTCTATTTGAAGGCGTAGTTTGGTAAAAGAATACCGAGACTGAAAGTGCGAAGCGAGGCGAACGTATACATACGCAGATATACACACATCACACCACGTTAATGCCCCGTACTTCTGTGGATAGATTCACGTTCATGTGTTTATGTTTTGAGTATGAATGAAGAACAACGCGGTGTCATTGGGTAATGCTCTGTATGTGACAAAAAATTGGGTTTGGACTTAATTTTTCAATCACTTAAAACTTTTTTTATGTAATAGTAACGAGATGAACTACATACTTTTCTGATGATAAAAGGTAACGTTTGTCCATAATCATTGCAGCGGTGTTCAGTACAATAGCCATATAATTTCACTACCGGGAGCATCCAGTAATCTTAAACTACTGCTTTGTCGCAAAATTTATGAACAGATCTACCTAGATGATCTCCCGCTAACATCTACGTTTCGAAATAGATTTTTTAATGTGAATACTCATTCAAACGATTCAAAAATTAAGCCCTTTATGTTCACAAGCTTACGTCCATTTTAACAAGGCCAAAAAAGTTTTAAACATCAAGCCTCATTCCGATACAATGAAAATCATAACATCAGTCTAATCACAATGTTTTCTCTTGAGCAAACATGAATCCACCCATAGAATCTAAGTTAATGTATTAGTGATCCGTAGACGTACTGTGACAATATACTGTTCAACGCCAGTCGGGATCGACTGGCTAGCGCGCCGCTCCAGCTGTGAATGTTATTATTTACAAGAAGTTAGTGCCCGCACCAATGGGTACCCTGGGTTCTGTATTAACGAATAACAGTTGACTCTTGACGCGTTTACTTTTACTTTACCAAACATGTAAAAGTGAACTGTAGCCCTTCGACTTTCAGAAACGTTTACTTTCTATCCTCGTCTAAGAAAATTTAGCAGTGTTATATTTTTTAACTGAAAGAGATCTTGTATAGTATTCTGAGAGTCATTTTATTTTATAGCAATGTTTATTACCGAAAATGCTATGAACTAGTTTTGTTTATTTAGTGAGAGCCAACGGCTATTGTAACAAGGCCGAAACGTCGAGGTAAATAAACTATAACGAATTCATAGTATTTTATATAATTATTGTGTGAAAATGGCAAAAGTAAAAAAGATGTAATATTTTATTTAGTCAGAAAGTTTTTAGTTTGTGATTTACACGTTTGTATGCGTAATTTACAGTAAATAAGCAGAATGCCAATGTAATCTAATTTCAGATCGTTTAATAGAATCAGTCTGACTAGTACGTGAATGATAAGTCTTTCTACTCGCGAAATCGAGGCAGACATAACTGTCCATATTGTAACAAAACTTTTTTTTAATTGTGAGATTATTGACAGATGTTTTTCTCTCAATTTTTTTTTTTAATTTTTGTATTTTAGCTTTGTCACGTTTCCACGAGGGGCTAATCACAGCCCACGTGCAAGAGGAGCTGATTAGGTCAATTTAGTGTAGTAAACTGATTATCTCTGTTTCTGTGGAAAGACGTGCTACTCGAATTGTGACATACACTAACTATATGTATACAGACAAACGCGACCGAGGCGACACCCGTACATGGTGGATGTTCCCCATGTGCGCACTAAACGCTTTGAGTCCACATTCTTTATTCGCACAGCGAGGATGTGGAACTCTTTGCCGGAGTCTGTGTTTCCCGAAAGGTACAATATGAGTGTCTTCAAGTCAAGAGAAAACAGGTTCCTTCTAGGTAAGCGTGTTCCATCTTAGACCGCATCGATGCTTCACATCAGGCAGGATGTGGTCAAGCGCGAACCTATTCAATGTAAAAAAAAAAACAAAAAAACGTAGGTATATCAAAGGAATTCCTGTGTATTGGTTAGTATACAATTACAACATTTAAAATGCGAGATTACTTTTTGCATAAAATTAAATAGAAGAAAAAGAAATATTTTAATATATTAATTCGTAATAGAAATTTATAGTACAAATTTGTCGATCTACTGTAATATTTGTAACAGTAGATTTCAGAAGTGAATAAGAGACAGGGTAAGTCCATCACATCAAATATACTTCATTGTTAGTAACATCCATAGGGAAATTATGTTGCCACGTTTTGCCTTACTAAATAACAATACATAAACGTTTTAAAACCTTCAGTTTTACAATTAATGGAATGTAAGTTTTTTTTTAAATTTAAACATCATAGTCATTCAGTTTTTTCATCCCAGTGATAATAATGAGGGAGAATGTAAAAGTAAGAGAGACGATTGAGACTCTCTCCTGATGGTAAGATATAACGCCTGTTCATGACCATTGCAACGATACACAGAACTTTGAGTGGGCATTGCTGCTTTGACACTAATTACTTTCGAGACTTGGTTAGTCTCAACAGCCCTGTAATTTAACTAGCTGCAGTACCCTTCAAACCGGAACACAGTAATGTTTACACACTACTGCTGGGCGGCAGAATACAATAAATAAATATCGTAGGACATTACACACAGCGCCATCTGACCCCAAACTAAGCAAAGCTTGTACTATGGAAGTCAGTTGACTGATAGATTTTTTTTTTGTAAATACATACTTATAATAAATACAGCGCACCCAGACACAGAACAAACATTTGTTTGTCTCACAAAGTTTGTCCTGGGTGGGAATCGAACCCACGCCCTTCACCTCTTGAAGCTGACATACTACCAATGAACCAACAGGGCTGTCAATATTTTAGTCAAGTCAAGTTAAACGCAGGAACTATTGTTGGTTTCGTTACGTATTTTTATAACCCCCTCGCATTAGTTAAGAACGATCAATCCTTAAATTAATATGAACATACATTCTGAACCTAATTTCTTTCACTCTCAAACATTAATCTCAAAAAGTCCATAAAAATACAAATAGCCCCATATTTGCCAGGCTTCAATAGTTTTTTTTGTGAACGTCACGATATAAATGAATCGTAGTAGCAATGATAGCTCAGTGGTTAGCGCGGTAGAATCGCATGCCGAAGGGCGTGGGTTCAAACCCCAACAATGAGCTTGAGCTGCCGGTGAAGGAAAAAAACATCGTGAGTAAACCATAGTATGGTGGCAGGGTACTTTCTAGTACTCGGCTGGCTAGCTACCACCCTCAAGTTGAAAATCTGCCGCCAAGCATCTAACGGTGTGTTCCGGCAGCCTCACTTGAGAGCCAGTTCCATTCCAGGCTAGGTGTGCTTTACCATCTTCGACCACACCTTTACTTAACATCAGGTGAGCTGAGGTCAAACACCTGGCCTGTCAACCATTAAAAAAAAAAAAAGAAAAAGTGCTCTGTAACTTAAGCTACTGCATACTGTAAAGAATAGCGATGATACTGTTAGCTTTTATCTGATTTTTTTTATAGTTGACAGGCTATCTAGCCTGCCTGCCTGTTTGACCACAGCTCACCTGATGTTAAGTAAAGGTGTGGTCGAAGATGGTAAAGCACACCTAGTCTGGAATTGAACTGGCTCTCAGGTGAGGCTGCCGGAACACACCGTTAGGTGCTTGGCGGCAGAATTTCAACTTGAGGGTCGTAGCTAGCCAGCCGAGTACTAGAAAGTACCCTACCACCATGTTATGGTTTCCTCACGATGTTTTCCTTCACCCGTAGCTCAAGCTCATTGTTGGGGTTTGAACCCACGCCCTTCGGTATGCGAACTTATCGAGCTAAACACTGAGCTATCATCGCTACAAAAAATATGTATATGAATATGAGTGTATGCCTGAAATAAACGTTTGAATTGACATTAAAGTGATAAAAGTAAAATTCACAGTTGCCTAACGTTACCTAAATATAAGGATTAAACACCTACTTTTATACGAGAAAGGTACTTACAACGCTTGCGCCGCGTCCTGTTTGACTCGCCATGCCGACCGGTATCTGGGGCGCGTTCGGATTGAGCGGCGAACTGTTACCGGTGCCGGGAACTGAACCGGTATTGGGCCTGCCAATAAAAGGATAAGACGAAATGTTTAGCGTTCCCTCTCTAGATCGATTCTTAATGCGATTTTTTTGCCGGTTGTTTAATATATGATATGATCTTCCTTCTTCCGTATTCCCGCGGAGTTACAACATTGGGTTCTTCAAAAGGCATGTTAATAGAATCTTAAAAGGTCGGCAACGTATTTGTAGTACCCCTGGTGTTGCAGATATCTATAGGCGACGGTGATTGCTTAACATCAGGCAACCCGTCAGCTTGATTGCCACACGTGGCATAAAAAAAAGTTTTATCGAGTGTTTATGCATAAAAATGGTGGTATATTATTCATAAAGTGCCGAATCTCAAACGCGAGCGTGGGAAAATGATATAATGTTGTGAAACATGACTTTTTGTGTTGCTTCCAAAGCTCCAACGAAGCTTTATAGTAAAGTCACCACTACTTTACTAAAGCATGACTGGACTTGACTGTACTTGACCAAGACTGGACTTTGACTATAACTTTAGGTAAGAGGACACTTATTTAACTTTTGAAACTCGAAAATATATAAATACTTGACACTGGCAAATGCTAAAACGCGACGCCAAAACCAAAGGAAAAAAAACTCCGTGGTCCCAAACGCAGTCGTGCTTGAGTACAAAAAACGGGAGTACTGATGTATCTCACTTGTCCTGGTGCTGTATGAGTAGAAAGCCGGTATCGGGCAGCGCGGCAGGGTCGGCCGCCAGTCCCAGCAGGTCAACTTCGCACTCGTCCTCCGCCCAGCTGGCCCCGCCGCGGAGCAGGAGAGAAACGTCCATCTCTTGCACCTCGCGGGCCGTCGCTACCGCTAGTAGGCAGCCGCCAACCTTATGTTATAAAACAAACATTTTGTGGTACAAACAAATGTTTATTCTGTGTCTAGATGTTTTGTTTGTATTTTATGTATACATGTATTTACAACAAAAAAAAAAGTATTTAAGTATTCCATCAGTTATCTGACTTCCCATCCTATCTGGCTTTGATTAGTTTGTTGTACTATAGTACAAGCTTTGTTTAGTTTGGGGCAGATGGCGCTATGTGTAATGTCGTAGGACATTCATATTCATTTATTGTACACTAGCTGACGACGCGTTAACTTTAGAATTAGGTTCAGAGAGAAATGAAACATGTAAGAAACAAATAAGTAATAGTCAAGAATCTGACATGTCAACCTGACATCTGTTAATATGAGAGTAATAATAATAATAGTAGTAATAATAGTAATGTCCTGCGATATTATTATTATTATTTCAGGTATTTAATGTGTCATGTTGATCTGACATCTGTCAAACTGTCATCTGTTCACTATTGTAAACTGACATCTATAAATTTGATTAAGCTTTCAAATAAAATACATCTTTTGTAAATAGTATTATATATGTTAATCCAGATAATAAGCTATGTTGTGTGTATACCAAATTTCATTCAAATCCGTTCAGCCGTTTTTGCATCCAAACATACAAACTTTCGTAAAATAATATTAGTAGGATATGCAGTGGCAATGAAAGTGTTAATGACAGCCCTGTTGGTTCATTGGTAGTATGTCTGCTCCAAGAGCTGAAGGGCGTGGGTTCGATTCCCACCCAGGGTAAACATTTTTTGGTATAAAAATGTTTGTTCTGTGTCAGGGTATAACTGTATGTTTTAAGTATTCTATCGTTATCTGTCTCCCATAGTACAAGCTTTGCTTAGTTTGGGTTCAGATGGCGCTGTGTATAATGTCCAATGATATTTATTTTATTTTAATTTCATTATGCACTGTACAGTACCTTGTTGAGACAAAAGGCGGCGATAGAGTCTTGTTCCTTGTGTATGATGCGTACAGGATTGTGCAGATCGGTGTCCCGCGTTCGCTGCAGGGTGCGTGCGTCCGTTCCGGGGACGTTACCCGCCGATACTGACGCAGTGCGACGCCGTGTGAACACCGCGCGAATGAATAGGTCCTGAAACGTTTCCTCGCATTTCCATCTCACATTTCCAGGTAACATAACTCTTTTAGGGTTTTGTACCCCAAAAGAAATAAATAAACCCTTACAGCATCGCTCGTTGTTCATCTGTCGGTTTGTTTGACTGCTTCACAAAACTACATTATTAACAAGACTTATTAATTGTTTGTGGAAAATAAATTGGCCTTATAAATTTATGTAGATAACTAAACGTAGTTGTTAATTTTCCTAATATTAGTAAAATAAATTAATCAAATCCTACATAGTCATTTATCTGTACACAAGTTCGTACGAAACCTTCAGCGCGCGAGTTCATCTCGATCCAGTTTTTTTTTTTAGAATAAATAGATAAGACTTGGGTTTGACCGCCAACTAGCCTAATGTTAAGAGAAGATGCGGTCTATGATGGAGCATGCTTACCTGAAAGACTCACTTTCGAATTGAATTATTTTTGAATGTACAATGTACATCTATATAAGACACGGTCCGTTTTGTTCCAGATTTTGGACTGACAACCATGAAACGACGATAAAAACTATTTTGACCTCCTGGCTTCCGAAAGTAACTAAGTAACTTCACTGAATCTCACGACACGGGACTCCCTAGTGTGAGATTAAGGGCCCACAGCAAGAAGTTAAGAAATAAGTTTATTAAGTTTACTAACTTAGTGTTTTAAGTTATAACTTCATTGTACATATTTTGTTCAAATAAAAAAAAATATTATTAAAGTAGAATAAGTCATAAGAATTAAGTGCAGATCCGAAGCACATTCTCCAAAATGTATTCGATAAAAAGTCACTAGCTTATTTGCGTCGAAGACAAAAGTTTTGGATCCTAACCCGAAGATACCCCTACGGTTAACTACATGAAAAATGTTTAGGGCTATTTTAATATGACTTGCCTCATGTTAATCAAAATAAATTCTAATATAGCTAAAACTAACCTGCACCGGTTCTTGTCGAACCAAAAAACTCCAAAGCCGACGAGCGGGCGCTGCGCTGAATAAAACCGAGTTGAAAGGAGTGTTGTGTTTTTCAAGTAGACATCTGTAAATAAAAAGGAAACATTGTGAGGTAGGTATACACGTAACTAGTAGTAGCGCTTGAAAAATCTCATGAAAACCAAATTCAATATAGAAATCCAGTAATGGGAATTTTCGATAAAACAAGTTTATCATTTTTATGAAATTTCGCTCAAACGCCTGTCAAAAACGGCGTACTAACCAAAACCAATCCTACTAATATTATAAATGTAAAAGTTTGGATGGATGGATGTTTGTTACTCTTTCACGCAATACTACTGAACGGATTTTGATGAAATTTGGTATGGAGGTAGCTGAGACCCTGGATAAACACATATGCTACTTTTTTCCCCGAACACATGTAGCGTGTAACACCGCGGGGTGCAGATAGTACACTATATTTACCGGTATTTATTGATGGGCGGGCCCTGTGTCACTTGGTCGGGGAAACATCCGGGGATATAATCGGGCGGCGGCGCGCGAGACTCCAGCGTCTCCGTCAGTTGTTGCTGCCACTGGTCCACACGTCTCAAAGCGCCGTGGACCGTGGGACTCGTGGTAGCCAATTCTGAAATACACAAGCTACAGGTTGGAAAACTAAAACCCAATTACTTCCTTTCGTCACGCGTTCGAAAATTACTTCCGTTTAACATCAAACACGGTATGTCTCTAGATATTTTTTAGAGACAAACGAAACACACCTTTCATGGTAAGAAATAATAATCTTTTTATTTATTTACTAACTATACTTTGTTTCTTTTTTTATGCTTCGGTAAGGCAAGACAAAACGCAAAACCATTCAACATAAAAAACTTTCAAACAGTAATTTTAAATGTTTAAATTTATTAGTGTATTTTTAGTTATTCTAGTTAATCTACGTATTAGGATATATTATTATCAGAATGTAGTTATGTTATAGTTATATATTCTCCTATATGCATATCCTCGTTATTGACAAACCCCACCTTTTTCTTCGTCTGATCGTTTCCATCCCAAGGTTGACTGGATTGCGCTTTCAGCGATAAGATCACCAGTTATTTGAGTTTATTTCTACTGTTTTGCATAATGTTTAGTGTGTACAATAAAGAGTTACTCAATCAATCAATCGACCTAGATCGTAAGCCCTAGGCACTGTACAAAGTCCCCTTCCTGCAACGCCACGGAGGGCAATACCATTGAATGCCAAGAAGTCTGATATCTGTTATAGATAGATAGAAACTCTTTACACACCATAAACAGAAAACAAAAGAATCTTATGAGCTAGTGCCACAAGTGGCGGCCTTATCGCTAAGAGCGTTCTCTCCCAGGCAACCAAGGATAGAAAAACACTATACCTATAGATCACATAATGATGTTAATGTTATCTGTTTTATATTTTCAATAGCGTCCATAGATATGTGTAACATGCTCACCAGACATCTCGATGCCAGCAAGTTGCAGGAAATGTTGCAACTTGAGTTGCGCAAGTCGCAGTACTGCAACACGCATCACGTACCAGGAGTACGAGTCCGGATCAGAGTGTTCCACATTCGCGCCGCGGCGACGCTTCTCCGGCCTGTGACGACCAATTATACGATAAAACTTTTCCAAAACTGTACGCAAGCATTTCGATTCCACATTTTATACGAAACAGTGCCTCGCTCAGCGTAGTTGGGAGAACTTTCAACTGGAATTGATGTTGGCGCATCGACACGGTGTTCTCAGACTGCCCTTTAGTTTTTAAGCTTCAGACAGAAACATATCTTGGGATATTTATAACCATCATAAACATCCCAAAAAATATGTTTATTGTTTCATACCAGGGTTTATCATAAATCGCGTAAAATAAACAATGAGCTTGAGCTGCCGGTGTAGGAAAACATCGTGAGGAAACCATAGCACGGTGGTAATGTACTTTCTAGTACTCGGCTGGCTAGCTATCACCCCCGCAAGTTGAAAAGCGTCAAGCACTAATAATAATAAATAAATATCGTAGGACATTACACACAGCGCCATCTGACCTCAAACCAAGCAAAGTTTGTACTATGGCAGTCAGTTAACTGATAGAATACTTATATAGTTTTTTTTAGTTATTATTTATTTTAAACTCACTTTGTAGTATTAGTGTCGAAGATGTCGTCATCGTCGGGATCGCTTTCGCTTTCATCGGCATCCTCAGCGCCGGATTCTGCAGAATCATAGTCGTAGTTTTCTGGATCTTGTTCCGCAGTGGGCTAGAAAAGAACCCCCACCATAAACGTTAATACACAAACTATTCGAATTTATTTACTAACAGAGTTTTTAGTAGTAGTTGACTTGACTGCAACAACATTATAAGGCAACATTATATTAGTGGTGGCTAACCTTTATGGACCAATGTGCCATATTTTCTCAATGTTTCTCTAATATAAAAGTAATGAGACGAATGATACCTTTTCCTGGTGGTGAGAGATAATGCATGTCCATGACCATTGCATCAATACACCGAAATTTAGTTGGAAAAAAAAGTCTGGGGAATCGCATTACTTTGAGACTTTCAATGGTTAGTCTCAACAGCCCTAAAATTTCACTAGCTGCAGTATCCTTCAGATCGGAATACAGTAATGTTTACACACTACTGCTTGGCGGCAGAATATCTGGTACTGCGGTGGTCCCTACTTAGACGACTTCCTGCTAAGGAAATCTACCACCAAGTGAAATTTAGGTTCATTGAGGCTATAGACATGCCGTCAAATAATTTTAACTTGGTGATTAATAGGAAAATATTAAAACGAAATACCATTAACTATGTATGTACCTTTTATGTATTAGGATGTATTATTATTAGAATGTAGATATAAGTATTTATGTTATAGTTATGTTATCCTTTGTGCATATCCTCGTTATTGTCACACCCCGTATTTTTCTTCCTCTGATCCTGTCCGTCCTACGGTTGCCTGGAAGAGATCGCTTTTAGCGATAAGGTCGCCAGTTGTTACACTAATTAATTAATTTTATTTCTTCTGTATTGGTTTTTTCAATGTGTGCAATAAAGAGTTAATCAATCAATCAATCAACTCATAACTTGTTATTTATTACAAAAAAATAACTTTTTGCACTGTGTTTTGGTGGGTAGCGTTATTAGGGTTGTTTGTGACTTTCAAAATCCAAATCCAAAGTTGGCAACATCTTAAACTTGGGTCACCAAGATACAGGCTAAGCCTAGTTTGGGGCCCGATGTATAACGCCATATCATTTGCAAAAAAAACTTGTAAAATATTATTCTGTAAAAATATATTGTTTGTTTGTAATGGTGACTTACGACTTATGATATCAAGATCCTCCCTCAATAAGATAGATATAGATAGATATATCCACGGCTTAAATAATAATGCCTTTGCAAACGAGAAATACTTATGCACTGTTAGCTAAAAGTAAACAAGCAAAAGACTTTTACTTTTACTAATTTTTTTTATGTTTGACAGGCTAGGCTGTTAAGTGACGGTGTGGTCGAAGATAGTAAAGCACACCTAGCCTGGAATGGAACTGGCTTTCAAGTGAGGCTGCCGGAACACACCGTTAGATGCTTGGCGGCAGATTTTCAACTTGAGGTTGGTAGCTAGTCAGTCGAATACAAGAAAGTAACCTACCACCATGATATGGTTTCCTTTACCTTTTTTTCATCAAATGAAACAAAGAAACAAGCACGCCAGCAAGAGATAAGATACCTTAGTCAGTAGGAAGGTAAGTATACTGCAGTGAGGCGGCACAAACTGCTCTCTATAGGTTGGCCTGCCTTCTTGTATGTTCTTGTGAGGTGCAGCCGGACCAAGTCCCAGTAGACGCATGTTCAGTAGTGCACGTTTCTCCCGCAGCGATGACCACACGGATGTGCCTTCCGGACGTTCCACGAGCTTCGGCTGATGGAAGACAAAAATTAAGGTTGACACAAACGATTCGTAGCCGCTTTCTTATGAAGCAGTTAAATATCATTATCATAATTCGATTCTTTTATCCATTACTGGGTATGCTCTCTTTTGTTATGCATTCTGCCATCATTAAGTCTGATGCAGACCTTGACTATGCCTGCTGAAATTGCTGCGATTTGTGGTATTGGATGTAGCAATGCATAGTGAATCACGTTCCACAAAAACATGGCTTGCGCAAGTAACTAAATTTGTGACCACCATGGCAGCTACTGTAGGTTATTCAGCGGGTTTTAGCAGTTCTTATTGCTAAACTCGTTCCACCATTAACATACCGAAGTTGCATAAATTGATTAGCTATTGATTGTTAACCTACATGCCCTGCAGTATTCATTTAAGCCCGCATCAATTAAAATTAAAAAAAAACATTGGTATAAATAAGAGTGATCAAGAAGGGAGTTTTGGCGGGAACGCGGGAAGAGTCGTGTCGCACCGTTGTATTTTTTTCCAAAACTAGTGTTTTGTCGAGAGTTCTTATTGCTAAACTCGTTCAACCATTAACATACCGAAGTTGCATAAATTGATTAGCTATTGATTGTTAACCTACATGCCCTGCAGTATTCATTTAAGCCCGCATCAATTAAAATAAAAAAAAAACATTGGTATAAATAAGAGTGATCAAGAAGGGAGTTTTGCGGGAACGCGGGAAGAGTCGTGTCGCACCGTTGTATTTTTTTCCAAAACTAGTGTTTTGTCGAGTGTTGATGCATAAAAATGGTGGTGTTTTATTCATAAAGTGCCGAATTACAAGCGCGAGTGTGGGAAAATGATATAATGTGGTGAAACATGAGTTTTCGTGTTGCTTCCAAAACTTCATCGAAGCTTTGTAGTAAAGTTGCCACTACTTTACTAAGGCATGACTGGAATTAACTGACACGAACTGGACTTGACAAAGACGACTTTGACTAAAACTAGCTACGATGGCACTTATTTAACTTTTGAAACTTGAAAATATATAATTACTTGACACTGGCAAATGCTAAAACGCGACGCCAAGACCAAAGAAAAAAAAAAAAAAGAGTGATCAAAAACGTTAAGTGCTCGCTAAAAATCAACCCATACATCACCAATGCCCAGCAATGTAGTGCCAGTGTACAATTTTATAGTTTCTATAGTTCCTTCGTGTGGTGTGATATACCGGCGCCTTATTCAACAGTTTTCTAATCTTAGCACCGACAGCCGCAAATGTGATTTTCCGTTAGCGACAGGCGTCTCTCGCTAACGTCCAGCCTACTAACACAAACCAGAAGTCAGCTATATACTAGTTAATTACCTGTGGCGGCGCCGGGGCAGTAGTCAACAACTTCCTAATTCCACCACCGAACAGCCGTGAATGTGCCTTTCCGTCCGCGACATGTGCTGCTAGTCGATATAACAGGTGAGCGTCTCTCGCAGCTAATGCCCAGCCCAGTAGCGCGAGGTAGACGGCGCAGAATGCCTCGGCTAGAAGCACGGGCAAGCGAGGCGCATCGTCTTCTTCTGCCGCACGTAAAGCCAAGCCGCGAAGTGCTGATACACCTGAGACATAAATTATTAATTAAGGAAAAGTGTATGTACATCAGCGGGCTTATGCGTGGGCCGTTTTACTTACTCGCAAAAACGAGTTAGCCCAATCCAAATACTAACTTAGAAAAATTGTTTTGCCTTTATCACAATTGCATCCACTCTTTTTATTAGCTTTTATCCCATGAGAACAAGACAAACATATACATATTATGAGTGAATAAATAAAGGGGAAAGACAATTTGTCCCCGGCGCGTGCTAGGACTATCGAGGATAAAGTTTACTCTAGACGCCTATATTTTACCTGATTATTAACCTTCATAATGTTACTTGTAGATTGTCAGGGTTCCCATCTGTTTCCTATTCACGAGTAAGATATAATTTGTTTATTATCTTTTAATCATGAAATTGAATAAAGAAAAAAATATTTTAAAACAAAAAAAATGAAAAATAAGTCTCATAAACAAGTCTTTTAAATTTTTTTTAACGTAAAAGTAATGGCACGAATGAGGCGCTTTCCTATTGGTAAGAGATAACGTCTGTCCATGGCCAAAAAAAGAAAAAGAAAATATGGAAGTTAAGATTACCACACAGCAAAACAAATATTGAACTGTTTTACCTGGCCATTTGTTAGGCAGGGTGCTGACCGACAGCTCCTCGGTAGAATGCCGACGCGTACGTGCGAGCATTTGACTAGTACCAGGAGTTTCGGCTATTATTCTGAAAAAACAAACATTTGTGCTGTCAAAAACAGAAAGGTTTCATGGCGGGTACGCGGGAAAGTTGTGTCAATGTAAATAACTAATATAATTATGTGTAATATTTCTAAAACTTAGTAAAAGCTTCTAGTAAAGCCATCACTATTTTACTAGAGCATGAACTGAGTTTGGCCGTGACTTATTTTATGGGACACTTGTAAATATGAACTACTTACTTGATAATGGCAGAGACCTATATAGAAATGTTTTTTGGATGTTTACGCGGGTAGGAAAGGTCGTATCACTGCATTATTTTGTTGACAAAACTTGTATTTTTTTAGAGTGTTTTCATAAAGTAAAGAATTACGCACGTGAGGGTAGAAAAGTGATATAATGTGGTGAAACATGGCTTTTCGTGTAGCTTATATTGAAGTCACCACTACTTCACTAAGACGTAACCAGACTTGACCATGACATACATTAGGTGACTTTGACTAAGACTTAAAATTAAAATTTTAAGACTTAATGTTTAGTTACAATTATTTTTTTCATATATCACCCTGAAAACAATTAATATACCTGCAAAGCTCTGATTGGCTCAAAACATTTTGTCCAGTAGATAGAGACTCACCCGTCGTGATGGTGCGTATGCTTCAAACTGAATGTATCGGAGTCGCAGAGGCTCTGGTAAATGCAGGCAGAGAGCGCTACGGCCAATTCTCGTAAGGTGTGAAGCAGCCTGGTCGCGGAACCTCCTGGGATCCCAAGTTCGCCTATCGTGCCTAGCATGTCGTGAGCTACCGCCTAAAAAGTAATATAAAAACATTGAAATGAGAACTTTATGCAGTCACACTTAAAGCACAATTTTAAGTTTGGAAACACTGAGTTTTGTTTATTTGATGAAAAAATTTGGCTATCAATTGATGTTACTAACACTATCTTAAAAACTGTATGAGACACATGAGACTGTACGGTCTTCAAATGATTTTTTTTGTCTTATTTCAAAGTAGGCTTCTTCTCTATGGCCATCTCGCCTAATGTAAAATGACAATACAGTCAACGATGGAGCATCTAGAAACCTTCAATGACGATTTAAAGACTAACTTTTTTATGATGCGTATACTTTTGCGTTTGACCACTAACTCGCCTGATAGTAAGCAATGATGTGGTCGAAAATGGATCACGCAGACTTAGCAGATATCTTTTTTGTAGCGATGATAGCTCAGTGGTTAGCGCGGTAGGTTCGCATGCCGAAGGGCGTGGGTTCAAACCCCAACAATGAGCTTGAGCTGCCGGTGAAGGAAAACATCGTGAGGAAACCATAGCATGGTGGTAGGGTACTTTCTAGTACTCGGCTGGCTAGCTACCACCCTCAAGTTGAAAATCTGCCGCCAAGCATCTAACGGTGTGTTCCGGCAGCCTCACTTGAGAGCCAGTTCCATTCTAGGCTAGGTGTGCTTTACCATCTTCGACCACACCTTCACATAACACCAGGTGAGCTAAACACCTGGCCTGTCAACCATTAAAAAAAAAAAAAAATCTTTTTGTTTATGAAAAAGTGGCAATCAAGCGACGGCCTGATGGTAAGTGATCACCGCCGCCTATGTATACCTACAATACCCGCAGCATTAACAGTGTGTTGACCTTTGACGACCCTATTCATTTGAAGCGATACAAACGCCAATTCACTTTGACCTTGAAAATATTCAAAAACATCTGTTCGGCGTATTTTACTTTTAGGTTAACATATTCACACTTAGGGGTAAATACATGTTATTTACCCCTAAATCTGAATATACCCCTTGTACCTGTAAATGCCTGACAGGGTCGGCGACCACAGTATTGTTAGTCGCCACGGCGGCTGCTAACAGAGGCAGTGTTGTCGGGAACGGCAGCGGTGATAGCAACTGCTGATGTTGCTTGTCCTGACCCAACTCTTGCAGAAGTAAGACCAGCTCCATTCTCACGGAGGCTAAGCCGCCGCCGCCAGCGCCGTGAAGCGAGCAGTACGACAGCAATGTGCGTAGAAGAGTTTCGTTGGCTGGAAGTGAATCGAAAGTTAGCGTTAAATAAATTGAAACATCGTAGGACATCTCACATAGCGCCATCTTTACCGTCTTTATCAGCCATTTACTGTAGATTCGCTTTGAAATCTGCATCCTCATAAAAAAAAACAGGTGATATAACGATGTTTAATTGGCTAAAAACCCTGTTTAGTCTGTCACCCTTACCTTTTAACCATTTCTTTCTGCTAACGGCCCGCTGTACTTTCGCTTCAAAGTCTGCCTTCTCTCTAATCAGCAGTTGATGTAAGGTCGGTCTGTCTGGTAATGGCGGCGGTTCTGCTTCGGCGCAGACTAGTTCGCCGCCTGCGCTTTTGTCTGCGCCCGCACCGCGAGTGCTTGCGTATCCACAGAGGCGGCGCAACGCTTCCACTTCACGCTCTAGCCAGATGTAAAGCTGGTAGCGGAGGTGACCGCCTACAAAAGAAAAACAAAATGAGACTGAAAATAAAACCATACCTACAATCTTCCTCTTACACAGATATATGCCATGTCATCTAAGTTATATATGTATGGGTATTTTAAACAACTTAAGACATTTGATATATGAAAAAATATTACCATCAACTTCAAATCCAGTCGCCAGCGTGCTCAATTCTTCCATCAATATCTTCAGGCAGGCAACGAACTTCAGCTGTTGTGCCATGATGTCGACGGATGGCGCTTCTTCGATCTCCTTCTCTTTTTCGGGGAGACCGTTAACTAAAGGTTCTTCCCCGGATTTACCTATCTTCATTTCTAATGGAGGCGTGGATGCCCCCGACGCATCGGAACTGAAAGTTTGGTGTTCGATACAAATTTGTTGAGTGAAATTTTGATTTTATTATTGTCTTTACGAGAGAACTAGGTTTCAAGCAGTAAAAATACAGAATAATTAGATGTATGTGTTCATTTCAATTTCTCGCTGATTGTCATTCATTTTTAGCGCTCATTATTTTGAAACGTTGTATAGCGAGTTTCACTAAAGTTACTTAGAAAATGTTAACAGGGCTTAGAGAGTTAAAATGCTTACTCTTTATCATCCTCATCGTTGCCCCAATCGAGTTTCAGTTCGTCCGATTGAAGAGAAGAAACTGGGGCGCCCCAGTCTAAGTCCAACTCTTCAGTCTTAGCCGGCGCCACCGGAGCACTCCAATCTACCGACGATGCGCCCCAATCCACAGAAGCCGATTCCTCTTCTAAAAATGTTTGTACATTTAATGAATAATATAAAATCGCGTTAGAGTACCCAGTTTTTTTGGGTGTTATTGGCATCGCCCTTAATACATTTTTCTAGTGTTAAGTATTTCTATTTTTTCATTTAATAAAAATCAAGTGGTCTTTTTCAAGCGATGGAAGTCAAGTCTGACAGTGCCCTAGTAAAGTAGTGGTTACTTTATAAGAAGTTTTCGACAAGGTTTTGGAAGCAATAGGAAAATACATATTTCACTAGATCAATTTTTCACGTTCATCTTTGACAGACTATCGACACAGTGCTGCCGACATTTCTTACAAATCATAGTTTACATTAACGCGATTGAGTCAGTAAAAGTGAGTAAAAAACTCACATAAGGCACTTAGATTTATTGAAGTGTTTGCGAGGTTAAGCCTTGATCAAATACTATATATTTTTAAGGAGTTTTCTTCTGTTATGTTTCTTTTATTTATAGTACCTGCTCGAGGCAAAAAGTGGCCGCGATAGTGGTTATAAATGCGGCCGCTTAAACCACAGGTTGGACACACAGGGACGGCCTACGGCAGCGGACCATATATACGGTACATATTAGTGCGCAGACATAACCCTACAAATAATTTCGTAACATTGACCTATAACATCCCCGACAGCCCCAGCCCGTTGACAGCCCCGTTGGCTCATTGGTAATATATCTGCCTTGAGAGCTGTAGGGCGTGGGTTCGATTCCCACTCAGGGCAAAACATTTTGTGAATAAACAAAAATGTTTGTTCTGTGTCTGGGTGTTCTGTATGTATTATAAGTATGTATTTACAAACAAAAAAAAAGTATTTATGTATTCTATCCGTTATCTGACTTCCATCACACAAGCTCTGCTTAGTTTGGGGCCAGATGGCGCTGTGTGTATAGTCCAACGATATTTATTTATTTATTTATTTATTTTATTTTTATAACATTGTAAGAAGAGAATTGAAAACACAGACTAGACTAGTAGAAAAATTAGAAGCAAAGCTCAATTACTAACCAAAATTGTTTTAGCTAATCTACATTAATAAGAAGGATATTGAGAATTAGCTTCAATGACAGATTAAGGATTGTTTTAAATTATTTCCATTATTAAATCTCCCTGCTCCCATCGTTATTTAACACGTCATACTCAAGCTGCTTAACATAGAATAAAACAAAATGCACACAAACAATAAAACAAAAGCACATCGACGTACAAACTGAGAACGTGTCGTACTTTTGGCTGTGTCTATCAGTTGTCCTGTATGCACCGCTTCATGAGGCGAATCCACAGTCGCCTTAAGTTTTTCGTCCCGCACTCGAGCGGGAAGCTTGGAGAGAACTTCTAAGGCTAAAGCTGGACAGCCAGCCTTGAAGTGGCCGTGAGCAGTTTGGAAGTACAGACGCCGTTCCAAGCGAGTGATGCCTTCGTCGTCTTCTTTTTGGAGGAGGGCTAATGTGCCACCCTAGACAAACGAGCAAGAAAATGTTCTTACAATCATGTTCGTCACATTACAATTACATAAAAATAAATAAATAATAAAATAATGTTCATGCTTATATCAGGACTATAATAGTAATAATCTTTCAAAGATTCAAAGTACGATGTAAAAACCACGTCAGTTTCCATACTAAAAGATACAATAAAATTGTTGTGCCACATTTACTTTAATTTATTAGTGAATTTTTTTTTTATTTTTTTTTTTATGGTTGACAGGCTAGGTGTTTGACCACAGCTCATCTGATGTTAAGTGAAGGCGTGGTCGAAGATGGTAAGGCACACCTAGCCTGGAATGGAACTGGCTCTCAAGTGAGGCTGCCGGAACACACCGTTAGATGCTTGGCGGCAGATTTTCAACTTGAGGGTGGTAGCTAGCCAGCCGAGTACTAGAAAGTACCCTACCACCATGCTATGGTTTCCTCACGATGTTTTCCTTCACTGGCAGCTCAAGCTCATTGTTGGGGTTTGAACCCACGCCCTTCGGCATGCGAACCTACCGCGCTAACCACTGAGCTATCATCGCTACAAAATTAAATTAAAATACATTTTCAATACTAGTTACTAAATAAATAAACCTTACCTCATATACGTATACCGCACAATTTAGTGATATTATCTTTTTGGTAGTCTTTTTTTCAATGCAAAGACTTTCTTTTTTTTATTAGATCCATATAGGCTTGCGTTTGACCGCCAACTCGCCTGAATCCAATCACATTTTTACTATAAATAAATATTGTAAATTCGGGTTTCAAAGTATATGTTGTCAATGCTAAATTTAGTAAAATTACACTAGGATCACCTCTAAAAACATGTAAGTAAGATTCAAAATAATTATACCTGGCTGGGCAGATTGTTTCGCTTCAATCTCGGGTGCGTCCTCAGATACACGTAGAAGTTGAACACACTCGGCATTGGGTCTGTATTCTCTTTGTTTTCTCTGGATGCGTGTAACCTACATAAAAAAGTGTTAACACCAAAAAACAAAATCTAGATACCTACGCAAAAAACTTCTTAATTTAAATTATTTTTTTTAATGTAAAAGTAATGAGACGATCGAGGCGCTCTCCTGATGTTAGGAGATAACGCCTGTCCATGACCATCGCAGCATAAAAAAAATAGAATCAAAATAACAAATTGATATCGTAATAAGTTTAAAATTTAAATAAAGTTTGTTTTGGTTCATTGTTATACGTTTATTATAGAATTTTTAATTTTTGAATGTTTTTTGAACACAATTTATACTAGCCCGTATTGTTATAACTGAAAATGTGCATGTATATTTTATACATCATGATTAACTAATTGGTCTTATGTAATCGTTTTAGTTATTTTTTTTAATGGTTGACAGGCTAGGTGTTTGTCCACAGCTCACCTGATGTTAAGTGAAGGTGCAACTAGCCTGGAATGGAACTAATAAATAAATAACATTTGAAGTACTTTTTCAATGTTAATAAAGCAATGAGATGAACGGGACGCGACGGAACTCTTCGTAGAAAAATCTTAAGGACCTTGGTCATTGCAGCGGTACCCAAAAAGTTAAGTAACCAAACTCCAGGGAATCGCTATTTCGGTGCTCATTAGCTTCAGACATTTGATGATTAGTTTCAATAGCCCTGTAATGTCGCTGCAGTACTTTTTAAACCGGAGCACAGTAATGTTTACACTTCTGAGTGGTGGCAGAATATCTGATACAGTAATGGTACCTTGACGACCTCCTGCTAATGAGATATATCACCTAGAATATGGAAGATAGTTGGCAGTGGCTGGTAACAAAAAGCTGAAGATCGGGCTGACCGGAGTAGCTTGGAATAGACCTATGTTTAGTACAAGACTATGATAGGCAAATTGTGATAAGCATCAACAGCGTCAACATACCTTCCCGCAGGACTTAGTAGTGTGTCAAGTGCGGCTCCGTACTGCTTTAGCTCCCATAATGCCATAGAACGCACGAATGGATCAGGATCTGCCCTCTCCAAATCTAAGTCGCCATCCACAGTTTCCGAGCCACTGTAAATAGGTAAAAAGATACTGAACACTGTATTCTGAGCTTAAGTCTTGACGTCAGAGAACCCAGTACAATAATTTGCAAAAAAAGTTTCAGTCAGTTACATAAACCAAACAAAAATGTATGTAAAATACATCTGCACACGTAGCGCCCGTGAACGGGAACTGAAACTAATAAATCACACTTGTTTTTTTTATATTTTAGTATCGAAAACGTGAAAAGTTTTTTCGTACACTTAGTCGATAGTAAATGACGTTTCTATATGGAACAACTTATTTCTATAATTTGTTTTCGCGATTTCAGGGACGGCACCGTAGCAAAAGTTGTTTATAACGATGACCTATTTTTGGCTTAGTACTACCGTTACACGTAACATCGTAGTCACATTACGTGTTTATCGCTTGTAAAAATGGAATTTTTCGACAACCAATCGAGACACATGTCGGAACGATGCAATTTAGTATCCACTTTCCAGGACAAGAATATCATTAGAGGTATTTTTTTAAACTTTATTCTAATGAATTTTCATGTCCCTGAGTATCCAATGTTTTGTCAGATAAACAATATAAAAGTCTATACGTGGACAGAGGTCTTATATTGATAACACCAAAGTTACAGATCATTATCATTAAAGTCGCCAGTTATTACACATATCAATTAAGTTCATTTTATTTTTCTTCCTGTATAATTGTTGGTGTGGACAATAAAGAGTTAATAAATCAATCAATCAATAAAGTCGTACTCACCCTAATATTTCATCCATAAGCAATTTCCTCAAGCTTGCCGGCAGAGCGCTGTCTGCTTCGTACAATCGAGCGACCACCATTGCTAGTTGTAAATCTCCAAGACGCGTGATGAGGACCTGCAAATATTTTAAACGATGTTATATATATGCATAGAAGTGGAGATATCCGTTTGCGTTGTTATTGCCCTGCCCGCACAGAAATTTATAGCAATATCACTTAAAATACAGTCAGGTATTTTCTCTTCTCTCTCTATTTCCTCTTTGACTTCGTTTGAGGCAAACGAAGTCAAAGAGGGTAATATTGGTCTCGCCTAGTATAGTATAACTACAAATTCCTTTACCATGCAGAACGGAATGACGTTATTTTTGCATGAGTATAATTAGAACTGAGGACTATGAATTTAACCTTCTTACAATGAGAAGATGGCTGCGTCCAGTCTTGGGATAGTTAATAAAAACAGAACTGATCAGGTAGTTAAAAGAAGACGGTGTCATAGGATACACTTGATTAAGATAAAAAGAGAGCTAATGTGTATATTCTTGATGAATTAACAGTTCCTGTAGGATTTATCGCGCCGTTGAAACTGACAATTAGATATGTTTTACCTCTAAAGCATCTTTGAGTGCCCCTCCCAGCAAGAAGAAAGCCGCCGCATGCTCGAACCGCTGTTTCCCGAGCAACACGAAGGCGTTCTTCAAGGCGGCCTTGCGCCATCGGTCCTCACTGAAGTCGTTCGCGAAAAACTGCAGCGAACAATCAAGTTAATTCAGCAAGCTGGGAAAATAAAAACATTTTCAAACGATTTCAAAAAAATAAGGAGGTTCTCAATTCGTCGTCACAATTATCCCACTAATCCCACTAATATCATAAATGTGAAAGTTTGGATGGATGGATGTTCGTTACTCTTTCACGCAAAAACTACTGAATGGATCTTGATGAAATTTGGTATGGAGGTAGCACCATGTGGAGTGAAGTAGTGGATTAACACATAGGCTACTTTATATCCCGAAAACATGTTGCGAGGCGCAGCTAGTTTTATTATATTTTTGTTACTTGTTTGTCGATTACGTAACCAAAGACGGCTGGATCGATTTGAAGAAATGTATTTTTTTATTTGAAAGGATATACTCACACAATATTCAGGTTGGTATCATTGAAGTTTCGTCAAAATCGGTTCAGTAGTTTGATTTTCAAAACAAAATAACTAGAAAAAAATGTCATACAAGTAAACGAAATTGTGTATTTTGCAATGAACTACGTACAACCATGATGCTGAAACCAAAACTGTTAAATAAGGGTAAAAAAACATGTGTAATGTACGAAAGTGCTTGCTATGGCTTTCATAAACATTCATTTTTAAATTAAATTTTTAAGTTAAATTTCAAAAACGTTCATATTGTTCTTATTTCTCGACATCTTTTTTCTATTATTTTAATGACTTAGTAATTTCCAAATACTATAAAATAAAGTAGCTATCCGTTTCTCTGCTTACTTCTTCAAAACCACGCAACGGTTTTCACATGCATTTTGATATTTTTTACGAAAGTTTTGTGTATACATCCTAATAAAATGCAAGCCTTTTTACGCATTAAAAAAAAGCTAAAAATAAATAACTATTCACATACCGAAGTCATTTTCTCGTTACAGTTAGATCGGAACAGTCCCCATAGCAGCATGCGTTTCTTCATGGCCAGGTAGTAGAGTGCGGCATCCATCGGGTCTTGTTTCGCCTTGTAGGCGGCTCGAGCGAGCTTCTCCACGCAAGTCTTGAGTAACTCGCCGCGAATCCACCATCCTACACCTAAGGAAGGATTTGAGTTTTATTAAATACCATGCTAGGATTTGTGATTGGTCCATCTGACATAGCGATAAAAAATACTACAAATAAACATGATTAATATTTTTCACGAGTGATTTGCGGGAAAAACATTACGAACAGTGGCTTCACTTGTTACAAACTTACCTTTTGTTTTCTATGTATCATCTTGCGATCGACTCTTCAAGCCCTTAGCAGATTTGTTGTGAGGGTTATTGTCAGGTAAGAACTGTTCCTTCTATGAGGAAGCTGTCTTATATTTTAATTCCGGCTTTGTTTGGGAACAAAGTCCCATATGTGTTGCCTTTTGAGTCTTCTGTCACATAGCGGTTCACATAACGCAGTTGCTAGGGTATTTGTGTGTGTGTTTATTCGATTTTGATATGCTTATACTTACCTAATTCTCTCAATGTGGTCCACTTCGGTTGTCCCTTCGCATATCCCGGTATTAGTGCCAGCAATTGTTCGTGCGACTCAGAATGGAAGGCCCAAACTAGATTACATGTCCCCACACCATTGCGTTGTAAGTTTGCACGCTGGGCAAGTGGTAAGCAACGAAGTAGGTAGCCGTAATGCTTCATGGCTAGCAGGAAGCGGAGACCGCAATCATCCAGGGAATCTAAATTAAAAAAAAACATACATACTTGGAGTGCTAAAGGCAAAGGGCATCATTGTTACTATCATTTACAATGAATTTTACAATAAACACAACTCTGTAATCGTGAAAATAAATTAGCGATTTTATAGATAAAATATTCACGTAGCCCTAAATGTATAACATGTGACTAATGCTTCTAATAAAATCTATCCTATAATATTATCTCTCTTATGCTTAAACTCTTCTTCTATTCCCTTCCTTTCCTACAGTTGAAGTATGTAATTTTCGGTGTCAGCAATAAAGAGTTTAGTGAATCAGCGTATACATTTCTGCAATTTTACAACTAGCTTTTTCTTAAACCAAGATTACACTTTTGTCTTCCGCTTACCTGGTAATATTTCACGTTGGCTGCCCTGCGTGACATCTACACGAGCGCTGTTAGCGAGCCTCTCGGAGGCATCGGCATCGCATGTCGACACAGTATCGGCCAACGCAAGTAAATGCATCTGGTCGAGCGAACTCAATCCGGGCAAGTGTGTGTGCGTCAGAAGCCGGGATAAAATGCGACCTGAAAAAAGTTTTTATTGTATATACACCTTTACTACAACTAACACTCTACTGACGTAGCCAAGTAGAGTTTCAATTCAAACAAAGAACGAACACCGCTGTTTCGTTTCTATTGGAAATAAAGTTTTAATTTAACTATGCCCTGCATGAATAGTTCAAAGGTCAGAAAACTAACATTATTGAATGTATAAAAACAATATACCTTGTCTTGGCCCAAAGTGTGAGAGCGGTTGTCTTTCAGGCATTGAAGGTCTCCTGTTGACTGATTCTTCGTCACCCAACAATATGGCATCTAAATCATCGTCTGTACCTTGGATTGTGCCTTCGAACAGTTCGTTATAATCCTGAAATCATCAATTTTGATCAAATACCATTTTTAAGTATTCATCATCGTCTGCCTATCATAGTCCACAGCTAAACGCAAGTCTCTTCCCAAACACGTCACTTAGCCCGATCTTTAGATTTTCGCTACCAGTGAGGTCAATTCAATTAAATATCACAGCCGTGTACAAAAATCAGCTAAATTAGTTCAGCCGTTCTCAAGTTATGCGTTTACATACATTCGGAAATCCATTTTTATTTATATAAATTAGGTATTTGGGATGTTAAATCTTGGTGTAGAAGCTACAGCAGCCTAGTTGAAACCGTCTGACTTTTTTGAGGGTCCTGGGTTCACACATCTTTGTTTTGCACGTATAGCAATTTAGCTAATGCTTAATTTAAATTTAATTGTTTCAAAATTTTTAAGCATACTGTTATATTTAATGAGGTTTATACCTATAATTGAGGCAGCACTTAATTTTTGACAACTTTGTTTTGATATGTATCAACTGTATAAGTAGCTGCTTCGTTGGTATGACTAGACAATAAATAAAATAAAATAGCTAGCTTCAAAAGGTGAAACAGAATATCGTGAGAAAACCTACCGCCTACCGCCGAGCGGTCAACATTGTGTTAAAATTGTGTCCGATATTTTAATTGAATTTAGTGGTAAAAGTTGTGTTTTCAGTTCAGAATTTATGCTAAACGTTTTGTAAACATTACCATAAAGACCATTGTAGTGAATACAACTTTCAAGATTGAGTGATTTTAACAATAAATACGATTGTAATTATTACATTCGAAGACGAGCAAAGCGCTCGACTTGTGTCGCTACGGAATCGTCCAGTTACCGTGAGCCGTAGCTACGCGAGTTTCGCAAGCTGAGCGAGTTCTACGTACGCTGGAAATTAGATTTGTTTACGGACATCTATAATGAGTGTGCAAAAATGCGCCGGTTGTCCTAGTACAATAAAAGGAACGGCGTTTATGCAGTGTTCTCGTTGTGTTGACAAATACCATTATTCCTGCTTGAACTTCAGTAAGCAAGATTACGCAGGATTAGCTAAAGAGTTCAAAGACTCGTGGATATGCCCTTCGTGTAAGTGTAAACAACCGAAGAATGGGGACAACACAAACACGCCGGTTCGTTCCTCGGTAGTTTCAACGCAAAAATTAGGTTCAGTGGCGGTGGTCGAGGCGTCGCCGCCGGCCTCCCCGTCCTTGCAAGTCGACAACGTCACTGTACGCTCGCGACCGCGTAGCTCCTGCACCTGCACTTGCCTTTCGGCTGAGAGTCTTCGCGAGATTATGAGAGAGGAGCTCGATAGAAAGCTCAATGCCCAACTTGATGTCATTCAGTCGCAACTGACGGACTTTAAGGTGACTCTTACCGCCTTTCGTACTCAGAACGAAATATTAATACAAGACAACAAATCGCAGAAGGCCTTAATTGCCGAGTTGCAGAAAGATAACGAGAGACTGCGCACCGCTGCCCACGACGTGTCTCACCGCGTACACATGTTGGAACAGTTTTCGCGCTCCACCAACTTAGAAGTGCAGTGCGTACCTGAGCACAAGAGCGAAAATATCTTGAGCATCATCCAGCAACTGGGTAAAACGATCAAGTGTCCAGTAGCCGAGGCCGATGTTCAGTATTGTTCACGGATCGCCAAGCTCGACAGTCAAAGTTCCCGACCCAGGTCAATTCTAGTAAAATTTGGCAACAAGCGCCAGCGCGACATTTTCTTGGCGTCAGTAATAAAGTACAACCGATTCAACCCCAAAGACAGGCTCAACGCCGGCCACCTGGGCATCGGCGGCAACAAGAAGGACCCTGTGTACGTGAGCGAGCACCTCACGCCAGAGGCCAAGTCGCTGCACGCCGCAGCCCGCCACGCGGCTAAGAAACTTGGTTATAAATTCGTCTGGGTTCGGGACGGGAAGGTGTTTCTCAGGAAGACCGACAATTCGGGATACGTCCACATTCGTTCTGAAGAAACTTTGAAGTCTTTGGTCTAATATGCATTTTAACTTATAACATAATTAATATTTTTGGCAATTATTTTGACATTTCTTTTTTAGTTTAATTTTCATCTCAAAATTTGTGGTTTATTTCTTTAATTTTTACTTGTCTTAGGTACATTTTTTACTTAATTTAATGATACTTGTCTATTATCAAAATGTACGTGGATTAAGAACCAAAACCCTAGACTTGTATAACGAGGTTGTTTCTAACAACTACGACATTATTGTATTAACTGAGACATGGTGTAAGAGCGGCGTCTTCGATTCTGAATTGTTCGATGATAGATATATAGTTTATAGGCGCGATGGTGAATCAAGCAAAATTCATAGTAAGAAAGATGGGGGAGGGGTAGTTGTGGCGGTATCCAAGCGTTACAGCTCCAGGCGACTTCAGGATTTAGAGTCGAATTGTGAAGACGTGTGGCTTCAGTTGGACGGTTTTGACGGTGGTCAACATTTATCTTTTTATTTATGCTCAGTCTACCTACGCTCACCCTTGAAGTATAATGCTTTAAAAGATTTTTTAAGTAATTCCAATTGTATCTTGGAAAAGAGTAACTTCAAAAACGTCATATTTGTTGGTGATTTTAACTTGTCTTGTATAGACTGGAATTTTAGTGATAATACACAATCTCTTAACTGTAAGCCCAATGAAAGCTATTTACCTAATATGCTCCTTGACTTTTGCAACATGAATAAATTGGTACAGTTCAATAATACCTTGAATAAGGATGGCAAAATCTTGGATCTTGTCCTCAGTAACATTACCAATATTACAAACTTGCACGCCACCAATGACGCGCTATCAAAAGTAGATAATTATCACCCACCATTTGTATTTAGCATATCTCATTGCGACGTAAATACAAGTAATAATAATAGTCTAACTCCGAATAATGGATATCGCTTTTGTTTTTATAAGACAGATTATGATAATGTTATTAATGACTTAAATGCTATTAACTGGGAAGAGGAATTAGATATCTGTCCATCTGTCGACGATATGGTTGATGCCTTTTACAAAAATCTTCGCGTCGTTATCGAAAAACACGTACCCAAGCGCTTGCCAAAAAGTAGGAGATATCCAGTATGGTTCTCTCGTCAATTAATTAATCTTCTCAAAGAAAAACTTAAGTACAGAAATAAACTTAAAAAATTTAATAATAACCCGTTGGATAGATTGTCTTATGATCTGGCCAAACAGCGTGCTAAGCATCTCATAGCTATATGCTATAAAGACTATATTTTTCGGCTAGAATCTAGTTTACGTTCTAATCCCAAATTGTTTTGGTCATTTATCAAAAGTAAAAGACAAAATCAAAGTAACTTTCCTGTGCAGATGATTTTTGGTGATAAAATTGCCACAAACGGTATAGATGTTTGCAATCTGTTTGCTGATAGCTTTTCCTCCGTATACAGTGATGTACATCCGTCTGGCATCAATACTAGTAATACCAAGGCAATGTGCAATAATTTCCTAACAACAATACAATTTGACTACGATCAAGTACTTAAAGTTTTAAAAAAACTGGACTCGAGTAAGGGAGCCGGTTCTGATGGCATACCCGCAGTCTTTGTTTCTAGAACCGCTACAGCACTTGCACATCCACTGCGTCTTATCTACAACCGTTCATTAAAATCTGGCGTTTTTCCTCTTGGTTGGAAGTTGGCGTTGGTGGTCCCTCTCCACAAAGACGGTTCGAGGGATATGATAAGAAATTACAGGCCTATTTCTATTCTCCCTGTTTTCGCTAAAATCTTTGAGCAACTGCTTCATCCAATTTTGACTTGGCATTTTAAAAATCTAATTAGTCCCCACCAACATGGTTTCATGAGGTCCAGATCTACTACAACAAATTTGTTGTCCTTCATTAATGCCATTTCCGTTGGAGTAGACAAGCGGTTGGCCATTGACGCCATTTACACCGACTTCAGCAAAGCGTTTGATCGTGTTAATCACCAAAGACTCGTGCAGAAGCTTTCGGCATATGGTATTGCTGAGCCACTGCTGAGTTGGTGCACGTCTTACCTTTCTGATCGTCGGTCAACAGTTGTGGCGTCTGGATTCTCCTCTGACTGTTTTCCGGCACTGTCCGGAGTGCCGCAAGGTTCCCATCTGGGGCCCCTATTTTTCAACGTATTTATCAATGATATCAGTGATTGTTTCCTTCACAGCAATCACTATTTGTTTGCTGATGACTTGAAGTTGTTTAAAGTCATAAACAGCTCTTCTGATGCGTTGCTCTTACAGGGAGATATCGATCGTCTCGCTACATGGTGTTGCTGCAACGGAATGGACCTCAACACATCAAAATGTTACTCTGTTCACTTTTCTAGGAAAAAGACCAGAATACCCTTTAAATACAAGATTAATAATAGCCATTTAAAGGAGCTTGAAAGTATTCGGGACCTTGGTGTAGAAATCGATAAAGAGTTAAGGTTTCGCATTCATATTGATAATGTCTGTTCGAAGGCGTTTAAATCTCTTGGCTTCGTACTGCGTAACTGCAAAGATTTTAAAAATCCAAATACAAAAATATTACTGTATAATTCCTACGTCCGGAGTACCTTGGAGTACTGTAGCGTTACTTGGAACCCATTTTATGATGTCTACAAAAAGAAGCTTGAAAGCGTACAGAAGCGTTTCATGTGGCACCTTGCTTTTTCTTGCAATGTTGCTAATACCATCAAAAGTTATCCGGCGAGGCTTAAATACTTCCATATGAGCTCTCTTTCGGATCGTAGACGCACGTTCGATTTACTGTTCTTATACAAACTTGTAAACGGAGCACTCGATGTCCCTGAACTGTTATCTTGCTTAAATTTTCCTGTACCAACTACGCAAACCAGGGCTTCGAGGCTCAAAGTCTTAACGAATCCTGGATATTATACCAACCTCGGCAAAAATGCGCCCCTAAATAGACTTATAACGCTACTGAATAGTCTACATAGCAAACATTCCTTGGACATTTTTACTAGCACTGTTAGCAGCTTCAAGCGGGCTATCCGCAATATTAACTTAGCTGATGACATTTAAATTATTGTATTGTTGACTTGTATAATTATCTATTTTATTTTTGACCATGTAATGATGAATTCGTATTTGTAGCTTTTGACTTAATTAGTATTGACAATTTTTTTATTGACTATTGTTTAATTTTGACTGAATATTTAATTGTAATGCATGCCGTCTTCGCCTATAATTGCTGTGACACTTATCTTGACATTTGTAATTTAGTAATTTTATTTTTAATGTATTGGTGTACACTGTGTTGGCGAACTTTATAAATAAATAAATAAATAAATAAAAATAACCTGCATATCTGAAAGTTGTTAATATTCTCGAAATTGCGTGAAGTCTGCTAACCTGCTCTTGACTAGCATGTGGAATGATGGCTTACCCTTTTCATAGTGAGAAGAGACATGAACCCAGCAGTGGAACAGTTTATAAAAAGTCAAATGATTCAAAACTTTGTCTTAAAGATTACCTTAGCTTCTTGAATAGTGGACGGGTGATGAGCAGATTCCTTATCAGCCACCAGTAAGGTCCATAGAGGCAACGGTGGCACCGACGTGATCTCTGCATAGTCTAACTGGACGTCTTCTGTTATCTACATTACAGATGTTATCAGATAAAGCAAGTTTTACATGACCAAATCAATTTGACTATAACTATGTACATTGTCATAGATGACATTCTGTCATCTGCGAAAGCCCTAATAATCATGGGAAGTTAGTAGAATTTACTTAAAATGAAATGATAAGGTCTTCTAAGAGCGCTTTGGCCGTGTTAAATATATAAGGTACATATTTTAAGAATCGAGTTATGATTGATCGCCATTAAGTCTAATAAAGAATTTTGACTGTGTTCTGCAGGTGCAAAAGTTATTCATAAAAGTTAATGATGCTAAAGTATCAAGTTAGGGTAAAGCGTGAATTGATAAGTGAAAACTACATACATATATATGGAGCAGTATTTCAAATTTGAAATAAATACTAATTTAAAAATACAATATATTTAGTAAAATAATAAATAAAACGTCTATCTAAAAATTGTTTTGAGTAAAAAGAAAAATTAAGTAGGTAATAAATGTCGAAACTATTTAAAACGAATAAGTTGCGAAAACAGAATTAAACTATCGGAAAATATTGTATTAATTCTATAGTAAGTATCTACTGAATAAAGATAGTGTAAACTAGAGTTTTGTAAAGCTCTGTATTCATTAGAAGACGAATGTTGAGCAACTTGTGTTATAAAATATAACGTTAGTGTACTCTCCAACCCAAGTGGGGTTAATGGAAGTCATAAGCAAAGATACAGTCTACCTCGGAATTCGGTATGTAAAGAAAAAAAATACTTTGCTGATTCCAAAACCATTTCGAAATATTACATTCCTGTACATGATTTTTCCGTTTAAAACTCTTTAAACTATGAGACGGGGTTTATTTTAATAAAATACATAAAATAAATTTGACTTTCAATTAACCTCTAATGACGTCATGTCCTTGGCTGTATAAGGATTCTTTCAGTGCCTAAAAAAGGTACATATTTTACATATTCAGCCAATGTTATGACGTCATAACTATAAAAAGTTTGAAAATGTATTAGAATTAAACTACCGCATAGAAAGCCAAAATATTCAAATTAGTTTCATAAAATAAAGTTTACTATCAGTAAAAAATATAAAATAAATACAAAAAAAAACTTTACATACCGAATACGCTTGTCTAGAATAAAACGATTCACTCGCGACACCAATCACGCCACTTTTTCACTAATCTTGTCCAGATGCTTTTATCGAACTTATGGGTGTCATGAATTCAACATCGTTGGACTTACGTTCCATACTCTGCCTGATGTTAAGCAGTAGTGCTGTCTAAGATGGAGCACGCTTACCTAGAAGAAATCTATTTACTCTAGATATGAAGACACCCATATTGTTCCTAACAGAGAACACCGACTCCGGCAGAGTTCCACAACCTCACTGTATGAAAAATGTGGAATCAAAACGCTTTGTGCGTACATGGGGCACATCCACCATGTACGGATGACGTTTTGGTCTCATTTGTCTGGCCGTCCGATAGAAGAAAGGTAAAAAAACGATAAGATTATAAACGATCTAAAGAATACAGAGCTTGGTAGTTACCTGTGCAACGCCATCTAGCGGCGAGGCAGCGCCGGCCGCGAAGGATACGGATAGTGTTCGTGAGCGCGACCAGCCGCGCTGTAACAACGTGCCACATGCAAGCAACAACGAACTTCGCTCGCACAAATCGGACAAGGGTATTTTATAATGCACTAGTAAGAACGATTTGACTACAGATTACTTAGAGAAACAAGAGCTGATACGTTCTTTAGTTCCATACGCAGCGAAGTGTGTAACTATCTATTTCTAAGTAGGGTCGATAACGACTGACGTCCGACGTGACGTGACGTGACGTAACGACTTATTTAGGGTGTTTTGTGTATTAGCGTTTTTGTGTAATATCCAACTTTTTTGCGTTCAAAGTGTAAGTCTGTGAACCGCTTATATCTCTGGACAAAGGTGACAGCCCTGTTGGCTCATTGGTAGCATGTCTGCTTCAAGAGCTGTAGGGCGTGGGTTCGATTCCCACCCAGGACAAGCATTTTGTGATATAAAACAAATGTTTTATATCACAAAATGTATCTTAGTTTGGGGTCAGATGGCGCTGTGTGTAATGTCCTACGATATTTATTTATTTATTTAGGAAAGTCTGAAGCGATATCTATATCGCTGCGTCTATCTAATTTAGTAATTATTATTAGAACTGTCATGGAAATTAAAGACATAATATACAAAGTAAATATCGTACAAGTTGAAAATGCAAGCAAAAGATTATCAAAACTGGGCATTACCCTAGTAGTTAGTTCGGTAAGAATGACAATGCAGCTATACCAGAGATCTAAAGGGAGAATTTTGGCTAAGATTTTATGTTATGTTAATCGAGATTTTATCTACATATGTTACTCCGATTGGAATGATGTATCATAAAGAGTAATAGCGGAAAAATCTAAATCTCGTTTCAAAATTATCGTATATACTACTTGCATATAAATCATGTATGCATAATGCATATAACATCGCTGCGTATGTATTGAATATAAAAAAAATAACATTTGTTTCAATGGATACTCTGCACTCTAACTGCTCTCTTTTTCTATTTCTTTTATATTGAAAAGTAGATTTTTTCATACACATTTTACCTTGTCCGACTGCACTCCCCTGTGCGAATACGAAAAGCTACACGTCACGACACGATCGCTCCTACTTTTATTGTGTTCATAAGTGCGTTTTGCACATACTTAATCAATATTCTGCAAATTCTAGAATAGTCCTCATAATGGTTTAAAATAATTAAATAATTATTATTATTTATGCCAATTGCGTGGAGATAATTTTAAATAAAATTAATAAGTTATAGGCCTGTGATTAGGTAACTAAGCAAACATGGGGCATTGTACATTCCCTATTCACTCACAAATGTTTAATAAACGAATCTATGCTACAAAGTGCTTTCTTATTATTTTTTTTATTTGACATGAAGCATCAGAATATCGTTTTTGAGTGTTGTGTGTGTCTTATGACTTCGTTTCAATAATTTATTATTATTCCTAAACAGTTTATATAAAAAACTAGGAATTTGTATGTTTCTTTAGTAAAAGTATGTCATTTCAAGCGAACTTGAATGAAGCGAACAATATGAACATGCTAAAGTACAATACGAACTTCATTGGCGACATTTGATGTTTAAAATGCACACAATACAGATAATGAAATGTTGAACGAATTTGAACTTTTTAACTTAGAACAGAAGCTTGACTCATTTTCTTATATCTGAAATCTCAAGATAGAAAACGAGTATGTGCACATATTAGTCGCGTGTTTTCTGTGCACGATGAATCCAAAATGAAAAGGTATAAAAAAACAAGACATTCGCGACGACAAAATATTTATATCTTTATAAATAGTAATCGCATACAGTTGTTTAATTAAATGAAATACATAATTATATTCATAGACTATAAATAACGATACACACACACGCGCGCTTGGTTTTCTACTACAAGGGTTCACCGGAAGACCAGCGCTGGTCATACCGCTTAGTATGACCAGTATTATGCTGAGGTATGCCCTGATTTTGTAACTGTTTGTCTCTGTTTGTTTTTGTGTTTGTACCTATTTGTTACAAAATGATTTTTTATTTTCTTTCTTTTATGTGTAAAATACATTATAATACTTATGAAAATACATCGGATCATACAATAAGTGATCAACATTTCTTTAAATTATCTGCGATGTAAAGGAATGGACGACAACGATTTTATTGGTGCAGTTGTACTGGAATGTGAAACCATGTCGATAATTAGCCGACTCTTTTTATCATTGACACGTTAGAAAAAGACAAATAGAACCAACTGTATGCGGCCACCGAACGATTAAACGAAACAATACCAATATTTATAAATTACACAAATAAATTTATAAGTTTGTTTTACCTGTCTCGATAAGCTATCTTCATCACCTTGCGAACTGCGGCCAGTGTAGGTACCTCCTATACACCTGAATATAAAGAGAAACTATTGGTCGAAAAACTAAAACCCGTCTACTTTCTTATGCCGCACCATACTTTTATTTTTAAATTAAACCAAGATTTGTGTTCTACAAATTATACATATATTTCAAATTTGCTCCTTCATTTGATATGAAACAAAGTAAATATGTCATTATAAAAACCAAATATTTTTGGAGGTGCAATTTTAATTTATAAATCCACCATATTGGATTACCTGTGACGTCATGTTCTTAAGGTAAACCATGACTCATGGACTGCTAAGACGTGTTGATAGACACTTCATTTGTTAAAATACGATTATCAGTTTTTATACACAGTTATATTATATTCACAGCTCAGCTGATGGTAAGTGATAGACAACACGCCTAGCCTAGAATTGGCTCTTAAATGTTACTACTGGAACATACCGTTAGGTGTTTGGCTTGATTGGTACGTTATGCTAGATAACAGTGTACTGAAAAGTACTCCAAAAAGTACCACCAAAAACAAGCCGTATACATATTTTTTTTTTATGGTTGACAGGCCAGGTGTTTGCCCACAGCTCACCTGATGTTAAATGAAGGCGAGGTCGAAGATGGTAAAGCACACCTAAAATGGAATGGAACTGGCTCTCAAGTGAGGTTGCCGGAACACGCCGTTAGATGCTTGGCGGCAGATTTTCAACTTGAGGGTGGTAGCTAGCCAGCCGAGTACTATAAAGTACCCTACCACCATGCTATGGTTTCCTCACGATGTTTTCCTTCACCGGCAGCTCAAGCTAATTTTTGGGGTTTGAACCCACGCCCTTCGGCATGCGAACCTACCGCGCTAACCACTGAGCTGTCATCGCTACATGAAAGTACTCACCTCACAAGATGTGCTAAAATGGCCTTAACCCATCTAATCTTTCCGCTATTGAGTAGTTCCATCAACTGCTTGGGATGATACTGAGGCAGCACCGGACACGCCATCTGTGAAGCTTCGAATAATCCGTAGTCGGGCATGTAGTCTAAGAGAGGCTGAAACAAATTATTAAGTAGTTTATATTGTGTCGAATAAATATTTTGCCCGCTTCCTTTTTTTTTTATGTGAGTCTGCAAAGAAAAGAGACAGAACATACCTGTGGCTGATCAGGCTGCGTTTTGGTCCGTCTTCTGGCGTCTCGCTCTAACAGCTGCAAGTTGATAGAGGAGACGCGTTGCAAATGCGGTGCAGACACTCTGAGATCGGAGTCGCGGAGCGCGCGAGATTCACTGCCTTCTTCTAACTCCTATAAAATACAAGATTACTTAGAACAGAATTCAGTACATGCTTTTTTGTTTTGTGATTTTATTTATAACAAGTCAAGTAGACATTGATGTTTGAAGTGATATTTAAACATAGAACGCAATTTCGCGCTATTACTTCTTGCATTAAAGTTACAATGTCATTACCGATTAAATGTTTGAATCGCAACAACGAATTGCTTGCTTAATTTTTTATTTACCTGCCCTCCTATCTGCCCAGTCGCCATCTGCGGATTTTCTGGTTTCCACTGCGAGTAAACGTGCATCTCAGAATCCATTCCCACTACCAATATCCCGTCGCGGACCCAAGATATCTGCATCGGCAGCGGCGGCAATCCATCGGCTGTCTTAAGTTCTATCCGACGGAGTTGCATCCAGCGGATCTCTTCGACGAATAAAGGAGCGGCGAGAGATGATGCTTTGCGGAGAATCGGACGGTTGTTGTTAATGGACTCTTTCATAGCCTGTGGAGGAGTCCGATTAATTAATAAATGCCCATTTTTATTTTAAGTCACTCATTTAAACCTTGCAAATGATTAAGAATCTTATGGAATACAAGTTTTAAAAAAAATTGGAAAATCAATGGAAGATTGAATTATGTGTGTGCTTTCTGTGAAGTCATTACACTAGACAAAAATACTAGTCAAACAAAAATAAATGCTAGCACACAGACACGGAGTAATCGATTTAAAGTCATATATACAAGAAGTTAACCTTCAGATTAGCCTGAGCGAGATCACTGGAGACGGGTGTGAACAGAAGTACGCGCGATCCAACGGCTACAGTGAGAATGTGTGAGCCGTCTTCTTTGGACACCCAGTCCAGTTGTACAAGATGCTTCTGGGTCAGCGGACACGTGTTTCCGTTTTCCATTATGCTCCTAGAAAACAAATAATAGATTGATTACAGAACGTAAGAAATAAGATTGTTTTCCTACGAGTTATTTAACGTTTAACCTATCATGCCTGATCATATACAAAATTGTGATGGTCAAAAACGGAACATTTAAACTATGTATTATGTCTAACTTTGCAGATACCTACAGCTAAGTTCAAAGTTGATAAATAAATAAATAAATATCGTAGGACTATACACACAGCGCCATCTGGCCCCAAACTAAGCAGAGCTTGTGTGATGGAAGTCAGACAACTGATAGAATACATAAATACTTTTTTTTTGTAAATACATACTTGTAATACATACAGAACACCCAGACACAGAACAAACATTTGTTTATTCACAAAATGTTTGCCCTGAGTGGGAATCGAACCCACGCCCCACAGCTCTCAAGGCAGATATACTACCAATGAGCCAACGGGGCTGTCAAATGTTTTGGAATACATAGTAAAGCCAGCCGAGTGTTAAACATAAACTAGTATATATTTTTCATTTGCCTTAGTCTGGACTTATAAGAGCATGACCCAAACATCACGACGTAATAACGTACATTTCTTTCAGCGTACTGACCTGCGTAATGACTGCAAAGTACTGAACGAGGGAACTGCGAGAAGACCTGCAGACTTGCCCGTGTCAGCTTCACCATTTCGATTGTTGCGACTCTCGTCTGATGATAGAGTTTGTAGTACCTGCCAACCGCGTAGGTAATTGAGAACCAACCCTATCAATTGATCCAATTGGAAAGAAAAAATAAATTGAGATCAATTCCCACCCTCGCGTGTTTAGTACATAAATCATAGATTTGAAAAAGAGTCGAAGCAGTGATTGATAAAGTATAGAAAAAGGGCACAAAAGTTGTAACTGAATGCCCATGAAATCCAAGCAATTAGGCTAAAATTCATGCATGGAAATTTCAACCTCATGTCGTGTGCCGTACGTCATAAATTCAAGTAATAATTAACAGTTGAGCAGGCGTCGTTTCTTCTTTGAAAGTTTGCTGCGAGTAATTTTGTGTTTTGCTCGGAATCTGATTAATATTAACAGGTCTAATAAAGGTCAGGCCAGCAACAAATGAACCATACACACCTGATTAATTCTCTGTTTCTTAGCTATAAATGATGTATCGTGTAGGTACGACAAATCTATCTGCGTATCGGCGCAAACCCCGACTCGAGGTAAGCTGACGTTTCTCAACGGGATCGTGTCTTCAAGTAGCCATTCCGCGCCGCCGGTGCTTTCACACTCGTAAACGCAAACGCACAAATTGACGAAACGTGCGTCTGGACTTATGTTGTTGGTAGACGCGCTAGCGCCTTTAGGACGCGTGAAGGAACGTCCACATTTGTACGCACAAGCGATGCGACCCGAGTAAGCAGCGCTTATGTGAAGCGGTTGGCCTGAAATATTGCGATAAATCCATTTCAGTACAAAGCGTTAATCATGTTTGTCTCAAATGTATCTTATATGTATGCCAAAGCTATAACAGCCTTCAAATAAGCTTCAAACACATTTTGGAAGGCACACAAACAACAAGCCTTGAAAAACACAAAAATCGATATCAAATCTCTGTAGTGATTTATAACCTGCCAAAAGAAAAAATACACCATCAGTTAAATCGGAATGTCAAACTGTGTTGTATTGCCGTCTCGCTTTTTCAAGTGCGATTCGATGACAGCGAAAAGCTATACAATTTCAAAACAATTAATACAAAATCAAATAAATAAATATCAGAGGACATTACACACAGCGTCATCTGACCCCAAACTAAGCAAAGCTTGTACTATGGGAGTCAGATAACTGATAGAATACTTATATACTTATTTTTTTGTAAATACATACTTATAATACATATAGAACACCCAGACACAGAACAAACATTTGTTTATTCACAAAATGTTTGCCCTGAGTGGGAATCGAACCCACGTCCTACAGCTCTCAAGGCAGATATACTACCAATGAGCCAACGGGGCTGCCATACATGATACTTTACCTGGAATGTCAATAGTGGATTCTTGGTCCTTGTTCATCATCTCCCATTCGTTCCATGTGTACTCTATTTCGTTGTTATCCTTTTTCGTGACGTTACATTTCCAGAATCTTAATGTGCTGTCGGAACAAGCCGTTGCTAAAATGTAGGGTGCTAAGCAAGCTGGGTAGATGGATGCGGAACTAAGGTGACCGGCGGCAGGAGTCGCATGGATTACGTCGACGCCGTCAGGTAATGCTAGAGGACATTCGCACACCTAGAAAGAAATAGACTTTTGTAGCGATGATATATAATAATAATAATATAATAATACTTTTATTTTGAATATAATAATGCTCAGCGTATTAGCAAGCTGAAGTGGCAATGGGCTGGACATATCTGTCGCAGAACCGATAACCGCTGGGGTAGACGTGTTCTAGAGTGGAGACCGCGTATTGGCAAGCGTAGCGTAGGACGCCCTGAGACTCGATGGAGTGACGATATACGTAGGACAGCTGGCGGTGGATGGAAGCGAAAAGCCGAAGATCGGGCTGAGTGGCGTGTCTTGGGAGAGGCCTATGTCCAGCAGTGGACTAGTATAGGCTGATGATGATGATGATGATGACTTTTATTTTGACACAAGAAAAATGTACATTACATTAGTATCCGAACAAGAAAAACTAAATCTCGGGATCTAACAATACATAAATTATACACAATGTCTAACATTACAAACTCATTAGTAGGTATTTTTTTTTTAACAGATTTGTATCTAGATTAATATACCTATTTAGATAGGTATAGGAATAATATTATAATGTAATATTATAATGTATTGTATAGACACTAAGCTGTATATAAGCTAACTAATGAGCTTGATCAATATCAATATCATAAAACAAGTAGTATCAGTTTGGATTTTCGTTGGCAGCTGTGCTAGGTAACCCTGTGTTACAGCTGCCACAAAGATGATAGCTCAGTGGTTAGCGCGGTAGGTTCGTATGCCGAAGGGCGTGGGTTCAAACCCCAACAATGAGCTTGAGCTGCCGGTGAAGGAAAACATCGTGAGGAAACCATAGCATGGTGGTAGGGTGCTTTCTAGTACTCGGCTGGCTAGCTACCACACTCAAGTTAAAATCTGCCGCCAAGCATCTAACGGTGTGTTCCGGCAGCCTTACTTGAGAGCCAGTTCCATTCCAGGCTAGGTGTGCTTTACCATCTTCGACCACACCGTCACTTAACATCAGGTGAGCTGAGGTCAAAACAAATAGCCTGTCATCCATAAAAAAAAAGACTGATGAGTATTTTCAATGGGCCTATCTTCAAGTGGCAGTCGCGCAACGCCCCGCAGTGCGAAAATACGAGTTAAAGTTAACACGCCGGTCTTGAGCACAAATCCCGACGAAACTTTAGATGTGACTATATCTATAGTTTTATATCTATATCTATCTATTTTGTGTTAGCATGACTTTGAACATACATAATATTATATCTTCTTTTTTTTGTTAGTTGTTTGTTTCCTATTTGTATTAATTGTAATCGGTGTTTCTGGTGTATAATAAAGTTATATTCTATTCTAATATTATCATAGGTTTTTTTCACAACATACAATTCGGTATGTAAAGTTTTTTTTTGTATTTATTTTATATTTTTTACTGATAGTAAACTTTACTTCATGACACTAATTTGAATATTTTGGCTTTCTATGCAGTAGTCCAATTTTAATACGTTTTCAAGCTTTTTATAGTTGTGACGTCATGAGGTCGGCTGAACATGTAGAATATGCCTTTGCCATATCAAACAAAAAGTATACAAATGCATTTGACATATTTGATTAACTTTGACAACAGAACTGACAAGTTTTTTTTAATTTGCCCCATCGGGCAGGCTAAAGCTGTAAAGCCATTCTGTCACGTCTTCGGTTTTTACAATTCATGACATGAAGTAAACAAATCGTATGTCTTAAAAGCGATATCAGAGTCCAAATAACGTTTAAAATAAAATAATCCAGATACAATTTGTATTAATAAAGCGAAAAACAACTCGACGTATGTGTATTGAAGAGATTATTATGACCGCCGTTGACTTGACATTGACAGATTTTGTTTTGGTTTGCCATTGCTTTTTTAGTCTAAAAAGTAGCCCGACCAGATGACGTCATGAGACATCAATTGAAAGTCAAGTTTATTTTATGTATTTTATTAAAATAAACCCCACCTCATAGTTTACAGAGTTTTAAACGTAAAAATGTTGTACAGAAATGTACTATTTCGAAATGGTTTTGGAATCAGTAAAGTTTTTTTTTTCTTTACATACCGAATTGTGCGGTTTCATATTGTGGCATACCTTCTTAGTGGTGATGGAAAGGTGTGAGTTTGGTGGCGGCGGCGGCGCAGCGCGCTCATTGTCCATAGATACAGAGTTCTTACGCGACTCCATTCCCTCATCCTCTTGGACTAGCGCACTATCTGGTACGTACATCATACTATTCGTAAGATCATCTGGAAATTAAATCAAATGTTGATGATTTGATATGCAAAGTTTTTAGCCCCTAAAACGTGTGTTTGTCTGTGACAGCTCGCAAACGGCTAAATCGATTTAGATTTAGTTTCTTTATTATTTGTAAGGTGATTTGATGGAGATGTTATTATTATATTTAACTATGGACACCTCATTTTATTGATCTTACCATTAGGGTCCGCTTGTGAAGATACAGTCAACCTCCACATATGTACAGTGGATCCTCCGTCGGTTCTTTCTAAAACGACGATATAAAATGGCTCATTGAACACAGCCGCTTTACGTAGATCTACAATGGCTTCTAGACCGGCTTCGATGATGGTGTTGACGTCAAACGCATCAACACCGGAATCTATGCTTTCAGAGTCTGGAGGCGTTCTTTCACCTGAAAAATACAGGTTAGTATTAAATTTATCTAAAACTGTTTTTTTTTGGGATCGTCCTTTTTTCATTTGCACAGTATTAAGTATTCTGATATTTTCAAGTATTTCATGAGAGCGTATAAATGATTGTTTTTTAGTGGTGTTTTCACAAAAATAGCAGCTAGCTAGCTGGTAGTTTTTCTAATAGCTTTGATAAAATATTGTAAGCAATACGAAATTACAGGTTTCAAAAAACACATTCAAGTACGTAATTATTGCGCTTTATGAATATAAAAACACCACTATGATTAATTATACTTAAATATTACAAAAAACACAAGTTTTGGAAAATAATACAATGCGGCGACATGTGAGTGAGATGACGGTCAAACGTAAGCCAATTTCTAAAAACAAAAAGAAAAACATATTTCTGCGATCCCAATATTTTTAATATGTATAACTCCACGTTTGACCACCAACTCGCCTGATGGTAAGCGATGATGTCGTCGAAGATAAAGCACGCAGACATAGGAGATACCTATTTACTCTGACTTTCAAAAGATCCAGATTATATTTATGACATATGTGTAATTTTTTGTGTTTGTTCGTCAATAAAGGTATTCTTGTAAAGCGTAATGTTTAATGAATAATTTAAAATGTGCTTAAATCTTTTTCGGAATAATATTATATTACTTGTATGACTTATGTTTTTTATTAAGAAATATCCGTAAAACGTAATTTATTTATTTTGAATAGAAACTGCAAGCGGAGAACTACACTAATGATACATAATATGAAAACTACATAATTATTAATAAAACGAAATAGTTACATATCAATATACAAA
Organism: Biston betularia; assembly: GCA_905404145.2. Lineage (NCBI taxonomy): Eukaryota > Metazoa > Arthropoda > Insecta > Lepidoptera > Geometridae > Biston > Biston betularia. The sequence continues at coordinate 9,088,967 of FR989877.1, forward strand.
TTAAAATAATTTACAAGTCATGTTACCTATAATACGAATACTAATAATAATAAAACAAATAAATAAATTATCAAACTAAAACAACCCGCCCCTGACCGTTCCCGGCGCAAAGGTGCCCATCACACTCGCCGCATTTCCGCGCTGAATGGCAATGGCCAACTTCTGCACCAGGAACGAACCGGAGCGGTTTTCGGAATAGTAATTATATCAATAGGTATTTTAATCTTGATGTAAATCTGCTAAAAAAAATACCTACTTGTGAGTTTGTATTGTTAGACATTGTATATAATTATGTATTGTTAGATCCCGAGATTCAGTTTTTCTTGTTCGGATACTAACACATCCTTTATGTAATGTACATTTTTCTTGTGTCAAATAAAGTATTATTATATAATTCTTATTCGTCAGGGAAAAAGACACCGGCAGCTTGTTCCATTGTTATTTCAATATTAATTTATCTATGAAAACTGGACTAAACTGGATGGACTGATACTCCGATAGTCCGATAGCAAGTTGGCAATGAATATACCTGTGATGAGTTGTTCCTGGAACACATGTAACAGTTGTGTATTGTGCCAGTCGTGAGTTGCGTCTGCGATTGCGTGTAATTGTATTATTGCGCCGGGACGAGCTGTAGACTGTTGTGATACGATCTGTATACGCTCGTGTAACGGCACACCGCCGCTCTCCGACAGTGTCGACTCCGATGACATTGACAGCGTATCGTGCGCATGCTAAAATAAAAAAAAATGCAGATGGAATAGAGAACCTTCCTTCTTTTTGAAGTCGGTTAAAAAAGAATTGATTGATGTAAAAAGTAATTAGACTAATGAGACGCTCTCTTGATGGTAAGAGGTAACGTTTGTCCATGACCATTGCAGCGAAAGAACTTTGAGTAACAAAACAAATTCCAGGGCATCGCTGCTTTGGCGCTCATTACTTTAAGACTTTCGATGGTTAGTCTCAACAACCCAGTAATTTTGCCAGCTGCCCTTTAAACCGGAACACAATAATGTTTCCACACTAATGCTTAGCTTAATTAGAATAAAATTAGACGACCTCCTGCTAAGGAGATCTGCCACCAAGTAAACTAAACTTTAACCGTAACCTTATGAACTAGTTCCACAAGTTGCACACTTGTTGGATTAATGTTGTTTTGTATTCAGATTAGGTACTTATTCACCTTATAACAGAGTTTCGTTATACTAGGTAAGTCAATTAAATAACTTTTTTAAATAAACTAAATTTATTTGACTAATAGTATATTTTTTTTTTAATAAACTGTTAAAAAAAATATACTATTAGTCAAATAAAATTAAAATATCATAAAAGAATGATATTTAGCTAAGCATTGCCATCCAGCGTGGCAATGCTGCCAGCATTCTGGCCACATATCCCTCCTCTGACGGACTTTTAGATTAAGTTTTTTGTATAAATTTTGTAAATAGTTTTTAGTTTAATAAATGCATTGTCAATGAAAAAAAAAACATATTTGAGTCAATTAAATAATAAATATAGATTTACATTACGTCTGTCTGTCTATTCTGTTCTGTATATTTTATTCCTACTTACATCTTTATGCCTTCTCTCTGATGTAGCTATTTCCGCTAGCAAAGTCCTAGCATCGATAACTGCTTGGAATACGCGAAGGCTTTCACCGTCGCTGGCCACGAAGCACGCTGATGGGGAGTTCGATAGGTTGCCTAAGGTCGTGCTAGAAACAAACAATAGGTATATTGATGTTTTCATTGTATTATGCAACTTTAAAAATCATTTTTAACAAATGCATGTAACAAACGCAAAACGTCGAAAGCGACAAATATAGCTATTGATAAGTGACGAACGCATATTAATCTAAATTAATATACGTTCAGAAATTACTTAGTTAGTTAGTAAAATATTAGGATGTTTTTATGTAAAATTTTAATATGTAAGATTGTTTTAAGTAGTGAGACAAACGAGACGCTCTCCTGGATGGTAAGAGATAACGCCTGAGCATGACCATTCAGCGATGCACAGAACTTTGAGTAACAAAACAAAGTCCAGGATATGGGACATTAGATGGTTAGTCTCAACAGCCCCGTAGTTTCGCTAGCTGTAGCACTGTTCAAACCGGAACACAGTATTGTTTACACACTACTAGTTGGTGGCAGAATATCTGGTTATTCAAGGTATATATTTAGTTTATTTCCGCTTAATAGTCGTTTCAGTTACAACAGTGATGAGGACTTAAATTTAAGTAATTTGACAACAATTTATTAATTAAAAATTTAATCGTAATTTTACTTAATATCGAGAAATAATATTGACATAAACTTAAAAAATAAATAAACAAAAATCTAATTAAAATAATCACAAGTCTTAATATCTTCTTCTCGCTGCAGTGACCACTTGCCCACCTAGAATATCTGGTACTGCGGTGGTACCTACCTAGACGACCCCCGGCAAAGGAGATCTACCACCAAGTAAATGAGTGATATTAAATAAATAAATATCGTAAGACTATACACACAGCGCCATCTGGCCCCAAACTAAGCAGAGCTTGTGTGATGGAAGTCAGATAACTGATAGAATACATAAATACTTTATTTTTTGTAAATGCATACTTATAATACATATAGAACACCCAGACACAGAACAAACATTTGTTTATTCACAAAATGTTTGCCCTGAGTGGGAATCGAACCCACGCCCTACAGCTCTCAAGGCAGATATACTAACAATAAGCCTACGAGGCTGTCATTAATAAAACGGCAGTAGTAATAGCCACGTACCTTGGTAGTAATGTAGGCAGCCACGCGACGTTACTAAATGCTGACAAGTGGGGTGAATTGACTCGCGCTAGTTCCGACACTCCGCCCGACTTGCCAAGCGGCCCCACGCACTCCACTCTCCACATTATCAATTCGGAACAGAGTCCGCCGGCTGCTGTGTCGTCGTCGAACTTGTGATGATCTCTTTCGCTATCTGTTACGGAATTTTTTCTTTATTTTTTGCATTACACTTTGTGCATTTAGCTAGTTGAGTATATCAGTTGCGAATTTGCAAAAGTAGCGTAGAACACCCTGAGACGAGATGGAGTGTGGAGTGACGATATAAGTAGACAGCTGTCGAAGTATGGAAGGATGGACGGAAGGGAAAAGCTGAAGATCCTATGTCTAACAGTGGACTTCGGTAGGCTGTCGATGATGAAGTATATCATATTTACACATGCCTCTTATGACAAAATCAAGTTAACAAAGTCTAAAGTCAATGGTCAAAGACACACAAAGAAAGTCACGATCAATTCCAATCCATGCCCTTGTAAAGAAATTGTTACTACCAGAAAAGTTATGTAATTTCTTAATTTTGTAAAGTTACGTTAATTTATTTATTTATATATTGTTTTCGTAAAATTTAAATGCATAGTGAATTTTTTCTAACCATGTTTTCATATACGTGACAGTAATGACTTCGATGATAGTAAAGTTCTTTAAACGAAGTTTTGGAAACACAACGAAAACACATGTCTGACCACTTGAAAACATTTTTGCGTATAATTCTGCATTTAATTATTAAAACACAACTTGAATAAACAAGTTATTAATCTCAAACTTATTGTTTTTTTTTTCTCTTTTATAGTTCGTTTAATGTACATACCTGAAATGTTATGGTGACTCGTCGTCAGCAGGAGAGGTAATACTGGATGGCATGTGATGTCGTTCACTCTAAACCTATGACCAGATGCTCTCGACGCATGCCCTATTGATAACACCTGAAATAATAAAAACAGAAAGTAACAACAAAACACAAAAGGAAGAAAATAAAATTATAAAACAATAGCAACTCGCCCCGGCTTCGCACGGGAAAACAAAACTCGATTAACAATATAAATATAGCCTATGTCACTCAGTGATAATGTAGCATTCTAATAATGAAAGAATTATTAAGATTGGTCCAGTAGTTTAGGAACCTATCCAATACAAACAAAAAATCAAATCTTTCCTCTTTATTTAGTGTAGATGACAGATGTAGATGACAACTGTAATAGTTAGACATATGACATTGCGGGCTTATTTGTAGCTGTCAATTTGCTCTGTAAAACGTCACTTTATTCTATTGTCACTAGTTTTCGCAGAGCATGCTAAGTAAAGATTTTTCGGTAAAATTTTCACAGCTTCGCTTACATTATTGAAGTTTTCATACGGATCCCTTGTTGCACGTTGTTTTTTTAATAAAATATAGCCTATGTCCATCACGGATAATGTAGCATTCTAATAATGAAAGAATTATTAAGATCGGTCCAGTAGTTTCGGAGCCTATTCAATACAAACAAACAAACAATCAAATCTTTTCTCTCTATAATGAGTATAGATGAACTATACATGAAACGTATTTCAAACTAAAAGATTACTAAATTACTTACTAGTATTTTTATATCTAAACTTTACTTTTGAACGACAAAAGCTTTCTGTACGCATTATTACTAGTCTGTGTTTTAAAATAGATCAATTTTATTTTAGTACCTGTGTAAACTTAGACTTGTCATCGAACGTGAGTTGCCAAAGGTTGAGCGTTCCATTAGTGTGGTTGGTGACCATAGATATAACAGGCGCCGAGTCTAGCACGTCACCCTCTTGATTTTCAAGGTCTTCTGTTGCTATACTTAGTTTGCGCTGCATTTCGTTGTTGTTCTCTTCTCTAGCGCCTATAAAAATACAAGTTAAAACTTATCTATAGATGGTACCTATACCCTCTCACGTCATATGTATGGAATAGACTCTATACCAAGGTATAGACTGCCCTATTAGCTCATTTGGTAGTAGTTCCTTTTCAATAGCTCAAGGGCGTATGTTCGATTTCTACTCAAACAAGAAAATACAATTCTTAACGCTCAGTAAATCAGTCCTTACCGTTTTCTTGGGGCTGAGTTTGTTCCTCATTTTGAGGCCATTCTGTCTCTTCTTTTTCTTCTTGTACGCTTGCTAACGGAGTGGTAACCGTTTCGGGCTGTTGCGGTTGGTTTCCTTAAAAAACACATTTTATAAAGTAAATAGCATAGTTTTCCTTTTTCAGTATAACAAAAAAACTTTATTGCCTTTATACTGAGATGGACAAAGTGAGAGATATAGCAATGTTCGTGAATTTGTGTTACTAATTTAGTTATCAAGAACATTTGGGTTTAAATACCAACAGTGAGAAAAACATCGTGGAAACAATATCGTGGCACTTTCTAGTACTCGGCAGGATAGTTACAACTCTCAAGTTGAAAATCTACTACCAAGCATCTATTGTATTCGGACTTGGTCTGCCTTGACCACATCTAACATCAGATTAGCTGTAGTTAAACACCTAGCCTGTTAACCATAAAGAAACTAACGTTTATAATTTTAATTTACTTATTTAAAAATACATATTATTGACACAACTTAAATAACAAAGTACGATAGAATGGAACAGCATCTCTTGCGGGCAAACGTAGAGCACTGTATTTTTTTTGTTATGTTTTAGTTTTAAAATTGCAAAAATAATTATTTCGCAAATGTCCATGTTAAACGAGTTCGTACAAGTATGGCAAACCACATACCAGGTATGACAGGTTTCGTCCTATGTCGTACATATAGCGGTTGTGCGGCTGCGTGGTACAATGCCGCTGGAGTGCACATCGTAGTTGCATCTCCCAACGGGAACGCCGAAGGGATCCGGGCAGAAAATGACACTTGCGCCTGTCTTATCGCACCCGCTTGCAGCTCGTCTAGCCATTCGCACACCCTGGCGAATAAAGTTACTATTAGTTGTATACTAGTTTTGTAAATCATCCGAGAAAATAATAAAGAAAAAATTCATAAACGATAGAAAAAAATATTATTACAAGCTTAACCATTAACGCCCGATATAGAGGCACAATTTTTACACATTTTTCTATCGTATATCACATTGAGACCGATGCTAGGAGATAACACCTTTCCATGATTATTGCACCGGTACTCAGAACCTTATTTGTTACTATGAGAGATTTGATGGTGAATCTAAATTATTATTATTATTTAGCCCACTTTGTCCCACTGCTGGGCAAAGGCCTCTCTCCCCACCTTCCACGCCTCTCTGTTTTGTGCTGTAGAGGTCCTCTCCTTATTGTGGGCATCGAGCTCATCTTTCCACCGTCTTTTAGACCGGCCTGGTGGCCGTTTAATCTCCGGGACCCAGTCGGTGGTGGTTTTCGCCCATAGCTCCGCTGGCATTCGGCAGACGTGTCTCTCTAATCTGAATAGCTTTGTAATATATATCTCCGCACCCTACGCCACGTTTGCCAATTTCTCAGCTTATATTCTAGTATTGTTAAACTATATAATTAGTAGGAATACAATGGCCGCAGCAACACAGCGAAAGCTACAGCTGCAGACAGGGTTGCTAAAATTATTATATCACTAGCACACACCCTTAAAACCGAAACACAGTAATATTATCATACTTCAGCTTATCGGCTAAAACATCTGACACGGTGGTGGTACCAACTTAGATGACCTCCTGTTAAGCCAAGTTATCACTTACCAAATAAGGAAGCTGCCATCTACAGGATGTATGGAGAACAGTAAGTCAGGACTCTGGTGCCAGTCCCGCAGTAACGCTTCGATCTTGGCGTCGAGTGAGTCTGGCAGATGGGTACACGTGACGTCTGTCGCTATGGAGTTTATTGACGTGGTGTTGGATAGGCTAGGGTGACTGTGGTTGCCGCTACCTGTAGGATATGATACTGTGAGTTATACTAGTTATGACTGTGAATAGTACGACGTAGCTATTTAAAATTCAGCCATTGGTCAAAATTGTAACCGAGTTTAAACCAAATTAACAACATGTTTGGATATGTCTATTGGCGATGTTTTGCTTACTATCAGACAAACCGTCTACTTTCTGACAATTTTTTTATCTACGCACACTGAACTATATTTTTTTAATATAAATGTAATGAGATGAACGAGACGCTCTTCTGACGGTAAGAGCTAACGCCTGTTTATGATCATTGCAACGATACACAGAACTTTGTGTAGCAAAACAAAGTCCAGGGCATCGCTGTTATGGCGCTCATTATTTTGAGACTGGATGGTTAGTCTCATCAGCTCTGTAATTTCGCTAGCTGCAGTATGTATCTTTATATACTTACTATATGTTTTATTTTTATTTATTTTTCTTATAAGTGTCACATCTCCCGTCTGTTTCTTAAGTCATCTATCGTGTGTTTTCTATTCTTAGTTGCCTGGAAGAGATCGCTCTTAGCAATAAGGCCGCCACTTGTGGCACTAGTTTATAAGGTTCTTTTACTCTTTGTACTTTTTCTGTTTATGGTGTGCACAATAAAGAGTTCTATCTATCTATCTACGTCTGATGGTAAACCACGACAATAGAACACAAATTTACCTGGTTGTTCGTCACTGTTGCTGTTGTCCTCAGATTGAATTTTAGTCAAGTGCTGACTTGGCCTCCTATTTGCATGTCCTAAGCCGCATGGAATTAGCGAGAAAGCGAAACAGCGTGAATACGAGTAACAAGCCTGTACCTGTACCTAATTTTTTTTTCTATAACTCAGCGCCATCTGACCCCCAACTAAGCAAAGCTTGCTATGGAAATCAGATAACTGATAGAATACTTAAATACTTTTTTTTTTTGTAAATACATACTTATAATAAATACATAACACCCAGACACATAACAAACATTCTGTTTATACCACAAAATGTTTATCCAGGGTGGCAATCGAACCCACGCCCTTCAGATCTTGGAGCAGACATACTACCAAAGAACCAACAGGGCTGTCTGAATAATGATTTATGCTGAAATAAATTCACGCAAGCTTTACGATAGTTAATCAACGCACATGAAACTAAACATAAGCCTTAACATAATTATTATGAATAAATACAACTCGAATACTTTGAAGCTTCAAAGATATATCAACAACATCGATTATTTATTAGATTGATTATGATATCTGCAATTTTTTGTAAGCAAAATCTATTCGATTTCCCAGCCTTACCGCTTCTATTAGAAAATCTAGTTTACTTACTTACACAAACTAATTTATTGAAGTTGTTTTAGATTATTACCTCTCACTGCTTTTGGTGCTGACAAAAATAAGTAACATATTATTAGGTTTCAGACTAGTAATCAACGAATTCTGTATATTTATGTGTACTTAGATACGAACAAATATGTATAAAAGGGCCGACCAGTATGCATGATTATTATGATGACGACTATAATCATTTTTGATGTTTTTTTATAATAGGTTATATATAATTATATATATACATATATTAGCGACCTGCCCCGGCTTCGCACGGGTGCAATGTAGATACTAATGTATAACGAAATTTCATGTACATTACTAACCCCTATTTTGAACCCTTAGGGGTGGAATTTTTAAATATCCTTTCGTAGTGCACACCTACGCCACCTAGGAAAATTTATGCAAAATTTCATGCTTCTAGACCGGTTTCAGTTCAGTTGTGGGTTGATCGATCAGTCAGTGAATCAGTCTGTCAGTTTCTTCTTTTAAAGATATAAATAATATTGAATACGCTATGTTACAATTTCTTTATATATTCAATAAATAAACATTTGTATGGAGAACAAGGTGTATACATTGCTCTACAGTTGGACTAAGGAAAGTGTTTTTTTTTAACACGGATAAGTCCGCGTTTGATCACCAACTCGCCTGATGGTAAACGATGTTATGGTCGAAGATTAAGCACGCAGACTTAGCAGATACCTATACCCTTTGACCTTGAAAATAAATAAATAATAAATAAAAATCGTAGGACTATACACACAGCGCCATCTGGCCCCAAACTAAGCAGAGCTTGTGTGATGGAAGTCAGATAACTGATAGAATACATAAATACTTTTTTTTTGTAAATACATACTTATAATACATACAGAACACCCAGACACAGAACAAACATTTGTTTATTCACAAAATGTTTGCCCTGAGTGGGAATCGAACCCACGCCCTACAGCTCTCAAGGCAGATATACTACCAATGAGCCAACGGGGCTGTCACCAATATCATAAATATGTAGGTTTTATCTCTCAGTAAACAAGGAACCCAGTTCCCGCTTGTTCCATTCCTTGGCTGTATTGATGAGAAACGCTCACGCTCGCACTTGAAAACGTGGTCACGCCATAAGTACCTACATAGTACATAATTATACACTGTTAGTAACTTACTTCCGTCATTTTCTCCATCAGGATGTGTGGTGTGTTCTGATCCTGATCCACCTTCATCAGTTTCTTCTTTGTCTAAAACCTGAAATAAATAATAATCGAAATTACAGTGATGTGATTATTTACGTTGAGGAACGAACTCTTTTTTCTTTTTTTTGTTCAAAATAAGTTCGCCTTTGACCACACTCTGCCTGATGTTAAGCAGTAGTATGGTCTAAGATGGAGCACGCTTACCTAGAAGAAACCTATTCACTCTAGATTGTACCTAACAGGGAACACAGACTCCGGCAGAGTTCCACAACCTCGCTGTGCGAATGGAAAACGTGGAATCAAAACGCTTTGTGCGTACATGGGGAACATCCACCATGTACGGATGACGTTTTGGTCGCGTTTGTCTGGCCGTCCGGTGAAAGAAAGGTGCAGGCTTTCATTACATTAAACTTTTTATCCCTGTATTCCCACGGGAACGGGAACTACGCGGGTGAAAACGCAAGGCGATTAAATAAAAACGAATAACCGCACTCCAACTCATTTCATTTTTAAATAGATTTTTGTTAAATTATATTTTTAAAGTTTATGTCAAATTAGTTCTAGATAAGTTAGATTAAGTTTGTAATTCATAAATTATTGTAAAATTAGTTAAATTTAAGTCCTCATCACTGTTGTAACTGAAACGACTGTTAAGCGGAAATAAACTAAATATATGTCTCTTTTTTTTTAATGTTTGACAGGCTAATTGTTTGACCACAGCTCACCTGATGTTAAGTGAAGGTGTGGTCGAAGATGGTAAAGCACACCTAGCCTGGAATGGAACTAAAAAAAATACCTTGAATATTCAAAATTAAATCCGCAAAGTAACGCCTGAATCAATCAATTAACCGCACTCATTGACATTGGTTAGTGTTCTGTTTTACAAACCTTTTTAGTAAGGTCGTGAAGTATAGCTTCAGCTTGGCTGGTGAAGTACATTTCTTTGTTGTGTAGCCAGTGTAAAATGAACCGTCCACCGCCGGCCAGCGATGGAACCAGCGGAATGTCGGTCTCGGCGTTTATCGACGCAGCTAGATGAAAGTGCAGACCTGAAAGTTACAATTAAACCTTCAGTGATCAACTTCTCATCACCCTTGTTTTTATAGAATGCTTCTTCTTATTGTAAGAACACATCGTTGCTTAATATCAGGCAGGATGTGGTCAAACAGTCTGTGGTTAGCGCGGTAGGTTCGCATGCCGAAAGGCGTGGATTCAAACCCCACAATGAGCTTGAGCTGCCGGTGAAGGAAAACATCGTGAGGAAACCATAGCATGATGGTAAGGTACTTTAGTACTCGGCTGGCTAACTACCACTCTCAAATTGAAATTCAGCCGCCAAGCAGCCGGCTGCCTCGCTTGAGAGCCAGTTTCATTCCAGGCAAGGCGTGCTTTACCATCTTCGACCTCACTTTCACTTAACATCAAGAGAGCTCTGGTCAAAAAAACAAACATAAAAAAAAACGCGAACATATTCCATTAAAAAATAAAGTCCTCATTCTCCTTATGATCAGTAGATTTTACCACAACAAACAAACGAATATACAAATAACAAAATAATTAATATATGAAATTACAGAGCTGTTGAGACTTGCTATCGAAAGTCTAAAAGTAATGACTGCCGAAGCAGCGCTATCCTGGTTTCTGTTTTGCTACTCAAAGTTCTGTGTGCAATAGTAATGGGCAGGCGTTATCTCTTACCATCAGAGGAGTCTCGTTAGTCTTATTACTTTTACATTTAAAAAAAATGGTAACTTACCACCAGTGTAAGAAGTGGCGTGATACGGATTGTGGAAATCGTGAGCGCTGTATGTTGAGGGTAGAGTCGGTATCGGAGCGCCGGGCTGCTTTGATGACTGGGCATTCCTTCTTATATGGAAACATGTCCTGGAAATGCATAGTTGTATTAGTATTTTACTTAATCGCGAGTCGAATCTGGACAAAATTGGCACAGGATCAGGATAAGTGGCATACGAGAAAAGAGACCTTTGAAAGCCTAGAGAGAAGGTGGCCTATTGAGTTGCTGTGGACGATTACGGACTGAAGATAATTACGATTTGTATGGAAGTTGACATAAGTGCAGCCCCATCGGCCATCAGTTCTGCGTGCTATGTGCCCTGCCCACTGCCACTTCAACTTGCTAATCCGTTGGGCTATGTCGGTAACTTTGGTTCGTCTACGGATCTCCTCATTCCTGATTCGATCTCGTAGGGAAACTCCGAGCATAGCCCTCTCCATAGCGCGTTGTGCTAGTTCTGGAGTGGAGACCACGGACCGGCAAGCGCAGCGTAGGACGTCCACCCACAAGGTGGACAGACGACCTAGTAAAGACCGCAGGAACGCGCTGGATGCGAGCCGCTTCCAACCGGTCTTTATGGAAGTCAATGGGGGAGGCCTATGTCCAGCAGTGGACGTCCTACGGCTGAAATGATGATGATGATGATGATGATGACATAAGTGGACATTTGATGAATCATTTATAGTAACAACGATCGTCTCGGTCTTTTTTCCTATCAAAAACTACGGCGTCGCATAATGTACAAATTACCTCACATAAATTCAAGTAATGGGACAAAATGTAAACCAACGCTCAAGAATATTATCTATCCTATTATAAAGAGGAAAGATTTGATTGTTTATATTCAATAGCCTCAGAAACTACTGGACCGATTTCAAAAATTCTTTCACCTTTGGGAACCTACACTATACTCGGGTGATATAGGCTACTTTTTATCCCTGTATTCCCACAGGAACAGGAACTACGCGGGTGAAACCGCGATGCATCCGCTAGTACGTTAATAAAGCGAAGAATATTGTGTAGTAAGAATATTATTCTTATAGCACAAAGTCGAATTTCGCTCCTATTGACGAAATATTTCAAATGCATAATGCTTCATTTTCATAAGATACAAAAAAAACAGTTACAATATATTACCCATAACGGTAGCTTAATGTTATTTTCAACAGCAACAGATTGTCAACAAGCGGCAAAGAGTAAAAAATAAGTATTAATTAAATTTACTTGGTGGTAGATCTCCTTAGCAGGAGGTCGTCTAGGTACGTACCACCGCAGTGCCAGTCATTCTGCCGCTAAGCAGTAGTGTGTAAACATTACTCTGTTCCGGTTTGAAGGGTACTGCAGCTAGCGAAATTACTGGGCTGTTGAGACTAACCATTTAAAGTCTCAAAGTAATGAACGCCAAAGCAGTGATGCCCTGGACTTTGTTTTGTTACTCAAAGATCTATCACTGCAATGGTCATAGATAGGCGTTATCGCCTTACCATCAGGTGACCGTCTCGTTCGTCTCATTAATTTTTACATTAAAAAAAAAGTCTATTTTTGTCAGTGTTTTATTTGTACTGCGCATTTGCCAGTGTCAAATATTTAAAGTGGCGCAAACTTTACATGCAGCATCCTTGGAGTATTGGAACAATTTCACCACTTTATAGAACTTTTATATAAATGTTACATAATATACGAATTGCATGCACACAACACCTTGATACATTTTACTATAGAAACTGAAGTGGTTTGGACACATTTTCATTACTTTTACGAGTAAAACATATGTGATTAATCCCGTATAACTAAAACCCCTTGATGACCGTGACATGTGTTTTTTTATCGATGACAGGCTAGGTCTTTGACCACAGCTCACCTAATGTTAAGTGACGGCATGGTCGAAGATGGTAAAACACACCTAGCCTGGAATGGAACTGGCTCTCGAGTGAGGCTTCCGGAACACACCGTTAGATGCTTGGCGGCAGATTTTCAACTTGAGGGTGGTAGCTAGCCAGTCGAGTACTAGAAAGTACCCTACCACTATACTATGGTTTCCTCACGGTGTTTTCCGTCACCGGCAGCTCAAGCTCATTGTTGGGGTTTGAACCCACGTTCTTTGGCATGCGAACCGACCGCGCTAACCACTGAGATATCATCGCTACAAAACGCTGTGTATAGTCCGTGCAAGCAAAAACTGTTGGGTCAAGGAATCTTCACTTATTTTATGTTATTTTTTTTTTAATCTTTGGCTAGGCTACATACTCACTTCATATGCTTGAGACGCTGCATGAACCGATGCTTGTGCCGGTGTGTGGCGCGCTGACGTCGCGGTGGCGAGCGCGAGTGTGACGTCACACACCCCCCACCCCACTCGTCCTCGGGAAGCAGCGTTTCTGCCCACACGCGGCAGATGTTGTCTACCGATGACGTCACCAGCACGTTGCCAACGCTGCCCCTGCGACGTTACCACGTCAGTTCGACACGGACTAACACACGTAAACATAGAAATGCTAAACTCATGCCTATTGAGACTCATAGTAATGAGCGCCTAAGCTCTGACGCCCTGGACTTTCTGCTATTCAAATTTGAGGAGACCGCTGCGATTGTCATGGGCGTTATTTTTTACCATCAAGAGAGCATCTTCTTGCCATAAAAAAAACAAACGCGTGGTTATTAAAACCTATTGACCGCCACAGTCGCCTAAGGTTGCTAAGCGATAGCAAATCAATACATCAATTAATCAGAAAAATAGACAATAGACAACACTTTATTTGGGACATAAAACACATTTCAACATAATTTACAATACATACATACAAAAAAATAAACATAAAACATAGAAAAAAACTTATAGGTATATAGTATAGGTAAATAATGGGTGGGTTACTGTACTGTACTGTACTGGTACTGGGTTAGGGTTAATGTCCACGAGTTTTTTTTAATGAAGTTAATTATTGTACTGATCTACTTTATTTATTAACATATCTTGACTTGGGGTACAGGGCATGGCGTTGTATCACACTAGTTGTATTACAAAAGCGTAAGATTGTCTGAATATTTGTTAATTCTTCACGCTGCAACGGCTAGACTGATTTGTATGAAATTTGGAACGGAGGTCTTAAACCCTAGATTAACACAGACCACTTTTTATCGTGGAAAACGCAGGTGTTACAAAATTAAGACCACTTCTAATCACATCCTAAGTGAGAACCTGACATACACGCAAATGTCAGATGTAAACGCAGTGTAAAACACTTCTTGTAGTATATTGTGCTTCAGATTGTGTTTTAAATGTTTGTCGTCTAGATGACAATAGTAAATAGTGTAATACAATATTTGCTACCCAATACGGATATCTAGTAAGAATCGATCTTTATCACATACCAAACCTTCATGCCAAATAAGGCTACATTTAAAGACTGACACTGACGATATCATTCATTGAAGTATTAAAAGCACTTACGATAATGGGTGCGTTACGTATCCTAAATATAGAAGAGCGTATGTTTATAATTATAGACTAAATAGAGCGTTCGCAGTAAAATTAAAAATAAAATGCTCATCCGGCATTTGCTATTTGACGTGTTTATTAGACAAGCGCAGACGTTTATTGGCCGATAGGAAGACGGTTAATTTCAACAGATGGGCAGTAATGTAATACGGAAGGAGGTAAGTATGAAATATAGTAAAAAAACGCAACTAGACACATAACTTAATCGTTTTTTTTCTTTGGTTTTGGCGTCGCTTTTTGAGTATTTGCCAGTGTCACGTGTTGTGTATTTTCAAGTTTCAAAAGTCCTCGCAGCTATAGTTATATTCAAAGTCCAGTCTTGGTCAAGTACAGTCCGTGTCAGTCAAGTCCAGTCATGCTTTAGTAACGTTGTGGTGACTATACTATAAAGCTTCGATGGAGTTTTAGAAGCAACACAAAAAGTCATGTTTCATCGCATTATATCATTTTCCCACACTCGCGCTTGTGATTCGACACTTTATGAATAAAACACCACTATTTTTATGCATAAACACGCGACAAAACACTAGTTTTGTAAAAAAATACAACGGGCGACCTCTTTCCGCGCTCCCGCCAACTTAACCATTTGGGTACAAAGTACGAAGGCGGCTGTCATTACCGACGTTTTAATGACACAATATGACAGAAAGGTTACACACATAGACAAAATACTGAGAAATACTATACTAGATCTTTTAAAATGCGCAACGGATTTTAATGCGATTTCCATCAATATTCCGATTGATGGAAACCGCTGATGATTCAAGAGGAAGGTTTATATTTAGGTATAATACAAACAGCCTATATATACAAACATTTGACAGCCCTGTTGGCTTATTGGTAGCATATCTGCTTTAAGTGCTGAAGGGTGCGGGTTCGATTCCCGCTCATTTTATGTATCAACAAATGTTTGTCCTGTGTCTGGATGTTCTGTATGTATTATAAGTATGCATTTACAAAAAAAAAAGGATATATGTATTCTATCAGTTATCTAACTTCCATCACACAAGCTCTGCTTAGTTAGGGGTCAGACGGCGCTGTGTGTAATGTCCTACGATACGATACAATACAATACGATACATATAAAGCACATTAGTATCTATCTGCGAGAAGCCGGGGCGGGTCGCTAGTATACTACAAACATATATTTTTGGAAACGTGTACAATTTTCGTTGTAACGAGTATACAAAAGCGAATTGGCTATATGATTGGATTTTAAATCCACTGTATTATTGACTCACTTGGGCATGTATTTGCTGGTCTTCCGCCATGACAGGTGTGTGACAGCGCGCGGGTGAGCTACGTAGATAAACGTGTAGTTCAACTGAGGAGCGCAGTGGTCGCCTTGAGTTTGGGAGAGCACTGGAAACGTAAACATAAAACATGGTAACAAAGATCTGCCGGGGTTAAGTTAAGCGCTTACAAAAAAAGTTACGCGACAGTTTATCGTATGCCTGTGCAACAAGATTCGCAGTCGCGTAACTTGAATGGCATTAACAGCTCTGCAAGCTAAGTGACCGCATGACGTGAGATCAAAGTAGACGTCATACTAATTGTACTAATATTTTTCTTCTTTATTACCGTGGAGCAAGGTTTCCAAGGTTTCTTTCTTGTGTTGATCGTGCCCGGAGTATAAATTAATAACGAATTATTTATTATTAACTCAGCTATATGGTTATGGCAAGCTATTTACTTGGTGGTAGATCTCCTTAGCAGGAGGTCGTCTAGGTAGGTACCACCGCAGTACCTGTTATTCTGCCGCTAAGCAGTAGTGTGTAAACATGACTGTATTCCGGTTCGAAAGGTACTAAAGGCAGCTAGCGAAATTACTGGGCTGTTGAGACTAACCATCGAAAGTCTCAAAGTAATGCGCGCCATAGCAGTGATGCCCTGGACTTTGTTTTGTTACTCAAAGTTCTGTGTATCGCTGCAATGGTCATGGACAGGCGTTATCTCTTGCCATCAGGAGAGCGTCTCGTTCGTCTCATTACTTTTTTACATTAAAAATGTATTTGAAGCTATCAAATCCACAACCACTCCATCTGTTGCTTGCCAGTTCCAAATCGCTTGCTTACTTCACTATCATTAAAACTAACTCTTAAGTGCACAGATCGTTTCTAGTAAATCACTGCGGTTCTGTACTAGCGATGTTTATCCTCAAAGCCTTTCACGTTATTATGTCTGTAGACGTTGTCGACTCAATATTATTGGTTTTTTTAGTCAAGCTTTGTCGGTTTCTTGCGGTTTATGCTCCATCATAAACCGCATTTTGCTTAAAAGTACGCGGAATAGAGGACAAACGCAAGCCTATCACAATCCCACTAATATTATAAATGTGAAAGTTTGTATGGATGGATGTTTGTTACTCTTTTACGCAAAAACTACTCAACGGATTTGGATGACATTTGGTATGGAGGTAGCTGAGACCCTAGATTAAGCTACTACTATAAGCTACTATAAGCTACTTTTTATCCCGATAAAATGTAGCGGGTAGCACCGCGGGGCGCAGCTACTTAATTCATTAACATTTAGCAACTTCAAATAACGCATACCTTTGTTCTGATACCAGATCTTGACGAGTCTATCATTAACCCCAGATGTTGCGAACAGTACGCCGTCGGGAGAGAATGCTAGGTGGTGCGCAGGAGTTGCGGTTTGACACTGCCATACGCATATCCAACCCTGGAACCAAATGCACCTATTTTAAATCTTTAGATCATGACGATTATTTTGTCGACGCTAAAAAAAGGTCGAGATTTTTTTATAAGTTTGACAAATGTCGGTGTCTATATGACTGTCTGCTGCACTACAGCTATACGTTAAGGCAGCAGACAGGGTTACATATTATTAATAAGTCATCAGTTATGGTTACAATAAAAATATTTGGTATTTGTATTTGTATATACAGATATCTAAAGCACCTAACGATGTGTTCCGGCAGCTTCTCTCGTAAGCAAGTTATATTCCAGGCTAGGTGTGCTATACCATCTTCGACCAAACCGGCACTCAACATGAGGTAAAAAAAAAATATCTATATCTTACCTATACTTGTGAGATTTGAGACAAGTTTATAGAATTTCAGAAATCTCTTATGGAGCTGTTCCGAAAATGTGCCTTATTACCAATTGTGAAAGTAGTCTTAACATAAGTCGATATTTTGTTCTGGGGCTTTTTCATTCACAACAAACTTCCATTAAAAAAATTAAAAACATGCTAATCAAAACATAACACTGTGAGAAGTATCCACCAGGGTATATTTTTATGACTAAGTGACATTTAAAAAAACTTACAATCTTTCCTATTTCAGTGCAATCTTTTAAAATATACTATTACCGGCCAAAACTATGATTGAATGACTTCGTAGATTCCTACTCTACTATAATAACATGCCTTTGCTTTTATTTACAAACATTTTGTTGTTAATATAAAAACGCGATGTGACCTTTAAAAACAGGAATGTCAAGGCGGGCCTTGTTATGATGTACAATAAAATTTGCGTATCTATTAATAATAATTCTACCTCGATTTATTTATAGACCCATTACATATTTTTTAATGAAATTAATGAGTAAAATATCTTATATCTCAGACTCATTAATGCATTAAGCAATCTCTGAGCGGCACTGAACTGTTATTAGCATCAATCGGGATATTCAATTACATTATCTGATTTCATTTATTCTAATATTAGATTAAGAACAACATTTATTACATAAATGAATGCATAAATGAATATTATTGTTTATCATTAGCAGAAAGCCTTGCTCTCAGTTGCATAAAAGAAAAAGAACATAAACATATTTTAGAATGGAAATTAATAATAAATCAGCACATGTAGCTTAGGTTGTGTCTAGACTCGATTGAGTGACGATATATATATTATGCACTAGAAAAGATAAAAAGTCTTCTTTTTTTTATGGTTGTCAAGCTAGGTGTTTGACCACATCTCACCTGATGTCAAGTGAAGGTGAGGTCGAAGATGGTAAAGCACACCTAGTCTGGAATGCAACTGGCACTCAAGTGAGGCTGCCGGAACACACCGTTACATGCTTGGCGGCAGATTTTCAACTTGAGGGTGGTAGCTAGCCAGCCGAGTACTAAAGTACCGTACCACTATGCTATGGTTTCCTTCACCGGCAGCTCAAGCTCATTGTTGGGGTTTGAACCCACGCCCTTCGGCATGCGAACCTACCGCGCTAACCACTGAGCCTATCATCGCTATCTTCTAAAAAGTTCTAGCTATAATTAACAGTTATTAAGTTGGGACTGATGATATAATGACTAAATTAGCTAGCTCAAATAAGTTTATTTTTGTCATATGCTCACAATACGAGTACTACATTTCAAGTAGGAAACATTCAGCCATCCACACAGCGAAGGCTACAGCTGCAGGCAGGGTTACTATACATACCTGTACTATATATTTTTATGAAACATTAAATTTATTTGTATTTGTATTTATTAACCATATTCCAAACATTTTATGTGATCATGCCAAAGACATCCTTCAATATATTCAAATTACGTATACATTTTACGCTTAATCGTGCGAAACTAATTGTTAACACGTTACGAAGGAGCGGCAGTTATCCAATTGAATGAATTACAGCTAATTATTATAGCTGAATATAATGAGATATCATCGAGGAAGCGTTTCGTTAGGGAAATTCCGAGCTGATGAACTTGCTATATTTAAACAAGAAATCTCTACAAAAATGTCTTTGATGATTTGCTTGTTTCCGTTTTTTTATAGCAAGCTAGGTTCTATCAGCCTTCCATATCAGCCGTATCAATGATACGGGGCCTCCGGGCTATAGAGGTGTGTAAGCAAAAATTAGTAAAATGTTATACACAATTAACACATCTGCCAAATGCTAGCGGAGCTATGGGCGAAAACTACCACCGACTGGGTCCCGGAGGTTAAACGGCCACCAGGCCGGCCTAAAAGACGGTGGAAAGATGAGCTCGATGCCCACAATAAGGAGTGGACCACAACAGCACAAAACAGAGAGGCGTGGAAGGGGGGGAGAGAGGCCTTTGCCCAGCAGTGGGACAAAGTGGGCTAAATAACAATGATAATAAAATAAATATTCACAATATCACTTAATCTCGTGCTTCTCGGGGAAAAAACATAAAAAAACTGTCATATGACCAACTGTATTTTAACTATAAAAATATTTCTTTTAATTTAATGCAAGCATTTTTGTTTCTTTTGTGAGAAATCTTTACCCTGGGCCCCCCAACTAATTTTGATCCAAGGCACGCTACGCCACTGGCCTCTGGCCTCTAGTTTTGTTTCTGGCCAGTTTCTTCAATGGTCGTGCTATAATTAGCTACACGGGTGAATATCATCTGTAAGATTAACACAACATTGCTATCAGTGGAACTATTGTGTGAGTTATCTTATCTCGTATCGCGCATATCGCCTTTCCCAAACTCCACGATTTGAATATCTTAGAGGGAAAAGCGGTTTCCGTTTTACGGTCCAGTAATCTCATTTATTATTGTTAGTCTCATTTCTTCTAAGACGATGGTCCAGCGTTATACGGGGTGATGACACATAATGGTAGTAATGAGCCGAAAGGAGCTCATTTTACTTGTCATAATGAACAAATTTTTTTACAGGCTGATTGATATCGGGAAAAAAAACAACTGTTAAAAAAATTACATTCACCTATAACAAAATGTAGGTATGACACAGTTAATTTGTTATCAGGTAATTCGCAGGATCGATTCGATTTCGACGCAATTTTCTATCCCCATCGTTGTAATGTCAATCTTGACTTAACATCAGGTGATATGGCGGTCAAAAGCATGCCTTTTTTTCTTTTAAAAAAAAGTGACGAAAATGAAATTTGAAAGAAATTATTCAGCTGCACGGTCTATTGTAATGTAAACAATATTGTAATAATTTCTGACTCACAGGCTCCTCTTCTTCAGGCTGTTTAGGTTTATCGTCTCGGTCGCCGCCGATTTGGAATGTGACACCGGAACTAGCTGTGAATAAACATTGTTAAATTAACTTTAACAATCTCTATGATTTTAACTGAAGAGAGTAAGTTTAAGTTCAAACAGTATTATATTTATGCGAGCCACTATTAGTTGCATTCATTATAAACTTATAGTAGGTAAATATCCTTAGTGATTAGCAAATTTAATTTGCAACTTGAGCGACTATAGATAAGCGATCTTCTCTACATAGTTTTAAACCTACGCAACGAATTTTAATGCGGTTTCCATCAATCGATTTTTATATATTTATTAGTATCTACATATTCTACATTTCACCCGTGTGAAGCTGGGGCGGGTCGCTAGTTTATAATAAAATTGGCGGATACATCTCTCCAATGAAAGACATAATCCGTGTAAGTGAGCTTGACCTGCCGGTGAAGGAAAACATCGTGAGGAAACCATAGTATGGTGGTAGGGTATTTTCTAGTACTCGGCTGGCTAGCTACCACCTTCAAGTTGAAAATCTGCCGCCAAGCACCTAACGGTGTGTTCCGGCTGCGGCAATTCTGCACTAGCCAGCAATGTGTATTGAACGAAAGGCTTGGGGAACATACGAACATAACCAAAAATGAATAAAAAATAAAAAAAAATGAAAAAAAATGAATTTTATTTTATTTATTTGAATGGCTTTATGACAATAAAGCTACAAGATTATGTGATTAAGCATGAGATTATACAATTTAGCGTGCTTTATCACAGTACGTTTGATAAATAAGTGATAATAGATAAGAATTCGAAAAATGTAAACAAGCCAGTCACAAGCAAGGTAACATTCAAACCTTCAGTTGTCTTTGAGATTTTATCTTAATAAGTACGCTTGTATACGATGAGCTACCATTTTTAGTTTTTTAGATCATATAAAGGTTTGTGCAAACTACAATGAGCGTGTAAATGTGTTTACGCACTACGGTAGCGCTGATGAGCACCCACTCTAAGTGCCGATATCGTCATTTATCGTAGTAATACTATTTCTTGGCAGACGATACGGTCTGGCGTCGCTACGGCTAGCCTTTCCAAGCTATCGTCTGAGAACCTAGCTTGTCGATAAGTGCGCGCGCATTCGAAATTTTTTATATATTCGTGGATATCTTCAAATTAAACCAGCATGATATTCGATTGACCAGCCACTTGACAGAATAATAGAACCCTAGAAGAACGACCCCAATTCCCATTTGACCAACCATTTCTATCCAGAGTTCTCACATAATATAGGATCCAAAAGATGACGCACATAAAAGAACCGAAAAAATGAGTACCAATTTTTTTTTAATTTAAAATAGATTTGCGTTTTACCACACCCTGTCTGATGTTAAGCAGGATGCGGTCTAAGATTGAATTAATACCAATTTAAATTATTTGGCAAATGTTTTGAAAAAAATGTGGGCTATGATTTATGACATTGCCCTAAAACTGATAACTAGCGTGATTTACTGATAAGACATCATGGGTTCGTCTAAAGATAACGCATTCCAAACTGGTTCCAATTTTACGTATCAACTCTGTACAAGTGCAACGAATGCCTGACCTAATCCCGTAATGAAACAACAGCGATACATTTTCTGATATTCTAAATTGAATTCTGTTTATAGGTTGTTAGCTTGGATTCATTTGAATTGCCTCGTTATATAAGACGTATGTATATCAGCTAGCTCAGTACTATAACTTTGAAAACATAGGTACAGCTTCCGCGGCTACATTATACAAACACAGTGTAGGTCAAATACATTTATTTTTCGCAGAGTCCAATATAAGGTCGAGTTTTAGAGCCTTTTTATTCTGTAAAGATAACTTGATTTCAACACAAATAGACTTTTTATAACCATGCATATTTTATAACTTTTGAGTTCCTGATATGTCGATGCAGACAAACCTTTTAATGTTGAAAAAGCATCGCAAGATCAAAATAAGAAATTCAATGGCGTATGCGAATCCCCAGTATGGGCTTGCGTGGTTTGAATATGTTATATGGCCCAATTTGCCTCTAGGTGTTCAAATCTGATTCTGTGCATACACTTACGTTGACTGTCATCCTGATACAAAGATGCCTGATGCCAAAGCTGCAGTATTTTCCCACCAGTAAGGAGTCTGGTGCCTTCTAGATTCCACGACAGCGCAGTGATAGGCCCATCAGCAATCAACTTCCCTGTCTGCACCCATCGGTACTCCAGACCCTGCAAACAAACCGTTTGAATTGGATAATGTACCGGATTGGCAGTTATAAACACCGGCATTGCAAAGCAAAGATTGGTCACAATTGAAATCACGTGCAGACATCGGTGAAGTAGGTTTAAATATCTATTACTTAACTATTTGTGCACTATAAAGGTAATTATGAACATTATGTTCGCTTTTAGTTATGGTTATTAATAATTAATATATTATAATACTTATGAAGATTTGTATGACTTCATTACAGTAAAATTAAAAACCCGTTGCTCTTGCGCCGCCAGCACAACTGCTACAGTATACAGTACGCTGTGTTTATAACGTAAAGGATCTGTGGCTCGAGGAAGCCTCGAGCATCGACGTAAGGTCGCCTGTCTATCGGCTTTCTACCGGATACATTTCGGAGATTGTGCCTTGGAGTTGCACGACTTGGTTCCCCCTGCCCCTTTTTACTACCGGACGGCCAGACAAACGCGACCGAGGCGACACCCGTACATGGTGGATGTTCCCCATGTGCGCACTAAACGCTTTGAGTCCACATTCTTTATTCGCACAGCGAGGATGTGGAACTCTTTGCCGGAGTCTGTGTTTCCCGAAAGGTACAATATGAGTGTCTTCAAATCAAGAGTAAACAGGTTCCTTCTAGGTAAGCGTGTTCCATCTTAGACCGCATCGATGCTTCACATCAGGCAGGATGTGGTCAAGCGCGAACCTATTCAAATTAAAAAAAAAAAAAAAAGAAATCCAAAAAATCCTGACTTTTTGTGTTATGCCACTACAGTGGACTTGTCTGTTATCTTTATAACTGTTCAAGATGAGGTAAAGACCTTGATTTTGACCTTCGATTAGCTAGTACTCCAATGATTCGCTTCATTTTGTCGATCAAGGCGATCGCTACACGTGTGTTAATCTATGGTTACGCCATAACTATTTCTTCGGACGATTAATTTAGCCGATTGCATAATTTCCTCAATAGCCGACGTTAGAATCGATATTGTTTGACATATGTGTCTATCGTATTTAATCTACGATAAAAATAAAAATATATAGATCAGGATCACTTTATGACAAAATCGTGAGTGTTGTTCATGGTATGAAACACACGATGCAGAAGGTAAGCATTACTCGTAATTACGAGTTACAGACGATAACTTAGCGATTAAACCCTTAACCGACTTAACTGGGCATAGATAAATAATAGATAGTTTCCAATCATTACAACGCCATAGTGTTCTTTCCGCGTCGATCTCTCATAACGCGATGTGAACTATCAAAATGTCGATATGAAAAATTGGTCTATAGAATCATGTTATAAAACCATTATTACGAAAACGAGTGATCTGGGGACTGACAATAAGTTTTTACCTATACTACAAGTAAAGTGACCAATCCAGATTTTATAATTTTAAATGCCATTCAAAGATTTAAAATATGGTTTACCTAAATAAGGAGTGTACCGGGTTAGCCATTTTTACAGACTGGATCACTATTCAATGTGGGTCTCTTTAACAAGGCTGTCCAAGTGAGGGTTAGCAAACTTCCAAGCATCTCTTAGAACATTAAGTACTCTCAAACATGCAGGATTCCTTATGTTTATAATGTAATATGCATATAATTTAGAAAAGACAAGTGGTACGTGCCGTGGGATATGAACCCAGGACTTCTAGATTGGCATTATTTATTTTATTTATTCTCGTAACTAGGCTTCCGTATCTTCACAAGGTTGCTTTAACTTCAATGTATAGAGAAGTGTATAGAGTATATTGTATAGTGTACAACCACAATGTGTACATACATGTATTGTATAGTCTACAGAGAAAAATATAATGCGTAAAATATATAACACAGTCTGAAAAGGACTTCATTATACTATTCATTACTGGCGATAAGTTAGCGTTTACTTTATACCATTGTCACGTAACTTCAGGCTGAGCCTCGGAAAAAAATTAGAGCCGAAAAAAACTTACGATCGATTTATTATGATGGCCTCATTAATTTAGCATTGTTGTAGTCATCAAAGCCGAGTTTGCGTGATTGTCGAAAAGTTGCTATCGAATTCTTGTTGCTCTACGAAAGAATTCTTTCAAGTTTTTTCAGAGAGAAATTGTAGTCGTAAATCTTCGCGCGCAATATGTGATTGTGCCACATTTCATATGCGAGTAATAACGTGAAGTTTGTATTTTGGTAAGCATTTCCGATCGTAACGTTCTCATTGCGCTATTAAACTAAACAAGAATACAGGCAGTCCTCGAGTTACGCCAAAAAATTTTATGACAGTATTCCTCTTGAGATTTTTTTTTAATAACAGATAGACTTGCGTTTGACCACCATCCCGCCTGATGTTAAGCGAAGATGCGGTTTACCATGAAACTCGTTTACCCAGAAGAAACCGATTCACTCGCGAATTGAAGGTACCCAGACTGTATTCATCGGGGAACACCCGCTCGGGCAGCAGATAACATACGTCAGTTGTGTCGAGTTACATCATAAGTGTATTCGCTTGTCGCGCGGTCAAAGTTCTTGGCGGGTAGCAGTAACCGAGAGATCAACCCCGCATGCTGTCACTATTGAAATCTCGTTATGAGTAGGTACTATTATTCTTTGGTCATATCTCTGTAGTACGTTATGGACAACGGATGATAGGTGTATATCATCCGTCAGTGCCAGCGTTCCATCAGTTCTAGAACGAACGAGCTGAAGACGGCAAGATACCTGGGAGGATGATTCTCATCACATGGAAGATGGGACGGCATCTGGTGTGGAACGTCACATGCGTCGACAACTTGGCGCAGTCTCATGTTATTGTGAATTCGGGACACGCTGGTGCTGCCACCTCTAAAGCCGCAAGCCTCAAACAGCACAAATATAGTTATGTAGATAGAATGTACTTGTTTGTGCCGATTGGGATTGAAACTTTAGGTCGGTAGGGGCCGGCGGCTCACGAACTACATACGTATATAGGCACCTGACCAAACTTTTAGAAGACGAAAAGCCAGAAATGTAATATCTACTTTGGCCAATCTTACATTGCCATCCAACGAGGCAATGCTGTCAAGCATTCTGGTCGCATTTCCCACCTCTTGTGGATTTTTTGATTAAGTTAATAGGTATATAGTAACTAGTATTATTTTTTTACCTGAAATATATTAGTCTTTACAATTATTTAAGGCGATAACAAGAAAAAAGAAGCGGAACGAGTATAATAGCTTCTTCACGCCGAAGATTTGCTAATCTGTATGTACATACATATATGTATATTGTATATGTATAATGTATATAAAAAAGAATTTGATATTATACCTAAGAATTTCTTTTCAATAATATATTTTTATGGAATAAATGCAGTTTTATCTATATTAAAATTTATTGTAGAACTTTACCCCCAGGTTTTACATGGAATGGAAAATGTCTCCGCTAACGTCATTGGTGTTTCGATTTGCGTCGCTTATTTCAATAACCAAATGTAAGTACGAGGACTGCCAGTGCAATAAAAAATAAAAATATTATGAATACTGTTTCCTTTTAAAACGTATATTTAGACAAGATAATTTCATAAATAACAGCGACTTGCCGCAATTAAAATTTTAGAAGATCATTTGAAAAGACCGTATTTTGTTATGATAACTTGATTTGCAATAATTCTTGTAATGTTACTAAATTTTTACGAGTTTAAGTTTACGATAAATAAATATTGTTCTGTCGTGGGTGATGGAGAAGGTTGCCCTTGTTTTGCAGAAAATATAAGGAATAGTATAAAATCTAGTCTCATACATTGATTGTACGTCTGTGCTGTTTAATTTGAAATAAGTAAACAAATCAGAACATAGAATACTTCGTAGTTTGTACAAAACCTGTCGTATAATAAATGCTAGGCACGTCGATTTACGACTGTTTGCAGATAAATAAGTGCAGTAATTTGGTCCAACAATACATAGTAAAAGAGTCATTAAACAAACACCCAACCATCTGTCCATTCTCGTGTCACGTGAATGTGTATCAGTCAGATTATGATAATGTACTTAGTCCTTAGTCCATTGTTGTAGAGAAAACAGTTTATACAGAGCGATTGATCTATCTATATGTATGTAACAAGCACGTATAATTCGTTTGGTTTATCTAATAATTTTATCGGTATCATCTATCGGAAATAACTATCCGACAAAATTAACCAATCATTGTAACTAATCATAAATTATGTTGAATGAAAAATGAACATAGAGACCAATCCATCAAATTCAGATAACAAACTTGAGATTATACAAAAAACAGGTTTGTGTTTATACATATTACTATTGACAGATAATAAAATTTAGTATATTAAACTTATCGTCAGTATGTGGGTGTGATACTCCTGTTCTATATCAGAATAAACTAATTCGCCCTGGCATAGATTCGAAATTAAAATAACAAAAGATCCTAATAAAACTTTTAAGTAAACACAGCTCAAATGGCGCTAGATATTGTAGATATGGCCTGCGTATATCCGTGGATAACGCCCGGTATGATTTGACCAAAATCAAAACTGAATGGTTTAGAACAAAGGGCGCCGCTATTTCGCTCGCGTATTTTTAACTGACTTCAGTTATTAATGACAAGAAATCACTGAATAGTTGATCCTACAACTCGCAATCGGTAAAATTGCTAAGAATAACATAAGGCTCTCCACATTTTATTTCTATGCAATTTTGGATTGGAAGCAATCGGTATTTTGTTTTGTCTCATTACACGTACGAAAACTTTTAATGCTATTCTTAGCAAGTTTACGAATTGGGATTTTTAATAATAATTTTCAGTGATTTTCTATTTACAAAAATGATTTAACACACGGACTTTATCGTATTCTTGACCACCCCTGTATTAAACTTTATAACCTGGCACGATCTTGCCAGCAGTCGTGATGCAGTCCGTCCCTGTTTATTTGTACCCGTGACACAATCCAGACGTAACTGTAGATGGCGGTGGGCATTATCTAGTTTGTCTATATTAAACTCTAAAATTACCATCACTCAATTACTCATATATGACTAGTGTCAGCAAATATTTCAGTATTATTTTTAATTATATATAATTACGTGATACTAATGAACTGTCTTGGCGTTCCAGACATATAAAACTACTGATGGAATTTTCTAAATGAAAGAAAAAACTAACCAAATTACGAAAACCAATGTTTTTTAGTTTGTTTTGATTTTTGAATTTTGCTGAAAGCAATTTTATACTATTTAGATGTTTTAGATGATAAATATTGTTATAAATAAAACCTTCAAAATCGAACATATTTTATATCTATGTGTACTATAAATAAAATGTAAATGTTTGTTTGTTCAAATTCTGAAAATTTCTCAGTAGAATTTTTGAAAAATGTTACATTTGAATACCTGCCACTTTTCATACATATTTTGTTTACAAATACCAACAACCTGTCCTGGCTTTGCATGGAAGCAATTTATTTTGGTGACTTCATTAGAAAACATAAAATTTTTCTACTTATCTCAATTAACAAGTTTAATTGAGATTTTTACAAAAAATCGAAATAATTAAAAATCTAATCAAAATTCATTATGTGGTTTAAAAGATTTAAGCAGATAAACAAACAGACACAAAAATACTTTTCACTGTTTAGAGATTTATTCTATTACTGTAACTCACATGACTGGTGTTGGCTGTATGTATCAGAGGGGTCGGTTCGAAAATGCATACTTCAGCACCATAAGCTGCTGCGATCTTGCCAGTATCCGTACTGCAATCCAAAGACCCAATCCGGACATAGCCATGAATGGCACCAGGTATTATCTGGACTCGATCAAAGTTGGATGCAAGAATAACTATATTACATCCAGCTGCATAGGCCTGGGAAAGAAAGAAAACCTTGTAGTTAATCTAACCTAAGACAAGTAAACCCACAGAGGTAATAATAATCTATAGAGATGTCTAAGGACTCAGTAAGTCAGTATTGAATAAATATAGCTGCATGCACATAATATGTGCATGCAGCTATAAATTCACGAATCACAATTTATCTATGATGACTTTGTGAGTGTGTATTAATTTTATAAAAACTATGACAGTTTTGTGTATGGGAATGGCTCAAATAATATATGTATGTAATTTACTTACATACACATATGCATGTAATGCTAAACTTAGTTGGTATACCTAGTAATTTTACTTGAACTGTATCAATCCTGAGTTTTCAGACAACTCTATAAAATATCTGTGAGTACAACTTTCACATGCAGAGAATATTGGCTAAAAGGATACATGGCATTCCAAAAAACTGATTTAAGTGTCATGAAATAAACCTTTTCATAATTTACTGTCTTATACATCAGTGTTGCAGTTACAGTTCTTAAACTCCTAACATACTCATTACTCTTACTTAAGATACAATTATGATTATAAATTATTTGAAAACACTGAAAAGAAAAAGAAATATAGATAAAATTTGCATTTTACTTTTACAAATTACTAACATTTCATTACAATGAACAAACATTAAAACCAACATATAACCTATATACTAACATTTTCCTCGAGTACATAAAATTTTACCATTGAAAGAAAAGGAAAACATTAAGCACTTTAATGAGCTAATTAATGATCCAACATGAAGTAATAAATTAGTTAAAATTATTGATATTTCCTTAACATAGTGACAGTATATGAACACAAG
Organism: Biston betularia; assembly: GCA_905404145.2. NCBI lineage: Eukaryota > Metazoa > Arthropoda > Insecta > Lepidoptera > Geometridae > Biston > Biston betularia. The sequence continues at coordinate 9,118,340 of FR989877.1, forward strand.
AACTGCTGTAGGACATCTAACTTCTAACTGATGTATATCTATGCGCTAGCTGACCTATTTGATTATAGTGACATCCTGGATATTATGATACTCAATATTCCAGTTGGTACTACTACATTATTTTTGCCACAGACGGGCATTATTCTTACCTAGACAGAGGCATATTTGTCTTAACTCTGCAATGGGTTTAAATCATTGGAAATAGTATGGTACTTCTATCTATGAGCTAAAATACAACACTACAAAATACAGATCTGAAATAATGTTTTCAAATTTATAAGACTTGACAAATTAGCAATTAATATATTTCTAAGAAAATCAAGTCTTTGTATGTCGTTTCAGTTTATTGCTATGTCTCGAGATTTTATACCCAATCTATTAAACAGGTTGTTATAAAAATACATTCTGCAGATAAAGGTAAAGCAACATAACAACAAAACTTTACGATTAAAATTATGATGCTAACTAATCAAGTTTAAAAAATATAGGTGCTCGATTGTAATCAAGTTTTACATCCATGTTAGGTACCTACATATTTGAATAATTATAAATAAATGATGCAAATTAGGTCTCAAGGAAACACAATTGTATTTTAAACCATATCAAATACATTGGAATGAGGTTAAGTCCATAGACAAACAATGAAGATAAATAGTGTTTAATGTCCATACGAAAATGATTTTATGCTTATCAAGGCATCAAAATTACACCTTCCTGTTAGGGGCATAACATCTAAATTAAAACTAGACATTGTGTAGCCTGGGTCACGAGACGTAACTATCAACAACGAAAAGACCTTGACCGTTATACTTACTGTAAAAGGTATTCCTTCCACGGAACCAACAGCAAAACATTGATCTCCTGAATTACAGGCACCACTCAGTACTTGGTGACAGTTCATATTGAACTAATAGAGCAAAAAAATACTTAGTTACATGAAATCCACGCAACCAAACTTCACTGACATAACTTTAATTAAGTAGCACATTATAAGTGAAAAATCTAAAACTCTTTAAGCATCTTACAATTTGATTAATTTTGATAATTTTATCGCGAATTTATTCTTTGACACCTCACATCGAACGTGAGAAAATGACGTAGAGTTGGTAGAGTGAGAGAGAAACAGGGCTGTACTCAGGCGCTGTAAAATTATCGTTAGCCTTGTCAGTGCAGTCCTAGTGATTTTTGGCTTCATTGTTAACGTGACTTCAAACAATTGAAGAAACTTAGACAAGCATACACACAATAAAGATTAAAGAACAAAACATTATTTAAAAATCTTTCAAGAAATGAATCATGATGAACATGGAAAAGTTATAAGCAAAAACTAGGACGCCCTGAATCTAAGTGGAGTACTTAACGATATGCATAGGACTGGTGACAGTGGCTGGAAGAGAAAAACGAGACTGGGTAGATTTGCGTGTCTTAGAAGATACCTAATAATATGTCCAGCTATTGACTATAACAGGTTGATAATGAAGTAAAATCCATTTTAAACATAATTGTCACAAACACAACATTTAATGCAATTATGCATTAGTTACAAATCAAACTCAGATTCATAACTTAGTTTATTTGGCCAAATTAAGCTTAAATCTTAACTTGAGCTTAAATATGTCAGACAATTTACTTCCTTTACTCAGATGTACAAAGAAAAAACGTTCGGAAAAAACATGATAGCACAGCAACCTTGGACACGTGTCTTACGCTTATTCCATGCCTAAGAGTAAAGCTGCTTTCGAGTTTATTAATGTCTTCTTAATAGTTAAATATAGGTGCGTTTTTCTTTTTAAAGAATTATTTCCGACAAAGAGATTATTCCATTAACTCTTAGTAAATAATTATCTGACTGAGCTTTGTTTAGTTTATATAAAGTTTATTGAAAACTCGGAAAACGCGTTTTCTCATAAAATAAACCAAACTAGATCAATTTTTCACATCAAATTTTATTAAAATTTTAGCTTTAAATTGAAACCATTGAAACACAAATAAAAATATTTATTTCGTTCCAATTAAAAGTAAGTTACAATTTATTTAAGAAACAACAATTCAATATAATTATTATTTTAAATGTACGCCTCTCGCACGAATAATAATTAAAATACGACAAATTATCTTACGAAATACAGCCCTGGTTGGGCTAGAAAGAGAAGCAAAATTTTTTTTTTAATAATTTGCCCCTTCGGTCAGGCTAAAGCTATAAAGCCATACTGCCTTGTCTTAAGTGTTATTTCTGCTGTATCTTAGCTTTGGTTATCGTCAAAGTCGTCTTAGTCAAGTCCAGTTCGTGTCAGTTCGTGCCAGTCATGCTATAGTAAAGTAGTGGCGACTTTACTATAAAGCTTCGATGGAGTTATGGAAGCAACACGAAAACTCATGTTTCACCACATTATATCATTTTCCCACACTCGCGCTTGTAATTCGGCACTTTATGAATAAAACACCACCATTTTTATGCATAAACACTCGACAAAACACTAGTTTTGGAAAAAAATACAACGGAGCGACACGACTCTTCCCGCGTTCCCGCCAAAACTCTCCAAGAGAAGCAAAACTTGCACAATAGCGTTCAAAAATCTATGAAATATATATTATGTATGAACAAATTAGAATAAAGTAATAAATTTAATGAGTCCTATAAAAATTACTATAAAATTAAATGATTTAGTAAAAAATTAAAGCAGTAAAATCGTACTGAAATAAAAAGAAGAAAAAAATAATATTAAACGAAAAAAAATCTACTTTATTACATTTTAGAGCACAACTTCAACAAGCAATGTTGCCAACGCCAAAAAAAATATTAGGATGGGGGAAAAGCAAGAATAAATATCTCACTGTTTTTTCCCCTCAACTAAGTTCTTTACAATCCGAATAACAGTACAAGTCATAAAATACTGCAAATTACTTCTTTGTATTTCTGTAGGCTCTTTAGAAGATTCACAGTATAATTTCAAAATATTTTACTGAAGTTTCCCTGTAAAGAACCTGTTCCGAAATTTACCAACAGTACTTATTACACTTTTAGTGTTAATAAAATCAATATAGTACTAACATTTATGTTGCGTAAAGTGTTGGTTTTAATATCGCCATTACATCGTTAGCACTATCCGCCTAATTCGTACCGTTAATGATGAGTAGTCGCTAATGACGACTTTACTACCAATAGTGTTGCAAAACTATCGATAGTTTACTTTAAAGCTCAGTTAAAATATGTGTAAAAAAAGTTCAATGAGTGCTCTCATAGCTCATTCTGTAGTAAACCTAACTCTTAATAAGGCGAAGGGTGCAAGACGGTTATTAATCAGGACAAGCACTATGACAAGTGTAGATGTTCATTCCAGGTGATTTCAGGTCTTGCTTAGTAAAACAATCAGACTTGAAGATACTGTTACTGTTATAATTTTGAACAAAACAATTACGTTGTGAACAAAATTATTTTCATTTTCATGACTGGCATGTTGCAGCTAATAATAATATTTAATGAGGTCTTGATTATTACAAGTACATTATTTAGTGAGTTAATTATACCTTAATTTAAGCTGTAGAGAATGTTGATAGTTTCGAGGGTTCTATAATTATATCTCAGGGTAGATTGAGTACACATTGCCAAAAAACAATATAAAATGTCTATGATGGTAAATAAAATATTTTAAGAAATATTATGATGAATTTTTTTCCCGATAACATTTGTCTCTTGTGATATTTTTCACTAGAATGTCAATTATAATCAAAACTAACAATTTTCACTTTTAAAAGTTATCTTTTAAAAAAAAAATATAGTACAGCAAATACATACAGCAAGCTGGCTTTTTTTAAAACACAAGTCATTCAATCAGCTATTTCCAACTATCAATTGACATTCAGAATGACTGTGCCTCATGTAAAATGCTGATGTATCGATAATTTTATTAGTCTTCATTCATTGGTAGCGCTACACTATACTTGCCACAGAGACAGAAAGCCAGAAACAGAGAGTAGGAATGTGAGAATATTGAGATCTCTGTCATTGTATCGTGTACGAAAGTTTGTTTTTTGTGTATTGATCGGATATTTAATTATTGTGTAGAATACATTATTCTAATTTTAAATAATTATCGTTAGCCTAATTGTGTTTTGTGGGAGTGGATTTAATTTCTATAACACCTACGAAGAGAGAAATTTCGTTGAGCACCGTTTTGGTAAGTTCTGTTCTGTTTTTTGGTTCAAATGCTTACAATTTTATTTATGTAGTAGTAGTTGTTTTTATTTCACTTATAGTATGTATTCATATAGCGCACTCACTAACAAGTAAAAGTCTCGTCATCAGTTAGATATTTGTTAACTTAAATATTTATAGAAGAGCACTGGGGGACCACCCAGACAGAAACTCATCATTTTTTTAGTACATAGGAGTATACAATTATTTAGGTGGTTAGTAATCATATGTACTAGTTATAAGTGAAAGAGATAATGTTTGGTATTAAAAGAGGTTTTTTTTAAATTGGTATTTACCATACAAAAGTTACATTGTACCTACAGTTACATTCATACATGTTATCTATTCTGACAGATTCCATTCTGTGATCCAACAACTATAAAAATGAGAAAAATTATGTTGAATAAAAAAGGCAATGAAAATAGACCAAAAACATTATCTATATATATAACTTTATGAAAGTTTGGAAGATGTCGATACTGACAACAAATGAAAGTTTAATGTGGTGTTGTTATAAGCAGTTTGAAACAAAAATATTTGTGTCTAAGCTTGTTAATAATAATGATCAATCTTTGCATTAAAGTAGTTATAATATTTGAAGGAAAATTCTGATTTAAATTCCTTCTCATAGTGCACCATAACTTCATATTGTTTTTTGGGAACTTGGCATTGGTTTTCTATTTTATAATGTTAATTAATATCATAACTTATTTACCTATATAATTTTAAAATTATTGCAACATTTTACATTATTGCAATTATAATCTTTAGCACTTATTGGACTATACCTATATGGACCTAAACTACTCTTTCTCACTAATTAAAATATTTTTTTCTTGTGTCAGCTTCTGCTGTGCCTTATTGTTTTTTTATGTAAAAGTAATGAGAGCAACAAGACACTCCTGAGAGTAAAAGATAATGCCTGCCCATGACCATTGCAGCGATACACAGAACTTTGAGTAGCAAAACAAAGTCCAGAGCATCACTGTTTTGGTGCTCATTACTTTTAGATTGGTTGGTTAGTCTCAACAGCCCTCTAGTTTTGTGAGCTAATTTATTTTGTATCACTTAAATGATCATAATTCTTAACACTGAAAATGTTATTATGTTGATTAATTAATATCCAGTATGGTAAGCCTAAAAATAGTTAAAGCTAATAGCTAACCAGATTGACTACCAGACTGACTATCAGTCTGGTAGTCTAGTTAGGCCGATAGTCTGGTGAAAATAGATTTTTTTACTATGTAAATAATTTTTTTGCCCAAATGCTCTTTCCTAATTGAATCTTAATATTGAAGATCTATGACTGACTTGCTATTTTCAACAATGGGTTTTATCAAACAGATCTAAACCTTAAAGCTTATGAAACAGCGGAATTTTTGTGTTGTACCTAACAGGAAGGTGTTTCGAACTATGATGTCATGATTATTCTGCTATAAGTCAAAGCTACATTATGAGGAAATTTTTTAGCTACTTGAATTCGAAATCAAACACTGGATCAAGTGCTTAATACAAATAGGTGAATTTTTATGCCAGTCGTAACTTCAAAAACTATCTGGTTAAAATTTGTATTTCTATTAGACTAATTTGATACAAAATGTGCTTATTGGACTTAACTAAAATATAATTAGACACATAACCTCACAGACTTTTTTGTGGCTAATAATGAGTACCTACTATAAACACATAGTTATTACATTATTTCATGTACCTACATAATAATATCATAACTTGACAGCCCTGTTGGTTCACTGGTAGTATGTCTGCTCCAAGAGCTGAAGGGTGTGGGTTCGAAATCCACCCAGGATAAACATTTTGTGGTATAAATAAAATGTTTGTTCTGTGTCTGAGTATTCTGTATTTACTATAAGTATATATTTACAAAAAAAAAGTATTTAAGTATTCTATCAGTTATCTGACTTCCATAGTACATGCTGAGAATAAATCTTTTAATCATAGCGAAAACTACAGTTTTTCATTAATTTCAATCAAGCATAGAAGAAGTAAGTGGAGAAACGGACAGATGCGGTCAGCGATTTAGTATACAATTTAGAGTAGCTAAGAGATAAGAATTACGTTATCTATCTATCTATACTATTATAAAGGGGAAAGATTTGATTGTTTGTTTGTATTAAATAGGCACCAAAGTACTGAACCGATTTCAAAAATTCTTTAATCGTTGGGAGGCTACAGTATCCGCAGGTGAAATAAGCTACTTTTTATCCCTGTATTCCCACGGGAACGGGAACTATGAGGCGTCTCACAAAAATAAAATTAAACCAATGTTTTAACATTATGTGTGTTTGTGAATGTTGGTTATTTACTTCTTTGTGTTCAAGAAACAAAACAACGTGGACACACAGGTTTTTAACCACTATTGCTCAAAATGTTCTTATCAATGTATTAAAATTATGATAGCTATTTTAGAAGTTTGCAGTTGATTTCAGTTGTTGGGTTATCAGTGTTCAAACAGGTGTATCCTATCTAAGAGTATGTTCAGTATATGCTTCATATCCATTAGCATGTAATCTCTGAAATAGTTTTTTATAGTGATAAGACATTGACTTGAAGAAATAAGATAATATAAGACTTTGAAGCCAGATTGTGCATGTAATAGTAGCTATGTCCTGTAGTTTTCACATTTTTAGACAACTAAGCATTCATATGAGTTTTATATGTAATGTTATGTAGTGGGCAATTATTCGTTATTGGAAAATATTTAGGAGTTTTATTTGAAGTTTGACAATAGCAAATATTAGGATAGAATGGACAGCCCTGTTGGTTCATTGGTAGTGTGTCTGCTTCGAGAGCTGAAGGGCGTGGGTTCGATTCCCACTCAGGACTAACATTTGTGTGACTAACATCGATGTTTGTTCTGTGTCTGGGTGTACTGTATGTATTATAAGTATGTATTTACAAAAAAAAAAAAAAAAAGTATTTAAGTATTCTATCAGTTATCTGTCTTCCATAGCACAAGCTCTGCTTAGTTTGGGGTCAGATGGCGCTGTGTGTAATGTCCTATGATATTATTATATTAAAAAGAATTATACTATATGTTGATAATAAAATGTTCAGCAGTCTAGTGGAAGACAATCTGCTTCCAATCAGATCTGATGGTATCTGAGTTCTTGAATCCTATGGCATGCAGCTTTGTTTTTTTCTAATGTATATGTTCATTGTCGAAGATTTTTCATATGGTAAAGAGAAACATCGCGAGGAAAGCTATATGTCTGAGAGTTCTTAAAAAAAATTATGTGTGAATTCTAGCAACCCGCAATTGGCCAGCATGGTACCCTTCTTACAATGAAAAGAGATCCGTGCCCAGCTGTAGGACAGTTTATAAAATCAGGACTGATTCGGATAATAGTATAATAAACAACATTTTACAATATTGTACATAAATATACTTACTTTTATTTTAAAATCTATACCTATTGTTGTATGAAGCAAAACTTTTTAGCATTCTATGGTATCGCCGTGCGTGTGCCAAGTATAGGTAACAAATCTTAGGATTGTAATTAAAAAAATTGTAAACTAGTAAATACTATAACTCGGGTAAATTATTAATTCAAGTAAATGAACAAGAATGATGAGTTCTGAGCAATCTATTCGTTTAGAAAATAAATCGTCGAGTAAAACTCTTTTTCAGTTACATTATTTGTCAAGAGGAATAGAAATGTAGAGGACACAATTGTCTCAGACTGATCAATACTCAGTCCCTATGTCGAGTATTTGAAGTATTCTATCTTTATCATCCCTGCAGCGACGCTTGCACAAAGTGCATAATTAAAATCCCTGATATTGACGGTACCGCTGCAGGGGTCTATCTATAAATAAAACACGACCAACTTATCTGTAGCAGGTGGTAGACTGAGAGAACTAAAATATTCTACTCAGTTGGGTCAGTTTTGTCCAGAAAGCGATAGTGGCTCTCGTATTTCATTATATTGCTTGTCAGTCCGTTTCAATTAACGCTTTGCACGGTTCCCGGCTGTAAAACAGCGTTTCTTTTTATTACTCATTTTGTTAAATCACAGATTCAATAATAGTTATTACTACATTCAACCTCTTATGTGAATTTATTTGCTTGCTTTATTTGTTATGTGTATTATAACATTTATATCAACATCGGTCATCAACTTCCACTAAATTATTCGTTTATGATACTTTATTTATAAAGATAAGCATGTTTTTATCAAATTTTTATTCTTCATGAGTACACATAAAGAATAAAAACACACACACAAACAAAAATCAAACACAAACATCATCATTACATCTAATGTTAGGTGACGGACTGTATGTAGTCCGAGTTGGTTAATTCATGGAATTGAATAATAGTTTATCCTGTTCAATTGTTGGACCTATATAGAAAGAGTCGAATATGGTGGTTAGTACGATGAAACTCGAAAGGCTTTTACGACTTACCGTAGTTAAATATTTAATGATACGATTACTTGTAATTGAATTAATTACGAGTAAGATTAATAATACAATGAAAGTAAAATTATTGACCCGGTAATTTCTTTTAAGGTGGTTCGATTTCCATACAAATATTTTTTTCCATTTATGGACGAATAGAGCATAATTTTACAGTGAAATCACAGCTACTGGCATTTGTTTTGGTCTTTATTTGCGGTAAACCACAAATGCTTGAATGAAACAATAGATTATTAGCATAAGCTACTGTTTTATTAAAAATTCATAAATCATTCATAAATTTGATTTTCTGCTAATAAATCTACTGTTTTGTTCAAGCAATTGTGATTTACCGCAAATAAAGACCAAAATAAATGCCAGTAGCTGTGATTTCACTGTAAAATTATGCTCCATTTGTCTATAAATGGCAAAAAAATATTTGTATGGAAATCTTACCATCCTAAATCATTTGTTCAAGATGTATTCCTTTTATGTATTGGCTTTGACATTAAATTTCTTGATTTATTACCTTTTAAAAGCGGAAAGAAAAAAAAGTCTTCTTTTAGATCAGTAATCGTGATTTTTAAGTAGGCAAAGCTGCCTACTTACTTAAAATTCGCGTTAGCTTTGTTGCATATAGTTTATAGAATGATATTATAGAAATGTCTATTTTATTAATATTTGGATCAATACTGTGGTAACGACGAGTCGGTACTTACAGTGAATATAAATTAAGTACCATGGTAAGTGATTAATTCGCTCGCTTTCTACGAAACTTTGGGATTTTTCGTTGAATAATTTCTTTGAATTTCAACATCTCTACGAGTTATAAAAGTTTTTCTAAAGTTTTTACTTTATCAAATAAAAGTTTTATAAACAGGTTTTTAAGACTAAAAGTTACGTTTACTTGTTGGATAAAATATAATTTGTTTTGAATACGAGTTTGTAAATTTAATTAAAAAAAAAAACTACGGTCGGTATGTAATTTTTCGTCTTTTGCTGAGAATAATACAATTTTTACTTATAGCACAAAAACTGGGATAAAAAGTATTGAAAAATATATAAAAAAACAGTTTTTAAGATAGACAATTACGTAATACTTTCTTGAGTAGCCAAACACCGCAATGCGGATAAACTGGAGAATCTATCGTGATACGATAGTCCATCTTCACTTTGAGACGAAATACTTTAGCAGATAAAAATAACTAAATAAAATGTAGGAACGCTTGATAGTGCGTTAGACATTAATATTCAAAGCATGAGTTCAAATTCTAACAATGATCATGACTGTCAGTTAAACCTTAATAACATCAAATCAAGAATTAATTGATTCGTTATACGAAAGCGTGTTTCATCCTAGATCACATCGTTGCTTAACATCAGGCAGGTCGCAGGATGTGGTCAAACGTGAACCTATTAATATTAAAATTAACACCATGATATACTCTTGGTACACGGCTGACTTCTATCACTCGGTTCATCTCATTACTGTATACCAGTCTTTCCCAATGTATGATCTAGTATAATCAGTGCAATGATGACATACTGGTAAACCAAGTGAGTAGGTAGACTAAATTTAAATATACTGTATTATTACTAATTGCAGACAAAAACGATATACAATTGTGGTGTGATGTAATTCAATAAGATGCGTTCCACATACGCCACATTGCCATAAATACACGAATCTATATTAGGTATAATAGTCCAGGCTTAGGGAGCGTCAGGTTGCGATGGCGTTTGTTTACAAAGCGATTTGAGGTCTGCTTAGAGATAAAGAAGTAAAAAATAAACTCCATCAGTTGTCAACATCCTACTGCTGGACGCAAGACTACTTTCGATTGACACCATTTTTCTATCTGGGTGTTTTGTATGTATTAATAAAAAAATATGTATTTACAAGTATTCTCAGTTATCTGGTTCCCGTATTCTTCTTCTTTCTTTGGTTTTGGCGTCGCGTTTTAGCATTTGCCAGTGTCAAGTAATTATATATTTTCAAGTTTCAAAAGTTCAATAAGTGCCATCGTAGCTAGTTTTAGTCAAAGTCGTCTTTGTCAAGTCCAGTTCGTGTCAGTTAATTCCAGTCATGCTTTAGTAAAGTAGTGGCAACTTTACTACAAAGCTTCGATGGAGTTTTGGAAGCAACACGAAAACTCATGTTTCACCACATTATATCATTTTCCCACACTCGCGCTTGTAATTCGGCACTTTATGAATAAAACACCACCATTTTTATGCATAAACACTCGACAAAACACTAGTTTTGGAAAAAAATACAACGGAGCGACACGACTCTTCCCGCGTTCCCGCCAAAACTCGGGTTCCCGTATTATACACGCTCCGTTTAGTTTGGGGTTCTGTGAAATGTCCTACGATATTTATTTATTTAAATGTGTACCAGAATTATAGTAAGTGGGGAGATATAGTCTCTGCCTGCTTATGTATGTATTTTAAACGTGTTAAACCATAAAACGCATTCACATTATAATATTGCGAATATAGCGTGGTAGTATGGTACTTTCTACCACGCTCAACTCAATAATCTGCCATTTAATAACAGGGCTGTGAGCACATGAACACGTTTCACGCACCGCGTTTATGAAACGTACGTAAAAAGTAATAAATATAACACGTTTATTTAAAGTGGGGACGAAGTCCTGCACCCACGTCCCGCTTGAGGTGTTATGTGCATTTCCCCCTGCCAGCATCTACCCAAGCCAACCCAGCTCCTTGAAGTATTGGAGCGAGGCTCTAGGCTGCTGGCATAGTAGCTCCAGTGAGTTGGGTGGAATGTTCAATGACGATGACATGAATGATGGCGAAGCAGCTTCATGCAGCCTAGTAGCAATTCTAGTACCTTCTGTGGCTTTGCAATGCAAAAGCACATGCTCTACAGTTTCATTCTCTTGCAAGCACAACAAGCTTTTTGGGTAAGGAATCTTATGTGAGTCAGAGAATCAGGGGCCAGATGAACTGTCAAACACTTAGCCTGTTAACTATAAAAAAAAAAACAACGTTGCTCTGGTGCGTGATAGCGAATTTACATACGCTATTAAGTTCCTTATCTGGAATCTGGCCTAGTGGTATGAGTTTGTAAGCGTACGAATCCCGCTGAATTCATTAAACATATCAAATCTTTAATCCCATGATTGAGAAGCGCGTCAATTGTCTAATCACGACTCTATAAGATTAGTATTTAATGTCTCCTAATTATTATCTACGACACTCAAAATATTTAAGGAGTGGCCGCTATGTTGCTGTAATGGTGAAAAATCGGATGCGTTTATTTTTTACTTGGGTTTAATATTAAACTAAGTACTACAAGATGATAGCCTTGACCTTCCTGCGAAAGAACCAATTCGTCTCTCTTATAAGTCCCTTGATGCCACTTCCTTCTGACGAGCGAGGCCCATTATTGTATCTGTCTGGTTGTAGATAAATTGGTCTACAGAGATGTTGTTTTTATACTTTTTATGAAGTTCAAATCAAAGAAAATATAATCTGTAAATCTTCATTCCCATTACATGTCGTATATTTGTCATCATCAGCAGTTTCAAATCTTATTCTAATAACGGCCGTACGGATTCAAATATTGCGGACAAGCGAGAGTAACACAAAAAGAAACATAATTTATCTTTTTCATTGGTCAAACGTCGGTCCTTTCGGAGCCGTCTCTTATAAGACCAAGGTCGCAAGACATTTAATTGAAGCGCCCGATTGAAGGTGGTATGTTTTTTGGCTTATCGCCAACCAACTGCGTGTCAAGCGTTTACGGCCAGGGAAAATGCATTTAATTTCGCTCCACTTGAGAATGAGTGTTTGAACTAAATTTATTTGGTAACACAGGATAATGGTTATAAAGTTATCGATATGTCAATAGAATAGAGTTATTGAAAAAGATTACCGAACGACGATTGGATCAGTCTTGGCCACACGGGATGAGATGCGGCTGCGAATGGCATTTACATGTAGCGAAATAACGAAAATAATTTTAAAGAACTTATGTTCTCTCATTCTTTTCAACTTACTCGAAATCTAATTCTTGTGAGTTCTCTTCATGACTTTCTCTGTGTTACAAATAGGTAGCATACTCTAATTCTACGCATCGAAACGTTTAATTAACCGACATCAAATAAATTAAGTCAACAATATTAGCAAAACAATTTAATAATTCCTGTACTTTGCGCTCATGTTGAATTATTTAATTAAACTGCCGTATAACGTAGCCCCTTCTCTTCTCACACAGGATAAAATAAAGAGCGTGTATTCAACTTTAGTACCTACATTAGCTAGGTCGAAACAAAAAAAAAACTTGTATGTTTTGTTTGTTATTTTTGTGCGACCAATGATGGTGAGCTCAGTGGTTATCGCGTTCCGACCGCACACCGAGTGGCGAGTATCCCAATAATAAGCTTGAGCTGCCGGTGAAGAAAAACATCGTAAAGAAAAATAGAACATTGTAAGCTTACATCAAGTGAGCTATGGTCAAACACCTAACCTGTCAAACATAAAAAAATCTAGTTAAAACTTACATGTATTTTTTTCTTCCTGGCTTGTGTCCTTTCCAACATAATGATAGGGTCATATTTTTCAATACTTCTATTTACAGTGTGTTAACAAACTATTTATAAGGCATAGGACAAATATTACCTACAGCATTTATTATTTCGAGTTAAAGCCAAAATATATAATACTCGTACATAAACTTTTGGTATTATTTAATGGCGCCTTATTTTGTGAAATACAAATATCATCATAATTTTGTGACTTTAATTGCCTTTTTTGTAACGTATCATTCTGGTCCTGTACAATTTCACTTGGTTTTGCCCGCGATAGATAAAAAAGAAAAACTTTAATTCCATGTAATTTAAACTTTTCCAATGCCATAACTCACACTTTGTAACTTGGATATTTTTCCGTGTCGAGACGCGATTATACAGAAATGTGATCTGAAATTTGTCATCTCTTATTTTCTCCATATTCATATTCATATTCATATTCATTTATTTCATAAATAGTATTTACATGTCACAATTAAATTAAATCAGATTATAATAATATACAATAATAATAAAATAAAAGGAATTTATTGTAGGTACAATTGTACCTATATTCTTAGGCTTTATAGTCAAGGAAATCTTTGTAACTGTAAAACGTCTGATCGACAAGCCAGCGCTTCAAGCGAGACTTGAAGCAAGCCACACTCGGAGCGGCGACTATTTCATTCGGTAGTTTATTATACACTGTCGGGCCCATGACATGAGTGAGCTTGTCAGACTTCGCCAGGTTCCTAGGAATCTGTTTGAGCTGTCCTGCTCGTCTCGTGGGGACTGTAGAAAGGTCTCCAAAGGCCGTGTATGTGTGCAAGTTGTTCCTCACATACAGCGCCACTTGTAAGATTACAATGCAGGGCAGCGTGAGGATTCCCAATTTCTTAAAGTGAGGGGCAACGGATTGGTCACTTCTAATGCCTACTATGGCTCGTACAGCCCTTTTTTGCATGCGGAACGCGCGCTCCCAGTCGGCGGCGCGGCCGTACAGCTCGGCGCCGTTCTGCAGCAGCGATTGCACCGTAGCGAAGTAGCACGCGCGCGCCTCGTGCGCCGGTACTACTCGCGCCACACGCCGCAGCGCATAGCAAGCACTCCCGATTTTACCGGATATTTTGTGTATGTGGTTTTCCCACGTCAAGGCGGTATCAACTTCAAACCCGAGAAAATTTGTGACATCTGTTTGTTGTATTTCGATATCATTTATCAAGACTTTTAGACGTCTATGTCTTCGACCCGATAGGTTGAAGTGGGCATAGTGGGTTTTCTTCAAATTTAGCGCCAGACCGTTGACTCTAAACCAACTATCAAATTGGACACTGACGCCATTCAATTTTGCTTCCAGTTCTTCTACTGTGGGAGCGGTGACTAGCGCCGCCACATCATCAGCATACAATAGGATTTCAGCTGATGTTATTGCATCGGGCAGATCGTTTAGCAGTAGCGAGAACAGGATATTCGAGACTGACGATCCCTGCGCGACGCCCATATATGAGCGCAAAGGGTCCGACCTCACTTTGCCTCCGTTCCCAACTACGATTTGAGATCTATCCTGCAGTATGCTTGTTGTCAGCGCCAGCGTTGCGCCCCCCAGCCCATAATGGTGCAGCTTGCCGGCGAGTACGTCGTGATCGGCGACGTCGAACGCTTTTGACAAGTCGCAGCAGATAACGGCGACTTGTTGCTTTCTCTCGCGAGCGTCGACGATGCGGCGAACCAGGTCTCGAGTCAAGGTGGTCGTGGATCGTTTCGCCCGATATGCGTGCTGCCTGTCCGAAAGTTGGTCGGTGTCCTCGAGAAATGTCATGAGCCGCGAGCTAAGGCCATTTTCAAAAATCTTCGCTACTGCGGGTATAATCGACACGGGCCTGTAGCCGTCCACATCCTCCCTTTTACCTTTTCCCTTAAATATTGGTGTCACTTTTGCAGCTTTCAGTACCTCGGGATAGGTTCCTTGCCGTATGCAGATGTTAAATAGCTCGGCTAGTACTGGAGCGAGTGGGATCGCCGCCACCCTAAACATTTTCATGTTCAAACCGTAGATATCTTTAGAATTTTTGGGAGGGATCCGCGCAGTGATGAGTCGGTAGACTTCTTCCGCAGTGAATAGGCGGATCCGCAGCGAGCGGTCGGAGGGCGCGCGCGCCGCGCGCAGCGCGTCAAGAGCGCGCGTGACGTCGGCGCGCGGCGCGCCGCACGCCGCCGCCGCGCTCAGGAATCTTGCATTCACAGCATCCACGGCAGCTTTTTTGCTAGGGAATAGAGTGCCGTCGCTACTCTTAATGACGTCAGTAAAATCCAGGTCGGTGAAGTTGTATTTCCCTCTTTCTAAATTCACCACATTCCACATGGCTTTGCAGGAGTTTCCACCCTTGTTAATTATATTAGCATAATAATTTGATTTTGTAGATTTTAATAAATAGTCATATTTTTCTCTCATGTCACACATAATAGAATTAATACATTCATTGTTAGGATTCAATTTTTTTACTTCCATGATGTCAAATAGAAGCGATTTAAAATTTTTGATGTCAGGCGATACCCAAGTCGGACGACTCCTACAGTTTGTTTTCCGTAATGGGAAACATGCCTCAAATTTATTTTGAATTATAGTAATTACTGAGCTAGCTATCTCCGCAGCAGTCTTATAGCGTAGTAATAATTCGCTCCAATCAATACTATGGAGTGACGACAGGAAGCTATCGTTGTTTTCCTTAGAGAACGTTCTCGTATAGAACGTATTCTGCCTAGATACTACCCTTTCACATGTCAGCTCGACTCTGACGCCAAGGTGGTCACTCAGATTAGTGGAGACAGCCGATGTGCGGACGGATCCGGCTGGGAAGTTACTATACGCCTGATCTAGGCACGTAGATGTGCTCTCAGTCACTCTAGTTGGAAAGTCAACCTCAGCTACCATACCATGAGCCGACAGCACGTCGCACAATTTGAGCCACTCAGAGCTCACCTTGCCTAAACTGTTTACGTTCGTATCACCCACTATCAAACAATCCAAGCCTAAATCACTAATCTTGTCGATCAGACGTTCAAAGTACTCCAAAAAGCTTTTAATATTAACTAGATTGGTCCTATAAATACAAACAATCGTCAACTGATAATCAATCAAGTCAATAGCGGATACCTCGCAGTATCTCTCGACACTCAAATTAACTAAATCTAGATTTTCAGCACATCGTACATCGTCCCTAATAAAAATACACGAGCCGCCGTGTTCTACCTCCGTTCTACAGAAATGCGAAGCTAGTTTGTAGCCACTTAAATAAACGCATTTTAACTTGTCGGTTGTCAGCCAATGCTCTGTTAAAGCTAAGGCAGTGCACTTAAATTCACTCTGTAGTAGTACCTCGAGTCGTTGTGATTTACTCACTCCTAGCGACGCGATATTTTGGTGACATACAATTACGTTGCGTGAACCGTTGTTTACATTCGGCGATGCATCATTCTTCGCTAAGTCAGACGTGTGACTCCTTATTTACACTACATAAATGAGGCTAATTTTGACTTCTAAATCCGCTGTTCCGTGACAGACTCTATAAGTAGTTATTGCGGAGCGTGATACAACTTTCTTTTAATCTTAAAATTTGCGTAATCGTTCCATTTTATCCATGTTACTTTTACTACGTTCACGATGTTCACGGGACCTTGCTAACTCTGAGAAGAATAAGGCCATAGTCCACCAACCTGGCTAAATGCGAGTTGACAGACATTACACATCTTCGGAACAGGTGATGCTGGATTCTTCACGATGTTTTCATTCAGTGTGTATCGTATAAGCGTGTGCCCATCTGAAACCGCATCATCATTTAACATCAGGTGAGATGGTGGTCAAACGCAAGCCTATCTATTATAAAGAATAAAACATGGATTACGTGTGCATACGTGCATGCTTGCGTGTGTCCATACTTCGTCTAATAAAGCATTTTGTACACGCGGTTATGTTTGCACAATGTACATTAAGGTCGTGAAAAAACAGTCCTGAATCTTTAAAAGATTTAGCCATGATTTGAATATAGAAAATATGCCGTCTCCCTAACATTAATTAACCTATTTGGCCATGGTATCTGGGCTATGGTGGCAGCCAGACATCCTGGCGCCGGCGCTGTCTCAGCCTACTATCACAATACCAGCACATTATATTCGAAGAAAAATAGATCATTCGTTCATTCCATGACTCGTTAATATAATTTTTTGAACAGCGCTTTTATAAATAAAATAATTATGTACATATCTTTTATTTTTACCCAAGTTCTTTCATACGTTTGATTTTCAGATGATGGTAATTTACATTAAACTCGTGATATTATATAACTGTTTGCGGCTCATGTTAGCATGACAGTGCACGGCACTTCGTTTGGATAGGAGGATTTGGTAGTACGTTAGCTTATGTACTGCACAAGTGTACAACCTATTTCTAGTTTATTGTGCGACGCCCATGTCCTAGAAACACATTTATGGAGCCATGTTTACTCGCTGACGAATCGCTTTGGCGTCGTGCCTTATTCAAGCTAAGCCGGTTAAGAGTGTGGCTATTTGATAGTGATGTTTTTTTAATGTAAATGTAATGAGACGATCGATTCGCTCTCCTGATGGTAAGAGATAACGCATGACCATTGCAGCAATATAGAACTTTGAGTAACAAAACAAATTCCGGGGCATCGCTGCTTTGGCGCTCATTAATTTGAGATTTGTGATGGTTAGTCTCGACAGCCCAGTAATTCCGCTAGCTGCAGAACCCATCAAATCGGAACACAGTAATGTTTACACACTACTACTTGGCGGCGGAATATCTGGTAATGCGGTGGTACCTAACTAGACGATTTTCTGCTAAGGAAATTTACAACTAGCTTATGTTACCCGGGGATAGTGTAGCTTCCCAACGGTGAAAGAATTTTTGAAATCGGTCTTGTAGTTTCGGAGCCTACATACAAACAATCAAATCTGTCCTCTTTATAATAGTATAGATAGATAAGCTTAAGTCGTACGCAGAAGACTCAGAATCGATTATCGCATGTTTAAAAACAATTTTGTGTTGTTCAGAGAAACTGATTTCGCAATTCACAAAATGTCATTCAAGAGTTATAAAGTAGCCCATCGTGATCCCGACCCACAACCCGCCACTATGAACGATTTGCGCCCCTGACACATTGACTTACATTCAGTTCACTCCCTGTTTCTACACACCAAACGTAATAGCTTACGTTAAACTTTAATGACTTTTGACATAGGTAGATAGATGTATTTACTTATGACACGTGAATAGTCAGGGGCGATGGTTTGATAAAAATGTTTCGATTATTCATAAAACTGACACAACTGCATATTTGCTATATGAAGTGTTATATTCACTCTATATTGGAACATCAGCATAATCTTAATAAGATGATAAAAGCATCCCAACATCCTAGCTTCTCAGCTATAGGCGTAATATCTTCCTAATCCTGCCCGCCTCGTTTCAAGCGGCACATATATAAGCCGCGACGTCTCATCTGGTACAGATGTAGCGTCGCTCAAATGGCCTGATGTTTTGACGATATTGCATTGAATTAATTACAATAAAAATATTCACTAGCTGTTAAGTATGAAATGGAACTATGAACAAGTCGTTATCGATACTGATACCATTGGTAGAGTGAAAGATTTTTAAGCCTTTCTGAGCTTATGTGTTGACAGAAATTCGTCTACGATGGTAGACGTATTTAGGTTAAGAAGTCGTTCGTACCTTTGTACCCTTGCGGACTTGGCTACCGTAATGGATGCGCGCGCAGTCCCTTCGATCGCAGTTGGGTCTGAATGAAAGATTGGTTACTCAATGTGCTGTTGGATGAGGCCTTCGGCACGTGTGTGCCCGCCTTTATTGCTGTTTTTGCTGTTCTAGCATTAGACCTATCATTTATTACATCGTTCCGAGCTTTGTCCCGTTTCGAGGGCGGATATGAGTTTCTTTATCAATTGTAGTTATTATGCGACGAGTTTATTTCGAATGTTTGTCTTTATTATAGCCAATAAGGCCTGAAATTTACGAATCATAACAATTTTCTACTCTTCTTTTTCAAATGTAGACATCGTTTCACTACAAAATCGGCTGTAAGTGAGTTTTACATCTATGCTACGGCGATTCAACACTTACAGTCATCATTCAACCAAATCAACACAGACTAGATCATAGGTCAAATGATTGAGCCATGAACTAGCGACTTGGCGTGTTGAATTGCTCAGAGACTCGAAGTAGAGTAATTTGCATCATTGTGGTGTTAATGCGGCTAATGGAGCTACAACAGAGGGGGAGAGGAGGAGGAGGGGGGAATATGAGTTTCAGAGTTTTTGTGCAAGCAAGAGATTTGAAGCGCAAAATTCACCTAATCAACACAATCTCGCACAGATCTCAAAGAATTGTATCTACTTACTGTACTATCTTTTCTTAATATTAGATATACCTATACGTAACGCAAGCCTAACTACTATAAAAAAAAAAAAAAAGTGAAAGTTTATAGGAGATCGTCTAGGTAGGTGTCACCGCAGTAACAGATATTCTGACGCAAAGTGCATAAACATTACTGTGGTGTTCCGGTTTGGAAATTAGCTACCGAAATTATGAAAAAGTATGGCTATTGAGACTAGCTATCGAATATCTCAAAGTAATGCCCCAAAGCAGCGATAACCCGGTACAACCCGCTGCTAAGGTTGTGGACAAGCGTTATCTAAAACAACTTTAGCTGCGGAGTAAACAGCATTCAATGTATTTAAGCAGAACACAAGTTTACACGTTACAAAGCCTTCCTCGCGTAAAAATGTCTGACGGAATTTGATAACTGCTTTTGATGTGGAAAGTATGAAAAATGCAAAGTTCGCGTATAACCTCGCCATTATCATAACGTTCATTGTCGTACAAACCATTGTTTATAATGTTTATCGTAATTAATGATTAGTCATTTACAGATAACTTGTTTTATATTTGTACGGCGACGTTGATAAAGAGTCATGTTGTTTTTGGTGTGATGATTTGAGTCCGTTTACTGTTCAGTTTTATTTGTTTTTAAACAATTTAGTTACTAAATTATAGACTTGCGTTTGATCGTCATCTCGCCTCATGTTAAAGCGAATATTAGCATCATGATGGAGCATGCTTGCCTTTGTAGAAGAATCAGAGACCCTGCTGCCGTACTAAGAGCATCTTATTGCGATTTCTGCTAGGCGCACATGAAAAAGCAACGCGGCGGCAATTGTATGCTCGCGCAATAAGGTTCGTAGCTGCGTTCTTATTAGGCGAGCGTCTATAATAGTAATAAGTAGGTTACAGTACGATGGCCGAGGCTCAATTTTTTAATCAGCTTAAGGTTGTCGCATATTAAAACCAATTTTGTAGGGTTAGATTGACTGAACTAAAATGACAAAATAATTCAGTCTTGTTCATTGCAGTCCATTAGACAAGGACTGCAACATGTTTAGTTCATTAAACATGTTGCAGTCCTTGTCCTGTTCTATCAACTTATGTAGCGATGATAGCTCAGTGGTTAACGCGATTGGTTCACACGCCGAAGGGCGTGGGTTCAAATCCCAAAGTTCAGAGCCAGTGAAGGAAAAACATCGTGAGGAAACTATAGCATAATGCTAGGGTATGAGGCTGAAAATCAGTCGCCAAGCCCCTTACGGTGTCTTCCGGCAGCTTTACATGAGAGTCATTTCCAGCCAGGCTAGGTGTACTTAATCATCCTCTGATCACACTTAACGTTAGGTGAATTGTGGTCAAACACCTAGCTTGCCAACCATTTAAAAAAAAACTGAACCCTCAAAGTATTTTTTTATTTATGACTGACAAACATACGGAAACTCATATGTTTGTCAGAACAAAAAAAATAAAGGGATGTGGAGACCAGCGTATCATTTTAACTCATAAAGGAGTATAATTTCGTTTTCCTTATTAAACAAGAATTGAATTTGTTTTAACAGACTTTATAAAGAAGAAGAACTATTCAATCCATGTTTTTTTATGTATCACATTGATACATAAAAAACATGGATTGAAACTTGCGAACCGATTTATATACTTTTCTTTTATTATTTCTAGAGAAATGACTTTCTTAGTAAGAAAAGTCTGCTCTAGGGGTAGAAAATTCAGAAATTCAGTTGACTATGGTGCAGTAATTTTTTACTAGCTCGTATGAATAAATTTGTTCACTTAAACATAATTTGCTACTTAAACATAAATCATGTTTGTTGCTAAGCTAGCAACAAACATGATTTATAGATTTTTTTCATGGACTTTGGACATGCGCTATATATTTTCGTCTACATTCAAGACGGCAAGTTATCTATACGTTTTCCCTTAAATCGTAGGTTCTAAGAAACACGACCCTTGTTATCCCTAAAACATGGTAAATTGGTACAAGACAGACAATGGCTTCTCTTTATATTTTTGTAACTATGAGGAAATCATTTTTTTTCGCCTAGCCCCACTAACTCGTAGAAGTCGGCTTAGTTCTACCGTTCCGCATAACCTCGTATAATCATCAGGTTGCCAAACAGGCGACCCATGTGATGGTAAGTGGTCACCGACTCGTATCTATGAATATCTGAAAGAGGCTGGTACTTCGCGTGTTCTTCAAGCACTGTTTCGCGTTGAGAATATTATAGAATTTATTTTTCTTAAAAAATTATTACTTTTACGAAATCCATTAAAGTAAGAATTATTCTCTAAATGACTAGCAACTCGGTGATATATTGACAACAATGGTATTTTTTTTCTAGCCTTGAACCGGTGACTACAGGTAGTTACTGTTTTTGTACAGAAGTAATAATTACTTTGTTGCAATATAAATGTAGGTAGTTACTACGTATCTACTAGATGACGCGATCCGGACACTTACTTCGTTCAGCTTAACTGTAGAGTACCTACTGTTCACTTTGCTTACTACACCACCGCGAAAAATATGACACAACACAAAAGGAAGGAAAACATCCTGAGGAAACCCTAGCATGGTAGTAATTTCTAGTACGCACAAAACAAAAATCTGCTGCCAAGCTATGTTCCGGCGGCCTCACTTGTGAGCCAGTTCCATACCAAGCTAGGTGTGTTTTACGTACCATCTTTTTCACCGCCACTTAACATCAGATGACCTGTGGTTATACATCTAGCCTGTCAACTGTTATTCTACTTTTCAAATGTAATCCATAATCGATCTATAACTAATTCACCATTAACATTATCTAAATGTCATACCTTTCCCCGACAACAATAACTCCAACAACAAAATTAAGAATGTGTTCATCTGGAATGTTTCAATTTTAAGGCTACAGAAAACATGAAAATAGAATAACATCAACTTGGTTCTACGAGTGTAATATCCTTCTTATCCTTTAAAAACAAACGCCTCATTAACAGTAACTTCTGACCTTAAAGAGAGTTAAAGTCGGGGCCACACTGAAAGAAAACATGTGGTGTTACTCAGGCTTATGCTATAGAACCTTAACCAGAACGATGAGTTTTGGCGGGAACGCGGAAAAAGCCGTGTCGCCCCGTTGTATTTTTTTCCAAAACTAGTGTTTTGTCGAATGTTTATGCATAAAAATGGTGGTGTTTTATTCATAAAGTGCCGAATCACAAGCGCAAGTGTGGGAAAAAGTTGGTTCCAGCGATGTACATAAATATTTAATCACTTGTAAGCGATGTACCATTAAATTAATCGTAGTTTAGAGTGTAAATAGTTTATCGGAAAACGTTGTGGTGTGAATAAGGAGAGGCCTATGCCCTGCTGTGGACTAAAATGATGATGATGATGATGAAGTGATGTACCATTGTCTTGCTAGGAAGCAGGCGAAACTTGCGACTTAAAGACGGATTGTATTCCAATAAATCTTTGAAACGCCGTTGTTTGTAGGTACTTATACTGGGAATCACGCCAGTTCACTTAAGCAGCTCTATAGATATCTGAAGTGTGGCTCGTGCTTTAGGTAGCGCCCACGTGGGTGTGAACCAGTATCTGTGGGCGAGCTTAATAACGGGTAGCTACTGAGTCTGCCATTTATGTTAACTCGCTCAGATACACCTAAAGGGTGGTTATATGAGTGCGACGGTTATATACATACATACATACATGCGTGTACATGTGAGCAATATGAATTTACAATGCGGCCCTTGGTTATCGGCCTGTCGCCTTTACTCTTCAAATAATCTTGAATACGTCACCAGTTTCATCGTATAAAAGCCAACCTTGTCTGAACTTAGTAGTGTAATTATTTTAACCCCTGACGCGAACGAAGGGTGTTATAAGTTTAACGTGTATATCTGTGTCTTGCTGTGGTATCGTTTTTTTAAACAACGAGTTTTTATAAACTCCCACAGCTGGGCACGGGCCTCTTTTTATTGTGATAAGAGTAAGACTATATTCTACCACACTTTGAAAACTTTTTTTTTAGAATACGTACAGTCGTACATGCTTGTTTCTTTGCGATGTCTTCTTTCACTGCTTGAATTCAGCGTAGTCCATTTAAAGTTACATTTGGGGTTGTATTTGTCAGAAGACGACATTATTCTTTAGATGTCAAGGAGGGGTTAGTGTATAGTTAAATACAAGTTTGTGGGTTTACAACCCTTGTTCCACGGCCGCCATCTTGGAAAAGGGGTATAGATGGTTTTTATGGTTTATCTGACAAACTATAGGTCTCACAAAAAAAATGTCAAAACATTTTTTTTTGTTAATAAAATTCTCCACAACTTTTAGCCGTATAACCAAAAATAACAAAGCTATAAGAGAAAATCGATCAAAAAAAATTGTGTTTCTATTGGCCATTTCTATAGAAGGGTTTTGAAGGAATAGTTTTCGTTATAAACTTTAATTCTTAATTAATTTTTAATCTGGGTGTCTTTAAATCGCAAATGAATTGGTTTGTTTTAGGCAAGCGTGCTCCATCGTAGACCGCATATCTGCTTAATATCACGTGAGATGGCGGTCTATTTGTAATAAAAAACCTTTTCAAAATATTTGATTTAGCTTGATTAAAGCTAAACAATAAAGAAATAAATATCCTAGACATTTCACACAACGCCATGTAGCGCCAAACTAAGCAAAGGCTGTACTATGGGAACCAGAAAACAGATAGAATACTTTTACACTTTTTTTTTGGTAAATACAAAGACACGCTAATGTTCGTGACATAATTAAAAACAGTAATTTTACTAAAATCACGTATCATGCTAATTTATGTATATGTACACATCACGTGTTGTATCTACCCTACCGTACAATATAATCAAGACCTCAATGGTAAACCACTAAGCCATACAAGTGGTATGAATGATTCATATTTTTTAAGCATATTTTGTTTATACAAAAAGCTTCTAATCATCTATTAGAAAATCTGCCTGCCGTAATTGCCTTAATAACGGCTCTTTGAGGTTCAAAGCCCTCGAATTATTCTGATCCGACAAATTAATTATAGTCTTCTTCAAAATGCTTTCATTTTCAAAAAAATCTCGTATTGAAATTAAAAATAGAAAACATTTTCATATTTCATTAGTAAACGAAGCGATGTAAGTATGAGCTGTATAAGATACTAGCGGACGCCTCGCTGTTTCACCCGGGTAGTTCTCGTTCCCGTGGGAATACAGGGATAAAAAGTAGCCTTTGTCACCTGGGGATAGTGTAGCTTCCCAACGGTTAAAGAATTTTTGAAATCAGTCCAGTAGTTTGAGCCTATTCAATACAAACAAACAAATCTTTCCTCTTTATAATAGTATAGATAGATATAAGTATACGACTTTTAAATTCTTTTTTTTGTTAAAATTTGTATTTGACAACACCTGGTCTGATTTTAACTAATGATACGGTCTTGGATAGAGCACGGCTTGACCCAGAAACTATTTACTACCAATTGTAATCACAAATCGGAAACACATGAAAGAAATAAGCTCCGGCAGAGAGTTCCAATGTTTTATTCATATTTACAGTATGAATAAAAATTGTGTATCGCAATCTCGTACACAGTGTACATATATGGTCGCGTTTTGTAGTGTTTTGTTTTATAATATATAAAATAAAACGTATGTGTTTGTTATTTTTTTTGTTTGTATTAGATTCGCAGACATAATACTGTCGGAAATCCTTTGTGCAAGGTCCCTTAAATTACATACATACTTTGCGTAGTGTACATTCTTTTCTAAACAATCTTGCATTTGTTTGTTCTACCATTTGATTATGTCTAGTCAAGTGAAGGTCAATGCACAACGTCAGTGAACTTTGTCAGGGTCTTTGCATTCAGTCTGACTCCAGTAAGAACTCAGATTAATTTTGATCATTTAAGATACACTATAGTAAATAGAATAAAGCAATTTAAGTAAATTAACTTGTAACTAATTACGCCACTGCTTGTGTCTTGTCCCGTCTATAACCAACGTTACTTTAATACACGGAACGTAGAATAAGCAAGATCCAAGACGATCTGAGTGACGCAAGTGACAGAAGGATAATTATCCTGCGTGGGCAGATTTATGTTTAAGTCGCCGATGCCAGTGAACGTTGATCCCAATCCTAGAAACTCATAAAAATAGAGTAAACTTTTACTAAATCGTTGAATTGAGAGAATTACAAGCAATGAACTAATAGCCTACAGATATATTATGATTCTGTTGAGCAAAGGCAATATTAATCAGTATTGCCGTCG
Organism: Biston betularia; assembly: GCA_905404145.2. Classification (NCBI taxonomy): domain Eukaryota; kingdom Metazoa; phylum Arthropoda; class Insecta; order Lepidoptera; family Geometridae; genus Biston; species Biston betularia. Next base: position 9,144,182 of record FR989877.1, read on the forward strand.
CAATAGAAATATTCTCATGTTCTACTGTAATTTAAAACAATTTTCGTATACAAGTAGGTACAACGACAATTTGGTTGCCGGTTACCTGGTTATCTTATATAAGTTCGCATCTCACTTAATATTATAAAGACGAAAGTTTGTGAGTGTGTTTGTTACTGCGTCACGCTCAAACGGCTGGACCAATTCTGATGAAGTTTGGGATGGAGGTAGCTGACAACCTGGATTAACGCATAGAATACCTTTTCAACGGGATAAAATGGAAATGTTCACGTGGGAACAGCGGCTAACATCCGGGGCGCAGTTAGTGTGAGATAAGTTTCGAAGATATGGTGGGTTCAAAGCCGCATTGTTTTTTTTTAATCGGACTAGAAGTGATGCCACGATCTCTTCTGATGGAAAGAGACGATGTGGCCGAAGATGGATCATGTTTCCTTAGGAAATATCTATTCACGTTTTTCTTAAACAAATCTGGGTTGTACTTAGTAGGCAACACAGACGCTGGAAACGAGCTCCACACATCATCAGTACTTACAAGGCAGTCTGAAAACGCTTAGTCCGTTTAAAATGAATTTCCACTGTAAGAGGGTGTCTTTTGATCGAGCGTCTGGTCGTGTTATAAAATGGTGATGGCAAGATTAGGTCATGTAGTTCTTGGGCACACTCACCGCAGTGTATTCGATAAAAAACCGACACACTAGTCACTTCACGCTGGTGTACTCGGCGCTGAAGCTTTGCGTCACATTTGTACGTGCTAAAAGCATGTTATTTAGAAGCATATTCATTGAGAACAAAGCGTCACAAATAGTTTTTTATTCATCATATTACTAAATGTATAAAACTAAGTATACATACATATAAGTCCAGTTTTATCGCGAATCCTTATCAAACGGATGGACAGAGAGACTATGCATGATTTAAATCGTATTGATATGTTGAAGTTTATATCATATTCAAACAAGTATAAATCCACGTTTTTAATATGCAACACTAATAAGATAGTTTCAACACTGTCGCTGTAATTTTTAACAAAAAGTTTTAAATTAAAAAGTTGCCGGTGTCGACGTCGAAAATGAATTTAGTTAGCGCAGGACAAAGTCCATTAAACTTTGTATACTAGGCACTAGGTGTAGACTGTTTATATCCTATTTCGGTGGTGATACTGCCTAAATTAGTTACAATACTCTGAGTATACTATACTCGAATTAAGCAGTTCGAGTCTACATTCATTGTACGAACCGCTAAACAATGGAATTTGCTCCCTGTGTGGGTGTTCCCGGATAGATACAATCTAGTTGTCTTCAAGTCGCGAGTGAATCGGTTTCTTCTAGGCGATAAATAGGCATCTTCCCTTAATATCAGGCGAGTTGGCGGTCAAACGCAAGTTTATATGTAATTTAAAAAAACTATAAGTTAAACTTCTACGTATAAACAATATGGAAACTGGCGTGGTTTTGACATATTTTTGTTTTACTTATACGGAGTTAATCACGTTTAATTATATCAGATACTCCGTTTATAGTTTCGGCCACATTCGGTGGTCTTCTTTAAGGAGTCAAAGCTCAACACGCGCGCGGCCTCAACTTGCTTCGCACAACGGACCCGTGCCTTGCACGTGAAGACAGCGGTTGTTACGTGAGTAGTCCCGCGTAATAAGTAAAACATAAATATCATATTTTAATTATTTATTACATTATCATTTCCTTGATTTCAGCCCAGCCTTATTTCATCTAAGTATATTTTTGTAGAAATTATTTAAGCTGTTAAGCCCATTAAGCTGTTAAATAATTCAGTGATCTTATTCGTTTATTATTCATTACATTACCGACAGACGATACTTTGAATAAAACTATGTATATTGAATCTAGTTGAAAATTGAATTGTATAATTTAGTCAAAAACTGTAATGAAGTCTAGTCAAACTCGTTTTGCTTCTCAGTTTAAGAAATTTTAGTGTAGATTATTTTTAATATAGTTAAATATATCTATTAGCTTGCCGTAGTAAACATTTATCTAAATATAGCAATCAATTTTAGCACAAATAAATTAGATCGAGTTCGTTATGATGATAATTTGGTTACAAATTGTAATTTGAGAACGTGGCTGCCTCAGACGGTCGACCTTTTCTTTAGAAATGGCTCGAAACTAGAAATAGATATAGAGATGAGAGTAATAAACGTACATCACGTATTTTCGACGTTAACAAATCAGAGGAATCTCGTAGGCACTAACCATTCATCTTTTTATCAAGACAATTAAGGTTAAATGCAATAACTTGACACCGGTTGATTTCATGATTTGCTAAGGCCGTATTTGAGTGTTAAATGTTTGAAACACAATTTTATAATAGAAATGACTTAAATGTGGGTCTTTACAACAAATATCCATGATGAAGCTAACCGATTACGTCTGATGTGTGGATTTAAATCTAATTTTCAGAAATCGCTTTGAAAATATTTGGTAGCGAATTGATATTGGTCTCATTTCATATGTGAGGGCGAGGCTGCGCGCGCAACCCTATGTCTCCGTAGCGCTACGAGTCAGTCGCTAACGGGCTACGACGCTACGAGACCGCTACGCTAGCCGTAGCACCCCAAACCGACATTCCATAAGTGTATTTTGTGTCGCTGTGATTTTAAGAATCAAGGTATTAACACTTTCAACTTAACAACCGAAGGTAATTTCGATTTAATTTTATAACATTAGTAAATTTTTACCTAAAATTCACGTCTTCACTGTATAAAATTGATGCGATGACAGTAATAATCCTTAGCTGGAGGATTTTCGCTCTTATAATATCTTTATGACATTAATTCGATATTATACGGTCTTAATGAGATGAATAGGTCGCCGTGAACCGTACCAAGGTCTGCGTTTATTGATGCATTAGATGATAAAATGTGCATTGTGCAATTTTGCACCTTTCTTACCTTTGATTAGAATATATATTTGTTTGTTATAGTATGTCGAGTATCTGTAGTATTCACGATTTAAGGTCGCTTGAATGGTTAACAATCGTTATTCTGTGACAAAGATTCATATTACTTCTTGTTCATTTGCTGCTGTTGCGAAAATTGAGCTCTAAGAACATACAGTAGTATGTTAACTAACTAAAGTAGATTTCTAGTTCTTTCTAGAAACCGAATGACATTATACTTTTGAGTTGTTGTCACGTATAAATATAAGACTTTTCATTTAAGTTTTTTTAAAGAAAAAGTAAGGATATTGTAACTTTTATTTTATCTCTAGCCCAATGCTTCTGCAGATTAGGATATATAGGATGACTTCATGAGAGTAGAGAGATGGCCACTGGGCAGATGACGTCATCATAAAAACAATATGGCGACAAGCTTCCATTCATCTAAATTCCTGGTAAAAAAAATACAACACCGCCATATAAATTATGATTGAACATGTTTTCTAAAATTAAGATACTTTGTGGTGTCTCCTTAGCAGGAGGTCATTTTGTTAGTACCACTGCAGTGGTACTCAGATATTCTGCCACCAAGCAGTAGTGTGTAAATATTATTATATTCCAGGTCGAAGGGTGCTTACTTTTACTGCTTACTATACTAATTATCGTTTTTTTTAAATAAGTAATGAGTGCCTAAGTAGTGACGCCGTGGACTTTGTTTTTTTTTGTTACACAAAGTTCTGGGTATCACTGAAATGTTAACTGACAGCCGTTATATCTTACAGTCAGGAGTGAAGTTTCATACATCATTTGAGATTTGCGAGGCTTAACTTTTAAACATTCCATGGATTTGCGAATAAGTTAGCGAGTTACCGAAATATGATCGCCTAAACTATTCTATTATCAGTTTTTTTTAATACCACCAATTCGCCTTATGATATAAGCGATTATGTGGTCGAAAATAAAGCACGCAAACCTAAAAGATGCCCGTTCACTTTGACCTTGAAAAATCTGGATTATATTTCCCAGGAAACAAGAAAGCCGGCAGCTTGTTCCATTCCATGGCCGTACGAATGAGAAACGTAGAGTCAAAACGTTAACGTAGCGATGATAGCTTAGTGGTTAGCGCGGTCGGTTCGTATGCCGAAGGGCGGGGGTTCATACCCCAAGAATGAGTTTGAGCTGCCGGTGAAGGAAAACATCGTGAGGAAACCATATGGTGCAACAGTAAGCATGGTGGTAGGGTACTTTCTAGTACTCGGCTGGCTAGCTACCATCCTGAAGTTGAAAATCTGCCGCCAAGCATCTAACGGTGTGTTCTGGCAGCTTCACTTGAGAGCTAGTTCTATTCCAGGCTAGGTGTGCTTTACCATCATCGACCACACTGTCACTTAACATCAGGTGAGCTGTGGTCAAAAACCTAGACTTTCAGCTATAAAAAAAAAAGTTTAACATGATGTAACAAGTATAGCGTCTTACGTGACGTGAGAAGAATACCTTTGGAACTCCACGGCCTGCAATATATTTGGCCCTAAACAAACAATGTCGCATCAGCTACATTGTTGTATCTACCTGGATTGTCCCGTTTGGAGTTGAGAGTTCATTTTGAACTTGGATTCTGGCTAGAGTTGACTCAGTTCAGTTATTTACTTACTAGTACGCATCCTTTACAAAAGGTCACCTGTGTAAGTACTACCGCAGTATGAGATACTTCAAACTATCGTGAAACAGTAGTGTACCGTGAAATAGTAGTGTATTTACTGTGTTACATACAGTTTGAAGGGGTTTGTGGATATTTACCAATAGAGTAACTTGAGTATAGGGCGAAAAATTTGAGGCCGGCTATTCGTTGGGGGCTGCAAGCTGAGTGATTAGCGTGTTTATTGGTATTTAGTATTAGTTGTAGATATTTAGTTTTTTTTATAATGTTGCATCAGTAATTTATTATATTTAAGGTTAGTAATTAGGTTATTAATCAGACGAGTTGGTTCGTGGCCAAGCGTTTTATAAATAATAATTTATCATAATTTTTTTTTAAAACATGCTTTAATATGTGCAAATACCAAGTAATGGAGCAATTTAAAACGGACAGTCAGAAATAAAATGTTTTTCCGTGTCTATAATGTTGAACGTTGAGGAGCTCCTTAGACTGGAGTGGAGTGGAGCTCTTGGATGTGGAATCAGGTAATCACACGATATATTATAAAGTTTGCGACATACTAACACATAGTATGTCAGTCTCAAACGGCTGGTCGTACTTGTCGCGTGATCAAAACATTTTTTTTTGAAATTAAGTAGGTACCTAAAATTATTCCAAAATATTAATCCAAAAATTAAGTACCTAATTTTGTTATATAATTATAACGAGAATTGAGTTCCGAGTACTCTTCTTCAGTATCGTGGGTGTCTCACCAGTCATGCTGTATACTTTTACCAAAGTTCAACCGAATCAGAGTCAACCGTTTTTATAAACTTTCCCACTGTTGGGCGAAGGTTTCATATCATTGTGATTATGGTCTCGGAATTGTTGATTTCAAAATATTTTTATATTCGCCGTTTGAAGTCAGCGATAAGCACATAACTTAGAAAACAAAGAAGGGGATTCGAACCCAGATAAGATCCTCCCAGAACCCAGAACCTCCAGATAAGAAGCCAGATGAGGCTGCCGAAACCTTCAAATTTATTTAAACGCTATAGTATTAATAATTTGAAAATAAAATACCCTGAAATATAAACTACTTCGACAAAACTATAAGGGTTCCATAGTTTGGTACAAAGCCGTAAAAAATCTACTGAATCGTGACTAAATTAAATGATCTGTTGAAAATATTAACTCTACTTGCGTTCTTTTCGAATATCGCGATCATAGTAATTGGGTACCGAGTTTGCTTATTTAGCGTGCTGAAGACCATTTTATGTAAAATTCAAGTATCGTAAACTTTTTTTATACATAATAAATAAGTGTTTGCGTGATTTAAAATATACGACACAATTTTTTTTACTACAGTAAAAGTACACTTTTAAGTATACGACTTTCTTTGTACTCATAGTAGTCATAGTTGACGATAAGTCGTAGCTCGTAGCGTAAAAAGCTTTAGATTGAGTCACGTTGCATAATTAGCAGTCGTAGCACTTCTTCGTAGCAGTCATAGTACCATTCTGTAATCCTGCAATAACGTGCGTAGACATTTTGACCCAATTTTAGTGGATGGCGTAGCTCGTAGCGTAAAAATGCTTTCTTTTTTTATCGTAGCAGACTACGCACGCTAAGGGGATAACGTCAGTCATAGTATTTTGCTTCTTGACTACAATAGCTTCGTAGTAAAAAAGCTCTAAGCGTAAAAATGCAGTTTTCATTATCCAAGCAACCTTAGCAGATGTTCATAGTACTTGCAGTTTTACTTATTTTTGTATGGGCCAGTGTTTGGCCTGAAACAATGTTAACGCAAATTTATAAATAGATGCTACGAAATTTCATTCCGCGCAAAGTTTTGTTCACGTTTTTTATTTGTAGAATTGTTTATCTCTTTTTAGGCTCGAATTTTCTTTAGCTAAAATTATTTTGATACTTACCTCTTTGTTTTTTTTAGTAAAACAACTGTGCAAAAAGTTATCATCGTATTTTACCGTACGTTAATATCACATACGATTGTTACCTTTTTTTTTCAGAGAAGTAAAATTATTGAAAATGACGCATCTATTGTCACTGATGGCCATCTATTGATTTGAATCTGCAATACTACGAATTGATCAACGTAAAGTTAAAATAGCCCAAAATGCAAGGCTACACATAAAAAAAACACAATGCAACTTCTCGTTTATCTTATTGCTTTTACATTACATTAAAAAAACAATACGATTGTTACGTCCCGTTACCAACGTTTGCGTTCTTGCATTCTGATATGCTGGCATTGTTTGTTGGACTACATAAATGTATAAATACCGTGCATTGTCAAACATGCCTAGCCAACTATTGTCAGGTCATAGTTCAAACTGTTGACCTTTCGATGTGTTCATGAAATTGCATTATGGACTCATCTAGAAATAGCACTGAAGATGACAAAGGTCGCAGGATGTAGGATAGAAGCAGTTAAAAATATCCCGCCACGTGCTTCGGCTAGTGTCCTAGCCGTTTAATAGCAAGCTAAGAAAAACACGACCGCCTACGAATAAATCAATGTTTTTCCTATTTAGCTTGTGTCACTCTGGATGTCGTTAGAATTCTAACGATAGGTATCGTTAGAATACATCCACAGTTCAGGTAGTAGCGATGATAGCTGAGTGATTAGCGCGGTCGGTTCGCATGCCGAAGGGCGTGGGCTCAAACCCCAACAATGAGCTTGAGCTGACGGTGAAAGAACAAAGGAAGCAAGTTAGTAATAAAGCGCTATCAATCGACTCAGTGACATTGTAATATGTTTGCAGATGTTATTATAAATAGTGTTGCTTTGCCTCGAATTTGTTTTTGAAGTTCCAGTTCCTAAGAGGAAAGGATTAGAACGTGGAACGTGTGTCGAGCAAAAGCTTTACTAATTGCTTAACTTACTAACTGGCGACTGTGGCGTACCCACAGTCGCCACGTTCTTAGTGGAAATGTCTTGGTAACAGATGTTTCTAGAACTGGTGTATTGCAGAACAGATTATTTTTAACCCCCAACGCAAACGGAGAGTTCTTAAGGTTTCTTTTATTATTTATATATTTTATTTGACTTGTAACTTGTGTTATCAAATATTTGTTTAGTTTTGTAGTATGTTAATATTTTAGTGTAAATAATTGTAATGTGTTTATTTGTATTTTTTTATGTGGGCCTTTTTGCCTGAAATTCTTTTATACGTTTGTGTGTATCTGTCTGTTGCATCCGAGCTCCAAAATGGCTCAATAATAATATTTACGAATATTTTGATTTGGGTTTTTTTGTTTAAATCTGACTTGATTATGATGCAAGAAAATCTGTTCAGCCGTTTTAGGATTATCTTTTATTTTATAGTTGATAAATAGGTGTGGAAATCTAATAGAAATTTGGTATTGTGTTACTGGTGTCTTTTATATATTTTTAATTTATACTTGTAGTCGACTTAAGTTGAGTAAAAGCATAGAACGTTTGGTCTAAAAGGCACAAGTATATGTAAGTTTCACCTTTGGGCCAAGTAGGTATGTGGAAATATCTTATGTTTGTTTATAAATGAAACTAATCGCATTTTGAGTACATTATTTAAAGACACAGCTTGCGCTTGTACTCAAAAAGTAATTAATACGTATTGTTTATACAGACAGACGAGGATGTCTTCTTTATATACTTAAAAATTGACAAAACTTTCAAATGTAATGTATCTGAATAAATTGTAAGGTAATTGTAACTGGGTATATTCGTTTTTTCCTCAATAGTAAATAATAAATACTATTGGCAAAAAAGAGCCAAACTAATTGTGACATATAATATCAATAGTAACAGACGGCCAATATTGTATAAGTGAGAATATTAGAACGAGTTCTCGTAAAGCGGCGCTCTTTATAATATTTTCGTAAAAAATTACAGAACGAGATCAACGACGCTTGGAATGGGCAAATCTATCTTCGTTTTGCTCTTTCCGTATATTCATCTCGATAGCCAAAATGTGGGTCATCAATTGGTTCTCAATTGAACTATTAAAATTTGTTTTGTCATCAAATAAAAAAAAAAAATAATAAGTCGCCATAAAAGTTTCGTCAACTTTGATTACAGGTCGTCAATGATAATATCAATTTTCTTAAAATCTGTGAAATAGAAGCACTGACCTTGTTATAAAGAAGACTTTCATTTCCTTTAATTCATCAAACCCATTAGAAAAACCAACTCTTAATTATTCTGCCATGGGATTGTTATGAAAGTTCCTTCGACTGCCTAGCTGCCTACGTATTTCGATCAAAGTTCTTTAAGAAGTGAAGTTAACCTCTAATGAGACGAACGCAATCAATTGTAACCTAGAGGTTACAATTGATACTGGAGTATACGAGCATAATGACGGTTTACCATAGAGTATATTATACTAGGCATCTATGTGCTTTGTGAAGCTACCAGTAGCCTAGTTTATAGACCGCCTGACTCTCAATCCAGAGGTTTTGGGTTCAAATCTTACAGCACGCAACTCTGTCTTTTCTAAGTTAAGTGCGTAGTGCTGTCAGTTACACTCAAAGAAAACGACGACAGAAAACTTGTCTAAGTTCTTAATGTTCTCGAAGACATGTGAAATCTACCAACCCGCAGTTAGCCAGCGTAATGGACTATGGATTTCATCCTCTCACTATAGTAAGAAGTCCACGCCAGCAGTGGGACAGTTTACAAAAACAGGGCTGATCCGGATGTTCTTTGTATATCGTTTACATTGTCATGTATGGTGCTGCCCACACTGATGTTTGGGTCCTAATGCTTTTTATTGACCAACCTCCGTTACATAATGAAACTGTTGGGATGAAAGTTTATTTCCTCTGTAAATATTAAATTTGGCTAAAAAGCATGTGTGAAACTGTGGTGTATGTACACCAAGGAGTTTTTATACTTTTTATTAGTGGCCTGTTACTTTTATGTCGTGCGCTTGGCCGATAGTCTTTTGTTTTCGGAGCGTGGTTTTTGAAAAATAAATGGTTTAAAGAGAAAAGCATTTCGCTGTGTTATTTTAATTTAAATACACATTAATTGGCGACGAGGAAGTGTAATCTACGCGTGAAATAGTGTTGCCGTGAAACATGGCTAGTTCGGCAATGTTCGGGGGCAATCTCACGTTCGACCACAAAATTCAAGACTGGAAAATATTTTTCAGCAGATTTGTTCAATTTTGTACTGCTAACGACGTCACTAATGAAAGCGATAAAAGTGGTTCGAAGCGGCGTGCTTTACTTCTCACTGCCTTTGTAGAGGAGACATATCGCGTCGCAAGAGATTTGGTTTTTCCTAAAGACATAGATGGCGCCGAATTTTTATATTTAGTTGAAAGGTTGGATGAACATTTTGTGTCAAAGAAAAGTACGTTTGCTGAAAGGTTCAAATTTTATAAGGCAGAACAGCGACCAGATGAAGATTTAGCAGAGTGGGCAGCGCGAGTTCGCAGTTTGGCTCAATTTTGTGGGTTCAAATATGAGTTACAAACAGCTATGAGGGATCGTTTTGTACTGGGACTCGAAAACACCAAAGAAAAAGAAAAATTGTTTGCGGAGAACATAGAAGCACTTACATTTGGAAGAGCATTAGAATTGGCACAGAGCGTACGTTGTGCGCGGGTGGCATTACATACAGCTCGAGTTGAAAGAGGCGCGATTATCGCGCAGGCGGCAGCTATATCGCACCCTGTTTTCCACATTCGGCCACAAGCTACATACGGAGGCAATACTGCTACAATTCCAGCGCAAGGATTTCAAAAATGTGAAATATGCGGATACAAAAATCATAGCAAAGACACATGCCGGTTTGCTAACTATTCGTGTCAAAAGTGCAAGCAAAAAGGGCATTTGAAACGGATGTGCAAGGCTAAAGTTCAATGTAGTAATTTTGTAGGTGTGGATGAAGGTAAAGTAGAAGGTATGTATACTTTATTCAATGTTGAAGAGTCCAATAAAGACGAGCCGATATTGCAGAGTGTCTCGTTAGATGGTAAGGTAGTTCTATGCGAGATTGATTGTGGTAGTGCTGTCTCGATTTTGCCAACAGCAGTTTATCAACAATTATTCAAAGGAAGTCAGTACCGTTTACAGACATGCAAGGAAGTGTTTAATTTTTATACGGGAGTTAAAATCGCGCCTGAAGGTTGTTTGTTTTTATCAGTAACTTACAAAGGACGCACTATGCCGTTAAAGTTTTTCGTTATATCGACGAGAGTCAAACGATCGCCTCTGCTAGGACGTGATTTTATGAAAATATTTAATTTATGTATAGGCACCAGTACTTTAGATTGTAATACATTAAAGGTACAGGGGAACAAATGTGATGATTTGCTAAATAAATATGCAAACTTATTCAATGATGAGTTGGGCAAATTCAATAAATACAAAATTAATCTTAAAATGAAACCAGATACTCAGCTAAAATTCTGTAAGCCGCGGCCAGTCGCTTTGGAAGTGAAGCCTTTAGTTGAGAAGGAGATAGACAGAATGGTGGAGTTAGGAATTTTGGAAAAAGTTGATTATTCTGATGTTGCCACACCGATCGTGCCCGTGCTTAAACCCGATGGGACTGTTCGAATATGCGGAGATTTTTCGGTAACTTTAAATAAAGGATTATATATAGACAATTACACACTTCCACGGATAGAAGATTTATTCGCTAAGCTCCATGGAGGCGTGTCGTTTTCAAAGCTTGATTTATCTAGAGCCTATAATCAACTTGAGCTAGATGAATCCAGGAAATTAACATGCATTAACACGCATAAAGGCCTTTACCGTTACACCAGACTTGTGTTTGGATTGTCAAATGCACCTTTTATTTTTCAACGGGCTATGGAACAGTTGCTGGGGGATATAGATGGCGTGTGTATCTTCTTAGATGATATATGTATAACCGCTCCTGACAAGGCTACACATTTACAGCGGTTAGAGCTTGTTCTAAGCAGATTACAGGAAGCTGGTATGCGACTCAAGCGGGAAAAATGTGAATTATTCCAGAGTTCGATAGAATACCTTGGATTTGTGATAGACAAAAATGGACTTCATAAATCGCAGCAAAAAGTAGAAGCAATTTTAAAATGTAGTCCGCCGAAAAATGTTACTGAGCTGAAGTCATTTTTGGGGATGGTGAATTATTATAGATGTTTTGTGCCTCAAACTTCATCAGTTTTGAACCCGTTGTTTAATTTGTTAAAAAAAGATGTCAAATGGGAGTGGAATAAGGAACAGCATGATGCTTTTCAAAGAATAAAACAAGAGCTGGCATCGGAGCGCGTTTTAGCGCATTATAACCAATCAAATTCCACCATTGTGACATGTGACGCGGGTCCAAATGGTTTGGGCGCTGTACTAGCACAACGACAATCAGATGGAAGCGAACGTGTCGTTGCATACGCGTCTCGTTCTCTTTCTAAAGCTGAGGTTAACTACTCACAGATTCAGAAAGAAGCAACAGCTATTGTGTTTGCCGTTAAGAAATTTCATCACTACCTTTATGGTAGATCGACACCGTTTATTTTGCGCACAGATCACAAGCCTCTGTTAGCTATTTTTGGCAGTAAAAAAGGTGTGCCTGTTTTGGCAGCAAACAGACTGCAGCGCTACGCTTTATTTCTATCAGCATATAATTTTGAGATTCAATACGTTAGAGGCGAAGATAATGTAGCAGATTTCCTTTCGCGTTCAACTGATTCTCACTACTCGATGTATGACTCGCCGGAGTACGCGGATAAAGCCTCTTATATCAATTTTATAGGTGATGCTGTTTTACTGCCGATTACGTTAGATGACGTTAGAAAGGAGGTAGAGCGCGATGAAAATTTAAAGCAGTTGTATAAATTTATCACAGAAGGCTGGCCTTCGAAAATTACCGATCCAGCGGTGAAACCATTTTTCCTGTGCCGGCATGAGTTGTCTGTAGAAAACGGTTGTATTTTGCGTGGTCATAAAGTTTTGATTCCTTTACAGTATAGAAAAAGACTTTTAGATGAATTGCACCGTTCTCATTTTGGAGTAGTTAAAACAAAGTCGGAGGCAAGATCTCGCATGTGGTGGCCAAACATCGACAAGGACATAGAAGAAAAAATAGGTTCCTGTAACATTTGCAACACATTGCGAAGCAATCCTCCGCATACAGCTCTAGCACCATGGCCGTATCCAAAAAACCCTTGGGAGCGCGTGCATTTAGATATGTTTATGTTAAATGGAAGTCAATATTTAATTGTCATCGATGCTTATTCGAAGTGGGTCGAGTGTTTTCCTATGCAAAAAACTGACAGTGAAACAATTTTAAGCAAGTTAAGTGACATATTTAGCAGATTCGGACTAGTGCGTACTTTGGTCACTGATAATGCATCGAATTTTTGTTCACATGAATTTGAATCTTTTTGTAGTTTGAATGGCATTAAACATTTAACAATTGCCCCTTACCATCCAGCCTCAAACGGGCAGGCCGAAAACAGTGTCAAAACTTTTAAAAACGGGCTAAAAGCTATTTTGACAAACACAGATGGCCAAAAAGTTATTATTAAAAAATTAAATAAATTCTTATTTGATTATAGAAATTCTGTTCATATGACTACAGGATTCTCCCCTGCCCAATTGATGATAGGGAGACCTTTGCGATGTCGGCTGGACTTACTGCGAATATCCGATATTGCGCCTTCATCATCATCCACAACAGCCACTAATAATGTTTACCATAAACAGGTAGCCCAGAGTAAGAACTTTGGACACAGAAAGCTCAGTTTTTCTATAGGAGATGATGTATTGGTGAAATGTTATTTCCAAAATGGAAATAAGCAGACGTGGAAGCATGGAGTTATAAAAAGCTGTATCGGTTCTAGAATATTCACTGTTTTTATTCCTTTGTTAAATATTACTTTAAGGAAGCATGTAGATCAATTACTGGCGTACAAGGGTCGTTTGCCAGCAGATAATGATGATCAAGATGATTCAGTCAGTTGTATTGGAGACTATTCTAATTCGGTATTCACTCCAGAATCTAGTGTATCAACATCTTTCGAGAGTCCAACAATAACTTCGAATATTCTTAGTGCGCCGGTTGCATCTGAACTTAGTGCGGTTGTAGTGGGGGAGGAAAGAGATGCTAATTCCGGAGACGAATTTTTAGACGCATCTTCTTCCGGAGCTAGATCTAGTTCTGATACGGATCAAGGGTCCCCAGAACGGCAACTTGTACGCCGGTATCCTGTTAGAGGAACTAGGAATTTAGATGTAAATTATAGATGTTAGTTTTAATTTAAATGGGGAGGAATGTGGTGTATGTACACCAAGGAGTTTTTATACTTTTTATTAGTGGCCTGTTACTTTTATGTCGTGCGCTTGGCCGATAGTCTTTTGTTTTCGGAGCGTGGTTTTTGAAAAATAAATGGTTTAAAGAGAAAAGCATTTCGCTGTGTTATTTTAATTTAAATACACATTAGAAACGGTATGCGTTTTTACTCTAGAATCGGTTTCGTTCAAATTTACTTTTTTTTGTCTTTGCTTTTAGCATCGTACTTTGTGTAAATATTTCGATATTATTAATTCATTAATGGAAAATCAAGTGAAATAATTTTGGGTCAGAGTTAAAGTCACGCAAAGTAAGTTACGAGTACAGTTAAGTCCGGCCATGATTCGATAAAGTCTTAGAAACAACGGTTACGTTTTACCACTGTAAAAATTGACGTAGTTTTGTCACGTTTTTAATTTATTTATGTGGGATTATTCACGTTTAATTACGTCAGATACTTCGACTATAGTCGAATAAGTGTTTCACCACATCAGATTTTTTTTTTCACTCTTGTACGTAATTCGGCACTTTATAAAGAAAACTCCACTATTTTATATAATAATACAATTTGGCGATATAATTTTTCCGCGTTCCCGCCATAATTCCACATGTTTACATAAAAGCGTTGTTAAAATTATCTTACCAAATGACCACGTGTCTCCAAAATAGATTATAAAATGTTCGAAATAGAAACTAACTAAAACGTTTATTCTTTTGTAAAAAATAGCTCGTTTTATTAATTTATGTAGGTCTAGCAATACGGATTTTCATAAATACACGGATAAACTGAATGCTTGCCACACTTAATAGCTATTCCTTATATTTTTCATTAGTGTGTATGTACAGTTTTTTTTTAGTTTTCAACATATTTTGTTATGTTGAAAAATCACCAAAATTAGATCAATGCGCTGTACAGTATATATATCTGTAGAATGTCTTGAAACAATTACAAAATGACTGCACAAATTATACTCCACATATTTCTTAAGTCCGCGTCGTCGGTGAAAGTCATTCAATATGTTAAACAGTTTCAATCTGTCAAGTTACCCTTAATAAGTCAGAGTGGTGCCCAATTACCCCCTCCTAATGCACCCATTCTAAGACCATTGTCGGACAGGCGGAAATTACGAAACAAACCATGGAAATTCTATTGACCCCACATTGTGTTACAGCCACAGCAGAATGGGGGTCGAGAATACTCGGGACTTTTCTACTTCATTTAGCCATTTGAAAAGTTCACTCTCAAATTTAAATTGTAAATGTAACAAATGCCTTGAATACAACTTCCATGTAGCGCTTTTTAGTATGTCAAAAACAGAGCTCATAAACAACAACCTCATTGCAGCAAACGATTATAATGACGTGTTAAAAGGGCTGGAAAAGGCTAGAACTAACCATGGAAAAAATAAAAATGTACTAAACAAAATAAAATATCTTAAAAGTGTACTCTCGAAACGAATAAAATAATTTTTGTACATGCGTACGATTAAAAAAATAGAGCACCTTATCAATACAGTGTTAGCGCAGAATTAAAATAACAAAACTCCTAAAGGTTAAGTTGATCGAACGCTCATAGCTCAATGTGCCGAAACTTCCTCTAAAAGCTACCATGACCATGAGCTACGGTCACCGTGCTACAGGCACGTAATCAGGTTATTGTTAAACAAGTTTACGTTACGTAACATTACTTACACCGCGGCATCGATCCGACCCTGTGGCACTGTGCCAATAACAAAGTCCAATGTACCTCTACTCTGATAGAAGTGGGAACTTGTGCCCGTTTGCAAGTTTCGGTGTTAAAACTGTTTTATTACAATAAGAACTTTACTGCGCTAATGTTGGCGACTGTACATGTGATATTTCGTAAAATTTAAACGTACCGTTCGAATGTACAGGAAGCTAGATGAAGAGACACTCATATAATCAATATTAATAGATTTTTTATTTGATTTTTTTTTTTAAATTGCGAGCCATTTTTACTTTATACAGTGTCTTAATTCTATATACTTTATGGTTGTTTTTTACTCTGCTTTAGGTAATTTTATATCGTTTCTCCGAATTGCTTCCATTAAGATGAAAGCTCGCGCGGAATACTAATGCTATAACATATTCAATACCATTAATTGTAAGCGAAGCTAGGGAAACACCTACATATATTTTTACTGATTTTCGCCAATCTTTCCAATAATTACAATTAAAATAAATACGTATGGGTGCTCTATAATACTAACAACTCAATAGATAAATGCCATTTAAGGATGTACTGATACATAGCCGTCGTAATGACGTATTTTGTTATCTATCTACTTGGTGGTAGATCTCCTTAGCAGGAGGTCGTCTAGGTAGGTACCACCGCAGTACCAGTTATTCTGCCGCTAAGCTACTGCTTAGCGGCACACACACACACTACTGTGTGTAAACATTACTGTGTTCCGGTTTGAGGGGTACTGCAGCTAGCGAAATTACTGGGCTGTTAAGACTAACTCTATCAAAAGTCTCAAAGTAATGAGCGCCAAAGCAGGGATGCCCTGGACTTTGTTTTGTTACTTAAAGTTCTATGTATAGCTGCGATGGTCATGGACAGGCGTTATCTCTTACCATCAGGAGAGCGTCTCGTTCGGCTCATTACTTTTTACATAAAAAAAAAACTATACTATTATGAAGAGGAAGGATTTGATTGTTTGTTTGTTTGTATTGAATACACTCCGAAACTACTCGACCGATTTCAAAAATTCTTTCACCGTTGGGAAGCTACATTATCCCCGGGTGACATAGGCTACCTTACCTTACCTTAAGCCCAACAATGGATAGGTTGTTTGGTTAAAAAATCAAACTACTGAAACGATTTTGACGATTTGTTTGATGAACGATTGTGTTTAACTATACCTACTCTACCAGGTAATAAATAAAATCATGTGAATTGAGAATACTTGGCCTGTCAAGTATCATCATCAAGATTTCAGCCGTAGAATGTCCACTGCTGGACATAGGTCTCCCCCATTGACTTCTAAAGACAGGTCGGAAGCGGCTCGCATCCAGCGTGTTCCTGCGGTCTTTATTAGGCCGTCTGTCCACCTTGTGTGTGGACGCCCTACACTGCGCTTGCCGGTCCGTGATCTCCACTCTAGAACTTTGCAACGCCATTCTGTCAAGAATATATAGAAGCTTAAATGTGTAATTTGTTTTTCTCCGCAGATTATACGCCGTAAGCTGCTAGACTGACGTTCCCACCATGGCATTCGCAGGACTCAAGAAACAAATTAATAAAGCCAATCAGGTAAGAATTTCATCATCCACAATTTAATAAATCCAAAAGCAATCAAGCAAAAAACGCCGGGAATTAAAGACTCGATGAAAGCAAGCGAATATCCTTTAATCTAAATAAGAGAGTCGTGATTAAAAACTTTGATAAAGA
This sequence comes from Biston betularia, assembly GCA_905404145.2. Lineage (NCBI taxonomy): Eukaryota > Metazoa > Arthropoda > Insecta > Lepidoptera > Geometridae > Biston > Biston betularia. The sequence continues at coordinate 9,161,435 of FR989877.1, forward strand.
TCTGAGATAGCTCTTCTTTTCGCAGTCTGGATATTTGTAAACTTTATCCTACGATTGAAATTTTAGGATTTCGATTAAATAAGACTATTTCTCAGTTTTAGTTGGATGTGTTAAATTTGTTTTTAAGGTTTCGTTTCGACCGTGTTACTGAGCGTTCTCGCATGTTGTCTATACGTTTATTCAAATTGTAATTGATCGTAAGTTATAAAAAATCAAGATGATTCTCATGCTAGAGTATGTAATGTAGTAGAGTAAGAATATATAAAGTATATTCATATATACTTTACATATTATAATAACTTTTTTTTTAAAGTCGATTAAAGCGTCTGCCCTCACAATAACGATAAGGTATAAAACTTCTTTTAAATTTAGAACAGGATCGCGTTTGACCATACCTTGCTTGATGTTAAAAAGATGCGGTCTGAAAACTAAAGAAAATTTGTGAGAAACGTGAAAGTGTAGCTCTTTCAATACTATACGTAAAGGTTTTTTAGTACCTTAAATTTTTTTTAATGGTACTGAAACATCTGGGTCGCTGGGTATTCTGACTTGTTCCATTTCGCACTTTAATTACTTGGATTGTGATACCTTAGATTGTTTTGTTACTTAAAGTTCTGAGTACCGCTACGATGGTCATGACCGTTATCTCTTACCATCAGTAAATAAATAAATAAATATCGTAAGACATCATACACAGCGCCATCTACCCCAAACTAAACAAAGCTTGTACTATGGAAGAAGAGAGAGTAGAGTAGAGTGTTTCGCTCCTTTCATTTATATTAAAATCTCCTGCCATGTTTCAAGTAGCACGATTTGCTTAGAATCTACTCTCAGGCTTCCCGTACATATATTTAGTTTCCTTGCGTGGGCGATTGCCTAAAATCAAAAACATGTTTTCGAGATAAATAAAATATTGCTTGTATTTTTGGATCTTATACGAGATACTAAAAGCTACCGCCTGCAATCTATTAAAACGATTCTAAGTGGTAGGTACCCCGTAGGTTGTTCAATGGTACTGGATAGAGCGTGTAATTGGATATTGGGATTAGTTTAGTTATTATTTTACTGTAGAAAATTGTAACAAAAACTGAAGGTAAGCGGTATTTAGCTTTCAAATAAACTACATAATTATAAGTTCTTATAGACTAAATAAATTAATAAAAAACGTAGGACATTACATACAGGGCCTTCTGACCCCAAACTAAGCAAAACTTGTAATGTGGAAGTCAGATAACTGATAGAATACTTAAATACTTTTTGTTTTTGTAAATACATATTTATAATGCCACAAAATGTTTGTCCTGTGTCAGAATCGAATCCAAGCCCTACAGCTCCTCAAGTAGATAGACTATTAATAAGCCAACAGGGGTGGCTGTAGGCTGAGTAGTTTTTCTATTTAGATTATAAAGAATTCTTAGAAGACTTCAAAATCTTTAAATAACCAGGTATCGTATAGAATATCATTGCCTTTTATGTAAAAGGCCACAACAATTCAAATAAAAATATTATGTTTTCCACGAGAACCTATATAAAAGCGTATGAAATTTCTACCCATTTATTTTGTTCGGGCGCGATGGGATGTTTACCGGCATCAGCATTTTACTCGGCGATATGGGAACACTGACAGCAGTTCAGTTGATATATTTTCCAATTAAACGAATGGCTACCTCCGTATTGTATTAAAGTTAATAACTGGAACTTATTTGAAGTCACATTTTGAACGAGCAATGCAATACTGCATTGCTCGCTATAGAAATATAATACACTAATATTAAATATTGCATTAGTGTATTAATATTATATATTAATACACTAATGCAAATATTTCTATACAGGGCTATAATCCTGTATCCTTTAGGCTTGATATATCCCAAGCCTAAAGTGGATTATTGTATTATACACCACAAATAGTCTCGAAATCCCATCTGTCCGAAAAAAGACCTAAAAAATCTATAGAATCGGGTCGTTTCCATATAGTAAATAGGAACGAGTATAATGATTCGCTTTCGGTTTGGTACACCCCATCACATGGTTATAACCCGCTGTCTTTTCGTGCGGGGCGCCTCGCAGTGCGTGCCGCGTACTGTTTTGTTTCCATGATAAAGGCCACTGGATGTGGCCTAAACTATATTCGAATTAGCCGACACATAATTATACGTGCGTAATTCCGCACAAGTAAAACAAAAATGTGTCAAAACTACGTCAGTTTCCATAGTAAAGTCCTTATTTCTCACTTCGTGACGGATAGATGTGTTGGTACTGAGAGATCTGTAAGAAGGCCTTGAATTTGACTACCCTGTTCAAATTCCATTACCGCTCCCCCTCCGTTTGTTTCCTTTCACTATAACTCGTACTTCCTCTCGCAAATGAATCGTAGTGTGTAAGATGAGATTGAATTATTTATTCGCGTAGTCCGCCCTTTGAATTCATAGAAGCACCTGCGCCAAACCCTAGTTGAAAATCTGAGGGGTCCGACGGATAGGCATTGCGACCTTGTATAGCTTTACATTCACATACACACGTGGGTTGACGTGGGCGGTATATAAGGTACGAGACATAGTATTTGTACGCTTGACGTTGTAAAATTGTTTAACGTTTCAAAGAAAGCGTATAATCGATTTTAAGCTTTTCAATGTTTGCTTCACGTGCTTAAAAGCGATGTGATTAATATCGCTCATCGCTCATCTATTTCGAAAATTTATTTATTTATTTTGTAATCGATTGAAATGCAATACTTGCTGGGAGAAGAATACGTTTTTATCTCGTTTAAAGAAGAGAGTGTGCAAAATAAAATTGAAAATCTGTATTTACCATATGGCAGACTTTGAAGTAAATTGGTTGAAATGTGTGTTAATTTCTAAATTAAAAACCCAGGCAGGTAATAACAAAATAGGTATTCTATACAGCTTTTAAGGGGAATCGATCTCTAGCGTCTTCAGCTTTTTTTCTTCTTTTCGAACAGTGGTATAAATTATGGTTAAAATTAAATAATAGCATGTAACAAAATTTAGTAGCATAAGTAATTTAAACAGAGATAATGATTGTTTACGGTCAGGTGGAGTCAGTCTTCAGATTAAAGTCGTTTCTTCAACGTCGATACCATAATATCAGAGGCTGCGCTGCGTGTGATTGATGGCCGAATAATGGTCCGCCCTTTTAGTCCCGACTCGAGACAAGATCTGCCCTTTTCATAAATAAATAGAAGGATCGGCTAATAAGCTTTCTGGCTTTTTGTTACAAAAAATACTATTTGGTATCACCAAATCCGTAATACAACAATAAACCCGTAAATGAGCAATTTATACGGATTTGGTTGTTTTTTTTTTTTTTTTTTTTTTTATGTTTGACAGGCTAGGTGTTTGACCACAGCTCACCTGATGTTAAGTGAAGGCGTGGTCGAAGATGGTAAAGCACACCTAGCCTGGAATGGAACTGGCTCTCAAGTGAGGCTGCCGGAACACACCGTTAGATGCTTGGCGGCAGATTTTTAACTTGAGGGTGGTAGCTAGCCAGTCGAGTACTAGAAAGTACCCTACCACCATGCTATGGTTTCCTCACGAAGTTTTCCTTCACCGGCAGCTCAAGCTCATTGTTGGGGTTTGAACCCACGCCCTTCGGCATGCGAACCTACCGCGCTAACCACTGAGCTATCAACGCTACAAATTGTGAAAGTCGTGTCTTAAGATTTTTAAGTTGTTGTCCGATATTAGGCCAAATTTATAGCTCTATATCATACTCATACTCATTTATTTATAACTAGCGGACGCCTCGCGGTTTCACCCGCGTAATTCCCGTTCTCGTGAGAATACAGGGATAAAAAGTAACCTATGTCACCCGGAGAAAGTGTAGTCACCGTCGCTTTGCATTAGTGGCCAAACGTAGATCTATGAAAAGTAAAAAAAAAAAAAAAAAGCTTCCCATCGGTGAAAGAATTTTTAAAATCGGTCCAGTAGTTTCGGAGCCTATTCAATACAAACAAACAAACAATAAAATCTTTCATCTTTATAATAGTATAGATAGATAGACGAATGGTTACAAGTCACAAACATTGAATAATACAATTTGACAATAAAATAATAGTCAAAAATCAATAGAATTAAATTTGCAAAAATAAATTAATCAATGAATAGTTTTTCAATAACTGAATACAATTTAATTTGGTTTATAATACTTATAATTACGGCATTACTCTACTCTTAGTAAAAATTCGTCTACTTTGTAGGCCCTATTATCTGGGCCCTACGTCTATTATCTTCACTCTTCTTGTCACTATACATAGGCTAAAACTTGGCTAACCATCTAGATAACTTGACAAGTCTTACACTCGTTTAAATATTTTACCTTTTCAATATCCCCAATACAGCTGCGTGGAGTATTTCTTTGTCATTGTATGAAAGTTAATAAGCGTCAAATTGCAGCTATGACGTCGACATCTACTAATTGAACATCTGTGAACTCGTGTGTATACTGTATAAAGACCCAGTTTATAAAATTCGATAAAACTGTAAACGGTAACGCATACAACATCTTCGTCGGATAATTGAAATATTTGAAGATCTTGGTTGTACAAGCAGGTTGCTATATTATCTTAAAACAATGTTCACTTTACTAAAAAGGTTAATTTGTCACAGAGCAAAATTAATATGGAAAGCAGAAAAAATTGCAATAAGTCACCGTAACTGTCGATAGGGCGGAATATTATGCCGGTTCCCACAAATCCGCCCAACCCCATCCCCGGTGGCTGTAAGAAAGCTCTCGGACGTCTCATTATCTTTATCTTGGAAACCACAAATAGATTTTAGGTCGTAAAGTAATATTACATTTAGATTTTTTTTTGTTATCGTAAAGAAATAAATAATTTTATATAACGAAACCGTAATGTACATTTGATTATGATACGAAAACCGAAATTACTTACTATTTAAAAAAATTAAAACAATTTAAAACATAATTATTTGCTTCTGTTCGATCTTCGGTTGCACTCTTCACAGAGTTACCATATACATACATATATGTATATGTTATCTCAACACTTCATCTAGTCCCAGGACTGCCTGAGCTACGTTCACCGATTTCTAGTCTGATCTCTGTCTCTGGAACGCATCTTTTTAGGGCTCCGTACCACAAAAGGAAAAAAACGGAACCCTTATATTATGATCACTTTGTTTTTCGTCTGTCTATCTGTCAAGACCTCGGGAATGCGTGAAGGTATAGAGTTGAAATAAAAATTAACTAAGCTACAGCCGTTTATGTCGCAAAAACAGCATATTTCGTCACTCATAAGGGAATCGAAACCTATTCCTTATTCCCGTTGACCTAGAACGATGAAATTTGGCAAGAAGCATTATCTTAAGGTATACATTAAGGAAAAAATTCGAAAACTGTACATTTTTAATTTAATTACAAAAAAGTAGGGTCAAAACCATTAACTTCAACACTCGATTCCCGAACTATTTATCGTACCTATTACCTACTAATTTCTACGGAACCCTTGGTGGGCGAGTCTGACTCGCGTTTATCCGTGTTTTTTTTTCTTTTGAAATAGTTTTACGTAAATATTTATAATAGTCATCACACCATCTGCCAATTAGATTTGATGGCACTGAAGTTACCTTCAATATCATAGAGAATCCACCTGGTACAGTAGCGTCCTTCTACAGCTCAAATTGAATTATTAAACTGGAAAGTTTGTTGTTTACGAAGATAATTTTGTTAATCAATTTATAAAGTGAAGCTGCCGACGTCGGGAAACTCAAAATTTATCGCTGATCATCGGCCACTGATGCTTCGCTGAACTTTCGCGGATTCCTCTTTATGGCAGCTTCTGAAGTTTACCGTTGGGAGTTTACCAGTAAATGATCGTTTCTTACTTTATAATGTCTTTTATGAAGCCCTCACAAAAAAAACCTTCGGCAGAAAAACATTTCTACTTTAATTTGCACAAGAAGTGCAGTAGTTGTTGCGCCAATGTTCAAAATGCATACTACCGTAGCTACGGTTTCGGTTTATGCTCGGTATATACGGAATCAAAATTTTAATGTTTGTATGTACATTTGTTCGATAACAACTAACGAACTGTAGTCGATTCGATCTTTTTGAAATTTGGTTGGCAAGTAGTTCGACCAAATACAATTATCAAGTTCAAGAGATATATTGATTTCGAGGTCACGGTTTCGGACGAATAATTAGTTAGATAATATAATCATTATAAATACTTTTGTGCAATATAACACCAGTAACTTTTGATTACATTTCATGCCCTCTTTAGCTTCTATGTATCGTGCCCATATCTATGCATATTTTCTTCACCTCGTGTCAAAACGCGTAGGCGGGAGTCCATTTCACACTTGACAGGCTTTATTTGAACACAAGCTGTTGCTAGCAAAATATCAATAAGACTCCGATATGGCAACATGCAGCGTTTCGTACAATTCTGCAGAAAATTGAAAATTCTGAATACAAAATATGCCGTTATGTATTGCTATGACAAAGGAAATTCGAAATACAGCTACGTGTTGTCACCACTTTGTTTCGAGGGATTTTGTTGAGCTGGTGTATAAATTGGAAAGACAACTGAAAACATTCTGAGAAACCTTTAACAAAGCTTGTCCTATTAATGGAAAAGGTTACCCATCGTTTGATTTTTGACTATCGTTTCTCCTCAAAGTAATTTCTATTTACAGACTGTTTGTACCCATCTTTTTGTTTATTAAAAGAGACTGGCGAATATTTTAGGCCGTATTTATAAAAAAATAATAAGCGTGGGCGGACACAACGCCCGAAGTGTCCTTGGAACAATTGTAACCGATGATGCAGAAGTTTCTTGTATTTTATTCTTTTTAGGGTTTCGTACCTCCAATGAAAAAAAAAATCCTTTTTGGATCACTGTGTTGATCTGCAATCTCTGTCTGTTAAGAATGCGTGTGGGTATCAAGTTGAAATTTATATCAAATACTTAGTCTGCAATCACTTGGATCTGGAGTACAGAATTCAAACTTCTAAGTTCAAAATCCAAAGGTATGGCCGTTTTTGCTGCATATTTTGACACACGCTAGGGTATCAAAACTTATAACGTAAACTTAAACAAGGGACAACAGTTTTCCATGGGCAAGTTAGGTTTGTCAATCCATTTTCACATTTTCGTTAAAGCAATCTCCGGTGCTTCCATAGTTTCCGTAATGGATGAACTTTTTACATACCTACAAGGTTATACGGAACCCTTGATGCGAGTCCGACTCACATAAGGCCGGTTTTAGGGTTCCGTACCCAAAGGGTAAAAACGGGACCTTATTACTGAGACTTCGCTGTCCGTCCGTCCGTCCGTCTGTCACCAGGCTGTATCTCAAGAACGGTGATAGCTAGTGAAATTTTCACAGATGATGTATTTCTATTGCTGCTATAACAACAAATACTAAAAATAAAATAAATATTTAAGTGGGGCTCCCAAACAGCAAACTTGATTTTTTTTTACCGTTTCTTGCTCGATACTAATAACGGTGACAGGTAGACGCTTTAACTATTCACAGAATATTTGGTTTTTTATAGATAATGGTACGGAACCCTACGTGTGTAGGTCCGATTCGCACTTGGCCCGTTTTTTCAGTACTAGCCGGGATTTCTCACGATATTTTTACGATATCGTATCATTACAAAACGCTGCGTTGATAGGTGGTGATAATTTAAAATGTATGAGCTATAATATAAGCTAGCAAGTTCTATTCCGTAGTACTATATACAAAATCCTAGATTTCCTAGATCCTAAACTCAGACGTGTGTACGCACTGCGCATACATTATTATTTCCAACACGCACGCACACTTGTAAACTTATGCTTTCATGGTATTTGTGTAATATGTATTTGTTGGGATCGTTTCAATGCTCAAAAAAGTTAACAATTTGAAGCGACTAGACCGCACTCGGAGCTCATTTAAATGTAACGATTTACACTGAGTTAGGGTTACCATCGTTTCAGATTTATCTGGAAAATTGTCAGGTAGACCTGACGTTTCAACGACGACCACGACGACCACGTGACGTTGACGTTGACGGCTTTGTAATTTGTTCCAAGTCTAAGATATGATACGTACGTCTCATAGTCCTTTCAGCTCCTGCTTTATTTCTGTAATACATGTGCTTCGCGTGATATTATTTATTATAATATGTAGCAAAACTTAGTCTAAATGAGTAATTTTTTTAGATAATATAACTGAGACAATTAGATGTTGCTGTTTGGAAATGTCTGGATTTATTGTACATTTTCTATGATGATGGTAACCCTATTCTCAGCACAGTTTGTATAGTCTATTGTGTTACGAGAAAAGGGCTTTGTCAAAGTCTTTGTCCCACAACCCTAATTACTAATACAGGGCTACCCTTTCATTGGTTTTCATTATCAATATAATATTAGTCATGATATAAATCCAAATTGGAGCAATATGAAATGAATTACAATAGATACATATACTGTACGTTATTTGTCTGTGGGAAATTTGGTCAGCACTTGTTGGTAAGTCCGATGCCTTATGGAGGAAAATCAACTTTGCCATTAGGGTTTTTTTTTCTTTCTTCTTGGCATCGCACTCTCCATTAGGGTTAGCTACTTAGCCTCTAGTCGATCTTCTTTACATAATATTAATGTCTACAAATACATAAATGATTCTTGTGTTATATACCAACGAAATATGTAGTTATTTCGTAGGTACATCACACTAATATTATAAAGGCGAAAGTTTGTGAGTGTATGTTACTTCTTAACACTCAAACGGCTGTACCAATTTTGATGAAATTTGGTATTGAGATAGCTGACACCCTGGATTAATTCCGAAACTTTTTATTCCGAAAAAATATAACGTTCACGTGGGAACAGCGTGTAACACCGCGGACCGCAGCCAGTAAACATACATAACAAAACTATGTTCAACAAGTAAATTAATGCTTTACGTAGTTTACCAATATATTGCCTTAGGGTATCTTTGTAATCCAAAAAGGGACCCATTAAGGAGCTGGGTAGCGAGGGTGAAGGACCTTGACCCAAGACTTGACCCATTTACTCCAAAATAATTGCTTTAATCGGTAATTCAATAACACGTCTGTAAAATGGAGACTGAATAATCTTATTGTAGGTTACCCCTTCTTCTTAGGATGACTTTGAAAATAGATGTTAGCGTTATCACTATTATAATTTCTTTACTATCCTTAGTTTCTTTTCTAGCCTTAACCTTACAAATATTGTAAATTAGCGACCCTCCCCGGCATCGCACGGGTGCAATGTAGGTACTAATATGGTGTATATGCATGCATTAACATATAAATCTTCCACTTGAACCACTGTCTGAATATTGATGGAAACCGTATTAATTCGTATTATCCGTTGTGTAGTTCAAAAGATCTAAGTGTACATACGGCGGGAAGCGACTTTGTTTCATACTATGTGTGTATACGTGTGTTAGTTTACTGTTATGTTTGATCTTCTTTTATGTATCAAGATAACAACGGATCGACGTGATTTTTGACGTTGATATAGATAAGGGATCGGAGAGTGATATGGGCTACTTTTCCTGAAAAAGAAACATGGAATTCGTGAGGTTGAAACCGCGGGTAAAAACACATAGCGCAGCAAATACTATAAATGTGTATTTTATAATCCATGTAGGTATATTATAAAATACACATATGGTAACACATGTGTATTTTGTCGCACTTAACCTTCCGTATGGATGGGCTACGGATTTTTAAAGTAATAAAACTTGCGTGATTGTGGCGTATGACTAGAGACATTATCGATCGTTGCCGCTGTTTCTGAAGTAACTATATCCGCCTATCATAAAAGCTCCAATAGCGAGATAAACCTTGACCTAGTCCGTAGTCGCTCTGCCCCAATTACTCCGGCCTTCGGTTCCCCTCGCGCTGAGGTCCTGCGACATTGGAACTATGCGTCGAGACCTTGCAACTGCATCTCTGCGTTTATTACTTCCTAGGATGGAAATTGAGTTTAAATTCTCTTATAATATAATTATTTCTCTTGTCTATAATGTATACTAGCAGCTCGTCCCAGCTTCGCACGGGAAAACAAAACACGATTGACAATATGAATATAGCCTATAGATGTAGCATTCTATTGATGATAGAATTATTCAGATCAGTCCAGTAGTTTTGGAGCGTATTCAATAAAAACAAACAAAAAATATTTTTTTTCCTCTTTAATAGTAAAGGTAAAAAAAGAAACTTTCAGGCTGATTCACTGACTGATCGATCAACGCACAGTTGAAACCGCTCGGTCTAGAAGCATGAAATGTTGGACAAAATAATGTTCTTTAGGTGACGTAATTAGACAAAGAAAGATTTTTTAAAAATTCCGCCCTTAAGAGTGCAAAATAGGGGTTCGAAATTTATACGAAACTCCCGGGACAAAGTAAAAAAAAAGTAACGAAAGCATAAACGATATCATATTTAAAATTTCAAAACTTGTTTTATTTATTTAAACAGTTGGAATGGATTACAATTTGTTGAAAATGCTTGTGCTCGTGCTTGCCTGTTACGCTATGCTTGTTACATTTGGACTTGTCGCATTATGTAACAAAAGTGGACAGAAGACGACATCCAACGCAACGAGCTAAAGCTGGCTTGTTGCTTTTAGCTAATTAAAAAGGGGTTAGGTGTAATGAACTCTCTTTGAGTTGTTCACCAACTAATTTTCCATTCGCTCCCTTTCCGTTCCGACCGCACTTTTAGCCTGTTCGCGTTTCACACGAAATAACATTTTTTGCTTATCTAAATTTAGGTAGTAAAAACTTGATTTGAATCGCAAAGGACCTTAGCGAAAGGGGAACAGCAATCCCGTTTTTACGACCCCACTGCATGATAAAGACTGTAAAGTGTTTCAACCGACAAGTACAGGGCTTTCCATTTTAAACGCTGTACCCGGGATCCGTTTGTTGCCCATTCTCCTTTCATAAAATAGGTCGGTAAACGTAAATAAGCTTCCTCAGTACAGAAATAAATTATATTGTTCATTCTTATTTAACGGAGATAAACGCGAAACGAGCTTCTATTTGCAAGGGAAAACGCGATAACATTATCTCGTCGTGATTTCACTCACCTGGAACTACGGAAGATTTTTCGAAAGCCAAATTTCACTTAAATGGAAGCTAGGACGTAATTTAACTGGCGGTAATTAAGTACCGAGACTCGCTAATTGTGGCCATTCATAGCAGAAGCTTTCAGCGTGATATTACAGTTTCGATGTTCCTCTTAGTAGAATCGAACGCAATTCGGCCAAGGCTAAACCTCGACCTGTGCTTTTGTTACGATGAACTTTCCGGCGGTCTCGGGGCTCATCCTTTTCTTTCTTTACAAACTTTTAAAAATTCAATCTATTGAATATATTGGTGGAAAACACCATTCCCTTAACCTATCGCTTCCGATCAGTTCCTTGACTAAAGTTTGCCCACAAAATTGCCTTTTTCATAAAAAGTTTCGCGTGTAACAAACACGGAACTTTTCCTTTTCGAAGCAATGATATGGCCCGTTCGAGGTTTTTTGTCTTATACTCTCTCGTGGTCCTTATTTCTATGAAAATAGAAATGAACCCCTTTGATATGATGTAGTATTTATGAGCTTGAAACCAACATGATCTTACGTCATATAAATTTATTAACGGTACAGTTTTTTTTATAAATGTAAAAAGTAATGAGACGAACGAGACGCTCTCCTGATGGTAAGAGATAACGCCTGTCCATGACCATTGCAGCGATACACAGAACTTTGAGTAACAAAACAAAGTTCAGGGCATCACTGCTTTGGCGCTCATTAGGTACTTTGAGACTTTCGATGGTTAGTATATTAGAAAAACATCTTTTGTAATAAATTTAATAGTTAGATATCTTATAGTAATACTTTTTAAGTAAGGCTTATAATAATAATAATAATAGCCTTTAATCAGACACAAAAGGATATTTACAGATTTATAAAACCTATGTTAACGACTCTGGTGAGTCGATGACATCGACAACTTCGTCTGTTTGCCCAACATTGGCAAAGGCCTCCTCCATTTCTTTCCACTCTGTTCGGTTTAGAGCTTTTCTTGTCCATAGTTTCCCTGCTATCGTCTTTATCTCGTCTTCCCACCTCCGAATCTGTCTGCCTCGTTTCCTTGTTTTATTTCTAGGGTACCACGACATTACGCTTTTGTTCCATTTTTCGATGCCTCTTACTATATGTCCTGTCCATTGCCATTTTAGTTTCCGTATTCTAGTTGAAACATTTTGTATCTTAGTGCGACTTCTGATGACTTTGTTTCGTACTCTGTCTGATTTCTTTAAATTTAGCATGCTTCTCTCCATAGCTGTCTGGCAAGTTTCTAATTTTTTGCTTTGCGCTTTGGTGAGAGCCCAGGTTTGGCAGCCATAAGTTAGAACTGGTAGCACACATGTGTTGTACAGTTTTGATTTGACATGCATCTTGATCTCTTTGTTCTTCATAATTTCTTTTAGCCGCCAGTAGCATTTCCACGCATTCCCAATTCTAGTGTCAATTTCCTTTGACATTATACCGTTCATTGAAATTTGTTGGCCTAAGTAAGTATACTCTTTGACGTACTCAATTGGTACGCCGTTTATGATGATGGGGTCTTCGGATGCATTTGTTAGTGCTTTGGTTTTGGAGGTGTTCATCGTTAGGCCTATCTTGCGACTTTCTTTTTCCAGGTCTATGAGCATGTTTTCCAAGTGTTCCTTTGTTTCAGCGAATAAAATAATGTCGTCAGCGAACCGTAGGTGGGATAGTCTTTCTCCGTTTATGTTTAGCCCGTAATGATTCCAATTAAATTTCCGAAAGATTTCTTCTAGGACAGCTGTGAATAATTTAGGCGATAACGGGTCTCCTTGTCTTACACCTCTATTTATTTTTATTTCCTTACCTTCTTTTTCTAACTTAATTTTAGCTGTACTGTTAGTATATACGTTTTTTATTATTCTGATGTACTTTTGCTCGACTCCTTGGTTCTTTAGACAGTACCAGATATTTTCGTGCTCAATTGAGTCAAATGCCTTGTTGTAGTCGATACAACAGCAATAGAATGATACATTAAACTCCTTGTTCTTCTCGATAATTTGTCTCACAGTATGAATATGGTCTAATGTCGAATAGCCTGCCCTAAATCCGGCCTGTTCCCTAGGTTGGTTTTCATCTAGAGTTCCTGTTATTCGGGCTAAAATTATTTTGGCAAAAATTTTATAAATATTTGACATTAGACTAATGGGTCGATAATTATTTATTTCAGTCTTGTCACCCTTTTTGTGGAGCAGGATGATAGTTGATGCAGTCCACTGTAATGGAATAGTTTCGGTATTCAATATATCATTGAAAATACATGTTAGTAGTGGTGAAATGTAGTTTCTGCAGCTCAAAAGCAATTCATTGCTGATGTCGTCGGGACCAGGGGCTTTATCATTCTTCTGTGTTTTGATTGCCTTATGCACTTCATCTTCTAGTATGGGTGGCACATCATCATCGTTGCTTAGTTCGGTTATTTCAATTTGGCTCTTGCTGGAGTACAGGTTTTTGTAGAAATTCGTAGCTATTGATAGAATATCTAATCTTTTTGTTGTTGTCTTGCAGTGTTGGTCTTTCATGTTAGCTATCCAGTTGGTTTTGTCGGATAAAACTTTTAGCGCCTTTTTTATACCACCCGTTTTGTTGATGAACTTTTCAAAGGTGTTGATTCTAAGGTATTTTCTATCCTTTCTTATTTGAAATTTTATTTCTTTACTCAATTTTCCTATTTCATCTCTGATAGTTTTTGTTTTATTTGTCATACTAATTAGTTTAGATCTTTTTTCTAGAAGTTCGCTAGATTTTTCTGATATGTTTCTCTTATTATTTGGTTCGCCTTTAATGTTGGTTTTAGGTCTTACTGTTAGTATTTCGTGTATTGTGTTGTATTTCTGTTGGGTGCTTAAGTGCTCAAGAGATGATTCTGTCACAGATTTAAGTTTCTGTTCTATAGTGGCTATTCTTACGTTGTTGTGTGGTATTGAATTAATTTTGAAAGGCCGGCTTGGTTTTGTAGCAGATGTTGTGCTCAGACATGTTCTAAGCATTCTGTGGTTGCTATTAAAATTGAGATTTGCGATGGTGCTACAGTCGTCAAATAATTTGGGTCTGTTCGTTAAGATGTAGTCTATCTCGTTTCTGTATCGGCCATCTGGCGATATCCATGTCCATCTATTGGAAGTTCTCTTCTTGAATTGGCTATTTAGTATTTTCATGTTGTTTTCAAATGCCATTTCTATTAGTTTTTGGCCGTTTCTTGTTCTTTTTCCACTACTGTATGGGCCCAGGACGATGTCTTCTCCGTTTCTTGGTGCTCCGACTTTTGCATTGAAATCACCCATAACAATGTAGTTTTTATGTGCGTGCTCTTTTATGGCAGTTTTAAGGGACGAGTAGAATGCCTCGATTTCCAGTGTCGAAGATTGTTCGGTTGGCGAGTAAATTTGCACTATGGACCATAATTCTTTGCTTGGGGGTATCTGTATGTTCAATATTGCAATCCTTTCTATCCAACAAAAAGTATACACAACACAAAACAACCAACACATTCACCCCAAGACGGCCGGTCACCGTGGGGGAAGGCGACCACTACCCTCCAAATACTATCCGTTTATCTCAAACGAATGCGTCTAAAATAAAAAAACAACAAAGCACGGAATACCTCTATATAGCAACATACAACACACTCTCTCTAAGGACTGAAGAAAGCTTACAAGAACTTCTATACTCTATACGAGATGTAAAGTGGGATATTATCGGCTTGAGCGAAGTAAGAAGACACGGTGAAGCTATTGAAGAGCATGACCAATTCATACTGTACCATAAAGGCGAAACACCAGGAAGACATGGAGTAGGATTCCTAGTAAAGAAAACACTCAAAACCTACATTACAGAAATAATTGGCACATCAGAAAGTAAGGCTTAGACAACTTTTATTAAAAAAATTGTGATCTCGGTCGCCGTGACTCTACAGTTTCGTATCCAAAAAGGCTCTAAAATCTACTCACTGTCCAGGGTCTATTTGAGCTTCCGAAGTTTTTAAACTGATTTAGCTGCCACGTTACCTTTTTTGTGCTTATTACATTATTAAATGTTTATTTTTCAGTATGTCACAGAAAAGATGGGCGGTGCCGAAGGCACAAAATTGGATTTGGACTTCGTGGAAATGGAAAGAGTAAGTACGCTTATTTTGGTTTCACTTTATTACGTTATATGAAACAGGTTTATCTAACAAACGTCGTCGGTGTCTACTTTATTTCGTTCCGAAACAACAAATTAGATTTGAGCAACTCATTGCATTTGCTTCGATTAAACGTTCTTATAACAGACAAGGAAATTTGTTATTCGCTCTTTTCTATTTTGTATTATATTATTTTGTTAAAAATAACTATCAAAGAAAAAAATATTGCCCATGACACCCGGAGCATAACGGATCGATTGACACCTCATTCATCAAAATCGGATAAGTAGTTTCGGCGCTACGACGGCGCGCTCTCCTAAATACACAAACATATAGACTGCTTCAAATATAACTCTTCCTTTTGGATTTGCCGTAGTCGGGTAAAAATAAACATGTGAAAAATAAATCCTTATAATTACGAGTTACAGCTACAGTGTTACAAGTAATGCTACTCAAATGTGCCAAGGTCATTTCATCATCATCATTTCAGTCGTAGGACGTCCACTGCTGGACATAAGCCTTTGACTTCCACAGAGACCGGTTGGGAGCGGTTTGCATCTAGCGTGTTCCTGCGGTCTTTACAAAGTCGTCCGTCCACCTTGTTGGTGGACGTCCTACGCTGCGCTTGCCGTTTCGTGGCCTCCATTCTAGAACTTTGCAGCCCCATCGGCCATCAGTTCTGCGTGCTATGTGCCCTGCCTATTGTCACTTCAACTTGCTGATTCTCTGGGCTATGTCGGTTACTTTAGTTCATCTACGGATCTCCTCATTTCTGATTCGATCTCGTAGAGCAACTCCAAGCATAGCCCTCTCCAACTCCATAGCTTGTTGTGCTACTTTGAGCTTACCAAGAAGGCACATAGTTAAAGACGAAGGTCATTTGTTAGCAATATATAGCCAAAATTCATTACGAGCACTATAATTTTTATTAACTCTTCATATATTTCAGAAAACAGACGTAACATGTGAACTCGTAGAAGAATTACAAACGAAAACAAAAGAGTTCCTTCAACCGAACCCTACCGCCCGCGCCAAGATGGCTGCTGTTAAAGGCATTAGCAAACTTAGCGGACAGGCGAAGAGTAACACCTACCCACAGCCCGAAGGAGTTCTGGGAGACTGTATGCTATTGTATGGAAGAAAGCTCGGAGAGGATTCTATTTTCTGTAAGTTTTTAATACATAAATTACACTAATATTTATTGATAGTGACTTATTTCAAAGAAATACATAACTGCTGTCTAATTGGAACACCTACAACGAAATACGTTGAAAGTACGCTCGTTTTTATTGACATTCATGTCAATAAAAACAAGCAAACTCTGTCATGAGCTGCATTCAAACACCAAGCTTGTCATACATAAAAAATATGTAGGTAGTTTTTGCAAATGCATTATGCTAGAGCAACAACTTAAAACTCCTTTTTCTCGTTCGCACTTAATCATCATTTTTTTCATTCAAAGGTTTTTTTTTCGTTATAGTTTTTTTTATTGTAATTTTTTTTCCCGCAGCACAATGCTTGATCGAGATGGGTGAGGCGCTGAAACAGATGGCTGACGTGAAATATTCTCTCGACGACAACATCAAGCAGAGTTTCCTGGAGCCACTGCATCATCTGCAGACCAAGGACCTTAAAGAAGTCATGGTGAATACGCTATGACATTAACCTCCTATCCCACCTTACCTTTGTGTATTCTCCTGGGATGAATTAATATCAATAATTTATTCTTGTGTCTATTTTTCGGATTTATACAGCCAATGGCAAGTTTCAAATTCTGGTACAATTTCTTCATACAAATTGTAGTTAACGTTAATGCGATCGAATACGTAAAAGCAATTCGTAAAATTCATACTCGGTACTTCATCAGGTGACCTAATTCACTAATTGAATACAATGATTTTATTATTGACTAGCTGCGCCCCGGGTATCACACCCGCTACATATTTGCGGGATAATAAATATAATAATCCAGGGTGTCAGCTACCGCCATACTAAATTTCATCAAAATTGGTCCAAACGTGTAGAAGTAACAAACATACAAACATGTACACACTCAGAACTTTCGCCTTATAATAATCCTGTACATCTTTTCAGCATCACCGAAAGAAACTACAGGGACGCAGGCTCGACTTTGACTGCAAACGGCGTAGACAAGCCAAAGGTGATTATGAATATAATAATATCCGCATGCTATATTTAGTAAAAATAATACATTCATTAAGTTTCTTTCTTCACTTGTGGAACTGTTCCTATTTTTTAGTTAAATTTCCTAAAAGATGTTTTCTGTTCGAAATTTGATTATGTCTTTTTCTTTTGTTCAAATCAAAGGCCCCGGTAGGGCCCCAAGTCCCTATATGAGCCCCAGTCACGGAGCAACAAGACAGGGTATGTAGGGACACAATATTATTGACGCTAGATCACACATTTATCATAAGCTGTAGGTTTTAACACACACCCATTTAGGCTAACACATAATACATAATTATGTAAATATAAGTTCTATAATATGCGCTCACATTTTTTACATGAATTTGGTTCCCGCTCTGCCTGCATCGGTCCTTCCATGAACGTCATTTTCCCGCCTGAGTATTATTTTCGCCGTTTGGTCTGTATATTTTCGGTTGTTTTTCATTTGTATCACGAACACATCCTTGTATCTATGTATGTATTTTAAACATTTTGTGTTGAATATTATGTATACAATTAACGTGCATGTAATTTTGATGATAACGTTTGACATATGTATTATCGTGTATGTAAACTATTGTGTATTATTTTTAAACGTGTGCATAAATGAACGTGTATGTTAAATGTGATATGCGTGGTTGTGTGATTGCGCGGGTGTGCGTGCGTGTACGTTTGTGAAGTGTGCATACATTAGGTGCTCACATTCCAGACGACGAGATCAGACAGGCCGAGGAGAAGTTCGCTGAGTCGCTTCAACTCGCACAGATTGGCATGTTCAATCTACTCGACAATGATGTGAGTTGAACTTTTATTATTATTAAATAGTTATAAATGTGTTTTTATTTGAAACCCACAGCAATGTACACACTGATAGATATTACCCTAAGGGGGCATCCATTAATTGCGTGAGGTGATTTTGGCGATTTATCGACTGCAATCACAGTCAGAAAATCGAATAATATTATACTTAATTAAGAACTACTAAAATTCGTGAAATAATTATTCGTATTCTTAATTAAGTGAAGAAACGTTTCTTATTTAATTAAACCTAGTTTTCTCGCAATTTTACACTGTTTCATGTGGAAAAATGAATTACGTGAGATCTGCCGAGGCCCCCCTCTTCCCCACGTAAGATTGGGTGAGTTTCGGCTCGAACTCCTCCCCCCCTAAACGCCTCACGTAATTAATGGACGCCCCCCTAATCACCTTAACGGTGTATTCTGACAACCATGCTAGCCAGTACAATTTCAGGCTACGTGTTTTTTAATCATTTTTGAGCACGCTGTCACTGACATCAGGTGAGTGGCATACTAGAAGATGACCTTAACTCATCACTAAGGAAATACAAACTAAAAATCACCATGAATAATTAAAAAAGTAAATGTGTAAGTATTTCGATCCTACACTACAAGTTTTGCTTGGTTTGAGGCTAGATGGCGCTGTGTGAAATATGCTTCTATAAGGTTCGCGGAATGGCAATACTAAATAAGATCAACCCTAAAGTCACGATCAGCTGTTCCATACATTTCCTCGAGAGTGAAAGATTTTCTATTGTGTTGGTCCCATACTAAAAGTTATTAAATATACTACGCTGACTTCCTTTCGGTTTAGTACTACCGATCCGCGTAGCGTTTTATACTAATTTATATTAACAAAAAAAAAAAATAGCCAAACACGCCAATTATTAATCTAGGAATTATAGGCTTAAATTTATTTATCAAACCCCGTAGAAATTTTCTGTTACAAATGTAACAGGAAGTAATTTTCTATAGTACAATTTTTGTTTTATTACTTATTTGTATACATGTTTATAGGTTGAGCAAGTGGCACAGCTGAGTTTCTTCGCTGAGGGGTTGTTGGAGTATCATCAGCAGTGCACGGAGATTCTTCAGGGGCTTGTTTCGCAGCTTATGGAGAAGTGAGTCTTTTTGATCTCATTCCAGACTCCTGGGCCACGTGGTCACATCACAAAGTAGCAAAAACTAATTAATTCTACATCTATTTATTTCAATTTTTATATTTAGATTTACTGCTGGTTATCGTAAAACCAAAATAGCCCGACGCACAGAGATGGGAAATTTGGAAATAAATCAAACAATAGTCCGATTTTTACCATAATACTGTTTTTTTATAATATTTGCATGGGTGATATTTATTTGATGGTAGATCTCTTTAGCAGGATATTGTCTAGGTGGGTATCGCCGCAGTGCTAGATATTCTGTCGCCAAGCAGTAGTGTGTAAACATTCGGGTTAAAGGGCACTGAAACTAGAGAAATTACAGGGTTACCCGTTTTAGATTGATGTATTTATTTATTGATGGATTTAGATTTTTTTCTTTTAACCGTCCTCCTCCGCTATTACCCCTGCCATTATCAGGGACCTTTGTTAGGTATTAAATAATTTTGTTTAAGATGTTTAAATTTTTTACCATTTCCTTCTGTTCGATGGATTTAGATTGCATTGTTTGGGTATAAATATTTTACAATCCCCCTGGCTGCCTTGTTCCGTGTGTGTCTTTGTTGTTGTTGCTCATTAGGGGAAATGAGTACATATATTGTATACGCTACATCAAGCTTTAAGCCTTTTTGTAGCATGTACATAACGTTACCGCCGTAACGTTCCAGGAAAGAGGAGGCCGTCAGCCGTCCGAAGCTCGAGTTCGTCCCGAAGACGCTGGCCGATCTCCACATCGAAGGCATCCATGACTTGAACCATGGTAGGCGCTACGGTTCCTCCCAGAGCCTCTCCCGCCCGCGTACCAACCTCCCCCCTTCCTCATCTGTCGGCGATCTGAGTACTGTAGACCCCTTCAAGGCTTGGGAAGCACCACAAACTAACAGAATGAAAATGCAAAGACCTGCGCCGGCACCAGGTTTCAAACCGCACCCAGCGCCACGGAACCAAACTCAGGCAAATCACTTCAACGGATTGAGGGATCCCTGGTCAGGTATATTTTGTTTGCTGGTTCTTTTTTTTTGGGTTTTGAATGTGAACTGCTTCGGTGGGAGGTGGATATGGTTGTGCGGAGGATCAGTATAGTAAGTATCTTTTGTTTCGTAAATACGATGTTAGTTTTTTAACGGGTGTACTTAGCCGAAAAAGAGAAAATGGAAATTGGCGTGATTTTGACACTTTTTTTTTTACTCATGCGGTATTCACTCACGTTTAATTTTATCAGAAATCATCATTGTTTATGGAGTATTTAATGTACTTACCAACTTGTACTACGAGCGCAAATCTGAAATCGCGAAAACAAAACATGTACTGCTCAATACATTCGGTCCGGGATCAACGAACTTTTTCTAATGACAAGTATAAACTCTCTCCAATAACACGACTAGGTTTTAGATATTTTAGTTGATAGATTAAAACTACTGAACCGATTTTCATGAAATTTCTATGGTACTTATTTGATACCTGTGCAAATCGGTCTATGACTGACGGAGTTAAGGGGTAAAAAACATAAAAAACCGTATTTCTCAATGTATTTTCTTCCCCTTTTGAAGTCGGTTCAACTTTCTCTACGTTCATCCGCTGTGGGTTCATTCGAAGCTTTAATACAGCAATAATCGTCGGAAAACAATGCGACAAAACTAATGTAAATTCTCAAAACAAATAACAAACCAATAAAACATTCTGGGGAGGTAAGATGAAAGTAAGTTGACCCGTCTTTACTGATATAATACTTACATACTTTTTTTTGTTAACATAACTACTTATAATACATACAGAATATCCAGACACAGAACGAACATTTTTGTTTGTCACACAAATGTTTGTCTTAAGTGGGAATCGAACCTACGCCCCACGTTTTTAAAGCAGGTATACTACCTATTGAGCTAACAGGGCAGTCAAAGAAAGAGAAAGAAGAAGGTATCACGTTTTCGCGAATCTCTCCGCTATATTATGATCTGCTCACAGCAGTACGTGGAAAAAATAATTGTAATAGCATTTTATCCGATTGAATCTAACGACGTCGCTTTTTCACAATATGTGAAGTTGATTTGTGACTGCAAATTTTAAAACTATAAATTCAACATTGACGCGCGAAAACGTTGCAAAATACAGTGCTCGTATAGGCCGACATTTTACAACTTTCGTTATCGCGTGTTTGAGAAATGTTTTTTGTACATGATTTTTAATTGAAAATTGAACCACAATTTTAGTGTAGTTTTATTATAAATGTTGAATCTATAATTTTAAACATCGCTGGGTCTTTTTAACAGCTGATACCTATATTGATCCTTCCCAAGGGGTTTTGTTTCGTAGCTGTTTTGGGTGTAAGCAGTGCATAATCAAAATCTGTTCACTCACAAGGTCGTACATCACTTTTCAGGTGCATTCGCACGCTTTTTCACATTATTCATATCACTACAGGAAAGTCAAATACTCAAAGGTTTCTTCGGCGCCCGATCGCTTTGCAATACGATCTTACAATATGTATAAAAAGTATGAGGCTCTGGCATGTCGATTTGTGTAGTGTACGACTGTACGTGGTATGTACACAATAGAAAAAATAATGAAAACTAAGGCAGCGCCACTGGCGGAAGTAAATAGAAACTACATGTTTTTATACTTACATATTTCTATTACTTAGTACAATGTAATTTTCGCAAATCGATGTGCCTCAACTTCAGTACTAAGTTTAATACTAATAAATAAAATAAATAAATAAATATCGTAGGACTATACACACAGCGCCATCTGACCCCAAACTAAGCAGAGCTTGTGTGATGGAAGTCAGACAACTGATAGAATACATAAATACTTTTCTTTTGTAAATACATACTTATAATAAATACAGAACACCCAGACACAGAGCAAACATTTGTTTATTCACAAAATGAGTGCCCTGAGTGGGAATCGAACCCACGCCCTACAGCTCTTAAGGCAGATATACTGCCAATGAGCCAATGGGGCTGTCAATACTATAAATAAATTAGTTAGTAAAAAAACTTATTTCTTTACGTTAATAACACATACTAGTATCTTTAAAAAAATACAGTTAACTAACATATCTTATAAAATTCAACCAATTACCCATATAAATACCACATAAATAGGTGTAAATATGAAGGCATAGCATTTGTTAATTTTAGACATCCTTCCTCTGTTACAACTTGTCGTTAATTTTGTCGACACGGAGTTGGTAAGTCTAATATTTTACTATTAAACACACGTTTACACGTTCATATGTTTTCTGTAATTTATAATGAAATACAAACTTTTTAACAATACAACAAAAAAAATAAAAGCTTCCCTGGCGATTGATTGGTCTTAAGTCTGTACTTGATTGGTCCCAGACTATATTCATTGGGTGTTCCCCAATGAATATAGTCTGGGTACCTTCAAGTCGCGAGTGAATCGGTTTCTTCTAGGCGAGCGTGCTCCACCATAGACCGCATCTTCGCTTAACATCAGGCGGGATGGCGGTCAAACGCAAGCCTATCTACTATAAAAAAAAAAAGTCTGTCGTACTAAACAAACAACTTTTTTATACGCGTTGAAATAACGCCCAAAATTAATGATTATTTGCAAGACTTATTCATTTCATGGTAGATTTTACTTGCAATGCATAGCTATGTTATTTGCTTATGCCACCCAGTCAAGTTAAAGCTGATAGAGTTGGTGGAGGAGCGCCTATAAAACTAAATATTATTAATAAATATCTAAAGCGGCTAATAACCTTTGATGGCTAAAATTAGTTTTGATTCGCATTAAAATGTGTCAGAAACGTTTTACGAACTAAAGTTAGTTTAATCTTTTGTAAAAAAGTCTCCCTTACTCAAAAACGTTGCTCAAAGTGGCCTACTACGCGCTTTTATGTGAGCGAGAAGTTTACAGGCCATGTTGCACTGATTAATTTTATGCTACGTTTTTAAGTAAGGCCCTAAGACTGTCTTATCTTGACGATCAGCATTGAGGTCAGTCGTCCTATCATTCTCGTTTAGAAATCATATGTGCAAATTTTAGCAACTAACTGTGTTTGACAATGTTGTCTGTACATAGTATGGTGAAGACTATCGGAAGAGCGCATGTACACAAATCCCAGTTGTACCAGCAATCGTATTATCTAGTGGTACATAATATGGTATGGCAACATATACTAGTATATGCATATACTAGTTGTACAATCACTACTACTAGTACTAGTAAGGCGAACTACTTGGCACAACGCCTAGCGCCTACCGCACGCGCAAATCGTCAAGATAAGAATAAATAGGGCCTAAGTAGTTAGTAATATTATTTTTATTAACATTGTTAACATTTGTTTTAAGCTTTTTATATTGTGTTAATTCAAGGAAGTAGGATCGCACTGACAAGTCTTGTACAGTTCTTTCACAGATTGCCGATATTCCTTTTCCTGTACCCCCCTACCTTTATATTAAGTTAGAAGATAAACATTATGGGCCTTACATAAAAACACCGCTTACATTTAAGACGTTAGTTAATATAGCGCAGAGCTTAAAATCTTAATTTAAGCAGTGTTTTTAAATAAAACCCTATATTGCAAAGGTTATGGGCCCGTTTCTTGTCAAACCTCTAAGATTGTAGCAATAACCTATAGTGTCAACCTATGGGTTATATGCTAGGCTGTATATTTAATTATTCATTTAAAGCTTTATTTTAAATAAAACGAAACAGTCGTATTATATTAAACTCAACCAAATTTAATTACTATTAAATTTATGTTATCTCTTGCTTTTAAAAAAAAGAATCAGGCACCGATAGTAGATCCTGTCAGTTGACTGATGTGTTAAAAAATTATGCGGATTTAATTAAATATACTTTTTTTTTTTATGGTTGACAGGCTAGTTGTTTGACCACAGCTCACCTGATGTTAAGTGAAGGTGTAGTCGAAGATGGTAAAGCACACCTAGCCTGGAATGGAACTGGCTCTCAAGTGAGGCTGCCGGAACACACAGTTAGATGCTTGGCGGCAGATTTTCAACTTGAGGGTGGTAGCTAGCCAGCCGAGTACTAGAAAGTACCCTACCACCATGCTATGGTTTCCTCACGATGTTTTCCTTCACCGGCAGCTCAAGCTCATTGTTGTCATACTGAAGTAAATGTTAAAAATTTTCGGACATTGAGAGAAGACGATCTGCTCATTTTCCGTTAAGTGACTGTTCGTATAGAATTCGTATGTCGCAAACTGATGTGACGTACACATCGTGTACTAGTTCTTTTCAGTTTCTCATTGTCATCTCTTACAATACAAGAAATGGACCCATAGTTGTTACGTTTACATGTCGTGTTTAAATAATTGTTCCTTTATATTGAAGTCCGTATGCTTGTCGTCTCTACTTCCTATCTGAGTGTAAGTAGTCGATATTGGTGTCTCTATCTCCTTCTAATTAATGTTCAGTCACAGACGAACAAACTCACATGCATATCTTTTAGGTTATTCAAACACTGTATATCCAATATAACACAAATTGTAGAAGATTAAGTTTAAAAGTGAACTGAACATAAGAAAAATTAATAATTAAGAAAGTAAAAATAATAGTAAATAAATAAAATAAAACTTGTGGGTATATATATCTCACTTGACAACCATGAAATAAAATCCTCGACTCTTTAGAGATGGAAACAAGAGTCATGTCAAAACCACTGCTAGCAAAAGTAGTTTGTATCCTATGATTCAAAATTGATTTTAATCAAACTATCTACTATCAATATCTCACTTGACAACCATAAACGCAAAACTCAGCATTATATACAGGAAACAAGAGTCATATTAGTGTAACACAGTAAAGTCTCGTATACTGAGTGGATGTGTGTTGTTGGGCATTGGAGAGAGCGACTCGCACGCCAGCTCACCGGATCACAAGCCGCCCTCCCATCTGGAGCTGTTCCCAGGCAGCGGCAGCGGCGGCATGCAACGTTCCAACAACGGTAACACCGCGCATACACAACAACATGATCTTTACACACGGTCACACACACATGTAGATGCAGGCTTTCATTAAGATGTTAGATGACACTGTACCAAGCCGCCCTTCATTTGGAGTTGTTCGCAGACAGCGGCAGTGAGGGCAAGCAATGCTTCAATAACGGTAGCGCATAGTAACATCATCATGTATATGTTGCAGTCAAAATGTAAACATCGCTATATTACATAAGAGACATTAAAAAAGAGACGTTTTGTATTAAGACGGATCATTGTTTAGCCGGTTTGTCATCTTGCTACATTCTACAATACGACGGCGTCCCATGTGTAGCCGCCTTGTCACTTTGTAGGGTTAGCAACAGTATAAAGTAATGGCCTAATATGTAAAACTGAAGTCTTTCATTAGGTTCATTTTTTTATAACATTGTAGCATTAATATTGTAAGACACTAATAGTATTAGGTTACTAAAATGTTTTGAGAAAAAAAACAATTACATAAGGTTACAATGCAGCGGACGTTCGTTGAGCTGTAATACAAAACGGTTGCTATTAAAACCTGTATGTAATTCTTCGAATTCCACAATTCGGCTGCAATATACACGTAGACGCATGCTATCTACATTGAGATAAAACTAAATGTAAAATTTCAAGCTTTTGTGATTCTTTCAAACCGGGCCTTCCTACGTAACTGTAAAATACTTGATTGATTGATTCAGGCTTTACATTGAAAGGTCATTTTGAGTGTTTAAGGTGATCATAATCACACATCACTCACTCATCACTATTGTAACAGAAACGATTGTTGAACGGAAATAAACTAAATACATATATGTCTTAAACACTGTAAAATACTTGTTTGCTGAAATATATATAAGAACAATACATACATTACAACTCATCGTACAAAACGTGTAATGCTTGTTGTCTAGTTTGATATAGGCATTCTTATAAATAATATATAGGTACATTTACCCACACACAACTTACATGAGCATCGCCTCGATTCCGATTCGATCGCCGACTGGGATTAGATGGCATTACACCAAAATGCACCACATACCCCTTACAAATATACTCCAAGTGTAGATTTGTAGGGGCTTGCGATTCGCAAACACATCTCACTTGTTTCTTCTCACATCACACATTCATGTACACAAAGAACTGACGCAAACATACATAAATGTACATATATACCTTGTGTATGTATATCCGTGGATGCATATACATTACAAGACATCATTCACACTCCATAGGACTTACCTGGTAGTTGTATAGAACATTTATTATAGGTAGATCGATTTTGTTGAAAAAAAATAATACACAAATAGGTAGATAGTTATTTTCTATACTTTTCTTGAGCTTAAATTGAATGATCTAAAGTTGGCTTGTTTTGGTTTTGAGCGTGGTTTAAAATAATTATTATTGATATGTGTAACGTCATTACCGTTTGAAATCATAGTGCATGTCGTAAGCCTGGAGAACACTGAACATCATTTGAAATCAAATAAAGAAAACATCAACCATTGCATTGTCATGAACTTTTGACTTTTCCATTTGGGTGATTAGCCATAATGCTGGATGAACCAATCTATGTTTTGTTCCCTTTTTGCTGACGAGAATTATCGTGTGCAAAAACGGATCAAAGCATAAGTTAAACCTGGCCTATTGGATATTTTAGATTGATCGGATAGCTCTACAGAACGAGTGGATTTTTTTAACCTTTTCACCTACCTATAGCTATCATCTACCATTGTGAATGTATTTTGTGAAAGCTATGGTTGCTTTTTCAAATGTGATCGATACAATTCTTCTCATCGCGAAGTGTCACATACAATTCAGCTTTCATTGTTTTTTCTGTATTTACCAATAGAATTTATTAGATACTGTTACGATTTACTGTAGTAAGCGTTTCAATGCATTTTAAGTTTTATTACTGCCTGATTTTAGATTTCTTTTTACATTTTTGAAATCGTTATAGTATCTATTAAGACTTGTATCTTATTTATCAGTACTCTGTAACAATACTAAACTGGGGGCATAGTGCGAACGACTAAGGTGAAAACAAATACGAAATTCGAATTGCTGTACACATGTTACAAAGAAAACATTTGATTACTACGTTGTTCACCCAGTTTTTACGTTTTTGCATTTTTGATCTTTATTGTTTCGCGTATTTTTACCGAATACCTACTCAAACATTTGTGAATCGATTTACGTGCTTCTTTTGTATTACGTGGAAACAACTTAAGTTTTTGTTTATTCAAATATTTGGATCAAAATCTCAAATAATATGAATTATTTTGTTCGGGCGCCTACTGGTTTTAATCCTATTTTATTAAAGACTAGTGGACGCCTCGCGGTTTCACCCGCGTAGTTTCCGTTCCCGTGGGAATACAGGGATAACAAGACCCTATGTCACCGAGCGGTTTTTATAAAATCTACAAAAATCTAAAAATTGTATACTTCGACGATATTTTCGTTTACTCCGAAACCTCACTGTTTCATTGGAGCAGTGCGTTTAGTTGGGTCATGGAGTTGGTTTTTTTAAATTGTAAATTTATATATTACTAGCGAACGCCTTGCGGTTTCACCCGCGTAGTTCTCGTTCCCGTGGAAATACAGGGATAAAAAGCCTATGTCACCCGGAGATATGTAGCTTCCCAACGGTGAAAGAAGTTTTGAAATCGGTCCAGTAGTTTCGGAGCCTATTCAATACAAACAAACAAACAGTCAAATCTTTCCTCTTTATAATAATAAAACCTGACGAACGTAACTTATACCTAAAAGTAATTTGTCTATTCAACTTTTTAAAGATATAGTACTGATAAATGAGATCTAAGTCTGCATATAGTATATCAATGTCTTGTTGACTTTTCGTGTAATGTTATAGCATCGCCACTGCCGTCTCCGGTTAAATCCCCTGCGCGGACGCCTTCTGCGACGCCCTCCGGCCCCAAGCTGCCATGCTGTACCGCTCTCTACGATTTTGATGCTGAGAACCAGGGCGAGCTAGGATTCAAGGTGACTTGACATCTGATATCATCATTTACCATTTCTATCCTCTGGAAGATATCACTCTCTTTTTTTTATGACTCGCCGAAGTGCCAGGTACCAAGGTATTCGTTTGAATTTTTTTACAAAAAAAAAAAAACTTAGTAACTTTGGAATGGATTAGCTTAATGATTCATGTTGATATTTTTTAGTAACGTAAAAAAACACGATAGATCTTCTAAATTATTTACTGAAAATACTGACTACTTAAAAGTTCTGTAAATTATTTATAACCCCGAGACAAACCTCGGCGAGGTTTAATGGCGTGTGTTACATTTTTATTAAGAGTGATTGTAATAATATTTAATAAAAAAATAATTAAATAGACAAAATCTCGGAACCTAAAACTGAAAAAAAAAACGAGATACAGTCATGAATCTCACAAAGCAATGAGAATATTCCGCTAATGTTTGCAGGAAAACGACGTGATCACGCTGGTCAGCAAAGTGGACGACAACTGGTTCGAGGGTCAGGTCCACGGTAAGACCGGCTACTTCCCCATCAGCTACGTTCAAGTCACCGTGCCCCTGCCCAACATGTAAACATACCCTTATTACACCCTACATATACATGTATTCTGTGTAACGTAACTTTGTGTTTTTAAACATAACAATCGACAAAGGAATTTTAATAGTCATGGACCACATACCTAAACAAAGTCTTCAAAAAATCTCTGTCGCATATACTCAAAGTTTTTGCAGGACTAAAATTACTGTGTGAGCAATGTAAAGCGAAGAAAAGAAACGTACCTACTGTGCCATCTCCACCTTGTGGTACAATAGCAGGAGGATGATGATTTATACAGTCGTTATCGTATTTTATGAAGTAATTTTCATATTAATATTTTTTTGTATTTCATCATGATAAAAAGCATTATCATAAACATTACTTTGAAATATTTGCAATGGTATTGTAAAAAAGGTTTTATTTCCCACTCTATTACCTAATTTAAAGAGACCGCTTGGGCCTTGTCTTTATGAAACTTGGGCGTACCTACTCAGTTCAACGCGTATATTCATAAAGTGTTTTTTCATAAAGCTAAATTGTGTACAATTTTGACGACAGAGTCTACAGTGCAAAGTTGCGTTACACGAGTTAATTACTTATAAATCAAGTTGATCATCTACTTCACTATTTTACAGTATTAAGTAAAATGTTACGTATTTTAAATTCGTGTCAAAAGCGCAAGATCTGTTTAACAATCGATTACAATTAGCGTCACGTTAAGATCGCAATCGCAAGGAAATCAAATCAAAAGGTTTCACATTCGTATACATCCTATATGTATAGACACAAAAATAAGGCAGCGACTCTCATTATATTTAATTAACTATCAGGTACATGTTTAACTAGAGACTCTCATCAAGATGGTGTCCTTTTGATTGCGATTGTAAAGTGACAGCTTACGAAATCAAACACGTGTAAATGAGTTATGTATACTGTCATTTTCTTTTACAAAATATGTAAGATATCTGGTCTTCCGGTTTTTTTTGTCTAAAATTGCTACAGAAGCAGAAATGCTGTTTAATCAATTCAAGAATATAACACGAGAAAAATTAGGACATTAATTCTTTCCTGTTTTTTTAATTCATGGGTGGATTTTTTTTTTCTTTTTTAGGAGCTACTATTCCATCTTAATGCATTTAGTTTTAAATTATTATTGACAAAATGATTTTATGAATTAGGTACTGTATTTGTTTATTTACAAATTAATTGCCAAATTTTAAAGACGTAATTTTTAGATTTATTTAATATAAATAGTCAGTTAGTCATGTTGCCATGTTTTTTTTTATGGTGATGAACTATCATTATTCCGATACGGCTATTTTATTTTGTCGGTTACTATGTCGATTTAGTACCCAGTAGTGGCGACAAAATAAATTGTACCTTGCGTTAAGGTTATTTGGTGAGTTATTTAGGAGCAAATAGTTATTTTAAATTTATTTAGTTAATTCACTCGGGTATAGGCGAGATGTCGACTCGCGTAAGTTATAGGTATATACAAGGACAAGGTATAGCAACAGTGTTTCATAACAGCCATCATCAAATCTTGACAGCCCCGTTGGCTCATTGGTAGTACGTCTGCCTTGAGAGCTGTAGGGCGTGGGTTCGATTCCCACTCAGGGCAAACATTTTGTGAATAAACAAATGTTTGTTCTGTGTCTGGGTGTACTGTATGTATTATAAGTATGTATTTACAAAACAAAAAGTATTTATGTATTCTATCAGTTATCTGACTTCCATCACACAAGCTCTGCTTAGTTTGGAGCCAGATGGCGCTGTGTGTATAGTCCTACGATATTTATTATTTATTATACTGTTAGCAAATACATACATTTTGTTTAAAAGATGTGCAAACTCAAAATTCGCAGACCAATGAGTGCAAAGGAAAGGAAAATATCTGCTATAGGTACAGTGTGTTTTGGAAAAGTGTATCCACCAGTAGTAGGTACACACGTACTACTAGTGGGTGCTGTTCTACCTATCAATGTGAACAACTTTTATTACGAGCCCACCCTGAAATGGCTATAGAGATCTATGATTATCAAAAAAAAAAATAGGATTTTTTTTCTCGCGGGCCGGTAAAGTTTTTCACATTTGCCCTTCAGCGTACTACACTCTTCCAAAACTTACTCTGTGTCTTACTGTTTCTGATATAGTGGACTACAAGAATCGAATGTTTGTCTTTTAATATCATTAAATAATCGTGGAAGACCGCATTAAAAATATTCTTGAAATATGTTTCATTGCACTTACAGTAAAGATAGCGAGAGAAAGATTAATGAGATTTTCTTGAGATTGAGGACATGGTAGGTCTTATTCTCTTTTAACAATTTGCCTAGTCCTAAACTTTTTAACGTGAGATTATAATAAATTTTTTTTCAACGAATAATGAACCACGCACTACTCGATAAAACCGAAACTATATTCGGAGTATTCGAAATAATTAAACGTGAGTTATCCCGCATAAGTAAAAACAAAAAAAAATACTTAAAAGTGGGAAATAACATTAATTTGGACTTTATTTACATTAACCATATAATTAATTACTTGTTTGTATTTGGTATCATTAAACTTTATAAAATACAGTCGTGAGTTATAACTTAGTTTGAAGCCTTATTTGGCACCAATAAAAAAAAAATTAGTCATTGTAATATAAGTCTAAATAAAAAAAATACTTTTACACTTTTGAGTATGGTTTTCCGAAGGTTGTTTTTTTTCTATGACAAAAATTGAACTTTTTACTTGTTATAACTAAAAATTACTTGTTAACTCCACACTTTTCTACTCTACACCTTTTTACGATAAACAATAGTTTAGTGACATCGTGGTCATTGAACACTGACAGTGTACATTGAAGCTACCGACTATGTACATATGTAATTATAGTATAACCTATTGTATTACATACCTACTAAAACCTTTTTGTAAGTATGTATATTACGATGAATTGTCAAAAGAACCTCATTTTTTGAAGTTGATTAAAGAATCGTGACCTATGCGGGTTATACCTCTCATACCTAATTAATTTTTCTTTATAAGTACTATGAACAAATTCTACCATATACTTCTTGAAAAATAAGATTGCTTTAAACTAATGGATCCGTTTTCAATCAATTGCAAATCATAACATTGTGTTGAGTAAAAATAATCAATAAACTTTATGGCGACTGTTGCTATACAATATATTGTTCCCTTTGTAGTGTTAACAGAGAATAGCGTATAAGACGTTGAAAGCTCCACATAAGATTCTTATAAAGGCTTCACGGCTCGGGCAGCATCAATTCAGAATGGTGATATTTTAAAATAAATCAATTATCTATTTTTTATAGATGCGTTCCATTTAACTATTAGTGACCACCTAAAAAAATAGTATTCAGTTAACTTCCTTAATTAAAAGCACGTTAAACTTTATTAAATATATTCGTATGTTTATGTATGAAATTAGAATTTTATAGTTATAAAAATCTTCGCGGATAATTATTTACCTAAATTGAAAAATGTATACATTATAACGTATATTAAAAGGTAAAAATGAATTTTGACGGAAATGTAAAAGTTGTTATATTCTTGCCAGAAATCCATGGCGTATAATGTTCGGTGTGTTATTGGCAAGCTATAATTATTATATTAATAAAAAAAATATATTATGTCATTGTTATAATGACAACTGTATGTAATATCATGCTATTGGTGCGTCGTCCTTCTGCAACTGTTAGTTTAGTTTTTTTATTATTTCGATGATTTTGTTACTTGTTTAGCATTGTCTATCATGTCAGTCTACATTGTAGTAATGAAGTGGGTATATACTTACTCCCTTATACGTAAACTATCTATTCCTACTATGAAAAAAAACTATAAAAATGGAATTTATTTCAGTTTTCAAGATTTTGTATTTTTCTGCTTGATAATCGTTATGGTTATAACACAACATTTCAAAATCAATATGATATCTATTTTATTTTTTAAACAAGCAGTTTATTATTTATTCATTTTTTGATTATTATTTTATGGCATAGCAGTGGAATTACGTTTTTACTGATCAACGAATAAATGACTGACAAAATTAGTCTTACAGAAACAAAATGCAATAAAACTCGATAATTTACTATGGTCACAAGATGAGACCGAAACTATAGTCGGAATTATAAAAAAATAATTGGCATACATACTCTGTTATCGATAACTGTTCTGTCTAGTATAAATATCAAATTTGTCAAGCGATAAAATACCTAAACTATTAGCGTTACATAAATTAGGTTGTCAGATCATTATGTGTAAGGGAGTTAGTATTTTCCGCTCAACATTATAGATGCGAAAGTTTACATAGGTACATGTAGCATATTTTATGTGTTTGTTCCCACTCAATTTTGTAACGGTTTCAAATTGAAATTGAAACATATTATGCTACCAGAGTAAAAAAAAACAGTGTTTTTTGCTGGAAAGTGCGTAATGAGCGTGGGGTGTACCTAGTTATACATATATAAATTATTATCGATACCAAAAATCATATAGTAATTTTACATGGCCTCTATTCCATAGTAATTATTGTTAAATGTATTGCACTTACGCTAAGATCTTTAAAACAATTGTCATTTGTGTAATTTTGTCCAATATCGGTGTTGCAGTAAAAACGAACATAATTCTGATACGCATTAATTAGTAGTAACAACCCATTGTAATCACGTTTCTGGCATACAAAGGACAATATCTAGATCTAATATTAGTCGTACGTAAGGTCATAAAGTAATCGTTCTATCTTCAAGTGTCTCTTAATGTAAGTATTTTGAGTATTATGATCAATGTTACAAACTCATGTTACAATGTTTTAAATGTGGTAAACTGAAGTGATACCACCAAGTATTGCGAAGTCGCGAGCTCGGTAGGTAAAGCTGGTATTATCTAATACAATTTTATTGTACGCCTAAAACTTCACTGTCCTATTGAGATATTTTAGACTCGTTGTTTTATTTTCTAAGGGCTTGTGAAAGTGTGTAAGCGTGTTGAGAGGACATATTTTATAGAGCAATTTACTGTTGGTGAAGCGTTGCTGTACACGGTGTAAGGAATAGTTCAATAGATAATGATGCTCGTCGTCGTTTGACGTCTGTTTTGTTTTAGTGTAGCGTAGACAAGAGCTGTTATTTAGAGGTTCATGTACCGTTATGTGAATGTTTAACCAGTTTATCGACCAGTGATAATCTCGATTGATAAAATTATAGGTTAGAATAAATGTAAAGAACTTTACACACTGAAGCTGCAGGCGCCGGTCGCTTGTATAAAAGCTGCATCGAATGGAACATGTTTTGCCGCAGGTGCGGCAGCACTCGTGACATTGACAATGTTCTTTTGCCTCGCACTGTTCCTTAAGCCACAGTAATTAACGTGACGTGTTGTTCTTATGGATTGCATCAGGATTTATGGATCCCTAACTAACGGTTCTAACTACGGCGAATAGATTTTATGCCTGAGATTTTAGGTCAAACAAGCACCAACTAACGGCGGTACATAAGCAACATTATCTATAAAATGTTAGCGCACTAAAGTATAGAATGTAAAGTTTGTACCAGGTGTGATAATACCTATATTGGCTCTCAAATATTTTGCTATTGACAATGATGTCTGTTACGATGTATTATTCTTGTTCATGTTACTGTAATCTTAAAATTACTGTAATTTAATAGAATAACTTGACGATTTACGAGATGTAATGCAAATACCATTAATTTGTAATAAAACTTATCCAAAACTTATTGCTCGTTTTCGCCTCCTAATAAAATGTTAACAATTAAACATTATATGGAGTTTTATTTTTGCAAACCTTTTTCAGTCTCAAACATTGTTGCTAGTTACTTCGTGACGCATTCGAAGTGCAGCGCAGTCTAATTATGTCAGCACAGAACAATAAACAAACCTAAGAGTTCTTTAATCAAAGTTGACTTTAAAATTGCTTAGCGTTTAATATAGGTTATAATAGGTCGGCGTTCGCAATCAATGCAAACGCAATGTTATAC
Organism: Biston betularia; assembly: GCA_905404145.2. NCBI lineage: Eukaryota > Metazoa > Arthropoda > Insecta > Lepidoptera > Geometridae > Biston > Biston betularia. Next base: position 9,196,315 of record FR989877.1, read on the forward strand.
TTAAAGACAAGGGCGTAGCTACCGCCATATCAATCTTACGGGGCCCTCGGGCTACAGAGGTGTGTAAGCAAAAATTAGTAAAATGTTATCCACTATGTCATTTAATCTCGTCCTTCCCGGGGGAAAAAATTGTGAGAAATCTTTATCCTTCATTTGGCCCCACTAACTTTGATATAGGGCCCCTCCAAGGCACGCTACGCCACTGCCTAAGGAATAAGGATTCTGGGCTGAAAGTCAGCAGACTTCACATTGAGGTGTGATCGCATTTCGCTCCCTCTTGCCTAGTAGGCCATAGTTTAGCCCTATACTGATTATTTTACTCCTAGTATGCATAGTTGGCCTGTGCCAACCAATTAATTATTTAATCATAAAACATGCTTCTGTACATACTTTCAAAGATTCTATGTAAAGTTTAATATAAATACCCTATTCTCTTGTCTATAATAGACTGAATATTCTGTAGAGTTATCAAGGAAAAAATAAACAAATTGATCAGAGCTACTATTTATTGAAATAAGGAATGGAATGAATACACAAAGCAAGAGTGAAGATTGCTACAGATATCAAGATCTCAAATATTAATTTCCACCACGGAGACGAAGAACCAAGTGGAGGGTGGATTCCTTCTGAATGTTGTAGTCTGAGAGAGTACGTCCATCCTCAAGCTGCTTGCCAGCAAAGATAAGCCTCTGCTGATCAGGTGGAATGCCTTCTTTATCTTGGATCTTAGCTTTCACATTCTCAATGGTATCTGATGCTTCAACTTCTAAAGTAATGGTCTTGCCAGTCAATGTTTTTACAAAGATCTGCATTCCACCTCTGAGACGCAGGACCAAGTGAAGTGTAGATTCTTTTTGAATGTTGTAATCTGAAAGGGTACGGCCATCCTCAAGCTGTTTACCAGCGAAGATCAGACGTTGCTGGTCTGGAGGAATACCTTCCTTATCTTGGATCTTAGCTTTTACATTTTCAATGGTATCTGATGCCTCAACTTCTAAAGTAATGGTCTTGCCAGTCAATGTTTTTACAAAGATCTGCATTCCACCTCTGAGACGCAGGACCAAGTGAAGTGTGGATTCCTTCTGGATGTTGTAATCTGAAAGGGTACGGCCATCCTCAAGCTGTTTACCAGCGAAGATCAAACGTTGCTGGTCTGGAGGAATACCTTCCTTATCTTGGATCTTAGCTTTTACGTTCTCAATGGTATCAGATGCTTCGACTTCTAAAGTAATGGTCTTGCCAGTCAATGTTTTTACAAAGATCTGCATTCCACCTCTGAGACGCAGGACCAAGTGAAGTGTGGATTCCTTCTGGATGTTGTAATCTGAAAGGGTACGGCCATCCTCAAGCTGTTTACCAGCGAAGATCAGACGTTGCTGGTCTGGAGGAATACCTTCCTTATCTTGGATCTTAGCTTTTACGTTCTCAATGGTATCTGATGCTTCAACTTCCAATGTAATGGTTTTTCCAGTAAGTGTCTTAACAAAGATCTGCATTCCACCCCTGAGACGTAGAACCAAATGAAGGGTGGATTCTTTTTGAATGTTGTAATCAGAGAGTGTGCGGCCATCCTCAAGCTGTTTTCCAGCAAAGATCAGACGCTGTTGATCAGGAGGAATGCCCTCTTTGTCTTGGATCTTGGCCTTGACATTCTCAATGGTGTCAGATGCCTCAACTTCAAGTGTGATTGTCTTACCAGTAAGGGTCTTGACAAAGATTTGCATACCTCCACGCAGACGCAGGACCAAGTGAAGGGTAGATTCCTTTTGGATGTTATAGTCAGATAGGGTGCGTCCATCTTCCAACTGCTTTCCGGCGAAGATCAGACGCTGTTGATCAGGAGGAATACCTTCTTTGTCTTGGATCTTGGCCTTCACATTCTCAATGGTGTCAGATGCCTCAACTTCAAGTGTGATTGTCTTACCAGTAAGGGTCTTGACAAAGATTTGCATACCTCCACGCAGACGCAGGACCAAGTGAAGGGTAGATTCCTTTTGGATGTTATAGTCAGATAGGGTGCGTCCATCTTCCAACTGCTTTCCGGCAAAGATCAGACGCTGTTGATCAGGAGGAATACCTTCTTTGTCTTGGATCTTGGCCTTCACATTCTCAATGGTGTCAGATGCCTCAACTTCAAGTGTGATTGTCTTACCAGTAAGGGTCTTGACGAAGATTTGCATACCTCCACGCAGACGCAGGACCAAGTGAAGGGTGGATTCTTTTTGAATGTTGTAATCAGAGAGTGTGCGGCCATCCTCAAGCTGTTTTCCAGCAAAGATCAGACGCTGTTGATCTGGAGGAATGCCCTCTTTGTCTTGGATTTTGGCCTTGACATTCTCAATAGTGTCGGATGCCTCAACTTCAAGTGTGATTGTCTTACCAGTAAGGGTCTTGACGAAAATTTGCATACCTCCACGCAGACGCAGGACCAAGTGAAGGGTGGATTCTTTTTGAATGTTGTAATCAGAGAGTGTGCGGCCATCCTCAAGCTGTTTTCCAGCAAAGATCAGACGCTGTTGATCTGGAGGAATGCCCTCTTTGTCTTGGATTTTGGCCTTGACATTCTCAATAGTGTCGGATGCCTCAACTTCAAGTGTGATTGTCTTACCAGTAAGGGTCTTGACGAAGATTTGCATACCTCCACGCAGACGCAGGACCAAGTGAAGGGTAGATTCCTTTTGGATGTTATAGTCAGATAGGGTGCGTCCATCTTCCAATTGCTTTCCGGCGAAGATCAGACGCTGTTGATCAGGAGGAATACCTTCTTTGTCTTGGATCTTGGCCTTCACATTCTCGATGGTGTCGGATGCCTCAACTTCAAGTGTGATGGTTTTCCCCGTGAGAGTCTTCACAAATATCTGCATGATGAGATCTGTAACAATCGATTACAGAGCTTGAGGATGGAATAATAAACTATTAATTTTGTTACGTGTACCAGAAAATGCGATCGATCAATAAACCTGAGAACAAAGGAAGAACAAAGAAAGATCGCGAACACAACAAAATGGCGTCAGACACGAATCTTTATGAAAGCAAGAAGAAACGTCATTGTAGAAAAACGTTCGTATTCGTTGATTTACATGACTAAAAAGGTGTGATGGCAAACAAGAAATATAACTTACCAGTTTTGTATTACTTAGGAATAAATACGCAATTGGAAACTTAAATTAAAATTAGCAAATATTAGAAAGAATATATCAAACGCTTTTTCAACGCGAGTCTGAGATTGAATGAACAATCATATGAACGAAGTTTGGGTTTATGCAGCACAGCTAGTGAAGTGACAATATCACATCAATTGTTAGTAAGGACCCATTCGTAATCAGGCATTTGTCAATAAATTTAGCTTGACACTGGCGTATGCGTATACCGTTACCGTTAAAGGCTTAGAGGTCGTGGCCGCGAATGGAGTTGCAACTACAAGCCATGCTTATGGGCCGCCTTACACGTTCAATCATGATCACGATCCGCGATCCGCGATCCGCGATCATGATTTCAAAATTTCTAGATATTATGCGATCCGGAGCATCAGTCCGTCAATCCGCTTCGTACACGATCAGTCTGGATCGCGATCATTGATCGCGGATCGCGGATCGCGGATCGCGCGCTACGTGTACGGGCTGCCTATGTGATTCCTTCTTCAACACATATTGCCGCATCCGACTTCGCTGCAATATTCAATAGCCCTGACAGCGTGAATAAGTCGTGGGCTTTAGCGATAGTTCTAGTATGTGCACTGTGACCCTACAATTGACAGTTACATAGTTCATTCATTCAATAATATCGCATCAATCAATTTATTACCTATGGTTATGGGCTTATGGGCGACGGGCGTATCGGAGAAGAAATTTGTGTATTTTCTGAAAATAATTTTGTTTTTTTCTCTGCTAATTCGGTGTCTCCTTAGCAGATTCTCGTATGATTGCTCCAACAGTTTCATAATTTCCCACTTTTCCTTTAAATATTAGCCTGCAAGTAGCTTTATTCATGGAAATTTAATCAGTACTATCGTTTTGTTTCTATTGTAAACACGTTTGAGATATTTTCTATAAATTTTATCTTTCTCCGTTTGTTTATGAACCATGAGTCACTCGTTTTTCTTTATCGAGTTTATGTGAATTGTGTCGTTAGTGCTTGTTTGTGAATTATGGCTGATATGATACGCGCTATGGGGGCGCCGTTGGGACCCCCTGTAAAGGATAAGCTGGGCTCGCCTTCGACAGAGTCTGAGGACGGAGGAGGCGATGTTGCAGAGCTAGCGGCTGATCTTGAGCTCGACGAAGCAGACGGACCTAGTACTAACGGTAATTATTTCTTTAAGATCTTAAAAAGCTATTTTTTAACTGAAGCAGGAGCTCATAGTGTATTGTTTATAGGTGAAAGACAAGCGGTACTGGCTCCTCCAGAAACCGAATGGTACCATGGTCGTCTTGACAGGTACACTTCTGAAGAAAGGCTTTGGGCAGCTGGCAAACTTGGTAGTTACTTGGGTAAGTTCAATAGTTCTTAATTGGGTGCACTATTATTGTTTGTATACATTTGAATCGTCAAATTCCTAACTAATTTGTAATACTGATGCGATACATAAACTGAAAGTAATGATATCCCTGGTTTGTTTTCTTTATTAACAACTAAAAAAATCTAAATATTTTTTTGGAACAGTAGTATGCTTCCACTGTAATCCAGGAAACTTATCTATGTGTATCTGATGAATACAATTACCCACATTATAAAGTATTTACCTATCCAGTATACATTTTCTAATGTTCATATAAAAATTTGTATATTGTCATTATTTCAATGATACTGCTTAGGAAACCCACTAGGTACATAGGTTCTTTTTAAAGTACCTGTTAGAATTCTTGCACAAAGTCAATGGTAAAATAAATGTAAAGGCAGATTCTCCCATGTTATGAGTTATACAACTACTTTTCTATAGTAACATATTTGTAGTTGTAGTTTTGGTTATTACTTTCTTTTCTGCAATTTACTGACATAAAAAGTATTATGCCTATAGCTGTTCTGACCTCACTCTGCATACTACAACCTTGTTAGTTTGAACTAAAATTTAGCAGTTATCCGTATAGATAACTGCTCAATTTCAGTTACCAAGAGAACAACACTGTGAAGTCCTGAAAAAATAATCAGCTGTTCCATTAAGCATTCAAATGGCATTTTTGTGTAATAAAGCCGATTATTATCTTTTCACAATTTCGGAACTGATTACATACTAAACTAGTTGTTCAGTGATTAGTACAAAAAGCACCTTTCAGCCTAGTACTACATTGTCATCATAACCTTGTTATCATGATCACTGCCGATCAATGTCATCATAACCTTGTTATCATGATCTGGCAGCCTCACTTGAGAGCCAGTTCCATTCCAGTCTAGGTGTGCTTTACCATCTTCGACCACACCTTCACTTAACATCAGGTGAGCTGTGGTCAAACAACTAGCCTGTCAACCATAAAAAAAATAAATGATCAGCCTATTGTAGCCTTCGGCTGAAAATGGCATCGCCAAAGACAGACCAAAAAATTGTTCTAAATAAAAAAAAGACTTCACTCAGCTCTATCTTTAATTTTTCATCATCATTTTAAGTATATTGTCACTCCATAGAGTTTCATGGTGTCCTCAGTCTCCACTCTAGAAGACATCCACCACAGTGATTATCAGTTTTGTGGAGAGAAAGCTTTAGCTCACTGCCATTACAGCTTGCTAATACATAACTCTATTGTAATATTGGTGTTATCAAAAAAATATTTGTACAAATAGAAAAAATGTTTTTTTTAGTCAGGGAGAGTGATCGTAAACCAGGATCCTACGTTCTGAGTTATTTGGGCAGAACTGGAATCAATCATTTTAGGTAAGTTGCTATTTGCAAAATTTATTTTAGTTACATAATATGTTAGTCTACCACATTGTTTTAGTAAAATCAATCATTGTTTTGCAATAAGCTTTGTACTCATATTATACCTACCTTTGATACCCTAGCTCATAGAATACTTGTTGATGATGATAGTGTGCTCAATATTACTTTGATGGTTGTTTTGATTCCTTTAACACTTCACCTTTTAAGCTATCATGATTGCTCATTACTGTTATATAATTATTCATGGGACATTCAGTGATTATGTATTTAAACAAATTAACATGAAAATTATTTCTACAGCCAATTTTTATAATTATACTTATCTAAATGTAATATTTTGTAATGTTTTTTTTTCTGTAATGTCAATAAAATGCTATTATTGTAATTATAAATTGATTCTAAATGTCCTAGAATAACTGCCGTATGCGGTGACTACTACATTGGCGGTCGACAGTTCGATTCCCTGACAGAGCTAGTCGGGTTTTACAGCCATTGCTCGGATCTGTTGAAGCGCGAGAGACTTGTCGAACCTGTCGCACCGCCCGAGCCTGTTAATGATAAAAAGGTACACAATATAGCAGTTAAATTCTTACCTAGAACAATAGACAATGTGTTGGTGAGACAATGCTTTTGGCGTTGCTGGTGTCCATTATATTAAGTGGTGACCTAACTATCTGGATGTTTATTGTTTGCTCTTTGTTAAAAAAAGTGGGTAATAAAATTGTAGGATTGCTAAAAGTGTTTTGCTAACCACTTAATGATAAAATACATATTGATATTGATGATATTTCTGTCTAGAATTGCACATAGTACAATTATTTTTTAATGGTTTATTTTAAAAACATGAGAAGTCAGGAAAAAGTTGTAAATAAATAAATAAATATCGCAGGACATTACACACAGCGCCATCTGACCCCAAACTAAGCAAAGTACTATGGAACTTTTACTAGAATAGAATAGAATATTTTATTCGCCTTATACCTACATATGTTACACTAGGCACGTCAAAATTACAATTATTAATCAAAATTATATAAAATTACAAAATGAAATAGGAACAATTAAACAAAATGTCACTGCCTAATATTAAAAAAAGAAAAGTCCAGTGATTACTATAAAATGTCAAATTAGTACTATTATGTCAAAATATGAAATAATGTCAAATGAATAATAATAAAAAAATAAAAAATGTCAAGTGACTAAATCTAAAAAAAACAAAAACAATAAAGAACAATTAGATTTAGTAGTGAACAATTTATTGATGGTTAGTTCCATGCAAGAATGAAGATTCAGTCAGTTTCATATTCATACTGGAAGTGGATGGAAGTCAGATAACTGATATAGAATACTTTTTTTAGTAAAATAAATTCACAGATGTATAACTTATATTTAAGCTCTGGAGTAGTAGTATCATCATCATCATCATAATCATCATGTCAGCCGTAGGACGTCCACTGCTGGACATAGGCCTCCCCCATTGACTTCCATAAAGACCGGTTGGAAGCGGCTCGCATCCAGCGCGATCCTGCGGTCTTTACTAGGTCGTCTGTCCACCTTGTGGGTGGACGTCCTACGCTGCGCTTGCCGGTCCGTGGTCTCCACTCCAGAACTTTGCAGCCCCATCGGCCATCAGTTCTGCGTGCTAGTAGTAGTATATACCTATGAAATACAAAAAGTAATTAATCATGACAGAAAACGATTCCTAATACAATCTCTATTCTCTATATAAAGATTTGTTTATCTTCTGTATTTCGAATCCACTTGAAACCAAGTTTTTTTTAAATACGGATAAGTCCGCGTTTGACCACCAACTCGCCTGATGTTAAGTTGCCACATACATGATTTATTTGTCTGTTTCAGAGGGTGGTAGCTATCTTGCCGTATACAAAGATGCCCGACACGGATGAGCTGACTTTCCAAAAGGGGGACATTTTCTTTGTCCACAACGACATGGGTGATGGCTGGCTTTGGGTCACTGCACACAGGTATGTTAATTTTCTCTACACTCCATAAACATAGATTCATCAACATAATTATAAAGGTCTGTATACACTAACACACTTAAGGCTGCGCTTATTATCTAGCAAGCCCTTGTTGTGAAACCGACCTCTCATTGCTGTGTGAATATTATGTAATAAAACCACTGGTAACAAATATAAGAATTTTTAAATGAAAAAAATAGCTGATTTCATATGTGATGATGTAAGGATTATGACGATACTTCATACATCCATGTTTCTTGTTAAAGACTGATAAATAATCCATTCATGAAATTCTTCTTTTCAACATTTATTTATTAAAAGCCTAACAGTTTTCTTTTCATCTTGCAGGACAGGTGAACAAGGCATGATCTTTCGAGAGCTGGTTGAAGACCTGGACCCGTCCATCGACCCCAACACTGTGTTCTCGTGGTTCCACCCCAGCTGCACCAAGAGTGAGGCGGTTGATATGCTCGTCAAGGCAGGCCCGGGCAGCTTCCTCGTCAGGCCTTCTGACAACTCACCCGGAGACTATTCGCTGTTCTTTCACATTAACAATCAGATACAGAGGTAAATGAATCGTCATCATCATCATTTTCAGCCTGTAATCACTCACTGCTAATCACATAATTCTACATGTTGACAAATTTTATATTTGACTTTTTTTTTTACATCAGATTAAGCATGCCACATATTCAGTTGGTGAAAAACGACATAATTATTATTTTGACATTTTCATTATATTGACATATTGCGTTATGATTTTGATATTTTTAATATGAATGAAAAAATTACCTATAATTATGGTGTTACATACAAAAATGTGTTATTGATAACACCAATGTTACAAGCCAATTCCATAGTAGAGTTTTCTTACATTATAAAGAAAAGAAAAACTATGGAAACTGTATTGAATTATGCGATGCAAGACGAGGCCGCGAGTGCTTTACACTCTACTATGAATCCTTGAAAAAGGTCGCCGGATGTGACGAAAACTGTGCCTGAGTGACAAAATAAGTCTGAGTATCTAACCTAATCAAACGAGAGTAATTCCGTTGAAATATAACAAAAACAGATGCTGATTTATTTTTTCAAGCTTGGTGTTTTACCTGATGTTAAGTGATGGTGTGGTCGAAGATGGTAAAGCACACCTGGCCTGGAATCACACATCAAATGTCATCAGTACATGGTGGGTGTTCCCCATGTACACACAAAGCGTTTTTGATTTCACATTTTTCATTCGCACAGCGAGGTTGTGGAACTCTGCCGGAGCCTGTGTTCCCTGTTAGGTACAATATGGGTGTCTTCAAATCTTGAGTAAATAGGTTTCTTCTAGGTAAGCGTGCTCCATCTTGGACCACACTACTGCTTAACATCAGGCAGAGTGTTGACAAACGCGAACCTGTTTTGAATAAAAAAAACACTTGTTTTAAATCATATTGCATTACAAAACTGTTGGTATTTCTTCCAAAGGTTCCGTATAGAGAAGAAAGGAGTGAGGTATCTGATGGGAGGGCGTACTTTCGAATGTTTGGATGCAGTCATCAATAGATACAGGAAGGAGCAGATTGTAGAAGGGCATACTCTGGGGCAGCCGGTAAGTGTAAATATACAAATAAAAAAAACCGACTCCATGACCCTTAGGCCAATGGTAGTATTATGTACCACCATGCAAACTTACATACAGAATACCAAGACACAGAACAAACATTGCAGTAAGTGTGCAATAAAGAATGAAATAAATAGGTACTTACTTGGTGGTAGATTTCCTTAGCAGGAGGTCATCTAGGTAGGTACCACCGCAGTACCAGATATTCTGCCGCCAACCAGTAGTGTGCAAACATTACTGTGTTCCGGTTTGAAGGGTACTGCAGCTAGCGAAATTTCTGGGCTGTTGAGACTAACCATCTAGTCTCAAAGTAATGAGTACCAAAGTAGCGATGCCCTGGACTTTGTTTTGTTATTCAAAGTTCCGTGTATCGCTGCAATGGTCATGGACAGGCGTTATCTCTTACCATCAGGAGAGCGCCTCGATCGTCTCATTACCTTTACCAAAATATCAGTATGTTATCATTATTTCAAGGAAGTCACTGAACTTTGATAATACTCTCCGTTTTTATAACCGAATTTGGGCCAAGTTTGTACTGAAATTGGCTTTCTCGATAAGATAGGAGATAGCAGTCTTGTGATAGCATCAAATAAATTTGTACCGGTTAGTCTGCATTCGCGATGCCTAAGTGGACTATCTTTGAAATTGGGCCGTTTAAAAATCAGGCGAGTACAATACAAATTACCGACATTGAAACTTATACACCACTATTTTTTAATTATTTGATGACTCATTAAATTTTTTCTACGACGTCTTAATCGGTCTTTTACAGACCGATTATGTGCAATAAATGTGCAATCAGATTTTTTGTTATTTATTACTAGTCAAAAGTTAGTTATTACTAGTCAAAATTTTCGGAAATCCTGCCTAAAATTATGGGCATAGCACTCATTTGCTACAAAAGAATACTATCACCAGACCAGCTGGCGGTAACCAATGGTGGCTTTCATTGAAATATTGCAAACACATTTTCTTTCTCTATCGCACTATCGCGACCGAGGCCTCCCGATCCAGTTGCACGAGCTTGCCACGTGATTTATGAATGTAATTGCGACGGACTAGGTTTAGGTAAATGCCTACGGGTAGAATAACCAGGAATCGCCTTTTTTATGGATAATTTTCAGGGTCTAGTCATAGCAGTAGATAAAGCCATTTTTCTTTTCTAGTAATTTCAAAAGTTTATATTTTTTCAATCCCTATATCAGTTTTAATTATATTATTAGTATGTAATTGTTGACGACAAAATTTCACAACTATTCTGTTAACCATACTCAAAACAAACAAACGCATATTTTTGTTTTTATCATATCTGATACACTTTATTCATTTAATTAGATTCACAGTTTCCAAAACTTTCTAAGTTGGTACAAATATGTTAAAGTCATTTGTGCCAAACTAATGATTTTATGATAATCATTTTTTGTTAGTAAACATTGTTCATTCAAAGGGATTAAACGCCAAGACGATAAAATTATAAGAAAGAAATATAAACTCGAGATAAGGTAAAGATAATTTTGTCCATACACATTAATTTTGTGCAGCGACGTACATAAACATACGTCGCTGCTGATGTTCGTGTAAATATTATATACGTATTATGAGTGTACATATTTATGTATGTAAATATTTCGTTTTATTGAAATACATTATTAGGATTATTTTTATTTATTTTTCTTATTAGTGTTACATCCCCGTCTGTTTCTTATATTATCTATCGTGTTTTTCTTTTCTTGGTTGCCTGGAAGAGATCGCTGTTAGCGATAAGGCCGCCACTAGTTCATAAGGTTCTTTTGTTCTCTGTACTTTTTTCTGTTTATGGTGTGCACAATAAAGAGTTATATCTATCTATCTGTCTATTAAAATAGTTTCACTTTCAGCTTATCGCCGAGGGTCATCAAATAGAACCTCAACAGAACACAACGGGCGCTGCGGCGGAAAAAATCTACGCGACTTTACGCGAATGTCGAGATCAAATCGGCTTGAAAAAGACTAAAGGTATCAAGCACCAAGGCTACCTAAACAAAAAGTCTGATAAAGCCACCAAGAAATGGAAGGCGCTGTACTTCGTGTTGTTGCAAGAGGGAACAGATACTCATCTCTATTTCTACGACTCGCCGAAACGGACCAAGCCCAAGGGTCTGATTGATCTGTCTTGTGCTTATCTTTATCAGGTAAGATGTAGACCGAATGGGCATTGCTTTGTTTTGTTTCATTTCTATATCGCATAACATTTTTTTTTAAATCTTTATTTATTTTGGAGGGGTTGAGTCACGCAGTGACTATGTCACCCCCGTAATACACTAAACTACAATAATATTTTATTTTTTTAACTTATACTTACACACTACTTTTATAGACTTTTAACAGCATTTTGGCTTCCTCTGAAGATGGTGAAGCCAAAATGCTGTTACAACACCCTACATCATAAACAATACTATTTATACAACTTAATAAATCTCGCCTTTGCGCCTCGTTCCGGACACATTCCATCAGCACATGATGCACGTCTTCCACGATCGCATAACAAAGAAACGGTTTCCGGATAATAGTGTGCTACTTAAAACTCCGCCAAAATAAGTCTGCGTTGGATTTCGTCTGCGTTCATCTATCATTCGGGTCATGACGAACAGTGTTAAGTTTTTTTTTTTCTTTGGTTTTGGCGTCGCATTTTAGCATTTGCCAGTATCAAGTATTTATATATTTTCAAGTTAAATAAGTGTCCTCGTAGCTAGTTATAGTCAAAGTCCAATCTTAGTCAAGTCCAGCCCGTGTCAGTCAAATCCAGTCATGCTTTAGTAAAGTAGTGGCGACTTTACTATAAAGCTTCGATGGAGTTTTGGAAGCAACACGAAAAGTCATGTTTCACCACATTATATCATTTTCCCACACTCACGCTTGTTATTCAGCACTTTATGAATAAAACACCACCATTTTTATGCATAAACACTCGATAAAACACAAGTTTTGGGAAAAAATACAACGGAGCGACACGACTCTTCCCGCGTTCCCGCCAAAACTCCCAGTGTTAAGTTAATCGCGCCTGAACTGACAAGCTGTCTATGTGTGTGTGTGTGTGTGTGTGAATAGTCTGTGTTTGTATCGGTAATTTCGGAGCCTATTCAATACAAACAAACAATCAAACCTTTCCTCTTTATAAAAGTTTTGTAGCGATGATAGCTCAGTGGTTAGCGCGGTAGGTTCGCATGCCGAAGGGCGTGGGTTCAAACCCCAACAATGAGCTTGAGCTGCCGGTGAAGGAAAACTTCGTGAGGAAACCATAGCATGGTGGTAGGGTACTTTCTAGTACTCGGCTGGCTAGCTACCACCCTCAAGTTGAAAATCTGCCGCCAAGCATCTAACGGTGTGTTCCGGCAGCCTCACTTGAGAGCCAGTTCTATTCCAGGCTAGGTGTGCTTTACCATCTTCGACCACACCTTCACTTAACATCAGGTGAGCTGTGGTCAAACATATCAACAATAAAAAAAAGGTATAGATATTGCGCTGTACGTATTATCCTGGGAGAAAATAGGGGAATACATTTGTATGGAAAACATCTTAAGAAACTGTTTTGACAATTTCAGGTGCACGAATCGCTATGGGAGCGAGAGTTCTGCTTCCAACTAGTAGAGAGAGCGCTGCCGTGCTTGTCGACTCACACGTTCCTGGCGGCCAACAGCGCGGCCGAGGAACGCGCCTGGCTAGATGCACTGCGTCCGCTGTGTGTGCCGCAACTAGCGCGACATCAGTGCAAGGTAACTTCATCTCTATATTTCAAGGATTAGGAGCGAGGATCCATTGCAAACGGCAGAAATTTATGCAATAATTGGTCTACTACTAGTTTCACAAGTTTTGCATAACTATTTTAAGGAAGATTGTAAAACATGTTTTTTAAACTCTGTAGAAGCTTCTATTAAAGACATATTGCACCATGTATTATTTTATTAATAAGTAATAATACATTTATTTGCGCTATTTGTTCAGTACAGATGTAACATTGACTGCCTACTCCCATAATCATGCATAATTATAATTTATAATAATAAAAATAATATTTATTTTGTTTTCAGCAAAAATGTTCTTATGTTATTTATCTAATTAACATTAAAACACCATTAAACATACTCGAGAAAAAACACATGTTTTTTTAAATAAATAAATAAATATCGTAGGACATTACACACAGCGCCATCTGACCCCAAACTAAGCAAAGCTTGTACTATCGAGGTCAGATAACTGATAGAATACTTAAATACTTTTTTGTAAATACATACTTGTAATAAATACAGAACAAACATTTGTTTATACCACAAAATTTGTCTTTGGTGGGAATCGAACCCACGCCCTTCAGCTCTTGAAGCATACATTCTACCAATGAACCAATAGGGCTGTCAAATACATTACATTTTTCCACACCTTCATCAAAATACCTCTATGAGATCGCAAAGTTATGACAAGTTTTTTATTGTTTTTAGGTTCCGCGGGTAGTGTGGTTGCGGGCGCTCCGCGTGCGGTGCCTGACGGCGCACCGGCTGCCGGCGCGCCTGGCGCCGCGACCGCACCTGCGGCTGGCGCTCGGCGCTGCTCCCGTAGCGCGCACGCGCCCGCGCCCTTCCCCCGACCCACACTGGGACGACGAGTTCGTCTTCGAGTAAGTTACCCTTCATTTAGATATGTTAGGCCACCTTTTTTTTTTTTTTTTTTTTTATGGTAGGCTCTATTTTAGCTTGGAGTTTTAGCGGAAACGCGGAAAGAGTTGTGTCGCCCCATTATATTTTTCCCAAAACAGTTGTGTGACTTTTGTTAGGGAATAAGACTTTTTTTATGTAAGTATTAAAATTATTTAATCATTTATATTTAAACTATCATAATGTATTTTAGTTTAAATTATTCCTCTTTATAACATTTTTTATTTATTGGAAATACATATTTTACAAGTCAAAAGTTTTTAGTTTAAATAATTTTTACAGGCTAGGTGTTTGATCACAGCTCACCTGATGCACACTTAGCCTGGAATGGATCTGGCTCTCAAGTGAGGCCACCAGCTATTTTACAGAAAACTTAAATATGCAAAGAGTATGATGTTTAGAAACTAATAGATTTAACAACAAACACAACAGTGTGTCTTCGAGGTTTAATAAGTCTTTGGGGATTATTGTCTGAATATTGTTTATTTTTTTGTTTCAGTGACGTGCCACCAGATGTGACTTCATTTACCATCACTGTACATAATACAGGAAAGAGAGGAAAAGAGTCTGAAGTGAGTATAATTACATACTTTAATATCTCATCTCTGCAGGTGCTGATGAGCTTACCATCACGCAAACCGTCTGCTTGGTCGCTGCACTCCATATACTATACAAACTGCTCCTACATTATTTTGTTTTGATATGATTTTAGACATTTTGCGAATATTATTTTCACACTGAACATTTTGCGGAAAAGAGATTTTGAGATGGAGCATTGTAGTTTACTAATCAGAAAATCTTCTTTTAATAGAAAAAGTAATGACACGAGCTAAACATTTTTAATGGTGGGTGGTGGTGGTGGGTTGATTTATAATGTATCTAGAACATCGCTGCTTTGGGGCTAATTGGTTTGAGACATTCGATATTAACAATTATTCTCTCGGTAATCCTGATAAGGATGTTAGGGAGTTAGTTCTACAACCTATCTACATTTTATGTAAAGTTTTGGTCTCAATTTCATTGCTTTAAAAAGCCTATGTTAATTTCAGGTAGCTGAACTGACGATAGAGCTGGCCAACTTAGCAAATGGCGAAGAAATAGAGGAATGGTACCCTCTCGCGGGGATGACTCCCATTGGAGAGTGGGGGTCCTTGAGGCTTCGGATTAGGTAAGTGTACAAAAATCAACATCTTTTGTAGATATACATATCATCATAATCACCATCATTTCAGCCGTAGGACGTCCACTGGACATAGGCCTCCCCCATTGACTTCCATAAAGACCGATTGGAAGCGGCTCGCATCCAGCGCGTTCCTGCGGTCTTTACTAGGTTGTCTGACCACGTTGTGGGTGGACGTCCTACGCTGCGCTTGCCGGTCCGTGGTCTCCACTCCAGAACTTTGCAGCCCCATCGGCCATCAGTTCTGCTTGCTATGTGCCCTGCCCACTGCCACTTCACCTTGCTAATCCGTTGGTTATACATATACTTGTGCAGAATGTGTAAATTGTGTAATATTTTTATTAATTATGTTTAAATAAGAGAAGATAAGAAAAAACACATCGCTATTACTATTAATGTCATGATAAAGTTTGTCTATATTTTTAGTGGATTTTAACATTACCAAATCTTGTATTATTCCAGCTGCGCCCCGCAGTGTTACCTGCTACTATTTCGGGTTAAAAAAGCCTATGTGTTAATCCAGGGTATCAGCTACCTCCATACCAAATTTCATCAAAATCCATTCAGTAGTATTTGCGTGAAAGAATAACAAACATCCATCCATCCATCCAAACTTTCACATTTATAATATTAGTGGGATTAATACCACTGGCCTAGAAACAGAAAGTATACTTGATATTAAATTTTTATTTGATAGAAAAATTTATGATAATTAAGATCTTTCATTTACTTTTGATAGGCTGCTGTCACAGTTTTAAAACGTTTTGCGTTTAAGTGATCTATAAGTAAAAGAAGAAATTCCTATACTCAGTAGCGAATCAAAGTTAGAAATGATTATGATGATGTAATTACTGTACAAAAAGAAAACAAAAACTGTATAGAATTTTTATGAAGCAATAAAAAAATAATCGATCATCTTGCTCATTGAGTCCTGGAAACTCTTAAACCTCGTTTTAAATCCATTATTTATACGTAGTAATAATTTTGCAGATACATGCAAGAATTAGTGATGCCTCGTGAAGAGTATAGTCCGCTACGTCAACTACTGCTTGAGCCGGGACTGCCGGCCGTGAAAGCGCTCTCGGAACTCTGCCGTACAGACAGGCAACCACTAGCTACATGTAAGTAATGTTTATTGCAAAGTTTAGAATTATGCTAAATATTCACTATTCTCTTGTTCTGTACTTTTTTAAAATGTAAAAGTAATGAGACGAACTACACGCACTCCTAATGTCCGGGTGACAACGCATGTCCTTAAAAGCCTTACCATCAGAAAAGCGTATCCTTTCAAAAAAAAAAAAAATATAATAAACATTTAACTACGCACAATATACGTTTTTTATTATAAAAAAACATCAACTATCCATCGTAGCAGTACATCCCATCACTAAATACGTCTATAGCGTTACGTTTTACGCATAACACTTTGCTTAATTTTCCTTTCCATTAGGTTTTATTTGTAGACTAGAACATTTTGGTTGGGTTTAATTTATTTTACAACAGTTATTAATTATTTAATATATTACGAATGTGGTACAGCTGTAATACTAAGTCATAATTTGTAAATCGCGGCAACTTTCAACAGTGAAACGTAACGTTACTGAAACTGTCACCCGCAACAAGCTACAGAGCATTTTTACATAAAAAAAAAACTCAGATTTTGTTTTATCATTGTTGTTGGAGTAATAACCACATACGAATATAACGCTTTTGTCTCGTTAGTGTGGCCAGCCGATAATACGAAGGGGGGAGATACATTAAACTCTGAGACATGTAGGTTTCCTAACGACGTTTTCTCCACCATTGAAGTAATACACACATACTTAGAAAATTAGAAAAAACAGTGGGGCGTGCCGTGCTATTCAAATCCAGTTCAATTCAATTCAAACACTAACCTAACCTAACCTGCAAACATCCTATATCATACGTGGTCTATCCTCGACGGCACCGTCGCTTTCCATCTGGCTTGTTGGTGGCCAAACGCAGATCTATTTAATTTAAAAAAAAAATTAAGCCAGACTGTCTCCTCCTTCGTCTATCGAAACTTCAGTCGAAACAGATAATGTGGTAACTAATACTGATCCGTGGAACTTTTAATTATTTTGGTCACATCGGTTAAAATATATCAGCAAACAGCATATAAACAGTAGTACCTACTTTAACCTTAGATTAAAATTAATTTGACTAACATTCCTTCTCATTTTAAAAAATAAAATAAAATTATGATTTAAGTTGACAAAGGTGACGGATCCCAGTGTCTGTAAAGCGTATAAATTTAAATAAAAAATATATATATCAGCGATGGTATACCTATGTAATCTTTCTTTCCCGTGATTTTTCCAGTATGTTGCTTTCTTTTCCAGCGGTACTCCATTCGTTCAGCGAGTGCGGTCGTGGTGCGGAACTCGCTCGCGAGCTAGTGTGCGCGGAGGTGGCGAAGGAAATCGACCACCGTGCCATGTTCCGTGGAGCCTCCCTAGCAACCGCCGTCGTGGACGAGTTCATGCATGCGCAGTGCAAACCTTTCCTACAGGTTGGTGACTTTACTTACTAATCTATTTATCTATACTATTATAAATAGGAAAGATTTGCTTGTTTGTATTGAATAGGTTCCGAAACTACTGGATCGATTTCAAAAATTCTTTCATCGTTTGGAAGCTACACTATCCCCGGGTGACATAGGCTACTTTTTATCCCTGTATTCCCACGGGAACGGGAACTACGCGGGTGAAACCGCGAGGCGTCCGCTTGTTAGAAATACATTTGTTAGCTCAATTCGGTATGTAAAGTTTTTTTTTGTATTTATTTTATATTTTTTACTGATAGTAAACTTTATTTTATGAAACTAATTTGAATATTTTGGCTTTCTATGCGGTAGTTTAATTCTAATACATTTTCAAACTTTTTATAGTTATGACGTCATAACATTGGCTGAATATGTAAAATATGTACCTTTTTAGGCACTGAAAGAATCCTTATAATAGCCAAGGACATGACGTCATTAGAAGTTAATTGAAAGTCAAATTTATTTTATGTATTTTATTAAAATAAACCCCGTCTCATAGTTTAAAGAGTTTTAAACGGAAAAATCATGTACAGGAATGTAATATTTCGAAATGGTTTTGGAATCAGCAAAGTATTTTTTTTCTTTACATACCGAATTGGTCTTCAGTAGCTTTGCTTCAGGTGCTGTATATTTTGTGTATATAATAATATATTATTATTATTTGATGTTATTCTGTTTGTTTGTGTGTATGTTTTTTCTTCTGACATTTCGTTAATTATATTATTATTGATTTGATGTTTTAAAATTTTATCTTGATCATTTTTATGCCTCAGAGATAGACATGGTCACTTAGACCATGTCTATCTATGTTTCGATGAGTTATAGCCAGAAACCTGTTGTACAAAAAATACCTTGTAGTTTTCAATTCAATTGCATAAAAAATAATTTATTGTCTTTGTAGCTATCATAAGATAGCTACAAATTAATTTATTTTTTATGTATTTGTAGCTTATTGGTTAACCACGGTTCACACGCCGGAGGGCGTGAACTCAAATTCCAACAATGAGCTTGAGCTGCCGGTGAAGGAAAAACATTGTGAGGAAACCATACCATACATGGTTGTACTTTGTAGTACACCGCCGCCATACATGGTTATACTTTGTAGTTCACCGCCTTATAATAGAAAATTGCCGCCAAGCATCTAATGGTGCCGGCAGTCTTCCATTCCAGGCTAGGTGTGTTTACCATCCACGATCACTTATAAATCAAGTGAGCTGTGTTCTAACACAGCTCACTTGATATAGCCAATAAGCGATGGGATAGACGAGTTCATGAGTGGAGACCGCGTACAGGCAAGCGTAGTGTAGGGCACCCTGCGGCCAGGTGGTGTGACGACCTGCGTAAAGCGGCGGGAAAGCAATGGACGCAAAAAGCTGTCGACCGAGCTCAGTGGCGTGCATTGGGAGAGGCCTACGTCCAACAATGGACAGCGAAGGGCTGATGATGATGATGATGATGATGTGTTCTAACACCAATAAAATCTGATTGTTTGTACAGGCGGCGATCTCAGAAACAGTTCAAAAGCTAATCGACGCGAAACAATCCGCCGAGTTGAACCCCACGAAAATGGACTCGCCCGATGACGCTTGCAACAACGCTGAGTTTTTGCTCATGGTACTCGATCAGGTAAATAATTATTTAATTAACTAACTCTCTCCCTGTATCGTAAAAAAAAACATTTGCGTAAATATTAATTTACAGAGTAAAATGTTGCTTCTTGTATCCAAGCTCACACTTTACTTACTGTTACTTTTTTATTACAGCTCGATCGTTTTGCTTTTGAAAGTGTTTCTGTTACTTTTGGAATAATAAGTCCACAAGATCCCGAACGTAAATATCGCAATGATTCTCCGCATCTCCTCTCTAACATACATCTGAACAATAATAAATAAATATCGTAGGACATTACACACAGCGCTATCTGACCCTAAACTCAGCAAAGCTGGTAAAAAAATAACCGATAAAATGCTTAAATAGTTTTTTTTTAATACATATTTATAATATGTACAGTACACCCTATATAAAGTCCCTATAACAACCACAATACATCCTAATACTAATTTGACTAGACTAAACATTACTACAAACTGGGTTGGTCCCCCCCTGTCTGACTTTTACTTCATAACATAATCTATACTACATAGGTGTACTTTTCTCATCTCTATTATCAAACAAGCTTAGGTTCAATATGCGAAAACTGATAAATGGTGTTAAGATAGTAATATTAAAACAAAATACAACACAGAACACAAAACAAAACAAAAAAATCACGAAACACATCACAAAACAAAACAACACGAAACACAACACAAAACAAAACATAAAATAATACAAAACAAATTACAAACAAAATACAAAACAAATTACAAACAAAATACAAAACAAAACCATCATCATTTCAGCCTTAGGACGTTTCACTGTTGAGCATAGGCCTCCCCCATTGACTTCTATAAAGACCAGTTGAAAGCGGCTCGCATCCAGGGCGTTCCTGCGGTCTTTGCTAGGTCATTTGTCCACCTTGTGGGTGGACGTCCTACGCTCCGCTTGCCTGTCCGTGGTCTCCACCCCAGAACTTTGCAGCCCCATCGACCATCAGTTCTGCTTGCTATGTGCCCTGCCCACTAATTCTCTGGGCTATATCGATTTCTTTAGTATGCCTTCGGATCTCGTAGGAAAACTCCTAGCATAACCCTCTCCATAGCTCGTTGTGCTACTTTGAGCTTACCAAGAAGGCACATAGTCAGAGATTACGTTTCAACGTCATAAGTCATCACTTGTAACACACTGGGCGAAGACTTTCGACTTAAAGCACTGAGGTAGTTCGGACGAGAAAACGCTGCGCAATTTTCCGAATACTGCCCAGCCGAGTTGCACTGACGACTGACCTCTTTCTCAAAGTTGGACTGCTAGTCCTAGGTAAATGTACGTGTCAACAACTTCAATTTTATCTTTATCCCGAGTAAAAATATTTTTATTCGGTTCCAGATAACGCTGTCGATCTTTACATCGCCAGAGGCGTGCCCGCGGCCGGTGCGGTACTTGTGCGGGTGCTTGCAACGCGCCGCTGTCGCCAAGTGGCCCACAGAGAGATTCGTACGCACTAGAGTCGTTTCAGGTAAATATACACAGCATGACTGGCGAGACACCTACGATACTCGAGGACGTGATATTTGGCGATCAAATATAAATAAATGTATCAATTTTGTTTGTTTACCAAGAGTATTTATTAGAATGTGTATAACCAAATATTGATTTAAATTCCCTGGCTTATAGGGTTCATTTTCCTACGGCTGATCTGTCCAGCACTGGTAGAACCGCGTGCTTGGGGTCTCGTTACAAGCGCGCCGCCGCCGCACGCTCAGCGCTCTCTCCTAATGGTCGCCAAGTGTCTACAGAATTTGGCGAACCTCGTCGAATTTGGTGCCAAGGTAATTAGCATTTTATTTATTCCGCTATAAAGCTTGAATTACAGTGTAAACATCCAAATGAGAGTACTGAATCGCCGTGACATGTGGCGAACGTGCCAGATGAAAGATTCAATTTGGAACACAGGAATGTGAACCTTATTATTTGTTTTAATGAAGTTACATGATGGTATTCGAGCATATACAAGTACAACACAATTAATATTGTACATTAAATTTATTGTCATCATGATAAATTGCTACCGCATCCACCTAAGGATGTAGAGACCTAATATTTTCTTTTGTCTTTACGCTTAGATCTTTTAAACTACGCAACGGATTTTAATGCGATTTCGATTAATAGAGAGAGTGATTCAAGAGAAAGGTTTATATGTATAATACATGCATTGCACAACATTAGTATCTACATTGTACCCGTGCGACGCCGGGGCAGGTGGCTAGATTTTAATATAATTTGTGATTTTCCTTCATTCTAAATTTTTGAAAACCATATAATCTTATTTATTTAAAACTGTAAACAATACCATAAGAATAGAGTACCTACTAGAAAGTACCCTACCGACATGCTATGGTTTCTTTACGATATTTTCCGTCACCGGCAACTCTACCTCATTATTAGGGATTGAACGCACACCTTACGGCGTGTGCACCGACCGCGCTAACCATTGAGCTATCATCGCTACAAAACAACTTTCTTACTTGGAACAATATATCGATCAAACGCTTGATCAATTGTTTTACAGGAACCGTACATGGAGGTTGTGAATCCGTTCATTCTGAAGAACAAAGAACGAATGGTTGTATTTTTGGATCAGCTGAGCAACGTGCCCGACCCGGGAATCACGCCGCCCACTCCTAACAACAATTTTGATATCGGTAAGAATTTTTTTTTTAATAACAAATAGGCTTACGTTTAACCGCCATCTCACGTGATAAGTGATGATACGAGATAGATCACGCTTGCCTAGAAGATACTGATTCACTCTCGACTTAAAGACCCAGATTATATCCATCGGGGAACACCCACTCAAGAAATTGAAATTGTACAAATACAATTTTTTTTTTGGAAAAGTAATGAGACGTTCGAGGCGCTCTCCTGATGTTAAGAGATAACGCCTGCCCATGACCATTGCAGCGATACACAGAACTTTGAGTAACAAAACAAGATCCAGGGCATCGCTGCTTTGGCGCTCATTACTTTGAGACTAGATGGTTAGTCTCAACAGCCCAGTAATTTCGCTAGCTGCAGTACCCTTCAAACCGGAACACAGTAATGTTTGCACACTACTGCTTGGCGGCAGAATATCTGGTACTGCGGGGTTACCTACCTAGATGACCTCCTGCTAAGGAAATCTACCACCAAGTGAATACAAATCATTTATTAATAACACCAAAGTTACAGGTCATTTTTCCATTCATATTTAAAAATGTCAAAATCATAACACACACACACACACACACATAACAAACACACACACACATGTCAAATAATGAAAATAAAAATGCAATGAAGTTAAACGTCATATATACAATAATTATGTCAATATAATTAAATGTCCATAAAACAAACATATTATAATTACTTACTAGTAATTCAATAATCTCTTAGTTTTAAATAATCGTCAAAGTCATAAAACAAGATCTCTTGAAGCCAAGATCTAAGTTTGCTTCTGAAGCTCGCGATGGAAGGTGCATCCCGAATGGAAGCGGGTACGCGATTGTAGACCGCGGGCACCAGAATGTATACCGACATGTATTACGGGACCCATTCCTATTCTTATTTAAAGTGGGGGCGATAAGTCCTGCATTGACTTCCTGCTTGGGGTGTTTTGTGCATTTCCCCATACCAGCATCTACCCGAGCCCCTTGAAGTATCGGAGTGAGGCTCTGGGCCGCTGGTATAGTAGCTCCAGTGGGTTGAGTGGAATGCTTAATGACATTAATGAAGAGACATGGTCTTGTATAAATACGAGTATATAAGGTTTATTAAAAATTATTTCGTTTCATCAAATAAAATATCTGAATTATTTTATATTAGCTACGCTCCGCTGTGTTATCCGTTGTTCTCACGTGAACTACATTTTTCGGGATGAAAAATAGCCTATGTATTAATCCAGGGTGTCAGCTACCTCCATATCAAATTTCATCAAAATTGATCCAGCCGTTTTGAGCGTGAAAAAGTAACACACATACAAACACACTCACAAACTTTTGTCTTTATAATATTAGTGTGATACTCGAAATGTTTTCTTTTTTTTATATAATAAACAAAAAAAAATTGTTAGTTCTAAGATACAATTAAACTATGGACAAATATCCTAAAGCTCTACAATGATTGTTGACAGCTAAAGAGTTGGCTACGCTCCACCACATCTGCGTTTCTCATCTCGCTGAGCTACAAACGCTCTCAAAGTCTCAACCCGGGATCAGGAAATTGGTCACCGTCACTGAAATGCTGACCAAACACAAGCACAAGTATCTCGAGATGATCAGATAGGGCACGCCTTCTTATAACACAGGTAAGCCTGACAATTAGTGTCTATTTATCCCGGCTATACATTGGCGCTGAGACAGCCAGCCAATTTTAGTAGGTGCATGCGTACTAAATAAATGTATGGTAGCGCCGTGTCTTTGTAATTTATCTTCAACCCACTTTTAGTTGTAAATTTTCTTTATTAAGCCATAAAATATATGAAAAACGTACAATTTAACAGTGTAAATTTGATCCTGGCAGTACAACCATGTAAACATTATTGTTTTGCGAGCAATATATGCATCCAAAACTAAATAAGTGAAAGCTTATGTAAATATAATGACACAATGAGATATTGAAATTAATTTTGACAAAGAAGCTTAAATGCAATAGTATTATATTTTTCAAAATATAGGCTTTAACTCACTGAGTAGAACCGGCCAATGTTAGGTGCTATACTCGATTACAATGCTGGGAAGTGCCATGATAAAAATTGATTTGGCTTATTTCTTTTGTATATAAAACTACTACAAATACAAATACAAATACAAATACAAATACAAATACAAATACTTTATTGATAACACCAATGTTACAAGTCACTTCAAAATTTTAAAGATGTCATTAAATGGGTCTTAAAACACTGATTACATGTCAAAATAAGGGATGTCAATATCCAAACATGTCAATATAAAAAATATTGTCAATATAAAAATACTGTCAATATAAAATATGTCAATATAAAAATATGTCAATGCCAAAACAATATTGTCAATATATTAAAGTGACATGACAAAAAAATCATAATTACTTACTAGTAATTCAATAATCTTTAAGTTTGAAATACTCGTCAATGTCATAAAACAAGGTTTCTAGCAGCCAAGATCTTAACTTGGTTCTGAAACACGCGGTGGAAGCTGCATCCCGTACGGAGGCGGGTACGCGGTTGTAGACCGCGGGCCCCAAAATGTATACCGACCTCTCCGACTTGACGAGCCGGTGTGACGGTGTTACAAGCTGGTCTTTCTTTTTATTGCTGCGAAGATCCAACGTACTATGTACACCCCTGCGTTGAAACTTATCGATGTTAGTATGGGTGAAAAGGGCTACTTGGTAAATAAGCTCACACGGCAACGGCAGTATCTGCAGTTTCCTAAAAAGCTCCACGCATGAGACATCGGCCTGAACCCCAGCTAGCTACTAGCTGCGCCCCGCGGTGTTAGCCGCTACATGTTTTCGGGTATAAAGTAGCCTATGTGTTAATCCAGAGTCTCAGCTACTACCATACCAAATTTCATCCAAATCCGTTCAGTAGTTTTTGCGTGAAAGAGTAACAAACGTCCATCCATCCATCCAACCTTTCACATTTATAATATTATAGTGGGATATCATACATACCATTATTTTTACAGGGTAAAAAGCAATATAACACAACCAGAGCGGCAAGAGTAGGCCGTCAGAAAACTCAGTGAAGGCGAAGGTATTTTCAGTGTATTAAGAGTATTCGCGAGCGGTCGACCAGAATGTTGCGTGATCCATTATCGGAATGTCTTTAGAAGTAAGAACTCCCCGTAGTCGTACATACGTAGTCATTGTTAGCTTTAGTTTATAGATTATAATGTACGCACTGAATTAAAAAACGTTACGGGACGCGACACTTATTTCTACGTTTTCAATGCACACCATGCGGCATGATTCTTTTTCGCTGCCGCTCATAAGATCGTCCATACACGGAAAACACGTTTTAAACGCAGGCAAAATATTGCAATTTGAGCTCTATATTGTGATTAAGATTATAATTTCATGTTGCTAAGGACGCGGTTTTGTCGAAATGTTGTCGTATCTTGTATGATATAGGGCTCAGATTTCAATCTCAGATTTTGTATTAAGCTGGATTTCAATCGCGTCTCCGTTGTAAAAAAAATCTAACGACTTATTTTAGAGTATAGACTATTAGAATTATCGGGCGCACAATAAGTGTCTTTATGACTTACAAGCTTTACGTGCCAAAATACCGCATGTGCGTATTTATTTATATTTATAAACATTGTATTCGAGTTAGAAACTATTCAGTAATTTAAAATGCCTAAGTAATTTTATTTAATGAAAAAGCTCTCTAGTTTGTAACGACGCAATTATTTATAATATATGCATTTACTTTTAATTTTAGTGCACAAGTTAAGATTTAAAAGCAAATAATAACTTAACAAAATCATCACAATTTTTTTGAAAGTTTTATTTTGGATTGTACCTAAAAAGTTATAATCCAAAATAAAACTTTCAAACCAAAAAAAACTAAAATGTGTGCCTTTAGAATTGGTCACAATTTTTATAAGTACATTTTTATTTATACAGGTATATATCTACCTGATTTATTTTGCGAATTTAATAATTAAAAAAAAAAGTATTGGAAAATGACTGAAAGTATTACTAAAATTGCATTTTTCTTGAAACCGTAAAAGTTAAGGCAAACAATCAAAATTGATAGAAATACCTCTCACTAAAATGCTTTAAAATCGTAACCTTTACATTTAACATGAGAATGTTAATAAGTAGTTAAGATTTATATTGAATTATCCCTTTTGTACTCTTCGACTATGTTTAAAATGTAATAACGTAAGTTTTCGAGTAAGTCTTGAATTAGAATAAAATGTATGGTAACTAATTAGGTTACACTGTCTGGCAATAACATGGCTGCATTAGGAAAACAAGTTACTTTTTTTTTTTTTTTTTAATACGGATAAGTCCGCGTTTGACCACCAACTCGCCTGATGGTAAACGACGATGTGATAAATTTTTGGAACTGAGGAAATTGAAGATTCTCGATAGTTAGCTGTGACTTTTCTTTGGAAATGGATCCCCCCATTCAATTGTTAAGATAAATCAGAATAAAGCATTTAAAGTTAAAATCGCTAAAATACAGTTCTTAATCGTAGGTAAAAAACTGACATATCTCGGAATCAGAGCTGTAAATTCGTATACGACGTTTGAAGTCACTGAATGAGTCAAGGCATTGAGGACTTCAAAGACGTAAAATCGGCTTTTTTAAAAATAATTTCATTGGTTTTTGAATGTAATTTGGAAGTACATAAATTATGTAGTAAAAAAAAAATCAGCATAATATTCTCCACACACTTGGTTAGTCAATATGACACATTAATATAATATTACCCGACTTGTAAAATAACTCTAGGTTGTCTGGTTTTTTAGGGGTCTACTAAAGGGTATCCGAACAGATCTTCAACAGCACTATCACTAGTCTACGTCTGTTGTCAGTTTTTAAAATATATAAAAAAATCACAGTAAAAAATGATGGCTAATTTTCCAACAAGTAACAAAATTAAAAATGATGGGGGGCCTCCGTACAATAGATGTGTTTAGTTTGCGTATTGCGCGCTCACGTAACGTCACATGACACGTAACACATCGCGTCACAGACATTTGCTTAACTATTAAACTATTCAAGAAGTTAAACGTCTCTTCTTAATTAGTAACGTGTTTTACATTCTTGGTTGCCTGGTAGAGATAGCTAACATTTTGTTTGCTTCCTGTAAATGTATGTTTCTATTTCTGGTGAGCACAATAAAGAGGTTCTATCTAGGTATCTAAATGTCAAAAAGAGTTAATATAGTGAACAACTTGATGTCAGTTCATAAGTGCCACACGTCACGTGATTTAATTAAATTACGCTGCATTGCTGTGCCCTAGCTACTAATGTCGCTCCGCTATGTTTGTTTACATTTTTGGACTAGTTAAAAGTTTTCTTTCGGTGTTCGCCATGTCTTGCCGTGTAACTGTATTCAGTTACGAAAGTAACATCACTAATAAAAAAAAAACACCAAAAATGATGTAGTAGTGTTATGAATGTGATAAGTGTGTAGGAATCGAACTTATATAGGTATGACGACGCACTTAAAATTACGCGGTGCACCTCTATAAAATTAATACTCTGTGATAAAAAAAAAATCTGTTCATTCTTGTTGCATTTTTTCTGTTAGTACATATATATGTTATTGAATATTGGACTTATTTTATAATGGACCATAATTTTTATATTTAACAATACATAACATATTAAAACATGGTTGTCTCTGTACAAATATTATATTAGTCAGTTCGGAAAGAGAAGTACTTTGGATTTTATTTTGTTGTATAAGTAGCGATGCTATAAATAAAATAATGCTGTCATCATGGACGAATTAGACATTTCAGAAGTCCTCCCTATTTAAAATGTAACATTGCAATTTGGTAACATTATCATTTCTAGCAAGTCCTTGTCTTTCCGAACAGACTAGTTGACTTTATTAAAATGAAGGGAATTTATTTGAGAACTAAAACAAAAACTAAGAGTAGCAATAAATGGCCACCACAGATAATTTTAATCGGCGGGCTTTACCTTAAACCGATCATACTTTGAGAGATTTTCCCTTTCTAACTTAACTTTTTATAAGCTCGCTGACTTGTGCCAGGTCTCTGGGAGCTATTTAGTGAAAAAGTAATATAATTAATGTATTTTAATTTACTTTACTAATAAGAGTGAAATACTTCCTGTCTTGCTCAAGTAAATTTCATAGTTTAAATTTCTAGTGCCATATATTCTGTACTTACTTGCTCCTGCTTTGTACATCACAATTTTGCTATGCTGCTGTATTAAAAATATGAATGTGTCTGCCAGTAAGGATATTGTGTAGATGAGTAATTTAAACTAATTTAAAGTAAATTAGGGCATTACTAAAAATACGAGACTCAATTAGTTGACTGTAAGCACACACATATAAAAACTTAAATGCTAAAGTTGAACTGGCAAACAGTTTAAGAAAAAACATATGTGGTTATTTTTGTGTCGCCGCAAAAAGAAAGTTATGGTGTTCTAAATATACATTATGAGAAAGGACGCCCGTAATTGTAACGAAAATCTTTAAGATTTTGATAAAACTTTTTACAATAAAAATGACTGTTGACCTGACCTGCAAGTCAAGTCAAAATAAGATTTAAGTCACAAAATAGGTACTTTTCTCATGCAACACAATTTATGTATGTGCCTACTCAGGATTCTGATAGTAACTAAATTCTTATTACTCTAATAATGATAATGTTAGTGTCGAGTAGGCAGATCAACATTTTTGGTATTTTGCTCACTCTTCACTCGAAATTTTTCATTCACAGATTATAACAAGATAACTGGAATGATTTTGTTATGATAAAAGCTCATTACAAAATAAACACTAAAATATTTCTACTAAACATTTAAAGATATCAAAAGTGTTTAGTAGAAATATTACTCAATCCGGAAGGTACTTGCCTACCAGTGCATCGAATTACATTAACAGTAGAACTAATTCAGTATAAACTAAATTAGTTTGTAGACATAGCTGTCTTCTCGTTGCAGTATCTTGGTGTGAACTAGCTTGTATTAGAAAAAAAGTCTAGACTGAATTAAGCTCCAATTAGGCGTGTTAGTTATGTATATTACGCACTAGATTTTTCACCAAAGTTGTAACAAAAATGTGAGAAAATTGCAATATAATATTTGACCCTTTGGATAAACATTTTGTACTGTATTTTGTAAATCCAACGGTATTATATCCATAATATGTATAATAGTATTTATCAGTTAAATTTAAGTGTCATATTTTTGCGATAACAGGATTACGTGGAATGGTTATACTAAGCCGAAAATCCTTTCACTTACTGTGAATGATTACTTTTACTATGGGCCAACCCTAAAATCGACTGTTCCATACAGTTTGGTGAAAATAAGTGACACCTCGTAGACCACAACAAAATCTGGAATTGTATTATGTACAATATTTAGGTAATTATATTATTTAAGTACCTATCTACATTTTGTTTTTGAGATTTCTATATTATTTACAGGTAAATATTTCAATGCAATATTAGTAAGGATAAGTAACCATTCTTATTGTAAAGCACAGTTTGTGTTGTGATTGCACTTGTTATTGCTCATATCACACCACTGATGCTAGTACACATAAATATACAATTTCTATACATGATTTTTCTTTTATTTCCATGATGCAAAATAAATATAATACTAAGTCAATAGGAGCTCACCATACACATTGTGAATCATGAAATGGGAAAAATACATCAGCTATTCTCCATAATGTATTTAATTCCAAATCAGCCTTTTTTATAAACTATCCCACTGTTGGGTACAGGTATCTTCTCATTGTGAGTAGGGTAAGGCCATAATCCATGCTGGCCAAGTGTGAGTTGGAAGACTTCACAAACCTACAAGTATTTTTTTTAAACTGTCTTGTGAGCTTAATCACTGTTTTCTGAAGTCATCTACAATACACACATGACTTGGATTCCAATCTACTACCTTCAGATTAAAAGCTAGGCAGTCTCCCAACTAGGCTTGGCACTTGGTTGTAAGTCTCCTTAGCAGGAGGTTGTATAGATAGGTACTACCACAGTACCAGATATTTGGCTCCTAAGCAGTAGTATATAACATTACTGTATTCCGATTAGATGGGTACTGCAACTAGCAAAATTACAGGGCTGTTGAGATTTACCATTGA
Source organism: Biston betularia (assembly GCA_905404145.2). Taxonomy (NCBI): domain Eukaryota; kingdom Metazoa; phylum Arthropoda; class Insecta; order Lepidoptera; family Geometridae; genus Biston; species Biston betularia. Next base: position 9,226,652 of record FR989877.1, read on the forward strand.
AAGTATGTAACGAGGGTCAATGCCCTGGGCATCAACAAAATTTTAACTATTAAATACAACAAAATTAATTAAATTATTAATACAAGAACACAACTGATTTTGTAAAATATTTATTTACATATAAAATAATAGTACAGTATTTTTAAATTGGTCTCTTAAATGCAAATAACTATACAAAACTTATTATGTGAGAAATAATATTGAGAATGCCATCAAGATACAGCATACTGCTACATAGGGTGACTTCCTTTCTCCAATCCTTGCACATTTCCAGAAAGTACCCAGTAACCTAAAATCACATGCAAAACATTAAATTGTAGAAAATACATATATGTTGGTATGACTGTAAGCATAAATGGTAAGATATGCAAGAAATAGAACATGGGAGCACGGTATTTTTTCTTTTATATGAATTTCACCAGAGGTATCACCACATTACACAGTGAAGTCCTATTTTGCTTATGATTGTTCCATCTTAGTAATTATTTTAATAAACAAATCTTGGCATATTTAGGACTGATTAAACCTGTGCCATATTGGCACAACAAGAATTTGACTAGACTGGTGATATCATTACAATTAAAAGTAGAATGAGACATTCTTGGTCTAATATTAATTTTCCTTTCAATTACAACAATTTATCTACAATCAATACTAATAACTAATGAGAACATGTATTTGTGGTTTAGTAGTATGATTTGATAGTCTGATACATACCCAGTCTTATTGCGGTCCATTATACTAGGGAAAAATGATCTTAAATACGCACAGGTGCATATTAATAGGAGTATTACGGACAATAAGCTTTGGAAATTAAATATAGCACTCTGAAACAAACAAAAATGTATACTGAAGTTAAATAATGTATCGTTTATCTGTCTATTACAGATTAGGCATTAACACGTAAGATCTTACCATTTTGGATTAAATAATCTACGTAATTTGATCGACGATGAATATTATTATCATATATAGTAAGTACTATTTAATATTGTTTTCATAAATCTCGTTCGCCGCTGCCTGCTGCTGCTGAAATTCATTTCATGCCATCACAACACAATTCAATACATTCACATCACTGCATGCCATTGTCAAAATTGACATTACAGACAATTAGCAGATGTCACTATTCTTTTTTTTTTTCTTTAGTTTTGGCGTCACATTTTGAGTATTTGCAAGCGTCAAGTGTTTTCAAGTTTCATAAGTTAAATAAGTTGCCTTGTAGCTTTAGTTATAGCCAAAGTTCAGTCTTGGTCAAGTACAGTCCGTGTCAGTCAAGTCCAGTCATGCTTTAGTAAAGTAGTGGTGACTTTACTCTAAAGCTTGGATGGAGATTTGGAAGCAACACGAAAAGTCATGTTTCACCACTGTTATTGCTATCATTTTCCTACACTCGCGCTTGTGATTCGGCACTTTATGAATAAAACACCACCATTTTTATGCATAAACACTCGACAAAACACTAGTTTTGGAAAAAAATACAATGGGGCGACATTGTGTTCCTGTTTGTTTTTTTTTCGGTCACAGCACGTTCGTGAAATATGCCACTTCTCAAGTTTTCGAGTGTTTCTGTTGTTGTTATTCTATTTTGTATTTTCTTACTTATTTTGGCATTAGACGGATCATGAATATAGTCAATTAATTATTATTCTGATTACTAAAAACTACTTTATTAGTTGTTCGTACCTGCTCGGTAAACAAAACAAAGCTTATCGGCTTGTTATTATCATCATAATTATTTACTGCTGTCAATCTCTTACTACGTTAAGTCGGTTAAGTATGAGGTAGGTAAAATATATGTCAATTCATCATTCGTGTTATTTTTTAAAGACTTGTAAAACTAGCAGCGCCCTGCAGTTTCGTCTGCTGGTCTACAAGAACTGTAAGTACCTACCTATATGGTAAAATCAAACACTAACTGCCCGCGAGACCATATTATTCTTTGCCATAAAGCTGCAAATGTTGGAGGCGTACGTGCGGTGCGCCGTTTATTAATAAGAATATCGAAGAAAGCTTAGCGATACTAAGATGATGATTGATAGAGAATACTACTGAGACAAAGATTAGATTCTAACTAGTGAGTAGCTCACTAGTTAGAATGTATGCCCCTATGCGTATAGGCATATGAGATAAAATATACAATGTTATTTAATTCTATATTATTTTCAGCACAAAGTAGGTAAAGCTAATTCGTAGTTTTTGTTAGATACATAAACAAGCCGTGATATCCACTCTTTATAAGTCAAATAAATGAGACAAACAAATCCATAGTCTAGCTAGCTTTGTTACGTTCATGAGCAGAAACCTATAGCTTTTTTTGCCGGGGCTGTAATATCCGCACTGCATCTATGCGTTATCTTCAACCGACAAAATTGTGATGATGCTTAATTCGATCCGTAGCAAAAAAAAATAATATATCTTATATTTTACTTATACTTTAACTCATTTTTTATTACACTAATATTATGTATTTAAAAATAATTAAGTTACCCTTTAAAAAACACAACGCAAACTTCCACATTTAGATATAATATTATTTTGATGATTATATTATTATTGTTATTGAGTGATATAACCGTTGTTATATGTATAGATTAGATAAGTTGAAGTATTTACCATGTTAGGTACCTACCCCACAGCGACTGAAGCCTCGTGCGGCTATGTGATATCTACCTACCTATTTAGGTACGAGTATATATCTACAATCAGAGATGTACAACATACTTTTAAAAAAGTATTTAAATACAAAATGCAAATCCTTTTCTATATTTTTCTATATTTCCATAGTATTTCATTTTGTGTTCCTCCGTACTTTTGTTTGTTATTATATGTACCTATAGTTTTCCATTTTACGTTTCTTCGTATTTTTGTTTTGTTATTATAATTATGTATAGTATCTCTTTTTGTGTCTCTCCGTCTTTTTGTGTCCCTACCTTCATGTTAGGTATATGTTTTTGAACAAATAAATAAATTTCATTTCATTTCATTTTCTAATTTACTATTTCAAATGCAAAATAAAAAATATTTTTGCTTTTTGTATTTAAATCATCATTTCAGCCGTAGGACGTCCACTGCTGGACATAGGCCTCCCCCATTGACTTCCATAAAGACCGGTTGGAAGCGGCCCGCATCCAGCGCGTTCCTGCGGTCTTTACTAGGTCGTCTGTCCACCTTGTGGGTGGACGTCCTACGCTGCGCTTGCCGGTCCGTGGTCTCCACTCCAGAACTTTGCAGCCCCATCGGCCATCAGTTCTGCGTGCTATGTGCCCTGCCCACTGCCATTTCAACTTGCTAATCCGTTGGGCTATGTCGGTAACTTTGGTTCGTCTACGGATCTCCTCATTCCTGATTCGATCTCGTAGGGAAACTCCGAGCATAGCCCTCTCCATAGCGCGTTGTGCTACTTTGAGCTTACCAAGAAGGCACACAGTCAGAGACCACGTTTCAGCGCCATAAGTCATCACTGGTAACACACACTGGTCGAAGACTTTCGACTTGAGGCACTGAGGTAATTCGGACGAGAAAACGTCGCGCAGTTTTCCGAACGCTGCCCAGCCGAGTTGGATTTGACGACTGACCTCTTTCTCAAAGTTGGACCTACCTAATTGGACTGCTTGCCCTAGGTAAATGTATGTGTCAACAACTTCGAGAACCGAGTTCCCAACTGATACTGGGGTGGGTACAACACGGGCATTCAACATTACCTTCGTCTTGTCCATGTTCATTTTAAGACCCACCCGTTGGGAAACTCGATTGAGGTCTTCGAGCATTGTGCTGAGATCTTCCAACGATTCTGCCATGACCACTATATCGTCGGCAAACCGAAGGTGAGTGATGTATTCGCCATTAATATTGATGCCGAATCCTTTCCATTCCAGGAGCTTGAAGGCGTCTTCCACTGTGGCAGTAAACAGTTTCGGAGATATAACGTCTCCCTGTCTTACGCCTCTTTTCAATGGAATCGCCTTCGAAGTCTGCTCCTGTACTTGGACCGACATAGTGGCGTTATTATACAAACACTTCAACACTTCAATATACCGATAGTCAATGTGGCACCGCTGGAGAGACTCAACCACCGCCCATGTCTCGATCGAATCAAAGGCTTTCTCATAGTCCACAAACGCTAAACATAGAGGCAAATTATACTCTTCGGTCTTCTGTATAATTTGCCTTAGCGTGTGGATGTGGTCTATGGTACTGTAACCTTTTCGGAAACCGGCTTGTTCGGAAGGCTGGAAGTCATCGAACCTGCGACTGAGACGGTTCGTAATGACCCTCGAAAACAGCTTATAAACATGGCTCAGAAGCGAGATGGGTCTGTAATTCTTCAATAAAGTGTTGTCACCTTTCTTGAAGAACAGCACCACCACGCCTCTGTTCCATGCTTCTGGCGTTACACCTTCGAGTAAGACGGAATTGAAGAGCTTCTGAAGGATTTTAAGTACCGGTGTACCACCCGCTTTCAGAAGCTCTGATGTGATTCCGTCATCACCCGGCGCCTTGTTGTTCTTAAGCTGTTTCAGGGCCATTCTAATCTCGTACAGGCTGATGTCCGGGATATCTTCGGTATAGTGCCGGGTCAGCTTGGCTCTTGGGTCTTTGGCCGCGCTGCTAACAGGCTCAGCAACCGAGGCGTATAACCGTCCATAGAACCTTTCGACCTCCTCTAAAACCTCTGCTTTGGTCGACGCTATACTACCATCTTCTCTCTTCAGCTTCGTCAGCCGGCTTTGCCCAATAGACATGTCTCTTGCGAACACTTTGGAGCCTTTGTTCCGCTCTATCGTCTCTTTAATATGATTAGTATTAAAGATACGTATGTCGTGTCGCAAGGATTTCGAAATCTGTCTATTGAGCAGCCCATATGACTTTGCATCATAGGAAGACTGTAGTCGTAGAGAACGTCGTTCAGCCATGAGGTCTAAAGTATGGGCGGACAGTTTTTGAGGTCTATTTGTACGGCGGGGTCTAAAAAACTTAGAGCCCACCGTATGGACAGTTTCTACAAGCCTGTTATTGATCTCGTCCACAGTAGCAAGATTCTCTAGGCAATCGAAGCGATTGGAGAGTTCGAGTTGAAAGCTTTCGGGGTTTTGTAAATGGGCACGAGTAGGTCGGAGTGTGGACTTCATCAGGCGTGACCTTTCAAGTTTGACATTAATATTCAATGACCCTCTTAACAGTCGATGATCACTACCGGTTTTCACCCTGTGGATCACGGAGACATCATTGAATATTCGTCTCTTGTTGGTCATGATGAAGTCTATCTCATTTCTCGTAGAACCATCGGGACTCATCCAGGTCCATTTCCTGTGAGGCGGCTTCTGAAAGAAAGAGTTCATCATAAAGAGGCCCTCTTTCTCCAGGAAGTCAGCCAGCCTCTGTCCTCGAGGGTTCCGTTGCCCATATCCAAATTGCCCCACTCTCAGCTCGTCATCGCTCTTCATGCCCAGCTTTGCATTGAAGTCCCCCATAACAACAGTGGAGTGGGTCTCAGAGGTATGTATGGCCCTACTTATGTCCTCATACATACTCTCCACTTCATCATCTGGGTGTGACGAGGTAGGTGCGTACACCTGAATGACCTTCAGCGAATATCTTTTAGATACTCTGAGTATTAGGTATACGACCCTGCTCGAAACACTTCCGATGGTAATAATGTTGTTAGTGAGGGACTTGTGGACGAGAAAGCCGACACCACCTTGGGACTGTTGGTCACCCTCCCGGTAGTAGAATAGGTTACCCGACTTTAGGGTTATCGTGTCCTCACCCTCTCTCCGGACTTCAGATAACCCCAAAATATCCCAGTGTAACCTACTCATTTGCTCTTCCAACTCAACAATCCTCTCGTCCGTCCTCAATGTGCGTATGTTGTGTGTTACCAGGGCCAGTCGTCGTTGGGGGTGGTAGCCGGGCGTCTGCCGGGGATTCTTAGCACCCCCTGCTCCACCGTTACCGTGGCCGCTACCATAGCCAGGACTAGTGGAGCTGCCGGGGACTGGGGGCCTGGTCCTTTTTGTATAATTCATTAGGGGGGGATTTGCCAATACTCGCCACGCTTGGCAGGCGGGTTGGCGAGCGCAGTTGGGTGTAATTGTTCAAGGAAGACGCTGCTGCCCATCTTCCAGATTGCATCCCTTAGCCGACTCTTACGGCAACCACGGGTAGAGAGGGTGGGGTGCAATTCTTACGCCGGCACCGCCACGGCATGTATTTAAATACTAAATGCAAAATAGGTAGGTATAGGTAGGTATTTTTTCGGGAAGAAAGATACATGCATGATCAAAAATGGAAAAAATGGCTCCGTATGAATGTCTACAGACGACAAGCCGAGTCAAGAGCCAAGCCAAGAGATCCTACATTGTATCGGTCTTTGATCCGGCATTTGATTTATTTTTAAGAAAGCAGTAGCTGACAATGATAACCAATAGATAAAACATTAGACTAAAGCTATCTAGGTTAATGAATAAAATTTATTTTTAATTTATTTATGATATTGGTTAATTCACACCTTTTACCTTAGTAGAACATTTTAATGATTTCCCATGTAGCTCAAAACTAAGCAGTGCTGGTACTATGAAAACCAGAAAACTGATAGAATACTTAAATACTATTTTTGGTGTATAAACATATAATTATGTTCGCATCATAAAATATTCGCGGGAAAAGTTCACGTGTCATTTCACGTGATAATTTTGTATTGGCCCAATAGCGATAGTGTTAGTATCGCATCTGAGGACATCCAAAGCCATCTCTCTCGAGATTTGCAAATATCGTCATATGTCATATCTCACACATCACCGGCTCACAGTAATGTGAGCCGGGCTAAAACTAAGTCTACTTGTAGACGTATGCCAGTAATTAGTTTAAACTAAGAGCGGGTGTATGCTGAATGCCTAAAGCCTAGTACGATAACAGTCTACCTATACCCGATCCACTAGCTTATACAAATTAAAAAGTGTAGGTATCTCATATTGAGTAAAAACTTTCGTAAAAAATATTATTATTACTACTAGCTGCGCCCCGCGGTGTTACCCGCTACATGTTTTCGGGGATGTGTTATTATCATTAAGTTTAATAGATTTTTTAGAAGATATTATGCTTTAATGCCAATCCAGTTTGACTACCTACAGTGCCTTAAATTGCAATGAGCTACTGAGTGTAGAGTTAAACCGTTTTACAGAATTTTGGATCGTGTTCTGTGCTAACGTCAGAATTGTTATCAATTTAATCCTATCAATAAAGTGTGTACGAGTATATATGGCAAACACTTGAAAATCAAAGATATTTTATCATAGTTTTAAACAGCTCATTGTAGTACGCACAATTTCCAAAATGGCTCTCTGGGAAGCGAACGGAAAAACTTTCCTTATCACTGGTGGAGCATCAGGAATGGGAGCGAGGTACCTTAAAACGTTTCTGGAACAGGGAGCTAAGGTTTGTTATTTTTTTTATAAACAACTTTTACTACGGGCGCGAAAAAATAAGTCAGCTATTTTATCTAGTCAAGGGTCAATCAACTTTATCTATTATAATTATATTTACGTTTTGTTTATTTATCTACAGAAAATAGCCATTTTGGATGTTGCGGTGGACCAAGGAAAAGCTTTAGCCGAGCAATATGATAAATCTTATCCTGGTAAAGTGATTTTTATCAAATGCGACATGTCCAAGGAAGAAGACATTGACAAAGCTTTTCAGGAGGTGGTTGGAACATTCCAGCAAGTGGATGTGATCATCAACAACGCCGGCATCATGGTCGATGCACCTGGAATATGGAGGACAGCCGCTGATGTTAACTATGTATGTATTGTAATAGTTTCAGTTCTGCAGTTTATCAATGTGTGAGTAAATGATGAATACGCAGATAATAAAATATCTGCAAAGTCGAGGAAAAAAGCGGCACGGCCATACAATCCTTTTCTCGAAGCAGTTCAGGCCATTTTCGACCCCCTATAACTTCGTTGTGAGAGTTTTGGCGGGAACGCGGGAAGAGTCGTGTCGCTCCGTTGCATTTTGTTCCAAAACTAGTGTTTTGTCGAGTGTTTATGCATAAAAATGGTGGTGTTTTATTCTTATAGTGCCGAATTACAAGCACGAGTGTGGGAAAATGATATAATGTGGTGAAACATAACTTTTCGTGTTGCTTCCAAAACTCCATCGAAGCTTTATAGTAAAGTCGCCACTACTTTACTAAAGCATGACTGGACTTGACTGACACGAACTGGACTTGACTAAGACTAGACTTTGACTAAAACTAGCTACGATGACACTTATTTAACTTTTGAAACTTGAAAATATATAATTACTTGACACTGGCAAATGCTAAAACGCGACGCCAAAACCAAAGAAAAAAAAAAAACTTCGTTGTGGATAAAATTAAATTTTCAGCCACAATTAATGAATTATTTAAGTATTCTATCAGTTATCTGACTGCCATAGTACAAGCTTTGCTTAGTTTGGGGTCAGATGTCGCTGTGTGTAATGTCCTACGATATTTTTTATTAGTCTTTATTTTTATAGATATAGCCATCTACGCGATGTATAAACACTTACGTCCTTATCAAATTTTAGCAAGGCCTCGTAGCCTTAACCTTGAAAGGTATCACACACATGGATAAAAGTGAAGGAGGTGCAGGAGGCACTATTGTAAACATTGCATCTACAGTGGCACTCACGAGGGTGCCTTTCCTACCCATCTACAGCGGGGCAAAGAGTGCAGTCATGCATTTCTGCCGATGTTTAGCGGTAAGTAAAAAGCAAATTACAATAACATAACTCTTTATTGTAATATAATAATCATCAGCGAAACCATTGGCGGAACAATGTTTACAGTGCTAAAGCCAAAGCAGCGATTCTCTAGAGTTTCTTTCATCATCATCATCATCATTTCAGCCGTAGGACGTCCACTGCTGGATATAGGCCTCCCCTATTGACTTCCATAAAGACCGGTTGGAAGCGACCCGCATCCAGCGCGTTTCTGCGGTCCTTATTAGGTAGTCTGTCCACCTATAGAGTTTGTTTAGCTGCTCAAATTTCTGTATATCGCTGCAATAGTCATGGACAGGTGTTATCTCTTACATTTATATTCATACTGATATTTAAATACGTGAAATGCTTTATTATATTGTTTTGTTTTCGGTTATTTTTATGTATAACAGTAAATACTACCCATTCATTTAAACTTATTTATTTTTACTTCATTCCTAGTGTTAGTAAGTAGGTATATACATATACCAAGAGACAATCAAACATATAAAACATCGTGAGGAAACTATAGTGGTAGGGTACTTTATAGTACTCGGCTGGTTAGCTACCACCTTCAAGTTGAAAATCTACCGCCAAGCATCTAACGGTGTGTTCCGGCTGCCTCACTTGAGAGCCAGTTCTATTCCAGGCTAGATGTGCTTTACCATCTTCGACCACACCGTCACTTAACATCAGGTGAGCTGTGGAGAAATACCTAGCTTCTCAGCGATAAAAAATATATATTGTATTTATATATGCGTATATTTATGTATATATGTAAGTGTTTTGACATCTCCCGTCAAAATACATGTAGATTATATTGATGATTACATATTTTGTTTCATTCCATTCTACTGTTGCCTGGAATGTTCTTATTTATCGCTTTTAGCGATAAGACCGACAATTGTGGCACTAGCTCTTAAGGCTCTTGTTTGTGTTATATTTTTAACTAGCTACGCCCCGCAGTGTTACCCTCTACATGATTTCGGGATAAAAAATAGCCCATTTGTTAATCCAGGGTGTCAGCTACTTTCATACCACATTTCACCCAAATCTGTTCAGTAGTTTTTACGTGAAAGAGTAACAAACATCCATCCATCCGAACTTTCACATTTATAATGTTAGAGAGATTTGTATGATTTCATAAGTTCTGGTGTTGACAATAAAGAGCTTCTATCTATCTATCTATCTAATATGCACTTATGTAGGATGGTTGGAAGCAAAGATTGGGCTGAGTGACGCGTTTTGGGAGAGGCCTATATCCAGCAGTGAACCATATCAGGCTGATTATGATAATAAGTTAACTAACGAGGAACCTGTTTATAAATTAAAATTTCATCTTTGTTTTCAGATGGATCCGTTTTATGCCAACACAGGCGTCAGAATCTTGTGCATGTGCTTCGGCCCTACAGACACGCCATTATTAAAAAATTTGGATAAACGAGTGTACGATCCGAAATTAGGGAAGGAATTTGCTACGGCCACCCCAGAAAATGGCGTTTACTACCAGAAGTGAGTTCGCGATTTTTCTGACAAAAAATGAAATTCGATTGGGAGTGATACGAAAGAAATATGTACATTAATCCTGATATATCACGGTGCACTATATGTCATATATGTATATTTAACTACCGAAAAATCAAAACGTTTTAAATGATAAAGGATACAGGTAAGCGGTATCATAGGTAATATTGGCGTCTTCAAATCTAGAGTAAATAGGTTTTTTCTAGGTAAGCGTGCTCCATCGTAGACCACACTACTGTTTAACATCAGGCAGAGTGTGGTCAAACGCGAACCTATTTTGAATAAAAAAAAGAAGAAAAAAAGGTACCTATATGATGAGAAAACAAATGCAATATAGCAAATTTCGTTCCCCACTATATTATTTTTATGCAAACTTATTATGGATGTGATCCAATGAAAGAGGTCAATGAGGATTTAGTGTAAGTTGCCATAAAACAAAGCGTAAATTAAAAAACGTAGTGGTTTGTAGTTTTCCATGAAATGAACTCATGAAATATCCAATGGGAGATGTAAATGGGAGATATAAATGGGGGAGATATAATGGGGGATATAAATGGGAGATTTCTAAGTGAGAGCGATAGGAATACCTTTAAAACCTCTTTTTAATCCAATTTAATCTCTCTGCCTAGGTCAATTATAAATTAATTGTTAAAAAGAGTATCCAACGCTCTGCGTTAAATGTTCTTTCAAAATAACTTATCAAATTTGTTACTTAGATTATTATCATATTTGATTTGTTTCGGCAGTGAAGGTTAGGTTAGTATTGATATGTTCCCATGTAAGAGGTCCTTTAAACCTAAATCTGGATTGCAAGCTCTAAGATCTCTATGAGTTCTTGTCCCCTAATACCGTTGAATGCTGAGAAGTTTCGTCTCTGTTTTCAGGGTCGAATCTGCAATATCAAGCGTGGAGCATATGATGACACACGGCAGCTGCGGCTCAGTCTGGCTCTCCGTCCACGACAAACCAGCGAATGATATTACAGCACTCGTAAACCAAGCCTACGGACTTCTTGAAAAAGAAATATACAGATTTGCCCCCTAAAATAAAATAGCATCTCTAATGTCACCTACAGGTTTACTAAAGAAAATAATTGTACAGATAAAATTAAAAACATAATAAAATATTATCAAGAGAGTGTGGTTGTAACTTTTTATACCCGAGTAATCTATTACCTACTTCGGCGAAACACGGTGTGTTATACCTACAATACGTTTTAAAAAAACATGGAAAATATAGCACGATAAGGACTTTTTGGTACTCTGCTGGCTAACTGCCTACCAACCCCAACTCACAAATTAGACGCTAAGCACTAACGGTGTGTTTAGGTACCTACCATCTTCGACAACACCGTCATTTTACATCAGGTGAGCTGTGAATACACCTAGCTTGTCAACTATGATAATAATATAATATAAATACATACAGAACATCCAGACACTGAACAAACACTTATCGTCACATAATAACTACAAAAAAAATGTATATACCTAGGTACTTACGTATGATTTCTGAACTGATAAAATATCAAAACAAAGATAATCGAGTACGATTGGTATCGGTCCCTTGTACCGGCTGTCAAACGTGCCATTTAAAAAGTCCAGATATAAAAAAATAACTGGCCAAGTGCGAGTCGGACTCGCACACGAAGGGTTCCGAATCACTATCTATAAATACGGCAAAAATTCACACAATATTTGTTTTATTCTGTTTTTTATATGTTACAGCGGCAACAAAAATACATAATCTGAAAATTGAAATTCTACTTGGTGGTAGATTTCCTTAGCAGGAAGTCGTCTGAGTAGGTACCAGATATTCTGCCGCCAAGCAGTACCTAATGTAAACATTAATGTGTTCCGGTTTTAATGGTAATGCAGCTAGCGAAATTACTAGGCTGTTGAGACTAACCATTGAAAGTCTCAAAGTAATGAGCGCTAAAGTGCGAGAGCTACTGCGCCGTCACACCGAGAAAGAACAACAAAACCTGTGGGATAAGAAAGCCGACTGTAAACATGGTAAGACCGCCTTTCCAATTCTTAACAGGAAGATCACTAACAATATATTGAAGCTGCAACGACAGGACCTTCGTCTCTTAGTAGGCCTCATAACCGGTCACTGCAACTTGAATAGTCACCTCTTTAAACTAGGAGCCACAGATAGTCCGCTATGTCGTGGCTGCTTGCAAGAAAATGAAACTGTAGAGCATGTGCTTTTGCATTGCAAAGCCACAGAAGGTACTAGAGTTGCTACTAAGCTGCATGAAACTGCTTCGCTATCATTCATGTCATCATCATTGAACTTGTCACCTAAATCACTGGAGCTACTATGCCAGCGGCCCAGAGCCTCGCTCCGATACTTCAAGGAGCTGGGTTGGCTCGGGTAAACGCTGGTAGGGGGAAATGCACAATACACCCCAAGCGGGACGTCAGTGCAGGACTTATCGCCCCCACTTCGAATAAGAATAAGAATAAGAGCGCTAAAGCAGCGTTGCTCGGACTTTGTTTTGCAACTCAAAGTTCTGTTTATTGATGCAACGGTCATGGACATGCGATATTAACTCTTACCATCAGGTGAGCGTATCGTTCGTCTTATTGCTTTATGTAAAAAAGTGATATAAGTAAAGAAAATCGAAAAAAATATATATAGGTTAAATATTTTGCAAGACTGCCCCACTCTCCTCTAGTTCAATATCAAAACATAAAAGACATAATCACATGTCACGTAGGTATTTACTATAAATGATTGTTATTATCTGGTGCAGTGTACTGTAATCTTTACAAACAACAAGATGGTGCTCTGGGAAGCAAAGGGAAAAAATTTCGTCATAACGGGTGGCGCGTCTGGAATGGGAGCGAGATATCTTGGAACGTTTATGGAACAGGGAGCTAAGGTTTGTTGAAACGTTCTATTAAATACATTTGTAGATTTTGTTATCTATTAAAATCAAAGTCCTGACTCACTGACGGACAGACAACGCACAGCCTAAACCGCTGGTCGCAGATACTTGAAATTCATCATCATCGTTTCAGCCGTAGGACATCCTGTCATCCACTGCTGGGACATAGGCATTTAGGCATAGGTGTTTGTGGAAGCCCATTGACTTCTACAAAGACCGGTTGGAAGCGGCTCGCATCCAGCGCGTTCCTGCGGTCTTTATTTAGGTCGTCTGTCCACCTTGTGGGCGAACGTTCTACGCTGCGCTTGCTGGTGCGTGGTCTCCAGTCCAGATCTTTGCAGCCCCATCGGCCATCAGTTCTGCGTGCTATGTGTCCTGCTCACTGCCACTTCAACTTGCTGATCCTCTGGGCTATGTCGGTTACTTTAGTTCGTCTACGGATCTCCTCATTTCTGATTCAATCTCGTAGGGAAACTCCGAGCATAGCCTACTTGAAATTAGGTCAAGTCAAGTGAAATCAAGACAAATACACCCTGTATTTGTCTTGATTCGTAGAGGTGTACTAAGAAAGGTTTTTTGAAATTCATCCCCTAAGGGGGGTTGTATGAAAGCCCTTTGTTTTTTTAAGTTACAGTTCTGAAAATTAGAAGATAAAAATAATGCGTTCTACATTTTTTTGAAAGGGATGACTCTTCTTCTTTCCTTTTTTTTTTTGTTTTTTTTTTTATTTCACCCCCTTAGGGGTGGATGAAACTTTCTATAGAAAAATCCTGAAACAATTTGCTCAGGAACTAAAAAATAGTTTGTTTATCTCAGTCTCTATTAATTATATTTTTATGATTCTTGATGATAGTTAATAACTGTAATCTACAGAGTGTTGCTGTTTTGGACATTGCGGTGGACCAAAGAAAGGCCTTAGTAGAGCAATACAACAACTCCCACCCTGGTCAGGTGATCTTTATAAAATGCGACATGTCTAAGGAAGAGGACATAGAAATGAGTTTTAAGGAGGTGGTTAAAAAGTTTCAGCGTGTAGACGTTATAATAAATAACGCTGGTGTCATGATCGATGCACCAGATGTCTGGAGGACAGCTGCTAACATCAACTATGTATGTATTTTTTTTATCGTTGACAAGCTAGGTGTTTGACCACAGCTTATGCACCTGATGCTAAGTGACGTTATGGTTGAATATGGTAAAGTACACTTAGCCTGGATGGAACTGGCTCAAGTTAGACAGCTAGAACACACTGTTACGTTCTTATCGGTAGATTTCAAACTTGAGGGTTGATGCTAGCCAACCGATTACGAGTAAATACCGCCATGCTATGGGGTACTCATGAGGTTTTCCTTCACGGGCAGCTCAAGCTCATTGTTAGGGTTTGAACCTACGCTTTTTGGCGTGTGAACCGACCGCATTAACCGCTGAGCTATCATAGCTACTAAAATATTACATAAATATAAGAGCTGAAGGGCGTGGGTTCGATTCCCACCCACGACCGACGACACGATAAACATTTGTTTGTAAATAAATACATGACACCCAGACACATGTCTGTACTGTATGTACTTATTATAAGTATGTATTTACAAAAAACTATTTAAGTATTCTATCAGTTATCTGTCATCCAAAGCACAAGCTTTGCTTAGTTCGGGGTCAGATGGCGCTGTGTGTAATGTCCTATGATATTTATTTATTTACATTTTCAGCAAGGTGTTGTGTCTTTAACCTTAAAAGGTATCGCGCATATGGACAAGGGCGAAGGAGGCGCGGGTGGCACCATTGTGAATATTGCATCTGCCTTGGCAATGAATAGAGTCGCAGGAATGCCAATCTACAGCGGGGCCAAGAACGGTGTTGTGCAGTTTTGCCGGTGCATTGCGGTTCGTATTGGCGCGACCTCGTTTCTCTTTTGTATGGAGCACGATACAGCTTGCTGTTTTCATTCCTTGAAAAAGATCAACAAGCGTTTACAGAGACAAAGGACCCGGCTTAATGAAATATCCTTAAAATAAAGCATAATATTGTTTGGGCGTATTGATTTGGGCAGTTTTTTAAAGGTTAATGGAAATGTTTTCAGGTGGATCCATTCTACGCCAAAACTGGAGTTAGGATTTTGTGCATGTGCTTCGGCCCCACAGACACGCCGTTATTGCATAATTTAGAGAAGCGCGTGTACAACCAAAAACAATCGAAGGAATTTATCGAGCATACTCCGGAATTTGGAATTTATTACCAGAAGTGCGTTATTTGTCGAATTACTAATACTTAACTATTAATAAGAGCTATTGCCACTACATACATTACCTACACAATATTTTTTATCCACAGTTTTCGATATCAAATATATGATAAATGGACAGTAGGTACCTACGTACAGTCGTACATACGTACTTTTTTCCATATGAAGAATGGCTGGAAGTTTTACATCGATTTCCACGTACTTAGTTTTAGTTTCCGTTCGCACCGATCAGGAACGCTGTAATTCTAGCATGATAATTAGCGAAAAAAAACTACCCATTTTTCGATGCCAAAAAGTATGATAAATTACAGTAAGTACGTACCTACACATATATCTACTTTACAGCAGCCCCAGTAGGTAGGTATGTAAATTACGCAGTCCATAACAGTTACGTAAATGTAAAAAAAAGTACCTACCTATCTATTTACTCATCAAGGAATTCAGACAGCCTCGTTGGCTCATTGGTAGTATATCTGCCTTGAGAGCTGTAGGGCGTTCGATTCCCACTCAGAGCAAACATTTTGTGAATAAACAAATGTTTGTTCTGTGTCTGGGTGTTCTGTATGTATTATAAGTATGTATTTACAAAAAAAAAAAGTATTTATGTATTCTATCAGTTATCTAACTTCCATCACACAATCTCTGCTTAGTTTGGGGCCAGATGGCGCTGTGTGTATACACACAGCGCCATCTGGCCCCAAACTAAATAAATATCGGACTATAGTCCGATATTTATTTTTATATTATTTATATTTACTTTCCATACATATCTATTTGGCTTGTGTAGCTTTGGAGTCTAACAATTAGGTACCTATGGTTCATATATAAAAACTCAATTACTTAAACCTAAGTATTTCAACAACTAATATAATTTTCATTCTATTCTTATCAGAGTTGACTCGGCAATATCAAGTGTGGAGCACATGATGAAGTACGGGGAATGCGGCTCTATTTGGCTTTCTGTAGATGACAGACCAGGAAAAGATCTCACAGAGGTTTATAACCAGGCTTATGGAATTCTTGAAAAAGAAATGTTCAATCTACTCCCTGTTTTAAAATAAATATTATATATTTCCGCACCTACACAATACCTACATAAGTAGTATGATTTTTAATTCATTAGTACACACATAAAATGAATCCTTTTTACCTACCTCAATCCACTCCAATCCATGAAAATCATAGGTAAAAATTAGGTGAAAATAAGATTGTCTGCAATCGAATCTATTGCTTACTTATTATTCTCAGATTAATACAAAGCTCTGATGTTTATTTACCCATTATAAAAATGAGCATAATCATCATAGCACTAGGGAGTGTAGAGAGTTTTAGCGGGAACGTGAAAAGATTGTTTGTTTTCCCAAAATTATATTTTCGACTGTTGTTTCTGTGTAAAAATAGTGGTATTTTATTCATAAAGTGCCGAATTACAAGCGCGAGTGTAGGGAAGTGATGCAACGTGGGGAAACATGACTTTTCGTGTTGCTTTCAAAACTCCATCGAAGCTTATAATAAAGTCGCCACTACTTTACTAAGGCATGACTGGATTTGACTAGAGTTGACCAACCACAGAAAACATTATACATTAGACATTGTTGGTCATACAAAGTATGACCAAAGTCCAGTGTTGGTCATACAAAGTATGACCAACACTGGACTTTGACTGTTACTGTAGATGTAAGACATGAATAGCAAAATCCGCAGGCAGTATTGCTTTATAGCTTTAGCCTGCCCGATGGGGAAAAATAAATTAAAAAAGTAATTGTGACAGCACAGACAGCATGACAGTAGTAAATGCAGTAATGAATAATCAATGTCAATCGCATTATTTCGCTTTTGTTCGGGAAACATGTTTTTAAATTGAAAGGAGATATTATGCGAAATGAATACTAAAATTACATTTTAAAAAATAAACTACAATTTTGCATTATTGTGGTCAAGGCTTCAGCAGTTTTTCTGCTATGGATGAAGATAAATTTGCGCTCGTGGAGAAAATTATCAAAGATATCGACAATGTTATGTCGAAAAATGCTGAGTTGTAAGAATTTATTATGTTTTGGCAAAATTTCAATTACTATTGTGTTTGTTTGGGCTGCTATTTACGCATAATTTTCTTTATTTTCAGAAGCACATTCGAAATTGTACCGGTTGACAGCAATTTTAGAAATAAATCGCCAGTTTTACATCTTGAGAATTATTTGGGATTGGAGTCATGGTGCGTGAAACATGTTTATATGTATTGCTATGACGAAGTAATGGACAAACATGTTGCGAAATCAAAACGAAAATACTCAAAACCTTCGTCGTTTAATGCTGAAAGACTTACTAAACTGTTGAATATAACGCTGTTATTAAATCCCGAGTTAAACTCTCTGTGGAATAAGAGGCGAGAGATGGTCCTGAAAAATCTTTTAGAAAAGTCGTCGGAACTACAGTTCTCGAAAATAGTATTGTCTAGAAAGCCAAAGTGCAATGATGCTTTTTCATATAGAAGATGGCTTTTAAACGAAACATGGCAAGGTATGCTTATTAGTGATACACATACACATACACACACACACTTACACATTATCTTTTTTTGGGAACCTTCACTGAAGTAATTAAACTCACACACATTATTATTTTGCTTTGATTACCATAGCAATAAAGTTTACAAACCTAAAGAATATTTTAAGGGGATTAGTGGATTAGGGGTACTCAACTCATATAATTATATGATGCATTTGTTGTGACTATAAAATGTGTAGATATTGTAAATGTGATCAATTTTCCTTTTTTTTAAATGAAAATATTCTGATTTTATTAGAATATCTTGTTTATAGTCAAAATACATTTGTTGTATACATAGTCAAGTTGTACAATTTCAAAGCTAGTACATATTTTGAAATTGTAACATTTGAAATTTCTAATCCCACATAAGTAATATGTAACAATAATATGCTTTGTACATTGATATAATAAAATTACTGATAATGACCAGTAGATCACATAATCAACGGTAGTTCTTTAAAACAAAAAATATACACAATATTGTTATAATATCATAATATTATGGGCAATTGCTATTATAATTTAAACAATATTCAACACAGATATTATGTTGATGACTAAGCCCACAGTACTCTACAAAATTACATACAGACATTGTGATTGGCACAATATTTCTATCTCATAAATAAGAATAAAGTACTCTCTTGTAGAACTAACTGTAACATTTATTCCTTTACAATTTTCAGACGACACACTCGAATCGAACACTTTAGATAGTCTTGTAGATGAGGAACTGCAGATCTGCCAATATACATCAGAAGCTTGCCCTAACAACTATCACAGTTGGAACCACCGCATGTGGATTATAAATACAGTAAAAACACAATTCCAAGATTATGAAATTTTGTTGATAAAAGAATATGTATTTTCTCTAAAATGCACAGAAAAACATGTTTCAGACTTCAGCTGTTTCCACTATCGCCAATTTTGTATCAAGAATATACTCGCAATCGATGATTCTAATTGGAAAATATTTGAGAACATAATGGAGACAAATCTTCGGAAAAGCTTGGCACATGTGCTTGCTTCAAACTTTCCAAAAGAAGTCACTGTTTACGCATCAAAGGAAGACCTTTTGTCTTGCTCTGAAGATAACTTAATCGACTTGCTTCTAAGTTATTCACATAAAAGTTGTGATTGTTTGCTGAATGCTTCAGTTACTCATAGAATAGAAGTGTTGTTTTATGAATTATTGTTGAATAATGATTTGTTAAAGTTCTATAAATTCCATGAAACATTATGGTATCATAGAAGATTTGTGGTTCATGAAATTGTTCAGGTGATGTATGATTACTCCGGACTGGTAAGACAGAACGGTGCATTGCTCAAAAAGTGCTGTCAGAAGTGTCATATTGATGACTTAAAGCAAAAACAGGCAAAGATGGTTAGATATGACTGCAACCAGGTGTATTCTAGTATTCTGTTTAAAGTACTGATTTATCATGAGAAATTATTTGTGGAGGAACAAAGTCGTGAAGGTGATAATTATGCAGACAGACATATTAAATATTTGAAATTCGTAGAAGGTTTAAATAACGTAATGTAGAGATAAAGTATCTTGGTATAATTCTGTGCACATTCTAGTGGCTTGCTGAGAATGTCGCAGTATCCAAATCATGCATTTTACACTGAGAACTACCATGCATGTAAGTCAAATGTAACATTAAACTGTCTGCCCCTAGTTGTTTGTTCTATAATGACAGTCTTTCAGCGTATAGTGTTGAAGTCCCATTCGGAGAGAGTAAAACGAGTAGTGTTACAAGTGGGCTGTACATAGTTTCCAAATGACTTGATCTCTGCGACTAGAAATTCTGATCGTGCCAACTTCTGATAAGGAATTGTAATTTAGTAAGAACGTTTTAGGAAGAATTTTAGTGTCATGTAATCTGTGGCTCTAGCATATTCATTTGTAAGAAATATATAGAGATTGTGGTATTGCTGTGTCATGGACATGCTTGTGTGTACATTAATGTGCATGTACATTTTTGAACACTTAGAAGTTCCGTAGGTTTTCCATGTTTCAAGTTTTGAATCTGTCAAAAGAATTCTTTGATTCTTTATTTGTTTGTTATCATCAGTACTCTGAATTGCTTCCCGCAATGAAGGCAAATTTTAAAGAAATATTCATTTCACAAAGCAGTTTTTTCGCCAGGGACGCTTTCCCATTTTCAATAAATTTTTCTATCCTTTACATAAATTTTGCAAATTGATATGCTAGTTAATCATATAATAAGGTGTTACAGGTCAGAATAATATTCAATAATAATTACAAATGGATATTTATGTACTAGTACTAGTAAGTATAATTAGAATAGTTTAATTCATCTAGCCGTCTAATAATCAGCTAGTAGATTAGTAGAATGTATATTCTATAAAATCATGTATTAGACAATTTCTTCTTGAATAATGGTTGTGTAATGGATATTTTGGACTAGTGAAGTAAAATAATTATAATATAATAGTAAAGTATTTTGCCCAGGCCTCATAGGCCATAAGATATCAATTGGCGTAAAATACATAGTACATAACCGTAACACAAATTTGTGGAAAAAGCGCTCTCGCCGTTTTCATACATCATTTATGTACTATGTATTCACACAAATTGATTTGTATCTATTAACATTTCTGAACGAGTATTATAAATGTTGTATACGTATAATTTGTGACTTTGAATGTTGGATTTAATCGGCGGTACTGAAGAACGTTGCTCAAAATGTTTAAGGCGCACCCAGTAGTTAATGCGAACTTGTCTTAGTGGATTACAAAACTTATCAAACAGTACACAGAGTCTCTTTTAGCGGAGCAATTCGGCAGTTACGCGTCGACGTTGTGATTCAAACAAAACGTTCATCGGAAAATAACTAATTATATTAAAACATTACATATTTAAAAAAAGAAGATATTAGTACCGTTAAAAAAGCAGTGTGCGTAACCTTTATTAAGCAAATTAATATGTCTTGAAATAAAATTAACACAGAATACGTATTATTAATAAGTATTATTTTAGTAAGATATTTGTCTGTCGAGAAAATTGATCACAATTTCGTATCGAAAACAAAAATCTCAAAATAGGAATTTTTTGCGCTTTAAAAAAAAATTGGCAAAATTATTTACCACAGATTTAAAGATTAAGATATTTTATTTGCATTAAACACGAGAAATTTTATGCGGATTTATAATATGTGACAGCAAATAATTATAATATTATAAGTAGCCAAATCACGTTGTACCAGTTAAGTGTTGGTACTATGCTCGAGCAAACATTTTGAAAACCTTTTTTAATTTCATGTGTTACAAATTCAAATTCGAAATGAAAATAATGTAAAAAGTTACAAATTTAAATAAAAAGTAAAAAATAAAAAATGTAGATGTCAAATAGAATTAATGAGAGATATAGGTAGGTACCTAAAAAAAATAATCATTATGTAATTGGTAGATATACGAACATGCTGATTTTTGAACGAAACCTATTTATTTATTGTATGACTTGCGGACATGCAAAAGCACTAGTTAAACTCAACTTATGACGTTCAATTACTTTGAATCTTATGAATGGAAATTTCGTGAACTAATGAGAATCTAGATTACTCTTGAGCGATATAGAAATGATTAGCTATCATAAACTAGTAATTTATTATTATAATTTAAGATGACAGAATGCCACCAACTACCGTTATTGTTACGATCTAGATCCTAAGTGGAAGTGTGCTAGATAAATTATTAA
This sequence comes from Biston betularia, assembly GCA_905404145.2. Lineage (NCBI taxonomy): Eukaryota > Metazoa > Arthropoda > Insecta > Lepidoptera > Geometridae > Biston > Biston betularia. The sequence goes on from FR989877.1 coordinate 9,248,336, forward strand.
TTTGTAACCAAACTGTTACTATTTAATATTTAGTGTATAAATCATTGTTCAGCATTATTGTAGACCTTGTGTGTTAATGAAAATTTTAAGCTTGTGCTAGACGGCGATATTACTAGTATTCCTAAGCGGATGTCGACAATTTCTTGCCGTGGATTTAAATTTGGTGGCTACACGATAAGCAAGCGGAAAAGTTTAAAAGATCTATAACCCGAGTGCGAATAAAATAGCTATACCTAATGAAAGGAAAACAACTTTTTAAACCAAATTATAATTCTTAATTAAATTTAAACTTATAACTTATATATTTTTGTAATTTCCTTTTTACGGATACGCTACTCGAAAGGTTTGATTTTTTATTTACGTATTACTATTTCGCGCCAAAAATCCGCATTTTTTTCAAAGCCTGATTTTTAAAACAAACATAACGACACCTTAAGTGGCGAAATCTATTCAGACGTTTGGAAGATACGCGGTAATAAAGAATTTTTGAACAAGTATGTCTAAACACAAGATTCGCGCAAAAAACATAACCCTTCCTTGGCAAAGTCAAAGTCAAAGGTTTTATTTGCGTGACAATTACAGTGTAAAAAGATCTTAAACATAATTGTTTGCGTGCAAATTCATTAATTAATACAAATTGATAATCTAAATTCGGCAGTCGAGTAGGTTGCACATCATGAAGATAGGCCAAGACCTTCACTTATTACTACTAGATAGGTTTTACTTAAATGATTAATATGTGAATCATTTTATTGTACAGATTTAATTTTAACTTATTTTTGTATTTTCGTTAAGTATTTGTAGACAATGAATTTGTTGAAGTATCGGGCCCTGTGGCGATATTAAGTTTTATTTATGAAAGACATGTTTTATTCCAATAAATATTTGATGTTGTCAAAATGAAGTTTTATTTGTTTTGTTCATAATGTATACATTTTCGTGAGAGGAGCTACGGTAGCCTGGTAGGGACCGTTTTACTTTCAATCTGGAAGTCCTGGGTTCAAATCTCACGGCACGCACCTGTCTTTTCCAACTTATTACCTACTCTTGATTGTAGGTTCAAACGGTTAAGGTGGTTCGATTTCCATACAAACAATTTTTTTCCATTTATGGACAAATGGAGCATAATTTTACAGTGAAATCACAGCTACTGGCATTTATTTTGGTCTTTATTTGCGGTGAATCACAATCGCTTCAATAAAATAGGTAATAGGTATGTAGATACCTACACTATTCATATTATCTTAAGTAAAAAGTAAATAGGTACCTAACTACCTATTCTTTATTATTCACAAGCGGACGCCTCGCGGTGTCAACCGCGTAGTTTCCGTTCCCGTGGGAATACAGAGATGAAAAGTAGCCCATGTTACCCGGAGATAGTGTAGCTTCCCAACGGTGAAAGAATTTTTGAAATCGCTCCAGTAGTTTCAGAGCCTATTCATTACAAACAAACAATCAAATCTTTTGTCTTTGTGATAGTATAAAGATAGATTTATTATTATTATTATAGGTACAACAAGAACAAAGCGTTACCTATACTTATGATGTCTGAACTTACTGCTTAGTCATAGATTAGAAAAAAGCAGCCTGTTCTTTTGTGTCTTTACGCGTGGTTGCGCAGGAAGGTTCGGAGCGGGAATTGGTAGTGTTTGATTTTTAAAAGCTTAAAAAGAAGAAGCAGTTGCATAAATGGGTAAAGGAACGCAATGCCGCACCGCTCGTACCTTCGTACCGCTAGACATTGGAATCAGCTGCCCGAGTGGGTGTTACCCAATGAATATAGTCTGGGTACCTTCAAGTCGCGTGTGAATCGGTTTCTTCTAGGCGAGCGTGCTCCACCGTAGACCGCATCTTCGCTTCACATCAGGCGAGATGGCGGTCAAACGTAAGCCTATAAAAAAAAAAAATGCGTTCTGTTGAACAGACACGTAAAAATGTACAAAATGAGTTCTTCTTTAACCCTATATAACTTTTATTCGTAGAGCTTAACAGAGCTAAACAATCACTAGAACTATCCACGTTTTTTTTTATTTAAAAAATGATAAGACAAACGAGACGCTCGCTTGATGGTAAGAGATAACGCCTGCCCATGACTACTGCAGCGATACACAGAACTTTAAGTAACAAAACGAAGTCCAGGGCATCACTGCTTTGGCACTCACTACCTTCCTTTGAGACTTTCGATGGTTAGTCTCATCAGCCCAGTAATTTCGCTAGCTGCCCTTCAGCTACCCTTCAAAACGGAACACAGTAATGTTTACACACTACTGCTTAGCGGCAGAATAACTAGTACTGCGGTGGTACCTACCTAGACGACCTCCTGCTAAGGAGATCTAGCACCAAGTAGCTCCACGTGTGAGATATTTCTTGTAAACAATCAAAATCGTATCGCCAAACAGCCTTCACTCATTTTCTACACAATATTGTATCTTTTTTTCTCTGAAAGAAACTTCAACACACGGGTGTGTTTAAGTTTCTTTCAAAAAAAAAAAAAACAAAACACAAATTAAAAAAAAAGCAGACAACAAAAGAAATTAAAAAATAACTGGGCATCATGCAAACCTGTCAAGGAAACAAAGTTTATTGCTCAAAGCTGTTTACATGAAGGTCTTACAAACTTTATTGACACGACAGTATCCTAATGGATACGCAATATTATATTGCTAACATACAAACAATCTTCAACTTAACAATAATTACATAATATTAGACACTACATAACTGCCAGGTACTTCGTATACGGTGCGGTAGAGCCAGCCCTGCTGGCCGCCTCCCATCTATGAAGAGCATTAAAAGTATCACGATTATTTTAAAGAAAGAACCAGCTAAATCGATTAAACCGTTCTTATGTTTTGCGTTTATCAATGAACACAATTTGATTTTTCGTTATATAGATTAAATATTAATACATTTGCTAACTCTCACATGTTGCACATAAATTATCGACCAACATAACAGGTGCATACGCATTACGCATCATCTAAATCCAATGTGGGTCAGGAGGCTTGTATCGCCCGCCACCTATAATCCTAATTAATACTAAAACAATACAATCACCATTTGCACTCCAACGTAATCTAAACTTTAGTTATAACACTTAAGGTTGATTTTCGAAATGAGTGTAGGAAAAAGTTGTACGTTGTGGGTAGTGATGATCCGGTGACGTCACAGCGTTGTCGCGCGTTTGCGATCGATATTTGAATTCGGCTCGGCCGTTCTCGCGGTCTGTCGGCGTCGGTCGCCACGTGCACGTTACGTAATGATGAGCACAACGGCACAACTCATTGACAAAGATTTATTTGTGTAAGATTTGTTCAACAAGCGGTGGCGTGCCGGACAAACGATTGTAGGACTGACAGTAAAAACGGACTACGCAAAAGAAAAAAACTTTTGAACGCATGTTAGGTTAAGAGAGCATTGTGCGTTGTAATACAATATTATATATGATACTTCATGTCAGCGAGAAGTTGACTAGGTAGGCAATTTAATAATTGATTAACTATAAGCAATATTTTTATGTGAACCCATTACTCTCCTATAGTTTAAATATTACTACTATATATAGGTAGGTAGGTACTATGTATTTAGGTTTTCTTAAAATATTATTTTTTCTTTGTTCTGATAATAGTATTGTCACTTGAGATTGTATTTGTATTCTATATTGAGCGTTGATTGGGACCAATTGCTTGTTCCCTCTTGTACATTAGCCACAGTCCATATGACTGTATAGTATAGGTCTATACAGCTAATAGATTTATAATTTCTATGTAACACGCATTATCTTGTTTTTTTACTATAAGAAATAAATATTTTTTACTTTTCTTTATTATTTACTATACATATATACATACATAATATATATTGACAGTTTCCTCACTGTATGAAAACATTTCGATTAGTTAACAGTATAAGTGTTTGTGTTAAACATTCTGTATTTATAGATTAGTCTTGAGTCATTATTGGAGTCTAACCCTGGGTGTTTAGAATTTAATTAAAAATAAATAAAATCATTCAGATAATGAAATGATTTTCCATTCTACACTTAAGTTTACGTTTACATTAAGTAAGATAGATGTATTCGCATGTACTTATACAAACTTTGTCCCTGGAGTTCGATCTAAGTTAATCTATATTCGATCAAGTTTCAACTCGCTAAGCTTCTTGCCTTCACGAATTTAACAAAAGGGTCGTATTGGTGGGGAACAGTTACTTATAGGGACGGTTATACTTAGGTAGGTCTGCCTTCCCTACAAGCGTGACCTACTGCCACAATGACTTTACGAAACTCTATGCATTTGGCTTCTCATCAATCAATATTTTTCAACAAGTAGGTCTATCAGGTAGTCTATTATACAGTTTTAAAAGATAATAAAATAATGGTTATTGGGTATACAAAACAAAGCTTACTGAAATACAATACATATATTTTTATTATGTGTTTTATAAGTGGGTATAATATGGTATGGTAGTCAAAATAAACTTACACAAGGGGAGTCTGGTGTCTAGGTCTAGTCACTTTTTATGAATAGGTTGGTTATATTTAATATTTTTATATAATATATTAAGGTGAACCGAATACCTAGATGAGTTATTTTGAGCTGAATAAAATAATAAATATATGTAAGTTGAATAAAATAAAATTTGAGTGTGAAGTATGCGTGTGTGTGTGTGTGTGAGGAGAGAGAGAGAAAGAGAGAGTGAATGTGTACTCTTTTTTGCCTTGGTGTTGCAGCGTGGTAAATGATGGTAAACGTATCGGCATCTATTTTACAATCGTTGGTATGGTTTTCTTATACGCATAAATTCGAACGGTAATGTAGCAAATGAACTTTCGAATAGAAAACCTTAAATATATAATTCAAAAATAGAGCTGCTGGCTTCATATGAATTATCTCTAGTAGCTTTAGTAGCTAGTAAACTTCTACAATTACGTTACGATGTTTTCTTTCGCTTAATGCATTAGCAACTGAGCACATTGCTAAAGTTTTGGAAATCTCATATTTTTTTTTGATTTCTAATAACTATAATGTGATCAACGCTAAAAATAATTGTTTTTTGTGAAAACAACAGCCACAAAATTTTACTGCAACTGCATGAGATACAAACTTAGCTTTATGCTGAGGCCTCATTAACGTTGACCCTTAACACCAGATATTCTGGCGCCAAGCAATACTGTGAAAACATTACTATGTTCCGGTTTGCAGCTACCGCAATTACAGGGCTGCTGAGATTACCCATCTCAAAGTAATGAGCGTCAACTTCGGACTGTGTTTAGCTGCCAAAAATTCTATGTATCACTAGAATGTTCTTGTACAGGCGTTATCTCTTACCATAAAGAGAGCCTCTCGTTCGTCTCTTTTTTTATGTGAAAAATAATTTGATGAACGAGACGCTCTCCTGATGGTAAGAGATAACGCTTGCCCATGACCATTGCAGTGATACACAGAACTCTGAGTAACAAAACAAAGTCCAGGGCATCACTGCTTTGGTGTCATTACTATGAGACTTTCGATGGTTAGTCTCAACAGCCCAGTAATTTCACTAGCTGCAATACCCTTCAAACCGGAACACAGTAATGTTTACACACCACTGCTTGGCGGCAGAATATCTGGTACTGCGGTGGTACCTACCTAGATGCCCTCCTGCTAAGGAGAACTACCACCAAGTAAACTGCTGTTACATAAAAATGAAAACGTGATGAACAACAACGATGCATCACTTTGATGTGCCAAACTCAACCGCCATCCGAGTTCTTACCTAATGCGTAATGTCATTATGCAGAAAAGTACTCCATCGGCGCCACAACCCTTTGTAGGTTTTGGCTTCCACCTGGAAGGGTAAGACAGGTGTCTTCAAGTAGATTTCAGGCCTATGCTTCAAAGATGATTCTCGACACAGTCTTCTTCTGGGTTTCTCTTGCTATTATGAAGGAATAATGTTATAGTAATAAAACTTTGCTGCGCCTAACGCAAAAAGAAACATTTTTGCAATAGCCATACAGCGTGTGTGAAGAACGTTACAGGAACTACATAAAACAAGGATTCGCAGACGGAGTGCGCCGTAGAATGAATTGTTAACAACTGCACTCTAGGGTTTGAAGTTTGAAGATCCTTTGTGTAATTTCAGCAGTATTTTTCAATGTTTTTTACTTCTTTTCAGGCCACGTTTTGTTGTTAACACTTTACGTTTGTTTACTCTTAGGATAATCAAGTTAAACACTGTTTTATCAATATTTTTTATGGTTGACAGGCTAAGTGTTTGGCCCCAACTCACTTGATGTTAAGTGTCAGCATGGTCGAAGGTAAAGCACACCTAGCCTGGAATGGAACTGGCTTCCAAGCGATGCTGCCGGAAAACCGCTTGGCAGCAGATTTTGCTACAAAAGTATCTATTAACAGTTTTACAATTTAATAAAGCCCGTAATTAGTGCAATTCTGCCAACCAATAGTTGGCCGCATTTTGAACAAAGTTCCATGGCATCTCTGTGATATGTAAAAAGTTAAAAATAAATTGTATTTTTCATTTTCATTAAATAAATTCTATTCTATGTACGGGTCTAATTTAGTAATTGAAATTTTATCCCCTAACTGTTGACAGGTTTACCTGATATTTGGTATACATTTTTAGTTCTGATTACAATACATTATTTAAAAAAAAGCTATTTGACTTAAAAAATATATACATTCTTTAGGTTATGTGCGTATTGCCAATAGTTTCAAATGGTGATAGAAACTTACATGTCCGGTAGTTGCTAAAAGACAAAGTTCTCAAACATGTGCGAAGTCTACTAACCCACACTTGGCCAGCGTGGTGGACTGTGGTGGTGGTATGCCCCTTACCCTTCTCACAATGCTAAGAGACCCGCAGCCAACAGTGGGATAGGTTACAAAAGCAGGGCTGGCATAGAGGCTATCTTCAGAATCTATGACAGTATTAATTAATCTGTAACACATTTAGGTGAATGAAACAGCGACGAGACTAAAATATCGTATGCGCTAAAATAGTCGGGCTAAAAGAAGAAAAAAGGCACGTACCTATAGGTACTCATACATAAATTCAACTGTATCCGGCTCTCTGAATAATGTAATTTTAGTATTGGGTCTGTCTGCGAGCTTAACATACCCGTGTTGAGTAACTATTAGTCTATTTACTCGTAGTGTTGAATCGACTCGAAATAATGTTCGAGGTAAAGCCTCAGTGATCGTACTCGTTCGATGGATTATTTTATTAGCTAATGCACTTTAGGATTTTAGTCTTATCTGTATTCTGAGTTCATAATATTATATGTACTTCTAATGAAGTTTGATTCAGATTTTCTTCATAATTTTCCTATAAATATTGAGGATTTGTTTTTATATAAAGCTAGCGGATGCCTCGTGGTTTCACTCGCGTATTTCACGTTCGCGTGGGAATACAGGAATAAATAGTTACCCGGGGATAGCGTAGCTAGTCAACGGTGAAAGAATTTTTGAAATCGGTCCAGTAGTTTCGAAGCCTATTCAATACAAACTATCAAATCTTTCCTCTTTATAATAGTATAGATAGATAGATAGATAAATAAATATAAAATAAAAGATCTGCTTAAAGAAAATGTCAGGCATGCTCCAATCTGTGTCAGTTATTATGATAAAAAAATAAAAAATTGAGCTCAGGTGTTCACAACATTTTCCTTATTTTTTTTGGTCTCAAACTAAATGCAGACAAATGACGAGGATGATGTTATTATCAACAACATTACATTATCTGTGGCAGGTCTAAAGTAAAATTATAAAAAAACACAAAAAGCTACAGAACATTTTCATAAGCAAGATTAGCCTAATCGGAGTACTGCGTGTCTACTTGTAGGTAACCCCAGACAGTGAGACAAATTGATCCCAGTTTTAGAGATGAGTTTTAGCGGAAACGCGGAAAAATTATGTCGCTGAATTGTATTATTTTCCAAAATTGTGTTTATGTTTATGCCGAATGTACACTAATATGAGCAAGTATCAAAAATTATTTTGTTTAATAAATAAATTAGAAGTTTCAAAATTGGTAAAACATGTCTCGTTGTGGTGTTTGACATAAACTTAAAATCTAAAATAAATTATATTTAGTTTTAATTTATTTTAGATAAAGAACCGAGAGAGAGAAGAGAGAAAGAACCACAAGTCTTTATAGTCACTACTGTAATAAATAAGTGTTATAAATAAGTGTTAGTCACATTCAAAGTAGAGAAGAGAGATGTAGATTGTAGTAGTGTTGATTTTATTCTGGTGTTCACCATATATAAGTTTCAATTTACCTATACAAAATCGTGTAGTGTGTCTAGTGTGTTTCTATGATGTCTAATCTATGTCGTAGTAATTTGACTTTAGTATGGTGACTTTACTAAAATTTCCGTGAACGACTTTACCGATTTCATTCATCTTTTTTAAAATGTTTTCTAATGCTTTGTAGAGGGTTTTTACGGAAAAAAAATTAACTACAACAAAGACATAATTATAATAAAAGTTTTATGAAACTTTATATGAAAAAAAGGCAAACAAACGACCGGCAACCTGATGGTCAGTGGTCATCTACAACTCTGGGAACACCCCAAGTGGGACGTTAGTACAGGATGTATCGCCCCCATTTCAAACAAGAACACTGGGAGCGTTGACATTGTAAAAATGTGATATAATATAAGTAATAAACGTCAGAAAATATTCAAAAGCAGTAATAAATGAAGCGTAAATCATTATTTTTACCTATGTGGGCATAACATTACACAAACAATTTCGCAATTATCTTACATTCGTAAAAACCATGCGACATTTTATAAAATAGCTTACGTGAATTTGTGTGTGATGAATGAAATCCTTCAACGAAACTTGTGGTCCAGAAGATTTCTTAAACGGCAAAAATCATCATAATAGGTATCTGATATTTATATTTTGACACCAAGTATGGCATTGATTAATAGTGAATGTAATTGTTTTCTTGTGTTTTTATTCAGAAATATTTGCATGCTTTGAAAGCAAAAATAGAGTGTAACTAAGTAGGTACTTAGACATTAAGATCACAAAATTGTTTACCTATTTTGCAAGAAATAAATAATTTATAAATTAAGATCCTTCAGTTAGAGAAGTTAATTTATCCACGTCAACTTCTTTAGGAATTGCTACACCTCGCTGAAATATATAATAACCTTAAGCATCATATAAAACGTAAATAAAATTGAGTTATTATGTTAAAATGGCATTAAAATAAAGATTCGTCTCTACTAATGGTATTATCATGACTAAATGATCGCGCCGGAAAAGCTTACCAGGTAATTTTGTATTGTACAGATCTGGTTAAGCCGCTTATAGCTCCTTTAAGACCTATTCTGATTACGTTATACCTTTGGCAAAGTAAGAATGTCGTCGTGATCATTTCAGTTAGTACAGTTATATGACAGCGGTCACTGTTTAGCGTCTCTTAAAAAAAAAAAAGAAATAGGCTTACGTTTCTTACAGATTATTTCTTTTTAATTAATTTGCCCCATGGTGCCGGCTAAAGCTGTAAAGCCATACTGCCATGTCTTAACTGCCATCTCAACTGATGTTAGAAGATACCAATATATTCTCGACTTGAAGACACTCGGATTACTACTCTGGTTTGCGGCTTGAGAGCAATTTTTATTACAAAACATTCTGTATGTAAGTTGTCCGTTTCAAAATTTTTAACCATTTTCAACCACTCATACATTACATATTTACATTTTCCAATCGAGCTGAAATTGGCAAACTTATACAAGTTCCGTGACAATGCAATATTTTGGTACCATTGCGCTGATTTGATGAAAGGATCCAGGATGTAGAAATTGAAACTCCTTGTACTCTCCGTTGCACATGATACATTATTTTTAATGCAATAGTTCAGGCAGGTATACAATATTCAATAAGACAGTATGAAACAGCTTTTTTCACTATTTCTATTTAAAAGTAAAACAATAATATTTGGTATTGACTTTGGACATATTTAAAATGAACCCATTGGCTCCGAACTAGTTATAACTGTACGTCGGAAAGTATTGGTTTCCCCCGATATCTTAATTAAGCACAAAATAACATAAAATGCCAAAGGCGTACGTACGCTTTTGGCGTTTTGTGTTTCAAAACTAAACAATAACAAAAGTTGTTCATAAAGATGGGCACAAAGAGTTCCTTTTGAATTGGTACCAGTTTATAACCCTTTATATTCTAAATAACATTTGCGAAGTAGGCAAAGTCGAAATAGTAAGCGAAACATCTAGTAATATTTTACTATGGAAACTGACGTGGTTTTGACACAATTTTAGTTTTACTTATGCGGAATTACTCACGTTTAATTCCATCGAAAAAAACGAAATTAAATGAGTTAACAAAATAAATTATAAAAAACGCTGTCTCGTCTTTCATCCCACTTCAGATTTGTCTCTATGATGAAGGCCACTGGTTGTGGCCGAAACTGTAGTCGGAGTTTCCGATGTAATTCAACGTGAGAAATCCCGCATCAGTAAAACGAAAAGTACATGGCAGTAGTATCTATTGCATAATCTGAAGAGTCTATTATATTCTCGTTGTGATTCCAGCTCCTTGCACAATTAGGTAAAGACATCTAAGAGACTTGGTTATGTTTAATATTATCTATACGTTGAATGCTCGAGACGTTGATGAAGAAAAGCAATTAGATCAGTGCGCGAGAGCGCTTAGTTCTGTGGGTCTAGGATGGCAATTTGCGAAAAAATTCGTCAAGTTTACGATACCAAAATATGGTACGACTGGGGTACTATGGTTAGGAAAAAGTAACAGTGGTACGTCTGGTGGGACACATGCATAAACGGAAAAAAATATCAACGTTCCTAGCGGACGGAAACGGAATCTACACTTCTACAATAATATTATAAAGAGGAAAGATTTGTATTTTTGGATTTTTGTATGTTTGTAATGAATAAACTCAAAAATTACTGGACCGATTTCAAAAATTCTGTCCTCATTAGAATGCTATATTTTCCCTGAGTAACATAGGTTATATTTATTACAAGAATTTAATTAAAAAATAAATAGCCGGGATGGGCTGCTTGTCTCATACATTTTGGTGTTAAAATCTTGACGTAAGTTTGAGTAGACGCAGAATGTAAACCAACTAAATAGCAAAAGGCATTTAATTTTGTAGCAATTTAGAAGTTACGATAATGCACATAACCTAGCACACCCTCTACGAAGTAAAAGCTGCTACGAAATTGGGATCAACGGATGCCTGACAAACAAATACTGTTTTTTTAACTTTTTCTAAAACTCGTCACAGTTTTTCCGTATAAGGCAATAAGAGTTTTAAAGAGCATTACCTCCGCTTGCGAGAGCTAAAACTTTACGTGGACCCTGTCTACGTTTACCGTAGCTCGTACTACGTCGTAGCATATTATTGTAACAGTGATCTTATAGTTCTAGTGTTATTTCAATAATAAGATGTTTTATATAGCTTAAGTTTTGCAACGAGTCTAAGAATCATTACATTGCAAAGTTATCTCACATTGTAAAGTAAAATTACTTTTCTAGAAAAAAAATCCTACGGAAAAATGTCATAAAAAACATTTTCAACAACGTCACGAAACCAAGACTTAAGTGCTCCTTAACCAGTAAGGGGCTATAAAACTGCATCCAGGACTAGGGCAGTGCAATAATTGCATCAAGTTTAACCAGGCCCGATCAATGTGAGGGTATTTACCTCGCCGGGCGAAAATAATCCGGGTAGTGATGTCAGGACTATAACACGCATGCGTGGCGCGCGTTCTCTACAATCGTGCATGCTCACTGAAATGTTGCTCCATCCTTGTTTGGGAGGCGAGGGGTTGTGGTTGTGAGAAGGGGATGGTAGCCGGGAGATCGGCATGAGTAGTGGTTGTAGGGAGTCGAGGCATCGGCCGGGCCGCGGGCGGCAGTCGGTCGCCGGCCGCGCGAGAAGCCGGGCGCGCGTGAAGATATGGCGCCCCGTGGCGGCCGGTGAGGCGGCGGCCCCGCCGACCGCCCCGGGTCGACGGGCCAGCCCAGACGGATGTCCCAACATGTCATTGCTCAGCGTCACAGGTAGTGATAGTGATTCAACCTTTGTGTTACAGTCAGCTCGTGGTCGTTATGGACGCCTATTGAATGTATCGAGGTATTTGTGGTGGTCAGGTCTGAAACGGTTTTAATAACTTGTAAGAGAAAGATGAAAGGCTGCAATCTATACATTCAACCTTAATATTCTCACATTAGTAATACGATGAAACAGCTACATAATAGATAGCATTAGGCTAACGTTGTTCCGAGAACGTTTACCCGATATCTAAGCGAAGTTTGATTTATCAATTTAGATAAGGCATATACGCGGCTACGTACGTTTGTTTTGCGTAACTTATGCGTGAATTCCGTGTTCTTTCTCTTAGCTGACCTATAAGTAAGTACTAAAACAAAAGGTCAGCTACGGCCATTCGCACTTTGCGATTCAGGGTTGTATAGGCCTTAATAATCATGTAATCAATTTTGGAGGCAACTTTTGCTCTTCATCTGGACAGTCAACAACACAAGTGGGTATAACCACTAAGTACATAATATAATCACGTTTACCAAAATTTTAATTCATTGTCCTTTTTTTGATATCCTAAAAAGGACATAACGCAAATTTTTATTTCGAGGTTTTAGCTGTGTAAGGTGGTAACTATGAAGTGTAAACGTGTATTTGGCACACATAAATAGTGAGGCTATTACATTTATTTGTGGCGTTATACATATCAGTTTAAACTATCTATTAAATCGTTTGTTTATGAGCTTTTATAATGTTCCTTATTAATCTAATGACTGAACAATCTTTTGAACAGAATGTATTGAATTGCACTTGTATGTTGCTTAAAAATAACAGCTCTTGGAGCAGACATACTACCAATGAACCAATAGGGCTGTCATATCTGTTTTGATGATAAAGATTTCCGATAAAAAGACTTTTTCCAGAGGAAAGAGTATAATACATATTTCAAGAATATTTTTTTCATGAGCAGTTTGGTCAATAAACTATATCTCTACTATTAGTTATGACCAACTAACGTTAGTGCTAACGCTTTTACGCATAAGCTGCGTGCGGTAATAATGGGATATTGTTTTTATGTCTGCCGACAAGCACCTAACGGTGCGTTCCAGCAGCCTCACTTAAGAGCCACTTCCATTACAGGCTAATTGTGCTTACCATCTTCGACCACACTGTCACTTAACATAAAGTGAGCTATGGTCAAAACTTAGATAGATATAGCTCTTCATTGTGCACACCATAAACAGAAAAAAAGTACGGAGAACAAAATAACCTTATGAACCATAGAAACCAACCACCACCAACCAACCAACACCAACCACCCACCACCCACCAACCACAACCAACCAACCATACAAATATGTTCACATGTTTATTATAAAGATAGAAACTCTTCATTGTATGCACGAGTAATTGAAAAGAAAAGAAAAAAACGCGAGAATCTTATGACCTAATGTTACAAGTTGCTACTCTACTTGGTGGTATATTTCCTTAGCAGGAAGTCGTCTAGGTAGGTACCACCGCAGTACCAGATATTCTGCCGCCAAGCAGTAGTGTTTAAACATTACTGTGTTCCGGTTTGAAGGGTACTGCAGCTAGCAAAATTACTGGGCTATTGAGACTAACCATCGAAGGTCAAAGTAATGAGCGCCAAAGCAGCGATGCCCCGGACTTTGTTTTGCTACTCAAAGTTCTGTGTATTGCTGCAATGGTCATGGACATACGTTATCTCTTACCATTAGGAGAGCGCATCGTTCGTCTCATTACTTTTACATAAAAAAAAAGTTGCGGTATTATCACTAAAAGCATATTTCCTCCAAGCAACTGTAGGATGAAACAAAAAAAAAACGGCGGGAACATCCACAGGCAGTTTTTGTAAATATTATCAAGGAAAGTTAGCGTACATATAAATGCAAATTAACTAGATAATGTAATACGCTATATTGCCACAGCAAAATTATATACTAGCTCTAAACTTTTGTAACAAAGTATTATACATCGTACATACGTAGAATTAGTATATTACAAACTCGTATTTTTGTCACTATCTTGTAAGTTTTTGCACTTTCACAGGTTTTCTTAGGCTAACATTTTGCCCGGTGATCTTAAATCCAGATGTGTCAGAGGTTGGCCCCGCTATAAATATGTCATAACCCTTTCTGAATAATAAATCTAGGTAGTTCTTATGACGATTTATATTTTTAACTCTCTTGGTGGCTACAAGCTCCAATGTAGAGCTACAAATCTTGGGTTTATTTGTAAGTTTATGAATCTACGATCTTTTTTTCACCGCATATCGGCAAACGTGGCGTAGGACTCTCTAAGAATCGATGAGTAACGATATACGTAGAAAAGCTGGTAGAAGCGAAAAGCCGAAGATTGGGCTGAGTGTCGTGTCTTGAAGGAGGCCTATGATGATGATGATGATGACTATTCCGATGACTAATTATTCAATGACTTAATTAACTTTGAAATAAATTTTCTAGTGAGTTTTTAAATATGTAATTATAGTACATAGTTTTGGACTGGTGATACAGACCTGAAAAATGTGTATTTGTATTGAAATTAATATTGCTACATTCTGTTTTGTGTGTTATTAAATAAATAAAATATTCATAACAGTACAAGGCATCTTTAATCTCTCTGGGTTGGCTATCAATTCTTGCAAGTGTCCATAGCTAATATTTCGTATTTCATCAGATGGTTCAATCTACTTCTCTTTTATTAACAGAAAAACAATTCAACGAACTCTATGGATTAAGAAGAGAGTTTCAAAACAAAAAAAGTGTATGTAGAACGCGGCTAACCAATTAGCGATATTATTCTGTAGATATTTCTTTCGGTGTGAGTCATGTATGAAATTCTTCATTTTATTTATTTTGAACTTTTGCAATTCGAACACATCATTATGTTTATCACCGGGACTTGATCGCTTACAAAATACCATGAAAATGAGGGAAGGATCAAAATACCCTCATTTTTTACCAAGACGACTTGCATTCTCTAGTCAGCTCGTGACCACTGCTATTGCAACATGGTGAAATATTGTAATATTGGTGAGATTTGTGTAATTATCAATATTTGCCGCATACCTCTCGGATATGGCAATGCCCGCATAAACGGACGAATTGCGTGTAATCAACTGTTGACATAAAGTACTCCCGGACATGAAATCTACGAAGAAATCCACTTCATTCGCGTGATTGAATAACAAGCCCACAAATCGACAAATATTGTTGTTTGTGACTCCTTCGTTGGTTACATCGGGAAAAGTTGGCCTTTGGTAGACACGGTTTTGTAATTGACGTCTGAAAATAGGCTTACAAGCGACTTGCTTTGCACAGATGATACCTTGCTTGGAGATCGGCTCATATTCTAGCGTTGAATAGCTCGGCACGCAAAACCTCATTCTACAGAGACTCTTTCGCTGTAAAGGCAGTCGAACTGTGATATGAGCTTCCAACGGAAATCCAAAGTGCACCGTCACTGGAAATTTTTAAGCGTAGAGTCAATGCATTACTATCTTCAGAAACTGTTTTTAACTGACTCAAAAAAGGAGGAGGTTCTCAATTCGACTGTACAATAAATGAAAGCTAAAATAAATCAAACAAAAAAATATTTAAAATTAAATTACCACAAGTCTTAATTAGTTAAATTTAAATCGTCATCACTGTTATAACTGAAACGACTGTTAAGCGGACGTAAATTAAATATATACATGAAACTCTCTTAATATACTACAGTTAAAAATGGATTGTTCATTCGTTCATTAGTCTTTAATGAAAGCTTATATTAGAGACAATTTTAATGCTCGAGCTTACTATCAGTCAACAGCGTTTTCTATTGCCACGCTGTATTACAATGTTTACTCGTTAGTCCAATTAAAAACCAATCAGTTTGGTTTAAATTATAATCAAAAAAGTTAGCTAGTTTTGTATACAAAAAACCAAAGTTATAAGCTTAATACAGTTTGTTATCTTGGTTATAACTAGCTTTGTTTCCTGTATTCCGTAGCTTAACACGCGATGATTAAATTCTTGTCACAAATCCCGAAGGAAAAGTATCTTATGACCAACCTAATGCAGACTACTGATAGCCAAGATCTTTTAAGCCCTGAAAAGGTAGGCCAACAGAAGGATGTATAAAAATAGTGAGTCAACAAAATCCTATATCTAATAAAAAAAGTAAATTCAATATATGCCGACAAGCACCTAACGGTGTGTTAGGGCAGTCTAATTTGAGAGCCCGTACCATTTCAACGCCCCTATTGTGGTTCGCCCCTAGTGTTTTTTTTTAAACTACAAGGGATTATCGGAAGATGCTGAGGTGATAATGCTGAGGTGAGCCCTTATTTTGTAACTTTTGTCTGTCTCTGTTTGTTTCTTTTTGTGCTTGTTGCAAAATTAAACCTTTTCTATCTTTCTTTTCTATCTATTCCATCGTTTCCGAATTAGACCTTCCCCGTTCCCGCTCAGCAGCTTTTGCAACCACTGAGCTATCATCTACATATTAGCCAGATATTAGCACTAAGAATGTTATAAAATAGCGATTTTGTGGTAGTTAGGTATATCGTTGGCACTTAAATTTCAAATGATTTTCTCACGACGTTATAAAGAATGAGATTTTACCCAATGGAATGGAATTTGCTACCCGAGTGGGTGTTTCCTGATAGATACAATCGGGTTCCTTCAAATCGCGAGTGAATCGGTTTCTTCTAGGTGAGCGTGCTCCACCGTAGACCGCATCTTCACTTAACATTAGGCGAGTTGGTGGTCACACGCAAGCCTATTTGTAATAAAAAAAATGTTACCATTTACAAATTTGCTTGAGTAAAAATGTAATGTATGATTCTGGTAGTATCAAGTGGCTCGTATTACTAGGGAAATATAAATTCAGTTACACTCTTTTAGTGTAATGTACAGTCAAAACTGACAAACAAGCAATAAGTCTAATTCGAAACCGGCCTAAAGTTGGCTAACAAACCGCACTAAAGTTTATAAACGGAGTTTAGCAAAGTTCTACAGGTAGAACTTCAACATCTTTGTACCAAAGGAAATTGCAATTTATGTGCAGACATCAAATCGGATTGCGGTTTAGAGCTTTATTGATAAAGCCATACAACTCATAATGTTAAAGAGTAAAAAGCAACTGATAGCAAAGAAAGGCAATGAATTCCAACTAAAAATAGATTACAAATATAGAAATTGTTTTCGCAATCCGCGCTTTCCAACAAGTGTCAATCTATATTAAACACCATTTGACACTAAATAATTTAAATTAGTTTGCAGAATTTGTAAAATATAGTTTTTTTCGTGAATTTTGTATTAAAATCCATTCCAAGCAATTTGTAGGTATGGCCTACGTTTTACATGCTATTTCTAGCATGAACAAATGTTTGTTCTGTGTCTGGGTGTTCTGTATTTATTAGAAGTATGTATTTACAAAAAAAAGTGTACGTATTCTATCAGTTATCTGACCTCGACAGTACAAGCTTTGCTTAGTTTGGGGTCAGATGGCGCTGTGTGTAATGTCCTACGATACGATATTTAGGGTGGTACGATATTTAAGGAAGAGCTGAAGAGCGCGGGGTCAATTCCCGCTCAGGACAAACATTTTATGTATCAACAAATGTTTGTTCTGTGTCTGGGTGTTCTGTATGTATTAAATTACAACAAAAAAAGTGTATATATTTAATCAGTTATCTGACTTCCAACACACAAGCTTTGCTTAATTTGGGATCAGATGGCGCTGTGTGTAATATCCTACGACATTTATTTATTTATTTACGTTCCATTGCTTCTTTTATTTAATCATGTTTGACATGTATTTTCTATTGCGGCTGTTGAATCAAGAAACGAATATTGTTATTCCTTTCTTTTCATATATTTTGACGATGCTGTATAGTAAATAGTTATAAATAATCATTTATTTAATATCACGCAATGTCTCACACACTTTTTTATATATAACGTTACTGTTTATTTCACTCTGAACTTCGGAAATTCGATGTTTGTGACTCTGAAAGTTCATAAGTCTGATGTAAGTAACTAAGAATGTTCGTGTGTGAGAGTAGTAACAAAATATAATTTATTTTCACGTATGACATTTCTCAATCGTTAGCTCGCTGAGCTCGTGTAGATTTACGACCCTGACCTTTGAAGAAAAGCCTTAAAGGGAATTGTGAAATAATATCACGATTTTCTCTGAGTATCAACAATCGTGGTAACCTTTTAAATAAGTCAATATTGTCAAACTATTTTTTTAAAATTAATTCTTTGGTACACGGTTCAGCTTTCACCATCACCTTCAGTTCATCGTTATTTACCTTAGTCGTCGTTTTCTTCATGGTTTTTTTTCAAGTCAAAGTCTAACGTGTCGATATTCTTATTTCAAACATACTTTAATTTTTGCTGTGTCCATTAAAAGTTCATTGATATCTTCATGTCAAAATCTGAAACAATAAAAGTCAAATCAATTGTCATGTCTTATTTTTAATTTAGAATATTATATATATACATTATTCTAATATTTTTCTTGTATATAATTATGAAAAAAGTGGCCAGTATGTTAAAACGATAAACAAATTTTATATTTAAACTTCTATTATATAGAAAAACTATTTAAGTATTCTATCAGTTATCTGACTTCCATAGTACCTACAAGCTTTGCTTAGTTTGGGGTCAGATGGCGCTGTGTGTAAAGTTCTTCGATATTTTTTTTATTTTTTTAAATAATTGTGTAGCCCTCTCTTGAACACAGGCTCTTTCTGTGAGCTTTCCCAACCCAAATCACAGAATAGGTAATAGTACTAACGTACCCAAAGTGTATTTAACCCATTACTCAGCTTTTTGCGGAAGGTTATATTGATATCTTTAATCTAAAAAGTACCTTTTACCTTAAATTTTTCTGAATTGAAAAAAGCTCTACTTGCCAAAAGTATTCGCCAGCAACATAAGATATTAGATTTTTGATATGCGTTAGAGGTATAGTATTACGTGTATATGTGCGTATATATAGCTTAATATAGCTTAATGGCAATACTTAGCATCAGGTTGTTTCAATTGTAGTCGGAGGCCTATATACATTTTAGGTCACTGTATCATTGCCAGCAAAAGCAGCCAATTATACATCATCATCATCATTTCAGCCGTAGGACGTCCACTGCTGGACATAGGCCTCCCCCATTGACTTCCATAAAGACTGGTTGGAAGCGGCTCGCATCCAGTACGTTCCTGCGGTCTTTACTAGGTCGTCTGTCCACCTTGTGGGTGGAAGTTCTACGCGGCGCTTGCCGGTCCGTGGTCTACACTCCAGAACATGCAGCCCCATCAGCCATCAGTTCTGCGTGCTATGTGCCCTGCCCACTGCCACTTCAACTTGCTAATCCGTTGGGCTATGTCGGTAACTTTGGTTCGTCTACGGATCTCCCCATTTCTGATTCGATCTCGTAGGCAAATTCCGAGCATAACCCTCTCCATAGCTCGTTGTGCCACTTTGAGCTTACCAAGAAGGCATACAGACAGATACCACGTTCCAGCGCCATAAGTCATCACTTATCACTCATACTAAAGAAATGAATGGGATTTTTTTTAGGACGCGGTTAGATCTTATACAGTAAAATTAACCATTGTAACTTATTTTAGATACTGCCACATGTTTAATTGATAAACGACCTGTCGATCAATAAAGTGATAGTTGGATTGAGCTCTTTTATTATCAATAGCTAGTCTTGACCTAATTCTGAAACTTGTTTTCTTTGGATACACCATTAATTACTATCTATTGAACTGGATTGAGGTTTCTATTCGGAATATTGGTGCTTATTTATTCATGGCAAATTAAGTATTTCGACTATGGTTGAAATGCTTGACACACGAAGTTGAAGGTCGAGTATATTCTAGAAGTTTATAAGATGCGTACCGAATAGTGTAGTTACTATAGTCAATTAAATTTAAATATTTTGTAAGATAATAGATCAGTCAGGTCGTCTGACACAGAAAAATTATAAAAATTTAGAAAAAAATGGACAGCTTACTTGTAGCGGTAATAGCTCAGTGGTTAGCGGTTGGATCACGCGAAGAAGGGTGTCAATTTAAACTCTAGCATTAAACTTGAGCTGCTGGCGAAGGAGCACATTGTGTGGAAACTAAAGCGTGTTAGGATAATTTTTAGCACTCGCCTAATCTGTTGCTAAGCACCTAACGGTGTGTTCTGACAATGCTCATCTTCGACCAAAACAAAATCAGGTGAGCTGTGGTCAAACATCTTGTTTGTTATAAATGGGGCAATGCTGTTAATGATTTAGAAACTCTGCCGCACGGTGGTTATAGCATGTATTTTAGCAAATTAACCTAACTAGAAGAATTTGTACCAACCGAAACCAAACCATCCGTTTTTATTATGATATTTCAGAGGTGGTCTCATTTAAATGTTATCGAAATCGATCGAGTGGTTTTTATAAAATCTACAAAAATCTAAAAATTGTATACTTCGATGATATTTTCGTTTACTCCGAAACCTCACCGTTTCATTGGAGCAGTGCGTTTAGTTGGGTCATGGAGTTGGTTTTTTTAAATTGTAAATTTATATATTACTAGCGAACGCCTCGCGATTTAACCCGCGTAGATCCTGTACCCGTGGGAATACCGGGATAAAAAGTAGCCTATTTCATCCGGAGATTGTGTAGCTTTCTAGTAGTGAAATAATTTTTGAAATCGGTCCAGTAGTTTCGGAGCTTATTCATTACAAACAGACAAACAATCAAATCTTTCCACTTTATAATAGTATAGATAGATACAGAACACTCACACCCCAATATGTCTCTTTCCCATACTCGCGTATATATTTCGGTACTTTACGAATAAAACACTACTATTTTTATACCTCAACTCTCAAAGTTTTGAAAAATACTATAATACGGTGAATATGACCCTCCGGGTTCCCGCGATAACTTCTCCGCCTAAAAGTCATTTACCTATTATAAAAACCTTGCTACTTATACTAAGTAGGGAAGGAAACAAAAGCTGGAATACTTTTTGTTTCATTAGGTAATCGTACGATATTCTCGTTGTACCAGTTACGGGCCTCAACGGAGTTCTATCCGATCTAATCTCTACTCTAAGTTGAACCACGTGAAATATACGCTACTACTTATATTACTATTGCATATTTTTAAATGAATGTAAATGAAAATCGTCTATTTTTTAATAGGACTTATTTTTTTATGATTTGATACTATGACGAATTGTAAATAATATGGTAAACATTGACAAAACTGCCAGTAGAGATTCTGGGTTGCTGGTAGACCGAGGCGAAAAAGTTTATAAATGAAATAGGTCACAGGCTTAAAGATAGGACAGGCGACTCCCGCTCCGGTTCGTTCCTGGTGCAGAGGTTGGCCATTGTCATGCAACGTGGGAATGCCGCGAGTGTGATGGGCACCTTTACACCGGGAACGGTCAGGGGCGGGTTATTTTAGTTTAATTGAAAATTGTATTTGACATATTGATAATTTCATAAGAATACACATTAAATTTTTTAAATTTGAAATATAAAATTGACTTAATTATAATTGACATAATTGGTTGATTCGGGCGTTACCTTACGGAAGTTCAAATTGTTGCCAAGTTAAGTTAAATTTAAATCCTCATCACTGTTGAAACTGAAACGACTCTTAAGCGGAAATAAACTAAATATATACCTTGAACACTCAATAATTGTCATGTACAAATAACAAAATAATAATATACTTACACTATTGAATTAGGATAAAACCTATAATATGCATGCATGGTTAGGGACTAGATGGCGATTTGTAAAATGTGCCTAATAATTATATCTATACTATTATAAAGAGGAATGATTTGATTGTTTGTTTGTTTGTAATGAATAGGCTCCGAAACAACTGGACCGATTTCAAAAATTATTTCACTGTTGGGAAGCTACACAATCTCCGGATGACATAGGCTACTTTTTATCCCGGTATTCCTACGGGTACAGGATCTACGCGGGTGAAATCGCGAGGCGTCCGCTAGTTACAAATAAATAGGTCACTAGTATGAAACGTTTTTATTGTCGAAGTTTTAATTTACTTAATAAGACTTGATTTGTAATGTGAAAATTGTTTTTTGTACCATGAATGAGACTGTAGTCTATATTCTCGTATGAGCATAAGCTCGCATTGACACACTAACGCCTGTGCAGACCGAGATAAAAGCGAGCGCGGGGTGTAAAATGTTAATTGGGTATGCGTAAATATATTTCACCACATTTAGGGCACGCACTGTGAGTAGGAGGATGATAAAAGATGTTCTCTATGCGCCGTGATTCAATTCATATTTCTACAAGAACCGTATCGAAGTTTCTAGGAGGATAGGAAGTAGGATTTCGATTGATTACTGCAAAGTTAAATTGATAGATGACACTCCTTTTCGAGTGACACGTTTCATTTTGATGAGACCTAATGGTTTTAAATACTTCAGAGACTTTATGGTATTAGATATCAATATTAACAATGATATCTAATATCATAAAGTAACTAAAAACGGATTAATATGTTGACTCAATCATACAGAAATAGCTTCATTATGCATTCAGCCATCATTCAAACATTAGCTTATCAGACATGTTATGTATTTATCCGACAATGATAAAATTGTGTAATTTTTTAACATACATTATCCTGATCTATTTTAGGTCTTATCGCAAAAAAATCAAGTACAAAAACATGTAAAGTTTCAAAACATAAGAAGATAATATAATAAATTGAATTATTATTAAAATATAAATGTTTATTTTTATTTTTAATAATGTCTCAATATAGTTTTAGTCGTGGGACTACATGTACGGAAATTGAGGGTCAATTCTTGAGGTATCCGAATGGGGTTTCGACATTCAATGACACATAAAAAATATTTTTTCATTACGTCTAGCACCGGGTCTTAATCGCGTATAAAATAGATACAATGAAATTAGTTTTGTTTATTTACCTCAACGTTTCGGCCATGTTGCAGTAGCCGTGGTCACGAGTTGACTAAAGAGTGCGGATCGTCTCGATGAAAAAAAATACTTTATGAGTTTTGATCTCCTACCCTCATTTTGGTTTTATAAAAACGATGGTTGGTACCACGGCTCATTATACTAACTAAATATTTTTTGCAACTGAGAACTTATACTAGGATGTAATACAATAACCCACACCCACCCCCAAACAAATCTCGAATTAACTTGTCATGTACGACGTCAACTGCATCATTAATTATTAAAAATTATATGTATGCGTCGGAATTAGAATAAGATTTTGATGTCGCTTGTTTAAGATTCCAAGACGATATCAGATTTCCCCCGGGTAAGCCACGCATAGCAATATGTGAAGCGGCTTCGTGACTTAGCAATGGAGTATGTAGCATACTGATTTTGATATACAGAAAAAAAGATATAATATTTTTGCTATTACTCATATTTCTAAATTAACGATCAAGACGATCATGTTTTGGCACATGCATTATTTCACAATAATATTAGTTAGGGGAGCTATATGTCCCAAAAAATAAGAGAAAAAAAACAGAATTCCGAATCAGTCCTGTTTTTATAAATTTTATTTATCCAACTGCTGGGCGCGGGTCTCTTGTTTGTAAGAAGGGTAAGTGCACCACGCTGACCAAGTGCGGGTTGGCAAATTTAACATATCTGCAAGAACTTTTTTTTTTAAAACTTTCTGGCATGTACCTATACTTTCTGGCACGTTTCCTCACAATGTTTTCCGTCACCGTTTGAAGTCATCGTGTATATAAATTTCTCAATGTAAGAAAATGTCCTCTAGCATTGTTATGCTCGAAATCATATTCAAATTAAAAAACTGCATATTTATATCATTTGCTTGTGACTTGCACTCCTTACCAGGTGTACTAGTGGAAGTATGTCAAGATGGACCATTTTAATCGTAGCGCACTAGCGTCGACGCACTTGCTGGGCTTCTATTCCAAGAAATTGACACGGCTTACGACATTCTCGAGTTATTAGTATACGCTTTATATCAATGAAGACTTGAAAAATGCCTACTAAATATTTTCTATGTTTTATTGAAACCAGGTAGTATGACAAACTGCTGTTTAGTGGTAAAGAGAATCGAGTAAATCCAGGGTCAATATGTGGATTGTTAGAATTATGTATTTGTACTATATCGTCTCAGTTCTGTCCAGGTTTTAGTGGTTCGTGGTTTTGTGTCTGTTCATTGCATGATTCAAACAAGACAACCTAAGGTAGCCACTATAAGAGTACCATATATGTAAAGTGTAATTTTTAAAAAATTAATCTAAGACAACTTCCTGCACTTTCATTCTTCAATTACCTACATAAAAAAATTTAATAAAAATTAATAATAAAAAGTTTATTTTACTATGGAAACTGATGTGCTTTTGACACATTTGAATTTATATAATAACTAGCTTACACCTGTGACTTCGTTTGTGTCAACTTTTAGATTTAGGTTCAGAGAGAAATTAAACATGACTGTGTAAATAACAAATGCAATTGTAATAAAACTTGCGGTATTTTATACTTTATCCCTGAAATAAATGTTTCGTAAGACATAAATACCAAATTTTAAGTGGATACGTGCAGGATATTTCATTTTTATATAATCCTATTGGGACCTAACATTTTTCTGACCTAAAAGAGATAACAATTAGGACTCGTAAACTCAAATTATGCATGTCCTTCCGTTCATATGATTTAGTTTTTCGAACATTTAGTTAGTTTTTGCGTAAACTACTCCTAGCTTCACATTATATATCTCGTCCACAATACCTTTAGAATAATATAAAGTGCTGTTGACTCAGCATTTCGTATTCCACTCTCTTTTGCCATTCTTTGTGCCGCGTTGGTACGTTTCTTTGAAAGCCAAATGGGTCAACGGTTTTTGCACTTACATCAACTGGATTACTTATAGAAAAGTAACAACTTTAATTTATAAATAGGTTACTGTTAAAATATACCAAGATTACGCAGTGATTCAAGATTTGTTCATAATAAAAATATATACATATAGTAGGATAATAATTTACATAGCGCCATCTAGCCCCAAACTAAGCAAAGCTTGTACAATGGGAACTGGATAACTTTTATTTGTTGTAAATATATACAGAACAAACATATGTAATCGTCACATAAATGTTTGGGAATCGAACCCACGCCCTACAGCTCTTGAAGCAGATATTATACCAATTGAGGTAGCGGTGTTACAATAAACGATCATAATGTAGCTACATATTTCCTTTTTTTTTATGTAAGAAGTAATGAGACGAACAAGACGCTCTCCTGATGGTAAGAGATCTGTCCATGACCATCGCAGCGATACACAGAACTTTAAGTGACAAAACAAAGTCCAGGGCATCACTGCTTTGACGCTCATTACTTTGAGACTTTTGATAGAGTTAGTCTCAACAGCCCAGTAATTTCGCTAGCTGCAGTACCCTTCAAACCGGAACACAGCAATGCTTACACACTACTGCTTAGCGGCAGAATAACTGGTACTGCGGTGGTACCTACCTAGACGACCTCCTGCTAAGGAGATCTACCACCAAGTAGACGCTTTTCTATTTGCTCATGATATCACGATTGTGAGAGGATTTTTTAATAACAGAATATTCGGTTAGGGAGTTTTGGCGGGAACGCGGGAAGAGTCGTGTCACTCCGTTGTATTTTTTTCCAAAACTAGTGTTTTCTCGAGTGTTTATGCATAAAAATGGTGGTGTTTTATTCATAAAGTGCCGAATTACAAGCGCGAGTGTGGGAAAATGATATAATGTGGTGAAACATGAGTTTTCGTGTTGCTTCCAAAACTCCATCGAAGCTTTGTAGTAAAGTTGCCACTACTTTACTAAAGCATGACTGGAATTAACTGACACGAACTGGACTTGACAAAGACGACTTTGACTAAAACTAGCTACGATGGCACTTTAACTTTTGAAACTAGAAAATATATAATTACTTGACACTGGCAAATGCTAAAACGCGACGCCAAAACCAAAGAAAAAAAAAAAATTCGGTTACGTCTTCAAAAACAAAAGATGGCCCGGATATCCGCATTGTCAAGAGATATACTCAAACTCAATATGTGAAGTATATTTTACTCAACAATATGAAAAAGAAATTTTGAGTTTAATTTTGGAATGTTAAATACTTTTTTAGTCGTTATACCAAGAAACTCATTTTATATTACAAAGTTATATTTTTATTAGAAATAATAAGTTTGTTATTTATTTCACAGTAAATTGAACATCTGATAAAGTATAAAAAATTAAAATAAAATAAATTTGCAAAAGTTGCGTTTACATTACGTTTTTGGCTTTAAGACTAAGAGCGGGATTTCGAGAGCTCTAACTCATTGGGTACCAAGTAAATAAATTGTATAATCTGATCAGTCATCAATTGCCTCATTCTGTCCTGAAGCTCTTGACATACAGCATGAGCTTTTCTTTATCTTTAATCTGTTTTCCATGATCACCTGAAAGAAATCACGTTTAGCGATAGGGCCGCCACTTGTGACAGTAGCTCACAAGGTTTTTTTATTATTGACAGGCTAGGTGTTTGACCACAGTTCACCTGGTGTTAAGTGACGGTGTGATCAAAGATGGTGAAGCACACCTAGCCTGGAATGCAACTGGCTCTCAAGTGAGGCTGCCGGAACACACCGTTAGATGCTTGGCGGCAGATTTTCAACTTGAGGGGGGTAGCTAGCCAGCCGAGTATTAGAAAGTACCCTACCTAATTTGTTTTTTTTTTTGCACATTTGTATTTCTGGTGTGCGCTGTACAGAAATTTTATTGATCTTTATTAAACCCAAGTCTGTTAATGAGTTTGCATGTTTTAATATAACTGAGTATATTTGTCTCAAAGTTAAATGTTGTAATTTGGATAAAACTCCAACGCACTTACACAGTTAAAATTATGTTAAAGTCCTTATCGTCATAATAATACCAAAACTTGAGAGTTGTAACGAACAAATCATCAGACGTTGAAATTACGAAAACTTTTATGATATGGAAAGATCTAGCTGTCGTCGATTTGAACTCAAAACTTAATTTGCAGATTTCCAATCTCGCCATTCCATTTTTCGCATATTTTAATCTGAAAAGTTTGGTAATTCGTTGGAAGTTCAAATACGTTCTTATATCCATCATCACATTTTATTATTGTTGCTACTACCTGCACTTTGTGAACATACTACCCAATAGTTGTGGACCACGCAGAACCCATATCTTGAAATAAAAAGAAAGGAGAATTTTGTAAGAAATCATAACAAAAATTGACTATCCATTAAGTTTGTCCAACTGTTATGTTCAGTGGGAAAACAGACCAACGAGTATAGTCAGCGTCGCACAGATATTTCTGTCCAGAGTCGACAAAAGAATCGAGAGAGCGTGATTGTAAGCATTTACGAATATAGTCAAAATAACAGCTAATCAACACAGTTACATATATCAAGCTAAATTACATAGCCTAGAATGTTGTCGCAAAGTTCCTCGTTTATCGTATTCATTTCGGAGAGTGTGCTTTACAACTACATGCGGTCTGATTATCCCATGCCTATGATTCTATCGGACAGCAGAAGCTCGATAAAGCGACATCGCTTCATGGTTAACATCAGGTGGGATGGTCAAATGTACCTAAGTGCATTTATTATTTTAAAAAAATCTTGTACCTTATTAACATTGCTTGCATTGAATGTTCGTAATAATACATGTATTTTAACGAACGTGTATATATGAATAACTGTAATAATTCGATTTTTTTATGATTACAATACTTACATATGTTTAACGATGACTGTACTAAATAGTAACAGCATAGAGCCTGCATAGCTGTTGCCTCACTTCTGTGAGGGGAAGACTTAAATTTATTTTTGAAAATTGTTGTTCTGCTGATTGACCATAAGGTTAAGGACAATACATTACTAATCTTCGTATATCAAAATATCTTTGAAAAACGCATTATTCATAAATTATTTTCACAGAAATTATTTAAATAAATTTTAACGTTAATTTTACTGACGCTTTGAGTTTTGACTGCCTTTAAAACCCTTTGAAGGCTCCATTGTCTTAAATCTCTAAGAAGCGTTATTATTATTTCAAAATGAAAGTTAAGGCTTTCTTAGAATTTCCACTTCAATGAATCATAATGAAGTACTTCGATGAAAATAACGAATTAGTTGTATGACCTTCTTTAGTAATTTGATTTAAATTATAAAATAGACAAAATTCAATCGGGGTCGCTTTTTTAAAGCACAACCTTTTTTAATTGTTACGTGGGTAGAAACAATGAGGCCCCAAACCAGGCAATGCCTGTATCTTAGGCATTTTGTAACCAGGTTAACTGTTACATAATATTATGTAAGCTAAATGTTGTACGCATCCATAGTCTGTATATTGATATAATTACAATTATTCCACTTGTCATTTCCTTGCAATGAAAGTGATAATTTAAAAATTAAATAAAAATAGACTTGTTTTACGAAATTATACATTGTAAAAATAAACGAAATTTTTTAAGTTACTTTTACTTAAATTAATAGATAGGATGTAAACTGTAGCTACAAGTAAAGTTTATGAATAAAATCGCATAATTATACTTTTGTTCAGATCTATAACTTTATTATTCTCGTTACTTTGTAAATTATTAGCGGGTAAAGGAATAATTTGCATTTACCTACAAGCTACAAGTTAAGCTTTGAGCTTTAGATCAGCGAGAGTAGTTCAAACAAATTGGGTATAATCTTTAGTAAATATAAACAACTAGCGTATAGTTTCGGAACAAATACAGTAGGTATTCAAGTCAAACAATTTGGTAAATACAGTCTGTTATAGGAAGAACTTTACGAAATCTTCGATGGTATTCCAAAGGTAGTCGCTAAATTTGACTCTAAGGTTTAACTTTAAAGTGAAAGTGATCGTTGAAACTCATTTGTAATTAGTGACATAGTAACGTTGCATATAGGTATTTTATTTAGCTGTAAGCGTGGGTTCGATTACCGTCCAGGACAAACATTTTGTGGTATAAACAAATATTTGTTCTGTGTCTGGGTGTCGTGTGATCTAAGTATGTATTTACAAAAAAAAAAGGATTTCAGTATTCTATCATTTATCTGACTTTCATTACAATGAAAGTCAGATAAATGATAGAATACTAGCTTTGCTTAGTTTAGGGTTAGATGGCGTTGCGTGTAATGTCCTACAATATTTATTGTTTGATACCACCAAAAACTTGTAATAAAATAAAAATAATTAACATTCTAAATACCACTTACAAGGAAAAAAAATATCAGTAATTTTTTTGCCGTACACATGGTAAAGGGAAATCTTTTTGGATATCGGTCCATCTTAATAATTGTATACTGACTTAAAATCATGACAAATTATTCCCACTTTCGGGATTTCTAACAAGTGGGCTGTTGTACGTAAAGCGGTTAAAATAGGTAATTTTTTTTTAGCCCAATTTTCGTCCTTCACTATATAACTTCCAATGTTAAAAATACAAACGCTCTATTCAAATAGTGAATTCATCTTAATTTTGGTATTCTGTTAGCGGCTTTATATTTTTGGCCCCAGGCGAAACGTGTTTAGACGTAGGAAGTTCTAAGGTTAACGAAACATTGGTTAACTGATAATAATATAAGTTGCTCTGGGGTTTGAATAATTTTGCTTTGATCTACTTAAATGTGACCTTTGAATAAATTACCTGGATGACATTATGGCTTTTTAGTGTCAGTGTTACTGCTAAAACTCGGAAACATACGCATAACTATTTAATACTATAAATCTTATTTCGGTGTATTTTGTTCAATGGCCATCAATTTCTACTCATTTTGTCGTGGAATTAATACAAAGTCCGCAGTGTTTGGAGCATGCTAATGACAATAACACCATATCGGCATCCTTGACTTGCGCTAATAGTCTCTACGTGTCTCGCTAAAAGAAGAGGAAACTGAAGTACCTAAGTTTAACGCTGCTTGTACTATTTTATAGAGATAAGCCTACATGCATTAAGAATGCCTGCTTCAGAACCAAGTTAAGATCTTGCTGCTAGAGACCTTATTTTGTGACATTGAAGAGTTTTTTTGTGACAAAATCTTTTTTGTGAAAATCGTTACTTCATTTTACCGTAGACCATATCACCATACCATATGTTATACTAGGTACATCAAAATTATAATTTCATTAATAAAATGGTATATAACTAGTATGGAAAAATAAATAAATGATTCAATTTTAAATTTTTAAACACATCTCAATCTAAAAAAAACAATCTAATCGCCTTGTCGTGTATTTTAAACTAAAAGATTTATTAAATTACTTCAACTGATATTTTATTATAATGACATACTTTATTTAAACATTTTGTTTTTTTTATTAATTGACATGTAGAAATTAGTATTTTAAAACTTTTTTAATTTGAAATGACATTACGAAATTTGACTTTGGTGTTATTAACAAAATATTTATATTTTGAAAATGTACGCCAAGTATTTTTTTATGGTTCTTAAACTAGATTAGATATTCATTTCTATCATAAATTAGATTAGATATTCATATTCAATAGTAAAATCATCATCTTAGCCCGTAATCGTCTACTGCTGAGCATAGGCCTCTCTTCTTGTACGCCACTCGTCCCGGTCCTGTTCTAAACTTGTCCAGGTTCGACCCTAGACATAAATATCCGTATAGTATTGAAACCTCTTAAATTACTACGTATGACCATAATATTATACTATGCTCTATAGATACGAGTACTGGAGTACATTGTAATTCAGCTAGAGTAAGTTTATGTTTATAATAATCCTTAATATTGCCGAGAAAAAAGGTCTGAATTCTAATTTGTGCTTCTTTCTTAAAAAACGATCATGTGTTTGTTGTGCGACATCTACTTTTTCACGATACGTTTCACAGGCAAATGATATTCTTCTATACAATACCGTGTATGTTAGACGTGCTTGAAGAAATTGTCTCTCCGAATCGAGATTGCGTTCCGATTCACGGCCTTTATTGAACGCCAATCATGTTTGAGTATTTTTATTAAGTGAACGTTTTCACTGATACATCAGCATCAAAGCTTTATAGTAAAGTCGCCACTATTTTACTAAAGCATGACACGGACTGGACTTGACTAAGACTGGAATTTGACCATAATTATAGCTAAGAGACAACAGAAATAACACTTAAGACAAGGCAGTCTGGCTTTACAACTTTAGCCTGCTTGATGGGGCAAATTAATTTAAAAAAAAATCTGGAAGTGACAGTTACGTCATTGTTTTAATTTCTCATATAAGTGAGTTATCTTTGTTTTTGGCCATCGGCTTATCATGGTTTATGGAGCAAGGACGATTTGAGGCTATGTGTTGGGTTAATAGATTACGCGTACTTAGAAAGGTGGTCACGTCTGGTACAAATAGCAAGACGCATCTGGAGAGAAAAGCTCAGATATTAAAATAGATGTTCCAGTTTTTTTCACACGTGTAAAACGTCGGCCCACGTATTCTATAAAGGTTAATGAAATCAAATATCGGATATATTTACAGTCTGATAGCTAGCACCGTTATATTTGCTCACAAATATTTTTAATTAAATATCATTCACTCATTATTCTTACAAATAAAAAGCAAAATTAAAAATGTTGATAAAAACCCAAGAATATCCATTGTGGGTAAAACATAAGTTAGAAGAACACAACGTTTTACTTAAAAAAATCTCTTACGTCACGGAAAGACGAAAGCTGTCAGTTTGTAATCGTAATAAAATGTTAAAATAAAATGGTTTTTTTTTCACGAGATATTAATATAACAATTTTCAGGCTTTCCCTTTAACTTGCGCTTCTTGTCAAATATCGTGATTCTAGGTTACAGGCCGTCAGACAGTTAACGAAATGATTATAGAAGGGTTCTTTTTTCTGTTTGAGGTGCGGACATCTAAAAACTGCAGCACTTTTTTTTCAGATAAAAAAAGAGTGGAAATAATTTAATTTGCCATTCTATTCTAAACTAGAATCTAGTTTAGTAATGCTAAAATAAAGATCTAGATTCTAAAATGCTATCTGATTTAAAAACGCTATTTTTAAATCACGTAATGTTTTTATGAAAAGCGTATTTGTATTCCATTAGAATAGCAAATTTTTCAAAAGTTTGTGAATATATTTACCTGTTAACCCAAAACAATTACGATGAACTAAATCGAACCTTTAGTAAACATTATGAAAATTAGTCTTTTGTTTTTAGCAGTTCATGGAAAATATTGTTACTAAAAGCAAAACGACGAAAATAACTGATTTTCGTTTCATTAAAATTATTTTAGAAATTATTGTATACTCGTAGAAAAACTAAACATAGTAATACATTTAATCGAGAGCAGTTCTGTTTTTAGAAACTGTCGCACTGTAGGGCGAGGGTTTCTTCTTATTATGAGAAGAGTAAGGAGACACAGAATGGTAGACACCGGTGTCTACCATTCTAGTCAAGTGCGGGTTAGCAGACTTCACATAATTATCATCGAGCACTTTAAACACTTTTAAACATATAGGTTTCCTCACGATGTTTTCTGCTGAAATCAGCGGCTATACTCTCATAACTTGGAAAAGACAGAGGTATATGCCGTGGGGTTCGAATCCATGACCTCAAGATTTTCGCAACTAGGCAATCGAAAATTAATAATAAAAAATAAATATCGTAGGACATTACACACAGCGCCATCTGACCACAAACTAAGCAAAGCTTGTACTATGGGAATCAGATAACTGATAAAATACTTAAATACTTTTTTTTTTGTAAAAACATACTTATAATACATACAGTACACCCAGACACAGAACAAACATTTGTTTTTATATCACAAAATGCTTGTCCTGGGTGGGAATCGAACCCACGCCCTACAGCTCTTGAAGCAGACATGCTACCAATAAGCCAACAGGGCTGTCGAGTAACATAAAATAACATAAAATGTACAATAACAAACATTTAGTATCATAGTTTAATTTACATCCATTTCATATTTGTAATCAAATCGTCAAAACAAATTGCACATAATCGAAGCCGGGTCACTGTTGAGCTATAAAAAGTTAGTATATCTTACTGTTATTGTTATATAGTTTGTATTGAGCCCAGTGGAGTGGCGAGTAGTAATTAAACAAGCTGCCCGTGAGTACTGACGGCCTTGCTATGAAATGGCTGCACTCAAGCTGACGTGCATGCATTAATAATGTCAACTAACTATAGAACGTGTAATTAAAACGCCTTTTATGACTAAGTTAATGTACAAGATGACTTTTTAATCGATTTTTAGAATGTTTCCGTACTCAGGCTTCAGTCATTATGAAATATTGGTTAAAATAAACACACAAAGTATATATCATATTTCTATTGAAAAACCGAAAATCGAAAAAGCCACGTTGTTTAATGGTTGTCGGTCCAACTTGAACAAAACCATTTCTTTCCTTACTTTCATTTTCATTGCACAAACTGCTAAAATGTGATATATCCAATCTGTGTGTATTCATGTGGAGAGTGAATCGGTATCTTCTAGACAAACGTGCTGCATCCGAGACCGCATCTACTTAACTTCAGGTAAGATGGCGGACAATAGCAAAAATATTTTACTAAACACAAAAAGGTACGCAAGAATTTAAAAAAAATTGTAGAAATAAGTCATTCACTTTTTAAAACTATCTGATTACCAAAGAGTATCGAGAGCTGTAAAAAAAGGTTTAATTTTAATTTTGTCCAAATAATACTCGTGTAATATTATACTACCTATATTCATAATAAACTATGAAGATCAGTTGAGGGACGTCTCCTATAGTATCGAAAAGCAAACTTTCTCGATAAGTTGGGAACTAACGATCAAACACGCCGTATAAACTGCAATAAGACGTAAAATGAAAGAACTTTGCTTATTTATCTTATCGGGAATGCTTTGAAAGTCGTTTTGCCACGAGCTTGCTTCGTGCTACGCCGTAGCACGTCTACGGTGCCTACGCTATGTATAAAATTTATGATGATCTACGAGATTTCTTTAATGTTTACAAACCACAATATTTGCATGTGGTATGGAGGGACATGGCACTTTAGTCGTTTTCTTTATTATAAGATAATTAGAAATGTGTTTTAGAAACGTTTCATGTGATCCCAGAAACTCACGTGTTTATAATAATAAGCCACTTACGTGGTCTGGTTCTATTTATCACCACTTCAATGTGATAAAGCGCAATCGATATAATAATATTATTATTAAAATAAAGATAGCGTTTCCTCGAATCATTCCCGAAACGATTTGGTTTGTATCGCGTTTATTCGTCTAGTCATTTTCAGACTTCCGTACAATTAAATGTTCACAGTATTTTATATAAACTATAAATCATTTTCCAACAAACAAAAACAATTGAAATAAAGGCCAGAATCACTAACAAGAAAAGTTATTATCATTTTTCGTGAATGAATTTTGAATTTTTATAACACCGAAGCATTTTATCGGGTATTGAAACTGTGATGAAATCATATTTTTTCTTTCGCAATAGAAATATAATAATAATTATAATAGCTATACCCTGCGGTGTTACCCGCTGTTCCCACGTGAGTACTAAATTTTAAAAGTAAAAAGTAGCCTATGTGTTAATCCTACATATGTGTCCTACGTATGTGTTCCATTCCAGGCTAGGTGTGCTTTACCATCTTTGACCACACCTTCACTTAACATCAGGTGAGCTGTGGTCAAACACCATACCACCTAGCCTGTCAACCATTAAAAAAAAAAACCTCCATACCAAATTTCATCAAATTTGGTTCAGCCATTTGAGCGCAAAGAAGTAACAAATATACTTATACACTCACAAACTTTCGATTTTATTATGATTATACGATTAGTGTGATTAAAGTCACGAGCCAATGGGGTTCTATTAGACTGTCCAAGACAATATTTCCGTCAACATTAAGCCTTCCACACACTTGCACCTCAGGCTATGCAGTGACTGTGAATTTAGGCACCGTAGCAGGACTTTACTGTGATGCTTTGACAGCCAACACAAACCGCGATAGTTACAACACGTTTTTTTTATTTGAAAGTAATGTGATGAACTAATCGCTTTCCCGATGATAAGAGTTATTTGTAGCTGTCAATTTGCTCTATAAAACGTCACTTTATTCTATTGTCAATAGTTTTTGCAGCGCATGCTAAATAAAGATTTTCTCGGCAACATTTTCACATCTTGGCTTACATTATTCAAGTTTCCATCCAGATCTCTAACTATTTCTTAAATAAAATATTGCCTATGTCCATCACGGATAGCAAACAAACATACAAAAAATCAAATCTTTCCTCTTTATGATTAGTGTAGATTAAAATAGTTACCAAAATCACCAGCCTGATAAAAGAATAAAGTGATTTTGGATAATTTCGTACTATGATTCTAAAACGATACTCTAAATTCAAACAACAGCATTATGCTAATTACATAAAAGTCAGATATCAGTCTGAAGCACGTGGCGAGTCACAATAAAGCGGTACACACGGTATGCAGTGACGCAAGTAAAGCAACCGGCCATGACCCTGCTTTGAAGGTCAATGCTGTCCCGCCCTTCTATCTGGTGGCGCGTAACAACAGCGAATATTCAATAATATCATTTTTGCACAATAGCCCGCAACTGTTAGCAATAGACTTTCTTATTTAGATATTTTACGTCATAGTTTTTGAGAATTCAAGGTATATATTTAGTTTAACTCCGCTTTACAGTCGTTTCAGTTACAACACTGACGATTTGTTGTTACAACGACAGTTGTAATTGAAACGACTGTTAAGTGGAAACAAACTAAATATATACCTTAAATACTCAAAATGAATTTCCGCAAAGTAACGCCTGAATCAATTAATTATTATTTTATCATAGTTTTCGTTTAGTTATGGATAAAATAGTTCCTCCAGTTTACCGTGGTAGATTTCCTTAGCAGGAGGTATTCTCGCCACCACCGCAGTACTAGATATTCTGCCGCCAAGCAGTAGTATGTTAACATTATTGTTTCGGTTTGGGGGGCACTCTAGCTAGTGAAATTACAGGCCTGTTGGGACTAACCATCGAATGTCTCAAAGTATTGAGCGCTAAAGCAGCAATGTCCTGGACTTTGTTTTGCTACTCAAAGTTCTGTGTGTCGCTGCAATGATTACAGACAGGCATTTTCCCATATCATCGGGAGAGCGTCTCGTTCGTCCATAACAAAAAGTTAATTTTTCTGGGTACAATTACGTCGTGTGACATTAATACCAAATTTTCTACGAAAGTAATTGTTATGAGTTACTAGATATCTACATTTTGAGGAAACGGTGGTAATTAAAAAAATATAAATAAATATACATCAGGTAAGATGGTGGTCAAAATCATTTGATACTAGACAGTACCCTACCACTACCGATGTGGTCAGAGCCAGAGCTAGATGGTAAACATACCTAGCCTGGAATGGAACAAGCTTTCAAGTGAGGCAGTCGGAACGCACCGTTAGGTGTTTGATGGCAGATTTTCTACTACTTTAGGTATCTATAACTTACATATAACATAGATAAAAAATGACATAGGTACATAGATAAAAAATGAACAAAGTAGAAGAGCACATTTCGGTATGTAGCTATTACTCGTTTTCGTTTAGTTATGAATAATTTACTTCAGTTACGTATTTACTATCAATAAAATAAATATCAATAGAACATAGGTAATTAATCCTCCCCCACAATTGTACGTACGTTTGAATAAAATATAACTTCAGATGGGTATTTGCTCCAGTAACACGTGTGCCCCAGGTAGTTATAACAAACCTTTGAGTACAACATTAATTATTCAGTCGGCTATGTTTCATATCTTGGATTCAGATCTTTGATCATATCATACGGTTTAAGTCATTTGTTTTCTTGAAGAATCGATTACATTCACTAAAAGAGAAAATAGGAGAATTTTTAGTACAAGGATTTCTAAACGTAAATATAATTAACTGCAAGCTTTAAATGAATACGTTATGTATAAAAGTGAGAGCAGACAAAAAATAACTTTTAAATTTTAAATGTTTGGAAAGCTAGTAACTATAAAAAAATATGACAAAAGTAAATAAAATACGTAAACGTAAGCTAAAAATAAAAATAACAAATAGCTTCGCGTGCTTACTCGCTGTTAGAGTTGCCTCGGAGAGCACGCTCTGAAACGACTGAAATCATATAAGTAGCATGTTTATATAAAAAGTTAGGCATGACTAAAGGTCTGGCATTGGATATATTAATAGAGTATCACCTGATTTGAAATCTAGACAATCGGCATCAACCGTAAAAAAATGTATTTGGTCATAGATATTACACCTTGTTATTAAGAGTTATTATACAATGGAAACTGACGTCGTCATTTTGTCATTTTTTTTGTACTTATGCGGAATTGTTCAATTTTAATTATATCGGAAACTCGGAATATAGTTTCAGCCACATCCGAAACTATATTCAGAGTATTCGTATCCGTATTCATTTCTCTCTGAACCCAATTCTAAAGTTAAAGCAGACGAAGTCGTGGGAGTGAGTTGTTTTATGTAAATTACTTTTAATTCACCGATTGCAAGATGAACAACTTTCTTATCCTGTTTTTACTGTTTTCTTTTAGACTCTTTATTCCCTTTTGACCGAAATAAAGAGCTTTGGGGAGCAGAAAGTATAGTTAATTTAAGTCTCTGAATTGATCGTGAGATAGAAAGATTAATTAAACATGGACCCGCGTTGATGTAATTAATGAAGTTTCCTCATCTTGCGCAGAAAACTTTCCGAGTGTGTGCCAACTGCCAGTCATCGGTTTGGCCAGGAATCTACTCGCCCTACTTGCCAGGAGAAGCGCTTGATTTTGGAGTGTTAATGATCATCTCTTTGTGTATGTGTTATTGAATGTAGAAATCTACGGTCTATAAAAATAAATTGTTATTGTTTTGTAGGAATTTTAGCAGCTGATGTTAAGTGACGGTGTGGTCAAAGATGGTAAAGCACACTTAACCTGTAGTGAAACTAGATTTAAAGTGAGGTTGTTAGAAAACACTGAAAGGTGGCGGCTTAGGTAGGCCTACTTGGCGGCAGACTTTCAACTTGAGGGCGGTAGCTAGAAAATACTTTACCACAACGCTATGGTTTCTGCACGGTGTCGGCCATTAAACGCAGCATAAAAAATAAACACAGTTTAGACAAAAAAAAAAGGAAAGTATGTACGTTTCGTTAGTAAAATCGCTTCCCGCCCGTCTGTACGCGTAGATCTTTTAAACTACGCAACGGATATTAATGTAGTTACCATTAATAGATAGAGTGATTCGAGATAAAGTTTTATATGTTTAATAAATGCATAATATGAAAGAAAGAAAGAAAGAAAATAATTTTATTTTGCAACAATACAAAAAAAAAACAAAAATAACAACAAATAGAGACAAACAGTTACAAAATAGGGGCTCACCTCAGCATAATACTGGTCACACTAATTAGTATATGCACCACATTAGTATCCACATGCATTGCATCCGTGCGAAGCTGGAGCGGGTCGCTAGGTTTAATATAAAATACCATGTCTTAGTAGCGTAATAATAACAAAATAGTGGATGTATTGACGCCAACAACTTAGCTGTTTATTACTATGTTTATCACGAAGATATTCCGTTCACCCTTTATGTGATCACGGAACTAGGCTAAAGTTAACAGCCGTAATATAATTTGGTCCGAGTAAACGCAGTCTCTATGTGACTAAATATTCACATATATATAAACACATAAATATAGAAGAAATGAACTTAAATATAAGTGTAACAAACACTTATATTTAAGTTCATTTCTTCTGTTTTCTGTATTTTAGTGTGTACAATAAAGAGTTATCAATCAATCAATCAATATAATTATCAAAAGCTTGTGAAAGTGAGTTAATTTGATGCTATCATCATGTTATCAGCTTCTTACTGTCAACTGCTGGACGTTAACCATCGACCACATCATCGTTTGCCATAAGTTACTTACTCATACTTTACATAACTTTTCTTACGTAGAGACGACTGTTGGAGCGTGGAACCAATAAGTTACATTTCGCGCGCAAATCAGGATTGTATATTTTTCCTCGTTATTTTTAACACAAGTTAAAACCTAAAATAATTTTCAAGTTAACGTTTTCTTAACATAATACCCTAAAGTTACAAAATATGGAAAAGAACGAAGATTTCCGAACATTAAAGAAACACCCGTTGTTTTAAACGTGTAGCAGGCTACGAGGTATTTTGGTTCTTGAGCTGTTTGGTTAAGGCTTAATATCGTAACAGTTAATTTTCAGGAAGTTTTCGTAATATGGCCGGTTAATGGCAACGAGCCAACAAAAGTGGATACACCCGAATTTCTTCAAGACTTTTCTATTGATTGTAACTAATATCTATGTAGATGCTTTTTTTGCTCCACGGTTAAGTTACGAAACTTTACCAACAATGTTATTTACAAGATTTTTTAATGATATTAGAGCAATTTACTCGGCACATCTAATAATAATAATAAATAAATATCGTAGGACATTACACGCAGCCCCATTTGACCCCAAACTAAGCAAAGCTAGTACCACTCTACCAACTCGCTACCAATATCAACCGCATCGTGTCGTATCATGGGAAAACCGTGTATTTGTAGCGATTATAGCTCAGTGGTTGGGACTACCGGACCGTACGCCAA
Organism: Biston betularia; assembly: GCA_905404145.2. Classification (NCBI taxonomy): domain Eukaryota; kingdom Metazoa; phylum Arthropoda; class Insecta; order Lepidoptera; family Geometridae; genus Biston; species Biston betularia. The sequence goes on from FR989877.1 coordinate 9,288,119, forward strand.
AGTGCGTAGGTTTAAATGCCAACAAAGAACTTGAGCTGTCGACAAAGAAAAATATTGTGTAGAATCAATAACATGAATGTAGAGTACTTTCTTGTACTAGATTGATTAACTATCACAAGTTATCGATCAAGTTGATAAACTGCCACCAAAAACCTTTTAGGTCTCATTTGTGATTTGTTTATTTGCTACTTATTTCCATTTTTCTTACTCTACTTACAGAGCATCCAAAGCGCACAAAGGGCCAGCCTTAAATAACATAATAATAAATTATGTAATCATCAATTGTGTTCCCATTCTTCAGCTGTATACAAACATTTAACCTGACAACCATAATAAAACTATTAAGAAAAAAGCGGGGGAGTCAGATCAACTTATGTTTAGTAGGTAAAACCATTGCGAAGCTAACCGTCACAGTTATACCTCCTTCCAGAATTCTCGTTCCACATAAGCAACGCCAGATCTCGTAAAACAATCATAAAAGGCACAATATGTAGCACTGACATAAATCTCCGGGAGAGCAAACCTGTGTATACCATTCCTATACTGTGACTGTGACCCTCAAAAATATTGACACGAACCTAAAGGATGAAACCGTTCGACAAGACACTTAATTTACGGAACATTTTCGATCTGCTTGATTTACTTGATTTCGATGCTTGACATAGGGATTGAATAAGAGCGTATGTAAATGGCAATTTTTTACTATTTTTAATCTTATTTCTTTATTATTTACTAACTGCGCCCCGCGGTGTTACCTGCTATATGTTTTCGGGATAGAAAGTAGCCTATTTGTTAATCCAAGTTATAAACTGTGTTCCAAATTTCATACAAATCCGTTCAGTAGTTTTTGCGTGAAAGAGTAACAAACATCCATTCATCCATCCATCCATACAAACTTTCACATTTATAATATTAGTGAGATTTATAATAGCTTTATTAAAGTAGGTATAAGGGTCGGTCGGTCGGCGCCTGGTATAAAACTGTAAACGTGCCGTGTGAAAATAAAAAAAAAAACCCATTAAATATAAAAAAAAAGATACACAATACTTTCTAGAATTTGTGTCAGGGGTTTTGGCGGGAACGCGGGAAGAGTCGTGTCGCTCCGTTGTATTTTTTTCCAAAACTAGTGTTTTGTCAAGTGTTTATGCATAAAAATGGTGGTGTTTTATTCATAAAGTGCCGAATTACAAGCGCGAGTGTGGGAAAATGATATAATGTGGTGAAACATGAGTTTTCGTGTTGCTTCCAAAACTCCATCGAAGCTTTGTAGTAAAGTTGCCACTACTTTACTAAAGCATGACTGGAATTAACTGACACGAACTGGACTTGACAAAGACGACTTTGACTAAAACTAGCTACGATGGCACTTATTTAACTTGAAAATATATAATTACTTGACACTGGCAAATGCTAAAACGCGACGCCAAAACCAAAGAAAAAAAAAAAAATAATAATTTGTGTCTGTTTGTTTCTACGTCTGTGCATGCTAATCCCAGTATCTGCTTAATCAATTTGAATGCGGTTTTCACTGATGTATTATGCAAGCTTTCCGTAACTTTTTTTGTTTTATTCCAATCGGTTTACAAACAGAAAAGAAAAACAAATTGAAATAATATGCGCTATTCTAGAAACGCGCTTCCGTCTATTTAGCTGAAACATAATTTTCCCCTTACCGAAGATCCACGCGGACTCACGGGTACATCTAGTTTTTAATAAGTTATCTATGTGTAGGTGATAAATTCGTACAATTACCCGGTAACTTATCGCAACAGGAAAAATCACACTTAAAGATAAGTCCTATTTTAATCTAAAACCAGCTTTTTATTTCCTTCCGTAATGTGTTTTAACAGTACAATAAATATTTTTATTATCCAGGAAGAGGAATTGTAATAGCGTTTACTTTTACGCGATTCTGCGTTATGGGTCTCATTTGCATTCTCTTCCAAATAACAACATCGATTTTACGGCGTTCTTAATGAACTTTCGTAAAAGGATTTTGGTATTTGATTACAAATTTGATACTAAACATTGAGATTAACTATGGAAGTAATATGTTGTAGTCGTTTCAAACAGAAATTAAACGTTTTATTTCTCTGTAAATTTTCTGCAACATATTTTAATTTACTTTTTATATTGGACTTATAATGTGATTTTTTAGTTTTTTCCGGACATTTCGAAAAAAATTTGTAATGTTAGTTAAAATGTATATTTTATGTTAGCTAGCTATCTTTTTTAGTTTCTTAATCTTACTTAAATAGGTGGTAGATTTTCTTAGTAGAAGTTTGTCTATCTAAGTTCCATTTTTCAGGGTACTGCAACTAGCAAAATACAGGGCTATTGATACCACCCATCGAATATTGAGACCGATGTGTTGTCTCTTACCATCAGGAGAGCGTTTCGTTTGTCACATCAATGTGATGTTATAAAGTCTAATAAATTCAGAGCTTCCGGTGAAGAGCTACAAATAGATACTCGTAGATGATCTAAACATTCAAAAGTACGTTTGACGGTGATGCGGGCATGCTGGGTTCGTTAGAACATAGAACAGAATTTCACATATTTTTACTTTACACAAATGCCAGGTCACTGTTCGATAGCATGCCTACAATATTGGGGGGCAAATCTTCTATACCTAGCTATAAATTCTTTAACAGTACAATTTGGGCATTCGACTTCGCACCCCGATATATTATTAGCCCTCTTTCGTCCTTTTTCGTTCGCATTTGCCGAATAAATAAACGAGGCCCCCGATATTGTGTAAATCCTGGTAAAAAATGGGCAGATCTTTTTAAGAAAATGCTTTACTTCTGTTGGGTAAGTAGATTAATAAACATTTCGTGAGTTACACAAGTAATGTGATTTATTAGTGAACGGAATACACAAATAAGTAAGTATGAAATGTCCATGCAGTGATACCCTAGAAATTGTTACGTCATCCAAAGTTTTGACTCTCATAAAAAAAAAAAACCGAAAGTAATACATTTATTTCCGAGATCATCTTTTAAATTCAGTGAGATTACTTGATGTTTATTGTTGGGTATCCTTTGAGAGTAGAATTTGTTTCATTTTTTACATAACATTTTATTCTTAATATTTGTGTCGAAGTTAGATACCTACTACTGGAATTTAATCGCAATGCTTTTTATCGGAATTAATCGATGTCATGTATGATCAAATTGATTGTTTGGGATATCTTCGGAAGCCGCGAAGACGTCTAAGTTAGTGCATGTCATGACGTCGGCAGTATACATGCTACAGATGGAAATACGAATAAAACAATTTTTTTTCAAACGAAACTTGAAAAGCTGGCTTGTCGAATAAACATTCTTCCGACGATATATATATAAAATTAAGTTAAATGATTGATTTATTTATTACATTATTAAATATAACTTGAATTATAGGTGCTACCAATAAATAATTTAATTTTTTTATTTGATGTTACCCGTGGTTAGGAAACCACGAATACAATACAGAATACAGGAATAAAAACCATACCCAGTGTTGTGATACGAAAGGTTAAGGATTAAAATGACTTTTTTACGTAAAAAATATGCTACAATTTTATTTAGGCTTGAAATGTTATAGAACCAAATGCCCTGTTTATTTATTTGGTAGTAGTTCTGCTTCGTGAGCCGAAGGATGTGGGTTCGATTCCCCGGATTAATATTTGTGTGCCGCACATAGATGTTTATTCTGTGTCTGTATGTATTATAAGTATGTATAATATACAAAAAAGTACAAAAGTATTATTTCAAATCAGGGCCTATGTAGCTTTGCTTAGTTTGGGTGCTGTGCGAAATGTTATCCAATATTTATTTACTTTTATTTACATACATATATATACGCTTTTGTATCATGCAAACTGTTCTTTTTGCTCTACATAATGTCAGAGTGTAGAGATTCCTTGACTGTAACAAGTACAGAGGGTGCGTCAACGTGATTTAAAGGCAAAAAGGATTGAAGCAATTTCGATAGGGTACGGAAACGAAGATATCTTATTTCTCTAGATAGGTACTTTGTCTTGGAACTGATATTGAGTAAAGATATATCATGAGAAGCTGGAAAAGTCATCATAATCTAGAAATAGAATAACCTTTATTACCATACATACAGTTAACAATTTCATAATTTAATTTACCATATTAATTCGGGTGTATCGGGTCCCAAACTAGGCGTAGCCTGTACTTGTGACTGTGGTCTGAATAAATAATTTCTAGTTTTATTATTCTCTGTAATTACCGTTTGAGAAGAATATAGTTATGGGAATTTAAAGTCTCGATTCAAATGTTTTAGCTCAAAATAATTAAACTGACAAATAAATATTTGTATTCTTAATATTAAAAAAAAAAAAAACTTTAGTTGAAGTTTTGTTTGGAATACATTTTCGTAAAAGACGAAGATCTGAAATGAGACAAGAAATCTATCAATTTCATTGAATTAAAATATTTATTACTAATAAAAAAAAAAAAAAATTGTGTAATAGTATAATATGTTGTATCTATATTATGATAAAATAAGTTTCTCTTAAGATCTTCTTATTGGGTAATCGTTATCAGTAACCTTGTATAAATACATACACTATAGTCGCGTGCTAGGGAGCAAGTAATAAAACAATACATGTCTAAACCAGTACACAAGTAATAATTTGTAATATTTATCTATGTCCAAAATCACAATAACCATTTTTCATTCATATACTCTAGCAGTGACAGTATAGGTACATGTACAATTGTACAACCTACTAGTGTACAACGCATTATTTTAATTTTCATAAAGTCATGGACCTATCTGAATTAAAGGTCAGTTTAGATTAAATAACTTCATACAGGTTTTTTTGTTTGGTTTTGGCGTTGTGTTTTGTGCATTTGCCAGTGTCAAGTGATTTATATTATCAAGTTTCATAAGTTGCATTGATATAGTTTATAGTCGAGGTCCAGTCCGGAAGAACGTAAACCTTTTTAAACTAAAAACTTTTTAATTCAAATTTGTTTTTTTTTTAGTGCCACGCATGTTACGACTTAACATACTAGCGATCCGCCTCGGCTTTGTACATGTACAGGTTCAGTTATCTTGATTTTCACTTGATTTCAAAACATTTTCTTTCGTTTACAAAAGTTTAAAAATGAAAACTCTTTATTGTGCACACTAAAACAAAGAAAAAAGTATAGAGAACAAAAAAATCTTACATGGTTTGTATATACTTACTAAAAAACCATGCGTAAAAATATTTTATTGATAGTGAAAAACATTTCAAAACCCATTGCGTAAAAGAGAAGCAAGCGGAGTCGACTCTAGGAATATGCACGTACATTTAAATATGCGCTTACGGTATACATTTTCCTTATCAGTCAAGCGCCAAAAACAGGCGCTTGACTATGTACTAGAAAAGCAATTGCAATTTTAAACTCTATCATTAGGCCAATAAATTTGGTTTTAAGTTGAAAGATGTAAACTTTTAACCGCTTGATAGACTCTATACAGTTGAAACAACTAAGGCCATTATATCACCAGTACTTATTCAAATTCGTGGCAACAGTTGCTTTTTGCCGGCGATCTGTGTTCCGCCCGTTCGTTTATCCGGTTACGGAAGTGTTGGAGCCATAGTTCTGGAGATATGGGAACAGTCTAATTACTCAATATTGTCAAAGTTTATCGTTTTAAACAGCTTGTTTGCTTGCTTGTTTTGTTTGTTATCTGAATTAAAAACTTTTTAATTTTGAAGCCTTTATTAAAAACAAGCTATTTTCTATAAATAGACAAAAATTCGGTACAACATAATAATTCATTTCTCTTGTTTAGTAGTTGACTTAATTACGATAATTTGATAAATAGACACTCGTACTTTTTAGAAGAAATTTTATGTGACGGTTTTAATTGGCACTTACGGCCTCTTACGGCACTTCGGTTGAACTTGGTGAAGAAGTTTGTTGTTTTGTGTTGAAGTGGTTTGAACACATAACTAAGTTTATCAACAGGATTTACTCGTAGTCGCTCAAAAAGTACTAGATTTTATATTAAATTGTTTTTTACTGCACACTTTGTCATTCCACTTTTGGGCACAAATCTGTCTTCAAATAAAGATTGGGCATTATTACATGACTGCTGGAATGCAATGTTTTCTGAGTTCATAGTATATTATGTATGTGAGTTTTTTTTATTTCACCATAATTTTTAAATAACTGAACTGATTTCGTGAATATCGTTAAACTCCCTTATCACCCCAAGTAGCACAGACAATGAATTTTTTGGAATCATTTAGTGTCCATTCCTGTGTTTTTAATCTTCTTAATTGAACTTGTCAAACACACATCTTCTCCGGACGCACGCAGTAACTCTCACGATATTATAATATTGTTCAGTATGTCTTATACTATTTGTTCTCGAGAGTGTTTCTTGCTTCCTCCAGTTTTGGTTAATAAACCCGGGTGGAGTTAAATGACGTAACTAATTGTTCCTCATTCGGGTTTTAATGTTTCCTTAATTTCTTGTTGAAGAAAATAAAAAAGGCACGTGACTAATCAAGTCCGCAATTTTACTATGTTTTTAAACATTTTAAACCCAAAAAACTTGTGAACAAATTTGAACATGAACAATGAACATCGTATTCATGTACCTATTATTGCAGTCAAGCAAAGTTGTGTTAGCTCAAAAGTCACATCGAATCTCTGGTCAAGTCTCTGGTCTCGAGTCTATATAAGTATTAGCGCGAAAAATCATATCACCTTATATTACTTTTTACACCTTGTATTTTTTCGAGCGTTTATATATTAATAGTGGCGTTATTCGTAAAGTGCTAAAATACATGAGATATTTATGTAGTTTGGAAAAACAAAAATATTTGTGTTGCTTCCAAAACTTCGTCGAAGCTTGAAGTAGTCATCACTGCTGTACTAGGGAATGGTCGAACTCGACCCTAATTTAATTTGAGCGACTTTCACTGCGACTAATTAATATATAAATATCGTAGGACATTAAACACGGTGCCATCTGACCCCAAAACTAAGCAAAGCTTGTACTATGGAAGTCACATAACAGATTGAATTGTTAATATGTATCGTATTTTCTAGTCTTGGTCGCCTGGAAGAGTTCGCTGTTAGCGATAAGGCCGCCACTTGTGGCACTAGCTCATAAGTGCACAATAAAGAGTTTCTGTCTATCTATTTACTATAAAATATTTGAAAATATCGAAATATGTACTTTACACTGAAAAATGCACAAGAAGAAAACGAATCAAGATATATTGATTTTTAAATGTCACGAAACCCGATATAATAACAAGCATATATCACATGAACTTTCAAACTAAACTAAAGTACTCGAAAGATGTTTCTAAATGTTCCAGGCAGAGCATTAACAATTTTATTTTAACGATGTCCCGTAACAATGTTGGCAGCGAAAATATTTGACATTCCTTTTTATATTCAAACTCCTCTGGTAGAACAAATTTACATACCTTATACTCGACTCGTCGCTTCGCCTTTGTGACCGTTGCGGTAATTTTTATTTAGAAATATGCAACAGAAAATTCGAAATATTTAAGGAATGTTAGGCAATGTTTAAAGTTTAAAAAGTCGAAAGTTTGTGGAATCAAGGTTCTATTCATCAACTACGAGGCGTCAAATTAGCAAATCCAAAGAACCGCGATGCTTTCTACGAAGTATTTTAATTTAACTCGATACTTATGTTACAAAAATATTTTCGAGACCTGCTAAGAGATTCTATTATAAAAACATGCGAATATTATAGAAACACCCTCCCACGGTGGAAATTTCTTTCAAGCGTACTAAAGGCTTTCAAGGCCCTTGTAAGAACTGATTTCGTGTGAAACTCGTTGGCTGCGTATGTTTCCAACTAAGTACAATAAATAAATAAATATTATAGGACATTACACACAGCGCCATCTGACCCCAAACTAAGCAAAGCTTGTACTATGGAAGTCAGATAACTGATAAAATACTTAAATACTTTTTTTTGTAAGTACATGCTTATAATAAATACAGAACACCCAGACACAGAACAAACATGTTTTATAACAAAAAAGGTTTATCCTGGGTGGGAATCGAACCCACGTCTTTCAGCTCTTGGAGCAGACGTACTACCAATGAAGCAACAGGGCTGTCCGTCCAGGGTCATCCAGGGCAGACAAAAAAAGCGAATAGATACTTCCTTGGCCAGTGTGTTTCAGCTTCGGCTACATCATCGCTTTCCATCAGGTGGGAACAAGCCTAGAATGAATGATGTAAACAAACTAGGTTTTCGTAAGACAATTGGGTTTCATTTTTTTTTACTTTTCGAGTAATGTTAGAGAAGAGTCAATCGTTTTACATACACAAACTTGCGTAACCATCATATTGGTGTCCTGCTTAATTAGATTCTATCTGGCATTAGACTGATTAATTAATATAGACTGCAGTAGTAACCTCAGTCAAAATTTAGGAACATAGAACCTTAACTAGTATTTAGACGTAAAAACGAAATCTAATAGTTTTTATTCATAAAATGAAGTCATTTTCCTTCGATTTAGTTGCTTTGTTTAGAGTTATTTATTAACTTATTTTTAATAGAAAACAAAAATGCACCAAAATGCAATATTATTGAAGTTCAATTTCAATTTATATTTCAGGAAAAGTGAAGTTTTTACTAGCGTCGGCAGAGGGCGGTATTCAATAAGTTAACTTCCCAACTCCGAGATAAGGGCGGCTACGCGGTTGCCAAGGGTTGATAAATTGATACAGATTGCGGGGTAGTTAAAGTTTTTGCATTATAGTGTCAGGCACCAGCCCACAGAGATTAGCTGTTTTGACTTGAATAATGATACACGATTTGAATGCAGATTTGTCGGAAGCAATAAGGAGCGAGGAACAAAAGTCTTTATTAAGTACGTTCTTATTTTTATGACCTACGGTGTTGAAATGTAGACGCTTGTAGTGGTAATGATCCACAAGGTTAAAGTCACTCGGTGAGCTATTAAAAGAGCTATGCTCGGTATAGCTGTTCTCTAAGGAATTAAATCTAGTAGGAAGTAATTCATTGTAAAACTTAAATCATTCAAACCTAAGACAAGATGCAGTCACCCTTCTATTTGCTTATAATTTAATACTCATAAATAATTTATCAAATCTTTGTAAGTGTAAGTTAAGTATTAAATAACTTATGGTTTATAATGATCAAAAGCGGTAACATACTCTTTCAGTGCAAGAAATTTTCAAGCTCAGATGGTCCAAGAGTTATGTAATATCTCTTTCTCTCTCTTATGTTTCTAAAACAACTTGCCCAGTTATTTCACAACTTTGTGAGGAATGGTCGCTCGAAAGAACTCGGTTTCTCAAACTTATCGGTTTAGATAAGGCAAACTTCGGTTTCATTTTGGACTAAACATTTTACTATATTATGTTATAAATAATACATCCAGACAAAATCTAATTGCTCGAAAAGTCCCCCGTGCATGGGGCTATCCCTAAACATCCCCAAAACGCTAGCTGCGTTATTTGCTGGATCAAAAACCATCCCGGCCGAGGATATTTTAAATGTATAATGTATATCATAAATATATATAACTGAGTATCGTAATAATACTTATTTAGATTTTATGCATAGTGAATTAACATTTATGTACAAGATACCAGAAATCGGTACCAAAATAAAAAAGTATTGTAAGTATATTCCTTTGTCAGTACCACCACAGTGACACGCAAAATGTATTTCAATGTAACCTACCAATCACAGATTCTCGACGTCGAACGCCAACGTTTTTCTTTGCATTCACCTTCCATAACGACCACAAAACATTTTTGTATTTTTAAGTTAAAGGTTTAATCGATTGTGCTACTATTTTCGTACTTGACGTGTGTCACGCAAGCGGTGTGAAAGTGCCGGATTGTAAAAATTATTGCACATAAACTGTTTTCTGAAATATTCATTAATGTTTATGTCAAAAAGATGATGAATTAAACGCAATTTTTTGACGACGACTAACGGAAAGGGGGACTGAAGTATCTATAGGGTTACAAGTAACGGTAATAGTAAGTTGAAAGGATACCATTGTATTTATCACTACGAACTAGTTTTACTAAATCTGACCCTGAAATCCTCATAAAAAAATAGTTATGTGTGACAGACGGACAACGAAGTGATTCTATAAGGGGTTTTTTTTTGAGGAATTAAATATTTTTTTATGGTTGGCAGGTTAAATGTTTGACCACAGCTCACCTGATGTTAAGTGACAGTGTGGGCGGAGATGATAAACACACCTAGCATGGAATGGAACTGGCTCTCAAGTGAGGCTGCCGTAACACACCAGTAGGTTCGTGGAGACAGATTTTCAACTTGATAGCTTGCCAGTCGACTACCAGAAAGTTCCGCACCACTACGCTATGGTTTTCTCACCATGTTTTCCTTGACCGGCAGCTTAAGCTCATTGTTGGGGTTTGGATCCACGATTTTTGGCGTGTGAACTGGCCGCAATAACCACTGGGCTATCGTCGCTACAAAACTGCAACTACGCTTTAAACAACGTTAAAAATAAATTAATAATTAGGAATAAAGTTTCAAAAATAAAATTGGAAATACGTATTCTTAACCACGAAGTTTAAAAAATAGTATGGCAAAGTTAATTTAGTCATGAATTGTGCACTTAGGTTTTAGTGATCACTGATCATAGATTCTTTTTTAGAATAAAATAATCAGTAGGTAAACGAGCGTTTCTGTCCATCTTTAATAAAATGTTTTGGGTCTTAACAATGTCGCTAATTAGGTTAATGTTTTTTGTTACAGTAAAAAAGGCGCGCTATGTTGGTATACAAGGTAAGCAGCTAAAGATTTTTTTGTTTTCTAAATTAAATAAGTTGGTAAAAATCTTATTTGTAAGTACATAAGTCGACTATGATAATTTTGTCGTTACATTCGCCATTTATTTCGCTTTATTTCAATCTCCACTTACAAGTATAGCTGTTTGAACACATACTAACTCAAAAAGTCACACCCACTCATATTTGTCATCCACATTAACTCGTTTAATCACACTGTAATTGAAAGCTATTAAACCGCAATCTCGGTTGAGATGGCTAAATGAAAGAACTAAAAAAATTCGAAGGCCAGTTTATCAAGAAAATACGACAGTGGTGCTAACATTTGACTCTATACTCTTGTAGGTAACTGAAACCTGACGCCTGTTGTAAGTGCTTTTATCCATTGTCACTCATTTTATACAATCCTCTCGACGTAATTTGTACCCTGTTCTTACGATAATAAGTATTATTTTCTTTTTACAGCAACACATACGCTCTTTCGTATAATGTTTCTTGTTCTATACAGTCTACTCGTTGTAATTCATACCTTATTTTGACGCTTATAAGTATTATTTTCTTTTACAGCAACACAATTTAACACGTACGTGACACTCAAGCTACAGAATGTCAAGTCAACGACGGTGACAGTTAAGGGTCCCACCCCAAGTTGGGAGCAAGATTTCCTTTTGTGAGTATTTTTACACTGTGTCAAGGTAAAGTTGCACTGGGATATACATAATCATTTATGTATAGCTATTGGCTACTAATTGAGAATACCAGCCATTTACACTTATAGCGGAGTTTTTATTAAGGTGACATTGGTACTTTTTTGACTACCCCATTAGCTCATCTGGTAGTAGCTATGCGTTATGAAATGTAGGACGGGGGTTCGATTCCCACCTAGGATTAATGAAGATGTGACGTAGATAATGTAACGAGCGATAGCCGACACCTCCGTAAAAACAGCGCAAACGCACGGCGATAGAAGGGGTTGTACGCATCGAAGTCGTCGGATAAACATCGTCCGATATTTGTCCCCCAAATTGTTTTGTTCTTGAATCGTCATCCAAGTGTATTGTTTTGATGATTTGACTCTTACTTGAATTGTGTCTTTTAAAAATCCATTACAAGTTTTGTATTTGATGCAAAATGGCGCTATGTGTGAAATGTCCTCGAATATTATTAATTTTAAATGTACACCACTTTAATAGTCAAAAAGATTTGCCTATTTGTAAGATAAGAAACTATTTACATTTCATATTTTTAACTTCAACTTTACAATTATTTTTTTTTACACGATATTGAACTCATATGCGAATAAAATCTATTTTACTACGATCTACATGTTATATTTTGTTTCGGAAAAAATTAGCAAACATAAAAAAGTTAACAATAATTCCAAAGAGAGTAAAACATTTCTTTACCATCTAATAGGTAGGTACAAGAAGTGAAGTGTCACTAGACTAGGAGTGTATCAGATAAATCCTTAGTTGTTTTGTTTAATGAGACAAGCAATATGTATATCTATGTGGCTCAGTGTAGTCTCACCTTTACAGCTGTATTGGTCCAAGGTAAGATGACTTTAGAGTAGTGTGGCGCAGAATAGATCCGGAATGTAGTAACACTTGACCCACCGCAGCTTGGACATCATGTGCACAGGTCCTAAAATAAAACTGATATAAATCTTTTTTATTGAGACATTGACAGTAAGGGCACTCAAAAGGACACGTAAATAATAAGGAACAGTTTCAGAAACAAAGAACAATAACAATTTCAACGATTTAGTTTCGTAACTTTAATTTAAATATATCTTTACATAGTATAAAACAAAATCACTTCCCACCGTCTGTACGCTTAGATCTTTTAAACTACGCAACAGATTTCAATGCGGTTTCCATCAATATACATTGATTCAAGAGCAAGGTTTAATGGCTTAAGATATTTATTTTATTTTCTCAAAGCATCATTCACATTCACTTGTTGAGAAAATATAAAATATTCTTCTCAGAAAGATTTCTGAGAAGAATATTTTATATTATTTAAAAATAAATAAAACTAGCAAACGCCTCGCGGTTTCACCTGCGTAGTTCCCGTTCCCGAGGGAACATAGGAATAAAAAGTAGCATATGTCATCCGGGGATAGCGAAGCTTCCCAATGGTGAAAGAATTTTTGAAATCGCTCCAGTAGTTTTTATGTTTATTTTTGACGTACAAAAATACATAAATATAATATTAAGTGTAGATTATGTTTAAGATTTTTATGACTAAGTTAGGTACAAGCACGGGAGCAGACGACAAGTAATAATTACTACTAAGCTACAATATTGTTTAAATTTGGTTAGTTATTTTAACACTTTAGCTACAAGTAAGATTAAGTATATGCATAAATTCCTTCCTATTGGAGAATCTTTAGATTTGTGATTACATATTTTATTTAATAGATTAGTTTACTTATTAATTTATACGTCAACTAATTTATTAAATAAAATATGTAATTACAAATCTAAAGACTCTCCAATAGGAAGGAATATAATAATGTTCGCAAACAACATTAGAAACTGATCAATATGTATAATACATGCACATGTATCTACATTGCACCCGTGCAATATTATGCGAATTAATAGGTTACCTACAAACCACAGTAGCGTTTAAAAGTAAATGTCACTTGTTGAAATTTTAATCCACACCCTATCGCGAGAGATCCGAAGCGTGCCATTGATTTATCTTTTTATGAAAATTTACGTGGTATTGACACATGGTTTTTTATGATGTTGGTTACTTTGTTTGTTGGTTTGTTGAAAAAAAAGAATACTTCAATATAGTGTCAGCCACATCAGGTGGTCTTCTTCAAGGTGTCAAAGCAAAGTACAATGCACGTTTGGCTTTGTCTTGCTTCTCATTATAGGCCGCTAAGCGCCTCACATGAAGAGCTATCATAGATAAAAAAGTATGAAAGAGAAAATTATGTCAGTATGTTTGAAGATAAAACATTGATTATTTATATACATCTAGTCGTTTTGGTAAATACGAGAAGAAAATAGTAGCAGTATATGCTAGCATACTAATTTGTTGGCGTTCAAATCAATTAATCAAAGGAAAGTTCTACAGATGAGTTCCGATTTTTTCCTCTCAATACGTGTCCGTGGAAAAACACGGTAGAAATACGTCCCGGCTCGATTAGGAAGATAAATGAAGAGGCGATGTTCCGTGAAAGAGATGACGCCCGTCAAAGACATGCTTCGAGTATACTTTTATTTACCAGGGTTGTATTACGAAAATAAAATGTCTTCTTACCTTGGTTTTTCATTTATTATTCTTGCTTTTATGTATTAAAGTCGCTGTAGGTACGTAGGTGCTTATTCTATTTTTAATGGCGGCACGAGTGTATTTTATTAAAATTATTATAGCGCTTCACTATTATTAGGCTTTTTGTTGTGCTCCAACGCTAATTAGGATCAGGTTATTTTTTAAATTCATGTGTACACTTCCATTTCCATCCTGTTAGTTCATTGGTAGTATGTCTGCTCCAAGAGCTGAAGGGCGTGGGTTCGATTCCCACCCAGGAAAATGATTTTGTGATATCAACAAATATTTGTTCTGTGTCTGGGTGTAATGTATCTATTATAAGTATTTACAAAAAAAAAAACTGTTTAAATATTCTATCAGTTATCTGTCTTCCATAGCACAAGCTTTGCTTAGTTTCGGGTCAGTTGGTGCTGTGTGTATTGTTCTATGCTCTTTAATTTATTTATTTGACCGCCAAATTATCTGTTGTTAAGCGATGCGGTCCGATATCGTACAATATCAAGTTCATAAGTTACTTTTAAAAGTCCGGTCCATGTCTTAGTAAAGTAGTTGTGACTACATTTGACGAAGTTTTGAGATTTTTTAATTGAAGAACTAAAATTAATGGATATTCACGACCACAAGTGTGGGAAATTGATGTAATGTTTGATCACATTATATCACTTTCCCACACTTGTGGTCACGTAATGTGACGGTTAATGTAAAAAACACCACTGTTTATTTTACATAAATAAATGTCATAGGACATTAAACACAGCGCCATCTGACTCAAAACTAAGCAATGCTTGTACTATGGAAGACAGATAACTGATAGAATATTGAAATAGTTTTTTTTTTAAATACATACAGTACACCCAGACACAGAATAAATATTTGTTTTATCTCACAAAATGCTTGTCATGGGTGGAAATCGAACCCACGCCCTTCAGGGAGCAGACATGCTTCCAATGAACAAACAAGGCTGTCAAAAAACTCTAATATATATATATTATTATCACAAGTTTTGGAAAGTAATATAATACGGCTCTTCCGCGTTCCCGCCTAAGTAGAATGATACTTCACAAAAAATTATGTTGAAATCTGTCAAAAGGAGAACATGCCAATTAGACAAACGTACATGAATAAGTACATACTTAAGTCTTTTTTATGTGATATTATTGAGACGAACAACATGCTCTCCTGATGGTAAGTGATCGTCTTGTAATATAGTCTAGCGTAGTCCCAAGTTACGAGTGAAATTTGTTTTTTAATTTATACAGATACTCTTCTCCGAATGACTCTGCATATGATTTCTGAGGGCACGAGTATTTCCCACATCGTACCGCGTACTGTAGAAAGTTTCCAAAGCAAACAAACAATTTAACTTATGTCGTTTCCCCTCTTCCAGGTGTCGAATAAATTTATCCATTTCCATCGTGGCTGCCAACGAAGTCAATTATATTGCTTTTATGATTTCATGCGGCAAGCATTGAGAGGGATTACGTTCTGTTTTTAACAGACTCAAAAAAAGAGGAGGTTTTTAATTAGACTGTATGCTTTTTTGTTTGTATGCTACGCGATCATTCTGTTGATTATGAATCCGTTTAGATGATATTTTTTGCTTGGTAGATCATACTTCAGAAAAATTATATGGTACCACCAAAATAATATAAATTTTTACGAAATCGATTGAGCGGTTTTTATGAAATTAACAAAATTCTAAAAATTAATACCTACATCGATGATATTTTCGTTTACTCCGAAACCTCGCTGTTTCATTGGAGCAGTGCTTTTACATAGTTGACCTAATCATGGAGTGGGTTTTTTTAAAATTGTAAATTAATATTAGTAAATTGTAAATTTATGTATTATTACTTACCTGTTTGCAGACTGTTAGAGTAAACTTTCTTGTTTGTATGTTTCATTATTTTAATAAATTTTATTCATTCCAGTTTCTATGCTAGTCTAGATGTGTTTATAACAGTCTTTAGTCTAGAGACAAAATTTTCCGTATGGTAAATTTCATCGAAATTGTTGAAGCCGTTCATGAAATCTTAAAATATAGACAGTCATATACAAATATTGCGCATTTTATAGTATTAGATTAGATTTATATTTGTGTCTCAATGGGATAAAAAGAGACAGCACTGTTTTTGTTGGCGTTCGTTGACCCAGTCTGTACCTCGTTTTACGATATCGCCATAAGTAGGTACTCACTCACCGTCCATCGATCGGCTGTGTCATCGATTGCTATCAGCCCGTGCATGTCATTATGAATTCGCGATAGTGCAACACGATTTCAATTTAGCAAATGAGCTTTTGGTTAGGGTTGATACTGGATATTGATTTTTAGTATAATGTTAGTGTAGTGTTCAGACGTGTTGTTAAAGGAATGGAGGCTATGAGCACGTTTTATACTCTTAATAGTAGATACATGTTCAATGTTTATATTTAGTTTATTTCCGCTTAACCGTCGTTCCAGTTCCAACAGTGACGAGGAGACTTAAATTTAACTAATTTTACACTGCTTTTATTTTTTTAGTTAAATTTAAGTCTCCTCGTCACTGTTGGAACTGGAACGACGGTTAAGCGGAAATAAACTAAATATAAACATTGAACATTCAAAATGAACTTCCGCAAAGTATCGCCTGAATCAATCAATTAGTAGATACATTTTTGCTACATGCGAAACAATTTTTGTTAGAATGTAATTTAGACATAATAAGAAACAAACTATATTAGGCACATAATTATGTTTAATGCCGGGACTTCATGGTGCACAATATATTTTGTCCTAGTTTTATTAATTTACTTAGACGTATCGGCCATGTTGCAATAGCCGTGGTCACCCAATCTTTTAGGTAGTCGGGTAAAAAAATCAGGTCTGCTTTTGACCGGTAGCAACTCAACACTTTTACAGTGGTAACCAGAGCTTTGGGTAACAAAACATTATCTATGGAATCACTGAATTGTTACTCATTATTTGGCTTTTGACGTCGCACTTTTTGTCATGTGTTTCCTTATTTTCAAGGATTAAAAAAATCAATTTGAATAAGTGTAAGTCGCAGTAAAACTTACATAAAGTAAGTCTAAGTCAAGTTCGGTCCGGAGAAGTAACTTTACTACAAGCTTCGATGGAGTTTTGGAAGCAACACGAAAAGTCATTTTAAAATTAGTAATTCGGCACTTTATGAATAAAACATCAATATTTCACATATGAACACAAGTTTTTTAACATAAATAAATCTCTCCGTACATATTTTATATTAAAATCACTATTTAAATAAACTCTACATTGTTCTTACTAAAGACAAATGTAATAAAAAAAAACTAGAAACATAAACGTACATATAAAATCAAAATAAACGCCTCTCAGGCCACAACTGAATTTGACATCGACTATAAGTGGGCAAACATTAACTGAACAAATAAAACCAATCAACCCACTAATCGAAACGTAAATATACGTACTAGCCTTTCCTATAAAATACATAGGTATTCAAATAGAATCAGGGCTAATCCAAGCAGAGGCCGAACGACGATTTGGCTCGAGACTCCTTTGCTACTAATTGCACCATTCATACTCTGACATCGACTTCATAGGCCATTATGCCGTTAACTGCCCATATTCTGGAGCTAATTTTAGAAAGGCATAATGTTCACTATGATAGAGCTCAAAATCGTTTAAAGATTTACGTGTATACACTCATATAAAAGTAAATAAAAGGTGGCGTCGAAGTACAAAATAAATTGTTTAAAATCTAATTTTATTCTTGTTTGCGGCCCACGACATGACCAGACTCGACCATGACTTACGTTATATAATTTTAACTGTGACTTATACTCATTTAACTTGTTTAGTCATAAAGCACTATATCTAGACACTTGACTCTGTCAAATGAAAAAATGTGCGATGTCAAAAACAAAACTAAAAAAAATATTCTGAACTTAACTGTGAAACGACCTTAAATTTACCAACAGATATTTTTTAAGTGTGTATAAATATATTTTATGCTCAAACTCATCTGACTACAAAATGGAAAAGTTTCATTGAACACAATAAACATGTTTTGATTGTGCTTGCAATAAAGATCAAAATGCGACGCTAACCAAGTATCAATGCTTCTGTATACTGCTTATCGTGAATTTCTATATCGAAAATATTTACTTAAGGGTGAAATTTGTTTGTTTTGATAACTTAGCGCGGGGGCAGTGGGAGGTGCGTGGCAGTAAATAGCACCTCATGGGAGTGGCAGTAGGTGTTATAATTAAACGTAGCAGTTACGATCTTCAATGATGTTAACATAATCTGATTTAAGTATTGTTCTAAATATGTTATGTATCTCTTTAATCCAAAATTACGTCTTTGAACTTTATGTTCGAGTTAGCGATCTTGGTGTTTTATTCGTAATTTTATTAATTTGCTTTTGTTAACATTTGTATTCGATAGTAAATCTCTTTAGCAGGTAGTCTATATATTTAGAATATCAAATATTCTGCGGCCAAATAATAACGTGTAAACATTACAGTGTTCTGATTTGAAGGGTGTCTATTGGAGCTAGCGAAATTACATGGCTATTGAGACTCATCGATCATTTCAAAATAATGAGCGCCCAAACCAGAAATTCTCTAGAACATTTTTGTTTTTCTTACGCCAATTTTTTAAGGTTCTTGCCCTCCTTCCTGAACATGTAGTCAAAATACTCGTAGTCTCGGTTTCTTCTAGGCGAGCGTGCTCCACCGTAGACCGAATCTTCGCTTGACATCAGGCGAGTTGGCGGTCAAACACAAGCCTATTTGTAATTAAACAAAAAGACGCTTTCGCTTAAGACAGACAAGCACCATATTTCAAAATTATCGATGCACTCGCAATCTACTGCTTTCAGAGTCCACGACTCAGCTCCATTGAGAAAAATAGAGAAGACCAGGGTCTGGACCAGTCTCATATTCGTTCTTAGTTTTACGCATCTGTTTTTCCACACTGTATTAAGCTGAGACTTGGCGTTCTTTGCCAATGCGATCCGTCTTCGCATATTTGTTTCGCTGAAACCTTTGTTATACGGAATTACTCAGATATAAAAAAATGTTGAAATACATACGAGTATGTGTCAAAACCACGTTAATTTCCATAGTGGATTATGTCGTGTATTTAAGTAAGCTAAGTTTGCATAGGTAAGTTTATGTACAATTTTAATGATGTTGGTTTCATAATAAACTAGGCACTGAGTAATGAGGTCACGCAGTCTGGCCTGAATTTTTAATTCTTTGCCATTTGCTTGTTAGCGTTGAGAGAAAAAGCTTGATTTATGTTATTTAATCTCTCAATTAATTTAATGGAAGCGAAACAAGGAAATCTTTTGGGACATTAATTATGCTGAAACCATAATAAACAATATAAAAACTCTGGTGTTCCAATTTTTAAGATCCATTAACTATAACGCTGTCAAAAGTGAACCTTTTTTAAATTATTGTTATTAAAAAAAAATTTAATTAGCAAAATTAAAAAAAAAAAATAACGCTCACAATTTCGTAATTGTATATCAACAAAATGCAGCTAGTAATTCGAAAATATGTATGGATTCTAATGTACATCATATGACCACTAACCAACATGTCTTTGAATATTGCTAATGTTCAAATTGTTAGCTTATTTATTACGGCGTGTTCTCTATAAGCACATATAATTATTTTAATAGACGTAGTACAAAATCATGTAGTACAAAAAGATATCGCTATAATTCAGGCTGTGCGTATATGCGTGTGATTTAGATGGCGGTTTCGGTGCAGTTTTCTTATTCTTATTCAAAGTGGGGGCGATAAGTCCTGCACCGACGTCCCGCTTGGGGTGTATTGTGCATTTCCCCCTACCAGCGTCTACCCAAGCCAACCCTTGAAGTATCGGAGTGAGGCTCTGGGCCGCTGGCATAGTAGATCCAATGAGTTAGGTGGAATGTGCAATGAAGACATGAATGATAGCGAAGCAGCTTCATGTGTCTCATTACAGTCATTAAGGCTATTTTTGATTTACGTATGTCACTTAATAGTGAACTATTCGCTTTATTTATATTATTATGTAAAAGTAATGAGACGAACGAAATGCTTTCCTGGTTGTAAGAGGTAACGCTCGTCCAAAACACAGCGGCACACAGAGTAATCAACAAAATACAAGACATTGTTACATAGACGATCATTACGTACATTTCTGACATTCGACATTGGTGTCTCTTTGGTCTTGATAAGTGGACAAATTATGGCTACTAGAGGTACGAATGTAACCATTATTGTAAATTATGAAAACGTTGTTGAAAAGGGCCGTGTTTTGATTATGCAAAAATTTTGGGAGTTAACATAAACAATGTATACAATTTTCCGGGTTGAATTTTTTGTTTCAAAAACCTTGCAAAACGAGACACATAGCGCCATCTACTGGATTTTTTATTTACGATAAGACCTCAAGCTAAAATATTTCTTACATAGATTGGCTTCTTTTTAAACATAATGTTATTGTTTTTGCAGCGAGATTAACGATATCAACTTGGGTCTGTTGGTGGAGGTGTGGAACAAAGGAGTCATCTGGGACCGCGCGCTAGGTTATCATTACTTGCCTCTCACATCCGTCGCATACAACGAGGTGAGATACATTGTTAATATTCTTTTGAAACTTTTTACACACTTCATAATAAAACATAAAACGTTTTCATCCTACAATGAACGGGCTGTTTAAGAAAAGCATGAATAGGTATTTCCTAGGCAAGCGTGTTCCATCTTCGGCCAGGTCATCGCTTGTGAGATCGTGGCCAAACACGCGGACTAGGCATGTCCGATGTAAAAAAAACAACTATCTTTCTTATGTAGAAGTAATCAGATGAACAAAACGTTTCTCTGATAGTAAGACATAACGCCGATCCAAGACCATTGCAACAATATCTTTCTGCAACATTTATCTGAATGAAAAGTCATTATAAAAGACTTCGTGTTTTTGATTGGAAATTTTGATATTTATCTATGCACAGACGATATTTCTTTCAATCTATTTCTCAAAATCTGTCTGGAAGACATGTCTTCAGGCAATAAAAACAGAAGCCGTTGTACAGCCAAGTATAGAATAGAACAAATAAATAAATATCGTTGGATATAAAGACACCATCTGATGTCAATAAGTCTAAGCAAAGCTTGTGTTATGGAAGTCAGAAACTTGTTAGAATACAAAATTACTTTTTTTTGCAATACATACTTATAATACATACAGATATAAATAATATATAACTTAATTTACATCGCCAATCGACATAATATAACATACATAATATCTAAAAATTAACAACAGAACAAAATCACGATCAACTCATGAAATTAATTTTGTTTCACTTCTTTTTTGTCAGTAATATTATTTTACTCTGATTTCATTTATCATTATTAAATAAGTACAGTTTTGAAAAATCCATACATGGATTGTTTTCAAAACATCCTTTTTATTAAACATAACATAGGCTTAGTAAAAATTTACTCCAACCGTTATCCCAGCGTGTTTGCCGCACAAAATTAACTCCATTTACGCTGTTCATGTTGAAATTGCACGTAATTGCCGCTGAAGCGGTCATCGTGCATCCGTAATTGATCAGATTACACTGAAATATTCATGGGGCGTCGACAATTTGTTATAAAACTCTACAACCAGCGATACGCAGTTTGAACGCTACGCTTTAGGCTGTTTAGTTTTAGGTAGCATACTAAATTATTTTGTCTCGCTTTTTCGTTTATGTAAATATTCTAAAATTATGTGTTTTTAGTTACTTATGGATAAGTTTCCATTTTTCTTTTCAGTAGTGGATTATTTACGTTTAATTATATCGGAGACTCCGACCATAGTTTAGGCCACATCCGGTGGCCTACTTCATGGAAACAAACCTGAGATCGGAAGTCGGAGTTTCCGATATAATTAAACGTGAATAATTCCACATAAGTGAAACTAAATTTTATTGTGGCATGACATAAAACTTAATTTAAGTTACCGTAGCTTAGTTACAGAAACAGTCTGAATTTCAAACTGTGTTTTCTAAGATATTCAACATGTTTGTAGCTTGGCAACCGGCATTTGGCCAGCGTGGTGGACTATAAACCTTACCATTTTCACAATAAGAGCAAGCTCACGCTTAGTAGTGGGACATTTTATAAAAACAGGATAATATTAACCATCCTGTAATTTGTTATAAACTCAAGTATCGGTAACATTTTTTTTAATGTGTTTTGCGAATATTGGAATGGGTTTCAGATAATGCACGATAAGTGAATTTGACAACAAATAACTAACAGTAATACTTTTGATCATCAGGAGTGCGGAGGAGGTGGTGGGCGGTGGGTGGAACTGGAGGCGCAGCTGATGATGCGAGGAGGTGCCGTTGTCGGCACAACTGGACCTACCGGCCATGCGTTGCTGCTTGACTGCAGATTCGAACCGCCTTTCGGTAAACTTTTTCATTCACTTTTATGAGATGCCTGACGTTTAAGTAAGTTACATTCTGCAACTAAAGTTTTGATCACATTCGGTGGCCTATTTTTTTTTAATTCAAAATACCTAGGTTCGCCTTTGACCACACTCTGCCTGATGTTAAACAGTAGTGTGGTCTAAGATGGAGCACGCTTATAGTCTATTTCATGGCAAAACACCGCTTTAACACTTCGGTGCAGAGTTTGCCATGTATTCAGCCGCGTTTGACTATTTTTTAGCTTGCTCTGTTTGTTGTTTTAATCGATAAATAAAAATATCCGGAAGTCTTAAACTCACAAGAAAAGGTCAGCGTGCTGCATCATAGACGGCATGAGTGCTTATCCAGGCAAGACTCGCGGTCAAACATCAGTTTATTTTCTGAAAAAGAAAATATAATCAAATACGTGGACTACTTTCAATTTCATTCTATCGATTTTCTCCTTACGCCATTGAAAACCCCATTGCCATTCCTCCCATATATCCCTTCATAAAAACGCTCCGCAATCGATACAAGGAGATAAGGGAAAACTGCCATTTGGCACAGGACTCAAGTGTGCCACCGTGGCGCCAGTCTGTCCAGAACACAGACTACATATATCTAGGAGCTAAAGGCTGCCAGCTAGAACGTCCTATTTAAGACCTGAAATAGTGGCTTGAATCTGTCTCAATTGGTATTTGTATAACCTATTTTTTTAATGATATTTATTGTTCAAACTGTTCTTCATTTTATACTCGCTTGATGTATAATATTTTGGCTCAGATTGATAGTGAACATCGTAACTATGCCTATGGCTATAAGGGTAGTTAAATTAACATAAAAAGCTTTTGGAAAATTAGTATTATATCCGCCAGCATAAAGCCTAAAAAGAGTATTTTAATACGGCTAGTAATGTGTCATAGACATTGTAGCCGCAAGCCACATTTTGATAAATAAATGAAGCTGCTATTAGTAAGGGCTTAGAAATTGTCATAGGATAGGTGTCATGACTAACAAAAGACTATAGTGCCCTTAGAAGTAAACAATGTAGGTGTTGTGCGAGTGTTTATAAATAACTATAGTTAGCAAATTTTGTTTTGTTTTATGGTTGACAGGTGAGGTGTTTGATCACAGCTCACCTGATGTTAAGTGAAGGTGTGGTCGAAGATCGTAAACGCATCTAGCCTGGAATGATTTAGCTATTCGTATTTCGTAGTTGAGTTTTTAACTTTTTTAAGATTTATAGAAACAGCCTATAGTTTGTAAAAGTAGTAGGATATTGGAAATTAATGACCACAAACGAAATAAAGCCACAAAAAAAATTAAGTTTTTTTTTGACTGAGTATTTAAGTGTAATGCATGCCGTCTTCGCCTATAATTGCTGTAACAATTATGTTGAAATTTGTAATTTAATTTTTAATGTAATGGTGTACACTGTGTTGGCGGACTTTATTAATAAATAAATAAGTCTTAAAGTGATTTTAGTGTGAGTAAAGTGATTAGTTTGGTCGTATAAAAATCTGTTTAAGGGCCAAGTCCTCGACCGTGGGAACTTCTGCTTGAACACCTACATTGATATTTTTCACTCACATAGACGTACATACGTCTGACGTTAGATTTGAATACATTGACGTCACGCTAAAATAGATAAGGAGAGTTAAATTACTATAGCCACGAGCAAGAAGGAGACAGAATGTTTATTCCTATTGCCGGAAGCGGATTTTACATTGATTATCTGTTACATTATGACAGAAGTTTTTTTTTTGTTTTGGCATCGCGTTTTGAATATTTGCCAGTGTCAAGTGTCAAATACAAAACGGGCGGGAAGCATGTGCGCGGTGCTCGGTACCGCCGCCACCGCGCGCCCACCTCTTGCGGCCTCTCGTGACGTGCTATACACGACCACGAGGCTCGTGACGTTAGATTGTCAGATTCAGAGATTCTCGATGGTTTGTAGCGCCTACCAAAATAAAACAGCAACAGACGTAACGCAGAAAAGAGATTTTCAGCAGGCACTATCAGAAATTTTCATCAAACTATCCGTACTTATCTGCTAATAGAATAAACAAAACGTACAATAAAAGGTCTAAGCCTTAAATGTATCTGCATCAAAGTTAGCATCTATAAAATTGCGCCTTTCCTATAATTATTTTGATGTCAAGATTACGGATTAAAAATAATTTGGCCATATTCTATTTCATAATTTCAAGAAACGAAAAGCGTTTGAAACTATTTTTTCTCCAAGCATAATAATTCAGGATATGTACTATAGTATTCATTAATTTCAAACTTCCACATGATGTATAACGGCACAAAAATGTTGACAAAAACACATCGATTGCCTTATTTCACAAGACTTGCCCGTTAATGCAAAAAACATAAAATTTCAAAGATACATAAAAATGTTATTATGTAAAAAGTAACGGGAAAAACAAAACACCCTCCGCATGGATAGACGACGAGAAGAGAACAGATGACGTCTGTTCATGACCTTAGAACATCGATACCTAGAACTTTAAGTAACAAAAGAAAGATAAAAAATTTAAAAGAATCATGCAAATAGATCAAAACAATTGCTTCACGATAGGTTGAAGTTGCCGAAGTTGTCAGGAAGCATTACTGGGTCGGGCGGTTTTTCCAGTGATAATCAGACGGTGCCTCGGCGCCGTCTGGGCGGGCCTGTCCGTGGGCGGATTACCAAGGTCACCGTGCCCCCATTCAACCACCACTGTGAATGGATAAACGGCTATGCGTAAATTACTAACTGTAGGTATACTCAGGAAGAGCGAAAAAAAATTAACAAACATTGTAAATCGATTTTTTTACGTTTGATCACTATCTCACCTGATGTTAACTTAAGATGCGATCTACGATGGAGCACGCTTGCCTAGAAGTTACCGATTTGCCCAGAATTTGAAGACACCCAGATTGTATCTATTGTTAAATGAGTTTTGTAATTTTTAGGGTATCTCAAAAGCAAAAAAACTAAACCCTTATAGCATCATTTTGTTGTCCGTCTGTCAAGACCTTCTATATTACCAGGAATGCGTCAAAGTATCGAGTTGAAATTAAAAAAATATACGCAGATCTGTAGTCCCTTGCAGCTGTGAAAAAATTAAAATTCTCAGTTATTGTAAAAAAGTTGGCGCAAAAAAACCTCACTTTTCAACACTCACAAGGGAATCAAAACCTATAAGGTACTTTTCGTTGATCTAAATCTATAAAATTTGGCAAGAAACATTGTCTTAAAGTATCTACATATAAAGGAAAAAATCCCAAAACTGTAAATTTTAAATTTACTTACAAAAAATAAAGTCTTTATGCTACTATTTATCGTACCTATTAGTTTTTACGGAACCCTTCACGGGCGAGTCTGTCGCACGTATCGCAGTTATCAATCAAACAAATCAATTAAATGGTTGAGCTGAGCAAAGTGAGGATTCACATGGCGTCACTGAGTACGTAGTAACGTATGTACAATAGGTGATAAATTAGTTTAACGACGATTCGATAAAAACTGTTTCAAACAAAATACACAATATTGAGTCAATGTTCCAAGCAAGCAAAATGTTAAATACGATATCACCAAGATCTTACAAGTAAACGTGTCGTATAAGTACAATCAAGTAGGCTTCACTTCCGCTGCATGTCT
The DNA here is from genome assembly GCA_905404145.2 of Biston betularia. NCBI lineage: Eukaryota > Metazoa > Arthropoda > Insecta > Lepidoptera > Geometridae > Biston > Biston betularia. Next base: position 9,314,314 of record FR989877.1, read on the forward strand.
CCGGTTCGAGATAGCTCTAAAGAAGAAGGTCTTTAGTAAACGTATAGACATTTTGTACGGAATCAGAACTTTGGGTTAGTTTATTAGTTAGTTGTAAAATAGTTAGATGCTCATAAGATTTTAAGTTAACATACTTCGATATATTCTGAACCAGCCCAGTTTTTTGTATAAGCTTACCCACTGCTGACCGTGGGCCTCTGAGAAGACTAAGGCCGTAGTCCACCACGCTGACCAAATCCGGGTTGGCTTTTCGGTTTCAATTATGTGAAGAGCAAAAAAATGTTATTTTTTAGATATTTAGTAGGCCAAAACTCACTCGATGTTAAGTGACTATGTGGTCATTATGGTCAACTCAACTAGTCTATAACGGAAACTGCCACTCAGGGGAAGTTGCCAAAACAGATCGTTAGGTGCTTAGCACCAAGCTAGCAAACCGAGTTCATTGTTGGAATTTGAACCCACGCTCACCAGCATATGATCCGACCGCGCTAACCAGTAACATTACTTTAGTACTATAAATAGGAGTGGAAAAATTGTACTAGCAATCCAAGGTCTTGCTTTGTTACTTTTAGGAGCTCAGTGGATTGGGATAGGAGGAAATCCACATGAAATTTTATAAGCTTTGTGGACATATTCAAATGATTAGCTAAACAAAACTAACTATTATTCAATACTAAATCATTTATTGCAGCATAATGTACAGAAGGAAGGACTTATAAAAAGATAACTTTGCTATACCTAATACATATGACCCCATTAGGGTATGGCAAAAAAAAATCAGAACTACAGAACGCTTTATTCATTAAATTAAATAGATACGAAAAAAAATTAGATGACTAGTAAAAATTAGAATATTATTATCATTTAAAAATTCGTCAAGAGTGTAATTACAACCGGCCTACGCCAACGACAAAGAACAAATAATGTTTGTTTCGTTTCAACGCCATTTTGTGGATTATTTTGATAATAGAGTAAATGACTCTTATGTTTTGTTCGCTCAACGTTTACAAGAGCGAAGGAAAGAGTATAAATGCTGGTTGTTGCGATTGCGTTTTATCTTCGTTACTGTCTGTAAGTCTAACGTCTTACATTTAATGTTAAAAGGGCCCAAGTGATTTCTAATCACTCCCTTAGGCTAGATGGATGTGAAGCCATTCACTGGTCAGGTGAAATATGGGAAAGGGAAGGTAATATACGAGTCCCATTTGTAAATGACAAGTGGGTTAGAATTTAAATTGATATTGGTTATAATATCACAAATTATTTCACAGCTTTGATCTTTTGAATGTGTGACTTATTGTTTACAATTCTTGATACTGATTTGATTTATTGCTTATTCTATATTATTGTATATTTACTTTGACGTTAACATTCAGTTATCTGTAAAAATTAAAGTCGTTAACGAGGCATGCCGATAAATTAAATTTTAATATAAAAAACTATTTACCAAGGCCAAAAATATTTTTGTCTGGTGGTGTTGGTTTATTGGTGGTGGTTTTATTCTTTGTTTTGTCGGTGCATTTGTGCACGTTAAATCAGAAACCGCATGAGGTTTTACTCGTGCATTTTTGCAAGCTTCCCGTAATATTTAACGTTTGTTTTATTTAAATCAGTTCACAAACAAAAAAGTAAAGTTAATTGAGATTTACCTAAAACTTTTGTTAACTGTAATTTGTAAAACCATGATAAAGTTTAACCGTAACTGTATGCACAAGACATAGATATATTATATCTATGTCTATGTGCATATCTATATATGTAGAATATATAAACAGATACAGATACATATGATCTATATATATTATATGTATATATACAATATTATACATATTGCGTATATTATCTGGCTTGGATGACGAAATAGCCAAGTTCCCAGGGATATTATAATGATTTCCATACGCATCCATAATAAGAGTCTAGTTGAGTAAGGTACCTAAGTACTCAATCCTAAGATTGAGTATGGCTTGTTCTTAGTGTTTGCAGCTGAGCGCTTTTATTTTTAGTTTAGATGCTATGCGGCAGATTTTTAACTTGAGCGTGGTGTCTAACCAGCCTAGCACTAGAAAGTACTCTATAACCATGCTATGGTTTTCACACGATGTTTTTCAGCAGTTCAAGCTTATTATTGAGATTTATTGTAAGTATGTATAGGTATTTACAAAAAAATAAGGATTTAAGTATTCTATCAGTTATCTGACTTCCATAGTACAAGCTTTGCTTAGTTTGGGGTCAGATGGCGATGTGTGTAATTTTCTGCGATATTTATTTATTTGAACCCAAGCCCTTCGCCGTGGTAGCTAATAGCGCCAACCACTAAGCTATCATCGCTACAAAACATTGATTTCTGTTGTAAAACGACTTTAGATATCCCAGACAAAAATAATAACGATTGTGTGATACAAAAGAAAGTCAAATGCGCTGGTGCTATTACCATGATCCTGCCATTTATTGGATAGCATCCAGATGTTACCAGCTATTTCTTTTGCACGATATTAGGACAAACCTCTTCCCAGTTTTCCCACTAGGTTATATATCTCAGTTAAAATGCAGTTACGTGCAGAATCCTTATTATCCGGGTAGTTTCCGGTTTCACTCGGTGAACTTTCCTCTAGCGCACTATAAATTGTTTTTTTATATTTTCTTGAAGGCATCCTGTGGGAATACAATTAAAATCTCGACCACATTTTCTCTATATTTCTTTCTCTCTGTAATGGTTCATAGTTGTGAAATGGACAGATTTATAGTTACATATACGTATAAAATTAAGTTTTGCTAGGTACTTATTTAAAGTTTTTTTAAGTTAGAAAACGTAAACTTGTAATTGTTACCTACGTCTAAGTCTGTCGAGTATTTAATATATATAGGTATTATATTAAATACTCAACATTGTGAAAAACTTTTGGACTGACCTTGAAATCGCAAAAAAATTCACTGGTTCTGAAGAAAATTCAATAAATCACTATAAAATGTACATAAATAGATACAATCTGGGTGCCTTTATTTCGCGAGTGAATCGGTTTTTTTTAGGTGAGCGTGCCCCACTGTAGACCGCATCTTCGTTTAACATCAGGCGAGTTGGCGGTCAAACGCAAGCTTAGATGTAATAAAAAAAAAACTTCAAAACCCGCTGTCAAACTCGCTGGCTAACCCAGAGTGCAGCCTTCTGATCTTTTCTCAAAGACTAAGTCTGTGTACCGTAAGAACGGGAAGAATGTATACGTCCATAAGTTGACTTTTTTAGGCATAGCATTACGTCATAATGAATAAGAAATTAAGATTTAGACAAGAAAGACTTATAGTTTTTCTTGTCTAAATCTTTTTAGTGCATCTCTGACTGCAGTCAGACATTTTTATTTTCCGTTTTATAAGTTTTTATTATTCTACATCTACTGGTGTATAGTTCTACGTTACACATGATATCATTATCATTATCATTTGTGTATAGTTGTAATTGGGCCTTAGGCTCACTACGATATCTTAATTAAATAATGCATTACATATACTAAGTAGCCTAAGGTCTGTAACTGTACCTATATCAATAAAATAAAATAAATAAAATAAATTATCATTTCAGCCGTAGGATGTCCACTGCTGGACATAGGCCTCCCCCATTGACTTCCATAAAGACCGGTTGGAAGCGGCTGGCATCCAGCGCGTTCCTAGTGGAGCTATGGAGAGGGCTATGCTCGGAGTTTCCCTACGAGATCGAATCAAAATGAGAAAATCCGTAGACGAACCAAAGTTACCGACATAGCCCAACGGATTAGCAAGTTGAAGTGGCAGTGGAGTGGAGACCACGGACCGGCAAGCGCAGCGTAGGACGTCCACCCACAAGGTGGACAGACGACCTAGTAAAGGCCGTATTATATCATACTTCACTGTATTCCTATGTTTCACAGGTCATATGTGAGTTCACATGTGGGACCGCCCTTTGATGTCCAACAAACCTACACTGCTTGTGTTGTGTCGCTTCCAATTCAATAGCAGTTCTATTTAGTTTCCTTCTATTCGTTGGACGTTTTTATACAAGCTGTATTGGTACTTGTATTTATTTATGTGTACCTAACAACTCACTTAGGGCTAAGATATGTTTAATATTTCATATGGACACTTAATACTTACAAGTATTACAAGTATTACAAGTATTAAGTGTCTGTACGTTACTAAGAAATGATCCTTTGTGATGGCAACTTCTGCTGATTATAAAAGCAAAACAGCTGAAGAAATAGTATCCAAGGACAAGAATAAAATTAAAAAATACCAAAATTAGTTTTGGCGAGAACGCGGAAAGAGTCGTGTCACCCTATTGTTTTTTTACAAAACTTGTGTGTTTTTCGAGTATAAAAACAGTTGTGTTGATCATATTAGAACAGATACGAAAAAAAAACATAATTCACGTCCATCTATGCGTTTTTCTTGCAAGAAAAAGTATCCATCAAATCAATATTATTAAGTAGGAATATTCAAGTATTGATAGTAGGTATGTATGTATAATTGTTATTTATATCTCAAACAATTTCTAACTTTTGACTGTAGCACACCCCGCCCTTTACTGTTACTACAAATCCTTTCGATACTGAGTTTGCCTGGACGAGATCGCTTTAAGGGATAAGGCCACCAGTTGTTGCACTATTTTTGAAGCGGGTTCTGTTACCCATATCTTATGGTGATAAAAAGTTCTCTCTTCTCTAAATCTTATTTCTAAACAACGATCTTTTTAATTTTATTATTTCTAATATTATATTATTTACTCACATTGAAATCAACGTTAATATTGTCGTGAAGCCATTATTGCTTCAAAAGCTTTATCGTGAAGTTTCGACTATTTTTTCTATGAATGTATTCTTACATCTATTTTTGTCTCGGAAAGGATTACCTTTTATCCGGAATAGGATAATTGGGATCAACTTTGCTGAATAAAAGATTACTCAATTCAATAAGGATTTCTATTGTACCGAGCGCAGTAAAGGGCTAATGGATCATAGTAAATCCTTCTAAAATTTTCTATCTAGGTACAGTATAAATGTTTAATGTTTAAAATTCTAAATAATTAAAACAGAAATTGTAGGATGTTGGTAATTGATTTTAGATACTTCAAATTTAACATAATTATCTAATATCTTATCTAGATACATGCAATAAACTTTCCCTGTACATTGAATACTTTTTTTGAGTAAATGAAAATAATAGAATTCGTAAATATAGTTTTTGAATTTCGTATCTGTCTGTGCGCGAATCAACGAGCAAATTTGAAAAATGTTCTGCAGAGTCAAGTGGAAGTTCTATAGTTTGTTTCATCAATATTGGTGTAGAAATGCCGGAATTATGAGGACATTTATGCCAAAAATATAATGTCCAAAGCAACTTAAACCCTGAAACGAATAGAAACGTTCGTGTACGTGGCTCATGTTAAGTTGGATTATTACAACTGAAAAGTTTTAGTTTATACAATCTGAGTGGCTAGTCTTATCGCTAAGATCCTTCTTAGGTTCCTCCGTAGCTTCCTTGAAGGTGTCAAATACCGCCCAGCAAAATATATTATAAAACCAAAATAGTTAAATGTCAATTCTACTATCGAAGTAGTTTTTTTTTTTTTTTTTTTATTCAAAATAGGTTCGCGTTTGACCACACTCTGCCTGATGTTAAACAGTAGTGTGGTCTAAGATGGAGCACGCTTACCTACCTATTTACTCTAGATTTGAAGACGCCAATATTGTACCTAACAGGGAACACAGACTCCGGCAGAGTAGTTACTTAGTTGTAAATATTCCTCTCAATCATGCTTCTAATCGACTTGTAATATTTGTGCTATGGTACGAGTATGGAAGCCTCAGTTCATAAACCTCATATTATTGCGATACTTATTCGAGAGTTGGTAGTGCATTATTTTCGCTGAATAGAATGTTTTACTATTATTTTGTTACTAAAATGTTTGTTTTATATAAATCGATGCAGAAATATCGGAGTTATGATGAATGAAAGCTATTTAGGCACTAATGACTAGCACTGTTGACACAGCCAAAAACTTCGATAACTTTTTGTAAGAACTCTCGGACATGTACATACCGACCAGTTTATCTGTAGAGTTGGTCAAGTGATAAATCTAAAACTTTTTATAGGGGACTGTCAGTTTTGTTCGCAAAAGACTATGGTGGCACCCTATTTCAAGTGCACAAATAAATTGGTCGCACTGTAGGTTTCCTACCTACCTACCTACTAGGTACCGTTTGAAGTCAGCGGCAATACGTAATAACTTTAAAAAGTCAGAAGTGAGTGCCATAGGATTCGAATTCAGTATCTTCAGATTGGAAGCTAGACGGTGTCCCATCAAGGCAGCCGAAACTTCACTACAATTGGCGAGGATTATTTAGTTGTTTGGCAGAAATGATTGACATACCAAAAGTTGCTGTCTTTTTAACCGATTAAAAAAGGAGGAGGTTCTCAATTTGACTGTAAGTTTTTTGTATGTAACATACATACAAATGCTGTTACATACATATACGAATGTTACGCGATCATGCCGCTAATTATGAACCAATTTTGATGATTCTTTTTGCTTGGTAGATCAAACTTCAGAGGTCGTTCCATATAAATTTTATCGAAACTGATCGAGCGGTTTTTAAACAATCAACTAAAGTCTAAAATTTGTATACGTAAAGTAATATATATGCAAAGTAAACCATTCGAAATATTCCTATTTTGTTAGAATACAACACTGCATCATAATAACTAGTGAAATACGTACGTAGTGTACGTATATGTACCTACTTAAGGTATAATACGTATGTAGCGTATAATAACTAGTGATATATATGTAAATATGAATGTACTACGTATAGACATAACATTTCAGGAAACGGTTTAACGTTTTGCAAGTTAAAATAACACGAATATCTGTAAAGGTCGATCCGAATTACTCGTAGGCTTTTATGAATTCAAGGCGAGTTGCGAAGGGGAGCGAACATTTCTGTAACATATTTTATATTGTTTGCACAATTATGAATGTCAATTGAATGTAGTGTTCAATTAATATTTCCATTCAAGTATCCTATGTAAGTTTCGGCAGCCTAGTTGAGAGACCGTCTGGTTTCTAATATGGAGGTCCTGTGTTCAAATCACGGCCATGGAACTACACACACACACCCAATGCCCACTTCCCACTTCTCAATTCCCAATGCCCACTTCTTCCCACTTCCCACTTCCCGCTTCCCGCTTCCCACTTCCCTCTTCCCACTTCCCAATGCCCACTTCCCACTTCCCCATTCCCAATGCCCATTTCCTACTTCCCACTTCTCAATTACCAATGCCCACTTCTCAATTCCCAATGCCCACTTCCCAATGCCCACTTCCCACTTTCTAATTCCCAACGCCCACTTCCCACGCCCCACTTCCCACTTCCCACTTCCCACTTCCCACTTCCCACTTCTTAATTCCCAATGCCCACTTCCCACTTTCTAATTCCTAACGCCCACTTCCCACGTCCCACTTCCCACTTCCCACTTCCCACTTCCCACTTCCCACTTCTTAATTCCCAATGCCCACTTTCCAATTCCCACTTCCCAACTCCCAACTTCCACTTCCCACTTCCGTGGCCACGGCACGCGCCTCTGCCTGTCTTTTCTAAGTTATTAATGCCTAATGACTTCAAACGGTGAAGGAAAACATCGCGAGGAACACTAATTGACCAAGTGTTCATTGTATGCATATTGCATGTAATTTTTTTCTCTTGAATCACTTTGTCTTTTGATGGAAACCGCATAAAAATGCGTTACGTAGTTTAAAAGATACACTATAGGCGAGAATAGACTTAGTTTTATATAATATGTAAAGCGTAATAAATTCATCGTAGAATTTCCTGTATTGTAATGACTAAAATGTAAAATATATCGACTTTTAAAATTTATTTGATCTATTTCAGTCAGTACTGAACAAAAATAAAAGATGTAATTGTAAGTATTGTATTTATAGAGATAGATGATTATGAAACCGTATATAAAAACGTACCTCTCGGTTACCTGATGGAAGCATTGGATTATCCTGGAATATCATTACTTTACAATATCTTTACGAGAAAGAAAAGAGAGGAAAATATTTTACTTATATAATGTAACTAGGTCACGTGATCATGATACGTAGAGGAAATATTACAATAATACCATACTTAACCGTAAATCTATTTTTATTTTGATAGCTTTGTGGGTAGTGAAGGATAACATCTTAAGGAAACGACAGCATGGTGACAGGGTCTCTTCTAGTACTCGATTGGATAGCTACCACCGTCTAGTTGAACACCTCCTAACTTGTGGGTCAGTTTCCAATTCAGGCTTGGTATGTTTCCCATCATCGATCATTCCATCACTTTAAATTCGGTGGTGGATTTCCTTAGGAAGAAGCCGCCTAAGTAGGTGCCACCACAGTCCCAAGTATTCTGCTGCTTGGCAGTAATATGTGAAAGTTACTATGTTTCGGCTTTAAGGTTATACTACAGCTAGCTATTTAGAGGGTTATTGAAGTTACGATAAACGCTGGCCTGACTTTTGTTTTGTTAATTCTTGGTGCAATGGTCAAGGATAGACGTTATCTCTTATCATCAGAAGAGCGTTTCAATCGTTTATTACTCTTAGATAACAAAATAACATCAGCTATGTATATATACAATAACCAGCGGATGTCTCGCGGTTTCACCCGCGCAGTTCCTCTTCCCGTAAGAATACAGGAATAAAAAGTAGCCTATGTCATCCGGGGATAGTGTAGCTTACCATCGGTGAAAGAATTTTTGAAATCGGTCAAGTAGTTTCGGAGCCTATAAACAAACAATCAAATCTTTCCCATTTGTTATAGTGTAAATATATAGATAGATAGATGTAGCTGTCAGGTTATTTTGAAAAAAAAATTATTACAAATTTACCTTGTGAGGTTAATAGGTGCATAAGATTAGCAATCTAACATTTATAAGTTTATATTGTATTTTAGTTTGAAATCCAGCATTCAGCGAAAATTGTTGTTTCACCAAACTATAACTCAAACTTTATCCAGCAGCATTTTAAGCTAAAAACTGAATAATATATACAAAATGGTTAATTGCCTCTCTCTGAAGCTTTCACGCAATCCCTCCCGAGATAAAAGCTCAAGTTTATTTATACGCAATATATTATTTCAGTGACGCTACTCGTGTCTAATTTATCTTTCATTAATTATATCAACTATAATTAGTATGGCAGGAAATAGCTCTATGAATTGTGTTATTGGTTGGAAATATATAAATACTAAGATCTAAGAACTCGTTTATGATGACAAGATTTTTTTGTGACCCGATCTAAATAAAATATCGTAGGACTATACACGCCATCTGGCCCCAAACTAAGCAGAGCTTGTGTGATGGAAGTCAGATAACTGATAGAATACATAAATACTTTTTTTTTTGTAAATACATACTTATAATACATACAGAACACCCAGACACAGAACAAACATTTGTTTATTCACAAAATGTTTGCCCTGAAATGTTTGTCTAGGATACTTTCTAGTGGCATTATCTGCATAGTAAGATTATACAGGTAAAGAGTTTAGTGTACAGTCATCAGAGGTAGGTTATAAATACATCAAATAATGTAAATGTCTCAAATAGGTATTTTCTCAGGAATCATTGTTATTTCGACCTTAACTTTTTCGCACTCACTACTTTCCTGTTACATGACCCGGGTTATACCACACAATATTACCACTACTATTTTGATTCAAATTTAAAATAGGTATTTAGGTATATAGGTATATATGTATATAGGTATATAGGTATATAGATATATAGTTATAAAAATATATAAGTATATAGATATACATAAGGACAGGTATAGGTATTTTCTCAGGAATCATTTTTGTGTCGACCTTTACTTCTTAGTATTTAGTACTTTCCTGTAACATGAGCCGAGTCGTACCACACAATATTACCGCTATTATTTGACTTAAATTGAAAATAGGTATACATACAGGTATATAAGTATAAGGATTACTTATAGGTATTTTTAAGGAATAATTGTTATGTCACCCTTTACTTCTTAGCTCTTAGTACTTTCCTGTAACATAAGCCGAGTTATACCACATAATATTGCCACTACTATTTTGACCCAAATTGAAAATAGTTAAAGGTAACAGGATAGGTATAGATATTTCCTCAGGAATCATTGCTTTGTCGACCTTTACTTCTTCTCATTTAGTACTTTCCTGTTTTATAAGCCGAGTAACAATATTGCCGCTCTTATTTTGATGTGCAGTTGATTTAGTTTACTTGCGGTCTCAAGGGACAGCTTGGTAATTAGGGCGGTCACTTATTAGCGAGAAAGGCTGAGGCTGTAACCCGTTTATCATATTCTAGTGACCCATAAATTGTAGATTACTCGGCAGTGGCATAGTGGTATTGAATAGAGTACTCTATACACTTGTGTATAGGTGTTTAAAATAAAAAAATTTGATGCTATCTTCTTGAGAATCATTTTATCAAGAAGTCTATTTTACAGCCATGTTAGCTCATTGGGTAGTAGCTTTGCGTCTTGAACCATAGGGCGTGGGATCAATTCCCATTCAAGATATACATTTATGTGACGAAGATACATGTTTTGGTTGGGTGTTACTTATGTTTTACTTGGTGGTAGAACTCCTTAGCAGGAGGTCGTCTAGGTAGGTACCACCGCAGTACCAGTTATTCTGCCGCTAAGCAGTACTGTGTAAACATTACTGTAGTCCGGTTCGAAGGGTACTGCAGCTAGCGAAATTACTGGGCTGTTAAGACTAACCATCGAAAGTCTCAAAGTAATGAGCGCCAAAGCAGTGATGCCCTGGACTTTGTTTTGTTACTCAAAGTTCTGTGTATCGCTGCAATGGTCATGGACAGGCGTTATCTCTTACCATCAGGAGAGCGTCTCGTTCGTCTCATTACTTCTTACATAAAAAAAAAATGTAGTTTAGGTACGCATTCACAAAAAAAAAATTAAGTAATTTATCAGTTTTAGTGCCCATAGCACAAGCTTTGCTTAATTTGGGGCTTAATGACGCTATGTGAAGTTGAAAATCTGCCGCCAAGCATCTAACGGTGTGTTCCGGCAGCCTCACTTGAGAGCCAGTTCCATTCCAGGCTAGGTATGCTTTACCATCTTCGATCACACCTTCACTTAACATCAGGTGAGCTGTGGTCAAACAACTAGCCAGTCAACCACAAAAAAAAACCTAGGATATTAAAAAAAAAATAGGATAGGTTACAGATCACGTGATATTAAATGACGATGTGGACGAAGATGGTAAAAGATGTAAAGCATAAAACCGGGAATAGAACTGGCTCTGTGACGTGTCCTGCAATATTTATTTATTACATTTTTATATTGCCTACACAAATCTCGTTTGCTATTGGATTCTGTTTGATTTTGTTTCCAAAGGAGAACAAAAGTAGCTCTTCTATGTTCTTCATCATCATTGTGAATCCGCTAGGCTATTTCTAAGTAGGTATAAAGCATCATCACTAAATGCCATCTGTACATGGTGGATGTTCCCCATGTACGCACAAAGCGTTTTGATCCCATATTTTTTATTCGCACAGCGAGGTTGTGGAGCTCTCTACCGTAGTCTGTGTTCCCTGTTAAGTACAATATGGATGTTTTCAAATGTAGAGTAAAGAGGTTTCTTCTAGGTAAGCGTGTTCCATCTTAGACCACACTAGTGCTTAACGTCAGGCAGAGTATCATATAGTCAAACGCGAACCCATATTGAATAAGAAAAGAAACAAAGCAAGTCTTTACATTTCTTTGTATCTATAAGTTTGTAAGCTACCTGGTACAATAGTCTCTTTGACGCTACTATCAATGTGATATCCTAAATAATGGTATATACGATAAAAGATAAGGTTACGTAAACCCTTCACTTGATACCTCTCTCAACCTCTGCGGCCTGCCTTCATTACACCGAGAACACGAGATCCCAATGAATTATAAATGCTCCAGGAAACTCGTATGTGACACAAGTTATGAAACAGCTCTCTGCTGAAACACAAAGGTCTTGTTCATTTCTCTTTTTAGGATTTCGTATCCGAAGGGTGATAAAGACAAATGGACTATAGTCGTAACAGAATGAAAAATATAAAATACAGGAAGAAAAACGCAATAGCTTCATAGATGGCACAATTATATAAGAAATATAGCAGGTGACTTGGAGTAGTAAAATCAAAAACAGGAAAGCATAGATATTTTTTTATAGCTGACAAGCTGACCACAGCTCGCCATCATTTATGGCGTGGTCAAAGATGGTAAATTGTATCTAGCTTGGAATAGAACTGGCTCTCAAGTGAGGCAGCCGGAACACACCGTTAGGGGCTTGGCGGCATATTTTCAACTTGAGGGTGGTAGCTAGCCAGCAGAGTTCTAGAAAATACCCTATCACCATGCTATGATTACGTCACGATGTTTTCCTTCACCGGCAGCTCAAGCTCATTGTTGGGGCATGAACCTACGCCCTTCGGCGTGCCAACCGATCGCGCTAACCCCTGAGCTATCATCGCTACAAAAAGAAGCCTAAAAAACAATTTCTAAACCGGTGTCAAATGTAGAAACTTTATATATATAAACTTTTTATTGATCACACTAAAGATTGTATACAAAAAATGTCATATTGTAATGTCATACAAAAAATCCATTGTAATCAACCAGACCGAAAAATCTTCCAGACAACCTTTTATAAATGTGTATACGTGCATAATAAATGTAGTGGCGGCTCCGTCCCCCACCGCGACAAATAGAATAGCTAACTTTAGGATGGAAAAGATTCAAGATCAAGTGAAAAAACGGTGTGTACCAATAATATGGGTGAAAACTAAGCTTAGGATATGACCACTTGACCAGGTTAACATACATAAACTAGGGCACTAGTTTTTAACGTTCCACATCCAAAATTTTTTCCCAATGCACTCAATACAAATAGTGCATTGTGAAAAAATAATTGTTAATCAAGAAAAAAATACTACATAAAATATTTAATAAACGTATATTAAATAAATAAATAATAAATATCGTTGGACATTATACACAGCGCCATCTGACCCTGATCTGAAACAAAGCTTGTACTATGGAAGTCTTATAACTGATAGAATACTTAAATACTTTTTTTTGTAAATGCATACTTATGATAAATACAGAACACACAGTACAAACATTTGTTTATATTACAAAATGCTTGTCCTGGGTGGGAATCGAACCCACGCCCTTCGGCTCTAGGAGCAGATATACTATCAATGAACCAACAGGGCTGTCTTGTGTATTGTGTAGTGATTCGGAACCCTCATATACGAATCCACTAGATCAATTTTGTTCAGTTTATAGTTTGGAAAGTTGTCCTGAACTGAATACCAGGGACACAATAAAAAGTGCCCCAGGCTTTGGAACGTTTGAGATTACATTTCTCGCAGACGGTTCGTCCTTAAATGTAAATATTTCATATTACCAACTGTATTTCATTTTTCACAGTGCCTTTAGTAAAAAATACGAGACTTGAATCTCTTTAGCATGAAACATTATTTGTCTGGCTTATTGAATTGATTTTTAAAGCACAAAAGGCATTGTTAGTTATGATAATAACTGTAACAAGCTTCATAAATTAAAAAAATAATTGTTTACCGACTTCATTCATGTATATATCTATGGGATCACCTCATCATACCGCGACTAGTTGACAAAATAATCATTTCAAGAAGACATTTTCAGATTTAAAAAAAATCTAAATCTTTCTACGGTGAAATCGGTGAATTTATGAAAGAAAATACATAGGTAGTACAAACATACGAACATAAAACCAGCAAAAATGCAATCGCATTGGAGACGAAGAAAATTTGGCATTGTTACTTTTACGAATAAAAATCGTACATAAAGTTTACAGTGTAACTAAAAAATGAAAATTAATAAAATTGTAATTAGAAAACAAAAACCCACCTAACGCTTCTGCAGTATATTTATTTTCTAAATTACACTATATCAGAAATTTCTTAATCGTAACTTTTTGCCGAACAGAGCAGTATTGCTAAATCCACCATTATTCTAAACTGTCTTTTAAAAACTGTAACATTAGGTTGCATATGCCATTTCTATGAATTAAAAGAAAATAGACTGTTGTTTGCAAGGAAACGGGAAAACCTTCTGAGTCATCATGATGGCCTAGGTTCTTTGCTAATAATACATTTTAAGTCGGTATTATTATATTGTCTGTTGACGTTATGTGTCTACGGCGTAGGTGCTACGATCGGAATGACGAGACTAAAAGTTGGCTACGACCACGTATTGTTAAAAGAGAACACGTACGTATTGTCTGTCGATTCATACATTTTTTTCTCTCAAGATGAGATTATGGGTTCAGATAAAAATTATCCGCACATATTGCGAATATTTTTCAGTATAAAAACAAATTGGAGGACATTTTATACAGCGCTATCTAGCCCTAAACTAAACAAAGCCTAGAATTTCGTTGGTATTTATATAAAGATTTGTTTTATTTTTCAAATAACAAAATAGGGGTTGGTTTTAAATTCAAATCACAATGTATAGCTGATATACCAATAAGATATGGGTACACCTACATATTTCATGCGATTTTTATCCTACTTGTGACGCACTAAATAAGGTGTAGGGACAGTGTAATAATAAATTATATGGTACAGTCTTAAAGTATTGTATCACCTCTAGCACTTAGAACATTTAATATACAATAAGTATAGGATTAATAAGCTTGGAGTTAATTAAGTAGATAGCAGGTCTTACAAGTTATTAATCACCACCAACAGCTTTCACTAAGTTGACAACTTTGAAATTGCGAAAAAAATTTCAACTGCTCTATACATTTGATTACGGATGGACCTACTTTTTCAAACTGCTAATTTTTTTCACAATTTTTGATTTGTGATCATAGTCAAAGCTGTTTTAATGTTGAGAACAATGTTTACCTTTCAATTTATTTTTTACTGAGTATATATAACAAACAGAATTTATTTGCAGGTATAAATAAGTAAAGTAACTAAGACAAATGTAAAATAAAAACTAATCTAAAAGGCCGCTATTAATCGGAATAGTTCCCAAAACGCTGGCCCCATTGCCGCGTTGTATGGCAATACTCAAACGCTGACAAAATAAAGGCCAGCGTTTTGTTCACGTGTGGCGTCGACAAACAATCCTTTTAATTTCATACACTATAAGTAACTAATCCTGTGAGTTTTGGCGGGAACGCGGGAAGAGTCGTGTCGCTCCGTTGTATTTTTTCCAAAATTAGTGTTTTATCGAGTGTTTATACATAAAAATCGTGGTGTTTATTCATAAAGTGCTGAATTACAAGCGTGAGTGTGGGAAAATGATATAATGTGGTGAAACATGACTTTTATCCCCAGCGACCAACCTCGGCAAAGATGAAGTTCATCGAGGCCGATGCCCCACCTCACCTCACCTACAAAGGAGGAGGAAGAACCCACATGACTTTTCGTGTTGCTTCCAAAACTCCTTCGAAGCTTTATAGTAAAGTCGCCACTACTTTACTAAAGCATGACTGGACTTGACTGACACGGGCTGGACTTGACTAAGACTGGACTTTGACTATAACTAGCTACGAGGACACTTATTTAACTTGAAAGTATATAAATACTTGACACTGGCAAATGCTAAAATGCGACGCCAAAACCAAAGAAAAAAACCCTGTTCTTTCACATTTGCTTGTCACATTTTAAAATCATGACAGTGTCAATAGCTAAGAACGTTCCTAGAAAGAAGTCGATTACTAAGCGACGTCGTCCAAAGATGTTTACAACATAGTAAAATATTTTTTCGTCCGAGATGTTTGTTCCATTTAATAAATGTTTTATTGCCTGGCCCGTTACAAATGTTCTCTGATGTGACGAACGATGTTGAGCCAACAATTTCCCTAAAATGTTCCGCTGAAAAATAATATTTTACTTACTTTCATCGCTACATCTCTTATAGTAAAAAGTAAACATTTAAAAGTGATTTGATCAATTGTCTACATGATATAGTTGCTACTTGAATACTTTCCTACATGCTGAGAACTTACGCAAACTAGTTGTAAATCCCAATAATATTATAAATGTGATTAATTGTTGTTTTTAATTAGTGGTTTGATTCCACCTTCTTTATACGTACCGCTAGACATTGGAATCTGCTGCCCGAGTGGGTGTTCCCCAATGAATATAGTCTGGGTTCCTTCAAGTCGCGTATGAATCGGTTTCGTCTAGGCAAGCGTGCTCCACCGTAGACCGCATCTTCGCTTAACATCAGGCGGGATGGCGGTCAAACGCAAGCTATTATAAAAAAAAGGTAATTGACATAATTTTATATTATGACACAATTTCACTTTTTATCGACTGTAGACTGAAAGTGAAAATAGCACTAATAAAGTAGAATATGGGTAATTGGTATTATTGATTTAACAGCCTCAAAGCCCAGCCTTCAATAGACTACTATAAAGAATCCGTTTTTTAACCTCGGTATAGATTGCCTGTGATTAGTTTTCCACGATCTAGTGCTATAAACAAACCAGTACCAGATACGCGACTGCACAGTAAAAGTTTCGGCGCGAGTAACTTGAAACACACACACTGCCATGTATACTATTATAAAGAGGAAAGATTTGATTGTTTGTTTGTTTTAAATAGGCTCCGATACCACAGGACCATTTCAAAAATTCTTTCACCGTTGGGAAGCTACACTATCCCCGGATGACATAAGTACAGTTTATCCCTGTATTCTCACGCGAACCGGAACTACGCAGGTGTCCGCTAGTTGGTAAATTTATGCAGAGAATCTGCTTTGATGCCGGAAAAACAATCTTTAAGTTAAAAGTTTACTGAAATGTTTTCCTCAGTCAGGTAGCATGCGTAGGTTTTTCTTTAATTAGATCGGCCGAGACATAAATCATTTTAGCAATTTAAGTGTGGTTATTGCTCACGTCACTCAATTCATGGTTGCTGGTGAGCCATGGGACTTTTTATATGCAAATTTTGACCTCTTGCAAAAAGTTTCATGAAAGTAAAGCTACAATAACCTACTTATCTATAAGTACCACGTTTATGATAATAAAGTAGTTTAAAACGCGTAATAATATGGGCGTCGTTATTCTATCATACTAGGTTGTTTTTATATAAATTTTACATAGATTGTTTTTATATAGAATAAATAATAAATAAATATCGTAGGACATTACACACAGCGCCATCTGACCCCAAACTAAGCAGAGCTTGTGCTATGGAAGACAGATAACTGATAGAATACTTAAATCCTTTTTTTTTGTAAATACATACGTATATACAGTACACCCAGACACAGAACAAACGTCGATGTTAGTCACACAAATGTTAGTCCTGTGTGGGAATCGAACCCACGCCCTTCAGCTCTCGAAGCAGACATACTACCAATGAACCAACAGTGCTGTCATAGATTTGTGAGTCCATAAATTAAATTTGAAAATGCAAATGAAGAGTGGCGTTTTAGTTTAGACCAATTAAAAGATTATCAAAAATTTAATTTAATTTATTATTTTTAATTTATTTATGTTTTATAAAAGCGTTGTAGTGAAAAAAAAATCCGATTTGTGACCGTCTTTTGTTTTTTTTTACGTCGCGTTATCAAACCCCAAACTACTACTATAAGAAAGCTTTCTTTTATAGTAGCTTAGCTACTATAAGAACTAGATAACTGATAGATTACTTATGTATTATTTTTGTAAATATTAACTTACATTCACACATTTTAGAACACCTAGATACAGAAGAAAGATCTGTTTCTCGCATAAATTTTTGTCCTGCCCGGCTTGCAAGTAAACGATGATTAACAAAGTCTTGCCACTTGTGAAAACTAGATAGACATATCTACAAATACAAATATTTTGTTGATAACACCAAAGTTACAGGTCATTAAATATATATAATTATTATAGCTTGGTCAGGTTTCCACGTGGGGAAAGACATACCTGTCTCCATTGCGTGCTTAGAAGGCTAGATGAGAATTTAATACATCGCAAAGCAGGATCACCGCAAACTGAGCGACTCGTATAGTCATTAATTGTTCACATATATTTAGTAGGTTTTTAGTACAATACTTTCTTATCTTTTTAATGACATGAAGATAAAACCAATTTCAAAGGCAGATTAAGATTATCTTAGATTTTAATACGATTTAGTTGTAACATTATATAATTTTTTGGCTGAACAATTGACCAATTAATTATTTTTATTTAATTTAATTTATAATTATATTTTTTTTAATCCTAAAGCACCTAGACGTGCATAGTTTTGGAATGCAATACAGATCAAAAAAATTGTGTAGGTATTTGTATTTATTGTTGTGAATATTATTGCATTCTGTTTTGTATGTTATGAAATAAATAAATAAATTTAAGGGAGCGAATAAGTCCCTATAATGATAATTTTTCAAAATAATATGTCAGTTTTCCTTTTTTTTAGATTGGAATACTAACGTATTTATATATATTTCAAGGTTACATTTTAGATAAATACGGATATCAAAAGACATTTTCAAGGGAAACGAAAGGTTTCAGCGCTCGTTGGCCCCCGAAAGCATTTAATTTTACGACCTTAAACTCCCATGATTACGCAGTAACTTTTGATGGGATTATGAGTAACGAAGTCTTTTTTATAAATGTTAGTACTTCGAGATTTGGCACTGAGTTATGTAACGTGGTTCGAGATTAGGATGGTAAAAGTTTTATGGGGTCTGCTTATGAAAATGTTTTACGGGTAATATTTAAAGGACACTGTTAAATTATCGTTTGCTTAGAAAATGGCCGGATCGTTTGGTATGACAACATTTAGTCTTTTAAAAATTTGATTGCTGTTATTTAGAAGGACAGCAATGGAAATGTAGGCACTGAAGGTGACCGGTAACACGAATTAAAGTGTATGAAAACCCTGTTGGCTCATTGGCAATATATCTGGTTTAAGAGCTGTAGGACGTAGGTTTAATTCCCACCTAGAATTAACATTTTTGTGATATGAATAAAATTTGTAAATGTCTCGGTGTACTGTATGTAGGTATTATAAGTACGTTTTTACAAAAAAAAAGTGTTTTTTTTAATTTTTTCTTTCAGAGGTCAGATGGCACTGTGTGTAATATCCTACGTCCTATTGTTATTATCTTTAAAACTACGTCTGGGCCGCAAAACTTAGGCACTGTACAGTGTACAGGTTCTTATCCCTGCAATGCGATTGACCTGTCACCCGCATGGTGATAAGAATTTTCGTCTCCTTTTCTAGTCGAGTTCCGAGAAACTGATAAAAAAGTAAATTAGTTAGAATTCAGTTATGATTCGTAAAGTTTGATTAGTTTCTTTTTACCTTACGTTTGTATTTTAAATCATAACTAAATTCGCAATAAAGTATTCCATTCTAAGAAATAAAATGAAATTAAAATAAATTTAACCAAAATTCATGTATTGTACAGAACGAAAAGTGATTAGTATTCAAGAACTATGTTCATAATACCCGGCGGAAATGATATCCCCGTGGGAGTCACGGAGAAATAAATTTAATCTTAGAAATTGGGTCGCAGGAAGACTGTAGATAGGCTGCTGATTGGGGCTCTACCAAGCGCTGCTTGTAAGCTAAAGCCTCAGTTTAAGAACATAATCTCAAACAAAATTGTGCCACTTATTATCCTACTCATTAAGATGGAATTTGTTATCTACTCGTATTTACATTTCTGAATCTAGGCTAGACATGTCAAACAATTCCACAATTACATACAAACTTGACATTCAACACAGTATGAACTACGAATTGATAATGGTAGAGAGCGATTTCAAATTAGACTATCTTTATAAACCTTTGATTTTATCATCATTTAACACGATGATTTGACATATAAAGCGATAGTTACTCTCTCTAAAGACTTAAAATTATCATTTGGTATTGAATTTCCATTACCATTTGGTATTTTTGCTATTTTTGGTTTCTGAATAATGTCATATTTAGATTTTTTTTATTATTTGGAAATTGATTAGAAATATGGAAAGCCTTTTTGAAAATCGTGTTTTCGGGATGAAAACTAAACAATTTGTCGTCTTCGTCACCTACATTATTTTATGGTTGACAGGCTAGGTGTTTGACCACAGCTTACTTGATGTACACCTAGACTGGAATTAAACTGACTTTCAAATGAAGCTGTCGGAACATACTGCTAGTTGCTTGGCGACAGATTTTCAACTTGAGGGTAGTAGCCAGCCAGCCGAGTACTAGAAAAACAAGCACAGTCTAGTGTCTAGTGCTTGTTACAAATGCAAATTGCATCTAAGTCGAGTGTGGAACAAAATGCAATTTTTATTTTTAGTTTATTTTTAATTTATTTTGATTTTAAGTTTATCTCGAATTTTACATATTAAGGAATATTCCGGATAGATATTTAAAATTAACGTCAAGTTAGATAAGTATTTAAATGAAATCCTTGTCACTATTGTAATCAAAACGACTTTTTAGCGGAATTACAATAAAAATTCAAATTCAAATTCAAATTCAAATTATTTATTTGGCAGAATTCATAGTTACATAAAAATGAACCCATTGGCTCCGAACTAGTAATAGTACTGTGTTTCGGGAACCAATGGCTTCTCCCGATATTTTTATACAGAAGGCCAAATGCAGACAAAAAAAACTAAACAATTAAAAATTAAAGTAAACAAACAAAAATTTAACCTGCATTTATATATAAATATATATTTGTGTGTGTGTGTGTTTGTGTGAGTGTGTGTATGTGTGAGCGCACACGGGTGTGTGTACGTATGCATGTAGCGTGTGTGTTTGTGTGAGTGTGTGTGTATGCTTGTGCATTCTACATTTTATGATGTTTCTAGGTCAGTAAGCATAAGTTCCAATCTATCATAATCAAATGTATTTAGCCAAGTTAATATAGTTTTTTTAATCTCATTATTACTATAATTTCGTATTTTATGACGAAGTTCTATTTTATTATATAAACGCGGAACAATACCTTCAAAACTTTTACGTGCAAATTTTAAAATGTATCTCTTGAACACTCAAAATGAACTTCCGCAAAGTAACGTCTGAATCGATCAATAAACTATGCTTTATCTTGAATTCCAGATGCAGAAGGTACCGGCGGCGCGGATCTCCAGCGCAAATTGGACTTGCTCAACGGTACGCTCGCGGACGCTGAGCGGGCAGAGCAAGCACGCAGGCAGATGCAGTACATTGCACATTGTAAGACTTATTACCTACCACCACGTAATACAAAGTAAAACCAATATAGAGTTATACACTAAATTAAAAAGAATTAAATTAAAGATTACAAAATTAAAATTAAAATCTGGACGGCGTGGGTTTGATTCCCACCTAGGATAAACATTTTGTGTTATAATATAAACAAACGTTTGTTCTGTGTCTGGGTGTTCTGTATTTATTATTTATAAAAAAAAAGTATTTAAGTAATCTATCAGTTATCTGACTTCCATAGTACAAGATTTGCTTAGTTTGGGGTCAGATGGCGCTGTGTGTAATGTCCTACGATATTTATTGATTTCTTTCAAAGTTAAATATTTTGGCATCCACTGATAAAACAAACAATCAAAATTGTTTTATTGAACCTTTATCCT
The DNA here is from genome assembly GCA_905404145.2 of Biston betularia. NCBI lineage: Eukaryota > Metazoa > Arthropoda > Insecta > Lepidoptera > Geometridae > Biston > Biston betularia. Next base: position 9,335,962 of record FR989877.1, read on the forward strand.
TGTTGTAACTAAAACGACTAACAAGCGTAAATAGTCTAGAGATGTAACTTCAGAGTAACATAAGAGAAACTTCTGTAAAGTAATCAATTGAGTTGCATCAATTGAATGCCTGAATCCAATTGTTCATAAATAAAGATTAGATCAAGGATTCTGCTTAGAGTCGCCCATGAGTTAACAAAAACACAATTATAATCCGATTTCAGCGGGCTATTCTGAAGATTCAGATTACACGTCGGATCTCAACTACCCGGTGGGACAACATGCCAACTGCAGTGCCTCCCAGTTCCGAAATGCAGCCCATCAGATGCACACACCACAGGTAATATAGACAAAAACACCTGATATGCTTTTCATACATTCGGCGTCGAAAACTTGAAGTTGGTTTTTATGAGTGTTTTGTACAGTAACTTGGTTGGCTAGCTGCCACCTTCTAGTTAAAAATCTCGTACAGGTACATAAAAATGTTGAGAGCCAGTAAAATTTCAGTCTAGGTTTGTTTAACGTCTTCAACCACACTATCACTTTAAACCCAATTCCCCAAGGATCGTTGCTCGGGCCCCTCCTTTTTATTTTATTTATATTTGAAATATCTTCCTGTTTTCACTCCTCTAAGATACTTCTTTATGCCGACGATATGAAAGTGCTGCATCCTATACGTACTGCTATGGACGCTTCACGTCTCCAAGAGGACTTAGATAGGTTTCAGAACTACTGCCTTCTAAATAAATTGGACTTAAACGTATCCAAATGCTTTGTTTGTTCATTTACGCGCAAACCAAAGCCTATTTACATCGAGTACAGTTTACTAAACTCTCCTATATCCAGGATATCTACAATCAAAGACTTGGGGGTGATTTTTGACTCTAAATTACTGTTTGATGAGCACATCAGCAGTATAGTAAAAAAAACCTCTAAGTCTCTAGGATTTGTTTTGAGAATGTCCTCAGACTTCTCATCTCATAAGACTTTTATAATATTATATTGTGCATACGTGAGGAGCCACCTTGAGTACGCTTCTCAGGTGTGGAACCCACACTATGGTATATATATATCTCGTATTGAAGGCATTCAAAGGCGTTTTCTACGTTATCTGCAATTTCGCGCTCAACTATTTTTATCAAACTATCCTGCTCGTTGCAAAAAGTTCCGCATACTGCCGTTACAGGAAAGAAGACATGTAGCGGATATAGCTTTTCTCCTCAACATAGCAAATGGCACGATCGATTGTCCGGAGTTACTCGGTCAGCTGGGGCTGCGCACACCCACCGCTTCCCTGAGAAACCCTAGTGTTCTCTATGTTCCGTCCGTAGACAGTAGTTACAGGCGAAACAGCTACTTAATTACGGCATGCAGATGCTACAATTCCCTTGATGGGGAACTGGATATAGACTTATTCAACACTAGTTCTATAAATTTAAAGAGGCTTGTTTTTAGCAATTATTTTTAAGACTTTACTCGACTTGTTATTTGTTATTGTTACTCTTGATGTGTATTATTGTGTGAATCCGTCTATTTACATATTTCTTCTTTTCTACTTGTGGAAACTTTTAATTGGTCTTCTTTTCTTATTCATTGTAATTGTCAATGTACCTAGCTGTAAGTTTTCCTTTGATTATAAAAATAAAATAAAATAAATAACACTTAACCTGGCAAACATAAAAAAGTACCCTACTACTAGAAAGTAGTTATTTCGTAAAATATCATGATAAATCATCAGTAAACTGACAAACAATTATTTCTATTTCCAGAGATCGCTTGAAGTATCGAGAGAAAATTCGTACGAGAGAGAAGAGTACCAGCTTCACGGTGATACCGACCCCCTTTACTACAATAGCCAGCCGAGAAGTAATAGGTAAGTTTAATACATAGAATAACTTGTTATAGTTAACTGTATATTGCATTACAAAAAAAAAAATAGAACAAACATAAAAGAAAAAAACCGACCAAGTGCGAGTCGGACACGGACACGAAAGGTTCCGTACTACTCCCATACAAATAAATATTTATTTTATTCTGTTTTTTAGTATTTGTTGTTATAGCGGCAACAGAAATACATAATTTGTGAAAATTTCAACTAGTTCACGGTTCATGAGATTCAGCCTACAGCGGAGTCTTAGTTTCCAGTTTTAGAAAGTTCTAAGTTCACAATTTCCAGTTCCAATTAGGAAATAATAAAAAAAACTGATAGCGAAACGGGGGATACAGCTTTGATGTTGCAACTACACGTCTATCACCACCTACATCCAAAACGTAATTACACCACTCGATAGTAAAAAAAATCAAAGAATTCGTTATTACGTTACGACTAAAAACAAAAATCCGAAGGATTTCTTAGTGTTCAAAGTGTATTTACGTACACATGGCCATGAACACTATATAGCTACAACAGTGGAAATTATGTTCAAATGACAGCTTCATAAATTGTTATCTATTGCAGGATAGATACATGGTCACAGTTACATCAGGCAAGCGTCGAATCTGCTATTTCATGGCGGACAGCGGCTGACTGGCAGTCAGGAGGTAAAAAGCTTGTGTGAAGAAGTGATGCTATTTGATTTTAGTAATATGAAAGATGAAGAAGTGATGCTATTTGATTTTAGCAACATGAAAGATGAAGAAGTGATGCTATTTGATTTTAGTAATATGAAAGATGAAGAAGTGATGCTATTTGATTTTAGAAGTATGAATTTTGTAGAATATGAACACGATGTGTTTATCTCTACTGAGATTAGTTCCTTGTGGCGACATCTATCTATTTCACATTACACTTCTAACTTAACTTTTTTTCCTTTGGTTTTGGCGTCGCGTTTTAGCATTTGCCAGTGTCAAGTAATTATATATTTTCAAGTTTCAAAAGTTAAATAAGTGTCATCGTAGCTAGTTTTAGTCAAAGTCCAGTCTTAGTCAAGTCCAGTTCGTGTCAGTCAAGTCCAGTCATGCTTTAGTAAAGTAGTGGCGACTTTACTATAAAGCTTCGATGGAGTTTTGGAAGCAACACGAAAAGTCATGTTTCTCCACATTATATCATTTTCCCACACTCACGCTTGTAATTCGGTACTTTATGAATAAAACACCACCATTTTTATGCATAAACACTCGACAAAACACTAGTTTTGGAAAAAAATACAACGGAGCGACACGACTCTTCCCGCGTTCCCGCCAAAACTCCACTAACTTAACTTATGACAGTGCCACAAAAGTTATCTTTTTATTTACCCAGAGTTATAGAACATTTACATTACATAAATACATTCTAATTATACAAAATAGTTCGTAATTATTTTTCTATTTCTCAGTTTCTTTGCTACCTTTTTACTGAATGGATCTTGATAAAATTAAAATGGTTATAGCTATGGTATGTTTCGTGAAAACAAGTACCAAACCAAATTCTTATATATAAGATTGAGAAATTTGGTAAAGAATTATCGTAAATGCATGACACATGAAATGTTCGTGGGGCGGGAAAAACACTAGCTGGAAGTACAAACGATAGCTTTTTATATAAAAGAAAAAACTAAATATAAAAATAGATATTTTTGTACAAACCTTAAAATTTTCTTTTAGGGAACGTATTGACTTTTGTATTGACTTTTTGAGACTCGATGGAGTGACGATATACGTAGGACAGCTGGCGGTGGATGGAAGCGAAAAGCCGAAGATCGGGCTGAGTGGCGTGTCTTGGGAGAGGCCTATGTCCAGCAGTGGACTAATATAGGCTGATGATGATGATGATGATTGACTTTTGTTATAGATATACATATGTATATATATGATGTTTGTATGATGTGTCTGATACTAGTTAACTAACATTACCCCGTGTGCGTTTAAGTTACATTTTCTACTGTAAGTAAGCATTATTTTGAGTTAAACACTAAAAGTTGAATTTATCTATCAATATTAATGTTTCAGAAGAACAACGGCGACCGAGTCTTGAACGACAGACAACCTTGTACGACGACAATATTGGCTATAGTTTCGATACTTACACAAGTAGCACGCACATTAGGTGAGTATCGCATTTTATAATAATAAATAGGCTCGCGTTTGACCACCATCTTGTCTGCGAAGATCAGGCCTAAGATATACGCTTATCTAAACACTTGCTTGGGTAGCGAGCTATGTAGCGGTTATATAAGCTATGTAGCGGTTCGTACATTAATAGTGGAATCACGTTACGGTTGTAGAATGAGCGGGTTGGCAATCATACAGATCTGAAGCATTGAAGCGTTTTATTTAAAATGTATCCGAAAGATAACTGATAGACTAGCACATTTGCGTCGCTATTCCAACTTTAATAAATACAAATATTAAAATACACGTCCACTTCGCTGGGTTTGTACCATCGAGGTGGAAAGCTATCCTTATTATTATTTTTTTTTTTTTTAATGTAAAAGTAATGAGACTCTCCTGATGTTAAGAGATAACGCATGCCCATGACCATTGCAGCGATACAAAGAACTTTGAGTAACAAAACAAAGTCTAGGGCATCGCTGCTTTGGCACTCATTACTTTGAGACTAGATGGTTAGTCTCAACAGCCCAGTAATTTCGCTAGCTGCAGGTACCCTTCAAACCGGAACACAGTAATGTTTGCACACTACTGCTTGGCGGCAGAATATCTGGTACTGCGGCGGTACCTACCTAGACGACCTCCTGCTAAGGAAATCTACCACCAAGTAGCTCGTAGATCGTAGATATATACCACCACGGACTTTTTTGTAGATCTATATAAAAGGATTATCCCACCATGCATTGTTGAAACTCAAACAAGATGAAAGCTCACAGGTGGCTTGACTTTTTCCGACACTTCCAACAATTACCATCATATTTCAACCAATTTACATAAAACCTTGACATATTATGTACCTAAACCTTTCTTATGAATCACTCTAACTTTTGGTGAAACTCGCATGATAATTCGTTCAGTAGTTTTTAAATTTATCGCGAACAGACAGACAGACGCGGCGGACGAATTGGTTTTATAATACGCAATGATACTGATATCTGTGACATTATTGACATAGTGCAGTCAAAATTAGGGTAATACATCTTGCTAAAAGTCGATGGATTTTATAAAAGATTTACGTCTTCCAGGGACCATTCACAATCACACATCTCACAGCAACAGAGCTACGAAGAGTACTTTGACTCCAGTAGCTTTCCTTATCAGACCTCGTACTTGGGAGACGAGACGAAGCAATGGGACAGTGGGGGACAAGCGGGTCAAATAGGACAATACCTCTACGACGATGGCTATGGATTGACGCCCACGGAGTACGAGAACATCGTCAACAAACGGCGCTCGTCCATCGTACAACTACCTCAAGTGCCGCCTAAGCATGTACGTACGCGTGAAACTTTAGCTTTAGATAGATATATAACTCTTAAATGTTTACACAAAGATTACGGAACCAAAATGATACAAACATTTAACTTTGAAATGAAGGATGCCGGAAGAAATCGCTAAGGCCTTATGGCTTAGAGCGATCTCTAAAATTTCATATTTTTTAGATGAAAACACTTGCTGGGCCCCCGATTTTAGATTTTTCGATTATAGTAGCCTATGTTTATCAAATGTTTATCAAATTTCATCCAAATCCGTTAAGCTGTTACAGCGTGACAAAATTAACATTTATACATAAAGAAACAAGAAAAGAAAGAAAATTATTTTTATGAAGTAACACCAGGTGTTGTATACACACAAAAACAACAACTAACAGAGACAAACAGTTACAAAATAGGGGCTCACCTCAGCATAACAGTATTATGTCACACATAATTATAAATAGCACAAACCTTACAATTATAGTATTAGTGCGATTAAAACTCCGTTCAAAAATCCAGCATCAAATAACCATTATAACAAATATTGCCATTAAAAATTAAAAATAAACATTTTTGAAAGTTAAATTAATGAGACGAACGAAACACTTTCATGATGTAAAAAGATGAATCCAGAACAACTCGGAAGTTCTACTCAAACTTCTCAAACTGAAAGTTCGCCTCGAAAATAGACCTAAAGAGTAATTCAAAGTTAGACTGTTGCAGGGATGCACATTATAAAATAGAGTTTAGGGTATCGCGGTTTTGGCACATATTACTTTGTGAAACTAGATGGTTCGTTTCAATAATGCTATAATTTCTATAGTTGTAAACCGGAAAATTGTAGGTACCTAATGTTTACACATTACTGCTTGGCGGCAGAATATTTGACGTTGCAGACAAACTCCTGTTGAGGAAGTTCTGCCAACGAATGAAATATACGTTATATTGTATATTAAACATTAAAAAAAAACTGATTGACATGTCATTTTCAGATGCCGTTGTCATCTCGGTACTCGGACTACAATGAGATGGCTCCATACAGACCGCGGCCGAGACGGACTGCGGCCAGTCTTCCAGGTAAACACGAAATGTCCAAAAAAATTTAGAACTTGATAGTAACCTATGAGTTTTGTATACATACATATTAATATTAATATGAAAAACTAAATATTAATGTGAAAATTTCAAAAATAAACAAATGTCAAAAAATACAAAAATAGACAAATGTCACAAAAATATTAATATTAGTGCCACATTAAAAAAATATAAATATAATTATGTCAAAAAATACAAAGCTAAACAAATGTCAAAAAAATAGTACCAAATCCCAACTAAAATAGTAGTAATAATAATATCAAAACATTAAAACGCTTTCAACGATATCTCATTTGGCAAATTATGACAACTATAAAATCGCAATTTTGAGGAAACAGATGAATTAACATATTATTATATGTAAGTAGGTTGTATGAATATACATACCCATACATATGCGCGTGAAATCGGGTTCTCGCCAAAATACAGATTCGTATTTGTGTTTTTCAGCCACGCCGTCGTCGACGCCAAAACGAGGGCGCGCGCTGCCGGTGCCGCCAGGTGGGAGCGAGACGGGTTCTCTACGCGGCTCGCGTGGAAGACGCCTGCCTCGTCCCCCGCACACCGCGCCCCTTGCGCCGCTTCCTGCTGCGCACACGCATGTGCCTTACATTCCCGGTAACAGAACTAAATAGCGTGGTCAAGGAGTTTTAGAAGACTTACTAAAAAGGCTAGTTACTGCCGCTCAACATCTCACGGTGTGTTCCGGCAGCTTTATTCAGTAGAAATTCTTATTCCTTGCTAGTATCTTCGTCCACACCGTTACTTATCGCTAAGCTAGCGTATTAATAAAAAATAACAGAAAGTAAATTATTATTTTTATAAAAGATACAATACCTCCATAGAAACTAAATCCATTTCTCACATGAATATATTTTTCCAACGTTAAAAGTAGCCTGTGTTTTTCTTACAAAAAAGCTAAGTTTCACTTTTATTCCATTTAGTAGTTTTCGCGTCAAGAAGGTACAAATATTGGAACATATTCTATCATACAGTCATAATCACTAAAAGCAGTTTTAAGAATATAATTATACATTTGTAGTTCACGAAAAAAATAGCATAACTGTAAGTAATACGTGGATATAAAAAAACAGTTTTGGAAACTTGCGGTATCTTTACGATTTGAGCACATAGTTATGTTAATCACTGGGATTTATTCGTGTACAGTTTTTTGTTTGTTTTTAAAAAGATTGTTTATTTATCTCGACATTCGGCCAATTTACAAAAGCCGTAGTTACAAACTGACTGAATAGTACCTACCGTTCGTCTCATTGGCAGCCCGTACACGTAGCGCGCGATCCGCGATCCGCGATCCGCGATCAATGATCGCGATCCAGACTGATCGTGTACGAAGCGGATTGACGGACTGATGCTCCGGATCGCATAATATCTAGAAATTTTGAAATCATGAGCGCGGATCGCGGATCGCGGATCGCGGATCGTGATCATGATTGAACGTGTAAGGCGGCCCATTGAGAAATGAGGGTGTTGTGATCTACCCTCATTTATGTTTTATACAATCGTAAGGTTGTCACTACGGAATATTATACTAACTGATATTTCTGAAACTACAGCGCGATACAAACACACGACTATTACCTATGAACACTTGTATCTTACTAAATTATGTGTAATTTATACATTCAATATACAAAAGAACAGAGAAAAATCGAAGTCAGTATTTAACTGGCGTAAATTAATAGAGTTACACAGTAAAATAATATCAGCACACAGTGCGAACAAAAAATAGTACTAAATCGGACTTATTTTTTGCGCTATTTCATAGCCAGGTTAGAACGGGAGAAGGTATCACTTCTATTCTGTACTTCTGATCAGTTTAAATCTATCATTACTTAACTTTAATTAGTGCATGGAAGGACCTAACTGTTAGCTTTAGTCTCCCGAGGAATGTAATGTTAATGAATTTAATTCAGGCTCTTAAATAAAAATAAAAGATATATTTAATTTGTCTGCAAGCTTCATCTTCAACAGTAAGTTTACCAAAAGATAAGTTGATTGTCAAACATGGACTACTTGTTCTAATGCCTAGATGGTGTCAGGCTATGTGCGTTTTGCGCTACTTTGGCTTCACACGAAAACACACACACTTCACACTTCCCACTTTATACTGGTGTCTTCAAGTCGCGAGTGAATTGGTTTCTTCTAGGCGAGTGGGCTCCACGGGAGACCGTATCTTCGCTTAACATCAGGCATGTTGGCCGTTAAACGCAAGCCTTTTTGTAATAAAAATAAAACACTAGCCACTTCATAATTGTCCAATGATCAATCTATATTTGGCGCTTTTTTTTGGTTAAATTTTCGTTCTATAAAGGGCTCTGTGTTAATAGTTGTACGTCGTTTTTTATTTTACAGAACCTGAAAAGATTGTTACCGAAGCGAGTTATGTTCACGATAGTTACGGATATCATCCGGAGTACCGGAATACTGCCACTGAACAATATCAAGATAATAATTATAGTACTAGGTAAGTTTGATCTCCTTATAGCTCAGTTGGTTGAACAGAACTTTTTGAGAGCTAGGTTCGATTCCTATCCAGAACAAACGTTTTTTGTGACATATATAGACGATTTCTCTGTTTGGATGTTGAAGTACGTATGGTATTGAAAAAAGTATGTAGATAAATATAATAAGGTATGAGTGCTATGTGAAATAATAATAAAAAAGAACTTTGTTTTTATTTTGTAAAATTTTGATTGTTACTTAGAAAAGAGTAGAACGAATCTCTGTCCAGACCCAAAGAATCTGGAAGAAAGGTCTATAATGCCTACACATAGTTCTGGTTAAAATTATTTATTTTTAATTTGATTTAATTCTCAGTTGGATCAGTTATTTTTTTCTGTTTGTCCTCTTTAATAAGATCAGTGGTTTTTTGCAATGTTATATTTTTGTCTTTAAATTTGCTTTAATAGTGGGAGACGATTCAGAAAACTGATGGTAACAAAATTGGGAAATACAGTTTGATGTTACATCTTTACACAATATCATGTGCATCTAAAATTTAATTATATCACTCGATAGCTAAAGGATCAAAATTAATACTTAGGCCCGGAATAAACGTTTGTCACATAAATGTTGGTTCTTGAAGAGAATTATTAAAATCATCGTGCTTTAATATAGTGATTTAAATTGGTATTATATTTCAGTTATGACGAAGATGGGATGCAACCTTTCTTCGACGAAACGCCACACGCCACTCCGCCTGCAGCCGGTAGTATTAATTTCCAATTTCCTTAAATAAATGCAATCAGCGACCCACATAATACGCCCTTCATACTTCAGAAGAACGGCTATCAGTTCACATTAAAATACACTCATTGCATAAGTGATAACGCCATCCGGTATAAGCATAAATGTCTCACAGATTTGACATTGAAATCAGTATCCGTTGACATACGCAAATGGCGTGCCGTTTGCTTCACAATTTATATGACGACTTAACGTTTAATTTATTCAGTGCTTTTTTTAAACTTTCAGCTCAAAAAACCCCATGGACTGAATCAGAAACCACCACACAGTTTTCATATCCAGTGACAAGTGAAGAAGACTCTTTAATACCTAAGTCAGTGCCACCAACCATTTCTTCATACTTACCCCAACCGCCTGTTACAAGCCAACAAGACACCTACCTCGATAAAAGTTATCAACAGTACGATTTGCAATTTGAGGACCAAAAATTTCAATACGACCAGTTTGACCAGCAGTATCAAGACACCCAATATCAAGAAAAACAAAGCTATGAATATCAGTATGATCAACAATATCAAGATGATCAAAAAACTCAACAACGGTTACAACGTGAACAACAATTCCAGTTCCAACAACAGCCACTGTATCAGCAACAAGAACAGCAGTACCACCAGCAACAACAGCATCTATCACAAGACATACAATTAAAACAGTCATATGTAGAAGATGAACAACTTAAATTGCAACAGCAACAATATCATCAACAGCAACAACAATTGCAGCAGCAACAGCAACTTCAGCAGCAACAGCAAGCAAAACAGGCTGCGCCTACGCAACAGTTACAGACGACGGTATTAAGTGGCGCTGCAACACTAGGTTCTTTTATGGCAGGTGGTGCAAAAAAACTAGGAAGTCTATTTGGAGCCGCTGCTGCTGCTGTAGCAACGCCAACACCAAGTCAATCTACGGCAGGTTTTGTAATTACGGCTCCTACGAATCAATTTTCTTCATCAATAACTCCAGTTACATCATTCTCAAGCCCAGCTGTTCCTTCTCCATCCGCCCCAGACGGGACGGCCTCTGTGCCTGTGTCGACTGCGACCACTTCAGCCCCAGTAATGTTGCCGAGAACTCCTTCACTTAGAAGACAGGAGTCTATACAGAGGCCTTCGGTTCGTCGAACGCGGACGCTACCGGACGCGCCGGAAGACATGCAAGCGAGTTTTGACGAAAGTGCCTACGATGACGAGTATCATAAGACTGAATACGATCAATCTCAAGATAGGTCTTCTTTAGATAGGTATCGGGACGATGAATATCCCGACACTATTCTTGAAGAGACTGCTGAAGAGAGAGATAGGCGCTTATCAGAGTTACCTAGCCCTAGTCTCCAGAAGACTTCGCCAACTAAGACGGGGTCAGTGAGAAAACCGTCTGTGGATAGTTATCATAGCCATATAAGTCAAACGCCTTCTATAATAGATAGAAGAACATCACAAAGTTCTTTTCATCCCGAAGACAAATTTTCGGTTCCTACGATGCAAGAAGGTGAGGTTTTGTCCATTGCTTATTTTTTTTTTCGAATTTTAACTAGAGCTGTATTGTATGATTTTTTTTTTAAATACGGATAAGTCCGCGTTTGACAACCAACTCGCCTGATGGCAAGCGACGATGTGTATTGTATTAATATATAATATATTAATACAATACACATATGTGTGTACGTAGTGTGCATTTATACCTATATGTATACGTATATATAAAACGATACTTGTTTATATGGTCCCATAAAAAGAAGACTTACATTTTTCCTGCTGTTTGGGCAGATCATCATTAAAAAATCATTAAATCGTACAATTGTTTTATTAATAAAGATTTTAATTCTACAGAATTGATATCGGAAAAGTCTAAAGTCACTTTCAAAGAAGAAGTCCGCACAACCTACCACGAAGTACCCGAAGAGCCAGCACCAGAGCCCTACGATGATAACGAAGAATATCGAGATGATACTTATCCAGACGAAAGCTTTAGAGAAGATGAAAACGATGAGCAATTCGATCAAAATGACGAGCAATACCAGGAAGAGGTGTTTCAGGAAGAAGAAAGACAAGATGAGGGTAGAGAAGAGTTCCAAGATCAGCCGAAGTTGACGCCGAAGCAAAGGTGGCATCGAGCCTACAATAAGATCGTGATGCAGCTAAACGTGAGTATTTTTTAAATATAAACGATAAATTCAGATAACTGAATTATTATTTTGAAAAATAATATTTTTGATTGAGGTTACTTTTTTACACAGAGACTATTTTTTAACTAACTAAGCTTATTTCATGGTTTTGTTTAATATTTGATTTTATAATTTCATTAAAAATTAGATAAATTATTTATTTTTAGGAAACAGATAATTTAATTTTGTGATTTCTGTACAGTAGTAATTATTTGTTTTTAGTACCCAATCTGAATTCATCGTTGTTTTCAGGGATATTGATTTTTTAAATATTGTATTTCATGTAATTTTTGTTTGAATACCATGGAGAATTAATGCTTTCATTGTGGAAACAGGTGAGTACTAGCTGTCTTGACACAAATGTATAATCAACTAATTTATATGCGACCAAATTAAGGTTAACATTTATCAACGATAAAAATTGTCACGACACACTTAAAAATTTGGAAACAAAAATTACACGGCCCCATTTTACAATCATTGTAGAAATATAACTTACATTTTGTGATAAATATATTATATCAAGAGAAGGACTGAGAATGTGTATGTGAATAATATATTTTTGCACAGTACTGATTTTTTACTAAAACAAATATATAACTACATGTGTATTAAAAGTCTCTAAAAATAAGTACGTTATACTTTTACGTGACCAGTAAATCGAATATATTATAATACCTCAGGCAATCTTTGCTATTGACTGCAAACATTTAATTTTTATTTCGGCGGCTAGAAGTTGTAATACAAGTTTTGTTTACTCCGCACAAATATTAGTAGCCTTGAGAATTTTTTCGAAGACAATATTCTCTATTCCTAATTACTTTTCTTGTCACTTGCTAGGCAACTGTAACATTTTCAACCCACGTTAGACGTGGGTTTGATAATCAAATCTGTTTAAGGATGCTTTTTTAGGTACCTATCTTCTACTTACACTTCACAAACTTCAATTTCAAGTTGGGCAGAAGAGGTAGTGAGTGAAAAACCCTTATGCCAAATACATCCCTAGTATTCATAAACTGTACAAACATTTCTGAAAAAAGCAGCTATCTGATTTGTTGATAGCCTTTATTACCGCGCTGTCACAGTTTTTATACATCATTCAATAATTTAGGTATCCAGGTAAGCAAACTTCTTTTGTAGGGCAGTAGGTCCCTACAAGTTGCATGTAGTGCATTTGTTTTTGTAAAGTGTTTCGGATTTTTAAGCAGTTGTGGAATTTCATACATCATCGCGATAAATCGAATGTTCTTGCCTTCGCGACGATTTTGATACTAACATCATAATAGCACGAACATACGGGCGACGAGTATGCTTGGTTCACTTTGAAATCTTTTTAGAGATGTGCATGGTTTGGTGGTACGTACATAACACACGGCAACCAAGTCAACATTGGTATACATTAAATCCTAGAAATGTATAGGTAGTCTGTCGATGATTTAATATTTTTGCTAGAAAATAAATGTAAGAAATTAAAAATACCGATTTTCAATAGAAATATCAACGTTGGAATTATAACAATCAGTATACCGCTCAAAACAAATAGCACTGATTTGATCGAAATATAAAACACATTCATGCAAATGACCTAGCAACAAATATATTTATAACAATCTACATAATTATTCTATTTATGTGATAAAATTTCAAAGTTATTATGCTAAACGGCCTAAGCGTAGCCTAAGGGCAGCCCTGTCACCCCACAATCTCCTGCTACTTTTGTACTGGATAGTAAGACTTGGCTAAAGTCATACTTCTAATCTTTAAACCCAACGAAAATTATTTTGAATAAAAGTATTGCGTTAGATCGTTTTATCTTATGCATATCGTCTACTTGCGACGTCAGTGTGATATCTCGTATTATACGATTTTTCGTTTTACTGGTATTCTGAACCGTGATCTCGCGTTCTATTATCTTCAAAAATGGGATATTTTTTGTACAATAAACAACAAAGAAAAGACAAAATATCGCGATATAGCGCTGTCTCGTATGGTGACCTAGTTGGCTCCGAAAGAGTGACAGTTCAGTTGTCACCTAAGCTTCGAGGTGTGAAGTGTTCTCGGTTTTAATGAAAAACGTGATATCACGAGGACACCACGTATTAAATCAATTTCAACGTGGCAACTAAACTTACCACCTTGTAAACTTTTTTTTTTGTAACGACTTGTATTTCATTTTTTTTTTAACTCTATAATAAACTTAATTAACTTACTTCCAACTTAATTTACTTCCAAATCTGCTTTTTTTCTTTTTGATATTTTATTTTAATATTAGTTATACTCTAATCACTTCATGCATAATAAATCTATCTTGGCAACAATTTAAGAGTCGAGCTGTTTCAAAAGCCGTTTTCTGTAAAATTATGGTTTTTGAGATGTCACACTGTCGTCGCAAGTGGACAATATGTCTCTTAGACGCAGCGAGGATTATTTGAATTAAACTACGCTAAAATATATTCACACAGATACGACGCATCCGCTATTTTATAACATTGGAATTCTAGACTTCTAGGGCAAGTGGTTACTGCAGAGAGAGAGGAGGATTTTAAGATTTGTGGTTATTTTACTTAGATTTTTGTCAAATTATATTTGTAAGTTTATGTCAAATTAGTTCTAGATATTGGGTAAGATTAGGTTTTTAATTAGTTGTTGTCAAATTTGTTAAATTTAAGTCCTCATCACTGTTGTAACTGGAACGACTGTTAAGCGGAAATAAACTAAATATATACCTTGAATATTCTAGAGTAAGTATAGGAGAGAGCGGAAAAACACAATGTTGAATTTGTAAACCTGTATAAACTCTTTTTCTTCCCCTGATTTTTTTAGAAAGTGCTTTTTCTGTACCGATATAAATAAAAAACACTAATAGATAACAAGTCTAGCGCTGCAGGGTGCTAGATTCCCTATGATTATATGGTACACTTTCATGCGGGGATTTAATGGAAAAGACTAGGTTTATTGGTACGTCTGGATGTGCGATTAAGTTAATTTATCGGTGGCTAGGAACGGTTATCTGTATACTCAAGTGTTGAGAAAAAAAAGCAATATTGCAACAATTTTATAAATCTCACATGGTTTATGGATTGAAGACATATTGTGTATAATTGTATATAGTACAAATTGTCATTTTTTGTGGTGATGATAGCTCAGTGGTTATCGCAGTCGGTTCACATGCTTAAGGGCGTAAGTTCAAACTCTAGCAATGGACTTGGGTTGCCGGCTACTTCCTAGTAGCTTTTTTTTTATGATTGACAGGCTAAGTGTTTGACCACAGCTCACCTGATGTTAAGTGACGGTGTGGTCGAAGATGGTAAAGCACACCTAGCCTGGAATGGGACTGGCTCTCAAGTGAGGCTGCCGGAACACACCGTTAGATGCTTGGCGGCAGATTTTCAACTTGAGGGTGGTAGCTAGCCAGCCGAGTACTAGAAAGTACCCCACCACCATGCTATGGTTTCCTCACGATGTTTTCCTTCACCGGCAGCTCAAGCTCATTGTTGGAGTTTGAACCCACGCCCTTCGGTATGCGAGCCTACCGCGCTAACCACTGAGCTATCATCACTACAAATAAACTACGCTCATCCTTAAAGATATAAACATCGTATTTCAAGATCAGAGTTAGGTATCTTCTAAGTCAGAGAGCTTCATATTCGTCGCTTAACAACAGGCGAGTTAGTGGTCGTGACAAAAGATACACGCGGTTTTAGATAAACTAATACTCACATAAGAATGAAATCAACCCCATTATGAGGACATTGGCAATATAACTGAAATATATACAGCCAAAGCGAAGCAGCGAGATTCCCAGTGGGTTGGACGAGGCTACATAATCTCCAGCTGCGAAAATGCGCAAATGCTGTTACCATGCCGTGTTCTGACCTCTTTGCATTAGAGTTACGATATCGAAATGTCAATGTATTTATTTTGTTACTTTAATGTGCTCAGACGAAAACAATAAATTTAGGAGTTTTACTGAATTCCATAGCTTTGCTGGATTTATTTAGTAACTAGCGGCGTATCCCGGCTTCACTGAATGAAAATACAATACTTTTTTTAAAAAACATACAGAACTCCAGACATAGAACAAATATTTTGTTTATATTACCAAATATTTGTCCTGGGTGGGAATTGAACCCACGCCTTACAGCTTTTTATACAGATATACCATTGAACAAACAGAGTAGTCAAATCGTCACTGAGCTTACGGTGACAATGTCATAAGATCAACTTTTGTATTTGCAGAATTACCCCGATTCCCGATGAACACAGTCCTTTAAGTAGCGAGTGAATCGGTTTCTTCTGGGCAAGTTTGCTCTATCGTAGACCGCATCTTCGCTTAACATCAGGCGGGATGGCGGTCAAACGCAAGACTATCTATTATAAAAAAAATCTATCTATCATAACAACTGTTTTCGCTTTGATTTTTTAAATCCATGGGAAGAATATAGTGTTTGTTTTAACACGCGCCAACTGGGCTAACCCGTTTCAATGTAGAGTACATAACAGTTTTAAATCAAATAGGATATTTACAGAATCAATTCATTCTATAAATAAATCGAATTACGCAAAACCACCAATGCGCGACTAACTTTACTAAACCCAACACAATCACCAACTTCTCAAGGTATAAAGGGCAGTTATTACACGCGATGGTCAAGCTTAAAGTTCACAGAGAGGTTTCCGATAATCCCGAACAAACAGAACTATATAGTTTCCACGTGGGATTACGATGTTAGAACTTAGATACTTAGGCGTTCTAGTTTTCCCTGTTGGCTCTGATATAAATGCGCCAGAACTCATAAACAGTTGCTAGTTTTGTACCGATGATACTGGTTAACAAGCAGTGAACAGTGGTTAGCGCGGTCGGTTGTCATGCCGAGGAGCGTAGGTCAAATCCACACAATGAATTTGAGCTGCCGGTCAAAGTAAACATCTTGAGGATACCATAGCATGGTGGTACGGAACCTTGTGGTACTTCTATCTTCGAGTTAAAAATCTGTCTACAGCATCACTTGAGAACCAATTCCAACCTCCAACACAATCAATTCAATTCAATTCAATTTCCTGTCAACCATAAAAAAAAAAAAAAAAAACATGTTTATCTATCTTCTATTAAATTATAATAATGTGCCATTGTATCATTTGGTTTTACCTGCTCCTTTTTATTACCGAGCGGCTAGGAAAACACGGCCAAAACATGATCCATACATGATGAATATTCCTCACGTACAGATTAAACTTTTCGATTATCATTCTTTTGCGAGGATGTGGAACTCTCTGCCGGCGTCTGTTTTTCCCGCAAAGTACAATTTGAGTGTCTTCAGAGTCAACAGGTTTTTTCTAGGTAAACGTGTTTCATCTTAGACTACATCTTGCGAGCGTGGTTAAATGCATACATATTTTGAATCAAATAAAAAACACGGGACTTGAATAAAATCGATACAGCTCCGTTTACATATCGATTTTCAGTACAAATAAAGTACAACAAAGAGTGAAAGGTCAAAACATGGGGCTGGAAATAGAACTGTGCAGCATCTATCATGACTATAATAATTAAAGCCATTTAATACCAACGTGTAAAGCAATAAGTATATTTAGCCAATAGTAAAGTAATCATTTATTCGAAAAAGCTTATCTATCCTCGTAGATTAATCTTAATTGATTAAGCACGCCTAAACAATGTCTATGCTCTCGTAAAATAACACTTCATTAACTTTATGTGTAATATTTATTAACCGTATCCTTGATACATCTTGTCTTAGAAGGGCGTCGCAACTTTACTAGCCTAAATTTATTACAAAGATTTCTGCGATTTACTCGAGTTAAACAGATTTTTTCCGGACTGATTTATACCTTAAAATGTTATATAAACATCTTAAAATGTAAATACGTCAAAGAAACTTTTATAACAATGTAATTATAAAAAGCAAGTAATATTGAAAATGGAAAATGATGTTAAAAGTAAGATAACTTCCTTAGTAGGTATAGACGTCTACTTTGAAAAAAAATATCTGACGCCGTCGTCGCCTCGAGCTAATCGAGGAAAAGGTTTCGCTATAATATAAAAAAAACCTTTTCTCTACACCAAGTATTTACTTTCCCTCAATTGAATTATATACCGTCTTTCCACGTTATTTGTTTCTTTTAACAAAGAATTGCCTTCGGTTTTGTTTGTCGGAGTATTGTAATAGTATTTAGCTAAGTGGTAACCGCCCGCAGAGTCGCTCGACTTTGAACTCGATCACCTCATTAGTCCAGCTCACTGCTCCAGCCACACACATATGAAACCACTCAGTCTGCGAACAGACATTGCTGCGTACGCACCTCTTTACGGTGTTCCAGAAAAAAGTTGTAATTCTACCCGTTTAGGGTAAGAACTGAGAACATTGCGCAAGCGATGGTGACGGAAATACGCGAGGACGCGATAATAGCATCCTGCGGGCGACCGTGGCCCTATTGATATCGAATGCTTAACATTTGTATGCAAATTTACTCCGCTTCAGGTGCAAACGTTTAGTGTTTTTTCAACTTTTGAAGTCTTATGTTGTGACAATGTTTCGGAGTAGGAAAGGGCAAGCGATCAGCGAGGCGGATGTCCGTCGCGATCAGACGTTTCAAAATCGCGTCGCTACCACTGGATCGCGACTTCGTGTCCGTCGCGGTTCAAGTTTGACGGATTTGGATAAGTTACGATGCGGCGGTGGGTCGAGCGGTGGTGGTTCAATCGGCGATTTAATGAACATTTTCAGTGGAAGTGTGAATTCGGTTGGTAGTGATACGCTGGTCGCTCGGACTGTGCCCTTAGAGACGGTGCGTCGCAATGTGCAACCGGTGGCAAGTCCGCCGCCGCGGCCGCCGTCCTCTCCGCTTATACACGTGACCCGACCCGTAGTAGGTCCCTTGACGATGGCCCAGCGAACGCTGAGATTCAGCAGGTTACTAAAATATCAGCCCAGCTCTACAGATGTACTCATCACACTGGTGAGTAAAAAGTTTTCAAGTTTGATTTATAACCAATACCTGTTAACCCTTTTCATGTGTCGAGAGTCGGGTTCAGCAACCAGTGTCTAGGTCCATTGGCTTTTGTAGGGATTCTTATACGTTTATCTGTACGTATTGATATTACAATTATTATACCTGTTAGCTGCCGCCAAATGGCTCGTACAAAGCCCTGGTAATAGCTCTATAAAAGGTTGCATTATTATCAGCACTTATATCTGAGGACAGAATCCATATCGTACTATTTAGGTGATTATGTTGCTATTTTTGATAAGAAACAAAAATCAAAATAGCCATAATATTTATAGCTGCTAGTAGGTAGCGTAGATTTATAACTATATGTACGTAACCACTTGCGGTTTCTCTGTTTAAGTTAAAATCTCGGTAGATTGAGAGGGGTTGAAATTATGTGTTGGTTCGGAATATACACACGGTTGGAGTACAGCTAAGCAAACTTGGTACATCGACACAGAACCAATACGAATCCATGTTTTTTAGTGACAGTTGGCCCAGTTGAAAAGCTAAATCACATGACTAGGTCTAGGCTGGAACTGTTTTGCTCTATTCTGTGGTTTATTTGCACTTAATTGGCTAACAACTTGTATTTTTCCACTGTCTACATTTTAATTGATATGAGTTTCGCAAGGAATTTATGTTTGCACTAAAATACTTTACTTAGTGGTATATTTTCTTAACAGAAAGTCGTCTAGGTGGGTGCCACCGCATTACCAGATATTCTGCCGCCAAGCAGTAGTGTGTAAACATTACTGTGTTCCGGTTTGAAGGGTACTGCAGCTAGCGAAATTACTGGGCTGTTGAGACAAACCATCGAAAGTTTTAAAGTAATGAGCGCCAAAGCAGCGATGCCCTGGACTTTGTTTTGGTACTCAAAGTTATATGTATTGCTGCAATGGTCATGGGCATGCGTTATCTCTTACCATCAGGAGAGCGCATCGTATGTCCATCGACTCGTAATCGATCGTAATAGTAATAAATTAAACTCGTGTGAAGCCGGGTCGGATTGCTAGTTAGAAATATAAGCAGTTTTAAGAGTTTTCAAAATGTTTTATTTTACACAACACGCCATGGACGGAAATTACTATAGCTAAACATCGTGTGTTTGTGGCACTAAATAAAACAACCGTAACCAATAAAGTATTTATTAAAAAGAAAACATATAAATACAAGTTGATATCTACGTATGCCATTGAAATTTGAAGAATGTTTTATTTTCTGCTTGTGATACCTTATTTTCAATGATATGAAACTGTCTGCCTTTTAATTTGCTTTAATTCATAAAATATTTAATAATACCTATATTTATTATTTACATTACAAATACAACTAATTGATACTGTTAGGTC
Organism: Biston betularia; assembly: GCA_905404145.2. Taxonomy (NCBI): domain Eukaryota; kingdom Metazoa; phylum Arthropoda; class Insecta; order Lepidoptera; family Geometridae; genus Biston; species Biston betularia. Next base: position 9,356,172 of record FR989877.1, read on the forward strand.
GCCAAAACATTAAAGATTTGAAATTTAGAATTAGGTACTTTAAATCTAAAAACGTCTATTATTCTAAAAGATGGAAGAATAGCCTTTATTTTGCATACTTTTTCATGAACTTAAGTAGATATTTGAGTTTTGGCATTTCAATATTGTGAATACATCTGTTGAAGTCACCTATGACTTTAACAGAATGTGTCATCATTCGTGAAATGATGTCCTTCAGACAAACGCTTAAATCAGATACTTCTTTGAACCCGTGAATGGCTATTTCTGCCATAACCACGGGAAATGGTGACGTTTCGTAGAGGAACTGCAAAAAAAAAAGAAAATAAATTGATACTCTTTTTTTGTGCGCACTAGAAATAAGAAACAAAATAATCTTCCTAGTGCCACAAGTGGCGTCCGTATCGCTAAAAGCGATCTCTTCCAGGCAACCAAAAAAAAAACACGTTACTTATTAAAAACAGACGGAACGAATGTATATGCGAGAGCAAAGGCCGACCGACCTCTAACGCACTGGCTACGAAATACCGGAAATTCAGCTAGTTAAACATTAAAATAATGTCAAAGCTCTGAGCTTATTTATAAGAAAACCAAAGTAAAAATTTTGTTTGTTTTAAACTTTTTAGCTAAAAATTTAACCGTATTAAAACTTTGATCTACTCTGCTCGTCTAACGAGTTAGAGGTTTCTGTTTCATGACCTTTTGTGTTATTTAATACTTTAAACGTATGTACTAAAATGTGAAGAAATTAATTAAATTTACGTTATACCTAATTTATATTATTTTTCAAGAGGGCCGTGGCTTGATACGAGTACGTAGTCGAGCACCTATTTTGGTTACCTAATTATAATAAAACTTCCAATATTTCCAAGAAAATGTAATATGACAATTTGAACATTATTTCATGTTTTATTTTGTGCTGTCAACCTTTGTATCTAAACAATGTTTTGATGGCTCCATAACACAAAAAAACTAGCTAAAAAAATTTAAAAAATTAGGTTATCATTATTTTCTCTTTTTTATAAAATAGGTCTCCTTTTTGACAACAGAAAACACACCTATAATTGAAGAAAAAATGTAGCATATATCACCCGAAACAAGATAACGAATCGATTGACACCACATCAAATTCGGATGTGTAGTTTCGGCGGTATGGTGGAACACACGTAAATACATACATACGTACATATATATAAACCCCTAAAACATAACCCTTCCCTTTGGCTTTGGCATAGACAGGTAAAAAGGACCACTTGGTTTATCCTCCCTTTTTCTCTATGTATATCTATTATGACTAAATTAGTCAAAACCTATAGGATACTACCACTGACAGAATCATGAAATTTTCCACAAATATATACACAGTGGTTTGAAAAAGTTTAGTTAGATCTATAAGGTAATGAATAGTCCAAAAGTATAATGTGATAAAATACTCACAACTGTGCGCTCAAGATCTTGGCTCTCATGCGAGCAGTTTCCTCCAACTTGCTGCTGCTTTTGGCACTCAAACAGCTTGGAAGCTGAGTATTTCTTCAAGTTCTCCAGCGTTTCGAAGTGGACTTGTAGCTTCTCTACAATTCATGAAGAATTTCTTACAAAAATGTGCGCCAATTTAATTATCCTAATTTTAAAACGTTACTTTCGTTCTGTATTTGTTTGAATACGGAGTCAGAATAGTAAACTATATTTTAATGCTACAATTTTTAAAGCGATAATAGCTCAGTGGTTAGCGCTGTCGATTCATACGCGGAAGAGCGTGGGTTCAAACCTCAACAATGAGCTTGAGCTGCCGGTACCCAGAATTGTTATATTATAATATTGAGTCGAAACTCTAGGGTTAAAGCTGCTTTGGTGTTTATTACTTTGAGACATTCGATAGTTAGCTTCAAAATCTCTATAATTTCGCTAGCTGCAGTACCCTTCCGCAGCACAGTAATGTTTACACAACTTAATAATAGTATAGTTTGAATTCTAGAAAATGCTGCATAAGACCGTCTACGTCGTTGCTAGGATTTCTCGAAATCACCAGAGATGCTTTTGTGTCGAAATGCTCGTCTTTTAGCAAGAAAATATATTTGAAGAGATATTTTATTCACAAAGGAAAGACATTGTCATTCTCCAGAAACGACCTATTTCTTTTAGATTTTAATAGCTTGGCTTTATAGGTAACCAGATATGGTATGAAATTTCTCCTTTCCTGATATTTATTTCAAAATCTCTATGTTCCTTTTCGTTCATAATTTTTATTTGATATGCAAATAACTAGTGACTTTAAATTATAGGTTTCTTCAATACAATTATTTGTTTTTTTTAAACGTTAAACGTTAAATATATACGCATATATATCACAAACGTTTTATTTATACATGAAATGTACAACAAATTTGTATTTATTTATCGTATGTATTTATTTTATCATAACCTGCCATTATGCATTACTTTTTAAAAATAAGTTTTTATATATTTTTTTGTAAATAGCTTTTATGTTCTATCACTATTTATCTTGATGTTAAGCTAATACGTGGTATATGATATGTTAACATGACTATTTCTTATTGTTGCTTTGATATTTTAACGAAAAATTTACGAAACTCGATAAAACAACATTATTCTATGACAATTTTAGACCCTGAAAAATTGTCAACCAAAAATATATTGGAACCAATGGAAAACTGTACAAAAGTAGGTCGTTTTTTAACTGGAATCTTAATACTACTTGTAGTACGTACCAGGCAACCTTTGCACTCGCTGGTAGCCCAGTGCTAGGCACAATGTGACGTTTTCGTCGGCAAGCTGGAGATTTTCTCCGAGCAGCTTTACAATACTCTCCTTGCAGTACGTGCCATTTCTTGGCTTCCTATCGTGAATTATCACCTGTGGGCAGATTGAAGTATTAAAGGAAAACTTGAACTGTGGTATATATTACTAGCAATATGACTTGATACAAAACATGATTTTGTTAACTCAATGACCGTCATAGACTGCTTATCTAATGCAAACTAGATTAAAAGGTCTTGACAACATGTGGAAAACTCAAATCCATTCCAAGCTAGGTCTGTTTACGGTCTTCGATCATGCTGTCACTTAACATAAGGTGAGCTGTGGTCAAACACCTAGCCTGCGAACTATAGAAAAGTCATTTTTTTTTTTTTTTATTGCTGACAGGCTAGGTGTTTGACCACAGCTCACCTGATGTTAAGTGACGGTGTGGTCGAAGATGGTAAAGCACACCTAGCCTGGAATGGAACTGGCTCTCAAGTGAGGCTGCTGGAACACACCGTTAGATGCTTGGCGACAGATTTTCAACTTGAGGGTGGTAGCTAGCTAGCCGAGTACTAGAAAGTACCCTACCACCATGCTATGGTTTCCTCACGATGTTTTCCTTCACCGGCAGCTCAAGCTCATTTGTTGGGGTTTGAACCCACGCCCTTCGGCATGCGAAGCGACCGCACTAACCACTGAGCTATCATCGCTACAAAATTTTCTAGCAATTTCCATTTATATAAAGCATACTGATATCATATTCACCTGGAAGTAAAGTGAAATTTGTTCTAAATAAACGGTCATGTAATTAATCGCTTTGTCTGCTTCATTCTTCATCAACAGTTTTATTTGAGAAACCAGTGTGTCCATATCTTCTCTAGATTTCTGTGTCCTGACTTGAATGTCCGCGATAAGTGCTCGGTAGCCATTTATTAGATTATCCTGGAAATCTGTTGTCTGAAAAGGAACACGTAATGATTAATCTGACGTTTTTAAGAGATACCGCGTTAATGTCAATTTGCAATTAAAATTACAATCTACGAAGAATTATTCAATTAACTTTACACAAGATTAATGTATTTGACTTTTTACACTCGTAGATGTTGATTTTGTTAACATATCATGTAAAAGCATTTTTGATTTATCATGCAATTTTTTTACAAATACCATTATAGGCCATTTAAGGAATGACAATGACATTTTTTTTAAGCTTAGCTAGTTTAGTGCAATTTACACTGACTTAAATTTTATTTCTACCGAGTTAATTTTCAATTTGTTATTCGTTGAAATAAAAATAAAACAAACGACTTTTCACACAGCGCCATCTGCTCCAAACTAAACAAAGCTTGTACTATGGGAACCAGATAACTGACAGAATACTTATTTACTTTTCATTTGTAAATATATACTTATAATAAGTATAGAAAACTCAGATACAGAACAAACATTTATGTTCGTCACACAAATATTTGTCAGGCGTGGGAATGGAACCCATGCCTTCCAGCTTTTGAAACATATACAAGACCAAATGAGCCAACAAGGCAGTTAATAATAATATAATTTTAATTGCTACCATTAAATTAATATTATGAAGTTACTTCTTGAGTTGGTCGCTAGCGTAAAGAATTAAATTTTCATCAAGGCATTTTATGCTATTTTCATTTGTTTTGTTAGTACTACCCGTACTTACTTTAAATTTCAACTTCGTATGTAGATGAAAGTGTACTAGCGATACTTTAGTGCCAAGATCCTATTTGACTGCCCTGGCAGTAGCTTTGCCTCATCAGCTTTAGACTGCGAGTTCGATTCCCACTCAGGACAAACGTGCTGAGCATGGATAAGTAAGTACGTACTCGTATTTACAAAAAAGCGTACAACTACTCTAGTTCCCATAGTATAGCTTTTAGCTTTTGAAGTTAGATGGGTGAAATGTCCACCAATATTAATTTATTCTGCTGTTAAGCTGCACATCTCTCAAATAATTGTTACATATCCCACTGTTGGGCATAGGTCTTCCGCCGAAAGGCGAGTGGGATATTTCACCAGTCTAGTCCGAAGTGGTTTAGCGAATTTTCTTAATATAATATGTATATTTGATGCGAAACTCTCTACGACATTTTGTTCCGTACTTGAGTAAATATTATCTCACTAATATGGTAGACATGTGTATTGCTTTGAATTAAAGCAACATTTATGGAATCAAACATTTTTTTTTTCTAAATATTTTTCGATTGTAGGTTTTTTTTTATGGTTGATAGATTCAGATTCAGATTCAGATATATTTATTGAAGAAAACACTGATACAATTTAATATTATGCTAGGTGTTCTTGCAAAGATTGTGTCATCAGTTTACCCTTATCGGGCATTCAATAATTTAATTAAACATGTCATATTGATTTTAAAAATAATGATTTAATAAATAATAAATTTAATAAACAAAAATAGGCTAAGTGTTTGACCACAGCTCACCTGATGTTAAGTGAAGGTGTGGTCGAAGATGGTAAAGCACACCTTGCCTGGAACGGAACTGGCTCTCAAGTGAGGCCGCCGGAACACACCGTCAGATGCTTGGCGGCAGATTTTCAACTTGAGGGTGGTAGCTAGCCAGCCGAGTACTAGAATGTACCCTACCACCACGCTATTTATTTATTTATTTATTTATTTATTTTATTGAGAAAGAATACGGTTAACCAATTACACTCAATCTCACAAAATTTTGACACAAAAACAAAAATCCAAAATACAATTACAAAAATTAAGATGTCAAAGTACAAAAAACAAAGTAATAATAATATTTAAAAAAAAAAACGAATTACAAAATGTCATAAGATTTAAAAACTAAATGTCGAGATCGGAGCCTGGATTACTATTATTGCATCGGTCCCACTGGTCTGTTAAATTTTCACAGTATATTCGGAAAGATGCAATAATTGACCTCCAGTTGTCAAATACAATGTCGAGTTCAGTGTTGGCGGCGAGGAGTGCGTTGAGGTGGCGGCGGGCGCGAACTAAAGGCGACATAGAGCGCGCCACCGTGCGACCGCTGTCAACGTGAAACAAGTAATGCGGCCGACCGCGCCTGTTCGCCGGGACCCCGGGTTTGTCAGGCACAAACAACGTGCAGAGGAGATTGTGAAGGTCCATAGAATCGACCGCTCCTCTGAGCACCTTGAAGCAAATGGTGATTTGGTCGATTAATCGCCTCACCTCCAGCGAGTTATAGCCAAGCTATGGTTTCCTCACTATGTTTTCCCTCACCGGCAGCTCAAGCTCATTGTTGGGGTTTGAACCCACACCCTTCGGCATGCGAACCCACCGCGCTAACCACTGAGCTATCATCGCTACAAAATAATAGGATAATAACTAAACAGCAATATGTCCTTGCAGTGGTTCTATGATAAGTATAACTATTTTAAAAAGAAACAAAATCGATACAAACCTGCAAACTGGCTGCGATAAAAATCGCGAACACCACAAAAAACATTCTGCGATTCATTTCCGTTTTTTTGCTTCACTCATAATCAACTATTTGCACTTGACATTTCTATACTTTTTCTGTTGATATTTTTCACTTTACTTACTTTTTATCTTGTAAAAATAAGTAATAATTTGTAAATTTATCGATTGATAAAACACACGAATGAGCTAGTATTTATGTTTAGAAAGTGTTTTATTGAAATTGTATCGATATTTCTTTTGATAAATCAACGCGGGAAAATAATGTTGCTTCTGTGGTGATTGGTAACCTACTGAGTGTTTTGTGTTACAAATGTTTTGCTTGTCGATTGGTGTTTGTTATGATTTTGGACAAAACTGAGTCGATGTGTCGATGACTAACAAAACTGAGTCGATGTGCCGTGACTGACTGTTTATGATAACAACGTAGATTGATTTACTGTTCATTCATGTGGTGTTAGGGTTATGCGATCTGACAACGGAACGAAATATTTTATGATTGATTTAATGAAAACCAAATAAAACTACAGTGCTATGCGGTTTTGCTTGCTGAAAATTTTACAGGAAACATGTAATTTTTTCTTGAACCAAAACCTCTCCTCCTCTCCCCTTTTTTTTCCTTTACCTTACTAAAGTACAATTTCAAACACACCGTGATCTACATTGTGAACGTTTTATAAATCTAAATCGGCCGTAAAAAATAATTATAAAAAGTACATACGGAACCATTAACACAAATCTATTGTCAGGCTTGGCAGCTTTGTCATTGTTTAAACATCCCCGTTGTGATAGGATGTTTATGTGAGGGTGTTGATGTTTCCAGTCTAAGATACATAAATAAATATGCGCGGTTTCCACTTTCTATGCCTTATGAAGAATGCCCATGCTCGGACGCGATTCCAATCTTAGTGGGTTATCTTATTTTATGTGATAGTATATAGATATATACATATATATATACAATTAATAGTTTTTTGACCCTATTTATCGTAATCAATCCAACTAATTCCAACTCGACTAATTTAGTGTTGCAAATATATAAATAAATAAATATATTTATATCGAACGATATTTAAGATAACGTTATCAAGCCTGAATTAAGCAAAGCTTGTATCTACTATGGGAACCAGGGTATAAGGGGTGTGTTCTAAATACTTATAATAAACCCAAACCACAGAACAAATATCTATGTTTGTTACATACGTGTTCGTCCTAGGACTTCTAGGAGGAAATCAAAACTACGCTCTACAACCTATGAAGCATAAGGCAGTCTCATTTATCATAAGCCACTGTGAAATGCACTGAATGTACCTACCTAGTGTTTACTAGCAATTTCAGTTTTTTTCTCAAACAGCGCCATCTGTTTATAACCTTTCGTATTAAAATCAGTTGAAGGATCGCTCTTTAGGTAGCTTCATGAAACAAACAGATTTTCAGGACACTGTGCGAGCTTGGTGACTTAGCGTATAGATGGCGCCTCTTGTAGATTAATAAATAAATTCAGCGAGTATGGAGAACATAGAAAAAAGGTTAATAGATGAATAAAGAATAGTATGCCTTTTATTGTTTTAGTAAATACAATGCTTCAATTCCGTGAGATAGCAATCGAAACTATTTTTTTGTCGTCAAAGCACCAGATTGTATTAAACGATTTCAATGAAGTTTAAAAAATTAAATGGCGTGCTAGCAAGTATTTAATGAACTGCGATTTTATCAGTGTAAGTTTTTGACATGAAAAAATTAAACATTTACGTTTTTTTCACTTTTTTTAACCAAAATATTAAGCACCAAGTACTTGTGTATCTAGTGGATTAAGCAAAACAAACATTAATATTCTAAGAAAAAACTAAGTAGGTATGATTTTTATAACCCATCAGCGGATTTGTAATACTACAGTATTTTTATTTGAATTTAGGTTCAAGCAAACTCTGTATTTGGGGGCAAATTGTAAGTTGCAAATTGCGCATTAGTTGTTTTTTTGTTAACAAGCGTGCTCTGTAGTAAACAGTATTTTTAAATAGCAGCAAGGAATTTTAACAAGTAGGGCTAAGTTAGGGTGATCTAATTCACGAACAGATTATCAGATTACAAGATACGTAACGTAAAGTTGTTTTATTAAATATACAAACAAATTAAAATGATAACTGCTGGATGCGAACCTCTTCTTATCGTGAGAAGGGTGAAGCCTTTGTTCACCAAGCTGGCCAGGTGCGTGTTCACACATGTTTAAAAAAAAACATTACCCAAGCTGCGTCTTCCTAAGGCAGGTTTTAATCTCTGAAGAACCTCGTTAATTTAATCGCGTAAACCATAGTTTTCGAGTTAAATTATAACAAGGGAATTGTGTAAACTAAAATACTTTTATACATTGCTTTCTAAATTAATACGAAAAAATAGTTATTATACTTACATAGCACCCAGACATCTTCGACCACGCCTTCACTTAACATCAGGTGAGCTATGGTCAAACACCTAGCTTATCAACCGGAAAAAAGACACAAAATAAGCATCTATGATTCTATGCTCATCTGTGATCTACAGCTTTAACCTGTAGTTTTTTATTCATTTGATTTTGAGTTTTGCGACACCTCTATTAAAAAAGTATCCGAAATAGATAGATAGATAGTTATAGATAAATAATTAGTTTGTTAGAAAATTGCTTACAAGTACTTCAGATATATTTCGAAAAATGTTTTTTTTTTTAAGTTTATTTATTTATTTTATAATTACACAATAATTAAGAATTAATATTTATTTAATAAAAAAATAATAAATAAAAAAAATAATAAAAAATAATAATTAATAATTTTTATTTATTAGTTAATTTTTTTTCTCTAATCATTGTCTTTGCCTTTGTCATTAAATCTAAATCTAAAAAATAAAGCTTTGATTTTAATTGTCACACTATTAGTAATACAAGTCAAGAAAAAACAAATAAAAAAAATAAAAATTGACTTGAGAGCCAATCCTATTCCGAGCTTGCTGTTTACCGAATCCAGTCATACAATAAAAGTTAAATATCTTAGCACAAATAAACTATCTGATATACACGTAGCTATCCTAATCTTCATTTAGCTTGCGAACCAAAACAATAACTTCGTGAAAACCGTTCCCTAAAGAGAGTGAAAACGTAAAACTGTCAAATACAGCTGACTCTCCCCTATGTCCACTTATAAACTCGAGCAAAATCAACTTGATACGTGACAGCTCCAAGTTTTTGTTCAGTTATTTATCTTTTTCAGGTGTCCTGCTGGGAAAAACCCCTTTTAAAAAGCTTACAAACTTTCCACTGTACCGCATTAAATAAAAACGTGTTCTATCAAACAAGTTTAGATATCTGATGGGAGTAACCGACTCACCGATCTCACGAATGTGGGATCGTAGAAGACGCGTATCATATTGTGCTGATGGAATGTGCCCGGAAAGAGGCACAAAGAAGAGATATTATTGGTTTTTAGGGTTCCGTACCCAAAGGGTAAAACGGGACCCTATTACTAAGAGTCCGCTGTCCGTCTGTCATCAGGCTGTATCTCATGAACCGTGATAGTTACAGTTGAAATTTTCACAGATAATGTATTTCTGTTGCAGCTATGACAACAAATGTTAAAAAACAGAATAAAATAAATATTTAAGGGGGCTCCCATGCAAGAAACGTGTTTTTTTGCCGTTTTTGTAGATAATGATACGGAATCCTTCGTGTGCGAGTCTGCCTCGCACTAGGCCGGTTTTTTCTTTAACAATAGATGTAGGGATTATGATGTAGGGATGTGTAACAGCATTTTGGCTTCAGCAGCTTCAGAGGAAGCCAAAATGCTGTTAAAGGTACTTAAGGGTAGCATAAGTATGTGAAAGTATCATTGTAGTTTAGGGGTTGACGTTGTCAACCATCAATCATCAAACTGTGTAACTAAACTTCTTTATATTAAATAAAGATTTTAAAAAAAAACGTGGAAATAGTACTCTTTGAATGTGTTTTGTAACAAAAAATGCTTCGCCGATTATTTTTGTAGTGGGATCAGTAATCATTGAGATAGCATACGATTTTATAGCGATGACCGCGATGAACGCCGAAGCGTGTGTGTTCAAATCATAGCAATGAGCTTAACATTTATTAAAAATAAATAAATATCATAGGACAACACACAGCTCCATGTGGCCCCAAACTAAGCAAAGCTTGTACTATGATAACAAACTTTTTTTTGTAAATACATAAAGAACACAAATTGGAATATACCACAAAATGTCTGTCCTGGGTAGGAATCAAACCCACTCCCTACAGCTTTAAAAGCATATATACTTCCCATGAGCTTATAGGGATGATTAAAGATAATATTGATTAAAACTTGCAATTGTAATGTTATTTTTATCCCTTTTAGAAAAATATATCATTTCAGTATTTTAGTAGACATAATCTTGCTAAGTTGTAAGATTACTTTAGTACCTTTTGTTATTATTTCCATTGTCATTTTCTACTACGCTTTTCACTCCACTCAATTGCTTTCTGGCAGAATTAATTACTGCACAACGCCTGAGCGCATAGCATTCGGAATCTTAGCAAATTAAAATCTCGCACAGACGGGACCAATTATCTTGAACGTTGACTTGGGAACCGCCACGCCTTGTTGTCGAAGAAAACTATTAGTTTCCTGTACGAAACCGTCTTTCTATTTGGGCAAACATAAACTGTGTACCTTGTAGTCAAAACTTGGTTTTGTTTGCTCGATATCGTTTTGATTCCTTATTATTATTTGATACGTTAGCCGTTGTATAAAATTTCATATTTTGGAAACTTTATCTACACTAATATTATAAAGAGGAAAGATTTGGATTTTTGTATGTTTGTAACGAATACCCAAAAACTACTGAACCGATTTCAAAACTGCTTTCACCGTTGGGAAGTTACACTATCCCCAGGTGACATAAGCTCTCTGTATTCCCATGGGAACGGGAACTACGCGGGTGAAACCGCGAGACCTCTGCTAGTATTTTATATTTTTGGAATAATGTGTTGTGACCGTTACCCATAATACCCATCTAAACAATGACGTCATCTGTTTAACACAACTCTGATGAAATTTGCATACGAAATGCATTTAGTGTAGGTTTGATTGTATGTGTGTTGTTATGTTCTTATGTAATTATTGTTATCGTCCATTTGCTATTTGTGTTTTCGCTGCAATGGCTTTATTGATATTTAGTAAATTAATAGTCAATTATGGCAGCACTATAAACTGTTATTATCTTGTGAAACTGAATTGCTAGCGTCATTAAAAAGGCATCATTTCCAACCACGAAACATAATGCGAAGCGCAGAGTTTAAAACTGTGAGACAGTTTTATACTCCGAAACTCACAATTAATTTGGTATGGGGCGTAAGGAGAGCTCATACCAGTTTTGGGGGAAAAAGTCATATTATTCCGTCTAACGGAATAATATGATTTTGATTTGATTTATTTATGATGATAGTTTCTTATTGTTTCATTTCTCAAAACCTTTGAGTGCACACAAATATTGTTGAAATTTGTTGGTTTATGATATGAAAATGTTTTGCAAAAAATATTGGATATACCTAATTGCTAAAAATAATAAAAATAATAATTGCAAATGTAGTATTTTTGAATTCTAACTAAAAGGGTCATCGTTTGAAATAACTTGGCTTTGGGTAGTATGATATTTTTTTTTGTTCAACGTCATATTAACAATTAACATAATATATACCCAACTAAACTGTGCCTAGTTATTCCAGGCGCGTTTTACGGGAGAATAAGGTACCTTATATATTAACCCATGGTATTTTTAAATTAATTCAAGCTGTATTCAAATTTCATCTAAATGCAACTAGCCGTTTCAGCGTAAACAAATAACAAACATTTATGCATATACAGTTTGCCTATGTAAATGTATATACATAATATCACATTCATAATCTGAGTGTGAACTATCACACATACACAGCACACAATATTTTTTAGGCTCTACGTGTCTCTCATTTTTACCCACGACGGAACGGAGACGGTAAATGCGTTTAGGGTGAGAGGATGTTTGTTTGCAAATCCATGTTGCCATTTTTAAGTGTTTATCTTAACATGGCTAAGAATCGAAAACAAATAAATAAATATCGTCGGATATTTCACATAGCGCCATCTAGCCCCAAACTAAGCAAAGTTTGTATTATGGGAACCAGATAACTAATAAAGTACTTTTATACTTTTTTCACATTATTATTTGTTTGGGTGGGAATCGAACTTAAACCCTTCTTCAGCTCTTGAAGAAGATATTCTAGCAAACGAGCTAACAGGGCAGTCGATAGCAGACTTATAGCTTAGAATTTTATTGGACCTGTCTCCTGCCTGAATATAGGTTACTTGGATGATTTATTTTGGTTTTGTACTTACTATCTTACTTATTCTCCAAAAGTATACTAAAGTTTGCAAACTAAAAAAAAGCGATCTTTGCATATTTAGGCTCATAAAACAAATTTTATAGCGTGACCGGATGATTAATTTTTACCTAGGTCCTAAAATTTTTGTTGGCCGAGTTTATGGTTTACAAAACCGGTGTTTTAGTTTACAGCGCTATAAAACTTAGCGAGCTGGCGAGTCTGAATTATTTTAGCGGTCATTGGTTAGCAGAATTTTGAATGATTATGCTTAAAGGGACTTTTTTATAAACAAAACCAACACAGATTTGGTGGTAGATCTCCTAGGCGGGGTTTTTTTTTTTAATACAAATTAATGTAATGAGACGATCGAGGCGCTCTCCTGATGTCTCAACAGCCCAGTAATTTCGGTAGCTGCAGTATCCTTCAAACCGAAACACAGGAACGTTTACACACTACTGCTTAGCGGCAGAATAACTGGTACTGCGGTGGTACCTACCTAGACGACCTCCTGCTAAGGAGATCTACCACCAAGTATTAATAGAGCCAGTTCCATTCCAGGCTAGGTGTGCTTTACCATCTTCGACCACACCTTCACTTAACATCAGGTGAGCTGTGGTCAAACAACTAGCCTGTCAACAATAAATAAATAATAATAATCTCTATATTATCATCAACTACCATGACCGGCAGCTCAAGCTCATTATTGAGGTTTGAATACACACTATATGCATGCTATCACCACCACATATACCACTGAGCTATTATTGCTACAAATAATGAAATAAAATGTCTCAAAAGATTAAAGTACTTTGATTGCTTAGACTTTTGTTTTGTTGTTTGCAATTTTTGGGAGAGCTGCGATGATTATGGATGTATCTTATCAGTCTCTAACCATCAGAAAAGCGTCTTATTCATCCCATTGCTTTTAATTTTCTTGTAAGGAAACTTACCACCGAGTAAAATAAATGAGATATCCAAAAACATCGAATAAGTACTGAACCATAATCAATTACTGAAACATAATATTTAATTTACGTTGTACCTTCCTTATTCTTGACAAAAGTATGGGTTTACTTTAACAAAATTCAAATGTAGCCCGGGGCCTAACCAAACATTTAAATAATGATATTAAGTAGAAATAAATACCCACTTCTAAAGGAGTTCCATTTGTATTTGAAGATGAGTCGAGCTCATGTAATACAGTTACGCTATAAGTCTGTGAATATATTTAAAATGAAATAAAATCACGTATGGTTTTTTTATTTAAGGTATACGCTCCACAGACCCCGGTGTCCGTAACCATTTAATTATTTTTATTAAGTTTTTTTAGACATCTAATTAAGACATGCATTCCAAGTTTTCTTGTTTCTAAGTGTAAAGTATTGTAGCGGCCCTAAACTAGACTCAGGGTCCGTATTGTGGAAGTTAGGGAATTGAAACAACATTTTTGGTGCATACAACAAATATTTTGAAAGAGTCCAACACTACAAAATGAGTTTTGTTTATTTAAGTTTCGGCTATGTTGCAATAACCGTGTAACGAGTTGACTGGAGAGTGCGAGTCGTCTCGATGAAAAAATGAGAGTGTTGTGTCCTACCCTTATTTTGCTGACACTTGCACTTCTTAGAACATCTTTAGACCGCGGGATATCACTACAAGTCCGAGTTCCAAATTGTTGTTAAAAAAATATGTTTAACTACGTCCGTTACTTTGGAAGAAGTTCTACATGACGGGGGTTTTTTTAACAAACTGATGTAGTTTTTTTAACTGTCACGACTTTAACACAATTATGTTTATCATTGGGTTTTAAAGTCAGAGAATGTTATTTTTTTTAATTCTAAATGGTTTTGCGTTTGACCACGCAGCCTCATGTTAAGCAGGATGTAGTCTAAGATAAAGCACGCTAACCTAGAAAAATCTGTTTACACAAATAATATTGCACCCGTATAGTTAAACTGTTGACAATAAATTAATTACCTCCCTATTTATTTGAAGCTTTATTTGGACACAGGTAATATAATTGTCGTACTTACCTAGTTTTTTTAGTTTCAACGAAGTAAGAAATTAAAGGAAACCTTGCTAGGGAAAAATAGATTTTTGATTCCACGTCATTTTCCATTTATATCTTAGGTACAACAAAGTACAAACTTAGACCAAGGTTTCACAGTAGGAACTTCCCATTAACTATAACGACAAAGTCAAGGTAAATAGAGTTATTAGAAAATACAGTCATTTCGAAGTTATGATCTCGAGTCACGCTGTTTATTTTACGGATTTATGTTGTGGGACTTAATTTTTTACTTGTGAGCTAATTCAAAGAAGTAATCGCAAAAATCGATCTTGTATAAAACTCCACTTCTATCGCTATAAGCCAAATTAGAATATGATGCATGTTAGATTTATTGAATTTCATTGGAATATGAAGCGGTACTCAAAATATTTAAAACTAGCGGACGCTTCGCGGTTTCACCCGTGTAGTTCCCATTCTCGTGGATATACAGGGGTAAAAAGTAACCTATGTCATCCGGAGATAGTGTAGCTTTCCAACGGTGAATTTTTGAAGAATTTTTGAAATCGGTCCAGTAGTTTCCGAGCCTATTTAATAAAGACAAACAATCAAATCTTTCCTCTTTATAATAGTATAGATGAAAATAAATCTATGGGTGCTGTTGTAACCCTGAGCATAATATATGGTGAATTGAAGTTAGTAGCTGGACAGTATCATAATTTGTAGACTTTTGACAGTTAAAATGCAGCGTAAATTGCAATTTTAATTTTGATAGAAAAAAAAAATCGTTATGTCATTTAAAAAAAATGTTTGATTTGTAAATAAGTCGTTTTGACTTTAGACTCTTAAAATCGATGACAATAAAATCGGGGGATAAAGTTTTCTGCTAAATATCTGGCATTTACACTCAAATTTAATTACGCCACTCGATGGCTTCAGGGTCAAAGACTTCGTTACATTGAATCATGACTTGAAACATGGAAATCTGAAGGGCTTCTTAGTGTTCTAAAATATTTGTAAATACATACTTATAATAAATACAGCACACCCAGACACAGAACAAACATTTGTTTATACCACAAACTTTGTCCTGGGTGGGAATCGAACCCCCACCCTTCAGCTCTTGGAGCAGACACGCTACCAATGAACCAACATGGCTGTCAAATATATATGTGTTCACGACAAAGCCACACCTCGATTTTATTAAACTTATTTTGTGACTATTTCTTTAGTCGAGAAAACTTTCAAATCCATAACATTATCAAGGGTTGGTACAGCTGTAAACTTTAGTTACCCGTAAACTCTATTCAGTATGAACCTATCTTAAAGGTTCGCAAGTGTTTCCAAAGGTAATGCTAGAACACTCAAATTAATCGTAATCTTTATCTGCACTTAGCTAAACCCCATAGCGCAGTAAAAAGGGTTTTAATGTTTCACAGTGGAACCTTGCTATTGGTAAAGGAGTTAAACAAAGCGATTAATTGTCGGATAGTTGAACTCGCTTTTAGAATTAGAGTGGTTTAGCTTTCCGTTTGCAGAAAGCGCTTGAAGCTATTTTGCTTTTTAATGGTATTCGCTGTGAATGGTGATGTTTGTATAATAGCTTGGGTGAATTTGCCAGGGTAAGATTTATACTAGTGCTATTGTAATGTCGATAGTTGTTTGTTCTATTATCTTATTCAATTGTTTTCAATAAACATATAAGGATACTGAATAATTTGTAGTCTCTGCGTGTGTAAGAAGTAAGAGATATAACTATAAAAAATAAGACTCAATGTTCACAAACGAGTACTAAGTTCTACAACTTTTTTATTGTGTTGCCTAGTTAAATGTAACTTTGATCTACCTCCAGACAGAAAAAAAAAGTTGAGAACTTTTTTTGTGCTCTCTGGAGCAACGCCCTTTACAGTTAATTGTTTTTGGTATTAGTAAAGAATCAAACCAAGTACGGAGTTTTTGGCGGGAACGCGGGAAGAGTCGTGTCGCTCTGTTGTATTTTTTTCCAAAACTAGTTTTGTCGAGTGTTTATGCATAAAAATGGTGGTGTTTTATTCATAAAGTGCCGGAATACAAGCGTTAGTGTGGGAAAATGATATAATGTGGTGAAACATGACTTTTCGTGTTGCTTCCAAAACTCCATCGAAGCTTTTTTTTTTTTTATTCAAAATAGGTTCGCGTAGCTTTATAGTAAAGTCGCCACTACTTTACTAAAGCATGACTGGACTTGACTAAGAAATAACACTTAAGACAAGGCAGTATGGCTTTACAGCTTTAGCCTGCCCGATGGGGCAAATTAATAATAAAAAAAATCAAGCCAAGTACATTTTCAAGCCAAACCATGTACAAAATTTTAGGAAAGGTTTTAGTACCTTTTATATTTCAGTACATGAACAACCAAGTTTTGTTTCGTGTCGGCATGCAAAATTTAAAACTTAGAAAATCGCGGTTTTTAGATATGAAACCTAGCTAAATCGATTTTTCTCTCCCAAAACTACCGTCTAGCAAATTTCAGCAAAATTCATGTCAAATAAGATTCAATAAGTAGTTTCACAGTCAGTCACATAAAGTAAGTTTTTCTCGAGTCCAGTCGTGTCCTAGTAAAGTAGCGGGGAAAAGTAAATATAACTGATGCTTGTAGTAAATTTCCTATATTTATAGGAGATTTACCTGCTACAAGTATCGGTGGAGTTTTGGAAACAACAAGAAAAGTCCGTTTCACCACATTGTATCACTTTTCCACACTGGCGCACGTGATGCGGCACTTATCATCACACATTTTGGAAAATAACACATTCGGAGTCCCAACACTTTTTCGTTCCCGCTAAAATTGACGTTATTTATTTATGCTTCGAAAGAATACGTAAAAACATTAATAATTTAGCTTTTCTGTAGCACTTAATTGTCGCGGAATTTAATATTCTTACTGAGACGGCCATGTTATTAATTATTATTTAATTATGAAATGACGCTAACGACGATAATACGACTCCCCTGCTGACCTGGGACCGGTATAATAGGTTTTAATTAAAAAAGCGTCTGGTTAAGCAATGTTGTGTATTAATAGTAGACATCACACTGGGTATTGTAAAACTCGATGGCACGATTCAATCCAGATACGAAATATGCTATTGTTACAAAGTAACAACTCAGTTTTGTTATTAAAGCCTCATGTTAACGTTTTGAGTCGATCGTCAGTCTAATAACGAGTTACATAGGGTCTCATTTAGCGGAGCATAAATAATGGTCACGCAGGTTCATGCGTGTCAAACTTATGCATATTTTTCAAGTTTTTCAAACATTACATCGAATTAAAAAGCTAACGACATTTCTGTTTAACTGAGTTTAAAAAAAAAATTGGTACTTATCTATTGCTAAAACATTCACGTGTTTTTACAATATCGTGTCTTAGCAGGTCTGAAAAAATATTTCCAGTATCATCTTTGATTTAAATTTAAAAAAAAAACGAGTCATTCATTATTACTTTCGGATTTTATAAAATTCTTTAGGAGATAAAAACGCTTACAAAATTTGCTTAAAAAAATATCCAACATATTTTCTAGCATATAACTAGTTTATTTTCAATTTGATATGAGAAGTAACACGACAATTATACAGTGTTCTAAGCTTGAGGTATTCTAAGTCAGTAACTTTGCTCTCGTGACAACTCTGAAATTGAAAAAACTGAACTGTGGTTTTAAAACACTTGCATTGGCTAATTAAGCGAAGTAAAATTGAGGTCTACGATGGAGCACGATTTCCTTGAAAGTACCTCACTTGCGATGACTTTTAGACACCCAGATCGTAATATCAGGGAATACCCACTCGGGCAGCGCATTCCACTTTTCAGCTGAGTTCCTCGCATATTTGATACCGTTCTCTCGTGAACACGTTTACTGAATTGTTAAGAACTCTTATTAGCCATATAGACACGGCCAATTTATTAATACTTCAATTGACTAATCATTTCCACTAATAGTTACTTTGCTTCTTTGTCGGACAATCACTTTTCTCTCTAAAAAACAATATAATTTACAGAAGACATTTTCTACAGATAGAAAATATTCCTCGCAGTTTATTCCAGAGAATTCTCACCATTATAAGTTCTATCATCTTACCTTGTTGCTATATTGTCGCCTGCCCGTCTCTACAATTTGTAAGGTTTTCCTCATTCATATCAAAGTATTGTATCTTTCGGGAAACTCGATATGTCCTTATCGTTGTAAATGTATTGCTTATTTTTCTTGAGGTTGAATATTTTTTAAGGAAATTCTTGCTTGCTTTGAGACTGTTGTTTTTCATGTGGCTTAGAAAAAAAAAGATTATAGATGCTATATGTTTCTATAGATTGGCTTAGTACGGGGTTAGATGGTGCTGTGTGAAATATTCTATTTTCAAATGGTAATTTATTGAAGGCAGAATTAAAAAGAAGCAAAGTAAAAAATGTTGAAAAACCCCACAACGGTTATTTTTTTTTTTTTTTTTTTTTTTTTTTTATGTAAAAGTAATGAGACAAGTGATGAAGTGATGAAGTGATGAGGTTATACAGTAATTGTCACCTATCTAAGATAATGCACCAATTAAACCCGAACCCATAACTGACAACTACATCAAAATCGAACTGGTAATTTTGGAGAAAAGTAGCAAGCATGGATTTGCACAAAAAATGTTTCCAGCAGCGCCACCTGGTGAGTTGTCACCGTAACACTATCTAAAAAGATGCACCAATCAAACCCAAACCCATTATTGAAAACTGCATCAGAGTCGGACTAGTAGTTTTGGAGAAAAATGGCAACATGTATTTGCACAAACAAACATCCTCTCACCCCAAACGCATATACCGTCTCCGTTACGTCATGGGTAAAAATATTAACCCGAACCAAACGTAAAGTACAATCCCTCAGTTGCAGTCCGAGCTCTATTCTTTGCTCAAAAATGAGTTTCTTGCAAAGAATATCTGCAATGTCATTCCGCAGGAGCCATTCAACTTTGTCGTTTTGTCTTCGTTCAATGGTGTAAAATGTAAAGTCTGGATTGCGGTGTACAATGAATGGTCACGAATTGTACAATGAACGTCCCTTACGTTCATTGTACAGTCTCGAAGCGTCGTGAATTTAATTTCTTTAGAATTCCGAGTAATACTTGTTGAATTCATTCTTGGGTAATCGACTATTGGTAAGTAAGAGTCAGTATAGTAACAGAGATGGAAATGTTTTGAACAATTAACTTAATGAAGGCTTTTAACCTATATAGCAGGCAATCGTGACTGAACTGTATAAAATTAATCAATTTACTCAATCTTTACTTTTATAGCATATCTATTTAAAACATCTAGAATGTATTGATCGCGTAAGAATTAATTTAAATATCTTGACATAAAGTTTAATTTCGTGGTAGATCTCCTTAGCAATCTCCTGGACAATTTACCTAATATTATATTTGACTCTGACATTAACAAGATTATTAATTTTTTATTATATTATTTATTTGTATCAACTTGACATTGTTTATTTTAATCATAATATTTAATAAATTTATTCTATAATTTATTCACATGCCGAGTTACGGCAAAATAGGAGGAATGACTTATACTTATAATTATAATAACACCAATCTAAACCCTATTTTTCGTGAATAAATCTCATTTCATTTCATTTCATTTTTTAGCAGGAAGTTGTACCACCGTAGTACGGTATTCTTATTCTTATTCAAAGTGGGGGTGATAAGTCCTGCACCGACGTCCCGCTTGGGGTGTATTGTGCATTTGAAAGAAAGAAAGAAAGAAAGAAAAACATTTATTTTTTCCCCAACAATACACCAGACACAACAACAGATAAGTACAAACAAAACACACAAATAAAAAGATACATGTTAACAAAAAGACAACAAATTTCACAAGATAATAAGCGGGTTATCGCTGCAGTGGCTAGTGCATCAACTAGGAGAAAAAAAGGTCAGTGCTCAGCAATTGTGCTGGCAGCATTTCCCCCTACCAGCGTCTACCCAAGCCAAGTCAGCTCTTTGAAGAATCTCTGGGCCGCAGGAATAGTACGGTACTATACATAGTACCAGATATTCTGCCGCCAAGCAGTAGTTCGTACACATTACTGTGTTCCAGTTTGAAAGGTACAGCAGCTAGCGAAATTACAGGGCTAGTGAGTCACCAAATATCTTTTGAGATATTTGATAGTTATGAGCGCCAAAGTAGCGATGTCTTGGACTTTGTTCTATGTATAGCTGCAATGATCATGGCCAGGCGTTATCAATTACCATTAGGAGAGTGTCATCTCGTTCAGCTCATTACATTAATATAAAAAAAAGGTCAAGTGCGAGTCGGACTCGCGCACGAGGTTCCGTAAAACAACAATAAAAACGACTAAAAACATCACGTTTGTGGTATGGGAGCCCGCTTAAATACATATTTATTTTATTCTGTTGTTTAGTATTTGTTGTTATAGCGGCAACAGAAATACATCATTTGTGAAAATTTCAACTGTCTAACTATCAGGGTTCATGAGATACAACCTGGTGACAGACGGACAGACAGGCAGACGGACGGACAGCGGAGTCTTAGTAATAGGGTCCCGTTTCATCCTTTGGGTACGGAACCCTAAGAAAGACATTAAATTAATTTTGCGCTAAAACTCATGCATTTGTTTCAAAATAACAAAGACAAGTTTGTTAATGAATTGCGTTTTTATTTATAAAAAAAACGATTCAGCCTCAACAAAATTAGAACACAATTTCGCGTAACTCTATTATAACAGTTGCTCACAGAAATTATGAATGTGCAAAAACAACTTACTTAATTAAAAGCAAAATTAATTTTGTTTTTGCCACGTTAATTATTGGAGGGTGCAAAATTATTTCTGCTTTAGCTGAATTTACTGATTCCTGATGAGTCTTTCGAACAAAAATATAAATACATGCATTAACGCGTATTCTTTTCACTTACCCCATACAACCGCATAGGTATTCTGCCCGTGTTCCTTTCTCGTCCGTATCGCTTGTTTTCATACAGATGCAGTAGTTTGTTTCTGTTTCTTGTTACAAAATTAAAAACACTCTTGTGACTGCTCCATTAGGTATATAATCGTTTAACAAAAGGAATCGAGCAGTTAAAGACTTGGTGATTTGTAACGGTTAGAAAAGGTTTTCTTGAGCGGCTCGGGGAAGTTATAAACTAATGTAATTTTGTTAGGTAAGGGGCAGAGTTTTTATGGACTCTTTTTATATACTTACTCTAAGGGGTTCTTTCAGATTATTCAGTAAGATGTACTGATTTGACGTTTTCTTTTTAAATTAATTTACCCCATCATCGGGCAGGCTAAAGCTGTAAGGCCATACTGCCTTATCTTAAGTTTTCTGCTGTCTCTTAGCTATAGTTGTGGTCAAAGTCCAGTCTTAGTCAAGTCCAGTTCGTGTCAGTCAAGTCCAATCATGCTTTAATAAAGTAGTGGCGACTTTACTATAAAGCTTCGAAGGAGTTTTGAAAGCAACAGGAAAAGTCATGTCACCACATTATATCATTTTCCCACACTCACGCTTGTGCCTCGGCACTTTATGAATAAAACACCACCATTTTTATCAATAAACACTAAAAAAAAACACTTGTTTAGGAAAAAAAAAAACAACGGGACGACACGACTCTTTCCGCGTTCCCGCTAAAACTCCGTTGAAATACTATAAGTGGTCAACGTAGAGCCAAAATAGTCCGAAAAACGCACAGATACCAACTTATGACAACAAAAATTAACGTTGTATCGTTTTTTTACATGACATTATCTATTTGAACAAATAATACCTACATTAAGTTTCTGTGACGATACTAATGTTATTACTGACAACACGTGGTGTCACGTACATAATTCCTGTTAAATTTCATTTACAGGTAACGTTGCCTTAACTCCTTGCGTTAGTATGAATAAATGAATGTTACTGTCAGACGATGAAAGTGTTGAAGATCATAGAAAAATAATACTTAGTCTTTGATCATTTAGTTATGTATTTGATTTAAAGTTGTGGATGCTAGATACATTTCTAGGAGTTGTGTAAACGATAATCAAATTTCAGAACATAATTTTGAATTTTTATTCGCGTAGTACTTGTTGAACTTACTATGCCATGGGAAGAAAATATCCCTAAATACCACATAATAAAGGCATTTTGACATAAATAGTCATTGTGACATTATGGTTATATCGATAAAAATTAAATAAATAAATATCATAGGACATTAAACTTATAGAATAATTAAATAGTTTTTTTTTTGTAAATACATACATATAATACATACAGTTTTTTTCTTATTAGTGTTACATCTCCCGTCTGTTTCTTATGTTCTCTATTGTATTTTTTTCTGTATTTTTGGTTGCCTGGAAGAGATCGCTGTTAGCGATAAGGCCGCCACTTGTGGCACTAGTACAAGGTTCTTTGTTCTCTGTACTCTTTTCTATTTATGATGTGCACAATAAAGAGTTATATCTATCTATCTATCTATCTATCTAGTACACCCAGACACAGAACAAACATTTGTTTATATCACAAAATGCTTGTCCTGGTTGGAAATCGAACCCACGCCCTTCAGCTCTTAGATAGCACAAAAAGAGGCGGCCTTGTAGTTTTAAAAAAATGGTAAAAAATTCTCAGTAAATGGTCACATTGTCAATTTATAAGCAGAAGAAATGGGAGTGAGAGAAATTGCAGCAAAACATCTCTATAAACTACCAAAAGATCTCGGCCTACCAAGAACATCTATAAATTCATTGTTGCAAAGTGGATCCAAAGCAGAGTTGGTAGGATCATATCAAATTTGTTCGGGCAAGGAACACGGGCAGTCAAATGAAACGGTAATACGTATATAAGAGCCCCATAAACTTTCACTTAGGTCGAAAGTTCTGGACACTGTCTCTGCAACGCAATGGACCTGGCTCGCACGGTGATACCAACGAATGCTAAGAAGTTTTGGAATATAAAAAGGTAGTTCTTAATTACACCCCCGGAGGCACTGTCCTTCCCACTTTCCATACATGTTACAATCGATGACGTAGTTCATAAATCTCGCAAATCGATATGCTAGTCTTTGCTAGTATTTTTGTTTCAGGAAATTGTAGAATATCAGAAAAAATGTTTATTATTAATTGCCACGCTGGATGGCAATGCTAAACTTTTGACCAAAGTAGATACCAGCATTCTGGTCACCTGAAGCCTCCTCTAAACGTTTGGCCAGATCCCGATAGTAAATAAAATTGTTGTTTTTTTTATATTTGACAGGCTAGGTGTTTAACCACAGCTCATCTGATGTTGTGACGATGTGGTGGTAGATGCTAACCACACTTAGCTTGGAACGGAACTGGCTCACAAGTCAGGCTATATTGTATCTGTGTTTATTTATCATAATTATAATATCCATTAATCACACCCTAATTGATTTCTGGTGCGTGCGTTTAGACATCATACGTTACAAAAACTAACAAGGAAACAACAAAAAGGTTACAAAACGCTTTTTCTTTTAAAAAGTTTTACTTTTGGAGTTGGCTGAAACTGCCATTTATGTATTATGAAAAATCCGCGAAGATACAAAGTATCGCAGATCTTTTCGTTCCGACTATCATTTTACTAAATATCTGCGCTTATCACGACAAACGGCGACATAAAGTGACTTCTAAGTATTTGAGATAGCAAAATATATTCCCAGTTCTCTTTTATAGATGCTCAAATTGCTTT
Source organism: Biston betularia (assembly GCA_905404145.2). NCBI lineage: Eukaryota > Metazoa > Arthropoda > Insecta > Lepidoptera > Geometridae > Biston > Biston betularia. Next base: position 9,380,502 of record FR989877.1, read on the forward strand.
TTCGATGTAAATGCTCATGCGAGTATGTAATAGGTATTTGTCTCTTGAAAAGTGAATGTGTTTTTTGTACGCCTAAATATATAAACCTATATATATATCATCCTTTTTTAAAATTTTCAATTCAACCCGTATTTTTATGCATGTACGGTTGTACGCCCATTACTCTGTTATTTGTTGACAAATTTTATCATAACGAGAAATTCCACCAAATAGTTCTTTTAAAACTAATATGTTTTTGATTACATCTGCCAACTAAACTGTTTTCTTTGTAGTGGAATATAGGTATTTATGTTATAGTACATTGCGTCTTCGATAGATTTTTGAAGTCGGGGTTTAAACAGATAATGCATTACTAACATTTTTGAGACATTTTTTTATATCTACCAACGTCTTACCTATAAAATAATTATAATACACCAATTTATAATTTAGTTATAATCCCGTAATTAAAAAAAAAAATATTTAGGTAAATATGTACAATGTACATGTGTCCAATTGTCTATATCTTTAACAGATCTATTCACTTAACCTTATGCACTTAACGGTGTGTTCCGATAGCCTCACTTGAGAGCCAGTTCCACCCGAGGCTAGACGTGTTTACCATTTTCGACCACACCGTCAATAAATATCTGGTGAGCTGTGGTTAAGCACATAGCCTGTACAATAAACAATCTATTAATCGTTAGCAATACCACGAATTCGTAAACTTAGTATAAGACGTTTTGAGGCTCGATGGAGTGACGCTGTAACTGAAAGCGAACACTGAAGAAGAGTATACGTCCAGAAGTGAACTTATGATGATAATGATTTGAATCTATACTTATAGCTTTTATATTATAGTCTTGGTGTTTATAGCTGAGCTGTAACATTTTTAGTGGAGATTTAAGATTTTAGAGCTTGAAATAAAACGTTTAGGGCTACCACGGTTTAGCTTTTTGGGCTAGTCTGCTTGTTATTTCCACACACGAGCCTAAATCATAACCGGCAGCGCTTAAAGCGGGTTTTATATACATAAAGGTGGATATACATACGATGAAATTATTGTTACGTATAACAACAATACGTATAATTTATTCATGTGTCGTTGTTGTATATATTTTACTTGGTGGTAGATCTCCTTCGCAGGAAGTCGTCTAGGTAGGTACTACCGCAGTTATTCTGCCGCTAAGCAGTAGTGTGTAAACATTACTGTGTTCCGGTTTGAAGGGTACTGCAGCTAGCGAAATTACTGGGCTGTTGAGACTAACCATCGAAAGTCTCTAAGTAATGAGTGCCAAAGCAGCGATGCCCTGGACTTTGTTTTGTTACTCAAAGTTCGATGTATCGCTGCAATGGCCATGGACAGGCGTTATCTTTTACCATCAGGAGAACGTCTCGTTCGTCTCATAATATTTTTACATAAGAAAAAAAAAAATATAATGAGCTCATTACTGTTATGAGGAAAATATGAAGTTCATGCGTATAATTCTTGTTTAGGACTGTGTTTCATACTCTGCGCTAAAACCTGACTTCTCCATCGAGCCAAGGTGCTCAACGTTGGCTGGACTCGGTTGAGTAGTGTGTAAACGCCTTTATCACATAAAAATAAATTTCGTTCCCCACACCCGAGGTAATTTGTTATATAAAATGGGGGAACAATAAAAGGAGTCTTTTTATTTCCGCGTGTGATAAGTACCACACGTACTCTTTACTTATCATTTGAGGTTTTATTTCTAAATCGAATCTTGTCTTTACGAAAAATTGTATTTATTAAAAAATTTACGCAATTCGATTAGTAAAGTTTCACTACTTAAAACTTTGTTCTTTTCTACAAATTATTTTCCCATTAAAAATTAATAAATTAGTCGGGACGAAGAAACTCACCTACATATGACAGCCCTGTTGGTTAATTGGTAGTATGTCTGCTCCAAGAGCTGAAAGGCGTGGGTTCGATTCCCACCCAGGACAAGCATTTTGTGATATAAACAAATGTTTGCTCTGTGTCTGGGTGTACTGTATGTATTATAAGTATGTAGCTGTGATTTCACTGTAAAATTATGCTCCATTTATCCATACATGGCAAAAAATATATGTATGGCAATCGAACCACCTTAACACAAGTTTTTTTAGTATACTCTGTGTCCAAACAAAAGCGTAAAGACACGTATGCTAAACGGATGGTTCCATTGTACCGAATGGTATTCCATCACGAATCGATTTATTGCACGTCCGAGAATCGAATGCAAACAGATAACGTGGCTCTAATGCGTTTTGACGTTTGCATCGGTATAACAAATCGTTTGGTTCGTCGTGAAATTTTGGTTTACGATATAATAAAAATGTCCAATGAACATAATCGATTTGATTGAGTTGGGGTTAACTCTATTTTGTATCTAAAAACTTAAAATAAAGATCTTGTGTAGTGTTAGTATAAGAATTTGATTAACTTTGAGATTGTTTAACATAAGGAGTATTTTAGTGAAAGAACACTAGTTAGAATGGGTTTATGCTCGAATGCCAAGGTCACACTAATACTCCCACTAATATTATAAATGTAAAAGTTTTCATGGATGGATGGATGAATGTTTGTTACTCTTTCACGCAAAAACTACTGAAAGGATTTGGATGAAATTTGGATGAAAGTCGAGACCCTGAATTAACACATAGGCTATTTTTTATTTTGAAAACATGTAGCGGGTAACACCGCGGGGCGCAGCTAGTAATATTATAAACGCGAAAGTTTGTTGAATGTGTTTGTATGTTGGTACTTCTTCACGATCAAACGCCTGGACCAGTTTTGATGAAATTTGATATGGAGGTAGCCTGGATTACCACGTAGGCTAGCGAGTAACACTGCGTTATCCATATCGTATCCATAGCTAGTTATCCATATTTCTTATTAGAATAATGCAAAATGTTAAAATAATTTCTATGAATCGTGAGCTAATTTACGCTGAACCTCGGAAAATGTTAAAGTTAAGTGCTTCTATGAACAATTCTCCGATATTTCTACAATTCTTGTTACTAAATTAAAACGGTAATTCGTCAGTAGGTACTATAAATTATACATTATGCTTGATATCTAGGCGCAAAGGTATGAAGTAAAGCCATGTGGTGCATTTTAAGTCCTACTTGTGTTAGAATAAGTCAAACTGTTTGTTTCAAATGATATTTTGTACTAATTTAAAACACACAATTTGTCCGAAATAATCTAAACTACATGGTCGTAGTGTTTCATGGTCGAAAAATCGAACGAAACGATTTGATCCCACGTTTATTGTGCGGACTGCTTGACAGTGGAATGCGCTGCCTGAGTGGGTGTTTCCCATTGGATATAATCTAGGTATCTTAAAGTCGAGAGGGAATATCTTCTAGGCAAGTGTACTCCATCTTAGACCGTATATCGCCTAACATGGCGATCAAACGTAAGACAATCCCACTAATATTATAAATATGAAAGTTTGGATGGATAGATGGATGTTTGTTACTCTTTCACGCAAAAACTACTAAACGGATTTGAATGAAATTTGGTATGCAGGTTGCTGAGCCCCTGGATTATAACATAGGCTACTTTTTATCCCGAAAACATGTAGCGGGTAACGCCGCGGGGCACAGCTAGTTTGTTATAAAAAAAGACTATCATTTAATTAAGCAGTTGCACCAACTTCCAAAACATCACGAACGAAACAGTATTTAGGCTATTTTTTTCTATGCAAACATTTACACTTAACATCCACACGAGTCCTTAACTTTTTCGTTTAAACACGCAGTAAAGTTTATGGTACAATAAACTAAGTTAAAGTTGCGTACCCGCCTTGTTTATTATATGGCGAAGTGTTTTTCTAACTGAATGTTCGGATTGGGGCACTTTTGAAAGCTTTTGCTTGTATTGTTGTTAGGTCATTATTTCTTTTAGTGAAATATAGAATTGACGACCAGCTACCTGAAAAAGTGAGTAAATAAGGTAGTCTATGTTTTGTAATTCACGTGTATTGTAATGAAATGAACGAGACGCTCCCTTAATGGCACGAGATAACGCATAGGCATGACCATTGACCATTGCAGCTGTACACATAATTTTAGTAGCAAAACAAAGCCCAGCTTTCTGGGATTCGCTACTTTGGCGTTCATTACTTTGAGAATTTCGATAGTTAATCTCAACAGCTTTATAATTTATAATTTTAGTAGCAAATCAAAGCCCAGCTTTCTGGGATTCGCTACTTTGGCGTTCATTACTTTGAGAATTTCGATAGTTAATCTCAACAGCCTTATAATTTTTAAATCTGCATTACCCTTATTTTTTTTTTGACGTAACACACAGCGCCATCTGACTCCAAACTAAGCAAAGCTTGTACTATGGAAGTCAGATAACTGATAGAATACATAAATACATTTTTTTGTTGTAAATAAATACTTATAATACATACAGTACACCCAGCCTCAAAACAAACATTTGTTTATATCACAAAATGCTTGTCCTGGGTGGGAGTCGAACCCACGCCCTTCAGCTCTTGGAGTATACATACTACCAATGAACAAACAGGGCTGTCAAATTGTAACACCTACTGCTTGGTGGTAGAATAGCTAGGTACCTACCTAGGTTACCTCCTGCTAAGGAGTTCCACCAAGTAAAGTAATGTCAAGCGAAAATATCTCGTCTCCCTTTGTTACATTGTAAAACTGAGTGGTAACCGGGACGCAAGCCACTTTGAACTGTAAGGACGAACATTTTACAATCAAAATCTATACTACAATAATTATTATAATTGGTTGAAGGGTTGCTTCCTTTGATAATAATAATTCGCACTAAGTAACAACAATACTTTTAGTTTGTTTTCGGTTAAAAAGTAATAGCTTCTATTTGTTTAGATAAGGATTACGCTGAAATTTTGAAAACCTAGAAATCCTGTTTTGTATTTTATGTGAACCTTTTTTAAATACTTTACCGGTATTGTGTCCGACACGACATAAGAGCAAGTGTATCCTAGCGATCTCAATACAGATTAAGCTGATTTTTTTTACTAATTGAGTCTCATAGTAAAAAGAACATCCTTAAATGTCTGAAACACCCCGTATACGTTTATTCACGTAACGTAGAGTTAAAATAAAAATGTGCTACGTTCTATAAATTTCACGAAACTTTCAAGTGCACCACACAACATAATTTTGATTTAAACTAACCGAATACCTACTCGTCGAAACTCGATTTGTACTGGAAAAAACCACGTTAAATCAATTTAAGCGGGGTTGATGAGATTTTCATTGAGCTCCTGAATTACAGCAAAGAGGAGCTCTATGATATTAACTTTGCGCTTCAGGCAAGAGTGAGCGAAGCGACTTTAATCGCTCCGGTTTCAAATACAAGCGAAAACGCTTGAAATACGAGTAGGCTGACTTGATATGAGAGGGTTAGAAACGGGATTTGACTGAATAATTAAGTCAGACTGTCATTTTACGTGCAGATTGGTTTTAGTGATATTATAGACATATATTACATATAGATAAACTCTTAATTATTTACCCTATATCTAAAAGCCTAGAGAAAAGTGCTAATATACTAGCACTCAAATAAGAAATAATTAAAATAATGCACTTATTTAAAAAGTTTTGGTTTTTGGGGAGCAGGAATTTTTAGTGAAATGTTTTTATAGATTCTTGTTAACTGACCAAGAAATGCTATGTACAAATCTTTTTCGAAAACATAGCATAGCTTATCAAATGGAAAAGTATTTTTCTAAGTAAGCAGTTTAATAAGCGGCTGTGATAAAATAAATACGTAATTAATTCAAGATTATTTATTTTGTATATATTTATGTAGTATACAAAGTATTTATGGCAAATAAAACAATGCTAACTACTAAAGTTAAAAAAATAACTGCATCGTGAAAGTTTCTAACATTTTCCATGAAATTTGCTACACGGAGGGTTTTAGGGACGAATAATCGATCTAGCTAGGTCTCATCCCTAGAAAAATGCGTTTTTCCGACTTAAAAAATTTGCAACCACCGAGTAAAACTAGCACGCAGGTACTGTCTAAATATGTGATACGATTGTAATATTTTTTATTCTAATTTCTACCTAAATACTTTTATAACATTTCTGCAACTAAACCATACACAGAAGAGGATCGTTGTAGAATAGTATAAATCTAGTTTAAGTAATACATAAAACTAGATTTCTAAATCAGCAACGAATAATCATCCGACAGACTCGAAAATTGCTTGCAGAACTCTAAGCCGTATCTAATTTGTAAACGTTCTCTTTGACTCAAGCTAATAACTCCACATGGTAACAGGTTCTCGTTCGAATCGATTGAGCATAGAATCGAAACATCATTCGCCATTTATACTCGATATAATCGTTGCTGCATCGATTCACGCGATCGCTTTCCGATTAGAACGAGGGTGGAAACACCGATCGAGGAACCACCTCGTTTAGAAGCGATATTTAAAGGGAAGTCCAAAACCAAACCACTTTGCGCCCATGTATTTTATTTACTATCTGTGGTTAGAACGCTTGACGAAATGTCCACAGGGTTACTACGGATTATAGATGCTTTTAATAAGCATTCTTCTCGTTCATGATTGACGCGACACTGTCACGAAATAAGCAATATCATCACTTTTGGGGATTATGACAACCACCGCGGATTATCAATTACATTTATCGAATTTCTTATCAGAATTTACATTAAATGGTGGCCCTAATTACGTTTGTGGGAAATACACTTTAACCACTTCAATTTACACCAAGATTCTTTCAGTAATTTTAGTCGTGAAAAGGTAATTTTATAGTCTTAAAATATTAAGATTAGATTTAGTGTGAAATAGTAACTGAGCTGTTCTTTTTCTTGACAAAGACATTTTATTATTTTTTCACAAAGAAAGTTGTCAAATAATTAATTGTCTCAATTAAAACTGGATTTATTTTTACGTGGCCAATCTATAGAAGTTTTACGTGATATCAAGCCTATCGTACACAATATATTTGCAAAGTTACGTTCTGTTTTCAGTTCATGAGTTTGGTCAAAGTTCAATATTTGAGGGATTGTTCAATAGTATTATTTCGCCTTTGGGGTCCTATTTGATTGCACCTCAGGGAAATATCGTGCCTGATTTACTCGACTACAAACATTATTGCTGTGGCTTTAGCTTCATTTTCCTTTGGAATGAAAGATTGGATCTCTGACAAGCGAGGTAACAGTTGTTGTTGCATAACCAGCCACACTAACGCTAAATTCTAGTGTGAATACTAGTTTGATTGCATATTGGAAACTTGGATAATAAACTGCAAACTGGACAGAAATTTGAAAACAGTATCTATTTTGCTTTATCGATTTTTTATGTTGTACATGTGTAAATCTATTTCGATGTATTTGTAGATAAACAAAGATGTGGCAAAAAAAAAATGTTCCAATGCACTAAAATGACAATAGTCGGTTACGTAAATGTTCTGCGTATAGTCTGTTTTAAGTTGTATTGGAGGAACTATAACATAGTTTCAAAGGGAGGTAGCTGGTAGGTGGAACTTTTCAAATAAAATCTCACGTCGATCGAGCCCAACAGGACAACATTTGACAGCCCTGTTGGCTCATTGGTAGCATGTCTGCTTCAAGAGCTGTAGGGCGTGGGTTCGATTCCCACCCAGGACAAACATTTTGTGATTTAAAACAAATGTTTGTTCTGTGTCTGGGTGTACTGTATGTATTATAAGTATGTATTTACAAAAAAAAAAGTATTTAAGTATTTTATCAGGTATCTGATTCCCATAGTACAAGATTTGCTTAGTTTGGGGTCAGATGGCGCTGTGTGTAATGTCCTACGATATTTAAAAAAAATAAAATAAAATTTTTATGTAATGCTTCGTAATAAAAGTTTACCTTACGCCAACGCACGCGATAGAATGTTTGTCGGCCGACAAATATCTTCGGTGGGAACTCTGTAGCATCTTAAGTCTGTGAATCTTCAGGATATTTGAAAGTGCCTTATTAAAAATTCTCTAAGCATTGTTTCAACATACAACATCTTCTGTTGGTATTAAAATTCACTAGCAAATGACGCTACTCAGATCTTGATTTAAAAGCGACGCGCCCGCGGACGAATGGACGAATTTCGTAAACAACATTTTATAATTGTGAATAAAATATCGTAGAACTAAGCAAATCTTGTACTACGGTAACCAGATAACGGATTGAATATTTGTATACTTTTTTTATGTAAATACATAAAATACATATTATATATTTATCGTCACATAAATGTTTGTCCTGGTTAGAATTGAGTCCACGTCCTACGGTTCTTAAAGCAGATACTCTACGAAACTAACAGGGCAGTTCCGGCACATGCATTCTAGTACTTAACTACTTACATTTTACTGTGTACTGTAAAAATGGAATGCTCACAAATCCACTCACTATTTTTTCGTTGAGAGGCGAGGTGTTTGTTCAACGCTCTTTGATCAAAGTACTTTTTTGTCAAGCCAAGCACATAACGGTGTGTTCCGGCTACCTCTCGAGTGAGCTTGCCACCGACAACACGTGACAATGTCACGTGTTGGTGTACCTTTATGTTTTATAACAATTATTTCATGGTGTTGTAATAAAGGTTACTAAAACGTCTACAGCCAAGCATCTGACGGCGTGGTTAAACCCGTGTCAACGATACAAAATTAAACCTCTTTTTCTTAATTCGTCGGCATGAGCTGAGCACTGAATACTGAAATATCACTGCTACACTTACTAAAGATTAATACATTAACTCTCTTTATTTTTTATGACCACATTAATTTTTCAAGCTTCAATTTCGCATAACTCGTCATGACCCTGGTAGTTTATGTTGATATTGGTGATAAATCTCCTTAGCTAGGTCTAGATAGATACCACCATAGTATCAGATAATTTACCGTCAAACGTATGGTGTGGTTTGAAGAGTGCTGCAGCTAGCGTAATAACAAGGCCGTTGAGACTAACCATCGAAAGTCTCAAAGTAATAAGCGCCAAAGCAGCAATGCCCTGGTTTGTTTAGCTACACTATGTTCTGTGTATCGCTGTAATAGTCATGGACAGGCGTTATCTGTTACTATCAGGAGAGCATCTAGTTCGTCTCTTTACTTTTACATATAAAAAAGGTGTTTTATCGTACCATTTAGCTACTAGATTGAAATATATGCGTGTAAGGTGCATAATAAATGTATTTTCTATAAAAGCATCTAGCACTTTGCTACTTTGCCACGACGTCTATTCGCCACGCTCTTTGAGTGGGCGACATCATTATATTCAATGAGCGTGATATTGATATTCTGGGAAGAAAAGTGGCCTCGTATACTAAAGTTTTAAAGGATTTTTAAAGTTTCAAAGAGAAAAGATGGTCTCACACTTGGTAGCTCTATTTATACAATACTCTTCCATGCGATGTCGAATCGATTGTATCTAGCATAAACGTCATTTTGAAGAGATACCTACTAGATGATTCTCAGACATCATGAGACGTCAGAAATCAAGTGATAAGTTACGTAACGTAGATAAGATTTACAGATCACTGAGATAGAGTTCGTTGTGACCAGCACAGTATAACACGTCTTCCCATTTCACGATCTCCTTGTGGCACAACTTTGTCTCCGTAACACAAGCACTCTGCTTAGTTCGGAGGCGAAGCGCTCTGAGGCAACGGCTATGGGAGGAAGCTCAATGGACATACTTAAGACGCAAATGAGCATACTTAGAAATACTACAATTATATACTGAGGAAACAAATGAACATACTTTGTAAGACTACAATCATATACTTAGGAAACAAATGAGCATACTTAGAAATACTACAACTATATACTGAGGAAACAAATGAACATACTTTGTAAGACTACAATCATATACTGAGGAAACAAAAATGAGCATAATTAGAAATACTACAATGACTTACTACATTACTGACGAAACAAATGAACATACTTTGAAAGACTATGCTTTTTTTGTGGTTAAAAAAGAAGTAGAGATCAATATCTAATATAAATAAAAAGCAATTGTAACATGTATGAGCATCACACTTGAGAAAGGGCCGACCGATTTGGCTAATTCATTTTTCGCTATGTTCATTACTGTAAATTAGTTAACCGACAGGAGAAGTAGCAAAGTTTGCTGGTATCATATCGCCGAAATAAAACATACCTGTATAAAATTTAAGCAGGTCACTAGTCTTTTATGGATATGAATTATAACTGTACAAACCACAAAACATTATTACTAAGGAAACATATGCGTAGATAATTACAGAATGTCATGTATGACTGAATATAACAACCTTACATAGTTCACGAACAGGTGTATTCATTTGGTCGGGAAATATAGGAAAGTAATTGGTTATTATTTTACTATTTTATTAATGATACAGTTCGTAGTTGATTATTTTAGTAGCAAGAAATACATTGTGTTTACTGTGAACATGTTTTGTAAAATATGTGAATGGAATTTACTATTTTGCCGCTGGGAAAAGCTCACCAAAGTTTGAACGCCAAAATTTAAGTGACCTCAGGGTCGACCCAGACGAAGGTGGTGCGACGAACTAAATTGTCATGATAGTTACTGGAACACAATACCAGACAGTCGGGAAAGAAGAAAGGGAGACCTTTTCCCAACAGTGGGACACTAGACGCTGAAAAAAAAACAATTAAACTCGTCACTGTTGTAACAAAAACGACTTTTAAGCGGAAATACACTAAATACATTACTTTTTAGACCAACCATTATAAGATATGTACTAATTCAGATTATAGCATCATCATCATCATCATTTCAGCCGTAGGACGTTCACTGCTGGACATAGGCCTCCCCCATTGACTTCCATAAAGACCGGTTGGAAGCGTCTCGCATCCAGCGCGTTCCTGCGGTCTTTACTAGGTCGTCTGTCCACCTTGTGGGTGGACGTCCTACGCTGCGCTTGCCGGTCCGTGGTCTCCACTCCAGAACTCTTATAGCATGAGTACCTATATTTTAAACAACCTTAAACCTAGGATGTTGCCGACGCTGGGGCAGAACGTAGCTTCCATTGGTCGGTGCTATTATAAACGAAGCAACCCATAAATCCAACTACTTGTCAAATGTGTTCTTGATAAATTATGTTATGCACACGTCGTGTACGTTGTAAGATATAAATTATAAGTCATAATTTTGATATATTTAGAGTAATTATAAGACGTTGTAAGATAATTTTTCACAGAAAAAAAAGTATATAATACTTAGGTACCTAACATTTATGTTGAAAATCTTGATTTGGACATAACATTCATTTGGAACCCTTTTGAAGTTAGAAGCAAAATACTGGTTAATTCGTACTTGCAAGATTAGTAACGTTAAGACAGCTCTAAGCTGGGCTATGGTTGGCTTTCTGGTTTGGTATAAACAGTAGATATCAGCGAGTCACAAAATAAATTACAAACAATTATAGTCACTAGATTTATCGGGCTAGTTCATTCTTGGTGATACGTATTATGTGAGTAATAAGCTATCGTTAGAATACATTTTTGATTTTAATACATTTTAAACTTTTATATGTGCTGCTATGTAATGGTGTAATTTAAATCTATATATGTATTTTTTTTTGTGTTGAATCACTGACTCATAATCAACACACATCCTTAACCGCTGATCGTAGAGACCTGAAACTTGGAGCGTGTGTTCTTTGTATGACGTAGGCAATTAGGCATCCGATAAGAAAGGATTTTCCGAGGGGTGCAAAACGGGGGCAAAGTATGTATGGAAGTGATTCCTTGGTCCAATCTACTTCAAATTTTACATAGACATTCTTTAACATAATTGATGGAAGACGTGTTTTATTGAAACTCATCGCCTAACGGGGTTAAAAAGGCGTAGAAAGTTATTTTGGGGGTGATTTGCATGGAAGTTGATATCAAAACTCCTTAATGCATTTGATTTAAATTACATTTTAATTTGACACATGTTTGAAGACTCAATCCGATTTTATTTTTAATTTGATTAATATTGTTTACTACATAGAGGATACTTTTTAAAGCAGAAAAATATTAGGTACCTGTGGAATTATTAACAAACGAACTACTGAACGTTTTCACTTGAATTTGAATCACACATATATATACCAAATATATATGTCTTATACAACATTATTCAGGGATGAAAGGTATCCTTTATCGTAATCCAATAATGAAATAGCTCAAATTACATGACTATTGATAAATAATTTGTTACTTACACAATTACACATGTTTCATTTCTCTCTGAACCTAGTTCTAAAGTTAACGTGGACGAAGTCGCGGGCCTGAGCTAGTGTTTTTACAAAATTTCTTGTGTGTACTGTTGGCTGTTAAAGAATTTCTTCGCTCGGTGGTAATCTTGGGTGTATAATCAGGTCATGCGTACCATGCGTGTTTTTATGTACCCCCTATAAAAACACGTCGAGTTTTTTAATTGGACAATGGCACACATAGTATCATTCACGCAAATTTAACTAAAATTCTGCCACGTCATGTAACGTGGCGTTTACATAACGTGGTGTTACGTGCTCATGTGCACATGACAAATAAGGGCCCTGATTTTTGTACGGTTTGAAGTATTTTTTTTCCATGGGAAAATGCGAAAAATATAACAACGCAAAATCAAGTTAATCATGATTGAGATCGAGGCCTTAGTTAATTTATAAATGGCGTTATAACAACCGCCTTAGCCCAAACCCAATGACGCTTTTATGGATAAAACGGATTTTCGGCACAATATTTCCTATCAACGAGTCCTTCCAAGCGACAAATGGAACGTTTGGACCGCGCGGAGATAAACTTGTACCCCGACGCGACCTAATTATTATTGAGGTACATCATAGTATACGTACTTTGTAGCGACGATAGCTCAGTGATTATCACGGTCGGTTCACATGCCGAAGGGCGTGGGTTCAAACCCCAACAATGAGCTTGAACTGTCGAAGAAGGGAAATATCGTGATGAAACCATATCATGGTGGTAGGATATTTTTTCTAGTAGATACTCGACTAATGACTAACCCTCAAGTTGAAAATCTACCGTCAAGCACCTAATGGTGTGTTAGGCCGCCTCATTTGAGATCCAGTTCTATCCCATCTTGGACTAAATCATCACTTAACATCAGGTGAGTTGAGATAAAACACCTGACTTGTCAACCGTAATAAAAATATAATTATAAAAAATAAAAATTTGCTGTAGATTTTAATAACAAACTAAAAAAACTATTTAAAAAACGATATCTTAAGTTTTTGAGTAATTACATTTTGTGTGTTCTGATTGTATATTAAAGTGTCTTTCCAAGTTTTATCTAGCTCTATTTAGTGTAAACAAAAACTAAAATATTATACTAAAGAGATAATATTACTCACAATAGCTAGAACACGACATAACTACTACTATGGATACCAACTGAGTTTTAGTAGGAAAATGTTTAGCTCCAGATTGCATGTTATCTCTACCAAATATTTTGTTAAATACCTAAAGCAAAAAATCGCTAGTCTTATCTGGTTATACGTATGATATGAAACGCTAAATATTCATCTACAAGGTAAATCCCGCTCGCCTAAAGGTATGTGTCTATTTACAGTTGTTTTCATTTTGTCGCATGCTACAGTTGTTTTCATTTTGTTTTAAATGCTCAAATTTTGCTGAGTTTTACTTTACGTATGGCTGTAATTTTTGAGACTTTCTCGTCGACATTTCGTAGCTCTCGTTCGGAAGCATTTTGTAATTTTGCGCTTTTGAAAACCATTCTTAGTTTCAGGCTACATTCAACATTTGTAAATAGTGACAAACATGTTCACGTAAAATCGTAACCTACATTTCGTTTTATTGACGTGAATACGTTTTTAAATTTGCTTTCGTAGTGGGAAGCTATTCGGAAAACAATATGACATCAAAATCGGGGTATACAGTTTGGTGTTGCAGTTGCATATCTGACATCTACATCCAAAATGTAATTACACGCTTCACTACAGGATCAAAGAATTCATTACGTTAAGTGAGGACTTAAAACCTGAAAATCCGTAAGACTTCTTAGTTTTTTTTTAAAAGGAACACTTACAAACGGCCGTGTATGTGACACCAACGCACCAGGATTTGTACTTTTGTTGTCGTTTGCATGATGATTGAGGAGGGTCAGTTCGTTTGGCTATTTTTCATAAGTCATAGTTTACGGTTCACGGCCGTATGATAATGGCCATAGCTGGGAAAAGAGAAGGCATCATATCATATCTGATGCTGGTGATCAATTTCGTTTTAAATTCATCTTAAATACTTATAACTATTATATTAATCTGAAGACACTTGGAATGAAAGCTGAAAGTAATTCTAAATGTTGTTTCACTTATTTATTAACCTAGGTGTAATAAAAGTGTATTCTTACTTATGAAGTTATTAGTAGCAGCTAAAAATACACACAGCAATATTTCAATATCTCATCTTATCTTTTATGAAAATGAAATGGGATTCAATTTGTTTTTGTTAAAACTCGGGTTATTATTTCGTTTTGAATAAAATAAATGAGCTAGAAAATTGCATATCGAGCTAAAAATTCGCAGTTTCATTCGAGCATCGCATAATTCAGTACTGAAAACATCAACTTTAATAAAATTATTGCCTTCTCTGAAAAAAATATGGCGTATTGCTATTTACGTACGCAGATAAATTTCCATCAGGAATGACAACACGTATGATTGTGGCTGGCAATACGAACAATGCAAACGAAATTATGCTTTTGCCAGTCGCAATGTCAGAATATTCGACAGCTGCAATTTCTACTACTTATTATACAAAAAGATTATAATGAAATACAAAATATATTTATATATTTCTTTTTAGTGTTACCTCTCCCGTCTGTTTCTTAAGCTTTCTATCGTATTTTTCTTTTCTTGGTTGCCTGGAAGAGATCGCTGTTAGCGATAAGGCCGCCACTTGTGTCACTAGTTAATAAGGTTTTTTGTTCTCTGTACTCTTTACTATATAATATATATTATGATGTGCACAATAAAGAGTTATATCTATCTATCTATAGGTATATTAAGACATGGAAATGAAAACTTTATAGAACGTAGTTTTCGTATTGGTTAGTATACATTTCGTTTGTGCCGTGAATATTCTTAGTTAGAGTATACGATATCGGTATTGTTTCTGTCACTGTCTATCCTGTCTAACCTAAAAGAGAGAGAAATGTTTTTTTTTCTATTTTAAGGAGATGTAGCTTCTTAGCATTCAATGATATTACTGTGCATATGTCGGGTCTATAGTATTGCAAGGAACACGTAAAGTGATACGCTACGGGTACTCTTTTCATACGCATCAACGCTCTCCTTCTATGCCCGTGTTTTCATCCCTGCCTAATCAAATTCGATATGACCTTAACAACGCAGCTTTGGATATTCTTTCCAGCTATAAACTTATGTTTCAACAACTTTAGTTGGCATTCCTCAAAGTGATGTAAAAAAAAAACTTGAAAAAGTAACTTCACTTAAAATTTCTACACTAAAGGGAGTTTGAAACACTCCTTTTAGATCTTCCTTCAACATCAATTCTCCTGTCATTTTGGTGAATGGTCCTTGTTTTGTCCTACGTCTAAAGACAATGATGAAAATGGAGGTGTGACTTGCTTTCAAAGTTTCAATAAGGACACTAGTTCGTTTCAACGGATTTCAAAATATTTATTGTGCATATACATAGTAGAAAAACAAATAGGTTATATGGCATAATCCATACTCTCGTCTAAATAAAAAAAAAAAAAAAAAATTAACATCAAACACCGTGTGCTCACCGGGCAGTGCTCGTTTACATCCTATGTAGAAAATTTTGTCAAGGCTTAGAAGGATAAGCTCAGTAATTACTTTGACTTAGCTCACGAGATAACCGCCATCTTGATTCGACGATCATTGTCCCGATAGTCGTCATGGTGAACGGCCTTATAGCGTATAATCTCGACCAACATTAAGTTCCTCTTAAGATGATCGGGTCAAGGGTCAGATCCAAAAGACAGTGATCCTAGACACGGCTCGCATTTTCAGACGGATTACAACTCTGCAGCCGTAACCACAGACAACTTTAGCTCTGTCTCGCTGCCGGTACTCTAGGTATAGGATTTTTAAATTATTTATTGTAGCAAAAAATATTGTAAAAATGTAAATTTAAGATTGAAAATTAATATTACAAATCCTTTATTCATTAATTTCCTAATATTATAATAAATTAGATTATTTTTATTTTTTATTAGATTAGATTTAAAAACAAATAAATTAATATAAGAATTTACAAATTCTTATATTATTTCTTATAATTAGTTTATTGGCTGATTTAATTTTACGATTTAGCTCCGTGGTTCATATTGATTACATTGACGAGAACAATTATCTCCTTTCGGCTTAAAATTACCGAAACGCGTAACCTTGTAATATTCGTATTAAGAATGGGCGGAGGGTTGTCGGTGCATCTAGGTCAACCTTTTTCGGCGTACAACTAAAACGTTTTAGCATATTTTTTTAGAGAAACGTGTTTCCCTGATTATTTTTAACACAAAACCAAGCATACCAAAATTGTACCAAGCTTAATTTTTCTTCCCTTCATTTGTTAATTATAAAAAGTCTTAATTTCTATTTTGCCTCCAATTAGCCATCCAGTACCTATTCAGTTTACAATGGATGAAAAGTATTTTTAAGAAAAGTTTTTAAAAACAGCATACCTAACAAAGTATCATTTACTAGGTACCTAATAGGTACCTAGTAAATGCCGAAAGGGAAATCCAATTCGACTAATTGTTAATAGCAATCAAGCTTCCTTTCCAATATTTATCGTCTGCCTGGCCCACCTGGTATTCTGACGGCATTGCCAGGCGCATCACGTAACGCAACCTCATTGTCCCTTCCAATCCGGCATCGCACATGCATATTAATAGAGTTGCAGGCAAATAAAAATACGACTTACGTGAGAATCGTTTGTTGTAATGCCTGGAAAAACAGTACTCTATGCTTTAAATGGTTTAGACAGATATTGATTTACAAATAAAGAGAAATGAGGAAAAGAGGAAAGAAGTATCAATTAAGGAGTAAATCTACACATCGATATAGCGATGATAGCCGAGTGTTTAGCGCGGTCGGTTTGCATGCCGAAGGGCGTAGCTTCAAACCCCAACAATGAGCTTGAGCTGACGGTGAAGGAAAACATCGTGAGGAAACCATAGCGTGGTGGTAGGGTACTTTCTAGTACTCGGCTGGCTAGCTACCACCCTCAAGTTGAAAATCTGCTGCCAAGCATCTAACGGTGTGTTCCAGCAGCCTCACTTGATTGTCAGTTCAATTCCAGGCTAAGTGTGCTTTATTATCTTGACCACACCTTCACATAACATCAGGTGAGCTGTGGTCAAAACATCTAGTTTGTCAACGATTGAAAAAAATGTGAGCTTTTATCTTGACCCTGAAATCAATAAGAAAAAAATAAGCTGTTTGCAATATCAGCTGATTTACTGAAAAAAAATCGTCGATCACGAAGATAATATGTGAAAGTTTATTCTGGTAACTTGATTATACGATTTTGAATTTCTCTACTTATACAAAATGTTGGTTTATTGTGATTGGTATATTTTATTGATGTAATATCGTATGTTCAAAATTTTTGCAAGAATCTGTCGCGTGACTTAGAAGCAAGAAGAGTAACCGACAGATTTGTGTCATACTATTCAGAGGTTCAATGCGAATCATTTTTTGTTAAGAACACACGCTCACGTATTCTTGACTCTTTCAAAGAGGATATTTGTGTTTTTGTTTCTACTTAAGATGCTTGGTTTGGAGATTAAGAATCATGGATTATCCTAGACTTAATATGCTATCCTACTTCTGGATGCAAGACCTGCGATTCGAGAAGGGTATGCGCTATAAGTTTGGCAAACTTCACACATCTTTGAGAATATCAAGAAATCTCCGAAATGCGGTTTCCTCCCAAAGTTTATCTTTTCCGTTCGAAGCTAATGGAAATTTAGCAACACAGTCATAACTCTGAAATGACAGCAGTGCGTACGTGGGAGTCAAACCCAGGCTTACAAATAGAAAGTCACCGAAATTAATAATCATTCATATGCAAATAGTCAACATAGTTTAGGTCTTAATTCGTCATCAGAACAATACAAACTTTATACAATTTACTAAATTGAGTTGCCAACCTTGTATCCTAATCTTGTAAAAGCAAACAGCAATCGTGTTTGCAATCTGTAAAGTGTATTTGCCGAACATATTAACATAAAGTCTCATGAATTTACATCACCAATCATATTTATGCTGAAACTTGCGAGAATCTGGAATCATAACCCTAAGCATATTATATGAACAAATACCTATCTTATTATTTTCAGTAACGTACCTATAAAATAAAAATAAACATCATAATATAAATTTAAAATTTACTTGATCGCTGTGAAATTATTGTTCATGCTTCATTGCCGTTTCTTTTGTTAAATATTGATGAACATTAAATAGATAACTTATATTTTGAACGGGTGGATTAAAATAAATAGTTCTCTTATTTCTATCAACTTTCAGTAGAAAAATGTTAAGATCTTTCGATAACGTATATCAGAGTATTGGGGGACATCATATTATGATGATCACATGACTGTGATGCGGCAAAGGCCTTAACCATGCTGGCATCTCAGAAGTACAAGACCATTGTAAAGAAGACAGCACATAATTATACGATGATATGTCATAATCTCTTTTTGTAATACGGAGCTGGCATTATAGCATAGCAATTAAAGCCCCTAATAAAAATAAGAATAAAAAAAATTAAGGGTATATCACCTTTGAGTGTTTCTACACTTTCCCAAAACGTACACGTATACGTGTATAATTTCACAAAAAATAAAAAAAATGATGTATAAACCCTAAAAAAACACTCAGAATAAAAAAGTGCGTGCAAAGCGATCAGCCAATCTGTGTGATTATTCTGTAGGACTTTGTTTTGTGTGATAAAAAAAACTCACTAAATTATTTTCACATTGTATCATTGTAGCGATGATAACTCAGTGGTTAGCGCAGTCGGTTCGCATACCGAAGGGCGTGGGTTCAAACCCCAACAATGAGCTTGAGCTGCCGGTGAAGGAAAACATGGTGAGGAAACCATAGCATGGTGGTAGGATACTTTCTAGTACTTGGCTGGCTAGCTACCACCCTCAAGTTGAAAATCTGTCGCCAAGCATCTAACGGTGTGTTCTGGCAGCCACACTCGAGAGACAGTTCCATTCCAGGATAGGTGTGCTTTACCATCTTCGACCACACCTTCACTTAACATCAGGGGAGCTGTGGTCAAACAACTAACCTGTCAACCATAAAAAAAACGGAAATTCGAAAGATATTAATATTTATTCTGGAATACTGAAAAAGGTGTATTCATTCCTCTGCAATAGGACTAAACCAAGTGAGTTTTAGGATCACGCCTTCTAGTACATTCGGTTATATTTCACTGGGACTTTCCATACAACGTTGCTAAGTGTTTCCGCTAAGAGTATTGAGTGCGCTTGACGCAGTAACTTATTCACTCTTACACTGCGTTGTTTCATCACGTAGTATTCAAGTACTGGAAGTGTATTGTACATTTTGTTTTCATCGTTTACAGCCCTGTAATGAAACGCTCGTTTCAACCGCGAATTATTATCTCAATATAGCGCTCTTGTGCTTCCTCCATCACTACAATTTTGTGGCATATGAAACCACATTTTCATTACAACGTATTTATGTGAAATTTTGGTTGGGTATTAATTAAATTTTACACATTAGATTATGAGGTTTTTGCATTAGTAATTTTACAAACAATAATCGTAAGTCTTAATTGGTATATCGGTAGTACCAGATAATCTATCGCCTTTCAGTAGCGTGTAGCGTTCTGATATGAAAGGTATTTTGTTCAGCAAGATTACAGGGCTATTATTGAGACTAATCATCGAATTTCTCAAAACAATGAGCAACGGTGCTATTGACTGTGTTTTGTGTTCAAAGTTCTAGGTATCGCTTTAGACTAACGCTATTTCTTATCATGAAGATAGAGAGAGCGAGAGAGAGAGAGAGAATGAGAGAGAGAGAGAGAGAGAGAGAGATTAGAGAGTCTCATTATTCTAAAAATATAATAAATAGGTCGTGTATACGTTTATGCTTATACGAGTGTGTATTTACAGAAAGGGCAAGTCGTGTGACGCATCCATCAGCACCTAAACAAGAAATATTTAAATGTGTATTGTGTGTCTAAAACCAGTCTAACTAAACGTCTAAAAGTTCATCATGACACTACTATGTGAAATAACTGTTATCATTTCAATTTACTAATGTTATTAAAGTTTTTTTTTCACTGTAAAAATTATGAAAAATGGATTTCACTTCATTCTTCATTATTGGCACTGAAATCTGTTTTTTTATACATTTTGGTATTGAAAATTTAACAAAAGTTGTTAAACGAATCACCATGCTAGATGTACAGATTAAGTTAGTATACGAAACTTAGCTACAGATATTGGTTACAGACACACAAAAACAGCTACAATGTCACAAACAATGTAGCGCTTATGTAGATTTCGTAGCACTTCTGCTACGCTTTGAGACTACGCCTAACTGAGCTACATTTCGTAGATCCTGTGACACTGCATGAATTGGAAATTATTACTTACAACTTTTTCTGGAAATTAAT
This sequence comes from Biston betularia, assembly GCA_905404145.2. NCBI lineage: Eukaryota > Metazoa > Arthropoda > Insecta > Lepidoptera > Geometridae > Biston > Biston betularia. The sequence goes on from FR989877.1 coordinate 9,401,169, forward strand.
GTTTATTACTTTGTAATACCATTCAATATACTGTATTATAGAAAAAAAATATGTCCAAAGACAACCCGAGAAAACTAAATGACCTAATTGAAATTGACCATAAAATGGTTCTGTGGTTTGTTATGCCAAAGTAATACCACAAATCCAATTTAATAAAAGAATTGCCAAGAACAAACGTAAGATCATTATTGAAAAGAATATCGGAGACATCGTTAGTAGGATAGTATCAAGTTAATTTCATTTATTTCAAAAAAACTACAATTATCATTACAGGTTTTTATCCTAATGCAATGCAATTTCAAAAAACAAACTCTTAGAAAGGCTATATTTATAACTTGAGTATCCATCTTATGCACGCACACTAACACATGTGTGTGTTCAAACACTCACTCGGACGGCGATACCACTGAATGCTGAAACGTTTTGACTCGTCTACGAAAAAATGGCTTGCGTAACTTGTTGTTACATTGTCTTAAGAACAGCACAAGATTTCCTCAAACGTTATTTTGCATTATTAATTCGTACGTATTCTATTAACAAGGTCAGTATCTACTACCTAGATTGTTCTGTATATTGTTCATTTTGTTTTCTTTGTTTACAGCGTGCGTAATGAAACCCTCGTTCCGACCGCGAATTGTCTCGTTATTGCGCTCTTGTGAACGTTACATGTGTTCTTTTTTGTTACTATACGGGAAATAACTTCAGGCAAATTCATTGGAACACAATGTTTTTTTTTATTTCATACCATTTTAGTACACAGTTTACGAATAAAACGTACGTATTCAAATCAATTCTAAAAAGTTATAAATAAAGTAGATTTATTTTCTAAATTTGACTTTATTAATCGATATTTCAATGAGGCCATGGATACCTAATACCTAGAAATCGTATAAAAACATGTTATACATATTACAAAGTAAACGATTGAAACCTACTGAAGCGCAATGCTTCTCAAGAACATTGATTAAACCAAGCGAGAATTTCTCAGACGATATTAAGTTCTCTATTCTGGGAACTCTGTCAGATTACATTTGACGGAAACGTATCTCAATAAAGCCAGTTTTACTCTGTGCACTGGGCAAGAATAGGTTCGTTAGGGATTTGCATCTAGTTGCAGAATTTGTATAATCTAAAAATTAGGATAATAGCCATACTCACGTATTCCAGAACAATTGTTAAGACAAATTGTTTGCTAAAATTAAACGAAAAAATGATTAAACAAACTTTATTACAATATTGACAAAACATTTTTATATAACTAGCGGACGCCTCGCGGTTTTAACTACGTAGATCCCGTTCCTGTGGGAATAGAGATAAAAAATAGCCTAAGTCACCCGGAGATGGTGTAGCTACCCAACCAAGAATTTTTGAAATCGGTCCAGTAGTTTCGGAGCCTATTCATTACAAACAAACAATCAAATATTTCCTCTTTATAATAGTATAGATAGATAGATAAATAATTTAAAAAGTTACCTTGAGCGTTAGGTATATACTATACTCAGAAACGTCAAGTGAGTTAATGATAGTACTAAAACTGGGTTTAAAAAATATTACCTTGAATCTTTTAAAGGAGATTAGGGTTTATGTATTAAGCACTCCTACAGTTGCCTGTGTTTTATGCTCCTGTAAAGCCACGTTTAACACAGAGTTATAGATACTGTATTTTTTTTGTGTGGTTCGAAGAGAATATAGAGACAATAGACTTTTGTTGCCTTAGTTGTTACATAGCTATTCTGTGAAAATATTATTATTCACATAGTTTTGTTCATTACTAATCCAACTAATCTTATAAATATGAAAGCTTGTTTGTTACTCAATCACGCGAAAACGGCTGATCGGGTTTGGATGACATACATATAGTTTATTACTGGTTTTTTTTAATGTGAAAAAAGCGGCAAACAAGCGACGGGTCCCCTGATGGTAAGTGGTCACCGCCACCTATGGACACCTGCAATACCCGAGGTATAGCTAGTGCGTTGCCTACCTTTAAGAACCCTTTTCACCCTTCGTTTGAAGCTCTGTAGATTGAAACTCAGCGGAATAACCGAACGGAAAATTTGAACCGAAGATTAACATATAGGATACTTTTTTAACAATGTTAGGTTCCTGTGGCATTATATCTAATATATAATAGTAAAATAGCGGAAGTTTTAGTAGCATATTTGTTGTTTACACAAATGTTTAATTTTTCTCTGAACGTAATTTTAAAGTTAACGCGTACAAAGTCGCGGGCGTAAGTTAGTATCATATAAATTATATTTCTGACATTATTTTTATGTTTTTATTATTTTATTTTTGTGTTATAATTGTTTCAGAAACGGCGCAAAAATAATTATTTATCAAGTCAATGGAGCACTGTAAGTATTTAATAGCAATTTGTTATATCTATACATGTGTGTTAAAACAAATAAGACCAAATTTAATTTAAAATAATAGTTCTTTTTACATTGCGAACTCATAAAAATGGAACGACAAGTAAAAACAATTAAAAAATAAAAGCCAAGCGTTAAAAATATATTCTTCAATAGAATACCAAACTTGTCCTACTTTATATAGGACATGTCATATAGATTGAATTTTATTTATATCCCCAGCATGCGAACGTTGTAAAAAAGGCTGCAATTGCAAAAGGTTGTATAGGTTATAGTCTCTGGTTAATGTAGGTAGATATAGTATTCCCGGAGAGAGTGCAAAACCGGACAATTCGACGTGCGCAAAGTTATTGGCTACAAAATAAATGGAATAAATAGCCAGGTTTTCCACAGAAACAGCGTTAACGTTTATTTTAAGCGGTTCGTATAATGATTATTAATCTAAACTTGGTTTTACAAAAATTGAACTTTTGGATTTTTTGTTCGGTGTACTACTACGTCATAATATTTGAGCTTGTTTTTCAATATATTCATGATAATTATTACGTTAATATTGTAATCAAGTCATCTTAATGAACAACCCTAATAATTAAAAACAAAACTTTGCTAAAAAAAGCTATGTAGAAAATTAAACTGAACGAGTAGTATTAATTTTAAGAAAAAAAATGTTACCTACATTATATCTAAATAAATCGTTATATCTATTAGAAATTTTAAGTTTTTTTTTAAGTTATATAAGCTTGTTTATTAATTAGCTACATTGTATTTGTAGATGTTGAAACTAAACTTATGATTCTAATTGTTTGTAATTTTTACGCGTCTCAGAAATGACTTTGTGGTCTGATAGTTCAAGATGTATTTTCATGGTTAATATTTTACTTGCAAGTGACAAGTATCAAATATATATAAAATCGTTACTATGCTTATTTGAAATATTGAAAGACATAATTATGTAACTAGGATTATTTACACAGGCCAGTGCATTAAAATAAATTAAAATATCGTAAGACTATACATACAGCGCCATCTGGCCCCAAACTAAGCAAAGCTTGTGTGATGGAAGTCAAATAACTGATAGAATACATAAATACTTTTTTTTTTTGTAAATACATACTTATAATACATACAGAACACCCAGACACAGAACAAACATAATTATGTTTATTCACATAATGTTTGCCCTGAAAGGGAATCGAACCCACGCCCTACAGCTCTCAAGGCAGATATACTACCAATGAGCCAACGGGGATTTCCATTCATATGCGACCTCCAATATTTTATGCTCTAGCTAGTTATTTTTTTCCTCCTCATTTGCTCTACAAACTGAGCTACAATACCCATTTTGATGTTTAAATCCCATTAATATTATAAGTGTGAAAATTTGGATGGATGGATGGATGTTTGTTACTATTTCACGCAAAAACTACTCAAACGGATTTGGATGAAATTTGGTATGGAGGTAGCTGATACCCTAGATTAACACATAGGCTACTTTTTATCCCGAAAATGTGTAGCGGGTAACACCGCGGGGCGCAGCTAGTAGTAACATAACTCTAACTTTAACTGATGTTTTCCAGAGGCACGCACTAAATTGATTTCCATTTTATTTAACTCTTATACCCAGATGCAGAGGCGCCCGGATAACTAGGCCGCATACAGCTTTAAAATACAACCGGGTTCCAATGCAAATTTAATCAGTACGCTTTGAACAGACTTGTGATATCCAGCTTTATATGTGAGCAATTTACCTCAATTCGGTCGTAGGGAATATGCTCAAAAGCGCTTTTTATGTCAGAAGCAGAATTTAAGTTCATGACGTAAGTGTTAAAATAAAGTAAACGCAAGATTCTAAGTAGTAAGAAAAGCTTTTAACTTAGAGTAATGCTGAAATCTGAAGTAAAATATTGTCATGAAAAGAATATGTTTCATTTAGTTCATCTTTTTTATAAATGCATGCTTTAGTAAAGTAGTGACGACTTTACTAAAGCTTCAATTGAGTTTTGGAAGCAACACGAAAAATAATGTTTCACCACATTATATCCCTTTCGATATAATGATATTTTTTTTCGCTTTCTTGTGGGAAAATATAATAATCTCATCATCATCATCATCAGCCTATACTAGTCCACTGCTGGACATAGGCCTCTCCCAAGACACGCCACTCAGCCCGATCTTCGGCTTTTCGCTTCCATCCACCGCCAGCTGTCCTACGTATATCGTCACTCCATCGAGTCTCAGGGCGTCCTACGCTACGCTTGCCAATACGCGGTCTCCACTCTAGAACACGTCTACCCCAGCGGTTATCGGTTCTGCGACAGATATGCCCAGCCCATTGCCACTTCAGCTTGCTAATACGCTGAGCTATGTCAATGACTTTAGTTCTCTGGCGAATTACTTCGTTTCGGATCCGATCCCTCAGAGAAATGCCAAGCATAGCTCTTTCCATAGCTCGCTGAGCGACTTTGAACTTACGGACCATTCCCGCTGTGAGTGTCCACGTTTCGGCTCCGTAGGTCATGACAGGTAGGACGCACTAATTGAAGACTTTTGTCTTCAGACTTTGTGGTATAATAATCTATTTATATACTATTATAAAGAGGAACGATTTGCTTGTTTGTGTTAAATAGGCTCCGAAACTACAGGACCGATTTTAAATTAAATTTTCACCGTTGGGAAGCTACACTATCCCCGGGTGACATAAGCTACAGCTATGTCACCCGGGGTATATACCGCGAGGTGTCCGCTAGTATACGATACGTAAATAAATACTTTTTTTTTTGTAAATCCATTCTTACTCCTGCCACAGCGTATGCGGCAATAAATGGATGAAATGTTGAAAATATATATCATTAGCAGCTAAATTCAAGCCAGTGCGGAGAAAGTTACCATTCTCATAAACTTTAATTGTTGGTATACAGAACTGATCAGGTTATATAAATTATGTATAACGAAAATATTCCATTGTATTCCCCAATACCAGGGAAATTCTCAGTAATTCGCTCGTTGATTGCTCGAGCCACGTTTGTTTGTCCTCAACGAATACCTACCGAACCCCACCTTAATCCGACCACAAAGTAATCGAATTTAACTCTATTTATACTTATACTATGCCAGTTGCTAAGCCTGAAAAGCCAAGGAATTAACAGCTTTCTCTTGAGATATGCACCAGGTTTTTTTATTACAGACGAATTGTTAAAAATACTACAGCAGAAAAAAAATAAAATGAAAACGGCATTTAAAATGCTTACGACCAATAAAAAATCATACTGTTAAATCGTACTGTTATATACGAATGTCTACATTTTTTATTTTTGCAATACATAAATCCGTGTATTAAAATTCAAAACTACAAACATTACAAAAGTCGCTGAGTTTTCGTTCCGTGAAGATTTATCTTTAGTTGTTTGTGACGCCCATAAAACTACGTGTTTACGAGTTTTACTACCCTTTAGGTATCAGTATGATAGTAAACTAGATTTATGGTTAGTACCGAACACTTTAATAATTCTGATAAAATGTTAAATTAACTTTAAATTTGAAAAATGGCTCGCGGGTAACACCGCGGGGCGCAGCTAGTTTCATACAACATTAACCAAATTTCCTTTACATTAGTAGATGGATTTAACTCAAATAAAAATGAGATTTGTTTTCGTCCGTAATGAAAAAAAAATTGAGATAAAAATTAGCAAAAGTTAGTTGTTAGAAAATACTCTTAAGCGATAAAAATCAGGTTTAAAAATGCATTAATATTTAAATCCACGGTTATGTCGTCCAATTTCCTACGAAAAGTCACGTTTCACCCATTTCTGGCAACTTTTGCCATCTAATTAAGATTCTGCGATGGAAACCAAGGAACTAAGGGGCTATTTTCTTGTTTCTTTGTTGGCTATACTTTGTGTTGCCATAATATACAGGTTTTACTGGTAGAGTTGAGAGCCAGTTCCATTCCAGGCTAGGTGTGCTTTACCATCTTCGACCACACCGTCACTTAACATCAGGTGAGCTGTGGTCAAACATCTAGCCTGTTAACCATTAAAAAAAAATTTTTTAGTTATTTTTTTTACTTTTTTTAAATCGTGTTCATTGTTTAAAGAACTTATTACATTAAAAAAACTAATTGTCAATCGTGTGAAAGCATATTTAAAAAAGTATACGTAGATTTTGTAAGAATAAAACACATTCTACAAAATATATTTTCAATCACCATTATTCTGATGATTATAATTTTAAATTAATTAAAAACAGGTACAACTCCTAATTCACGCAAATTTGATCATTGTTAGTATCAGTCTGTTACCGTTACTAATTATACTGACAAGTACACAAAATACATAAATATCTAGTACCAAACTAAGTAAAGGTTATTGATTGATTCAGGCGTTACTTTGCGGAAGTTCATTTTGAATGTTCAAGGTATATATCTAGTTTATTTCCGCTTAACAGTCGTTCCAGTTCCAGCAGTGACGAGGACTTAAAATAAACTAATTTGCTACAGCTTATTAATTAAAAACTTAATCTTACTTAAAATCTAGAACTAATTTAACATAAACTTTAAAATATTTGACAATTTTTTTATTAAAATAACAAAAAATCTAATTAAAATTACCATAAATCTTAAAATCCTTCTCTCTCTACAGTAACCACTTGTCTAAGTAAAGATTGTACTATAGGAACTAGATAATACAATTGAAACGTTTGTAAGACTAAAGTGAATACATTTCTTCTAGATCAATGTGCTCTATCCTCAGCCGGATCATCGCTTTTCATCAGGCGAGTTGTAGGTCAAACGTAGATCTATTTCGTTTAAAAACTATGTAAAAGGTTCCCATTCATACCTACCGCCACTAATTTTATATGGTTCTTGAGGTTTTGACCACAGCTCACCAGATGTTAAGTGAAGGTGTGGTGGAAGATGATAAAGTACACCTAGCCAGCCTTTTCAGTGTACTTACAATAAAGTTATACTTTTTTTTTTTAAATTATCGTAGGACTATACACACAGCACCATCTGGCCCCAAACTAAGCAGAGCTTGTGTGATAGAAGTCAGATAACTGATAGAATACGTAAATACTTTTTTTTGTAAATACATACAGAACACCCAGACACAGAACAAACATTTGTTTATTCACAAAATGTTTGTCCTGAGTGGGAATCGAACCCACGCCCTACAGCTTTCAAGGCAGATATACTACCAATGCGCCAACAGGGCTGTCAATGAGCCGGTATTCTAGAATTTTGGAGCAATTTGAAATTAAAAAACTGGCAACACTGTTTTACGTGTACATGTTTATTTTTTATGCCGCAGGTAATCGAGTTCCCGTTACGTAGCAAAAATGTATTTTAACACAGTCATTCAGTGTGATTGTATTGCCCGTTTCGGTGTAATGAGAAACATAATATGTTAAATAACGTGATTACGTCGAATCTTATTTACTTCTACTACATACTGTACTTGATATAGGCAATTATTCAGAAAAAAAATAGCTTTCTACACAGCGTTATAAGAGAAAATAAAATGGTGTGCAATACATCACACTAATACTATTATGACAGCCCTGTTGGTTCATTGGTAGTGTGTCTGCTTCGAGAGCTGAAGGGCGTGGGTTCGATGCCCACTCAGGACTAACATTTGTGTGACTAACATCGATGTTTGTTCTGTGTCTGGGTGTACTGTATGTATTATAAGTATGTATTGACAAAAAAAAAAGTATTTAATTATTCTATCAGTTATCTGACTTCCATAGCACAAGCTCTGCTTAGTTTGGGGTCAGATGGCGCTGTGTGAAAAAAAAAAAAATTATAAACGCGAAAGTTTGTGTTAAGTATGGTTGTATATTTTTGTTACTCCTTCGCGCTCAAATGGTAAAACCTCTTTTTGTTTCGGGAATTAAAAAGACAATTGTTACAAATGTAAGTACTCGCATTTTGAATAAATTTGTTAGATGAGCAAAGTTTCATGAGGCTACTTGAACAAATACAAATATAAATCTTTTATTAATAACATCAAAGTTACAGGTCATTTTTCCATTCATATTTAAAAATATCAAAACAATATGTCAATACAATGAAAATGTCAATTAAATAATTTATGTCACATATAAAATAATTATGTCAATATAATTCAATGTCAATAAAAACAAAAATATTATAATTACTTACTAGTAATTCAATAATCTCTTATTTTTAAATAATCGTCAAAATCATGAAACAAGGTCTCTTGAAGCCAAGATCTTAGTTTCCTTCTGAAGCACGCGATGGAAGGTCCATCCCGATGGAAGCGGGTACGCGATTGTAGACCGCGGGCCTCAGAATGTACGAGTATACCGACCTCGGCGTTACTAGTTGCTCTTTCCTTTAAACTAAAATCACTTATCAAAACAGGCAAGAGTTCTAATTCTTGTTTGTTTTACAAACAACAAATAAGACAGTTTCAACATTTCATAAAATCTACAGACGTCTAGTCTAGTGAGCAAAAACCAATAGTAGAAACAACTCTACTTAGCTCTTTCATTAATCCAACACCCCGGCAATTAGCACGGACGTAATTGATTCGATGCATATCTTGTAGACGTCGGACGTAAATCAAGGTAGGCGTTAACGTTAGGCGAGGCGATAGGCCAGGTGTAGATTGTGGCGCCTTAGCCCACAAGCAGATGTTAAATCTATTTGTGGTTAGTATTACGTACTGACTGTTGCTTAATCTTCGGTTATATAGACTTGACTTGCTATTTATAAACTTAACTCGCTAAATTATCTTTCTTACTTTTTTTAGAAAGAATAGAATGTTTTGTAACTTTCATCGGTGTTATAGGCGATTCAATGGGTATCTGATAATTCAAATAAATATATATTTTATTGTGATTCATCTTTTCATTGAATTATTTTTGTACCAGACTCCGTAATTGCGTCATGTGGAAATTAGATGTATACAACATTTGATTGCATGTTATTTATAAATGACACAAACAAACAAATATAGATAATAAGTACCATAGTCATTTATTAAAGTCGAGTCAAGACTTTAACCTTATCACCGATTAGTCTTAATAAATACGGTGACCTTTTACTTAATTTGGCTATTATCTATACGTCATTTTGTGCAAAGTAAGAAATTAAATCTCACCCCAAATTTATCCGTTCATTTTCATCCGCAATAATCCAGCTTTCAGCCGGTCATCGTCAATATTTTACGATACAAATTCTGTATAAAATATTGAAAATGGTGCTCCATCAATTTCCTGGTTTTAATATCCCAAGACAAAAGAAGCGGGAAGTGGAAAAGATCGCTAACATCTATATAATAAAGCCATTCGTACACGACGCATTAAAATAAATATCGGACATTATGTAATTTTTTAACTTTCGCAATTTGAACAGACAACTATGTTTACCACGCACAAAATACTATGAAATTAGTTTTGTTTATTTACCTCGACCGGTCATGTTGCAATAGCCGTGGGTACGAGTTGACTACTTTTCTTGTCGGATACTTCAATAGCTTAGAGACTCAGGATCGCTATACTGCAATCATTGTAGTATACTGCAATTTTCCCGTAACAGAAGCAGTCTGCTTAGTTCTGAAGCGGAGAGGCGCTCCGAGGTATTAAAAAAAAATCAATAAATAGAGCTTCGCATAATTATATCATTATCTGTCATCAAATCACATACCGCTAAATCTCAGCGCAATCGAACTATTCGTTTACAATTGAATCGGCTTAATACAAAAAAATAGCATAAATCGTCGTGAAACATGATAAAAGCTGAGAAAACATTTGAAAAATAATTTGGAAAAATGTTGACATGTGCTTGTTGAATTGGTATGAAACCGGCGTGTCGCTCTTTCAATCGTCGACTCTGTAAGTCACTTTTAGGTTTAGATCGTGTTAGTTGCATGGCACTTGGAGGCGTCTATCACAGCTCATCGCCTTATGTACGAACGGATTTACTATCCATCAATCTGAGTAGCGTCGATAAATGAAATGCCTTTCTTATGGTTACATTGTTTACATGCGATCCTTTCCTTTGTTTTGAATGTATTACGTTGTACACTTTTATTAACTACTTTAAGCACTTGGTGCATAGAACTGTAGCTTAATGATAATTGGATATTTTGCAATATTAAAATCAATCCTATCCATTGAAAAAATGAAATAAACTTTGTATTTCCTGAAATGTACAATATGGGTGTCTTCGAACCTAGAGTATATTTTCTGCCAATAATCTACTGTATTAATCAAACAATTGTAATTTACCGCAAATAAAGACCAAAATAAATCCCAGTAGCTGTGATTTCACTGTAAAATTATGCTCAATTGGTCCATAAATGGCAAAAATCGTACCACCTCAAGCGTTACTCGGACTCTGATATTGCTTTTATAAGATTTGTTTACTTCATGTCAATTGTCAAAGTCAATCAAATGTGTCAAAATAGCTGTTTCTTTTTTGTTTTACATGGCAATGCACACATATATTCAGGCTTCGTTATGACGCCATCGCTATAAAAAGTTTAAAAACGTGTTAAAAACCAACTAAATACCGCATAAAAAGCCAAAATGTTCAAATTAGTTCCATAAAATATAGATTGTATAACTAGTAAAAATGTAAAATAATTACAAACAGAGGCGCAAGTAATTACAAAAATGTGCTGAGTAATTTCTGGTTCCTATATTTACTATACTTAGTTTGTGTTTAGTCATAGTTTAAAAAAAAAATGTTTAGAATCTCTTTAAAAGTAAGTTTATTTCCTCAAAACTGCACGCAATATCTTTACCAAGCTGTGTAATTGTGTATGCCTATAACAGGCGCATGTATCGGAACATAACTTTTTGCAATGTGATTGTAAATTTAGCAATATGTGTGCTGTTGGCGTACCTTAATAAATAAATAAACAAACCGAATTGAAAGTCAATTTTTAAATTAAGAAAAAACTCCGACTATACACGACAAGTACCTAATACAATTTATAAAGAAGCTTCGCGAAAATGTTAAAACAGCAATCTTGATTCACGACGAAAATTTCACAACTTCTCAAACGTAAACAGACACGCGTGAAATGTGAATATTTCAACAAAAACAAGGTATAAAAATGTACATTACACCGGTATTAGACCTGTAGTCTCCCAGAGGGATCTCGTCTGCTCCACTCCTGATAAATATCTCCCAAGGAGCTTGCCCTGTTAGTATGAAGAACGACTTGGCCCAGCTGACAGAACTGATTTTTATTCGTCGTCGAAAATATCCAGCCTTTTAGCTACAAAAGGCTTTATGAGAATAGTCATTGAAGTTGCCAACGTAGGTTCGGTATGGGTTGAAATAGAATTCCTAATATTGTGACAGGCTGCGCCACGCGTTTTCCCGATGAAATTAGTCGATGTGTGAATTCAGAGTAAAATACTGTATTCCAATTTTTAATAAAATCCGTGTCGTTATAGAATATAGAAATAACAAATACATACATATACACACACTCGCAGACATACTTTTCAATTTATAATATTCGGTTTTTAAGTAAAAGTAATAAGCTGAATGAAATACTATCGTGATGGTCAGAGATAACGGCTGTTTGTTTTCAAATTAATATCACCGACGGGCCTCTCTCTTGATGGTAAGAGATAACGCATGCATATTTAAGACAGTCATTACTTACCACCAGAAAAGCGCCTAGTTCTTTTTATTACCTTTAAATTAAAATTCACTTGCCTTAGCAACCCGTCCCGGTGACTTTTTCCAAATTAAGTATACTTTGAAACAAGCAAGAACATTAAGAAACATGCAGAAACATTTTTCAAATTCAAACGTTGTTACGACAAACTTCTAGTGAGCTAACAAATAATAAATGAGTTTGGGAAGTTAACAGTTAAAATATATAATATATAGGAGCTTTAACTTTGAATGCAACAAAACATCGTGAATACAAAAGTGATTTATATGTTTTTCTCCCTTTGCTTCTTTTTACAGTAACAAGTGGCTTGTTTTCAAAGTTGCGTCTTTAAATGAGGGTATCCATAAATTGACACTATAACTATTAATAAATAAATATCGTAGTACATTACACTAAGCGCGTACAAGCTTTGAAAGTCAGACAACTGATAGAATACTTAGATAGTTTTTTTTTTAAGTATTACTTTTAATAAATGCAGAACACAATTTTATAATTAGACTTTTAGTAGCAATTATAGCTTAGTGGTTAGCAAGGCATTTGAAAACACAACTGGGATCTATGATTTAATCTATCATCTGACCACTTAGAAATAAATGCTTCTGTATCTTATTACAAAAAGGTTACCCATCCGAAAACTGACCGGATCGTCTGTTGCTTTACATCGGTAATCTTTTAAGAGCAGATGTCGTAGAGAAACCCTGAGAAAGCCCTCTCCATAGCTTGTTGTATTGCTACTTTAAACTTACAAATAAGGCACACGGTCAGATACCATGTTTTGAGAACCATACATCATCAATATAATACAAAAAAAACCGACCAAGTGCAAGTCAGACTCGCGCACGAAGGGATTCGTAGCATTATCTATAAAAAAAATCACGGCTGTTGTATGGGAGCCCCCTTAATTATTTTATTTTATAAGGGGGCTCCCATTTATATTATTTTTTTTCAGTTTTTTAGTATTAGTTGGTATAGCGGCAACAGAAATACATCAACTGTCTAACTATCACGATTCATGAGATGCAGCCTGGTGACAGACCGACAGACAGACAGACAGACAGATGAACGGACAGCAGAGTCTTAGTAATAGGGTAAACCCTAAATATAACTGATATAATATATTTTTTAATATTTCAAAGGTACTCTTTGCAAAACTGGCCCTGCGGACTTTTCAGTTCTTCCAGGCTTAAGGGACGCAAACAAACGTTTTCTGAATAATTTTCAAAAAGTTTTATTTACTGTCTCAAGTAATTACGTGCTCCAGGTAGCGGAAACGTTAACCCGGACAAGCGGTTTAAAAATGAAATTATGCTACTCAAACTTGAACCACTTAAAAGAAAGCTGGGTTCAAACTGAGTTGGCCCTTTATTACGATTTGGTGTTATCTTAAAAACCTTGAAGCTGTTTGTTACGGCGACTGATTTTATGAGAAACAATTTAAATTTCACCGTTTTAATTTTGTTGTGGAATATCAGTAAAAATGTTTAGGAGGAACAATGACGCCGTTGATTTATTTATTGCTAGGCTTTGCGGATTTTAGTTTAGCAAAAACTGAAGAAATTCATAAAGAAATCATTAATTCCTAAATTTTTTGCAAAGCTAAAATCAGCATTGCATGCGCATGCTCTAAGCCTTCATTCCAATTCCTATTTTGAATGAATGAATGAATGATTTCTGAGGGATTGAAATGTAGAATCATTCATTCATTCAAAACAGGGGTTGGAATGAAGGCTCAGCATTCATTTAAGTTACTAACAATATTTTTTTTAATCCCTCTTCTGCGCTTTTTGCCTCATTTCGTGTATGGACACCTGAAAATCTGTATGTAGATTGATAAGTAATGTTAATAAACTCGCATTTTTGCACCACTTTAGATTTTTTTCTTTGTTTTTGGCACCATACTTTTGCTAGTTAAATATTTTGCTATTTTCAAGTATATGCCGAATAAAAAATAAGTGAAATAAGTCTCAGCGGCAGGCAATGTCACACAAAGCAAGTCGGGGCCGAGTACGTACCGACATGCCTTAGTAAAGTAATATATTTTATTTGAAATCTTCAACAGAGTTCAACAACGCTAGAAGACGTTTCACACACACTATACCAAATTCGTAGACGTTAACAAAACATGCGAAAAATACAAAGTAATACAATGCAGGGACATGATTTTCTGTATTCCTGACAATCCTCAACTCGTATTTGTCTACCGCTTTTGACTTTCTCGGTCTAGCTTTTAATCGGCTCTAAATTCTTTATCTTGGCTTTTTGTTTGCCAGTTTAATCTTATTTGCAAAGAACGAGAAAATACCTAAAGCCGCTACCGCTACGCTGGGTCATAAATTTCACAATTAAAAGGCAGTTGGAAATATTTTTACTAGATCACTGAACCTTAGTGTCGCTTAATATTTTAAGATTCTTTTTATGTATATTTCTCTTATAGAAAGTGTCACTTAAGACCATTTTAACAACTTGAATGAACTTAGATTAAAAGTGGAACAAAAAGAATGGGGGCGCAAAACAATCAAGTTTGTAGATCTTTTTATTTTATTAGACAAGTTAGTGAAAGAAGGTTTATAATATTTTCCTCTTAGCATTTTGATAAAGCAGCGAGCGGACTTTTATCTGGTTTATACTTTGCTTCCTGTAGGCTATCGGTTCGATTTTCACTCAGGATGAAAGTCCATACGACGGAGATAGATGTTTGTTCTGTCTGAATGTTCTATTTTATGTATGTATGTATTTACAAAAAAAAAATATAATCAATCAATCATTCCTTTATTGACACATTATAAAGGGATGAAAAAATAATTATGGACTACACACTATTAGTTATCTGGTTCTCATAATACAAGCTTGACTTAGTTTGGGGTGAAAAATTTCCAACTGTATTTAGCTACCTACTTATTACTTCGTGTACACTCACATGAAAAGTTAATGCTATATAAAGATACATATAAAGCAGACAATACTTTTCTTCTTCCAAAAGTAAAATTTCATTGCATATTAGAAACATTCTCAAAGATGTTTGTTTAATTAGCACAAATCTATTTAAACTGTATATATGATCAAGCAGTAATTATGGTGAAGTAGGTGCCTGCGTAACCTACTTTAGATCGAGATTATCAGCGACAAAACCTTATTAGTTAATGGATAGCGATCAGTCTCAATCTCGTTATAATTGGCCTTGTCTATAATTAATATCAAAGCTTGGTTAAACCTGTTGTCATTGAGTTTGTGATAAATCGGCCGGTTATGTTTAGTTCTGATAAAGTAATTACAACTTGGTTGAAGCACCATGCTAATATTAATAAAGCAAATTTGTAAATAGTTTTTTGAATAAATGAAATGAAAAATTATTTTTTTAATTTTCTTTATTGTCAAAAACAAAGAAATTTGTAAAACTCAGCGTTAGTGATTAGCGTAAGTAACAATGTATCATAATAAAGAACGTCAGTTTTGTAGGCTAGGAGCACTTATTAAAACTTAGGACTAAAAAATATTAGATTAATGTACATAAAAACATAAAATTGAGGTTAATAAAGTATAGTAATTAATCACATATTATTAGACTTATTTGTATGTTTACGGTTAAGATACAGTTCATTAAATTTTTTTGACTTTATGATTACTTTTGTTAATAATAAAACAGTTGTCAGATCGTACCATTCGTGGGTGCAATTTTAAAATGCATCAGACGTTTAAAAAACATCCTTTATTTATGACTAGGTGGTTGATTTTTCAATATTCTTAGTGAAACTGATAGTGTTTTTCTTTACAAATAGCTTAATTGAAAGCTGTGTATTTGACTGATCCACATTTGTAAGTGCAGTTTCAGCGCTCTATGATAACGGTGGTGTAAATCATTTATTTAATTTTGTGCTGAACTTTTTGTAAGTTTATCTTTAATTTGAAAATATATATATTAAAGAATAAAATTAATGATTTCATTAACTCATCCAATGAGATTATTTTAGAGTGGTACCATTTAACGAAAAAGGTATCATTTTTAAACTGTAACGTAATTTAGACGACTCTCCTTAGCATAGCATGGTACCACCGCGCAAGTGTCGGATTTATCTTATTGTAGGGATGGAAACTTGTACAGTATCTCCACCTTTACCTAAACTTGCGACTCAGGTGTAGGTTTAAAGGACCCCATTACATACGCATTATCGCTAACCTTCATTACAAGTTCCAAATCCCTGCCTAAAAAAATATAATATATGATCATAGCAACGCTGCTTTGGATACTATTTTCAGCAATTAATTTATATTTGATCTTGGAAAGTCTTTTAGTAGATTATAGAAAGATTTCGTTGAATTTATTTTAGTTTCTCAGAATATTCGTATAAATTATGATAACAGATTTCCTAAAAAAAAAAGTTAAACTTGGCGTCATTATTATAAGATTGACAAGAAAATCATAACTCAATAAACAAATATTGTAGGACATTACAAAGAGCGCCAGATAACTGATAAATTACTCAAATACTTTTTTTTTGTAAATACATACTTATAATTCATACGGTACACCCAGACACAGAACAAACATTTGTTTATACCACAAAACGTTTGTTCTGGGTGGGAATCTAACCACCCACCCACCCACGCACTTCAGCTCTTGGAGCAGGCATACTACCAATGAACCAACTGGGCTATCAATAGCAACCAGTATTAATCTTACCACCCTAGTAAAGACCGCAGGAACGCGCTGCATGCGAGCCGCTTCCAACCGGTTTTTTTGGAAGTCAATGGGGGAGGCTTATGTCCAACAATGGACGACCTACGGCTGAAATGATGATGATGATGGTTAATCTTATCTCGCTTACTAACCTCTTTGACGTCTCTGCCTAACCATTTAGTTCCCAACAAGGTTATTTGGCGTTAAAAGTAAAGTTTCCATCAAAATCCATCAATAGAGGCTGTCTCGAAACTTCTCTCTACCCGAAAACCTTGGAGCTTTCAACCTTACCTTTGTGCGGATCGCAAGTTTTAAACGATGGCACGATTACAAATAAGTTTTGTGAAGATAATGTGCTCCTAGTTTCGGAGCTAAAATCTTGTTAGTGCGCTGTTTGATGAGAGTTTTTGTTGGTACACAATAAACGGAACCTCGGGATTGTATCCAGAACGAAATAATTCGTCAGAAAACTGAAGTCACCCACATAACTCAACGTATTAGTAACCTGAAGGGACAGTGGGCTGGCTATATTTGCGGCACAACTTTCATTCGTTAGGGTAAACGTAGGTATTTTTAAAAGGAGACCATGAATTGGCAAACGTAGGGTAGGGTGATGGAGTGGCGATATACGTAAAGGCTAAACGCAAAAAAACGAAGATCAGGCTGAGCAGCGTGTGCTGGGAGAGGCTGAGAACAGAAAAAAACATGTTTTGTTGTAAAACAATACCTAGTTAATTGGTTTTAAGAAACCATTCTAATCTTAAAAAACATAAAAATTGAAAATTTTGAATGATTTGCCGTTTTGAAATTTATTGATGCTTATAGACTGGTCGATTGCCCCTCATTCATCGTAACTGGCTAAGTTTTACCATCTCTACGTTTGGCCCGCAATTTATAAATGTTAGCACAATATCAATTATTGTATTATTATTATCTGTTCTGTGACGATAATTAACAATGTACGGACCAATTGTTAACCGTAATTTTGTGATAATATATCTAACTCACTACCTATACAGTATACACAGACCGCACAGGAAATAGCTATGTACCTATACCCCAAAAGGATGGTGTGGTCTAGCCATTAAGGAAACACCCAAAAGGTCCGCTAGATCCAGATATTTCAGTATATTTATGACGGGATACGCAAGTACTGAATACAGGGATACAAGTTTAGGGCGTACTTAGCTGAAAGGGGAAATAACCGTAATAAAAACAACTTTTATTATAAACACAACTCTGAAATAACGAACAATGCAAATTAAATCATCGTGCCTTTTTTAATAGCTGTAATTTTTTAAACGATTTTAGAGTTGTTGCCTATGTAAAAGTTGTTTATGTAAAAGCTTCTTTTTCTTTGATTTTGACGTCGCATTTTGTGCAATTACCAGTGTCATTTTTAAGTTTCATAAGTTAAATAAGTAATTAAAGTCCAATCTTGGTCAAGTCCAGTCTGTGTCAGTCAAATTTAGTCGTGCAATAGTAGAGTAGCGGCGACTTTACTGTAAGGTTCGATGGAGTTTTGGAAGCAACACGAAATATCATGTTTCACCACATTGTATCAATTGTGCTTGTAATTCGGTACTTAATGAATAAAACACCACTTTTTATACATAAACACTCCAAAAAACACTAGTTTTGGAAAAATTACAATGGGACGACACGACTCTTTCTACGTTCCCGCCAAAATGATAAGTAAGCTGTTGATAATTATGTCACGTGGGCAGCTTATGTCAATCGCGTATATTTTTTACTTTTTATTTGTGTCATCGCTAACCGAATGTTACTTTATCTAGGCTCGTTAGAAAGACTTCGCTGGTCTAGTTATCTTAAAGTAAAAAACATTATCTAGTGTCTAACAGTAACCATTAAACTTAGCTTATAAATAAAATCATAATTAAAATAAACGTTTATTACAACGGACTGAGAACGTAAAGTACCGCAATCAAAAGATAAAGTCCCTTGGAAGCAAGTTAGTATTTTAAAACTCGTAAATTGTAATTAGGTACACTTACTTCAAGTGTGCCTTCACTGATGCTCACTCACATTGACTACCTGCTCTGAAATCAAATTGAGCTATTAAAGTCTAGAGCGCTTGTGAATTATGCCTTCGCTTTACGTAACTTTGATAAATCTGACCTTTTACTCGATTCATGAACAAAACAAAAATTTGTATCAAATGACACATTAATTGAGATTTTACAAAATGATTTGACCTTTTTGTCAAATGTGAAATTTACTCTAAACCGTTATTTACTCTCTCAAGTTAGTAAGTCTCAATTCTACTGTATTTTTTTTTTGTTTGTTACGCGATAATTCCGCCAATTACAAATCGAATTCGATGATTCTATTTTTGCTTGGTAGATCATAATTCAGAGGTGATTCAATATAAATTTTATCGAAATCAATTGGGCGGATTTAAAAAAAATTAACAAAAATCAAAAATTGTATACCTACATCGATGATATTTTCGTTTACAGACATTCCGAAACCTCGTTGTTTCATTGGAGCAGTGCGTTTAGTTGGCATAAGGGTCATGGAGTCAGTTTTTTTAATTGTATTTTTTTATTATACAACTGGAAATAAGCACAGGTTGTACTAAGCCAAACAGGCATTGTACTCATTATTAAAAAAGAAATGAGACATTTAAAGTTCTAAGAATTTTTGTCTCAACAATTTTTACTATGGGCAATGGGCATAACTCTAATATCTTGATAATAAAATCATCTGTACCATAGTAATATGAAGCAATTGTCTATTTTTATGATTTTAAAATTGTCCTCATTGTAAACGTAATTCTTAGTGATTAGTAAAATAGCTCCCTTATGGCATAGTAGGTACACCCTGAGCTTAAAACCCTGTACATAACGTACTATAAGATAAAATATATCTTTACACTACTTCAGCAACGTCGTACTCTTACATAATTTATCGTTTACTTAACAGCAAAATAATACCGCGACACGTTATTTTGCTATTTGGTAAAACTTTTTGTTTAGACACATACTTGAATTCAAAAAAATAAATCTGTTATTAACACAAATACATACACACATACAAATTTGTTGTTATTCTTATTTGTAGACATATTTATATAGTCTACAATTTTAAGTAGTCTACATAAAAAGCAATGTGCATAACTTAATAATAGGACCGAATTCTAACTAAAACTGCTTTAGAAAAAGCGATTTATCCTATTTATCGGGAGCTGACGTTGCCAACGTCCATTTGGACAGGGAAATGTGTCAATTTACGTGGATCTATAGTGTCGTAGTGATTTATTTGCGCTCACGACGTCAAAATGTTCAGGAAAAATCTGTTGCGAGTTTTTACAGCTAGTTCAAAATGGTACTTAACCTTGACACGGGTGAAACTTCTATTGTCGACATTCGAGATAATATTATAATATTTTATTGACGCCGCCAGTGTCATGGAAAACATACCGCGCGGCAGTGATACCGGCGGCATTTTTGTTTCATTTTAAAAACTAGTGAAAACATACGTCTATTTGAAATTAAAATAAACTTAACAATACGTTCTTTTATTATATTATCTAAGTTTTTTCTGAACATTTAATGTAAAAAAATAAATTAATTAAATAAATATATATATTTGTTGTTTACACCAATTAAAACACTATGAATCAACACTAGTAGAACAATTGGCGGCCTTATCGCTAAGAGCGATTTCTGGCAGACAGCCTAAGTATGATTCCAATCAATTAAAGACGGGGTGTATTGACAAGAGAATTAAAAACAACGTATCACAAACAAACATAACGACTTAATAATATTGACATAATATTGCATTTCTTTGTCATTTTCAATGTTATTTTTGTTACTATTGGTTATACTGTATAGTATTATGTGACTTCATTTTATACAGAACAAATTTTGAATTTACTGTCTTTTCGATATTTAGACTACTTATGCAGGTTAGAAAATGTGGGATAAATAAGTTTTCCTCTTGCATTCCCCCAGTCGAGTCGTCAGATTAAAATGTAGACTAAGTTTTGTAATATATATTCATAAGAGTTCATCTTGAACTCTACAGTCTTAAGTTCTTAAGGACTTTACTTGGTAATATTTTTTTTAATAGATCTACGTTTGGCCACCAACTCGCCTAATGCAAAGCGACGGTGTGGCCGAGGATGGAGCACGCTGATCCAGAAGAAATCTATTCACTCTAGCCTTAAAACGCCCAAATTGTAATTTATGGGAAACAGGGAAGCCGGCAATAAGTTCCATTCGTGGGTTGGCATAACAAGACATGTACAACAAGTAATATATTAATATGTTCTAACAATGGAGAGGAGGTTCTGAATTCGACTGTTTTTTTGTTACTCGATAATTCCGCTAAATGAATCGATTTTGATGATTTTTTTTGATTGGTAGATCATACTTCAGAGGTGGTACCATATAAATTTATCAAAATCGATTGAGCTGATGTTTTCGTTTACTCCGAAACCTAGCTGTTTCACTGGAGCAGTGCGTTTAGTTGGCCTAAGGGTCATGAAGTCGGTTTTTTTAATGTAAATTTTGTCAGAATATTAATCATGTAGATTTATATAGATACATATATATAGATTTATATAAATAATGAACTCTTGCATTGTGTTTACACGTACATTTTTTAGGTTCTATTAAAAGGAACTCTTTATTGGTCACTAGTAGTCTCAAAGAGGTTGTATTCGTTTGATTAGTTTTAACGAGATAATTTCGACAAAATTTCATTACATCGTGTAAATTTAATTTTTATACAACTTTATTTAATTTTTAAACTTTCGCGACTGTTGTGTTTTCTATTAAAATGAATATGTCTTTATTAACATTTGTAAGTCTCATAGCAATTACTAAATTCAAACTTAATTTTTTCTACTTATTGTACAAGTGACACTAACTTTGTTCATGAGCATTTGTGAATACCCTGTAAAAATTCACGAGCCATTGAGTAAATTGTGAATAATCTTCAACCAAATCTAAAACCTTTTAAAGTTATTGAGGTTCGAAGCCGAATCCGTGATTAAAACCGCACGTGTAAGGTCCTTATAGGAAGTTTGGAAGTCAATGGGTCGATCAAATATTTCACTTACCCTCTCGCTTGACAAGTAACTCTTTGCTGTCGCGTTAAGAGTTATTTTTGTACGTCGACCATCGATGCGGACCATTGTTTTAATAATTCATGATATGGTTTTAAGTCGTTTCGGGGTGTGTATTTTAAAAATCTACAAAACTTTCATATAGTAGCTTTAACATCATTGGTTTTCTTTAAAACTACATGGCTTTATATCTTCAAGAACGTTGTAATTCTTTTAAAAAAGTTATTAAAATTAAAATTTTGTAAATATGTAAATTTTCTTACAGGTACATTTTATTAATGTGAAAGGTTTTTTTTAACTTTTTTATGCAGTAACTCTATAATTATCTATAAAAAAACCTCCGCGTGCTGAAATAAACCATTCGTTAATTGCTAGAAAAAGTATTAATATACAAAGCAGCCTTGGTTACATCAAATTTAGTTTATCAGGAATTCAAGTAGGAAAGGTGAGCGTTGATACGTATCTTAAGGTGTAAGCCTATATCTAAGTCGCAAGTCATGTCAAGCCCACTGCGTACAGAGTTTTCTGTCCGCAGAAAACTCTCTCACTCTCATTTTAACAAACTTGGTTGGCCTGAGTCCTCAAATGAAATTAAAACGTAATTGAGTGTAGGGAAATTTACAAAGAGACAAAATTAAGTCTCCTAACAAAAACTGGCCAAAACAATCCAATACATTTCGGTCTAGCCCGAAATGTATTGGTTTAGTAACAGGTTTACGATGCAAAAGGGACATTTACGTGCAATAACAAGTGAATTATAATCATCCCGCGTCGAACCATTGGACTCCTTCGCTTAATTTTTATGGTTTAGAATTTCAAAGGTTTTCCCGTCCACTTGTTCATCGTTAAAATATCAATATATAATGTAAATTACGAGAATTGTTCTTTATGTTCAATCATTTTGTTAAAAACACAAACCAATGGTCCACAGTACGAGTGAGATGTGGCGAGAATGCTGGCAGCATTGCCACGTTGATTGGTACTGCAAACTTTTTGACCGAAATAGATGCCAGTATTGTGTTCACTTCACGCTTCTTCTAAACGTTTGAAGTAAATTTTACGTCAAAGTTCTATGTATCACTGCAATGGTCAATGGTCATGGGCAGTCTTTATCTCTTCTCATCAGGAGATCATCTCATTTGTTTTGTTATGCTTTCCTTTGAAAAATCTGTTTTCTGCTGGTTTTGACATAAATAATATTTAGTTTAATCATTTTCTGTTTAGTGATTATTAAGGGCCTATCGAGTGCATTTCTCTAGTCGATTTTAGGTATTCTGTGCGCTCCGTGTGTGAGTGCGCAAGGCACACGAGCGAACAGCTAGTACCGCGCGCCGCCGTCGGCGCCACGCGCTACAGGCATTGTCGATACACATACGGCGGCGAAATGAAAATCGGTTTGAGCTAAATACTTAAACGGCTAAGTAGACGAACTGGATCAACTATTTTGCCGCTTATATTAGTAGACTGGTGGCCGAGTGGTAACAAGCTGTATGAGTACGGCCACATAGTCACGGGATCGAAATCAACACCATATTAATACGGAATATTATTTTTGCACACAAATTTTGTTGATAGGTATTTTAAATAAATATAATACATAAATATTTCGTTTTTTTTAAATACATTATAATACGATTATTTTTGTATACTTATTATTTTTATAATACGTTTTATTTTTATTTTATTTTTTTCTTATTAGTGTTACATCTCCCGTCTGTTTTTTATGTTCTCTATTGTATTTTTTCTTTTCTTGGTTGCTTGGAAGAGATCGCTGTTAGCGATAAGGCCGCCACTTGTGGCACTAGTTCATAAGGTTCTTTATTCTCTGTACTCTTTTCTATTTATGATGTCCACAATAAAGAGTTATATCTATCTATCTTATTTTTTTTAACCGACTCGATTTTAAATGGAGGAGGTTCTCAATTCGACAAATTTTTTTTATGTAAAAGTAATAAATCGATCGAGTCACTCTCCTGATGATAAGAGATAACGCTTGTCCATGACCATTGTAGCGATACCCAGAACATTGAGTAACAAAACAAAGTCCAGGGCATCGCTGCTCTGGCACTCATTACTTTGAGACTAGATGGTTAGTCTCAACAGCCCAGTAATTGCGCTAGCTGCAATACCCTTCAAACCGGAACACAGTAATGTTTACACACTACTGCTTGGCGGCAGAATATCTAGTACTGCGGTGGTCTGTACCTACCTAGACGACCTCCTGCTAATTCCGCCAATTATGAATCGATTTTGATGATTCTTTTTTTTGCTTGGTTGATCCATACTTCAGAGATGGTCCCATATATTTTTTATCGAAATCGGTCGAGCAAGTAAAAAAAAATCAACACAAGTATTAAAAAACCTCGCTGTTTCATTGAAGCAGTGCGTTTAGTTGGCCTAAGGGTCATGGAGTAGGTTTTTTGTTTGTAAATTTGTGTATTTCTTTTTATGTAACTGAACATTTTTAATTCCCTATTTTATCTATTGAAAATAATTAATTTATTATAACACTATGGAACCTAAGAATATGACATACCGTAAGCAACTCCTACGATACACCTCACTTTTTTCCTTTCCACTGACGAATAATAAACGACGAAAAAGTATTATTATTTTGACTACCCAGTCAGCACGTTTGCGTCATGAGTTGTATGGCATGGGTTCGATTCCCACCGAGGGCAAATTTTAATGAGAAGAACATAGATGTTTGTTTTGTTTGGGTGTTTATGTATACTTTAGTATGTTCATAATTGATTGATTCAAAATAATGACGTGCATAATTATTAAAAAAAAATAGTTTATTACTTTACCCATGGCTTTACTCGCATATCCATTTTGGAGAAGTCATTTAAAAAATACTAAATTAAAATAAAATAATAATAAATATTTCTTTTTTAGTAGAATATAGCTTTATGGCATGGGTTCAATTCCCGAATTTTTTTGTGAAAAACATAGATGTGTGTTTTAATTTTTGTTGGCGGCCATATTGGATCAACTTTAAAGTATTCTCCATTCTACTAGTCAATCCCATTCATTTCATTTTGATACCTATATTGAGGTTGTAGTGAAAAAATATGTAATCTGCCATTTTGTTGGCGGCCATATTGGATTTGCTTTTTTTTATTATAATCTATTCTACTAATCAAGCCCTTTCATTTGATACCCATATTGATGGCATTGTGAAAAAATATGCAATCCGCCATTTTGTTAGCGGCCATATTGGATTTGCTTTTTTTAAAGTTTACTCTATTCTACTAGTCAAGCCCTTTTATTTGATACCCATATTATAGGAGTGGTGGAAAAATAATATGTAATCCTCTAGTTTGATGGCGGCCATATTGGATTTGCTTTTTTTATTATAATGTATTCTACTAGTCAAGCTCTTCCATTTGATACCCATATTGATGGTATTGTGAAAAAATATGTAATCCGCCATTTTGTTAGCGGCCATATTGGATTTGCTTTTTTTAAAGTTTACTCTATTCTACTAGTCAAGCCCTTTTATTTGATACCCATATTATAGGAGTGGTGGAAAAATATGTAATCCTCTAGTTTGATGGCGGCCATATTGGATTTGCTTTTTTTATTATAATGTATTCTACTAGTCAAGCTCTTCCATTTGATACCCATATTGATGGTATTGTGAAAAAATATGTAATCCGCCATTTTGTTAGCGGCCATATTGGATTTGCTTTTTTTAAAGTTTACTCTATTCTACTAGTCAAGCCCTTTTATTTGATACCCATATTATAGGAGTGGTGGAAAAATATGTAATCCTCTAGTTTGATGGCGGCCATATTGGATTTGCTTTTTTTATTATAATGTATTCTACTAGTCAAGCTCTTCCATTTGATACCCATATTGATGGTATTGTGAAAAAATATGTAATCCGCCATTTTGTTAGCGGCCATATTGGATTTGCTTTTTTTAAAGTTTACTCTATTCTACTTGTCAAGCCCTTTTATTTGATACCCATATTATAGGAGTTGTGAAAAAATATGTAAGCATCTATTTTGATGGCGGCCATATTGGATTTGCTTTTTCATTTATTTTATTTATTTATGCTCTAATGAAACAGCGAGGTTTCGGAGTAAACGAAAATGTCATCGACGTATACAATTTTTATATTTATGTTGATTTTTAAAAATTGCTCGACCGATTTCGATAAAGTTTATATGAGACCACCTCAGAAGTATGGATCTATCAAGCAAAAAAAAAATTATCAAAATCGATTCATAATTAGCGGAATTATCGCGTAACAGACAGCCCCGTTGGCTCATTGGTAGTATATCTGCCTTGAGAGCTGTAAGGCGTGGGTTCGATTTCCATTCAGGGCAAACATTTTGTGAATAAACAAATGTTTGTTCTGTGTCTAGCTGTTCTGTATGTATTATAAGTATGTATTTACAAAAAAAAGTATTTATGTATTCTATCAGTAATCTGACTTCCATCACACAAGCTCTGCTTAGTTTGGGGCCAGATGGCGCTGTGTGTAATGTCCTACGATATTTATTTATTTATATTTATTTAACATACATATACATTTTTGTAGCGATGATAGCTCAGTGGTTGACGCGGTCGGTTCGCATGCCGAAGGGCGTGGGTTCAAACCTAACAATGAGCTCGAGCTGCCGGTGAAGGAAAACATCGTGAGGAAACCATAGCGTGGTGGTAGCGTACTCTCTAGTACTCGGCTGGCTAGCTACCACACGAGAGTTGAAAATATTATGTCCCCAAGCATCTAACCATGAGTTCTGGCAGCCTCACTTGAGAGCCAGTTCCATTCCAGGCTAGGTGTGCTTTACCATCTTCGACCACGCCTTCTCTTAACATCAGGTGAGCTGTGGTCAAACATAGCCTAGCACAGTGGTTCTCAAACTTTTTTGGTGTCGGAACCCTTTTGGGAAGCAAAATACTTGATGGAACCCTATAATAAAACAATACTTTTTAAAAGTGTGTTCTTTAATAAAGAATCTTTATTAATAAGCATAATAAAAGTACAATGTAACAGTTACTAATTATTACTTACTTTACCATATGGCAAGTACAATAATAGAAGATATTAAAAAAAAGTAACTAATGAGATTTGATAAACAAAAAGCAAAAATAAAATGAGAAATTTAAAAATTGCGTTGTAAACAATCTCGACTTTATTTTTTAAAGTTAGAGTCGAAAGTCGCTTGTTGACAACTATAGCGTCTAATTCAGAGGCGGCTTTTATCAAAGGGACAGCGCGCTCACAAGTATACAAGTATACATGTTGATTTGTAGCGATGATAGCTCAGTGGTTAGCACGGTAGGTTCGCATGACGAAGGGCGTGGGTTCAAACCCCAACAATGAGCTTGAGCTGCCGGTGAAGGAAAAACATCGTGAGGAAACCATAGCATGGTGGTAGGGTACTTTAGTACTCGGCTGGCTAGCTACCACCCTCAAGTTGAAAATCTGCCGCCAAGCATCTAACGGTGTGTTCCGGCAGCCTCACTTGAGAGCCAGTTCCATTCCAGGCTAGGTGTGATTTACCATCTTTGGCCACACCTTCACTTGACATCAGGTGAGCTGTGGTCAAACAACTAGCCTGTCAACCATTAAAAAAAAAAAAATACCAAACTTATGAGATATTGTACCAGCTATTGTAACACATGTTTATACAAATAAATAAATAAATAAACCTATGCGCGGCCGCGGAGTCAAAACGTTCGACCAGAGACAGGTGTTTTGATTTTTTTTTCTAAATTCTTGCGGAACCCCTACAGAGGTATCGCGGAACCCTAGGGTTCCGCGGAACACACTTACAGTATAGCAGACCTAGCATAACAAACCATTACAAAAAAAAATTGTCGAATTGAAAACCTCCTCCTTTTAAAATTGACAGCCCTGTATGTCTGCTCCAAGGCGTGGGTTCGATTCCCACCCAGGACAAGCATAAACAAATGTTTGTTCTGTATCTGGATGTACTGTATGTATTTACAAAAAAAGTATTGAAGTATTACCTATCAGTTATCTGACTTCCATAGTACAAGCTTTGCTTAGTTAGGGGTCAGATGGCGCTGTGTGTAATGTCCTATGATAATTATATATTATTTAATTTTATTATAATTTATAAAATCGAGTCTGTTAAAAAAACAAAATAAAATACAACAAAATTTGTGTGCAAAAATAATCTTCGAGTGTTGGTTGGTTTCGATCCCGTGACTGCGGATTAGAATCGGGTACCGATACCACTCGGCCACCTGTCTATGTCTACAAGTGGCAAATTTGTTGATCCGGTTCGTTTACTTTGTGATCGTACGTAAAAGCAACCTCAACAGCGACACAACCTCCCCGTCCGACAGTCGAAGCGGTACTAAAGCGGATAGGGGAACAGCGTGGTAGCTCTGCTTAGAATGGACGAAACGCGCAAAAATTTAGGTATTTCCTTCGTTTGTTCAAGCAAAATCATATTTTGGTAATTTTTATGTGATAACTATTTAGAGAAAATGTAATTTTATTGTTATACAAAGCCTGATGACTTTCCGTGCAGTATTTACGCCGTATCGAGGTTTTCTATAGATTGTTTGGGGTTACTTTGGATTTTTTTTCTATCGAGGAAACTAAAAGTAATCGTGTTTCTAAATTAGATCACATATAGATTGGATCCTTAAATATCTTAAACATTAACCTCATAAATGATGTTTTAGTAATAACGAAAATACAACGAAACAAACAGTTCCAAATCCACTCGATACCGGCTTAATACAATCTCTGCCTCTCCCTGTAACAATTTGTTCTTAAGTCTGGTGATTTCGAAAGTTGTCTTGTCAGATTTAGTAGCCGAAGGCTTCTGTCTAAAACATTGTTAGCAATGCTACTGGGGTAGACTTAATTCGACCTTTATCAAATTAGCTAAATAGCCAACTTCTCTTTATAGCCGATAAATTAACCTTTACTCATAGAGAATTTACCAATGTTAATGACTAGTGGACGGCTTGCGCTTTCAGCCGCGTAGTTCCCGTTCCCATGGGAACACAGGGATAAAAATCAATCAAACAAACAATCAAATCTTTCCTCTTTATAATAGTATATATAGATTACTAGCTGCACTACTCGGTGTTACCCACTACATGTTTTGGGGATAAAAACTAGCCAACGTGTTAACGTTGATTCCACCTTTTTCATGCGTACCGCTAGACATTGGAATCAACTGCCCGAGTGGGTGTTCCCCAATGAATATAGTCTGGGTACCTTCAAGTCGCGAGTGAATCGGTTTCTTCTAGGCGAGCGTGCTCCACCGTAGACCGCATCTTCGCTTAACATCAGGCGGGATGGCGGTCAAACGCAAGCCTATCTACTATAAAAAAAAAAAATCTATGGTCTCAGCTACCTCCATACCAAATTTCATCGAAATCCGTTCAGAAGTTTTTGCGTGAAAGAGTAACATACATACATCCGTACATTCTTACAAACTTTAGCGTTTATAATAGGATGTGGGTTTGTAGGTAGATATTCAACCTTGCAGCAAACAAGTAATATTCCAGTTTGTTGTTAAATCAATGCTCTCAGATATACCGATTCCCAAAACAAGCTTCAATATTGCATCCTTGAAAGCGGCAACGCTCTAATTTGAAATTGCTTGACGTGCACTGACCTGTTGCATTTCTAGGCTATGATTTAGATAAACTGAAACAATTAAACTATTTCTTATTCGCAGAAATAAAAATAGACGCTTAATATCAGCAAAATGCAGCTGACTTAGAAACGCTATCGCATTTTTATTGATCCGCTTGATTAAAAAATTACTATTTTCAAGGTTTTGCGAGATCAACGAACAGCTATTGACTTATATATTATATACAATTATACACCTATAGATTACGCAATATTGTTACCTACGTGTCGATATTGTTGTTTATAATCTCGATTATCAATAATGCGAAGGTTTAGATCACTATTGTTCACACTGATTATAATAACAAATGAAGTGCTGAACAACAACGTATCGCTGTATCAATGAAAGCGATTTCTTTCAGGCAACCAAAAGTTTGTGTATGTATTTGTTACTTCGTCATGCTGTGACTGCTATATTACGATGAAATTTCAAATAGTTTATTCTTTGAATTAGTTTAATTACTTTTGTGAAACTGTCGGACGTAATAAGTTAAATCTAAAGTTAAATGTGTAACCGGAATAAGCACAATGTTAATTAGAATTTTTGGTTACGCTAGCGGTCGTCATCGTTTATTGCTGTATTACAAGCTATCGGACATCTCGCACGGACGGACCACGGACCGGCAAGCGCAGCGTAGGACGTCCACCCACAAGGTGGACAGACGACCTAGTAAAGACCGCAGGAACGCGCTGGATGCGAGCCGCTTTCAACCGGTCTTTATGGAAGTCAATGGGGGAGACCTATGCCCAGCAGAAGACGTCCTACGGCTGAAATGATGATGATGATGATAATGATGATGATGGACATCTCGCGATTTCACCCGCGTAGTTTCCGTGAGAATACAGGGATAAAAAGTTGCCTATGTCACCACGGGATAGTGTAGCTTTCCAACGGTGAAATAAGTTGAAATCGGTCCAGTAGTTTTTAAGTTTATTCGTTACATACAAAAATAAAAATCTTGCCTCTTTATAATTTTATATCAGTGTAGATGACACCTAAATTTCAACTGCAAAACAGAAGTGAACAGTTCTATTGCTATACGTGGTTACTTATCTAGAGACACGCGGTTGGATGCTGGTGCTCCACATCTCAGTTTACATAATTTTAATTGCAGAAATTTCAAATGGCCCGAGTTCATACTACGAGTATCTATATAAATAAATAAATAACACAGACTATAAGCTAACTCTACTTAGAATTTCTCTCAAAATCGTGGAGCCGTAACAGCGAAAAGACATGACAAACATTACACTCAAAAACTTTCGCTTGTATAATAGGTACTAGTGTGAAATGTGATGTGATTATAATATGATAGATAGATAAATAGATAGATAGATATAACTCTTTATTATGCACATCATAAATAGAAAAGAGTTTTGTTTTTTTATGTAAGAAGTAATGAGACGAACGAGACGCTCTCCTAATGGTAAGAGATAACGCCTATTCATGACCATTACAGCGATACACAGAACTTTGAGTAACAAAACAAAGTCCAGGGCATCACTGCTTTGGCGCTCATTACTTTGAGACTTTCGATGGTTAGTCTTAACAGCCCAGTTATTTCGCTAGATGCAGTACCCTTCGAACCGGAACACAGTAATGTTTACACACTACTGCTTAGCGGCAGAATAACTGGTACTGCGGTGGTACCTACCTAGACGACCTCTTAAGACGGCTAAGGAGTTCTACCACCAAGTAGGAAGAGTACAGTACAGTAAGAGTACAGAGAACAAAAAACCTTATTAACTAGTGCCACAAGTGGCGGCCTTATCGCTAACAGCGATCTCTTCCAGGCAACCAAGAAAAGAAAAATACGATAGAAAACATAAGAAACAGACGGGAGATGCAACATTGATAAGAAAAAAATAAAATAAAATAAAAATGAAACTTAAACAGTAAGTACATAAAAATAATCATATAATAATGTATATAAATAAAACGAAATATTTACATATATTTATATGATGTATATCCAACTATTAGACAGTATGTATACAGATACAACAATTATATTATGGTGGGAAAAGTTAAGCAACAGTTGGGAGATGCGTGCGGAACTGAGAGGAGCGCGGGGCAAAATCGATAGAAAACCCTCCCCCGCCCGCCTAAACTCAGCCTGATGTGTGCTTGAGCCTCAGTTTTTTATGTTACGATTTTTGGCGGGCTACGTTATTATCTGGCGAGGATGATGTGATGTGAACGGATGAGGACCCTGGGGTCACGGGTGCGCTAGAACTTTTTGTAGGTTATGTTTTGGGTGCATATTGGGTGTTTGTATGTTACAATTTCCCGGAATATGAGCCTAGAAACCAGGCATGACAGTGATAGAAACAAATAGAGCTACGCAAAGTGTGAATTATTCTTTTCGTATTCATTCAACCTTTTAATAAAACATGGACACAGAAAATGGAACAGTTTTTCTTGGTTTCTTGCCTTGCTCTATATTCTAACACTTAAAAGTGTCTTAAGACAAAATTAGTAATTTTATTCACAGATGAAAGTTAAGTTAATCACAGTAAACTAGTCCATGACCCAATAAAGTAGAAGTTACTGCACCTAAAGCTTTGAAGGAGTTCTGCAAACAACACGTAAAAAGATGTTTCTCCATGTAATGAGATATCACTTGTGTGTAATTCGATAATTTATGATTAAATTTGAAGTGATATTTTTAATGTAATTATAATGTTCGAATAAAAACTATAAGAATAAATAAATAAATATGGTTGGACCACACAGCGCCATCTGACTCCAAATTAAGCGAAGCTTGTAATTTGAAAGTTTGATAACTGATCGAATATTGATTTTTCGCTTTCCCGCTCAATAGAAAGAAAGAAATAAAAAAAATATTTTGACACACAAAACACTACAAACACAACACACTACAAATAAAAACACTTAAATCTTGAACTACTGGGTAGAAAAATAACTAGCTTAGCTTTTTAATAATAGGGTTGGTTTACCCTACAACTTACGTAACCTGCTATCTTTTACACTCTGTTCAGTAATCTTAGATATATTATGTAAACGAAGAAATGTCACTATGAAAGTGATATGCTAGTTGCCCAAAACATTTTTCCCTTGTGATAAATATTTTGTTTCTATTTTCCCCGGCTTTACTTGTGTACGGCGCAATAATAACAAGTTAAATACAACCAAAGAACACAGTCTGTTAGTGACCAATACGCCCACAGGCCACTTCTTGTTTGTCTCTTTGTAGACATTCATTACCTTGAGTTTTTTCGGGGCACTCATAGATTTCCGTGGCCACTTTTTGACTGGCGACTGATTTACTATTGTTCACAAGGGCCTTCAAGTCGAGAGACCAGGCTGAGTATCCATTTTGCAAACAAATTTCCGAAAGAAATTGATCAAACTTAACAAAAAACAAAACAACAGCAAGATAATATAACATTATACAACAATCAATTTTTTTTTCAATTTTGAAATATCTTTATTAGTCTTAAAAAAATAGAATTGTACAATTACTAGTGTAAGAACTAAGCCTAGTAGCACATAAAATAATTACAAAGTTAACTGTTTATCGAGCACGTAGGCTCTCATTAAACTTAAAATAATAATAAATGAAAGACACAATATAATATATAAAGAAGAGTATTTATAAATATTTTGCTACGTAAGCTTTAGTATATAGCATTCCGTTCGATAAAATGAATTTATTTAAAAAATTTAGGCGGTAGGTCGAAAAGTCTGGCAAGTCTGCGAATAGCAACAGGAACGCGTCATGCGGTGGTCATGCACACAAGCACGCACCGGCCGGCCCGCCGCGCCAATTCCACCCGATGTTTCGGATGCAATACGGGCGGGATCGGCGCGCACGCCGATACAGCGACCGGCCGCGCGCACTCACACTAATGACGCTCGTCGTTCATAACACTCTAGGAACAAGTGATGGGGTAGCTTATATCGTCCGTACGTATCGATATATGAGATATTGTTTATACGAGTTTTACAAATGTTTTTGATTAGTTTATTTTTGTTGTGTGGATTATTATGTAAATAAAATTTTTCCGAAAGTTTATAGATAAAAACGTCAATTGTTGGAATACCTATTTCTAAATGTAGTTTTTGGAGGTTTGTTTGAAACGGTGTATTGAAGGCATACTTAAACGCTTTATTTTGTATGACCTGAAGCTTATTTATGTTGTTTTGGCAGGTGCTGCTCCACACTGGGCATGCATACGTTATACATTATACAACAAGTCTAACAACAAAACACAATTGCACAAACGCAAGGAGAAACACATTCGAGATCCAGAGAACAAAAACAAATGGAACATGCTTTTCCCTGGTTCTGCATTGTGCGAAGCAAGACTAGACCGCGCGCACGTTGTAGGCACTCAGCGTTGTATCCATGATGAAGACCACCGTATGTGGCCGAAACTATAGCGGAGTTTCCGATAAAGTTAAACGTGAGTATTTGAGTAATCCCACATAAGTAAAACAAAAAAGCATCTATTATTATTTACTCAATGAATTAAAACGGTTTTTTTACTCCAACCAAAATGTATTCCTTTAGTACAGGTATACCTATAAACTTAAACATAGTCTGACGTATACATGTGTATACGTCAGATCGTGTGGTCGTTAAGGGAATCGTATTGTCGCCCGGAAAATGTTTTGATAGGCCTGTCCAACTTGTGATAGCCTGAATAGGTAATAAAGGCTTTGTGACCAGTTTTGTAAAGTAAATATTTTGTCCGGGAACCTATGCTTCCACCAAATAGTTACTTAAACACATACCCACCCACCTTCTTGTTTCAAACAAATAAGACGTTATAATTTTTTTATAAATTTACTAGCGACCCGCCCCGGCTTCGCACGTGTGCAATGTAGACGGTAATGTGGTGCATATACATGTATTATACATATAAACTTTCCTCTTGAATCACTCTGCCTATCAATGGGAACTACATTAAAATCCGTTGTAGTTTAATAGATCTAACCGTATAAACAGAATGATCCACTTTGTTTTATACTATGAAGAGATGTGATAATCAAAATTGTTTTGAGTAAATCAAATGTAAATTGGTTCGATATAACGTCTAAATATATCAGTTAGCACGAAATTGAACGCCGCAAATAGAGTTACTGAGCTATACACTGGAATTCAATCATTTCAATTGATTTGTGGTCGAGATTCGGTTCTAAACGACACCATTGATGCGTCCAGTTAATCTGGTGGATTGGCAAACCTAATTACTGTCCTAGTTTGTGAATCATGAAGTACGATAGGACTGTTTCAAGTATAAATATTAAAAATTGAACACGTTGACCGTAACGTATTTATATATATATTTTTTTTATGTAAAAAGTAATGAGACGTTTTGAGACGACCATTGCAGCGATACACAGAACTTTGAGTAGTAAACCAAAGTCCAGGGCATCACTGCTTTGGCGCAAAAGAAATTTACTTTTAGAATTTACTGTTTCAAAAACTTTTTTAAAACTATTAAACACTAGCTGCGCCGTTTCATTTTTTTGAAATAAAAAGAAGCCCATGTGTCAATCCAAGGTATTAGCTTCCTCCATGCCAAATTTCATCAAAATGTCTTACATTAATGAGCGTCAAAGCAGCGATGCCCCGGACTTTGGTTTGCTACTCAAAGTTCTGTGTATTGCTGCAATGGTCAAGGACATGCGTTATCTCTTACCATCAGGAGAGCGTAATGTTTGTCTCATAACTTCTACATTAAAAAAAAAGTTTTGGAAATGTTTTCCCTGTATTTTATAAATTAATGTATTCTCAGTAAAACATTCGTCATAATAAATTTCCCATCAGTGTTACCTTTATGTAACCTCGCGGATGCTAAGATCTATTTAATGCTATTTAGCGCCATACCTACTGAATTAATGCTAATTTCTTTTTAATTTTATTCAAGGCTTTGCCGTTGTGGAGCATTGTAAAGGTCTTTATGACTTAGCGACATTGTTTTTAACACAATAAGGTTTATTTGTCGCTTACACAGAGATTGTTGGCAACTTTATGTATACAACTGAGTTTAATGTGTAGGTAACTTGTGTTAGCTATAACTTCATACGTAGATATACATATACTATAGAATAGAAACAATAGAACAGTCATAAAAAACTTTTTTAATATTTATTTTAGTAACGTAAACCACTAGTTTATTAAAATTTATCTCTTTATTATTTTGCAAGAAAGAGTTACGGTACATAGGTACCTACTTGTTGTTTTATTATTTTAAAGAAAACATGAAATTAAAAAACATACAGAAAATAGTACAGAAAAACAAAACTTTTTATCTATTGTATTACAGATTTGAAAATTTTCAATTATATTTTATGTATTGGTGGTAGCTACTTTTTGCACCGTAATGCTTTTAAGGACAATCTAGTTAGTTTGGACCTCATTATTTGAAAATTAAGATTTTTATTATAGAAAGCTAGTCGAGGTCGTGATGTAATTAAACGAGAGAATTTTAAACTGAGGCGTACGGCGTAACTAAAATAAAAAATACTTTAACAGTTCAGAATCAAAGCCAGCATAAGCGTTTTTATATCACTGTGTACAATGACGTTACTTACGTGCTTCTTGTCAATACAATTAATATTAAATATTGATAGTACACACAAACAGCATTTCAAAATTTGATTTCATTGTTCAAATACAGAAAAAGATATTTGCGATTACGTATAGTATTCCAATACGCGTTGGAATTATTCTCTGGCATTATTTTCGTATGATTTATCTACCTTTAAAAGTCTTTGAAAATAATAATATTTATTTTACATTATATCTCAAAACTCATGATACATACCTATGATTGTAGACAAACGAAGATAATGTTAAATAAATGTCCTATTGTCAAAGCATTTTGATGCTACACTAATATTATTCATTGGCGTGAAAGTAATTTCTATCTTTGAGTTTAGCTAGTTCCATGCCAGGCTAGGTGTGCTTTACCATCTTCGACCACACCTTCACTTAACATCAGGTGAGCTGTGGTCAAAACACCTGGTCAGTTAAACATTAAAAAAAAACTTATTATCAGTCAGTCGATTTGTTACGACTAAAATTGGACGGTCTCTTTGTACATAACATGCCCCTATCATTACATATAATAAAGAAGATAAATTGATAAAGAAAGGAATCGAGAACGGTTATAAATGTTTTTTTTTGCTAAATAGTCAAAAAATCTAAAAATTGTAACGAAGTGCTTTTGTTAAAAAATATACAAGTAGTCATAACTTTATGTGCCATCCAAAATTCCCTACGACGTGACGTATACCACGCCGCTATCACCTCTCCAAAAGTTATTATGCTTGTGTAATTTTTAATTATGTATTCGCGATTTGAACGCATTGGGACTTAAAACTTCGTAAATTCAACCGCGAAGATGAATCTAAGTTGTCAGTATCACATAAACAGGTCATAAGCAAGATCTCATATCGCGGTGTAGTTTCAGAACGGTGTGCTGATACAGTTAGTGTATTGTGACAACCTTATCCCACTAAAATTATAAAAGTGAAAGTTTCTAAATAAATGAAAATCAAATGACGTTCTTTGCTGACTTGAGAACGGCTAAACCAATTTAGCGGATTCTTCTTTAATATAGTAGTGAATAGTGATACTTTGAATAAGATTTATAAAGTATATGAGAGGACTAAGGTCGAGTTCACGAAGTACAGGGCCTTCAGCTAGTCTTATTAATATTATAAATGTGAAAGTTTGGATGGATGGATGTTTGTTACTCTTTCACGCAAAAACTACTGAACGGATTTAGATGAAGTTTGGTATGGAGGTAGCTGAGACACTGGATTAACACATAGGCCACTTTTCATCCCGAAAACATGTAGTGAGTAACACCACGGCACGAAGCTAATGTTTTTATAAAGCGTAAATAAGGCTAGGAGATCAAAACTTCATTCATTTTACACCGAGAAGACTCACACTCTCCAGTCAGCTCGTGATTACGGCTAATACGACATGGTCTTCACATCAACGTAAATAAACGAAATTAATTTTAAAGTATTTATGGATGATTCAGTCCCTTTTATAAATATAACTTTTTATATTCTCAGACCACCTTACTCCTTGAAATATGTCTTGGCTGCTATATGTACAGCAGTTACTACTTACATTATCTTTACTACTATTTTTAACAGACTGTAAAGTCACCCTGCATCGATCGGTTTCAAGTCGTTGTAGGTTGAACAAGGCTCGCCTGTGAATTATTTATGTGAATCCAGCGAAACCGGAAGCATACGCCGTAATCCTATTTTAAGGTATATACTGAACAAAAGTCCCGTGCGCCCAGACAATAAATATTATAACGTGAGTTTTAGGAACCTTTAGAATGTTCGTGGAGATTTCTTTGAGTTTTGATTTTTTTTTTCTATAAAACCAGGGGTTTAAAATTTAAGAGCAAAAGTAGCAAAAGTAAAAAAAAAACGAAACGAACGAATTAGATGCGAAATCTATAGGTTTTTCATAAACAAATCTATGTATATGTAGAATAAGAGAGTTTTCCGCATGAACACAGAATGAACGTGATACACATATTATAACGAGACCCGTAGACAGGACCGGAGTCAAGAGAAAGCAGATTGTTCGTACTGTATCCTTAGGATAAAAAAAGAAAATAAAATTCGTATATCTGTGATAAACCACTCTCTTTTTTGTGCTCTGATTTTCACGGATTTGGTTATGGTGCATGACACGCATATTTTTACCACTCTATTAAAATTAAATAAACTAGAAAAAAAACCCAAAACAAACAAGTAAATAACTCAAACGAACTTTAGACAGTTTGACTTTTGACAGCCCTGTTGGTTCATTGGTAGAATGTCTGCTTCGAGGGTTGAAGGGCGTGGGTTCGATTCCCACTCAGGACAAACTTTGTGGTACAAACAAATATTTGTTCTGTGTCTGGGTGTTCTGTATGTATTATAAGTATGTATTTACAAAAAAAAAGTATTTATGTATTCTATCAGTTATTTTCGGGCCAGATGGCGCTGTGTATAGTCCTACGATATTTATTTATTGAATTAAAATCAGCTTATTTAATCTTCAAAACTCAGGCCTTATTACGTTCTGCTGTTCAGCTCTCACAATTTTCTACGTATGTTTACACAACCTCCACAAAACGACAACGTCTTTGATCATCTCAAATGTTACCAACTCTATTAATTTTTTATTATTCGTAACCTTACGATTGCAACAAACCCAATATTCACGCACGGGATGTGTATACAAATGATACATACAAATGTACAAAGATTGTGCAATATACATACATAATGAATAATATGTAGCGGTCGCAAATAATGTAAAAAAAAATATCCGAGATATTTCAGCGTGACTAATGAATATCTATGAGAAATGTACTCAAGATGTTTTACGTAATTTATTATTGAAATTGTAGCTTCGAATTACTTTTTTAGCATGAAATTATTATAATCTCAATTTGCTGTTTACCTGAACAACTATTACCAACTAAGCAAATGGGATAATTTTCTTTTATTTATTTACCTAGCCTAGTTAAGACTAATAAGTAATTTTAATATAACTTAAATTGCTAAGTAGAGTATAATCGAAGAATGCATCCATTAACACTTTTCTTACTGTCTCTATTAAAGGGAAGACACTTTGTTCATGTGTTCTGTTTGGGATTAAATTTGAGCTCCAAATCTTTGTTTTTAATTACACGAAACTTGTGAGATATCGAAAATATATTTGTGAAACATAAATATTCATGTTAAGTTGACGATTCATTGTGCTGGGCTAACATATATATCTCTATCTATCTATCTTTACACAAAACCCATCGGGAAGGCTTAAAAACCCCATGACATCTATCAGACCGTTTCTTTAATGCCCAGCAGCGACATCTGAGGCCCATAACTGACATAAATCATGTGACGTGACCCCATA
The DNA here is from genome assembly GCA_905404145.2 of Biston betularia. Classification (NCBI taxonomy): domain Eukaryota; kingdom Metazoa; phylum Arthropoda; class Insecta; order Lepidoptera; family Geometridae; genus Biston; species Biston betularia. Next base: position 9,440,538 of record FR989877.1, read on the forward strand.
AATTTAAATATTTACTGATATACCCCATTGTAGGAGTCCATCCCTTTTTCTTGCTGCCTTTTTAATTTCCTTAAGAAATCTTTTCGAGTTCGTTGTGAACGTTATGAAAAATGTATTCAGTAGACAGGCAGTGGTCCAAAAGTTAATGGATTTTGTATAACAAAGGAGAAATCAGGCCTGAGTTGTTGAATTTTTCACTTGAATGATTTTGTATTTGCTAGGCATAATATTATGTAAAGTATTTTTTAAATTCTTATCATTAATACTGCTTTTATGGCAAACACATACAATTTTAGACATAAGCTAAATACTTAAAGAGCTGCTGACACTTAACTTTTTTATTTTTTTTAACGCTTGACAGGCTAGGTATTTGACAACAGCACACCTGATGTTGAGTGACGGTGTTGTCGAAGATGTTAATCACACCTAGCTTGGAATGGAACTGGCTCTTAAGTGAGGTTTATGCTTGGCGGCAGATTTTCAATTTGAGTGTGGTTGCTAGCCAGTCGAGTACTAGAAAGTACCTACCTACTCTACTACCATGCTATGGTTTCTTCTGGATTTTTTCCTTCACCAGTAGGTCAAGCTCATTGTTGGGGTTTGAACCCATGCTATTCGCCATGCGAACCGACCGCGCTAACCACTGAGCTTTTTATCATCGCTAGAAACCAGTATGGAAGCAAATTTACATACAAATTCACGATAAAATGTATGTTATTTGTACGTGTTCTATTAGCTATCTGGATTCTATTGTACAAACTTTGCTAACTTTGCTTAGTTTTAGAATAGATGGCGCTGTGTGAATTGTCCTACAACATATGTGCGTTTGCTTCATTTAGATCGAGTCATATTATGTTTTTAGTAAAAAGTCGTCCCTAACTGAAGTATATAGCAACCTTTTCTAGATCTTTCCACATAAGATGTTTGGAGAATAGGATTGCGGAAGCGGAGTTTTCTTCCGATAATGTGCCAGTTAAACTTTGAGACCCGTTTTATTAGTGCTGGCTTGTAAGATAACTTTTATTGGACGGAAATTCCTTTCTATTTGGAATGATGTCCGTGCTGTGGAATTTCCTTTATGAACTAAAAAGAAGTATGAAAACACTTTTACGTTTGTCAGTTGACCATTAAAAGTTCTCATATACATTTACATAATTCCTTTTTCTTGTTATGAGAATGGCATATCAACAGATGACTCACCTGCTGAAAGACAAACTGCCGCTGTCTATAGATACCATGCCCATTCGGAATGGTGTTTTATTCATAAGGAGCAGAATGTTTCTCCGTGAGCGCAGTGAAAGTGATATGACAATTATGGTGAAACACGACTTTTCGTGTTGCAAAACACAGTCAAAGTTTGTTGTAAAGTAACTACTACTTTACTAGAATATGACTGGATTCAACCGTAACTTAGTTTGTGTCACTTTGACTTACTTGATATTTCATACAATACTTGAAAATATCGAAACATTTGACACCAGTCAATACATGTGCGACGCCAAAAATAAAGAAAAAAAAGATGTCATCGCCTCATCAATTTCGATTGGGCGCCTTGTGACTGCCACCGCGTGTTTGGATCAATTTGCATCAGCTTGTCTTGTGATAAATTTTGACGGAGCTTAGCAAAGCTAATCGATGCATCATCGATATCTCGATGCATATATTTTGAAACTTGCAGTAGAACAACCTTTTGGAATTGTCGAGAATTCTTTCCAAGAATATCAGATAGAGTCAGTGATATCGAAAGAAATAATTATTTTCACAAGTTTGTTGTGAAAAGTGTTGCCTGTGCCAATGCACTTGTTGCCGTTGCCAGTTGGCCAATTTCCAACAAATTACCTTATTAAACCTTTTTTATGAAGCCGTACTGGTAAATTCACTCACCGTCATCAACTAATAGTTTACCCTATACTCAACTAACTCTTACAAAATCGGGGCTCACCTCAGCATAACACTGGTCATACTAAGACAAAACTACTACTACTACTACTTATTAATAGATATGTAATTATTTACATAATGAAAAAAAAAAAACATCGGTCGTATAAAATTATTGACTGACGCTTCGGTAGTTACGCGTAGATATGAGCAGGTACCTAAATAAGCAGATACGAATCTATTTATATGTAAATACGTGCTATTTATAAAGAGAGATCAAAATGTTCGGAAAATATCGGCACTAGATTTTGTAGCAAGTATTAAAATGCAAAACATAGTTGCACATCAGATTGCAAAGATGGTTTATGATAAAATTATATTAACTCGTAACATACGATTTCATGAATTTTAAACTCATGCTTAATCTAAATAGCATGTATTTTGAGTTGTCTTACGATTCTGCTTTTTGTTATTTCTAGTCTGGTTGAAGCTACATGATAACTCCTCTTAAAGAATAAGTTAGTTTACTCTTGGTTCGACGCGATGTGATCGATATTGAGCAGCTATGCGAGATATAGACAGCTATGAGAGATAAAGACAGATCTCACGATGTCATTAGAAGATACGCGTATCTGCGACTGACCGTACATTTTATAAGGACTAACGTTTATGCGATCTGCAACTGATATCGCATAAATGAGTGAACAATAGATTCATTAATCATACTAATATTATACTCGTAAATGTGAAAGTTTGCATGTTTGGATGTTTCTTACTTAATCACGCTAAAACGGTTGACATGGATTTTAATGAAATACATAGGATTTACATAGGATACTTGTCAGAGCAGATTTCATTTAAAAGTTTATTTTTATTGCTTGGTTCATTTTTTCTTCTTCCACGCGGACGAAGTCGCCCGCAATAGCTAGTATATGTGTAAATACATTAAGTTTTTTTTTTAATAAATGAAATGGGAAGTTTAATTCCCTATCATTCTCATAAATTTATAAAGAAGAAAGCAATTGAAAGTTTTTTGCATTTATCTTATTAAAAATCTATTAAGAATGCATTGTACAGCATTAAACGATATATTTGGTTATAAACGTCGGCAACGTGCCTATTTTCTCCACCTCCTTACCAACCCATATTATTCTTGTCTGCTAACTTTAACATAAAAAATCACCGGATCAACATTTTTTTTTATATCTATCTTTATACTCTATCTCACTGGTGAACGCAAGCCTCTTTGAATATGAGAAGAGGATGCCCACCATACTGGTCAAGTGCGGGTTGGAAAACTACACACGTCATCAATAACATTAAGGACTCTCATAAATACAGGTTTCTTTACGAGACTTTTCTTCACCGTTTTAAACCACAGCAAATACGCTCCTTGCTTAAACACAGAGGAGCATCCAACGTGATTTAAATTCAGGCTTCCAGATTGTCAACCAGACGGTCTTCTTACTAAGTAGAACTAATTTTATGTACGTAACTAGTTGGTACTTGTGATTTCCTCTAATAGCAAAATTGACTGCCTAGTTCGTAAATGTAACTGCAGTTCATAGAATTCATACAAAATAGAAACTATGAAGTTGGTAACCTTATCTACATAGAACCGACATTCAACTGCATATCGTTACCAACTTCGTAGCAAAATCTTTCACGACGAAACAGAGCAGTAAGTTTTCAGCGCAATATAGTAGAATAGCGTAAGTTTGCATTCGTGCTTGCTTTGTCACGGTGCAAGACTATGTATTTATATTTATGTTATTCAACATAACAACAAATTTATGATGTGTTATTATCATACCGATATCAGATACCAATTATATAATTATAAAGAATTTGAAACGTGAGACGTTGCTTTAAAATTTGGTTAGTTAAACAATCGCGCTCAGAATGAATATTAAATAAGTTTACATTATCGGTTAAATTTTGAACAAGGAAACAAACTTAAAGGATAACTTTTATTATTTGTTTAAAGGTGCTCCCACACTTGGAGCGTTCACCTGTAAAGTAACATTTGATTTTAAGCGATACATTACTGTACTGCCTCTCACGCTCAAGTACACGCGCATTGATGTTACAAGTAGTTGTATCAAAATATTTACAATGTTCGGTTCTCTTCCCTCGCCAATGTAATGCTTGAATCTGTAACGTTACATTACAGGCGAATGCTACAAGTGAGGGAGCACCTTTATGTTACACTGTTCTTAAAATGACTTGGAGATATTGTGACGAATGCCTAGTTAAAAAATCCCACTAGAAACAAAAGTGAACAAATTTGATCCAAAACAAAAGTGTGCCAATTCCAATAATTCCGCATTACCGGATTCCGGTAATCTCGTAAGTGGTCAGAACTCTGTAGTAACAATATGTAACAACAGCATAAGTGTTTCGTTTTCTCAAGTACGTAGCCACTAAAAAGGCACTCGACGTACAGGCGAAGTTTTATGCTCGACCTATTTCCTTGTTGGATAACACTTAGTAACTTTATCTGTGGACGTAATTATCGGTGATTCGAGAAGACACCAAACAGAGTCACCCAGGGTTTTGGGATCAGTTGGCACGGACAGACTTTGTCAAATAGGGTTACGTTGATGGGTTCTAAATAAGATTATAACGTCGCAGTATCACGGTAGTCACAGACTGGATCACGGTATGGCACTAAATTTATACAAAGCCTGCAATTATTTTGTTAATTAATATGACACAAAATTTCCAAAAGCACCTAATTTTGTTTGAATTCTAAACGTAAACGTGCCACATTATCCTTATTTATTTGTAAGTCGCCATAAAATAAAATTAAATGTGTATAAGTAGGATAACGTATAAAATATTTTATAGACTCAAATTAATGCAAAATTTTATTTTATAACGGTTATTAAGTTTATGTTAGAAAATTACAGTGTCACTCTCGTAAAGTTTTATGGAAATGGGTGATGAAGTATGTAGATCAGTAAAAACGTGGTAAAGTTAAACTTTGTAATTGTAATGTTATCTATGATTTTTTAAGCTTAGAATGTACCAAAACAACAGGGAGTCATTGTATATAGCATCATTAATAAACCTCTGTAACTGCGATAAAATCAAGTGTTCTGTAGAAAAGTTTCGTTGACCCTTATTCACATTAATGGGAATTAAAAATAAAATGAAAATATTGTTTACAATGAGTGCCATGGTTTTGTACATCCTGAGCTTATACATCTGTACAGCATTATCAGATATGTTTTGAAATTTAGCTGATTTGCTGGCTGCTGCTTTTTTGTTCAAGTTAATCTTTTAAAATGTAATTAAAACAAGCACACACACTTTCACATGATAATAGAGTTACTTCGGCCATTTTTAAACTCCCTAGTTTCATGACATAACGTAACAAAGTTGTATGCAAAATAAGCAACATTGTCCCATTCTCTTCACACAACTGGCATCTTTTAAATTCATGACATCGTAAAATAAATCTTATATCAATCGAAGTTAGGAGTTTACTATGTCTCGCTGGCATATTGCCGGCATCAAGTCATCAACGGGAATTTATAGACGCAGTATCGGTTTGTAATAAATGCTGTTTATCTATCACAGTACAATAAAGTAGGCAGTAGTTGAGATGGAATATTTTTGAATGTGATTGTCACTTTTTTATGAAGATGAGTTGTATTTATTAGTTTTCTAACTGTAGCTGTACTTAAATCTTAAAATGTTTGCATAAATCATATTTTTTTCACGTAGATATATTATCATCATCATCATCATCATTTCAGCCGTAGGACGTCCACTGCTGGACATAGGCCTCCCCCATTGACTTCCACAAAGACCGGTTGGAAGCGGCTCGCATCCAGCGCGTTCCGGCGGTCTTTATTAGGTCGTCTGTCCACCTTGTGGGTGGACGTCCTACGCTGTGTTGCCGGTCCGTGGTCTCCACTCCAGAACTTTGCATCCCCATTGGCCATCAGTTCTGCGCGCTATGTGCCCTGCCCATTGCCACTTCAACTTGCTGATTCTCTGGGCTATGTCGGGCTATGTATTGTCATGAATAGTTTTACTATAGGCAAAATTCTAAAATTGTAGAAAATATACAGTCGTGTTCCATAAAAAAGTATATTGGCACTTCGTCAAATGTATGAAGAAGATTGTTTTATTCGCGATTTCAGCCCATAGTTGTTCATAATGAGAACAATGATCACCTTTTGCCTTTGTACAACCAAAGCTAAAAATTATGTTTGGTCAAAAACAACCTTATGTGTGAGAAATAAGAGCCAGTGACATCGTCGCTTACATGTAAACAACTTTCATAGAGATAAAACGCTGACTTACATTGTATACATGGTTTATCTTATCTTTATATCTTGGTGGTGGCCTTGTTCCCATTTTATGGTCCAGCATCGAGCCTAGAGCGTCGTATTTGGACCAGTCTTAATTATATCCCATGAATTCTACGACCTGCCCTCGACCTTTCCAATAAAAAGCTCTCAATATAAATAAACGACAATTTGGAGTAAATCTAGAGTTTGATGGAAAACAATTTTATTTGTCTTTCCTGTTGTAAAGTTTTTCCAGTACCGCATTTAATTTAAAAAATAGGATTTTGGCAAGATTTTTTTAAAAATTTGCTATGTTGTAAACCATTACCTGTCTGACGTTAGACGTTAAGTGACCATAGCATGGTGGTAGGGTTCTTTTTAATACTCGACTGGCTAGCTACCATCGTGTGTGTTACGGTAGCTTCACTTGAGAGCCAGTTTCATTCCAGGCTTGGTGTATTTACCATCTTCGACCACACTGTCACTTAACATTAGGTGAGCTGTGGTCAAACCTAGTCTGTCTAACATAGTAAAAAAGTGAGGCGGTTTGGTACTGTGGAGCATGCTTACTAACTAATGTTATACTTAGAATAAGGGTTTAAAATGTTTTGTGATGCGATAGCCGACCCGTTTCCGAGATTTCGTGTTTTTAGCTAGCTAGCTTTTTTTATTCAAATTCATAATGAACAACACCTAAGCTTTCGTCGAAGCTAGGTACTACAAGGTCCAGAAATGTAATATGCTATAATTATGTTCCTACTATGTTATGGTATATTAATATGTATGTGTAGAAATCAATTTAGTTTCAGTTTTCATATAAATAAATAAATATCGTAGCACTATACACACAACGCCATCTGGCCCCAAACTAAGCAGAGCTTATGTGATGGAAGTCAGATAACTGATAGAATACATAAACACTTTTTTTTTATAAATACTTACTTATAATACATACAGAACACCCAGACACAGAACAAACATTTGTTTATTCACAAAATGTTTGCCCTGAGTGGGAATCGAACCCACGCCCTACCGCTCTCAAGGCAGGTAACCTACTAATGAGCCAACGGGGCTGTCAATTCATTAATAGTTCAGCACCTTTAAGTATTTGCTACACTGCCCTAAAAGATTATGGTTGTAACCAAGACAGATTAGTTAATTATTTTAAATGTTGCTAGTTTTATTTAATTTCAATTATGTATACCTTGAAATTCAATATGTAATTTCTTTAATCTTGTTTGAAGACAAACAGAACCATTCTTAAAGTCAGAAGGTAACTTCTGTTTATGACTTTAGTAAGACTTATCCATACATCTTATTTCACGTGAACGAATTTATTCAGTGCCAACATCGACAATATGGATCATAGATATCAAAGTAAAAGTAAGATTTATCGAATACATAATACCTTTTGAGCTTACGTGCTGACCTTTCTCAGTCGCCTTTTTTGTGGAACCTATCCTCCAGCCTAAATGTATTCAGGAAACCTGCATAAGTAGGCAAGATTCTGAAAATCTGTTTGCGTTAGCCAGGTTAGATCAAGATACTGTTACTATCTACTTATATTTCTCTTCATAGTTTGGAGTGGAAGCCAGTTCTGTTGTATTAAATTGAAAACGTTTGGGTGAATGAAAAATTAAGAATATTATACTAGTTTAATAATTGAAATATGTAACATTACTAGTTTACGCCCGCGATTAATCGCGTTAACTTAAGCATTATGTTCAGAGAAATGAAACATATATAAGTAACAACTAAGCAATAGAATGAAACATCCGTTATTTTTTATTAGAATCCCGGAATAATTCCACTAATATTCTAAATGTGGACGTTTGGATGGCTGATGAATGTTTGTTACTCTTTCCCGCAAAAACAACAGAACGGATTTGTATGAAATTTGACATGGAGGTAGCTGAGACCCTAGATTAACACATAAACTACTTTTTATCCCAAAAACATGTAGCGGGTAATACCGCGAGGCGCAGCTGGTGTTCCATAAGACGCATCTATCCCATATTTCAAATGGATACGTCTAGTAGTTAGTTTTTTTATAATCCTCCAGTAACTTATTTTTTTCTGATGTAATAAGTGCTATATATGTTTATCCAGGTAATAAAAACATGTAGCGGGTAACACCGCGGGGCGCAGCTAGTATCATAAATGTGAAAGTTTGGATGGATGGATGATGGATGTTTGTTACTCTTTCCCGCAATAACGACTGAACGGATTTGTATGAAGATATCTGTGACCCTGGATTGACACATTGGCTACTTTTTATCCCGAAAACATGTAGCGCGTAATACCGCGGGGTACAGCTAGTTTATAATATTAGTAGAATCATGTAGTAAAATGGTACATGCAAAAGTTATCGTTTATCACGATATTTTTGGGATTTGAACCCAGTAAAACTCCGGCAAGTGAAGCGACCTATAAAACACTCGGCTATTAGCGTTACAAAAATGTTTGTCTAGGATGTACTGTACATTGTACGATGTACAGTTCGTTATTAGGTACTTTCTGTTATATGCTCATAAATATGGAAGTATGTGGCTGAGAGGCTTATTACGCTGCTGTGCTCATTAATTTTACCTTTTGACATAAAGTTCGTACGGTGTTAAGTTTAAAGTGCTTTTTACATGATAATTTTAGTTTTAATAATGCGATAAAGTGCATTTTATTACCCGTAACCTTTATAATATTTGTTAATTGCTAGGGTCTATAAAATTTAATGTAGAGTGGATCTGTCGTGAGCTATTTATTCATTTACCTGACGAAATGAAAATCAAAACTAATTTAATTTAAATGTTATTTGACAAATGTAAAAATGAGTAATTTGACAAATTATTTAATGATAAACAACTTGACAGTCTCATTTAATATTACTATGAGATTAATTTCTTTTTTGACTTTAGTAGTGACATTTAAAATCTACTATGACATTAACAATTTATTAAGCCGTTCACACATTAAAAAAATGTAGGTATAATTATTTTTTTTGACGAACTTACCTACGTAACGTTACGTAATAAATATTGTAAGCTTAAAAGGGTAGCTGTTGATATCTAACTGATGACACTAACACAGCCTAAAATAAAATATTTTGAGTCTTGAAATATTCGTATTTCAAACGTAAGTGCTGCGATAGCATAACAGAGCAGATGCTTGTCAAAAAACCGTAAGGTCTGTGTTCGATACCGATTGTTTTATGGTTGACAAGCTACTTGTTTGACCACAGCTTACCTGATGTTAAGTGACGGCGTGGTCGAAGATTGTAAAATCTTCCACCACGCCGTCACTTACGCACCGAGCACACCGAGCCTGGAATATAACTAGCTTCAAGTGAGGCTGCCGGAACACACCGTCAGGTGCTTGGAGGTAGATTTTCAACTCGAGATAGCCGAGTACTAGAAATACCTTACCACCATGCTATGGTTTCCTTTCGATGTTTTTGTAAGCTGTGTTCTTTTTGATTGTAAATTGTTTTATGTGGTACACAAAAAAAAAACGTCGCATAACATAAAGAAATACCGAAATTTATACAATATTCGACTGATTCACAATTACCGTGTTCCCGTTAATTGAATTTAAAATTTGCTCGGTACCTTCATTCCGAATTGAAAATTGAATCAGTTTACAATATAAATTCATGATATTCAGAACTTGGTTTGAAATAATTAAAAGAGGTAAAGGTTTAAGAGCAGAGATGAGTGTTTTCAATATTGCTACAAGACCCCATCACACTTTACATGCGATGTATTAACTAATTTCTAAAAACATTAAATCTTCATTAATATTATAATTGTGAAAGCTTGTGTCTCTTATACCTATTAACTGGTCTAAATGTCTTTATCAGTATGTACTTAGGCACTTAATTAGAATAGAATAGAATATAAATTTATCGTACACCAAACAAAACATACGTATACATTATAACGCAAAAAACTTAAAAAGAAAAGAAGGTTATTACAAAACAAACAACATCGACTAAATATGTGGTAGTAAAAACAAGGTTTTATCGCTTAGAGCAATCTTATTTATGTTTAATTCAAACTTTAAAGTCTATACCTACTGAATATTCGTTCAAATTACAGATTAACATAATCTCTGCATAAAACTAAACCGTAGTTAAAATGTACTTTGGAAAAATCATACTAAATTTACTTAAAATGTTTCCAAAAAACATGTTTCTGACGTGACTTGACTTTTAAATTATATTCTATGTTTTTAATGAGACGAACGAATTGCTCTCTTGAGAGTAAGAGACAACGTATGTTCATGACTATTTCAGCGGAACCCAGAACTTTGGCATCGTTGCTTTGGCGTTAATTAGTTTGAGACTTTCGATGGTTAGCTTGTGATGGTTAGTTGATTACGCTACATTACCCTTAAAATCGGAACACACTAATATTTACACACTACTGCTTGGCGGCAGCATATCTGGTACTATGTACACACCTAGATGACCTCCTGCTGTGAAGATGGTAGATATTACCATAGAAACTTTAATAACGTTTAACAAGTCCGTAAATGTTCAGTGCAAACTTTATATTCTCTGAATAAAATTGTAAAGTGATTTTTCCAACTTTTGGATGAATTCTTTCCAACTCTTAGAAAGTATTATAACTTTGCCTTTAAAAAGGCTCCTATAGGAAAAATAACAGACACTCATATTATGGCGAACAATTAGAAATTTGGTGACCTACTCTGGTACGAATAATTAAACCCAACTCATTTACCTACTCTGACTTTGGTCTGATTGTTCAAACTCTATATGAAGATCAGCTCCCGTTTCCTGTATTTAATCGAAAAGGATTCGATTTGAAAATCACTATTTCTGAATTCCACATACAGGGTTTTAAGGGGAATAGAGTACGCACTGACAATGCTCCGTATGTTGTAAAGTCCATAGGCAATGACCACCTACCATCAGGTGGCCCGTTGCCTGTTTGCCAATAAAAATAGGCTACTTTTAAAATTTTAAAACTAATGTGTATTTTAAGTAAAACTACACAGATAATTCCATTTATTATCAATCAATTTATTTCACAAATCGACGCTCTCAAACAAAAGATGATGATCAGCGAACCGTACGAAACAAAACATTACAGGCCACTTATAAAAAGTGTAAAAACTCTTTGGTGTACAATGTACATACACCACATTCCTCCCCATCTAAATTAAAACTAACATCTATAACTAAATTGGTTCCTTTAACAGGATACCAGTGTACAAGTTGCTGTTCTGGGGACCCTTGATCCGTATCAGAACTAGACCTAGCTCCGGGAGAAGATGCATCCAAAAATTCGTCTCCGGAACTAACATAGGTATCTTTTTCTTAAAAAAATATTTTTTTTGGTTAATTTATGTATGAGTTCGTTTCGTGTGTTAAATTAATAATGTGAAAAATTTATCTTACTGATGGAAAACGTAAATATTTAAATTAAGTTTCTTTTATAAAAACGTTTTTCGGATACAAAAAAAAAATTAAACATTTATTAAATTCTACTATAATCAGACTAGCTAATCAGCTTCGAAGTTGAATAATCCCAGAGAGTACAATTTCATTTTACGTAATAATTATCTTGGTGCTAAGGTAAAAAAATTATGTTTACATTTTCATTTAATTAATTACGTTAGACGCTTCTTTCGCCTCGAGAAGTTATAAGCTTTTATATTTTTATTTCTGTTTGTTATGATTAGGTAGCTTGTGGAAATAACTACGCAATTTATTCTCTTTGTGATATAAGAGTGCTTGCTCCTGCTATCATACAGACTTTTTAGCATCAATTAATATTGTTTATTAATAAACTAGCTGCGTTCCGTGGTATTACCCGCTACATGTTATCAAGATAAAAAGTAGCCGGTGTTAATTCTGGGTCTCAACTAAATTCATACCAAATTTCATCCAAATCCGTTCTGTAGTTTTTGCGTGAAAGAGTAACAAACATACATCCATCCATCTATATCGGGACTTGGCCAAACGTTTAGAGGAGGCTTCAGGTGACCAGAATGCTGGCATCTACTTTGCTCAAAAGCCATTACCATCCAGCGTGGCCATGCTGCCAGCATTCTGGCCACATATCCCTCCTCTGACGGACTTTTAGATTTTTTTTGTATAAATTTGTAAATACCTAGTATTCATTTAAGATATTTTATTTTGTTTAATATAGTCCATGCATCACATTCATAATATTAGTGGGATAATCTTGCGTTTGACCACCATCTCGTTTGATGTTGAGCAGGTAAGAGGGTCCAGCGGAATTAGAAAAACAGGTATTTGAAGAAACTATTGCCATCGCGCTGCGCCCGAACAGACAAGCTGTCTACGAGTATGTGTGTATGAATAGATGTTGTTAAAAAAAAACACATATTGATACATACATTTATTATGCGGAATCAAATTTAATATAACTAGAAATGTTTTGGTTTCCATGACTAAACGTAATAGTGTTTTTATCTAATCTTAACCACAGTCCATAAAACTCATCTTGTGACTAACAGTTTAGTTAGTGTGATAAAAACCTCTATTCGAGGCGGTTCGTAATGGACCCACTTAATCGTCCAACTACAAGAGCTATTGCAACCGACTAATGGCCTATTTACATTCTCCACGATAATAAAGCTTGAAGAGGAGGAATCTATGAACTACGCATATGTATTATAGGTACTAGATTAGGAAATCTCTCTAAAAAACATATTTAGTAAACCCTCTATTTTGTAAAAGGTGTATAGGCTTATAAGCTAGAAGTGTGTTATGCTAAAAACCGAACAAGTGCGAGTCGGACTTGCGCACGAAGGGTTCCGTACCATTATCTTATTTACTTATTTACTTGGTGGTAGATCTCCTTAGCAGGAGGTCGTCTAGGTAGGTACCACCGCAGTACCAGTTATTCTGCCGCTAAGCAGTAGTGTCTAAACGTTACTGTGTTCCGGTTCGAAGGGTACTGCTGTACAGCTAGCGAAATTACTGGGCTGTTGAGACTAACCATCGAAAGTCTCAAAGTAATGAGCGCTAAAGCAGTGATGCCCTGGACTCTGTTTCGTCACTCGAAGTTCTGTGTATCACTGCAATGGTCATGGACAGGCGTTATCTCTTACCATCAGGAGAGCGTCTAGTTCGTATCATTACTTTTAACATAAAAAAAAATCTATAAAAAAGCTAAAAAAATTACTATGTACACAAAAAAAATAATTAAATATTTATTTTATTGTATTCGGCAATAGAAATACATCATCTGTGAAAATTTCAACTGTCTGAATATCACGGTTCATGACATCAGTCTGGTGACAAACGGACGAACAGCGGAGTCTTAGTAACAGTGTCCCGTTTTACCCTTTGGGTACGGAACCCCAAAAGTTGGTTATTATACTCACTCATCAACAACTTGTACTACAGACATAACTCTAACATTGTGTAGCAAAATGTATGGAACTGTTAATGATAAGTACAATAATCCCTTGTAGATTGATGCCAATATTTCTAGAAAAATTTTTTTGCTGAAAGAAAACCTATTTTGAAATTTCCTAGTCATCGTCCACGGTAATCTGACGGGCTTGGCCATAGCTCCTCAAGTTAAAAGGTTATATTTGGAAAAATATTTTCAACTTTAACCTTGTTGAAGGATAGTGATTGACTGAAATTTAGGCACAGTCTAAGCTGCTGGTCCCAGAAATAAACTTTATGTACCTATATTTTAGATATTTACGACAAATTTACAAACCAATCACAGGCTGCAAGTAGGACATTCAAGGGCCGCGTTTCTGATCTAAACAGTAAATTGCTATAAATTGAACAATTACTCTCAAACACTCAAATGCACTGAGCATTGTATTATAATCCAGTTCAGGTGAGTAATTTTCAAATTTACTCCTGAAGGGTACAAATTTGAAATATAATTCCACGTAATTTCCTTTTCATACCAATTGATTGGATGCCAAAGGTAAGTAAATTCTATTTAAGTGGTTGTTAATGGTTTGTAAAGTTTATTCACAATAGATATTACTCAAGAGGAGGAAACTCGTTTTAAGTCTTTTTATGTAGGTATTATGTTGTATTCAATGTTATTTTTCTGAATTAAAATTACTGAAACGGAATGATCGTCTTCGTGCCCTTATCATACTAACGGTTGATACAACAGCTTGAGCTACCGGTGAGGGAAAATATTGTGAGAAAACCATAGCATGGTGGTAGGGTACTTTCTAGCACTCGGCTGGCTAGCTACAACCCTCAAGTTGGAAATCTGTCGCCAAGCACCTAACGGTGTGTTCCGGCAGCCTCACTTGAGATCCAGTTTCATTCCAGGCTAGGTGTGTTTACCATCTTCGACCACACCGTCACTTAACATCAGTTGAGCTGTGGTCAAACACATAGCCTGTCAACCAAAAAAAAAAATGATTGGATCATGCGGGAACCTTGGTTGGTTGCGGTTTGAAAGCGTTTCAAACTGCTATTAATTTAATTTTAATGAATTATTGATTTCAACATATTTAATGCAAAAAAAGTCCCTATCAGTAGTTTTATTACAATTATATGTACAATTGTACGCACATATATAAACAGATTAAGCAGCCGCATAGAGCAATTACATCGTGTTTATAAATAGTATAACACTATTTTAGAAAATGGTTAAAAATTAAAATAAGATTGCTATCTAACTAATACTGAAAATCTGCAGTGAATTGAAATTTAGTTTTCCAGCATTTTACTCTGAAAGTAAAAATGAGACTTTTTAAATAATTTGTTTCAAGTCAACTGAACTCAGTTTCTCATTAGTGCGCTCGCTGGAGAAAAGAAACCCACGTCATTAATTCTTTTCATTGTTTTAGTTTAACGAAAGGTGAGAACTAACAACAATTTTTGTGATCATGTAATAGAGTTGCCGTGGCCAATATATCCGTATAACATCTTAAAAAATAAATATGATTGAGTAAAAACACGGTAAGATGAACGAGGAGCTAGGTATAAAAAAAAACTTTTCGAGAAACCTTCACGAGGAAGGAAATGCTGACGAATTTGCTACACTAGATGACAATGCTGAGTTTTAGAATAAAACAGTTTTTTTTGACATTACACACAGCGCCATCTGACCCCAAACTAAGTAAAGCTTGTGCTGTGGAAGTCAGATAACTGATACAATACTTAAATACTTCTTTTTTTTTGTAAATACATACTTATAATACATACAGTACACCCAGACACAGAACAATTATCTGTTTATATCACAAAATACTTGTCCTGAGTGGGAATCGAATTCATGCCCTTCAGCTCCTGGGGCAGACATACTACCAAGGAACCAACAGGGTTGTCAAACAAGTTGCCAGCATTCAGGTCTCTGTAAGCAATTGGTCCCAACGAGCCTAAGTCTAAACTTCAAACATCACAAAGAAGTATCTACATTGTATTTAATTCAATTCAATTTTAATTTATTTACTAAAATAGATTATACTATTAATATTGATACAGTTATTTTACAATAGAATATATAGAGGTCCTGCTTTTTTTGCCGTAGCTCGGTATTTGAACATGTTCAATTCTTGTGTGTTTATTATATCTGAGTGACATAGCCTATATTTATATTATTAAATGCTTTTAAAGCAAAAAAATAAAGTGTTACATGTGTGTCAATATAAAAAAAATGCCATACAAGTAAAATAAATGAATTTTTAGCAACAGCAAACAGATTGTCAAAATGTATAATTGTGTATAATACGAGTATAGTCAAAAGAAAGTATCGTTGCCTGGTTCTTATAGAATAAACTATTGCTTATGTGTGAAAAGTCCAACTATATTTAATTTATTTGACAACATTTTGTGCCTTTTTGGATCACAATGTGGGGGCCGTGAGAATTGGCGATAAAACATCCAAACATTCTGTCGTCTCGCCTAGTTGACGCCACACGTGGCCAAACTACAAAAATAAGATATCGTAAAACCAGTGTCGAATAAAAAATAAATACGTGATATTAATGCTGAACCAAGTTTAATTTATCAAGCGTAATGCTACAACGATAAAAAGCGGTGAACCAATCTAATAGATAAAGCGAAGTATCAAAAAACATCAGCTAGCGCTAATTTATGAGACAATTCATCGCTTTATCTGCGCATTTTGCTTAATTTAATCTGAAGTGTTTCTATTGTAAATATTCTTGGAGCCAAAGGTCAAGACAAGGTTTATAGCAAAAACCAAAGCTTAAAAAAGTTGTACCAATAGCGCAGAGTTTTTTTTATATTTTGTTTATTTTTAATAAACTAAAACTAAGCCGATATTAAGGTTTTGTCAAACAAACGCATACCCAGCGCACGTTAAGGAATAGCTTCGCGTGCTGTAGCTGTGCTTTAATAGTAGGTACATGATCTATTCCCCCTATATAACAAATAAATATTACTTACAAATATTTAGTTGCCTAGTATTTTGTCTTCTTCTATCCGGTATTACATTACTTAAAAAAAAGAGAAGAAATCACCATTTTACTTAAGCGTTGAATATATTTTTATCTGTAAAGATTACGTGCAATTTCAATTAATGCGTCGCGATGTCAGAACGCAACGAGGTATTTTGTTACAAAATATATGCAGAATGACGTGATTACAATCAAAATAAGCTAGGTATATAATTTTGCGACGCTTTAAAAGAAAATTAAGCGTAGACACATTGACGTTGCGCCAAATAAGCATTCTGTTTGACAAAACCTTTATTGTTTAGTTAATAAAAAAAATAGACGCCAACCACTTACCGGTACCTGTCTGGAACTAAAAGTATTTATTTCTTAACAAAGGAATAACTGTCAAACATTTACACCGCAGAACTATTTCGTTTGTTAATCGAACAAACTTTTGAAAGTTGAGCGTTTTAACCGTTTTAGTTTCACAGCGAATCATATTATAAATCATTGGCTATACACACCAGGATACCGAGCGCAGCTGGTTTTATTCCCGCCCTGACCCACTTTACCCGTGCCCCGGGATACTTGCTCCCTGAAAGGGTTAAGCCGCATTACGTAGCGATACAAAACTCATCACTATTCAATGCGACTTTTTTTTCAAGTAGACTCCTTTGTCGCGATATAATTTGTGTAATTTATTTTAATATTTTATGATTGATATGTTTCGAAAGAAGCTGCTTAAGTTTGCGTATTAATAATCTACTGTTTTATCAAAGCAATTGTGATTTACCGCAAATAAAGATCAAAAAAAAAAAGCCAGTAGCTGTGATTTCACTGTAAAATTATGCTCCATTTGTCCATAAATGGCAAAAATGTATTTGTATGGAAATTGAACCACCTTAAACCTATACCTGGGTCGTAAGTCGTATACGCTGTACGGGTTTTTTTCTCTGCGGCGTGCAGAGTCCAGCACCCATACAGCGATACTACTCAATCCTAAGAAGTTATATCTTTAATTGTTCTACACCGAAAATTACTATGCTGCCAAATTTTTTTTTTTTTTTTTTTATTAATTTGCCCTTTCGGGCAGGCTAAAGCTATAGAGCCATACTTGTCTTAAGTGTTATTTCTGCTGTATCTTAGCTATAGTTATCGTCAAAGTCGTCTTTGTCAAGTCCAGTTCGTGTCAGTTAATTCCAGTCATGCGTTAGTAAAGTAGTGGCAACTTTACTATAAAGCTTCGATGGAGTTTTGGAAGCAACACGAAAACTCATGTTTCACCACATTATATCATTTTCCCACACTCCCGCTTGTAATTCGGCACTTTATGAATAAAACACCACCATTTTTATGCATAAACACTCGACAAAACACTAGTTTTGGAAAAAAAATACAACGGAGCGACACGACTCTTCCCGCGTTCCCGCCAAAAAACCTGCCAAATTAAGGCTTAGGTTATCAAAAGAAAAAAAAAACGTTCCGCTGTCATTGGTAGTGTTTAGTTATTAGGTTTCGTTGATTGTTAAAGTACTTTTATATGAGAACGTTTACGTATTGCTGTTTGGTATGGCGATATGAATTTCTTACGTTTATTTTTAGTAGTGTCGCAAGTGGGTTCAGACCCTTGCCCCCGTATAGCAATAAAAGTGCATTCTCCCCAGTTTACTTTCTGAGATGCAATTACACGGACCTTCCTCATTATGAGTGTATTGCTGCCCATAAAAAAAATATATTGTTGTTGTGCTAACTAGTAATCCCAATCTTTGAACTGTTCAGTTGTTTGTTTTACAACAAGAAAATATCGACTTGGGAGTGATTGCAAATATTCACCCTTTGTTCAAACAGGAACACATTTTAATTTTGCGCTCGCAATTTTTTAGCAGTTCTACATTTGAACGAATTTGAATAGCTTCGGCGTATTTGTAGTTTGCGCTTTTTAACGTAAACGGTACAAATTGAGCAATTCGAATTTATCAGCGCGCGTAAAATTTTGATTGTCTAGTTGGAAGTAATAATTTGCCTCGTCAAACGTGCTTTCGTCACGGAATGTAATATTTTTTGGCGAATATTTAAGTTTGCTATACATATTAAAAGATCGAATTTCGCCATAAGTAAGTACGTTTTATCATGTGATTAATGTTTCATCAAAGAGAGACCACGCGGTTATGATTAACACCGTCTGCAATGTTACTTGCTTATAAAAAACGATTGTGCCCAATCGCTGCAATGATTACAGTTGTGTGCACCTAATTTGAGTGGATCTTTACACTACAAGACCGATAGGCAGGATAAATAAAGCGGTGGGCAATGAATTCTAAACAACGAGAAGAAACGCAAAACAAAGAACTGTAACATTGCCAATCTACGTGATTGCTATGTGACTTATTCAAAAAATAAAATTTGGAGCAATTTATTCACAACAACTTTTTTTTTATGGAGTACTGAATGTAATTTTAAAACTTTCGTAACTTGAACACATAACATTCGTTTAAGTCCCGGTGATAAACATAATTGTTAGTACTGAATAAAGTAGGTATAGGTACTGCTTTAAAATTGAGGTGTTTTGATGTTTGGTTCTTTGAATATTTGGATGTTTGATGCTAGGTACTTTGTATTTAAAAGATCTTGTACTGTATGAAAGCAATAAATATCTTTAATCTTGAATCTTAGTAACGCATCAACGGCCGAACAGATTTTAAAGATATATTTATTACCTGGATTAACATAATAATGTTGAGTTACCAAGTATTAAGTTATTTTTTTTGGGAAGAATACATAATTATTAACTTTTCATAAATTTTGGTAACAGCTAATTTAGTAATAAAGTATGTGAATTTTGCTTTCTTGAAATAAATTGAACTTTTTATACTTTTCTTATTACAATAAGCTGCTTAACTCAATTTGCCTTGCTAATGGGTATCTGTTAAAACTAAAAGTGGAATAATATCTCGTGAATTAAATTATTTGATCTTTTTCTATTTTATCGCTTTCGTTAAATATAAGAACAAAAGCGTCCCGTAAAATACATCTTATTTGTGACTAGATAAATATTTATTTTTATTATAAAGACTATGAAATATCTATGGATATTTTATATGCGATTTTATCTATCTCATTTATAGTCAAGATTTTATGGTAAATACAGATACATAAAATCTTGAATTATGTAGTCATCTTATTTGAAATTTAACAACAGATGGGCGTCGATTACTCAGATAATCATGTATTACGGTTATATCTTTGTTTTACGTCGGTCTGAACATAAATGGTTTATAGCCCCGTATTTTTTTTAACAACAGACTAGGCATGCGTTTGACCACGATCTCACCTGAAGGAGAGAGACAATGTGAGCAAAGATGGAACACGCTTGCCTGGAAAGTATCTATTCACGTTTATCTTGATCAATCTCGGGTCGTACCTGGTCGGAAAGACAAACACAACTAACGAGATTATAGTACCTACTAACTAGCGACCCGCGCCAGCTACACACGAGTGCAATGTAGAGACTAATGTGATGCATATGCATGTATTATACATATAAACCTTTCTTTTGAATCACTCTATCTATTGATGTTCACTTTACTGTACTCACCGCATTAAAATGCGTTGCGTAATTTAAAATATCTAAACGTACAGACGGTGGGAAGCGATTTAGTTTTAAACTGTTGTCAAACATCTAGCATGTCAACCATAAAAAAAACTTTACTAAATACCAGAAACAGCTGAAGATCGAAATTAAGTGGATTATCAGTATCATTATTATCATGGACATAGGCCTGTCCTATTGACTTCCATATAAACCGGTTGGAAGCGACTCGCATCCAGCGCGTTCCTATGGTATTTATTAGGTCGTCTGTCCACCTTGTGGGTGGACGTCCTACGCTGCGCTTGCCGGTCCGTGGTCTCCACTCCAGAACTTTGCAGCTCCATCGGCCATCAGTTCCACGTGTTATGTGCCCTGCACTGCCATTTCAACTTGCTAACTCGATCTCATAGGGAAACTCCGAGCATAGCATAGAAGTGGATACTTCATTCTTATTATAGGTAAATATGGTTGGTGAAAATTGGGGTGGGCACGTGTCTTTCTGTGTTTGTTGTTACTTTTTAATGATGCCTTAATGGATTAGGACAAAATTTGGATTGCAGATAATTTATAACTTTGATTAACATAATTATTGGATACTTTTTATCTTAGATAACTGCAAGGCACATTGGTAGCTTTACGACATAAAAAAATACAACTTTTGGTCACCAGAAAAAAAATCTTAATATGAAAAAAAAGAAATTTTACTGTTATGTATTATCATGAAACAAGATGAATTTCACCAAAACGTTTGTATTTGATACTATTGTTGTTTTAGAATCGGACGTTCCTAAAATCTTGTTGGACCTTCAACTTTGATCGTAAATCCAAAGAAACTATTTCAGGGACCGATAATTTTGTAAATAGCACAGTTTGTGATGAAAACTTATTCCTTGAAATGTAGTTTACTAATTGTAATTTATAGTTAAAACAACTTTTACATAACATTTGCTTGGTGGCAGAATATCTGCTACTACAGTGCTACCTCCTGCTAAAGATATCTACTACCAAGTAAACTAAACTAAGCAAAGCTTGTACTATAGGAATCGGTAAACTAATAGAATAATTATTATCAGTACTTTTTTGTAAATACCTAAAAATACATACAGAACACTAAGTACATACTTCCTTTCTCGAGATAATGTTGTGCAAACTCGTACAATCTAATAGAACGAGATGCTCCAGAAACTCGCTAGCAACTATCCAAGTTTGGTGCCGAAATCATGCACTAAATTCCTGTTGACCGCACTCAGAATTTAACTAACAACAGTGGCAGCAAACCGTCACCTAAACGTCTTTGAGCGGTACCGAAGAGCTACAACGCAGTAGAATGACTATTATTTTTGTAGCATGCTACAAAAATAATACAAGACATCTACAAGATAGAAACTCTCGTTGCTGTTGTTACGTAGAGCTTAACGCGCTAACTTTCCAGCCTAATCAAAATTATAATCCTATCAGCGTTCCTTTAGATACCTACTATTCCTAGTAATGAATACAGAAAGACTTACAGCCGCACATACGATTTCGAGAACTCAGAGAAACAAAACAAAATAACGTTTTGGTCTAGTACTGTAAGTTTTGAGTGAATGAAATAAAATAAAATAAAATAAAATAAAAATAAAATAAATAAATAAAAAAGATTATAAAATAAAACAAATGAAGGTGATAATTTTATTATTTTGAAAAATTTAGTTTAACTCCTCATTGGAAATATCATGTATACCGAATCTTTAAGACATCTTCTGCATGGTAAACATGTAGATATTAGTATGAACGTACTCTCGATGCAAAAAGTACATTATTACCAAAAAAACAAAAATTAGAAAAAAAAAGAAAAATTGAGTGAAATTTGTTTGTAACATTGATTTTAATGGAACTGCATCAGAAGACGTTTGGTGGGATGAATCTTTACCATACTACGACCATTCTATAGGTAAATTGTTCTGTGGCTACAAGTAAATTCCACATAGAAGCGAGGCGGGATAATTAACAAAGTTCAGAATGCTCCGTCGAGTTAATTCCTTTATAGATCGCCGGTTAGCTCCGTTGCTGCGACCGATTCTATTCTTGAAATTTTAACTTAAAAAGCGCTTTAGTATAAAAATTATCATAGTAAACTGTGACCCAAATTTCTAGAGTAATAGGTAAAATAAAAGAAAACTTAGTACCATAAGAGTAAACAGGTTCCTTCTAGGTCTGTAAGCGTGTTTGATTCCAGACCGCATCGTTGCTTAACACCAGGCAAAATGTGGTCAAACGCGAACCTATTCCATATATAAAAACATTAAAAAAAAACTATTTTCAAGATTCAGACACCAAATTGTTTTAGTATGATATATAATAATCTTATTTTATGTTTGACAGCATTCGACCACAGCTCTCCTGATGTTAAGTGACGGTGTGGTCGAGCACACTTAGCTTGGAATAGAACTGGCTCTCTAGTGAGGCTGCCGGAACACACCATTAGATGCGTAGTTAGTAATAATGAAATCTGAGTGCGTTTAGAAAGGTGTACGCGATGATTTATGAGGCTGCCTCAGAGTTGAGATCAAATGTCAGATGACTAATTAATACTTAGTCCAATATGATAGTAACAAGTAAAATGCAGTCAAGACTTACAGATCACGAAATTAGCCTGTCTAGCTGAACGTGGCGTATAATTGAAACTTTGCTGCGTTTAACTTGTTTTATCCCAAGATAAATTGTCTGCGACATTTTCTACTAAATCGAGGGTCATATTTAACATTTCCATTATTCAGAAATCCGAATGAAATTCAGACAAAAATAATTATTACTTTTGTTGAAAAGGGTTAGGCTAATGACAAGAGAGATAAGAGTTCTCTTAAATTTATATTATCATATAAATTTATCAGAAAAATCGGCGTACGGCTGTGTTAGACACTGTCCTGTGTACGTAAACACGAGTACGTTTTTGAATACCAAGATTTCATCGGAAGTTCTTCGGATTTCTGTTTCAAATCCTCACTCAAAGAATTATTTTTATTTTTATAGCTAAAGGATTACCTTTAGCAAAAAAAATTAAAAAATTGAACAACATTTTAAACAGCGCCATCTAGCCCTAAACTTATCAAAGCTATAGGAACCAGACAGCATGACATGACGTGTTTTTTCAAAACTCAAACGAAACGATTTGATTCCACGTTCATCGTGCGGACTGAGACAGTGGAATGCGCTGCCTGAGTGGCAGTTGCCCATTTGATATAATCTGGGTGTCTTCAAGTTGAGAGTGAATCGGTATTTTCTAGGCAAGCGTGCTCAATCTTAGACCACATCATCACTTAACATCAGGTGGGATAGCGGTCAAACGTAAGCCTATTTCTTATTACAAAAACACGTTATGTCACTTATATACAATCGTGCTTATAAATCCAGCACTTTATGATTAAAATACACATAAATATGAAACAAAAACAACCCAAACAACACAATAAAAGTAATACAATGTTGCGACATGTTTTTTCCATGTTTCGGCCAAAACTCATGCCTGTTTTTTAGATAGGCCGTATAAATAGGACTAAATCATCGATGTCACGTCTCAAGTTCGTGCGAATTGCCAAACCATCGGAATGTTCCGATATCGAGTCATTTAGCTGAGTTATTATAGTCTCGGGAGGCCGAATCATGCCAAAATAACACTTTTCTGAATACAAATCGGTCGCTTAAAACCCTTGGTCGTTTTTCGTGTTGACATTTCAGAACACTTAGAAATCGTTAACTAGATTTCTAGACACATGAGAGTTTGTTTTCTTCATCAGAAGACGTGATTTTGATAGGACATTAAAATAGGATTTTAATAGGACAGTAAGTAGAACTATTTAGCAGGAAGTTGGTTAAGTACAGACTTAATTAAACAGCATTGGTTTAATTTTAATTCTTTTTTATTATGTTTCATATTTGTATGTTATAATCTACTAGCAGACGCCTCACGGTTTCACCCGCGTAGTTCCCGTTCCCGTGGGAATACAGGGATAAAAAGCCTTTGTTACTTGTACCTTTCTAACGGTGACATAATTTTTTAAATCGGTTCAGTAGTTTTTGAGTGTATTCGTTACAAACATACAAAAATCCAAAAATACAAATCTTTCCTTTTTATAATATTAGTGTAGACTTATGTATGTTTGGTGTGTAATAAAGTTGTGTAGCGATGATAGCTCAGTGGTTAGCGCGGTCAGTTCGCATGCCGAAGGGCGTGGGTTCAAACCCGAACAATGCTTGAGCTGCCGGTGAAGGAAAACATCGTGAGGAAACCATAGCATGGTGGTAGGGTACTTCATAGTACTCGGCTGGCTAGCTACCACCCTCTAGTTGAAAATCTGTCGCCAAGCATCTAATGTGTATTCTGGCAGCGTCACTTGAGAGCCAGTTTCATTCCAGGCAAGGTGTGCTATACCATCTTCGACCACACCTTCGCTTAACATCAGGTGAGCTGTGGTCAAACATCTAGCCTGTCAACCATAAAAAAAAAGTATTCTATTCTTTTCTATACCATCAAATAAAATCCCGATCATCGACATCGCAGCTAGCGAAGTAAAAAGGCTAAACAAATCGAATGTCTCTAAGTAATGAGCGCCAAAAGAGCATTGCCCTGTAGTTTTGTTTGTAACTAAAAGTTTTTTTATAAGGGTTATCTCTTACCTTGATTAAACCGTTTTGTTCGTCTCATTATATTTACCTAAAAACACATCCAGTTTTACTACGGAAACTGGCATGGATTTGACATATTTACGTTTTACTTCTGCGGGATTACTCATGTATAAACGTGACAACACGTTTTAAATAAACGTGAGAAATTCCGCATAAATAAACCCAAAAATTATTCAGTTGTTATATTTTCTCACTTACTCCATTACAGTTGTTTTATCTTGCCACGTTCTAGAAACTGAAATTTATTGTACAAGGTACCTATCTGCATTTTATCAATTACAAATGGGAAATTGAATTGCAAAATAGCTGGAATACAATCTATTAGATGAAACGAAAGAATTAATCTTGTCTTAACAAAGAAAGTTGAAGATCATTTTGTGGAACAAATTATACTATTAGAAATGTAACAGGCAATATTTCTTTGTGATTGTAATCATTTTCTTCGAATACTTGATAAATTATTTATTACACGTAGATAAGTGCTAATATGAAAATATCGTAGTTACCACACGTAGTAAAGTGTTAATATTCCAAAAACACACTATAGCTGTATAGTTTCTCTAAGACGAAAAGAGAACTGGAAAGTGTAGGTACTATTACGAAAACAACTGAAGCAGATCATTAAGGCTGCTAGTCCAAAAATACTCTAAAAACGCGTGCAATTAAAACCACTTCTTGCCGATATTAATGAAGTAAATATTTTTGAAAAAAAATATGCGACATCTACGGGATGTGAGAAGTGATTTAATTTCTTTTAATCTTTCTCTCAATGTTAGATAGTAAAAAAAAGTCATCAAAGTTCCTCTTAATTTGACAGTTGGAACCATGTTAATTCTTTAATTTTTACAAAAATAGCTCGAAAATTTATTTACGTGCAAACAATATTATTTACAAAATGATGTCACATTTTCTTAATTTTAAAAAGAATGTTGTTTTATGTGTTAATAAATTAAAAAACGCATCTTATTCAGAACTCAGGCAATGCGGCCACCTAGCTTGTCAACGATAAAAAAAAAACAAACATTTAGAACATCAGACTCAGAACAAACATTTTTGATCACATAAATATTTGTCCGCAGTAAGAATTGAAGCTACAGAATAAAAAATATCTGTAATTTGTCCCGCTAGCCAGTGACACATTGTCCCGTCGCAGCTGTCGAACAAAAGACTTCGTCGTCCCACAATCGCACTGCGAGGCAGCGAACATTGTCCCGTGACCCATCCCACTGCAGTATCATGCATCCGACCAATTTAACCTTTTACTATGAAGCGGGAAAAGCGTAAGTGGACAATTCTGAAAGCGTACGTGTGTAAAGCTTTCGGATGTTAGTGAGGAATACATTCCCTTGGATTTTCTTTTTAACACACTTTTGGCTTAATTAAATAAATTAATTAAAATCGTAGGACATTCCACACAGAGCCATCTGACCCCAAACTAAGCAAAGCTTGTACTATGGTAGTCAGGTAACTGATAGAATACTTAAATAGTTTTTTTGTAAATACATACTTATAATACATACAGTACAGCCAGACAGAACAAACATTTTGTTTATATCACAAAATGCTTGTCCTGGGTGGGAATCGAACCCTCGCCCTTCAGCTCTTGGAGCAGACATACTACCAATGAACCAACAGGGCTGTCAAAAAATAAAAATTCAATCAATATAGACGAACAGTTTATTGTATTTCGATACTCTGTTTTATTTGCTCGTTATCAAAGGTAAAACCGCTAGAACTCTTGCCACCTACATCAGTATTTTCATCGAAAACGTAAAAATGTCTAAAAATACACGTTCTACTGAATCTAAGTTGATATTTACTGTGAACGTATCGATATATTTTGTTTTTATACCGTTTTCCCTATATCAATAGTACTACAAATAGTTCCAATTTACCTTATAAAGGCAGATGTTTGGCAGCCGCCTTCTGCATTTCGTCACATTATCGGGTTAAGCTTTCAACAAATAATTTTATCCAGGGCTGAACCCACTTACTTCTCAAAGTGGATTTGGGGTCTTTCGAATAAAACTACTTTCATTTTGCTGTCATTAACAGAGAATTGGAATAGTACACAATTTCCCTCTCCGAGGAATTATTTAATACTAGCGGCCTGCCCCAGCTTTGCCTTTATTTGCTACTTTAGGTTTAGGTTTAAAGAACTTTATTATCATCGAAGGTATTACTGTCACTTATGTGATAACATGGTTGGACTAAAAATGTTATGTTTAGCCTTAACTTTGCTTTAAAAATGTATAAATACGAAAAGAATATAAATAAATAAATTAACATCTCTTTACAAAATTTGAGGCAAAAAAAATGAACTAGGTCCGTTCCACGCACTTATTTAATTACCTACTTTTCTTTGGTAATATGGTGAGCTAAATGTTTCCTAAATGCGTTGAACGAGCTTATGTTTTTCAAATGTGAGGGTAATTTGTTAAAAAGTACTTCACAGGACATATTATGTAGAAAAAAAAATGTTCATCTGATCCAATCTGCACAGGTTCATTCTCTAGGGTAATGTAAATATGCGAGTGTGCACCACCGTAGGCCGCATCTTCGCTTTACATCAGGCGAGTTGGCGGTCAAACGCAAGCCTAGAAGTAATAAAAAATATATATATATTACCTGCAAATTTTATCAAAATCGATTACGCTGTTTTGGAGTACCTACATTGAGAACATAACATATCGATTTTTTATAAACAAAGAGATAATAGTGTGTCTTTATGACTAAAGGCTATATTCAAATTTCAATCTAAATTCGTTTCCAAACAAAAAAAGAACAACTGTTTTTCAAATAAATCAATAAATATTTTTATCAACATCTTGTTGATGATCCCCAAAATTTAAAGACACGCAATGTCAAATCTGTATAACGTCAAACACGACACAATATTACGAGTATTTTCTATTTTTTGATTTAACTATCCTTATATATATAACTGTCCTTACAAAACTACCCCAAACCACTGATATATATCACATACACTGTACTGGCTATTGTCAAATATCACAATGAAAAGACTTTATTGTCCCTATTTTGGCGCTGAAAGTTGTGGTCAACGGCAATGCGTGTTTCCGGAACTATCGTTACCTGTACCAAGTTGTTGTGAGTGATGGTTCGGGAATAGTTTGCCATAGAGACGCAAGTAAGGGAGACGTAAAATAATGATTAAAGCAACCCGTCAGTGGCTTCAATAGACAACGGAACAGCAACTTGGCGTGGACGTGGGTACAAACCCCAACATTGAGCTTGAGCTTGAGCTGCTGGTAAAGGAAAACATCGTGAGGAAACCATAGCATGGTGGTAGGGTACTAGCTACCAGCCTCAAGTTGAAAATCTGCCGCCAAGCACCTAACGGTGTAGTCCGGCAGCCTTACTGGAGAGCTAGTTTCATTCTAGGCTAGATGTGCGACTACACTGTCACTCAACATCAGGTGAGCTGTAGTCTAACATCTAACTAGTCAACCTATCAACCATAAAAAACTATACAGGGTTAAAATTTAGGGTGTAATAAGCTGAAAGGGGATCACTGTACATCATGAACTTTTTTTATGAAATCAACATTGAAATTTCAAAAAAAATTACTTCTTTTCGGTATAGTATAAGCTTATAAGCATACTCGTAAAACACCGTGTAACCCTGACTTTGACATTCGGAAGTATGGTATTTTTGTCTTTAAGCTTGAGATAAACCAAATGACTAGAAAACTCCATTAACAAATCTTTTTTTCTTCGAATGCACCGACAAAAGAGCTACGTTTTATCGGATCCTGGATTAAGGCTAAATCTGTACGGCTTTTGAAACGATCGAGGATTTCGACTCAGCTTTATTCAACTTTCGTCAAGTGGACTTTTTGCTGACAGGCGTGGATCAAATTAATATGAATACTTATCGAATTATTTTATAATGTTATGAAATAATCCATCACAACAACGTTACAACAGTACTTTTTGTGTTACATTTTACGTACACATGATTGTCTGAAAGACATCGATTTTACCTGTACGGAACTAGCTCATAAAATTATTTTGTTGTCTGTACATTTTTAGTTTCTACTGTGCACAATAAGAAGTTTTTTTTAATGATGAGACGAACGAAAGGTTTTCATGATAGTAAGAGATAACGCATGCCTATATCTATTGTGGCGATATATTTATGTATAGCTATATACATAAATATATTATAGGCTCAATCTAAGATCTTCGGACTAACTAACTATTTTTCTGTAAAAACATCGTTAGCAATTACATAACATTAGGGAAATCGTAGATATAGGTACACAAACTCTTTATTTTGCACACTAGAAAAGAAAAAAAGATAAGAAGAAGAAATATTTATTATTCTTGTAAATCATAGAAGTAAGCTTAAGCTTGAATAAAAAAGTCAGACTTATAGAAACATGTGGTCTGATATTTTCTGTGTGTGAACAGCATTTTCAATAACTTACTGTAAATTGCATTCGCTGCAAACTACAGATAGTATAGAGGTATACATACATCTGCAGGCTAGCAGATTTATTGTTATTAGAATAGAGATTATTCCTTCGACCTCACATCTAAGTATCAATTTTCAAGAAAAATACAGTTTCGTTGAAACGTTATTTCCTTTCGGGTTTACATTTAAAAAACATGGTTTCGCGCAGAATATTAGTCAAACATTCATTTTAAAATGAAATGTAAATGTAATAAAAAATATGATGTGGGTACAATAGACGTGCTTGAAAAAAGCTTTGGAGTTTTATTTGCTATGCCAGATATTACTAAAAAAGTTACTACATTTGTTCATTGACTAACATTTGCTTATAGCTTTGCTCGCGTTAAGTTAGAGTTTTTCTATCCCCAGTAGGTACTGTTTTTCTGGATAAAAGATACCCTATGTCCTTTTCAGTAGCCTTCATGATGTTCAGTTAACTAGTCAGATGTGACAGCGTAATAAACGAAACCACATCCGCATTACGAACAATGCTATAATATTACGAACAATGCTATATGGTCCTTTTTTTAATAATCTGTTATTCATACAGACAATATTTTAAGTCCCAACCCTCAATGTGGTTCAATGTGGTTGTGGTTAGGTGTTTGACCATAGCTCACCTGATGTTAAGTGACGGTATGGTCGAAGATGGTAAAGCACACCTAGCCTGGAATGGAACTGGCTCTCAAGTGAGGCTGCCGGAACACACCGTTAGATGCTTGGCGACAGATTTTCAACTTGAGGGTGGTAGCTAGCCAGCCGAGTACTAGAACGTACCCTACCACCATGCTAAGGTTTCATCACGATGTTTTCCTTCACCAGCAGCTCAAGCTCATTGTTGGGGTTTGAACTCATTCCCTTCGGCATGCGAACCAACCGCTCTAACCACTGAGCTATCATCGCTACAAAAACTATTGTAAACTATTGTAGTAACACGGTTCCAGATTTACAAAATGTATTTATTCTTTTGCACCGTACAAATTATATTTTGTCTGCGCGTAGAGAACAAGCTACAGCTAGAACAGATAAAATAATTTAACAAAAGTAAATACACTATCTCGAGGCGCTGACTGCACTCAGACATAAAAGTACGCAATGTAAATGACATGCATATTTTTATTACTTATTTACACAGACGTCACTTGAATGTCAATTACGGACAAAATGTTTCTGTTAAAATAAAAAAACTGCAATTTAATCTACATTTTGCTATAAACAAGTCTAGATAGCAAGACAAGCAAGGCCACTTCATATTGCACGACTACGTGAATTATTTCACACTATTTGCCCTCTCGTATTGCTATTCTGACCCCAACTTGTTCGAATAAATTAATATCACTGGAAAGTTACTGTTTTAGCTGAACTCGGTAATAACATTCTCTTATGCATGGGTTTTGTCCTAGATTTGTCCTTTATTATCACAATGTTTTAATTAAGCTAAATTAATGCTTAAACGTGATGCCACTCGTCAAGTGTCAATGGTGTCAGACGTGACTAGGATTCTAGACAGAACAATATCTTAGGGTTGTTTGGATAGCAAGTTTGGTGCGGCCATGAATAGCAAGCTTTATCATGTGATGTAATTCTTCTGTGGAATCTGGGACTGAATTTTTATTGCGTTGCTATTGTCGTTTCAGGATTTTAATGTTGGTCTATTTTCATTATAGAAGAAAACCGGTATAGAAACTCGGGTTAGGCATAACGTTTGAAAATGTTCCAGTTTATACGGTTTATTCATTGACCCTTTTTCACGTTAAATAACAAGCTTAATAGATATGGAGATGAATTCAATCGGTTTCCACTTGACTGACATCCTTTGTGCAAAATTTTATGATGGATGTTGTTAGATATTCGTAAGAATTGTTTTTTATCAAACCATTTTATTCGACTATTTTATGTCTATTTAATTTTTCGTACATTTTCTGCAAAAAAAACTAATGATATTTTTTTTTTAATTTTAAAGGAAATAAATGGTTAAATTTTTTTGTACTATTTATTTTTATACTAATGAGTATACATGTGAGTGTGTGATACACATACTTTTGTTATTATGTAGAAACCAGAAGCTTAGGATTTATAGAAAGAAGAAAGAAAGAAAGAAAATAATTTTATTTTGCAACAATACAAAAAAAAAAACAAAAATAACAACAAATAGAGACAAACAGTTACAAAATAGGGGCTCACCTCAGCATAATACTGGTCACACTAATTAGTATGACCAGCGCTGGTCTTCCGGTGAGCCCTTGTCGATGAAACAAAACAAACATAACAAATTACCAACAACAAATAAACAAAACGAAATAAAAAATTCAAACAAACATATGAGGTAGTTACTCCTCTCTTGCCGGTATGTTGTCCGTGGATATGTAATCTAGCTGACCCAACTAGCTTACAGCGTTCATGTCATCATACTAAAATTCAATTGTATATCAGTGAAGGAAAGGTAAAAAAAACCGACGAGGAAATAAAATAATTAATTGTTTGTTGTTAAAGCTTGATCAGTTATTGTAGATGATTACCAAATTATTCAGCAGTATTAATCAATTATGGAATTACGAGCTCGGGTCGGGATCCAATTAGGGGGAACACCGAATAGTTCTTGCCAAACTTACAATAAACAAAATTAAATCATCAAACAATTTGAAGGCTTCCATATTGGAAAAACAGTGCCAGAAGTTCATACTATGATCCATTCGTCAATTCGATTCTCTAAAATCGATATAAAATTTTATCTTCTGTTTGATTAGATACTTCGATGATAGTTTTGGTCACATCCGATGATTCTTGAACCGGTAACAAAGCGCGGGGATTCGCCTTGCTTCGTACTTAAGCAGTGTATTTTTTTTTTATGGTTGACAGGCTTGTTGTTTGACCACAGTTCACCTGATGTTAAGTGAAGGTGTGGTCGAACATGGTAAAGCACACCTAGCCTGTGTATATTCAGGGACAACCCCGTTGGCTCATTGGTAGTATATCTGCCTTAAGAGCTAAAAGGCGTGGATTCGATTCCCGCTCAGGACAAACATTTTATGTATCAACAAATGTTTATTCTATGTCTGGGTGTTCTATATGAATTATAAGTTATAAGTATGCGTTTACAAAAAAAAGTATTCATGTATTCTATTAGTTATCTGACTTCCATCACACAAGCTCTGCTTAGTTTGGGGCCAGATGACGCTGTGTGTAATGCCCTACTATATTCATTATTATTTTATTTATTAACAAAATGTCTTATTAGTAAAAAAGCGTTTGCGTTTGTCAGTCTGATTGTTTTAGTAAGTACCGTTATAGGACATCACTATGATCATTTCTCCAGAACGAGTGAAGTTTTTCATGAATTCAGAGTTGAGTGAGATGATGTCGTTTCGACTTATGGAGTCGAGCTTGTACCGTGTTTTGTTTCGCCATATTTTTGTGTATAACAATCTATACATACAAGTATAACTTTTCCAGTATTTTAGTTCGAACATTCAGTTCTGTATTTAGTTCTAGTTTCTATGGTCTTTATCAATATAAATTAAATAAAACAGTTAGATAGAAAACAATAACCGCGTCTTGCCAACGTTCACTCCTTGATTGGTTGCCAATTACGACTGCTGCAGCCTTCTCTTCAATTAATTTCGTATCGAACTGAAGCTGACTTTCGAATTTTGTCGGAAACAATTTTATTGAGAGTGATTTGTTGCTTTTGCTTTAGAGAGGTTTGCTCTAGGCAGAATTCCTTGTAGTATTTTTTAATATTTAGTGAACTAGCCGTTTTTTACGTGTGCAATAGATATTGGCGATTTAATTACGAAATATTAAATTTCTGTATTAACAAACAATTCAACAAACATTAAAATTACAATGAAAACCGTATTAAAATCCATTGGGTGGTTTTTTTTAATATGATAGTAGTAAGACGAACGAGACACTTTGCTGCTAACAGATATCACATGTCCATGATCACTGCAGTGACACACAGAACTTTTATTAACTAAACAGTCCAGGTCGTCGCTGCTTTGGCACGCATTACTTTCGAAGGTTAGTTTTAATAACCTTGTAATAATGCTAGCTGCAGTACCCTTTAAACCGGAATACAGAAAAAGTATTCGGAGAAACGGTTATTTTTTTAATGTAAATTAATGAGTCGAACAAAACGCTATGCTGATAGAAATAACGCCATGACTACTGCGGGTTATTACTATCTTGATGTAGAATAATTTACGTTCGGCAGCGTCTGGATCCGAATTCAGCGATACGTCACGGTTCCGACTGCTATAACATGGCACCAGTTGAAGAATGAAGTCCCAAATTGGATCAATGACCGAAAAATTCTCAAAATATTATTTTTTCTTCTTTTTTCTTTTTAGTCTTTAACCAGTGCGTTCTACCAGTCATAACCTACGGAGCCGAAACGTGGACACTCACAGCGGGAATGGTCCACAAGTTCAAAGTCGCTCAGCGAGCTATGGAGAGAGCTATGCTTGGCATTTCTCTAAGGGATTGTATCTGAAACGAAGTAATTCGCCAGAGAACGAAAGCAACAGACATAGCTCAGCGGATTAGCAAGCTGAAGTGGCAATGGGCTGGACATATTTGTCGCAGAACCGACAACCGCTGGGGTAGACGTGTTCTAGAGTGGAGACCGCGAATTGGCAAACGTAGCGTAGGACGCCCTGAGACTCGATGGAGTGACGATATACGTAGGACAGCTGGCGGTGGATGGAAGCGAAAAGCCGAGGATCGGGCTGAGTGGCGTGTCTTGGGAGAGGCCTATGTCCAGCAGTGGACTACAAAAGGCTGATGATGATGATGATGATGATTCTTTTTGCGAAAAAAAATATCTTAAACTTATAAACATGGATGCTTGCAGAATCTATGATACATTTCTGAGTGGAACGATTACTAAGTTACTTCGGATTTTGAAGATCATCTTTATCCTATGTTCTATCGCAGTCATTCATAAACCGTGTAATCTAGTATAACTAGTAAACAGTGTAGCGTTCTATTTGGGTATGTAATCATCGTTTATTTGAGAGTCAGTCTTCATTCGTCGGTACATTTCAGAACGATGACAAGTTATGTTGAGTTAGAAATACCGCTGGATAGGACGGCGAAGTTGTATTAACGACACCAATTTAATTAATTTACGGAAATATGTTGTTTGTTTATTAATTTTAAATTTAATTAAAATAATCGTCATTGTAATCGTCACAAATCTTTATGAACAAATATTATAATATATTTATAAAACAAAATAAAATGTCTTAAATTAATATTATATACAAATTTATACAAAAACAATGAACAAATTGTATTATGAATACATCAATTAAACCAGGAAATATGTGGGTGGGTAAGTGTGTTTACCATCTTCGACCACACCGTCACCTAACATCAGGTGAGCTGTGTTCAAACACTTAGCCTATCAACCATAACAAAACAGTTTTTATAAAGAAAAAGTTCGTTTAATATTGACCTTAACGAAATCTATGGAGACAAACTGTGCTTGAAAACACGTTTATTTTTTTGAAAAAGAAACCTCACAAAACCAGCGGCTTTGTTCAATTTTGTAACTTCTGCCAAACAAAAAATTCTCGACACTTTTCCAGCAAAAAACGCTTCGAACAGGAAACAACGGTGGAAGAAAATTATTCTCTCCATTGTTCGAATACACCTTATTAAGATGTCAAAAGAAAGTTCCCACACCTACACTCGTTTAAACTTTCCTGCAAGAAAAACTTTTATGATTTCTTTACACGTAATTAAGATGGACGTGATACAATGACCCAAGAACTGTTAAGGGCCTATCGAGTGCATTTCTCTAGTCGATTTTAGGTATTCTGTGCGCTCCGTGTGTGAGTGCGCAAGGCACACGAGCGAACAGCTAGTACCGCGCGCCGCCGTCGGCGCCACGCGCTACAGGCATTGTCGATACACATACGGCGGCGAAATGAAAATCGGTTTGAGCTAAATACTTAAACGGCTAAGTAGACGAACTGGATCAACTATTTTGCCGCTTATATTAGTAGACTGGTGGCCGAGTGGTAACAAGCTGTATGAGTACGGCCACATAGTCACGGGATCGAAATCAACACCATATTAATACGGAATATTATTTTTGCACACAAATTTTGTTGATAGGTATTTTAAATAAATATAATACATAAATATTTCGTTTTTTTTTAAATACATTATAATACGATTATTTTTGTATACTTATTATTTTTATAATACGTTTTATTTTTATTTTATTTTTTTCTTATTAGTGTTACATCTCCCGTCTGTTTTTTATGTTCTCTATTGTATTTTTTCTTTTCTTGGTTGCTTGGAAGAGATCGCTGTTAGCGATAAGGCCGCCACTTGTGGCACTAGTTCATAAGGTTCTTTATTCTCTGTACTCTTTTCTATTTATGATGTCCACAATAAAGAGTTATATCTATCTATCTTATTTTTTTTAACCGACTCGATTTTAAATGGAGGAGGTTCTCAATTCGACAATTTTTTTTTATGTAAAAGTAATAAATCGATCGAGTCACTCTCCTGATGTTAAGAGATAACGCTTGTCCATGACCATTGTAGCGATACCCAGAACATTGAGTAACAAAACAAAGTCCAGGGCATCGCTGCTCTGGCACTCATTACTTTGAGACTAGATGGTTAGTCTCAACAGCCCAGTAATTGCGCTAGCTGCAATACCCTTCAAACCGGAACACAGTAATGTTTACACACTACTGCTTGGCGGCAGAATATCTAGTACTGCGGTGGTCTGTACCTACCTAGACGACCTCCTGCTAATTCCGCCAATTATGAATCGATTTTGATGATTCTTTTTTTTGCTTAGTTGATTCATACTTCAGAGATGGTCCCATATATTTTTTATCGAAATCGGTCGAGCAAGTAAAAAAAAATCAACACAAGTATTAAAAAACCTCGCTGTTTCATTGAAGCAGTGCGTTTAGTTGGCCTAAGGGTCATGGAGTAGGTTTTTTGTTTGTAAATTTGTGTATTTCTTTTTATGTAACTGAACATTTTTAATTCCCTATTTTATCTATTGAAAATAATTAATTTATTATAACACTATGGAACCTAAGAATATGACATACCGTAAGCAACTCCTACGATACACCTCACTTTTTTCCTTTCCACTGACGAATAATAAACGACGAAAAAGTATTATTATTTTGACTACCCAGTCAGCACGTTTGCGTCATGAGTTGTATGGCATGGGTTCGATTCCCACCGAGGGCAAATTTTGATGAGAAGAACATAGATGTTTGTTTTGTTTGGGTGTTTATGTATACTTTAGTATGTTCATCATTGATTGATTCAAAATAATGACGTGCATAATTATTAAAAAAAAATAGTTTATTACTTTACCCATGGCTTTACTCGCATATCCATTTTGGAGAAGTCATTTAAAAAATACTAAATTAAAATAAAATAATAATAAATATTTCTTTTTTAGTAGAATATAGCTTTATGGCATGGGTTCAATTCCCGAATTTTTTTGTGAAAAACATAGATGTGTGTTTTAATTTTTGTTGGCGGCCATATTGGATCAACTTTAAAGTATTCTCCATTCTACTAGTCAATCCCATTCATTTCATTTTGATACCTATATTGAGGTTGTAGTGAAAAAATATGTAATCTGCCATTTTGTTGGCGGCCATATTGGATTTGCTTTTTTTTATTATAATCTATTCTACTAATCAAGCCCTTTCATTTGATACCCATATTGATGACATTGTGAAAAAATATGCAATCCGCCATTTTGTTAGCGGCCATATTGGATTTGCTTTTTTTAAAGTTTACTCTATTCTACTAGTCAAGCCCTTTTATTTGATACCCATATTATAGGAGTGGTGGAAAAATATGTAATAAATCCTCTAGTTTGATGGCGGCCATATTGGATTTGCTTTTTTTTATTATAATGTATTCTACTAGTCAAGCTCTTCCATTTGATACCCATATTGATGGTATTGTGAAAAAATATGTAATCCGCCATTTTGTTAGCGGCCATATTGGATTTGCTTTTTTTAAAGTTTACTCTATTCTACTTGTCAAGCCCTTTTATTTGATACCCATATTATAGGAGTTGTGAAAAAATATGTAAGCATCTATTTTGATGGCGGCCATATTGGATTTGCTTTTTCATTTATTTTATTTATTTATGTTCTAATGAAACAGCGAGGTTTCGGAGTAAACGAAAATGTCATCGACGTATACAATTTTTATATTTATGTTGATTTTTAAAAATTGCTCGACCGATTTCGATAAAGTTTATATGAGACCACCTCAGAAGTATGGATCTATCAAGCAAAAAAAAAATTATCAAAATCGATTCATAATTAGCGGAATTATCGCGTAACAGACAGCCCCGTTGGCTCATTGGTAGTATATCTGCCTTGAGAGCTGTAAGGCGTGGGTTCGATTTCCATTCAGGGCAAACATTTTGTGAATAAACAAATGTTTGTTCTGTGTCTAGCTGTTCTGTATGTATTATAAGTATGTATTTACAAAAAAAAGTATTTATGTATTCTATCAGTAATCTGACTTCCATCACACAAGCTCTGCTTAGTTTGGGGCCAGATGGCGCTGTGTGTAATGTCCTACGATATTTATTTATTTATATTTATTTAACATACATATACATTTTTGTAGCGATGATAGCTCAGTGGTTGACGCGGTCGGTTCGCATGCCGAAGGGCGTGGGTTCAAACCTAACAATGAGCTCGAGCTGCCGGTGAAGGAAAACATCGTGAGGAAACCATAGCGTGGTGGTAGCGTACTCTCTAGTACTCGGCTGGCTAGCTACCACACGAGAGTTGAAAATATTATGTCCCCAAGCATCTAACCATGAGTTCTGGCAGCCTCACTTGAGAGCCAGTTCCATTCCAGGCTAGGTGTGCTTTACCATCTTCGACCACGCCTTCTCTTAACATCAGGTGAGCTGTGGTCAAACATAGCCTAGCACAGTGGTTCTCAAACTTTTTTGGTGTCGGAACCCTTTTGGGAAGCAAAATACTTGATGGAACCCTATAATAAAACAATACTTTTTAAAAGTGTGTTCTTTAATAAAGAATCTTTATTAATAAGCATAATAAAAGTACAATGTAACAGTTACTAATTATTACTTACTTTACCATATGGCAAGTACAATAATAGAAGATATTAAAAAAAAGTAACTAATGGGATTTGATAAACAAAAAGCAAAAATAAAATGAGAAATTTAAAAATTGCGTTGTAAACAATCTCGACTTTATTTTTTAAAGTTAGAGTCGAAAGTCGCTTGTTGACAACTATAGCGTCTAATTCAGAGGCGGCTTTTATCAAAGGGACAGCGCGCTCACAAGTATACAAGTATACATGTTGATTTGTAGCGATGATAGCTCAGTGGTTAGCACGGTAGGTTCGCATGACGAAGGGCGTGGGTTCAAACCCCAACAATGAGCTTGAGCTGCCGGTGAAGGAAAAACATCGTGAGGAAACCATAGCATGGTGGTAGGGTACTTTAGTACTCGGCTGGCTAGCTACCACCCTCAAGTTGAAAATCTGCCGCCAAGCATCTAACGGTGTGTTCCGGCAGCCTCACTTGAGAGCCAGTTCCATTCCAGGCTAGGTGTGATTTACCATCTTTGGCCACACCTTCACTTGACATCAGGTGAGCTGTGGTCAAACAACTAGCCTGTCAACCATTAAAAAAAAAAAAATACCAAACTTATGAGATATTGTACCAGCTATTGTAACACATGTTTATACAAATAAATAAATAAATAAATAAACCTATGCGCGGCCGCGGAGTCAAAACGTTCGACCAGAGACAGGTGTTTTGATTTTTTTTTCTAAATTCTTGCGGAACCCCTACAGAGGTATCGCGGAACCCTAGGGTTCCGCGGAACACACTTACAGTATAGCAGACCTAGCATAACAAACCATTACAAAAAAAAATTGTCGCATTGAAAACCTCCTCCTTTTAAAATTGACAGCCCTGTATGTCTGCTCCAAGGCGTGGGTTCGATTCCCACCCAGGACAAGCATAAACAAATGTTTGTTCTGTATCTGGATGTACTGTATGTATTTACAAAAAAAGTATTGAAGTATTACCTATCAGTTATCTGACTTCCATAGTACAAGCTTTGCTTAGTTAGGGGTCAGATGGCGCTGTGTGTAATGTCCTATGATAATTATATATTATTTAATTTTATTATAATTTATAAAATCGAGTCTGTTAAAAAAACAAAATAAAATACAACAAAATTTGTGTGCAAAAATAATCTTCGAGTGTTGGTTGGTTTCGATCCCGTGACTGCGGATTAGAATCGGGTACCGATACCACTCGGCCACCTGTCTATGTCTACAAGTGGCAAATTTGTTGATCCGGTTCGTTTACTTTGTGATCGTACGTAAAAGCAACCTCAACAGCGACACAACCTCCCCGTCCGACAGTCGAAGCGGTACTAAAGCGGATAGGGGAACAGCGTGGTAGCTCTGCTTAGAATGGACGAAACGCGCAAAAATGTAGGTATTTCCTTCGTTTGTTCAAGCAAAATCATATTTTGGTAATTTTTATGTGATAACTATTTAGAGAAAATGTAATTTTATTGTTATACAAAGCCTGATGACTTTCCGTGCAGTATTTACGCCGTATCGAGGTTTTCTATAGATTGTTTGGGGTTACTTTGGATTTTTTTTCTATCTAGGAAACTAAAAGTAATCGTGTTTCTAAATTAGATTACATATAGATTGGATCCTTAAATATCTTAAACATTAACCTCATAAATGATGTTTTAGTAATAACGAAAATACAACGAAACAAACAGTTCCAAATCCACTCGATACCGGCTTAAGGGTAAGCAACACATTGTGAACGTTTATAAAAGTCATACGAGTGCGTCTAAGAATCTAGGATATATATCTTGGTTTGTAGGATATTTTCAATAACAATGTTTTTTAACGACTATTGCTGTTGGCCTCAGAAGTACTCATACTCTACAGCGTCACCGGCAGGCACAGAGGGTGCCAGTCTCAAGTTTTAAATTCGACTAGCGCAAGGGAACCTCAGACGGTACCAACTTCGACTTAGGCTATCGCCAGGAGTGGGAAAATCCTAGCAAACTTTTCTTGGAATAGAACTGACTCGCAAGTGATGCTGCGGGAGCACACTGTTATGTGCT
Source organism: Biston betularia (assembly GCA_905404145.2). Classification (NCBI taxonomy): domain Eukaryota; kingdom Metazoa; phylum Arthropoda; class Insecta; order Lepidoptera; family Geometridae; genus Biston; species Biston betularia. The sequence goes on from FR989877.1 coordinate 9,480,992, forward strand.
TGGCGACAGATTTTCAAGGTGGTAGCTAGCCGAGTACTAGAAAATACCCTACCACCGTGTAATGTTTGTATGGTTGCTATGATATACTCAAGAAAATCAATTAACAAACATTGTGTATAAAGAGATTTTATTGAAATTAATACAAAAAATATTTTTAAAACACGGAGCATCGAAACGCAAAGAAAAATAATGATATTAAGCTTACTATGGGTATTTCGTTGTGAATAATACAAAGTTACTGTACTGCTACTCGCACGATACTATTATGTATGAAGCGTCTATGCAATAGAGAACTACAAAAATCAATTTTTTTTTGGAATACGTGTGTTTTGGCATAGGTTGTAAGACAAAAGTTGATTGTTTTAAATGTACAAAACACGCCCTCAAAAGGATGCTGACTGACTAACAGTATCCCTGTACACAAATAACAAAGAAAAAACGAAAATTTTCAAATTTAAAAATTTCTAAGGAAATAAAAACCTACAAAGACATGAAAAAAAAGATTCAGTCTTTAACTAAATGTTCACGGCTAAATTTAACTAGAAAGTTTTTTTTAAATTGTTTACGCATAATTATACGTCAAAAAACATAAAGCATAAGTATATTATGTAGCTATATTCTGTATTTTAAATAACATTTAATGCAGTTGTCAAAGATATTTTAATACTTTCATAAAAATCAAAGCCCACGAAACTCTATTCTAAAGCACCAGCATCAGTTTAAATTATCACACTAATATTTTGTCCTCAGTGAAAGATTTGTAGCTGCTACGTGATGGGGTTTTCCTAATTGCTTTTGAAGAACTATAAAACTTACGCAGGGTCTTCTAGTTAGAACTCTCGTACAAGGGTCCGTTTACATTATATTATGTATTAATTTATGAGTGTGTGCTAACTCAGACTGCGGCAGAAAGTTACGTAAATAAGTATCAATGCAAAAATAAAAATCTAACAGCAAAAAACGTTGTTGAATAATGTTTACTAATTGCGTATTTATTTGTACAAAATTGTAAATAAATAAGAACAGTACCATCTAGTATTGGAATAGTGATCTTATTTTATATAAATACTAATCTTGGGTGTTTTTTTTGCTTCGCAATTTATGCATTTTCGTCGTTATATTGCAATTAAAAGCGACACGGGCAGGGTCAACTGTATATACATTCATCGCTAGATGCAAGACCCTGTTTATATAGACAGACACACATTTGGACACAATATTACACCTATATATAATTCACACTTAATAACACCAGACAGCCAAGCTCAGGCAAGTGTGTTCTTGAAGACGACTAGGAGCCAGGTGACTGCAAGCAGTCGGACCATCACGAACGAAGAGAAGAGAAAGCGCCTCGGTTCCCGCTACGGTGATAGCTATCAACAGCTGGCACGTAGTTTCCGGTATAGACTTAGATTGTTTTGCTTTCGGAAAGGCGGCAAATACAAGTGGCGACAACACAATCGCAATTCGGTGACCAGTATTTTCTGTATTCCGGTATTACTCACCATGAGTTATTAGTGTTATTTTTTAAGTGACGGTGTGGTCGAAGATAGTAACACACCTAGCCTGGACTGGTATTGGCTCTTAAGTGATGTTGCCGGAATACACCGTTAGGTGCTTGGCGACAGATTTTCAGTTTGAGAGTGGTAGCTAGCCAGTACTGGAAAGTACACAACAACCATGCTATGGTTTCCTCACGAAGTTTTCCATCAAAGGCAGCCATTTGATGTGTGAACCAACCGCGCTGATAACTGAGCTATCATCGCTACTTTTAGCTGACTTATACGCTTAAATTACTTGGGTACAATGGCGATCGTATACGCAAAAAGTAATCGGCAAAACTAAACACGGCACACTAAAATCAAACGAGATCTCATTCCCTAAAATTATTCCCATCTCTTTGGGATATTGAGGTAAAAAAAGTTACTTTTTACAAACCACACATCTTGTTTTTTACAATTATTATGCTCCCATAAATATGTTTATTTGGATTTATGTCAATGACATTTACCTTTTTTTTATGTAAAAATTAATGAGACGAACGAGACGCTCTTCTGATGGTAAGAGATAACGCCTGCCCATGACCATTGCAGCGATACACACAACTTTGAGTAACAAAACAAAGTCTAGGGCATCACTGCTTTGGCGCTCATTACTTTGAGACTAGCGGTGGTTAGTCTCAACAGCCCTGTAATTTCGCTAGCTGCAGTACCCTTCAAACCGGAACACAGTAATGTTTACACACTACTACTTAGCGGCAGAATAACTGGTACTGCGGTGGTACCTACCTAGACGACATCCTGCTAAGGAGATCTACCACCAAGTAAAACCTGTCCTTATTTTACGAGCCAACGATAAGATATTCTACGTAATCTATGATCAAATAGATCTCGCTTTTAGCGTTATCTTTATAATGAAGATGTATGTGCGAAAAACGACGCACTCTCTCTCTAGATAGATGTCATTTTATTCCTCGTCCATATACCGGCCTTCGTCCTCAAGACCCGAGCGACGGCAACTTGTTATGTTGATCCCGAATTAATTGAGGAAAACTGGGTGGCTCTGATGACTTTTGTAAAGTCCTCTGAGTGAGGAAACGCTCCACTCTGGCAATAAACTTGTACCCGCTGGTATAATAATAAGACTACAATGCTTGCTTGTCAGTATTTTTATTATCTAGTTACAAATAAAGTAAAAAAATTGAACAACCTGTGCCAGATAAATTTATTTCGACTCGACTGTGGAAGATGTTCTAATCTATTAAATAACTAGAAAAGAGCTAATAATCTACAAACAACATATATTTTTAAATCATTGCTTTGAATCCTTGCAATCTCAACCTATCAAACAAAAAACTAAATCAAAATCAGTTCAGCCGTTTGGGAGTTACAATGGCACAGACAGACACTCTTACTGACGTTTAAATTGGTTGTGTCTAGAAAAAATGCTAGTTTAATTATTTTTGTTTGTGTGTAGTAGTATCTAGTGTCTTATAAAAAAATAATGTTGTTCTTTCTTCATTTCAATACATACGTTAAACTTAAAACATTTTGTTGGCAGAAACAATAATTATTTATGATCTTGTAACGAGAATAGAGGCGCTAGCAAACTTTGCTTAGTCTATTTCTAGCGACAGAGCCATCTCAATGTAATCTTGACACGAAAATGTAATCTCGAGCAACTTCAATGCTAATTGTAGATTGATAGTTGATTGCTGTCTCTCTCACTCACTCTTTGCTCATTTACGTCTCAAAATAAAAACTAAGCAATAAAACTTCCGTCGCGTCCATATTTTTTTTAAATGCTAATAATCTCTGCCGAGTACTAAAATATACTCTAACACTATGTTATGGTTTCCTCACGATGTTTTCTTTCAACGGCAGCTCAAGTTCATTGTAGGGGTTTGAACCCACGCCCTTCGGCATGCGAACCGACTGCGCTGACTATTGAGCTATCATCGCTACTAATAAAATGCCTTATTACTGAAGAAACCTTGTTTTTTCTACAGTAAAGCTGTCTTACATTCTAAGGATTTTTTCCATTAAGCTCATGTTTTTAAAGAACCTATTTTAGTTCAAAAGGCAGAATATTACTAAAATTTACTATGTAATTGTATGTAGGTATTATCATAGTAGTAATATTTATTAAAGACTTACTTTGAAGTTTCTTATTTTAAATAAACAAGTCAAGCTACTATAAACTATAATGTTTGTTTCCTATTGTTAAATAAGTGATGATATAAGTGTGAGTGGTTATTAGCATAATCTACTGTTTTAGTCAAAAATCATAAATTCATAAGTTTGATTTTATGCCAATAATCTACTGTTTTATTTAAGCAATTGTGATTTACCGCAAATAAAGACCAAAATAAATGCCAGTAGCTGTGATTTCACTGTAAAATTATGCTCCATTTGTCCATAAATGGCAAAAATGTATTTGTATGGCAATCGTACCACTTTAAGCTATCATAGCCGCTAGAGTTTTGTTCGTAGCCCAGCGTCGAGGTTCCCAAATAAATTGCCAAGAGCAAAACAGCTGCGAGTAAATCGAAAACCTTATTTTCATCCAGCACACGACAAATGAGCTCATTTACTCCAAGGTTCAGTTTACACTGGCCTCTGTTTACTGTCACGCGATATCCGGACGTCCGCAACCATGTCTTTGTTGTTCAGATTGCTTAATTAATTTGATTTTCAATTTAATTGTAGGAATGGGCGTGTAAGTTATAGTGTGACCCATTTTGATCAAATTAATTTTATTAAAGAAATTCGTGTCAGAATTTGTGGCGTCGTACCGTGGCCTCCGAACAGGATTCTATTCGGTACAGCATCTGCCACTGGCTATACAGGGTAGCAATAGCGCGAATGTTATGAGTACTTTATTTGCGTGGGGGTCTTTTTGACTAAGAATTTTTTGCCGTGTAGATAAGACAAAGATGCGCGTTAACAAACGCCTTATCATATCAAATTAGTAATATATACAACGAATGACCGACAAAAAGTACTTACGAGTATGTGAAATTAATGCTTGACAAATCTGTCTGTACTATTATAAAGAGGAAAGATTTTATTGTTTGTACTGAATAGGCTCTGAAACTACTGGACCGATTTCAAAAATTCTTTCACCGTTGGGAAGCTACACTATCCACAGGTGACACAGGCTACTTTTTATCCCTGTATTATCACAGGAACGGGAACTACGCGGGTGAAACCGCGAGGCGTCCGCTAGAATATAATAAAGAAGTACATATATTTATTTATAACTGTTTCATTGATCGCCCTGTTAGATCATTTGGTAGAATATCTGCGTCACGAGATGTAGGGCGTGGGTTCGATTCCCACTAGAACAAACATTTTCGTGACGTTAAATAAATGTTTGCTTTATGTCTATGTGTTCTGCATGCATTTATATAAAAAGTATTATCAGCCACCTAATTTCCATAGTGCAAGTTTTTCTTAGTTTGGAATCAAATAGCGCTGTGTGTAAATGTCTTGCGATCTTAATTTATTTTTATTTTCAAATCTCAAATGAAGAGGATAGATTTGAGATAGATTAATCTATTACCAATTTTTTTTTCAAAATAATTTTTAAAAGTTGTTTTTTTCTCCGTTGGCTCATTGGTAGTATATCTGCCTTGAGAGCTGTAGGGCGTGGATTCGATTCCCACTCAGGGCAAACATTTGTGTATAAACAAATGTTTGTTCTGTGTCTGGGTGTTCTGTATGTATTATAAGTATGTATAGGTATTTACAAAAAAAAGGTATTTATGTATTCTATCAGTTACCTGACTTCCATCACACAAGCTCTGCTTAGTTTGGGGCCAGATGGCGCTGTGTGTATAGTCCTACGATATTTATTTATTTATTTCTTTATTTTAATATGAATTAGCTAGCATTGAGTTTGAACGCCTAGTTGTCCCAGCCAACCCCTCAGAAAGTTGGCAGCATTCACAGATACATTTTCCTTGTTCCTACTTTATCAAACAAACAATAACTTGAACAAACGTTATTCCGCATCTATGCCAATAGTTTCGCCTGCATCTGGCTGGTAACTTCACTTGTTGCTTACCACAGACTATAAAACATCAAGTCTGTCTGGCAACATCATGACTTTAACAGATTTAGAACTCTACTGGTTTTATTATAAGTTAAAAAATAGTTTAATAAAAGATTTTTATTTGTTGAACGTTTCACACAGCATCATCAGTCTGACTTTTTACTTGGTGGTAAATTTTCTTTCCTTCTAGATAGATATCACCGCAGTACCAGATATTCTGCTACGTTATTTCTTATCGTCAGGAGAGCGTTTTGTTTGTTCCATTTCATTTACACAAAAAAACGTTGAGGCTTAACAGACAGAGAAGATTGAACTTTATGGTTTGTAACTTGGTATTAAAAAAAAAGAAAAAACTTGGACTATCTATACTATTATAAAGAGGAAAGATTTGATTGTTTGTTTGTATTGAATAGGCTCCGAAACTACTGGACCGATTTCAAAAACTCTTTTACCGTTGGGAAGCTACTCTATCCTCGGGTGGCATAGACTACTTTTTATCCCTATATTCTCACGGGAACGGGAACTACGCGGGTGAAACCGCGAGGCGTCCGCTAGTATTCTATAAAACCATGTCGTCTCGCCATCTTTTTAGGTGAGACGAGTTTTACTCCCACACTAGCAGCTGAACATTAATATATGAAGTGAGAGAACTAAAAAACGGGAAGAAATGCTTCATTACTACCATGAGACAGTCGCAGCTAAAAATAATAAATTTTAATAAAATAATTGACTCTACCTTGTTTGCTATTTTCGTAATAGCTTCCATAATCTGTAGGGCGTGGGTTTGATTCCGTCGAACGTTGACGTTTGCTCTATGTCTGGGTGTTCTAAATATGTCTTTACAAAAAAAAAGTATTCTGATATAAAGTATATATTGTACAAGCTTTGCTTAGTTTGGTGTTTTTTTTTAATGAAAAAGTATTGAGGTGAACTAGTCGCTGTCCTGATAAGAGATAACACCTGTTCATGATCATTGCAGCGATACACAGAACTGTGTGTAGCAAAACAAAGTCCAGGGTATCGCTGCTTTGGCGCTCATTGCTTTGAGACTTTCGATGGTTAGTCTCAACAGCCCTGTAATTTCGCTAGCTGAAGTTACTAAGAAGACCCTGCAAACCGGAACACAGTAATGTTTTCACACTACCGCTTGGGTAAATACTTGTTGACCTTTTAGCAAAAAATGTGTATCATAGTTTGAGAATCCACTTTTCCAATACATCTCAAATGTAAAAAACAACTCGATTCTTATGTTACCTTATTTTTTGACAGACAGTAATTCTGTAACATCTTTTTTAGTTAGAAAATTAATCGCACCGAAATACTATTTCTGGCAAAATTTTGTCAGTCGAGTGAATGGTGGGTGATTCCCAATTCCTTTTTGGCACGCTCTTATTTTTCCGTCCAAATTTTTTATTTGAATTTTTCCAATGGACTTAATTGGAATTCTCGCTATACCGTATAGTATTACAAACACAATTATTTCGTTGGTATTTCAAATATTTACGATCAAAATATTATCTCCTTTCATCTGATTTTTGAATGTTTGTTTTGATCATAACTTTTCCCTCCTCTTAAAATTTAAATAGAATGTGTACATACAGTATTTATGTAACAAAAATAAAATCTTATTGAAATTCATTAAAATTTTGTACTTTAGTTTAAAAGTAATACAAATTTTAATCTTTTTTTGTAGTTTACAAGCTAAATGTTTGATGTTGAGTGACATAACTCACTTGATGTTGAGTGCCGGTGTGGTTGAAGGTAGTAAACACAGCCTAGCCTAGCCTGGAATGGAACTGACTCTCAAGCGAGGCTGTCGGAACACACCATCAGCTTTGCGGCAGATTGAGTGGTAGCTAGCCAGCTGAGTATTAAAAAATTACCCTACCACTATGCAAGTCTGAACATTCAGACTAGTTAAAACATAATTTAGTTAGCGACGACAAACTAACCAACACATAGAAAAATCAAAATTAAAATGTAATGTTGTTTGTTTATAGGATAAGTATTTTTATCAAAGTACTTATTTCATACATTCATTCTACTCAAAAGTTGTCTCAAAAAAATCATTCTTAGCGACAAGGCCACTTGTTGTTACAACTATTGTAAGACCTTTGTTCATAGACAATATACACATAGACAACATTCTATTTTTCCAAACTCTTTACGTACATTGTATGAAATTTGTAAATATGGATATTGTCAAACAATAGTCAGTTTGTCTATCCATTCATGCTTAATTTTCTCTAACCGTAACCCCGGAAAATTAACTTTCTTATCTCTATCTCCTTAGTCCGTATTTAGCTTTTATCTGTCCATTTGTGATCTAGAAAAATTTAGTACGCTTGTTATCGATCTGGGTTTACGCCGGGTCGCCTTCAGGTTGTTATTTACAGCTTAGACTAAGAATGTCTTTCTGGTACAAATAGATATAAATTGAGCCAAGCAATAGTGAACTCAGCCAGTTCTGCTTCGACGCTAAAGGTTTAGGTAGCAGACTAGTTTAACATTTCACACAAAATTAGAACTTAGACGTATAGATATGACTATTTTAAACTTGCTGCGCTCCATGGTTTCATCCATTATTTTACAGGATGTTATTAGATGAGATACTATTTAGACTATCCTACTAATGTTATAAATACATAAAAGTTTATATTTGTGTGGATGTTTGATTGTTTGTTACTCAATGACGCAAAAATGACTGAACGGAGTTGGATGAAACTTCGCACACATATAGTTTATTAACTGGAATAATATACACCACTATTTTTTAATTACTAGAAAAATAATTGGCGTTAGCTACTGCTATAATTGGACCCATCTATGAAAAAAAACTTGAAAAATCGATGTCGTAAATTTTTTTTTTTTTATGTTTGACAGGCTAGGTGTTTGACCTCACCTGATGTTAAGTGAAGGTGTGGTCGAAGACGGTATAGCACACCTAGCCTGGAATGGAACTGGCTCTCAAGTGAGGCTGCCAGAACACACCGTTAGATGCTTGGCGGCAGATTTCCAACTTGAGGGTGGTAGCTAGCCAGCCGAGTACTAGAAAGTACCCTACCACCATGCTATGGTTTCCTCACGATGTTTTCCTTCACCGTCAGCTTAAGCTCATTGTTGGGGCTTGAACCCACGCCTTTTGGCATGCGAACCTACCGCGCTAACCACTGAGCTATCATCGCTACAAATTATCGATAAAAAAAGTGATTTCTGGTTATTATTTGTACCCGTACCCGTAGGCATTCACCTAAACCTAGTCCGTCGCAATTTCATTCATAAATTACGTGGCAAGCTCGTGCAACTGAAGCGGGAGCTACTCGGTCAGGATAGAGTGATAGAGAAAGAAAATGTGTTTGCAATATTTCAATGAAAGCCGCCATTGGTTACCGCCAGCTGGTCCGGTGATAGTATTATTTTGTAGTAAATGAGTCCTATGTCCATAATTTTAGATAGGATTTCTGAAACTTTTGACTAGTAATAACTTTGGCATTATGAAGTAAACATAACTTTAGATTGCACATTTACGATTTCTTACTAGGTCTGTGTTACCCATTAAAATGTTTCAAGTAATTAAGAACTAAGAAATTTTATGATTAACAGTAGTGTGTAGGATGATTTTTATTCATATATTTGTTTTTTTTTTTATAGTTGTCAAGCTAGTTGTCACATCTCGTCTGATGTTAAATAGCGGTGTGGTCAAGATGGTAAAGCACACTTGGCTGGGAACAAAACTGGCTCTCGAGTTTAAGTTGGGTCTCTTTTTTATGTTTGATAGGCTAGGTGTGTGCACAGCTCACCTGGTCTTAAGTGACGGTGTCCACAATTTAGCAACGAAAAGAAACCAACGATTCAAACCAATATTAAGATTGAGAAAAAAAAACGATTTAATAAAATAATTGTAACGACTGCTTTAACTTGGTATATTTATTTATACATTTTTATAATAATCCAAAGCTACTTACTGAATAAATTGCATAAACTTTTGGACTTTGAAAATGCAAAAGTTTTTCTTTAAAAGAGTTCCAGCTTCTCGGCAATCTTAAAACTTGTCTAAGAAATGTTTTCAAAACCTAAGATATATTTTATACTACATTTAGAACTAAGACTACTTTGGTAGTGATATTAGCTCAGTGGTTAGCGCGGTCGGTTTACGCACCGATTAGCGTTGGTTCAAAGGTGAGGAACATATAATGTTGTCTACGTCTATATTGTCTATGAACAAAGGGCTTACAGTAGTTGTAACAACAAGTGGCCTTGTCGCTAAGAACGATTTCTTTGATACAACTTTTGAGTAGAATTAATTTATGGGATAAGAACTATAATAAAAATACTTATTCTATAAACAAACTACGTTACAGTAAAAATTTTATTTTTCTATGTTTTGGTTAGTTTGTCGTCGTTAACTGAATTATGTTTAATCGGAACTGAATGTTCAGACTTGTATGGTGGTAGTGTATTTTCTAGTACTAAGCCGGTTAGCTACCACTCTCAAGTTGAAAATCTGCCACCAAGCATCTAACGATGTATTCCAGCAGCTTCACTTGAGAGTCACACAGTCACTTAGTATCAGATAAGCTGTGGTCAAACAACCACAAATAAAAAACACATTTTACAGTCGGTGTAATATGCAAGGGTCGTAAACAACTCACGAGGCACCGGGGACACCGCACAAATACTGCGACATGACTTGCTTTGATGACAAATTACAATGGCTTGTCTACGATACAATGCTGCTAACATATGAATAGTGCTATACATTACTCTAAGGAAGCGGGAAAGGGATGCGTAACTCTTTGTTACTCCCGCCCGACATATTTCTCTGACAGGTACGGAGCAGTAGTTAGTTGATTGATAGATGTGATAAATCTCTGACCAAGTTTGGTAATATCCGTATTTACGGTTATGGTTTGAGGGTTATTTTATATAAGCGATTTTTCTTTCTTTACAAAATGATCTTGATTTAAATTGTTTAATCATCCTCATTTTGAACCGAGATATTTTTAGCAACGATCGAATGTACCTACTAGGTTTTCGTTTACCATTAGAATATTGAAAACTACTAAATACAATAAAATTAATTTCGTTATCATTAGATATAAATAATTATTCATTATCTATTTATTGCAATTATATTATGTATATATATACAATACAAGTAGAAATTTACAACAAAAAATGACACCAACTATTGTAGTGAAACACGTAGTAGTTGGGAACGAACTAACTTTATTATTTTTTGAGCCACAGACGTTTTACATTATTCCTGACAGATGAATTAGGTACAAATGTACAAATGTTTCACTACAATACCAACAAAGTAATTTATTTTTAATTTACTTAGATAGATAGAAACTCATTATTGTGCACACCAGACAGAAAAATGTACAGAAAACAAAATAATCCTATGAGCTATTTAGGGACACAAGTGGTGGCCTTATCGCTAAAACGAACTCTTCCAGGCAATAAAGGATGAAAAACAAGCTACTGATTAAGAACAGACGGGAGATTTACTGAGTTTACTTTAAATTTTTTTAGTAAGTAATTATTTTTCTCTTTTTAAATGTGTTATGTAGTGCAATATGCTATAAGTATCAAAACAAGTCTTACAAATCTGTTAGCCAAATGAAGCCATGAAAATAATATTTTTAAATCTAGAAAACGTAAACCTTTCATGCGAATTCAAAACCACCGACCCTATTAATGGGATTTCATCATGCAATAGACAAATAAAAATGCCACTGTAGGGCTAAATAAAAATCAAGAAAGATGTCGATCTCGGCAAATATTCACAAACAAAATTAAAATGTATTGACAAGTAATTTTTTTTTAAGTACTAAATCGTAAGTGAAATTTGTTTAATTAACTTAACTACAACAATAAAAAATTGAATAGAATGTATCTTTTTGTGCCGTTTGGGGTTGAAACTTTAGGTCCGTGGGGGCCGGCCGCTCTCGACTGTATCGGGACCTGGCCAAACGTCTAGAGGAGGCTTCAGGTGACCAGAATGCTGGTATCTACTTTGGTCAGAAGCTAAGCATTGCCATCCACCGTGGCAATGTTGCCAGCATTCTGGCCACATATCCCTCCTCTGACGGTTTTTTAGACTAAGTTTTTTGTATACATTTTGTAAATAGGTAGTATAATTTAAGGTATTTTTTATTTTGTTTAATAAAAGTTATTACTACAACAATTATATTTTTTTGTCAAAACAATTTTAGTACGAAATATAAAAATAAAATATATGTAAACGTGTCTGACAATTTTTTATGAAACGTAAAACGTTAGAACGCTTTTTGAATTTAAAAAATTTAATAAAAAACTTTGGCTGCTAACGTAGTTTGAAAACGATATCAAAATTTATGTTAATTCATTCTCTCACTAAATGTCTTTTAAAACGCTTTAAAATTATGCAAAACAAGTCAAAATGATACATAGATATTTTCCAGTCTGGCAATACTTTAAGTTACTTTTACTTTTCTCCTTAGAAGATCTTCTAGGTAGGTACCACCGCAGTACCAGATATCTACCGTCAAGCAGTGGTGTGTAAACATTACTGTGTTCCGGTTTCGAAGGAACTGCTGCTAGTGAAATTTAACCATCAAAAGTGTCGACGTGACTTAACATCAGATAAGCTGCGGTCAAAACATATCTACTCAGACAAACAAACATGGCTAGTGATTTCATCCTGTAATACGTTTCATTGTTATAAAAAAACTATTTGCGAAGAGAACTTAATCTTTAAATGTATTTTCTGAGTTTCCTTCTCGCAAGATTACGGTAATGATTTTATTATCTATTCAATACTAGCGTTCGCAAACTTCATCAAGTTGGTATCACTTCGTAACACCGTGCGGATTGCTAGACAATTTAGCTCACCTTTGGGACGTTCAAAATTCAGCACTCAATTCCCACATGATACCGTATCACAATTTCCGGAAATTGAGCAGGAACTAAGAGGAATTTGCAGACTACATTATTGATATACGGATTCCATAGATTCTACGGCTATACCTAAACCATAATTTCGAAAACGCATAATATAATATACCTACTTCGGATTGATCTGGTTTCAGTAACACTATTTTATTAGTAGCACTAACGACATCGGTTTCGCATGAACACATCAATTTTCTGTAAAAAACTAAATTATTGTGAAAGCCATATTTAAGTCTGTTGCGTGGCGTAACAGAAGCAGATGAAGACAGACAGACGCAGACAGCTACGTCATTATACATATATTAGAGTGCGAGCCAGTTCCATATATCGATTGCAACTATTTTTAGAAGTAATAATCAGTATAACATAGCTCTAATAATTAATTAAGAGCTTAATCAAAAAAGTGTACTTTATTGTACAACTAGCGACCCGCCCCGGCTTTGCACGGGTGCAATGCTGGTACTAAATATACCTACCTACTACAGAATGCCCTTATAAACAACGTTTACAGCTTTTTTGTCATTAGACAATACAAACATGTTTTGTTTAGAGGTTACTCTTGAAAGAGCGACATATAATTGAACATGAGAAAAACATTCAACGCTCAAATCTAAGCCCGCAACGTTGAAAGTTTGACCCTGCGATTTATTAATGGTCATTGCAAAAGATGTCTTTACCGGAAATCAAAATTCTCGAAATCCTCATTTTTCTGTAGCACATGTTTAATAGAGTGTTTATGTCAATAGAAGTATTTCTATTTACAATGTACTCGTAGACTCCGTTCATGTGTTACAGAAAACTTTATAATTAACTTTACTTAGTAATTAATAATGAAGCTTCATTTATTCAAAGGGTAATTGTAGTTTTCTTTGTAGCGAGTGACTTGCCCGTTGCATTATTGTTATTTATAAGGTAATTTAATAAAAAAATCTATTAAGGTAATAAAAAAATACATCTATTACTTCAACGCTAGTCTAGAATATCTCGAACACAAAGGTTGAAATGAAATTTACCAATGCAATGCTGTGAAAAATGCACGTCTCGAACAGAAATAAATGCAGTGTCTACTAGAATTTTTCACGCCACTATTTTACGTGAGACTGCAATGCGTTTGTCATTCTATTTTCTAAATGAAAAATGAGAAAATTGCTCCCGTTTTCACGCTCTTTTCAAGATGTGTTCATCTTACATCGTACATAGTACATCTTCGTAATACATCTTCTGTTGATTTAAAAGAGACAAGAAAAAAAATATGTATATAGCACATAATGTACAGTTATTGTTTCTTTTGTAAACTATAAACTGGTAAATTAATCTCTCTCTCTCTTTTCTTTTCTACCTTTCTCTTCTTCTACCCCTCTATCTTCTTATCTCCCTATCTCCCTCTATCGTCTTATCTCCTTTTCTCTTCTTCTCTCTCTTTAACTTTGACCTCCCTCTCTCTTCTTCTCTCCCTCTCTCTTCTACTTCATGCCGAATATTGGGTTCCAGATCTTGAATATCTCTAGTCAGTCCAAGATACGCTCTTTTAACCCTCGAGCCAGCGAAGCCCATGAATTTAATTCCACCCATGATGTTGACCTCTGCTAACGCAGCTCTTTTATCTCTCAATTCAAAAAAAACTCTAGGTGTGTAATGAAATTAGTAAAGCAATTTTTTGTTAATTAATTGAATTGTTTGATTTTGATTAATTCGATTTGTGGCTAATCCGATTACTTGATGGTACCATCTTTTAAGGTCGACAAACTATCTCCCTAAAATTACCAACGTGAATTATTCAAATGTAATCTCAAGTTGCAAAGGCATAATCCGTGCCGGGCGGTTATGAAAGCTAGCTAAATATCGTATGAATCTAAATGTTACCTTATTACGAGAACACTAGATTATATTTTCGCGTATGTGGAGCTTTGCATATAATATTAAGATTTGGGTATTCGGAATGGCAACATACCATTTTCAAACAGAACTTATAAAGGGAGAACTTAATGATCTTGATTTTTGCTCTAAGATCAAACATAAATTGTTATATTCTAACGCTTTTTGCTAGACAGTAAGGACACTTTTCACAATTCTGGAATCCAATTTATAAAAGCGTAGAATCTGCTGAAAATTCGCCGGGCGAGCGACTTCGTAATGGTCGTTTAACTTGTTATCACCTACACTTCAAAGTAGCAGCAATTGTCGAAGTGTCAGCGGTAACAGGATTTATCAAGTGTATATGTAAGAGCTTAAGTTTTGTAAAGAAAAAATAGTAAATCATGAATCAAAGTATCTTCCCCTTAATAGACACAGTAAGAAAAGTGTCGATGGACGCCTTCTTCGATTATACTCTACTTAGAAATTTCAGTTATATTAAAATTACTTATTAGTCTCAACTAGGCTAGATTGTAATAACAATGAGGTATCTAACAACAAACAGATACATCATTAGAAGGGGAAAAAATGAATCTTTTTACCCGACTGACAAAGGGTTATATTTTTCAAGCGTATCTTTATTACCTCGTATCTTCCAAACGGCTGTATGGATTTCGACAGTTAAGGTATCGTTATATTCGTCTTAAAAACCCAAGTGTTTCTAAATGGAAGTTTAAAAACAATGGTGGATTTTTGGCATGAAATAGTAATACGCTAAAAAATAACCAAACCAACCGAGTAAGGTATCAAAATAAAGGAGATTAAAATTACAAAAACTTAAGTAATATATTTAAATTTAATTGGGAATAATAAATTGAAAAATATTTTTTCCTTTCATTGTAGCTATTTTATTCGCAGTCGGGTGTTGTTATGTACCTAAGGAGAATGCAGCATAAGGTTCGGTTATAACTCAATTTAATTATCGATGTGGTAATTGTCTTTTCACATTTAAATTGCCTTACGTTTGCGTTCCCAGCGCTTTATAACTATTTAACTTTGGTGTTATTAATAAATGATTTGTATATGTATTTTTTGTAACAATTTTGTCGCAGTTTCAAATACAAGGGTTAAATCCGAAACATACGCTCAATGCGGTAGGTAGTACATGAAATACTCGGGTTAAGGAAATTATCCCTTCGGGTTGGCACGGAATTCTTATATTACATTATTTTGTGCCACATTTGGGAATATTGCGCGCGTCTTTTATTAGATTAGCTGTTATTAACTTAAGTTACATAGTGGAATGTTATAAAATTGTAATTTAGTGGCTCAAAATAGCACTGACTACTGGTAACAGTGGGGTTGATTCCCGTCCAGAACAAACATTTTATCTGTGATGAATATACATTATGCATGTTTGTTCTGTTTCTGGGCGTTCGGAACATATAGTATGTATATATGTAAACAGGAATTAGTTATGTGGTTGCCCAGTAGCTTTGCTTAAATTGGTACTAGATATTGTGTGAAATTTCTTACTACATTTTTTTCAACTGATTCGATATGTTGGTATTGAACCTAAGGCAATATGTATCATACAAGTATCTCTTCTGCTTTCAATTGCATTTAGAATAATAAAAGTTACAATTTAAGAAAATAAGTACAAAAGGGGATTACTTATAATTAAAATAACTTTTATAACTATAACAATAACTATAAAATCACACAAAAATAGCTGTTCAATGAACAAGATTATTGATCTTTGATGCAATTTATGGGACAGCTATTGTTTTTTTTTTTTAACTATTTCAGGTTTAGCCTCATAGTAGAAATATTCATTATCTAATCAATTAATTACCCTCTTTCATCTTTGCAGATTCATAACTCTGTATAAATTTACTTTAAATTGAGTTGATTATGATGGTGTATGACTTTATATAGGTACCTATTTATACCCAGAATGTACTTGGCTTAAAATGACTGAAAAGTTACTTATTTCCTATCACAACAGCAGAGTGCAAAATTGTATCTCCATTTCTGGCTGCAACAGCATGGCTTCATTTCGCGGCTTGTTAAAGCGGCATTCGGTCGCGAACAAGGAAATCGCATTATTCTATCCTGTCAATCCTGTACCCGTTAGTATTGCAGTAAATGCATAAAATTCTACAGAGAGTCAACTCCAAAGACTTTTTTATTTTACAGTAGCAATTATGCATTTCCTTACTTCAGAAGTGTTGTTTATAATATTAGGTACAATCCTCACATTCCCTAGAATAAAAAGTTGTCGATGTTTTTCTTTATGGTTGACAGGCTAGGTGTTGACCACAACTCAACTGATGTTAAGTGAAGGTGTTGTCGAAGATGGTAAAGCACATCTAGCCTGGAACTGGCTCTTAAGTGAGGCTGCTGGAACACACCGTTAGATGCTTGGCGGCAGATTTTCAACTTGAGGGTGGTAGCTAGCCAGCCGAGTACTAAAGTACCCTACTATTGTGGTTTCCTCACGATGTTTTCCTTCACCGACAGCTCAAGCTCATTGGGGTTTGAACCCACGCCTTTTGGCATGAGAACCTACCGCACTAACCACTGAGCTATCATCGCTACAATGTGTTAATTTATCAAAATCTGTTAAGGAGTTAAGAAGACACGAACAAACATACAAGTGTGGTATAGTTGACTGTCCTGTTAGCTCGTTTGGTAGAATATCTTCTTCAAGAGCTGTGCGTGGGTTTGATTCCCTCCAGAACAAACATTTACGTGACGATAAATGTTTGTTGTAGATATCTGGGTGTTCTGTATGTATTAAAAGTATTATGTTATTAAATGTTGGATGTAGATGGCTGCTAAAGCACCAAAGTATCCATATTCGGCAACTTTATTTTCATCAGTTTTCTAATTTGCCTCCTTGGAAATCAAATTGAAAGACGTTTTCACGTTAAAAAAGATTTACCTATTTATTTATTCAACAAAACACAAGTGCCATCATGTGGCATTAGCTAGGAAAGGCAAAATTATGCCTCTGTTTTTGTCTGTTCTTCAATTTTTTTTGTGTGTGACACTAGAAATGTCAATTTATATTGTGCTCACGTATTTACGTATCTGTTGGCTGCACTTTATGACTACTTCCGCGGTGAGGGTAGTTTACGATTATTTCCGGCTAGTTGCGGTGCGTGGTTCAAATATTGTTGACATTTTGTTGGTTGATCATAAAATGGTATCAAAGCACACACATTAAAGAATACTATTTTACTATTGTTACCTGAAGTACAGACATAATAATTCTAACGAATGGGCTGGCCTACAATTTTACAAAGTATTATAACTGTAAGTTATTATTTATTGGTCATGAGCTTAACGCAAAGTTTGTTTGATTTAAGAATTAAATGTGAGCTAAACTTAGATTTGTACATTATACATAATTATGACCATATTTTTTTTTAATTTTGTCTGATTATTATATAAATAAATTTAAAAAAAATATATTTATAAAGTACTTATATATTATTTTTACGTACTGTGCTTCAAATGTTGCACATCAATTTTCACCTTAATTGACACTTGATTTTAGCAAATTTTTGATTAGAAACACTGAACGATTTGTAGCAAGGGACTTTATACGAAAACATAAAATACAGTTAACACTTAGTAGGATGTAGCAACTGCTACGAAAATGTTTAGATCAAAAATTTGTTACCGTAGTAAACGGTGCTACGACGGACTACGAACACGGAAACAATGTAAAAAAATTAATGGATTGCAATGACTTCAAAGATTTGTTTTCTGATGAAAGCTTTGCTTGTAGCACATGTTAATTTTGCATACGATAAAGATAAGTACCAATTTTTTTATAATTACGTCGTTAATAAATACGATAAAGAGTGCATAGAATTACTCACTGCGGTTTATGGCATCGTATGTCAGAGTTTGATTTATGAAAAATAAGGTTGCGAATATACGTCATACCTGAACCGTACACCAAAACAGAAATATGTACCCCAAAATACTAAATTCCCTCACATGTTAGCGACAATACATCGTATGGCCTTATCTGCTAAAGCGATATCTTCCAGGTAACTCGGATGTACAGGGCAGATGATTACAGCAAATAAAATTAGTAGGTTAAAAAAAATAATTAATTCATTACAAAATAAACAAATAATTATAGAAACCCGTGTCACCGCAGTACCAGATACGTCTCGTTCGTCTTATGACTTTGACAAAATAAACAATTTAAAGTTACCTTTTGAAATATACGTAGAACCCGAAATTTCAAAGGCAAAGTAACAATAGGTCAACCAGACTGAGCAGTAACCTTCAAGACAACCCTTATACTAAGTGACAGGTTGACAAGTGAACATCGGAGAAAGGCCATAGTGCAGCTGGTTCAATCGGCGATGGACAAATCGCTAAATCGTAACTTATTGCCTGCTTAATACCCCTATAAACTAGTAACGGGTTTTATCTCTGCGCTATATGGAAGAAATAACTTCTCATGTGGCTCCATTTGGACTAGTGAGCTTGATTTTTACAAAGTATAAGTGTTATAACAGGAATGCAGCTTCTTGACCTATTTGTGTTCTTTTTTACACGACTGCCCAAAAAAAGTTTTTTTTTTAGCTGACAGGCTAGGTGTGTGTTTGACCACAGCTCACCTGATGTTAAGTGACGGTGTGGTTGATGATGGTAAAGCACACCTAGCCTGGAATGGAACTGGCTCTCAAGTGAGGCTGCCGGAACACACCGTTAGATGCTTGGCGGCAGATTTCCAACTTGAGGGTGGTAGCTAGCCAGCCGAGTACTAGAAAGTACCCTAACACCAAGCTATGGTTTCTTCACGATTTTTTCCTTCACCGGCAGCTCAAGCTCATTGTTGGGGTTTGAACCCACGCCCTTCGACATGCGAACCTACCGCGCTAACCACTGAGCTATCATCGCTACAAAAAAGAGTGTCGTGTTTTCATGGTTCATGTGTGTATGAAAGCTTCTAACTTTAAATGCCTAAACAGGTTTATATGTATGGGGTATCGTTAAAATTCTAACATCGTCCCAAATGAAACTGGCTACACACATTTTAAAAAAAAAAGTTGTCCGCATTCGTGTTTTTTGATTTTCTCAATTATGCTTGTTTACTTTTTACCGATGACTTCAAACACCGAAGAAAAACATCGTGAGGAAACGTACATGGCTAAGAGTTGTTAAAAAAATTCACAAATATGTATTGTATTGTCTGTCAACCCACATTGGGCAAACGTGATGGACAATGGCCTTTCAATTCTAAATAAATCCTCAATTTCTCATTAATTTCTTCATTCCTCTGTAATTTTTTTAGCTGCGACACTTGAAATCGGAACACAGTAATGTTTGTATATTTAGTTGGAAGCAGAATATCTAACTAGACAAACTTGCTCGGTTTATAGTCATCTGACATCTCAAACTTTTAGATCTTTACATACATATGTGTAGATTATTTCGTTTGTAAGTATATCATTTTGCAACGAATTCTATGGACTTAGAAAACAACTATAAAATAAGGATTCCATTCCAGGCTAGGTGTGCCTTACCATCTTCGACCACACCTTCACTTAACATCAGGTGAGCTGTGGTCAAACAACTAGCCAGTCAACCATAAAAAAAAAAAAAAACAAATGTTCGCAAAACTAATTAATGGACATGTTTTTTCTACAGATGCTTTTTTTAAAGGTATAAAAAATTATTGTTGATAATTATCATTTTCATAATGTCATAGGTTCATTACAGAATTCTTAGTACGTTTACTGAATATACTATTAGTTTTATTAAATTATACCATGGATTTTCAAAATCACACAACTACTAATAATACTTAATACAGCCGGTTTTTATTAAACTCACCATTTTTCACAAGCCAAACAAGGAACTGAACAAGGTGTATACACTGATCTGCAGTTTAACCGAATGCAGTTAATATTTCATTTTGGTTAAATCACTCAATAATTTACATCATTAGTACATAGGAACTTTTATGTAATTCATATTAATGTTTCTTACGGAGAAAAGTTCAACAATATATAGGTATTTGTATAATTAATAATAGGTATTTGTATAATTAAGTCATTATATTATAGCGTGACCACCATCAAAGCGATATCAAGAAATAATACCATAACTTATCTCAAATATCTTATTATCAAGCATTTTCCTATTATGTTTACGTCACTCGTTTTCCTTACGAAACATAATTAATTAGTAATCACGAGACCTTTATAAACCATACTTGTTGAAGGAAATAAAAACACTCAAAATACATAATATTACTGAAGCTACACAAAACAATATGCACCTAATGCTTTCCACGATAAACTTAAAATACAACTAACGGTATTCGTGATTGTATAGTGCAACCAAGATTGACTCTTATAGAAAGGTGAATAAGCCATATTTTTTAAATGATGTTAAAGTTTTTCTACTATGTGAACGAATTGAGAATTACATTGCCAGGTTTCTTATACTTATTACCTTAACTTATAAAATATCTGTGATAAAGTAGTCACACTTAATGGAAATACATTTATAGAAATGCTTTTAGAGATTCATAAACTAGAAACTTTATTTTTTGTTGGTATTAAATATTCGCAGGTTACACAATTTTGTTTTGTTGAATTGGATCGACACATATAAATGCAATACTTTCGTATTGTAAGAATCTACGACTAGTTGAAAAGATTTTAAAGTTTAATTTTATGATAAAATTTTTCAACACATATTGGATTGGATGTGAATTGCATATTGATTTCACAAAGACAAGCCGTCATATTCTTAGTTCAGCTTTTGAGCCGGTGTCATACCTATACTAGTTTTATATTTACGTTTGAATACGCAAATCCTTTTACGGGTAGCCAAACCACTCGCCTGGAATCAATAGAAGGATGCTGTGATCTCACCGCTCTCTTCACAGATACGGAAGTTACGTTGAATCTTCTGGATTTTCCACTCGATAACATTGAAGTGCTTAAATTTGAAACTATGCATCCGAATACTTTAACCTATATAAACCTATTCATTTATTCATGTAACGAAACATAGTTGTATAATACTATTACAATACAGGTACGAAATTCATTAATCAATGCCATAATGAAAGTGCTATGATTAAATATCTTCGTGTCATAAGCTGCCGCTATATTTAATTGTGAAAGCAAACAGTCAATGTTTACTACTCACGGTGGGCAGTTAGCTGACTACGTTGACATCGACAACAGTGACAACGCTGACAAAAAGCATATCGTGGTGTTTTGACTGAGCGGTAGCGCACAGGTGGTATGGTTGTGTAGGGCGCGGCGTATCGAGCGAGCGACGACCATGGGCGGGCGGCCGGCGCGCGCACCAGTGTCTTGAGCGCGCGCGGCCAGGCTACTCGTCTTGTATCCTCAGAGCTCCCTCGTGCCGGCTCTCGCTACACACGAGCGCGTGACACACTCGCATCACGAAATATATAACAAACCCTTCCCTACACAATCCCACCGGTAACCGCTCGAAACAAAACTCCGGAATGTGACGAGTGTTGTGAAGTGAAAAAAATTTAATTGAACCACGTGACGCGTGACATGGGACCCGCGTTATATATGTGTAGTGTAATTAGTTGATCAATTATGCAACTGTAGTAATGACGGAGCTTTCCAGTGGTTTACTATTCCATGTATAATGTAAAGAGATATACGAGGTAGCCGAAATATCCGGGTTACATCGTGTCGCGCCGCTTATACCGGAGAGATTAGTGCGATATTATTTCGTGAAAGATAGTTTAATATTTACGTGAGCTAAGAGCTAATTATTTTTTTAAATTGATATTACGCGTTCATAATTTAAATGATCCATTGATCAAACAGTCTTGCATGTCTCAGACCACTGCGTTTTCATTGGCACCATGATTCAAACCTAGATAGTAACTGAGGTATTATTTATAATCACTAACAAATTATATTAGATTTAAAATCGTAACTCCTTAATACCCGCTACGGATCTCGCGCCTAGTAAGTGCTATGAATATTGAATAATCAAGTATTTATATAGTGTTCATTGCAGCTTCAATAAATATACCAGACACCGTTTATAATAGCATTACTGTTCAGGAATATTAGTGGAAATAAATTTAACTTAAAAATGAATCAAAAAACTTGCTGTCTACGTTTGACACCTAATAAACGAAATATAATAAGTAATGCCTCAAGCCTTTTAGAGATTTGTTCTTAAGATCCAAAAGACCTTTGGCAAATTGAGTGCTTTGCGGCCGCCATTATGATTTTTATCGAAATAATAGCTTTCGAGCTTTTCCCGGAAGAGCACTTAATATTTCGAAATATTGGCATCAATTTAATATTTATTAAGAAGCTCAATCACTTACTTCACGGTATACAATTACTTCTTTCTTAAGACGTGCAGTTCTAAAGTTTAACATTTAGTTAGTGGCTTACTAAAGTTGTAGGTTTCCTAATTATTCTATAATTATTCTATAAAGTTATTGAGATACTTGTTAATCTTAGTGCCGTTTTATTTCGGGTATATATGCTACATGGTCCGGAACAAAGACTTTGTATTTGGTCTCACATCATCACTTTTTTTAATCATAAATAATTGATATAGTTTTGGGCTGTGCATTGTCCGGAAATTTACTAAATAACTTAAACAGTAAGGGTGTTTGAACATTAATGAAGTTCTCCAATTATATTTGGAAGAATCGGCATTTCTACGTTAAATTGCAAATCGTTAATCCCATACAAAATTTGGAAGGCAATCATTCATTACTTACTTACTTTACTACGTTGCGTACTTTTCAATTTTTTTTAAATTATATTCCACTCCGTTTAAAGGATTGCAAAATATAGGTAAAGCTCACGTTTGCGATAGACAACTAGTCTATAGATATTTAATTTGAATAACACGACTTTCCATATGGGAGCCTTGCTTATTAGTGTTATCGATTTCTTTATAAGGATGTTTCTGAGAACTGTAGTAGTATTTAGGATTACTGATCTAACCATCAATGTACACTTTAGTGGGAACTACAAGCGTCACGAAAAATGAACTATGGGAATAGTTCATTTTTCGTTACATTGTATTGAAGATTATATTTAACTATGTAACAGCTGATTTTTTTTTCATAGTTTCAGGATTGTCTCGTTATAAAAGTTGTTCCCAATAATGGATGGTCCCACCCATATGGTAATCAGCACACTTAAGGTTTACACTTTTTGTAACATCATGTGACTAATTTCTTGTACGGATATATATTATGAAAAAAGTCATTGGCTTCGATAAATAGCCCCTAAATGACGACAAAATATTCGGAGCACCACTTCCAGGCCGTTATATTCCAAGTTACTTTACCCAAAGTGTGAATATTAATAAAAGTTAGCCCGGTAGTTTCGGCGAAAGGCACCCATGCGATATGGAAAGTTATGTTGGCAGAACTTCTCTCTCGCTTTCTCGCTCAAAAAGTAGTTTACGGCTTCAATCAGTCTGGTTTACCGCTCCGTTTTATTTTCAGGCCTTTCACTTATCTTGAATATGAATGAGGTACAGCGATAGATTCATTTTAAGATCTGAACAGTGAATTTCAATTGCGATTTTATACGTAGTTTACCTCACTGATTTTATCTTAGACACGAAATTTTAATTCACATTTTTAACTAAATGATATAAGTTTAACGTTTTGCAGTGATGGTAGCTTAGTGGTTAGCGCGGTCGGTTCACGCGCTGAAGGGCGTCGGTTCAAACCTCAACAATGAGCTCGAGCTGCCGGTGAAGGAAACCATCGTGAGGAAACCATAGCGTAGTGGTAGGGTATTTTCTAGTACTCGCCTGGCTAGCTAGCACCCTCAAGTTGAAAATCTGCCGCCAAGCACCTAACGGTGTGTTTTGACAGCCTCACTTGAGAGCCAGTTGCATTGCAAGCAAGGAGTGCTTTATCATTTTTGACACCGTCACTTATCATCAGGTGAACTGTGGTCAACGCCTAGTTTGTCAACCATATAAAAACGTAAAAAGAACTGATTTTTTATTTTGTTTCATAGGTGTCTTGGTCGATAGAGTTCTTAACCATGATTCGCAGAAATCTGTTCTGCTCTTTTATAGTAGATAAATTGATGTATGCATCTTCCACTAATCTGATGTAGTCAGAATTTGGTATTCTGTTACCGATGATACTTACTGTGATTGATGATTTTCTGATACTTGGTATACAACAAGGTGGGAACGATTTCATTTGTTTGGAGTACGAATTTATATAATATATATTAAATATTAATTCAATACTTACTTAATAAATAAATATTGTAGGACATTACACACAGCGTCATCTGACTCAAAACTAAGCAAAGCTTGTAGTATGGAAGTCAGACTGACAGAATACTCAAAATTCCTTTTTTTTGGACTATATATACAATATACATATTATAATACATACAGTACACCCAAACACAGAACAAGTATTTGTTTGAACCATAAAATGTTTGTCTTGGGTGGGAATTGAACCTACGCCGTACATCTGAAGCAGACATACTACCAATGAGCCAACAGCTGGGCTGTCACAATATTTTAAGACTTATCTTATAAGACTTCTGATCTTATAAGATTTTTTTAGATCAAACAAATTTTGATATTGATTTAATTCTAACTAAAAATGAAATAAATACTAGAAAACATTCCAGATTCTCAAATGCCGACACGATTTACGGTAAAGCAATCTAGTTTCAGTTGCAGCTTGGATTTCAAAAGCAGAGAATCTGTTGGCGACGATCGTAGAGTTGTGGAATGGAAACTTAAAATCGTCAGCTATTTTTAAGCGCGGTTAGTAGTTATTTATATTTTTTTGACAGAACTCAATACTGCCTTATTGCTTTGCTGCCTTACTTATTAACTCTTTTGGTATTAGCTCTGCTTTATGACCTGAAGAGCGTGGGTTTGATTCCCACCCACAACTAACATTTGTGTTACGAACATAGATGATTGTTCTGTGTCTGGCTGTTACGTATGTATATAAGAATGTGTTAATAAAACAGGTATTTAAGTATTTTATCAATTATCTGGTTTTTATACTTAGTTTGGAGTTAGATGCTGCTATTTGAAATATAGCAGCATCTAACACAACTGATATTTATTTAACAGTAAATTTTGCTTACCAACTTGTTTATCAATGTTTGTTGAATAAAAACTTGAACAGATAAGCAAGCAAGCAAGGCAAGCGTGCATTATCTTCGGGCACATCATAGTTTTTTTTTTTATTATAAATAGCTTGCGTTTGACCGCCATCCCGCCTGATGTTAAGCGAAGATGCGGTCTACGGTGGAGCACGCTCGCCTAGAAGAAACCGATTCACTCGCGACTTGAAGGTACCCAGACTATATTAATTGGGAAACACCCACTCGGGTAGCAGATACCAATGTCTAGCGGTACGTATGAAGAAGGTGGAATCAAATCGCTTAGTTCGAGCTTTTGGAACATCAACCATAAAGCGGTGTCACTTTTGTAGATTTCCACCAGATGAGATCGTGGCCAACCGCATGTAAAAAAAACTAATCAGATGTAAAAAATAACTTAATATAATAATCTTGTACCATATCCTTAATTCCCCTTATCATTGGATTACAAGTGATTGGTTCCCACAATCTTCGATACACCTTTATGTCTTCTGTTCAGGGGTCCTTTCAGATACATCTATTGTTTAGGAAATTGTACCCTCGAGCAAATTTTCCTTATTGGACCCCACATTCGTCTTGCCTACAATTAGGTCAAGACATATTCCATATCATACCCGTTACGGCCCAAAGGCCCAAAAATATATAAAATGATATATCTACATACATATCATTTAAATATTCACGAGCAGTTGTGAAAAGGATGAGCCATTTTTAGATCAGAATGTTATGACTGTCGAACAGTTCATTTTAATATCGCTGTAACTTTTCATTATAATCTCGACCATATTTTCACATGGCTTAGATAAACCTTTCAGTACTTGTTAGTATTAGCACGTTTTTGTACATAAAATATATTTCTACACTTCTGCCCAAAAAAGGAGTGATATATTATCAGGGTTCATGTTTGTACATAATTTATGTATTTTTATACTCACATACGTATATATGCTATGCACATTCACATAATATTATAAATGCGAACGTTTGTGAGTATGATGTATTTTTTTTTTTTTTTCTGACCCCAACTAAGCAGAGCTTGGACGATGGAAGTCAGATAACTGGTAGAATACATAAATACTTTTTTTTTGTAAATACATACTTACAATACATACAGAACACCCAGACACAGCACAAACATTTGTTTATTCACAAAATGTTTGCCCTGAGTGGGAATCGAACCCACGCCCAGCCCAGCTCTCAAGGCAGATATACTGCCAATGAGCCAACGGGGCTGTCGTATGTTGTTGGCTGATGTGGCTGTTGGTGGCTGATGTATGTTTGTTACTCTTTTACGCAAAAACTACAAAATGGATTTGGATGAAATTTGGTATGGAGGTAGCTGCGACCCTGGATTAACACACAGGCTACTTTTTATCCCGAAAACATTTTTTTTTTTTAACAAATAGGCTTATGTTTGACCGCTAACTCACTTGATGTAGCGGGTAACACCGCGGGATGCACTTAGTAAACGTATAATTATATGGGAGATTGTTAATTATAATTTAGATGTATCGTATAGTTAAAATCCATACATAATCAGACGTAACACAGGCTATATTTTTTTTTAAAGAATTAACTTATGGAGAGCCGCTGTGTTTTTTTTAATTTTCTTTATTTATTTGTTTGAATTGGCAGCCTTTGCAGTGATATTAAAGTTAATACAAGCAAACTTAAGGTGTACTATGTCGAAAAGGGATCAGTATAGCCATTAAATATACACTTAGACTACACTAGACACGACTGAAATCGGTACTCCAAACATTTGATCAAAGGTCAACGCACATTTTTATTTAACTACTTTATAAGAACGTCTGAGTTCTATTTGATTATTTCCACAGTACAAGTTTTTCATAATGATAAGTATCATTTTATTGATTATTTATTTGATACATTATTAAGACCTTATCGATATTAGTGGTATACTAATACCACAAATCTATAACCCCTTTGTAAAACTGATCAAAATATCAGTGTACAGAGCCCACTACGGTACTTCGTAAGCTTTTGAATTTATCATCATCATCATCATCATTTCAGCCGTAGGACGTCTACTGCTGGACATAGGCCTCCCCCATTGACTTCCATAAAGACCGGTTGGAAGCAGCTCGCATCCAGCGCCTTCCTGCGGTCTTTACTAGGTCGTCTATCCACCTTGTGGGTGGACGGCGCTTGCCGGTCCGTAGTCTCCACTCCAGAACTTTGCAGCCCCATCGGCCATCAGTTCTGCGTGCTATGTGTCCTGCCCACTGCCACTTCAACTTGCTAATCCGTTGGGCTATGTCGGTAACTTTGGTTCATCTACGGATCTCCTCATTTCTGGTTCGATCTCGCAGGGAAACTCCGAGCATAGCCCTCTCCATAGCTCGTTGTGCCACTTTGGGCTGAGCTTTTTGCTTTGAATTATTCAAGCTAAAATCTTGTAGTAATAGAAAGTTGTTTTAAGTTCTGTAAAACACAGGTTTCACATTACAATTCAAATTGTTCAGCATTCTACACTATTTGCACTAAACATTCGCGAACTGGCGTATAACAAACGGCCTTAGCTGTCCTGGCCAATTTACCAACGAAGTTTTTGTAGGTAACCCTTCGTGACCCTATTATACGGTACAAGCCTACACATATTAAAAAACAAACACGACGTGGTTACGGTCCAAAGCATTCGCTAATGTTTGCCTTTCGTTTCCGAGAAAGGATGTTGTGTAAAATTTAAGTCCCTTTTATAACAGCCCTGTTGGCTTTTTGGTTGTATATCTGATTTAAGAGGGCTTCGATTCGCACCAGGACAAACATTTATGTGACGATAAATGTTTGTTCTTAGTCTGGGTATTTTGTATGAATTATAAGTACATAATTATAAGTATGTATGTAAGTAATTTGTGGTCAGAAGGCGCTGTGTGTCGTATGATATTTTTTTTTATTTATTATATTTTGGGGATCACCTTGTCCAACAAAATCGATGATTGGTTTAGGTTACAATTGTACATAGGTACCTTGGATTTGCTCATGTCCATATTAATAAAATTACAAAGTAGGTACATTTTTTGGCTAAATCTGTGATTAGCTTAGTCGTTAGCGTGGTCGCTTCACATAAATGGCTTAGTTTCTTCAAACCCCAACAATGAGCTTGAGCTGATGAGGGGAAACATCGTGAGGAAACCATAACATAGTAGTAAACTTTTAGTATTCGACAGTCTAGCTACCGTCAAATTAGAAATCTGCCGCCAAGTACATATTATATAACGGTATGTTCCGGCAGTCTGATTTCCATGCCAGACCAAGCCATCTTCCACCACACCGCCGTCTAACATCTAGCGAGCTGTAGTCAAACACCTAGCTCGTCCTACTTAATTTTTTTTTATTATTGTTACATTGTTTTTTTTTTGTCATAGAAAGTCAACAGTAACCGTCGTCGAAACATGTCAGAGATCTCCACGGTAACTTTGTCAGTAGAGCTGGTTGCTTAGTCTACACGAAATAACTTTTACCATAGAAAATATAGGAGAACAAAAAAGTAACGGCTAGATTTATACGTAGTTCCCCCATAATGTTAATGGCAGTTCAGTGGTTTTGTCTGTCTTAGCAAGGCATTACCTCTTTATAGTCGTTTACATGGAGAATTGGCCCGCAGATAACATGTATGAGTGGTTATTATTGTTATAGACCATTAATGGATATTACGACCAGTTTCAGTTAATTTCCAGACATCTGGTCAGAAATTTTGTGTAGTATCGACAAACTTGAGCAGAATTTTTCATAAATTATGAATGTTTTCATTCGGTGCTTTTAAAACGCAAAATTAATTTGAGCCCTAAATAAGTACTCATACACTTTATTAGAATATAAACGTAAATATTGTATCATTTTAAGGAACTTTTAATGGCTTTGAAATCGTGAAAATATTAATGTTGTATAGAAAAAAAGTATGTAAATACTTGCACAAGCGCATCATTATCATCCACTGCCATTACAATCTACTGTTGGAAATAGATCTATCATAATGTACGCTATCGAGCTTTCTGCATCCAATTTTTGCTTTTTTTCTGGCTGACAAAACTAGGTTTTTTACTAGAGCTCACCTGATGTTAAGTGACGGTATGGTCTAAGATGCTAAAGCCTTAGACCTAGCCTGGAATGGAACTGGCTCTCAAGTGTGGCTGTCGGAACACACCATTATGTGCTTTGATGCAGATTTTCAACGTAAGGGCGGTAGCTAGCCAGCCGAGTACTATAAAATACGCTACGACCATGCAATGGTTTCCTCACGATGTTTTTCACCAACAGCTCAAACTCATTGTTGTGGTTTGAACCCACGCCTTTCGGCGTGTGAATCGACCGCGATAACCACCGAATTATCATCGCTACAAAATCGTGATTTCAGAATTTTTCAACATTACAAGTTGTTCACAGTAAACACTTTTCGATTTAGTAGACTTCAAGTCTTATAACCCTGTACAGAAGTTAGTTTTCGAATCAGATCTGTAATTTTGCAGACGTCTGGCCTTGTCGTGATACTCAGCTGAAACCCATCCCTGGATAATCGCGTCCAAAATTCTCATCAAATTACATCTCCTATTCATCCTTCTACCCTTTGAGTTACCTAATCTCTGTGATGTCATCATGCGAGGCTTGCCTTGGCATAATTTTCCAGATTACAAATACAATTTGTTTAGCTTGCCAGACATGTCATAAGCTAGATTTCGAACTCGTTCATGCTTATATTGCTAAGTTGTTTGTGTAACCTACGTCTTGAGTGTAAAGAAGAATATATTCTACATATCTTTTATTTTGTATTAGTAGATTTTATCCGTGAACTCGCTAGCGCGGCCAACTATTAATGATGATTTTAGAAAAAATCGTTTTGATTTTTTACATGAAACATTGTTTTGTAACCTTAGACAGGCACATAGGAAAGCTTAATTAATAATCTTAATAATAGAATTTTGTTCCCTTTTTTGATAAATATTATAATAATATCATAATAGCATATGTGCAGCGATGACAATAGAGTAGTTACTTTTATTAGCGTTTTCATATATGAGCGTCGATTACGGGTACTTTTGATCTGGTCTTATATTAAAATTATCTGCGCCCCGCGGTGTTACCCGCTACATGTTTTTTTGGATAAAAATCTTATGTCTCCAATCCAAGGTCTCAGCTACCTCCATACCAAATTACATCCAAATCCGTTCAGTAGTTTTTGCGTGAAAGAGTAACAAACATCCATCCATCCAAACTTTCACATTTATCATATAGAGGGATATCTGTCGAACCTTACATCTCTTCATGTCCAAACCAAATATAGCTTTTGCTATCTTACTATTTAGTGATAACAGTTTAATTCACAGAAAAAATAAATTAGACTCTTGTAGGTACATAAATCTAGCAGGTAGATACACAAATAATTATGTTCAATGTCATCACGTTTGGGTACCTCCCAGTATTAATGTAGTAACATCCTTAATATTGTACTAATTGTTGGCTCAACCCTCGTCTCCCATATATCTCATTTAACACAGTTCCTGCTTCATTTCACACACTATAACGGAAAATGTTGTATCGTATATTACCTACCTACTACCATACATTTAGTCAGTCCTATTAAGTTGCAGAGAATGGTTTCGATTTGAATGCCAGTCTTAATTGATATTTCAGTTCAATTAAGCGAAAATCTGTTAAATAATATATATATATTTTTTTTAATGGTTGACAGGCTAGTTGTTTGACCACAGCTCACCTGATGTTAAGTGAAGGTGTGGTCGAAGATGGTAAAGCACACCTAGCCTGGAATGGAACTGGCTCTCAAGTGAGGCTGCCGGAACACACCGTTAGATGCTTGGCGGCAGATTTTCAACTTGAGGGTGGTAGCTAGCCAGCCGAGTACTAGAAAGTACCCTACCACCATGCTATGGTTTCCTCACGATGTTTTCCTTCACCGGCAGCTCAAGCTCATTGTTGGGGGTTGAACCCACGCCTTTCGGCATGCGAACCTACCGCGCTAACCACTGAGCTATCATCGCTACTAATATTTATTTATTAGAGAATAAAATCTTTGCACTTTAAGCCTAAAATAAATAAGTAATAAATTTCGTAGGATATTAGGACACAGCGCCATCTAGCCTCAAAGACACAGCGCCATCTAGCCTCAAACTAAGCAAGACTTGTATTATGAGAACGAGATGACTGATAGCAGACATTTATTAGAACAATCATTTTTCGTCACAAAAATGTTTGTTCTGCTGGGAATTGAACCCACGACAAATCGAACACTCTACCATATGAGTTAATAAGGCAGTCAAGAGCATTCTCAACATTTAAATGATGAATCTTATTTTGTGGTAACAAATGATAGCAATAAATAAGAAAAATAAACAATGATTTCAATTAACAAACAAAGCAAAGCCGTCGTTCAAAAGTTAGATATTGTATTCAAATGTTTCCTTATTTCTCTGTTTAAATGAAATCAATTTAAGAGGTTATTATATGGTATAGAGGAAATATTTGATTGTTTGTTTGTGTTGAATAGGCTCCAAAACTACTGGACCGATCTTAATAATTATTTCATTATTAGAATGCTACATTGTCCGTGATGGACATAGGCTATATTTTATTTAGAAACAATTAGGGATTCGTATGGAAAATTCAATAATGTAACCCAAGCTGTGAAAAATTTGATAAAATCCTTACTTAGCATGCGCAGCGAAAACTATTGACAGTAAAATAAAGTGACGTTTTGTAGAGCAAATTGACAGCTACATATAAGTCCGCAATATAATACGTCTAACTATAACAGTTGTCATCTACATCTTATAAAGAGGAAGATTTAATTTTTTGTTTGATCGTATTGAATAGGCTCCAAAACTACTGGATCGATAAATTTATGTTGTTAATCGAGTTTTGTTTTCCCGTGCGAAGCCGGGGCGAGCTACTAGTATGGTTTAAAGAAAAACTGTTTCATCGAAAATGTCATTCAAACAATTTTACATATTCAAAAGAAAAGAATGCCAGCCGATTAATCAATCAACAATACGGTTGAAATAAAACCTTTCGCATTCTCGAAAAACTCCTTGAAACTGTTATAAGATCAATTTGACACTAATGGGTATTATTCCAAGTTGGAGGAGACGAGCGGGAGGAACAGAGGGGGATGATTGATCGATTATCTTGAAGGTTCGTATAATTAATGTGCCCTGACCGATCAGTCTGCGGACAATTAGCTGGATTACGACCATGACCGGATGTCTTTGTTAAGACATCCGTAGTTATAGTAGGTGATTACAATGTGGACTCGATTGTAGGTATATTTCGGTCCAGTTACGTTTAGGAAATTAATTTCGTATCTTACTATGGAAACAGACTGGTTTTAACACAATCTTATACTATTACTTATAAATAATTTTTTATCGAAATTTGTTTGATACCCATAATATTTGATAAAATACCAAAATCAATTAGGGAATAAAATAGTTGTGTACAATTAAAAAATCAAATTTTTGACTAATGGAAAAATGTTACTTAAAAATCAACAAGGTTTTAAACGATATTATTTTTTGACTATTTGATTGACATTTTGATATTTTGAAATTTGTAAATTGATCATTTCAGCGGGCATGAATATGTGGGCAAACCTTTCTTATCTCTTAAATTCTCATCCTTGCTATAACCAAGGCGGAAAAACTTCTAAGCGGAAATACACTAAAATAAATATGTACATAACTCTAGGATGATATAAAAACTAAGCTGATTAGTAAAGTCGGATGCTCAGTGTTAGCATCTTGACTTAACTAAGTTGAACTAGCTGGTTATTGGATTAGAGGATAAGTCTTAAACCTTCTATTTAGGTTAGCAATTAATTTAGCTCATCTCTATCAAACACTGAA
Source organism: Biston betularia (assembly GCA_905404145.2). Lineage (NCBI taxonomy): Eukaryota > Metazoa > Arthropoda > Insecta > Lepidoptera > Geometridae > Biston > Biston betularia. The sequence continues at coordinate 9,514,389 of FR989877.1, forward strand.
GACTTATAAATTGAATTTTGATTATCTAGTTACTGAGTAGATTGGTAAAGTTGCGTCTATAATTAATCATTGGCTGGCTAGATTATTTCACTGAATTAAATATCTTATTTCTTTGTAGTAGGTGAATCATAATTCCTTATGATTAAGTAAGGCTCCCGACTTACATTTCTTCTCAATGACATCATTTTCTTATGGTTTCCGTATGCCTTATTAGATCATTTTGTTATTCTACTTTGAGAATTCTTGGACGTGGGTTCAATTCCCACTAAGAACAAATATTTATTTATTTATTCCTTAATTTCACACCATCCTTACAGGGTTTCCCTAATGCGATGGTGCTAGTCAATATACAATTATAAAAATTCAAAATGTCAAAAAAGTATAAAGAAAAATGTCAATATACAATTATAAAAATTAAAAATGTCAAAATATTAAACTAAAATGTCAAACAATAAAAAATAAAAATCATAAATCAAAACCTTAAATGACGAAACCTTGATGCCCTTTTATGTGACGAATAACGATGCTTGTTCTGTGTTTAGGACTCTGGTTGTTCTAAATATGTTATGTATTTCAAGCAATTATTTACAAAATTTAGCAGGGCAAAATTGCTTTGAGTTGTTATTTAAGGAAACTTTTACGTTTTGGTAATCTACACTTATACTATAGAGAGGAAAGATTTGTATGCAATCAATCAAAGAAAACAAACAATCAAATTTTTCCTCTTTAAAATAGTACTAGCGGTTTCACCCGCGTAGTTACTTTTCCCGTGGGAATACAGGGATAAGAAGTAGCCTATGTCACCCGGGGAAAGTGTAACTTCCCAATAGTGATAGAATTTTTTAAATCGGTCCAGTAGTTTCGGAACCTATTACAAACAAACAAACAATAAAATCTTTCCTCTTCATAATAGTATAGATAGATACATTATTTTAGCGAAAGCTATTTGTATGTATGTAACCAAAATATGAATGTTATAAAATATTCCATAAATAAATAAATAAATAAATAAATATCACAGGACATTACACACAGCGCCATCTGACCCCAAACTAAGCAAAGCTTGTGCTATGGAAGACAGATAACTGATAGAATACTTAAATACTTTTTTTTTTTTGTAAATACATACTTATAATACATACAGTACACCCAGACACAGAACAAACATCGATGTTAGTCACACAAATGTTAGTCCTGAGTGGGAATGGAACCCACGCCCTTCAGCTCTCGAAGCAGACATGCTACCAATGAACCAACAGGGCTGTCCAAGATTGATACTTACGATTTTTTTACGACGGAAGTTTCTAGGTAAACCTAGAAACCAAGCCAAGTTAGTACTTGGCTTGGTTTTGGTATCTATCAAATGGGCGTGAACTTGCGTACTCTGTAAGCAATTCTGAGACCATTTCTAACGTAGAAAATACCTAATTATGTAGTCCAGCTGTGGCGCAGTTTATAAAAACAGTGCTGATCCGACAACTTTATGTTGCTTGTTTGTTAACCTAACCTGACTAAGATCAGGCTATCAAAATGTTTTGAGATATTGCAAAAGCTATTATTAATATTTTAAAAAAATCTGTCTTATTAAGGTTTTATACATAACTAGCCCAGAAAATCAGCAAGTTGAAGTGGCAATGGGCAGGGCACAATAGCACGCAGAACTGATGGCCGATGGGGCTGCAAAGTTCTGGAGTGGAGGCCACGAACCGGCAAGCGCAGCCTAGGACGTCCACCCACAAGGTGGACAGACGACCTAATAAAGACTGCAGGAGCGCGCTGGATGCGAGCCGCTTCCAACCGGTCTTTGTGGAAGTCAATGGGGGAGGCCTATGTCCAGCAGTGGACGTCCTACGGCTGAAATGATGATGATGATGATGATGACATAACTAGCTGCGCTCCGCGGTGTTACCATACATAGAGATACAAGTTACCTACATTTTTTCGAGATAAAAAGTAGTCTAGGCGTTAATCCAGGTTATAAACTATCTGTGTTCCAATTTCATCCGAATCCGTTGAGTAATGTTTGTGTGAAAAAGTAAAAAACATCAAATCGATTAATACAAGACGAAAAATAAAAGACATCTCACAAATTTTCGCATTTATAACATTAGTAGGACATACATCCATACTGACAAACTTTCTAATTTATAATATCAGTAGGATAATTATATGAATTTGACTCGAGGGTTTATCTGAAATTTAGCACGTATCTATTGTTTATAACAATCGGCTATAATGTTCAGTTAGGTGCACTTAGCTTTTTTTGGGTTTTTTTAATTTTTTCATCTGTATTGTGATTAACAACCCCTGCGATACACAGCAGCACACCCTGACAGCAATGCCCTGGACTTTGTTTTTCAATTCAAGTTCTGTGTATCAGTGCAATGGTCATGGACAGGCATTATCTCTTACCATTAAAAGAGCGTCTCATTCGTCTATATACTTTTAATTAAAAAACTGTTTTTTTTTTCTGGAAAGACAGTAAAAAAATACAACCGAAGTAATAAAAACGCCATCGTGTATTTTCATGCGCTCGCGACAATCGATGAATATGATTTTGATTACAACTTAATACATAAAACATCGAATAGTCTCCCCAGTCGTGAGATTTAATATCCCCTAGATGTGAAACGTTTTATGAGCTACATTTCTTCACGCCTTTATCTCTACGTCGGAAGTATTTCCGTGACACTAACGCTGCGCTCCTTTTGCGTGAAATTCTTTTATTTCAGCCACATTTTCTTCGAAGAAATAAACTTCTGAGCGATGAGAAGACACATGGAAATAAATCTTGTTTTTTGTTACATTTGATATGTAAGTAGATAAAGGTACTTACTTAGTATTTTTTAGATCGTAAAATATTTCATTGCTTCTAGTAACGAATAAATTTACTCACAAGAAAAATACGCCAAACGCCCAAAAAATACAAATGTAAATGTTAATTTAAAGCAAGCATGAATAAATATCGGTGGATTTTTGGTATCAAACTAAGCAAAACATTTACTATGGGAATGAGATAACTTCTTTGTTGTAAATACATACTTATAATACGTACGTACGTATTTTACTTGGTGGTAGATCTCCTTAACAGGAGGTCGTCTAGGTAGGTACCACCGCAGTACCAGTTATTCTGCCGCTAAGTAGTAGTGTGTAAGCATTACTGTGTTCCGGTTAAGGGTACTGCAGCTAGCGAAATTACTGGGCTGTTGAGACTAACTCTATCAAAAGTCTCAAAGTAATGAGCGCCAAAGCAGTGATGCCCTGGACTTTTTTTTGTTACTTAAAGTTCTGTGTATCGCTGCGATGGCCATGGACAGGCGTTACCTCTTACCATCAGGAGAGCGTCTCGTTCGTCTCGTTACTTTTTACATTAAAAAAAAAACGTACATAAATACCCAAAGAACAAACATTTTCATTTGTCACAGAAACGTTTGACTTAGGTGGAAATCAAACCTACAGCATACAAATAAATCAAAAGCAGCGATGAAAAACAGTTTAAAAAATCAGATGCCTTTAATGAACTCAGATTTTTTTATTGATTTCAGATTTATTGATCATATCATTACATTTTGATACAAAATAAATAAAAAATTAGGGAAACTCTCATTACTTTTTTTTACGTTTGTAGCGATGGTAGCTCATTGGTTAGCTCAGTTGGTTCACACGCTGAAGGGCGTGGGTTCAGCACAAAAGGGAAAACATCATAAGGAAACCATATCGTAGTAGGATACTCTCTAGTACTTGGCTGGCTAGTTACCACTCTTAAGTTGAAAATCTGCCGCCAAGCATCTAATGGTATGTTCCGGCAGCCTTATATGTGAGCCAGTTCCATTCCAGGCTAGGCGTGTTTACCATCTTCTACAACACTGAACATAACACGTCAGGTGAGCTGTGTTAGCTTGTCAAATATCGTAGAAAAAACTTTCACTTCCATATAATACCGCATGCAATAAATAAGGTAATATAATGGAGTACAACAAATTAGATTAAGCAATAGCACTTCAGAGCAGTCGCCTGTTCTTTAACTTACTAAACCGTTTCTAACATTAAAAGATTAAAATATAACCTTGAAATGTTTCACAATCTCTTTCAAACCACCATTAATAAAAATTGTCCTATCACGTGGAAATTACGTACTTATAATAACTGAAACTCGAAATTAAATTCTGTTATAATTCCGTGAGAACGTTATTACATAACATTTTATTAGACACGAGTAGAATTCAGATTCCCGAAGAACGAACCCAATCTCAAGCGTGATAAGGAAGAAATTGTATTACATTGAAAGGATACTTGACATTGAAGCGGCTTTGCCCTTGCGATTTCGATATTGTATTTGTGTTCGTTGCTATCTAACAAAAACCATCTCATATTATTAAATCAGTAAACACAGCATCTTTAAGTGCGAGTAGCTGATTCCAAAGCGCTCAGAGCTATAGCATCGTTATTTACTCCGATCTTGTGACGTCCTCGTGGATTTGCGTTAGGCACTTGAAACGGCTTTTCTTTAAGGTCTGAAGATGGAGTATTGGTCACGTACAACTGCGTAACAAACTGGAATAAGGTATTTCCTATCTCGTCTTCGGAAGGCGTTTCGACTAAGACGTCGATAAATTAAAGAGAGCGAACGTCGAGATGTAAATTAAGAATTTACTTGAAGTGTGATCCAATTCAATTTGGATCGTGGTTGGTTTCACTATAATTGGGGTTTGAAGCTTCTTTAGAAAGATTGCTGTCATGGCTAGGCCATACGTTCTTTATTTTTATTTTTTTCTATTGAAAGGCTGGTAACTTTCTTATTTATTATCTACTTGTTGAAACGGTTGATTTATCTTTTTGATGATGATATGCTTGCGTTTGACCGCCATCTCGCCTGATGTTGACTGTCGTCGCCTGTTTAACTGTTCATCATCATTGTCATAAACCTATCGTAGATCTTTGGCTTTTCGCTTCCATCCACCGGCACCTGTCTATATATCGTCACTATATCATTTCAGAATTTTGTTAAGATGTAAAAAATAATTGTTCATTCAACTTTTTAGTCGACTGTCCAAGAAGTTGTTTTTAGTGCTTTGTATGAATTTTTAGGTAGTTCTATTTTATCAAGAAATCGTACGTTTTCTTCATGCGATGTTGAGACTCTTTTACAAATAATCATTTTTTATATTTATCTTCTTGCTAATGTTTTATTGCAACGAGAGAAATGTCATTTCAGACGATCTCGATGTTAGTTCTACGACTGGAAAAATCGTGCATTGATTGTGGATGGTTCGTGACGGCACCTCATTAGAACCGGAGAAAGCCGGATTCACCCAGTTACTGCCACAATGCCTCGGAGGTATTCTCTCGAGGCTCAGAGGCGGTAACGAGAACTCTGGCGGTTTCGATCCACTGTTTTGTATTTAGAACTTGAATCTACAGTCGTTTATTTATTTTCCGCCACGTTTTTTGCATCAAGTTTGTTGCTTCAATTGTTTTGTTTTGGACTATTACTATTAAACGAGCGATAATAATATGGATCTTACGCAGAATGTATAAACAAAAATGCATTAAAATACTAAATAACGATATTTGAACGAATTAATCACATTTTGCTAATTAATATAATATGAAAGAAAGATGATTCTTGTTCTTAATATTATTTTAACATGATTTCTACATTTTCATTATTTAAAACGAAATACAGGAAAATTTCTTATTTGCTTGAGATCCTACTAATACTATAAATGTGATAGTTTGTATGTATGGATGTTTGCTACTCAATCACGCAAAAACGATTTGGATGAAATTTGGCATACACAAAATTACACATAGCTTATTAACTGGACTATCATATTATAGATTACTTTTTACAACAGATGTACATTTCATTTGAAAGCTTATTTATTCATTGACGGATTGACAGATTGTCAGATTGACAAATGTCAGTTTGACAGATGCCAGTTTGACAGATGTTAGTTTGACAGATTCTCTGATCCTAATTATAAAGTTAACGCGGACGCAGTGGCGGGCGTCAGTTAGTAATATATACATCAATTATTCAATATTACGTAAAAAGGTATTTTCCGTTCCTATATTGTTAAAAAGGTACAAGTGAAAACAATTTAACCCAATGCTTGGTGGTAGAAAACGATTCAACGTACCCTGACCTAATAAAGGGTGTCAACGTGACCTGGATGAAAATTAAAAGTCATTTTTTATAAGTTATTGGACTTTTACACGGACGATTTGCTTTTAGATTTACGTGATTTAATTTGTTCTCGTAAATGTATTTGCCGTGGTCAATTTTGTTGTTTTAAACGTAGAATACCACCTTTATGATGTGGATTATATTGCGCTTTAGGTCTGGGTCTGATTTTTGACTCGAGAGCTTTTAAGAAATATATTCGTTATAACTATTATTAATAAAACATTGCGTAACATTTTTATGCATGTTGTTTACAGTCGATCATTGCTTAAAATGTTAAGATGACTCTGACTTGAGTTATCACGCGTAAAAAAGAGACTAGCTAAACTAGTTCAGCATAAACTAACTCGATTTCCATACAAATAATTTTTTCCATTTGATTGATTGATTAACTCTTTATTGCACACACTAAAAAAACAATACAGAAGAAATAATATTAATGGACATTTATGGACAAATGGAGCATAATTTTACAGTGAAATCACAGCGACTGGCATTTATTTTGGTATTTGCGGTAAATGACAATTGCTTGAATTAAACAGTAGATTATTAGCATAATCTACCATTTTATTTAAAAATCATAAATTCATAAATTTGATTTTATGCTAATAATCGACTGTTTTACTATTTAAATTTATTTTTAAGGAAATCGAACCATCTTAAGTAGTTATCGTTTGTCACTAAATTATATCATGCACAATTTACATACTGGATTACTCAAACTGATACCAGTCAAAAATCCATTAGTAATATCAAATAAATTATATAAGGGGTGCACGTGTAAACGTAAGTTTTCGTCTTGTAAAACCAGTACCTACGGCGCCTTCAAAGCTACCTCATTACATAATGAGGAGAATGTTAATTAAAACCCAAATAGCAATTTGAAAAATTCGCATTTTGTAATGCACAGTTCGCAGAAAAAGAAAACGCTGACCTAAATTTTATTTACTAGCAAACTAAGCAAGGAATGTAACGGAAACAATCTACTAACTGGCTTCCTGCTTTTCATGAATGCATGTAACTTATGAATTATAGTCAAACCAGCGGCATGCCCTGGATTTGTACGTAACAAAAAGTTGAAAAAAAATCTTCTAAGCAAGCGTGCTTGCTCCGCATTTTCGTTTAACATCAAAGGAGATAGTGGCCAACGGCCAAGCATGTTAAATTAAAATAAAATAATGAGTTTTACTTGGAGGTAGATCTCCTTAGCAAAAGGTCGTCTAGGTATCATCCGATCCAATCAAATCCGAATACACCGTATTCTAGTTTCGTAAATGAAAAACAATATTATCTTTGAAATAAAACCACATAACATGACTACGAAACGTGATAAAGTAACGCCTGAAAATCTATTACCCCCATTTCCCCTCAAGAAACAATAAACAAAAACTCACGTGTCTTGTACCGCCATTCATAATGCATCGTATAGCAGTTTAATTTATGAAATTGCTGGCGAGGAAACGAGTCAGGTGACGTCGTAAAGGACAAAAGTGTCTGAAATATAGACAGTAAATCAGCTGCTCGCGCCACTAGAATTAAAACTAAAACCCCTGTAATTTTTGTGTTACAATTCATTTTACTTAACAATATTTGCTTTATTACAAACATAATTAGAAACAGAAATTATGATCTGTTTTTTTTTGTAGCGATGATAGCTTAGTAGGTGTCCTGGTCGGTTCACGTGCCAAAGGGTGTTGGTTCAAATCTGAGCAATGAATTTGAGTTGTCGGTGATGGAAACCATAGCATTGTAGTAGGGTATTTTCCACTCGGCTGGCTACGAGAGTTGAAAATCTGCCGCAAAGCATCTAACGATGTGTTCCAACAGCCTCACCTACGTGCGAATTCCCATTTTAGCCTTGATGTGTTTACTACATCCAAACCACAGTTGTTTTAGGTGAGATGTGGTCAAACACCGAATTTCACCACCCTGCATTCCATAAAATAATGTTTCGGGGCGCAAGCTTAAATGTGCTCATGTAATGTGTCACTGCAAAATAAGAAATCCGTCAAAATCAAAGCTTAACTTTTGTTTCACTAAATAGTATAAAATAAAGTCGTATTTCGCGTACCTAATTCTGTTTGTTAACGACTTCTGAACTGTGCTGGATTTTGATATATTTTAAAAATTTCTTCCTTTCTATAATGTCCGCCACGCTAAGACAAGTTGCTAGTCTTAAATACAATTTACAATGGACTATAAATAATATTACATCTTGAAGACATTTATGTGTTCTCACTTTATTTTATTGCTAGTAAAGTTATAGTATACTTTGTGTAGACTGAATGTTGCAGTGGCAGTTAAAATATAAAATAATGATGTCATTCGCTGCTCCCGTTTTATGAAACAAAGAATCTTCTAGCTTTTTATTTTATTAAGTTACGCCTTTGGCAATACTAGATTTACTCGGTGGTAGATTTCCTTAGCAGGAGGTCGTCTAGGTAGGTACCCCCGCAGTACCAGATATTCTGCCGCCAAGCAGTAGTGTGCAAACATTACTGTGTTCCGGTTTGAAGGGTACTGCAGCTAGCGAAATTACTGGGCTGTTGAGACTAACCATCTAGTCTCAAAGTAATGAGTGCCAAAGCAGCGATGCCCTGGACGTTGTTTTGTTACTCAAAGTTCTGTGTATCGCTGCAATGGTCATGGACAGGCGTTATTTCTTAACATCAGGAGAGCGCCTCGATTGTCTCATTACTTTTGCATAAAAAAAAAAAGCTTGCACATAATTATATACCTATGTAAATACAAATCATAACATGATCCCAATACACTATTATAAGGAGTTTTCCTCTTTATAATATTATATTATCGAGAGGAAAACTAACAAAAAATTTGTAAATGTTTGTAACGAATAAACTCAAAAACTACTGGACCGATTTCGAAAACTCTTTCGCCATTAGAATGTTACATTCTACCTACTATCACAAGAATTAAATTAAAAAATAAATGTCCGCCCGTACGAAGCCGGGACGGTCCAGTATAATATATTTATGAACGCATTAGTACATTTATTTCTGAAAATCATAGAATTCAACAAAATAATTTTAAATCGACGGTTACGATTACAATTTATAAAATTTTAATTAAACCCACAAATAATAACATTTTCTAAACCTGTCAAAATAAATAGAATCGAATCGTATACAGTCTGTGGCATAATGTATAACTTGTCAAAGGTTTAGAGTCAATATTTCTGCTTCATAAAATTCAACCTGTTCAATAAGATTAAATAAAAACAGTCTCATGTTTTTCTTCATGTTTGACTTAAACATTATTCATACAAGTTAGAATAGAGTTACTGTACCTCGTCTATAGTACGCTCAAGGTATTACGAGCGCAGGTTCTAGCCAATTGAAAATGTACCCTTTGTCATCATTCATTAAGTGCTACATTACGTCGTCGAATCAGGAAACAGACACCTTCTACTGGGGAATATCTTTTGAATAAATTAACGCTCCTCGGAATAAGCCCAAATGTAATGTTAATGAATAAGTGATGATGTCCAATTTAAAAATGTTAAATTGTATTCGGAAATGGTTGTTATGGGTACTAAGTAACTATACTAAGCTATGTATTGATACTAAATGATTATGATTATGATTATGTCTGAGACTTAGTTGTGATAAATAATCTACAACTATGGTAAAATAAACGGATAACAAAGTCACATTTAGGGCATCACTTATAAACGTCACTCATTGTTAACCAATGCTTGAAATACTCTATCAACTCACGCTGACTTTAAATCACGTGTGAAAAGATAAATTACTTTAAGTATACATATATTAACTTTAACTAATATTTTGTAGCGATGACAGCTCAGTGGTTAGCGCGGTAGGTTCGCATGCCGAAGGGCGTGGGTTCAAACCCCAACAATGAGCTTGAGCTGCCGGTGAAGGAAAAACATCGTGAGGAAACCATAGCATGGTGGTAGGGTACTTTCTAGTACTCGGCTGGCTAGCTACCACCCTCAAGTTGAAAATCTGCCGCCAAGCATCTAACGGTGTGTTCCGGCAGCCTCACTTGAGAGCCAGTTCTATTCCAGGCTAAGTGTGGTTTACCATCTTCGACCATGCCTTCATTTAACATCAGGTGAGCTGTGGTCAAACATCTGCCCTGTCAACCATAAAAAAATAATAATTAAAAGTAAAACCCTAGCAGCTTAATTTATTAAATCAAAATCGATCTCAGTTCCACATAACTTCTTAAGACTTTCAGTGTAATATTAAAAAACAGACAAAAGTACTATAAACACATATCTCTAAATTATACACCAACCTTTTATTTTGGTTTTATACTTTCGAGCTACATTATTTTCTCAAAACCTAAATGTTTTAATAAAATTATGTAGCTCGTAGCTTTGTAGCACGAATTTAAAAAAAAAAATTACTGACGTCTTTTTTTTTTGCGAAACATATTCAATTAGAATTTATTACGGCACTGTTTCTTCTGTATGTATCTATCCGTCTATAAAAGTCGAACTGGTACGAAAAATACAAAACTGAGCAAGAAAGAATACAACTTTTCTGTAAATTCGAATTCGAAGCAGCGACTCGCTACGGTTTAAACGGAAATAACCTTTAAACCTTTTGCAATTCTTAGAGAGTATATTCTACCAGAACCCATCACGTGTTTTAAGGAAAACTAGAACAGTGAAGAGCAAATTAAATATGTTAATACCGAATGTAGCTGAAATTAAAACTGATTAAATTTTGTAATTGAGTAAATTGTATTTTTTTTTTAATTAAAATATTTATAATTTAACATGTAATTAATTGTTATTATATTAATAATCGTATGCAGTTAATAATGATGAAAATGTAATTACTTAAAATTACATGATTAATAAAAAAATGTGTAAAACATAGTTACGTAATTTTTTAAACTTTGATCTCGTAAAAAGTGTGGTAGCACGAAACCCTTGCAGTTCAATCCTTTTCACACTTGGTTGTTTTTATAAATCTGCGCTACGTTACAGTTCTACGTTTGTAGTATTGTAGCACGTCTACGAAAATTCTAGCATCAACCAACGCTCACAACCACGAAGCGTAAATGCGTTCACAAACTATAAAACTGTTGTAAGGCGTGCCAATATAACCCAATAGTCCGATCACGTTCGCTCTATGCGGTATACGGATAACTTTCTTCGCCTTATACGTAATATGTAGTATATGTACATTATATATTTATGTATTTCTATGTTTATATTTACAGAATGAGCGGAAATTAAACATATAGAACTATAGATATAGTATCAAGAAAATATGGGAAACTTACAGAAGCAATTTGATCAGTATCAATATGACTAGTTATTTTAATAAATTGAGTAAATGAAATCTTTCTGTGTTTGTCACATTAATTCTTCTGTATTAGAAAAATGAATAGGTGTGTGTGGATCTATAGAGTGATGATATTCAATTTGCCAATTGAATATCTTCACTCTATAGTGGTTGAAAGACGTCTGTGTGAGCGTGCGCTTACACGTGTGTGCGTGTGCGATCGTGTGTGTTTGATTGACTGATTGATTAACTCAAATTTAATGTTTCATAAAAATATAAAGTACAGGTATGTATAGTAACCCTGCCTGCAGCTGTAGCCTTCGCTGTGTTGCTGCAGACAGTGTCTTCCCACTAAGGTTTAAAAAATAAAAAACATTGAACACATTAACTTAAAAAAAAAACATAAATGATTTTTGTTATGAATTTACATATTTAGCGTGTGCGTGTGCGTATGTGTATGTATATGTGTGTGTGTGGGCGTATGTGTGTGTAGTGAGTGTGTGTGTGGGCGTGTGTGTGTAGTGAGTGTGTATGTGGGTGTGTGTATGTGTGTAGTGAGTGTGTGTGTGAGTATGTATATGGGTGTGGTGAGTGAGTGAGTGTGTGTAGTGTGTGTGTGTGTGTGGTGTGGTGTACGCCAAAAATGTTAGAATACAGAAAATAAAAATTTAATTAACTGGTGTAACTGGCGACCTTATCGCTAAAATATTTCTAGGTGACCTTATGACGAAAAGAATCAGAGGGAGAAAAAGACGGAGTGTGTCAATAACGAGGCTATAGTATACGTATAGGGGAATACATAAACTGTAGCATAAATGTATCTATATTCCAATGGTAACATAGTGTGTGCTTGTGTTTGTGTGTATGTGTGTGTTGGCTTGTAGAAGCTTGTTTTTTGATTGTTGAAGAAGTTTGTTTCGGCAGCCAAGCTGGGAGACTTGACTTCTAATCTGAATGTCGTGGGTTAAAAACCAAAAAAGTTCTTAAAAAAAATCGCGAAGATGTGCAGAGTCTGCCAACTCGCACTTGGCTAGCGTAATGGACTGTGACCTTACCTTTCTCACAATGACAAGAGGCCGGCGCCCAGCAATAAGACAGTTTATAAAAACAAGGCTGATTAGCACATAAGTTTGCATTCAGCAGTAGACTGATTGGTTAATTATGGCGATGATAGCAAATATGTAATAAGTCATTATGGAGATACAATGAACATACTTTTATATATACATAAGACTGCTTAGATCAAAATCGTCCTTTTTGCATAGAAGATAAAATAAGTATTTTATATTCTTTCATTATCTTCCGTAGCTTAAAATAACTAGTTCAATGTATTTCGATAAAAGATACAAACTTGTAAATAAGATAAAAGAGCGTTCGGTAAATGGTCCACCGCTAGAGGCCGCTAATGGAGCATTAATGTTCATTCTGCGGTACCGGATGCAGATGCGACGGAAATACTCACATCTGTTGTGCAAATGTAAACTGTATGTTTGTTGGAGTAATACTCATTTTAAACCTTCCTAAAATTGTGAATTTTCAGAAAATACTATTCATATTAAAGCTAATGAAAATTCTTCTGTGCCAGCGGATTTGTTTTTTTACACTTTTGTGTTAGATTTTTTTTAATGCAGATATAGTGTTTTTTTAGCATATCCCACTTGGATGGATGTTTGTTACTCTTTCACGCAAAAACTACTGAACATATTTTAATGAAATTTGGTATGGAGGTAGCTGAGATTCTGGATTAATACATAGGTTACTTTTATCCTTAAAACATGTAGTGAATAACACCGCGGAGCGCAGCTAATTCTTTAATAAATAGTAAATTTCTGAGCTATCATTGCTATAATGTTAACCCGTTTATTTTCACATACAACTAAATAAAGTAGTCGTTTAACGACTGTAGTGAGTTTTATACATACGAAAATATTGTGTGTTGTTCATACGAATGACTCATTGCTAAGTATTTGATACCTTTTAGTAGAGTTACCTACGTCGTTTTGTTGTGTCATTTTTACATTTAGTATTCAAGTAATTTTTAGGATATGTAGACTTTATGTGCTAAAATTGGAATATAAGAGCGAGTGTATTCATGTAGTACATTAGCAATGTGAAATAAAGATCTAACTTTAGTGAAAAAACAAATGAGTTTTGTTTTATAAGCTTACAACTTGAGAATGGTTGATTGATTTATTGATAATAGTAATAATTAATATCGTAGGACGTTACACACAGCACCATCAGACCCCAAACTAAGCAAAGCTTGTAAACTAAGCAAAGCTTGTAAACTATAGTACTCAAATAACCGATAGAATACTTTTTTTGTAAGTAGGTACTTATTTATAATACATAAAGGACACCCAGACACGAAACACATTTGGTTATACCACAAAATGTTTGACCTAGGTGGAAATTTAACACTCGACCTCTCTTAAAGCAGATATGTCTACTACCAATAAGACAACAGCGCTAGGCGGTCAGGATTGATTCTTATTTAATTAACTTTTTATTGTCCGCACCAAAAATTTCATGTTTGCGATAGTAATTCGTATCAAATATACTTGTATAAATGCGAGGCCGAAAATCGAGCATAACCACACCGGTTACGAAGTAACTGGTATACAGCTAATCTTGAATAAATTAAAGGAATAGCTTTAATAACGACTAAAAATACTTTTCTTTTTTGCATAAAGAACGCCTAATAAAATTATGCGCTGTACTAAAAATATTATTTAAAAATAACTTAGCTTTTTTTTGTCCTTTGATTTTGGACCCATTTAAGCACAGTGCAAACTTGGCACTATAATCTAAACTGCTCCATTTATTCGTGAACTAAGCTTTTATTGACCATTCACGTTCGTACACGAAGCCAGCTAAAGAATTTAATTGAAACTGTTAGGGGTTGCATAGGTACCACTTTAGAGGTATTCTGACAAAGTTAGTACCAATGGAGTAACGCTCTTTCTTTGTTTTGAACAGAAGTTTTTGGTACCGCTTCAATGATATTTTGCACATTAGCTCGAAAAAGATCTCAATACTTAATAGGTACACAATACTTCACTTCATCTATGCTATTATAAAGAGGAAAGATTTGATTATTTTGTAATGAATAGGCTCCGAAACTACTGGACCGATTTCAAAAATTCTTTCACCGTTGGGAAGCTACTCTATCCCCAGATGACATATGCTACTTGTTTTTCTATCCCTGTACAAAACGTCATTTGTATTATACTTTATTCGAAGTATGCCATAATTTGTGCCGCTTATTGCTTTATCTAACCTTTTTGGTCGTACTGGATAAATAAATGTACACAATACACAACACACAATAAATGTACACAGTACATAATACACAAAATAAATGTTTTCTTTCTTTCTATCTTTATTTAATTATTTATTAATTCAGACAAAAATGTTGAACACTTGAATTGTTATCAATCGTCACCTCATACACGAACGGTTTTATAGTCTATTGCTAAACGAGTTAATAACTAAATTGTTATGTCGATATTTAGCAGTGTAATAACTACATATTTGGGGATTCGATACGTGTTATTAAAAGATCCATAAATAGTTTGACTATTTAATTGTATTCAATATGTGACTAATGCATTTTAGGCAAATTTACTTTATTATGCTATACTAGCTTATGCCTGCGACTTCGTCCGCGTTAACTTTAGAATTAGGGTTAGAGATAAATTAAAGATGTGCAAGTAACAAATAAGCAATAGTAATAGTATTGTGGTAGGCTAGCTACCACTCTTAAATTGAAAATCTGCCACCAAGCATCTAACGATGTGTTCCGGTAGTCTCACTTGAAAGTCAGTGCCATTCCATGCATGGTGTATTTACCATCTACGACCACACTGTAATTTAACAAGCGTGGTGAGCTGTGATCAAACATCAAGACTGTCAACCATATAAAAAGTTGACAGAATAAAAAATGTTACAGTTTACACATCTTAAAATTTAACTTTATCTTTTATTCCATAGACTAGTTTGAGTTCGGAGGTTTTCATTCAAACCTGATTTTTTTATTTCATAAAATTAGGTCACTTGAACAATTGTTGACAGTCTGTGGTTCGTTTGATGAAAAAAGTCAGCAAAAGAGGGGTCAATACGGGTTTTTAGAACAAGGGTTGCGTTTTGACAGCCCCTGTTACGGGGTTTACGACCTTTTAGGTGAACCTTTTGGGATTTTTTTTTAAATTTGTCACGGAATTATGGAGGTGCCGGAGCAATTTGCATGCAAGCCAAGCGTGTGATAAGATTCTAATTATTTAACATTGCTTTTAAACATTGCGATCACGTACATCGTTTGCAACCCACTTCTTTGCTATACGATAGAGTATGTAGTTTGTGAACACAGTACGACAAAAACATTTAGCTTAGTTCCACATTTCCAGTTCTCGCTTGTGATATCGACATTTTTATGGCCCGATTTTCGACTTACGTGATTCCATGATGGTAGGAAATATATTTTCCCGTATGTTTGCGAAAGCGGGGTGTGAAAAACGATCGCACTGAATGAAATGGTCATGACTAAGCGTGAAGGTGGACGAATGACGGCACGCTCAAAAACGTTTTGTTGACGTCCCGCGCAAAACGTAGGCACTCAGATAATATCTATGAGCTTTTTCATTTTTTTAGCGTTTTCGACTCTCGTTTTGTTTTTTTTTTATGTTTGACAGGCTAGGTGTTTGACCACAGCTCACCTGACGTTAAGTAAAGGTGTGGTCGAAGATGGTAAAACACACCTAGCCTGGAATGGAACTGGCTCTCAAGTGAGGCTGCCGGAACACACCGTTAGATGCTTGGCGGCAGATTTTTCAACTCGAGGGTGGTAACTAGCCAGCCGAGCACTAGAAAGTACCCTACCTAGTGGTAGGGTACTTTCTAGTGCTATGGTTTCCTCGCGATGTTTTCCTTCACCGGCTGCTCAAGCTCATTGTTGGGGTTTGAACCCACGCCCTTCGGCATGCGAACCGACCGCGCTAACCACTGAGCTATCATCGCTACAAATTGTTTGGTTAACATCCTAAAATTTAAATATTTTCAATTTTTGTTTGTGGTTTCAATTGTTCAGTGTTGCCACAAGTGAGGTTGCCGGAACGTGCAGTGAGATGCTTGGTAGAGATTTTCAACTTTTTAGATAGCGAGTATAAAATAATGCAAATACATTTTTTATTGATTGTTATCAATAAAAAAATGAAAATGAAATTTGCAGGTCAGTATTGCAGAGTACATGAAGTGCGTAAAGTGAAAAGAGTAATAGGTAGTGTCTTACCACCATGTTATGGTAACATCAAGAAATTTTCCTTCTTCAGAAGCTCAATTTCACTGAATCGTATTTGTTGTTTAATTTTTTAAAATAAAATCATTGTCAATTGAACTCTTTAATTTTAGTTAAAAAATAGCCGCATTTTCTTGAGCTAAAAATTCCTACTACAACTTTTTAATACCCATTCAAGTAACGTTGGATGGACTTGCTTAAAGTACGCATGTTATTTGAATTTACTTTAACTTTCGTCGTTTCTTAAACGTAACTACTACAGAAAATGAAAACCAATTTAAATTTCGCTTCGAGGGTTCCCGAGATCATTCGGCTAGCATAATATAGAGATTGTCATTCATTGGAGGTTTAAAATTGAAAATGTTTAGCAAAGTTAAACTTGGAGAGTAATGTAAGTTGTTACATCTCAAAACTTATTGCTCGTTAGCAACAGCAGTTGCTAATTTAATTCATTGTATTTTGCAATTGTGTCCTAATTTTTAAACTATGAAATTGAAGAGACTCTTTCATATGTATTACAAGGATATTTTAATAAAGACTATACCTTTTTACCAGTGTGTGTTACCAGTGATGACTTATGGCGCTGAAACGTGGTCTCTGACTGTGTGCCTTCTTGGTAAGCTCAAAGTAGCACAACGCGCTATGGAGAGGGCTATGCTCGGAGTTTCCCTACGAGATCGAATCAGGAATGAGGAGATCCGTAGACGAACCAAAGTTACCGACATAGCCCAATGGATTAGCAAGTTGAAGTGGCAGTGGGCAGGGCACATAGCACGCAGAACTGATGGCCGATGGGGCTGCAAAGTTCTGGAGTGGAGACCACGGACCGGCAAGCGCAGCGTAGGACGTCCACCCACAAGGTGGACAGACGACCTAGTAAAGACCGCAGGAACGCGCTGGATGCGAGCCGCTTCCAACCGGTCTTTATGGAAGTCAATGGGGGAGGCCTATGTCCAGCAGTGGACGTCCTACGGCTGAAATGATGATGATGATGATGACGACGGTCTTTTTATGACTATCTAGGGTAGATTCAAGGCAAAAAAAACAACATGCTATCGTTACCTTACGATGTTTTCCTTCTCCGGAAAGTCGAGTTCTTTATTGGGATTGAACTATCATTCCTATAAAATCCATTTATTATATCAATTAGATTTTTGCGTTATTGGTTAATTAGAGCAGTTCGACCTATCCGTAGATCAAAGTTACATCTGCAAAAACTCAACTTTACAAGAGATCAGTTTAAATATTTGTACAAAAGTATTTTACTCTACTTTCTGTCTTAAATCTACTAGACCAATATTTTAGTGCAGTATTTTTTTCTATAAACCTTCAATTTTTTTTTTAAAAGACTTTAAACTGATCTCCTGTAAAGTTGAGTTTTTGCAGGTGTATGCTTGAGAGCTAGTTCTATTCCGGGTGTTCTTACCATCATTGACCACACCGTCACATAACACCAAGTGAGCTGTAGTCAAACACCTAGACAGTCAAATATAAAAAACAACCCACAACATAACTATATAAGGAAATTCGTTTGTATATTGTTGTTTGTAATAAAAATGTGTTTAAATTCATTAAGAGGCAAAAATCTTACCAATTTAGTTGGTTGGTTACAAATTGTTTTAAATTTAATTCTCATAACGCGGACTTTAAATAGAAAATATAGTCTCGTAAAAGCGCGGATTGTGTTGCAAAAATCGTAGAGCCGCCCGGTTCTGGTGTAACATCTGGCTGTATTTGAACAATTGCCAACATATGCATCCGCTTTTCGCCGCTTGGATCCCTCTCGCTTAATTTTCTACCATCCATTTGTACAGTAACTGTTACTATGAACGTGTGAACTTGAGCAGACTTTAATTTTCATACTAACAATATAAAATTAAGGATTCAGTGATGAAACGAAACCATTTTCAAATGGAGGAAGAAAAACCAGTGATTTTTGAAAATATACGCTTTCTTTTAATCATAATAATAATGTTTTTGTTTTACTTGCACGCATGTACGTTGTACTCAGCTTTGACTCCATGATGAAGGCCACCGGATGTGCCCGAAACTATAGTCAGAGTTTCCGATAAAATTTAACGTGAGTCATTCATGAACAAAAACGTGACAAAACCACGTCAGTTGCCAAAGTAAAATAATAATAATGCTTTATTTTCTTCAAAAGTTTCATCATCATCATCATCATCATCATCATTATCAGCCTATATTAGACCACTGCTGGACATAGGCCTCTCCCAAGACACGCCACTCAGCCCGATCTTCGGCTTTTCGCTTCCATCCACCGCCAGCTGTCCTACGCTGTCCTAGCTGTCCTGTGAAAAAGTTTACAAGTTAACAATTTCTTTTAGGCACCACTCTTCCAATTTCACACAACAATTTATAAAACTATAAGTAACTACTAATGTTCAAAAGTCAGTTCTTTACTCCTACGTACTAACATTACAAACCAATTAAACAAAACGGGAATTGATTTAAGTGAAATAAACTGAGTTTGGTAACTCAGCATTCTAAATGAGTGTGCGTCTGTATAGGTATTCGTGTTTGTGTGTGTATGTTAGACATATATTCTGCCGCTAAGGAGTAGTGTATAAACATTAATAAAAGATAAAATCATAAATATCGTAGGGCACAGCGCCACCTGACCCCAAACTAAGCAAAGCTTGTTCTATAGAAGCATGTACATTACTGTATTTTGAAGCTCCTTGAAGTGTCGGAAACTGGTTTGCTTACGATTGACAAGCTAGGTGTTTGACCATAGCTCATCTGATGTTTAAGTGGTGACTTATTATAAGTATTACACATTTCAAACGTTATTGATAATATTGTGTTGTTTTGAAGTACAATACATTCAGGTCGATTTCATTTTGTGATAACGCATCTATCGACGTTCGTCACAGCTGCGATTTGTTCCAGAGTTTATGAGACGCTTGCTGTTAGTTTACAGCATAAAATGCAACGTAAAATACGAAAATAGTGATGGGTTAAAAGTTTAATACCAACATTTACATTGTGTGTAATCGTAAATCGTATGTTAAAAGTTTCAAACTCTTAACTCACAACGCTCGCAATTCTCTCCGCGGAATTACTTGGTTAGTGAAATTGTCTACTTCTAATTTGGCGCCATCTGTACCACAAAATGTTATCTTGTACGTTATGAATTTATATAGCTTTAGTGTGTTCCTAACTTGGAAATAACTAAGCGCTACATAAATAGGCAGATACACCAAAATGTTCGTCATTTTTTTAAATATAATCTTAAAAAAATAAGTAAGTAAATATAGTTTTAACATTTGACTTATGACCTTATATGTCGACGTTTCAAGAACGTTTTTAATTCAATCGATCATCAGTCTAACGTTGTTTTCAGGTAGGTTCATGATTAGCAGAGCAAAAGTATGGTGGTTACGCTAGTTCATGCGCCTCTAATTGCGATTTTTGAGGTTTTTCTCACATTACTCGAAAAGGAAAATTCTTACTAAGCCCAATTCTGTCTTATAAAGTCCAAAAAAAATACATCTTTTTCAATTGGTCTAACAACGTTCGTATGATTTACAATTACATCTATTGAAAGGTTTCAAAAACATATTATATAAATTTGAATATAATAGTTCTAAATTACGTTGCTATCTTCGCGAAGTTCTTGAATATACAGTCATATGATAAACTTTAGTAGGGTGCGACATATTTTTTATTAAAATGTATGTTTTTAGATAGAAGCATAAACTAAAATAGCTAAAAGTCAGAGAATATCGCTTTAGCGCGACATTATTACTCTAGATAAATTTGTTTTGTTTAATGAAACAATTCCACATTTTATGAAGTAAGGCTCAGACTATAATTTTGATTAAACACGTCTCTGAACCACGTCAGTAATATTTTAGGTAATGTTTTTAAAATCTTGATTTCTTTTCGTAATAACTTACCACCGGTAAACTCGTCCCATTACATTCAACGACGGTACTCGTAATATCCGATAATTTTTCATAAATATTTATCGTCCGGTTCTGGTAACAAATTAATAGAGTGGAGATGCTATAAATCTGACAAAACGCAACAAAATTTATGTTCAACCACTAGACCCGAAGCCTTCAGGCGAGGAATTGAAAGTACCGCTGCAGGTAATCATCGACCCTTGTCTTCTAGCCCTTCTAGGTAAAAGAGGAAAGCTGTTTGATCGTGCCCTTTTCAATTGTTTTTGAAGGGTGATAAAAGTGTTTTTCCTGACGCTTTTATTGTTACGGTAAAGAGCTCAGGGGTTTTTATAAATGGATTTCTTTTCAAGTGTAAAGTGACAGGATAAATTGAACACGTGTTAAGGTTTTTACCTGATCAATAACGTGTTACTCGGTGTTACCGACATAACCCAACGGATTAGCAAGTTGAAGTAGAAGTGGCAGTGGGTAGGTCACATAGTACGCAGAACTGATGGCCGATGGGGCTGCAAAGTTCTGCAGTGGAGACCACGGACCGGCAAGCACAGCGTAGGACGTCCACCTACAAGTTGAACAGACAACCTAATATAGGTCTATATTAAGTTGTCTGTTCACCTTGTAGGAGGACAGACAACCTAAGGCTGGAACGCGCTAGATGCGAGCCGCTTCTAACCGGTCCTTATGGAAGTCAATGGGGGAGGCCTATGTCTAGCAGTGGACGTCCTACAGCTGAAATGATGATGGTGATGAATAACGTATTATTTGAATTCCAAATTTTTTGTTTGTTTTCTTTTCACTGTCGAAAGTGGTTTCTTAATCTACTTAATTGATTTGTCATTGGTACTACTATAATAACTTATATTCGTCGACGGCAACACCTATAATGTCCATTCGTTATTATTAAATTATTCTACAGTGAAAAAGATATTCCATTTTCAATATAGTTGAACATAGGAAAAATTGCTCCAGGGGTTGCTAAAGTAGGTGAGTATGGGGTTGCAATTTGGACTGGCTGCTCTTTAGTTTGCCATGGTTGCAACTTATCATAGTTATCAAAATTATTTTATTTATCGCAGATGTGAGGAGACAAATGACAACCAGCCGAAAAATTTAAATCAGAGATAAATGTTTTTATCTCTTTCGTTATTCTTTCTTCTGGTACTTCTATAAAAAACCACGATATAAGATGATCATGTTCTTATACGATTTTAAGGGAACCAGTAATACTTAAAGTAGTTAACAAAGTAATTAACTTTGCAATACATGGCGTTCTTCAATTTTTGTACTCCTTAGGTCAATCGATCTGTTTCTTTACCCTCCTTATAGACCGCGGTCTGTAAATCCAATTAGTGTTAAGTAAAACTTCTGGTATACATTTTGGCCAGTTTCCAACTGTTTCAATCGGGATTGCCATTCCAAGGGACTCAGTTTCTCGATTCTCGTTTGACTACCACTGCGACCAAGTTAACAGCGATCTAGTAGAGAGGCGGCACCATCGTAGTTTTTGAATAAAACTTATCGCCTTCCTTGTACAGTTTTAGTTTCCTCATTTTATCAACTCTACAGATACTTGCAAGTTAGTCTAGTTGTAACTTTGTTTAGTTCCGTGAGAAGAAACACAATTTCATGGTAATTACTTTGCATTCGGTTGTTAAAGCCGTTTATGGTATTGGAACGGTTACTGCTGGTAGTAAAACTTACTAATTGTTTTAGTAGGGTAAGGTGGTTACCTACGTATTTTTAACCGAACGCCGGAGAAAAATTGATCGAATTAATAATTATAACAAGATTAAAGTACAGAAACATCATTTTGTTTTGTCTCAGTATCAATCACACTGCGCATGTAACATGCATGTATGTTAGTTTACATTTATTAATATTACTTCCCACAATCTAGATAGCTTAGAAAATTGTTTTTATGAACTGAACAAAAATTTGTCACTTCGTATGCTCACAATATAATATCTTACTTTTTTTGGGTCGAGATTTTAATCCTACTAATAATAATTATGAATGTGAAAGTTTGTATGCCAATGAATTATTATTATAATATGATTTTTTTACTACGGAAACAACTCTCATATAGGGATTGAATACCGGGATCCCGGAATCCCGAAAACCGGGATACCGGACCGATTTTCTCCGGTATTACAATACCGGTATTAGTAAGACAATACCGAAATTTCGGTATTTGAGAAAAAAGGTTTTACCGACCAATATCATCTTTTCTGTTCTATTCAAATCTCGACAAATGATTGTCTTTCATGTATTGTTTTCTAAACTCGACAAAGTTAATCTCATTGCTTTGAAAATAACTTCACGCTTAATTAGGGATTCAATTTTCAAATGGTAGAAAAGATACACAATCTTTTCGAAATAACTCGTACGCGATTCAGGGCTGTTCCTTCAGTTTCGAAATTGATTTTAGAAATTTTAATCCCTTAATTGAGTATTAGGTTATTTTCAGAACAATGAGAGTAACTTTGTCGAAATCAATAAAACAATAAATCAATCGAGAAAAATAACTTGAAAAGACAATTTTTTTTCAAGACTCGAATGAAACCAAATAGATGTCACGTGTAACTTTTTTTCCGTGAATACCGAAATTTCGGTATCGACTAATTGTTGATTTGTTAAATTTGACGAACGAAAATAGATAATTATAATAAATGAATGCAACAAAACCAAACAAACGAAACATAAAAAATTATAACAAATTGTTTTTTATTAACATTTATATTCGATGCGTGTTGTGCCATTTGTTATTGATTGTTAATTTGAACAAATTTTAATTGTTATCATAATACCGGTATCAATACCGGTATCCCGGTATCATTCAGGTACAATACCGAAATACCGGTATGGAAAAACACCTTCGGTATTGCAATCCCTACTCTCATATCGTGAAAAAGAGATCCGCTGTTCTACAAAAAAGTATGTTGAACGACCCTTGACAATATGCTGATTTTTTTTGTCATTTCAGAGGCATGGCAATTGTAAAAGTTATTTTTCAGGGGCCTACTAATACTAACCCGAAAGTACTTTGGTTTAAAACCCTATATATAACTTTTAGTTACCCAGCTGAGCAACTAGGAAGTGCCCACCCACAAAGTTATGGTTTTCTCACGATAATATTCTTTCAACCGTAGCTCAAGCTTGTCGTTGGGATTTAAACCCACACAAGGTGCGATCTGATCGCGCTAACCACTGAGCTATCTTTGCTAAAACAATAGATAAAACCCACAACTATATCCAAGAATTAATATCTTAACACTGCAACCTAGATAACCTAGATAAATAAAAATATGCCTTTCAATTTAATTATCAAAAAAGGGATTTATTGTCCTTATGGACGTGTAAAGGCGGATTATTAAATAACAGGGTTTACGACAAATTCCTTGTGAGGAAATTGTGTTTCCAAGAAATCACGGCGAGGTTTCTTTACGTTTTGTTGATATATGCCCTTGAAATAATAAATCAATATACTCTTTCGCCTTTTGAAAGGAAAGGTATTCTACCGTTATAAAAAGGACACGATTTTTGGCCCCATTTTTCCGACCGTATTCTCAACTTTGGCCTTTTAATGCGACAATTGGATATTCAATTATAGAGAACTAAATTTTTTTCATGTACTGGGAATCAACACTAATATTGACGTCGATATGCGTAACAGACATCAGTATGGTTTCTATGGAATAATTTATGAAACTGAAATAATATGATAATGGTATGTTATGTTTAAGACTCAAGTTTAGTGTTGATTCTATATTCTACGTATTCCATACCAAAGTTTTGTTTTGTTTAACTGATAGTGACTTGGGTAAACGTACGCGTAGTAAAATATTTCTTCTGCAAACAATACCTCCCCATAAAGTATTTTACCCTCACGATCGCATAACACAGCGCTTGCTAACATTGTTTGGATAGGTATTTCTACATGCCGCGCTATCTACTCTCCTCCAAGTATTCCTCTATATGGTGTCAAAGGCATTCTCTTCTTCGTAAGCCGGGCACGTTTCGCCTTATAGACATTTCTCATTTACAGGATAGGTGCTAAGAAAAGCGCGGCTTTGGCACGCTCTCTTCGCAGAGACAAATACGTAAACCACGCCGTCAATACGATAACATTCCAGAGTTTTCTTCGAGCCTTGAATCAATACATACAATCTATGCCAACTTTCCTAATCCGATAAACCCAAGGTCAATTTAAGCGAAGCGGTGGCGAAACTCGGCGCTAATTTCCTTTCGTTCATCCTATTTCCTCTCCCCGCCGTAGCCTTCCACCTCTGAGACACATACTCACGTGGAATCGAACTCGAACCGCTTAGCTGCCTCCCTAAGGGGCACGTCAACTTTAATCAATTTCTTTCGACAGATGTTTTAATACAACATTTTCGTGTCATGGTCAAAATGAGTTACTAAAGATTCAAAGTTGACGTGTCCTAACGAGGTATTCCTTTTAACCCCTGACACTGGAGTGAACATAAGCCTGCTTATGTCCAAACCAGTGGAGCCAAATACATGCCTAACTATTGATTTTCGATTACAGTAAAGTGATAAATGAAACTCAAAGTATATTTTTAAAATAGGACTAATGATAAAATTATTCCGTCGAAGTACAAAGTATGAATAAACGTTAAAATTGAAAAAAAAGTGAATCCAGTGCAAAAACAAATTAAAGATGTGGTGAAAACTAAAGTGATAAAATGATTTTATTAGCTATTTCACAAAAGAGACGATTTTGTGAGAAAAGTGCTTTCGATAAAACGCTATGGGATGACTCATAGTGAAAAATGTTATGTGCAACCCTCTATCCGATGCGAAGATGATGCGCGATATTCACGACAATGGGGGGGCAAGCGCAAGCGGCGCGATGGAGGGAAGCGAGGGCGGCGGGAGTGGGGGTGCCGAGGCCGATATGGACGAGTGTGGATCTCTTGCACTGCCGCCTGACTTGCCCCCCTACTCTGGTGACTACATCATCAGCGACTACATGGAGCGGCTCGGAACGCGCCTCAACATACTTGAGACCGAACTCAAGTATGCCTGGCGGGCGCTTGACTTACTCAGCCAAGAATACGTCCGAATGTGGGAGCGCCTCGAAAGGTTGGAGGCTCTCCTAGCAGACCAACAAGGCGTTATATCAACTTTACTTGACTTCTATACATGTCGCACTGTCACTGGTAGAGATTCAATGACACGGTTAGAAGTCATAAGAGAAATTTTAGGAAATGGGGGCGTTGAAGATGGGATCGAGGAAGGCTTGGATATAGGACGAAGTTCTGTATTATTAGTTCCTCAAGATGAAGTAATGGAATCGAACGAAGCCTTCTATAAAAGCTTAAATCAGGCTTACCGTGATGATCTTGTATGCGAAGAAACGTCTCGACCACCATCACAACTAGACATGATTTGGGAAGCTCCTGAAGAACCAGATTTAGAAATGGTATCTGCAACCTCGAGGCAAGTATACAGTGCTACGGATTATAAAGATTATTGTGGAATACAAGGTGGGCCTGAAATAAGCGAAAGAGATTTGGTGCACTTGTCAACACTAAGTACAATAGACCAAATAACTGTAGATAAATTACACGAATTAGATAGATTGACAACCCAGTTACACAAAGATTCCAGAGAACTAAAAGACTTGAAAAGTTTGCTCCTTAGCCCTGAAACAAAACGATCCAATAAACACGACAGAGATAGAGACATCGAAGCTAAAACACTTGTCGAAGATGGTCATATTATAAATGAGCAACTAAAAAGTGTTTACTCTGGTGGTGAAAACTGGGGAATAAATGACATGATAAAAAGTTTTGATGACTTTATGTTAACAACCCCAAAGGAATCAACTATGAGAGAAAAGTCTCCTTCAAGACTATCTTTGACAGATAGCACACTAGCAGATAGGAAAAATGAGTATTTACAGCCGAATTTATCTCCTCGAAGAAAGTTTGTGCCAGAACGCACATCGACAGAACCATATACCACAGTAACAGGACGTCTCGCGTATAGTTCTGCAGTAGCAAATGCAGAAATAAACGCAGCAAAAGCAAACAAATCACCTAGCGCTCTTTCTAGAGAACGGTTTGAATATAGTCCATCCTACCAAATACAAGAATCTTCAAGACATGGTTATTACGTTAACAAAGGTATGGCACAGCCATTAAATGATATTTATAAGTCAAACGCAGAACAGCCTCTTCCTTCTCCTTTATCTATACATGATATTTACAATGGGCCCGCAGAAAATATACTAGAGCTGGCTTATGAAGAATGTAGGTTACGTAAATCACCAAGTCCTCCACCACCGGCTCCTCCAAATGGTGGTAACGGATTTCCCTCAATTGAAAACAACAATTCTCATCAAGTTATGTTATCTGCTAATAGTACGGTTCAAGCAGATAATATGCGGCTAAGCCCAAGATCACCTAAATCACCAAAAACTTCACCAAAACATTTAAAAAGAGATAGTACAAACATTGTAGCTGCTAAATCTGACTCTGGTTTATCATCCATGAGCGGATGGTCGAGCTTGGAAAAAAGTCCCGGGTCACCTAAAACGGGAAGAATTGCTCATGGAAGTCACGATCCCCATAAAATTAGAATCCCTTCTCCTCAATCTGTTCAAAGAATGTCATATGAAATAGATTCCAAACCTTATTTAGAAACTCTGGTTGATTCTTATCTATACGACGGGGGGAAAAATAAAAGTGAATACAATATCATGAAAGGAAATCTCGTATCTCAAGATATTCTTGGTCCTACAGACTTAACTAAAATTAAAGGAAAAGTAGAAAGTGAATTTATGAAAACTGAAATGGCGTATTCAATTGCTGAACAAAATCAACAAATTATTAGTAGTGTACCTGACTATTACTATAGCAATGATGTTCCATCAATATATTCTGTTGCTGGAAATAGACAACCTATATTTACAACTGTTTACAGTACGCCAAGAGGGGTGTTATCTGAAGAGAAGGATTTTTCCGATATATTAGATAGAAATGAAATTACTGAATCTGTTGTCAGACCTACAGGAGATTCATATCCACCTGAACCTAGTTATCATGCCCAAACAGTGGTCATGTCAGCAGCAAATACCAGCAAACGACCCCTGGTGAGAGCAAATACAATGGGAGCAAATGATCCTAATTTTTATCAAAATGGATACAAAACTACGGGACGAACAGTTGCTTATCCACCAGGAAATCTTACAGATGCTCTTTCTTACTATCCCACGTCCAGCAGGTATGACTCACCAAAACGAACATCGCTAGAAGATCAAATTTCTTGGCAAGGTGGCAGGAGTTCTCCTTCTAGTTCAATGGAAACATCTAGTTTGAAATCACATTCTTTGAGTATAACAGAAAGAAAGCAGTTTCAAAACCAACTTCAACAAGAATATTTTAAGCAACAACAATATGACCAACGAAATGGCAATATTAAGTACGAAAATCAAAGTCATGAAAGAGTAGATCCGTCAAAAATAAGAAAAGAGCAATATGTAGATTCTAGTGGTGTTTTGGTATCTGAATCTGGGTATTTATCTATATCGGCTAATCTTAAAGGTAAAACTCAAGATAGACAACCCAAAAAACCGAAACGTACATCTTCATTAAAATCAGCAATGTCTTCTATGAGCCAATGGTTACCAGATTTACATTTACCTAAAAAACATCGATCACACTCTTTACCATCAGGCGTAGATAATGTTGAACAGTCACAACAAGAAAAATCATTAAAAGAAAGAATATTGTCAGCACAACGGAGAAAGAAAAAGTATCATTTGGTAGCATCAATGTCTGGTTTATTACAAAAAGCGAGACGGAAAAATCAAGCCAGTCACCAATCATTATCAGACCCTGAAACATCCGAAACAGAATGGTCAGGAGGGCGATCAAGTGCTCAATCTGAAGACAGTGACAGTGTGTTTTCTGATTCAACTCATGAAAATAATATGTTTGTAAAAGTACCAGTAAAACCTAAACAACGAAAAATGAATAATCAAGACATTGTTGAGCAGCAACAGCTGATACAAGAACTGCAAGAGCAAGGATATCACAACGACCAAGATACTGACTGTATCATAGAAGAGAATGAATTAACTCCTAATATGCCCTTACCAAGAGATAAAAGTGACGATATTGACTTTCACTTTGCTCGTGTCAGTCAGATGAAAAAAGATAATATACAAGAACTAGAGAAACTAGACATTGACACTGATATCTCAAATGTCGATCTTTTTGAAGATGAAGAAAAAGAGGACAACCAATCTCCCGCGTCTCTATTTGCAACAATTGGAGATGTTAAAAAAGCATCAGCGCCATCTGACGATAGCCAAAGTGATAACAGCAAACCGTACAGTGGTAGCTCTCAAGAGTTTGCTGTGTCAAGAGCTTTGGGAAAATACCGTCTTAGAAAATCTACTTCTGTCTCTGATGAACAAATTGATACTTCACCACCAAGACACGATACTGAAATGCATGAAGAACTTATTGAGGAATCCAAGAATCAAAAAGAAAAAAGAAACAAAACTACGCCACCAACCCCTGAAATCATTAACACTACTGGTCCTGCTGAACTTTCAATATTACAAGAGAAAAGCCCATCCATACAAAGTTCTCGTACATTGCCAAATAAATTCCAACCGAGACACCAGCAAAGCCTTGATATACCAAATAAACACGATGATGACGATAGCAGAAGTACACATTCGTGGAGGAGTGGATCCAGAGTGTCATCCAGGAGACAAAGCACAGAAGATAGCATAGATTCAGAAGATGAATGGTATTGTTATGAATTGCGAAAGTTAGAAGAAATGGAACATCAATCTCAAATTGAAGCTGAAAGACAGCAAACTTTACCAGAAGAACCAGAATTTGAGGAAATACCCGAAGAACCCGAAGAAGATTTAAAAGAAAAAATGTCGTTTGTTCTTAGAGAGTTAAAATTAAAAACAGCAATTGTTAAAAATAAATATGACGAATCTCCAGCAAAAGATACATGGAAAGACATTACTACTTTCCCATCTATCGCTGAAACAAAGATTGATTCTAAAGATGATGACGATTACGATGATGACAAGTCTTTTGCTGACTCGGGTTCTGGCGAAACATCTGGGCCAGATAGTCCAGTTTTAAGTGGTGATGAGTATGATGACGATTATGATATGCCCCGAATTCATCACAACGATCCATCTCCAGTCAGACATGCCCCCCCTTCGCAACCGGCAGCGCAAGATGCGCCTGTTGGGAGTAAGTGGAAGCTTCTGAAGGCATTGAAAGATAGAAAAGCAGAAGAAAAAACACCAGAGACACCAGCTTCTGAGGCGACTCCATCATCTGAAAAAGACAAAGTTACATCTAGTGTAAGTTATTTAATGCAAAAATTTCATGAAATTAGAGTTAAGAGCTAAACAAACAAATTGTAGACAATCTGCTAAAATCTAGATAATTTCTCAGCAAAACTACTAGTTAGACTGATATACTCATTGCCATTGCAAAAATATTTAATCAGCTTTACATGAATATATACACACAAAATAACCGTTATATTATTAAAAAAATAGTTCATTAGGTACCTAATTATGGAAGTAGTGAGTGTAACGTATTGTTTTATTATAGTGTTGAAAATAGAATTAAGGCATAAATTACTGTAAACTGATAAGAAATCTTAAAAGTAAAAAAAAATCCTGTTTGCATCTTGGTAACAATTTTTTTGCCATGTAATGTGCAAGCTGTCGTAATGATCCCTTCTGGATTATTTATGTCCAAAAACCAATGAATACGAATTCCCAACTAAACTTTAACGCGGTTGTGAAAGATGAATCTTATTTTCAACTGTTTTTTCACCTTCAACTTATATACTAGTATAACATAGGAGTTAGGGTGCTCTTTTTAAAATATACTCAATTATACCTACGCGTACTTGCTGATTGATCTTTCTATATTGAAACAATAACTGAAATAATCAATGCAATAGAAAGTAAGTTTTATACTATATTGTTATTAGAGTTTATAAATCGATGTGGACTAAAATTTCCACGGTCACAGGCGGTTTATACTATTTATACTATAACTTGCTTAAAATGTTTGTACCTACATAATGTATTTGAAATGTTTCCTTCTAAAATATAATAAAAAATAATCAGTATTGTAGGAATTAATATAACATATTGGAATGCTTAACTGTGTAATATTTAATAATGAGTTAATTGATCTAATAAATCAAAAAAATATATAATCATTCAACGCTGATTACACAAGCTTTGAAAGCACTTCATGTACAAAAATCATTCATTATCATATCATTTCATATCACATGAGCAAAGATATTAAATATTTTATTGCAAATAATATAGACAAGTATACAATATTGAATTATATTTTCGAAAATAGAGCTGAAAATTATATCTATTGATACGACATGAGCACAGTTTATTCATAATTATGGAATGGTTCGGATAACTTTTAGTCATAATTACTCATAATTGTCGTCAAAAGAGTACCTACATACATAAATTATATGTCAATGATAAATTTTCACGTCATTTGGCTTAGACTTGACGTTAGCTGTTGTCAATCACGAAAAAAATTAGTTGGCACTTACTTAGCTGATTTTAGATGTTGAAATTAATAATCATTATGGATAGGGTATTTTATTTAGCTGAAATTTCGTAAAAACATTTTAATAGAATGTTTATTGTAGTAAAGGGACAGTGTAATGTTGTGTGAAGCTAGGCTTATTTACAATTAACTATTATTTAATAGCAAAATAGTTACTATATTTTGTGATATGTTAAGTATAGTCATGAAAACAAGCATTTTAATTGCGAAACATTATAATATTATTGAAATTTAATTCTCCATGGTATATATTATATGTATTATAATTTATTATGATTATGAATTTGAGCTGATCAATTAACTATTCTAAGCATTACATAAATATGATGCATTTCGTATAAGTTATATAGAACTTCATTGAAATAAATGAAAATAATAAAAAACATTGATCTGCTCAAATATTTTTATGTGTTATTCTCAATAATTTATAATAAAATGTTAGCGTTTTATTTTACTTTTTGTTTCTGTTTTGTTAACTTTTTTTTTTTTTTTTTAGAATGGCTCCGGTGGATTCAACGACCAAGGAGGCCGTGGAAATGGGTATGTAGACAAATGATTATTATTAATGACGTTAATTGTATTTAATGTTCAAAAAGCAAATCTTCCTCGTGGTTCGAGCATGTTTGTCAAATCACTGTCGATGATTATAACAACTATATTAAATAAATAATGTCATATTTAACGGAGCAAAATATGGCAGCTATGTTCGTGCATGTGCACTTCGAGTTTTGAAGCTTTACTTACAAATGAATTACAAATAATAAACAAATATTTTAGTTAAAATATACGGACAGATAAATGGTTATCTATCCGTACAATACAATTATGTTTCTTTTAGGAGTTTTGCAACATAACTCTCATTTTGGTTTTGAAAGCAAAAATTAAGGACTTTTCCGCATAACATATTCCCAATGTATCTTCTGAGCTCCCAGTCAGTAAATTTCTCAACATCCCTGATAATTAATAACTATTTTTAGTATCACTTATAACTTTATTAGATTACCTAATTCTAAGAAATTGGTTGACAACGTAAAAAATTTGAACTCTTTACAAGGTCAGTTCGTAAGGCTTTTAAAGTTGATGGGGAAATCAGAGAGGACGTTGGGATACATTTTATTCTTGAGACCTTCAAATTTTCTAGAAATAACATCTCATTTTACCAAAGAATTTCTGTTATAGGCATCCGGGAGACAATCCGTTCTACAGCAATATCGACAGTATGCCAGATATCAGACCGAGAAGAAAGTCAATACCACTCGTATCGGAACTTGTAAGTAACTTTCTAGACTCTATGATGAGATTATCTGCTAACTTCATAAAGTTTCTTCCTCTGTACTCTATATACAATATGATTATATGTTCTCGTGATCTATAAAGGGTATGTTATTACTATACATTTAATGTCATGCGTTTACTATATCATAATTTTACAATGTCTACTATATAAATTTCGTACGAACTTTAATCGGTGATTAGCTCACAAAATTAAACAAAACGATGCCGTTTCCTTTTAAATTAACTCTCATCTAAATATGCAAATTTTATAACGGTCACAGCACCTTTTATAGAAGCTAATGAAATTCGATATCAATCGGGCATAATATACCCTTTTCGGATCGCGTTGTTTATAAAGTCTCGTTCATGGGGTTGGATTCACCTTGGGGTGAGGTTAACTGGAGGCGGGAAGGTAGATATTTGGAATTGATCGTAAATGTTTACAGCTCGCATCGACGTTGCTTACTGAAGCTTAGTAATTTTAGGCGCATAATAAATGTTTTCTTCTACACGATTAAATATTTTATACTTTGTACAATTTGTGGAGAGATAAATAAATTGATGAAGTTTATTAAATATGTTATGTAGTTAATTTATATTAATTTGTGCTATTACATTATTTACTGATTGTTTTACAGTTTTTTTTGTGTTAAAAAAGAAATAATTTTTATATAAGATTTTTTACACGAAACTTTGAATACTCTCCATTTATTGTACAAATAGGAAAAATATCTTCAAAAGGCCTTTTCCTCTCTATATTGATGTATAAATGTTACCTCTGTTTATGTTCTATACTTACCCTATTTAGATGGCCTCTACCTTTTCTTATATGCAATAAATCCGATTAGGAATTTAGGGGTCACCGGAGCAACTTGTAGCAGAGCCTCTACCTTAAACCGATCAATCTACTTCCTGATAAAAATTAATAATATCATTGCATTTTACCCCCTTACCATGGACCCGCAGGTTCTCAAGGTATTTCTATCCCAATAACTCTCTATTTCTATGCATGCAAATCTATAGCAAGAACAAGATAAATGTTATTCAACATTAAACTTTATTTTCAGAAAGATGAATAACATTTTTCTCATTTCATCTACTGTATATAATAGTTGCTTGCATTATTATATTTTATTGAATGATTCGGTTTTTTGTTTGCAAATGCATGTTTTGCTTTAAGCTCTTTGTAAGAGTTGTCAATGAAAACCATTTTTTAAGGACAAGAATGAGAATTGGATCCGTCAAATGAAGGAATCTGCACATGCTTTTTTATTTATTTCCTGTTACATAGCTTTAATAACAGGTATAATTATTTGTCACATCCAAAAGGCTGTAAACTAAGTAAGTAAAATTCTAGGCGTTACATAATTATCATGTTCACTTTCAATCTTCACACAGTTATTTGTTGACACTTACGCACGTGTTACTGCAATTATATTTGAAATTAAAACATTTTTATATAAATATATTACATATATCAATTTGTTTTAGTACATTCGATTTGTAGTCTATAATTACGACACACTATGCCTTAAAACAGCTTCTGAGAGCATGAGTAGATGTTATTAATGAGGTATACGCTGAAGATATCTCTGTTGAGTAATAAAAGTTAAAAAGGTAGTCAAAGGAAACGTTAAAAAAGGCTTTGCTTTAGAATTTACGCTACATCTGTTAATGAACAGATATTTGATACTTATATATTTTACTGTGTAGACTATGGCTGCTACGAAGAGGAATGCTGGTTTGACATCGGCAGTACATCGAGCCACATTGAACGATGAAGAATTGGTAAGTAAAAGTAAATCATATGAATTATTAATCATTATATCGAGGTCCCAATAATAGGTCTCGTTTTCACTACCATCCCAAATGACGAGAATTTCGAAAAGCATCATTTGAGCCACGACAAGCCAGAGACAAGGTGTTGTCGTGGCTCAAATGATAACCGCCATAATTATGGGATGTTGATTCGATGATAATTTGTCCTGAAAACGGCTTTATCGTAAAGAGTCTCGAGTAACAACACCTTAAAAAGCTCTCCCTTGGCGGTTGTAGCATTAAAATGTAATATATAAACATACGAATGTTGACAACCGCTGAACTCGGCGAGCGAGCTACCTCGTCATACCGAGTCACCGCACAAATCACGGCAAGACGATGATAACAACTGAAGGAGCACGACTTTTTAACAAGTTACCCTCACACTTAAAAAACATAAGCTCGTTCAACGCATTTAAGAAACATTTGGCTCACCATATAGCCAACGAAAAGTAGTTAATTACCTGCTTTTCGTTGGTAATATGGGGGTGAAATCTAAGTGCGTGGAACGGGCCTTGTTCATATCTTTTGCCTCATATTTTGTAAAGCCATGATAGTTTATTTATTCATATTATTTTCATTAAATTTAAGACTGAATGTAATTATATATTTTTTAAGTCCAATCATGTTATCACATAAGTGACAGCAATGTCTTACTGATAATAAAGTTTCTTTAAACCTAAACCTAACTACCCCGCTGCCCGAGTTATAATTTTTTTTATGTTATTAATAATTCAAATAAATCATTAAAATTAATAACAGTTTATTATTTTTATAAAAAACTTACTAACCTACGAAAATATCAAATTAATTCTCAGGTAATATCTTAAAGATACAAAGTTAAATTAACAGCATGATTTTTACATTTATCATTATTTTGACTAAAAAGCAAAGTATCCAATCTCGTAATGTTTTCAGAAAATGCACGTCTACAAAAAGACCTTGCAAGCCCTCATCTACCCAATATCGTCGACCACCCCTCATAACTTCGTCCTGTGGACCGCCACTTCACCCACCTATTGTTACGAGTGCGAGGGGCTTCTTTGGGGCATCGCAAGGCAAGGCGTCAGGTGTACAGAGTGCGGTGTGAAATGCCACGAAAAGTGCAAAGATTTGCTCAACGCTGACTGCCTTCAGAGTAAGTGGGGTTTCTTGTTTTGGGGCGAGTTGATGTTTTTGTAAGTTAAGTTTGGTGAGATTTTTTTTATTCCTGTATAATAAGGCGATTCGAGAACTAAGTAAGACAAATTTATCCAAATACTTTCAACGTTATATTAAAATGGTATCAGAAGCTAAATAAAAAAATATCACCAAACATGTTTTGTAAATTGATTTGATGATGGAATACAATTTTTTAAAGACCGTCACGTTACTATGACCAATTAAAGTGTTAATAATTTCTTTGAGTCGTTGTGGTTTCTTGCTAAACTGATATTTAAATATCACTTATCGGCGAAACACTCTCAAAATATACTGTTCCACAGAACAAAATCAATATTTAATGCAATCTTGAGATTCCTTTAAAGCAAAAGCATTTTCCTCGGTCTTGTTACCGAGAAACTTTGACTGTTTCACTTCAGATAATTTAATTATTTACGTAATGTTGAGGCATCTGTCTTTTATCGAGTTAGCTCAAATTTGAAACATTTAAAGGATTTACGGCTCCGTGAGTTTTACTCAGATTTCCTCCTAGTATTAGTCTTGTGCATTTCGCAAGAAGTTTGTTAATTTATAAACGGACAAGAATAGAAAATTGAACTAAGTACATAGCAATAAAATTAGGTTTAAAAGTGAATATGCTTCTCTAGCTAAAGGTTGTTTCCACAAAGTGCTTTGAATGACACTTTAGGGAGCAGTAGAGTTCCTAAGAGTTATATCCTTTTATACTCGCGCTTCGAGAAAGTCACTGAAGTATGAACTTAAAGTGAATAGACTTTAGAACCATGTATCTAATAATACAAAACGTCTCAAAGGAATATTTTATTTCTTTTTGGTATCAGAGTCATCTGACTTAATACGTTTATATGAACGTTTATCAACCGTGTAAAGTGACGGTTTTTTAATTTTATATTTTGACGGACCTCAAGATCAGCTTTTAAAAGTGTTTGGATTCCGCTAACTATGTGACGATCTCTAAATCAAAAGGTAAATTGAAAACGAAATAATCGTTGTAGTAAAACAACTATCATTTTTAGCTAAATTTATGTGCATGAGTAAGATTTTGCATGGACCGGTCGCTGTACATTGTTAAACATGATTCATGTGTCACAAAAAATCATTGATGTTGAAAAAACTACACTCGCCTTATAGCGATATGAACGAGATTCACGCTACTTTTAAGATCAGTATAAATCATTTTTATCTAATCCCTCGATGTCTTATTATTATTTTTAGTGACTTTGTTTTTTATCTATTCTTCGTGTTACTCTGACCTCATATAATATGCATGATTTCCTTTCTCCTATATCAATGGTATGACCGTTGCCTCGTCGGTGTGCATGGCTGTAATTGGTTTAAAAAAACACGTTATTTCACATAACGTGTTGTATTCCAAATTCGTTATCAAGATTTTGGAGTATAGTGAACATTTGCACGATCATTTAGGTGAGCAGTCTTTAGGCAAAATTAAAGTCGTGTCGTACAGTATTATTATTTTTGAAGTAAGTGTCATCGACTGCACGCCGTCTTCATATCGGTCTACACTTTGAAATGGGGAGGAATCAATTGTGTATTTCTTTTGTTACATGTATTTTACATAATTATATTTCTTTTAAATGTTGCCTTGCATTGGATGGTAAGAAACTTTATTTTATAACGGGGTATTATTTTTTAAAACTACGATCATTATTCTCTAATACGTTATAGTTATTGTTATGTTGAGTCATTGTTTATTGATTTTATGAATTAGTCTAAATGTAATATTCATACTTTCGAAGTGTGGACTGTAAATCATATATTTGTAGTTAGGGATTTCGGTCCAATCATTCCTCCGGGTCGCCCGCCCAGCGTCGAACTTAAAGTTTATTTACCAAAATTACTCGTTCTACTAGCTGTTCTAATACTTACCCTGTTATACATCTGTTATACATTTAATAAACGGTATGAAACACTAACAAATCCGACAAAGACATAATGACAATATTTTGTAAAAATGTGCCTGTCTAGCAATGTGTGCACGCAATCCAGTGTCTGTCCACTTCAATATTATATGTGGTCCTTTAGTTTATTCGTTTCTCTTTTATTTAATAGATTTCCACAACCTGTATAATTTCACTGTCTTTATGTTATCTTCTTATCTACCCATAGGTAACAAGAGCGGAGCTCGAAAAAATTCAAAATACTTGATTTGAATAATTTGATATAATTATTATGCTTATTAACAAACAGGGAACCTACATTAACCCAAACAAGCAGAACAGAGAGTATTTATGTAAAAGTTGATGAATACATTCCAAGCGGTATAAAGATTTGGCGGCTTGTTAATATGGCCGAAATTAATAAACCGCCAAGAGCAGAAGAATTTATTAATAAAATGCCTTGGAATGTATTAGATTTGGTCGACAGGCGCCGTGCTCAGATCCACTCCGGCTTGCGCCACTCGAGGTCAACGACCTGATCAGAACTGACTTTTATTTCCTATGTTGTCTTAAAATTTGAAAAGTATAGTCGGGGTCTAATCGGGTTGTGGCTGCGTGTTGTCGAGAATGGCTTTGGGCGCGGGGCGGGGGCCCTTCCCGGCGCATCCCGCACTACCAAGAACAATGTCGGCACCGCCTGAGCAGTGTGTTTCGCAGGGGCTGCTGAAAAGTCTTCCAAACATGGCGCAGAAGACAAAGCGAACTCCATCATCACAGCCATGAAGGAAAGAATGAAGCAACGGGAACGCGATAAGCCGGAAATCTTTGAACTTATCAGGTGAGTTGCATTTCACGCAGATCTACAGATTGATGTTAATAATTTTGTGTGCATTGTTTTTTAAAGGTTGGAATGAACAGGTATAATGTTGAAATATTTTGGTAGTTTCATCATTTTAGTATTTCACTTACTTAACAAAATTAACTAGGTATTGCACAATTCTCGTAAAATAATATATTTCAAAAGCAAAGCATAACATTATTTTTCACTGTTACATCGGCAAAATAATCACAATTGAAGGTACTTATTAAAAAACAAATACTTGATTTTATAAACAATATCATCATCACAATTGGAAGCGCAGTCAGCTAACAGATCATAAGCCTCTTGCTTTTGCCGATATTTTTTTCTGTTCAGCGTCAATCTTGTC
The DNA here is from genome assembly GCA_905404145.2 of Biston betularia. NCBI lineage: Eukaryota > Metazoa > Arthropoda > Insecta > Lepidoptera > Geometridae > Biston > Biston betularia. Next base: position 9,553,089 of record FR989877.1, read on the forward strand.
TAGGTGTTCTCATAAATAAAAAACCCATAAAATCCATTGCTTTAAAAGATTCCCCTTCCAAATTAACAGATTGATATAATGATTACGTCAAATAACACTAGTTGACACGTGCATGTATGTAACAGACGCGTGTTTGGCATCGAAGGAGAGGGACACTCGGCACACATGAGCACCGTCAAGCAATCAGTCCTCGACGGCACATCGAAATGGAGCGCCAAAATCGCAATCACAGGTTCGGTGGCTTACCGCGATATGCCCATTTTCCCATACAGGACCAGAACAGGAGAGCAAGAGGAAACAACGCGACAAGAGGAAAACACTGCACACACACAACACTAAACTGCGTTCCGTCTTTCGTTTCATGTGGCGGCCAGGCGGACTTTTAACGTCGACCCAGATACTCACATAGACAGTCTCGAACAAGCCGAGCAAATCACTATAGAAGGAACTTCAAAGTGGTCTTGCAAGATCGCCATTACAGGTTTGCGGTGGTCTTTTGCGGCTACGAACCGCACGCTCGCAACTTTGACTCTATTAGACAAACTCTCTTCGCCTGAATTTCTTCAAACCGTATTTTGATATCTGCTTAGTTAGTAAAAGTTTCAGGTACGAGCTTCGCTTTTTGCCGCTTATAAAGTACAAGCTTAGTAATAAAATTGTAAAGCGAAGAGAGTTTAATATACTTTGATTCGATTCAACTAACGTTTCAAAGGAAAGAAGCAGATGTCAAAAAACTCTATTGCATATCTTACTTCAAATACTAACCCGAAATCACGGTCGTTAATGCACCGCCTAAGATCACTTGACGAGACGTAGCTTGGTTTTATCATTAACACGAAGGAAATTCCACGAATCTAACACTTCACTTGAATTAACCATAATATTAAGAATACAACATCGATAATAATTTTTAGTCACGCACACAAATTTTAATTCAAATGACACAATTTACTCACGACGTTTCTTAACAATCGATGATACCGCAAGGCAGAGCACGTCTGCTGCATTGACACAATTTGCATGATGTCACTACAAATAAGGCAGTTTCCCAGGAGTACAACTCTAATTTATCAATTAATGAAATTGTATCATTTCATTGGACTCTTTCCAGAGCATACTCATACCTCCAAGGAATAATAAAGCATTTACTTCAGTAGAATTTTATAAGAGAATGAATTAGACGGAATAAAAGCATGCCGAATGAAGGTTCCCAATTATCCCAAAACTTCTCTCTATCTCTTCACTTCTGTCGATCAATTTTCGATTCGTGAAAATTCCAGTGCCATTAGATTTGAATCCCGCGCATATTATCTTTACACTTCTTCTTTGAAACTTTCCTATTGGTCGAAGTTTGCATTAGAAGTTGCGATTACGTAGGCGCTAGAAATCGAATTTGGGCATAGAAAAAGTTTGGTAGTTTGAAGCTAGAGTCTTCCTCTGAACCCAACCCGTTTGATCACACGACCCTGTTAATAGATTCAAAAGGTTATATTAGCGTTGATTGCAATACGTGAGCAAGGTAAAAGGTAAGCTTATATTTAAGATAATAGTACCTACATTTATTTCATAAGTCATATTTATACAGCAACATGTGTATGTGCGTGAATTACGAAAACCAATATCAAGAAATAACTATAAATATGAAGGAAAATTTCTTACGAGAGATTAAACAGAAATACTCTCTGGCCGGAATCCCAGAACCGTCGAATATTTTGAAATGGACTTTCATATCACTTATTTCCTTAAGTGTTATATTTCGAGGTTTGTTCCGCCCAGTGTTATTTCTATTTAGAAACTAAGTATTTAGAATATGTTTTATATAATTATATATTTGCTTCTTATGTAATTTTGAATGCTTTCTTCAATTACTAATTTAGCCCTTTTCGGGCAGTTATTTGTGCTCAAGGGTTGATAGCGAAAGACAAGAGTGGAACATCGGACCCGTATGTAACCGTCCAAGTGAGCAAAGTGAAGAAACGAACAAGAACTATGCCTCAAGAGCTGAATCCTGTATGGAACGAGAAGTTTTACTTGTGAGTACCGAAATATACAATTTCCGTTTTTTTTTAGTTTCATTCCAGGCTAGGTGTGTTGACGACCTTTGACCATACCGTCACTTAACATCAGGTGTGCTGTAGTCAACGCATATCGTGACAAAAAAAAAAAAATTGTGTAGTAAAGTTCATTACTATTTAAGCATTAGGTATATAATTTTACTACCAAAGTGTTACACAAATGTGTTGAATGCACTTCATACCAATTACACTAATTTTATAACTGCGAAAGTTTATCTTTATGCTCTTATGTGTTTATGTAATATGCTGCTACTAAAAATAGAATGCAAGAAATTCAATGTATTTGAACCTATTTTTTTTATACAGTGAGTGCCACAATTCGTCGGATCGCATCAAAGTACGAGTATGGGATGAAGATAACGACCTGAAATCAAAACTGAGGCAAAAGTTGACCAGGGAGTCTGACGATTTCTTGGGCCAGACGATCATCGAGGTAAGGAAACATGAATAGAAAAAAGCTATATTACTTGAACATATGCTCAGATAAATCTTTAAAAAATAAATATTAAATCTCAGATATATAAAATCACGATCCAAACATCTGAAATTATTATTTCTACAATTAATGGTCATAGAATAAATTGATCGTGTAGTTATAATTACTATCCAATATCTAGCAATAAATACCAGTATCTGCAAAATATTTTTGATGCTGAAAATAATTTATATGTCTATTGGGAATAGGTACGAACCTTATCGGGTGAAATGGACGTCTGGTACAATCTAGAGAAGCGAACCGACAAATCAGCCGTCTCCGGAGCCATCAGGTTACATATCAACGTCGAAATCAAGGGAGAAGAGAAAGTGGCACCTTATCATGTTCAGGTAAGTGTCTTTATAGAATAATATCCAATTATTGTTATTAATAGAAAGACGCATAATATCAAACGAGTTGAAGCGGCATTGAATGTGTTAAAAGACTTTTATAAAATCAGGAAGGTTCTCGATTTCAATGTTCTTTTTTCGATAACGGCAATTTATCTAATATATTTGTGGACCGATTTATGTGTATATTTATTGGTTCTAGTAAACACAAAAACAGAACAGGTTATTTTTTAATTTAATAGTTTTGTTTTTATTGTAAAAGATAGATAAATAAATATCGTAGGACTATACACACAGCGCCATCTGACCCCAAACTAAGCAGAGCTTGTGTGATGGAAGTCAGATAACTGATAGAATACATAACAACATTTTTTTTTGTTGTAAATACGTACTCATAATACATACAGAACACCCAGGCACAGTACAAACATTTGTTTATTCACGAAATGTATATTTATGATTATTTCAAACCAATGCATGAATAGTAGTTTAGTATGGCTGTAGAATCAATATTCTAAAACTATACTCTTATAAGATGTAGGTAGTACTTTATTGATTCATATTAAGTAATGTTGTGAAGGTTTAGGAAAACAATTGGCGGAAAGTTTCTGAGAAAAAATAAAATATAATATCTCGCTATCGCAACAGGAAAAAGGTTCTGAATTTTATGTAATGGCTTACTCACGATTTCATTAAAATGTACAACGAATAAAAAGATCAGATTTCGTGATTTTTTAAGAACCTACAAATTTTTTTTATTTCAAAAACTAAGTGTTTTGATCACAGCTCACCAGATGGCAAGTGGTCGAAATTGGTAAACACACCGAGCCTGGAATGGATCTAGGTCACAAATAAAGCTAATCCTATGTTATTATGGACATGACGGGTGTAACTTGGTTTGAAGGTTTGATTATAAAACATTAAATTTCCCTACTTTTACAAAAATGTACATTTACAAACGTTACGTAAAACATATCCAAATGATACCTTAACAAAATTTGTTGCGTGGTTGAGAAGTAAGCAAAAAATAGACAGCTATTTTGTATTATACTATTTAGAGAAGAGACACAGATAAAAAATACGTATATCTTTCAACAACACCAGTACTAAGTTCTACTTACTTTTCTGTTTGTTACTTGCGTTTTCATGGCTGATGTGATTGATGAAAACATTGGCTGCCGTAGTCTCCAGTCAATAGAAAAAAAAACCTAACAACACTTTGTGGTTAAACTTGTTATCCTACGAATATTGTACATGTTTTTGTAATACATTTTCTATTGTGTATATCAGAAATCAAAAAGAAAACAGAAAAATTGAAAATACAATAAGCACAGAGCTAGTGCCAGATGTGACGGTCTTATCGCTAAAACTGAGCGTCACGTAACAAAAAAGGAAATGCGTCAAACACAATGTTATGAACCCTTTGCAAATCGTATTGGCAAAATGGTATCAGCCGGTTGATAACAACTATAATTATTATAAAACGCGACATTTTGTTTTTTTTTTTCACGCTATAACAGCCTAATGGATCTGTCTGAAGTTTTAAATGAAGATAAGTACAATCTGGGTGTATTTACGTCAAGATTGAATCGGTATTTTCAAGGCAAGCTTGCGGCATCGTAGACCGCATTAACACTTAACATTAGGGGAAATGGCGATCAAACGCAAGCCTAAAAAAATGTTGTATATTTTATACAACACAACATGCTCTACCTACTTTAAGTTCGGTTCCGTAGGATCGCGGATGTAATCTTGTATCTGGTTAGTATTCATGACGTAAAGGCAGTTTTCCTGCTATTGCCAGTAGATATGTATTGTTTGTCAGCATTACAGATTGTTATGAAAAAAAAACATGTTACCGATGCGCGATGGTGAATCAACAGGTATCCGAGACCTGGCACGATGCCCCTTGGACTTAGGCCAATAACCGTAATCACGTTGTCTCACACAATTACTTCACTTAAATGTAATTGGATACTGTTTGTAATGATTTTTATCGATTTTGGAAGTCAGATAACTAATAGAATACTCAAATACTTTTTTTTGTAAATACATATTTAGGTACTGTTGGCAGCCCTGTTGGCTCATTGGAAGTATGTCTGCTTCGAGAGCTGTAGGTCGTGGATTCGACTCCGATGCAGAACAAACATTTGTGATATAAAGAAATGTTTGTACGTACTGTATGTACCTACTATAACTATGTATTTAGAAAAAAAAGTATTTAAGTATTCTATCAGTTTGCTGACTTCCTAATGAAAAATTCAATGACTTTCATATAAATTACAGAAAGAGAAAAATAATGATGAGGAAACGTCTTTCAAATACTATTCTTCTTATTTCATTACCACCACGAGAATCATCTCTGTGATTCGGACTTGGTTGTGCGTGAAAGCACTTGCTATTTTAGTGAAATCTCAAAAACGTTAGTTAAAATAAATAAAACTAATTAAATATTTCGAGAAACAAAACTGGAAGATGCGTGAAGTCTGCTGCCAACATACATTTTGTAGTAGTTAATAAACCTACTTGGTTATTAATTGCGACTCTTCGCCGATTTAAAAAAAAAAAGGAAATATAATTATCTAAAATTTGAACAAATATTTTTTTTGTAGCTTCACTCGTAATTGTTATTTTAAAGAAACAACATGTAACATTTTTAAATTCATATATTATTTTTTCTTATGATAATAGTAGTGTTACTCACTATACATTTATCCAGCATGGTGGACGATGTTATATAAACAGGGCCGATTTGGAACATCTCGATCGGTTAGTAGACCTAGGCCCAAGAACTAAATTCGTTTCAATTCCTCAATCATTTGTTTTGTACCTACCAGCTCAAAAGACGTTACATAAGCCAGTGAAACCCAATTATTCGGTTGGATTGTTATTTCTAAAATAACAGCGATTCTTGTAGCCTCGATTGCTTATTCCGCACTCGTTCATGACCAAACAACCAAATCTAGTTGTCGAAAGTTTGGGAAGAAAATCCAGTGCTCAGTGGTTTGCTCATTGGACATGGAGATGCTAATAGATTTATTGGGCAACAAATTAGGCGTAAACTAACAATGGGCATGTTGTGGAAAAATTCAAGATATTTCTTCCAAATACAGCAGAAATACTCGTGAATAATAATGAACGTAATGGTAAATAAGTTGTATTATACGGCAACAGTACGGCTTTGGGTCTTACGTTTCACATTAAATTGTTTAAAAGCGATGTTCATAATCTATACTTCTATACTAATATTACATAGAGGAAAGATTTGTATTTTTGGATTTTTGTATGTAACGGATAAACTCAAAAACAAGTTCTAAATAATTTTTGAAATCGGTTGATTTCAAAAATTATTTGACCGTTGGGAAGCTACACTATCCCCGGGTGACATAGGTTACTTTTTATCCTTGTATTCCCACGGCAACGGGAACAACACGGGTGAAACCGCGAGGCGTCTGCTAATTAAAAATAAAAGAAATATTTATTTTAAATTGTGCACCAGGAAAAGTAGCCTTATTTTATCAGTTTTATCTCATTTTATTAGGTTTTTATCTTAGCAGGAGGTGGTACCCCCGTAGTACCAGATCTTTTGCCACCTAGAAGTAAAGAACATTACTGTTTTCCGTGTTGAAGGGAAACTGTATCTAGCGAAATCATAAGGCTATTAAGACTAACTAATTATCTTAAAGAGATGAGCGCCAAAACCGCGATGTTTTTGGTACTGCAGCAATAGTTATAGACTGACGTTATCCCCTACCATCAGGAGAGCGTTTTGCTCGTCTCATTACTCTTGACGTAAAATACTGCTACTCAATATGATTGATTGATGTAATTTTTTTACCTAGTTTGTTCAACTGGGCGTCGTTACTACTTAAAGAAGAAAAAAACTTTATTTGTTTACACGAAAAAATGTGTGAAAACCCAACATAATATGTACATTGTATAATTACCAGCATTTACAAATAACTTAGCCTCCTTCTATCGCCACGACCTCGAAGCGCCTCTCCGTCTTCGAACTAAGCAGACTGTTTGTTTTACGGGAACGACTTAGTAACAATACTCGAAACTTTTCCTAACAATACAAAGTTTTTTAAATTTGAAGTTTTTTTTAAGAAATCGATTGAAACGATCGTTTGTCTGAGAATAAAGCACTTTGACCTAGAACATTTCCATTGATATACCTAGATTTATACAATCACGCTATTTTTTCGTCAGGGTTGGCATAATTATATTCCCGTGTGCTACAATCCTGCCATATAACTTTCCGACAGGATCAGGAACTTTGCCCCATAAACAATTTTTTGATTTCATACACCTAAAAATAAAAAATACAACTAATATAAAATAAGAACGGGCACTAACGTCCGCAGACTCCAGATGCGGGCAGGACTAACTTTTAGAAATAAATGCGAAAACTTTGCGACAGCTAACTAAGCGAAACTGCTAGGCTAATGCAAAAGTATAATTTCTTGGTCACATTCGGCCCCGGGGATGTACTCAATGGGCAGTTTTGCGATGCAAATTATTCAGATGGTCTGGTTTATGTTAGATGCGGTCTGACTTGGAATGTGGTTAGTTAGAAATGTTCTCATGTTTACTGTGTTGGAGAAAACCATTTTCACTATTATACTAAATTGAAATGCTCAAGCAACGTGGTGAAGTATAAATCGATAAGGTTTTTAACTATTGTCTCAATATTGTATTGACTTAATCAGGACAATCAATATAACATTGAACTTTTTTAGTAAAGAGTGTAATATCAGCTATTTTGCATCTCTCCTCAAATGGTAATATTTAATTTCGCCTGCATCTGGACTCTTAATTGATGCCGTATCAAGCTTTATCACGCACTCTTGATAAATCGTATAAAGTTTATAATTTTAAAGTGGAATTTCCGCGCAAACGTACAATGACCTCCATTTGGCGCGAAGTACCTACATCCCAAGTTTTATAACCTTGTATAATTCAGAAAAAAATAAAGAAATTCTATAAGATAAAAATCAAACAAGATAAAGCAAGCTCATTTATATTATAAATTACTAATGAGTTGTTGTCGAACATCAACAAAAAGTATTTACGTTTTATATTCTCCGAAATTGTTCAAAGAAAAGTTCTTGAGAAAATTGATTACGCATTTAGGAAAATAATTTTTTTTTTTTTTTTTTATGTTTGACAGGCTAGGTGTTTGACCACAGCTCACCTGATGTTAAGTGAAGGCGTGGTCGAAGATGGTAAAGCACACCTAGCCTGGAATGGAACTGGCTCTCAAGTGAGGCTGCCGGAACACACCGTTAGATGCTTGGCGGCAGATTTTTCAAATAATTGGGCAAATAATTGAGCTACGTTAACGTTACTGAGGGAACAATACGTACTCTATCATCAAATCGACGAAAATAAAACAGATTGAATTTCAAGTAGTTCTTTCCTAATGTCCCGAGTGCGTTTATTGTATGCTAATTTTGAAAACTAGACACATAGATTTTAGTAATTTTAATAGCATTTGATAACTAGGCGAAGAAAACTAACTTTTACTTGGTGGTAGATCTTCTTAGCAGGAGGTCGTCTAGGTAGGTAGCACCGAATAACCATTGATAGTCTCAAAGTAATGAACACCAAAGCAGTGATGCCCTGGACTTTGTTTTGTTACTCAAAGTTCTGTGTATCGCTGCAATGGTCATGGACAGGTGACCGAGACCGACGAGACACTCTCCTGGTGGTAAGAGATAACGCCTGTCCATGACCATTGCAGCGATAGACAGGACATTGAGTAACAAAACAAACACCAGCGTAGGGCTGCTTTCAAGCTCATTACTTTGAAACATTCGATGGTTAGTTTCGCTAGCTACCATACTTTTTAAGCCGGAAAACAGCAATGTTTACATACTACTGCTTGGTGGCAGAATATCAGGTACTGCGATGGTAACTACGTAGACGGCCTCCTGCTAAGAGATTCTACCACCAGCACCAGGTAAAATTACAATACGTTATGAAAAAACATGTACACAGAATGGCTTCATAATATTGCGATCATCATTTCAAGCTATTCTATAAAATTATTCGTAAATTCATCTAAAATTATATAGGCTTAGAAGTGGTTCAAATCCTAAGTAGGTAAAATAAGTTTAAACTAGTGGAAAATCTATGCGGAAACTTTTGCCTACGACATGCTCGGCACGGAGCATGGCCGACAAAGTAGGATCGCAGGTACATACTCGTATATAATACTAGACTTAGTGTGTTGTTTAGCAGCAGGAAATTCAAGCGTGTTCAATCACTTTACATTTTACATTCAAATCAGCTTTGTTCTAAGTTAGGTTTTCTATAACGTGTTTGATTGAGATGAAGAAGAACGTAAGACTGTGAACGTGACACATTAAAAGACTTTTTGAACACCACTTTGCTAATTTTGAGATTAAATAATAGTATACTATAAAAACCCGGCCAAGTGCGAGTCGGATTCGCACACGAAGGGTTCCGTATCATTATCTTAAAGTGGCAAAAAACACTTTTGTTGTATGGGAGCCCACTTAAATATTTATTTTATTATGTTGTTATAGCGGCAACAGAAATACATCATCTGTGAAAAATATCAATTGTCTAACTATCACTGTTCATACATCCTGGTGACAGACGGACAGACAGACAGACGGACGGACAGCGGAGTCTTAGTAATAGGGTTTTGCCCTTTGGGTACGGAACCCTAAAAATTAGCTAATACCAAGCCAGATGTATCTAGGTGTATTTTCTTCGGCTGCACGTCATATTTATCACATATTTTCTAACACAAATTTAACATTTTAAGCGATAGGTACTTATTTAAAATATTGAAATACATGAATGACTACTCATTATTACAAGTGTGTTATAACTTACGTACCTACCAATTATTTTTTTAGCTTGTTTAATTCCATGCTAATGACATTACAAATTGCAGCAACTTGAACCAAACAAGTCCAATATCTATTACACAAACTCCAAAGCAAAGACAACGTTAACATTTCCACAGAGGAAAATTCCATTACTTGTACCCCTTCTTAAGGCAGATTCAATGTTATTAAATCTCACGCTAAGGGGTAAGTCTGCTTCAACTTTGTTTACTTTAACATTTTGCTTGCGTTTGAGTTCAGATTTTTAATAGAAAAAAGTTCGCCGCGTTTAGGTCAGGCCTCACGAGATTTGTCCTCGCAAAAATGGTGGTTCATACTGATACTTCCGAGGTGCGATATCACGATGCATTATACGCCAAGCTTAGCTTCATACCCAAAGTTTAGCTGCGGCGTTTAAACCAACGTGAAGGTGGAGTTGTTGCTTTTTATATTTATGACAATTTTATTATGGCCCCATTTCTTCCGAGACTTGTCTTCAGGGATCAATAGGGAAAATTCGATTGGAGATATTGAATAAATTTTGAAGTGGTGAAGTTTTGTAAGGCTTCAAAATACGATGTTTTGTATTATTTTGATACAAAGCCGCATTTTTTTTTTAAGTTCAGTGTTCAGTCTAATTTTGATTTCTTTTTGTATATATTCATATTGCATATAAGGTTTTTCCACTTTGCCTAACACTTTACTTGGTGGTAGATCTCCATAGCAGGAGGTCCTCTAGGTAGGTACCACAACAGTACCAGTTATTCTGCCGCTAAGCAGTAGTGTGTAAATATTACTGTGTTCTAGTTCGAAGGGTAGCGAAATTACTGGGCTGTTGAGACTAACCATCGATAGTCTCAAAGTAATGAGCGTCAAAGCAGTAATACCCTGGACTTTGTTTTGCTACTCAAAGTTCTGTGTATTGCTGCAATGGTCATGGACACTGGACAGGCGTTATCTCTTACCATCAGGAGAGCGTCTTGTTGGTCTCATTACTTTTTACATAAAAAAATATATATCTAAAAGTGCAAAATTCCTTAATTGGGTATTCAATGGTTCATGTGACTTTGTGTTTGTTTAATTCAACAACTAAAGTAGTTCTTCTGTTTCGTGTATTTGTAAACATAGTACATTGGCATAAAGAATATAGTGGTACCTTGACCGAAGTTATAAATTGTGTTCTATCCTGCAGACAGTAGAATTAGTTGGGAAGTTTGTAATTCTCTTGTGTCCAGCGGGTCGGGCATCGAGGAATGCTGAAAACTACGACTTTTACAATAAAACAGTACTGTACAAAGCTCGGTATAATTAAGAACAGAGACACTGGCAACTGATATAGAAATTTTGTTTTATTTTATTTTTTCGCTTGACCTGACCATTCATCGTTTTGTTTTGAGTTTTCTTTGTGAAGTGAACTTTTCTGTCATTCTTTTCATTATATAAAATATCGGTAAGAGTTTGAATGTTTCAGAACAATCATTCAATTAACACAAAGTTACGTTAACTTGGATTAAGTTATGAATGTTGCGAGCAAACGGGTAGGTTGAAAATAATCTGAAAAAAAGTAAATTGACTTTAATCACGCACTAGTTTCATTTTCACTAGATTTATCGTAACTTGTAAAGTTACCCCAGCTATGAATGTAATAGATGCGTGTATAACCAACAAAAAAAAACATAATGTTAAATTGGTAAAATAATATAATGCACAATATAGTCTTAAAAATTTACGGCCTAGCGAAAGATTTCAAGCAAAACGAGGCAATCTATCTAATTTCTTACAGTGTGAAAACTATCATATTCTTCTATACACTTTTTGCTGCTGCGCCCCGCGGTGTTACCCGCTACATGTTTTCGAGATAAAAAAGTAGCTTATGTGTTAATCCAGGGTCTCGGCTACCTCCATACCAAATTTCATTCGAATACGTTTAGTAGTTTTTGCGTGAAAGAGTAACAAACATACTCACAAACTTTCGCATTTATAATATTAGTAGGATAGTTTAGATTTAGATGATTTGACATTTTCATTTGATATTTTTATTACAAAACATTTACCTAATACTTTTATTTTAGTATTTTTTTTGACATTATGCCTAAATTAATGTATTTTATTAAAATGAAATGTATAGTGCTGTACACATGTAAAGTGATGTAGGTATTACAATATCCATTATATTATATTTCATAAAAATAACTAAATCTTTTTTTTTCTACAGTAGCTAGGTACAATGGTTAACAACATTGCTTTTGTTATCTATTTATATTACCATAATAATACAAAAGCCATAAACCTCGTATAAATAACGCAACTACAAACAAAATGCATTAACTTTTCTATTGTTTGAAGTTTGAGTAATATAACAAAAAGGATCTAGGTATTTTAACTTTACCTTGCTTGGAATCACTTTTCTTACATCTAATATTAAAAAATACCAAAGGTCTGCATGGTTTGTCCAAGCTTTTATTTAATTTTCAATGTATGTACGGGTCAAATCTTGCAAGTTAAATTTGACCCACTTTCCGATGTCCGATTGAACTCAAATTTGGTGTACTTATGTACATATCTTCGGTGACAAAACAATGATTTACTACCATTCAGCTGGTCTGATAATGTAGACGGAACATGCCCATAGGAACTTTTGAACTAAACTTGATAAACGTATCGAGTTTGGGCTCCATTGATTCGTCTTCAGGAGCACTTTAAGCCTAGACCTAGATGTTTTGAAAATTTTTTTTTTACTTTTAATTTTTTCATTATATCTATTTAGGTATTAGTCTTTTTTAAGTCTTGACGTGTGGCGGCGTACACACGGCCGCGTAGACGTGAGTACCTACGTGTACATTTTGAACACTAAGAAGTCCTTTGAATTTTTATTTTTCAAGTCCTCAATGTAACTAATTCTTTGATCCTTTAGCTATCGGGTAGTGTAATTAAATTTTGAATGTAGTCTGATAGATATGTAGCTCCAAAACCAAACTGATTCACAGATAATGTTATCATCTGTTTTCTAAATGGCTTCTCACTTCGCACTATGGAGGTAAAATCAAGAACGTATAGCAAAAAGAAACTAATACTTAAGTACTTGTAGGGTCAGTTAGAAATAGTACTTGCTATAAAATCCTTGAAATACCTCGCAAACAAATGTATATATAATAAATATGTAAAGTTAAACACTACCAACACGCATCTATATTATAGCCCTACATTGTAAAAGTTACACGTGGAGTGTTTTTATAGCAACTCGGAAAATTAAAAAGTATATAATTTTCACTTCCCTTCGTGGTGATGTAACCAATCAATTTTATCAAGATAGAGCCATAAAATGATATAATAGTTATTTCTTTTGCTTACGATATTTATAGCATATACTCGTATAGTTCTCTGTTCTAGATTCCTTGCTTTTAGTCATATTCAAAACGCGTGGATTCCAAAGCTCTGTCTGAAATTTTGAGTTACGCCGGCACTACCACATGACCGTACTTGATTCTGACTTACTTTGTGTGGTCCTAAATGTACCCTGCACTTATATCAATATTTTGAAAATGTTGCTATACACAAAAGCAACAATGCGGTGGCCTTAAATTTTTTAATCAAAGTTTTGGGTACCACTGCGTCCGCTACCAGGCATTGTTCATCATAACTATTCTTTGTTCATAACAAACTCGATACTGGCAAAATGCACAAAATGCGATGTCAAAAACAAAGAAAATAGTTATCAAAGGAACTAACGTAATTGAAGCTTTTCAGGTTGCATGCGAACTCTCGCGTCAATTACAAGTATTAACCTCTATTCTTACTAGAATGCTTTTCATGCACGTGAAATTCATTACGTGGTCACATGTAGAGAGAGCTTAATTGGACATTTAAACTTATAATTATAATGCGGAAAATTAAGCTTAATTTACTTTGATACGAGGACTTTAATGAGCATTATTTAGTGTAAGAGAGGGCTAATTAACTTAAGTATAATAGTGGAAATTTCCCGTTTATACTCAAGCAAACTTATTGTACTTTACTGGAACAAATTTTTTACTTAATTTACTACTACGATTTTTCCTCAATTATTAGATTATTTGGTAGAGGTAATTTTATCAAAACATTGTAGCGATGATAGCTCAGTGGTTAGCGCGTTAGGATCGCATGCCGAAGGGCGTGGGTTCAAACCCCAACAATGAGCTTGAGCTGCCGGTGAAGGAAAACATCGTGAGGAAACCATAGCATGGTGGTAGGGTACTTTCTAGTACTCGGCTGGCTAGCTACCACCCTCAAGTTGAAAATCTGCCGTCAAGCATCTAACGGTGTGTTCCGGCAGCCTCACTTGAGAGCCAGTTCCATTCCAGGCTAGGTGTGCTTTACCATCTTCGACCACACCTTCACTTAACATCAGGTGAGCTGTGGTCAAACAACTAGCCTGTCAGCATTAAAAAAGAAAAAAAAAAACTTATAAAAGGTATCGCGTAAAATTTCAAGCCATTATATGTTTTGTAACTACATCGGCCCTGTGATTGAAAAATGTTGGGACAAAAAAATATTTTTGAAAAAAATGAAAAAAAAAAAAATGTTTTTCTCTAAGAAGAGGTTCGTGACCTCTCACGAACCTCCTCTTAGGGAACAAAAATATTTTTTTGATTTTCATTTAATGTATGAAACTAGCGGCAAGAAGCACCTAACTTTGAAATTACAGAGAAACGTGATACTATATGAACACAATACCTCCACATTGTCAGTACGGCGCTTTCGCTACTAGCTGCAGGATGTATGGGCCGCCTTACACGTTCAATCATGATCACGATCCGCGATCCGCGATCCGCGATCCGCGATCATGATTTCAAAATTTCTAGATATTATGCAATCCGGAGCATCAGTCCGTCAATCCGCTTCGTACACGATCAGTCTGGATCGCGATCATTGATCGCGGATCGCGGATCGCGGATCGCGCGCTACGTGTACGGGCTGCCTATGGCAGCCTAGTAAGTTACGTTCCGTATATTTTTCGAATATCCGGGCTTCGCCTGCCCCGAAGAACAAATCGCTCGCAATTAAGGTTCAGCGCATATTGAATCACCGTATATACGGCTCTCGTTAATTAAGGTTACTATTGTCACTCCCCTTTAATAGATGGGAAGGCCCCTTCGAATTTGCTTAATTAATTATTTTTTTTGGACGGCCATTAATGTAACGCTGATTTTCTTCCAACCTCTTTGTTTATAATGATCAGAGTAATTCTAGTCGTGTAAAAAAGAAAACATGAAGTTTGATTTATCGAGTGAAATAAGATTTTTTTTTTTTTTTTATAATAGATAGGCTTGCGTTTATATTCATATTATAGATCTAGTGGTGTCATAGTTGACACGAATTTTGTTCCATTTCCAGCTAAATGAAATTCAAATTTGATGTCGAATTCAATCAATTTAATGTATAAATAAATAAAATCAATTGATACAATCATTAATCAATTATAATTATGTTACTATAATACAGAATACAAATTTCAGTTTTATTTCAAAGAATTCTCTAAAACACCCAACATATAATATATATATCGATACTTCGCGGAAGAAAGTTCATAAAAGTCACATTTGACATGCAGTTTTGTTCAGAATTTGACTCTATCGATTTAAGATTCAAAATTTAGATAGAAACTTTTTAACTACTACTTTTTTATTTTTATCTTCTAAAGCATTAAAAAAATATCGTTATTAATTCTAATTTCATAGTACCTCTTTAGTAGGTTTTCTACTGCAAAACGCCTAAGTTTGGCCTCATAAGTAAGTTTCATTAGAAACTATTATAAGTTACAATATATTTTACATTGACATATTTTTGTATTGACACATTTTACATTTGACAATATTTTTACATTGACGTCTTTATATCGACATATTATGTACTTCATTTGACATTTTCTTTTAATTACTAACATGTAATCAGTGTTTTATATTTTTTTTAATGATACACATATTTGAAATGTTTTTACGAAATTTGACTTTGAATAAAATATTTGTATTTGTAATATGCTTTTTGTTTCTCCTGTAAAGTTTATAATTTTGGATTTACGGCCATCTTTCTTTCTTCTTTCTTGGATATTGTTATATCGGTATGTTCTATACTATCAGTTCTAAGACGCTGCATTATTTCGTTTACAATTTCTCCGCGATGCTTTAGTATATGTTTACGTAATTATACCTACTCAATTCACGTCACGGATCACTGAACACTGTTTGCGTCTACTTTATTGACAGCTCACTAATTAATCTACCGAGCTACGGAGCTTCGGCATCGGCTATCTGCATAAGTTACAGCAAACAGACAAGTTATTAACTTTTAGCGATGATAGCTTTTTTTATAAGAAAGTAATTGAAAGTATTGTGACGAGCTAGACAGCGACACATAGAACTTTGAGTAACAAAACAATGTCCAGGGTTTCGTTGTTTTAGCGCTTATTACTTTAAAATTTTTGATGGTTAGTCTCAACAGGCCTGAAGTTTTGGTAACTGCAGTGTCGTTCAAACCAGATCACAGTAATGTTTTCACACTACTGATTGGCGGTAAAATATCTGGTGATGCGGTGGTACCTACCTAGACGACCATCTGCTTAGGTAATTTATGACTTAAGTGAAACTGACTGTACCTGATGCAAAGTTGCCTATGCCTGGCAGTATTCCCGCACTGGATAGCAATAGACTTTAACTGTATCTATGATTGTACATTATTTTGTTAATGATAATTTTATTTCCCGGCGGTGTTACCCATTACACGTTTTTGGGATAAAAAGTAGCCTACGTCTTAATCCAGAGTCTCAGCTACCTCGAAATTTTATCCAAATCTGTTTAGTAGTTTTTGCGTGAAAGAGTAACAAACATCCATCGATCCAAACTTTCACATTTATAATATTGGTGGGACCATGAAATGTTTTTTTTTTAATTGTCTTAATATTAAGAAGCTAAGTTTTTAAGCTTGCTTCTGAACGCTTCTGTACGCTTTGGAAGAACACAACACTTTTTGGTGCAAAATAAGGCTGTAAATGATAACCACTTTCAGTAAAACAATAGAATCGTCGAAAAACTCCTTGGTACTAAACTCTTGTACATTTGTACTAAGAACATAATCTAATTGTGTACTCACAGGACTCATTTACCAGAACATACTTAGGTCCTGTAGGTACTAAGCTAAGTAGATTATGAAAGTGTGGATATTTTCACAAATGTGTTTCAAAGGTAATTCCTTAGAATTCTTTTTGTGTTCGTACCTAATTAGGTTTGAAAAATGATGTAGATTACTTACATTATGCCTACTCAACACAAAATGTTGAAATTAGTGGATGGTAACCATATTAGTTTAGTTTAACTTTTAGCATAACGGTGCGATTATTTTATCGTAAAATCATTATTATTAAATAATTTGAATTATTTATTATTAGATAGATATAACTCTTTATACTCTCTCTCTCTCTCTCTCTCTCTCTCTCTCTCTCTCTCTCTCTCTCTCGTCTTTCTCTTTATACTCTTTTCTTTCTCTTTATTATTATTATTGTGAGGAAACCATAGCATGGTGGTACGGTACTTTCTAGTACTCGGCTTGCTCGCACCACCCACCCTCAAGTTGGAAATCTGCCGCCAAGCATATAATTATTATTATTTATTTCAAGGCATGTCTATAGGATAACATTAAAATAATTAATCACTAAATAAATAAAAATAGTGTTCCGGCAATCTCACTCGAGAGCCAGTTCCATTCCAGGCTAGGTGTTTGAAAATAGACCCTAAAACACGGTATAATATTGTACCGTGTTTTAGGGTCTATTGAATGAAATTATCTAATAGCTACAAATTATCCCTCACAAAGTTTTATAAATCCAGCCAATCATCATATCCGATTACAAAAGACTTGCTCAAATATCTAACGAGAAAAGAAAGTAAACGCTTTCAAAGTAGAAATTAGTTTGACACTAATAACCGTTGAAATATAAACTAGAATAAGTGTATCTATTCAGATTATTTTTCAAACTTTCCAGTATTTCTTTGTGCGTCTAAGTCAAGAAGTTTCACAAAAAGAAGAAAGCTTTAGTATTTAAATACTTCAATAACGATACCGACAACTTCAAAATAGGATCTTTCCTATACAAACGAAGCCTTTTTAGTGAGTTTTCTGTTCGCTTACATATACAATAGACATGATGACTGTAAATAAAAATAATTAAAATTATGTATTTATTTAATTAAACTTGAGTCATGGAGTACGAAATATGCAATTACTTTTTTTTTATGAGCAAGATTGATTCTTATTTTGTTTTGATAGAATAAAACTAGAACACTAAAGTCCGCCATGATATGATAAAAACCTATCAGAGTGAATGACGTCACTTTTGCGTAAACCAATAACAACATCATTTTTAATGAGACCGCACAACACCTATACACTTTAGAATTCTTGACTGTTTAATAATACAAAATAATTTAATTATTCAATGAGCGTCTAAGAAGCTTCTAGTGTTTACGTTTTGTTTATTGAAACGTGACGCCACTAGCGACGTCATGACACTAGAAGCGTTTTAGTGCGAATTTTAAACTTTGAAACTTCAAAAAACGTCGTAAGGAAACCATAGGATGGTAGGGTATTTTCTAGTACTCGGCTGGCTAGCCGAACCACCCTCAAGTTGAAAATCTGCCGCCAAGCAGATAACGGTGTGTTCCGGCTGCCTTACTTGAGCGCCATTTCCAGGCTAGATGTCATCTACCATCACTAAACATCAAGTGAGCTGTGGTCATTGAACTTTGCAGTTTGACATTTAGTAGTAATTAGTGGCTTGACAGATATTTTCTCCCATGTGGTTGTCCAAATTACACTTAAAACTTAGTTAATTTATTACTTCAATTACAT
Organism: Biston betularia; assembly: GCA_905404145.2. NCBI lineage: Eukaryota > Metazoa > Arthropoda > Insecta > Lepidoptera > Geometridae > Biston > Biston betularia. Next base: position 9,571,732 of record FR989877.1, read on the forward strand.
TAATAATACCTTTACCTTTTCGAAGCATATTAAAATGAACATGTAACAAGAAAACCCTCGGGGCTTACGTACCTACCATTTCTCTGTACAATTTACATTCAATAGAAATTTAGGTAAGAAATTTTCAAAGGGTAAGTAAGACGTTCAAAGGGTATTCAGGGAGGTAAGAAATCATTTAAGGTAGCTTATCAAATCATAAATAACTTGGCGTGAGGCGCCACCGAACGTGTTTTCCGCACTTAAACCGTCATATATTTTTTTACAATGCTGTGGGAATATTTATTATCAGAAGCAATTCGTTACAGAAGCTGACGTGGTTTTGACACATATTCGTTTTACTTAAACGGGATTACTCATATTTTATTTGAAATTACTGGGCTATTGAGACTAACCACCAAAGTCTCAAATTAATGAGCGCCAGACTTTGTTTTGCTACTCATAGTTCTGCGTTATCTCTTACCCTATAGATACAGCGTATCGTTCGTCTTATTAGTTTTAATTAGGTCGGATACTCCGACTACAGTTTCAGTGACATCTGGTGACCTTTTTCAGGGAGTCAGAGCAACTTGAAAAAACTCATATTATGTTCCAACCTGCTTTGGTTTTTTTTTCAAAAATCAATTTATTAGATATTCTTGGCATATGAGGTCTTTTAGTAGATTTTAGAGATTTTTTGCTTGTATGGAAATCGAACCACCTTAACATAAATAAAACAAGAAACATTTAAAATAATAATAACTAATCTAAAAGGCCGCTATCAACGGGAATAGTTTCCAAAACTCTGACCCCATTGCCGCGTTGTATGGCAAAACTCAAACGTTGGGCAAAATAAAGGCCAGCGTAAGTAATTGAGTTGTAATAAAAACTGTAATCTCATCAAAATACAGTTTAAATTTAGTTTGAGTAGAAATGAAATCTAATGTATAAACTAGATATGGGACCAGCCATTAGCTTCTCAACTATACCTTTCCAGTAATGATCATTGCGGTTTGCTGGCTAATTTAAGTTGTTAGTTTTAACACGTAACGGAACTGCAATTGGTAACTGCAATTCGGAGTTAAATAAGTAAACTGACCAAGTTGCGTGATAGCATTAGTTAATTGGATAATTACACCTCCGTTGAGGTCGTAGGTAGTCGGTTGTTGTTTTGAACTTTTCAACGTATGTTTCAACGAGTACACGAAATATAAAAGATGAAACCTTTTGTTTCTGTTCTCTTATGTTTTAGCTGTCTTTATGGGTCCGTACCCAAAGGGTAAAACGGGACCCTGTTTCTAAGACTCCGCTGTCCGTCCGTCTGTCTGTCTGTCTGTCCGTCTGTCACTCATGTCATCATGTCATCTCATGAACCGTGATTGTTAGACAGAAATTTTCACAGATGATGTATTTATGTTGCCGTTATAACAACAAATACTAAAAAACTGAATAAAATAAATATTTAAGGCTCCCATAAAACAAAAGTGTTTTTTTTTGCCGTTTTTGTACATAATGCTACGAAACCCTTCGTGCAGAAGTGCAGTGCATTAATATTTGCAATGTAGTAATTACAGTGCTGAATTTAAACAAAACTTTAGCATTAACGAAATCAGACGCGTGAAATCGATGACGTGCTAACTTCGGCCTATACATTAATTTCTGATTAGTTTTGATGACAGCCCGCAAACATCACCCTTCTTTTGGGGGCTAATTGACCGGATTTAGGTGAGGAAAATAGGTATAAAAACGTTCATTTACAGCCGACAACAATAACATCGTACGTCAATAAAACAGACTGCCATTATCTGTTTATATATATTATTATGAATAAATGTAGGTATATATGAGCTGTATTTTTTATCTAGCGTGAGAAATTAATTTTGGCTGGAACGCTAAACAAATCATTTTGCTATATTCTATTATTTTTCAAAACTTGTGTTTTTCAAAAGTTGATGTAAAATACTAGAAGTGTTTTATTTATGTCGGAGGTTACACAATGTAGTGAAAAATGTTTATTCGTGTTTCTGTCAACAACCCATTGAAACTTCTAATATCTAATTCGGCTGAACTTGATTTTGATTTACTTTGTTTAACTTTGACGACGACATATTTCATTTTCATTATGTGCTCGACACTGACACAATGAAAATAGTATGATGCCGAAAAAAATATCACAAAGCTGACTTTTTAACTAAGGGCACGTTTTGTCCGTTTCGCGCTCAATAAAATGTGAGTCAAACAAACGAAAGCGTTTGTGCGCGTAGCAATATTGCTTTTTAAAATACTGCCGTGCATTTTTATTGCTGCGTTTTTGCGAATACAGACGCTTATTCTGTTTCTTTAACAACAAAAAATTATAAAAGTATTATTATAAAAGTATAGTCTCAACAGCCCTACAGGGCTGTTGAGACCATCGAAAGTCTCAAAGTAATGAGCGCCAAGCAGCGATGCTCTGGACTTTGTTTTGTTACTCAAAGTTCTGTGTATCGCTGCAATGGTCATGGACAGGCGTTATCTCTTACTATCAGGAGAGCGTCTCGTTCGTCTCATTACATTTTACATAAAAAAAAAAAATATAATATAGATAATATCAGTTGCCTGGTTGTATAGTAGGTTTGTTATGTAGGTTGTACCAGTTTGAAGTGTGAAATGTTCTGCGATATTTTATTGATAAGAATATGAATGACGTAAATTTTGAAAGTCAGAGGTACATACAACACAAGTCTCGCAGTCCCATGTGCAATACAGTCAAACATTAGTATATTTGCTTACATCCAAGTTTTTTTTTAAAAATAAATGAGCCTAATCACGTTCACACAAAGCGTTTCGATTCCACATTTTATAATCGCATAGTGAGATTGTGGAACTTTCTACCGGAGTCTGTGTTCTCTATAAGATACAATATGAGTGGCTTCAAATCTAGAGTAAATAGGTTTTTTCTAGGCTAGCATGTTCCATCTTAGACCGCACTATGTTTTTTTTTTATATTATAAAAGTAATGACACAAACGAGACACTCTCCTCGTAGTAAGAGATAACGCTGGTCCATGACCACTGCAGCGATACACATAACTTTGTGTAGCAAAACAAAATCTAGGGCATCGCTGCGTTGGCACTCATTACTAGGTATTCCATAGCTAGCCTCAACAGCTAGTTGCAGTACCCTTCAAACCGGAATACAGTGATGTTTATACACTACGGCTTGGCGGCAGAATATCTGGTACTGCGGTGATACCTACCTAGACGACCTAATGCTAAGGAGATCTACCACCAAGAAAACATAAGTTAACATGAGGCAAAGTCTGGTTAAACACAAATCTTTTCTTGTTTTAACCTCTAGTGTCCAACTAAAAGGGCAAAGGGCCTTTGCTGGGCAAAGGCCTCCTTTTCCTCCTTCCAGACTGCCTGGTCTTCGGTTTTAGTGGTTCAGTGACTATCATGACGATTTAATTCGTCACACCAACTTCGTCTGGGTTGGCCCTATGTGGTGACGATTACGACCGACCGATGACGACCTATTTAGATTTAAAAAATCTAACCTTATAATTTTTAATGACAACCCCTTATATTAGTCTAAATCATTTAAGAGTCGAATGTACTAGGCTTTGTGTTACCTGTAAATAACCTGAACCCGACACGTTTACAATTATATTATTACCTAGCCAGAGTTAGACTCAGTCCTTACTTCTACAATGTTCTACATTTGCAACTTTCTTAACTTGTTTAGGGCGGGGTATATTTTGGGTCCCATTTAATTAAAGGTCCCCCGTAATAAATCAAGGAATGATAAATTGGTTTAAACGGAACCCTCCCACCTTTTCGTAGGTTTACAAACCAAGGTAATTTATACGTGGAAAGGATTAAGGGACCCGTGAAACTTTTCTTTTTGAAGTGAATGACGTCAAAGTATGTTAACTTGAAGCTTGGTTTAATGAGGTAACAGTGCATACATACACTTTTTTTTAAGTAATAAAAGTTCGTATTTTTGTTCGATTTGTTATTGTAGAATGTTGAATTACTAGTCCTATATTTTTAGGGTCCGTACGTGAGATGGGTGGAATATTTAAAGGCATTGATGACGAAAAGTATTCAAGGTGTTGCAGCTATATGGAAGATGCGAAGCAGCTTCATGCACCCTAGTACCTTCTGTGGCTTTGCAATGCAGAAGCACATATTCCATGAAACTGTGGAGCCAATCAATTCCTTGAAACATTTTCCACCCATCTCACTGGAGCTACTATGCCAGCGGCCCAGAGCCTCGCTCCAGTACTTCAAGGAGCTGGGTTGGCTCGGGTACATGCTGGCAGGGGGAAATGCACAATACACCTCAAGCGGGACGTCAGTGCAGGACTCATCGCCCGCACTTTGAATAAGACTAAGGAGGGTACCATACCCAAAGGGTAAAACGGGATCCTATTACTAAGACTCCGCTGTCCGTCCGTCTGTCTGCCTGTCTGTTCTTCTGTCGCCAGGCTGTATCTCATAAACCGTGATATAGATAGACAGTGATGTGTTTCTGTTGCCGCCATAAGAACAAATACAAAAAAATAGAATAAAATAAATATTAAAGGGGGTTTCATACAACAAACGTGATTTTTTGCCTTCTGCGCGAGTCCGACTCGCACTTGGCTGGTTTTAGAAAATTTTATGTTTGTAAAATCTGTCATGCGTTTGTCGTATCTGATTTGTTTGTGAATATATCAATGTGATAATAAACTCCAGTTCAGTAGTTCTAACATACATTATGCATCCAGCGCACCCTAGAATCGCGTCTTATCTTTGCAATAAAATTGCATAACCTAGTTCTGGAAACTTTATAGCTAATATTCTGCCTGAGTCGCACCTGCGATCAGCTATAAATACGGACTGTCTATTCACAATGCAGAACCAATTCAGTCTAGATTTAGGTCCAACTCTCAGGACTAATGTAGAGTTGGGCCAATACTGAGTTTGGGGCAAAGTTTAATGGCATGGTTTGTTCCCGATGAACGAAAATTGTGTTAGGAAATTTTACAGAATTATTAGTAACTAGCTGCGCTCCGCTGTGTTACCCGTTACATGTTTTCGGGATAAAAAGTACCTCTAGCAACCTCCATACCAAAATTCAACTCCATTGCCACGTTGGATGGCAATGCTAAGCTTTGTATTTGTAAATAAAATAAAATATTTGTAATGCCTACTGATTTCAATCAAATCAAATCAAATCAAACTTCAGTATGAAGATGGAACCTAATGATGATGATGAACGAAATGAAATTATGTTTAACTGTGTCAAACACCCAGCCTGATCTAAAATAATATGTTCGTCACATTAATGTTTGTCCTAGGTGGAAATCAAGCCCACTCATAAAGCGTAAACAACACAAAAAGTAGGAAGTTCCAAGACACTACAAAGTAAAACAGTTTATAAAGGTGATTATACCATAGCTGGAATAAAAGTTAATAAATTGCTTGGCGATATTATGCGTACATTTATCCAACCATTTTGGATTATCAACACAATATTTTTGCTTAGCTTAAAAAATTGACGGCCATTATTCTGCACTCTTTATTATGCCTTCCGCTCTCGGGATGAGAGCTTTATAAAAACAATTATTAAACAAAAAGTTTCCTCAACGCTCAGCTGAAAAAAGCTTTGACTAAGGGTTGTTACACAAGAAACTTTGATCATCATAGAAAATAGTCTTCAAGATAAGTGTATAAAGCAGCAATGTTCTTGGGTAGGCGTTAAATATTAACATCAGGAAAACGTTAAAAATGTTTTATTAGCAAACATACAAATGAGTAGACTGATAATATTTGAACTCTTCTTTTCGTGTACTCGAGTAAAAATGTTATCAAAGCGGATTCCGATACTTGACGGTAAGACATTAGCTTGGTTCACGTCGCGTCGTGTTAATTTTTACATTACTCCGCTTTAGAAAAGTGTTTTCTTAACGTATGGCAAATGGTTGATTAATAATATAATCGGTTAGTCGGTTAATTGGTTAAATACTATGTCACGATTAAACAGCGCAATCTCCGAAAGGTTGCGTTGAGAAATGCGCAAAATGTGTCCGTCATCCTAAAATACTTAGTTACAAAAATATTTTCAATTTCTTAGACATTTTTTATTCAGTTTTTTTGCTGCTCTCCATAATAATTATGTCCCTACCTTTAACAAGTTCTCGGGTGGATTACCACAATTTTGAAGAAAATACTACTGAGTTTTAGCCGAAACATTATAAGAATTTATTGTAATGGTTTGTAATTATATCATGTGGCACTTAGAACGTACCTTACTTATATTTTAGATTAAAGTTAAGTTAAATAAATACTTTGTTTTCTTAAAATAAAATAAAAATGTATCGTTGATAGCTTAGTAGTAAGCACGGTCGGTTGACATGCCGAAAAGCTTGGGTTCAAACCCTAACAATGAGTTTGAGCTGCCGGTGACTAAAATTGTGAGGAAACCGTAGCATGGTAGGGTACTTTCTAGTACTCTACTGGCTAGCTACCACGCTGAAATTGAAAATCTGTCACCAAGTACCTAATGGTGTGTTTCCAGCAGACTCACTTGAGATCTACCTAGTTATAATCCAAGCCAGGTGTGTCTTTGACATCGTCACTTAGCATTGTGGTCAAACACCTAGACTGTCTAACATAAAAAAAGTATTTTCTCTTAGATTCACATTTAATATTGCTACTACAGCTTAACATCACTATTACAGCTATAACATGGCAGGGTGTAGTAAAAAACGAACTTATGTATTTAGAATTAAAAAATATTCCTATATTTCTCATAGAGTTTCTGTCAGTCTAGGCAATCTAGAAGGAAGAAAAGGAAGGCCTTTACCTACCAGTGGGACACTTTGAGGCTGAACAAAAAATAGAATTTCAGCCACTGTCTCTTTTATATCATGTATGTATTCACAAAATAGGACACAATGTATGTTCTGAATCGTGAATTCTGATAAATAGTATCCATTTTGAGCTGGGACGTTTTGAAATCCTGTCCCGTGAATAAACCACTTAACTAGATACATTTATTGACGCTTGAGAAGATTTATCGCTCACCAACATTGCAATCAATCTTCGTGTCTTTACTTTTCTTAGGCACTTATTTAGATGCGCGATAGAAAAATAGAGCATCTTAGATTTGGGTTGTTAGATCTTTCTTTTTGGAGCTGGGTAAAATCATAGGGGTAAGGATATACAGTGTGTCATATATAGCAGACTAGCAGACGCCTCGTGGTTTCACACGCGTAGTTCCCGTGGGAATACAGAGATAAAAAGCCTTGTCACCCGGGGATAGTGTAAATTTCTAACGGTGAAAGAATTTTTAAAATCGGTTCAGTAGTTATTGAGTTTATTTGTTATTAACATACAATAATCCCAAAGTCTAAAAATCCAAAAACACAAAAATATTTCCTCTTTATAATATTAGTGTAGAAATAAAAATAACATAAAAAAATGAAAATTGTAAAAAAGTAAACATTTAAAGCAATAGGAGTCCAAAATTCATCACTGGGTGTACATTATTTCGAATAAAAAAATGCAATATAATTTGAAAAGTAAATGGCTTCATTTATTTTTTCTAATAACTATTATGATTAGGTATCGCCTGATTTTAGCTTGACGACTTCTGGAACACCTGTATAGATACAGTGTTCAAGGTATATATTTATTCTATTTCCGCTTAACAGTCGTTTCAGTTACAACAGTGATGAGGATTTAAATTTAGTTAACATGACAAAAATTTTAAAAAACTATCTAAAACTAAAATTTGACATAAATTTAAAAGCTAAAACAAATTAAACAAAACTACCTAATAACCAAAAAGTCAAAAATCAAAAGTCTTTATATCCCCTTCTCGCTGCAGTAACCACTTGCAGTACTCAAAATGAACTTAGAAAAACTAAATGAGCGAAGTAATGCCTGAATCAATCGATGTACAGATAGATATACCTACATTTTTCCTGATTGTTAAACATATCACATTATTACTGGATGTGAAATTTATTTATTTAAATGTATTAAAACTACCTTAAACCTACTACTAAAACCTTACATATCAATAACTCATTGAATATTTAATACCTACAGCACTTTACATATTATTATGATTAATAATAAATGTAAAAAGAGAGCAAGTCCAGCAACGAATTTCAAGTCGATTAGACCTGTGGAAAATGTTTATATCGATCTATCAACTAGAATAAAGTTGTCAATCTTCAAACGGCCTAACATATCGTCTTACATCATAGCTCAGAACACTCGATCAAGTCCCCGTTCAAACAAAAAAATAAAACGATTCAACCGTTTAGGACGATGCCACAAACAGGCAGACACTTGTGTACACGTTAAACGTATAGCCCCCTCTGTTTACGTCAGTGGTCAAAATAGGAATTTTGAGTTTCTTTGAAAATAGCTAAGTTTTCGAAAAATTATACAGAATAATATCACAAATAATAAAATCAGCATAATTTATTTATTATTATTTTTATTTAGCATGGATTATAGCTCAGTAGTTAGTGCGGTTGGTTCACACGCCGATTGGAGTGGGTTCATACCCACTAGTGAATGTGATGAAAAAAGAGCTTGAGGAAACCATAGCATGGCGGTAGGGTCTTTTCTACTACTCGGTTGGCTAGCTACTACGCTTAAGTTGAAAATCTGCCGCCAAGCACTTGTCGGTGTGTTCCAGCTGCCTCACTTAAGAACAAGTTCCATTCCAGGCTAGGTGTGCTTTACCATCTTCGATCACACAAACTGAACATCAGGTGGGATGTGGTCAAACACCTAGTAAATCGGTTAAGCTGTTCTTCAGATAAGCGCTTAACAAAGAACATCACTCGATTGATATCATTTGCAGATTTATCATGAACATTTGAAAATACACATTGGTAAATACAACTTCCTAGTATCGCCAAATTTTTTTAATTTTTTCACTACTATAGTGTGAATTAAAAACTCGTAAATTAGTATGATTACCTATCCCTAGCCTCTTTCTTAATCTTCTTTCACCATACGATTTCAGAATACTTACCATAGATTTTCTATTACCTTCTTTCTTCAAGATTTTTCTGTCCTATATGCTTAAGATTTTTCTCGATTATACAACTTTAAAATAAATAAATAAATACACAACTTACACATAAAATTCCGCAGCCATTTTTCCATCTATCTGTTAGCTTTGTAGCACATAATGTTAAATAGACAATGAATAAAAAAGTGTGTACTTTTGATTTCAACGTTATTGTTCATCGCCAACAGAGAGTAAACAAACTTTTGATGAAACGTTAATCCGATATTTAAAAACGAAATAGCTCGCTATATCCGAATATTTTGTTCGAACGAATTGAATTTCCGAGAATTCCCAAAAGCGTTATAATAGAACAAAAGTCGACGGATTACGTTTTGTTTTTACAAACATAACTCGATTTGCGATTAGGGTCGCCCGTCCTGAGATGTCCTAAAGATAACGTATTGGATCGGAATGGTGGCGGAAACAGTGAACGAAGTCTACAGTTTTCAGGTCATCCACTTTGCAATGCTATTTTTTGGTAAACTAGTGGCCTGCCCCGGCTTCGCATCGGTGCAATGTAGATATTAATGTGGTGTTTATGCGTGTATTATACACTAGCAGCTCACCCCGGCTTCGCATGAGGAAACAAAACTCGATTAACAATATAAAATTAAATATAGCCTATGTCACTCAAGTGATAATGTAGCATTCTAATGATGAAAGAATTATTCAGATCGGTCTAGCGCATGCTAAGTAAGGGTTTTTTCGGTAAATTTTTCACAGCTTGGCTTACATTATTGAAGTTTCGATAAAGAACCCTAACTGTTTTTTAATTAAAATATAGCCTATGCCCATCACGGATAAAGTAGCATTCTAATAATGAAAGAATTATTAAGATCGGTCTAGTATTCGGAGCCTATTCAATACAAACAAACAAAAAATCAAACCTTTCCCCTTTATCAGTGTAGATATAAACCTTTCTTTTGAATCACTGCGTCTATTGATGGAAACCACGTTAAAATTCGTAGCGTAATTTAAAAGATCTAAGCGTATAGACAGCGGGAAGCTAATTTTGTTTTGTACTATGTAAAAAACACATCAATGACGCACTATCTTATTACGTATCGCTATGAAATAATTCTTATTAAGCACCCAAAAAGTGCACGCAGAAACAAATGAGGGACTTCTCACGTGTCCCTCTGATCAGCTGAGGGCACTGTGAAGAAGCAGAGCGGTGGGCTCGTTTCAAGCTGTTGAAGTGCGGTCGGGTGGTTGCCTCATCAAGAGCATTAAAACAAAAGAATATGATCGACTTTGAAACGTACATATGATACGTTTTTCGAATATTTCAATGTCAGTCATGGCTCTATGTGAAAACTCATACGTTTGATTCGAACCCAAACTTAATACTTATTCTAATAATATTATCTACAGTTAAAAAGTATAATACTTTTTCAAATCATAAAGAGCGAAACCACTGAAATTTATTATAAAAAACAATTAGATAAATAATTTCTAGATGCGATTATTAGTAAAGTACTAATACTGATATGCCGTAAATGTAATGCATATTACTTAAAAACATCGCTTAATCTGTCCAAAAAGCAAAAATCGACTAACGTGATTTCTCTTAAAACAACAATTTTGGGTTGAGTTTTTTTTTTACTTTAAACTCGCGCGGCACATTTTAGCATACCTCTCTTTCCTGATACTATAGGATAGTATTAGTTGCTGTAATAACATTACCATATTTGATCCTACCTTATAGATTAGTCACTGTATTACAGGCCTGCGACATCGGCGTAAATTCGTCCCATTTTCCTCGTGATTTCAATGCTTACCAAACATTTCAACGTATTCCCGTCCTAATGGAATGTACGAAATACACATTCTATCATTGGTCCGTACACTATATTCTGTCATATATTTATCACTGTCAGTTTGCCGGGTTAGATACAAGCTGGATTCAATTTATTTTTGGTTTGCTCTGCGATTTCCCATGTGAGTTCGGTTTTGTTTATGTGTGTGTGTGAATTGAAAAAATGTAATAAAGTGATGCTCGATTGTATTAAAAGTTTTTGTGAAATGTCAAAAGTGTTTAACTCATCGGTGTGCGATTTATTTTGTTATAACTTTGTTGGAATTTTGTAAGGAAATTTAGAAATAATAGGCTTTGTAGCTTATAAAGTAGCCTATGTTTTAATCCAGGGTCTCAGCTACCTCTACACCAAATTTAATCCAAATCCGTTCAGTAGTGTTTGCGTGAAAGAGTAACAAACATCCATCCATCCAAACTTTCACATTTATAATATTAAGTGGGATTGTGGGATATATAAATAAAATATATGTAGGTATTTGAATACTTAGCAGAAGTTTAAAATTAAATCAGTTTGCTATAAACCATGCTTTCATTTAACATCATACATTAAAATTAACTGTAAGGCCTAAGTAAGTACTAAGTACTAAGTGCCTATACGAACTTTATTTCTCACAAACTAAAACACTCAAATATAATTCTTGTTACTTCAGTTGTACCAAGGTTTTAGTTAATAAATGTGCGACATTTCAGTAATCTCCTTACGAAGTACTTAACAAAATGGTTTGTCACCCTTGTGTATGAATTTAGAAGGGATTATGGCTTCTGTTTATTTACATACGTGGCAATGGGTCCGGATTTACAAACGTTTATTGATACGAAATGTAATTTCGAAAAAATCCGCATTGGAAAGCAAGACAAGGCTGTACGTGTGTCGTGCTCGAAAAAGGTCACCGAATGAGATTAAAACTGTAATCGGAGTATCTGATTAAATTAGGCGTAAATATTTACTTTTACGTAGGTATTTTGTTTTGTTACTCAAAATTCTGAGTACCACTGCAATGGTTATAGAAAAAGCGTTATCTCTTACCATCAGGAGAGCGTCTTGTTTGACTATTACATAAAATAAACAAGTAATTAATTCGCATATCTATCGTCAAAAGTACACGGGCGTCAGCGACAACCAAAGTAAACTTTTGAAAACTACATTGAAAAATGGAACAAACTTTGTACTTCGAACTATTGCAACCGATGAGGTAACTTACTAAAGGTTTTATTCAGAATAGTTTTAGTTGACAAATAGAACGCGGTTCATAGTAAAAAATAGAGTTTTGGCTGGAACGGGAGAGTTTTGCCACCGTATTGTATTATTTTCCAAAATGTATGTTTTCGATTGCTAAACGTTTAAAAATTGTTGTATATTTATGTGAAACTTTTCTATGTAGTTATAATATATTTAAATCGCTTCACAAATTGCGCATAATATATAATTTAAAAACTAAGGATTGAATCGAGAACTTACCCCATTTTAAAGTCTGTTACTAACCAGACAATTTATGTAGGTTATCGGTAAGCCGACCAAATCGAGTGGTTACAAAAAATTCTAAATATTCATTAATATTTTTCAGTACACTTGTCTTCACGAGAACCTTTTTCACTACCTTTGCGAAGAGAACGGTGGGGCGGTGACGTTACCAGCAGCACGCGGTGACGATGCCTGGAAAGTATATTTCAACGAGAACCCTGAGGAGATCGTCGATGAATTCGCAATGAGATACGGCATCGAAGCCATCTACCAAGCTATGACGTATGTACATACACACATATCTAATTTAAGTTTATGTCACTCATATTACTATATATGTCTGTATCGTAGTAAAACGTTCGTTGACATTTTTTTTCGGTCCCATGTCAGCTACCAGCCGTATCGGCTGTATCCAACAAGGATATAGAGCCGAATTATTGCATATATTTGTCTCAAGCTTTACTTGAGAGCCAGTTTCATTCTAGGATAGGTGTGCTTAACCATCTTCGACCACACCGTCACTTAACATCAGGTGAGCTGTGGCAAAACACTTAGCTTGTCAACCATAAAAAAATTGTAATCAAAGCTCTGGGTTTCTCGATAATGGTCATGAGCAAGCGTTGCCTCTTACCATCAGGCGACATTTCGTTTTTTTTTTATTGATAATTAAAGTAAACTTTTGTTTAATAAAGATGCTTTATTCCAACCTTATCAGTAGATTTTAAGAATCTGCAAATGTGACCTCATTAAGACTAGTACAGTCCAGACTATCACTAAAGATAGGATATAAAAGTGCCATCTCGTCTGTAGGTTGAAAGACCGTATCGCCTGTAAGTTGAAACTTAAAGTATCTCATTTCCTCGGCAGCTTTTAGCTGTTTCAGCTTTCAAGTGTTTAGATACCTAGGTTTATCTGCACTCGTTAAAAAGTCGTTAGCGCAGACGGACGCCTGATTTGAGTTTTTATTTTGATGTTAGTTTCAAGTTTTTTTTTATGTAAAAAGTAATGAGACGTACGAGACGCTCTCCTGATGGTAAGATATAACGCCTGTTCATGACCATTGCAGCGATACAGATAAATTTGAGTAACAAAACAATGTCCAGGGCATCACTGCTTCGGCGCTCATTACTTTGAGACTTTCGATGGTTAGTCTCAACAGCCCAGTAATTTCGCTAGCTGCAGTGCCTTTCAAACCAGAAGAATACAGTAATGTTTACACACTATTGCTTAGCGGCAGAATAACTGGTACTACGGTGGTACCTGCCTAGACGACCTCCTGCTAAGGAGATCTACCACCACCAAAAATTTTCACAATACAGATTTTTTTCTTTTCAATGCAGATGTTTATGTTTGCATTATGAGGCAAACGATTCAAATGATATTATTTATTGCACGTTTTTGTTTCCTGTAAATATATTTAATATTATTGTCCAGTTGTAACAACCTACATACTGAAGGTAATATAGAAATTAAATGAAAAAATACAAGCAAAACCTTAATTTAAACAGCGTATGAAAACGTGAATTCTGTAGAACAAGTTTAGTGAAATCATCAAATTTTATTTAAAGAATCCCTTTGTACTCCACAAAGATTCATCTGCTTTCAGGCACTTCCACTGCCTGTCTACGAAGTACTTGTGCGCAGGAGTTCCAGCTGTCATGTCGACTTTATTGGCGAATATCAATGCCTACTATGCACATACGACTGCTTCATCTGCTGTGTCGGCTTCAGATCGATTTGCTGCCTCTAACTTTGGGGTAAGTTAATAATGATTACTAATGTTTACTGACTTCCATAGTACATGCTAGATTTGCTTAGTTTGGGGTCAGATGGCACTATGTGCTATCTATGTACGATACCCTACGATATTTATTTATATCTGGTTTTATTTTTCTATTTCAACAGAAAGAAAAATTCGTCAAGCTACTAGACCAACTCCATAATTCACTGCGAATAGATCTGTCAATGTACCGAAATAACTTCCCTGCTTCAAGTGCGGAGAAGCTCATGGATCTGAAGTCTACTGTCGACTTGTTGACCAGCATCACATTCTTCAGAATGAAGGTACTTTTAAATTCTGCTTCGAACACACTTGACCTACGCTAGCAGCTACAAAAGTATTCAGATGAAACCGTAGCTAAGTAGGCGCGTACTCCCGCGGATTGTGGTCAAGCACGCAAGAGCAACTTTTGTAACATAAGTTGTGTTAAGAAAAAACTGGCAATAGGTAAAAGCATAGATAAATTAGAGGTACAGAATACAGTCAAATGAAACGAGAAATAACAAAACATCGAAAGGAATAACTTTTTGCCTCCAAAAACTTTTAACGATGGCATGTCTCAGATAGACACAATACGAACGATTGTCGGATCAATAGCAATTAACGTCGAAGTTTGTCGAGAATGTTGTGCTATTATTTTTATACCCTACGAAAATAGAAATCACTACACGTGAATAAATAATGTAGTTTTAAGTTGTCCACAATTTTAACGATCGACGTGACTAGTTATTAATATGAAAAAGTAAATACAAAAGCACTTTGTAGGTACAATATAATATTGTAACTGTGATTTTTTAGTATGAGTATTTTATTAATAACTAGCTGTTACACACGACTTCCTCCGCGTATACACAATAGTAATGACTATTATAATACACTTATGACTTGACGACAGCTGGTGGTGAGTACTAGTGAGTAGCGGTAGTTCCCTTGAACATTGTTGGTAATCCCAGAGGAACTTAACATTTTTCTGATATAAAAACTACTTAATATTTTAAACTATATGTGTGCTAAATTTTATCCAAAGCCCTTCAGCCTTTTTTTGCGTGATTCAGTAACTAACATCCAAACAGATAAACGTACAAACTTTTAAATATTAGTAGAACTACTGCGTTTCGCAGTCTTTTTGTTTGATATGGAAAAACAAATAAAAAATAATAGTGGAAGTTCAATACTAATTATAATATTGTAACAACTGTGATTATTTATTTTTTATTAATAACTACTGCGTTCCGCAGTTTTACCCGCTACGTTCCACTTTACTCCGTTAAAAAAGAAGCTCAGAGTTTGCTTCTTTTATTTACTCTCATAAATCGTTCTGTAACTATTTATATCTCTGCTGTCTTCGAAAATGAATCAGTCGCAAGAAATCTCAATATTAGCTACTAGAAATTCTCACGCAATAATTTTGAAAATTCTTATATATTCTTGTGTTTGCAGGTCCAAGAGCTGAGCAGTCCCCCTCGCGCCAGTACCGTGGTCAAAGACTGCGTGAAGGCGTGTCTTAGGTCTACATATCAATTTCTATTCGAAAACTGCTACGAACTCTACAACAGGGAGTTTCAGGTATATTTCGACACCTACATTTATATTATTTTTTCTCAAAGCTCTTTTAGGTAACACGTTTAAATTGTATTTTTCTGAAAAGAGAGATTCCGGTAGATTATTGTAATATCCTTGTAATGTTTTAAAAATGTGGAATTGCAATGATGTATATTTGATTTATGGAGTTCTGTACTATATAGAAATGGCACTGACTTTGGTCGCGATTCTCTTTGCGAACAATTTTATAAGATGACGTTACCAAATTATTACAATTAAGTTGTTGTTATCTGTGCATATGTGCAATTATTACCTAGGGTTGTAATGTTGTTATGTGCGCCTTACTGGAGTTTCGGCTACGAAGCCTTGAGCGTCGTCGTATAGTTGCTAGTTTGTCAGTTTTCTACTGGATACATTTCGGAGAGTGCACTTGAATTGCACAATTTGGTTCTCCTTACACCTTTCTACTACGGGACGGCCAGACAAACGTGACCAAAACGTCATCCGTACATGGTGGGTGTTCTCCATGTACGCACAAAGCGTTTTGATTCCACATTTTTTATTCGCACTGTGTTGTTCCCTATTAGGTGCACTATAGGTGTCTTCAAATCTAGCGTAAATGAATTTCTTCTAGGCAAGCGTGCCCCATATTAGACCACACTACTGCGAACCCATTTGGAATATTAAAAAAAGTGTTTTATTCCATAACATCATAATATACAAAGAGAATAGGAAGCTTTGGGTGCAAATGATAACTATTTATAATTACTTTATAAATGAAAAATTATTACAGGTGGATCCAAACGAAGCAAAGCGCGATCCAGCTGACCATGGCCCACAGTTGGACTCGGTGGATTTTTGGCACAAACTTATTGCACTTATCGTATCTGTGATAGAAGAGGACAGAAACAGCTACGCGCCAGTACTGAACCAGTTCCCGCAAGAGCTAAATATTGGACAGGTAAGCTATAGTTTAAATAGGTCTTAGTAAGTTTTAGAGTGACGCATTCAACAGAATAGCTATTCTGTTGAATGCGTCACTCTAAAACTCTCACTCGCATAGCCACTCACATAAAACAATGCAAATTTTTTGCCAGACATTGTTTTTCGTGATCTTTCTTGTTTGAGCATGCCTGCATTTTATTTAAGCACTTTTATTTTAATGTTTAAATTATTATACTCTTTTTGATAAACTAAGAACATATAAACCTAAGACTATTTGACATTTTTAAAGACACAACAAACATCTGACTTCTACTTATTGTTTTCCAGCTATCAGCGGCCACGATGTGGTCTCTTTTTGCCGTCGATATGAAGTATGCGTTGGAAGAACACGAACAACATCGCCTCTGCAAGTCTTCGGCTTACATGAACCTGCATTTCAAGGTAATGTTACAGATATACTAAATAATGACACTAAATATTAGCTTCAGTAAATTATAAGCTAGGGCCGTAACGAATATGAACTATTGTTTTGCTTGTGGTGTAGCAAATATCAAACGTAGCGCTTGTGCCATAGCAGATATCAACCACGTAGTGCTTAAGGCGTAGCGAATATCAATCGTAGAGCTTGTGTTGTAGCAAATTTCAACCGTATTCCTTATTTCTAAGCAATACTCAACCAAAGTGCTGATTTTGTAGGAAATATCAATAATGTAGCGCTCGTGGTATATATGCCGTAGTGATTATAATAACAGCGCTTATGCCGTAGCCAGTATTATCCGTAGCGCTCGTAGCGTACGTCTACATGGCGTTTCTATTTAAATATCACTGATTTAATTAAACTAAAAATCTGGTCGGTCTTCCGACGGCTGCAACTGTGAATTGCAGGTAATGCAGATGTATGTTAAAGTATTGGTATATTTAGGGAGCTCCCTAAATTCAAAATTTAAGTGCAAAATAAAGGACTAGCATAAGCTCTATAATTTACAAATGAATATTGGATATTTGATATATGTTATGCTATATCAATCCAGAATTTCATAATATCCTATATTTATCGAAGTCATAGTGCCCATTCGAAGCAAAAGACCAGTAAAAAATGTTCTCCTCTTCTTCTCCCCAGGTGAAGTGGCTCCACACGAACTACGTGAAAGATGTCCCGCCGTACTGTGGAGCGGTACCGGAGTACCCCGCGTGGTTCGAGCCGTTTGTCATGCAGTGGCTGAACGAGAATGATGACGTTTCGTTAGAGTACCTCAATGGAGCATTTAATAGAGATAAGCGAGACGGGGTTAGTTGAATCAATGAAAAACATTATTTTTTTCTATTAGCTTCACCGAATATGGCTGCTATACCATTATAATGATTAGTAGTTCCAAATATGTAATAGCCTAGGGGATGCTTTTGCCTAGTCTTAAGACTCAAAAACAACAACGTAAACAATAAAAAATGTACGAAAAAAGTATTTGAGGTTCATGCTCGATGAAGCCGCTGTCCTAGATTGTATGTATTGTTTCTATTAAAAGTGTACAATTCTATATAAGTATTTTTCGATAACTATTATTCTAGAAATATTAATTAGTTTAACATTACCAAATCAGAGTTTTTAATTAATTTGTAATGTACTTAAAAAGTGACTGAAAATCAGATAACCCACCAGTAACCAACTGACCCACCTTACTACTTAGGTGTTTACTCATGAAAAAAGCAATTTTTGTTAATGTTACATAAGCGTTAAAAAATATATTTTATTGATTTTATGAATTAAACCTAGAATATAGAATGAAAACATTTTGTAATATTTTCCAGTTCCAAAAATCAAGCGAACATGCGTTGTTCAGTAATTCAGTAGTGGACGTATTCACCCAACTGACCCAATGCTTCGACGTGGTCTCCAAGCTGGAATGTCCAGACCCTGAGATCTGGAAGCGGTACATGAAGAGATTCGCCAAGACCATCGTGAAAGTACTTGTGGCGTACGCTGATATCGTGAAAAAGGAATTCCCGGAGCATTTGAAAGAAGAACGAGTGGTAATTGGCTTGTTATCTTTTTTCTACTTTGAAAATTCTTACTGATTGCTTGGAAATGGTCAACATAACGGTTGTTTTGAAACGTATTAGATATATTTTCGACGAAACGATTTTATTCCACGGTCATTGTGCGCTAGACAGTGGAATGCGCTGTCTGAGTGGGTGTTTGTTGATGGATAAAATCTGGGTGTCTTCAAGTCGAGAGTGAATCGGTATGCTCTTGGCAATCGTGCTTCATCTTATACCGCAGTGAGATAGTGGTCAAACGCAAACCTATCTTTAAAAAAAAAAAAAATTACCAAAACCTAGTAGTAAATCGGCACGTATGGTAAAGTTTTATGGGCTTATAAGTTGATTTATAACATTTGTTTTATCCGTTGTAAAATAAACTTAAAACTTAAACTAAAATTACTTTTTTTTTGTATTTCTTACAATATTTTTTGTAGTATCTAAGTTAGCACAACTTAGATTAGGATTAAATATGACAGTAATCATAATACAATGAATTTTTTTAAATTAGTAAAAGACATATAAATGTATAATGTATTCTAATATGACGTATGTAACTTATGTACAAAACTTAAAAATAAGAAAGTAAATAAAGCAGTACATAGTATAGAAAATTAATAATAATTAATCGTAATAATTCCATAGGCATGTATCTTGATGAACAACATCCAACAACTCAGAGTTCAGCTGGAGAAAATGTTTGAAGCGATGGGCGGCACCAAGTTGGAGCGTGATGCAGCGGATATTTTACATGATCTCCAACAGAGCCTCAACAGCACCCTGGACGAGCTAGCTTCCATGTTTGCTGTCAGGTATGTTTACTGTCAATTGTATATGGCGATATACTATAAAGAGCCACGAAAATGAAAAGCTAAAGATCGGGCTAAATACACACCCCAAAAATAGAGGACCATGTCCAACTATAGACTAAAAATAGGCTAATAATGACTAGGCTAACTATGATCTATTTATTTGTCACACCAAAATATACAACTCAATTTATATAAAAAAATTAGGTTTATCTATCCTGTTATCGCAGTTAACTGTTGAGGTTTTAAAACATGAATCAATCAACATAATGTAGGACACTATTAAAATAACCTATCGCACGCATAATCAAATACTGGCTTAACTCAAAAAAGTCAGTTTTTGGGAAATCACGAAAAACCTCCGTGCAATGACGACTTCGTCGGCTTTTTTTTTAATAGAATAAAAATTAATTAGGTAAATATATATATTAATTTTTTTTCGTGTAGTCTATAAACTTATCAATAGTTATGTGTGATTTACTTTGTTCAAATTAAATAATAATAAATATTTTTTTATGTTTTAAAATGAACTTCTTGAGTTAAGTCTGTCTAGTTTTAAAACCAAAGCAAATAAACTTTATTATTGGTGGCATATTCAACTATAAGTCTGTCCTGTTTAAACTAATTTCTTTATTTTAGAGACTCAATATGTTTTTAGTCTGTTTATTAGTAAATCAACTTATAAAACTTACTATTTATTTTTGTAGAAAACACACTCAACTCGGATTCGGTCTAGCGGTCTAGTTTAACAGCGTCCAACACAAACTGACATCAGTCGGCGTTTGAACAAAGACTGTGTGAGAAACACATAAAAATGAAAAAGACCGATATTGTGTAAAGGTGGTCTATTGACGCAATTTTGATGTTTTCCAAATTCATATCATAGATGGCATTAAAAGAAGCCTGCGTCTATACGTAACTCATTTTTGACCTAACTCCTAATCGGTCAGTATTTGATTATGCGTGCGCTATGTCAAGCAATTGACTAAAGTAGATTAATTTAATGAACGCGTTTTTTGTCTCTTTAATCTGAGTCTTAATAAAATTTTACTTGCATTCACAATTAACGGTATACCAATATTGACGCAAAAAAGCAAACTTTTGAACAAGCAAATCTTTTTAATTTTTCTGCTGTATTGATTCTATTGATTCTAGCAGCGCTAACGTTTCCAAATTTAATATCATTTATGAAAGCTTTGGCGTGATTTACATCGCACCTTTCAATCTAATTTATACAGTGTTGTCGTTTTTGTTTCTCAAGTTTCGCTATCATTTTTTTAAGTTGACGTCCATATTATATAGTGTAGTGGCTATTAAGTAACCATATTAATGAATATAAATATCTGTGCAGTCTAGAGACAAGGATTACGGCGAGTGTGAAGGAGTTGGGCGAGCTGCTGCAGAAGGTGGGAGGCGGAGGCGCTCCAGGGCAACCGCAGCCACCCGCACACCACGAAGCTGACGAAGTGCTACGACCCCTCATGGATATATTGGTAAGAATCTCAGATAAATCACCGCTTTCAGCACGTTTTAATTTCTATACCTTATTGGGACTGGTTTGCAACAAATAGTTTAGTCATTTGTTTTTAAGTTTTGTTCAAAAAATTGTCTATAGTTTTTAATTATAAACGTTAAAACATTAGAGTATGAATGTTCAAACAGAAAAGCTGATTATAAATCTAATTAATTATATTTATAAGAATGTTGAATTAAATTGTAGGTCTTAGTAAAAAACAAACATGGTCGGGCAATCATTTATTGTTTTCGTTTTGCGAGACCAAATTATTTAATTTTTATTTCAGTAAACATAATCAATATCCTCAATTCTATTCCAGGATGGTTCTCTTACGATGTATGCCGAGTCCTGTGAAAAGACTGTGCTGAAACGACTGTTAAAGGAGCTATGGAAGATTGTGATGAAAATACTGGAGAAGACTGTAGTGCTGCCACCTATGACTGATAAAACGGTCAGTTTCCAATAACACACGTTATGAATCAGTCTTTAAATTTTCAATAAAGATAATTAATAGGTATATGCCAAGGATTTTTCAGAAACGTTTCTTGATACTTTATTTTTAATGACCACAGATGATGCTGAAAAACCTTACCAACAACGCCAAAAACTTGGCAGCGAACGCTAAGATTGAAGACATGACTCAGCTATTCAAGAGTACTGTTGGCAAGCAGGACGTCAAGCATGCACTGTCCGGTGTCATGGATATATCTAAAGAGGTTAGTTTCCATTTCAATTACTTGGCATAAAAGAAGGTCGTGTTTTATATTGAGACAGTACATAATACCACTAGTATAGCCATCAAAACAGATTTCAAACACAAACAATGAAATCTTAAACGAATAAAATTGCCTAGAGATTGCCTTTAGCAATATAATACACGCCAAAGGGCGTCGGTTCAAACCCCAACAATGAGCTTGGACTGCCAGTGAAGGAAAACATCGTGAGAAAACCACATAATTGTGGTATGGTATTTTCTAGTACTCGGCTTGCTAGCTACCACCTTCTGCCGCCAAGCATCTAACGGTGTGTTCTGGCATACTGACTTGAGAGCCAATTCCATTCCAGGCTAGTGGTACTGTGCTTCACTATCTTCGAGCGTATCGTCACTTAACATCAGTTGGGCTGTGGTCAAACACCTAGCTATTCAACGATAAAAAAATCAGCTTTTTACGTAATCTGGTTAAAAAAATGTAATTCGATGAGCGTACACAACTAAATGGCCGATGGGGCTGCAAAGTTCTGGAGTGGAGACCACGGACCGGCAAGCGCAGCGTAGGACGTCCACCCACAAGGTGGACAGACGACCTAGTAAAGACCGCAGGAACGCGCTGGATGCGAGCCACTTCCAACCGGTCTTTATGGAAGTCAATGGGGGAGGCCTATGTCCAGCAGTGGACGTCCTACGGCTGAAATGATGATGATGATGACACAACTTAATACGTAATTTTATTTCAGCATCTATCGGCGGAAAAATCATTGACACCAAAGCAGTGTGCAGTTCTCGACGCGGCTCTGGACACCATCAAGCTATACTTCCACGCTGGAGGCAATGGTCTCAAGAAGACATTCCTAGAGAAGAGCCCTGAGCTGCAGTCGTTGAGATATGCTCTCAGTCTGTACACACAGACTACTGACACACTTATTAGGACTTTTGTTACTAGT
Organism: Biston betularia; assembly: GCA_905404145.2. Taxonomy (NCBI): domain Eukaryota; kingdom Metazoa; phylum Arthropoda; class Insecta; order Lepidoptera; family Geometridae; genus Biston; species Biston betularia. The sequence continues at coordinate 9,594,346 of FR989877.1, forward strand.
CAGTTGAATCAAGGTGAGAACAATCATATTATACGTATATTTATATTTGGGCATCCAAATTTTAGTGCAGGCATTCTCCATGTCTTTTCATGCTTCATCGTCTTGTGCTTCAAGAATCCAGGTTGCATATGCAACTTAATAATAATAATAATTATTATTATCATTGTCCCGATAGTCGTCACGGTAAACGGTCTTATAGCGAAGAGTCTCGACCAACATCTCAAGAGACTCTCGCTAGACGGTTGGGTCCAAGGTCAGCTTCAAAAGGCAGTGATCCTTGACACGGCGCGCATTGTGAGGAGGTTCCTCACTCTGCAGCCCTAACCACCGGCAGCTTGAGCCCTGCCCCGCTTAAAAACTAGGGTGCCGGCGGCACCCTAGTTTTTAAGTTTTTTATGTTATATATGTTTTTTTTAAATATTTAATGTAAAAAATTTAAAAAATAAGACAAAAAATAAATGATGATGATAATAATAATAACTTTATTTCACCAAAAAGAAAAACATTTCAAAACAAAAAAAAAAGGGAATTCATACAGGATTAACAACTTCCACGATGCCATCCCATTTTTTTTTCTTTGGTTTTGGCGTCGCGTTTTAGCATTTGCCAGTATCAAGTATTTATATATTATCAAGTTTCAAAAGTTAAATAAGTGTCCTCGTAGCTAAAGTTATAGTCAAAGTCCAGTCTAGGTCAAGTTCAGCCCGTGTCAGTCAAGTCCAGTTATGCTTTAGTAAAGTAGTGGTGACTTTACTATAAAGCTTCGATGGAGTTTTGGAAGCAACACGAAAAGTCATGTTTCACCACATTATATCATTTTCCCACACTCGCGCTTGTGATTCGGCACTTTTTAAATAAAACACCACCATTTTTATGTATAAACACTCGACAAAACACTAGTTTTGGAAAAAAATACAACGGTGCGACACGACTCTTTCCGGGTTCCCGCCAAAAAACCTGCCATCCCATTATGTTCTTCCTCCTTGATTATATAGTGCTAAAATGTAATTTGTTTTCATTTTTCTTTTAAATAAACGTTATTATTATTATTTTGTTTTAGCGTTAACAGAAGAAGAAGCAGAAGAGCTAAATGTGGGAGAGGTATCTCTTCAAGTGGACCTCTTTACGCACCCGGGTACTGGGGAGCACAAAATAACAGTAAAAGGTATACAATTTTCATTTTATTAACAAACTCTTTCAGGCTTTGAACATTTTAAATAAAAAATGTAACAATAACATTATTTTGTAGCGATGATAGCTCAGTGGTTAGCGCGGTAGGTTCGCATGCCGAAGGGCGTGGGTTCAAACCCCAACAATGAGCTTGAGCTGCCGGTGAAGGAAAACATCGTGAGGAAACCATAGCATGGTGGTAGAGTACTTTCTAGTACTCGGCTGGCTAGCTCCCACCCTCAAGTTGAAAATCTGCCGTCCAAGCATCTAACGGTGTGTTCCGGCAGCCTCACTTGAGAGCCAGTTCCATTCCAGGCTAGGTGTGCTTTACCATCTTCAACCACACCTTCACTTAACATCAGGTGAGCTGTGGTCAAACACCTAGCCTGTCAACCATAAAAAAAAAAAAAAAACGAAAATTACTGATAACTTTGTTTTTCACTACCAAATTTAGTTAGTTTATATGTAATTATAGTATTACAAATACAATAAATGTATCTTTCTCTAATTCCAGTACTTGCGTGCAACGACCTTAAGTGGGTGATAGCAAGCGGCATGTTCCGTCCGTTCGTCGAAGTGAACCTCATTGGTCCTCATCTTGCCGATAAAAAGAGGAAACATGCCACTAAATCAAAAAGCAATAACTGGAGCCCTAAATTCAATGAAGTGTTTCACTTGTAAGTTTTTAAATTAATGTACTTGATGAATTTTTTAGAATTAAATTATAACTTTATCACTTTAGTCTGTATTTAAATATCAAATAACGAGCTCAAAAGCGACGATTATATTTTAAAAAAATACAAAAAATTTAAACGTTTTGTAAATATCCAAAGAAAATCCACAATGCGTGAGTGGTAGTGGACTGTTTACGTCTACGTCGAATAAAGTCAGTAGTACCACTGCATTGTAAAACTTTATTCATGATAAGATTATTAAGTCTGGATATTTTTAAATTTGAATGGAAAAAATACTTGTATTTATTCATATTTGAAAACATGACAGGCAGTAAAATAAAAGAATTTATATGATTATACAACACATGTCAATATAATGAAATGTCAAAATAATAATAATTATGTTAATGTGATTAAATATCAATAAAAAAATATAATTACCAACTGAAGTAATTCAATAATCTTTTATTTTTTTAAATAATAGTTAAAGCCTTATTAAAACCATCCATTGTAACTAGTGTCACGGAGTATTTGACGAACGAATTTTGATATTAATTATGTTGACATTTCACCATCACATACTATATCTTTGACTTTACTATAATGTGTATGATTTATTTTGATAAAAATGATGATTTGACATAAGGTGACTTTGTAATTACAAACTTGACATTTATTTTAATAATTTTGCTCTTGACATTGTATATTTTTGACGTTGTATTTTGTAATAATCATTATTATTGTTTGTTTACTTTACAAGATGAATTTTTGCATGCCGAAAGGCGGGATATGGCGTGCCATGATTTTATTCCTACCAACTGTACTTTACCCAGATATGCAAATAAATGTTATGAATTATGAATTCTATCGTTCTACTTATTGATTTCTATATTTTTAATTCCAGCATGGTAAGCGCAACAGAACAGCTAGAACTGTTTGAACTCCACGTTTGCGTCCGGGACTACTGTTTTGCTAGGGAAGACCGACTAGTAGGTGTCACTCTGATGCGCCTGGCCGACATCGCTGAACAGGTAGATTTGAGTTTGAAAACAACTGTGAGTTCTGTCATTTTACTATGTAGTTTACACGTAATTTAAATCCTTTTTCCTTAAATCTTCCTCAAAGCTTAGGACATTTCCTTAACATGGCTTAGTGGTAAAAAAATTACAAACCTTGTACCTACTAAGCTAAATGTCCTAAGCTCTTAAATTAGAAATGCTGACTTTATTTTGAGTACCATTAAAACCTATTACGTTTTGATTTGTATCTTGTAATATACTATATCCTGTACTTAAGGAATATAAAGATTAATTAATTAATTGAAAACGTTTTATATCTCTAATGTAACAGGAATTCATAGCTCAAAATCTGGTCGGAAATTTTTAACAAACTTTATCTTTACCTTCAGCTGTTTCAAAACCTTTCACACTTCTTGTATGAGTGGTGGGTAAATCTATTTGTAGATTATATGGCTTGAATGTCAATGGTTCTTTCTTTATCACTCCTGCTACACCTTTTACCCACCTATAACACTTTATGGTATCCATTATCACAATTATCTCCATTCCAAACATCCCATTGCTGTTATTAAGGCTTCCTATAAGTAATTTAACTTTCAATCGAAAGACTAGTTATATTATTTTAGAAACACGCTCCGCAAATCGACCACATCACTAGTGTAGTCCAAGGGCACGGAGATTAACCATTTTAAAAATTTTGGACATACAGCGACGCAATTTTATTATGTGCACTGACAATAATTATTAATAATGCCAAACATTTTATAAGCATAACATTAAGTATATTGAATTAGCTAACAATACTTTTGACAATGCCTAGGTATTGTATGCAATGCCTTAAAAAAATAGATAAAATTAATATAACAACGATCCTTAAACGCGGATGTATTACTACTTAGAATTTCTTCCGCTGACGATATATTTTTTTTACATGTCTCTTGTAGTTATCTTTTTATACGTTCCGTGGTATCAGATAGTAATTGTATGTGTTCCCTTGCACCAGTTTATTTTCATATATAACGGTAGTAAGCCAAAATAGTTTTGGCTATTGCCAAAAATGAAATTTAAATACAACGTTTAACCTCATTACCTTAACCTACATCAGAAAGGAATTGTGTACAATACCTATCCAATGTATGTGAATAATGCTATGACACATTTTTATTAACAAGTACATAGTTTTGTCTAATTCCATCTGCACTAATAGTTAATAGTTTGTAATGGTAATTATGTCTTAATACTAATGCTTTACTTCTGCCTAGGGCTCTATTGCATGTTGGCGGCCACTTGGCTCAAGGATCAGAATGGACGAAACTGGATGGACTATTCTCCGGATTTTGTCACAGCGACACAGCGATGAGGTCGCTAGAGAGTTTGTTAAGCTCAAATCAGAAATGCGAGCGGAAGCGCCTGCCGGCGGCCCCGGGGGCCCTTCATGAACCGAGTGAAATAAACCAACGTGTTACACAATTCAGCAAACGCTAGAAACAACCTTCCAACACGAGGGCTGCAGCTGAACTGACGATTTAAGCGCTATGATCGCCAGGCCTCGTATTCCGACTAGTACCACGTCACACTTGTGTGAGCGAGATAGATTCACGCTTTGGCGTGCAACAAAGAGAAAAAGATGCTGTAACAGAAAACTGAATACGACATTCGGCGCTCCGGCGGTTCCCGGTCAGTGCTCGTAATTTCATTTTCATATATTCATCTCGTTGTGGAGATGCGTTTTGTAAATAAAATTTAAATGTTGTTAAGTTACGCGTATAGTAGAATATTTTGCACAAATTCGTAAACGTTAGCAGAAAAGACTGACCGTAGGCGGCCGTGAGCGCCGCAACATCGACCACTGTCTCTTGGGCATTCAGTAACTAAGCAATCCCTCTTATTACTTAGATATGCCTTGTGACCTTACTTCCGCCTATCTTTCATCATTTACTTCATGATTTTTGTATTCATTTTGAAATCCTTTTACCTATGAACAACTATTTGATTACACTTGAATTTTGAGATACTTTCTCAACCATTGCTGAATACCCAAAGAGTGAACGTGGGCCAATCGACACACGATTTATGTAATAATATTTATATGGACCAAAACTGTCGTAAATAACGGACGCATTAAAATCCTAATCCCTAATATTAATGCAACATTAAACTATTTAATCATCTACTCGTTATACGTGTACAGTAAATTAAATGGCCTTATGTAAATTATTTCCTTTGTTGGTATACTTTGCTTCTTTCGAAATGGAATTGTGTAAAATGTTACGAACGCTATGAATTTTGGGAGAAAACGGATTCTTTTCTTTTTATGGTGTATATTTGAGCGATGTATAGAGTTCGTAAAGCATGTTCGTCTAGGTGATGAATGTTATATAATATGAATATATATATCTAGTTATAGCTACAGTTTGTTCTTAAAGTACGATCTTATCATCTTTTATAATGTTGTTTTCCTTGTCCCGTTTTGAGTGATCTACAATATATATGTGGTCCGTTTGTTCATAATACAGAAATGTAAATAAAAAAAATGTTACTTAAATAATACATATTATTGTATATCACGATCTTTGCCCTTACTTTATAATAAGCTTGGCCTGTTTATCATTGTAATCTATAAATCACCAATTTTTGTATATTATTGAAAATTGTGATATTGTTATATAAAAATCATCATACTCGTAACTATCGTGATTATAATGTACATCTATCTGATTCATTCAATCAGATATTCGTTGCTAAATTTGAAAGCACCTATAAATTTATTTTATAAACTTTTGTTTGATTCATTTTACAAAAATTTACAGTGTTTCAAAAGTTTTATTTATGAGATGTAATCTAAGTTTTTAAATTAAAACATTCCAGTTTGAGTTCTACGGTTTCGTCAATTTTTTTATGTTGTATAGTGTAGAAACGTAATTCAGTGTTATTTTATTACACATTGTGATAAAAATTAATTCGTGGATTATAAAAATTGTTAACATTCCATTGTAAGGCCCATGTGCTCAAAAGTTATTTGTTAAGACAACAATAATATATTGTTGAGTTGTCTATATATAAATTTTAAAATTTTATGGATTATTATACATATATCACAGTCCAAACTTCAAGACACAGTGTTTGAATTGTCACAATAATTTTAAAACGTGTGTGTTTATTTTCAATGCTCGTTAAAGTTTTGACAAAACTATATAGGTACTCAAATTGTTCAATGTTATCTCTAATAAACACGTTACAATAATATTGTAATAAAATCAATTTTAAATTTAACTTTTTTCAGATTACTTCTAATGAATCTAAAATTTGTTGTGAGAACTAACTGGTACTGAAAATAAACACGATGTGTAGCGAAGCACATCACTATGACACGGGACTTAGATTTTCTAAATTTTAGCATTTATCATGGATTACATATCTGTAGATAGAAGAATGTGGTTTGTCTAGTCCAAATCTCAGTATATATATATATTAATAAATTTAAACATAATATATCTCGTCTTTCTAAATTATTAAGTCTTTTTATTTTTGACTTGCAATTTTCCGAGTTGACTGAATCTGTGTATAATAGTGTAATAGGTAATTTCAATATTTAAATCCTAATATTTACGTTGTAATAACTATTATGTCTGTTCAATGTATTAATGTAACCACACAAAAAAACGTGTGGAATAATTAATATTTGCATTAGATATAGTACATTCTTTGTCCACGGTGTTTATGTATTCAAGCCATTTGTATTGGAAATGTCAACTAGTCCATTCCATTTTAATAGTTAAGTAAATTTCGCTGTGATGAATAGATAAGTCTTTTTTTCTGTAACGGTACATTTTTCATCGTTTAAAAAGAAAATCTAATAAAATACTCGTTTTCATTTTTGAAATGATAGTGTTCAGTGCGTAACCCAAAATACTTTTAAAAACATTACAAAATCTTCTAGGTACTAAATCTACTTTTATTGATGTTTTTTTTTATAAAACTGCTTCTTTTACAACCTTTACATGATTGTAGTTATTTTTTTATCAATAGTTTTGAGATGTAGTTAAAACTACAGAAACAGTAAGAACTGAGATATTTTTTTTATATTAAAATAACGTAAACGATTTTATGTTTACAGAAAAAGGCATTGAAATGGTGTTCACATTATCAATACAAATTGCATTATCACATTGAATAGAGCTTTTAAATAATTTAGAAAATTTGTAATAAAATAGTGAAATCTTATATTAATCTATTACTTTTTAGATAAAGTTTATTTGAATCTACATTAATAAATGTCCACAACTGATGATAATAATTCATTAAAATGATCATTCATTTGTAAATACTTACACAAATCATTTTTCCATCGTATTGTGAAAGGGTGGCTGAGATGTCGAGAGGATCGTGTGATATCTACATAAACCAAAAATGTCAGTATTAGTTTGAATATGATGTGTTAATTTGATAAATTATTATCAATTTTTTTTTTGTAACAGTTTGATGTCGTTTATGAAGATATTGCGATTCGAGATAAGTATAAAAGAGAAGCGCACAGTATTCATATAAATCATTCAACAATCGTATTTGAACACAATCCTTAACCATTTGACAATACTTGGTAAATATTATTTTGTAAGTGTAAAAATGTGATCGTTAAATTCATATGGCATCGTTTTAGGTCTGTTACGCTCCGATTCTAGTATTAAATATCACTAAACATTGCATATATCTTTGTATAAATGCATATATGTAAATGTTACATGTTTAAACACATTATTGAATTTAGAATTTTTATGAAAAAAATAAATAAATATCCGTATTTCAAATATATTTGGTTTCGTTTCATTCTTGTTTGTTTTCGTAACGTTTTGTACCTCTATTCTTAGTTTGGCGGTGGGATTTTCCTGTTGTAGCCTTCAACTCTTATAAATATTATGATTGGATTGCAAGAGCAATATTTCTGAAACGTGGTTTATTTCGGAATCAGGAATCATATTTATGAATATGTGGCTTCATTTTACGGGAAGGAAGTCGTAAGCGATAACTAGGAATCAGTGAATTCAAGGAAAACATAGACATCAAAGAACATTATTGTCAATTTATATGAATTTACGAACATAGTAAGTGGGGCAATGTAAACAGCTGTTTTGTCTGTGATATGTGACGTATTTTTAAGGCGATGCAATAAATTAACCTAATATACTACATATTTGAAAGTTTCTCAAAGATCTTTGAGACATTTGGCAATGACCAGCAAGTTCGCACTATCAGACACAATGACATATTATTTAGGAATGTCATGACCCAGAAAATCGTTAAATCACCACAAACTTTTCAGAAACTTATAGCCATTGCTACAAAGAATCTCTAAGTAGGCAGTAATAGGTATCAACAAAGACAGTATAATTCAAATTAATTATAAATAAATAAATATTGTAGGACTAGACACACAGCGCCATCTGGCCCCAAACTAAGCAGAGCTTGTGCTAATTATAATTAGAGTATACTTTTTTTTGTTAAATACGTACATACAGAATACAAAGAACAAACATTTAAGTTCGTCACACAAATGTTAGTCTGTAAATCTAAGTCTGAAGTTTAAATCTGATCCCAATTTGCCCTAGGTGGGAATCAAACCCACGCCCTTCAGCTCTCGAAGCAGACATTCTTCCAAAGAAACAACAGGGCTGTTAGAAATCAGTAAAAAAAACATTTTTTTTAAAGACCAACATTGTACTAATACATTTTGCATGTGTGTAATTAGGTACACCGATTTCTCAATTGGCACGTTCAAATATGGCTTCAACATACTCATATAAGTTACCAACGTGGGTATTGCCATTGACCTTCCACCACGTACTCCGAAGCGAAGCTCCAAACATCTGAATCACCAAGATCCTCCACAGCTGATACCTCTGTGTATTTCCGTAACAAATGGAACGCAGACGTAACGTGACGTCACAAGAGAGGGGAGGATATGTAAAAACGTCACTCATTCATAAACTGTAATAGTGTTTGTGTGAACCATTCTACCACGAAATTCAGTCGCGTACGCACGCTCCAGAAACTAATCTATTTATAAAACGACGCTCAGGTCGCTTGTGTTTTCGTTTGTGTGGTTATTTAGCAGTGAAAATGAGCAGCAATTTTCTGATGGTGCCTGGCGATGAGGCTATCCAGAGGCGGTCGCGGGTAAGGCTTCTTCGCATGCAGTTTGTTATGTAAACAATAAAGTAGAAAATAGAACTAAGGTTAACGTTAATTGCAATTACAATAGCACAAGTGGATGCATATGTCGTTTTGAGACATAGAATATTTTATTTTTAGATGCGGTCGACTTCTTTGTCTTATAATGCGATGTATCATGTACCTACTACTAGATAATTTCTAAAGTGAAAGAGAACGCTCGCATGTTTGTAATGAGAAAGTCTCTTGATTGATAGTAGGCGCCAAATAACCTACATATTTATATGTTCTATAAAGCTCTTAAATATAAATTTTAAAATTAATGTGGTGAATTGGTGATGGTTTAAGTTACGAGAGATGTATATTAATTTTATTAAAAAATGAAATTTTCTGTTAGAGACCATATTTGCGATCTATTTATCCATACTCATATAATACTCTCTACAGTAATTGAATATGATGAACATAACACTCACCTGATGGTAAGAAACATTGTCTACGGTATTCATAACTGTAAGTAACAAAACCAAACTCTGGGCATCGCTGCTTACCTATGATCACACCTATAAAAATAATTAGTAGTAATTTATTTTTGCCTTTTTTACCGATTTTAAGCCGTTTTTATTGAACATTCATAGAACAATTTATAATTTATAAATAATCAAAACAATCATTTTGATCATACGAAGATAATAAATAAATATTGAAGAACTATACACACAGTGCCATCTGGCCCCAAACTGCTTAGTTTGGGGCCAGATGGCACTGTGAGCTTGTGTGATGGAAGTCAGATAACTGATAGAATACATAAATACTTTTTTTTTCACTTATAATATACCCAGATACAGAACAAACATTTGTTTATTCACAGAATACCCAGATACAGAACAAACATTTGTTTATTCACAAAATGTTTGCCCTGAGTGGGAATCGAACCCATGCCCTACAGCTCTCAAGGCAGATATTCTACCAATGAGCCAACGGGGCTGTCATCGGGGCTTTTCATAATAATATGATTTTGATGTTTGTTCTGTGTCTGGGTGTACTGTATGTATTATAAGTATGTGTTTACAAAAAAAAAAGTATTTAAGTATTCTATCAGTTATCTGACTTCCATAGCACAAGCTCTGGTTAGTTTGGGGTCAGATGGCGCTGTGTGTATAGTCCTACGATATTTATTTATTTATTTTTAATAAGTATTAATAAATTGACATGAGCCATATACAAAAAAATGTTTTGGCTTCTCTTTGTCTCATATGTGATCTTCTTTCTTATGAAAGAACAGTAGAAATAAGCCAAAGAGAAGATAAGGAAAAAAGTTTTACAACCCCTCTTGTACTTGTTGTGAAAATAATTAAGTACCAACGACACGAATATTATTAAAATTAAAAATATTAAAATATGCCCCTATTGTCACTCAGGACTGACATTTGTGTGACTAACATCGATGTTTGTTCTGGGTCTGGGTGTACTGTATGTATTATAAGTATGTATTTACAAAAAAAAAGTATTTAAGTACTCTATCAGTTATCTGTCTTCATAGTACGAGCTTTCCTTAGTTTGGGGTCAGATGGCACTGTGTGTAATGTCCTATGATTTTTATTTATGTTTAACAAGAATTTGTGAATTTTTACATACAATTTTCACTAAACTAATTGATGACTTACATGAGTGTTTATAGAATCAAACATAAAAGTTTTTTTATTTATTATAAGAACTCCTAATTAATTTACTATCTTTGAAGCAGAACTAATGCGTAAAAATGGTTTTTTACTATAAGTATTTCTTATTTTTGTTGACGCAAAATGGTTCGCCTAAATTCTTGTCATAGGAATTTTTTTCAGCACTGTAACAAAACATTTTCATTGGCGTGATAAAGTGGATGATATCTTAAAACAGCTGGTAAACGTCGGATTTGTTTTATCGTGGCTTCTCTTGGTCTCGGTTTACTTACCAGTAATTTTAGTGCGTCATTACATTTGTCTATTCATAAAACGGCATGGCAACCACAAGCTTTAAAAGCGACATCGTATTTTTGACCTGATGTTTAGTGGCGGTGTGGTCTGAGATGGTAAACACATCCCGTCTAAAATTGAACGAGCTCTTAAGTAAGGTTGTCAGAACACGCTGTTGTGTGCTAAGCTACAGATTTTTTGAGGGTGGTAGCTAGCCAGCCGAGTACTAGTCTTACTACCATGCTATGGTTCTTCACGATGTATTCCTTCATCAGCAGCTCAAGCTCATCGACGGGGCTTAAACTCTTATTCTTTCATGAGTAATTCGACCGCGCTAACCACTGAGCTATCATCACTACGAAAAGTGTTTTAGTATTGTTTACTTTGTTCTTGTAAAATATTAAGTCTATGGTTGTTTTAATAACTAGTTAATCGTGATAAAACTATGCAAAGTGAAATTGTAGCCTAACAATGCACAACAATGCTAAAAAAATCATAACCCATGCCAAATATAAAAAAAAAATATGTTAGGACTGCATCTATTTAGAACAGCAATTCCGAGACAAACCTATATACTATATACATACATGCCTATATACCTACTGAATGTAGAGTTTTGCAGTGATCCATAATATAATAGGTAGATGTTATTTCTCTAACATCAATTTCTCATTTGGCTTCGTTCTAAATATTCTTCTTTGTTTTGGTGTTTCCCGTTATGCATTTGCAAGTGTCAAGTGTTACAACATTTTTAAGTATTTTATGAATAATCAAAATTAAACAAATTTAAGTCACATAATAGTAATAGTTGAGCTCGATTATGATTTAGTAAAACATTGGTGAAAAACTACAAGCTCGAGTGAAAAATCCAACATTTTTCAACATCCTACAAGCATGAAACTGAAATGAAGTTGGGCAGGACATGTTGTCACAGAGTGATGGCAGGTAGACTGAAACGTTGACGGATTGGTGACCACAAACCGGGAAACGAAGCCTCGGACGCCCTACCGACAGATGCCACCAGCTCGTTAGGTCGATGAGATCGTAAAGGTTGCGGGTCGAACCTGGATAAGCGTAAAACAGGACCGGAATGAGTGGCGTACAAAAGAGACTTATGCTCACCACCAATGATGATGATGAAAACACTGGCGACTACTACAAGCTTCGATGGAGGAAGAAACACAGAAGTCAAGTTTCAGCACATAATATTACTCTCCACAAACATGCACGCTGTCCGGTACTTTTTGAGCAAAGTACCACTATTTGTTGACATAGACACTGATTTCACATTCATTTTCAATGATTCATTCGTTCATTAGACATTTCATTCTTCAACATATGGTTCATTCGCCTTTTCATTCATTCGTTCTTCATTTCATTCATCATTTCATTCATTCAATTATTTTCCACGGTATTGCCAAAACCTCCTTTGAAACCTTTGACCTAATTTTTCGCTATTGCTTCATAGTTACGCCCTAATTCATCTATGTCTTACGAAACGGGGGATTAAGGGAATTCAAGCCGTAAATTGGCTTAACTACTTATCATCCGTGTGGATGAAGCATGAGGCGAGTGTAGAGTGTACTGAACCTACGATAATCTTTATTAATGTAATGGAAACGCTGACTAAGTTCTCGTAACTTAAGGAATTAGTTCAAGGATAAATTAGTCAAAGAGTAAAACCCAGAACGAACTTTACTATTATACTTTTGGACCAACACTGCATTGTCTAAATTATTCTGGAATTATATCTACTGTATGTCGTTTGTGTCGTTCCCTTATAAGTGGTTTTGGTTTTTAAGACACTTATTTGGTTATAAGGAAAACATTGTAATAAAAGCATGGCATGGTGGTAAAGTACTTTCTAGTACTCGACTGGTTTATTTAACCGTTCGTTTTTCCTTTACCAAAAGGTATTTAAAATTTGTATAGATATATAGAAAATATTTTTTGTGCACACCAGAATTAGAAAAACGTACAGAAAACATAAGCATCTTATGAGCTAGTGCCGCAAGTGGCAGCCTTTTCGCTAAAAGCGATCTCTTCCAGGCAACTAAGAAAGGAAATCATGTAATTGATTAAGAACAGACGGGATATTTTGTAACATTATACTGTTCTAAAAATTTAAACTAATAGAAAAATATATATCTAGTATGTGAAATATTTACCAAAATAAATAAAAACCAAAATCAACAGCAAGTACAAGACATGTGTGATCCAATTAACACAAAATTTATTGTAAGGCAGCATTGTGACAAACACTGCAATTAATATGTCCATAGGTTCCGAATAATTCATTACTATGAGTCAGGAATCGAACCCACTGACTGCCGACAAGCATGAACAAGGATTTCAAAAAAACCATAGACACGATGATATTAAAACAGAGGAAACAATAAAAACCAAACATGAAAAGTCTCAAGTTTCAATAACGTTTTAAATACACACTTAAAACCCACGAGCATAGCAGAGAAACGGTTCATTAAAAATAACTACAAGAGAATTGCTATTGTTAATACATAGTAACAGCAGAATCCCGTTACTGCTACTGCTAACCGCTAATAATCTTCCTCAATTGTGTGCTGTTATCGCAACAAAGTTATATGAATATTATTAACAATTTTAAAGAAGGAAATTATCATAGCGCCCGCATCATAGCACCCGCGCGCCGCCGGACGGCGTGCGCGTGTGCTATGATGCGCCGCCACATAGCGTTGTTTACTTTTTGTTACTTATGGGCCTTATTAGTAAACTTACAGTAGTACAATGAGATATGGAGAGAGCTCCTCTACGAGAAACAGAAACGAATCAGAAATGAGGAGATCCGTAGACAAACTAAAGTTACCGGCATAGTCCTTAACCATTTGAAGTGGCAATGGGCAAGGCACAAAGCACACAGAACTGATGGTCGATGAGGCTACAAATTTCTGGAGTGGAGATTACGGACTGGCAATCGCAGCGTAGGACATCCACTCACAGACAGACGACCTGATAAAGACAGCAGGAACGAGCTGGGTGCGAGCCGCTTCCAACTGGTATTCATGGAAGTCAATGGAGGAGGCATAAGCCCAGCAGTCGTCGTGCAACAGCCGAGATGATGATGAATTTTAGTTCTAATTTTCATACTAATTCAGGATTTATGCTCAAGATAGGTGATTTGTGTTCAACATATAATTTGAGATCGAACAAATGTGTTATATTTTACCAGCCTTTTTCTCTTGATTCTAATGTTGTTTACGTCTGGTACTTGTATTGTTTGTTACTATTAAACATTTACGTGGTTAACCAAACAACACTGAATCATTTCATTGCCTGAAAACGAAAAAACGTCACAAAGTTGAATTCGCTATTCTTTTTTTTCAATAAAATAATAAACACATACCACCAATCATAGAACGGGATTGTTTTATGTAAGAATGTTACTTCTTCATGACGCAACAAATGGATGGTAGCCAAATTTTTTATCAATTATGTTACATTAATAAAATACGGGGACAGTTCTGTTTGTAAACACTCTAACAGAATTCAGAGCATTGTTGGAATGAGTATTTTTTTTAAATATTATAATAATTATGTCATTAAGATATAGTATTCCTAATCTTTTATAATTGAATAGTCTGAGTCTGGTCAAGTAGCGAGTGAATCGGTTTCTTCTAGGCAAGTGTGCTCCATCGTAGACCGCATCTTCGCTTAACATCAGGCGGGATGGCGGTCAAACATTCAAAAATTATTTTAATTATTCTATTATACTTTTATCAATATTTGGATTTGGAGTGCCATTCCACGCACACGCCACACACCTATATGTTTACCATCTTCATCCACCCCGTCATCAAACATCAGGTGAGATGTGGTCAAAAACCTAGCCTGTCAAAGTTAACAAAAAAATTGAACAGGATCTTTTTTTGCACTTGACAGTTTAGGCTTTGACTATAGCTCACTTGATGTTAAGTGGTATGGTCGAAGACAGTAAACACACAGTCTGTAATAGAACTGAATGAACTGAAACTCTCCTTAGAGTGAAGTCTACGATGGTACCACTAGAATATGAGATAATCTCCGCCAACCAGTACTGTAAGCATCATTGTGTTTCACTTTTAAGTGAGCGCTGCGAAAATTTAACAGCGATGCACTAGACTTTATTTCGTTACTAAAAGTTCTGAACACCTGAAATGATCATAGACAAGCGATAACTCTTACCATCACGAAACCATCGCATGTTATAAATTTAAAATGAAAAATGTACACAGTCGTGGGATGTTATATAATTTAGAACGCAGATGTCCATTAGCTTTTACGTATAAAGCTGTCATAACTTGCAAACCCCTAAATTCCTTTGAAATCTTTCAAGCAGACGGAAGTGAGCATGAGTCATTGCACACGTCAAAACAGCAATAATTCAAAGACAACAAGATGAAGCGCAGGGTCGAGTTGAAAATATATCAAAGAAACAACTCCGTACAGTGTATCCGCTTTGTCTCTACGATTATACTAATAAAGAGAATAAGTATGTGATTAACTGTCCTGTACTCGTAGATCAGTTAGAAGTCTTGTTTTGAAAACTGTAGACTGTTGGTTAAATTCCCACTTAGGACACTTAAGTTAAATACTTAACACTTAAGTAACGAAAATAAATGTTTGTTATAAGTTTAAGACCTTCTTTTTAATGGTTGACAGGCTAGTTGTTTGACGACAGCTCACCTGATGTTAAGTGAAGGTGTGGTCGAAGATGGTAAAGCATACCTAGCCTCTGGAATGGAACTGCTGAAGTGAAGCTACCGAAACACATTGTTAGATGCTTGGCGGCAGATTTTCAACTCGAGAGTGGTAGCTAGCCAGCCGAGTACTAGAAAGTACCTTACCACGACGCTATGATTTCCTCACGATGTTTTCCTTCACCGGCAGCTCAAGTTCATTGTTAGGAGTTGAACCCACGCCCTTCGGCATGCTAACCGACCGCGCTAACCACTGAGCTATCATTGCTACAGGACTACGTGTCTAAGGAACAGCTTCCACTCAGGTATAAAAAAAGGTTTTACAGTATCGTGCGGTTATTTCTCTGTAAAATACATATTCGCGAGCGCAAGGCCGCACAGCACACGCGCATGGCCAAGGTACGTCCCGTATGTTCACCCGCCTTATGACAAATATCGAGCTATTTCGGTCAGCGATGATGTCTCTTTGTTATTCAACGTTGTCATTAGAAAATGAGGTGGAAGTTTTAATTTTAGCGAAAGGTAAACTTATCTACGTAAATATAGAAGACTAGGGAACGCCTCGCAGTTTCACCCGCGTAGTTCTCATTCTCGTTGGAATACAGGGATAAAAAGTTGCCTATGTCACCTGGAGATAGTGTAGCTTCCCAACGGTGAAAGAATTTTTGAATTGCTTGGCGACAGAATATCTGGTACTGCGATAATAAAATTGATTGATTCAGACGTTACTTTGCAGAAGTTCATTTTGAATATTCATGGTATATATTTAGTTTATTTCTGCTTAACAGTCGTTTCAGTTACAACAGTGATGAGGACTTAAATTTAACTAATACCTGTAACTACCTAGACGACTTCTGCTAAGTTATTAAAATATATAGCTGTGTACTCGGTGTAGGAGAATATTCAATTTTCAAGTTTATACATCGTTACTAAAGATACACTAATGAAAATTAATTATTTGGCCAGGTGTACAATCACACATGCTAGGAAAAACAATCGAGAAATTTCGCAACTTCCGCGTCACGATGCAAGAATGCGCCACAATTTCACATTGGAGACAGGTGTAAAGCTGACTGACATGCATGCTAAAGAGTCGTCTCCACGAGCAACATTTCATTAACATCATCATCATCATAGACATCATATCGTATTTCGATCTTCTAAGCCACATGCACTAGTGTCCGGTCTTGGCAAAAAGTGGAAGTACTGACAGTAAAGTAAAGCATGACATCCCTGTTGATTCGTGAGTTTTATTCTCACCCAGGATAAACATTTTTTCGTATAAACAAATGTTTGTTCTGTGTCTGGGTGTTTTGTATTTATTATAGGTATGTATTTAAAAAAAAAAGTACCTATTAAGTATTCTATCAGTTATCTGACTTCTATAGTTAGTTTTTTTAAGTTATTTCTTTGCTTAGTTTGGGATCAGATGGTGCTGTGTGTAATGTCCTACGATATTTATTTATTTACTTTACGCTTCCAGTCATCGTATTTCGTCACTTCATCGACTACATTACGTTTCCCGATGCTTGGTATCCAATCTAAAACACATCTGCTCCCATGGTTGTCGGTTCTGCTTCTGCGATAGATGTCCAGCTCTCTGCCACTTCAGTCAATATGTCAGTGACTTCGTTCTGCCGGTGAAAGAAAAAAATGTGAGGGAAACCGTAGCATGTTGCAATAATGAGCTTGTGCTGCTGGTGAAGAAAACCATAACATGGTGGTAAGGTACTCTCTACTACATCTATACTTTACTAGCTAGCTACAGTTGAAAATCAGCCACCAAGCATCTAAAGATATATTCCGGCAGCATCCAGTTCTATTCTAGGCTGTGTGCGCTTTACCATCTTCGACCACACCGGCACTTAAGATCAGATGAAATAAATAAATAATCTTGTCAATCATTAAAAAACAAGATAAAAAAATAGAGATTCATTTAAAGTTTGTTAGATCCATTGCCAGAAGCATCCAGCGGAGATACTGACTTAGACACATAAATCTAGAATTATAATTAGGGCACAAGTGCTACGTAAATCTTGCTTACGAACGTGGGTTATTATTTCCGTTTGCATTCCTGTTCTTATCATGGTTTGCAGCCAAATTCCCCCTTCGAATGGACATACTTAAAAAGCTGTTAGATGCTATAATATAGGTAATAATTTATAGTTTTTCGCGTTGTTCTTTTGCGACTTTTTTTTTTAGTGATGGTGTAGTCGAAGAGGGTTAAAACACACCTAGCCTGAAATATACCCGGCTCTAAGAACTAGAATACACCGTTAGTTGCTTGGTGGCAGATTTTCATCTTGAGGGTGGTAGCTAGCTAGCTGAGTACTAGAAAGTACTCTGCCTAGTGCTAGGGTACTTTCTTTTATTTTGTTTTGTTTTCATTTTTTTTATAAGAATGAGGATTACGTTTGACCGCCATCTCACTTGATGTTAAGTGATGATGCGGTCGAAGATAGAGCACGCTTGTCTAGAAGATACCGATTCACTCTCGACTTGAAGACACCTAGATTATATCCAACGGGGAACACCCACTCAGGTAGCGCATTCCACTGTCTAGCAGTCCGCCAATGAACGTGGAATCAAATCGTTTCCTCACGAGGTTTACGTCACCGGCAGTCCATGCTCATTGTTGGGGTTTGAGTCGCATTTTGGCGTTAAACCGACTGTGCTAACCACTGAGCTACTATCGCTACAAACTAATATAAAGAGATGCAATAATAATTACTTAACAGACACGTTTATTTACAACTAGCGGTTTGTCCCGGCTTCGCACAGGAGAACAAAACTCGATTAACAATATAAATATAGCTTATGTTACTCAGTGATAATGTAGCATTCTAATGATGAAATAATTATTCAGATCGGTCCAGTAGTTTCGGAGGCTATTCAATACAAACAAACAAAAAATCAAATCTTTCCTCTATATACCTATAAGTTTTTTCTTTGGTTTATGTTTATTGTTTATATTTTTTTGTACGTAAATGTATGTATTTTTAATTATTTTGAAATATGTTTTATGTCCCAAATGAAGTGTTGTCTATTGTATATTGTCTATTGTCTAGATTACAGTGTGGATAAAACATAAAAAAACTACATAATTGAATAATTAAACAGTGTGGATTAGACATAAGTAACTTTATATATTGTTTACAAAAAGAAATTGGAAATGTCGCAGAGGCGATTCAAATGAAACTTGACCTATTCTCGCTACCTTGGAAAGACTCTGAATAGTTGTGACGCTACACTTAAGTATGTTCTTTAAAATGGAATCCTTAATGCATCGCACACACACGATAATGTATTTTTGTTTAAGTTCGCTAATGAAATTCTACATACGCCTGACTTGTTAACTGAATTTGTTTTTACTCGTAACATACCGCGTAATATACTTGTCCGCGAACATTTTTTGAATAGGAATGGGTAATTTTGATAATTATTTTTTATTGATTCATCATCTGACAAGGATAAAGATATTTATTTATATTTTGGGGTGTTTGTATATTTTATAGATGTTTATTATTTATTTATATTTTTTTTTAATTCTCTTTTATTTATGGGACTTTTATGGTAGCCACATGGCAGTCCCATCGTATTTTCTTACATGTAAAACACAAACATAAAACACAACTAAAATAAAAAAAAATATTTCTACACATCACACAAACATATACTCACTCTCTCATACACACATTCACTCCCCCGCATACATATTAATTATAATAGGTGGGTCACTTGAGGCGACTCACACAGCTGAACAGCTCCCTGGCTGCGTCAGAACAGGATTTATTTGTATAGTTCCCAACATTCTAATTACCAACTTTTTTGTTCACGACAGACATAAATTATATATTTCAAGGTATAAATAAAAAAAGTAACTAATACATGCAACATTTAAAATAATAACTAATCTTAAAGGCCGCTACCAATGGGAATAGCTCAAACGCTAAGCAAAATAAAGGCCAGCGTTTTGTTCACGTGTGGCGTCGACCAGACGAGAAGTCTTTAAATATTTTTTTTGCTTATATAAAGTTTATAATAGGTTTACTTTTTTATTTATATTAAGTAGTATATCACATTTATTTGTTTGCTGTATTTATTTATACATGATTTGATATATATATATATACATATATTTGTTTTGATGCGCGCCTACAACCATATGTTATTTACTGAGGGGATGGCTGGCAGAAATGCTTTAGCATTAAGTCCTCTCTTTGTACATGTTTTTTTTTAATTGTGCAATAAAGTATTAAATAAATAAATAAGTACCGTGTAGGCTGCATAGGTCTTCACAACGTTTTACATTAGGTATTCTGCACACCGAGCGGAAGTGAATTGGAACCGAATTGGAGCGGAAGGCTCCAATTCGGGACAGTTCACACCTCTAGGCAGAGCCATATTTGTATGACTGTGTGTTGATAATGTTGACATCTTTTCCAATAAAACGATCTGTGAAATCCTTGTCACTTACAGGCTTTTTGATATCTATACTTCTATACTAGGTATATACTATAACATTATAAAGAGGAAAGATTTGTATTTTTGTATGTAACGAATAAACGTAAAAACAACTGGACCGATTTCAAAAATTCTTTCACCGTAGTGAAGCTATTCTATCCGCATATATATAGCTATACAATTATACATATAGTAGAGTGACATATTATTATGATATTTTTTATCCCTGTATTCGGGTACGAGAACTACGCGGGTGAAACCGCGAGGTGTCTACTAGTTCATTATACATATATTTGTATTTTTTTTATTTTGGATGAATAACTTTATTTGAATACCACACGCCACTCAGCCTAATCTTCGGCTTTTCGCTTCCATCTACTGCCAGCTATCCTACGTACATCGTCACTTCATTGAGTCTCAGGGCGTCCTACGCTAAGTTTGCCAAGCTTTGCTGAGCTATCTATGTATGTGACTTTAGTTCTGTAGTATTAAAATACCAGAGGAACGCGAAAATTTTCTTACTAAAATTTTAACCTAAATAGGTTGAATGTTTTGACACTTCGCAATAAGCTGTTAAGGGCCTATCGAGTGCATTTCTCTAGTCGATTTTAGGTATTCTGTGCGCTCCGTGTGTGAGTGCGCAAGGCACACGAGCGAACAGCTAGTACCGCGCGCCGCCGTCGGCGCCACGCGCTACAGGCATTGTCGATACACATACGGCGGCGAAATGAAAATCGGTTTGAGCTAAATACTTAAACGGCTAAGTAGACGAACTGGATCAACTATTTTGCCGCTTATATTAGTAGACTGGTGGCCGAGTGGTAACAAGCTGTATGAGTACGGCCACATAGTCACGGGATCGAAATCAACACCATATTAATACGGAATATTATTTTTGCACACAAATTTTGTTGATAGGTATTTTAAATAAATATAATACATAAATATTTCGTTTTTTTTTAAATACATTATAATACGATTATTTTTGTATACTTATTATTTTTATAATACGTTTTATTTTTATTTTATTTTTTTCTTATTAGTGTTACATCTCCCGTCTGTTTTTTATGTTCTCTATTGTATTTTTTCTTTTCTTGGTTGCTTGGAAGAGATCGCTGTTAGCGATAAGGCCGCCACTTGTGGCACTAGTTCATAAGGTTCTTTATTCTCTGTACTCTTTTCTATTTATGATGTCCACAATAAAGAGTTATATCTATCTATCTTACTTTTTTTAACCGACTCGATTTTAAATGGAGGAGGTTCTCAATTCGACAATTTTTTTTTATGTAAAAGTAATAAATCGATCGAGTCACTCTCCTGATGATAAGAGATAACGCTTGTCCATGACCATTGTAGCGATACCCAGAACATTGAGTAACAAAACAAAGTCCAGGGCATCGCTGCTCTGGCACTCATTACTTTGAGACTAGATGGTTAGTCTCAACAGCCCAGTAATTGCGCTAGCTGCAATACCCTTCAAACCGGAACACAGTAATGTTTACACACTACTGCTTGGCGGCAGAATATCTAGTACTGCGGTGGTCTGTACCTACCTAGACGACCTCCTGCTAATTCCGCCAATTATGAATCGATTTTGATGATTCTTTTTTTTGCTTGGTTGATCCATACTTCAGAGATGGTCCCATATATTTTTTATCGAAATCGGTCGAGCAAGTAAAAAAAAATCAACACAAGTATTAAAAAACCTCGCTGTTTCATTGAAGCAGTGCGTTTAGTTGGCCTAAGGGTCATGGAGTAGGTTTTTTGTTTGTAAATTTGTGTATTTCTTTTTATGTAACTGAACATTTTTAATTCCCTATTTTATCTATTGAAAATAATTAATTTATTATAACACTATGGAACCTAAGAATATGACATACCGTAAGCAACTCCTACGATACACCTCACTTTTTTCCTTTCCACTGACGAATAATAAACGACGAAAAAGTATTATTATTTTGACTACCCAGTCAGCACGTTTGCGTCATGAGTTGTATGGCATGGGTTCGATTCCCACCGAGGGCAAATTTTGATGAGAAGAACATAGATGTTTGTTTTGTTTGGGTGTTTATGTATACTTTAGTATGTTCATAATTGATTGATTCAAAATAATGACGTGCATAATTATTAAAAAAAAATAGTTTATTACTTTACCCATGGCTTTACTCGCATATCCATTTTGGAGAAGTCATTTAAAAAATACTAAATTAAAATAAAATAATAATAAATATTTCTTTTTTAGTAGAATATAGCTTTATGGCATGGGTTCAATTCCCGAATTTTTTTGTGAAAAACATAGATGTGTGTTTTAATTTTTGTTGGCGGCCATATTGGATCAACTTTAAAGTATTCTCCATTCTACTAGTCAATCCCATTCATTTCATTTTGATACCTATATTGAAGTTGTAGTGAAAAAATATGTAATCTGCCATTTTGTTGGCGGCCATATTGGATTTGCTTTTTTTTATTATAATCTATTCTACTAATCAAGCCCTTTCATTTGATACCCATATTGATGGCATTGTGAAAAAATATGCAATCCGCCATTTTGTTAGCGGCCATATTGGATTTGCTTTTTTTAAAGTTTACTCTATTCTACTAGTCAAGCCCTTTTATTTGATACCCATATTATAGGAGTGGTGGAAAAATATGTAATCCTCTAGTTTGATGGCGGCCATATTGGATTTGCTTTTTTTATTATAATGTATTCTACTAGTCAAGCTCTTCCATTTGATACCCATATTGATGGTATTGTGAAAAAATATGTAATCCGCCATTTTGTTAGCGGCCATATTGGATTTGCTTTTTTTAAAGTTTACTCTATTCTACTAGTCAAGCCCTTTTATTTGATACCCATATTATAGGAGTGGTGGAAAAATATGTAATCCTCTAGTTTGATGGCGGCCATATTGGATTTGCTTTTTTTATTATAATGTATTCTACTAGTCAAGCTCTTCCATTTGATACCCATATTGATGGTATTGTGAAAAAATATGTAATCCGCCATTTTGTTAGCGGCCATATTGGATTTGCTTTTTTTAAAGTTTACTCTATTCTACTTGTCAAGCCCTTTTATTTGATACCCATATTATAGGAGTTGTGAAAAAATATGTAAGCATCTATTTTGATGGCGGCCATATTGGATTTGCTTTTTCATTTATTTTATTTATTTATGCTCTAATGAAACAGCGAGGTTTCGGAGTAAACGAAAATGTCATCGACGTATACAATTTTTATATTTATGTTGATTTTTAAAAATTGCTCGACCGATTTCGATAAAGTTTATATGAGACCACCTCAGAAGTATGGATCTATCAAGCAAAAAAAAAATTATCAAAATCGATTCATAATTAGCGGAATTATCGCGTAACAGACAGCCCCGTTGGCTCATTGGTAGTATATCTGCCTTGAGAGCTGTAAGGCGTGGGTTCGATTTCCATTCAGGGCAAACATTTTGTGAATAAACAAATGTTTGTTCTGTGTCTAGCTGTTCTGTATGTATTATAAGTATGTATTTACAAAAAAAAGTATTTATGTATTCTATCAGTAATCTGACTTCCATCACACAAGCTCTGCTTAGTTTGGGGCCAGATGGCGCTGTGTGTAATGTCCTACGATATTTATTTATTTATATTTATTTAACATACATATACATTTTTGTAGCGATGATAGCTCAGTGGTTGACGCGGTCGGTTCGCATGCCGAAGGGCGTGGGTTCAAACCTAACAATGAGCTCGAGCTGCCGGTGAAGGAAAACATCGTGAGGAAACCATAGCGTGGTGGTAGCGTACTCTCTAGTACTCGGCTGGCTAGCTACCACACGAGAGTTGAAAATATTATGTCCCCAAGCATCTAACCATGAGTTCTGGCAGCCTCACTTGAGAGCCAGTTCCATTCCAGGCTAGGTGTGCTTTACCATCTTCGACCACGCCTTCTCTTAACATCAGGTGAGCTGTGGTCAAACATAGCCTAGCACAGTGGTTCTCAAACTTTTTTGGTGTCGGAACCCTTTTGGGAAGCAAAATACTTGATGGAACCCTATAATAAAACAATACTTTTTAAAAGTGTGTTCTTTAATAAAGAATCTTTATTAATAAGCATAATAAAAGTACAATGTAACAGTTACTAATTATTACTTACTTTACCATATGGCAAGTACAATAATAGAAGATATTAAAAAAAAGTAACTAATGGGATTTGATAAACAAAAAGCAAAAATAAAATGAGAAATTTAAAAATTGCGTTGTAAACAATCTCGACTTTATTTTTTAAAGTTAGAGTCGAAAGTCGCTTGTTGACAACTATAGCGTCTAATTCAGAGGCGGCTTTTATCAAAGGGACAGCGCGCTCACAAGTATACAAGTATACATGTTGATTTGTAGCGATGATAGCTCAGTGGTTAGCACGGTAGGTTCGCATGACGAAGGGCGTGGGTTCAAACCCCAACAATGAGCTTGAGCTGCCGGTGAAGGAAAAACATCGTGAGGAAACCATAGCATGGTGGTAGGGTACTTTAGTACTCGGCTGGCTAGCTACCACCCTCAAGTTGAAAATCTGCCGCCAAGCATCTAACGGTGTGTTCCGGCAGCCTCACTTGAGAGCCAGTTCCATTCCAGGCTAGGTGTGATTTACCATCTTTGGCCACACCTTCACTTGACATCAGGTGAGCTGTGGTCAAACAACTAGCCTGTCAACCATTAAAAAAAAAAAAATACCAAACTTATGAGATATTGTACCAGCTATTGTAACACATGTTTATACAAATAAATAAATAAATAAACCTATGCGCGGCCGCGGAGTCAAAACGTTCGACCAGAGACAGGTGTTTTGATTTTTTTTTCTAAATTCTTGCGGAACCCCTACAGAGGTATCGCGGAACCCTAGGGTTCCGCGGAACACACTTACAGTATAGCAGACCTAGCATAACAAACCATTACAAAAAAAAATTGTCGAATTGAAAACCTCCTCCTTTTAAAATTGACAGCCCTGTATGTCTGCTCCAAGGCGTGGGTTCGATTCCCACCCAGGACAAGCATAAACAAATGTTTGTTCTGTATCTGGATGTACTGTATGTATTTACAAAAAAAGTATTGAAGTATTACCTATCAGTTATCTGACTTCCATAGTACAAGCTTTGCTTAGTTAGGGGTCAGATGGCGCTGTGTGTAATGTCCTATGATAATTATATATTATTTAATTTTATTATAATTTATAAAATCGAGTCTGTTAAAAAAACAAAATAAAATACAACAAAATTTGTGTGCAAAAATAATCTTCGAGTGTTGGTTGGTTTCGATCCCGTGACTGCGGATTAGAATCGGGTACCGATACCACTCGGCCACCTGTCTATGTCTACAAGTGGCAAATTTGTTGATCCGGTTCGTTTACTTTGTGATCGTACGTAAAAGCAACCTCAACAGCGACACAACCTCCCCGTCCGACAGTCGAAGCGGTACTAAAGCGGATAGGGGAACAGCGTGGTAGCTCTGCTTAGAATGGACGAAACGCGCAAAAATTTAGGTATTTCCTTCGTTTGTTCAAGCAAAATCATATTTTGGTAATTTTTATGTAATAACTATTTAGAGAAAATGTAATTTTATTGTTATACAAAGCCTGATGACTTTCCGTGCAGTATTTACGCCGTATCGAGGTTTTCTATAGATTGTTTGGGGTTACTTTGGATTTTTTTTCTATCGAGGAAACTAAAAGTAATCGTGTTTCTAAATTAGATCACATATAGATTGGATCCTTAAATATCTTAAACATTAACCTCATAAATGATGTTTTAGTAATAACGAAAATACAACGAAACAAACAGTTCCAAATCCACTCGATACCGGCTTAAAATGTTTAGGGCAAAAATGCAGTGCAAGGAAAAGTTTTAACGTTTGGAAAAGTTTGTTCGTATTGTAGTACAGTTAAAAGGTAATTGTAGAGCACAGTTTTATTCTTTACTTCGTGACTGTCATTCTTTATTAATTAATAAACTTGTACTATTTTATGTGAATTCATAAAAACTCTCATGAGTCTCATTTAAATTGAATTGTTAATTATATTAATGTTGGTTAACATAACTTAACGATCACATAAAGTATCCCAATGTACCCCTTTTAAAATAACAAAGACCGAGTAAACTTAGCAAAAGGTCAGTTCAAATATTTACTACTAATATTAGTCTATTATGAAGATGTATCGATTTCATCTTCGATTTTTGGACCCCAAAAATAACGTAGAAAAGCCATGCAAATTTTATTGAAAGATCTGATTGTTACATTCCAACGATATTTTATTTATCCTACTCCTACTAATGTTATTAATGCGAAATTTTGTGAGTATGGATGTATGTTTATTACTCTTTTACGCAAAAATTGGCAGAGCATCACTTTCAAGAATAGTAGTAGGGTGTGGGTTCCCACTCAAGACAATCATTTTGGTCACGAGTAATTTTTTTTTTATTGGAGATTGGCTTTGCCTTTGACCAGCACCATCTCGTCTTATGTTCAGCGAAGATGCGGTTTATAAAACCGATTTACTCACGACTTGAAGGCACCCAGAATGTTCTGTGTCTGGGTGCTCCGTATGTTACTACATACGGAGCACCCATACCCATACTTAATTTTTTTTTAACTATAATTAGTTAAAAAAAAATTAAGTATTTAATCAGTATTTGGTTTACATTGTACCTACAAGCTTTGCTCAATTTGGGTCTAGGCCGCGCTGTGTGAAGTGTCCCAGGATATATATTTATTAATAATACAGTGTCATCGTGTAACGCGAAATGTAGCGTGGCTTGTTAATAGAATGGAATTTCTAATCACGTTTCTATTATTATATTTAAAAGTCGTTCTAGTCTTGGATTAGATAGTTTGCACACCAATGAATATCAATCGTCGTTTCTCCGAAACCACATCCGACTGGCTAAGCACTAAACTATTTGATTGAACGTGCCAAAAGAAAAAAATCGTGAATGAAACTGTATTCTTTGCATCCAGTCAAATGTTTTCGATAATTTTAGAAAACAGGGCAAGGATTTGATTGAAACAATTCGGGGAAACTGTTAATATTGGATTTGGTCAAAAAAATTTAAAATACTAGCTTAATTTTTATCATTATTTTTTTTAAATATTGGCATATTTTTATATTTTATACAAAAACAATTTAAACTTTTTTTTTCGTTCAAAATAAGCTATGCTATAATACTGAACAGAAAACGCATCAAAGAACGGTAAATAATTACATCTGGTGAGAGTATCCATCTGGCTGAGTTTAAAAAGAGCAAACCTTGACGCTCCATACACAAGTGTAATGTGCGCGAATTCTTAAACAATTAATTTCGTACCGTTTCTCTGGCAATAAAGTGAAATATCTTCAAACTTCTGAAAACATACCGTAGTATTTTGCTGCGAATATAAACAATGTCGGATGATTTTGACGATTGTTTAAAGTGTCTCAAATAGAACACAGTTAACATTGTAATTTTATTGAAGGCTAGATAACATTTTTAATATTGCATCATATTTTATATTTTACATTTGACAAGCTAGGCGTTTGACCGCAGCTCACCTGATATTAAGTGACGCCGTCAACTATGGTGAACGTATTACTGTGTTCCGGTTTGAAAGGTATTGCAGCTGGCGAAATTACTAGGCTGTTGAGACTAACGAAAATCTCAAAGTAATCAACACCAAAGCAGCGATGCCTGGACTTTGTTTTGCTACTCAATGTTCTGTGTATCGCTGCAATGGTCATGGATAGGCGTTATCACTTACCATCAGTTGTTACTTTCATGTATAAAAAAAATACTTTCCCTACACCAACCTACTATGTATGGTCGTACATACATTCAAACAACCTTTCGCATTTGTAATTTTTTTAATGGTTAACAGGCTAGGTGTTTGACCACAGCTCACCTGATGTTAAGTGAACGTGTGGTCAAAGATGGTAAAGCACACCTAGCTTGGAATGGAACTGAATCTCAAGTGAGGCTGCCGGGACACACCGTTAGGTGCTTGGCGGCAGATTTTCAACTTGAGGGTGGTAGCTAGCCAGCCGAGTAAAGTACACTCACGATGTTTTCCTTCACCGGTAGCTCAAGCTCATTGTTGGGGTTTGAACCCACGTACTTCAGCATTCGAACCTACCGCGCTACTAAACTATCATCGTTACAGATGTTACGCTACAGTAATATTAGATAGATAGAATATTAGAATGCAATATCACCTTTAAATTAGGTTATCGAAGTTCTCAGTAATATGCGATTTAATATTAGTCAAATAATGGAATCGAATTTGTTAAATCGAGAATCGAAATCGAGTCTAGAGACGGAGTGACGTTTGAAATATTACTTACTAGGTATTTGTCTAGTACCAAATAATAAGATAATACCTATTAATATTTAAAAAACTGTTAATAATATGATTACCGAGATGGGGTTTGTCATGAATCTATACTATTATGAAGTGGAAAGATTTGATTGTTTATTTGTTTGTTTGTATTGAATAGGCTCGGAAAGAACACCGACCGATTCAAAATAACCGACCGACTTTTTGACCGATTTCAAAAATTCTTTCACCATTGGGAAGCTATACTTTCTCCGGGTGACATAGGCTACTTTTTATCCCTTTATTCCCACGGAAACGGGAACTACGCGGGTGAAACCGCGAGGCGTCCGCTACATATGTTATTTAGTTGATAAATGAAATCATAAAATTAACTAACTAACGTAACTAGGCAGAAAGCGTGTTTGTTGATAGTAGATTTTATATTCATTTCAAGGATCATTAAATATTCATTATGTTTGTTTTGACTTCTTAGTCACATTATGCTGATAAAATCTGCGTTCGTATTCTTTTTTGCAAAAAAAAACTTTACGATTTCCAGGATTTTATTATTGTCAAAGAGAACATTTTATTGCTGTTTTAGATGTAAAATTTTTAATTCTCTAAGAAGATGAATGAATGAAAAATCTATATATTCTCCGCTAGAAACTGCATGCTTTGAAATTTTTTTTTTTAAATATTAGGAACCTTATATGAATGCAAATGAAAAACGTATTATAGTAGGTATAAAGTAAAATAATTACGTAATAAAAAACAAAATATTAACATTGTGAACATTATGTAAGGCAAGATGTAGATCTTGCCTTACATAATGTTCACGTCTAATCATTTAATTTTGTTTATAACCATCATTCATAAATTGAAAACATTATAGAAAGCTTCTACACAGCTTGCGTATGGGCTTGACAGACCAGCGGTTTTTCTGTTACGACATATTGTGACCATAGCACGCCTTGAGAAGCTATTTATTTTTCTTTTTGAGCTATTTTTAGCATTTCTTCGTTATTCTTTTAACAGTTTTAAAAATTATTGCGTTTTGGATCAATGAAATCTTTGTTCTCTTATTCAATTATAAAATTATCTTTTATCATATTAGATACATCTGTAATTTCGTTTTTATACTTATGTTAACTTAACTTGACTATTTTCCTCGTTATTATTATAGCCAGTCTTCTACTCGTTCATGTCCTCTTTTTATAGTGTGTAAGGTTGCCTGTAAGAGATCGTTTTAGACATTGGGACGCTAGTTTTTGCACAAGTCTATATTTTTTAATGTATTTTTTGTATGTTTAGTATGTATTTTTCTATTACATTACATGTACTTGAAGTAGAAAATAAAGAGTTTGTCTATGTAATCAATTATTTTAGTGACTATGTCTTGTATTTATTTGCTATGTGTCTATCTTAATCCGATATCGAGAAACTATGATTTAATTTAAGCCACGCGGCTAAAAACGCTAGTGTGCAACAGTACTACGATATATGATCGTAAATATCTGGTATGCCTCTACGCACAGTTGTTATTGTTTCGTCTGACGTATTCGATTCACATTACAATAACAGCCTGTAAACAGATTGGTTCTCAAATATAGCCAATAACGTAATAAAATTTCATTATTCACGCCAACAGAAAATCAATAGTTAAACTTCATAGAATAAAAATAGCACCGTTGTTTCGAGCAGCACTTTGAATTCTTCATGCTTAGAATTCCTTATTCTTTAATGTCGGTTTGTTAAATAAATGAAAGGCACTACTAACTAACGATAATGGAACGGAATTTTGGCAGGAACGTGAAAAAATCATTTCACCACATTATTACGTACTTTCTTTATAATTTTTTGAAGTTTTCTCCTAAGACTGGCGATCGACTCTAGTCGAAGTTTCAAAACGTCACCTAGGAAATAAGATCAGTGATAGTTGATAATGGAACGGAGTTTTAGTGTTACACTGCATCATACATCATTTTTTTTTGGCTGTGTCATTTTAACTATCCATCTTAAGGTTGTCTGGAAGAAATCTCTAAAGGCGATAAATCTGCCATTGTACTACTATATATGCATAAGTCTATGTTTCTTTTTCTCTATTTTAAATTTTGTATGTTATAATGTATAGATAGATAGATAGATATAACTCTTTATTGTGCACATCATAAATAGACAAGAGTACAGAGAACAAAGAACCAAAAATGAACCAGAATGTGTGTGTGTTTGGTATCGAATAAAGTTATAATATATTATATTCTATATCTCTTTTTAAAGCTTAGAAAATTTATCGTTAGGCTGATAATCGTCTCTAGTAAAAAAAGGTCTCGGAACGTCGGAATATAGGATTTTAGTACACAGTAATACTCGATTCATTAACAATCGCGAACATCTGTAGGTATAACTGAAGGCCTCCTACATTGTCCATCAAGCTTTGGAATCCCGGTCATTACCATTCCATTTTCATTTATAAAACGATAAACGTAAAACCTAAAAGGAACTTTAAGATGTATGCGTGATATTCTTGGCAGATCTCCAAATTGCACGATGCGAACCAATTACTTTTATATCTTGCAAATACAATGTCACTCACGCTAATACATCAATGTATTATTAAATTCTTTTATTGAAAAAAATATATAATACAGGTTAGCATCTCTATACTTTTTATTTTGGAATAATTAGGCTATTAGACCTATATGCTATTTAATTAGATAGATATAAATTCTTTATTGTGCACGCCAAAAACAGAAAAAAAATACAGGAAATAAAAGCATCTCATGGGTGTGTGCCATAAGTGGCGGTCTTATCCAGGCAACAAAGAATTAAAATCGCATTACAGCTTATAAAAAATACTTTTAATGTTTATTACTAAGATTTTCTTCCCACAACATTTTCTATAAAACAATCTAGAGGTTGAAGTTCAATTATAATTACCACTGAGATACAAATTATTCCCGGACGATATAGTGTAGTGTATCGTCGTAACAGCTCTATGTTTCTACAACATCAAAATGAGAGTGGGAAATCACTCTCTAACCAATAACACTCTAACCAATGTTTTAGTCGAGACCGTATAATGACCAAAATGTCGAGGCACATGAATAAAAGCAATGCATAATATTTGTGCACGATTAGGCTTCGTCGGTAAACATACACAAAATTATGTACTTATTAATTTTATTTCACAATATTATCATATAAACAGCTTAACCAATATAGTGAATGGATTTTGAAACTAGAAAGACCGATTTCCGCGCGCAATACTAATTATATGAAAAAAAAAGTTTCCACTCCTTCCCGAGTGGGTATTAGGCAAGGTTTTATGTAACTTGTTCATTTCGCTTTGAAAATAACTCACAGAGACGTTCTTGATTCCCACTGCAGCGGCTGAACCGGTACTCGACAACGATAGAGGGGAATGGAGGCTTTGGCTAGAGACTGGAGTAGTCAAGACTAAAAATTAACAGATATAGAATTATTAACCAAAGCTAAATGTTGTTCCGACACCCCTCTTTTCTATATTCAAAGTATATATTTAGTTTAACCAAGTTAAGCGGAAATAAACTAAATATACACCTTGAATGTTAAAAATAAACTCCCGCAAAGTAACGCCTGAATCAATCAATTACTCCTCTTTTCTTTTCTCGTGTACTGCGATATCTGATACGTATTTTCATTTTATTTCATTTAAATTTTGTACAGTAACAGTAAACGAACCTAGATTCACAATTAAAACACAACAGCAAATAATACATTACAAAATTTCTAATCCAAACATTGCATACATCGTTACTGAGATCGCTTGCTTAACACATCAAACTAGCGGCAACAATTATAATTGATATTACAAATATTCTAATTTATATGGTGGTAGATTTCCTTTGCAGGAAGTTGTCTAGGTAGGTACTACCGCAGTACCAGATATTCTGCCGTTAAGCAGTAGTGTGTAAACATTACTGTGTTCAGGTTAGAAGGGTGCTGCAGCTAGCGAAATTACTGGGCTGTTGGGACTAACCATCGAAAGTCTCAAAGTAATGAGCGCCAAGGCAGCGATCCCCGGACTTTGTTTTGTTACTCAAAGTTATGTGTATTACTGCAATGGTCATGGACATGCGTTATCTCTTACTATCAGGAGAGCGTATCGTCTGTCACATTAGTTTTACATATAAAAAACACAACAAATTTAGAATTAATTATATTAAGAATTAATTTATGTTATTAAGTCTGTTTCTAAGATGATTAACATCAAGTTTATCACAAACACTACTTACATCGTTATCCTCATAATATGATGAAAGGGATTGTTACGTTCTATATTGTTTTGTGTAGGTGGAATACCAAAAAGCTAATAAAAAATAAATACTAAAAATAATTAGGTAATATCAACTATTATTATTTATACCATACAGTAATTAATAAATACGTGTTATGTTTCTTCCGGGCAGTAAATGGCTGAGCACATTTTTAAAACATCTGAAATGCGCTCCCTTTGGGAAGCGCGTCCATTATTTTTGTTGTGGTTGAACCTTCCAGAATAAAATGAATGTACGAGCGCACAGGGATCTAAGTGTGAGTTTTCATTATTTAGTTTTGTACGACTATTTTTCCTAAAAGATTAGCGTATAATAAAAAAATATTTGATTTTGATCCAACATACAAACATGGCGGAGACATAGACAGAGTTGTAGACGCGATAATTAATGTTTATTAGTCAATTAGTATAAAAACTACATTAGCTAAAAGCTCAGACGCAATCCGCATCTATTTGTTTTTATTTATAAATTCTGTCAGTAGATGCCAAGTCTCGTTCCAACATAATAACTAAGCGAGTGGAGCGACTGACGCTATCAGCACGTAATTTAGTCGGAAGTTATCCCGGTCCGAATGAATTCTAAAGTTCGAATACAATATTCGCTAAAATAATACGATCTCATTATGTAATCGTTGGAAAACATAAGATAATGTGTGTTCTCTGCATTCTTCAGTACAAACTTTCACGTAAATATATTCATAATGCAATTCTACCAGCATGCTAGCCTTGTTCATATAAATCTCCGTTTATAGAT
Organism: Biston betularia; assembly: GCA_905404145.2. Taxonomy (NCBI): domain Eukaryota; kingdom Metazoa; phylum Arthropoda; class Insecta; order Lepidoptera; family Geometridae; genus Biston; species Biston betularia. The sequence goes on from FR989877.1 coordinate 9,627,901, forward strand.
ATATAAGAAATCTTTTTTTTTTAATTTAAATGGCAGCATGGTAGCTTTGCCACTCATTACTTTGAAAATTTCGCTGGTTAGTCTCAACAGCCCAGGATTTTTTTTTTTGTATAAAAAATAATGAGACGAACGAGAAGCTCTCCTGATGGTAAGAGATAACGCCTGTCCATGACTATTGCAGCGATACACAGAATTCTGAGTAACAAAGTCCAGGGCATCGCTGTTTTGGCGCTCATTACTTTGGAGACTTTCGATGGTTAGGATAATTGCGTTAAACTTGTGCTATTTACTTATTCTTTTTACTTTAATGAAATGTTTATCAGCTGTTTTTTTTCCTATTTTGTAGATTAAATAAATAAATATTGTAGGACTATACACACAGCGCCATCTGGCCCCAAACTAAGCAGAGCTTGTGTGATGGAAGTCAGATAATTCATAGAATACATAAATACTTTTTTTTTTGGAAATACATACCGAAACAAAAGGAACATTTGTTTATTCACAAAATATTTGCCCTGAGTGGGAATCAAACCCACGCCCTACAGCTCTCAAGGCAGATATACTACCAATGAGCCAACGGGGCAGTCAGATTGTTATGTCTTCATGAGTATAGGATCTAGCATGTGTTATCGATAGATAAGATGATATAAATATTTTTACAGAGTTCATCGCTCACAGACCTCATATCGGCATTCGACACAAAGGCTCAAGCACACAGCGATCTACAGAAAGTCACAGCTTTCAGTGGAAGCTTTGACAAGAATCACAAGCCTACTTTTTCAAAAGATGAATATGGAAAGTAAGTACTTTAAATTACTACTACGTCATTACAAGAAGTTTATTTCAAACATTGAGATAAATCAGAATTTACAATAATATAAGTACCTACTAAGCTAAGTTTAATTTTAACCGACTTCAAAAAAGAATCACGTTCTCAATTTGTCGGTATCTTTTTTTTATTTAACTATATTATGTTTCCCGATTACACGAAGACCGCTTTCGACCGATTCGAGAAATTCTTGTTTTGTTTAAAAAGGTATACTTCTCAGTTGGTCCCATCGGCACCAAGTCAAGGTCTGATGATGGGATCCCAAAAAATAGGGAACAACCCTCAAATTTAATAGGGACGCATAATATGTTTTACGTATTTTTATTTTAAAGGATTTACATAATTATACTTTCAGATTGGTCCCATAGAAATTACACGATAAATCGGTTGAGTAGTTTGACACATCTTGTAAAATCATCTAGATGGATTCAAATGTTTGGTTTACTTTACTATAAACTTTCTCTCTCTGCAATAAATGTTCTTTCTTTTGGTGGCGTATTTACATGAAAAAAATCGCAGACTAAATAAATATCCGTAAACTTTTCATACAGCGCTATCTAGCACCAAACTGAGCGAATCTTGTACTATGGGAACCAGACAGCTGATACAGTATTTATATACTTGTTTATGTAAATTCAGTTAACAGACAGACAGACAGACAACACTTTATTTGTGACATAAAACAAATAAATTTCTATTACATAAACAATTTAAGTATACAAAAATTGAACACAAAGAACGATCAGAAAGATACATTTTTTTAAATTCATACTTATAATGTATATCCAATACAATTTTTTACAATCATCACATAAATGTTTAGGCTATTTCTGGCTGGAAATCAAACCCACGACCTACAAAAGCAAAGCGGGGCAAATACAAATAAGTTTCATTCTAGTAATACAACCTTTCGAGCAATCAGTAAATTTGCGAAATAAGTTTCTAGAAGTTCAAACAGAATCCGAAAGTAAGATAAAGTTAATTTAAAACTAAGACGTAAAACTGACTAAAGTACCTACGAGGAATTGATAGAACTTTTTATTGGGTATAATGGTATATATTAGATTATGGCTTAATTTAACAAAAAGTTTTCTAACCTCGAAGGTTATCCTAATTTAAAGAGCGTTGATTTAAATTTGAGCACTATAATTACGTACCTGACTCTTTTTAAAATATTCGTTGGTTTTTTTTTATGGTTGACAGGCTAGGTGTTTGACTACAGCTCACCTGATGTTAAGTGGTAATGTGGCCTGAAATGAAAATGGGTCCAAGTGAGGCTGCCGGAACACACCATTAGATGTTTGGCGACAGATTTTTCACTTGCGGGGGTGGTAGCAGCAAGCCGAGTAGATGAAACGTTGTGTATTAAGTCCGTTAAATAAAACACCATTGTTTCAGGCCGATTCCTGGATCTATGACGGAGTTCAGAGGAGCGGAAGCGCAAGCCAGAGTGTGCACAGAAATGAAAGAATTATGTGAAATAATTAACGAGTATGGAAAGACGCCCTGTAAAGGGTTACTCCCGCCTGAAATGCAGTGTGCCACGAAAGTTATATCGTTTGGAGAATTATTCTCAGTAAGTATATCATTTCTTTACAATTTATGATTACTCTCGGGCACCGCATGATATGTTTGGAATTACCTATATATTGAAAATATTGAATATTGAAGGATATTTAACACAGCGCCAACTAGCCCCAAACTAAGCAAAGCTTGTACGATGGAAGTCAAATAACGAATAGACTACATACATTTTTTTGTAAAAACTTACTGATCACCCAGACACAGAACAAACGTTTGTTTATATCAGAAAATGTTTGTCCTCGGTGACCAATGAGCAAACAGGGATGTCCAATAATGCCCACAAATAATATTCTGAATATAAATTTAACTATAAATTGTGCCAAATAAATAATTTGAATTTGAATTTGAATTTTTTTGAAATTATATAATAATAATTATAAAGTCAGATAACTGATAGAATACTTAAATACTTTTTAATAATGTTAGTCTGGATTATTAAATTAAATCTACCACGGTTATCGTTAGGTCTACGATGTTCAAACGATGAGCTATATCAGTAACATTGGTGTACTGACGAGTTACTTGATTCCAAACTTTGTTAAGTAACTTTGCGCTAAGACGCCCTGAAATTCTGTAAAGTGACGATATATATATACGTCGGCAGTAGCTGGAAAAAACAGATTGAAGATTGGGGTGATGTGCGTGGCTGAGAAGAGGCTATTGTATGCCCAATAGTAGACTATAGGCTGATGATGATGATAAGGGTATGAAATTTTATTTTTCTTTTTATCCAAGTTTAAATAAATTGCAAACGTTAATGGATTTCGATTTAATTAACGATCTTTCAACTTTCGTTTCCCATTCGTGAAACGTTTTACATATTTTAACCATTCGATTGATGTTTGGAGTGATGGACCCATTTACGTTTCTCAGAAGGTTTGTGATCATGAAATAATCAAAATTTTAAAATTTCACGGTATTTTTTTGTTAATTATTTAGTACCTACACGCTATTACCCGAGACATAGTTGAGTTGTTATCAAAACGTTTAAAAAACTAGATAAATTTTCGGATCTTTGTACCCGGTGCGGTAGTGCTTCACCTTTGCCCTCGTGTACATATATTAAACTAGCTGTGCGGTTTCACCCGTCATCGCTTCCTTTTCTTCCGCAAGAAATTACCAATCGAATGCAAAACTTTACTGTGGGGATGGCTGGCAGAAAATCCTTTAGCATTAAGCCCTCCTTGTGTACATGTTTTTTTTAGGGTGCAATAAAGTATTAAATAAATAAATACATAAAATATTTCTTTCAAATCTTACTGGTAGTTCCAGAAATAAGCGCGTTCAAACAAACTCTTCCTCTTTATTACATTATAATAAATAACAAAAATAATAGTATAGACAAACCTCATTCATCAGATTCAGACAACTCGAAAAAATATTTTATTATTAGCTAGATCGATTCACCACAACAACATTGAATTAAAGATACTTTTAATCGACTTATACAGTAATCAGATATAATAAACACACAAGAATTGACCTAAAATAAAATAACTTAAAATAATAACTACTCTAAAAGACCGCTATCAATGGGAATGGTTCCCAAAACGCTGGCCCCATTGCCGCGTTGTATGGCAATACTCAAACATTGAATTTGTATTTAGCTAAGTATATTTAGCTAATATATAATCTAAATTTCAGAGATATAAATAAAGACTTTGACGAAAACAAAATACTTCGTTAGCTACAAATTACCTCCTAATATTTTTTCTCGATAAATTCTTTATTGACTGAAAGAAACCATGCCCAGATTTTGTGTAACAAACTTAATATTTTATGTTGGTTTGGGAGTTTTCTTATAAAATCCTTGTGAGCTGTATACGAAAATTTATATCACTTCTAAACAGTGCGTAATAAAGTCGCATTTTGCATCTATGTTTGCTCGCTCGACGTTCCTCTAAGCTACGCAACGGTTTTTAATACGATTTTTCGCTTTTATTTAGATAACTTTTTACTGTAGATTTATAATGTAATTCGGGTAATTGCTTGTACTGTATTTTTTTACTGTTGTGTTGTCTTTTGCTGGCTAAGCGGTAGTGTAGGTACAAACATGTCCGTCATCTGAATCACAGTATAGGATTTTTTTTGCTGAGACCGCTTGATGCTTTGCTAGAATCTTTTACCGCAATTTCCAAGATTTCTAGACATTCTGCCGCCAAGCAGTAGTGTGTTAACATGCAGCTAGAGTAATTACTGGGCTGTTGAAACTAACCATTTAACGTCTCAAAGTATTGAACGTCAAATCAGCGATGTCCTAGACTTTGTTTGGTACTCAAAATTTTGTGCATCGCTGCAATGAACATGGGCCTGCCCACGTTATCTCTCAGAGCCTTTTACAAAAAAAATATAATCCACGCATTACTGATTGTTCTTCTTACGACTATATCTGAAGGTGAAAGACGGCATTGTCATGTATTTAAGGGTTTCCAATTGTCAAAGTTCAAAATGACAAGAGAATTTCAATTACTTTGTGTATGTGCAAATCCCAAAATTGAACCTGAGCTCCAGTGTAGGATTTGTTATGTTAGGTTCTTAGCGGCAGCTATATGTTCCGGCAGCCTTAATTACACAATTTGGATGCAGGCGTGTCTTTGATTAAAATACAGCTTAACTTTTGCGCTAATAGCTTAGTTGTTCCAATCTAACCGCACGCTGCGGGACGCGATTTCAAGTCCCGACAATTAGTTTGAGTTATAGTGGTGAAGGAAAACTTTATGAGGAAACCATCGCTTGATGGTATCCAGCACTCCATAGCAACTCAAGTTAAAAATACAAATACGAATATTGTAATAATAACAACAGAGATGCAAGTAAAGTTCCGTAATCTTTTTTTAATATATAATTTAATGTATCTAAAACACTGGTTACATGTCCAAAAACTTAAGCTCATCGTGTATATTATTATTATTTATTTTTCTTATATTATGTTTAACACTAAGTCTTGGATCACTAGTGTAATCTGACAAGAGTGTAATTGTTTTCTTTTGTTTTATATTTTAAAAATACTTGCATGCTTTAAAAGCTAAAATAGAACTAGAAGAGATACATAGAGCGAGAGCAAAAATAGTGCTGAGTACCTAAATTTAAGACCACAATTTTGTTAACCTATTTTGCAAGAAATAAATGAATTATAAATTATTATGAAAAAATGTCATTGTAATGATCTCCCACCAAGCACCAAGGTGTGTTCCGGAAACCTCACTTGAATTTCTTCTCGAGGCATTTAGGCAGATTTCCTCACGTTGTTTTTCTTAATAGAAAAGCCGTTGGTAAGGTTTTGGAACCTCATTTGATTCAGGTTAAAGGTTTGACGCCCCGAACCCGTAAGTACTAAAGAGTTCTTCGAACGTACATTTTGAAGAAATCTTTGATTCGCATTCCCACTTTGTGGTATTTTTTATTTATTATCATGGTGAATATCAATCTAATTTACAAAAAAATATAAATACATGAGACTACGCGCAAAAATTATTAAAAATGTAACATTTACATCCAATACTCATTATTTTCAAATGTATACAAACAAAATAAAATCTAATCTAAAAGCCAACAAGAGGAGAGAGTTTTAACATTACAAAACACAGATAACATTATTGTGACCAGAATGCCGGCAGCATTCTGGTCATAATAATGTTATGGCAATGACCATTTTTTACTCAAATAGATGCCAGCCGATGGTAAATGTTTGTGTTTAGCCATACTATGAACGTATATTTATTTTACATTAAAAATTCACCTAACTAATAATAATTTGGCGAAAAATACGATTCGATTGTCATGTATTTTTTTCCATGATATTGTATCAAACACCAAACTACTAGCCCTACTTAAATCCTAGGGCAAAGCATTCTCAACCTTATTAAGAGCTTTTTAAAGTTGAAATGAAAGTGTAAGAGTCATTATGTAATTCGTGTTTTGTATCGATATCTAATAACAGGTCCCGATAGAGCAATAAATCAGAAACTTAGACGTGGCAAAAGTGTCAGCAACCTTTTTCACCCTCATCCCTTTAAATCGAGCTTCAAATATTTGATATGAGAAAAAATATCAACAAACGTAAAGTCTGGGAATTGGTATAATTTTCAAGAAATCGTTGATTTGAAGTAGTGTCGTGGGGCTCCTGTTTGGATCGCCAGTGGAACAATTTGAACGCTAATAAAGAAGTAGAAGAGAAAAGTCCAAAATGTACGGGATTGACATAAGCTGTCGATATATCGCGTGGACAGCATATACCGCTTTACTTGAAGGGAACACGGAACGAGTCATGACACCCCATTGTATTTTTTTTTCAAAACTGTGCTGTTTGTGTCAGTAGTGTTATTCATAAAGTACCTCATTACACGCGCTAGCGTAAGAAAGTGTTATAATGTGAAAGTGATAAAGCATGACTTTTCGTGTTGCTTCCAAAAATCCATCAAAGCTTTTAATAAAGTCACCACCACTTTACTAAAGCATGACTAGATTTCACTGACACGGACTTTGACTACTTTTTAACTTATAAAATTATCAAAATAATTGACACTGGGAAATGCACAAAATGCGACGCCAAAATCGAAAAAGAACAATTCAGGAACACTGAGTCTGTTTCGGCGGGCAGAAGTTTTGACCTATAGTTGGCCAAAACCGAAGCTGGTCAAAACCGAAACCGAACTTTCGGGTGGCAACTAAAATTTAATCATTATTTTTCTAAAATATAGGTACTGCCAGTTTTCATTTTAAAACGTCTATTAAAGTTACACTTAAGCATTTAGAGTGGTAATGCTATCATTAGTGAAAAATACTGAGAAAAATAACCTTTTTCAATAGCAGTAAGCTAGTTTGCTCAGGATCTTTGTTTTTGTTCACTTGAACGCGAGATGCGATTAAATTAATCTACATTTATTTATTGATTCGAAATATTAATGTAAAGTTATTTAAATATACTAATGGATTTTCAATAAATTTATTTTACCGATGACAGTTTGGTAATAAGGATTTCGTTTGTTTAAGACGTTCTCATTAAACATGAAAAGGTTTAACTTTTGATGAAATCCTTAGAAATTGGCTAGGTAGTTAAAATATTTAAATTGCAAAAATATGCAGATTAATATTTTAATTAATTATATTATTAATTTATTCAAATTATACTCAATGTAGCTAATGATCACATTTACTACTAGGCATTTTTTTCTGTCACTTTCAGCTATCGTACTTTAATTGCAAACAATAGAGAGAAATCTCTTGTGAAATATGAATGGATACCATCACATTGTAAGGATTACTACCTTTTGAATTTAACTATGAATAACTATTTCTACCTAATTATCCATACAATCAACCAACCCTTTAGTTGATTGACTGCCCTGTTGGTTCATTGGAAAGTAAATAATGACGATCATTGTTTTATTATGATCAGACCTGTATAGAGCCTAGACTACTGTTGATTGGACCCGGTACATACTTGGTTCCAAGCAATAAATAAATATCGTAGGACATTACACACAGCGCCATCTGACTCCTAACTAAGCAAAGCTTGTGCTATGGAAGTCAAATAACTGATAGAATACTTATATACTGGGTTTGCATGGTGGTAGGGTACTTTCTAGTACTCGGCTGGCTAGCTACCACCCTCAAGTTGAAACTCTGCTGCCAAGCATCTAACGGTGTGTTCCGGCAGCCTCACTTGAGAGCCAGTTCCATTCCAGGCTGGGTGTGTTTTACCATCTTCGACCACACCTTCACTTTAACATCAGGTGAGCTGTGGTCAAACACCTAGCCTGTCAACCATAAAAAAAAATTAAATTTTATCATAATATCTGTCTGGATTAATTCTTAAAAATATCTCTAATTGTGGGCGCTAAGCATGCCGTTTACTAAATATGTGTCACAGCCTCCTCCTACATATTTTAGTATCTATAGATTTCCAACCAGATGAATAGCTAGCAAATTTCGGGAAAGTTATTGTTCTTAAATTAGAACTTCCCAAGGTTGATATTCGGTAAGAGCCAAACTCATAATTATGGTGAAACGCCCACATCATTTGAAATCTCAACAGAATTTTCTTTATTATTAAATTTAAAACGACCTCATTAAATACTAGATAATAAATACTAGTCGCTAAATAGCGGTTTTGTACTTATAGTTTATCTATAAAAAGCGGGATCATTTGCCTAAGTGTTGGAAGCGGCTGGTCCTCGCTTCGGAGAATCATAGAGCTGATGCCTACCTACGTCAAAAGCTAAGCTTAGCAATACAACGGGGCAATACCGCCAGTTGGTGTCCTGGGAACCCTACCGCACGGCAGCGATCTCGACGGCGGCGTGTTTATTTTATAATAGTACAGTTTATTTGTTTTGTTTATTTACGATTTTGTTTGAATATTTAGATTATTTGTTAAAAATTAATAATGACTACACAACACAACACTCTCCCAGTGTTGTGTTGTGTAGCACTTAATCAAAAATAGGAAAATATAACTGTATGTATGGAGACCTTATTTTATGACTTTGACGATTATTATTTAACGGGCAAGTCTTGTGAAATAAGGCAATCGATGTGTTTTTGTCAATCTTTTTGTGACGTTATACACCATGTGGAAGTTTGAAATTAATGAATACTATAATACATATCCTGAATTATTATGCTTGGAGAAAAAATAGTTTCAAACGCTTTTCGTTTCTTGAAATTATGAAATAGAATATGGCCAAATTATTTTTAAACCGTAATCTTGATATCAAAAAAATTATAGGAAAGGCGCAATTTTATAGATGCTAACTTTGATGCAGATACATTTAAGGCTTAGACCTTTTATTGTACGTTTTGTTTATTCTATTAGCAGATAAGTACGGATAGTTTGATGAAAATTTCTGATAGTGCCTGCTGAAAACCTCTTTTCTGCGTTACGTCTGTTGCTGTTTTATTTTGGTAGGCGCTACAAACCATCTCTCTCTTCGAAGAATCAATCTCTCTGACGAATCTGACGTCACGAGGCACGTGTACCTATAGCATGTCGCGAGAGGCCGCAAGAGGTGGGCGCGCGGCGGCGGCGGTACCGAGCACCGCGCGCATGCTTCCCGGCCGTTTTGTATTTTGATTCTTCTAGTGTGCAACTAAATACCGACCGACCGCGCTCGGTCGTATTATTTTGTTGTCTTACCTCTTTAGTTTGAGTAAATGATACGTTACCACGTATATTGACGCTTTTATGTAATTTAGTGGAGTGAATCAGTGATTAGTGCACAGACGCTTTTTTGTTTATTTTTTATTATTCATCTTGTGTACATAATATTATAAAAATGAGAAACAAGCAAAGACGGAAAAGAAAATGTCTGTGTTTGTTTGTTACCTCTACACGCTTCAGTAGTTTAATTATTATCTTTTTGTTTGTATTTATAATTAACTAGTGGCCCGTCCCGGCTTCGCACGGGTGGACATTTATTTTTTAATTAAATTCTAGTAATAAATATAGCCTCATAGTAATTACTCTAAACTACTTTTTTAAAATGGGTCCAGAAGTTTTTCATAATTCATACCTATTGCGTAAATGGGTATAAAATGGATAAATGGATATTAAAAAACTCAAAGAGCGCCATATTCTGCATTGCGCCGTGCAAAAATAATCATGTTCATGTACATGCAATACTAACGTAGATAAACAAAAAATGACAGAACCTTTACAATATTATATTCATCGATAATTCGATGATTATAACAATATTATTAGTGTAGACTAGCTAACCCATGTTAAATATATTGTAATGTATGTAGTAAGCCTTATCCGTGTGCGGTCCACCTTACTCTATGGAAAATGTTGAATCGTGTGGTCTATGGGAAGGCGTCGGTTCTGAACGGTGAATAAAGATGGTGCCCGATATTAAAACGGTTTTCATTTAATATCTCAAAAACCCATCGGCCCCATTGTTTTCTCCATCTACGCCCCACCCTATGCTGCCTACTTGCTACGTGCCCGCAGGCTACGCGATGCAACTAACTATTACTAAATACATTCGTGTTCTCTGTGACTTTCATCAAACGTCATACGAATACGAAGTCGTGATGAACATTTAATTTGTACGAAACACCGAAGGTAGATTTATTCGTTTCCAGAGCGAAAATTTCAATGTAATCATAAGTTCCCACGGTTGCTTTATGAAACTTGAAAATATAAAACACTTGACACTGTCAAATATTCAAAACGCGATGCCAAAACAAAAAAAAAAAACTTCTGTCATAATGTAACAGATAATCAATGTAAAATCCGCTTTCGGCAATAGGAATAAACATTCTGTCTCCTTCTTGCTCGTGGCTATAGTAATTTAACTCTCCTTATCTATTTTAGCGTGACGTCAATGTATTCAAATCTAACGTCAGACGTATGTACGTCTGTGTGAGTAGAAAATATCAATGTAGATGTTCAAGCAGAAGTTCCCACGGTCGAGGACTTGGCCCTTATTTAACGGGCAAGTCTTGTGAAATAAGGCAATCGATGTGTTTTTGTCAATCTTTTTGTGACGTTATACACCATGTGGAAGTTTGAAATTAATGAATACTATAATACATATCCTGAATTATTATGCTTGGAGAAAAAATAGTTTCAAACGCTTTTCGTTTCTTGAAATTATGAAATAGAATATGGCCAAATTATTTTTAAACCGTAATCTTGATATCAAAAAAATTATAGGAAAGGCGCAATTTTATAGATGCTAACTTTGATGCAGATACATTTAAGGCTTAGACCTTTTATTGTACGTTTTGTTTATTCTATTAGCAGATAAGTACGGATAGTTTGATGAAAATTTCTGATAGTGCCTGCTGAAAACCTCTTTTCTGCGTTACGTCTGTTGCTGTTTTATTTTGGTAGGCGCTACAAACCATCTCTCTCTTCGAAGAATCAATCTCTCTGACGAATCTGACGTCACGAGGCACGTGTACCTATAGCATGTCGCGAGAGGCCGCAAGAGGTGGGCGCGCGGCGGCGGCGGTACCGAGCACCGCGCGCATGCTTCCCGGCCGTTTTGTATTTTGATTCTTCTAGTGTGCAACTAAATACCGACCGACCGCGCTCGGTCGTATTATTTTGTTGTCTTACCTCTTTAGTTTGAGTAAATGATACGTTACCACGTATATTGACGCTTTTATGTAATTTAGTGGAGTGAATCAGTGATTAGTGCACAGACGCTTTTTTGTTTATTTTTTATTATTCATCTTGTGTACATAATATTATAAAAATGAGAAACAAGCAAAGACGGAAAAGAAAATGTCTGTGTTTGTTTGTTACCTCTACACGCTTCAGTAGTTTAATTATTATCTTTTTGTTTGTATTTATAATTAACTAGTGGCCCGTCCCGGCTTCGCACGGGTGGACATTTATTTTTTAATTAAATTCTAGTAATAAATATAGCCTCATAGTAATTACTCTAAACTACTTTTTTAAAATGGGTCCAGAAGTTTTTCATAATTCATACCTATTGCGTAAATGGGTATAAAATGGATAAATGGATATTAAAAAACTCAAAGAGCGCCATATTCTGCATTGCGCCGTGCAAAAATAATCATGTTCATGTACATGCAATACTAACGTAGATAAACAAAAAATGACAGAACCTTTACAATATTATATTCATCGATAATTCGATGATTATAACAATATTATTAGTGTAGACTAGCTAACCCATGTTAAATATATTGTAATGTATGTAGTAAGCCTTATCCGTGTGCGGTCCACCTTACTCTATGGAAAATGTTGAATCGTGTGGTCTATGGGAAGGCGTCGGTTCTGAACGGTGAATAAAGATGGTGCCCGATATTAAAACGGTTTTCATTTAATATCTCAAAAACCCATCGGCCCCATTGTTTTCTCCATCTACGCCCCACCCTATGCTGCCTACTTGCTACGTGCCCGCAGGCTACGCGATGCAACTAACTATTACTAAATACATTCGTGTTCTCTGTGACTTTCATCAAACGTCATACGAATACGAAGTCGTGATGAACATTTAATTTGTACGAAACACCGAAGGTAGATTTATTCGTTTCCAGAGCGAAAATTTCAATGTAATCATAAGTTCCCACGGTTGCTTTCTGAAACTTGAAAATATAAAACACTTGACACTGTCAAATATTCAAAACGCGATGCCAAAACAAAAAAAAAAAACTTCTGTCATAATGTAACAGATAATCAATGTAAAATCCGCTTTCGGCAATAGGAATAAACATTCTGTCTCCTTCTTGCTCGTGGCTATAGTAATTTAACTCTCCTTATCTATTTTAGCGTGACGTCAATGTATTCAAATCTAACGTCAGACGTATGTACGTCTGTGTGAGTAGAAAATATCAATGTAGATGTTCAAGCAGAAGTTCCCACGGTCGAGGACTTGGCCCTTATTTAACGGGCAAGTCTTGTGAAATAAGGCAATCGATGTGTTTTTGTCAATCTTTTTGTGACGTTATACACCATGTGGAAGTTTGAAATTAATGAATACTATAATACATATCCTGAATTATTATGCTTGGAGAAAAAATAGTTTCAAACGCTTTTCGTTTCTTGAAATTATGAAATAGAATATGGCCAAATTATTTTTAAACCGTAATCTTGATATCAAAAAAATTATAGGAAAGGCGCAATTTTATAGATGCTAACTTTGATGCAGATACATTTAAGGCTTAGACCTTTTATTGTACGTTTTGTTTATTCTATTAGCAGATAAGTACGGATAGTTTGATGAAAATTTCTGATAGTGCCTGCTGAAAACCTCTTTTCTGCGTTACGTCTGTTGCTGTTTTATTTTGGTAGGCGCTACAAACCATCTCTCTCTTCGAAGAATCAATCTCTCTGACGAATCTGACGTCACGAGGCACGTGTACCTATAGCATGTCGCGAGAGGCCGCAAGAGGTGGGCGCGCGGCGGCGGCGGTACCGAGCACCGCGCGCATGCTTCCCGGCCGTTTTGTATTTTGATTCTTCTAGTGTGCAACTAAATACCGACCGACCGCGCTCGGTCGTATTATTTTGTTGTCTTACCTCTTTAGTTTGAGTAAATGATACGTTACCACGTATATTGACGCTTTTATGTAATTTAGTGGAGTGAATCAGTGATTAGTGCACAGACGCTTTTTTGTTTATTTTTTATTATTCATCTTGTGTACATAATATTATAAAAATGAGAAACAAGCAAAGACGGAAAAGAAAATGTCTGTGTTTGTTTGTTACCTCTACACGCTTCAGTAGTTTAATTATTATCTTTTTGTTTGTATTTATAATTAACTAGTGGCCCGTCCCGGCTTCGCACGGGTGGACATTTATTTTTTAATTAAATTCTAGTAATAAATATAGCCTCATAGTAATTACTCTAAACTACTTTTTTAAAATGGGTCCAGAAGTTTTTCATAATTCATACCTATTGCGTAAATGGGTATAAAATGGATAAATGGATATTAAAAAACTCAAAGAGCGCCATATTCTGCATTGCGCCGTGCAAAAATAATCATGTTCATGTACATGCAATACTAACGTAGATAAACAAAAAATGACAGAACCTTTACAATATTATATTCATCGATAATTCGATGATTATAACAATATTATTAGTGTAGACTAGCTAACCCATGTTAAATATATTGTAATGTATGTAGTAAGCCTTATCCGTGTGCGGTCCACCTTACTCTATGGAAAATGTTGAATCGTGTGGTCTATGGGAAGGCGTCGGTTCTGAACGGTGAATAAAGATGGTGCCCGATATTAAAACGGTTTTCATTTAATATCTCAAAAACCCATCGGCCCCATTGTTTTCTCCATCTACGCCCCACCCTATGCTGCCTACTTGCTACGTGCCCGCAGGCTACGCGATGCAACTAACTATTACTAAATACATTCGTGTTCTCTGTGACTTTCATCAAACGTCATACGAATACGAAGTCGTGATGAACATTTAATTTGTACGAAACACCGAAGGTAGATTTATTCGTTTCCAGAGCGAAAATTTCAATGTAATCATAAGTTCCCACGGTTGCTTTATGAAACTTGAAAATATAAAACACTTGACACTGTCAAATATTCAAAACGCGATGCCAAAACAAAAAAAAAAAACTTCTGTCATAATGTAACAGATAATCAATGTAAAATCCGCTTTCGGCAATAGGAATAAACATTCTGTCTCCTTCTTGCTCGTGGCTATAGTAATTTAACTCTCCTTATCTATTTTAGCGTGACGTCAATGTATTCAAATCTAACGTCAGACGTATGTACGTCTGTGTGAGTAGAAAATATCAATGTAGATGTTCAAGCAGAAGTTCCCACGGTCGAGGACTTGGCCCTTAGTAGTAGTATAGTATAGTATAGTTTTATTTACATTCCATCGGAACATTGAGAACACTTGGACATGTCAGGTTACAAAAAATTTAACAAATAAATAAATTAAGGTGGTTCGATTTCCATACAAACAATTTTTTTCCATTTATGGACAAATGGTGCATAACTTTACATGGCACTGGCATTTATTTTGGTCTTTATTTGTGGTAAATCACAATTGCTTGAATAAAACAGTAGATTATTAGCAAAAAATCAAATTTATGAATTTATGATTTTTTCAATTGTGATTTACCGCAAATAGAGACCAAAATAAATGTCAGTAGCTGCGATTTCACTGTAAAATTATGCTACATTGTCTATAAATGGAAAAAAAATATTTGTATGGAAATCGAACCACCTTAACCTGTAACTTTGGTGTTATCGATAAAATATTGTTCTGTATAGTATTGTAAAAAGTCTACTATACTCACCCAGTGCTTGTTGATAGACTTCATACACCTTCGACATATTAGATGTCACAGACGTGCAGGTTTCCTCATGATGTTTTCCTTTATCATTTGAAGCTAGAGGCAATTCAAACAAAATTAAGAGAAAAAAAATACATTAAACAATGCTAAAACTTACTTGCTTTATGTATTAAAACAAAAACAATAATTACAATATAAAAATAAACAAACCAAAACCTAAAAATACATCGGGAATATATAAGGAGATAGTTATAACAACATTGCCATCACCCACCAAGCCAACGCGATACGTAATAGAATCTCCTGTTTTGTTATTATTGCTAATATACTTATACATACTTGGTTCCAAGCAATAAATAAATATCGTAGGACATTACACACAGCGCCATCTGACCCCAAACTAAGCAAAGCTTGTACTATGGCAGTCAGATAGCTGATAGAATACTGCTATATACTTTTTTTTTGTAAATAGATAATTATAATACATACAGAAAACCCAGACACAGAACAAACATTTGTTCATACCACAAAATGTTTTGTCTTGAGTGGGAATCGAACCCACGCCCTACAGCTCTTAAGGCAGATAGACTTACTTGGTGGTAGATTTCCTTAGCAGGAGGTCGTCTAGGTAGGTACCACCGCAGTACCAGATATTCTGCCGCCAAGCAGTAGTGTGCAAACATTACTGTGTTCCGGTTTGAAGGGTACTGCAGCTAGCGAAATTACTGGGCTGTTGAGACTAACCATCTAGTCTCAAAGTAATGAGCGCCAAAGCAGCGATGCCCTGGACGTTGTTTTGTTACTCAAAGTTCTGTGTATCGCTGCAATGGTCATGGACAGGCGTTATCTCTTAACATCAGGAGAGCGTCTCGATCGTCTCATTACTTTTACATAAAAAAAAAAAAAAAAAAGACTACCAATGAGCCAGGGTTGTCAAAAGTTCGAAATTTATCATGTAGAAACTTACCTAGTGAAGCTTTGTCTGTTCATATTTCAAATTAATCTTCCTAGTTTCTCCACATGCGGTCTAAAGTAATTTGGCGACGACGAGAGGTCGTCAATATTTCAGTTTCCGCGACGATGCGAACTTGGCATGCTACAATAGATGACACATGCAAGAGATATTTACACATTTTCACCTTCCGTCTTTAGACTCGATTACCAGTTTAGCTGAGCCAAGCAACGTTACGTTGACCAATTAAGGTAACCGCGGATCCATGAAAATTAAATAATAGTGAAATTTAATTAGACAGACCCGTTGGCTCATTAGTAGCATATCTGCCTTGAGAGCTGTAGGGTGTGGGTTCGATTCCCACTCAGGGCAAACATTTTGTGAATAAACAAATGTTTGTTCTGTGTCTGGGTGTTCTGTATGTATTATAAATATGTATTTACCAAAAAAAAAAAAATGTTTATGTATTCTATCAGTTATCTGACTTCCATCACACAAGCTCTGCTTAGTTTGGGGCCAGATGGCGCTGTGTGTATAGTCCTACAATATTTATTTATTTATTAAATTAAATGTACAAAAATAGATGTGGATTGAATTTTGTCTGTACAAAAACGTCGCCCTAAACTAACACAGAAAGGGCTTTGATCCCGGCGAACACGTTCAAAACTACGGGTCATAGCTCTCTATGACTACAATGCAATAAATAAGTAAATAAGGCCAAACGTGAAAACTTTAGCAGACAGATCTAAGCAATAGCTTAGCTTATTTTTAGAACTTAATAGTTTAGTATATATATCTCTTGTCTGTTTTCAATCAAAAACATGTTTTCCAGTCGTAATTGCCTGGAAGGGATCGCTTTAAGCGATAAGCTACTTGTGGCACAAGCTCATAAGATTCTTCTGTTTCCTGTGTTTTTTTTTTCGATTTCCGTTGTGCACATAGAGTTTCTAATTTATATCAATCTTATTTAAAATTTTGAAATCCTTGTCTAATGGACTGCAGTGACAGAGGTAGCAATATTTTTAGTCAGTAGATATATATCTAGTTTGACAGCCAATTGACAATTGTTTTTTTTTTCTTTGGTTTTGGCGTCGCGTTTTAGCATTTGCCAGTGTCAAGTATTTATATATTTTTCTTATTTGTTCCGGGAAAATCAAAATGCTAACGTGCATTTGCACACAAATATTAATACACACAACTTAAAAAATTTAGTAAAAATAATAATAAAATTAAATATAATGAAGACACGGAATTACCTTTTATTTGAAACATCACTCTGAAAAGTTATTTCTTCTTAAAAACCCAATAAGGAAAAATTCGGCAAGGATTACACTAAAATGTTTCTACTATTTAAATACGTTTACATTTTTATAATTAAAACATTATTACATCTCCCGTCTGTTATTAGACATTAATTTGTTTTTCATTCCTGGTTGCCTGGAAGGGGTGTGGACTGTCGCTCTTTAAAAAAAAACATTTTTTTTTAAACTGGATACTTCAACGAATATAACTACAAAGAGATTATTTAACTATTAAGGGATATTTGTTGACCATGGTACAGTAAGCTCTACTGTACACTATATCGACGATAGCTCAGTGGTTAGTGTAGTCCGATGATATGCCGAAGAACGTGGGCTTAAGCCCCGACAATAAGCTTAGTCTGCTAGCGAAGGAAAACATCGTGAAGAAATCATAGCTTGGTAGTATAGTATTTTCTAGTACTCGGCTAGCTAGCTAACACGCTCAAGTTAAAAATCTACCGCCAAACACCTAACGACGAGTTCCGGCAGCCTAACTTAAGAGTCAGTTCCATTCCAGACTAGGTGTGTTTTATTATTTTCGACCACACCTAACATCAGTTAAGCTGTTAACAGAAGGAATACAAATTCACAATTAAAATAACCGACTTCATGACCCTTAGGCCAACTAAACGCACTGCTCCAACGAAACAGCAAGGTTTCGGAGTAACGCATCATCAATGCATACAATTTTAGATATTTGTTGATATTTTAAAAACCGCTCGACTGATTTCGATAAAATTTATATGGCATCCCCTCTGAAGTATGATCTACCAAGCAAAAAAAGATCAAAATTGATTCAGAATTGGTGGAATTATCACGTAACATACATACAAAAAAACTCATTTTTGAGTCGGTTAAAAAAGTGCTACGCGTTTAAGTTTTATTGCGAGAACTAATAAGAGAAAAGACACATTCAATATCATAGTCTCATTCATCAAACCGGACCACATTACTGTGTTCCGGTTTGAAGGGTACTGCAGCTAGCGAAATTACTGGGCTGTTGAGACTAACCATCGAAAGTCTCAAAGTAATGAGCGCCAAAGCAGCGATGCCCTGGACTTTGTTTTGTTACACAAAGTTCTGTGTATCGCTGCAATGGTCATGGACAGACGTTATCTCTTACCATCAGGAGAGCGTCTCGTTCGTATCATTACTTTTTACATTAAAAAAAAACATATTTATGTTTGTTTTGATGCGCGCAGAAAATGCTTTAGCATTAAGTCCTACTTTTGTAAGTGTGCAATAAAAAAATAAATAAACCCGAAGTATTTCACTAGTCTTGATATATTAAACACAAGTGTTCAGATCAACAGGAGGCAATAGATCATAAATCGGACGTGTGTGATACATCGATCTCGTCCGGTCCAAGATTGCGACGTCATACATTCCGCGTCCGGCCCGTCACGGCCAAGATGTAAATTTAAATTTGGAATCGGTTTGTTAATGCCCTGAGTTCACTCGCGCGTAATTAAAAACACAAACACGCCCGTCCGCGTCCACATATGGAATCAGCAGGCGGAGACGAAAATATCGGTGATATTTGTTTATATTCCAGCTTTTTGATGGATCGACGTAGGACACTAAAGTTATTTTGATGCAGTCATGGCTGTTAGTGCGATTTAACGTAGCACATAGCAGGGTTAGGATATCCAATATTAAAATAAGAAATAATAAAGAGGGTATTGCATACAGCGCCATCTAGCCTCCAATTAAGCAAATATAACTGTTGTAATACGTTTTGTAAAACATACACAAACATACAGGGCTGTTGAGACTAAAAATCGAATGTCTCAAAGTATTGAGCACCAAAGCAGTGATGTCCTAGACTTTTTCTACAGTTTTTTGTTAGTATATCTGTTTTAAGAGCTGTAGGGCGTGGGTTTGATTCCCACCCGGGACAAACATTATGTGGTATAAACAAATGTCTGTTCTATGTCTGGGTGTTCTGTTTGTATTTACAAAGTATTTCCCGTAAAAACATTGCTCAGTTTGGGGTTAGATTGGCGTTGTGTGAAATGTCCGACGATATTTATTATTTTGGATTTTGTGCCGTGATTTTCCTCACGATGATTTCCTTATTTATAAGTATTTTTAAGGTTAAATACTTCTTATTGGTCCTTATTGATTACGTAAGCACTAGGGCAAACATGAGATTTCCTCTTGCAGTAAGGTATAGACAACAATTGGCCAACGTAAAGGCAAAATAGGTCAAAAGATACACAGAGAGTGGCGCTACCTGGACCCTAGCATAACACTAGAAAACATACCAAAATGAGCCAAATTTAAAGTACATTTTTGTTTGGGATGATGTATCTGCAATTTTTGTCATACGAAAGCTGTAAATATTTCCATTGCTCTTTAATGTTTTACTCTTTTTTTCAGATATACACTGTAATCAACGACAAGCTCGTCGGACTTTTAATTAGGACGCGAAAACATCAACTGACGTACTTCGAGGGAGAAGTATTATTCCAGGTGAGAGTTAATTTGGGCATTTTTTAATTTCACAAAAACAAATTTCCCCGTTTAAGGGTCAAAGTCGTAAATCTGGTGCAAAAATTGTTTTGAAGATTTTACAACTCAACCCAAAAGCAATGGATAAGTAATACAATCTTAATGATTTGTTTACCATGGAAACTGACGAGGTTTGACTGACGTTTAATTATGTCGATTGCGCGAAGCAAAATTAGTCCACGCGGGCGTTGTATTCTGCTTTGATTTCTTTAAGAAGGCCACCGGATATGGCCGAAACTTAGTCGGAACTTTAGTCAAAGTATCCGTCATAATTGGATACAATCTGAGTGTTCAATTCTTTAGACCGCATTATCACTTAACATCAGGTGAAATGAATGTCAAACGCAAGCCTATTTACAATAATAAAATAGTTAATCCCGCATAAGTAAAACAAGGCAAGGCAAGGGAAGCGGAGCGTCGGTTATCCAGCCGCAAGATGGGTCGAACCTGGTCCAGATTGGCACAGGACCGAGGCAGATAAAAAAAAAATATTTTGACCAAAATTGTTTGCCATACCCTAATGGGGTCATATGTACTAGGGACAACATTGTTAAATTGATAACCATAAGAACCTGTACATAATTATGTTGCAATAAAGTATTGAGTATTGAGTATTGAGATGGCATGTAAAGAGAGAGGCCTATACCCAGCAGTGGGATAAAGAAGGCTGTGGATGATGATGATGATGAAGTAAAACAAAAATACGGCAATTTTTGGCTTTACTTGTGGTAGCTGTAATTAAAAGTAAAATAGGTATAAAAGCATACTCGTAGCTAAACAAACTTTAAATGTTTTCTTAATTGCGTGATGTAAAATACTTTAAGTACCTGCGGGCATCGTGCTTGGAAAAAAAATCTCAAAGACACAGAAACCCTCCCTAAAACTTACATTCCAAAAATGTTTTTAGCTCTTGATTTTCGAAGCATTTTTGTCATTTTATTAAATTATAATAAATCAACTTGCTGTTGTGTAGAAAGTTCAAAAGAATATCGATGTTAAAGGTTAACTCAAGGTGTTTGTCAAATATATGTACCTACTTATAAAATACATATTTTTCACGAAAACTTGGAAATAACTTATTTCTAACATTTATAAGATAATGTTTATTTGATAGCCATAGTTAAAACAATAATACAAAATGTTGTAGAGATATTATAAAGGGCATACAGACATATATGCCACAAATGACATATTTGTCTTCGTCCTTTGCATAAAAATGAAATAAGTAACAAAAAGCTTACTTATTTTTATAACGCTGCATATTGTTTGATATAAATATAGACAAATGTAATTGTACAGAGTTTGAGTTTAGCTTGTAACCATGATTGAGTTATCGACAAAAGTGTATGCGTTTAAATAGGTTGGTATACTCAAATTTTATTATAGCCTGTTATGAGTATTGGGTGGGTACCTGATAAAAACAAATCCCTATTCAATGATGTCATTTATCATTGGTAAAAAGATTGTAAACATCGTTTGAGACCATTTATCAAGCAGACATTCGAGATGGACGATTTTTCCTTTTTCTGTGCTTCCGACAGTACAAATTAATCCTCAAGTGTTAGAGGTCTGTATTACACGACTAACCAAAAAAAGGAGTGTATGTGTTTTTAGGGTGCATGTATGTGTGTATGTGAGATTCTACATTCCATCATAACTTTTTAGTGTCTGAATAGATTTGTATGTATGGAGAATCGTTATAATCTTTATAATTATGATCTCGGGTGATACTGGCTCAAAATTTATTGAAAAAATATATTTGTACAGGTTTTCATATTACACAGGTCCGGTTCATGGAGGTGCTGACTACATGATATAATACTACATTGACTAATTTCAGTGCCTTTATACTGTTAAAATTGATTCTACAATTAATTTTTTTTTAATTAAATGTCATATTTTTGCAATCTTAATAATAATTATGATAATTCATAAAATTGATTGGCTTATAATTCGTCATATTGTTGTTGTTGGTTCTGAACTGGGCCAGCGAAGGGAACATTAGTTCAATTACCTTTCAAGGGCAGATCTCGGCCCCCCATTGTAAGACCCGTGAGAAGAATTGCCTTTGTCTGCGCGGAAACGTAATAAAGATAGAATATATCAGTCATTTTTCGCGGGTAGAAAGAATTTTATCACGAGTCACGTACCAGGCGGGCAACGAAACGTACAGGGCTGATGCTAATGCCCCACATCCATTGAGCCTTATCAATACACGTGTTTCTGTGTCTTGTCTTGTTTGTTGTTCATTATGTGGTTTCTACTACTACGATTAAACTTACCTTAATTCTTTCTTTCAGAAACGTGACGACGACGTCCCCGTGTTCCTAATGATGCCAATCGGTGACATCCGAGAATACTGCAATAACAAAGCACTTCAAGCCAGAAGATCCGTCTCGCCTATGCCTAATTAATTATACGAATCTTTAGTTAGGTTAAATTTTAAAGGATTCTGTTATACCATTATCTAAGCTTAACAAAAAACTTTAACTGCAACAAATCCGCACAAGATACGTATGAAATGAGCGGCAGCCTTATGCCATGCGCCTCACGGTGAGGAAAAGTGGCCGATCACTCTCAAACTTTAAAGTGACAGCCTTTACCAAAAACCTATAAAATTGTCATAGAGTTATTTCATTTTCTTGGATAAAAATAACAACAATATGAGAGCTGTGTACTGTGTAAAACTTCTTTAGTTTAGAAAATGGTAAAACATAATCATAATCTTATTTTCACCGCGATATACTTTGTGTCAGCTAACAATAAGTAAAAATTAACAGAACTACTATTAATTACTGTCAGTATGTAAGATAAACGGCAAAAGTTTGAGCTCCTCATTCGCTATTATATTTATTTATTTGGCATAAGTTTAGACACATTAAAGTGATCCCATTGGCTCCCAACTAGTGATAACTGTGTTTCGGGGGCCAAGAGCTTCTCTCGATATCTTAATCGATTACAAAATGCCACTATCCATTCACTATATCTAAGTACCCATCTGTTTTATATTATTTAATTCATTAAAAGCATTAAATTTGTCGTACTCCCTGCGCGCTCACGCGTGGTGATTGTTAATGATGGTTACAAAAATGTCCGCCACCTAACAGTGTACTCTTCGACTACACCGTCACTTAACATCAGATGAGCTGTGGTCCTGGCATGTTCACCAGAAAAAACATACATGAACAGTTACAATAAAGTATGGTTTTTTTTTTATTGTTAACAGGCTAGGTATTTGACCACAGCTCACCTGATGTTAAGTGAAGGTGTGGTCGAAGATGGTAAAGCACACCTAGCCTGGAATGAAACTGGCCCTCAAGTGAGGCTGCTGGAACACACCGTTAGATGCTTGGCGGCAGGTTTTCAACTTGAGGGTGGTAGCTAGCCAGCCGAGTACTAGAAAGTACCCTACCACCATGCTATGGTTTCCTCACGATATTTTCCTTTACCGGCAGCTCAAGCTCATTGTTGGGGTTTGAACCCACACCCTTTGGCATGCGAACCTACCGAGCTAACCACTAAGCTATCATCGCTACAAAATAGTTTGTTTAAAATATTGCTCAAAAACTCAAACTTTACCCTAACTGCTATCGCTTGTTATTCGTATATATTTTAGTGTAGAAAAAACATTTCATGCATAAAACCTAGCCAAAAAATTTACATTCGCATTTGATTATTGTGATTCATTTTTTAGACATACAGTTAGCTAGCTAGGTAGCGTGATCAAATTTAATCAGATATCGATCTAAGTATTATACTTGTCTATAAGTAATTGCTGAGCAAAAGACTAAAGGTTAGCTTCATTCATGAATGTAGGTGATACTTGGGGCAGCTTTAATACGCTGCGACATATTCCACCTATGCTAGTCACTTTTCTAGAGCCATAGTTTGACTTTGATCCATCCTAAATCTTGCCACAGGCCAGCCCTGGCTACACAAAAAAATAAACAAAGGGTGCGAACAAATTTTTACAATCGAGCCCAAATTTATCCTAAATAAATCGTGTTGAAATATGTTTCTAAATACAAAACTGAGATAGCTGTATTCATATCAAAGCGCTAGACAGGCATTAGTGTCTAGTTTTTCAACAGTATTGTCGAGTCATTCAAATTATCTATTGTATAAATTGAACAATAAAATTGGTAATGGAAACGGAAAATTATTGCGAGAATATAATATGGCTAGGTTATAAATAGCCTACACCTACCTAATTGTAAATAAAGACAAGTTCACAGCGTTCTGCTGCGAAATTAGCCGTTACTGTAATCCCAGTGTGAGCGCTTTCACAAGATGTTAAAGATGTCATTTCCACAGGTTGTACCGGTGTGTTGCGGGCTGAAAAAGAGTAGTCTACTGTTTAGATAACGTGAAATCTTGCTACACTGTAATAGAATAATTATAGCAAACTCTTTTATAAATCGTTAGGATTAAAATCTCGAATTAAAATATTGTAGTGACATTCTATCTATTGTCAAAAAAACGCGCGAGTAAGCATTATTTTTTTTCTTCGTTTTTGTCATTGCACTTTGTGCATTCAGCCAGTATCTCGAGATTTTAAATTGTGTCAGAATAAAATCAAGTCAGATCAGGTCAGTCTTTGTCAAAGTTAAAGTCACACAAAGTAAGTCACGGTCAACTCCAATCCATGCCTTGGTAAAGTGAGTTTACTAAAAGCTTGTTTACGGAGTTTTTGATACAATACAGAAACACATGCTCCACCACATTATATCACTTCCCCACACTCGTGTGCATAATTCGGCTCATTAGATTAAAACGCCATTATTTTTAAAAATAAACACTCGAAAAGACATAAGTTTTGGAAAATAATACAATGAAGCGACATGATGTTCCGCGTTTCCCACCATAACTCGTTCACCATCTTGTGGCTGTGATGACACAAAATAGTGTTGTGACGGCAGCGTTCTAACAATTTGCATCGATAAAATAAATCGATTAACATTACTTATTCAAAGTTTTTGTATTTAAATTAATCACTAACGAATAAAATGTGATGTTAATTATAAAAGTTAAGATGAAACTGTCCTCGTTACATATAATTGTGGAATAGCATCGGAATAGGTAATCCATATCTTGCCTTTTCAACAGGCTTAGGAATTTATAAGACGAAAAAAGACAAAATAGTGAATAATTATTTCTTTGCTATGACACATTTATTAATATAGTACATAAACTACTGGAAATAAAACTCATTTAAAATTACTAAAAAGGTTGTACGTTTCGCTCGGGGCGCCAAATTCCAAATTTCTTGCGTTTTTCTTCGCCGATTATATCGTAGGTTCATAATAATAAATAAATAAATAACCTAGCAAACAGCGCCATCTAACCCCAAACTAAGTAAAGCTTGTGCTATGGGAACCAGATAACTGATAGAATACTTAGTTTTTTTTGTAAATACCTATAGAACACCCAGATACAGAAAAAACTTTATTAGTCGCGTAAATAAATGTTTGTCTTTGTAGGCATCTACACAGCCCTACATCTCTTGAAACAGATATTCTACCAAACGATCTAATAGAAAACAGATTTTGTCGTAGTATCAACAAATAACATAAATATATTACTCATAAATTATTGGCTTAGCTGTGGTGATGAAACTCCCGCATACGCCTTCGATCTGAGAGATAATCCTTATGAAAGTATTTAAGCCTATTAAGGTAGCTTCGAAAAAATATAGCATCTTGAAATTATGGCATAGCATGAACACGTTGAAATAAACAACGTCTGTGAAGGCGCCTCAAAGAACGTTTGTGAAATCTAATTGAAATGTCGTCAAAAAGAGTTCTACGTTCCAACAGTATTCAAAGCAACTGCGAACTAAGATTTATTGATTGAAGATTTTAGTCATGAACAATCCTTACAGTTACGAAGTACGAAATCGAGACTTCAAATCATTCGTGTTTGAACTGAGATTGGCAAAAAACGCACGAAAATTTGATTGTGGTGGCCTGATCGAATCAAACCTCTTTAAAATACGTTCTAGTCCATCTAGTCGTTTTATATATTTATTTGTGGTAGTTATTTTTTACTGTTTGTTTTTACTGTTTTTTATTTTGTACTGTTCGATTCAATTTTGTATAAGTAATATAAAATAAAAAGTACACAATATTTTAAGTAGTTTAGCGTAGCTAGATTATTGTATTAAGTTAATTTAAAATAAAGTATTGTTATTATAAGCCCGGTATTTTTCCTTTTAATATAATATTTTTATAAAAATTAAAACTGAGCGTTAGATAAAAAATAATAGGTAAGTACTTATAAATAACGACTAAGTAGAGCAATGAAAAATATATTTCTAGCGATAATAGCAACGGTTAGCGCGGTCGGATCGTATCCTGGAAGGCGTGGGGTCAAATCCTAATAATGAGATTGAGCTGCCGGTGAAGGGAAACATTATGATGAAATCATATTGTTTTTTATGGTTGACAAGCTAGGCATTTGACTACAGCTCACCGATGTTAGGTGACGGTGTGGTCGAAGAGGGTAAATCACACCGGAGCACACCGCTAGGTGGAAGTTTTTTTGTGAATTACTTTCTTTTACCTACTCAGCTGTCTGGCAAACATACTCAAAATTCAAATTGAAAATATGTCACCCTATAAACATAAGTAGATTAAGTAGGTATAGAAATACTTAAAGTGAAATAAAAATTTGAACAACATTTTATTGAAACCATATAGCTATCAAACACCTATTTACAAACAACATTTGCTTAAAATTTAATTATATACATATAATAAAGTGTCTACAAGGTATTTAGTGAGCAAGGTGCTATTCGGATTACCTCTATTTATTTTATGTAAAAATAATGAGACGAACGAAACGCTCCTCCGATGGTAAGTGGCCCTGATGGCCGTCAATAACCATTACAATTACCATTAAGACTATGATTTTATTCTTGATTTCCATTTAATGTTTTGTGCTTGGTCTAATTGTTTGGTATGTTTCATCGATAACTATTTCGACCTTTATTATTTAAAAAACCTACATATATAAAGTAGAGTATCATATTTGGAATAACGACATTTCGCGTTGGCAAGAAGTTAGTACAGTATTTGTTAACTTTTTTTTTTTATGTGACCAATAATGAGACGAACGAGATGCTCTCCTGATGGTAAGAGATAACACCTGTCCATGACTATTACAGCGATACACAGAACTTTGAGTAACAAAACAAAGTCCAGGGCATCGCTGCTTTAGTGCTCATTACTTTGAGACTTTCGATGGTTAGTCTCAACAGCCCAGGAATTTCGCTAGATGCAGTACCCTTCAAACCGGAACACAGTAATGTTTACACACTACTGCTTGGCGGCAGAATATCTGGTACTGCGGTGGTACCTACCTAGATGACCTCCTACTACTATCACCAAGTAAACTTCAAAAAACTTCAGATATCGTTTATAAGTGAGATAACTATTAATCTATACCTTGTATGATATGTTTTTAAAATATAAATAGGTAACTAATTAAGATTGTTTAAGATTATGGTTTCGGCAGTCTAGTTGGGAGACTTGCCGGTTCGAATCCCACGGCGCACCTCTGTCGTCTTTTCTAAGTTATGTACATATTGTCGATGACTTCAAACGGTGAAGGAAAACATCGTGACAAAAGATGTCTCATAAGATGTGCGTGAAGTCTACCAACACGTACTTGGCCAGCGTGGTAGACAACGGTCTTACCTCTCTCATATTGTGAAGTGGCCCACGCCCAGTAGTGGGACAGTTAATAAAAACAGCTGATTCGGATTTCTTAATATTATTGCTAAAGCCTTTGATAAATTTAAAAAAGAATGATTTTGTAGGACTCAGCTTACATTTATACTACTTCTTTATTCATACATTTGGAAAAATAGGCTTTGGCAACGTTGTTTTATAAAAAGTAGTTGGCAAAGTGAAATATAAAATTATGTTGGTAAGTTATCATGAACTGTTTTATTTTCATTTTTAACTAATTTTTATTTCTACAAACACGTAAGACTTATTTATTCTACGTATTCTATGTATAACTGGGCAGGTACTCTTTTATTTATTTGTAAAATCGAAATGGAAACATGTACGAATTGCGACTTGTAAAATATGAAAGCACAATTAATACAATTAAATATTCCAAATTAATGAACTATTTAGAATAAATAAAATTAAAGTTATGTCTTTTTCATACAAAATAATATTAGCACATCTATTCATAAGCTTAGCTTTAAAATATTACATACTAACATTAATAAAATCTAAAATACTGTTTTAAACATCACACTAAACATAGAAATGAAACTGGCAAGTGCCAATGTTTTTTTTCAAAATAGGGTTACGTATAACCCGTCCCAGTGTATCGGTGTGTTTCTAGGATAGAAGACGCTTACCTAGATGAAAAATGTTTTCTGGACTAGAAGACACTCATTGACTCTGATAGAATTCCACATTCTCATTGTCCGTATGAAAAATGTGGAATCAAAGCGCTTCAAGTGTACGTAGGTTAAGTTTGCCCACGTCTGTCTTGCCGTCGGACGACAAATAGAAGAATCAATCTAATTCCATTGGAATCAAGCTGTGCAATTCCAGCGCATACTCTCCGAAACAATTCCGATAGAAAAACGATAAACAATTTAAAGTTGTCATTACTTATTATTGGCTTACTAGCGCGCATGTCAACCAACTCCAGAAAACCAATTCAGTAAATTACCTGATAACTATTAAACTAATTTAAAATGATCACAACACTGCTTCACAGTAATCCTCTATGACGTCCAAATCCTGTCTTGTGGACGTTCTCAAAGCTTTATTCTACAACACACTCACGTTGAACGTCCTTTCTGGAGGTGAGTGTAGCACAAACACTTCACAACTATGAGCTTGCTTCAGAACTAATTCTAGGGCGTCGACGCTAGATCGACCATTCCATATTGGAATAGGGTCAGAGTTGACGCTTGGTCGCACTGATGAGCATTCTTCGAACCGAGGATATCGACAGCTCACTCGCCTCTAAAACAACAAAAGTAAACAGCTTGTACGCAAAATATATAGAACAATAACAGTAAACTTGCACAGAGCTCGTAAGGAAAACACACGGAACGACAAAAGTGAAAATATGTAGAGAGCTCGTAAGGAAAACACAAAACAACAAAAGTAAACACGTGTTGAGATCTTAAGAAAAATACACTGAATAACAAAAGTAAAAATATGTGGATTTTGTAAAGAAAACACACAGAATAATAAAAGTAATCTTCAAGTTATTCCGGAGCAGTATTAACCCACAAAACCTCTTGATCGTGGGAAATGAAAAGAGAAAAATTGATCATTTAATCTGTATACAACTCACAAAAACTTTAGAGATTTATGTTACAAATAAAAACGAAACAAAATGTCACATATAATTTTCCAAAATCCATTTCTGTACCTATCTTGGCACAGATTCTAGGTTCCCCTAGGTACGTTTAAACATTAAATAAAGTCGAGGCTTAGCGTTTGATACTTTCACCAGAAATTACTTGTGAGATTTAACAACCTTGTGGAATTCGGCGTTAATAATGTAAGTTACGTTTCTTTCCAAGCACGTAATCCTACCACACCTCACAAAGCTTTGAAAGAATTCTGAAAACTTGGTCCTTTGAACATTGTCGTCAATTTGTAAATATTATGTGGTAGCTTAAAAAAAAACTTCCCGTTTCTTTTTTAAAGTGACAGGCTGAAATCTTTACGTTAAAATAAAATGCCAAAGCTAGCTTGTACAATATCGAGTCTTAACAAAACCATAATTAATTTGACCTAATTACTATCTCAGGTATAAATACATAATTATATGGAAAGAATAGCGCTGTATATTTGATATTCTTGTTTTCTTATTCCATTATAAGATTACAAAGAAAATGAATACGTAAAGTAAAAAAAATATACGTTTTCCTATTGTTATTGCGTTTTCTTGTTTTTTAATTTATTTTTAAATTATTTTTTATTTTTTAAAAATCATTTGATTCGTAAAATATCGTTTATTTTCAATATTAAATAGATAGATCTGTAGCAAACAGATTGATCTGTGAAAATTATAAAGCTAGCAGGTATTGTAATCAAATACACACATGATTTATTTTAGGAAAAATTATGTACCTGAAATACTTTTGCTTCCACCATATGTTTAAGCTATCGTACGTACATATATATTTTAATAGCGTATAATGTAATTTGACTTGCAACATTGGTGTTATCAATAAAATATTTGTATTTGTAAACTTTTTATGTACATACAATCTAAAATATGCTTGTAAATATTTTTATCTAGCGATGATAGCTCAGTGGTTAGCGCGGTAGGTTCGCATGCCGAAGGGCGTGGGTTCAAACCCCAACAATGAGCTTGAGCTGCCGGTGAAGGAAAACATCGTGAGGAAACCATAGCATGGTGGTAAGGTACTTTCTAGTACTCGGCTGGCTAGCTACCACCCTCAAGTTGAAAATCTGTCACCAAGCATCTAACGGTGTGTTCCGGCAGCCTCACTTGAGAGCCAGTTCCATTCCAGGCTAGGTGTGCTTTACCACTTTCGACCACACCTTCACTTAACATCAGGTGAGCTGTGGTCAAACAACTAGCCTACCTATCAACCATAAAAAAAAAATCTCACTTTCTATAGTGAAAAACCTTTGTGCATTATTTATTTCAAAGAATTTTTTTAACAATAAAATTGCACGAATCAAATTCTGAAAAAAATATCAGAGTGCTCGAGTTGTCGACACAAATGTTGATATAACAAGGTACTTAAGAAAAGTCACATAATTAGGATAATGGGACTAAACTGGGACGACATTACAAAGTAAAGAGAAGATCTTAATAGGGGTAAAAACTCTCTGCTCCCACCCTCGCTTTACAAATGATGAAGAACAGCTGACACCTTCTATTCGGTGGGTAATGCGTTTTTGCTACGCTTTTCTTTCCCTTGGCAAGTCTATTGCTAACACATTATATTCGAGTATTGGCTATATTGCCAACCGCTAGTTTCACTATTATTCTATTCCCGCCGCGCTTATTGGATTTGAGATGGCTTCACTGGTATATGAATGTATACTTAATATCTGTTCAAAAATTAGAAAATATTTACCTACATCATTTACTATAACCAATGCAAAACTTCATGACTAAATGCTAAGCTGTGCCCGTGTGCCTGTATCGTGTTTTGTATTCTCGGTTTTCTGAAAGAGATCGTTCTTACCGAAAAGGCCGCCTCTTTTGGCACTAGCTCATAAGATTCCTTTGTTTTCTGTACTTTTTTTTATATTTTTGGTGAGCGCAATAAGGAGTTTCTATCTATACTTACAAAGAAGAAAGATTTGATTTTTTGTTTGTTTGTATTGAATCCGAAACTACTAGACCGATCTGAATAATTTTTTCAACATGCCACATTATCACCGAGTGACATAGCTCAGCGTATTAGTAAGCTGAAGTGGCAAACATAACTGTCGCAGAACCGATAACCGCTGGGGTAGACGTGTTCGAGAGTGGAGACCACGAATTGGCAAACGTAGCGTAGGACACCCTGAGACTCGATGAAGTGACGGTATACGTAGGACAGCTGGCGGTAGATGGAAGCGAAAACCCGAAGATCGGGCTGAGTGGCGTGTCTTGGGAGAGGCCTATGTCCAGCAGTGGACTAATATAGGCTGATGATGATGATGACATAGGCTATATTTATATTGTTTAATCGAGTTTTGTTTTCCCGCGCGAAGCCGGGGCGAACTGCTAGTCCATCTATATATATCTACTAAGATGTGTTGAGTACAAGATCTGGCCTCTGGTCGTGACTATAATAGAGAAAACACTTTTTAGTTGAGTTATTTCTGGAAACAATTAATACAATTGAGCTTGTCGACCGTATGATTCTGGTGAATCTTACGGTCGCTCGCTCTTCTCGGCCGACAAGATCAGAGGTCGGGGAGCCGGGCGGAGCGGTAGCTTACCCGTACCTTAAAATTAACTTATAAACTAGTGTATACTACCTACTTAAATAATGAACGCGTCGCTAACAGAAGGATTTATATGAAATATGTATTTCTAATCCGAAAAAGTTCAATTAAGAAGCATGTGTTATAACTAGCTGCGCCCCGCGGTGTTACTTACATGTTTCGCGGGGAAAAAGTAGCTTATGTATTAATCCAGAATCTCAGCTACCTCCATACCAAATTTGATCAGTTCTCTAGTTTTAGTG
Source organism: Biston betularia (assembly GCA_905404145.2). Lineage (NCBI taxonomy): Eukaryota > Metazoa > Arthropoda > Insecta > Lepidoptera > Geometridae > Biston > Biston betularia. The sequence continues at coordinate 9,660,042 of FR989877.1, forward strand.
TGGAATTGTAACAAACATCCATCCATCCAAACTTTTACATTTATAATATTAGTGGGAAGATAGAACCAATAATCTGTTAAATTGCTTATGACGTTTGTAAAAATGAAATGTTATTTAGATAGACACCACATATAGAAAAAAATTGCAGGAAATAAAAGAATCTTATGAGCTAGTGCCACAAATGCTTAGGGCGAACTCTTCCAGGCAACCAAGAATGGAAAATCAATACAGATTTAGAACAGGCGGGAGATGTTGCAACATTGTTAATTTTTAAAAAATAATGAAGTAATAAAAATCTGTTCTGTCTGTTTCTATTATAATAGTATGTGTTTACTGACACACACTACATACATTACTACATACTGAGTATGTAGAAATAATAATTATGTATTTAAATAAAAACAAAATATATACACAAATAATATATATCATGGAATCTTGAAGCTGAAAGACAAATAATTATATCTTATTAAGTGTGTATTAAGCATTTAAGCATCAAGCGTCTAACTATGTGTTCCAGCAGCCTCACTTGAGAGCCAGTTCCATTCCAGGCTTTGTTTTACCATCTTCGACCACACCTTCACTTAACATCAGGTGAGCTGTGGTCAAACACCTAGCCTGTCAACCATAAAAAAAAGACATTCTGATAAAAAAGTATTTGTTAAAATTACTATAGATTGAGTAGATGTAGATAAGTAGATTTTGATCGATGCAAATTACAGTTGATGACTCAGTAGAACTTTTATTGGCAAGTAAATTAAAAGCCATGTTCAATCAATTTCCGAGGAAAGAAAAACAGGAAACTACGGTTCAATCAATCATCATCATCATCATCATCATCATTTCAGCCGTAGGACATCCACTGCTGGACATAGGCCTCCCCCATTAACTTCCATAAAGACCGGTTGGAAGCGGCTCGCATCCAGCGCGTTCCTGCGGTCTTTACTAGGTCGTCTGTCCACCTTGTGGGTGGACGTCCTACGCTGCGCTTGCCGGTCCGTGGTCTCCAGAACTTTGCAGCCCCATCGGCCATCAGTTCAGCGTGCTATGTGCCCTGCCCACTGCCACTTCAACTTGCTAATCCGTTGGGCTATGTCGGTAACTTTGGTTCGTCTACGGATCTCCTCATTCCTGATTCGATCTCGTTCAATCAATCCTGGCAACAAACTGCAATAAGTCAGAGTACACGTAGGTAAATTCCCACTGCATATTGATATGTATGCTTTTTGTTTTTTGTTTTGTTTTGTATAAAATGTTGCCTGTCTGATAAGTTATTATTATTTATTTTTTTATGCTTGACAGGCTAGGTTGCCCACAGCTCACCTGATGTTAAGTGACGGTGTGGTCGAAGATGGTAAACACACCTAGCCTGGAATGGAACTGCTCTCAAGTGAGGCTGCCGAAACACACCGTTAGGTGCTTGGCGACAGATTTTCAACTTGAGGGTGGTAGCCAGCCAGCCGAGTACAAGAAAGTACCCTGCCACCATGCTATGGTTTCCTCACGATGTTTTCCTTCACCGGCAGCTCAAGCTAATTGTTGGGGTTTGAACCCACGGCCTTCGGCATGCGAATCGACCGCGCTAACCACTCAGCTATCATCGCTACAATATAAACTATGTTCGATTGTATATGAAACCTACGTTTTTTTTTTATTATTATTATACGCTCCACAGACGCTGGGGTCCGTGACCTAAACCTACCGAAACCTACGTTTACTTACATTACTGTTAATGTTTTCAGAATCCATCATCGACACCTTGGCTTTTATTGTACCAATACCGTTGATCCCTGAAAAAAAATACGAGTTAATTTACTGTTTTTTTTTTTTAATGAACCGCAGGAACGCGTTGGATACAACGCGCTTCTAACCAGTCTTTGTGAAAGTCAATGGGGGAGTTTACGTCCAGCAGTGGACGTCCTACGTCTAACATGATAAAAACGGGCATCGAAAAAAAAGTAACAAAACAAAATATTTTGTAAGAACTTATAATACAACTTTTCTTAGTAGCTTTTTTTTACATTCCCGACGAAGCGACTTTTCTACGCGACGCGTCAAAATGTTTATCGCTTCTCAGAACAGGAAACTTCACGAAATCTCACAAGATTTCGAGATAAGCTGAAGGTAATCTACTAAGAGCGCTCAGGATTTTTTTTCGTTCTTTCACACATTTCGCGTTTATTGGAAATACAAAGTAATCTTAGACCGTGTCTTTGTTATAAGCATTTATTTATCCCACTAAATTTTATGCATTTTTAAAAAGATATTTTACCGCCAAGCAGTAACGTGTAAACATTACTGTGTTTCGGTTTGAAGAGTAGCAGCTAGCGAAATTACTGGGCTGTTGAGAATAACCATCTAATGTCTCGAAGCAATGCCGAAGCAGCGATGCCCTAGACTAGACTTTTTATTTAGCTACTCAAAGTTCTGTTAATCGCTGCAATCGAAATGGGCATGCGTTGTCTCTGACCATCGGTAGACCGTTTCGTTTGTTACATTACTTTAACTTAAAAAAAAACAGTTTATTTGTCAAAAGTAACAAACTTACAGAGAGATAGTTACAAAAAAAAATACAAATATTTTATTGATAACACCATTGTCACAAGTCACTAACTTACTTAAAACTTACTAACTAACTTACTATCGCATTTGAGTCATACACGGTAGGTAGGTAGGTAAAGAGATTTATTATCGTCGATTTTGTTTGCTGCATAACTTAGCTTTGCTTTTGTTGAGTGGTATTGAACAATATCTTATCTTGTATTTTTATCATGACAATTTGTTGTTAGGTTAGGTTAGGTTAGACCCTAGACTTCGCACTAGGAAAAACTGTATCGCGAATTACTCTCAGACACTCTCTCAGACACTCTCTTAGACTTCTCTCTACTTACGGTGTTTTCCTACATCATTTAAAGCTAGTGGCAATACGTACATATTTAAATTACTTTAGCCATAATGATTTGATTTTGACATAATTATCTCACTGTTAATACCTATTATAGTTTAATACAAATATTTGTGCCTGTATGGGCAATTTTTCTTTTACACGTCGGTCGGTTGTAAGAGCTTTACTGATTTATATGTAGGCAAGCGAAAGGATTATTTCAAAAGGTTTATTGTTATTCTAAGTCACAATAAAACACAGAATAAAAAATACACGTCCTGTTAAAAATAATTATAAGGTTATAAGCGTTCTTGTTTTATTATTCTGTTATGACACTGAATTAAATAAAAATAAATTTTCAATTCTCATTATTCTTAATATGATATTTTTACTGCTGGCTTTCACAAATGTTTCCAGCTTGAATTTATTCGAAAACTTTCATAATCATGCACAAGGAAATTAATGAGCCGTTATCTTATGGCCCAAGCTAAGAGAATGCGCGTTTTATTGTCGTGGAGCTATAAGTTTTTTATAGTACATCACAAGCCTTATACCAATTATTTTTTCAAAAAAAATGTATTTTGAGTTTAACCGCCTTCTTGTTTTATGCCAAACAAAGATGTGGTCTACGATGGAGCACACTTGCCTAGAAGAAACCGATTCACTTGTGGTTTTTTTTTTTTTTTAATGTTTGACAGGCTAGGTGTTTGACCACAGCTTACCTGATGTTAAGTGAAGGTGTGATCGAAGATGGTAAAGCACACCTAGCCTGGAATGGAACTGGCTCTCAAGTGAGGCTGCAACAACCGTTACACACCGTTAGATGCTTGGCGGCAGATTTTCAAATCGAGGATGGTAGCTAGCCAGCCGAGTACTAAAGTACTAAATCCTACCACCATGCTATGGTTTCCTCACGATGTTTTCCTTCACCGGCAGCTCAAGCTCATTGTTGGGGTTTGAGCCCACGCCCTTCGGCATGCGAACCTACTGCGCTAACCACTGAGCTATCATCGCTACAAATCTCATACAAATTGTTTTAATCAAGGAACAGAAACAATTTGAGTGATTTTAAATAGCTAATTAAATTAAACATTTTCAAAGAACTCTCTGCCAGCGTCTATACAAAGTTTCATGCGTCTAAACCAATTTTCGGAACATTCTTTCCAGTATGCCTCAAAATCCTGCATACACAGATTTTTTGAATGCTGTTAGTGCATCGCGATGAACTCCATATTCTTTTGCGTTGATTTTTTAATTTTAAGGAATAATATAAAGTTACACGGTACAACAGTGCTATAATAATAGGATGCTGAATCTCTTCATATATATTTTTCCTATTCTATTGAATTGAAATTTTTCACCGCTAACACGTTTCCGGCAAGGGGCGACCACATCATTCTTCATCCCGCAAAGTTAGTCGACCGCGCTTTAATTCTTTATACACGGCACACGGTTGCCTTAAAAGAGCCGTCTGGTTTTAGGCGACATTTGAAATCGTAAAAAATCATCGTGTAAAAATGTTCACGACGCACATCCGTTATCCAACAAAACAAAATATGTAGTGCAAATTAGCTCGTAAAAACGTGGAGAGAAATTATAAATTGGAATGAACATATTTTTATTTGATTAATAAATAATTAATAATCGTGTCTTTAATAGTTATTTGTCATACAAGAGTGCAAAGTTGCTTTTTAACCGCGTGCTCAATTTTGATGACCGAGCAAGCGAAGGATTCAAAAATTAGAATCCTGGGCGTTAGCAAGGGAATCAAAAGAGCACGAGGTGAAAAATCTTTGCACTCGAGTGCAACACGTAACTTTTCATCCCACCTCAGCGAAGGAATGACTAAATGCAAAAAAAAACCTACACCAAGGAGTTTCCGAGTCTGAGTTTTTAACAAATTAAAAAAAGTTGTATGATAAATTCGGCACCATGGAGGTAAAAGTAAATAGTTTTAATGATGTTTTGAATTCAAATTTACTTTATCCTCTAGCGGATAAAAACGACTTTTGCACTCAGATATCGAAGAGCAAAAATACTTTTTCCGAGATGGGATGAAAAATAAATTTTAACTACACCAGTGCGCTACAGTTACTATATTCATGTTTTTTTTCCTACCCTCGACATGACTAGGTCATATGCCACCACGCTGTCCATGTGCGGGTTAGGGATTGAGAGATTTACTGACTGGGGCAGTAAACTCCATTGTCTAATGGCCAGGAGTCAGTTTAAAAAAATCACGATGCAATAAAAGTTGTGCAAGTTTTTAGGAATATTGCGAACTAATGCTCGAAAAAATCTTATCATCTACAGTATCGATTTTTCAATGTTATCAGCAAAATCTCGATTTAATTATGATCAATTTAGCAAGTTATCAACTTCGATAACAAGTCTGACGGATGACGAAGTTTGACAAGAGCAGTTTAACGGTACTTTGGGCCGTTGTGGAAATTTTAACTGACATTAACTTTTCTCCATGGAGGCGTAAAATTTCATTTACGCAATTTCTGCCTTTTTCCTAAGTATATTTATTCCCTTCGAAAAGCTCATAAATAACTTAGCGTACTATTGAAATACTGAACTCTAAATCATTCGTATTCCCTTTAATGTCACTTTTACTCACTTAAATTCTACACGCTTGCTCTTTAATAAATAATAAGACAAGTAGGAAGTACAAGTAAAAAAAAGTTTATCAAATCAGAGTAAATTACAATTATTATTTAAATCAGGCTTTCATCAAATCATACTCTTTTACTTTTACTATAGTTATTCTCTTGTTTGTATGTTTGACTAGCTAGGCATTTGCCCACAGCTTTGATGTGAAGTGACGGTATAGTCGAATATGGTAAAGCACATCTAGCCTCTCAAGTGAGGCTATCGGTACACACCTTGACGTGTTTGGCGGTAGATTTTCAACTTGAGGGTGGTAGCTAGCCAGTCGAGCACTAGAAAATACTCTAACACCATGCTATGGTTTCCTCACGATGTTTTCCTTCAACTCGAGCTCCATTGTTGGTATTTGAAACCATGGCTCTCGGAGTGCGGTGCGAACACGCTAATCAACGAGTTATCACAACAAAAAATAACTAACAAAATCAACAAAAAAATGTTCAGGGTATCGCTACTTTCGCGCTCATTACTTTAAAACACTCGATGATTAGTCTCAACAGCCTTATAATTTCGCTACCTACAGATGAGGTAATTCTTCTTGCATTGGATTGCACCGGCAGTTATGACCACGTATCCCACCTAAAGATGTGTTTTAGCAAAATCAATTTTAAGAGGCAGTTCTCATTCCAGGCTGAAAGTGCTTACTATCTTCGATCACACCATAACTTATATCAGGTGAACTGTGATCAAACACCCAGACTTACACACTAACTGGCTTTCTTGTTAAAAAAAATGTTTTGGATATCTCTAGAATGGTTATGGCAAAAACGCCGTCAGAATAGCGTTAAGTCTTTTTACAAAAAAAAAAGGTAATTTAACGTCATCAAATAACCTGAAAAAGTAAAGCAATGTGTCTCTTAGATAGAAAAACATTTCACCCTAACAGTTCCGGATAATCGTAGTGCAGAAAGGTCAGCAATTATTTACTGGGAAACTCATTTGATCATTTCTGTTTATTCTTGCCTGGCCTGACCTTGCTAAAAGTAAATACTTGAACGGCGATGTCCACGTTTAATTAAATAGTGACATGGGAACGAAACAAGAAATTAAGAGTTATTTTGACAGCCCCGTTGGCTCATTGGTACTATATCTTTTTTTTTTTTTCTTTTTTTTTTTTTTTTTATGTAAGAAGTAATGAGACGAACGAGACGCTCTCCTGATGGTAAGAGATAACGCCTGTCCATGACCATTGCTGCGATACACAGAACTTTGAGTAACAAAACAAAGTCCAGGGCATCACTGCTTTGGCGCTCATTACTTTGAGACTTTCGATGGTTAGTCTCAACAGCCCGGTAATTTCGCTAGCTGCAGTACCCTTCGAACCGGAACACAGTAATGTTTACACAGTACTACTTAGCGGCAGAATAACTGGTACTGCGGTGGTACCTACCTAGACGACCTCCTGCTAAGGAGTTCTACCACCAAGTGAATCTGCCTTGAGAGCTGTAGGGCGTGGGTTCGATTCCCACTCAGGGCAAACATTTTGTGAATAAACAAATGTTTGTTCTGTGTCTGGGTGTTCTATATAGGTATGTAAATTATAAGTATGTATTTACAAAAAAAAAGTATTTATGTATTCTATCAGTTATCTGACTTTCATCACACAAGCTCTGCTTAGTTTGGGGCCAGATGGCGCTGTGTGTATAGTCCTACGATATTTATTTATTTATTTATTTATTATTTATATAAGTATATTTCGTTGAAACTATTTTTTTTTATGTTTCTCAAGCTAGGTGTTTAAACACAGCTCATCTGATGTTAAGTGACGGTGTGATCGAAGATGATGAGGCACACCTAGCTTGCAATAGAACTGGCTCTGAAGCGAGGCTGTCGGAACAGACCGTTAGGCGCTTGGCGGCAGATCTTTAACTTGAGGGTGGTAGCTAGCCAGCCGTGTACTAGAAAATACCCTACCACCATAATATGGTTTTCTCACGATGTGTTCCTTAACCGGTAGCTCAAACTCATTATTGGGGTTGAATCCACGCCCATTAGCGTGTGAACAGGCCGCGCTAAACACTGAGCTATCATCGATAGAAAATTCTTGCATTTTTTCAATATCTTCTTTTTTACTTGTACAATTTATAGTCTGGATAATTTCAAGCAAAATCATGTTAAAGTTAAATGCTCATGTACTTAAATTATAAAAAATATAGATAAATAGGAACTTTATTGTGCACAGCAGATTTAGAAAAATGCACAAGAATCAAAATAATCTGGAGCTAAAAATAAGAGCTTATTCGCTGAAAGCGATCTTATCCAAGCAACCAAGAATGGAAAACACCTCACTAACTGAGAACAAACGGAAAATGTAACAGTTGTGTCATAAAAACTTTGAATAATACAAATATACATAATCATGTATGCAATATAAACTGACAAACATTTATATTTGACAGGACAGTTGGCTCATTAGTAGTATATCTGTTTTAAGAGCTGTAGGGCGTGGGTTCGATTCCCACCAGGACAAACATTTATGTGACGATAAATATTTATTATTTATTTATTTATTTATTATTATCTTACCAGGTATTTCAGATGGCTTTGTGTGGATGCAAAAAATCTTCCTGAAGGTTCTGATGAAAGTCCTAGGGTCTATTGCATAAGATCCATAGACCAGAGGATCCATGCAAGAGTTGGAGACAGCCATTAAAAAGAACAGGTCTTGGACCCGCGCTGATACATGCTCCGCTGACTTGCGATCTACCATGTACCTGTCAAAAGAGATTAAAACTTAAGACTTGGGAAGATCAGATGATAGATATCCCTAGAAGAAAGTCGTTTAAGTGGGTACCTGCGATTTCCTGGACTTACAACTCAAACATTATTAGGTATATTTTTTCCAAGTCATTAAAAAAAATCAATGGATACAAGCAAATCAATCTTGATCCAAACAACACTTGGATCACAATATGGATTGATTCATTTGGTACATGAGCTATTTTTTTTTATTAGGATAAGTGAGATTTAATTACGAAAAGACTAATTATAATTAGTCTTTTCGTAGTTAAATAATAAATAATTATTTATTATTTTTAATAGCTATGAGATTTTTCATCGGTATACTCCAAAAAAGAACAACTCAGACATTGTTGGAACACCGACGCTAGCCGAAGAAGGTATCCCTTTCGCGATTCTTTACAAATTGTATTCATGGACTGATTTGACTACAGACACCTTCTGGAAATAAAGTATTAGTTTCATTATCTCAACAAACATAGATTAGTATCGTTGATAGTGTTTGCCAACTTCAAGAGATTAACCAATACATTGGCTTGTAACTATGTTCGTAATAAAAAACAAAAAAAACATATAAATGTTTTTTATTTTATTTTATTACTGTAGGTCGTGGGTTCGATTCCCACTCAGGGCAAACAATTTGTGAATAAACAAATGTTTGTTCTGTGTCTGGGTGTTCTGTATGTATTACAAGTGTGTATTTACAAAAAAAAAAGTATGTATGTAATCTATCAGTTATCTGACTTCCATCACACAAGCTCTGCTTAGTTTGGGGCCAGATGGCGCTGCGTGTATAGTCCTACGATATTTATTTATTATTATTATTTATGAAAATGGAGTCATAAAATATTACTGTAAGTGCACTGGTAAAGAAATCTGTATAGAGTTGTAAATGTATTACTGTGGCGCTTGCTGAGCATTCAGCTAAATGTAAAATGTACTAGGAAATAACATATAGAAAATGAGTTACGCAGACAATTTTTTGGCCCTTGTGTATGTGATGTGAATCTTCTGTTTTCGTAATCAGCAACGAAATCAGCATTACGGGTTATCGGAGGCCGAGACGCGATTCAAGGTGAATACACTTTTTCTTAGATTATTACCTAGTGTACCTAATTCGCCAGAGAACTAAAGTCACAGACATAGCTCAGCGTATTAGCAAGCTAAAGTGGCAGTGGGCTAGACATATCTGTCGCTAAATTAATTACAGCACTTAAGCTTTGACCAATCTATCTATTCAATTTTAAACGGTTAAACCATTTACGCTGAAAGAGACACATAAAAACTAACAAATAAATGTTCTACCTCATCGACCTTGGTAATGTATATCTACATTTATACTATTATAAAGAAGAAAGATTTGATTGTTTGTTTGTATTGAATCGGATCCAAAACTGCTGGAGCGATTTCAAAAATTATTTTACCGTTGGGAAGCTACACTATTCCCGGGTGAGATAGACTACTTTTTATCCTTGTATTCCCACGGGAACGGGAACTACGCGGGTGAAACCGCGAGGCGTCCGCTAGTATTTCATCATCATCATCATCATCAGCCTATATTAGTCCACTGCTGGACATAGGCCTCTCCCAAGACACGCCACTCAGCCCGATCTTCGGCTTTTCGCTTCCATCCACCGCCAGCTGTCCTACGTATATCGTCACTCCATCGAGCATGAGTATTTAATAGTATTAAATTTTTTTATTTAAGTGGAAACATTTGTTGTTTGCGACCTTTTGTTGCATTTTTCACATTCAACTCGCACTTTTCGAGCTCATAAATCTGTGTGGATAAAAAGAATTGCGAATCTACTTAATGTTTCCTCTGTCTTGAAAATTGAGATAGAAATCCGAGCCTGAATCTCCATTGTGATATTTTCTATAGATTCCATCGCAATTGTTAAAAGTAAATTAGGAAGTGTAACAGAAAAGTGGTGGAAATTATTATTATTATGATATCAAGTGATTGCCCTGTTAGCTCAATGGGTAAAAGTTCCGCTGAAGGGCGTGGGTTCGATCCCACTCAGGACTAACATGTGTGTTTGTTTTGTGTCTGGATGTACTTTATTATACGCTCATTCCGAATATGTGCTATATTAAAAAAAAAAGCATACTGTATATGTACTAAAGTCATTGCAATAAACCACATATTACAAAATAAAAATACGAAGTTTCAAAACCACAAACGTAGAAAATTAAAAAGACTCAATATTGGTTTTATGCCAAATGTGAGTACAAGTTCTTGGCAACCAAGAACCTATTGTATATCGTTTAACTAGAGCTGACGGTAAGAAAATAAAGATGAAATATTGTCTGTTGGTAGCGCTACAAATTCAAGAACAAACTAAGCCGATAATATAATTAACAAATTTAATAAGTTAGTTGGGATAATCTTCTGTTTTAAAAATTACAATAAATGTAATCTAAAAAAAAGTCAAATACAATGTTGTGTAGATAACAAATTACTTAAGGTGGTTCAATTTCCATACAAATAAATGTTTTCCATTTATGGACAAGTGGAGCATAATTTTACAGCGAAATCACAGCTACTGGCATTTATTTTAAATCGGTAAATCACAATAGCTTGAATAAAACAGTAGATCACAAGCATAATTTACTAATTAAAAAATCATAAATTCATAAATCATTCATAAATATGATTTATGCTAATAATCATATAATATAATAGCTGTTTTATACAATCAATTGTGATTTACAGCAAATAAAGACCAAAATAAATTCCAGTAGCTGTGATTTCACTGTAAAATTATGCTCCATTTGTCTATAAATGGCAAACATTTATTTGTATGGAAATCGAACCACCTTAACACAAACTACACGCACATATACGCCACGGCTTTATGTCACACGAATGCATCAATGTATATAAAATTACAAGAGCATAGTTTGGACATAGCCATACCATTATCAAGACTATCGATGATGCCATGGTATGCTACAAGTCATTATAAAGTCAAGCTAAACTTTATCATGAAAAAAAAAAAAAAATATGACTTGTTTCAAAATATTTTTATGATAACTTGTTATTCTAAGTCTTAGTGTTGGCAAAAGCAGAAAGTGCGACGCTGTAATAGTAAGAAAAAAAAACAACAGAGTTTACTCTCGAAAAAAAAGCACGTAACAATAACATGCTAAGGTCAGTAAAAACGTGATCATTCACTATATCGAACACTTTTGTCCTAAAGAAACACAAGGCCTGTCACGTGTCGGAACACTAAGCGTGCTCATGTGGACTCTGTTTTATGCGAACAAACCATCTTATATTTTCCCGTAACATTTTCCTGACCGACCCGTTGTCACGCCAAAACTGTCATAATGATGTGACCAAGGATATCATAAAGATACACTTAAAATTTTCCTGTCCCTTCAGTGATATCGCCAACACAATTTTATTATCTGTTTTGGTATATTTATAAAAATATACGAGTAATGTTAAAGGTAATGAGATTTTAGTGTTCAACTTAATGTTTGGGTGCTCAGTCTAGGTTGGGGTCATCTGTAAAACTTCACCAGTATCCGAACATATAAATAACTAGCAGCTCACCCCGACTTCGCACGGGAAAACAAAACTCGATTAGCAATATGAATATAGCATAAATCACTCAGTGATTATGTTGCATTCTAATGATGAAAGAATTATTCAGATCGGTCCAGTAGTTTCGGAGCCTAATCAATACAAATAAACAAACAAAAAATCAAATCTTTCCTCTTTACTATTAGTAGGTATAGATTATGTAGATTTTTTTTTTTAACTTATTGGCTTGCGTTTGACCGCCATCCCGTCCGATGTTAAGGGCCAAGTCCTCGACCGTGGGAACTTCTGCTTGAACATCTACATTGATATTTTCTACTCACACAGACGTACATACGTCTGACGTTAGATTTGAATACATTGACGTCACGCTAAAATAGATAAGGAGAGTTAAATTACTATAGCCACGAGCAAGAAGGAGACAGAATGTTTATTCCTATTGCCGAAAGCGGATTTTACATTGATTATCTGTTACATTATGACAGAAGTTTTTTTTTTTGTTTTGGCATCGCGTTTTGAATATTTGACAGTGTCAAGTGTTTTATATTTTCAAGTTTCATAAAGCAACCGTGGGAACTTATGATTACATTGAAATTTTCGCTTTGGAAACGAATAAATCTACCTTCGGTGTTTCGTACAAATTAAATGTTCATCACGACTTCGTATTCGTATGACGTTTGATGAAAGTCACAGAGAACACGAATGTATTTAGTAATAGTTAGTTGCATCGCGTAGCCTGCGGGCACGTAGCAAGTAGGCAGCATAGGGTGGGGCTTAGATGGAGAAAACAATGGGGCCGATGGGTTTTTGAGATATTAAATGAAAACCGTTTTAATATCGGGCACCATCTTTATTCACCGTTCAGAACCGACGCCTTCCCATAGACCACACGATTCAACATTTTCCATAGAGTAAGGTGGACCGCACACGGATAAGGCTTACTACATACATTACAATATATTTAACATGGGTTAGCTAGTCTACACTAATAATATTGTTATAATCATCGAATTATCGATGAATATAATATTGTAAAGGTTCTGTCATTTTTTGTTTATCTACGTTAGTATTGCATGTACATGAACATGATTATTTTTGCACGGCGCAATGCAGAATATGGCGCTCTTTGAGTTTTTTAATATCCATTTATCCATTTTATACCCATTTACGCAATAGGTATGAATTATGAAAAACTTCTGGACCCATTTTAAAAAAGTAGTTTAGAGTAATTACTATGAGGCTATATTTATTACTAGAATTTAATTAAAAAATAAATGTCCACCCGTGCGAAGCCGGGACGGGCCACTAGTTAATTATAAATACAAACAAAAAGATAATAATTAAACTACTGAAGCGTGTAGAGGTAACAAACAAACACAGACATTTTCTTTTCCGTCTTTGCTTGTTTCTCATTTTTATAATATTATGTACACAAGATGAATAATAAAAAATAAACAAAAAAGCGTCTGTGCACTAATCACTGATTCACTCCACTAAATTACATAAAAGCGTCAATATCGTGGTAACGTATCATTTACTCAAACTAAAGAGGTAAGACAACAAAATAATACGACCGAGCGCGGTCGGTCGGTATTTAGTTGCACACTAGAAGAATCAAAATACAAAACGGCCGGGAAGCATGCGCGCGGTGCTCGGTACCGCCGCCGCCGCGCGCCCACCTCTTGCGGCCTCTCGCGACATGCTATAGGTATGTGCCTCGTGACGTCAGATTCGTCAGAGAGATTGATTCTTCGAAGAGAGAGATGGTTTGTAGCGCCTACCAAAATAAAACAGCAACAGACGTAACGCAGAAAAGAGGTTTTCAGCAGGCACTATCAGAAATTTTCATCAAACTATCCGTACTTATCTGCTAATAGAATAAACAAAACGTACAATAAAAGGTCTAAGCCTTAAATGTATCTGCATCAAAGTTAGCATCTATAAAATTGCGCCTTTCCTATAATTTTTTTGATATCAAGATTACGGTTTAAAAATAATTTGGCCATATTCTATTTCATAATTTCAAGAAACGAAAAGCGTTTGAAACTATTTTTTCTCCAAGCATAATAATTCAGGATATGTATTATAGTATTCATTAATTTCAAACTTCCACATGATGTATAACGTCACAAAAAGATTGACAAAAACACATCGATTGCCTTATTTCACAAGACTTGCCCGTTAAGCGAAGATGCGGTCTACAATGGGGCACGCTTGCCTAGAAGAAACCGATTCACTCATGACTTGTAGGTACCCAGGTTGTATTTATCGGGGACCACCCACTAAGGCAGCAAATTCCTATGTCTAGCGGTTCGTATGAAGAAGGTGGAATCAAACCTTAGTTCGAGCTTTTGGAATATTAATCATGAAGCGGTGCCACTTTTTAGAGTTCCTGGCTGTATGATAGTAGAATGGGCACGGTGGAATTAGGTCATGCAGATCTGAAGCGCACTCTCCAAAATGTATCTGGTAGAAAACCGGCAGACAAGCAACTTAATTATAATTGCAATAAACCTGCATGTTGCAACTTCAATGCAATACATCCCTAATATGAGAACGTCCCTAAACTAGACACAAATTAATTCTACGTACCCAGAAGAGAACTTCAAAACAAAGATGTGTGTTCTTAATATATTGCGTTATTATTTTGCTCATATTCATTTTCAAAAATTACGTAGTACCCTACATAAAGAATATTGCATATAAGAAAAAATTCAACTTTCATTCTCGACTAAGGGCGCTGTTACTTTTTCCTCTTTTTTTTTAACGAAGTACGTGAATTTTACAAATTGATGTAATTTCTTTTTTATAATTTTTTTTTCTCTCTGACATGGCAAACCTTGTATGGATGACCGTGGCGAGTCACGTATAAGAAGGCTATCGTTTTCTAAACCCTATTAGACCTAAAACAACCATTAATCTTTCCAAAGTCTTATTATTTAAAGCTCTGACGCTAGAGACGCGTGACTCAACTTTATGAACAGACAGTTATTATTTCCGACAGTTTCAAAACATAATGTTAGTGAACCTTTATTTTTAATTAAATTCTTAATACTCTTTTTAATTTAAGAGATCCAGTCACGGTGTAAATTAAACTCAGTGTTAATTATAATTAATCTTCTGTCAAGAAATTAAAGCCTTCATTTAGGGCGACAAGACGGTTTTACCGCTACCTATTGTGAAATTACTGGAATAACAACTCCGACGTTGGAGACTTAAAGAGGTTTAGGAAAATTTAGTACCTACTACTCGCACCTTCGAAGTTAGAATTGGGATTACCCTCTGTCATTTTTGAATGATTTATAAGGCACGGGAGCTGTGGAGGTGGAATAATTTTATTACTTGTTTGTGGCAATGAATTTATGGATTTTGATTTGAATCTGCATTTACCTGGAAGAATAAGTGGAAAAGAATAACATAGACGGTCCAATTCTCACAAACATATTGGCATAACTGTTTCTTAATAATAGGTAAGTAGATATAGGTTATGAAGACTAGAAAAAAAAACTGTTGTCATCTTGTACAGGATGTAGTTGTGTTGTAAAGGATCTTAAGGCCAAATACCACGACTTTCAGTAATTTTTTTCTCTTTTTTTATGTAATACATACTTTCGAAGCTATGTCTCGACAGCCCTGTAATTTCGCTAACTGTAGTACCCTTTAAACTGAAACACAGTAATATTTACACACTACTGCTTGACAGCTGAATATCTGTTGCTGCGATGGTATCTAGCTAGACGATCTCAAGCTAAGGATACCACCAACTAAAATTTTACTAAACCATTAGAATGAAATAAAACATATTTAACTAAAATTAATCAATTTTATATATATGTATTAGAGTTACGCTTGAAGCCCCTTTGGCTTAATATACTATATTAAGCCAAAGGGGGATCATCGTCCACATCATTATAACCAACTTTTACTACGGGCACATTTCTGAATTAACAAAAAAAAACAGTTGTTAGAAGCATTTCATCAAAGGTCATACAATATTTTCCATAGAATCAAATAGACATCAAAATATAACACATTCACACACATACACACACAAACACATATAAGTAGTAATGTAAAACTTATAATTATGTATTGCATGCCAGTCGTTAATTACAAACAATGCTACTAGTAGAATTAAGACACATAAATGTTTGTTTTGGGTGGGACTTGAACCCACATTTAACGTACGCTCCACAGTCCATGAAGTAGATTTACTACCAAATAAAGTAACCGTAGCTTAGGGAAAGAACTATGCTTGACATTTTTTAAGACAGCCCTGATGGTTCATTGGTAGTGTGTCTGCTTCGAGAGCTGAAGGGCGTGGGTTCGATTCCCACTCAGGACTAACATTTGTGTGACTAACATCGATGTTTGTTCTGTGTCTGGGTGTACTGTATGTATTATAAGTATGAATTTACAAAAAAAAAAAAAAAAGTATTTAAGTATTCTATCAGTTATCTGTCTTCCATAGCACAAGCTCTGCTTAGTTTGGGGTCAGATGGCGCTGTGTGTAATGTCCTATGATATTTATTTATGATATTTATTTATGATATTTATTTATTTATTATTATTATCTGAGGCTCTGAGGGAAGTAATTCACCAGAGAAGTAAAGTAACAGACATAGCTCAGCGTGTTAGCAAACAGAAGTGGATTGGGCATATCTGTCGCAGAACCGATAACCGCTGGAGTTGACATATTAAAGAGTGGAAATCTCGAATTGGCAAACGTAGTGACGCTCTGAGCAAATGGAGTAACGATATACCTATTACGTAGTGACGTAGGACAACTTGCGATGGATGAAGGTGAAAAACAGTGGCGAGTCTTAATGTCTCAACGAGGCCTATAGTCAGCAGTGAACTTCAATAGGCTGATGATGATGAAGCTAACAGGGCACAACACAATAGTATATTTAGTTTGTAGGCTTACTTACCATAAAGTCATTGTAGCGTATGGTAGCCAGCAGCAAGCGAAAACTGTAACTATTGTGACGGTCATGCGGAGGGTACGTCGCCTGGCACGGGCAAGCGGCCTCTGGTCCGAGCGGCGCAGCATCACCCGACTGTCGTGGGATGCTTGTGGCTTCTCTGGAAAACCACTTCACTGTTAGATTTTTTGGTGGAAACCTGTGGGAACCTTATGAATACATGCAATTTATCGGCAAAAATGTCAACTTCAGCTTGTGAGGCATCGTTTAGCATCGTACTTCGTGTATTTTGCTAGTGTCATGTAAAACGATATCTTCTAACACTTGATTTTTTTTTACTGTTGACAGGCTAGGTGACCACAGCTCACCTAATGTTAAGTTGACGGCGTGGTCGAAGATGGTAAAGCATACCTAACCTGGAACTGGCTCTCAAGTGAGGCTACCGGAACACACCGTTAGATGCTTGGAAATTCAGTCACACAAAGTAAGCCTCGGTCATGTTGGGTCATGCTCTAAGAAGGCAGTGACAGCTTTAACTGAAGCTTTGACGAAACGTCGGAAGCAATACCAAAACATCACCACACCACACTTCACCGAGATATTTAATGACACCACTTTTGCAACGCTTCTAGTGTCATTAAACATCTCTCTCAGTTGGTTCAAACGTTTCTAATATGGCGTGTGTCTCCGAATTCATGATTCCGTGGAAATACGTTTCTAGAAAGGACATTCCACATCTTGTCTGTGCGCAGAAGGGTTGAGTGTCAAAATCAGTTTATTGTTTCATATACATCTGTTTTAACTATGTTCTGTTTTGTGTACCAATAAATTAAATAAAAATAAAACTTCTTAGCATTTAATGATATCACCTGTACATAGCGATTATTAAAGCCAGTAACTTTTACTGCCCGTGTTTCCATCCACGTTCAATCAATTGTGATATGATCTTATCGACGCTAATTTGGCTTTCCTTGAACAATGAATTTATGCATGCCCATGGTAGGCCGAGGTTTTTTATAAATTATTAAAGATAAAAAAGTCAGACATCTTTGTATGCTCTCTCTTCTAAACGTTGGTATGCCTAACAGAGTCCATATTTAACTGTGTACCATATACTACTGTGTATTTACAACATGTTTGTTGTAATGTATGGAAGCAATAAATATCTTAAAACTTATTCATAATATTTCGGATAATTATTCCACATAGAAAATAATACATTCGAAAAAGTAATATATCAGATTGGCTTAGTAATATGTTATCTTTCGCTATTTTGCTGAAATAGCTACTAAGTTTCGTAATTAAGCCATCGGAAATTGATTTTCAGAGATCGTTAACTTCTCGTATGTATATAATTCTGAAGAAAGCTCAATCATTAAGGCATAAGAGGCAATGTCTGGAAATCTAAAGAAGTACTAATTAGAAGGTAATAGATATATTTTTCTGGAACGGGAATGAATATACAAACTGCTTACCGAAGGTTGTTTCACCTTTTGTTTAGCGCCCGGGTCATAGACTCATATGACTCATTTCAGTTAACCGACATTAAACTACTAGGTACTACTAGTGACTACTACTACTACTACGTCTACTTTGACTACTAGTTTATACTTTTACTCTTATACTTTTATTTTGACACAAGAAAAATGTACATTACATTAGTATCCGAACAAGAAAAACTAAATCTCGGGATCTAACAATACATAAATTATACACAATGTCTAACATTACAAACTCATTAGTAGGTTTTTTTTTTTAACAGATTTGTATCTAGATTAATATACCTATTTAGATAGGTATAGGAATAATATTATAATGTAATGTATAAACACTAAGCTGTATATAAGCTAACTAATGAGCTTGATCAATATCAATATCATAAAACAAGTAGTATCAGTTTGGATTTTCGTTGGCAGCTGTGCTAGGTAACCCTGTGTTACAGCTGCCAGCAGTTTAAATTTCTCATCGTTTGTGTTACGAACATATATGTCTGTTTTGTGTGTCCCGTATAATTGTATTAACAAAAGAGTGTACATAAGTATTCTATCATACTATGAAAACTGAAGTGGTTTTGAGTATTCTATCAGTAATCTGATGCCCACAGTACACAATGGGCTCTTATGTGAGGTTACCGGAAAACACGGTTAAGTTAGATAGCCAGACGAGTACCAGAAAATACCCTACCGCCATGCCACGACACGATGTTTTCCTTTAGCGTCAACTCAAGTTCATTGTAGGGGCATGAACCCACACTCAGGCGTATGATGTGACCGCGCTAACTACTGAGCTATCATCGCAACAAATGTCCTTTATTGTCAACTAGTCACGCCCCGCTATCATACACTCAATCTTACAATGCTCACTATAAAGTAGCATATATCACTCTTCGACCCCTAATCAATAACCATAACAAAAATCTCATCGACTTGTTTCTGCGTAGAACAAAAACCAACCAGTCACTTTTGTATTCACAATATATAAGGGATAAATACAGTAAATGCATACCTGTTGGAATCAGAAGTGTATAAATTCGGAAACACAAACAGGTCGCATTGTTCCCGGTCCAGCGAACAAAAGTAAGTACTTATTAAGATTACCATCTAGTAAATGTAAAAGACATTCGTATTCTCTCAAATACAATGGAATCGCACAACAAAAGCTCATAATTAACAAAAATCTTAAAATAATACAAAGAAAAATCAATGTTGTGGCTAAAATGTTTTGTGTATTTTTTTAATACCTTTTTAATGTTTCGGCCTAGTTGGGACACCAGCTGGCTTCCAACCTGGACGTTCCAAATTCAAATACTATGGTGCGGACCTCTGTTGTTTTTTAAAGTTGTGTGCGTATTGTCGCTGACTTCAAACGAAGGTTTTTTTTTTTTTTTTAATAATTTGCCCTTTCGGGCAGGCTAAAGCTATAGAGCCATACTGCCTTGTCTTAAGTGTTATTTCTGCTGTATCTTAGCTATAGTTATCGTCAAAGTCGTCTTTGTCAAGTCCAGTTCGTGTCAGTTAATTCCAGTCATGCTTTAGTAAAGTAGTGGCGACTTTACTATAAAGCTTCGATGGAGTTTTGGAAGCACCACGAAAAGTCATGTTTCACCACATTATATCATTTTCCCACACTCACGCTTGTAATTCGGCACTTTATGAATAAAACACCACCATTTTTATGCATAAACACTCGACAAAAAACTAGTTTTGGTAAAAAATACAACGAAGCGACACGACTCTTCCCGCGTTCCCGCCAAAACTCTCAAACGAAGGAGGAAAACTTCGTGAGAAAACCTTTTTTCTATGTTTTTGACATCGCTCTTTGTGCATTTGCCAATATCACGTATTGAAAAAAAAATGAAGTTAATTCACAGTTAGTCACACAAAATAAATATTGATCGAGTCCAGTCATGCTTTATTAAAGTAGTGGTGACTTTACTACAAGCGTGGGCCTCTTCTAAACCATCTTTTTCGTAAAAAGGGTACGTCATAGGCCATACTGATCAACTGCGGGGGGGGTGAGGTTTTGGCGGGAACGCGGGAAGAGTCGTGTCGCTCCGTTGTATTTTTTTCCAAAACTAGTGTTTTGTCGAGTGTTTATGCATAAAAATGGTGGTGTTTTATTCATAAAGTGCCGAATTACAAGCGCAAGTGTGGGAAAATGATATAATGTGGTGAAACATGAGTTTTCGTGTTGCTTCCAAAACTCCATCGAAGCTTTATAGTAAAGTCGCCACTACTTTACTAAAGCATGACTGGAATTAACTGACACGAACTGGACTTGACTAAGACGACTTTGACGATAGCTATAGCTAAGATACAGCAGAAATAACACTGAAGACAAGGCAGTATGGCTTTATAGCCTTAGCCTGCCCGAAGGGGCAAATTATTAAAAAAAAAAAAAATCAACTGCGGGTTGGCAGACATTACATATCATCGAGATCATTAATTTGTTTGTATAATAACATTTAGGTCCAATTGCAGGTGCAAAATTTGTGATTTTTCGAGTGCTTATGGATAATTAAATATCAGTAGTGTTTTTGTCATAAAGTGGCTAATTTGGAATTCAACTGTAAGAAAGTGATATACCTACAGTGGTGAAACATGACTTTTCTTGTTGCTTCTGATATTTCATCGAAGCTTACAGTAAAACCACTGCTTATTTACTAGGGTATGACTGAACTCGATTAAGATATACTTTTTGTGACTTTGACTTATGTTAATGGTTTTTTTATTCGATTTTTTTTTGGTAAATATGCTGCCTGTCGTAATACATGAGTTAATCCTAGCTCGGCAGTAGCCAATCACTTAATTCGAAAATACCTCCAGTGCAGATTTATTAGATTTATTAGCTAAGTCAATTTCAATGATTTTTATGAAAAAAAAATAATAATCAGATTTTACTTACATTAAGAGTTTTGGCGGGAACGCGGGAAGAGTCGTGTCGCTTCGTTGTATTTTTTTCCAAAACTAGTGTTTTGTCGAGTGTTTATGCATAAAAATGGTGGTGTTTTATTCATAAAGTGCCGAATTACAAGCGCGAGTGTGGGAAAATGATATAATGTGGTAAAACATGAGTTTTCGTGTTGCTTCCAAAACTCCATCGAAGCTTTATAGTAAAGTTGCCACTACTTTACTAAAGCATGACTGGCACGAACTGACACGAACTAGACTTGACTAAGACGACTTTGACGATAACCATAGTTAAGATACAGCAGAAATATCACTGAAGACGAGGCAGTATGGCTTTATAGCTTTAGCCTGCCCAAAAGGGCAAATTAACGAAAAAAAAAAAATTACTTACATTAAGTGTCAAATATATATTATGAGACAACAAAAAGATAAAATCGACTTTTCATAAAATATTTGAAATAAGATCGGAACACTTGACGCTGCGCTGACAAATGCACGAAGAGAAGATAAGAGAAAATCAAATATAAATACATAGTTAGATTGTCAAATAGCTACGGAACTCTAAAAACTTGACGCGCGCTTGACCGATTTTATAACTAACATAAGAAACGTAGCGCCTTGAAAATCTAATATATAATGGTATGTTCTACTCATCCCAGTAATTAATTAATATTATACATTTGTATCTCTTCCCAAATTTCCTAGCAGGAAAATTATTAAGAAGAATTAATTTCGCCTAAGGCTAACAATGTACACGAGATAGCAATACGAACCGAAGGTTTGAATCAATTTTTTTTTGTTCAATTTGCCCTATCGGGCAGGCTAAAGCTATAAAGCCATACTGCCTCGTCTTCAGTTATTGCGATAATTCATGTCTTACATCTAAAGTTATAGTCAAAGTCTAGTATTGGTCAAGTCCAGTCATGCTTTAGTAAAGTAGTGGCGACTTTACTTTAAGCTTCGATGGAGTTTTGGAAGCAACACGAAAAGTCATGTTTCACCACATTATATCATTTTCCCACACTCGTGCTTGTAATTCGGCACTTTGTGAATAAAACACCACCATTTTTATGCATAAACACTCGACAAAACACTAGTTTTGAAAAAAATACAACGGAGCGACACGACTCTTCCCGCGTTCCCGCCAAAACTCTTGGTTTGAATCAAATGGCAATATTTCCACAGCACCTCAATATTTATCAGTCGGCAATTCCCATTTCGCCGAATGGGCGAGCAGTCGAAACATGACCATTAACATCTAATGATCGTATAAATGGAAACGCATTAAAATCTAATATAGTGTTCTATTATACACAAGCGACCTTTGTTTCAAATGCGGAATTGAAATCACCGGAATCGCACAATCATAGTTACATTTTAATTGGAATACTGTAATTTGGACATAAATGAAATTTCCGCTTTGGATTAAACTTAAATCGTTAAAGTTTTACTTATCAACAAGAAATTACTGCGCGTGGTTTATCATTAAGGCTAATGATTAAGCTTTATTTAAAGTTATAGAAATAAACGTCTAACTTTCATAAAATTTTATTTTGTTTAATTAATATGAACAGTCAACGTTTTGAAATCTGAGCTAATCAAATTTCAAAATGGTGACAGTTTTAATATCGCTGGTCACTAAGCACCATCTGACCCCAAACTAAGCAAAGCTTGCACTATGGAAGTCAGATAACTGATAGAATACTTAAATACTTTTTTTTTTGTATATAGGTACATACTTATAATATATATTACGCACGTTCATTGTATTAAATAAAAAAGGCCGCTATAACGCTTAAAAATTATGGTGTTTTATTCATAAAGTGCCGAATCACAAGCGCGAGTATGGGAAAATTATATAATGTGGTGAATCATGACTTTTCGTGTTGCTTCCAAAACTCCATCGAAGCTTTATAGTAAAGCCGCCACTACTTTACTAAAGCATGACTGGACTTGACTGACACGGACTGCACGTACTTGACCAAGACTGGACTTTGACTATTAACCATAGCTACGAAGCAACTTATTTCACTTTTGAAACTTGATAATGTAAAACACTTGACACTGAAAAATGCTCAAAATGTGACGCCAAAACCAAAGAAAAAAATAAACACCTCGCAAGCGGAACAGCTGATAGGTCCGATTCTAATTTACCGACTGATTAGTTAACATATGCGTTGAGTACAGAATTTTCCGCCCATCAAGAGATTAAAGGATGAATTTCAAGACGTGTCTTTCCAATATCGGGCATACTTACTCTGTGGAATGTGATCGACGTTGACTAATGAAAGCTCGCTTTTCAGGGAAGCGCCTATAACTATACTTATAAACTGCGAAACATCGATCAATTTACGTTAAAAGCAAAAAATGTAACAATGGGTTCAATTTTCCCAACTAATATTACTAATTACTAATTTTCAGTTTTTTAGCATAACGGTAATGAGACAAACGAGACGCTCTCCTGATGGTAAAAGATAACGCCTGTCCATGACCATTGCAAGGATACACAGAACTTTGAGTGACGAAACAAAGTCCAGGGCATCACTGCTTCGGCGCTCTTTACTTTGAGACTTTCGATGGTTAGTCTCAACAGCCCAGTAATTTTGTTAGCTGCAGTACCCTTCAAACCGGAACACAGTAATGTTTACACACTACTACTTGGCGGCAAAATAGCTGGTACGGTGGTGGTACATACCTAGACGACCTCCTGCTAAGGAGATCTATCACCAAGTAATATCTGACTTCCATAGTACAAGCTTTGCTTAGTTTCAGGTCAGATGGCACTGTGTGTAGTGTCCTACGATATTTATTTATTTCCACTCTCATAGAGCCCACCTCCAGCAGTGGAACAGTTTATAAAAGCAGCGTTGGTTCGGAAAAAAGACGTAACTTCTTAGCATTCTATCACCGTGGGTGTGCCGGATCTATCACGTACCAGATACGCGAACGCATACAATATTTAGAACGTGCGACACAGTGTATGTTACCTTCACTACATTAAATTTCAGTTTTTTAGATAGGTAGGTACTCCTTCCAGCAAATTCTATTCCAGGCTAGGTGTGTTTATTGTATTGTATTGTAATTTATTTACATTCCATTGGAACATTGAGAACGCTTGGACATGTCAGATTACAAGAAATTCCATTCCATTCCATTCCAGGCTAGGTGTGCTTTACCATCTTCGACCACACCTTCACTTAACATCAGGTGAGCTGTGGTCAAACAACTAGCCTGTCAACCATAAAAAAAAACAACAAATAAATAATTAATAAAATACTAAATAAGCTGCCGTAAAGAGGCATTGTCATTATTAGACACTTTAGCGAGTTACAAATATTTTTAATCAGAGCAAGACAACTTTTTTTTTTTTATGGTTGACAGGCTAGTTGTTTGACCACAGCTCACCTGATGTTAAGTGAAGGTGTGGTCGAAGATGGTAAAGCACACCTAGCCTGGAATGGAACTGGCTCTCAAGTGAGGCTGCCGGAACACACCGTTAGATGCTTGGCGGCAGATTTTCAACTTGAGGGTGGTAACTAGCCAGCCGAGTACTTGAAAGTACCCTACCACCATGCTATGGTTTCCTCACGATGTTTTCCTTCACCGGCAGCTTAAGCTCATTGTTGGGGTTTGAACCCACGCCCTTCGGCATGCGAACCTACCGCGCTAACCACTGAGCTAACATCGCTAAAAACTTCCATGCGTTCTTGTCTTCAGTGTAGTCTTTTAATTAATAATACGCCTTACTACATAAAAACTCTTTTATAAATTTTTAAAGCTTAAAGCTCCAATATTTCTTTAGGGACGTCATTGTAGAAGCGTATTGCATTGCCCAAAAATCCCTTGTTACTTTTCTGCAATCTAAATCGGGGAAACAATAATTAATCTTTATAGCGTGTGTTCAAGCAATGAAATTGAAAATTTACAATCTTAGACCACAACGTCACATCAGGTGAGCTGAGTCAATCACTTAGCTTAACAACAATTAAAAAAAAAACAGTAATGTTAACACACTACTGCTTGGCCGCAAAATATCTGGTTGATACCTAATATTGATAGAATCAGCGACAAACGCTAGTAGATCACTTTGATAAAATTGCAAAAGCGATAGAGTCGTTTTCACTAAGTGAGAAACGCCGCCTTTCGGTTCATGCAGAACCGGAAAGCGCCTTGAAACTTTATTAACGGCAGTGGAAGGCAATTGAATTTGTTATGACTGAAAAAAGGACGGTAAAATTGCTTTACCCTACGATGTTTTGCCTTCCTAGAAACCTACTAGGTCACAAAATGATAGTGGACATAAAATGTATATTCTGTTGTCAGATTTCATAATAATGTCTAATCGAAATTTTACTACAAATTATGAAGATTTTTTTTTAAATATTAACTTTATCTTCAATATATATCCTCGAAGTTGTAGTCCGGGGCATCGCTACTTTGGTGCTGCATTACTTTGAGATTTTCGATGGTTAGTCTCAACAGCCCAGTAATTTCGCTAGCTGCAGTACCCTTCAAAGCGGAACACAGTAATGATTACTTTACTTCTTGACAGTAACAGAACAAAACAATACATACATAATGGCATTTATAACAGAATCGTAAGTTGTTTAAATCCCTTTTTGAAATTCTACGCAAATGTTTGGGTAGGAAGGTAAATCTTCTTAGCGGGGAGATAGTCTAGGTAGGCACCACTACAGTATTCTATATTGTACTACCAAGCAGTAATGTATACAGTATACGCATTACTGTAATACAGTAATGTATATACTACGGTTTGAAAGGTTTGCGAAACTATTATGTAGAGCTTTTGAGACTAGCCATACAATATCTCAAAGTAATGAGCGTCACAGGAGCAATGCCCTGGAATTTGTTTTGTTGCTTAAAGTTCTGGATACCGCTGCAATGCTTATGGACAGGCATTATAATTATTTGTGCATACTAATTGGTACATATGTATCATATATATCATGTTATGCTTACTGACTTAGATGCATCATAAAATGTAGAATACACAAGTACGCACGCACTATATGAACACACACACACACATAGATACAAATATTTTTATATATAAATACATGTAGGTTAATTTTCATGTAATTGTTTAGTTTTTTAGTTTGCCTTTGGCATTTTGTAATCGATCAAGTAATCGGGAGAAGCCATTGGTTCCCAAATCACAGTTATCGCTGGTTCGGAGCCAATGGGTTCATTTTAATGTGTACAAAAATAAAATAACTTTGAAATTGAATTTTTGAATATCCTTTTATTTATAGTATAATTATGTATGTTTTTTTCCTAAATATTTATACTAGGTGCGCCCCGTGGTTTTACCCGCATGGGGATGATGAATGATGATTAATGATGATGATGATGAATGGTGATGATTACTTATGATGATGGTGATGAATGATGATGATGAACGAACATGATGAATGATGATGAAAAGTATCCCATGTCTTATTCCAGGACCTAAAGTACCTACATGCAAAATTTCACCCAGATCCGTCAAGAAGTTTACACGTGAAACCGTAACAAACAAACAATGAGTATGTTTGTTACGCTTTCACGCGTAAACTACTTATTCACATTTATGTATTAGATAAAAAAAAATTATAACTCACCAAAATTTTCTTTAGAGTTTTTCGATATCTCGTAAAATATGCACACGTAGCAAACAGATATTATCATCAGCGGTAGAAAGTACATCGCACACAAGCAAAAGACGTTATAAGCCATTTCTTGCTGTTGGCTGGTAAACGCGTTGAATGACACGCACTGTTCGAACTCCGGTACTTCGGGATGTTGCATCACTTGGAAAACGAGACTCTGAAATTTAAAAAAAACCGTTTAAGGTGGTTCGATTTCCATACAAGTAATGTTTTGCCATTTATGGACAAATGGAGCATAATTTTACAGTGAAATCACAGCTACTGGCGTTCATTTTGGTCTTTATTTGCGGGAAATCACATTTGCTTGAATAAAACAGTAGTAGCAACAGTAGTTATCAGAATTCAGGTAACTTTAAGAACATAGGAATGCTTTGCTACAACGCTTGAATATGCTACATAAATATCCTTATTGTTTTATTGTAAGATTTTCGTAGAAGTAGATACTTACATAGAACATACTTTTAATGTTACTATTAGTAAAGATCTATGTAAGAATCGGTTCAATATTAAATATTTTAAATTTAATGTAACATTTAACTACTACAAATACATAATTACACAAGACAAGTGAAAACAATACACATTTTTTGGACAGTCGTGTAAAAACTTACTTTCAATTCAACGCGGGTAGGTATCATGTGCGTACGTTACTACCCTAATACTTGTTAATTAATTGCCACAAAACTGTTAACATATATATTGTAAAACCACTCTGTTGTTTTTGTGTGTTCTGTGGTGTTACAGAAGAAAAGTTAATCAATCATTCTCTTTTCTTTTTTTTTAAATCCAAATATAGAAATCTTTCCTCTTTATAATATTAGTATAGATAACAAAATCAGGAAATACAGTACGTGCTGCAGATATATATCTATCATCTACACCCAAAATGTAATTACACACCTCGATAGTTAAAGGATCAAAGAAATCGTTACGTTGCTTGAGGATTTGAACACACAGAAAAAGTACACCTATTTACGTACGCGGTACATACGGCTTATCCAAGATATAGCCACACCCCGAAAAAACAAAACGAAAATCGTTTCTTTTTTCATAAGTTTGCAAGTTACCGGTATGTATTGTCATTTTAAGTATCTTCTGTATACGGGGAAACTGTTAATCAGCATCATGTAAAGGCCATATTTTATACATTTAAAACAATCAACTTTTGTCCTACAACCTTTGCCAAAACACAATAAATATAATTGATCGATTCAGGCGTTAGTTTGAGGAAGTTAATTTTGAATATTCAAGTTATTTATTTAGTTTATTTCCGCTTAACAGTCGTTTCAGTTACAACAGTGAAGAGGATTTAAATTTGATTAACTTGACAATAATTTTATAATTAAAAACTTAACCGTAACTTTACTTAATATTAAAATTTTAACATTAACTTAAAAACTAATTAAAATACAAGTCTTAAAATAACATTAAAATAACATCTTCTTTTCGCTGCAGTAACCACTTGCCTACACGTGTTTCAGAATTTATCTTTAATATTTTTATGCTCAAAAAGCTGTCATGCTAAAGTGGGACTGCGCTGGACACGTCTGCCGAATGCTAGCGGAGCTATGGCCGAAAACCCCCACCGACTGGGTCCTGGAGGTTAAACGGCCACCAAGCCGGCCTAGAAGACGGTAGAAAGATGAGCGCGATGCTCACAACAAGGAGTGGGCCTCAATAGCACAAAACAGAGAGGTGTGGAAGGAAGGGAGAGAGGCCTTTGCCCAGCAGTGGGACAAAGTGGGCTAAAATAATATTAATAATTTTTATGCTGCACTAGGTAAGAACATGTGTACATAACAATTTTAGTTTATTACCAGCCTAGTACTTCGTAAGTTACGATTGCAGCGGTAATAGGTTATACGAGTATCTATGCTTAGGTGTTCGCTTACATAGTTATATCAGTGACGTTTATATTATAACTGTATTTAAACTGGTCCGTGGATATTTATTCGTACATTAAGTAGTAATCTAAACTATTCATTTTAAAAAAACTTTTTTCAAATTCTTTCAAAAAATTTTATGGCGCTGCGGTTTCACTTCCTGTCATATCGTGAAAAAGTAACAAATACACATTACCTACACACAAATAATAATACATGCACACATATACTGAGAATAAAAGATTATAATGCAACGTCTTTATCGTAAGTATAAAAATTATTCCTAATGCAAAATGTACTTCGACGTCAAACTAAAATAAACTTTGTTCTATTATTTACCATTAGTAATGGCATAAAAAAAGAAAAAACAACGTAGTGGCGGCAAGAAATAGTGGGAGGACACTGATACTGAATAAAGTATGATGATAAGTGAAAGCTTTAGTGAAAGGGTACTTAAGTATGTTTTGTTTTATCACGAAGGCATTTTCAATTTTTATAAATTTATTTTTAGGCGTTTAATCGTCATGTTTTTAATGCCACATGAAACAATCGCCAGACGTGTAGTATGATGGTAAGCAATCACCGTCGCCTATGGATGTCTAGACACGCGGTAGCGAGTTTAGCCAAGTTCAAAGAAAAAGGAACTGGTGACGCAGTAGCGTGTGTGTTTTTTTTTATAGTTCTTTGACCACAAAAGCTTGGCAGCAGATTTTCAACTTGAACGTATTAGCTAGCCAGCTGAGTACTAGAAAGAACCCTACCACCATGCTATGGTTTCCTCGCGATGTTTTTTTTATTATTATAACTACTAGACCGATCTTAATAAAGTATTAGGTACTAAGATCTATCTAATAGTTTCAGAGCATATTCAATACAAACAAAAAATCAAATCTTTCCTCTTTATAATAGTCTAGATATCAGATAGTCACAGTCCTTGAACATTTTCAAAGACAGAATAAAGTTGCGTTATTTGTCAAAATGCTGTGTTGACATTGCTGTTAGTCGGATTAGAAATTATTATTATGTTCGTCGCTGCTAATGTTAGTTTCGTTCAACATCAAAAGTGCACGATCACGTACGATACACCTTCTCGCATGCATTTTTTGCTGAACCTGTAGAGCCTTGATAAATAATATACAAGGTATGGGCCATTCTTATCTTGGTGTGCGCCTAAGTGGGTACTACCTTAGTATCAGATATTCTGCCAAGCAGTCGTGTGGATACATTACCGTGTTACGATTTAATTAGAATAATATAACTCTCCATCAGTGCCCTAGATTTTATTTTACAAAAAATACAAAATGTAGAGCACCGCTACATTAGCCATATACAAAACATATTTTCCCCCTATCAGTAGTATCGATTGTGCCATTACTTCTTAACATAAGTAAACTAATACAGCTCAAAATTAGTATACTTATTATGAAAAGGGAAACGGCGTTGTTACCCTCGTCAATGTCTAGCTGTTAATATCTCCTAGTTCAACTTACAGAAAGCAATTATCTATAGATTTCAAGGCTTTATATTTATTAGAAAAACCTAGAGGCAGCCAAAATAATGAAATAATTTATTTAGTTGTTCTAAAAATCTTGACGCTAGAAAAGCTTAGTTTTTCTTAACGCATACATGTCCTCGTTTGTGCAACAATAAGTTTGTAAGCGACGATGTGACCGAACATAAATCACGCAGGTTTAAGAGATACCTATTGACTTTGACAGTGAAAAGATCTAAGTTGTGTACATGTACAATTGTACATAATTTATTTATTTATTTAATTAAAAAGCAAAATTCAAAATTTTGATAAAACCACAACGGTTAAAAAGTAATTGTCACCTATCTAAGATAATGCATTGGTGCATTATCTTAAATAGGTGGCAATCTACTATTTTATCCATAAATCATAATTTCATAAATCATTTCTAAATCTGATTTTATGCTAATAATCTACTGTTTTATTCAAGCACTTGTGATTTACCGCAAATAAAGACCAAAATAAATGACAGTAGCTGTGATTTCACTGTAAAATTAAGCTCCATTTATCCATAAATGGCAAACAATTATCTGTATGGAATTCAAGCACTTGTGATTTACCGCAAATAAAGACCAAAATAAATGACAGTAGCTGTGATTTCACTGTAAAATTAAGCTCCATTTATCTATAAATGGCAAACAATTATCTGTATGGAAATCAAACCACCTTATCTATAATATTCAATATGTCAAACCTGTTAAGTGTTTTGACACTATCGTAGTAAAATTCCGTAGCCCAAAGTGCTATAATTTTGATTTATTTTATGAAACAAAATTGATTGCTTTCATTCCTTTTTGCAATTTTGCTTTCAAAAGTAGATTATGGCTAAAACATATATTAAACCGCTTATTTGAATTAGACAATGTAGATAAAATAAGAAAAGTGTCTAACCTGTGGCAAACTGCAAAAAAGGGCTACAATCCAAGCACACGACAACATCATTTTGCTTCTTTTCCTGGCAATTGCGAGCCTCAATGGATAAATTATCGCGAAAAACCTGAAAAAAAAGAGACAAATAAATCGCACATCCATAAAAAAATTACGGAAAGCAATGTACCTACCTGCCTCAAAATGCTAATACGATTCTTGTTTTTCTATTTTCGGTGTGCACAATAAAAAGTTTTTATCTATACCTATTACCATACCAAAAAAAATACCATACCATAATAAAAAATATTTTACCAAAAAAACGCTCATTACTTTTACACATTTCTGAACAAGCTTTTGAACAAACAAAGGCCAACATCCGATTGTCACGGAGCTTTTATGCCAAAATATAGCCTGCCATGAGGTGAACAATTTACTTGACCCCACGAAATTACATAAGAAATAAATAAAGAAATGCCGAAAATTTTCTAACAGTGATAATAATGAAGGTTTTGTCGCTTTGTGAATTTCAAACAATGAAACTGTATTAAGCGAAGCATGCTTCAATTATACAGTCTAGGAATGCTCACCCAAAAAGGACTGAATTTCCTCTAAAAGCAAGCCGTTTTTGTCTATTTGGTCCCGTGTTTTTTGTGCCTTGTTTTACGCTATTTTTAACAGCCCTAGCCGTGTTCATTTTCCGATAAGTCTATAGGGTCTGCATTCGATTCCCAGTTAGGCCAAACATTTATTACATTTTTTCTGTGCATGGGTATTCAAATTGGAATGTATGTACTAAAAATACATGTACAATTGTACAGTTCTATGTAAAATGTCTAACGATATTTATTTCCTCGTTCATTATTTCATGAATGTGTTGTGTTTCATACTGTAAGCGTTTCATGACGTTCCACACAATCGACTCCTAATTTTGTGAATTTCATTTTTCTGAGACACCTTTATAAATATTGCTGGTGATCTAGAATTAACTACAGTAAGGTAAAGTTAAAGTTCAATTAAGAACATCAATTATAGTATAATTTATTCATAACCGATTGCAATGAATATTCAGTAGAAAAGTTTAGCTATATAGGATATATATTAAATCTGTAACTGAAATTTAACATAATATTATGTGAGTTGAATAAATAATTAATGATATTAAAGATAATTTTTTAGAGTAAAATTAAACAACGGTTCATGAACTTCAAAATGTTTTTTAATTGACGAATTCGTTTTTGAAATCTACTGAAAACATTTGTTATAAACTTCTAGTTTAAGAATGGAAAGGAAGAGCAAGAAGTAATCAGTTAACTTATATTTTTTGGTATTAGAATAGAACAGCAATTGGACGTATCAAGCTTTTTACGATTATAAGTTACTAAACTTGAAGTTACACTAATATTGTTGAAAAATTGTATTCATATAAAGTTTAAAAATATTTGATCGGAACTGATTTTTTTTTTAATTTGAACAATTCTTAATTTATATAATTACAAATTGACAACCAAGCAGTGAATCCCTAATTTGGAAATATTTATTTAGTGGGTCGCGATTCAGTCACCTTTGGAAACTACTGGATTATAATACGTCACGTGGCTTTATTTTTTTATTATTATCTTGTTTTTAGGAAAATACTATGAATACACAATGTCAGCAATTTTTTATACATTTAAAATCCGACTACAATTAACGTTTTAAGTAGCAAAAGTGATCTTTTCCTAAGCAAGTCTAAAAAAAAGTAAGATGATAGGTAGAAACTCTTTATTGTGCATGCCAAAAATAGAAAAATTCAAATTCAAATTCAAATTCAAATAAAAATATTTGAATTTGAATTTGAATTTGAAAAAACAGTATAGCAAACTAAATAATCTTATGAGCTAGTGCCATTGGACATGTATTTTAAAAATTGTTACTTGGAAAACTTAATTTAAATTCTACTAAAGACGTTTAGAAGTTTAAATTTGAAATTGTTGATCTTGAACCAAAGACAGCTACGTTAATTGCTCCACAAACTCGCTGAAATTTCTTATTGGAAGTAAAGAAACCCTTCTTGTGATTTTAGCATCCCAGTTTTAATTTTGCCTACAACTGCGCCCAAATTTCTGTAGCTTTTTTTGTAATAAAACTTAATTTCAATCCAAAGGAATCCTAAATGTCTAAGAGTTCTTAACAAAATTCTTGAAGACGTTTGAAGTCTACCAACCCGAACTTGGCTAGTGTGGTGGACTTGAACTTCTTACAATGAAAAGGGACCCACCCGCCCAACAGTGGAATAGATTAGAAAAAAACTGGGCTGACTCGGTATTACTAGTATTAATTTATGTACATAAGTATTCAAATTGTTATTCAAAAATCTCATAAGCTATCAGCGTTTAAAATTTCATCAAAATCCAGTTAAGTTGTTGCAGCGTAAATAAGTAACAAACGTACATCCATACAAAGAATCGAACTTTCGCATTTATAATATTAGTATGATAACAACTATGGAATAAAAATTGTTTTTACTCACCTATCAACTGATATGCAAACCAAAACGTTAGACGATAAGTAGAGGCCAAATGCTCTTAAGACAAGGAAGAATTTACACGCTAAGTTTCCAGCCAGCCAGGCGTTTGTTGTTCGCCAACCAATCTGTGAAAAACGAACTCTAATTCATAACTTATTCCTTTTAAATAAAATCAGTCATAAAGTAGCGGTTGTAGCATTGTTTAGTGTCAAACGATCACCGATGTTAAGCAACGAACGTCCCAGTCAGTCTTCATGACTTCTATGGTGCGTCAGCTGAAGCTCGGTTCACTTATTAGTTATTCCCACACTATTATTCGCTCGCGCACTCATACACACACACACACAGGCGCGCGTGCACACACATCACACACTCACATCACTCACTGCCACTCTACCTGACAACATGTCCTGTCCAACTCGATTTCAGTTTCATGATTGTCGTCACGCACCTTAGTGCGACGTCAGATATCAACATTTCTAACTCAATCTTGTAATTTGATGCCGAGCATGGCGCGCTCCACGGCTCTCTGTGCAACTTGTGTTTTGTACACAGCCTCATGTGTGAGCGTCCATGTCTCGGCACCATAAGTCGTGGTGGGCAGTACACAATGACTGTAAAGGCGAGTCTTCAGGCACTGTGGAACGTTGACGGATTTCAGGACCCACGCAAAATTTCACAAAGAATTTAAAAACAAAACCGTTCAACGCAATTTAAACTCATGTTTAACAACAAACGAAAACGAACAAGTCGTAAAGCGACAAAAACAAGCAAGGGAAACCCCCGAAGAGTAATTTTATAATATACTACAAAAATAACAGAAAAAATGCCAAAAACCATGCTAGTGTATGAAACAGGCTGTTAGCCTAATGTTACTTGTCCCTAAGCGAAGCTTTAATGCGAGTCATGTGGCCGCTTGGAATCCTTTTTTCAGCACAAAGGTCACGTTTACTGGTTTTCCACATCTGTAAAGCCGTTTTCCTACTGCGTGAATTTGTTCCCTTTTTAATGTAGACGCATGAAACCGATTGTTTTTACTAAAAATTACACTCTCTGACTTTCTGAATTTTTCCCATAGCTTTAAAACGAACGGAGACGGCTTTCTGAGTTACATTCAATTGATCTGTGATTTCTTGTTGCGTTTGAGTATCATCTTCATCCACCTTTGATTTTTTTGAACCACTCGAAGCACCGTGGTTTACTTAGAGCATGTTCAGAGCAGCTTCGACGTGAATTCTATGCGATTCTGCGGCATTTTTATTCAAATGATAACATAATACCATTGTTGCCACATAGTATGACCAGTATTATGCTGAAGTGAGTCCCTATTTTGTAATTGTTTGTCTCTGTTTGTTGTTATTTTTGTTGTGTTCTGTGTTACAAAATAAAATCATTTTCTTTCTTTCTTTCTGTTGTCCGCAAATCATAGTTTGTAGCCACTAAACTCAAAATATACCGGTATAGAACTTGGGTTGTTGTGTGTTGAAATTCTTTTTGAAACTCCGGTTTGATACTTCTACACAGTGATAATATGAAGTAATTTCTTAACATACGAATTATAAATAAAAAGTAAAAAAAAAATTGTCTGATGTAGTTGTCACATCAGCATTCTAGTCACCTGACACTTCTTATAAACTTTGAGGCAGGTCTATGTGTAGTTCGTGAGCGGCTGTCTTTCGGGCCTAAAGTTTTAACCAAAAGTTTCTTCCCAACGACAGAAATAAGTACATTCTATCTAAATAACTATATTGTGCTGTTTGAGGTTTTTTGGCTTTAGATGTGGCAGCACCAGCTTATTCCAAAGTCACAGAAAGATGAGACGGCGCCAGGATGTTGACGCATATGGCATCCCGCACTAAAGGCCATCCTATCTTCCATGAGAAGTGTGTGTGTGTGCGTTTATGTAACGTAATGCATGACTGTGTGAAATGAATATTTTGCTGAGACCCGCTCCGGTTCGTTCCTGGTGCAGAGGTTGGCCATTGCCATTCAGCGTGGGAGTGCGGCGAGTGTGATGAGCACCTTTGCACCGGGAACGGTCATATGCGGGTTATTTTAGTTTAATTTATTAATTGAAAATTGTATTTGACATATTGATATTGAAATAAAATTTACGTTTTTACATTTCAATTGAAAAAAAAAACTAAAATCATTTAATATTTGATAATCAAACGACACTGTGAGGTGATAAGATATCTTGGCACATAAATAAATAAATAAAAATAAATATCGTAGGATACTACACACATCGCCACCTGGTCCCAAACTAAGCAGAGCTTGTGCGATGGAAGTCAAATAACTGATAGAATACATAATATGTATACTTTTTTGTTGTTGTATATACAGTTACATTATCAATACAAATTTAGCAAAACACTGCTGAAAAAATCAGCATTAATAAATTCAAATGTTTTATTTGCATAAATATATGTAGGTAGGTACAGTAAAGGCGTCGATTTATAACTCAAACAACACACTAGGTATATACAATTTGTTCAAGTGCTGACTTTTTAAGCATCTTTATAGAAAGGTCTTTGTTAAAAATCCAACCAGTACAACTAGGTATAGCGTCACGTTCCCAACTTTGGCGTGTCGGCTAAGTTATGTGTCGAATTGGCGTTATTCCAGCCCCTTTCAGTACTGTCCAAGCCATAATGGCGAAAGACGGCAATTTCCGACTTGTACACATCTGTTATCTGATATCATGAGCCTTCATAACTGAGAGCGAAAGATAAATACTGCTTATGAGATTGCTTACCATAAAAACAAATTACATTTATTTGCATTGCTCATGCTTATTATTTCAGCGATACGTTTTGTTTTTATGAATCTGCATGCTCTATAAAAATGTGTAAGACTGACACATCGCTGTTTGTAATTGTTTTTTTGGCATTTCATAATATAACTCCATCTAAGCCTAAACTAAGCAAAACTTGTGTTATATATAACCATAATCATTACATCCATACTCATAAAAAAACAAGAGTAAAATAGGTTTTCCTCTCCAATTAAAACCTTTTTCCGGACGATTTTTTTAAATTGTTACTACACAGTAAATTCGACGTCTATGTATAATAATATCGACAAGAGTTTTGGCGGGAACGCGGGAAGAGTCGTGTCGCTCCGTTGTATTTTTTTCCAAAACTAGTGTTTTGTCGAGTGTTTATGCATAAAAATGGTGGTGTTTTATTCATAAAGTGCCGAATTACAAGAGCGAGTGTGGGAAAATGATATAATGTGGTGAAACATGAGTTTTCGTGTTGCTTCCAAAACTCCATCGAAGCTTTGTAGTAAAGTTGCCACTTCTTTACTAAAGCATGACTGGAATTAACTGACACGAACTGGACTTGACAAAGACGACTTTGACTAAAACTAGCTACGATGGCACTTATTTAACTTTTGAAACTTGAAAATATATAATTACTTGACACTGGCAAATGCTAAAACGCGACGCCAAAACCAAAGAAAAAAATAAAAAAATATCGACAAGTTGACACCTGGCCTATGGTGATTTTAGGGTCCATAAACGGAACGATCTCATTTACGGTTTGCTAGATCAGCAATGCGTAAAGTTTTAATAGGATCATCTGGACTATGAACAGAGGTAACGTTACAAATAATTTCAAGGTACAATTCACCGAATTTCAATTTGTGGTAACTGTTATGGCTTTTTATTAACTACGTATCTAAGGAAGTATATATTTTATATTGGTTATCGTTATCAGTTGTACTGTTTATATTATGCAATTCAAGTGATCTTGGGACTCCTTGTCAAAAACATGCGTATCATTTATAACGTTTTTCTTTTAAGTTTGGCATTGTCTTTTCTTAACTGACGTCAATTATTTTGCAAAATTAATTAATTTTGAACATGAAGCCTGGTTTTTTGAAACATTATATAAATATTATCCCATACCTGCGCATCGGTTTTACGTTTCAAAAGATAAAAGCGAGATAACTCTCAAAGCTACCCTTTGTAACTTCAAAAAACGGGAAATGAAATGGCATGTTTGTTATTAAATATCAATGCGTGTTTTTAAAAATATAAGTACCTATTACCTATATTAGGGAATGGTAGGGGGTGGGTAGGGTTAGGTGGAGTTATATAATATACCTATATACTCGTATAAACATACATACGTTGTATTCTGTACAAAAAGACAATATTTTTTTATCGAATTGATTTCTTTGCCAGAACGATACAGCTAGCAGTGTTCTGCCACCGTACTCCGAGCATTTCATTGCGTTTCTTTTAAAACACTGATGAAACGCGACTCTGTACCTCAATGGACAGATATAATTTTGATATATAAAACAATGCAAAGTAACTCACATAATTAAATCATAACTATACCAGTTATGTATAGGTGTAAACAGCTGGTAACTTAACAAATAACAGTTAAACCACGGAAAGAGGTTTCATACTTAAAATTCTATAGTAAAAGCAGTAACACGCAGTAGTTTTGAAATAAGTATGATTATACTGCACTTTCTGGTTTATAATAAATATTAAAAACCGACCATGTGCGTATTGGATTTGCTCTAAGAGTCGAAAATGGATATCCCAATCTGCTTTTCAACTTTTTCACCAAACACTGAATAATGTACTGTGCGGAATCTTTGATGCGCGATTGCAATTTGCGCTTGATTGAATTCATTTCTATAGTCAATGTAAAATGTGTGTCCAGGTTAAACGCCTGTCCACAAGCATTACAGCGATACCCAGAACTTTGAATAACAATTTACCAGCTTTGTTGGCTCATTGGTAGTACATCTGTTTTAAGAGCTGTGGGGAGCGGGTTTATTGGCCACCGAGGACAAAAATTTTGTGTTATAAATAAAATGTTTCTTCTGTCTAGGTGTTATGTATGTATTATAAATATGTATTTACAAATCTATGTATTCTATCAGTTATTTGATTTCCATATTACAAGCTTTGCTTAGTTTGGGGTCAGATGGCGCAGTGTATAATATCCTACGATATTTTTTTATATAAATTATTAAACAAAGTTCAGGGCATCACTACTTTGTCGCTCATTACTCTGAGACATTCGATAGTCAGCGCTGTAGGTTTACTAGCTACAGTGCCGATCAAACCAGAAAATAATAATATTCAGGTACATATTTGGGGCAGAATATTTAATACTGCAGTTTAGAAAATACCTAGTCGACGTGCTAAAAAGATATAGTTCAGTCATATATTCAGTGTTCTTTGACTCAGTACACATATTTTTTATTTTTTTTTATGTGAAAAATA
Source organism: Biston betularia (assembly GCA_905404145.2). NCBI lineage: Eukaryota > Metazoa > Arthropoda > Insecta > Lepidoptera > Geometridae > Biston > Biston betularia. The sequence continues at coordinate 9,698,935 of FR989877.1, forward strand.
ATGAGTCGAACGAGACGCTCTCCTGATGGTAAGAGATAACGCCTGTCCACGCCTGTTAACGCCTGATTGCAGCGATACACAGAACTTTGAGTAACAAAACAAAGTCCAGGGCATCACTGCTTTGGTGCTCATTACTTTGAAACTTTCGATGGTTAGTCTCAACAGCCCAGTAATTTCGCTAGCTGCTGTACCCTTCAAACCGGAACACAGTAATGTTTACACACTACTGCTTGGCGGCAGAATATCTGGTTCTGCGGTGGTACCTACCTAGATGACCTCCTGCTAAGAAGATCTACCACCAAGTACATATATCGTTAGATTGACGTCGTATGATTGTCAACTTAAACCGCATGATAATATATGGCGGCTCGCGTCGCATCTAATTACTTCCATTCAGTAAACAAGGGATCACGGATTAACTAAGTGGAAGGTGACTTCCGCATTGGTCCCAGTGTTGTAGAGCAGAAATGAGGTAACGATTATTTGCTCAGAGATTATGAAGGATGCGTTAATTATTTCCCACGTAGCTTTATGCTAAGTTCATAAGGTAGGGGTGGCTAGGTGATCCAAATGCACAAAGCATGATGGTTTTGTTATACGTTTTACTGTCAACAGGGCCTGCCTTAGCCATCTAGGCGCCCAGGGCGAGTCATGCTTTTGGCGCCCTTTTTAACCTACACAAAAAGGAAGAGGTTCTCAATTAGACTGTATGTTTTTTTGTATGTATGTTACGCGATCATTTCACCAATTATTAATCGATTTTGATGATTCTTTTTTATTGCTTAGTAGATTATACTTCAGAGATAGTACTAATTTTTATGATTGATGGACAAGGGGTTTGACCACAGCTCACCTGTTGATAAGTGACGGTGTGGTTGAAGATGGTAAAGCACACCTAGCCTGGAATAGAAGTGGCTCTCACTCAAGTGAGGCTGCTGGAACACGCCTTTAGATGCTTGGCGGCACATACTCAACTTGTGGGTGGTAGCTGGCCAGCCGAGTACTAGAAAGTACCTTATCACCATGCTATGGTTTCCTCGCGATGTTTTCCTTCGCCGGCAGCTCACGCTAATTATTGCGGCTGAAATTCACACAATCCGAAGTGTGAATCGACCACACTAACCATTGTTATTGCCAATTAAATACCTCAACAGAATATTATTGGGTAGGAAACCCACAAAAGTCAAATGTATAACGCAATTTTCCTTGATAGAGTCGGTCCTTTAAAAGTTATTCATAATAAAATTAGCTAAGGATTTCCCATTTCAGTTTTATCTACTTCTTCACTTCCTACTTCTATGTTTCTGCTAAGCATTCCCATTTTAACTAAGCTTATGGTACATATGAAAAAACAAAAAAAAATAACAAACAGATAAAAAAAAAATTGGACGCAAAGAACGAAAAGAAAGATATAGGTTCTGTCACAAGCCGGCCACAACTCAGCATAATGCCGACTGCAGCCAGCCGGCGCTGGTCTTCCGTTGAGGCCGACAGGTGACGTCATGCACAAGTGTGCCGGGTGGATGTATAAAAAAAGAGAAACATATACATTAATTTGAACATTAAATACATATACATATTAAAGGAAATAAATGGAGTTTATACAAGTGTGTATGAGTGTGTGAGTATGTGCGATTAGCCTACTGCGATTAGATTATTACTGGAGCCAAATTGAAGTAGTATAGTAGTTTAGGTTATTTTTAGTTATATGTAGTCAAACAACAAAATTACTATGTCATAAAGAGCTGTACTAACCTCAAGTGGTATGACAATAAAAGTGACCATCAGATCGGCGATCGCCAGATGCGTCATTAGCAAGTTGACTCGCGACTTGCGTCGTCTCGAACGCAATAGGGATGCGAACACCCCGACATTGCCCACTGCACCGATCACTAGCAAAGCACTGTACACTCCAATCACTAATCCCTGTTCTGGAACGGGCACTGAGACGTCACCACTATCTGTCACGTTCACGTTATTTGAAACTTCCATGTTGAAATAATCCATAAATTTTTCTCGTGCCTCTGAAAGTGTTGTAGTTTCGCTTTGTACCATTTTATTTGACTTTATCTCCATTTGAAATTGAATTTCTAACTGTTATACTAATCATTTTTTTAGACCGTTTTATTTTAATTCGAATATTTTTTTGCAATAACTATTAATATATTTTTAGTGATAGAAACGAATACACCTTCATCATAATTACATGAGTTGTTATTTTTTTTATATGAAGTCTAGTATGTAGTGTACATTTAACTAGTTATTTGAAGTTTTTCAGTATAATTGCCACTAAATATTTCCACACAATACACGTTGTTTTGTTGATTTACGCAAATTAAGAATTGTCATTAACTCCTCTAAACAATTTTAACTACGAAGTTTACTAAGCGCTTTCGTAGCTTGTCTACGCGGATTCGTAGCGGATCTGCGAGTTCGTAGCCGTGAAGGCGCGTGTGCCGTAGCACCGTGGCACAACGACTGAATCAAAAGGCTTCTCGGCTGATACTAGCAATACTACGGAATTTCGAGAGAGTTGTCGTAGATTTTAATATTATATTCAGTACTTTCATTTGTTTGAATAAAATTACAGGAAGGTACGCGTATTGCAAGAATAACGATTCCACTTAGCGCATTGTTTTAGATGTTCTTTTATTTCTACTGAAAATACTCGTACTTGCCGTAAATAAATGGCAAGGTGGTAGGGTACTTTCTAGTACTCGGCTGGCTGGCTACCACCCTCACGTTGAAACTCTGTCGCCAAGCACCTAACGGTGTGTTCCGGCAGACTCACTTGAGAGCCAGTTCCATTAGAGGCTAGGTGTGCTCTACCATCTTCGATCACACCATCACTTAACATCAGATGAGTTGTGGTCAAACACCTAGCCTGTCAAACATAAAAAAAAAACAATCTAATTCAAATTACATACGAACGAAGTGTTTTTTGGTGGTAAAAGATAATAAGAGCCATTTCTATTCCAGGCTAGGTGTGCTTTACCATCTTCGACCACACCAGTAATCCAGCCTGTCAACATTAAAAAAAAAACAGCTATCTGGGTCCCATAATACAAGCTTTGCTTAGTTTGAGGCTAGATGGCGCTGTGTATAAAGTCATACGATATATATATAATTATGTTTATTTATTGTTTACACACTACTGTTTGGTGGTGCAATATCTGATATTATAAAAGTATCAAACCAGTGTTTGTTAAGAAAAACACACTGACATTAATTTATCAATAATGCGCAATTTATCAATCGCGATCTAATCAATTCTTAACAAATTCCTTTAATAATGCTATCTTATCTCAAATCCTTTGAATCGAAATCAATTCAGTCGGTACTTTACAGTGCGTCACAATGATAACTGATCCAAAACAATTGTTTAATTATTTTTAATGTGAACAAAGTGAAACGATTTCCGCAGAAATATAACATTTGAGCAAGTAAACACAAAAGTGGTCTGAATCTGAGTAGAATTGAACTTGAATTTGTACGAACTAAATGGTGTGTATATTTGTGTTACTAATCGCACTTATTTAGGATATTTTTCTCAATAGACCAAAAAGTATGTACTTATAAGTGACATAGGTGATTTGATTTTTTATTTTTAAATTCTTTTATTGTCATAAACAAAGGAATTTGTAAAACACAGTGTTCGTCATTAGCGTAAGTAACAATTTATAGGTCGTTTTGTAATCTAAGATTGCTTTTTAAAATCTAGGGCTAAAGACTCTAGAGACTAGACTAAGGACATTTTATATAAAAATATAAAATGGAGTTATAAGAAAGTTAACAATTAATCACGAACACTAGACTTATTGTATGTTCAAGGCTAGACATAGTTTACTCTTTTTTTCTGATCAATAAGATTACTATTGCAAATTAATAACAAAGATTTTCTGTAACAAAATTGTCTAGAGGATTCAAAGTTATTAATTATGTAAATGGATACTCACTTACAGCTTAGGCGTGTTTTTTTTACTTTTAGCAATTTTTGTTTGCGTTTTTGTGTTGTTGCGTACCTAATTTAGAATATATTCGACTTGCTAAAAATGTAATCAAAATAGACACAGAATAATGCGTTTTTGAAGCCTGCTAAGAGAGTTCATTGTAAAAACATACGAATTTTATAGCAATAGAAAGTATGTATTTTCATTACTTTGTGAAAAAGAATTGGGTTTACTTAGTTTTTTTTACTTTTCGAGTAATGTGAAAAATCTAACATTTTTTTTAACATAAGAGAGAAATGAAACGCTCTCCTGGTGGTAAGAGATAACACGTCCTGTCCATGACCATTGCAGAAGTACCCTGAGTTTTTTTTTATAGTTGACGGCTAGGTATATGACTACAACTCACCTGATGTTAAGGCGACCACACTTTCAAGTGAAGATGGTAAAGCACACCTAGCCTGGAATAGAACTGCATCCCACGGCGGTTTTAGTGACCGAATATTTAGTTAACCGTGTGTTACGAATTTCATTTAAATATTTGTTTAAAATTAGAAATTAGGTCACGCTGTCACTTAACATCAGGTGAGCTGTGGTCAAACACTTAGCCTGTCAACCATTAAAATAACAAAACAAAGTCCAGGGCATCGCGGCTTTAGCGCTCATAACATGGAGACATTCGATGGTTAGTCTATAGCCCCTTTTCACTTGCTGCAGCATCCTTCAGACCGCAACACAGTAATGGTTACACACAGTAGTGTGTAACCATGAGCAGTAGCTTGACAGCAGAAAATCTGGCATCCTACGACGACCTCCAGCTCAGGCGACCTACGACTAAATAAACAAAAAGTAAACGTGTGGACTGGTATAACCGCCAAATATTTTCTCCGCTAAATATGACATTAAAAAACGTAGTAAAAGACTGGTGATCGATTACAGCATCAAATATGCTCAATACATTATAGATCTATATCTAACATTAATACGTTTGCTTGTGAAATTTTAACAATATTCTATAAATTAATTTTAATAGATTTCGAACGTGATGAATAAAACGAAATACAGATGATTCTTTGAATTGCATTTTTATTAAATTGTAAGGGTTTCTAAGGAGTACTTATAACTATATTGAAATTGCTTGGTAGTAAATTTTAATCATCTTTTTTTATTTATGTGCCTATATTAGTAACCTTTTGATATTGGGTAATAGAATACCAATGACCCTGGTATAAAATAAAGTCGTATTTTGTGTGTCTTTATTTCTTCTCTTAATGTTTTCAAACTTAATCTATTTATCTAATTATCATGCACAACTTTTCCAAGTAGAATAATTAAATAATAACTTTACAAACTACATATAAAATAACAATAGCCTAAAATAATTAATATCTAGTAGGTATAATCGCAACACGAAGTATCCCACGGCGGTTTTAGTGATCAAATATTTAGTTATATATTTCGAGTTTCATTTTAGTAGTAGTAGTTTTAGTTTAGTATTTTTTTACTTGGTGGTAAATCTTCTTAGCAGATACCAGGTTAGGTAGATACCACCGCAGTACCAGTTATTCTGCCGCTAAGCAGTAGCGTGTAATCATTACTGTGTTCCGGTTCGAAGGGTACTGCAGCTAGCAAAATTACTGGGCTGTTGAGACTAACCATCGAAAGCCTCAAAGTAATGAGCGCTATAGCAGTGATGCCCTAGACTTTGTTTTGTAACTCAAAGTTCTGTGTATCGCTGCAATGGTCATGGACAGGTATTATCTCTTACCATCAGGAGAGCGGCCTGTACGTCTCAATACTTTTTTAATTAAAAAAAAGAAAATGTTTGTTGAAATTTATAAAATAAGTTTTTTTTTGCAATGTTATAAATTGAGTAACTTAATTATTAACTAACATAGTTATTCATGATTATAAGGGAATATATAATAGTTTTTTATTAGTGAAATTAATAGTTATTTTAAAAATAATATTTCAAATACAATTTTCAATTTTTTTTTTATAGCTGACAGGCTTGGTGTTTGACCACAGCTCACCTGATGTTAAGTGACGGTGTGGTCGATGATGGTAAAGCACACCTAGCCTGGAATGGAACTGGCTCTCAAGTGAGGCTGCCGGAACACACCGTTAGATGCTTGGCGGCAGATTTTCAACTTGAGGGTGGTAGCTAGCCAGCCGAGTACTAGAAAGTACCCTACCACCATGCTATGGTTTCCTCACGATGTTTTTCCTTCACCGGCAGCTCAAGCTCATTGTTGGGGTTTGAACCCACGCCCTTCGGTATGCGAACCGACCGCGCTAACCACTGAGCTATCATCGCTACAATTAAACTAAAATAACCAGCCCTGACCGTTCCCGGTGCAAAGGTGCCCATCACACTCGCCGCATTCTCACGCTAAATGGAACCTCTGCATCAGGAACGAACCGGAGCGGGAGTCAGTTCTTCGTCATTATTATTGTCAAACATATTATACATATACATCAATATTACATCAAATTTTGTTTTGTTTAATTGAAGATATTTATTATACTTTTTTTCAAGTAAAAAAAAAAAAAAAAAAATTGGATAGATTGGATTTATAATGTATATAATTTTCGACGACGACTGCTCAAAAAAGGAGTGTAATGTTTTCAGGGTCCATGTATGTAATAATATGTTTCTTTATTCGACTATAACTTTTAAATGCGTGAACAGATTTGAATGTATGAGGCATCGTTAGAATTATTACATAATTCCGAGGGACACTGCCATCTTTTATTTTTGCCAAAAATCAACATAGCAGCAGTATGGCTCCATAACTCCTTCGTGTTTTTTGTACAATTCAATAATCATTTTCTTTTATAGCAAACTAACTGACGTCTCGCGCTTTCACCCGCGTAGTTTCCGTTCCCGTAGGAATACAGGAATAAAAAGTAGACTATATCAGCCGGGGATAGTGTAGCTTCTCAACGGTGAAAGATTTTTTGAAATCGGTCCTGTAGTTTCGGAGCATATTCAATATAAACAAACAAACAAATCTATCCTCTTTGTAATTATTGCACATAAGTAGGATTTTACCTTTCTATGGAATGTTTCTTCTTGTAATCTTTTTAGGTATATTATTGCTAAGCTAATGACAAGGAGCTTAGGTACGGTCTTCACTATTATTTAGACAATTTCACCCGGAAGATGTATAATTGTATATGTCCGCACAAAGGGTTATCTTAAATACAAAACGAGACCTAGTGTCATATAATCATGTGGCATGTTTACCGTACAATACAGTAATGGGTCTGTTCTTTAATTATCGCCATTCATTAACCTTTATAGCCAGAGATAGGCGTACTGCTGTGAGCGGAACAATGCCACAACACAATAAATTTTATAGCCAACATTACACAGAGATTCGGCTAATTTAATGAAAATAAAATAACTTTATCGCTTTGCTTACGAGACGTTCAAGTCTGTTCAATTGAACTGATTTTTTTACTGACTTTAATAAATGTTAACCGCTGTACCAGATATTTTGTCGCCAAGCAGTAGTGTCCAAATATTATCGTGTTTTGGTTTGAAGGAATGCAGCTAGCGAAATTACAGGGCTGTCGAGACTAACCATCGAAAGTCTCAAAGTAATTAACGCCAAAGCAGCGATGCCCTGGAATTTGTTTGTTACTCATAGTTCTGTGCATCGCTGCAGTCTTATCTTAAGGCGTTATCTCTTTAAATCAGGAGAGCGTCTCGTTACTTTAAAAAAATGTTTCACAGATATTTATTATAGTTTAGTCGTAATGATTGACCTAACGAACATCGCCGTAATTTACTACAAATATTAAAAATTGCGTAATTATCAGTAATTACTACTTACTATGATGAACATAAAGAAGCAAAAATTCTGTCAAATACGCCATCTAGTGCTTTGAGATGTCACTACTACAAAGTGGCTAACGTAAAGCCAAATCCTGTAACACGTACACGCCAGATATTTGCCTAGCTAACTACTCATATACATTTGGCATGACACTAAAAGTAGCCCAAAGCCCGATTTACCAAAAAAATTACAAAAAAAAGGTAGATGCTACAAGGTTGTGTTTTTTTTTGTTGTTGTTCTATCAGTACTTCCCTTGACACAAAATAACAGACAGTCAAGCTGAACGTTTCTTACGGAATTTACCATTCTACTAATACTAAAAGTGAGAAATTTGTGTTTTTGGATGTTTCTTACTCAATGACGCATAAACGGTTGAACGAATTTAGATGAAATTGGGCACATGTATAGATTTTATTACCTGGATTAACATAAATAAATAAAATATGTTAAAAATAGCAATTAAGTAGTGAAAGTTTCATGATGGATAACAGTATTGCTCTTTTGATACTTTCACGTGTTTAATTTCTCTGAGAACCCAATGCGCGGACGAAGTTGCGGGCGCAAGTTAGTATATTTTAATAATCATCAGCTAGTTTGATAACTTTTGTAAGGCTAAAACGTAAATGTGTTTTTATTTAACCTTTTAGACTTTTGGTTACACGTAGAACTTTTTATAACTAAAATAAATAAGATTAAGATCTGTTAAGCAGTTTAAGATCTGATTACAATTATCGCTTTTAAGTTTAAATTTTGTGTGTCTAATTGTTTGATAATAATGAACAATATTAATCATCGAGGACCAGAAATAATTATTGGCTAAAACATTTTCAGATACTCAAATTGATGAACAAAAATATGAAAGATGATACCACACGTAAACGAATCTAAGAACGAAACTGAGGACGTCGATTTGTCCTCTACCAAAGATAAAATAAAAAGTAAGTAGTTTCGAGCATTATTATAAATTAATTCATTATTATTTATTTGTTTTTTTATTATAAATTGCTAATAACTTAGAATTCTTCTTCTAGTTAATTACGACTTTCGAGAGATTTTCCTCCCGTATTATTGGTACTGTACTTTATGCATTTGTTAATGTCAAGCATATTTTATTTTTTATAAATGACAAGACATATTTTTATATTTTCAAGTGAACTGACATGTTTCACAAAATTGTATCACGTTTCCACACTCTTGCATGTTTTTATAAATAAAACTTGTTTATGTATAAACAGTACAAAAAATACATGATTAAGTAATGCGTGTTTACCTTAAAACTCGAGTTAAACAAAAATAGCAACTCTAACTTGAATTACTTAAAGAGTTTACTTAAGCCCTTAAATACAAAGTCCACGACCTGAACGAATATGACCTGGGGCTAAATTTATACAATTTATACTCTCAAGGCAGATATATTACCAACGGGGCTGTCATAGTTATTTAGTTTAATAGTTTAGTTTAAGAAAAGCATTTTCTTGTTCACGTTTCTTGGCAATCCAGTTTTTCACAAAACAGACTTATTTTGTCATGAGACATGAATGAAAAGGTGACTTGTAACTTTGGTGTTATCAATAACATACTATATTGTATTGAAAGTCATAGACAACTTTAGAATTATTAAGAATGATTGATTTACTAACTCTTGTCTTCATTGTCCACAACAAAAATTGTGCAACACAGAAGATATAATAACAACCTTTATTAAAAGTTTTGACAACTGGCGACTGTATCGCTAAAAGCAATCTCTCATAGGCAACCGTAGGATGGACAAGTTCAGATAGAAAAAAGACTGTGTGTGTATAACACGGATAAACATATACGGGAATACATAACTACAACAAAACGAAAACACGCAAAATACCTATATTATAAGTAAAACAATACATACCTAAAAATAGGTATCTTCTGGTACATTTTTCATATAAACGTATGTACCAAATTATACCATATAAATCACTGACCTATTGTATATCAATTTCTTGCAGATGTTAAATGGTATCACAAAGTATTACTAAACAGAACTCTCAAGGTTGTTCTATCATTGATACTGGTAGCAGTATTGACTCCAGTGCTTTTGTACCAGTTCCTCTTTTACGCTGGCGTTGACTTGACGTCTCCAGATGGATTTTCACTCGGATCTTGTCTCGTAGCACGATCATCAAGACTCCCGTGTGGAGTCGGAAACGTATCAGTGGAAGAATGTCACCGCCAGTGCTGTTACGACCACAACAATAACATATGCTTCCATAGATTCCCATCTCGATTCTCCTTCATCCTCGACCGACATTGGACAGACAATGTCCCATTAAAACCTCGAGTTGCTACAGTGCCTTTTAAAACGCAAAACAGTTTAACCACGATACGACTTTCATTGGACGAAATATCTTCAACACATTTATCAATCACCTTCTACAATTCGGATCAGATCATCACGAGTCGAAGTATAGAAGACAAGCAATATCAATACCAAATTGAGTCGCCAGAATTGAACATCTTAGTTAATTCCACTCAAGGTACTATATTCAACATGATCCGAGGTCCAGTCATAGCTTCGGAGAACATTTGGGAAGTGGCTTTGAAATTGACTGACGAATCTATGTACGGATTTGGAGAAATACCTATCAAACCAGATACCGTAAAAGTGATATACAATCATAGAGGTGGATTGAGCTCTATTCCATTAATATACGCAAAGATCAATGATTCTTATCACGGCTTGCTAATAGATACGGTTGATCCGACAGAAATTACTTTTCGAGAAGAGAACGTCGTAGGTATTAGGAGTATAACTAACTTCGGTTTGAAGTTTCATCTGTTTGTGGGGCCTAAGCCTGTTGATGTCATGAAAGATGTTATGAAATACGTTGGATTCGATACACGTGTTGAATATTGGATGCTGGGAGCACACGTATGTAGGTAAGTTCATTATTTACTTACGAAGATGATTTGAATGTCTCAAAGTAATGAGCGCCAAAGCAGTGATGCCCTGGACTTTGTTTCGTCACTCAAAGTTCTGTGTATCGCTGCAATGCTCATGGGCAGGCGTTATCTCTTACCATCAGGAGAGCGTCTCGTTCGTCTCATTACTTTTTACATAAAAAAAAAATGATAGGTTAGATTTTTGATTTTGATGACGGTGTTGTCGAATATAGTAAACACATCTAGCCTGGAATGGAACTGGCTTACAAGTGAGGCTGTTACACAATGTTAGGTGTGTGGCGACAGATTATTTATCAACTTGAGGGTTTTTTTTTTTTTAATGGTTGACAGGCTAGTTGTTTGACCACAGCTCACCTGATGTCAAGTGAAGGTGTGGCCGAAGATGGTAAAGCACACCTAGCCTGGAATGCAACTGGCTCTCAAGTGAGGCTGCCGGAACACACCGTTAGATGCTTGGCGGCAGATTTTCAACTTGAGGGTGGTAGCTAGCCAGCCGAGTACTAAAGTACCCTACCACCATGCTTTGGTTTCCTCACGATGTTTTCCTTCACCGGCAGCTCAAGCTCATTGTTGGGGTTTGAACCCACGCCCTTCGGCATGCGAACCTACCGCGCTAACCACTGAGCTATCATCGCTACAAATAGTAAATAGAACCCCATGTGCACACTAGGCAATTCAATTTCACGGTTATTATTTGCAAAGCGAGGAATACCTAACAATTGTTAAAAATAGTTTGTGAAAAATTGTTAGGTACCGTTACTGAGATAACGGTAAGTATCTAACAATTTTGGCTTCTCCATTTCATCCATTTTCATTTTCTTCATTCTATAGACCAGTCTACGTAACCAGGCTGGCAATGTTCACTTATTTAATATACCTACAAACAGTCCATATTTCATTCACACATTCATTAGGTATTTATGTTTTTGTACTCAAGCCAACACAAAAGGCCTTGCCCTCTCATGCTGCCTTCGGCTGCAATGACTCACTAATCTGGGCTAGACGTGGAAGCTGAAAAATCGAAGAAAGATTAGCATGATTTCAAATCTGTATATGAATATACCTAAATGGGATTTAACGAACACAAGACAAAATCAACGTCAGAAATAAAAAGTCATTCAATTTACTTAATTTCTTTGCGTAACTATGGCCAAGACTAAATTACTGATGTAGGTATAGACGGCCTACTTATTTGGTTGTAGGTAATTCTGCTACGCTAACTGTAAGATGTGGTTCGTTCCTTATTCAAGACTAACATTTATGTGACGCATATTATATATATCGTAGAACCTTACAAACAGCGCCATCTGACCCCAAACTAAGTATAGCATGTACTATGGGAAGTCAGATAACTGATAGAATACCAAATATATCAAATACTTTTTCTTTTTTTTTTGTAAATATATACTTATAATAAATACAGAACGCCCAGACTTAGAACAAACATTTATTCATACCATAAAATTCCCTTCAGCTCTTGGAGCAGACATACTACCAAAGAACCAACAGAGCTGTTAAATTGTCGAATATAGTCTGGGTGTTTTGTATGTATCAGAACTACTTACAAAAAAGAATTGAATAGAAGTGGTTTCTAATTCATTACGGAACAAGTCAAAACTTAAATGCTGAAAACTTGCACGTTGTTGTTTCATGCATCGTTTATTTATATAATAAATGTAAGTAAACACGTCATTAACTTTTCCGTGCACGTGCGTACCACGACCGCAACATTTAAAAGTTTGTTGATAAGTTCCACTTCGCTCGGATGCGATTTACATTCAAACCCTTTAAAATATGTATGTAGTTAATTTTAGAATCAAATAGCTGGTACACTGTTTATTTCATCTCTTGTATCTTGCACTGAGAAGATATGATATTTATACTAACTTGCTCTCGCAATTTTGTCCGCGTTGGCTTAAGAATTGGTAATCCGGGGTTTCAGCTACCTCATGATGATGATATCCTAATGATGACTAATTGTTAAAAATAAACGACTACTGTACTGTCTACTGTCAAGCAGTAATGTGTAAACATTACCTACTGTACTCCGGTTTTAGACACGTATTCAGCGCCAAAGCAGAAATGCCCTGGACTTTGGTTTTTAGGGTTCCGTACCCAAAGGGTAAAAACTGGACCCTATTACTGAGACTTCGCTGTCCGTCCATCCATCCGTCCATCCGTCCGTCTGTCAAAAGGCTGTATCTCAAGAACGGTGATAGCTAGACAGTTGAAATTTTCACAGATGATGTATTTCTATTGCCGCTTTAACAACAAATACTAAAAATAAAATAAAATAAATATTTTTAAGGCTCCATACAACGGTCCCCTTCGTGCGGAACGGACGGAACCCTTCGTGAGCGAGTCCCACTCGCACTTGGCCGGTTTTTTAGAGCTCTGGGCACGACTGCAATGATCATGGACCGACGTTATTTCTTACCCGTATAGTGATGATGGCACAGTGGTTAATGCGGTCGCTTCACACGCCTAAGGGCGTAGGTTTAAACCCCAACAATGAATTTGAACTGCTAGAACATCGTTAGGAAACTATAATATGGCGGTAGGTTTCTAGAACTTGGCTGGCCATCTAAATCTACCGCCAAGCACCTAGCGGTGTGTTTCGGCAGCTTCACTTGAGAGGCATGCCCATTCCAGGCTAAGTGTACTTTACCATCTTCGACCACATCGTCATTTAACATCAGGTTAGCAGTGATCAAACACCTAGCTTGTGAAACATAATAAAATATATGACGACCATAATGATAGATGTGTTAGGTCTGGATGTTCTAAATGAAACACTAGCTCGTATAGTTTTTATTGTTTGTGTACTTTTTAATTTTTGTCGTGCACAATTATCGGTTTCTATCTATAAGATGTGTTGTGTTTTTGCTGCACTCCCTTGCTTGTCTTTTCTGTCTTCACTGAGCTTCAAGTGATTAATGAACGACCCCTACAAAAGCGTAGTACCTACTTTTAGGCATTCTGTGCTTAAAGGGCGAATAACTACTATAACATGACCTAAATAGCTACCAGCCTAGTTAATAAACTGAGCTAATATTTATCTGAGGTTCTGTTAAAGGCTTTGATGCTCAAGTCTTTCGGCATCAAAATTATATTTACATTGCTTCACTTTTTATATCTTTGTAAACGTAATGAGACGTACGAGCGTAGAATAGAACTGGCTCTAAAGTGAGGCAGCCGGAACACAGCGTTAAGTGCTTAGCGACAGATTCTCAACTTAAGGGTGGTAGCCAGCCCAGTACTAGAAAGTATCCTACCACCATGCTATGGTTTCCTCACGATGTTTTCCTTCAACGGCAGGTCATGCTCATTGTTGGGGTTTGAACCCACGCCCTTCGGCGTGCGAACAGACCGCGCCAATTATTTATTTATTTATTTATCGTGATATAAATGTTTGTCCCGGTGGGAATCAAACTCACGCCCTACAGCTCTTGAAGCAGAACAAATCCCACTAATATTATAAATGTGAAAGTTTGGATGGATGGATTACTCTTTCTCGAAAAAACTACGGAACGGATTTGGATTAAATTTGGTATGGAGGTAGCTGACACCCTGGATTAACACATAGGCTTCTTTTAATCTGGAAAACATGTAGCGGGTAACACCGTGGGGCGCAGCTAGTAAGCTATAAGTTCCGAAATGGTTTAGGGTCATCAACCTTATTGTGCGTGTTTTAAGAATTAAATGTGACCTCTTTCACAACAGAATATCATATATCAAATATATCATTATTTGTATTTTAACACGTAGGTATTTTATTCCTTCTTTTCTGTAGTTGTAAATAACAAATTGAACAGTCCCGTGTATCGAGGGAAGGACGATGAACTCAATGCTCCAATAATATCGTGACGTACTCAAATGAGTACCTAGTTATCTCTGAATACAACGTTTAGGTCAATAGGCATGCCTTTTTTCTTGATTTATTTAATGTAATTTACTTGACATGATTTGTGATGTCCGTATATTTATTGTATATATTATAATCAATTCGTAGACAATTCAAACTGTTGTACAAAGTGTTTTTTTTTATGGTGGGCAGGCTCGGTGGTAGACCACAGCTCATCTGATGTTAAGTGACGGTGTGATCGAAGATATGGTATATAGGTAAAGCACACCTAGTCTGAAATGGAACTGGCACTCAAGTGAGGCTGCCGGGACACAGTAAGACGCTTGCCGGCAGATTCTCAACTTGAGGGTGGTAGCTAGCCAGCCGAATACTAAAAAGTACCCTTCTACCATGCTATGGTTTCTTCACGATGTTTTTTTTCACCGGCAGCTCAAGCTCATAGTTGAGCTGGGGTTTGAACCTACGCCCTTCGGCATGCGAACCAACCGCACTAACCACTGAGCTATCATCGCTACAACTTGCTTAGGGCATCAAGTTACTTTAACCCGGCACCGTTTCTATTAATTTCAGTGAATTCTCCGCCGAGTCCGAGGATAGTACAGACGTGAACACATTCATACGAGAGGCAACCACCCTAAATATGCCTTTTGAGAGCCATTGCGTGAAGCCCATTGTTTTCGACAATCTATGCGAGCCGGAACAAGTCGCACATATTAATGAAGGCGCCAGACTGCTCCGAAACGCGGGGAAAAAGTTCGTGGCGCATGTTTCGCCTTACGTAAGTGTAAACATTGTTACAGAAATAAAGCTCGAATAATGTTATAAGTCAGCTGTATGAAACAGTTCGCAACTACGACGCGCAAAACTTATATTTTATGGAAATACGTATTACGTATTTTTGTTTAACTTTTTTTTTCTTATCGCCCGGCACACTCGACCGTGGCGTCACCTGCCGGCCTCGACGGAACACCAGCGCCGGCTGGCTGCCTGAGTGGCTGCAGTCGCGGCTGTATGCTGAGTCGAGGCCGGTTTGTGACCCAAAATCTATTTCTTCCTTTTGATTTTTAATGTTTAATTAAAAAAATACTATGTTCCTATAAGTTTTTTCTAGCATTTTCTGCCAGCCATCCCTACAGTAAATAATATGTACCTATATGTATATATCTAATATTAACTAACTAAACTTTTATTTATTAACTTACTTATAATCAAATTTTCAATTTTAAGAAATGTTATACATTTAAAATCCATTATCTTATTTTATTAACATAAACTTATACATTGTAGATATATACAATAATTATAAGTAAATTAAAAAATTAGAAATATCTTAAAATATTAATACTAATACCTAAGTACACATTTATACAATTAAACATCGAAACTAATAGACCATAAGAGGAGAGTGCGGATGCTGCCAGCATTCTTGCCAATTAGGCTAGAATGCTGGCAGCATTGTCACGCTGGATAGCAATGCTAAGTTTTTGATAACATTTGAATAAAAAAGCCAAAAATGTGCGGGATTGGCATAAGCTGTCCACGTGACTTGTCGACAGCATTTGTCAATCCCGTTATTCAAATGTTACTTGGCTAGGTCGGCAGGACGCCTCCTCTAAAAGCTCAGATTAAATCTAAAAGTAATTTTCATCATCATCAGCCTTTTGTAGTCCACTGCTGGACATAGGCCTCTCCCAAGACACGCCACTCAGCCCGATCTTCGGCTTTTCGCTTCCATCCACCGTCAGCTGTCCTACGTATATTGTCACTCCATCGAGTCTCAGGGCGTCCTACGCTACGTTTGCCAATTCGCGGTCTCCACTCTAGAACACGTCTACCCCAGCGGTTGTCGGTTCTGCGACAAATATGTCCAGCCCATTGCCACTTTAGCTTGCTAATACGCTGAGCTATGTCTGTTACTTTAGTTCTCTGGCGAAATACTTCGTTCCGGATACAATCCCTTAGAGAAATGCCAAGCATAGCTCTCTCCATAGCTCGCTGAGCGACTTTGAACTTGTGGACCATTCCCGTTGTGAGTGTCCACGTTTCGGCTCCGTAGGTCATGACTGGTAGAACGCACTGGTTAAAGACTTTTGTCTTGAGACTTTGTGGGATGGGTGACGAGAAGACTCGACGTAATTTTCCGAACGCTGCTCAGCCCAGCTGTATTCTTCTGTTGGCTTCACTCTCAAAATTGTTTTTACCTAGTTCGAGCATCTGCCCTAGGTAAATATATTTTTGAACAGAAAAGTAATTTTATATATTACATTTTCAGATACATTTCGAAAAAATTGACACAAACTTGACAGAGACAAATGAAACTGAAACTTCAAGGATGGTAGAGCATAATACAATCAGTAACTGCTCCTATAATATTGAGGACTATTCTGGTTACATGCTTCAAAACGCAAATTCAACAGAGATGTACAAAGGTCTAGTTGGCAGTGATTTTGTTATATACCCAAACTATGAGAACGAAACGGCTGAGTTACAAGAACTTCTTTGGATATACACAAAAGAAATAGACGGACTGATCCTAGAAAACAACTGGCCTTTAGATGAAACGGAAAAGTTGGTTAATGAAACATATAAGTACTTACCATATTTTAGCGAGGTAAGCGATAGATAGACGACACTTCTTAGCATTCAATAGTATCTGGATATAACCGGGAACAATCCGAGGTATCTACCCCGGGCGGTAATGACACAAGACGCCATATCCTACTAATAATTATTATAAACGGAAAGTTCGTAAGAATGTATCGATGGATGTTTGTTACTCTTCCACGCAGAAACTACTGAACAGATTTGGATGAAATTTGGTATGGAGGTAACTAAGACCCTGGATTAACGCATAGGTTACTTTTTATCTCGAAAACATTTAGCGGGTAACACCGCGGGGCGCAGATAGTTAATGTATAAAGTAATAAAATCTCACTTTTTTAAGGCCATAAATCTCATTTTTTTTGGCCACCAATTCGCCTTAAGTTAAGGGATGATGTGAACAAAGATGAAGTACGTAACCTTAGAATGTGCCTACCTATTTACGCTGGCCTTGAAAATATTGAGTAAATAAATTGGTTGTAAAACAAATAATTTATCTCAAACGCTAGAGAGAGCGAGACTATGAATTTTTAGATCAGGAGGCTGGTATCATCACATCACAGTGGCTAACTTTTTCTACATTCAAAGTTCTGAGTTTTAATAATAAATTTAAATTTAATTTAATTTATTTTTTATTCAAAATATGTTTGCTTATATGAAATGAGGATGAGTTAGATACCCAATATTGATGAGTAAAGACAAATATTTCATGTTTATTAGAACATTCTCGAACGCAGATTGGATAATATAATATGTACCTAGATAACATAATATTTGGTTTCTAATTATGCTTACATTTTGAAAGGTGTGTATTTAACGCGATCAAAATGATCACAAAGATTTATTAATTAAAATCTATTTTAGATTTTAACAGAAACAAATTAAATTTTAGTTTTGTTTTGTTTTCCAATCTTTGTGAACGTTAAATTAATTTTCCAGAGTTTCGAGATAGCTTTTAACCACACACCAGCGTGGAACGCGACCACAGCTAACGCAGAAAAATATCTGTACAAACACAATGAATATGCAAACAGCTTTACGAAAGCCTTTGAGAATATAACATCCACACCGATTGGAGCCTCCAGCCAATGGATGAATGGCAATGTTTACGTTAGCAGACAAAATATCGCAACTTCATGGACGAACCTACAAAATGAGCTAATTGAAGCAGCTTTAGGTGGTATATCAGGACACTGGCTTTGGTCTACACCCATTTGCGGCAACACTGACAATTTCGACAGTGAAACTCACGCTAGCCTTTGTGTGAAATGGTATTTAGCAGCAACATTCATGCCAATGATAAAAATTGATTCGAAAGATACACAGAGAGATCCCTTATCATTAGTTGGCACTCACAGGACTCTAATGATCAACGCACTCCGCAACCGTCTAATGATGGCTCCTTATCTCTACACGACTCTTCAAGACGGCCCTGTACTTAGACCTATGTTTTACCAATTCCCTGAATCAGATGTTTTAAAAGACTTGGTAAGCCAGTTCAGTGTGGGAAATGATCTGTTGATAGTTCCCAATCTGCAGCCGAGTCAAAGTATGGTACATGTTTTCATGCCGCCAGGTGTGTGGTATGAAATTTGGAGTGGGTTGAGAATAGATGCTGAGGAAGGTGAGGCTGTGACTATGGCTACGACGGAAGCGGACTTTTTGACATTAATACGAGGTGGATCTATTGTTGTTACGCAAAAGGTACCTACTTTCTTAATTTCAGCGCAAAACTGACTAAGTGTGCTGTTCATTTTTAATCACAATAACATCACAAGCTGATTTTTTAAAACTATAACCCAACTACGGAATGAATATACCCAGTGACACTCGCGCGATAAAGACGAATCTTTTTTTATATATGGTTAATAAGCTAGGTGTTTGACCACAACTTACGTGATGTTAAGTGACGGTGTGATCGAAGATGGTAAAGGCCGTGAATGGCCGTAAATGGTGAGGCAGCCGGAACGCACCGTTAGGTGCTTAGCGGCAGATTTTCAACTTGAGGGTGGTAGCTAGCTAGCCGAGTACCTAATATAAAATACCCTACCACCATGCTATGGTTTCATCACGATGTCTTCACCGGCAGCTCAAGCTCATCGTTGAGATTTGAACCCACGCCCTTCCGCGTGCGAACCGCGCGCGCTAACCACTGAACCAATGTAGGTATACCTATAAATAATTTAGTGTGTGAATTTAGCATGCAACAAGCCTCTATAGGTATAATATTTTCTTAACGACTAGCGATAAAACAAATATTGTTTTAAGCTAATTCGTCTACAAAAGTGTTTAAGTTTAAGTTAAACACTTGAAAAGTTACGACTCTCTTTAAATTACTCAACAAAGAAACTTTACTGCTACACTACTTGATTCATTAAAATAATAATTCACTGTAAAACAAGCTATGGTATCACACTTACATATTTTAGAGAACTATTCTAAACATTAGCAAAACACTAGTAGGTACTAGTACCTACTTGTAGTTGTTGTTTGGCAGCTAGGTATTCTCAGCGTTTGTATAATCAATATATTTCCACGAAATATTTATTAAAGATTTGGTTGTTTTTCAGGACGTCAGACTTACAGCGGAGGCGACTCGATCACAATCCGACTTCGCATTGACAATCGCATTAGAATGTGAGATTTATATAAACGAAATGGAGCAGGAAAATTCCACTAAGTGCTTCGCATCTGGGTCCCTCTACATGGATCCAAACACGAGCATCCATTTACAAGCTGACGCTGAAGGATTACGGATCACCGCCGATGGAGACTTTGACGTATTCTGTGCCTCTAACCCCTCGTGGGCTCGCATGATACGAGACATAAATATTTATGGATTACAAGAGGAAATGAACAACTATGATCATATGAGACACGTCGCTGTGGCGATAGACTTGTGTGTATTGGAGACGGAATCTGTAATTAATTTCGATTTCGTTTCTTGATATCCGCGTATGTTCACCTTCCTACATGACCGCATGTAGGAAGGTGCCCATGCCTTATACGTCCCTAACTAAAAACTCTTGTGTTAATCAGATGAGGGGGTTCGATTTCCATACAAATAAATTTTTGCTATTTATGAACAAATGGAGCATAATTTTACGGTGAAATCGCAATTATTTTGGTCTTTATTTGCGGTAAATCACAATTGCTTGAACAAAACAGTAGATTATGTGCCAGTAGCAGTGATTTCACTGTAAAATTATGCTCCATTTGTCCATAAATGGCAAAAAATTATTTGTATGGAAATCGAACCACCTTAACTTTAATAATCAGCCAGAATTTTGTGTGCCTGTCCTAAAAATATGTAATAAAATATTGTTTGTTAAATAAAACGTACATTTTACTATGTATTTGTTGTGGAAACGTTGATTGTTTAGGTTCAAATTTTATTTTACTCTTATTTTTATTAAGTCAAACAAATATAAATAAATATTATATAATTATAGAGCACCTACAATTTAGGTAAATGGTATTATTTATGTTACAAGAGATGTATTTTTATTTTTAGACAACAATAGACAATAGACAACACTTTATTTATGACATAAAACACATTTCATAATTTACAATACATACATACAAAAAAAAATAAACAATAAACATAAAACATAGAAAAAAAACTTAAAGGTATATAGTAGGTATAGTATACAATAAATAAAAATTAAACAAAAAAACAAGAGACAAAAAGTTTGAAATATGTTTTATGTCACAAACCGGCCTCGACTCAGCATAATGCCGACTGAAGCCAGCCGGCGCTGGTCTTCCGTCGAAGCCGGCAGGTGACGTCACGCACTAGTGTGCCTACCGGTAAAAATATTTTTCGGGTGAATTTAAACACATAAAACAGAATGATATAAACACATACAATAATATACAGTTCCAATAACAGCTAACCAAACAAAAGAAACAAATAAAACGAAAATAAAATATAAATACCCGAAGTGCGAATACAATACAAAACAGGACGACTGGTTAAAACGACACTTACGGACACACACACATACAGACGATACGATTTTGATAATATTACATAACATAACATTGTTGAATAATTAAAAGGAATACAATATAGGTGGGTTACTTACAGTTCTTTGTATAAGTTACGACGATTATACATAGGTATCAGAGAAGATAAATTGAATCCATTTCTCCGGGTACCCAAGAAGGATAGCATTATACCTAAAATTAATTTGAAACCATGATTAACCTATTTCGGTTTTGTCAGATTTCTTGTGTGAATTTCATGTATCTACCTATTTTATGACGAAAACTAGATCGCATATATATTATAAATCGCATTTCTTGCCAGTAGTAAAAATAAAACAGTAGTAAATGAGTTGTAACTTGATTGTTTAGATCTTATTCCATTTATATGTATGTATAATATGTATACATATAGGGAGGTACTCGAAAAAAAACTAAATTTTAGATTTTGATTTTAGACTAAGTACGATGTAGTTAAAATTTATTAAAATCTCTAGTGACATAAGTATATAGCTTTGGCTTTTTAATTGATGAAAAGTCATAGTTTTTGTGCTTTCCTACAGATAGATAAAACTTTTAAATACTCCATTGGTTGTTAGGGCGTCCTACACAACTTTTATCGATTCCAAGTCTCAACTCTAGAACACGGTTATCACTTCTACGACAAAAAAAATATGTTTAACCAACTGGCACTTCAGCTCCATCTCTAGTACGTGTCATACAGGGTTACAAGCTTGGGGTATACTAAGTCGAAAGGTGGTAATTTTCCTCATCATCATGAACAACTTGTATAACGTGCAAAACTGTAAAATCGTGATTATTCGCAAAATCAGATGGATTTTGTCAATGGAACAGTTTATAGAACAGCCGATTGTTTTTCACGCATTCCGGATTGTTGCATATACCTAGATACCTACCGAGCATAAATTTGTTCACAACGATGAGTAATTTGACACACTTTAGACTTGTGTACACAAACTTATAACTGTATAATGTTTTGTAAAAGTTTTGTAGCGATGATAGCTCAGTGGTTAGCGCGGTCGGTTCGTATGCCGAAGGGCGTCGGTTCAAACCCCAACAATGAGCTTGAGCCGCCGGTGAAGGAAAACATCGTGAGGAAACCATAGCATGGTGGTAGGGTACTTTCTAGTACTCGGCTGGGTAGCTACCAACCTCAAGTTGAAAATCTGCCGCCAAGCATCTAACGGTGTGTTCCGGCAGCCTCACTTGAGAGCCAGTTCCATTCCAGGCTAGGTGTGCTTTACCGTTTTCGACCACACCGACACTTAACATCAGGTGAACTGTGGTCAAACACCTAGCCTTAAGCATTAAAAAAAATCAAACTACGGCACTGTTTACATAGTTATTCAAAAGTACCTACTACTTATCAACTTTCCCAAAAATGAGATATTAAATTCATTATACCTAAAAAAATTAACAATGATGAGTAAATTGAAACCCTTTTAACTTATAGCCTTATAATATAATAACTTATAATATTATACACTGTTTAAATAGTTGTTCAAAATGGCTACAAGTTATCAACTTTCCCAGAATTGGGATATTAAATCCATTTGTGCAAACATAGCGGCGGGGTGACTACGACTGTAGGACTGTAGGTACCTCATTTAACCATATTATTAAGGATTTGCGTCAACCCGGCGTCAACCCAAAAACTTGTCCAAGTAAATACCACAACCACAGAATATAGCGAGTTGGTACCTACCTTATAAGTTACATGGAATTTCGCTTCAGAGTATAACAACGATGTTTAATAGCTTCCTGCATTTCCTTGGAATTAACTTTACCTACTGTAACATGGTTTGTATATTACATTTGTCATATCCAGTCCTGGATTAGCCTATAAGCTATTAAACAATGGCATTCCGTCTAGAGGGGCACAAGAGGCGACCGAGAAAAAAAACGAGCACACGAAAGTTAAAGCAATTTCAAAATCAGCGCGTTTTAAATTGTCGTTTAGGTTCGGTTCTGTCGGAAAACAAAAGATATGTTGGCCGGTCGTAAAAACATAGCCGAATCTTAGGAAAACATGTGAAATCATTGTGTGTAACCCACCTATCATGGGATAAGGGCAGGAGGAACAGCACATACCTACATATTCTACCTACGGTACGTATTAACATTTTTTTAAATTAATTCTGTGTAGTTATTTAAGGCCCACAGGGGAGATTGCTTAGGGCATCAAGTTTTTTTTTTTTTAATGTAATAAGTAATGAGACGAACGAGACTCCTGATGGTAAAAGATAACGCCTGGCCATTGCAGCGATACACAGAACTTTGACTAGCAAAACAAAGTTATTATAAACGGCACTGGTCATATCATAGACTAGTTGTACCGACACGTGAAGGTTTAAACTTACGCACACGTATATAAAAAAAACATTTATCATTCAAAATATAGTGAAACAACTTACTGGCGGCCTTATACGATACATATAAGTTAAAAAAATAGTGACAACGATAGTTCTTTTGTTTGTCTGTGGATTGTTTTCTTTTGCCTGGCGATCACCAAAAATTAAGCACAGAGACGGAAACTAAAAATATCTAGGTATGTCTATTGAAGTTTCTGTACATCCTTTACATCCAATAAAAGTAAAATTTATTCAGCCTTAGTTAAATTTTAATAGATTTATTCCCTGGGTATTCAGAACGTCCCCCGAGCCGAGGAATGCCCACTCGTTGAATTATATTCAAGAATCCGCCCTTGGATTTGGGCCCTTTCCCTTTAGTATAAAAGCGTATACCTACATAACTACAAATATCGTAGGCTGAATGACAAATTTATTGTCGTAATGAGAGCGCTTCAGGCTTTCCTTTGAACCGATTTACATATGCCTAAATCTTTTTTAGATGAAACTAGTTATCCGTAA
Organism: Biston betularia; assembly: GCA_905404145.2. Classification (NCBI taxonomy): domain Eukaryota; kingdom Metazoa; phylum Arthropoda; class Insecta; order Lepidoptera; family Geometridae; genus Biston; species Biston betularia. Next base: position 9,723,014 of record FR989877.1, read on the forward strand.
ACAGAGTTCGGTGTATACTGTTGATAACAATGATCCCAAATCAAGTAAGATGTGCTCAGTGAGAGTCCCTCGCCGTGTTTGCAGCGCTGACATTAGGTACTTTAATAATTATACAATGACCTAAATTACTACTTATAACACAACTTAGAAATGGAACAGGTGATAGATCGGTCATACCTACCCATTCAGCGGGTTAATTGACCAGTTTCAGAATATCATTGAACGGTAATTTAATGTAACTTGACTAAATAAATGTTTTTGAATTTATTTATTTATTTATTTAATCAAAATAAAATGTTACTATAAATTACAGGATTAGCTTCACGAAAAATGTTTCAACCCGTATTTTAGTAGGTAGGTACCTACCAAAAGATTTACTTAAATGTTTACAGTTAAATTATTATAAATATCTATAGGTATATGGATATTTATACCTACATTACACAAGTCATACAAACATTATACGATACCCTTACAGGGTACATGTATCTAGTGCAGGGGTAGGCAACCTTTCAAGACAGAAGAGCCAAAACGTTAACTTGTAAATTTACAAGTTTATAAAGAGCCAATCATTTTTTTCGTTTCAATATGGTACACACAAATGTTTTTAATACAAAACGAACTACAATAAACATAGGTACCTACTACGTTAAGAATGGCTACAGATTTTTAGGAGAGCCAATACTATTGACCACGACTTTGACAAGACTACAAACGATTAATAAGTAAGAAACAAAAATTACTGACACTTGGTACTCACTCATGGATCAGTTTCCCGATTTTTAAAGGTTCATCATCATCATCATCATCATCATCATCAGCCTATACTAGTCCACTGCTGGACATAGGCCTCTCCCAAGACACGCCACTCAGCCCGATCTTCGGCTTTTCGCTTCCATGCACCGCCAGCTGTCCTACGTATATCGTCACTCCATCGAGTCTCAGGGCGTCCTACGCTACGCTTGCCAATATGCCTTTTAAAGGTTATGATAGTAAAATAATAGATTTTTGCGTTTGGAACTGAAGAGCCGTTTACATCAAAAGAGCCGCATGCGGCTCGCGAACCGCAAGTTGGCGACCCCTGATCTAGTGCATAGGTCATATTTTACATAATAATATAATGGCTAAATGAACAAATAAGTAAATGAAAGAATGTTGCTCAAATATAATTAGGTATAGTTGTAAGTACGCTCAGGATCTGGTAGTGCCAGGTGCTGCTAGCACATACCTATGTGTGGATGTTATTGTTGTCTCTGTTAAAAAACACTGATAACTACAATATGAATATAGACACTTTTGGTAATGTTAAGTAAGCTGAAATTATCATTTGAATGTTGACAATAAGTAAGCGAAGTAAATAAAGATAAGCAACAGTATACTTCCATTGCGGGGGATACAAACACATCACATACATTACGTTATATTGAACTGACCTCTCGATCTTGAACCGAGATAATTGTGTTTAAAACAAACAGCAAACAACTTATTTCATAACCCGCACTCGAACGGTGAAGTGGCATTCTCGAAATACCTCTAATGAATAAGGACGAAAATCAAGTGAATTTCACGGAAAATCAACAAGGCAAGAACTTTTTGAATCCGGGCGCAAGAATGCCGAATATCAAAGTTTTTACGGGAAGCTCTCACCCTGACATTGCGAAGAAAATCGCTTCACGACTCAACCTAAACTTGGGAAGGGCCACAACTAAGAAATTCAGTAACAAAGAAACGAACGTTGAAATCGGAGAATCGGTTAGAGGTGAAGATGTTTACATTGTGCAAAGTGGCTGCGGAGAAATCAACGACAACCTCATGGAACTTTTCATTATGATTAACGCTTGTAAAATTGCATCAGCATCTCGTGTCACCGCCGTCATCCCCAGCTTTCCTTACTCGAGGCAAGACAAGAAAGAAAAAAGTCGTGCCCCAATTACAGCCAAGCTCTTAGCAAACTTGGTCTCTGTAGCCGGGGCCGATCACGTCATTACGATAGATTTACACTCATCTCAAATCCAAGGATTCTTCAATATCCCCGTTGACAACTTATACGCCGAACCAGCCATCACAAAGTGGATTAAGGAGAATATTCCCGAATGGAAAAGTTGTGTTATGGTATCTCCTGACGCAGGTGGAGTGAAGAGAATGACTGGGATCGCTGATAGACTTGACATTGACTTTGCGATAATACACAAGGAGAGGCAGAGAGCTCACGATGGGGACTCGACCGTCCTTGTTGGTAATGTGAAAAACAGAATAGCAATAATGGTGGATGATTTAGCTGATACTTGCGATACGATCGTCAAAGGAGCTGAAGCTTTACGTAAAGCCGGAGCCAGTACAATATACGCTATTTGCTCGCATGGAGTGTTCGCTGGTAATGCTATAGAGAAGATAAACAATTCTTGTTTGGAAGCTCTGGTTGTGACAAACACTATACCCCAAGAAAACAATGTGAAAAAATGCCCCAAGTTGCAGACCATTGATATTTCAGCGATGTTAGCAGAGGCAATCCGACGTACTCATTACGCTGAGTCAGTTTCATATCTTTTTACGAATGTGCCCTATTAATTATAGCAGTCACTATAATATTTAACACACACACATATTTATTTAACACTTTTTATACCACGAATTACTTATTAGGTACTTGTCTAACTTTAATGATGTCCTAGCGTTACGAAATTTTCTTGATTTACCACTGTTTATATTATATACAAGGCCAGAAATTACCAAGGTCACCTTGGTAAGAAATCGATGAACTGACCATATACTTTGGAAAATATTTTAGTGTTATTCAGCCCCAATCGGGTGAAAAATTACTTCCATCCTGGAACTTTCGTAAAGCTGACTGAAAACTTTGGTAATTAAAACGACCTATGATAGACTTTTGCCATTAATTATGACTTTTACAACGAGTTGGCGAGAAAGCTTACTGTTGTAGCTATGAGTAGGTACTAATTATGTAGATATATAATTATATAGTTACCTATCTACTTAATAAAATGGAAATAAAGGTAAACTTTTTGTATCCATGATAACTCAGTGATTAGCGCGGCTAGATACATGGATAAATGCATGGGTTCAAACCCTAAAATGAGTTTGAGCTACCGGTGAACGATAACACCGTGAGGAAACTATACGTAGGTACCTACTTATACATAGATATATGTATAGCGGTATGTCCGGTAGCCTTACTTGAGAGCCAGTTCTATTTCAGATTAAGTATTTACTTACCATCTGCGCCCACACCATCACTTAACATCAAACGAACTGTGGTTAATTATCTATACCCTACCCTGTCAACTATAAAAAAACCTTGTTCGATAATAAAATATCCCAAGCTTAGGTAACATAATTAACTTATCCTGCTCCTGTTACATAAGTACTTTATGTAGGTTAAAATATAGGCGTTTTCCAAATTCTAAGAAAATAATGATTTGAGTACCTTTGATAAAAGTTTACCCATTTTCATATACCTACATAAGCGATTAGATAAATCTGAATAATAAGTAGGTACAATGTCCATAATTCTTTACGATATTAAATTAAATTCTTTACTGTATTAATTCATTACAAATGTTATTTTTTCATAACGCGATCATTTCGATAAAAATATATATTTTGTCTATGCCTTGTAGCTAAACGTCAAATTCCGCGCTATCACTGTCAATCAAAGACGCACACGAAATTTGAAAAGTTTCTAAAAGTTTGTGTTTTGCTTTTGACTGTAAATCGTCGATACTTGTTAAGTTTAAAAATAAAGAGTGAGAATATGCTATAAAAATAAATATGGTTTTGATGAAGCTATTACAAAATCAGGTACAAAAATGGACAGACTAATCTTTTTGCGCGTCTAACTAAATTCACGAGCCAGTGGACGACGACATGCGAGTCAGACTAAAAAACAAAAGTACTAACAGGAGTTAAACCTTTTATTATACAGGTACGACAGCTCACAAATAATTATTCTGTATCTTACGACTCCATTTATTTATCTGGAATATTAAGTACGTATCTAAAGTATTAAATTGTTATTATACCTATCAAATTTAAATAACATAAAATAAATGAAATTTATCTAATAAAATATAATGAACACGGTGCTGCCATCTACCTACAGTCTGCCGCACTTGCTTACCAACTGGTATTTAACTAAACATCAATTGAGCGCAGCGCCAATAAGTTATGTTTCTAGCTGATGACGATAACTAGTACTAGGTTTTAGCCATGGGTAACTCAACAGATTTACTTGAGTCACGCCGCGGCTCGCAGCTCAACCCTTGAGCTGAAAACTTGAACCGGCTCAACAGGTCATTTCAGATCAGTTCACGTACTAACTCGAGGAAGTTTATGCAGCGATAGAATATGCAGCTCACATAGTTGGTTTATAGTTGCAGCTCAACAACGTTGGAAATGTTCTCAATTTATCGGGAAATCTACTGATATTATTATTTGTCTTTCGGATACTTACTTCGCAATCCTGTTTCCCGATTTTTTATCTTTTGAAGTACAGAATTCTATTAATATATTGTATGTATGCCCCATAAAATATTTTGTTAAAATTAAAACAATTTTTTTTGTTTTCCGATTAATATTATAATTGCCAAAGTTTGTATGTATGGATATTTGTTAATCAGTCATGTTAAAACAAATGAAAGGATTTGCAAAATAAATTGTCTCGTAGGTGACATTTGTTATTTTAAGGATCCAAAGATCTTCGATCTTCTTTATATGCTCTCCTTCCCTTTCTAAGTCATTCTGTTTCGTTCATACACACACTGCTTCAAAAAACAGATCGCGTCGCATCGGCTCCGTTCGGTTCACTTTTCAATTTCGGTTCGGTTCGCAATTCAGTTCAATTAGCTGCGGTCGGGTGCGCGACAACGATGACTCGATGAGCCGCAAGCCACGATTTGAGCTGCTTGATCTGCGGTTGAGCTGCAGCTCAACGGTTCAAACCTACGCGATCTGAATATTTGAACCGGTTCTGATCTGAGTTACACACGATTACTAGGTTTGCTACGCTCGTACCGGCTCGTACTTTGGGACCGGACATTGACCTGATAAGACGCCCATACAAAGGTAACTGAGCTTGTATTGAAAACAGTGTGGTTTCTGACATAAATATCAGAGTAGTGAGCTTAAGTAGGTACCTATTTATGTATTACTGTTGGTGCAGAATAAACACTGTCAAACCATTGCTCAGGTATGTAAATAAAAGTTAATGGGAACATTTTGTGGGAGAAATTAAGCGCCGGTTTTGACTGACACCGTTTAATTTGCCCGCGTAATATGAATTGTTTATCGTTCCGATTAAAATATCTAGATCGGCGATCTGGAGGATGAATGGATTGTTTAAATTACAAAATATTTAGGTAGGTACATAAATGCTATTTAAGTGCACTTGGAGGTTTTACTTTTTTTATTCAAGTTGTTATGACCGTCCTTAATGTTTAATATCAGATGATTGTGGATCCTCTTCGCGTAAATTATTATAGATATTCTGAACAGTGTACTAAAATCTTAGAGGAAGTAAATATCTACTCAAGAAAATAAAAGAAACAAACTGTTTTTGGCGTCGCATTTTTTGCATTTGCCTATGTGTTTCGATATTATTGAATAGGCAATTCATAAAAATAGAGTTGAATATGTTTAAGTGACTGTCAAAGTTACACAAAGTCATGGTCGAGTCCGGTCATGCCCTAGAAGTAGGTAGAAGGTATTGGTGACTTCAATGTAGTTTAGGAAGCAAAAACCTCTAAGATTTTAATCCAATGAGTTTCGATACGATTATCACTTAGGTAGGCATTTTATCTATCCGTTCTAGAATACGATCTTTAATTCTAGGTGCTTCTAGAAACTTCAACCAGAGATGCCACCCCTGCCTATCTTGTACAAGGCGGACGCTAGTCCACCGGCGCGGACAGTTATGATGCTACTGGACATCCTAGAAGTAGAGGTGGAAACACGAGACTTAAACCCTGTGTTAAGGGAACAAGACACACCGGAATTAGTAAAGGTATTCTATTTTTTTTATTAATTCGGCTTATTAATACTAAGTCGAAACATTTTCACTTCAAATATTTATGTATCTACCTACCTACTATAGAGCTGCTAGACACTAACATATTAATTTGAAAGATTTACATACCTACCGTAGGTCAATGATGTACTTACTACTTATATAAAACCTCATTGCCGTAAGTACCTACTACATAAACGACAGAAATGTGAACGGAATGTCAGACAGCGCCCCTGGCGTGTGAAATTGTAGGTAAACTGCTTTTTTCATACCTACATTTAGCAATAATAATTTACGTAATTTTCACAAATGAATATGCTACAAATACCTATTGCGTAGAAAATTGCTGACTACTTTCATTCAAAATTTCGCTTGACATAAGAACGACAAGCACAGAAATATATTTTTTTTTTTTGGTTGACAGGCTAGTTGTTTGACCACAGCTCACCTGATGTTAAGTGAAGGTGTGGTCGAAGATGGTAAAGCACACCTAGCCTGGAATGGAACTGGCTCTCAAGTGAGGCTGCCGGAACACACCGTTAGATGCTTGGCGGCAGATTTTCAACTTGTAGTGTGGGTGGTAGCTAGCCAGCCGAGTACTAGAAAGTACCCTACCACCATGCTATGGTTTCCTCACGATGTTTTCCTTCACCGGCAGCTCAAGCTCATTGTTGTTTTTGTTGTTGTTGCTCATATGATTCCGCACTCACACACTTACCTACTTTCTTTCATTTTATAGAAAGAAAGAAAATAATTTTATTTTGCAACAAAACAAAAAAAAAGTACCTAATAGTAGTAGTTTATGTACCTAATAGTAATATATGTATGAGACGAGATCTTCTTTTGATGGTAAAAGACGTGTGACCATGACTATTGCAGCAAAACAAAGTCCAGGGTATCGCTGCTTTGACGCTCAATACTTTGAGAATTTTGATGGTAAATCTCAACAGCCCGGTAAATTCACTAACTTCAGTAGGTATCCATCAAACCCAAACACTAACATTTACACTACTTACTTCTTGGTATCAACTCATACGACCTCCTCCTGTGGGCAATCAGGATTGGTTATCAAACGTGCAATTCGTCTTTACGCTACATAATTTTTTATCTATTACGATTTTACAAAGATAGAAATGTCTGATTTTTTGTTCGATATTTTGGTTGAAGGAGGTACGAAGGTGTGTTTTGTAATTAATTGCAGTGGCCATGATCGGTTAGATTATTAATTATTTTAGCATTACCTCTGAAATCAAACTTTTATTCCATTGCGTTATTTTAATTTCAGAAAAATCCAATGAAAACAATTCCTTTGTTAGACGAAGGTGATTTTTCAATAGCAGACAGGTAATTATCCAAACTCATTGTGTTATCTGAAGCTACGGCAACCTAGTCGAAGTCTGAGGGCCAATCTAGAGATCCTGGGTTCAAATCCACGCACACAACTAGTTTTTCCAAGCATATTACCGCTAGCTTCATATAATGGTGAATAAAACATCGTAAGTTTCCATGTCTGAAAGTCCTGAGTGAAATCTGCTAACACGCGCTTAGCCAGCGTGGTGGACTACGGCCTTACCTTTTTCACAATGAGAATACGACCGCACCCAGCAGTAAGAAAGTTTATAAAACAGGGCTGATCCCAAATCTGGAATGGTGTTTAAATTCATAAGTTACGTTTATTGGGCACTTTTACACAATCAAACGGCAGCTTGTTGATGAGATTTTGTAAAAAGATATCTAAAACTCCGGAAAAGGACCTACACTCATTTGACCACTATCGTTATGAGCCAGTTCCATTCCAGGCTTGGTGTGCTTTACCATCTTCGACCACACCTTCACTTAACATCAGGTGAGCTGTGGTCAAACATCTAGCCTGACATTCATAAAAAAAAACATCGTCGCTTTCCACCAGGTGAGATCGTGGACAAACGCATGCCTAGTCCGATGTAAAAAAATTGCGATTCTATTGTTTTTTTCATGTAAAAACTATGAGATGAACGATACTCTCCCTCGATGGTAAGAGATAACGCATGCCCATGACCATTGCAGAGTTATAGGTACAGAACTTTTGAGTAGCTAAACAAAGTCCAGCAGTAGGTATTTTATTTTATAAAATAAATAGCCACAGTTGGTTTTATTGTTAAAATAATCAACTTTGTTTTAGCCACGCAATAATAATTTACCTTATGGACAAATACGCGAAGCCGGAACATTCACAACTTTATCCCAAGGACAAAAGGAAACGGGCCAAAATTAATCAGCGATTATTCTTTGATTGCGGAATTCTTTTTCCAAGGCTGCGAGCAGTTATGGTAAATTGATTTATAAATAAATTTAATAAATATCGTAGGACTATATACACCCATCTGGCCCCAAACTAAGCAGAGCTTGTGTGATGGAAATCAGAGAACTTCGATCTTGAACTGAAATTCGTGGTTCGATTTCCATACAAATATTTTTTTCCATCTATGGACAAATGGAGCATAATTTTACAGTCAAATCACAGCTACTGACATTTATTTTGGTCTTTATTTGCGGTAAATCACAATTGCTTGAATAAAACAGTAGATTAGCATAATCTACTGTTTTATTCAAAAATCATAAATTCAAAAATTTGATTTTTTGCTAATATACGATTTCACTGTGAAATTATGCTCAATTTGTCCATAAATGGTATGGCTTATCTAACTTTATATTGTCCTAATAATACGGCGACACGACCGTCAAAACTCCAGTCATAAATGGTTGTTAATATGGATAGTGATAGAGTTTAATGACAACGATATCCCTTCTAGGCACCAACGTACGCTGGAAGACTTACGGAAATGACCAAGTTCATGATAAGAAACATTGACGAAGCTTATGGCATGCTGGAGATTTATCTTTCGGAATCGTTGTACTTAGCCGACGACGTTATGACGATTGCTGACATCAGTGTGCTTACTACTATTTCTACTTTACATGGGCTGCACCCTGTCGACGAGAAAAGGTGAATTTGCTGTTAATTTATGTTGAGTTGATGTTTGTTATGTGTAGCTTCTTTTTTTCCGGCAAAGCCAAAGGTAGGTGTTATGATTTTATCAGTATGTATATGTGTTCCGCTGGGGTAGACGTCTTCTGCAGTGGAGACCGCGAATTGGCAAACAGCGTAGGACGCCCTGAGACTCGATGGAGTGATGATATACGTAGGACAGCTGGCGGTGGATGAAAGTGAAGTGATGTGTGTCATCGTAGCTTCCGAACGGATGAACCGATTTTGATTTTTTTGTTTGAAAGTTGAATTAGTCGGGAATGTTAGTTTTTTAGCTGTTTGATGAAAATCGGTCCAAGATGGCCGCCGCCACAAAATGGCGGATAACATATTTTTCACAACTGCAACTGTGTATCAAATGAAAGGGCTCGACTTACTAGTCGATTATGATTTTATACTATATATTATGACAAATTTCAAATCATGAAATGACGTAAGCATCTTCCACAGTTCTGACCACGTCGATTTTGGTATGCTGTTACTGGTGTCAACGGTGATTTAAATTTTTATTCATACTTATACATAATTTCATTACCGTACAGGTTTCTAGCTTCAGATCTAACTGATACTCAAAGATGTGTCCTTAACTCTGATGTTAACAATTGACTTATAATTAATTGTCTATGTCTGTTATATTGAAAACAGATGTTACTTTGAATAAACCTTGTTTAATGAAAATGTTAATTTCAGATATCCTAAACTAAAACGCTGGCTGTCTGCCATGAATGAAAAAGAAGTCAGCAAGAGGATCAACAAAGAGGGCAGCGATCTCCATGTTATGGGTCTCAAAGCCCTTATGGAGCACAACAAAGAAAATATAAAATCTAAGCTGTAACATTTTTATGTTTATAATTTTGAAATACATATTAAATTATTTAAAAATAATTCACGTCAAATCGACTGAATGGATTTTGGTGATATTTGGCGTATAGATCGTTGAATAGGACATACTGCATCTCATCTTGAAAAGGAACGTTTTGAGAAAATAACTTTTTTTAAATGTCCTTTGGTTTAAATTCCGTGACTGTGAAGATAATGATTGATCGTTATTACCCACCTAGTCGGGTTCAGAATCATATAATTTGACGATTTTATACAGTTTCAACCGTATTGCTACTATACATGGTTTTGGTCGTGACTTCTCTTACTATATGGTTGTAGGTACATGGACTAGAAAATATTTGATTTTATCACACATATATAAGTAACAAGCGGACGCCTCGCGGTTTCACCCGCGTAGATCCCGTTCCCGTGGGAATACAGGGATAAAAAGTAGCCTATGTCACACGGAGAAAGTGTCGCTTCCCAACGGTGAAAGAATTTTTGAAATCGGTCCAGTAGTTTCGGAGCCTATTCAATACAAACAAACAATCAAATCTTTCCTCTTTATAATAGTATATACTAGCGACCCGCCCCGGCTTTGCACGGGTGCAATGTAGATACTAATGTGGTGCATATGCAAGTATTATACATATAAACCTTCCTCTTGAATCAATCTATTAAAAACCCGCATCAAAATCCGTTGCGTAGTTTTAAATATCTAAGCATACGTAGGGACAGAGGGGAGCGACTGTTTTATACTACCTATATGTAGTATATATATATACTACATATAGGTATACACTGAAGGGTTAAAACCCTACAACAACGTCGAGGTAAACAAAGTAAGCCATTTTATTATTAGTATATCATTGAGTAGTTATTTCGTATCTGGCACTTTTTTTGGAATAAATATATTGCGATCGTCACATGCCTTGTGTTAATTATGAAATTATAGGTCGTTATACGAGTAACATATATTTACAAATCCAATCTATGATTAGTAAACTGTTGACTTAGATATTAGACAAAAAGATGTTTCACCACATTATATCACTTCCATACAGTTGTGCCTATAACTTAGCACTTTATGATTCTATATTTATATTTTTTCATAGTTGTCAGGCTAAGTGTTTGACCACAGCTCACGTGATGTTATGTGACGGTGTGGTCGAAGATGGCAAACACACCTAGCCTGGAATGAAACTGGCTCGTGAAGCTGCCGGAACACACCATTAAGATACTTCGCGATGGGCCTTAATTGGCCTTAGCAAAGGGTCCTAGTCAGTTCTATTATTTATGAAACCCCAAATCCAAAGACGATATGGGTACGTGTAATTGTCTCCTGGCTGCGCCGACATCAGAAGATAAAACTTTATCTTTTTGGACAGTGATTTTTTAGATGTTATGCAGAGTACATAAAATAAATAAATAAATATCTCAGGACATTACACACAGCGCCATCTGCCCCCAAACTAAGCAAAGCTTGTACTATGGGAGTCAGATAGCTGATAGAATACTTAAATACTTTATGTATTATTATTATTTTAGCCCACTTTGTCCCACTGCTGGCAAAGGCCTCGCTTATGTTATTATGGGAGTGGCATAGTCGAATATCGACAAAACTCCAATAAGTAAAACAGAATAAAAAAAGAGAATATCGTCATTCTCAAAAAGCTTTCAGGTATAAAATGTTAAGTACTTGAAACGATTCGTGGTATCCAATTCGGTATGTAAAGTTTTTTTTTGTATTTATTTTATACTTTTTACTGATAGTAAACTTTATTTTATGAAACTAATTTGAATATTTTGGCTTTCTATGCGGTAGTTTAATTCTAATACATTTTCAAACTTTTTATAGTTATGACGTCATAACATTGGCTGAATATGTAAAATATGTACCTTTTTTAGGCACTGAAAGAATCCTTATACAGCCAAGGACATGACGTCATTAGAAGTTAATTGAAAGTCAAATTTATTTTATGTATTTTATTAAAATAAACCCCGTCTCATAGTTTTTAAAGAGTTTTAAACGGAAAAATCATGTACAGGAATGTAATATTTCGAAATGGTTTTGGAATCAGCAAAGTATTTTTTTTCTTTACATACCGAATTCTCCACTCCTAACTAGAATGCCTAATTTTGTTTATTTTGCATAGAACTACTTACTTTTTACTTGGTGGTAGATCTCCTTAGCAGTACCAGATATTCTCCGCCAAGCAGTAGCGTGTAAACATTACTGTGTTCCGGTTTGAAGGGTACTGCAGCTAGCGAAATTACTGGGCTGTTGAGACTAACCATCGAAAGTCTCAAAGTAATGAGCACCAAAGCAGTGATGCCCTGGACTTTGTTTTGTTACTCAGAGTTCTGTGTATTACTGCAATGGCCATGGACAAGCGTTATCTCTTACCACCAGGAGAGCGTCGTGTTCGTCTCATTATTTTTCATTAAAAAAAAAACATCGTAAACTGAGTCATATACATTATACACACCTACAAGATTTTTTAAAAAACAAAAAAGACAATTAAAAAAACAGCATAAGAATCACAGGTTTTCTTTTTAATTTCCGTAACTAAAGAGAAATGCAAAGATTTTTTTTTTTTTTACACTTTACACTCCAGTAACTTCTAGGGCTACCATACAGATAACTTCATGAGAAAATTAATTGATTACAAAAAACGTTTACACATTTAAACATTTCCTATAAGTCTTGTAAAGTCTCTTTTTCAACGCCCGTATTTAATGCTGAACCGTTTAAAGGCTTCGCCACACTGAAAGCGGTTTAGGCGCGGAGCGATGGCGGCGAGACAACCGCACGAGTTTATAATTAACATAATTTATATCGTTACTTTTATTACAACTGCATTCATACTACGTTGATTATCGACCCGCTTTCAATTTGGCGCAACGTTTATATTATTAACGATAAAGTACACATACGCATGATCACCACATGTCCGTTCAGTCATTCTAGCACATACAAAAACTGCTGTATTCACGATCATTGGAATTATATTGAATACACGCTTACTCCAAAGAGTCACTTTCCAGATTTAACAGGTGTTGGGCGTTATTGTTGCACGTTAGTCTTAATGTTAACGGCGCATGCGCAGCTGTCATTAGCCGTCCTCTTTGGGCGGTGTGAACCATCCTGAAAACATACAACCACATTGTATAATACCTATAATAATATATAATAAAGCCTTTTATTCAGATAATAGAAATTATGTTACACTTTTTTTTCTCTGTTAATTAGGTATACATTTTTTTAAATTTTTTTAAAGATAATTAATCTATCGCGTATTTGTTGCTCCTGTACTGTCTGTTAGTCCGTTTGCCATTTGGCAAAGGTCTCCTTTAACCTACTTCATTATTGATTCATTCTACTTTTTTACTTTTTTCCGAAATTATTTCTTAATTTGTTGAAAGGTTATGGTCTCTATCCCCCACGAGGACTAGTCGGCTTCATCATCATCATCATCATTTCAGCCGTAGGACGTCCACTGCTGGACATAGGCCAGTCATACTCCAGTCGGCTTAGGGGAGTATAATACCTACTAGTTTAAATACATCATCCCAAACGGAACCATTCAAGTTTTACGTTAGCAGTATTCAAGTGATTATTAACCCCTCCCTGCCCCTTGTCAGCATAAGTAAGCAAAGTTCTTACTCCTATGCTTACGTAAACATTGGTTTAACTAGCAGTGTTATCGCTAAAAGCGAGCTCTTCCAGGCAAGCTAAGTATCGAGAAGATTCAAAAACATGTAGAAAACGCGGTATGCCAATAACAAGGAACATTCAGATCCCCCATGTCATCAAAAATAAGCAAAGCAAAGACACATTTGGTGCTAAGGTAATACTTGAACGGCCCCATACAATAAAATATTTGTAATAAATAAATATTTTTCCTATTACCATAAAAAAAGCAGATATAAGACATACATGACGTGGCTGTGCGTACTGAATACTGTATACAATTGACTCGAACTCTGTCTTTAATTTATGCATTATGGTAATGAAACGATCTTTCGTCTACATAAATAAATGCTCTCCTGATGGTAAGAGAAAAACGGTCTGTCCATGAGCATTTCAGCACTTACCAAGACTTTCGAGAAGCAAATTAAAATCTAGGGTGATGATAAGTCTCGACAGGTCTGTAGTTTAACCGATTTGAAATAGAAATTGTTACTACGTAAACGTTTCCCACGAACCGGCAAGCGCAGCGTAGGATGTCCACCCATAAAGTGGACAGACGACCTAATAAAGACCGCAGGAACGCGCTGGATGCGAGCCGCTTCCAACCGGTCTTTGTGGAAGTCAATGGGGGAGGCCTATGTCCAACGTCCTACAGCTGAAATTATGATGATGATGAAACGTTTCCTAATTCTTTTTTCAGTTTCCAATTTACTCAGCGAATTTACTGTTTCATTCAAGCAAATGTGATTTACCGCAAACAAAGACCAAAACAAATGCCAGTAGCTGTGATTTCACTGTAAAATTACCACTCAAAGTTCTGTGTATCGCTGCAATAGTCATGGACAGGCGTTATCTCTTAACATCAGGAGAGCGCCGCGTTCGTCCCATGACATTTACATTATTAAAAAAAAAAAAAAAATTACTTACCATTACCATTGACATTTTTAGCATTTGTCCATAAATGGCTAAAATGTATTTGTATGAAAATCGAACCACCTTAAAAGAGATACAAAACCAAATGAAATAACATTGCAGTCATAATAGACGCTTACCATTTTTCTCGTGTATCTGTACGAGACACTTGAAGCTTTGCTGCGCGCGCGCCAGGCTGTACTGCGACTGTGATACGAGTTTGGTCGCGCCGAACTGTATGCGCGCCTTGCCTTTCACGAGGGTGGCCGCTATCTGCATGATCACCGCCTCCACCGTGTACGCGGACGACCAGCCTTGCTTGGTCAACAATTCCATGCATATCGCCCCGCCTACCAGCACGTAACCGCCTACAATGACATAATAAACAAATCACAATACAAAACAACACAACACACTATTAATGTGAACTTTATGAATTACTTATTTAATATAACTTACTTATGAATTAATTACTTTATTTATTTTTTGTGAATTACTGGGCTGTTGAGACTAACCATCGAAAGTCTCAAAGTAATGAGCACCAAAGCAGCGATGCCCTGGACTTTGTTTTGTTACTCAAAGTTCTGGGTATCGCTTTAATGGTCATGGACAGGCGTTATCTCTTACCATCAGGAGACCGTCTCGATCGTCTCATTATTTGGCATATATAAAAAAAAAAAAAAAAAACTTAACATAATAATATTTATATTTTTAATTATTTTATTTCATTACCATAATCGCATTTATTATTATTATTATACGAATTAAGTGCACAAGTTATATAATATGGTAAAATATGTATTTTTGTGGTGTTTCCAAAACTCAGTAGAAGTTTCTAGTAAAGTTACCACTATTGTACTGGGATATGGACTGGACTTGACTATGACTTATGCCTGTGTGTTATGACTGTGACTTATGTGCTTATTCGCCTGGAAGTCGCTTTCAAGTGAGGCTGCTAGAACACACTATTAGGTGCTTGTTTGTCGGCAGATTTTCCAATTTTTATTTTATTTAATTTTTTATTCAAAATAGGTTCGCGTTTGACCATACTCTGCCTGATGTTAAGCAGTAGTGTGGTCTAAGATGAAGCACGTTTCAATTTGAGTGTAGCTAACCAGGAGTACTACAAAATACCCTACCAACTTGCTATGGTTTCCTCACGATATTTTCCTTCACCGGCAAGCTCATTGTTGGTTTGAAGCTTTGCCTTTCGGTATGTGAACCAACTGCGATAACCACTGAGCTATCATCGCTACAAATACCATATACATATGTAAATACAGACATGCCATAAAAAAATGAAATTACATGGTTTATAAAAGTAAACAGAGAAACATACTGATAATATCATATGTGTACTACTACTACTTACTTTTTTTACTATCTAGAGATTTAGAATCAAAAATTATAAAAACACTTGACACTAGCCAAATAGGCAAAAAAAGACACGCTTGAATAGAGTTTCATATGTTTATATGCATTAGATTACACAAGAGAGTTCAATGTATTAGGCGAAGACAAGTGCAGAAAACAACAACTAATTGAATTCCACTATAAATACAGATTTAGTGTTATATGCAAAAAAGACGTGTGGCACTAGGGGACTGCCGCGGTAAAACTATTGCATAACATTTTTACGCCGATACAACCAATGCCACCTAGAGGCGAGTTGCTGAACTAAAGAGACAAGCGTGATATTTCAAAAACGTAATTAAAAGTTCTGCTATTCATCGATAGATGACAAAACTAAAAAGTATCACCGCTATGCCGGTGGGAGTGGGGTGTGTTAGGTTATTTTCGTTACGGAATTTCTGGATTCGGTCTCCACGCTCAAGGCTCGCGATAGAAGCTATGCAATAGCTTAAAAAATATATACTAACCAGATATAATAGGATATACAACTCGAACAAATGGCGGTTCGAATGGGTATGTCTCTTTAAACATGATGTTCAGTAAGATAGAGTCCTTCCCTTCTTTTTCTTTCAGCAGTAGCAAATCATTGTGGAGAGGACTGTCGGGATCCACTGAACGCAGCCTGATGTTCCATTCATATAGTGAATCATTTATTAGTTCTGGAAATGTAGAAATACTGAAGTGAGTAATCATTGCATAACAGGAATCGAATGTCTCAGTTTTGAGCACTAGCACCAAACTGCAAATAATGCAGCAATGCCCTGGACTTTCGTTTTGTTACTCAAAGTTATGTGTATCACTGCAATGGTCATGGTCAAGCGTTATCTTTTACCATCAGAAGAGAGTCTATGCAAAAAGACCAACTACCAGAATATTTTAATGTTTTTTTTATTTATAATTATACGCTCCACAGACACTGGGGTCCGTGACCTTTGTCAACTTTAATTGTTTTTTTTAATGTTGTAACATATATTAAAATTCCTTAGTATCATTTCAAATTTATCATTAATTACCGGACACCCGCGTAATTCCCGTTCCCGTGGGAATACAGGGATAAGAAGTAGTTTATTTCACCCGGGGATAGTGAAGCTTCCCAACAGTGAAAGAATTTTTTAAATTGGTCTAGTAGTTTCAGAGCTTATTCAATACAAACAATCAAATATTTCCTCTTTATAATAGTATAGATAGATTATGTCAAAAACAATGATTACATGTCAAGAAATAAAAAAAATGTCAAAATAAATTATGTCAGTATAAAAGTATTGTCAATACAAAATATAACTCAATTTTATGGTCGAGCAGCTGCCGGGTTGTGATGCACGGACAGAAACACATACCTAGGACTTGCTACTCAATTGTGTACCAGGCCCCATTACTTATGTGCCAATAGTTACTGTCACCGCCCATGTTCCCATACTTGCTTAACTAAATTTGATATATTCCTTTCAGCTATGCATTAACAAATATTTTGTTTTTGGCAAACCAAGGTTCTTTAGAGATAGATACACTTTATTGCCACCTTATTAGCAAAAAAAAATTGTAGAGATTTTGCTGGTATTTCTCTCGCTTGCTGTTTCTACTTCATATAAATTTACTCTAAAACCATTTATGTCAACATTGTTCCATTGAGTGAGAGTAGTGATCATTCATCTCAGAGTTATAATATATCCTACTAATAAATGTGGTGTTTGTGTGTTTGTTACTCAATCACGAAAAAAGGGCTAAACGGATTTGGATGAAATTTGGCACAAAGATAGTTTTATTACCTGGATTAACATATAGGATACTTCTTAACATGAAAAGTGTTAGGTTCCTGTGGGATTACTAAAAAAAAAACTGCACAATGTATGTACACTTGAAATTTGGTATAGATGTGGCTTATGAAACATTATTCCGGGATAAAAGGTATATTTAGGTAGTTTAGATAAAAAACATTGCAAGTTTCATGACGGACAAAATTATTACTTTTTTGTTACATATAGGTACTTGTTTCATTTATTTCTGAACTCAGTTAGTCAACGAGGACGAAGTCACGGGCGCAAGCTAGTATGATTGTAAGCTTGGGATGTACTAAGCCGAAAGGGGTTCATTGTACTTTTTTTTATGGATGACAGACTAGGTGTTCGACCACAACTCACCTGATGTTAAGAGACGGTTTGGTCGTAGATGGTAAACACACCTAGCCTGAAATGGAAACTGGCTTTCAAATGAGGCTTCCGAAACGCACTGCTAGCTGCTTGGCAGCAGATTTTCATCTCAAGAAAGTACCCTACCACTAGTTATACCACCACTGTACTAGTTTTCTGACCATGTTTTTAGTCAGCTCAAACTCATTAATGGGATTTGAACCCATACACTCAACATAAGTGATCCAACCCCACAAACCACTGTGATATCATCACATAAGTCTAATTCGCGAATTTCTGGTCACTAGCCAAAACACATTTTCTATTTAGAACAGCTACATTTTTAACCTTAGTAGACCATGACTAATTTGTTCATAATGATAGGTACAATGATTTCGGCTTAGTACACACTAAGCTTATAACCATGTACGTTAGGCTTAACTAAAATTTCAGATATTTAGATCATAAAAAAAAGTAAACTGTCAAATTAAAGCTATCAAACCTATGCAAGACGACATTACTAAAAAATCCTATAAATCCAATCCAATAAATGTAATTACACTACCAAATACTTGTTTGTAATTAAAATGAAGTAGACGGACCCAGTTACAATACATACAGAATCATTTGTAATCAGTCAGAATCCTTTTAAAGACATTTTCAGTAGGTACATTAAATTTAACAACTATAATCCTCCTGTTGATAATTCGTATTTATTTTCTAATATACAATTTTTTTTTTTAACCGGCCAAGTGCGAGTCGACTCGCGCATGTAAAGTTCCGTACCATTATCTATAAAAACCAAGAAAATCACGTTAGTTGTATGAGAGATTAAAAATTTATTTTATTCTGTTTTTTGGGTATTTATTGTTATAGCGGCAACAGAAATACATCGTCTGAGAAAATTTCAACTGACTAACTATCACGGTTCATGAGATACAGCCTGGTCACAGACGGACAGACAGCAGGTACTTAGTAATAGGGTCCCGTATTACCCTTTGGGTACGGCACCCTAAAATTTATATTTTTCCAGTGTAAACAAAATTAAGTCTTTGCAAAAAAGCGTGCCAGCCAGCAAACGCGACGTCAATGAAGGCCAAAGAAAAGAGTTGCGGCGCGGGGCGAGGGGGGCGGCTCGCACGGTACTACGATAAACGAAACGTCTACGATAGAGAACTAATAAAAGTAAATAACAAAACGTCAAAAAATCAAGTTTGTTGTATGGGAGCGCCCTTTATTGTTTATTTTATTCTGTTTTTAGTATTTGTTGTAGCGGCAACAGAAATACATCTGTGAAAATTTCAACTGTCTAGCTATCACCATTCTTGAGATACAGCCTGGTGACAGACGGACGGACGGACACTGAAGTCTCAGTAATAGGGTCCCGTTTTTACCCTTTGGGTACGGAACTCTAAAAAGTTTTAAGAGTACCACTAAAAGCTTTTTTTTTTGATAATTATTATTGTATTTTGTCCTTAAAAGGATGCTGACTGATTAACAGTATCCCTGTATATCAATGTTATCTAATGCTGTCTCTTACCAATAGAATACATGTTGTTCTTGAAGGAGCAGGAGCGATATATGTCCCGCAGTTCCTTCATGAGTCTATCTGTGGCCTGTAGGCTGCCTGAACAGCTGCCCGCGAGGTAGTCCTGCCGCTGATTCTGCCGCAGCCGCTCTAACGTCGCTAAGTGTTCTGTTTCCATATCATCCTAAAATCGAAAATGTTGTACCATGTAATATTTTTTTTGTGGGTTGGCAGAAATGGAGAAGCCTAACGGGTATTCTTTGTGATGCGCGGATGCCTATAAAGACAAAAGGCAAAGTCTACAAGACTGCAGTGAGACCCGCGATACTCTATGGTGCTGAATGTTGGACTGTGAAACAACCACATAGGCAGAAACTGCATAAAAATGAAATGAAAATGCTCAGATGGTCAGGCGGCGTGACCAAACTGGACAAAATCAGAAAGGAGCACATACGGGGAAGTTTTAAAGTGCCACCTATAACCGACAAGTTAACGGAAAGTCGACTAAGGTGGTATGGACTATGGACACGTGATGCGGAGAGACGATGCCCATGCTGTTCGAAGAGCGCTGGAGCTGCCAGAGGGGAAGCGGGGAAGAGGGCGCCCTCCAGCTACCTGGTGGACGAGCATGCTCCAAACTATAAACAAGGCCCAATTAGACAATTAGACCCACTGACAACCCAGGACAGAGCGTCATGGCGCAGGCTTATTAGGAGACCCGACCCCACCTAACGTGGGAACAGGGAAAGAAGAAGAAGTAATATTTTTTTTGTAGGTATTACGAGAAAAAATCAATCTGAACCTACTTAGGTAAGTATCACCACAGTAAGTAGAGGTCGTCCAGAACTTCTCCCAAACATTTTTAGCCTAAGGGCCAGATAGATCTCAAAGCCACAAATGCCAAGTTTTAAAACTGAAGTAAATATTTTGTGAATTTAATTTCGCGCGTATTTCTTTTTCGACGTTGACATATTAATTATAACTGCATAAATTTCAACAATAATTACTAACCATAATGTTTAATAATTTAATTATGTGAATTATTGTAGTCAATAATTCACATAATTCAAGTCTCAAAGTAATGAGCGCCAAAACAGTGATGCCCTGGACTTTGTTTTGTTACTCAAAGTTCTGTGTATCGCTGTAATGGTCATGGATAGGCGTTATCTCTTACCATCAGGAGAGCGTCTCGTTCGTCTCATTACTTATTACATAAAAAAAAAAAAAAAAAAGAAAGGCTGATATACAACATTGGATTATTATATCAAATGCGGAAAAATCATGTAAGTATACATTTGTTTTTTGGAGAAATTTGTTTTAAATTATCATTAGTGTTATTAATTAAAAGTAGAAGTAAAAAAAGGATGTAATTAGGTGAAACATTTGTTTTTATGCTGCTTCCAAAGGACTGACTGGATTTGATCTTGACTTACTATTGGTGATTTTAACAGTCACTTATGATTTATGTCATTGATTTATTGTCATATTGAAAATATAGTAGTACCTGGCAATCCAGCATGTATGATAGATGGCAGAAATGTTAGCATCCCATACTATTTTAACATGTTGCACTAACCTTATTGCTTCGACCAGCATCATCAACCATCTCGAGGGGCAAATCATCTTCCCCCTCGGAGTCATCATCTTGTTCAGCCATTTCTTCATCCTCTTCAGTGCCAGATTCCGCTCCATTTGATGTCACACTTGGAACTCTGTAAAAATAATAATAAACATCATTATTTAACCAGCTCTCTATAACAACAAAACACCTACAAAAAGAATAATTTATAAAATACTAACGACCCGCCCCGGCTTCGCACGGGTGCAATGAAGATACTAACGTGATGCATATGCATGTATCATACATATAAACCTTCGTCCGTAATCCTCTTCTATTGATGGAAACCACATTAAAATCCGTCGCATAGTTTAAAAGCTTTTAGTGTGCAGACAGCAGGAAATGACTTTGTTTTATACTATTTCTTTTTTTTATGGTTGACAGGCTAGGTGTTTGACCACAGCTCACCTGATGTTAAGTGAAGGTGTGGTCGAAGATGGTAAAGCACACCTAGCCTGGAATGGAACTGGCTCTCAAGTGAGGCTGCTGGAACACACCGTTAGATGCTTGGCGGCAGATTTTCAACTTGAGGGTGGTAGCCAGCCAGCCAGCCAGCCGAGTACTAGAAAGTACCCTACCACCATGCTATGGTTTTCTCACGATGTTTTTCCTTCACCGGCAGCTCAAGCTCATTGTTGGGGTTTGAACCTACGCCCTTCGGCATGCGAACCTACCGCGCTAACCACTGAGCTATCATCGCTACAAATGCACAGACTATAACACAATCTACCATTAAAGTTACTTTTAAAGTATTTTGTAAAAGGTAAATCCTTAGTAAGTATCCGTAAGGTAAAAATTTCAATATCCGTTTTCAAAACATAATTACTAATTCTACATAAGTAAACTGGGTTAATGTTCATTGTAATATAAAAAACAATTAATACTAATGTCTCATGATTTCGTTATGAGATCAAAGACATTGACAAGAAAAGATTATTTACATTTTTAAGCATTAAAATAAACATATTTTAGACTCTGTTATATCTACAAGTCAAATAAAGACATTGTTGGTGTACAAAGTCCACTATCATTAAATATAAGTGATAGTTAAGTAGTCATTGTTGAATCAATATGGCAGACCAAAAGATAATAAAAATGCAATATTTTGTACATTTTTTGTTGGATGGTCGGTAGTAAAGTTGATCACATACAATCATACATATTTAGAGACTTCATAAAGTTTAACATTGACATTTGAAAACAAAGATGACACAGACAAATTTGAGATCTGTTATGAGATTCCATTGCAAAATCAATTGATTCTTAATGTGATAGTCTTTTTAAGATTTTTGCATTTCGTATATAGACCAACTTGGGTTTAGTTTTTCATTGAGGTGTGACAATTTTGAGTCTAAAATGTTTGTAACACTCATTGACACAGCATCGACTGCAGTATCAATCATATAGAAGAAAGTATAGGGCCTTAAAGTATTTTTACATTTTAACTTCAATATTATGGGGAAAAATACCTGTGTTGTGGGGCAGGGTGTACGGGTAATGATAATGAGTCTAAGTCTGGAGGCTCGGGAACGCCGTGTAAATTGCATAGTTCCCTCAGCAATATCCCCACCTGAAAATTAACAATATTGATTTCAATATATGACAATTTAAAACAATTTATTAGTAAAGCAAGAAGGTTGTTTGAATAGAAATTGGATCTTAATGCTTGGGGTTAATAAATGTAAAAAGTATTTATGTACCTATCCAATCTTACATCATTTGAAATATTAACTGTGAACCCATGAAAAAATTGGCAACCCTATTACACAACTACATTATTGGTTCATGGTCCCCAATTAACTGAGAACAATGTGTTGCTTATGTGAAGTTAATTTACAGGAATGATTCTTGTGTGATTTAAACACATTAATATGGTGTAAATGGACAACCTATACCAAGCCACTTAGTCCTAATGCACCTAGCCTTGTATAGCCCATATCATGATTATGAATAATGAGCCTTACATCCATGTGTTAAATAATGAGCCTTACATCCATGTGTTAACAGCAGAATTTCCTGTGAGATACTAAATCTGCAGCTCGATGAAATACAAAAGAAAAAAACAGAAAAAGAAATTTGTTGTCATAAGACAACAACAAAATAAAACAAACAAAAAAACTGTTTTACACAACAGAGTGAAAAATAATAACATTCATATTTCAGTATTGCTTATAGCAAATTCTCTTTACCCATTAATCTTCACATATTCATCTGTACCAATATCCAATCTGTAATTACTTTTAAAAAATGCCAATGTTTCAGAAGTTTTATTAAATATGATAATATGATTTGGTAGGTCTATGAATATAATTGATAAGTTTTTAGTAGAAAAAAAAATATTCTTAAGAAGAAGTTAGTCTGTCAGTGTTCATCTTTAAGTACAAGCTATCTATTGTCTAATAAAAAAAAATAACAAAGATAACTTGAGAATGACTAAACTGATAAAGCAGAATTAAAACGAGGAGAACATTCAAATGAGTTTCATATTATAGATGCAAGGCCAAAGTGTGGGAGCTACTACCACTGGGTATACCGGAATAATAATTATCATTATTATTATATATGTATGCTTTTATTTATTTTACTTGGTGGTAGATCTCCTTAGCAGGAGGTCGTCTAGGTAGGTACCACCGCAGTACCAGAAATTCTGCCACCAAGCAGTAGTGTGCAAACATTACTGTGTTCCGGTTTGAAGGGTACTGCAGCTAGCGAAATTACTGGGCTGTTGAGACTAACCATCTAGTCTCAAAATAATGAGCGCCAAAGCAGCGATGCCCTGGACGCTGTTTTGTTACTCAAAGTTCTGTGCATCGCTGCAATGGTCATGGACAGGCGTTATCTCTTAACATCAGGAGAGTGCCTCGACCGTTTCATTACTTTTACATAAAAAAAAAAAAAAAAAAGCTATCAGTTACCTGACTTCCATCACACAAGCTCTGCTTAGTTTGGGGTCAGATGGCGCTGTGTGTATAGTCCTACGATATTTATTTATTTTATTTATAGGTTACCAGACAATACATACTGATGAAAAAAGTAGATTACTGGATTACAACATTATCAATTTGATATTGCAATTAAGTATGTATGTATATGCTATGCATTGTTCACTTCCTGCTTTACATAATAGATTTTTATTCAATGATAAGAAATGACCTTGTTTAGTAAAATCAATCAATACTAATGTGGTACTAATAATAGGTTTGTAATATATTATGTTGGACTTGTATATAAATAACAGTTTAACAGTAATTTATACACATAACCATTGTTACTCCGAAATGATTCCCTCAACCGCAGTACATATGTAATTTTATATTGGTGCCTTTGTATCATGCAAGCAACATACAAAATAAGACCTTCATTAAAATTTAGATCACTAAAATGTAAAATCATCATAAACTTTAAATGCACATCATGTTCGAATTTTGTTTGAAGTGGCTTTGGAACTGCAATTTTTCATTTGAAATTTAGCTGTTCATCGTACCATATAAGGGTCACATTTCAATAACAACAAATACAATTCAATGATCATGGTTTGGTGGACCTTTAGTAGATTAACACAGAATCAAAGTACAGAGAATAACAATAACAGCCAGTTATCAAAAAGTTAATACCTATAGAGATTGAGCCTTCAACAAAGGAATTGCAGTCTGTTTTCAACCAATGAACCAGTAAAAATATGATTTATAAACAAAAATTACTATTTTACAAAAAAACATACCTCTTTTTAATCCAATATTTTTTTATTATTCATAATAGGTTTATAGTTGACTACACCTTGTCTGATTTTAAGCAGTAGTGCAGTCTATGATGGAACACACTTACCTAGAATTAATCAATTTTACTTTGGATTTAAAGTCACATAATGCATAAAATACTTTTACATTCAACATATAATTTGGCAGTGTTCCACAACCTTGTTGTATAAAAAGTAATACTTTATTGTACATGGGTGAAGGATGAAGTAGAAACAGTAGACTGCTGCTCATTAGAAATCAGCATGCTGTGTCATTAGACGTAATAAATAATAATGACGATGAACATGCATTCCAAGAGTTAATAGTTACTTACTTGATTTATAACATGATTGTCTCTTCCTTGTGTGTTGGTCAGGATCTGGACAGCATTTGTCACGATTGGGTCTTCACTGTCGGCAAACCAGACAGGCGGTGTGGTTGGGTAAGTCTCCTAAAGAGAGGTGAAAAACATTTGTTACTTAGGATATTAGAAACAATATGAATATTGTCTTATAATTTTTATTTAATCAGATTATGATCAAGTTTCTTGCGGATATTCAAAAGGACATAGTTTAGACACTTTTTAAATGCACAGATGAATAAGTACAGAGGGATGTCAGGCTTATAAGGTTTAAATAATTACAGAAATTATTAATATGGAAATAAAGTTCTTTAAAACCTAGTTCCACAACTAATAAATCAAGGAGAAGTGAACATAAGAAATAATTAAATTACTATTTAGTGTAAATGACAATTTTCAAAATTCTTGACTCTTAAGTAATAAATAAGTAATCACCTTTGATAACTTTAGAAGTTTTTGACCTTGAGCATTATACAAAACTCACTATTGTGTGTTTTGTATAATGCTAAGAAATGCCAAAAGTTTAAGCAGAGAGTATTAAGATTCATACTATACCAAAATGCTTTAAAAGTGATGTAAATAGTGCACATTATTTTGTAACAGCTGTCCAAACAAAACAAAACAGTGCTTCCTCTAAGTTTTTTTTCCACACTAAAATGATATGATAATCTCCTCTGTTTAGTTTAGCAAAAGGTACAAGTAGTGGTTAGCTAGTAAGTTATTGTAGAAAATTATATCAATATTATGCAACTCAACCATACAGGAAAATGTTACAACAATTTTACAACCATATTAAATTCACTATAGAAAATTATACAACCAAATGTAGTCTCACATACCTAATATAAACAATACATAGAACCAGCAATTATATTACCTAGAAGTGATAAGGAATAAAAAAAATTATATCTGTAAATTGCATTGCCTACAATGCAAACATTTCATAAACAAGGGAATAAACAATAACAGGAAAGATTACTAAATAAGCCTTAGTTATCAATAACACTTTCAATGAAATGTGTAGAACGCAAAAATAAGGCAAGAATGTTATTTTTTGGAAAGCAACAAAATCGTATTGACAAAAAGCAGGTAGCATGAGCCTTTGTCCCCAAAACTCGCCCGCATACCGTTATCCAAACAAAACAGATGTCAGTATTACTCTCTCTTCACAATAGCTGAGATGATTCACAAACGCAGTTCCTGACGCTATGAAAACCGAAATTATCGATAGAATTCGTCACAGACCCACACGATCAATGATTACAGGTGATTAGCGGAAAACAGCAACGTTGGGTAGGCGATAACTGTGCCTATTTAGCATTTTAACTTATAAGTATGCCACGAAACATGAAAATCTGAGAACACCACTAACCACGACTGGAAAATGTAAATTTGACTTCCGTAAAACTATTGTTGACAGCAGCCCTGCCCCCATAAACAACGACCCTTTGTCCCATCTCAACTAATCAATAAATGCTTTCACAGTGATAAAACTACACTTTTCCCATGTGTTATAAATTATTACAGATTACTTACGGTAATATTTGCGTGTATTTCGTATTTCTTTCCATTTCTGCCAACGAATCTGCAGGTCAGTTCGTCGACACTAGCCGACATTATCTGAAACCTTTCATGGTTTTTTGGAAACACTTGCTCCAAAGTCTTAATTTCTAACTTTAGTGTATTTAAACAAGCCATTAGCGTTACTAAACACTATATATAAAAGTAATTATTTGCTAAACACTGTAAAATACATGAGAACAAATTTTACATTCACTCGCAGACAAGCAAAATGGCGGAACGCAATGGCGGAAAAGAAACCATAGACAAAAAATATAACTCTTCAAGTTTCTTAAAAAATGATAATGTATCTATGAAAGAAAAAAAATACATCAAGAAGTATGCACATTCAACTATCATATATTATTATTTAAAATTTCGCAACCTAATTAAGATAGAATGCGATAATAATTGAATCTTTTACGGGTATGAAGAAAGGTATATGAAATAATGATGTACTTTCCAAATTAATAGAAGAATGTCAGAGTTCCAACATTTTGTCCCAGGTCTTAAAAAAATGCGCAACAAATTTTAAAATTAAACATGAAAATCATAGCGCAATTATTAATTTTATGGAATTTGTGAGTTAAAAATAATTATACAGAGAATCATTAGAGTGGTAATGAATTTGCCAGCCCATGGATATTGGACGTATTACCCATACGTACAATATTATGCCGGTACCATACGTTCGTCCAACAGTCGAGCTGATCATCCTACACTCGAACAGCCGATCGATCAAACAGGCCCTCTACACGCACGTTCCAACATCATTCACTGTAGAGAAAGTTGAAGCTATAGGAGAAATTAGCAGAAGCACCTGAGGTGCTTCTGCGCTATACCTTTTATATGCTTATAATGATTATTATTTACCAAATAATACAGTATAGACCTAGCTTTGCTTTGCTTAACTTGCGTCTTTAGCATCTTGCTCATACGATAAAATACAATATTTTTATAAATTTTATTATTTTCCTGACCATTTGTAGTTCATGTAGCTTTAGAAACAAACTAGCCACAGCCTGCGGGTCCACTTACGTTGACGTCATAAAGGTAGCTAATGGTATCCCTGTGCCAAATTTCATTATATCTGTTTGAACGTAAATATATAGTAATAAACCGTACTATAATATGCATAAACGTATATAATAGCAAATGATTAGCAGCAGGAGGTTCGACGTGTCACATGTTTGCCTTGCCTGAGTGTAGTGGCCACACTGATGTGTGGAGGATCTGTTCATGCGAGTTCGCCAACTCCTTTGATCTGTGCATGATTTACCGCCTCCGGAGCGATTGCGCACCAACAAAAACGCACGATCTACCTCTTCACACGTGAACGGTTAGACGATCAGTCGACTGTTGGACGACCGTATGGAGCCGGCCGTATGGACAATACCCATGTGCCAGCCCAATCGACAAAAAAAAAACATTTCGAACTTTTTTTTTTATCGGCATCGCACTTTGTATATTTTGACTTGATTTCGTCATAATCATGAGTTTCTTGAAAAAAATAAATATGGCACTAGTAAAATACACAGCTAGTTTAATACTGTAAATAAAGAAAAATATTGACGTAACTTCAACAGAAAAGTCGGTTTTAAAGAAAACGCGAAAAAATTACTTATCGTTGTATTTTCGAGTTCATGCACAAAAATAGTAATTTTTTTGTTTATAAAAGTGCTGAATTACGTACGTGACTATGAAAAAACGATAATATAATAATAACTAATGACGTAAGTATAAAAATATTATTATTATGAATTTTTGTGACTAAAAAACTTCGCCGTACGTTTTAGTAAAATGGCTAATATTTTACCAGGACATAAACGGACTTCATCCTAACATACTTTTTGTGATTTTACCGTAACGTAGACTTATTCCGCTTGATATTTCATCAAATATTTGAAAATATTGAAAAAAATAACAAAGTGCAATGCCAGTATGATTTTTCATTCTGGCATTGTATTTTGTTAATGTTTCTAATATTTTTAAATATTTGATGAAAATTTCATCAAATGTTTAAAAATGCAAATTGATATTTAATATCAATTTGCATTTTAGTAGGTCTACTACCTACAACAGTATGATTTCTCTGAGGTATATAGTGTGTTATGAAAATATGAACTGAACTAGGGACTTCAAAGCTATCCTGTTGAAATGTCCGGCACCAAGACTAACAAGATCGCGTAGAGCTTATTGGATAGGTAGTTAACTTTTAACCTTTAATCTCATACTAAACAATCTTAAATTTAATATTATACTGGATCCTATGCCTTTCAGTTTAAGTCCTATTTTGCTTGGCGAAAGCTGGATTTATTTTAGTCTAAGAAATCCTAGCCCGTCAACTTGCCAACGCGTAAGAACATCAGTTGCTTAATGAAATAATTTTGTGGATGATTCAGAGCGTCTGGAAGTAAATTTTTGCATAATCGAGTCGTGGTTCTGTGATGCGAACAAAGTTGTACTGAGTTATGATCCTATCGTTCGAGCAGGTTTGCATTGGATCATCAGCCTATTGCTTGTCGTGATAGAGTCTTATTTAGCGGATCAAAAATGTGACGGTTCCCCATGTCTGAAAATGTCATACGTCGATTTTTATGAGGGGTTTATCATCTAAAAATAGAAATAATTCTACCTTGCATGTTTTTTTAATGGCATCTCATAGCATTTTTCTTCATGTTGGTTTAAAATTTAAACCAACAAAATTCAAAGTTTGTATTATGAAACTAATAGAAGAATACAGTTGGGCTGTTCACATTTCGAAAACGACGTCGAGTCTTCTCGTTACTCAAAATTTATCATAAGATAAAAGTAGGTACCTATTTAATCAGTGCGTCCTGCCTGCTATGACTGAACTAAACTTCGATAGACTGATGTGATGAATTTAACAGTAGGTACCTAACTAATTTAAACTATAAATGGCTATCGGATCAATAATTACAAATTTGGTACGTTTATATTTTTTTATAGGTTTTTATCGTCTAAAAGTACCTACCTACCTAAAATTTCTATAAACAGTTTTATAATATTGTAGATAAAAAGGTAATCTAACATTTCCAAGAGTTGGAAAATACTGCCTTATGAAAACAGATAATTATAAATGTTAAAATTTGTAATTTACGCAGGTTTTAAATGTAGCGCCTACAATTATAATACGAGCAATGATGGCTTGTCGTAGAATGGCTCTTATCTTTTGGGATTCTCTCATTCTCATTACTCAGATGTGTTTTTTTTTTCAAATCAACAAAACTTACATACATTTGCAATTTGCCTTTGTAATAAAATTCGATTTAAAAAAGTTCAATTTGAGATCAATTAAATTTAATGAAATCGTTTTCGCTATGCTTTTCTCGTTTCGTGATCATAGGCGTGCTCATATTACTCCGACCAGCGATAAACAAATAAATTATATTATTTAGGTACACTCTATTTTTTGGCGGCAGAATATTTGACGAGTGGCCTAGGCGACCTCCTGCTAGGATCTAGCGCAAATAAAAAAGTAGTACCTACTACCTAGGTAAGTATTTTAAAAGCTGTGTTGTCGTTTATAGATTGATCTTAAACTTACAACATACCACATGAAACTCGTGATCGTGTTGGGTATACCACAGAGATCTGATAGCATCCGAGTCCTACGACAGAGTTAATCCCTAATAGGTACCTACTTTCATGCCAATATCGATTCTACATTCGGTCGCTAATGTTGCTTTGTGCGTTTATTTTTGTTCATTTTTGGCACTACGCTTTGTAGATGCAGCCAATATCGAGTAGGTATCTACTACAAATTGTACTAAATGATAAAATAAATTATTATTAAAACAAGTCTTATCACATAAAGTAGGTAAGCCACTGTTAAGTCCTGTCCATGTTTTAGTAAAATATTGAATGATATTTGCTGCACTACGGCAGACAGGGTTATAATTATATTAACAAGACATCATTTATAGGGACAGTAAAAATATTTTGTAATTTGTAATTTTGTACATAATTTGTAACATTTCATACAGCGCCATGAAATGCCATTCAATATTTTACCGTAGCCCCTAAGTTACGTTTGTACTATCAGAACCATTTATCTGATAAAACACGTAGGTACTTTTATAGGTAGGTATTGCAAAAATATTGATTAGACCACCCAGACATACCTACTTGTAAGCACGCCGGTTAAAGTAGGTACACCACTACTTTTATATTGTCTTATGGGTATCATAATCGTGATTAATTTATGTCATATTTTCATAATTTTTAGGTGAGGTTGAATTTACAGAATGTTTTGTTGTACTTATCTTATCTATTTAGCACAGCATTATTGCTGCTATTGTTTTGAAAACATCAACATGATATAATTACTTATCACCTTTTATGGAACTTTCGGGGAAGAAATCTTGACGTATCTTGGTACCTACATCTTGGTTATATACTTAGGACACGGTGACCTCCCTCCATGTATGACCCACGGAGGCTATCAGGATCTCCAGAAGAAAACACACTAGTACTTTCTTAGTTTGCCTTTGACATCGGGCTTTTTATTCTACAATGATGCGTGCCACATAGCGCCATCTCATAGAAATAAGGATGGAGGCGATAAGTACCTACTGCACTGACGTCTCGCTTGGGGTATATTCTGTATTTCCCCCTACCTACCGGCATCTAGACCAGCTAGCTCCTCGAAGTACCGAAGCGACGCTCTGGGCTACTGGTATAGTAGCTCCAATATAGTATCTAAATTTTGATGATGGTGAAGAGCAGTCATTCCGTTGCAGTGACATGAATAAAAACACCGCTGTTTCCCCGGAGCTTACTTGAGAATGTCAAACTCCAAAATCCACCCGTAGGTAAGTCCTTACATGCATGCTACATCCAAGATCGTATCTTCTCTTGATAACAGGCCAGATGGTGAACTTGAGCTTGTTGTTTTTGTATATTCATTTGTAGAAGGATACTTTGGGAGAAGACATTTGTTTTGTTTTGTTTATTATATTTGTTTTTGTTATGTATTGTGGTTGGTAAATCGTTTTTAATTTTTTATCTGTACCTATTTTGCTTTTACCTACAAGGGCTCACCGGAAGACCAGCGCTGGTCATATCACTTAGCTTGATCAGCATTATGCAAAGGTAAGAAAGGTGGTCGACGATATTGTCACCGTCGCGGGTCGAACCTGGACCTGGAGATTGGCACAGGACCGAGACAGATGGCATGTAAAGAGAGAGGCCTATACCCAGCAGTGGGATAAAGAAGGCTGTGGATGATGATGATGATGAAGAAAGGTGATTTTGAAACTCTCTCTAATTTGTCTTTGTTCGTTTCGTGTTACAAAATAAAAATAAATTTCTTCTTCCTAAGGTTCCATTTTACTTGGTGGTAGATTTCGTTAGCAGGAAGTCGTCTAGGTAGGTACCACCACAATACCAGATATTTTGCCGCCAAGCAGTAGTGTGTACACATTACTATGTTCCGGTTTGAAGGGTACTGCAGCTTGCGAAATTACTGGGCTGTTGAGACTAACCATCGAAAGTCTCAAAGTAATGAGCGCCAAAGCAGCGATGCCCCGGACTTTATTTTGTTACTCAAAGTTCTGTGTATTGCTGCAATGGTCATGGGCATGCGTTATCTCTTACTATCATCATTACATTTAAGTACATTTAGTAAGTATTATTGTACTCCTTTGTTTTTTTAGATTTTATAAAATACTTGCATGCTTTTCAAGCAAAAATAGAGTACTAACTAACTAGACTTAAGACCACAATTTTTTGTTTACCTATTTTGCATGAAATAAATGAATTATGAATTATGAATTATTACATTTAAAAAAACGGCTCTCGTGGTAGGCAGGGTGATGCCGAAGCCGTATCCTAAGTCCTCAGTTGCAAGTTTTTGTATGGGTACCTAAAGATTCGCTAGAAATCTAAGGTCGGATGCACGCTTGCGGCGCGGTGGCCGGTCGTGCGATTTGTCGTCGCGATCGTATCGTGGCAGTAATTCGGCCGCTGCCGTGCGTGCTTGCATTGCCGTACCTGTAGTCAACGCGATTGCGCTTTGATAGGCTTGAGACGTACTGAAACCAAGTATAGTATCTACTTATATTATTTTCAACCGAATATAGATTTTTAATTTAAAAGTAACTACGTTACCAACAACGTGCTTGAGCTGCTGGTGAAGGAAAAAACCGTAAGGAAACCATAGTATAGTGGTAGGGTACTTTCTAGTAGGTACTCGGCTGGCTAGCTACCACCCTCAAGTTCAAAATCTGCCGCCAAGCATCTAACGGTGTGTTCCGATAGCCTCACTTAAGAGCCAGTTTCATTCCAGGCTTGGTGTGCTTTATCATCTTCGACCACACCACTACTTAATACCAGGTGAGCTGTGGTCAAAACACCTTGCCTGTTAACCATAAAAAAAAGATAACACCATGACTATTGAAGACCCAAAACATTAAGTCTTGAAACAGAGTCCAGGGCATCGCTACTTTCACGCTTAGATATCAGTTTGAGCCATATTTCAACAATGAGCATAAGCTGCCAGTGAAGGAAAAAACCGCATGCTATGGCGGTAGACTAGGCTGGCTATACCGCATACATGTAAAAGATCCTTCATTAAGCTCTGCTTGCTCCGGTAGCCTTACTTAAGAGCCAGATCCCATTACAGACTTGGAATGTTTCCCATCTTTAATCATAATGTCACATCACTGAATATCAGCTGAACCACTCGACATCAGATGAACTGTGAACTGTTAAACCTATCAGTATAAAACAGCCTGTTAATTTTTAAACACCGACATTAAAATAAAGGAGGTTCTTTATTCGATCCGTGTTTCCCTATAGGTACTTATGTGGTATCTACAACTACCTACAAAATAGGTACCTACCATGTCATGTAAATATGACTGTCCGCAATTTTATTGGATTGAAATATGCCAAATAATAATTTATTTAAAATCATCTAATATACATACCTTAGGTCACGATATAAAGTTCTCAGGGAATAAACAATGAAGGCGAAAGCATATCGCACGCAAATCGGCGCATTTCAAAGAATTCTTTTAAAGACATTTGGGCGATTTCATTCCTAAAATTGCTTATGTGAGTGATGTCAGAATTCCAGATTCGGTAGCTATTTTCAAATTGATCTTTTAGTAATTTGCATTGCATCAATCTGTCACGAATTTTTGATATTAGAGAATTTGAATATGGTTCTCACGAAGATATTCTAAAAGGAATTTTAAGACGCGTGCCCGCAGTCATTTGTTTCTGAAATTTAAATATGGAATTACCTAGTTGGTTGGTTAAAAAAATTCGGTAAGCCATATTGACACGCAAGAAAGTTATTTATGAATTTTAAGTAGATTTTTTGGGCATGTCTTACGGTCTGAAGGGAATTTATTGAATACCTATATCTACTCATTTAAAATACCTAAACAGAAGATCTCTGAGAAAACAATTCAAAGTACCTACTTACTCGTAGATAAGTAAATAGTGAAAATTTAAACGGGAGATACCAGATATATCCCGTTTAAATTTATAAATTTTAAGTTGAATATAATACCTACTTACATACATATCTATTGAGCTATGGTGATCCACTAATTTGTATATGATATAAAGTGGATCTCTTGGTCGGCACCTTAAGGACAGGGAAAAGGATCCTAAAGGATCCACGTTCGGTCCTTTATTTGAGCCAGCACATCTCTAAGATTTTTTTAAGATTGCTTATTTTCATTACCTACTTGTATAAGTCTTTTAACTCAAGCCTAGAAATTAAATTAAATGAAATCTATTAATCATGAATAAATATATCTCTTTTTAATTGTAAATTTAAACTTTTTAATAAAATTCAAGTGGATTATATTAAGAAGTAGTGTTTTGTATAAATATTCTTGACATTGGCAAAATGCATAAAGTGCAATGCCAAACACGAAGAAGAAAAACCAGTATTTTCATTTTGCCCCACCTGCACCATCAGCCTAACCAGAGTCCGAGCACCCACAACGTAGATAGCGACGCAGTTCGTGAGCGATGCCTCGCCAGATAGCAATTGCTTTGTTTCGCTGTAAAACTCGAAAATTAACATCATTTGCCAACGCCCGATCGCGGCGGTGATACCAACACTAGCGTGGATGGACGCAAGCTATGAGATTCAAGCGATGTTGGTTAGAAACGAAATTAATAGCTGCAAAATAAGCACAGGATGTGGCGTAATCATAAAACTGGCATAAAAAAAACAGGTTTGTTTGTATGAATTTAGTATATTTGTATGAGTTTAGTATCTATCTACACTAATAATCGAAAGAGGTTTTTTTAGAGGAGAGATTTGCATTTTTGGATTTTTGTATGTGTGTAAACTCAAAAACTACTGGACCGATTTCAACAATTCTTTACACCGTTGTTGACCGTTGGGCAGGAATACTATCCCCAGGTGACATAGGCTACTTTTTATCTCTGTATTCCCACGGGAACGGGAACTACGCGGGTGAAATTGCGAGGCGTCTGCTAGTGTATAGGTAAATAACGATGCGAGTCGGAATCGCGAAAGGGTTTCGTGCCATTATCTATAAAAACGACAAAAAATCACGTTTGTTGTATTGGAGCTCCTTTAAATGTTTATTTTATTCTGTTTTTAGTACCTATTTGTTGTTATAGCGGCAACAGAAATACATAATCCGTGAAAATTTCAACTGTCTAACTATCACGGTTCACGACTAGCCTGGCGACAGACGGACAGACCGACATACGGACGGATAGCGGAGTCTTAGTAATAGGGTCCCGTTTTACCCTTTAAGTACGGACCCTCAAAAAAACTGTTACGTACCTACTTACTAGCTAAAATGTACCTACTTAAAATTAAATTTACAACTACATACAAAGTACCTAATTCAGAAAATAAACATATAATATATGTACATATTTTTGTAGTTATATGTTAAATACATAATTATTTCTTATATTCGTGACTGACAGCTCCGTTGGCTCATTGGTAGTATATCTGCCTTGAGAACTGTAGGGCGTGTGTTCGATTCCCACTCAGGGCAAACATTTTGTGAATAAACAAATGTTTGTTCTGTGTCTGGGTCTGTATTTACAAAAAAAAAGTATTTGTGTATTCTATCAGTTATCTGACTTCCATCACACAAGCTCTGCTTAGTTTGGGGGCAGATGGCGCTGTGTGACGATATTTATTTATTTTATACTTAATCAAATATCCAGAATGTTACTGGCAGTTATAGGTTCAAATATGCAAAGTAAGTAAACACGGAGTAGGCAAGTGCTTGGCTTAAATTTTAATAAATTTTAGTGATTAGGTGCATCTTTAAACTGTGACTTGTACTACCCCGCACAATAATATGGCGTTAAGTTTTAATAGTCTCCAAGATGTTGGGAATCGATGTATTTCCCATTGCCGCACCACCTAATGTCTCGGGTTTTTATCTCAAATTAAACTTGTAAGCCTTACCAACTTTAAGTGTTCGATTATACGTACACGAGTCTAAGTTGTATTTAAGTAAGTGATAATTTGTGATGAAACGCATTATTCATTTCTGAAATCCATTAAACTCTATGGTAGTCTTCATCACTTACATGAGACTTGACTGTGATTTCTTGCACTTATTTTCATCTGTGATCATGTTTTTTTGTTGTTTTAGGAATGTATGTACCTAATAGCATTATAAAATGCTATTGTTTAAAATCAGGCGAGATGGCGGTCAAACGCAAACCTATTTATAATTATATTATATAAAAAAACTATACACCGGCAAATGCACAATGTGCAATTCCATAATAATACTTGAGAGAAAAAAAAGATACTACTCGCGCACACACACACTATTCAGACAAAAGGGCCTACAAGCAAATATTTGCTCATGCATTATTACACAAGAAAGGAAAAATATTAAATATCAAATTCGACTTCTGTTACAGCAGTTATTCGTAATTATAATTCAATTATACATTTTGTAATGTTCATTGAAGCGATCGATCTAGATAATTATGAATATGACAAGGTGTGACAAATTGGACCTCCCTGACAATGACTTCTCATTTTTCTCTCTGTTCCAAAAAAAAGTAGTCATTTGTGTTTCTGTCAGCCAAATTATTTTAAACTTTTTGCAAGAGACACACAGGCTATTTTTGCCGGAATTAAACTGTTATTTGTATTTGTAATTCCATAGAATGTTTGTGGCGTTAAGCCATCAAAAGGTTTTTTTAAATATAAAACCAAATTTTACTCTACTTTGATCATGCTACTATGAACAGAAATCACATAAAACAGTGTCCTTTGTCCAAGTTATTGTATGATTTCTTTCTCTACGTTTGACGGATTTCAATAAAATGAAATGCATTTAATTACGTTTGTAACATTAAAAGGCGAACCAATAAAGAATCTTTACTCTAGTAACCTATTATTTTATTATAGGTGTCTACCTACTCAGAATAAGGAAGCTTTATACTTTATACCTACTACGTACCTAATATCTAATTAATAGGTATAGACTTAGGGATTTCTTAGTTATTTTTGAAGCAGTATTTAAATTTTGTTTTTGTTTGTTTTTGTGCTTGTTATAGAATTAAACGTTTTTTCATTTCTTTCTTTCTAAATGTTAATCTGCTTCTGTTGTTGTATTAATTTCGTACTTTTTGAGATCACTGAAAATTTATAGAGGT
Organism: Biston betularia; assembly: GCA_905404145.2. NCBI lineage: Eukaryota > Metazoa > Arthropoda > Insecta > Lepidoptera > Geometridae > Biston > Biston betularia. The sequence continues at coordinate 9,760,494 of FR989877.1, forward strand.
TTTTTAAAAGGCAGGAGATTGATTAAATCTAACTTTAGGTCAAGTAACAGTGTGGCTGAAGATGGTGGAACTGGATTGGGAACATGTTCGTAAGTGAAACAGAAACACCGTTGAGTGCTTGGCGGTAAATTTCAACATGTGGGTGGTTCTATCCAGCCGGGAACTAGAAAATATTTCCTAAAGATGTTTTCCTCCACTAGTAGCTGAGATTAATTGTTTTTTAGGGTTCCGTACCTTAAAAGGAAAAGAGACCTTTATATTGAGATTACTATGTTGCCAGTCTGTCAAGACCTTCTATCTCGGGAACGCATGGAGGTATTGAACTGAAATTAAAACCATATACGCAGATTTGTTGTAGTCCCTTGAAGCTATGAAAAAAATCAAACATCTTAGTTATCGGGAAAAAAGTAACAGCCGTTTATGTCGCAAAAACTGCAATATTTTGACACTCACAAGGGAAGAAAGGATATTTCCCGTTGACCTAGAACTATGAATTTTGGCTAGAATTATTGCTTTATAGCATGCTTAAAGGAAAAAATCGAAAACTGTACATTTTTAATTACAAAAAAATAGGGCCAAACCCATAAATACTCGATTCCTGAACCATTTCTCATACCCTCACCAGTCTGTACGAAACCCTCGGCGAACGAGCTTGACTCGCACTTGCCCGTGTTTTTTATGATAAATAGGCTTGCGTTTGATCGCCATCTTACCGGATATTAAGTGAAGATGCGATCTACGATGGATCACGCTTGCCTAGAATATCTTTTATTCAACCGATGCACTCTCGATTCATTGTTGGGATTTGAAATCCCGTTGACGTGCGATCTGACCACGCTAATTACTAAGCTATCATCGCTACAAAGTTTAGCCAAATAGGGTCCAATCTTCGTATAATTTTTTAATTTCCTAATTAAATGTTAGGAACAGGGTTCCGAAGTGCTTTTAACAAGCAGCCACAGGAATCTCGTCAGGCTTAATGTGCATTTGAAAGAACGGTTCGCTTACCGAACGAGCGGCTGTATCTGGAGGTATGGTTAGCAAATAAGTCACATGGGCTGTTTTTTTTTAAATTGAGATTGATTGATTTGATTTAAGAATTCAACTAAATTGTGTGTGGTAGATTCTGCCTGAATACTAGCAAGCTTGATGGAGTCTGGGATCCATATATACATGATATGGTAAGTATGGTAAGAGGGACACACACTAGACATCTAGTGTATTTCCCGCTTGTAAGTCGTTTTGGTTAGAACAATAATAAAGTTTCAATTAAACCTGTTTTTTTTAAATTAATAATTCATTTTTATTATCACTGTTACAGGCTATTGAGAAGTAATCTTGTAGCATTGCAAGTAACTATTCCCTTTTATTTAGTAAAATTACCTAACTGACTATTCATGTTTCTAGCGAACCGCATTACTCTTTATCTGAGTCATGATCATCTCATTTATGAAATTAAATAGACTTGTCATCTTCTGTTTGAAGTTAAGATTAGATGTAGTTAGAATCTCTATTTTTTTATGGTTGGCAAGCCAGTCGTTTGATCGCAGCTTACCTGACGTTAAATTATAGTGTGGTCGGAGATGTTAAATCGTCTCAGCAAATTAGTCTCAACAGTCTTGTAGTTTCGCTAGCTACAGTAGGTACCCTTCAAACCAGAATACAGTAATGTTTACACAATACTGCTTGGTGGCAGAATCTCTGGTACTTAGACGACCTCCTGCTAAGGAGATCTATCACCAAGTGAATCGATTACGCTAACCAATGAACTATCATCGGTGCAAACGTAGAAGAAACTTGCTTTCTTTGAATTTCATTGCATCTGGATGTCATTTGTCGTAAAACCTTTTTTGCTGTTTGTAAAAGATACTATATTTAAGTTTGAGAATACATATTTGATTACCTGATTATTCGTTTTAACGTCATTTTAATGATGCAATCTACACAATCATGCTTTAACTAAAGCATGATGAATCAAAATAAACTGATTCACTCGGCACTAAATAACACTCAAATAATTATTTCTATCTACTTACATCATAATTAATTACATAAAATGATTTATTTCAGTTGTTTTTTTTCACGAACCAACCGGTTTTAATTAGCAGCTTTTGGTGTTTAATATTTTTCTGCCTACAGTACCGGGCAATTAGTGGCTAAGTACCGGGCCGCGCCGATTGCGGCTCTCTCGATACGCAAATTGCCTCGAGGCTGTTTACAAACCCTCCCTTCTCCTCTTGCTTTCCTGGAGGATACTCGTAGTGGGCTTCCTGACAGTATGGTAGGAAAACCCTGATGCTAATTTGGCCAAGCAATAAGCATTGCCATTGAACGTACTAATGCCGCCAGCCAGCATGTGAACGCGCTACCACCTGGCAAAGAGCTTGAGCATTACGGTCGTTTTTAAACTTTTTTTTTATGTAAAAGGTCATGAGACGAATGAGACACTCTTCTAATGGTAAGAGATAACGTCTGTCAATGACCATTGCAATGGTATACAGAACTTTGAACAACAAACCAAAATCCAGGACATCGCTGCTTTGTTAATCATTACTTTGAGACATTAGATGGTTAGTCTCAACAGCTTTATAATTTCGCTAGGTGCAGAACCCTTGAAACCGAAACACAGTTTTGTTTACACACTACTGATTGGTGGCAGAATATCTGGTATTTCAGTTGTACCAACCTAGACCACCTCTTGCTTAGGAGATCTACCACCAAGTAAAACAAAAGTAATGAGACGATCGAAACGCTCTCATACTGGTAATAGTGTGTACTTCAGTAACAGCTCTTTAAGTCGGAACACAGTCCCCAATGTTGACAGTTTACAGCTTGGAGGCAAAACATAATCTGGTATTGCGGTGGTATTTACTTTAGATGACGGTTCTGTTAATAAGATCTGTCACCGAATAAAAGTTTTATCCGTATAAGCAATCTAATTTTTTTTATGGTTGTCAAGCTAGGTATTTGACCATAGCTCACATGATGTTAAGTGACGGTGTGGTTGAAGATGGTAAAGCACAAGCCTGGAATGGAACTGGATTTCAAGCGAGGCTAGTTTTCAACTTTAGGGTGGTAAGTAGGCAGCCGTGTACTAGAAAATACCCTACCACCATGCTATGGTGTATACTAACGATGTTTGACAAGCCCATTGTTTGAACCCACGCCCTTCGGCGTGTGAACCGACCGCGCTAACCACTGAGCTATCATCGCTACAATTAGCTTAATTGTTTTTTGGGTGTATGTCAGAATAATAATAATTATGTCTATTTTATTTTAGAATAGGTAAATGCAACCCAACCAGATGTTTTTGTCGATGACACGCTGCAAAAGTAATAAATTAATTTTCTAGAACAGTCTTATCAAAAATCAAACTAAGAAATTATCTACGCGTATTTTATTTGTTTTATTTTACGGTGTTTTGTAATGAATTACTATCTATTAACATTATCTATCTTAGATAAGTTATAAAATAATGAATGACTGTGCTGGCCTATTTTAGTCAAAATATTTATGTAGAAAAAGATAATCAAAGTAACTACTACGAACTTTTATTTTTTTTGTATCGATGACAGATCAGTTATTGGCGCGTCTGATTCGCACGCTAAAGGACATGGGTTCAAATCCCAATAATAAGGCTTGAGCTGCCGGTAAAGGAAAACATCGTGATGAAATCATAGCATGGTGGTAGGGTACTTACAAGTTATCGGCAGGCTAGCTAGCACCCTCAAATTGAAAATCTACCGCCAAGCATTTAACGGTTTGTTCCGGTAAGCTCACTCGAGAGCGAGTTCTATTTCAGGCTAGATATGTTTACAATCTTCGACCACACCGTCATTTAGAATCAAATGATCTGTGGTCAAACACCTAGCCTGCCAACTAAAAAAAAAAACTTTCGTGTTATCAATAAAATATTGTACCTACATCACAAAATTTAATCATTTGCTCTACTAGTGTAATTTAAAGAAAGTAGAAGCTATTTCACCTGTCTTATGTGGAATGGCTTTCCATGCACCTTCGGGTTTTCCGCCGAGTTTCAATCTACATAGCTTCAAAAGAAGGGCGAATAGGGTCTTTAAAGGTAGGCAACGCACTGGCAATGCCCCGGGTATTGCAGGTGTCCATAGGCGGCGGTGACCACTTACCATCAGGTGGCCACTTTTTTCACATAAAAAAAATCACAAAAGCTTTTTCAACACATTCCGAATTACATTTAAATGAATACATTACGTTGTTTTAGAAGTAACAAACATATAAACATATTTTCCTAATCATATTAGAGTATATACAAAATTAGAAATATAACATATGCACTTATAATGTATATTCATTATAAGTACATCTTTATCTTCTTTTCTCTTAAGCCAATTTCTTGAAAGTTTATCCAAAGCAACATTGATACAATCACATCGAATTTGGTTGACCAAGGATGCACTCGCGAGGCGAGCGTTGATGCGTATCAAAAGGAACTCCTTAAAACTTGAGTTACAAGTCCTTGGTACCTACGATACGGGACTGAGTCACAACGCAGTGGATGCGCCATCCTCACGGCGATATCAATGAATGTTCAGAAATTCCTTCTCCTAGTACTGTGTTTTGCTGCAATGGTCATGGACATGCGTTATCTCTTACTATCAGGAGAGCGCATCGTTCGTCTTATTACTTTTGCATAAAATAAATAAATATACTATTTGAACTCCTCAAGACAAAAACGACAGAAGGTACAGTAAATGCTAAGTTTAAACGTGTAAGCCCAGAATTATGAAATAGTAGGTAGGTACTGAAAAGCATTCATCAAACTAAATTGATTATATTAAACTTTGCTTACAAATCTAAAAGAATAAATCAAACTAACCTTTCAGCTTCTACCTCATTAAATCTCTCATAACATTGTGCCCAAATGATAGCATGGAACGTAAAATCAGTGCAAATTATGCGATCACTTAAAAGCACCGGGTGTACCTACCTACATGATACTACAGATTAAAGAGAAACAGACTGTCAACGTCGAACAGATTCATTTCCTTTATAGTAATCGAAATAGGGTTTTTTTAATTATAATTTACTAGCGACCGGCTTCGCACGGGTGCAATGTGGTGCATATACATTATACATGTTTAATACATATAAACCTTCCTCTTGAATTAGGTACTTTGTCTATTGATGAAAACCGCATTAAAATACGTTGCGTAGTTTAAAAGATCTAATCTATCGTACAGACGGCGGGAAGCGACTTTGTTTTATGCTATGTAGAGATCAAACATGTAAAATAGTGATGTTTGATTCTTAGTGATGAATTATAGGGTTGAGTGAAAGTAACTATTGAATTTAATTTGATGAAATTTATCTTTTCCTATTGTTTCTAAATCTCCGTGGGACCGTCTAATAAAGTCATTACCTACTACATTAATTAGGTATGGACAGGTCCTGACCCTGACTTACTTTGCCGTTGACTATGGACTAAGATTTATATACCTACTTGATTGTATCATGAGACATTTGATAATACACACGTACACACATTAAACCGGTAATAGACAAAGTCTGATGCCAAAAAAAGTTGCAACGAGACGTGTTGTCAACTTGTTCCCGCGCCTGCCAAATTGAACCCTATCAACGCCCTGTATATCTGAGCCCTCTATCTTCGTGAGAGGCTTACAAGCTGAGCTTACAAGTCTCGTTATTTTTCTTTTTTGTTTTTGGCTTCACGCTTTGTATAATTGCCGATTCAAGTGTTTCGATACTTTCTAGTATTTTTCGTTCGTTTCGTTCGTCTCATTACAATAATAAATGAATAATTAAGTATTCTCTGAATTTTAAAGTTTAGTCTTTGTTCCTTTCTTAATTTAAACGGTTGAGTAATAACAAGTTTGCGTTTCCCACGGTCAGGAGGATCTTTGCAACAATTAGTTAGACTTTCGTGATTTCAGTCGTATGGCTCTTTCAAAACCTGTAACGGTACCCACCTAAGCATGGTAGGTAGGTAACAAGGTATACTTTGTAACTGTTACATGTAGGTACTTACAATATATAGTTTGTTACTTACATACCTACTTATTTTACTGCTTGTAACAGTTAGTAACAAATGTAGAAAGGCAATTTAGAATACTCGATCGTATTATATATTATAAAAAAAGATGACACTGAAAGATGTATTCGCTAACTCATATAAGATTTTACTTGGTGGTAGATTTCCTTAGCAGGAGATCGTCTAGCTAGGTACCACCGCAGTACCAGTTATTCTGCCGCTAAGCAGTAGTGTGTAAACATTACTGTGTTCCGGTTTGAAGGGTACTGCAGCTAGCGAAATTACTGAGCTGTTGAGACTAACCATCAAAAGTCTCAAAGTAATGAGCGCCAAAGCAGCGATGCCCTAGACTTTGTTTTGTTACTCAGAGTTCTGTGTATCTCTGCAATGATCATGGACAGGCGTTATCTCTTACCATCAGGAGAGCGTCTCGTTCGTCTCATTACTTTTTACATTAAAGATTCGCTGTCTTAAACGTATATAGCGCTTATAATATTATTCAAACTCAAATTCCAATTTAAACATTAAAAACATTTTTAAATCATAATATTATGTGTGTAATTTTTCATACTTATGTGTACGTTTGCCAAAATATCGCTTAGCTCTGTATTATAAAAATATATTTGTAAAAAGGGTAGAAATATATAAGTAACAAACTACCCCAAACATTGAAATATGTCCAAAATATAAATATAATTATTTAAATTTAAACTTAATTTCATAATTGACATAATTATTATTCTATTGATGAATTTTTAAAAGAAAACAATAACAATCTTTAGAGGAGGCCTTTGTCGAAAGACAAGCTGTTGAAGTTAAAGCAATGTTAAGTCAAATTTAAAAATCTAACAGCAATAAAGACTTATTTTATTTAATTTTTTTATTACATTTATTATTTGGACGAATAATAATTATAACGATTGTTGTCATCCATGTTTTCTTATATGAGCACAAATATCGCACAGGTCCATTGGTCATTGACCATCTCGACTGAGATTACCGACAGCAATTTATTCCACTCATACAAAAAGACATTACATTCACCCCCTCGGGCTCGGCATATCGCACACCTCATTTCTTCAGCGAGTCGGTCATATTCTTCGACTACCCGCAAGAAAGACACAAAAAGAACAAAAAGAGATCACTTGCCCTGCGGCAACGGTCGCGAACAGACGTGCCTTGTCGCTTGATTGTGGGAACGGTTATGTGACCGTTTGTAACATTGTACAACGTATGTACGCTTGAGCATTTGGAGTTAAAATAATACTTTATTGCTTATCTACTTATACCGGATTATTGGCTTGCTATGTAGAAAGACGGGGCTTCTATATAGTATCAGTAATGGCCAGTCTACGCTAAAATTCAAAATCGGCATAGTTTGGTGTTCATACAAATATCAAAAATTAATTTAACGTTTGAAATACGTTTTAGTTTCGTTGCCTGTAAGGTTTTTACAGAGTATGCACTATTACAGCTGCTACAAATAATAAGTTTCCTATGTTATATCTTTATGTATAAGAGTAAGTGTATAGTAATTCACCGAGTGTTTGAGAATAAGATCTTCATTGTTCCGTACACAATGATGTCACAAATAATGAAGTTTCAGAAATGTGCCCATTCCAATTAGAGAACAAAATGTTACATGTGTAGGCAGGTTTTGAAATGCAAATCCGCAAAAAATAATAATTAAATTATTAAACGAAATTCAAAGTTGATTCGTATTTCAGTTGAAGTTGTAGTTTCAGGTATTTACTTTGTGTTTTTACTTTTAGTACATGCTATAAGTTAATATGTGGCTACACGTGTATCGAAAGCCTCGCGCTCGCGCTGTTTGAAATTCTTTTTTAGTCTGTTACAATATGGTGTGAGAGACGGTCGATGGAAATGTCATGCGCGCACCTATAATGTACGGAGTGCCCTACGGCGAGCATTGTTGCGAATATCCACGACTTCTAAATAACAACAACCGAATAACACCACATTTCGATCGTTGCGTGCGACGAAATAATACCATCCTGACAAAAAGCTTTTTATAATATTTCGTCTCAAGATTTGACCCCGAGCTGTCTTTTCTTGGCACACGTTGTTAAAGAAAAATAACCATTATGTAAATTGCATAATGAGTATCCTTTTAAAAATATTTTTAGATTTGAAGTCAGGTTGTTAAACGCCATATGGCACGATTTTATTATAATCATTTGTTTCTGTGTCCTTAGGTAGTTTGTATGTAGCCTGCACGATGTTGACGTCTGTAAAGCGATAAATTTGAAATACGTGCTATTTTTTTTTGCAAGTAGAAATTCTACTGCTTACGTTTTTGTCGTGTTTTGTATTTATTATAAATATGTATTAACGAAAAAAAGTAAGTATTTTATCAGTTATCTGACTTCCATACAAGCTTTGCTAGTTTGGGGACTGTGTGTCCTATGATATTTATTTATCCTCCGACGAAAACAGCAAGGTCAGTCTCAGTCCCCGTATAGGTATCGAAAGCGTGAGCACTTGTTGCGGCCACGCCAGCGTGGCTAATCCAGATAAACGCATGATTTTTGTTCGTCCTTCTTTATCAATCCGACCGATGCTTTAAAAATAGACAAACATAAAAAAAGGCAAAAAACTACTCTGCAGTGTTTAACTGTTTACTGTGTTATCGCCACTTGTATTTGCCGCCTTTCCGAATGCAAAACAATCAAAGTCTATACCGGAAACTACGTGCCAGCTGTTGATAGCTATCACCGTAACGGGAACCGAGGCGCTTTCTCTTCTCTTCGTTCGTGATTGTCCGACTGCTTGCAGTCACTTGGCTCCTAGTCGTCTTCGAGAACACACTTGCCTGAGCTTGGCTGTCTGGTGTTATTAAGTGTGAATTCTATATAGGTGTAATATTGTGTCCAAATGTGTGTCTGTCTATATAAACAGGGTCTTGCATCTAGCGATGAAGGTATATACAGTTGACCATGCCCGTGTCTCTTTTATCAGAAGTGTTGATAAGTACTACGTCTACAAAATGCACAATGGCCTTCCAATTGTTCAAGTAAGTCGTTCTACAGCTCGAGCAGCAACGATAGCAACCATGCAGCACTAACATAAGAGATGTCGTAAGGGATTCCAAACCGTGAGTTACAATGTTGTATTATCGTCTGTGATCCCCGAATTCGACCCACTGGTAGACAATGTTAAGTGTTCCTCGTGCAAAAACTTAGGATATATGGAGGTAGCTTGTAACTACAAGCAGAAACCCTCTAAGCAGTATAATTGAAACTATAAAAAAAAAAAAAACTACCCTCAGTTTTTATTATTTACATTGGTTGTTTTCGGTTTTAACTACAAGACCCCAGGGGTTGGCTATAGAATCAGGCCGCAGGAGTTGTACTTCGCAAGGCTTTAAAAAAATACAATTCCCAACCGGCGGAGATACGTAGTATTTTTTACCAGTATTGTAGTATTTGAGAAGTAATAATGTCAGGTGAGGCCGAGTCAAATGAATAGAATAATATTCAATAAGTATGAAGTAATGGCAAAGAGTGGTTATATATAAAATGGAGATCTACCCACATAACATAATAAAATAGTGTCGATTTTATTTGCCTGTTTGTCTGTTGAAAATAACTAATTGTAGGCTTCTACAGTAATATTCAAGGATTGTTTGTTGATCAAAAATAAATAGTACATTGTTACCTAAGGGGTGTAAGTAACTTGTTTAGTCCCGAGTCAGGGTTGGCGCCCTCGCTGCGCTCAGACGCCAAGAGCTCGAGGGACTCTGTAAGCCTTTAACCCGGGGTAAACACTGTGCTTTTCATTACGAATACAAGGAAAATAAATATAAAAAGAATTAAAAAAAGAATAATGAGTGAATGTTATTTGACATAAATCAACAGAACAAAATGAAGATCGGATTGCGGCTTTTCCGACATTTTTTTTGTTTTGTGGCCGGTCAGCTCTTCACCCATTCTTTGATTTTGGCGTCGCATTTTGAGCATTTGCCAGTGTCAAGTGTTTTGTATTTGTATGCATAAACACTCGAAAAACACTAAGTAGTTTTGAAAAAAAATACAACGGGGCGACACGAATTTATCAACGTCCCCGCTAAAAAAAAAAAAAAAAAAAACTTCAGCAATTATTTTTCATTTTCACCGTTAAAAAAAAAAACAATGGTAAAGATTTTTTACAAATCTATGTTAGTAAAGGAATGATTGTAAGTTGATAATTATAAAGTAATTAAAAAAAAAGTATATTCTTTAATTATGTTTGTATAGTCAACTTAACGTTATTTCAATTTTACATCGCGCTGTAATTGAGTGGCTGTATAGAAAGTTGAAACAAAGTTCAATAGAAACAAAATAAAAAATAGATTTTTATAGTTTGAATGTTGTCACTTGTCAGTTGAAAGCGATTCTTCCTAAGGCGGCAAAGTATTACTTCAGACCTACTTTCCGAGTATGAGTAATGAAAAAAAATGTACATGCCTCCACACACATTATAAAATAAATTTTTGTGTCACTAAAACTTTAATATTGAAAAAAAAATAATAATTTTGAATTGCAATAAACAATTAATTGCTGAAAAAGTAAAAGATTTATTCGACGCTAAAAGGAAAGACAAGGCATTCGAACGATGGTCAAATCCCGTAAACTGCTATCTCTCTACAAAGGCCTATTTCAAATGACGAAAATTCTAGGTCACTATATAATATATCAAGTAGCGGACATGATATGAGTTTAAAGATCAACAGAACGTTATGATGCCACTATTTGCGTAGAAAATTTGAAACCATGAATCCACGTGGCAGATTAAGTCCGGATGTTATCAAGTGTGTATGTCAAAATTGTAACGATTTAGTTTTCATGTTTAACGTAGTTACAGAAAAGCTACAAACATAATCTTTAAAAAGTTCAATAACATTAATAATGTGCTGTTTAAAAAAATATATTAATGGTCTAATGCAATCGCTTCAACATCGTGGATAGTATTTTGGGGGTTGGTTGGTTGTCTAAGCTACAACAGGCATCCGTGCTGTGAACGCTGTTGTAGTAAGTGGTGATACACGGTTAGGTTGATCCTGTATGAACATCATCTAGCTCAAACCACTAAGGATACGAACCAATGCCTAATGTACAGTCCAATGTTAAATTAAGTGGTGATACACGGTTAGATTGATCCTGTATGAACATCATCTAGCTCAAACCACTGAGGATGCGAACCATAGCCTAATGTACAGTCCAATGTTAAATTAAGTAGTGATACACGGTTAGATTGATCCTGTATGAACATCATCTAGCTCAAACCACTGAGGATACGAACCAATGACTTATGTACGGTTCAATGTTGAATTGATAAATAAATGACGAATTCTAAGTGCTGTGCCTACTCTTTACTCATGTTTTCAGCTCTGCATCAGACCACTACGCTATTCGAGGACGAATGCGTCAGCAGGACGGCCGGATGTTATCGCCACTTGTATTTGCCGCCTTTCCGAATGCAAAACAATCAAAGTCTATACCGGAAACTACGTGCCAGCTGTTGATAGCTATCACCGTAACGGGAACCGAGGCGCTTTCTCTTCTCTTCGTTCGTGATTGTCCGACTGCTTGCAGTCACTTGGCTCCTAGTCGTCTTCGAGAACACACTTGCCTGAGCTTGGCTGTCTGGTGTTATTAAGTGTGAATTCTATATAGGTGTAATATTGTGTCCAAATGTGTGTCTGTCTATATAAACAGGGTCTTGCATCTAGCGATGAAGGTATATACAGTTGACCATGCCCGTGTCATCTTTTAACTGTACGTATTGCGATCCAAATCTAAGCTTCAACTTTTTTTTAAGCTTCCTGAGGACGCTGAAAGGTCAGATCTACAAGCTGGTTATTATAGTTAAATTATTCATAATTAAATTATGAAATTATCATTTATGATAGGTATTAAGTAGGTTCAATACCTAGGCACCTACTTAGGTTACGACAATAAATAGAAACTTAGGTAACTCACGAATTTATTAGGAATTTATTTTTATTTATAAAGGAATTTCTGATTAAGATTGACAATCTGTTTCGTTTTAAGCACCTACTCACCTGCTTAGTTAGGGTTTTTTCAGTTCTCTAATAATAGTTATGGTTAGAGAAATAGGTAAGTACTGAGTATATTCTATAGTAAAAATATAAAACTGTTTTATAAATTCGGTTATTGTTAAACTTCAAGACTTTGTTTTAGTTAGTTACCTACAACATGTGCAAAATCGTTTATACGTAAATCTATCTATGCTATTATAAAGAGGAAAGATTTGATTGTTTGTTTGCATTGAATAGGCTGCGAAACTACTGGACTGATTTTAAACATTCTTTCATCGTTGGGAAGCTACGCTATCCCCGGGTGACATGGACTATTATGACATAGACTTTTTATCCCTGTATTCCCACGGGAACGGGAACTACGCGCGTGAAACCGCGAGGCGTCCGCTAGTAATAACAATCATCACTGTGAACAACTTTTACAATAGGACTAACCCAGAAAATACAAAGAAATTCGGCTACTTCATAGAAAAATAACATTCAGTATCGACGAAATAAATAAATAAGCTTCCTTTGTAATAGATGAGCATAATGATGGGTGCAGTGGCTTTCTTTCCGCTTAGTACATCCGTTCCGAGTAACCTCGTACAGTCGCTTAACATTTAATAATGAAGGAATTGTAACGCGTTTGTTTTTATTTTTTATTAATGTAGAAAAAGATTGTAAGTGATTAACAGAGATAAATTCAATTCACGAGGCTACTGTGGACTTTTCGTCGGCATAATATCGATAATAATCTACTAATTTCTGTAACTTACGCACAAAACAATATCATCAATTTGGATTATAAATGAAAATATTTAATCTGATGACAAACAAGGTTGGCTTACATATATTTATCAATGCACAATGTATATATAAACTCCAAATTGATGGTATATAAGCAGAATGTACGTAATTGCATTGGAATGAATTTTATTACTGGAAAACGTATAATACGAATTACGTATGAGTTTTTTATACCTACTTAAGGTGGTTCGATTTCTAGACAGATATTTTTTTTTCATTTATAGACAAATGGAGCATAATTTTAAAGTGAAATCACCGCTACTGGCATTTAATTTGGTCTTTATTTGCGGTAAATCACAATTGTTTGAATAAAACAGTAGATTATTAGCATTTCAGTGCCTATGTCACCCGGGGATAGTGTAGCTTCCCTACGGTGAAAGAATTTTTTAAATCGGTCCTGTAGTTTCGGAGCCTAATCAATACAAACAAAAAATAAATATAGATATAGATAGATAGATAGATTATATTTAATGCGTTTTTTTTTTAGTTTATTATTTAATGTGACGGACCACACGGCGACAAATTATTTATTTATTGTTATTTCATTTGTATTTTTTTTATTACAAATAGGCTTGCGTTTGATCGCCAACTCGCCTGATGATGTGGTCCACGGTAGAGTACTTGGAAGAAACTGATTCACTTGTGACTTAAAGGCATCCAAATTGTATACATATTGGTACACCCACTCGGGCCGAAAATTCCATTGTTTAGCGGTTCGTACAATGAAGGTAGATTCAAACCGTTTAGTTAGAGTTCTTAAAACTCTTGGCTGATTTGATTATGATTAATCATAAAATACTTGAAAACAATGAAAATACTTTACACTGGCAAAATAACAAAGAGCGATGCAAAAAAAAAACACAAAAATATAAATAATTAAATTATACCTAAATTGCGTAAGTCTTATTCACATAAATGTTTTTAAAATAATGAAACGTTACAAGAGCTAAGAATCACTTTATATTAAAAATAAACCAAAGATCATGTAGAGGTCAACGCTGAAAGACTGATACCTACTGATAATTTCTAGGAAAATATCTAACGCTTTTAGGATTATTTAATACGCCTCATTGCACTGATTAATAATTACATACGTAAGCCTGTAATACTACAGGTATTAACAAGTAATTATATAATCTTTACATGATAATAACATTGTTGTAAATGTTTCTTTTTTTTAATTAGTAATATTTAATAAAATATTTATTTTTATTTAAAAGTTATAAATGAGTCTGAGCAGTCTGAAAGAGACAACGCATGTGCATGTGCAAATATAACTTTACTAATTACAAAACCATTTCGATGTATTATAGGTAGGTAGGTGTATTCTAGATCAGCGTGCTCCATCCTCGACCACACCGTCACTTTGCATTAGGTGAGTTGGTGGCCAAACGTAGATCAATTTAAAGTTAAAAAAAAAGTAGGTACCTACATTATTTTTACGTTTAAAACTATGAGATGTGGTTTAGTTTCTAAGAAGAGGATCTCTGGTATATATCTATCTATCTATACTTACTATTATAAAGAGGAAAGATTTGATTGTTTGTATTGAATAGGTTCCGAAACTACTGGACCGATTTCAAAAATTCTTTCACCGTTGGAAAGCTACACTATCCCCGGGTGACTGGCTACTTTTTATCCCTGTATTCCTACGGGAACGGAAACTACGCGGGTGAAACCGCGAGGCGTCCGCTAGTAATATATAAAATAAGTTTTATTTATTCTTAAATGATTTAGATTTAATCAGTTATATAGTTTTCAATTGTATCTCACAAATGTGCAAATTTTATAACGAAAAAAATTTGGGGCCAATTATGTTTTCATTACAAAAATATAGGTACGTATCTAATATACATATTATATTTATCGTTGAATATCTTCATAGCGTATCAGATATAAAATCAGTGTTAATGTCCAGTGCAAGTACAGACAATGACAGTGACGGTATAGTTATAAATAAACAAACTAAAAAAAAAAAAATATAAATAAAGTAAGAATTAAAAAATTCAAACATATTATCATACGATACACGTATACATACATGCACGTGTTCATCAACTGAATTTGAAAATTCAAAGGCGTGATCGATCTATTGGTAAATTGTAAACAGTGTTAAAATAACAGTTTCGTGCCACTGAAGAAAGTCGAACTTTTTCAAGAATTATAATCACAGTGTTTCTAAATTTTGTCATCTAATAATTAAAGTGTTTGGAGTAGAAACACGACACAAATCATTTTAAGTATCTTAACACATAAAAGATGATCTAATAGAATAGTGACGATGCTCTTTATAACAAGAAATGGTGAGAAAACTAGTATAAAATTGAGCGCACACTACGACCGTAAAGTTGATGATGAAGCAAAATAATGTTTGTGTATGATTGCAGAATTTGTATATAAACGTAAACGTCAGTTGGCACGGAGACATTATTTTTCAGTTCCTTACTTACGTTTGGTACATCCTGTAGAAATGCAAAAAGGATTTCCATCGCATAAATCCGTTAAAGAAATCGCGCGTCACAGTCGAGTGTACGGTTTAATCTCAGAATTCGTAATTTACCGAATGTGTGTAGCTTATCGGAGTTTTACCACAAATATAAGCGAGAGTTCGTAAGCACTTTCAAATTGTTGTTCTGACTTGGACAAAGCAAAGGCGGAATCATGATTCAAGTATCAATCCTGATAGCAGTCGTGCTTTGCTTTTTATACTACAATTGCAAACGGACATTTAATTACTGGCGAGATAAGAATGTAGTAGGACCAAAGCCGATACCATTCTTCGGCAATTTGAAGGATAGCGCACTTAGACGCAAACACGTTGGGATTGTTTACAAAGAAGTTTACGACCAGTTTCCAAATGAGAGCGTTATCGGAATTTACCGCATGACCAATCCGACACTTATCATCCGCGATTTGGATATTGTGAAGCATATACTTATCAAGGACTTTGACGTATTTCCGGATCGTGGAGTGGAGTTCAGCAAAGAAGGACTGGGTGATAATTTGTTTCATTGTGACAGTACAACATGGAAAGCTTTACGCAATCGATTGACTCCTATTTTTACATCTGGGAAATTAAAGAGCACAATGAATATAATAGACAGATATGCTGATCAGTTAGTCAACTATCTGGACCTTACTACTGCTGCGAACATGGAACAAGAAATGCACAGTATATTCCAGAAATATACAATGGCATCAATCATATCTGCATCTTTCGGCTTTGATATCGACTTTTTTGAAGAAAATCAAGAACTTATAGAAAAAGTTGGTCATTACATATTTAGGTCTACATATGCTGCTGAAGTGGATATGTTGTTACCAAATATTTGGAGAAAAGTTAATGTGTCTTTGTATCCAAAGTTAGTGAATAAGTTTAGTTACAATGTGGTTAAAACGGCTATAAGTCAAAGACACGGAGTATCTACAATCCGAAATAACCTTATGGATGCGATGTTCGCGATGAAAAAAGAGCAAGAATTAGAATTTGTAGAAAAACAAGCTGAGTTGAAAGTTACAGATCACGTTATGGCAGGTCAAGTATTCATATTCTTTGCAGCTGGGTTTGGGAACAATGCTCTTAGTTTATCTTATGCACTGTTTCAATTAGCTAAACATCAAGATGCACAACATAAATTAATCGAAGAGATTGACAGTGTATTGGAGAAATATGACGGGAAGCTTACGTATGATGGGATTAAAGATATGCCGTATTTAGATAAAGTGTTTTCAGAGATATTGCGTATGAATGCATTAACAAATTCAATCCAGAGATCGGCTAAGAAGGACTACAATATTCCTGGAACTGATATTATAATAGAGAGTGGAACAACGGTTATTATATCTCCTTACGCTATTCATCGTGATGAAAATTTGTACCCTGATCCTGATAATTTTGATCCTGAAAGATTTTCTCCCGAAAATTCAGCAAATAGACACCCCTGTGCTTATCTTCCATTTGGAATTGGACCTAGATCTTGCTTAGGTAAGATTTAATATATTTTATTCACTTAAATCACGATTTCATTTTAAATAATCGAAATTCTAGCTTAGCTGGGGGTTTTTCAGCTTTTCAACATTACATTTTTTTCATTTCTATTTAATTTTGAACATGTGATAGACAAAATTACTTCCGCACAATGTTTAATATTGTTAAGAGTTAATATAATTATTGTAGATAGGACGACGTTATAAAGTATGGCTGATAATATACCTAAATAATATAGATAATTGATAATATATCTCATTAATTACTGCAGATCGAAATCGTTTTAGGAAATACATTCCTTCAAAACAATGGCAAAAACAAGCAGAACATCATGCAATTCCCATTTTTAATGCATTATCATATCTCTAGTTATTAGATTTGGATCTTAATTGATTGTTACCTTATGTACTTTATTAATTAATTAATTTATAGAATCATAATTTTCTTTATGTGGTTTGATCATTCCGTTAATATGTTACATTTTGAAATCTTTCTTTGTAGGAAGACAACTGGCGAAACTTCAATTTTTTTCTGCAATAGTAAAAATATTCTCCAAGTTTCGTGTAGAACCATCAGAGAAGACGAAGAAGATCGAAGACTATGATCCTATGAATACACTTCTTGCCACTAGAGGGGGAATTTGGGTTAACATCGTACCAAGGGAAGTGTACGACTTTACTAACCACTTATAATTAATGTTAAATCATAATATTCACTAGAGAAACTTAGCAAGGGAAAAAATCTTGTAATACATAACTAAAGTATCCTATCTGAGCATTTGTCGTATTTAACGGCTGTTCATTTCTTATTTTGCAATTTTTAAACTTTTGCTTTTTGATCACATCACTAAGTTTATTACCGGGTTTTAATCGCGCACAAAATACTATAAAAATAGTTTTGTTTGTTTACCTCGACGTTGCGGCTATGTTGCAATAGCTGTGGTCACGAATTGCATGGAGAGTGCAGACGGTCTCCATGAAAAAACTGACATGAGGACCGCGATGGGAAGTCGTTGAAGGACGTCATTCCTTTCCAGACTCCTGTTGTGTATAGGGTGGATTGCAGCTGCAAGTTCCTACATTGGTTAAACTAAACGTATTATAGCAGAAATAATCAAATAACACATCGCAGCGGTCATAAATCGCTAAACACAGACTTCTACAATAGCTGAACATTTGCTCGAAACGTGATCCGGTCATTGGATTGTACTCCACGATCTGAAAGAAATCCCTTTCTACTAAACGACAATATTATTTTCGAGAATCGGTTGAAATTAAACAGAACATCGCAATTTTAATCGAGAAAATGGACTTATCACGGTGTAGTATCAAAACGGTCTGCTGATACAGTTAGTGTAGTGTATCGTGGTTAGTTACGTTTCTTTAAGACGAAAAATGAGGGTAGAGTGCGAGTTCGTCATTTTTCATTGAATGAATTTCATTGTAACATGACCGATGCGTTGAGGTAAAATCCCGTTGATAAACTTAATTAATATATTATGCTATTTTGAGTATTGAAACTGAAGCAAAATATTTATCGATTTGAAGGAAATGACTAAGCAGACACGATATCCGGAGATAATGCATTTATGTCATACTAGCTGCGCCCCGCGGTGTTACCCGTTACATGTTTTCGGGATAAAAAGTAGCCTATGTGTTAATTCAAGGTGTCAGCTACTTCCTTCGGACAAACATACATCTATACTCACAAACTTTCGCATCCCACTAATATTATAAATGTGAAAGTTTGGATGGATGGATGGATATTTGTTACTCTTTCACGCAAAAACTACGGAACGGATTTGGATGAAATTTGGTATGGAGGTAGCTGAGACCCTGGATTAACACGTAGTCTACTTTTTATCCCGAAAATATGTAGCGGGTAACATCGTGGGGCATAGATAATTTATAATATTGGAGGTGTACTTTGTACGCGAATTATACGTAGCATAGGATAGTTGATTGCTTTTTTAATTATGTTTAAAATTATAAATCTGAAACTGTACTTTGTAAGGTAAGTTGTAAGTTAACTTGTGAAAGTATTACGGCGAAGACTGGGCTGGCTGATATCGGGAGTAATTTATGATCTATTTTATGTTATATTACTTTTTTTTTTTGGCTTTTAATGTAAAATAAATTTTATGCAAACATACATTTTTTTTACAATTTTTCAGGACATTAATAAGATTTCTACTGATTTTTTTTATCAATAATGCAAGTCTAAAATACTATTAGATATTTCACCAAAAGTGTATTAAAAAAACAGTTATTTAAATAAAATAAATAACTATCCTAAGACATATCACACAGCGCCATCTATTACTAAACTAAGTAAGCAAAGCTTGTACTATGGCAGTCAGATAATTAATAGAATACTTAAATACTTTCTTTTTATTTGTAAATACATGCTTATAATACATACAGAACACCCAGACACAGTGCAAACATTTGTTTATACCACAAAATATTTGTCCTGAGTGAAAAAAAGGGGTTAAAAATGCCATTCATGCCGTCATCCCGCCTGATGTAAGGTATAAGGCTTTCTTTATCCTTTTTATGGCACTCTAAAACGGTAGAAATCTTTCATGTAGTGGACTCTACTACTAGGACGCTCAACTAGTCTTTTATTTTTCAGTTAGCATGCTTGAACACAATTAGCATGTTTAGAAAACATACAATATACTTTTCAAAGAACAATCAAGTGGTACCATATTGAAACCATATCAACGAATGCAAATATGAAGAGGGGATTTTATTAATTGACCTAAGCTATCGCTGTAATAAACTAAATGAGAGTTGACAAAACAACGAGTATAAGAACTTAAAATATTACGTTCTTTTGAGTAGGCAATTGAGGGGTTAACCCTTCAATTCGGTATGTAAAGAAAAAAAATACTTTGCTGATTCCAAAACCATTTCGAAATATTACATTCCTGTACATGATTTTTCCGTTTAAAACTCTTTAAACTATGAGACGGCGTTTATTTTAATAAAACACATAAAATAAATTTGACTTTCAATTAACCTCTAATGACGTCATGTCCTTGGCTGTATAAGGATTCTTTCAGTGCCTAAAAAAGGTACATATTTTACATATTCAGCCAATGTTATGACGTCATAACTATAAAAAGTTTGAAAATGTATTAGAATTAAACTACCGCATAGAAAGCCAAAATATTCAAATTAGTTTCATAAAATAAAGTTTACCATCAGTAAAAAATATAAAATAAATACAAAAAAAAAACTTTACATACCGAATTGCCTACCCAAAAAACCACAATATATAAACCACATAATTATGAACTTAAGGCGCAGATATTTCTATACCAGATAAATATCCGAGCTATATCCAGCCGCCTTGATATAATACATACTTCTTAATTACATGTACAATCCACATACAACCTGTCATTGAGACTACAAGACGTGATTGATGTTACAGTTTTTATCAACTAACACCCATTGAACATTCCAGGAAGTTACATTGACCAAATGTCAAGGTCTACCTCGTCAAGGGGAAAATAATGGGTGTTCCAAACTCCTAAACTTATTGCGTTATAAATCAAATGATTGACCTGTCATAGTTCTACCATTTTTGACACATTTGACCCCGATGCTTCAAATCGTTGGAAGTTTGATTGTGTAGTTACGTACCTGCCTATAGATAAGTACTTCGATGCGGTGATTGATTTTTATTAATAAGTTTCGAGTTGCATATATAATTAAAGACTACTACGTACGGTGTGTAACAAGAGTACCTACTTAGTTATAGGACTGACTTTTATGAAAATATTGTAAAATCGGAGACTGATTTGTAATTTTTGTTTGTTACTAAAAATTTGTTACAATAGATGATAGAGCGATTTGAGCCCTCGATGCGAGCATCGGGTCTGTCGGTTTTTTCACGAATTCTTTTGAAATGATTTACTGCAAAATCCAATGCAGCGAGTCCAGCCACTCGATACGAGCGCTGAGTCCTGTAAGTTTTTTTGCGAATTCTTTTGAAATTAGTTACTGCAGTAGTCAGTGCAGTTTTGTTTAAGTGTTATTCGGTAAGTACCCATAGTTTGAAAGAAAATTCTTTCATTATTCCACTAGAAGAGATTCATAGGCACTCAGACGAATAAATAATCAGCATAGGCGCGTCGCCCGTAATTTAAATCTATTTCAAACAAAGAGCCTATTTGGAAATTTACTAGCTCTATGGTTCCAAGCAAAGAGGTACCTACATGAGCTGTCAAATAGTAGGTATCTAAAAAAAAATCTCGAAGTTTTGGCGGGAACGCGGAGAAAATAATGTTGCCCCATTGTGTTTATGGCACAAAAAAAATAATTTAAAAAAAGCTACACGCAAGATAATTTATCTATTAATTTCGCTTAGCATCTGAAACCGTTAATTGAAATTAACAAAATCAATTAGAAGCATAGATAAGTAACAGGAAAATAATATTTATCTATAATTTGAAATTTATTTCAATATTCACACGTAGAGTTTTATACAAAACTCGACCGAAAACAAAATGCGTCAGATTTAGGCTTGGCAGGCTTGAACCATCGATTGGTATGCATTGCATGGTAGGTACCTATGTATGACATGACTTAGGTTAAGCCTATTTTTCCAACTATAAAAAGCTTGCCGAATTCTGAACTCGCCTATTGATTCATATTCATTTGTTCATATAACTATATCTCATCTTGATACTCGATGACGTAGGGTTTCCTACATGTTTTTTCTTTGGTTTTCGCATCGCATCTTGAGCATTTGCCAGTGTCAAGTGTTTTATCATTTCAAGTTTTAAAGGTTAATTAAGTGTCCTCGTAGCTAGTTATAGTCAAAGTCCAGTCTTAGTCAAGTCCAGCCCGTGTCAGTCAAGTCCGGTCATGCTTTAGTAAAGTAGTGGCGACTTTACTATAAAGCTTCGATGGAGTTTTGGAAGCAACACGAAAAGTCCTGTTTCACCACATTATATCATTTTCCTACACTCACGCTTGTAATTCGGCACTTTATGAATAAAACACCACCATTTTTATGCATAAACACTCGACAAAACACTAGTTTTGGAAAAAATACAACGGAGCGACACGACTCTTCCCGCGTTCCCGCCAAAAAAACATTTCTACATTATCTACATCGTGACAACTAATTTTACTTTTCGTTTCGAACAACGTGATGTTTATGTTTTCCTTTTTTTCCAAACACTATAATGTTAATTTACTTCGAAATGTATTTTTCTATTTTAAAATTTAATTTCAATATTAGTTATACTCTAATCACTTCTTCTATATCTATGCTAATTTTAAAGAGGAAAGATTTGATTTTTTGTTTGTTTGTTTTTATTGAAAAGGCTCCGAAACTATTGGACCGATCTGAATAATTCTTTCATCGTTAGAATGCTACATTATCACTGAGTGACATAGGCTGTATTTATATTGTTAATCGATTTTTTTCCCGTGCGTAGCCGGGGCGAGCTGCTCATGTAGCGGGACGTACTGGCTAAATAGCGTTTACGAAAGATGGAATATTATAATATTATTCTAGATTGTTTCTTTAAATAATAGGTATACTTAACTGTGACTCATAGATTATGAATAGGGACAGATAGCAAGTACGTGACTTTTATATTCTATGTAAGTACCTAAGAGCAAACTTCAAAACATTGAAGTGAGCGAACCTGTTTGTCATTAAAGCTAACAATTTCGTATTGCATAACATTACGAAATTCTAAATTTCTTTACTAAATACATTATAGCGCAGTGGTTGGCGTAGTTGGTACACACACCGAAGGGCGGGGGTTTAGACCCCAACAATGAGCTTGAGCCGCTGATAAAGGAAAATCGAGAGGAAACCATTTAGGTAGGGTACTTTTTAGTATACAACTGGCTAGCTACCACCCCCGAGTAGAAAATCTGTCGCCAACCACAAGCCTATGGGCAATCGTGCTCCATCTAAGACCTTATTATCTCTTACCATCAGGAGAGTAGCAGTCAAGCGTTAGCTAATTTTCTTAATCAAAAAATCAGAATTAAATTTCACAAAGTACGTAGGTACCTACTGACTAATGACGGTGTAGTCTAAGATGGTAAACACACGTAGTTTGGAATGGATTGGCTCTCAAGTAAGGCTGCCGGAACACACCGTTAAGTGCGGCAGATTTCCATCTTGAGGGAAGCTAGCCAGGCGAGTAATAGAAAGTACCCTGCCACCACGCTATGGTTTCCTCACGATGTTTTCCTTCACCGGTAGCTCAAGTTCATTGTTGGGGTTTGTACCGGCGTATGAACCTACCGCGCTAACCGCTAGGCTTATCATTGCTACCGAATCACTTCGCTACTTTTGTTGAGTTATTGAACATTTGCAGTTAACTAATGCAAAGGAAATGATTGCTCGATCGCGTCATCCAATTGGCACTTAGTTGTACTATTTTAGTACTAAATGACACTAGATAGAGTGATAAGAATGTACTTAGTACATTTACATCATTCATAGATATCAGTTGCGCGTCGAAGCCACTGATAGGTATTTATCAACAGACAGAGCGCTTCTTTATCTATTAAGTATAGTCACGCACGAAACGCATTACTCAAATATATCCGGCAGATTTGATCTAAAGTTTTTTTTTGGATAAAACTATGTTATGTAATGATTCTTTTGAAACGTAGAGGACCTCATAGAAACCTTGTATGTACCTAATGGAAGGAGGAAATCGCATCATTTTGAATATCATCATCATCATCATCAATCATCATTTTTTTTAAATCTCTTTTCATTTTTTTCACTCTCTTATCGACACACCCCGTCCTTAGCTTAAAATCCTTTCAGTATTAAGGTTGCCTGGAAGAGATCGCTTTTAGCGATAAGGCCGCCAATTGTTGCATTAGTATTAAGTTTCTATTGTTATATTTTTTTGTAACTTGGTGTAAACAATAAAGAGTTATATTATTATTATATTATCTGTAGCGATGATAGGTCAGTGGTTAGCGCGGTAGGTTCGCATGCCGAAGGGCATGGGTTCAAACCCCAACAATGAGCTTGAGCTGCCGGTGAAGTAAAACATCGTGAGGAAACCATAGCATGGTGGTTGGGTAGTTGAAAAAAATCTGCCGCCAAGCATCTAATGGTGTGTTCCGGCAGCCTTACTTGAGAGCCAGTTCCATTCCAGGCTAGGTGTGCTTTACCATCTTTGACCACACCATCACTTAAGATCAGGTGAGCTGTAGTCAAACACCTAGCCTGTCAAACATTAAAAAAAAAAGAATAACGTTAGCGATGGGACTAATTCACAATCATAGCCTGAAATAATCTTCTACTAAATCTCATAGCAACATAATCCACATTAGCGCCTGAAATTATGAAAATAGCAGCAAAAACACCTAGTGTGGGATACAATAATGTCAATCTCACTAATATTATAAAAGTGAAAGATGGATGGATGGATGTTTGTTACTCCTTAACGCAAAAACTACTGAAGGGATTTGGATGGAATTTGGCATGGAGGTAGCTGAGACCTAGGATTAACACATAGGATATGTGTTAATCCAAACTGACTTTTTATTATAAATTAAATTAATTTATTTCGATTTTATCCCGAAAACACGTAGAGAGCAACACCGTGGGGCGCAGCTATGTAATTTATTAGACAAGACTCTAATAAGTAAAAGAAAATGCATACCTACTAGTTTTAAATTCTGTATCGTGAAAATTCTAGTAACAAATACAGCATTGGTGGTGGTACTTGGTGGTAGATTTTCTTAGCAGGAGGTCGTCTAGGTAGGTACCACCGCAGTACCAGTTGTTCTGCCGCTAAGCAGTAGTGTGGAAACATTACTGTGTTCCGGTTTGAAGGGTACTGCAGCTAGTGAAATTAATGGGCTGTTGAGACTAACCATCGAAAGTCTCCAAGTAATGAGCGCCAAAGCAGTGATACACTCGACTTTTGTTTTGTTACTCAAAGTTCTGTGTATCGCTGCAATGGTCATGGACAGGCGTTATCTCTTACCATCAGGAGAGCGTCTCATTCGTCTCATTACTTTTTACATAAAAAAAACAATTTTCATGTAGGTAATTATAAAAGGCGCATTGCCAGTCGGTACCTGCTGTGTACATTGCAGCTTCCTGGTCCGCGTGTTTACACTTTATAATTATTGATTTCCTATAGACCACACGCGTTGACTCCCTATTTTTAGCTTAAGAAATGAACCATAATTTGAAAGTTTACGATGTGCCGATGGTATATTTTTATTGAGAAAATAGTAGCGCGTGTGTGTTACGATTTATACGTATACATTTTTATTGTAAAAATAGTAAGTGGGATAATAGATTGATTCAGGCGTTACATTCATCATCATCATCATCAGCCTACACTAGTCCACTGCTGGACATAGGCCTCTCCCAAGACACGCCACGCCAGGCGTTACATTGCGTAAGTTCATTTTTTTTTTTTTCTTTGGTTTTGGCGTCGCGTTTTAGCATTTGCCAGTGTCAAGTAATTATATATTTTCAAGTTTCAAAAGTTAAATAAGTGCCATCGTAGCTAGTTTTAGTCAAAGTCGTCTTTGTCAAGTCCAGTTCGTGTCAGTTAATTCCAGTCATGCTTTAGTAAAGTAGTGCCAACTTTACTACAAAGCTTCGATGGAGTTTTGGAAGCAACACGAAAACTCATGTTTCACCACATTATATCATTTTCCCACACTCGCGCTTGTAATTCGGCACTTTATGAATAAAACACCACCATTTTTATGCATAAACACTCGACAAAACACTAGTTTTGGAAAAAAATACAACGGAGCGACACGACTCTTCCCGCGTTCCCGCCAAAACTCAAGTTCATTTTAAATATTTAAGGTATATATTTAGTTTATTTCCGCTTAAGGTGTTTCGATTTCCATACAAATAATTTTTTGCCATTCATGGACAAATGGAGCATAATTTTACAGTGAAATTACAGCTACCGGCATTTATTTTGGTCTTTATTTGCGGTAAATTACAATTGAATCGAATTTATGAATTTATAATTTTTGAATAAAACAGTAGATTAAGCTAATAATCTACTGTTTTATTCAAGCAATTGTGATTTACCGCAAATAAAGATCAAAATAAATGCCAGTAGCTGGGATTTCATTGTAAAATTATGCTACATTTGTCCACAAATGGCAAAAAATTATTTGTATGGAAATCGAACCACCTTAACAGTCGTTCCAGTTACAACAGTGATGAGGACTTAAATTTAGCTAATTTGACAACAACTTATTAATTAAAAACCTAATCTTACAACTAATTTGACATAAACTTAAAAATATAATTTGACAAAAATCTAATTAAAATAACAAAAAATCTAAATAAATAGTATCTAAATAATAATATAGTAATAGTAAATGGGAGGTACCTATAAAGTAATTATTAATTGACTTGGTGGTAGATCTCTTTAGCAGGAGGTCGTCTAGGTACTACCGCAGTACCAGATATTCTGCCACCAAGCAGTAGTGTGTAGGTAAACATTACTGCGTTCCGGTTTGAAGGGTACTGCAACTAGTAAAATTACTGTGTTGTAACTGTTGAGACTAACCATCTAATATAAAAGTAATGAGCGCCAAAGCAGCGATGCTCTGAACTTTGTTTTGTTACTCAAAGTTCTTTGTATCACTGCAATGGATTTGGACAGCCGTTATCTCTTACCATCAGGAAAATATCTAGTCTAGTCTAAAAGATAAAAAATATAACCTAATTCATGACTATTGCAACGGTAGGTACTCAAACTGAACTAAACGAAGTGGTCATTGCTACTTGGCGCTTATTATTTCGAGACTTTCGATGGTTAGTCTCAATAGCCATGTAATTTAGCTAGCAGCGGTGCCTTTCATAGCGGAATGCAGTAATGTTTCCACGCTACTACTTGGCGGCAGATATACCTATTTGATACTACACGGTGTTACCTACCTAGACGAATTGCTAAGGAGATGAAACAACTTAAAAGCAGAAAACAAAACTGCTGTTAGTAAAATAGCTGCTGTTGTTTATAACTATTTATACTACATGTAAACAGTTTATCTATAACTATAATAAAGAGGAAAGATTTGAGTGTTTGTTTGTTTGTATTGAATATGATTTCAAAGATTCTTTCACCGTTGCGAAGGTACACTATCTCCGGGTGGCATAGGCATTTTTATCCCTGTATTCCCACAGGAACGGGAACTACGCGGGGGAAACCATGAGGCGTCCGTTAATTGACCAACAAATGTATGAGCATCAGTTTTTTTTTAGAAATTTTGACTATGGTAAAAGTTATTGAAATAATTAATATAATGACACCATTTCAGTATAAACCCGGACTGATTATATGACTGTCCTGTTAGCTCATTTGGTAAAGTTCTGCTTCGACAGCTGAAGGGCGTGGGTTCGATCCCTACTCAGGACTAACATATTAATGTAGAGATGTTAGTTCTGTGTTTGGCTGTTCTGTAAGTATGTATTTACAAAAAAAAAGTATTTATAAAGTATTCCGTCAGCTGTCTGGTTCACATAGTAGGTAAAAGCTTTGCTTAGTTTGGGGCTAGCTGGCGCTGTGTGAAAATGTCCTCCAATATCTATTTATTTATTTTATAAAATCTTGCTAACAAACATGCGAACTAAAGCATATATTATATTCTGTATGATGAAATAGTAGTAAGTCTGTACTTATTAAAAAAAACAATGATGACGGTTTTTTTTTTTCTTTGGTTTTGGCGTCGCGTTTTAGCATTTGCCAGTGTCAAGTAATTATGTATTTTCAAGTTTCAAAAGTTAAATAAGTGCCATCGTAGCTAGTTTTAGTCAAAGTCGTCTTTGTCAAGTCCAGTTCGTGTCAGTTAATTCCAGTCATGCTTTAGTAAAGTAGTGGCAACTTTACTACAAAGCTTCGATGGAGTTTTGGAAGCAACACGAAAACTCATGTTTCACCACATTATATCATTTTCCCACACTCGCGCTTGTAATTCGGTACTTTATGAATAAAACACCACCATTTTTATGCATAAACACTCGACAAAACACTAGTTTTGGAGAAAAATACAACGGAGCGACACGACTCTTCCCGCGTTCCCGCCAAAAACCTAATGATGACGGTTGTAAACGTTGCAACAGAAAAGCAATAACTCACAAAATAATGAAATCACCAATACCACCTCCCTCGTTAGCGTTCTAAGTTCGAAATTTAAAATCATCTCGAGCCATTTGCCATCTTCCCTGCGCAGGACACATGA
Source organism: Biston betularia (assembly GCA_905404145.2). Lineage (NCBI taxonomy): Eukaryota > Metazoa > Arthropoda > Insecta > Lepidoptera > Geometridae > Biston > Biston betularia. The sequence continues at coordinate 9,788,594 of FR989877.1, forward strand.
CGTCATTAGTCAACGAAAGATACTTGTGTAAACCTTTTTGATACTTGACAGACACTTTTAAAATTATGTATTTGTAAGGTTGTTATATTTTTAGAACTTCACCTAGGCACTTTAATTAGCTCCTAGTTCTTTATATTGAATTGAAATCACTATTTTTCAATGTTTTCAGGCATCACATTTTGTGCATGATAAACCAAGTGAAATAATTACAAAAAATAACTCAGGGTCAAAACTTTAGAGAAAAGTACGTACCACACCATCACTTTACATCAGATGAGCTGTGGTCAAACACCCAGCTGTCAAGCATGAAAAAAGTATCCTTCCTTCCGTGTACGTAATACAGCAGCATATGAATAAAAACACGTTTTGGAAAATATTACAATGCAGCAATAAGATTCCGTGTTAAAATTAATTTGACTCGTGCTAAATTGGCAATCAGGCTATCCTTAATATGGTTATCATAAGAATATAACACATACAGAAACAAAAAAAAGACGCGAATATAGTTCTACGGCATAATAACTTTGGTGTTTACCAACAAAGTTTAAAAGCACAGTTGTTGTTTTTAACAGATGTTTTTCAGTAATGATTTAATTATAGAAATGTTAACGTAACTCCAACATGCACTTAGCTCTGTAATATTTACTATATTGTTTATAAAGTATCAAGATCTAATAACCCTAACTCTGCGAAGTGTCGCTGGCTGGCATGACGAATGGCAGCGTTCGCGTTCCAAATTTAAAATCTGCCGCGTAACGCTATCCACTAATGGCATTGTTTATGGAAGTTTTACCGCGATCCTGCCAGTGACTTACAGGTTTTCCTTGGCGAGCGTAAACGGAAAGTAAATAAAAAAAAAAACGTTCCTTCTCCTGGCTCGTGCAGAACTCCCTCCAGCTTTCTGTTTTAGCTTTTTCAAAAGAAGACAAAATCTACAGAGTGATAAGGAAAACCTCAGTAAGGCAAGAAGACTTGCTCCTGAGAGACGCCGAAGGCGACACCCTGTCCCCACAACACTCTGCAGAACTACTTGCCAGAACTTTCTATCCCGATGACTCTGTAAGCACAGACCAGCCGTGCCATGCAGAATTGCGGGAGCGGACTAAGGAAACACCGACGGACCTACCGGAAGATGACCCACCTTTTACGTCAGCTGAGCTGGAGTCAGTGTTACGCACGCTGAAACCGAAGAAAGCTCCTGGAATGGACGGACTAACCGCTGACATCTGTTCTGCAGCAATCCGATGCGAACGGGATACTTTCTTAGCGATCGCAAACAAGTGTTTGTCGCTAAAGTACTTCCCCAAACAGTGGAAAGCGGCACATGTGGTCATCCTACGTAAACCCGGTAAGACAGATTACACACACCCAAAATCTTACCGTCCTATCGGTCTTTTGCCCGTCCCCGGAAAAATCATCGAAAAGCTTTTGGTAACCCGACTCCAATGGCATCTTCTCCCCACTATCAGTCCGAAACAGTATGGTTTCATGCCCCAACGAGGAACCGAGGACGCCCTCTATGAACTGGTAGAGCACATAAAAAAAGGAGTAAACAGTAAAAACATTGTACTCCTAGTCTCCCTAGACATAGAGGGCGCTTTCGACAATGCGTGGTGGCCCGCCCTAAAATACCAGCTAGCAAAGAAGAGGTGTCCAACAAACCTATACGAGATGGTGAACTCATACCTCCAAGATCGGAAAATCAAGGTCAACTATGCCGGAGCAGCATACGAGAAGGAAACTACTAAAGGATGTGTCCAAGGATCTATCGGTGGACCTACCTTCTGGAACGTAATCCTAGACTCGTTGCTACGGCTGCTAGAGGCAAAAGGAGTGTATTGTCAAGCATTTGCGGACGACGTCGTTCTCGTGTTTACAAACCCATCATCATCCATAATCGAGCAGCAGGCCAATAACACGTTAGGTATGATAGTGGAGTGGGGAAAAAGTAACAAGCTCAACTTTGCAGCGCAGAAGACCCATGCGATGCTTCTTACCAAAAAGTTGAAGTACGAACCCCCATACCTGGTCATGTCTGGCGTGCAGCTTGGTCTTGTCGAAGAAATTAAGTTGCTGGGCCTGCTGATTGACCGAAGGCTCAATTTCAAAGCACACGTAAACGCCCAGTGTAAAAAGGTGGCAAACATTTACAAACAACTTGCGTGCGCAGCGAGAGTGACCTGGGGACTGAATGGCGAGATCACGAGAACTATTTACGTTGCAGTGGTGGAACCTATCATCATGTACGCCTCAAGTGTATGGGCTCAAGCGGTAGACCTAGAGGAAAACAAGTCACATTTGAACGCACTCCAAAGAGGTTTTGCCCAGAAAATCTGTAAGTCGTACCGTACTGTTTCCCTCAAGTCAGCACTCGCCCTCTCAGGTCTACTCCCCCTGGACTTGAGAATACAGGAAGCAGCTAGCCTGTACAGAGCAAAGAAAAACTTCTCCCAAGAATACCTCCCACCGGATGTTAGGCTCGAACAAAATGTCAGTTACCTGGACCAGCCACACCCGTCCACCCAGACATCTGTAGAGTTCGAGTTTCTAGAGAACACATGCAACCAGTTAGTAGGACCCCAAATTTACACAGACGGCAGCAAGATAGAGGGTCAAGTTGGTGCTGCCCTAACTTGGTGGGAGAACGACAGAGAAGTTAAATATTCGACCTTCAAGCTACACTCCGAATGCACAGTCTTTCAGTCTGAACTTTATGCTCTTTACCGGGCAACTCAAATGGTGATAACGAGCAACGACTCCGAAGTCAACATATTAAGTGACTCACGATCTTCACTTGAATTGCTCCGGAGTCCTAAAACGAGTCACCCTCTGGCAAAGAGTATAAAGGAAAACATTGGAATGATAACTGCAAAAGGGACATCTCTTCGTCTTTTCTGGCTGAGGGCGCATGTGGGCACTATCGGTAATGAGAGAGCTGATGAACTCGCAAAATCGGCGGCACTCACTGGCGCCTCCAGAGACTACGAGGAGATCCCCCTGTCCTACGTCAAAAGGAAAATCCGTGAGGAATCTATCCGGAAGTGGCAGGACCGGTATGAAACCTCGGATAAAGGTAGAGTCACACAGATGTTCCTCCCTGATATTGCAAACGCATATAGGTTGACGCGAGCCACTAAGTTGACTCCCTTTCAGGTACAAGCTTTAACGGGACACGGAGGAATTGCCGAATATCTGTACAGATTTAAGCTCAAGAACAGTCCTGGATGCGAGTGCGATCCTGATGTGCCTGAGACGGTCTGGCATGTGCTCATCGACTGTCCCAGATTCATGGCTGCACGACAGGACCTCGAAACGCAGATAGATAGAAAGCTTGTGGCCTCGGATCTTCACAACATTCTAGGAGATCCAGAAAGTAGACCACATTTTCTGTCTTTTGTAGAAAGGTCCTTCCGCACAGCGGCCAGAAGAAATTCCACGCTCCCCCCCCTCCAAACAGTCTCCTCACTTCAAACCATTCTCCCACTACCAACCATCCCTCCACGTCAAACTGTCACCCCACTCCAAACCCCCTCCTCCTCCTCAACAAACACACAGTCTATAAACGCCACACGGAGCGTGACCCCCGGCACAGAAACTTCCCCAAAAAGCATATCCATACACCATCTTTTGGTAAACGCAGAAAGCGGAGTGCCGGGAGTTAGGATTCGGGGTGTGGCTCTCTTTATGGACAGCAACAAAGAAAGGTTCGGAATAGGCTTTTGCCTAGCCCGGAGCCAGAAACGCGTTCGCCTATCGCCTGGACTAGCTTGTCTGCTCAACGGGAATACCGCCAAAGTAACCATGAAGCGAAAATCCTACGACGCCATGCCAGAGTGCGAGGTAGGTGGCCACCGATTTCGACTAGTGCGATCGAAAAACAAAACGATTGCACTGTTCGATTGGGCGGCACAATCACCTTTCGCGCAAGCTGGGTCGCTACTTGAGTATCTGAGCAGAAAAGCAGACAGCACGCCCCGGGTAATAAGCGTGGATGCGATGATGGTAGAATTCTCGAAAGCGGAAGTCGCAGACCGGCTGGGTTGCACTAAAGCCTCTGAATATCATGAGGTGGTTGTGTACGAAGACAGGGGAGAAAACTTAAGTTTTCTCAAGGCTCCAACACACGACAACACTAGCGCAACAGACAGCTGGGGACATCCCGTTCCAAGTTCGACCACTCAATCCGGCTCGGAAAGGGTACAACAAAAAGCAGCAGCCGAGAGGGCCGCAGCTCTTTCGGGTGGTAGCCGAAACGAAAGAGAAGACCATGTAGCGGCTTTCGCAACAGCTTTTAGTGCAGCAGCACAGAGCTTGTTCCGAATCAAACCCAAATCACCACCCCTCCCAACATTAGTGGCCCCGAGAGCAGCTTCACAAACTCAGGCGGCACGGACGAGAGCCGACATGGGGCAGGTCGATTCGCCCCAATATATCCTGGCATCGGGGCCACAGGGCCACGCGAAAAATGCTTTCCTCGAATTCCTAGCCACATTGAGAGCGATAAGAAAAGTCAATCTCAGGAACTGCGATAACATCCTGCAGTCCTTCAGACTAGGAAGTGAAAGTCTACTAAAACAGGGACTTGAGGAGGCGGAAGCTGCCATATACGACAACGCCACTTCCCAGGTTATCAGGGGAACCATGAAAGGACAATATATGGCAGCTTACAGTGCAGAAAGTGGCTTTGTGGCACTAGATGAAGCCGAGACGGAGCGAACAGGAAGACCAAAATACGCGATACCATCGAATGACCCAATCGTAGTCACCGCCAAGTGCACCAAGATAATGCTGGATGACAGGATCCTCGAGATGGCTAAGACTATCGAAGGGAACTCAGATGTCGAGGCAAATTGGGACAACTGGGTGGTGCCAAAGATGCAATGGGTCAACGGAGTTCCAGGGTGTGGAAAGACAACATGGGTGATCAGACGTTTCGATGTCGACAGGGACGCTATCATCACCACAACAACAGAAGCAGCAAAAGATCTGAGGGAGAAACTATCGCACAGAATAGGTGACCTGGTAAAAACCAGGGTGCGAACCATGGCTTCCTCCCTCGTAAATGGTTTTGGTAGAAATAGCTTCAGCCGCCTTTTGGTGGATGAAGCCCTTATGAACCATTTTGGAGCCATAGTAATGGCTGCACGGCTGTCTGGTGCTAGCGAACTTGTCCTTGTCGGAGACGTCAATCAATTACCTTATATCGACAGAGAAAATATCTTCGAAATGAGGTACCATCGCCCAAACCTGGTCACAAACATCAGTCAGGAGTTGCTTTGCACACATAGAAACCCAATGGACGTCGCGTACGCGCTGAGGGAAATATACTCCGGTATATATTCCTCAGCTCCCCGTATTAAATCCCTTGAGCACAGACGGTACAAGGGAGCGCAAATACCCATCACCCTTCCCAACACACTTTTCTTAGTGCACACTCAAGAAGAAAAGGAAACCCTCATCAGCCTAGGGTATGGGGGAGGCACGGGGTCGCGCACTCTTACCATCCATGAAGCTCAGGGGTTAACGTACGAGTCGGTAATCGCCATAAAGACCAAGCCAAAAATGAAGCTGCACGAGAGCGTGTCGCATGCGGTCGTCGCAGTATCACGGCACACCGGGACCTTCGTCTACTACGCCGACAATACTGAAGACGATGCTATCTGTCGGTTCGTGCGTCGTGCGTCGGCTGCGTCACCGAAGACCATCAAAGAATATAATTTGCAGATGGCCATCAAAGATCGGAACACGGCGGTGATGGAGGCCTTGAGTCGGGAGGAGGCGATTTCAAACGAAAACTCATGTAAATAGAAATAAGGATTGTGTGTATGCCTCGAGCATTCATGCTCACCATCGAAGGCTCCTTCTTGCGGCGGCGTCGTGTGTCGGGTCGCTCTCTTCCCTCAGATATGGTTGAGGAGGGCGATGGCTGGCACATGCGTCATACTCGTGATCGGGTGCTGCTTGCGGGTCGCTGGTCTGCTCGCGGTATACACACAATCTAGTACCTACTTTAACCTTAGATTAAGATCCTACTAACCTCTCCTCTTTTTGTAATGTAAAATTGTAAAAAAAAAAAAAAAAATTTGTAACTAAAGTTGACAAAGGTCACGGACCCCAGCGTCTGTGGAGCGTATAATAATAAAAAAAAAAAAAAAAAAAAAAAAAAAAAAAAACGTATACGATATGATACGATTTATTTACAAAAAAAAATACATACTTATAACAGAACATCCAGACTTGGAACAAACATTTATCGTCACATAAATGTTTGTCCTGGTGGGAATTGAACCCATACTCTGCAGCTCCGGAAGCAGATATTCAACATCGGTGTTTTGTCTTACGATCATTTACTTTAGCATACATAAAAAAAATATCGTAGAACATTACACAGCGCCATCTGATCCCAAACTAAGCAAAGCTTGTACTATGGAAGTCAGATAACTGATATAGACAGTACACCCAGACACAGAACAAACATTTTTTGAGCCACAACATGTTGATTCTGGGTGGAAATCGAAGCCACGCTCTTCAGCTCTTGGAGCAGACATACTACCAATGAACCAACAGGGCTGTCAACCAAATATGTAGGTACGTAAGTATACTATAAAAATATTTTAAATTCGTATCAAATATGACGAGAATATTATTTTTTCAATACCTACTGGGACAGAAATTGCCTTTCAAGACATTAGATTACCAACGCCATCTAGTGAAGATTGCCAAAAACTCATCTTAGGAGCAAGTTCTACTATGTTAGCTACCAACGCGACTTTTAGTTCATTTTAAATTTCCTACGCAGCGGGATACGTTTCGTCCTATTAAAATAGGTGCGCACTCTCGCGAAAGACAGACACGCAAATTACGAGCTCAACACATTTGAGATTTGCATTCTAACAATCTAATTACGGGAGTCTATCTATATATACTGGGAAACAAGATTTCCTATCTCATGTAATTCTGTTCCGCGTTCATCACAGATTTTTTTAGTACAGAGCTCTTGCATATCATCATCATCAGACTATCGAAGTCCACTGCTGGACATAGGCCTCTCGAAAGATACAAAACTAGTGTTTTGTCGAGTGTTTATGCATAAAAATGGTGGTGTTTTATTCATAAAGTGCCGAATTACAAGCGCGAGTGTAGGAAAATGATATAATGTGGTGAAACATGACTTTTCGTGTTGCTTCCAAAACTCCATCGAAGCTTTATAGTAAAGTCGCCACTACATTACTAACCAAATACTAGATTTTGACTGTAACTATAGATGTAAGACATGAATTATCGCAAAAACTGAAGATGAGGCAGTATGGCTTTATAGCTTTAGCCTGCCCGAAAGGGCAAATTAAAAATAAATTCTGTGTGATACAATTATGACAGAGTTTTGGCTGGAACGCGGGAAGAGTTGTGTCGCTCCGTTGTATTTTTTTCCAAAACTAGTGTTTTGTCGAGTGTTTATGCATAAAAATGGTGGTGTTTTATTCATAAAGTGCCGAATTACAAGCGCGAGTGTGGGAAAATGATATAATGTGGTGAAACATGAGTTTTCGTGTTGCTTCCAAAACTCCATCGAAGCTTTATAATAAAGTTGCCACTACTTTACTAAAGCATGACTGGAATTAACTGACACGAACTGGACTTGACAAAGACGACTTCGACTATAATTATAGCTAAGATACAGCAGAAATACCACTTAATACAAGGCAGTATGGCTTTATAGCTTTAGCCTGCCCGAAGGGGCAAATTATCAAAAAAAAAAAACAATTATGACAGATGCGTTTAAAAACAACAAAATCTTTGAGATCTTGGCTCTTTCGCCGTCAAAACGACTTTTACGCGGAAATCGTAAGATCAATTTCCGCGAAATAACGCCTGAATCAATCGGTCAGTTGTGTTTTTGTGTTGCAGCACTTCATTATGTTTTTAGTTCTGTTTAATAAATCTTCTAGGGAAGCTGACCTATTTTGGTATCGGAAGCTAGACTAAATTTTTTTTTTTACAAATTGGCCTAAAACATCCTTATGGATATCGATTACATCACGTCCAACAATAATTTGAGATTTAAGTTTTAGTATTTTAACATAATAATATCACAATAATATCTATCAATTCAACAGTCACCCCATTTGCAAGGGTTGGTGGTAAAATTTTGAGGGTAGGTGGTAATGTCGCGTAAACCTGTCATACGCAAACCTCACACACTGATTTATTGACAAATATGAACAGTGACTGGCCAATAAATAAACGATTTTTAAAACAGTCGTTTTTCCAATATTGACGCCTCGGATTTTAATATCTTTTCAGTTCGCCATAACACGGCATTGGTTGAATATGCAGGGCTATAACTATAAGTTTAAGGTATAGGTACTAAGCTTAACTATGAACATGATCAAAAAATTAACAGACAAACAAACAGACAGAGAGACAGACAGTTTTTCCTTTAGAGGTACGGAGCAGTAAAAAAATATTAATTTGAAGATTTACGCAAACTGATTAACGCAAATTAAGTAACGCACATTTTTTGTTTTATGTTTGACAAGCTAGGTGTTTGACCACAGCTCACCTGATGTTAAGTGATGGTGTGGTCGAAGATGGTAAAGCACACCTAGCCTGGAATAGAACTGGTTCTCAAGTGAGGCAGCCAGAACACACCGTTAGATGCTTGGCGTCAGATTTTCAACTTGAAGGTGGTAACTAGCCAGCCGAGTACTAGAAAACACCCTACCACCATGCTATGGTTTCCTCACGATGTTTTTCCTACACCTGCAGCTTCAGCACACACAGCAAGTGCGGCTTTTTTTTCACAACTACCCACATCCACTTACTTTATTTTCTTACCTACCGTCAAATTTGCATTCCATTTCATTTGGACTGCGGACACTTTATACGTTTTTTACTGTCGTTTTATTTGAAGGGTTCGGTGAAGCAAGTTTGTTTTTCGGGTTTATGGGATGAGAGGGTTTAGGGTCAATTCTTTTATATGAGTACTCACTGGTTACAAGTAAGTGGGATTGATTCCTAAAAAGATAAGTAGTTTTAAGTATAATATATTGTAGGTATGTATATTTACTAAGTAAACACTCATCACACGAATATTATAAAGATGAAAGTTTCTGAGTGTGTTTGTGTGTTTGTTACTTCTTCACGCTCAACTGGCTATACCAATTTTGGTGAAATTTGGTATGGAAGTAGCTGACACCCTGAATTAACACTAAGTGTACTTTTTGTCCCGAAAAATTTAGTATCCACCAGGGGCAGCGGGTAATACCGCGAGGCGCAGCTAGTACGTAATAATGAACAATTTAAAAACGCTTTTGAACTTACATTTAAATTGATTTACTTATTTTAACTTATCCATACAACAAAATTTTATTTCACTTGATTGAAACGTAAACACTATTACAAATACATTAATAAATAATGATTAAGAAAACATAACTGATAATAATCATTTAAAAATTTTCATTTTTTTGACAAACCTTTTTTTTATGCAAAAATTAATGCGACGATCGAGACGCTCTCCTGATGGTAAGAGATAACGCCTGTCCATGACCATTGCAGCGATACACAGAACTTTGAGTAACAAAACAAAAGTCGAGGGTGTCACTGCTTTGGCGCTCATTACCTACTTGGAGACTTTCGATGGTTAGTCTCAACAGCCCAGTAATTTCACTAGCTGCAGTACACTTCAAACCGGAACACAGTAATGTTTACACACTACTGCTTAGCGGCAGAACAACTGGTACTGCGGTGGTACCTACCTAAACGACCTCCTGCTAAGGAAATCTACCACCAAGAGTTGAGCCTGTTGGATCATTGGTAGTTTATGTATCTGCTTTAAGAACTGTAGGGTGTGAAATCGATTCCCACCCAGGACAAAATATTTTGTGGTATAAACAAATGTTTGTTCTGTGTCTGGGTGTTATGTATTTGTATTGTAAGTACCTCTATATTTAGAAAAAATAAGTATATAGTACAGCTTTCAGTCCAAAGTACAGCTTTGCTTAGTTTGGGGTCAGATGGCGCTGAGTGTAACGTCCTACGATATTTATTTATTTATCGTTCTGAGTGATAAAGATAAATATATGTTTTTTTTTTTTATGTAAAAAATAATGAGGCGAACGAGATGCTCTCCTGATGGTAAGAGATAACGCCTGTCCATGACCATTGCAGCGATACACAGAACTTTGAGTAACAAAACAAAGTCCAGGGCATCGCTGCTTTGGCGCTCATTACTTTGGAGACTTTCGATGGTTAGTCTCTACAGCACAGTAATTTCGCTAGCTGCAGTACCCTTCAAACCGGAACACAGTAATGTTTACACACTACTGCTTAGCGGCAAAATAACTGGTCCTGCGGTGGTACCTACCTAGACGACCTCCTGCTAAGGAGATCTACCACCAAGTAAACAAGTACGTAGTAGTGTGCTGATGTTGATAATGATAGTAGCGGTTTGAAAAACGACACGCCAAAATATTTAAAAATTTTGACAACAGGTTGCAAAAAAAATGTTACCTTTGTATTTCGAAGGTAGGTAGTACAATTTCCAAGTAGAGTAATGTTCATCTAGAGAGTGGCTTTATATTCCCACATAAAGTTTTATTCGCTCTCGGTTACGTAACCTTCTTTCTCTACATTTTACGTAGAGTTAGATTAAAAAACTTCAGTAATCAAACGTGATTACCTGAAGTCCTGGAACTTGTCTGAGTTTAGGTGAACTTTAATTTAGGGCGGGAACGCGGAAAGAGTCGTGTCACCCCGTTGATTTTTTTTTCCAAAACTAGTGCTTTTTCAAGTGTTAATGCATAAAAATGGTGGAGTTTTATTCATAAAGTACCGAATTACAAGCGCGAGTATGGGAAAATGATATAATGTTGTGAAACATGACTTTTCATGTTTCCAAAACGCCAACGAAGCTTTTTTTATGGCTGACAGGCTAGATGTGACCACAGCTCACCTGATGTTAACCTGATGTTGACGGTGTGGTCGAAGATGGTAAGGCACACCGATCCTAGAATGGAACTGGGTCTCAAGCGCGGCTGCTGAAACACACCGTTAGATGCTTGGCGGCAGATTATCAACTTGAGGGTGGTAGCTAGCCAGGCGAGTACCTACTAGAAAGTACCCTACCAGTACCCTAAAGCACCATGCTATGGTTTCCTCACGATGTTTTTCTTCACCGGCAGCTCAAGCTCATTGTTGGGGGTTGAACCCACGCCCTTCGGCTTGCGAACCGACCGCGCTAACCACTAAGCTATCATCGCTACATAAATAAGTCTTTATCCTGCTATACTGCCTCTCTCTTGTCATGCCATCTGCCTCGGTCCTGTGCCAATACTACGAGTACCTACATTATACTAGATACTATTAAAAAAATCTGTTATGATCATTTAAGATCAGTTAAGAAAATGCGTAATTTAAAACATGTAGTGTAGGTATAGGTATGTTATTTATTTACCTGATGTTGTTTATAATTTTTTTTAATTATTTTATGACACTTTTGTTAGTATCTTTTAAATTGCTCAACTATGCACGGGTTAGTGCCAAAATAACCCTAAAATGACCAATTTATGTTATTACACCTGTTGACATCGCCCGGGTTTTTATGGACACACGTAAAATTTTATTTCTGTCAATTAGCATAAAAGTATTTTTTTTAAATTGAAATAGCGCTATGAATGCATAATGAAACATATTCTACGCAGTTTTACTGAATTACTACTATTACATTTTTATGATTGACAAGCTAGGTATATATTTTATTCCGAACACATGTAGAGATAAATTAAATAATTATAAATATCGTAGGACTATTATACACAGCACCATCTGGCCCCAAACTAAGCAGAGCATGTGCGATGGAAGTCAGATAACTAATAGAATACATAAATACTTTTTGTTTTGTAAATACATACTGAACACCCAGACACAGAACAAACATTTGTTTATTCACAAAATGTTTGCCCTGAGTGGGAATCGAAGCCACGCCCTACAGCTCTCAAGGCAGATATACTACCAATGAGCCAACGGGGCTGTCAAATTTGCTGTGTAAAAAATTGCTGTCCGTCCGTGCGAAGCCAGAGCGTGCCACTAGTTTCCAGATAAAATTCTATCATGTCAAGTCAAGGCTACTCCATCCTTAATGAAACAGGAGTGGCCGTGGTAATTGAAACGAACTTTTCAATGGCGGCTATACTGAAACTCCAATTAACTAACTAACTTTGTAAAAACGAAGGTTTCGTTCAAAAACTCAGTTTATTAGTGCTTTAGGACTGGTTCTCCTGGGTCGAGAATTAAAGCCACGTTTGCACGAAACGACAATTTTGACAATTGATTTTTTTTACTTCTGACTAGGCACGCGTTTTGCCACGATCTTGACTGATGGAAAGTGACTATATAGCCGAAGATGGAGCACGTTTGCTTAGAAAATACACATTTACACACAAAACAGATACACATTTTTTGGTGGGTTCCACCCAGGACATGCATTTTGTGATATAAACAAATGTTTGTTCTGTATTCATTATAGATAGATAGATATAACTCTTTATTGTGCACATCATAAATATAAAAGAGTACAGAGAACAAAGAACCTTATTAACTAGTGCCACAAGTGGCGGCCTTATCGCTAACAGCGATCTCTTCCAGGCAACCAAGAAAAGAAAAATACGATAGAAAACATAAGAAACAGAAGGGAGATGTAACACATATACCTATATGTATGTATTTACAAAAAAAAAGTATTTAAGTATTCTATCAGTTATCTGACTTCCATAGTACAAGCTTTGCTTAGTTTGGGGTCAGATGGCGCTGTGTGTAATGTCTAACGATATTTATATGTATTTTTCTAGAGCAACCCTGTGTTGTATTTATTTGAAATACAGTCTTTATCTGTTACAAGATTACCAATGCGATATTTTTTTACTTTAGTGCTCTCTAACTTTTTTTTGTTAACTTTCAGACTATTAAATAATTCTATTATATTGTCATTTTTTTTTAATGCTATAATAACTTTACCAAAACAGCCAAAATTAATCGTGCCGTATGAAACGTTCTTTGTAGCAGTTACCCGAACAGAAATGATTAGCTGTTAAATTCGAATCGATCGAAAAAGTTGTCGAGTGGATTTGCTATTATAATTGAGGAAGCGTTGAAAACTGACGAAATTTTCGGTGTATAGAAAACAACAATTTCGAAAAAATGTTTGAGCTTGTCAAACATCCCGATCCCGATCAATAGACTGGGATCGGGATGTTGATAATGTAACCTGATTAAAAGTAAAGTAAGCCCATTTGATACAGATATCTACACTAATATTACTTGGTGGTAGATTTCCTTAGCAGGAGGTCGTCTAGGTAGGTACCTACCACCGCAGTACCAGTTATTCTGCCGCTAAGCAGTAGTGTGTAAGCATTACTGTATTCCGGTTTGAAGGGTACTGCAGCTAGCGAAATTACTGGACTGTTGAGACTAACCATCGAAAGTCTCAAAGCAGCGATGCCCCAGACTTTGTTTTGCTGCTTAAAGTTCGGTGTATTGTGGAAATGGTCTTGGGCATGCGTTATCTCTTACCATCAGGAGAGCGCAACGTTCGTCTCATTACTTTTACATTAAAAAAAAATCTTATTCATCCAGACACTTTACTCGAATGTGCAATCTATCGGGTATCATTTCACCTCCTAATAGGTGACTATAACTAGGCAACTAAAACTAGTTAATAATTCTGTTGTAATCTAGATTATAAGGATATTGGACAGAGCCCACCATTTGTCACCTTCATGAGACAACTCCGGGCGTCGGCCCCGCGTCTCAATCAATAGTTCCGCGCAAGCTCTGCACCTCGTTCTACGAGAAATTACACCTACGAGTAAGTATAACCTTCTTTATTACTACTATAGATAGAGCCATTTAAAAAAAAAAGGAATTGTCTATCGAATTAAATTTGTTTTAGCCAATGTTTAAAATAAGACAATTACATCGATGTTACCTGGATATTAATTACCAGTTTTATTATTCGAAATTTAATTTGAAAATATGCTTTTCCATTTCTCCTTTTTTTTGGCCAGTTACATTTTCGTTTACAGATACCTAATACAATAATAATATTTACAAAAAAATCCAAAGACTAACGATGTGATTGTGTATATTGCAGTTTACAAAACAAAAGAAATGCGAATAATTTAAAAAGAAAATCAACTTTTCTATTTCAGGCTGGGCGTGCCTCCGGCTTTCGACCAATGGGAGATGTCACGCACTGCGACACTGTGACATTTCCCGCCAATGCCGCGGTTCCGTGCGTAGGTGGCGGTGACATTTTTAGCCAACCGTTATAGAGCCCGCCCATGAAATGTATGTTTGAATAAAGATCAATTTTGAAGGCTGACTTGCTCTAAACTTGCTAAAATGTTATTTTCTTTTTCCTTGTATTCGATTATTAGGACATTTTTAAATAAATTTATAGCACAGTGTGACCTAAACCCGCACTTTACACACGCTTTTCCGTGACTTAAATAGTCCTTTTTTGCACGGAAAAGCGTGTGTAAAGTGCGGGTTTATGTCACACAGCTATAAAATAGTATACGATACTCGTGACTTAAGTAGTCGATTATTGCACGGCGTTTAGCACCCTCGCTACGCTCGGGTGCTAACTTCACGCCGTGCAATAATCGACTACTTAAGTCACACGTATCGTAATATACTATTATAAGTGCCAACTCTAGTGGTGTATTATTTTTTTAAATTTTGCATGTACAATAATAATATGTACATGTATGTGATTTTAGATTCGGATTTACTTATTTAATTTGCTTGTTACAATAAGGCCGCCAGTTATTAAACTAAAAATTTAAAGTAATTTTTTAGGTAGGTACTTACTTACTTAATAAACTTTTATTTAATTTTTGTTAAAAATATACACTCAATAAGTGAAGTAGGTACCTACTACGATTTCACGGATGTGATTAAAATCGATTTTTTGGAATTGTAACTAAACTTTATACATTCTGGCAAAGTATTCTGTCAAGAATTGCATTGGTACATATTTTCAAGTGTATCACGATAAAATACAGTAAAGCAGGTCAAAGTCATTGAAAGTGCATTGCACACTCTAGTATAGTAATAATTATTTTACTAGAAGTTTCTACGGAGTTTTAGAAACAATACAAAAATATATGTTTCACCACATTATATCATTTGCCCAAACTTAAATGTGTTTAAATTTATAAAAACAGCACAATTCTTGTAAGGTTTTGAATAAGGAAGTTTTTTTTTATAAGTATATATTTACCTAAATCATTAATTCAGACCAAGGTCACACAATCTCAGAAATATAAAAAACAATAAAAAATAAATACCTAATAAAAATTTCCAAATATAAAATGTCTATGGACAAAAAAACTACAATGATACAAGCGATAATATGACTTTTCCACGTTCCCGCCAAAACTAAGCTATTATAAAATTATTATCTCCAATGTATTTCAGGACATCGCGATGCGACGTTTACCTCCAATAGAACAGCAAACGCTTGTAATTGGCTATTACTGTCGCCTTAGATGTCATTGTATGACGCACATTCCGTTAGAAAAGAAAGGCTTGATACGATCAGGTAATAAGAGTGAGCGAGATGGGTGATATTAGAAGGTTTTGTTGGAGAGTATCTTGTTTGTAATGTTGGCTGTAAAATTGTTGAAGGTCAACGAATATCTTTTATATAAATAATAAATTTAAAAAAAGTTCCTACCTACAGTCTTCTAGCACTTGCACAAATGCACATGATACCCACTCGCAGCAATTCCGAAGGAAATAATCTAACAGGCAAGCTATAATTATAATGATCATAAAAAAACAGGAAAAATGAAATCAATCATTCACGAATGCATCAAAGCTACCTACAGAGTAACACGCGTGTTTAAACTTAGAAGCGTGCCTCCGAGATATAATCGAAATGAAACTCGATAACTCGATGCGAGCTTCTGAAAATCGATGTTAAGTATAATTCGATTAATTTTATTCAAATTTTAGCCTGTGGCTTCCGTGGTCGGAGCGTTTTCAGTAGATAAGAAGTTTGTTTGGAGCTGCACGTTGCATGCCATAAAATGATACATCTGACTCAATCGATGACTTGAAATGTATCTGTCTAATTTATTTATGATTGAGTGAGATTTTGCTAAAAATCTCACAAATAACTTTTTGACTAAAATTTAGTGAATTGATTGATGCAGGTGTTACTTTGCGGAAGTTCATTTTGGATGTTTACGGTATATTTATCTAGTTTATTTCCGCTTAACAGTCGTTCCAGTTCCAACAGTGATGAGGACTTAAATTAAACTAATTTGACAAAGCTTATTAATTAAAAACCTAATCTTACTAATCCTATCCTAATCTACAAGTAGGTAGATTTATGATTGAATTGTTGAATGTAATTTATTTTTTTAGGAAGTATTTGAAGTTATCATATTGTAATATATGGACATATCACGTCTGAAATAAGTAATTTGAATTTGAAAATAAGCGATTGATTATCGATAATAATCGAAAATTTTTTTACGTGCAAACACAAACATCCTAAAGTTTATTAATTCTAAAAATGTTCAGTCAACTTCTCGTCGACGTGAAATGTAACGTGTGGAAATGCGACGGGCTATTTAAAACATAGCTTAACTTAACCAAATATATATGAACCTACGTAGTAAAGGCTTTATTCCGTACCTAACTAACCAAAATTAAAAAAAACTTATGAGTAAACAAGATATTTACCTATTTGTATTTATATAGTGATATGTAATGATAAACTATAAATATCGGTACCTTTAACTACCATAAACAAGCGTTTAATTTTTATTATAGGTACCTATAAATATAGTTTTGATCCCTAGTACCTACCTACTAAATAGGCGCCTACTAAATGGCACTATACCTACTCTATAATCACATTGGCATAGATTGGTTGAAAAAAAAACGCACTTAATTCAAATTATTTAATGACAGTCTCCGACATCGCGTGCAATATGGCAGCGATGGCGCCCCAAGCGATGCTTCCAAATTCAAAATTCATATTCTTATTCGATTGTTCGAAATACGAATTTCGCACCCGCGGGCTTGTGGCCAGTCACTCGCGTGATCGAACGACCTCTTTGGAAACAATGAAACCTTTGGACAATGGTATCTCAGAAATGTAGGTGCTTTATGATCTTCAAAAATGGTTGGTCATTGTGTGCAGTCTTGAATGGAAGCAGCTTTCCAAGTAAGATTGGGTAGTTTTTTCTTCTTCCCCAAATAATTAAAATAGATTATTATAAGCGGTAGGTATACAAAAAATCAATTCAAAAGACAACCCAATCAAACAAATTTTAATTACAAACAGAAACTCCAAATGGTTTCTAAGGTTATATCTAGTCAACTAAACAATAATGTATGTATGTATTAATAATTACTGTGCCTATCTTTTTTTATGTAAATGTAATGAGTTGAATGACATTCTGATGGTAAGAGATAACGCCTGTCCATAACCATTGCAGCGATACACAGAACTTTGAGTAGTAAAACAAAGTCCAGGGTATCGCTGTTTTGGCGCTCATTACTTTTAGACTTTCGAAGGTTAGTCTTAACAGCCCTGTAATTTCTCTACTCTTCAAACCGGAGCACAGTAATGTTTACACACTAAACTGCTTGGCGGCAGAATATCTAGTACTGCGTTGGTACCTACCTAGATGACCTCCTGCTAAGGAGACCTACCACCTAGTAAAGGTGTAGTTATTGAAACAAAAATATGGAGTAGTTTTTGAAAAATTAAAGTAACAGAAATACTAGAATGTAGAGTGACTAACATAGAAATTTACGAAGAATGTGAACTTAACGATAGAAATATGTATGGAAATTAGAACAGCCGCGCCTCAAAATTTTTGGTCATAAATGGAAACTACAACATGGAAACTGTATTATTTTCCAAACTTGTGTTTTACGAGGCGGTCAAAGATTTCCAAAGCTGAAAGTCAATATTTATTTGACATGAAGGTGATGCCTTTTAGTATCGGAGATCATAACTATAACTTTAGGTCACTACACCAGCAAAGTTACTTAGTTGCGTTTTACGAATGCTTATGAATAAAAATATAAGTGATATTTTATTAAAGTATCAAATACTGAATTATGTATGAAAAAGTGCTGTGTGGTGAAAAACGTCTTTTTTATTACTTATAAAACTACGTCGAAGTTTTCAGTACTTGAATGTGTTACTATTTTACAAGGGCATGACTGGAATTGACCTTCATTTACTCTTTTGACCTTTGGATGTAACTTGAACCTTCATGTCACTTAATATTATACTTACTTGAAAATATCAAAATACTTGAAATTGGCAAAATGCACAAAGTGCTATGCTAAAAACAAATAAGAAAGAAAAAACTGTCCGACTATACCTATTACCCCACTGGCAAGCTCCCTAAGAAGCCACATACTCATTAGCGAAAAAAAAGAGGCAGAAAGCCCCCATTTCAAACTTGAAATTCAAATTCGGAACTTTATAAAGAAGTTTACACATAAGCTTTGTTATACAAAATAAAAACAAAATGTATCTACTAATTGTGTGAAAGCGAAAGTTTGTATATTTGCAACCACCAAACATATTGTATGAAAATGCTAGTAAAAGTAGAAAACTGAAAAATGTCTGCCAAAATCGTACTTACCAAATGCAAAAATATAGTTTCTACCTATCCCTACAGAAAAAGGCATGGTTGTTGGTATGTTTGTTATATCGTCAGGCAGTAATGGCTTAATGGATTTGGATGAAATTTGTAACGCAGATGTATTATACCCTGGAGTAAAACATAGGTTACTTTATATCTCGAAAATCGTTGAAGAAACTGCGGAGCGGAGTGTTGTACATTTTCTAAAGCTAAACAATTTAGGTACTTCCAATATTCAGGTACTGAAAGTTTTTTATGGTTAACAAGCTAGGTTTTTGACCGCAGCTCACCTGATGTTAAGTGACGGTGTGGTCAAAGATAGTAAACACACCTAGTCTGGAATGGAATTGGCTCTTAACTGAGGCTGTCGGAACACACTGGTAGATGCTTGGCGACTGAAATTTCAACTTGAGGGTGGTAGCTAGCCAGCAGAGTTTAAAAAGTACACTACCACCACTATGGTTTCCTCGCAATGTTTTCCTTCATCGGTAGCTCATGCTTATTGTCAGGGTTGGAACCTTCGGTTTGTGAACCGACTGCGTTAACCATGAAATTTGTTTATCAGTGCAGATTACATGACACTAATTATGATATTGATAGATATTTTTGGCAGTTACATAAAATTAGACACCATTTGAAATAAAACAGCATTTTCATTCTACCATTAATTGGTTGTAAAATCTATTTACTAAGATAATTTCTAAATTTGTGTAGTCTATAATATAAATCATTTTTTTTATATTTTACGATAAGAAAGTTTTTCTCCCAATGTAAACATAGCTTTATTGGTTGCGTGACGATACTTTTTAAACATAGAACATTCGTTCTTTTTGCGAATTAGAAGTGTTCTCTCTTCAAAACAAATTGCTGACAAGCGGGACGTTTCGAGTTCTTATTTTGAATACGGTTACCACAATTCACAGTCATATTGTCGATTTTAAATCTTACATCTGTAGACATAGAGTAAATTTTATTTTTAAACAATTTAATACTGGTTTTGTATTGTTTTAGTCTATTTGTTTTAATGTAAAAATGTTAGTAGGTAGGTACCTACTTTCATTTGACGAGAGCTGGTGATGACAGTTGATTATGCAAATGTCGAGGCGTGAATCTTAATTATACCTATAAGTAGGTACGCAAAAGTAAAAGTAACATACTGAAATAAAATATGATATACCTACTTAAGTCCCTATGACATGCACACACACAAACCTGAACCCACGCCTTTCGGCATGCGAACCGACCGCGTTAATCACTGAGCTATCATCGCTTCAAAATTTTTGCGCTAAATTAATTTAATCTAAAGATTATACGACTTTCAATCTCATCATGGCGTCATCGAATCTATAAAATGCCTGCTCGATATAAAGTACCTACATCACTCCAAGAAAACAAATCCCCGTCAAATATTCTATGTCCAAACACGTAATCAATTTGGCGTCCCCCATAGTAATAGAATAAAGCTCGATAATGGAAAGTTTAAAAATTAACTAGTGTTCTGCACGCGATGTCACGCCGAGTGACAGCGAAATGTCGCGTGACGCGACACGTTAAATGTCAACTTGACAATCACGTGCGATACATGTAAAAGACAAAATTAATCATAGGAGCGCTACATAAACATTTGAAATAGATACGTTAATATTCAGATAAGAAATCTTTGTTTGCCTTTTTATAAACTGAAATATGATTTACGAACAAAACAATCTTATCCATATCCAATAAAATGTATTATGTATTAAGAAAATATAAAAAGTATACGTACCTATATAATCCAGGCGATAAACTATATGTGTGCCAAATTTCATCTAAATTTGTGTAGCCGTTTCTGCGTGATTGAGTAATAAACATCCAAACATACAAACTTTCACATTTATGATATTACTAGCGGACGCGTCGCGGTTTCATCCGCGTAGTTCCAGTTCCCGTGGATGTCACCCGGAGATAGTGTAGCTTCCCAACGGTGAAAGAATTTTTAATTTCGGAGCCTATTCAATGCAAACAAACAAACAATCAAATCTTTCCTCTTTATAATAGTATAGATAGATATATTAAGAAGGATTAGAAGGATATCCAGGAATAATGATTCAAATATTTGATATAATTTTAAATCAAACATGACACTAAAGTGTTTTTCAAGACTTGTTAGAGGTTTTTTTACAGGCCAGATGTTTTACCATAGCTCATGTTTTCTAAGTGACGGTGTGGTCGAAGATGGTAAACCCACGTAATCAGAATCAAACTGGCTCTCAAGTACCTAAGACTGCCGAAACAGACGGTGCTTGGCGGGAGATATAAGTGTTTACTAAGTATTTTTCACTAGTATCTTAATATAATTTACTTGGTGATACATCTCTTTAGCAAGAGGTCGTCTAGGTAGGTACCACCGAGCGAGATAACTGGGCTGTTGAGACTAACCATCAAAAGTCTCAAAGTAATGAGCGCCAATGCGGCGATGCCCCGGACTTTGTTTTGCAACTCAAAGTTCTGTGTATTTTATGCATTCTATCTCTTACCATCAGGAGAGCGTATCGTTCGTCTCATTATTTTTGCATAAAAAAACTTAGACCATATTTGAAGTTATTTAAAAAAAGGTCTTAAAACTAACCATCGAATGTCTCAAAGTAGTGAGCGGCAAAGCAGCGACGCTCTGGACTTTATTTTACTATACTCAAAGTTTTGTGTAATGACATGCGTTATCTCTTACCATCAGTTCCATTCCAGGCTAGGTGTGCTTTACCGCCTTCACTTAACATCAGGTGAGCTGTGGTCAAACACCTAGACCGTCAACCATAAAAAAATCAGGAGACCGTCTCGTTCGTCTCATTACTTTTACATAAAAAACATAATACATACTTTTATTTAAGCGTTTGAAGGCTTTAGTTTGACTAAAGCTTTAGTCTAAAAAGCATGGTCTTTCAGTGGCATAGCTAAACTATCATTTGTAGGTACCTAGTATAGTTAAAAATTAAAATACGCTTTAGATCTTTTTCATGACTCGATTTCAAAAGTTAATAATACTGGACAAGGGAATGGGTCTTCCGTAGAGCAGCTCACCCGGGTGATAGTGATAGCAGTAGGTTAAGAATTGAAACAATTACTACTGATTCAAAATCAAAAGACAAAACATGTGTTAAGTCTGTGGTCGCTGACAGACTTTGTCTTACATCTCGAACGAAACGCTTGCGCGTTTTAAGGCCGTACAGCGCCATCTAGCATAGTAGAAGTAACTTCACATGTTTATACAAGTACGGACAGAAAAAACAAGTCTAAATATTCCATATTATATTTGACCTAGCTATCATACTTGGATCCAACTTCTTTGGACAACCCTTTATAACTTAGTATTGGCCTACGTACCTAATATAAATATTACTACCAATAATGGAGCTCCTTTCTGCGTAGTATTTGTTACAGTTCCGCTGAACTGTTTTTATTCTACTTCAATGTTTGGTTTCGTTATGTAGTTAGAATTAACTGAAAAGGTATACCTTTTTTTATTTTGTAGCGATAATAGCTCAGTGGTTAGCGCGGTAGGTTCGCATGCCGAAGGGCGTGGGTTCAAACCCCAACAATGAGCTTGAGCTGCCGGTGAAGGAAAACATCGTGAGGAAACCATAGCATGGTGGTAGGGTACTTTAGTACTCGGCTAGCTAGCTACCACCCTCAAGTTGAAAATCTGCCGCCAAGCATCTAACGGTGGGTTCCGGCAGCCTCACTT
Organism: Biston betularia; assembly: GCA_905404145.2. NCBI lineage: Eukaryota > Metazoa > Arthropoda > Insecta > Lepidoptera > Geometridae > Biston > Biston betularia. The sequence goes on from FR989877.1 coordinate 9,810,998, forward strand.
GAGAGCCAGTTCCATTCCAGGCTATGTGTGCTTTACCATCTTCGACCACACCTTCACTTAACATCAGGTGAGCTGTGGTCAAACAACTAGCCTGTCAACCATTAAAAAAAAAAAAAAACCTACTTGCTTTTTTATGACCAAAATAAGAAGAAAATCATCACTTTTTAACACCTGTAAGTCCGCGTATAACCATCATCTCGCCTGATGGTAAGCAATTATATTATGGACGAAAATGAAGCATGCGGACTTAGAAGATACCAATCACTCTGAACTTGAAAGAGTTTGCTATTGTTAAATTATTTTTAATGTTACAATCTAGGTGCCTTCAATTCACGAGATAATCGATTTTTTTCAGCGTAAGCGTGTTCCATCGTAGACCGCATCTTCGTTTAAAATCAGGCGATTTGGTGGTGAAACTCAACTCTATTCAAAAATAAAAAAAATCTTAATATCTTTATCAACAATAATAATTTGACAGCCCTGTGGGCTCAATTGTAGTAGGTATATCTGCCTCTGGAACGTGCAGTCGATTCCGGCCCAGGACAATAATAAATAATGATATAAACAAATGTTTTGTTCTGTTTGTATTGAAAGTAAGAATTAAGTGTATTCCATCAGTTATTTGAATTCCATCACACAAGCTCTGCTTAGTTTGGGGTCAGATGGCCCTGTGTGCAATGTCCTACGATATTTAAAAATCTCGCCTACTTCTAATCCAAAGGTTTTAAGTTAGTGTAAGTAGGTAGGTATATGCTTTTAATTATACTCGAAAACCTATTTGGGTATTAATAAATTAAAATGAAATAAAATATATATTTTTTTTAAACATTTTATTACATATCCATTTATCGTTTGGCAAAAAGAAGTACTTACTTAAAATTATAGAATTAAGAACAAGTAATATACAATTAACTTATACTATGAAGTAATACTTTTTGGTTCTTACAATTATTAATAAAACCGCTGACTAAAATTCTAAACAGTCGCAAGAATGCTTCAATTATAGACAAATTTATACTATTTACTTGTCATATAATTAGCACCAAAATATACATAAAGTTATGAGTAAATAAGTTTGGACGTGATTACAAAATAGAGTTTTTTATATGCGAAGTATCAGAGTAAATTTTGTACATTTCGCTTACGATTTATATAGATTATTGCACAAGTTATGGAATGTTGGAAATTTTATACAAATTTTAATATCTTAGTTAAATCATACTTAATAGCAATTCAAATCACAATAATTACTTAAGAATTACATCGCATTAATAATGTAGACAATCACTAGCTGAAAAAATATGTACACTTCAATTTAGGTAATACAGACTGCAACGTTATGCTATGAGAATTAAAAGGTACTGGTATTCTAAACAGCCTAACTACGAGATTTGGTAAATCTACATTACATCACAGATGCAGAAATGCACTGGAAAATATACCGTAACAACTGGATATGTACCACTTTAGAATGGTCATGAAGGGACATGAATGCTTCTGCCGTTTTGTTTCCGGGCCATATGAGACTCATAATGCATGTTTCTCTTAGTTCTTGAGAAGAAAGCAGCATTGCATCCATTAACTGCGCATCGATGCAAAGATTGCGCGTGAACGCTCTCACAATGATGCTTTAAACTCGCGAGGTCTCTAAAATTTTCTCTGCATCCCCGACATGGATAACTACCATCTTTATTCAGTTTAGGGCTTTCATCTTCAATGCAGTAATTTATTTTCCGCACTAACGGGGGCGAGAAGTTTTGGTTCTGGCAGCTGAATGCGTTCAGACTGGGTGGTAAGAATCCAAGCGGCAAATGAGGAAAATTTGGTAGCATTCCAAAAGGTGCGAACAGAAATGGGTGCTGATGAAACATATCTCTATTGTTCAAGTAAGCTTCTGGCAGTAAAGGTGGGTAAGGAGCTCCGAAAGGCAGTTGACTTAGATTTTTGGGTTTATCAGAATCTTTAAATCTGTAATAAATGTGCGATTCTAAATATGGGACGGCACGCTCTGCCTCGTCATATCTCGAGATGATTTCCATTTGGTCTCGGATTTTGTCCAAAACCCTTGAAGACTCCTCAGATATTCGCACTTCCTCAGATATTTTTCTGTGAAGAATAACGTTAGAACTATGCCTGTCTCTGATTCCTCTGGACGAAAAGGCTGCTCTACATCCATTAGCTGTGCATTTGTACATTAATTTCAAATGTGCATTTTGGTAATGCGTCTTTAAAATGTAGACGTTTTGGAATATTTTTCCACAGACTGTACATTTATGAGGATTGTCATGGTCAGTTGGAACTTCACTAGTGCTCACGAAGAAACCGTTATCAAAATGACCGAATATTTGACCATGACTCTCTTCTGCCACGTAATCGTAACTCGATACTGAAGACGATGGCGATCGATCCGAGTAATCTACTGACTCATTAATTGATAAGTTACAAGGACCCATTAATTGTCCGTCTATCTTTTTAGGCATATGAGGAAAGTCACCTTTTGATAAACTTTCGAGACGTTTCAATGCGTTTTCTGAAGAGAATTGGTCTTGATTTGTAGGTGTTTTCATTGTATCGCATGTTTGCAGTTTTTCTTTTGGCTCTACAGGTTCTTCTTTTACTCGTAAGTCTTGAATAAATTGGTTTTGGTTAATAGGGTTGCTAATCGTGTTAGTTATTTCTTGCTTAACTTTAATTTCACAGTGATTTTCATGAGGAGCTATGTATAAACTATCATCAGGTTGGTCATTTTCTTTTTTTACCCTTTTAAGATCGATAGCAACTTCATTGACAGCATCACGATTATGTGTGTCAGTGGAACCATTATCTGAAACGTAATTATTTAGGCGGGTGGGGTTTAAGTTTTTACGTTTTCTTTTTAAAACTTCAGGACTATTGGTTTCGTCTTTTCGATGATCAATATCATTATTATCACTAACACTTCTTTGATCATAATCTGTTTCTGAATCTTCAATAGATCCCGTAGATTTGTTTAGGTTTGAGTAGTAGTCACTGGTATCAATATGATCACCATCATCATCATCGTCATCACCAGCGACTACTACAATTCCATCTTCCTCATCAGATTCACCGTGAGTATCATTATCCTTGTTATCTATGGAGTCAGATTCCCTGCGTAGCGGTCTTTGATCATATGGTGAGAATCCCATATTTTTGTATTCTAATGGCATGTTAGATGAGAACTGTCTCATGCCTTGTGATGTGTTGAGAAGGGGATACGAACTAAATGCGTGCATAGGATTCATTACGGGTGGTAAACCCAAACCAGCAGCATGGGGCGGAATCAAAACTGGATGAGATTGTGAACTTCTACCATCATGTGGAGATATTTTTCTTCTCAAATGTGGGGAGTGTAATTTCGGGTTAGGATTGGCGCTATGCCTGTTCCTAGATCTTCGAGAGCTAAACATCATGCTGCATCCTTCTACTGTACATTTATGCATTTCGCGTAGGTGTACTGCTGAGAAATGAATTTTTAGTGCCCCTTTGTCACAAAATGTTTTAAGGCATACATTGCATTGGACTCGTTTTTTTCCTGTTGCAGGATTAATAAAGTGGGTACCAAGATTCAAAGGTAACTGTGTTGCACCCCATTGTCTTTTTGGTGGGCTCAAACATTTGCTTAGCATCATGTTTCTGGGATGTGGAGGCTCGGAGTACGCGTTTTTGCTTAAGTTAAGAGCGTTTCCATCTTCCGATCGCTGTTCATCTGATCTTGGTTTACTTGAAACATTATTAGGTTTCTTTTCCGAAACTTCGACAGGCTTAGCTGACATTTGTGGTAGTAGCGCCTGAAGTGATGCTAACCCCATCGGGTTTTGACTTAAAGCAGCCACCATAGCAGCTGGATGACTGAACGTTGAAGGCATTGACATCGGGGGCATTGGAAGATTTCCTGGTAATGAAAAGTTGAAAAATTGATTTCTCATCAATTCCATTGTTGCTTTTTCAGCCGAAGATAGGTCATAAGACTTCCTAGCTTCTTCTTTTTCAGTTTGTTCGCTTAGTTTGCTTTTTCGAAAGTCAAACGGCTGCATATTTTGTAAGTGACTTAACGGAGATGAATTAATGGGACTAGTAGTCGAGAGAGGGCTAGATGAGGTAGATAGTCGTACACTGTGATTTGGCGAAGCTTCAGCAGACGAAATTCTATTTGGGGGCGATTGGTTCCGAATCGGTGATGAGTTGTAATTATGATTTGGCGAAAACGCTTCTTTCTTTACTGTGACCCTATCTTGTGAACTATTTTTCGACTCTTTCTCCTGCATATGTTTTAGATATTCATAGTGATGTTTAGCTTCCATCATGTGCTGTAAATATTTTAGAGATTCATCTGTACGATTGTCTCTACCAGACTGCTCCATAAGTTTTCTGAATTCGATTTCTAGATTTGATTCAATCCGATGTTCTGGATTATCAGCTTTCTTCTTTGCTTCGTAATCTTGGCTGCCTCCTGGTGGTGACGGTAGACCATTCTTTTTGTAAATTGGTAGTAAGGATGTTTTGTGAAGAGCTCTGGCTTCTTGTAGTTTGAGTATCTGTTGCAAAGCCATATTGTGTTCCGGACCTCTTCCGCTCCATCTTTCTGCACTGCTCGATTCCTGTAACAATTAGAAAAAAGAAAACATTAGGTAATTGCTATATATTTTTGGTTATTATAGAAACGCTTTAAAGTATTCATGTCATCATTACTGTTAAGTTGTAAATATTTGTAATGGTTGGTATAGTGTTTGTTGTAGTGTCATTACTGATAGCAAATACTGCATTAGCGACTAATAATTACTCATGTTTATAATTAGCATATAACAAGTCAAACATGTTTCAATGTTGAAACTGTCCCGACTGACCTCAAACTGGCTGCGAACAATCTTACAAAGCATTTAATTCGACGAATAAGTTTTAATTCTAAACGATTACCGACTCTAGAGTTAAACCCTAACCACGGGTTGTTGGATTGCCTCTTCAGTATAAATATAAGGCAATAACAAAACCACACCTTGCGTTTTCAAAGGCTAATATCAAATTAATTCCGAGAACGGAGAGCAATTGGGTAAAATTGTGTAAAATGACGGTTTCGACTCGACTCGAGAATAGAAAAGTGGTTTGTGTCGCGTGTTTCGAACGATTTCATTCCGAAACTAAATTACTATTCATTTAGCCGTAGAGGGTGAGCCGCTGTTGTCAAACTTAAAGTCGGGTTAATTCGGACACTTAACTGAACTCATTTAATACGACCAAAAAACGTTGATTTCTTACTAAGCTATTATTAAATAGTTACGTTACATGCGTCATAGATAAATTATACGTACGTAACGTACATTTTGTACCTATCATTGATTTATTTATGTAATAATATGAGGTATAAAATAAATGTATAATAGTGGACTGTACATTACATTTTCGCTAAAAAAATAGAGTTGATTGAATATTACCTGGATATCTACATCTAATTTACGGATACATTTTGGAGAGTGCGCTTTAAATCTGCATGACCTAATTCCACCTTGCCCATTCTACTATCGGACAGCCAGGAGCTTTAAAAAGCGTCACCGCTTCATGGTTGAAGTTCCAAAAGCTCGAACTAAGCGGTTTGATTCCACCTTTTTCGTGCGTACCGCTAGACATTGGAATCAGCTGCCCGAGTGGGTGTTCCCCAATGAATATAGTCTGGGTACCTTCAAGTCGCGAGTGAATCGGTTTCTTCTAGGCGAGCGTGCTCCACCGTAGACCGCATCTTCGCTTAACATCAGGGCGGGATGGCGGTAAAACGCAAGCCTATCTAATATAAAAAAAAAAAAAAAATCTAAACTAAAAAAAAACATCTGAACTAAAATATGCTGATCTCACTCACAGTAATCGTTTGTTTTTCCGGAATGAAAGTAATATATCTCTATCATTCTTAAACCCCTTTTTTCAGACCTGTCTGCAGTGTCTACACTGCAGACACTGTAGTTATAGTTTTTTTTTTACTACACACACAGCGTCATCTGGTCCCAAACTAATCAGAGCTTGTGTGATGGAAGTCAGATAACTGATAGAATACATACATACTTTTTTTTTGTTAATACATACTTATAATACATACACACACCCAGACACAGAACAAACATTTGTCTATTCCCAAAATGTTTGCCCTGAGTGGGAATCGAACCCACGCCCTACAGCTCTCAAGGCAGATATACTACCAATGAGCCAACGTGGCTGTCGTGTTATAAACTTGGGTTATATTAAACCAAAAGAGAGTAATTGTAGTGTACTATGGTAAACTTTTACGGTAGAAACAACTCTGAAATCGGGAAAAAATATCTGTTTTCTGTTTCGTAGTTTCACATTTTGTCTCATAGTAACAAATAATCGAAATAACTAGTACAATGTGGTCTTTTAGATTTACTTTGATATGTGTTTCATATATTAACTAGCGAAATTACAAAGCTGTTGAGATTAACCATCGAATGCCGCAAAGTAATTAGCACCAAAGCAGCGATGCCTTGCTCCCGTACTCTGATCTGCTCACTCGTATACCTGATACTCAGAAAATAGTTACGCGATCTCATACCGATATCTGCGTGTTAAGTTTCATAGCTTTATCGTGAGCGCCTTACAGATATTGAAACAAGAAGCACAGGGGCTGGACTTAGTACTTTTTGCTACTAAAAATTCTGTGTATCTCTGTAATGGTCAATGGTCATGGATGTGCGTTATCTTTTAGAGAGCGCCTCGTGCGTCTAATTACTTTTATGTATAAATATGTTAAGGTTCGTTTAGTTTCGGCGGAAATGCGGAAAAGTCATGTAATACATAATATTTTTAAACATCGTGAGGAAACCATAGCATGGTGGTAGGGTACTTTCTAGTACTCGGCTGGCTAGCTACCACCCTCAAGTTGAAAATCTGCCGCCAAGCATCTAACGGTGTGTTCTGGCAGCCTCACTTGAGAGCCAGTTCGATTCCAGGCTAGGTGTGCTTTACCATCATCGACCACACCGTCACTTAACATCAGGTGAGCTGTGGTCAAACATCTAGCCTGTCAGCTATAAAAAAAAAACATATGTTTATATATAAATATAATGGTGTTTTATTCATAAAATTGCCGAATGCGTGAGGTTCAAAAAGTGAATGTGGCATTATAATATGATGTCTTATCTTATTTCTTCCAAAACTCTGTCGAAGCTGGTAGTAAAGTCACCACAACTTTAGACTATGACCAGACTCGACCTTAAATTACTTTCAGTTACTACGTATGTGACTTAGACTTATTTCACTTGATTAATCATAAAATAGGTACCTACCTACTTTAAATTTCTATATACATATGTGGGTACAATGTGCATCGCCTAAAACAAAAAAGAAGGAAGTCAGTTTAACCTAAGGGCCGCCTTACACGTTCAATCATGATCACGATCCGCGATCCGCGATCCGCGATCATGATTTCAAAATTTCTAGATAATATGCGATCCGGAGCATCAGTCCGTCAATCCGCTTCGTACACGATTAGTCTGGATCGCGATCATTGATCGCGGATCGCGGATCGCGGATCGCGGATCGCGCGCTACGTGTACGGGCTGCCTACGGGCTGCACAGTGACACAATAAAACCAATTCTGATTCTGATTCTGATTCTGTCATAGTGGTCTATAGTCTATGTTCTCCCATTGTGGAGTGGACTAACTTTCAAACGCTTCCAAACAATCAGTAGTCTAATCAAAGTTTCTACGTCAGCGGCGCCGACCCTTCCTTTCCGTGATACAATCGCCTTGATTACAGCTGTTTAAAACAGTTTGTCACTCGATTATGCCGTGTAACCGACGGGGCTGCCATACCATTACCCCATTTCTCGGGAAAATTAAATTGTCGTTTGGCGGCGTGGCGCGTCGGGGGCAATTTCGAAAACTCTGGCAATTATACAAAAAAAAAAAAAGATTTGGTTCTTTCGTTACTAATGTTACTAAAACGGATAAACGCGGGATAATAAAGTGTCGTTTAAGAAAAGTATACGTCTGGGACATGGAATTTACGGGTTGTTCAGTGTAATTTTCTTTTTATGCAGTTATTTCTGATTTGGTTTTAAATTGTGACGTTTTTGTGACTGTTATTTTGAAAGGGTTATGCTTGTTTGGGTTATTTGTGTAGTGATATTTTTGTTTTTGAGTTTATTTACCTAATTTCTAGTTTAATCTGGATATTGGAGTAAGTATTGCTCAAACTAAAGCTAACTAAAGCATGCTCAGTTAGATTAAAAAAAAGTAAGTAGGTACGTAATGTAGAAATACGAAGATACATGAAAAGTAGAAAAAGTAGAGAGAGATACCTAAATGATAAATTAATATTTTTGGACATTTTACAATGCGCCTTCTAGTTCCAAACTTTATGATATGGGAACCAGATAATTGATAGAATACTTCCTTTTTTTTAAGTATAGGTACATATTGATAATACATAAATTTGGAACATTCAAAAACAAAACAATCGTCCAATAAATGTTTGTCCTGTGTGGGAATCGAATCCACACTCTTCAGCTTATGAAAGTAGAGCTACTACCGAATGAGCTAACGAGGCAAATTGGATTTGCATACCTTTTACATATATATATAATATATAAAGTAATAAGACGTTTTCCTGATGGTAAGAGATAAAACTTGTTCATGAAAATTGCAGGGTTACACAGAACTTTGAGTGACACACCAAAGACTAGAGATAACTAGACTAACTAATAACTACTTCGAGATAAGTTTTAATGTTAGTAGTTGCTTGTGGTTGGTTAATAGACGACGGCCAGCTAAGAAAATCTACCGTAAGTAAAACATACCTAAATTTATAATAAAAAATTACAAAAATTTGAAATTCCATTTATCTGCGTATACCTACTTATATGTTGAGTAACTGAAGGGATAGACAGAAAGGCACACTTAACTGTTTTCTCATTAGTTATAAATTATACGAGTATGCCGTAAAATCAGACAAGATGCCTACTTTCGTAATTTAATACACGCCATAAGAAAATGCCAGGCATTCGCGAGAATACATAGTATGTATTTGATACATGGCACTTATATTTTAAATAGTCAGTTAAGTTAATAGAAGACAGGAGGCATCGTGATTGGTCTCCGAATCGGAGGATTGACCTTATTAAAAAGACTACGCAGTCCACCGCAGTACATAGTGCTCGCAATGCGGTAGCCACAAAAAGAGAGACATCGTGCGACCTGCAGCAGCCTTGAAAAGCAGCGTTGAGTGTCCGACTAAGATGTGAAGAGAGAGCCAGTTAAGTACCCATCTAATAGAATAACATTTATTTGTAACTCAGCAGTTCAACCTCAGAAATTTTAGATACAGTTGTAAGATACATTTTTAACCGTTTGGTATTGAAATACTGGGCTCGTGAATAACGGGGAACACCTCATTTTCACTTCATACAAGCGCATTCATTTGAATTGACGTATAAACATTGCCATTTAACGTAGCGTAGCAATTCAATGCTATCATCATACCTACTGGGTACGTTGCCAACTTCTACCTGATGAGCAAATTTGAGCATTTGGACTCATTTTGAGTTTTATTAATTCTCCGAAACTACTTTATGAGCTTAAAAAGAATGTAAAAAGTGAGACATTTGATAGTAAGAGATAACCGCATGCCCATGACCATTGCAGCAATACACAGAATTTTGAATAGCAAAACAAAGTCCGGGGCATCGCTGGTTTGGCGCTCATTACTTTGCGATTTTCAATGGTTAGTCTCAATAGCCCAGTAATTGCGCTAGTACAATTCAAACCGGAACACAGTAATGTTTACACACTACAGCTTCGCGGCAGAATATCTGGTACTGCGTTGGTACCTAATTAGACGACTTTCTGTTAAGGAAATCTACCACCAAGTAGAAACGTGGTCTTCGCTCTAGAACACATCTATGTCTAATGCTTAGAATATACTTGAAGACAAAGAGTATTTTTCGGATGTACAGTGTAAATTTATGAATGTGTTAAATGCTTTGAGATAACACGATTTTGTGAATAATCAAAAACTAAACATGGCTTCGTTAATGTAGAAACAAATAACTTGACATAATGAACATCGTGCCAATGTTCTTATAAGGAAAGAGACCACTGTGAGAATGTGACAAGTAATTGTCAACAGGCAAAAAACTGAGCAAAAAATATCCTGGGGGTCAGTAACCCACGAATTCTACGCCAAAATAAACAGTTAGTCTTATTACGTCTCAAAAGCGTAGCATTTTCGACTGGCGCAAGTGAAAAACATAAATTTGCTCACATATCTTGACCCACGCCTACCAGCGCAGCAATGGACAAGCGGACATATTTCACATTTTTTTTATTTTATATATCATTACAATGTATATCTTACGGCGTTGGTATACGGTTTAATTTTAAAGCGGTCGGTAGAGTGTTATTTTTTAAAAATGTCCATTTCACGTTGATCGTTTTTCGCTCTCGGTGTCGTGACAAGCCATATTGTTCAGAGTATGATACATGAAGTAAGTAAGCAGGTTTGCGTACAGTCAAGCGCAAAATGCGTAGCCGTTTTGCTTAATGATCTTTAAACGCGCTTGGGAGCGAGACTTTTTCTTATGGTAAATGTTTAATTTCTTTTATCTGGCGTACCGCCTGTGTAGGCGCATAATTATTTGGCAAGGGTAATCTGTTATCTTCTTATTGAGATTTACTTTTGTTCGATTTGCTGTGGAATTTATGTTGCGGCTGTTTTTATTTTTGCCCCAATTTTATGAAACACTCATTTGAGGACTGTTTTAACTGAAATATGCACATGTGATCTTCATGACCTACAATCTAAAAAAGGTATAAAAAAAATAAAATATAAATATTTATTTTGACAGTACGAAAACAATGAGTGTTGCATAGAAATTAAAAATCAATCAGCTGTAAAGATCTATAATATATACCTATAGAGTCATATGGACTGTGACTAGAATAGAATATAACTTTATTATACACCAAAACAAATCACAACAACATAGGTACAAATATGAAACATAAAAAAGAGATATAACATAACAAAACAATATAATAGATATTTGATGTATAAGGGCGGTCTTATCGCCTAGAGCGATTTCTTCCAGACAACCTTTGGATGGAAAGAAAAGCAAATAAATATTCGGTTAGTGTGTAAAAACATATAAAATACTAAAAAACTAAATATAGATTAGCAGGCTGATAAATAATGTTTATATACTAAATTATTAAAAATATGAATTGACTTAGCCTGTTAAATAATTTATGGCAGGAATTACATTCCAAAGAAAGACAGCTTCTACATTAAAAGAAGTGCTGTTGGAAAGGTTGGAACGAGCACAAGTTGAATACTGTTTGTAAAGACAGTAAATAGACAACGTGACGGGTAACGAACTGTTTTCTTTGAAATATATTATGAAATAACACTTTTGTACATGACTACACTAATTTAAACTTTGTATTAAATGAGCCGTAAGTATATGACTCTAAATACTTACACAAGGTACTAGTTTCATTAACGAGATGCTCAGTTTATAGATCGCAAGAATACGTAGGTAGGTGCCTGTGTCGGTACCTTTGTAACACATGTATACCTACTTTGTTAGTAGTACTCGTAACTTTGAGATTGGAATTTTACTTACAAAGAAGAAAATGATCGTTGACTGATATATTATAAAATTTCCCATAATAAATAGTAACACCAAAATTTACATACAAAGGGTTAATAAGAATAGGATGTAGCATTGCAGGTTTTGATATACCCATTACCCATCATAATTATGTTAGTTAATTTAAAAAAAATTAAAATTGAGTACACAATTACAAACGTGATAGTGATCTATGTATCTATACAGGTACATCCTTCCATCTTTCCTACAAATATTATAATCGCGAAAGTTTGTATGTATGTTTGTTACTTTTCACGCAAAAACTACTGGATGGATTTTGATGAAATTTGATATGGAGATAGCTGACACCCCGGAATAACACATAGGTTACTTTTCATCCCGAAAACATGTAGCAGGTAGCACCACGGTGAGCAGCTAGATATTAAAAATGTGAACGTTTGGATGTTTGGATATTTAATTTTGTTACTCAATCACATAAAGACGGCTGAACAGTTTTGAATGAAATTTGTCACACATATAGTTTATTATCTAGATTAACATATTCAATACTTTTTATATCATAAAAATGTTAAGCTCCTGTGAGATTATCAAATAACGAACCACTGAACAAATCCACTTGAAACTTGGTATACCTAGATGCGTCTTATGGGACTTCTAAATTATTTATTTGTGTAAATTATTCATCTTAATCTACGCTAATATTATAAAGAGGAAAGATTTGTATTTTTGGATTTTTGTATGTTTGTAACGAATAAACTCAAAAAATACTGGACCTGTATTCCCACGGGAATGGGAACTACGCGGGTGAAACAGCGAGGCGTCCGCTAGTCTAATAATAGCACAAGTTTCATGACCATTGCTTATTTGTCACTTAAACATGCTTCATTTCTCTCTGAACCTAATTTTAAAGTTAGTGCGGACGAAATCGTGGGCTTAAGCTAGTATAATACCTATATTTTTAGTCGAGTAGTAGTTTGATGGGTAGTATCATCATCTTTAAGTATTGCTACACCCCGATGAAATATATACAAACCCATTGACCCAAACGACATCAAATTCGCGTAACCAAACGGAACACGCATGTCGACTTCAAACAAAGCGCATGTATCAATATTTGTCATTCGTTTAACAATGGATCACAGCCGAGTGGGTGGCCGCTTCGTGTATGTCTATTAATTTAATTATCATTGCAGTGGAGTCATGAATCAGTGGAGAAAGCTATGCCCTGATTTGGTGGACGATAAGCGTCGATGATGTGTCTATGATTTTGTTTCATCATCGGTGTTGTATCAGTACTTTTTTAATATATAATATATCGTAGGACTATACACACAGCGCCATCTGGCCCCAAACTAAGCAGACCTTGTGTGATGGAAGTCAGATAACTGATAGAATATACATAAATACTTTTTGTAAATACATACTTATAATACATACAGAACACCCAGACACAGAACAAACATTTGTTTATTCACAAAATGTTTGGCCTGAGTGGGAATCGAACCCACGCCCTACAGCTCTCAAGGCAGATGAACTACCAATGAGCCAACGGGGCTGTCAACTCTCCTGTCAAGGAAATACTTATGCTACCGCAATGGGAGCCTAGATAAGAGGCTGCCTGACTACCAATCCAGACGCCCTAGGTTCAAATCCCACAGCACGCATCTTTTTTTTTCTTCTAAACTATTATCGCTAGCTTTAAACTTATTTGAGAGCTTTTAATGTTCACTGCCGACCCACATTTACCAGCGTAGTGTAATTGTTGTTGGATAACATTTTAAACTATACTTATATGTTATCATTATGTATTATAAATGATTAGCAAATCTCATATGTATTAGAGATGAAAACATTAATACTGCACTCTCCATCTTTAATCTATTTTATGAATCCATTCCATCTTAAGGTTGCTTGGAAGTGATTGATTTTGTGTGTGTGTACCTATGTGTAATTTCAGGTATGAACAATAATCAGTTTATATATAAAGTATATCACAATATGAAGGAAAAGGTCAAGGTTCAACAGTGGCACAGTTAGTAAAAAAACTTTTTTTTAAATGTAATAATAATAAAACGAACGATGCGCTCTCTTGATGGTAAGAGATAACGCATGTCTATGACCATTGCAATACGCAGAACTTTGAGTCCGGGGCATCGCTGCTTTGGTGCTCTTTGAGACTTTCGATAGTTAGTCTCAACAGCCCAGTAATTTCGCCCGGTAGTTAAACCGGAACACGGTAATGTTTACACACTACTTGGCAGAATATCTGGTACTCCAGTGGTACCTACCTAGATGACTTTCTGCTAATGAAATCTACCACCGAGTAAAACTGGGCTTATTTAAACGTACCTACTAATAAGAGGTAATATTTCAAAGGGCCATATTGACAAAATTAATTGTCCAAAACCCAATATCCTAATAATAAGTTACGCCAATTTAATTAACTTACATGCCAGTGTAACAAATTTTAATATGCTTACAATTTTAAACACAGTAATCCGTGTACAGTGATTTCCTCGATGATTCTCAATTACATTAAATTGTTGGAACATCAGAATGGCGACACTGTAATCTGTCCATGAAAGCCATTAAACGATCAAATGAGTTTTTGATACAATTTAGATGCCATATAATCCTGTCGAAGATCGATTTAATACGTGTAATGATATACTATGGTTAAACCTATATGGGATACGTTAATAAGGACTAACGTTAGAATATTTTGTCAATACTTTTGAGACTTATTAGTAACTACCCACTAGGTACATGTTTTCAGGATAAAAAGTAGCTTTTTTTTTTAATAGTTGACAGGCTAGGTGTTTGACCACAGCTCACCTGATGTTAAGTGAAGGTGTGGTCGAAGATGGTAAAGCACACCTAGCCTGGAATGGAAGAATGGAAGCCTGAATGGCTTATGTGTTAATCCAGGGTCTCAGCTACCTCCATACCAAATTTTAGCCAAATCCGTTCAGTAGTTTTTGCGTGAAAGAGTTACAAACATACTATTATTAATACATATTAGTAGGACTAGCTGCGATCCGCGCTGGTACCTGCTAAATTTTTTCGGTATATAAAGTAGCTTGTGTGTGTTTTTTTTTTTATGTTTGACAGGCCAGGTGTTTGACACAGCTCACCTGATGTTAAGTGAAGGCGTGGTCGAAGATGGTAAAGCACACCTAGCCTGGAATGAAACTGGCTCTCAAGTGAGGCTGCCGGAACACACCGTTAGATGTTTGGCGGCAGATTTTCAACTTGAGGGTGGTAGCTAGCCAGCCAGCCAGCTAGTGTGTTTGTATGTGTAACAAACATACAAACACACTCACAAACTTTTGTCTTTATAATAATAGCGGTTAACCGCGACTTTGTGCGTGGAATAAAAAAAAAGTCACCATCACTATCAGATGTCGTTAAGTCATAAGTAGAATAGTTACTATTCTCTATTGTGAAACTTGATGACATCTGGCGGTGAATAATGGTAGTGCCCTTGACTTTTTTGGTAATCCCATAGGAACCTAGCATATTCCTGATATAAGAAGTATCTTACGTGTTAATCCAAGTAACAAACCATATGAATGCCAAATTTCATCCAAATCCGTTAACCCGTTTTCAAACATCCAAACTTTCATATTTACAATATTAGTGGGGTATATAAACCTTCCTCTTAAATCACTCTATTGATGGAATTGATGGAATTGTCTATTGATGGAAACAGCATTAAAATCCATTGCGTAGTTTAATAGATCTATGCGTACAGACGGCGGGAAGCGACTGTGTTGTATACTATGTAGAGATTATCGCTAGCTTCAAACGGTGAAGAAACTCGTATGAGTTCTAAGATGTGAGTTTGGCAACCCGCACCTGACCAACGTAGTTTTAATACCTTTCTCTCAATGAGAAGATACTCGCGCCCAACGGTGAGACAGTTTTTAAATATGTATTATAATTATATAAATACGTTTGCCATGATAGTGGATGCGACTGTACCTATATGGTGCATAAACCTTGCATAGTATGTAGGTACGTATAGATACGTGTTTTCAGCTTATCTTAATCTGAGTTGAGTCTCTCGGCATCGTTATGGGTATTAAATAATAATTGGATAAGTCATGGGTCAAATATCGATCGGAGATTTTGGTATGGGGCGGTGCTTATAGGCCTTGAGGTAACTTTGATAAATGACAACAAAATTTATCGAGATCTATCTAAACGCTTTAAGAACGTATCACTTCGTGTTATATACTGGGTACATAGGGTGGGTATATTAAGGGTTTTAACTTGGTAGTATTTTTTTATACGGATAAGTCCGCGTTTGACCACCAACTTGCGTGATGGTAAGCGACGATGTGGTCGAAGATGAAGCACGCAGACCTAGAAAATACCTTTTCGCTCTGACCTTGAAAATATCTAGATTAGCTTGTTCCATTCCTTGGCCGTACGGATGAGAAACGTAGAGTCAAAACGTTTGTGTTTTCCACTATGTATGGGTGGTAGTGGGCCGTCTTTGATTCTTTTTTAATGTAACGAATTGACATAATTACGTATATTTTGTTTTTATGTGTGGAATTGTAGATTATCAGTTTGTGTTTTTATCAATGAATTAATTTGCACATAGTAATGGTTAACAATAGACGCAAACAAATATAAATGTAAGACCTTTTTACACTGTTGTCATGCAAATAAAACCTTTGACTTAGCAGGAGGTCGTCTAGGTAGGTACCACTGGAGTACCAGATATTTTGCCGCCAAGTTGTGTGTATGTCTGTGTATTTTGTTTAAATTTCTGGTGTAGGCACCTACCTAAACAATGATTAGAGTCTCTATCAATTCTGATTAAAACACTCCAAAAAATATCATAAATTAGTAGCTCAAAAGTTCTAGAAATTAATAGGTATTTATAGTTTTTGATTTTTTTGACATACTAGGCGTTTGACCGTAGCTTAGTTGGTATCAATTTACATGAAAGCAAAAACTGCACAAACCTTTTGATAGTCGTCTTCCCACCAACGTTTTACGAACTGAGTCAAATTTCTAAGATGACTCTCGCCAAGGTCGCTTACGTCCACATCACACTCACCATCTTGACATATAAGCCAAGACATTTCATTAAAAGACTGAGTGTCTCTCAAAAAAAATAACGTAACAACTGACTCTACAATCCAACTTAGGTCCAGTACCAAACACCAATTCAAACTAGAACACAACTGATTTCCTAAATCAACTATTCAACTCTCATGAACCAAGTAAATGTCCAACAACGATGTAGCGAGGTGTCTACGGCACGATAACACGACCAAAACTAAACTAATCCTGATTATCCTGTGACACAAGTGTTAAAACCTTAAAAAAGCCGACAAAGTGGCGGGGGTAGACGGCAGGCGACACCAATCCTAATCTACCTGGGAAAACAATTGAAAAAACGGTTGGCACCACAGAATAGACGAGTGCATGAAAGTAAAAATGAAAAATAACGTAAGTTCATACTTAGAATTGAAACAAAAAACAATTAAGGCACTCAGGTGCGGTGTTTCGGCGGGGTAGTAATAAAATTAACAATGACAATGGGTGTGTAATTAGGACAATTTCGGTGGTTCCCTAATCCTTTGAGTGATGGTTTAATTGTTACGGAGGCATTTTGTTAATTGTCTCAAGAACGGTTTTCCTTTAACATTGTTAACTTTATTGAAGTCTAAATTTTAAAATAAGAACTTAGGTTTCAGCTGCGATGACATTGAATGCTGAAGAATAACTTTTTTATATAATATGTATTATGACGTTCACCCATAATGTGGATAGACGACCTAGTAAAGACCGCAGGAACGCGCTGGATGCGAGCCGCTTCCAACCGGTGGTTTTTGTCGGTGTTTGTGGAAGTCACTGGAGGAGGTCTATGCCCACTTGTCCAGCAGTGGACGTCCTACTGCTGAAATTATGATAATGATGAAAATACGACAAATAATCACGACATTGTTCTTATATTTAAAATAGTATTCTAACAGTTATCTGACTTCCATAGTACAAGCTTTGCTTAGTTTTTGGGATCGGAAGACGCCGTGTGTATTGTCCTACAATATTTGTTTATTTATTTATATAGTTTATTTGTTATACAGCACTCATGTTGTAGGGGTTATTTGTTGTTAAGCTAGGTGACCACAGGAGGTGGAACCATTCAGGGTTTTTAGTGGGTAGGCCGTCATTAGGACGGAGAGTCCCACATAACCACCGTGCCCGCCCCAGGGCCGGTGGTATACACAAAGTATTTTCCCTGGACAAAAAAAAAAGAAAAAGGTGACTACAGCTCACCTGATGTTAAATGATGGTGTAGTCGAAGAGGGTAAAACACACCTAGATTATAACTGGCTTTTAAGTAAGGCTACTGGTAGCTTGAAATTGAAGACCATCAAAGTCTGGTTAGCTCTTTTTATAATTAGAAAAAGCGGCAAATAGACTCGCGTCGCCTATGACCACCATCATATTAGGGATATTCTCGATATGTTGCAAATCCAGTGAGATTACCAGATGGGTGACCGTGCTCATCATCTGTCACAGGGTTTTATTAATAAATAATAATTATATCGATGCCGCATAGGTTACTACGGTTCGGAGCACTTGCTAAAATGTCAATCCTAATTGTTTTCCTGTTTTGCGTTTTCGACATACATATCTATGTATTGTGATGCGTGTGATAGATCGACAAAAAGGCAGATGGTTCGCCTGATTGTAAGCTCACCATCTCCTATGGGCCAACTCAGTAAAATTTACGGATGGGCGGCCGCGAAGTGTTAATTGATAAGACTAAATCGATACCGCAAGACATTTACTACGGTTCGGAACATATTATGCTAAAATATCAGTCCCAGTTGTTTTAGGTTTGTTATATAGCGTGATTCATGTTACAATACCTAGGTATCTAATTCGTCCTCTATAATATAGAATCAAAGCTTAGCGTATATATTAACAACTTGATGTGGCAGTGGGCTGCTCTCATTTGCCGCAGAACCGACAACACGTCTACGTGTTCTAGATGCCGCTAATCGGGATACGTAGTGTAGGACGAATTGGGACTAGATAGAGTGACGATACAGTTCCAGTTCTATTCCAGGCTAGGTGTGCTTTACCATCTTCGACCATACCTACTGCCACTTAACATCAGGTGAGGTGTGGTCAAACACTTAGCCTGTCAACCATTAAAAAAATATATACATATGACAGCCGGCAGTGACTGAAAGTGACAAGCCAAAGATCGGGCTGAGTCTCATGTCCTGGGAGGGACCTATGTCCAGCAGTTGACTATGCAAGGTTGATGATGATGATAGAATAAAATTTTGAAACACTATTTCAACACATTTTTTAAGGATCGATTCCTCCGTCATTTAAACAAGGTATTCCATTGAAAAATGTATTGCCAACTCGTTTCTAGCTTCCAAGTTGAAGAAACAAAGAAAAAAATCCAAATGCTACAAATTTACAATACCTACATAACAATAACAGGTTCTTGTGAAAAAATGTCGGTGTCTTTGAAGTTTCTTTGAAGGTAACCGTATGTGAGACACATAGAAACTTTTGTCCATTCTTTGCACATTGAATAAAACGTTTATTACCCCCTAGTATAGAAAACAATGGATTGTTAACCCGCTGATAACGTGAATTGTATTCTTTTGTGGTATTTTGCTAAAAATTTTGCCAGTCGCCAAAAAGTTGTGTTAATACTTAGAAATTGGTCTCAATTACTGGTCAAAATTATTATTTGTTTTCTTTGAATCTTAACTATTCACATGCCTTGTAACATTTTTTAACCGTCTATGCAAATAGAGGTTTGTGGCATCGTAGCTTTGGAGGCAGAACTGGTTTTGTTTTTTTGAAGAAAGTGTTCTTATTGTTTTAAGTTTTGGCAGCCTAGTAGACCGCCTAACCTCCGATCTGAAGGTCTTAGGTTCGATTCCTTTTCTAGACTATGTGTGTATTGCCGATAAAAGTTACATTTGAAAATAACTTTAAAACAATTTTAAACAACTGAAACAATAAAAACCAAGTCGGCCATGCTTTTAAAACACTAGCCACTGCTCAGCGCGGGTAGAGACCCGCGCTGAGCAGTGGCTAGTGTTTTAATGAGAAGAGTCTCATTATGAGAAGGATAACTTTTTTTTTTTTTTTTTTATACATAATAGGTTCGCGTTTGACTACACCCTGCCTGATGTTAAGCAGGATGCAGTCCAAGATGAAGCACGCTTACCTAGAAAAAAACCTGTTTACTCTAAAGTGTATAAGTGTAAAGTCATAACGCCATAGTCCACCACGCTGGCCAAGTGCGGGTTGACAAACTTCATACATCTTCGAGAACATTTTTTTAAGAACTCTAAACTCTAGACATGTAGGTTTCCTCACGATGTTTTCCTTCACCGGCAGCTCAAGCTATTATTGGGGTTTGAACCCACGCCCTTCGGCATGCGAACCGATTGCGCTAACCATTGAGCTATCATCGTTACAAATCCTGAGTACTTGTCATACGGTCGTGAAATGCAGTATCTATCTATACTATTATACAGATAAAGATAAAGATATATTTATTTGAAATAACATGAGTAATAAATATGTATGATGCCCGTAACTTAATTAAATGATCTTCATGTTATACCCGAAAAGGTGTACAAATGTTTGATGGCAACAAAATAGTTAATCTAATAATAATTATAAAGAGGAAAGATTTGATTGTTTGTTTGTATTTAATAGGCTCCGAAACTACTGGACCGATTTCAAAAATTCTTTCACTGTTGGGAAGCTGTATTATCTGCGAGTGACATAGGCTACTTTTTATCCCTGTATGCCCACGGGATCGGGAACTACGCGGGTGAAACCGCGAGTCCGTAAGTATGAAATATTTCCGCAACAACCGAAGCGAACAAAACGGATTCTAACTTAAAACTTAATTAATAATATGGCATTTCCAAAGTTCACTGCGCGGTACACTCGCGGCCATAACTCAAATTCAATCACGCATCATACACTGTCAGCAAGTGTATCTGATAAACGGAGCCTGTGGCTTCACTCGCCTCTTTACTTCTACCCTATAATTTCTGTACACAATTATAATTTCACACTGCAATAACAATTTTGTTTTACTTAGTGTTCACTGTAATGTTACAGAATAAATGACAGTCAATACGTAACTAATTTTATAAATGCGAAAATTTGTATGTTTTACGTTAACCTCTGTAAATTAGCTTTAATAGTGCAAGGTAATTCAGAAAACTAATAAACAAATATCGTAGGATATTACACACAGCGCTATCTAACCTCAAACTAAGCAAAGCTTGTACTATGGAGGTCAGATAACTGATAGAATCCTTAAATATTTTTTTTTTAAATACATACTTAGACACAGAACAAACATTTGTTTAATACCACATAATGCTGTAAGACTATTGGGGGATACAGTTTGTGCAGCCACAATCTATCAACTGCATCTTATATTTAACTAGCTGTTACCCGCTACATGTTTTCGGTATAAAAAGTAGAATATATTCTAATTCAGGGTCTCAGCTACCGCCATACCAAATTTCATCCAAATCCCTTCAGTTGTTTTTGCGTAAAAGAGTAACAAACATCTATCCATCCAAACTTTCATATTTATAATACTCGTCTTAGTGGAGAGATTACACCACTCGAAGGCAAAAGGATTAAAACATTTGGCACAAAACGTAACGCTAAGACTTGATCAAAGAAAGTCTATTTAGTGTTTTACTAATGATTTAGATCAGACAGGGTGTGGCCAAACGCGAACCCATTCAAAGTAAAAAATAGGCAATCATGGGAACTGCGAACAGACGTGAAAACTGAAAATACGTTACATTAGCATATCGGTGACGCGAACTCAAAAAACCCTAACAAAAATTGCTCACCGCGACTGAAAGAAGTTTTCACTCTTTTATTTATTTATTTATTTATTCCTTTGTCACTTCAAGTTGAGCACCTTATAATACTTGGTAGTATAATACGGTATCGCGTTGATATAAGTTGGAAGGCTGTTCTCCGCAGTATTGGCCAACAAATCTCGATCTGCTTGTAGACCCGCCTACACTTGCTTTCAGATTCAATCGGCAAAGCGATCAATTACTTTTTCCATACATCAATGCGAGCAGTCACTAAACAGTATGAAATAAAGTCGAGTTTTACGTGTCTTTGTTTGTTTTATAAATATTAATACAATTGATGTAAAAGTTGTGAAACGAACGAGACGTTTTCCTGATGATAGAGATAACGCCTGTCCGTGACCATTGCAGCGATACACAGAACTTTAAGTAGCAAAACAAAGTCTAGGGCTTTCGATGGTAAGTCTCAAGAGCCGTGTAATTTCGCTAGCTGCAGTACCCTTCAAACCGGAACACAGTAGCTAATGTTTACACACTACTGCTTGGCGGCAGAATATCTGGTATACCTACGTAGACGAGCTCCCGCATAATGCAAAATTTATAAAATATCTATACGCAAAAACATTATTTTCGGCAAACAAAATCGGAACATTAACATTATACATGTATTAGTGCCGCCCCCGCAATATAGATGGCGTTAGCAGTATGTAATACGATTAACGAAGATCTCTTTGCTAAAATTAATAAAAAATGTGCTACAAATTTTAAATTTCAGCAACAATATATCAATTTAAAGGGAGTTAATTTTAAATTAATTAGGGAATTGAATATTCAAATTAATTTGTAAAAACTCTCAGATAAAAGTTAGGTAGGTAGTTAGGTTTTTTTTAAATGTAAAACGTAATGAGACGAACGAGACGTTCTCCTGATGGTAAGAGATGACGCCTGTCCATGACCATTGCAGCGATACACAGAAATTTGAGTAACAAAACAAAGTCCGGAGCATCACTGCTTTGACGCTCATTACTTTGAGACTTTCGATGGTTAGTCTCAACAGCCCAGTAATTTCGCTAGCTGCAGTACCCTTCAAACCGGAACACAGTAATGCTTACACAGTAGGTACTGCTTAGCGGTACCTACTATACAGGTATATATAAGCCTGCAAGAGTAGTTTAACGATTTTCTGAATCATTTATTATGGAATGTAGTGCTTAGCTTCATATTGTAGTCTACCAAGCACTTATAGAGGTGGTTAGGATGCATCTAGGTACAAATAACTATAAAATAGTTAGTCTTGAGTCATATTGAGAATTCTATTTAAAAAAATCTAAACATAACATTTCCAAGTAATAAGAACTTTCCATCGAAGTTCAAGTGATAATAGAACTCTTATACAACTATCATTAGCTGCCCAAGCACGATGTCTCAAGTAAACAATTTATTCGACCTTGAACCGGCTAACCTTGGAGCCATCGATTTTCTGTGAAGTAGTGTACTCTATAGAATGTTGAGTCTAGACATATCGGAAAGTTGTTGGTATAGAAAGGGCTTTACCTGCTGGTAGTATTGTGAAATACGTTGGAGATATAATTATTACAGTAATTGAAACATATTTGACAGCCCTGTTGGTTCATTGGTAGTGTGTCTGCTTCGAGAGCTGAAGGGCGTGGGTTCGATTCCCACTCAGGACTAACATTTGTGTGACTAACATCGATGTTTGTTCTGTGTCTGGGTGTACTGTATGTATTATAAGTACCTATGTATTTACAAAAAAAAAAGTATTTATGTATTCTATCAGTTATCTGACTTCCATCACACAAGCTCTGCTTAGTTTGGGGTCAGATGGCGCTGTGTGTAATGTCCTATGATATTTATTTATTTATTTATATGCAGTACCGAATTGTGAGAAATGATTTGCAAAGAGTTGTAGCAATGATAGCTCAGTGGTTAGTGCGTACGAAATGAACGACGGTGTGTATGGGTTCGAATCGTTTCAATGAGAAAAACATCGTAAAGACTTATAAACAAAAAAAAAACTAATGAATAAATATCGTAGGACCATTACACACAGCGCCATCTGACCCCAAACTAAGCAGAGCTTGTGTGATGGAAGTCAGATAACTGATAGAATACATAAATACTTTTTTTTTTGTAAATACATACAGTACACCCTACAAATAGCTTTCTAGGCAGTATTCGCTTGGCTAGCTACCACCCTCATGTTGAAAATCTGCCGCTAACCACCTCATGGTGTGTTTCAGCAGCCTCACTTGATAGCCACGTCACTTAACATTAAGTGAGCTGTGGTAAAACACCCAGCTTGTTAAACAAAAAAAAAAAAAAAACATTAAAAGTTTCCAAACATTTTAACCAAAAGATAACTATGTAGGTACCTATTTATGTAGTAAGCAATAATGGTTGATTCCTGCAAACCTTAGAAGTTTCCCTTAAAAGATCGTTAGATGTTATTGTCCAGTAATATACTCGCATGTTGAACATTGCTGGTACAGGATCAAAGAAGATTATATAGACTGATGTTTAGCGCTATGTTTCTACGGCATCAAAGGCTAATGCAATATAATATTCGTGCCCTTCCCTTCGCCATTACCTATCGCGAATTATTGAAATAAATCGCGTCTCATCAGCGAAATGCATAGTTTGTGCCGATCCATTAGGTAGATTGACTTTCTGGGAAGAAATCTGCTCCTTTTCAAAGAACATTTTTTTGTGTGTTTTTTTTTATGATATATCTACCTAAAGACTTTCTTTGTTAGCTTACCTCTTTCTGTACCTGTTCTTTGGCAAATGCACAAAATGTGTACGATTAAAACCTAGTGGGTAAATTTATCTAAGTAGGTAGGTACTTTAAAATACAAATTTTAAATTTAGGATTTTTTTAATGTTGGTCCGCGGTGTGATCCTCGTTTTTCGAGATAAGGAATACGAGTTATTTATGTGTTATCCTAAATAAGATATACCTAGCTATAGATAGGAAGCCTATGTGTTAATAAATACTTAAGCATTCCAAATTGCAAGTACCTAACGCGAGTTTTGGCGGGAACGCGGGAAGAGTCGTGTCGCTCCGTTGTATTTTTTTCCAAAACTTGTGTTTTGTCGAGTGTTTATGCATAAAAATGGTGGTGTTTTATTCATAAAGTGCTGAATTATATGCGTGAGTGTGGGAAAATGATATAATGTGGTGAAACATGACTTTTCGTGGTGCTTCCAAAACTCCATCGAAGCTTTATAGTAAAGTTGCCACTACTTTACTAAAGCATGACTGGACTTGACTGACACAGGACTGGACTTGACTAAGACTGGACTTTGACTATAACTAGCTACAAGGACACTTATTTAACTTTTGTAACTTGAAAATATATCAATACTTGACACTGGCAAATGCTAAAACGCGACGCCAAAACCAAAGAAAAAAAAAAAAGTACCTAACGCATGTAGAAGTATCAAACTGAGATCATTGCTACAAAAATCATTGTTTTAAATACATATATATAGATTTTAACATAATAATTCTAATCAAAATTATTGTTTTCTTATGGTTGACAGGTTAGGTGTTTGACTACAGCTCACCTGATGTTATGTGACTGTATGGTCGAAGATGATGAACACGCCTAGCCTGGAATGGAACAGGCTCTCAAGTGAGGATACCAGAAAACACCTATAGGCGCTTGGCGTTAAATTCTCAAATTGAGGGTGGCCAGTTGAGTATTAGAAAGTACCACCACGCTATGGCTTCCACACGATGTTTTCCTTCACCGACATATTTTACCAATTTATAAAAAATAAAAATAAAAGAAACAAAATCATTTACCATTGTCTCTATATATTTCTATTGTAGAAGAAAAACTGGGATGTAGAAAAAGAAACAGAATTGGGATGTACTTAATTCTGATTTTTTTTTTTTTTTTTTATTTTATGGTTGACAGGCTAGTAGTTTGACCACAGCTCACCTGATGTTAAGTGAAGGTGTGGTCGAAGATGGTAAAGCACACCTAGCCTGGAATGGAACTGTCTCTCAAGTGAGGCTGCCGGAACACACCGTTAGATGCTTGGCGGCAGATTTTCAACTTGAGGGTGGTAGCTAGCCAGCCGAGTACTAGAAAGTACCCTACCACCATGCTATGGTTTCCTCACGATTTTTTCCTTCACCGGCAGCCAAGCTCATTGTTGGGGTTTGAACCCACGCCCTTCGGCATGCAAAACTAACCACTGAGCTACCATCGCTACGATTTATATATATTTATAATATATTTTCTACGAATCAGCTGGTTCATAGAAAATATCAATCACCTATAACAAAATCTATAAAAATGGTGTTTTTTTTTTGCAATTTCAGAGTTGTGTCTATGATTCTGCACTTCACGCTTCACTTAAGACTATGCTTAAACTCTCCTAAGTTTTCAAATTTAATACAATCAACGCAGTACAAAAATATGAAGCCATTCTAATGTAACTTGACTTTAAGAACCGTTTTTAAATAAATCCCATAATGTGCATGTTTATATCTGAAAGCGTTCACGTTATAGGTACTTCATCTAACCGCTCGTCTTGCCATGGCCCGCGGCGGGCGTGGTCGGCGGCGAAACAGTCGCCTCACGCCACAGCATCTGTTTCTAAGCAGCAATAACTGTTGGAATCATACCAAGCTGGCTTTTGTTTCGCGTAAAGTCTGTCTTACAGCCCAGCGGGTAAAGTGGCTTGCATTTTGGGCAAGTTGCCTTAAATAAGAGCTTGTTTAAACTCTATTTAATATATTAATAGTGTTACATCTCCCGTCTGTTTTAGGTGACGGTTTGATCGTTGTTTTGAAGTGAGGCTGTCGGAATACATCGTTAAGTGCTTGGCGGCAGAATTTAGCTTCGAACGCCGACGCATAGATTGCTCGTGTAACGGTTTTATATCAGATGCATTTTGGCAAGTGCGCTTCAGAGATGCATAATCTCATTCCACCCTGCCCATTCTACCATCGACCCGTCAGGAGCTTTAAAAAAAGCGTCAAGATTTCATTGTGGATGTGCCATAAACTCGAACAAAACTGTTTGTTCTGTCTGTTTGATTCCGCTTTTATCATATGATTACTTCATATCCACTTATAGTGGACTTTGCTGCCCGAGTGAGTGATCCCCGATAGTAACAATCTGGGTATCTTCAAGTCGCGAGTGAATCAGTTTTTTTAGCTAGGAAAGCGTGCTCCATTGTAAACTACATCTTAGCTTACAACAGGTGAGTTGACGGACGAAAAAGATAGGCTAGCGCATAAAATGGTAACTGTTTCATTTGATACATTTGAAAAGCGATTACGTTCTTTGTACATAAATATTTCACAAGTCAGTTTATACTATGTAGAGCCACAAAAGATCACACGCGTATCTAACCTAGTTGTTCAAAATGATATTTATAATAATACTACGCACAATACCTTGTCGATTTCGTAAAGCTACTAACTAGCACTTTTAAATTAAAGATGTTTATGTGGAGCACTCGCAACGGTCATTAATTTTGTCTACCATTCAGTAAAAAACAGTAAGTACACTTGCCTAACTATTAAAGATGTTCGTGTGCTAAGATAAAAATAATTGTATGTAGTATAGACATGTTTCGATACCGCTTTACCTCTACTCTTTTCTAAACTTTACTAACTCTATGAAATTAGTATCCAACAAAACAATCTCTTTTATTGAATGCCAGCTTACAGCAGGATCAACGAGCATAATATATAAATGAGGGAAAAATATGTCGATCGATCGTTGGAATTGAACATAAGTATGCAATTGCATTTACAATATTACGTCCTGTCTCTACATTATGATCTGTTACTAAACAGACTATCTGTTACTAGTCAGTCGTAGACTCTAGCCAGTGTCGATTTTCAATTGAATTAACTATTAAAAACATAGAATGAAAACATCGTGATCGCTATACAATTTACTACAAGATAATTTTAATAATTAAAAATTCAACTCTGTTTTACATCGGGAGTTCCTCATAAAAAAGAAGCAAATATGGTAATATTCAGGACGAATTCCTAAAAAAAACGTTACATTATTTTAAGATATCAAAGCATTTTTTTAAATGACCAAAGTGTTTATCTTTTAGACATTTTACCGATGAGTAATTGAATCCATTACAAAATTCAATTGGAAAACGCCACCGTCTCAATACGATTATTAGCAATTATTCTTAGTGACAGCGAAACAAATGCTTATGAATCTAATTAGGTAATAATTATAATTAAACATATTTTTTTTAAATGCTTATTTTAAATGTGTTTACACGGCAATATTTAAAGTAAATACAAATTCTTATTAGTTTCAGCTTGATCGTAAAAAAACATTTTTGAAAATTGAAAGACAAGAAAAATTGAAAGCTTTATGAAGCTTTTATCGTAAGTAAAACGTTGATGAAAAACGTGAATTTCGTGAACTAACCTGAATCATGGATGCGCCTGACAGGTGTCTTCCTCACAAACAAACATGAACGACACTTAAAGTCACTTCACAGTACATTTCACATCTAATACCATCCGCTATACATGTATGTACATATACGACGTACAAATATATTCGTGATTATATCGTGTGATAGAAAACGCGTTAACACGACCGCCTAACAGTCTGCGAGACCGGACACTGGGCTTCAGCCGCCGCAGAGCGGGATGAAAGATATGCGGGGGGACATATGCATGCTGAAGGATGCCAAAGGAGCCGGCCAGATGCGACAGGACTCCGGAGAAAAGAGACGACTACACTGCGTGACATTTGAAAACTGTGTCTTTACAACACCTTTTTCGTTCAATTGAAGCCCACGCTCTTCACGCTCGTTGTATAAGGTTCAGTTTAGTTTGTGAGATACTTGAGTTGTATCATTTTGTTGCTGAGTAGCAGATGTCCTCTAATGTGTCGCGCAATTCGGGGTGCTAGCTTTAAAACTAAGAAGTGTAGAGGTTAGTATTGCGCGCACGGGACGAGTCGCTTCGGTCGTCTGGTGGCAAAAGTGTGTGTCGCGCTTTGTCGCTTTTGGAGTGACGGTGCGGGTGTGCGAGCGGGACGGGAGCTCGTGCCGCGTGGGGTGGGACGAGGACGGGGAGGTGTCACCACGAGCGCTTTTTAGGGACAAGCCGGATGAGCCAGGAGCTTCGGTGCTGCGGATTTGTGTGACGTTTTTGCGCAGATGTCGGTTTTTCAGTAGCGCACTTGTGCATTACTAATGTAGAAAGAATGCTGAATAATGGGTACTGTAGCCGTTTTCCGTGCTCATGCTGATGCATTAATGGATTATGCGAAACGTTCTTTTCTCATTATGATTACAAGATGCTTCTTGCCTATTTAGAATATTTCTTTGGCTCTATTTCAGTACGTATATCAACACAACCTGATCTGTAATTTCGATTTGCATTTTTTGCTACATATATCATGATAGAAATCACTAGTCAGTTTGTTTTAAGTTTTAGTTAAAAAATAACTTTTTTCTCGACTTAATCCCTATTTTACATAATACGGTAGCACCACCGTGCGATAACAATTAATGTGACATTTTTGGCTTGTCATTTTTCTGCCCACAGGAATTGTGTTTGTGTCGATTCGAATGTTGTATACCAAAGTAGGTATATCACAGAATATCCATTACCAATGGTTTACGAGAATTTAATGCACATAAAAAGTTTGCAATGACTTAACCGTCAAAGGATCATCCAATTACCGTACAACTAGATAGCGCCACTGAACAATCATCGTATAATAGGGATTGTGACATTTTTGGCTTGTCATTGTTCAGGCCACAGGGATTGCATTTGCCCCGCTTCGATTAACATACAAAAAAAAAAAACTCTTGCGAAAGTTTGAGAAGAGGTTAATGCGTGTGCAAAAAGTTCGGACTGACTTTGCCGCCGAAAGATCATCCAATTGTAGTACAATTGGATAGCGCCACCGAACAATTACAGTACAATGGGGATTGTGACATTTTCGGCTTGTCATTGTTCGGGCCACAGGGGGCGCATTTGTGTCGCTTGGCCTGAATCCGAATCATCACTTTGTTGCTATTATTATACGGCAAGCTTGAATAATAAAGCTAGCGTAGGAGCCACTAGCGTAATCTTAAAGGTAAACTGATAGGAAAGTTGATTCTCATCTTTTAATCAATTCGTAACTTAAGTTGGGCGTATTGTAAATCCATAATGTTCTTGTTTTTTTTTCTCTCGTGTATTAAGTAAGAATTGTAATGTCGCTGACCACCCACATAGTATTGGCGTGAATGATTAAGATTGTTTGCTTAAAGATGGAGAAATTATGCAAATTTTCTAATTCGCTAGCTTTGATAAATATTTTTTTGAGAGGTAACTGTTATTATCTTATATTATTACTTATGTTATACCTAATAGGTAAGTTTGAAAATATAGTAAGTTAAATATTGTGCTTTTTGAGTCGGAAAGTAAAGGTATTTCACTCCGATTCAAAACGAGTAAATGGGTTGTGATTTTATGGTTGACAATTTAGGTGTTTGACCACTGTTTATCTGATTTTAAGTGACGCTGTGTTCCATGATACACACCTAGCCTGGAATGGAACTGGCTCTCAAGTAAATCTCTTTTGAACACAATCGTTTAGGAGCTTGGCGACCGACTTCAACTTAAGTGTGGTAGGTAACCAGTCGAGTACTAGAAAGTATCTGCCCTACCACCTCTACGGTATCCTCACGATGTTTTCCTTCACCGGCAGCTCAAGTTCATTGTTGGGTTTTGAATTCACGCCCTTCGGCGTTCGTTCTGACCGCACTGACCAACGATTTATTAAAGCTACATGTTTTTAATCATAAATAATTGTGGTATTACGTACAGCTAGTTTATCACACCACTAAAGCGATAATCACAGCCTTTTAACTCCGTTTTCTAACAATCTCCGAAGGTACAATCACGTAAAGGACAATCTTACCCCATTATTATGAACAAAGCGTCTCCATTTGCAGCAAAAACACGACTAATGAAGTCGGGACCAAATTTTATTTCGCCCGCTTATTCACATCGTAAATATTCGACAGTCACAACGATTGCCCTGAAAAAAAAACAGTCATTAAAAAAATAAGGCGACCCTACAAATGAAAAGCTACTCTACTCCTCAAAGAATAAGGGTGGGTACGCGTTATATATTTGCATTAGTCGGCACTAGTGTAAAGTCAAACTGTCATGGTACCAGGCTTCGGTCATTTTTGAGCGATTCCCTTTTTCTATTTCGTGTTTTCTTTTGGCGGTTCGTTTATTGGGACCAAATGACACGACAGGTGACGAGGTTTTTATTTTTTTAGGACAGAGAATATTGTTATACATTTTATTGCGTGTCCTACCTCGGAATCGTTTGGTATAATTTGCTCATTTCGTATTTTACTGCAGATGTTGCGATAGAGTCGTCTTTTATTATTTTTTTAATTACCTAAACCTTCTTTATGACGTATTTTTTGGTAGTTGACAGCATGTTTTAGATGATTTTTGGAATGAGGTTTTTTTGCGAAAAACTATATTTTACCGTGTTTCCATTTTTTTTGTCTAACCTAACTTTATAAGTCTGACCACGCATCTTCAAATATAAGCTTGGTTTGTAAGTAGAAACAAGAAATAAACAAACACGTTTCAATATTTTAATATTCGTATATTACGTAGGTATGACAATCCGTGCAGATTTTTTTTTTTTAATGTAAAATGTAATGAGACGAACGAGACGCTCTTCTGATGGTAAGAGATAACGCCTGCCCATGACCATTGCAGCGATACACAGAACTTTGAGTAACAAAACAAAGTCCAGGGCATCGCTGCTTTGGCGCTCATTACTTTGAGACTTTCGATGGTTAGTCTCAACAGCCCAGTAATTTCGCTAGCTGCAGTACCCTTCAAACCGGAACACAATGTCTACACACTACTGCTTAGCGGCAGAATAACTGGTACTGCGTTGGTACCTAGCTAGACGATCTCCTGCTAAGGAAATCTACCACCAAGTAAGTTACTTGATAAATAAACATGGATTTTACATAGACTCAACGTGAGTACTCTTTGATATTTCAGCTATCGAGTGGTGTCATAAAATCTTGGATGTAGATAGGTAGATGACAGATATGTAGCTAAGTCACCGAATTATATCCCCCGATTTTGTTATCATCAGTTTTCTGAAATGCTTAATTTTGGCTTTGCTGAAAAGCAAATTTAAAGATTTAAATATGACCACGTCAAAAACAAAATCAAAGTAGATATAGATTAGTGTAGTTTATTTATTTCATAATGTACAAAACAGAATGCAATAATGTTCATAACAAAATACAAATACACTATTTTTTAGATCTGTATCACATTCCAAAACTATCAATGTCTAGGTGCATTACAATTACATTTTTCAAAAGTCGCTAGATAACAATTAGGATGTAAGAAATTATAATTATAAATTAGTACAAAATCCATGTTTATTTATAAAATAACTTGCCATTATTTAACACAATACCGTTCCACTTATAAGACCTCGCAATGTATTCTTATAAAATTATTCATAATAATTATGTCAAATACAATTTCTAATTAAACTAAACAATTTTTTTTTTTAATAGAGTAACAGATCAATCATTATTAAAGAACGAATTATAATAAATGTACTTATCGTATTGTAGGTATTATTCAAATCAGTGACCATAAAGTAAAGTTCTGAAGTCACGTAAATAAAAACCAATTTATTTAAATTAAAACAAACGACACCTGATAATCTAAGGCCATTAGTAGACATCAGTCATAACGAAACAATAGAGATTGTTGTAATAAATAACTGACTGTGTCGAGTATCTAATATTAGGTAAAGCACTTGTCTAAACAAGCTATTAAAACATCATTATGGAAACTAAGCTACGGTTGGGTAAAAAAATGTTAAGTAAAGCAATTTGGGAACATTTGTTCAAGGTAGAACAGCTCCAGTTTATGATTAAGTAAGAAACTCCAATCAAATTTAAGTTATGACTTGGAAAAGTTATGTGCGTAACTTCTAATCTATAGATATAAGAAGCCAGACGGTTTCCCAACTAGACTACCAACATTTTGGCTTCTATTAAATGTTTGACATAGCTCACCTGATATTAAGTGGCAGTGTGGTGGAAGATGGTAAACACACCTAGCCTGAAATGGAACTGGCTGTTAAGTAAGGCTGCTGGATCACACTATTAGATGCTTGGCGGCAGATTTTCAACTTAAACGTAATAGCTACCACCATGCTTTCCTCATGATGTTTTCCTTTACCAACAGCTCATTATTGGGGTTTGAACTCACGCCTGCGAATCGACCGCACTGAACTATCATAGCTACAAAAAAAATTGGCTGTTTAGATGTACCTACTTATTGATATTGTATTATGTAGTACCATTCAAAGTTGTTTTGATCACCAACAATAGCGAACTAGGATTTAATCTGTGCCCCAATTATATACCGATCATTTATTTTTATCTTACTGCGACTTAAAAAGCTTTTAGCGTAATTAAGGTTTATTAACAAGAGCGATGTTTAATTGAAGCGTCAAGATCCAATTCAATTGTGCATGTTATCTAGCCCAATTGTAGACTATTTGGAGTTATCGCTTTATTTAAAGGCCGAGACGAATTTCCAAACGACTTCCTATGATATCGGTTACGTGATCTGTTGATTAGTTACAGAGGCTGGGAGAATTACTGGACGTTTTCGATTGGTGTAGTTCAAATAATTAGAATTAATAAAAAGAAATCAATTCTAATGTTTTAAAAAGTTTTTTTTACATTATTTAAGTATGACGTGTTTTATATACAATTAATGTGAAAAATTCAAAAATGAGTATTATTTAGTTTAATTTATAATTATAATTCTTAAATCCTAATTAAATTCTTTAGTGACTTTAAACAAATGTAAGTATAATGTATCTAGACATACATAGTTTTGGAATGCGATACAGTTCTGAAAAATGTGTATTTGTATCTATTGAAATTAATATTAATGCATTCTGTTTTGTGTGTTATTAATTAATTAAAAATAAATAACGACGAATAAATATAATGTTCACACCATTACGAACAATTATAAAAATATAAACTTAACACTAGTGGAACAATTGGCGGCCTTATCGTTAAGAGCGATCTCTTCCAGACAACCTTAGCATAGAGAGGTTTTTAACAAAGTTAAGAACGGGGTGTCTTGACAACAGTGTGTGAGTGGTGTATTGTAAAAATTACTGTGTTCCGATTTCCGATTCCGGTTTGATGGGACTACTACAATTTGAGAAATTACAGGCCTGTTGAGAGTTGTGACTAACCATCTAATGTCTTAAAGTAGAGCGCCAAATCAGCGATGCCCTGGACTTTGTTTTGTTATTCAAAGTTTTGTGTATCGCTGCAATGGTCATGGACAGGTAAAAACACTCTGGTCTATTATGAGCAATGTACCCTTATACCCTAATATTACCCTATATATATACTACCTAATATTACCCTATATTTACTAAAGTTTAAATTGTTGTGTGTAAAGTTGAGCGCAATGTTATCTAATTGTATTACTATTTTTGTAAAATTTTAGTACCTAGTGTATAACAAAGAATAAGTACCACTTTGGTGTATTTTTTTTTTTATGGTTGACAGGCTAGGTGTTTGACCACAGTTCACCTGATGTTAATTGAAGGTGTGGTCGAAGATGGTAAAGCACACCTAGCCTGGAATGGAACTGGCTCTCAAGTGAGTCTGCCGGAACACACCGTTAGATGCTTGGCGGCAGATTTCCAACTTCAGGGTGGTAGCTACCCAGCCGAGTAGGTACTAGAAATTACCCTACCACCATGCTATGGTTTCCTCACGATGTTTTCCTTCACCGGCAGCTCAAGCTCACTGTTGGGGTTTGAACCCACGCCCTTCGGCATGCGAACCTACCGCACTAACCACTGAGCTATCATCGCTACAAAAAGTGTATGCTGTAATATTGCTTGTTATTACACAATAAATAAATAAATAACAATAAGAGCGCCTCGTACGCCTTATTAATTTTACATGCAAAAAAAAAATCAGCGTAAAAACTCTACAAATAAGAGTTTTGTAGGAAAGCTTATTGCAGTAAAGAACCTACTTCTCTTGAGTCCCACAAGCGAGTAGGTACTAAGTACTTCCCACAAGTAACTTCCGAGGCAAGCCAATTGTTAGTTCGCAAGGATCGGTTATTGAAATCGCAATAGCGCAAGGAAGACTGTGGCTTAATAAACATTCGAGATCACTTTATTGATCGCAATCGGGATAACAAGGGCGCATGAGAGTAGATTGTAGTATCTGAACTCAAAATAGATTGTTTTTCAGACTAATCATTTTTAATACATTTCTAGCTCTTAGACGTTTTTCGGTATAAGAAATGGGTTAGATATGTGTCAATATATAATCATTAACACAAGATAAATAATTTAAAAAAAAAAGTTTTTTTTTTTTAATACATATTAAAGTAATGAGACGATCGAAGCGCTCTCCTGATGGTAAGAGATAACGCCTGTCCATGACCAGCGATACACAGAACTTTGAGTAGCAAAACAACATCTAGGGCATCGCTGCTTTGGCACTCATTACTTTGAGATTATATGGTTAGTCTCAACAGCCCAGTAATAGCCCAGCCCAGTAGTATATATAAATGTACGGTGGGTTCTTTAATATTAGATAAAGGTAAAAAAACCAGATCGCATACATTTTGAAATGTTAAAAAAACACATTTTTAGAAAACAGTGGTCCTAAAAAAATATTAATAATTAGTTTTTTTTTTTGCAGCTACAATACCCTGCCCTTTTTTTCATTGACAATTTCGGTGTTTGACCACAGCTCACCTGATGTTAAGTGACGGTGTGGTCGAAGATGGTAAAGCACGCCTAGCCTGGAATGGAACTGGCTCTTTCTGCCGGAACACACCGTTAGATGATTGGCGGCAGATTTTTAACTTGACTTCAATTTGGGTGATAGCTAGCCAGCCAAGTACTAGAAAGTACCCTACCACCATGTTATGACTTCTTTACCATGTTTTCCTTCACTGGCAGCTCAAGCTCATTGTTGGGGTTTGAACTCACGCCCTTTGGCGTGCGAACCGACCGCGCTAACCACTTGGCTATCATCGCTATCACCGTTTTGCTACAAAAAGCTTTTTGCGAAACCTATTTTGGTTACGTACACACAGAGTCTTAAATCTAGTTTAATTTAGCTTAAACGATTTGTAAATTAATGGACTGTCATGTCATAAGCAATCATAGCTTTGTAAACGTATCCGTATTGTGTAGTTCTAGGTATTAGTTCAGTGACTAGTGACTGATAATAATTATATAGAATGGCCAAAAGTGATATTGGTGTCATTAATATTTTTTGTACTGACCTAAGTTACATTTAATTATAGATATTTGATTAGAATCCGAAACCTCTGTAACTTCTAAATTTAGTTAATGAGTATCTATGTTTTAGAACTTAATAATAATGATCTTTATTAACAAATAATAATAATCTTTATTTACAAATGTGCACGTGTATAAAAGATTAACAGTGACCAGACAAAAGCTAGTATCGCAGAAAACTAAACAAGTTAAAAAATGTAAACAAATCAATGAAATCAAAATTTAGTCTAAATAATATAATAAGTGAACATTGGACATTAAATACATAATTATATAATTAAGGAAAATAAATGGAGTTAATGGGTGTGTGTTTATGTGTATGAATGTGTGTGTGTGTGTGTGTGAAATGCTTGTGTGTAATGCTTGAAACCTTAAATTACCAATCAAACCTCCTTAGCAATTGATAGATCTCCTTAGCAAGAAGTCGTCTAGGTAGGTATTAAAGTAACGTCAGGTATTCTCAGGCTAAGAATAACATTACTGTGATTTGGTTTGTAGTAAGGTTATTGAAATTAACTGTTGTCTTAAACTATTCAGTATACAGACTCGTCACAGATTCAAATTCATCATTGAAACATTCGCCAAAATGGAAATTGAATCCGAGACCTTTGGTTCCAGAGGTAATCTTGTTATCATTATTTAAGTTCGTCTAATAGAGGTCATAAAAGTACTGATAAAATTACTGTCATAATAATTATGTATTATCATAAACTGTCCCAATGTTGAGACCGCAAGCTTCTTCTCATTGTATATGTTACTAGCGGACGCCTCGCGGTTTCACCCGCGCAGTTGCCGTTCCCGTGGGAATACAGGAATACAAACTATTAGCTTATGTCACCCGGGGATTGTGTAGCTTCCAAACGGCGAAAGATTTTTTGAAATCGCAACCAGTAGTTTAGGAGTCTATCCAATAGAAACAAACAAACAAACAATCAACCAAATCTTTCCACTTTTACAATAGTATAGATAGATAGATAGATGCTTTGTAATTGAATAAAAAAATTAAATTGCCATTAAATCGGTCAGCTATCAATTTGTGTTTCCATTTGTAATCCCTTGGATTCGCAATTGCAACAATAAACTTCGCAATCTCAAATAATTGAGTTTGAATCAAGAAAGTGTTGGCTGGATTGTGGCAATCTCACCAAGTTGATTTTCTACTTATTCATGGTAGATTTTTTAAAATACGTCTCAAAGTCAAAATCTTAGTGAAACTGGCAAAAAATAATAATTTGTTGAATGTCGTTAAATTATGGCTAGGTCAGGTATTTGTAGTGACTCAGAGGATTCAGGTGTCAGGTATTATCATATGCACAATTATATATTTTTTCAGAGTCACAGGTAATGAGAATCATTGAAAGGCCCAAAGAAAATTAATAGATAAAAAAAAGAAAAAGAAGATTTGATGTTGACCAAGAAGTTTTGAAGAGATAAAAACGACTTTATCGACAATGCATGCATCAAGAAAGAAAAACGTCGAAAGAAGAAAATGTCTGCATTTATCTATCTCTTTCTCTAGAAAATATAACGCAAATGCAATTGATTATAATAAAAATGTTTACGCTACTGCATAGCAAAACGCCAATTCAGATGATTTCGTAAAGTCTAAAAAGATTAACAATATCGATAAACAAAAGATATTCCTTTAATTAACCCTTCCATTGTTTATAATCCTATAAATTTACAAACAAGGAAGTTGTGACAGAAATGTAATTACTCCGATAAGTTACAACAAAACTCAGAGCTTTCAATTAAAGATTCCACATAAATAAACATCCAATGAATTGTTGACAGGAAATATTGTCACAGCACGTGACCAAAGCAACAATACAGCTTTAAAGGCAGTACATCAATTCTCAAATAAAAGTAAACAAGATATAGACAAGACACGTAAGAGAGAGATGATATAAATATTTTATTATGCAAAAACAATTGTTCGATTTACAATTTAATTTGTAACACGTGACTGAATGTTTAATGCTTGGTTCAATTTTACAGACTGCACGACAGCTTGATGCCCGTGACTTCCGTCTACTTTGGCTGAATTGGCGGTGAATATATGAAGGAACATTTGATTTAACATGTTTCAGGTTTTTCTCCGAATTACAAAACCATGCATTTTAAGCAGCGGTGGCCTATGGTTTTGCCTTTTTGCTGACTGACAAAGCTCTACTACCTGATATTAATTTGTTTCTGGTAAACAAGCTAGAAGTTTCTAGTAGACTACAGTTCACCTAATTTTATGTTTTGCTTCATTATCTGCATGGTATGCGTTCAATTCAATTTCTCCCCAAATAATTATGTGACAAACAGATTTCGTTATTTATCTTGGTTTTCTGTAAAAAGATAACATTGTAAATTTATATTATAAAAAAGTATATAACTATTCTGTCAATTATCTGGTTTCCATAGTACAAGATTTGCTTAGGACAGCACTGTGTGAAATGTTCTCCGATAACTATCTTTACATATCCAAGGTATTAAATCTATACTTAGTTACTTGATTAGTGCCAGACCACGATGTTATCTGTATTTGCTCTTGATATTGGTACTGTTTTCATTTTATACTGTACCAGTCTAGTGTATTAAAAGGTACTACATCAAACCGCCCTTAGCCCTATATTAATGTCGTCACGTTACAGTAAATTATCGGGACATCCAATTGGGCCGTGTCGTGACAAAAGCGCATAAATACGGGGAAGTCGTAACGACCACAGGTTAAATATTAGTCACTACGTTACGACCACAAGGAGACACGCAGGGTTTAGAATCGAGCCTTGTGCGACTCCGCGAATGTTTGTACGATGTGACGTGTTTATTACTCTCTGTAATGCATGTGATGATTTTTTCCTTTAGTTGTATATTTGTTTTATTTATTTACAGACCTAAAGTGAAGTTAAACAAGTTACAAAACAATTGGAAAAGTTAAACATTGTCTATTATCATTTTTTTCCGCATATGTCTAAGATTCAATTGACACTTTTACTGTCATACAGTTTGTCGCGTTACTATGGTTAGCTAAAAATTATACGATTTATGTAAGAAACTGTTCAATTCACATGAAATCTACTTTTAGTTTACAATAATTTTAATTTCGTGTTGTATTTGATATAGGTTATAGGATTATAAAAAAACATACAACACAAAATGTAAGATAAAACTATATTATGATAATTTTTAGTATTGTACCCAATACTTACTTGTAGCAAAGATAGCTCAGTAGTTAGCGTAGTCCGTTTACACGCCTTGGCCTTGGGTTCAAATCACAACAATAAGCTTGAGCTGCCAGTGAATAAAATCATCGTGAGGAAACCATAGCATAGTGGTAGGGTACTTTCTAGTAATCGACTGGCTAGTTACCACCCTCAAATAGAACATCTGACCCCAAATTACTTTGGGGTTAGATGTTCTATTTGAGGCAAAGCTTGTACTATTCAAGTCAGATAACTGATAGAATACTTAAATACTTTTTAATCCAATACAATAGAAAACATCCCCCTTTATTATAAGTCGGGTGTAAACCGCATGTTGCGTACCCAGGCTGTCACCAGGTACTATAGCAGCGGGTGGTAGCCATCAGAGGTAAAGTGATACCGCTTGATGGCACCCGACTGATTCT
Organism: Biston betularia; assembly: GCA_905404145.2. NCBI lineage: Eukaryota > Metazoa > Arthropoda > Insecta > Lepidoptera > Geometridae > Biston > Biston betularia. The sequence continues at coordinate 9,850,519 of FR989877.1, forward strand.
CTATTAGAGCTCAATAGTTTATTTTGTTTCATATGGTTGGTACTTTATCAATTTCACCTTTGAGTACTGGAGAGACGGGTAATTGTTACTATTTATGAAGACTGAATCATCTACAGTTTTATTTTTCGTTCCTACTTATAACTAGTGTACCTATATGACTTTAATATCATTTGTCCCATACAACATTTTTGTTATCTTATTTTTTAGGATCTAAGTAATTTTCATCAACTTTTGTTTTATTAGTAGGAATGTTACAAATAGATGTTTTCATTTCTATGGCATTGCATTGCATCGTATTGTTTTCCAAATTCTCATGCTACATATCAACAAAAAGTTTTCGGTCTAAAAAAGTCTACATTCAAATCTTTCTATTAAATTACAACAAATTATATCAAAGAATTAATTTTACTTGGTAGTCTACATCAAAACCAAAAAAAAAATGACATGTCAAAAATAAACATTTTCCTCACTTCGAAACGTCATGTGCCCGACAGGGTCCATATACTACTAATATCTTGAATCTTGGAATCATATTGAACGTGTTCGTCCAAATTCTCACATGGAATATCAATCAAACGTCTAAAGGTCTCCAGTCTAAAACAAAGTCGAAATTTAAATCCTTCCATCAAATCAAAGGCGTATCGGCATCGTTATTCGCTCAAGAGATCGCGGTCATATCACACAGAATCCCTGCGTCGACACATACCGTGTTGGTTTAGTGGAACACAGCACCGCTGCGCCGGCGCACCACAGGGATGCCATGATCCTCATTTTTTTCCTTTATTTTTTCTTCCTCACATGCCACAAAGGACGGCGACTTTTGTTCTCTTGTCTCGCTTGTTAATGATTTTTACGAATTATTAATTGTGGGCTGATAAAAGGCGATTGAAAATATCGATTTGTATTCAGTTATGAGATATTGTCTCGGATCGGTGCCGGGTGGTTGGTTATGCCATTTATTTTATTGGAGTAGCTGGAACGGGAACTTACGCTCTCAATTTTTACTAGCTGCGCCCCGCTTGAGTGTTCAAGGTATATATTTTGTGTAGTTATTTCCGATTAAAAGTGATTTTGGTTACAACACAATGTAATTTTAAATGTATCTAACTTGACGACAATTTTTAAATATCTATCCGAAATATTCCTTAATATCTAAAATTAAAATCTGACATAAACTTAAAACCTAAACAAATTAAATAGGTATAACTGATTAAAATAACCACAAATCTTTATACCCGCTTCTCTCTGCAGTAACCAGTTACCGATACGTGTTTCGCCCCTACACGAGGCATCCTCAGGACGTGTTGACTCTTCGAGCGCCTGGCCAAAGAGCCAACTATACATGCTTTGTGTCTTCTCTGATAGTAACATTTCCTATAACTTTCTTATACTAAAGTAACATAGTCATTTCTTCTATATTTAACTTGAGTAACCACTATGCATGCTTTATGTCATCTCTAACAGTAACATATCCTATAACTTACTTATGTTACAGTAACATAGTCATTTCTACGATATTTAACTTGAGTAATTACTATGCATGGTTGGTACCATCTCTAGCAGAAACGTCTTCTATTAACTTTTGTTTGTTTGAGTAATATCATCATGGATATCTAGTATTATCTAGCCTTCCATATTTATTCCCGTACCTTTTTCCCAATGTACGGGATTAACCTTTGCTTTTGTTTAAACGCGTAATAAGTGCGTTCGTGATACCGTATGATATACGAGCAGCCGTCCATTCGGTAATAGCTGGGCGGAGCACTACACCGTCCGTCGTGCACCGGGACGACCCATAACGTATTGGACACCGAAATAAATTAAATAAACTCATGTCTAATAATTAAGGACGAACGGTGGAATTTTGATTAATCGATCCTTCGATGATTTGGTGTTCTGCGAAGTTGACAAAGGTTATTTGGGGCTAAACATTTTGTAGGGGAAAATTAGATCGTTCCAAAGAACGATCAAACGAACGAACTAAATAAATTTAGTTTGTGTTTTAGCAGTCATTAGTTTAGCAATTGCTGCCGGCAGGCAGCAGGCTTATAAGCTTAAGGTATACCGAGTCAAAAGGAGGTCATTGTACTCATCATTATGAAGAATTTTTACTATGGCAACAACTCTGAAGTTGCAAAGTAAAAACACCATACATCTGGCGTAGAGTATACTTTTACTTTAAAAGTAGTTCACAGTTCTGAGTACAATGATCCTCTTTCGGTTTAGTAAGCACATCCCAAGCTTATAGCCCTGTCTATAGAAACACATAATGTTCTGTGTTCAAACACCTAGCCAGTCGACTATAAAAATACCAGTTAATTAATTGAATACATACATTCAGAATACTTAGACATAGAACATATGTACAATGTACATCTACGTTGGACACATACCTATCGTACATACATCCTTATCCTGAGTGGGAATCAAATCCACGCTCTCCAGCTCATAAAGTAAAGCTACCCACTACCTAACTAGCTAACAGAGCAGCCAGCATCAAAATAAATGCAGTGATTACTTGACTGGTTTTTATAAAACAGGTGATGCATATCTAATAATAATGTTTCTATTCAAGATTCAAACCAACAGTATAAAAAGTACATCATAAGTAAAAACAGATGGCGCCACAGTTCATATAGCACGAGGTGAGATCCCACAGTCCAACTTATCGTTCATCATATATAACACCACTACATTGCGAGGAGATAGAGTATAATTAGACAGAGAATAATAATATGAACACTGCTGCAATGGTCATGGGCAGGCGTTATCTCGTACCATCAAGAGGGCGTCTCGTTTGTCTTATTCTATGAAAAGTTTTGTACACAAAGTTTTGTTCTGGTGGGAATCGAACCCACTGTAATTTTAGCGTAGATTTGTCGCACATCTAAACCAGCGTATACTATAGAAGTGTAAAATTTAGTATCTGCGTTTCGGTAGCCAAGATAATATATTTAATTCTTTTTTGCAATTTTTTCCATACTTTACTTAGCTTCATGGCATCATTGAACATCTGATAGCTCTGAACATCCCATTGCCGGGATAAATTCAAATTTGAAAGTGATTATTGAATTAGTGATTTGAAGTGAGTGGTAAGATTGGGCTATAATTTCAACAGATACAACGTACCCTGTGCGGGCTGGCGATTTCGTGTCATTGGTTAAATCCGGGATGTCTGTGAAGTTAGCATCTCAATAGTCAGTTAGTATAGTCAATAGTCAGTCAGTTCTTGATAAATTTTCTTTCTTTCTTTTTTTTGTATGGTGGTCTCGATTTAACGTTGAGATGATGATTGTCGGTTTTTTTTTTTTTTTTTTAATGGTTGACAGGCTAGTTGTTTGACCACAGCTCACCTGATGTTAAGTGAAGGTGTGGGCGAAGATGGTAAAGCACACCTAGCCTGGAATGGAACTGGCTCTCAAGTGAGGCTGCCGGAACACACTGTTAGATGCTTGGCGGCAGATTTTCAACTTGAGGGTGGTAGCTAGCCAGCCGAGTACTAGAAAGTACCCTACCACCATGCTATGGTTTCCTCACGATGTTTTCCTTCACCGGCAGCTCAAGCTCATTGTTGGGGTTTGAACCCACGCCCTTCGGCATGCGAACCTACCGCGCTAACCACTGAGCTATCATCGCTACAAATGTTTTCTCACACCAAGAAACCAGTGGTAATGATGTATTTAAAAAAATCTTGAAACAAATCTCATTCATAAGAATGCGTGATCAAACTTAATTATGCACGTATGTCTTCATAGAATGCGTAACCAAAGTTAACACTGTAGTCTCTGAAATCAAGTTGGTCTGTAATCCCGACGAAGGACGTCGGCCGCGGCGGGCCGGGCGAAACATCAACCATTTTAATTATGTTCGGGACACCATTAACAATAAATCTGTTGTTCCTATACACGCACACTGATACATTCTCCATGACTGCTCCTCACACAAAGAAATAAGTACTTGTAATCACAAATTTGAACAGGAACAGATAGAAAACTTAATAGATCAGAGAAACCATAGTTTTAAATACTATAAATATACAACCAAAAGAACTTTGTTACCGCGAAAATGCTGTTCTCCAAATACTGAAATCACACGTTGATGGAATAAAAATAAAATTAAATCCAGGAAAAGCACTAAAATGTTTTGTTTTTAGTGCAATAAATTATTATTATTATTATTACATCCTGAATAATTTAATTGTCTAATCTATATGAAAAAGTTGAAGCCAAGAACAGAAAGAGCTGAAAATTTAATGTTGCTAAAAATGATTTTGAAAATATGAATTGACTTTGTATTCGTACCCGTGACTTTGTTTGCGTGGAATTTAACAAAAAGTATGTTCAGTTTGCGATATAAAAGATATTCTACATGTTAATCGAGGCTATAAATTATATGTGTGCCAAGCTTCATACAAATCCGTTCAGTAGTTTTTGCGTGAAAGAGTTACAAACATCAATCCATCCTCACAACATTATAAATGTGAAAGGCATTTATAATACCTATTAGTAGCAGTAGGACAGAATAAAATAGGATATGATTTAACAGAAAAGCAGGTGAATATCATAGATCAAATAACTTAATTTATTTAAGTTTCATTTTAAACATTAGCTTTAAAAAAATGCTTGAAATGCTCTCTTAACTCGCTGTTGACAGCAAGTTTCAACATAGATCCAATCTGAGCAAAGTTAACATGTAATGTTGTTAATTTCTTACTTTCTGTTTCTTCCATAGTCTGCGTTATTATCGAGAAACGTACCTCGGTCGCTACGGTCCGATTTATGACTAATTATAATTTTGTTTTAGCCATTCACAATCGTAAACTTCTCTGTGACCAATTTGCTAATTATTACGTTAATACCTTTTGATCTTCGAATGACACTTTGATTCAAGATTGATACTACGAACCGAGATGTTGAGATAGACTTGAGAGGGAAATGCTCTTTTATTTTAATGGTTATTACTAACTGCTTCTTGAAACTTTATGCAAAATGTTTGGGTTTAAGTACCTACCTACTGTTTTTTATGGTTGATAAGCTAGGTGTTACTACAGCTCACTTGATGTTAAGTGCCGGTGTTCGACTACACCGTCACTATACGGTGATGGTTTAGAACTGGGTTCAAGTGTGGCTGTCGGATGATTGGTGGCAGATTTTTAACTTGATGGTGGGGGTAGCTAGCCAGCCTAGTATTAGAAAATGCTATGGTACTCTCACGATGTATTTCTTCTTCGGCAGCTCAAGTTCATTGCAAAGGTTGCACGCTACGCCCTTTAGCGGGTGAACCGACCGCGCTTTGTATTTGTATGGGTATTGTATAAGCATATTCACCTTTTTTTCATCAACTTTGGCAACTATGTCATGATTACTTTCCAAAGGTTGCCTGGAAGAAATCGCTCTAGGCGATAGGACCATCGTTGTAGGTACGTCATATACTTTAACTTCAAAAGTTGTTCACAGTTCTGAGTACGATGATCCCTTTTCGGTTTAGTATACCACAAGCTTATAGACTTATATACATAGTTATATCTATAGTAGGTATATCAGGGTAGGCTATGTCTATAGAAACACGAAATGTTTTTCTTTCACACAGCGCCATCTGACTCAACTAAGCAAAGCTTGTACTATGGAAGTCAGATAACTGATAGAATACTTACCTAAATACTTTTTTTTTGTAAATGCATATTTATAATAAATACAGAACACCCAGACACAGAAGAAACATTTGTTTATACCACAAAATGTTTGTCCTGTGTAGGAATCAGCTCTTGGAGTAAACATACTATCATTGAACCAACAGGGCTGTCGTCTATGTTGTTTTTTCATCTTTTTTTCTTTATTTACATGTTATAATATAATATATATTTGGTGTATAATAAAGTTGTATTATATTCTATTCGTTCTTCTCATTTGTCTCATTATAAGCCACATGACTCGGTGAGCATTGTTTCACAGGCCTGCATTATCTCCGATCAATTTTGAGTTTAATTTATATCTCACAACATATAATTACCTACGCCTTAGGCCATTCTCATAATAATAATCATAAGTGGGTTGACTCGGGACATCCAGGAATCTTTATCGCGACATCTATTGGAATTTGATTGTAAATAAATCATCTGATTTGCTTTTATAAAAGTTCTTTTCTTCAATAATTGATATTATATTATTGCATTTCGTTTCATCTACACTATTACAAGGAAGAAAGATTTGTTTGTTTGTTTGTATTGAATAGGCTCCGAAGCTACTGGAGTGATTTTTAAAATTCTTTCACCGTTGGGAAGCTACACTATCTCCAGATGACATAGGCTTTCTTTTTATTCCTGTATACCCTCAGGAAATGGGAACTACGCGGGTGAAACCGTGAGGCATTCGCTAGTTTATTTATAAACGCTTGTCACACTTACAGCACGTCAAGACGTGTGACAAGCCAACACATACAATGTTTAAATGATAACTAATGAACTTTGTGCGAAAATGGTTTGACATATTCGAAATAAAGATTTTGATGTGGATGCCTAGCTTACTAAGCGGCTATAAATATCGTATAACTTTTTACACACATCGCCATCTAACCCCAAAATAAACAAAGCTTGTTCTATGGGAACCAGATAGCGGATAAAGTACTTATAAACTTTTTTGTAAATAAATACGTAGGTACTTATGATACATACTGAACACGCAAATAAAGAACAAACAATTTTATCGTCACATAAAGGTTTGTTCGAGTGGGAAACGAACCCACGCCCTACAGCTCCTGAAGCAAAAAACAAAATGATCTGACATATTTACTTAGTTCTAAGCTGCGGCACTTCTCATGCATGACTTGAACGTAATAATAACGTAATAATAGTTAAATACGTGCTAACAATGTTTTAGACTTTTAGTACCTACGTGAATTCTATTACTTATTGAGCGGTTCTAGCCAGTGTGTCGCTTCTGCGAATCAAAATAACGGCTAGATTTGAATGATGTCAGAGCGTGGAATATCAGACGGCGATTTCTAGTAAGACCAAAGACATTATCACAAAGTGACACTTCGCTATCGATAACCCTATTGCATCGATCAAATACTGCTGACCCACAGACACAATAAGGACCGACTTGTCCGATATGCGTATTCCGGTATTTATCGCGAATATCGACACAAATTGTAATAAATGGGCCGTTTTCTAGGAAATAGTAATTAATGCGTATGATCGAATGATGTCATTTGTTGTTGGAGATGTTTTGATTCAACATCTGTCAGTTTGAGATCTACTTTTTCTTTGTTTTTGGCATCGTACTTTATGTATTTTTCAGTAATTGGGTTGTTGACTTATGATATTGTTATACAATTATTTATATTATATTTAAAATTACAATTTGTTGATTATGATAATTCAGGTGAAATAAATCAAAATCACACGAAGTACCTAAGTCAAAGTTGAATCCAAATGGGCCATTGTCAAAATCACACGGAGTAAGTCAAAGCTGAATCCGGTCATGTCTTAGTGGCAACTTTACTAGGTAGGTAAACAACACAAGGGGCACACAGCTTCCTCGGAGTTTTGTAAGCTTATCCATTATTTTATTTTCTCTCTTTCATACACGTAATTCAGCAATTTATGAATAAAAAATTACAAATACATAATATATTTTTATGCATAAAAATATTAGGAAAAACATAAAGTATTTTATTTTTTGTTCCTGTCAAAAATCCCCACATCGATTTCGTGTATTGATTCGTGTTTTATATTATGCTTTGATTTATTTTCAGTTGTAAAATTGTCGAAACTTAATCGGTCAAGTGTGAGTTGTGCTTGCGTACATGCGGGTACGCCATCCAAAATTATAATTAGACTTAGTCTTTACATATAGCCAGTCGGGAGCCAGTTCCATTCTAACTTTACACTCTTCGACCACTTAACAACAGGTGAGCTGTGGTCAAACACCTAGTTTGTCAACGATATTAAAAAAATGTAAAAAAGGTTCTAAGTTTTTAATTACCTACCTACCCTTTCATGTCATAATAGCTAATTAAAATGTTTTTAGTAAAATTTGATAAAATAAAGAAACTAATGTCGAGATGTCATTCTAGTCGTAAAAATTCCAAAAAATCTAAAATAAAGATTATAAACTGCAAGGCGCCATTTATAAATCACACTAATATTAAAAAATTTGTTGTTTGTCTATTTGTATGCATGATTTACTTCTTCATGCTGTAATAGCTGAATGAATTTGAGCAAAATTTGAAATGCTGATAGCTTATACACTTAAATGTTCATTCTAAGTATATGCAATACATGCATGCCTAATTAAAGTTATAAAATGATGTATCTAAATTACGCAACAGAAAATTCCAGACAAACATTAATATTCGACTTCCAAAAGCGGTATCTTTAGGAATCTATTAATAACATCGGACAAAGAAAAAAAAATTTCAATAGACATCCTTTTGTACATAATCATACATTCGGGTAAAACATGGCCGCTCAATAGAAACATAATCCACATCCTAACAACGACAAAAGACGTAATTGGATTACTGAGCAGTTAATATCTCCTTTCTAATAGAACTTTACTGAAATACAACGACAATATTATACAAAATCCAATATAAAATACTTGCTCTATTGTAACGCGGTAAAGCTGTAAATCGCTTGTGTATGCAGAGGTAAGTATGACAGTTTGGATTATAAGAGATGTACGGGCACATTTAGGCGACAAAAAAATATCACCGGTAGAAAAGATGTCATATTAAGAAACATGTCAATCATATTTTTATGAAGCATTCAATAGAACGTTGTTCACTTGCGTAATTTTTCCCCATATTTCACGCACCGTTTAAGATTTGATGTTTTTGTTCGACTTTTTTTGGTCGAGGGTCGTTTGGAAAATGTTTGGAAGTCCGATTATTTCTTTACGACTGAATTGGTACTCGAATCGAGTGGTTGTACAACGTTTGAGAGTTTGTTTCCTGTTTGCAAATACGAACGAGATGTAATATTTGATATTTTTTATCAATATACCCTCATATTATATGTTAAATTGGCGATGAAAATATCGATTTTTATTATAAGTTCTTGTTACTTTTATGATTTAGGCAAGCAATTACTCACTATCTCGAGATCATAATTATAGCCAGTGGTACATTTTATCCATATTTATAATTATTTGCAGTGATGTACAGAATCGAACCTAAACCAGATTGGTACAGGACCTTAACAGATGGCATAACAAGAGAGAGGCATATAACCAGCGGTAGGATAAAAAAGGCTGTGGATGATGACGATGATGATAGCCCACATATTAGATGACATCATCGAATCAAAACTAAAATCAAAATTTATTTATTTGCTAAGAACATGTGTCAAAATGTTGGTACATAAATTAAAACGTCACTTAGACCATACTAAACCCAGAATTGGGTGTGCAAAACTTATATAAAATAGAGTCACTTTATTTCACTGTAGTCTAATACTCACTTCGTTCAGCTCAACCGTGAAACAGGGTTTATTTGATAGATTGAAATTATGGTGTAACTCAAACCTTACCTACATGTTACTCATATCTTTTTTACAAAGATTTTTTCTGTTGAAAGTTTGCGGCATCTTCAGTAAGGAAGTGCAGCAGAAGCACGACAGCACGTGAAAGTGATTAGCGTTGGCGCACAGTGATGCACTGTCGTGCACAATAGGGCTTTGTACGACAAGGGGAGAGTGGGGTGATTGGGGCCTCGCGCCACAGTAGAGCCAATTTACTATTTTGTTTAATAACGTGCTACAAAATACTTTTAAATTTTTGCGATACCCTAATGGTAGAGCATGGAAAACATTTATAAAAGTGTTTTACACATACTATTATAAATATCGTGTATTGTTAAAGTCCGAAAAAAAAGATTGATTGATTGATTAACTCTTTATTGTACACACTAATACTATAATAAAAGTAATACAATACGTACAGAAGAAATAAACTTAATTAACAAGTGTAACAACTGGCAACCTTATCGCTAAAAGCGATCTCTTCCACGCAACCTTAGAATGGAAAGGATCAGAGGAAGAAAAAGATGGGGTGTGTCAATAACAAGGATATGCATATAGGAGAATACATAACTAAAATATAAATATTTCTACATTCTAATAATAATATAATTATCCTAATACGTAGATTAACTAGAATAACTAAAAAAATAGTAATTACCTTACTTACATTTTATCCTACCTAATCACAATATTTAAACTGGTAATTCTTATAAATTTACAAATCATAAAAGAATGCGTGTACCTATAACCCACCTAGAACATGAACCTAAAAAAATGTGTGTATGTTCTAGGTACATGAACCACCTAGGAGAACCTTAGTTTTTTTTTTTTTTTTTATACTTTATAGGTTTGCGTTTGACTACACCCTGGCTGATGTTAAGCAGGATGCAGTCCAAGATGAAGCACGCTTACCTAGAAAAATACCTGTTTACTCTAGATTTGAAGACACCCAAATTGTACTTCGCGGGAAAAACAGACGCTGGCAGAGAGTTCCACATCCTCGCTGTGCGTATGAAGTCCAACTTCCCCTTAGTAGGTCGATGTCGCGTGCGGAAAATGTAAAAGTATTATTACTAAAAAATTGTAAGACCATCGATCCTATAAACCTATCGGGTAGCTGAACGTTAGGAACTTGAATCAATTATTTTGCATGGTGGTAGGGTTTTTGGCTTTCTAGTACTCGGCTGGATAGCTGCCATCCTCAAGTTGTCGCCTGCCAAAATCTGCCGCCAAGCATCTAACGGTATGTTCCGGCAGCCTCACTTGAGAGCCAGTTCCATTCCAGGCTTGGTGTGCTATACCATCTTCGACCACACTGTCACTTAACATCAGATGAGCTGTGGTCAAAACACCTAGCCAGTCAAACATAAAAAAAAATCACGTAAGAGAAACTTGGTCCAAGGTCCTCTTAGTCGGCCGATGTCGCGTGCGATCGAATTTCAAGCACAACGGCTCTTTGTCCTTCCACAGCACAACGGAGAACAAAAACAAAACGTGTTAGCGGCACTTTGCGATGCAATTCATCGGGCCTTCTTGCTAATTACCCCTCTTTAGCAGCTAGTGTAACTAGAACCCTGTTTCAAAATGTAACTGTTTGGGAGTTTTACCTTTTAAAATACACACAGTAATATTTTCATGAGTAATGTGAACTCTCACTAGCTGAACATAAGGTTAAATAAAACATTTTTTAATATTCTATTAATTACTTTTATTCACATATATAAATACATAAAAACACTTATGTGTCTATATGAGTTCTGTTACAACTTTTCGTTCAACGAGGTCATTTTAATTAATGAGCATCTTTTGAATGATCTCAAGATAGCAAAGGTTTACGCAATTAAAACAATATTTTGATTTTCTTTCAAATGATTAACGATGAATAAAAATATATTTCACGTATAAAAAAAAAAAACATTTAAAAAAAATCTATAAAATGTTTAAATTGATATATTATTTAAAAAAAAAAACGAAAGCGAAATATAGAGAACTAGCGGATGCTTCGAGGTTTCACCCGCGTAGTTCCTGTTCCCGTGAGAATACAGGGATAAAAAGTAGTTTATGTCACCCGGGGATAGTGTAGCTTCCCAACGGTGAACGAGTTTTTGAAATCGGTCCAGTAGTTTCGGAGCCTATTCATACAAACAAACCTTTCCTCTTTATAATAGTATACAGATAATGGAAGGAAAGAAGGGAGGTCTTTGCTCTGCAGTGGGACAGCACAGATCGATAACAATAATATGATGTAATAACCGATAATTCATATCTTTTTTTTTGGTAAAAAATTAGAACATTCTACACGAAGCTCAAATTACGCTGGACGGAGCTCAGTGCCAAATTTTCTGAAACCTCCGGTAATTAGAAGACAATGCGATACGAGTCATAAACGTTTGACGTGGCCATGTGAAGGCACAATGAGGTCACATTGTTCGAGAATTCTTGGTAGTTATAAGTTTGGTAGGTTTCCTTTGACATGCTTGAGCCTTTATATTTCTTTGACAGCCCCGTTGGCTCATTGGTAGTATATCTGCCTTGAGAGCTGTAGGGCGTGGGTTTGATTCCCACTCAGGGCAAACATTTTGTGAATAAACAAATGTTTTTTCTGTGTCTGGGTGTTCTGTATGTATGTATTTACAAAAAAAAAGTATTTATGTATTCTATCAGTTATGTGACTTCCATCATACAAGCTCTGCTTAGTTTGGGGCCAGATGGCGCTCTGTGTATACCTATACGATATCTATTATTAGATCTTAATACCTATAATGATACCATTAAGGTTGTTTTCTGTTAAAAAAATCGTTATTTTTTGCCGCATAAACTTTTCAATTATACCTAATGCATACATAGGCACGGCACATCTGCAGTCAAAGGTATGTATCTTGTACCTACTATAGATGTAACTCGTAAATCGCGGGGGAAAAAATCAATCGCTTTATGCGTTTGGTTGAAGAGTAGGTACCTAGTGTACGTACTTTATTACAGAAAAGTTGATTTTTCACTATTTCAGAGACTTTCCTATACTAAAAAATGTTATATCAGTACCATCATAAATTCACCACTAAGCTACCACTAATTCATCACCTAGTAGCTAAAGCAAATTTCTATTGTCTATTGCAATACCCAAATAATAGTTGCACATTCTATATAGAAATGATAGTTCAGTGGTTAGCACGGTCGGTTCACACACAGAAGAGCGTGGGTTCGGATACCAACAATGAGACATCCAGAGAAAACCAAAGCATGGTAGGGTACTCGGCGGGCCAGCTACCACCCTCAAGTTGAAAATCTCCCGCCAAGCATCTAACGGTGCGTTCCAGCAGCCTCACTTGAGACCCAGTTCCATTCCAGGCCAGGTGTCTTTGCCATCTTGGATCACACTTTCACTTATCACAGGTGACTGTGGTCACCTAGCTTGTCAAAACATAAAAAAAACACGACGCGATTCGGGGTGAATTGCCAAAGAATTATATCATCATCATCATCAAATGCCATCTTTATAATGAAGTTTGGAGGTCAGTTGGCATAATTTACCATCTTCGATCACACCGTTACTCAACATTAGGTGAGCAAAAAAAGGTGAGAGAGATATGAGAAAAAAAATATCGCAAGAAGAAGCTCAGAGTACCTACAGCTTACAGGACCTGAAAGTCGAAATACTGAGCTAGCATTTTGTGCTAACAAAATTCTAGCTCAGTATTATAGTAGGTATAGCTAGTATAACAAGGAAAATAATTTCTTCCAAGTTCCAGGAACTCTAATCCCGTACCACAACAGCCGCATTGGAAAACCAACCGCAAGGAAATTTAACATGAAAATTGCGTTTTTGCGACATAATAAAGTGCCCTGCACACTGGTAGAACATAGAACATGAGTGTAATAGGGTAATAGCACAGATTAAAATAACTTAGATAACCAACTTTAAGCAAGAACAGAATATTTAAACCGTTTTTGTTGTTTTTGTATAACAGTTCTTACAATCAATCTTTTACGCATTATCTCTTGATATTGCTTATCTATACAACTGTTCCGAAAACTTTAAGTAACAAGAAAGTCCAGTTTTTTTTAATGACTTTTGACCATCAGAAGAGCGTCTTGTTTGTCTCTTGACTTCTAAGCTTGAAAAAGAAGCTCGTTTGCCATTCTATCATCCATGAGTTATGTAAAATCATTTATTAATCAAGCTTTTATATACCTACTAAATGCGCTTTACTGTGTTACCCGCTACATGTTTTCGGGATAAAAAATAGCCTATGTCTTAATCCAGGGTCTCAGCTACCTCCATACCATATTTCATCAAAATCCATTGAGTAGTCTATGAGTGAAAGAGTAACAAACATCCATCCTGTTGTCGCACTGGTATTTGCCGCCTTTCCGAACGCAAAACAATCAAAGTCTATACCGGAAAAAACTACGTGCCAGCTGTTGATGGGTATCACCGTAACGGAAACCGAAGCGCTTTTGCTTCTCTTCGTTCGTGACGGTCGACCACAGCTCACCTGATGTCAAGTGAAGGTGTGGCCGAAGATGATAAAGCACACCTAGCCTGGAATGCAACTGGCTCTCAAGTGAGGCTGCCGGAACACACCGTTAGATGCTTGGCGGCAGATTTTCAACTTGAGGGTGGTAGCTAGCCAGCCGAGTATTAAAGTACCCTACCACCATGCTTTGGTTTCCTCACGATGTTTTCCTTCACCGACAGCTCAAGCTCATTGTTAGGGTTTGAACCCACGCCCTTCGGCATGCGAACCTACCGCGCTAACCACTGAGCTATCATCGCTACAAATTCTATTTTTTTAAGACAAATAAAGATATTTTAAAATTGAAATTGAAAAATGAATGTATATATAGTTGACCTTTAACCTGTGTCGCTTTTAATCCATCCATCCATCCATCCAGACTTTCACATTTATAATATTAGTGGGATGTTGCAGTCACTTTTGAATTAAAATGAACTTGAATTTGACCTTCGTTTTATTTTTTTTCATGTTATTCTATCGTCATCCATCTGTGATTTCTTAGTGTATGGTGAATAATAGAGAGTGCTCAATAATTTCGTGTCGTGGCGAGTCGGGACTCGGCCCAGCTACTCGTTCCCATGGCATTCTTAAAGGACATGGTGGTGTTATTTGCAGTGATTGGAAGGAAGGCGGCAGAAGGGATACAAAGGCGTTGGTACTTGCCTATTGTTAAATTTTATTAGCTCTAATTTTATTTAGATTCAAAATCTCAACGTATTTACAAGGTCGGTACTATGGACGATTATGGGTTTGGACAAGAGTGGTGTTTGGACAAGAGTGGTGTTTGGACAAGAGTGGTGTTTGGACAAGAATGGTGTTTGGTCACACATTGAGAACTTCCATTATGTTACAGGTATCCGATGCCCATGTATGTTTGGTGTTCTTTCTATAAAAAAAGAACAGACGAAACATGTCGCACGCATAATCAAATACTGGCTTAACTCAAAAAAGTCAGTTTTTGGGAAATCACGAAAAACCTCCGTGCAATGACGACCTCGTCGGCTTTTTTTTTAATAGAATAAAAATTAATTAGGTAAATAAATATATTAATTTTTTTTCGTGTAGTCTATAAACTTATTAATAGTTATGTGTAATTTACTTTGTGCAAATTAAATAATAATAAATATTTTTTTATGTTTTAAAATGAACTTCTTGAGTTAAGTCTGTCTACTTTTAAAACTAAAGCAAATAAACTTTATTATTGGTGGCATATTCAACTATAAGTCTGTCTTGTTTAAACTCATTTCTTTATTTCAAGGACTCAATATGTTTTTAGTCTGTTTATTAGTAAATAAACTTATAAAACTTACTATTTATTTTTGTAGAAAATACACTCAACTCGGATTCGGTCTTGGTTCAATTAAACAACAGCAACTTCACTTTAACAGCGTCCGACACAAACTGACATCAGTCGGTGTTTGAACAAAGACTGTGTGAGAAACACATAAAAATGAACAAGACCGATATTGTGTAAAGGTGGTCTATTGACGCAATTTTGATGTTTTTCCAAATTCATATCATAGATGGCATTAAAAAAAGCCTGCGTCTATACGTAACTCATTTTTGACCTAACTCCTAATCGGTCAGTATTTGATTATGCGTGCGATGTATACATTGAAAAAATAACTAGAGACCTACACAAGAGATTATACACAACATAAAAATGTTGATATATACCACCGAAGTAACAGTAATTACACCAAATTTTAAATCAATCGGATCAACAATAGTACATATTGCATAAAACTTGTGAAATTGAATAAATACGTACAGAAGTATGAAAGCGTTGTTAATTTTTTTTTTCATTTCACATTACATAAACATATCTATACCATATCTACTCACACAGTCACAATTAGCCACTGGAAAAGATCTGCCGCACGAACTTCTGCCAGTCTTTCTTTTCACCCTTCTGTACTTCGCCGACTATTCTTGCGAATGTAGCAGCGAACACGTAAACAAAAGTAGACAAAGAGAGCAATCTACGCAAAAGGAGCAAGACGGGATAAAAGTAGCTGTCACGGGCGGTCACGACATGGCCGGGCATTATGAAAAAATGTGCACCTATGGGAACCTGGCGAAATGAGCGGGCGAGACGGCTGATGTGTAATTACTGGGTCTGTCGACGTTATGATATAGTTGCTTCGAGAGCATGGAAATATATTTTGTCTAAAACTTTTTTTTTATGATTGACACCGGTCACTAGTCACTGGACAGTCTAGTGACAGCGTGATTTATTTTTGTGGCCAACACACTTTTTTACGAGTTGATTTAAATTTGAAGCTGTTGACTAAACGAGTGACAGAAAATATCTAAGTATATAATTATAATTATATATTATAAGAAAAAATCAAGAGTAAACAGGTTCCTTCTAGGTAAGCGTGTTCCATCTTAGACCGCATCGATGCTTCACATCAGGCAGGATGAGGTCAAGCGCGAACCTATTCAATATATAAAAAAAAAAAAAAAAAAGAAACTTTAGGTCCGTAGGGGCCGGCCGCTCTCGGATTATATCGGGACCTGGCCAAACGTTTAGAGGAGGCTTCAGGAGACCAGAATGCTGGCATCTACTTTGGTCAAAAGCTTAGCATTGCATAGGCAATGCTGCCAGCATTGTGGCCACATATCCCTCCTCTGAAAGACTTTTAGATTTAAGTTTTAATTTTTTTGTACAAAAATAGTATTAATTTAAGATATTTTATCTACTTTGGCCAAAAGCCAAGCATTGCCATCCAGCGTGGCAATGCTGCCAGCATTCTGGCCACATATCCCTCCTCTGACGGATTTTTAGACTAAATTTTTTGTATACATTTTGTAAATAGTATAATTTAAGGTCTTTTTTATTTTGTTTAATAACAGTGTCTTTATTACACCTGGTTAGTATCTTTTTTTTTTAATCTATGTAATACTTAAATAGATATTTTTATTTTCTTCAATAGTTTTTTCACGTTATTATAATATAGACTTATAGCATAATGCTACGCTTTACTCATAATGTTTTTGTCAATGTTTGCAAGGGTTTTTTGAAATAAGGTAATTTTTTACATTGTAGATCACGACTGCCCAAACAAGTGTGAATTTTTTTAGGGTTCATGTATTTATGTTTTATAAAAAAAATGTTCCACAGCGTCTGATCTCGACGAGCTAACCACTGTAAGCCACCATCGCTATACTTGCTTATACGAGGTCAACCTAGTATGGGATCCAGGGCGTAGCGATATCATATTATATGTACAGTATTATATTTCACCGTATTTTTAGTTTTGTTATTGTTGTGTATTGTTTTCTGAAAATTAAATTATAATACCGATACCGAGTATCAAGACGCGATGTTATGTAGAGTTAAGTTATACTAAAACCCTATAAGTATTTTAGACATTATCGCTACCAATGTTACTATTTTGGATTGAGCTGTCAAAATCTCAGACGATCACCAAGTAATAAAGCTTTTGGTTCAAAGTATACGGCGTCGCCATAATTTATATGACTAGTGACGTGATCTAACGTTCGGTAAAGAGATTATGTTATATTGGCTTAAATGGACAGTTTGTTAAAAGTACCGCCGAAGCATTGACTATAAAGGAAGCCCTCGTACTTTAAAATGTTTAGTCGATATTTTGTCTTTCGAATTGAGTAAAATTTATTGAGAACTAGCGACGCGTCTCGGCTTTGCACGGGTGCAATGTAGATACTAATGTGGTGCATATGCATGTTTTATACGTATAAACTTTTTTCTTGAATCACTCTGTCTATTGATGGAGACTGCATTAAAATCCGTTGCGTAGTTTAAAAGATCTAAGTGTACAGACGGCGGGAAACGATTTTGTTTTATACTATACTAGCAGATGCCTCGTGTTTTCACCCGCGTAGCTCCCGTTGCCATGAGAAAACAGGGATAAAAAGCAGCCTATGTCACCCCGGGGTAGGGAAGCTGTTCCCAACGGTGAAAGAATGTTTGAAATCGGTTCAGTAGTTTTTGAGTTTATTCGTTACAAACATCCAAAGATGCGTAAATCCAAAAATCCAAAAATACATATCTTTCCTCTTTATAATATTAATGTAGATAGAGATAACAATGGAGTGTTTAATAAAGTATTGTAGTAGAAAAACTTTCTTGCCCTTTCCGATAAGTAAGCACCTACTTGAATTCCAATCAAAAAGTCTCCATCTAAAAATGTGACTGCCATTAAAACAACACCGGTATTTAAGAAGTCTATCTTTAAACTGTTCTACGGATGAGGTTACATTAAGTACTGGACGTCAGGTGCCTGGGACGGTCCAGTCACGATTCTTTGACCGATGTCTAGCTAAAGACTTATGTTGTACCAACATAAAAATAAACTTTCATTTCACATACTTTAGGTTCATTTTCCCTTAGTAAAAACCGAGATATCCGCATTGCAGTATCAGTCAACTTTCGCCGTTGTTTTAACAGGTTTAAAGACTGTTTTCGGATGAGGTCGAATGATGAAACTATGCGTTAGTTAATGCTCTACCTATGATCGTAATAAGTAGATGGTGTGTTGAAAAATTATCGGTGCGATCGGAGGCGCAATGGACGCGTGACTTTTTTGCCTGTTTATTATTGGGTTTGAAAGTTTGGAGATAAAGGTTGCTAGAAGAGGTAAGCACTTTAGGTGTCATAATGTACAGATGTTTGTAGTGATCTTATATGACGCACAAATTCAGGTAAATAATTTGATCTCGGAATGAGAACGAATAACCTATAGGAATATTTACGATATATAACTTTGTTTCGGGGATTTATACATAGATAAATAATTCTTTACTGTGCAAACCAAAATAAACAAAAGATAGCGGCTTTATAGCTTAGAAGGAACTTTCTCACGCAACCTTTTTTTATACGTTGGCTTAAACCTCTCGTATCATCTCATGTATGTGACATATTAAATTTACATTTTGACTATTAATTACAAAATTTATTAAGATATTGCATAGATTCTATCGCGGGCCTTGAGCGTGGAGACCGAATCCAGAAATTCCGTAACGAAAATAACCTAACACCCTCCACTCCCACCGGCACAGCGGTGATACTTTTTAGTTTTGTCATCTATCGATGAATAGCAGAACTTTTAATGACTTTTTTGAAATATCACGCTTGTCTCTTTAGTACAGTAACTCGCCTCTAGGTGGCATTGGTTGTATCGGCGTAAAAATGCTATGCAATAGCTTTACCACGGCAGTCCCCGAGTGCCACACGTCTTTTTTGTTTTATTTCACTTTATACGTAACCAATTTTCTATACCTAATATCTTAAATAATAAGCTTTGCAAACCATAATGGTTAAAACTTAGCGATCTAACTACCTACATACCAAAAACATTGTCGCAATGAAAGTTGTAACCCATATCTTGTGAAATAAATGTTTGAAATTTTATTTTAAGAATAATAACAACAATATTGCAATTTATTTTTAAAATAGAATTGAAAATGGCATTCGAAATATTAGAAATGAGATATTGTTAATGATTTATCACAATTTTTTTTGTGATTAGAGAATAGCGTACGGGCAGAGCGAACGTGAGTTTTTTTTTTTGGAAACCTACCCTTTCAGCTTATATCCTTAACACAACATCACAGCAAACCATACAAGCATTCCCCTTCACTCAAATCAATAATTCAACTTTTATTTCATCAAAATTTGATCACATCCAGTGAAAATAATTTTCTTTGTAAATAACAAGTTTCTAACCCGCTGGGAAGTAATAAATGTAAAGCAAATGCTGCGTCCACATCAAAATGTCATCAGTGTTTCGGTAAATAAGTGACAGGTTATTCTAATATTGCTGTTTGTACAGCGATTATAGACCTTAAGCCAATCTTGATTGAAAAGGCAAAGAATGGGGATTCTTGGCCTTCGTGTAGACAAGTCATTAAATATTATCGGTATGGACAATCAAGAAATTCAATTTACGGACAGTATCCACTTAACTTTTTTAATGTTTGATAGGCTAGGTTATCGACTATAGTGCGCTTGACACTTTTTGCTTGAAATTAGTATTACAAACAAAAAAAAAATTGTAGGACAAATTTATACAGCGCCATCTAGCCTCAAACTAAGTAAAGCCATGTACTAAGGAACCAGATAACTGATATAATATTTATTTACTTTTTTTGTAAATTAATTAGTACCTAATACACAGTAGGTATTTAGGAAGTTTGTAGTGATGATAATTATCTCAGTGGTTACCGCGGTCGGTGCAATAGCCGCAGAGCATTGGCAGAAATCCCAACAATGAGATTGACTTTCCGGTGAAGAAAAACATTGTGAAGTTACCATAGCATGGTGGTAGGTAACTTTCTACTACTCGGCCGGCTGGCTACCACCTCAAGATGGAAATCTGCTGCCAAGCACCTGACGGTGTGTTCCGGCAGCCTTACTTGAGCCCCAGTTAAATTCTAGATTAGGTGAGTTTACCATTTCTGACCACACTGTCAATTAACATCAGATTAGCTGTGGCCAAATATGTATCTAACATGACGTCAATCATAAAATAACCGAGGCCCTTGTTTCAAATATTTGTAATTTTACTCAATAAAGTTGTTTGTGTTTTACTGATGTGGGATTTAATTATGTCGGATACTCCAACTAAAAGTAAAACAAAAATGTGTCAAAGTCACGTCAATTTCCATATTACTAAAGTTTTTTTTTTCTTTCTTTTTTTATAATTTACTATTAAATTGTTGTTGGCTTCAGATGACTTCACATGTAATTTTATAATTCTTAAATTAACTATAAATATGTTTTATCACATTGATTTATTTTGAGTGGTTTTTTTTATGGTTGACAGGCTAGTTGTTTGACCACAGCTCACCTGATGTTAAGTGAAGGTGTGGTCGAAGACGGTAAAGCATACCTAGCCTGGAATGGAACTGGCTCTCAAGTGAGGCTGCCGGAACACACCGTTAGATGCTTGGCGGCAGATTTTCAACTTGAGGGTGGATGATTTTATACAATTACACTAATGCGTGCTCCATCGTAGACCGCGTTTTTGCTTAACATTAGCCGAGTTGGTGGACTAACGCAAGCCTTTTTAGTAACAAGAAACATCTGCCATTTTTTTGTGAAAGTTACCAGAAGAAAAAATAAATATACATGTATTCTTTTCAACAATAGTTTTGGATAAATTAGAAAACGAAATTTCATCCGCTGTTGAATCTAGATGCCGACTTGTCATAAAAACCTCGTAAATCATTTATATTTACTAATTAATTACATGTCTTTGAATAATAAATTGCGAAGTCCACTAAAGACATTACCAAAAACACCGTTAGGTAATACGTAATCTTCTAGACAGCGTCTGTGATGGATGGGAGGTCAAAGTACTGATTTCCATAGCTCGTAGACGTAATCAGACCTCTATATGTGGGACCACGAATACGTATCTTGGTTCCTAATTATGTGAGGTATAAAGTTGAATTACAGAATCATCATCTTCAACAACCTTTCATAGTCCACTGCTGGATATGGGACTCTCCCAGGACACGCCACGATACGTCAGTCCGATCTTCGGCTTTTCGCTACCAGCCACTTTTTGTGACTATGTTTTATATGTAGTGTAGGACGCCCTGAGACTTGATGGAGTGGCGGTGGGTGGAAGTGAAAAGTCGAAGATCGGGCTGAATGGCGTGTCTTGGAAGAGGCCTATGTACAGCAGTGAACTTCCATGGGCTGATGATAGCTACTTTGCATCGTGGATGTCTACCAGGCAAGTTTGATTTAGGACAATGCAATGCTACCGAAATTACAGAGCTGTTGTGACCATCAAATATCTCAAAGTAATGAACGAACCCCACAGTATTGATGCCGTGGACTTTGTTTTGTTACGTGAGTTTTTGAGTACCGCTGCAATGGTCATGGACAGGCGTTATCTCATACCATTAGGATTATGTTTCGTTTATCGCATTTATGTATTTTGCATAATAATTTATACGTATAGACGAAGAAATTGCTTATCATCTCTGTCGTTAATTTGCGTGAAGTCAGTACGTAAATTAATTATTTAGTGTTAATATACAACAATCTAATGATTGACCTATCCTACTTCCTACAAATATTATAAGCTAGCTGCGCCCCGCGGTGTTACTCTTTCACGCAAAAACTACAGACTGGATTTGGATGGAATTTGGTATGGAGGTAGCTGAGACCCTGGATTAACACATAGGCTAATTTGTATCCTGAAAACATATATCGGGTAACACCGCGGGGTGTAGCTAGTATTATGTAATTATATTTAATTTGACAGTGTTCTATTTAATTTATTTTTTATAATCTAAATAACATCTATTCTCTCTCTAATCTCTCTCTCTCTCTCTTCTATTCTCTAACTCGTTCTATTTAATTTATTTTTTATAATCTGACATTTGTAAATCTTATAATTTAACGTAGTATTGTAATTGTATGACATGTAACTGCGGAGTTATTAATAAATTATTGTATTGTATTGTATCTTTTTACTATCATACCTAAATATCGAGATGTGAGTGTTGTTATGTTGAGCGATTCACTATTGTTTTTGATTTATTGTTTTCACTAACGATGCGAAACTTTTTTCATTTTAACTGGCAGCTAATATATTCAGTCATTGTGGACTAGGTACACCTGTCAGTAATTTAATAAGTTTTCAATGAGTATGGTAATAAATTAATTACTAAAACAAACAGTAGGTGTTATTAAGTATGGGTATATAGTAATTATCTTTCTACGATGTTGTAGTCACTTTTACTCGTACGTAAAGCTTGACAAGTTGATTAAAATAAGAAAGAGTCATAAAAAATTCTTCAGGTATTATAATTGTACCTATACCTACTTAAAAAATATACGTTTTATTATTTTTTGTGAAAACGAAATTATGAACTTACTAGCAGCTCGCCCCGGCTTCGCACGAGAAAGCAAAACTCGATTAACAATATCAATTTATCGATCCAGTAGTT
The DNA here is from genome assembly GCA_905404145.2 of Biston betularia. NCBI lineage: Eukaryota > Metazoa > Arthropoda > Insecta > Lepidoptera > Geometridae > Biston > Biston betularia. The sequence goes on from FR989877.1 coordinate 9,873,514, forward strand.
TCGGAGCCTATTCAATACAATTAAACAAAACATTAAACATTGACAGCTGTAATAGTTTTTTTTTTCTTTAGTTTTGGCGTCGCGTTTTAGCATTTGCCAGTGTCAAGTATTTATATATTTTCAAGTTTCAAAAGATAAATAAGTGTCCTCGTAGCTAGTTATAGTCAAAGTCCAGTCTTAGTCAAGTCCAGTCTGTGTCAGTCAAGTCCAGTCATGCTTTAGTAAAGTAGTGGTGACTTTACTATAAAGCTTCGATGGAGATTTGGAAGCAACACGAAAAGTCATGTTTCACCACATTATATCATTTTCCTACACTCACGCTTGTAATTCGGCACTTTATGAATAAAACACCACCATTTTTATGCATAAACACTCGACAAAACACTAGTTTAGGACAAAAATACAACGGAGCGACACAACTCTTCCCGCGTTCCCGCCAAAACTCAGCTGTAATAGTTAGACATATGATATTGCGAACTTACTTGTAGCTGTCAATTCGCTCTATAAAATGTCACTTTATTCTATTGTTAATAGTTTTCACTGTGCATGCTAAGTAAGGATTTTTTCAAATTTTTCGCAGCTTGGGTTATATTATTGAATTTTCCATACGGATCCCTAATTGTTTTTTAAATAAAATATAACCTATGTCCGTCACGAATAATGTAGCATTCTAATAACGAAAGAATTATAAAGATCAGTCCAGTAGTTTCGGAGCCTTTTCAATACAAACAAACAATTCCTCCTCTGACGGATTTTTAGACTAAGTTTTTTGTATACATTTTGTAAATAGTATAATTTTTGCAATAACAAACAATCAAATCTTTCCTCTTTATAATAGTATAGATAGTTAGTTTAGACTTGGTGGTAGAACTCCTTAGCAGGAGGTACCACCGCAGTACCAGTTATTCTGCCGCTAACCAGTAGTGTGTAAACATTACTGTGTTCCGGTTCGAAGGGTACTGCAGCTAGCGAAATTACTGGGCTGTGAAGACTAACCATCGAAAGTCTCAAAGTAATGAGCGCCAAAGCAGTGATGCCCTGGACTTTGTTTTGTTACTCAAAGTTCTGTGTATCGCTGTAATGGTCATGAATAGGCGTCATCTCTTACCATCAGGAAAGCGTCTCGTTCGTCTCATTACTTCTTACATAAAAAAAATAGATAGATAGATGAATTAAATACTTGAATTTGCGAACGAATTCCTTTTTATTTTGCAATATTCTTTTGTAGCTATATATGTAAGTATTAAGTTATCCTTTTCTAAAGCCACATAGTAAGTCTATTATTATAATCTGTGCAAACGTAAGCTAAAAATAGTGGTTAAAAAAACAAATAATACATATTCCTAAGTAGTAGCTATAGTAGTAAACAGTTAGAAGTTGTATAAATGTAAATCGTTTATTAGAATTACACATTATACGTTTACTAAATATGGAAAGTAGGTACAAGCAAATCGAGAAGTGTTTTGTATTTAAATAATAATTAGTTAAAACCAAAATTTTAATACGCACGTACTTATCTTTGCAAATTTGTTTTATATTTCAAATAATGTGTCTACTGTCTATTGTTATGGATTTCACACATATAAGTTTAGATAATACATTTGAAGCTAGCTGCGCACCGCGGTGTTACCCGCTACATGTTTTCGGGATAAAAAGTAGCCTATGTGTTGATTCAAGGTATCAGCTACCACCATACCAAGTTTCATTCAAATCCGTTCAGTAGTTGTTGCGTGAAACAGTAACAAACAAACATCCTAACTTTGACTTTTATAATATTAGTGGGATATAGTTTGGATCACACCAGGTGACCATATTCTGGCTGCCAAAGCAGAAAATCACGCGCAAGATTTCGTCTTGCTTTCGTCTGAATTTAGCATAGGTATATGAAATACCTATGCTAAATTTCATAAGATCAGTGTAAACGTAAACCTTTTGGAAAACATTTAAAAACCAACTTAATTTCATTTCAAATTAATTCTGTGTCAGCACTGTTAAAAATACCTCGCCAATATTTAAGTACATGATCGAATAGACTTTAGTTCGTGACTGTACCCGCGCAGCGTGTAAATTGATGTCACGAAGCTAACGTCTGGCTAATTAGACGGACGTCATCCATCATCAGAACAGGTCCTTGAGGTGAGAGGGATATCTGAGTTGTAAATACTGACGTTACTGCTAAATAGCGAGTTTATGGGAAATTATAAACGATTTTACGGTCATCACTATCATAAGATTATAATATACTTTATTTTAAAAGAAAGTTAGTGCTAAATATTATGTAATTACCTGTACCTACTTACCATATTTTTTTTCATACTACTTTACCAATTACCACACTTAATTCAATTATTATTATAACAAGACAATTTTATGAAGGTTCATTGGTAGAATGTCTGCTTCAAGAGCTGAAGGGTGTGGGTTCGATTCCCACACAGGACAAACTTTGTGGTATAGACAAATGTTTGTTCTGTGTCTGGGTGTTCTGTATTTATTAGAAGTATGTGTTTATAAAAAAAAAGTATTTAAGTATTCTATCAGTTATCTGACTTCCATAGTACAAGCTTTGGTTAGTTTGGGGTCAGATGGCGCTGTGTAATGTCCTGCGATATTTATTTTAATTTATTTATTTATTTCTTATTACTTTTTTTCTTATAAAAGTAACGGCTAAACGTGGCTGCTAAAAGCAGCCTATCATAAAAAAAAGTAGCTGACACCCTAACATAGACTACTTTTGTGAAAATGTTGTGTTCACGTGGAAACAGCGGGTAACACAGCGAGGCGCAGCTGTTACATAAACGCGAACGAAGTCGAGGACAAAAGCTAATGTTGAATATAAACGAATTTTTTCGACTTTCAACTTTCGCATTGTACATAATTTGTTTTACTGATCACTTCTAATATAATGGATTTATGACTTGTATCCATACTATTACTAAGAGGAAAGATTTGATTGTTTGTTTGTTTGTTTGTTTATTTGCTTGTAATGAATAGGCTCGGAAACTACTGGACCGATCTTAATAATTCTTTCATTATTAGAATGCTACATTTCCGTGTCGGGCGTAGACTATATTTTATCTAAAAAACAATTAGGGATCCGTATGGAAAATTCAATAATGTAACCCAAGCTGTGAAAAAAGTGACGTTTTATAGAGCAAATTGACAGCTACATATAAGTCCGCAATATCATATGCCTAACTATTACAGTTGTCATCTACATCTTATAAAGAGGAAAGATTTAATTTTTTGTTTCTTTGTATTGAATAGGCTCCGAAAAGTTTTGTTTTCCCGTGCGAAGCCGGAGCGAGCTGCTAGTTTGTAATAATTTGTATTTAAATATTTTATAAGCATACAACACGTTTGTAAAATTATACAGACACATGTTATAAAATTTATCCAGTAGAGTCAACAACCATTCAAACGTGACTTATCTTACCAAAGTGAGCTCATCAGAATCAATTCCACCTTCGTCCTGTGTCCATATAATCTCTAATGATCAGTTTGATAGAGAAAATTGTCCAATGTCCATCTACTGCGCGTATAAGCCATGATTATTTTGAACAAGAAAATTGCTTGAAATCATCTTTTATACGACATGTGATTTGTCGCTAGTACAAATTCAATGATATACGTGAGACTACGAAAATTCAATTCTATGTGTATACTAACTTTGTTATAGAAATAAAATTGAACGGCAAATAGCATGCACCTTGAACGTGAAATGATATATACATTGTGCATAAAAAATAGTATTAGCTTTATGAATAGACTAGCAGACGTTTCGCGATTTCACCCACGTAGTTCCCGTTCCCGTGAGAATGCAGGTATAAAAAGTAGTCTATGTCACCCGGGTTTAGTGTAGCTTGCCAACGGTGAAAGAATTTTTGAAATCGGTCTAGTAGTTTCGGTGCCTATTCAATACAAACAAACAAACAATCAAATCTTTCCTCTTTATAATAGTATAGATAGATAGATATAGTTATTGGTGTGATGAAATCCCCTAGGCTCCGTTAACTTATGCATCTCAAAAGGATGAAGGAAGATCGTTAAAATAAAATAACCATAAGTCTTTATATCCTCTTTTTGCTGAAGTAACCACTTGCCCATGGCTATAGCTTAAGCATCAAATTTTAACAAGACAAGACCCAACTCACAAGCTCGTAGAGATGGTAGGTATACCTCAAGCTAAATGCAGATTCACCTTGGCACTATTTTTAAATCTCCTACTTGGTGGTAGATCTCCTTAGTTATTCTGTCGCTAAGCAATAGTGTGTAAACATTACTGTGTTCCGGTTTGAAAGGTACTGCAGCTAGTGAAATTACTGGGCTGTTGAGACTAACCATCGAAAGTCTCAAAGTAATGAGCGCCAAAGCTGTGATACCCTGGACTTTGTTTTGTTACTCAAAGTTCTGTGTATCGCTGCAATGGTAATGGACATCTCTTACCATCAAGAGAGCGTCTCGTTCGTCTCATTTCTTTTCACATTAAAAAAAAAGATTCTTCATTTCTTCATTCTTCAAAAAGAAATACATCACTAAGCTGCACTATCTGGGTTTATAGGTTTACCCTTAATTTACACTATAAACATTCGCAGTTTCACGATATGACACGAAACTGACAGGTCCCAGATAGTCTCAACTTTTAACCCAACCACAAGTAGGAAAATACATCCATCACACCACATGCACAAAACCGAATCGTATTCAAGTGTTATACTAACAAAAAGCGTGTCATTGTCTGTCTGTCTGTCGCTTGTGACGTTCACCAGAGACCTACGTGCCTCCCGTCAAACCTGTCAAACATAGTGAAATTTCTTCTCAGCACGATATATTCAAATTTCCAACTGTGTGTCATTCGATACATTGTCTGACGTCTTCATGATCCCTGCATCAGTTACAAAACAATTCAAGCTACACTTTGAAAACATACGAAAATCATCTTTATCGAAAGCAGATAGATCATACAGTTCATATTATGTAATTCCATTTTTAATATCAGAAGAATTCGTTAAGTGACTATCCGTCACGGCTATTGTAAAAGGCCACGATAGACCAAAATATTAAGTAACTTTACTAGACTCTGTACAGTCGAAATACGGAATGTTTTTAAATATCAAGAAAAGTTAACCCTAAAGCGGAAGGTGGTCCAAAAGGCGCCGTCAAAATGACGGCCGTCAAATGCATTTAAAGCGGTCAAGTGTGATGACTTCTTGTTAGTTAGTGTTTAGTTAGTAAGTGACATGATAATGCCTATGTTATGGAGTTTGTGAAGCGGGACCGGAGTTTCTCGTAGTTTATACGGTTAACTGAAACTTCGTTACAAATTAAAATGCTTTGAAGGGAGATGTAACAAAGTAGATAATAATTGTTTGTGACTATCATCTATTATGATATATCATATATTAATATACTACTGCCAATGTTACAATACTGGATGGCAATGCACTACCAGCATTCGCTGGGCAAAAACTAAGCATTGCCATCCAGCGTGGCAATGCTGTCAGCATTCTGGCCACATGTCCCTCCTCTGATGGACTTTTAGATTAAGTTTTTTATATAAATTTTGTAAATAGTATTAATTTAAGGTTTTTTTATATTTTGTATTAAATAAATAATGTAGTTTTACTTAGTTATTTAGTTAGAAACATTTAAATAATTAAAAACATTAATCTACTTTCATAAAATTAATAATGTATATACTACTTAAGTAGATAATAATTTGTGACTTTTATATACTCTCATATTAGTGTCATATGTATAACGGCATTTCATAGTTTAACTAGTATATTTTTTGACATAAAAATATTCTACATATAGCTAATCTAGATCATGTAGGCACAACATACAAAATTTTAACTGTTACTAAAATAACAAAATTTTTAAGTATATGGCTTTTTAATATATTTTTATTATTCTATTATGATGCAGTTTAGGGTCAACGATTGACTTCAGTAAAAAAATAGTAGAATTGTCTATTGTCACCGTCATAATCAATTTTTGACCTCTCACCTAGAACGCAACACGATCCGATCCTGAATAAAATTGTACCAGGCTTACCTCATAATTTTAATATACCTCCTTTAAAACTCTTACAGTCAGTACTATTATTACATTCTGCGCTTATAGACAAAATCATGTCCATTCAAAGCCTCGTTATGGGTCGATTTGCTCTCGCTAACACGGTAATCAAACAAACGACACTCACGTCCCGACAACACGAAATGTTTCTCAACATTTGACATACCGTCCAAATTGCTGGTTTAGTGTTCTCGATGGGCATGCAATGTTTTTCTCACACGATTCGAGAGCAAATAACCGGGTGGTGATAAGGCTGTAGCACTCACGAGTCGTGTTAAGGTGTGGAATGGTGTGGCATACTGACGCGAAGAATGTCGAACTTTTTAGAACTTGAAAGCTTGTACAAATCCTGTACAGATCATGAAGTCGTCGGATGGGCTAATATGTTGAAGGTTTTCAAAACTGACATATTACTGGAAAAACCACGCTTTGAAATGAATAATTATGAAGTTGGTATGGATGGAAAATCGTTGATAGATTTTTTTCATTCTAAAGCTCTTTAATCGATATTATGTAGTTGTTTAGTTCAAGTGAATTAATCTTGAGAATATAATATTCATTTTAAGCTACAAATCTGCCAGCATTCTGGCCACATATCTTTTGGCGGACTTTTGGATTAAGTTTAACAAATATATATTATTTGAAAAGAAATCTACAAATCTGCTATAAAAATGCACTTTTGTTAAATAGCTCAAAAAATATTCAATGGAGAAACTAATTTGAATTTCATCTTAGCCACTAGGTTTGGTGTTCTTAATTTTTATGCTGAAGTTACAATAAATTTATCAAAACAATTATATATAGATTTTCAACGGTCCATAAGTTTTGTCATAGGTTAGGTTTTCGCAACTGTAATGTTGGCCATTTTAATTGTCCATGTGTCTCAAAGTAAGTATAGCTCAGATCATACTATCATGGACATCCAATTTTCGCCTCTCATATTGGTAGCGTATAAGTACCCGATTGTATCATGATTTTGAAATTGAATTGGGTTCTGTCCTATTACCACAACACTTTTCATCGATATTTCTATCTCTCTCGTTAAGCACGAATGCGAGAGAGATGGCATATAAAAATTAGAATCGGATGGTTTGCCTGTGTCAATTTTGCCGGGTCGTGAGGTATCTAAGTGTCAATTTCTGCCTCTGCAGTGTTATTGTGGAAAATTTCTTGGGATCTAGCGCATCCTTTGTGGCATTCCTAGAGTGATTGCGTATGTGTAATCATAGTTACGTTGCGTCTTTTGTTTTGGCTGGTTATGGAAAATCTAATTTGCTGGGAGTATCATTAGGCACATGATGTTAGGCATGATTGTCTTTGGATTGCCGACCACACCACGCTACTGCAATTGATATCAGTACAAAACTGGGCATTTGGCCCGAACTGTAGTACCTTCACATGACACTATGTTTACATCGTTTAGATCCATTTTTAGCGATGATAGTTTAATGGTTAGTTCGGTCATTTCTCATGCGAAAGGACGTGGGTTCAAACCCCAACAATGAGCTTGAGTTTTTTTTTTTTTTTTTAATAAATATCGCAGGACATTACACACAGCGCCATCTGACCCCAAACTAAGCAAAGCTTGTACTATGGGAGTCAGATAACTGATAGAATACTTGAATACTTTTTTTTTTTGTAAATACATACTTATAATACATACAGTACACCCAGACACAGAACAAACATTTGTTTTTGTATCACAAAATGCTTGTCCTGGGTGGGAATCGAACCCACGCCCCACAGCTCTTGAAGCAGACGTGCTACCAAATGAGCCAACAGGGCTGTCAAGTTGTCGGTGAAGGAAACCATAGCATGGTGGTTTTTACTACTCGGGTGGCTAGCTACGGTGTTCCGGCAGTCTCTCGAGAGAGCCAGTTCTATTCCTGGCTAGGTGGGCTTACCATCTTCGGCCACACCGTCACCGATCAGATCAACATCAGATGAGTGAAGTTCAAACACATAACCTAGCCCTAAATCATAAAAAAGTTATTCGCATAAACCATACTATATAACCTGTAACTACTAAACCAATTCGTAAACTTTTCCTCACTCCATTGTTTTTTGTGCGTGTTCTATTATAAAACAATTGAACTGAAAGAATAATACTGGCCGCTTCGAAATCGGTGGCTGTTGGCCATTGTCTCATCATATTTCGTACAGCTACACGACAGCCGATTGGAATCGTGAGTACAGGTGAGAAGACAACGCTTTAGTAATTTTTTTTTAGAGTAATGAGACAAACAAAATCCACTCCAATTGGTAAATGATAACGCTTGTATTGCGGCGGTACCAGAACTTTAAGTACCAAATCAATGACCACAGAATTGCTCCTTTAGCGTTCATTACTTTGAGACAACAACGGGCTTGATAAAAATAAGCGTGGTGCTAGGGTTCTTTCTGGTACTCAACTCTAGCTACCACCTCTAGACTCGCAGTTAGACGCTAGACCTAAATAGGCAGCCGTACTTTCGTTATTTTGAACTTGTCTGTACCCAATACAAGAGATGTCCGCGAAATAATGACAGCGCGTACGTGCGTCAATCGCACGGTACCGCACGTCTCACGTCGCCGCTGCGTCCTCGCAACGTACTGCTGTGTATTCTGTGGCATCGTCACCAATGGCCATGTCACTATGAAGCGTCTAGAAAAATCGGGATAAAAGAAAAGTTACTCAAATCTCATTTTATTCATGGGGACGAAAAGAAGTGACTCAGGCGTCAGTGTACTTCTATTCGGGCTGCTATTTTAGATATACTGGTATTGTGACAGATTTTCTATGTAAATCAATTAATATAGAGTTCCAGTAGATTTTGTTGTTTGCTATAGAATATTAAAATAATCGCTGGTTAAACATGGTTAAAGATAGAGCTCGAAAGTTTGCACTTACTATCAGATCAGATAATAAATAATTGATTAATTCAGACGTAAGATTCTTTCTTGATTCTTTGCGTAAGTTTAAATTTGGTAAAGCATCTGTTATAAGAGCTTTAGAGCATGGGTTTGATTCCCACCGGGACAAACATTTATATGACGATGAATTTTCGTTCTGTGTCTCGGTTTTATGTATGTATTTACAACAAAAAGAAGTATCAAATTATTCTATCAGTTATATGGTTCCCATAGCACAAGCTTTGTTTAGTTTGCGGCTAGATGGCATTGTGTCTAACGATATTACGATATAATCTTATCGACAGCAATGCTTAGACAACAACATTTTTAGTAACTTAATTTCAAAATAAAATGTTTATATATTTATTTAGTACTAGCGGATGCCTCGCGGTTTCACCCGCGTAGTTCCCGTTGCCATGAGAATACAGTGATAAAAAGTAGCCTATGCCACCCGGGGATAGTGTAACTTCCCAACGGTGAAATAATTTTTGAAATCGGTCGGTTTTGGAGCCTATTCAATACAAACAAACAATCAAATCTTTTTTCTTTATAATAGTATAGATTTCGTTTTTGTGACAAAGCATGGTCTCCCAGCAATGGAAGCTCAACGTGCGCAAACACGCCACTTTTGTACGCAATCGCGCACTAATGACAAAACGTACCATCGTACGTGAGCAAATCTGCGGATAAATTGAGCCACGACTGTGCGCTACTGTCTACCATCATCGCGATTGGAATCAGCATACCGTACGTTATAAGAACATATGTCGGATTACGGACATCTGCTGTTAATCAATCTACATATTAGTTTTTGTTCTTCTTCTTACATTTTGGCGTCGCATTTTGTACATTTGCCAGTGTCATGTGTCTTGATATTATCAAGTTTTGCCATACCCTAATGGGGACATATGTGCTAGGTACAACATTGTAAAATTTATAAGCATAAGGACCTGTACATATGTAGCAATAAAGTATTGAGTATGAGTAAGTTTAATAAGTTAAAAAGTAGTCAAAGTCCAGTCCATGTCAATTATACCAGTCATGCTTTAGTAAAGTAGTGGAGACTTTACTATAAGCTTCGATGGAGTTTTGGAGGCAACACAAAAAGTCATGTCATCGGCTGTTTCTTCCGCGCACCTGTCTTAGTGGAATGGCTTACCACCTTCGGTTTTTCCGCCGAGTTTCAATCTTTCAAAGAGCTTCAAACGAAGGGTGGATAGGGTCCTTAAAGGTAAGCAACGCACTGGCAATACCCCGGGGTTTGCAGTTGTCCATAGGCGGCGGTGACTCATAAAAAATTCACCACATTATATCACTTTCCCACACTCGCGCTTGTAATTCGGTACTTTATGATTAAAACACCACTATTTCTATATATAAACGATCAAAAAAAACACTAGTTTTGAATAAAAAAATACAATGGGGCGACACGACTCTTTCCGCGTACCCGCCAAGCCCGCCAATACTTCTAGTTGTTCTTATCCCGCAGTAGTATTTAAATTGTGGGCTCTACGAAAACTTTTAAAGCGTACCAATTTTTTTACGTAAAAGATAATTAGATTTGGTCGAACAAAACGTTGACTTGGTGCTAAAAGACAGCACCTGTCCATGACCCAGCAGCAGCACCTAGATTTTAAAGTAACAGTAACAGTAACGCGGCCGGTTCACACCCCGAAAGGCGTGGGTTCAAACCCCAACAATGAGCACAAGCTGCCGGTAAAGGGAAAACGCCGTGAGGAAATCATAGCATGGTGGTAGGTATATTTTCTAGTACTCGGTTGGCTATTTACCACCCTCAAGTTGAAAATCTGCCGCCTACCACTTAGCGGTGTGTTCATTTGAGAGTTGTCTTAAGATCAGATGAGCTGTGGTGAGATCTAGCTTGTCAAACATTAAATAAAGGACGTTCGATGATTATTCCCATTAGTTTATACACAATTACACATAGAATGAAAACTGTCCCGGCCTGTTAAAGTACTGACATTCTAGCTTACCTACCTACTTATTTTACCGACATAATATTATAACAATGGTTTGCAACAACCCTCGCCTCTAAACATGAAACAATGTCATCAAAGTTAAACAAACCGCTTTGATTGCCCAAAAGCTTAATTCTGCCTCTACAATATCTCATTTTGCATCTGATAAGTGACATACCGATTCGTTCAACCGTGAGCAATTCGGGGAAATGCGGAGCAATTCGGAAGTCAGTGACGCGTGATGTAACCCCCTAACGCAATTGCACAGGCCTCCTCGATATGCACTGCTTTGGTAATGTTTGGCAACTGATTAAAAGTCAAAGCTGTCCTGCCCACAGGAAGTTGGGAGTAGTGTGGAAGCTAGCAATTTGTCTAGTAACGAGTCAGGTTACATAATTTTACGAATAAAGTGTTTTTCTTTTAATGTAAAAGTAGTGAGACGAAAAGCATTAATACACAGAACTTTGAGTTGCAAAACAAAGTACGGGGCATCGATACTTTGGCGCTCATTACTTTGAGACTTTTGATGGTTAGTCTTAACAGCCCAATAATTTCGCTAGCTGCAGCGCCCTTCAAACCGTAACACAGTAATGTTAACACACTACTGCTTGGCGTCAGAATATCTGGAACTGCTGTGGTACCTACATAGACAACTTCCTGCTGAAGAAATCAACCACCAAGTAAAGTGTGTAATGTTAGTTATTCAATCGACAATTTAAAAAAAAATTACGAAAATCTTTTTATTTTTTAAGAAATTTTTTTATCAAGATATCTGTATACAATTTTTAGATTTGATATAAGTTTTATAAATTTTTTTTTTTTTTTTTAGTTAATAGTTTCCATAGTATTTTAAAGGAAGCAACATTATAGGTACATCCATAGACAAACATAATATGTATTCGGCTACATTAATTTATTGGCACTTGTGGTCGTAGATTATTTTTAACTAGCTGCCTCTCGCGAGTTTTACTAGTATTTTATAGGAGAAATAGTAGTCTAAGTTATCGATATAATAAATATCATAGGACATTACACACAGCGCCATCTGACTCCAAACTAAGTAAAGCTTGTGCTGTGGAAGACAGATAACTGATAGAATACTTAAATAAACAAACATAAATATATACAAAGAAACAAACTTTCACTTTTATTATATTTGTGTATTTACTGGTGTATACAACAAAGAGTTGCTATCTATCTATGTTTTGCTAAGTTCTTCTTCTCTTGTTGTTTAGTTCGAACGAGTCGTGATAAAATTTCACCCTATCTCACACACTATTCTGACTCGTGCCCGTAGGAGCAATTCTCTGATCTGAATAATATTAGTGTTGCGGATCACACGCGCCAACGATCACAGAGACGTGAGTATCCCGGGAACCGCACGAGACCGACCCGGGATAGGAATTTTCGTTAGTTTGGTCTAGCTACAAAAATTCCTACAGTCCTGATTTTTTTGAAATGTGACATGATTTTGTATTGGAGGACGTTTTATCCATCACCAACTAGCCCCAAAAAGAAAGCTTGTACTAAACGAACCAGTAAACTGATACAATGTTTAATGTATACTTTTTTCTGTACAAACTGAACTCTCAGATAATATTATATATTACTGTATGTAAGATGTAAACTTTAGAACATTGTGTGAAAAAATCCGTTTTCATATGCTCGCCTCGCTAGGGGCGCTATCCTATTTCCATACATTTAAGTACATTTATTAATTGTCATTTTATTCAGTGAAATAAGTCGTCCATCTATATATACCTACAGGCCATACATGTAAAAAAAACTAATTAATTAAAACTAGGTCCACCGGTCGAGCCCGCCGCATTTCAGTTAGTACGCAGTAACATATTACTGTACTGTGTATGTTCATCATACAAATTAATGTTTATCCTGGATGGAAATCGAATCCACGTCCCATAGAACAGAAAACAGAGCTATTACCAATTGAACTAACATAGGGCAGTTGAATGATTATGGGACTTTAGTTTTTTTTCAGTGATTAGCAATACATGACATGTCGGAACTTTGTAAAAAAGTCCAACTTCTAATTTCAATATCTATGTCTTCTAAATCTTCTTTTTTTCCTTTGGTTTTGGCGTCGCGTTTTGAGCATTTGCCATTAAATCTTCTTATTTCAATTTGTGATTGTACTTTAATTGTGGAATCGTTTTTTTTTTATACGGGTAAGTCCGCGTTTGACCAGCAACTCGCCTGATGGTAAGCCACGATGTGGTCGAAGATGAAACACGCAGACCTAGAAGATACCTATTCACTCTGACCTTGAAAAGATCTAGATTTACAGCATGAAGAAGTAACATACATACATACATACATACATACATGTATCCACTTGCTTACAAACTTTCACATTAGATAGCAGCACATATTAGTGTGATATATTCTCTTGATAGGTCTACTCTAACCTGATTTATAACTCAAGGAAAATTCAATATGATATCTAAATGTGTAGAAAGCCTTTAACGATAAAATGCCGTAGCAGGAAAGCGCTCGTTTTCGGTCTTTGGGGGATTTTCTCTAATTTGTTTGCTGCCTCAGACAAAATGTGATGTTATTTTTGTGTAAAGCATCTTCCAGACGAGTATATTTCATGGGAAAGAAATATGAAACACAGAGCCTAGCATGTGTACATTTTTCTTGGAAACAAAATAAATGTTCTTTTTTTTTGTCAAAAGTAACGAGACGAACGAGACGCTCTCCTGATGGTAAGAGATAACGCCTGACCATGACCATTACAGCGGTACACAGAACTTTGAGTAACAAAACAAAGTCCAGGGCATCACTTTATTTCACTATGTTTGTATTATTTGATCAGAGATCAGAGAAACAAACAAACACAGGAACAATAATTAAGTATACACACTTAGCCTGGAATGGGTACTGGTTCTCAAGAGATGTTGACGAAACACGCTGTCAGGTAAACTTAAAAACTAAAACGAATTAAACAAGAAAAGTTATTAAAATAACCACAAGTGTTCATATCCTCTTCTTGCTACAGTAACCACTTGCCCATTTTTGTTTTACTTACCGACTATATTTTCAGCCGCACACGGTGGCCTTCATCATGGAAGCAACGCTGAATACAACGCACGCACGGCCTTCGCGAAGCAAGACGATACAATTGTGTTGGAGAAGAATGCTCAGAATACTATGGACAGCACATCGGACCAATGTATCGATACTTCAGCAGCTCAAGGTTACGAAAAGACTCTACCGTCTGAGTCAAATGTTTTCTTGAATATTTTGGTCACGTAAGGAAAGCGACAGCTTTGGAAAATTAATGGTTACGAGTAAAGTCGATGGCAAGGGAACACGAGGCCGCAGTCCGATGCCTTGATCCGATCAGATTCGCACCACACTCGACACGTCGGCTTATGACACGCTGCATGTCGCCAGTGATAGGCAAAGATGGTGAAACATCGCGCGGGAACGGCTTTAACTACTGCTTTAATTAATCTTGTTATTTACACATATGTAATGGATGTAGTTCGGAACGAAACCTAAATTTGTTTATCTCTGTTTTTTTTTTCTTTGGTTTTGGCGTCGCCTTTTAGCATTTGCCAGTGTCAAGTAATTATATATTTTCAAGTTTCAAAAGTTAAATAAGTGCCATCGTAGCTAGTTTTAGTCAAAGTCGTCTTTGTCAAGTCCAGTTCGTGTCAGTTAATTCCAGTCATGCTTTAGTAAAGTAGTGGCAACTTTACTACAAAGCTTCGATGGAGTTTTGGAAGCAACACGAAAACTCATGTTTCACCACATTATATCATTTTCCCACACTCGCGCTTGTAATTCAGCACTTTATGAATAAAACACCACCATTTTTATGCATAAACACTCGACAAAACACTAGTTTTGGAAAAAAATACAACGGAGCGACACGACTCTTCCCGCGTTCCCGCCAAAAAAAAAAAAAAAAAAACCAATCTCTGTTTATCATTGTGACTGTATTCTGTTTTGTGTAATGTAATTAAATAAATTAAAATAAATCTATAAGCCAAACAATTCCTAAGTTTACATTGAAATACGGAATATAGGGATAAAGTTTAAATAGTTCCCTAATATTAAGGAGATTTTTTTTTGCTGGTAACTTTTAATACACACACACGCCCTCACGTCAATGTTATCCAAATTATTCTTGTAGCACTATTTTATCACTAGAATATTACATACATGTTGCATCTGTAGAGCATTGTTCGACCACTCACCTTGACAAGGGATGACTGGGACTAGGGGAAGCGGCAGATGCTTAATAATATGAGCCAAGGGTTGTTCCACAATACGGTGCATTGTTTTGGCGTGTAATTTAGTTCTTACTGATCGGTTGTTGGTATTGTATAGGTACCAGACGTAAACATTACAGTCCTTATAGCTTTAATTTGTTGGTAATAGTTGTTTCTTCATTTCAAATTTTAACTGAACCGAGAAATGGTAATCTCTATGCCAATTATTTTATTAAAGTATTTTGATTAGAGTAGACTGAATAACACACACACACACACTTGGCATTGAGCAAGCGACACCGCTTTATGGTGGACTTGCGACCCGCCCCGACTTCGCACGGGTGCAACGTAGATACTTATGTGGGGCATATGCAAGTATTATACATATAATACGACAGCCCTGTTGGTTCATTGGTAGTAGGTCTGCTTTGAGAGCTGAAGGGCGTGGGTTCGATTCCCTCTCAGGACTAACATTTGTGTGACTAACATCGATGTTTGTTCTGTGTCTAGGTGTACTGTAGGTATGTATTATAAGTATGTATATAAAAAAAAAGTATTTAAGTATTCCGTTAGCTATCTGGTTCCTATAGTACAAGCTTTGCGCAGTTTGGGGCTAGATGGTGCTGTGTTAAATGTCCTCCAATATTTATTTATTTATAAACTTTCCTCTTAAATCACTTTATCTATTAAAAAAAACCGCATCAAAATCCGTTGCGTAGTTTTAAATATCTAAGCTTACATAAGGACAGAGGGGAGCGACTTTGTTTTATACTATGTAGTGATGTTCCAAATGCTCGAACTAAGCGGTTCGATTACACCTTCTTCGTACATACCGCTGGACATTGGAATCTGCTGCCAGAGTGGGTGTTCTCCGATCAATATAGTCTGGGTACCTTCAAGTCGCGAGTGAATCGGTTTCTTCTAGGCTAACGTGCTCCACCGTAGACCGCATCTTCGCTAAACATCAGGCGGGATGGCGGTCAAACGTAAGCCTATCTACAATAAAAAAAAAAAAATTGTTAGCTTTTTATTTTCTTGTATAACTATTATTATATCGTAGTTTTTATTTTCTTGTGTAACTAACTATTATTAGTGTAATTTATTAACATTTTTTTTAATGAACATTATTTTATATATTTAATTATTTATTATTCATTATAGAGAGCACTGTCTTGCTACACTACAGTTATACGTTAAAGCAGCAGACAGGGTTATATATTTCTAAGGCATCATTTTTTTGTAACAATAAAAATAATTTGCATTTGTAATTTGTAGTGACAAAAATCTGATAATCATAATCATATTATTTTATTGATAACCAAATGTTACAGGTCAATTTTCAATAATAGTCATAAACAAAAAATAAGAAATGTCAGTATTAAAAAAATATATGCAAAAATGTCAAATCAATAATAATTATAGTAAATGTCAAAATTCACAAAAAAATGAAATGATGTTAAAGTAACAATGTCAACATTGCAAACTTAAATACATTTTAAGATCTTATAAGCCGGTTTCTGGTTTTTATTACTTTATTAAGCTTATTAATGTTTGCAGAGATGGTATTAAAGCAATCTGCCATCGAGCAGAATCGTTGTAAGGTATCTTTTATGGCAGAATGATCGCGCAGTGCCCTTTTGTTTTTACAAAAAAAACTTGTGACATTAACCGGCAGCGAAATTAATTAAAATAAGTTTTTACTTGATAATGTTTGTATGATTACAAATCTATTTATATATGTTTGGGAAAATAACAAAACCTGTTTTTTTTTGTTTGTGACATGTATGATGTTGGACATTGTTTTTGTGTTATTGATACTTTTGGGTTCTTAACAAAGGTAATATCTTCATTTTACCCACATACTCTCTAGTAATATGCTGGCTAAGCCGAGTCTTAGGTTGATAAATTATTATTTTATATATGTGACATATTATTTCATTGACATTTTCATTTTATTGACATATGTTATTTTTTTTATATTTTTAAATATAAAGGAAAAAATTTCATGTAATTTTGGTGTTATTAATAAAAAAATTGTATTTGTAAAATCTGCCGCCAGCTAACGGTGTGTTCAAGCAGTCTTACCTAAGAGCCAGTTATATTCCACGCTGTCTGTTCTCACCATTTCCAATTACACCGCCACTAAACATCAGGTGAGCTGTAGTCAAACACCTAGCTTGTAATCTATAAAAAAGTGATATTTTAATTAAAATTTATACATTTTTTAAAACAACAACAGTGAATTGAAACACAAAAAGACCATCGCCACCGATCGTCACTTATTACCAGAAACAATGAGCCAATTACCTCTGTCGCTCTGTGTTGCCCGTACATCGAGTTTTCCCCCAGAACACGGGTAATGGAAAGATAGGGGAGAAGGGGAGAAGTAATAAAAAAGCACAGTCCCCGGGGGGTTGTGATAAAAGATTTTAGCGCGAGGGGAGCCGGGATTATTCGTGTGATACTTTGTCTTTTTAAACGGTCGCTTTTTGTAGTAAGACGTTGTAATAAGAAGTTATGTTTAACATTTTCGTCAGCGCTGAAGGTGCGAAGTGATTTTTACAAAACTTCTCTTTCGTTTTACGTACATTTTGTTAGTAATAATTTTTACCACCGGGACTCAATCGCCTACAAAATATAAATTAGTTTTGTTAATTTACCTTAACTTGGTGGTAGATTTCCATAGCAGGAGGACATCTAGGTGTATGTATACCATCGCGGCGATAGGTTTTCTGCCGCCAAGCAGTAGTGTGTAAACATTACTGTGTTCTGGTTTGCAGCTAGCGAAATTATAGGGCTGTTAAGACTGACCATCAAAATTGTATATGCTGTGTGTCACATTACATCTAAATCCGTGCAGTAGTTTTTGCGTGAAAAAGTAACAAATATCCATCCATCCATCCAACAGAAAATACCCCAGACATCAAAAGTACACCAACATACATTTCTAAGCACTCCCTAAAGAACACATTTTCCTCCTACTTAACTTCCACTTAAACAAACAATTGATAAATTAACAAGATCGACGACGTCTCGTGTCCCCTCGTATTTCTTTTTTTTCTCAAAAAATAGGGGAGACAAGATTACCGGCCTCAGGCTCCTAGATGTGACAGATTAACCGGTAATTTTCGGTAATTCTCCTAAATTGATATCTCAAGAGGAAAAGCCTCTTTTTGCAAACTTCTTACTTTTTTCCGCCCCTCGAACCTTTGAAAGATTGCCAGTCATTGCCGTAAATGTAAAAAGGTTATGAGATTGTTTGACGTGGATTGGTCCAAAGTTTGTGGAGAGTGCTGCTAGGTAATGAAGTTTTGGTTTACGGTCGAGAGTTATGATTTCAATGGATTTCAATCAGAAATATGTAAGTTAGTATGGTTTTTGCTAAAATCGACGAGAAAATGCGACAAAACTTTATTTGAGCTTGTGAATTATGCAGTGTCATAACTACATAGTGTGAAAAGTATACCAGCATCGACTCTTAAACCTTCGTCTTTTATTTTGACTACTCACACTAATATCATAAAGACACAAGTTTGTGAGTGTGCGTGTTTTTATGTTTGTTACTTTTTCACGCTCAAACGGCTGGACCAATTTTGATGAAATTTGGTGTGGAGGTAGCCGATACCCTGGATACTTTTTTTTCATAGGCTACTTTTTATCATAAAAAATGTAACGTGTAACTCCGCGGGCCGCAGCTAGTTTGCTAATATTTTAGATTACGAGTTGATTTTACTTGATATTGATGCATATAAATAATTAAAGCAAAAAAATAATCTCAAACCTAAAATCATTTTGTGAATGTGTTAGAGAGTACGTTCTATAATGTTGTTTTTTTTTTTAAAATATAAACTCAATAAAATGAACGAAATGCTCTCCTGATGGTAACAGATACTGCTTATCATTGCAGCGGTACTCAAAACTTTGAGTAACAAAACAAAATCCTATCGCAGCTATGGCGCTCTTGACTTTAAAACATGCGATAGTGATTTCATTAGCCCTGTAATTTCACCAGCGAAAATACTCTTCAGACCGGAACACAGTAACGTTTACACTCACAAAAAATTACTTACTCCAATAATTACTTAATAACTTAACAAACATAATTTATACATAGACTACAAATCGCTACCACAGCTCAATTTCAAAACATTTAATTGCACCTATTTGTCATAAATGCTGCTTATTTCGAAATAAAGCATTAGACGGCATCTTCTACCGCTTGTCATGTCATGAGGCAATTTTAGTATCACGTTCACTTACGATTTACGCAATATCCTAACCAGTTATTTATGACCTGTGCAGTTGGTACTTCGCGAGCATGTTTTAAAGTATCGGAAGAGTTCTATGTTAGTTGGTTTGTTGAAAAAAAATCGCGCGTGCCTTGCGCGGTCGTGGTTTTGCTCTGTTAAGCAGTAAGGCCGATACATCCTTTGAATTTGTATAATTTATCATTATCACTAACTGTAATTGGAGATTTTTATTATCTGAGTTATTTATCTTGATGATTTTTGTGCCAATGTCGTTGCGGTGACTTTGGTTGCTGTAATTGAACGGCACGATTATCTTGTCTGGCTGAGGCGAATGGTTTCGCCCATTAATAATATTTTTTATGGTCGACAGGCTAGATGTTTGAACACAGCACACATGATGATGTGATGGTCAAAGGTACACCGTGAGGCGCACAGTTTCAACTTGAGGGTAGTTGCAAGCCAGTCAAGTATTACAAGGTACTCTACGACACTGCTGTGGTTTTCTCACGATGTTTTCCTTTACCGATAGTTCAAGTTTGTAATTGGAATAAAAAGTTTAAGGTGGTTTAATTTCCATACAAATAAATGTTTGCCATTTATGGACAAATGGGGCATAATTTTACAGTGAAATCACAGCCACTGGCATTTATTTTGGTCTTTATTTGCGGTAAATCACAATTGCTTGAATAAAACAGTAGATTAGCATACAATCTAATAAATGAATGATTTATGAATTTATGACTATCTACTCTTCTAATCTACTGTTTTATTCAAGCAATTATGATTTACCGCTAATAAAGACCAAAATAAATGCCAGTGGCTGTGATTTCACTGTAAAATTATGCCCCATTTGTCCATAAATGGCAAACATTTATTTGTATGGAAATCAAACCACCTTAAACTTTTTATTCCAATTACAAGTAGCTGTGATTTCACAGTAAAATTATGCTCCATTTGTCCATAAATGGAAAAAAAATATTTTTATGGAAATCGAACCACTTTAAGGCCAAGTCATCATTAACATTTATCATCTTTAAATGGCACACAAAAATAAAAAAAATTAAATCTTATCAGTAAAAAACCTACTAATCCGCTATTATAAATACGAAAGTTTGTGAGTATGTTTGTTACTCTTTCACGCAAAAACTACTCAATGAATTTTGATGAAATTTGGTACGGAGGTAGCTGACACCCTGGATAACACATGGGCTACTTTTTATCCTGAAAACATGTAGCGGGCACAAAAAAAAACTTTATACGGAATCGAATTGAAATTGAAAATTGAACGTTTATTTTATTACTATAATAAACAACAAAATACAACTATGCAAGTGTTTGGATCGTGTCATGTAGTGAGCAACTGAGATATAGTCGATATGATTTCTTCTCAATCTATTGAGCTATATGGCATCGTAACACATCACAGATTGCTTCCCATGTTCGCCTACGCAAAGACTTATTTATTGACGACTTGAGAATAAGCTAGAATTTATAGTGTAGGTAGCAGCTTGTCGCAATTAGCCCCTGGCGTTGTTTAGTTACGCTGAAGATGAATTGGTTTGAAATGAATTGGGAAGACAATAGATGATTTGTTGCTTAGTTAAGTGGATATCAGTGTAGCGATGATAGCTCAGTGGTTAGCACGGTCGCTTCACATGCCGAAGGGTGTGTGTTCGAACCCCAACAATGAGCTTAAGCTGCTGGAGAAGGAAAACATCGTGAAGAGATCATAGCATGGTGGTAGGCTATTTTCTGGTAATCAGCTGGTTAGCTACTACATCAAGTTGAAAATCTGCCGCCAATCACCTAAACGTGTGTTCCGGCAGCCTCACTTGAGAGTCAATTCTATTCCAGGCTAGGTGTGTTCACAATTTTCGACCGCACCGCTACTTTGACTAACAAGTCAAACTATTAGCCCGTCAACCATAAAAAATTGTATAGGCGTACGTACACTGCTTGAAGAATACCTTAAAAGTAGTAGTAAGCAGTACCTATAGATGCGTTAGGGAGTTCTGATTAGGTGAACTAATTACTGTTTTCAATTCTTGGTTTCCTGGAAGATATCTCTTCTAGCGATAAGGCTGCCACAAGCTCATAAGATTTTTTTTGTTTTCGTTAAAAAAAATAATTATGTCTGGTCTGCACAATAAATATTTGCTATCTATCTATATTAAATAATATGTTTTTTATGGTTCACAGGTTATATTTGGACTACAGCTCACCTGCTGGTAAGTGACGGTGTGTTCAAAGGTTTAATCGAAATCAACCGAACGGTTTTTAAAAAAATTAAGAAAAATGTATACATCGATGATATTTTCATTTACTTTCATTTACATTTACTTTCATTTAAACCTCGCTGTTTCATTGAAGCAGTGCGTTTGGTAATTATAAGTAAAGTCGATTTCTTTTGTAATTGTAAATTCATTTATACTGTTGTAAAATTTTCCCTTATTTCATAATCATCTTTTATCTTAAACCCAGCCTGTACTGTGACCTCTTGACAGACAAGCTTCCAAATGGGTAGACACATTAATTTAGCTATCACGAATGTGAGCGATCAAAACAGTAATTCAATCGTTGACTCTGAATTAATTGCTAATACATCGTGCGTCTCCTAGAGGGTCATTATAAGTGTCGAAGTTGGTAAGGTTACCGTTAGTCGTTAGGATATAATTATACCACAATAAATTAATAAATATTGTAGGACATTACACACAGCGCCATCCGACCCCAAACTAAGCAAAGCTTGTACTATGGAAAAATAACAGATAACAGATAACTGATAGATTTTTTTTTTTTACTTGGTGGTAGATTTCCTTAGCAGGAGGTCGTCTAGGTAGGTACCACCGCAGTACCAGATATTCTGCCGCCAAGCAGTGGTGTGCAAACATTACTGTGTTCCGGTTTGAAGGGTACTGCAGCTAGCGAAATTACTGGGTTGTTGAGACTAACCATCTAGTCTCAAAGTAGTGAGTACCAAAGCAGTGATGCCCTGGACGTTGTTTTGTTACTCAAAGTTCTGTGTATCGCTGCTATGGTCATGGACAGGCGTTATCTCTTAACATTAGGAGAGCGCCTCAATCGTCTCATTACTTTTACTTTAAAAAAAAAAAAAGAATAATAAGCAATAATATTGGTGATTCTTTGTATTGGGGCTTTTTGTATCTCTGTGTAACCATTTCACGATTAAAGCACAGATTGTAATGATTTTTCCTGTTCAGTGATAATTGAAATCAACATTGATATCATGCGCTTTTTGAAGAACAATCTATACTGAAAAGTGAGTTATAAATAGAAACACCTACCTACGTGAAAATCTGCCGCCAAAACACACTGTCACCTGACGGTGTGTTATGGCAGTCTCACTTGAAAGCCAGTTCCCTTTCAGGTTAAGTGTGTTTACCATGTTTGACCACAACGTCACTTTTTTATGGTTGACAGGTGTTTGACCACAGCTCACTTGATGTAAACTGACCGTGTGGTCAAAGATGGAAAACACACCTAACCTCGAATGGAACAAACAAATGGCTCTTTATTAGGCCGGAACACACCGTTTGGTAGGTACTCAAAATAAGGTGATCTGTAGGCAAAAGTTAACATCAGGTGAGATGGTGGTCAAAATTGTAATTACATTATACAAATTCACAATTTAAAAAATACGACTTCATGACCCTTAGTCCAACTAAACGCACTGCTCCAATGAAACAGCGAGGTTTTGTAATAAACGAATATATACAATTTTTAGATTTTAGTTGATTTTTAAAAACCGTACCTATTTTTAATAGTCGAATTGAGAACCTCCTCTTTTTTTGAGTCGGTTAAAAATCTAAAAAGATAAAGAGTTTAAGGTATACCAAAAGACGACAAATTCTATTGGAAAATGCGTGCGAGTGTAGAGCGTGTTCCACCGTAAGCCGCATTGCTTTACATCAGGCGAGTTGGCGGTCAAACGCAAGCCTATAAATAAAAAAAAATAATAATAATATTGATTCTAGTATGTATAAAAGATTAGAATAGAAAAATAGAAGTTTTCAACTTAACAAGTATAAAAATGTGACTCAAAGAGTGAATTGATACTTACTATTTTTGTTATTAAAACTTACTTTTGGAAAACAAATAATTATTATTATGCTATGGGATTTTAGAATCTATCACTCAATAGCAAAAGTGTTTCTCGTACAACACAAAATACTGTCTACCTCGCTCTATAATCTGCGTATGTCAGTTGATATAAACATTGCCTGAAGTCAGATCATGTCACCAACCGTTACTATCGCCTTGGGGAGCAACATGCCGCAACTGCATCTGAGTGGCAGGGTGAAAATCATAATTATAGAATTAAAATTAAATGTCATAAGGATCAAAATTGAAAGTTATATGACTGCTATAAGTAAAAATAATAAATAATTATTGTAATTGTAATAAATGGTTTTCAAAAATGAATCAAGGTAAGGTACCTGTAGTACTAAGTACTATGTAGGCGTAGTTCAGCTAGGTTTTAAAATACAGGTTTTTTATAGTTACAGTCTAGCTCACCTGGTGTTAATTGATGATGTGGTCGAAGATGGTAAACACACCTAACCTGGAATGGAACTGGCTATTGAGTGAGGCTGAAGCAAAAACACCCCGTTAGATGCTTGGCGGCAGATTTTCAACTTGAGGATGGTAGCTAGCCAGCCGAGTACTAGAAAGTACTCTACCACCATGCACAAGCTTAAAGTGTACCGAGCCAAAAGCCAGTGATATATTTGATGGTATATTTTAAAAGATGTTACGGAATTTGACTTGTAACTTTGGTGTTAGCAATAAAATATTTATACTCATAATTAAGATCATTTTTTACTACGAGCACAACTCTGAAACTGTGGTTATTGATGATGATGAACCAACGCCAAGCCGTGGTATATTCGTGCGACGTATTAACTCTATAACGAAATCTGTTATCATAACCTTAGCTGAGAAACCAAAGGCTAATAATAGGCTATTTCCAGATCTAATCACGTAAGAGATGAAAAATATAGACTATGATATAAATGATATATGCATATGTGGAGATAGGAATGAAACAAGACAAGATGTTTTTGTTGACAAGTCAACAAAACAACATAAAACAAGTGAACAAGCATTGTTACTTTCAGCGAATATTTTTTGTTTGTGTTTTAGATCCCCGTACATCTGAGATTGACTGATCTGAGATTTAAAAATTGTGAAGGCATTTTAAAGTTAGTTAAACTAAGAGCTTCTGGCATTAAATGAGATATTTATGTAATGGGATAGCGATAGATCATTTTTTAAAATTTACACCGAAGTAGACATGCTTTAAAGTCTATTGTACTTAATAAAACATATAACTATACTTAAACACTGTTCAGTCTTCCTTTTCGATTCAAAGTGGCTTATATTAAGAGTAAATTACATAGTACATTACCAAGATCAAAACAGAGACCGTTGTGCAACTCACGTCATACGTGAGCCTACTGGGGACGCATATGCGAAATGATAAACCGAAACATAAACTGCCTCATGCAATCAAAAATAAACCAAACGCGCATAACAATAAGAAAGCAGAGGAAAGTAAAGGCAACATTGCAATCAGAAAAGGCGATATCACTGTTATAGAAACTCATAGCGAAACGAAAGAAACTCTATTGCAACACGATGAGGTCTATAATGGAAATTACTTAAAAGATGAATCTGTAAGCGCAACAAACTTAAGAAATCAATTTGAATTTAAGAATATAGACCTTAATTCTACAAGTTAAGCATGAATGCAATTGTAAATGTAATGTGGTAGAAGGGATATGCGCCTACGCTTGTCATCATATCCGTAACGCGATCTACGTGCCCTAGGTGCTTTAGCGTTGGTGCAGCTTGTGATTTTATGATTTAAATGCGCTTTTAATGTAGAAAGTCGATGTTTTATTGTAATGGAATATGTTATTCAGAAAATAGTTATTAACAACCTAACGACAAGGGATTTAAAGGTATCGTATTATACAATGTTTTTGAAAGCACAGAAGAAAGGAAAGCAACAAAGTCTTCTTTTTTCTAATTTAACTAAGATTGATTTATTTTATTTATATTTATTCGATTATTATCGAATGTCCCTAAACACTTCATTTTTAAATTAAAAGACTGCGTTTGACCACCGTCTTTCTTATTTTGAGCAATACAGTCTTTACAAAAATGGTATACGTTTTCATCTAGAAATAACTTGCTCACTCTAAATCTGAAGATAACTATGTACTTATATCTATTACTATTATCAGGAGGCTTAGTCTCTGGTAGAGAGTTCCGCATTCTCACTGTAAAAGTTTTATAATCCTTCAGTGCATATCCCTAGAAAGTTGAATATAAACTAATATATAAATACAAAATACGATGCCTCAATAGATTGCAGTAACTGACCATCGCTAACAACCAGAGACCACAAAATATAGACATCACCTATCCCTCTATTAATCCTCCGCAATCGACCATAAACCGACTAATTAACCGTCTAGTTGCCACTCTGTCATCTCCTTTTACAATCACTAATGACAAGTCCCGTCTAAAGTTCCCAGAAGTTGACAGCAACAATCTCAATAAAATCATAAAAGTCGATTGTGATCGTAAAACCGAGAAGAATATTTACAACTTACCATTACTTGATATTTTTAATCCTTATATTGAAAGTAGTAAGGTTGATTATGTTGCTGGAGTAGTTGGAGTGGAAAAGGTAGTGCTCGTTAGTGTGACAGGACGCGAATGCGATTAAAGATCAGAGGTTAACCGCTGATTTAATTGATTTTCTATTGTTGCCGCAAATACTATCGCGAGAGAGATGTTGGGAGTATTTGCAATTGGCTACCGGGTATTAAAATCAAATAAATAAGGATTACATAGTAAAAATGGTGTGTTTTTATTTGAAACATGCTATCTCTGTCTTTTTTATCTACAAGGAGGACAGCAATGAAGTGATAGTTTTCGATGCGAAACTTTGTTTATGTTCTTTTGCAAATGCAACTAGGTGTATTCTGTTTTATTTATCATAAATTTATCAAATTGGATTGATGCTTTGTGCAAGTTGAAATGCAGCTAATATTACATCCTTACATTGTAATATTACATCTTTGTTTTGGTTTAGCAGTTGATGGGTAAATTGTAATAGGAATTAAAAACAACATTATAAAAAAATTGCATTCAAAATTAAAAAAAATCCTTATGTTTTGTTATTTATTTTATGTGTTTATGTTAGCCGTCTTTATGTCGGTGGGATATGTTTAGCCTGTAAATTCGGGTTTTTTTATTTTGTTGATCCTGGATATATTATCATCAGGACAAATCAACGTTTTAAATTTCACAATTGGATTGAACGGCGTAAACGCCGTTTAATCCAATCGTGATGAATAAAATTAAGTCGAGTGATGAATACAAACAATAAGTTTAATGTCCAAGTAATCACTTGCTCTATAACATATACCTAATACAATGTATTCAGATTCAGATTGTATTTTATTGTTGAGCTATGTTACATTTAGGTCTTAATATTACGGGAGTGTCAACAGTCTAGTTCTTTATGAACATGCAATAGAATTTGGCTAGATACAATTATGTACACTACTACAATATTATGTACACACATAAAAGTCAAAACAATATAATAAATGTTAAAGAATTTTTCAGTTTAATGAAACGTTTTGACAATTAATCTGAAAGATTCCTTTACATAGATACACACAAACAAACAAAAACATGTTAAAAATCATAAATTACCTAAAATTATTGAGCAAAGAACAGAAAACGATGCTACAAACAATCGCAGTCATCCAGTGACTCAACATCAAATGCTCAACAATCTCAAGAATTCAAGAGGCGAGTTCAACACACCACACGGTAATACCAAATCCAAACACTCGGTCGACTATTTCTGTCATGTCTGTTTGTTCAAAGCTATCCACTGACATCGATTTTGAGCTATTTTACGATCGGAATGAACTTTGATATTCAACAGGGGTATCGCAGGACTCTCGTTGCACATCCGGAAAAGTAACCGTCGAACGCACTGAACATAACATTTATGTGCACCAGACTTCGCATTAACAACTTGCGACATCATTTCTGTCATGTTTTTTCCTTAACCTTCTCTATTCGTTTCTGTCTCTTGCTCTACCTATCCAGTCAGGTCTAACTCTCTCTCTCTTTCTAGAAAAATGTCTCTCTATCTCTTTCTTGTGCGTCCTTTTTTCCATCGTGTGGAGTTTATTCAGGTGGATATAGAAGTAAAAAATTAATAACGTTCAATTGACTCGACTTTTTTGCTACTCGTATCTCTGAGTATCGTATCTACAATATCAAGCGATGTAGCGATGATAGCTTAGTAGTTAGCGCGGTTGGTTCACATGCCGAAGGGCGTGGGTTCAAACCCCAACAATGAACTTGAGCTGCCGGTGAAGGAAACCATAGCATGGTGGTAAGGTGCTTTCTAGTACTCGGCTGGCTAGCTACCATCCTCAAGTTGTAAAATCTGCCGCCAAGCACCTAACTGTGTGCTCCGACTGCCTCACTTAAGAGGCAGTTCCTTTCCAGGCTAGGTGTGCTTTACAATCTTCGACCACACCAACACTTAACATCAGGTGAGCCGTGGTCAAACACATAGCCTGTCAACTATAAAAAAATTTGTGATATTCACAAGTTTCTGTAATAAGTTAGTACAAAATAATTGGCGTTCGGACTAAAAAAACAAAAACTTGCTTCAGTAAAAAACTAAATCAAGTTTAAATTACAAAACAATGTCTGCTCCCAAGGCTTTCTTGATGCGTAATTACACGCAAATTAATGTCTAAATAAGTAGCGCAAGACAAATGAACATAGCGACGAGTCATTAATCTTAGTCGGGATAGGTGTGACCCCGGCCTTATTAGTGGTTTTATCGTTACTTCAATTATTATTTATCTTCAATTCACGGAGGCAATAACATAGGAAAAAAAAAATATTTTTTTTTGGTAAAAAAATAATTTCTTTGCATTTTACGACCCACCTCGACTTTTCACGTATAAACTTGTTTGATTCTGTGGAGCGGTCTGTCATATTGACAGCACGGTAAATATAGAGATTATGTCAGGTTAAACAGATGAGAATTATATGGTAATTTAAATAATAACGATTTATAAGAATTCGTGAAACATAATTATAGCTTTAAATGTTGTTTCTCTTTTCAGGTGAAAATTGTGTTTAATTAATAATGTTAAAGAATGTTTTGTAATAGTATTAAAGCTAGTTTGTGTACTAAAATAAAACTCCACTCTTTTCAGAGCAACTCAATTTTGGTTATAGTTTTTATATCCAAGGATAGACATAAATAACACATTATATATACATTAAAATTTATATTCTGTAAGTTATTTAAAATAAATTTTTTCCTCTTGTCAGCACACCTTAATTTTTTGTGATCCTTTCGATACTAAGGTTGCCTGGAAGAGATCGGTCTTAACGTTAAATTAAAGTAAAAAGTAAGAACAAAGCAAGACAAGGCCGCGCGTGCGTTTTTTGCTTTGGCGCCTTGAAGAAGGCCACCAGATGTGACCGAAACTACAGTCACAGTATCTGACGTAATTTAACGTAAGTAATCCCGTATAATTAAAAACAAAAATGTGTCAAAATCATATCAGTTTTCATTGTAAGTAATAGATATTATATGATGTTGAATAAATACTTAAAATAATTCCACGGACATCATAATAATATTAAGTATATTATACAATGTATTACCATAAACTAGTCGATTATTTTAAAAATCGACGATTGTCTTGAGAAGTGAGCCCGCACGTAAAGCTCTGAGCACAACAGATGCCATGTCCATAACGCATTATCCAAACAAACCGAAAATACTTCCACCCCGGTCATACACGCGGTTGACAATACATCGCCACAGTATATTGAATACAGAAGCGTAACTTCGACCAAGAATATGCATAAATAATTCAGTCATGAGAATTTTTTTATCTTAATAGATACATTTTTTTAATAAGCTTTAATAAGCGTGTTTATACATTCTCAATCCTTTTGCTTTAATTATAATAACGAAAGATGATAAATTTTGTGCAATATTTTACACAACGCCACCTAGCCCCAAACTAAGCAAAACTTGTACTATGGGAACCAGATAATTGATAAAACATACTTACATACTTTTTTGTAAATATATACTTTTTATGGTTAACAAGCTAGGTGTTTGACCATAGCTCAACTGATGTTAAACGATGGTGTAGTCGAAGATAGTAAATCCCACCTAGCCTGGAATGGAACTGAATGTACTTATAATGCATACAGAACACCCAGACACAGAACAAACATTTATGCTCGTCTGTCAAATGTGTATCCTGAGTGGGAATCGAACTCAGTCCCTACAGCTCTTAAAGCAGGTATTCTACCAAATGAGTAAGTAAAATATTTTAAGCAACAATTTAGCATATAACGTACTACGCTTATTTAGAAGGAAGTTGTTAAATATGGAATTGAAAATATCTAAAATTTACAATTAAGAATAAATAAATTATTATTTCGCAGTAACAAGATAAGTTAAACAAATAAAAAAAAAACTACATACTTACAATACCTATACATATTTAGTGATAATATTTTTACACACAGAAAAATATGAACAAACTTAAAAAAAATCTAGTTTTCCTACGGTATACATTACTTACTGTGACAGTGCGCATCAGCGGCGACCGCTAGTGTAAACACGCGTTTATTATCGACGTCATAAAACGTCGCGTTTATCGGCGCAGTGTGGGTGGTCCCTTACGGAGTGTGAGAGCTTCCGTTGATTGCATAAATAATGTATACACATTCCTTATCAATAAGTGGGAAAATTAAAAGCTTTAGGTTGTAGTATGATGTATACATAAATGCATCATAATGCCGATCTGGACATACGGAATACAGCTTTGGGGAACTGCAGCCAATTCAAACATCGAAATACTCCAGAGGTTCCAATCTGTTTACATGGTGGATGTTCCCCATGTACGCACAAAGCGTTTTGATTCCACGTATTTAATTCGCACAGCGAGTTTGTGGAACTCTCTGCCGGAGTCTGTGTTCCCTGTTAGGTACAATATCGGCGTCTTCAAATCTAGAGTGAATAAGTTTCTTCTGGTTAAGCGTGCTCCATCTTAGACCACACTACTGCTTAACATCAGGCAGAGTGTGGTCAAACGCGAACCTATTTTGAATTAAAAAAAAACTAAAACGTTAAGGATTATAACAAATGCACCATGGTACATCACAAATGACCGTATACATCGGGACTTAAAGATACAGCAAGTTAAAGACGAAATCATACAGCGAATCAGAGCCTACAAGAAAAGGATCCTTATGCATCCCAATAAATTGACATCAAACCTGATGAAAACAAAAACTTTTAGGAGGCTCAAAAGAGTAGCTCCGCAAGACCCGCTAAAATAGCAATATTGATGTAGATACGCCAATGGGTGTATACCAAGCATGCCTAAACCTTATAATTTTTTTTTTTTTTTCGTTAATTTGCCCTTTCGGGTAGGCTAAAGCTATAAAGCCATACTGCCTCGTCTTCAGTGATATTTCTGCTGTATCTTAACTATGGTTATCGTCAAAGTCGTCTTAGTCAAGTCCAGTTCGTGTCAGTTCGTGCCAGTCATGCTTTAGTAAAGTAGTGGCAACTTTACTATAAAGCTTCGATGGAGTTTTGGAAGCAACACGAAAACTCATGTTTCACCACATTATATCATTTTCCCACACTCGCGCTTGTAATTCGGCACTTTATGAATAAAACACCACCATTTTTATGCATAAACACTCGACAAAACACTAGTTTTGGAAAAAAATACAACGAAGCGACACGACTCTTCCCGCGTTCCCGCCAAAAACTCCTAAACCTTATAATGTGACAAAAACAATGCTAAATGTCAATAAGGACAGATTGCAAAATATAGAGGTACACAAAAAAAAGGTTTTAGTTGGACGAGACATTTTTTTTTAAATTTACTTTTCATTCGCCTCATGAAATCTAGTATAAGCCGTGAGGGTGTCATTGTATTTACCATTATGAACATCTTTTACTATGGATACAACTCTGAAAATGTAAAAAATCTGCTGTTGTCAGTCAGAATGAACCTCTGTGACCTCAGAACACAGGTACTCCTAGTCTGATGAACAGAGCTTCTGCCCAGGTACACAATACTAGCTATTGAATTGGTTAAGTACCCATTGTTTGTAATACATATCTACTTATGTGTGCATTGTAAATTGTTCTAAAATTGTAAAAGCTTTTCACTGTCATTTAGAAATTGTTTTTCGAACGGTTTTATATTTAAAATACTTTCTGATAAACTTGTTAATAAGTAGGAACATTCAATGTTTTGTTGTCAATTCGTCAAAATATATTGCATACGTGCATATTTTTGACAACCCTGTTGGTTAATTGGTAGTATGTCTGCTCTAAGAGCTGTAGGGCGTGGGTTCGATTCCCACCCAGGACAAGCATTTTGTGATACAAACAAATGTTTGTTCTGTGTCTGGGTGTACTGTATGTATTTACAAAAAAAAAACTATTTATGTATTCTATCAGTTATCTGTCTTCCATAGCACAATCTCTGCTTAGTTTGGAGTCAGATGGCGCTGTGTGTAATGTTCTATGATATTTATTTATTTATTTTAAATCCCAAGCGGGTCGCTCACATAGGTATATGCGAATAAATGGAGCAAGCAACGTCCTTCTATGTCTTAAAATATCTTCAAAGGTGTTATACCGAAGTAGATCTAGCCTGCTGTGTAATAGGTAACGGTTAGTATCAAGGTAGAAAGTTATTAGCGGCACGCTACTCAAAACGTAGAAAGTAATATGTATTTCAAGACTCACTCAAGGGCTTTTCTGGCATAAATCAATAATTAAATACATAGTGCATTAAACTTTTAGGAAAATAATATTATAGGTTTTTATAAATCATAGTAGGTATTATTGGGCAATAAACATGGGTATTGACAGAACAATTAACAAATAAAATAAACGTTTGTCATAATAGTTTAGAAAGAAGTCAAATTGGAGTCAAGAGAAAAGATAAAGTTAGGTATATTAATTTAAAAAAATTGAATTCGGAAACGTAGAACTCAAAAATGGCGATAGATAGGACATGTGTTAGGAGAGAGGCACGAGGAAAGGACCAAAATTGTAACAGAGTGGTATCCAAGAGACGGCAAACGAAACGTTGGGTTGTTGATATAAAAAAGTAGCTGATCCAGAATGGATCCAAATAGCAAAAGATGACGTATGGATACCATTAGAAAAGGAGAGGAAGGGCTGTTTAAAGAAAAATACACCGAATGTTTATACTCAATAACTATATTTAAATTAATTTAGGATAAATAACATGTTTCACTAATTTGTAAACAGCAATAGGTAAAGGCTTTTATTGTAAGTAGGTATATTTTATTTGTCGAATTTATCAGTTATCCCCGATAATACGAACGTCAGTTCAATCCGAACTGACCAATGACCCCGTATGTAGCTACCCGCCCTCGCTGTCTTTCACCACGGCACCGTTGAAGCACATCTTTTCTGCAGTTACAAGAGATCTTACGACGTGTCCTCGTTACGATAAAAATTACCTTTCGATTTCCAAAGAGTTGTTTCTACGTAAATTGAGGCATAAGGCTTTTTTACTGCACTGATAGCTCGTTTAGTGGTGTATACCTTCGAAAACAGGGCGTGGGATTGATTCCCACTCAGGACTAATATTTGTATGACAAGCATTTTTATTTGTTCTGTACCTTGGTATTCGGTATTTTCTAAAAAAAAATACATAAGTATTACAGAACTGTGAGACTCGCCGTTGAATGTCTCAAAGTAATGAGCGCCGTAGATTTTTTTTAATGTAAAAAGTAATGAGACGAACGAGACGCTCTCCTGGTGGTAAGAGATAACGCCTGTCCATGACCATTGCAGCGATACAAAGAACTTTGAGTAACAAAACAAAGTCCAGGGCATCACTGCTTTGGCGCTCATTACTTTGAGACTTTCGATGGTTAGTCTAAACAGCCCAGTAATTTCGCTAGCTGCAGTACCCTTCAAACCGGAATACAGTAATGTTAAGATAATCCCTGGACTTTGTTTTGCTACTAGTTCTGAATATCGTATCGCATCAATGGTCAATTGGTCATGGGCAGACATTATCTTTTGCCATTAGAAAAGCGTCTCGTTCGTCTCATTACTATAACAAAACCTGAAGCGAATCGCTGGTTACAAATAAATATTATAAAAATCAGACTTATGCTAAATCATCATTTTAAATAATCTAATCCCTTAGACAGAAGTATTTTGATCACGTTTTTGTACATGGGTTCCACAAGAGATCCTGGTTTTTGTTTAACACACGTGCAATGTCTTTCTTGACAAGTGACGCAACACGTCCTTTGCAAAAAAGATTCACTGTTAATGTTATAATGTATCTACGTCATTGGTAGTGCCAACATTATTAGAACTTCAAAGGTGCCGACCTATTATAACAATTATGTAAATCGTACCGCTGTTGTTGATTGATACTTTGTTTTAAACAAAATAACTTACTCAGTTACCTTCTTACCGGCATTGTGCTGGGATCGGTTTCTTCTAGGCAAGCGTGCTCTGTCGTAAACCACATCTTCATAATCAAGTAGAAAAAGGCAAGGCAAGAGTTTTTTTTTTATAGTTGACAGGCTAGGCTGGTGATGGGCACCGGCGTCGAGTCCTCCTCCCACGTGCACGGCCTTTTCCAGCACATCTGCGAACAGTACGAACTGGTGCTGGCTGACGGATCTGTCGTCACTTGTAGCAAGGTAACTGCTAAAATACTTCTACTACACTATTATTTTTAACAAACTAGGTGTTTGACTACAGCTCACTTGATGTTAAGTGAAGGCGTGGTCGAAGATGGTAAAGCACACCTAGCCTGGAATGGAATCTGGAATGGAGTTGTCTAGAAAAAAGTCGCCTTCAGCGATATACCGCCTTTTGTTTTTATGTTATATAATTATGACCTATATTTCTTTGGTAATCTTCCTTAATATAGTGTCATTATATTGTATTGTAAAGACACTTTTATTTTTACTTTTTAATTTTGTTTATTCTTTTGCCACAAATAAAGGATTGTCTATTGTTTAATTTATTTCCATACATTTCTTTTTGTGTGAAAGTCTATGTCACCAGCCTACCATTTTTTTGCGATCATTTCAGCGGCTCTCAAAACTTCGAGTAACAAAACAATGTAAAGGAAATCGCTGTTTTGGCGCTCTTTACTTTTATAAATTCGATGATTAGTTCCAAGGATCGAGTAGTTTCGCTAAAATATTTAGCATAAACTCTGATATTGTTGAAGTAGCAAATAAAATTTGTTTTTAATTATAAAAGTGTGCCCTTTTCGTAGGTGCCGATATTTAATTCTCACAAAATAAATATCAATTACCATCAACAATTACAACACATTTTGTTCCACCCACTCAGACAGAAAGTCGCGCGCTGACTCATTCAGTGTCGCAAGTCGCAGCGTCGAGCCGCCATGTGGGTGGTGCGATAAGCATCTAATTATTTATTATGTGTTTGTCGCCGCCTAGATCTATACCGGCGGTAACCATAAACAAAATTATCCGAAGATTTGAACGAGGGCGCTAAAATCGTATTTTCAGAGCAAAATTAATAGTTGGTCGTAGACTTATTTTGTTTTCTTATTTGGCCACTTTATCCGATGTAGTTGCGCTGTAGTCAGTGGATAATTTTTTCATTGCAGGCTAATAGCCTTAGCGCCTTTAGTGTAGGTTGCAAATATAATTTACTTTCTTTTCCTAGATATAGTGATATAATTGTACAATGCCTCGAGTCCGTATAATTTGTCTGAAACTTTCATAACTAGTAGTAGTTACTAAAACTGCTGGAGTTTTAGCAGAGACGCAAAAGTCATCTTATTTATTATTTTTCAAAACTTGTGTTTTTTCAGTTTTTTTCTGCAAAAATAGTGCTTTATTCATAAAGACTAGAATTACGCGCGCTGCTTGCGGGTCGCTGGTCTGCTCGCGGTATACACACAATCTAGTACCTACTTAAACCTTAGATTAAGATTACTAACGTAACTTTCCTCTTTTTGTAATGTAAAATTGTAAAAAAAAAAAAACGTAACTAAAGTTGACAAAAGTCACGGACCCCAGTGTCTGTGGAGGTATAGTTATAAATGAAAAAAAAAAAACATTTCGTGTTTTTTCTAATACTCCATTAAAGCATGTATTAAAGTTATGAATAAATAAATATCGTAGGACATACAGCGCCATATCATCCGTCATAATTCCTAAACGAATCAAAAGCATATCTTGTACCAACTATGGGAACCAGATAGCTGGTAGTAGGTACATACTTACAGCTTACACTTACTTAGTACTACTTTACTAGTGCATGTCCCGTCTTAACCAAGACTTATTATGCGTGACTATGACTGTACATTACACTTATTTAAGTTAATTTTTCAATAGGTATAAAGTAGTACAAAATGTCGTATGATTTAGTCTTTGCCTGTGACAAGTATTTACTTGTCACTGGTAAAGGCACAACGCGCGACGACAAACGAACGAAGATACAAAAAATAACGAAGCTGCGCTCTCCACCTATCCCAGTATGGTAGGAGACATTGGGAATATACATAATAGATTTAAGTAAAGTAAACGTCATCCGTACATGGTGGATGTTCCCCATGTACACACAAAGCGTTTTGATTCCGCGTTTTTCATTCGCACCGCGAGGTTGTGGAACTCTCTGCCGGAGTCTGTGTTCCCTGTTAGTTATAGGTGTCTTCAAATCTAGACTAAATAGGTTTCTTCTAGGTAAGCGTGCTCCATCTTAGACCACACTACTGTTTAACATCAGGCAGAGTGTGGACAAACGCAAACCTATTTTGAATAAAAAAAAACACCTTTTAATTCAGATAAGTAGCAAATATATTTTCACCTACACACGGCCATTTCCACGGCACAGTGACATAATGTTTTTTTTTGTTCTTGGCCTGCGTACGTTTAATTGGCATCATGGATATAAATTGGTTAGCTCAGAACAAATCGAGCAACAAGAAATTTATAGTCACAAGTCGAAGTTAAAAGTGCCATATCTCAAGAACTCTTAACTTTGTATTACGCCTCGGTTTGACAACGACAATATCTATTCTCGATCGACATTTGTTTATATTATAAACAATACTGTCATAACATCACCAAGATTTGTAAACACCTAAACGAGTACAATTGTATCTTATACAAATAAAAATAAAGTTGTATTTTGAATGTGTCTCATATTCTAAATTGTTTTTAGACGACTTGAGGACAGTCGTGTTATGAATAGAGGTCGAAGACTCGACTGAAGTATGTTTAATGTGAGAAAACGATCTTTTGAAACGTGTTATTTATCGGCAGTGAAGGAATTCTTAATATAATAATAATCAGTTTTATCGCATCTTTTAGCGGTTTGTTATTAAGTTGCTTTATTGAAAATAACTGGAGCATGATGCATGTAGTATAACTATCAATGTAGAGGTCACTGCTCTTTTTGTTTAGTTGTAAAGTGCAGTAAATTTAAGATTAATTTTAACTGACTTCAAAAAGAAAGAAGGTTCTGAATTCGACCATTGTTTTAGTCGAAAATGTTTTCGATTTGCAAAATAAATAAAATTGAGGTAATCGACATACAAAAAAAAAGTTGTAAAGGAGGCGTCAGATGACCAGAATGTTTTAAGCTTAGCATTGACAACCAGGGTGGCAGTGCTGCCAGATTAGATTGTATTTTATAGATTTGTAAATAATATTATTTATAACATATTTTTTTGGTTGTTACTTTTATTGTAGGTAATTTTAATTAGTTTTTGTAACACAAAACTATATTTAGTATAATTGATTTATTGTTTTTACATAGTAGGCTAGTTGACCATGTTTCAAAAATTGGTTCATACTACCCAGGATGTAAATTACCCAGCCTGTAAATGAATAAAAATACACTGTAACCATGATATTATGTAATTTGTAAAAATTAATAATTAGTAAATAAGTATTTTCAGAATACATTACTTAATTTTATCGTAAGACATGAAAAAAGTGGAATTCTAGACAATGGCAGAATGCACAAAGTGCAATACCAAAAATAAACAGAAAAGAAGTCACCGGCTATTGAGTCATAACCAACTTACCCAAGAGTCTATAAAAAGTCCCGTTTATAACAGCGCAAAGCCTTCATTATTTAAATCACAACACTTATAACGATATAATTACACCCAAGACGTTTATAAAAGCTATAAATTTCAAGTAATCACAACTTTGGACCTATTTCAGGTGACATAGAGCTGGAACGAGCGACTTCCGGTGAAATTGTCCGGTCCGTAACGGAAGTGGCACGAACCGGAAGTTGTATACAAAGTGTGAGCCTTCGCGTGCCATGGCGGATACGATCGCCTGAACGGGGTGGGATTTAAGTGGACGTGGAAATTTATAGGTTGTATCAACGCGAGACGGAGTTTCGAGTGTTATGGAAATGTTGGGAAAATGTTGGTGGATATTTCATAAAATTCAATGTAGCCTTAAACTGAGCTAAGGTTGGGTTATGAGAATCAGATAAACTAATTAAATATTTTTCAAGTACAGTATTTTGTGCGCGATTAAGACCCGGTAGTAAACATACTTTAAAGTCATATTTTTCGTTATTAAAATATTATACAAATTTACAATTTAAAAAAACCGACTCCATGACCAACTAAACACACTACTCTAATGAATCAGCGAGGTTTCGGAGTAATCAAAAATTTCATCGATGTATACAATTTTTAGATATTTGTTGATTTTTTAAAAATAGCTCGATCGATTTCAACATCGAGTTCGATATGGATCTACCTCTGAAGAATGATCTACCAAGCAAAAAAAGAATAATAATTATCAGTGGATTTATAATTGGCGGAATTATACAATTTTAAAATTAATCCAATGTAAAGCGACGCTATGCAAGGTATAA
Organism: Biston betularia; assembly: GCA_905404145.2. Lineage (NCBI taxonomy): Eukaryota > Metazoa > Arthropoda > Insecta > Lepidoptera > Geometridae > Biston > Biston betularia. The sequence continues at coordinate 9,911,975 of FR989877.1, forward strand.
AAAAACACTAAACAAAAAATAAAAATAAACTACTACGACTAAATTATAACAAAACTAACTAAAACTAATTCAAACAAGCTAAAAATGTATTATTATTAATGACGACATTAAGTTTCAGTTTCAATTTGAAACTAATTTCATTGTGTTTTGTGCTTGATTAAGACCCGGTGATAATTATAATTATTATAACACATTCTAAAAAAAAACAATGTAAAGCCACGGCTCAGAGCTGTAAAGGTCTTGAAACCTTCCGCGATAACATCAGGGTCACTCAATCCTCGGGCATTGCTGGGCGGTACTGGCATCGCGATACGTATCACGAAGCATTGCTGCAATGTCGCTTCGCTTTAATATATTCGCTGCTTGCATGCACTGGGTAAGAATTAGAATACAATAAAATAGAACACAACTTTATTACAAAAAGCTTTCTTTATAGGTCAAAAGCTAAGCATTGCCATCCAACGTGGCTATGCTGCCAGCATTCTGGCCACATACCCCTCCTCTGACGGTTTTTTAGACTAATTTTTTTGTATACATTTTGTAAATAGTATTAATTTAAGGTTATTTTTTTATTTTGTTTAATAAATGTAATTTCTTCACTTTTATTACATACCAAACATACATATACGTTACTAGCTGCGCCCCGCGGTGCTACCCGCTATATGTTTTCGGGATAAAAAGTAGCCTATGTGTTATTCCAGGGTCTCAGCTACCTTAATACCAAATTTCATCCAAATCCGTTTAGAAGTTTTTGCGTAAAAGAGTAACAAACATACATCTATACATCCATACCTACTCACAAACTAATAATATTTTTAATTATTTGAATGGTTGACAGGCTAGATATTTGACCACAGCTCACCTGATCACCTAATATTACTAGCTGCGCCCCATGTTACCCACTACATGTTTTCGGGATAAAAAGTAGCCTATATTATGTTAATCGAGGGTGTCAGGTAGGTACCTCCATACCAAATTTCATCCAGATCTGATCAGTAGTTTTTGCGTGAAAATTGAACTGGCTCTCAAGGAAGATTTTTGGAGCCAGTTTTATTCAATGCTAAGTAGCTTTAACTGTAGTCAAGCAGCTATCCTATCACTTATAAAAAAGACTACTTATCGAAAAAACAAGTCGTTTTGTACTAACATGTAATAAAACCGTAATGTACTCGCAAATAAATAACAAATTCAATTACAAAAACGTTAACTGCCAAAACAACAGCACTTATAACATACTGGTTTATACATACACATTTATAACTTGGCACATACGTAATTATGTAGGTACAAACTGTCACCAATCGCTACTTTACAAGTCTAATTATACCTACAAAGTTCACATGCCGAGACCGAAGTGTCGAAGACATCCATAGTACTAGCTATTAACGACATATGGCGGGCGACCATCGTTGTGTATACGTCTTTATTTATCCAAACAAATGGGACCCACATGACGCGACAGCCAGTGACAAGGCCTTGCTCTACCAGTATAACATGGTCTCTATATTTGAACTAATACTCACAAACCTTCTATTGTAAGCATGAACAAGAGAGGGGTGGGAGGTCTTGACATTTTGGGGTCTAAGAATAAGCCTGTGACACAATAAACATTGTGATATTTATTTATATTTACAATTATATAGCAGATGTGTTAATTCTGAAGTGGCGAACTGTTGCTTGCTTGTGGGTTTTTTGCATAAGTTATGCTAGTTACGCGTTTCGACGTCGGATCTCGTCTTGGAAAAGTTTCATACATTTTTTTTTATTGTTTGATCACAGCTTACTTGATGTTAAGCGACGGTGTGGTCGCAGATGGTAAACACACCTCGCCTGTGATGAAACTTGCTCTCAAGTGAGGCTGCCGGAACATCCCTAGGATGCCTCATGTAGACGTAAACAGGTGTTGGCAACTGGCTACTGCAGCGAGATGAATGCTTGTTATAAATGCTTGTGCATGGATACTTAGTGGTAGATCTCCTTAGCAGGAGGTGGTCTAGGTAGGTACCACCGCAGTACCAGTTATTCTTCCGCTAAGCAATAGTGTGTATAAACATTACTGTGCTCTGGTTCGAAGGGTACTGCAGCTAGCGAAATTATTGGCTGTTGAGATAAACCATAGAAAGTCTCAAAGTAATGAGCGCCAAAGCAGTAATAACTTGGAGTGTGTCGCTGCAATGGTCATGGACAGGCGTTATCTCTTACCATCAGGAGAGCGTCCCGTTCGTCTCATTACTTTTTATATTAAAAAAAACTTTAAATTTCAAAAATAAATAATCACAACACAATGAACATTTTTTATGGCAGGCTAGGCGCTTGACCTCAGCTCATCTTATGTTAAGTGACGGTATGGTGAAAGATAGTAAATACATCTAGCCTGACATAAAGCATGGCTTTAAAGCGAAATCTATTTTTTTTTAATTTTTGTCATTTTTAAATTTTGTTGTTAGTAATAATTAACACAGTAATATTTATTTTTTTAATTTTCAAGTCTAATGTTTCGTTCTTTGTCTTATAGTTTTCACACGTTAGACTCCGTGTTACAGAAACCTATATGGGATGTAAGACCAGTCGCTAAACATGACCAAACAGGCATTTCCGTGGGACTCCCATAACATTATAGCGCTAGTGATGTCTGTAGTACGAAGTTACAATTTAGTGTATAAGAGCTAAGTTCAGGACACAGATGCCATATCAATAAAGGTCTCAAGGGTTAGATTGTTCGCAATCATTTCGCGTATTTGAGATTGCATAAATACCAAGTTTTTATTACCAAACAATAGTCAGTTTTAACTTTACTCGTATTTTCTGTTTCAAATCTTGGGACTGATTTTTCGACTCACCATATCAGCCGTTGGGCGTCCACTGTTGAATATAGACCTCTTTCAATAATTTACATGAAAACTGTTTGGAAGCAGCTACTTCTGCTGAACCGCTTCTTATGAAACTTTGCAACCAAATACCGTTAACACCGTTTAAATCGTTTAACTTAAACAGTTCTAAACTGTTATATATTTTACTGTGATAATTTCTACTTTTTTATACCTAAGTGTTTGTTTTACCGACCCCATAAATGATATAGGTAGAGATAATATTTTTTGATAATTATTTAGATAATTTCTCTTAAGTTCATTTTAGTTCCAAAAATCAGTTAAAAGGTCAAACATTTTTTAGTTTTTCCTAAATTGTCCTAAAAAAATATCGAAATCTTAACCCCATCACTATTGCTATAGAACCGGGCATTTGTTTGCACTAACATTACTAATACTTAGTGAACACATGATGCCCCATCATTAGCATTACGGACGTACAGACGGACAGACATGGCCCATTTAATTATAGCTTCGTGACGGACGAGTTTGGATCGAGTTCGGACTGATTTGTTTAGAGACTCACCGTGTTCAGTGTCAATCATTGAGACAATACTGCTAGGCAATGATAATGAGTCATGATCTAGCCTTGATAGTGTTAATGAAGCGGTTCCGTGACCCGATGAGGGAATCTGTACTAATGCAATCACAGAAATGAGGTCACTGGTTAGTAATGAAAACAAAGACTTGTTGAAAGATTTTGAGATTCTTTTTAAGGCGTTACTTTTTTTTTTGTTGACGGTGGAAAAATCATCAAAAAATTGACTGAGTTGGGGCGCTATCCAAAGGGCAGCCTTTCTTGGCGCTTGACGATGTACTGTGGGAAGATGCATGATTGAGTTGGGTCGCTATTCAAAAGGTAGCCTTTTTTGGCGCTAGACCGAGGGCTACGCGATCTACGGTATCTTCTAGGCAAGCTTGCTCCATCTTAGACCGCATCATCACTTAATATAAGGTAAGATGGCGGTGAAACGTAATCCTATTTTATATTTAGAGCTATAGACGCCGCCGGCATCTATAGCACTAAGTACGTTCCCGACAAAGAAAAAGAAGACAATGGTACCTACAAATATATAAAAGTGTTCAAGTGATTACTAAAAATGTAGAATACAATATAAACATAAAGCACACTTAGAATAAAATACAATATAACTTTATTGTGCATCAAACATATAACATATGCATACATTATAACATAAAAATAACTTAAAAAAAAACAATATTTATATAAATGGATAGTAAAACAACATCGACTGATTCGTGGGAGTACAACGGCGGCACTTCCGTTTTTCAAGGTAATTTTAGGTTATTTTTCTACTGAAAAAAATTTATCGATGCTGCGTTCAGAGAATCAATATCAGAGTTGAAGCTTTTTTTCTCGCTTTGCTAGAAAATATACAGCAAAAATATTTTATGATTTCAAAAATTCTTTTACCGTTGGGAAGCTACGTTATCCTCAGGTAACATAGGCTACTTTTTATCCCTGTATTTTCACGAGAACTGGAACTACGCGGGTGAAACCGTGAGGCGTCCGCTAGTTAGTAATATTTTTTCTTTTTCACTTCAAGTGTTTTGTTTATTTGAGTAAGCAGCCAAAGTATTGTTGGGCCACTGAGTGTTATAACGAGCCAAACGTCAAACTATAAAGCCACACATTATCATCATTACAACTTACAAACTGCTTATTTTCATATTCCCAAAAGACGATTTACAACCGTTATCGGACGCAATCGTGAGGAATAATGACTGCAATTAACATTATTACCACTCCAGTCGGTTTCGTGTCAACACACGGAAAAAAAGTTACAAATGACACCGGCTTATCAAAATTGGGATCTTTACGCGTGGGGTTGGATTTGGGGCTTTTTATTTTGTTTTCTATTGCATGGGAAGTTGAATCTATTTGATAGATCTTTTTACTCAAGGGAGGTTTGTGCGCGTGGTTACAGACAGAGCTCTACGTAGAGTTGCCGACCGTCCTGTTTTCCCAGAGCATGCCCTAGTTTTTGAAAGAAAGAAAGAAAATGATTTGATTTTGTAATAAATACAAACACAAAAACAAAAATAAACAAACAGATAACAGAGCATAATACTTGATACTAACGTAGGTCGTACTAACCGGTATGACCAGCGCTGCTTTTCCGGTGAGCTCTTGTAGTTTGAAACAAAAAATGTTTATGTAAAACCAAAGCGTGGGCGTCTGTGTGAGTGTGCGTATTTTGTGTGTGTGTGTCTCTCTCTCTCTCTCTCTGTCTGTGTGTGTGTGTGTGTGCTTACATTTTATGTTTAAAGGATGCTTCAGCATTATGTTTTTTTCGTTCTAATAGTATGGCCTTGTACGTTTTATTTAAATGTCGCGTTACTGACTACTGTTTTTGTAGTGTCCTGGATAGTGTTTAAGCGGCGTCCTGAGGTTTTGATGCGCCCTGATAATGTCATGTATTTTAAAATTCGCGCGCCATTTTGCAACTACTTCTGCGTTCTGTTTTCAAACTGAATTGTCCTGGTTTTTCCAACTTCGAATGCTAGTTTTTTAATTTGGTGTTGGCAACCCTTGCCCAACGTAAGCTACAATACTCGTAGCGGTACCTACCTACTAACTATCACTGGTATTAAGTAGGTATTAATATTTGCTCTTCGTTGAATTGAAATTAAATTTTGGTAGGCATTTCCTTTTTAACTAAATGATAGGTGAACTGTACGTGATGTTTATTTTAATTAAAAAAGTGGCAAGCGCGCTTTATGGTAAATGGTCAGAAATGCTTATGGCCATCTACAATACCCGGTACATTAATTGGCACTGCCTCTAATAACGGCTACAAACTATATTTTCAAAATGTACGTTATTATTTATTTACCATTTTGAACTAAAAAAGTCTAGACGAAAACACTAAAGAGATAATACGATAATAACAGGTTAACATTAAAAAACACGTTTTAATTGAGATAATTTACATAAAAAAATAAATACATGTTAACCTTACACGTAAATTTAATATGACAAAGTGAACAACATAATAGGCCTACTTAAATACATTGTACTTATTAATAGATTGCATGTGTGGGTGAGTTACACACATAGACAACTCTCACCATCACGTACAAATTCCAAATGACATCCTTGATTATTCACGCCACGTTATTCTGTCAGCGTTACAGAAATCCTGCTCTCTTATTGGCTGTTCCGCAACTTTGTCGCCCATTTGTCACCAAACCCCAGCCAATAAGAGCGCTCGTTTTGAAATTGGAACGCAATTGAAAATGTCACCGCGTCGCTCGCTCTATGTATTCAGTTTCTTTTGTGTTTCATAATTTCACAGAGCTCTTTGTATTTACAATATGGCGTATATTTTTGTGCATACATTTTATAAATAGGTAGGTACTTGTATCTATTTATTTAGATCAAACTGAGTATAAAATTCGTGACAGCCGTGTAATGAAATGAAAGGGCAGACATGAAATTGAAAGTAAAACGTACGATGCGAGCATAATGCCATAGATTTTTACACTCATCACGGGGAATGAAACAACAAAAAGGACACAATTTCGCCCCAAATCAAGCGTGACTTTTAACAAAGGGCCTCGCGTATGGCTCAAGCGATCACCAATACCCAACCAAATACACGAACCTTTAGAAGAGAATCATGTTGAACTGTTACAGGACTTTTTCGCACGGTCGGCTTTTAGGGCCAGTGTGACGATTGCCCCGGGTCGGTGGAAATAACATGGCTGTATCATTGTTATACAAAAGTGCAGCTGTTCTCTTCCCTAAGGGTAAAAAAGACGTTTTGTGTGTTTTTTATCGATACGGTGTGCGGGGCCTTTTAGCGGTCACCAGGATAAGCACGCCTCGTGTGTATACAATTGATACATTGCCAGGTTTTAGATCATTTTGAATACCTATTCATATAATTATACATAAAACAGTAGGATGCAGTTGTATACCTATAGGTACATAAAATAGTACCTATGTTACCTATTCACCTGGACACAATTGTGCTCATCTATAAGCACTAAGAAAATCGAAATTTGTAAAGGTATAATAATGGTGGTACAATACTTCCTAGTACTCGGCGTTAAATATCTGCCGCCAAGCATCTAACAGAGTAATCCGGCAGCACTACTTAAGAGCCAATTAAATTCCAGGCTAGGTGTGTTTACTTTCTTCGACCACACCGTCACTTAACATCAGGTGAGCTGTAGTCAAAAACCTAGACTGTCAACCATAAAAAACAGACTTTACGAAATACAAGAATAACATAAGGATAGACAACAGCAACATAAGTAACTAAACACTAGGTATACTGCTAAGCTCTACTTACATAGGTATTTTTCTTTACCTAAAAAGTGCCTACGACTTTTCTCGATAGTATGGGTATTTAAAAACAGCAATCTTATGTTTTCAATTTATAGGTAGGTACATACAATTTACATTTAGTTGTGGGGTTCCAATTTTTTATTCGTTCTCTTTAGAAATTCAAGATTTGAATATACCACCCTAAGGTAATGCACCCATCCCGCCATCTTGCTTTTATTATTCGCCATTTTGTTTTTTTTTTCTTTATAAAAGAGGCAAGTACGTTATTAATCCTTTTTAAGGCGAGATACACAGCAGATGTGTTCCTAGCCTAAGGTGAAGTGCTTGAGTTTTATAAAATCCTGAGAGGTTACTGTGTGATATTAAAATTAAAGTGTTTATATTGTGATATGATGACAAGTTAAATTCTAATTCAGATGATTTTCGTGCAGTAAGTAGTATAAAATAAAATTAATATAGATAATAGATAATGATTCTCTCTCAATAGTTATCTTTAACGGTTGTGTTTTGTGTTAAGATTGCTTGTAATATTCATTGAAATTTCGTTTATCTGTACACAAACCTTTAACAACCTTTAATCAATAGATAAGTAATACCGGCTTAAGTTTTTTTTTCATTGCCGTTGTCCCAGTCCTATGTTAATTGGATAGTTTTCTCAAAAGTAGCAAAAATAAAAGTAAATCGCACAATTAACGTGAAAATTCTGTTTTGTAGTGATGATAGTTTAGTGGTTAGCACGGTCGGATCACATGCCGAATCGTGTGGGCTCAAACCTCAACAATAAGCTTGAGCTGCCGGTGCGAAAGAAAACATCGTCAGGAAACCGTAGCATGGTGGTAGAGTACTTTTTAGTGGGTACTCGGCTGGCTAGCTTCAAGTTGAAAAACATCTAACGGTTGTTGTTTTTGAGAGTTAGTTCCATTCCAGGATAAGAGTGTTTATCATCTTCGACCACATCGTTATTTAACATCAGTTACTGTAATCAAATACCTAGCGAAACATTAATAAAAAAGATTGTGAGTAAGCAAATTATTTAAAGATACTTATCATTTATACGTAGAGTAAAAATCTAACAATAACATTTCTTATAAAAAGAGTGCATTTCATCACCCCAAAGTATTAAGTCCTCTGTATCCCTTCAAATAGGTCAATCGTGATCCCTCTGGAGGGCAGTAGGGCGCTATACATGGCTATAGTATGTAGGTGCATACATATATAGACAGATGTGTGGGCTTGCGGATAGGGCCCGACTGTCTTGGCAAATACAGCCCAGTAGAAAAGTTTGTTTTCCATTCTAAAAAATATTTTCAATTTAAAATAAAAAATTGAAATTGAAGAAGCATAGAATTTATACTTTTTCATTTATTTCTTATACAAAATGTTAATTTTTTTTTTGTCTTTACGTTGAAATACTTCTTAGTCACTGATATCGATGTGCGGGTTCCGGGTCCTAGGAACGGATGCACAAGTGCACGTTTAAGGGGCTCATTTACATGGGTATTTTTTTAATGAAAATGTAACAATAATAAATATCACAGGACATTTCACACAGCGCCATCGCAAATTAAGCAAAGCTTGTACTATGGAAGTCCGATAACTGATAGAATACTTAAATAGTTTTTTTTTTGTAAATACATACTTGTAATACATACAAAGAACAAACATTTGTTTATACCACAAATGTTTGTACTTGGTGGGATTCGAACTCACGCCCTACAGTTCTTGAAGTAGACATGGATACTACCAACAGGGATGACAAAAATCATAATGCAATGACCTGCTAAAGAAATCTACCACTAAGTAAAAAAATATTGTTTAGTTAAAAATACAATTTAAGAGTACTCTCCCTTAAGACTTTTTATGTCGATAGTCCAGGGCTGTCATTACATTTTCTCCCTGATTTATGTGCAGACAAGCTGTGTGGCTGAAAATTTGATGTGGGTATGGCGACTGGCAATGGTGGCAACCCTCGCGCTTGGACCTCAGCCGTACCGAAAAATGTTACTAATGTACGGATTACGCAGCAAGATTTTTTGCTTTAGTTGAGTACATGGTGGTTTCAGTTTTAGAACTGTAGCGTAACGTAACTGAAACATTTTGCTACAACGACTTTCTACAAACATTTACAAAAAATATTATAAAAGTACAACAGCATTAGAAAGAAAGAAATAAACCATTTATTTTGTCACACTACATATTATTAATAATAAAAAGACGATATAAGCATTAAAAAAGTTTCAATGTAGGTAACTAGTGTTCAGTGAGACAGAAAAGGTTAATTCTTAGCAGTAGCAGGTACCGTCGATTTCTCAGGAACGCTGGTTTCATGACGTACAATACTTAATAATATATATATAGCAGAATAAAAAGTTATAAGTAATTATATAAATGTATAGTGAAAAATTGCGTCAGTCACATTCTTTTACTTTTTTTACACTATTTTTATATGTCAATAGCTCAGAGTAATTTACAAAAGTCAATCCACTTTTAGACGCAAGGCCTGAGAAAATAAGTAGACAAACTAGAGCAATCGCTCATCCAAAATCCGCTACGGTTGCCTCACATCTAATTACCGAATTAAGAAATCGTGGCCGATATCTCTCGTTAAAGACAATAAACCTATCATTAATCATTAGGCATTAGCCCCGCAATCGTTAATGATGATATTAGGCGTTTTGTGCGTGCCGAATTTTGTAGGGTATATGTGACAAGTGGCAGCGATTGATACTAAACAACTTGCAAATTTAATGTTTTAATAATGGTACCAAAATAATTATCCGAATTCTTAAAAATTATGTAGAAATAAAAAAATGTTAAAGCAAAACATTCTTTTTGAAAAATTGTTAGTTTAAAATTTAATTTTTCACAAAATCATTTGTTATTTTTTATGATTGATAAGCTAGCCATCTGTAAATTAGCTCATATTGTTTGATGTTAAAAAAGTGACGGTGTGGTCTAAGATGGTAAGCAGATCTGGCCTGGAATGAAAGTATCAGAAAATTAAGTAGAGTGAATGGTTTTTTTTAATAAGATAACTTTTTGCCACTTGCACATAAATTACATTACATAGATACTTACAAACAATTTCTAGCGATCCTAAATAAATAAATAACATTTTTTTATAACATGATATAATCGCTACTATTGATACAATAAACATTAGAAGAAAATGTATACATAGGTACATAATTAATATACATAGGTTAGGGTGTCCCTTAAATTTCAAGTTCAATATTTTTTTACGCATACCTTCTTAAAAGTTTCGTAATAACCCAGTATAGCATAGAAAAAAATATGAGCCCATTTTATAAACGATAACCCGTGCCGACTTGCGATTTAAACTTCCCCATACAAAGTACGCGGGTACTGGCGCAGCGACCTGTAACTACGCGTTCCATTTGTCATTTTATACGTGATTTTTAAGATTATTATTATTGTTTACTGTATAAATAACTATGCAGATGGAATTACGGAGTGATAAACAAAATATTTTCCTACTTGCACTATGAGCCATCGAATAAAATGATGAAAAATGACCACACAATCGACAAGTTCTCGCTGTCTTACTTTACAATATTTGCGAAGTTAAACTAACTGATAATGAAAGTGCAAATCTTGTTATTAGGGAGTGCATTACATTTCAGAAAAAGCCAGAATTCCCACAAAGGCATTAAACTACATAAAAAAGGTATAAAGGCTAACTGTGTGAAGAAACTTTTTTAAGAAAACTCAGGTCATATTCAAAACCGTGAAAATAATTTTAATAAAATAGACCTTTATAACTTCTTTGATATCGCACATGCTGATGCCTTTGATAGAATTAAAATAGAGGAACAAAAAGCATTTTTAAAGAAACAGAAAGCGTAGATCGGAATGGTGTAGTCAAAAAATTGGCGTAAAATGAAGAAAGAGCGAGGCAAAGACGATTGGAAGAAGAAAAAGCAAGGAATGTAAGAAAAATACTTATTGGAGCAGACTTTAGAAAGAAAATTGTTGTCTTTTGCTTGTCCGTATCATGTTCATAACCACTAGTTATAAACATGATATGAACAAGGCTTAGATTTTAGATTTAGATTTAGATTTTCCAAAAGCTCAGCGTGAATTGAAAATACAGTCTAGACCAAACGCTCGAAGAGTCAACACGTCCTGAGGATGCCTCGTGTAGAGGCGAAACACGTGTCGGCAACTGGTTACTGCAGCGAGAAGAGGATATAAAGACTTATAGAAGTCCTCATCACTGATGTGACTAAAGCGACTACTACACTTATACCTTACACATTCCATTGGAAAAACATCGCTGTCAGTAAAATCGAACTATCTTTTCATTTCATAAAAGAGCATAGCATATTGCTGAGACAAATATCTTCTCTGGCTTTATAAGAGACGATTACCGCGAATTAGTTTAACAATGTGTAGTGTGGTGGAGGAGATACACAGAAGAAATTAAAACTCAGGCCCCCGGAGCTATGCATCAGGCACGATGGATGACGAAAGCTAGATTTTTTTTACAGTTCTTGTTGTTATTTATTTTGTTATTTAACCTGCTTCTTAACCCAGATAAAACGTTGGGTGGTTTTGTACCAGAAAAGAGCAAACAATTTCTAGGTTGTCTTCAGATTGACGACAGTTTACATCAGGAAGATGTATTTTTTAGGCGTGATAATGCAGCTTTTCTGGAAGCTAAAAGAAGAATAAGTCATTTGAAGGTTGTACATGACGCTGCTGAAAGAGCTGTCAGATTAATGCAAGATTTTAAAGGACTTATCACGGTTGAAGACGAGCAAAAACCGTTCTTGCTGCGCTGCATCCAAGAACATGAAAAATTGTATTTCGACTGTAAAAAAACTACGATGAAAAAGGTTACCCTGGCTGATTTATATTATTGATTGATATTATTTTATGCGTTTAAATAAAGATTTATGTTTATCTTAGTTTATTTGAACTCTTATTCTATGCCTGCATTGCATTTATAATAATTTTATAGCAGAGCGAAATATCAGGACAAAACACGATTTTTGATAAACTTGATGGCTCGGTCGGCACGGGTTACAATCAAGCTAGGAAGATAAAATTTTATATTTAGGCATGTTATAGCATTTATAAAAAATGTAGAGGGTATGCATTTCGAAATTCGAAAAAAAAAAATTTTTGCCCATATAAGGGACACCCTAACATAGGTACATAATTAATAATAATAGTAAATACTCATTTCGGGCAAAAAAATAATCTTATATAAATTTAGACCACAGACAATAATAAATAAAGAAATAAATTAATACTAAAGTGAAATATATTTCCTCGACAATAAAAAACAAATACAAATGAAAAGGTTGAAGACAACGTAAAAAAATATGAGGAACAATTAAAAAAAAATTAGTCACTAGTCATCGCCGTAAGATTCCCTGTGATGCGATGACAAGTTGACCAGTCACGTACTAGAAAATACCTTACCACCATGCTATGGTTTTCTTAAGATGTTTTCTTTCATCGGCAGCTCAAACTCATTATTGGGTTTGAACCCATGTCCTTCAGCGTTTGAACCGACTGCACAAACCACTGAGCTATCATCACGACAAACTAGACTAACTGTTCTAACTCCAAAAGCTAATGCCTTATACCACGCTATAAAATTTCGATCTCATCGCTACGCGGGGGCGGGTCGATCGTGATAGTCTGCACTCTTTACGTGTAGTAATTGCAGTTCATTCGATTCGGAAGGGCAAAACAAAACTGAGACCTGTTGATTACTTTAATTGGGTTTTGAAAAGACTTTGTTGCGTTTTTGTTATTGTTCAATTAATTCTACTTATGTCTCTAAAAGAGAGAGTCGTTCAGCGAACTATGGAAAGAGCTATGCTTGGCATTTCTCTGAGGGATCGTATCCGAAACGAAGTAATTCGCCAGAGAACTAAAGTCATAGCTGACATAGCTCAGCGTATTGGTAAGCTGAAGTGGCAATGGGCTGGACATATCTGTCGCAGAACCGATAACCGCTGGGGTAGACGTGTTCTAGAGTGGAGACCGCGTATTTGCAAACGTAGTGTAGGACGCCCTGAGACTCGATGGAGTGACGATATACGTAGGACAGCTGGCGGTGTATGGAAGCGAAAAGCCGAAGATCGGGCCGAGTCTTTGTGTTTATTATAATAATTTGTAAACATTTTTTTCTTTTTATTGTTCTATTTTATGATGATAATAGTTTATTAGTACTTACATATAACTTTTTTTATAATTTTACTTACACAATTATCTCACTCTTTTATCAATTTTCTTTTAAACAAACTACGTCTCTCTCTATTATTTTTATTTTGTGACTATTTTTTAACATCGCTAAATTTTACTAAAAGAATACATATTATAGCGAAATTACTGGGCTGTTGAGACTAACCATCAAAAGTCTCAATGTAATGAGCGGCAGTGATGCCCTGGACTTTGTTTTGTTACTCAAAGTTCTGTGAATTGCTGCAATGGTCATGGACAAGCGTTATCTCTTATCATCAGGAGAGCGTCTCGTTCGTCTCATTACTTTTTACATAAAAAAAATTAATAATTATATAACATGAACAAAAATATGCCTGAAATTTTATTCAGATAGAAGTTCTCTGTGCTTCGCAATTGGACTACAAACAACATTTTGATTAATAACTTCAAGTCACAAGCTTTTAAGGCGTCCCTCTATATATTACTCAATTAACTCGACCGTGTAATTAGCTAAGAACGAAACTTTAATAATCAATCTCCGAAAAGGAAAGTACAGTTAATCATAAATTTGTGGATAAAAAATAATGAGCATGTTAAACAAGTGAGGCGTGCTAGGTGCAATGGTCATTGGTTGTGGGGCCATTAAACAAGAATGATAGCTCAGTGGTTAACACGGTTGGATCACATGTCAGAAGGCGTATATTCATACTCCAACAATTAGCATGAGCTACCGGCTACCTTGGTAAGGTGATAGGGTGTATGTATGTAAATTATTCTTTACTAGCGGACGCCTTGCGGTTTCACTCGCGTAGTTCCCGTTCCCGAGGGTATACAGGGATAAAAAGTAGCCTATGTCACCCGGAGATGGAGCAACTACCTAAGGGCGAAAGAATTTTTAAAATTGGTCTAGTATTTTCGGAGCCTATTCAATACAAACAAACAATCAAATCTTTCCTCTTTGTAATAGATTACCTCGTTTCTTCCAAACGTCCGAACAGAAGGTTACGAAGATATTGTTAGATTCACCACAATAACCCAAGTGTTCTTAGATAGATGTTTGAAAAAAAAACCAAAATGGTGGTTTTTTTGGCGCGAAATAGTAATCCGTTAATTTAAAAATAATAACCATACCTGTCAAGTAGGGTATCTAAATAAAGGAAATTAAAGGGGATTACTTACAATACCTACATAAATATATTGAAGTTTTATATTTATAAATAGGAATAATAAATTGGTATAAAAAGTTTCCTATAATTAGCTATTTTATTCGCAGCCGGGTTATAGATTTATTAAACTTTTCGGCGTGTCTATGTCCGATATTCAGTTGGCTAGATGAAAATCTCACGCCAAGCTTCTAACAGTGTGTTTCGGCAGCCTTATTTGAGAGATAGTTTCCATTACATGCCAAAATGTGCTTACCTTCTTCCATTACACCTTCAGTTAACATCTAGTATGTTGTAGTCAAACACCTAGCTTAACATCGATATAAAATAGAAATGAAATATTGAGGCTAGGTGGTGCTTTGTACAATGTTGTCCAATATTTATTTAAATTTTTCTAGATACTTCTTAAAAACGTTCGAAGGTTCTTATGCCGCCGGTTTAGTGGCCTCCGCTATGAGACTGTTTATCCTCTCGCCGTTGTTTATTACGAACCCGCTAACTCAGTGGGTATATCAGGACAAGTTGCGTATGTCGAAGATCGTGACAGATGCTCGGACGTGATCGTGTGAATTTGATAGTAAAATATTATGTTTGGACGAATCTACTGATGAGTAGCGTTCGCAAAAACATCAAAAATTTGCCATCAACTCAAACTAGGAGGGGAAAAACTAAAAATATCTCTGAATGACAGGTAGGTACGTCAGATGATTGTAAGTACGCGATAAAATTTATACAATTTAGCTACCTAGCGAAATTACAGAGATGTTGAGAGTAACCATCAAACATTTTATAGTAATGAGCGCTAACGCAGCGATGCCCTATGGACTTTATTTTGTTATTTAAAGTTCTGTGTATCGCTGAAACGATCATGGGCAGACGTTACTCTTACTATCAGGAGAGCATCTTGTTTGTCTCAAGACGAAGACAAAATTTCTTTTTTTATTGGCAGAAATATTTTTTTCAGTACATACAAGTGTTACGTTTTTAGAGAAGTAGGTATTATACAAAAAAAATATCTAGACTGTGTTTAAGCAGTACCGTTGGGCCCCAAACTAGGCAAAGCCTCTATCTTGGTGGTAGAATTGCAAATTCTGCTTTTTTTTTTATTAGGCTGCACTTTGCAAAAAAAAAACCTGGGTGGTGAGTGTTATGCACTGCTCGGGTTCCCATCCCGCGCTAGCCCTGGCGCTCATAGGGCTACTAATAAATGCTAGGAATGTTTCTTATTTTGCATTCTCGTCAATACTCTTCTGCGAGTAATTAAAAGAGCTAGAATATTTCAAACTAAGAATTTTGTATGGACAGAAAAAAATTACTTTTTTTCTCTGTCCATACAAAATGATCTCGCTATCATTTGCCGTCGTGCGATGTCCAGCTAGAATCGTCTGTAGAGGGCAGAGTCGTGTGGCAACCCATGTTAATTATTGTACACGTACAAAACACATGCGCTTTCTAATCACGAACCAGAGCCACTGAACGTGTCGAAATAAGGAATTAGGTAGCTGAGATGCGAGATATAATGAGATGATCTCGAAGAACATAACACGCCTGACTGCCTGTTAGGTAGGAGGTCGTCTAGGTAGGTATCACCGCAGTACCAGTTATTCTGACGCTAAGCAGTAGTGTGGAAACATTACTGTGTTCCAGTTTGAAGGGTACTGCAGCTAGCGAAATTACTGGGCTGTTGAGACTAACCATCGAAAGTCTCAAAGTAATGAGCACCAAAGCAGCGATGCCCTAGACTTTGTTTTGTTACTCACAGTTCTGTGTATCGCTGCAATGGTCATGGACAGGCGTTATCTCTTACCATCAGGAGAACGTCTCGTTCGTCTCATTACGTTTTACATTAAAAAAAAACATAGATGGTTGTTCTGTTTTTTTTTTGGAATGTCATACTTTTACGTATTCATTAATAACCAATAGATATAAGTTACAATCGTTAAACATATTATACAATTATAAACATTAAATAAAAATTAAAAATCAATTACATTAAAAATTAAATAAAGAATAAACATAATTTCGAATAATTTACAATAATTAAGCCATTAGTCTACTCGTATAGAAATTCGTCTACTTTTTAGAATGTATGCATTGCTTGGTCCGTATTTTAAATGGATGGAGCGAATATTTTAATTTAATTTTTAATCATTAATTTGCTAAATTTTTTAGTTTAGTTAAATTTATATGAGATCAACTTCGAGGTATACCCTTTTCAATAAAAGAAAGTATTATCAAAATCAGACTACTTTGTGAAACGTTAAGCATTGTCACAAAAAAAATTAGGGGGGAAGAGAAAACTTCCTCCCTTTTTTCGTCGGTTACAAAACGCTACTTTGAAATTCTGTAAGCTTAAATCACCATAATCCATTATAGAAATGCCTTCACAATAGGTAAACCTCCCTGATCAATATTTTCAAAACAACTCAAGGAATTTCGAAATAAAAGCAACCCTTAATCTCCGAGGGACTCGCTTAATTACATTGGAAGGCTGTAAAATATTAATGAAGTATCTGATACGGACATGTTGCGATACTCACTCGTGGAGGCTTTTATTAATTTACAAAGCAAAGGGTTAAAAGACAAAGGGTTTTAGAAAGTATCATACGAAAACTTAGTAGGTACTACTTGCTTTCACATTACGCAGAACAGATAGAAAAGTCTATTTTAAATTTTGTTTTTTATATTTGACTAGCTGCGCCCCGCGGTGTTACCCGCTACATATTTTCGCGATAAAAAGTAGCCTATGTGTTAATCCAGGTTATAA
The DNA here is from genome assembly GCA_905404145.2 of Biston betularia. Classification (NCBI taxonomy): domain Eukaryota; kingdom Metazoa; phylum Arthropoda; class Insecta; order Lepidoptera; family Geometridae; genus Biston; species Biston betularia. The sequence continues at coordinate 9,929,291 of FR989877.1, forward strand.
ACTATGTGTGTTCGAAATTTTATCCAAATCCGTTCAGTAGTTTTTGAGTGAAAGAGTAACAAACATACATCCATACATTCTTATAAACTTTCGTGTTTAGTAGGATAAACTAGGTGTTTGACTAGAGCTCACGTGATGTTAAGTGACGGTGTGGTCGAAGATGGTAAAGCACTAGCCTGGAATGAAACTGGTTCTCAAGTGAGGCTGCCGGAACACATCGCTAAATCGATTCCCACTCAGGGCAAACATTTTGTGAATAAACAAATGTTTGTTCTGTGTCTGGGTGTTCTGTATTTATTATAAGTATGTATTTACAAAAAAAAAAGTGTTTATGTATTCTATCAGTTATCTGACTTCCATCACACAAGCTCTGCTTAGTTTGGGGCTAGATGACGTTGTGTGTAGTCCTACGAAATTTATTATTATTATTTATAAATGCTTGGCGGCAGATTTTCAACTTGAGGGTGGTAGCTAGCCAGTCGAGTATTAGAAAGTATCATACCACCACGCTATGGTTTCTTCACGGTGTTTCCTTCACCGGCAGTTCAAGCTTATTGTTGGGGCTTAGACCCATACCCTTGGGCGTGTGTACCGACCACGTTAGCAACCACTGAGCTGTAATATAATGCGGTGACATGAAATAGCGTTCCCGCTAAAACTCCGTAACCAGTCGCTATTGTTTCCATCCAAAAAAGACAACGGCCCGCTCATAAATCCTTTAAAAATCAAACCGGCCACCCCACAAAACCCGCGCGCAATTTTGTCAAAATTTCACAAGCATTAATATCAATATATGTAGAGCAAAAAAGGGCCGCAATATCCTTAGGGCCCCGGTTGGTCCCTCTCGCTTTATTTATCAAAGCCGACCCCATATAACCCTTTCATCGTTACGCGAATTAAATTTCTTTTACCGTCATTTCCCGTACATTATCTCGGTTAAAATCATAATGGTACGTCGCAGGGTTACAATGGGCCTGTGGGGCCCAGCTTCATTAATGTTTGCTAAAGAATTTTATTAAAATGTTGCGTCGCTTAAGGGTTAAAGGACTAGTTCTATACAATACGACTACATTTCCCTATAGACGTATACAGTGTGTATTTATGTTACATTTACAGAATGTATGTAGCGTGGCTTCAGTGAAAAGGTTTTACTCTTCTTTTGACCTTAAAATGTCGTTTTTCTTATGTTTTTTTTTTGTTTTGGCGTCGCATTTTGAGCGTTTGCCAGTGTCAAGTGTTTTATACTTTCAAGTTTCATAATTAAGTTAAATAAGTTGCATCGTAGCTATAGTTATAGTCAAAGTCCAGTTATGGTCAAGTAAAGTCCATGCCAGTTAAGTCCGGTCATGTTTTAGTAAAGTAGTGGCGACTTTACTATAAAGCTTCGATGGAGTTTTAGAAGCAACATGAAAAGTCATGTTTCACCACATTATATAATTTTCCCACACTCGCGCTTGTGATTCGGCACTTTATGAAAAAAACGCGTCATTTTTATGCATAAATAAAAATCTCGCGTTTGTAAGTCACACAAATGTTAGTTCTGAGTGGGAATCGAACACACGCCCTTCAGCTCTCGAAGCAGACATCCTACCAATAAACCAACAGGGCTGTCAGATTCATTCAGATCAGTTTATATACTAAATTAAGAATTTTTGTTTTCTTTTCTTTATCTTAAAAATAATAACGATTTGTTTGTAGTTTTGTACTCGCATCTTTGTATTGATGTTCTCTTCTAGGTACTACTTGATACACACATAGAATTCGTTTAGTAAAAATTAACTATTTTAGATGGTATTTCGCTGGTCTTCGTATGCATTTACTAAAATTTCATATACTCGTAAGTAAATACCTACTATACATAATAAAAAAGAAAGACGAATAGCGTGAAAAAATGCAAATTTTATCACAAAAACCAATAACTTTAACTACGTATCACGTTTAAAAATTCTTAACGAGAAAGCGACAGTAGAAAATGAAAATATTGCGGGATATCTATTATTAACTTTCCAAGTAAACACCATGTTTGTAAAAGTAATGTCGGTGATAATTTACATACATAATTAGACGCATAAATTAGAAAAAAATGATTTCATTTTACTTGCTTAGACATAACGTAGATAATAGATAAATAATGTAACTGTACATATTAGGTACATGTATATATTTAATATAAAAGCAATGAGACGAACGATACGCTTTCCTGGTGGTAGGAGATATCGCATGTCCATGACCATTTCATCAATACGTAACAAAACAAAGTCCGGGGCATCGCTGCTTTGGCGCTCATTACTTTGAAATTTGATTGGTGTCTAATCACCAATCAATTCAATCAATTTGGTTGGTGTTTGTTGGTGTTGGTGGTGAAGTTGTGTTCTATTCTATTCTACTATACATTGTCATGTTTATACTATGGTATTTGTAAGCTATAGAAAAACGTTCGAATAACGGTTAAAGCAATCTATCGATGACGAGCAATCCCCGGGCAGCAACTAGTCGTTACCAAATGGCAACAGCGTTGTTTTTGCTGAAGAGAAAAACTTTTACTAACAAGGTCAAACATTAAGTAAATTAAGAAAAACCTCTTAGCCGAAATCTATTTAATAATGCATGCCAAAATTGGCTGGCCAAATGGCGACGGGCATTACTGTAATGACTTGACTTAACAACAAGTATTTTTTCTTCATAAGTCGCATTAAAGTACTAAAAACAAAAAAAGATGGAATAAAAATATCGATATACTAGCGGATGCCTCGCGGTTTCACCCGCGTAGTTCCCATTCCTGTGAGAATACAGGAATAAAAAGCCTATGTTACCAGCGAATAGTGTAGGTACCTTCCCAACGGTGAAAGATTTTTTGAAATCGGTCAAGTAGTTTATTCGTTACAAACATACAAAACTCCAAAAATACAAATCTTTCCTCTTTATAATATTAGTGTAGAAGTGTAGATTAATCCTTATACATAGTTATAAATGTGGAAGTTTGTAAGGATGGATGGATTGATGTTTGCTAATCATCGACACAAAAATTACTGAACGGGGACTCGGATGATATTTGGCACAAACAGTCGTATAGTACCTATATATGGCTCGGATAATACTTTTTATACTACAAACTGAACAATTTTGTTGTTAAACTCTACGCGGACGAAGTCGCGAGTAACAGCTAGTATTATAAACGTGAAAGTTTGTATGTTCAGATGTTTGTTATTCAATCACGCAATAACCGGCTGAACGAAAGCGGTCAAACGAAAACCTTCTTATAAATAAAAAATCTATAATAATATGACTAACAAAACTGAGTCTTCTTTACTCTCGTCAACAGATGTTAACGTTTAGTGCCAATTATGAGTTTGTATTATATCAGGATGTAGCTATTGTGCTTATTAAGAATACTTTTATAGGGTTTTAAATAAAATAATTAGTTAATACTCACATTTCACTGTTTTATTCACATGATTCAAAATATTCACCAGCTATGTATTAAGTGGAGTTGTCTCGAACGCTGGTACTCAACTGCCTGTGAGACGCGGCTTTGCTCAGAGGTAAAAACCCCACTCTGTCTACTTCTCTCTCCACTAGCGTCTTATTGGTTGAAGCCGCGCTCACAGACAACTAGTGCCACGTCTATTCAATACAACAATAATTACATTCATTTAAAAGAAACAGTATACAATCCAAATTAAATACTTAATTTCGCTAACACAACACTGTATAAATACATGAAAGCTACCCTTTCAAACAATTTCCAAAGAAAGTGAACATTCCAGTTTAAATACTCGAAATGATTTTTCCGGCAGTACGAAGGAGTCTTTATACCCCCCTCTCATGGAACTCCTTTTCACCCTCCTCCCACTCCCATCTCATCCCCTCTTGATCGTTAGCCACCGTCTACGATATTTGCATAACTCATTACGGTGCATCCATATTTAATTAGGATATTTTCTTCTTTGAGAGTTTGAAGTCTCGTTTTTGTAGTTAGATTCGATATAAATTTATTCCTCACATACCCACATTATACTAATGTCTTGGTAAAATATTGGGCATTCGTTAGGAGGGTAGACGGGCGCTTGAAGTGACACAGACGTTAGAGTCCGAGCCATGTTCTGACGAATTTTTATCCCAAAAACAGAATGAAATTGAAGGTCACAGTTAGTTCAATACTACATACAATGCCCAATATATTGTATTTTTAAATTACGATCTTAATAAAAATCGTCGAAGGATGTTGTTTTGACGATATTGCTTTCATTGAAATAATGATGTTGTAAGCATTTCCCTAAAAACAGTGATATCGTACATCTCAAACTTTTAAAAAACACTTTGATATTCTAGCATGACAATTTGCAAACAAAAAAAAAATATCATAAATTTACCAATTTTTTTGTCAAAATATTGTCACAATTTTATTTTTATTTTGTAATACAGTACAATATGACATAGGTATATGTAAAAAGAGCTCTGCTATTAAATTTAATCAGTTTTAAATCATTTCTACATTCCCTTATTAACGGGAAGACTTCCCCAATATTGGGTAGGGTGCTTCGATTGCCATTTAATTCGCCAGCCCGAAGCCAAACAACTTTAATGGCTGTGCAAACCGTCTCCTTGTTTAATTTCTTCGTTTTAATTTTGGTAAAGAATTTGGGAGATGTTCGATAACTTAGTAAATATTTAATTAAAATCAAAGAGTTGAGTTTGCGCAGAAGCTATCACGATTGGTTAGTAAGTATGTATATAAAAATTAATTGCCATTTTTGTTATACTATAAAAGTTAGTGTATACTAAAGATATAGTTTCATAAAGTATCGAACTACAAGCACCGGTGTAGGAAAGTGTATAATGTGGTGAAACATGATTTTACGTGTTGCTTCCAAATCTCCATCGAAGCTTATAGTGAAGACTTTACTAAAGCATGACTGGATTTGACTGACACGAACTGGACTTGACCAAGATTGGACTTTGACTACCTTTAAACGAAATAATCAAAACACTTGGCACTGACAAATGCGAAGCCAAACTCAAAGAAGAAGAACAAGTAAAAAATGTATGTGATTGACATAAGCTGTCGATATGTCATGTGGACAGCTATGTCAATGTCGTACAATTTTGACTTTTCTATTAGCGATATCCCTAATCGAATATTACTTTGTCTAAGCCCTCAGGTGTGTGAACTATTTTCGTCCATACCGCCGATTAACATCTTTACATAAATCATACATAACATAGAGCTGTAATTACCCCTCTAAATCGACAAAGTGCACTTTAGCTCTTGGATTACAAAATGGCAGTCTGCGCCCAAACCGTCAAACTATTTTCACCAATTTAACATTTCCATTCAACAACTAACCTTGACCGAAACCCAATTCTATTCTTTACTATGTAAGGTTCAAAGCAAGTTAAATTCGAGTCAGCTTGTGTATTGTGCGTAGGTATATTTGAATAGAAAAGTGAATATAGAGCATCGTATATCTCCGTGGACGTATTGACAAGTGCACTCAGCGCGTGGATTATTACCTACTAGAACATTGATCTATGAATGTATTGGATGACGTTATATCAAAGACTGAGCTCCGATTTCTCTTTAAAAATTCAAATAAATAAATATCGTAGGAATATATATACACACAGTGCCATCTGGAACCAAACTAAGCAGAGCTTGTGTGATGGAAGTCAGATAACTGATAGAATAAGTACATAGGTAAATACTTTTTTTTTTGTAATACATATCTACTTATAATACATACAGAACACCCAGACACAGAACGAACATTTGTTTATTCACAAAATGTTTGCCCTGAGTGGGAATCGAACCCACGCCCTACAGCTCTCAAGGCAGATATACTACCAATGAGCCAACGGGGCTGTCCAAAACAAAACAAAATAATGTAAAATTAGTTTTGTTCATTTTCCTCGACGTTTTGGCCATGTTGCATATATGTATTTTGTGCGCGATTAAGACCACATAAAGTCACGAAAATAAAACAATTTACTGATGAGAAGGCAAATAATGTTAAAAAAAGTATGTGACCCGGAGCATAATATCGAATCGATTGACGCTATTTACCAACATCGGGTGAATAGACTCGGCTATGCGATGGAACAACATACTCTTACCTCCTGCTAATAAGAACGATTATCGAATGAAACAAAGGATTCTAACGATACCTCCAAATATTTTTAGACATTTCAAAGTTATGGTGGAATAAATAATCTCACACATACATAAACCCTGATAACATTACACTCCTTTTTGGGTAGCCGTGTAAAAACATAGCCCTTCCGTGGGCTTTGCCGTAGTCGGGTAAAAAGTAAGGACTTGTCTCTTCGCATCTCATTCTCAATGACATTGATGTACAATGGCGCATTTCATGGGAACGATGAAATTACACCCTGTGATTGTACCGTCACCCCCTCATAGGGCATTTACAAAACAAGGGTGCGTGGGATTCACTATTATTACTGAGGATAGTTATTAAAATAATGTCAATAATTGTATTGTGAATTAAGCATTTAAGTAGTGCTTATATTCAGGTAAATACCTTTTTTATGTAAAAAGTAATGAGACGAACGAGACGCTCTCCTGATGGTAAGAGACAGCGCCTGTCCATGACCATTGCAGCGACACAGAACTTTGAGTTACAAAACAAAGTCTAAGGCATCACTGCTTTGGTGCTCATTACTTTGAGACTTTCGATGGTTAGTTTCAACAGCCCAGTAATTACGCTAGCTGCAGTACCCTTCAAACCGGAACACAGTAATGTTTAGACACTACTGCTTAGCGGCAGAATACCTGGTACTGCGGTGGTACCTACCTAGGCGACATCCTGCAAAGGAAATCTACCACCAAGTAAACCACCTATATAATTAATTAACAAAGTAATTAAGTTCGTACTGGTGTCAGAGTTAATATGCCATTCTAAATCCTCCGACGGTTGTTGATTTTAGATATATAGAAACAACCTACCATCGAATCCACGACAGCGCTCAGAAAGAAATGCAGTTAACGGGCACCCATCCGAAGACTCACCGAATCGTCCGTTGCTTAACTTTTTGAAAATACTTATACAAACTACGCCATGAGTGCTATAATTATATACCTGTATATTTATTAGATAGGTAATTTTATTCTAATATCAACTACATTGCGGATGCGCTCAGCTTTTGGCCACGCATCAATATGGACTACATTCAAAGTATCACGAAATAAATACACTTAGAATTAGCTAAGTATATCCGTTCAACTAATCTCAAGATATGCGCTTACTGAGGAATATCATTTGATTTTCATTTGTTTACATTTAATGTAGACCTATAATGTTATTGGTGTTGTATTAATTTTGTGAAGTAAAATATTTATTTTGAGCCAAGAGTTGTGCTAGCCATGAACAAGGCTAACCAGCCATAACCATGATGCTGTTTTTTTAAGTAGGTACTTAATTTTGAGCCATTTAAAAATACAACTATTGAATAAGGCCCATATTCTACTAGTAGTAAAATTCTATTCACACGCTAACTGCAAAACAAAGATGTTTGGTGATTTTACGGCGGTTTTTACAAATGTGCCAATAAGTAGGTACCTACCATTAACTAAAGTTCTGAGCCTTGAAGCATCTCTAAGAATATCATCTCTGTGCTAGGTTAATAACCAATTACAAGGAAACTAGAAAATCATAAGTAAAACTGTGCAATAATTCTAAGGAATCATAGAAGACAAACCTGCACTTTGTAATCCAAGATCACTCGAGACTGGATTGGGATGTGTGTCAGTTTCCGTCTTCAGGAATGATATCTATAGAGTTGTTGTAATTGTGACAGATGATAAATACTGTGACACTGGACAATTTTTATTGGATGTAAATCGTTGCTTCTCATAATGTTTTTTTTCCATTAAAGCGATAGACTGACGTGCTATGAAGTTTAATCAACTTCATCAACTGACAGCGAATTGACGTAAAATTGCTTAGCCTCGATCAAAGTCGTACGATTGAATTTCAGTCTATTTTTTACCACATAAGTATATTACGAAAGGTGTGCACAAGAGCTGCAAGATCTTATTCCACCCTCTCCGTTTCACTACAGATCAAGTAGAAGAACGCCACAGTATAACCCGTTCTTCGTGGACGAACGTTACGAGCCTGGTAGGTACGCAGCGGTTCGGTTCTACTCGTTGACTTATAGCCCATGAATGAATTTCAATGCCGGTTTCTTTGTTTCTCGAATATTAAAATTAGGGCGTTTTAAAGGTAGAGTAGAGCGTGAACTACTTCTAGGTCAACGTGTTCCATCCTCGGCTGAACAAGCCATTTTCATCAAGTTGTTGGTCACACGTCAAAATAATATGATCATGGCAGACTGATTGTATTTCATATTAAGTCAAGTAACAAATAAAATGAAATATCTTAAATTAATACTATTTACAAATTTACATAAAAAACTTAATCTAAAAGTCCGTCAGAAGAAAGATATGAGGCCAGAATGCCACAATAAATTAATAACAATTAAATGAATTAAAAATAAACCCTTAACCTTGTTTTTTTTTGTGATACTATTAGAATGCAGCATTGCCACGCTGGATGGCAACGCTAAGCATGCTATGCTATTCATATTATGAGCTAAAATTGCACAGAACTTCACTTTGTGAATGAATTTATTTGTTTGTCAAACTTCAATTTGACATCAGCTCCATACCATATCCCCAGTCTCAATGACGCACTCATACCAATAGGATTAAAGAGTGACGTCTCATCCCTAAGTGACCGAACCGTAGTTAAAATTAAACGTCCGACGGCACGGGCGCCTCAAACGTCATACACATTCTATGTAGAGGATAAGGAATCGAGATGAAATGTTACGTCAGATAAAATTATGAATTACATCTTTATAATCTTATATTTCATGCAACATTTTGTTTTTTTGTTAGCTATGTATGCTAACAGTAAAGACAATGTATTTTCACGCACATAAATAGGTAAACGAGCAAAGGTCCGATAGAAATAAGGCATGGGGGAAATAGATTATGTAGATCTGAAATACACTCTCCGAAACCGATAAACTCTGCGACGATGTTCAAGGCTATGTAATTAAACAAAATATATCAGCTTTTACGTATAGTTCCATTCCAGGCTAGGTGTGCTTTACCATCTTCGACCACGCCTTCACTTAACATCAGGTGAGCTGTGGTCAAACAACTAGCCTGTCAAACATAAAAAAAAAAAAAAAAAAAAAAATTTATGGATGACAGGCTATGTGTTTAACCACAGATCCCCTGATGTTAAGTGGCGGTGTGGTCGAAGATGGTAAACACACCTAGCCTGGAACGAAACTGGCTCTCAAGTGCTGCTGCCGGAACACACCGTTAGGTGCTTGGCGGCAGATTTTTAACTTGAGGGTGGTAGCTAGCCAGCCGAGTACTAGAAAGTACCCTACCACCATGCTATGGTTTCCTCACGATGTTTTCCTTCACCGGCAGCTCAGGCTGATTGTTGGGGATATTTTTTAAAATGTAATTGTAATGAGCCGAACGAGACGCTCTCTTGATAGTAAGAGATAACGCCATTTCATCCATTGCAGCGATACACAGAAATTGTCAACATACAACATACACAAAACATAGAAAGATCTCATTCAATTCCGACAAAATAAAATTGTGAACGAGACGTTCAGCAATGAAATCGAGCCCACGCATCGGTCCCCTTATTTATCAATCACGTTTTTGTTTGCTCTGACTAGGATCAGTCAGCGTTTTAAATTTAAACTGATGGCTAACAAACTGAAATTGAAACCTGTGAGGAAACATTTTGATATAAAATTCTCTACGCATAGTTACAGCTTATTTGATATTTTTGTAGAACAGACAACAATATAATAATATAAAAAATGTATATATATACAACGGTTGCAATGAACAGGAGTGAGTTCCTGAGATTTAAAATTTCTTATACGGTTTTTTTAACGAGACGCTCTCCTGATTGTAAGAGATAACGCCTGATCATGACCATTGTAGCGTTATCTCAAACATTGAGAAACAAAATCCAGGGCATCGCTGCTTTGGCGCTTATTATTTTAATACGTCGGATGGTTAGTCTCAATAAATATCTGATACCGCGGTTTATACCTAGACGACCTCACGCTAAGGAGGTCATTCACCAAGTAACTGATGTAAGTCATGTGTAAGGGCCGCCTTACACGTTCAATCATGATCACGATCCGCGATCCGCGATCCGCGATCATGATTTCAAAATTTCTAGATATTATGCGATCCGGAGCATCAGTCCGTCAATCCGCTTCGTACACGATCAGTCTGGATCGCGATCATTGATCGCGGATCGCGGATCGCGGATCGCGCGGAACGTGTACGGGCTGCCTATCTATAGCAAAATTTCATCAATACAAATAGATACTATGGGTTTATATCTATGTACACTAGGTCACGAGTCGGCAACCTGTTGAGACGGAAGAGCCAAAAAGTACAATTTATCAGTTTTTAAAGAGCCACTAAAATAATTGTATTACAACTTAACATATACCTACGATTTTAAAATACTTAATTATTATTTTAATTTTTGCGAATGGAACTGCAGAGCCGCAACTTTACATGGAAAGAGCCGCATGCGGCTCGCGAGCCGTAGGTTGCTGACCCCTACACTAGGTGCATCAACTTCACGTTTTTTTATTCGCACTATATGGAACTCCTTGTCGACATCTCTGTTCTTAAAGTACTTTAAATTTAAAGTAATATATTCCTTCTAAGTAAGCGTCCCCGACCTCGCCGTTACTTAAGGCAGAAAGTGGTCAAGCACTAACCTATTAAGAGTAAAAAATAGAAAAAAAAGATTCACCGATAGTCATCTCTCATCATCATCACAAATCACCGCAGTGATTTAAATGCCGTGTCAATAGTTCATTAGAAGACCCCTGGACCACGGTCCAATCGCGACCCTCGACATGCGGGGGTAGTTATTATTTTTAATCCCTTAATGGCGTCCCAGATTTCATTACGGGGGTTGAACTGATTAAAAGGGTGGGACGATTTTTTTGAGGGGTGATTACATACGCACGTGCTTACATAATGTACCTAATACGTTAATAAATCTGCAATGTTTGTATGTTTGTCATCGATAAAGTAGACACCTATTTACATAAGTTTCATTCTATTATTGTGTCATAATGCGTTGTGGTAAATTTCATTAAAATCGGTCTAGCTGTTAGTAAAAACTATAGATTTTTATCTTTGTATATAGTTGGGTATTTTGTTCGCGGCCATAATAGGCTAATTATCTAAATTCGAAAAAAAATGCAGATATAATAATTATATACCTACCTACACTACTTTTGCGATTTCAAAAACCAATAAAAGAGTTTATGGCATCATTAACATACTACTACTTTGCGGCGGAATATCTGGCACAGCGGTGGTACCTACCTAGACGACCTCCTATTCAGGAGATCTAGTTCTTGATTCACTTTGTAGCGATCATAGCTCAGTGGTTAGCACGGTCGGTTCGCATGCCGAATGACGTGGGTTCAAACCCCAACTATGAGCTTGAGCTGCCGGTGAAGGAAAACATCGTGAGAAAACCATAGCATGGTGGTAGAGCACTTTCTAGTACTCGACTGGCTACCTACTCTACCTTCAAGTTGAAAATTAACCAAGCATCTAATGTTGTGTTCGGCAGCCTGGCTTGTGTGTTTTACAATCTTCGACCACGCCGTCACTTAACATCAGGTGAGCTATGGTCAAACACCCAGTCTGTCGACTATAAAAACAAACTTTAAGCCTCTTATGATAAATATCATTAAAAAAACGATTTTCATCGTAGGTGGTCTATATCAGTGCCATCATGTTAAGCACTTACCAGTAAAACACGACTTGAACATAAATTATTATTACCTAATCCTTTTTATTTTTACTTAGTGCTGTACGTACACACATTACAGGCATATTGTTATTTTAAATGTACCATAGAACATTCATACCACTAATCTGTGGACGCAAGGAACAAACATACGATGGTGGTCTCAGAAGCTTGTGTCTAAACAACATTAGTCCTGGCCGAAAAAAATTAAAAGTAAAATGACTTAACTTTACTTTCAAAAAGGTTGACTTACGACGTTCTAAGTTTGAATGAGGGATAAGTTTTAAAGGAGTGTACATACAAGCGGTGCGGCAAAAGGTGACTGTATGTTGGACTGATTAGTAGGTGGAATGGACCTCCGCTGTGGCGTTTTGCGGCTGTTGTACGACTGAAATGTGATGTAATAGTAGTTAGATTTTTTTATTTAAATACATTACTATTGTTCTTCATTTATTTTTCTTGTTATTGCAACAACATCTCCCGTCTGTCTCCTTTTCACCTATCGTGTTTTCAATTTTTGGTTGCCTGGAAGAGATCACTCCTAGCGATAAAGCCATTACTTATGACACTAACTCATAAGATTCTTTTGTTTTCTGTTTATGATGTGCACAATAAAGAGATCTCCCTATCTATCTATGTATACATAATAATTATGTCCAAGTTTTAATTTAGTAAGTATTTATGTATTCTATCAGTTATCTGACTTCCATCACACAAGCTCTGCTTAGTTTGGGGCCAGATGGCGCTGTGTGTATAGTCCTACGATATTTATTATTATTATTAATTTGCAAGAATTACGAACTACTAATTCTTTATAACTTATTTTTTAAATGTAATATGTAATGAGACGAACGAAACGCTCTCCTGATGGTAAGAGATAACACCTGTCCATGACAATTGCAGCGATACACATAACATTAAGTACCAAAACAAAGTCCAGGGCATCGCTGTTATGGCGCTCATTACTTTGAGAATATCGATGGTTAGTCTCAACAGCCCAGTAATTTCGTTAACTACAGCAACCTTCACACCGGAGCACAGTAATGTTTACACACTACTGCTTGGCGGCAGAATATCTAGTACTGCGACGACCTCCTGCTAAGGAGATCAACCACCAAGTAACTGTTTCTTAGCTTATTTTCCTTAAAATATCAGATGCCTATACTTATCAACAAAATATATTCACATCAGTTTATTTTGAGAACATCTCGTCTTGTTTCAAGTCACACGCAAAAAGTAACACATCTGATCCCCTGGCCCGAGTCAACATCCAATGCTAACATTGACCGAGCGAAGTCCGGTAGCTTTTAAACAGTTTGTTTAAACCCCGCTAATAGATGTCCCGCCATCTACCGGCGCAAACTTAGACGTATCATTTTAAATTTGGAACTGAAAAAAAACCTTTGACGGTACAGCGACGACGTTTGCCGTTAGCGATCGTGTGTGACATTCCTTATTTAAAAAAAAGTCAACATGTTGACAGACAATGCGCAAGCGAAATGTTAGGAAATGTGTGGAGCATCTAAGGGCTAACGCACACGCGATGCTTTTACTAATTTTGCGACGAAATCGATGCTGTTTTGATGCGATTTCAAAATGGCGCGTTTTATGATTCTACCGATGTTTCGTCGAAATTCGCAAAATGAAACACGGAGAGCAGGTCGGAGCAACATTAAATCGATATAAAATTATCTTAAAAGCGTCTGATGGGTTTTATAGGCAATGGGCCTGGGTAATCACGAGGTACGAAGAACACCGTGCCGAAATCCACCCCTCGCACGTGTCCAGTGATGTAGTGACGGGAACCTCGTTGCGGCCTAATACCAGAAATATTGAAACACAGACAACGTGCGCGCCCACCCCACTCGAACAACGACCCCCTCTGAATACACAGGCAGCCCCCAAGCAGAAGCACTGCGTGTATTCACGGAAGAAGTCAAAAAAGCTGTCGACATCACAGTCGTCTTACGTCAACACGTCGGTATCAGCCGATTGTTCCAGCCCGACTCCGGCGCCCTCTAGCGAAAAACGACGGCAAACCGCGCGCTGCGCTAATCAACCGAACATTTCGACAACGGCAACAGCAACGCCTGCGGCGGATACCAATATCAGCGACAATGAAGAATGGGTGAGAGTCGAGAATCGTAGAAGAGGCTGTCAGCGACGACGAACCGTGATTAAAGGAAGTGGCGCGTCAGACGACGAACTGAAAACCGTCGAACGAGCACGCAAAATTCACGCTTGTTTCTTTGCGCCCGAAACTACAGCTGATACGATAATATCGTACATGAAAAAAAAGAAACAGTGCGATAACTACCATGTTGAAAAATTGAAACTAGCTCACTCGTACTACTCGTCGTTTTCCATCTCAGTACCAGGCAGCCACTTTGAGTTCTTCATGTCCGCCGAGAACTGGCCGACAAGCACTCAAGTCAGCGAGTGGTTTCGAGGGAGCGGCGGGCGTGCAGGAGGCGCCCCCCGCCGGCACTCCGCGATGCGACGACAACCGCGCGGCCTCGACGGCGCTACCACCGGTACCGCCGACGCCGTCGCCCCTGGGAAGTCGCAACAAGGGACATACGCCAGCGCTGCTAGCGCCGCTCGCACCGCGCCGCGCGCCTTCGCGAAAGCCACATAGACCGTGTAAACCTTCGTCTGTAACGATCTGTCACCAAAATATCCGGTGTATAACAAACAAGACTAAGCAACTAGAAGTACTATTGACAAAGGAACTTACCTGCGATATAATCATTTTAACTGAACACTGGTTACGGAAACATGAACTGGTCTCTGTTACACTATGTAACTATGATTTATTGTCATTTAGCTGTAGAGAACGTATAGCGCACGGTGGAAGTTGCATCTACATACGGTCAGGTATGATGGCAGTCAACCGACAGGATTACTGTGACCTAACACGGGAACAAACTTTTGACGTGTGCGCCGTGCACTTACTTGATGACGATATCCTGGTTGTAGGTGTGTACCACTCCAACTTGACGAGCCACGGTGAGTACCTCCAGTTATTTGAGACCCTTCTTTGTAAAGTAACAGACGAGGGCCTAGACTGCGTCATTATGGGTGATATTAATATCGATTTGTTAGACAGTTCTAGCGCCCAAAAGCAGTTAGTAGATATGCTCGTTAGCTTCAATTTTACTCAATTAGTGACCGACCCCACGCGAGTAGATGTAGGTGGCCGCAAGTCGCTACTCGACCATGTGTACACGAACGTGCCCGCGAAACGCGTAAATGCAGTAACTGGCGTCGACACGCGCCCGCTCAGCGACCACGGCGCCCAGCGCCTCACGCTCGCGAACAGCGCCGCGGCAGCGCCCGCGCCCGCCCACTGTCTGGCTCGTAGCTTCACTACGACCAACGAATACAATTTTATTAGCGCGCTAGCGTCTATCGACTGGGAGGGAATTATTAGTAAAGCTAATAATTGTTGCCACTCGCTGGCTGAGAGTATAGTTAATATATTATCTAATAAATTTAATATCTGTTTTCCGTTAAAAAAACAACTGACTCATCAAAAACATTGGGTTGACACGGAAATTCACAACTTTAAACATTTACTACATGACACTGCACAATTAAAAAGGAACTTTCCAACTGACGACGTACTGCGTAGTAAGTGCGATGAACTTACCGTGAAATATCACTCTCTATTAAAAGAAAAAAGATTTAACCATTTCTCTAATATGGTTAAGGATAATCCGCGACGTATGTGGCGTGTTATCAACTCCGAGCTAGGTCGCGGTACTCGGGAGAGAGTCGATTTCACAGACCTGGTGCGGGATGCAGATGGCCAACCGTTTATCACAAAAAAGGATGTGGTTGACGCTCTCAACTTGGAGTTTGTGACGGCGGCGAGTAGGTGCGGAGCGCCCGCGGCTGATAGCGTCAGCGCTTTGGCCACGCTCGGGAACGAGGCATCCGCGAGCGATGTGTCTATAAGATTAGAACCTTTCTCACCCCACGAAGTTTTTACAATAACGAAGAAACGTATTGCCCCTAAGAAAAGTACTGATCTCTACGGTCTGTCTGCAAGTATATTGAAAACCGCCATAGAACCGGTCGCACCCGTAATTAGCTACTTATTTAATTCATGCCTGCGGGAAGGTATGTATCCCGCGGCGCTTAAAAGAGTAAAAATATGCCCCTTGTACAAAGGAAAGGGCAAAAAAGCAGACCCCAAGTCTTACCGCCCTATATCCCTTGTCCCCGCTATTAGCAAGGTGTTTGAGGTCGGTCTCAATAGAAGGCTACTTAATTTTGTCGTGGACCGTGGTGTCCTGTCGGAGCGGCAGTATGCGTACCGAGCCGGTCGCGCGACCACAGACTTGGTGCGCGAGGTGTTGTGGCGAGTGTTAACTGCGCGCGAGGCAAAACTGCAGGTTGCCTTACTTTGCTGCGACCTATCGCGCGCGTTTGATACCGCTGATCACGCCCTCATCGCAAACAAGCTGCGATTCTATGGGATCTGTGGCCCTGCCCTGTCCATACTGTCCTCCTTCATGTCTAAGCGAACACAGGTAGTGGTGGGTGATAGAGGTCGCGTCATGTCGTCAGAAGCGGAAAATGTGATGGGCGTCCCGCAGGGCTCCTGTCTATCTAATACTCTATTCAGTCTCCTCCTTAACGACTTGCCCGGCGCCATCGATGGCGCTGAGATATATATGTACGCCGATGACGTCGCCGCAGTGATCACCGCGCCGACGCACCGTGAACTAGAGTCGAGGCTGAATGGGGTGGTGAACGAACTAGATAGGTGGTTCCGATCGAACGGGCTCGCGCTAAACAAAGATAAGACCTGCTTCCTTGCTTTTAACCTCAATGGCCACGCGACTGAGACTCATTCGGTAGCAGTCGGCAATACCGCTCTCCAACAAGTCCACAGTACGAAACTTCTAGGTTTCCATATCGACGGCGCGTTGACCTGGGAGACGCACATAGACGAGCTGTGCGGGAAGCTGAGCCGCTCGTGCTTTGCGCTCCGGCGGCTCGCGAGCACCGCTGCCCGCAGCGTAGTGCGCTCCTGCTACTTCGCGACCGTCCACAGTAACATCACGTACGGGTTGGAGCTGTGGGGCCGCGCTGCCGATCGTAATAGAGCCTTTGTTATGCAGAAGCGAGCTATTCGTGCCATATGCGGGGTTCAGGACGACGTCTCTTGCGTGGATCTGTTTAAGGAGCTACAGATTCTGCCTTTACCGTGTGAGTTCGTTTACCAGGTAGCCCTGTACACACATACAAACATAGATAAATTTCAACGCCGGGGCGTCCACAGCACGTTGGATCTTCGCAGTAATAAAAAGAAAGACCAACTAGTAACGCCGTCGCATCGGCTCGTCAAGTCGGAGAGGTCGGTATACATTCTGGGGCCCGCGGTCTACAATCGCGTACCCGCTTCCATCCGGGATGCACCTTCCATCGCGTGCTTTAGAAGCAAACTAAGATCTTGGCTTCAAGAGACCTTGTTCTATGACTTTGACGATTATTTAAAACTAAGAGATTATTGAATTACTAGTAAGTAATTATAATATTTTTGTTTTTATGGACATTTAATTATATTGACATAATTTTATTGACATTTTATATGTGACATATTACTTTATTGACATTTTCATTTTCATTGTTTTGACATATGTAATGATTTTGATAATAATTTTTAAATATGAATGGAAAAATGACCTGTAACTTTGGTGTTATTAATAAATGATTTGTATTTGTATTTGTATTTGTTCAAATCCTAACAACATCAGATGAGCTATGGTTAAACACCTAGCCCGTCAAACATAAAAAATATACTACGCCAAGCGAGGGCCCACTTTTACTTTGTCTTAAATCTGAATACCTACATTAGTTCAAATATTAACAAACTTTTTTAAATTTGGTATAACAACTCAAGTACGTCAATTTCCACAGTAAAATAGGTAAAAAAATATGATTTCTATATTATCTACACTAATATTATAAAGAGAAAAGATATGTATTTTTAGATTTTTGTATGTTTACGAATAAACTTAAAGAATACCTGGACCGATTTCAAAAATTCTTTCATCGTTAGAAAGGTACACTATCTTTCCATCCCTATATCACAGGAACGGGAACTACGCGGGTGAAACCGCGAGGCGTCCGCTTGTAATCCTATATAAGAGCATTGGGGCATAACATAATTATATATAAATATAGGAGCATAAGAGCATCAAGTTTTATTTAGATCGCCGATGCTAAAAGTTGTTGGTCTGTTTAGGCCAAAAAATAATTATTTACGATATTTTGTACTATTTTTTCTCATTATTGTTGCCAGCCACGTTATCTCTATCCAGCCATGAGAATGACAGATCACAGTCATGTAACAGACAAATACAATGGCATATAAATTAAAGTAATACTACTTAATGCTCTACTACCGCAATTATGATAAACTTTCAATTTCCTAAACATGGTTTTAGTAAAACATTAATGTTGATAATAATTTCGGTTAGCACGAGTTATTTCGTATGAGAATGTACAATTTTTCGTAAACTCACTTTATTTATTGCGTAGGTTAATTTATTTGCTATTAAAATTCACTATGTACTTTCATTTACATATTTATTTATTATTTATTACTGACCTCGCGGTTTTACTTTTGTTATTTTCTTGTAATAAATAAATCACTTTTAAATGAGTAACATTTGCTTGTATATTTATGTGGCTATACATTATTTGGTTTATGTAAAAGTAAGACAAACGAGACTTTATCCTGATTGTAAGACAAGGCATTTTCGGGACCATTGCAGCAATATTGAGTAACAAAACAAAGTCCAGGGCGTCACTGCTTTGGCGCTCATTACTTTGAAATTTTAGATGGTTGGTCTCAAAAGCCCTGTAATTTTGCTAGCTGCAGTTACATTATTTGGTTTATGTAAAAGTAAGACAAACGAGACTTTATCTTGATTGTAAGACAAGGCATTTTCGAGACCATTGCAGCAATATTGAGTAACAAAACAAAGTCCAGGGCGTCACTGCTTTGGCGCTCATTACTTTGCAATTTTAGATGGTTAGTCTCAAAAACCCTGTAATTTCGCTAGCTGCAGAACCCTCCGAACCGGAACACAATATTGTTTACACACTATTGTGTAAAAAAATTAATAAAAAGTAAGTTCGGAGTATTCATTTTCTCTTTATTTAGCATGAAAATAAATACTCTTATATTTTATTAATTTAACTAAAACCTAGTATAAATGCAATATCATTTCCAAAAACCAAACTAGCATTAACATATTAAACTAGCAATAACATTACAATAAGGTATCCTGTATATTTTTATGGATGACAAACTGTTCGACAAAAAGCTTATTTAGATAATTTTAATAGACAAAAAAATGTTAAATTTTAAAATTGTAGGTATTTGTTTTGTTTTCTATTCATAAATAGATTGGTATAGGCCAATCAGCGTTTGTTTACCTAATAATAAAATAATAAATAACCTACCTAATAAAACCTACCTAATAAAATAATAAATAAACAGTGATATTAGTTTTTTCATTTAGTTTTTGTATTTTGCACGCCTTGTGAAGGCTGAATATAGAGATGCCTTTTTATTTTATTTTCGACGTGACCTGTACATATATTTATGAAAATAAAACATTTGAATTTGAATTTTACATATTTGGAATTTTACTAAAAAGAAGAAAATAAATTAGTTCTAGCTTTAAGAAAGGTAGTGCAATCCAAAGTTTTCATTACCAAAGTAAATAAAACATCGACATTTACGTAAATCATTACTAAAACTTTTCGAACCTCGCATAAAGATTTTTTGTCACTCTTAAGTCACTACCAATAAAAGACTTGGCCACTTTTAGTGCTTTGCCGAGCAAAAATGCATCAAAACTTGATTTTTAAAAATAAACCATAAGGTTAAGGAATATAGGCGGTTTTACGTGCTTAGTAATTATATGGTTTGTGGTAAAAATCCAGTGAATCACTTTGACGCATAAAAGTCACGAATTAAAAAGGACAACACAGGACAAAGAAGCCATTTTGCATCGGACTGTGACACTCCTTGTGATGCCGCTTTCAAGAGTTACAAATATGATAGAAGTGTCTAAACGCATACATTTTAAAACTTCTTGAAATGGAGAACTAGGAACTTCTAAATGTTTTTATTTGACTTTTATAGTAGGTATAACTCACGTTTGACGTGGTGGAATTCTCTTACTATAATTTCGCAGCAATTTCACTTTTTTTTCTAATTCTTAAAGATAAATAAATTATAATAATCATTCGAGATATTTTACACACAGCTATTTATTTATATCCTCTAACTAAGCAAAGCTAGTATAATGGAAAAAAGTAATACAATATTATTTTTGTATTTTCTTCAAAACACCTAGATACATAACAAACTATATTTATCACTAAAACAAGACAGTTAACAATTTACCTTCGGCATATTACAAAGCTGCGAGTGTTTTCAAACGGACAACGAACGCTGCGCCGTTTGTAAAACGCAGATTCAAACAAACTGCTTGGGACATTTATTTGACTGTCGCTTCTGGGACCTTAAATATCCACTTGTCAATTACACTACCGTTCGAAAGTCAGCCATATTCATAATAATATGCAAAAATTCATTCGTTTGATTTAAAAATAGGGGTCCAGTGCTGATCAAATCCACGTTTTCCCGTGATGGTCTATCTATCTTACAGCTAATCCAATGCTCCGCTTACCATTTGCTTTGTATATCTACATTTTTATGAGCCACTGGCTAGGTGTTTGACCTTAGCTCACTCACCGATGTTAAGTAATCATATTAATTTATTGATAACAAAGTGTTACAGTAATTTTCAATAATAAACAATCGTAAAAATTAACAATGTCAGTAAAATATTTAAAATTATAAAACAATATTATAAAATGTCAAATCAATTATTACGGTGTGGTGATGTGTACCATAGTCTGAAATGTAACTGGCTCTCAAGTGAGGCTGTTGCAACACTTCGTAAGTTGATTAACTTTCTACAATGTCCCTGTCTACATTCTTCAACGTCTACAAAATGCATCAAAGCCTTCTTTGTACACCGAAGTGTAAATTCGGGTTCTCAGTGTCGCCGCAGTCGTTTTGACACTGTGATGCTAATTGGGCACTTAAGACGAGGCTAAAGGGTTAAAACAGTTTTTATCCGAGGACCAGTGAGACCGGCACGCCGGTGAAGAGTTAAACTTAATTTTACGTGCATCTAGAACGTCAAAAAATCCCCTAAGCTTTTTTATGAAGGCGTACTAAAACCCGAAATCTATGAATAATTATGATATGGTAACACTATGGTAACTACTGCTTGGCGCCAGAATATCTGGTACTGCGGTGATACCTTCCTAGACGACCTCTTGCTAACGATCATCTACCACCACGTAAACAGTGTACATATTAACAAGATATATTAAATTCAATGTCAAGTAATCAAAATATGAATTAAATGTTTTACAGTGAATGAAAAATATATTGATAAATATAATTAGACATTGGAATCTGCTGCCCGAGTGGGTGTTCCCCGATGAACATAGTCTGGGTGCCTTCAAGTCGCGAGTGAATCGGTTTCTTCTAGACAAGCGTGCTCCACCGTAGACCGCATCTTCACTTAACATCAGGCGGGATGGCGGTCAAACGCAAGCCAATCTATTATAAAAAAAAATTGAATATATTGTACTCGTTGTGTTAAAAATAATTTTCAACTATTGACAAAGTCCATAGATGTAGCCATAAAGAGTCTTGCGGTGCCATCAGATGTGTTAAGAGGCCTCATAAAGCCACAGTTATTGATCTCTTTCCAGATCGATATTTATGGATCTCAAACCACTTGATTGTGAATAGAAATATTTTCCCAGGACTGAATATGGTAACTGATATTTGTTACTTGAAGTGCTCTACATTTTTGAACCAAAAAAGGTTTGAGACGAAATAGCAAATAACCATACGAAATGTTTGTTTGTCCGTTTGAAAGGCTGCTAAAAGGTTTCACAGTGTCACATTTAAATATGGAATATACTGGAGCAATAAAATAGCTATGACGCTAACTGTCAAAACATATCAGCAAATGAACAGAATTTCGACTTAAAATGTAAGCTTTTTTTGTAATATACTTATTTTTTTATTTTTTTTTAATGGTTGACAGGCCAGGTGTTTGACCACAGCTCACCTGATGTTAAGTGAAGGCGTGGTCGAAGATGGTAAAGCACACCTAGCCTGGAATGAAACTGGCTCTCAAGTGAGGCTGCCGGAATACACCGTTAGATGTTTGGCGGCAGATTTTCAACTTGAGGGTGGTAGCTAGCCAGCCGAGTACTAGAAAGTACCCTACCACCATGCTATGGTTTCCTCACGATGTTTTCCTTCACCGGCAGCTCAAGCTCATTGTTGGGGTTTGAACCCACGCCCTTCGGCATGCCAACCTACCGCGCTAACCACTGAGCTGTCATCGCTACAAAACTTGAGTTTGACGGTAGTCAAACTCAAGTCAGGCGAGACGGTAGTCTCGCCTGAATAAACAAAACACAAATGCAATTCAGACTCACCCACCGAGGGTTCCGTACAAACTAGTAGGTATGATAAATAGTAGCATAAAGACCCTATTTTTTGTGATTAAATTAAAAATGCACAGTTTTCGGTTTTCCCCCTATATGTGTACTATAAGACAATGCTTCTTGCCAAATTTCATAGTTTTAGGTCTACAGGGGTAACCTTATAGGTTTTGATTCCTTTGCGAGTGTTGAATTATGCGGCTTTTTGTAACATACACTTTTTTTTACGATAACTGAAAAATTGATTTTTTTAACAGCTGCAAGGAACACACATCTGCGTGTAGTTATGGTTTTAATTTCAACTGGATACATTTGCTTGTTCCTGAAATAGAAGGTCTTGAAACACAAACACACGAATAGATGGACAACAAAATGATCCTATAAAGGTTTCCTTTGTTTCTTTTTGAGGTACGAAACACTGAAAAACAGTTTTTTTTTTTTTTTTTTTTTTTTAATGTAAAAAGTAATGAGACGAACGAGGCGCTCTCCTGATGGTAAAAGATAACGCCTGTCCATGACCATCGCAGCGATACACAGAACTTTAAGTAACAAAACAAAGTCCAGGGCATCACTGCTTTGGCGCTCATTACTTTGAGACTTTTGATAGAGTTAGTCACAACAGCCCAGTAAATTCGCTAGCTGCAGTACCCTTCAAACCGGAACACAGTAATGCTTACACACTACTGCTTAGCGGCAGAATAACTGGTACTGCGGTGGTACCTACCTAGACGACCTCCTGCTAAGGAGATCTACCACCAAGAAAAAGAATAGAATTTAGAAAATAGGACAGCTATGATCTGAATAGTAAAAAACAAAGTCGCAGTTCGCATCTGTCTGATACTCCGCTTAATTCTTCTAAACCATGCTACATATTTTCATAGTTAGGTATGCTATTCCATTTTTTCTTCAAACGTATACAGACTGCGTCTGCTAAAAACTAAAAAGCCATTTAAGAACATAGAAATATGTAAGTAAATTTCAAAAACATTAAACCCTTAATAATATGAGGCATGCCTTTTCTCACCTAAATTATTTTGACACCTCACAGCGGGATAAAAGAACAAAAAATAACAAAAGACGAATGCGATTTTTACACAAACGGCGGACAAAACATCGAATAAATGTCAATCAACAATCATTACAATGATCGAATACGCATTGAATCGATTATGTTACCAATTTGAACTATTTAGAACGTATTTCTGTAGTCACATGCTAAATAGAAGATCACAATCTCCTGTGACAATCGGATTGTAATACCATGGATTGGACAGCACGAGCCTATACATTTATTTGCGATTTTCTGCTCTATATTTTATACCCTAAAGTTGAGATTGGCGTGTATACATTCTCAAGTATGTGCGTAATTTCAAACGGCAATATTGTCATCACGTTTTTTTCGTGTATTTCTAATGAATAAGTACAACGTTTTCGAATTATCGTAGTTATGCTATTGTCGTCTGTCGCTTGTTTGTGTTCGGTTTGTGTTTGTATTGTGATTGTAAGATCACGATTGTGTCTTTGTGTGCTTTGTGTAGTATTGTGGTCTTGTGACCGCCTTTTTGTGACATGTATTAATATTACCTACTTCATTTTTTTTGTAATCACACTAATGTTATAAAGGCGAAAGTTTGTGAGTGTGTAGGTAAGTGTGCTTGTATGTTTGTTCTATCCATGACTAATTGCAGCGATAAACATAACTTTGAGTAGTAAAACGAAGTCCAGGGCATCGCTGCTTTGGCGCTCATTACTTTGAAACTTTCGATGATTGATCACAATACACTGTAATTTCTCTAGCTAACAATAACACATAAAATAATATAAATGAATTATAAAACAATCTTATTTAGTGCGAGTTAGACTTCCAATAAGAATTATGGAGTGAATTACAAAAACAAAAACATTTTTCTAGTAATTTTATTTAACCTATTCCTTTAGTTTCCGCTATTTGAGGCTAATGAAAAGGTAAAGACTACACGACCATTGCTCAACATTACCGTGGGAGACATTATGATGTCTTATAATAGACATTTCGCGTGTCAAAAACCAATGTCAGATACAACATTATTTTGACCACTATCTTTTGAGCTTCGGACTTAGAACAATTTCAAGCCTTTTATATCAGAAAATTTGACAAATCATACAATTTTGACGGATATAAAAAATCTGTAACGTAAACGATTCTGAGAATCTAACACGACGATTTGCGATAGTATTTTTGTCAAGTTAAATTAATTAATTTAAATAAAAGCTAAATTAATTTGATTTAATTTAGCTTGGCATTAATTTTTAATCTCAGCTACTTCTACTAGACTACTAAATGTTTACATTCACTAACAGTTGAAGCTCGTTGTTCGGATTTGAACTCACGCCCTCAAGGGTGTAAAACGATCACGTTAACCACTGAGCTATCATTGCTCTACCGTTATAATATAAACAGTAACTGGATAGCAGTGCCTACCACACCGTGCGTATGTTTAGGTAAATCAACCCTTCCTTAGACACCCTCAATTTGCAAAACAAATTAGCGACTCCTTGGCGACCGGCAAAACCGGAAAGGGTGATTTGACGATGATGAGGTTTGATAATAATTATTAGGTTTTCAGTTTAATATCTTCTACCACAATACAGTGGATGTTCGAAAATAGATGAAAATGACAGGGTAGGACAAAAAAATACGGTGACATCATACGCCTATAATGTACTAGCGACCCGCTGCTTCGCATGGGTGCAATGTAGGTACTAATGTGTCAAAAATAATAACGTTTTAAGTAGATATCCAACCCCCATTTTGCCCCCTTGGGGGTGGAATTTTTTAAAATCCTTTCTTAGTGCACAGTTGCATACCTATGTCACCTAAGGAACATTAACCTGAGCAAAATTTCATGCTTTATTGACCCAGCGGTTTCAGCGGTGCGTTGAGTCAGTGAATCAGTCTGTCAGTTTTTTCTTTTATAGATATAGATAATTATATAAACGATAATAAAAAACCGGCCAAGTGCGAGTTGGACTCGCACACGGAGGGTTCCGTACCATTATCTATAAAAACGGGGGAAAAATCCCGTTTGATTGATTGATTGATTAACTCTTTATTGCACACACTAAAAAAAAAACAATACAGAAGAAATAAAATTAATTAATCCCGTTAATTATTCCCGTTTGTTGTATGGGAGCTCCCTTAAATATTTATTTTATTTTATTTTTAGTATTTGTTGTTATAGTGGCAATAGAAATACCTGCATCATCTGAGAAATTTCCACCGTCTAGCTATCACCGTTCTTGAGATACAGCCTGGTGACAGACGGACGGACTGCGAAGTCTCAGTAATAGGGTCCCGTTTTTACCCTTTGGGTACGGAACCCTAAAAACAAGGTGTGTCGTAGACAGTTTTTTTAAT
Source organism: Biston betularia (assembly GCA_905404145.2). Lineage (NCBI taxonomy): Eukaryota > Metazoa > Arthropoda > Insecta > Lepidoptera > Geometridae > Biston > Biston betularia. The sequence continues at coordinate 9,955,115 of FR989877.1, forward strand.
TTAATGCATAATTTGGAACCAAATTTAAAGATTCATACACGTCAAAATAAACTTATAGCGTAGAGTAAGCAACCAAGCATCACCATTCCAAGAATCAACAACAGGGTTTCATTACTTTCCCTTATCATATTTGCCTGCTGTTGATTCCCAAGACATAGCGATCATCACTCATGGCTATCTCTTACCTACGAACTTTTGGCAATTCCATGGAATTTAGGTGTTTGGTTATACAAGTAGATATATTATATTGTAGGTATGTTAGAATTAGTATTGAAATTAACAAAAAAGGGATGATGAATGAACGGGTTAATGACAAAAACAAGAAACTTACAGTCCATTACAGCGCGCAAAAAGAATACTCGCAATATATTCTATCATATTATATAATGTGCCAAAAAAGTATGTATTTTTTAAAAACACTTTATGTAAATAATTATTATTAACATTGTTTCTTTCAGTTTCGTTCCGAATTACATTCTAGGGTCTTTCTCAAATGTCAAAACGGGCCTTTTATTTTTGACAACTTTAGTGCAGCAAATCTCGGCTTACATTGGTTTTCGTTACTGAAACAGAACTATTTGTATTGAACTTCTCAGAATAGGCTTGTTTGACCGCCAACTCACTTGATGTTAAACAAAAATATGGTCTACGTTTGCTTAGATGGAACTTGACTCGTGACTCGAAAGTACCCAGATTGTATCTATCGGGGAACACACAATTGGGCAGCAAATTTCAATGTTTAACTGTTCATACTATCGAAGTAGAAGTGAACCGTTTAGTTCGAGTTATTGGAATATCAAAAATGAATCGGCATCGTTTTGTGTAGATCCTAGCTGTCTCATGATAGAATGAGCAGGGTGGGGTTACGCAGATCGGAAGCGCACTCTTTAAAGTGTAAGTACTTGGTAGAAAATTAACAGCTTTACGTCGATGTTCAAGGCTCTGGAGTCTTTTTATATTTCTCATCAGTGGCGAGCGGAACCGCGAGCAGCGGATGGTATAGAATATTCTGTCTGTATACCATAGTATTGACCACTAATAGGTAACACAATAGGCGATGCAATTTGCTTTGCAACTATAATGACGTCTCGTTAGGGGTGATATAGTATGCAAAGGGATGATAATAACATACTGCTAATGAGTTAGGACTGCAGGGTGTTAAGTTGGGGTTGGATGGAATATTAGATAGACCAGACCCATAGAAAGTGGGGAAATTTGGAACACTTAACCACCAACGCTTTGGAATAATAGCTTCAAAGACATAGTCAACATTTATTGCAACATAAAGTTTATTTATCCATTTACTTATTAGTGAAAAAATCCAACGTTTTTTTTTAAATATAAACGAAAACCAAAAAACATTGCCATTCCTTTTTACCCGATATTATGGAGTAAACAAGAACTGGGCCTGCTCTGAGCTACTTTTTATAATTCCTGTTAATAGGTGCGAAAAAGCTACGCGATCACATATGTATATACATTTTTTTCATAGGTATATATAGGACATATAAGATGTTATTAAATGTTATTTCACCTGTACTTCCCCGACACAAATCGGGGACCTTATCAAGCTGAACTTTTGTTTACGCAATTTGCTATGTTATATTGATCGGCTAGTTTAACAACCTCAACCAAAAGCCAAAGGTTTTTTTTCTTTTATCACTCCACTCCACATTTTTATAATACATGTTTGACCACAGCTCATGGTCATGGACAGGCTCTCTATTACCACCAGGAGAGCGTCTCGTTCGTCTCAGTACTTTTTACATAAATAAAATATTTAAAAAAGTAGAAATGGTACTACGTCCTGATAAACCTGTAAATACGCAGTGGTATGTAATGTGCAATTTTACAGCATCGACTTGTAATGTAGGTCTTGATCATGTTATTTATATATATAAATTTATTTACGATTCTCCATTATATAACCCGTCTTTGCATATTTGCTGAGACAAAACGGCTTGATTAATAATCACCCCCATAGCTAATAACCTCCGTAATTGAGATGTTTGCATAGAAATCAGGGGTCGTATCCCCGCCTGTTTGAGCAAGGTTTCGTATTTAGTCATCCGAAATTTTGATTTTCGCTGAGATGTTCGTTTTGATGGGGTTGTGGGGATCCATAGTAGATGTAAATAGTAGCGTTGACGAAATTGACAATGTGAGTTACCTACTTACCTATACATATCAAGGTTTCCCCCCACAAATTAGAAAAAAAAAACCAAATAATTTATTGATTCAGGCGTTACTTTGCGTAAGTTAATTTTGAATGTCCAAAGTATATATTTAGTGTATTTCCGCTCAACAGTCGTTTTGGTTACAACAGTGACGAGAATTTAATTAAAATTTATCAAACCTAACGATAATTTTTAAAAATGTATCCGAAATATTGCTTAACATCTATACTAACTGATATCTGTTTCTGTACGTTCCTTTCCATCCAAAGGTTCTTTGGAAGAAATCGCTCATGGCGATAAAACCGCCGTGCCATGCCGTACCGTGCCGGCGTTATTATGTTCTTTATCTCTTTTTTATGTTGCATATTTGTATGTTGTTGTGTTTTGTTTTGGTTGTAATAAAGTAAAATCCGATATAACTATAAAATAACCACAAGTCTTTATATCCTCTTCTCGCTGCAGTAATCAGGTTACTAAATAATGTTCTAATACCTAGAACACTCCAAAAAAATACAAGTATAATGCTGCGTATAGAATCAAAATTAGTATAGAGAAATGATAATCAAATTGACGGTCAAACGCATGTCTATTGTTAATTTAAAAAGTTATTAAATACTTAGCATAAAGCATGCATGGGACGTCCTCATAGTATGCAGTAGTATAAATGTATTTAAATACATAATTGTATACAACATGGTACGTAATCATCATGACAATACTGTATATGTACCTACCTACGTAGCTTTAGTAGTTGTTTTATTATGTTGCTAATTATCTATTTCCAGGCGTTTCTGAACCTTGAGGTAAGAATTAAAGAAGAAATGTAATTGTATGAGCCAAATTTTATGCAGAATATCATTGACTTGGCATGTAAATGCTTATTTAATTTATTTTTTTTATTCTAGATGAGCTTTCGTTTTACCGCCTACTCGGCTGATGTTAAACGAAGATGCGGTCTACAGTGGGGCACGCTCGCCTAGAATGAACCGATTAACTCGCGGCTTGAAGGCACCCAGATTGTATATATCAGGAAACATACACTTGAGCAGCAAATTTCATTGTTAAGCGGTTCGTACAATGAAGGTATATATATAAACCCTAATAATCTCAAATGGCTTCTCTAAACTACATAGCGTACTCAATCCAGAGTTAAAAGATGTTTAAATAGCTGTCATTTCGATAGCAACTCTATTATTACCCACTCACAACCCTAGCAATTTCATGTCGTCGAAAATTGGAAAAAATATAAAGCTAAATCCACCCACTTAAACTTTTTTTTTCAATTCTTCATTGATGACATTTTGACACAATAGGTATTGTATTAAAGGGTTAACAAAGGGCTGTGAACAGGCCCTGCCGAAGGGTTAATTGCTATGGGCGCATGTAGGGTCGGTACATAGTTGAAAAAGTTCGTTTCAAAATGGCGGACTTTATGACAGTTGGGTGCGTTTATTTTCGTATTAGGTTTTGAGATTTCTCAATTGTTGTCAATGCACGTAAACTGATATACATTATTCGGAATATGCAACTCAATTAAACATTTAAAAGGAATTATAAGATGATGGAAAAATTAAAAAATTAAAAACCTAAATACAGTGAAACCTTGTTTAGCTGCATAATTATGTAAGAAACCTCTGCTACTGATAATAACAACGAGGTCTCAACACTTTCGCATTGAAATATCTATAACTGAGAATTTTGATACCTTTTTAATTGAGATCAGGAGGATTCAGACCAGGTGGCGGTCAAAAGCAAGTCAATTCATAAAAAAAAATAAGCCCACGCCCTTTAGTGGGCATTCAAAAGTTGCGAAGTTAGTATAAAAATACTTACTTGGTGGTAGATTTTTTTAGCAATAGGTCGTCTAGGTAGGTATTTTATATTAACAGTATTTTTACATTGACAATGTTTTTTATATTGACAAATTTGTATATTGACATACCTTATTTTGACACGTAATCAGTGTTTTAAAATTCATTTCATGACATATTAAAAAATTTGAAGTGACATTGGTGTTATCAATAAAACATTTGTATTTGTACCATCGCAGTACCAGGTATTCTGTCGCCAAGCAGTAGTGTGTAAACTACTGCTTGTGTACTGTGTTCCGGTTTAAAGGGCTACTGCAGCTAGCAAAATTACAGGACTTTTAAGACTAACTAACAGGAGAAAATAAGAAACTCCAAAGATACAGTCAGAATAGCCTTTAATAGTGAGAAAGTATTTGTAGACTTGTTTTATGTTTACACCCTACGCCGTGTTATCCGAGAAAGAGGAAGAGTGAAGCAGAGAAGGAATAAACTCGAAATGACAATTACAGATTACATCGATTCTATCGAATACTAACCATCACAAGTTTCAAACTAATGAGTGCCAAAGCAGCGATAAAACAACAGTAACAAAACAAGGTCCAGGGTGAACCTTGTTTTGTTACTCAAAATTCTGTGTATCGCTGCAATGGTCATGGACAGGCGTTATCTCTTACCATCAGGAGAGCGACTCGTACGTCTCATTACTATCACATAAAAAGTAAAAATTAAGGTGATGCTTACGTGTAGGTACATTATTTTCTAAAGAGTCGCGTGACTTTATACCAAAAGGATAATGTCGTTTTACCGAATACTATTGATGAAATGCCGAAAAAGTTGGAACTTTGTGGTTTGCAATTACAATTAGTGGTCGACAATCTGTCGTGGTCGCGGCGTCATTTGTGAGGCATCGTGCGGTTTGGTCACATGTCGCAGTTTGTCGCACGCGCACGTGTGTACAATGCTTTATTGCGTAATTTATATTTATGACCGTCAATATGCGGTGGGTTATATCAATTTTGTAAGAAGATTTTTTTCATGTAACATTTAAACTTTAAAATTTGTTTTATTAGTAAAAACAGCTCCAAGTAAAAGATAAGTATTTGCACTAATGTAATTGTGACAAAATTTATTTCATTTCCTGTAATATGTTTCCATGAACATTAAAAATTCGCGTATACTTTTTTTTTAAGTAAAAAAACAAGACGCCTGAAACGCTCTCTTGATGGTAAAAGGTAACGCCTGTCTATATTGAACAGTAACAAAACAAAGTCTAAAGCATCGCTGCGTTACTCATTACTTGATGTTGGCCTAATGTGGGATAAAGGAAACTCACGGTAAATTATCTATAATTATTTATGTAAAAGTAACAAACTCCAACAAACACCAATGTTAAGCAGCGAACGATCCGGTCAATCTTAGGATGGGTGACCGTGAGAGGCATGTCATTCTGAGCGTGGTCGGAGTTCCGTAAAACTCTATTTCAACTGTCAAGCCACATGCTGCACATTATTCCTGACATTAGGGCTGGCCACTCAACCTACACGAATTTACTTTACCTATTTGTCAAGGTAAGATTGCAAAAGTACAATCAAGTACTAAATCATCAATCACTTGCCGAAATCTCACAATGTTTTTAAAACACGTAATCGAAATCTTCCAAAAAACAAGGTTTAAGTCTTAATAGCCTGAAAAGTGAATATTTAGTTTAAAAACTTCATTACATTAATAATTCAAGCTCGCCGTAAAGATGCGTCTACACTAAAGTGACGACCGTAACGAGAAAATGTCCAAGTCGCGACACGATTATGCGACAATTGACTTGCAGTGAGTACATCAACTTTAATAATTTTGTACTGGAAAATGTTTTATTCCTATTACGTATTCTTATCCTTATTCGAAGTGGGGGCGATGAGTCCTGCACTGACGTCCCGCTTGGGGTGTATTGTGCATTTCCCCCTGCCAGCCTCCTTGAAGTACCGGAGCGAGGCTCTGGGTCGCTGGCATAGAAGCTCCAGTGAGATGGGTGGAATATCCTACCCATCTCCTATTACGTATGTGTTTATATAGTAACGATACGAATTTTGATTACTTTCTAAATGCATACAGCCCATGAATAGAACTCATTGCCAGCTTTTTTGTTTCCTATAAACTACAATTTGGACGTTTTTAAGGCTAGAGTGGATACTTGGATAGATGTCTTCGACATCATCGTGCCACACTGTCGCTTTCCATCAGGCGAGTTAATGGTTAAACGTAGATCTATTTCTTATTAAAAAAATCTAGTTTTGTGTGGGCACTAAGTAGTGCATTTACACTTTAAATGATCCAATTGCTTCACGCATTTGGATCAAAATTTGTATCTTATACAGATAGTTTTATGCGCTGGATTTACACATGTACCTACTTATTATTTTTGTCGTTTCTTTTTCTGTGCTATAAATTAAGATGTATAGTACTGCTTACCGAATATCGAAGGAAAGAGACCACGAGGCCGGTCGCCAACACGTTGGTCTGACCATGTGAAAGAAGCCACCTCCTCTTCTAAATTCTATCAGGTGGTGAGGGCTACTTTGGACCGGAGTCGATGGAGACAGATTGTCCGTCTAAGAGGTTTCAGTGACCACGATCTTCAGATATGAGGGAACGATTAAAGAAGAAGTACTGCTTATGTTTGACTACCATCTATTTAGTTATTATAATAAAATAGAATACATTATGATGTAGGGCTGTGTAATAGCATTTTGGCTTTCTCTGAAGCTGGTGAAACCAATTAAGTGTGTTACGGGGGTTACATAGTCACTGAACCACTAAACCCCTTTATATTAAAAAAGATTTTTTTTTTAAACTGCCATCTCGCTTGGTGCTAAGCAATGATACGGTCTACGAATGAGGACGCTTACGTAAAAGAACCCGATTAACTAGAGACTTGACGATAAGAAAAATTCCGGTATCTCAGATACTGATTCTATCAGTATCGTGATTACACGGGCCACTGCGATGTGCCGTAATTTTCCGGTAAATTTGCATGATTGCAACGTAACAGGTGACAGCCGCAGGCGACGTCGAGTGACAATTACCATCGCGAACAGTGTTTGCGCATTCCATTAGTGAAGTTATTAATCAATTTGCGATGATTTTTTAAACATCTTTGTGAATAACTAGCGCAATAACAGGGCTGTTGAGGCTAACCATCCAAAGTAGTAATGAGCGCCAAAGCAACGATTCTATGGACTTTGATTTACTACTCAAATTCCTGTGTATTCTTGCAATAGTTATAGACAGACGTTGGTTTTTATCATCTGAAGAGCGTCTCGTTCGTCTCATTACTTTAGTACATTTATTTAAAAAGACGTATCCTAACAATTATCAGTTCTGCAACAAATACGACCAGACCATCAAAAATTGAGAATGGCTAACGCGAGTTTTTTTTATGTGAAAAATAATGAGACAAACGAGACGCTCTCCTGATGGCTAACCATCGCCGATGGATGATGGTCCTAGATCCTGATGGCTTGCGATATAAAACGCGTGCCCATGACCATTGCAGCAATACACGGAACTTTGAGTTACAAAACAAAGTCCAGAGCATCACTGCTGATTTAGGGTTATTAACAAAAACGATATCAACTTAGTATTAAAATTGATATTCACTCTTCAATCAATCAGCAATATTTTTCGAACTAAACACATTTTCTTTCAAGTGGGCATTTATCTGTTTTTTTTTTCTAATAATTGATGTGTTTTACTTTATAACGTAAATAATTACTATCGATAGATAATTCCATTAAACAAAACGATGGGAATTTCAATTTATCGTTCACATGTCACTCCCCTATTTCGTACAAACTCATTGTCATTACAATCTACCTACCTAACCCGTGATGATATGACCGTGATGTATATAGAGTGATTCATTTTATTTATTTAGTCGGCTGACGTACAAAGACATGCTGTGTACAAAAACCAAATTATCACTCACTTATTAGTCTCTATTCTTGATCTTTTGATTATACCCAACAAAATATTAGTGCAATGCTACTTTCGTTTAAAAAAAAGAGGTTTTCAATTTGGTTGTGCTATAATTATTATAATTATAAATGTTGGTGTTTGTTACCTTACAACTCTTTTTTTATCAGAAAGGTTAATATTTTAAATGGGTCTCATATAAATTTCATAAAATTGGTTTAGTTGTTTGATTGTTAAACCAAAATACCTAAAATCTATCCGTGCTTGAGCTTAGAGGCAGTCGTTTTCATTTATTTGTTAATTTATACCTACATCTTACAGTAATGAGATGAATCAAACGCTCTCCTGATAGGAAAATACGTCTGCCCATGACCATCGAAACGGTACGAAGAACTTTAAACAACAGCGTTTTGTAGCGCTGATAGCTCAGTGGTTAGCGCGGTAGGTTCGCATGCCGAAGGGCGTGGGTTCAAACCCCAACAATGAGCTTGAGCTGCCGGTGAAGGAAAACATCGTGAGGAAACCATAGCATGGTGGTAGGGTACTTTCTAGTACTCGGCTGGCTAGCTACCACCCTCAAGTTGAAAATCTGCCGCCAAGCATCTAACGGTGTGTTCCGGCAGCCTCACTTGAGAGCCAGTTCCATTCCAGGTCAGGTGTGCTTTACCATCTTCGACCACACCTTCACTTAACATCAGGTGAGCTGTGGTCAAACAACTAGCCTGTCAACCATAAAAAAAAAAACAACAAAATATCTAACTACTGCTGCGAGAAGAGGTGCTTGTTTGAATAAAACAGTAGATCATTATTAGCATAATCTACTGCTTATTAAAAATCATATATTCATAAATCATTCATAAATTTAATTTTACGCTAATAATCTATTTTTTTATTCAAGCAATTGTGATTTACTACAATAAAGACCAAAATAAATGCCAGTAGCTGTGATTTCACTGTAAAATTATAAAATTATGCTTCATTTGTCCATAAATAGCAAAAAAATATTTATATGGAAATCGAACCGGAAATAAACTAAATATATACCTTGAATATTATATACACGTATGACAAAACTATTAATCATAAATCCTTTAATTAGGCATTATGTAGTCGAAATTATGTCTGTTCTCAAGGTGAAATTGTCGCACCCTGTATCTGACCATAAGGCCACGTTCACACGTGCCCTGGTACGCGACATCGCGACATCGTCGTACAATTAATCAGCGTCGCGCGTCGCGCGTTGTCGCCCCAAATTGCCTCATTGTGCCCCAAATTGGTGAGCCAGGTGATTTGCCGGCGAATTACCTTGCTTATTGTACTGTAAAAGTTTCAGTTCAGCTTTACGTGACATGATTTAATGCGGAAATACTGGTAGTACAAGTTGAAAATTAACTTGAGGACATTACATTCATACGAAATGGTATTTTCTACTTTACTTTCATGGGCATATATTAAACAAAAAAAAAAACCTTAAATTAATACTATGTATTTACAAAATTTACCGGACCGGCAAGCGCAGCGTAGGAAGCCCACCCACAAGGTAGACAGAGGACCTAGTAAGAACTGCAGGAACGCGCTGGATGCGGGCCGCTTCCAACCAGTCTTTATGGAAGTCAATGGGGGAGGCCTATGTCCAGCAGTGGACGTCCAACGGCTGAAATGATGATGATGATGATAATGACAAAATTTATACAAAAAACTTAGTCTAAAAGTCCGTCAGAGGGATATGTGGCCAGAATGCTGGCAGCATTGCCACGCTGGATGGCAATGCTTAGCTTTTGACCAAAGTAGATGTTAGCATTCTGGTCACCTGAAGCCTCCTCTAAACGTTTGGCCAGGTCCCGATACAGTTCGAGAGTGACCGGCCCTCACGGACCTAAAGTCAACCCCAAACGGCACAAAAAGATACATTCTATCCAAATAACTATATTTGTGCAGTCTTTACTTTCCTTTTTCTACCTTTTATAGGGTTCCGTACCCAAAGGGGAAAACTGTTACTAAGACTTCGCTGTCCGTTCGTCTGTTACCAGGTTGTATCTCATGAACCGTGATAGTTAGACAGTTCCAATTTTCACAGATGATGTTTTTCTATTGCCACTATAACAACAAATACTTAAAACTAGAATAAAATAAATATTCAAGGGGGCTCTCATACAAAATATCACAAACGTGTTTTTTTTTGCCGTTTTTGGTACGGAACCCTTCGTGCGCTCGAGTCGTACGAGTCCAACTCGTACTTGGCCGTTTTTTTTAACTTACACGCAATTACTCTAAGGATGTATTTATATATAGTGAAGGTATCCGCTACATAGTAGACCATATAGTAGACCTAGACCTAGACCGCTATAACTTTAAGAAAAGATATTCGAAGGTAGAACATTTTATATTTTAAAATGTGTAGAGAAATTGTGGAATCCGTAAATCATCGAAAATGTCCCCTCAGGTTTAGCAAGCTTGCAATTAAAAAGCTCGCCTAATCAAGTGGCGGCCATTTTGGTCCCTCTCGGTTGATCGCATGACCAAACATTTGGAACCCTCACAGAATCTGGACGGAGCAAATAAAAAAACGCACGCGAGCGAAATTGGTGCTCTTATTAGGGCTGGCGGGGTTAATCAACGTAGAAAGGATTTCAAGTGTTTGAGAACAAAATGTATAGAAATGTCTATTGTTTAGGAATTTGTGTAAATTAATCTAATTTAGTGCGTATATCTATATCTATCTAAGTACCTACTTATTATGATACATCTTCCATCCTAATATCTATTTCTATTTTTATTTCCACCCAAAGGTTGCCTGGAAGAAATTGCTCTAGGCGATAAGACCGCCATTATACACCAAGAATATATTATATTGTTGTATTAATTATCTCTTTTTTTATGTTTCATATTTGTATGTTGTCGTGTTTTATTTTAGTGTAAAATAAAGTTATATTCTATTCTATTCTTGCGAATTACTTGAGTTAAGGTGATTCGATTTCCATACAAATAAATTTTTGCCATTTATGGACAAATAGAGCATCATAATCTACTGTTTTATTGAAGCAATTGTGATTTGGAGGTAGTTTAGAATTAATTTGCCGCAAATAAAGACCAAAATAAATGCCAGTAGCTTTGATTTCACTGTAAAATTATGCTCCATTTGTTCATAAATGGTAAAGAATTATTTGTATGAAATATGTATACGTATACACCGTCTCTCAACGTATATAAATATGTTTGTACGTAAATATGTATACACCGTCTCTCAACGTCATCAACTGAGTAATAGTCTAACCGTCTAACGCATATCAAAGTCTTTATTATGTACTAGCGGACGCCTCACGGTTTCATCCGCGTAGTTTTCGTTCCCGTGGGAATACAGAGATAAAAAGTAGCCTATGCCACTCGGGGATAGTGTAGCTTCTCAACGGTGAAAGAATTTTTGAAATCGGTCTTGTAGTTTCGGAGCCTATTCATTACAAACAATCAAATCTTCCCTCTTATAATAGATAGATATAGATAGATTTTCTAATGTTATCAAAAGTTAGGAGTTATTTTCAAATATGTCAGAAAAATATTTCGATCAAAGATAGGTATATTATATTTTTTATGGTTGACAGGTTTGGCATTTGACCACAGCTCATTTGATGTTAAGTGACGGTGTTGTCAAAGATGGTAAACACACCTAGCCAGGAATGAAACTGGCTTTCACGTGAGGCTGTCGGAACACACCGGAAACTATAAAAAAATCAATTGTTAAAAACAATATAATTATCATACTCTAGAATACAAGTACAAAGCCACATTGTAGTCTCTTATTGTCTTTGTTATAATTAAAGTAGAGCTATCAGATTAGAAGCTAGTGTTTATAGCCATTTCCAATCAAACACTTCCTCAATGCTAACCTGATTGATTCATGTACTAGCCGTTGTGTTCCGTTTAATTGCACCACAAGATCGTCGAGATAAACAGTCACCTTCTGAGAAATGGAATGACGTCATACGCGCCTTGTAAAGATTTCTGGATGCGTGTGGCGTTGACAGTTGCAAGAATACAGGTTATAAAACATGTGCGGAAACAGTTTTGATTATTTGCATTTCGAGCATATATAACTATATCTATGTTTGTTTCTACTGAGCTGTAACATACGTAAAACTCATTAGGCAATTCTAGAATTTTACATCAATCTAAATCTACGTTCCCGGCACACCGGCACGGCCTGGCACATAACCTTTTATAAAAATTTATAAAAGGTTATGTGCCAGGTTATGTCAGTTAGGTACTTCTTTTGATATAACAAGTAAGTATAAATTAAAAATGTAAAACACCCTCGACGTTTGTTATTGTCCTATTGTCTTTTATATTATTTATTTATCTTATTGTCTTTTTTCTATGTTTAGCTAAATTTGAAGGAATCCTAGAAAAGTTTTTTTTTTATAAATTCTGGTGGCCCCTGCGACACAAGTTCTTACTTAGTGCAGGGTCCACAAGTAATGCTACAAAATCTAGTTTAAAAAAAAAAACAATTTACGTAACAGCATACCAAATTTCGTCTTGATCAGACCTCTAGAAGATGCTCACATCCTTTCATGATTTGAAATTGTGAAAACATATTTAGAAAAACTTAATGAAACAATACATTATTTGAGGAAATACTTAAATGTTCACCACATATGTGCATATTTTATTATAGAAAATAAAAATTAGCCCTATTCATTTTTTGATGTTGATGTAGGTATCTAAAAAAAATATTAAAGACTCGTTTATCGATTAAGGACTAAACAGCCGTTAATAGATAGCTTTGCAGCACAAAAAAAGAAAACCAAATCAAACGCACATGGCAACATTACTGCATCTGTCAGGCGCGCCCGCCGCGATTCAAAAAAAGAACGCACTCACAATACGTTCCGTTGATACACATTTGAAACAGCGTCCAAAACTTCTTGATCCCTAAATAATCATACAAAAAAGATTTCTTGTAAAATTTCCGCAAATGTCCAAAACTGTTAACTGTTAGCTCCTGTGTTTTTGGCAGTATTCTGCTTAAGAAACTTTTTCTATTCATTATCACATTAAAAATTACTAACTTATTCTCATATTTCATACAGGCTATTTATTAAGTAAAACCGGAGGACTAAACTTGTCAAAAAGAGTTTCCGATGAAGGGTCATGTTAGGATGGTGAAAAGATCGGCTACGTCGGCAGCCCCGCGGGCGGCAGATGACCGCAACATGATTTATGACGGGGTGTTTACAACCACCACTTTAGACCCTTTCCAAAATTAAAACATTACAATGCCGATCTAAATTTGGCAAGAATTATTCATCATTTACTATGACAAGGTACTGTAAATAAATATCTGTTTGTGTCATGGTACATTCGAGTGAATTTATATTCGTAAATGTGATCTGTGTAATTATGCGCCTTATTTCGGCCACGGGCGTTTTAAAGCCACTTTGTAAACTGACTCAACCATTTTAAGACTTCTGTGTTACGGTTATAAAAATCATATTTTATCGGGTTTCAACTATATTTATAGTAGATACCTAGATACACTTTTTTGCTACTTAATTTTCTTAAACAAAATAAAAAAGACCTTAAATTATATTATTTACAAAATGTATACAAAAAACTTAGTCAAAAAATCCGTCAGACGAGAGATAAGTGGCCAGAATACTGGCAGCATTGCCACGCTGGATGGCAATGCTTAGCTTTATTAGTTAACTGCTTAATTTTCTAGTTGTATTCCTGTAATATTTAACTAATCAACTTCATCATTTTAAGCTGTAGATCTTTTTTGATTAAGAAGGTTAAAGATAGAATTAAATGCAAACAATAACTTCGTAACAGATAATATACATCTTGGTATAAAGAAACCAATTTATTATTTATTGTTTGTCAAAAATTCGATTAAGTTCAGTGCCACGACAAAACAAAAAATAAAATAAAAACACACAATATGGCGATAGGAATTAGGAGCCATCCGTCGATTAAATGAGGATATAACGGAACGCTTCAACTTAAATAAACTTTTTTTTCTGGCGCTACAGTTTTAAAAAGGAACGGTTTCGTTTATTTTCCCGCGCTCCCGCGATGAACGAGGCGTGACATTTGAAATTTTTGGTGTTGTCAGCGTACAAAAAAGAGAAATAAACAGGGAATGTTTAATTAATAGTGTTGTTGGAGATATATTAATGCGTCTAACGGGTTCTATTGTGTCGCGAAGGGCTGTATCTGTTACGTTCTCGTCATTGCATTGGATTGATTAACCATTTGGGGTGAAAAGGTTGAAAATTGAATTTTATTTTTTGTTCATTTGGTGCCTACGACATAATAACACAGGAATGTCATAAATTGTTGCCATGTTTTGATTTATTTTTGGCAACATTATAATATTTTTACAAAAACTGCATATTATTCTAACCCTCACTAAATGTTTGTTTAAAATATCATTGTGTGCAAAAGTGTTAAGATGTATGTCTATATCACTTACCTACATAATATGATTCATATTATAATTATTTTAATAATTCCTTGTAATTATTCACATGTCTTAGAAAATCGGTATTAAACCCATGATTAAACTTTTTTTTTTATTTGAAAAATTGCAGCTACATGATTATTCGCGTTCCCGGCAAAACTATTATTAATATTCTTTTTTTAAACTTTTATTTAAGGCCAGTACCTATACAATGTCTTATTTTTTTTTGTTTGTGGCTATTAAATACCTACTAGGTATACGACCTTCTTTTATTTTGATGTCATCGACATCGCCGTTCATTTTGGGCCAGTGCTCTGGCGGGTATTTTACATTATGATTTAGTGCGATCGCCGAGCGTTCCACTCAGGTGGTTTGTACATCTGCTTATTGTTAATAACCTATTGTTGGTGTTGCCATGTGTGCTTCGGAAATGTGGCGGGGTAGGTATATGTATCTATGTGTATGTAACATCTGTAACAGTGAGCTTTTTAATCTTTGTTTGTTTCAATCGACGATTTTGATTTGCTTTAATATAAGTTATCTATATACCTATAGGGGATATAATATTATTATCTACCTAGGTACACAATTTGGTTGATACGGTTTTGCCCTTGTCCTATTGCAAAAATTCGATATTAATAAAATCTAAGTATTTAGATAATGATTAAAATTTTACATTATGTTTTCACGTAGGTACCTACCTACCTCGTTTATTTGTAGCGATGATAGCTCAGTGGTTAGCGCGGTAGGTTCGCATGCCGAAGGGCGTGGGTTCAAACCCCAACATTGAGCTTGAGCTGCCGGTGAAGGAAAACATCGTGAGGAAACCATAGCATGGTGGTAGGGTACTTTCTAGTACTCGGCTGGCTAGCTACCACCCTCAAGTTGAAAATCTGCCTTACCACCTTCGACCACACCGTCACTTAACATCAGGTGAGCTGTGGTCAAACCCATAGACTATCAATCACAAAAAAAAAAAAATTTTTAAAGTAGGTAGGTACTTTTCTTGTTTAAAAAAACAAAAATCTTTACTTATTTTTTAAATGAGTAAATTAATGTTGTGTAGACTAAAACCACCTTAATAGGCATAAAGTATATTGTATAATATACCTATAGTATTGTGAGTGTATTTTTTAAAGATATAAGTATACCTACATTAGAATACACACTCAAGTTAAATGAGTCTAAAGTATGTCGTAGTCAAAACACAAATAGGTAAGTAAGTAAGTCTTGGTCCAGTCAGATCATCCTCGTAAGGTACGAGGATGACCTGACTGGAGTGTACCTCAGTCAGTTTCGATAGAGTTTTGGAAGCAGCACGAAAAGTCATGACTCACAACATAATATTACTTTCCCACACTCATGCGCGTCTTCATAAGTAGGTATATAAAGCACCACTATTTTTTTACATAAATATACCTACACTATTTAGGTAAGGTTAAAGTCATCTAAATTAATAGTCACTGACCACTGGTCGATCGGTTAGCACACACCTCTTTGTTTTGAAGTTCTCTTCTAGGTAGGTGCATAGGTACCTAGATCTTTGTTACCAATCGAATTCGAAATTACGCAGTAAATTCTGATAAATTAGCAGTCAAAGGTATGGATAACGCGGTTAGTTCCGCGTGCCGCCACGTCGCCACCGTCGCGTCCTAGACTTGAACTAATCTGGTTTTATCGCCGGTTTTATGGTTTGGATCTTCGGATTTCGGCTGCATATTACACCGTTGTACTAATACTTTTCTCAGAATGAATGAAAGAATTCAAGTTATATGAAGTAGGTTGCTTAAAATCCAGAGAACCTAAATATGTAGTAGGTAGGTAGCGATGATAGCTCTGAGATTAGGGCGGTCAGTTCACACGCTAAAGGAAGTGGGTACGAACCCCTTATTGTTGATATTCGAACCCACGCCTTTTCGAAAAGAGATTAATTAGCTAATCATACTTAAGTAGATACCTACTTACAAAATAGCTATATTAATCAAAATGACAAAAATACACGTCGGTGTCAATATCAACCATTTCAACCATCTAGATGTTACAAAATAAATTAAAAATGTGCCTTATGACAAGCCAATAGAGCTCAAAATGAACTAACAATAACTGCACAGTAAATAGCAGTCTATTGCTTGAAGACAAAAGTAATTAGTCTCGTAGTTAAAGAGTGGTGACATAAAACTTGAATGGTCATCGTACACCACATCAGCTAAGTGTCGACCAGACTTTAAGTTAAGAAAACAAATAAGTAGGTAGATAATAATTGGTTGGTTCAGGCGTTACTTTGCGGAAGTTCATTTTGAATAAGTATTCAAGGTATTATATATACCTATTTAGTTTATTTCCGCTTAACAGTCGATCCAGTTACAACAGTGATGAGGACTTTAATTTATCTAATTTGACAACAACTTATTAATTAAAAACCTAATCTTACTTAACATCTAGAACTAATTTGACATAAACTTAAAAATATAATTGGACAAAAATCTAATTAAAATAACCTTAAAAATAAGTAAATAATAGTAAGTAGTTAATTATTTTTTGGGTGTATGTCAAAATTACTTATAGATATTAGGTAAGTAAAGTTACGATTAAGTTTTTAAGTAGGTAATAAATTGTTGTTAAATTAGTTAAATTTAAGTCTTCATCACTGTTGTAACTAAAACGACTGCTAAGCGGAAATAATTTAACCCGGCGAGCGTAAGGTTAGAATATGTAACAAAAAGCGCTAGGTGGGTGTGGTACACCCAGATAGTTATTGTGTTGTTTTAATACACTATTATTTTTAATACTTATTTTCTTGAATACTAAACTGATATTTACTTCTATATTTAACTAATTTAAGAGTGAAATAAAATTAAAATATACCTATGTTTAGTTGTTTATTTACGAAATTAACAAAATTATCAATTCCAACTTAGATTTATTAGTTAAGGCACTTGTTTACCACTTTTTGACAAAAATATGAAATAAAAACATAAAGTATTTTTTCTTTTTATAAATAGACTAAACATAAAAACAAAATAATACTTATTCAGCATCATAAAACTAATAAAAAAAACTTATTCATCTTCAGATCTTGTGCAGTTTTCACAAACAAAAATGGCATGTTCCATACATAGATAATGACTGCACTGCTAACAAACGTATATAATATTGCGGTCTTTCTTTGTAGAACATATTATTTCACATCTCTTTATAGACCTGGATACTTTTTGTGGTGGTTCTTTTAGGATTCACCTGTATGGTCTTGGATTCTTTTACGAAGCTCTGAAAATGTGGATTTTATTTCCTGTTTCGTAAATGTTCTGAAATCAATTCTATTTTCAGGTCTCTAATGAAATCTCGACGTTTCACTGACGAGTTGTTATTAGTTTTATAGATTATCATGCTGTTTATTCCTGACATATTCAAAATAAAATAAAATGTGTTTGTTCAAAATCGTTACAAGTAGCGTAAGGTGGGTTTGCTGACATCTTCAACCACGTCTATACCATTCGCCGGGTGGCGGTCGATTAAAACAATGGCAGTCGGCGCTTCCCTACCTCATCCCGCGCAGCTACTCAGGCGCACGAAGTGTCATAACAATTCGCTATTAAAATATCGATCGATATTTCTAGGTCTGGGTGTGCCACACCCAACCTTACGCTCGCCGGGTTAAATAGGTATTTGAATATTCAAAATGTAGCGATGATAGCCTAGTGGTTGGCGCGGTAGGTTCGCATACCGAAGGGCGTGGGTTCAAACCCCAACAATGAGCTTGAGCTGCCGGTGAAGGAAAACATCGTGAGGAAACCATAGCATGGTGGTAGGCTACTTTCTAGTACTCGGCTGGCTAGCTACCACCCTCAAGTTAAAAATCTGCCGCCAAGTATAGAACGGTGTGTTCCGGCAGCCTCACTAGAGAGCCAGTTCCATTCCAGGCTAGGTGTGCTTTACCATCTTCGACCACACCTTCACTTAACATCAGGTGAGCGGTGTTACAGTGGAACTTCCCTTCAAACGCACAAAGCGTTTCCAAAACACGTTCCTTGTAAGAACTGCTGATGTGTGGAACTCGTTGCCAGCGTCTGTGTTTCCAACAAAATACAATCCGGGGTTGTTCAAGAAGAAGGTGAATAGGTATTTTCTAGGCAAGCGTGCTCCATCTTCGGCCACATCGTCGCTTTCCACCAGGTGAGATCGTGGCCAAACGATAGTCCGATGTAAAAAAAAAAAACAAAACCATAAAAAAAAGAACTTCCGCAAAGTAACGCCTGAATCAATCAATTAGGTATGTACCTACTATCAATCTCTTAGGTTACTCTCTCTCCTACCTACTCGTTGAGAGCTTCGACAAAGTCAACTTGATACAATGAGCGATGACCATAATTCAGTCAGGGTGTTATTTATCTGATTGCATTTGGATTCCAATGTGCAGTAGTTGTCGTAAATAAAGTTATGACTGAAAGTTATGGCCTGGCCAGTAGGTATAGGACATTATTGGGACAAGTTTTTACCGAGTCTTCTAACTTTTTAACTAGCTCGTAAATTTTCATTGGAAAATATTTGTACACCTATTTACCACGCCACAAACATAAACATATACCTCCTTGTGGAATATTAAGTTCGCGAAGATGAATAAATACCTACAAAACTATTAACTATTATGTTGGTCAGTGCTGAAAATCGGCGCTGCGGAGTAATCCCGAGCACAATTGCGGAACACACTTCTTTTTTTTTAATGCACTAGTCACTGCAGCGATAATCCGCTTACTGACATTTAAAATTTGTTGTCTGTATTTTTATTTCATCATCATCATCATCATCCACAGCCTTCTTTATCCCACTGCTGGGTATAGGCCTTTCTTTACATGCCATCTGCCTCGGTCCTGTGCCAAGGTCCAGGTTCGACCCGCGACGGTAACATTACCGTCGACCCATTATGCGGCTGGACGACCGACGCTCCGCTTCCCTTGCCTATATTAATGCCTTGTATTTTAATTTATATCTTTTTATTTGCATCTTTTCTCTGTAGTTATTCGTCGTTGTATCTAGTGTCTTTAGGTATACAAAAAAAATATTTTGTTTCTTTCATAATTATGAAAGAAATAGCATACATGCATTCACATACCTACATACATATAGCACACACACCAACTCTCCCTTACATAGACGACCTCCTGCTAAGGAGATCTATCACCAAGTAAACTAGTAGGTAGGTTGGTATGCTAACCAAATGTCACAGAATAAATAACGGCATCAGTTCCACTAAATAATAAAGTTGTTATCATGACACTCCACATCTTATACGTCCTTAGCATTTAATTAGAGGAGACCGCGACACAGTATTCCCCCAATTAAAATATAATTGTGCTATAAATACCGACCAGTTTAAAATGAGCTTTAAGAGTGATAAGGTAGAGGTTTTATGTAAATAGTTTTTAGTTAAGAGCCATGTTCCGTGGTCGTCTATCTATCAAAACTGAAAAAAAACTTTCCGCTGAATCTGCGGGGAAAATGATATTTTTTCCTGGTTGGATTAAAATAGTTTCCCACATTTGCACCCCAAATTCCTCACTATAAATGAAACACTACTACTTTTATACATAAACGTTAAAAAAACAAGTTTTGTAAATAATGCAGTGATAGGGACGACTTTCTGCATTCCCGTCACAACTCTATGCCATAGGTAGATACTTGTAGGACCTAACTACCAATCATTTTGACAGATGATCGCGGACGGTATCGCCGGCCGCGGGCGGCCTGCGCCGGTTGCCAGCACTTCCGTTTCCGACGCCGCGGGCCGCTATCGTCACTTCCGGTCGGATCACTTCCCCGTGTTTGCATTTTATACCTTCCTGAAAATGTAAAATAATGATAATCTACAAGACAGTTCCTATTCTTGGCAAGGATCCTGACATTATTCATTATTCACTATTCAGGCACATTCGTGAACTGAAAAGTAGGATGAGCCCAACTCATAACCTGAAAATTATTCACGTAATAAATTCGGACTTCAGTATAGGTAGTTACGGTCTAAAATAGAACTAGGCGTAAACTGTCAACCAACCACGTGACATTTCGGGCGTTGACCTCCCGTGTCCCGTTGTCACCAGAATGTCATTGGGTGCGCACGACGTCTCCCATTGGCTGAGATTGTCGCGGGCGGTCGTGCGACATTCCTGATTGGTCAAATTTGTCACACGCGGGGCGTAGCTTCTGTGCTCCAATTTTAAAATTAATAGGAGCACGTGGTTTGCTGAATTAATTTCCTCGTTTTCTGTTGGCTACGTCATGTTTCTTTACAGCCAATAAATGGTAGGTGCAGGCTGTTTGATTCTTTTTTTGAAAATTTCTTGCGTCATCTAATTTTTAAATCTATTTTTTCAGGATATGATCTGCCGACCAGTACCTACGACTAATTTATTGTGTTTTGTATAACTGTAACATTCTTGCCAGCCAGTGTCAAAAGCAAACATTCTAAAAATAGAACTATTTTATTGACCTTTAGTTGGATAGTGATATTTTTTTTTCTTTTTAAGGCATTTGTAGGCACCTACCTGCATAAAACAATTTGACCGATCTTTTGACCCAAATAGCACGTCATTTTTGCAAGTTGTTCAATTTAGGTATATAGTAAAAAAAGTAACTACCTACTTTTAAATTTTTATTTTTATTGTGTCAAAGATATGCTAAATCGTTTTTGTAGAAGTATGCAGGGGTCCTGAGGGGTGTCGCCAGGTGCGGGGCGCGGAGCGGGGGCGGTATTGATCGTCGCACCTTCCCCGCGCGTCTGCGACCTTACCAACGAAAAATGTAGCACATGCCCCGACTGACAAGGAAATTGGTGCCATGTAGGTACGGACTTTATCATCTATGTGACTAGAAGAACTTTAAATAAAGAGAAGTACCTACCTACCTACCTACTTACCTACCTAAGTACCTACCAACCTAAAATAGTTTTTTTTTTCAATTCAGTGTCCGCTGTTTTTTTTTGCTTAACAAGCTAGGCTTTTGACCACAGCTCACCTTAAGTGTTCCAACCTCAATATTCTTATTAGATTTTAGCTTAGTTGGTATTCCTATTAGAACTTGCGACGAATCCTATTTAACGCCGGATAAGCTAAACATCATGGACAGACGACCTAATAAGGAAAGCAGGAACGCGCTCGCTGGATGCGGGCCGCTTTCAACCGGTATTCATGGAAGTCAACAGGGGAGGCCTATGTCCAGCAGTGGGCGTCCTACAGCTGAATTCGCATTAGCAATTATTATTAGCATTAGCAATATTCGCATTTCTTCCAAGTATAGATAATACCTAATAAAGATAATAGGTATCACATATCTAATCTATCTGATATCTTATCGGGCGACCATATTAATTTAAATCCTTAAATACTAGTTTTATTTCGCATAGGTACATCGTCTTATAGCATACATACTTAGCATTAGGTGAGCTGAGATCAAACGAAAAACCTAATCTGTCAATCATCTGTCATAGGTATTTTTTTATAATTTTCTCCATCGGGCAGGCTAAAGCTATTAAGCTATACCTACTGCCTTGTCTTCGGTTTTTACAATTCATGACAAACATCTAGGTATGGTTACAGTCAAAGTCCGGTCTTGGACAAGTCTAGTCATGTCCAGTCAAGCCTTAGTAAAGTAGTGGCAACTTTACTAAGGCTTGACTTAGCTTCGATGGAGTTCTGGAAGCAACACGAAAAGTCATGTTTCACAACATTATAATATCAATTTCCTACAATCTAGCTTTTAATTCGCCACTTTATGTATAAAAAAATCATATTTTCAAACATACCTAACACTCGAAAACACACAAATTTTGGAAAAAAATACAATGGGGCGATACGACTCTTCGCGTTCCCGCCAAAACTCCTGTCAATTATAAAAAAAAGTTGTCCTCCATTAAAAAGGTTCTGTCACTACCCCGAAAAAGTCATTTCATGCAAAATTATCATGCCATCCTTTTTTGTCAACTTTTAAATGTGAATTTTGAAGTGTGAAGGGTAAGGGGTCCTTTATTTCGTTTTTTTGCTAACTGTGCTTGAACTGATTATTTTAGTGACAGCTAAAACTTTTGCAGGCGAATAATATATGAGTTATCGAAATGTAAACCTTATTCCAATAAGTAAAGAGTCACTAAAAACTCACGCGTTAGAATTATAGTTTTAAATAGAAGTATAAAAAAATCAGCGATGTCATCGACTCGAGACAATCTTAAGGAAATTGGAGTAGAATACAATAGGAGTGTAATTTTTGTTCTGTCTAGCCAATGTCAAGAAGAAAAATATAGTTTTGGGAAATATTCCTATTATTATTTATCTTTTTTAAAACTATCTTGGGTAGGTACAGTGATAGGTACTTAGATACCTACCGACCAAGATATAGGGGTTAGACGCAGAAAGGGACTGAGCCGAAATGAGGTTTTTGTATAAAACCATTATGAATAATGACTATTTTTTTCTCTGGGACTGATCCTATAATTGAAAAATGTTGACTTTTTTCGCGATTTAAGGGTTGGCCCTCGAAGTATAAAAAGTCATTGTACTTCAATTTGTTTGTATTACACGATGCTGATATGGAAAACTTAGTCTTTAGAAGAAAATATACGATTAAAAGTGTTTATAGCGATGATAGCTCAGTGGTTAACGCGGTCGGTTTACACGCCGAAGGGCGTGAGACCAAACACCAATTACAATGAGCTCCTGTGAAGGAAAACATCGTGAGGAAACCATAGCGTGGTGGTAGGGTACTGTCTAATACCTACCTACTCGGTTGGCTAGCTACCATCCAAGTTGAAAATCTGCCGCCAACCACCTATAACGACGTGTTCCGGCAACCTCTTTTGAGATACAGGCTAGTTGTGCTTTACCATCTTCGATCACACCATCACTTAACATCAGATGAGCTGTGGTCAAACATAACCTTATTAACCATAAAAAAAATATTATAAAGTATTTTCCGGCTACTTATTACCCGAAACAGATAGGTAGATCCAAACCCGGGACATGTATGCTAACTGTCCGGCTTTTACTCTACTTTTTTTTTATAAAAGTAATGGGACAAACAAGACGCTCTCCTGATGATAACATATAATATTATAACGCCTGTCCATGACCACGTAAATAGCATTCGTAAAAGTTACTATTTCGAGTGATTTCATAACATCAAAAAAAGTACGATGAAGTTAGTTTAAAGCTTGTTTGTTGCCGTGTCAATCCTACTCTTAGGTATTTTACAATCAGCTTCCCAAACATCAAAGGAGATTCACTTCTATAAAGTTTTAATTTCATTTCAAAAAAACTATAATTATCGTTACAGGTTTTTATCCTAATGCAATATTGTAAGTATAGAGTAAATTATTATATTTTTGTTATGTACATGTTAAAGTCAATTATATAATCCATTATGTCAAATAATAATCATAATAATAATAATTCTTTATGAATTAAATTCGTGGTCAGCTAAATAATTATAATACATGCTCAACTATAGGTAACATAAATCATATAATACAATTATAAGTAACTTAAAATTACTATAGTAACATAAATCCAGTACCAGATATTCTGCCGCCAAGCAGTACTGTGCAAACATTACTATGTTCTGGTTTGAAGGGTACTGCAGCTAGCGAAATTACTGGGCTGTTGAGACCAACCATCTAGTCTCAAAGTAATGAGTGCCAAAGCAGCGATGCCCTGAACGTTGTTTTGTTACTGAAAGTTCTGTGTATCGCTGCAATGGTCATGGACAGGCGTTATCTCTTAACATCAGGAGAGCACCTCGATCGTTTCATTACTTTTAAATAAAAAAATAAATAAAAAAAATCATTCAATTATAAATAAGTAACAATTTTATATACCTATTCTATGGTAGCATATTCAGTAGGTACATATATTCTGTTCTTCCAAAGTCACACTTCAGCGTCATTATCCGTCAAAGCGCCGCCACACATCCAGGGTCGGATGATACGCCACAACGACACAAAGGGCCGCGTCTCTTCATCAAACACCATGACGCAACAAAAGTGTACTTTTTGTGACACTAGATGACACTGGCAGTGGGATGCGCATGAGTTGCTGTGCAAATGGGACAAAATATTTCATCAGTTGTCTGATCTCTATAATGTAGTAATTGCCTTTTGCATATAGCAATAAGGCAAAAGACAATAAATACCATGAATTGTGTGAAATGTCCTTCTTATATAAGCTTTTTAAACTACTGCCGAATTTCTTAATTTTGTTTTCTTCTATATGTACCTATCTATCTATATTATGATAAAGAGGAAAGATTTGATTGGTTGTAATGAATAGGCTCCGAAACTATTGGACCGATTTCAAAAATTATTTCACCGTTGGGAAGCTACGCTATCCCCGGGTGACATAGGCTACTTTTTATCCCTGTATTCCCATGGGAACGGGAACTACGTGAGGGAAACCGCGAGGCGTCCGCTAGTCGTTAAATAAATATGTAAGTTAAGTTTTGTAGGTAGGTATTCATATTTATTTACCTATAAGAATACCATACCTACCTTCTGTTGTAGGTACGTAGGTTTTTTTTATTGTTGGCAGGCTAGGTGTTTGACTACATCTCACCTGATGTTAAGTGACGGTGTGGTTGAAGATGGTTAAGCACACCTGTCAATATAGTCTAGAATAGAACTGGCTCTCTAGTGAGGCAGCTGGAATACACCATTAGGTGCTTGGCGGCAGATGTTCAACTTGAGTGTGATTTTCAACTAGGTATTCATAGAACTGGCATGTAGAACAAATCACTAACGGCTATCAAAATATACCTATACTCGTGGAAGCCCTACACACTTCAGTAACTGTACAATAATCTGTGGCCAGGCCATTGTCATATGGCCTACAATTAGAAAGGCGTAATGACGTTGATTAAAGCCCAACAGTCACCGAGCGTGTATCAAAGAACATGTGATAGATTTTTTTAAAGATGAAGGATGATTTTTGAGAGAAATCTTCGGTCTGTAAGTAATTAATATTCTTCGCTCGGTTATCAATATTTCTGTTACGTTGGTCACTTGGCTTGAATATTGTGGCGATAAGAAATGTATGTTGCTTAATACAGTCATAATTATATCGTAGGATACTAACTTATTTCACCGCCAGCGCCATCTATCCCCAAACTAAGCAAAGTTTGTAATATAGGAATGAGATTACTGAGAGATTTTTTTTGCTAAATAATAATAATAATAAATATCGTAGGACTATACACACAGCGCCATCTGGCCCAAACTAAGCAGAACTTGTGTGATGGAAGCCAGATAACTGATAGAATACATAAATACTTTTTTTTTTGTAAATACATACTTATAATACATACAGAACACCCAGACACAGAACAAACATTTGTTTATTCACAAAATGTTTGCCCTGAGTGGGAATCGAACCCACGACCTACAGCTCTCAAGGCAGATATACTACCAATGAGCCAACGGGGTTGTCAAATGAACTTATAATACATACAGGGCACCCAGATACAGAACACACATTTATCGTCACATAAATGTTTGTTCTGGTGGGATGTGGTGGTATGTATCACAATTTTTAAACAAAAAAACACGATGTAGCTACACTTGCACAAGAAAAAAAAGACACGTATTTAAAAATAGCACATAATTTTTCCGCGATACGCACCTCCAAAACTTTCTACGTACATTTAATTTATTGCTTTTCAAATTTATGTCAACTGCGATTAGCATTTCGAATCTTGTACGTCGGGTCATTTACACCTCGTCGCAAAGGAATCCACAGACACTATGTCGGCGGCACAAATCAGCAAATCGGCGTTTAGCCGACCGAGTCTGCTTTCCCAACTACTTAACTGGCTGTTAGGTTATAATTTAAGGAAGTTTTTATTTTACTTTCACTGCCCTTGTCGTAGGTACGTGTCATACATTTTTTTTTATGTAAAAGAGACGGAGTTTTGAGGTGAACGTGAAAATGACGTATCGCCATTATTATTATTTCCAAAACCCGTGTTTTCGAGTAGGTATGTATGATTTATTATAGTGTTGTTTTATTTTATAAAATGTCTAATTCCGTGCGCAAGTGTGGCTTTTTTTAAAATGAAATATCACTTTTCGTGTTGCTTCTAAATTCCATCGAAGCTTGTAGTAAAGTCAATCATTTCTTTACTAAGACATGACCCAGATTCGACCAAGACTTTTGTGTAACTTATTTTGTGACTCTTTCATAAAATATATCGAAACCGAAACTGGAAAATAAAATTGTGCGAAACCAAAATAAAAAAATAAGTTATGAGCTAAATGCAACGCTCTTATTAGTTAGAGGTAACCCAAGCCAACCCATTACCATCGCAGCAGCACTCAACACTTTAAGTAACAAAACAAAATCTTAAGGCACCATTGCTTTGGCCAGTTTTACAGTTTACACGGTAACCTCAAGTAGGTAGAACTAGTAATGTAAAAGTAATATGTGACAAAAATGTATTGATTAGAGTGATCACGAAGAAATTGCCTAAAACTAAATTATAAGTATGCTTATTCCCTTATACAAAAACAAATATAACATATGGGTGAATGTGGTACAGAGTTTAGAGAAAATACTTAAAGAAAAAAAAAGTTAGAATAATCTTAAAAATATTTGTTACAAGATCTTTTTTCCCCCAAAAACAAATGACGATTACTCAATATTCCCTGAAAAAGGCCCAAGTTTACGTACAATAGACGTAGTCCATTTAAATCGACCGTTTAACACCAAGTTCATCTTACCTCGCGCCACCCACACGCACCTAAATTAACCGTCTCCAACGGACGTCGATGTCAACTTGTCACTTCTGTCACTGTCACGTTTAAAAGCTTTAGGGCTCGAGCATTATGTATCCACCATGAAGCGCGACGCAAAATAATATTTTATTAATCAAACGGAGATACAAACGTGAGACCATAAAGTCTGTTATTATTAACAGTTTTATGCACATCTGGACCCTGATTTTCTAACTTACACGAGATTTCATGCCGAAAATGCTTAGGTACCTATATTATTTATTACTATGTACACTGATATACTTTATTTTGATTGTTCAACGATCTCCTATCAAACCTTGTCACTTTTTAATTTGACATTGGCACGCGAATTTAACTCTTATTCCGCTACTTTACATAAACTCGGCGTGTGACATGGTCCCTCATTCGCTAAATGTTTGTATAGGGATATTATACTTTTACATGTACAATAAAAAAATAGTGCGAAATGAGTCCATCGAGACGCTCTCCTGATGATTGGAGATAACGAATGACCATTGCAGCGATACACAGAATTTTGAGTAGATAAACAAATTCCAAGGCATCACTGCTTTGGTGTTCATTATTTTGAGACATTCAATAGACCTGTAATTTTCTAGCTGTTGTCAGCAGAATATCTATTACTAACGCAGTGGTACTTACTTAAATAATTTCCTGCTAAAAATATCTACCACAAAGTGAAAGCGAAAATAATAATACATATATCTAACATTAGATAATATTATGTGAAAACCCACCAATAGGTACACAGTGGAATTTCCTTGGGTACGTACCAAACGTTTTGACTCTACGCTTTTCATCCGTACGGCCAAGGAATGGAACACTATACCGGCTTCCTTGGGTTCTGAGAGATATAATCTGGATGTTTTCACAGTCAGAGTGAATAGGTATCTTCTAAGCTAGCGTGCTTAATCTTCGACCTCATTATCGCTTGTCATCAGGCGAGTTGGTGAGTAGGACAAACGCGGGCATATCCGTATTAAAAAAAAAAGATAAAACTGTAAGCATAAATCATCTTGACGCTCCATGAAGTTTGAATATCACATAAAATAATTTAGTCGCATTGTGTCGCCCATGCAAGTATGGCATCAACCTTAACCGGGACTTTCACCCGGTGTTGAATGACCGGCCCATTTTATCGAATTGTGTTTATTTTTTTAATTTACAGTTGGCAAAGTTAATTGTGTCGCCGACACAGCTGTGGGTAGATTAAAATAAACATTAAATGGTCGTTCAATAGGTGTGAGCTGTCCTCATTCGTTTCGTTATTATTAGATTATTGAAAAAGCAAACTTATGCACGTTGTTGTAGAATAGCTTTTTGCCTATTCGATATTATCTGGCATCAAAAGCCTATACCGCTAATAAATATGGTCTAGCTTCAGAGCCAAAAATACTTTTTAAACAAACATTTTTCATATTCACAATTTTTTTATTAAATATCCAAGATATCCAGGTGTTTTGTTATGTCTGGCTAGGTGTTTTTAACATAACTTGTCTGGCGTAGTAGAAGATCGTAAAGGCACCTAGCCTGAGATGGGACTGGTTCTTAAGTGACACACCATTAGGTGCTTGCAGATTTTTAATATGTGGGTGGTAGCTAGCCAGCCAAGTTCTGGAAAGTACCTTACTACTTGTATGGTTTCCTCGCGATGTTTTCCTTTACCAGCAGCTCAAGCTCATTATTGGTATTTGAACCCACGCTCCTCGGAGTGCAGTTCAAACACGGTAACTACTAAACTGACATCGCTAACATACCTATATAATTTATCTGAAACAAATCTTTTTATTAATTATTAAAAAATTATATCTTTGTAGGTACCTATTAGATACAAGATGTTTGAATTTAATTATTTATTAATTTTAATTTAGTAATTTAATTATAGTGTCGATTTGGTCTAGCTGTTAAGATATTTATTATTAAATGTTATGATTAGTGAAATAAAGCGTTCGTCTCGTTACTTTTACACAAATAAAAAAAAAAACTATCAATGGCTTAAAACTTCTAAAACGTATTAAAGGTAAGAACTGAAATATTTTACTATGCAAAACAAGACACACTTCAAACTCTAATCTATTTTAGAATATTATCCGCCACCGCTCTCGGCTGAGATGTCGAGTGCCACTAGGCAAGAAAAAAAAAACTAAATTAAAAAATAAAATTAAAAAGCACAAAGGTTGCGCCGGCGCCCGCGCCCGCTGGCGAACTGCTCTTTAAACGCCCTCCCCTGCTGGCTGGATGAACGGACAGTTCTATATACAGGATGATTGGACGTAGCATTCTTTATTTATTTATATATATGTGTTGTAGGGTTCAGGACAACGTCTCATGTGTGGAGTTTTAGAGATGTTCAGATACTGCCTTTGCCGTGTGTGTTTATTTACCAGATAGCCCTGTTCACCCATATAAGCATTGATGAATTTCAACGCAAGGGCGTCCAAAGTTGAGTTAAATCTTCGAAGCAATAAAAAGAAGGACCAGCTGGTAACGCCTTCGCACCGGCTCGTCGAGAGGTTAATACATATTCTGAGACCTGCGGTATAAAACCACAATACATTTTCCACCACGTGCTTCAGAACCAAGCTAAGATTTTGGCTACTAGAGACATTATTTTCTAATATTGATGAGTAGGTATTTTAAACTAAAAGATTTAAGTTACTGGTAAATAGGTAACTATGTTTTTCTGTACTTTTTATTATATAGACAATACTTTTATATTGGCACACTTAAACATAATTTTTTTTTTTTTTATCCTAAGAAAATCAAAGCGTAGGTATAATTTTCTCTTATTGTACCTAGTTAGACATTTAAAGTTCGAGTTAGTAGGTAACTATTACTGCGAAAAAATAGAGAAAATTATAAATAATATCTTGAACACCCTGTTTGTATACCGATTTATGTATCGCCATTTATAATTCCATAATCCAATATTTCGTCCGCACACTCGTGTTTTTGTCCTTGATGAAGAAATACCCATTGTTTGGGCACTTCATCGATTTGTTACGGGTGACACGAAACCCAAGTTATTGGATAATCGATTCGAATTATAATCGAGCCTCGTAATCGATTATGACTTTTTGTTACAGGCCGGTGCTTTTGGGATTTTTTATCGGGACCTTGGGACAATCTGGCTGATTGTTTTTTTTTATAGTTTGTTTTGGAATGTCATTATTGTTAATTTAAATAGCTGCCACATACCAGAAATAGCATTAACCATCTACAGTATCAACTTAGAAAACTGGTGTTTTAAACAGGACAGAAAAATAATTTTGCGTTTTGGTTAGTTCAACATTGCAGCGATGATTGCTCAGTGGTTATCGCGGTCTGATCTCACGCTTAAGGGAGTGGGTTCACAACATCCCAACAACTACATGGAGCTGCCGTTGAAGAAAAGGGCATAGTGAGAAAACCATAATATGGTAGTAGATTACTTTCTAGTATGTACCTACTCGGCTGGCTAGCCACCAGCGTTTAAAATAAATCCGCTGTCAAGCCCTTATTTGTGGGTTTTTGAGAGTCGTTTCCATTCCAGGATAGGTGTATTTGCCATTTACGATCACACAGTCATGTAATATCTAGGTAGCTATGGTCGAATATATATACCTATATGTAGGTACCTATTAACCCAGTAACACCAATTCTAAAGTCTTCATTTGATGGATCTGTGCATGTCTTTTCATTGCAGTCCATTAAACAAGGACTACAATATTTTAAATAAGTTCAGTTATGTCACCTAAAGGCTAAATGAGTATCTATTGTGTATTTTTTAAGTTCATTGACTTTTTTTTTTTTTATGGTTGACAGGCTAGTTGTTTGACCACAGCTCACCTGATGTTAAGTGAAGGTGTGGTCGAAGATGGTAAAGCACACCTAGCCTGGAATGGAACTGGCTCTCAAGTGAGGCTGCCGGAACACACCGTTAGATGCTTGCAAAATTTTGCTGTTTTTTTTTTAAATTTGATCGAGGTTCCTAATCAATTAACAAAACTTAACTAATTATAGTGACTTATAATTATTTATATAACAATCAAAACAAACTGTACTGTTTTATTGTGCGTACAGAATCTAGCATTTAGGGTCCTCCCATTACAATTTGGCGGTATAAATCTTGGCGTTCGTAAGAAAAATTGTAATTTTCCTAAATGACGTCCGGAAATGATTTGAAAAACAAAGCACTTGTGCGACCACGCCTGCCAGAGTTTGGCCGCGTATGCGCATACTGTTCCCACGTCTGTATAGGGTTACCATACATTGCTTACACCGGAGACAATAGTAGGAGAGTAGGTATAAATAAATAAATATCGTAGGATATTATACACACAGTGCCATCTGACACTAATTAAACAAAGTTTGATGGAAGTTAGATTTATAACTGATAGAACCTTTTTTTTTTTCGTAAATACATAGGTACTTATAATACATACTGAACACCCAGACACAAGACACAAATTTGAATTACCATAAAATGTTGGTCCTGGGCGGGAATCGAACCCACGCCCTACAGATCTGAAGGCAGCTATACTACCAACAGGGATGTCGGCTATGTATATTTATTTATTTATTTAATACTTTATTGCACACTTTAAATAAAAACACTTAATGCTAAAGCATTTTCTGCCAGCCATCCCCTCAGTAAATAACATATGGTTGTAGGCGCGCATCAAAACAAACAGACAGACTGATCTACAGACAGATCTATCTATATTGTACAGTTCTTTTATAGGGAAAATCAAGATTAAATACTTTTATTTAAAATAATGTTGCTTATCTACTCTCGAATAGAAAATACCTATCTTATACTGTCAAAGTTTTCTAGTTCATTGTCACCCTACCAGGGAGCCAGTATAACGCGATGGGCGTCACCAAAACTCCTCCGTCGATTATTGAGTCTCGCATCGGTTTTAATTTAACGGCCTCTTTGACATTAGCGGGACTGTCCGCTTATAATATGAACACTTGGAGTCACTAATGATAAACTGATGATTTTGTATTATTTTTTTAAGAATAACTAAACGTGATTAGCTCACGTGAGTTAAAATAGTTTACCAAGAGCTGCGGACGATGTGATTAATTTTCGCCCGGGTGACCGCGAGTGGCATTTACTACCGTAAGTCAGACAACACATCGGTTCCGTTTGTTTATTCTACTTAGGTATATCAACGACCGATAAGCGCTCGGTAGAGGTAGGCTCCATTCCAGGCTAGGTGTGCTTTACCATCTTCGACCACACCGTCACTTAACATCAGGTGAACTGTGGTCAAAAACCTAGCCTGTCAAGAATATAAAAATAAAAAGGCAGGTATTCGGCATTCCAATTCTGACATTAGGCTAGTCATTGTGCTTCAACAAATTTAGGTGCGTATATATAACACGATCAGGTTATGACAATTTTCGTAAAAAATCACATGGATTTTAACATAAAATATCATGCTTAAAAGTGCATTTTTTATTTGACCTAAACATTTTAGTAGACTTATATAAGTCATTAACCTTATCAATTTCCATACCTGACATGAAAACGGACCCTAAAAACATCACCACAGGTACTAAGACATTGGCTGAGTAGGCTGAGTTGACATAATTGTAAATAAAATAAAAATAAATATCGCAGGACATTACACACAGCGCCATCTGACCCCAAACTAAGCAAAGCTTGTACTATGGTAGTCAGATAACTTATAGAATACTTCAATACTTTTTTTTTGTAAATACATACAGTACACCCAGACAGAGAACAAACATTTGTTTATATCACAAAATGCTTGTCCTGGGTGGGAATCGAACCCACGCCCTTCAACTCTTGGAGTAGACATACTACCAATGAAACAACAGGGCTGTGTATGTCTTTGTAGTAAAACTAGCGGCTTGTCCCGGCTTCGCACGGGTGGACATTATTTTTTTAAATAAAATTCTTGTAATATATATAGCTATGTTACTCAGGCAGAATGTAGCATTCTAATGGTGTAAGAATTTTTGAAATCGGTTCTGTAATTTTTAGCATCATTACAAACATACAAAAATCCAAAAATACAAATCTTTTCACTTTATAGTTATGTTATGTTATAATATTAGTGTATTATTATGTTTTTTTTATGTAAAAAATAATGAGACGAACGAAACGCTTTCCTGATGGTAAGAGATAACGCCTGTCCATGACCATTGCAGCGATACACAGAACTTTGAGTAATAAAACAAAGTCCAGGGCATCGCTGCTTTGCTCTGCATGTATGTCTTTATTATAAAATACCTTATCCTAAGTACAAATCACTGTACAAAAAAATAATTAATCGGATTAATTTCGGAGAGTGTGCTTCAGATCTGCATGCTGTAAAAATTCGTCAAAATAAATTTCACCGGAGCGAATTACTAGTATCTGATAGTAGGTACTTTCTTACACTGAATATGAATTTATTTACAACTCTTAAGTGTAAAGGGAAGACAAAAGAAAGCTCTCCGTTCATTGCAAGCATTTAGATCAAAGTATTTCGATACAAGTGCGGCACACGCTCAGTTATTTATTTATTTTTACCGAAATAGAAACCGAACGGTCGTCGAGTGCGTCCGATTTTATAGAATGCCGTGAAGCTGACTACATGAGCAATTTTAGAGGAATCCGAATTGTAGTCACGAGCTGTTTTGCGTATAAATAATCGAATAATGATTCGAAATTTATTCACATATTCGATTGTTTATTTATTTTAGTATAATTGTCAACTATAGACAGCCCTATTATTTGCCTTTGACTTAATGGTAGTATAATTTTCTTTAAGAGCTGTAAGGTGTGGGTTCGATTCCCGCCCAGGACAAGCATTTTGTGGTATAAATAAATCTTTGTATTTATTATAAATAAGTATGTAAGTACAAAAAAATATATATTTAACTATTCTATCAGTTATCTGACTT
The DNA here is from genome assembly GCA_905404145.2 of Biston betularia. NCBI lineage: Eukaryota > Metazoa > Arthropoda > Insecta > Lepidoptera > Geometridae > Biston > Biston betularia. The sequence goes on from FR989877.1 coordinate 9,989,216, forward strand.
CCATAGTACAAGCTTTGCGTACTTTGAGGTCTGATGGCGCTGTGTGTTATGTCCTACGATATTTATATATTTATAATTATACAGTTTAGAAAATTCAAAGATTTAAACTATCTATTTTCATCACATAGGTAACTTTTGTCTTTGTTGAAAATAGAACTCACGCCCTACAAAATGAGCTAACAAGGCTGATGAACCAGTAATATATATTTTGATAATGTTACAAATATTCATTTTTAGATGAAGTAATTTTATATTTGGCCACCACCTCGTCTAATGAAAAGTGACGGTGCGGTCGAAGATACAGCACATTAATCTAAAACACACATAAATTAGCCTTAAAACGCAAAAATGTAGTTCACAGAAAACACAGAAATCGGCGAGGAGTTCCATTCATGAATTGCATTGCGTACCAAAGACTTTTGAGTATACTTTTTAGGATGTTTAAATGATTAAACCCTTACTGTTCACATAATAACCACTAACAATAGGAACTACTTATTCGAACAACCGATCGAGCATGCTAATAAATCGAATAATTTAATTCACAGTTTCTCATCCCTAGTTATCAGACGCGTGGTTTATGTCTTAATGTAGTCGCTGAAATGGTAAGCTCTGTTCAGACTCAACGTTTAGTGAAAAAACATGTTTTTATGTGTTGACGATAGAGGGTTACCGCAAGGTGATCGGTGACTAATCTGAGCAGATTTCTTTATCTCACACAGTGTGTCAATCTAACGTGATCTATACAAAGAAATGGCTATGCGAAATCAATCTTTATTACGGACTAATTTCAATTCTTGGTTTTATCTACACAAATTTTAAAAACAATCATTCATTAAAATTGATAATGAAGATTCAATAACTACGTAACAGTAGAATCGGAATTTCAAAACGATTGACTGCACTTCAAAATTGCACGACCTAAGTAATTTAAGCTTGCTTATTCCTACTATTACTTGATGGTCCTCCTTAGTCTTGGTGGTAGAACTCCTTAGCAGGAGGTCGTCTAGGTAGGTACCACCGCAGTACCAGTTATTCTGCCGCTAAGCAGTAGTGTGTAAACATTACTGTGTTCCGGTTCGAAGGGTACTGCAGCTAGCGAAATTACTGGGCTGTTAAAACTAACCATCGAAAGTCTCAAAGTAATGAGCGCCAAAGCAGTGATGCCCTGGACTTTGTTTTGTTACTCAAAGTTCTGTGTATCGCTGTAATGGTCATGGATAGGCGTTATCTCTTACCATCAGGAGAGCGTCTCGTTCGTCTCATTACTTCTTAGATAAAAAAATAAAATAAAAAACTATCATAATTATAGTTAGAAGCTTTAAGAAGCGACACCGTTTTCTTGTTGATGTTTCAAAAATTCGAACTAAATGGTTCCATTCCATTTTCATTGTACGAACCGCTGAGTAGTAGCATTTGCTGTCCAAGTGGACCTTGAAATGTACAATCTTAGTGCCTTCAAGTAACGAATGAATCGGTTTCTTATAGGCAAGCGTGCTCCATCGTAGACCGTATCTTTAATGTCAGGCGTGATGGTATTATTAGTAAGTAGCAGATGCCTCGCGGTTTCACCCGCGTAGTTCCCGTTACCATGGGAATACAGGGATAAAAAGTAGCCTATGCCACCCGGGGATAGGTTTAGTAGTTTTTGAGTTTTCGTTACAAATATACAAAAATCCAAAAATACAAATCTTTCCTCTTTATAATATTAGTGTACACCAACGAAGACTATGTATTGTTTTGTAGTATTAGAACAATCAAGAAACAGTTTAGCCACCATTTTTTCGTCAAACATGTGAGTTCATATTTCTTGAACATTTCTTTTTTGTTTGGCTGTGCATAATTTCTTTCAGTTCTTTTGACTTGTTTCTAAATTGATTTCGAAATATTATTCACAGCGCCTAATTATTATTTTTCTAAATTAGCTCCTATAAGTATAAACTTCTAAATAGCTCTTCTACTATTTATCAAGTTACACGAACCTGTTATTTACTCTTAAACAACAAAAATAGACTCCATAGAAATTTACATCATAATTCAGAAAAAACCGGCCAAGTGCGAGTTGGGGTCGCGCACAAAGGGTTCCGTACCTTTATCTATAAAAACGGCAAAAACATCACGTTTGTTGTATTTTATTCTGTTTTTTAGTATGTGTTTTTATAGCGGCAACAGAAAAACCCTAAAACTATCACAAAAATGTCAACATTTGAAATCATCGGTTTAAAATCATTCTGCTTAGATAAGTAAGTATAGTGTACAAAAACTCAGTAACACTTCTCATAATAAAAACAAATAGGTACATACGTTGATAGGTAAGTAGGTACAACCGCATCAAGTAGGCCAACGTACTTCCGCGGACTAAATAAAGCGAACTAAAAGCACCTCGATGGATTTACAGCCGTTTAATTCGGCTAGACGTAAGCCACGAGCTCAACTGCGGACATTTTAGAGTTGACTTACTGTGCCCCAGATACTGTGGCGTGTTTGTGTTTGAATATGAGTGATGGGGAGAGAAAAGCTTGTGAAATGTTGTGTGGAAATTTTTACTTGTTCATTTGTCATGACATGGAGAGTTGTAGTACATACTATAGTTTTTTAAAATTAAAATTGGCAAATGAAGTTAATGTGTTTCAGTAGGGTACCAGTACCTACCATCTAACAATAAGATGCTGATAGATATTACTAAATCTATTTACAAATTTTTCGCAAATCAAAGTGTTGTCAATGTAGACTAACCATCGAATGCCTAAAAGTTATCAGTGCCAAAGTAGCAATGTCCTTGATTTCGTAGGTTCTGGTTTCCGCTGCAATGGTCATAGACACGCGTTATCTCTTCCCATCTGGTTCCTGATTCTCACATATGAATTCTTGTTGAAAACGTTTATATAGCGTTATTATTTGTATAGTATATAGCGTTTATTACTCTACCCCCTTATGATAGTTATTTAGACAGTTCAAACGCACATTGTTGCGTATTTGAATGTTACTTTGACATCATACCATGGATTCTAAGGAGGATTCAAAATTCCTTGGAACAGTTTCACATCATTTGTCAAGGTTCTAAAAATGTTCAACCGCAAAAGAGAGTCGATGTCCATAGTCATGAGATAGAAGGCCGCCGATTCTTCGGGCACTTACAAAGAGGATCCCTGTATGACTTTCCAAGGTTGATCCATGAAGGTAGTATCCCGGGGATGCGAAGCCCAGGATGCATCAGACGGAAGTGGCTAGACGATATCAAGAAGTGGACTGGACTGAATCAGCACCTAAAATCCGCAGCATGGGAGCATGGGATCGCAAAAAAAACTTCACCTCCAAACTTCATTATGGGCACTTAATGATGATCATTCTTTGCCAATTCACCCCGAATCGCGCCTTTTTTATGGTTTGACATGCTAGGTGTTTGATCACAGCTCACCTGATGTTAAGTGAAGGTATGGTCGAAGGTGGTAAAACACACCTAGCCTGGAATAGAACTGGCTAAGGCTGCCGGAACACACCGTTAGATGCTAGGTGACATATTTTTCAACTAGAGGGTAGCAAGTCAGCTGAGTAGGTACTAGAAAGTACCCTACCACCATGCTATGGTTTCCTCACGATGTTTTCCATCACCGGCAGCTGAAGCTATTGTTGGGGTTTGAACCCACGCCCTTCGGCATGCGAACTGACCGCCCTAACCACTGAGCTATGTGTACGTGTACTTGCTAATAGACTGATAGATCGACTACGACCCCAGAAGACCGACGTCTCATTACTGTTAAATAAAAAGACAGGGCCTTATTATTTGTCACTATCAGAATAAGCATCTCTACTTACTTATCACCGCCATTTGTCATTACTGTCATACGACATTCTATTGTTTCATTTGCATAGAACGACGTAATAGTTTTTATTATGCAAATTAACTTTATCTTCATTTTTATACTTGCAAAAATCACAATATTTTCAATTTGTACTTTAGCTGAGAATAAATAAGTGCTTGTTTAGTTTTATTTAATTTACCAAATAGTAGATTTTTTTTGCCGTCTGGTAACACCGTGACCTTTTGTCGTCTTGTGATTGCAAAATTGTCATCGTGGCAATTATGTAAATAAATAATTGTTTTGATTGGATCTGAATCGTTTTGGTCAATGGAAATAAAAGTATCCATGGCGAATTTTAAAATGTATAATTTACGAATTTGTTTATCTGAACAAGTTTTAAAATTAACCCCTTAACTTCTTTCCTGTATATTTTTCTTGAGCCGTAATTAAAAAAATTGCGTAAAAACAAAATAAAGAAACATAAAGATTAGATAAATAATGTCCAAAGGTTAAATATTAGCTTAAACTAGATATGTCTATGATATGACAACCCTGTTGTTAGTATATCTGCTCTAAGAGCTGTAGGGTGTGGGTTCGATTTCTACCCATGCATTTTTTGGTATAAACAAGTTGCGTGTTTTGTATCTAGATATTTTGTATGTGTTATATGTAGATATGAATTGAAAAAAAAAGTATTGTATCAGTTATCAGATTCACATAGTAGGTACAAGCTTTGCTTAATTTGGGGTCAGATGACGCTATGTGCAATGTCCTACAATATTTTATTTATTTTATATAATAAATGTAAAATTTTTGACAATAATGAGGGATTGGTGTAGATACATATTATTATGTTTGTCTTGGATTTAGTTTTCAAGTTGTAAAATTTAAAAATGATATTCCACTACAATACCTACCGCTTAATCTCGATATTGCGCATAACAAGCATTACGAAGAGTTAAACACTTTGTTCAAAAAAAATCCGCCAAAAATTTTTTAAAAGTCAAAATTGCTAGTTTTTTTTTTGTGTGGCTTCTTTATTTCTTCATTAAGACTTTTTTGCTTACTAATAGCTGAATTGTTGATTAAACACAGATATTTCAAAAAAATAATAAGACTGATAAAATAATAGACACTTACATAAGATTATATTAAAATTATCAATCGAAGTAAATAAAGATTATTTTATATTTTACTATAGTTGAATCAGTTTTATCAGAGACTTGCATATCAATTTACGAGAATTACGTAGTACGTAACTCTTGATCTAAATTTACTGAAAAAAATGCTCTTTTTATTACAGTTAGGCAATGGCAGCAAAATTTTAAGAATAATAATTATATTTGACAACAAATGTCATTGAAATTTGTATTAATGTTAATAACAAATGCATAAACAACGCACCCCATTTTTCATAAAATCCATTTAATTTTTAATCACAGGCGGTCAACTGTCACCTCCCAGATACCGCCCGGCGACCGAATCCCGAGTCAATTTAATTTGGCTCCCAGACGAAAAAAGAAAGAGAACATGGGACGGAAACTCATAAGCGCCTGTCTCCGCCTATAGTACGACTAGTTGCGAACCGCGGTTTCTGCTTCTACATAAAAACATCGCTAGCGTGTGTCCTAGGGAAATGTTTTATACCGGCGTGAAAACGTGACAAAACAAGTATATCGAAAACTTTGTCTCGGTTTCGCGTGATAATAAGTGGTTTGATTGCCTGCCAAGCAGATCTTTGAGTTGAATTGGGAGAACCCTTTTCCAACTTTATTTATACCTCCTTTTTATGAAAGAGTGACAAACCAGCAGACTGCTCACCTGGTGGAAATCTCAACGCCGCAAATCGGCGACAAAAAATCTTTGTTTCTGCAAAACACTAGTTACGAAAAAATACAATGGTACGTCAAGCAGTATCGTTTTTAACAATTATTTTTCTAAATAATGGCTTCTCCTCATTTCCTCATTGGGCAATGCTGTATACGACAACGAAACGCTCCATACTGTAACTCAGAAATACTTTCGCAAGAAGATCGTTGCTCATCAGCAACGATCTGCAATCAAAACAAAAAATCTGCAAAACGAAATGCAAAAGGAATGATCATTGAAACTGTACGGTATGGGATTTCCTCGTTTAGGGCCATCAAAACAATCTGCCTATCAAGTTCTCTGCTGGACGTAGTTATCTCTCAAGATATGCTGTTCAATCCAATATGGCTTCTTGCCTCTAGCCACTGCCAGCTACCTTAAGTTTATCATCATGGAGGCCCTGATGCTTCATCTTAAATTATGTTTACTGATTTGCGGTCTCCTTGCTAGGAGAAGTTTACCCCAGCGGATACCTTCAGCTTGCGCCGAGTTATGTGGCTGTGTGGTGACTTAAGTTCTCAGGGTTCGATTCAGCATAGAGCTTCCTAAACTTCAAGTGTTGTAACTCTCGTCATGTCGTCAAGAAGCTAAAGGTATGAACCGCCAAGCGTATTTGACAATCGGTTCCCATTTCAGGATAGGTGTTTATCATCAACCGCGTTTAGCATTAAGTGAACCATAGAAGGATAAAATACGCGAAGATTAAAATACACACAGGCTTAAAATTGTATGATTAGTGAATTTCAAGAAATATGTTGGTCGATTTTTTCGTCCCTTTTGGAGTCCCATAAAATTAAATTTGCCATAGGCTATATCGGCTGAGCGACAACAGTTTTCGTTGTCTGGTTTGGGGATTCTCAGAACTGTTGTTCAGAAATAGTTCTTTTTGTGGGTAAAGTTGTTATATAACTGAAACTGCCTGACTGTTTTCTTTGGTTAGTAGTTACTGCCATTCCACGTAACCTCGTATTGAAAATAGTTACCATATTTTTCGAAATAGGATAGGATTGAATAATTGAATGGAATAGTTATTTAGTAAAGAGGGTTGTCGCGATGATAGGTCAGTGAAAATTGCAGATTCAAATCTGAACAATGACCTTGAGCTCCTGGTGAAGGATAACATCATGAGGAAACCATAGCATAGCGGTGATGGTGGTATCAGCTGCCTAGCGCCAACTCTTAACTTGAAAATTCAGCCGTTATGCCCCCAACGTTGTATTTCGGCAGCCTCACTTAAGAGCCAGTTCCTATTCCAGACTAGGTGTGTTCACCATCACTGACCATACCGTCACTTAACATCAGGAGTGTCAAATAGCTAACCAGTCAAAAGTAAAAAAAAACTCATCTTATTTTAAAAAAAATAAGCGCTGAACCATTGAGTTGTTACTTTCATTCCACTAAATTCTTATTTGTTTATTTAACAGCCGTTAACTCAGCCATCTCTGCTAACAGATTTGCTAAAACGGATCGTCACCGGATACAACGTCACGTCGGTTGGCGATGTTTTTGAAATTCGAACGTCCCGCAATTGGCTGTTTACAATGGCGGCACGCGCGTTGGCGCCAAAACCGGTGTCGCCATCTCGGTCGGTGGCAGAATGACAATGTTGCCCGCACTCAAAATAGATATCCTACCGTAACGGATGCTGTGCAAAATTTTCCGTGACCGCAGGTAAAATATTGGCCATTGTTTTAAGTTTGGGAGGAAATGGATTTTGATAACAATTTGGTAACACTTCTTACACCGTTCAAAATAAAATCTTAATGTAGAGCTAAGTTTCTCTTTAGCATGAGTTAGAATGTGAGGATATATTACAAACGTCTTTCATATTATTACAAGGCCTTACGTAACACAACAGCATGAAGGCATTTGAGTGCGCGAATGCTTCGATTAATAAATTGGAAACGCAACTTTGTATTTATACTTTTTTTAAGTAGTTATACTAAATAAATAATGCACTAAACTTTTCACCAGAAAAAAAACTAACATTGAATAATACTTTTTTGAGATATCCGGGGAAAGCGGATTTTGTCACCTCTTTGTTTTATATTTCAAAATTGGTGTGAATGCGATGCTAAAAACGATTTTTTTTAATGGTGGCACACTCTGTGTTTAGATTTTATTAATGCTAGATATTCCTCAAATCTCCGCGGACTAAAAATTCTCCGCCGTGACAAAACAGGTAAATGTTCGAAAAAGTTGCTATTAAAATAATCGTGGGACCCGCAGACAGATAGTCCGTAAATAATTAATTTCATGGCCAATTCTATGGGTCTGTGACATTTAGACACACTATGATTGAACCTGGTTTATGCGAAATTGTACTTTATGCTGGCGAGTTTTTGATTGAATTTCGGAACAGATATTTTATTCAGTATTATTGTATGCAAATTCAGAATCAATGCGGCGTTATTAACCGGTTATTATTATAATTATTATAATAAGAGCGTGTACCGATAACCCTTAGTGGGTTAATTGAATCTTTAGCTCGGAAATTATGTGATTCAATTAACAAAAAAGGATTTAGAATGTTTTCGCAAATTGATTATTATAATTGTAATTTTTTTTTGATACAAAATTCCAAGGCTGGTATACAAAACAATTTAATAGCTAATATAATGTCCTACTATAAATAAAAGAAAGAATATTTTCAAATGTTTTAAGATAAATCTTTCCGCGTTGCCGTCAAAAGTCCAGCGACAAAAATCTTTTGATCTGTTATATTATTATGTACCTACCTACATTTTTTAAGTAGCATAAAACGCCAATAGAGGTAAAATCAGCTTTATGCATTCAGCTTTAGCCTTATATTTTGTTCATTAATTATCGAACTTAGGTGCTTGTCGAGTTATTTATAATCAAGTACAGCGGGAATTGAAAATCAGCAGTTGTAAGTAAACAAATCGCCACTACTTTACTAAAGCATGACTTGACTTGTGTACTTGACCAAGACTTTATAGTCTATAGCTACGAGGCAACTTATTTAACTTTTGAAACTTGAAAATGTGAAACACTTGACACTGGCAAATGCACAAGATGCGACACGAAAACCATAGAAAAAAAAGCGACCGATTAAAAAATAGAGCCTCTTTTATTTTTTTCTGATCTGTGGGCGCTAAACTATGTCTCGCTGCAGTACTTAAGCTGTGTCGCACGCTCGTCCTACCATTAAGTCATAAAATTATTTATTGCTTAATAACAACGCCTGATTGCTTTTTTTTTTTTTTTTTTTTAATAATTTGCCACTTCGGGCAGGCTAAAGCTATAGAGCCATACTGCCTTGTCTTAAGTGTTATTTCTGCTGTATCTTAGCTAAAGTTATCGTCAAAGTCGTCTTTGTCAAGTCCAATTCGTGTCAGTTAATTCCAGTCATGCTTTAGTAAAGTAGTGGCAACTTTACTACAAAGCTTCGATGGAGTTTTGAAAGCAACACGAAAACTCATGTTTCACCACATTATATCATTTTCCCACACTCGCGCTTGTAATTCGGCACTTTATGAATAAAACACCACCATTTTTATGCATAAACACTCGACAAAACACTAGTTTTGGAAAAAAATACAACGGAGCGACACGACTCTTCCCGCGTTCCCGCCAAAAACCACGCCTGATTGCCCGAGCGGTACGAAATTTGCATATAATGAGTAGAGTTGTCACTTGCAGCTATTATAATATGTAGACATGACATCACAGATTCTAAAAAAAAATTTATCTGTAGAATGTAACAATTACGCGAAATTTCTACTATAATTAGAATAGAATACAACTTTGCCTTATGCACTGCAATAAAAAAGACATATTTTTACCTTACCTTCATAATCAGTCTTAATATGAATAAATTGCCCTAAATCATTGTCTCGATATAGTAAAACTCAGGGTGTCCTACTTACACCACGCTTTCCGATACCTGGTCACCAGAACATCTTTATAGTTGGTATAGAGATGTTCTGGTTATCGGATCTACGATAGATATGACTAGCTCAGTCCTCACTAGGTATAAAATCTTACCTGCTTTGTACCAATTTGTCTTAACTTGGTAAATAATTTTTCACAAGAGGCACAAGCTTTATTTTATAGGCACTTCTTGTAACTGTAAAACAAAATGATTAGGCAACTGTCCATTAAAGCCAATTACTAAATGGGTTGTGTGAACTGGCGACGATTGAAATCGGCAACAGTGGCGCGACAGTCGCACGTTCCACGTGCATCTCTCACGGTTCTTTTATACTGGATGTTGTGATAGGAAATTCGATGGAAGCGGCATCACAGTTTCATATTTGTAAAGAATGTATGATTCGAAAACTATTGACCTTATTTGAATTCGGTATAACATAACTCTCTTTACATTATACCCCAATGCAAACAGAGGCATGTTATAGGTTTACGTTTGCGTGTCTGTGTGCCTGTTTGTGGAAGTGTAGCTCTCAAGCTAATAAATGTTTTCGTATACATATACCTACTTACCTTATGGACATTTATTGTCATACTCGTTTATGATGGCCAATGGATACAAATCACAATCACTAATCAATGATTAAATTATAGGTAGTCAAAAATTAAAAAAAGTTAAATTTTAATTTATATAGGTATAACTAGTTTAATTTATTAATTTCAAATAAATTATTAAAATATCAAGTCTATGATTTATTAGGGCATTACTCTACTCTAGGTAGACCGCATAGTACCTACACCTAAACTAATTATATTATTAACCGAAGTAGAGAGAAGAACTAGAGAGTACCCTACTACTCTTTAGTAAGTGGTAGCTAGCCAGCTCGTCTGGCTAGCTACCACCTTCAAGAAATCTGTCGCCAAGCACGTAACGGTATGCTCCTGTATCCTCATATCAGAGCCAGTTTCATTCCAAGTTGGGTGTGTTTACCATATTCAACCACACCGTCACATAACATTAGGTGAGCTGTGGTCAAACACTTAGCCATAAAAAAGTATGAGATCAACCCAAAAAAATTATGTGGTTAGTTAGTTTTAAAGTTTAAAAGTAAATTAGTTTGTAAGCGCTTATTCATAATCTGCGTCTCTAATTATGCCTATTTGACGTCGTCATCAAATCACAGAGACAAGCAACGAATTAAGAGATTGAGTTCCCGCGGTTTGCATACAAATTGTTATATGTGATCCACCATTGTTGTCGTGTTATCGCTGCGACGATCGCGAGCGGTTGCTTTGAGTTCCGCGTCTGAAATTAATTAGGTATTATTTTGTTTGTTGGGCTGATTTCTTAAGCATGTTCCGTGGTCTAAAAATGTTTTGAAAAATTGATTCTACGTATTGATTTTTTTAAATTGAAATAAATCCATAATGGTAGACTCTAATTAAAGTTTTAGCTTATTGTTTCACTAGTTTATATTGATATACCGTCATCATTATCATCATCATCATCATCATCATCATCATCATTAGCCTCTATTAGTCCACTGTTCTTTGGTAAACGTAGCGTAGGATGCCCTGAGACTCGATGGAGTGACGATATACGTAGGACAGCTGGCGGTGGATGGAAGCAAAAAGCCGAAGATCGGGCTGAGTGGCGTGTCTTGGGACAGGCCTATGTCCAGCAGTGAACTAATAGAGGTTGATGATGATATACCGTATTTGATATTTATCTTTGGTGTGAACAATGTAGAGTTTATCTATATATCACTAGCTGCGCCCTGCGTAGTTACTCGCTACATGTTTTCGGGATAAAAAGTATCCTATGTGTTAATCCAGGATGTCAGCTACCTCCATACTAATTTTCATCCAAATCCGTTTTGTAGTTTTGCGTAAGAGAGTAACAAACATTCATCAGCCATCCATCCAAACTTTCACATTTATAATATTAGTGGGATTTCAGTATTTAGAAATGTTTATAGATATGTGTTGTAATTTGTAATTCAGCTTAATCTCCATAATGGTAAAAATATTAACTTTTTTTGAATTCTGATTGTCTGGAACCTAACAGAAGCATTTCAACCACTGATACATAAAATAAAAAAAAAACTTTCTCGAGCCACCAGACAAATTGCCGTCTGTCCCGTCTGAGATGCACAAAATTATAGACAAAAGCGAAATTTTACCTTCCATTCGAATACCAAAAACTCTGAATCTAATTAACGAAGAGGCTCTTAATTAGTGTCCATTGTAACATGACAAGAGAACCAGCAATTTGGTACAACCTCCTTGACGATACACACTGGCTGTCCAGTTAAACAGCAAATAGAGTTTTTCAGTGAAGTTATCAGGAACCGTTGTACGTACGCAGCAGCGTAATTAGCTTTTTATTTTCTGCGCCCGACTCTTCTATGACTACGCCTTTAAAATACAAGAACAAAAAATAAACATGTACCTATATTCCACTATTATGCATGGTTTTGTGCTCCGCCAGGTTTTACGTTCTGTGCCTGGTCACTACTGGCGCTGCCCTATATACATCACAGCACTTACGTATAATATACATTATAATATAGGCTCACTTTCTCTAATTCATTAAATAACAAGTAACTGTTAAGCTGGCTGTTCAGTGCGTTCTACATGCCATGACTTGCGGAGCCGAAACGTAAACACTCACAGTTCAAAGTCGCTTAGCGAGCTATGAAAAGAGCTAACTTGGCATTCTTTAAGGGATCGTATCTGGAACGAAGTAACTCACCAGAGAACTAAACTCACAGACGCAGCTCAGCGTATTGGCAAGCTGAAGTGAACATATATGTTGGACATATCTGTCACAGAACCAATAACCGCTGGGGTAGATGTATTCTGGAGTGGAGACCGCGAATTGGGAAACGTAGCATAGGGCGCCCTTAGACTCGATGAAGTGACGATATACGTAGGATAGCTGGCGGTGGATGAAAGCGAAAAGCCGATGATCAAGCTGAGTGTCAAGTCTTGGGAGAGGCCTATGTCCAGCTGCTGATCATGAAGCTGGCTGTTACAGAAATCTCTTAAAAAAGTTGTATAAAAGACACATTGTCCTTGTCTGTTTGTTCGCTCCTTTTAAATAATGTTGCATTGTATTGTATGTTGTTTTCACTATTATTTGGAGGATTTCTTTTGGAAGGGATATACCTGTGAAACCAGGATGAGTCCGTGAATCGCTACTATACTATGATTAAATAATTAGGATCTATGACATGAAAAATCAATAAAAATCAAAGCTATAAATGTTTCAGTAACAAAATGATCGTTCGTGAAACGTATTTGTACAAATTGCATTAATTATTTATAGCAGAAATTTTTTATCGCAAAATAGTGATTCTACTCGTCGATTGTTTTTATCCCGTTGGCAGATGTTCGCCAACTTCTTCACCTACCAGTCCCTTATAATGTTTGGGCAACAAATCAAAACGAGGCCTTAAAAAAACGTTTAACTAAATCATCGTTTCTCTCCGAAAATGGTTTCGCTTTAGATAATTATAGGCTTCTGAGCTCTGAGTCTTCCACGTGAACATTCCGGGGAACTAATCCAATGATTCTGTCTCTTTCGTGTTGTGTGGTAATTAAATTATTTTTTAAGAAAGGGATATGTTGTCGTTCTATTGTGTTCATGTTGTTTTAAAATGTCAAATATACGCGTAATTTGGTGTTATGTAGGAACACTGAAGAGTCCTTATATTCATATTGATGAAAACAATTTTTTCAGCAGGATTTGAAAAACAAACGAAGCAATTATTAAAAACTAAAATTTACCTTGTTACAATTATTGTGTACAAAAGTAATGAGATGAAACGAAAGTGAAACGTTTTCCTGATGGTAAGAAATAATTATGACCATTGACCATTGCCCATTGTGAAGGGTTAGGTTGTGAATTAGCACTCAGACGCTGTGCACAGAACATGAGTTTATTTTTGTCTTTCATCCTAGTTCACTGTAGTAGTTAAATTAAGGATGGTAGACTGATATGCTGAAGGTCGTGGGTTCAAACCCCAACAATAAGCTTGAGCTGCCGGTGACGGAAAACATCGTGAGGAAACCATAGCATGGTGGTAGGGTACTTTCTAGAACCTACTCTAGTACGCTAGCTAGCTTCCACCCTCAAGTTGAAAATCTGCCGCGAAGCATCTAACGGTGTGTTTGGCAGCCCTACTTGAGAGCTAGTTCCATTCAGGCTAGGCGTGCTTTACCATCTTCGGCCACACCGTCACTTAACATCAGGTGAGGTGCGGTCACATAAACTGTCAAAAAAAAAATTTTTTTGACAGTTTATATTAAAAAAAAAAAATTTTATTGTTGAATAGTAGGAACGTAGAAACAACAGAATACGAATACGGAGTACAGTAAATTTACGATCAAATTTTTTTTCATTATACAGCGCCATCTGACCCCAAACTAAGCAAAGCTTGTACTATGGAAGTCAGATAACTGATAGGATACTTAAATACTTTTTTTTGCAAATACATACAATAAATACAGAACACCCGGACACAGAACAAACATTTTTGTTATACCATAAAATGTTTGTCCTGGGTGGGAATCGAACCGACGCCCTTCATCTCTACTTTAATTTAGTGAGTTTTATTTAAATTGGATATAATTTAATAGACGCTAGGATAATACTAGAAATCGCATAAACTATGGTTCAATTAATGTTAACATAACGTAATAAATATGCTCAAAGTGGTCTCATTTTATCTGGGAACGGCTTAATTTGCATTCGGCCCTGGATCTAAAGCACTTAGCGCGATGATACCAGAAACGTGACACCCCTGACATATATCAATCTTGTCACTTGATTTGATAGGATAAAACAAAATTATAGTCTTCGCTACTTAAGAACTTCTTAGTCCTTATATTCCAAGAAAATAAGGATGGGAATAACGATATTTTGTAATAACATCGATAAAAGAAAGATTGTCGGTGGTGGCGACATTTTCACACCTCACTGCATTGATAAATTTTATCTTGTTTGCTAATTAATACAAATGAATCAACACATTCTTAGTTAAATATAAATATGTATCTAAATTAATATAAAACCAAAATAATTGACAAACTTATCTGAAAAAAAAATCTTTAGTCATAAACGTAGGTCTGTAGACTTTCTAGCCAATATTTTTGACTATACAGAAATAATTACCTCGATGAGTACGTTATAGTTGTTTTATAATCTAACATCATTCACTAATAGTTTTGTAGCTACGATAGCTCAGTGGTTACCGCGGTCGGTTCGCACGCCGACCACACCGTCACTTAACATCAGGCGAACTGTGGTCAAACACTTGGTCTGTCAGCCGTAAAGAAAAATCAAATGAGTCATTAAAAAAACGAAACATATCCTCTTTATATTTTAAACCTTTTTCAAGTCAAAATATACCTAAATGCAGATGTAATTCATGTCACGACAGCAATTAGTGGTCTTACTTAGTGCTCTTGGGCTTACTTTCCTTAGATAGAAAGACTCACATAAACTTAGCTGCAACTCTTGCAAGTTTATGGTGTCTCTCTGTCGATATGCGATAAAGTGACATCGAGACACGCAACTCGGCGATAGTCGATAAATTGCGTGAACTATATCGATAAGCTGGCGGTGGCACATCCTTATTTGAATGTCTCAAAATATACCTACTCGGTTTACAATGATTAAAGAGAGAAATAAAAAATAATAACAACATGGATTTAGTTTATTTATAACGCAATTTTTTTTGCAAATTTTGTATGAATACTAGCTGCACCCTGCGGTTTTACCCGCGTGGTGATGGCTGATGATGATGAAAAGTACCCTACCACCATGCTATGGTTTACATAACGACGTTTTTCTTCACCGGCAGCTCAAGCCCAATGATGGGGTTTAACACGCACTTCGGCGTACGAACCGATCGCGCTAACCACTACAAAAGTAAACGAAAAAAGCGCATAAACCCTTTTTTATCAAAACTTGCGCTTCCAAGCATCATGGCCGTAAAGACAATGGCAAAAATCATACTAAAAACTTGATAACGATCATTTTTAACAAGCACACTTCGGTGTCCTTAGCAGCTGGACATCCGACGAATTAGCTTAACAACCACAAAATCTTAACAGCCGGGGAATGACCAAGCAAGTATCATCAATAAAAATATTAATAGCGTTTCTGCTCACCAATAATAAAAGCGTTCGACAGAATTGGCACCAGCCTAAAGCAATCGACATTATGATTTTGTCCCTGTTATTCTTATGCTCCATTCTATAAGAGTGACAGTAACCGAAATAAAATCTCTTGCACGAGAATAAGATCGCCGGTATCATAAAACACCTGCCCCATACATCTGCGGTCAGTTTATTGTCCGGAATGAATCAAAAAGGGGTAAAAAGTTGAACTCTTCTGTGTATAAAAAATTTGGGGTTAGATAGGGGAACTGGAGTTCTCTGAGTTGAATAATAAATCAGTCTTGTGAAATGTCAAAATTACTGATATTTTTTACAACGTCTATTCATTGTTTCACAGTAGTCCACTGTATACTGACACGGTTTGCGGTGGCGGCCATATTGGTGTCGACAGGCTGTGTTTGTGTGAAACTCTATTTTGTAGCATTACCGCGCTGGATAGCAATAGCCAGCCTTTGCACCACGTACGAGCCGGAACGAGGGTCACCACACTGATCTCTTATGTGTTGCCCAAAATCACGTACCAAAACCCTAGCATCCATACCCCAGCTGCCGAGTGTCTCCACCACAATAAGCACAAAGTAGTATTGGGGCTCCAAGGCTGCGTGTTTAAGCCGCTTTCGGCAGAACGCAGCTGAATATAATAAAAAAAACATAAAATAGATGTAATACTTTCAGCACAGTTATCAATTAATTTAATTCATGCAAACGTTTGGCCAGGCCCCGATATACTTCGAGAGCGGCCGGCCTCCACGAACCTGAAGTTTCTACCCTAAACGGCACAAAAAGATACATTCTATCCAAATAACTACATTTGTGCCGTTTGAGGTTTTCAGCTTTAGATGCCGCAGCACCAGCTTGTCCCGAAGTCACAGAAAGTAATACTTTCATATTTAAATCTCAAGAATAGTTTCTAAATGTTTTTTTAAACATGACTAACAATCACTAAAACCGAAAGAAAAATTATACCCATTAATTAATATAATTATCACCATTCAAAACACATTTAAACTAAATCAAAAGTCTATCAAATCTAACAATGAAAGTAAAAGCCTTACGAAGCGAGACAAAGCGCCCAGCGGTACAGTCAGCCGAATAAATGCCAACCCATTTACAAGAGTGTAAGATATGACGTGATATAGATCACTCACAACGTAATAAATAAATAAATAACGTAAGAAAAATTACGGCGTAAAGCGAATGTTACCGGAGGCGCTACGGATGTGCTAGGCGTAAGTGGACATTCCTATTTATCAACTGTTGATCTGTGTAATAAAATATTTGTGCTAATTATGATTATTTATCAGCGAGTCATAATTGCGCACATAATACTATTAAATTAGTTTTGTTTATAAAACTCAGAGCTCAGACAAAGATGAGATCTCGTTTTTTTAGTTTATAAAATCGTGAAAATTAAAAAATTACAGATTTGTGTTAATTTAAATTAATGTAAATTTTAGATAGTACTTTAAATAAATAAATATATAAATAAATGTCGTGGGACTATACACACACCGCCATCTGACCCCAAACTAAGCAAAGCTTGTGTGATGGAAGTCAGATAAATGATAGAATACATAAATACATACAGAACACCCAGACACAGAACAAACATGATTGTGTTTATTCACAAAATGTTTGCCCTGAGTGGGAATCGAACCCACGCCCTACAGCTCTCTAGGCAGATATACTACCAATGAGCCAACGGGGCTGTCAACTTTGAACCAGTAGTTAATTATGTTTATCAGCGGGGCTTAATTGTGCACAAAATACCAATAAATTAGTTTTGTTTATAAAACTCAAACCTAAAACAAAGATGAGATCTTTTAGTTTAGTTTATGAAATCGTGATAATTTAAAAATTACAGATTTGTGTTAATTTAAAATAATGTAAATTTATAATAAAATATAAATATAAATAATAAATATCGTAGGACATTACACACAGCGCCATCTGACCTCAAACTAAGCAAAGCTTCTATTAGGTAGTACAATATATTTTAGACAGTACTCTGAAATTGTAGTTTTTTTGCGAGAAGATGTAATACAATCGTTTATAGGCTTTTTCCTAATTTATGGACAAATTAAGAAACGTATGCCATTGGCATTGCTATAGAAAACACTGCGAAGACAGTAGTGGGGTTACACAAAATGGTGGGATTAAACCAAAACTCCTTTCGTCATCAGACTTAACAACAAAATAATAAATTACAGAACCTTGAGACTTATCATCGAAAGCTTCAATAATGAGCGCCAAGACAGCGACTAGAATGGCTAAATTGTTTTGTTACTCAAAGTTCTGGTTACCGTTACAATGGTCATGTGCAGACAAAGAAATGACACAGGTATTTACAGTTTTTTTTTTAATTTTATTCTACAACATAATTTAGATAAATAGTTTCGTCTTATCCACAGGTTGATAGCGAGCTAGCGCCTGGCGCAAGGGAGCGACAGGGACGAATGATTTAGAAACCCCTCGGGAGAAGCGCGACGCGACCCGATATTAATATTGTGTCTCTGTAAAGTATACGCAAAAAGTACAGATTAATCTTAGTACAAAGCTTAAAGAAAATTAATCTTAAGGTGGTACGATTTCCATACAAATAAATTTTTGCCATTTATGGACAAATGGTGCGTAATTTTACAGTGAAATCACAATCTACTGGCATTTTTGGTCTTTATTTGCGGTAAATTACAATTGCTTGAATAAAACAGTAGATTTTATTAGCATAAAATCAAATTTATGAATGATTTATGATTTTAACTATTAACTATTTAAGATATTAACTATGTATGTTCGGGCGGAATCTGGCATGTTACTCGTATTAACTTTAGATAAATACTAACTGCGCCCCGCGGTGTTACACGCTACATGTTTTCGGGATAAAAAGTAGCCTATATGTTAAACATGGGCCACTTTTTATCGCAAAATCCAGGTTATAAACTATCTGTAAGTAGGATATTGAAAATGTGTACTGTCTGAATGCTTTGCATATACAACACAATTTCGGCGAGTCCTTTCCAGTACATTTTAGTGTCTGTCGCCTTGCACCTCGAGCTAAATTGGTACCCAAATTTCATATTCAAATGCAGTCCCACGGGTGCCCTTAGGCAGGACTCCTTTAGCTCCATTTCTACGGTGTAATTGGTCGCATGGTGCTTTGCCCCGTTCATTACTAAACTCCTTTGATGTGGCCTGATGGTGTCGGAACAGTTTCACTCAAACTGGTTGTACTGTCGACATTTTGGTTGGGAGAGGTCAGGGTACATGATGTTTTGAATGTATCACATGTGCATCCAAGGGAATATACTCGTATGTAGCGATGATAGCTCAGTGGTTAGTGCGGTTGATTCGCATGCCGAACGGCGTGGGTTCAAACCTCAACAATCAGCTTATGAGCTGCCGGTGAAGGAAAACATCGTGAGGAAACCATAGCATGGTGGCAGGGTACTTTCTGGTACTCGGCTGGCTAGCTATCACCCTCAAGTTGAAAATCTGTCGCCAAGCACCTAACGGTGTTCCGGCATTCTCACTTGAGAGCCAGTTCCATTCCAGGCTTGGTGTGCTTTACCATCTTTGACCCTTTGACCACACCATCACTTAACATCAGGTGAGCTGTGGTAAAACACCTAGCCTGTCGACCATAAAAACAAACACTTACTACGTGTACTAAAATTATGCGTTCTTTGCCTATACTGTTCATTCTGTGTAATATAGCCATCACAATAATGGAATTTAAGATGTTTGTTTAGTTTTGTGATTTGCATTTTTATCTGTTAAAATTGTTCATAAAAATTCATTGGAATCTACAAAATCCGAAATTGATGGTGTCATATAAAAACTACTACTTAGCAAAACTAATCTTCTATTCAAATTCAAATGAAAATTACAGAAAGTATAAAATCAAAAAATTAAATTTCCATAAACAACAGATCTCGTCGTTATCTCGACCGTTTCGTACGTCGAACGTTAATTTTAATAATCTAATGACCTGTTCCATATTCAAATGAAATCTAAGAAATGTTGGACCTGCGGCTATGACATTTTCTTTACCTTAGAATTTATAATTTAATAGCTACCGCTCTTGTATCACTAAACCACCGAAATTAGTTGACCTGTAAATACGAACGGTCGATAAATGACTTGGTGTCTTTTTATGTTGGTGGGTTTAAACAGTTTTGAGACTGTGTAACAAATTACTGTATTTAAGTTTTTAGGCTATTCAAAAAGAATTTGGTAACGTTGCTTATGGCAATTATGGTGTTAAGGGACATGGTTTACAAACTGTATGTGGTTTGATTCGTTTATCCTATTTATCAAATTTTTATGTTATAATAGCAGCGCCCCGCGGTGTTACCCGCTGTATGTTTTCGGGGCAAAAAGTAGCCTATGTGTCAATCCAGGGTGTCAACTATCTCGATACCAAATTTCATCCAAATCCGTTCAGTAGTTTTTGGGTGAAAGAGTAACAAACATCCATTCAAACTTTCGCATTTATAATACAAGCTGCACCCCGCGGTGTTACCCACTACATGTTTTCGGGATAAAGAGTAGCCTATAGGTATGTGAACCCAGCGTGTCAGATACCTCCCTACCAAATTTTATCCAAATCCGTTCAGTAGTTTTTGCGTGAAAGAGTAACAAACATCCATCCATCCAAATGTTCACATATAGGTACATAATATTGATTGATCAACTCTTTTTTTACTCTTTTTTAAATATTTGTGGGATTAGTCAGATTTTTTAATTAATTTTTATGTAATAATAGCTAATGTTACTGCCTTTTTTTAATTTGAAAATCTGGCCTAAAATTAAAACTGTTTTTCAAGTAATAAAAATCTTACCTACAATATTTTATCTATTAGGATGGGAAACGACGTTAAATATCGAAAAGTCCGCCCAACTCGTTCGAGGGGACCTTGCTGTAACCCATCGCCTTATTTCATTTAAAAACAGGCCTATTATTTCCCCGGGGAAGGCAAAAGTCGCGAAATTCCATAATTTAATATCTACCGGTCGCAGATTCGATATAATTAGATAAACGTGATTTGGTACGGGAAGGCGGAATTAATATCAATGTTCTTTGTTTTAGATGGGTGGAGGTAGAGACGCTCCGTATGGAATGAAATCAAGTTGTCTCGGTATCGATAATTTTGTATTCAAACTTTTTAGAAATTTACAAAATAATATTTTAAATGAAGCGATGATAGCTCAGTGGTTAGCGCGGTAGGTTCGCATGCCGAAGGGCGTGGGTTCAAACCCCAACAATGAGCTTGAGCTGCCGGTGAAGGAAAACATCGTGAGGAAACCATAGCATGGTAGAAGGGTACTTTCTAGTACTCGGCAGGCGAGCTACCACCCTCAAGTTGAAATTCTGTCGCCAAGCATCTAACGGTGTGTTCCGGCAGCCTCACTTGAGAGCCAGTTCCATTCTAGGCTAGGTGTGCTTTACCATCTTCGACCACGCCTTCACTTAACATCAGGTGAGCTGTGGTCAAGCAACTAGCCTGTCAACCATAAAAAAAATAATGAAAATTTCATAGAATTTTGCATCATTGCACTGTTACATAATTATGTTATGTTATCCCACTAATATTATAAATGTGAAAGTTTGGATGGAGAGACCTTGTTTAATTACTTTGACGATTATTTAAAAATAAGAGATTATTGAATTACTCGTAAGTAATTATAATATTTTTGTTTTTGACACATTTTCATTGTATTGACATAATTATATTATGATTTTGATATTTTTAAATATGAATGGGAAAATGACGTGTAACTTTGGTGTTATTAATACAAGATTTGTATTTGGATGGATACATGGATGGATGTTTGTTTGTTGTTTGTCTGTTAACATAATATACCTACGTATAATATAAGATAGGTATAATTACCTGCCGCCAAGCATCTAACGGTGTGTTCCGGCAGACTAAAACTAAAACTTATACCTTAACATAATTATTCCAATGTTAAGTTTACGATCTTTTTTTTGTTCAGTTATCGACAAAGTTTCGAATAATAGTTTTCTCATCTCTGAAGTCAAGAAAATGAAGACAAATGCTAACCCTGCTAAGGGTCCGGGCTCGATCAGACGGGACATGACAAACAGTCTATGACATACATAATTTTGTAACGTACGCTTCGTAATTTAGTCATGAGAATGGGGAGAAAGATTGAGACTAAGACGATTATTTATTATAAGTCTAGTAAAATGCACAATATAGGTATATCTTCTAGGTATTAAACGATACAGGTTGATAGGAATCAAAGCATCAAAGTGTAAAAAATGAGGGTAGTAAAATTGTTTTCTTTAAATTTTTGGAAAAACAGTTTAAAACTCTTCATGTAAAGGTAATAAGACGAACAAGATGCTCTCCTGATGGCAAGAGATAACGCCATGACCATTATAGCAATACATAGAATTTCGAGTAAAATAAGTCCGGGGCATCGCTGTTTCGACTCTCATTACTGTGAGACTTTCGATGGTTAGTCTCAACAGCCCTGTATTTTGTTAGCTGCTCTTTTCAAGGTCAGAGTGAATAGGTATCTTCTAGGTCTGCGTGCTTCATCTTCGACCGCATCGTCGCTTACCATCAGGTGAGTTGGTGGTCAAATGCGGACTTAATAATAATAAATACACAGTGTAAATACTACTAATGAGCCAACTGGGTACTGTCACAATTTAGACACACTTTTTTAAATGATCTATTATAAAATGGTAGCTTCTTTATCTGTATTACATTTAATCGCCTTACGATTTCCTTAATGAGTTTACGACACACCACCAAATGAGTTCAGGAGTGGGCGTACAATCAAGATCCAACTCCTGATAAACTCGTCCAACTTTAGTAATTGAATCGAAGAACTTACAGGGACTGAAAACTGTGTAATTTACTGCAGATACATGAAAACTATGGAAGTTAAATCAAAGTCAGTGTAGGTACTGAAAATAAAAATTTACATTTATGAAACATGCTCCATCATGGATTTTGCCTGCGTAACATTAGTCGAGATGGCGTTTAAACGCAAACCTATTTATTAATAACTAGCGACCCGCCCCGGCTTCGCACGGGTGCAATGTAGGTACAAATTTAGTACATTATTTTGATCTATCTAGTAAGGCTTAGTCAGTGTTTGCAATGTTAGCTCACAAAAACATGTTTTATACGACATAACTATTTCAAATCTTTTAAGTTCTCAAATTTTCTCTTCTATAATATGCATTTTTATCTTGCTTCCTCTTGAATCACTCTGTCTATTGATGGAAACTGCATTAAAATCCGTAGTTTGAAATATCTAAGCGTACAGACGGCGGGAAGTTGTTTTATACTATGTAGAGAAACGTATTAAAATTTGTAGCATTCGGCTGAAGGAGTAGTATCCATGGCCAAGAATAAATTACAAAATAAAAACAATATTTGTTTATTCGTCACAGTTAATACGACAATAAATACTTTCAAAAGCGAGTCTAAATCTTTCTTGCTCTACAAACCACACGTATCAGTGGAGTTTTCGGGGTCCTATTTCAAATGTTACACTTGAATTTACATTTATATTTATTCCCATACAAACATGTAAAATCAAATTATTGAAACAAATAAAAAATTTGCAAGTTTTCAAAAGACATCATTTAAAGTACCCTACCACCATAGTCGTGTGTTGATTGATTGATTAACTCTTTATTGCACACACTAAAAAAAAACAATACAGAAGGAATAAAATTAATGACAATAATAATGATAATAATGATTTATTTATTATTATTATTTATTTGTGTTCCGGCAGCCCCACTTGAGAGCCAGTTTTGGAAACACGGAAAGTCATGTTTCACAACATTATATCATTTACCCATACTCGCGCTTGTAATTCGGCACTTTATGAAGAAAATACCACCATTTTTATGCAAAAACACTTGAAAAAACACTAGATTTGGAAAAAAATACAACGGGGCGACATGACTCTTTTCGCGTTCCCGCCATAACTCAATGTAAATCAGTAATATTTATTGGTCTTAAACAACAATAATGTTAAAAGTAAGTCACTTGTACAAAAAAACCTTACAATTACACTTTAATGAATAAAGCTATATAAGAGTACCTACTTAACCCAATCCAACAACAACAACAACAACAACGAGCATACTACAGCGGAGGCTCCGTTTATTTGCTGCACATAAATGAGGATTCCGAGAACCTCATTGACATATGTTCACTTAATTTGTAAAAAGGATTGCTTTTTATTATAAATGAATATTTTGGCATAACGGTCCTTTTCAACTTTACCTAACCTAGTCCTAATTGTGATTGTTTAAAAATACGACTACTAAGATATCGTGCGAAAGTCCGCCATATTCCTATACGAATATTTATACGTACGATTCAAAAATAGGGCCCTTGGACAAAGTTGTAAAATCGGGCGATCAGCGGTGACTCTCAGTGCCAGGCGCCTAGTGATCAATTAACGCGTATTTTAATAGCTTCTCAAGGTGAAGTGTGGTAATTGAATGTGGGGCGTGACGGACGAAGACAAAGATCAGAGAAGGTGCTTTTAGATAAAGTTACTGACAACACATTTCTTGCATATTAAAAGTTACTGTTTTCAATAAGAAGATAAGAAACAGATAGGCTAGCATATTAAATATCAATTTACGTGGACAGTAAAAAAATATATGGATAGTCCTATGTATTGTGTTCTATGCCTTATCTAATAGTGAGTAGGTACCATTAAAATAAATATGGTATAAAGGTTCCTATTTTTTTTCTTTAGTTTTGGTGTCGCGTTTTGAGCATTTGCCAGTGTCAAGTATTTCATATTTTTAAGTTTCAAAAATTAAATATGTAGCCTCGTAGCTATAGTTATAATCAAAGTCCAGTCTTGGTCAAATACAGTCCGCGTCAGTCAAATCCAGTCATGCTTTAGTAAAGTAGTAGTGACTTTACTATAAAGCTTCGATGGAGTTTTGGAAGCAACACAAAAAGTCATGTTTCACCACATTATAATATCATTTTCCCACACTCGCGCTTGTGATTTGACCATTTATGAATAAAACACCACCATTGTTATGTACAAACACTCGACAAAACACTAGTTTTGGAAAAAATTCAACGGGGCGACACGACTCTTTCCACGTTCCCACCAAAACTCAAAAAGTTCCTATGAGAGCAGCTGATATTTTTAGTTTTTTTTAAGTAATTTTTTTTATTACCAATCATTCATATACAAGTATTGTAGGTACCTTTGTCAACCTAATATAATACATATTAGTAAAAATTGTTTGTAATTTAAAATACAAATCATTTACACACCTAACTTAAATCCACATAGAGTTGTACGGAACCATCAGTTCATGTGTTCAATTTGTAACTATTCCGTTCTACATTTATGAACCAAGTCAATGACATTGCCTTACTTTCGGCACTAGTCAAACGAACGGCTGCCGGAGGCGGTTACAATTGCTGTCATTATGATATTTTGTGTGATGGTCATGTGTGGTCTCGACTAGCTCTTAATTTATTGTCTGTCCATAACGTGTCTTAGTAAATAACACATAACAGTTGCGGTTTTTTTGCGTTTTTATCCGACATAATTATGGTGTTTTTTTTTTGGATTTTCTATGTATATTTTAATACATTTTTATATGTTATGTTATACAACTCAAATTAATGACATTTAATATTATATAAACGAGAACACTAACACAAAACCTGATCTAAAATCCCATAAAAGGAAAAAAGTGTGACCAGAAGTCACAAGTTTTGGTCAAAGTAGATGCTAGCATTCCGGTCACCTGACGACTCTTTTAATCTTATAGTCAAAGGGGCTTGTTCATGCACTATATAGGACGTATAATATAGTGCATGAGATGCCACCCCCACAGGCCTCTGGTTAAAAACAAGTTAATTACTTATATCTAATTATTTTGTAGCGGTGATAGTCCAGTGGTTAGTGCGTTCGATTCGCACGTAAGGCGTGAGTTCAAACCCCAACAACGAGCTTATGCTGCTGGTAAAGGAAGTAAGTACATCATTATCTACATCGGCATCTACTTTGGTCAAAAGCTTATCCCTCCTCTGACGGACTTTTAGATTAAGTTATTTATATAAATTTGTAAATACTAGTATTAATTTAAGAATCATTAATAACTAGCGGACGTCTCGCTGTTTCACCCGCGTAGTTCCCGTTCCCGTGGGAATACAGGGATAAAAAGTAGCCTATGCCACCCGGGGGTAGTGTAGCTATGAAAGAATTTTTGATATCGGTCCAGAAGTTTTGGAGCCTATTCTATACAAACAAACAATCAAATCTTTCCTCTTTATAATAGCATAGATATATAAGATAATATAGATAAATTAGATTCTGATTTGATTCATAAATTGTATCAAACTTTCACATATTTTATAATATTGTAGGAAGTAGAATTGGCAAACGACAGAAATACACAAAGTACGATATTTTATACTACTTAAAATTAAAAAAATTCACTCGACACAGTTTGCCTGCAGGTGCTTTAAGGCACGTTCCGTTTCATTGAAATGTCAATCTCATTACTAGAAAATTTTAGAGCTACGTCTTATATTTATGTCGAGTCATCGGAAATTACTGAGATCAGTATAATGTGGCTTATTATGTTTTAATATACCTGGTTAACTAACACACTGAGCAAAATATAAATAAATATCATAGGACATTACACACAGCGCCATCTGACCCCAAACTAAGCAAAGTACTATAGAAAATGATATAACGTAGAGAAACACGATTTTTCGTGTTGCTTCCAAAACTCCATCGAAGCTTATAGTAAAGTCGCCACTACAATCTTGAAAATATAAAATACTTGACACTCGCAAATGTTCAAAATGCGACGCCAAAATAAAAGAAAAACTATCAGAGAACAATTTAAATCCATACCACTGCGACATCCAATTAAGCGAAACTACCAAATGGAAGACAAAAACGACAGCGTTATTTATGTACCTATGCACCGTGTTTAGGGTTCCCACTTATAATTATCGTCAAGAATCGAACCTGCGTTATGACCAATAATTGGGAATGGACAGTGTATAAGTATAGTGTTCAAGTCGTAATGTTGTTTTATGAGGATCTTAAAAATAAATGAATGTCATTTTGCCGAACACTGCGGATGCTCAGGCGTTTGTTTTCGAGCTGGTTTATGATTATTAAACAATCATTTGTATGTGAGTATTTATTTTCTAATACTGGGTTGAATGACACTTGGAATTACATTAACTTTCTAAGACACTTGAAAACACTTGACATTTTGAAATTATTATTTATTGTTACTAGGTGATGTTAAAGAACGTAGTTTAGTCGTATTTGAATTAAAAATGTACAAATACATAAAACGTATTTTACAGGACACATTAAAAAATATATCAAAAAAACATTTACGGTTTTTTTTTTAAATAGAACTTCTTGCCCATCTTGAAATAGCTAGAAAAAATATATATAGCTCTCAAGTGAGGCTGCGGGAACACTTACTTGGTACTTGGCGGCAGATTTTCAACTTGAAAATGGTATGATAAAATAGTGGGTGGTAGCTAGCCCACCGAGTAGGAAGCCTACTAGAAAGTACCTTACCACCATGCAATAGTTTCCTCACGATGTTTTCCTTCATTGGCAGCTTAAGCTCATTGTTAAGGTTAGAACCCACGCCCTTTGGCATGTGAACCAACCGCGCTCGCCACTAAGCTATCATTGCTACAGATTAGATTACATTAAATAAGATATATTGTGACGTCATGATATCCGCGTATTGGCAAGGTTCGTCGGTATACTTTTTTGTAAGCATTAGTAGTTTAGGAGATTCGATAAAACAAACAGACAAAAAACTTTCGAAAAAATCGGATTTTCTTTGAGTAGTAGATATACATGATAATTTTCTTTGAGTAGTAGATATACTGAGACTCAGAATACTAGGAGAGCATAACATCTTAGTACATAAGTACACAAAGATTTGATTGTCCTAAGGCGAAGATGGATCAAGAGTTATGGCGATCTACCGCCGAGAATAACGACACTGATAATGAATACATGACTCGACATCATACGAGATACGCTAGTGATGGTCTAACATTATCAATATTTGTTTAAAATATTATAAATTAACTGTCATCCTAAAAGTAGACGAATGCAGCATATGTGGTATCCACAGTACAGGGTTTTGTATTGCAAATTTCATCCAAATCCGTTATGCCTTAAAAAAGTTAAAAAAACATGCCTGCATATCGATAATAATGTAATAGTGTAAAGTTTGTAAAACAGAAAAGACCTAAAGTTATCGATATGAATAAACATTAAAGTTATAAATAAAACAAAAATTTTGGACATGATTTTCGAAAAACACCGTAATCAAGCTGACTATGATGTCTTTCAGTGTTTTTTTTTAATTCATTATTATTGAGTCGATTTGAACGAAAACTATTAGTAAATTTTCGATACCAAAATGTATAAAATACTATTGTTGATTCATATTCGATAACGCTGATAGAGAAGTCTAAAAATGTACGGCATTAACATAAGCTGCCCACGTGACATAATTATCGACAGCTTATCCAGAAAGCTAGTCCAGAGAAAGCATGTAATTCATTCCATCTCAGTTTGCGATTTAAGGAAATAAGAGCCGCCTACTCATTCCGCATGAATTTAAATTAACTTTATTTGGTGATAAAAAAAATGTATCGATGGTTTATTATTTAGATGTCCCCTCACTAATCTTCACCTGTACCGTCGCACGCGCACCCGTTCATTAGGTCTCCGCGCGTGATTGTCATTTGGCTCCGCCTTGCGCGCCTCTACACAATTATTATAATTCTTATGATTACTGTACCGATAGCGTGGAATGTCTGTCTTTATGTTATGTAACTAACATGTTTTGAATGGACTATTTTGTATCTGAAGGTGAGTAGAAAGGAACTTTATTAAAATAATTTTAATCAAAAAAGAATCGACTTCATGCCCCTAAGCATAAACACTACTAGTTTTTCGATATTTTGAATACGATTTTCAAGTAATTTCTATGAAACCAATTTGAAAGTAGGTACCTACTTTTCAAAAAAAAAAAAAAAGGTAAATTATTTAAAATAATATAAAAATAAATCGGTAATTATATGACGGAGCTCTGTGGTTCCAAACAAATAACCGAATTTAGAACTTCCTACTGTTTTGAAGTTTTTTTCAAGAAAATGCTATAGGTAGGTACATAAATGTAACACACGTGAATAATTTTATGTAAGTTTATTTTATGTAAGCATGATCTATACTAGATTAGGAATATACCAGCCGTCAAGCGGGCAGAATTTTGAATTAAAAAAAAACAGTCGATTTGTCAATAACCTATAAAGATGATTTCAAATATCCATTTTGATTTTTTACTTTGAACCCGAATTGTAATTTTACAAGCTTTTATTTTGCAATATAGGTTGTACCTACAGCTGCACACCTACCTACCTCTCCTACATACTTAGTTGAAATTTGACATATTGGTTCAGTTTTGATAACGACGCACATGACGATTCTATCCAGCAGCTCCAGACGAAGAAACTCCTCAACAGTCGACATTTATATTAATGACAGTATATATTACTGACAGTTGACACGTAATTTTGTACACACATTTAATTTCTATTTACTATTTTATAAAGCACCATTACCTTGCTTATTTATTGCTTTAATTAAGCGGGATTAAGTTCAAAGCTAGACGAGGCCACGCGCGCGTTATGCTCTGCTTTGACTCCTTGATAAAGGCCACCGGATATACCCGAAACTATACACAATATAATTACGCGAGAGTAATTCAGCATAAATAAAACAAAAAAATGTGTAATTTCTACAGTTTTTACAGTAAAAAGTAAATTTAACTATGTTTTCATGTATATTTTTATAACTTAGGTACATTATATGTCTAGTTACCAAATATGTGGGCAAACCTGTTTTAAGTATTATTTTCTTTGATCCTGAAAGACTTTTTTTTTATAAACATTTAACTAGTTTTTTTTTATGTTTGACAGGCTAGGTGTTTGACCACAGCTCACCTGATGTTAAGTGTAGGTGTGATCGAAGATGGTAAAGCACACCTAGTCTGGAATGGAACTGGCTCTCAAGTGAGGCTGCCGGAACACACCGTTAGATGCGTGGCGGCAGATTTCCAACTTGAGGGTATGGTAGCTAGCCAGCCGAGTACTAGAAAGTACCCTACCACCATGCTATGGTTTCCTCACGATGTTTTTCTTCACCGGCAGCTCAAGCTCATTGTTGAACCCACGCCCTTCGGCATGCGAACCTACCGCGCTAACCACTGAGCTATCATCGCTACAGTTTACATTTTCTAGGTTAATTTGGTGTAAAGCTTCGTTAATCATGTTTACGTAAAAGTAAACCCAACCTAAACTATAAACAATTAAAACCTATTTTAAAACGTGAGGATACCCAAACGAACAGCAAGAAAACTGTCCCCGTTTTGTCGTAGAGGAGGCGTGGTAATCTACTAAGATTTTGACTCCAAGCATACCAAATGCTACCAAGTATCATCTTATTCCTTAACAAATAGGTCACATTTTTCCATGCACCTACAGTAAAATGTAAAAAGATGTATGTGAAAGGTGGTCAAAGCAATTTGGACGATCGCCATTAGAGTAGAGACGAATCAGTACATGTCATTATGTAGCTCACAGTGCGTGAATATAAAATAGTGATGGACTCAACAGCCGGTAGCAACAAGACGTTTCATCAAATTCAAGACTTGAACACTAAAATATTGGAAGGGTTGTAAATTTGGGAATATTTTTGAGTTTATGTAGTAAATCATGTCCAAATGTGAGCTGTCAGTTGAAATTTAGCTTTTGTAAAGGAAAAACGAGTTCGTCGTCTAGCTCTAGTTTTAGGTCTAGGTAGGTACTACTGCAGTATCAGGTTTTTTTTTATTTTTTATATTACATATGCTTGCGTTTGACCGCCATCCCGCCTGATGTTAAGCGAAGATGCGGTCTACGGTGGAGCATGCTCGCCTAGAAGAAACCGATTCACTCGCGACTTGAAGGTACCCAGACTATATTCATTGGGGAACACCCACTCGGGCAGCAGATTCCAATGTCTAGCGGTACGCATGAAAAAGGTGGAATCAAACCGCTTAGTTCGAGCTTTTGGAGCATCAACGATGAAGCGGTGTCGCTTTTTAAAGCTCCTGGCTGTCCGATAGTAGAATGGGCAAGGTGGAATTAGGTCATGCAGATCTGAAGCTGATTAGGTCATGCATATCTGAAGCTATTCTGCCCCCAAGAAGTAGTTTGTAAACATTACTGTGTTAACATTAAATAACTATACAGTAGAACTCCAATTATCCGAATTAATGGGGACCGGGACCCATTCGGATAATCAAATATTCGGATAATCGGATTTTTTAAAAAAAATTGCCATTGGAGAGAATAAAAGCTACGTTTTGATATTGCACTATTTTTTTATTGAATTAAATGTACTTATGTACAAGTTTAGAAATAAAAATCATTGTTTTTTAAACATCTCCGTTAATGTAAGCTGTTTTGCGGTCTTCGACCGTTTTCGGGCAGCCAGGTCACGCATTCGCTTCGCGGGGGGAAGAATAATAGCGCACTTAGACTTTTTTTGGACAATTTTTTGTGATTCGGATAATCGGCGATTCGGATAGTCGGAGTTCGGATAATTGGAGTTCTACTGTATTTAAAAAATATGATAATTATGATTTGATATAATTATAATGAATATCTGCTTCAAGAGCTGTGGGACGTGGGTTTATGTGACGATAAATGTTTGTTCAGTATCTAGTTTTTCTAGATATATGTAGGTACTAAAAGTAAGAAGTATGTATTTCCTAAGTATTATATCAGTTATCTGGTTCTCATAGTATAAGCTTTGCTTAGTTTGGGGGTAGATGGCGCTGTGTGAAATGTCCTACGACATTAATTTATTTTATATATTTCAAACACAAAATCTATAAAGTTATGCAGTGTAACAGGACTACATTTATTTGTGTTTTCACTATACTAATAACGTGCGAAGAAAATACATAAACCTAAAGAGATAGAAGAAAAAGCAATTCTAGAAATTTTTCAGTTTGATATAAATTACTTGCATTCAATTGTCGTATATTAGGGACGTACAGTTCAAGACTAAGACTGAGCCACCGTGTTACGCGCATCACTAAACAAAACCACGCTTGTGCAATATAATGGGCCAGCTTTGTTCTTTTGTCTCGCGATCGTGAGGTGTCATTGGGAGATGGGTCATGGTGAAATCTTTACAATCAAGCTGTCTTTGATGCGGGCCTTTGAGGTAGTCGCGGAATTGATGTGTGATAAACTGATAGAGGCATTGTTTTAATCGAAAAGGTTCGGTGAACACGCTGAGTTTAGTGCGGTAAAGTATAATTCGAGTCTTTGCTTCATTACTTTTGTAGAGCAGTTCATAGAGGTATTTAAGCATGAAATAAATTTTTATGAGTTTTACAAGTCAGCGTTGTAAATCTTTTGCAACCGATTTTTATTTCTAGTGCAGTTGATTTTATCTCTGCCACGTCAATTTTAATTAGATGATTGTTGTTGATGAATAATTGTAATATTTTTTTTTTTTTTTACATTACACATAGCACAATCTAACCCCAAACTAAGCAGAGCTTGTGTGATGGAAGTCAGATGACTGATAGAATACATAAATACTTTTTTTTTTGTAAATACATACTTATAAGACATACAGAACACCCAGACACAGAACAAACATTTGATGTAAGGCTGAAGTCCGAACCTTACCGTATCTGGTCTAAAGAACCAGAAATTCAGCTGATTTTAAATATAGACAATAGACAACACTTTATTTGGGACATAAAACATATTTCAACATAATTAACAATACAAAAAAATAAACATAAAATAAAGAAACAATTTAAAATAACTTACCTTTACATGGAAGTAATTGTTACTTTTAAAAGAACGTTTGAGTGTCTCATTATTATTTACCTTACAAGCTAAAAAGTTTTAATCAACTATGACCCTAACTAACTTTTTTTTTCTTTTTTTTTATGTAAAAAGTAATGAGACGAACGAAACGTTATCCTGATGGGAAGAGATAACGTCTGTCCATGACCATTGCAGCGAAACACAGAACTTTGAGTAACAAAACAAAGTCCAGGGCATCACTGCTTTGGCGCTCATTACTTTCGAGACTTTCGATGGTTAGTCTCAACAGCCCAGTAATTTCGCTAGCTGCAGTACCCTTCGAACCGGAACACAGTAATGTTTACACACTACTGCTTAGCGGCAGAATAACTACGGAAACTTATATCATTCAGAGCATAATATCGATTCGATTAACACCTCATTCATTAAAATCGGATAAGTAGTTTCGGCAGTAGGTACGAACGGTGAAAATACGTACATATACTGCTAAAAACGTAGACCTACCGTTTGACATAACCATAGTCGGGTTTATACATACAATGTTGCAAATAATTCTCAGTCTAATCTTACAGACTGTTACATTTTCATAACAGTTGCCTCGATTGCTATGTCTCTTATTCGAAATTGAAGCTTATACTTTAGCTACAGTTTCTCAATAATGTTAAAATATACATCTAAATATATATCCGTATTGTTCACTCCCTGTTACTAGCCGAGTCCTATATTAAGCTACAAATCGGATACCATCGACCTTCAGGCTGCCGTTCACAGCGGAGTCGATTGGAAATTGCTTTGACATTTCTACCGCCACAAATGTCACGCCTCCTTTGCGACACGGCATGCTTTGAATAACTGTGACGGTAGCACAATAGAATTGCTGCGATAGTAAATTGAGATCAAATTTAGATTCCACGGGTACGTTTAAAGTTATTTTAGTGCGTCCGTATATTGTTGATGCGGGCGAAATCGTAGAAAACTTGACTGGGTTGCAGTTAATAAATCCAAATACAAATGTTTATAATATTAATTTTTATTGACTAAAGAATATTTAGATCTACACAGTTATTTTTACTAAGCTAGGATATATTGTGTAGTTCTTTCTGAAAGAAAATTGTTTTAGTTATTGGAACTGGCTGCCACTCGTACTGGTTTTTTTTTTTTTAGATTGACAGGCTATGTGTTTGACCACAGCTCACCTGATGTTAAGTGAAGGCGTGGTCGAAGATGATAAAGCATACCTAGCCTGGAATGGAACTGGCTCTCAAGTGAGGCTGCCGGAACACACCGTTAGATGCTTGGCGGCAGATTTTCAACTTGAGGGTGGTAGCTAGCCAGTCGAGTACTAGAAAGTACCCTACCACCATGCTATGGTTTCCTCACGATGTTTTCTTTCACCGGCAGCTCAAGCTCATTGTTGGGGTTTGAACCCACGCCCTTCGGCATGTGAACCTACCGCGCTAACCACTGAGCTATCAAAACTGGTAAGTAAAGTGTGCCACAGGCGCCAGAGCCATATGAATTTAAAAATTTAAAAGATTGCTTCTAAAGCACGCGACGGAAGGTTTTTTTTATGTAAAAGTCATGAGACGAACGATACGCTCTCCTAATGGTAAGAGATAGCGCATTTTCATGACCAATGCAGCGATACACAGAATTTTGATTTGCAATACAAAGTCCGGGGAATCGGTGCTTTGGCGCTCGTTAATTTGAGACTTTCGATGGTTAGTCAATTCCCTTTATAAGTCAAGTCCCTTCAAACTTGTTTACACACTACTCCTTGGCTTTGTCACTTCTACCTAGACAACCTCCTGTTAAGGTTACGTACCACCAAGTAAATAATTAAATATTGAAGGACATTTAACACAGCGCCATCTAGCCCCAAACTAAGCAAAGCTTGTACTACGGAAACCAGGCAGCTGACAGAATACTTAAATACTTTTTTTTGTAAATACATACCTATAATACATACAGTACACCCAGACACTGAACAAACATTGATTTTATTTTTTATTTTTTTTAATGTAAAAAGTAATGAGACGACCGAGACGCTCTCCTGATGGTAAGAGATAAAGCCTGTCCATGACCATCGCAGCGATACACAGAACTTTAAGTAACTAAACAAAGTCCAGGGCATCACTGCTTTGGCGCTCATTACTTTGAGACTTTTCATAAAGTTAGTCTCGACAGCCCAGTAATTTCGCTAGCTGCAGTACTCTTCAAACCGGAACACAGTAATGCTTACACACTACTGCTTAGCGGCAGAAAAACTAGTACTGCGGTGGTACCTACCTAGACGACCTCCTGTTAAGGAGATCTACCACCAAGTAAAATGATGTGATGTTAGTCACACAAATGTTAGTCCTGTGTGGGAATCGAACCCACGCCCTTCAGCTCTCGAAGCAGACTTACTACCAATGAACCAAAAAGGCTGTCAAGTAAGTAAGTTATAGTATAGTACATTTATCTTACTTGGTTGTAAGTACGGTACTTTCATGTCATCGAGTACCTCGGCTAATAAGCATTTACCCGCACGCCTGAGGGCCGGCGCGCGCGCATCTGATTGATGCGTTTATAATTATGGCGCACTTTTGCGCCTTTTGAGCTGGAAAATATCATTTGCATGCTTTAATATTATGTGAACGCTTAAGAAATTGCATGGTGGTTCAGGTGTTGGACATTTTAAACTCGGTTAAAGATCTTTTTAGGGTTCCGTACCCAAAGGGTAAAAACGAGGCCCTATTACTAAGACTTCGCTGTCCGTTCGTCCGTCTGTCACCAGGCTGTATCTCAAGAACAGTGATAGCTAGACAGTTGAAGTTTTCACTGATGATGTATTTCTATTGCCGCTATTACAAATACTAAAAATAAAAAAAGCAAATATTTAAGGGGAGCTCCCATACAACGAACTTGACTTGAAACTTGAACGGTGACAGGTAGACGCTTTAACTATTCACAGAATATTTAGTGTTATGTTCTCTTTAAATAAAATTAATTAAAATAAAAGAAAATAAATAATTAAGGGAGCCCTCATACAATGAAAGAGGTTTTCGCCGTTTATTATAGATACGGAACCGTCCGTGTGCGAGTCCGACTCGCACTTGACTGGTTTTTTTCTTAACATGGTCCGTTGAAAACGTGTGACTTAATATGGCTGAGAAATAATGGACGCATACAATTTTGAAGCTTATTACTTACTGCGCCCCGTGGTATTACCCGCTACACTTTTTTTGGGATAAAAAGTTAAAAGCTATGTATTAATCCAGGGCGTCAGATACCTCCTTACCAAATTTCATCAAAATTTTACCAGCTGTTTGACGTGAAGTTTTACAGGCATTCCGACCGCCACCAACTGTTGACGCTCTATTGATATGATCGTTGAATATATACAATTTCTGGAATAAGTTTTAAACTTACTGGTTATCCCGCGCTGAGTAGCGTTTTCATTGCTACTTATAGCGATATTTACTACTATATTACAGATGATACTTACAGCGTCATGACCGTCAATTAGCCACGTGCCGATTGTGACGGTCAGCGTTACTGTAAAACAATATTCAGCGTTATGTGCGCCGACGGTCTGCGTTACCGTAAAACCAATATTAATGATGAGCTTCAAAGTTGTTTACAATTAAGAATTGGCTTACCTAAGAAATAATTATTACATTCATAATCAGCTCTAATTCAACACTACGCAATGTCATCCAACTTTCAAGTCGGATATTACCCAGCAGTTACAATGTAATCAAAACAAATCACATTCCATTCTACAAATACAGCTCAACCACTTTAACTGTAAAGTTAAGAGAGGGCAACACCATCGCATTTTTGCAAAGAATCTGTTTTTTTTCATACAAATATTGTAGTTCTATCATCCGTCCAACTCTACCGGTAATTGCTATCCGTGGCTCAATTATCAAAAGGAGCATCCATCAAAATTAAAGCAGACGTCTTTATTACTGGATCAAAGAGAGGCCTTGCTTCAAATTACTATTACTTCTATATTACATAGCACCGACAGTGCCAAATGGGAGATATCAGCGTTTTAAAACGCACGAAGAGTAGATTAGCATGGGGTATTAATAACGGCTATTTTTGAATTAGCTTTGATATTTTGACAGCGACTTTCGGAAGAACATTCACCTGGGAGGCATGGATTGGAGACGAATGGAATGTATTAAGATGTTAGAGAAAGTATAGATCACTGTTTATGCCAAGGAATTTGATGGTAGGTTATTCATTGTAACAGATACTTTAAGTATTGTATCTATCGTAATTATCGACCATAGCGCAGCTGCTGCTGTACTTTTATCTGTCTCTGTTTGTTTGTTTTTGTTTTTATGCTTGTTACAAAATTAAACGTTATTCTTTGTTTTAAAGTATGTTATACCATACATAGAAACTGTTTATTGCGCCCAGCTTAAATAAAATAAATGGTACCAAAAACAAAAGAGCCCTATATATTTTTTGATACAAACACAAAGAGTCACGTTGCCAGGCAACTGATAATAGATGAAGTAAGGTTGTGGCAGTAGCCTAGACATAATAAGCAGAGCGTTGGTCATTCAACTGCAATAAGGGTTGACGGTATCTTCATCGTCGTGCAGCGTACACCATCGTAGTGATAACGCCTATAGAGCAGTAAAAAATGTACAGGATTGACATAAGCTGTCGATATGACTAGCTAGCCAGCCGAGTACAAGAAAATACTCTACGAACATGCTATGGCTTCCTCACGATGTTTTCCTTCACCGGCAGCTCAAGCTCATTGTTGGAGCTTGAACTCGCGCTCTTCGGTGTGTGAACCAACCGCGCTAACCAATAAGCTATCACAGCTACAAACAAACGACTAATTTCTATTCGCGTTATCGAGTATCGAATAATTCGAATGATACTTTGATTAGGGCCTTTTGGACTGTGGCAGATGCCTAAGCAAAAGAGAGCTATAGACACACCCATACCTATAATAGTGAGACAACAAAAATGGCTATGGATGCTAACTATACGGAAATTTGTTAATACGAAGCGCCCTGTGCGTTTCGCGAAAGTCTTGCGAAGCTGAAACGAACTGACCCAGCAATGGATCTCCCCTCCGCCGCCCATACGTGATCTTTAAAACAAATGCGGTTTTAAGTTGAAGATCAAGAAGCATTTGCTGGAGTTGCAGAAGTCAAGTAGATAGCAACCAGCCTCACGTTCTTTTTGTTTTTTAAATTTAACTCTATGTTTTTTATTGTTTTCTTTCCAGCATTATTTAGTATATGTTCACGCCAGCCTGTACGATTTATCTTTTGCCTTGGTATAATCATTTCTAAACTATAAAGATTACTTATTTACATTATGTACTTAGATATACTTTCCTTTACACGCAATTTCTACACTTTTTGTATATATTTATTATTATATTAGCGTATGTATTTATGTATTTTTATTAAGTCTCGTGTGTCCCAAAAGTTTAGTTTTAAAAACCAGCACTGCTGAGAAATCGGCAGCACTAATGCTTAGAACTAACCTTTTTTGTCGCACTGGACACTACAGTAACAACTTTCTACATTTTATTGTTGTTATTTTTATAGTCTTTTCTAGTAAATCTTTTATTTGTAGTGTGTCAAAATGAATGTTTTCCGAGACTAGCCTTGAAATCGTATAAAAACTATTTTTGTCTTTTTGCATGTATGTTTCCTGCCTCTAAAACACAATCCATCGATATTGCAAACGGGAAACGCGTCGACACCTCCGCTTTATGCATAATCGAAACGCGCGAACACCCGCCCCCGGCGCTATGTACACACAACTATGAATACTGTAGCGAGCTGGTGTGAAAAATGCACTATTTCCTTCATATAACTAGCGTACACGCATAGAGAAATTGATAGTTTGTTTCGCGAAAGTGACAGTCACAGTCCTCTATCGGTTAGGTATCTATAGTTTTGGAGTGTGCACTTCAGATCTGCATAATGTAATTCCATCGTGACCATTCACCGTCGCTCAACATTAGGTGCTCACCTGATGTTGAGCGACAGTGCGGTCAAACTCCTAGCCTGTCAAGCATAAAAAAACCGGCCAAGTGCGAGTCGGACTCGCGCACGAAGGGTTCTGTACCATTATCTATAAAAACGGCAAAAAATCACGTTTGTTGCATGGGAGCCCTGTTAAATATTTATTTTATTCTGTTTTTCAGTATTATTTGTTATAGCGGCAAAAGAAATACATCATCTGTGAAAATTTCAACTGTTTAACTGTCACCGTTTTTGAGATACAGCCTGGTGACAGACGGACGGACGAACGGACAGAGAAGTCTCAGTAATAGGGTCCCGTTTTTACCCTTTGGGTACGGAACCCTAAAAAAATCCGTATGGAAAATTCAATAATGTAACCCAAGCTGTGAAAAATTTAAATCCTTACTTAGCTTATGCAGCGAAAACTATTGACAATAGAATAAAGTGATATTTTATGGAGCAAATTGATAGCTACAAATGAGTCCGCAATATCATATTCTATGTCTAACTATTCAGTTGTCATCTACATCTTATAAAGAGAAAAGATTAAATTTTTTGTTTGTTTATATTGAATAGGAAACTACTTGATCGATAAATTTTTATTGTTAATCGAGTTTTATTTTCCCGTGCGAAGCCGGGGCGAGCTGCTAGTTTAAAATAAAATCGTAGCAAACTCTTAAGTACTTAAATCGGTTTAATTTGTGAAACATCAATGCGTTCGGCTTGTCAAAGCATCCAACTCATTAAATATTTTTAAAGTCGTTAGCCGCACTTTAGCCGAGATAGGGAAAAAGTTTTGTGAACGTTTAACCTTTTCTTGCTATTGACATCATCATGGATGACAAGTCACCTTTTCAATAATTGACTAACATACCACCATGTAAATCAAATCAATTTGCTTCGCAATTCTCGGAATCAATTCTCGACAACACTAAAATGTCAATCATCGGAACATTGACATGGATTTGGCGAGTTTTGCCATAATTAGGTAATTCGAAATTATTTCTTTTCTAATTTTGAAACTGTTAAAATGTTCATCGTTTCATGGTTTACGTTCCAAAAACTAGTACGAAACGATTTGATTCCACGTTCATTGTAGACAGTAGAAAGTTTGTTTTGCCACTCAAAGTTCTGTGTGTCGCTGTGATGGTCATGGACAGGCGTTATTTCTCACCGTCAGGAGAGCGTCTCGTTCATATCATTACTTTCACATTTAAAAAAAAAAACAAATCAAGCCCGTATAAATGTATAATCATGAGCTTTGGCGGGAACACGGAAAGAGTCATGTCGCCCCGTTGTATTTTTATCCAAAACTAGTGTTTTGTCCAGTGTTTATGCATAAAAAAGGTGGTGTTTTATTCATAAAGTGCCAAATCACAAGCGTGAGTGTGGGAAAATGATATAATGGGGTGAAACATGACTTTTCGTGTTGCTTCCAAATCTCCATCGAAGCTTTATAGTAAAGTCACCACTACTTTACTAAAGCATGACTGGACTTGAATGACACGGACTGTACTTTGACTATAGCTAAAGCTACAAGGCAACTTATTTAAATTATGAAACTTGAAACTGTAAAACACTTGACACTGGCAAATGCACAGAAAGTGCGACGCCAAGTCCTCCTCAGAGGATAACAAAAAAATAGTTATAAACATTCCTTTATACTACCAAGTGACATTCAGTCGTGTACTAAACCGGCATTCATTAGCATAACTGTCAAATACCTGAATTCGAATATAAAACCACAGCATAAACTTTTCAACCTTTCCCTCCAACAAGCACTTCAAATTTTCAATAATCGAACCGGCGTATTGACAGGACACTCAAAATTGACGCGTCTTTTTTTCAACTCCGGCGCATCTTTTGATCGCAGTGATTTGACATTATGCTCAGCGCATGTTTGACACACAGCGCTCGTATCAGAGAAATCTCCATTAACGAAAGGCGTGGAAAAAAATTGATCACAAAAGACCGAATCGTCAATCGCGAGGGTGTTGGCTACTAATGGGGAACTGGACTTGGGAGTAAGGAATGGTATAGACTGGCATTATAACATTATTACTCAAATTACTAGTAGCGATGATAGCTCAGTGGTTAGCGCGGTCGGTTCGCATGCCGAAGGGCGTGGGTTCAAACCCCAACAATGAGCTTTAGCTGCCGGTAATGGTAAATATCGTGAGGATACCATAGCATGGTGGTAGGGTACTTTCTAGTACTCGGCTGGCTAGCTACCACTCTCAAGTTGAAAATCTGCCGTCAAGTATCTAACGGTGTGTTCCGGCAGCCTCACTCGAGAGCCAGTTCCATTCCAGGCTTAGTGGGCTTTACCATCTTCGACCACACCGTCACTTAACATCAGGTAAGCTGCGGTCAAAAACCTAGCATGTCAACCATAAAAAAAATAAATATACTCACCACAAATATGGTAGGACTATACACACAGCGCCATCTGGCCCCAAACTAAGCAGAGCTTGTGTGATGGAAGTCAGATAACTGATAGAATACTTAAATTACTTTTTTTTGTAAATACATACTTATAATAAATACAGAACACCTAGACACAAAACAAACATTTGTTTATACCACTAAGTTTGTCCTGGGTGAGAATCGAATCCACGCCCTTCAGCTCTTGGAGCAGACATTCTACGAATGAACCAACAGGGCTGTCTAAAGACTCTATTTTTTATGATTCAATTAAAAATATACAGTTTTCAGATGTTTTCTTTCATGTATACTATAAGGCAACGCTTCTTGACAAATTTCATAGTTCTAGGTCAACAGGAAGTGCTCTATAGGTTTTGATTTCCTTGTGAGTGTCGAAAATGTGTTTTTTGCTCCATAAATGGCAGTAACTTTTTTTTACGATAACCGAGATTTATGTTGTATTTTTTCACAGCTGCAAGAAACTACGGGTCTGCGTATATGGGTTTGATCTCATTTCGATATATCCATGCGTTCCCGATATAGAAAGTCTTGACAGACGTACAGACAGACAACAAAGTGATCCTATAAGAGTTCCGTTTTCTTTCTTTTGAGGTAAGAATCCCTAAAGACACCAAATCTAAAAGATCAGTAGGAATATAGTAGTTGAAATGCTGGCTCGATTACCACGATGTATGCCAATCCTTAATCGTTATGAAAAATGAAGGCCAGAATTTAGGTCACGATGTGTAGCGTCGACCACAAATAAATGATTATATTGCCTAAGTTTAATCGACGGATAGGTAACTTCACAAATAGGTATTTAATTTATTCAACTAGCAAACAGAATAATAAATCCAAAATCCATTTTAAACTTAGTCATTTATTAGAAATTATTATTTATTTATTCCATTCCAGGCTAGGTGTGCTTTACCATCGACCACACCTTCACTTAACATAATAATAAATAATAATAATAAATATCGTAGGACTATACACACAGCG
The DNA here is from genome assembly GCA_905404145.2 of Biston betularia. NCBI lineage: Eukaryota > Metazoa > Arthropoda > Insecta > Lepidoptera > Geometridae > Biston > Biston betularia. The sequence continues at coordinate 10,031,333 of FR989877.1, forward strand.
CCATCTGGCCCCAAACTAAGCAGAGCTTGTGTGATGGAAGTCAGATAACTGATAGAATACATAAATACATTTTTTTTGTAAATACATACTTATAATACATACAGAACACCCAGACACAGAACAAACATTTGTTTATTCACAAAATGTTTGCCCTGAGTGAGAATCGAACCCACGCCCTACAGCTTTCAAGGCAGATATACTACCAATGAGCCAACGGGGCTGTCGTCAGGTGAGCTGTAGTACCTAGCCTGTCAACCATAAAAAAAAAACTTTTAGCTATAATATTTTGATTGACCTCTCCACGTCTTCCCATCAATCTATCAAACATCAGCGCTAGGACCTAATGAACTTCCAAATGGAAGCTGATATGGGGCTACAGACAGCTAAGTTTTTATAAACTACTCGTAAGTACGTATCGACCATAAGATCTATCTGCCGTCGATTGCATAATGCCCGTTAAAAGGCATTTGTTTCCCATGGTGGCTCCTGAAACTATCGTATTATACTTATTATAAACGCGAATGTGTATTAAGTTATCTCATGACTTACGTTTAATTTACAAGATACAAGATATTTATTGCTTCAAAAAATTTATAGGTTTCTTTATTTTTTATTTTATAACATTATAAGACTTTACATTGATAACTACATTTTTTTTTTATGGTTGACAGGCTAGTTGTTTGACCATAGCTCACCTGATGTTAAGTGAAGGTGTGGTCGAAGATGGTAAAGCACACCTAGCCTAGAATGGAACTGGCTCTCAAGTGACGCTGCCGGAACACACCGTTAGATGCTTGGCGGAAGATTTTCAACTTGGGGTGGTAGCTAGCCAGCCGAGTACAAGAAAGTACCCTACCACCATACTATGGTTTCCTCACGATGTTTTCCTTCACCGGCAGCTCAAGCTCATTGTTGGGGTTTGAACCCACGCCCTTCAGCATGCGAACCTACCACGCTAACCACTGAGCTATCATCGCTACAAATCGCTAACAAAGGTAAAATCGCTACATCAATACATGTGTTATAAAACTTACAATCTAATACAACTAAATGTGTTATCTTTTAAAGAGAGTACCGCATGCTTAATTACAACTAGGTAATTTAAAAAATAAAAGAAACTAATATTACATAAGTATACAAATTAATGGACTACACTAAACTGTGTCAAAAGAATACATTAAGGTGGTTCGATTTCTATACAAATATTTTTTTGCTACTTTACTTATAGACAAATGGAGCATAATTTTTCAGTGAAATCACAGCCACTGGCATTTATTTTGGTGTTTTTTGCGGTAAATTACATTTGCATGAATAAAACGTTTGACTTATATACAAATGGAGCATAATTTTTCAGTGAAATCACAGCCACTGGCATTTATTTTGGTGTTTTTTGCGGTAAATTACATTTGCATGAATAAAACGTTTGACTTATAGACAAATGGAGCATAATTTTTCAGTGAAATCACAGCCACTGGCATTTATTTTGGTGTTTTTGCGGTAAATTACATTTGCATGAATAAAACGTTTGACTATGCTAATAGTCTATTCAAAAAACATAAATTCATTAATAAATTTGATTTTATGTTTTATTCAAGCAATTGTGATTTACCGCAAATAAAGACCAAAATAAACGCTAGTAGCTGTGATTTCACTGTAAAATTACGCTTCATTTGTCCATAAATGGCAAAAAAATATTTTTATGGAAATCGAACCACCTTAAATTTAACATTTTACTGTCTGTTTGGCCATTTTGACCAAAAGAGTTTACTTTAACTTCGAATTTTGACAAACTGTCTCCGAATATATCTAAATTACTATTATGTTGACTTTCGTTAACGAGCCTACTTATTCTGGGAACAGGAGAATTAGCTCCTAACACAGTTCTACGATACACAAGAGCGAAAGGAGTGATGGGTTTACGAGGATACTTGAATGGAACTCTAAATTTAAATTGGGCTAGGAAGTTTGGACAATTAATGCTGTTGTTTAGTAATGAAAAATGAAGGAAAATCAAATCTAATTTTACTCCACGATCTTCTAACGTTTGAATATTGAAAAAAGCTAGTCTTTTATAGTATGAACTCAAAGTGCCATTGGATATCTTACAACTTAATGTACTCTATCTTTATAATAAATTAATTTAATAACATTGTGTCAACTTACTTAGGTACTTACTTTGTGCCATTTCAGAGAATCAATCCATGGCATTTCCATCTAAAATCCCAAAATCACAACAGTGAGTCGTGCATTTAGACAAACGTAACAAATACATATTTCATGAAACTTCCCCCACACTCGATGACATTGTGCTTTTCAGAACTCCGGGATTCGTTTTTAATTACGGATGGTGGAATGACAGTCGAAATCGTGATATGCTGATTGCGCCGCGGATACTCTTTTGTTATTTTTTTACCGGAGAAGAGACTTTACGAAATAAATACAAACAATGAAGTACAGAAAAAAGAAAAAAACACGAGTGTTTTTTTAAAATTCAAATTTGTAACCAATATTACTCTGGATTATGTAAGGATTCTAACGATACTCCATACATCCTTGCAAAACGCTTTCACTCAGTTGTCTAATTAAGCTAAAAGCATAAGACATTTTGACCTTGTAAGTCGAAACAACGGGATCGTGAGGCATTTTGTAGGGAAACCTAGGACGGCGTTTGATAGAAAAAGAAATCCTCGGTCGAGATGGGGTTTGGCCCTAAAAATTTCAATAGCCATCCAGCTACATTTCAGGATAATAGAGGAGATTTCGGTGTGCAGTGTTTTTAAAAAGACTTGACGTGAATGTGCAGCTATTTATTTTTCAATTTATTTTGACTTCATTTGCCCATACGTTTTTATCACATACCTGCGCAATAAAGTTCGCAGACGGATATATTTTGCGTGATCACTTTACTAGCATCGCAATAAGAGATCAAGACAATTTGGATTATAACAATTTGGCCTTAGATCATCCTGTTTAAATACTGACTTCAATGTCTCACTAAGAATAAATAATTATTCTGTTTTTGAATACTTTTTTCGCAATTTGTCTTTTGGACTCCTACTGGTTTCATAAAGTTTTAAAGCCACTACTTTACTAAAACATGACTGGACTTGACTGACACGGACTGTACTTGACCAAGACTGGGCTTTGACTATAACTTTAGATACGAGAATACTTATTTAACTTATGAAACTTGAAAACATATAAATACTTGACACTGGCAAATGCTCAAAACGCGACGCTAAAACCAAAGAAAAAAAAACTATACTAACGAGTTTTTGGCGGGAACGCTGAAAGAGTCGTAAATCATAAGTACGAGTGTGGGAAAATGATATAATGCGGTGAAACATGGCTTTTCGTGTTGCTTCCATCGAAGCTTATAGTAAAGTCGCCACTACTTTACTAAAGCATGACTAGACTGTACTTGATTTAATTTTTAAAACTTGAAAATATGAAACACTTGACACAGGCAAATGCTTAAGATGCGACGCCAAAACTAAAGAAAAAAAAACTATACTAACAAACAAACACACTCATACTTTCTGGTGCATTTCTATCTGTCATTTTAAACTCTAGGTATATCTGCTTATTTTGTAGATATCTTAAGTTATAGATTTCATACGCGAAAAGCTTCAGGAAAAGCCGCAGAATGTCATTATTCAGAGCACAGATGTAAAACTTACCCCGTACCCACAGATCCTCATTACCAGCGAACATACATCATAGTCAGAGAGCCAGGATATGCAAGTCATCGCATGGGTTCCGTCACTCTGTCTACCGTCCTGCCGGAGCTGTGAAAGCGTGGAAACGGCTTCTGTAATTATAAAACAAATGACCTGAATAAGCCTCAACCAACACCTTAAGAGGCGCTAGATAGGCGGTTGGGTCAAGCGTTAGATCCAAAAGGCAGTTGCTCGATAACACGGCTCGCATTGTTAGGAGGTTTCTCACTCTGCAACCACTGGTATATAGTTAAGGTGATGGAGATATAGTTAAGTAAATAGTTAAGTTAGTTAGGTAGTAGACAATATAGTTTTTTATAATATATTATTTGTGTAATGTAACAGCCAAGGTAAATAAATAAAATTTAGAAATACTATAACTAATAATTTTAAAAACAAACGACGTTTAACTTTTTTGTTACGTTTCTTCTTCCCTTTAAATAATTATGTTTGAAGATGAAATCTATTAAAACGATACGATACGAGTACATTTTTAAGAGTGATCTTTTTATTTGACATAAAAATAACAACAAGAGTTTAAAATTAATAATTTTCCGTTCATTGTCTACCATGAAAAGTGTAAAAATTTACATGGAAAAAATTCAAAAGAAATTTTATTATTTATGTTTTTAATCCGAAAACTATTACTTGAGTTTATCTTATAGATTTTTAAAAAAGAAAGAAACAAAAATCTATCTCCACATTTTTCCCTGTGCAAACGACAAAGGGATCAAAGCGGTGGCTTTTATAAAAATTATCATAACAGCCATCAAAGCTGCCGTGCGATCATTACCACTGACTTGCTATCGTCATTCCACAATCCTTGATTAAACGACAATCTCTGCTGGAAAACCAAGTATCATCGCCGCTGTAATTATGAACATTTCAAAGCAGGTGTCCTTTTAAAAAACTATTACTAAGCTAACCTTTTTTGTGGTTTACAAGCTAATGACCATAGACCATTTTAGAGTTTTTTTTTTTTTTTTACTTGACGTAGTTTTTTTGGCGGGAACGCGGATAGATCGTGTTGCCACGTTATATTATTTTCCAAAGGTTGTAAATAACGGGGTTTGGCGTGAACGAGGGAAGAGTCGTGTAAAACTATAATATAGTGTTTTTTGGCGTGTTCATAGTGAAGTTTTATTTATAAAGTATCAAATTACAAGCACTAATGAGAAAAAGTGATATAATGTGGTGAAACAAAACTTTTCGTGTTACTTCCGAAATTCCTTCGAAGCTTATAGTAAAGTGTGCCACTACTTTACCAAGGCATGGCTGGACTTAACTAGACTGGACTTTGACTGTCACCGTATTAGTTAGACATGAATTGATAAAAAAAATATTAAATAACTTATGAAAATATGTAGTTGTTTTTTACGGTTGACAAGCTATGTGTTTGATCTCAACTCACCTGATGTTATGTGACAGAGTGATCGAAGACAGTAAAACTCACCCAGCCTGGAATGGAAGTTCCAGCTCTCAAGTGAGGCAGCTGTAACACCGCTAGGTGAGTGGTGGCAAGGTTTCAACTTGAAGGTGGTAATTGTAGTCGATTTGCTATTGTAGCGATATCGATTTTTATACCGGATCTATCGTCAGTATCCTATCGAGCGGCATCACTATTTCTAAGACGACAGGGCCACCCAAAACTTCTTTCATTACGCAAGTAATCTCAGTTTAATAACTAATACGTTTCACATCATTAGTTACATCATTTGTCACGGGGTCCATTAGGTGCCTAGTAGCAGTTTAGTAACGATAAATGTCTTGACAACTAGAGATGCTTTTTAAAACGTTGGTTGCATTTGATTTGGAAACAAAGAAATGGTGAGCAACGCTTTTGATTATGACTAAGTCAGAATCAGCCCTATTTGTATAAAGTATCCCACTGCTGGGAGTGGGCCTCATCTCATTGTGGGAAAGGTAAAATAAATAAATATCGTAGGACATTACACACAGCGCCATCCGACCCCAAACTAAGCATAGCTTGTACAATGGAAGTCAGTTAACTGATAGATTACTTTTTTTGTTCAAATCTTGGAGCAGACATCCTACCAATGAACCAACAGGGCTGTCAAAAATAAATATTAACAAATATTTTCGTTGTATTAATTCAATTAAACGAGATTAATACCGCATAAAACAAAAATAAATAGATTGTTAAAATCTATCAGAACACGATACTTAGTTCGGGAGATAGTTGCAAAGATTTCAATATTTCATCCAACCATCTAAAAGATAGAATAGCATTACTCCGACCCCCATCAAAATTGAGATCCTGTTACGTCATCGCCTCACCAAGTGTACGGGTGAATAGTGAAAGAGACATTATACCAAATTTGAACTGCAATTTATCAAGTTCTGATCCGCTCCTTTGACCCACCGTGTTATGACAAGATGAAATATATCCCGCGATGATATTTCAAAATCTAAGATACGTTTGTACTATTTTAAATATTTTTCTTATTTTTTTTTGGTAGGGCGGGGACAAAGGACAGTGGCATTAAGCCGTAGATAGTGATGTGACATCCGGCGTAACAATGTGTTGAATGATGGTGGTCGAATAGCTGATGGTTTGACTGACATTGTTAATTTTGGGGTGAAATGTTGGCTACTGAAATGTACGCGTCATCATTGAGGTGACGGAAAGTATTGTGTTCTAATAAAATTATTCTTTAAATTGAAGATGGTCTAAAGTGAACTTTTGGAACTATTTTTATACATTTTTATTGACCGGTGGCTTTTTTCATGGAGACAAAGCTTGGTGGTAAATAAACACTTAGTGGTAGATCTTCTTAGCAGAAGGTCGTCTAGGTAGGTACCACCGCAGTACCAGTTATTCTGCCGCTAAGCAGTAGTGTCTAAACATTACTGTGTTCCGGTTTGAAGGGTACTGTAGCTAGCGAAATTACTGGGCTGTTGAGACTAACCATCGAAAGTCTCTAACGTAATGAGCGCCAAAACAGTGATGCCCTGGACTTTGTTTTGTTACTCAAAGTTTGGTGTATCGCTGCAATGGGTATTGGACAGACTTTATCTCTTACCATCAGGAGAGCGTCTCGTTCAACTCATTACTATTTAAATAAAAAAAAACAAAGCTGAGTACAACCCGCGCGCGGCCTTGTGTTGCTTCGGCAGTCACTACGTCAGTTTCCTTAGTAAAATATGGTTTTATGATTGACGGGCTAGGTGTTTAATCTGATCTGATCAGGTGAGCTGTGGTCAAACACCTAGCCCGTCAAACATAAAAAACAATCTCAGGTCGCCTGATGTTATGTGTGCGTGTAGTGGAAGAGAAGCTTGGAATGGAACTGGATTTTAAGGGTTGCTGCCAGAACACACCACTATGTGGCTAAGTCAATTCATATTTTTAATAATTTAGTATATAAACATTATTTATCAGCCTGCTAATCTATATATTTAGTTTATTTAGTATCTCATATGTATATAAGTTTATTGTATTGTTCTTTCATTTATTTATTTCTTTTGTAACCTACCCAACCTTATATTTATTTACTCTTTTTTTCATCCAAAGGTTGTCTGGAAGAAATCGCTCTAGGCAATAAGATCGCCCTTATACATCATGTATCTATTATATTGTTTTGATATATTATATATCTTCTTTTTTATTATTTTTTTGTTTGTTTCATATATGTATTAATTGTGATCTGTGTTTCATTTGTAAGTTTTTGGTGTACAATAAAGTTCTATTCTATTCTATTCTATGTTCATGGCGTCCGATTTTCAAATCGAGGGTACTAGCCTATCAAACTGTTTCGGAAACGTGTTTCACCTCTACATGAGGCATCCTCAGGACGAAGAGTCAACGTACGTACACGTCGGCAAGTGATTACTGCAGCGAAAAGACGATTTAAAGACTTGTGGTTATTTTAATTCGTTTTTTGTTTGATTTGTTTTAGTTTTTAAACTTACGTTAAATTTTAATTTATTAAGCAAAGTTTCGGATACGTTTTTAATTTAAAGCGCTCATCACTGTTGTAACTGAAACGACTGTTAAGCGGAAATAAATGAATTATTATATATGTACCTTGAATAACCGTATACCTAAATATGTAACTTGATAATTTTACTTTTTTATCTTTTTCTCAGCCTTGGTTTTTCTCAAAGAGTTGAAAAAATGATGAATGTATTTCGCAAATTTGTTCTTAAATATGAGTTCAGTGACCCGCTTTCGGCTTTTTGCATCCCAAGCTTATACCTAACTGTGAATTTGAATAGAAAATATAAAATACTTATTGGAACCACACATCACAGAACCAATATCACACAAGTTGACTTTTCATACAGATACCTGTTATTCAAGTCATAAACGATTTACTAAGTTTTGATTTGTGTCGTCCATTGGTATAGTAATTATTATCAGTACCATTATGTATGGATGGATATTTGTTACTCTTTCACACAAAAACTACTGAACAGATTTTGATGAAATTTGGTATGAAGGTAGGCCCTGGATCAACACATAGGCTATTTTTTATCCCGCAGTGTTACCAGCTACATGTTTTATATAAGTATAAGTAGCCTATGTGTTAATCCAGGGCCGCAATATGCCAGCAATGGAAGACCTCCAAGAAGCCACCTCCCGCGGTGTTGTACTAGCTAAATACTGCGAGAAACCCATCTTAGAAAAATAAAATATTAATTGAAACATCGATTCGACGAAGAAGAAGTAGGTACCATTATTTTGCACTAAGTGGTAAGATATTTGTCGACAATAACTGGAAAAGGTCTTCATTGTATGGATGTCTGTTTTTTTAATAAAGTATTGTCTTTCTCTCTCTAACATAAAATGGCTGTATGAAAGTACATGACAAGTAAATATTTACTATGAATGTTATCTTTCTAAAAATAATTTTGTCTACTGATAGAAGATGTATCGTATGTAGATGCCAAATTAATTTCATTCTTTAGTTGAATAATAAAAAAAATATTATGTCGGTATATACATTTAGAAGAGACTTGAAGGTGGCAACTTCACTGCGTAGCAACGTCAGAGCGGTGGGGATGACGCGCAGTCTACGGCGTCGAACAGATGGCCTCGGGCACTTTTTTGGTCGTGGCTTCAGGGATTGACGGTCGTAATATTACTATTGCTTACATGTATCGCTTTTGGTTATTTTAATTGTGTAAATTGTGTCTGAATATATGTTTTTATATTTAATTTTGTTATTTTGATATCATTCTCTAAATATACAATAATTTAATAACAGTAGCACAACGAGCTATGGAGAGGGATATGCTTGGAGTTTCTCTACGAGATCGAATCAGAAATGAAGAGATCCATAAATGAACTAAAGTAACTAGTAAATAAACAGTTATTCTTGTTATGTATTCTTGTTATGTTTTTATCCTGAAAGCTATACGACATAAATACAAAACGCTACCGCTTATGCCATAGATCAAACGCTGAACGGCTAAATACAAAAGGGAACCGCGATCGTTTGTGGCGCGGCCTTCATTGCTCAGGATGACATTCACAAAAACAATACATAGAACAGACAACGCTAACACAACAGACACAACATGTTTATACCAAACGTAGAATTTGCCGCTAATATACTGGGTTATAAGTTTAGAGTGTACTCGGCTGAAAGGGGGTAATTTATAAGTAATTAGGACTACATGTAAAGAGGTATCTGATAATAATTATTTTTGTACAACTTTTTAAAAATACATCGCAAACTTTAAATAAATATCTAACATAATTATACCTACATCCACTTATTTTTTATATAATAACTATTTTATATGTTAATCTAGGCCAGTCATACTCAATGTGTGCTGGCAGAGAGAGAGAGAGAGAGAGAGCTTAAGTCAAATAAAATTCAATGATAACTAGCTGTCATTGTCAAAGTGACATGAACATACTTTTATGAATTGCCCTTTGCATGTCGCATATTTAGCTTAGACTTATACATTCCAGAATATATTCTGATATGTTGCAGGATAATCCTGTAATTGAGTTGGCTGGAGTGACTGTTCTAAGTGAGTTATCTAGTACAAATCACATAGATCAATGATTAGTAACCGTAAATGAATTTCTTGTATGGTTATTATGTCAAGATAGTTTATTTGAAAGCTTTAAAAAATAGAGCTGCAAACTAACAGCAAAAAATAATCTGAAAACATTGCATATACTGTACAAACTCGTAAAATAAAAATCGAAATTGTAATTTCCTGGCAACGTCTGATCGAGGGACAACAATTTGCGGTCGAACGGGCTGATTACTAATACAAAAATACTACTTTGTACTACCATTACATTTTCAACTTTACTCCCGTCAAAGTAAGATTTAAATTTCTGATTAGTACAAGTCTGTGTTTAGGATGTTTCGTGACGCCGTTTAGTCGAAATTCGTCACGTCCGAAGACATCTGTCGCCAGTAATCGAATACTTCGAATCGACATCGGTTGCATAATTCGATTCGATGACAATACGTATATTTTGAACTGTGATTATTCGTAATAATACCCCAATCGGATGGCTTGGTTTCGATTCTAATGACATTCCGATTATGGGAATTCAATAAGCTTTTTATCGGACCTGACTCATTTGGAATTGGCGCGCTGTTCTAAATTTAGATTTGAAACAGCGTTCTAATTATTATCTAAGGTATTTTTGTCTCTTTTTGTTTCGTGTCTACCTAAATAATATTGAAATGTGCTAAAAAAAAATCTATTACATGAATCTAATCATGTAGCGATGATAGCTGAGTGGTTAGCGAGGTCAGTTCTCACGACGAAGGGCGTGGGTTCAAACCCCTACAATATCGTGTGTCGGGTCGCTCTCTTCCTTCAGATATGGTTGAGAAAGGCGATGGCTGGCACATGCGTCATACTCGTGATCGGGTGCTGCTTGCGGTATACACACAAACCAGTACCTTTCGTATTTGTATTTGTAGCGATGATAGCTTAATGGTTAGCGCGGTCGGTTCGCATACCAAAGGGCGTGGGTTCAAACCCCAACAATGACCTTTAGCTGCCGGTGAAGGCAAACACCGTGAGGAAACCATAGCATGGTGGTAGGCTACTTTCTAGTACCTACTCGACTAGCTACCACCCTCAAGTTGAAAATCTGCCGCGAAGCATCTAACGGTGTGTTCCGGCAGCCTCAATTGAGATCCAGTTCCATTCCAGGCTAGGTGAGTTTATCATATTCGGTTACACCGTCACTCAACATGGTGAGCTATGGTCAAACACTTAGCATGTCAATCATAAAAAAACTTTAACCTTAGATTAAGATCAATTTACAAAATTTAATTTAAGTTGACAAGCGTCACGGACCCGTGTGTCTGTGGAGCGTATAAATTTAATTTAAAAGAAAAACCAGAATAACTGAGGATTAGAGTTTTAGCGGGAACGCAGAAAGAGTCGTGTCGCCCCATTGTATTTTTTTCCAAAACTAGTGTTTTTCTAGTGTTTATATATAAAAATAGCGTTTTATTCATAAAGTACCGATTTTTTTTTATTGTAATTTGATGTAATTTTGTATTTTTTTATTATGAAATTGACATTTGTAATTTAATCTATTTTGTTTTAATTTTATTTATTTTATCATTATTCAATTTACTTGTAACTTATGTTTTCAATAAAGTACTAGGTATGACTATGACTATGACTGATTGCAAGCGCCGCCAGTGTGGGAAAGTGATACAATGTGGTGAAACATGATTTTGCGTGTTGCTTCCAAAACTCCATCGAAGCTTATAGTAAAGTCTCCATTACTTTTCTAAAGCATGACTGGATTTGACTGACTTTACCAAGACTGGACTTACTTTTTGACTTGAAATAATCAAAACACTTGACACTGGCAAATGCACAAAATGCGACGCTAATCAATCAGAAGAACTGAGAATTTGAGTCAATTTAAAACCAATCCCTCAAAGACACTTTAAATTTCCGCAATTTATTAAGTAAATAAAGGAGCATGCCCATTTAGGCAAGTAATTGGCGCCCCTCTAGTTGATTAATAAGCCACAAATTGAATGAAGCTCCTTTGACAGCATCAATTTTCAGTACCGTTTGTGAAGCGACCCCTAAAAATTCACTTTGGGTCTATTTGAAATTTTGATCGACCCCCGACATGACACCACGCATCTATTTACGATGTAAATTGTCAAAGTGACATTCGCGTTGGCTTACATGGAGCGAATTTTTAATGTAATACTTTCAAAGGCTGAAAAACATTTTGGTTTTTAGGGTTCCGTACCCAAAGAGTCCTATTACCCTAAAACCCTATTACTGAGAGGTCCGTCTGTCACCAGGCTGTATCTCAAGAACGGTGATAGCTAGACAGTTGAAATTTTCACAGATGATGTATTTCTATTGCCGCTATAACAACAAATAAAAATAAAATAAATATTTAAGGACGGGCTCCCATACAACAAACTTGATTTTTTTACCGTTTTTATAGATAATGGTTCGGAACCCTACGTGCGCGAGTCCGACTCGCACTTGACCGGTTTTATTAGAATTTAATTTCTCGTATTTACAATTTTGACGCTAGATGGCGCTGTGTGTAACGTCCTGCTATATTTACTTACTAGCGGACGCCTCACGGTTTCACCCGCGTAGTTCCCGTTTCCGTGGGAATACAGGGATAAAAAGTAGCCTATGTCACCCGGAGATAGTGAAGCTTCCCAACGGTGAAAGAATTTTTGAAATCGGTCCAGTAGTTTCCGAGCCTATTCAATACAAACAATCAAACCTTTTCTCTTCATAAATAGTAGGTATAGATAGATTGAGTATCACGATAAAGCAAATTGGCTCCATGTAAACGTTGCCTACAGCAGTCTTCACTTCTCCCTAAAGTTTAGCATGAGCCGGATTGTCTCATACGTCAAATTGTCACGATACAGACGTTGATCGATGGCAGCACCTGCTTCTTGTACAACCCTTGTAAACATTCCTAGAGAACTCTTTCATATTATTTTTTTACAGCTCGCTTTGGAACGCTAAAGGTAGAAAGGGAGGTTTCATTGCGACACGGTAGCATTGGAAATATTATGAAGTTAAGAAACGCTGCAAAGTGAATGATTTTGTGTGTGGAGTTTAGAAAGAATGTGATTGATTCCTCTTTCAAAGTGAATCAAGCGTGTGAGTGAAATTCGGTATTTTTCAAGTGTCTCTAGTTGAATTTGCAAAAAAAAAGTACCTATTATTTTTCAAAACGTGTGTTTTTTCTAGTATCTGTGTTAGTTAGGTGCTTCGTATGTGATTGGAAATGTAATATAATATTGTGTTAAAATATATATGTATGTAAAAAATTAATGTACCTACCATAAATTTTGTCAGAACATTAAAATTTAATAAAGTCACCACTTTGAATAATTATGACTTTAGTCACTTCATATAATTATATTCTTTTTCTTTTAATGTTGACAGTCTTGGTGTTTGACCACAGCTCGCCTGATGTTAACTGAAGGTGTGGTCGAAGATGGTAAAGCACACCTAGCCTGGAAAGCAACTGGCTCTCAAGTGAGGCTGCTGGAACACACCGTGGCGGCAGATTTTCAACTTGAGGGTGGTAGCTAGCCAGCCGAGTAGTAAAGTACCCTACCACCATGCTATAGTTTCCTCACGATGTTTTTTCTTCACCGGCAGCTAAAGCTCATTGTTGGGGTTTGAACCCACGCCCTTCGGCATGCGAACCTACCGCGCTAACCATTGAGCTATCATCGCTACAAAAATTATAATCAAATGTTTGGTTTATCATCATCATTAGAAGTGTTTTCACCCCACTGCAAGGCATATTATGACTCCTCTTTATTTATTGTAGTAAAGCCCAAAATACTGGTAGGTATAGCTTATTTTTACTAAAAAATATCGATCTATCCTATAATAACAATGAATAGTTTTCTTTTATTATTGGCAGACTAGGTGTTTGACCACAGCTCATCTGATGTTAAGTGACGGTGTAATCAAAGATAAACATACCAGGCCTGGGTTGAAAATGGCTCTCAAGTGAGGCTGCCGGAACACACTGTTAGGTGCTTGGCGGCAGATTTTCAACTTGAGTGTGGTAGCTAGCCAGTCGAGTACTATAAAGCACCTTACCACCACGTTATGGTTTCCTTACAATGTTTTCTTTAACAAGCAGCTTAAGGTCATTGTTGGGGTTTGAACTCACGTTGGAACCGACCACGCTATTCACTGAGCTATGATAGCTACAAAATAGTTGATTCCCACTTCAGATTTACTCTGTGTCGGTATCTAAAAGCACAGTATGTAGCATTAAAAAACACTCAAAGCATATCGACTCCGATGACATGACATTTCTTTTGTCAACTCATTTTAATATTTCAGTACTGACGTCTTGTGTCCTTTTTGGTCAGACTATTTTAAACTTTAATAGATACATATTTAAATTGGTTTTCCTGGTGATTTTTTTTATATATTATCATTTTGCGTTTCAATAATACGAATACAACATTCATTGAAATGTGAATAGTAAAGACCACCCACGTAATTGCTACGCAATAATATGATCATTCAACACGGATTTTAAAAAGTTGTACAGATGTAAGTATTGAGTTCCGTAGAAAATGAACGTTGAATGAGTTTTACTTCCCATAAACGGCGACCTCTATCGGGGCCTCAAAGTGGACATGGTCGCAACCATCATTAAAAAATACGCTGAAGCTCATGAAAAGACATCAATATGTGAATGTCGAGGCTATCCAGCTCCTCGACAACACGGATATAGTAAGAAGACTAAAAAGGACAAAACCTTTTGAGTTAGTGTATTAAGTTAGTAATGTCAGTGCAGTGAGTACCACATATTATAGAGCACATGAACAAAGTGTCTTCCCCTTAATAGAGACAGTAAGAAAAGTGTCGGCAGACGCATTCTTCGTGTATACTTTACTTAGCAATTTAAGCTATATTAAAATTAATTATTAGTCTCAACAAGGCTAGATTGTAATGACAATGAGGTATCTAATGAAACAGATACATTATTAGAAGGAATAAAAAAAAAAACTTCCCATAAGCGGAAGAAAATTATGGAGGTTTCACTCATCATCCATTTATGCAACATTATATCTGTACTTTGTTTTAAAATCTGTGTATATAAATCGAATAATAGTGGTTTTAACTTGAATATGTATCAGAATATATATCGATATTTATTTATTTAGTATTTTTTATTGATGCTCCTTTTTTACCCGATTGCCAACGAAGTGGTTAAGTTTTTCCAAATTTCTTTATTACCTCGTATCTTCCAAATGGCTGGATGGATTTTAAAAGTTAAGGTACCGTTATATTCGTCTTAAAACTTCAAGTGTCTATAGATTGGGGTTGGAAAAATCAACAATAGCTTGCATGGTGGTAGGGTACTTTCTAGCACTCGGCTGGCTAGCTACCACCCTCAAGTGGAAAATCTGCCGCCAAGCATCTAGCGGTGTGTTCCGGCAGCCTCACTTGAGGACCAGTTCTATTCCAGGCTAGGTGTGCTTTAGCATCTTCGACCACACCGTCACTTAACATCAGGTGAGCTGTGGTCAAAACACCTAGCTTGTCAACGATAAAAAAAAAGAAAAAAGTTGCACTTTTCGGCTTGTTTAATTTATTATTCAATTATGTAGCGATGCTAGCTCAGTGGTTAGTGCGATTGGTTTACACGCCAGAGTAAATCCCAACAATGAGCTGGGTGTTGAAAAACATCGTGAGGGAACCAATTTCTATCTAATACATATTTAGTACTTAAAATCGAATTGTTTCGACATAGTGCAAATAAATTTTACTATGCCGGAATATGTTTTTTTTTTTAAATCCATCTCATCTCTATTCTATAAATGACGTCAGCAAGATATCAAAGGACAATAGTAAATCAACGTCAAATGTCAACTTGCTCCCTTATTATATCGACCACTGTAACATGATCTATAAGAACTTGCGCTGAAGCTTATTCATACCCTGCTTAATAGGTCTTCTTGACTGGCTATAGTCATGACTGGCGATTCTTCTGTCGCCTTACCACTTACTAGTAATGACGACGTTAATGTTATCTCAGAAAGCAATCTTAATAAATGTGATATTTGATGATAGTAAAAAAAAGTCCTTAAGAGCAAAAATTTTAACTGTTCTTTTCACTTTGAGACTTTTTTGTAATGCAATACTTAGTTACTTAACTGTTAAATTATTTTATTAGAACGTTTTTGTTTATTGCTTCTTTGGAACAAATACTTTAGAGTCAATTTACATCTTAATGTTTGACTGGCTAGATGTTTGACCACAGCTCACCTGATGTTAAGTGACGGTGTGATCGTATATGGAAAATCACACCTATCGAACTGGCTTTCAATTGAGACTGCCGAAATACACCGTTAGGTGCTCGGCGGCAGATTTTCAACTTGAGGGTGGTTAGCCAGCCGAGGACTAGAAAATACTTTACCGCCATGCTATGGTTTCTCTGCGATGTTTTCCTTCACTGGCAGCTCAAGTTCATTGTTGGAGTTTGAACCCACGCCCTTTGGCATGCGAACAGACCGCACTAACCACTGAACATTGCTACAAAGCGTTTAAGTTTTTATGCCACGAGCGAAAACGTAACTGTTTCTAACAAACAATACCAATGTTAACTTAACCTATCTCAACATTTAATCCCAACCACAACTGTAGGGATATATATCCCCCGAGATAGCCCAGACTAATGCAAGACACGATCCAAAACTCTAACACCAGCCGTATATTGAGGCATAAATTTTTCATTTCGCCCACGGCCACTTGTGATAACCTACTTGACCAGTGTATCCCATGGGATACATAAAGGACCTCGCTGTTATAAGGAATCGCATATTTCATAACGCTTGGGCTAGAGATGAGGTCGTTGTCGAAATGCGATCAATATCGATATCGGTTTTCTGATGACTCTATTCGTTTATAGTCAAAGAGTTTTTGACGTGATTCGTGGAAAGCGATTCAAAAAACTGATGATAGTAACATCGTTGCGATACAGATATGTAGATAATATATTAATAGAAACTCTTTATTGTAAACACCAGAAATACAGGATAAAATTTATCCTGTACATTCGGGATGAAATTTATCCTGTAAATTTAGGATGAAGTTTATCCTGTACATTACATTCAAAATATAATTACTCCACTCGATAGCTAGAGGATCATTATTTTATTCGTTACGTTTAGTAAGGACTTAAAACATGGAAATCTGAAGAACTTCAGTCCAGGCTAGGTGTGCTTTACCATCTTCGACCACACCTTCAGTTAACATCAGGTGAGCTGTGGTCAAACAACTAGCCTGTCAACCATAAAAAAAAAAAAAAAAACTTCTCAGTGTTTAAAATTGTTATGACTTTCATATAATTCGGTATGTAAAGTTTTTTTTTTGTATTTATTTTATATTTTTTACTGATAGTAAACTTTATTTTATGAAACTGATTTGAATATTTTGGCTTTCTATGCGGTAGTTTAATTCTAATACATTTTCAAACTTTTTATAGTTATGACGTCATAACATTGGCTGAATATGTAAAATATGTACTTTTTTAGGCACTGAAAGAATCCTTATACAGCCAAGGACATGACGTCATTAGAGGTTAATTGAAAGTCAAATTTATTTTATGTATTTTATTAAAATAAACCCCGTCTCATAGTTTAAAGAGTTTTAAACGGAAAAATCATGTACAGGAATGTAATATTTCGAAATGGTTTTGGAATCAGCAAAGTATTTTTTTTCTTTACATACCGAATTTACGCACACGGCCATTGTCACAACACAGCTGCACGCGTTACTTTTTTAGTTAATACATGTCATTGTGTCAAACATTATTTAATTAATTAATTAATTACAACAGAATGAAGCTTTCGTTGGTAGGAACTTAATAACTAAATGTGAACTGAATCGAAGCTGTATTATACATAATTATGAACATGATTTGTGTAAATTGCTTACTATATGTTGTTGATTGACAACTAGCGACCCGCCCCGGCTTCGCATGGGTGCAATATATATATATACTAATTTTATGCATGTATTATACATTGTAAATCTTCCGCTTGAATTCTGCCTTATAATAGAAACCGCATTAAAATCTGTTGCGTAGTTTAAAATATCTAAACGTATAGCGGGAAACAAATGATATTAATCAATGTAAAATTTCTAAAATAAACGCTACGCTACCCAAATTACCAAATAATATTTTATGTAACCAAATTAATTTTGTAATTATTTTATCGAGAAACTTTTTTTTTTAATTACTGTTTATATTTTTAAAAGTTTCCAATGGCGTTAATGAAACTTCCTGTGTTGTAAATATTTTTCTATACCTTTTTATGTATACCATAATAGCTTGGATTTGTATCGATAAGATTTTGTCTCGTCTCTAAGAAAGTATGTTCTGTTCACACCCCCGATTTTTTTCTTCTACAAAGGGCTGCAGGGCTACCGGACACAATAATAAATATTTTGACGATGGCACATAAATATTCTCCGTTTATGAATAACAAAACGGCAATGTGCCACTTGCTAAGGGCGATCATTCCGGTGCCGTTTCAAGCCATTTTATGGTCATTCTCCTTTATAAATCGCATACTATTTATAAGGAGAGGTCTCGATTATTTGAGACTATAAAAAAAAATTACTTAATAGAATTGATATTATTTTAGAAAAGTTTGTGAGTTTGGGTCTTTGCAATACTTATTGAGCTAAATTGAGTTGTTGACCATGGTAAACACCTCTAGCCTGGAATGAACCTGGTTGAATCTCAATTGGGGCTTCCGGAACACACCGTTAGGTGCTTGGCGACAGATTTTCAACTTCAGGATTTGTGGAGAAAATAAAATATGGGGTATATGAGAGCTCGACCTTCCGGTGAAGGAAAATATAGTGCGGAAACCATATCGTGGTGGTAAGGTATTTCCTAATACACGGCTAGCTCGCTACCCTCAAGTTGAAAATCTGCCACCAAGCATCTAACAGTGTGTTCCGGTTTCACTTGCGAGCCAGTTTCAGTCCAGGCTAGGTATGTTTATCTTTGATTACACCGTCACTTAACATTAAGTGAGCTGTGGTCAAACACCTTTGTAGCGATGATAGCTCAGTGGTTAGCGCGGTAGGTTCGCATGCCGAAGGGCGTGGGTTCAAACCCCAACAATAAGCTTGAGCTGCCGGTGAAGGAAAACATCGTGAGGAAACCAAAACATGGTGGTAGGGTACTTTAGTACTCGGCTGGCTAGCTACCACCCTCAAGTTGAAAATCTGCCGCCAAGCATCTAACGGTGTGTTCCGGCAGCCTCACTTGAGAGCCAGTTGCATTCCAGGCTAGGTGTGCTTTACCATCTTCGGCCACACCTTCACTTGACATCAGGTGAGCTGTGGTCAAACACCTAGCCTGTCAATCATTAAAAAAAAAAACCTAGCCTGTCAACAATAAAAAAATAACTAGGTAACTTAATTATGCATTTCTTGGTAGTTGAATAGATGTTTTTTTTTTTAATAATTTATTCTGGCCATGGATGTTACACAACTCCTTCAGCTGGAGTCTTGTCTTAAGTGTTATTTCTGCTGTATCTTAGCTATAGCTATCGTCAAAGTCGTCTTTGTCAAGTCCAGTTCGTGTCAGTTAAGTTCAGTCATGCTTTAGTAAAGTAGTGGCGACTTTACTATAAAGCTTCGATGGAGTTTTGGAAGCAACACGAAAACTCATGTTTCACCACATTATATCATTTTCCCACACTCGCGCTTGTAAATCGGCACTTTATGAATAGAACACCACCATTTTTATGCATAAACACTCGACAAAACACTAGTTTTGGAAAAAAATACAACGGAGCGACACGACTCGTCCCGCGTTCCCGCCAAAACTCCCTTGAATAGATGAAGCGTGAAAGGGTGACAAGTAAACAAATAAGCTTACATTTGCGATTTATAATATTAGTTAGTAATAAGCAGACCTCCGATTTCCAAGTGAACTGGATTTTATAAACATATTTCATCACACCAGCATAAAATGTGAACACCGTAAAATGATTGATGTCAAAAAACAAAAAAATGAATCAAAAACTTTGATCCTTTCGCTTTTTGTACCAGCTCAAACCACGCCCCCCTTTTGAGTCGATGACGCTCTTTTCATAAAACCAGATTATGCTGACCTCTACGTTTCAAACAAACCCATTCATTTTTTTCAAAAGAAAGCAGTAGTAGAGCTCTTTTCATAGCAGTCATGGGGTCATAATTGGTTCGTCTCGTTAAAAATTTTTAATCAGCCAACAAACTTTTATGAGTTTCTCGTGAAAAGGTTTCTTTGTTAAAGTCAATGGCAATTATGATTTTTAATTGTTCGATGTTGCTAAAGTTATGAGGTTAATACCTTATTAGAATGTAGCTTAAGTTTGCTTAGTCAGTTTAAGTACATTACTTAGTTCAAAAAGTATCTACTAAGCTTAGACTGAGACAAAATTCTAAATCGCGGACCAGTTTACTTTTACGGCAATCTTTCTTGCAGGTGTGTTTTGATGATTTGTTGGCTAAGTGTTTGACACAACTGATCTGATATTAAGTGTGGTCGAAGATGTTTTTAAAATTTAAAAGTAATGAAACGAACGAAACTCTCTCCTGATGGTAAGAGATAACACCTATCCATGACCATTGCAGTGATTTCGAGAACTTTTAGTGACAAAACAAAACAATGGTATCGCTGTTAGTCTTGACAGCCCTATAGTAATTTTACTAGCTGCAGTACCTTTCAAACCGGAACATAGTAATGTTTACACACTACTGCTTGGCGGTAGAATGTCTGGTACTACAGTGGTACCTACCGACCCTGAGATCTACCACCAAGTTATTAAGTAGGTAAGGTTGACTTATAAACACACCATAGATCATCAGTTTGTGTTTAGACACTATATCTATGTATAAAATATTTCGCCGTGTTTTCAAACTTACTTTCTCAGTGAAATTGAAACAGAATTATACATTTTTTCCTTTACCAGAATCAAACCTATGTGAGTTCAATGACATGAAAGGACTAATCCACTAAGTAGCCCTTTTAAGATCCATCAAAAGGGTCAATTGTCCGAAGGGTATTTTACTATCATAGAGGGGTTTCCAATCAATTTTATGATCTTTGATCTAGATATGGTAAATTACAGGGCAGGTTTTCGATGTAGTAATATAAAAAGCTATATAAATAGATAAAAGTAAGTAGGGATGTGTTCATCAAAATGCGTTTTTTTAGTAGATGTTCACGTCTATCTGGTTTTACGCTTACTTCTACACCAAGCAAGGGTGTTTTCACTGCTATAGCCTTGATCACGAAAATTTATCGAATTCGTATAGTAAAGGTTTTTTTTTTGTTATGGTTGACAGGCTAGTTGTTTGACCAGAGCTGACCTGATGTTAAGTGAAGGTGTGGTCGAAGATGGTAAAGCACACCTAGCCTGGAATGGAACTGGCTCTCAAGTGAGGCTGCCGGAACACACCGTTAGATGCTTGTCGGCAGATTTTCAACTTGAGGGTGGTAGCTAGCCAGCCGAGTACTAAAAAGTACCCTACCACCATGCTATGGCTTCCTCACGATGTTTTCCTTCACCGGCAGCTTAAGCTCATTGTTGGGGTTTGAACCCACGCCCTTTGGCATGCGAACCACTGAGCTATCATCGCTACGAGGTATCGAGTCCTCGATAGCATACCTCGAAGGTTTATAAGTACAATAGGTACATCCTTAATTGATTGATTCAGGCGTTACTTTGCGGAAGTTAATTTTATTTATCTCGGCCAAGCGTTCGAAGAGTCGACACGTCCTGAGGATGCCTCGTGTAGAGGCGAATCACGTGTCGGTAAGTGGTTACTGCACCTAGAATATGATGTAAAGATTTGTGTTGTTTTAATTAGTTATTTTATTTACATTTTAAGTTCATGACGGATATAGTTTTAGATATTAAGTAATGTTTTGGTAGGTATAGAATTTTTAAAACTGTCGTCAAGTTAGATAAATTTTAATTTTGCTAATTAAGTTTCAAAATAAATTATTAAATCGGTCCACAATTGACTGAGAAATCAGTGTAAGAAAAAACCATACATAAAATCGGACAGAGTATTTCTTTTTTTGAAGTCGGTCTAAAAGGAAATCATAGTGGATTTTCTAAAGGCTAAATGTAATTATAAATGTTCGCGTGCGTTCACTGCACCATGTCGCGTCACCATAGTAGCCTGAATTGCAGCAATTTCCGGAATTGTCACAGCTGACATGCAATCTTCGGCAAAGTTCTGTCGACTAGTTCAAAGATTATGCAATACGCAAACATTTTAAGTAGATTTTCCTCTTTTATATTGTCGTCGTTATTATGTAGTATCCGTTTTTTACCATAACTCACCTGATTTTAAGTGATGATTTTGGTCGAAGATAAAAAACACGTCTAGCCTAGAATGGAACTGACTGCCGGAGCACACTGGTAGGTACCTACTTGGCGGATGAGTGTAGAAGAAGAAACCATCGAAGCTTGTAGTAAAGTCACCACTACGTTACTAGGGCATGGGCGGATTTGACCTTGACTTTGTGGGATTTTGACTGTTGTCTGAGGAGCCTACGATAGGCGCGAAGTTAGTCGCGCGCCTAACTAGACGAACTTCACTCTTTTGTAAACCCAATGACGTTTTAACTCTCAATATACAAATTATTCTAAGAAGGAAATACTTTTACTTTACACCAATGCATCACCAAAAGATGTAACATGGTGGCCTATGAGGGGAACACAACAAGAACACAAGTAGAATTCAACAAGAATACACGAAGAACCGCGAAGATCAAATTCGTCAAGAAAAAGTCGCATGCCATCGCCACGACGCCATCCAAAGATAAGTGCCATATTTTATCCAATTATCCTGTAAACCTATAATTATCTATGTGACTATTCAAAATGCCACCCACTTGTGTAAATTAGAGTATTTGTGTGCATAATATTGCCGAAATTTTCCAATTTTACGAGATTACACTACATATTAGTTTTGCAACTACCCGTCTTCGAAAAGAAAAGATCGAAAATTTTCATACGTTTACTAATTATAGCAAAGAATTATCGTAAATTACGTTAAGTTACATTCATTTATGGTGCAAACTTGAGCGTAAATTGCCGGCATAGTCCCTAACTCATGTTTGTCAGCGACCATCAGTCGCATTTCTCACTCAATCATTTTCTGTTGCGAGTCCGTCCGTCGCCTTTTATACTTACAATACTAAGTACATTCGGCCGACCGCTTTCAGGCCTAACTACATACATCGCCTCGGGTCATCCGCGGGCGGTATTTGGCGATCTTGCGAGTATCGGCAGCGACCGGCGGCCGACCCGGCAAGTGACCGGCGGCCGACCCGGCGGGCACCGGCTCGCGTGTAACCAGATTCCAGGACGACGGGTGACTCCGAAACGAAGGACGTGAGCCAATTTATTGTATATTATTTATTAATCAACTTCTATATTTTTAAGTTTAATAAGTTAAATAAGTTGCCTCGTAGCTATAGTTATAGTCAAAGTTCAGTCTTGGTCAAGTTCAGTCCATGTCAATCAAGTTCAGTCATGTTTTAGTAAAGTAATGGCGACTTTACTATAAAGCTTCGATGGAATTTTGGAAGCAACATGAAAAATTAAGTTTCACCACAATATATCATTTTCCCACACTCGCGCTTATGAATGGGCACTTTATGAATAAAACGCCACCATTTTTATGCATAAACACTCAACAAAACACTAGTTTTGGAATAAAATACAACGGGGCGACACGACACTTTCCGCGTTCCCGCCAAAAAACCTACGCTCGTAATACTCTTATCAGAATAAACGTTAGCTAATGTCAAAATCAAAATATCGAATCTCCTTCCTGCTCACCTACTTACGCTAAAACATGTAACATTTATAGGCTCGTACATAACTCAGCAGAAAGGAAGTGCAATATAATCAATATATTACTTACCTACTTACTGTCGGGAAATATAGGGTTGCCTTTTTGCTAAAAACAAAAAAAAACTTATAGTAAAATTGATTTTCATATCGGAAATGGAGGGTTCATAATTGTTTGCTATTTTTTCTTGAAAAAACTACCAAAAATTGACATATCTTTTTTTTCCACATTGACAACCAAATGTTATTGGACATTTAACTGCAATGTTATATGCTCATACTTATGTAAAAGTAATAAGACATTCAAGTCGCTCTCGTGATGGTAATAGATAATCCATGTTCATGACTATTGCAGCGAGACAAGTAAATTACTTAGAAAAAAGTAAATATTATGGGTATTCTATCAGTTATTTGGTACTCATAGTACAAGCTTTGCTTAGTTTGGTGGTAAGTGTATGTCTTAAGATATTTATTTATTACAAAACTATTAGTGACCAAATAAAATCCTGGGCACCGCTGCCCTGGCACTCACAACTTTTTTTTTAATACGAATAAGTCCGCGTTTGACAACCAACTTGCAGAGTTAGAAGTTACCTATTCATTCTGACCTTGAAAATACCTAGATTGAATCTGTCAGTAAATAGGCAGCTTGGGCCATTCCTTGGCCGTACGAATGAGAAACGTAGAGACAAAACGTTTGAAAAAAAAAAACTAAACGGAGACATTCAATGGCTTGCCTCTACAGCCCTGTAATTTTGCTGGCTTCAGGATCCTTCAAACCGAAACACAGTAATGTTTACACACTACTGCTTAGCGATAGAATATTTACTGCGGTTGTACCTACCTAGACGATTTCCTGCTAAGGAGATCTACCACCAAATAATTAACTCACATTTTGGTGATAGCTCTGTTTCATGAGCTTACCGCTAGTTATCCCGTGACTTATGAAACTTTTTAGGAAGATCCACATCTTGTGGTTAGTAAATGATAAGATTTATTTTATAGAAATAATGAGACAACCCTAGTCGTACGCTGGATACGACAATTGCGTAGGCAACTATATTGTCACGCGATCATGCGATGCCACTACTGTGCTACTGACTGAAATGCTTAATGATAAATTATATTGACAAACACATTTGTGTCTTTCTAACACTGTTGCAATAACATTTTTAGTATAAAAGCAATTTGAAACAGCTGTGTAAACGTTATTAAATATGCTGGTTCTTTACTAAAATTAGTAGATTCCTTAGTAGGTATGTACAACTTCTATTTCTTTATAGTGCTCCAGATTTTCCCTGTTTTTAGGGTTCTTTATAGCTCAAATAAAAGGAAACCTTATAGGATCACATCGTTTTCTATTTGTACATTTGTCAAGACCCTTTTTTTTCAGAAACGGTCGGAGGCATGAACTAAAATGTAATATCAAATTCTAGGTCCACGCAATCAAATTATACTTACTAAAATACCCTTTTGAGACTCACAAATCAACCTATAGATAGGATACTTCTCGCCGTTAACCTTGAATTATGAAATTTGGCAAGAAGCAATGTTGTTTTTTTTTGCGATTTTCGAAATATGCTTAAAAAAAACAGCTGCTGCTGCTTATAACAGTTTTCTAATGGCAAAGTTAAGTTTGCGTTTGTACGGAATCCTCGGTGCGTAACTCCGACTCGCACTTGACCACTTTTAAATTGTCACACTGCTGAGGTGCGGCCCTTGTTTCTTTGTCAGAAAAGTAAGGTCCACCACGACGGTCAAGTGCGGGGTGGCAGACTTCAAACCTCTTTGAGAACATTAAAAACTTTCATATAATTATGTACATGTAAGTCACGATGTTTTTCTTCACTATTTGAAGTAAGCGGCAACACCTAATAGATACAATTGCGCAAAAATAAAATAACGAAATTACAAAACTGTTGCGGCAAACCAACGAAAGGGTCAAAGTAATGAGCGCCAAAGCAGCGAAGTTCTAGACTTAGTTTTGTTACTCAAAGTTCTGTGTATCGCTGCAATGGTCAATGGTCACGTTATCTCTTACCATCAGGAGAGCGTCGTATTTGTATTATCAACTTAACATAAAAAAATGTTAATAAATTGCATTTACAATGGAAGGACAATTGAGAGGATACATTTTCTACGCCCTATCGTCAACATCGTTTTATAATAGTGATTGTTCAATCTCTGAGGTTGAATCATTATAAACTCAGATTATAAATGACATTCACCATGCTATTTTTCTCATTTTTATACAATCTGACATTGACATTGCATTAGGTAATTTTTTTCTTTGGTTTTGGCGTCGCATTTTAAGAATTTATCAGGTCATTATAATTATTCTTGTTATGCTTTATTTTTACATCCCGTTACTAAATTAAGCGTTAATTATGATAATTGTGTTACTATGATTTGTCTAGTGTAACTGAAAGTGTTACAAAGTCCATAAATTATTCCATTCTAAAGGCAACCAAATTAACTTGCGTTTTTTTTTTTAGGTTTTTGTCTACTTAAGTATTTATTTATTCTTTTTCGTTTGATAAATAGCTAAAAACTTGACAACGACACAAACCTCTGCGTAGTATAATGGTGTATATAACGTAATTAAAGTAAATGTTGTAATTTGTTAACAAAAAAACAGGCTTTCAGGTCAGGTGGAAAAAATATGTATCTAGAAACGTTTATTCTAAAACTTGTAAAGAGGCTTAAATTCTAAAAATATGATATTTTTGAAATTATATAAAAACTTGTTGTACTTTTACCTACATCACGAATAAGGCGCTTTCCCGCGTATGGAAATCGAACCACCTTAAAACGAAAAATCAAAGATTTAGGGTTATCTAATATTATTATTATAAAAATAAACAATATTTCTACTAAGATTCGTGTTACCTTGTTAGTATTACGATTCAATTGCGCCTAGGGTGGGCGACGATGCATGCTTCAATGCCGGATTTGTCACGGTTCATAAATGTTGACATAAAGAAGTCCAAGTGACAGGAAGCATTCCGTAAGGTGGATTTCTAATAATTGTATTTCTAGCCACTCGAAATAATTAGTCTATGTAGCTCAAATTAGTTACTACTAGCTCTTACCCGCAGCTTCGTTTGCACATTTGAAGAGCCACAGCCTACCATCGCCTTATCGTACATTTCGCCGCCAAGCATTAGTGTGTAAACATTACTTCGGCAGTATTTCGGCTATTCAGAATAACATCTAATGTATCAAAATAATGAGCGGCAACGTAGTGATGCCTTGGACTTTATTTTCTGGCTCAATGTTTTGAGTACCGCAGCAATGGTCATGGGTTATATCTCAACTAAGTACCCCACAAATTTAAAAAAATTAAATTGCGAAAAAAATGAAAAATTTCTGCTCTATTTTTTTTATACGGCTAAGTCCACGTTTGACCACCAACTCACCTGGTGGTAAGCGACGATGTGGTCGAAGATGAATCACGCAGACTTAGAAGATACCTATTCACTCTGATTCAAAATTCAAGATTTGTATTTGTATCTGTATTTGTTCATGATGTAACGTATTTACGTTAGTTATTTGAACGACATTTAGAATGCATAGCTCATAATTAATTATCTTAGATTAACACATTATATTGTTTTTTAATCTAGAAACGCGGGAGAAGGTGGAAAATAATATTATAAGAAAGAAAGAAAAAAAAAATGTTTTGATATATCACACAAATAACAATAAAAACTAAACGCTAAAACATATAAAGATGCCGCAAAATAGGCCTCATCTCAACACAAATGCTATTTGGCCACCTGCCAACAGCGCTGATCATCCGACGAGGCCGTACATTGATGTAACGAAAGGTCCACACACCGGTGAGTGTATAAGTGAAAAGCCTCAACCAACATCTTAAAAGGCTCTCGCATGGCATGTCCATTGAGTCAAATATTTCTGATAATACGACAACGAAACTTCTTTACCATGGCATAATCATAGCTTTTATGTAGATGCAATGAAAATAGACAATAACGCATAAGAGAAGAATGTCATGTCAAATGCTTCCAAGTTAATAAAAAGTTTAACTAAAGACCTACCTTATTTTGCTGCTTGGATAAAGACCATCAAGGGAACGTCACGAAGCTGTATAGTGTGACCGTCTTGGTAGAGTAATCTCATGAATAATTAAATACCTAAGTATTATCAAAGCAATGTACTTGCGACCAGCGAACACTTCAAAAGTTTTTGCTTTCTTCTTGCTTGCATCGATAAAATATGTGCCCAGCAGAAAATACTTCGGCTTTGTTCTTCTTCATGAAATAGATCAATCTAATAATAGATAGACAGCCCTGTTGGTTCATTGGTAGCTTCAAGAGCTGTAGGGCGTGGGTTCTATTCCCACCCAGGGCAAACATTGTGTGAAATAAACAAATGTTTGTTCTTTGTCTGAGTGTACTGTATGTATTATCAGATTGTATTTACAAAAAAAAAAACGTTTTAAATATTCTATCAGTTATCTGACTTCTGACTTCCATAGTACAAGCTTTGCTTAGTTTGGTGTCAGATGGCGCTGTGTGTAATGTACTGCTATATTTATTTAAACATAACAAAATATACATCGCTTTAGCGAAAATGCATGATATAATGTGCTGAAACATTATTTAGTAATTTTTTTAGGATTCATTTTAATTTGTCATGTTTCGGCAATCTTCGTGCAAGACTGACCATTCCCAGCGAATAATTTCAATACGCTGAACAATGTCCAGTCAACGTTAAAGAACGCTGCTCGTAAAAAAATACCGAAAATTATTTTATAACTCAGTAAATTCAAACCTGGTGATATAAAATTCGTCTCATTCCCAATTAAAATTTTAACTAAAACCCTATAACGATGCGATAAAGTTCAAAATAAAGTGGTTCAGTGAAAAAATGTCCCTTTTTTCGGTAAAAGGCTTTGACAGTTCGCAGTAGGGTCTGCGAAACGGTAGATTTCACAATTTCGATGCCTACGAAGAGATACAGTGTCGTTTTTGTCAAATGTCAACTTCTTGATTCGCCCCCGTTTATGTTTTGCCGATTTTTTGTCGTGTAGACTGTCAAAAACTAATTTTACCTACCACACGCCATTCAGTTTATCCTTCGATGAGTTTTCCCAAGGTCTTTCGGAACTAGAATAACTTACCAACTCCAAGTAGTATTTTAAAAGCTCAAATTTGAAAATTATATGCTTTCTGCAAAACTAACAAATAGCGACTTTAACAACTATTATAAGTACTACCAACCAACCAACTAGATATACCAACGTAAAAAAACAACAGTTAATTCAACAATTTTACTTTGTCTTAATACTTGTTTATTCATTTTTATATAATTATCTCGTCACATTATTAAATCACAGGCCCACGCCTCTGATGCGAGAAAATTTTTCGCAGATCCGCAGATGCCGCAGGTCCGTGGGGACCTGCCGTCTGAACGGCAATAGGGACCAACTCGTACGCTGATTCCATTTATCATCATCCTCCACAGCCTTCTTTATGCCACTGCTGGGCCTCTCTCTTGTCATGCCATCTGCCTCGGTCCTGTGCCAATCTGGTCCAGGTACGGCCCGCGACGGTGACAATATCGTCGCTCGGCCCTCAGTAAGAGTAACATATATTTTAAGTTTATTCTACTTATAGTACGTTATATTTACAGTTACAGATTACAAGGGACATTCCTGTAAGGCGCATCAAAAAGCATCACTTGGACATCAACCCCGGAACACTAAACACTTTTTGAACTTTTAGTGCTCGATTCGCTAGAAAGTTACTTCAAAGCCCCTGTACTTGTTTATGACGTGTGCAATAATCAGTATGGGAAGTTTAGAAAAAAAATTGTCAAGAATACGATTGTGTATTTTTATAGGTGAGTTTTTGTAATACCTTCCGAGCAACTCCAAGACGGTAGCGACCTCCCATGGCCCACGTAGACGTTGTTAAATCGACTCCGGACCCAAGTGGGCCGCTGCAGGAGCGATCTGTCCAAGTGGGGATACTCTGAACTGTGGGGCTCCTACACAAACCATCTGTGCTCTCGCTGTCCGGACTATTGCACCATGGAAGACCTTCAAGAGGCATCCTCCTGCGGTGTTACAGTGGCTAAATACTGAGAGAAAACTATCAAATTAAAAATAAATAAAACGTCGACTCGACTAAGAAGAAGTTACAGTACAATTCATTTTAGTTTAGTACAGTAAGTTTATTATCACATCTTCTAACAGTGTGTTCCGGCAGCCTCACTTGAGAGCCATTTGATTATAGGCTAGGTGTGCTTTAGCATCTTCGACCAACCATCGATTAACATCAGGTGAGCTGTGTTCAAACACCTAACCTGTCAAAAGTTAAAAAATACCTACTTATTGAAATGACAGTGTGTTTGAATATGGTAAAAAAATCTAATTTAGAATAGGAACTGGATCTCAAGTGAGACTGACTTAAATAACGTTAGCAACTTGGCAGCACATTTTTGGCTTGAGTATCAATAAAATAATTGATGAATATATATTTATACAAGGTGTAATTATACAAATTATTTATACAAGGTATTAGTTTGGAGTGTACTGAGCCGAAAGGGTAAGCTGGTTGCATAACAAAAGTTCGATAACCCTTGACCAAATGTCAACAAAGCTGATTTTTGACGCGACTTAATAGTAATTTGTGCCAATAGTAATAGTTGTTTTAAATCACAAGTAAAATAATCACTTTTCGCATAAGCTTAAAACCCTGTATAGTAAACCAACTGTAGATTAAGTATATTTAAAAAAAAAGTAGGGAAATAAAGATAAATATAATACTATATAAGAATACATAGAGCATTAATTCATTTTACAAAGGAAACATCACAGCGTTTAACTACTTAAAATTTCTTCTCATTGGATAGGCAAATCATATAACTTGAATTGTATGTATTTTTATTAATTTTTTCCCTTATACTTCGTAACCATTAATAATTAATAATAATAATTTTTTTTTTTTTATTGCCAGAAATAATTTCATTACATACAAAATAATACAAGTTGTTTGTTACAAAATAATACAGATTTTTTGATTACGCAGTATCGTTGGGCCCCAAACTAGGCAAAGCCTGTATCTTGGTGGCCCGATTGAATTGAATTCAAAGTCTGAGATTGCCCCTACTGCTTGTATATCGCAGTACGGGTGAGTATATGACATAACGAGGGACAAAGAATGTTAATTGTAAGACGCTGCTCTTTGATACGAAGCGTAAACAAAGGGGCGCTTTTTTAATTCGATCCTTCTGCGATGGAGTTTTTGTAGAATGGAAATTAAAACTTTGTTTGTTCACGATGTGTGGTTGAAGAAAAATTAAATATTTTCTTTGGAAGTTTTTTTTTAATATGGGATTCTTATTCGTAATTAGGAATGCTATGAACATCAGAATTCTTTTGAGACATGTGCGTATAAATTACGTGTATTCGGATTAGGTTGTAGATCGGCCCACAAAACATATATATCAGGTTAGCATAGGTTCAAATTTCAACAATGAGCTTGAGCTGGCGGCGTAAGATAATATTTTGACAAAACTATAGCACGGCGGTAGGGTACTATATAGTACTTATGTGGTTAGATTATCCCCTGTATCTAGGGATGTTTTTTCGCAGCTGCACTTTAGGGCTAGTTTCAATTCCAAGCTAGACTAGCGCATCGGTCATGCGCTAATACATTAGTATTCACTTCCATTCCAAGCTAGGTCTGCTTTACCATCTTCGACTACACCTTAACTTAGCATCAGGTGAGCTGTGGTCAAACACCTAGCCTGTCAACCATAAAAAAGGTGAACTTTAGTTTTGGAAGTAAGATTAAAAACCTTACCTCATCCCCTCATCGTATCTCTTTACCACACACGTGTATGTAACTCGGCACTTTATAAATAAAAAGGTGTCAAGTTGTAGATATGACGCTGTGCACTGAATTTGAGTAACAGAGAGCCTTGGAGAGGTCCATGCTCGTCGTCAAACTTCAAGACCGAGTTCGTAATCGTTGCGGAAATAAGTATGACGAAGAACGCATGTTTGAGACATCTCAATAAGGTTGCGAATTTAAAGTAAAACTGGACAGATCACTGCTTGGGAAAGTGATAGCAGATGATGTAAGGTCGAGACAGAGCGATGACCCCAAGGTAAACGAAGTGTTGATCATAGCTGCAAGATAGGACGACGTAGAGCAGATTAGCACGGGTCCTGGATAGATGGCAAAAGAGAAAGGCCAAACACAGCAGTATATTGAAGAAGCCGAATAACACCATAATGTTTAACTCAAAATCGCTTCATTACCAAAATCCTTATCAAATATCATCGTAGGACGTCCACAACTGGACATAGGTCTCCTCCAATGATTTCCATAAAGACCAGTTGAAAGTGGTTTGCATCCAGTGCGTTTCTGCGGTCTTTATTAGGTCGTCTGTCCGCCTTGTGGGTGGATGTCCTATGCTGCGTTTGCCGATCCGTTGTTTCCATTCCAGATCTTTGTAGCCCAATCAACCATCACTTCTGCGTGGTATATGCCTTGCCCACTGCCACTTTAATGTAACGTAAATTTTTGGTTAATAATACAACGTAGAGACATGAGTTTTTCACATTCTCGACAAAATTCCGGACTTGGATTAATTACGAGGAAACGCTTGTCAAACATCGACTGTTTCAAAAAACAGTTGACGACAAATAGTAATTGAAAACACGTGCCGTACTAACATTGTACTAACTAGTAATTAATCTGTGCAAGGGTTAATGACCGAGCTAATTTTGGTGCACTTCCTCAGTGTAATGCTGTAAGTATTGGGTTATTTCGAATTACGATTACGGCCTGGAAGGAAGATGTGTGATTTACCGGTGTGGATTAAGGAATGCGCCTTTGTAAGAGACTAGATGTACCTACGCAAGGTAAAAAATAAATTCAATCAAGTGGACAGTGGCGCCACTCAGTATGATACTGTTTATATATTTTAGCTTTACTTATGTGGAATTACTCACGTTTAATTATATCGAATGCTCCGGCTATAGTTTCGGCCATCGTGCCCTTTTTCACGGAGAAGCCGAGTACGACGCGCGCGCGGTCTCGTCTTGCTTCGCACGCGAGCAACGTGTGTTCCCGTGAACTATCCCGCATAAGCGGCACAATTAAAACTAAAATATGGCAAAAGTCAAAAAATGAAAAATATGATAACAGTGTCTATACTTTAAATAGATTGTTTTTTTATTATGTATGAGAATAGGCAGTACTAAGCTGAAAATCAGTGTTGCCGCAACTGAGTTCCCAAAAGGTAGGTACATATCTAGCGCTAAAAAGGTACATTTTGGGTTAAAATGGTACATCATCATCATTTTAGCCGTAGGACGTCTATTGCTGGGCATAGGCCTCTCCTATTTATGTTAAGTTCAAAAGGTA
Source organism: Biston betularia (assembly GCA_905404145.2). Classification (NCBI taxonomy): domain Eukaryota; kingdom Metazoa; phylum Arthropoda; class Insecta; order Lepidoptera; family Geometridae; genus Biston; species Biston betularia. The sequence continues at coordinate 10,064,333 of FR989877.1, forward strand.
ACATGGACCTCATTACACATTACACATGGGAGGCTTAAAAGGTACGTCAAATGTATAAAATGTACGCTAACGGCAATGGTGCTCAAAAAAGAGATATGATAGCTCAGTAGCTAGCACGATCAGTTCCTTACATAACGTTTTGATGTAGGTATGTTTCTTATCCGTACAGACAAAGAATTTAAGAAGCTGCCGGCTCCCTTGTTTCCTAAAGGATATAATCATGATATCATCATAACATCTTGTAGCAATGATAGCTCAGTGGTTAGCGCGGTAAGTTCGCATGCCAAAGGGCGTGGGTTCAAACACCAACAATGAGCTTGAGCTGCCGGTGATGGAAAACGTCGTGAGGAAACCATAGCATGGTGGTAGGGTACTTTAGTACTCGGCTGGCTAGCTACCACCCTCAAGTTGAAAATCTGCCGCCAAGCACCTAACGGTGTGTTCCGGCAGCCTCACTTGAGAGCCAGTTTCATTCCAGGCTAGGTGTGCTTAACCATCTTCGACCACACCTTCACTAAAAAACACAACCATTAAAAAAAAAAAATAAAAAAAAAAACTTAACATCAGGTGAGCTGTCAAACACCTAGTCTGTCAACCATAAAAAAAAAACATATTAAGGTATTATTATGGTCATTATTATAAGGTCAGAGTGAATGGGTATCTCCTAATTCTGCACGTTACATCTTCCACTACAGGACAGCTTTTAGGCACGGAATAAATTGATGATTATTTTTAGTATAAGCTACCAAACATCGTCGAGTGTTAGTCAATATTCCCAAAAACCACTATTCTCATCGCTTCAGATTTAACGATCGCATCAATTGACGCGCGGGTGGTCTATCGTAAAATACGAGCAAAGTCTGGGACAGTCGCCGAGTAAATATAGCTTTATGATCGGTTTAATAACATGGTGTTTGGAGGTCGGTTTTCACTTGAGTAGGTTAACGCCAGTTAAAATCATGGTCAGAAGCAACTTGCTTAGGAAAAACTGAGCAAAAGGAAGTCATTGTATTATACATATCGAAGATCTTAAAGTATTGAAAGCTTAAACAGCAATTCCCTGGACATTGTTCTGCGTACCGCTGCAATGAACAGACATTACAAAAAAAGTATTCAAGTTGTACCTATATCAGTTAAATCTGTCTTCCATAGTACTAGCATTGCTTAGTTTGGTGTCAGATGGCGCTGTGTATAATGTCCTACGATATTTATTTATTATTATAATATATATTGAGCTATGGTAATTATAGCTTTGTAGTCATCACGGTCGGTTCACACGCCGAAGGGCATGTGTTAAAACCCAACAAGGAATTGAAGGAAAACTTCGTAAAGAAACCATAACTTGGTGGTAGAGTACAAATACAAATATTTTATTGTTTTTTTTTTTAATGGTTGACAGGCCAGGTGTTCGACCACAGCTCACCTGATGTTAAGTGAAGGTGTGGTCGAAGATGGTAAAGCACACCTAGCCTGGAATGGAACTGGCTCTCAAGCGAGGCTGCCGGAACACACCGTTAGATGCTTGGCGGCAGATTTTCAACTTGAGGGTGGTAGCTAGCCAGCCGAGTACTAGAAAGTACCCTACCACCATGCGATGGTTTCCTCACGATGTTTTCCTTCACCGGCAGCTCAAGCTCATTGTTGGGGTTTGAACCCACGCCCTTCGGCATGCGAGCCTACCGCGCTAACCACTGAGCTATCATTGCTACAATAACACCAACACCAATGTTACAAATTTCTTCAAAATTTTAAACATATCATTAAATGAGTTTTTAAATACTGATTATCCGCCTCCAGCGGGAGAGACGGGCGCTTGAGGTGACTTACCATTTGAACAGACTAGACGCTAGTAGATTCAACAGGCTGCTCTCCGAGCCCTGTTCTGACGCAGCCAGGGAGCTGTTCAGCTGTGTGAGCCGCCTCAAGTGACCCACCTATTATGATTAATATGTATGCGGGGGAGTGAATGTATGTATGAGAGAGGGAGTATATGTTTGTGTGATGTATAGATAATTTTTTTATTTTAGTTGTGTTTTATGTTTGTGTTTTACATGTAAGAAAATACGATGGGACTGCCATGTGGCTACCATAAAAGTCCCATAAATAAAAGAGAATAAAAAAAAAAATGAACACTGATTACATGTCAAAATAAGGTATTTCAAAATGACAAACATGTCAATATTTTTGTCAATATAAAAATATGTCAACACCAAAAAAATATATGTCTTTAAATACATATGTACACACAATACATATGTATAATAAAATTACATGACATGACAAAAAAATAAGTATTTGAGCTTGTGATTCCACCGCGTTAACTATTGTGCCATCACCACGACAAAAATACTTCCTTATTTTAGCAGAGTTATCACCAATATAAGGCAGCTCTGAGCTCTACAAGATAGAAGCAACTATACCTCTACGTATGTTTCTTTCTAAAGCTTCTACACAAGTAGTTATTTCTTCGTGTGTGGCCAAACCAAAGTTACGTTAAGATCCTATTTGGTTTTCATAAATTTTCAAACAGTTAACTATCCTTCTAATGGTAATGTTACGGTTGTTTGATTGTAACGGTCACCACATCTAAGTAAACCACATGAACGGTTTATGACAAACGGTATGAAGCAAATAAAACAGAAATTTTGTTTATTGTATCGTTGGAAGTGAGTGCAAATCTATTTAGAATTCACAATCAAGACTGGAATAAGTGTTTTATCGTTATCAAAAACTTTTAAGCACAAATGTGTTCACCATTCAGGCTTGAAGTGTATCATTGAGACTAACCATCGAATGACTCAAGGGGGCCAAAGCAGTGATGCTCTGGACTTTGTTTAGTTTTCTATAACCACTACAACGGTTATAGAAAGCCCCGTTGCCCCATTGGTAGCATATCTGCCTTGAGAGCTGTAGGGCGTGGGTTCGATACCCACTCAGGACAAACATTTTGTGAATAAACAAATGTTTGTTCTGTGTTTGAGTGTTCTGTATGTATTATAAGTATGTATTTACAAAAAAAAAAGTATTTATGTATTCTATCAGTTATCTGACTTCCATCACACAAACTCTGCTTAGTTTGAGGCCAGATGGCGCTGTGTGTATAGTCCTACAATATTTATTATTATCTATTAAGAAAGGCGTTGTCTTTTACCATCAGGAAAGCGTTTCGTTCGTCCTGGCACTTTTATTAAAAAAATACCTACCGATATTATTCTATTCGTGAGATTATTATATTTTAAGGCTGTTAAAACATGTGAATGCTGAATTGGCCGAACCCCAACAATGAGCTTGAGCGCCGGTGAAGGAAACCATAGCATGGTGGTAGGGTACTTTCTAGCTACCACCCTCAAGTTGAAAATCTGTCGCCAATCATCTAACGGTGTGTTCCGGCAGCATCACTTGAGAGCCAGTTCCATTCCAGGCTAGGTGTGCTTTAACATCTTCGACCACACCTTCACTTAACATCAGGTAAGTTGTGGTCAAACGCCTTGTCAACCATTAAAAAAAAGAGTAAGCCACTTCACGCTTATCCATCCGAAAACTGAACAGTATCGTCATTATAATGACACAATATCCAGAAATGTTCGCAAAAATTGGAACGACTCTACCAACTCACTTAGATGAATCACGATCTCCATTTGAAAACCTGAAAACATTGTCTTTTGACGTGACACGTAAACATTAACACGCGTCTAAGAACAAAAGTCTAATTTTGTCACTTGTATAATGTCCCGTTTCCTAGTGACTGCATCAATAAACAGAATCTATGAGATTTGAGATATTCCTGTCCGTCCGTCCGTCTGTATACGTTACGACCTCACAGAGACATCCGACGACAGCCTATCAATCTTACAATAAATACCAGAACAATAATAAATTTTATTGTTACATAAAAACGGCAATATACAAATAAAAACAGATCTGAAGCGAACATATTCTTTGTTTTCATTATATGTGACTTTTAGTAGAAGACAAACATTTTATGACTGTTTTAATATGTTTTTCACACTTTTTTTAATAGTAACATGTGTTACTGCTGGCGTAAAATGTCTTGTGCGTTATGAAACTGTTCGAGATGTATTTAAGATCATTTTTAATGAGTAACGCTAAATAAACAATCGCGAAAAATATTCATACCATTTTTTTTAAATAAAATATATTTTAAATCGACTTGGCAACTGTCAACATTTTAAATAACTGCTACAATGTAACATCGTCATCAAGTGCCAACTTTACACTGAAGCTTGGACGTCAGTAGGCAAAACTTATTGATATCCTATGCTGTGGATTTTAGATCCATGTAGCTCAGTCCAGTCCACTCCTTGAAGTGGTCTAACCACTTTCATCTGGAACAATGTCACAGTGAAACAAAAATATAATTTAAAAAAAATTTTAATCAAGCAATGGTGGTGTTAATTCAGTTCCAAAACAGAATACGACTAACAGCTGCCTTTAAAATGTAGTTTCTACATTTTCTTCGACCGATAAACGATTTATGATAGTTCTTACGCCGGAAAATATAAAAATCTAAGATGTTATAAATTAAACTAGAAGGGTATTTTGTGAGTATTTATTTATTTAATACTTACTATTTCTTTTTTTTCAGTACCATACAAATTCTTGCGCTTGATGGTTTATCTTTCTACGTGACAGTGGCGAAACATTTTCACAAAAGTCTTGAACCAAGAATTGAATTGAAAAATTTTTTTGCAAATATATTACATTTTTAAAACAGAACAAACATCTATACATAATTATTTATTCTGTTTTATAAATGTTCGTCTGTGGTGGAAATTGAACCCACGCCCTTCGGTTCAAGAAGCAGATCTGATATCAAATGAGCTGACGAGGCAGTTTATTTGCTACGAAAACTGCTTGCTACGCTTGCTACGAACAGTGGACAGCGTTGCGTTGGTTAGTTTTGTAGACGTCAAAGCCTGGTTCACGCTTTGACAAAAAGTTAATAACGTAATAAAAAAATTTAAACGAGCATCATGTCACAGTGAAACTAAACAATAATAAAACTAACGCTATAACTTTCAGAGTTCAGTCGTTTTTTTTTATTCTTCGCTACTGGATAAGCTTGCTGCTACATGCCAACAATTACAAAGATATTTCACAAAAAAAGCTGATTAAATTAATATTTTATCGTTATTTCGTTTGTTCTAAATTTATGTAAATGCAAAAAAGGTCTAAAATAAGTATTCTATCAGTTATTTAGTTCCCATTGCACAAGCTTTACTAATTAATTGTATATCTATTTCGTCATGTTCGTAGATACATAGGGTTATACGCTTGGGGTATGCTAAACTGAAAGAGAGTTATCATACTTATCATTATGATTATTTTTTCACTATGGTCCTATTGCTTTTATATAGCGTAAAGTGGTCAAGTATAATCTTATTTATTTATAATACCTACCGAAGTTTTAGTTTCAATTAAACAAAATAAAATAACTTAAAATAATAACTACTCTAAAAGGTCGCTATCAATGGGAATAGTTTCCAAAACGCTGGCCCCATTGCCGCGTTGTATGGCAATACTCAAACGCTGAGCAAAATAAAGGCCAGCGTTTTGTTCACGTGCGGCGTCGACCAGACGAGATGACAATTCTTTAAATTTTTTTTTGCTCCCGGTCCTCACGGCCACAAAGTTTCTAATTTATTATTTAATTAATTATCTTTTTATTTATTCTAATTTATTATTTTTTTCATAGGCAATTCTTGCGTCTCACATTACTCTACAGATGCAAGACAAAAAATTATGAAACACCCGCCATGTTTACGATGACACGAAATTAGAATCCCCATCATCCACGAACATTGTCCTGGGGCAGTACGCATAAACAGCGATCAAATTAAACTGGCAATCTACCAAATGGCACGTATGAGTTGTATGGGATGGATTGGGGCGACAGATCTTGTACAGACGATCTAGATTCAAAACAGATTAAAATAGCAGAGTCATAGTTTCATACAAAGGCTAATCGCAGATCAAATTGACTTGACCGAATAAAGTGAATTGGCATTCTAAGAAACAAACTTTAAATACCGATTTAAGTAAACTGACCATCCAATTAACGTAAATTAATTACCTTTTTTTTGTTTACAGGCTAGGTGTTTGACCACAGCTCTCCTGATGTTAAGTGACGGTGTGGTCGAAGATGGTAAAGCACACCTAGCCTGGAATGGAACTGAATCTCGAGTAAGGCTGCCGAAACACACCGTTAGATGCTTGGCGGCTGATTTTCAACTAGAGGGTAGTAGCTAGCCAGCTGAGTACTAGAAAGTACCCTACCACCATGATATGGTTTCCTCACGATGTTATCCTGCACTGGCAGCTCAAGCTCATTGTTGGGGTTTGAACCCACGCCCTTCGGCATGCGAACCGACGGCGCTAAGCACTGAGCTATCACCGCTACAAAAAAAATACAAAACCTATTAAATGAAACATGCAACCTACCAAATGAGATACATAATATAATTAGGTATGTATGTATGATTTGTATGGCATAGATTAGGGCGACAGATTTTGCACAGACGATATACTAGATACAATACAGAGACATAGTTTCATACAAACGCTGATCAAAATGATTTGACCGAATAAAGTGAATTGGCAATCTAAGAAACTAACTTTAAATGCCGATTTAAGTGAACTGGCTATCCAACGAACGAAAATTAAATGTATGTATTTAAAATTTTTGTTGTTGTTATAGCTAAGTGCTACCTCTGCATTTTTTAGTTTTGCGTTTTGATCGGGCATACAATTACCAAGTGCTAGTTATGTTTTATACGGATGTAAGTTGAGGTGCAATTACTTTAAAGGTAAAAGCAGCGGCCTACTCATTACAACTGATCATTTTTATTCTAAAATATAACACTTATAGTGTACATCATTTCATATGAACTAAAACACAAATATGGCGGGTGTAGATGGCGCCACTCTCTATGCATGTTTTGATAAATTTCGGTTATATACGTTAACCATCTCGTAAAAGTGAAGTGACAAACCAATAGATGGCACTTGTTAAAATATTTTTTTGTGGCTTTGTGAGTTATGGCTATGATAACACAGCAAAAACTATCAAACTAACAGAAATCTGAAGTTTTTACTAGCGTTATGTCTTGGGGCCTATATTCGTCTAGCTAAATATATATATTTGCTATACACCTTCAAACTTCAGATTTATAATGATGATACAGTAAAAGTTCCTTATTCACGATTTCCTTATACGCGTTTTCATTATTCGCGGTTAAAAAAAAATTGGAACCCTGTTCCTGTATTCGCGGTTAAAAAATTCATGATTCCCTGATGCAATCGGTAAACATAAAAGAATTGGGTGTCATTTATTAACGTATCGGCATCTTTTGAGTATGCATTTACTGTTGGTACGTACCGAGGCGGCTTTTATAAAGGATATTACGGAGTGGACTAATTTCAAACTAAAACAAATCTTACTGCCCTATCTAGGCCATTGTCGAATGCTTTACTTTGAAACGGCAAATTATTTTTGAATGCTACAGCCCAATATCAATCTGAATTTAAAGACTTTTCAAAAGCTACAAAACAATAATTTTTAAACCCTGGTTTTTAAAGCTGGTTTTATTTTGATACATATTGGTTCTATTTTGAAACCTTAGAACGTATCCCCTATGATTCCATACTAATTACCATTCCTTATCCACGGTTTCTGTATTCGCGGCATATTTATGGAACGTATACCCCGCGAATTAAGAGCTTTTACTGTACTTAAAATCTAAACATAGTTCATGAACAAACCAGCAATGAGAAACACTAGTTGGAGTTACTTCAAGATCATAAAGTCACCGTGTGTGACAGCTCACACTTTACTACAAGGTATTTCGATGGCGTCCTATTTTTGCCTATTTTATAGACCAATAAATTTTTACTTGTCACTCATTGTAGATTTATGTCCGCGTTCCGAATGCGGTTTCTTCCGCTCACGTATTTCCTCATGTCAACGTCTACTGTAAACAGAAGTCCATGCACCATTTGCTCTAACTCATCTGTTAAACGTTGGGGCAAACAAAGGATTTTGTCTTTTGGGTTAGCATAAACAAAGTCTAATTTCCTGGTTTTGTCTTTGATATTTGTTAAAATTTTTTGAGACTCAACTCCAGTAGCACTGATACTCGAATTGCAACCTTATGCTCTCTGTGTTACTGGTTTAATTTTTTTAACATTTACAGGTGGTTAGCGCATTTGTGTATGGGGTTTATGGTAAATCGGACAGGCGGCGCCGGCAATGTCGTCAGGATGCTCATACAAACAGCGTCGAAGCGTATCGAGGAAGGATGCTTAACACTTGCACCTCTAATTATATCCACGAAACGTGGAGAAACAAATACGTCTGATTTATTCGATTTGCTCAGGTTAGATTCGATTACGATGCATTAGATTTTAACTCGATTTTTAAACGTTTTCGGATAAGATGACGATTTGTGATGTTAATGGGTATTCTGTCTCGATTTCCTAAATAAAACAAATAAACTTCAGGCATTGTCTCAATTTCTTGTCTATATAAATGGATTTTAAACAAAATCTGCCGCTTTTGTAGTAAAATCCGGACTAAACCTCGATTAAATAGTACGATGAGGATTTTATTATTTCTGTTAATATAATAATAGTTTAATGGTAGTAGTTATGTCCAATACATTATTATTATTTTTACATACTTTCGTATTATTTTTACATTAAAATTTATCTAATACATATGTATTAGATAAATTTTAATGAATATAGTCAGGGTTCCTTCAAGTCGCGAGTAAATCGGTTTCTTCTAGGCAAGTGTGCTCCACCGTAGACCGCATCTTCACGGATGGCGTTCAAACGCAAGCCTATCTCTAATAAAAAAAAAAAAAAATTGTGTTACAACATCTTCCGTCTGTTTTTAATCTATATCGTGTTTTCCATTCTTGGTTGCCGGAAAGACATCGCCCTTAGTGATAAGGCCGCCACTTGTGGCACTAGCTCACAACATTCTTTTGTGTTTTGTTTTTTTTCTAATTTTGTGTGTGCACAATAAAGAGATTCTATCTATATATCTACACTTATTTTTGAGCTGTTTGTTATAAAAATGACTCTCGATTGACTTATGTTGTGCAGTATCTAACTCCCATTTCAAATACCAAAAAACTAAAAAAAAAACATTAATTAAAAAAAGCTCTAAATCGTGAGCATTAAGCACAAAATAACCATAAAAGAATACGCATTCGAATAAACGACAAGATAATTGTTTTTTCCATAAAAAAAAACATCACAAATCGTCAACACCACACGGTTCCATTCGCGGAACTAACCCAAGTAACACCCGCGAAAGCTTTTAAAACACCTAAAATAGATACAACAAAACCAGTACGCACAAAAGTGTCTCTTGGAAAAAAGTTTTAAATGTTAAACCGCGTTAAAGTTTCCCAGAAGCGGGCCGTGTTTATGTTACGGCGACGAGCAGATGTCATACGGTTGTGGACGACGCGATGAATGGAAATAGACCAACGATTTGAGCTGCAGGTGAATACTGCGCCATATAAAAACGAGATTTGTTGTTTTTGTTGCTCTGCTATTTTTGTTTTCAGCAAAAGTTGTGTTTTGGCCAAATATTTATATGTTTTATATATATTATATGTTCAAAATTTATATGTATAGTTGCAGAGAGTACTTTATATACATGATAAATTATATATTAGTGTAAAGTTGGCACTTGATGATGATGTTACGTTGTCATTTAAAAATGACTGCTACAATATAAAAATAGTTAACAGTTGCCAAGTCGATTTAAAAAATGTTTTATTTAAAAAATATAAATATCGTAGGGCATTACACGCAGCGCCATCTAACCCCAAACTAAGCAAAGCTTGTACTATGGAAGTCAGATAACTGATAGAATGTTTTTTTTTTGTAAATACATACTTATAATACATACAGTACACCCAGACACAGAACAAACATTTGTTTATACCACAAAGTTTGTCCTGGATGGGAATCGAACCCACGCCCTTCAGCTCTAGAAGCAGACATTCTATTAATGAACCAACACGGCTGTCTATCATTTGATTCATCCATCTCATCAAGAAGTACAAATCCTACCGTTTATAATTGCAGTTTCACCAACTTTATGTATGGTTTTTCTTTCACTGATTTCTCAGTGAATTGTGGACCGATTCTAAAAATTTATTTACAAACTTAATTAGCAAAATAAAATTTCTATCTAACTTCTATCATTAGATTCATCTATCTCATGAAGAAGTATAATACATTTTTATTTGTAGGTGTTCAAACACCTACAAATAAAAATGTCACACGCCGAAAGGCGTGGGTTCAAACCCACGCCTTTCGGCGTGTGAACCAACCGCGCTAACCACTGAGCTATCATCACTACGTTAGTTAAGTTAAGCATAGCATAAGCATACAACGGGACAACGCTGTCAGTATCCTGGGATCCCAATCGTGCGGCAGCGACCTCATTAACGTCTTTATTTTATCGTCGTAAACAATTTTTAAAAATCAAGTAGTTATGTATCTTGTACAGATGTAGTTGTTTGTATTTGATTTCGTTATTTACTTAATTTATCTTCTTTCTTAAAATAGTGGCATCTGTGTTTCAAGAGTTTTGCAAGACTCCTACTAAAATTTCACAGGTTATTTTGAGATAGCACCGCCGTTATGATTTTAGAAAGATCGTAATGAAGTTTTTTCTATCAAACCCGTTTGAAACTTGAATGGAAATCCGACAGCGTGGGAGTCGTTTCCTCAAAACTTATTTTCCAACAATTTTCACGTGATTTCCTTTCTACCGCGTACATAATAACATCCGTACCACTAAAATTACCAATTTGTCTCTCCAAATGTAAACAACCAACCACATCAAACGCTTACAATCGGGGGCAGGGGAACGAATGACAAAATCCATTAAAACTACATTAATACCAACACGTCTATAGAGACGAGTGAGGGAAGCACCGCCACAATTGCTCAAGGAATCCACTAGCATCATGGAAGTTTCTAGTTCCATCATTTAGCCAAGTTCAAAGATAAGTTGGTAGAGCCATACTGCGATTACTGAACAATGTAAACAAATGAGGCAAGTGACAGATCGAGTTGGCATCGTGACAACGACGCCGGTGGTAGTTTAGGATTTATAGCGATGTAGCGCTGCCGTGACACCGATTAGAGATGTGAATTGGATGATATACGGGACAGATTAATGGGATTTTTATAGCGTGGATTCTGATGTTTGTAATATTTTCATACTTCTTTATTCTGGTGACAGTTGAAGTTTTTAGTTTATAGGGTTAGTCTCAACAGTTACAGCCCAGTAATTTCGCTAGCTACCCTTCACACCGGAACACAGTAATGTTTACACACTACTGCTTGGCGGCAGAATATCTGCTAAGGAGATCTACCCTTAGATAGATATAAATTTACGTGTTATTTATTGTGATCACCAGAACTTTTAAAATCAGATAAATTCAAAATATAACGCAAACAAGAAACTTAAGAAATAGTGTCACAAAATGGCAGTCTCATTGTTTAAAGCGATCTCAACCATATATGTAATTGAATGACAGAAAAAATATATTTAAATAATTGACGCCAGATTTAAAACTAGAGTGTGATAGCTAACCAGCTGATTACTTAAAAGTACCCTACGACCATGCTACGGTTTCCTTACGATATTTTTTGGACCCCTAAAAACGTTTACTATGGTCACAACACTAAAATCATTAAAAAAGCGTTGCTAACCCCTGACAAAATAGAGCAGAGCTTTTTTTACAATTCCAGAGTCGTGCTTATACTGAAAGTTGTTCACAATGATGAGTACGATGACCTCCTTCGGCTTTGTACCCCTCAAGCTAATAGTCCTGTATATCAAAAAGTTTTCCAACGGATTCCTATAATTTAAACCCAATCACATTAATCTACTGTCCCGGATTTACATACCGCCTGTTGTCATGAATCCCGACAACAATGTCATTAATCTGAAATAGAACGTTGTAAACGTGTGAATTTATTGTGATGTTTTTACAGCGGGACACATGTTTCACTGGCTGTCACCGGCGCTTGTGCTACAGGATGAGAAGCATGCGTGTCGTGGTGGGCGGGACTTGCTGTCTCATCCTAGTAAACACTTTCAAAAGACGAGAATTGTAAGAAAATTTCAAACGGCTGCAGAAGATATGGACCAGTATACATCGGACAGATAGGCATACACAATACATGACATTCGTTACGATATTTATATTAAACTGACTTCAATGGCGGCTTACTTTTGACCGCCTTTTTTTGTTTTTCTTTGGTTTTGGCGGCCCGTTTTGAGCATTTGCCAGTGTCAAGTATTTATATGTTTTCAAATTTCAAAAGTTATATAAATTGTCTCGTAGTTATAGTTATAGTCAAAGTCCAGTCTTGGTCAAGTCCAGTCCGTGTCAGTTAAGCCCAGTCATGCTTTAGTAAAGTAGTGGCAACTTTTCTATAAAGCTTCGATGGAGTTTTGGAAGCAGTACGAAAAATCATGTTTCACGACATTATATCATTTTCCCACACTCGCGCTTGTGATTCGGCACTTTATGAATAAAACACCACCATTTTTGTACATAAACACTCGACAAAATACTAGTTTTGGAAAAAAATACAACGGCGTGACACGTCTCTTTCCGCGTTCTCGCCAAAACTCCGATGTTAAGGGCTGATGTGGTTGGCGATGGAATTTGCTTGTCGAAGAAAGTGACTCGTCACTTGAATGTATGTCTTCAAGTCGCAAGTATTGTATCTATTAGAGAACATCCCATCAGAAAAAAGAGAATCATAATTAGAAAAATGTGGAATCAATATTGCTCTTGTACAACAAAACAATACACGCAAAGTTCGACAGCCCTGTTGGTTCATTGGTATTGTGTCTGCTCCAAGAGCTGAAGGGTGTGGGTTCGATTCCCACCCAGGACAAGCATTTTGTGGTATAAACAAATGTTTGTTCTGTGTCTGGGTGTACTGTATGTATTATAAGTAAGTATTTACAAAAAAAAATGATTTATGTATTCTATCAGTTATCTGACTTCCATAGCACAAGCTTTGCTTATTTTGGGGTCAACTGGCCACTGTGTGTGTGGCGATATATTATAAAGTAATTTTTTTGTCAATTTGTTGTATTAATATAATTTTGTCGTTTAAATATTTCTACTTATCTGTGTTGTTTACAGTTTTGTTCGTAGTAATATCGCGTGATTAATTTTTTTTAAATGTTTTCTTTCTTCCCATTTCTTCTTTTTTTTAAATAAAAATTTAGCAATCTTGAAATATATGCCAAATATTTTTAGTAATATAAATTATCTACCCATTAATTATACAACTTTAATAACATTTTCAAACTAATTTCAATTCTAGTCCACGTGCTTAAAGCTCACTCAGTTTTAGTTAAAGCGGAAGCTTTCTCACTTTTAACGTTTCGTGTTTGTCACATCTCTGATTGGAGTCAATTAGCGCCTTTTAGTTTTTTTTCTTTAGCGTGTCTTTAAAATGTTAATCAGTAGCTACAGATGTTATGGTGTGTTAAACGGTTGTTTTGAGCTTGTAAACTTTCAATGTTTCAAATTAAATTTTTAACTGATAATGACTGTCAATTCTAATGATATATTACATTTTAGTGTGTTAAACGGCTGCTTTGTGAGTTTTTAAATGTCACTTTTGATGCTCTAAATTTGATCTCTGAAGTGATAATGAATGTCAATTCGGAAAATATGTATTCTATCTTTGTTTGTTTCACTTTTAATAGATTTAATTTCATTATGAAAAAGTGGCGAGAATGTGGAGCTCTTTGCCGGAGTTTGTAAGGGTGTCTTCAAATCAAGAGTAAACAGGTAACACCATCCTAGACCACATCGTTGCTTACCATCAAGTGACAAACACGAACGTATCATAAATAGTTTTGGTTGTAAATGGGTCTTTAAATCTAGAAATTTAATATTGATTCACTGAAAACAGAAACGACTAAGCTTGTTAAAAAATTAAGAAGAAATTTGACAGAGAATTTCAAAAATCGATTAACTTTATTATAATTTTGTTTTTAATAAGATCCTCATTACGTAAATTACGTTGGCTCTATTGTAATTGAAGAGATATTTGAAAGTGTATCTCAAGCATAAAAATAAATTTATTTAAAAAATGTTGTAATGTTAATACAGTTAATAATAATATCAAATTTTAAGTTTTAATATTAGACTGTAACTTGGTATAATACGATCGTTAGTAGGTAAATCTGATTTCATTAAATGAAATCAAGATACTAATTTGATGATAAAGTTTACATTTTTTGTCAGAATATAATAAGTGTCAGTTTGAAGACTGTGACGCGTTCATTCGTTTTAATTTAATTCTCAGAGTTATTGTTCGAAGTTAATGAGCTGTGCAGAGCGCGTAGGTTTGACAAATGTTCTTGTTTTGTTGAAAATTCTACAACTCGTAGACAAAGAGGGTAATGGCGGAATACCCTACCTCATCGGGTACCAAGTAGTGACAGTACATTGCGTAGAGCTCACCGAATAGGTTCCATAATAAATTTTAGTGATATCTCGTCCTATCTAGAAAGTTTTGAAATTATGTTTTATTTTTAGGGTTGGAATTACAAACCTGACTGCCTCAAACTAGTATTTTATAAGTAAATCGCACAGTAGCATAGAGAAAACAAACTTTGTTTGAAGGCAAAGAAAATTAATACAATGCTTAGAGCTAGCATTCTCTTTTATATTAACATTCCGACGATTGCTATCGTGTGGAATACTAGTTACGTCTGGGGGATTTATCCGTGTTTTCTGGTATAAAAAATGTAATCTATAAACTTTTGGATTTATAATATTGTGTAAATAAAGAGAGGCAAAACAAAAATTATGAATGTACTTTTTCATTTTTCATTCATCTGCCTGAATTGCGGAAGTTTCATTACATTTTATTACATATATCGATAAATGTTTACAAATGTGCAATTTCGTTATTTGGAACACGAAAAGGTAGGGTAACTGATACCCTCTCTCAGCTTATTTATGTTGTCTGGCGTAGTGTCTATTTTTTCTTTATTTTTTTTAAATGTAATTTTGTATGTATCCAGATTGCAAAATTAATATACTTACAGCATTGTTTTAATTTCAGGATGAAAAGGTGTTAAATGGTGTAGACACAAGTAATATTTTCCTCGTGCAGTTGCATAATGTCGTACCAAAACCAAGCTATTTTCTAATGATATTCGGGAGTTTAGATAGTACTACTCTTTGTACGTGTCTCGGGATATTTTAGCTTTATTTACTTTTCAAACCGGAGCACAGCAATGTTTACACACTACTGCTTGGTGGCAGAGTATTTAGTACTACGGTGGTAAATGTCTTCTAGCTAAGATCTATCATTAAATTAAAAATTATAAAAATCTACAAATGACTAGCTGCTCCCCGCGGTGTTACCCGCTACATGTCTTCGGGATAAAAAGTGGCCTATGTGTTAATCCATCCATCCATCGATCCAAACTTTCACATTTATAATATACTAGCTGACGCCTCGCGGTTTCCCCTGCGTAGTTTCCGTTTCCGTTTAATAAAAAGTAGCCTATGTCACCCGGAGAAAGTGTAGATTCTCAACGGTGAAAGAATTTTTGAATTCGGTTTAGTAGTTTTTTTTATAATAGATAGGCTTGCGTTTGACGGCCATCCCGCCTGATGTTAAGCGAAGATGCGGTCTACGGAGCCTATTCAATACAAACAAACAAGTAATCAAATCTTTCCTCTTTGTAATAGTATAGATTAGTGGAATAGACGTACCTACACTACACTACACTACCCACCTACATTATAACACAAAACATAAGACTGTCGGGTACACACCTAAGCATACGAAGAAGGGAGGCGGTCTCCACAATCATTATGTAAATTCCACATTGGTCCTCCATCAAGTCTATTGATAATGTCCGCCTGCAAGCGGAAGTTTTGCGCAACGAGACAGTAACGAAGCAGAAACAATTAATGCAGCCAACATATGAATATTGTTCACGCACCGCGACCGCTAAAGAAAGTGAGCTTATTACGACACAGCTTGCGTGTTTGTTAATGAAATTTTTGTTGGGTATGTCATTTTTAACTGACTTCAAAAGGAAATTCCCAATTGTTTAATATGTTTTCTTTCTATGTTATGTTACTCATTGAGCTTGAGCTGCCCGGTAAAGGAATACATCGTGAAGAAACCATAGCATGGTGGTAGGGTAGGCTAGGACTCGGCTGGTTACCTACCATACTCAAATTAAAAATCTTCAAACTGAAAATCTATTTAAAACTATTTCACATTTTACGCTAGGTGCGTTCACAATCTTCGACAGCACCGTCACATGTAGAATGCACAAATACACACACGCACACGCACACACACACACACACACACACAGAGAGAGAGAGAGAGAGAGTCACAAATATATATTTATGTATAAATGCATTTAATTTTCATGTGACTGTTTAGTTTTTTAGTCTGCCTTTGTCATTTTGTAATTAATCAAGATATCGGGAGAAGCCATTGGTTTCCAAAACACAGTTATCACTAGTTCGGAGCCAATGGGTTCACTTTAATGTGTCCAAAACTTATGCCAAATAAAATAATTTTGAATTTGAATGGGTAACCTAGACGACCTCTTGCCAAAGAGACACACCAAATCAAGTGGTATCGTAAAAGCGGCTTTAAATAACATTACTCAGGTCACCTTGTATGATCAACAACGATACAAGTAGGTACATAGCAATGAATGCACGATTTGTTGAAAAATTGACAGCTCCACGTGCATTTAACTAGAATTGACGTCCCGAATAATGGAACATGTAAAGCGATCTGTTATTAATAGACATCACTACAGCTTGAAGCGACGAAAATAATATTTAAAACAATAGCAAAATAGTGATGAATTTTGTTTGTAAGATACGAAACAAAAATGCGAAAATTATTATCTCTTCATAGTATAAAACAAAGTCGCTTCCAGCCGCCGCCGTCTGTACGCTTAGATCTTTTAAACTACGGAATGGATTTTAATGTGGTTTCCATCAATAGGCAAGTTATAGAAGAGACACTCATTATTACTGTATGACATTTATTTTTATCGATATTGTTATTATTATTATCTATCTATACTATTATAAAGAGGAAAGGTTTGATTGTTTGTTTGTTTCTTGGTTTGTAATGAATAGGCTCTGAAACTACTGAACCGATTTCAAAAATTTTTTCACCATTGGGAAGCTACGCTATACCCGAGTGACGTGGGCTTTTGTACTTTTTATCCCTGTATTCCCACGGGACCGGGAACTACGCGGGTGAAACAGCGAGGCGTCCGCTAGTTATTTATAAATATTTAATAATGTTATTTGACATGTAACTTGGTATTACCAAATATTTGTTTTGTAGTGTTTTATTATTTTTGTGTACCTATTTGATTGTAATGTATTATTTTTATGCAGGTCATGTTGCCTGAATTAAATTAATAAAAAAAATAAGCAGTGTAATTTTAATATTAAGGTCTTAAACATCACCTATTGGTACCTAGCATTCGGCAGAACAGAATAAGAAACAAAACAAATTAAAATCAAAACAATATACATTGGGCAGAAAAATCGCTTGTTCCGACCAAATCGAAATAGCAATTGTTCCCGAAACATTTTCACCACAAAATGGTTGTTTAAAACCGGCCGGTTGTCAGCCCACCCCTGCGTGAAAGCAAGTATTTGTTTACATTAATTTTTACAGCGACCACGACAGAAACCAGAGCAAGAGCTCGTACACTAATTATAGATTTGTTTTAACCTTACCACGTGGGGTCATTGACGCTGTTCGGCGTAAAGGACAACGCTCACAGAGTCAAAGAGTAGAGGTGGCAAAGAGCTGCGGACTTATAAGCGGCGTGACATAGTCATCGCTTCATACGTAATGGCATGAAAACATGAAAATGTTTCTTAAGAGAAACTATAAGCAGCAGCCTTAAGCCAAAATCACGATCAATGTTTCAAGACTAAAGATAAAGGTAAATTTATTTCACAGAAAGGGTTTATACAAAGAAAAGAATACAATGACATTGATGCATACATTTGGAGGTGTTGGACATTTCAATTTGGAATTTAGTGTAGGTATACATTGGTTATCATTGGACCCCAAACTAAGCACAAGGCTATCTTGGGGACCGAGTGCGTTTTACAAAAGTTTTCTGTGCCAAAATATTGATTCACGAAAAACTTTTTCGCTGACAGATATGGTTTAATTTATGTTGTCACTAGCGACCCGCCCCGGTTTCGCACGGGTGCAATGTAGATACTAATGTGGCGTATATACATGTATTATACATATAAACCTTCCTTGAAACACTCTGTCTAATGATGGAAACTGCATTAAAATCTGTAAGATCTAACCGTACAGAAGGGGGGAAACGACTTCGTTTTATACCATGTAGAGATTTAGTGATGGAGCTAGTTGAAGTAACAATAGTGGAACACGATTAAAATTTGACTTTATGCTAGAAAACATTAGGTTTGTATCACTTTGCAAACTAGACACGTAAATAACAGTTTTCTGCGTTGACTGTACGCCCGTAACCAGACATTGTCGTGTAGATTTGTTAACCCTGTGAGTGATGCTTTCTAGGTCTATACATCTCTGTGGGTGCGTGGAGTGATTTTTCCTCACCAATCGATAGTCGTGTTTGGATTGAGCGATGGAAAGCGTGTGCCAAATATTCGGTGAGATAGGAAGAACAGATCACATTGTTTGTCAGTTCTTGCCGCTTAAAGATGGATGTTTCTGATTTCTTAACTGCGAGCTTATTTTTACATCGTATGATTAGCAAAGAAAAATACTGTATAAATAAATCAGGATTTTTTATGGCTGGCAAGCTAGACGTTTGACCACAGCTCATCTGATGTTAACGTGACGGTGTGGTTGTAGATGGTAAACACACCTGGAACGAAACTGGCTATCAAGTATCGGAACACACCGTTAGGTGCTACCGGCAGAATTTTAACTTGAGGGTGGTATCTATCCAGTCGAATACTAGAAAGTACTCTACGACCATGCTATGGTTTTCTCGCGATGTTTTCCTTCAGCTGGAGCTCAAGCTCATTGTTGCCCTTTGGCGTGTGGAACGACCGCGCTAACCACTAAGATATCATTGTTATAAATAGATGGAACCGTAACGCTGACATAAAATCGAATAAAGTTTAAACTATTACTCGCTTTCATCTGCATCGATTCGCTGTGCAATCTGCTGCCTTACGCTCTACAATACCAGCTGTTCTTCTACGCCCGTTTCGTGGATATGACATTAAGATTGCAAATTCTCGTCACTACTTAGTTGAAGAAGCGACAAACAGAGACGAACTGTCCTGCGCCAGTGACAAAATTGATAGAGTTCCCAGTAAACTCATTCCGGAACGCGACGCGACCGGTAAAGGCGTGGCGTCGTTCCGGTGAATTTCGCGAATTCCCAATGAAGCTGACTGAATTCCCATTAAACTGACTACATTCGCATTAAACTGAGCGAATGTCCCGTTTAAGTGGCCGCGTGTGGCCGCCGGATGTGAATGAATGGGGACATTGTCGGTTATTATGACACTGGTGGTATTACGGGCAAGTAAGGAAAGACAAACGAAGAACTGAGATGGGATATGCAATACTTGATAGCATTAATTATACGCTACGATGGTGTTCTGAATTTCTATGGAGCGAGGGTTTATTCAAACTCACGAGCGCTTTAGTGGAAGGTTATATCCAAATCTATAGGTATACAGGTATAGGTTCTGATCGTTGGTAAATCACAGAATTTCTTTCATTTCTGTTGGTGTACTTTTTATAATACTCTGGTAGTCATTGTTACTATTATGTGGGATATGGTTGAAGTAACCACTTAGTTACTTTTTTTTCTGTACAAACAGTTTTTTTTGGCAGTATTAAATCGTTCGATTTTTTTGAGTATTTAATAAATTTTAAAATTTTAAACTTCACAATTAACTAGAATTATAATAACATATATGTAAAACCAGCAAATAAAATAAAAACGCTGTCTGGTTTTACTTAGTTTCTCTTTAGCAGGAGTAAGTCTCTAAGTAGTAGTGTGTAAATATTTCTGTGTTGCGGTTTGAACGGCACCCACTGCAGCTAGCAATATTAGAGGACATTAACCACCGAAAGTTTCAAAGTAATGGGTGCCAAAGCAGCGATGCCCTGGACCTCTTTTTACTACTCAAATTTCTATGTACCAGATATTCTTCTTGGCGGCAGAATATCTGGTACTGCGGTGGTACCTACCTAGACGACTTCCTGCTGAGGAAATCTACCACCAAGTAAATAGTGAGAGACTATCCGCATACTTTGTTCAAAACTTTTAAATAAACGTTGCTTTACGAACCTTGAATAATAAACTTATAGGTTAAGAACCGTGTCGCAGGGGCACCTCGAAACAAAGGTTCTAAACAATCGTCACTCCACCTGAACAAGTGGCCGCAATAACTATAATTGAGTTTTTCCCCCGTCACGGTGGGGATGTCCGCGGACGAATCTAGATCTTTATCTCCATAATTGGCTGGCTTCGTAACAAGTGCGGTAATTCAGTGTCCACGGAATTATTTTATGTTGTCACGGACTGTTTCACTTGAGGCAAGAATCTTAATGAAACGGTGACGATTTTATGACATTTTATAGCAGTTTCAGTCGTTTGCATCGCATAATGTTGATGAGAAAATGTTTCTTGCTTTATTGGATTGTTTGTTCCATTTTTATACCGTAAGAAATTAACGGAATGATGTGGTTCTTGATTATTGTACTTGATATTAAGATTAATCAACGATTGACGCGGGTAAGTGTGTGACCTAACCTAACGGCGTGTTTCGGCAGCCTCACTTGACAATCAGTTCCATTCAGGCTGGTGTGCTTTACTATCTTCGACCACACAGTTAACATCAAGCGAGCTGTGGTCAAATACCTAACTTGTCAAGCATAAAAAAAATATATACGAAAATAAAACCGAGCACACTATGCTAAGTGGTGTGATCAAATTTTCATATTTATGATAAGATATATTGTTATAATTTTATCTACAAAATTGGCAGCATAGTTGGACGACCATGACTTCCACTCTGAAGGTAACTACTCTGTATGGTACCGGAGCGAAACCCTGGTCAGCTGACAAGTAGTAGAACTATAAATTAAATCTATAGGATTATTTCCATAACATAAATTCCTGCATTAAAAATTCTAAAAACAACAAGTGGGCGCTACTTTTATAAAACTGTACATAGATATAAACTCATACTCTTTATTGTGCACACCATAATCAGAAAAAAAGTACAGCGAACAAAAGAATCATACCATTATACTACTTAAAAATAAACTTGTGGTACGATACGTAAAGTTTCCCTTTCAATTTCTAAGTAATCAAAATCACAATTCTTAGCAGTTAAATCATAGATAATTTAAGAAGTTCATTAATAACAATATACTGATACCTACTGATCCATATCGCATAAGGAAACATTCGACAGACAGTGCGTATGCGCAAATGTAATGTAGGTAACCGTGACCTCATCATTCCTCATCTCCGTATTGGCTTCCATTAAACGATGACCAAAAAGGTGCGTCATGTCAATAACTTTTGATCTCTTCTGAGTCGCTCAATCTAAAGTACCATTAATCCAAGATCTACGATTCCCACAATTCCCTCAACAAGCACAATTAGAAGCTCCCATAACCAATTTCAAATGGTCATGATAATCTAGCTTAAAATTTTCCGTGACGTCACTGATTTAAATCTGTCTTGTTTCAAACATGCTTCAGTGACTTGAGTGACACATTTAATTACACAAATTATCATTTAATTACACACGTCTCAAGCAAAACAGCCAATCTGAGGTCAACAGTCTGTCATTTTTGTCTAATTTTTTTTCCCATCGTAACTATGACATCACATTCTCCAAGCTACTCTTTTGTTCTGTCAAAATTATCTCATCATCGTAATTGTTCGCAAAATTTGAGAACTGTTTTAGTGGCTACTGTAAAAATACAAGTGTCGATTGTCTTCGTCAATTACTTATGACCAACCAATATTCAACAAATAACTATATATAATTGGTAAAATAGAGAAACTATAATTTCAGTCATCACACTTATTCAGTATATACGATGGTAGCTCCTTTACTCAACTTTACCAATAACTTGGCTTAGTGTAACCAAAGAAATGTCGAAATTTGATGCAACTTCGTTAAAATAACCACTCGATCACTCAAAGAGATCTGTACCACATCTATTTAGATACGTGTTTTGATTATAATCTTCATTCTTACCGATGCCATTCTTTTTATCATAATGGACTTCTTACGAAGAAGAATTCTACTTCATTGCAAAGAACATTTACTCGATTATGAAATCAGAGTAATTATGCCCCATCTAAAACTTACTTGCAAGTTTCGTCACTTTACGGTCGACACTGCCTGCTCATGTCTTTTTTTTTCACGGACCATCTCTTTGGTGTCTCAATCTTCCGATACTAAAAAACCTCTGTCTTAACCATTTACTTCCCTAAGATTCATTACTATTATTATGATTGGTAAGTGGCGAAATATTGCAATAAATTACGGTTGAATTATCTAATCAGGTCTTCCATTTAGCGGAGCGTTGTTTGTCATGTCGTGATTTTTAGAAGTTCATTTTGCTAGTCCTGAATCGTGATCTCGTTTTGACGAATAATTGGTTGACTGTGGGAGTGACATTTAAATGTAATTAGATATTGAGAGCGCCACTTACTTCATATTTGTTTTCATTTAATCTTTGAGCATCGTCATAAAGTGGGTTGTTTGTAGGTTTTCTTCTGAATACACTTTGGAAAGTGCGCTTCTGTTCTACATGACCTAATTCCACCCTGCCTATTCTACTATCAGACTGCTACGAGCTCTGGTCGATATTCCAAAAACTAGATGTAAATGGTTTGAATCTACCTTCATTGTACGAACCGTTAAACAATGGAATGAATGGAATTCGCTGCCCGAGTGGGTGATCCCTGATAGATACAAGTTGGGTGCCTTCAAGTCGCGAGTAAATCGATTTCTTCTAGGCGAGCCTGTTCCACCGAAGACCGCATCTTCGCTTAGTTGGCGTTCAAGCGCAAGCCTATTAAAAAATATTAAGCTAGGTGTTTTGACCATAGTTCACTTATTGTAAGTGACGGTATGGTCGGTGATGGTAAAGCCTGTAATAGAAATGGCTCTCAAGTGAGGCTACCGGAACACATCGTTGGATGCTTGGCAGCAGATCTTCAACTTAAGGGTGGTGGCTAGCCGAGTACTAAAAATACCCTACCACCATGCTATGGTTTCTTCACGTTTTCCTTCACTGGCAGCTCAAGACCTTCGGCGTATGAAGCGACGTGGTAGCTGGCTAGCTAAGTACTAGAAAATTCCCTAACACCATGCTATGATTTCCTCACGATCTTTTCCTTCACCGGCAGCTTAAGGTCATTGTTGGGGTTTGAACCCACGATCTTCAATGCGTGAATAGACCGCGCTAATCACTGAGCTATGAATGCTACAGAAAGCGTGATGGCCTCGTACAATAAGAAGTAGAGACTCGCCCACTAGTGAGACAGTTTAATAAAGTTTTTATAAAGTTGTATTCTTCTCAACATAGGATTTAACTTTTTTAACATTGAAACACTTTGTTATTTATCGATTGGCAAACTCAGTAAATTTGATATTGTTAGAATAAGCTTTACAAATGTGTATTCCCATTGACATGTCATCAAAAGCCTCCGACACGTTCCAAGCATTTAACGACTTCGCTAACAAGTGTGTTGTTTGCAATTAAGCAACGACAAACATCTCAAACTGCCACCTTAACAATGATTATATAAAAAAAACTAATTAACAAATACCAAAACTCACCGACTTTCAAAAAAAAGTAAGTAGCAACTGCCACGTCGTACCCAGAAACTAGACAACTGTCACATATCTGTACGTACGAATTTAATAGAGTCGGCATCCTTTGTACGTTCTGTGACTCAAGATGGCGGATGGACATCAAAGGCGCCGCGCGTGTGAGACGTCCACAGTGAAATGTCACCACGGTCGATCAATTAACGGTTATCCAGTCTTTAATTCGTTGTTGATATCGGAGTAACGCAGCGATCGGACAGCTCGGAATGTCCGTAGCTTATTCGATTTTTTGTAGAGTGAAAGGAAGAAGATTAGAGCGATGACCTTCATGTCAAATAACCAGGTGCAAACGTTAAGGTGTTATTGCTTTATTTGATGATGGATTTTCCTTATTGATTATTAGGAAAAAATATTAAAAAACAAATGGTAATCGACAATTTTTTTTATTGTTAATTGATTGCTTGTATACAAGTAAGTATACGACGTTATAAATATTTATAATAAAGGAAATGAATAGCACTCGTAACCTTACCACATAAGAAATATTCAAAGATACATAATACTACAGAATAAATGACAAACAACAATACGTACCTAAGTTCAAAAATGACTTGACGAGTAAATATAAAACAATAGTAGGTATAATGAATATGACAAATTTAAAATAGTATAATAACAAAAAAACAATGTAAAAAGGTAATTCTTGTACGTTAAAAAATATTAATTAAAAATAAATATCTTGAGACATTTCACACAGCGCCATCTAGCCCTAAAATAAGCAAACCTTGTACCTTGTATGGGAACCAGACAACTAATAGATTACTTTTATAATTTTTGTTGTAAGTACATACTTATAATACATACAAAACACCCAAACAGCCAGACAGAAAAAACATTTTCGCTCGTAATGTTAGATTTTTGGTCGTTTGTATATAAAAACTTTATAGGTATTGTAGTAATCATGAAAACGATCGTGTCGCTCGATACAATTTTAATATTGCTAAAGTTATTTATTTATACCTATGAGATTATTATTATTTTTATGTAGATACTTACTATATTGTGTTCTATTTTTCTTATTAGTGTTACAACATCTCCCGTATGTTTCTTATGCCTTCTATTGTGTTTTTTTTTATGTAAAAAAAATGAGACGAACGAGACGCTCTCCTGATGGTAATATATAACGTCTGTCCATGCCCATTAAAGAAAGAAAGAAAACATTTATTTTGCCACACACAACACTACAACAACAAAAACACACTACAAATAAAAGATTAGAAAAATAAAAATAACAATATTAATGAGTGGAAAGTTGTCGCTGTAGTGTCCAGTGCGACAAAAAAGGTTAGTTCTCAGCATTAGTGCTGCCGATTTCTCAGCAGCGCTGGTTTTCAGAACTAACCATTTTGGGACGCACGAGACTGAATAAAAAATACATAAATACATACGCGAATATATAATAGAATAAATAAATTATAAATATAGAAAAAGTCTAGAGAGTTGCTAGTTGTGTTTGTTGTTTGCCATTGATACATATAACTTTGAGTAACAAAACAAAGTCCAGGGCATCACTGTTTAGGCGCTCATTACTTTGAGACTTTCGATGGTTAGTCTCAACAGCCGAGTAATTTCGCTAGCTTACCCTTCAAACCGGAACACAGTAATGTTTACACACTACTGCTTAGCGGCAGAATATCTGGTACTGGTACCTACCTAGACGACCTCCTGCTAAGGAGATCTACCACCAAGTAAAGTATACCAAGTATTCTTAGTTACCTGAAAGATATCGCTCTTAGCGATAAGGCCGCCACTTGTGGCACTAGCTCATAAGGTTTTTTGTTCTCGGTACTTTATTCTATTTATGGTGTACACACACAATAAAAAGTTATATATCTATCTATCGATAATTTTTTTCCAAGAAGGTCTCGAATCTTATGACTTGCACTATACTTAAAACGTAGCTGTTCATAGTGGAAACTAGGTTTAATCGGTGTCCGATGTACGAACTAACGTCCATAACAAATTGTAACAGATATATTCAGGTACTTACATGTTCCGTCGTGATGAAGTGAACTATTAACTTCATTAGTTGTTTTGAAACGTCCCATCATCGGCAGCTTTGAACTGTTCTTAATTTTTGATTAATTAAGAAACTTGTTTTGTGGTTTCACATAACGCTAGTTAATTAGAATGTAAGCCATTAATTGGTAGCGACGTTATTTAAATATTTTGTCATCTGTCATTGGATATAGATTTAGCAATAAAATAATTATTATAGACGGTTGCGGCTTAGTGATAGTAGTTTTTAGGGTTCCATACCCAAAGGGTAAAACGGGACCCTATTACTAAGACTCCGCTATCCGTCCGTTTGTCTGTCTGTCCGTCTGTCACCAGGCTGTATCTCATGAACCGTGATAGTTAGACAGTTAAAATTTTCACAGATGATGTATTTCTGTTTCCGCTATAACAACAAAATAAAATAAATATTTAGGAGGGCTCCCATACAACAAACGTGATTTATATTTGCCGTTTTTATAGGTACGGAACTCTTTGTGCGCGAGTCCGACTCGCACTTGGTCGGTTTTTTTTGTTTACAGTAGGGCTAGCATAGTAATCTTAATAGTGACTTTGACCTAATCGATTGATTATTGTGATTATATTGTCATAATTTTATGTTAGTGTTAAATAGAATTTTATTTGTGTACTCTTTGGTTTTCAATAGATAACTTAAGTTTGCATGTATGATTTTATTCAATTAATTTAACTTTTAATTTGACTTTGTTTAGATGAACTGTTTATACAATTTTTTAAGGTTTTATAACTGACGTACTGTGCCGGTTTAGACTATAAACAAAAAACAGTATCAATTTGCGAGATTTACGCATTAAGAAAATGATAAAAACATACTTTTGTTGGCAGTTTTTTTCCTAATGTTGTTTTTGGCGTTTTAAATAATAAAAAGCTAAATTATACGCATGTGTATGTACAAGTAGTGATATATATCATATTGTGTTGTTTACAAAACTGTTATTGATTTGGTCATGGACTAGATGTGACTTATGACCATGACTGGTATTCGACAAAAATAGCGAAAGGCATAGTATATTATAAACATTTTTGTTTTACTTATTATCGGATACTCTAACTACAGTTTCGATAATATCAGGTGGCCAGGTAGGTACATCGCGCGCGCAGGCTCGTCTTCCTTCAAATAACATTAGCGCTCATTTCTCTACAATTTTTCAGCAAACAATGGTAGAAATTATTACTATTCCAATTACACTTACTCCAATGTTCTTCAACGACTTATTGGACCGGCTAGTCTGACAATGACGAGACCCATACCTCATGTGGAACAGCGGACAGTCGCGGCCATTAAATCTTGCCGCTCTGTTACCCGGTGTCCAGCGGTTGTAGCGGTCTATAACTGGACTCTGAATGGAATACATTCATATCTGTCTTGAGAAAAATTGAACTTTTATACCATGCGACATTATATGCCAGCGTATTGATGGAATTCGTCGGACTGCTTAGGTAAACGTTACCTTGTAATATAAGCCTATCATTTCGAGGCATTGGTCAACTTACTGCTAAATGGAAATTACCAGCTGCGCCCCTCGGTGTTACCCGCTACATGTTTTCCGGGTAAAAAGTAGCCTATGTGTTAATTCAGGGTCTGAGTCTGAGTACAGACACAGAACAAATCACACACAGAGCCATCAGGGCTGTCACGGAATTTATTTTTAGATTTTATCATAGATACGTTTTGACTTTTTTTTTTCTTTTTTTCACTATTATTTATTTTAATCTGTTGTGGACTGATGAATGAATTTGAAATAAATTATTTTGAATTTTAACTTTGTAAATCGCCTTTTGGTTTAACATTAGGCAAGATCGCGATCAAAGGCACTGCAAAATACTAAGTTATTTTTTTGTTAGTTATGTAGGTATAGAATATGTATAAAAGACGTAAAATCAATTTGCATCCTCATCCCACTATCCCATTATAAATGTGAAAGTGGATGGATGGATGTTTGTTACTCTTTCACGCAAAAACTACTGAACGGATTTGGATACAATTTGGTATGGAAGTAGCTGAGACCCTGGATTAACACATAGCTTACTTTTTATCCCGAAAACATGGAGAGGGTAAAACCGCGGGGCGCAGCTAGTAAATAAAATCAATAATCTTTTCTATTGAAAAAGTCGTGCAGTATAAATCACAACGGTAATTAAAGTGGTAGAGGTAAGTTCGTCTCCCGCACACGACTCCCAGCTTCCCAAGTCATCAGTTACGAATTAGTTTAGTTTCTGATTCTATACACCGCATTATTGGTACAATATACTTGTGAACATTCATCTCTCATTCACTCGAATGCCTTCCGTAGGTACTGCTTAATGACAATGTGGTATGTGGTATTTGGGCATTGAAATTTTGGGCGGCTTTTATTTTACGAATAGATGAGGAATAATTTTTATAAGTGTGTAATCAAAGTAATATTAATATCGTAGAACATTACACATTTTTGTTTTTTTTTTAAATACGAAATAGGTTCGCGTTTGACCACGTCCTGCCTGATGTTAAGCAGAGTGCAGTCCAAGATGAAGCACGGTTACCTAGACAAAATCCTGTTTACTATAGACACCAAAATTGTACTTCGAGGGGAAAAAACGCCGGCAGAGAGTTCCACATCCTCGCTGTGCGTATGAAGAATGTGGAATCGAAGCGCTTAGTTCGTACGTGGGGAATGTTCACCATGTATGGATGGCGCTTAGGGCTTGTCTGCCTAGCCGTCCGATAATAGAAAGGGGCCTGGTGGAACCTAATTATGCAATTCCATGGCAATCTTATGGCAGATGGGTCTTGGAGCCACAAGTTGGCAAAATAAAATAAAGACGGGCCTCACTAGTGGTACTAAATGTATAAGAGGTTACCGCATAGAATAGATAGATGCTATTAATAATTGTTAAAGTACAGGAAATTTAATTATAACGTTGAAAATATTGTAATTAACAATGTTTTCTATCTAAAATCTACACTATTATAAAGAGGAAAGATTTGATTTATTGTTTGTTCGTATTGAATAGGCTCGGAGACTACTGGACCGTACTAAATAATTCTTTCATCGTTAGAATGCTACATTATTACTGAGTGACATAGACTATTTAATCGAATTTTGTTTGCCCGTGCGAAACCGGAGCGAGCTGCTAGTCAATAATATTTTAGATATTTATTGCTAATTTACAAAACAATTACGGGCCGCAAGTAGAACATTTGCGGGCCGCGTGTTGCCGACCCCTGTATCTATGTATGTAGGTCTATAAATTATTTTTAAAATAGCATTCAACTTTTTACGAAACAAAGCAATTGATCGTGACCTTATGACACCCAAGACAAATAAAAGACATGCAAATGTACCTCTAATCACAATCATATAAACCTACAACGCCACAGAATATACCAAGGCATCCCATAATAATACAGGAAAACGAAACAATGCCCCGCAGTGACCTCTATCGGTACAAATCTATGTGTCTAACGTGTAGCATTTCGGGTGAGCGTTTTAAAGGGAAACTACAGCCAAATTAGATATTCAAGGTTATGGTGCATTCTATAGGATTTAGCGATTTTATGAAATAGGTGCTACTACAAACAGCCGCAAACTCACGTTCTTAATCAAGACTTTAACTAGTTACAAAAGTTCTGCTTTGTCACCATTTTATTTTTGTTAATGTATACCTAGTTTTTTTTTAATTATTAAAAATAATGTCCGCTTTTGTTTCCTTCTATACTTATTTCTTTTAATGCTCACAACGAATTTTAATACGGTTTTCAGCTTTTTTTCCGAAAGTCTGTATGCCCGTGCGAAACCGAGGTCTGTATGAAGGATTATTTAAAATAAATAAATATTGACAGCCCTGTTGGTTCATTGGTAGAATGTCTGCTTCAAGAGCGAAGGGCGTGGGTTCGATTCCCACACAGGACAAACATTTTGTGAATAAACAAATGTTTGTTCTGTGTCTGGGTGTTCTGTATTTATTATAAGTATGTATTCACAAAAAAAAAGTATTTATGTATTCTATCAGTTATCTGACTTCCATCACACAAGCTCTGCTTAGTTAGCGCTGGGGCCAGATGGGGTGCTGTGTGTATAGTCCTACTATATATATATTTTTTTTTTTATTGCAGGACATTTCGCGCTGTGAGTATAGTCCTACGATATATATATATATATATTTTTTATTGCAGGACATTTCACACAGCGTCATCTAGTCGGACTGCGGGGCGCAGCTATTAAAATCATAAAAGCTTAAAGAGTATTTCTGTCTCAATCTATGCTAAGTAAATTTTATTAAGAAAGATGGATCGCAAAAATAATAATCGTAAACAAAAGTTAAAACAGTGAAATACTCAGTGACAACGTAAAAATTCGTCACTGAGTAAAATAAAAGAATCGCGAAATATTAGAGTTGATCTCTTATTCCTACAGCTTGGACCACGCCAACTGACCGCACAAGGTGTTATTATGTAAATGATGAGAGCTTAGTTTCGGCCGAGTCAATACACTGACGGTAATTGGCGACACGTCCGTACAGCGCCGCCTACTTTACCTAGGGCTGCCAGGATGAATGACCTTTTTTAGACTATTTTTTTTCAAATGGAGAAAATCTGCTTTACGCTGTAAGAATTAAATTCTTACAGCGCTGGTTTACATTTTACCCCTACTCTCGCACTCAGGTGTTAGTCGAGTAACAGTACATACAACAGTGCAGTGGGTATTTTGTACCTAAGCATTTTGATAATAAGTTTTTATATATATATATCTTACAGGTTTACGTTTGACTACTATCCCGCCTGATATTGAGCACCGCATTTCCGCTCCGCATTTTGTGATATAAACAATTGTTTGTTCTGTATCTGGGTGTACTGTATGTAGGTATTATAAGTAAGTATGTATTTACAAAAAAAAAACAAACTAAGTATTCTATCAGTTATCTGTCTTCCATAGCAAAAGCTTTACTTAGTTTGGGGTCAGATGGCGCTCTGTAAGATGATGTCTACGATGGAGCACGCTTGCCTAGAAGAGATCGCTTTTGGAGATAAGGCCGCCACTTGAGGCATTATCTCTTTTGTTTTCTGTATATTTTTTCTATGGCTGGTGTTTTTTTATCAATATTTGTATTGAGACGAACGCAACGCTCTTCTCATGGTAAGAGATAACGCATGTCCACGACCATGGCAGCGAAAAACTTTAAGCAATAAAACAAAGTCCAAGGCATCATTGATTAGGTGCTCATTACTAGACATTAGATGTTTAGTCTCAACTGCCCTGTAAACAATAAACAAAGAACAATAAGAGTTTATATCTATGTACCTATCTATGAATTGTCTCTATAGCTATGTTTATCCAAAATTTCCATATCGACTAATCTACCAATATCTAATCCGGAGTTATGGTTCATGGGGAGTCACAGTCACAGTCGGCTCCAGCCTTGACTTTATCCAGTCATGGTTTGTCAATTACGTCGCTATTGTGGCTGCGGTCCCTGCGCTCGCGCTGATCTTATCGCTGTACAAAAAAATATAGCTAACGTGAGGATATTAAAATTTGAGGCAGTTTGAGCGTTAATGCTATTTTTGTTTCAACATCACTAACGTGTAAAAGTTTGGTGTTTAGACATATTTTTAGCGTTCCGTACCCAAAGTTGTCATATACCTACTTTTAAATGCCCTGATTAAAAATACGATAATATCGCTGCATGTAAGTACATAAACAAAACAGTGCACGCTACACTGCATTTTTTTTCATGGTTGACAGGCTAGGTGTTTGACCACAGCTCACCTGCTGTTAAGTGACGGTGTGGTCGAAGATGGTAGAGCACACCTCACCAATATCTCGCAAAATACAATAGAATACATAGTCCGTGAAACCACAGAACAAATCGAGTCAAACATAAAATGACAAACCAACTACCACTCGATGATGAAGCAAAGATGGTCACAGCTGATTGTTAGCTATTATAGTCACGTCCATCTCCGATCTATCGGACACATCGTCGTTGGATCTGTAATTAATGCGCAGATTGCATCTAAGATACTTTGTAGTTGAAAAATAGTAGAGGTAATCATAGGACAATTATTTTTGTTATACGGTCAGCGTAAAACAGCGCTTGAGGTGTAGCTTCACTTCAAGTTCTCAAATGAATTACCAATGTTAAGCTACGGACTGTTCTGTTCAACATTTCCATAATAACAACCGTCAAACCGTATCAGAGGTCTTTGAGTATATTTACTCTGACATGAGAGCTGGCAGCTTAGCTTACATATTTACAAAAGAAAAAAAACCATAAAGAACAAATTTGACTGTCATAAATGTAATAAAAAAAAATCTCTACGTAGAGAAAATATCTTCTTAAATACTTAGAATAAATAAGTACCTATCTGTAATATATTATTAGTAAGCGTCTTAAATCTCGTCTTAATCCTCTACTTCTGTCGCAGAACCGATAACCGCTGGGGTAGACGTGTTCTAGAGTGTAGACCGCGTATTGGCAAACGTAGCGCAGGACGCCCTGAGACTCGATGGAGTGACGATATACGTAGGACAGCTGGCGGTGGATGGAAGCGAAAAGCCGAAGATTGGACTGAGTGGCGTATCTTGCGAGAGGCCTATGCCCAGCAGTGGACTAATATAGGCTGATGATGATGATGATGAATCGTCTTACCTAAGGAAGGTAATTAAAGGGACGAACATGCATTCAGTAGTGTGTAAACATTACTGTGTTCCGGTTTGAAGGGTACTGCAGCTAGCGAAATTACAGGGCTGTTGAGAGTAATCATCTAATGTCCCAAAGTAATGAGCGCCAAATCAGCGATGCTCTAGAATTTGTTTTGTTTCTCGAAGTTCTGTGTATCGCTGCAATGGTTATGGACGGACGTTATCTCTTACCATCAGGAGAGCGTCTAGTTCGTCCTTTTACTATTACATAAAATAATGAAGTGCACATCACTTAATTTTAAGCGATTTAACTACCATCAAAAACACTAAAATTTTATTTGAAATAATAAAAAACATTTTTCAAGCAAGATTCTGTCAAAACAATTGAAAGTGACATTCATGGTAAATAGACAGCAAAAAGTTAACCAAAACAAAAACAGGCGAAAAACGCAAATCTGTTACGTAAGCAAACTCATTTTATTGTCACTTATCTCAGTAATTAATCTACGATTTTTATTGAGACCAGTCGTTGTGAATAAGGTAAATTAATTTGAATTTTTAATGATGATGCACTTGACGATTATAAACATGATGTCATTTGTCTGGGAAATTTGATTCGTGACATCGAGACACTTGTTCCGTAAGAGGTTGTCGATGACAATATCGCTATGAATAGTCACTGATACTTATTCTCTGTATTTGATTGGGTTTTGCCGTAAATGGTAAAGTGTCGCCTGAGCCTCGATCACGAACAACTTGCGACAAAGTATTTGTATCGACAGCGACCAAAATTTGTATGAGATTTGTTTGACAGCTTTGTTCGTTCTTTCGATACATTACACGATTTCGTGATCAAGACTCTGTTCATATTCGAGGTTTCAATATTATTACATTTTATCAATGGTGTTCAATTAGTTGTCCTGTGGTTCAAGAGATGTAGGGTGTTAGTTCGATTTCTTTTTTGTTCGCTAGTTGTTGGACCACATCTCAATTGATGTTAATTGATTGTTGTAGTTTGTAGCGATGATAGCCCAGTGGTTAGCGCGGTCGGTTCGCTTGCCGAAGGGCGTGGGTTCAAACCCCAACAATGAGCTTGAGCTGCCGGTGAAGGAAAACATCGTGAGGAAACCATACCATGGTGGTAGGGTACTTTCTAGTACTCGGCTGGCTAGCTACCACCCTCAAGTTGAAAATCTGACGCCAAGCATCTAACGGTGTGTTCCGGCAGCCTCACTTGAGAGCCAGTTCCATTCCAGACTAGGTGTGCTTTACCATCTTCGACCACACCTTCACTTAACATCAGGTGAGCTGTGGTCAAACACATAGCCTGTCTACCATTAAAAAAAAAAAAAAAGTGACGGTGTAGTCGAAGATGGTGAACACACCAAGCATGGGATGAAACTGGCACTGAAGTAAAGCTGTAGTTGCCTCTAGTTGAAATTCTGCCGCCAGTGGCGACATTGGCGGCAGATTTTCAACTTGAGGATGGTAAAGCACATCTAGCTTGGAATAGAGCTGTCTCTCAAGTTACACTGCCAGAAGACATCATCAATAAGGGGATTGGCGGCAGATTTTCAACTTGAGGTTGGAAGCTAGCCAGCAGAGTACTTAAAGTTTACCCTACCACCACCCTTTAGTTTCCTCACGATGTTTTCCTTCCCCGACAGTTCATTGTTGAGGTTTGAACTCACGCATTTCGGCGTGCGAATCGACTGCGCTAACTACTGTGCTATGATCGCTACAAAATCCCATCTAGATACATTTGAGTGACGAATAACGAATAGATATTTGTTCTGAGAGTGTTTTGTATGTATTTACAAATAAAGTATGTAGGTAAGTACTAGTATAGATACGTTATCTGGTTCCCACAGTACAAGCTTTGTTTAGTTTATTTAAATTATTTATTTTTGTTGTCAAAAGAAATCTTACAGCTAGGTACACCGACAACAAATAAAAGAGAATAGAAGGCCAAGTTAAAGGTTGGTAATCCCACAGAAAATAATACTTGTTTGATATAAAATGGTACCCGATATAAATAATTTCAGGTAAACTATATGTGGACCAAATTTCATCCAAAACCGTTCAGCCGTTTTCAAACATTAAAACTTTTACATTTAATACATACCAGCTGTTACCCACGATTTCGTCCGCGTGGAATTTAACAAAAAGTTTGTTCAGTTTGCAGTATAAAAAGTATCCTATATGTTAATCCAGATCATAACCTATATGTGTGTCAAATTTCATAGAAATCCGTTTAGCCGTTTTAGCGTGATTGAGTGAAAACATTCATCCCCACAAACTTTTACATTACTAATATTAGTAGGATTTATCCCACAGGAACCGTTTGTATATCTAAAATAAAAGACTTCTTCAACTTTGTACGGAATTGTATATGTCAGAGATCACGGCGGTCCATTGCTATTTGGCAGCGAGGAAGCAGAAGAATTACCTACGCAAAAAATCAATATGCACACTATTAAATATTTATTAAATTATTATATTTGGGTTTTATTACAGTGCTCAATAAATTACATTAAACTTATTCGTCATCTTAAAGTCACAGCCATAGCTCAGACTCCGCTGTCCCGCTGTCACCAGACTGCATCTCATGAACCGTGATAATTGAAGTTTTCACAGATGATGTATTTCTGTTGCCGCTATAACAACAAATACTAAAAAACAGAATAAAATAAATATTTAAGATGGCTCCCATACTACAAACGTGATTTTTTTCCGTTTTCATAGATAATGGTACGGAACACTTTGTGTGCGAGTCCGACTCGCACTTGGCCGGTTTTTTATTCAATGTATGTTTACGTTTGACCACACCCTGCCTGATAATATATTAAGTACAATGCGGTCTAAGATGGAGCACGCTTACCTAGAAGAAACCTGTTTACTCTGAATTTGAAGACACCCAAATTGTACTTCCCAGCAAATACCTACGCATAACAAATGTGGAATCAAAGCCGGTACAGAAGCAGAGATAGATAGATCGTTAATTTCCTGGCTTCAACTTGCTTATTGGGAGAGGCCTATGTCCAGCAGTGGACAGCGAAGGGCTGATGATGCTGATGATGATGAACTTGCTTATTACTGGGCTGTTGAGTCTAACCATCAAAAGTCTCCAAGTAATGAGCGCCAAAGCAGTGATGCTCTGGACTTTGTTTTGTTACTCAAAGTTCTGTGTATCGCTGCAATGGTCATGGACAGGCGTTATCTCTTACCATCAGGAGAGCGTCTCGTTCGTCTCATTACTTTTTACATAAAAAAAAAACTTATCTTGATTTTTGAGAAATAAACATTGTCAAAGTGACATAATTGTCTTGGACATGTTGAGCTACAGAACTGAGTATAGGTAAATATAAATGTATGGAGAATACTCCATAATTCGGTATACTTACCTACATCGTAATGACCACTGATATTTATTATAAACTTAATTTAATTCAGACAATTTGCCGTTCATATCAAATTAGTCGTCATTTAAATTATACGCTATGCGGATTGCGGATGTCTTCTCTAGCGGTCACTTGAACAATTTACCACTTATAATATTTGTATGATGTAAAAATTAAAATTAAATGATCTAGTGTTTTAGGGTTAACTGCATAATAGATTGAATAGCATTGATTTGTAGCGCGTTCCTGCGGTCTTTATTAGATCGTTCGTCCACTTTGTGGACGTCCTACGCTGCGCTTGCCGGTTCGTGGCCTTCACTCCAGAACATTGCAATTTATATTTATATCTATCCTATTCTTATCTTGTCCATCGATACCTACAGTCCTCTGTCATACATTAGTAGTTCCTAAACTACTATTCAAAAGCTATTCAAGGGCAAAGTCATCATCTCCCATTATTAAGTTCGCCGCTTCCGCGTCAATCTACCGATAAATAGTGGTCACGGTACTATCTGCCATACGATCTTGTCATAGGTTATAATTTAATGTGGGTACTTGAATTGAACAGTAAGACATCTCTACAGGTGTGGCAAAAAATAAAAATTAACAGATATTTTTAAATAAAATACTGTTTTCAGTTCTATTTTCGTCTTGACTGAACTGTCTATACTAATTATAAAAAGGCAAGATTTGATTGTTTGTTTGTATTGAATAGCCTCCGAAATTACTGGGCCGATCTTAATAATTATTTCATTATTAGAATGTTACATTATCCGTGATGGGCAAAGGCTATATTTAATTTAAAAAGCAATTAGGGATCCGTATGGAAAATTCAATAACCCAAGCTGTGATTTTTTTTAAACCCTTACTTAGTTTGCGCAGCGAAAACTACTGACAATAGAATAAAATGATGTTTTATAGAACAAATTGACAGCTACAAAAAAGTCCGCAATATGATCAATATGTCTTGTGTAACTATTACCTATCTACACTAATTAAAAAGAGGAAAGATTTAATGTTTTGATTGTTTGTATTGAATAGCCTCCGAAACTACTAGACCGATCTGAATAATTTTTTTAACCTTTAGAATGCTACATTATCACTGAGTGACATAGGCTATATTTGTATTGTTAATCGAGTTTTGTTTTCCCGTGCGGAGACGGGGCGAGCTGCTAGTAATATATAAATTCACAATTGAAAAAATCGACTATTTTAACTATAAGTATAACAAAAACGTTACAATCATCAATTAGGTTTGGCATTTTATACCTTTAAATAATTTTTCATACGTTCTCTTACTGCATTAACTTTTGCTATCTATGCTCATAAGATCATAGACTATAATTCAGTGCACTGTCACTGAGCAGGTCTGATTATATTGGCTCTGAGTCTTCTGAGTCGTGACGTGACGTCACACAGAGGCATGCGCGGCTATCGATAAGGCAACTCGGTCTTTTCAAGTGTCAATTATGCGTATGTGGGAAAATCTACTTTTATGCGCAATTATGCGATACTAAGAACTCCAGTCATGATAGCTTGACTGTCTTTCTTCTTTTGGTGTGCCTAATGTTTTTGTCGATCTTGATGTAGAATTGATTTTACATATTGCTATTTTTTAGGGTTCCGTACGCAAAGGGTAAAACGGTAAACCCAAACTGGATAAACGAAGACAAACTAAGCTAACCTATTAATCTGGAAACGAGATAACTGATAGAAAAGTTAAACAACAACTTTTTTTATTAAAAACATACTTACTTTATAATAAATAATAGAACACCCGGATACAGAACAAATGTTTTTGTTCGTCACATAAATGTTTGCCCTGGGCAGGAATCGAATCTACGTACCTCAGGTCTTGAAGCTACTACCAACTAATCTAACAGAGCAATCTTTCTTCGAAATAGTGTGTAATGTATGTATATAGGTGCTGTGTAGCGTAGCAATACAATATGGTTCCATTCAGTAACAACAACGTTAAAACAAATTAAAACAACTATAGAAGATTGGATATGGAAGAAGCTTTCGTTTGACCGCCAACTCGCCTGATGTTAAGCGAAGATGCAATCTACAGTGAAGCACGCTCGCCAACCAAGAAGAAACCGATTCACTCGCGACTTGAAGGCACCCAGATTGTATCTATCAGGGAATACCCACTCGGGCAGCAAATTCCATTGATTAGCGGTTCGTACAATGAGGGTAGACTCGAACCGTTTAGTTCAAGTCTTTGGAATATCAACCATAAAGCGGTGTCACTTCTTGGAACTCCTGGTTGTCCGATAGTAGAATGGGCAGGGTGGAATTAGGACATGTAAATCTGAAGCGCACTCACCAAAATGTATCCGGTAAAAAGGCTAAAAAATAGGCTACCAAAAAATTGTTTGTACTTACAATAAGTGACGAGTGGAACTGCGGAACAGTCGTTGTTCATTTTATAAGCAATTAGCACCACTTGTCTCCAATACAATTAATATATTCGATAACCTTCGCCACCCTTACCGTGTCCTACACATCGTCAAAATCGATATCTTCCGTCATATCGATACATCGCTTCCGTCATTGATTGCGACCTCAGCATCGATTATTTAGATGTCACGATCACTCGACGATTTTGATCACGATTGATAAAGGTCAGGGCTGTGTAATAGAGCTTTTTGGTGCTATTGTCCACGTTGAAAATTGTTTAATTTGGTACTTCCTCGCTTGTTCACTTGTTTTGTACGCTGAGAATCAAAAGTTTTCAAGGTATGGTCTTGCAGAATAAAGCGTGTGCTGGAAGGTATGACAATATCGTTTGTTAATTTCTCACCGATAAGCAATCAACACCAATGTTTAGTAGATGTGAATGTAGTAAATGTTTTGTAGTATGTAGATCTTTAGTGAATGGATGGTGGATTGTTTTCACGGTACACAAGTATCTACCAATTTTAAAGATTTTAGTGTACAGATCTAAATTTTTCCAAAATGTTGATCTGACCTTATCTGATATAAGAATATGGCAACAAT
Source organism: Biston betularia (assembly GCA_905404145.2). Classification (NCBI taxonomy): domain Eukaryota; kingdom Metazoa; phylum Arthropoda; class Insecta; order Lepidoptera; family Geometridae; genus Biston; species Biston betularia. The sequence goes on from FR989877.1 coordinate 10,103,396, forward strand.
TTCAGTAAGTCACCAATACTACTTTGGATTTTTGTGGCGATGATAGCTCAGTGATTAGTGCGGTTGGTTCATACACCAAAATCAAATCCCAAAAATGAGCTTGCACCGGTTAAGGAAACCTCGTGAGGAAAGCATAGGTAGGGCATTTTCCTGTACTCTGTTGGCTAGTACCACCATCCTCAAGTTGAAAAACTACGGCCAAGCGACTAACGGTATGTTCCCACAGCCTCACTTGAAAAGTTTCATTCCAGGCTAGGCGTGACCACACCGTCACTTAACATCAGGGGAAACGTGAAAAGAAAATATAATAAAAAGTAAATAATAATAATAATAATAAATATCGGACTATACACACAGCGCCATCTGGCCCCAAACTAAGCAGAGCTTGTGTGATGGAAGTCAGATAACTGATAGAATACATAAATACTTTTTTTTGTAAATACATACTTATAATACGTATAGAACACCCAGACACAGAACAAACCTTTTGTTTATTCACAAAATGTTTTGCCCTGAGTGGGAATCGAACCCACGCCCTACAGCTCTCAAAGCAGATATACCAATGAGCCAACGGGGTTGTCAATAAGTAAGGGATAAGTATGGGTGTTTTAAGGTATAATAAAGGCACGTTTAATAAACAATGGTATTAAAATGAAACTAAGGTAGTAAGCAGATGAAAGCGCGATCGGAACTGCGGGCAACAGTTATTAAAGATAAATTGACGAATGATGTTCTAATCATAGATTGATTACACGAAGCTGAAGGTACGTTTCCATTGCCAACGGAAACCAAACCAGTCGTTAACCAAAATATCTAATTTTAATGTCATCCAAAATGAGTCAATTCGGTATGACTGACACATTCGTAATAAGCTTACCGTGCGGCGAAAATAGCGGAATAAAGACGAACGGCCTGACAGACAGGTCTTTTGTAGCGACTATAGTTTGTGACCATCAATCACATTTTTTTGTCAACCGATGTTAACATGACGAAGTCGGCTTCATGGGTGCTTCTTTACGGGCCTAGTCACCGCGACCCATGATTAGTTTTCAAATTGGATCTTGACAAAAAATTCAAAGTCCCCGCGAACATCACCGTTATTATGCTCTAACAGAAAACTTTTATTTGGTTTCTTTCGTGATTGGATTTGACAAATTACTGCGAACGGTCAGTCAATTTATTTCGTAGATTATGGGTTTTGAATTGGGGAGCTGAAATTCGTTTGGAATGTCCCAAATGGCGGGTTGCAGTTTCATTAAAATGATTATTGCATATCACTTTTCCGATTAAATGTTTAACCACTTAGATGACGAGTAGGATATGTAAATTTGGGATTTGTGTGTACACAGGGTTATAAGTTTGGGGTCTACTAAGTCGAAAAGGGTTAATTGTACCTCTCATTATGATCAACTTTTACTATAGACGCAACTCTGTAATCACGTAAATTAAATTAGTTTCAAATATCTGGTACAGAAACATCGAACTTTTTCTGAGGTGCAGCAGTTTTTTTTTAAGTAATGCTCATAGCAAAAGTTGTTTGTATTGATGAGCATAATGACCTCGTTTCAGCTTAGTACACCTAAGCTTTAACCTTATAAAAGGTTGAGTAAAGCATATTTTAAGATAAAATACCACACTTGCTCATACAAAAAGTAACCTTATGAACACGACTAAAAGTTCTGTTTTTCATAATTTCAAATACATTAAATAATTTAAAAAACGTGAAATTGACATCAACACTACATACTAAAATTGTTATTACATTTTGACAAGAATTATAAACAATCTAGAAACTAACTCCGTAAACTAAATATTTATTTCAAATGTAAAATAGGTGAAGAGATTAAATGTCATTCCCAAACTTAGATTTCATACAATAAAGTTTAAAAAAATCCTCTTTCCCTATTGTTCCTTTAGAAAGTAAAACCAGTTGAGTATACCAATAACATTTTCTAAATCACGAAGATTGCATTGGTATTATAAAATAGCTCATTTTATCTGGAGGCATCAGACTGTCACTATTATATTCCAAGTATTCTGAACAAGACGTCAATGTGATTTAAATACGTTTTTCTGGCATCCACGCTATGCTGGGCTATAAAACAGGCATACAAAGACGACACCGAGTCTTAAAATATTTACAATTTAAGTAATATTAAAACATTATATGATAGAATTTTGGTATGTAGAACGTAAAGTGTAACACTATACATATCAAGTTTCTCTTCTATAATCTTCATTCGTCATTTCTGATCCGTGAGTTTTATTGTAATCTGTAAGTAGTAACTTTTAAGTACTCTGTTGGCTACCTACTTCAAGTTGCAAATCTGCCTTCAAGCACCTAACGGTATGTTTCCGCACCACGCACGTCCGCCTGGCGTATGTACGCCTACTCTCAAGAGCTCCTAGCTGGCCTGGAAGTGGCGGCAGAAGGCATGAGGCCCTCCAATATAAGAACCGCAAAACCTTGAAACGGCCACCGATTGCACCCTACAACTCACACTGCCAGTCAACATCAGTTGAGCTGTGGTCAAAGTATCCCTACTTTGACCACAGCTCAACTTATTGTTTTTAGTTTATTAGGTCAGGATATTGTAACACATTTATTTATATTCTATTAAATTTGATTATTTATCAGTGTATAGTTAGTAAAGTTGTATTGATTGCTTTTTTTTTAGGAGCAAGCATTGTATTTGTGTGATAACAACCCATTTAAAAGATAGACACATATAAATATCGTTAATTGGTGTCGTGCACTGCAGTGAATTTTTGCATTGTATATAGTAACAATAAAAAATATAAGCTTAGCTTAGCTTTGTAGTCGTATGTACGAGTATTAACACTTGAATAAAAAACTAGGCACATAATGTGGCAAACCAAAATTAAAAAAATAAAGTACTTGATAACTAATCCAAAGTCTTCGATTCTTAGTTGATTAGAGCGAAAGATCCCTCGTTTCGTAGCTCCAACCTTTCAGCCCAGAAACAATAACCCAACCTCCACTGTACTGTCAATCGCATCATTAAGGCGATGCCATCCGCGGGTCGCATATCAACCAGTACACTTCATTACCCACTCGCCAAGTCTACGTGAGACACATTTTGATGCTTGGTGTCCCCCCTTAAGTGGGAGATGGATGTATAATGCTCGGAATTAAACCACAGAATACTACAGAGGGGCAATTATTTTATTCAAAATAGGTTTATATGATATGGTATGATAAACATACTTAGCCAGACATTCATAAACAAAAGTCTCTTGACCAAATGAAGAAGAAAAAAAGCAGCTGTTTTTGCGAACAAAGAATCTGCTGTTTCGTTTGCTTAACTTGTAGCTCAGTGTACTTTTTCGATAAAACAGCTATTTTTTTTCATGATTTCAGAGTTCTTTCATAGTAACATTTGTGCATCATGTTAAGAGAATAACCCCCTTAGACTGCTAAATTTAGGGTAAACTGCCTACACACTGAGTAATGACGAAATTTCATAAACTACTAGACGTCTAAAGCCGATTTCTTTTAAAGTAAAAGTAATGAGACGTACGAGACACTCTTCTGATAGTAAGAGATGATGCCTGTCCATGACCTTTGCAGCGATAAACAGGTCTTTGAGTAACAAAACAAAGTCCAAGGCATCGCTGCTTTGACGCTCATTACTTTGACACTTTCGATGGTTAGTTAACAGCCCTGTAATTTCTATAGCTGGAAAATTCATCTTGAGTGCGCGTATAAGAAGCTACAGGCAGCAGCAGCAGTATCATGGATTTTAACAATATGATATGTAACCAGGATACGTTGCGTTGCTGTACGTTGTACATACACGTGCAGGAGAAACAGAGAAATACGTCTGCTCGCGCCGCTCGTGCACCGACGCTGCGCGTAAATCCCACACACTAATCAATGAGCTTCTCGCTCACCAACCTGTAGTTGACATTTTTTCCCCCCAATAAGATCATACTGCTTCAAAGTTGCATTTTATGTTTAGGCGCTTAGAAATTTTACATACTTAGGTACTTGGTGGTAGATCTCCTTAGCAGGAGATCGTCTAGGTAAGTACCACCGCAGTACCAGTTATTCTGCCGCTAAGCAGTAGTGTGTAAACATTACTGTGTTCCGGTTTGAAGGGTACTGCAGTTAGCAAAATTTCTGAGCTGTTAAGACTAACCATCGAGAGTCTCAAAGTAATGAGCGCCAAAGCAGTGATGCCCTGGACTTTGTTTTTTTACTCAAAGTTCTGTGTATCGCTGCAATGGTCATGGACAGGCGTTATCTCTTACCATCAGGAGAGATTCGTCTCATTACATTTACAATAAAAAAAAATGGAATTTTTAGAATGGAAGAAAATTAACAAAATTACATTAAAATAAGTATTTTGGACTGTAACATAGCGTTTTCAAATATCATTTAGTTGTAGAATAGTATATCTCATTCTCTAGTCTGTGTCAAAGCTTTATTCTTATTCATTTGGACGGATTGTGTCAAATGTGGAGAATATACTTCATTATGTAGTGAGTTGGTGAATTTATAAAGGTTTCGTGCCGTTAAGGTCGACTGCTTGCTGCTACTGAAAATTTATAGCTCAACTTATAAAATTGGGCTAAGTAGCGTGTATTGAGAGAGGCTTGCGTCCAACAGTGGACTATGGTAGGCTTATGATTATGATGATTTAAACTTGACTGACTTAACTTAACTTTTTTACTTTAGATTTGACTGCTCGAAATTGACTTAATTTTCTTTTTTAGACTTAATTTTCTTTTAAAGCACAAACTGTTAAAATATTTATGTTGGTTTGTATATTTGAAATTTGCTTTTAAATTTTTTGTTTTACTCTTTTCTTTTTTTTATGGTTGACAGCCTGGGTGTTTGACTAAAGCTCACCAGATGTTAAGTGAAGGCGTGGTCGAAGATGGTAAAGCACACCTAGCCTGGAATGGAACTGGCTTTCAAGTGAGGCTGCCGGAACACACCATTAGATGCTTGGCGGCAGATTTTTAGCTTGAGGGTGGTAGCTAGCTAGCCGAGTACTAGAAAGTACCCTACCACCATGCTATGGTTTCCTCACGATGTTTTCCTTCACTGGCAGCTCAAGCTCATTATTGGGGTTTGAACCCACGCCCTTCGGCATGTGAACCTACCGCGCTAACCACTGAGCTATATATTTCAACTTTGTATGTTTAATGACATAAATTAATTAAATACTCTTATATGTAATAAATATAGTTATTATCATTATAGCATAACTTTAATTTTTTCTCTATCCTTCAGTCAGGTGCGAAGCGAAACTGTAGTATGCGATAAAGTTATTTTTATCTAATGACCAACGGTACAAGACCGAGTTAAAAAAACCTAATAAAACGAGATTTGTCATCTCCAGACTTGTGTTCCGAATGTAGAAAGTTTATAAACATTTAGTTTTACAGCTTAACGACTCGTTTCATTGCCCTATAAAAAATATTTGAATAATTTTGATGTTTCATGTCACTGGGATGGCGAATAAAATGATCTCACGTCTTCTTTTGATAGTATAAAAATAAGGTTAGACACAGATCCCATGAGTATACATCTTTTTTAGGGTTATAAGCTTAGGGTACCTATACAGTGTCGAAAGAGTGCCATGGTGCAATATTGTTTTTTTCGTTGACCAGCTAGGTGTTTGAATACATCATCATCATCATTTCAGCCGTAGGACGTCCACTGCTGGACATAGGCCTCCCCCATTGACTTCCATAAATACCGGTTGGAAGCGGCTCGCATCCAGCGCGTTCCTGCGGTCTTTACTAGGTCGTCTGTCCACCTTGTGGGTGGACGTCCTACGCTGCGCTTGCCGGTCCGTGGTCTCCACTCCAGAACTTTGCAGCCCCATCGGCCATCAGTTCTGCGTGCTATGTGCCCTGCCCACTGCCACTTCAACTTGCTAATCCGTTTGAATACAGCTGATCTGATATCAAGTGACGTTGTGGTCTAAGATGGTATGAATTTTGGTCACCTAGTGTGGATTAAACTGTAGTCAGAGTTTCCAATAAAATTAAATGTAAGTAAATCATAATTTTTAGTCTTTTTTAGCTTTAAGCTGTCATCACTACAAAATCATTCAATTTTGTAGCGATGATAGCTCAGTGGTTAGCGCGGTCGGTTTGCATGCCGAAGAGCGTAGGTTCAAACTCCAACAATGAGCTTGAGTTGCTAGTGAAGGAAAACATCCTGAGGAAACCATAGCATGGTGGTAGGGTACTTTATAGTACTCGGCTGGCTAGCTACCACCCTCAAGTTGAAAATCTGTTGCCAAGCATTTAACGGTGTGTTCCGGCAGCCCTCACTTCAGAGCCAGTTCCATTTTAGGTGTGCTTTACCATCTTCGACCACACCTTCACTTAACATCAGGTGAGCTGTGGCCAAACACCTAGCCTGTCAACCATAAAAAAATACATAAATGTGTAAAACCACGTTAGTTTCCATAGTAATAACCATTAAACCATATTCCAATATTGTGAATAAATTTGACCACGAGTCGACCCTGAAATGGTGAAAAAAACCAACTCGTCCTGAGAAATATAATAGCGATTTTATACAGAACGAAATATTTCCTATTCAGAATAGGTTTCTATGCTTAGTAAAAAATGTCTAAATAATCGCCAAAAAATATGTTTAAATTAAGCAATATTTCATATACTATTTTGCATGGTGCATTAAATAGTTATTTTTAATAAAGTTTTGCTCTACGCGGCTATAAAAAACCTTTTGCAAAAACTCAATGTAGCGACACACATCTATCGATGAACGATGAAGCCCATAAAAACATTCAATTAATTATTTACTAATGCAATTTCATCGAAACATTATTTTTCACTTCAGCTTGTTAAGCATTTTGGAGTTCCGAACCCAAAGAGTGTACAACGAAACCTTATTACTAAGTATGTATTTTTTAAACTTTGATCGATAGCCAGGTAATATTCTCAGAGTACAGAAGATTTCTGGTAAGTACCTATGTATTGTAAAGCAAATTGAAGGGTGTTTACAAAAATTATAAAAATGTTTGAACCGTTATACCATGATTTAAAAATCTAAATCAAAAATGATGAAAACTAATGTAGAATAAAAATGAACTTGAAAAATTATTTTTTATAAATAATGTAACATTAACAAGCTTAATGGAAAGATTATTAAATTATCTTCTTAATTATTTGTGGTAAGTACAACGTCTTATATGTCGGCAAATACCAAAAACAAAACCGTTTGTTCACATATTGAAATCAACAATAAATTTGTACAGTTAATTTTTTACAAAAACTACTGTTAAACGCCTATTTTGTTGGCACCTAAAATATTTATTGTAAAACAGTTCAAATATAATAATAACAAAATTCTTCTCATTACTTTATTTTAATGACGTATGTGTTGCAATCATCATTCAAATAGTTATTAATTTTTTTTTCTTTGGTTTTGACGTCGCGTTTTAGCATTTGCCAGTGTCAAGTATTTATATATTTTCAAGTTTCAAAAGTTAAATAAGTGTCATCGTAGCTAAAGGTATAGTCAAAGTCCAGTCTTGGTCAAGTACAGTCCTTATCAGTCAAGTCCAGTCATGCTTTAGTAAAGTAATGGTGACTTTACTATAAAGCTTCGATGGAGTTTTGGAAGCAACACGAAAAGTCATGTTTCACCATATTATATCATTTTCCCACACTCGCGCTTGTGATTCGGCACATTATGAATAAAACTTCACCATTTTTATGCATAAACACTCAAGAAAACACTAGTTTTGGAAAAAATACAACGGGGCGACACGGCTCTTCTCGCGTTCCCGCCAAAACTCTCTAGTTATTAATTAATAATGTACAGTCTCTCAAATAGAAGTTGTTTATCTTTGTAAATAAAGGTTGAATTTGCTTTGACACGTTTAACCTGTTATAAAATAGAAGACCTTTATAGATAGGTATTTTTGCAATGTAAAATCAATAGTCATAGAACCCTGCATGCGCAAATCCAACTTGCAGTTGAGTTTGTTTTTGTAGATACTTCATTCATCATTTGACAGTTCGTTATAACACTTTCGTGTGACCCGACGACCAAACGTCAAGCACTAAAATATATGTATTGGAAATCGTGAGTAATAATCGTTCAATATCTTCATATTGCATATTCAAAATTGAAGTAAAAAAGTGTTCTCTCACACCGGTGCGTTCGGGCCGTCTATCAACGTATGACGTACTGAGAAATCACTTTTTCTTACATAAATATTTATTTTAAACTTACATGAATTGATTTAAAGAGCATTTTAGATGTGTAGTTAAGTTTGTTGGTATGTCGGGATGTCAAAGCGTCGCGAACGAGCGCGGACGGGACAGTATCGTGCTGAGAGTAATCTCAGGCGACCCTGTGGATAGTGTTGTGCCTAAACAGGTGAAAATATATATCGATAAAATGAATATTCTAGATCAGACTTGTTTTGAGGTAAATTGTTATACTACTGTTACATGTTGCGAGTTTCTTCTCATTGAGGTACGGGTTAGGCTATAGTCCACACTGACCAAATGTGTGTAGGTAGAATTCACATAACTTCGAGAATGTAAGGAACTCGTTAGCTACGGTAGCCTGGTTGGGGAACTGTCTGACTGTATTAATGGCACGGCACGCACCTTTATCTAAAACTCCTATACTATAATAAACCACAACAATTAAACGATTTAATTCAATAATAATAATTAAAGCAATAAATAAAATAAGTTTACTTACTAAACATTTTGGATTGTTGTAAAATTATTTCGTCCTCTTCGGAAAACTAAAAAACTATAATTAATATTACTATTTTTTTTTAATTAATTGTTACAGCTTAAGTCAGATACAGTTAAAACAGTCAATTGTATGTACCTAATTCACACAATAATTTATCCAAAATTACTTCAAAAACCCTCTCAATAAATGCATATTTCTAGAAATGTTTTAAAGAATTAATAAATTCCTAATGTCAATATCAGAATCATATGAAATAAAAAATTATTACTATGAATAGTCCGGGTTTTTTTACTTTTACCCCAATTTCTTTTCATTACATTCATAAAACATAATTATGAATTTTAAATTAATGATGAATCAATGATGGATTTTTACTATTTTAGTAAACAGAAGTATGTGTTTTAGAAATTATCAATGTCGATAAAACACAGTGTTGGGACTGCATCATTAGAGACTCGACGGGGTGCTCGGGTCAGAGAGTCGAGACAATCTGTCAAATGAAAGAATCACACGAGTCCAAGTCTCATCCCGCCGCCCTATTAATCATATTTCGACTTTTTTTACCATTTCCGAACGTGTGTTCTCTCCGATAATAGCTACTATTCTGACGCCGATTTCACGAACGTCTCTTTGAGTCTATTTCTCAAAAATGTCACATAATTCTCTCGCGGTAGAGTCTAATTTTGCAAGACGCGTGTCAGGTTTTAGTTTGTTCGGGCAAGCGGTAAAAATCTTTTAGACAATACTTGTCGTTTGATTCAAGATGTCATGTTTTGAGATAGCATCTTGACGAAAATTCTTATATGATGGGGTCACTGTGGAACATGTTCTTCAATTACATTTGACACAGTTGCGCCGTTTCGACGCCGTCCATTCAATTTGTTTGGATATTTAGATCATCTATCTTTGTGATTAGTCGCTTTCGAAACGATTCGTTGTGATTTGTGCAAAGGATTTTACGGTTGTGAAACTTGTGAAGAAATTTTATGGAGAGAAAATCAATATTTTGCTTTCACTTGTTTTTTATGGGTTTAATTGCTTACTTAGATTTAAATTCGACTAGACTAACTTACTTAGAACACACACACAGGGTTTCCCTAATATGTATATAAGTATATACTAATTAATCTAATTGACATTTTCCTATAATTCTAATTTAATATGCAAGTGTCATTGATGCTTATTGTGACTAGTAGTTTTAGTTTTTTTGCATGCCGTAAGGTAAAATATGGAGGTCTATTTTATTTTTTCTTACCATCTATTTATTTGTATATATTTGTGCAATAAATAAATTATGAATTAAGAATTATACATACATGTACATACATACATGTCATACATACATAAATATTTATACATAATATATTTATTTAAAAGTAATGATACGTACGAGACACTCTCCTGATGGTAAGAGATAACGCCTGTCCATGACCATTACAGCGATACACAGAATTTAGAGTAGCAAAAAGCACTCAATTTCTTTGAGACATTAGATGGTTAGTCTCAACACCCCAGCAATTTCGCTAGCTGCGTACCCTTCAAATCGGAACACAGTAATGTTTACACACTACTGTTTGGCGGCAGGATATCTGGTACTGCGGTGGTATCTACCTAGATGACCTAGATGATCCTGCTAAGGAAATCTACCACCAAGTGAGTAAATTAAATTAAAAATTATAATATTTTAATGAAATAGTGTAAGTCATTTTGAGTAATTAAAAGTCACATCATATTTATTCCCAATTGAATACAAAAATATTAATAATAATCACACATACATACATAAGTAGGTATGTAGCTCAGCGTGTTTGCAAGCTGAAGTGGCAACGGGCTGGACATATCTGTCGCAGAATCGATAACCACTGTTGTTTTTGAGTGGAAACCGTGAATTAGCAAACGTGACGTAGGACGCCCTGGCATTCGATAGAGTGACGATATACATAGGACAACAGCTGGCGGTGGGTGGAACGAAATTTGACAATGGGGCTGAGTGTCTTGGGAGAGGCCTATGTCCAGCAGTGAATTTAGACTGATGATAATAAAATTCACAAGTAATTTATCAATAAAATTCATAAATAAGAAAATAGACATAAAAAAAAGGAAATGATAAACTTTACGCTTCTCTAACATTTTTTCAAGACATAAATATAGACAATCATAAAACACTAGACATGTAACTCGAATAATATATTTTGCATCCACAACCTTTAAAAACATGTGCTCTTTAAAACGTATAATTTAAATGTCCACACTATTTATTAATTAAAAGCCAAAAGTCAAACATTTCATTAGGTAATCCATTAAGTGGTAAGTGACATTGGCTTCTTGGAGTAACATCAAAAGCTGTTCGTGACAATTCCTTAATAGGTGTACCTTCAAAATGCTTACTCATCTGCTAAAATTGTGATTATTTCACCTCATCAATTTCACTTGGATCTTATGCGATTGGAATAAAATTGAGAATTCTCATGGTGTTTATTTCGCGAGTGACGTTAATATTTCTGTGTTTATTGGTCTTGACATAGTTTCTGGTTTGGACTGTCTTTGCCTGAGGCGTTAGATTGTGGGCGATATTGATGACATTACGTATAATACTAATTAATGCCGGCTGCTTTATTTGACTCGCTTTGTAGAAATATTTGTCTGGTGTCGCTTGATAAATGTTAACATTTATCATTTCAAATGTGATTGAGTATTTTTTCATATTTTTTTAACGCGTGAGAAAAAAATTGTGACACGCTATAGCTTTTTATTCTGATTGTTATTAATGTATTGTCATTCTGAAGTACGAAATGTTACTCAAATTACTTCATCTCATTAATATTATCTATATTATCAGTCTAATAGATGTATAATATTTATTTATGTAGTGAATTGAGCTCAGTTGTTAGCGCGGTCATTTCACACACCAAAGGTTCAAACCCCAACAATGAGCTTGAGCTGCCGGTGAAGGAAAACATTGTGAGGAAACCATAGCTCGGTGGTAGAGTATTTACTTGTACTCGGCTGGTTAGCTACCACTATCATGGTGAAAATTCCAGCAGCCTCGCTTGAGAGCCAGATCCATTCCAGGCTAGGTGGTCATTGCCATCTTCGACCATACCATCACTTAACATCATGTGAGCTGTGGTCAAACACTTAGCACAATCATAAGAAAACTATAAACGGGAGTGACACATCTCTATCGATGTGAAAATCGAAAAGGACGTATCACCTCTCTAATTGTGAAAGTATATTTCAGAAAAGGTTTTCTGTATTTTGATATTATGTACGCTGTGCCTGGCTTTAATAAAAAAATCTTCATTAAAATAATAAATCGATTACGATGTAAAAATATTTTGTTACACTTTCATTATGAAAAAGGCAAACAAGACGCTTCCTAATGGTAAGAGATAACGCATGTCGATGGACCCTTGTACCGATAAACAGAACACCTATCAAAACAATCATCAATAACTCACAAAATCATAATTTTTGTGACGCTTGCCTAATAAAACATCATACATCAGTATAGTTATCTTAAATGTCAAGCCTTTCGTTTTGCACACATGTTTCTTGAACAATCGATCCATTACCTTTCCATACCATCACACATTGAAACTAAAGATTGATGCACCAAGCACTTGACCTGAGGTTCAAGCCATTTTTATTGGAGATAGGATCAAATGTCGCTGTTGGACAATGTCAATGCAATTTCGAACTTTAAGATAAAATAACAATAAAAAAATAGGTTTAGGTTCAGATAAAATAGTTATAAAACAAAACAAGCAAATTTTGATAAAAATACAATGCAGCGATTGGTGTTTTTTCTTCCCGCCAAAACTCCACTTTTTTTTTGGTTTTGGCGTCGCATTTTCATTATTTGCCAGTGTCAAATGTTTTATATTTTCAAGTTTAAAAAGTTAAATAAGTTGTGTATCAACAACTACTTATCAGTGTATCTTACTTATCAGTTGTGTTGTATAAGTTGTGTATCTCAGGTGCTTAATTTTTTTCCATTTTTGTCATTATTAAAAAAAAAACACTCACGCATCTCACTTTGTGTATCCAGCCAGCGTCAAATATTCCATATTTTTACAGTGTCGTGATTTTTTTTGCATTCAAAATACGTTGTTTGTTAAAAGCGCAATGATAATACAGCGTATTTTTTTAAGCATCGTACAAGTCCGTCAAATTGTGACATCATTGTTTCAATTCATCGGTCAAAACTGACTGATGACCTTCAAGCGTCGTGATGTTTAGGAAGGTTTAGGAACTTACAAACTAAAACATTAAAACTAGCAACGGAATAATCAGGCGTTTTTTTTAGTTTTCACCGATTTTTTTTTCTTTTAGAATGACATGTGGCTACAATATTAGTCAACCCATCCAGTCATGATAAGCACTCGTAGTCTATCAGAATGGCTAGCATATCAAATAACGAGATTTACGTACTACGTAAATTATTGAACCTTATCTTTTTCTTCTTTCTTATCTTGAATTTTTAATCTTGAAAAATGTATAATATAGTAGGACAGCCGCAGCGGCAATTAATGGGAATTACTTTTTTTCACACATTTGACTATTCCTATGTATCGTTATTTTATTAAATAGGTAGTAACTACTAAGAAGCGCTGCACAAAAAAGAACCTTTTTAAAATTACATATTATTTTTGTAAGGTTTTGATGGATTTTTGTTTTACTTACGTTTAATTATGGCAGATACTTCGATTATAGTTATATGTAAAAAGCAAGACAAGGGTGCGTATGCATTGTATTCTGCTTTAAATCCTTGAAGAAGACCACCCAACTAAAGCTGTAGCTGAAACTAAAGTCTCAGTATCTTACGTAATTAAACGTGAGTAACTTAAACATGAATGTGTTAAAACCACGTTAGATTCCATAATAAGTTTTGCTAGCCTTGTCTTCTCTAGTTATTCCTAACACTATGTTAGAAGCGTGTGTGTCCCTATCAAACCACATCACATCGTGTGAAGCAATCAATTGATTTCTTATTAAACGTTATTCATTATGTAGTTTTTGTACACTTATATTACTTACTTACGTATTTAAGCTTTGTTTTTCACGATTAATACAATATACATTTTTATTAACAGCTTTTTGTAATTGTTGGGATCACTTTATTGTTCATTGGTATAATAATAATGAGATAGGTAGATAGCAACTCTAGCTAATACAAAAAAATATTGGTCTCTCGGTTATGTCAGTTTTGGGGTCAACTCGAAAAAATAACGGCATTTTTTTCAAAACTTGTTTTGTGTTTTGTTTTAAAAATACATGTTCAGTACAGCTACCGAAATTAAGGGGCTGTTGAAAGTAACCATCAAATGTCTCAAAGTGATGAGCGCCTCAGCAGCGATGCAATGGTTATGGACATGCGTTATCTCTTACCGTCAGGAGAGCATCTCGTTCGTCTCGTTACTTTAACATAAAAAAATAACGCCTAAATCAATCAATTGTTTAAAAAAAATACGTTGCAATAGAGCATGACCGGACTTAACCCTGGCTTACTTTATGTGTTTAGATTTATTTCACATATATTTGTCATGAAATATTTAAAAAATCGGGATAGGTACCTTGAGTCTGGCTAATGCACAAAGTGCGACGCCAAAAATAAAGAAGAAAGTAAAAAAAACTTATGTCGTTCCATTAAAAAACAAACGTATCACATTGAACTAACAAAGAATCCGTTTAAAATACCGTAAGACAAATAGCTCGATTGCCAAATCTGCATATCAGAAATATTCTCAAGTAAAAACAATGGTACATTTAAAAGTACAAAAGTCCCTTTCTTATCTTTGTGAGTCGACATCAACGAAATCTGCAATGTCGCAACAATTACCGTGCGAACGGATGGTCACTGTTGCAAAAGAAAAAAAAACTTTAGGAGACAAGCGCATGAGACAAGTATTTTTTGCAGAGGGTTCTGCACGATACAACAACTGAATGAAATCCGACGATATCTAAAATCATATAATTCCTTCAAGGTTTCATTTCATTACGATAAAGTTCGCAGTATCGTAACTTTTTATGATCGCCTAATATGAATGACATTAAGAATTAATAGAAATATAACTGACTAGCGGACGCCTCGCGGTTTCACCCGCGTAATTCGCGTTCCCGTGGGAGTACAGAGATAAAAAGTAGCCTATATCACCCGTGGATAATGTAGCTTTCCTAACGGCGAAAAAATTTTTGAAATCGGTTCAGTAGTTTCGGAGCCTATTCATTCCAAACAAACAATCAAATCATTCCTTTTTATAATAGTATAGATAATATGAGTTTTTAACACCGACGCAAAAAAGGGTTATAAATTTAAAGTGTATATTATTGTAGCTAAACAGCTGAACCGATTTTTATTAAATTTTTTTGTTTGTTAGATCACTTGATCTATATTTTTCTTAATTATAATTAAAGAAAATATCTTGGGCGTCTGAAAATTATCAGCTCATATTTACTACGGTTCTTATCGAGATGAAAATTATTATTCTGTTACATGTTAGTATGTATGTATGGTATACTAGCTGCGCTCCGCGGTGTTACTCGCTACTTATTTTCGGGATAAAAAGTACCCCATGTGTTAATCCAAGATCTCAGCTACCTCCATACCGAATTTCATCCAAATCCGTTTAGTAGTTTTAGCGTGAAAGAGTAACAAACGTACATCCATGTACAAAAATTTTCGCATTTATAATATTAGTAAGAAGTAGGATTCTCTTAGTATGCATAAGCAAATTACTTTAATGTCTAATTTACCTACACTAGTTATACGAAGTATATTGCTACACTACCCTGAACAACTTATATAACACAAACTCTAACATTAACACTAACACGAACACGATCACAATTACGATCACGAACACGATCACTAACTAACACTGTGTTGCTGCCAGTATCTTCCTACAGTTTTTATAGTTTTTTATTTTAAGACAAATAAAGGTTACATGTCAACATTAGATAATAATCATAGATACATTATTTAAAATAATAATGATACTATATAATTTAAAAAATAATTTTAACAAATTTGAATTATAATAATAAAATAAAATTAACAATAAATTTCAAAAAATTAAATAATAATTAAATCATTGAATTAAAATAAAATCGATACTAAATCTGAAGTTTAACTATAATGTAATTTAACCTAAGTTTTTTTTAAAGGACAGTGTAACGGAACTATTATTATCTAGTTCACTTTGCTCCAATTAAGAGCCATCGGGCGATTTCTGAAATTGTCTCGCTTTGGGCAATAGAAGTTATGCCACTTATTGCGCGAAGTTACTTTTACCGTGTCCATCACGCGACCTCAGCAATTGAGATGGACATTACGACAGTACATACGGCACGGTACGTTATAACCATTACCATTACATACGCTGCTCTATATTTCTAGGCATATCTTGGATTTTAGATCAACGCATGCAAGCGACGTCTAATTAAATTAAAAATAACAATGAAATATGTACTACTTGTAATTACATACTTGGTATTTTACTTGGTGGTAGATTTACTTAGCAGGAAGTCGTCTAGGTAGGTATCACCGCAGTATCAGTTATTCTGCCGCCAAGCAGTAGTGTGTAAACATTACTGTGTTCCGGGTTGAAGGGTACTGCAGCTAGCGAAATTACTGGGCTGTTGAGTCTAACCATCGAAAGTCTCAAAGTAATGAGCGCCATAGCAGCGATGCCCTGGACTTTGTTTTGTTACTTAAAGAGAAAAAATATCGAAGAGCAGAAAAAAAAATACGGTGTTAAAATGTTAAAAATACATATGTAATTGTTAAGAAAAAACACGAATAATAAATAATCGAACACACCTAAATAGTTATACAAATATACCATCAAGTAAACACTAATTAATTTGCTAGTCAACTACTTTTGCTCTCAAATCATATTTGTCTGATTTGACTTTTACGTGTGTTACAAAAACTCGTTTATTGTTTTTTCTATCTTATTAATAAATCGGAAAAACACCACTAAATAAAAAAATATACAAGTCATCATCGATAATGTCGCAAAAGCTCATAACCAGGTTATCAGCTTAATATAGTGAAGTGGAGATTATTTCACTAGTTGTCATTTAATATAGTGATCACTATCATGGTATCACGTAATATCACTCTAATCACTGTCCACTTGAGTTGGCATTACGTGTCGTTCCCACGATATGAAATGATAGGATTTTTCTATTATAGCACAGGATTTTGTAATGAAATGTCCTACAGCTCGGGCCTTTTCTCATTGGGAGAAAGATCTTACTTACTCCACTGAGCTGGCCAAGTGCCAGTTGCCAGATTGTATACACCTTCGAGAACATGAATATGCAAATATTTTTACACTTTGAGACATGCAAATTTCCTTGTGATGCCTTCCTTCACCGTTTTTACAAAAAAAAGTCGCCATTAGAAAATTGTTTATTACTGTGTTGTTAATTTAAAGTAGGGGATGGATATTTTTTTTCTATGAAAAATAACAGGATTGGTGAAAATTTATTGAAATATAATAGGTATACTTATTCTATTAATTATCTAGTGGTAGGTCTCCTTAGCAGGGGATCGTTTAGGTAGATACCACCGTACCAGTATAGTGTGTAAAAATTACTGTGTTCCGGTATGAACGGTAGGTATTGCAGCTAGGAAAATTACAGGGTTGTTGAGACCAACCATTGAAAGTCTCAAAGTAATGAGCGCCAAAGCAGCGATGCCCTGGACTTTGTTTTGGTACTGAAAGTACTGTGTATCGCTGCAAAGTTCATAGACAAGCGTTATCTCTTACCATCAGGAGAGCGTCTCGTTCGTCTCATAACTTCTAATCTCGTGACAAAAACAAAAGAAACCCCAAATAACTAAAGGGCGTATGATCGATCAGATGTTCGCAGTAGTAGACGACAGTTAATAATCTCACCCCTGGGTCTACTTGCTGGGATTTTTGTTCAAGGCACAAGAAATTGCGTTAAAAAACGAAAAATCTCTATTTTTACGATTTTAGCGATGATAGCTCAGTGGTTAGCGCAGACGATTCCCACGTTGAAGTGCGTGGGTTCAAACTCCAACAATAAGCTTGAGCTGCCGGTGCAGGATAAAACATTGAGAGGAAACCATAGTATGGTAGCAGGGCATTTTCTGGTACTCTGCTGGCTAGCTGGCTCTTAAGTTGAAACTCTACCACCGAGCTCCTAGCAGTGTGTTCCGGCAGCCTCACTTGGCAGCCAGTTCCATTCTAGGTTATGTGTGTTTTACCATCTTCATCACACCGTCATTTAACATCAGGTGAGCTGTGGTTAAACAACCAACTTGATAAACATTTAAAAAAACCACGAATGTGTTGTGCCTATGAATATGAAAAATATGCCTAAGCTATATTTATTTACTTATAATGTAATTTAAATTCAACAGAAATACAGCTATAATGTTTGTACAAAGTTTACTTAACGAACTGACGTTTATTATAATGATTGAATAGTTCAGTGTATTACTGTAGAGATGACTGAAGTTATATTTGAGTGATTTTTAAGAAATTTTAAAGGTCGATCATACTAACATGCGAGCCGTGGAAAAGTCATTCCGCTTGCGAGAACGAGACAGATTGTATCCAAACTGTAGCGTTGTCCCGTTCGAAATTAAAGACAATTCTGCCCACTAAACTTAAAACTCGTTTTATACAATTGTCATACATCAATTAAAAACTACTGGTTGTTAGTGAAAATGCTATGCATTTAAAATGATCACTTTACAGTTTTCAACTCTATGACTAAGATCTTTAATAAAAAAATGACAACCACATTATTCTCTTCACTTGGACCACAGCAAAAATTACACCGTCTTGAAAATGTTGACTGTCGGTTGACACGTAAAATTAATATTGTGCTCAGTCGAAATAACGGCAAAGCGAAAATGTCATATCTGAGAGAAATTACGAAGAAACTGAGTAGGTGCTAAACTGCCCACCGATTTTGGTAATAGAGAGAACTATCTATAGACAACTGTGATTTATATTTAGCATAGTTGTATTACTTACCAAATGTATTTATCTATCTATCTATACTATTATAAAGAGGAAAGATTTGTTTGTTTGTTTGTATTGAATAAGCTTCGAAGTTACACTATCCCCGGGTAAAATAGGTTACTTTTTATTCCCGTATTCACACTGGAACGGGAACTACGCGGGTGAAACCGCGAGGCGTCCGCTAAGTAGGTATATAATATTTACTAGCAATATATTCAGTGAAAACGGTAGTATATGATAAAATGAATTAGAGCTTTATGTAAGTCATTTAAATTCGGTACTTGAGTCACATCCAGGGAACTGAAAATTAATTTACAGCATTTTTGGTACAATTAAGTCCTAGTGAAATATCTTAAGTAGATACTTAGGGATTTACTTATAAAGGTAGCTTTATGCTTTATTGTGACGCTGTATGACTAGCAATGAGGAGTGGTCGAAGCGTTGTAGAGCTTTCAGTAGAACAGCACTGTCCGAGAGCTCCATTCGAGGTGTATAAGATTATTTCCATATGCTAATAGTCTAAAAATATCTCTCAATATAAACATTTTCTATATGTTCAACCTAAACGTTTATGTCTAAACTTTCCTGCGATCAGTGTTAGAAAATAAGTTACCTACACGTCACACTTCTAACCGCAACTGAAGTATGGCCGACAAATAAACACAGGACTTTGTCGTGCCGCCACCGCAAAATTAGCCGAGACATTGTCTGAAGAACATTGAATAGAAATGAGGTCGAACGGTGAAATATTTCGCAGGGGAGTGCAGATAGGTGGGTGCTAAGATGAGCAGTGATCGCTTAGTAGCAAATGCATTTATTTATAAGTTTGTTAATTTCGCCTCGCAATAAGCGATGTTGTGATCGGGGATGTAACATGTTAATCTACAACTTTGACTGCCTTGTTGGCCCATAATAGTCTTGTTGGTTAATTGGTAGTATAACTCCCATCCAGGACAAACATTTTGTGGTATCATATTTGTGTTCTGTGACTGGATATTCTGTATGAATTTACAAAAAAAAGTATTTAAATATTCTATTATATGTATTAAATTCCTATCGCCTACGCTGTGTGTAATGTCCTACGATATTTGTTTATTTTATTTTGTAAGACATCGAAATCACTATCATCATCATCATCATCATCCACAGCTTTCTTTATCCCACTGCTGGCCTCTCTCTTGTCATGCCATCTGCCTCGGTCCTATGCCAATCAGGTCCACAATATCGTCTACCCATCTTGAAATCGAAATCACTATGTTTTAGGTATGGATGTAAAAGTTAGAGCTTGACCTACCAGATATATTTGTGAGGAAAACACAGCTTGATGAAGTATTTTTAATTAATATGCGGCTAGCTAGCTATCTAAGTTTTATAATTGAATAAAACAAAAATTAATCGGAACAAGATGCGTTTCGTGTTTTAATTGCTTTTACCGGACATTTGCATACCTACCACATTTTATCTAAATTCGTTGAACTGTTTCAACATGAAAAAGTAACAAACATACATATATAGTGACATTTAAGAATTTATCTTAAGAATCTGAAATTTAAATACGCCTAGTTTGGGGCCCGATGTATTACTCTATACAAATTGTGAAAACCGAATGTCCTTTATAATTTCTACAACTTTCTTTAACAGTGTCCTATGAAATAAATATTATCAAATATAAATAAGTTATTGATAACACCAAGTTAGTACTTGGTGGCGGATTTCCTTAGCAGGAGATCGTCTAGGTAGGCACCACGGCAGTACCAGATATTCTGCCGCCAGGCAGTAGTGTGTAAACTTTACTGTGTTCCGGTTTGAAGGGTACTGCAGCTAGCGAAATTACTGGGCTGTTGAGACTAACCATCGAAAGTCTCAAAGTAATGAGCACCAAAGCAGCGATGCCCTGGACTTTGTTTTGTTACTCAAAGTTCTGTGTATCGCTGTAATGGTCATGGACAGGCGTTATCTCTTACCATCAGGATAGCGTCTCGTTCGTCTCATTATTTGTCACATAAAAAAAAACCAAAGTTACAGATAATATTTCCAATCATATTTATAAACAACATTAAAAATATCAAAATCATAACACAAGTCATTATCTTATCTAACGTTTCTTTATGACAAAACTATTTTTTTTTTTACTAAAGAGTTAACGGGCAAGTCTTGTGAAATAAGGCAATCGATGTGTTTTTGTCAACATTTTTGTGCCGTTATACATCATGTGGAAGTTTGAAATTAATGAATACTATAGTACATATCCTGAATTATTATGCTTGGAGAAAAAATAGTTTCAAACGCTTTTCGTTTCTTGAAATTATGAAATAGAATATGGCCAAATTATTTTTAATCCGTAATCTTGACATCAAAATAATTATAGGAAAGGCGCAATTTTATAGATGCTAACTTTGATGCAGATACATTTAAGGCTTAGACCTTTTATTGTACGTTTTGTTTATTCTATTAGCAGATAAGTACGGATAGTTTGATGAAAATTTCTGATAGTGCCTGCTGAAAATCTCTTTTCTGCGTTACGTCTGTTGCTGTTTTATTTTGGTAGGCGCTACAAACCATCGAGAATCTCTGAATCTGACAATCTAACGTCACGAGTCTCGTGGTCGTGTATAGCACGTCACGAGAGGGCGCGCGGTGGCGGCGGTACCGAGCACCGCGCGCATGCTTCCCGCCCGTTTTGTATTTGACACTTCACACTGGCAAATATTCAAAACGCGATGCCAAAACAAAAAAAAAAACTTCTGTCATAATGTAACAGATAATCAATGTAAAATCCGCTTCCGGCAATAGGAATAAACATTCTGTCTCCTTCTTGCTCGTGGCTATAGTAATTTAACTCTCCTTATCTATTTTAGCGTGACGTCAATGTATTCAAATCTAACGTCAGACGTATGTACGTCTGTGTGAGTGGAAAATATCAATGTAGGTGTTCAAGCAGAAGTTCCCACGGTCGAGGACTTGGCCCTTAAAGACCCGAATGATAAATTTAGTTACATTTTTTGCTTACGATTTATCTTTCTTACAACGGTGATAACGTCTACGTTGGAACATGCTTGCCTAGATAAAATCAAATTCACTCGACTGAAAGACACGTATAAAAACTTTAATCTGCCTAATATTTGTATAGAACTAAAATAATAAGGTCCTTATACATTAATTATTTTTTTAATGGAAAGGTAATGAGACGAACGATACGATCTCCTGATGGTAAGAGTAGATGTAGATAGTAAGAGATAACGCATGCCCATGACCGTTGTATCATGTATCAATATACAGAACTTTGAGTTGCAAAACAAAGTCCTGGGCATCACTGCTTTTGTCGCTCATTGCTTTGAAACTTTCGATGGTTAGTCTCAACAGCCCTGTAATGTCGCTAGCTGCAGTACCCTTCAAATCGGAACACAGTAATGTTTACACACTATTGTTTGGCGGCAGAATATCTGGTACTGCGGTGGTACCTACCTAGACGAGTTCCTGCTAACAAAATCTACCACCATGTAAATCTGAGGATGTGATAATTATGATGGTAGAACTGCTTTGTAAGAGTTCATCTTAATGGATACCGCCGCGGTAGGTTCCAAATATTCTGCCACCCACCAAAAATACACATAACCACATCTCATACAGTGCGGGGGCCGCTGGCAGAAAGTGCTTTAGCATTAAATCCTCCTTTTGTACATATTATTTTATAAGTGTACATTAAAGTATTAAATAAATAACTTCTTAAAAAGGAGATCTAAATCCTCAAATAAAACAGAACTGCTTTCGTTGCTTTATTTATCATCTCATTTTATCCGCATAAGTAGCAAATAGTGTTATAATAAATTGATTCAGTTACCCGCATATTCACCAAATAGCTAAAGTATAAACATCCACTAACGCTCTTTGGACCGCAATCAATGTCCATCTGCGTGACGTGACAAGCCCTTATGTGTGGCTAATTACATGTGCCGCGAGACGTGACAGACGAACACAAGGGAGCTTGGTTGTTAGTAGACGGCGTCTTCTCAGAGACTTCTGAGGAAATCTTGCCGAAATGTTGATCATTTCTGCGTAAAATCCAAACATAACATGACTAAATCCTCAAAATATTATATGTACCGCATCTGTACGTGTGTGTACATGTGTGTTTGTTTCATTAGTGGTGATATCTAACTCCTTGTTTGTTCTTCGTCTTTTCCGGGACTTCTGAGGAAATCTTGGCGATATGAGGATTATGACAGATAAATTTCAGCATAAAATCCAAACATAACATGACAAAATCCTCAAAATAGTATAGTATCCAACGTGAATGCCGCATAAGTAAATCATGCTGGTTCTTACCTAAACTTTAAAATATCGCAACAGACGCATTGTCTTGAACCTATCCACAAATAAACACGAAACAGAAAAATAAACAGAGCTAATTCATTAAACAAAATAAAATATCTTAAAATTCATACTAATTTTGTACAAAAAACTTAATCTAAAAGACCGTCAGAGCCAGAATGCTGGCATTACGACGTGGATGGCAATGCTAAGCTTTTGACCAAAGTAGATGCCAGCATTTTGGTCACCTGAAGCCGTAAACGTTTTAAACATAGGTAAGTTTCATATAATACATATAATTGCGATCAGAACGAAACTCTATCTGTAGAATAAAACAAAACCATTAATGAAAAGACAAAGAGGGTGTTATTGATTGGCAGTGCCATTATCTTGCATTACACGTATAAGCTCTCCAGCCCTCATGAGCTGGGATTACAGCCACCTTGATATTGGCCGGGGTCAGGGATAGAAAGGCAATTAACGGCTGCATTTTATTGCTATATCGTTTGCTCTTTTTGTTTTATACCGATAAAATTGTCACTTTCATTGTTCACTAAAGTTGATTAGAGATGCGCTTGTGACATCTGTATATCAGTGATAACCTATTTTTTGTTTTCAAAATAAACTACTAGGGACAAATCAAAGTGAACCTTGAGATGGGTGACCATTTAATCAATTTTATTCATGCCGTGTTCTATCACATAGAAAATTACACTGTCACACTAGATAACTTGTCTAATGGCTTTTTGTTTTAAAACTAAATTTAGTTGTGAAAATAAAACCATTCGTGTTGCTTGTACAGTTAATTTTTAATTACCTATGTAACTGCATTATTGACGAAGTCATAAGTGTCAGCTTTTACGTTGAGCTTTGTTGATTAATTTTACGTTAATATAAAGCATTTATGTCCACATGCCGATGTTGGAATGTGTCTCATCTTTATTTAATATTTATTGCCATTAACTATTTACCGTGTTACGAACAGTTAATAGCAATACCAAAAACGCTGGCAAAAAAATATAAACTAATACATTTTTTTCAATTAATCAATTTAAAATGTAAAAAAAAACAAAGATTTGTCTAGTGTAGTGTTCTTTTGCTAGCTTTTGATTGTTTTATAGTGTTTTTAAGTCACTGTGATTTTCTGTATAAATAAAACATGCAACTGATATATAATAAATAGAGACATCTGATTCCCAAAAATCGTTTTACGATTATTCATCATTATGTTTTATCATAAAGCCATATTTAAGATGGCTCTTCAACACGTGCTATCCTTCGGTATTTCCTGAACTGAAAGCCAATCCATTTGGAGCCAAGTACTCATATCCTTAGAGTACCCAGAAATCTTATCGCAATGACCATTTCATTTATTTTAGGAGACACAGGAGTCATACCACCTGCACTTGAGACGTTGGATGGAGCTTTTAGAGGAGCATCAATAGATTCTGATTGTGCCACTTCAGATTACACCTATCACATCAAAATAAACCTTAACTGTAACGCTACTGAGCTTATATTGGTAGGAAACGTCAATGTTGCTGACAAATCCTGCAGTGTTAATGAAAATGCAGAAAAAGTAAACGACAGTATGCCCTAAGTTGCTAACGTTAAAGTTGATTTTATATTGAATGCTGCTGATAACGTGGAAATTAATAACGCTGGATATGAATACAGGCTTAATATGAGTAAAGATAAGGTCGATTTTGGTGTAGGTGAAGGTGAAACTTTCCTGGCGCCACGCTTTGTCATGCCGATACAATCTATATCCGGTGCAGTTTCGGGATGAAAATATTTTTACTTATCTTAAGTGGTTGTATCTGCTTATTAATTAGCTTCAGAGGGTACGTATAGCTGTCAAACCAAACACTTTGTCGGTGTTTGGTGATCACAAAACAGTAATAGACGATGATTCTTTGGAATATCAAAATGGTTTTAATGGTGTGTCAAAAGTTTGATGTGTTTGTTACTTAGTTTTTTTCGAGACTCGTTAAAGACCGTAAAATGCTTTAAGTGCAATGGAATGTGAAAAAATTAACGAATCTTTTTAACTTTAATTATGTTACTACTGTCATAACTATAGAATCGTCAGCAATGATGACATTCTCGTAAACCAGGTAACTGATAGAATATTTATATGTTTTTTTAGTAAATACATACCTATTTATAATAAATACATGCAGAACACTTAGACATAGCACAAACATTAATATTAGTAACACAAATATTTGTCCTGGGTGTAAATCTAACTTACGCCCTCAACTTATATTATAATAAGTAATAATAAATTAGGTAAGATACTAAAATCAAAATCATTATCAATATCGTTCGCTTACTAATAAGATACCTAATTAACAATGAAAAACAAGAAGCGTGTTAAAAAGAACGCGGTGAAACAAATAAATTCGCAGCAAAACGATCCCCCGGACTGCTGGATGAGAATTTCTTGCAATACACCAATTACTTCTCTATCACCAAATCAACGGACGAGTCAGGTGACCGTTAAGACAATCATCAAGTGCCGCCACTTCCTGCATTACACGGACAGATAATACATAGAAATTGTATATTAAAGTCACCTCATAAATATGTATATGTCTCGGTCTGTGGTCACAGAGAACGCTTGCACAATCTACGTGCGGATGGCTCTTATGAACACGGAAATATGTGGAGACGCACTGTTATTCATTTCGCAAACAATTTGTATGATTCCACTTTTTTACAACCGACGTCGTCCGTTTAAAAACACTCGCAGTTTTGAAACATAATTATATTTCCATCAAGCTGAAACACAGTAATTAATGTTTACACAATTGACGAAATAATATCTGGCACAGTAGTGCGCAGGTCGTTGGTGCGGTAGTTGTTTAGTTTTGTAGCAAACTTCTTTTGATACCATGTCGTCAAATAGTATGTTAAAGAGTTGTAGAGGGGGCTCTAAAACTCTTTTTTAACTAAAAGTAATGAGACGAACGAGACGCTCTCTTAATGTTAAGAAATAACGCCTGTCCATGACCATTGCAGTGATACACAGAACTTTGAGTAGCAAAACAAAGTCCAGGGCATTGCCGCTTTGGTGCTCATTACTTTGAGACATTACATGGTTAGTCTCAACAGCCCAGTAATTTCGCTAGCTGCAGTACTCTTCAAACCGAAACACAGTAATGTTTACACGCTACTGCTTGGCGGTAGAATATCTGGTACCTACCTAGACGGCCTCTTGCTAAGCAGATCTACCACCAATTAAAATAACTCTTTAGCATACTTAAACAGTAAAAAAAGAAGAAGCCGGGCCTATTACATGATACTGGCTGCGCCCCGCGGTGTTACCCGCTACATATTTTCGAGATAAAAAGCAACTTATGATTTAATCCAGGGCCTCAGCTACCTCCATGCCAAATTTCATTCAAATCCGTTCAGCAGTTTTTGTGTGAAAGAGTAACAAGCATCCATCCATCCATCCAAACTTTCACATTTATAATATTTAGTGGGATTAAAACCTAAAATAAATTGTCAACTCCATACCTTTGGTACAACTCATAAACACTGGCTGTAATAGAAAAAGTGATACGCGGCTCACCGCACACATTCGACCTCAGCAAACAGACCGACGGTATAAAGCAATACGTACGACGACGGTGTGTGGTAGCATTTACGACGTCATACTTCGAGTACTCTGTTTTTAGCTCTTCCATATTGTTGCAACAATGTTTTGATGCCCATGCGGGATTTGATTTCAAGCAAATTTCAAGGTTTCTGTGACGGGACAAGCTGGTGCTGCCGCATCTAAAGCTGAACAACTCAAACCGCACAAATACAGTTAGTAAAATAAATGTAACTACTTGTTTGTGTCGTTTGGGGTTAAAACTTTGGGCTGGCCGCTAGTTAACTACCTGGCCAAACGTTTACAAAAGGTGGACTGAACTAGAATGCTGGTATCTTGGTGGTTACTTGGTGGTAGATCTCCTTAGCAGGAGGTCATCTAGGTAGGTACGACCGCAGCACCAGATATTCTGCCGCCAGGCAGTAGTGTGTAAACTTTACTGTGTTCCGGTTTGAAGGGTACTGCAGCTAGCGAAATTACTGGGCTGTTGAGACTAACCATCGAAAGTCTCAAAGTAATGAGCACCAAAGCAGCGATGCCCTGGACTTTGTTTTGTTACTCAAAGTTCTGGGTATCGCTGTAATGGTCATGGACAGGCGTTATCTCTTACCATCAGGAGAGCGTCTCGTACGGCTCATTATTTGTCACATAAAAAAAAAAATGTTGGTCAGAACTATTTTGGTCAGAAGCTTAGCGTTGCTATACAGCGTGGCAATGCTGCCAGCATTCTGGCCACGTTTCCCTCCTCTAATGGACTCTTACTATAGATTAGGTTATTTTTATAAATTTGTAAATAGCGTAGGTAGTTATAATTCTAAGATATTTTTTAAGTAGCTACTTGTGTTATAATGTAAATTAGTTTTTGGAAATAAAAGTTTGTAGCTAAGGATATTGTTTTTGTTTCTTCCTGAAAGAAAAATCATAATAATCACATAGCACATAAAGTAACCTTTGAATTGAAATTTGACACGATCACGATGCTGTTCTTCACCGGCAGCTCAAGCTCATTGTCGGAGTTTGAACCCACGCCCTTTAACGTGTTAACCGACCGCACTAACCACTGAGCTATCATCGCTACAAAATAACTACATAGGTAATAAAGTATATAAAATTTATTTTTACATATTTTTTACTATTGTTTCGGAATACATTCAGTGTAACATCGGATCGTAGCTAGTTAATCATTATATGAAAACAAAATAAAACAACAAAACATTTTCGCATCCTCCCATCGTTATTCTCTTGAAAAAGCTACTTTAATGGCATCTCGATAATTACGCACTTAGAGAGTTCATTATTAGTCTAGTATTAAAGCGGTGAGAGCAAAGCTAGCCCTACAATGTCTCTAAAACATGCAGGTGACTCCAGTGACTTCACCGTACTACTACAATGTATCACGCTCTCGATTTACGATAGCTTTTATACGGAGAGGACACACTGACTTTTTTGGTAACAATTTGAAACAAACGCATCCATTTTGAAACGTTCTCAGGAGCCAATAAGTGTAAATAAAAATGTAAGACAGACAAATTCGACCAAACTCATAATGTACAATACAAACTTTTCAGTTATAGTAAACAACCGGTGTAAGCTGATCCTCATGCACTATCGATGCCGGTATAGTTTAGGTTTCAACTTATAGTGTATTTGTTTTATAACTCCACTTTCCCTGAACCAATTTACATAAAACAAAAACCGAACGTTGTTCCTTCAAGCTGCATTTACATTTCTGAGTTTTTGAAGCAAACATTTTTTTTTTTTTTTAATAATTTGCCCTTTCGGTCACGCTAAAGCTATAGAGCCATACTGCCTTGTCTTAAGTGTCATTTCTGCTGTATCTTAGCTATAGTTATCGTCAAAGTCGTCTTTGTCAAGTCCAGTTCGTGTCAGTTAATTCCAGTCATGCTTTAGTAAAGTAGTGGCAACTTTACTACAAAGCTTCGATGGAGTTTTGGAAGCAACACGAAAACTCATGTTTCACCACATTATATCACTTTCCCACACTCGCGCTTGTAATTCGGCACTTTATGAATAAAACACCACCATTTTTATGCATAAACACTCGACAAAACACTAGTTTTGGAAAAAAATACAACGGAGCGACACGACTCTTCCCGCGTTCCCGCCAAAACTTCCTGAAGCAAACAAATAGACAGACAGTTTTTTTTCAATGTACTTTTGGCATGTGTTTATTTCTTCCATAAATCCAGATAAAATCGAGTTTACAATAATTACTTTCATTGTAGAGTCGCTGCAATGGTCATGGACAGACGTTATCTCTTAACATCAGGAGAGCGCCTCGATTGGCTCAGTACTTTTACATTAAAAAAAAAGAAAAAAAAAGAGTCTCGCCTTTTTAAAGTAGTTGACATATTTATTGGTTTTTAATTTTTAAATAATAATAACAGGAAATTATTTGCCATTCAATAAACGAAATTGACTATATTGTTTTCCTGTCACTTACTCATATCAGTGGGTATTTACGATCACTAAAGTAGTACTAATGAACTGACTACTTACGGGCTTCATCGTCAGATCATGAAATCGCACACAAAATACTATCAAATTATCCAACAGCTAATCTCCAGTCAACTTGTGACTATGGCTATTGCAACATAGCCGAACGTCGAGGTAAATAAACAAAACTAATTGTATAGTATTTTGTGCGCGATTAAGACCCGATGACCAACGTAACTATGTGTTCAAGTCGCGCAAGTTTATAATGTAATCTAGCCGTCAGCGGAATTAGATCGATTTTTTTAAAATACATGCATTTAAGGCTGAATTAAGAGCAAAAATAATATATTTATTAATCAGTATCTTTTACTCGAATTTTTATGTGTTTTCAAGCTTTTCAAGCTGGGTTTTTTAAGTGTTCACAAGGGGTTTATTTCCGATGTGCCCTGAGCCTTTACGGGAAATATTTAGCGCCATCTCGTAGCGAATCGTTAGCGGCTGTCGTAGTTTTATGGTCAACTCTCGGCTCTTTAATCATTACCCTTCCATTGTAAGCTATTAAACTTTATTGTATGCAGATTGATTAAAATTTATGTAAACATGTGATAGGTTACACATATAGGTAATTCTCTCCAGGTTGACTTATCGATGACAGCTAATGAATTCTCTGCACATATAAAATAACTTCAGCCCCCGCATTCTGAGCGTTATATTGCGATTGTCGCTAGGCGCTCAGAAAAAAAGGTACGCAAACGCATATCGTATACCCACGCAGTAAGGTTTGCAGTCGCGTAGCTTACTTGTGAGCATCGCAGTAAGAACCTCAGAGTACGGGGGCGGGGCTGAAGTGTGTTGACATGAAATCAAAATAAAAATGTATTTATTTGCTAAGTATAGGTGTCAAAATGTTGGTACATACTCGTAGAAAACTGAAGTGAACTATTTTGTAACTATCCCTGATATGTCTGTGTGTTTTGTATGTTACAAAATTGAAACTTTCTTTCTTTTGAAAACTGGTTAAAC
Organism: Biston betularia; assembly: GCA_905404145.2. Classification (NCBI taxonomy): domain Eukaryota; kingdom Metazoa; phylum Arthropoda; class Insecta; order Lepidoptera; family Geometridae; genus Biston; species Biston betularia. The sequence goes on from FR989877.1 coordinate 10,133,532, forward strand.
AGTCGCAGGGTGACCAGATTAAGTTTTACGATACTGGCATAACCAAGTAGTCGCCTACGAATACCTACCTACCTAGACGACCTCCTGGGATTTACCCCCAAGTAAAAAACATGGCTCAGCGTAGATATTAGCAAGACAAGTGGCAGTGGGCTAGCCATATTTGTCGCAGAATAGACAACCGCTCGAGATGACGTGTTCAACAGTGGATACTGCAAACTGTAGCGTTGAACGCCATGAGACTAGATAGAGTGACGATATTCGTAGGACACATAGCAGCTACTAGAGGCGAAAGGCTGAAGATCGGCGAATGAAGTTACTAGCTGGTATAAACTTTGCATAATCATTCTGATTCTCATATTTCTTGTCTGAAACTTAACAAACAAAGCAGCTTGATTTCGATAATGAATAAATCCATACAAAATCAATAAAACTATTAAAAGGAATCTATGAATTTCACATTTAAAAGTACAAAACCATTTGATTCAATAGAGAGTTATCAAAATTAACATGTTTGATTTGATTGATTGAAACAGATGCTTGAATTTGTTGTTATCTTGATTTATTGCCGGATAATGTTTGTATTATTTCTTACGTGACTGCCTCACCTACGTCATGATGACAAAAAATGTACACACAAAATTTGTTTTGATGGGATTTAACTTTTGTGACTAACTCTCTTAAATGTAGTTCTTAGACTTTGCCCTGGCCTGGACTTGGTTTTGTTACTCAAAGTTCTGTGTATCGCTGTCATGGACAGGCGTTATCTCTTGACATCAGGAGAGCGTCTCGTTCGTCTCATTATTTTTTACATAAAAAAAAAAGATTGTACGTCTTACATACGTTAAATAGATAGATAGAAACTATTTAATGTGCACACCAAAAACATAAAAAAAGTACAGAGATAACGTAACAACGTAAAACAATAGAATCTAATGAGCTAGTGCTACAAGTGCGGCAGCCTTATCGGTAAGAGCAATCTCTTCCAGTTAACCAAGAATGGAAAACACGATACATCTTAAGAACAGAGTCAGAACTTAACATTATTAAGTAAGTATTGTTTAGTATTGTTTTTGTAGCGATGATAGCTCAGTGGTTAGCGCGGTAGGTTCGCATGCCGAAGGGCGTGGGTTCAAACTCCAACAATGAGCTTGAGCTGCCGGTGAAGGAAAACATCGTGAGGAAACCATAGCATGTAGGGTACTTTCTAGTACTCGGCTGGCTAGCTACCACCCTCAAGTTGAAAATCTGCCGCCAAGCATCTAACGGTGTGTTCCGGCAGCCTCACTTGAGAGCCAGTTCCATTCCAGGCTAGGTGTGCTTTACCATCTTCGACCACACCTTCACTTAACATCAGGTGAGCTGTGGTCAAACACCTAGCCTGTCAACCATTAAAAAAAAAGTTAAAAAAATTAAACTAATAAAAATAATATATTTACCTAGGTAGTAGGTAAGTATGTAAAATAATAATTTGGTGCAATGTTAGATTTATTTCATTTCAGTTAGTAGCTAAATAAATTAAAAGGTATCCCCAGATCACTATATCATTAGTTGTTTCGATTCAGCGAGTAGTATTACAGTAAAAATGTGACAATCACTAACGCTTACGTTCACTAAGAAGAACGAACTGACTCTAGATTCGAAGACTCCGACAGAGAGTTTCACAACCCCTCACTATGCTCATAAAAAATGTGGAATCGAAACGCTTAACTTTTTTTTAAATTACGCTTATAATATTTTTTTATCACATTTTGCTTGAAGATTTCGAATACACACTCAACATCCGAGAAGTCGTGCATCGTTGGAAATCGATTCGTAACCCTGGTAGCGTGACCAACACCAGCGGTTAGGTAACTTCCTCGGTTTCCTTCCGCTACCACCGACGTTACGACTATCGGCGATCTACGCCCTTCCTCGTCTGTTGCGAAACGACCTCACTTTACCGAAGTATTTTTATTAATAACTAGCGGATGCCTCGCGGTTTCACCCGCGTAGTTCCCGTTCCCGTAGGAACACAGGAATAAAAAGTAGTCTATGTCACCCGGGGATAGTGCAGCTTACCAACGGTGAAAGAGTTTTTGAAATCGGTGCAGTAGTTCAATACAAACAAACATCAATCAAATCTATCCTCTTTATAAAGAGGAAAGATAGATAGATACTCGTAGATGAGCGTTAACAAAAAAAAATTGTAATGCGTAAGAAAAAATGTCCGAGTTATTCTATCGGCGTTTGATGGCCATGAAGACTTAATTGTATTGACGCACTTACAAATCTATTCCTACTGGTTGTCAACTGTCACTCTTATAAATTGACCAAAAACTATACAAAACAATAGAGAGTTTTAGCGGGAACGCGGAAAGAGTCGTGTCACACCGTTTTTTTCCAAAACTAGTGTTTTATCGAATGTTTATGCATAAAAATGGTGGTGTTTTATTCATAAAGTGCCGAATCATAAGCGCGAGTGTGGGAAAATGATATAATGTGGGGAAATATGACTTTTCGTGTTGCTTCGCCACTGTTTTACTAAAGCATGACTGGACGTGACTAACGCGAACTGGACTTGACCAAGACTGGACTTTGACTATGATTATAGCTACGAGGCAACTTATTTAATTTATGAAACTTGAAAATATAAAACACTTGACACTGGCAAATGCTCAAAATGCGACGCCAAAACCAAAAAAAAATTATTAAAATATTACATTTAGTTCACGGGGCCTGTTATACAAAATCCAGACTCTTTCAAACAACCAATCTAACTAATGTTTCAAAATTTATTTATTATTATTTATTTAGACTAATGCGACAATCGCCTATTACAATAGTCTCAAAATATATATTATAATTAATTAGGTTAGGCTAACAAAGAATTAAATAAAAAGTCACAATACATAATTTGTAGTCGAATCGCGCCGTCCTCCACTTGACTCCGTTCCACCTGTTAGAACATACGTTTATAATGAACATTTTAATGTTAAAATGAATAATTATCCATAAATTAGCATAAGTCTTCGTTGACCGGTGACATAGAGGGTTCCCAACGTGTCGCTCCGCTGCCTTGCGAGACATTTCACTGGGATTTTTTACTACAGAAGACCGGCTCCACTATTCTAACCGTTGGTTAAATCTGTTATAATAATGGTACGTTTTCATTTAATCATCAGCCTATTATGTTTTTTTCCACTGCTCGATTTAGACTTCTTTTAAAAAGACTCTAAGCTTTTCTGCAAATTGTTTGTTGACTGTGAATGTTTTATAACCTAAACTGTTTAAAACAAAAAAAGTTTAACTTCTTTTTTCATAAATACTAGTCGAAATAAACATTGTAGATGAATAGACGCATGAAATATTTGAAGAAAATAAAATTGTGTCGTGTTTCTAAGTGTTACTAGTTTTTTATATAAATCATTCATTTCTTTCTCTATTAACAGAAAGTGTTTCCCATAGTTTTTCAGTGTTTTTCATTTCTTTCTCTATTAACAGAAAGTGTTTCCCACTCGTTTTGATTAATCGAGTTTTTAGTATTGATTAAGTCTTTGTACAGTCAACCTTCTGACGTACGGTTTAATTAAATAAAATCAGGTGAGCTGAACTAATGAATTCAGTCCACTGCGACACACTAATCACGGATAATTGTGTGACCGTTTTAATGCTAATATGATCACTGGACGGAGCGTCCTTTCCTGTTCCTCCGCGGGTTAAGCGCTGGTTAACTTGGACTTTTTGTGGAATCGTCACACATGACGTCGCAGGAAAATGTTGAATATTCATAGCGAAATGTTTCTTTTTGAATTTTATCATACGTAGACTTTGTCTTGATGGTTAAATTTCAAAGTTTTTTAATTCACGGTTCTTGGCGGGAACGGGGGAAGAGTCGTATCGCTCCGTTGTATTTTTTTCCAAAACTAGTGTTTTGTCGAGTGTTTATGCATAAAATTAGTAGTGTTTTATTCACAAAGTGCCGAATTACAAGTGTGTGTGTGGAAAAATATATGTGGTGAAACATGACTTTTCGTGTTGCTTCCAAAACTCCATCGAAGCTTAAAGTAAAGTCGCCACCACTTAGCTGTAGCTATAGATGTAAGACATGAATTATCGCAAAAACCGAAGCTTTATAGCTTTAGCATGCCCGATAGAGCAAATTAAATTAAAAAAAAAAGATTCACAATAGGTACAAATATCGTGAAACCAAATAGATAATAATATGTAACCTACAAAGGTACCTAGTAAGAATAGTAAAATTTTAACAGAGGTTTTATCGACAATGGATTAAAATGAATGATCAAAAACACATCTAACAAAATGTTTCTTTGTTTACCGAACTTTAAGATTAAAAATCAGTGTATGACTGTGTGTTGTAGACACGGCCGTGTGTACCTAAACATGTGTACATTTTTGAACACTAAGAAGTTAAAAAAACCATTTTTAAGTCCTCACTCGATGTAAATTATTGTTTAATTACTATCGAGTAATTACATTTTAGATGTTAATGATAGATATAATATTTAGTTGCTACTCATTACAGAAGCAAATTTAAAGACCTATTCACGCTAAAAATAAATAATTTTAGGTAAATAAACATCAAAGGTAAATTCACATAGCGTCATCTAGTCCCAATCTTAGCAAAGCTTGTGCTATGGGAACCAGATAACCGATTGAACAAGCATTTTTGCAAGGTGGTAGGGTATTTTATAATACTCGGCTGGCTAGTTACGACTGCCGCCAAGCACTTACCGATGTGTTCCAACAGCCTCATTTGAGGGCCAGGCTATGTACCTATGCTTCGATCACACTGTCGTTTAACATAAAGTGAGCTGTGGGGAAATACCTAGCTTGTCAACCATAAATAATAATAACAATATTTTTTTAACTTTTTTAGAAACACATCAAAATTCTAAATTATTTTCTGACCTACTCTAGACGTTTCTATTTTCTAAGAAGCACGCTGTAATACTGCGCATTTAATAAAATAAAAAAGACCTTAAATTATACTTGGTATTTACAAAATGTATAGAAAAAACTTAGTCTAAAAATCGCTGTATAATTATACAAAAAGGTTTTGTATAATTTACTGTCAACAAAACATGCATGGTGGTAGGGTACTTTCTAGTACTCCTACTTTGACAGCCCTACAGGTACAGGTAGTATGTCTACTCCAAAAGCTGAAGAGCGTGGGTTCGATTCCCACCCAGGACGAGCATTTTGTGATATAAACGAATGTTTGTTCTGTTTCTGGGTGTACTGTATGTATTTTAAGTACCTATATATTTACAAAAAAAAACTATTCAAGTATTCTATCGGTCATCTGTCTTCCATAGCACAAGCTTTGCTTAGTTTGGTATCAGATGGCGCTGAGTGTAATGGCCTATGATATTTATTTATTTATTTATGGTACTGGGCTGGCTAGCTACCACCCTCTAGTTGAAAATCTGTCGCCAAGCACCTAACGTTGTGTTCCGGCAGCCTCTGTTAAAAGTCAGTTCCATTCCAGGCTAGGTTTGCTGTATCATCTTCGACCACACCGTCACCTAACATAAGGTGAGCTATCACAAAATTACTTCTCACGCTCTATAATGATTCCATACCATTAGAATAATCATTAGTATACAGCAAAATGTGTTTCTCAACGAATGTCACACGAGCCCTAGGCGCAGTGGTAATGTGGTCGCTTAATCACGCAGGTTCGGTGCCGGGTTAAAGGTCAGCTGCCGTGTGAAATGCCTTAAGCATACCCGAGTACGTTTTACGATAGCACGTCACGTCATTTGATTATGAAAGATACACGTGTAAATTACTGGGTGATATGTAATGATGGAGCTCTGAGTAAGTACCACCTATGGATAGATAGATATAACTCTTTATTGTGCACATCATAAACAGAAAAGAGTACAGAGAACAAAAAACCTTATTAACTAGTGCCACAAGTGGCGGCCTTATCGCTAACAGCGAGCGAGCTATACAAATTATATCAGTGACTAGCGGACGCCTCGCGGTTTCACCCGCGTAGTTCCCGTTCCCGCGGGAATACAGGGATAAAAAGTAGCCTATGTCACCCGGAGATAGTGTAGCTTCGTCAACGGTAAAAGAATTTTTGAAATCGGTCCAGTAGTTTCGGAGCCTATTCAATACAAACAAACAAACAATCAAATGTTTCCTCTTTATAATAGTATTGATAGATAGATAGATAAATAAATATGAACCAAAAACTGTCATGTTAACACACTACTGCTTGGCAGCAGTATATCTGGTACTGCGGTGGTACCTACCTAGACGACTTCTTGCTAAGAAAATCTACCACCGAGTAATTAGTTAATCCAGGTAATAAACTTATTATATTAGTAGAATTCTGTTTTGTATGTTATAGAAAATTAAAATGAAATTTCGTCAAACCTAGAGTATAAAGTAACGTAAATATATATCAAAACTAACTTATAATTAAGTAATTGAAAATAGTTAATTATACGATATTGACATACATGAAAACCAAATTCACCCAAAACCAAACAAATAATATTATCAAAAATCGCCTTTGGGCACATTTTTCGTCCATAAATCGTTCTATTACTTATATGTATGCCATGATAAATACGGGCGGTGTATTATTTACGACATGTTTGATCGGATAAGGAGTGTCCAGTGGTTCAGCTGGGGGCTAGATTGGAGCCGTAAATCATGGGACCGAGATATGGCGTGATGAGACGAGACCAAGCAATGTGGGCCGTGTTGATTACTGATTGAGTTTTGCTGTCGCCAAGCTTTATTATTTCCTTTAAATAGATATTTTGATTAATCATAACCTATAGAGTCGAAACATGGACACTCGCAGCAATGGTCTCCAATTTCAAAGTCACTTAGCGAGCTATGGAAAGAGATATGCTTTCTAAGGGATCGTATCCGGAACCAAATAATTCGCTAAATTAGCTCAGTGGTTAGGATGGTCGGTTTACACGTTGAAAAGCGTGAGTTTAACCCCCAAACAATGAGCTCGGGCTGCTGGTGAAGAAAATAAGAAAAAATATCATGAGGAAACCATAGCATGGTGGTAGGGTATTTTCTAGTATTCAGCTGGCTAGCTACCGCTCCCAAATTGGAAACCTACCATCAAGCACCTAACGATGTGTCCTTGCAGCCCACTTGAAAGCCAGTTCCATTCCAGGCTAGGTGTGTTTTACTATCTTCAACCACAGACGTCATATTCAAACATCTAGCTAGTCAACTGTAAAAAAGAACTAATGTCACAGCTCAGCGTATTAGCAATTAGTGTCAAACAGTAAAGCAAAAATGTGTCAAAGTCACGTCTGTTTCCATAGTGGTATTCCACTTTTACAGGAGATACGACTCATCACCATTGCAGTTAACCTGTTTTTTACACCTCCAACCGTGTTATGTACCTTCTGTCCTGTCCATCCGGATGTTGCCTAAATGAAATCACTTTAAGCGATAAGGTCGTCGTACAGTGGCTTATTAATTTTTGCATTGAATGTTTGATATAGTGTTTGCCAAACAGCGGTAGTTAATTTAGTGATTCTAGAGTATGTGTATGAACACAATTCTGTAGTATATAAAATAAACAAAAAAATAGACAACAGTTTATTTGGGACGTAAAACACATTTCAACACAATTAAGAATACATACATACAAAAAATAAACAGTAAACATAAAACAAAGAAAAAAACTTATAGGTATATAGTATAGTATATATATAAAAATTAAACGAAAGGTTGAAATATATTTAAAATGTAACTTACATTATTGTACATCTCTAAAGAGGTAATTTGTATGGAACTGTATCAATTACTGTATAATATCTTTATTGACATTTGACAATAAAATATTGAATCTTGAATCTTGAATTTTGACGGTAAAACATATTTTACATAATCACACCGAATGTTTCACCGACACTGCGTTATAAAATCCTGAAGAATGACACTATTTCCTTCGATTTCCTTGGAAGGTGTGTATCGTTTCCTGCGTTTCCCATCTCGTGCACCATCAATAGCACTATCGTTATTAACTCCCCTCTCCCCAAAGACAACGCGACTAATGACCCCGTCAATATTGCTTAGCGCACGACACGGCATCGTCTCGACCGTGGGTCGTGCTGCTGGTATTGTGCTACTATAACTTATATTGTGACTAGATGACCCGATGAACTTCGTATCACCTAATATTGAAACGGAAAAACTGTTTTTCATTACTCGTACTCGGAAAGTAGGTCTGAAGTTGCTTGCGGAGCGGGTTGAAAGTAATACTTTTCAGCCCTCAATCGAATCGTTCATCGAGGAACAATCGAGAAATACATCGAGAACCGTTTTCATCTGACAGCTATCAAATTATTAAAAAAAAAACTTGTTCTATTTTCTCATTTCTATTATTCTTTGACATTCATCTTTCACACAATTACAGCGGCGTGATGTAAAATTGAAATGAAATAAAATTAAGTATTATTTAAAAAGATATACTTTTAAATGACTTTATTATAATCTACTTTCAAGTATTTCTTTAAAACTACATAGATTTGGGCAAAACATTCACAATTTTTTGAATGATGAAAATGAAAAATAATGGCTGAATAGCTGGCCGGCCATAGAAAAAAATAGGCGGGAAAGCGGCAATCTTTCATTTGTTTTGTTGATTTATGTAAAATTAAATTCATCCATTTTTTCTTTAGCTAATTCATGGTTTTAGTAATTCGTAATGAAAAGCACAGTACTTACCTTAGGTTAAAGACTTATTTAGTCCCGAGACAAGCCGAGGGACTAAATAAGTTACTTACATCCCTAGGGTATCAATGTACTATTAAATGTAATAGACATACAACCACGGAATGAATAACAGTAACGCATAACGCAGCTGTCAAATGATAAATCCGCTATGTAAAAGTTAAAAATCTGCCGCCAAGTACCTAAGAGTGTATTCCAGCAGCCTCATTTGAGAGCCAGCTCTATTCCAGGCTAGGTGGTTATACCATCTTCGACCACATCGTCACTTTAAATCAGGTGAGCTGTGGTCAAAAACCTCGCCTGCCGAACATAAAAAAAACATAAATTGTGTGGGAATTGAACCCATGTCCTAAATCTCTAAAACCTCAACTAAACAGCTAACAGGGCAATTAAATTTGGCTATACCTAGACTTAAAATAAGCATATTTATAGCTCGTGTAGCGTATTTATCTGTGAGTATACCATTAGACGAAACATTACCGACTTAGAATAATGTTCCTCACTTTTCCTTGTCTTAACAAATCAAATCTCTTTTAGTCCCCAAACAATAAACCGAAGTGACCCGTGAACCGAAATCCGGCTGTCAAAATATCAGTTGCAGTCAAAGGGACCTCATTTATAAGGGAGCGCCGATGGAACAATACAGTTAATTCTTGTACAACATTTGATTGATAGCCAATCTCATTTTAGTTTAACAGTTGACGTGTCAAACAGATAATGGAGTTTTGAAGTTTTTGAAACTAATCGAAATTCGACGGACAAAACATTTTGCAACTCTAAAGCTATGGCTTTATATAGCACCACGAAAACATCTTGTAATTGTGATTGCGATATGATAGTATACATAAATATAAAATATATATGTTTTTAAATAAATTTGAGGACCAAATAGGTAAAGATAAAGTCCGTAATTATAAAAAAAAAAAAATTGCCCTGAGTGGGATCGAACCCACGCCCTACAGCTCTCAAGACAGATATACTACCAATGAGCCAACGGCGCTGTCAAATATGTATTATTATTATTACTACTTAGTAATATTATATAGATATACTGTACTCATAATGTTAATTATTTAAACGCTAAACCAACATTGCACACATGATCTGAGTTGTAATCCCGCTCTGATCCAACTTTTCTCTACTCTAGTTTTTTATTGATTGTAATTTGGTTTGTGTGTTTGAATAAATAAAAAAAATGTATTTAGTACAGCATCTGTCACTAGCTATCCAGCGTGGTAACGCCGCGAGAATCATGGGCCCATTTGGGCAAGGGTCTTTGCATGGGGGGCCTTTTTGGGTAGGAAATTTTGGACTCGCATTATCAACTTGTTAGTTATATATAATTAATTAATGCCTATGTATCTATATTATGAGTTAAACAGCTGTAATTATGACCAATAAAGACTTATGTATTTATTATTATTATTAAATACTTAATTACATTTATGCAATACTTAATTTCTTGGTTGTTGATCTCCTTACCAGGATGTTGTCTAGGTAGGTACCACCGCAGTACCAGTTATTCTGCCGCTAAGCAGTAGTGTGTAAGCATTACTGTGTTCCGGTTTGAAGGGTACTGCAGATAGCGAAATTACTGGGCTGTTGAGAAGAAAGTCTCAAAGTAATGAGCGCCAAAGCAGTGATGCCCTGGACTTTGTTTTGTTACTTAAAGTTCTGTGTATCGCTGCGATGGACAGGCGTTATCTCTTACCATCAGCAGAGAGTCTCGTCTCATTACTTTTTACATTAAAAAAAAATGCTAGGACTGCTAAAAACTACACATATTTGTATTCCATCAATTAGTTAACTGGTTGGACTCATTTCATATTTATTAATAACTGTAATATTAATTCAAATAAAAATAAACGGGTGCTTTACAAACCGTTTGAGGTGTAAATATTTAGATAAATTGTGATTGTATGCATAATACAAGTGATGAGAATTGATGTAAGATATGACCGAATATTTATTTTGATCGCCCCATTGTTATGCTAATTTTATAAATTAGATGGTATAAATCAAGATTAAAAACCCCTTTTTATATCCTCAACGACAATAACAAACAGCTATTAATCTTATGGAACTATGATATTGATGACGTCATACAAGTCAATCTAAATCCCATTCCTATGATGTACGTAGCTTTTCGATCAACTTGTCGGTATACGGGATTATAAACTTAAAATGTACTAAGCCAAAAGGTCATAGTCCCTATGTAGTCGCGAAAAATATCAGCTGCTTGAGTATGATTGGTCATTTTTCAATTTATTTATTTTAATTATTTAGTTTGATCACCAATTCCATCACAACATTCATCAACACAAAAAAAAACAAAAACTAGGTACTATAGCAATTACAGGTGACGACGAAATGCATCCCACTAATCCTACTTCCTACTAATATTTTATAAATGTGAAAGTTTGGATGGATGGATGGATGTTTGTTACTCTTTCACGGAAAAATTAATGAACGGATTTGGATGAAATTTTGTATGGAAGTAGCGAGGCCCTAGATTAACACATAGGCTACTTTTTATCCCGAAAACATGTAGCAGGTAACACCGCAGTGTGCAGCTAGTAAAAATAAAAAGTTAACAATTTTTTATTATTGGACGGAACAATTAATTTGTTTCACAATTTCAAAGTTAGCAAATCAAAAGTTGTTTATGATACAATAAGTCTCTTTTGGCTTAGAACATCCAAATAGTGTAACCCTGGATACACACAATCAATTTTAATGAGTTTTCCTAAATTTTTCTTACAATACCCTAGTATAAAATAACTGTAGGTTTTTTTAATGAAGTTCTACCTTTTTTTATTGTTGACAGGTTAGGTGACCACATATCAACTGATGTTAAGTGAAGATGTGGTCGATTGTAAAGCACACCTAGCCTGGTAGGAATTGTGTCTCAAGTGAGGTTGCCAGAACACACCGTTAGATGCTTGCTGGCAGATTTTCAACTTAGTGGTAGATAGCCAGCCGAGTACTTAAAAGTGCACTACCGCCATGCTCTAGGTTTTCTCACGATGTTTTGCTCAAGATCATTGTTGTGGTTTGAACCCACGCTCTTCGGCATGCAAACCGACCGCGCTAACCACTGAGCTATCGTCGCTACAAAATTCACTAAAATGTAACCAAAGCTACAGCAATATAAAGGCACCTCACAAGTGGTTCCTCGCAAGCTAACCGACAAGTACCTCTAACAGTACAGCTCGTAAACTACTTGCCGCATTAACCATAACGTATAAAGGCACTAAAAGCACGTCTGCCCGTCCCTTGGGGCCGTTTCGGCTGTCAATGCGAAAATTTAAGTCCTCGCCACACCCAAGCACTCTGAAGGGTCGACCTCTGTGCCCTTTGTCTTGATTGCTCCCTTTTTCCCGGACTCGTTTTGTCTGGAATCCGTCATGTGTTTAGGTGGGACGGTTTGTTTGGTCCTGGCCCGTTTGTGTGATGGACTTTTACTTGTGGACTTTTACTATGGACTTTTATGAAAATTGGATTTCTGTACTTATTCGTGTTCTAGAGTGGAGACCGCGAATTGGCAAACGTAGCGTAGGATACCCTGAAAATTGATGGAGTGACGATGTACGTAGGACAGCTGGCGGTGGGTGGAAGCAAAAAGCCAAAGATCGGGCAGAGTGTCGTATCTTGGAAGATGTTAGAGGCCTATGTCCAGCAGTGGACTAAAAAAGGCTGATGATGACGATAAATCCTAATGAATATTATAAAACCGAAATAGGGCATGTTTTTCTGTCTATTTATTACCATTAAATAAGATCTTTTTTCAATTATTTATAGCTGAATGTCAAATTGTTGTTGCTAAGTTACGGTGTGCTAGAAGACGGTTAAGGAAACTTAGCCCGGAATAGAACTGGCACTCAAGAGAAGCTTCCAGATCACATAGGTTGGCGGCAGATTTTCTACTTGTGGGTGGTTGCTAACCAGCCGAGTGCAAGAAAATATCCTACAACCATGCAATAATTTCTACGCAATGTTTTCCTTTACTGATCTATCATCACTACAGTTTAAAAATAGCAAGATTGCGGCATGACAAATTATAAAAAAAAAAAAACTAAGGCTGTCTAATTAATTTAATTTTGTAACTTACCAAACGTACATTCATTTGAACCCTATACAAACCAACAACAAAACACAGTTCCTTTCTAACACGTGTTTACAAAACATACCATACTAATCTCTTTGAAGGAATGTGTTACCGTCGTGCTGCCATTCATCTTATATTAACGACAATGTCTTGATATATTTTATCACATTTAGCTGTGGTAGAAATATTTACTACAAATGACCAAGATAACACGACCTCCCATTCCCTCCGCTTTTCATGCTCAGTTACAAGTTGAAATGGAAATATCTGGTAGCTGTACGGGTCTCCTAATGTTGGTCAATGCCTTGCTTTAGTCGTAGTGCTAACGTTCTTATTTGTCATCTGTCAATTTGCTCTATTTTCGGGGTGATATGAAAGCTTCGTTTTAACAGGGTTTGTCGCCCATGTTTTGTCATCGTTATTTTTGGTTATAATGGTTATTGACAGCGACACGATGTTGTTTTAGTTTACGTGTTTTCATGAATGGCTGCGGATATTTTAGAACAGAGGGGTTAACTGTATGTATACTTTGTATTACGGTTAAAACTAATAGGTTCAAGTTTAGATTTTAATTGAACATTTATATTGATAAATATAATATAAATATCGTAGGACTGTACACAGAGCGCCATCTGGCCCCAAACTAAGCAGAGGTTATGTGATAGAAGTCAGATAACTGATAGAATAAATAAATACTAGTTACTACTACTAGTATAGTTATTCTGCCGCTAAGCAGTAGTGTGTAAACATTACTGTGTTACGGTTTGAAGGATACTTCAGCTAGTGAAATTACTGGGCTGTTGAGACTAACCATCGAAAGTCTCTAAAGTAATGAGCGCCAAAGCAGCGATGCCCTGGACTTTGTTTTGTTACTCAGAGTTCTGTGTATCGCTGTAATGGTCATGAACAGGCGTTATCTCTTACCATCAGGAGAGCGTCTCGTTCGTCTCATTATTTTTTACATAAAAAAAAAAAACTTTTTTTTTTGTAAATACAAACTTATAATACATACAGAACACACATTTGTTTATTCACAAAATGTATATTGTTTAGAATGTAGCGTTATTTTTATTTCAAGCAATGCAATGATAATATTGGTTAGGTATATAATCTTTGTAAGAATTTACCCACGTTTAATTTAGCAAATATTGGTATATATACATAAAGTACAACAAAAATATGTCAATAGCACAATCCCATAGCAAAATAAAATAGTTCTGGGTATCCCAAACAAACGGGCTGCCACCATAAACTTTTCACAGGCCGTGTTAACGTGGGGCAAGTTGTAACTTTTTTACCTAGCGTTTGTTTTATATGGCAACAAGTAATCCAACTAACAATTTTTGTAATTTGACTAAATAAGACGTGTAAAATATCAAAGTAGTTGATGCAAAATCTATCTAATAGAATAATGTTGTGCCCTAATTGTCTTATGCCTATCCCGCCATGCCCAGTTGGCTTATTTGTAGGGCGTAGGTTTGATTCCCACAGAAACAAAAATTAATGTGACGATAAATGTTTGTTCTGAGTCTGAGTGTATTATAAGTAGGTTAAAAATCCATAAAGAAAAAGTTGTGTAAGAAAACTGTAAAACTTGTATGAGGCTCGCACGTACCTAGTGTCAATCTATTTATTTATTTGTTTTTAGTTTATTATTATTTTGTCTAAATTTTGAAATTGTATTTATTGTATTTGTTGTACATATATATTATAATTCTTGCATCAGTCCCCGGCCGGTGTGGGTTTGGGGCACTTTAACTTCTCGGGGCACTTTAACTTTATTTAACATAAGTGAAAACTTTTAGGGCTTTTTGTGTGTTAATTTAACTTCTATTTGTTTATTAAGTTGGCAGCTGTTTGTTTTCCATGTAAAATAAAAATAAAATAAAATAAAATAAAATAAAAAATAAATTAAGTGTTCTATCAGTTCTATTATCCGGTCCTTATAGTACAAGCTTTGTGTTGTATGAGGCTAGTTGGCGCGGCGTGAAAATGTCCTAGAATATTTTTATTTAAGCCGCTAATGCCCAATGTCTTATCAAGATGCTGGCTTTGCAACCAAATGTTAGACTTGAAACAGAGTTTATTACATACAAAGTTATTAGATTTTATTAAACGCTACAGCAATATTATCAGAGGTCAAGAGATCAATTTTTCTATCATTCGAAGAGTTTTCGTATTAACTTTTATGTTTATTTGTTTGTTTTACTTTTATGTCAGTTTTATATTAATATCAAAATCCATGTAAACATAGCACAACAACACATAAATATACATTGGAACACAGAATTCTCTCGCAAGTCAATATAAACCAAATTAATGACAGTACCTACTGTACTCTTCGATTAAAAACGCTTTAATTTGTATCTACGGGACCACGCGTAGTATTTCGGTGCTATTAAAGAACCGACTCGGGCCCATTACCTGAGCCCTGGGTCCCACCCTTAATCCCTATAATTAGAGTCCCACAAGGTGATTGATAGTTGCTGGAACACAATTCTGTGAGTCAAACGAGAATCTAATCAGTTTTTATAAGTTTTATTCTGTATTAGTTGAAAAGATGGTATGTGAGAGATTGTAACCATGTGGGGTAGGTATGAAAATACAATCACGTCAAAGAGTTAACTTATTTACCGTTGTGGATTGAAAACGTTTTGTCATTCTGATTCGTAGGTATTTAGTGTCTCCAAAAACAATGTCTGTTAGCCAGTTTTTTTTTATTTTTTGGCGTGGCACTTTTCGCATTGTGTCTTTATGAAAAAATAGTTATGTAAGTCACTAGTTATTTAAGTCACACATAGTTATGGTCGAGTCCGGTCATGCCCTAGAAAGGTAGTGGTAACTTTACTACAAGCTTTAATGGAGCTATAAGTCATGGTTTACCACTTTATGTAACTTTCCCATAGTGATGCCCATAATTCGGCTCTTTATGAATAAAATTTCTACAAATTTTGAAAAATATTACTACGCAACGAACTGCATTACTTTTTGCATTCTCGCTAAAAAAGCTAGTGTTTTAAGGTGGTTCGATTTCGATACAAATATTTTTTTGCCATTTATGGACAAATGGAGCATAATTTTACAGTGAAATCACAGCTACTGGAATTTACTCGTATTTTGGTCTTTATTTGCGGTAAATCACAATTGCTTGAATAAAACAGTAGATTATTATTAGCATAAAATCAAATTTATGAATTTATGATTTTTGAATAAAACAGTAGATTATGCTAATAATAATCTAGGTACTGTAATAATGAGTTACTTTTTATCCCTGTATTCCCACGGGAACGGGAACTACTCGGGTGAAACCGCGAGGCGTCCGCTAGTGTGTTATATATTGCGTGTCAGACACAACAAAATGCTCATTAGTACATAATTAGCTTAAATATTAATGTTATAAGCTCGCTAAATGAGAAATTGTTTATAAAACAATGGCACTGCAACCCGCCCTACATGTGGAATGACGGAAATATCTCTGCAATGTAAATGTTTTCGGACAACATAATTTTGTAGTGCGCTGTTTAACTGTAATTTGGAGAATAATTTACATTGACTATAATGAAACACCGTGAAGATGACAAGTTCTGCTAAACTAATTAAAACTGAACAGCTTTCTCAGTGTGCAAATTTTCATAAAAACATGTTTAGTATGAAAAAATAATGCAACACAAAATTAACACTAACATTATTACGAAAAATTAAAAAAAACCGCCAAGTGCGAGTCGGACTCACACACGTAGGGTTCCGTACCATTATGTTTTGAAATGAAATGAAATGAAATTTATTTATTTGTACAAAAAACATATGCCTAACATGAAGGTAGGGACACAAAAAGACGGAGACACACAAAAAGAGATACTAGAAATCTAAAAAAAAAGAAAAATAGAATATTTAGTTTTATCTATAATAAAACTAAATATTCTGTGAATAGTTAAAGCGTCTACCTGTCACTGTTATTAGTATCGAGCAAGAAACGGTAAAAAAATCAAGTTTGTTGTATGGGAGCCCCCCTTAAATATTTATTTTATCGTATTTGTTGTTATAGCAACAATAGAAATACATCATCTGTGAAAATTTCAACTGTCTAGCTATCACCGTTCTTGAGATACAGCCTGGTGACAGACGGACGGACGGACGGACAGCGAAGTCTCAGTAATAGGGTCCCGTTTTTACCCTTTGGGTACGGAACCCTAAAAACAAACGTGTGTCTAGCTAGCGGCACCTTGCGGTTATCCTGCTACTTTCCACGGGAACTGCTTTATTTTCCGTATATAAGAAATGAGACATAGTATATTTTAGCATAGCATGGTGGTAGGGTACTTTCTAGTACCTACTCGGCTAGCTAGCTACCCCCCTCAAGTTGAAAATCTGCCGCCAAGCATCTAACGGTGTGTTCTGGTAGCCTTACTTGAGAGCCAGTTCCATTCCAGGCCATGTTTACCATCTTCGACCACACCATCACTTAACATCAGGTGAGCTCTTAGCCTGTCAACCATTAAAAAAAATGTATTGAGCTACTTGGGACTTGAACGCGTTAAGTGAGTTTACATTTTTAATGTGTGAGGGTATCTATGTATCTATACCTACTTTTATAAAGACGAAAGATTTGATTGTTTGTTTGTATGAAATAGGCTCCGAAACTACTGGGCCGATCTTAATAATTAGATAGATAGATAGATATAACTCTTTATTGTGCACATCATAAATGGAAAAGAGTACAGATAACAAAAAACCTTATTAACTAGTGGCACAAGTAATTATTAGTAATTATTTCATTATTAAAATGCTACATAATCCGTGATGGATATAGGCTATATTTTAATTAAAAACAATTAGGGATCCGTGTGGAAAATTCAATAATGTAATCCAAAGTGAAAAATTTGAAAAAACCCCTTACTTAACATGCGCAGTGAAACTATTGACAATAAAGTGACGTTTTAAAGAGCAAATTGACAGCTACAAAGAAGTCCGCAAAATCATATGTCTAACTATTACAGTTGTCATCTACATCTTATGACGAAGAAAGATTTAATTTTTTGTTTGTTTGTATTAAATAGGCTCCGAAAATACTGGATCAATATCGAATTTTCCCGTGCGAAGCCAGGGTGATCTGCTAGTACTAATATGAAGAGAAAAGAGTTGATTGTTTGTATTAAATAGGCTCCGAAACTACTGGACCGATTTCAAAAATTCATTCACCGTTGCGAAGCTACACTATCCCCGGGTGACATAGGCTACTTTTTATTCCTGCATTCCCACGGGAACGGGAGCTACGCGGGTGAAACCGCGAGGCTTCCGCTAGTTTTATTATAAAGTTGCGCTCCTTCAAATGTTATCATTTTTTGCCACAGTTTGTTCTTACCTACAGTTAAGTAATAGCTACCCCCGACGTACGGCTGCTGGTTCAACCCCCAAATAACTATAGAGACTATTAGGAACGCCTATTGTTGGACGGGACGCCATTAAAACCATGTAATTTTATTAAATTGGTAGCAATTTATCTACGAAATCGTGCATCGGGCCTGCCTACTGCATTGTATACCGTAAGCACGCAGTCTTGCCAGATAACATCTTTTGATTTACACGTAAAGGTCTATTTACGAGTTCTTACTTGCTGTTACGATTTGCTTTGGAAATCTCATTCACGTTTGAGTGTAGGCTTGAATTTTCATAATTCTTTGTTTTTTTTGGTGGCTAACTAGATGACCTCCTTAGCAGAAGGTGGGTCGTCTTGTTAGGTGCTACCGCAGTATCAATGTTCTGCGGCAAAGTAGTACCTTCAAACTGGAACACAATAATTTTGAGAGCATTGAAAGTAATGAACGCTAAAGCAGCGGTGCCCTGGATGTTATTTAGCTACTCAAAGTTCTGTCTATCGCTGCAATGGTCATAGACAGGCGTTTATTACAATCAAAATCAAATCTGCCGCCATGCATTTAGCGGTGTGTTCCGGCAGACTTACTTGAGAACCAGCTCCATTCCAGGCCATGTTTACCATCTTCGACCACACCATCACTTATCATCAGGTGGGTTGTGGTGAAACATCTAACCTTTCAAAAACTAAAAAGAAAAACTTTTGCCATAAACACAAATCCATAATCGCGAAAAAACATTAGCTGCTATTTACAGTCGGTTGACTCTTTTAGTCAACATAATTTGTCTATATAAAAACTATTTTTTTACGATTTCTAAAGTATAACTTGCATTATATAATAAGTAGATACGTACTTAAGTTTGAGTTGACCCACGTTTGAGTTTCTTACATCTTCAGTTTATAAATCAACTACAGTACAAGTTATTTATATTCTAATACAGTGCAGGTATATTTCGCACAGATCATTTTTGGAATTAACTAAAAGCGGTCGATCACATCACAAGATGATATGAAAATATTTGAAATATTCGTCGTAAATTGCGTCTCTCTCGATTGTCTATTCGAATAAAAAAGTTTTATAAATCGATTTAGTCCCTGTAAAAAAAATAAGAGCATAATTACGGTCACAATGCAGTGGTTAGCGAGGCGGGACAATTAGATTTTGACGGGTCTGTGATAAATGGTCGTGGTGCCTATACCACAGAAAAACCATAGAGATGACCACATTGTGTTGAAAAAGGTTTTTTTACCACAAAGGTTTTTTTGTTCAACTTAATTATTCTAATAACTTTTTTCTCTCTATAAATAAAGGTAAAGATATTGCACTCATGCAATATCCTTGCACTTATTTAGAATGTTTGTAATATAACTTTAAAATCCTTGGTTTCCATATCAAATCAATAAATAACTGAATTTAATTTTAATGATGATTTAAAAACGTGTTTCTATAAAAAAAATCTAGTTTTTAAGTGTAGAATAGATGAAGACGACCAAAACGCTCTTATGATAAGAGATTACACATGTCTTCGACTTACACAACTTGGAGTAACAAGAAAAAATCCAAAGCAACACTGCTTTGGAGCTCATTATTTTGAGATGTTCCGTGGTTGGCATTGCATTGACGAAGTCCCTAATGTTGCAGATGTTCTTAGGCGGCAGGGGGTGAACTTACCATTAGGTGAAGTATATCTGTTTGCCGCTCTTTTTATAAAAAAGTAATATTCGAGGTATATATTTAGTTTTATTTCCGTTTTGTTAAGCGGAAATAAACTAAACATATACCTTGAATATTCAGAATGAACTTCCACAAAGTAACGCCTGACCCAATCAATTATCTAAAAAAGTAACATGACGTGATTTATTTATTTCTTACAATTTGTATTTTAAAAGACTCTGATTTTTAATATTAAATTGTTTACATTTGAAAATAAACATCTAAAAATTTTAGTATAAACACTCTCTACAGCAATACTATTCTATAAATGATTCACTAACAATACGACCCAACTTATGATTAAAACGATCGTTTCTAACCGCGAATTATCAAATTTCTTCTTCGCCCTAGCATTATCACATAAGTCCAAATGTCTCGAGGTACCGCTTAACCATCAACCAGCCCCCAAAGACCTCCATAAACCACAAACTTTTTCCCTAGTTCAACGAAACTCATCAAGCGATCAGAGTCAAGTTAAACTGGTTAAAATAAAAGTGAAGCGATTAAGAGAAAATTGCAAAAGATTACAGGCTGGATCGTAATCCACGGATCAGATGTAATTATCAGTCTACCTAACTTTAAATGTTATTAATTAGAACTGAGATTTAGGTGAACAATTTGGTAACAATTTTGGAAAGTCAAAAGTTGAAATGCCGCTATTAAATTTACTACTGGCTTCGTTAACAATTGTGAGCAAATTGAGGGGATGATCGAAAATTTGATGCCAACACTTACGATAGCATCTCCCCGCGGCTACGCTCGCAATCATGCCATTATCCTTCGAGAATGTTAAAACTGATAATTTTAGTGCCTCTCCTATTGAAGGATTACATCAAGATAAGTAAATGCCACGTCATGATTTTTGAAGTGCCCCCGGCTTCTATTCATTAATTGTGTTTAATTTCAAAACCTTGTTTACGATTTGCGTTTATCAAACCCATGTAGTTTCAGTATCAGTTACATTGACCTTATTAATATCAATAAATTGGCATAAATTTTTTAAGTATAGTAAATATATAACCCAACAATAGAGTTGCCGGTGAAGGAAAACATCGTGAGAAACCCATAGCTTGGTGGTAGGGTAATTTCCTAGTAGGTACTCGGTTGGCTAGGTATCTTACCTTAAGTATAAAACCTACCATCAAACACCTAGCGATATGTTTCGGCAGCTTCACTTTAGAGCCAGTTACATTTTAGGCTAGGTAAACTTTGATCTTTGATATAAAAAACATATAAACAATAAATAACCCGTCAGGGACAGGATATGTCGCCAGGCAAGGTGATGGCAGGTGGGCTAAAGCGTTGACGGATTTTTGGCGAACTGGTAAACGGAGCGTTGGTCGTCCACCAGCTCGTTGGATAGACGACATAATAAGGATCGCGGGTCGAACCTGGACAAGATTGGCACAGGACCAGGATGAGTGGCGTACAAGAAGAGATGCCTATGCTCAGCAGCCTATGTGCATGATTACGGGCTGATAATGATGGTGAAATGTATTTGACGAAACAGCAAATAACACGTAAACATTTGTAGACCAAATGAATACATATCTACTTTCTAAAAACGTACACCCGAAACCCAAATCCCTCTAGTATGACAATTTTAATTACTTTTAGAGAACAACAACCGTCTCCAGTCTTATCTATAATCTCATCCGTGTAATAAAACTTCTAACACGATGTAAAAAGCAACCAACCTAACTAGTACTTGGTAAAGAAAATAAACTACAAATTGGCACGATACAAGTCTTATTTCTTTGAAAAATGTAATAGTGGCGCTCTGATTTAGCTTTAGAAATAAGTTGGTCAAGCTGTAGCGACTGTGGTGACCGCTAGTCGCACTGTTCTGTGACCGTTCCACGTGGTAGAGAACTGAATTATTCATACGATAACGAGAATCTAGAGTGTGGAATAACAAGACAGTTCGCTAGAAGGTAAATTTAGTACTATGGAAACTGATTTGCTTTTGACACATTTTCAATTTACATACGAAACCTAATCAAACGCAAGTATTGATTATTTCAGATTCTCTGACTATAGTTTAGGTCACATTCAGTCTTAGCACAGAAAGAAAGCAGAGAACGATGCGTGCGCCACACCGTCTTGCGTCGCACGTAAAAAGCAACGTAGTAACGTGTAAGTAACAATTTGTAGCGATGATAGCTCAGTGGTTAGCGCGGCCGGTTTGCGTGTGGGTTCAACCCCCAAAAATGAGCTTGAGCTGCCGGTGAAGGAAAACATCGTGATGAAATGCATGGCGGTAGAGTCTTTTCTAGTACTAGGCTAGCTACAACCCTCAAGTTGAAAAATCTGCCGCCTAGCACCTAACGGTGTGTTCCAGCAGCCTCACTCGAGAGCCAATTCCATTTCAGACTTAGTGTGTTTTACCATCTTTGACCACTTAACATCAGGTGAGCTGTGGTCAGGTGTGGGTGTGAATCCCACCTGGGACGAACAGGATTTATGTGATAAGTTAAATATTTGTTTCGAGTACAAAAATGTGTACAAGTATTAGCTATATCAGGTAGTTCTCTTAGTAGAAGCTTTGCTTAGCTTAGGGTTTAATGACATTATGAGTGTGCCGTGGTCAAACATCTAGTCTGACAATTATAAAAATCACTGGATGACATAGATAATAAATCATTGAAAGAAAGAAAGCAAATAATTTTAATTTTGTAACACCACAATATACAAAAACATCAAACAAACAGACAGAAACAGTTACAAAATAGGGGTTTACCTCAGCATAATACTGGTCATTCTAAGTGGTATGACCAGCGCTGGTCTTCCGGTGAGCCCTTGTACAAACACAATAAACATAAAATTACCAGCAACAAAACAAACAATTGCAACAATTCTTAAAACAAACTATACTGCTTCCTTCAAAGTTACAAAAAACACTTGAAATATTCATAAGAATTCTTCAAAATATAAAGCATGATTCATCTCTGTGATTATATCGATAAACCAAGAGCATATTTACGACGTTTTGTCCTCGGGTGAATCTCCCACGAGACGAATTCTGGTCACATTGCTGAGCGGAATGGTTGACATTCATAGTCATCGCCTTTACTTTTTACAGTTTACATATTTTTAAAATGTAAATCATATACAATGTAGATGACGTGACCCGAGCAGTCATTTTGTTCATTTCAACTGCAGATTGTTGTGTACACCTTCACAAAAAGTATTAACATATTTAAGAGAATAATTAAAAAATCTGATAATAAATTGTTTATTAAACAAAATTTAAAAAATCTTACATTAATGCTATTAATTGATTAATTAATTATTAATCAGATAATGGATTGATTCAGGCGTTACTTTGCGAAAGTTTATTTTGAAGATTCAAGGTATATAGTCAGTTTATTTCCGCTTAACAGTCATTTCAGTTAGAACAGTGATAAGGATTTAAATTTAACTAACTTGACAACAATTTAATAATTAAAAACTTATCCTAACTTTGCTTAATATCTAAAACTAAAATTGAACTAAAAAAGATTAAACAAAAAAACTTTATATTTTCTTCTCGCTGCAGTAACCACAAGCCAACCAAGTTTGAAGAGTCAACGAAGTCGGAGCCAAAGTTAACTTTATTTTTTTAATAAAATTCTTGAAAATATCGAAACACCTGATGATACTGTCAAACTTTCACTGTCTTGTTGCTGTATTTTCTTAAATGTATCGTGTTTTCCATTCTTGATTGCCTGGAAGAGATCGCTCTTAGCGATAATGTCGCCACTTGTAACACTAGCTCATAAGATTATTTTGTTCTCTGTACCATTTTTTTTTCTATTTTTGGTGTGCACAATAAAAAGTTTATATCTTTCTATATAGGTACTGTCAAAGCAATAAAAGTATACACATGAGAAAACTGTCTATATTTTCTATAGTTTTATTATTGTTTACTTTTTTTTGTAAAAATTCATAAATACAATGCAACTATTTATGTTGTATTTTTATTTTTTATTTAACAGTATTGTATTTTATGTAGTATCTAAAAATTGTGTTCTTTGAAACTTGCGATCCATGTCTTTTTTTTTCTTTAATAATGAACACTATTTCTTTGTATTCTGACGATTTTGACCAGTCATTTGCATAACGTAACTGAGCCTAAGGGCAAATCGTGCCATTTTTGGACGAATTCCTGTCCGTGTTTTGCGTGGAATTTCTGGAGGCATCCCGGCCTCGTTCACTTTGGGATTTTAATGTTGATATTTTAACTGTTCCTATATAGAAAGCTGAGGTATAGAGATGTGATTCAAATATTTTGACATCTTTTATTCCAACCACGCCACTATACAGTGGCGTAGTGCCAAGTAACATAGGTAAAGATAAATGTAAATTTAATCCACAAAAAGGGTTACATATAAAAAGAATACAATGAAATTAATACACATGATACATTTAGAGATATTGGACATTAAATAAATATCGCAGGACATTGTGTGTGCCGTGCTGTGTGTACAGCGTCATCTGTCCCCAAACTAAGCAAAAGCTTTTACTATGGAAATCAGATAACGGATAGAATACTTAAATACTTTTTTTTTTGTAAATACATACAGTAAACCCAGACGCAGAACAAACATTTGTTTGTACCACAACTTTTGTCTTGGGTGGGAATCGAACCCACGCCCTTCAGCTCTTGAAGCAGACATTCTACCACTGAACCAACAGGGCTGTCATTTGGCACTGCAATTCAATGTATACATGTAATTTGAGCAGCAACATTCAGAAAGAAAAAAAGAATAACGTTTAATTTTGTAACAAGCATAAAACAAACAAACAGAGACAGATAAAAGTCACAAAATAGGGGCTCACCTCAGCATAATGCTGGTCATGCTAAGTGGTATCACCAGCGCTGATCTTCCGGTGAGCCCTTGTAGTTTATACAACCAAATGTATATATATATAATTATATACAATGTACGGCTTACATTACAACCAGACTTCTAGTTTTATTTATTCATCTGAGCATCCAGACGAATAACAGATTATATAATACGTGCTTACGCGATGTCATTGTCAGTGACAGAGAGTGACATTGACATTCATTAATTAAAGACTTGCATAACTATCAAAAAAATCACAGAACCACCACCAAAATAAACTTATATGTTATATTTTAGTATATCTATATGTATGCATTAGTTCTTAACACGCTTTTACACTTCAGTAAATCAACGAAGTAACTGGAGTGCCGTGAAGAAAAACTGCAGTACACAGCCGGCAAGTACTGGGTCAATATCGCACACCGAAGATGGTTCTGTACAGAAAAAATGTTACAATAATGTATTTAAAAAAAGATAGTAGCTGCTTTGTCGATAGTGGCTTAAATACGATTTTATTTTCAGGCTTCCATACCCAAAGGGTAAAACGGGACCCTATTACTAAGACTCCGCTGTCCGTCCGTCTGTCACCAGGCTGTATCTCAACTTCATCTCGTGATAGTTAGACGGTTGAAATTTTCACAGATGACGTATTTCTGTTGCCGCTATAACAATAAATACTAAAGACAGAATAAAATAAATATTTAAGGGAGCTCCCATACAACAAACGTGATTTTTTTTGCTGTTTTTATAGATAATGGTTTCGTGCGCGAGTTAGACTCGCACTGGGCCGAATTCTTTTATTTTTTTTTTAAATTTTGAAATATTATAAAAGAACTAAAACACAATAAGACAAATTTTATAAAACTAAACATAATGGAAAAATTTGTAATTATTCAAATTCAAATTCAAATTCAAATTCAAATTATTTATTGACATAAAAACGTTAGCACATTTACAATTATGTCACACAAAAAAAGCAAAAAAATAATTAATAAATATACATTAAAAAAAATCACATTAAAAGAAGAAAAAAAAAACGTTAGCAAAAATAATAATAATCATAATAATATGACATCTGTCTCCCGTCAAAGCAGTCGTGTGGTTTTCTTTTGAGTGTTATTTTTATTTAATTTAAACGACTTTTATATCTAAATTTTACCGCAAAATAACAGCAATAGCCTTACAAACAACCACCAGTTTTAATTTTTATTCCGCTTTACCTATTTCTCGAGTTCAACCTTTAAAAATTTTTACCGTATGACATTTATATGTCAATCAAATCAAAATATTTTAGAAACAGCAAAACATTTTAGAAGACAGAAATGAAATTAAATAATGTGGACGCGCTCAAGAACAGCTGCGGCTTCGGGATCTCATGACGCACAAATACCACCACCGCCCGCTCCGTCAACTCCGAGCGCTTCGTCGGGGGATGAAGAGTTCGCAACACCCCTGGCGACAAGCGCCTCGTCGAGCAGCAGCGACGTGAGCGGGCCGCGGACACCGGCGCCACCACCACCTGCGCGTCGGGGACGGCCGCCGCTACCGGCACGCCTGGGGCCTGCGGGGCAATCTGCTCCGCGTTCGGCTCTCGCTGCCGGTGGTGTAGTGCGACGCATGCGATGGTCACATACCAATAATGAGAACTGCATGCGCGCCTATTATGGGGCTACAGAGGGGGGAATTAACCTTTCGGCGTACCGTGTCAGGATGCTGCCTTTGTTTCAGGCCCTTGAACCGACCGTCGCCGTGTCTACCCAACGACTATCGGATCAAGTGCGGGCTATCCAGCGACTTCAGCTGTTGGATCAGTCCGTGCTTGATCAGCTCCGCCTGGAGGCACTTCCTGCTCGTCCAACGCCTGTTTCGACACGGGATTCGCCTGTCGCGTCGTCAGCCCCGACACTGGTGTCAGTGCCGACGTCGATGGCGACACTAGCGATACCTACTGATCCCGTAGTTGATGTAGGCGAATGCACGAGCATGGGTGTATGTAGCCAGGTGAGTGAGCATTTGAGGAGGACTTTGGAAGACGCGATTTGTCAATATAGATTCGCACCTAATTCTAGGCCGCGACTACCACGTTTGCCCACCCATAGACGAAATTTAGCGTTGATGGGAGCCTTGAACGCTTTGCTAGCCCCGTATTTACGGGCTAGCGAAGATTTGACTGATACCCACTCGATATTATACTGCGGTGCCATCGCGGCGTGTCGCGTTGCACGTGTTAAGTTTCCGGACACTAACCGTGCACCACGACCCGCCGGGGGTGTGCCCGCATGGCAATTGCGGATCGAGCGGCGTATCAGTACGTTCAGGACTCTCATTGCAAAGCTGATCTGCTTCAGCCGGGGGAATAATCGCCCCCGAGTCATGCGTTTTGTGACACAGGCTTTTGCTGGAACGGGTATTAGACCCCAGCACTATCTAGCCAGTGTCACGGAACGCATTGACTATCTGAAGCAGAAAGTCTATGCGTGGGCAAACCGTATTCGCCGCTATAGAGAGCGTGCGGATAGATATTGGCAAAATCGCGTCTTTCAAAGTGACCAAAGGAAGGTGTATCGAGATTGGGAAGGAACCGGCCAACGTGTGAGTGACAGGCAGCTACCGGATACTAGCGTCATGACTGAATTCTGGCGTGGTATCTGGTCGCTGCCTGTCGAGCACACCGAGGGTGATTGGATGCGTGTTGTCGAGCGGGAATGTGAGTCTATCGAATCCATGGGGTCTGTTTTAATAGACCCCGTAGACGTTAGTTGTGCGATTCGTACGGCACAGAACTGGAAAAGTCCTGGGCCGGACGGATTGCACAACTTTTGGATTAAGTGGATTCGTTGCTCACATGACCGCTTAGCGACACAATTCCAAGAAGCCCTCGAGCTTGGTTCCCTTCCCTGTTTTATGACCACTGGTGTCACCTTCCTGCTCCATAAGACCGGTAGTACCACAGAAGCAAAAAATTATAGACCCATCACGTGCTTGCCTACCATCTACAAGCTCCTTACATCCATTTTGAGAACAAAAATTAACGCGCATGTTGTCGCAAACAACGTTTTGGCTCCTGCTCAAAATGGATGTAGGGTAGGGTCCCGTGGTACTAAGGAGCTTCTCCTCATCGACATGACCATTAGCCAGCAAGTTCGGCGGAACAAGGGAGCCCTTTCCACTGCCTGGATTGACTATAAGAAGGCCTATGACTCAGTGCCTCATTCATGGCTAGAGAGAGTTTTAGAGTTATATAAAATTGATACAACTCTAAAATCTTTCTTAGGCGCATGTATGAGGCAATGGACCACAGTCCTTCGTCAACCAGGTAGTGGAAATGGCTCTTCTGAGCCGCAGGACTTGATTAGGATCGAGCGTGGCATTTTCCAGGGTGACAGCCTGAGTCCATTGTGGTTTTGTCTAGCACTGAATCCTCTCAGCACTTTGCTGAAGGAATCAGGGCTAGGTCATCGGCTTCGGAGAGGAGGTGAAGTCATTTCTCATCTGCTGTATATGGATGACCTCAAGCTGTTTGCACCAAAACGCCCAGACTTGATGGAATTGTTAAAAACTACACAGGTTTTTAGCAATGCCATCAAGATGGAGTTTGGGGTAGACAAGTGTGCGGTCATGCACGTACAGCGAGGGGAAGTTGTAAATAGTCCAGATTTACAGCTTTCAGAGACAATGACTTTCAGATCTCTCTCCGAGGCCGAGACTTACAAGTACCTCGGTATGTCAGAGTCGTTGGGTATAGCGGTAGTGGACATCAAGCGATCGGTGAAGTAACGCTTCTTTTGTCGCCTGACAAAAGTACTTAATAGTCTTTTGTCGGGTGGCAATAAGGTGCGTGCCTTCAACGGTTGGGTGATGCCTCTACTGATATACTCCTTTGGCATACTGAGGTGGACTCAGACTGAGCTGGACGCCCTGGATAGAAAAGTCCGTCAACAGCTCACAACTCATCGCATGCTACACCCACGCTCGTCTGTTATGAGACTGTACATTCCACGAAAATTGGGGGGTCGTGGCTTTTTAAGCGCCAAGAACCTCCATAATCGTGAAGTGTGCAGTCTCAGGGATTATTTCCGCGACAACGAGTGCGGGATGCATCGAGATGTTGTGGCAGTTGACAAGGGCCTCACGCCGCTCTCCTTAGCGAACGAGAACTGGCGCAAACCATCGGTGCTAAGCACCGAAGACCGCAAGGAAGTATGGAAGAGCAAGCAGCTGCACGGGCGGTTCTATCGGGTCCTAACGGGCCCCGATGTGGACATGCTCGCGTCGGTGAACTGGCTACGCTTCGGAGACCTCTTTGGGGAAACTGAGGGTTTTGCCTGTGCGATTGCGGACGAAGTTATCAAGACGAACAATTATCGGAAATATATCATGAAGGACGGTACGGTCGACATCTGTCGGGCATGCCACCGTCCCGGAGAATCGCTCCGACATATTATTTCCGGTTGTTCGCATCTTGCTAACGGCGAGTATTTGCACAGGCACAACCAAGTAGCCAGGATCATCCATCAGCAGCTTGCTCTTCAATACGGCCTTGTCGAGTCTGAGGTGCCGTACTATAAGTACGCACCAGCGCCAGTTCTCGAAAATGGTCGTGCTTTGCTCTATTGGGACCGGTCTATCATCACGGACAGGACTATTGTCGCCAATAAGCCTGATATCGTGGTGGTCGACCGAGCCCAACGCCGGGCAGTGCTCGTCGACATCACCATCCCACATGACGAGAATCTCGTGAAGGCCGAGAAGGACAAGCTCAGCAAGTACCTTGACTTGGCTCACGAGATAACCGCCATGTGGGATGTTGATTCGACGATCATTGTCCCGATAGTCGTCACGGTAAACGGTCTTATAGCGAAGAGTCTCGACCAACATCTCAAGAGACTCTCGCTAGACGGTTGGGTCAAGGGTCAGCTTCAAAAGGCAGTGATCCTTGACACGGCGCGCATTGTGAGGAGGTTCCTCACTCTGCAGCCCTAACCACCGGCAGCTTGAGCCCTGCCCCGCTGCCGGCGGCACCCTAGTTTTTAAGTTTTTTTATATTATTTATGTTTTTTTTATATATATGTAATGTAAAAAAAATTAAAAATTAAGAAAAGAAATAAATAACTGGGATCATAATAACAATAATAATCATTTCATCAGTAAAAAACATCGTCAAGAGTAATTGAGCTGTTACACTTATCCCATTGATCGGTCAAATTTTCACAATAAGTCAAAAAATATGCTAAGATGCTTTTCCAGTTGTCAAATAAAATGTCAAAATCAGTGTTGGAGACAAGGAGCGCATTAAAGTGGCGGCGGGCGCGAACTAAAGGGGACATGGAGCGCGCAATCGTACGACTCCGATACATATTATTGAGTACATATTACCGAGTAAGCGGTGGTACGGCGGTATTATCACCTGAAGTGATTTCTTCTAGGCAACTTTTGCATATTTTTGCTTTACTTTAAATGATTAGCTTCTCTTTATTGGTCTTTATTCAGTTTCATATACAGTTAGGGGCCATTTTTATTTCGATTGAAATTGGTATTAAGGTTAGCGAACAGAGCTGGAGCATAAACTCATTATTCTAGTCTTGTTTATACTGATGTACGGGCCCCTAAAAGATTGTTCAATACCGAGTCACGTAAAGAGACTCCGTTACACATATCAGTGTAATCATCACACACCGCATTATCTACGACAGCTTTTGCAACTTCGGACAAACGGTGGAGCAATAGTCGCACACCGTGACGACTGACAGTCACCGGCAGCCCACCTTACATTTACTCCATTCGAAAATCAAACTCGATCTAAAGTCATTCAGAATAACGGCCATTTTGAAATTAGAACAATTTTTCCAGCCAGTGCTATCCGCACCACAGAATATGAAAGACAAAGATAATTGCAGACGTGGAAACTCTACCTACTGGATTGTTACCATGACGTATTTGGTACACGAGACGTTCCGCTATATGAATTTGTCGCTTCTAATTGGCTGTCGACCAATCAGCTCAAAGGGATCTCGGGACAATAGCGTCATGTAGGACGGACTCGCACACGCTGAGTACACAGATAGTAAATAATGTTCTGTGTAATTTTCCGGTAAGTGACTGCAACAATAGACGTCTGCAAGTAAACAAAAGACGATCTGAGCATTGTTCTCAATTTAAATAATTTAAAAGACAAAAGAACGATAGTATCCGACTAAACAAATTTCGTTGTACGCCATGCAATCAGTAAGCATTCACTTGTGTACCAGAGGGGATAGCACATCGATTCGCGAGGTTTCCTATAACCATCGAGCATGATTGTCTTACAGGTTCGTGTGAATATCAAGTTTAAAAAGTATTGTTCACCAATTTTATCATCATTCATATTAATCAAACGTGCTTACTACACGGCGGTAGGAAGATAAATAAATATATATCATAGGACATTACACACAGCGCCATCTGACCCAAAACAAAGCAAAATTTTACTATGGAAGTCAAATATACTTAAATACTTTTTTTTGTAAATATATACTTATAATAAATACAGAACACCCAGATACAGAACAAAGATTTTTTTATACCACAAAATTGGCGGGAACGCGGCAAGAGTCGTGTCGAACCGTTGTATTTTTTTCTAATACTAGTGTTTTGTCGAGTGTTTATGCATAAAAATGGTGGTGTTTTATTCATAAAGTGTCGAATCACAAGCGTGAGTGTGGGAAAATTACATAATATGGTGAAACATGCTTTTTGTGTTGCTTTCAAAACTCCATCGAAGCTTTATGATAAAGTCGCCACTGCTTTACTAAAGCATGACTGGTCGGACTGACACGGACTGTACTTGACTAAGCCTGAACTTTGACTATAACTTAAGCTACGAGGCTTATTTAACTTTTGAAACTTGAAACTATAAAACACTTGACAGTGGCAAATGCTCAAAATGTGACGCCAAAGCCAAAGAAAAAAAACTAATATTTTCATACATTTGACCACGATTTATCTCCTTCGCAAGTTAACATGCTAGAGTCACTTTACCTCCAGATATATTTAATTATATTCCTCGGCCAGCTAGAATGTTCAAACCGAAAAAAATTGAATTTTAGAATTCACCATGGTGATTGGCAAATATTTTGACTATGTCGAATAAAAGATTAACTGGTTAAATCGCAATTGACTTGTTTGTCAAGATATTTACTTTCGACTAATTGGCAAATACTGTTAAGTTGGTTTAATTGGCGTGTATTTCTATGACATGTATGTGTATTGCACAACTATGGGATTTCTAAAAAATTAGGACCGTGGAAAAGTTTCGTGCAAAAATCAGTCACGGAGTATGGCTAACTAGAAACCCAGATGCCTAGCTATGCAACGACAAAAGTGAATAACAGCTTGTTTAGTTAGCATAGTATAGCATAGATAGTAATGGAAACCATGTTATGCTGAGCGAGCGAGTACCTTTTTGTTTATGTGAAAAAATTGGCAAACCAGCGACAGGCCACCTGATGGTAAGTGGTCACCGCCGCCTATGGACACCTACAGTACCCGGGGCATTGCCAGTGCGTTGTCTACCTTTAAGGATTTACTCTTCAGAAGCTATGTTGATTAAAACTCGGCGGGAAAACCGAAGGTGGTAAGCCATTCCACATAAGACAGGTGCGTGGAAGAAACAGTCGATTTAACCGAGCGGTATGAGACTTCCAAGCATCTTTGATATGTGGGTGGTATCTATTTTGTAACTGATTTGTCTTTGCGTAATTGATTTTGTGTTTAGTCTGTACAAAAATCATAATTACTTTCTTTCTTATTTTTAATGGCTATCCTATTATTTTAGAAACCAAATTTGGAATAAAAATATCAAAACGTGAATAATTAAAAAAAAAACTTCGTAAATACCTTACTTGCAGGTACAAAATCCGGAGCTTTCCTAACAGTTTCTCCAATACTTAATTACTAACCAAAAATATTAAAATCGGCATCGGCATAAATATTAACGATGGTCACTAATAAAAAGCTTTAGTTACGCACTATTATATGGATAGTAATAGACGATACGTATCGATTAAATGCTACTTAATTGCGCCCGCTCCGATTCGATAAAAAAGTTTTTGTCGTTCATCGAGACATTTTAATCGTTACGAATAGTTAACAGACATTTGGATGGGTTTAATCGAACGATTTTTGAAGACATTGAATTTTATTTTAACAAATAACTGCGTTTTGGATGTACCGGCACACTTCTACGCCGTTCTCAATTGAGGTCAATCTTTAACAATACTTTTGAATTACAAAAATATGCGTATTCGAATACAATACCCACACCGCAGTTTTAAACATGCTTTTATTTAAACTTAGAACTGTAAAAAAAATCATCTCTTGTAGATTTTTCTTCTTTGGTGTCGCATTTTGTCCATTTGCCATGTCAAGTGTTTTATATTTTCAAGTTTCAAAAGTTAAATAAGTTGCCTCGAAGCCATAGTTATAGTTAAAGTTCAATCTTGGTCAATAGTCCGTGTCAGTCATGTTCAGTCATGCTTTAGTAAAATAGTGGCGTCTTTACTATAAAGCTTCGATGGAGTTTTGGAAGCAACACGAAAAGTCATGTTAAATCACATTATATCATTTTCCCACACTCGCGCTTATGGTCCGGCACTTTATGAATAAAACACCACCATTTTTATGCATAAACACTCGACAAAACACCAGTTTTGGAAAAAATACAACGGGGTGACACGACTCTTTCCGTATTCCCGCCAAAACTCATCATCGTCTCTGTCTGTATTGAATCATTGCTCCTTACACAGTTTCCATTTTCACAATGGCTTAATAGAAAATAAAAATTAAATTCCAACAAACTACAGCAATTGCGCATCGAAAAACACTCACACAAATCCACCGCCGTATGACGGAACCAGTCGAGAGCAATTACAATTAATGGATTTGTCATCGCAATTAATTTTATAGGAATTAATATTCGGGCGGCGAACGCAAAGGGGCACTTTTTATGTTATTTTTTATGTAATAAATTGTCATAAAATGGACTCCGACAGTCTTCGGCGACTGTGAATTGATTGACGAATTGCGTGACCAATCCGAAATAGGTGGATTTCTTTTGAGAGCGTTTGGTGAGCGGGCCACGAACTAAGCAGGTTAGCAAAGTATCAACTGATATTCCATACCTAGTATAGCTACAATAGTAAAAAAACAATTCACTCAATTTGTACTTACTGTATTAATAACACTATTTTTAAATGTAATTTGTTTTCGCGGTTTGAACACACAATTATTTATCTTAATCGCGCACAAAATACTATGAAGTTAGTTTTATCATCTCGTGACCACGGCTATTGCAACATGGCTAGAACGTAAATTTAAACAATAAACAAAAAAAGATAAACATAACTATTTTTTATAGTTAAGTGTTCAACATCTCCCACCTAGAATCTGTTTCCCATGGTTGCCTAGAAAAGATTACTTTTAGCGGTATGGCCAGAATTAATGCCACTAATTCATAAGGATTTTCCGTTGTCTACACATTTTAGAATACGGGTACTTTACTACTATAATTAGTATATTTTATTTACTGCGTAGTAAAGAGTTGTTATCTAAGAGTAGGTACAGTTACCAAATTAATAATATTTTTTAGCTAAACCCTCTTAATAGCTACAAAATCAATTACATAATCTTAGTAGACTCTAGTGCATACAAATACTAAGTTATTTATAGTTTTTTGAGTGTCTGATAAATAATAGGTTTTACTAAATACTTAGCTAAGGATGAATGGGCATTGTAAATGTAATTGTAGTTATGGCATTGTAATTATTTATTCGTTCTGAAAGTTCTGGTTTCAGAATTTGCCTCATCATCATCTATGGAACATTTCAGAATACAGAATAAACAATGTTTCGACATCCATACATGATATTGCGACCAGATTTGTATTGATTTATTCATAACTATTAATTTACATAATTATGTATGTAGTATATATACTTATTCAAGTAATTATTATTCGTGTTCTGTATAATTATTGTTCTGTTTCTGTGTATTAGTGTACATACTATTTATTTGGCTCAAAACGTTTTGGTGTTAAACTGCTGTTAAAATAAAAATAAAAAGTATTTAAGTTTTTAAATTTTGAGCTTGTGTAATGAAATCTGAAAGAATACAAAAAGAGAAGAAGAAGATGATGATGATGATGACAATAGTGACGATGATGATGGAAATCCGCTTTCCGTCTCTCCAAGTTAGCCGCTTGTTCAACCGCCTCGGTCCGAAGTTGTAAAACTCTTAACGGTCAGAAGTTCTCACGACAGATCGCGCCGATTATCGGATCGTGTTCATTATTAGTCAATCTGTTTTATTGAAGCACCGCCTTTGATCGAGACGACTATGTCAATTTCTTTGCATCGATTATGATGTTGATCGAGTAATGTCTACTCGATTGTTATTGTTTTTGGAAGTCGGCCCCTTCTAATCTATTTAATTAATCCACTTCAATAACATACTAGTCATAAAATTAGGGTATATATTAGATTTAGATATATTTTACTTCCTTTTTCTCGTTATGTTTGGCAGGCTAGGTTTGACCACAGCTCACCTGATGTTAAGTAGCCTGGAATAGAGGTGATTGATCAAAAGTGATGCGGCAAATTTTCATCTTGAGAATGGTAGCTAGCCATCCGAGAAAGTACCCTACCACCTCGCAAATTACTTAATATTGTTAATTTAAAAGTTTGATAGTTCATTATAAAAACCGCTGAACTTAGTTAACTGTTTAGTTTAGGGCTAAATCACACCGTATGAAATGCACTCACATATTTAGTTATTTATTGCAATATGTTACAAATAATTTAGCTATAACATCGAAATAGGACAAACTATACCAGTGTTTATGATTTTGAATGATCTAATATTCTTTAAATAGTACATAAATGCCACTTATGTCCGTCATCAACGAATTCAACTTTACGACGCCGCATAGATCTACTTAATCATCGATATAACGATATTGAATTATATTTGCGAAAACTTGTATTCGATTGTAACACACATCTATGACTGTAATCATAGAGGTTGCAACTCTACATCCATAGACTAAACAATAATACCATGACAGTTATGACATTGACATTCTATCTTTGTACTCACCGACGCTACCAAAAATCTTTTAATTTATTTAATTTACGCCTCTAATTATGGACAATCAACACTGAACGTGATTTCTCGTGACGCCTCAGACTTACAAGGTAGTCTTTTGTGCTATCGTCATTTGCTGTCAGGCATGTGTTTTGCCCGGTAACCTTTTCATACGTCACTTTAAAACCAACTCCGATAGACCCATGGGCAGCCTCTCCATCGCCTGTGTTTTAACCATCGAAGGGAGGCGAGGGAGTTCTAGATTAATTTGTCCGTGATCACCATTATCGGAGACTAGTAATCACTTGTAATCACAGAACAACGAATGGTTTTTCGTCGTGACGCGTTTTTTTGTCAAATTATTTTGTAATATTTTTTTGTTCGTTTTATGAATGGATTTTTGATTCAATGTCAGAGAGCGTCGTACGTTCGATTGACATCAAATTATATGTGATTACGCCTTGTCTGGTTGTAATAAATAATGCTCGGACGTAACTAGACAAAAAGGTATATAATGTCAGCATCCTGGTCCAATAGTCCATAGTTGATCTTTGGTGTTATTAGAGCTAAGGATGCAGCAACGAAAGTAATTTTGTTTTGATGGCAAGCCATAATTTGACGCAATCATGAATGGTAACTTTTTTAACAACACAAGTGGATTTCAATAGCAAGTAACGAAGAAATAGATGCTACTTGAAACTAATTAACTTGCGAAAAGCTTGTTCTTAGAGTTGGACTCTGATAAATTTATTACTTTGTAAATACAAGTAGCGAAATATCTGTCAATCATTAATGTAACCAAAATCAAATTGAAACCGGTAGAATTTATTTTCATAGGAAAAATAGCAATCGAACATATTTTTTATTTAATAGTAAGCTCACCACCACGTACTCTACAGTCTTATTGTCAATGTCCAACATGGAAAAAGTTTATTAACGCTCTTTTCAAAATGCTCAATTTTGTTGAGAAAATAATTCACAATGTTGTACTCGAACCTATAATTTTTTGTTTTTGTTTCGAATGATAAAAGTATAAAATATATAATGTTATCGAAACACAATAAAGCTCGCTCTCCACTGACACAAGAGTGAAACTAATGTGCAGCAGTGACAAACATTTTTAATTGTCTTTTGTTTGATTTATATGAATTCTCACGTTTTTTATTAAGGTTGTGCGAATGTGCCTGCCTTTTATTTTACTCACGCAAATCTGCACGTCTTTTTTGTCTCGGTAGAAAAACATACATTCTCTGGGTCAGTGAGGATCGAGCCGAATATGCACATAAAACTACGAATCATAACCCTTGCTCCCCCTTAAGCATATTCCACCAAACGGTTTATTGAATTGCATCCGCTTCACATCGTCCTAAACCCACATTCTAACCATCGGCATTGGTTAATGGGCAATTGTAAGCATAACTGCTCAAAGGAGGATCAGCACATGAGAACAATCGCCATTGTGGCTGACGCCAGCGGCTGCACTGTCACTGGAATTTTGCCTCCAATCAGAGAGCTTGTATACCTATATGAAGAGCGAGCATAAACTTTTCTGTTTTTGGCATTGCACTTTACATTTGCCAGACGACGAAAAACTGACTTTCATAGTAACTTAAATTCTGTCATTTTATATGGAAAAATATTTTTTTTTTACAATTTCCATTTTTGAGCTCTTTTTCCGTGGGGTTAAGTTATAACGCCCGGAGTCATAAGAGGTTTATTGAAAGTGCCGGCGCCCCCTAACACCGCTGCGCCCGTGTGCAAAGCACAGACTACACCATAGGTAAAACCGCCTCTGTGTCTTAGTAAAGTTCACAAGTTCACAATAAGCGTTGATGGAATTTTGGTAGTTACACAAAAAATATTTTCTTTCATACACATAATTCAACACTTTATGAATGCTGTGGTTTGATTTTTCCGTGTTTCAGCCATAGCCCATGCTGTCACTTTTACTGAAAATAAATTTGCCAAAATCCTGTGAAACAAGTCACTTGAGAATAACACCAAAACGGATACATTTTAAAATTTAAAAACAAGACGCGGCCTCATTCTTTTAAAGAACTTCTATAACAAGTGACAAAAACAAATTCACAATATTTGAAAAAGAGCCGTTCTATTACTATTGTTGTTCTTAGGCTTCAATAAGTCTGTACCAAATTACTTTTTATAGAAGGAAATTAATACAAAACATTATTCGTAACTATTGAACAACGTTTTAAGATTGACTTCTGTACAGCGCAATGAACAACTCGATTACGTTGTAACAACAAACCCTTTAACATGTTATCGATTCAAATACTACCACGTCAGTGTGACAAGTTTATCGAAACTAACCTTTTGCAACTTAAGGCGGGAACAGAATAAATCCTAACGTATCTTAAGTTGTGGACACATAGTGAAAGTTCCCTCGCGTATTCG
This sequence comes from Biston betularia, assembly GCA_905404145.2. Taxonomy (NCBI): domain Eukaryota; kingdom Metazoa; phylum Arthropoda; class Insecta; order Lepidoptera; family Geometridae; genus Biston; species Biston betularia. The sequence goes on from FR989877.1 coordinate 10,171,817, forward strand.
TCTGAGCCTGGAGGCTACAGCCTACGCAGAATGGCGGTATTCTGGGGAATGGTTTTCGATAAGAAATGTATCAAAATCAAATGTACCGCATACAGACTTCATATCATAAAAGTTGCAACTTTGATAAAGGTTACCTTAATAAACTAGGTTATTAATACCTATGTTTAATTTTGCTAAGTATAATTTATAGAATTTCTTTTTGAATATTCAAGGTATACTGGAACGACTGTTATTTCTGCTTAACAGTCGTTCCAGTTACAACAGTGATGAGGACTTAATTTTTTTTATTTATTTTCTTCTATCCCTAATCGGTCCTGTTTTTTTATTTCTATCAGCGTTATATATATTTTTTTCACACCATCCTTACAGGGTTTCCTTAATGCGATGGTGCTAGTCAACATACATTTGTTATAGAAATTAAAAATGTCACAAAAATATAAATATAAATGTCATAAAATTAAATTCGTATGTCAAACAATAAAATTCATAAATTAAAACCTTAAATTATTATGTCAAATTATAGCATGCGTCATAATTAACCGCCATTCAAAATTCTGGTACCGAACATACACAAACATCTATTTTCTGAGCAACCCGAGTCAGTGCATGCAACGTCCGAACCAACGGCGTCTTAGCCAATAAGTTGAATATATCGAATCTTACTTTGTCTATGCCTTAAGATATTATTATGTTAGTTTTGTTTCGAAATAAAATCTAAAAGCATATGGCATTATAAACGTTAAACGCGTTTTCGGCAAGGAAACTTTTTGAGTTAGGGAATAAGAGACAAGTTAAAAAAACTTCTAGAATATTCGCCGGGCAGTGCATCACCCACAAGTGAGGTGGACACCCGATAGGCCATTACAGATTTATTGCCCGCAGATTGCTATCATTACGCCTCTCCACTGGATTATGTTGTTTGAATATGTTATTAGTGGAGTGTCGCGACGCTGGAGGCTAATGGAATAACTAGAATCGCAATCGGTTCGTGGTAGAGAGAAAATTTACTTCTGTTATATAAAAACAAAAAAAAAAGTAAAGAGGTGAACGAAATGCTCTTGTAAAGAAATTATGTCAGTGACCCCTGTTTTTTTGTAAAACTAGCTGCGCCCCGCGCTGTTACCCGCTACATGTTTTCGAGATAAATAACCTATGTCTTAATCCAGGGTCTCAGCTACCTCTGTACCAAATTTCATCCAAATCCGTTCAGTAGTTTTTGCGTGAAAGAGTAAAAAACATACATCCATCCATCCATCCATCCAAACTTTCCCATTTATGATATTAGTGGTATGGGATTAATTAGACGAACGCTATGTTTTCTTGATGGTAAGAAATAACGCCTGTCTATGTAGCAGCAGTACCTACTGTCATTAATTTGGTTTATATTGACTTGCGAGGGATTACTGTGTTCCAATGTAGTTGTTTTTATGTGTTGTTGTGCTATGTTTACATGGATTTTGATGCATTATTATAAAAATTACATGCAAGTAAAAAAAAACAAAATAAACATTAAAGTTAATACGAAAACTCTTCGAATGATACAACAATTGATCTCTTGGCCTAATGATATTGCTGTAGCTTTTAATAAAATCTAATTATTTGTACAAGTAATTAGACGAACGATACGCTCTCCTAATGGTAAGATATAACACCTGTCCATGACCATTGCAGCGATATATAGAATTTTGAGCAACAAAACAAAGTTTAAGGCATCGCTGCTTTGGCGTTCATTACTTTGAGATATTTGATGGTTAGTCTCAACAGCCCTGTAATTTCGCTAGCTGCAGTAGTACCCTTCAAACCGTAACACAGTAATGTTTACACACAATGAGCCCTTTTTGGTTAAGTACACACAATGCTTATACCCCTAATTACTACTTCATTATCACTAGTGACCTAGTCAAGCCACGCTGCAAGTATCAGATTTATTATTTAGGTGACAAAAGTATTTATTTTCCGCAAAAATAAAGCTCCATTCTCTAAGTCCATCGGAAGTCCGTATCAGTACCCACAGCGGTCTTTTAATTGCGTTCCGATGAAGCGCCACTAATGCCCCCTGCCCCCTATTTCCCACTTGCCCCCTCTTTCCCAATTCCCTACTTTGGCAAGTTTTCGTCCCTTCGGATAACGTACTTAGCACGAGCTCTCGTTAGGGTGAGTTCAGAATATTTTTTGGTTACTAGAATAGTAAATGAATAACGTAGGACAGTGCCATCTGACCCCAAATCAAGCAAAGCTTGTACTATGGAAGTCAGATAACTGGTAGAATACTTAAATACTTTTTCTTTTAAATACATACTTATTATAAATATAGAACACCCAGACACGGAACAAACATTTTGTTTATACCACAAAATGTTTATAATAAAGACTATTATAATAATTGATGACAATAATAATAATTGATCGATTACTTCACGACATTGTACAGGCACTAACTTCTTTGTGCGGCCCTCCAACTTTTGTAGAAAAATTAATTAGGCCACGAAGTTATGTTGTTTGGACAGCCCTGTTATAGACAGTAAACAACACTTTATTTATGACATAAAACAAATTTCTATTACATTACAATACATAAAAAAATAACAAAAAAAATTAAACACAAAGTACAAGAAGGAAGAAATAAATTTTATAGATAAGTTAGTGTGATCGAGCCCTTACTGTCGAAGCAAACTATAAGGACAAGCCAAGTGCCAGGGGTCAAACACTGTTTACTAGAACGTGCAATCAGTTATTGGTGTTTTGTTTACTTATTTTTTTTGTTTATTGCAAAAAGGGACAAGAATAGAATAGAATAGAATACGAATAAGCCCTTTAGCTTGTTCGTTTTTTTTTTTATTTAGATTCTTGGCTCCGCAGTTTTAGCCACGTTTTCCTGGATGAAAAGTAGTAGCCTATTTGCCAGTGTATGAACTATATGCATTAAAAAATTTAAAAATGTACGTACTCATAAAGAGCCGTGAGTAAATGTGGAAAATCAATAAAATATGGTGAAACTTGACTTTTCGTGTTGCTTCCAAAACTCTGATGAAGTTAATGTTAAAGTCCCCACCACATTACTAGGGCATGACTATTTCACTTGATTCACTTGATAAAGTATTTTAAAAATGTCGAAATACGTTTACCAGTGTCAACATTGGCGCACAAAGAAAAAGAAGAAATTGATATGTGTAAGTAAAATGCTAAGAAATATTAAATACCTTTTTTATATCTTTGAAACATGAAATAATATTTTGAAAGAAGTCAAAGTGCAAGTAAATACTTATTTTCAAAGTTCTTTGGAACGTGAGTTTTCACAACGTATGACTCACAAACTGATAGTCCAAACACTTTCAGTCTCAATATTGTACACCCGTAATTCTCAGGTACGTGGTGTACCAGTTTAAACAATAGCTTCTACGACGGTACAGCTATTCAAGGAATTCGACAAGAGTCCTGCGAAATCTCAGACGTTTCGGGAATTCTCGGAATTGGTTCCTGACACATTTCCTGAAGGCCGTCTTCAATTATTTTGTGTTGGCGTACTTGGGAATAAATGGTTATTCATAAATGTCACTTCACTCCAATTTTGATACACATGAGAAATAGAGAAATGAACTATTTATGTCTACTATATTATTATTTATTAAGCCTTCATTGCCTTCATTGCAAATAGACAAATAAATATTAAATTGATCAAATCAAAGTTATAAATGAATAATTATATTATGTCAAATTAATTATTGTTCTGTTCTGTTAGGTCATTAAGTTGTAGCTTATTTTAGTTGGCTTATGAGTTGCAGGATGTATGTTCGTTTCCACTCAAGACAAATAAACGTTTATGGAACAAACACAGATGTTAGTTCTTAATGTAAGTAGTATATAAGCGAAATTCCTGGGCTGTTGAGACTAACCAAAGAAAATCTCAAAGTAGTGAGCGCCAAAGCAGTGATGCCTCGGACTTTGTTTTACTACGCAAAGTTCTGTGTATTGATGCAATAGTCATGGACATTTGTTATCTTTTACCATCAAGAGAGCGTATCGTTCGTCTCATTACTTTTACGTTAAAAAAAAAGATTTTTTACAGTTAAAAGTATTCTATCTGTTGGTTCCAATAGTCGAAAATTTGTTGAGTTTATGACTAGAATCAGATGGTGGCTAGATTATTCAATGTACAATTGTACAATAATATCAAAACACATAAACAATATATTCCGAGCTAGGTGTGCTTTACCATCTTCGGCCACACCGTCATTTTTAACATCAGGTGAGCTATAAAATCAGACACTTAGCTAGAAAAGATAATACCTACTATTACAAAAGATAATACTATTATTTGTGTAATTAAAATATTGTACAGAAATTTATAAAATTGACAAATTATAATATATATAAAATAATCAACCTGTGCTGTCCCAACTAAAAGAGTATAAAATTACTAATTATAAAAAAAAAGTTCGTTATTATTGTAAGTAAGGAAATGAACTATTAACCGAAACACAAACAATTACAAAAGTATCTAAGTTTAATTTAAATATATATATATATATATATATATATACTTAGCAATCCTTTCTTACAAACAAACGTAAAACAAAATAATTTCACGTGCAAGTACTCAAAAAATCTTTCCTCTTTCAGGACCCTAAACACAAAATGATCTCCAGCAAATCGAGCAGCAATCGTGGTCACTTCCACACAATTTACTACAACACGATATGTCCAACGTTTGAGGAAAAGTGGACCGTTTGCCTTCCCGTCGTTAACGAAATAGGTGGAAACCCTCGTGGATAAAGGTTGGGTATTCGTTTGAGAGGAAAGCGACAGAAATAAGAGCGATTTTAAAAACAATGGCACAAGTGAAATAAGTCTCAGTCATGCAAAATTAAGCCAATATCGAGTCCAGTCCTGCTTTAGCTGTGGTGATGTGCTGTGGTGAGCTTGTACATTTCCTACATAAGTTTTTTTTTTTTATAATTGACAGACTACATGTTTGACCACATCTCACCTGATATTAAATGACGATGTGGTCGAAGATAGGAAATACACCTGGCCTGAAATGGAACTAGCTGTCAAGTTAGGCTATCAAAATACTGTGTTTGTTGCTTGGCGGCGGATTTTTTACTCGAGGGTCTGTCAAGTACTAGAAATAGACTTGTGTTTGATCTATAATGAAGCTTGGTTTCCCAGAAAAAAAACTGCATTACTGCAACTGCATTATGGCTTGAAAGCAACCAAGTTATCTGTCGAAGAACCGACTCAGGCAACAAATTTTACTGCTTAGTATTTCATATATACTGAAAGTAAAACTTCGCAGGTCCTAAGAAAAATAAAAACCAAAAACGCTATCCGCTTGCACCAATCCCGCAGTTCAAAGGAAACTCAAGACGGCCTTCAAACATTACGGAGACAGCACAGGGCCGGACTCTGATGTATCACGAAATAAATCACAAAGATTGTCGCTACGTGACCGTGTGATGACAAACTGCCACAATCCTGTTGTTTTCCGGTTCAGGTGGTGCGTATGTTATGAGCTCGTTTGTCAGGGTTGATAATGTTGTGTTTCAAACATGAAAGTTGTGGTTGTGTGATTTTTCACTATATGTTTGTGCAGATTATTTATATCGTTGTTGCGATGATAGCTCAGTGGTTAGCGCGATCGGTTTACATGCCGACGGGCGTGGTATATTCCAGGCTACGTGTGCATTACCATATTCGACTACACCATCAGATTCACCATCATTAAAGTCAGGTGAGCTGTGGTCAAACACCTAGCTTGTCAAGCATAAAAAAAAATATATTATCATACTGAAGTCCAAACTTCAGTATGATAATAATGTCAGTAGGCAAAACTGTTTACCATTACAAAAGAATCTCGTTCGTACTGAAAAAAATATTGCGCAAAAAGTTAGAAATTTCAATATTTTTTTTAAATGCCACGTGGCCGATGTCGCGGATATAGCTAGTTCAAAATGTTTATCAATTTCTTATGATGAGTATACTTATCGTATACTCGCATTTTTTTCTTTATTCCTAATTCGTCCTCACTTCTGGGACATATGGCGTGACATAGAGAATTCGCCCGCTGCCGGGAAAGGTAATTACAACTCGCATGTGACAGACAGATCGACCCTTTCTGTTGTGCAGCTATACTTGTAGCTGTACAGCTTGCACTTTTCTGTCTCACTTGATTTGACACGATAAATTCGGAGTTAATGGGTAACTCGAAACGGTGGACTGTTAAAGAAATAAATGAAATAAGCTATTCCGAATTAGCCCTGTTTTTTTATAAACTGGCTACTTTTCATTACGGGAAGAAGTGTTTTTTTTAATCGTCATTATTATTAAATATAAGTCATATAAGCCATACATGTCAATAAAAACTAATTAAACCTAGGTCCACCGGTCGAGCCCGCCACCAAACGTACCTAACCTACCCATCAAACGGCATTTCCTCGCTGGATAATTTAAATATAAATTTTATTTTGTATTTATTTTTTTATTAAAATTTAAATGTATTTATAGAAAACAACCACTGCAACCAATTACATCCATCTCACAATTAAAAAAAATTACATTATTATCTTTTTTATTATTATTAAAGATAGGCTTGCGTTTGACCGCCATCCCGCCTGATGTTAAGCGAAGATGCGGTCTACGGTGGAGCACGCTTGCCTAGAAGAAACCGATTCACTCGCGAAGGTACCCAGACTATATTCATTGGGGAACACCCACTCGGGCAGCAGAGTCCAATGTCTAGCAGTACGTATAAAGAAGGTGGAATCAAATCGCTTAGTTCGAGCTTTTGGAACATCAACCATAAAGCGGTGTCGCTTTTTAAATAATAATAATAAGGCTAATAAGGCTAAGTGTGGGTTGGTAGACTTCACACATCAAGAACTTTTTTAAGAACTTTTGTAATATTCATATGATGTTAATATTTATAAATGTGTAAATAATAAATAACAATGCGATAGATTTACCGAGAAACAAAACTAATTAAAAGCAACAATATATCTCTATTTTTCTCACCTTTCCACGATTAAACTCATCAACAAAATCTTGACCATAATCAGCATTGTATTACTTAAAATCAGCATCATTGCTAAATATAAAACCGCAAAGCGTCTACCACAATCGTACTAGAAACGGTTATTACTAGAAGACAAATTCTGTTTTAGTATTTCATAGCAGTTAGTCCTTTCGCAGTGACCCTTTTACGTGACAACAGAAATACTAGACTACAAGAGCGTTCGCATACGAGGCGACATAAGTTTCAAACTTGAATACCGTCGTCGCCACGTATTATAGCATTAACAAATACAATCTTGTCGATTATATACCTATTGACGATTTGCCTTGTTAAAGGTGACTCGATCAATAAACGAAATTATATACGCTATTATTACTTGACCAATTCAGTTCGGCTTCATATGAGCTGTAATTAAATAAAACCATACTAAAGTGTCAACCAGGCTATAATAGCCTATATCACCTCGTGTACGAACGATCTAGCCCATCCTGCTCTATCACGTTTCCACGAAATATGACGGGCATCAGAAATATAATAGAATCCATTTGCTACTTCAAGTGTTTCTCTGCCAGGTAATTATAGTCGTGATTTGGTTGTGGATGCAACCGTAGCGATAGGTAGCGTCTTAGCTCAGTTTTAATTTTTCAAAAACGGTAGACGAGTAAATCATACTTAATATATGTTTGTTTGTTCCACTGCATCTTAACTATTGCTAGTGAAAAAAACCGTCATGAAAAATCAGTATTATGTGTATTAGTATGATGGTATAGTTTTTTTTTGGCGAGCTATTAAAGCGGCTGCGTCTCGCGGTTTTGTTCGCGTTACGATAAGGAATAGCATCAGGTGAGCTGTGGTCAAACACTTAGCCTGTCAACCGAAAAAACTACTCAAAATTCTGTTATCACAGAAAGCTACATAACATTATTGTGCGACTCTAAAGCGTCTACACAGCAACCGTTAAAGCCTCGTCCAATTTCTGCTAGAAGATCTAAGTATAGTATTATTGTACTACAAAACAATAATTCCCTTCCCAGCGCATGACATTAAGAAATTATTAGGTTGGGCTGCATCCGCGTAAGGTCTGCGCTAGCGGGGCTAAGGGTGAAGACAGATGATGCACTTTAGTAAAATATAAGGTTCAGTAGCAAAAATAACTTTTAAGACATACCTATGGGTTTACAGTTTCATTTTATGTGAAAGTAATACGATGGACGAAACGCACTCCTGATGGGTAGAGACAACGCCTCTCCATATTTCTTACAGCGGTATCCAGAACTTTAAAAATAAAGGTTCATTTCTTTATAAATAAACTAGCTGCGCCCCGCGGTGTTACACGCTACATGTTTTCGGATAAAAAGTTGCCTATTGGTAATACAGGGTCTCTGCTACCTCCAATTAGCCTTCGAAAAGACAATACCTAAAAATGTACCTGTAGTTTAAACAAGTAATTGCATAAGATAAACGTAATTTTGGTAATATTCGTTTGACGTCGTATAAACTTATCCTAACCCTGTCCCATTGCCAGGCGGACAGGAGACGTATAAGCCCATCTGCATGTGGGCGCACTCGCCGCGGGCCGCTATTCTCTACATTTCACTTGAGCCCTTTTAGCGATGGTCCAAAGGTGATTAAAGTGGAGTGAATATTTCCGAGATGAACGATGATACTACTCGAGAAGATTGTAGTTGCACTAAACGATCTTTAGTTCTAGTTTGTAACTGATACTCATCTGAAATGAGCTCTTTTCGTTGTACATAACTATTTGTACATCATCATCATCATTTCAGCCGTAGGACGTCCACTGCTAGACATAGGCCTTCCCCATTGACTTCCACAAAGACCGGTTGGAAGCGGCTCGCATCCAGCGTGTACCTTGTGGGTGGACGTCCTACGCTGCGCTTGCCGGTTCGTGGTCTCCACTCCAGAACTTTGCAGCCACTTTAACTTGCTGATTCTTTGGGCTATGTCTGTGTCATGTCTATTTGTACATTGCTTAAGAGAAAAGAATTAAAACTTTATTTTTACCAACTTGGTAAATAACCATGCGTCAACTTTAATCTGGTTGTAATAAAAAATATTGTAATAAGTGAGTAATAACAACACGCAGAATTAACTTTTAAACAATATTCGCAAAAATATTTTCCTTTAACTCAATACGAGTACATTCTAAAAGCAAAGATACTGTCAAGATCGCTGCCAGTAGAGAGTTAAAATGACTACTACATAATGTTCAGTAGTAAATACAGTTATCTGGCAAGCTGCATGTTACTTCTCGCACAATCTAAGAGACTGTTAAGTAAGCAATCAGCACATTACCCCACAAGCCATGCCATTAGCAAAACAATTCATCACTCCATCACTTCGCAACATCATAAACAATAACGTTCAGAGCCCACCATTGCAACAATAGTACGGTAACATTTAAAACATTCGTGACGATTCACCATCGATATAACAGGGATCTATCACAGTCGACGCACCGAGCCGAGCGCAACATTTTGTACGAACGAGTTGTTTAATAAAATCATACTATCATATTCACGAATAATATTCATGCTTTATTGGCATACCACAAAACTGTATTAAAAATTAAGAAATGAGTAGGTAAGTAGGTATAAATGAAATTAATAGAAATGTAAGAACAATTGAAAGCTAGCGAAATTACTGGGCTGTTGAGACTAACCATCGAAACTCTCAAAGTAATGAGCGCCAAAGCAGCGATGCCCCGGACTTTGTTCTGCAACTCAAAGTTCTGTGTATTGACGCAATGGTCATAGACATGCGTAGTCTCTTACCGTCAGGAGAGCGTATACGTTCGTCTCAACTTTTGCATTAAGAAACTCCTCAAACATTATACTAAACTTATATCCTTGTATGTTTGTGTGTTCTGTGTTTGTCTACAGTTTAAAATGTTTTGTAACAGAAGAGAAGAAAACACAAAACTTTGTCATCCATAATAACTGTACATAACATTCAACACTAAACCTAATCTCCCAGTGTGACAGTCTATCATTCCACGTGACATTGGCAGAATTAATAAATAAATATCGTAGGACATTACACACAGCGCCATCTGAGCCCAAAGTAAGCAAAACTTGTGTGATGGAAGTCAGATAACTGATAGAATACTTAAATACTTTTTTTTGTAAATACATACTTATAATACATACAGGACACCCAGACACAGAACAAACATTTGTTTATACCACAAACTGTTTGTCCTGGGTGGGAATCGAACCCACGCCCTTCGGCTCTGGAAGCAAACATACTACCAATGAACCAACAGCAAAGTCACTAACCAAGAATTGAAGTTTGAGGTTGTTATTATAGTTAATAAAAAGTAACATATCAAACTACGCAAATCTGATCCGTAAAATATTTTGAGGACGAGTAAGTATTCCACAAGTACACTAGTACTGTTCAAGCACAGCACGCCGTCTGCGATGGCTCTTAATGGCTTAGCTTTTAAATAACAATATAAACACGCCTACCGTTATTAAGTCGGTAATCGATAAGATCTTTCTCAGGGATGGTATTAATATGAAGGGAGTTCTATTCTTCAAGGCTGCGATTAGTTCTGGCTTGTAGAGAATCTAGTAGTCGTGAGTTAAATGATGCTATAATTTCTATGAAGTCATCTCAATTTGTTAAATGGTCCCACGATACACGTCTCCATTGCAAAGTTTTTCTTTATTTTCGGCATCGCAAATTTGTCAATTTTTTCAGCGTCAAGTATTTCCCAATAAATTAAGTCAGTGTCATGTCTTAACAATGTATTAAAAAATTTATAAGAAACCATGATGGAGTTTTGGAAGCAACACGAAATTATATATTTCATCATTTACATCACTTTTTTTACATTCTGAGACGTAATTATAACTATTTAAATACCTGATTTATAACTATTACATTACTCTTCGGTGTTCCTGCCAAAATTAATGTGCAGGGAATGCATAGTTTATTATTTAGAAAATAACAATCTGTTAGAAATCAATTGTAAATAAGAGACAGACAATAAGATGTGACTAATAATGTTAATTTATTTCATAAGGCTCGTCTATCGCAGAAGGTTGTATTTTCTCTGGATCTTAAAATCTTATCACACAACGTCAGCTAGGTCCAATCAAACCCCCGCCCTACAGCTATTGAAGAAGATGCAATACCAAATGAGTTATCAGGGCAGTCAATAATATTGCATTCTGGTCTTCAATCTATCTCTTTCAAAAGTCACGTTGATTAATTGTTCTATTGCTGTGATAAAAGCCAGATAAATCAATACATACTTAACTATAATAATATACTTAAATAAACAATGGTTTATTTTGGGTAAACCAGAACACACTACATTACAAAAATAAAAAAAATATATATATATAAATTATGAAAATGATCTGCAGCTTTAAGGTGGTTCGATTTCCATACAAAGAAATGTTTGCCATTTATGGACAAATGGAGCATAATTTTACAGCGAAATCATAGCTACTGGCATTTATTTTGGTCCTTATTTGCGGTAAATCACAATTGCTTGAATAAAACAGTAGATTATTAGCAGAAAATCAAATTATGCTTATTTCCTTTTTCAAATCCGTGGATGTAGGTACCTACTCTATCTGTACTTATCCTTAGACCTTAATAATTCTTAGCAACATTAACACGTATATCACCAAGCGTGGCATTATTTAGCCAAAGTACGCTACATTATGGTATTTAACGATATCTAAATGCTGGCATTGTGTTGAACATTAGATACGGGCCGCGAAGATCATGCCTTAAGCTCTACGAGGCGCGTAGGCGTATATCAAAGATTAAATGAGTGAATAATTTGCCTAAAAGAAGATGAGACCTCAGAGAAGTTCACTAACAATTTTTCACAATGCAGTAACGAAATAAGACCCAAGTATTTAAGTCAATTTTTGTAGCGATGATAGCCGAGTGGTTAGCGCGGTTGGTTCACATGCTGAAGGCCGTGGGTTCAAACCCCAACAGTAAGCTTGAGCTGCCGGTGAAGGAAAGCACACCTAACCTGGATTGAAACTGGCTCTCAAGTGAGGCTGCCGGAACACACCGTTAGATGCTTGACGGCAGATTTTCAACATGAAGGTGGTAGCTAGCCAGCTGAGTACTAGCAAAATACCCTACCACCAAGCTATGGTTTCCTCACAATGTTTTCCTTCACCGGCAGCTCAAGCTCATTGTTGCGGTTTGAACCCACGCCCTTCGGCATGCGAACCGACCGCGCTAACCACTGAGCTATCATCGCTACATCGCCTGATTTTTACAGCTCGCATAAATTATTTTACCCCAACCATTGGTATTTCACGCACTCCTAATACAATTACGATGTACGAAGGACAAGCAATAAAATAGCAAAGGAAACGGTCATTCGACACTCGAGCTGAAGGGGCAAGTTAAAGGGTACCTTTCTCACTCGGTATTCTTCTCGCGGACCCCTTGGACTCAAAGGAAAAAGGACAAACACTTGAGTCGGAGGACTAAAATAGAGAGCGTATTGAGTCGAGAAATAAAATAGGGGAAAGAGTGAAAGTTTTTCATATGTTTAAAGAGTTATGAGCACCAAACCTAGATTAATAGTTATTTGTTATACAAGAGTGCAAAGTTGCTTTTTAATCGCGTGCTTAATTTTGATGACCTCGCTAACTTTTCATCCCACCTCAGCGAGGAAATTACTAAATGCAAAAACCGTACACCAAGGAAGTTCCAAGTCCGAGCTTTTAACAAATTAAAAAAAGTTGTATGATAAATTCGGCACCATGGAGGTAGAAGTAAATAGTTTAATGAGGTTTTGAATTCATAAACTTAGAGCATACGATGTTCTAAATTAAGATTTACTTTATCCTCTAGCGAAGTCTAGCGGATAAAAATGACTTTTGCACTCAGATATCGAAGACCAAAAATACTCTTTCCGAGATGGAGGATGAAAAATATATTATTATCTTCACAATACGTTGATCTTACTAATTTATTCGTATTTTAAAAATGTACATAACATTTGCATGTACCCACTACAGAAAGTTCAACTGTCCAACAATTCACAAGTTATCATCGAGCAAATTCAATTCAATGTAAGAAGTGCAGTAGATACTGAAGGATGTAGATTTACACACCTATCAATTTAAAGATCGTTTTCCATGAACTGATCCTTAAGATCAGGTGAGCTGTGGTCAAACACCTAGCCCGTAAAATATTAAAAAAAGATTGCATTAATAGTCGTAATATTAGTGTGAATATAGTGTGGTACTTTTTGTGTAGGCAAAGTGTGTTGCTGGATAGCTCTCCTTCACTTTTAAATTACAAAAACATTGATTGTGGTTATACTAGCTCTATATACATATATGTCCACAATCAAGTGGACGTACGTGGTGACCGCAGGTGTATGGGCAACTTTTCAAATATTTGCTCCAGAAGCTTTTCCCATGAATCCTCAGAGATGACATTGTATGGAGATGTCTAAAGATTTGACTGATTCAGTCTTTATCAAGCTATTACACGCAAAACTAAGTGCCTATAGTTTTCCATTTACGTTAGTAACCAAACGATAAATAGAACAAACATTGGAGGACATTTCACGCAGCGCCATCTCGCGTCAAACAAAACAAAGCTTGCATTCTATCAGTTATATTGTTTCCATAGCTACTTAAGATACCTAGATAAAATACTTATAGGTACCTAGATAAAATACTTATAGGTAAACTTGTTTTTATACAAAAATACATTCAGAACACCCAGAACACAGAACAAACATTTCTGTCACACACAATTAAATGTTAGTCCTGAGCGGGAATCGAACCCACGTTCTTCAGCTCTCGAAGCAGAACTACTACAAAAGAAGCTAACATGCCAATCAGGTATGCTATGTAAATATTTTATTAAAATTTTCACATTACTTGTAAAAACATTGTCATTGTTTATTTACACGCATACCGCAAACAAATTGTGCTGCCACTTTACAGCTACATACACAAATATGAGTTTGTGACCATCTCTTACTACAACATATCTGTGGATTTGTCTGTTTTTCCGGCCTAAATGCCAACTATACGACCGTAGATTTGAACTGCGGATCAAGTATGCTTTGACACAACAAAAAGGGAAAAACCAGTTTAAATATATTTTGTCTGAATATTTGTATGGGATCAGCGTGGTTATAGTTATTTTTGAAGGGGAAGGGATCTTTCATAATTTGCTGAAATTTAGTACAGTATATTTGTAAGATACTTTTTTTTTTAACATGAGTAAGAGCACCGCACAACTAAAAATTACGATTTTTTTCCAATGATAATTTTTATTTTTGTTGATTTTAACGACGACGACCCTAACGCTCTCTCAGGAGAGATAACACATGCCCAAAAAACAGTGTCAGATATAATATTCTGCCGCCAAGCAGTAGTGTGTACGCATTACTGTGTTCCAGTTTGAATGGTACTGAACTGAAGCTAGCGAAATTACAGTGCTGGCGAGACTAACTATCGAATGTCTTATAATAATGAACGCCAAAGCAGCGATGCCCTGGACTTTATTTTGTAACTCAAAGCTTTGCGTATCGCTGCTATGGTTATGGACAGGCGTTACCATCAGACTACCACTTACTACCACTCTCTTACCATCAGGAAAGTGCCTCGTTCGTCATTACTTGCACATTTAGAAAAAGTCTTAATTCTTAGATTTCTGTATCTTGCGACTATGTGAAGTGATTTAGTATAAAATATGACTTGCAAAAACCAAGGCAACGCATTTAAATAATTAAAAAACTATAACCATAAAAACCAATCACGATGCAATAATTCACTAATGCATTTATAGCAAAAATTGTTGTCAATTACGTCCTTAACGATAGTTTACTGTAAGCTTTACTGAATCATGATGAACCTGACCTTTGTTTCGTTTCCTAGTTTTGTTTGCGTTTTTAGCTAACATTCGAATGGAACGGCCAAGAACGGCTTGGAAATCGTGTAGACTGGGTTGCTATTTTATTAGATCAACAATCGAATATTTTTTTTTCTGAAATAATACGTAATTTTTCCACGTTACCCCTAAAACATTAAGTAGTATTCAAGTATTCTATCAGTTATCTGAGTTCCATAGTACAAGCTTTGCTTTGTTTGGGGTCAGATGGCGCTGCGTGTAATTTCCTACGTTATTTATTTATTTTGTTAAAACTTCGATAGTCCTAATCCCTGCACAGCAGTGCATCGGACCTCTAAAATCGAATGGCAAGTCGATCACATTGAGTTAAATCGATTTCCTAGTGTGGTAGAAGTCGCAAATTGGGCAAAAAACCAAACGTGCACAATTAGCACTCGGATAAAGCACTTGTCGTAATAGTCGTGGGAGACCGCTTTTTGTTTGACGGTATAAGTGAAAAGAGTTTGCGGGTTAAATGAGTTCGCTTTTAAATAAATAAGTGATGAAAGATCAAATAAAAATGTAGGTATATAATATCTTTCGCTTTCATCTCCTATTATATATACCAAACAAAATATAGTTGTAACTTGGAAAGCTAAAAGTTTAATAAGTATGTACTTTACGTTTTGTAGAATCATATCTTTTATGAAATATAATTTATGTAACGCCTCATATTTACCTACTAATCCCACTATCATTTTAAATATGAAAGTTTGGATGGATGGATGAATGGATAGATGGATGAATGGATGAATGTATATTACTCTTTCACACAAAAACTACTGACGGATTTAAAGAAAGAAAGAAAGAAAGAAAATAATTTTATTTTGTAACACAGAACACAACATAAATAATAACAAATAAGGACAAACAGTTACAAAATAGGGGCAAAATTTAGATGAAATTTGGTATGGAGGTAGCTGAGACCCTGGATTAACACATAGACTACTTTTTATCCCGAAAACATGTAGTGGGTAATCCCGCGGGGCGCAGCTAGTTTTTGAATAAATGTAATTTAGGTTACGCCTCATATTTACTGATAAGTTATAAGTTAAGCTACGCTTATTAAGTCTTTTAATTTAATTTTAAACACGACACATATGAATGTCGTAAATATTTGTTTTATTTTCGAATTTAGGATTTCAAATGCATCCCAGTAGATTAAATGTACTTAACGTCACATATAAAGACCCACTTATCGACGAATTGACTTCTAATTATTTTTTGACATTATTTTTGTATGAAATCCTATTGCAACGCATACTTATCGGTATTGTAGAGCTAACGCCTTATGTCAGGATAAACTCGCAAACCAGAAGCGGTGCGTGGTTAGCATTCATTCCCCGTGCTTACGAGCAGCGCCAACGCGCTTACGTCTCGCTGACGCCCCATTTGCTTCTCCCGCAACCTACTAATCTTACTCTCTACACGTAACGTATTAAGACATCTTCTTCTTTGAGATAGACATCTCATTTGTCAAAATATGATTAGTAATTGAACAGTATATACTGTTAAAAATAATAAGCCTAAAATTGTAATTTGTCTTTTTCTGTGCATATTTAATGTGATAATCAAAAATAAAGCATGGCAAAGAAAATGTCAGGATCATAGCGGATTTTCGTTTTCCAACCACCATTTGAGTAACAAATTGTATTGGAACACTTTTGACTTTTTAGCAGGTCTAGGATTGTTTTCGCGTATAGCTTTTAACTTGCACCTCCTGATTGCATCGAACAATCTATAATAACAAGCGATAATCGTCGGACGGCAGTCGACGCGTTCGTGTCAAATCCTACAAAATTAATGTTGCCAATAACCGTTAGAGGCCGAAGACGGATTTCTCACGAGCAACAGTTTCGTGCGGCCGCGCATTACGAATTTGTCGCATTTATGACGAGGACGTAGCAATACGTGAGTAAAGATGGGAAAAAACAAATCTCGATTTTTCGTATCGATGCTTCGAAATTATGAGTAATTACTATTTATCAATTTCCATGGGCTAACAACATTTGATGTCGTATAGTATATTAATTAATTGGATTTGTAACGAACCGCAGCAAAAGGTAGATGTGATAAGCTCGCGATTTATAAATATCGATAATAGGGATGAGGTTATATTTATGATTTAAATATGTCGATGATTAAAGTAGCGAAGTTACCTATGTTGAATATTATACATGTTGAGTTTTGAGATCCATAAAATATAGAACGTTATATAGAAGGACCCTGACAACTAATACCACCTGGTACATCACCTGATCCTCCAGCCCTGGTGATCTTCAGACCTGAGTCATACAAACCATCATACACTGTATAGGATTATAGGTGTACTTATCCAAAAGGAGGGCAATGTTCTCATCTTTATGAAAATGTATATTTATACTCATCTTTGTTTATTATTTTTCCGCTCTACTTTATTGATGCGTATAACCCATGAATTGAACTTATTGCTGGTTTTTTCGTTTACTATAAACTACAATTTTTAAAGCTAGATGAATAGATTTCTTCTAGATTAGCGTGCTCCATCCTCGGCGACTTCCGTCGCTTAACATCGAGCGAGTTGGTAGCTAAACGTAGATCTATTTAGGGTAAAAAAAAAACTACAAGTACAATTCAAACATCGCGACACAAAACTTGTTGAATAGAAAGACTTCGTGGACCTCGGGCCAAATGTATGGAGTAGTAGATATTTATAGCGATTTTAGAGTTGTATATATCAGGGGAAGTACAAAGACGACTTTGAAAACCCAAGCTCGAAACCCTGCATTGTTTTTACCAAAGCCCTATTCAGTAACTAGGTTTATTTTAGTTCACCTTCTATAAAATTCTTGAGGTCAAGCACCTGTCCATAATATTTTATTATTTATTCTATTAAAATGCCACGATATAACAGTTTGTCGGCACTCATAAATCTGCACATAAACAATCAACGCAACAATTATATATCGATAAACATTCATTTACGATTAATTTTAACTGTCATAAATCGATAACTTAATAGGCTGTGATACAACTTTACGATATGCGACAATGTACGCCAACTCTACTCGACGCAACAGATTTTCAACATCATTATTTAAATCAAGAATGAGATAATACAATTTCATCACTATAAAAATCACTAGATAATGGAATACTACTTGATGAGGTCTCCCGATAGATTCGATAGTTATCATTTTATTACGTGTTTTCAGGTCGCGGCGCCATTTTTTTTTACTGATGACCGACTAGTTGTTTGACCACAGCTCATCTGAAGTGATCGAGGATAGTAAGCACGCCTGGATGATAAGTTACTCTTTTGATATGTGTTAATATTTATTTAATAGTTTTATTTAAAAGATGCAATATGTGCAAGATACACGTGTAAGTCAACTGTCTTTAGTCACTCATTTGCAACTGTTATGTTTGGATTTGAGTCACCGGAGACGTTTTTCATAACTTGTGGACTAAGGCGTTGACAGATTTGTGGCCGCGAATTAAATTTCACTAGCTGCAGTACCTTTCAAACCGGAACAGTGCGTAGACATTACCGTTTGGCGGCAGAATATATAGTAGGTACTGCGGTTATACCTACCTACACGACCTCTACCTCTGTCAAAAAATAATTATGTGGATCCGATACGGTATGCGGGAAGATTCTCTGTTACACACCAAGAAGAAGAAACAAGGAGTGAGCACTAATCTGGCTTGCCGACTGGCTTCTGGCACGGAGCTGGTGAGTGACAATGCACTGCGTACCTTTCACGATAAACCGAGCTACTTACGGCGCAGCGGAAAGAGAAAGAGGGAAACAGCGGGAACGGTAAGATTAAGGAAGGGAAGAAAGGTAGTTGCGCGTATGAGATATCGGTTAAATTAATATGTGAAAATGTAGGTAGGTACATGTGCGATGCGGAAATGACAGCGATAACCTCTCTCTTTGCTAAGGAGATCTACCACCGGTTCGTTTTGTTTACATTTCTAAATATACTATAATTATTATAAACTTTAAATATTTTATGTGTACAATAAAAAGTGTATATTTATTTATTTCTATTTTACTTGGTGGTAGAACTCCTTAGCAGGAGGTCGTCTAGGTAGGTATCACCGCAGTACCAGTTATTCTGTCGCTAAGCAGTAGTGTGTAAGCATTACTGTGTTGCGGTTTGAAGGGTACTGCAGCTAGCGAAATTACTGGGCTGTTGAGATTAACTCTATCAAAAGTCTCAAAGTAATTAGCGCCAAAGCAGTGATGCCCTGGACTTTGTTTTGTTACTCAAAGTTCTGTGTATCGCTGCGATGGTCATGGAGGGGCGTTATCTCTTACCATCAGGAGAGCGTCTCGTTCGTTTCATTACTTTTTACATTTAAAAAAAAAATCTATTTTCGCAAACGCAATCTAGAAATGCGTATAATTTTGTACCTTTTTTAGTAGATCAAATCCTATTGTTCTCTTATTTTTCTAAACTTGTTTTATGTGATGACTTGTTACAAAAAGTTTGAGCTTGACTTATAGCTATTATAATTTATTAGTTCCTATGAATTTGAATGCTAAATTTTATTTGCTGTGTGGAAATTCCAATCAAATCACTAATCTTAAAGACACAATTCTCCCTATACTAAAGCGACAAAGATAATATTAATTAGTTTCATATGACCGCGGTTCCGAATGATTTTTCTATTTTTGTTGAATACTTGAAAAAAGTGTCGCACCAGCGCTATTGATACTGTTATAACAATACATTATAATTACAAAACAATTATTTTGTAGTGATGATAGCTCAGTGATTAGCGTGGACAGTTCACACGTCGAAGGGCGTGGGTTCAAACCCCAACAATGAGCTTGAGCAGCCGGGGTCGCTGTACCAGTTAAGTAATAGTAGTACCAAAGACGTGTAATTAATATAAAGGTCTATTCACACGATTATTGATTTGAGTATAAATTGAAACAGCTTAGTTTTAAACGACGTGTAGGCGTAGTGCTTAGATTTTACGATTGTCAGGCTTTATGATTAGACGCTATGGTATCTGACGGTTTTCTGTCGCAACATAAGATTAGAGCGCTCCCAAAAGCTAATGTTTTGGTTCAATTGATAATTTAACTTATTGCCAAGTACACAGTGCCGTATTTAGCGCAGCAAAAATATGTCAGTTACGCGTCGATTGTCATTTGAATGATTCATTTATTGGAAAATAATATAATAATTTATTGCATTATAACTATTGCGTAATAAAACAAAATTAAAACAACAGTACTATTAAGTTTTTTTTTATGGTTGACAGGCTAGGTGTTTCCACCTAGCCTGTCAACCATAACTGACCACAGCTCACCTGATGTTAAGTGCAGGTGTGGACCGTTAGAAGCTTAGCTGCAGATTTTCAACTTGAGGGTGGTAGCTAGCTGTGTGCTGTGGTTTCCTCACGATGTTTTCGTTCACCGGCAGCTCAAGCTCATTGTTGTGGTTTGAACCCATGCCCTTTGGCATGTGTCAAAAAAGGTGGAGGTTCTCAATTCGAATGTATTTTTTTGTTTTTTACGCGATAATTCCGCCAAGAGAATCGATTTTGATGATTTTTTTGCTTGGTAGATCATACTTCAGAGTGGGTCCCATATAAATTTTATTGAAATCGATTAAGTCGAAAAAATTGTATGCATCGAGGATATTTTCGTTTACGCCGAAACCTTGGAGCAGTGCGTTTAGTTGGCCTAAGGGTCATGGAGTCGGTTTTTTTTAAATTGTAAATTGTGTATTATTCCAAATGTCATTGATCTTTTCGTCTACGTCGACCCTTATATTAAAATAAATAAATACACATTAAAATTTAAGTTCCTGGGGCAGTCCATAGCAGAATGTGTCATGCCGAGCCCACATTAGCGCTAATGCTGTAACCACGTCTCATTTCGGACCCTGCCATAGTTCAAGGTCTAGGAGACCTCTTACATTGGTATGAAAAGCGCTGCGGTTTTTTCGAATCAGTCCTGGTTTTATAAACTGTCCCACTTGTAGGGCATTTTCTCATTAAAAAAATAATAATAGTAGGTAGAGAAGAAGAAGAAGAAGAATGTGATAAGGTTACAGCCATAGTTCACCACGCTAATCAAATGCGGGTTGGCAGACTTCAAATTTCTTCAAGAACTTTTTTTTACAGACGAACGATTCTCTTCTATAGTAAGAGGTAACGCCTGTCTATGACTATTGCAGCGATACACAGAAATTTGAGTAACAAAACAAATCCTAGGGTATCGCCTGCTTTAGTCCTCATTACTTTGAGACTTGGTTAGTCTTAACATCCCTGTAATTTCGCTGGCTACAGTACACTTGAAACCGGAACACAGTAATGTTTACACACTACAGTTACTGCATAGTGGCAGAATATCTGATACTACGGTAATACCAACCTAGATGGCTATCTGCTAAGGAGACCTACCACCAAGTAAAATGTATGTTTCCGTACAATATTTTCCTTCGCCGTTTGAAGTCATCGTCAATACGCGCATAACTTAGAAAATAACAAGGTGCGTGGCGTGGGATACGAACCCGCGTACCTCCAAACTAAAAGCCAGGCGGTCTCAAACTGAGCTATAAAACCACTTTTGTTGATTATTTTGAAACAATTTTTTTATCCTTAATTTATCTTTAGTTATTAATAATTATTATTACCTACATATAGATAGATAGATAGATATAACTCTTTATTGTGCACATCATTATACAGTAAATAGTACAGAGAACAAAAAACCTTATTATCTAGTGACACAAGTGGCGGCCTTATCGCTAACAGCGATCTCTTCCAGGCAACCAAGAAAAGAAAAATACGATAGAAAGCTTAAGAAACAGACGGGAGATGTAACACTAATAAGAAATAAAAATAAAATAAAAATTAAACATAATATAGTAAGTATATAAAAAATAATCATTTGATTAAAACGAAATATCTACATATATAAACATGTATACACTCATATACACATGTAATAATGACTCGATGGAGTGACGATATACGTAGGACAGCTGGCGGTAGATGGAAGCGAAAAGATCATAAATATAGCCTTTGTAACTCAGAGAAAATGTAGCATCATAATGGTGAAAGAATGTTTAAAATCGGTCCAGTAGTTTTTGAGTTTATTCGTTACAAACATACAAAAATCAAAAAATACAAATCTTTTCTCTTAATAATATTAGTAAGTATAGTAGATCAACTTTAATTGTAGGTAGGTAGGTACTACTTTTTATTTTACCATTGCGCGTCAATGTATCATGTGTAAAGTCCACATTAGGTCTTTGCAATGTTAATGATGTCTCCCGGCGATGCTTAGTTTCAGAAAAGACAATTACAAATGATTGTGCCCCTCGGTCACATGTGACTTACGGACGCATTCAACGTAATATTTTTTTGTGTTTGTGATTTATGACCAAATTGAAGTTTTATAAGATTTGCGTGCAAGATTTATGTTGAAATTTTTAAACGAGATGTACCTACTTACAAGCAAAGCGTTAATCTAAATCTATTGTAACAAAGCAACGCTACATGAAGGTAAATGAGACCAGCATTCTGGTTATACCTACTTCCCATCTATTGAGGACTTTTAGATTGGATTTTGTTTTTATACATCTCTACATAGTATAAAACAAAGTCGCTTCCCGCCGTCTGTACGCTTAGATTTTTTAAACAAGGCACGCCGTTGCATTAACCAACTTAAAAAATACAATGTAAAAATTCTTTCATTTTTTTTTCGTCACTCAGGCTATTGATTGAAACCGCATTAAAACGGATTTTCATTCAAGAGGAAGGTTTATATGTAGGTATAATATACATGCATAATCCAAAATCCAGTAAATAAATAAACAAAACATTTTGTAGAGAAATATATAATATGCGCCTCTTTAGTGCCTATATTGCACCCGTGCGAAGCCGGGGCGGGTCGCTAGTTTACAAATATTAGTTATGTAGGTTTAAATAATTTTAGGTAATTTTTATTTCATCGGAATAATGTAACATGCCGTTAAAACAAAAACATTTTTTAATTTTTGTTAAGGTTTGTGTTTGACCGCAGCACTTGATATTAAATGACGATGTGGTCGAAGATAGTAAAACACACTTAGCCTGTAATGGCTCTCAAGTGAGGCTGCCGGGACACACCGTCAGGTGCTAAGTGATAGATTTTCAACTTAAGGGTGGTAGCTAGCCAGCCGAGTACTTGAAAGTACCCTACCACTATGCTTTCCTTAAGATGTCTTGCTTCACTGACAGCTCAAGCTCATTGTTAGGATTTGAACCTACACCCACCACTCCCACCACTTTACTATAAAGGAGTACATTGAATATAAACGTGACCTATGATACTCTAATCAAATGAAACTAGTCACGTAATACAAAGCAATTTGATCCCACATTGACATAAAGCCGAATTTGAACAGCAATAAGTTAAACGTTAACTCTAGAACTAAATCTAGTAAGAGGTAATGAGTTGCAATGACTGGTTATTATCTTCATGAGTCAACAGCAACACCAACGCTTGTAGATCGCACTCAGTCTTACCAGTAAACAAACTTAACGTTTATCTCCAGAACTATTACCAAAGGATTTAGAATCAAAATAGGGTTTCGTTGGTTTGTCTGTAACTATAACACAGAAATTTTAATAGAGCCACAAAAATTAAAAGTAACAAATAATAATTTTAAAATCAATTCTTATCAGGAACAATTAACTAAAAATTTAAAAACAAAATCTTGTAAATATTTGGCGTTTAACTACTTACAGTGTTCCTCAAGACGAATCAATCAAACACAACCTCGATGGGTTTATCTCGATTAGTTCAGAATATTCTATGGCCATCTTCCGTCTCCAACGTCAGACCAGCTCCTTGGTACCATATACTTGTTTTACATCCAATCGGACATCGGAAAGGGGGTCAAATTTAACTTACAAGAATCCACCCGAACAAACCTAGTTACATACATACATGTATGTATGTATACATGTATGTATGTATGTATGTATGTATTTATGTAGGCTGTGGATGATGATGATGATGATGATACATACATACATACATACATAAAAGCTTGTAATAAAAAAGAATACTTAGAATGATAGATATAGTAGTTTATTTGCATATTGTATAGATAACAGCGGAATTGTCTATGATTGTAGTTATCCTAGTTTTAGTAATGGTTGATATGTACTTGATATAAAAAGCAAAATTAAATTTTTTTAAACACCCACAACGGTTAAAAAGTTATTGTCACCTATCTAAGATAATGCACCAATCATACCCGAACCACCCATAACTGCATCAAAATCGGACTAAGTAATAGTCTTGGAGAAAAGTCGACAGCCCCGTTGGCTCATTGGTAGTATATCTCCTTGAGAGCTGTAGGGCGTGGATTCGATTCCCACTCAGGGCAAACATTTTGTGAATAAACACAATCATGTTTGTTCTGTGTCTGGGTGTTCTGTATGTATTATAAGTATGTATTTACAAAAAAAAAGTATTCATGTATTCTATCAGTTTTCTGACTTCCATCACACAAGCTTTGCTTAGTTTGGGGTCAGATGGCGCTGTGTGTATAGTGCCACGATATTTAATTATTTATTATTTATTAAGTGGCAAGATGGATTTGTACAAAAATGTTTAAAAACATGCACCAATCAAACCCGAACCCATTTTTGAAAACTGCATCAAAATCGGACTAGTAGTTTTGGAGAAAAATGGCAACATGTATTTGCACAAACAAACATCCTCTCACCCCAAACGTATATACCGTCTCCGTTCCGTTGCCGTTGTGGGTAAAAATATGAAACCGCTGATTTTTTTTAAACTCTACTGACCTGACATTACACGTGTATGAAATTAAAGTCACTATCGGTACTTCACTCTGTACAGTATATGTACATAATAATAAGTAATTATGTCTGATTTTACCTGATAGTTTTATTGACAAAGTAAACTAAACCACGAACAAAGCCCAGTCTTGATTCCACGTAAATATGTATTATTTGCGCATTAATTGTTAATAATTACTAAGCAACAATGTCTTTCATGGAGTTGCAATCGTATCATTATAATGAATTGTCAGATAAGCAAGGATTTGGTTAAAACATTGTTAAAGACCATCCACTGGGAGTAAATTCTCTAGTGAAAGAAAATTATTTAAGAACAAACAAACTCAAGACAAAATTAAACTTGTTTTTCCACTATTTGAATACTTTTTTTTTGTTAATAGGTCTCGTAGTCCTTTAACTATATCCATTACAACATACGGCTCTGTTGGCTCATTGGTAATATGAGACGTAGGACGTGGGTTCGATTTCTACTCGGGACAGATATTTTTTGATATAAACAAATGTTTATTTTGTATCTGGGTGTACTGTATTGTACTATAATACCTACATGTATTTAAAAAAAAAACTATTTCAGTAAAAAAACAATCATCATCAGTTCAGTCGGTTCGGTTATGTACTTGATATAAAAAGCAAAATTAAATTTTTTTAAACACCCACAACGGTTAAAAAGTTATTGTCACCTATCTAAGATAATGCACCAATCATACCCGAACCACCCATAACTGCATCAAAATCGGACTAAGTAATAGTCTTGGAGAAAAGTCGACAGCCCCGTTGGCTCATTGGTAGTATATCTCCTTGAGAGCTGTAGGGCGTGGATTCGATTCCCACTCAGGGCAAACATTTTGTGAATAAACACAATCATGTTTGTTCTGTGTCTGGGTGTTCTGTATGTATTATAAGTATGTATTTACAAAAAAAAAGTATTCATGTATTCTATCAGTTATCTGACTTCCATAGTACAAGCTTTGCTTAATTTAGGGTCAGATGGCGCTGTGTGTAATATCCTACGATATTTATTTATTACAACAATCATGCTTACCGTGGATCACAAATTTGTTTAACATCAGAAAAAAAAACATGATGATGATGAATCAAATTGTTTACAAATGCATATCCCGCTTTTTTCAAAAGGCGGGAACGCGGTAAAATCATGTCACTACATTACATTATCTTCCAAACTTTAAGTTACTTTAAAAAGTGCTAAAGTGTAATAAAACTTATCTGCTCACGCTGTGTCCAAAACTCCGTCTCAGCTTCGAAAGCCGTCGAAAATATCGAAGTACTTGACACTGGCAAAATACATAAAGTGCTATTCTAAGAACAAAAAAAAAATCATCAAACCCATATTTCATACATAATTGAATTTATTTTTTGTGCATTTGCATTTTCGTTTCCTTACGTTGTTTTCATTTACGAAATATCGTGGTTCCTTTTAGTACAGGTGCAAAAAATATTGGAGCTTTCAAAATATCACAATGGCTGCGTGCTTATAGGCGACAATAATATCGGATGTCGTGAGTTCACTTCACAGCGCGTGGGCGCGTTGACACGGGCGAGTCAAGTGGCGCGTTACAACACCGAGCCCACATTCGCTGACTCAGCACTCGCATTGTGCAAACAAGGCTTCAACTTTGACATTGCGAATTGTCGATAGTAATTATGAAAGCAATATTTAAAAATAATATTAGAAATACCTAATATTTTTTTTTTTATGGTTGACAGGCTAGTTGTTTGACCACAGCTCACCTGATGAAGGTGTGGTCGAAGGTGAAGGTGAAGGTGTGGTCGAAGATGGTAAAGCACACCTAGCCTGGAATGGAACTGGCTATTATAGAAGTTTTAGCGGAAACGCAGAAATATCATATCCCCGCAATGTATTATGATTTCCAATACGTTTCTTTTTAGGGTTCCGTACCCAAAGGGTAAAAACGGGACCCTATTACTGAGATTTCGCTGTCCGTCCGTCCATCCGTCCGTCTGTCACCAGGCTGTATCTCAAGAACGGTGATAGCTAGACAGTTGAAATTTTCACAGATGATTTCTATTGCCGCTATAACAACAAACACTAAAAATAAAATAAAATAAATATTTAAGGGCTCCTACACAACAAACGGACCGGCAAGCGCAGCGTAGGACGTCCACCCACAAGGTGTACAGACGACCTAGTAAAGACCGCAGGAACGCGCTGGATGCGGGCCGCTTCCAACCGGTCTTTATGGAAGTCAATGGGGGAGGCCTATGTCCAGCAGTGGACGTCCTACGGCTGAAATGATGATGATGATGATGATGATACAACAAACGTGATTTTTTTGCCGTTTTTATTAGATAATGGTACGGAACCCTTCGTGAGCGAGTCCGACTCGCACACGGCCGGTTTTTTGTATAAAAGTAGTGTTGTTATAAATAAAGTGCCTTATTTTACGCATTAGTGTGGGCAAGTGATTTATAATGTGTAATTCTTTTTTTCGTGTCGTTTTCAAATTTCTGTAGAAGTCACCACTACTACTACTAGCTACTTTACTGAAGCATGGATTTAACTCGACCGTAATTTTATGTACCTACCTTTACGTAATATACATAACTATATATGTATATTGTATATGCTCCATCTTAGACTGCATTTATGCTTAACATTAGGCGAGATGGCGGTCAAACGCAAATTTAGCAAAGTTGGTACTGTAATAGTAAAAAAACTTATCTTGATATGCTTGAAAATATTAACGATATGAAACTAGAAGAATGCTTAAAGTGCGGTGCCAAAATGAAAGGATTTTGTTAATGCTTACATAATTTATTATGAAGGGAGAGTTTTGGCGGGAACGCGGGAAGAGTCGTGTCGCTCCGTTGCATTTTTTCCAAAACTAGTGTTTTGTCGAGTGTTTATGCATAAAAATGGTGGTGTTTTATTCATAAAGTGCCGAATTACAAGCGCGAGTGTGGGAAAATGATATAATGTGGTGAAACATTACTTTTCGTGTTGCTTCCAAAACTCCATCGAAGCTTTATAGTAAAGTCGCCACTACTTTACTAAAGCATGACTGGACTTGACTGACACGAACTGGACTTGACTAAGACTGGACTTTGACCATAACTATAGCTAATAAAGATAAAAAAAAATAAGAGACAGCAGAAATAACACTTAAGGCAAGGCAGTATAGCTTTACAGCTTTAGCCTGCCCGATGGGGTTAATTAACAAAAAAAAAAAATTATGAAGGATCCTTATCTTAGAAATAAAACCATGATTCCAGAGATTGAGTCGAGGTCATCCAAATAATATTCCCACCGTCTCTTCTTTACAAAAGAGTGTCAGAATTTTGACGCTGACATTTCTAAGCTCACTAAAATGTTGCCATTCCAACAAAATAAATAATAAAATAGGTGAAACATACTTACAGTAGGTAGTCTAACACATATTATTATAATTATGAGGCTGATGACTTGAAATTGTTAATTTTTTTTTTTAATGTAAAAAATTAATGAGATGAACAAGACGTTCTCCTTAAGCAGTAAGAGATAACGCCTGCCCATGACCATTGCAGCGATACACAGAACTTTGAGCAATAAAACAAAGTCCAGGGCAACGCTACTTTGGCGCTCATTACTTTGAGACTTTGGATGGTTAGTCTCAACAGCCCAGTAATTTCGCTAGCTGCAGTACCCTTCAAACCGGAACACAGTAATGTTTACACACTAATGCTTAGCGGCAGAATAACTGGTACTGCGGTGGTACCTACCTAGACGACCTCCTGCTAAGGAGATCTACCACCAAGTACCACCAAGTAATATGTCTAATCTTACCGTAGCCCATTATACTTAGATTGCGCTTATCTTCAACTGATCAATAGTAATTGCGAACAAGTATCATTATCGACATAATAGTTAATAACAAAACAACCTACGCTCACGACACGTGACATCATCACAGTTTGACATTTTCAAACGAATAAAAAAAAATGCTTCGCTTTTCCTCATCTGACAAAAAATCTTTTTTCCGTAATAATTTTAATGGACCATAATAATTTTAGATTATCGAGTGCTATGCTATTGTTACCTACGTTAGCAAATTGCTTTATTGCTCTTGAGTGATATTGAAAATAACATCCGCTTGACATTGTGTTGATATAATTGTTTCTAGCAATGGTAGCTGGTAGTTGGCACTTTTGAATTCACCTCTGCAAACTTCAGTTTTTTTTTTTTTTTTTTTTTTTAATGGTTGACAGGCTAGGTGTTTGACCACAGCTCACCTGATGTCAAGTGAAGGTGTGGCCGAAGATGGTAAAGCACACCTAGCCTGGAATGCAACTGGCTCTCAAGTGAGGCTGCCGGAACACACCGTTAGATGCTTGGCGGCAGATTTTCAACTTGAGGGTGGTAGCTAGCCAGCCGAGTACTAAAGTACCCTACCACCACCACTTCAGTTTTGTTTTACAAGAATCACATTTGTACGTCTCTACATAGTTAGTCATGTTTGTTTCCATCCAAAAGTTGTCTGGAAGAAATCACTCGAGGCGATAAGACTGCCGTTATACACCATATATTTATTATTTTGTTTTGTTATATTCTTTACTTGGTGGTAGATTTCCTTAGCAGGAAGTCGTCTAGGTAGATACCACCGCAGTACCAGATATTCTGCCGCCAAGCAGTAGTGTGTAAACATTACTGTGTTTCGGTTTGAAGGGTACCTACTGCAGCTAACGAAATTACTGGGCTGTTGAGACTAACCATCGAAAGTCTCAAAGTAATGGGTGCCAAAGCAGCGATGCTCCGGACTCTGTTTTGCTACTGAAAGTTCAGTGTATTGCTGTAATGGTCATGGGCATGCGTTATCTCTTACCATCAGGAGAGCGTTTCGTTCGGCTCACTACATTTACATTTAAAAAAAAACTTGAACCTTGCTCTTGAATCACTGTCTGTTGATAGGCACATCATATATGTAAGTAGTTATGTATAATACATGCATATGCACCACATTAGTATCTACATTGCACTCGTACGAAGCCGGGACGGGTCGCTAGAACATAATGTATTGAGAAAAATGTACATTGATATAAAAGCTGCCGTAACAAAGAATCTTACACTCAACCAACGGTAAGTGGATAATGCAACAATGTCGTAATGACTATCTTGACCCATAATCACTTACATTCTCCTATTTTCGACCAAATGCAAATCGCCTTGATTTCGAGCCGCTTACTAAAAAAACAATGAACAATCGGAGACATACAGTTTACGTAACGCCAAAGAAATAAAACGCACTGTTAGTTGAGAAAAGACATAACTTTGTCCATTTTATGTGGCGCTTACGACTTTGTTTGTTAAGAAAAAAATCGTAACATTTTGATCGATGGTATCCATTTTTAGATTCGCTCGGTGCAGTTTCAAAAGTGGAACTCTGTCATTAGAGGTTATTACCAAAGAGGTATGATTCATTGCGCGTTCATTGTCTTGGGTGTGTTTGTTTTGGGCTAGTGATGGGAATCGAAAATAGGGTCATGGGCCAATTATTTTCGAGAGCAAATTTTGTGGAACATTAAATATACTTACAGCATTGTACATAGCATACATTTCCTCTTACGCCAAGCATCTAAATACCTACGAAAAAGTTTGCGAAACTTTATCTCATAAGTTTTTTTTTTTTAAATGCTATGACTTGGCTTTTACTCTTACCTCGTACAATAGACATTGAAAGGGCATCCATTGTGTAAGTAGATATGGTGAAAGCAGTGATATAAATTATTAGCTACTGAAATAAATAAAGAAAATTTAGTTAATATATTGAAAACTTCGTATCATAACACAATACGGAAAAGTTTTAGTCAATTTTTATCCATCATAAATTTTAAACGTCACAAATGTTTTTTTTTGTATTCAAAATAGGTTCGCGTTTGACCACACTCTGCCTGATGTTAAGCAGTAGTGTGGTCTAAGATGAAGAATGCTTACCTAGAAGAAACCTATTTACTCTAGATTTGAAGACACCCATATTGTACCTAACAGGGAACACAGACTCCGGCAGAGAGTTCCACAACCTCGCTGCACGAATGAAAAATGTGGAATCAAAACGCTTTGTGCGAATGTAGTTTAGGCGGGAACGTGGAAAAGTCGATTTGCTATGTTCCAAAACTTGTGTTTTTGTATAAAAATAGTGTTCATCCATAAAGTGCGTATTTATAATCATTGGAAAGTGATACAATGTGAAGAAACATAAATTTTTCGTGTTGCTTCCAAAACTCCTTTGAAACTTGTAATAAAGGCGCCACTATGTTACCCATGACAAGTCTTGACTTTAACTTACCTTATATGTCTTTGACTGTGTCTTAAGCTTGCTCTTCATTGATTTGAAACTCCCTTCCAAGTTTTTACAATTTATTGTTTAAAAGGAAGCAAAGAAGAAGATGGTAAATCATGGAACGGTGGATTTCACATATCTACGAAAACTTTGTCGGACCTGTAGGTTTCCTCAAGATGTTTTCCGACACCGTTTGAAGTCATCGGCAATACGCACAAAACTTAAAAAAAGTTAAAGGTGCGCGCGTGCGTCCGTGGGATTTGAACCCATGACCTCCAAATTGGAAGCCGGACGATCTCCCAAAACTTCTGATGATGAAGTTGGTCACGGTTTAGATCATTCTCTTCTATGTATCTTTATGTTACCAGCCTCCTACAACACTATGGGTATATTATGACTGGATTTTTCGTACACTCAGTTTGTTTACATGTCGATTAGAAGCTTGGACGCTAAGTGAATGTAAATGATGAACTAGATCCTCTGTGTGAAGAAAATGAAAGGCCATTTTTGGAGTTCGGGTTCGAGAATATTTGTGTAGGTATACCAAGTAATACACCTTTGTATGTATCTATTAATAAATCAAAGACCAATAACTCCTTAGAATTGTTTTGTTTTGTTTTTAGTTTTCGTCTCAGGCTAGGTGTATGTATACTTACACCACTTTCGATCAAACCGTCACTTTGACGTACGTTCCTGGCGTGCCCTCCCTCGTGACCTCCTCCTGGCTGGCCCGGAAGACGAGTTAACTGACGACGTTGAGGATTGAGACCCTCACCGAGTACCACAAAACCAAGAGACGGCCACCGAGTACCTGAGAGTGCTGAGCTCCGCCTGAAGTTTCAGGCGTTGTAGATCGCACTCTCCACACACCCCTGAAGGCAGTGTCCCGCAGCGCCCAGCTTCGGAAAAGAGGGATGCCTCGAGTCGATTATGTACTTATCTGTTGTAACATAACAACAGATAAGTACAAAGAAAACACACAAATAAAAAGATACAGATTGACATTCAGACAACAAATGTGAAAAGACAATAAGTGGATTATCGCTGCCGTGACTAGTGCATTAACAAGGAAAGAAAAAGGCCAGTGCTCAGCAATTGTGCTGGGGATTACTCCACAGCGCTGATTTTCAGCACTGACCAATTAATAAACACAAAATAGATATATAATAATATAAAATAAATATGTATAATTGTACCTATATAAATTTAGAGTGCAGATATGTAATGTGTTGTTGTTATGTTGTATGTGTGTGTTATGTGTTGTATATTATGTTTTGTGTATACATATAATATTTACGTATTTAATGTTTTGTCACCTTCGTGTACGAACGGTCTGTCTTAGAAACTTGTCATCATTTTTTCCAATCTACTATTCTCATTCTAGACATCACATTAAAGCTTAATGACACACTTTGACAGCCGAATTAGATTTGTCCTTCGCCGTTCCATTTATTTTTTTTATTATCACAATAATAGAACTAATGTGACCGCAGGCAATGTCGCCGGTCGCCGCAATTTGGCTGGAAATGTCGCAAGATGACTACCGTGAAGGTTGCATCTCATACGTGACGTCACCTGTAATTGTAATTTTATTGTCATCTGGAGTAGGGTTGCCAGAAAAACACAGACAAAGCGTAATTCGGTACGTAAACAAAAAAAACTTTATCGATTCCAAACCATTTCAAAATACGTAGTACATTTAAACTATGAGATGGGGTTAATTTCAATAAAATACAAAAAATAAACTTGACTTTCAATTGACCTCTAATGACGTCACATAGTAGGTTGTATAGGGCTACTTATAGTGCCTAGAAAAAGCAATGGAAAACCAAAGCAAAATCTGTCAATGTCAAGCCAACGGCAGCTAAAATAATCGCTTCCATCCACGTACGTCGAGTTGTTTTTCGCTTTAATGATACAAATAGGTATTTAGATTATTTTATTTTAAGCGTTACTCAGACTCTCATACCGCTTTTATAAGGCAACGATAAAAAAAATAAAAAAAAAATCGTAGGACATTACACACAGCGCCATCTAATCCCAAACTAAGCAGAGCTTACGTGATGGAAGTCAGTTAGCTGATAGAACACATATATACTTCTTTTTTATTTGTCACGTATACCACACCCTATTTTTTTCAAGATGGTAAAAAATGTCACTCTGTATGTACATAAAAACAGTTTCCATTTACTACCTCCACCAGTGGCGCTGTCCTACTTTCTACATATTTTTCTATTTTTACATAGTACTTAAGTCTCGCAAAATGATCAATGTTTATATTTAGTTTATTTCCGCTTAACAGTCTTATTTTAGAATTAGAATTAACAGTCTTAATTAAGAATATTTCTAAGTTTATGAGTTCTAGATTTTAAGTAAGATTAGGGTTTTTAATTAATAAGCAGTGTAAAATTAGTTTAATTTAAGTCTCCTCGTCACTGTTGGAACTGGAACGACTGTTAAGCGGAAATAAACTAAATATAAACATTGAACATTTAAAAATGAACTTCCGCAAAGTAACGCCTGAATCAATCAATTATCTCGCAAAATGTTAATACTAGCCCCTTGATCAACACCTGTGACCTAAAACCCTTAGGTATTTCTACGGCAACCCTGATCAAGTTGATGACTCCGGCCTTGGGCACAGTCACGAGCGTTGACAAAACAACATCATCGTGGATTTGTTTAATTTTAGTGGAAAACCGACTGCGGCGTCGTGCGCTGCCTAATCAACCGATGGATTACCACTGCGATGTGGATAGCGAACAAGGGATGAGCTTACGCGATTATCAATATTTGTAAAACGTAATTTTTTACGTTTTTTTTTAGGTTGGTAGGTGGTTGACGACAGTTTATCTGGTCATAAGTGACGGTGTGGTCGAAGAAGGTAAACACACTTAGACTGGAATAGAACGGACTCTCAAGTGAAGCTGCCGAAACACACTGTTAGGTTAGTAAAACAAAAAATAATTATACTGGTTTTTTGACAATAAATTTATACAGTGCTACTAAATAATCTACTCTTTATTATTTAATTTACAGAGATAAGACGCGTATTTAAAACGCGTGAAATTTAAGTCTCATAATTGTTATCAAAATCTCATCATTTCATGTACCTACCTAACAGCCGTGTGTCTCCAACTAGGTATAAAATAGGTTAACTATAAAATACCATCCAAATTTTTGAATTTAAATTATATAAGTTAGGGGGCCATTTATTGGCATCCGCATTTTATTTCCTTTACTTATTAAATAATTAACTTTTATTTATGAAGGTTTTTTTGCAAATTTTTATCCGCTCTGACTCTAATAGCTTGTACCAAACAAAAACACCATTTATAAAATAAAGCCTAGTCGACACGCATTTTCTATGCAAATCTCGATTACTTTAATTGGAATGGCCTTTACAATAATGTCTGTTTGTCATTGCCCGCATAATATTTTATTTACGAACATTGCCCATAGTCACTGCAACCATAAATATACCATAACTAGAGTACTGTAGAAAATTCAATGACAATACAAAACTATAAAGTACCAACGAATTCCATACGATATAGTGCGGTCTTGCGTGGAATTTAGCGAATTCATATTGGATCGCTTTACAAAATATTAAACAACATCACTGTAGGTACTCCAATTTAAAGGGTATTGCAGCTAGTGAAATTGCATAGTCCAGTCATTGGGTAGGCTCTGACTTTACAAAAGGTCAAGGAGTCATGTAATTTGGCAGAGTCCTAATTTACTTGGTGGTAGATCTCCTTAGGAGGAGGTCGTCTAGGTAGGTACCACCGCAGTACCAGTTATTCTGCCGCTAAGCAGTAGTGTGTAAACATTACTGTGTTCCGGTTTGAAGGGTACTGCAGCTAGCGAAATTACAGGGCTGTTGAGACTAACCATCGAAAGTCTCAAAGTTGTGGGTGCCAAAGCAGCGATGCCACGGACTTTGTTTTGCTACTGAAAATTCTGTGTATTGCTGTAATGGGCATGCGTCATCTCTTACCATCAGGAGAGCGTTTCGTTCGCCTCACAACTTTAAAAAAAAAATGTCCTAATATTCCGAATTTGTGACCTCGAGTGACCGCCGCTCCCACCGCCATATTACAAAATCGTACCAAAAATTAGTTTTTCGAGATTATCTTCTTTCCAGCATCGTTTAAGTAATAGCAATACAAAAACTATACTGCATAAAATTTCCTCCAACTTTTACAAAGAACATTTTTCGCTCAGATAAAATATACTCTACGAGTTGCTGCGAAATCAAACTCAGCAAATTTGTAGTTTGCAAAATCTTTTCTCGCATTTTCAGCACATTACAAAAAAAATTGTAATGTTGTATTAATATTTTAATGGTTCACTGCAATTTTAAAATCACTTTTATCTTTTTACTATTATTATCTAGGTGCCTGCAATAATCTATGTAAAACTACAAACAATTACTAATTTAATTATCTTTACTTATAAACATTGCTTAAAGTCTGTCTCATTTCCGCGCCTGACATGTCGTCGTTTACGTTTACGTCAGCGAGTTGATAAGAGCACTTTAAGCGTTCGTTAACCTATACATGTAATTGAGGTCCTTAATACCTACCCAACTGCGTCCGAGTAAACATTTACTTTCGGAACACAAAAAACTGTGACATAAGTAGGTACCTACCTACTTCAGTTACTTTAATAACATTTCATCAGACATATTGGGGACAATTCTAATCTATCCATCGTTTCCCATTGGTATAGCGAGTAAGAATCTCACCAATTAAAATAATTAAAAATAATTGTGTTGACAGTTTTGTGTGAAAAACACGTATCAGATGACATTTAAATCACAAAACACAGGATTTTATGTCAACTTGACGATTATGTCGTATAAATTTCCATACTATAATTAGTTAATTACACTAATTTGATTTTAGATTAAATATTCATTCCAGTGTTTATTTATTAACATTTTATAATTGATGTGACATCATAGTCTGAATTGAGAATTTAATATGTGTGACAAACTGTTTGTAACAGGATCTAAAAGTAGTAAACAATTTTTATAGTGCCCACTAAAATATGTCGTTTGGCTTAACGTAATAAAATAGTTATGTCTTTTATAAGTTTGAGTAAAAAAAAAACTGTTTACGATTTTCTACTTACTAATAGAAAAGACGTGATTGCTACTGATAGGTGTTTGTATCAAGATCAGCACTGAGGTCAAAGTAGCATACGATATTGGATAACGCTAATAGAAAAGTCCAAAAATGTACGGAATTTACTTAAGCTGCCCACTTGCCATATGGACAGCTGATGTCAATCCCGTACATTTTTGAAACCCTGAAAATAGAAAATCCCAGAATGCAAAGAAGACATGAATATTTGCCCAAATATTCGATCGCAAATGATGTTACTTTTCAATTTAACTTACATATAAAAAATCGTTTACGATGCGTTCAATATATCAGCTACTGTGAGAACTGGGTCGCGCTGCCTTTTTGTGACACGACTCTAGCGCCGGCTGATGACAAATGTGCATGGCCCAAGTTACAAAAAAGTAGCACCTTAAACCCTACAATGTTGTTACAAGAAAAAAACTACATCAAATTTGGCTAAAAAAGAAAGCTCTATTTTTAATTGTGAGACGATAAGACAGTGTAATAAAAAAAACAGTTGAACCGCTTATAAAAACATGATTTTACTAATGTATTCATGTCAGTTTCGTTAATTTGTTCAATAAAATCTCCTAAACTACTAATCAAATTTAAACAAACCAGGTGCTTATCGATGCGCTCTAGCAAAATATTTTAAATACACATTTTATAAAGTACTCATATTAGACGACACAGTAAATCAAATATGGCGGATATTAAAACATAAAATATGTTTTATTTAAAATTTTACAAAATAAAATCTTATGATTACTATTTGATAAAAATGCTTTGTTAGCATTTTCCAAACATTTAATTTTAATTTGTAAATCGTAAGTCTGGCTTAGTTAATGTCACAATCAAAAATCTAGCGTGGCGTAAGGAAGAAGACGAAATTATGGCTTTTTTCATCTTTTCCAATCTTCAAGTAGGTCATGGCAATTTTAATAGGCATCTGTACAAACAAGAAGCCACGGATAATCCGCTATGACGTGGTCACTTTCAGGGTTAGGAAGCTTTAGAGTGTGTGACGGGGCATTGTAAAGCCACAGTAGTAACTAGAGTTGCCACTAAATTACATGAAGCAGTCTCATCTTCGTTCAAGTCACCGCAACGTAGTCATGATGTTTTTCACCATCATCTATATGTTCATCTCGCTCACTGAAGTTACTAGACTCGCTCCGATACTTCAAGAAGCTGGGTTAGCTCGGGTAAATATAGATAAGTGAGTTTGGAGGAAAACAGAATGTTCACTGAACGACTTATCGCTTCTAATCTGAATAAGAACAGAAATAATCATGACTGAGCTCTGAACTTTTAACATTAATTCAAATATGTCGTAAACGCTACATGTAATTGCTCGCTCTTATACATTGCGCCTTTGAAGGACGTTTGACAATAAATAGTTGATTAGAAAGAAGTTCCAATCCGAATTCGATACGTGACTCGATCTCGATTCGAAATTGTTTAATGACTCGACGATAGTAAAGTTGATCGAGATTATATCGATAAGGTATTCGAATGAGGTATCGATTCAGGAAATTGGTTACATCCTTTAACTATGAGCTCGTTTGTAATGATTTATCTTAACTTTCATAGCGAAAATTAACTTAAGTCGCCGCCACAGCCTGTGTATTAATCGCATCGCAGTTTATTCGTTACAAACATATAAAAATCCAAAATTACGAATCTTTCCTCTTTATAATATTAGTGAAAAATATAAAGTTTCTAGTGCGCTAACTAGACTACTATAAAATTTATGAATGAGATGACAATAAAGATGATTTTTTTATAATACTAAATGTTTCTAATCAAAAAACTTTTTTTCAGATATTTAATCAAATATTGGGTTAGATTAAGCCAAGTACTTTGTTGGATTACAAGTTGAATGATGGGCAGTGTACCCATCATTCATTTCTTAAGATTAAATATATTTATTTGTTGGTTTAGTATAACTAACTAAAATCACAAATACAAACAGTTGTTCCATAATTTAAATCAAGAAACAACGTGATTTGTACATCCTAAGCTTGAATACTTCAATATACTTTGAGCCTAGATTATTAAGTAGGTACTACGGTATCGAGCTATTTCTAGACTCAGGCTATATAGGTAGGTACAATACTTTTTTTTTATGTAATTCAGAAAGACCTTAACAATATAAGTAGGTAAAGTACGCACATCTGACAACATCCATTATGTTCAGAAAACTAAACCAAAAATAAAAATCGAAAAGAACCTACACATTGTCACAGAATATTCAATAGTACTACATAGGTAACAATGTACTGTCCAAGTGGGAAACCGAATTTAAAAGTTGACCCCCGCTGCTAGCCGAGTTACACTCCAACCAATTAATCTACAAACTTACTTGAGGCACCACAATCGTATTTTTGAAAGGTAAAGAAACAATCATCAGTTGAAAATTTAGTTCCAAATTTTACCTACTGAAAATATGATGTTGGTGGAACCATAGATTGATAGGCGATACGGCCGCTTTATCTTCAGATGACGAGCTTTTTTTTCGGGACCTTTGAGTGAGAATTGTCTTCCGATACATAATTGGATTTTTATCTCGTGTAGATTGAAACATGGCGTTCTGTGACGGAGTAAGAACTTTGTACATGGGGACTTTAATTGCGGGGCAAGTGATTATCTTTTACATTGTCTATGACACTATCCAAACCCACGATAATGTGAACATCAGGTATCAAAAACGTTCTAGTAGGATTAATTACACCGTTGCAAAGTTCCTAGTTTATCGGTTTTTATCGGGTTCATTACGGAAAGTGTGCGTGAACTACGTGGTCTAATTCACTTATGCTCATTTTTCTATCGGACAGCTAGAAGCTCAAAAAAGCGATATCGTTTCATGGTCGACGTTCCAAAAACTCGAACGAAACGATTTGATTCTTCGTTCATTGTGCGGACTGCTAGACAGTGGAATGCGCTACCTGGCGCTAGTGGGTGTTCCCCGATGGATATAATCTGGGTGTCTTCAAGTCGAGAGTGAATCGGTATCTTTTAGCCAAGCGTACTCCATCTTAGACCGCATCATCACTTAACATCAAGTGACATGGCGGACAAACGTAAGCCTATTACTTATAAAAAAATATCGAAGAATGTTTTACACTGTGACTGGACTGCAAAAGCTCTTGACTGTGAAAAGTAGAAAAAGGAGACACAATTTTACCCCGCAGCTGTACTATGATGTATTCTGTATCTGCAGTGGATTTTTACCACTCCACTGAAAATAAATAATGTAAAGAAACAAAAGTTTTTTTTTAATTTCGCACACGCATACCTAATTATTCCTTTTATGGTCAACTCGTGACCTTGACTATTGTAACATGACCACAGCGTTGAAGTAAAGAAACAAAACTACATTTTATAATAGTTTGTACGCGATTAAGTCGTAATACAAACATAATATGCTGAGTCGATGCCGGTTTGTGACATAAAACATATTTCAAACTTTTTGTTTTTTTGTTTAATTTTTATTTATATGTGCTATACTATATACCTATAAGTTTTTTTCTATGTTTTACGTTTATTGTTTATTTTTTTGTATGTATGTATTGTTAATTATGTTGAAATGTATTTTATGTCCCAAATAAACTGTTGTCTATTGTCTATTGTCTATAATACTACAGAAGCAAACTAAGATCTTGGCTTCAAGAGACCTTGTTCTATGACTTTGACGATTATTTAAAACTAAGAGATTATTGAATTACTAGTAAGTAATTATAATATTTTTGTTTTTATGGACATTTAATTATATTGACATAATTATTTTATGTGACATATTAGGTACTTCATTGACATTTTCATTTTCATTGTTTTGACATAAATGTAATGATTTTGATTTTGATAATAATTTTTAAATATGAATGGTAAAATGACCTGTAACTTTGGTGTTATTAATAAATGATTGGTATTTGTATTTGTAATAGAGGAGATTTGTAGCGACTATGAAAATGAAAATATTTTATTTCTGTTACCAGTTTTCTTAGCAAGTGGTAGGTTGGGACCTTCTAGTAAGTATTAAAAATACCTGTGGGTCAGTGGCTAGCACGTTAGGTAGGTACCACCGCAGTACCAGTTATTCTGCCGCTAAGCACTAGTGTGTAAACATTACTGTGTTCCGGTTTGAAGGGTACTGCAGCTAGCGAAATTACTTCGCTGTTGACACTAACCATCGAAAGTCTCAAAGTAATGAGCGTCAAAGCAGCGATGCCCTGGACTTTGTTTTGTTACTCAAAGTTCTGTATATCGCTGCAATGGTCATGGACAGGCGTTATCTCTTACCATCAGGAGAGCGTCTCCTTCGTCTTATTACTTTTGAAATTTAAAAAAAACGGTCGGTTTACACGCCGAAGGAATTTCGTGAAGAAACCATAGCTTGGTAGTAGAGGACTTTCTAGTGTGGAGAAGTGGCATGAAGGAGCCAGGTTTTGAAAGAGCCACTTACATTATTTCAGTAGTTTATGATTGGATTTGATTGGTTATTTTATTTATAAGTGGCAACACTGATTTCTCGTCACCCACAAACATTTGACAGTTCGCCGAAATCAGCGGACCCCGTCACATTGAGTCAAAGTTTTTGGCACTAAAAAGTAAGTAAGTTTGCTTTATTTAACTAGTTTTTTGGTATTTAATCGGAAACAAATATAGGTAAATTGACTGTAAATTGAGTTTGTGCATATATTTGGCCTTGCAGCTGTGTAAAAACTGAGACGTAAAAGTTTTGATAATGTTGTTATTTTGAAGGTAATATTTTTTTAAAGAATAAGTTATGAAAGAGCTGGGTGAATGAGTCTTGAAAGAGCCAGCATTTGAAGTTTGAGAATAAAATAAAATAATAATAAATATGCATTTTTTTATTTATATTGTTAAATTATTTGCTTCAGGTATTGCATTATGAAAAAGCCTGGTCCAAAAAAACGAAAAAGACCAAAAAATCGGCAATTGAAGAAGCACTCAGTGAAGTTTTGTAGTGATCAAGATTGGTTTCAATGCAAAATTCCTACTCGGCTGGCTAGCTACCACTCTCAAGTAGAAAATCTGCCGCCAAACACATGATGGTCTATTCCGGCAGCCTCATTAATGAACCAGTTCCATTCCAGGCTACCTAACATCAGGTGTGCTGCTTGCCAACAATAAAAAAAAGATAAAATTCATTGTAGCTGAACGAAGTGCTTTCAAATCGTCATCTCGTACATCCATACCACTGCTACGCATTGTTATAATTCTCGGAATAAAGATTAAATAAATTTTTGAATATGTTTTGATATCAGTTGATACCGCAAAACACTCACGAGAACAAAACACAATCAAAAATTAATTGAAAACCTTACAAAATTAGATTTTTTACGAGACCGCGCTATAAAATCATTCGATTCTTGAAAAACAAAATAAAAATCGTTCTTTAACAAGCTCATAATTTATGCTTTTCACGCTTATTTTCTTGTTATAAGGTTCATTATCCATCGGTGATGCCGTTGAATGGTACAATTTGTTGGTCATTTGTCAAACATTGGGTCAAAGGGTGATTCGTCGTCGGTTAATCAACGGACAGACGGACAAGATGATCAATCGTGATATGTAAAACGTGGAAAGGTTTTCTTCAGAGTGTGTTGACCTGTGCGTAGATTTTAATAAGATAAGTTAAGTTACTTTTAGAACATGATGAAAAAAAATCTAAAATAACTTACAGCATTACAAAATTATAAATTTAGTTTTATTATGGATAGTGGAGTAGAACTATAATAGAAGTATCCGATTGCATTAAACGAGAGTAATCCCACGTTGGTCGTCCACCAGCTCGTTGGGTAGACGACATAGGTGGGTTGGTAGTGGCGTACAAGGAGAGAGGCCTATGCTCAGCAGTGGGCGATTACGACGATGATGAAGATGAATCCCGCATAAGTTACTATAGAATAGTCAGATAACTGATAGAATACTAAAAAAGTATTTATGTATTCTATCAGTTATCTGACTTCCTTCACACAAGCTCTGCTTAGTTTGGGGTCAGATGGCGCTGTGTGTATAGTCCTACGATATTTATTTATTTATTATTTATTTATTATAAGTAACGACTAAAAATAAATATCTTCCCAAATAAAACAAATAGCTATCGTCGGACATTTCACACAGCGCCATCTAGCCCCAAACTAAGCAAAGCTTGGTACTATGGAAACCAAATAACTGATAGAATACTTCTTTATCCAATTTTTTTGTAAATACATAGGTACTTAGAATACATACAGTACACCTAAACAGAACAAATGTTAATCACATAAATGTTTGTTTTGGTGGGAATCGAACTTACGTCTAACAGCTCTTGAAGAACATAACAGCCCTATTGGTTCATTGGTAGAAACTCTGCTAGGGCGTGGGTTCCATTCCCACCCAGGACAATTATTGTGTGCTATAAACAATTGTTTGTTCTGTGTCTGAGTGTACACTTGTACCTACAGTATGTATTATAAGTATGTATTTACAAAAAAAAGTATTTAAATATTCTATCAGTTATCTGACTTTTATAGTACAAGCTTTGCTTAGTTTGGGATCAGATGGCGCTGTGTGTTATGTCCTACGATATTTACTTATTTTATTTACATATTTTACCAAATGAGCTAACACGGGCGATTAAACATAAATGTAGTTTAGATATAGTAATATCATTCATATTGATCAATGACCACGCCTTACAGCCACGCCTCTTTTTTTACTTGTTACTGCAATTCGACAGTTTCAGAGACGTCAAATGTCAAGTTTTACGGGCAGAGATCGCTATTCAAGAAAGGTCAAAAGCACAGACTAAAATTACATAGCTCACTATTTCCTAATTTCAAAAAACAAAATGAAGGAAGTTTGTGCAATCAATGCAAGCATATAAATATTTAATTACTGAATATTCGTAGAGAACATGACATGTAATAATGTATTCGATATGCAAATCAGCTGTGGGTATGACCGGCGACTCGACGTGCGAACGTCCTCGTTTGTGAAGATGGCACGGAGGTGGCGCGACTACTTTGTCACACGGCACGAGATAAACCGGCCAAATGAAAGAAAAAAAGAATTACGTTTAATTTTGTAACAAGCATAAAAACAAACAAACAAAGACAGACAAAAGACATCTTCTATTTATTTATAAAGTTAGCAGCTGTTTGTTTTCCATGTAAAATAAAATAAAAGTTACAAAATAAGGGCTCACCTCAGCATAATGCTGGTCATATACTAAATGCAAGCCGATCCTAAGTGATCTGGCTCTGGTCAACGTTGATTTTTAGGGTTCCGTACCCAAAGGGTGAAAACGGGACCCTATTACTGAGACTTCGCTGTCCGTCCGTCCGTCCGTCTGTCACCAGGCTGTATCTCAAGAACGGTGATAGCTAGACAGTTGACATTTTCACAGATGATGTATTTCTATTGCCGCTATAACAACAAATACCTAAAATAAAATAAAATAAATATTTAAGGGGGGCTCCCATACAACAAACGTGATTTTATTTTGCCGTTTTTATAGATAATGGTACGGAACCTTCGTGCGCGAATCCGACTCGCACTTGGCCGGTTTTTATATCAGCCTAGAGGAGACTTTACACTCGGTTATCAAAATTTGAATCATCCTTTAAAAAACCGGCCAAGTGCGAGTCGGACTCGCGCACGAAGGATTTCGTACAATTATCTATGAAAACGGCAAAATAAAATCACGTTTGTTGTATGGGAGCCCCTCTTAAATATTCATTTTATTTTATTTTTAGTATTTTGTTGTTATAGCGGCAATAGAAATACATCATCTGTGAAAATGTCAACTGTCTAGCTATCACCGTTCTTGAGATACAGCCTGGTAACAGACGGACGGACGGACGGACAGCGAAGTCTCAGTAGTAGGGTCCCGTTTTTACCCTTTGGGTACGGAACCCTAAAAATCAACTTTGGCCAGAGCCAGATCACTTAGGATCGGCTCGTATTTGTTGTTATAGCGGCAATAGAAATACATT
The DNA here is from genome assembly GCA_905404145.2 of Biston betularia. Lineage (NCBI taxonomy): Eukaryota > Metazoa > Arthropoda > Insecta > Lepidoptera > Geometridae > Biston > Biston betularia. Next base: position 10,216,011 of record FR989877.1, read on the forward strand.
TAAAGAGGAGACTAGGTTCCCCAGTAGAGCACAGCGGGCCCTCATCACCGCGATTCGACACTTCTCAGGACCTTTTCAGGTTCCTCTTCGGGCCTTTTAGATTTATCACAAACGTCATAGATTTCAGCCGTCTGACATTCACTATGAGTACAACGAAAACGCACTCGATTAGTCACACTTACAATCAGGTGTTTGCTCAAACCACTACCAGGAGTTCACGACTTCCCAGCAATTACCAGCTCTAGACCTGGTGACGTCACCCAGCCACCTTCTCATCACGACGCCAGTGACTAACCAACAGTTCCCATATAACATGTTTTATTGTAATCGGTTAAATATAAATATAGTTAAAAATCGTGTTGAATGAAAGGTTAGCTGAGCGTGAGATTGTAAGAACACTCAAAAGGCATCTCATTCTCGCGCGGTCGATATTATCTTTCGCTATACATTTGACTAGAGAAAGAGTGATCGATATAATCTCGAGTCCACGAAAATAGCACCTCCGCTAGGTTTCAACGGATGCGGATATATTTTGCAATTAATTAGTAATTTAAGTACGTTTTACTCGTTTCCTAGTCCAGGTTTACATGAGGCGGAAATTCTAACTTTATTTTCATTTCTACCTAATTGGTATTTTGGTCTAATTTATTACTCTAGTTTATGTTATAATTATACTTATTATGTTATCTTCGTAAGGCAAAACAATTTTTGTCTGTTAGTTTGTGTGTTTGGAAAAAAATTCTTCGTTCTAGTCTACCTAAATAAACTTTTGAGGATGAAACTGCTGTACCGATCATGAATAAATTTTGCAAAGTATGTCAATGATGGGGAAGAGATCTAAAACTATTTTTTTTAATTCTGATAATTGATTTCGTAATGTTAGACTGAAAGTGAGGTGTTGATAATAACTATAGGTTACCAAATAAATAAATATCGTAGGACTATACACACAGCGCCATCTGGCTACAAACTAAGCAGAGCTTGTGTCATGGAAGTCAGATAACTGATAGAATACATAAATACTTTTTTCTTTTTTTTTTGTAAATACATACAGAACACCCAGACACAGAACAAACATTTCGTTTAGTCACAAAATGTTTACCCTGAGTGGGAATCGAACCCACGCCCTACAGCTCTCAAGGTATACTACCAATGATGAATGGCAGCCCTGTTGGCTCATTGGTAGCATGTCTGCTTCAAGAGCTGTGGGGTGTGGGTTCGATTCCCACCCAGGGCAAGCATTTTGTGATATAAAACCAAATGTTTGTTCTGTGTCTGGGTGTACTGTGTGTATTATAAGTATGTATTTACAAAAAAAAAAATTAAGTATTCTATCAGTTATCTGACTTCCATAGTACAAGCTTTGCTTAGTTTGGGGTCAGATGGCGCTGTGTGTAATGTCCTACGATATTTATTTATTGTATGTAATAATGTATGTACACATATTAAAAAAAAAATGAGCCAACGGTGCTGTCACACATAGAACATTCGTTACTATAAATAATGAGTACCTATATAAAAATTGAGTAACCTTATCCTATATACCTTATAGTCTCGGGGATTATTTAAGGAGATCAATTACTGTTATGTCAATAGTCTTACGAAATCATCGAATGAATCATTATTATTATAAGATAAAAATTTAGGTTTTTAAAACTAGGTACCATTCGAGGCTTGGTGTGCTTTACCATCTTCGACCACACCTTCACTTAACATCAGGTGAGCTGTGGTCAAACACCTAGCCTATCAACCATTAAAAAAAAACTTATTTTTTCGTATTATTAAATTATTCTAAAATCACAAATAGTACAACAACATTTCTGTGTTGCAAATATGTGATTAAACTAAAAAATTAATCAATGAAAACAATTCGACCAGCTAGTTGCTTAAAAAACGCAGCAATGATGAGAACGCAAATAAAATTGATTCGAAATAACCATTATAAATAAAGACCATCAGAATAATAACGTTGTCACAGCCAACCTCGTGTCGAGTAATTTAAACTTTTGTAACATTTACAACATACAACCAAATGTTAATTGATACAATTCAATTACAGAAACTTTAGGCTATCGCTGACGTTAGATAAGTTTCCCAAGTTCACGGGTAATGAAATAAATCGGTCAATCTAGCTAATTAAAGCATATCGGTAACAGGAAACAATTAGACAGAAGAGCGCGTAATAAAACTTTTAAACTTATAATAAATCTTTGGGCATACCTGAGCGACTACGATTACAGAGAAACTGCATCTACGTATGCCCATATTACTCGCCTAACAAAGTATCCTAGTATAGTAGATTTCAAAAACGCTAGAAAACTATATATACGAGAATATATAGTGTGTGTTGTAATATTTAGTTATTTTATTTTGTTCATATTTTAGTTATATAAGATGTAGTAAAATTTTCTAAAGATACCAGGATGTATGGAAACTGACGTGGTATTGACACTTTTTTGTTTTACTAATAAAAACTGTCCGATATAATTAAATAAGAGTACTCGTTTAATTGTATCGGATACTCTGACTACCTATAGTTTTTTTTTTTTTAATGTAAAAGTAATGAGACGAACGAGGCGATCTCCTGATGTTAAGAGATAACGCCTGTCCATGACCATTGCAGCGATACACAGAACTTTGAGTAACAAAACAACGTCCAGGGCATCGCTGCTTTGGCACTTATTACTTTGAGACTAGATGGTTAGTCTCAACAGCCCAGTAATTTCGCTAGCTGCAGTACCCTTCAAACCGGAACACAATAATGTTTGCACACAACTGCTTGGCGGCAGAATATCTGGTACTGCGGTGGTACCTACCTAGACGACCTCCTGCTAAGGAGATCTACCACCAAGTAAAGCAAAGCAAAGTTTCAGTGGCCTTCTTCATGGAGACAATGCTGAGTACAACACGCGTGCTGCCTCATCTTGCTTCGCACGTAAAGACAGCGGTAGGTGCAGGGGCGCGGAGGTGGGATTAGGTAGTGTATGTTTTTTTTAGTGTTACCACTTAACAAGTGCAAAGTTCTATGGGTAAATCTATATGTATACCAGCAATACATAGAATTTTTGATTAGCTAAACAAACTCCAAGGAATCGCTGCTTTGGCGTTAATTACGTTATTAATTACTTTGAAACTTTCGATGGTTAGTCTCAACAGCTTTCTAATTTCGCTAGCACCCTTCAAATAGGAGCACAGTATTGTTCACACTACTACTTGACGGCAGAATATCTGGTACTTCGGTGGAACCTATACCTAGACGACCTCCTGCTAAGGAAATCTACCACCAAGTAAATTAGAAAAAAAATCCTAGGACTTTATTATAAAAGTTTGAGGTCCACGCACACTATATGGACTTAACGAGACATTAGAATCGTATTGGAGTGGCAAATATTTCACCGCCTGTTGTTACGCGTAGTATTTTTCTTTATCAAAATTCAAAATAGTAGGCGGCTTAAGAAAAAGACTATGAGACCTAATGAGACTATAAGAACATGTACATATATTTATTTATTTTTTGACATTACACACAGCGCCATCTGACCCCAAACTAAGCAAAGCTTGTACTATGGGAGTCAGATAACTGATAGAATACTTAAATACTTTTTTTTTTTGTAAATACATACTTATAATACATACAGTACACCCAGACACAGAACAATTTTTGTATCACAAAATGCTTGTCCTGGGTGGGAATCGAACCCACGCCCCACAGCTCTTGAAGCAGACATGCTACCAAATGAGCCAACAGGGCTGTCCATAATGTTTAAAGTTCGAAAAAAAAATTGTCTACAGCTGCAGTGAATTGCGCAAACTTAAAACCTAATACGTGAAACCTATAAGTTTTTAATTCTATTCGCAGCCATTATATGCAAACTTCGATAATTTTACGATACTTAGTCAAATAAGATAAAGTAGATGATGACTGGAGTTCCTTCACCTGCCAAGATGCCTAGCTATAGTAGGTATACAGTCGCGATAATGTTTAAGTTTGTCGAGAATTTAATAAGAGTACAAATCGAGAGGTTGATAAGTTATATTAGAAACGTGACACGAGGTAAATATTAACAATTACCGAGTCATGTTTTTTCTCGTCAGGATGCCCGGGTATACAAGTAGGCAACAGCAATTAAGTATTATACTCTAAGAACAATAAAATATTTATACTAGATATGTACTTCAATTTAAAATAAAATGTATCCTTCCACAATATTTGAATCTCTTTAATTCCCTCAATATTACCCAATTTTAACATAACATAATATTATGTATTTGTTTTTTATTTTTTATGCAAAAGTAATTACGCTCTCCTGATGGTAAGAGATACCCCATGATAAAACCCTTTGTAGCGATACACAGAACTTTGAGTAGCAAAACATAGTTCGGGGCATCGCTGCTTTGGCGCTCATTACTTTGATACTTTCGATGGTTAGTCTCAACAGCTCTGTACATAATTTCGCGAGCTGCAGTACCCTTTAAACCGGAACACAATAATGTTTATACACTTTTGCTTGGCGGCAGAATATCAGCTTTTACTGCTGGTAACATGCCGCCTGAAAAACACTACAAAACGGACGAAATCCTTAGATCTATAATTGCCTTAACTAAATGGTTGTAAAATATAACTTATTGCCATACGAATAAATACCTGATTCATTTATTTGAGATGCAATAAAACTGAATTAAATTCTATCAAATAAGTTTTATGAACAAAAAATCTTTACTCATCTGCTGTAAATCTTAAACACTATCGGGCCGCATAAAAGCAAATCGTGCTTGCCCTGTCGTAGACTATATATCTAATAAATAATAGTATTGAGTGCTCATCTTCCTGTGACTTCGGGACAAGCTGGTGCTGCCGCATCTAAAGCTGAAACCCTCAAACGGCACAAATATAGTTATTTGGATAGAATGTATATTTTTGTGCCGTTTAGGGTTGAAACTTTAGGTCCGTAGGGGTCGGTCGCTCTCGAAATATATCGGGACCTGGCAAGACGTTTAGAGGAGGCTTCAGGTGACCAGAATGCCGGTATCTACTTTGGTCAAAAGCTAAGCATTGCCATCCAGCGTGGCAATGCTGCCAGCATTCTGGCCACATTTCCCTCCGCTGACGGATTTTTAGACTAAGGTTTTGTATAAATTTTGTAAATAGTATTAATTTAAGGTTTTTTTTTGTTTTGTTTAATAAATGTCATTTTTATAGGTTTGAGTAAAATATAATTAGAATAAACAAAATTCCTTGTCTTGTACTTCGCTTTGTTACACAAAGTTCTGAGTCCTGTTACAATAGTCATGAGCAGGCATTATCTCTTATCATACGGAGCCCGTCTCGTTTGTCTAATTACTTTTAAATAAAAAAACGGAATTACAATAAAACATACTAACCTCCCAAAACAATAGTCACCAGAACTTTAGTGTCTAAATTTTCCCCTGAATTTTGTAGTTATTGAGAGACTGCTACTTCGTATCTCTCTAAGGGGTTGGACTAGATAGCAGTGAATAAATCTAAGTCTTCGGCGTGCATTTGCTACTACGGAGATAGTTTTACAGCCGTTATACAGAGTGTCCGGGATGTACATTGTCCGAATTAACCCTATTTTTTTATAAACTGTCCCACTGCTGAATGAGTCCAGCCTTAGATCAGGCCTCTACTCATTGAGAAAGGATTAAGGCCATACTGATACTGCTTCTTTATTGGTTATTGGTGCTTAATTACAAATTACAAGTCTGGTTCTTATTTATTTATTTATTAACTAAAACGATTACATAAGACCAATTACATTAGTTAATCATGATCATCATAGATACCATTTTCAGTTATAACAATACGAAATTTACTAGGCTGCTGAAACTTACTAAGCTGCCAAAACTAACTAGACTCCCAAAGCTTATATTACGTACATTGTATATAGTACCTAGTATCCTATGCTCTTGGGGTAGTAACCTATGATCTTGGGGTGTACTAAGTCTTAAGTAGGTTATGTTACGATTAGTAGAAGAGCTATTACTACAGGCACAGTTTTGAATTCATGAAAAAATCTGCTGTTTTTGTAGAAAAAATATGTTGACTCTTGACCAAATGTACGGATCAGCTGTACTTTTTTGTTGTTGGTTTAATCTACAGATCTAAAGTTGTTATAATGATGAGTACAATGACCCCGACTTAGTACCTACGCCCCCAGGCTTATAACCGTGTACCTATAATATATGGATTACGTCTATTGACTATTTTGAGCTCAAGGTTGCCTTTAGTGTTTTTTTAATAACAAAAGTGAACGATGAATCTGTTCGTTTAAAAACATTTAAAGATCTGATTTATCAGCTCTGTAAATGACTTTTTCGTGTGTTATTATTTGTATGCAATTTTTTGTAACGATTACAGCGGAATGGTAAGCGCGGTCGGTACACACGCCAAAGTTAAGTATTCAAATCCCAACAAAGAGCTTGAACTGCCAATAAAGAAAAAAATCGTGAGGAAAACAGCAGTGGTACTTTTTAGTACTCGGCTGGTTATCTAACACTCATAAGTTGAAAATCTGCCGCCAAGTGATTCGCCAGCCTCACTTGAGAGGTTGCTGAAACTATTCCAGGCTAAGTGTGTTTACCATCTTCGACCACACCCTCGCCAGGTGAGCTGAATTCAAACATAATTCATAAAAATACTATATAGGTACATAGTCTATATCAGTTAAGTTACAATGAATACTAACCCCAATTTATCTTTAAAAACATCACATCCAACCGTTATTAAGATGAACAATATGTGACTAAGACGTACGTAAACAATATCGATTAGCTTAGAATAGCCCGCTCGATAAGGAAGCATTAAACGTAATCACAAATTTTGGAAATTCACATCAAAAATGTCCGAAGTAAATCCACCCTATATGAACCGGACATTTCAGACGGAACAAAAAGCGTTAAATCTCTGGAGGTCGTGATTACCATCGGACAGACGGGCCGCATTACTTATGTATAGAGACGGACCCACCACCGCTGCATATTTATCTTGCAACAATCTCATCTTGCATACTGCAACCCCTTTAGACAAAAAGCTCTTTGGATTTTCTGGATAGACGTTATATTTTTACCTACTCTCGTCTGAATTGAAAGAAAGAAAATGTTTTTTTGATTTTGTAACACAGAACACACAAAAATAACAACAAACAGTTACATCAATTTTTTTTTAAATGTATTTTACATTAAAAAAAAATTGATGACATGACTTAAGTATACTCGTATAGAAGGTAAATGAAAACAGTTTTGTAGAGATTATAGCTCAGTGGTTAGCGCGGTCGGTGCATATACCAAAGGGCGTGGGTTCAAATACCCAACAATAAGCTTGAGCTGCTGGTGAAAGAAAACATCAGGAAACCATAGCATGGTGGTATCGTAGGTACTTTCTAGTTACCCTCAATTTGAAAATCAGTCGTGAGAGACTGTTCTATACCAGGCAAGGCATACTTACCATCCAACGACACTGTCACTTAACATCAGGTGAACTGTGGTCAAACACCTAGCCGGTCAGAACTATGGGGCACATCTGGTAGCAACACGCATTCAATTACTTGCTACTGAAATGCGCGGTAGTCGTCGTCATTTCTATTTAAAACTTTATAAAATAAATCTGTGAAACAATTTGGGCAATATGGTGGCGAACTGCTAATACCGATCGATCCATGAGGCATAGCCAGTATGTAACCCACATCGAAAATAGCTTTTTAAATCTATACAAACAGCAGCGCACTTGTTTACAGGACAATCACGGGGCTAAGAGGTGGGGCTAGGGTGACCAAGATATAGGAAAACGTTAATAACCGACTTCAAAATATAAAGTGCAAACATTATCAATTTTATTAGGTCTTTACAGAAAGGTATATAGTAAGTCGAGAGTCATGTCATTTTACTAAAAGCAACTCTTAAATTGCAAAAATAAATTTGCTGCTTACTGTTTGTTTTGTTTGCGTTGAAAAGTTCCTATAAAAATTGGTTTGCTGAATTAATTTATTTCTTTTTGGCTTTATTGTGTTCACTACACTTGTAGCTTGTTTTCAGCGATACACTTGACACAAATTTAAATGTGAAGGCAACACATAAAACTGTATTCAAAAAGTATGCCTTAGAAAATAAAACATAAATAAAAATTTTAAAATCCATATTTTTCGAGATCTGCTAAGAAATTCCACTGTTAAATAATGCTAACGCTATAAAAAAGATGTGTATTTTTATTTCTTATGATTTCGTTTGACAACATCGGATTTAGGATTTACATAGTTTTCATGTTTCGAGTAATGTGAGAAAAAACTGAAAAATCGAAGTTTGACGCACACGAACTTGCATAATCGCAATATTTTTGCTACGCACTGATCCTGTCTAACACAACACAGTTGATTACAGTAACAGACGTGGTTGGAGCGTCTGAATGGGGTCTTAAAGTCTCAGTACATTACAAATGATGGTGTCACTAGACTAAGGCGAAAGAGGCGTTCAAGAGAGGCGATGTATCGACTCCGGCGCACCGCAGTCGCACAGAAATAGCGCTTGACGTTTGTATCCGCGGCGGCGCCTGTTCACTGTCAACTTTACAGAGCACTACGTTTGTAGAGAATTAATACACGAGGTAACATAAGCGATTAGAAGCGATAGGGTTTTTTATGGTAAGAAATAATAAGACAAACGAGATGCTCTCCTAATAAAAAACATGGTGCCAGTACATAATAGCTGCTTATCTTGTCTTTTATATTATGGTTGAGCTATGACCATTACTATCCTTGAATAACTTGGTATCAGCAGCGTCTATCCTCGCTTTCTTTGGGCACGGAACACAACGCGGTGATACCTACGTGGAACGCCTTGTGGTGTAAGTTGAGGAAACGACGCGGCAGATCTCCCAAGAAATGTATTATTAATGCTAAAAGTGCAAACGACCGAGAAGACTTGACAAAATCAGATATCTCAAAAAATTTATTGACTTTTCTTTCGACAGACATGGCAAAACAGAACGGGTTTGCCTATACGTTGACAAAAAAATATTATCAAATAAACAAGACATTCATCCATTCCTGGCTAGATGTGCTTTACTACCCACCTTCGATCACACCAGAACTTAACATTAGGTGAGCTGTGTTCATACACCTAGACTGTCAACAATAAAATAAAGTTTCAAATGTCTTGTGAAAAGTTGTAACCCAGCTTATTTTTTGTAATCTTCATTGCGACTATTTCATTATTTTCTTTATTGATTTTACTCCGTTTAAACTATTATAAAGAAAAAAGATTTGATTGTTTGTTTGTTTGTATTGAATAGGCTCCGAAACTACTGGACCAATTTCAAAAATTATTTCACTGTTGGAAAGCTACACTTTCTCCGGGTGACATAGGTTACTTTTTATTACTGTATTCCCGCGGGAACGGGAACTACGCGGGTGAAACCGCGAGGCGTCCGCTAGTGAACCATAAAATGAAGCATGTATTTACTAAACACAGAAAAGTCATTTCTTTTAATTCTGTGCGCTCTCTGTCTCGTCATACTCTATACATCTAAGGAGGGCGCGTTAAAATTGAAAATAAATTCAATATCAATTTGAGCGCGAGCCAAGTGCTGTATCGCGTCCGTGTCGATGCGTGACGGGTATGGCCCACTCGACTCGATACATAAAGAACTACACAAAAACCTTTCAGAGATTAGAAATATCTCTGAAAGGTTTTTGTGTAGTTCTTGGATCATTGATGAAACAGAGATGGTAAATGGCGGAAACTGTCATAATAAGCATTTCGATACCACATTTATATTCGCACATCGCGGTTGTTAAACACTGATTTAATCTGCGTTCCTCGAAAAGTACTACATGAATGAATAGCTTCAAATACAGAACAAATAGATTATTTCTTGGTAAGCGTAGGTGCTTAATTTTCTTTAAAGAGCATCTTTGTTTAATATCAGCTCAAATAATAATAGATAGGTACCTATTATACGAATCCATATATTTTTTTTTTTTAATGGTTGACAGGCTAGGTTTTTGACCACAGCTCACCTGATGTCAAGTGAAGGTGTGGCCGAAGATGGTAAAGCACACCTAGCCTGGAATGCAACTGGCTCTCACGTGAGGCTGCCGGAACACACCGTTAGATGCTTGGCGGCAGATTTTCAACTTGAGGGTGGTAGCTAGCCAGCCGAGTACTAAAGTACCCTACCACCATGCTTTGGTTTCCTCACGATGTTTTCTTTCACCGGCAGCTCAAGCTCATTGTTGGGGTTTGAACCCACGCCCTTCGGCATGCGAACCTACCGCGCTAACCACTGAGCTATCATCGCTACTAAATATCACAATATACACAAAACAGTGCTAAAATGAGTCAAGCTATTTACTAAAGTCGGCAGTCAAGATGGCGCCACTCTCTTTGCGTGTGTGTTTGTCTATTTGGCATCACGGTGGTCTTTTTGTAGTAGTGAAGCATCAAATTCATAGATGGCGCTTTTTTGAGCATTAGTTCGTTTTTTTGTCATGTAACCCTTTGACAAGAGGAAGGTTGTAATTGAGATACCTACCTATTTTTTTATATATTTATAAGTATTATATTAGTTTTCTGGTTTATATGGTACAAGCTTTGCTTAGTTCGGGGCTGGATGGTATGCGAAATGTCCTACAATATTTACTGTATATATAATTTTATTTTACACCTTGTAAATATTGCCGTTTTTTAAGCAATCGGGTAAAAAGACTCATTAAAGAAAACGATTACCATTCTGAAGTGCTCGTTTCTCTTTCGTCGAGAATTCTCAAGTCGTTTTGTATACAAAGTGATTAAAATTTATCGGATTTCATTAACGTTTTCGCTCCAACTGTCAAAATATTGGCACATTACCATTTGTCATTTTTGTCTCGCCCGCTGGTGCCAAAATGCCACTTCTATCACGCAAGAACGTGTTTTAGAGGAAATGATGACACTTCGTAATGGTTAAAACTGCTGATCGGTGTAACACGGCAGTGTCTAATGTACGAAAATAGTAGACTAATTACTAGTAAAAGTAAACATATCATTTAGATACGTTATGATGTGTTTTTTCGCACCGGAATTATATTATTTTGCCATGTTAACTGAATCAAATTTTCCCATAAACTTCACGATAAAACAAAAAAATTATGACTTTACAAACGAATTGACCGTAGATGGTTTGGTGGGCAATTTACATGTGGCAGAAGTGGGAGCGGAAGAAATCCCAGCAAAACTCCCTATATTTCTATTATTATAAAACATCGGTTTGCCACCAATATCGGTTAATTAATTGCTAGAATGAGCATCCAGAACATTGTTAGTAGGATCATATCAAATTTGGTTAGGCAATATGAGAATAGGTACAGGCTGTAAAGGTGCATATTATTTATTGTACAGTACCTACTGAAAACTGCCCCTTAAACGTACACGTGTGTCGCAAATCCTAGGTACTGCACAGTTTCCCATCCTTGTAACACAATTACCCGGCACACACACACTGGTATTCTTGAATACTAAAAAGCTTTGTTTAAATATAGACCAAAGTTCAAATTTCATCCAAATCCGTGCAGTAGTTTTTGCGTGAAAGAGTAACAGACTTCCATCCATCAAAACTTTCACATTTATAATATTAGTGGGATTGTCATGAGTTATAAGTGAACGAAATATACATAGTAATTAGGTTTTTAACGTAGTAAAAAAGCATGCCGCATGCAAGCATGCGTCTAAAAGGAACTACAGGTACCTCAACCCTAAATATAATAATATCGTAGGACATATTGTGTCGCATCGAAAACCTCCTTTTCAAAGTCTATAAAAAAGTTGTTTTAAAATTAATATAGACACTTGATAAGAGTTATACAAAAACAATTAAATTTCAATCAGATGTTGGTATGAAAAGTCTTTCAGACATTTTCCCTATAAAGCTACCAGCAATCTTCCCGAAAGCTTTCCGCAATAAAGCTGTAGGACGTTCGCGATGCCAATAATGTATTTATAAAATATTTTGATTCCAATGAAAACAATCGTTCCTCTGAATACGTCGACCACACAAAATATTAAAAGAACAGATAGAGACAACGTACCTAAGTATTACGAAAAAGATTATCTATCAGAATAAATAAAAGAAATTATAAAGAAAAGAGTTATAGCGAGTTATAGTTATAGCATACGTGTGCCATATATTTTTTGTCAAAATCTGTCATTTCTGTATTTTTAAACGAAAAAGTGTCATAATTACGCAAAAAAGAACGTCATTCGTTTCATCTGAGATTCGAAGATTTCTTTTATAGAATAATTTAATATAATTTCCCACAGTAGCTTTCAGTTGTAAATGTCACTTCAGTCACCAATATTCGTCAATTGTTTACCTCGGTGAAGTAAAGAATAAAAGAATAATAATATAATTACGCAAAATTTTTGACCTGTAAGCACAATGCAGAAAGGGGGAAATAGTTTAATTTTGATTCCAGGTAGGTAATTCCAGGCTTAAATACGCAGCTTTGGGCCCCAATATTACTTTGTGCCTATTGCGGTGGAGACACTCGGCAGCTGGGGTGTGGATGCTCGGGTGTTGGTGCGTGATTTGGGGCAACGCATAAGAGACCAGTGTGGTGACCCTCGCTCCGGCTCGTACTTGGTGCAAAGGCTGGCTATTGCTATCCAGCGCGGTAATGCTGCCAGCCTCATGGGTTCCTTTGCACCGGGTTCAGTCAGGGGCGGGGTATTTGTTGACTGAATTTTTATTTTTATTTAGATACTTTTTGTTTTAATTTTGCTGTTTTTTAATGAATTCATAAATCAAAATTGATATTAGATCATTTTTAATGTTAGAACGCAAGTTTTTTCACGCCGTTTTTTATATTAGATTACGTAGGGATTAAAATACGAGTATGAAGTAAACAAATGCAGCACTAATTAAATTTTTTGTATGGGACACCCTCATAGATTAGATAGTTAGGTATCTATGCATTTTGTTATAATGTAGTTAGCAAATGCATTTGTGTCTCTCATTTAGACATTGTTCTCTGTAGATTTATTCATCTGTTCTGGTTGGATCCATGTCGACAGCGAGTGTTTGAGAATATGTCCGTTGTGCCTTGTTGTTCCACGTTTGATTGACGATAATTGCCGACGTGATCCCGGGACGTGGGATTTATGCCCGGATTTCGAGGATGTAGCATTATTGAATTATTTTGGAAGCATACCGATCGGTACGTGTGCACATGACTTTATTTTAAAGCCCGGTATAAGACGTTGACAGAAAATTGACTAAAATAACTGGATGTTTTTAACCGACATCTTGCTAGATAGTAAGCGATAATGTGGTCGAAAATGAAGACTAGAAACTTATAAGGTGTTTTCACTTTTACTTTAAAGGTATTTGGATTGTATCCCTCAGGAAACGAGGAAAGTGGCGGCTCGTTACTTTCCATAATTCTATGAATAATACATATTATTATTTTAAATCTATCCTTATCTCTATATATATATACATATTACACAGTAGCGATGTATGTTTGTAGCGATGATAGCTCAGTGGTTAGCGCGGTCGGTTCGCATTCCGAAGGGCGTGGGTTCAAACCCCAACAATGAGCTTGAGCTGCCGGTGAAGGAAAACATCGTGAGGAAACCATAGCATGGTGGTAGGGTACTTTCTAGTACTCGGCTGGCTAGCTACCACCCTCAAGTTGAAAATCTGCCGCCAAGCATCTAACGGTGTGTTCCGGCAGCCTCACTTGAGAGCCAGTTCCATTCCAGGCTAGGTGTGCTTTACCATCATCGACCACACCGTCACTTAACATCAGGTGAGCTGTGGTTAAACACCTAGCCTGTCAGCTATAAAAAAAAAGATAACGAGAGATTTAAAGAGCTTTTTGTATCTTGTCTCGCTTTCCCTCCTGTCGTATTCTTTACATTCTTCAAAAGTAATATATCTCCAATATTGCCAGCGCAGACCACACGGAAAATTTTACACAGATGACGTTCCTTCATCAAAATATCGTGTAAACTTTTACGATTCAATATCTCCGATCGTATAAAATACGTCATATCGCGGTCAAATAACTTACTAAGTGTTCCATACGAAAATTCGTTGTCTATTTCTGTCGCATCGCTATAAGCATCAGTTTTGACTACGTCTTTGCTCGTAAAATAAAGAATTTTACAAGCAAATGCATTTTAATGACCAAGCGAATTCGTTTCATGGTTGACGTTCCAAAACCCGATTTTTTTAAATATTTTACAGGCTAAGTGTTTTGACCACAGCTCTTCTGATATTAAATGACGGTGTGGTCGAAGATAGTGACAACAGTTTTTAGGGTTCGAGACTACGGGATAAAACGGGACCCTATTACTAAGACTCCACTGTCCGTCCGTCAGTCCAGGCTGTATCTCATGAAGCGTGATAGTTAGACAGTTGAAATTTTCACAAATAATGTATTTCTGTTGCCGCTATAACAACGAATACTCAGAAAGAGAATAAAATAAACTTAAGGGGGATCCAATACAAAAAACACGAATTTTTGCCGTTATTATAGATGGTACGGAACCCTTCGTGCGCGAGTCCGACTCGCACTTGACCGGTTTTTTTTTTGTTTATCTTAAAGTGTACCTATGCAAAGCTTGTGAGGTCCGCTAGTAGCGAATTTTAATCGACTCTCTGAATTATTTGTGACTCGATCGAATGAGTTTGAGTACCGTTGCAATTTTCAACAGCATCTCATTGCTAGTCCAAAAAAAATTCTAGTAAGAACAAGATATTTTTGTCTTTTACCTATATATGTACAGATGGAAGTACAGACATATTTTTATAACGCGCTGTGATGTGTGGCATCAGTCAGGCGCCGTCGTAACTTTTATGTCGGTCGATATAGGACGAAAATAATAAAGTAGTGGATCATCGATAAATCTGTTGACAACACTCACTTTGAAAGCATTTCGATGTTGGTCATTGGTGTACAGCGTCACGGTACTGCTTTCAGTGTAGGTGTGAGATGAGCTTCCACAGCTTCCTGTCGATACCTACAATTAAGCGCATAACACTTTTTATCCCATAAAATATTACGAGAACTTAATATAAAATCCTAGAGCTTTTTAATCGACAAAACTGACCTTATTTTTATAGACCACAGCTCGCCTTATCACCTTATGTTAAATAACGGTGCGGTCGGGTAAACCTAGCCTGGAAATGAACTGGCTCTCAAACTATATACGGAGTACTATAAGGCGCTTGGCAGATTTTTAACTTGAGAGTGGACGCTAGCTAGCCGAGTACCTAACTACTACAAAGTACTCTAAAAAAAAAAATATATCGTAGGACTATACACACAGTGCCATCTGACCCCAAACTAAGCAGAGCTTGTGGGATGGAAGTCAGATAACTGATAGAATACATACATACTTTTTTTTTGTAAATACATACTTATAATACATACAGAACACCCACCGCCATACTTTGGTTTTCTAACGTGTGACTTTCACTAGAAAAATGTCATCAAACACTTAAAAGTTTCGAAATATATGACATTGTTTAAATGCAAAGCCAAAAACAAAGAAAAAAAATTAACAATGGCAGAGAAAACCGAACATTAACTTGAAAAACACATAATTCCCGTTGAGTTTTTGCGGGAACGCGGAAAGAGTCGTGTCGCCCCGTTGTATATTTTCCAAAACTAGTGTTTTGTTGACTGTTTATGCATGAAAATGGTGGTGTTTTATTCATAAAGTGCCGAATCACAAGCGCGAGTGTGGTAAAATGATATAATGTGGTGACACATGACTTTTTGTGTTGCTTCCAAAACTCCATCGAAGCTTTATAGTAAAGTCACCACTACTTTACTTCACATGGCTGGACTTGACTGACACGAACTGTACTTGACCAAGACTGGACTTTGACTATAACTTTAGATACGATGCCACTTATTTAACTTATTTAACTTATGAAACTTAAAAATCTATAAATACTTGACACTGTCAAATGCTCAAAACGCGACGCCAAAACCAAAGAAAAAAAACCCGTAGAATGACGGGAAAAATCGCAGAACGTGCATCCAATATGTTGGAAAATTCAGACCACAACGCTTTTAAAGTAGGTAGGTGCTTAACTGTCCCGATGGGCTGTCCGAAATGTCTAATACACGGCGGTACGAAGTCAGTCCGACATTTGAATAAGATGTTATCTCATAGTCCAGTTGCTCGTCCCAGTCGTGTCGTGTCGTAGCCGGGGCGTGACAGATCGTCAGATATAAACGGACTTGACAAAGAACTATAACAAGCTTGCATAGAAGATGACTATTACAGTCTGTTTAATGGAAAATAGCGGTAGTATGAAATATTTCATGATTATAGAGAATTTTATGACGCTTTTTAAAGTGTCACGAATGTTGATGAAATTTCAAGGTATTTTATAGATTAGCCTAGCGGGTGATCCTGTGAAGTTTGGTAGCTATCGGGACAACTGTTTTTTAGGGTTCCGTACGCAAAGGGTAAAACGGGACCCTATTACTAAGACTCCGCTGTCAGTCTGCCACCAGGCTGTATCTCATGAACCGAGACAGTTGAAATTTTCACAGACGATGTATTTCTATTGCCGCTGTAACAACAAATACTAAAAAACAGAATAACATATGTATTTAAGGGGACTCCCATACAACAAACTTTTTCCGTTTTTGTAGATAAGAGTACGGAACCCTTTTTGTGCGAGTCCAACTCGCACTTGACCGGTGTGTTTACTATCTTCGACCAAAACATCATATAACCTGTGATCTAGCCTATTAACCAGAAAGAAATATACTCCTAAGTCGAATATATTTTCGGAAAATCTTCCATACAATGAATTCACGTTGAAAGCAATTAAGTGGATTAATAACTATGAAAGCAATCTTTAATATTTAATATAGAGCCCATAATATTTATTGCTCATTACAAAATGCTTACTTTGCAAATACACTTAACTTAATTAATCCTTCAATACGTTATAGTCTCGCGAAGTCATTTTGAAAAGACTATTTATTTCTGAGCTTTGAATCTTTTTACCACACCCCAAATAAAATTCACACTACCGTTCAAACGGCAATATAGGCAGAAATACATGCGTCAAAAATATCACTTCCGCGTGTCAGGGCTGCCTCTAATGCCAGTTGAATTTTGCATCTGAATGCTTCACGCGGGGGCGGTAATATGACAAGTGACAACCCTGCGCTTGTTTACAAAATGAAGGTTAGAAATGAAGGGTTTGTACGCTTTAACAGGATGTAGATTTGATGTCCAAAAACAAGTAATTTACTCTTACAAAAATTTACTACTTTTTCAGCGATGTCGTAACACTACTATGGTATCGTATGGTTAACTATACTACTATTTAGCATTTGCCAGTATCAAGTATTTTAAAATTAACATCAAAATTAAGTCATAGTCATAATCAAACGGAGCGAGTCACGATTAACTTTAAGTCTAGATGAACTCAAACTAACCCAATATGATGGATTGAGATTTTAAAGTTTAGATTTTATTACAGAGTGACGATAGTCAGAAAAAAAAGGTTCATGATCAGAGATAGAATAAAGATAGTAACGATTAGAACTTATCAAAACGCATTGGATTAATTCTTCTTAAAAAGTGGTCGTCTAGGTAGGTACCACTTCAGTCTCAGATATTCTGCCGCCAAGCAGTACCTATGGATTTTAAATTCTATTGAGACTAAGGTATGTCCAAAGCAAAGCAGCAATGCCTTGAACGTAGTTATTACTCAAAGTTTTAGGTACTACTGCAATGGTCATCGACAGCTCCTCATACAATCAAGAGCAAAACTAAATTCTAAAATGCATCCTGTCACAATGTAAGTAGAGAAATAGTCACGGAATTTACCATAATCTCTACACCATAACGCATCATGGTTTCCCCGGCATGTAGGACATTACTAACGCTCTGTTCCATGGGGTTGACTCCCCTTACCAGGCTTTTATGGTTATCTGCATTTTATCGTTCGTTCAGTGCGATTATTTGAGATGTTACTGGCTTTTAAACTATTGCTTAGTTTTGTTTGGGATTTTAAAGGAGGGCTATTTTTTTATGCTTAACGTTTCGTTGTTTTCGTGGTATTTGTTTTGTGATCAAATTGAAGACGTCTTCAAGAAAAGTCTGCCTCGTACGTATGAGCGTCTTTTGTTTTTGTATTAAATATTTCTTGGAAAGCAATCCCTTTTACAAATTAAGTGAATATATATCAATGGCGTTCTCGGAATCCTCATTAACGTGTAACACATAAACGAAGCCTGTTGGATTGGGGTAAATACTCGTACAGCTTCATTCATTAAAGTGTAATTGTAAGAATTTTTTTGTACAATTAACTTGCCTTTAACATTATTGTTATTTATGGCCAATAAATATTACTGATTTTTTTTTCATAAATTATAAAATTATCCTACCTACAGAAAGTATATTTCGCAAATAATCCTTTAATTAACGATCACAGAGACATGATAGCCAGAAAGACATATTAGCGATAAGGCTGCCAATTGTAGATAATTAACAAAAAGATATCACTCGGTCATAACATATATATTGACAGCCCCGTTGGCTCATTGGTAGTATATCTCCCTTAGGAGCTGTAGGGCGTGGGTTCGATTCGTGGGTGGGTTGGGTTTTTTTCTAAAAGGTTGTCTAAAAAAGTACTTATATCTAGGAGAAAACTAATAAAATTACAGCTAATACCGCTGTAGCTAATAAGGTATACTTGGTGGTAGATCTCCTTAGCAGGAAGTCGTCTAGGTAGGTACCATCGCAGTACCAGATATTCGTGTAAACATTACTGTGTTCCGGTTCGAAGGGTACTGCAGCTAGCGAAATTACTGGGCTGTTGAGACTAACCATCAAATGTCTCAAAGTAATGAGCGCCAAAGCAGCGTTGCCCCGGACTTTGTTTTGCTACTCAAAGTTCTTTGTATTGCTGCAATGGTCGTGGGCATGCGTTATTTCTTACCATCAGGAAAGCGCATAGTTCGTCTCACTACTTTTACTTTTTTGTAGCGATGATAGCTCAGTGGTTAGCACGGTAGGTTCGCATGCCGAAGGGCGTGTCGAAGGGCCCAACAATGAGCTTGAGCTGCCGGTGAAGGAAAACATCGTGAGGAAACCATAGCATGGTGGCAGGGTACTTTCTAGTACTCGGCTGGCTATCTACCACCCTCAAGTTGAAAATCTGCCGCCAAGCATCTAACGGTGTGTTCCGGCAGCCTCACTTGAGAGCCAGTTTTATTCCAGACTGGGTGTGATTTAACATCTTCGACCACACCTTCACTTAACATCAGGTGAGCTGTGGTCAAACACCTAGCCTGTCGACCTTAAAAAAAACATGAAAAAAAAAACTTAAAATGACATTGAAAGTGGTTTAAGATCAAATGCATCAATGACAATTATAATTTATGCACCGCCGTGGGAGTCAGGCCCCATTATCAGCACACAAATCGATTGATAAGGGAGTATAACCGGTTATCGGCGCTCAGGCCGTTAAAAAACTATCTCCGCTGCACAAATGACTAGACTTTGCACTTTCTAGTTATTTAGAGGTGTTCGTACAAAGGTAGAAGCTCTAAGAAAGCTTTGACTGGCCTGTTAGTTTATTTAGATAGGTAGGTATATCTACTTCAAGAATATTAGGGCGTGGGTTCGATTCCCACTTAAGAAAAATAAAATTGTAACGATAAATATTTGTTCTGTGTCTAGGTGTTCTGTATTTATTATAATTATATATATTTGTAAACAAAATTTTGTAAGTGTTCTATGTTGTAGTCATATGGTTCCCATAATATAAGTTTTGCTTAGTCTGGGGCTCATCATCATCATCATCAGCCTATATTAGTCCACTGCTGGACATAGGCCTGTCCCAAGACACGCCACTCAGCCCGATCTTCGGCTTTTCGCTTTCATCCACCGCCAGCTGTCCTACGTATATCGTCACTCCATCGAGTCTCAGGGCGTCCTACGCTACGTTTCCCAATACGCGGTCTCCACTCTAGAACACGTCTACCCCAGCGGTTATCGGTTCTGCGACAGATATGTCCAGCCCATTGCCACTTCAGCTTGCTAATACGCTGAGCTATGTCAATGACTTTAGTTCTCTGGTGAGTTACTTCGTTTCGGATACGATCCCTCAGAGAAATGTCAAGCATAGCTCTTTCCATAGCAAATGCTCAACGATATTTATTTATTTTCTCATATGTTTTATTAAGAAGCCTATCAGTATGTCGTCAGGCTCTATAAGGTAAGTGGCTAGCCATATTGTCAGAGTTAATTACATAATCGGTTGTTGTTGTGAAAATAGAAAACAAACAAGTTTAAGTGACAATTGGCCCAAGGTAGAGCTAAGTTGTAATTGCCAGTCACGGTCACCCATCCAACAATTAACCGGATCGTCCGTTACTTAGCATCTGTGAAGTTTTGAGAACACAATAAGAAGTAAATATTTTATTAGAGGTTATCATTGTAGCGTTAGGTTGGTAACAGGTTGACAGAATTCGAGATTTTTTTTATGAACTCTCAGACATGTAGGTTTCCTTACGATGTTTTTCTTCGCCGTTTGAAGTCATCGGCAATACACACATAATATAGAAAAGACAGCGATGTGTGCCATGGGATTCGAACCCACGACCTCCAGATTGGAAGTCAGACTCACATACATAAATACTGGTTAAAGAAATTCACCGCAACCAGATAAAAAACTATTTACACTTTTACATTTTATTAAATAAAAAAATATCGTTGGACTATACACACAGCGCGATCTGACCCCAAACTAAGCAGAGCTTGTGTGATGGAAGTCAGATAACTGATAGAATACATAAATACTTTTTTTTTTGTAAATACATACTTATAATACATACAGAACACCCAGACACAGAACAAGCATTTTGTTTCTTCACAAAATGTTTACCCTGAGTGGGAATCAAACCCACGCCCTACAGCTATCAAGGCAGATATATTACCAATGAGCCAACGGGGCTGTCAACGCCCCGTAGCTAACGTTTCGCGTAATCTGATCTTCAGTGACCGGTAATAGATCCACAGATAAGTAATCAAAGGTATAACAAACTAAAATTAACAAAATGATTCAAGAACTATTCGTTATTTGTTAAATCTAATAATCGTGCATAGCTAATAGTGAGTAATTCACCTCGACATTTACACGACCAAATAATAATTAATCGACTGAAGTTAACTGTCAGTACAATGCGCATGAGCAGAACCTGATGATGAATTGCTGGCTAATAGGTCAAATGTTAAAACAGTAGGGAAGCAAAAAATATACCTACAATTGTATTTAGGTACGTCGTAAACAATTCTTGCGTAAGTTCGCTCTCATAATATTTACTATTATATTATTAATGTGATTTACTTGGTGGTAGATCTCTTTAGCAGGAGGTCGTCTAGGTACCACCGCAGTACCAGATATTATGCCGTCAAGCAGTAGTGAGTAAACATTACTGTACTGTAAATGAGTTCAGTTGTTTGAGTCCAACCCAATATATTCTAAAAGTGAATTTATGAATATGAATCTTTTTTTTTTGTAATGAAAAGTAATGAGACAAACGAGACGCTCTCGTGATGGTAAGAGATAACGCCTGTCCATGACCATTGCAGCAATACACAGAACTTTGAGCAACAAAACAAAGTCCAGGGCATCACTGCTTTGGCGCTCATTACTTTGAGACTCTCGATGGTTAGTCTCAACAGCCCAGTAATTTCGCTAGCTGCAGTGCCCTTCAAACCGCAATACAGTAATGTTTACACACTACTGCTTAGTGGCAGAATAACTGGTACTGCGGTGGTACCTACCTAGACGACCTCCTGCTATGGATATCTATCACCAAGTAAAACTGACTGAATCTTCATTTCTGCATGGAACTAACCATCAATAAATTGTTAACTTCATTTAAAATAGGGACTATTATAATTATGTACATATTATATCTATTATTATTTAGACTAAATCTAATTGTGCTTTATTGTTTTTTTTTAAAGGTTTATTCATTTATCACTATTTTTTTAATTATTAGTATTCATTTGACATTATTTAATATGTTGACATCATATTATTAATTTGACATTTTATATTATTCACACATTTTATATCTAGTTAATAAGGTTTTTTGTTCTCTGTACTCTTTACTATATATGATGTGCACAATAAAGAGTTATATCTATCTATCTATTCACTGGACATTTTTGTTAATATTAGGCAGTGATATTTTGTGAAATTGTTCTTTCATTTTATATAATTTTGTTATTAATAATTAAATAAAATAAATATCGTGGGACTATACACACAGCGCCATCTGACCCCAAACTAAGCAAAGCTTATGTGATGGAAGTTATTAATAAGTAACATATGTAGTTATAAGGCCAATAAAATATTCTATTCTATTCTATTTCGGTTTGAAAGGTACCTACTGCAGCTAGCGAAATTACAGGGCAGTTATAAGACTCAAAGGACCTAATGAGCGCCAAAGCAGCGATGCCCTAGACTTTGTTATGTAACTCAAAGTTATATATATCCTTACAATGGTCATTGACAGGCGTTATGTCTTATCATCAGGAGAGGGTCCCGTTCGTCGCATTACTTTTACATTAAAACAAAAAGTTTTTATAAAATAATCTACGTATATCGTATCAATGCATCTTGAGTCTCCACTCTAGCGCCTCAAAGTGGACATGGTCGCAACCATCATTAAAAAATACGCTGAAGCTCATGAAAATAGACTTCATCAATATGTGAATGTCGAGGCTATCCAGCTCCTCGACAACACGGATATAGTAAGAAGACTAAAAAGGACAAAACCTTTTGAGTTAGTGTATTAAGTTAGTAATGTCAGTGCAGTGAGTACTACATATTATAGAACACATGAACAAAGTGGCTTCCCCTTAATAGAGACAGTAAGAAAAGTGTCGATGGACGCATTCTTCGATTATACTCTACTTAGCAATTGAAGTTAAATTAAAATTACTTATTAGTCTCAACTAGGCTAGATTGTAATAACAATGAGGTATCTAACAACAAACAGATACATCATTAGAAGGAAAAAAAAACTCTAGCGTCTACCTCAGCGGTTATGGTTCTGCGACAGATCTTTCCATCCAGCTCAGCTTGATAATACGTTGCGCTGTGTTTGTAACTTTAGTTCTCTGGCTAATTACTTCGTTCCGGACACGATCCGTTAGAGAAATACCAAGCACAGCTCTTTCCATAGCTCGCTGAGCGACTTATAGTAGTTCTGACTACTATAAGTCAGTATAACTTACTTTTACATTAAAAGAATATAACAAAAGAGAAAAAAATGTTACTTATTACATCCGGATATAATGACGAATGGATAACACCACAATCATCAATATCGTGCATACAACTACAAATACAAACGTACAATCTCTTCATTTTGGATTTGCCGCAGTCGGATAAAAAATAGATTTTCCATGACCCAATAAATGCTTGCCTCAAACATGTAAATCCCCCGCTAGACAGGGCGCTGTAAAAACCGTGACGGTGCGGGGATCTCGACGTCTCAATTGTCTTTGATCACAAATACGTGAATTATTCATCACGCCACACAGACAGTGACGTAGAGTAACAGATATGGTACAGATGGGAAGCTGGTACCTACAGGATGACAGTTCTGAATAAACGCGATATGACAGCCCTGTTGGTTCATAGGTAGTATGTCTACTCCAAGAGCTGAAGGACAAAAAAAAAGTATTTAAGTGTTCTATCAGTTATCTAACTTCCATAGTACAAGCTTTGCTTAGTTTGGTGTGAGATGGCGCTGTGTGTAAAGTACGATTTATTATAAAGTCGACAAAACGTGGTGACTTGAACAAATATAAATAAGAATACGTAGGTTCTGATAGAGACTGGACTTTCTGGCAGAATTTACCGCTAAAATTGTTCCCTAAATTAACTCAAACAGAATATTTCGGCGCAACTTAGTAAGTAGGCTACCGAATATTTATGTGGCCTGGTATACAATAATCGATGTGAACAACTTATACCGTGAGAATGACTGTAAAATTACGAAGAAAGTCAGCTGTTTAAAAAAAATACATTTTCAAACGACAGTTTTTAGGGTTCTGTACCCAAAGGGTAAAACGGGACCCTATTACTAAGACTCCGCTGTCCATCCGTCTGTCTGTCTGTCACCAGGCTGTATCTCATGAACCGTGATAGTTAGACAGTTGAAATTTTCACAGATGCATTTCTGTTGCCGCTGGAACATTTTTGACTGGATTTTTTTGCCGTTTTTATAGATAATGGTACGGAACCCTTTGTCGGCGAGTCTGACTCGCACTTGAGCGATATTTTTTTCGTGATTTCAGGTTCAGTATCATTGCCAAAGTAGTTCGCTTTCATAAGTACATTAGGACTTTTCAGTACTGTACTTTCTGCTATATACTTCAGATGATGACATTTTTTAGCATTCGATGGTATAGCAAACAGTGTACAGATCTTGCGACACAGATCTAGGTTTACTTTACATACGTATCATTTGACAGCCATTTGACGGCCCCGTTGGCTCATTGGTAGTATATCTGCCTTGAGAGCTGGAGGGCGTGAGTTTGATTCCCACTCAGGGCAAACATTTTGTGAATAAACAAATGTTTGTTCTGTGTCTGGGTGTTCTCTATGTATTATAAGTATGTATTTACAAAAAAAAAGTATACAAAATACAAAATACAAAAATATTTATTTAACAGAAAGTATGTATGTATTCTATCAGTTATTTGACTTCCATCACACAAGCTCTGCTTAGTTTGGGGCCAGATGGCGCTGTGTGTATAGTCCAACGATATTTATTTATTTATCAATACTTCACTGCACGTATTCCCATACCAGCCTAACCAAATTTGGTCTTACCTACACTGCATAATCCCGGATGAATATACGTACGGTTGCCAAAATATCTCCTGCGAGAGAAACCACAAGCGTTAATACTGGCATAAAATAATAATTAAAAAGTGTTATTTGCTTACAAAAAAACTTGTAGCACAGCTTTGGGCTAGTAATTTTCTTTGGCGTTTGAACTCCTTTAAGAATTTTTAAAGAGATTACCGAAATCATTAGGTATTCTCACTTGAGAATCCGTTTGAACAGTTTTGTAAGGGACAGGAAGATTAAAGCAACGCCCGAGGGTGGAGCTTTGCGTTGACTCGTGAATCTACTGTTTATCGGTATTCTCTTAGGTAGATATTAAAATAGGATAAATTAAATTAAAACGTTTAATTAAGTTCACGCGCAAAAAGCCCTTGACAGAACTGGTTGGTTAGAATCAAATAGGTTTATCAATTATCTCTTTTCCCACTAATATTATAAATGTGAAAGTTTGGATGGGTAGATGTTTGTTACTCTTTCACGCAAAAACTACTCAACGGATTTCGATGAAATTTGGTATGGAGGTAACTAAGACCCTGGATTAACACATAGGTTACATTTTTATCCCGAAAACATGTAGCGGGTAACACCGCGGGGCGCAGCGAGTTTATGAATAAATTTCATCTTTTTTTAACCTAGCAACCCGCCTTGACATCGCTCGGACAAGTAATAAACCTTTTGGGTGAATTTCTCTGAAACTTGATCAAAATCCGTTGCGTAGTTTAAAAAAAACTAAGTAATTAAGGTGGTTCGATTTCCATACAAAGATTTTTTTTCCATTTATGGACAAATGGAGCATAATTTTACAGTGAAATCAAAGCAATAATCTACTGTTTTATTCAAACAATTGTGATTTACCGCAAATAAAGACCAAAATAAATGTCAGTAGCTGTGATTTCACTGTAAAATTATACTGCATTTGTCCATAAATGGAAAAAAATTGTTTGTATGGAAATCGAACCACCTTAAAAAAACAGAATTTATACACGCGTAATGTGACTTCCTTTTATACTATTTAGTAATGATTAGTCATGATGATAAAAAGTGTAGTGTTTGGTTGTAAATGCCACCTTCGGTCACCCATTCGAAGAATATTTGATATTTTACTTTCGTTGACACGCTTAATTATCATTTATTATTATAGATAGATAGATAGAAACTTTTTATCGTGCACACTAGAAATACGTAAAATGCAAAATGCAAAAATAAAACCAAAATATGTCAAAAAAAAGAAAAAAAATATTATTATAAAACATACGAAACGTTCTCTCGATGATGAGATATAACACTCGTCCATGACCATTACAGTACTGCTTAGAACTTCGAGTAACAGAACAAACTCCTGAATGAAACAAAACAACACGAAAAGTGTTTGAAAAATGTTTCATACCACTTCTAAATCATGTTTCATTTCGTCATACCACTTTCCCACACTCGCGCATGTAATCTAGTACTTTATGTATAAAATACCACTATTTTTATACATAAACACTCGAAAAAACACTAGTTTTGAAAAAAAAATCCAATGGGGCGACACGACCATTTTCGCGTTCCCGCCAAAACTTTCTAAACCTTCAATCCACGATCAACTATAAAACCCATTTGCCAACAAAATAAAAACAAACGAAAACACATAAGCATGTAATCATTCTTTACATCATAAGCGAAACTCCGCTGGAGACGTCATTAACAGCCTCAAACAAACATAAATCAAACGCAATCAATCACCGCTAGCAATTAAACATAACCAAAAACAAATGACATTTTAAACCCTGCAAAGCGTTTTGTCAAAGTTAACAGCGTGTTATTATGTGTCGGGAAAAAAAGGTTCCGAAACCTTGGTTGCAAAGTATGAAAACCTTGATAACTTTGTGTTAGTTATATACCTACACTCAAAACTTGATGGGATTTAAGCATTATGCATATTTGATTGACTTTTTATTTATTTATTGTATATAGGCTTACGTTTGACCGCCATCTCGCCTGATGTGTACACATAATGGTGGAGTACGCTTGCTTAGAAGAAACCGAACCCGGATTGTAACTATCAGGGAACATCCACTCGGGTAGCAAATTCCATTGTTTAGCGGTTCGTACAATGAAAGTAGATTTAATTCGTTTGGCTCGAGTTTTTGGAATATCTACCATGAAGCGGTACCGCTTTTTAAAGCTCCTGGCTGTGCGATACAATGTATCAGATTTGTTTTAAAAAGTGTGTTTTTGGTTTTTTACTTTTTTGTTCACTTAACTTAAGAACTAAGGAAGTATCTTTAAAGTCTAAGTCTAGTAGTCTAGTAGGCGCTGGTTACGTATGGTTGTTTCTCCGCTTCCTTCTTATGTGCCCTAAATGGCAACAAATCTCTAAATACTTTCTTGACCAAATACATAGGCGGGCATGAGCTATGAATCTAAAAAATATATTGATTTTCAAAAGTATACATGAAGATGTCAATTAAAAATTACCCTGTATAGTTACATCACGCGCGTTTAAACCTCTTCCTGCAAGCTATCTTTTAACCACAGAATAAATAATCAAGGTAATACATCAGAGCTCTGATTCTATAACTGCCATGATTCCTTGTCGAAAACGCACATAGCATTTCTTTGTATACTTTTGTAAAGTTCTAAAAAAATTGTGAGACACGCGTTATCTTGTTTTTCAAATTTTATTTTGTAGAGAATACATGATATACGTTCCACGCGAATTTTACTTGGTGGTAGATAATTTTAGCATGAGGTTGTCTAGTCAAGTACCACTATAGTACCAAATATACTACCGCCAAACAGTACTATATTCTGGTATGAAAGGTACTGCAGCTAGCGAAGTTACAGGGCTTTTTTGACAGCTCCGTCGGCTCATTGGTAGTGCATCTGCCTTGAGAGCTGTTAAGCGTGGGTTCGATTCCCACTCAGGGCAAACATTCTGTGAATAAACAAATGTTTGTTCTGTGTCTGGGTGTTCTGTATGTATTTACAAAAAAAAAAGTATTTGTGTATTCTATCAGTTACCTGCCTTCCATCACACAAGCTCTGCTTAGTTTGGGGCCAGATGGCGCTGTGTGTAATGTCCTACGATATTTATTTTTAAGACTAACCATCGCAAATCTCAAACAAATGAAAGCCAAAGCAGCGATAGCCTAGACTTAGGTTTGTTACAAAACCCAAAGTTTTGTGTATCGCAGCAATGGTCATGCGTTATCTGTTACCAGCAGGAGAGAGACTCGTTCGTCTTGTTACTTTTAAAAATGTCCAACCCTAATTTCGGCGCGTTACGTAAACGCGGTTACGTTACTTGGTAGGTGCTCGTAGAGAATAAGGCTCTGCAGTGATTTTTTACGCCGCCGGTCTTGGGAAAAATGAGTTCGTATTAGCATTTAGTCCGTCTCCCTGTTATTAAATGTTAACAGGTTATACGACAATTAGCGACTATTCTCACGGTGCAGGCGTCTTGGAAGTAATTACAGGCTTTGACTTTTGGACGGTTTTTAGTAACGAAGCTCTGGAGGTCAGTTATTTGATGGCGTCATGTTTAAAATGTGTATGTTGAGGTTCGTTAGTTTAGTTTAAGAGTAATTGAAGTATTAACTTAAATTACTCTTTATTGATTTTTTTAATATATAATTTTTATTGGGAATTCGCTAGAGAACTCAAGTCACAGACATACTAAATATCATAGGACATTACACACAGCGCCATCTGACCCCTGATAGAATACTTGAATAGTTTTTTTTTGAAAATACATACTTATAATATATTATTATACAGTACACCTAGACACAGAAAAAACATTTGTTTGTATCACAAAATGCTTGTCCTGAGTGGGTATCGAACCCACGCCCTTCAGCTCTTGGAGCAGACATACCTACTACCAATGAACCAAAAGGGTTGTCACAACGGGGCTGTCTCAGCATATTAGCAAGCTGAAGCGGCAATTTCATAGAACCTTTCACATATTCTTTCTCATAAAATGTCTACTTGATACGCTATATCACCTCTGTCTTAAATACTTCACATCACAAAACATCCACATGATGCGCTTAAACTTATCTATGAATAATTAACTTCAAGATTCCGAACCCAAAAAGACCAAAGATTCGCTTTAACATCTTCAAAGATAATCCACGTCTTCGGATTATACATGTAGTTATGTTTATACAAAGTGTATAAACATAATATCTTAAGGCATAATCTTCATTAAGGCTTGACAAAATGTACAAAGACGGTGTGCGCCTAAGGGCGTTGGGGTTGTACAGGGATAGCAAAAATTATAATAATTATAATTATGATAGCTACTTAGTTAAATTAATTTCTTAACTCTGAAGAAGAAATTTGGTTCGTGATCGTTACAGATGGTATAGCAAGAGAGATACTTACTTATAAGCTGTGGAGGTAAAAATAAATAAAGTAAATAAAGAAATAATTATTGGAGGACATTTAACACAGCGCCATCTAATTCCAAATTAAGCAAAGCTGTACCATGGGAACCAGACAGCTGACAGAATACTTAAATACTTTTTTTTTGTAAATACATACTTATAATACATACAGTACACCCAGACTCAGAACAAACATCGATCTTAGTCACACAAATGTTAGTCCTGAGTGGGAATCGAACCCACGCCCTTCATCTCTCGAAACAGACATACTACCAATGAACCAACATGGCTGTCAAGCCTTGTCGGTTCATTGTCAAAAAAACCCACGAATGCTGATAAAACTTTTTTTATTACAAATAAGCTTGCATTTGATCGCCAACCCGTCTGATGTAAAGCAAAGATGCGGCCTACGGTAGAGCGTACTCGCCTAGAAGAAACCGATTCACTCGCGACATATAGGCACCCAGATTGTATCTATCAGGGAACACCCACTCGGGCAGCAAATTCCATTGTTTAGCGGTTCGTACAATGAAGGTAAATTTGAAACGTTTAGTTAGAGTTTTTAGAATATCGACCATGAAGCGGTGTTGCTTCTTAGAGCTCTTAGATATACAATAGTAGAATGGGCAGGGTGGAATTAGGTCAGGCAGATCTGAAGCGCACTACCCAAAGTGTATCCGTAGGCAGTTCGCGATGACATTCAAGGCTTTGGAACTTTTCCGAAAAATGATAATGATTAGCTAATGACAACGATTTAAATTTAAGCATTAGCATAAAAGCTTCGTGGTGCCTTTTAATATCAAAGGTTAAATAACATTTTTGGTCGCTGCGCCAGCAAAGTTCGTTAAGTAACACAACCATAAGTTCTATTAAGTTTCTCAAGACAATCTCTACAAATATAACTACACTCATCAACTAAGTTAAACTAAATTCGATTACTGAAACATCAAGTCAGCTTTCCAAGTAAATAGTACCGTAGACACAGTAACTTCTTGAAGCAATAGAGGGAGCCGCGATCAAACCAAAGAGTATGGACAATTGGAGTATTTTGTATGCCGGTAGGTTTGTAAGGTTAGCTACCACCCTCGAGTTTAGAATCTGCCGCCAAGCACTTAGCTATGTGTTTTGGGAGCCTCACTTAAGAGCCAGTTCCATTCCAAGCTAGGTATGCATTACCATCTTCGACCGCACCATCACTTAACATCAGATAAGCTGTGGTCAAACACCTAACTTCAAAATCATAATGTATTTATTTGCTAAGTACAGTTGTCAAAATATTAATACATAAATTAAAACGTCGCTTAGACCATACTTAACACGGAATTGGGTGTGTAACTTTTCAACCATAAAATAAACTAAAATTGGACAAAATGTATCGTTACCTTCGTGCTGTTTCTTCGACCACACCGATGCTACCGATAGGTGATTTCTATACACTTGAAAAAGTTGTAATTTTTTCTTTAAATTCATTGCTGGAACGACTAGGTAGTCGTTCAGCCAACACTGCTTACTTAAGTGGCTATATAAAAATTGGTCATATAGCTATGGAACCACGAGATGTTGCTGTATGTAAAGAGGTCTGTTATACCTACACTCGTGTTGCAAGTCTTAGAGATCCGGCACCCGCACAGTGATCTCATTGAATGCTACGAAGTTTTATCCAATCGTCTGTCTTATAATTGACTATATTAACAATTTATGAGGAATGAAGACTCAGAAGGATGAACGACCAAGATTAGATAACAAGGAACTGAAAATGGTGTAGGTATCATAGATGAATGTAGTAGTACAATGATATTTGAAACAACTACTTACTGTGTTCCGTGCTATGATTTCTCCACGATATTTTCCTTCACCGGCAACTCAATCTCATTTTTAGGATTTGAACTCACACCCATTTGGCATGTGAACTGACCTCGCTAACCACTGTGCAATCATCGCTACAAAAAGTTAAGTATCCTACACCGCATAGGTATATGGATCTCTCTAGTTTAAACTAACTTACTAATCCCAGATTAAGCTATCCGTACAAATTTCAAATCCATTAAATAAATAAAATAAATATCGCAGGACATTACACACAGCGCCATCTGACCCCAAACTAAGCAAAGCTTGTACTATGGAAGTCAGACAACTGAAAGAATACTGAAATACTTTTTCTTTTTTTTTGTAAATACATACTTTTAATAAATACCTACAGAACACCTAGTTGAATCCATCCATCTACGAGTACTGTGAAAAAGTAACGTGTGTGCGGTAAACAAACTTTCGCTTTTATAATATTCATTTGATCTCGATTTATTTTCGTACCTAAACAATTAGCAACATTGACGAAGAACCGCCCTTACTGTTTATCCAACCTGAAGCTGCGCTAGACAAACCCGGAGGACACGGGTTAAGTTAGTTTCCCGCCGGCGGTTAGTTTATTAATAAGGCTTTGACAAACTGTGAGTTTCTGTGTAACCCTTTGTTTGAGAAAATGATTTGCATGGAAATTAATCAAGTATCATAACGTTTATTTATACATTGTTATTAGGTTTAGCATGAAAACATTAAATCTATACTTTTTTACAAATCTACGTTCAAGAGTTTATCCTTTTAACTTTTGCCTTGACTGTTCCTATGTTTCCGTAAATTATATTGTAAAGTCAGAGTAATATGATATTTGACAGCCCTATTGGTTCATTGATAGTATGTCTGCTCCAAGATCTGAAGGGTGTGGTGTGGGTTCGATTCCCAAACAAACAGGACAAACATTTTGTGGTATAAACAAATGTTTGTTCTGTGTCTGGGTGTACTGTATGTATTATAAGTAGGTATGTGTTTACAAAAAAAAACTATTATAAATATTCTATCAGTCATCTGACTTCCATAGTACAAGCTTTGCTTAGTTTGGGGTCAGATGGCGATGTGTGGAATGTCCTACGATATTCATATATTTATTTTATTATTAACATATTGGCCTATCTAGCCCGTGTAGCGCCCGTGTGCAATCATTACCCTAGCGCCCTCTAGTAAGCGCGCGGAAAATCAATATGGAAAAGGTTCAAATGTTAACATGTCCATTGTCCATATAAATTTTATGTCAATGTTATAAAATGGAAATAGTTAAAAAACGAATTTCATAGTAACTCGATCAACTGATCGGTCATTTTGTATGGAGTAATTTTTTTACGATTTCCATTTTTTTTATACTTTGGCAAATCGGAGCTCTTTTTACGTAGGGTTGAGTTACAACGCCCGGCGTCATAACACGGGCGTAGGTTCATTGAAAGTGCCGAGGCCGGCGCCTCCTAACACCGCTGCGGCCGTGTACAACACATATCCTGCATCATAGGGTAAAGGCGCCTCAGTTGACAGGCTAGGTATTTTACCATAGCTCACCTGATATGAAGTGTCAGTGTGGTCAAATACTTGGCGACAGAATTTTGTCATGAGAATGGTAATAGTTAATCGACTACTAGAAAGTATATAACCACCCTGGTATGGTTTCCGCGCGATGTTTTATTCCTCAAGCTCATTGTCGGGGTTTGGGCCCACACCCTTCGGCGTGAGTACCGAGCGAACTAGCCACTGCGCTATCATCACTACAAAATTATAGGTATCCAGATCTTGCCAAAGTCTCATCCCCAAGTTAAAAATCGAACGCTATAAGCATCTAACGACATGTTCCAGCAGCCTCACTTGCACCAATTCCATTCCATGCTAGGTGTGTTTACAATCCTCGACCGCACCCTTACTAACCAAGAGCTGAGCTGTGGTCAAAACACCCGAGCCTAACAAGTAGAAAAAACCATCTTATTTCAAAGTGAACAAATTTGAAGACGTAAAAGGCAATTCCCATATTTTTTTAACATTACAGATTCCTAAGTAATATATCTGTACGATTTTCTTCTCATGATTAATTAATAAGGATTTGGACAAACTATGCGGTTTAACCCTTGTTTGGTTTTGTGATATGCATGGGATCGAATTAATAATTCATACGACGGTTAACATTTTTGATAGAGATGAGAGAAACTCTGTAGGGAGGGATTTAGAAATAAGGTAAATATCATTCAAAATTTTGGTCAAAATTCTTAACAAATAATTCCACTACTCGAGGATAGTTTTGTGTTTACTAACATATAATCGGAATCGAAAATATTTGAATGTAAAAGTAGTAAGATCAACGAAATGTTTTCCTGGTGGTACTAAATGACTGTCCATGGTAATGTGGTGTAGGTATGTAGCAAGGAGTTTTTTTTTTTTTATGTGACAAATAATGAGACGAACGAGACGCTCTCCTGATGGTAAGAGATAACGCCTGTCCATGACCATTACAGCGATACACAGAACTTTGAGTAACAAACAAAGTCCAGGGCATCGCTGCTTTGGTGCTCATTACTTTAAGACTTTCGATGGTTAGTCTCAACAGCCCAGTAATTTCGCTAGCTGCAGTACCCTTCAAACCGGAACACAGTAATGTTTACAACCTATTGCTTGGCGGCAGAATATCTGGTACTGCGGTGGTACCTACCTAGACGACCTCCTGCTAAGGAGATCTACCACCAAGTAAAATTATAAGTGGCCTTTTACGTTTTGTGTCGTACGGTTCGCCGATGGTCTTTTGTTTGAAGAGAGTCGGTTGTCAAATAAATGGTTTGATAAGAAATGCATTTATCTGTGTTGTTTTCATTAAAATACACATTAGGTAGCTAAAACTTTTAATACCAAAACAAAGTCGAGAACATCGCTGTTTTGGCGGGCTTGACTTGGAAACATTTCATGATTAGTCTCAATAGCCACGTAATTTCGCTAGCCTTTGTACCCTAGTGTTACTATAAGATACACGTACCTACCATAGAGTCAAAGTCATGTTAATGCAACAATGAAGCATCGTTTATTAAATGCAGTAGATACCTAAACAATTATCTTTTATGAAACGTCCTGGATAAACTGCAGTTTATGTCAGAATTTTATTTAAAAAAAAACAAAATGACATGTTTGGGTTCAATAAGCACTGGTTTCGTCGAATAGGATATTTATTATCAACATAATATTACGTTTATGGCTATGAATTTAATTGATGGTTTTCAAGTTTGTCAAACCAACAAATCGTGTGAGTAATTATACTTTACCCTTGACATTTCTTTAAATTTAAATCAACATTTTCATGGTTCGTTATTTTTTTTATGGATCTTCATTTTTATTTGTTTATTAAGTAAAGTGAGGTTTGTGCATTATAGAATAATATTTAACAAAATACATATAATAATAATAATACCGAGTCAAAATGATTGCTCACTACTAAAATAGATCTATTTTAGCTAAAACACAAAATTGTTTTCTGTATTCATATTTTGATTAATCTATATTTACATATAAATAAATCGCACACGCTACTTTTCATATAAGAAATTTATTAACTAGAAGATTATTGCAGGAAAGTTATACGAAAATATTCATAGACGGTTTTCTCCGAAACAAAGTGTATATCAAACAGTGTAGTTAATCTAACAGCTTATTTAAGGATATACCATTTCTCAATGTCTTCATGTCTAGAATAATTACTACAGAGTTAGTAATTACTTTCCCTAGATAATAAAATACTAATGAATTCATAATCGTATTCAAATAGCTACTGTAAATTAAGATACACCGTAATATAAACTAGTTTATTGATTATTCATAGTTCTAAATTGAATGCCAAAATTATCTTTCTTAATGTTCAGCTTGATATATTCGGTCGGGTTTTTTGATTAGACATCTCAATCCGTTTCGTTTGCGTGAAACAGCTTGTAAATTAATGAAAATGATAGCTTTTTAGTCGGTTAATAAATATCATATCGAGTTAAATGCTCAAAGCTCGGTGATTGAAGCAATAACTGAGTTAACGGCAAAAAACGTGTAGGCAGATGCTTATTATGTTTCCAGTCGAATGACTCCCCACAAAACCTCGTAACTTTGACTTTTACATTGTTATTTTATAAGCCGTAACCAGATTATCTGTTCGCTAATTCGGCATACCACTTACCGACTCGCAGGCGGAAATAAAAACAATTGTAGATTTTTTCCTCAATGAATTTATTGCGCCAGAACAATAAATGAAGCTGATCATAACGTTTACTTTCAACATCGATTACGAATCTACTCGATACCATATCGCACGAGTCCATTAATATTTATAATATTCGAGTCAGTATTGCACACATCGCTTCAACGCCAACTCAACAACCCAAGCGGTATACTATCCCTAATAACTTACAGTTCGTGGGATCGATTATTATGATAATATTTGTCTAAATATCACAAGAAAATACAAAACGAAATACGATAGAATTAACACAATTAATATTATTAACAATTAAATTTACAAGAGTCTGTCGCTCGGTAATGTTGGGAAGGGAGTCACCAGTGCGAGCGAGGGTATCGGCTGCGTCATGACACTGGGACATGATGCTGGTAGAGTTGCTCCTGACGCTCGCACAAGGATGTCATCTTTTTGAACGACTCGGAGGTCTCCCGAAAAAGCAGCTTTGGGTCATCTCTAGGTCTGGCATGGGCCGCATCCAGCCTTCCCGGGGAGATCACGGGCGGCGACGAAGCTGATAGCGGGGACAGTGACTCTCGTACAGACTGAGCCCCCGCTGAAGCTCCATAGGGCCCTCCCACTTGCTGCACTGCATTACTCATCAGAAATGGTGTCGGAAAAAAACCTCGGTCACC
Organism: Biston betularia; assembly: GCA_905404145.2. Lineage (NCBI taxonomy): Eukaryota > Metazoa > Arthropoda > Insecta > Lepidoptera > Geometridae > Biston > Biston betularia. The sequence continues at coordinate 10,252,005 of FR989877.1, forward strand.
GAACTGCGGAAACAACCCCGCTTGTAACGCACTCAGGTTCCGACTGTAAAACTTCATAGTTTCCGTCACATAATTGGGAACCTGCGGCGCTTCTTCGTTGCCGTATCGCAAGCTTTCAAGTGTTGTCGCTAGCCCTTTGATGTCGGCGTATAGCTTGTTGAGTATCTCGGCGTTTACTTCCAACGGGGGTTTCGGTTCTCGAGAGTCGGGGGAGTTTGTGGAAAGGAGACGACGATGCAAGTCGACATTTGAGCTATGTCGGTCTCGACTGCGCCGTGAATGAAAGGCGGCGTCGCAACCACTCACGTCGCAAGGATGCAACAGCTTCAAGTGATCGTTTCTGTAATGCATGCGCAGGGTGAAGTGATTTTGAAATATTTTGCCGCAAGCGGTGCATCGGTCTGGATTCTCGTCGTCTATTGGTATTTCTAGTTCGTTGATATCAGTCCTGTCGTCAGTTCTATCGCTGCTTGCTGAAGGCGAACGTGCCCTCGCGAGACGTTCTTCTATCGCGTGTAGGTCACTCCCGCTGTCACTGGGTGTGTACAAGTCTGAACGCAGCCTCAACCCTTCCCGCACGACGCTCGGTGCACTTGATTCGTCGTCGGACTCACTCTCAGCTTTTACTCGGGTCACCGGTTCCGAGTCCACAGTAACCTCCTCTCCGGTCTGAAATGGCTCCCATTTCTCTGGCTTTTGTTTTTTAAGAGATAAGGGTTCATCGTCCGCGCGGCTCGACCCGGGAGTCGAAAGGTTTCTAAATAAATCCGGGTGGCATTCTTCGTCGGATACATTGTATTCGTTGGTCTGAGAACACCGAGTCGGGTTGCCACTTTTTCTCTTACGCTTATTTGGAACTGACGAAGACTTATCGTCCGAGGCGGTGGGTTCAGTAGGGCCGCTGACACTTTCAGATCGTTCAGCAACAGATTTGGTATCGTTTTTATTTTTATTTACACTCAAATCCTCCGGCTCGTCGTCATAATGTAGTCTTTCCACTAACTGAGACTCAGTCCTGTCAATATGCTCTTTAACTTCGTCATCATCAGAAACGTCATAATTTTCGCTACAATTGTTAGACTCCTCTTCTTGCAACGGCGGAGGCTTAACAAGATCTAATGCACTACGCGACGGTTCCTGTGGCGGCAACGGCATCTTTCTGTACATTTTTTCAATCTCATTGAAGTTGCGGAAGTCGTCGAGAGGCACTCGCGGTGGCAGCGGTGCATGTGGTGGCGGGCCGGCTAGCGGTGGCGGCAGGCGTGCGGCCAGCTCGGGCGGCAATAGCGCCGGCGGCGGCAGTGGCAGCCGCGCCAGCGCCGGTAGTAACGCGAACGGTTGCGCTGACCGCCCGTCATGCGCAGATATCTTGCGTCTCACGTGCGGCGAATGCAGCTTCGGATTTGGATTAGCACTATGCCGGTTCCTGGAACGCCGTGAACTGAACATCATTGTGCAACCTTCCACCGTACACTTGTGCATCTCACGCAGGTGCACCGCCGAGAAGTGTATCTTGAGGGCGCCCTTGTCACAGAAAGTCTTGAGGCACACGTTGCACTGCACTCTTTTCTTGCCAGTGGCGGGGTTGACGAACTGGACCCCGAGGCCGAGCGGCCAGGGCGCCGGCAGCGGGTCACGCCTGTCCACCCCATACTCTGGCGAGCGGCGATCTTCGCTCTTCTCGTCGTCGCGACCACTGAAACTGGCACCGAGTTTTCTAAAGTCGAACTGGGGCGCGGGCTGGCTCACGCGGGGCATCATGAAATAGTCCAAGCCGGCCGGGAGGCCGGGAACCGCGCCGTACTCTTTGCCGTCCATCACGTCACTGTCATAATAGGTAGGGCGCGCGTAATGCGAAGCGGGTGGCGCGCGACGCGGCCGCTTTGCGACTGAGGACGTGCGACACAGGTGACCGCGCGCGGGCGGCGCGCGACACGGGGCGCGCGGGGCGCGGGGCGGGGGCCGGTGGGAGGAGCGAGCGCTGGGCGGAGCGGATCGATGCTCGGTGGGGACAGGCGACACTGGCGGCGTCTCTCACCGACCGCTGTAAACACTCCACACGGGCGCTGCTCTGCCTTACGTAACTAGACACACACGGGCGCCCGCGCGCGTGCCGGCGGCCTCTACACGCACGCCCTAACCGGGCTCTAGGTACGCCGACAAAGATGCCACAAAACAAACAGAAAAAAATAGAATGCTTACAAAAAATACTATTCCACTACAAAATTTACAAACAAATACCATTGTTTGCACTAACCCATTGAATAATAGTCTAAGAATCACAGAGCTTAGAATTAATTTATAGTATGGAATTCTACAATGCAGGCTTGCTATATCACTACCCGTCTTGTTTAGCTAAATAGGTACACGCTATATTTCAATAGGTACCTACAACACATCAAAATGATAATAACATAATTCATACGCGGCATGAGCAATGTTTGTCAACCTAAACAAAGTAGCAACATAAAGCTTCTTTCACAATGTAAACGGCAGTTCTGTTACAATTTAGACGGCATTGCAAGTAAGTATACCTCATCTCTAGATACTTTACAAAATGCGACGCCAAAATCAAAGAAAAAGAAGACCTAAACAACTGTACCTATCTTATACCTACATGATTCCATCACGCTACTCTTGCTAGATAACTTTAAACTGTCAAAATTCAAACGGGATGTCTTGGCCATTTTGCAAAAAAAGCAATAGTAATCACTATTGTTTTTTTTCCAAAAACGCGTGATTTATAATTGTAATTGTTGATGGCTTTTACATCCCGCCTGTTATTTACATGTACATAGTTCAACGTTGTTAGTGAGTATAATAGTAATGTCACTCACTTTATAAATGCTACTGCTTTCTTTGTTCATGTTGTATACACATTTGTTTAGGAATATAATTTAGTACAAAACCTTACTGTAATTTACATAATGATGTGGTAATTATATTCTGTTGTGTGTATCGAAATAAATAAAAAAAAAAGATAAATCTTACATCAAATAATATGAAGCTACTACAAAACACTTCGTTTATCTAAAGTCTACGCTCGCACCACAACTATAAAAGTTAACTTACGATAGAGCGGAGCAAAATTAACTGAAACTTTAAAATTAGATCACAATTCACGTGAAAATTTATTCGTAAGTTTGTAAGGAAAAACGATAACATCTTCTTAGAAGCTGTTTGTGGGGAACTGGTTTATCAGTTATAAACAAACCACCCCTGTGGGTGGAATCGCGCATTTATTACAAAAAACAACAAACTACCGGTTACCTGATGAAAGGTCACTGGACAATTAATGGTAATTGTACTATACAGGCTTACATGCAATTGTGGATCATTATAAACAACTTTTAAATAGATAAATTGAAGCTTAAATATATTTAGAATATTAGTGGCGACCTTATTCTTTCTGCCAATCATTTTACTACAGGTAAAATGATTGGCAGAAAGAGGTCAAGTAAAAAAGATCAACACTATTTCTGGCAATTATTTTACTACAGGATCAAGTAAAAAAGATCAACACTATTTCTGGCAATCATTTTACTACAGGGACAAGATCAAAAGTATTTCTAAAGCTGTTATAGTAGGTACCGCACATTGTAGCGATGATGGATCTGAAAATCTGCTGCCAAGCAGCGTTAACGGTGTTCCGCCAAGTTCACCATTTTCAGTCACACCGTCACTTAACATTAGGTGAGCTGAGGAGAAACACCTAGCGTGTCAAAATTGAAAAAAAAATGTTTTTTCGTCACTTTCATTTAATTATATAAGTAGCTGGTACATATGAAGGCAATGGTGACAGGAAAATGTAGCATAATTATCAGTCATTCATTATTTTCATAGGTCGGTACTTTTTTCATAGTAAGTACCTATTCAATGTATTCATAAATGTATGATGCGGCAAAATCGTGTAGTTTTATTTAATTGATAATGTTTAAAAATAGTGTTGTTTTATTCATAAAGTGCCGACTTACGCACATGAGTGTGGGAAAGTTATATAATGTGGTGAAATATGACCTGTTGTATTGTTTTTTTGTAGAAAATTCACCGCTACTTTACTAGGGCATGACCGGTCTCGACCATGACTTACGTACTTTGTGTGACTTTGACTGTAATAATACATAATGCATTTATTTCTTGCAAAAACAAATTTATGTTCTTAATTGAGTACTTGAGCATTTTATTTTTACTTTCAAAGAAAGTATTTCAAAAATAAAAATAAAAGAAAACAATTACTTTATGAATCAATTCTATACTTGGTGTCAAAATAAAAATATAACCTACATTTATGTAACTTACTTAACTTGATTTTTTGAAATAAGTAAATTGTTTAATGTTCTAAATGTAATGAGACGAAAGAGATGTTTTCTTGATGGTAAGAGATAACCTCATTAGCAGGAAGCCGTTTAGGTAGTACCACCGCAGTACCAGATATTCTACTGCCAAGCAGTAGGTAGTGTGTAAAAATTACTGTGTTCCGGTTTGCAGCTAGCGAAATTACAGGGCTGTTGAGATTAACCATCGAAAATTTCAAAGTAATGAGCGCTGAAGCAACGATGCCATGGACTTTGTTTGCTACTCAAAGTTCGGTGTTTCGCTGCAATAGTCATGGACAGGCATCTCTTACCATCAGGAAAGCGTCTCGTCCGTCTCATTTCTTTTACATTAAAAAAAATACATTTTACCCTGTATACGATTCTATGAATAAGTTGTTAAGGAAGTACCTAGTATTTTTTGTACCATTATCTTAATGTTTTCCTAAGACTTCTGGATAAGTAGAGTACTGTGTAAATGTACACCTACAAAGCAGATGTTTACTAAGTAGGAATAATAATCTTAATTTTGTACTACTCTAAGCACTTCGGATCTACTTTTTTTAGTCACACAGCGAATATGTGGAACTCTTTGCCAGAGTCTGCGTTTCCCGAAAATTACAATTCATGTCTTCCAATCAAGAGTAAACAGGTTCCTTCTAGATAAGCGTGGTCCATCCTAGACGTTGCCCGGGATTTGATCAAACGCGAACCTAATACGTATTTAAAAAAAATGATTTAATTTGGAACTGTTTTTGATAGGAACATTTCAGGTCCGATATTCATCAATTAAATTATGTAATTTGAATTGTACCTATTGCAAAAAAGCTGTGACAACATTTGTACGCCCATTGAGGCAAGGACACTTGATGCATGATGACACTTTTATAGTATAAGATCGATAGGTACTATGCACTCATGTTTATGGAAATAAATATTTCTTTATTTTTATCTTATATAACAAACATCGCATTTTGTAAATTTGACGAGAAACTGGTGTCTTATACAAAATTATTTTTGCTACAACAATAGTAAATAAACGGTAATAGATCACGGTTAAAATCGTGATATAGCTCAAATCCTAGTATTTATTGTTCGTATGCATTTAACTTTTTTGAACCGCGACAGCTAACGCCATCTAGTCTAGTATAAAAGAATTAACACCAATATGATATTGTATAATTCTAACTAGATCTTAAAAATCAATCTGACTTTTTAGTAGATACTCTATATTTATTTTGATTACATTTTCTGATGAAAAAAATACTGTTCAAGTTACACTAAGGCTTTGGTTTGGATAGGTAGGTACGTAGCGCAGTCTAATAAACAGATGGTTAGGTACCTACTTATGTACTTATTGATTTCTTTAAAATGTTAGCAATTACAATTCGCATAAAAACTTTCTATACTAACTTGTATGATGAATTGATTACTTTTATGACCAGCTTATGAACATTGTAACATGACCACTACGTTGAAGTAAATAAACAAGACTATATTTTACAATAATACCTCGTGAGCAATGATGGCTCAGCGCTTAGCGAGGTCAGTTCACACGCCGAAGGGCGTCGATTCAATCCCCAACAAATGAGCTTGAGTTGCCGGTGAAGGAAAACATCGTGAGGAAACCATAGCATGGTGGTAGGGTGTTTTCTAGTCCTCGACTGGCTAGCTACCATAAGTCTCGGCAGCCTCAGTTGAAAGCCAGTTCTATTCTAGGTGTTTTACCATCTTCGACTACACCGTCACTTAACATCATCACCATCTTCATCGTAGATTGCTTCGCGCTTAACATCAGGTGAGATGACGATCAATCGTTAAAAAAAAACAAATTTAATACATAATCCAATACACAAATCATTAAAACGGTAACTTGGCATATTTCCAGTGTGATGGTATAGATGACGCCACTCTCTGTTTAATGTTCAGGTTATCTTGATTTCACTTTCGCCACTACTAAATAGTGTCGCATCAAATCTAAAGATGGCGCTTATTTTTAAGTGAATTTTCGTTTCTTTGTGATGTCTGTGTATATAGTTTTCGTGTTTGGGGGTTTTATGTGTTTTGTAACTGTTAGTAGCAAGTCTGTTTTTTATTTTAATGTTAGATTAACCAACAGCTAAACATAGTACCGACTTTTCTAAAAAATGAAGATAGACGCTTGCCAATCGATTCCCGTCAGCCGAGCCTGTTCGATGTCGGATCGCACGCAATAATCGAACGCGATTATTTTCGAGTTCGGAAACAGTTACAATTACGTATAGCTACTCCACCGACGCGTAAACAACTTCACTTGAAAATGTGTGGTGTAGGGGACGAGAGAAATGCGTTTTATTTAGTAATTACTTGGTGATAGATTTCCTTAGCAGAAGGTCGTCTAGGAAGGTTGGTAGTAGTACCAGAAATTCAGCAAAACAGAACTGTGTTAATATTATTGTTTTCCAGTTTGAAGGGTTACTGTAGCTAGCGAAATTACAGGGCTATTGAGGCTAACCATCAAAAGTTTCAAAGGAATGAGCGCAGACTTTGTTTTTCTACGCAAAGTTCTATATATAGGCATGCAGATATTTTTAATGATAAAAAAAACAGAGACGCCGTGGGATCGAACCCAGGGTCTTCAGATCGGAAGCATTCTCCCAATTAGACTGTCGAAACTTCACTGCTGAAATATTACTATAATCTAACTAGCTGACCTAACAGACGTTGTCCTGTCTTAGCTTCATCAAATGCACTAACTGACAAACACGCGAATTTAAAATACTCTGTAAAGTTTTTGAAATTTTCCAATTATCTGCGCAATTTTCTTTACTTTTTCTTTCAGTACGTACCTTCAACAAAGTATTAGAAAACTTAAAAAAATATTGATAAATGTAACCGGTAAAATCGTTCTCAAGTTATGGTGTAACGAAGGGAAACGGTTTTTTTTTATACATATAAGTAGATAAAAGTTGTCCCTTGTCGGTCAAACAAAACAAACAACAAATTACTTACAACAAATATATTAAAATGAAATTAAAAATTCAAACAAACAACTATGTTAATAACTTCTCTCAAAATATCAACCTACAAATGACAAAACAAAAACAACAGGCTCAGGTTAGGTTGTTAAGGTTTTTGTATGTATGTTTGGTGTGTAATAAAGTTGTATTCTATTCTATTCTTCGTCTCATGTTTCCGTGCTATCAACTCCTAACTTGCACAGCATCCCAGTCACCCATATTATACTCTCAGTTTCGCGGTACGTAACATAAACATGCTCTCTTTTTGTCCTAAGTGATCTGGCTCTGGTCAACGTTGATTTTTATATCAGCCTAGAGGAGACTTTACACTCGGTTATCAAAATTTTAATCCTCTAAAAAAAAGCAGGCCAAGTGCGAGTCGGACTCGTGCACGAAGGGTCCCGTACCATTATCTATAAAAACGGCAAAAAAATCACGTTTGTTGTTATGGCGGCCACAGATATAGGTACATCATCTGTGAAAATTTCCCCTGTATAACTATCACGGTTCATGAGATACAGCCTGGTGACAGACGGACAGACAGACAGACGGACGGACAGCGTAGACTTAGTAATAGGGTACAGTCCAGGTTAATTTCTGAGATTTGAACCCAAAGTACATAAAAGATACCTATATATAAGTAGAACAACTTTTATGTGATCCGACTGCGCTAACCACTAAGCTATCATAGATATGCTATTAACATTTTTTTTATACAATTTTATTTGATATAGTTTTTAAAGCCCTAACTTATTAATCTCTACAATCGTAACTTTATTAATTCATTTGACGTTTACATAAACTCAAGAATCATAAAAAGCAAAATTAACAATTTTGAAAGAAAACCCACAACGGTTAAAAAGTAATTGTCACCAATCTAAGATAATGCACCAATCAAACCAGAACCCATAACTGAAAACTACATCAAAATCGGCGTAGTAGCTTTGGAGAAAAATGGCAACATGGATTTGCACAAACAATGTTTGCTGCAACGCCCTCTGATGAGTTGTCACCGTAACACCTATTTAAGAACATGCACCAAACACACCCCAACCCATAACTGAAAACTACATCAAAATCGGACTCGCGGTTTTGGAGAAAAATGGCAACATGGATTTGCACAAACAAACTTACTTGGTGGTGGATCTCCTTAGCAGGAGGTCGTCTAGGTAGGTACCACCGCAGTACCAGATATTCTGCCGCTAAGCAGTAGTGTGTAAACGTTACTGTGTTCCGGTTTGAAGGGTACTGCAGCTAGCGAAATTACTGGGCTGTTGAGACTAACCATCGAAAGTCTCCAAAGTAATGAGCGCCAAAGTAGCGATACCCTGGACTTTGGTTTGCTATTCAAAGTTCTGTGTATCGCTGCAATGGTCATGGACAGGCGTTATCTCTTACCATCAGGAGAGCGTCCCGTTCGTCTCATTATTTTTTTACATAAAAAAAAACAAACATCCTCTCACCCCAAACGCATATACCGTCTTCGTTCCGTCGTGGGTAAAAAGTTTTTAATAGAACCACAAAAAATCTACGATTTCCCGTTGTATAACACGCAACATCAACAATTTGTTGTAAAATGTAAGCCACTATTCTATTTTCAATTTTACGCCCCCATTATCACATTACCTAAATCATGGCATTACCATGTCAAACACTAACGTATTTGATTACCATCCCAATACAACAAGTTCAGTGTACAGTTGCCTCAAACTATAATAACAAATAAATTTGCCCCAGATTCGTAACCATAAAATATTATAGACAATTACAGTATCAGCCATTATAATGTATAAGTTCCTTAATACAACGCCCGACATATTTATTTTGAAGAGCGTCCGCATAATGTTTGGATTAAAAATATTTTTGGCTACTTGCACACGACACTGTAAGAAGACTAAGAAAGCAATGGCCTGTAGTTATTGCTTCTTAATCTGTGACTTAACTTTTATACTTTTTATACTAAGTATATATCTATCTGTGTCTTTACCGACAGCTGTTACTTGGTTAAGGTGGTACGATTTCCATACAAACAATGTTTTGCCATTTATAGATAAATGGAGCATAATTTTACAGTGAATTCACAGCTACTTGCATTTATTTTGGTGTTTATTTGCGGTAAATTACAATTGCTTGAATAATTTAATATCTGTCTTTGGATATCTACTCAAAACTTTTTTAATTTGTTTATCATATCCCTCCTCTGACGGACTTTTAGACGAAGTTTTTTTTTCGTAGCGATGACAGCTCAGTGGTTAGCGCGGTAGGTTCGCATGCCGAAAGGCGTGGGTTCAAACCCCAACAATGAGCTTGAGCTGCCGGTGAAGGAAAACATCGTGAGGAAACCATAGCATGGTGGTAGGGTACTTTCTAGTACTCGGCTGGCTAGCTACCACCCTCAAGTTGAAAATCTGCCGCCAAGCATCTAACGGTGTGTTCCGGCAGCCTCACTTGAGAGCCAGTTCCATTCCAGGCTAGGTGTGCTTTACCATCTTCGACCACACCTTCACTTAACATCAGGTGAGCTGTGGTTAAACAACTAGCCTGTCAACCATAAAAAAAAAAGTTTTTTGTATAATTTTTGTAAATAGTATTAATTTAAGTTTTTTTTTGTTTTATTTTACGTGAAAAACGACCAGCTGCTTATCAATAAGATAAATAGATAGATCTATTTATTGTGTACACCATAAACAGAAAAAAGTACAGAAAACAAAATAACCTTATGAACTAGTGCCACATCGCTATGAGCGATCTCTTCCAGGTAACCTAACTCTCTTCCAGGTAACTTAGGATGCCCCGGACTTTGTTTGCTACTCAAAGTTCAGTGTATCGCTGCAATGGTCATGGGCATGCGTTATCTCTTACTATCAGGAGACCGCATCGTTCGTCTCATTACTTTTACATTAAAAAAAAAATTAAAAAAATGTGTGTATTCTATGAATATCTAAGTAGGTAGGTTTCAGGTATCTTTTCCGGTGAAGCAGGCGGATGCGCGCGCGTCCAACCGTGCCGGTCGAAAGTGTTACGCGGTGATTGATTGGAATTCACTTAGTATAGTAAGTATATATACTTATATAGGCAATATTTTGTAGTAAGATTCACCTTTATATTAAGATTTAAATATAACGGCACAAATATAGTTATTTGGATAGAATGTATCTTTTTGTGCCGTTTGGGGTTGAAACTTTAGGCCCGTGGGGGCCAGCCGCTCTCGAACTGTATCGGGACCTGGCCAAACGTCTAGAGGAGGCTTCAGGTGACCAGAATGCTGGTATCTACTTTGGTCAAAAGCTAAGCATTGCCATCCAGCGTGGCAATGCTGCCAGCATTCTGGCTACATATCCCTCCTCTGACGGTTTTTTAGACTAAGTTTTTTGTATACATTTTGTAAATAAGTATAATTTAAGGTATTTTTTATTTTGTTTAATAAAAGATTTAAAGTAAGATTACATACGTACTGAAAAATTATACCATCCATGTAAAAGTTATCAATAATCATTAATACGACCCCTATTTAGCTTAGTATACCCCAAACATATAACACTGTTATTCATGTATCGATGAATGGTTGATTATTTATTTCTATGATTTAAAATTTGTTTAAAAATAAACGACACGGGAAACGGGATATTTTTAAGAACAGAACATAAATCATACAGTTAGGTATGTCCTGTTCTTAAAAATATCCCGTTTTATGTGATGTCTACCAACCCGCACTTGGCCAGTGTGGTAGATTACGGCCTCACAATCACAGTATACAATAAAAACAAGACTGAGTCAGAAAATAAATAATAAAATAAATAATAAATAAATATCATAGGACATTACACACAGCGCCATCTGACCCCAAACTAAGCAGAGCTTGTGCTATGGAAGACAGATAACTGATAGAATACTTAAATAGTTTTTTTTTTGTTGTAAATACATACTTATAACACATACAGTACACCCAGACACAGAACAAACATCGATGTTAGTCACACAAATGTTAGTCCTGAGTGGGAATCGAACCCACGCCCTTCAGCTCTCGAAGCAGACACACTACCAATGAACCAACAGGGCTGTCAATTATTGCTGTCCTTGTCAGAAGACAAGGACAGCAATAATTTAAAAAAGTTGACTTATGGCAACAAAAAAAAAAGCCTTCAAAATTGGTCTCATTACCGTAAATTATAACAGAGCAATCTCAATTTTTTTCTATACTCATTTGCCGTAGAAATACCACATAAATAATTTTAAAAGCCGTGTATAAAAAGTAGATAAACAAGGTTTTTGTTCAATCCACGCGCTAAACATTTTAACATAAACATCAGCCTTGACAGAGTTTTGTGAACAAAGATTTTAATCTAGAACGCACATAGCGTGCTTAATTAAATGAAAACGATGCACAATGTTCATTGCTCTCAGATAAAATCGTAGCTAAAATACAAAATATGTTCGTAGAACGTTATGCGTAAATTACTTAAAGGTATGTTTAACTCCATTAACTCCACATAGATGTATGCGTTTTTAAAGTAAACAAGCTAAGAAATTTAAAATAATTTAACTCTACCCGACCCGACAAGGGAAAAATAACAAACTGTCAACGCCACAAAATAAAAAAAAAACAACTAAGTAGTACGGTCATCTATATATCGTTGAGAGGCAGCTGTAGAGGAACTGCCACTCTCGGTGAGAAATTTCTCCAAGGGTCATAAATATATGAATATGTGGTAAATATTATTACTGATTATCTCTGACAAAGGGAAGAAATCTACGAAGCCAAATCTCACCACGCCATGCCAAAGAAGGTGGTGGAAGGACTGATTGACTGACTGCCTGACTTGATTGACTGACTGGCGGATTAACTGACACCTTATTCATAAAAGTTGGATGAGTTGGTAGCTATGATGGAACATACTTCAATACAAACCCTTATAAAAAATAATCCTTTCTTATGGCTTCTTATGGGTAACAATTGTATTAATCCTAATCAAGACCCTAAGAGAAAATGACATCATTATCGTAATATTTTTTTTTTTAATATTTTTTTTATAGGCTTGCGTTTGACCGCCATCCCGCCTGATGTTAAGCGAAGATGCGGTCTATGGTGGAGCACCAGTACCAATATGTACCTATAAAAAAGTAGCTACTAACCGCGACTTCGTCCGCGTGCATTTTAACAAAAAGTTTGTCCTATATGTTAATCCAGGCCATAAACTATGTATGTGCCAAGTTACACCCAAATCCGTTCAGTAGTTTTTACGTGAAAGAGTAATAAACAACCATCCATCCTCAGAAACTTTCACGTTTATAATATTGGTAGGAATTGGTAGGATAGGATAAAATAGGAATAAGTTAGAATGTTAGAGCCATGTTAGAGCTTCAGTAGGTACATTATTTTGAAATGTAATAATTAAACACCATCCTCTTACCTTGTAGGTAATTGAGTAACACAAGCGTCCAATTTTTCTGCATGTTGTTTTGAAATCCAGTGGCAATTAAATGCTGTGGCAAATGAAATCGTATCCTCTGCCATCCGTCCTCCAAAATAAATAATGACAGGACACAACAAAACCGATGCACTGACGATAGTTTTAATTCGAACCGTGTGTTGTGGGAATATGGTTGTTTTTTAACAAAACAAAAGCAATGATCAAGAATGGTACTAAGTTTTGATGGGAACGCGGAAAAGTCAAGTCAACGCTTTGTCTTTCTGTCCAAAACATGTGTTTTTTTTTCAGTGTAAAAAAAAATGCGTGAGTGTGGGAAAGAATACATAATTATAATGTGGTAGACTATTAATTTTTGTGTTGCTTTTTTAAAAACCATCGAAGCTTATAGTGTACCTATATAATCACTGCGGTACTATAGCATAGACTGGTATTGACTGCGACTTGCTTTTGACTGTCTTGTTAGCTTATTTGGTAGATTATACTAACATTGACATTACCGCTAGACATTGGAATCTACTGCCCGAGTGGGTGTTCCCCAATGAATATAGTCTGGGTACCTTCAAGTCGCGAGTGAATCGGTTTCTTCTAGGCGAGCGTGCTCCACCGTAGACCGCATCTTCGCTTAACATCAGGCGGGATGGCGGTCAAACGCAAGCCTACTATAAAAAAAATACTACTAGTTGGTATGTACAACTAATATTAGCGCAATATAATGTACAAGCGTACATCGAAGATCGTATCTTCTCTTGATAACAGGCGAGATGGTGGTCAAGCGTGAACCTGTTGTTTTTGTGTATTCATTCTTTTTTGTTTTTGTAATGTATTGTTGTTGGTAATATCGCTTATAGTTTTATATCTGTGTTTTGCTTTACCTACGAGGACTCACCGGAAGACAAGCGCTGTCATACCACTTAGTATGACCAGTATTTTGCTGAGGCTTATTTTGTCTCTGTCTCTTATTTGCCTCTGTTTGTATGTTTTTGTGTTTTGTGTTACAATGTTTTTGTAATTGTTGACTGTCTATGTGTTTGATTACAGCTCACCTGGTGATGGTGTGGTCGATGATGACAAACCTGACCTTCAAGTGTGGCTGCTGGAACATACCGTTAGATGCTTGGCAGTATATTGGGTGGTAACCAGCCAGCTGAGTACTAGAAAGTACTTTACCACCATGCAATTCTTTCTTTCAACATTTGCTTCAAGAGATGTTTACCATCAGAATAACCATTTATGTTACAATAAAAAAATCGTCCAAGTGCGTGTTGGACTCGCGCACGAAGGTTCTGTACCATTTATCTATAAAAACGGCAAAAAAAATACGGTTGTTGTATGGGAGCCCCCTTTATTCTGTTTTTTAATATTTGTTGTTATAGTGGCAACAGAAATACATCATCTGTGAAAATTTCAACTGTCTATCATGGTTCATGAGATACAGCCTGGCGACAGACGGACAACGGAGTCTTAGTCGTTTTACCCTTTGGGTACGGAATCAGTCCTAATGTGCATTAGGTAAGATCGCAGGAACATTTAGCCTAATTAAAAAGCAGTGGCAACTGGCAACCGCATCTTACAAGGCGACGACGTGTGTACAGAGGAAGTGATTCAGGTGTGGCCGACTTGTGCGCTGAAGCGAGCTCTTGTGCAACTCGGGCACGCGATCCGCCGAGGTTACCGCGCGGATTATACGACGGGCTGCTTTATATCGCCGGCTTACCCGTTATCATACTGTATCGGGGAAGTTTTTAGGTCGACAAGCTAATCATTTGATCACATTTATTTGTTCTATGTCTGAGTGTTTCTGTATGTATTATAAGTATGCATTTACAAAAAAAAAAAGTATTTATGTATTCTATCAGACATTCTATGTCGATTTTGTTGCGATCGATATTAAGCATTGATAGATCTTTCGATGTCATTATTACAATTGGTCGTTTATTTTTTTTTAGAACCGGCTTTTTATGTATAACCTTTTTTCTATCATAAACATACATATAATATAAAATCTACTTATTTTATTATTTAGCGATACTTTTTTGAGTTTGCATATCGCGGAAACTCTCTAAGGTTATGTTCTTCTCTTCCCAAGAAACCATTTCTAAAATGATTCCACTCCACTATATTTCAACAAATTAACACGCTTGAAAATGGGTGCGTGCGGTGGCGACGGGACCGTGAAAATTTATGGTCGCCACTCCGAGTTTTTAAGAGGTTTGTGTAATATCGCACCATCTATTTCAGCATTCGTTTCCGGTAGGAAAGAAATCACATTTTAAAGCCCTTTTTGGACGTCTTATTTTTTTTTTACTTATTTTGATCACTAATCACACAATATCACACTATACACATCACAACATTCATAACAGTCATCAACAAAACCAAAAAAACCGGCCAAGTGCGAGTCGGACTCGCGCACGAAGGGTTCCGTGCCATTATCTATAAAAACGGCAAAATAATCACGTTTATTCTATGGAAGCCCCCTTAAATATTTATTTTATTCTGTTTTTAGTATTTATGTTATAGCGGTAACGGAAATACATCATCTGTGAAAATTTCAACTGTCTTTCACGGCTCATGAGATACAGCCTAGTAACAGACGGACAGACAGACAGACGAACGAATATTATTAAAAATTTGGAAATTTCAATTTTACGTTATTATTAAATATGTCAAGTTTATTTTTAATTTGATATTAAATACGAACTTTAACGAACATTTGTCAAGACCCAGGGTGATTTATCTGTATTCCACTTATTTCCAAGCAAACTGTACGTAAATAATAAATCTTGTCTCATTTAGTTAATGACGCGGCTAAATGACTGTGTCGCAGTCACTCGGAGTTAAATGAAAAGTCACACAGTGACAAATGGAAGCCGTGACTAGTGATTTTGTAGCTTTTTACTACATAGGACTAGTGGCGTCATCGTGCGGAGTTTCACGGTAGACTCATGGTTTTGTATGGCATCCGATAAACAAATGTTTTTTTTTAATGTAAAAGTAATGAGACGAACGAGACTCTTCTGATGGTAAGTAATAACGCCTGTCCATGACCATTGCAGCGATACACAGAACTTGTAAAACAAAGTGCAGGGCATCACTGCTTTGGCGCTCATTACTTTGAGACTTTCGCTG
This sequence comes from Biston betularia, assembly GCA_905404145.2. Lineage (NCBI taxonomy): Eukaryota > Metazoa > Arthropoda > Insecta > Lepidoptera > Geometridae > Biston > Biston betularia. The sequence goes on from FR989877.1 coordinate 10,267,878, forward strand.
GTTAGTCTCAACAGCGAAGCAGTTTTTAGTAATTTCGTTAACCTAACATAATGTTTACTAAATTAGTGGTAATTGCATATTGGTGGCAGATCTTTTTAGCAGGAGATCGTCAAGGTTGGTACCACCGCAAAATTAGACATTCTACCGCCAAGAAGTAGTATGTAAAACACTACTTTGTTTCAGTATGAAGGGTAGGTACTGCAGCTAGCGAAATTAAAGGCCTGCCATTTTTTTTACACACTGCGCCATCTGACCCCAAACTAAGCAAAGATACGATGGAAGTCAGATAAGTAACAGAATTCTTAAATACTTTTTTTAAAATTAATAAGCGCCAAAGCAGTGATTTCCTGGACTTTGTTTTACTACTCAAAGTTATGTGTACCGCTGCAATGGTCATGTACATGCGCTATCGTTTACCATCAGGAGCGCATCTCGTTTGTCCCATTACATTAAATAAAAATAAAAAAGTTCTGAAGTTCTGGTTTATAACTTTAAAAAAAATATTGCATTCCGACATACCTTCCAACCAACTGGACCGATATTTTAGTCGTTATTTTTAAAATCCGTGGTATAGAATTGTAACTCTATTTTTGCTGTTACATTTCTTTCAAAGTGCAAAATCGTTCCGAAAGATTGAACTTTTCCTAATATTTCACCATTACCGTGGCAATATTAGTGAGAAAATGTCTTCGTTTAAGGGCAGGCCAGCGGCGCGTAATAAATGTTTTAATGGTGAACATTATGCAAACACATTAAGGGATCACCCTCTTTGTGATCGGAAATTTGTAATACGGCGTAAGTAACGCACTTAATGCACTTTTGATTAATAATCCTATAAGATTTATCTAAGACTAGCGGACGCCACGCGGTTTCACCCGCGTAGTCCGTTCCCGTGGGAATACAGGGATAAAAAGTGTAATTCGGGGATAGCTTCCTAATGGTGAAAGAATTTTTGAAATCAGCCCGGTAGTTTATGAGTTTATTTGTTACAAACATACAAAATACAAATCTTTTCTCTTTATAATATTAGTGTAGATTAAAAAAAAAGTAATTACACAACTGCCCAAAAAGGTATGTTATGTTTTCAGTGTTCATGTTTGTGAGTTTCTTTACTCCATTAAAACATAAATGCTCTGGCAACAGAACTAAATTTATGGGGTATCGTTAGAATCTTTACTTCATCCCGAGTGACACATTATCGTATAATCTCTGGTACATGTTGTATTGTAACTCTATTTTTTCTGTTATATTTCTTTTAAAGTGCATAACCGTTCCAAAAGATTGAATTTTACCTAATGTTTAACCCTTACCGTGGCAATGTTAGTGTTTTTTTAATTTTCTTAACTAATTTTGTTTGATATTAGGTAGATAATCTCCACACAGCGCCACCTAACCCCAAATTAAGCTAATCTTGTACATTCAGAACAAGAAACAAAACATTTATGTTCCTCACGTAAAGGTTTGTCTTGTGTGACAATCGAACCCAAGCCCTTCGGCTCAAGAAGCAGAGTACAACCAAATGATACAGGCGCAAAAGTATTTATTATCAGTTTTTTTAGTACACATTTTTTATATAATTACTTCATTAAGAAAATTGAGCTATTCGTGAAATGTATTAACTCTAACAAATCTTAGACTATGAAAAGTTACGATCTTCGTAACTTTTCATAAAAGCTTCTAAACGGATATTAGATAAAATCAAGCACCTGTGTAGTAATTATATTGAAATTAAGCCCAGCGTAATGACATTTATATTTCACTTACTTCCTTAGTAAGTGCTAACTAACCTAACCACACAGTTTCCAAACAAAAACATTTTTTTTATAAAACGTCACGGCAAGGAAATTCCCTCCCCTAATATCCGTTTATTTTCCCACAGACTATATTACTGAAACCTTTTACTTATGGAACAAATCACTATTGTTAGCTGACGTGTTCACAAAAACTGGACAATGTCAACAGTTTTGTTCAACAAGTTGTTACCGGAATGTCACGTCACCTATCGGAAATAACCGTAACCCTCATATCCGTAGTGAATTTTATTTCTATCAAAATGAAATATAATTTTCAATAACAACAAGCAACGACATTTAAATCACAGTGTAATTGTATCTAATATATGTTTTCAATAAAAATCTACAGAATGAAAGTTTTGTACTACGAAAAAAAACAGTCTGTGACAATATTAACCCCTCAGTTGGAGCGGGCCATTTTCCGAGGGGAGCATAAAAGCTCCGAAGAAAAAATAATAACACGGACTTATCGCCTTTTTTTAACGTAGATCCTTGCATAAATAATGATAAAAGGAAATTAAATCAAAGTCTTATTAGAATATTAAAAGTTTTGGAAGGCGCTTTTTTTAATGTCTTTTGCGGTGTTTAGGGATGCATATTTCACTCAATTTAGTAAATGGAAAGACTTGGTAATCTTGGTATGTTATACCGTTACCGCTATTAGAGGGTTGGGTAGTTGTTTTAATAATATTTTTTCGGTTATTAAACCATTTATTAATTACATCGGATGACATTTATCGTCTTTATATGATTTATAAGAGACAATAACATAGCGATGATAGCTCAGTGGTTAAATATTTACTTTTTATAAAAATATTATTAGTTAGTAGGTAATACATAGATATGTACAGCATGCTTTTTGTTAAATTTGAAATTATCTTGAACATATTATTTACAGTGAATACATACTTATTATACACATAAAACACCCAGACAGAACAAACATTTACATTCATCACACTGATATTTGTCCTGTGTGGGAATCGGACCCACACCGTTCAGTTCTGAAAGCAGCTACATGACAGCTCTTATACCAAATGAGCCACAGACAAATTTAAAAATGAGATTGGTTATTATTGTCTCAATTATAAAACAACTTACGGAGTTGCATGTTGCATGTACGTTTAAAGCATTTAAACTAACGTAAAACATTCCTCTCGTGTGGCCACTAATTCGGCCGAGGCCGCTTCTAAAGGCATAAATTAAGACGGAATCGCCGCAGTGACCACCGAACCGATAGTTTAAGAATATTCACGAGTATAAATTAAACAGCATTCGCTGCTGTGCAGATTTCCCTAATGGTTGACCGTCAGGAGTACACTGTTCGTTATATCTTGATACTTGAAGAATGAGTTTAATGGATTGGTAAAAATGATCATGTTATGTTTTGTAACAATATAATGTTATTTGCATTTTTATTTTACTTCAGGTGTCATCTCCTGCCGAAGGTCAGTTATCTTCATATCCGACATTATTCCGGGGAACAGGTTCAGTTTCAATCACGTTCGATGATTTTTAAGCCTCGAAGTGCACTTTTTGCCCGTGATGCTTTTTAGGGTTCCGTACCCAAAGGGTAAAAACGGGACCCTATTACTGAGACTTCGCTGTCCGTCCCTCCGTCTGTCACCAGGCTGTATCTCAAGAACGGTGATAGCTAGACAGTTGAAATTTTCACAGATGGTGTATTTCTATTGCCGCTATAATAACAAACACTAAAAATAAAATGAAATAAATATTTAAGGGGGGCTCCCATACAACAAACTTGATTTTTATAGATAATGATACGGAACCCTTCGTGCGAGAGTCCGACTCACACTTGACCGGTTTTTTAAATATTTTCTTTGCATAATTGTGTAATGGTAAGAAATATAACTCTTGCCTATGACCATTGCAGCGGTACCTACTCAGAACATTGAGTAAAAAATCAAAGGGCATCACTCTGATTACGTGTTCATTACTTTGAGATATTCGCTGGTTCGTCGCAACAACCCAATAAATTAAATAAGCAGCTTCGATCCGTTTTTCCAGCCTCTAATATCCCACTGTCGGGCAAAGGTCTTGACCTTTTCCCAACAGTGTTAAGAAGGTAAAAAAAGGTTAAGAAGTTTAGAGGAGAAGATCAAACTTCCTTCATTTGAAGAATAAACTTTTTTGCCATTTGTAATTTTGTATATAATTTATTTCAAAACAACAAGTGCGTTATTTTAATTTAGAAACGAAGTAGCTTTCCATCTAAATTCTAAGTCAATTTATATTCAAGAGTATCCACAGAGTTTTAATTAATATTTTTATTTAATTTAACAATTATCAAAACATCGCGATCCTCTATAAACACGACGTGGAAACATCCGGGGCGCGGTCAGGCTGTAAAGACAAGACACATGGCCAGCACTAGCGACCTCTCCCGGGATACCGCGGCCGTTGTGTTCAACTATTGATGAAGGTTAAACAGTACCTGATAACATTATTTTGTTAACAGCTACTTGTTATTCTAAGCATACCTAACTTATAAATAAATAAATAAAAAATCACTAGACAACAGGTGAGCTATGGTTAAACACCTAGCTTAGATTATAGCGTCGGATTCATTTCACACAGCGCCATTTAGCCTCAAACTAAGCAAAACTTGTACTTCGGGATCCAGATAAATCTTTTGTAAATAAAAAACAACACATATGGAACTTTGTCGAATTGAAATAAAAGACAGCTACCTCACAGGAGGAACAGCTCTGGCAATCACACTCACAACAAATCTGCTAAGGGCTTGTAGAGCCGATCGCAGGATGACACATAGAAAGCAAAAAAAAAAAACAAACAGAACAAACATTTATGTTCACTTATTTATATTTACTTTTTAAAGTACGTGCATTTGACTCTACATTTCTTTGGAAGGCTAGGGAATGGAACTAGTTGCCGGCTTCCTTGTGTCCTGATAAATATAATCTAGTTTTTTTAACGTCTTCATCTTCGACCACATCGTCACTTACCATCAGGCGAGTTGGTGGTCAAACGCGAACTTATCTGTATTAAAAAAAAAGATGGTTTTATAACTAGGCTGTCGAACATCATAGACTTATGTATGTAAGTACATATCATACAAACCGAGACGAAAACCATTAAGCGTTTGCCACTCTCATTTTCATTCCAATTTACACATTTCGGTCACAATTTACCCTACACATGGCATAAAAAGCCAATTTTGTCGAAAAAAATGTGGCGCAAAAAGCCAAAGTGTAACGTACGAGCTTTCGTAATATCAATTTGCCTCTCATACATATATTCATGGCGCATCGCGGCAGGTCATATAATTTATATGTTAGGAGTTAGGAGCGAGTGGAAACAATCGTATGTATTCACGAACGATTTGACTGCGGAAAGTGGCGGAATATATTTAGGGAAGGGGTACATGACCGACTGAGCAAACAAGTGAAATGGTGAACATCATTTAGGCATTTTTTTTGTCTAGACATTTAAACTTTAGTAATTACAACTAAAAGCATGAAGTATCATTTAAGTTACTACAATTCCTGGTATTCCAATTTCATTACTCAATACTTTATTGCAACATATGCCTGTACATATGTTGCAATAAAACTGCAACTATAACTATAACTATATAATATGCCGTCTTTCGTCTATCAACGTCGTACTTAACATAGAATCATTTTTTTTTAATACTTTTTTAATATTTGACCGTCAACCCAGGTCAAACGCAAACTCAAGTCTATATGTAAAGCGAAGATGCGGTCTACGGTGGAGCACGCTCGCCTAGAAGAAACCGATGCACTCGCGACTTGAAGGTCCCAGATCTATCTATAGATCTATCCACTCGGGCAGCAAATTCCATTGATTAGCGGTTCGCACAATGAAGGTAGACGCGAACCGTTTAAATCGAGTGTTTAAATAAAAATAAATAAATATCTTAAGACATTACACACAAGGCCATCTGACCCCCAACTAAGCAAAGCTTGTACTATGGAAGTCAGATTACTGATAGAATACTTTTTTTTGTAAAACAAAATGTTTATCCTGGGTGGGAATCTTATCCACGCCCTTCAGCTCTTGGAGCAGACATACTACCAATGAATCAACAGGGCTGTCAGGGCTGCTTTGGAACTGGGGATATTGTTTTTATGCTTATATGTATTTATTAGTTTTAGATAAAGGCTGCTTTGAATCGAAAGTTTGTGTAACTTCTACCAAAAATACTTATTTAAATAAATAAAATATCGTGAGATATTATACACAGCGCCATCTGACCCCAAAGTAAGCAAACCTTATACTATGGAAGTCAGATAACAGATAGAATACTTAAATAGTTTTTTTTTGTAAATACATACTGATAAATAATACATACAGTACATTTATAACGTAGATATATGTGATATTCTAAAATAAAAACCTATACAACATTTTCGAAACTTAAGGTTTTTACTAGTGTTTCTACTCGTAACATAACTGTCCGTCATCCCACATACTAACTCAAGCACCGCGGTCTGCCGGTCGGCTAGAGGTGAAAAACATTATGCATGCGAATTGTATGCCACTCTAGGGGGTAGTTACTTATGCTACGTCTTAGCGAATAACTTGCAGGATGGGATTGTAACTTGGAAACTTGTGATGAATTATTTTTGTGGGATTTTATAGTTCCACCCTAATCTCATGTACTAAGTTACTTTTTCGAGATACTAAAAGGAAAATCAGAATTAGGTTGGGCTTTAAATACGATTTTTTTTTAATTTAAATCACTAAGAGTTCAAGCTATTCATCTGACTTTTATTAGTGTTAAACTAATCATAGTCAAAAGTAAACAAGTTTCGTCGAGGTAAGCTTGTTCCATCCTAGACCACCTCGTTGCTTAACATCAGGAAGGATGTGATTAAAACTGAACCTACTAAGAATAAGAAAAAAAGTCTCACAAATAAGATTAATTAAGAAAATTTAAAGTACACGTATACTCAATTTTTATGGTTCCGAACCCAAAGGATAAAACGAGGCCCTATTACTAAGACTCCGCTGTCCGTCCTTACGTCTGTCTGCCGGCTGCCACCAGGCTGCATCTCATGAACCGTGATAGTCACACAGTTGAAATTTTCACAGATGATGTATTTCAACAACAAATACTAAAAATAAAATAAATATATTTAAAGGCTCCCATACAACAAACTTGATTTTTAATAGATAATGGTACGGAACCCTTCGTGCGCGAGTCTGACTCGCACTTGGCCGGTTTTTAAATTGTCCTAAGTTAAATGTTGTTTAGTAACATTTGTATTTCATACATTTATTTAAACTTCACAAATAATAATTTTGAAAGCAAACATTTGGCAGTGTTTCCAAATATTCGAGTGAAAAATAGGGTTGCAATATTTCACGTGTCATCTCCGAGCGCAGTGAATATTCTTTCGTATGACATTTTGACACTGTTTGAAAAATTAAACGAGCACTTTGCAAAAATTTTGAAAACAACCTCGAGAAATGCGATGCTAAACAAAAAAAAATATAAATCTCATTTTTCCAACTATACGAAAAAATAAAAATAAAAAATACGGTTTAAAATCACTTACGTTAAGAAGTTTTAGTTGTCTGTTTGTTAGTGTATCATGCTACAAAACTATAAAATATAGGTATCTACTGGGATTGTCTTTTTTTTTAAAGTTCGAAACAATTTTTTATAATCATCAACCTTCGAGCTGAAGCTCATGAAAATAGACTTCATCAACATGTGAATGTCGAGGCTATCCAGCTCCTCGACAACACGGATATAGTAAGAAGACTAAAACCTTTTGAGTTAGTGTATTAAGTTAGTAATGTCAGCGCAGTGAGTACTACATATTATAAAACACATGAACAAAGTGTCTTACCCTTAACTAAACTGAACCCTTAATAGAGACAGTAAGAAAAGTGTCGATGGATGCATTCTTCGTTTATTCTCTACTTAGCGATTTAAGCAATATTAAAATTACTTAATAGTCTCAACTACTATTAGTCTCAGTCTGCATATATATTCACTCTATCAAATGTCAGGACGTCCTACGCTACGTTTGCCAATTCACGGTCTCCACCCTAGAACACATCTACCCTCGTGGTTATCGGTTCTGCGATACTTAACAATGTTAGCACATCACACTAATCATCTCATCTGTTTGTCTCTATTTGTTGTTATTTTTGTTTTTTTTTGTATTGTTGCAAAATAAAATTATTTTCTTTCTTTCTTTCTTTCTTTCTTTCTTTAATATTAAAACGGCAAAAGTTTGTGAGTGTATAAGTGTGTTTGTATGTTTGTTACTTCTTCATGCCCAAACGGCTGGACCAATTTTAATGAAATTTGGTATGGAGGTAGCTGATACTTTAGATTAACACATAGGCTACTTTTTATCCCGAAAAAATGTGGCTGGTAACACCGTGAGGCGCAGCTAGTAAAGTATAAATTATAATTAGTTTAATAAAACATTTTGGAAAGCACTCTTTTTATCGTAATATTTAACCTGATTCATTTCGGAACATTGAATCCAGTCAACTGGATTGATTACAAAATTTCACCAAAACACAAATTAACATAAAATTGCGGTCAATATTTGCAATGATCCGAATCATAATAACCAGTTGATTAATATTTCGGTAACAGTTTGATCTTGGGTCAGCCTAAGGGCGCTCATTTGATGGACAAACAGTGACCGGTCTTTGACGTGAGTTGGTAAACACTCGCTTAATTAACCACCGATAAACAGAAGGTAAAGAAATTGATGGGAAAACTCATCCTGTATTTTAATGAATAGAACCCTAATCAATTTATGTTGGGACAACTGTCATTGGGATGCATATAAGTTCTTTTATAAATAAAAACTAACGAGCATACTTCGTTTGTAAAACCAATAATCGTATGGGTGCAACGCCCTGAAACTATAAAGTGATAGACCTTCCGAAAATATAAATATTCCGAATTAAATAAATAAATAAATATCGTAGGACATTACACACAGCGCTATCTGACAAACTAAGTAAAGCTTGTACTATGGAAGTCATTAAACTTATTATTATTTTACTTTATTTTGATTGACTCGTACATTTTATTATTAATTTGAATTTATTATTATACATGACATGACATATTTGTACGCCTAAGGGGCAAAACACGATCACAGGACATAATTAAATCTATCCATGTATTTCAATTTATATTACTCGTGTTTTACCAAATAAATAATCTTATGTATTTTTTCTGATACTTAAATACTTTTTTTTGTTAATACATACAGTACACCCAGATACAGAACAAACATTTGTCTATACCACAAATGTTTGTCCTGGTGGGAATTGAACCCACGCCTTACAACTCTTGAAGCAGACATACTACCAATGAGCCAACAAGGCTGTCTGTCAATTGAAGACTTTTTTGTATACCGTAACGGTATAACTCACAAACTCTCACCTTCAATACGAGTGTGACGTGCGTGTGTGGTGTGAGGGAGCCAGTTAGGATGTGAGGTTTCCCGTGCAGAAAAAAGAATACGACAAGACTAATAGTGAATTCTGAGTATCACCCTCATTACCAGCGGAACACATTGCAACTAGTTCACAGGCCTGTGTTAATTAATAAACACGGACTGGGTGAAAATTTTACCAGGACTAAAGGAAATATGCTAGGTGAGGGTGTTACTTTTACAGTACGCATATACATTATACAGGTTTCAAAAGAGATCCGCTTTTCCCCCTGAGGTTCATCATCATAGGCCTCCCCTTATTGACTTTCACAAAGACGTGTTGGAAGCGGCTCGCATCCAGCGCGTTCCTGCGGTCTTTATTAGGTCACCCACAAGGTGGACAGACGTCCTACGCTGCGCGCCCCTCTGAGGTTGAATAGTTCTATTGTCCTAATTGAAATGAACACATTTTACTATGGGCACAACAATTAAATCACCGATGTCATCGAAGACATTCTGGGAAGCCTGCGCCGGCCTCAGCGAGTTGCTGGCTTTTCTCCGAGACAGCAGGTGGCAGGACTAGCCACACCGGATCCACACACAGGGAGTTATTGGCGCCCTAGAGTGCGGAGAAGACCCGCTCACAAAGTATTCTAAAATCTGTCGTTCAAAGACTTGACCAAATGTATGTATGTGTGTGTTTACTTGGTGGTAGGTACCACCGCAGTACCATATATTCTGACTAAAAGATACATTATGTTCCTTATTAAACGGCTACTACCTCAAAATAGTGTATAAAATATATTTTATATACCCTACTATAAAACAACTAATTATTGTTATTTCATTTTCTCTTTATTCCTCTTATTGCTTACGTTTTAAGCAAAAAGAGCTGTTATGCAATAATAAATAATTGTTACATTGAGCGCGTTATCAAAAAAAACATAATGTTATATAATAAATGTTGGTAAACCTAAGGTTGGTAAAATTGCACCATATTTCGTCGTACAGACTTCCTCGTATCCGCCAAGGGTCGCCCTGAATAAACCATGTGATTCATTCCCGAAGGGCCTGCGGACTGCGTGTTTAATGGCAACACTGAGTTTTCTTATTAGCGGTAAATACACGTCATCCTTATTTCAAAGGCACGTTAAACAACGTTCTTGGTGTTGCCATTTGCGACAGGAAAGAGAGTTTTGTTATCAATGTTTTTGTACTCTAAGAAAAGATCAATTCGAATGAAAACGTCATCCGAACATGGCGAATATTCCCGATATACGCACACAAAGTATTTTAATTCCAAATTTTTTGAACTTTTTCTCTTGTGCTTCTCAAAATTCTGTGTATTGCTGGTCATGGACATGCGTTATCTCTTACCATCAGGAGAGCGCATCGTTCGTCTCATTACTTTCACATATAAAAAAAAGAGAAACACTGCTCTAGATTAAAAAAAGTCAACTTTAAAAAACTATAAAACATCCCGTTTCAACATTCAACAAATAACACTTTTAACCCCACGCCTGCTAGTAATTATTTCCAATGAGTGAGCACATTCGGTAGCAATACGCAGCGTAGCCAGAAGCTACGAACTTTCGTAGCGAAGTAGCAAGAATTCAGAAATTTTTCTTTCCTTCATTTTTATCAAATTTATATACACTTTACTAAAATTGTTAATAATTTTATTTATTAACATGTTACATACTTTTTTTTTCTTCATAAATGTTTTGAGTGTTTAGGTAGTACCAGATATTCTGCCGCCAAGCAGTAGTGTATAAACATTACTGTGTTCTGATTTGAAGGGTACTGCAGTTAGCGATATTACTGGGTTGTTGGTTGTTTAATCATCGAAAGTCTCAAAGAAATTAGCGCCAATGCAGTGATGCCTTGAACTCACGATGTTTTCCTTCTGCGGCTGCACAAGCTAATTGTTAGGGTTCGAACCCGCGTTCTTCGGCGCGTGACCGTGCTAACCACTGAGCTATCAACGCTACTAGGTATGTTATCTCTACTTAATTTTATTTTTTCGTAAATCTAAGTTTCTGTGTTGGTCATCCTTACATGTTAGTACCTACCTACTTAGACATTTCAACATTGAGTAAAGTTTGACCACGGAGGAAACTAACGAGCTTTTGTTACACCGGGCTTCGCAAATTATAATTTGCGAAGACTAATTACCAAGGCGAATTTATGTATTTGTATAGTCTAAAAACCCTTATTTTTTTATAAAGTCACCTCTATAGACTAGGGCATGGCCGCACTTGACTATGGCATTCTTTATGTAACTTCGACTTAGATTAACTTGATTTTTTTTATAAAGTACTAGTTAATATCGGAACACATGACACTGACAAACGCACAAAGTGCGACGCCAAAAACAAAAAAAAAACAATCTTGGAAGTGAAGTCATAAATTTTATCCTTTTTTTTCCTTTGGTTTTGGCGTCGCGTTTTAGCATTTGCCAGTGTCAAGTAATTATATATTTTCAAGTTTCAAAAGTTAAATAAGTGCCATCGTAGCTAGTTTTAGTCAAAGTCGTCTTTGTCAAGTCCAGTTCGTGTCAGTTAATTCCAGTCATGCTTTAGTAAAGTAGTGGCAACTTTACTACAAAGCTTCGATGAAGTTTTGGAAGCAACACGAAAACTCATGTTTCACCACATTATATCATTTTCCCACACTCGCGCTTGTAATTCGGCACTTTATGAATAAAACACCACCATTTTTATGCATAAACACTCGACAAAACACTAGTTTTGGAAAAAAATACAACGGAGCGACACGACTCTTCCCGCGTTCCCGCCAAAAAACCTCAATTTTATCCTTGCTTTGCATAAACGTCTTATAACCACACCCTATGACCGATCAAAATTGATAATAATCATTCGCTCAATACATTTACGACTCGAATGAATGAACAAGAGTGAGAAACACATGAATGCATCGATTAAGACGTTAGCACTCTGTGGCGAAAGCGCAATAATGTTTGTGTTAAACCAAGTTATACAAACAGTCAGTTAAATGAATGAACTAATATATGTCTATCAAAAATTTTATAGTTTGATTTAAAGTTGCGATGGTGGCGACGTCTACGCAACACTTTCATGTTTTTGACGACTGTGTGTACATTATCGATATTTTATCGGCATTGTTGATGATTTTATTGAAATGTGCCGGAACATTCAATCGTTCAACCTTTGTGTTGGGATCTGTTAATTAGTATGTATATATTTCTGTACTGATGGTGCAGGTAATTACAGATGTGCAATCTATCGGGTGTTGAGATTTTATTTAGGAACAGGTTCATGAAATCGGATTATTATTTACTAAATATTTACCGTAGTTTGTTTGTTTGTTTCGGCAAGAAAATAATTTAATTGTCTAACATTGTAAATAGAATAGAACATAATGAACATTGTTTTTTGACGTTATGAATATAACTAATTTTATTTATTATCAGTAATCAAATTTATAAAAAGTGGCATCACATCAAAGTGTTAAATTACGTACGTGAGTGTGGGAAATATGACTTAATAAATAAATATCGTAGGACATTACACACAGCGCCATTTGACTCAAAACTAACACAGCTTGTACTATGGAAATCAGACAACTGATAGCATACTTAAATACTTTAAAAAATATGTAAATACATACTTATAATAAATACAGAACACCCAGACACAGAACAAACATTTTTCTGTCCTGAGTGGGAATCGAACCCACGCCCGTCAGCTCTTGAAGCAGACATTCTACCAATGAACCAACAGGGCTGTCAACTTATTGTGTAACTTCCAAAATTCCGTCCGGGCTTGTAGTGGAGTCATCAATACCTAACTAGGACATCACCGGACTTAACTTTGACTTACTTCGTGTGACCTTAACTGTGACTTAAAAATACTTTAAATATCGAAATACTTGGTACTGGCAAATGCACAAAGTGCAACGCCAAAAACAATTAAGAAGTACCTACTATATGAGGAGCAATTTCTTTGAACCGAATCAATTCCGCCCACACGTTAATTGAGACATTACTGGAGGATGTGTCTGATATTATAATTAAGTATCATAATTAAGCCCATCAACAATGTGTATTGATATCAATACAATACAAAACAAAGGCATCGGTGAGTCAGGATCTCTCCATCGTGAGACTGAAAATATGAATTGCGAGTGGAAGGTAAACGCAATTTACATATGGGCTTCTCCCTCAGTAAGAAAGGTACCTTTAATTATAACATACATACACTTAATGTATTGGAGAGTCACAAAAGGTATATTTATTAAAAATTGTGTACAATTTCGAAAATATCGTCGTAAAAACTGAAAAAAAATTGCTTCGACTTTTTTCTCAAAACACAGTGGTAAGGGGCGGGGAGGGGCTTACAAAAAAATATGGAATCAACTTTAGAGAATTAGCGTACCCCCAAAAAATAAGTGATAAAAAGACTTGATTATCTCCAACAAAAAAAAAATTACATGCATCAAAAAACTTTTTCCCAGACACACCCAAACTTGCAAACTCAAAATCAGTCAGTCAGTCTCAGTTTCGACCAAGCGCTCGAAGAGTCGACACGTCCTGAGGATGCCTCGTGTAGAGGCGAAACACATGTCGGCAAGTGGTTACTGCAGAGAGTGGAGGATTTTAAGACTTATTGTTATTTTTATTAGATTGTTTGTTATTTTAATTAAATTTTTGTCAAATTATATTTTTACGTTTATCTCAAATTAGTTCTAGATTTTAAGTAACATAAGGTTTGTAATTAATAAGCTGTGTCAAATTAGTTTAATTTAAGTCCTCATCACTGTTGGAACTGGAACGACTGTTAAGCGGAAATAAACTAGATAATATATATACCTTAAACTTTCAACTCAAAATCACTTAACCCTTCACTCCGGATTTTTTCACCCCCGCCATAAAATAACCCTTCCATAACTAAAAGCCGTAAAATCTCAAAAAACTCCCTGAAGACACAGCGAAGACACAATCAAGGACATAATTCATGATGAAAAAGTTAATTTTCACGGAGCAAAAACTCATTTGCATATTTTTGTGTACGATGTTCAATTATTTGAGTGCGCATAACAGCTCACTTTTCCTACTGTACCCTAATAACAGTCCTCGGGGCGTCGTTTCAGATACGGAACCCTTTCTGGGAATTAATTTTTCTTAGGCAATTAGCGAGAGATGTAAAGAGGATGTTTCGTTATTGATCTGCATCTTTATGCCGTAAAGAGCTTTTCAGACTACGCTTTTTTAACCCGCGGCGCAAAAACGACTGGGTTTTTTATACGAAACAGGATGCAGTCTAAGATGAAGCACGCTTGCCTAGAAAAAACCTGTTTACTCTAGATTTGAAGACACCCAAATTGTACTTCGCGGGAAAAACAGACGCCGGCAGAAAGTTCCACATCCTCGCTGTGCGTATGAAGAATGTGACATCAATGCGTTTAGTTCGTACGTGGGGAATGTCCATCATGTATGGATGACGCTCAAGCCTTGTCTGCCTAGCCGTCCGGTAATAGAAACAGTCCGAGCTGGTGGAACCAAATTATGCAATTCCAAGGCACACTCTCCGAAACGTGTCCGATAGAAGATGTAATAAGTTTGACATGTCAGTGTGGGTGTGTGTGTCTGTGGCATCGTAGCTCCCGAACCGATGAACTGAATTTGATTTAGTTTTTTTTTTCTGTTTGAAAGGTGAAGCCTACATAGCCTGGAACGGAACTGACTCTCAAGTGAGGCTGACCTGAACATACCGTTAGTCGCTTGGCGGGAGATTTGACTGAGGGTGGTAGCTACCCAGCCGAGTACTAGGAAGTACCATACCACCTTCCTATGGTTTCCTCACGATGTTTTCATTCACCAGGAGCTCAAACTCATTGTTGGGGTTTGAACCCACGCCCTTCAGTGTGTGAACCGATCGCGCCAACCACTAAGCCAAAATCGCTGCAAAAGTTAAATTCATTTAAAATAATAACAATTATAAACTTATAAATGTTATAATAAATTTACAAAAAGGCTTAGTATGAAGACGATACCAAGTTAGGGTCAGAAGCCGTTCCGCACTTTACTTATTTCTCGTGAAGGGTGTATTTGATGATATTGTTATGAAACGATGAAACTTGGAAACAATTGTGAATTTTCGCATAAGATGATCAAATTTCTAAATTATTTTCTCTTTATCTGGTGTTGGCTCTTTATTTAATGTACAGTCAAAATCGTAAAAAATCATCTACCAAAAATTTTCTTGAATTAACTACATCGTAATACCGACAAACAGTTTCTAATATAACAAATGACAGTTAAATGCAATTTAAAAAAATCACAAACCAATAGTTCTGTTTTCAAATTATTATTTTTTTTATATGTGGCCTGTTATAGAATTTTTCATTATGCCCTTAGTAAATAAATCAGTGTAGCGTAAAGTCAATAGTTTTTTTTTAAATAATATACTATAATCAAGAATCTAAAATTTGAAAAATGTCTCAAATTAGCTTTATAGACGACATTAAAAAGTATAATATGGTTAGTTATACACTTTACAAGACTGCAAAGCTGCTTTAAGCAAAACTTCTTTAGTATTAAATATTATCATTACCTACGACCTATTTTGTCATACCTTTAGTGGTATATTACAGAGCAATCTTGAATTTTCACGGCCATAACAAGCCAGACCGTGCCTTTAACGTCCTAGAAGCAACTTGCTATTTATAATAATGCTATGTTATTTCGTCGAACTAGAATACCTGCTAAACCTTAACTCTATAGTCGGATCTGTGTGACAAATTCACGTGACATCGTAAAGTGGCTAGATATTATTTTATACCTTATTTTATCTTACAAACAAACCTATAATACATACTTTATTGTATTTTTTTTTTCTTTGGTTTTGGCGTCGCGTTTTGAGCATATGCCAGTGTCAAGTATTTATATATTTTCAAGTTTCAAAAGTTAAATAAGTGTCCTCGGTTCTAAAGTTATAGTCAAAGTCCAGTCTTTGTCAAGAACATTTCGTGTCAGTCAAGTCCAGTCATGCTTTAGTAAAGTAGTGGTGACTTTACTATAAAGCTTCGATGGAGTTTTGGAAGCAACAGAAAAAGTCATGTTTCACCACATTATATAATTCTCCCACACTCGCGCTTGTTCGGCACTTTATGAATAAAACACCACCATTTTTATGCATAAACACTCGACAATACACTAGTTTTGGAAAAAAATACAACGGAGCGACACGACTCATTCCGCGTTCCCGCCAAAACTCTATTGTATTTTTATTCCGTCATAGACACTTTTTTTTCTTTTTTACCATTGCAATTTGCACATTCAGCGTAAAGTTAAATTATCAAATATTTTATGATAGAAAAAAGTAAAAGTACTACTGTTGTTGTGCAGTACTGTTTGTCTCTGTTTGTTGTATTAGTGTTTTTTTTAATGTAAAAGTAATGAGAGAACGATACGTTCTCCTAATGATAAGAGATAACGTATGTCCATAACCAATACACAGAACTTTGAGTGGCAAAACAAAGTCCGGGGCATCGCTGCTTTGGCGCTCATTACTTTGAGACTTTCGATGATTAGTCTCAATTTCGATAGCTGCAGTACCCTTCAAACCGGAACACAGTAATGTTTACACACTACTGTTTGGCGGCAGAATATCTGGTACTGCGGTGGTACCTACCTAGACGACTTCCTGCTAAAGAAATCTACCACCAAGTAAACCACCATGCTATTGTTTCCTCGCGATGTTTTCCTGAAGCTCAAGCGTTTTACTTTTTACATTATAGACGATATTCGCGTTTTCAGCAAAAAAATCAAATGTAAATAGAGAATCAGTGACCAGTAATCTCTTCTACAACATACCACAGCATAATACTTTATGAAGTAAAAAGGACTAGATGAAAAAAAGTACTCCAAATACACATTTATAAACATGGGAATGTGAAAGCCCTGTGAATACGTAGGGTCTTTTCAAACAAAAACAAAGTGCACTAAAGTTTGTATACTTATGTACGTACTCAGTAACCTTTTCTTTTGTACATAGCCACTCTAATTGAGACCGAAAACGACCCACTCAGACGTTATTCAAGACATGTATACATTTTAATAAATGTATCGCCGGTGAAAGAGCTTTTTATCAAAAAAGAAGCTCCGGTAAGGATAGGGTAGCAATAATGCTTGCAGTTTTCTTCGGATATTTGGTATAAAATTTGGAGTAGAATAAGTTAACTTTTTGAGTTAACGGGCAAGTCTTGTGAAATAAGGCAATCGATGTGTTTTTGTCGATCTTTTTGTGACGTTATACATCATGTGGAAGTTTGAAATTAATGAATACTATAATACATATCCTGAATTATTATGCTTGGAGAAAAAATAGTTTCAAACGCTTTTCGTTTCTTGAAATTATGAAATAGAATATGGCCAAATTATTTTTAACCCGTAATCTTGATATCAAAAAAATTATAGGAAAGGCGCAATTTTATAGATGCTAACTTTGATGCAGATACATTTAAGGCTTAGACCTTTTATTGTACGTTTTGTTTATTCTATTAGCAGATAAGTACGGATAGTTTGATGAAAATTTCTGATAGTGCCTGCTGAAAACCTCTTTTCTGCGTTACGTCTGTTGCTGTTTTATTTTGGTAGGCGCTACAAACCATCTCTCTCTTCGAACAATCAATCTCTCTGACGAATCTGACGTCACGAGGCACGTGTACCTATAGCATGTCGCGAGAGGCCGCAAGAGGTGGGCGCGCGGCGGCGGCGGTACCGAGCACCGCGCGCATGCTTCCCGGCCGTTTTGTATTTTGATTCTTCTGGTGTGCAACTAAATACCGACCGACCGCGCTCGGTCGTATTATTTTGTTGTCTTACCTCTTTAGTTTGAGTAAATGATACGTTACCGCGATATTGACGCTTTTATGTAATTTAGTGGAGTGAATCAGTGATTAGTGCACAGACGCTTTTTTGTTTATTTTTTATTATTCATCTTGTGTACATAATATTATAAAAATGGGAAACAAGCAAGGACGGAAAAGAAAATGTCTGTGTTTGTTTGTTACCTCTACACGCTTCAGTAGTTTAATTATTATCTTTTTGTTTGTATTTATAATTAACTAGTGGCCCGTCCCGGCTTCGCACGGGTGGACATTTATTTTTTAATTAAATTCTAGTAATAAATATAGCCTCATAGTAATTACTCTAAACTACTTTTTTAAAATGGGTCCAGAAGTTTTTCATAATTCATACCTATTGCGTAAATGGGTACAATGGATATTTAAAAACTCAAAGAGCGCTATATTCTGCATTGCGCCGTGCAAAAATAATCATGTAGGTACATGCAATACTAACGTAGATAAACAAAAAATGACAGAACCTTTACAATATTATATTCATCGATAATTCGATGATTATAATAATATTATTAGTGTAGACTAGCTAACCCATGTTAAATATATTGTAATGTATGTAGTAAGCCTTATCCGTGTGCGGTCCACCTTACTCTATGGAAAATGTTGAATCGTGTGGTCTATGGGAAGGCGTCGGTTCTGAACGGTGAATAAAGATGGTGCCCGATATTAAAATGGTTTTCATTTAATATCTCAAAAACCCATCGGCCCCATTGTTTTCTCCATCTACGCCCCACCCTTTGCTGCCTACTTGCTACGTGCCCGCAGGCTACGCGATGCAACTAACTATTACTAAATACATTCGTGTTCTCTGTGACTTTCATCAAACGTCATACGAATACGAAGTCGTGATGAACATTTAATTTGTACGAAACACCGAAGGTAGATTTATTCGTTTCCAGAGCGAAAATATCAATGTAATCATAAGTTCCCACGGTTGCTTTATGAAACTTGAAAATATAAAACACTTGACACTGTCAAATATTCAAAACGCGATGCCAAAACAAAAAAAAAACTTCTGTCATAATGTAACAGATAATCAATGTAAAATCCGCTTTCGGCAATAGGAATAAACATTCTGTCTCCTTCTTGCTCGTGGCTATAGTAATTTAACTCTCCTTATCTATTTTAGCGTGACGTCAATGTATTCAAATCTAACGTCAGACGTATGTACGTCTGTGTGAGTGGAAAATATCAATGTAGATGTTCAAGCAGAAGTTCCCACGGTCGAGGACTTGGCCCTTAACCAATATTTTGAAATGTACGTGTGTTTGTCGCTAAACTCTTATTAAATGGCTGGACAGATTTTCATGAAACTTTTTGCGTGTGTTTGAGTGGGATAGATGGTTTAGATTTACAATTAGGCCCGGTAGGTATACGCCCTGTACGAAGTACCGTGTATTCAGCTTGTATTTGATAAATTGCGAAATCCATTTAGCTATAATATATAATTATATGAGTTTTATAAATATGTAGAATAACTCTGTTGTGTATTTTGTACTCATTTTTATATTGTCATACTGTTTTTTGTCACAAATAAAATGATTGTGTATTTTAACCAAAAAAAAAATCATGTGCTTACAGTAGACAAAGTAAGAAGAAAGGATGCTTGAACTATATTTTTGTGTAAAACATTTTTTTTTTTATCTCTCTATTAGAGTAATTTTTATGAGATTGTAAATTTGCACACACAAAATAATGTAAATTTTATTTTATTTTATTTTACATGGAAAACAAACAGCTGCTAACTTTATAAATAAATAGAAGATAAATTAACATTCGAAAGCCTAAAAAGTTTTCACTTATGTTAACTAATTTAAGTTAAAGTGCCCCGAGCCCACACCGGCCGGGGACTGATGCAAGAATTATAATATATACCTACAATAAATACAATTTCAAAATTTAGATGAGATAAAAAAAATTATTAAGTATGTATTACTAATATATTCACTGCAAGTGCAGAACACATTATAACCTGAAAGGTAACTACTTAAGTAAAAGTAGATAAGTAAGTTAAATGTATCGTAAGTAAGTATTTACAAAAAGGTATATAAGTATTCTATCGGTAGCGAAATGGCAGGGCTCTTACGACGACCCATCGAGTCGACCTACTTATCTTAAAATATTGAGCACGAAAGCAGCGATGTCCTGGACTTTGTTTTGTTACTTACAATTCTGGGTATCACTGCAATAAGCATGTCAGGGGCAGTCATGGACTTGTATTATCTCTTACCATCAGACTAGCATCTCGTGTCGTTCGCTTCATTACTTTTACAAAAAAAAAAAAATTTCGTTCCCATGGCACAAGCTTTACTTAGTCGGGGGCTGCGTAAAATATCTGACATTGTGTAAAAAAGTACGAGTATATGAAAGTATTACCATAAGACTACGTATCTTAAAGTCAATCAAAAAAGACTCAGTTTCTAGAAGTCATGTTTAAAAATGTTATTAAAAATTGTCCCAAAGAAATTACTGTCACTATTTTCTTACATAACGTAAAAATATACAAATTAAGTGTAGGTGGCTGAATGGGCCCCGAGCGAATATAAATGAACGCGCCGTGTACTTTAGGGTTCAGTATACAAAGTATACAATATCGTCGAATTGAGATGTTGCTTTATAAATAACGGCGAAATAACGAGATTCGTTTGCGTCATCCTTCTAAAATCATCGTTATTAATTTCACGTGAAAAGATTGTAAGTTTTCTCAGCTAGTGTATCTGTTTGCATACTTCTTTGTATCTGCTCCATAAAAGGGTAGGTACTGCCGAAGGGCGTGGGTTCAAACCCCAACAATGAGCTTGAGCTGCCGGTGAAGGAAAACATCGTGAGGAAACCATAGCATGGTGGTAGGGTACTTTCTAGTACTCGGCTGGCTAGCTACCACCCTCAAGTTGAAAATCTGCCGCCAAGCAGGTGAGCTGTGGTCAAACAACTAGCCTGTCAACCATAAAAAAAAAAAAATCGCTGTTAGTAGTTTGCTTGTAAATTTTTTTGATGTTTGATCAAAAAATAGTACAGCAGGTCAAAATAGGCTAGGTGTTTTATTACAGTTCACCTGATGTTAAGTTGAAAGGAACTGGCCCTCAAGTAGACTGGTGAAATACAGTATTAGGTGCGGCAATATTTTTTTTAGTACCTTTTCAACATCCTATGGTTTCCTACGATGTTTTTTTCCTTCACCAGCAGCTTAAGCTCATTGTTCGGATTTGAATCCACGCCGCTTAGTTGTCGTCGCTATTAAGACTTGTTGTGTTAGTTGATAAAGTGATATTTATAACAGTGATCAAACACGAATTTGACTTTTTTTTGGTCAAAACGAATTTGAAAATTCAGTAGCAGTTCTGCTTTGTAAGCTGTTGGCTGCCGGTTCGATTCCCGTCCAGAAAAACATTTATTATATGAACCACTTGTCTAGGTACTCTAAAAGTATTATAAGTAGGTATTTACATTTTTTTAAAGATATTCTACTAGTTATATGGTTCCCATAGTCCAACCTATGCTTAGTTAGAGGCTAGATGGCGTTCTGTGAAATGTCCTTCGACATTTATTCAAATCAGTTTTTAACAGGCTTTAAAAAAGGAGGAGGTTCTATGTTCGATTGTACCTATATGTATTATAATTTTTTTATGTATGGTAACCGATTTTTCCATCGTTTGTAGACCGATTATTATCAAAGTTTTTTTGTTTTATGTATCGTTTTTTACCGTTTTTACGATAGAGCTAAAAGTACAAAAAATTATTTCACTTAATTATGGTTAGAATTAAATATAATTGAATTAATCATTACGCACGAACATTCTCATAAAATATTACAGTAGGTATTTTATACAATTTCAATCACATTTTTGAAGAGCAACTTTCCATTCGAGCTAAAATTTAATAGTATTAATTCATCTCTCAGATTCAGAAAACCTGACCCAATGACTTTTAACAAATAAAAGAGAGAACTTTAACTTCTTTTTCAGGAGGTCGGAACAAAGGCTCCGGAGCGGAATAAAAGGAGTGCCGGAAGGTACGCCACCCCGTGACCCGGCCGGGGGGTGGGGGGTGGAGGGTCGTTATACGTCATCTGTTTTATCTGTGTATATATGGTCTGTGGTAACGTGGCGTAAGGTACGCAGAGAAGAGCGTATGATAACATGAGAGTTTAGCTAGAACTCGAAAAAATATGTCACTGTATAAAATGTACGTAGCATTAATTTTATTTTTTTGTTATTTTGCATTTATGACAGCCCTGTTGGTTCATTGGTTCATTGCTTCGAGAGCCTAAGGGCGTGGGTTCGTTTCCCACTCGGGACTAACATTTGTGTGACTAACATTGATGTTTTGTTCTGTGTCTGGATGTACTGTATGTATTCTAAGTATGTATTTACAAAAAAAAAGTATTTAAGTATTCTGTCACTTGTCTGGTTCCCATAGTACAAGCTTTGCTTAGTTTGGGGCTAGATGGCGCTATGTTAAATGTTTAATATTTATTTATATTATTATATTTATTTATATCTTTCTTTCTTTCTTTCGTTCTTCGTGTTCAATTTTTTATAAGTTTGTTATTTCTTTTTTTTACACATTTTTTCCCGCGATTTTTATGCGAGCCGCTTCCAACCAGTCTTTATGGAAGTCAATGGAGGCCTATGTCCAGCAGTGGACGTCCTACGGTTGAAATGATGTTGATATTGTTTATATAATAGTTGAATTGTGTGATGTATTGTGTTGTTTATGTTAAGACTAACCTTTGTCTCAAAGTAATGAACAGAAAAGCAGCGATGCCATCAACTTTGTTTTGTTACACAACGTTTTAGGTACTGCAACGGTTATAGAAAAGTTAGTATTCCTTTTGTTAAAAAAAACTAAATCGTAAAATACTTACTTAAATAAATAAATAAATAAATAAATATCACAGGACATTACACACAGCGCCATCTGACCCCAAACTAAGCAAAGCTTGTGCTATGGAAGACAGATAACTGATAGAATACTTAAATACTTTTATACACTCTATAACAAAATAGAATAATGCATTAAGCAAATAAAATACAATAAAACGTTACATGAACCTCTCTAAGCCTCAGACGCCCACACTACGCATATCCTACCTCTATTCTCAAAGAAAACCCGCCCAGAGAGCGGCATTAAAGTTTTCACATCCCAAGATTACATGAGCTATAAAAAACCGCCCACCCACGATTGGTGGAAATTGTCGCGAAAGGCGTGGCTTAAGGCTTTGTCGCCAAAGGGCGTGGCAGAAAGAGACAACTCGGTTTTGTCACTGCTTAAAAAGCCTTGGGAGGGATCGCGCGGGTTCTTTATGATTCAAGGTTGATATTAGATAAATACTACCACGATATATAGATGTGTGTATGTATATCATATACCTTTTGTTCATGAATACATCACTGTGATATAATAATAGATAGGTATCTGAAATGATAAGTTATTCAAAATAGTATTATGAAATGTGACGAGCATCGCGCTCCGAGACTAATGACAGACTGGTCAAAATTGGCTAGTCCTGTTTAATATCCAAAGAACCATGATCAAGCTAAACGGTATTGATGTTAGCGTTCATTTGACACAAAAGTCTCTGTAAGCAATCTTTGCTCGATGTTATTTTACATTTCCAGGAACACTTTCTACCCATCTCTATTACCATGAAGATGATTGATAGAAAATTATCCTTCAGTGCTTCGTATAATTATGATAGAGCTTCACGTACAAATAAGTTCGTTTAATCATAAAATCTTTAGCATTAAGCCCTCCCATTGTACCGTTAATTGTAAGTTAGCAATAAAGAATTAAGGTTCTTGTTCAAGTGAGAAAGGTTCTTTAAAACACTGGGCCAATTGCAAGTTTCCGTCAAAATAAATAGAACTTTAGGAAATGCTTTGTATAGCAGGAAGCAGTAATAAGTTTTATTAGTAAACTAATAAAGGAACCAAATGAATTTTGAGAACGAAAATTATATTATTCGGTGGCTAGATTTGAGCGTATGAGTCAATAAAGCCATCTGAAAAAACATCAATGTGATTATATAGTTAGGGAGAGAGTGACGGCAGGTGGACAAAGACGTTGACGGATTGGTGGCCGTGAACCGGGAAACGACGCGTCGGACGCTCACCAGCTCGTTGGCTCGACGACATCGTAAAGATCGCGGGACGAACCTGTATAAGGGTAGCACAGGACCGGGATGAGTGGCGCACAAGAAAAGAGGCTCAGCAGTGGGCGTTTACGGGCTGATGATGATGATGATGAAATTTTTACAAACATTTTCTGTGAAGGAAAGTAGCCTTATTGTAATTCCTCTTAGCAAATATGTTTCATCATCATCTTCTTTATCCCACAGCTGGGTAAAGGCCTCTCTCTTGTCATGCCATCTGCCTCGGTCTTGTGCCAATCTGGTCTAGGTTCGACTCGCGACGGTGACGATATCGTCACCCCATCTTGTGGCTGGACGACCAACGCTCCGCTTACAAGGTAATGTGCATAATATAGGAACTCCTTTGTATTATAAAAATAAATACATATACAGTACGCTCCCAAGTAATACTATTACTTGAACTCAAAGTAAACCACATGGCATACATTTCTTACATACAAACACATTCAACAAAAACAGCTAATTCACTTACCTTTTTCCCCGAATAAAACTGGAATAAACATAAAAACGGCAACATAACATCTCCGCCCAAGACTGGGGGTTAAAGGGGGGAGTCCCCAGCAGGTCCCCCTAAGGGGTGGGGGTGGGGGGCAGCAAAAAGCTCAAGTGCAGGAGGCTGTATCGATCGGAGCGACGGACGACATGGCCGGGTCACATGGACGGGTGTGGGGATGGGGATAAGAGGCGCGGATTCAGGAGTGAACATATTAAAGAGCGGGACTATTCTAAAACCGGTGAAATTATCTAATCTTCTACTTGTCTGGTATAATTTAATATGAAAGCAATGAAACCACTGGGCAGTATAGCTATTGGTTAGGTATCGAGGGGCGTGGGATCGAACGCTGATTTTAAAAATCTATCGTCTAACATCTAGCAGTGTGTTCCGGCAGCCTCGCTAGAGACCTAGCCAGGAATGGATTTACCATCTTCGACCACACCGTCACTTAAAATCAGGTGAGCTGTGATTAAACACCATAAAAGGAAGATTGATTTGGGTGATTTTTAAATTTCTTTTGTTTTTCTCAAAAACAAAGTAAAACTCAGCGTTAATTTATTAGCGTGAGTATCGTAGGTTAGGAGTCTTTTAAAACATAGAACTGAACAAATTAATAAAGTACTTACTAAAATAAAAAAATTAAGATATGTAGTTAAAAAAGATGTGTATCTATCTACTTGATTATGTGTGAATTATTAATTAGAGATATAGAGAAATAACAATATGTTTTATATAATAATAATAAATATCGCAGGACATTTAACTCGACAGCCCTGTTGGTTCATTGGTATGTCTACTCCAAGAGCTGAAGGGCGTGGGTTTGATTCCCACCCAGGATAAACATATTATGGTACAAATAGATGTTTGTTCTATGTATGGGTGTTCTGTATGTATTTTAAGTATGTATTTACAAAAAAAAGTATTTAAGTATTCTATCAGTTATCTGTCTTCCATATGTGTTGGCTTTGCTTAGTTTGAGGTCAGATGGCGCTGTGTGTCCTACGATATTTATTTATTATTATTTAACACAGTGTTATCTAGCCTCAAACTAAGCAACGCTTGTACTATGGGAACCAGATAACTGATAGAGAGTTTAAAAATACTTTTCTTTTTTAATAATAGATAGGCTTGCGTTTGACTGCCATCCTGCCTGATGTTAAGCGAAGATGCGGTCTACGGTGGAGCACGCTTGCCTAGAAGAAACCGATTCACTCGCGACTTGAAGGTACCCAGACTTCTATACTAATACTATTTTACTACTATATTATTTTGTAATTACATACTTATAATACGCATGAAGTACCCAGACACAGAACATATACATAATAAAATATGTTCGTCACACAAATGTTAGTCCTGAATAGGAATCGAACCATCACCCTTCATCTTTCGAAGCAGATATTCTACCAAATGAGCCAACAGGGCAGTCAACGAATTGCAAATTTCCAAACAGATTGCTTTACAAAGCAATAAAAATTTGCCAACGACAACAAAAACAATAGACTGTCTTCAAACGCTTCCCCGGGGTCACAAATGAAATATTAAGTTGAAATTGGAGTTAATACCTGCCGGGACAGGACGGTGTCTTGTAAATCATTCAGAATCGCGTTATGAAAGCGCGAACGGAATTAATATCACTTTTCTTCGTCTCGACAGCAATTATTGTGTTGTCCGTATCACTGTAAGCAAAGATTAGCAAGAATTGAACAGATGTGACATAGGTACTTGTACATGTACATTTTAATTTTTGTAACTGAGTAGTTAAAATAAGGATTATCTTAACCATGCTATACTATTGAAAAACTTGAACTGCTCATCACGGTAAAAAAGAGAAAGGTCGCATATTTTCGTCATCTGTACAGCCACATAAAATACAATTTACTCAAAACTATTATTGAAAAGGAAATAGAAGGAAAGAGAGGTAGAGGCAGAAAAAGAATAGCCTGGTGTGACAATTTGAAGTCTTGGACCGGTACTGCTGACGCCGTTAAGCAGAGCAGTTTAAAGAGTCATATTTGGAAAGATGGTCGCCGACATCCGTTACGATATGGCACAGGAAGAAGATGCTACGATTAATTTCGAATAGGTATAATACATTTTGTGTGTTATTCAAGTCTCAATAACACTTAAACTTAGCTATAGATTTATTTATTAGAGTAAACATTGTTTTGTCATCGTAACTCACAAATTATCCCACTATCCCACTGATATTATAAATGTTAAAGTTTGGATGGATGGATGGATGAATGTTTGTTACTCTTTCACACAAAAACTACTGAATGGATTTGGATGAAATTTTGTATGGAGGATGATTAAGTTGATGATGATTTTTTATCTCGAAAATATGTAGCGGGTAACACCACGAGGCGCCGCTAGTGTTAATTTAAGTTATAGTAATTTAAAAAATCAGGAATAATTCAGTACAATATTATATTTTGTGGAGTTGCCTAGTTATTTTTTATTTTATAATAAGAACTTATGACACTTACAAAACGCCCTCCTGACAGTAAGAGATAATGAATGAATGAATGTCCTGTATCCAGAACTTCGAGTAAGAA
Organism: Biston betularia; assembly: GCA_905404145.2. Taxonomy (NCBI): domain Eukaryota; kingdom Metazoa; phylum Arthropoda; class Insecta; order Lepidoptera; family Geometridae; genus Biston; species Biston betularia. The sequence continues at coordinate 10,295,210 of FR989877.1, forward strand.
ATAAAATCCTGTAAATATAATTGTTGACATCTTCTCTCCTAAATTTAGAACTTATATCAAAAATATTTTATGTCCTAAACGCCTAGCTCAGTCTGACCCCTATCTAATTATATAGATATACTGTACTCATAATGATAATTATTTAAACGCTAAACCAACATTGCACACATGGTCTGAGTTGCAATCCCGCTCTGATCCAACTTTTCTCTACTCTAGTTTTTTATTGATTGTAATTTGTTTTGTGTGTTTGAATAAATAAAAAATTTAAAAACCAGGGGTTTACTATAAGACATTGAGCGAATAGCGAGTCATAAACTCGCTATTGTTTAAATATACATTTGCTCTACACATTTTTACGCAATTGTATTTTACTAGCGACTGTGACCTATACGGGTACAATTTATTTTGGCAACTTAATAACAAACATTATTTTCTGTGCCTACACAAAAGTTTAATTAAGATGTACTGCTTACTCAAACATTCTGTAAATAAATAAAATCTGTTGCATAGTTTAGAAGAAAAAAGCCGAGAAATATAGGCGTGGATAGAGACTTTGTTTCGTTATTTCGAGATATTATTTTATATCGATGCTTCAGAGAAGAAAGGTCGTAAAGTCCACGATATAAACTTTAAAGGAGAAGCTAAATACGTGAGGCAAAAAAATAATTGTCCGTAAGTTCTTAATTTTTTTTCTATTCCTATAATAGGTGGTTGATTATGGCACTACTTTGATTAGAGTAACGATTCGTCAAACTTATTAAAAAAGTCTATGAAATTAGAATTTACCACGTTTAAAAAATACTTTATAAAAATAAAAAAAGATAATAAAAACTGGTTTTTTAAATATTAGAATTAAATGTAGAGTATGTCTTCTATCGTGTATAGATGTGCATTCTTGGTTGGCTGGTAGAAATCGATCTTAGCAATAAAGTCACCACTTGTGGCACTAGCTCATAAGATTATTTTGTTCTCTGTTCTTTTTTCTGTTTATGGTGTGCATAATAAAGAGTGTCTATCTATCTATCTATACAGCTCGATAGAGCGAAATTCTAAACAAAACTTAATCATTTAGTAATTTTCGCCAAAAGTGATTTTACGACCTTTCTTCCCCGAAGTATCGTTACATGTCTACCTAAAACCGATCTGTCACCTCTGCATCGTCGTCTATTCAGCTTTGCCGCATTCCCCAAAGAGAGCCTAATTCGACGCGCGACACCGCCCGATTAAATTTTAATATTTGAAGCGAACGAGACTGCTTCGGAGACGATTGCCATGGGGAGTGTCTCTGTGTTGTTTTTATGTAGATTGGCTTTCCGTTTGTTGTGTTTTGTACCTTTCAGGAATTGGTATAATCATTGTGAGAAGGATGACGTCATAGTCCACCACACCGGTCAAGTGATAGTTGCTAGACTTCACACATGTTCGAGAACATTTACAACTCCCACACATGCAGATTCTTTAACGATGTTTCCCGACACAGCTTGAAGCTAGCAGCAATTAAAACTATACACAGTGTGTTCAAGGTACATGTGTGTTAGTGTATTTCCGCTTTAAAGTCGTTTTGGTTACAACCAGTGATGAGAATGTAATTTAAAATTTATCTAAATTGATGCCATATTTTTTAATATTTATCCGAAATATTATTTAGTATCTAAAACTAAAATCTGCCATACATTTAAAATCTAAATAAATTATGATTAACTAATTGAAATAACCACAAGTCTTTATATCTTCTCGCTGCAGTAACTACTTGCCAAAAAACAATGTTCAAAAACCTAGCAGTTCGTTCCGGCAGCCTTATCTTAGAGTCAGTTCCCGTTCAAGATGTGTTTGCCATCTTCGACCACACCATTACACCACAATAAAAATTTAGTTAAAAAGGTATCCCAAAGAAGAAAAGATAATGTTGATTGGGTACAAAATTGAAAATACATTTAGCTCAAACAGTAACCAAGAACCGTAAAGTTTACTAAGCACTCGATAACTAGGTGTTCTTAAAAGATCACGGATGCTAAGCAACGAACATTCCGGGCAGTCTTCGGATGGGTGACCGTAATTGAGTCGTTGGAATGTATGGTAAAGCATGTCAAGGAACGCATCAGGACGAATTTCTTTTTTCAAACTCGGCTCTAAAGTCTCGAACACCGATGCAAGTTTGCTTGTCTATAGATTTCCTATTAGATGCATTTTGAAGAGTGTGCTACAGATCTGTGTGATTTAACTACACCCTGCTCATTCAACAATCCGACCACCAAGAGCTCTAAAAAGCGTCACCGTTTTATTGTCGATGTGCCAAAAATGTTAATTCCACTTTCATCATACAAACCGCTGGAAAAAAGTGGAATTTGCTGCGCGAGTGGATGTTCCCCGATACGTACAATGTAGGTGCTATTAAGTCGCGAGTGAATCGGTTTCTTTTAGGTAAACGAGCTGCATCGTAGACCGCATCTTCGCTTAAAATTAGACGAGTTATCAGTCAAACGCAAGCCTATTTGGTAATAAAAAAAACGTAATTTGTTCCAATTGTTTGTTCTGTATTTCTCTAACAACGACCACCCAACCATGTCAGAGGTCTTCGAACGACATATCAACTCTTTATGGATGGCCACTCATACTGTATAAACTTAACTGAAGTTTACAAAATAGTATGAAGCAAACGTATGACTAATCTTTGTCAATAATGCAGTTACACAATTAAAAACTAACTGTAGGCACACAATTTCCGAACTTTGCAGTCTCCTGCTATGTTTAGCTTCCAAATTAAGAGAGTTGCGTGATGAACCGACTCTTTCTTCCCACTAATGCATGCAAAACAATACCTCTGTTCCTTAACGAAGGAAAGTAACTATTGCACAAGTATCCACAAAGGCATCACACACCTGCGAATTAGCATACGAAATTAGCATTTATATGTGTGCAATTAGATGCCAGATTGGTCTAAACCGTTAATTTAGTCTCGATATCCCAGCATCATTCTTAGGTAGGTGGTTGCCATTAGTCTGATCTGCAGAGAGCATTCGGCACCGGATGTTCTATTAAAATAATGGCCGTATTTCAATAAACAGCCATTATTGGTTGCTGGCATTATTTTGGATACTTTCATCTGAATTGAAATGCGATTAGAATAATTTTGATACTTGAAAGCATGAACACAAAATTCACATTTATTTTACAAATTACAAAATTCACATTTACAAATATATATATTTTTTTTTTGCATTTTGCATTTTGGTCATTTAATTTTCACTGTGTTGGCGGACTATGTAAATAAATAAATAAACATTGACTCTAGCATATTAAAATGCTAGAATTACGTTATAACGCAATACATCTTTGTTATAATAATGTGTGTGTAAAATAAGCTGTAAGTACTCAGTTACTTTTTTTTCTTTTTTTTTAATGTAAAAAGTAATGAGACGAACGAGACGCTCTCCTGGCGGTAAGAGATAACGCCTGTCCATGACCATTGCAGCGATACAGAAGTTTGAGTAGCAAAACAAAGTCCAGGGCATCGCAGTTTTTGCGCTCATTACTTGAAGACTTTCGATGGTTAGTCTCAACAACCCTGTAATCCAGTTTCATGTTCGATATATCAGTCTAATAAGTAATTATTAGTAAAGTAAATTATATGGAAAGTGGAGAGCGCTCCTGGCGGGAGTAAATAGGAACTGTTTTAGGCTTAATTGTAGGGTCCCGTTCATAGTAGACAGTAATATCTATGTTTTTTATTGAGAAGTAAATACCACCTTGTTTTGTGACTTTTAATAATTTTTACTTTGTCATATTTTAGACCAATATAGGTATGCAAAGACGACTTGTAATTATTTTTTTTTAATATTCATTCAACTGTTTATTCATGAAAAAGCAGCTAAGAGAGAGAGAGGTAATTTCGATTTTATAATATTACTACTTAAAATATTTAATTTTGTTAAGATTGCACGCTGAGTATTTGAGGTTATGTCAGAAACAAAGTATCAAGATCGTTCTGGCTTAGTACACGCGAGTTGCGACGTAATGAAATGATCGGTGGCTACCTGTTTTACGCCTGGAGGTTATATTTTATCTTGTCTGCCTCGTATCGCATGTGAAACTTCACTAAGCCTGGTTTTTTCGAGAAACGGTCTTTTTTTCTTTAAATTCGACCTTGAGATACAATGCTGTAAGTGAACAAACTTAGGAGGAAAACCTGTTTTTTTTTAATGTTTCACAAAATAAGCTAATTATTATTGGAGCGTATTTTCAATACTCAATCATTTATTGCAGCATATGTACATTTAATGTACAAGTGCAAAACTTATAAAAATATAACATTGCTGTACCTAATATGGCAAAAACAGAACTACAGAACGAAATTCAATAAAAAATAAAAAATAAAATAAAAAAAAAAACAAAAAAAAAAAAGCATTAAATTAAATTATAAATTTAATGGATACAAAATAAAATTAGAATAGATATTAATTAGTTACATAGTCTTTATAAATATTTTCATAATTTTATGTCTATGTTATAGTTATTTTTCTGCCTTAAACTTTTTCCGTCCTAAGGTTGTCTGGTACTCACACTTTCTGAAAGCTGATAGACCCTAACACAGTGTTATATTTTATCCGTGCTGGAACGAAACCATGGGTCAGCTATTTGCCTAATTGGAAAAACGGTAAATCTATCGGATCACCCCTTTCTGAGAAGTCCCCCCTCCCTGGGGATGCTTCGACCGTTGTAAACAACTCTTCGGTGGAGCTCGTAAGCGAAATATTGCTGGTTAACGGTGTTTATATACGGTGCACGTTCTAAACTTGAATGTATGAATATTTTCTTCAAAAGTTGTTATAATAATAAATTTTGAAATTGGAATCGGCTGTTGCAATTTAAAAAATATCGCATTTTTATTTTCTTCTTTGTTTTTGGCAACGCACTGTGTGCATTTGTCAGTGTCATGTATGTATTTCGATATTATCTAGTATTTTAACATAACACTTAACAGTTTATGCTTAACATAGTCTTTTATGTCTAAAAATAGTTAATCGATATTCTTCCGAGTAAATGTAAAGGAATTTCTCACAAGTCCAACCTTGGTTGTAAAGTAGCTCACCTCTATTCTCGAAGAATTCTTCAAATCCCACGGCGCTCCCGAGATCCCTTGCTTGGGGTAACGCAGACCCTTTGTCTTTCGTTTGACACACAAATGGTTAGAATGTAACTTTTAGATAACTCAAAACTACTTACGTTATTAAATAATAGGTATTTTTTATAACCTATAGGTATGCTTTATTTATTCATTACCCAAAAAAAAATCATGTGACAGGTAAAAAGTGGGCATTCTCTTTTGTTTAATTAATCTTTTTTTAATGATTACTACTTTAAGAACGATAAGTCACATAAAGAACATCCTTGTCCCGAAAATGTCTTCAATATACATATAAATTAATTGTCTTTTCGTTATAAGTTGCCGTACTCTATGTTGAACTAAAACGCTCGACATTTATTTATTCCGTGTGTCCCACACAACCCTCACGTGTGTCACACATCATTTCGACTGACGCATTTCGTCACGCGATCGAGGGGTGCAATTCTAGTGTAAACTTATAGGGAACTAGTGTTCTTTGAAAGGGTTTTGATTGCAGACTTCTTTATAAAAATATTTATTTAAGTATATAAAAGATAGCGCCCAACTGGACTCTTATGAGAAACGTTACAAAATCCCTTAAGGACTTGAAATTGTCTTTGACTTTAATTTGGACTTGAACAGGACTTGGCTCTTTTTTTATCCAGGTCAGACACGTTACTTGACAAAACTCACCAGGTGAGAAAACTGACACGTGTAGTAGTTACGTGTGTGCTAGAAAGAGTATTCAAAGCAGCGTCGGATCATATTAAATGTAGTCCTAAAGCAAGGATGGTAAGTTTTAACTTTAATTGCAGTAAAAATTTAATCGTGCTCAGTACTTAAGAATACAAGGCCTTTGTCTAGTACCTAACCCGATTACTCAGCTGTTAAAGTACGACCAAATATGATCTACAATAATATTATGAAGAAGAAAGATTTATATTTTTAGATTTTTGTATGTTTGTAACGAATAATAAATTCAAAAACTACTGGACCGATTTCAAAAATTCTTTCACCGTTGAGAAGGTACACTATCCCCGGGTGACATAGGCTACTTTTTATCCCTATATTCCCACGAGAACGGGAACTACGCGGGTGAAACCATGAGGCGTCCGCTAGTTTAAAATAAAACTTAAACTTGGATAAAATAGTATTTGAAATAAAAACATTATATTTTCCCTTTTTTTTTTTTTTTTTTTTTTTTTTTTATAGTAGATAGGCTTGCGTTTGACCGCCATCCCGCCTGATGTTAAGCGAAGATGCGGTCTACGGTGGAGCACGCTCGCCTAGAAGAAACCGATTCACTCGCGACTTGAAGGTACCCAGACTATATTCATTGGGGAACACCCACTCGGGCAGCTGATTCCAATGTCTAGCGGTACGCACGAAAAAGGTGGAATCAAACCGCTTAGTTCGAGCTTTTGGAACATCAACCATGAAGCGGTGACGCTTTTTAAAGCTCCTGGCTGTCCGATAGTAGAATGGGCAAGGTGGAATTAGGTCATGCAGATCTGACGCGCACTCTTATTAACTTATTCCCTCTCTCTTATTAACTCTTAAGTATCAAGAAAGCGTAATAACATCTGTCTGACACACACCCCAAGTTTTGCGGAAGTCTCGCTATAACCCCTTAACATTACCATAACCTTTATGGGAAGGAAAAAATAATGGGCCATTGATGAAATGGCTTGTCGTGGGTCAATAGAAGTTTTGTCGTTATCTGAATAAAGCTTGAAATGTTGACAAAATGGACTTGTCCTCTTTTTTAGGGTTCCGTACCCAAAGTATAAAATGAGGCCCTATTACTCCGCTCCGCTGGCCGTCCGTCTGTCTGTCACCAGGCTGTATCTCACGAAAACCGTGATAGTTACCAGTTATTCTGCCGCTAAGCAGTAGTGTGTAGACATTACTGTTCCGGTTTGAAGGGTACTGCAGCTAGCGAAATTACTGGGCTGTTGTGGCTAACCATCGAAAGTCTCAAAGTAATGAGCGCCAAAGCAGCGATGCCTGGACTTTGTTTTGTTACTCAAAGTTCTGTGTACCGCTGCAATGGTCATGAACAGGCGTTATCTCTTACCATCAGGAGAGCGTCTCGTTCGTCTCATTACTTATTATATTAAAAAAAAAAAGTTAAAGAGTTGAAATTTTCACAGTTGATGTAGATATTTATGTTGCCGCTATTACAGCAAACACTAAAAAACAGAATAAAATTCATGTTTAAGGTGGCTCCCATATAACGAACCGGATTTTTCGTTCCGTCGTAGTCTTGCGTACCAACCAATGCACCATCGCGTTTGTTACCATCAGGAGAGCGTATCGTAAAAACCAAAATGCAAACATCTATTTTTGTCACGCAACAGTACAACGCTGTGTGAAATGTCCTCCGATATTTATTAACTATTCTTATTTAAATGATACACGACGTAAACAAATCAGAATGACGCAAAAGACCTTTTAACTGAACTGATCTTACAGTATGGTATTAAGAAGAAAGTATCTCGTGTTGTCTTTACCCACAGCTACTCAAGGTAAGTACTACGAGTATTGTAAGAACTTATCTCTTGCATAATGGATACGCCCTGATAGGTTTCCGTAAATGATTGATAGAGGCCGTCTTGTGAAAATACTCGCGGTTATGTCGAAGCTTTTGATATTAATAGAAATTAAGATATATAAGATACATCGTACGACTGTGGTGTCACCTACCGGGTTCCATTCAAAACCATCTAGTGCTAACTCAAATTTACACACAAACTTATCATCAAATCAGTCCATCCGTTTTTGCTCGATGATTGATTTTTTACACATATGTAGATAGATAGGCTTGCGTTTGACCGCCACACCGTCTCGCCTGATGTTAAGCAAAGATGAGGCATACGACAGAGCAAGCTTGCCTAAAAAAAGAGACCGTTTCACTTGCAACTTGAAGGCACACAGATTGTATAATTCGGAGAACACCCTTGGGCAGCAAATTCTATCTATTATTTCGCTTTTTGTACGATGAAGGTGGAATTGAACCGGTTTTAAAACATCAATCATGAAACGGTATATGTATAATATGATTTTTAGACGTCCTAGCTGTCCAATAGCCACAATATATGCATTACATTAATGGAGTTTTATACCTTATTTTGCTTTAATATATATAATGGAAATGTACCGAATCCAAAATCCTTACCACGAATCCCAATCCCGGACAAAACTACATCTCCATTAAAATATATCAGTAGTCATACGATGACGGATCGGCGGAGTATTGTTGTGCTAATGTTGCCAGCGGTCCAGTGTTACCAGCAGAAACTTTTTAATGTGCCCACGTCATCCGCCCACCCTTGGGACTGTCGAGGTTCCCAATGATATATTCGTGTTTCAAGTTCTGCGATAAATCAATAAATTATGAAAGTAAGATTCAGTTGTTCACAGTTTGTTTGTTGGTCACTATGCAAAGATTTTTGTAAATATTTCTGTTTATTTTGTTGTCGTATTAAATAATGAGACGAACAAGACACTTTCGCGATACTATTGCAGCATTATCCGAAATAGTCCAAAATTGTGTTGAATTGTGAAAATGTCGGATTTAATTACTTACTTTGAGACATTGTCATTTGTCTGAATATTTGATACTTTGGTGGTATCCATTATAATGTATAAATTTATAATTTAAAAAAACCGACTCCATGACCCTTAGATTACGAAATTATTGTTTATCGATATATATATACAATTTTTAGATTTTGTAATTTTTTTAAAAACTGCTCGATCGATACTAAATAACTGAATAAAATAAATATTTAAAGGAAGCTTTCATACAAAAAGCGTGATTTTTTTTGCCGTTTTTATAGATAATGGTACGGAACTCTTCGTACGCGTGTCCGACTCGCACTTGGCCGGTTTTTTTTAACCAAAAACAAACAACAAGTTTCATAAGAGGACTCTATAAACCGTGAAAATCTTCTATGAAACGTTTGTTAAAACAAAAAAGAATGAAACGCAGTACGCGCTATTTTTCCTGAACGGTATCGTAAACGCAGCTCGCATTCATTTCAAAAATTTTCCGACTTTTTCCGAACGCTATCGTTCTAGTGTCACGTGCCCTTTGTGACGGATCATCCATCATATTGCAACTATTAGGGTGACGAAATTAAACAAAGTATATTTAGAGATAAAGTACAGACTTTAGGTAAGTTGCAAGTTATGCGCTTACCAGCGAACATCATTTCTAATTCTGACACAGCCATGTTAGCTCATTGGTAATATGTCTGCTTAGAGAGCTGGGTTCGATTCTCACCCAGGATAAACATTTTGTGGTATAAAAAGAAATGTTTGTTCTATGTATTTACAAAAAAAAAGTACATACACAAGCACACACACACACACAAGCTTTATTTTTGTATCCATCACACAAGCTCTGCTTAGTTTGGGATCAGATGGCGCTGTGTGAATTAAAAAAATAAAAAACATTTTTATCAATAGATTTAAGATCATGTACTCATTTCATCATTTATTTTATTCATCATTAAATTGTTTTTGTGTTACCTATTTAGTAACTATGTATTATTTTACACACTGTTATGATCTCTCCATTGTTTTTTTTTTATGTGACAAATAATGAGACGAACGAGATGCTATCCTGATGGTAAGAGATAACGCATGTCCATGACCATTATAGCGATACACAGAACTTTGAGTAACAAAACAAAGTCCAGGGCATTGCTGCTTTGGTGCTCATTACTTTGAGACTTTCGATGGTTAGTCTCAACAGCCCAGTAATTTCGCTAGCTGCAGTACCCTTCAAACCGGAACACAGTAATGTTTACACACTACTGCTTGGCGGCAGAATATCTGGTACTGCGGTGGTACCTACCTAGATGACCTCCTGCTAAGAAGATGATCCAAGTTGTCTCCGTTGATTTTTAGGCAACGGTTAAGCAATTTTCTCTCTTACATCTGATACACTGATATTTATTTTATAATATACATCAGTGATCAATTGTAATCAATTCGACATAACTTTTTTTTAAACAGTACAAAGTTTTTTCTGGTTTTTATCTCGATTTTTCACCTTTACATCTCACATTACCAAATCGAAATACTCGAAAGTGCCGCCTACACTTTGAGTTCACAACTTCGGCAGAACCCTTCTAATCCACCAAATTGGCTTTAGTAAGTATTCAAACTCAATAACAATTGATAAATTGACACCCACCGCTACAAACAAACGACCAAAGCCGCAGCATGCAAAAACAGATTCCAAAAGTCAATTTCCAAATTGCCCGACGACTATAAAGTCAACCCTCCTTAATCCAATCACACCGTCCTTGTCAACGTTTTGTTTCCTCTTTTCCAACCACCTTAACAAGATCTCTTCTACTACAGACAACCGCAAACTGTCACATCTAAAACAAGAAACAAAAGAGGTCTCTCTGGAGTGGTTACCGCGCATAAAGGAATCAACAGTGCCACCAAAAAAGACCCAAATCGCTTCACAAAAAAGAACACACGAAGAAAATAATCCATTAGTTGCGTGCCGCGCAAATGCCTCGGTCGTTAAGGGGATACAACACGCGAAAAAGATCAAAAAGGATTCGTATTGCGAACACGGGGATTCTATTATTTCGACCAGCCAAAGCCAGGGGTTCGAAATTTAAAATGTACTTAAATTCAATTCCTATTTTCAGTTCCGTTTTCAAAATGTACTTCTTTTTAATTTTCATTTATGGGTCTATGTGGGCTTGTTTTCGTCCATTCATAGTTAACGTTAGTGATCTTTTGTGAAGGCTCTCTGTGAAATTGGAGAGGGCAATGTTTTTACCTTTTTGTAAAATCAAAATTGCCTTTCTGTCGCGTTTTTGCACCAAAACGTTGCACCTAACTTTTTTGTGCGTAGACCATAGAGAATCACAACCTTTTATTTTATTTATTTCATAACACACAAAACAGAATGGAACAATTTCAATACAAACACACATTTTTCAGATCTGTTCACATACCAATACTATGTATACTAGGTGCATTATAATTACATTTTTTTAAAGTCACTAGATAATTAAATGTATTTTTTTTTTATTATTATTTTGGCAGCTTTTGGCTACAGTTTGGATAAGTTTGTATGTCATAACTTGAGTTTTTCCAGTGAAAAAAATGTTAGTGAAAATTCATATATGACTGAATTGAGTAAGAGTAAGTTAACTTTTTTTTAATGCTTGACAGGCTATGTGTCTGACCACAGCTCACCTGATATTAAAAGACAGTGTGGTCGAAGATGGTAAAGCACACCAAACCTGGAATGGAACTGGCTCTCGAGTGAGGCTGCGAACCGACCGCGCTAACCACTGAGATATCATCGCTACAAGTGATGTTACAAAACATGCTTTATAGTGTTGCTTCCAAAACTTTGTCGACACTCGTAGTAAAGTTACCATTACTAAACTTGGGCATGACCAGACTTTACCCTGACTCGCTTTGTATAATTTAGAATGTGATATGACTTATTATACCTTAATTTTTTTTTTAATATATCTGAATACTTTACACTGGCAAATGCACAAAGTGCGATGACAAAACCAAAGAATAAACTTTATTTTGAACTTTTAAATCATTGTTCGCATTCTAGCCTGTGATCGCTTTTTTGTTTGCCATTCAAGTCACACACTCAACTTTTATCGGTGCTTACCTATCTGCTTCAAAAAGCAATTCGCACAAGTCAAAGCTATCGAATACTTTAAAATCCGGCAGAGACGTGCCCCCTCGTTTTGGGGTGAAATGTGGCCTCTGGGGCCCGTGACATACATTCTAATAGTTTTATTGGGGGAAGTTTACTTAGGGAACTGCGAGGGCCACTTACAAAATAAGTATTGGGGAAGTTGGAATTGATGCCACTTTTAAAGTTGAGGTTAGGACATATTCGTATGTTTTTTTTATGCTCGACTGGCTAGTGTTTGACCACAGTTCACCTGATGTTGAGTGACGGTGTGGTCGAAAATGGTAAACACAGGTGTGTTGTAACCACACGTGAAGTCGTCTAGGTAGGTGCCACCGCAGTGCCAGATATTTAACCGCCAAGCAGTCGTATGTATATTACTACACTATATTACTACTATGTTCCGGTTTGAAGGGTACTGCAGCTAGCGAAATTACTGGGCTGTTGAGACTAACCATCGAAAGTCTCAAAGTAATGAGTGCAAAAGCAGCGATGCCCCGGACTTTGGTTTGCTACTCAAAGTTCTGTGTATCGCCTCAATAATCATGGAGATGCGTTATCACGTACCATCAATGGAGCGTATCGTACGACGCATTACATTTAAAAAAACATAAAATCTGTCCTGGGGGGAATCGAACCCACGTCCTACAGCTCTTGAAGCAGACATACTACCGATGAGCCAACACGGCTGTCAAAGTGTACCCTTTATCTTATTCTAGGTAATAAAACAGCGCATCAGTCATGAAACTATTGCTTATTTGTTACTTACACGTGTTTTATTTCTACTTTACTAAACCTGAATGCCAAAGTCAACGCGGACTAAGTCGCGGGCGAAAGCTAGTTACTATAATTATACTGCATGAAACAAAAAAAAATCACTACATTAAAAAATATAAGGGCTATCAAACCACACACGACTTAGCTGTCCAACAGAAATGCAAGCACTTGACCGGCTGAAGTTAATCTACCGTGAGGACACGTCCCTCTGACATGAAATTCAATTGGAAACCGGATTTTTCCGGTTCCGCTCGAGAGGAAATTCTTTAAGCGATGTTTTTGGGTGTTCTCGGTAGATTAGACTTGTGTTGGCTCGTGTTATGGGGATTTGGTACTGAATTATTGATAAACAGTAAGTTTTAGAACTATTTATCATCGTCTAGTTTTACTTCATCAATTTGTAACGATTTGTGGCTCGTTTTCGTCACGTTTGGACTTGAGCCAAAGACAAAATCAAGATAAAATATCTCGTTGGAAATATTGTAAGAAAAACTATACATCAGCTTCAAACTAAGGAAAGCTTGTATAATTAAAACCAAATAGTTGATAGAATACTTTTACTACTTTTTTTGTAAGTACGTACCTATACATACTGTCACAGAACAAAGATGAGTGGGAATCGAATCCGCACACTTTAGCTCTCGAAACAAAACTTCTAAATGAGCTGCAGTCAGTCAACAGGGCAGTGAAAAAATATCGTCCAACATTTTTTTTTTGTAGTGGTTAGTGCAGTCGGCTCACACGCTGAAGGGAGTGGGTTCACATCATATAAATTTTATTGAAATCGATCGAGCGGTTTCTAAAAAAATCAACAAAAATCTAAAAACTAAATGCACTAGAGAATCAGTTTTTTTTAATTGTAAATTTATATACCTATAATGGATAATTACAATGAGGCTAATGATTTTTTGCGTTTCCATTACAACTCGTTACTATTATATGTATGTGCATTACTAAAACACGTAACAGACAGACAATAAAAACTTTATAAATAAAATTATCAATAAACGGACTGATGCGTGACGACGGCAAGAGACCTGACGGGATGACCCTTATCCCTTGGAAGATGGGACGGCCTCTTGTGTGGGACGCCACTTGTGTCGACACCTTGGCGCCGTCTCATCTTCCTGTGACTTCGGGACAAGCTGGTGCTGCCGCATCTAAAGCTGAAAACCTCAAACGGCACAAATATAGTTATTTGGATAGAATGTATCTTTTTGTGCCGTTTGGGGTTGAAACTTTAGGTCCGTGGGGGCCGGCCGCTCTCGAACTGTATCGGGACCTGGCCAAACGTCTAGAGAAGGCTTCAGGTGACCAGAATGCTGGTATCTACTTTGGTCAAAAGCTAAGCATTGCCATCCAGCGTGGCAATGTTGCCAGCATTCTGGCCACATATCCCTCCTCTGACGGTTTTTTAGACTAAGTTTTTTGTATACATTTTGTAAATAGTATAATTTAAGGTATTTTTTATTTTGTTTAATAAAGTCAGAGTTCAAATTATCAATAAATGTTCAAATATTTGACAATACCAGAAGCTCGAAAAAGCGACATCATTTTATGGTATACGTTCTAAAAATTCCAGAAACGTTTCCAAAACAAAACGATTTGATTCCACGTTCATTGGGCGTACCGCTAGACAACGTAAGTCTGTTATAAAAAAGCATACATAGTACTTCAATGGGCAGCATCCTTCTATCAACTAATTATATATATTTTGATCAGAATGCATAAATTTCAATGGAAATAATGATAAATAAAAAAACCAGATATGCTCCGATAAAATTTGGAAAGATATTCAACCAGCATTCATTAACCAAATACATACGTTCATAAATTAATTTAACAGACGCGATGATGACGTTTTATGGATCAGAACAAATTGTCGTAAATTCGACTTTGTGTCTTCAATATTAAAAATCTAAAATATTAATTTTGATCAAAAAACATTTTTCACGTAAAAGACAAGAAAATTGGACTCTATTGTTTGGTGTTAAAGGTTAAAATTGCATGTGAATGTTTGATTTCTGAGTGAAGTTTTGTCGACAGAGTAGGGTGTGGTGGGGTAAAGTTGTATATCGCATCGCGTCTACGGATTCATCATCGCGACAGGAGGCCTTGGCTTCCCGCAGAAATGTACACCTAATATCTCATATTTGCTTACCTTACCCTATAGCAGGGGTGTTTCGTTATAACAAGCATTTTTCTGCTTATTTCATTAATTTTTTTTTTATTTCTCATTAGGTTTCTTTCCAAAGTTTAATTGTTTTTGTAAAAAATTAAGTACTTGTGTGATATTTATATACGTATCTACGTTTTCAGAATTTATTCATACCTAAAAATATATATAAAAAGAAACAATAAATAAATTTAAAAATAATTAATTAATGATTCATTTTTTATTTTATGCTTAGGCGACCCCTTATTTTGTAACTGTTTGTCTCTGTTTGTTTGTTTTTGTTTTTGTGTTTGTATTTGTTACAAAATAAAATCTTTTACTTTCTTTCAAAAATACATATTTATTATTTTTAATTGTTACTCATAATAATTATTACGTTTGCTGTTATCATTGTTGTACCTATTATTAATTTTCAGGATAGGAAACATCATCAATCAATATCATGTCGCTGATTGTAAATACGTAAAGAATATAATTTTCATAACGTAAAGAAGTGACAGACTTTCGTCAATGTTCGTCTGGCATCCCACAAATGTCTCTCAGTTTCAAAGCATTCAAATTTCCGGAAACTTTTCCCGGCTAATATTTTACCTCTGCTAATATTATGCCGAAATAACTTTCTGTCTTTGTTGTTTGTTCTGTGGAAATTCTTTTACAGGGAGAGTTGAGCTTTGTGGCTATCAGTTATTCGAATAATTTTTGTCTCTGCAGAATTTCGTTCTTTGATTGCGGATGTTCTGTCATATTTTAAAAAATGAATGTTTTGTTATTTGTTCTAGGAGTAGACACTCTCAGCAGTAGTTAGTAGAAATGTGTGTTTTGTTGCTGTTTAAAGAACACGTGTAGGTAACACAATTATTGGCTATTGAAATCATTGATGAAATGTCTCAAAGTAATGAGCGCCAAAACAGCGATGTTGCGGACTTTGTTTTGTTACTTAAAGTTACAATAATACTCAAAGTATTATTGTAATGGTTACTTTTACAGTCAGGAGAGCGTCTCGTACGTCATTTTCTCTCTACACCCGTCGAGAGTGCTGATCAATTGTTTATAATTTAGGTATGTACATTTAGGTGTCGAAAATTGACTAAAGTTCTATCTTTCAGAGAGATCTATCTATCCAGTTAGATTTATGTAGTTTGTTCTTGTTTTGGACTCAGTTTAATTTATGTTGTAGCCATAATAGCTCAGTGGTTAATGCGGCCGGTTCACATGCCGAATGGTGTGGAATTAAACCGATCAACGAGCTCGAGCCACCGGTGAAAGAAATGATCGTGATGAAACTTTGCTTTTACTTTCTAGTATTTCAAGTACTCGGTAGGCGAACTACAACCCTCAAGTTAAAAATTTGAACATATAAAACACGAGACGGCTTCATATAGTACCCAACGCTGTCACGACATCCGGCTCGCGCCACTGCACCATTTCCACGCGCGGCTGGACGCTCGCTGTAAGATAAATCGGGCGGGTAATTTGCGCTCCATTTATTTGTCTAAAGACGGCTGCAAGCGTGTTTAGTTGGGACGTGTGAGATACGAATTAGAATAGGAATACAATTTCTATGGAATATCGTGGGTTCGATTCCGTGCCCGTAATAATGAGTTTTTGCCACATCAATACTATACAGCCTGCAATCTTATTTTATTTATAGACTAGCGGAAGCCTCGCTCCCGCGTAGTTTCCGTTCCCGTGGGAATACAGGGATAAAAAGTAGCCTATGTCGCCCGGGGACAAAAGAAGCATCCCAACGGTGGAAGAATTTTTGAAATCAGTGTAGTTCGGAGCCTATTTAATACAAACAAACAATCAAATCTTTCGATAGACAGATAGATAGATAGATATAAATTCTTTATTGTGCACATCAACAATGTAAAAAAGTACAGCAAACAAGAGAATCTTATGAGCAATCGCTACAAGTGGCGGCCTTATTCCTAAAAGCAATCTCTTCCAGGCAATCAAGAATAGAAAACACAACGACTAAAGAACATACGAGAGATGTATTAAGTATGTATATTTAAAGGAATTTAAGTAAGTATTCTATCAATTATCTGTCTTCCATAGTACAAGCTTTGCTTAGTTTGGGGTCAGATGGCGCTGTGTGTAATGTCCTACTTTATTTGTATTGTAAAACTGTTAAGTTAAAAAAATTTGTAACTGGAACAGTCCTTGCAAACTAACGAATAAGTACTCTGGGCCAAATTACAGCAATTTTCAAGTTTAAAAGCGGTGTTTCAGTAAAGGTTTTTTATCAATCAAATCTTGTACACAGAAAAATAAACAAGAAAGAAAGAAGAAGTCCGAAACAACCGTCCGTTCATTTCCTCATTTGTTGTGCAAGATTGGACACCATTCCATCACCGCGGGGGTGAACACGCTGCCCGGTATGTCCCCGGCGGTCGTTAGCCCAAATGGCTAATGAACCACGAATTGGCAGGGACTGACCAACTGGCGACTTAGCTGATATTTTAACCTAGATGGTGCAATAGAAAAACAAGCTTAAATCATCTTTTAATTTATTTATTTTTCATATTTTTTCTTTCCTTTTCATCAATAATACCCAACTAATTTCATCTAAAGACATTTATTAAACAAAATAAAAAAACCTTAAATTACTATTTACAAAATTTATACAAAAAACTTAAATTAACAGAATCTAACTTGTCATCAGAGTTATGAATATTTAAGGTATATTTTTTTGTATATAATGAGGCGAACGAGACTCTTTTCTGATGAAAAATGTCAACGTCTGTCCATGACCATAGCAGCGATACGCAGAACTTTGAGTAACAAAACAAAGTCTGGCGCTTCGCTGCTTTGGCGCTCATTACTTCGAGACTTTCGGTGGTTAGTCTCAACAGACCTGTAATTTCGCTAGCTGCAGTGCCCTTCAAACTGGAACACAGTAATGTTTATTCACTACTGCAGAATATCTGGTACTGCGGTATTACCTACCTAGACGACTTCCTGCTAACGAGATCTACCACCAAGTAAAGTATTACATAATATGAGTTTAAGTTACAGCCATACTTCATTGGCTTGATTTTTCATAAAATACTTGAACAGGCCAAAAATAAAGTGCAACTACAAAAGAAAAAAAAGAAGACCTTGGTATGAAAAATATCTGAAGTTTTTTCTTCGTTTGTGGCATCGAACATGCGCATTTCGTGGAAACTTGCGCCGTACTATGGGTTCCTAGCCATGATATTCTTGGTCAGTAGCAAAAACTCAAGTCAATAGGATTTGAACCACATCCTGCGGCATGCGATTCGTACAAACTAACCACTCCTAGCTAAGACGTAGTCTTATCTAGTAGAAGTATAGTTGTGGCTACGGAGACGGCGGACATTGGTTAATTACGTGCGATAGTCGGAGCTCACGAGAGAATGATTGCAGCGCAGTAACGACTCTCGGCCTTACTCCGCGCCGTATGACCACTAAACAGGCGGGCGCCTGATTAATAGATTAACTATAAGAAACTTTATGGTTGAAAAAAGTTAAACTTAAAATA
Organism: Biston betularia; assembly: GCA_905404145.2. Taxonomy (NCBI): domain Eukaryota; kingdom Metazoa; phylum Arthropoda; class Insecta; order Lepidoptera; family Geometridae; genus Biston; species Biston betularia. The sequence continues at coordinate 10,313,475 of FR989877.1, forward strand.
AACACTCATTCATTTGTTATTTAAAGTCAGCGTATTAGTAAGCCAGTTCTGGAGAAGAGACCACGGACCGGCAAGCGCAGCGTAGGACGTCCACCCACAAGGTGGACAGACGACCTAATAAGGACCGCAGGAACGCGCTGGATGCGAGCCGCTTCCAACCGGTCTTTATGGAAGTCAATGTCCAGCAGTGGACGTCCTACGGCTGAAATGATGATTAGTTAGCCAAAGTGTGGATTAGCTGACCATAGCTGCTACAGAACCATAACAACTGGAGTAGAGGTGTTTTCGAGTAAAGCACGTGAATCATCAAACGTAGTATAGGACGCCCTGATACTAAATGGAGTGATAATATACGAAGAGCAGCTGGGAGTGGCTGGATGCGACACGCCGAAGATCGAGCTGATTGGCGTGTCTTGATAGAGGACTGTCCGGATTTGGCATCGCACTCCGTGCGTTTTGTCAATTAAAGTATTCCATATTTTGAAGAACTTTACTAAAAGATTTCTAAGGAGTTTTGGAAATAACACAAATAAATATATTTCAGAATACTGGCCCTCTGTGCCGTTTATACACACGTGTGTCCCGCTTTATGATTAAACCACGATTTTTTTTTGTACATAAACAGATGAAAATATATTTTATGAAAATAATACAAAGAAACGACATGATTTTCCACATTCCCGCCATCAATTTCATGGCCTACTAAAGTAAGCACGTACTTCGTAATGTCATTCGGCAGCGAGAGGCACAACTTGTTTATGGACACATTTCGCTGTTCGCACACAAACTATTCCTGTTCTATACACACATGACTACAATCAAAGTGAATATATGTTTCACTGACAGAATATTTTTCCTGTAGTTTCAGATGATCTGAAACTTTAGTTTTGGAAACAGATAACGCTTGAATCTATCTATCTATCTATACTTAAAGTACGTAACGTAACTTAAGTCATCAGTATAGTAGCCCACTGCTGCTTTCGAACACTGTCTGCTGATTTACTTATATCGTCACTTTACTGATGGTAGACTTGGTCTAGGTAGGTACCACTGCAGTACCAGTTATTCTGCCTTCTGTGTTACGAAGGGTACTTTGAAGGGTACTGCAGCTAGCGAAATTACTGTGCTGTTGAGACTAACCATCGAAAGTCACAGAGTAATGAGCGCCAAAGCAGTGATGACCTGGACTTTGTTTTGTAACTCGAAGTTCTGTGTATCGCTGCAATGGTCATGGACAGGCGTTATCTCTTACCATCAGGAGAGCGTCTCGATCGTCTCATTACTTTTTAAAGTAAAAAAAAACTGAGCATCAAGGCCGCGTTATAGTTTCCAATTTGTATTTCCACGCCATGAACAAGGATTAGACTAGACAATCAAGTTCCCAGTTCCCCTGTACCGTGAAATTGCATAGAGACAGAAAGCCTCCTCGACGCCTTTACCTTGTTATTGCTAAACTACCTTGAGTTTAGCAATAACAGCCCCGTTGGCTCATTGGTAGTATATCTGCCTTGAGAGCTGTAGGGCGTGGGTTCGATTCCCACTCAGGGCAAACATTTTGTGAATAAACAAATGTTTGTTCTGTGTCTGGGTGTTCTGTATGTATTATAAGTATGTATTTACAAAAAAACAAGTATTTATGTATTCTATCAGTTATCTGACTTCCATCACACAAGCTCTGCTTAGTTTGGGGCCAGATGGCGCTGTGTGTATAGTCCTACGATATTTATTTATTTATTTAGTTTCTGTTCTCTACTTATGAGTGTAGTGTGCGTATTTTCAGCAAATGAGATTGTACTTTGATGCTCTTTGCTTTGTGAGTAAGCGTATGACGATGGCTCAGGAGTTAGCACGGTCATTTCACACGCCAAAGGGCGTGGGTTCAATCCCGAACAATGAGCTTGATCTGCAAATAAAGGAAAAACATCTTGAGAAAACCTTATAATGGTGGTAGAGTACACATATGTAAACATAAATGTTATCACAGCAACATATCTGGAAATGCTATAGTACGTAAATATCATCTAGAATGAGTACCGATACTATTTATTTATGAGAAAACTATATTCTAAACAAGCTGCGCCCCGCGGTGTTACCTGCTACACGTTTTCGGGAAAGAAGTAGTCTATGTCTTAATCCAGGGTCTCAGCTACCTCCATACTAAATTTTATCCACATCCGTTCAGTAGTTTTTGCATGAAAGAGTAACAAACATCCATCCATCCAAACTTTTACATTTATAATACAAGCTACGCCCCGCGATGTTACCCGCTGCATGTTTTCAAGATTAAAAGTAGCCTATGTCTTAATTCGGGATCTCAGCTACATCCATACCAAATTTCATCTAAATCCGTTCAGCAGTTTTTGCGTGAAAGAGTAACAAACATCCATCCATCCAAACTTTCACATTTACAATATTAGCGGGACGGGTTTTTTTTTTTATGGTTGACAGGCTAGATGTTTGACCACAGCTCACCTGATGTTAAGTGAAGGTGTGGTCGAAGATGGTAAAGCACACCTAGCCTGGAATGGAACTGGCTCTCAAGTGCGGCAGCCGGAACACACCGTTAGATGCTTGGCGGCAGATTTTCAAACTTGAGGGTGGTAGCTAGCCAGCCGAGTACTAGAAAGTACCCTACCACCATGCTATGGTTTCCTCACGATGTTTTCCTTCACCGGTAGCTCAAGCTCATTGTTGGGGTTTGAACCCGCGCCCTTCAGCATGCGAACCTACCGCGCTAACCACTGAGCTATCATCGCTACAAAATTTGTAATGAAACATCTAAATACGCTGATTCTCAACACCGACCCTGTAAGTTGATTGTATATGAATGTATACTTTCCATCAACATAAAGTATCAACGAACATCAATTGAATGTCGCATAGTCCGTTCCCAAAGCTCTCAGAACAACTGCATTAAATCCCTTTAGCTCCTGCTCAAGTGACAAACTCATAAACATTTGTCACTGCATGGACCGTCCAAGTAATTGCGAGCACTCGACCAGCATAACCAAACCCCTGGCTGTTTTCTTTGCCCCATTCTCTTCAAAGAGCTTAATCGTAATCAAGGGTGCGTGGAGGGTCTCGATATACTAGTGAGTTCATTACTTATTGGTGCCCCGAAACGTTTAACCGATCCTGTTCTAAATTTGAACAAATAATTTACGAACGGTCATTCTTGACACTCCATTGTATCTCAGGGCTGTCACAGAAAAAATAAAGAGCTTAATTTTGTTCACTAACAGAATAGCCACAAATATCTACCTACAAAACAGCTTTTCTCTTTTTGAAAAACTTTAACCGTCCGCAGGACAAACAGTTCAACGACATATATATAATTGTATAGACAGATTATATTTTTTTATTTATAATTATACGCTCCACAGACACTGGGGTCCGTGACCATTGTCAACTTTAGTTACATTTCTTTTCTTTTTTTTTTTTTTTTATAGTAGATAGGCTTGCGTTTGACCGCCATCCCGCCTGATGTTAAGCGAAGAAGCGGTCTACGGTGGAGCACGCTCGCCTAGAAGAAACCGATTCACTCGCGACTTGTTGAAGGTACCCTGACTATATTCATTGGGGAACACCCACTCGGGCAGCTGATTCCAATGTCTAGCGGTACGCACGAAAAAGGTGGAATCAAACCGCTTAGTTCGAGCTTTACATTACATTTTACATTACATAAAGAGGAAAGTTCAATCTATAAGGTTGGCCAGATTGTCTTGAATGAATAGAAAACATAGCTTTTATTGTATTTATAATGCAAACTATTTCACTCACGTTAGACTAGACATTATATTAACTTTAGTTTTGGTCACGTTCGGTGACCTTTTTCATAGAGTCAAAGTAAATTTTCGTTCGTTCGCAGTGCGGGCCGCTACGCGCCTCGTACTTGAAGACGGAACACGAAATTCATTTCATACATTTTTTCATAAGCACCGTCTGGAATCAAAATTCATCTACAGTAGGTACTATCGCACAAATTGATTAACATTGCACACACTTTCTTGTTTTGAAGTTCTCTTCTAGGTACCTACATAGAATTCGTTGGGTGTATGTAACATTGCAGCTACCGCTGCTACAGTGTAAGTAGATTTGATTGATTGATTGACTCTTTATTGCACACACTAAATAATACAATACAGAAGACATAAATTTAATTACTAGGTGTAACAACTGGCGACCTTATCGCTAAAAGCGATCTCTTCGAGGCAACCTTAGGACGGACAGAATCAGAGAAAGAAAAAGACGGGGTGTGTCAATAACGAGGATATGTACATAGGATAATATCTACATTCTAATAATAATATATCCTAATACATAGATTAACTAAAAATACATATAAACTAAACATATTATTCAAAAATCAATTAAAAACTTAGATAGGGAGAATATAATTATATAGAAATAAGCGACAAATACCATCATTTAGTAATTATAACTGCGAAAGATAAAAAACATATTTGGTATTTGGGGGATTGAAGAGAGAGATGTGGTATTTAGTTACGGTTATTTAACCATGCCAACCCTACGTTGAAAAATGGCTTGGACGTCCCGCGTGCGGACACCGCCTCGGGCTAGTATTGATGAGCACCGTCCGCATAAACTTGGACAAAACGATACCGTGACATCACACGTAATGAATAAGCATTTCACTTGCCACAAGCATTACGTGGTCACAGAATAATTCGAGCAGTTTGTGTAAAGATGATAACTTTGTGGTCAGGCGATCTGGATCGTACGCCGAAGGGTGTGGGTTCATATCCCAACAATGAAATTGAGTTACCGGTAAAGCAATTTGAGGATACTAGGTACTAATAATAGGTACTCTGCTATCTAGCTACCATTCTCAAGTTGAAACATCCAGAAACTTGTACTTACACATTTTAGGTGGGATTCCAGTAGCAATAAAGGTTACTTTGTTTTTATTTTAGAAAATTAACTGTTATAGTATGGTCAAGGATGCGACCGCCGCGACATACTTATAGCAAATAAAAAAAACAAAATGTTTCGTCGTTCAAAAAAAAATTTTTTTTAGGTATTGTGAATTACACTATTGTTCAAAATCAATCTAATAAAGAAATTTAATTATTTAGTGGAGTGTTATAGAGTGGAGACCGCGTATTGGCAAACGTAGCGTAGGACGCCCTGAGACTCGATGGAGTGACGATATACGTAGGAAAGCTGGCGGTGGATGGAAGCGAAAAGCCGAAGATCGGGCTGAGTGGCGTGTCTTGAGAGAGGCCTATGTCCAGCAGTGGACTGATATAGGCTGTTGATGATGATGATGATGAATTATTTAGTCAATAAATGTATCTTTCTTAGAACGTATTTATTTGATCTTGATTGAACTTATAGCAAATAGGCACGTTACGATTGAGCACGATTTTCTAGAAGAAACTAAATTACTCGCGACACTAAGATTGTATCTTTCGAGGAACACCCACTTGGTAGTAAATGTGTACAAAGTGGCTGTTTGTATGACGAAAGTGGGCTCGAGCAGCTTTGGTTGGAATTGTAACATCGACAATGAAACGGTGATGTTTTTAGAGCTCCTGGCGTTCCGTTGAATGGGCAGGGTGGATTTAGGTCAACCGAATTTGCAAAAACGCAATTTCCAAAATGCCGGATGCATTTGGAAATTGCGTTTCAAATTCGTATTCGTATCAAATTCAAATTACTAAGTATCTACACAACGGCAAAATTTCTCACGTACTATATGTACGTAGTTCTTTGTAGTGTGTAGTGATCACATCCCAAATTATGGTAATCAGAACTGTATTTCATCATAACCGTCATAATCTGATAATGTGTATAATTTCCGCTCTTAAAAACGTCGGGACATGACATGAAGCTTGCTATAAATATTTATGAAGATTTTATTAATTTCGGAAGTGGTTTGGGTTTTACTAAAGAGAAGAATTATGTTCATGGTCCTCAAAAAACGACGACAATTTCAATATTATTCGCGCCGTGGCTTTCTGATTTACCTTCTCAGCTCAATCAAAGTGTGAGAACATATTTACTTATTGGTAGATCTCCTTATCAGAAAGTCGTTTTTGTAGGTGCCACCGCAGCACCAGATATTTCAAGCAGTAGAGTGTAAACATTACTGTTCCGGTTTGAAGAGTACTGGCAGCGAAATTACTGGGCTGATGAGACTAACCAATATGGGTGTCAGCAAATCTACAATTAATTCCAACTCCTACTTGGTCGGGTTTATTATTTATAAGGTAATCATATCTGAAAAATCTTTTAGAAGTTGCTAGGTAATTAAGATAACAGATATGTTTTTATGGTTGACAGGTTCGACGACAGCTGACCTAATGTTAAGTTACGGTGTGGTCGAAGATGATAAACAGAAGGTTAGGTGTGCCTGGAAGGAAACTGTCTCTCAATTGCGGCTGTCGGAACACACTGTTAGGTGCTTGACGACAAATTTTCAACTTGAGTGTGGTAGCTAGCCAGCCGAGCCTCAACCTTACTATCATGCTATGGTTTTCTAACTATGTTTTCCTTCACCGGAATCTACCTCGAAAAGTGTTCAAGAAAGGTCCGCCATTTTCTTTCCTTGCGTGCTTTCTTATCGCAGATATCGCTCACTTGCTGTCAGACTTCCTCGAATCACTCGCAACAATAACATAGTTCACTCCTGCCAACAAACTCGTGGCAAAGTTACAGAAGCATCATCCGTACGTGAACTAATAAACAAACAGTAAGATTCACAAGAATCCGAAGTTGGCAATCAGTGGTTGGCCTCCGATATAATTAATGTTGGGACGTCTTTACCCTCTGCTCCCCTCGCCCTTCGCAGTAACCGCACGTCTAGAAAGGTCAGTAGAGAGACTGCATGTTTGTAAGGAGGGTGTTATTTCCATCATTATGAACTAGTACTGAAAACCACTTAGAAAATTTAAAAAAATCACCTATTGAGTAGGTTCCAATCCAAGGTTTGAATCCAAAATTTATTTATTTATATATAATTATAGTTGTACAAATGTACATTTGTAGTGTTCATTCTACTCTAGAAACAAAATCACTTAAATTAGGGTTACACTTTACAAGCTGTTTAGACTTACATTAAAATTTAGAAACTGGATTACTAACAATTTTTGAAACACAATTTTTATAATGTTTTTAGTGGAAAAAGTTTTTTCAAATAACCATGATTATCATTACTTTTAGGAGGCAGCGTTATGTTTTTTTCAACGATCAGCAACTGCTATACATTTAATTGAGGGTCAACAAACTTTTTCTCTTTTTTCTCCACTTATATGTTATTACATAGTTTTGCCCATATTAAAAGTTATTCTTATCGAAGACTACAATAACCCCTTTTCGGTAGACTGTATATAGATGACAGTACAGAGACAATTGAAAAACTCGAACCAAACGGTTCGTACAAACCGCTAAAAAATAGAATTTGCTGCCCGAGTGAGTGTTCCCCGATAGATACAATCTGGGTGCCTTGAAGTCGCTAGTGAATTTGTTTTTTTTTCTTGCCAAGCGTGCTCCATCTTCACTTAGCATCAGGCGACATGGAGGTCAAGCGCAAGCCAATTTGCAACAAAAAAAAAATCAAGTGTCACTACCAACCAGCAGTGTAAATAATTACTGAGATGGAGTTTTGGCGGGAACGCGGGAAGAGTCGTGTCGCTCCATTGTATTTTTTTCCAAAACTAGTGTTTTGTCGAGTGTTTATGCATAAAAATGGTGGTGTTTTATTCATAAAGTGCCGAATTACAAGCGCGAGTGTGGGAAAATGATATAATGTGGTGAAACATGAGTTTTCGTGTTGCTTCCAAAACTCCATCGAAGCTTTGTAGTAAAGTTGCCACTACTTTACTAAAGCATGACTGGAATTAACTGACACGAACTGGACTTGACAAAGACGACTTTGACTAAAACTAGCTACGATGGCACTTATTTAACTTTTGAAACTTGAAAATATATAATTACTTGACACTGGCAAATGCTAAAACGCGACGCCAAAACCAAAGAAAGAAGAAGAATTACTGAGATATTATTATCTAGTAAAGTGACAGATTACCAGCACCTGGTTTGTATTAATATTGCAATCGCGATATAAGCGAACAAATTCATAGTACAATCATGACACACGTACCTATATGCGTGACTGTCACCCCGCAGGGAGTGCCCACGATGTCGGCAGAACACTTCCAGGTAATTACGACGACCGCCAACCTTCGTCTTGTACATGCGATAAATAAAACAATATTTATTTGGGGACGTGACAAAGTTATTGGCGTGTTTCGGTGCCCTTTTTCGTGTTGCTGATGTTTTGTTTATTCGAACGCTTTTTATTTTCATCGTACTTACATTATGCTGAATATTGTTGAGCTAAGCTTTTACATTAAAATTAAAGCAGCATTTGTAACTACATAACTATATTTACGTGTACGGAATGAGTAATACTTTATTTTCGCGTATTGTATGTCTAAAAATTTTTTAACACTTGTCGAGTTGTCGAGGAAGATTACTCAGTCTCGACCAAGCGCTCAAAGAGTCAACACGTCCCAAGGATGCTTCGTGTAAAGGCAACACATGTCAGCAATGAAGACAATTGGTGTAATTAAATTTTGGATATAGATAATAGATATGTAACTGGAATATCCAACTGTAGGTATCCCTTGATTTTATTATCATCAGTTTTCCGAGTTACCTTCCCTTATAGAAGCAAACTTAATCATATTCACGTCAAAACTTGTAGGTAAAATGTACTTCAGAACAATAAAGACAAATCTAACATTTTGATCAAATTTTCACAAAAGATGGTACAAAACGGAATTTTTCACATGTTGATTGTAAAGAGATGATCCTACGTCTTGTCTAAAAACTGATCTACATTTTAAAATCTGTTAGTAGGTACCTATATTTACGTAGTTTGCATTAAACTAGCAGTGCATTTTCAACAACGTGCTGTATTGTGTAGAAATTATTATGTAACAATGTCTAATGTCCAAACAAATACCTCAAGAAACAAGAATTATGACGATTCATCGGCAACTCCTCAAGGTGACGTTAATGTTAAATTAGGTGATCCATCCAGGGGCAAAGGGCGTTAAGGGCCCAATAAATTAGTTGGGGACAGCGGGGCTAATAAACACGGCGGTGAAATGGCAGTGCCGAATAACTTGTTACGACTTGGCCCAGCCTCCCCTATTGACTAATTACTGCACTTTGTTTTGTGAACACCCTGTCCGAAAACAAAAGTACAAGTGGGAGACTTGAGGAACTATTTCAACAGCTTACACTGTCACACGATGTTTGTTGTGTACGAAAACTAACAAGAAAACCTTCGTTATTTTCAATACAAATCGTATGGATGGGAAACAATAGGTTCGTTCACAGTACTAGGGAGGTATATATCCTAAGCAGGAGGTCGTCCAGGTAGGTACCACCGCAGTGTCAGATATGTTTCAATGAGCTTAAGCTGCTGGTTAAGGAAAATATCGTGAGAAAACCATAGCATGGTGGTAGAGTACTTTCTAAAACTCGGCGGGCTAGCTACCACACTCGAGTTGAAAATCTGCCGCCAAGCATCTAACAGTGTGTTTCGGCAGTGTACGTTATGTGCTCTCACTTAAGAGCCAGTTCCATTCCAGACTAGGTAAACCTTACCATCTTCGACCACACCGTTACTTAACATCAAGTAAGCCGTGGTCAAACACCAAGCCGGTTAACCATAAAAAGTGTGAAAAAAGGTACACCCCGGCCTTCAACTCAGTCTGTTACCTTCCGCCTGCGGCGACAGTAAAGCTAAAATAAACTATTGCGAATCTCCAATTCCAACAAAGCTGTTTTGTCAAGGAGAGCAGTACAAGTAGAGTCGCAGGCGCACAAAGCGTCGCGATCTCACATCGATCAGGCTAATCTACGCGGACGGGTGCCCGCGCGCATAAATCGACAGCCAGTCGACGGTAAAGCACTCGCACCACTTACTTCTAAAAGGTACAGTAGGTTGAAACGCGTGAAAATAGCTCGGAGCTATGCGACCTGTGCCATAACCTCAAAACTGTCTCAAAGTAATGAGCGCCAAAGCAGCGATGACCTGGACTTTGTTTTGTTACTCAAAGTTCTGTGTATCGCTGCAATGGTCATGGACAGGCGTTATCTCTTACCATCAGGAGAGCGACTCGTTCGTCTCATTACTTTTTACATATAAAAACAATTAACTATATTGGGATTAACATACCACGTACCTACCTACTATTTACTTCTTCTACTCTCTCTCTAACAAAAAGAAGAAGGAAGAGAAGGACTCTTCTTTCTTCTTTTTTCCTATTGCATATTTAAAACTGATAATAAGTGTAAGTGTCTGTTGTGCCGTTCTTATTATTGTAACTAATAAATAATAATAATATGACTGTTAAGCTAGATGATCGACTGCAGCTCACATGATGTTAGTGAATGTTAGCAGTTATCTCATAAGAAGTATATATATATAAGAAATATATTTTTGTCCTTGGCAAGGCTAAAGGGTTCAGCGGCACTCGAAATCTCCCGTCCATTCTCGGACATTTACAACCATGGTTTTCTTCTACAACCATCCATCCTTCATCCGGCAACAATTATTGTATTAGATTTATATATGGTCTACGTAAGTATGACCATATATCTCAATTTCGCGCTAAACTCAAGTGGTTACCGATTTATGCTATTTATGATTATTTATGATATTTATGGAATGCTCATTTACTTTCTCTTCTGTATAACGTTCTCTTCAACCCCTCTACTCCCTGCTATCTAAAAGAAAATTTTACTTTCTGGCACAGTTCTCATTCCCTGCCCCTTAGGTCGAAGGAGAACCTTACTCTCAAGACCCCTTCTGCACGCTGTGAAACGTTTTACGATAAGTCCTTTGCATTCCAGGCAGTCCAACTGTGGAACGCGCTACCTGTGGCCATTAAACGTGCTCCATCGATCGCTGTTTTTAAAGAACAAGTCAAACTTTTTTATCTTTCGCAGCTATAATACCTAATTGTTGTTACTTGTCGCTTATTTGTGTATATATTCTCAGAATACAAGTATTTATTTTATTTCTAAATAATAAATTAATTTTATATATATTAGTGTATTTTTAGTTACCCACTTTATGTATTAGGATATATTATTATTAGAGTGTAGATATAAGTATTTATGTTATAGTTATATATTATCCTTTGTGCATATCCTCGTTATTGACACACCCCGTATTTTTCTTCCTCTGATCCTGTCCGTCCTGCGGTTGCCTGGAAGAGATCGCTTTTAGCGATAAGGTCGCCAGTTGTTACACAATGTAATTAATTTTATTTCTTCTGTATTGTTTTTTTAGTGTGTGCAATAAAGAGTTAATCAATCAATCAATCAATCAACTTGTTCCAATATTATTAGTTGTAAGAACTTGGATTTGTCATACCTAATTTCATTGGCCAAGTGGTGGATCTCTTTAGCAGGAGCCACCTAAGTAGGTGACACCGCAGTATCAAATATTCTGCTATCAAGCAGTCAGTTCAAGCTACAGGTACCGCAGTGGTCATGGAAAGACGTTATTTCTTACCACTGGGAAAGCATTTCCTTCATTATTTCGACATAAAAAAAGAACCTCACACAAATCGCAATTCAATCGATCTTTAGTACTGCTGATAAAGTATACGTTTGGCAGTCGGTGTCCAAGGAAGGCGTACATGGATGCCCACTCAGAGATATCAGCGAGGGAGTTTATCAGGTGACAATACCGCTCGATAGCGAGATTCATTGTTATCCGAGATAACGCATGTTTACCTAGTGCTAAAGGATGTTCAGAGAAAAATACAGGCTAAGTGGGCAAAACAATCATTTACAAATATAAATGGTTACATTTATTTATTTATTACAAAATAAATATAAATGGTATAAATGCAATTATATGAGCAACCGGTTAATGCAACGATAAGGGAATATAATTATTTATTACTGATATTTAAATCAAACAGTTTTTAAAATAGATACCTACTTATACTTACCTTTATTTTTAAAACAAATAGATTTTTTATTTTATTTATTTTTTGATTCTAAGTAGGTATCCCGTATCCTCGCTGTAATTGCTGATAGTTTTTCAAACCGTTCTTAAAAAAGATATTTTTATATTTTTTTAAAATTAATTTATTGTGTTATGGAGACAGTGCATACAGTAGAAACAAAACTAAACAAAGAACGCCATAGCCTACCATTCGGCATAGCAAAAATTCAGCTTTCATTTATCTTTAAATTAATTTAAAAAGTTGCGATACGATTGAAACACCTTACACAAAAAAACTTTTAAAATAACATCTAAAAGTAATGAGACGAACGAAACTCTCTCCCGATGGTAAGATATAATGTCTCTTCATGGCCATGGTAGCGATATCCAGAACTTTCAGTAACAAAATTAAGCTTAGGACATCAATGGTTAATTTTAATTGCTATGCGTTTTCACTAGCTGCAGTACGTAATGTTTACACATTTTGATGGTTGGTGGAAGAATATCTGTTCCTGCAATGATAACTATTCTTTGGTTAAGGAGATTTGCCAACTAATAACATTCACTACCTCATCTCTACGTCTCACTACCTCAGGATTCATCTCATCAGACGAGTGGCCAATAATATATAAATTTACAATTTAAAAAAACCGACTACTAAACCCACTGCTCCAATGAAACAGCGAGGTTTCGGAGTAAATTAAAATGTCATCGATGTATACAATTTTTAGATATTTGTCGATTTTTTTAAAACTGCTCTATCGATTTCAAAATTATAAGTTCAAACCCCTTATCAATCGCAAAAAGAATATACATACTTTACTTTTAACGTATTACAAAACAATGTACTGTAATGTACATACATTTATCCTTTTTTACCTTTAACCGACTAGAATGTTCACAGTATCGAATCACTTTCCTAGGAGTCGGACGCTATAACATTTACCCTACGCGTATGACATTCATAAAACCAATACGCCGCCATGTTTCGGGGCACTTACTGAATTTTTCACACGGCCAAAGTGATTTTCCCTCTAACATTACCGATTATGGCGATACCTTACCGTTATGGTGGCAATAAAACGACATTACTAAATGTAAATCTCATAATGTTGGAGCGAAAACGTCAGGTTGCGGCCGCAATGGACCAGAAAAAATAGCACTTGGTACAGCCCTGTCGGGACGGTAAATATCAGATAATTTTTAGATCAAGTTTTTTATATAAATATTGTAAATAGTATTAATTTGAGGTTTTTTTGTTTTGTTTAATAAATGTCATGGTGTTCTGTATACTGTATATATTATATGTCAGATAACGTGTGATGAAATGTACATTTTCGAAGCGACTTCTGACAATTTTCGTTTTTATCTGCCAAAACAAAACTGCTCAAATAAAAGAAATCTCATAAACTAAAATGTATCATACATTTTAGAATTCAACAATAGACGTATCGTTGTTGCTTGTTATAGATTTTGTAATCATTTTAAACTATATCTATCTACTAGCTACGCCTTACGGTGTTACCCGCAACATGTTTTCGGGATAAACACATAGGCTACTTCTACGAGTTAATCCAGGATCTCAGCTACCTCCATACCAAATTTCATCCAAATCCGTTCAGTAGTTATTGCGTGAGACTAACAAACATCCATCCATCTATCCATCAAAACTTCCACATTTATAATATTAGTGGGATTTAACATTTGTGACCGTTGATAAAAATGGCTGCCGGCTGTGGGTGATGAGGACAGTCAGAATATCGGCTGTAAATGTCATTAAATTTTCTATAGTTACACTACAGAATATAAAATGTCACTTCACTTTTTTTTTATTAGGCACTTTACCTGTTGTAAAATGATAACAACTTTAACAACGATAAATAGATCATATTGGTAGAGATATAGAGAATATTGATCGCGATAAAATCATCTCAAGGTTAATGCATAAAAATGATTTGACAGCCCTGTGGGGTCATTTGTTTGTCTGCTCCAAGAGCTGAAGGACGTGGGTTCGATTCCCATCCAGGACAAGCATTTTGTGATATAAACAAATGTTTGTTCTGTGTCTGAAAAAAAAAAAGTATTTATGTATTCTATGAGTAATATCTGTCTTCCATAGCACAAGCTTTGCTTAGTTTGGGGTCAGATGGCGCTCTGTCTAATGTCAAAAAAATATATATATCAAAGACGCTGGCTCCACCGTATTGAGTAACCGGGCTGGCTATTGGCATTTGTGTGAAAAATATTAAAAACTACCCAACATTTTTTTTTAGTCTATATTTTATAATATTTTTGAACTAATTTCTTACATTATTTCTTACATCTGCAGCTAGCGAAATTACTGGGCTGTTGGGACTAACCATCTAGTCTCAAAGTAATGAGCGCCAAAGCAGCGATGCCCTGGACGTTGTTTTGTCACTCAAAGTTCTGTGTATCGCTGCAATGGTCATGGACAGGCGTTATCTTTTAACATCAGGAGAGCGCCTCGGTCGTCTCATTACTTTTACATAAAAAAAAAAAAAAAAAAAACATTGGTGTATTTATTATGATATAAATTATCTTATATCTGAAATCTACCTTCCGCAAAATAAAGTGTCCCATCAAAAGGGCAGGGCCGTATTTGCGCCCATTTGTAATGCGGGGGCGACGCGAACTGCTCCCAGCGGTGAAGCGCGTTTGTGTTTTATTGATATTTCGGAGGAATCGTTTCCGCGACTGACTATAACTCTCGGGCGCACCACCGTTCGTATTGATGGCTAATGTGACGGACTTAGGATACGACAGGGGCGTCCAAATTGATTACGGTTTAAAATCCTTCGTAAAATCTACGCTCAGTTCTAACTTAGACTCTTACGTTATTGAAATCAACTTTACGTTTCTTTAAATCATTGTAACATTAATCATTTTTACGAATGAACTTTTACTTGGTGGTAGATTTCCTTAGCAGGAGGTCGTCTAGGTAGGTACCACCGCAGTATCAGATATTCTGCAGCTAAGCAGTAGTGTGTAAACATTACTGTGTTCCGGTGTGAAGGGTACTCCAGCTAGCGAAATTACTGGGCTGTTGAGACTAACCATCGAAAGTCTCAAAGTAATGAGCGCCAAAGCAGCGATGCCCCGGATTTTGTTTTATTGCTCAAAGTTCTGTGTGTCGCTGCAATGGTCATGGGCAGGCGTTATCTCTTACCATCACGAGAGCGTCTCGTTCGTCTCATTATTTTTCACATAAAAAAATAAAAATATAAATAAAAATAAAGAAAAGGAAGTATGACTAATATAATAAATAATAATAATAGTATATTAAACAGTTTGCTAAAAACAAAAGTAAGTAAGTAAGTAAGTATAAGTTATAAATAAGTATCTAAGTGTAACATTAAAAAAATTCAAGCTATCTACGTGGCCCCTCCACGTAGATAGCTTGTGATAGCACGTGAGAAAATACAAGCGTAGAGTAGCGATGATAGCTCAGTGGTTAGCGCGGTCGGAATTGCACAGATTAGTTTTATCGCAGATGCGATAGAACGCGAATAAAAGGCTTTCCACTAGACATATCCATATTCTAGCTTTATCACGTTACGCGCGGGAAAATACACGTTCTGTCTACGGCGCGTGCTGTACACGAGTTTGCCTTATTTAGTATCACAAGGAAATTATTAAGAAAAAAGTACTTTAAATATAATTTACATTGACATCTTCAATAACCATCTACACCAGAAACCAGACACGCATAAATTACCACAGAAATAAAACAAAACGTTTGTCGCCATCCTACTTCATAATAAATATCGTCGGGCGACAAATATTTCTGCGGACAATGTAAGCCAAAGGATAAAAAGAGAATGCGGCATGCGCTTCGACAGATATTGGCACCGCCGTAAATCGAAATTCGATAACATGGCCGCGCGGAATATTGTCACTCGTGAGATATGCAAGTATAATGTGGCTAACTTGTCTGTAGAGTTGAAAAGGAGTGCCACAATAATTGTTTCTGGACAAGAAATGATGCCACTGAGAATGCCAATGTGGTTGCCGAATTCTACACCTTGCAATATTGCACAAAAAATGTGTTTTTTTTTCCTTCTAATGATGTATCTGTTTGTTGTTAGATACCTCATTGTTATTAAAATCTAGCCTAGTTGAGACTATAATAAGTAATTTTAATACAACCTAAATTGCTAAGTAGAGTATAAACGAAGAATGCGTCCATCGACACTTTTCTTACTGGACACTTTGTTCATGTGTTCTATAATATGTAGTACTTACTCACTGCACTGACATTACTAACTTAATACGCTAACTCAAAAGGTTTTGTCCTTTTTAGTCTTCTTACTATATCCGTGTTGTCGAGGAGCTGGATAGCCTCGACATTCACATGTTGATGAAGTCTATTTTCATGAGCTGCAGCGTATTTTTGAATGATGGTTGTGACCATGTCTACTTTGAGGTCCCGATGGAGGTCGACGTTTCTTATGTACCAAGGTGCGTTCAATATGCCTCTGAGTACTTTGTTCTGAAATCTTTGTATCATCTGTGTATTGCTTTGTTTGGTACAGCCCCATGGCTGAATACCAGAAGTCCATATTGGCATGAGGACTTGTTAATACAAGAAAAAAAAATGTTAATACAATTTTTTTTAACATGATATAAGTGGCAAACAAGCGACGGGCCACCTGATGGTAAGTGGTCCCCGCCGCTTATGGGCACCTGCAATACCCGGGGCATTGCCAGTGCGTTGCCTTAAGGACCCTATTCACTCTTCGTTTGAAGCTCTGTAGATTGAAACTCGGCGGAAAAACCGAAGCCATTCCACAATTAGCGAATAAATTCGAGTCCGTAACTTGATATGACATTTATTTCAGCAAAAAAATCGTCACTTCATCTACAAATCAAGCTAAGAGATTAGTTAAATTTTTTTTAACGTTTGACAGGCTAAGCGTTTGACCACAGCTCACGTGCTCGTTTTGTACACGCTTCTTTGTTCGGCGCTTCTTTTCTAAGTACCTACAAGTAGAATTTGTAGGTAATAATAATAACAAATATCGTAGGAAATTTCACACAGCGCCATCTAGCCACTAAGTAAAGCTTTTACTCTGAGAACCAGATAACGGGTAGATACCGATACTATAATATATCAATAATCCATATAGAATACCAGACACCAGAAAAATGCAGATCTGAATACCGTCTAGATATAACACAAATATGAAAAAGGCGAAAGTTTGTGAGTGTGTTTGTTACATCTTCACGCTCAAACGGTTGGACCAATTTTGATTAAATTTGGTATGGTGGTAGCCGGCACCTCGGATTAACACAAAGGTTACTTTTTATCCCGAAAAAGTATAGTGTTCGCTAGAGAACAGCGGTTTAACACCGCGGAGTGCATCAAAAACTAAACAAAACTTTATTTTTAATTTCTATTCTCTACAACTCCAAACCGTCACCATCATTCAAGACAATTGACAGTGAAATCAAATATAAGCGTGCAAACCAGTCATCCTATAAAGTTTAGTTCGTGCCTTCAAATCCGCGGTAAATTGATCGGGCCACTTGAGAAATCGAGTTTAAAATCGAATAGTGTTGTCACAGTAACATCGTCACCGCAAACAACATTGAAACCAAGAACCACCATAATATCACCATTTCATTGATCTTGACCATTCTGTCAAGAATGCACGATCTCTGAAAGAAGGGGAGGAAATATAAACAATCGATTTAAGGTGGTTCGATTTCCATACATATAATTGTTTGCCATTTATGGACAAATGGAGCATAATTTTACAGTGAAATCACAGCTACTGCATTAGCATAAAATCAAATTTATGAATTTATGATTTTTTAATAAAACAGTAGATTATGCTAATAATCTACTGTTTTATTCAAGCAATTGTGATTTACCGCAAATAAAGACCAAAATAAATGCCAGCAGCTGTGATTTCACTGTAAAATTATGCTCCATTTGTCCATAAATGGCAAAAATTTATTTGGATGGAAATCGAACCACCTTAATTGAGAATGTAGGTATGATCTGTTAAACTTTAGGATCAATAATGACTTAAATTTAATTAAAATATTATTAATAATAAGTGAATCAATAGTTATTCCTAAATTTATTGAAATTGGTACATTAATCAACGTTTGTATAAAATATTTGGCTGCTGATATGGTTATACTAATTTTCCAAAAATAACCAATAAAGCATATAGGCTGGTTGTAGTCGACATTATGCTGAGTTGTGGCCGGTTTGTGACATAAAATTTTGTGACACAAAAAAATTCGTAGCGATGATAGCTTAGTGGTTAGCGCGGTCGGTTTGCATACCGAAGAACGTGGGCTCAAACCCCAACAATGAGCTTGAGCTGCCGGTGAAGGAAAACATCGTGAGGAAACCGTAGCATGGTGGTAGAGTACTTTCTAGTACTCGGCTGGCTAACTACCACCCTCAAGTTAAAAATCTGCCAAGCATGTTGAGTTTCGGCAGCCTCATTCGAAAGCCAGTTCCATTCCAGGCTTGGTGTACTTTACCATCTTCGACCACAACGTCACCTATCACAACGTAAACCGTAAACAATCTTCCTTTTTTTCTTTTCGTTCTTTGTGTTCAATTTATTTATTTATTTGATCTATGTTTATTATTTCTTTTTGTATATATTGTTTATGTAATTAAAATTAAAATAAGTAAATAAATATCGTAGGACTATACACACAGCGCCATCTGACCCCAAACTAAGCAGAGCTTGTGTGATGGAAGTCAGATAACTGATAGAATACATACATACTTTTTTTTGTTGTAAATACATACTTGTAATACATACAGAACACCCAGACACAGTACAAACATTTGTTTAATCACAAAATGTTTGCCCTGCGTGGGAATCGAACCCACGCCCTACAGTTCTCAAGGCAGATATACTACCAATGAGCCGACGGGGCTGTCAATTTGTTCATTTTATGTCACAAATAAAGTGTTGTGTATCGTCTATAAAGTAATGAATTTCCAATGTTTATCTATCGTATATTAGTGTGACCATACAGCCACCTTCCACTCTCCCTATGGAAATCGATCAGGGACGCTGAACTCCCCATCTTAAATAGACGTTCGGAAGAGGGTATTTATTGAGCGTAATTAAAAAGAAAACAGACAAAGGCTCGCAGCTGATCAGGACGTGCTTGGAAACACGAAGATATAGAAATGGGACAGGTTTATCGATATCGAGACTAGATAAAACGAATTTTAAAGTGATCTAAGTTAAAATTAGTTATAAATGATCGCATAATGAAATTGCTGATTAGTAATAGTTTAATTGAAAAAAAACGTTTATTTACATTGCATATTCTTCAGCGAATTGTTGACAAAGTTCTTTATGGCATGCTAGCTGTTACCCGCGACTTCATCCGCGTCGAATTTAACATGAAATATCACCACCACCAGATGACGTCAAGTCATAAGTAGAATAGTCATTACTTTTTTTATTAATTGATTGACAACAACGTGATTGAATAACAAACACTTAAGCATACTAACTTTCACATTAGTAGGATACATGAACTATTCAAAATATTTTTGTTAAGAATATAGCAACTGTGTACCTAATAGCAGCAAAGCAAGCTATCTAAACACTTGGGTCTTGAGCACGACTTTCATATTAGCGCTATCATAATTGAGGTAGGCTTTAGGGCTTCCCACTACATCTTATCTTACTGTAACTTTCCCTTTAATTTAATGTTTATAATAATTTTCTTATCATTTTAGTTTCAACTTAGAGACAAACTTACTGGTTTTTTGTCCATTTTTGTTTGAATATTTTCATCACCAGCCTTCTTTATCCCACTGTTTAGTACAGCTATCTAGGTGCCATCTGCCTCGGTCCTGTGCAAATCTGGTCCAGCTTCGACCCACGACGGTGACGATATCGTCGACCCATCTTGCGGCTGAACGACCAACGTTCCGCTTACCTTGCTTAGGCCACCACTCTGTTGCAACCTTACTCCACCTGTCTTCCCTTCGCCTAGCAACGTGCCCTGCCCAGCTCCACTTGAGAATCATAACTGCGAACTGATATGTTCAAAACGTTAACAAAATTGGCCAACACAATTTAGCGCCTATTGTTAATTGTGAAAAAGGGAGCTTTTTGGTTTCAAGTTATTCTTCAACTTGATAAATGTTATGAATGTTTGCATCCTAAGCTTAGCTGCCACCTTCATCTTACAAACCACTAAAAATGGAATTTGCTGCCAAAATGGGTGTTCCACGATAGATTCAATCTGGGTAATTTCAAGTCCCAAGTGAATCGGTTTCTTCTAGGCAAACATGTTCCATCGTAGATCGATTGTTTGTCAAACATCAGGCGATAGGGTCAAACGCAAGCCACGTCTATATGTCATAAAAAAAGCTTCCTACAAAAACTACAAAATAATATTTACTGATTTTTATGGTTGTCAATAAGTCCGTTTTTTTCATTGCATTTATTCTGCTATACGACCCACTAAACATATCTTATCTGACAGAAACCCATAAGAAATATTTTAAAAATATCAAACTTAGTTTAGTTCAAAAAATTTAAAGCAGGATCTGCACCACTATACGTCTACACACCTCTATTAAATATAACTAAGCCAGAAAATAATAAATAGGGCCGAGCCTACGCTATCTACAATTTTATCGATAAATTGCGACCGCAAGACAACACTAATGAAAGATCACAAGACGGTCGTGCAAAAGAGGACTTTTATCAGTGACCGATACGAATACTCCTAGATTCCGAGACTCAATTTATTGCCACCCTACTTTTACCAGATTCTGCTTACAATAAACTTCGTCTTTAACACAAAAGTTATACGAGCTATTTTTCGCTGCACAATATCAGAGAAAACCTTGTATGAACAATGTTGACGTGACTTTGAAACTCGTTTTGATTCTTATCTCTGAGTGTTAAAGTTCAAAATAAGATTTGGTGTATTTAACTCTGTAATTTATTGCAACCCTTTCTGGTGAAAAACGATTGACAAATAACTTTCGGGCGCCCCGTTAAATGATTGCTGTTGACCAATGATCGATTTATTTTTTAACGGCTGATTAAACTTTGGCTTTTATAGCTACGGATCCAGAAAGGGAATTATTTTTGAATTGATTACATAATTTTTATTTGAAAAGTGAACACTTTGATTGATTGATTCACTATTTACTGTCTAAGATTGCACACAGTAGAAAAGAAACAAGTGAAGAAGAGAAATTAAAAAAAAATATATTTTCTTTTAGTGCTGTGTTAAACTGTCAGTGTTATCTGTAAAAGAGAATTTCAATGTATTGAGAACAATCAATGGGTAATTCATAGCTGCTACAGAATAGTTAATTGTACGTTTTACCTATACAATAAAAAAAATATTTTTTTTACGTAATCTGCCGCCAAGCATCTTACGGTGTGTACCGGCAGCCTCGCTTGAGAGCCAGTTCCATTCCAGGCTAGGTGTGCTTTACCATCTTCGACCACACCTTCACTTAACATCAGGTGAGCTGTGGTCATACAACTAGCCTAGCCAGGGCATCGCTGCTTTGACTCTCGTAACTTTGAGACGTTATTAGTTAGTCAGTACTGTAGCCCAGTTATTTCATAAGTTGCAGTACGTTTCAATCTAAGCACAGTAATGCTCACATACTACAAAATTTACTGCAGTTATATATTACGAATGTATACTGAATAGCTGAAATACTAAGTCAAAATTTGTAAATCGCGGCAACTTTCAAGAGTGAAATGTAATGTTTCTGAAACTGCCACCCGCACCATGCTACAACGCAAATAGTGTAAGGCAGAATATCTGGTACTGCGGTGGTACTCGCCTTGCCAATCTCCTGCTAAGGAGATCTACCACCAAGAAAAAATATATAAAAAATTTATTATTATCTATATTGAGGTGTATTACAATGACGAGTTTGCGAGTGCCTTATGACTATGAGAACCATAAACATATACAGTCACAGGTTTGAATCCCGTACGCGAACTTATGGCTATATAATGTGCAATGAACGCCATAATGCGTGTACGGTGCGAAATATTACGCACTAGCATTGGTTGGTAGTATGCTCTACCAAAAACTCTTTTTTATGTTTTAAGTTACTCTTAAGGCTTGTATAATGATTACCGATTCGCCAAAAAAACAAAAACAATCAACTATAATGCCTTAATGTTAATAAAAACATTGTTGAGGCAGGACGGCAGCTAACCTGATATTAAGAAACGGTCTGTTCAAATATCGTAAACTCACTTAGCCTGGAATGGAACTGGCTCTCAAGTGAGGCTATCGGAACACACTATAATGTGCTTGGCGACAGATTTTCAACCCCGAGTGTGGTAGCTAGCAAGCTGAGTACTAGGGAGTACCCTACCACCACGCTATGGTAATTGTGATCTGTGTTTCATTTTTGGTGTATAATAAAGTTATATTCTATTCTATTCTATTCTCGCGATGTTTTTCTTCACCAACAGCTCAAGCTGATTGTTGCGGTTTGAACCTATCCCCTTCGACATGTGAACCACCTGCGCTAACTTCTGAACTATTATCACAACAAAACTGGCACTAAATTTACATAGACGAACTCCTGCAAGGAAATCTACCACCAGTTTAAGTGTAAAATCTAAAATATAAATATGGAAGTAGAGGATCTTACAGATCTCTTGGCACGTCATCATCGCACAGTAAGCACTACTTTATAGTCGTGTCGTATAGTTTAATGGGGTCTTTGTCGCGCGGCGGCCGCAGCGTTTATCATGCGTATCGCTGCGACGCCGCGCGGTGACGTGCGACAAGCCACGGCCAACGGAAGAGCTTTATACTTGTTTCACGATCAATAATCGTAAATATGAATGATGCACGGCTTAATTTTAAATCGCTGCTAAAATATACAAACTTTTATTTGTATCCTTACCTGGCTTTTAAGTTTGCATAGAGTGATAATCACTTTTTTATTTGATAATCATATAAATAAATAAGTATATGTAACTCGACGGACTCCGAGGTCCGTGTCTGTCGTTATTTTTTTATTTTTACAATACGGTACAAATTAAAAAAAAAGAAAAATATGTAAATGAAACCAATACTTTGTTTTTTAATACATTGTTTTTTATGTTAAAGTAAAGAAACAAACGAGACGCTCTCCTGATGGCAAGAGATTTTTAAAAAATATGCAAATGCAGTCAGTAAAATGCAGTCTAATATGAAGCAACCTAGAAAAAAACCTGTTTACTCTAGATTTGAAGACACCCAAATTGTAATTCGCAGGAAAAACAGACGTTGCCAGAGAGCTCCACATCCTCGTTGTGCGTATGAAGAATGTGGAATCGAAACGTTTAGTCCGTACGTGGGGCATGCGTGGATAAAGCATATCTATGACCATTCCAGCGATACACAGAATTTGAGTAGTAAAAAAAAGTCTAGGGCATCGCTGTTTTGGCGCACACTGTCCGTGTCCATGTCCATGCAACGCGATTGACTCGCCGCTCGCACGGTGACACCATTAAATGCTAAAAAGATTCGTCAGTGGTGCAACAATAAAACAAAACTAAATATATTATTACATACTGCATGGATAGGCATTTAATAACTATCATCTCTGGCCACAGACTCCGACTCATCGCTAAATACCTCATCATAAATTCCCATACGCAACAAAGTATGCAAATCATCTTTAATGTCTCATCCGACGACAAAAATTCTTCTAAGAAACCAAATTCCTTTGTCATTTTAAAAGGTCTAATAAAATGTCACATAAAGTAAAATAAGCGAGATCGTCGGTTTATGAAATACGAGTATAGGGGATTAAAGGCTTTCGCGGAAATTGATACTTTGTCGTTGTTGTCGTATGACACACGGTTTTATTTATTGTGAGTTATTTATGAGGTTCCTGAGCATATTTTTCTTTGTAATTACTAAAACAATATATTTACATACGATCTTTAGGTTTATTTTAATTTTAACTAACCCTTATACCCGTATTGTTCTTTTTCTATGTGTCAGTAGATCAATACATGAAAATAAACCGCTGCACACTACTACAATGTACTTACAGAGCGGTATTTAGGTACTAAATTTAATTTTAATAAAACTATGTGCATGTAAATTTCTAACATATTATAAATTTCTGTTATTAGTAATATTGAATATTCTGTCTTAAACATTACTGTATTCCGGTTTGAAGGGTACTGCAGTTAGCGAAATAATAGGGCTGTTGAGACTAACCATCCATGGTCTCAAAGTAATGTAAGTAGCGCTAAAGCAGCGATGCCCAATTGGGCATCGCTTTAGCGCTACATTGCACAGAATTCTGTGCAATGGTCATGGACAGGCGTTATCTCTTACCATCAGTAAAGCGTCTCGTGCGCTTCATTACTTTTACATTATAAAAAATGTAGTTTTATAAATCCAATATAATCCTTTACTTTTGCAATAACTTCAATGTCAGATAGCAACAATTCCCAAACAATCACCAAATAAGGACAATCCCCAAGCTAATTAGCCAACACGCCAAAACTATCCAAATCCCCATTTCACTAAACAATCATAACTATTAACGTGACCCGGGAACAATTCCCGAATTAATTTAAAGTCCCGGGACAAGGGACAACCGGGAATAAATATTAATTTGGAATACCGGGATCATATCTCCGGTAGTGAATAAGTGATGTAACGGTTATGTTATTAGGGAACAGAGAATTATCAATTTAACGAAGTCTCTGGAACGACCCTTGACTTTGGGACAGAGTTTGACTTAGTAGGGTTGACGATACAGTGTCCATGTTTTTCTGACATGTTCCGAAAACTTTTACTACGGCATCAAACTTCAAAAGCTCAAATATTTACAACCTATTTTATCTTTGCGTTTAATTTCTTTCGAGTCAATCTGTAACAAGTTTGTGCTTTGAACATGACGTGATAAATTTTAATAAATCGTTTTTCCTATTAACTTCTATTATAAATTATAATTCTTTATGTATGTAGGTACTTAAAGTAACTAACTACTTAATATACTCGTATTTGAAAAATACGAGAAATTGAAAAATTGAAATTTGTTGAAATGTGTTTTATGTCTCAAATAAAGTGTTGTCTATTGTCTATTGTCTATTTATTTATTTTCACATATATTGTGCTGTATAGATGTATATTTATAATTTCTTTATTCTTTACTCTAGATTCGCAAATCTATTTATTTGATTTTATTCTGTTTTTCGTCCACGTTTCGTGTGTTTCAAAAAGATAGTTCTGATAACCAGAGACTGAGAAATTAGCAGCATTATCGCCGAGAACTAACATATTTAACATGTGTTTATTATTGTTACCTTCTTTTTATTCTAGTGAGTTGTTGTTGATGTGTTGTATGTGAGGAAATAAAAAGAAGACAACTTTTATACATACTCTGAAATGTCAAACAAAACAGTCATTCTATATGTAGGTTTCCTACATTTATTTGGTCAAGGGTCAACGCACTATTCCTATGGAACAGCTGATTTTGTTCACGAGTTGGCCATAGTAAAAGTTATTCATAATGATAAAGCCCTTTCGTTTTAATACACCCTAAGCTGATAACCCTGTAAATTGTTCTAAGTGACGAGTAGTATACTAAAACAATATTGGACTTTAAGATTAAGTTTTTTGTCTACATTTTGTAAATAGTATTAATTTAAGGTTTTTTGTTTTATTTTGTTTACTAAATCAATAATTTAATGATAGGTACCTACAAACATTTGAATATTATGTTGCCAAGCCAAGCCATAATTTTCCTGCCAAAATTTAAGATCAGTGCAGACATTTAGACGTAACAAATAAAAATTGAGGAAAATCTACTAATAAACGATTTTTTTTAAAGAAATTATATCCAGATTGGAGTTTTGGCGGGAACGCGGGAAGAGTCGTGTCGCTCCGTTGTATTTTTTTCCAAAACTAGTGTTTTGTCGAGTGTTTATGCATAAAAATGGTGGTGTTATTCATAAAGTGCCGAATTACAATCATGAGTGTGGGAAAATTATATAATGTGGTGAAACATGAGTTTTCGTGTTGCTTCCAAAACCCCATCGAAACTTTATAGTAAAGTTGCCACTACTTTAATAAAGCATGACTGGAATTAACTGACACGAATTGGACTTGACAAAGACGACTTTGACGATAACTATAGCTAAGATACAGCAGAAATAACACTTAAGACAAGGCAGTATGGCTCTATAGCTTTAGCCTGCCCGAAGGGGCAAATTAATAATATTTTATATCCAGATTCTCTCGTTATGATATAAGGATTCTAACGATGCACATACATCCAGATCTTTTAAGACATTTAAAAGTTATGGTGAAATAAAGAAACTTACATACATACATATATGAACTCTGAAAATGTTCCACACCTTTTTGTGGGCAGTCAAAGCAAAGCAAAAGAAACAAAGGAATCGCTTTCATTAGAATTTCAAGTAAAACTGTTATAAAGCGAAATTCAAATATTACGTGTAGGAACCAACCCTGTAAAGTACTATAATTTATTCTGTGCCTGAAGTCAGCCGTTTACCACAGAATACATAATAGTGTCTTTACTAGCGGTAGCCTCATATCGAGCACACATACACACACGCACCCTCGTAGGTATCTACACCACGCACACTCGTAGGTATCTACACCACGCACACTCGTAGGTATCTACACCACGCACACTCGTAAAAGCAATTCGCTAAATTGTTATTGACATGTTAATAGACACTCGGAGGCCGTAATGCTAGGTTACCAATACTGTTTGTTACGGTGACTTTATAACCTTGTTTAGAATAGCTTTATGACCATTTTAAGGACTTTGTAGATATTTAGTGATGAGTTAAGTTTAGGGTTAAGACATAACATAACATAACGTGTTACACTTTAGCAATTTGTAAGAATTGTTTGGTGTGTAATTAATTTAATTATAATTAGAATATATTGCTCTAGATTTGTTTGCCCGTAAAACATTTAACAAGAAGTGTCTTTTCGAAAAGCTTGCATATCACATATTTTGTTTAAAAATAATTATATGAAAGAAATGGTACCCTGGCGGTGAGAGGTAATACCTATACATAACCTAGCGATACCCTAAAAATCGACATTTCTAAATAGTTTCAATAGTCCTGAAATTTCGCTAGCTACCTTTGAAATCGATACACATGTTTGTTTAATGTTTATATTACGCACTACTGCGCGGCAGAATATTTGTTACTGTAGTTCAGAAGCTAGGTCAACCAAATTAAAAAAAAATATTTAAGTTTTCTTTACCAAAACGTATGAAAAATGATTGATTGATTGATTAACTCTTTATTGCACACACTAAAAAAACAATACAGAAGAAATAAAATGAATTAATTGGTGTAACAACTGGCAACCTTATCGCCACAGCATTTTAACATATTTTGAGGTTCAATCCACAGTTTTTCTTGGAAAAGAATTTTCAAAAAATCTTTTCCAAGAAAAACTTTTATAAAGTTCCGAGAAGAACTAACCATGGAAAAGTCAGGCTTTACTAATTCCATTTTACTATTAGCTAAAACAAGGAGCAACAAATAACATGTACTCGTTAAGGGCGTAGTTGGCGACCGTGGAAATTTCTTCTTGAACACCTACATTGATATTTTCCACTCACACAGACGTACATACGTCTGACGCTCAGTATTGGTACGCTGAGGCGTAAACACTACTAGATTTGAATACATTGACGTCACGCTAAAATAGATAAGGAAAGTCTTCACTGTAGGTACTTTTTGAAAGAATTCCCAAGTTATGTCAAATTATGCTTTCCCAGTTTTTCTTCCTAATAAAATAATCAGGCCGCACAATGGCACAGGTAGGTAGAATAACCCTTTATTCGGTTACCGCAACAAGGGCCCAATTAGCTACGGACCCCTTTGTTGGAGCTTCTCACGTAATGCTCATACTAACCCTCGAAAACCATGCTTGAGGATGCGCCGGAAGGTTTTGCCGAATAACTTTTATTTGAGCTCAAGTGTCATAATAAGATAATTTCCGAACGAGCCCTGTTTTTAGGGTTCCGTACCCAAAGGGTAAAAAAGGGTCCCTATTTTGATGACTACGCTGTCCGTCCGTCCGTCCGTCCGTCTGTAACCAGGCTGTATCTCAAGAACGGTGATAGCTACAGTTGAAATTTTCACAGATGATATATTTCTATTGCCGCTATAACAACAATTACTAAAAATAAAATAAAAGAAATATTTAACAAGCGTGATTTGTTTGCCGTTTTTATAGATTATGGTACGGAACGCTTCGTGCGCGAGTCCGACTCGCACTTGACCGGTTTTTTATAATCTGCAACACTACTGAGCGCGGACCTCTTCTTATTATCAGAAGAATAAAGCCGTCCGGTGGCCAAGTTCGTGTTGGCAGACTGTCTTTGAGAACTTTCTTTTGTCTCAAAGAAATCTCGGACATTTCAAACGTCATACGTAAACTACAAGTAAAAAATACTTCAAGGAAATACATTTGTTTGCGTATAGCTTGCGTATGACTAGCAAAATTGTAAATCAAGAGGTTATTCTTTCATATTCCAAGCAATACGTAAATTCTGAATCTGTGGTAGGTACTTTTATTCTAAACTAGCGGCCCATCCCGGCTTCGCACGGGTAAACAAAGCTCGATTAGCAATAAGTACCTATAGCCTAAATTACTCAATGATAATGTAGCATTCTAATGATGAAATAATTATTCAGGTCGGTCCAGTAGTTTCAGAGCCTATTCAATACAAACAAAGAAAAAATCAAATCATTCCTCTTTAGGTATAGGTACTTAATTAGTGTAGAAAACCTAAGTACGTAATAGATAAGGCGATTATTAACTTTTATACCACTCTCCAAGCGTCCCTAAAAGATCACCAAAGTTGAGTACCTAACGAACGAAACTTATGTTATTTACAATAATAAATTAACCGACTTGAGACGTATTTAAGAAAACACTTGACTTAAGTGACCATCACGACTCAAGGAAGGCACTTTCACAATAATATACTCCTTAATGACGTCCTCATAGAGTCTACAGGTCGTGAATAGACTTGATAAATAATGTATTTAGTTAATCAAGTCCCGATTGTGGTACCCCGGGGCTTGAGGTGTTTACACAAAGTATCTACTATAGCACTATATATTTAGAAGTAGTTACATGTTTGTTGGTTTGCGGGTTGGTGTCAATAGTTGATTAACTCTTTCAAAAGCCTTCGGATAATAGTGTTGCTCTTATGTCAGGTATTTAGATAACTAACAAACTTCTTAGGTATCCACTAACTAAAACTGTCATCAATAACTAAAATTGAATTTGTGTACAAGTGTAATCTATTCCGGGCTATGTGTGCTTCACCATCTTCGACCACACCGTCACTTAACATCAGGTGAGCTGTGGTCCAATATTTAGCTTATCAACGATAAAAAACTTGGGCACGGAGTCACGAAGAAATAATATAGGGAACCTGTCTTTTCTAAGCTATGTGCGTATTGTCGCTGACTACAAACGGTGATAAAACATACATGTCTGTGAGTTAATAAAAAAATGTTCTCGAAGATCTGTAAAGTCTGTCAATCCACAATGGCCAGCGTGGTGGACTATGGCCTTACCTTTCTTGAAAAGAGGCCCGTCCAGCAGTGAGACAGTTTATAAAAAAACAAGGCTGATTCGGGGTTAACGCACCTATAAGATGATTAACTTATTTTTTAGATATTTTTTTTATTTTTATTTAACAGAAGACGAAAAGACTGTCTGAAAATAACAATTATAAAAAAAAACTCCAGAAATCCAGGTTAAAATAGGCAATGCAATAGCAATCCAGTTAATATTAATATTAGAAATAATCTAAATTTAAATTAATATTCGGAATGCGTAGAAAGCACAGCACTTCAACATTAGTAAAGACAGCTATTAGTTAACAGTTTTCATCGAAATGATTTAAACCCGACTCCCATCGCAGACGTCAGCCGAGGCGGGCCCTGCAGACGAGACATTTAATTACTACCTAATTTATAGCCCTCACATTAATCCGCAAACCGCTCTAGCCCCAACATTAAAACTCAAAAAAACACCAAATCTATCCCCTTGATTACAAGCTGTCACGTGGTAGGATTTTTTTCTAAGCCCTCAATTCTAATTAGTCACGTCGGTTTGTACGCTCTTCTGAACATCCATTTTCTTAAACGCCAGGCGTAATCGGCCCCCACCTCGGATGTTGCCGCAAAATTTATTGCTTAATTACCTCAAGGAAACTCGTCTCCACGCCATGCGCCGACAGATGTTTTTTATTCGCGTGGAAAAACAACGGCTTAAGAATGACATTAATTAATTCTTAATGAAATTCATCTTCACCCCAAGCTTGTTTTAAATTAAACGGCCGATTTATTGCTTGTACAATTTGTCGTGGAATAATTAAAACAGAGGTTCGCTATTACGTTTATTCGCGACAGCATCGGACAACGCGTGAAATGTTTACAAATGATGTCTATTAATAAATACTACGTTACACAAAATTGTCGGCATTTTTTTTCTGGAAAAATAAGCTGATATTGTTTTCGATCAATATTTCCGATGATATGGGTCGTCGACTGGAGTTTGGAACAGCGGCTCCTCAAACCTGAGATATCCATCATCAGACCTCATTGAATTATGATAAACTTTCGCAGCATCAGTATAGCTATCGCCACTGTCGTGGTACTGATGGCTATTGATCAAATTCCTATTTACATTTACTCTATTATTCGCAATATTACGATTCTTATCTTCCTTCTGTGGTAAAATTGGAGTTGGAGTCACTTTGTCTTCAATCTTCTTGTCTTTGGGAACCGTAGCAGCCGGAGCGAGATCTCTATAATTCCTCTCTTCTTTTCTCAAATGAGCATACGGATACCTAGTATTTCTAAACCTGTAGTCATAGCGACCATTTCTTGCATAAACGTCGTCATCAAAACGCCTATAAGGATCGACTGAGTAGCGATATCTCAAATCTACGCTTGGTGGTGTTCTAACAACTTCGGGTAAGTGAGCATAATAGATGATTCTCTTTGGTTTTCTCGGCACGATGTTATCGTAAGGCTCATCGTATCGATCGACTCTTGGGACCCCTCCTGGGTAAGTGGGGTAAAAGCGTCTTTGATCATAGACAGGGTAATAAGATTCAGCACGCTTATAAATATCATCTACGGGATAGAAGCGGTCATCATATAGCGGACGCCGAGATTCGTCGGGATAGAAAATAGCTTGTCTCGGATAAACTGGCTTGTACTTAGCTCTGTCTTCTTCTTCAGGTCTCACGAATTCAGTTCTCAATTCCTCGGTCCTAGTTGCTCGTTGGATTGCTTCTTTATCATTTCGCGATTCAGAAGCTTCTAGAACCTTGTTTTGAGTGACGAAATTGACGCGAGGCATTCGAGAGTTGATCAATTCCCCAGAAGGTTGTGGAGGGGTCAGAATGTCTCCTGATTGCGAGTCATCGTGCCCGGGGTAAGGCAGTTTAATCCAGTTTTCGTTGGAAGCTCTAGCGCCTCGTCCAGTCGGTTTGTCCGTCACTCTTTCAGTAGTTTGAAACAATGGTAGCGCTTCTTTGACGTCGTTGGTAAGGGATATCTTGGTCGTAGGGTCTTCTGGCGGTAGAGGGCCAGGAATCCAGGGAGCTAGGGGTTGGTTCATTTGCTGCCTGTGGTCGGAGTGGACGTTGAAGAATTTTTCTTCTTCAATAACGCCTCGGCGGTCTCGCACTGGATCGGAGTCTACGTTAATCTGAAGATAAAATAAGATTCTGTTTCTGGGTATTCCAAGTATTATAAGTATGTGTTTACAAAAAAAGTACAACTATATGTTTTCCATCAGTTATCTGATTCCCATTGTACAAGCTTTACTTAGTTTGGGACTAGATAACGCTGTGTCAAATATCCTAGACTATTTATTTAACTGCACAAATATACGTAGAATTCCTGAAAACGTTAATTAGTTGCCTCGCATATTCCGGGATAAAAAGTTAAATACAAACAAACAGCTATCCGCATTCCAAATTTCAATCAAATCAGTCAAACTGTTACACCATAAAAAACTAACATACAAACACACGAACTTTCGCATTTATAAATTAAAGATACAATGTGCGACGATATACCTCAGTCTGCGCTTCGAACCCATGGTGCAACTCGATACCAATCGCAGTTGGCAGAAGCAGGCTGCACCATAGAAACATCACTTTAGGATTCTTCATCTCTCTGAAGGACTTCTGAAAACATGAAATGAATTGTGATAAATTGTGGTTATATTTAATTAAGTTACATTTTTAACCACCTGCTAGCCTACCCGCTGTGGTTGGTGACGGAAACGTGATGAAATCAAACGGATGCGACGCAGGCGCAGCCGTCGGACCATGAACGTTATCTCTTTAAATTGTAAACACTATGGCCTCGCTTTTACCTAATATTTTGTATAATAACTATCATTATACGCGAGATACTCTGGAACTTGATATTGCAAAAATTACGATAAAAAAAATAACGAGATAAAAAATGCAATGATACGCTAGCTACAGTACCCTTCAAACCGGAATACACTAATGTTTACACACTACTGCTTGGTGGCAGAATATCTTTTTATGCCATAATATAATGTACCTATGTTTGGTGTACAATAAAGTTATTCTAGTTAGTTAGTTAGTCTATTCTTATAAATAATTTATACATTTGTCTATTCAAAACAAAAGGCTTTTATTTATGCAAATAAGGTTCGCTGTTGACCACAGTCTGCTTGTGTTAAGCAGTAGTGTGGTCTAAGATGGAGCACGCTTACTTAGAAGAAACGTAATTACTCTAGATTTGTAAACACCCATATTGTATCTCACAGGGAACACAGACCCGGCAGAGTTCCAACCTCGCTGTGCGAATAAAAAATGTGGAATCAAAACGCTTTGTGCGAACATGGAGAAAACTATGTACGAATGACGTAGGTATTGGTTACGACTTCAACATCCACCACCGACATCAAGTTTTTGCAAAGAATTCTAATTAAATCTGCCGGTAACCAAGTATCCCACCAACCAGCTGACAGCCGAAGTAACAACAATACCAGAATACTCCCACGCGTTCGATAGTGGCAAGCCGTCACGCCCCACATAGTTAGCTATTGAGCTATTGACAATTGTCTATTTACTATCAATCACCGTTATGCGAGTTCAGCCCTGTTGGAGGCGAATGGCCTAGTTGTAGGTGCAGCCATAGCCATGACAGTAGCGATGATAGCTCAGTGGTTAGCGTGATCGGTTCGCACGCAGACACACGACAAACCACAAGTTTTGGAAAAAAAAATACAACGGGGCGACAAGTATCTTTCCGCGTTCCCGCCAAAACTCTACTTTTATATTAGGTATAGTGTAATCGAATAGGTAGATATTATATTCGATAACAATAATAAAAAAATTCCAAAAATGTATGGGATTGACATAAGCTAATAGAAAAGTAAAATACGTACGGGATTGATACAAGCTGTCGATTTAATAATTAATTGACTCAAATAAATAAAAAAATGTTAATGTCAAGTTTAGTTAAAGAACTCAAAAAAATTACGATGAATTAAAATAATAATAATAATTGACTCAATATGAGATTCACATGATGTTTTATGACATTTTAATTTTATTTGACTAATAAAATTAGTATAATTTTCAATTACCTAGTAGTTACCTAGGTATAACGAAACTCTGTTATAAGGTCAATAAATAATCTTAATCTCAATATGTCACGTGGGCAGCTTATCAATCCCGTACATTTTTTACTTCTATTAGTCTTAGATATGTAAGTGCAGTGTAATTATTTAACTACTATAGATAATGTACTTAGTAAGCTCGCCATTACGAGCTTGAGTTTGCGTCGTGTGGGTAGGCGGGGAGCGGGCTGACAGACGTTTCAAGTCATACCAACACAGCCAAATCCGAATTTTTATTTTTTGCAATTTTTCCGTTATTAAAACACAAAATTAGGTATGAGTGAATGGGTGACAGAATCCACCGATAAATACAATGCCAGTCAATAAGTTAAAAAATTATGCATGGTGTAAAAATACACGTTAAAAGTAATATGTGTTCAAAAAATTATAGAGAAAAGAGATTTTTGGGATTGCGATGGTCATAAATAGAGGTTACCAAGCCCGAGAAAATATCAATTTTGTGAGTTCCGCGATAGGTAACATGGACAAAGGAGGGTTGATGAAGCTTCTTGGCATGACATAAAAAGCTTAACGAGACTCTAGTATATCTTCTAAAGTACGATACGATAGAAAAATATTCGAAAACTGTGAGCGAAAGTCAATAGAAATTGCTGACGAGGGCAAATAAATAGCACTTACTTGGTTCGTACAATTTTCCATGTGCTTACTAATTCTTGTATTGAGCTTCTGCTTTTCTACTTGAATTTAGGTCGAGATTAAGACAAACAAATTCCAACAAAACTACTTAAAAAATAGTCGTAGTAGCCTAAACATGCGAATATTGTAAGTCGTGCGACACCAAAATCCACTTTCACAATGAAAAAAAAAGATGTGACTCTTTTCTTTCTTTTTTTTTTTTTTTTATGGTTGACAGGCTAGTTGTTTGACCACAGCTCACCTGATGTTAAGTGAAAGGTGTGGTCGAAGATGGTAAAGCACACTAGCCTGGAATGGAACTGGCTCTCAAGTGAGGCTGCCGGAACACACCGTTAGATGCTTGGCGGCAGATTTTCAACTTGAGGGTGGTAGCTAGCCAGCCGAGTACTAGAAAGTACCCTACCACCATGCTATGGTTTCCTCACGATGTTTTCCTTCACCGGCAGCTCAAGCTCATTGTTGGAGTTTGAACCCACGCCCTTCGGCATGCGAACCTACCGCGCTAACCACTGAGCTATCATCGCTACAAATATTCAAACAAATATTACAAATATTTGCTACAAATACAAATATTTGCTATTCTTTTTTGTCACCTGACGTTAAGTGACAGTGTGGTCGAAGAGCACATCGCCACACATCACACTAACGTATTAAAAGCGAAAGTTTATGTTTGTATCTATGTTTGTTACTTCACTCTATGCTTCTTGTTGTAACAGCTTAACAGATTTAGATGAAATTTGGAATACATACAGTCATACACCCTGTACCATACCATACCGTACCGTATGTGTTAACACATGCGCTACGGAACTACGGAACGTGTTTTGTTGTTTTTGAACAAAAAACGTAAAAACGCTTTGTTGTTCTCACGTTTTTGTTGTTTTTACAGCGTTGTAAGAAAAAAAGTAGAATCCGTTTATCAAGATGGATTGTATTGGCGTGTCCTATCTCCAGCATTTAACTATATCGCTAAGTGATGATAATTTACATTTTTTTTTTAAATAATTAACCGTTCTTACCTGGACATAATCAAGCAGCTAGCACGAGATTCACCACCACAATGGCAGTGCAAGCGGCCCCATGGCGCGATGGTCACGCCGCGCGAGCT
This sequence comes from Biston betularia, assembly GCA_905404145.2. Taxonomy (NCBI): domain Eukaryota; kingdom Metazoa; phylum Arthropoda; class Insecta; order Lepidoptera; family Geometridae; genus Biston; species Biston betularia. The sequence continues at coordinate 10,348,961 of FR989877.1, forward strand.
TATTGTCTGTCCACACAATCAGATACTGTGTCCATTAGACTACAATACTAATGGTAGGTATCGTTGCGCTTGATTCGTTGACCATTTCACCGCCAACGTCGTCTATTGGAGACATAACTTTTAACACACATTTAGGTACAGAGGTAGCACACGTTGCGAAACTTTCGTCCTACGTATAAGAACCTTGAACGTTGTAACATTGGTGTTATCAATAAAATATTTGCATCTGAGCCCCTAGCAGTTGTAAATAAAAACTGCTTTTGTCATACATTTGACTATCGTTTACGTAAGACGTAATTCAAGTTGACTAAAGCCACTGGAAATATAGTAAAGGTTTACTTTAACAGCATTTTTCGTTATTCATCTTTCTTATTTTCAATTAAAATGTATACTTGCAACAGCGAATTCAGCGTCTTCAGTATTTGGCTATAAGTGCCCGTTTTACAAATCACTAGTTTTTTGCAGTGAAAAAGAGCTTTCCGTATAGACGTAGACTTTCGACGTTGCGGTCTAAGAGTCAACTTGTCGTAGCCATTCGGAAAGGACAAACCAAATCTGCCTTCAGGCGTTATATTAACATTAGGGCTCCAGATTCGGATCAGCCCCGTTTTTGTAAGCTGTCCCACCGCTGGGCGTGGGCATCTTCTCATTATGAGAAGGTGATGGGAAACGTCCTACGTCAAAATCATGAATGCAGTAAGGAGTTTCGAATCGTTAATTTTAAGGATGCCGCATTAGGTACATTGCTCTTTAGCTAATAAAAAAATATAGCAAACACAACCTATTATGCCGTAGCTACACATTGTTACATATATATGTACTAATGTAGGTACCCATATTCTAACAATTATTATTCTGTAACACACAAAAATGAACAAAATCGCATCAACTCAAATAGTGGAAATGCGCCCAAATAACTGTTCTATCCAATTTTTGGTGTAGGTATTCAAACAATGCGGTTTATATGCGTGTCGCCTGTCGCAGAAATACGATAAATAAATTATTAGTTTATCAGAACATCTGTCCGAGTCATAAAGAGTTTAATAAACTCGGCAGAATATGTAAAGCTTTTGTCTTTGTGTAAAATTAATTGGATTGTATTTTTGGGACTTGTTAAATTTGCATTTGACATTGGATTAGCTGGAATAAAGAAAAAATATATTTGTATCTGTGACAGCGGCGGCCTTAGCTGTTGCGAGGCCCGGGGCGACAAATCATTGTGAGGCCCATTTTCTTCGAGTCCTTTTTACTAAAAAATTAGTTCCGAGTGCTCGAGTGGCCGTAACATGCTTGCTTGCTTGTATTTGTATATTATAATGTAAGTTTGGTGTATAAAGTTGTATTCTATTTCGACTGCCCTGTTGGTTCATTGGTAGAATGTCTGCTAAGGGCTTGATTCCTACCCAGGACAAACTTTGTGGTACAAAAACATCAATGTTTGTCCTTGATGGGAATCGAAAGTGCACCCCAGCTCAAGCACCAAATCTAAATCAAAAATCGATGGAGAAATCGAGTATTTATTTGTGCTACAATGGTGGTATCACTGCCCCTTTGTTTTTCTGTCTAAAAAAAAGGATGGTCTTAAAAAAATTAAAAACCTTTAGTGTTTATATAAAGTTTTAATACTATTATTGTTCTTTTATAACATCCATTCGAAAACTTAAATGCACTCCTGTGTAATATTGTGTCGTAAATAATAGAATTCAACAAAGAAAATGTTACTTGAATATTAAAATATTAAGTTCAATTGGAAAATATAAATAAAGCATACGAGAAAGCTACGTTTTTGTATTGAAACGCTACGGTTTCACTTGCGTTTTAAAGCTTATTAAAAATAGCGTGCTTGGCCAAGAAATAACAGAATTTTAATTTATTTATCGGAAAATCCGATACAAGATACAACTTTTTAATAAAACGTTGCTTTAAGTTAAACTGCTGCCAAATTCTCGTCGATATGAAATATCAAGCGACTACTTTAAGCATACATTAACTTTGATCAAAGTTTATAAGTAATGCCATTACAATGCTACGTAAAATTAACGCGTTATGTCGCATATGAAGCCGTAGCACTTTTGTATCAGTATTCCTTGAAACTAGTTAAATAATTAATTCTCAAGCTTAACTGTATACTCAATACGTAAGCTGGGTTTTAATACAATATTTGACTGTTTGGGAATGAAATCAATTTTTTTTCGTAAATTGTTATAAAATTGGGTTGTACCTTAGCCTTTAGGTAATAATTAAAAGATCCTCATCATTATTTTTTTTTTTTTATGGTTGACAGGCTAGTTGTTTGACCACAGCTCACTAATGTTAAGTGAAGGTGTGGTCGAAGATGGTAAAGCACACCTAGCCTGGAATGGAACTGGCTCTCAAGTGAGGCTGCCGGAACACCGTTAGATGCTTGGCGGCAGATTTTCAACTTGAGGGTGGTAGCTAGCCAGCCGAGTACTAGAAAGTACCCTACCACCATGCTATGGTTTCCTCACGATGTTTTCCTTCACCGGCAGCTCAAGCTCATTGTTGGGGTTTGAACCCACGCCCTTCGGCATGCGAACCTACCGCGCTAACCACTGAGCTATCATCGCTACAAAATCATTATGAACAAATGTACCTTCTAAACTTTCGTTATCACTGGGACTTTCGCGCACGAAATACATTTTTTTTTTATAGTTGACTGGCTAAGTGTTTGACCATAGCTCTACCAGCACGCTATGGTTTCCTCACGATGTTTTCCTACGGCAGCTCAATCCCATTGTCAGGGTTTGAACCCACGCCCTTCGGTGTGTGAACCGACCGCGTTAACCACTCAGCTACCAACGCTAGAAAATTAGAGAACAAGATAAACACAATATCTGAATATAGCAATAAACGTTATCATTGATTTCCTCCCAAAACAGCAATATTAAAGTAAATTAGTTATACTAGCAAGTCCTAGATCTTTCTAGAATGTTCTAGCGCGTTCTAGAATGTTCTGGAACGTTCTATTCATGCTGCGCCATGGCGGCCGGCGCGGCGGGTTCGTTGCCGCTCTTCTTCTTTGAGCCGGAGACGATGTCGTCAATTCGTAGCAGGAGGATCGCGGTCTCTATCGCTGTCTTGTACACCTGGAAATAAATAAATAATATCGTACATTATTACTATTTGACCCCAAACTAAGCAGAGATTTTTTTTATGATTGACAGGTTAGGCGTTTGACCACAGCTCACCTGATGGTAAGTGAAGGTGTGGTCGAAGATGGTAAAGCACACCTAGCCTGGAATGGAACTGGCTCTCAAGTGAGGCTGCCGGAACACCGTTAGATGCTTGGCGGCAGATTTTCAACTTGAGGGTGGTAGCTAGCCAGACGAGTACTAGAAAGTACCCTACCACCATGCTATGGTTTCCTCACGATGTTTTCCTTCACCGGTAGCTCAAGCACATTGTTGGGATTTGAACCCACGCCCTTCGCCATGCGAACCTACCGCGCTAACCACTGAGCTATCATCGCTACAAAAGAGCTTGTGTGATGGAAATCAGATAACCGATAGAATACTTACATATAAACACCACTATTTTTTAATTACTAGAAACATTTTAATGGGTAATACAGACCGGGTAAGACATCGTAAATGTGCAATTAGAATTTTTTGTTTACTTCATAATGCCAAAGTTATGCAAAGTCAAAATTTTCGGAAATCCTGCCTAAAATTATGGACACTCATTTACTACAAAAAGAATACTATCACCGGACCAGCTGGCGGTAACCAATGGCGGTTTTCATTGAAGTATTGGAAAAACATTTTTTTTTTTTTTATGGTTGACAGGCTGGCTAGTTGTTTGACCACAGCTCACCTGATGTTAAGTGAAGGTGTGGTCGAAGATGGTAAAGCACACCTAGCCTGCCTATCGCGACCGAGGCCTTCCGATCCAGTCGCACGAGCTCGCCTCGTGATTTGTGAATGAACTTGCGACGGACTAGGTTTAGGTAAATGCCTACGGGTAGAATAATAACCAGGTATCACCTTTTTTGTGAATAATTTTTCGACATCGATTTTTCAAGTTTTCTTTTTGATAGCGGCCTTTTAGATCAGTTATTATTTTAAATGTTACATTTGTCTTAGTTACTTTACTTATTTATACCTGTAAATAGTATTTATTTAAGTTATTTTATATTGTTAATTGTGTTGAAATATATTTTATGTCTACATCAAAAAATAGTGGTGTATAGATAGATCAAAGTTTCAAGTTTTTTTTTCATAGATGGGTTCAGTTATAGCAGTATATAACGCCATTTTTTTGTCTAGTGATTAAAAAATAGTGGTGTACAGACAGATCAAAGTTTTGTGTAATTCCTTTCTTACCTGCAGTTTGACAGCGAGCGGTTCCCATATGCCCTTGACGGCCATGTCGACGATCTCGCCGGTCTCGCCGTCGATGCCGGCGGTGGAGCCGCCCGCCGCGTGCCGCGCGCGCAGCGCCGTCAGCGTGCGGATCGTGTTCGCGCCGCAGTTCTGCGCCAACGTGCGGGGGACGATCTCTGCCCGAAGAACATGCTTTTATGTCACGATGTTCAAAAGTCAAGTAGTAATAATCATTTAAAGATTTTAATCATCAAGATACGCGCCAAAAACATAACCCTTCCTTGACAGTCGGGTAAATACAGCAACAAATATGAATTCCCGACTATCTGGGACGTGAGATTATTTCAACCACACAGTTCACAAAACGACAAAATCACAAAAGCGGGCGCGGCGCCTCATTGGCCTCATTTTGTTTATACCAAATATCTTTAGCTGAATTTTATTCAGAGTATTATATACTAGCGGACGCCTCGCGGTTTTACCCGCGTAGTTCCTGTTCCCATGGGAATACAGGGATAAAAAGTAGCCTATATCACCCGGAAATAGCATAGCTTCCCAACGGTGAAACAATTTTTGAAATCGGTCCAGTAGTTTCGGAGCCTATTCATTACAAACAAACATACAATCAAATCTTTCCTCTTTATAATAGTATAGATAGATACATTACATCAAACTGGTTTCTTGTGAATGTACACTTTTTTTTGTTGCGAATAAGGCATAAGGGATTTAATTAATATTTGTAACGTATTCTACTAATAATGTCAAAAACAAATAAATTATAAAACATTTTACTACATTGTATTGACACTACATATAAAACATGTCACAATAAATTTACTTATATTATTTTAAATTTTCTAAAGGTATGATACCACCGCCTGTATTTCATAGATAAAATTTATAGGAAGAAGAAAAGTTTGAGTTTGAAAACCCTGAGTGGACATCTATAAGTCTTTAAATAATAATACAATACAATTATAATTTTGTATTTGATATCCAAATTAATATAATGTAGTTAACCTATTCACAGCCTATAAAAATGACTAAGAAGGAAGAACTAAACTTTGAAAATACAGGTCCTTATGTACACCTATGTGGTTTTGATTGCAACAAATAAAATGTTTTTTTTTACTTTTCAAGATTTTTTTTTTTAAATTTCTATCAAGGACATGAAAATGTACTTATTTTTAGCAAAACGCCCAAAAATCGTGATAGCCCTGAAACTGCGCTAACGAAAAGATAACTCTGCAACTTTTCTCTGTGTCTGTTTGTTTGTTTTTGTGCTTATTGCAAAATAAAACTTTTTCTTTCTTTCCTTTTCAATCAATTATTCATCATATTTGTTGCCATTAAGACAACATAACCTAAAACAAGAACTTAATGAAATAAGATAAATGTCCCGTAGCTAATTAGATTCACTGTAGCATTGATTATCGAAGACTTTAATCGAAAAATTAAAAGCTTTCTTTCTCCGGAACGCATTTTATAAGATTAATAACTTTATGAAAACTAATTGGAATGAGCAATCTTTTACATGTGATGTTGACTAATGCAAGTCGTAATGTGCCTTTATTTAAATTTATTATTTCATTAATTAATTGACTCAATATAAACATTCACATAATATTTTTTGACATTTCATTTTATTTGACTAATAGTATTATTTTCGAGTTTTGGCGGGAACGCGGATAGAGTCGTGTCGCCCCATTGTATTTTATTCCAAAACGAGTGTTTTAACGAGTGCATAAAAATGGTGGTGTTTTATTCATAAAGTGCCGAATCACCAGCGCGAGTGTGGAAAAATGATATGATACGTGTTGCTTCCAAAATTCCATCGAAGTGTATAGTAAAGTCGCCACTACTTTAGTAAAGCACGACTAAACTTGACTAAAACGGACTGGACTTTGACTACAACTATAGCTACCAGACAACTTATTTAACATATAAAACACTTGTCACTGGCAAATGCTCAAAATGCAACGCCAAAATTAAAGAAAAAAAATCATTTTCATATTTTTTTTATTATTATTTACCCAAGTGTATTGAATTGACTTACGTAACCTAGTATAACGAAACTCTGTTATAAGGTGAATAAATAATCTGAACCTAATTCTTAATTGTATCTGTACAAGTATTATATAATCTGTGGTGTTTACCTAGTGCCTGTGCGACGGCGCGGTAGGGCGTGTTGTGAGCCGCGTTAGCTCCGAGCAGCTGCGAGACCGCCATCTCCACGGCGCCACCGCCGGCCACCAGGCGCGGGTTCAACACCTGCAGGACAAATGCGAATAAACCATCAATAAATAGATATCGTAGGACATTACACACAGCGCCATCTGCATCCCAAACTAAGCATAGCTTGTGTGATGGAAGTCAGATAACTGATAGAATACATAAATACTTTTTTTTTGTAAATACATACAGAACACCAAGTCACGGAACAAATATTTGTTGATGCACATGTTTGTCCTGAGCGGGAATCGAACCCCCGCTCTTCAGCTCTTAAGGCAGATATACTACCAATGAGCCAAAAGGGTTGCCAGTTCATGTCAAATTTTAACAACATCAACAAAAAACGTGGTCTCCACTTGAACATGTCTAGCGAAGCAAAGTCAACTTAATTAACTTTTAAACCTAAGCACTCGAAAAAATCCTTGAGCTGCCGGTGAAGGAAAATATCGTGAGGAAACCATAGCATGGTGGTAGGGTACTTTCTAGTACTCGGCTGGCTAGCTACCACCCTCAAGTTGAAAATCTGCCGCCAAGCATCTAACGGTGTGTTCCGGCAGCCTCACTTGAGAGCCAGTTGCATTCCAGGCTAGGTGTGCTTTACCATCTTCGACCACACCTTCACTTAACATCAGGTGAGCTGTGGTCAAACACCTAGCCTGTCAACCATTTAAAAAAACTTTTATTCAAAATTTATAAATCATTTATAAATTTGATTTTATGCCAATAATGTACTGTTTTATATACCGCAACCGCAACTAAATACCAAAATAAATGCCAGTAGCTGTGATTTTACTGTAAAATTATGCTCCGTTTGTCCATAAGTGGAAAAAAAATATTTTGAATTAAAATTGTACCACCTTAATGAAACTTACCAAATTCTTAGCAACGTGTAGCGCATCCTGCAGATTCCTCTCGATCTCATTCAAGACATCCTTAGAAGCGCCTCTGAGCAGAATAGTGCAGGCCTTGGGGTTCTTGCATTCAGTGACGAAAGTGAAGTATTCGTCGCCGATCTTCTTGATCTCGAACTTTCCTGCCTGAGTGCCGACGTCGGATTCTTTCAGTTCCTCTGTGCGGTTAACGATGGAAGCGCCACAGGCGCGGGCAAGCCGGTTGTTATCGGTCTTGCGCAGTCTGAAAACAAGTAAAAACTAATTGTAGTATTACCGGAGATATTGTGTAGAGAGGTTAAAAGGTCTGAACTATGCTGTCTAGATCCGTCGTCGTATAAGCTATACTATATCTATCTATTCTTTTTGCCTGTTTACAGCCCTGTTGGTTCATTGGTAGTATGTCTGCTTCAAGAGCTGTAGGGTGTGGGTTCGATTACCACCCAGGACAAAGACTGGACTTTGACTATAACTATAGCCGCAAGGCAACTTATTTAACTTATGAAATAGTCACCACATATTCATATGTGGTGACGAGCGGCATCGTAAGGCATGGCAGAGCGACGACGACCATTCCGTGAGAGCGGCACGCGCAGTCTGGAGCGCGAAAGGTCCCGCTCGTATATTTATAGTTATCCGAGCGAGAGAAAACAAGAAGTCGTCTCACTCGCGCATCATCATCATTTGATTTAACTTTGAGAACTGTGCAAACTAATAACTTATAAAGAGAGTCAAAAATTATTTATAAGAAATGCAAAATTAAATTATACACAGAGTACAACAACGATTCGAGTTTCACTTACCTTCTGATACAAGCCCCCACAAACACATAAAACACTTGACAGTACCAAATGCTCATAATTCGACGCCAAAAATCAAAGAAAAAAAAAGTAGATAGTGTGTGAAGTGAACAGAACAGATATGCAAACTGGCTATACTCGGACGATGTGGCCCTAAAAATGTGTAACGTACCTGCGAATGGCAGTAATGCCAGCCTTCACCAGGTAATGCTGTGCCAGGTCAGAGACTCCCTTCTCAGTGAACACGATGTCTGGCTTCAAAGCGATGATATCTTCGCATTGACGTTGAACATGCTCCTCTTCCAATTGCAGAAGTTTCGTGAAGTCCTGATTAAAAAGCCAGAAATTTAAAATACATGAGTGTGATATTTTATTACTAAATTTTCTTTTGTTTTTTGTGTGTAGTGTGGTAGACAAGATGTTTTCCTTCATCGGCAGCTCAAGCTCAATGTTGGGGTTTGAACCCAAGCTCTTTGGCATGCGATCCGACTGCGCTAACCACTGAGCTATCATCGCTACAAAATTAAGTACATAATTATTTTTTTTCATAACATGCAACATAAATAATTCATGCAATCTAGTAACAATACTAGTCTTTAGATACTGGCAAAATGCACAATGTTCCATGACAAAAATAACAATCCTAGTTTGTAGACACCGGCAAAATGCACAAAGTTCCATGGCAAAATAAAGAAAAAAAAGAGTTGTACTTGGCTTGAAATTTTGCTTGTTACCTGTTCTCCTAGAATTTCGATGTTGGTCTGGCTCTCTCCTTTCTTGTATTCGAGTGGGCAGTCCAGTAGAATGATGCGAGGGTTCTCGATAAAGCGTCTCATCTTGGGGTGGGTCACATCCTTGTTAACCATTACACCGCTGAGTACGCGAGACTCTTCAATGCTGCCACCAGGAATCTTCTCGATTTTTGCATAACTGTGGAACAAATAGTTAAAAAATATTTAGATATATTTAGTGCTAAAACTGCCATAATTATAATCATTTATGGATACATGTTTAAAATAAATAACAATCTTTCCATAAATGTTATTGAATACAAATTACTTTTTTTTTTATGAACTTTTAAACAAATACGGAGTAAATATATTAAATATATATATGAGTATATTATGTTAAAAGTAATGAGACAAACGAGACACTCTCCTGATGGTAAGAGTTAACGCCTGTCCATGACCATTGCAGCGATACACAGAACTTTTGAGTAACAAAACAAAGTCCAGGGCATTGCTGCTTTGGCGCTCATTACTTTGAGACTTTCGATGGCTAGTCTCAACAGCCCAGTAATTTCGCTAGCTGCAGTACCCTTCAAACCGGAACACAGTAATGTTTATGAACTACTGCTTAGCAAATAATTTTTGTGAACTTGTTAGAATGTGTGTTTTATATTACAACCCACTCATAATTCTAATTGTATTGTTTTGACTAAAATCTTAGATATACATAAAGGTTTCATAATAATAATAAAGGTACATACATTAATTTTAACATAATACAGTGAACATAAAAAACATTGAAATTGACTTGAGGTATTTTAGAATTAAGTGATTGGCTGCTGCCAAGCTAGGATCTCTCTAGGAAATCTTAGATATAAGCTTCATCTCAAGAACTTTGAGTCAGTAGTAGCCACTTACTTCTTGATGTCTACTTCAACCCTGCCATTGTCGTTCACTGTGACTGTACTGACGGCATCCAGTGCAATGTCTACGGCGAGGTCAGCCCAGCGACCAATATATTTGGTGCCCACACATGACCGGATCTGAAACATGACCGATATTCACTACTACTACTACTACTACAATACTTACTACTACTACTATACTACTACAATACTTTTGTAGCTTATAAGTTATAAACTTTTTGCTATTTTTTTATTACATTGTTTAGTTTACTTTTTAAATTATGACATTTTTATCTATTTAATCTAATTATTTTTTTTGAAATTTTTTTATAATTTTTCATATGAATTGTATTTTTTTGTGCTTTTTATTTATTTATTTATTTATTTTAGAATTGACATTAAATAAGAATTATTTTTTCTATTCTCATGTTTGTGTATTAGGGTAATTCGTTTAGCGAAGTAAGCCTACTAGATTATTGCATAAAATAAATAAATTACAAATTTTTATTTTTTACATAATTATTTTTATAGCATCTTAACCAATCACTAAAGTAACTTCAAATTTCAAGTATAATAATTATGTAACTGTATAACTATGTACTACCATTCGTTTAGCGAAGTAAGCCTACTAGATTATTGCATAAAATAAATAAATTACAAATTTTTATTTTTTACATAATTATTTTTATAGCATCTTAACCAATCACTAAAGTAACTTCAAATTTCAAGTATAATAATTATGTAACTGTATAACTATGTACTACCCACTCAACTTCAAAATTCATCTAATTTTTTTTTTGTAGCATATTTATTAACTACATATTATACATTTTTGGTGGGTTTTGAAGCCTTTGAAGCTTTATCTGATATTTTTTTTGTATTACACGTGACATTACTAAGTTATGAATGGTCATGGCACACATACCTATGGCATAGATTAAGGAAAGAATTGGTAGATTTGGCAAAGTTTTAATGAAGCCTCAATTCCACTAATCAAATCACTCACATAAATAAATATGTCATAAAATATATAATATGTATGTGTCATAAATACTTACAACTTCCTTCAACTTGTCCCTGTCATTCAAGTCAATTGGCACAGAGATCTTATCTTGGAGCAGTTTAACAGCATCTTCCAAAGCCTGTCGGTACTCCCTGATGATGACTGTTGGGTGGATGTTCTGTTGCAGGAATTGTTCAGCTACTGTAAGAATCTCCCCCGCTAGGACAATAACAGATGTGGTACCGTCACCAACCTGAAATTTAGTAATAATCACAAAATGTAACAACTTAAATAAGAAGTGCAATCAAAACCATATATAAAGACACTGAATGGACTGTATTTTTAAGGACACCATATCCAATAGTTAATATAAAAAATGTAGCTTATTTTGCATTGATTTTTTTTTAATACTGAACCTTTTTTTTACAGTATAATGATTAAATGTATTCTAATTACAGCACAAAAAAGTTCAAAAGGAAACAGCATAAGCTATTAATAAGATTGAAAACATTAATTTTATTTTTTGTTTAGTAACAAAGCATGATGCTTGGTGCTTTATCTGATAAATTAATTTATTCAATGTTATAAATTTTAATGATTTGCTTGTTTAGGGATTCCAGGACCATGCCATTTCATAGTTAGAACTAATCTGTCATTACTGCTGATGTCTTCATCCAGTCCCGCCTGCAGTCATTGACCCACTTTTCTCTTTTAAACATTACATTAAAAAGTATTAAAGGGAATTAAAACAGGAGTTTGATAGATTTAAGGATAACTATACGTCAGATAATATGATAGCAAATTAATAAGGGAGGGTTTGTTAAAAACAGATTTAAAAGAAAATGCAAAATATGCTGTTGAAATTTAAATTTTCTTCTATTTTTATCTTGCTACGAATTATTCGATTAACAAACCTAGAATAGTATATTACATCTATCTTTATTTAAAATGTACTGAACAACTAAGCCTAGAATATTCTATATGAAAATATAATATACTTAATAATAATATGTATATTGCAACAGAGTGGTAGCCTAGGCAAAGTAAGAAGTGTTGGTCGTTCAGCCGCAAGATGGGTCGACGATATTGTCACAGTTGCGGGTCAAACCAGATTGGCAAAAGACCGAGGCAGATGGCATAACAAGAGAAAGGCCTATACACAGCAGTGGGATAAAGAAGGCTATGGATGATGATGAACATGATGTATGTTATAACTTTATAACAGACTACACGGCATTTCCGTACAGGATAAGGATATGGCGATCAGATTATTCAATTCAATTATTGTTAAGTCTTTTGATACACCCATATACTTGATGACATTCAATTTGATTTTACATACCTAGTCAAGCAAATATTTATAGAGTTAATACCACACTAAAAATAAGGAATAAATAATGAGCCTATCGCAATCGGTAAGTACATCAATACAAAGATGATTCAATTTCTAACCTCTTCATCTTGAGTTCTGGCGATTTCGATCATAGTTTTGGCCGCTGGATGTTGCACTGTAATCTCGCGGAGGATAGCGTTTCCATCGTTCGTCATCACGATACCCCCCATAGGGTCCATCAACATTTTCAACATAGCTTGCGGCCCAAGGCATGTTCGAATAACGTCTGCTATCGTCTAAAATAGACATAAAGCAACACATGTTAGACCTGAAATGGATTATTTATAGTGGAAATAACACATTTAAAACAAATTTAGGACAAAATTACCTTTCCAGCATTTATATTTTCCAGTTGTACTTTCCGGCCGAATTCACGTTTTGTGTTTTGGCCTGTAATGATATCACTATTGTAGTAAAATACACTTTTAGTGGACAAATATTAAATGAAATATATGAAATACTCACTCAGAACTAAAACAGGTTGTTGTCCGTACATTTTTATTAATATTTATGGGAATATTTTCAGCGAATCAAATAATTTTTCGAGAAGAATTTGAAAAGAAAAGACATTCACGAAAATCGCGTGGTGACTGGTGTTACCAGCCTATTTTTAAAATATCACAAATTCACCATTATAATTATCATGCTTGATCTAGAAACTTTGGAAACTCTGCTAATTTTCATTTCACAATAACTTCAGATCTTTTTTGACTTATAATCTAGTTAATAATTAAATATTTTCTCAAAGTACATCATAAATTTTACTCTCAAATAAAAATCCTAAACTACACTATGTTTTGTTTACTGGTAATTTCAGTTAATTGTTTGTCATACAATTATTTTTTTTATAGTTTGTTTTTTTTTTTTTTTTTCGTTAATTTGCCCTTTCGGGTAGGCTAAAGCTATAAAGCCATACTGCCTCGTCTTCAGTGATATTTCTGCTGTATCTTAACTATGGTTATCGTCAAAGTCGTCTTAGTCAAGTCCAGTTCGTATCAGTTCGTGCCAGTCATGCTTTAGTAAAGTAGTGGCAACTTTACTATAAAGCTTCGATGGAGTTTTGGAAGCAACACGAAAACTCATGTTTCACCACATTATATCATTTTCCCACACTCGCGCTTGTAATTCGGCACTTTATGAATAAAACACCACCATTTTTATGCATAAACACTCGACAAAACACTAGTTTTGGAAAAAAATACAACGAAGCGACACGACTCTTCCCGCGTTCCCGCCAAAACTCCTTATAGTTTGTCTTCCGACAGCTTCTTCTTCTTTGATTTTGGCGTCGCATTCTGTGCTTTTGCCAGTGTCAAGTGTTTTGATATTATAAAGTTCTTTTTCTTTATTGATTTTGGCGTTGCATTTTAAGCATTTTTAGTGCCAAATGGTTTAATATTTTTAAGTTTCATAGGTTAAAATAAGTTGCATTTTAGCTATAGTTATAGTCGAAGTCAAGTCCAGCCCGTGTCAGTCAAGTCCAGTCATGCTTTCATAAAGTAGTGCCTACTTTATTATAAGCTTCGATGGAATTTTCGAAGCGACTCGAAAAATCATGTTGCACCACATTATATCATTTTCCCACACTCGCGCTTGTAATTCGGCAGTTTATGAATAAAACACCGCCATTTTTATGCATTTTTTATACAAAAAACACAAGTTTTGGAAAAAAATACAATGGGTTGTTTCTCTTTCCGAGTTCCTGCCACATCTTTATTTTTATTATCAAGTTTCATGAAAAGTCCAAGAGGGTATTCATAATATTATAATAAAAATCCAAGATTATTTTTTGTGTGTGTCATTTGCGGCTATGTGGAATATGTATCTGTTTATTTATTTATTCTTAAATTAAAAAAAAAAGATAAACCTTTTACCTTGGACCTTTCATCAAACACTAAAACAAACACAAACAAGATGACAAACACTAAAAGGCTGATTATTCGTCTGAGCCTTTTAGTGTTTGTCATCTGACAACTAATACCAACCAACCAACCATGTTAATTTTCAGATAGTAATTGTAAATGGCAACTTTGGTTTTATGGCAACACGGTCTGTAATGGCCTCCGGCTGTTCGGTCGTTGTCGACTGCTATTTTGTGTAAGTGATTAAGAACTGTTCAGAAAGAAATACAATTATAGAAGAAGACCTGCCTTATTATTTTAACAGGTTATGGGCTCAGGTCACCGAGAAACTAAATAATTGGAAAAGAAAAAACATGGAAGATGACAAGAAGAATCGATACGGCATTGTACCATTCGCCGGTACAGATTTCGGGAATTGGTTTTACCGATTGAAAGTAATCCTAGAAGAACATGACTTATTGCAAGAGATAGAACAAAAAGATGCTTCGGATCAAAAGAAGGAATCTACGTCCGCGGTCGATACGTCCAAATCGAGAAAATGCAAAAGCATAATTGTGCAAAGCGTCGCTGACAGCCATCTTGAACTGATAAAAGATTTTAAAACACCACGAGAAATTGTGCAGAAACTACAGGAAACATATTTGTCAAAAGGTATATCCTCACAACTATTAGCTAGGAAAAGGCTCCTTACACTAAGATACGACGAAAAAGAAACATTGAGTCAATTTTACTTGGAATTTGACAAACTTGCGCGTCTCCTGAGAGAATCCGGTGCTGATCCTTCTAAAGATGAGTTGATTTGCTATTTGCTACTGGCGATGCCACAATCATATGGCAACGTAGTCTCAGCAATAGAAACTATAAACAGCGAATCTCTTACAATGGAGTTCGTCAGAAGAAGGTTACTAGATGAAGAAACCAAAAAGAAAGGTCTTATTGAGAATGTTAATGCAATTGAAGTATTTCAAGCCAGAAAAATAAAATATACGAGAAACTCAGAAAAGAAACCAGAAAAACAACTATTTCCGTTTGAGTGTTACAACTGTGAAAAAAAAGGTCACAAGAAAGCAGAATGCAAGTTTAAACGATTGAGTTATAAAAGTACGATGAATACAGAAACAGAAAAAGAAGAAAATACTAGCCTGTCCTTCCTTGCAACAGAGAAAAATATTTTCCTATCAAATAATGACAACATCATAGAATTCATATGTGACTCTGGTGCAACAGATCATCTGGTGAACAGTGATAAATACTTAGTAGATGTCGAAACACTTCTAAGTCCTGTAGAAATAAACACAGCAAAACAAGATGTTAAAATAGTAGCATCAAAGAAGGGGAAAATAAAAGAAAATGGTTTAATAATTAAAGATGTCCTGTATGTTCCAAACGGCAGGTGTAATTTACTTTCTGTTAGTAAAATGGAAAGCGCTGGTTGCAAAATCGTGTTTGAAAATAGTAAGGTCAAAATTTTCTACAAAAACACATTAATTAAAGAAGGAAAACGTGAAAGAAACCTGTATAAAGTACAATTTAAGCCAGAAATTGAAAAACAAGCACAAGAAGCATACAGTATTAGTAAAGAAGAATTTGATTGGCATAAAAAGTTAGCACATGCATCAAAAGAAAAGTTACATAAGCTAAAGCAAAGGAAGTTTATTTCATATGATATCAGTAACTCGGAAGAATTATGTGAACCATGTTTAAAAGGAAGACAGACCAGACAACCTTTTCAAGAAAACCTAAGGAAGAATAGTAACAGAATACTCGAGTTGATACACACAGATTTAGTAGGGCCTATCAACCCCGCTTCTTATGATAACAAGAAATACATACTGACATTCATAGATGATTTCAGTCACTTTGCATATGTATACCTATTAGAAAACAAGTCTGAAGTATTAAAATACTTTAAAAGTTATGTAAATACAGTAGAAGCACAATTTGAAACTAAAGTATCAAGATTGAGAAGTGACAATGGCACAGAATATAAAAATAAAGAATTTAATGATTTCTGTTTTGAAAAAGGAATAAGAAGAGAATTTACAATGAATTATTCACCTCAACAAAATGGACTTTCAGAAAGGTTTAATAGAACATTGGTAGAAAAAGCAAGAACGCTATTGGCCGATTCAATATTTGGCAAAGAACTATGGGGAGAAGCAGTATACACTGCCATATATGTCATAAATAGATTACCAACAAGAAATGGAATTATTCCAGCAGAATTATGGTATGGAAATCCACCAAACTACAGAAAACTTCAATGTTTTGGTATTGAAGCTTATGTGCATCTTCAAGCCCAATACCGGGAGAAAGGAAAGTTTGAAGAAAAGTCAAAGAAGTACTACTTTATTGGCTATTGTAATAATGGATATAAACTGTGGGACATTCAAGAAAGAAAAATCATAAGAGCAAGAGATGTAATATTTAAACAAGTAAAGAAACCCAAACAAGACAGTTTTTCCCATCCCTATTATGAAGAAGAAAAAGAAATGTCAAAAATACAACAAGAAAGTTCAGAACAACAAAAACAAGAAAAATTTGAGAAATCACCAGTAAAAAGTCCAGAGAAAATAGAAAAGCTTAAGAATATACCAAACACAGAAAATATAGAACAGAAAAGAACAAGAAAGTTACCATCATATCTGCAAGACTATGAGACTTATTACTATGCATTATCATGCATTGGAGATCCAAGTTCTTTGGAAGAGACTTTAAAAACAAGAAACTAATGTTACACCAAAAATCTTACATACAAAGTGTACTAGATAAGTTTGGTATGTTAGATTGTAAAAGTGTGTCAACACCTTGTGAAGTTGGGCTAAAATTAGAAAAACCTGATCATTTTTCTTGTAAGTCTCCTTACCGTGAACTAATTGGCTGCCTTATTTATCTAGCTATATGTACAAGGCCTGATTTGTCCTATACTATAAGCTATTTCAGTCAATTTCAGAATAATGCAAGTGATGAACATTATACCTATTTGAAAAGAGTGTTAAGATACCTAAAGTCAACAGCTGATTATGGTTTATTATATGAATGTAAAATTAATAGTAAAGATATTGCTTTAGGCTACTGTGATGCAGATTGGGGAACCAATAATGTTGATAGAAAATCTGTCTCAGGATATTGTTTTATGTTGTTTGATAATATTGTTTCCTGGTGTACGCAGAAGCAAAAGACTGTGTCTTTATCAACAGCTGAAGCTGAATACATGGCCCTCAGCCTTACATGTTGTGAAGCTATCTGGTTTAAAGGTCTTTTATCTGATATTGGAATTGATTGTAAAACGTTAACCGTTTGTGAAGATAACCAATCGTGTATACACATTGCTAAGAATAGAGAAAATAGTAAAAGAGTAAAACACATTGATATAAAGCATCACTTTATTAGAAATTTAGTTGAAGAAGGGTCCATTTCATTGAAATATGTACAGTCAGCAGAACAATTGTCAGACATTTTTACTAAAGCACTTTGTAAACCAACTTTTGAAAAACTGCGTAACTTAATATGTGTAAAGAAATATTTTTAATATAAATAAGTAATGTATAAAACTCAAAGTTGAGAAGGAGTGTTAATTTTCAGATAGTAATTGTAAATGGCAACTTTGGTTTTATGGCAACACGGTCTGTAATGGCCTCCGGCTGTTCGGTCGTTGTCGACTGCTATTTTGTGTAAGTGATTAAGAACTGTTCAGAAAGAAATACAATTATAGAAGAAGACCTGCCTTATTATTTTAACAAACCAACGCCAACGCCAACGCCAACGCCATCTAAACTAAGTTATATTTTTATTTTTTTATTTTTTTTTATGGTTGACAGGCTAGTTGTTTTGACCACAGCTCACCTGATGTTAAGTGAAGGTGTGGTCGAAGATGGTAAAGCACACCTAGCCTGGAATGGAACTGGCTCTCAAGTGAGGCTGCCGGAACACACCGTTAGATGCTTGGCGGCAGATTTTCAACTTGAGGGTGGTAGCTAGCCAGCCGAGTACTAGAAAGTACCCTACCACCATGCTATGGTTTCCTCACGATGTTTTCCTTCACCGGCAGCTCAAGCTCGTTGTTGGGGTTTGAACCCACGCCCTTCGGCATGCGAACTTACCGCGCTAACCACTGAGCTATCATCGCTACAAAATGTATATGCACTATTTTGCTTTGATTTTGAGCGGGAAAATGAACAAATGTTGTTGATTTTGTTTTCCAAAATCTGTGCTTTTTCTGCATTATGACTTTATACTTTGTCGATTCTGCCAGTTGTAAGTTTCAAAATTCTTATTAAGCTTTTTATAATATGAAGTAAGTTCGTAGTAAAAGACACTCTATAATTCTATAATCATCGTGACATGGAGCATTCCGAAGAAGTGTACTCGTGGTAATACTGAAGTGTGGAATTTGCGAGATTTACGCTCTACGTATATGATAGTCAAATGTATGGAGAGTACGGCACCCCTGGCGGAAGTAAATTAAATCTGCTTTTTTCGTACATTTGACTATTGTTTACGTTCGCATACATTGATATGCTTGAGCCTCTGGTCTATCTATAAATTAATGTGAACAATGTTCACTATAAACCAACACTCCATAATATGTACTATTACATATAAAAAACATATTTTTAATGAAACAGGTGATGTTTTCGTAATTATTTTTTTTCGGGTTGATCCCTAAAGTCAGTCTACATTTCTCCAAAACACCTCTAGGTATAGTAAAAAAAACAATAAGTAAGTAGTCATGTTTTTATTTCAAATATTTTATGCTTTTGTTACTATCTTAGAATATTAATTAAAAAGGTAAGTAGAGTATAATATGATTTTGACATTTTAAAATTTGAATAAAAACACATTAGTAGAGTTTATTAATACATTTTTTTTGTTATAAAGACATTATTTTGACTAGATATTGACTTATTAATAAATAATCAATTTTTAAAACTTTGGCAACAAACTATCTATATTACAGCCACTGTGAGTTTTTATTGCCATCCAAGTTAGGTAGTCATGCACAACTCGTATGCTTAACGAATAAGTTTCATGTAATTCTCGATACTTTTTCAGTGCATACGTAGAAGAGAACGAATGTAGGTAAGTTGACCTACTCTAATTACTTAATCCTTTCTTATGATACATAGGCGACGTTACCGTCATTTGCGTTTCTTATGTTCTGGGATAATAATAAGCCTATAATTTACTTACATACGCCCACTAATATAGGTACGTACCCAACGTATATAGGGTGCTGTGGTAGGATATCTATGCGCAATTCTTATAATGCCGACACAACTCAATAAAGCCAAGCCTTTTAATTCTTGAATTATCGTTTGAAAGTTCTTGTGAAAATTCGTGCGTATAATTAAAAACTTGACTTTTTGTGATTTTTTTAAATGTTACGTACCTACTACTGACCTACTACTGTTTGATACTGACGTGGTTTTAATTTTTGTTTTACTTATGCGGGACTACTTAATCAAGACGAGGACACGTGCGCGTTGTACTCAGCTTTGTCTCCATGATGAAGGCCACCATATGTGACGGAAACTATAGTCGGAGTTTTCGATAAAATTAAACGTGAGTAATCCCACATAAATCAAACAAACAAACTGTTTGAAGTCAATTATTCTGTGTGTACCTAGGACGTGAGGTACCATAACCAACAAATCTTAGTGCATTGACGCGACGTATAGTGACTAGAGCTAGATTATAATTTTGTAACAGCATTTTACATTTTCTAAATAAGTTTTTTCATTATAAAGTTAATCTATAACATCTTCATCATCTACATCGGACGACTCCATCTTCGTGTCGTCGTCTTTATTGCCTTCCTCCTTGCTGTCTTCAGAAGTATGGAGCTCCAGATAAACGCGTTTTAAATTCTTCATTATGTACGAAGTCCCGTTTACCATCCCAGATTTACCATCGTGGAAGTTTTCACCACCTTCAGGTAGACTGCTCCGTACTGGCACGGAGAAGGCCGAAACATGCCGGGGTCGCTGCCCAAAATCTCTGCCTAGGCGTTTATCTAACCCAATATCAGCGGGTGGAACATCTTGACCATTTGATTCACCCTCTACCATACGTTTTCTGTCATAAACGTGCCCTGAAACGCGTAAATCAATGAAGAAATTTAAAGGATCTACTCCAAATTGGGGATTATAGAGTGGTGGATACCACATCGGCGGCGGTGGAGGTAAAATTAAATTCGGTTGCGGTACAGAATTATCTTGAGGGTTTCGTCCTAAAGGCGAAGGTTTCGGAAGTTCTTCTGTTCCAACATCTACATAAGAAGACTGTCGGCCAGGGCCGGGACTGCTCGGCTTTAAGTGCTCGGTTTTTGGAGATAGCCTTCTAGGTGACGGTTCACGAACCCTAGGCAGCTTCTCCACCGTAAGCTCCAAAGGAACCTCCGGTCGAATCTCTTCTTTTTTTTCCTCTTCTTGTTTCGGCCAGTCTCGACGCCAATCGCTCTCGTTCTCCGCGAAGTATTTATGCGTTCTTCGTTTAAATCTGCGCTGGTAATGAGGCGGTCGACATCCATGGCGAGCGCTGACAAATGATCTTAACATCTCGCTGAAGAAAAACGCATGTGGCTGTAGAGGTAAAGCGCTGTACAGATAAGGTGGTGTAGCAGCTAAAAGTCGAGATACAAGTTCAGTATTTCTAATATCTCGCACGCTTGTTTTCGGAACTTCTGACGGTGGTTTTTCTTCCTGAACGGAGCTCATCTGTAACAAAAGAGTAGATGTAAATCAATCAGCAAATGAGCGAGCGCACGGACTCTCGTGTGAATGGGAGACGTACGAATGAATGGGGTGTCATGTCTGGATGGAGTGGCTTTTAACATAGACCGATTTTTATTTAATACTCGACAAAGATTTTTTTACTGCCACTGAATTTTATGAATGATATCGGAATGCATGATGTACATTGTTTAAAAAGTAAAATCTACTTTTGGCAACAAGTATTTTGAAAATGTTAGCCGTTTAAGCAGCCCGATTTTTTTGATTTTTTGACAGCCCCGTTGGCTCATTGGTAGTATATCTGCCTTGAGAGCTGTAGGGCGTGGGTTTGATTCCCAATCAGGGCAAACATTTTGTGAATAAACTAATGTTTGTTCTGTGTCTGGATGTTCTGTATGTATTTACAAAAAAATAAAAGTATTTATGTATTGTATCAGTTATCTGACTTCCATCACACAAGCTCTGCTTAGTTTGGGGTCAGATGGCGCTGTGTGTATAGTCCTACGATATTTATCTATTATTATGTTTTAAGTAGGTACAAAATATTTCACATGCCTATAAGCTTATAAGTATGCGAGATATATTGTAGACTATACTTTTTTTACTTGAAAAATACTAGAAATCCACTAGAGCTCCTACGGTTGCTTACACTTTTAAGTATCAACATTTTTGCGTACCTACTGCATATTATTGGTGTATGTACCATTAAAACTAAAAATCTAGAAGTCGGTCGTGTCGTGAAGTATAAAACTCTTTAAGCAAATCGTCTGCCGGTGGACGGTGATTATCACCGCACGAACAATGCTCTCCCTCTATTGTGTAGGTACCTGAGAACTGCACTTGGCGGGATTTATCTCCGATGAGTTTCACGCACACATAAGGATTGTAATCTGGGAGATCTTTGGACATATCTATTGAACCAATGTTTATTTTATTTTTTCGTATAACAGGTTCGCGTTTGACCTTACCTCGCCGGAGTACCTAATCAAGGAATACATACAATAGATACCTACATACAAATTTATTAATAAAGCCACTCATTTTGATCAGTGAGATTTTTAGAAATTTATAAGAAAGAATTCAGGTTCCTTCTAGGCAAGCGTGCTTCATCGTAGCCCACACTACTAGTCCAAATCAAGCTATCAAATATTTTTTATGGTTCACAGGCTAGGTGTTTGACCACAGCTCACCTGATGTTAAGTGACAGTGTGGTCGAAGATAGTAAACACACCTAGCCTGGACTGGAACTGGCTCTCAAGTTAATCTGTCGCCAAGCACCTAACGGTGTGTTCCTGCACACCGTTAGATGCTTGGCGACAGATTTTCAACTTGAGGGTGGTAGCTAGCCAGCCGAGTACTAGAAAGTACCCTACCACCATGCTATGGTTTCCTCACGATGTTTTCCTTCACCGACAGCTCAAACTGATTGTTGGGAGTTGAACCCACGCCCTTCGGCATGCGAATCGACCGCGCTTACCACTCAGCTATCATCACATGGTCAAACGGAAACCTATTCTGAATAAAAATCATCTTTTTTTTACTAGTTGAAGGTTTTGACGCGGTCTATGATGGACCTTCGACTCTTTCACCTTCAGCTCTTGCATGTTATAGAAGAAATCAATTGATTTATATGGATACTTTAACAACAACTTCGAATCCGAAATTGTTATCATGATAAGTTTTTTAACGCAATTGACCATCAACTCGCCTGTTGGTAAGCGATGATGTGGTCAAAGATAAAGCTCGCATGTTTAGGAGATACCTTCAATTTGACCTTGAAAAAATCCTGATTATATCCCTCAGATAACAAGTTAGCCGGCAATTTGTCCTTTTAAGTTGTTCAATGTCTTCAAGTCGCGAGTGAATCGTTTTCTACTAAGCAAGCTACATCGTAGACCGTATCTTCGCCGACATAGAGGTCAAACGCAAGCTGTATATATATTTTGTAATCAAAAAATCCTTAGCCCCAATGATACACATAGAGACTAAACATTCGGCAGGTTCTACTTGCTCTATCGCAAAAAAGGAATGAAAGTAGATTTAAAGTCGTACAGCTCAGTAACATATTCTCCAAGACAAATGGCCATCCGACGACGGTTGATATTTCATTGTTTCTACTATTATTAATTTTATTACGCTTTCTGATGCCTTCCTGATTTGAGTATTAACAATGTCAAAACGATGATTAGTGACATAAATACTTAACCGATAATAATTATGCAATATTTATGAAGAGGACAATTCACAGTCTCCAAAACAACATCAACGCGGTAATGCTACAGAAAAATATTCTTTTAAAATTCAAACATATTCAGTTACATCATCGAACGGGCTACGCTATAGGAAGCGATACCCTCCTAGCTGCTAGTTCGTCTGTCGACATCGATTTTTCAGCTCACCGCTGTTTTATTGCCAATATTCGAGTGACGGCGTCCATATCCGTGTTCGAGGCTTTGCGAGCGGATTTGGGCTTTTTTTTATTCGATTTCGCAGAGATATTTTCCATACAACTCGTAGGTATATTTATATTTCTGGTGGACGGGATGTGCACCAAATAAAAGTATGATGTAATGTGGTATCTGATTTGTAATCAAAGCTGACTTTATAACTGGTAATTTTACTTAATTTAATTTGAAATTGGCAAGCTATATAATTATAATTAAGATCATTTAATTTATTGTAATTTTTTTAACGATGTGGGCCTAAATGGTGAACACCTAACCTGGAATGGTAATTAGCTCTCAAGCGTGGCTGTTGGAACACATCGTTAGGTGTTTAACGGCAGACTTTTAAATTAAGTGTGCCATCTAGGTAGTAGAAAGTACCTTACCACCATGCTTTAGTTTCCTTCGATGTTACCGTCAGCAGCAGGCTGATAGGACACTCTTCAGCATGCGATCCGACCGCACGAACAAACTTACGCTAATCAATACCAATTAAACGTAATGTTTACTACACTTTTGCTCACGATCTCTCTTTCTAATCACACTTTAGGTACAACTTAACTATAAGGCAGCCAAAATTAAGAATATTGACGTAACTACAGCTATAAACATAACAAAAGATGTATCATTTAACTTATAGATATGTCTACCTCGTTACCCAACGTCCTCCACAATTCAATCAACAAAAGCTTTTCAGTCACACACACCGTCTTGAAACTCATAAACAACGTAGGGCTGCCACGCACACCAACGTAACATATACAAACGCGTATTAATACGGCATCCCTAAATGATAGGAATTAAATGTCACATTAACATATCGCTGAGTTTGAAGTGAAAGCGATACATCGGATTTGTGGGACAATAAATGGGGGTGGAGAGGGGTAGGGTGGCATATAGGGTTATACAGAATATGGATGAGAGCAAACGAATTAAATGATTCAAGTGAAGCTCTTACATTTTCAGTAAATTTCATTATAGCACTAATCTAATAAGTTATTAATCATGGAAACTGACGTGGTTTTGACACATTTTATAACAATAGTCGGAGTTTCCGACAAAATTTAACGTGAGTAAAACAAGTTAAGTACGTAAAACAAAAAAAAAAAAATTTTACTAATTTTATATGGATGATAAGTTGGATACGTCTTTGCAAATTACTTCAATCAAAAATTACTACACTTCTACACACTTTCTTACATACACTTCCATTGTACGGAAAAAGTTATTAATTTACAAAGAAAGTAATTTTCATATTAATAATTATTTATTATTATCTGCTAACTTGGTCAGCGTGGTGGACTAAGGTTGTAGTACCCTTCTCACGATGTGATAGTAGTACATAAAAAAAAGAATTGATCCGGAAAATTATAAGTAAAACTTATAATATATTAAATGCCTACTACCGATAAATGACTAAATAATAATGTTGTACGAAATATCAACCCTAACGTTTCGTTGTACACAATAAATCCAGAGTGGCGTATCTCTATTCAAACAGTTGATACGGCGTGAAGCGAGTCTTGCGTGCAAACATGACGAACTCCCCCGCGGCTACCCTACGTCTACCGAGATATAAGTGGGTGACAACCATAGGTAGGTAGATTTTTAATCGCTGGGAGATGTTCCTACTTTTATATCTTTTGGTATTGAGACAGTTAACGATGTGTTGTATAATGTAAAGCTTGTCGAGAACACACTTGAAAAAATATTTATTGATATTAACATTCATGTACCAGAGTTTTAAGAGTTCACCAGGTGATCTGAAAACTCTAGATTTTTCTCTGGACTAGGTATATAAATAGGCAGAGAATATAACTATTCATAACAATATTTTTTATCTCACTCAGTCCTATTATCATAAAAAAATGTGTTACACATTTTGTATAGATACGTATTAAAAGGTATGGAAATTTAGATTATTATTAGAGAAGATATATTTAAAATAAAATTGACAACGGCACTACCCACGTTTTTTCAGCAATCTTAAAACGTTGGAGTCAATTGATGAACGTGCTAAGAAACTAATCAGCAATGACTCACTTGTACAAAAGCCCCAAAGCTTTATGTTTCAGATTTCTATCGGGCACACTTTGGAGACTGCGCTTCTGATCTACATGACTTAATTGCACCCTGCCCAGTGCTCGAAATGGACCGGAAAGCACCAGAACGACGTTCCGTTTCGTAACATTTTTCCTTACAACGTTGTAGTTCGACAAAAAAGGGAAATTGTGGAAAATATTAAATTAAAGTTATTATGCATAAATTATTATTTATTATTTAACTATGTAGGTACTCTTAACATAATTAAAATACCTATAGGAAGGTTTAGAGGGAAATGCGTTCGTTAATAAGTCCAATTCGACCACTGAGCCTGCCTATTCCGCTTCATGGTTGACATTCTAAAAACTCGAACTGAACGGTACGATTCCTTCATCGTACAAACCACTAAACAGCTGTCAACTAGGTGTTCCCTGATAGACACAATATAGGTGCCTTCAAGTCGCGAGTGAATCGGTTTCTTCCAGGCAAGCGTGCTCCATCGTAGACCGCATCTTTGCATGAGGTGGGATGGCAGTAAAACACGAGACTGTTTGTAATTTTTTTTAATCTAAAATAAAAAAAGCCGTAGATTTATGTATTTACAAAATCCTCTCAACTATGAGAAACAAAAATTCTATAAAAATTTCTTTAAACCGAATACTCGAAGCTACAATTGAGTCTACGGATTCTGTAGCACAGTAGCATACAGAGCTGCTATAGAATTATGGCATCTATGTAACATTCCCAAACAAAATGTACAAAATAAATGTAAAAAAGATCGTTATCTGGCCATGTCCTTTGATATAGCTTCCCGTCGGAAACGGAATACCGAATACTGATAAAAAATAATGCAAAAAAGGCCCATAATAGAGCGATGTCTGTTTTAATTATTGACAACTCTACACAGGTAGCTGAAGCATGAAATGGGAGAGTGAATGAAAGGTGCATACAATTTTTTGTAAAAAAAAGTGAAGCTAAATTGTTTGCATCTTTATATATCTTTTATAAACAATAAGGACCTTACTTATATACGTTGTTAATAGTCAACTAATGTTTAAAGATGTCACTTGGAAAAATGTAACAGGTATGCACAAGTACCTAATTAAATAACTTTAAGCAATGTTTATTAGTAAATGGTTAAACTACACGAAATATTATACTCATGTCTTACTGTGTGGTTCTGTCATTACAAAAAAGTATGGTTTAATTCTAACTTTTTAATTATTTTGCTAGAAAATAATGTAACTTATATCGACTATCCTAAAAGTCACAAATGCTATTACAAAAGAAATGAAGCGCGTTTTAAATATTTGTTACTATTCAAATAGGCCCACAAAAACCTAAAAAACGTTTAACGAAATAAACCGCTGTTAAAGTACATAAAAAATTCAATTAGGCGGCTTGAACGCGTGGATTTCAGCGACAAATTCGTTCCAAGCGAGATTTAGTACCTGTGAAGAATTTTTTGTTGGATTTTCAACCATATGCAATGCAGATTAAGGTAAACTGATTTTACAATGGAAACTGTCGCCGAGACTCACGGCAAACGTTAATTTCCATATTAAAACCGTCACAAAGGAAGCAGATTCAAAAACCACATCGTTGGTGAGGAAAGAAAATATTATGATGTGAAATTTGGATGTGGCATATCACGCTTATATTATAAAGGCGAAAGTTTGTAAGTGTGTTTGTATGTTTGTTACTTATTCACTCTCAAACGGCTGGACTTAAATTAAATTAATTTTATTTAACTAACTTTCCTCTTCCCATAATGTATAATTGTAAAAAAAAATTCAAGTTGACAAAGGTCACGGACCCCGGTGACTGTGGCGCGTATAAATTTATTTAAAAATTTAGAAAAACGGCTGGAAAATTTTTGTTGAAATTTGGTATGGAAGTAGCCGACACCGTGGATTAACACGTCGGCTTTTAATCCGGCAATTTTTTTAGTAATTAAATTACACATTTAGCAATTTTATTAATTAATGCAAAATAATTCAATAATCGCCAAAGATAAGTTAGTCATGAATTTGTTGGTATAATTAGTCGTAGATTTGGTAGATCATTTACTCATCAGTTACTTTAATTACAGAAAATTGTACTGTGCTACATACAATACTTTATCTTTAGTCCCACACTCACGCAATACGACGACACTTTATAAATAAAACATCACTATTTTTATACATAATTATGCAAAAAACAGATTCAATGCGGCGACATGAATAGACAATAAACAATATGACAATATGCGAAAACTGTTATGTAATATCAATTAGTAATTAAGATATTTAGCGCAGAATGGTTTTAAAAAAAAAACGAAATAAATAAAATACCACATCTAAATGAATGTCTTTCTAACGTCCTAACTCAAACAATATTGCGCTCAGATACCGAGCGGTATGATAATCGCGTCAAAACGCACGTGAAGTGCCACCATTGGGGGGAACACCCCCCGGACTCGGGGGGCTTGGGGGTGCTTGGAGGCTGGGGGGTGGTGGGGTGCTAAGCCGATGACGGCTTTAAAACGTACCCGATTATCCAAGTACTTCTGAAGTATGATTTATCGCGGTATTCTTATTTGAGCTTTATTCGATAGGTTTGGCTGCTTTAGTTATTTTGGTACCGAACTATAAAGTAAGAGAAAATGAAAATGTTTTCATTTAATGATTTTCATTTTCAGTATTTTATTTATGTATATAGTATTTTCATTTCAGTGGGTGTTTTTATGTAACATCGTACAGTGAAAAATAAAATAAATATCAAAGCTTAGTTTTTTGAAGCACAATAAGTTATAACTACCGTGTTCTAGGTCTGCTTGTTTTTAAAATAGTGCGGTCAGGTTTTTTTTAAGTACTCAACAGTACTAGAAGAAATAAAATTTATAATTATATTTAAATCGATGTGTGTGCTCCCCATGGACTTCAAAACGGTGTGACCGATTTTGATGAAATTTTCAGGTAATCTCCAGATTAGCCCAGGTGGTGATCCTGTGAAGTTTGATATCGATTTTATTCGGATATTTTTTTACATTAAGAAAATAATTAAATTGCGAATTCAACTTTTTTTTTATGGGTGTCGGTTTAGGTGCTTGATCACAGCTTACCTGATTTTATGTGACGGTGTGGTCGAAAAGTAAACCCATAGAGCCTGAAATGAGACTGTTTGAGTTGAGGGTAATGTAATTAGCCAGCCAAGTACTATATTTTTTTTATGGTTGACAGGCTAGTTGTTTGACCACAGCTCACCTGATGTTAAGTGAAGGTAAGGTGAGTGTGTAATGTAATGTTCTACCTTACCTTTTACTTTAACTTGTAACTTTGGTGTTATCAATAAAACACTTTTTTCTACTGTTTTTTCTCACTCTGATGATATTTTCTTTCACCAAGTAAAATGTTGGGATTTGAACGTACGCCTTTTGGCGTGTGATCCAACCGTACTAATCACTGAGATGTCATTGCTACCAAGCTTCTACGCCAAATTAAAAAAAAACTATTCATTCGTACAGAAGTGCTACAGTGTGGTTAAATTATTTACACGGAGAAAAAAGCAACAGTATTTTGTCAGTATGTTCATCATATAACAGTGCAAAAATGAAACTGCATACATACATCTATCTCTTTAATGGGCACAGGCTTTTACCTCGGAACGTGCTAGCGGACTGTTTTATCCTTTTTTAAAGGCTTCTTCAAACAGAGCGCACCGCATTTGCTGCGGAGAGCGTCAAGTCGTTTTGCGTTTGAAAAATGTTGTGTGACACTATTTTGAACCACAACTATTGTATTAAGTTAGTAATGTGAGTGCAGTGAGTACTACATATTATAGAACACATGAACAAAGTGTCTTCCCCTTAATAGAGACAGTAAGAAAAGTGTCGATGGACGCGTTCTTCGTTTATACTCTACTTAGCAATTTAAGTTATATTAAAATTACTTACTTGCTAATGCTTCTCACGTGTTACTCATGTTTTGTGTTTTTTTTAAATAAAATCGCATTCAATCTTAATAAAATAGCAAAATCAAGCAGAGTATCCAAAGCATCATCACTGGCAGGCGGGTGTCGATGCGAATCGAATAAATGTACCCAACTCCCAACACACGAACAGATCGTGTCAAATAACTTGAGTGGCCAGCCTTTGTGTCAGAGTATTGCCGCCCGACGATCTTCTGATATAGCAATACGGTTTCTGTTGCAGAAATACATAACAAACAACCGGGGTCTACTAATGTCTCATCCGAACCACGGTAGCGCTCAGAAATAATTGCCACTAACGTTTACGTAATTGGAGATCTTTTGATAACACCTAGTCGTACGCCACAAACGCTACGAGCATAAAAGTTGGTTGCCGTTTAATCGAGCAGTTCGCTCAACCAGAAATCTGAATGTAGCCAATTTCCTAACGAGATCTATCACAGATAGCCACGTACAGAGAATGAACGAAGTAATGACGCTTGAATGAACGATGCCCGTTCGCAGAACTCGCTGACATAGCGAAATGAGTTGTAAGTGAAAAACGTTGGTAAATAAAACTGGACGTGGAAATTTTTTCTTTACTCATATTTCGCAATGTAATAAAGCGAAAGTGAATAGTGTATCTTTGTTATTTTTCACGTCACTAAGCGTAGAACTTCAAGACTAGAAATATAAATAAGTATAAACGACATCACAAGGACAGGTAGATATACATACAGCATACTTTTAGGACAGACAGCATACTTTTAGCTGAAAAAAAGTACATCGCAGCTAAAAGCTATTATAATTGTACTCCTTGAGTACCTTACTATGCACAAGAAAACTTACACATTTAAAACTGTCAGCAAGTCAGTTAAGATTTTTATCTACGGAAGTATTTAAAAAAATAACCGATTTTTTATGTTAATTGATCCATTTTTTCTAAACGTAAAAGTAGAAACGTTACTTGGAATGATTAACGTAAACTGAAAAATACCCTTCGTAACCTGTCATGAGATTTTATTGTAAAAACACACGAAAAGCAATGGATAAGTTATTGTTATTTTTATATTTATTTTGTTTGTATATTATTAGAATCAATGTGAGAAAAAACTTTAAAAAATTAAATTGGCACGGACTAACGCAACCTCCTTATATTTGCTCTACTAAATGTGACTATCTGACACAATATCAGACTGATGATCAAATTCAAATACAAACGTGCTGAGAGAGAAAAAACGTTTTGAACACATAAGGTTTCTAGAGGATCACACTTTACTTTTTGCCCAAATTTTAGCGTGATTTGGTTACAAACAAGAATCAACAAAGACATGTTTATCAAATAATTATCTCGTTTTATTAATATCTAAACAACCCTCCTCACGAGGGGGAGATATAGCATGTGATATGTTGTGTTAATGGCACATGTTGTGTTAATCAAAGACGGTTTACGATCTCACCATAATTATGCATAATTATGTTTATATGAGTTTCATTCATTATTTATTTACACGCTTTGATGGTGTTTTCATTTGTTTTGTGTATTTGTTTATGAACTTAGTATTCAATTAATTAATTAATTAGATAGTGTCAACTTAGCAATATAAATAAATATTCCATAACAATAACTTATCTAGAAAGTAATCATAATCACCTAGGCATACATAGTTTTAGAATGTGATACAGATCTGTAAAATGTGTCTCGAATTGAAATTTATAGAATTAATTGTGTATGTTAATAAAATAAATTAATTAGTGACATTTAGTCCAAATTTATTTATTTATTCTATGAACACCAACGTTGTGTACATTATCGCATGACTACATGTAAAAAGGAAAATAGAAAGTATATAGATGAATGTTATAACAATTACAGGTGCAGACAACAAATGAAAACGTTTAAAAGTATAATTATATTATCGGAGACTCCTACTGTAGTTTCGATCACATACCGTGGCCTTCATCATGGAGACAAAGCTAAGTGCAACGCGTGCGACCTCGTCTTACTTCGCGCTGCGGACCGCTGCGCACGTCGCACGCAAAACAAAAATGTATCAAAACCACGTCAGTTTCCATAATAAAATTTTGTAATGAAACCAATAGCTTAACACTGCGCACCGGCTCCCCCGTGTTATCGTAAGAACTATGAACTACAAACAGTATCACGCAGTTAAAGGTTTGAAAGATATATAGGTTCCCGCTTCAGCTGCCATTTTGCGATGAAATATCAGTAGAGTACATACATTTACGACTCTAGATACTTATTCTGCAGCTTATTTTCTCCCTTGGCTAATAATAATAAAAGCTTTATCGTATCGCTCGGTGCACAATGCCATATTGTCGTTTACATTCCGTCAAAGCGCGGGACAGAGATGTACGAAATTCTTTCCTGCTAGGGGATATAACTATGAGTACAGTACTTCTTAGCTTTTTTTTTTTTTTTATGGTTGTCTGGCTAGGTGTTTGACCACAGCTCACCTTATGTCAAGTGAAGGTGTGGTCGAAGATGGTAAAGCACACCTAGCCTGGAATGCTACTGGCTCTCAAGTGAGGCTGCCGGAACACACCGTTAGATGCTTGGCGGCAGATTTTTCAACTTGAGGGTGGTAGCTAGCCAGCCGAGTACTAAAGTACTCTACCACCATGTACAATTTTAATAGTATAGACGTGAGGGTGCCGGGGGTCACAGGAATGCAACCAGTATGATAGCCGAACGAAACGGTTTACGTTTCGTACGGGTTATCCATGCACTCCATTTTCATTGTTCGATCGGCTAAAGCGTGGAATGCGTTGCCCGAGTAAGTGTTCTCTGATAGATACAATCTGGGTGTTTGCAAGTCGAGAGTGAATCGGTATCTTCTAGGCAAGCGTGTGCCATTGCAGAACGCTTCTTCACTTAACATTAGGTACGATGGCGATGAAATGGAAGCCCATTGATCATTAAAAAAAATAGATCTTGTGAGCCATGTCTGGGTCTAAAAAGCACACCTTTTTTTTCTTTTCTGAAGCTTTGATTTTTGCTTCACAATTTTGTAGTAATGGTATACAAAAAAAAACAATAATTTACAAGCAGAGCCAAAGAGATTTCAGCGGCTTCCAACTACGTGAAACCAGAATCTTGGACTCCTATGTATCCAGTTATAGTCCGGGCAAAAACACCAATAGTAGTCCAAATTCTTTGAAAAATTACAATGTGAAATATATACATGGATATACTCTGTCTTTGAGATCAAAAACGCATTATCAACATCAGTTTAAGTGATGAAATGTACTTACTTAACTATCGAAGATGTCATGTTAACTTATGTTAGCTTTGCAGTGTAATAAAGTATTATATGTATACTAGTTGCGCCCCGCGGTGTTACACGCTACATTTTTTCAGGAGAAAAAGTAGCCTGTGTGAATCCAGGTTATAAACTATCTGTGTTCCAAATTTCATCCAAATCCGTTCTGTAGTTGTTGCGTGAAAGAGTAACAAACTCACATTTATAATATTTATTATAGGATAGTAGGATTATCCACACAAGCTTTTTTATACCACATCTACTTTTTCCCATGTCCGCGACATAACCGCGTCTCGGTTTCTTTGTGTCGTAGCATGTCGTAAGCAATAATGGTTCTACGCCGCTACGGAAGCTCTACGGCGTAGACTAAATAGAACGTAGTAAAGTATCCCTATAGAATCTCAGTGCGCTGATGTTTTATTTTGTGAAATTTGAATTTAAATGCAAATGTTATATGTATTCTATCAGTTATCTGACTTCCATCACACAAGCTCTGCTTAGTTTGGGGCCAGATGGCGCTGTGTGTATAGTCCTACGATACTTTTTTTTTATGTCATATGCCTGAGTGTTACAAGGTCAATAAATGGTTCCAAACTATTTTATTCTGTATGCCTTGTATACCATAGGGATGATGACAACTGGGAAAATACCAGACGTACCTCGCGGAGATACTTTCGTCTCTGTGACGTGGCTACATCAGCGCTACGGGAGTATCCTATTTCGCTCACATATTACTGTGACAAGTAAACTCACTCATGCATTTATTTTCCAATCCGATACGCGATTCCCATCTGATTTCACACATGTACTCGATATGCTAATATTCGCGTGAGCATTCAATATACATGAACTGTTTAGTAGCGATGTAAACTCAGTGGTTAGCGCGGTCGGTTCGCATGCCGAAGGGCGTGGGATCAAACCCCAACAATGAGCTTGAGCTGCCGGTGAAGGAAAACATCGTGAGTAAACCATAGCATGGTGGTAGGGTACTTTCTAGTACTCGGCTGGCTAGCTACCACTCTCTAGTTGAAAATCTGTCGCCAACCACCTAACGGTGTATTCCGGCAGCCTCACCTGAGAGCCAGTTTGAGGCTAGGTGTGCTTTACCGTCTTCGACCACACCGTCATTTAACATCAGGTGAGCCTGTCAACCATAAAAAACTGAAGTTACTTGTTACTCATTGTTTTTTGAGTCGGTTAACAAATAAAATGAATATGATACATTATTAATCTTGGTTTGCAAATAAACTCAAAGTTTTTCCTTCCATTTCAGGATATAGCACGTATGCTACAACCAGAAAGGGTTCACTCGAGACGGAACACTTATCAAGTATTCCGAATACGAATCTAATGAGCAAACAGAGCCGACGAGATGAGACCAATGTTTACATTTGCACGAGTTTTCCACCCGTAGAATATGTGCATGTAAGACATTGTTATACCTGTGGAGATATTTAGGGGGAGAAAGAATCGCCCAGTTAAATCTTTTAAAAAGAGTTTTAGAGATAAGTCGGGATTATGGTAGAGTAGATATTAAAATAAATACCTACCTACGTATATTTTTTTACTCTCCAAATTTAGGCACGCTTATTTGAGATCGATGATTGAATACAAATACATATTGATAACACCAATGGTACTATGACTTGTAACAGAGTACTTTGGTCAATCGATTCACGTGTATGCCTCAATACTCCAAATCAGGCGTTAAGTGACCAATACTAAGTAAAAATACTTAGCTGCGCCCCACGGTGTTACCCGCTACATATTCTCGGGATAAAAAGTAGCCTATGTGTTAATCCAGGATCTCGGCTACCTCCATACCAAATTTCATCCAAATTTGTTCTGTAGTTTTTGCGTGAAAGAGTAACAAACATCCATCCATTCATCCATCCATCCATCCAGAGAAAAATAAATTAAACTTAATCGATAGGTAGGCAACTTACGTGACCTAGGCGAGCGAGGCGACTGGCTAACACTAACGCTTACGATGAAAAGGATTAGAGGGAGAAAAAGACGGTGTGTGTCAACAAGGACATAGATACATAGAGGGGAACATATAACTATAGCATAAACATACATTCCAATAATGACATATCCTACCCTATACAAATGGTGATTAAGTGTTTAAATGGGTTTCCTTTTTCTCTTAGATTTGGTTGTTTTTATAAATTAGTAGGTACTTTAAAAAGCGTCACCAGGAGCTTTAAAAAGCGTCACCGCTTCATGGTTGATGTTCCAAAAGCTCGAACTAAGCGGTTTGATTCCACCTTCTTCATACGTACCGCTAGACATTGGAATCTGCTGCCCGAGTGGGTGTTCCCCAATGAATATAGTCTGGGTACCTCCAAGTCGCGAGTGAATCGGTTTCTTCTAGGCGAGCGTGCTCCACCGTAGACCGCATCATCGCTTAACATCAGGCGGGATGGCGGTCAAACGCAAGCCTATCTACTATAAAAATAAAAAAAAAGGTACTTACAATATAAGGTAATTTTTAGATATATTTTTTAAGTTATTATTTGCTTATAATTTTAATTATTTTTTGTAAATAAAGTAAAAAAACGAGACTATTAATTATGGTAAAATCTATCGTAAGGTAATTGTTGCAGTGTTTTTAGTTTTCATTTTGTACGTGTTAAATAATATTTATTATTTTATCTACGCAAAAAAACCCGTAAAGTGTGTTATTTTCTATATTTAATATGATTTACACTTTAATGTTACATAATTATGTACATTGAAATAAAATACAAATGTCGAAGTAACATTGAACTACAATATTAATTCTAAAGCATTTCAAAACGCAATGCAGCAGAACGTTGGAATCCATGCGATTAGAGACATTTTTAACCATCGCAGCATAAAGACGCATTCACAATGGACGTCGGGACGCATGCGACAATGGCGACGAGTTCTGAAAGGTTTATTGTTTACGGATGACGCGCGTGTGGACGCACTTTTACAACGGCCTGATGCCTCAACGGATCATAGATATAGGGAAGCTAAAAATGACAGTTTAGATAAGGAAACGTAATAGTTTTTTAGTCTATGGTCATTTGATAATTCGCGCGTCTCTCGCGGACGATAATTGAAAAATTTGTTTTGCGAGAGTTTTGGCGGGAACGCGGGAAGAGTCGTGTCGCTTCGTTGTATTTTTTTCCAAAACTAGTGTTTTGTCGAGTGCTTATGCATAAAAATGATGGTGTTTTATTGATAAAGTGCCGAATTACAAGCGCGAGTGTGGGAAAATGATATAATGTGGTGAAACATGAGTTTTCGTGTTGCTTCCAAAACTCCATCGAAGCTTTATAGTAAAGTTGCCACTACTTTACTAAAGCATGACTGGCACGAACTGACACGAACTGGACTTGACTAAGACGACTTTGACGATAACCATAGTTAAGATACAGCAGAAATAACACTGAAGACGAGGCAGTATGGCTTTATAGCTTTAGCCTGCCCGAAAGGGCTTATTAACGAAAAAAAAAAAAATTGTTTTGCGAACGTTCATCAAAACTAGATTTATTATTACAACCTGCTTTATTTACATAAAAGAGTCCCACTTTGATTCACAGCTATGAAATCTGTCGCTCCATACAGTTGCGCAAGTGTCAACAAACTATTTTTTTTGTAGAGCTGCTCAATTTTTTTACGTTTTCAGATTTATGTCTATTTTTTTTATTTTTTTTATGGTTGACAGGTTAGTTGTTTGACCACAGCTCACCTGATGTTAAGTGAAGGTGTCTATAGTAATATAGTAAAAGTTGTTCATTGTTATGAGTAAAATTAAAAAAATCCACGACAAAATTAAGACTGTGTCGTGGAGACGGCCTTGAATACGTGTACATCTTTGAACACTAAGAAGACCTTCAAATTTTAATGTTTTAAATCCTCACTCAACAAACGTAGGTATTATTTATCCTTTACCTATCGAGCGGTGTAATTAAATTTTGTATTTTAAATTCTAGGTATGTAGCTGCAACACTAAACAAGTTTCCCTCGATTTTGTTTTTATCGGTTTATTTTTTTATGTTTGACAGGATACGTGTTTGACCACAGCTCATCTGATGTTAAGTGAAGGTGTGGTCGAAGATGGTATAGCACACCTAGCCTGTAATGGAACTGGCTCACAAGTGAGGCTGCCGGAACACACTGTTTGGTGCGGCAGATTTTCAACTTGAGGGTGGTAGCTAGCCAGCCGAGTACTAAAGTACCCTACCACCATGCTATGGTTTCCTCACGATGTTTTCCTTCACCGGCAGCTCAATCTCATTGTTGAGGTTTGAACGCACGCCCTTCGGCATGCGAACCTACCGCGCTAGCCACTGAGCTATCATCGCTACGAATTTGAATTGCATCCCAATACGAAAGCATATTTAAAGACGTGTTCACAGTAAAAAGTTCTAAATACATACTATGCAGTTATTACCAAGTAAGTAGTATATAGCACATAATAAGTGATACTGCACTGTGGTGATACAACGCTTTTTTGTAGCGATGATAGCTCAGTGGTTAGCGCGGTAGGTTCGCATGCCGAAGGGCGTGGGTTCAAACCCCAACAATGAGCTTGAGCTGCCGGTGAAGGAAAACATAGTGAGGAAACCAAAGCATGGTGGTAGGGTCCTTTAGTACTCGGCTGGCTAGCTACCACCCTCAAGTTGAAAATCTGCCGCCAAGCATCTAACGGTGTGTTCCGGCAGCCTCACTTGAAAGCTGTTTGCATTCCAGGCTAGGTGTGCTTTACCATCTTCGGCCACACCTTCACTTGACATCAGGTGAGCTGTGGTCAAACACCTAGCCTGTCAAACATTTAAAAAAAACCATCCAGTGACACCAATATTTATCTCCGTGTAAAATCACAGGGCGGTACATAATGAGTGACAGTGGGAAGTCTCCTTTCGCCTGCGGTCTCCACCGAACGATGTTATCTCTGGGAATTGAAACTGAGACCATTTTAGGGGAATATTAATGTTTTTTGCGTGTTATATCAAAATATCGTTTCGCGTTCATAGCTTCTGAGTAAAATCTATCTTATCTATACTATTATAAAGAGGAAAGATTTCATTCATTCATTTGTTTGTATGAATAGGCTCCGAAACTACTGGACCGATTTCAAGAATTCTTTCACCGTTGGGAAGCTACACTATCCCCGGGTGACATTATGTTGTATTTCCACGGGAACGGGAACTACGCGGGTGAAACCGCGAGGCGTCCGCTAGTAACCTATAAATACGCTTTCAAAAGTTTTTAAGCGTGGAGGTTTGGCAAAAACGCGTAAATGTTGGTAAATAGTTTTTAATTTCTATCGTCAGTAGTCTATTTTTGTATTAAAAAAAGTGTGGGCATGATTACATACAATCATTCATACATTGCATGAGTTTATGATAAAAAAAGTATTGTATGGTAACAATTTTTTTTTTTTTTTATTCGTGTCATATAAAAATAAATAATCAGCAATAAAACCAAAATTCATATTTAGAATCGTCTCTCATTATACGTATTGATAGCCTGTTATTCCAAAATATTTGGACCAGATTGATATTATAATTTTAAGGTATTATCATATTTCAACAATGAACCCCCTTAAAATATAATCTGAGCGATAGATAGAAGTCCGTCTTTTAACGGAATTAGCCGCCGCCCGGTGCCGTTCAAACAATGGGGGGTACCTTTGAGGCCCGTCGCCAAATATCTCGGATGAATCTTAATCTGAGAGTATCTGAGAGTATCTCAGGGCTGTTACCCACTAAGTATCCACATTGCATAAAAACTTATTTATTAAGTAGGCAGGCATCTACTAATCGTTATAAATTATGGACAAGTGTGTTTTTTTTTTATTTCTTATTGGCATCGCATTTATTGCATCTGCCCATGTCAAAAATGAATGTTATTTTTCCAAGTATCTTAATATTATGATAAAACGAAAATACACATGTCATATCAATGTAAATGTGGCAATAGTGTATAATTATAAAGTGCCGAATTACATACGGATGAGTGGGAAAGTGATAAACTGTGGCGAAACATGGCTTTTCCTGTTGCTTCCAAAACTCCGTCGAAGCTTGTGATAGTCACCACTACTTTACTGGGGCAACACTACCCTTGTCTAAAACTTACTTTGTTGAACTTATTTAATTTTAATTTTATAAAATACTTAGAAATATGTAAACACTTGATAACTTGACACTGGCAAATGCACAAAGTGCGACACTAAAAACATAAAAGAAGAAGAAGAACATTGTACTGACTATTGCCATCGTATTGCAAAGACGCCATTTAAGCGCTGATAGTTGCAATCAGCAACGGTGTGCGTCCACGAAACTAGCGCTATATCATATGCTTGGTGGTAGAGTAGTTTCTAGTACTCGGCTGGCTAGCTACCACCCTCAAGTTGAAAATCTGCCGCCAAGCACTTAACGGTGTGTTCCGGCTGCCTCACTTGAGAGCCAGTTCTATTCCAGGCTAGATATGCTTTACCATCTTCGACCACACCGTGCCTTAAAATCAGGTGAACTGTGGTCAAACAACTAGATTGTCAAAGATAAAAAAAAAGTTAACAAGTACCTAACCAAGTTTATTGCTGGGCAGGCTGTCATTCTAACAGTTTATCACTCACTGAAACCTCGCGCGGTCTAGGGGTTGTCTCTATGCGAACTGCAATTTTGTTCCTAAAGAAAATTCAGATGCAGCGTGCCGCTTGTACACCTGCGCTTTGACGCCGCCTCGTCTCTTCCTAGTGCGAATCCGGTTATGTGACGGTAGGTTTTTACCCTAAGCCCAACGGCCGTCTGCCACTCTTTGTCTTCAGCTAATAATGTGATTGTCAAGGCGTTTCACAGTGAGGTACGTAGTGAGGCGGAGGACTTTAAAACATGTTGCTTAGAGCTTTAAGAAACTGTACTCGGCTGGCGAACTAATGTTTATTTTATGTATATTTCGCCAAATTATCTTCGAAACTCGAAAAAGACGCAGTAATGTACGATAAATCTACGTGTAATGTTTAAAAAATTGTCATCTGATAAGTACCTACTAAAAAGATATTATATGCAAGACGGTTGCCAGATAGATCAATTTTTATCGAGCACTTAATTAAATCGTCTGTGGTTTTTGATTTAGTCTTTTGTATGATGTTACTCTCAATAATTTTTGTGGTTGGCACAGGCTGGTCCAACGTTCACCAATGAATGTAGTGTAATTTCGTTTTGTTACATGAATTAATGAAAAAGAGACCCCATAAAATTCGATTGCGTTTTTTGACGTCTGTACACAATATCTTTAAACGTATGGGATCTACAGATTTTGTTTGCATAAACTTCGACTGACCATCTAGCGTCTTCTATTGAAATAATAATAAAAAAATTCTCTCACTCTCTTTCATGCACTCGTTAGTACGAAGTGGTAGTTACCAAACGGATCTGCATTCGCATGAAATATGGCTCAATGTGAAAGCCAAGCCGCCATTGGAGGTAGAGATAATGTGGGACACCGCTCCAAGACATTTCTAAGTGCCAAGGGTAGACCGGTGACATACTACGTATGATTAATAGTCTACGCCTAGCTGAGAATTGGACTTTAATTGAATTACGATTTGAGTATAAAGTAGGGCAAGTTGCTTTACGAGAATATTGAAAAGTTAATTGCGAGTTAGTGACATTATTGCGGCCGAAATATTATCAAAAAATACAAAATAATTTATTTATCAAAAACCTATTTTATTTTTATTTGTACTTTTCTTTTTTTTTCTTTACTAGTAAATGATACTTTTAATCGACTTATACAGTAATCAGATATAATAAACACACAAGAATTGACCTAAAATAAAATAACTTAAAATAATAACTACTCTAAAAGACCGCTATCAATGGGAATGGTTCCCAAAACGCTGGCCCCATTGCCGCGTTGTATGGCAATACTCAAACGCTGGGCAAAATAAAGGCCAGCGTTTTGTTCACGTGTGGCGTCGACCAAACGAGATGACAATTCTTTAAAAATTTTTTTTGCTCCCGGCCCCCACGGTCCCATAGTTTCAACCCCAAAAGGCTCAAATATGTATCCACTGTCCAGGGTGCTATATTTGCGCCTTTTGAGGTCTTCTGCAAATTCCGCCGCTGCGCCAGCCCTAATCTGAGTTCTTGGAAGATGAGACGGCGCAAATGTGTCAACGCAAGTGGCGTCCCATACCAACGGCCGACTTTTCTATAGTGTATGGGACTCCCTGGTAGCTCCTTATACTTTTTTTAGTAACAAAAAACACTTACCTGAAGTAAACATTTCTTGTGTATCTACTGGGAATTGTTTAGTTAAACTGATTAGGCTTGTATACAATTCGACAACAAAGTATGAAAATAAATAAATAAATATCGTAGGACATTACACACAACGCTATCTGACCCCAAACTAAGCAAAGCTTGTACTATAGGAGTCAGAT
Organism: Biston betularia; assembly: GCA_905404145.2. Taxonomy (NCBI): domain Eukaryota; kingdom Metazoa; phylum Arthropoda; class Insecta; order Lepidoptera; family Geometridae; genus Biston; species Biston betularia. The sequence goes on from FR989877.1 coordinate 10,390,001, forward strand.
AACTGGTAAAATACTTAAATACTTTTTTTTGTAAATACATACTTATAATACATACAGTACACCCAGACACAGAACAAACATTTGTTTTATATCACAAAATGTTTGTCCTGGGTGGGAATCGAACCCACGCCCCACAGCTCTTGAAGCAGACATGCTACCAATGAGCCAACAGGGCTGTCAATACATACCTACTTCATCAAACATTTTCTTAACTTTTGCCAAAAGCTAATTTACGCTTATTTCTATCTTTGTTGTGTGTATTTACTTTGTTTAATTACTGAAAACAACACGGTAAAGTTATTTTTACCTAATTAATTATTTAAAACTTAAACTGGTAAATGTTATCCGCTAATAATAACAAATAAATAAACATGTTTTGTTCCAAATATCGATACAGACTCAAACGAGTCTATGAAAAAATTATGAGTTGTGCATATAACTTGTACAGTCAGGAAAATAGCAAATATTGAGTTTGTATCAAATTACTGGGTAAAGAACCGTACAAACCCGGTACGAATTTATAACACATTCGGCACCAACTTTAGTCCAAAACAATATACGCATGACGCTCAAGTTTCGAGAAATAGATAGGCCTATATGTTCTAACATAGTTATGACATAAGTGTAAATTGTAGACACACCCTGAGTGCTATTGCTCATTAATCTATGTATTGTTCCGGCGCTTATCCAGCACTTCATTTTTAGGGTTCCGTACCCAAAGGGTAAAAACGGGACCCTTTTACTGAGACTTCGCTGTCCGTCCGTCCGTCTGTCACCAGGCTGTACCTATATCAAAAACGTACTACTAAATACTAAAAATAAAATAAAATAAACATTTAAGTGGGGCTCCCATACAACAAACGTGATTTTTTTGCCGTTTTTATAGATAATGGTACGGAACCCTTCGTGTGCAAGTCCGACTCGCACTTGGCCGGTTTTTTTGTCATAACCATCACATAATTTTGTACTACTTGCTTTATTGTCGAGACGCTCAGGCACATACATACCGAAGTTCTTATGTTTTTTTACTTTGGTGTCTAATACTATCATGAATTCAAAACCAGACATTTTCGGCAATGACGTTTACTTGGCATTTGATTTTATGATTCTGATGGCCCAAAATTAAGATATCCATAACATTATGATATACACGAAAAATACTTTCAAATACATATATTCAATTACATGGAAAATCTTTAGCCCATAAACTAATAAATAGTTATATTTGCATGTAATAATATGTTTCGTTGTTTATTTGAAAGTTAAAAAATAATTTTTTACTTGCCTAGTTAGGTACTTGTTGATTTTCCGAAAACACCCCAAGGAGGAAATCAACCCTATCCCCCCCGCAAACTCGTCGCCAAGAATTTATTACCGGCTATAAATATTAAAAAGTTGTTCCCATAAATCTCAGCAATATTAATAAATGCAAAGGAACTTGCAACGCACGGGAAGGTAATATCCTGGTGAATACAGCCTCTTCGGTAAGTGTTAAGTTAGAGATTAGTCTATTCAAAAACTTTAGTTCGTTGGCACATAAATAGTACTAATACATTTCATATCATGATCGTTTTGTAAGATTTTTATTAGGGACTAGCAAAAGCGAGAAAAAACCTCGAATAACAGTATAAATATAGCCTATGTCACTCAGTGATAATATAGCATGTGATATAAACAAATACTTGGCATAAGCGTATATAAATTACTTTGACGAATTAAGATAAAATCAAAATTTAATTTCTTCAAAATTCAAAGATGTGTTATAAAGAAACAAAACATTATATCCCTCTCAACGTCACTCAGCCAAGTCGTGAAACTTGTAACAAGCAAATTAATAAACGTAAATTAATCCTTCCCTGCTACCGGATATGTCTCAATATAAAACGGCTCCGTCCGCCATACTGTTTTGAAGCTAAGGAGTCACCGAGCGTCGCAACATCGAGTAGAAAATTTTACAGAAAAGCGGTTGTTGGCGTTGACTCGATCTAGCTATCGCTCGATGTCTCAACCAAAGAATAATATTACTCACGAGGTCTCAACCTTTTACCCACCGGATTTTTGTCTATGGACTGACTTTTGGTTTGTTAGCTTATGGAGTTTTGGCGGGAACGCGGGAAGAGTCGTGTCGCTCCGTTGTATTTTTTTCCAAAACTAGTGTTTTGTCGAGTGTTTATGCATAAAAATGGTGGTGTTTTATTCATAAAGTGCCGAATTACAAGCGCGAGTGTGGGAAAATGATATAATGTGGTGAAACAAGACTTTTCGTGTTGCTTCCAAAACTCCATCGAAGCTTAAAGTAAAGTCGCCACTACTTTACTAAAGCATGACTGGACTTAACTGACACGAACTGGACTTGACTAAGACGACTTTGACGATAGCTATAGCTAAGATACAGCAGAAACAACACTTAATACAAGGCAGTATGGCTTTATAGCTTTAGCCTGCCCGAAGGGGCAAATTATTAAAAAAAAATCATATCAAGTCACGTTTAGTTAAATTCGTTAGAAAGAGAGAGAGAGAGGAAAGATATACGTACAAGTACATAGAAAAAAGAGATTTTAAATTTAGAACGTCAGTTTTGTATGAAAAAAGTTTTACTCTAAAATCTGACACCGTGCAGGTTTCATTTTTTTTTTTATACATTTGATTATGAACATTTAGGTAGGTACATATTAAAGTAATTCTAGCAAATTAATAGGTAGGTATGTGGAACTCGCAGTGCATGTAGTGTGTAAGTTTTTAGTTGGTTTTATTCTGTTAATTCTCTACTCGATTATCGCATCGTCTTCGAAAGAATAGGGCTAATTAATCAAAAGTCGCCTTTTCCTCTGATTTCCATGGAGACTATGACCACCCGCGAGTTTGCTCGCTAATGGCTTCTTTTGTGGCCTGACAATTTAGGGATTGAATTCTTGTTTGCGGACTCCCGTTTCGTTTTTATTGTGGGACTCCCCTGCGCTGTACTTGTATTTTGTAATCCAACGGTGATTAATATTTGCTCGGATATTGGAACTCTGATGCATAATTTGCAAGGGTTTTGCTCATTGATTATAGTCTATCCAATCTTATAGTCCGATATACAAACATATTGAATGGGAAAGTATAGAAAGTTAAAATAAAAGACAGTTCTGCATTTTTTAAAGTAAATCTTAGAGAAAATAAATATCGTATGACATTTTCACACAGCACCATCTAACCCCAAACTAAGTAAAGCTTGTACTATGGGAACCAGACAACTGATATAATATTTATATACTTTATTTTGTAAATACATACAGATCACCCAGACACAGAACAACTATTTGTCGTCACATAAATTTTTGTCCTAGTAGGAATCAATCCTTGCGCCTAAACAATCTACTTAGATAACGCAGATAGTAATAAAATAATATTATATTACGCCTGGGCTCTCCATTATACCAACGTAGGTAAATGTAACTAAAATCTGCAGAAATCAAAGTTTTATTCGTTCAAAGCGACGCTTTGTGACGCAACATTTAAATGGGAATTAATGGGTACGGGAGACGTCTTCGCGGTTCCAATGCTAATTAATGCCATCTTCCCCCGGATACCTTTTATTACTGCTCGATTGTTTTTAAATCAAGCTTTAATTATACTGGTGTTGTTTGAAACCAGTAGCAGATTTTAATAAAAATAAATTAAAACTTACGTTGGTATTATTATGATGTTCTTTTGTAGGATTCTTCTGTGAATTCGACTGGGAGTACTTCATTTATAGATAGATATAATGTCTTATTTGTGCCCACCAGAAATAGAAAAATGTACCGAAATAAAAAAGCATATGAGCTTAAATAATAATCTTTGTTCGATTCTTAGATATAATTGATTGATTCAGGCGTTACTTTGCGGAAGTTCATTTTGAAAATTCAAGGTATATATTTAGTTTATTTCTGCTTAACAGTCGTTCCAGTTACAACAGTGATGAGGACTTAAATTTAACTAATTTGACACAGCTTATTTAGGTTTTTAATTAAAAAGCTGTGTCAAATTAGTTTAATTAAAGTTTGAATTAGTCAAATCTTTGTTCGATTCATTTGTGTTAAAAATAGTGATGACGGTCCAAACCAGCTGACTGAGATGATATAAATGTGTCATCGTGTCGTTTCCTAAGTTCCGTTGAAGCGCCTAATAAAGTCTCAACGACATTAGATACGAGGTTATGGGCCGGTTTTCAAATTGGTACCTAACCAACCGAGTATCTACTAGAAAGTACCCTATGTTAAACATACCTTCGTAGAGCCACTCATAGCGCGTAGAAGATACAGCACGAAAAAGCTCTAAAAAAGAAAACTATGGACGCCTAGGAAAGGACCGAAATCGACACTAAAAACTGCACACTAGATACATCTGTCACTGTTTTTTTTTATAGTCAATACAACACTCTCATGCAGCGTCAAAAATAAAACAGAACAAATGCATTGTTAGCACGAATCGGACACGTTTTATTGAATGAAATTATTGGTTATAGAACAAAGCCGCTAAAAAGAAGGGTGAGAACAGCCCTCGCAATAATGATATTAGTTCGTAACCTCATATTAAGTAGGGATGCAGTGAACCTTGTTTTAGTCCAAGAGCTATACACGTAAAAAAGTTAGAGACAATAAAGTTTGAGCATACACTCATTAGCGTTATATTCTATCATAAACTATTTTTAGAAAGGCACAAGTACATATACATATATAAGGTGCATATACAATTTAATGATATAATACGACTTGTGACTTTGTAAATTGCTGTTTTGTAAATGAGAAAAATTAAATATTATATTTGGGAAGTTTACATACCTAAAGCTGGTTTACATATCTAATATTGTTACACAGTTTTAAACAATAAACATTTCTGATTCTGATTCTGATTCTGGGAATGAAAAATTGTATTGTCATTTTTTTTTTATCAAACCTAAACATTGACTCTTACACTATATACAAAGCCCAACCAAAAAATGCTTATAAAGACGGCGATATACCGCGGCCGACCACAGAGGGGAGAAATGTCGCTAAATATCACAAACGTAGTAATTTCGGTAACGGGCGAGATTTGTAACGGTAACGCAGCGACGGAAATGTCACATTATCACCTACATAATTAAGTAACTAACTGTTTCTAAGCATATTAGTTATGTGCTCAGTAGTAGTAGACTGTTCTGCTCATTTGATAAAGTTCTGTTTCGAGATTTGAAGGGCGTGGGTTCGGTTCCCACTCAGGACCAACATTTGTGTGACTAACATGGATATTTGTCCTGTGTCTGGGTGGTCTATAAGTATTTAAGAAAAATAAAGTATTTAAGTATTCTATCAGTTGTCTGGTTTCCATAGTACAAACTTTGCTTAGTTTGGGGTCAGATGGCGTTGTGTGTAATGTCCTATGATATTTATTTATTATTATTTAAATAATTTACTATTTTCGAACATTATTGGATAGTTTTTCAAAGTCTGTCATCATGCCTATTGTATACCTACACAGCAGAAGGTGACAAAGGGGCTGTTACGCCGCTAAATGTCACAAATATACGGTTATTTCGGTAACGAGCTAGATTTGTCACAGTATTATTGCGACTTCGAAAATGCCGAATGTAAGGGACATAATATACATATTGTTAACAATATAGCGATGATAGCTCAGTGGTTAGCGCGGTATTTATAATAGGTACAGGAACAATGCCCATGACTGTTTGTTGTAATTTTAAGACATTTGCGATTTGAACATATAATGTTTATTTTTTTTGGTAAATACTTACTTATAATACATACAGTATACCCAGACACAGAACAAACATTCATTTATATAACAAAATGTTGTCCTGTGTGGGAATCGAACTCACGCCCTTCGGCTCTTGGAGCAGACATACTACCAATGTCTCGACCAAGCGCTCGAAGAGCCAACACGTCCTGAGGATGCCTCGTGTAGAGGCGAAACACGTGTCGACAAAGTGGTTACTGCAGAGAGGGGGATTTTAAGATTTATGATTACATATTTTAATTACATTTTTTGTTATTTTAATTTAATTTTTGTCAAATTAAGTATATTTTTAAGTTTAAGAGTTCTAGATTTTAAGTAAGATTAGGTTTTTAATTAATAAGCTGTGTCAGATTAGTTTAATTTAAGTCCTCATCACTGTTGGAACTGGAACGACTGTTAAGCGGAAATAAACTAGATATATACCTTGAACATACTACCAATGAACAGAACAAACAGGGATGTCTGTCAAATTTATATTGAATAACATATTTCTGCAGATTATAAAGGTTTAGTAGGAAAAAAAATCCTTTAAGTTTCTAGTCTTATTGTATAGTGTTTCATATTTTTGCGTCAAATTATTATCAGCTGCTACAATGTGAATTCCGAATTGATTGACATATCAGGGTCGCGAGCGGAATAATCCCGAGGGGTGAAATGATTCCCCGCGGTCCACGCTGCTGAATGCAAGTAGATATGCTCTCAGCCCTTTGCATTCATGACACAGATAAAAGGATTATAAGATATGTATACGTCTTAACTGGTATTTCAATTCAATTTAAACTTTAAATCCCAGCTTAAGAATGGTTTTAAAAATCTATTTTTTATGCAAACTGTTTTCTTAGTTGTTTCATAAATATTATATTACGTGAAACTCAATCGTCCAATAAATCAACAATTTAAAAAACCGACTTTATGCCCCTAAGCCAAGGTAAGGTTCTAGATATTTTGATTTAAAGATGAAACGATTTTCATGAAATTTCTATGGAACCTATCTTTTTTTTATGGTCGACAGGCTTGGTGTTTGACCACAGCTCACCTGATGTCAAGTGAAGGTGTGCTCGAAGATGGTAAAACACACCTAGCCTGGAATGCAACTGGCTCTCAAGTGAGGCTGCCGGAACAGCTGCTTGAGGGTGGTAGCTAGCCAGCCGAGTACTAAAGTATGCTAAGGTTTCCTCACGATGTTTTTTCCTTCACCGGCAGCTCAAGCTCATTGTTGGGGTTCGAACCCACGCCCTTCGGCATGCGAACCTACCCCGCTAACCACTGAGCTATCATCGCTACAGAAATCTGAAAATATACCAATTCAAAAATGTTTTTTTAATCCGTTTATAAATGATGACGCTCTCAGGTAACAAACACACAGCCGAATTAAGAACCTCCTCCTTTATTGAAATCGGGTAAAAATATGTCAACCAAACAGATATAATTGATAGAATCAACTCAACACAAACTTTAAAATACTGCTTGGATTCTCCATTCTAATAACATAGCAATTTTTCTTAAGAACAAGTAAACAAAACCACTCGCGAAAATGAGAAAAAAAAGAATTAAAAAGTAATAAAAATACAAATGAGGAGCTTTCAATCATCCCTCTGACGCGGGGGTGGGGGGTGGTGACGTCACATGAGATTAAAAAGTTTGACGTCTCTCCCACGGAAATTAGCATTTCGCTCCTGGCCGCATTTGCATACGGACCGGGCTAATATTTGTCTTTTGTTATTTTTGGCGGTTGGAAAAATATAAAAACCTTCTACCCATGTACTATGACTTATTTTTAGTTCCTAAAACCTTATTTTTTTATTTCTCATCTACAGTAATATTATCAAGAGGAAAAATTTGTATGATTGTAACGAATAATCTCAAAAACTACTAAACCGCTTTCAAAAACTCTTTCACCGTTGGAAAGATACACTTGTCAGTGATAGAGCAACAAATATCCAAACAAACTATCACATTTACAATATTAGTATGATTAAGAGATTTATTACATTTACAGTTTTTTATTTAAATACTAGCGGACGCCTCGTGGTTTCACCCGCGTAGTTCCCGTGGGAATACAAGGATAAAAAGTAGCCTATGTCACTCGGGGATAGCGTACCCAACGGTGAAAGAATTTTTGAAATCGGTCCAGTAGTTTCATTCAATACAAACAATCAAATATTTCCTCTTTATAATAGTATAGATAAGCACTGAATTTCGTACTCGATCGAATGCAAACTTGGATTTTTTAAGTACGTTGATTTACGATAGATAACCCGTTTATAACAATCAACCGATTAATGATAAGATTATTCATTTTATGTTATACTGGCTCGTAATTTGACCTAGGTTACATTAACCTCGTTATTGTTCCGGTCAGTAATCGAACCGCCCCGGCTTTCGCCACGCAACCACTGCGCCGCTGCGTTTCCCCACAGCTGTCACTTAATAATTTAATTGTGCATTTCCTCCCTCCCCACGTGCCTTCCCCCTTGCTCTTGAAACTCTATTAATGTCGGTAAAAAAGGCAGGAATCTGCTGCACTTTTTAAAAGCTTACACTTTTTACAAGAGTCTTACGAAACCATCTTTTAGAGGTACTCTAACTCTTAACATATTAAATTTGTTCTTTTAGTATCATACTACAATAAACCGCGATCATTTTTTTAATGAACATATTTTTTTATTATTTATTGACTCTCTTGGTCCTCTAGAACGAGAAATTATGTTGGGAACAATAAATTTCTTGTTGATTAGCTTTCAACAGGTAGATTGTTTAAGAACGCATATACAGGGTTACGCAAGCGGTTATACAAAGCCGATTTTTTTTTATGACTGATGTCCCCATAACTTCTTATTATTAAAAAAATAGGCACTTAACGCGAATAAAGAAGTTTTCACTTCAATAAATAGGTAGTCATAAGGACTGCCGACAAAAGTAAAAACAAAAAACGCGTTACATTTACATGTCGGTGACGCGAACCCATAAGTTTTACCTCTACCAAAAATTCCTCGACGCGTCTAAAGAAGTTTTTACAAACACAATTTTGTTACTTGCGGCTAAGCCAGTCTTTGATAACTTAAGCAACGAGCCTAAGCTACACAACTCTACTATAAAATCAAAGAAGCTGTATCATGTAGCATATTCATTTTCAAGAATTACGTAATACGTAAAACATCGCCAAATATATTTAAAAAAGCAGTGTCCGTTAACTTCCGTTGACACGTGTCGCACTGCCCGCTTCCTACACATTTTTGCATCCATTACGTAGTACGTAAATTCTCTAATTTGATATGTTAGCCACTCTGAATGGTATCATTCATACATTACGTACAAATAGGTTTTTTTTGTTATGTCAAAACTCGTAGTCTGAGTGTCAAAAAGACGTTTTTTTTTCTACTTTTAACTGTCAGCTCTATGTGTGCCCTAAAATAGTTTTCAATATTCGTGCTTTCCGAATAAATTTAAGCAAATGAAATCATTAATAATTTAATAATAATTCAAAAAATAACAAAAATCATTGATGTAAATCATAATAAAAGCTTATACCTACGTAACAAACAACAAAATTCTCACCTTGCCTCACCACGTTTCAAAATGACGAAAGCAATTCGAAACACGCTGTACAATGTATGTCACCGTGCGTTCTGTTCCAAGATCTAACACCAACTGACTGCAAAAACTAGCTCCATGCCCCAAGCTCACTCCAAGGTACAAAGCCGCCCAGCCGCGATGGGCGGAGACAGCGCTGGGCGGGACAGAATCCAACAAATCAGCTATGCTTCTGAAACTTCTTTTCTTAACTCGGGTAGTAGACTGGCCAGCTACAAAGTGGGCTTAGCTATAGGATATTTAAAGTTTTCGGTTATCGTGACAAAAAGATTAAAAAATACTGAAATGGAAAAACAAACAGTCAAGAAATGATATTATGCCAAAATAGACCAAGTTTTTTTATGTAAAAGTAATAAAAAGAACGCCGTGTTCAGAATATTAGGAGAAAACGCTTTTTTTATAATCTTTGTTACATCGGTAGCTAAACCAAGAAAATGTTGCTAGCTTCAGTACCCTTGAAACTGCAACATAGTAGATAATGTTAACCAAAATTCTTATGAAAATTATCACACATAATTTTTTAATTTTTTTCTCTAAAACAATGAGGAAACCATCATAAATACGTTTAAATTTTTAAACACTATAAAGTCGTTTGGCTTTGCATGTTTCGAATCCGTACTGTTTGGTCCTTTAGCTATCGATCGAGTGGTGTTATTGTGTGTATGTATTTTTTTTTCTTAGCGCCCGGCACACACTTTCTTCTGCCGACCTCAACGGACGACCAGCGCCGGCTGGCTGCTACAAAGCAACTTATTTTACTTATGTGACTTAAAAATATAAAACACTTGACACTGGCAAATGCTCAAAATGCGAAGCCAAAATCAAAGAAGAACAACACTCCGTGTTACTCATAAATACATTATTTTAATTAACAAGTAAATTGATATTTAAATGTTAATAAGGGAATCGTTTAATTAACCTGCATTTGTGGTGCATGACGAAGATCATTACACACCTAGTCTTATATTTGTCATATATGCTTATGTTTGATCGCCATCTCTATTGAAGTTTCAAGATACTATCTACGCATACGATAGAGCACGCTGTACTTAGTTTTAATCACAATTCTATTTAGAATACCTAAGTGCTTGCAAGCGCAGTTACCTACCTAAATTAAAAATCTCAGAGTAATTGCAACCAAACTCTCACATGCCGTGACATATCTACGTCTTATCGTATAAACGCAGCCACGAATCTAAGGGGAGCCAAGTAGCGATGTTTGCTCATTGGTTAGCGCGGTCAGTTTACATGCCGGACAAGGTGTGGATTAAAATCCCAACAATGAGTTTGAGCTGCCGGTGAAAGAAAACATTCTGAAGAAACCATAGCGTCGTGGTACCTTACTTTATAGTAGGTACCTACTCGGCTGGCTAGTTAGCACCAATACCTACCAGTTCCATTCCAGGCTGCGTGCGTTTACCATTTTCGACAATACCGTCACTAAACATCACATGACAGCTTTGGTCAAACAATTAGCCAGTCACTATAAAAAAACCCCCGGTATATCCCGGGTTTTTTTTTTGCTAGTTTTTCCTACCCTAAGCAGAAAATTGATAGTGGCTTAATGTAACATTTTCTATAGTCTAACAAATTAACAATAATTTTAAATGTTAAATAAAAATTATGTCAATATTATTAAATGTCAAGAAAAAATAATGTAGGTAATTACTTCCTAGTAGGTAATTCAATAATCTCTTATTTTTAGATAATCGTCAAAATCATAAAACAAGGTCTCTTGAAGCCAAGATCTTAGTTTGCTTCTCAAGCACGCGATAGAAGGTGCATCCCGAATGGACTCGGGTACGCGGTTGTTGACTGCGGGCCCCAGAATGTACAACCATATATACCGACCTCTCCGACTTCACCGACTTGACAAACCGATGTGACGGCGTTACTACAGTTGGCCTCTCTTTTTAGATACCTACATATCATTATGGCGCCTCCTGACATTGCCGCCGGGACAGATGGCCCGGTTTGTCCCGGCTTAAATCCGGAGCGACCTTTTAACAAAAACAAGTTGGTATTTATTGGTATGGCTTATAAGGGCACAAGTACTTACAAGTTTTCCGGGATTTATTATTTTCCGTTGATTTACAATTTACTACGCTCACAAGTTTAGTATGTAAGGATAAGAGCTATTCTAAATAAAATTGCGAATAAAACTACGTAGGTAGGTACCTATAGCATGCTGCATCTAAACATAAACATTTCAATTTTCTGAAGAGGTTTGTAAGAGACTTTAGCATTCAGGTATTTACTCTGCAAGTAGATAAATGTACTAATTTTATCATAGAATATAATATACCTACTTTTCTACTTTAAATTTATACTTCTATTTGAACCTTTGTAGCTATTAGTTTAGTATCAACGCCATCTAGTGGTTGTGAGTTATAACAGAATGTTTTCTTCGAACTATTGTGTTTTCCGTGTATTTCCATTTTACATCTTCATACGTACATAACTTACCTAATTTATGTAGTTGATCGGCTTGTTATGGAAATGTTTAGATGGCGTTAATTACGTTTTAGTAACTTATAATTATGTTGCGCCTACGTTAAATATATCTACCTATGTAAAAAATAAGCAGATTAATAGACAAAATAGTCATTATTTAAATAACATTTTTGTCATACAAAATAAATTTCGTATAAATTCCACAGTAGTATGTATCTATATAAAATAATATGAGCAATGCGACATTACAATATTTTAAACTATTAGTAACTTTTACTGTAACTTTGACTGTAATTTATAAATACTTGAATTTTCATTAAATACTTGAAAATAACGAATTACTTGGTACTGGCAAACGAACAAAGTGCGATGCCAAAAACAAAAAAAGTGACCCCAAATACCTTTTAGCGTGTTCGGCAAATAAGTATACACATTTGTTCTTCTATAATTTTGTAGTTGGTATCCTTCCTACTAATATAATAAATGTGTTTGTATTAATACTTAGCCTGTATACTGAATTTTAAGGTGTAAATAAATAATGAAAGGAAATAAAACAAGCAACATTTAAAATAATAAAAAATCTAAAAGGTGAAAGTTTTTACGATTGGCTGTTTGTTACTCAATCACGTGAAAACGGCTGAACGGTTTTGGATGAAATTGGGCACAAATAATAATTATAGTTTATTACCTGGATTAACTTATAGGATACTTTTTATACCAGAAAAATATTAGGTTCCAAAAATGTTTAAGAGCAATACCACTATAATCATCAAGTTTCACAATACATTAGAGTAACGACTAAGTATTCTACGTCTTATGACTTGACATCTAGTGGTGAAACGCGGACGAAGTCGCGCTCGCGGGTAACACTAACAGCTAATAAAGATAGACACCGTAGAAGTTTAATAGATCCAAGTCACTTAAAACACTCACAATAGTTTTTTTTTGTTATCGTTGTCAGGCTAGGTGTTTGACCACAGTTCACCTGATGTTAAGTGAAGGTGTGGTCGAAGATGGTAAAGCACACCTAGCCTGGAATGGATTGCTCTTTTAATGGATGTGTGAAGGCCAGCTTCGACGATATTTATGACCGACTTCTAGTTCAAAAAAAATACACAATACACATTTCATAAAAAAATCGCATAATGTTATTTAGTGCGCACTAGGTTGCCTTGGCTTGTTACATTGAGACAAGGGTTGCCACCTTTTTTTGATGAAAAAAAATTTTTGTTTTTGCAAGTTGTAAAAATATTGTACTTTCTGGAAATTTAGGGAAACTAATAGTAGACATTTATTTTGTTATTTATTGTATACATTATTTTATTTTCCATACAAATTCACTATTATATTTGCTGTTTTATTTTGTTTATTGATAATATCCTCTTTAAGCCATTGATAGTCGGACTCCCATTCATTACAACCTTTTTTTTGCTTCATCTTTGGAGTTCATATAAAAAAAGTGCGACTATTAAATCAGCAATAAAAATAAAATAATAATAATAAGTATCATAGGACATTTACACAGCGTCATTTGACCTCAAACTAAGCAAAGTTTGTACTATGAAAGTCAGATACCTCAGAATAGAATACTTAAATACTTTTTTTCTAAATATGTAGGTACATAGGTACATACATTTAGAACACACTGACACAGAACACACTTTTGATTATAATACATCACAATGTTTGTCCTGCATGATAAAATATATTATATGCCCTAATTGCGACTGAAACAATCGTTATACCTAGCTATATAACGTACAGATTAGTTACCTACCATTCCTCAAACCAAGTAATTCCCTTAAAATAATAATAATTTTGTGCACTATTATAATAAAAATGACGATCATAAAGTGCAGAGCCATCTATTGTTTGATATTATACCTAAGTAAACTAGGACACCAAAATAGGTACCCCGATAGAATGCGTCATTCGATACAATCAGAGGCGCGTTGTAAAATTAGAACGCGTCCGATCAATAGTTCTCACTCTCTTTGATTTGCGAAGATGGCGCATGTGTAGTTAGTTAGATATCGCAGTTATGTAGTCAGTCCTTATACTTTTAATATCGTAGAATATAAAGTAAAAATTGAATTAGTTAACTTTATATGTAACTCCAAATACACAACTAATTTATTATAAAATAGTCTTTAAAATTACTTTCATTCAATATTTATCGATGTTTACCTTGAATGTAGAGATTATGACTGCTTATGCTAAACAAGCGGCTCGGTAGAAATGAGGTCGATGAACACCGCCATCTTGCGTATGCCGTGCCAAGTTGAACGGCGACTTGGTTAGTTGGTGCAGTTAAATTTGTATTTTGGTGGAGGTTTTCTTGTGATGAATCCACGTTACTGTAATACGAACTATACAAAGTGTTTGGATTCATAATTGTAAGTACTTCACCTACCTATACACTAATAATGTGGCGGAAAATTCAAGATTATATTCAGTGGATATTATTTCTCCTTTAGCGTCACCGCATAGCGTCTTGATATATTCCAGCCACATTCACCTTGGTGGCAATCGATTTTTAATGTCGTATACATAAGTAAAGTGATGTTTATATACGCGGTATTTCAATGGAAACTATGTTTTTTTCAGGCGAGCATACCAATATTGAAGCGAGAAATTTATATTATGATACGATAAAACATCGACAATGGGTGACGACGTCAAGCAAGTGAAAGTGGACAATTGGGGAATATATTTCCTCCAAAGGCTAAAACACTTTTTCAATCGCACTGACTACTGTGACTTGACTCTTCAGTTCCAAGACAATGCCCAGTTAAAAGTGCACCGCTTAGTGCTGAGTGCTTGCACTGAGTACTTCGAGCTTCTGGAAAGGACATGCGAAATGTACGAAGACTGTTTGGTCATGCCAGAAGACCTGCAGGCCGACATTGTCGTCCCAATCGTGAATTTTATGTACACAGGTCAGTTAGAGTTTAAAATGGATCTTCTGGAAAGATTACATCAATGTTCCGAGATAATGAACATGCCTGTCTTGACAAAACTTCTTGATTCACACCGCCCAAAGACCAAGCCCATTCAAAGCTATTCACCAATGGTCAAAAAATCTGTAAAACATGTAGAAGGTGTAAAACAAATGATAAAAAGTATTAGTGCTACAGAAGTCGTCACCACATCCCCTATAACCTACAAACGGAGTCATAATAACGCTTTTTCAGAAAAAACTACAGTATATAGAGACAAAAAAGTTTATCTGCCTGTGAACAAAACACCTAACAATGGTGTTCGTGGGTATCGTGAACCATCACCAATACCACTTGATCAAAGATATTCAAAAAAAGTAGTATCAGGAGAACCTCGACCTACTAGGTATGAACTACCTGAAGAATTAGATTCAGATAATATTTTTGAAAACTCTTTTTGTAACATTTCATATGGATCACAGCCTTTGATGATACATCCAGAAACTAGAAAACAATATGCAAAGCGCCCGAAACTTGGTGAAGCTTCTACCTCTAAAAAGTTTGGGGTTAACACTGTTGATATAGTGCAGTGCAAAAAGTCAAAACCACAAGATGACTCTTTATTTGAAGATACTATGACTGTGGACGAGACAGACATGTTTTCAGAACAATTTACAAATAAGCCAGGGTCTTCTAGAGACCCCAATCAATTATTTGATCAAATCTTGGAAAAAAGTACAGACAGTAAATTAACTATCCAAACAAAGAATACAAAGTCAACTGCAAACTTAGATCATGCTAAGATAATAAGTGAAGTACTTAAAAAGTATCCTCATCTGGCAAAGAGTAACAAAAACATAAAACTAAAAATTTTAAATACACCAAGCAAAACTGCTAAGAAACAAAAACCATCACCAGTTCCATCTTCCAAACCAATCAAGGTTGAAAAAGATGTTGATTATACTTTTGAAACAGATGTTTTAGATTCCATGCAAGCTGCTAAATTAATTGCTCTGGGAGCTGAAAATATTGATGGTCCTTGGATATGTCTTATATGTGGTACACCCGGAAAAGCAATGAACTTTACTAGCTATTATAAATTTAGACGTCATCTTGTTGAGGTACATAATGAAAAGCCAGTCTTAAACATTTGTGAATACTGTGGGCAAAGATCTACTAAAAGGAACTACTTATTGCACCATATGTATACTAAACATGGTGTGGAACCTCCTCCACAGTATCATTTTCCAAAATGTAACCACTGCAGTTATGTTGCACTAACTGAAGCATTGCTTGTTAAACATAAATTATCACATGTAGAACCTAAAAAATTCCGTTGCAATGTTTGCCCTGCTGCTTTTCATTCGTCCACCCAGCTGCTGGCCCATATTCAAAATACTGGACATAAATACACATCAGACAGAAAATCAAACTTCCAGTGCATTTACTGCCAAAAGAACTTCTTGAGAGAAATGAACTTGTGTGCACATTTAAAAACAAACCATAAAGTTGAAGCAATACAAGACGGCATCATTGATGACTCTGATGAGGAACAAGAGGAAAAGAAATCTATTGTAAAATCTGAGCCAATACTGAATGATTTTCAAGATTTGGATATTCAATATCAAATACAACAAAGACCTGACGGTAATATAAATATTGTTACTAAAACTACTCCTGAACAGACACCAAATGCAAAGCAAACAATTCTTAATTCAGGTTTACCTGGACAGGGAGTATCTCATAAAAATAAAGCTGTGAAGAAGTTACAGACTACTCAAAATGAATATGCCCAAGATGTGAACCTATCAACTGATAATACACATGAGGAAATTGTTATGATAGATAACATTGAATATGTTATGAGAGATAATCAACTTATTCCACGGAGACCTAAAGAAGTTACGCAAGAATATATTTTGTCAGATAATGGCCTTGAGTCTGTAACACCAACAACATCAGTGACATACACAAATCAAGACAATATACAACATGCTAACATTTTACTTAAGAATCCTGATAATATAACTGAGTCTATACCAATTTATGTTTCAAATGAAGAAGAATATAAAGCCTTAATGGCTTCTAACCAGCCCATCATATTTGATAGTAGTGATTCTAACAAAACACTGACTGTGCTCACTGCTCCTCACACATCTACTTTAGACACTACTACAATAGATTTGGACACTACTCAAGCAAATGACATGATGATCATCCAAGATAATTATCCTCTGAATGTTACTGAGACAGTGGCATCAGAAAACTCAAACATTGTAGTAGTATACAGTCATCAAGTAACTGGTGATAATAAGCAATACCAACTGCTCACTACACAGGGCTTAGGAGCACAATTTGTTCAGTCATCAGCAATCATTACACAAAACTTCGAAACAGTCACATCAACTACTCCAATTACAAATACTCAGAGTTTAGGAAAAGAAGTCTGGCAAAGTGATCTAAACCAAATTGTAAATACTGATCACATTGAAATTACACCAGTACCAACATCTCAAGCAGTTGAAGAACCAATGAAGCAAATGCAAATATCAAACATTGTAGAACCTCACAATGACATAAGTGATTTACCTCAGGTAGAGCTACCATCTAATATTAAGGAAATTTCCAACAACCACATGGATATTGCTCCTGTCCACCTAAATCAGGAAAACATCATCACAGAAGAAATATTGCCAGCCAGTTCAGATGAAAATAGTGAATTAGGGTATGAAGAAAATGCACAAAACGCATCTGTAATGGAATTAAGCAATGAAGATCCAAGACATCATGAAATAGTAGAAACTGTAGATTCTAATGATCTTGGTGAAATAGCAGTCGGAAATGCAATACAGCCTGTAGAAATTGATCCAAAACATGTCACAGTTGAAGATACAGAACTTGTTGAGTCTCAAACATACACACAACCAGAACTCATAAAGTCACAAACAGAAGCAACCATTGAACCTGTTGATGAAAACATAAATGTTCCTGAACAGCAACATTCTGAAAAAATGATCAATATTGTTCAAACAACTGCCAATGATGAAAATCTTCAGATAAGTAATAAAGAAATTGATTCTGTTTCCAATATTTGTGAAATTGCTAATGATTCTAAACAAATAGTGGAAGGTACTGTAGAACCCCAAACTGAAAATTCTGAGTGGACAGAAGAAAATGTTCAAGTCCCACAAGAATGTAATCAAGCTGAAATAGCTTCTTTAAATGATAGTGCACAAGTCAACCAACAAGATAATATGGAAACTGAAATTGAAGAATCAATTGAAAATATTCAACAAGAAATGAACAAGCAAATTATGGAACCACACAGAGAAAATGAAGTCACAGAAGAAATGACTATAGAAAATGAAATCACAGATGAAGCTGAAGTAGCAAATTCTTCACAAGATGAATCAGACTATGTTGAAGAAAACTCAGTGCCTGTTCCAGTGGACCCAGTAATTGCACAAGAAAAAATATCATCATTGTTAAATGACTGGGAAGACAATGATTCCCAGGAAGGCAATGATCCTGCAAATGAGAATGCACCTACTGTCCAAGACAAAATAGTTGAAGATCCCTTGCCTGAGACTACTGAAACTGAAACTCCAGAGAACCAGGACAAAATAAAAAGCTTAGTTAGTGATTGGGATGAAGATGAAGAAGATAATAAAGAATAGACTAATTAGTTTTTTTTTTTGTTTATATAACAAGGAATGCAATTTCCATAGAAGCATACACAGTAAATCATAGTTAGAATAATTTGTACTGTACCCTAAGTTTACGAAATTCTATCACATAATATGTATGACATTTTAAATTTAAAGAACAAGGAGTAATCTTAGATAATAAATAGGTGTTTGGCAAATTTTTATTTCACTGGTAAATAATTATTGTGAATACTAGTTATTTTGTGTTTTTAAATAATAAGTAATGTTTATATGTAATCCATTTACAATGGATGGTCACTTATAGCTAGTTTTCTAGCAATAATATAAAGTGTAAAAATAAAATGTTTCTAAACGATTTTATACAATTTGTTGCTGTTGTCAGCTATCTACTTCTTTTATTCCGTTGTACATTTCATGTAAAATCAACTTGTAAGCTTACCTATTTACTTGATATAATCTCAATAGCTTATAACCTTCATCAATATTTAGCATGTAACTTATCTTTAGGTAGCTCATCATTTTAATAGTAATAATTATGTATTGTATTTTTTATCAAATGCAAAAATTTGATAGTAAGGTTGTAGTGTGTTTTGGTTTGAATGAATTTGAGTGGCCTTGTATGTATTATGTAGAAGTTCTGCATTTTTTTTAACCATGTGTATCTTTTTACACCTAGATTTTATGTGTAAATAAATTGTGACCCTATCATGAGAGTTTTCATTCAAGGTTTTCCTAATAAAAATAAAACACACTTTCCGTTATAAAAATAACATTTATTTACTTTTCAAAGTAGTTAATGATGCAATTCAATGTGCTAGGAATAAATAGGTAAAATACTTGATTATCAGGCACTTGCTATTCATGCACTTTTTATACATATATCAGAATAGTTATGGTCAAACCTATCGGCACAACTTTCTTGAACTATCTTTGAAATAAATAATTCAGTTTACAACAGAATAAAATATTTTCTGCAAAAACCAAGTTTAGGTCTGGTCATTTTGTCTTTCCAACAAATTTGGTAGTTGTACTTGTATCTACACACAGTATTTCAAGTTTTATTGTCCATTTAAATAGAAAATACTTTTTTACATAAAGATTGTCTAAATTAAGAATTTGCAACTTCTTTGTTATGTAAGGTACATAGGAATAATAGCTTAAATAGGTAGATACTAAAACAATACATGGAATATATTTATTGGAATACACATAAAATTCTGATGAATTGCAATCACAGTAGAATAATTCATTTCAAGATTAAAATCACAATCTCAATTGGTAACACTCAAACAGATTAGGAAAAGAAATCTAATGTAGCGTAGAAAATAAGGGATGTAAAATGTTTGCTTGTCATACACAAACTAAACTTAGTTTCTCTAATTTTTTTAGTATATTTTTGTGTGTAGTTTGTGTAAGATGAACAAAAATTGTAGAGCCAAGAGGTCTTCACTTATTTTTTATGCAATATTATATTTTCTTTTTAAATCTGTGCATTTGAAAGAATGAGAAGTTTTACAAACTAATATTGATGTAATGTTTTAGACATAAATGCAATTAAAGATTGTAGATTATAACAGAAATAAATTAAAATGGCCTCATTTATATACACATAAAAGATACTACATTAAAATTTTCAATACCAGTCTTATTTTGGTAAAACTTGGATTTAGATTCTTAACAAAATTAATTTTATTTTCATTTTTTTCAATAAATTAGTAAATCATTACAACTTGTTTTTAAGTGGCCTTTAATAATTATATCTGATCAACTTACTTATAAGTACATATGTGTATATTATAAGAAAGCTATGAACATTTTGAAACAATTCAAACACTCCTGTCAATTACTAGTTGATAACACACTTAACTTAGCTAAAGGCATTCTTATGTTGAAAGGCAATGCTTATATGTTTGACAAAGACATAAGTAATATCTTTAACACCAACTTAAATACATCTGTTTACCAAGTTTTATCAAAATCAGCCGTTCAATTTTTAAAATACATTGTTGATACAATTGTATGAAAACATAATCAATATCCAGAAGCCATTAAATATATGTACAAAAACGTATTAACATGTATAAATAAATAGAGAACACACATAAAGTATGTAATGACTACATTACCAAAATGTAACCAGATAATACAATTTTATACGAAGTAAATAATCTCTGGATTTTAAAGTAAGTGATTAGTTAATTCTAACAATAAGAACATGGGAGTACATAATCCCAACAGAACAAATATGCAGGCATTGTGTAGCCACTACTTTCACTCATTTTGCTGCATTTCTAAAAGCAAAGTTGGTGCATTGTGCATGCTCTAAAATATTATGAATTGAAGCTGTAGAATATATTTTCATAACAAGAAAATATCTATACTAAAGTACTTAGTTTTAAGTAATATTGAGTAGTTTTATTAATGAACATAATATTACAAACATAATCACAGACCCTGTAGTATTATTTTCTCAACATTTATATCAGCATGAAGCTACTACAAACAAATCATGTAAAACCAAACTTAAAGAACCTATATGGTATACAACTTTTTGAATAGGCTACATGTCTCATAGTATTTTGTGATGTAATAATGTTGTGGTACAGAGTAGGTATGGAACTAACCAGTCTACCTGAATTCTTAGCCTTTACCACTACTCTGATTTGGAATTTAGCAATTGCCCTGAGCGGAATTCAATAACTGAAGTACTAGAAAGTGTTACTTTATTATGGTTATTAACATTTCGCCACATTAAAACTCCGCATATATCCTGATGTCTCACTATTTGGCTCGTGAACTTAAATTTTCATTTTAAGTAACAATATTTAATTCTACAGACAAAAAATATTTACAAAATTAATTACAATATTTACAATTTATTTAACATGGATCAGTTTATTTTCTAATCAGATATGGAGATTACTACATATTTGACCATGTATGAGAGAAAAACAAAGCCTACAAGCACAAATAAGTTTGTCAGAATAGAGTGCATGTTAGACTGTTGATCTGAAGTGACCTCCCCATCCGACGTGGGTGGCTCAGCCTGGAGCATGGCTTCCTGTCGTATTTTCAACACTTCTTCAATCTCTTCCACATAATCAGGAAACAATTCACAGAACATCTTATTCTTGAGATTTATCTCTAACGACTCGACTGCAAAACATCGCTTTTGGTAATCAGAAGTTTCCATCGAACCAAGTGTAGGCGTCTTTTCCAGCATAAAACTGAGTAAGCCAGTGAGAATCGTAGAAATTGACCACGCCGGGTTCCACGTATCCGGATGGAAGTCCGTGATGCTCAGGCACAAACGAGTGTTCGTCTTAAACCTGCCATTAGGTGTGATCATGTAAATAGACGGAGGTTTGAAGGGAAACTCCCTGGGAAATATGATCTTTCCGTGATAGTATCCGCCTTCATACGGACTCTTTTCAGGTCCTGTCACAACATAATGCCATTCCAATATGTTAGACGGCACTGGCTCCGCTGTTACATATGGAACGGGGTCGTTTTTAAGCCGTAGATAATCCTGCTTCAATCTACTCGTGGCTCCAGTTACTTTTGTTTTCGCCATTCTAACGCATATGATTCAACACGACGTAAGTATTATGAATGTCGATATTAGGACGAAAACAGTACAATAACGTATTTTTCAACACTTTTACTAGGTAATTACATTGAATCATCAAGCATATCAAGAAATAATAGAATGAAATCATGGAATATAGTCCTAGGAGAATACAATTACGTCAATTTACTCCCATTTTTTTTTCATCGGCAGCTGGACGCTACGTCCATAATGCCTAATTATTATTTTTTTCTTTCATTTTGGCGTCGCATTTTGAGCATTTACCAGTGTCAAGTGATTTATATTTTCAAATTTTATATGTTAAATAAGTTGCCTCGTAGCTATAGTTATAGTACGTCCAGTCATGCTTTAGTAAAGTAGTGGCGACTTTACTATAAAGTTCCAATGGAGTTTTGGAAGCAACACGAAAAGACATGTTTCACCATATTATATCATTTTCCCACACTCGCGCTTGTAATTCGGCACTTTATGAATAAAATATCACCATTTTTATGCATAAACACTCGACAAAACAATAGTTTTAAAAAAAAACAACGGGGCGACACGGCTCTTTCCGCCACCCCACCAAAACTTGTCTTTGGCAGCCTGGCACCTTATAAGATTCACAGCTTCTAAGACGCACCTTCAGATTAAACAATAATCTGAGCTGGCACCTAATTTTATTCGTCTGAGACTGGCACAGATAGAAACTTAGTTTGTTGTTTAAATTTAAAAAAAAAGGTTTGTTTAGGCGCGTACGCGGTAAAGTAGTGTCGCCGCAAAATATTTTCCAATACATACATGACTGTGTTGCCAAATAAAAGGAGAAAAGCAAACCCGTGGAAAGGTAGTAGTAACCAGTACCAGTATGAAGCAAGCCCGCTAAAAGTTAGCGAAAGTAATATCTAGAAGGTAAAAAATAGACGATGAAACTTTGGTTATTTTTTATAATTATGTAAAATAAGAGCCCTTTTAGGTAAAAATGAAAACGAACCGAAAACAATCATAAATTATTTATTGACAACAAATAAAAATATCATAACAATAGCAAAGATTCCGTCAGATCATTTCCGTTAAAGTTTTTAAATATTTTACTATTAATACTAAATCCTAACAAATATTTTACTAGGTAACAATGGGATACAACCAACCAGCTGGTTTATATATTATATTAAGTTTAATAGTTATTAGATAAATCTATGATATACGCCTGTTACTCTCGTTGAAGTTGACGTTAAAGCGATAAAGACAGAAATACAATGTCGAATGCTCAAGCAAAACTAACTAGAGATGGCCACTATCAATTTATTTGTACAAAAGTGAGGGGTGCCACCAACGTCATTCCTAAAATGTTATTTTTAACGAACTCAAAAAAGGTAGAGGTAAAGGTTCTCAATTCGACCGTATATTTTTTTTTATATATGTTACGCGATGATTCCGTCATCGATTTTGATGATTCTCAAGTCTTTATCGGGCTCAAAATACTATGAAACTAGTTCATTTCACGTTTCAGCTATGTTGCAACCCGGTGATAAACAATTGTGTTCAAGTCGCGAAAGTTTAAAAACTAAAACGTCATAGTCCACGAGTCACGTGACGTCACAGAAAATCCAATATGGTAGATTGTCTATGTAACAAAAGTATTTCAGTAAATCTACAAGTATACATATACCGTGTTTGGTTATCAAGAGAAAGCATTAATGAGCACATCTCAGATATATTTTACAATTGCAAGTTTTTCAATATCCAGTTATTTTGATCAATGTTTCTAGAATTCGTCAATTGCCACAGTTTAGCAGTAAGTTCCTGATTTCGTGGTTGAGTTGCTTTAGCACATCTTCGTCTGGATTGTCTTGCTGGATCAGCTTGTCGCGTTGCAATATTAGCTCATTTATTCTGTCGTTCATGGGATTCTTAGGCGCATTTCTGAAAGATAATAGACACGGGATAAATAATAGTAAGTATTGGAATAATGAAACAACAAACGTGTCTCATTTTAATATGTGCTAATGAATTAAGAATTCTTGTGATATTTAATAAACGCATTGTACAGCTGGCTGAAGGACTAGTAACCATGGCCAAAAATTAATAAAAAATAAGCATTGTACAGCCCTCAGACGATTAATCAGGTACAGCCAATCGTAAAACGTCATTATGCTCAGACGAATGAAGGGTCCAAGTCATTATGTGAGTTTTAGCGGGAACGCGGAAAGAGTCGTGTCGCCACGTTCTATTTTTTTACCAAAACCAGTGTATTTCCGAGTTTGTTTAAAAATTGTGGTGCTTTATTCTAAGCGCCGAATTAGAAACGCGAGTGCGGGAAAATAATATAACGTGGTGAAAAATGATTTTTCAAGCTTATA
This sequence comes from Biston betularia, assembly GCA_905404145.2. Classification (NCBI taxonomy): domain Eukaryota; kingdom Metazoa; phylum Arthropoda; class Insecta; order Lepidoptera; family Geometridae; genus Biston; species Biston betularia. The sequence continues at coordinate 10,414,347 of FR989877.1, forward strand.
CTAAAGTCGCCACTACTTTACTAAAGCATGACTGGACTTGATCAAGACTATGTACCTTATTTAACTTATAAAACTTAAAAATATAAATCACTTGACACTGGCAAATGCTCAAAATGCGACGCCAAAATCAAAGAAGAAGAAGTCATTATGCGTCAGTGTCGCCACCTGTGAGTCTTCAAAGCACTAAAAGCTTCGCGCCATATTTGAGTATAGCTCCTTTTAGCGAGCGAGGCTAGACTCCTAGATGATACTGACTACGTGACGAAAACCTAACCTTAACCTTTCTTCCCGCGCTATCATCGATTTGCTGATAATGAAAATAGCCTATCACTTCTCAAACTTTATATCCATGCTAAAAATTACGTTAATCAATTCAACAAACACAATGCAGTTTTTATAATAATACTAGTTGCGGTGTTACCCGCTACATGTTTTCGGGATAAAAAGTAGCCTATGTTCTGTTCCAGGGTGTCAGCTACCTCCACACCAAATTTCATCCAAATCCGTTCAGTAGTTTTTGCGTGAAAGAGTAACAAACATCCATTCATCCATACTTTTAGATTTATAATATTTGTGGGATGGGATACATATTGGTAAGAATAAGGATACTCACCTCAAATCGAACATATCTAAACCTTCAGGGCCCGAATTGCCTGTAAAAAAAATGTTTGAGTCAGTCCTATTTTTGACAGCCCCGTTGGCTCATTGGTAGTATATCTGCCTTGAGAGCTGTAGGGCGTGGGTTCGATTCCCACTCAGGGCAAACATTTTGTGAATAAACAAATGTTTGTTCTGTGTCTGGGTGTTCTGTATGTATTATAAGTATGTATTTACAAAAAAAAAAAGTATTTATGTATTCTATCAGTTATCTGACTTCCATCACACAAGCTCTGCTTAGTTTGGGGCCAGATGGCGCTGTGTGTATAGTCTTACGATATTTATTTATTTATTTTATTAATGTACCACTGTTGGGCGTGGGCCACTCATCATGAGAAGCCACGCTGACTGTTTTTTAACAGCAGATGTGTGTCGTAGAATTTAAACCTAGGACCTATAAATTCGCACTCCAAACTAAGCTGCAGATTGAGGAGTCTCCTGTAAATTTATTGGTGCCGTGTCAAGAATATGACCTCTGAGTCAACCGCCTAGCGAGTCTCTTAAGATGTTGGTCGAGACTCTTCGCCGTTAAACTGAGGCTGTTGATCGTGATGACAATCGAGGTCGTCACGATTAACAGACAATGATCGTGGTATCAACTTCCCAAATGGCGGTTATCTCGTGAGCTGAGTAAAGGCACTTGTTCAGCTTGTTCTTCTCGGCCTTCACGAGATTCTTGTCATGTCAGATTGATGCTATAATATCATTATTGTTTGAGATGAGTTATGATATGATGCTGAGATAGTTTTTGACAAAAACTATGTACCTATTGCATGGTAGTAGGGTACTTCCTAGTACACAACTGGCTAGCTACTTTCAAGTTGAAAATCTGTCGCCAAGCACTTAACGATGTGTTCCGGCAGTTTCACTTAAGAGTCAGTTCTATTTCACGCTAGGTGTGTTTACCATCTTCGACATTAAACATCCGTTGACCTTTAGCGAAACACAAAGCCATTCAACCATAAAAAGAAAAAAAACGATCTTTTTTTGGCAAAAAAAAAGGATTGAAGTATTCAATCAGTTATCTGACTTCCATAGTAGAAGCTTTGCTTAGTTTGGGGTCAGATGGCGCTGTGTGTAATGTCCTACGATGTTTGTTATTATTATTATATATTTTAAAAAGTTTGCTGCCACAGCGACCCAGAATGTGCCTTATCCTACGATACTAAAACTGATGTCTTTGGTATCAACCTTTATTATATTGGGAGCTCTTGGAGATCGATGACCAATTTTTTTTTTATATAAAATAGGTTCGCGCTTGACCACATCCTGCCTGATGTAAAGCATCGATGCGGTCTAAGATGGAACACGCTTACCTAGAAGGAACCTGTTTACTTTTTTTTTTTATGGTTGACAGGCTCGGTGTTTGACCTCAGCTCACCTGATGATAAGTGAAGGTGTGGTTAAAGATGGTAAAGCACACCTAGCCTGGAATGGAACTGGCTCTCAAGTGAGGCTGCCGGAACACACCGTTAGATGCTTGGCGGCAGATTTTCAACTTGAGGGTGGTAGCTAGCCAGCCGAGTACTAGAAAGTACCCTACCACCATGCTATGGTTTCCTCACGATGTTTTCCTTCACCGGCAGCTCAAGCTCATTGTTAGGGTTTGAACCCACGCCTTCGGTATGCGAACCTACCGCGCTAACCACTGAGCCATCATCGCTAAAAAATTACTCTTGATTTGAAGACACTCATATTGTACTTTTCGGGAAACACAGACTCCGGCAAAGAGTTCCAACGTTCCATTCGCACAGCGAGGGCTGTGCGAATAAAGAATGTGGACTCAAAGCGCTTAGTGCGCACATGGGGAACATCCACCATGTACGGGTGTCGCCTCGGTCGCGTTTGTCTGGCCGTCCGGTAGTAAAAAGGGGCAGGGGGACTTTATATTAACTTTTACTATATGGGTACAACTTACTAATCATAGAATGTGCTTCCAAAGCAGGAGTGTTTGCTAGTAAATCGACGTAGAAATCGTCCTTTAGCTTGTTTATATCGATAGGACTTTTCGCCTTCTCATCTTGATCTTCTATTGGCTCCAACCTAAAAAACATTTACTAAAATATTGAACTGTTCTGTATTTATTATAAGTATGTATTTACAAAAAAAAAATTAAAGTATTCTATCAGTTATCTGACTTCCATAGTACAAGCTTTGCTTAGTTTGGGCTCAGATGGCGCTGTGTGTCATGTCCTACGATATTTATTAAATATTGAACAAATGAACTCAAATTATCGCCAAACCGTCTAAAAAATTTTACCTAACCACCAAATCTCAAAGTCTACTGTCTACTAGAAGAGCTACAATCTTCAAGTAGAAAATCTGCCGCCATGGACCTAATGGTGTGTTCCGACAGCCTCACTTGAGAACCAGTTCCATTACAGGCGATGTTTCTACGATCGTACCATCACTTGTCCACCTAGCTTATGTCATCTTTGATGTGTACAATAAAGAACTCATCTATCTATCAAATACAAATATTTTATTGATAACACCAATGTTACAAAATTCAAAATTTCAAATATGTTTTTTATTGATTGTTCATAATTTTCATTTTTCATTGTTCAAAATTATTTAGTTTTTTATTGGTTGATCAAAATTTTCATTTTTCATTATTCAAAATTATTTAGTTTTTTATTGGTTGATCAAAATTTACATTTTTCATTGTTCAAAATTTTAAATATGTTTTTATTTATTGATTTCAAATATGTTTTATATTGATTATGGTTTTTTTACTGATTACATGTCAATGAATTTAAAAAAACAAAAACGTCAAAATAGTGTATGTCAATATAAAAATATGTCAATACAAAAAATATTGTCAATATAATAAAATGACATGACAAAAAAATCATAATTACTTACCTACTAGTAATTCAATAATCTTTAAGTTTGAAATACTCGTCAATGTCATAAAACATAAATAAGTAAGGTAAAAATACACGTAGTAGCGGGGTTAACAATACTTACGCGTCCCCAATCTCCTGCCTGTGTTGATGCAGCTGATGCAGCAGCCGACGTCGGTCGCTCAGTTTGATCAGGTGTAATTCCCTCACGGCTCGGCCCCACTGTTCCTTGAAGAACGCTTTAGACTGCACCGCGCTGTCGAGCTTCTCTTCCAGACAACGCTGGAATCATACGAGAAATCCTATTTATCTACAGAAGCGGTTGGCAACACGCGGCCCGTGAGGATTTCAATAATAATAATAAATATTGTAGGACATCACACACAGCGCCATCTGACCCCAAACTAAGCAAAGCTTGTACTATGGAAGTCAGATAACCGATATATATACATAAATACTTTCTTTCTTTTTTTTTGTAAATGCATACTTAAAATTCGTGCAGAACACCCAGACACAGAACAAACATTTGTTGATACATAAAATGTTTGTCCTAAGCGGGAATCAAACCCACGCCCTTCGGCGCCTAAGGCAGATATACTACCAATGAGCCAACAGGGCTGTGGGCATAAATTAGACATAAATATTTAAAATATTATAAACTAGCTGCGCCCCGCCGTGTTACCCGCTACATGTTTTCGGGATAAAAAGTAGCCTATATTCTAATCCAGGGTCTCAGCTACCTCCATACCAAATTTCATCCAAATCCGTTCAGTAGTTTTTGCGTGTATGAGTAACAAACATCCATCCAAACTTTCACATTCATAATATTAGTTGGATTCTAGATAGAAAAAATATTTAAACATGAGTATTTTTCATAAAATACTTGAATATATTGAAACACTTGCAAATGTACAAAGTGCGACGCCAAAAACAAAGAAAAAAATCAACCTGAAACTACGATAAATCTCAAACTTTTTAAATAAAAAGTAGAAAAATATTACTAGTTCTTGGATAAGGCTCGCGGTTTGATCCTTTGTTAATCCGGAGTATTTGCTGTCTGCTTCTTTCTCAGAATTCTTCAGGTTATTCTGAAAAGGACAATAAACTATTTTATATCAAAAGCACGTAGTTACGCGGAAGTTCTGTTAAGCCGAAAGTTTATACATATCACAGATGGGGTAGCCAGGTTCAAAGTAGCTCAGCGAGCTATGAAAAGAGATAACGGCATTTCTCTAAGCCTAAGAGAAATGTCGTTATCTCTTTCAAATGTCTTTGTTCCGGATACTATCCCTTAGAGTCTAAGGGTAGTATCCGGGACAAAGACATTCGCGAGAAAACCAGTCACCAACATAGTTTAGCGTATTAACAAACTGAAGAGGGGGGCTGGTCAATGGTCATATCTCTCGCAGAAGTTTTCAATAACCGCTGGGATAGTGTTGCTTAAATGGAGACTACGAAACCGCAAACGTTGTGTAGAACGCCCTGGGACTCGATGGAGTGATGATATGTGATTAGACTGAGTGGCGTTTCTTTTTTTTTATGGTTGACAGGCTAATTGTTTGACCACAACTCACCTGATGTTAAGTGAAGGCGTGGTCGTAGATGGTAAAGCACACCTAGCCTGGAATGGAACTGGCTCTCAAGTGAGGCTGCCGGAACACACCGTTAGATGCTTGGCGGCAGATTTTCAACTTGAGGATGGTAGCTAGCCAGCCGAGTACTAGAAAGTGCCCTACGACCATGCTATGGTTTCCTCACGATGTTTTCCTTCACCGGCAGCTCAAGCTCATTGTTGGGGTTTGAACCCACGCCCTTCGGCATGCGAACCTACCGCGCTAACCACTGAGCTATCATCGCTACAAGCTAACATCGTTTCTTGGAAAAGGCTGATGTCTAGCAGTTGACGCTTATTACTTTGAGACGTTCGATGCTTAGTCTCAATAGCCCTTAAACTTACCTAACTGCAATACTCTTCAAAATAGAAAATAGTAATGTTTACACACTACTGCTTGGCGGCAATTTATCTGATACTAAATAAATAAATAAATATCGTGGGACTATACACACAGCGCCATCTGACCCCAAACTAAGCAGAGCTTGTATGATGGAAGTCAGATAACTGATAGAATACATAAATACTTTTCTTTGTAAATACATACTTATAATACATACAGAACACCCAGACACAGAACAAACATGATTGTGTTTATTCACAAAATGTTTGCCCTGAGTGGGAATCGAACCCACGCCCTACAGCTCTCAAGGCAGATATACTACCAATGAGCCAACGGGGCTGCCATTACTACGGTGGTCAACCTAGAAAAACTATTTTCCCTGCTATCCTACAAAAAGCTAGTTACTTTAAGAATGTCGACTTGTTTCTCCAACTGCATGATTTTGAGGTCCTGCTCTTCAATGGCCATGTCCTTCATTTTGAGTCGATGGTTCATTTCGTCTTCCATCTTCTGAGATGCTTCTCTTAACTCCTGGTACTTTGCCGTGTAGTGCGCTTCTAGAGCTTTCTTTGCCTCTAACAACTGAAATTAAAATTAAAAGGATATAGTTTGTAAACCCTAAAAAGTTATGTGCGGGAGGAGGGCTCCGTGGGTCACCCTCTCTCTGGTTGGCGGTCCGAGAAACGAGCGGGGCGCAGTGGACTGTATTTCTTGATGGCGGCGAATGCCCGCTCGTTCCCCGGGATGTGCAGAGAGAGAGCAACTCTGACTGGGAAGCCTTCTCTAATGGGGCACGGGTGCTGGAGTTAAATGCCAAAGTCTTGGTTCTCTGGGATTCGTTCTGGAGTCTTCAGGAGAGAGGTCCGCTCGCGTTCGCTGTTCGCTGGCAAGTGACTATCGTTGGGCCGGGCCCGCTTATATATCCCCGCATGCGCTCGTTCGCCACTGCGGGGGCAGGGCGAGTGCGGGTGGGCGGGGCCCGGCGAATGGGGCTCTATTAATTTGGACCAGCGGACCTCTCAATGAATATACTCAACGATATCATTTATTTTATTTCTGTTACATTCTATTATATATAGATTCTATTAACAATTTTTATTCTGTCCTATTAACAATTTCATTCCGTCGCGTACAAGTTATGTGCCCAGGTGCAGGATGCGAAAGGCTGATAAGAATTGCTTTTTTTTTAATATTGCGTTTTGACCACACCTTATTTGCGTGCCTATTGGTGTTTAGTATTAGTTGGATATAACTGAACAAAAAAGTATTGCTAAGAAAAAAATGTTTTGTTACAAAAGTTCTTAATTTTGAACGGTTCAAAAGATTAAAAATAATAAATTCATTTTGCTGACTTTGTTGAACATGCACAAACTTTATAATATACTAGCTGCGCCCCGCGGTGTTACTCACTACATGTTTTCGAGATAAAAAGTAGTCAATGTGTTAATCCAGGGTCTCAACTACGACCATACCAAATTTCATCCAAATCCGTTCAGTTGTTTTTGCGTGAAAGAGTAAGAAACATCCATCCATCCATCCATCCATCCATCCATCCATCCATCCATCCAAACTTTCACATTTATAATATATCCCAGAATTATCTTTCTTGTAAAATGCACTCGGTCCCCAAGATACAGATATAGTTTGGGGTCCAACGATAACCAGTGTATACACCGAAACAAAAATTGTAACGTCCAACACTTATGTATTATTCACTTATAATTGTCCATTATGTTTGTATTAACTTCACTGTTTTCTTTTCTTTGTGTATGTGCCTAACTCTTCCTATTAATAAATTTATCTTTATCTTTATTAGTGGGATAACCAAAAACTATTAGTTGATGAATTTTAACTATTGTAAAAACAATTTAGAAATTCGCGAGGGCGGCAAAAATAGCCTATACTTTGGAACATGATGCAGTAAGATGCAGACAAGTTACCTTTCTCTCTCGTTCAGTATTCCTATAGCCTCTAAGTCGGAAGTCATCCGTAGCCCTACTGAGGTCAGCGGCCAGGTTCCGACACTGTTCTATACCCTTGTTTAGTTTGGATTCTAGTTCTAGACGTTTTTTCGTCCATTCTCGAGATAGGAGATCTAGGTGGTACTCCTCTTTACGTTTTAGCTGAAATTGGAAAGATATTTTAAAGACTTCATAGAGAAAGTGTGACACAGCCCAGCGAATTAGTAAGTTTAAGTAGCAGTGGGCAGCACACATCGTACGCAGAACTGATGGCTGATGGGGCAGCAAAGTTCTGGAGTGGAGACCACAGACCGGCAAGCGCTTGGTGATTGGCTATTTGGTGGTAGATTTCCTTAGCAGGAGGTCGTCTAGGTAGGTACCACTGCAGTACCAGATGTTTTGCCGCTAAGCAGTAGTGTGTAAACATTACTGTGTTCCGGTTCAAAGGGTACTGCAGCTAGCGAAATTACTGGCCTGTTGAGACTAACCATCGAAAGTCTCAAATTAATGAGCGCCAAAGCAGCGATGCCCTGGACTTATGATGACTGAATGATACGAACGAGGCGCTCTGCTGATGGTAAGAGATAACGCCTGTCCATGACCATTGCAGCGATACACAGAACTTTGAGTAATAAAACAAAGTCCAGAGCATCACTGCTTTGGCGCTCATCACTTTGAGACTTTCGATGGTCGAAGTTATTATAAGTATTTACTTGATATTTGTACAACTCCTGTTGTTTTTCTTTCCAATCTTCGAGCTCGTCGACAAACTTCTGCATTATTTGTTCGCGATCGTTGAATGACAGGATTTGCTTTACCTTTTCTGAAATAGTATGTTTATTCTTTTTATTTTAACGCTAAAGTTACAAATCTTATATACAATTCATGTCAAAAACAACTTTTAAAATGTCAATATCTTTCTTTTTGTTTATATATAGACTATCGGTCTCGCCAGACGTTGTCCTATCGGGTCCAATAATTATGAATCTAAATAATCCAGGGACTCAAACACACATAAAAATCATCAAAATCGGTCCAGCCGTTAAGGAGGAACTCAGTGACATACACACGAAAAGAAGAATTATGTTGATTATGTATATTCTTGTTATATTTATATATATACATATTTTTTAATATGTATGTATGTATACAAGGCTTCTTTGGGAGTGATCGTCCTTAGCGATAAGACCGGCTTGTTTTTTGGTTTTGGGATCTTTCTTTCTGTCTGTTTAAAAAATAAATTGAAATCTTGGCTAATGCAGGAACAATTTTATGATATAAGCGAGTTTTTAAGGCTTAAAGATTTTTTAAATTAATTTAATTTTACATAAAGTCTGATATATAGATTAATAAGATATTTATTTATTCGTAAAGAATATAAATGATTCGTTTTAAATAACTAAACAATAATTGACTTGTAACTAGAGTGTTATAAACAAAATTATTTGTATTTGTTGTGTCAATAAATTTGATTGTATTGTAAATACCTTTTTCATGGCAAATGCAAGTGTCACTTTTGCTGGTTTCTAATTTCACTGGTTCCCTGCAACATTCGTTATATTAATAAATAACAGGTTAAATCTTCCAGAGTTTATTGTGAAGTATTCAAGGCAGCCATCATCAACCTTAATTGCGCAAGAGTTGGACCAAACTTTTTAAAAATCAAATAAAGGGCATTAGAAATTTAGATTCTATTTTTTTTTAATGTAAAAAGTAATGAGATGAACGAGACGCTCTCCTGATGGTAAGAGATAACGCCTGCCCATGACCAATTCAGCGATACACAGAACTTTGAGTAACAAAATAAAGTCCAGGGTACCACTGCTTTAGCGCTCATCACTTTGCGACTTTCGATGGTTATTTATTAGTCTCAACGGCCCAGTAATTTCGCTAGCTGCAGTACCCTTCGAACCGGAACACAGTAATGTTTACACACTACTGCTTAGCGGCAGAATAACTGGTACGGTGGTACCTACCCAAACGAACTCCTGCTAAGGAGATCTACCACCAAGTAAATCTATGTAGCGTGTCCTTTCACTCTTGTAAAGCACACCTAGCCTGGAATGGAACTGGCTCTCAAGTGAGGCTGCCGGAACACACCGTTAGATGCTTGGAGGCAGATTTTCAACTTGAGGTTGGTAGCTAGCCAGCCGAGTACTAGAAAGTACTCTACCATCATGCTATGGTTTCCTAACGATGTTTTCCTTCACCGGCAGCTCAAGCTCATTGTCGGCGAACCTGCTGCGCTAACCACTGAACTATCATCGCTAATAGTGGCGCCGTGTTAAAGATATCAACTCCTGAAGTAATGACACATATTTTGTAACATCAACAGTTTCAAAGTCACACGTAGTTGAACGTAACTTATGGATGGCTCTTAGTTCGTCTATTGAATAAAAAAATATATTAGGATAACCTTTCTAAGGCCTCCATGCTTTTCTTAGGCGAAACACTAAGCCTAGGCGAAATTTTTTCGCTTTTTTCGCTCATCATATCGCCGTCTTGCTCTGGCTCGCACTGAACCTGTGTAAGAAGATTCTTAATTTAAAAAAATATATAACTAGCTGCGCCTCGCGGTGTTAACCGCTACATGTTTTCGGGATAAAAAGTAGCTTTAGTGTTAATCCAGGGTGTCAGCTACCTCCATACTAAATTTCATCCAAATCCGTTTTGCGACAAAAATCCATCCATTTAACTGTTCCATTCCAGGCTAGATGTGCTTTACCATCTTCGAACACATCTTCACTAAACATCAGGTGAGCTGTGGTCAAACACCTAGCCTGTCAACACTTAAAAAATATATATATATATAATATTTGTGGGAGTGGTTAATTGGAAAAGTCAGTGGTGCGAGCCGTGGCATTCTGGATTCGAAAACACGTCGATGACTATACAGTATACACGGTGCAGGAAAACAAAGAAAAAACATCGTAAGGAAACCTACATGTCTGAGAGTTAAAAAAAGGCCTCGAAGATGTGTCAAGTCTGCTAACCCGCACTTGGCCAGCGTGGTAGACCATATAATATACCCTTCTCATAATGAGAAGAGGCCCGCGCGACAGTGGGAAACTTTGTAGAAACAAAATAACATTTACATCCCCCCATCTCGGAAAGAGTATTTTTGCTCTTCGATATCCGAGTGCAAAAGTCGTTTTTATCCGCTAGAGGATAAAGTAAATCTGAATTTAGAGCATCGTGTGCTCTAAGTTTATGAATACAAAACATTATTAAAACTATTTACTTCTACCTCCATGGTGCCGAATTATCATACAACTTTTTTTAGTTTATTAAAAACTCAGACTCGGAACCTCCTTGTGTGTACGTTTTTGTGCATTTAGTAATTTCCTCGCTGACGTGGGATGAAAATTTACGTGTTGCACTCGAGTGCAAAGATTTTTCACCTCGTGCTCTTTTGAATTCCTCGCTAACGCTCGGGATTCTAATCAATTTTAGAATCCTTCGCTTGCTCGCTCATTAAAATTGAGCACGCGGTTAAAAAGCAACTTTGCACTCTTGTATAACAAATAACTATTGTTAAGATTTCAAAATAAAATTTATAAACGATACACGCGTTTTTGTAAAAGAATCTAGTGTTAGAGAATCAGTGTACTGATGTTTTTTTCTATGATATATCATATGACGGTGTGGTCGACTGCAATAAGAAATGCACTCGAAACGCTTTACATAAATCCTTAAAGGCTGAGCCTCGATCACGAACGACTTACGAAAAAGTATTTATATCGACATCAACAACAATTTGTATGAGATTTGCACAGCTTTGTATGCTATCGAGGACTCGATACCTTTACGATACGAATTCCATAAATTTTCGTGATCAAGGCTCTGATGGAGTAGTTGTAATTTTCTTGCCTGCATATCGCTAGTGACGGGTTTGAGTCTCGTCGCCAGAAGTTTCTCCTGGCTCAGTGTGAACGAGTCGCACATTTTTTTGATAAGCTCTGCTATTTCATTGCTTTCGATAATCTGATCGCCAGAAGCGTTTTTGTACCTACAATAGAATAAATAACAAATGTCTCGGAGGAAACTTCACTCAGCGCCATCTAGCCTTGTACTATGGGAACTAAATACAGCCCCGGATCTGGGCGGCAGCTTCAGGGGGCGCCAAAACCCTAATATACCTAACTAGCGGCTTGTCCCGGCTTCGCACGGGTGGACATTTATTTTTTAATTAAATTTTTGTAATAAATATGGCCTATGTTACTCAGGGAGAATGTACATTCTAATGTCTGGGTGTTCTATATGTATTTACAAAAAAAAATGTATTTATTACCCACGACGGAACGGAGACGGTATATATATGCGTTTGGGGTGAGAGGATGTTTGTTTGTTTGAGCAAACCATGTTGCCATTTTTCTTCAAAACTACTAGTCCGATTTTGATGCAGTTTACAGTTATGGGTTTGGGTTTGATTGGTGCATTATCTTAGGCGACAATTACTTTTAACCGTTGTGGGTTTTTTCAAAATTTTTAATTTTGCTTTTTATGTATTCTATAAGTTATCTGACTTCCATCACACAAGCTTTGCTTAGTTTGGGACCAGATGACGCTGTGTGTATAGTCCTACGATATTTATTTATTTATTATTTTTATTTAATGGTGAAATAATTTTTGAAATCGGTCCAGTAGTTTTTTAGTTTATTCGTAAACATACAAAAATCTAGAAAATACCCTACCACCATGCCACATGTCAGGGTATTTTGAATATATTATGTAATTTGTATTTAGAGAAGTTAGTATGTTAGTGAGTTTATGTAATAGTAGTAGTGTGTAAGACTGTAAGTATGTATTAAAAATGTATGTAATTTTTATTTATCACTACCAATACTGTACCAATTTGTTTTGATGCGCGCCTACAACCATGTTATTTACTGAGGGGTTGGCTGGCAGAAAATGCTTTAGCATTAAGTCCTCCCTTTGTACATGTTTTTCTTTAAAGTGTGCAATAAAGAATTAAATAAATAATACTATTATTTTATTATCTATAGATATGTTTAAATGTTTTATTTGACTTGTAACTTGTGTTATCGAATATTTGTATTATGTAATATTTTAGTCAATTTAATTGTATTTGTATTTTTATATGGGCCTCGTTACCTGAAATAATTTTATTTATTTATTTACTATATCAGTAATCTGGTTCCCATAGAACAAGCTTAGTTTGACGCCGTGTGAAAATATACTTAAATATTTATATTTATTTATGCTAGTTTGTTACCTGGCAGTGTTTCTAGACGCCATGTTTGTATAGCCGACACCTCCGACGTCTTGGTCGAGGTTGGTGCAACTTCCGCTTTTGTAATCTAAAATATCGTCCTTAGGAGCCGTGTCGCGCTTTCTACCGCTAGCGAGTTGAGTCGCGCTTCGAGCCGTTAAAACGGTCGGTTTCTGCCAAAAAAATAAACATTATTAATAAATGTACTAGCGACCCACCTCGGCTTCGTACGGGTGCAATGTAGATAATAATGTGGTGCATATACATGTATTGTACATATAAACCTTCCTCTTGAATCACTCTGTCTATTGATGAAATCGCACTAAAATCCGTTGCGTAGTTTAAAAGATCCAAGCGTACAGACGACGGGAAGCGACTTTGTTTTATACTATGTAGAAATGCAAGTTTGTATGGGATATCACCATGTTATGGTTTCCTCGCTATGTTTTCCTCCACCGGCATTTCAAGCTTATTGATGGGGTTCGAACCCACGCCTTTCGGCGCGTGAAGCTACTGCGCTGACCACTGAGCTACGGTGGCCTTCTTCATGGAGACAAAGCTAAGTACAACGCGCGCGCGATCTTTATCTAAGATTCGAACAGTCGATGATGAAAATTATAATAATAATAAATATGTATTGGATTTAACACAGCGCCATCTAGCCCCAAAATAAGCAAAGCTTGTACTATGGGAACCAGATAGCCAACAGAATACTTAAATTAAGGCTAGGTGTGCTTTACCATCTTGGGCCACACCTTCACTTGACATCAGGTGAGCTGTGGTCAAACACCTAGCCTGTCAACCATTAAAAAAAAAAAAATTAAAAAAAATTAAAAACATACTTGTGTTTCTTTAAGTCCGACGTATTTCAAACTCATTTCCACATCGACGTGCGGCCTCCTGTGGGAGTCCCCGCCTCTACCAGTGTCACAGGGCAGTATGAAGCAACGCTCGTTGATGGTGAGCGCTCGGTCGGCGTTGCAGAACTTGTCTAAGAAATGTTGCGGGTTGTCTGTAGGAACCAGCTTACGTAGGTCCATACTGCATATGCCTGGTGAGCGATAAAACGTTCGAACTTTCAAGCGTTCAAAAATCTACATAGGATACTTTCATAACGTGGGGCATGTTCCAAAACCAGCTTAGGCGTTTGAAAAACAAATGAATAAGCATTAAATAAAAAAAATAAAATAAATATCGTAGGACATTACACACAGCGCCATCTGACCCCAAACTAAGCAAAGCTTGTACTATGGGAATCAGATAGTCTCAAAGTAATGAGCACCAAAGCAGCGATGCCCTGGACTTTGTTTTGTTACTCAAAGTTCTGGGTATCGCTGTAATGGTCATGGACAGGCGTTATCTCTTACCATCAAGAGAGCGTCTCGTTCGTCTCATTATTTGTCACAAAAAAAAAAAAAAAAAAAAAAAAAAAAAAAGATAACTGATAAAATACTTAAATACTTTTTTTTTTGTAAATACATACTTGTAATACATACAGTACACCCAGACACAGAACAAACATTTGTTTTATATCACAAAATGCTTGTCCTGGGTGGGAATCGAACCCACGCCCTACAGCTCTTGAAGCAGACATGCTACCAATGAGCCAACAGGGCAGTCTGTATGTGTGGAAACGTTTACATCCTTCATACATACAGCAAGGATGTGGAACTCTCTGCTGGCGTCTGTTTTTCCCGCGAAGTAAAATTAAAGGTGTCTTAAAATCCAGAGCAAACTACATCCTGCTTAAGATGGTTCGATTTCCATGCAAATATTTTTTGTCATTTATTTATTTAATATTTTATTGCACACTTAAAAAAACATGTACAAAGGAAGGACTTAATGCTAAAGCATTTTCTGCCAGCCATCCCCTCAGTAAATAACACAATTATGTTTGTAAGCGCGCATCAAAACAAACATAATATGTATACTCGTATATATCAAATCATGTATAAATATATAACTATACATAAATAAATAAACAGGAGCATAATTTTACAGTGAAATCATAGCTACTGGCATTTATTTTGGTATTTATTTGCGGTAAATCACAATTGCTTGAATAAAACAGTAGATTATACTAATAATCTACTATTTTGTTCAAGCAATTGTGATTTATGGCAAATAAATACCAAAATAAGTGCAAGTAGCTGTGATTTCACTGTAAAATTATGCTCCATTTGTCCATAAATGGCAAAAAATTACTTGTATGGAGGAAATCGAACCACCTTAACATCAGGCAGGACGTAGTCAAACGTAAATCTATTTTGAATTAAAAAAAACTAGATGGCGCCACTTGTATCGAGCTATTTTTAGCTTCGTAGTAGTAAAATTATAGTATTATTAGTAGTAGTAGCATTAAATCAAAAGATGGCGCTCTTTGAGCGATTTTTTTTTTTTTAATGGTTGACAGGCCAGTTGTTTGAATACAGCTCACCTCAGAGGCGTCTTTACCTATGGTGCAGGGTGTCCGGCGCACACGGGCGCCGGGTCTAAGGGGGCGCCGAGCGCCCTCTAACGCGACACCTCCAAAGATGCGTCGATGCCGGCGCTCTCAAAGACCCTGCGCTCGTGTTATGGCCGACGCCAGGCGCGCGGTAGCAAAGCAAGGCTACTCCTTTTCCTACTCTATTTAAATTTACACAACAACTTTTGTTTCAACGTAAAATCAGCCTTAAAACAGATTATTAAAGATTAAATTGGCGTAATGTCGCATCGCTACCAAAGGCGCGTGCCGGCATCGGCACCTGTTTGTTTTGATTCGTTTGACAACACGCCGACAATCATTGCTAACTCGGCTGTACTTTAGAATGCTATAAAGTTTAAATTGAAATTCCCAGGGACGTGCGGCGGTCATTTTCAAAGGCTTGTGTATGCATGCCGCAATTTTTGTTTTACCTCTACACCGTAGTTTTGCGAAATACGCCTTGATGCAATTTGCTTAAGTATCATCTTTGAATAAACATGTAAATATGAAGTAAATCGGCATTTCTTTTGATAAAAAATATGTAAAAGGTAAGATTTGGTTATTTGCTTGCATTGCACAATTATTGCGACATGGCTCGAGGTCGGAGGTCATCAAAAATAGCTAGCGAAATTCATGAAAAAAAAACAAAACATCGAGTGATAGATAGTGATATCGAAATTAAATACTCGTACCTATACGACCTAGGATTTTTTTCAATTACAACTTTTACTTTTAACTTCCTTCCTAAAAAAACTTTTTGCTTTCCGACATCATTTAAAATTGCACCATTTGCATCCGAATTTCCGTTTGAAAATATAACTGTTAGTATTCCATTTGGACCCCGCTCCTACTAGACTAGAGGGCGCCAGGGTACTGGTTGCACACGGGCGCCACAAGGGCTAGAGACGCCTCTGGCTCACCTGATGTTAAGTGAAGGTGTGGTCGAAGATGGTAAAGCACACCTAGCCTGGAATGGAACTGGCTCTCAAGTGAGGCTGCCGGGACACACCGTTAGATGCTTGGCGGCAGATTTTCAACTTGAAGGTGGTAGCTAGCCAGCCGAGTACTAGAAAGTACCCTACTACCATGCTATGGTACGAATTAAATTTTTTCTAATTTACCCATGCTACGTACCCACGTCTCTGTCTCCGACGCATATTTTGGCGATAACATGCGGGCACTCCGTGAAGTATCGCCCCAAAGTCGCCAGTTGCGAAGCTAATCGTAAGGAGGTGCGCTGGTTGAACTGGGCGCATACTCCGTTGGCGGAAGACGTCACACCGACCCTACGGCACAAGCAATACAGATCAGTTTTACATAACACATGATTGTGGAGTAGAAAGAAGTAACGATAACATGTGCGTATGTTTTTTTATGTGAGAGCAATGACAGCCCTGGTGGTTTATTGGTAGTATGTCTGCTTCGAGAGCTGAAGGGCGTGGGTTCGATTCCCACTCAGGGCAAACATTTGGGTGACTAACATCGATGTTTGTTCTGTGTCTGGGTGTACTGTGTATGTATTTACAAAAAAAAAAGTATTTAAGTATTCTATCAGTTATCTGTCTTCATAGTACAAGCTCTGCTTAGTTTGGGGTCAGATGGCGTTGTGTGTAATGTCCTATGATATTTATTTATAATTATTATTATTTAATGAGAATGTGACGTTGAGATGGCAAAAGATAACGCATGTCTATGAATATTGCAGCGATACACAGAAC
Source organism: Biston betularia (assembly GCA_905404145.2). Taxonomy (NCBI): domain Eukaryota; kingdom Metazoa; phylum Arthropoda; class Insecta; order Lepidoptera; family Geometridae; genus Biston; species Biston betularia. Next base: position 10,431,184 of record FR989877.1, read on the forward strand.
TTTGAGTAGCAAAACAAAGTCCAGGGCATCACTGCTTTGGCGCTCATTTCTTGGAGACATGCGTCTCCGATATCCAGGTTCCAGACGATCATTACGATGTTTTCCTTCGCCCTTTGAAGCTAAATAAATATCGTAGGACATACAGCGCCATCTGACCCCAAACTAAGCAAAGCTTGTTTTTTTTTTATGGTTGACAAGCTAGGTGTTTTGACCACAGCTCACCTTATATTAAGTGGCGATGTGGTCGAAGATGGTTAAGCACACCTAGCCTGGAATGGAACTGGCTCTCAAGTGAGGTTGCCGGAACACACCGTTAGATGCTTGGCGGCAGATTTTCAACTTGAGGGTGGTAGCTAGCCAGCCGAGTACTAGAAAGTACCCTATCACCATGCTATGGTTTCCTCACGATGTTTTCCTTCACCGGCAGCTCAAGCTCATTGTTGGAGTTTGAACTCACGCCCTTCGGCATGCGAACCTACCAGGCTAACCACTGAGCTATCATCGCTACAAAACTTGTACTTGTACTATGGAAGAACTGATAGAATAGAATACTTACCTAGTTTTTTTTGTAAATACATACATATAATACATACAGTATACCCAGACACAGAACAAACATTTGTTTATACCACAAACTGTTTGTCCTGGGTGGGAATCGAACCCAAAGCCTTCGGCTTTTGAAGCAAACATACCTACTACCAATGAACCAACAGGGCTGTCGAGCTAGCGGCAAACACACTAATGTTATAAAGGCGAAAGTTTGTGAGCGTGTAACTGTGTTCGTATGTTTGTTTCTTCTTCACGCCCAAACGGCTGGACCAATTTTAATTAAATTTGGTATGGAGGTGTCTGACACCCTAAATTAACACATAAGACTTTTTATGCTAAAAATGTAGTGTTTTTATGGTAACATTGGATAACACCGCGAGGCGCAGCCAGTACGTGCATAAATTAGAAAAGAGGGGAGTATCGTGGGGTTTGAACTCAGGGCCTCCAGAATAGCAATTAGACAGTATTGCAACAGGGCTGCCATCTTTATCTTTTTGCATGATGGACGGTAGGTTCGCATGCCGAAGGGCGTGGGTTCAAACCCCAACAATGAGCTTGAGCTGCCGGTGAAGGAAAACATCGTGAGTAAACCATAGCATGGTGGTAGGGTACTTTCTAGTTCTCGACTGGCTAGCTACCACTCTTCAAGTTGAAAATCTGCTGCCAAACACCTAACGGTGTGTTTCGGCAGCCACACTTGCGAGCCAGTTCCATTTCAGGCTAGGTGTGTTTACCATCTTCGGCCACACCGTCACTTAACATCAGCTGAGCTGTGGTCGAACACCTAGCCTGTCAACCATAAAAAAATCATTATCTATTTTTTTTTATAAGAATTTACGAATGATTTCAAAGGATGGTTACCTGTCAGTCATTATGTTGTGAGTGAAGACAGAATACGTGACGTAGCAATCAATTTCTTTGCTTGTACTTGTTTCTGGAAGCAACTGCGAAGAAAAATACGTTAGACAAATAAATTGTCGAGTAACTTTTTATGGTAAGAAGTAACGAGACAAACGCTAGTTTTTCTAGTTTTTTATTACAAATAGGGTTGCGGTTATACCCGCGTTTTCCGGAAAGAAATAAAGCATATGTGTTAATCTAAGGTCTCTGGTACCTCCATACCAAATTTCATCCAAATCCGTTAAGAAGTTTTTGCATGAAAGGGTAGCAAACACCCATCCATCCATCCAAACTTTCACATTTATAATATTAGTCGGATTTATCCATCTCAAACGGTTATCCAAGTATATATCTAACCAGATCTAGGTTCTCCACGGATCCTATAACAAAGCTGAGAATTAACTGATGCTTGCCGCTGCCGATTTGAATAAGACCTTCATCGCACAAGAGCTTCGGCTGAAGATCAGGGGATGATGCAGTCTTCTTGCTCTCCGCTATGTATTCATCTGGAACATCCGTACAGAAAGGAGTTTTAGCGGGAAATTGAATATGTCTTGTCACAATTCGGTATGTAAAGTTTTTTTTTTGTATTTATTTTATATTTTTTACTGATAGTAAACTTTATTTTATGAAACTAATTTGAATATTTTGGCTTTCTATGCGGTAGTTTAATTCTAATACATTTTCAAACTTTTTATAGTTATGACGTCATAACATTGGCTGAATATGTAAAATATGTGCACCTTTTTTAGGCACTGAAAGAATCCTTATACAGCCAAGGACATGACGTCATTAGAAGGTAATTGAAAGTCAAATTTATTTTATGTATTTTATTAAAATAAACCCCGTCTCATAGTTTAAAGAGTTTTAAACGGAAAAATCATGTACAGGAATGTAATATTTCGAAATGGTTTTGGAATCAGCAAAGTATTTTTTTTCTTTACATACCGAATTCTGTAACCCTAAAATTGTGTTTAAAAATGTCATTATTGTAATTTTATGGTGCCGAATTAAGTGCCTTATTTGTAATAGTAATAAGGAGTTTTGGCGGGAACGCGGGAAGAGTCGTGTCGCTCCGTTGTATTTTTTTCCAAAACTAGTGTTTTGTCGAGTGTTTATGCATGAAAATGGTGGTGTTTTATTCATAAAGTGCCGAATTACAAGCGCGAGTGTGGGAAAATGATATAATGTGGTGAAACATGACTTTTCGTGTTGCTTCCAAAACTTCATCGAAGCTTTGTAGTAAAGTTGTCACTACTTTACTATACTAAAGCATGACTGGAATTAACTGACACGAACTGGACTTGACAAAGACGACTTTGACTAAAACTAGCTACGATGGCACTTATTTAACTTTTGAAACTTGAAAATATATAATTACTTGACACTGGCAAATGCTAAAACGCGACGCCAAAACAAAAAAAAAAAAAAAAAAAAATAGTAAGACATACGAGACGCTCTCCTGATATTAAAAGATAACGCATATCCATGATCATGGTATACAATACAATCTTTGAGTAGCAAAACAAAGCTGCTTTTAGCGCTCTTTAAGACTTTCGATGGTTAGTCCCAACAGCCCTGTAATTTCGCTAGCTGCAGTACCCTTCAAACCGAAACACAGTCATGTTGGCACACTACTGTTTAGCAGCAGAATATCAGTGTACTACCACCAAGACCTATTAATTAAGTTTATTTCTTCTGTATTGTTTTTTTTAGTGTGTGCAATAAAGAGTTAATCAATCAATCAAGACAAATGAGGCAAGTGATATAATTATGTATTTGGTCCTTTACTGGGGTATGACCGGACTTGATCATGACTTAATTTATTGGAAGTCGATTATGACTAAGATTTGTTTTGGACTGATTTTTCACCAAAGACTTGAAATACTTAAATCTAATAGAACGCATAAATAAATATTGGGCGACATTTTCCACAACGCCATCTAGTAGAGTCACGAGTAAAAATAGTTTGCTTACTTAACGTCATCAGCATACTCCTAGCTGCCGATAGATTGCTATGTTCAGCAGATGGATATGCGATCTCATTGCTGTGAAACATACGCAGTTCATTTCTCTGAAATCAAATAACAGTTGATTCACATTATAAGATCACATTTTTACTTGGTGGTAGATTTCCTTAGCAGGAAGTCGTCTAGGTAGGTACCACCGCTGTACCAGATATTCTACCGCCAAGCAGTAGTGTGTAAACATTACTGTGTTCCGGTTTGAAGGTGACTGCAGCTAGTGAAATTACTGGGCTGTTGAGACTAACCATCGAAAGTCTCAAAGTAGTGAGTGCCAAAGCAGCGATGCCCCTGACTTTGTTTGCTACTCAAAGTTCTGTGTATCGCTGCAATGGTCATGGACATGCGTTATCTCTTACCATCAGGAGAGCGCATCGTTCGTCTCATTACATTACTACTTTTACATTTTAAAAAAAAAGACAACCGCCATAGCTTTGGCTCGCGACAAAATGTTCCAATTTAATAAAAGCGGCCCAACCAGCTTATTTTTTTTTCTATATACCTATGAGCTTGTATTATATGTAACATATCGAAGTAAAGAGTCAGGGGAAAAGGTGTGATAGTGTGTATGTGTTATGTGCTCTTCTCACCTAAACAGCATGGATTTGTTCGTAATCGCTCCACAACATCAAATTTACTTGAGTACAAAAACTACATATGTAACGCCTTCGCTAAAAGAGTACAAGTGGACTGTGTATACACTGATTTTGCAAAAGCCTTTGATAAAGTTAGCCACAGGATTTTAATTTCGAAACTAGCTTTGTATTTTGGTGTGCATGGCAGCTTACTCAGATGGATTGAATCTTATCTTGCAAAACGTAGCCAATTAGTAGCTATAAAGGGCTTCCTTTCTTCTCCTGCTCAAATCACCTCTGGGGTTCCTCAAGGCTCACATCTAGGACCTCTGCTTTTTATCGCCTTTATCAATGATCTCATCGACAAATTCAATAGCCCTTGTCTACTATACGCTGACGATCTTAAACTTTATTCTAATGTTCGTGGTATTGTTGATGCAGAAGTGCTTCAGTCTGACATACATGCTCTCGACAAATGGTGCCATGACAATAACATGATATTGAATGTCAAAAAATGTTTTGTAGTTACATTTACTATGAAAACTAACAAACTTATTTATGATTACAAGCTGAAAGATCATCGGCTGGAAAGAAAGGCTGTCATAAAAGACCTAGGGGTCTTGCTTGATGAGAAGTTTACTTTCCGTGACCACTATGACCACATTATAAATAAATGTAATAAACTTTTGGGTTTCATAGCTCGAATCACTAAAGATTTTAAAAATCCGTATAGTTTCTTAAACCTTTACTTCTCGTTAATCCGTAGTGTACTCGAATACAATTCTGTTATATGGTCACCCTTCTACAAAGTTCATGAAAATAGAATTGAACGCATACAAAGTAAGTGCTTAAGCATATTATGTGGTAGATTAGGATTAAGACGTCAATTAAAATCGTACGATGACAAGTTGGCAAAATTTAAATTACAAACATTAAAATCTCGGCGTATTTATACGGATATGGTTACTCTTTTCAAAATTGTTCACTCCATCATTGATTCCAATTCACTTCTCTCGATTATTAACATTAACACTCAACATAAGACTCGTTATCCTAAAACTTTTATGTTGCATGTTTATCAGAATAATATTTCATATTTTAATCCTGTTGTAAGGATGTGTCGCCAATACAACGAAATTGCTAAAGATCACAAGGAATCTATTGACATTTTCAACTTGAAATTGTGTACATTTAAAACTAATGTCAGAAAAATTGTTTACTGCGTATGACATTTGTACCTAACCAGCTTGAATTTTGCAAATTTATTTGAAATTGCCACTCACTGCATTGTTGGTCATTTTATGGCCACTTATTTCAATCATATTACTTTACTTTATTTTATTAATTTTTAACTACTGCTTGAATTAGTCTTGTTGTTTACACATATGTAAGGGATGTAGTTCGGATCGAAACCAAAATTTATTCACCTCTGTTAATTATTGAGACTGTATCCTGTTTTGTGTAATATAATTAAATAAATAAATAAATAAATAAATATCGATTTAATAAAACATATTTTTGCATCTGGTGGTGTTTTATACAACTAGTGGACGCCTCGCGGTCGGTTTCACCCGCGTAGTTCCCGTTCCTATGGGAATACAGGGATAAAAAGTAGCCTATGTCAAACGGAGATAGTGTAGCTACCCAACGGTGAAAGAATTTTTTCAATCGGTCCAGTAGTTTCAGAGCTTATTCAATACAAACAAACAAACAATCAACCTTTCCTTTTTATAATAGTATAGATAGATGACAGTGTGGTAGAAAAATACATTTCATTAACAGTAACACTCACCAAAAAACATGAAACGTCACAACTTTTGAATAAATATATTTTATTGATAAATAAATAAATATTTAATAACATTGAAATGATCCATAATATGTATAATTATGTATACATAATAATCAACTTCAAAAAAGTAAAACATTATATTATAAATATTAAATAGGTTGTATTTATGAAAAACCTGTTGGAGGTCTTCTAGAAAGATGTATAAAAGTAAGTAAGTATAGAAATACATAGTGGGTATGTATAATTATGATGTGATGTGATAGTGAAATGTATGAAAAGACATTCTCTATTGGCGCTGTTTCACTTTCATTTTTTTTTTTTTATGTGAAAAATATTGAGACGAACGAGACGCTCTCCTGATGGTAAGAGATAACGCCTGTCCACGACTATTGCAGCGATACACAGAACTTTGAGTAACAAAACAAAGTCCAAGGCACCGCTGCTTTGGTGCTCATTACTTTGAGACTTTCGATGGTTAGTCTCAACAGCCCAGTAATTTCGCTAGCTGCAGTACCCTTCAAACCGGAACACAGTAATGTTTGCACACTACTGCTTGGCGGCAGAATATCTGGTACTGCGGTGGTACCTACCTAGATGACCTCCTGCTAATGAGATCTACCACCAAGACAAGACATACATTTCAATACATTTTACAATATCTAGGTAGTATGTAAATCTCGCACATTAATATTAAGATTAAGATACTGTTTTTCTATTTTGGACTAAATTAAAAACATTTCTTTTGTTTCAAGATGATTAAAAATCATTCCAATTTATGAACATTATTATGTACTTAATTAAATAAATATCGTAGGACTATACACACAGCGCCATCTGGCCCCAAACTAAGCAGAGCTTGTATGATGGAAGTCACATAACTGATAGAATACATAAATACTTTTTTTTTTGTAAATACATGCTTATAATACAGACAGAACACCCAGACACAGAACAAACATTTGTTTATTCACAAAATGTTTGCCCTGAGTGGGAATCGAACCCACGCCCTACAGCTCTCAAGGCAGATGTACTACCAATAAGCCAACGGAACTGTCAATTACTATATGTATAGTTCACGCATATTTACAATGAAAACTAAATCATTTCATCTTATGATTTATAATAAGAGTTGCGCATCATACATATTTAGTCAAAAAATTTATTTACAATTTTAATTAATAATAATACACACTTGGCCAGTGTGGTGAACTAGTCTTACCCTTCTCATACTAAGAAGCCCGCGCCCAAACATTGGGACAGTTTATAAAAACAGGACTGATTTGGAATTAGTGTAGATTAAAAAAGACATTTACCGGTGTATGTGTGCTGACTCTATCTTCGACAGAAAGACTCATCATCAGCTGAGGATGACAGCACTTCCCCTCAGACTTCACACCGAGCAGTCTGTGCCATGAGTATTTTACCTGTAACCACACAAATTTAAAGCCAGATTAAAATATACTTGTGATATATCACAACTAGGTGGGTCTAGAAAATGGCTAAATAACAGAAATCAACAGCGACAATTGTGCAATCAGTGGCATTTAAAACTAATATATGATACATTATTTTATTGATAACATCAAAGTTACAAGTCATATTTCTATTCATGTCTAAAAATAACATTAAAAATGACAAAATCATAAAACATGTCAGTATAATGATACGTCAATAAGAACAAAATTATAATTAGTTACTATAAAATGTAATAATCTTTTAGTTTTAAACAATTATTGTAAAAGTCAAAAACAATTATAATAAGGTACAAGTCATCATCAAATACCCTACAAGTCATTTTTTATACATGGGTTACAGTGAATGTAATTTAAAAGTATGAGTAAGTATTTTATGTTATAGTAAATAAATAAATAAATAAATATCGTAGGACATTACACACAGCGCCATCTGACCCCAAACTAAGCAAAGCTTGTACTATGGGAGTCAGATAATTTTTTTTTTTTTTGTAAATACATACTTATAATACATACAGTACACCCAGACACAGAACAAACATTTGGTTTTATATCACAAAATGCTTGTCCTGGGTGGGAATCGAACCCACGCCCCACAGCTCTTGAAGCAGACATGCTACCAATGAGCCAACAGGGCTGTCTATAGTTGTATATACATGTATTTCATGCAAATAAAAATGTACTTAGAATTTAAATATCATACATCTATAATCTTGTTTGATGGACAGGGCTGGGCTCCGAGCAGGCTGAGGAGTAGATAGCCAATCTTATCCTTCCGCCCCTGTGTCCCCATTGAGTACACTTCCACTTTGATTGGTACATTTTGCACTCGAAGACTGAAATAGAATAATCTAGTCAGCGACAAAAATATGAGATGTTATTGATACTTTTTTAAATTTAGTTTTACAGAATTAAAAATTACAAAAATCACACTTGGAGTTGATTGATGTCAATGCACTTGTTTATCAAATTAAAATATATAAGTCTGTCAAACTATTTCTACTGATGATTATATTTCAAAATACATATAACCAAAGCAATAACTGTTTTTGATATTATTTTGAAAAACATCCATTGTGCAAATTGTAAAGAACATAAAGCTATGATAATATTTTGCTGTCAAATGCATTACACTTGTAAAACTCATGATAATTTCTATAAGTTTTCAAGATGGCATTTACTCACACGTTTTTACACAGGATTACAAGCATTGACCGTACTTACCTAGCTACTTGATCAACCTTGTGTAGGTGTGTAGGTAAAAATGTAGGTACAGAGCAAACTTTTCTATTTACTATACATTCATTACCTTCGGAACCTTCTTTTGTCAGCCTCCCAAACTAGCTCAGCATCAAATACAGGGGCATGGCTGGGTACTACAGGGTCTGTTTCCAACATATACCCATTCAGTGAGCCACTAACTATGAAGGGAGACCTCAAGAAACCGAATCCCAGGCCTAAAAAATCATAGATGTTAGTGACATCATTAAAATAAAAAGTTGCAAAGCTGAAACAAAATGAAACAGTTATAGATTTTCTACCTTCTTTGACATGTAAAACTATCTGTATATTTGGCCCACGAAGCTCGTCCATGAATATTTTCAATTAAGAAATTAAGGAAAACGTAAGAAAATATAAAAAACTGAATCAAACGCAACTGTAAACAGTTTTTCTAAAACCAAAACAATATTGACATAATATTAAATGACAGTGACAACGTAGACTGACAATCAAAATTCAAACCACTTTTTTTGAAAAATAATGTTACTGTAGCAAAAACAACGTAGCGGTGCGCCTGAGTCACAAAAATAGTCGATTTTTATTGAAAAAAAAACACCAAAACAAACTTCTTTTTTTTCCGTGAGTTCAAGTTTGTTCACTAGATTTCAAGGGAAGTTGCATCCTACCTAGTAACATAGCTACTAAGGGGCTAAGCGGTGCCGTGCACCACAACTTTAAGCTCAGTGGGCCCCTTGGATCCTAACCATTAAGCATGCTGCATTTGGTCTAATTTCTTTCACTTTGAACCTAAAGTATAAAAATCACAGGCTGCAACGCAATTATCATTATGGCAACTCAGTTTAAAAGCAAATCAAATTTGTAGAGAATTCCCCTAATAATTATTTCTGTGGCATGTGTAGTGTTGCCAATTTTACTGAAAAGTTGTGTTACTTATTAACAGGGTTGGATTTCGTACTATAATTATAGTATTTGTACTACTATTTCATGCTCCGTACTAGATAATATCCATACCTAAGGATAGTACGGAAAAATACTACAATTTCGTTACTTCACTTAGAAAAGACCAAAATAGGTAAATATGACACCCGTTTATAGCCAAACCATCTGTAAAAAAAAATATTAGGTATTGTTTGGCAGCTTACCACATCACATTGTGGTAAGCTGTCAAACAATACTTCTTCTTCATCTTTTTTGATTTTGGCTTCGCATTTTGTCTTAAAATTGTAACTTGCCACTGGCAAATATTTGGGGTGCGACGCCAAAATCTAAGAAAAAAAAAATGCAGCAAAAGTGGCAACTGTACCGATTTTATTCTTTCGTATACTCGCAGTTTAGAAGAGATGTTTTTATGATTACATGCTAAGGCTGAAGAAAATAATAGTCAAAAACTTACATAATTTAGAACAGGAGTAAATTTTGTATAAACATGTTGATTCTAACTATCTATTTTATTGATTAATAGCTTTTTTTTAAACAATGTGAGATTTAAAAAAGTGTACTATCGGCGTACTACTATTTTGATGGTCTTGTACTATATTTTTCAACGTACCCGAATCCAACCCTGCTTATTAATGTAAAAGTATACTTGACTCTTTACTTGATAAACCTAACCAGTTTAGATAAGGCCTTCATTATTTTTTTCAAAGCACTTGTCCAAAATTCCTTTGTTTCGTGTTGCTTAAAGAAAATGCACAATATGCGCTATCTGATACACACACATTAACAGTACTCGTACGACGAAAACTGGAACTAAAGTTTAAGCTAATCACTAAGAAATTGAGCATTCATTTTTTGATCAGTGGATTTAGCAAAAGTATTAAAGATCTAACACACACATACGAAAAATGCGTAGCTTGTACTGTTCTTGGTATGATGATAATTTTATGAGACAAAACTACACTACAGTCACAGTGTTTTTTTATTGTCTAACTGTCCTTGTGTCTTTTTATAGCTTGTACATTTTAATAATTGTGTTTTAATTGCTTTTATCTACTTTGATTAATAAATCTACATACATAGATTTAGTTGTGATTATCTCAGATTAAAGAATATTTCGTCTGAGGTAAGTACAGTAAGGTGACTCTATATAAATTAACTGCAAACAACTAAGGAAGAGTTACTTACAATCTTTAATGTAAGTGGTTACGTTTTTGGGCAAGTGTGTCGTCTAATTCAATCTAGTTCGACACACCTTCTCCTATTCTTGTTAATGTCTTTGTAAAAGTAATGCGACGCGAACGAAACGCTCTTCTGATGGTAAGTGATAATACCTGTCCATGACCATTGAAGTGACGCACAGAACTTTGAGGATAAATAAATGAATATCGTAGGACTATACACACAGCGCCATCTGGCCCCAAACTAAGCAGAGCTTGTGTGATGGAAGTCAGATAACTGATAGGATACATAAATACTTATTTTTTTGTAAATACATACAGAACACCCAGACACAGAACAAACATTTGTTCATTCACGAAATGTTTGCCCTGAGTAGGAATCGAACCCACGCCCTACAACTCTCAAGGCAGATATACTACCAACGAGCCAACGGGGCTGTCAAAAAAAGAAGAAGAAGAGGAGAAGTAAAACAGAGTCTAGGGCATTGCTGCTTTAGCGCACATTACTTTGAGAATTTCGATGGTTAGTCTCAACAGCTACTCATTAACATAGAAAAAGAAAAATGCATAAGTACATAGGGTGTCTCACTTTACTCGTATATTATGATTTTCAGTACGTACTTTCAACAAGAGGACTTAATGTACTTGTTACTCTTACGGATTAAAGTAGATTATAGATATACCTATAGTTTACGTCGCATGCATTAAAATGCACACTTTATTGAATAATTTGACTTTTGTGATTTGAACAGATTTTTTTGATAGGTATTGTTTACTTTATTATATGATTACGGCCACGCTATGTCAAATTTCATCAAAAAACAGTTTAACTATACAATAACTATACAAATATAGCAAAAATATTATAGACAGCGTTAACTAGTCCGCAACGATTAGCATACTTAGACGACCATCTCATGAATCTCATTATACTATCCAATCCTTTTGGAAACCATCGTTACCCTACGTTCATAAAATTATACCGGAAATGGCTTAGCGCCTACCATTTATATCAGTTCATATAATAATAATTAAATTCAAATGCATAACAAGGACTTGTCGTGATTTAGTTGCATTATATTTGTATTTTAATTTGGCTATTACATTTACATGCTTTTAATTGCCTCATGAAAAACAGTTATACGCATAATATGTGTATGATAATTTAATATAGGTTTTGATTTTATTTTTGAAATGAATGAAACAAATTAAGTGCTAGAATGAACTATTTTGTGCTTTTCACCAATTAGACGTAAGGTGTGATGTGACGTAATTAACAAGAAAAGGAACGACAGGGATGAGGGACGTAAGCGTAACTCAAAAATAAACAGGGGATTTCACGTGTAAAATCTCACAATATATTATAACAAGAATAAAGTGAAAGCCTGGGTATCTTAAATACTTACAGTTATCAATATCAAAGTGTCTTGAAATAGGTATAATGAAGAAGTTTTTAAATGAATACAAAGCCACAAAAGTTAATAAAACCAAGTCCGAAGATGTCTCGCGGCGGTAAGTACCTGGCTTTTGTTGAATGTTTTTTTCTCTCGTCACTTTGTCAACTACCCTGAAAGTAATCATAAAAATAGCGGATTAAAATAATGGAGGTGGCCGGTGCACTACACGGTTGACGAGTTGTCTGTGACCGCGGCAAACTAGACTCGAGGCCCGCCGCGCGACGACCGTTCCGCGACCAGCAGAGGATCACCGGACCGAGACGAAAAGTAATTTGTACAAAAAACCAAATTCAAGTCATTGCGAGCAGCGCGTTGTTCGTGATGTTTTGTCCGACCGCACAATATGTCGGTGGTCATTGTTAGTAGCAGTTTTTTCTGACGAACGGAATCGTAATGCGCCGGTAATGTTCTGCGTGCTATTGCTATTCGCATCGCCGGGCTTTCGGTTTTACATCGAAAAAAGTTACTTTTTGTAGAGTAAATACTGTTAAGTGCAGACGGCTTGTATACAGTGCAATATTTGAGGAAAAAAGTGGATGAAGCAGGACATGGGAGTGTTCAAGTGGTTACGTCGGTGAGTATACCTTTGAATTGGTTTGGATGTTATTAATGTATATACGCTTTTTTAGCGTATAAGTAGATATAGTACATACATATTAGAAAACTTGTAGTAACTTATTTATCTCAGCTACCAAATTACAATCAAATACAGGACCTATTTTATGATATCTTTTCTGTCATTCTATATGAAAAATGAAAGTTCACTAAGGTCTCTTTTACATCCCTCATGAAGAGATGGCGCTACTTTCTCTTAGATAGAATTTCAATTTGAAAACCATTTCTTCTAGATCTGCTAGATTCTGTGTCTGTTATGCACTAACATTAAAATTTCTAAAATAAAACACCTAATTTGAAAAAGTGAGAGCTGAAATTGAAATTGCTTTGTAAAATTACCTACATTCCTAGGTAACAATGGAGGCTTTGCATGATGTAATGCCTCCACCTAGCTGAATCATCAGCTGTAAACTCTTTTGACTTCAATTCAATGGCCCATCGGAGCCAATCATTGTGAAAAGGCCCCAACACAGAATAAATAATAGTTTCTATGATCCAGGTACATTTTTCAATTCATGATACCATCTATTGTGACACATGATTGGAGTTGTAATTGCACAAATCTAATCACAGTCTACCATGGAATCGTCCAAGATTGACATGTTATCAATTTCTGACTACCCACAAGTTTTTGTTTGCTTTGAAGTTTGACAGCAAGAAGTAAAACTGAATATGGTGAGAGCATTTATTAAATAATATTTAATGTCTAAATTGATGAGACTAATTTGTAATTGATCTCTAGACTTCTATCTCTAGATTCTCTAGACCAATTAATAAACAATAATTCAAATTAAAGCAGTAATTGCAGATTTTCTGATTAATTCTTTGTACCTATTTGTTAGTACTTATTGGTATTATATGTATATCCCAAAAAAGTCATTTTTAGTGGTATTTTTTTAGTTTAAATAATAATTATGTTTGCAGAATCTGAATAGGTATAAAGATGATCTTATAAGAAATTTTGTCTTACAAGATTTGTAAATAAGAACATAAAATAAAATGAAGACAATTTCTCCCGTTTGAAAATTCCATAGATTTTTTGTCTAATTGATCTCACTAATATTCTAAATACTGTGTGTGTGTTTGTCATAATTATTTGTTTCTATTTATTATTTCATACTTCAATGGATTAATGAATTTATATGAAATGTAGCAATGAATAGGTTAAATATGCTTTATATCTTGAAATCGGTGCTGAAATGAGTCACTGCAGTCCAAAGAGTAATAAATTCTTGCTGAACAGCATATTTATTATCAGGTATTTGTTGGCATGCATGCCAGTGAAAATAAGCAAGAAACTTCTAAGGTAGCTCTTTCTGTTTTGGTAAATTTTACCTAGTTGCTTATATGGCATTTTGAGTTACTTATGTGGTATATGACTCACTTTTTAGTTAAAGTTTATTCACACAAAACAGTTTTCCATCTACATAGCTTCAGTAGTATCTAAATTTGATCAGCGTTTTAATTTCGGGGTTGTACTAAAAGCCACTAATACCTATTATTTGTTCATATTCATCATCCATTTATTTCTTGCAAAATAGATGTAAACAAAATTGTGGTCTTAAATCTAGGTTCTTAGCACTCAAGTTTTGCTTTTAGATTTTCATGACAAAAATGTTTTTAGATTTGCAAAACTTTTGTACCTAAAGTTTTTTTAAGTTACTGTTGCAGTAGATAAATAAAATAAACATTGAAGTATGTACATTTCACACAGCGCCATCTAGTCTCTAACTAAGCTAATAGTATGGGAACCAGATAGAATACTATTATTTTCTAAATACAATGTACAATTGTACATCCATACTTATAACATATATATACATTATTATACATCCAACACAAAACAGACATCTATATTCGTGACACAAATATTGTCCTGAGTGGGAATCGAATTGACGCCCTTCAGCTCTAGAAGTTTAGCTAAAATTAAATAAGGTAACAGAACAGTTACAGATTGTATTATTATGCCTATGAAACTCCTAAAAGCTTTGTTTCTTAGTTACTTGGAGTCACACTAAAATGTGTCACAGTGTAACTCTTTTTTGGCTCCTACAGTTAACATCATCGAAGCTAACTGAGAAGGCGAACTTCACGACATAACCCCAGAGGTGAGATATAATTGCCATAAAACACAGTTAGGATTTTGTAAACTAAGGCATATAATAATAAGATTCAAATTTATTTCCTTTGACGCGTCCGCAATCTCCTGCAATCACATTTAGTGCTGAATGGTCAGAACTGGCACGTCTTCCACTTTTCGGTGCCATTGACTCCCGCGGCGGCGCTCTGAACAATTCCAATAACTCTGCACTGTTTTGCAATCGGAACCGCTACAAAAGCATAAAGGCCGATACATACTGCGAGCGAACGTACTGGCACAGAATAAAATATAGTTCCTTCCTGGCTTTATTAAAACACGGTGCACATGTGTGGCTTTGTATACTCGATGTAAATATTTTCAGAAGTTGTTTAAAAAAAATTACGAACGTAATCAAGTTTATTAAGTATTAAATTATGACAAATAACATACAAAAATAGTAGTTTTATTCATAACTAGCGACCCGACCAATTTAGATACTAAATGTAGTGTATATTAGTGTTATACATATAAACCTTCCACTTGATGCACTAACCGCAGCGTAGTTTAAAAGATCTAAGCGTACAGACGGCGGGAAGCGATTTTGTTTTATACTATGTAGAGAAGTGCCAAATTACGTGGTTTACTTGGTGGTAGATCTCCTTAGCGGTAGGTTGTACCACCGCAGTACCAGATATTCTGCCGCCAAGGAGTAGTGTGTAAAAATTACTGTGTTCCGTTTTGAAGGGTAATGTAGCTAGCCAAATTACAGGGCTGCTGAGACTAACCATTGAAAGTTTAAAAGTAATGATCACCACAGCAGCGATGCCCCAGTGCTTGGCAGCAGAATATCTGGTACTCCGGTGATATACCTGGACGAGATCTATGCTGCTAAGCTACCACCAAGTAAATTTATTGTTACATCAGAAGAAAGACTCGAAAGATCGTGGTGTAAATCGAACTTTACTAATTCACAACAGAATCGTGACCGACGTCGCTTTTAATTGCCGCAGATACCTGGAACCTTTTGACTTCCGATAGGTACATTATAAAGTAGTGTTTGCTATTGAAATTTAACTTTCACCTATTTCCTGATCGGCGACGCCAATATCATTCGATTGCCATCAAAATTGATGGGCAGATTTTTATTTATGTAAGCATTCGACACCAGAAACGTAGATCCGAAGACTTCAAAGCTTATCTATTCGAGATGCTTTCTACTTTAATTAGCCAATTACGTAAGGTATTGTTTGTACTTATTTGTACTGTAATATAACTTCCGGCCTGCGATGACTTATGATCGAGCCGTCAAAGTCCGTCGTAAGATTACAAAATCGTGTTATCATCAATCTCTGGCGATCTCATTTATTTCACGACTTATCTATCACGGATCGGACGAGACCGCTCTAATCTTTGTGCAGAACAATTCGCTTTTGTTTCTAAATCCTCTATTATTAACTGAGTATTCGCTTGTTTTGAGCATTATGGCGAATGTTATGAGTAAGTGATTATGTACAGGTTGTCACGTGTCGTTATAAATCGTCTTTTACGAATCATTGAACAGAATTATTAGACAGCTAACTTTTTGTGAAACTTTTAGAAGCGCTTGTTCCATGTCGCGATTGTATTATCGTTTAGCAGAATCGACTTGCATGCCAATAAAATATACGTCCACAATTAAAAAAAAAAATGAATCATCATCATCATCATCATCATCCACAGTCTTCTTTATCCCACTGCTGGATATAGGCCTCTCTCTCTTTACATGCCATCTGCCTCGGTCCTGTGCCAATCTGGTCCAGGTTCGACCCGCGACAATATCAAAATATAAAACAACATCAAAAATATAGGTAAATGCTTGAAGAATTTAACACAGTGGGATGATGATCTTACTTACTGTTTACAGATTTAGGATAAGGAACAGACATGTGATGAGTTTGACACTCAAATTACAAGATTATAATCTGTGCTTTGATATTTCTTAAAAATAATCAACAAGAAAAAGCACGCCAACTCACTTGCGCATTCACTCTGATTTTTTTGCACTCTTTTGTGTTCTACCTATATCGTTTATGCCAATTTCTAGCGTCTAGCTAGAACAATAGGGCACGTATTACTTGCCACCGACCGCTGTCACTCAGTCTGGGAACATTTTTTTTTGTCCAACTCGGAAGCCTATCAAATTGGTAATCGGTAAAAGTGTAACGAAGTTCAGACCCGACCGTTTGTCATGATCGCAATAGTTTCTTTCCTCAAATAAAAAGCTCGTTTTATCATTGTATCTTTATGATAGATATGTTGTGATATTATAACCCTAACGTCTTTGAATTAAGAGTCAGGGAACAGTTAAATTTTGAATGTGTCATTTATAAAACCCGGGGTTAGCACTTGGCTAGTAATTCGCGCTTTCATGAGTTCTACTTTTAATTGAGCGCGATTTCACTGGCTAATTTTAGTAGCTGATGAGTTTTTTTTTTTATTTTACTTTCAATCTTTGGCTTATGTTATCTTTTGAATATTTCTGGCTAAGCTTGACTGCATCATAAAGCAAATTACACGATGTCCGCTTTTTGCTGCTTGATAGATTTAATAAATAATAGAAATAGGTATTATGTTACATATTTTGTTCGTAGTAGCTTTCTAAATATCCTTAGTAAATACATTTCGTATTTAACACAGAGCCATGAAGCTTCAAACTAAGTAAAACTTGTACTATTGGAACTAGATAACTGATAGAATAGGCACTTACGTACCAATTTCTATCTTTGTAAATGTACATACGGATGTACAATTTTATGTACATACATGTACATATATACATACGGAACACACAGACAGAACAAACATTTATCGTCACAAATGCATGCATTAATAGCCGATAATTTGATTCAATAGCGTCATGTATGTTACTACGAATCACACAGTACAATGAGGCACTATCTTTGCCAACGTTCATACTACGTTGAAAACACCGGTTCTCGTCCGATCACCGAAGTTAAGCAACGTCGGGCGTGGTCAGTACTTGGATGGGTGACCGCCTGGGAACACCACGTAATGTTGGCTTTTTGCTGCCGGTTCTCATTGTGTATTGCGAGATGATTATTAATTTTATATCAGTTTTACGTCACTACAAAGAAATAGAAGTCTTATTTCGAGGCTTCTTTCGCCAACGTTCATACTACGTTGAAAACACCGGTTCTCGTCCGATCACCGAAGTTAAGCAACGTCGGGCGTGGTCAGTACTTGGATGGGTGACCGCCTGGGAACACCACGTAATGTTGGCTTTTTGTTGCCGGTTCTCATCGTGTATTCCGAGTTGATAATATTATTTTGGGTTGACGTCACTACAAAGAAATAGAAGTCTTATTTCGAGAGTTCTTTCGCCAACGTTCATATTACGTTGAAAACACCGGTTCTCGTCCGATCACGTCGGGCGTGGTCAGTACTTGGATGGGTGACCGCCTGGGAACACCACGTAATGTTGGCTTTTTGCTGCGGCTTCTCACTATATTTATGCATAGTGTCGGGCCTTGCGTGACAATACTATTATTAGGAATATGACGTCACTAAATAGGTCAAGAAGTATTTTTTCGGGGGTGCTTTCGCCAACGTTCATACTACGTTGAAAACACCGGTTCTCGTCCGATCACCGAAGTTAAGCAACGTCGGGCGTGGTCAGTACTTGGATGGGTGACCGCCTGGGAACACCATGTAATGTTGGCTTTTTGCTGTAAAAAGTATTCTTAATAAGTTTTTTAACACAATTAAAATATTAACTTTTGAAGTTATCACAATATAAATAGTAGGGTAACGTTTTACTAGATGAAAGAACATGCCAAATCGTCAAAGAGCTCTGTTAGTGGAATTATTTCCCTTTCTCTTTTCTATTGTAACATCCAAATCTTATGAAAATACACTAGTGGCTTCTTCATTCAACTTAGTAAATAAGTCAAAGTCAAAGTCAAAAGTTTATTTACATGACAATAGTGTAAAAGGTCTTAAATGTTAAAGTTAGCGTCTATTGTCAACCATTACAGTGTGCAAATATATTAAATGGATTAAATAAAATTAAACAATTCTACACTTAAAATAAAATACATATGTCAATTACATTTAAAATTATTACATTTAATAGATGTCATTTTAGTAATAAGTTTTGGCTAAGCCTAGTGTTGTATTAAATTTGATGGATTCGTTACGATTCTTGATTAAAACAACGAATTAATTATTTAATCATATATTCCAATCAAGTCCTTATTTTCACCATCCACTCTTGAGGCCGGCCGCGAGTGTGACCAGTCGCATTAAAGTCTCCTCCTTTTCCTTAGTGTTGTCACACGAAATATTATGCGACTGGACAGTTTTAAGTAGATAAACCTCATACGTTATTATACACCAGTTTAGCTAACTACAACACCAATATTTAGTTAACTGTAACACAAATAATGCTGTCTCTAACACTAGTATTGCAATAAATACCGTTTTATAAACATTTCGCCTTAAAATAGGGTAAAGATACAAATTGTATACATAATAAATAAATAAATAAATATCGTAGGACATTACACACAGCGCCATCTGACCCCAAACTAAGCAAAGCTTATACTATGGGAGTCAGATAACTGATATAATACTTAAATACTTTCTTTTTTGTTAATACATACTTATAATACATACAGTACACCCAGACACAGAACAAACAATTGGTTTTATATCACAAAATGCTTGTCCTGGGTGGGAATCGAACCCACGCCCCACAGATCTTGAAGCAGACATGCTACCAATGAGCCAACAGAGCTGTCAATGCCATGTCTGTCTCATTTTCGCCTACCGAAGAGAAGACAAAATTCTGTAGCGTCGCGCATGGTATTTTGTCGTTTGTCTATTTACCCGTAAAATCCGTCAAGTGTATCACGCCGCTGACCCGCGACGACCAGTCTCACGGTTTGTCTCACCGCTGGATTCATGAAATTGCTTACATTTTACTACTTTGTCACAATAAAGACTTTGCGGTTGGACAGATGGAATTTATTGTGCACACCAAAAATAGAAAGCCAAGTGCGAGTCGGACTCGCGCACGAAGGGTTCCGTACCATTATCTATAAAAATGGCGAAAAAATCACGTTTGTTGTATGGGAGCCCTCTAAAATATTTATTTTATTGTTGTTATAGCGGGAACAGAAATACATCATCTGTGAAAATTTCAACTGTCTAACTATAAGACGGACAGCGGAGTCTTAGTAATAGGGTCCCGTTTTACCCTTGGGGACAGAACCATCAATATTTAGTAGATGTAAAACTGTTGTAGACTCGTGGACAACACTACCGAGACTACCTCTGACCAACGCGCAACGTGTGCAAGAGAGGGAAATAGGTACATACTGTCTCTTTCTCTCAAGTTGGTTAATCGGCGGCTGCCTTACGGATGTCGCGATATATAAAAACGTGTAGATGCAGTACAGTAGGCTGTGGGTAGACTTGAGTATAGAGCGGCAAATTTAGGGATCTAATATATTTCAGAAAATATATATCACAACTCTTTCTTCAATCGTATGAGTGGGTCGACTGTTCTTTGAGGGCTTACACACCGAGTAGTCTTTTTTTTTTTTTTTCTGGTTGACAGGCTAGTTGTTTGACCACAGCTCACTTGATGTTAAGTGAAGGTGTGGTCGAAGATGGTAAAGCACACCTAGCCTGGAATGGAACTGGCTCTCAATTGAGGCTGCCGGAACACACCGTTAGATGCTTGGCGGCAGATTTTCAACTTGAGGGTGGTAGCTAGCCAGCCGAGTACTAGAAAGTACCCTACCACCATGCTATGGTTTCCTCACGATGTTTTCCTTCACCGGCAGCTCAAGCTCATTGTTGGGGTTTGAACCCACGCCCTTCGGCATGCGAACCTACCGCGCTAACCACTGAGCTATCATCGCTACAAAATCATCGAACATACAAAAAAATCGCTTGTCTCAAAGTAATAAGCGCCAAAGTAGCGATGTTCTGGACTTTGTTTTACTACTCAAAGTTCTGTGTATCGCTGCAATGGTCATGGATCATCTGTTAGCATCAGAAGAGCGTCTCGTACGACTCATTAATTAAAAAAAAAAACTGAATAAAAAATATTGCAAAGTGAAAATGTTTTGTTTCAAAAATATTCTTCGCTTTGGTCAGTTTAAAATGTTAAAAGAAATCAAAAATATATGTTGACATTGTTTGTTGAGCATGTACTAACATAAGGAAATAAACCTAAAAACTACTTAACGTATTATTTGTTGTGGAATTTTAAATAAATTGTTGTATTGTAAAAATAATTTAGGAACTATCAATTGACGAGGGCGGCAAAAATGTTAATAAATAAATAAATATCATAGGACATTGCACACAGCGCCATCTGACCCCAAACTAAGCAAAGCTTGTGCTATGGAAGACAGATAACTGATAGAATACTAAAATAGTTTTTTTTTTGTAAATACATACTTATAATACATAAAGTACACACGGACACAGAACAAACATTTGCTTGTATCACAAATGCTTGTCCTGGGTGGGAATCGAAACCACGCCCTTCAGCTCTTGGAGCAGACATACTACTAATGAACCAACTGGGCTGTCAATGTACTCTATGGGCCGCCTTACACGTTCAATCATGATCACGATCCGCGATCCGCGATCCGCGATCATGATTTCAAAATTTCTAGATATTATGCGATCCGGAGCATCAGTCCGTCAATCCGCTTCGTACACGATCAGTCTGGATCGCGATCATTGATCGCGGATCGCGCGCTACGTGTACGGGCTGCCTATTGCTGTTAAAGAGACTCAAATAGTGACCGCACCCCATCAGCGGTGCTACGAGTATCCAGCCTAAAAGCTTTGCGAACAAGAAAATATTGTGGAATGGTTCTAAATGAATAACTGTTTAAGATAATTATTTGTTGCTGCTTTCTGTCTGCGTACCATTTTGTCGCGTTTCACTTGAATTTGTATTGTTGAAGCGTTTTTCTCGTTCCATTGTTGGATATTAAAATTACTTGAATGTGTTTTGTTTTTAATTTAAACTTTGCGTGTTGAGAAACAACTAATGGAGTTTTTGGCGGGAACGCGGGAAGAGTCGTGTCGCTTCGTTGTTTTTTTTTCCAAAACTAGTGTTTTGTCGAGTGTTTATGCATAAAAATGGTGGTGTTTTATTCATAAAGTGCCGAATTACAAGCGTGATTGTGGGAAAATGATATAATGTGGTGAAACATGTCTTTTCGTGGTGCTTCCAAAACTCCATCGAAGCTTCATAGTAAAGTCGCCACTACTTTACTAAAGCATGACTGGACTTGACTGAAACAGACTGGACTTGACTAAGACCGAACTTTGACTATAACTAGCTACGAGGACACTTATTTCAATGTTGAAACTTGAAAATATATAAATACTTGACACTGGCAAATGCTAAAACGCGACGCCAAAACCAAAGAAAAAAAAAAACAACTAATGTTGGTCCATACATAAACGTCTATTGCAAGATTAACTCCGCATACTTTATTGTAATATCATTTTCTGTTAGTTGAAACATGCACACTTTGATCGATGAGGATTGAAATTGGATATGATTTAATTGTAAGCAATAAGCGTTAAATTTTGATTTTGTTCTTGTCTTTACAGGCGAGATGGCAGCTGAAAAAAGTTGAACGTTATTATTTTATGTGCCACATGTATTATCGTATTTTATGTACTTTATCCACTTTTATATTATAGTTAAACAACAATTAAAGACATCTAATTCTATTTTTTTTTAAGGTTGATTGTCTAGGTGTTTGACCACAGCTCAACTGATATTAAGTGACGGTGTTGTCGAAGATGATTAACACACCAAGCTTGGAATAGAACAGCTAATTTGAGACTGCCGGAATACTCCGTAACGTGCTTGGCGGCAGATTATATATCTATATTTGCAACACATGACGTGTTGCAAATTAAAAGAAAACTCACATTTTACAAGTTAATTTTGTTTGTAATTTTTTCAAATCTTTATCGCCTATGTTTATACCACGTTGAAAAAATCGGTTCTCGTCTTATCATCCAAGTTATGCAACGTCGGGTGCGATCAGTACCTACTTGGATGGGTGACCGCCTCGGGAACACCGCGCAATGTTGGCTTTTTGCTGCCGGTTGCTCACGGTATTGTTCAGTTTCGTATCTTGGGAGACTATGATATTATTAAGAGTTTGACGTCACTGTGTAAAAGTAGAAGTCCTATTTCGGAAGGTCTATCGCCAACGTTCATACTACGTTGAAAACACCGGTTCTCGTCCGATCACCGAAGTTAAGCAACGTCGGGCGTGGTCAGTACTTGGATGGGTGACCGCCTGGGAACACCACGTAATGTTGGCTTTTTGCTGCGGGGGCTCACTGTATTTATATAGTGGAGGGTCTCGCGTGGCGATAATATTATTAAGAGTTTGACGTCACTATATAAAAATAGAAGTTTTATTTCGGGTGGTCTATTGCCAACGTTCATACTACGTTGAAAACACCGGTTCTCGTCCGATCACCGAAGTTAAGCAACGTCGGGCGTGGTCAGTACTTGGATGGGTGACCGCCTGGGAACACCACGTAATGTTGGCTTTTTGCTGCACTGCTCATGTTTTTGCCGTATTTATTAACAACTAAAGCACAACAATTTGTAAGGACCATCAAGCTTGTCGAAATAGTATATGTATATGTATACTCTATCAGAGTTCAACTTCATTCTGGCTTTTTAGCCCACTTTTTTTACTACCGCTTGTACTATCAAAATTTTACCCGCTCACTGTCGTAACACAATACTGTTAAGGACTAATGACCTGGTATGTTATTACCAGGACCTGATTAATGGCAAATATAATGTATGATAGTGTACCATATCAAAATTGTCTGACATTGTATCTTGTTCTCAGAGAGCGTGTGACGGTCACCACTCGTCACAACGTCACTCCGGACGACGCTGCACCCGATGTCCGTCAATCACAAAGCGCGACTGAGATATCTATTGGCACGCAAATCGGCACTATACGCACAGAAGAATACAAGCGAGACTTAGCAGAATTCCAAGCTAGACGATCAGCTGGCCCCAAAGACTTAGAATCGCTAGAAAAGCCAACGAACCTATCTCCAAGTGATAAAGACTTAAAATCAGAAGAAATTCCGTCAAGGCGAGGTAAAGCGTTGAACGTTACACCAGTGAAAAAGAAATGCGGACGTCACTCCTTACCAATAAGTTGCACAGATTGCGCAACTGATCATGATAACACGTTTAGCTATGAAAAAAAATCGGCCATCAAATACAAGAAGCATAAACGAGCTCGCAGTAATCCGCCAGAGAAAATATACGAAGGGGTTCCTAATATACAGTTCCTGTTTCAAAATCAGGTATGTAACTATCAAATTGCATTACTCGTATCACCAAAAACTATTGTTTATAGGGTATATGAAATTGATTGAATATCAGGATTTAATTACGCACAAAATACTATAAATTAGTTTTATGTATTAATTTACTTAGCGTTCGTAAGAAAAACTGTTATCCTATTACCGAAGTTAAGCAACGTCGGACGCGGTCAGTACTCGGATGGGTGACCGCTTTTTTTTTTTTTTACATTTAGGATGGGTGTTTTAGCAGTGATTGAGCAGTGAAGAGTCGGTGCTATTGGTGTACTCCTTCCCTTCACCACTTTGGTGTAGTTTTTAATTGTGAATTGTGAATTAAGTGACTGTTGAGGTTTAGTTGTGTTAAATTGAGTGACAGTGGGTGGTGACCGCTTAGGAACGCCGCGTAATGTTGGCTTTTTGCTGCAGGTGGTCACTATAAATCTATGTAGTGTTTTGGGCCTTGCGTTACGATACTATTATTAGGAGTTTGACGTCATTAAATAGGTCCAGAAGTATTATTACGAGGATTCTTTCGCCAACGTTCATACTACGTTGAAAACACCGGTTCTCGTCCGATCACCGAAGTTAAGCAACGTCGGGCGTGGTCAGTACTTGGATGGGTGACCGCCTGGGAACACCACGTAATGTTGGCTTTTTGCTGCCGGTTCTCATTGTGTATTGTGAGATGATTATTAATTTTATATCGGTTTGACGTCACTACAAAGAAATAGAAGTCTTATTTCGAGATTTCTTTCGCCAACGTTCATACTACGTTGAAAACACCGGTTCTCGTCCGATCACCGAAGTTAAGCAACGTCGGGCGTGGTCAGTACTTGGATGGGTGACCGCCTGGGAACACCACGTAATGTTGGCTTTTTGCTGTCGGTTCTCATTGTGTATTGTGAGATGATTATTAATTTTATATCGGTTTGACGTCACTACAAAGAAATAGAAGTCTTATTTCGAGATTTCTTTCGCCAACGTTCATACTACGTTGAAAACACCGGTTCTCGTCCGATCACCGAAGTTAAGCAACGTCGGGCGTGGTCAGTACTTGGATGGGTGACCGCCTGGGAACACCACGTAATGTTGGCTTTTTGCTGCCGGTTCTCATTGTGTATTGTGAGATGATTATTAATTTTATATCGGTTTGACGTCACTACAAAGAAATAGAAATTTTATTTAGGGTATTTTATCGCCAACGTTCATACTACGTTGAAAACACCGGTTCTCGTCCGATCACCGAAGTTAAGCAACGTCGGGCGTGGTCAGTACTTGGATGGGTGACCGCCTGGGAACACCACGTAATGTTGGCTTTTTGCTGCGGCTCTCTTGTGATATTACTTTTTGAATATTATTTTAAATAAAAACTTCAAAGCTCAGTTGCTTGTTTGTATGATTAGTTGAATAATCTTTATCGTTAACACAAGATTGTATAATTATGTAATACAGTAGAAAATATAAAGATCTCATACTTTTAAAATCGAAATTTGGTATGTAAAACTTACACAGGTATATCATAGCTACTAAACTTATGTTAATATTGATTTATTTCCAGGTGTTTATGCCAGGAGGTAACATGTTCACTACGTCTACCTTTACCGAACCTCATAAATCGAAACGGTACTCGAAGCGCAGCGTCCGATCGCCCGACTTCGTAGTACAAAAGCACATAGACTTCAAAGAAAACGACGAAGCGGTGTCACCGCCTGAGTTTTTCAAAAATAACTCTCTGCCTTTCGACGTTAAAACCTTTTTGGAAGGTTCTAGATCTGAGGAAGAAGTTGACGGTTTGAACGCGGCTGGAGATGTGAAATCTAGTCAATCGAATAAGGCTCCTATTTCTATTGGGAATAGAGACCACACCGGTGATGATAACTTATGGGAAGTCATGAGCGAACTCAAACATTTGGACCAATGGGCGGATGAACAGCTTATGAATTCACCTAGGGCTACCAAGTCTGATGATAGTAAAGTAAGTAATAAAATTGTTTTTTTTTTATTATTTTAAATTGTATTTCTCTTTTTATCCTAAACACTTACATACACGCATAATTTTGCCCAAATAAAACTTAAAAAAAAAATCATATTAATTGATATTTTTATGTTTTCTCTTATAAACGTATGGGTATGTATATTGTATAGTACATGGACGACCGACATTTGCTCGGTGAATGCAAAATTGAGGCCTTATTATTTTATTTTATTTTTGTATATATGTAAAAGTAATGAGACGATCGAGGCGCTCTCCTGATGGTAAGAGATAACGCCTGTCCATGACCATTGCAGCGATACACAGAACTTTGAGTAACAAAACGTCCAGGGCATCGCTGCTTTGGCACTCATTACTTTGAGACAGCCTAGTAATTTCGCTAGCTGCAGTACCCTTCACCGGAACACAGTAATGTTTGCACATTACTGCTTGGCGTCAGAAAATCTGGTACTGCGGTGGTACCTACCTAGACGACCTCCTGCTAAGGAAATCTACCACCAAGTCTAATGAAAACTCGGAAAACGCCTTTTCACATCTCACAAAAACACTAGATCGATTGTTGTCCCCAACGACATCCGTATAGCAAATATCAGCATAATCGTTAACGCCATATTCGAGACCTCAAAATAGATATAAGAAAGTATAAATAGATAATACATAACATTATAATCATAACATATTAAGAATTTTATTGGGTACTCTTGAATCTACTAGTCCGGGTGGCAGCGTTGCAAATACAAAAGTCATAGTAAGCCGGCTGATATTGATACTGATAGTAGATCTCATATGGCTAATAAGTAAACCGAACGTCAGCTGCCCTGCAGGCGTACCATGAGGTTTTACGTTTCCATCCAATTGCGGGGCAGTTCAGTTTAGGTACCTAAACTGTCCCGCTTTATTTCATACCATGAGCATGTTAAAATTGGATCGCAACTGCATCGCTAGCTCTTCAAAGAACGAACGATACTTGTCTCTGGCTCCAATACTGTCCCGCTACCGAAGAAAAGGACAACGCTATACAAAAGTATAATTGTATCTCGTGTGAAAAATCTGTTCCGAAATTGTGATTGTCGGGAAGTATCGGTTTTCTTAATGTTTTATAATGATATGATATTTTAAGGTGAAATATTACTTAATACTATATTGCACTACAGCATAATTATTAACATGTTTTATTTTTACGATTACCCTATCATTTACTTAAATTCCAAAAAAAAACTTTATTCTAAACAGAGAAACAATTACGACTCTTTGTTTCGGAACACACCTAATAAATACTTTTTTTTTCATTATTCATCTGCGAATGACAGCAAAAAGGTTGTTCAGATTTTTTTTCTTTGGTTTTGGCGTTGCGTTTTAGCATTTGCCAGTGTCAAATATTTATATATTTTCAAGTTTAAATAAGTGTCCTCGTAGCTAAAGTTATAGTCAAAGTCCAGTCTTGGTCAAGTATAGTCCGCGTCAGTCAAGTCCAGTCATACTTTAGTAAAGTAGTGGTGACTTTGCTATAAAGCTTCGATGGAGTTTTGGAAGCAACACGAAAAGTCATGTTTCACCACATTATATCATTTTCCCACACTCGCGCTTGTGATTCAGCACTTTATGAATAAAACACCACCATTTTTATGCATAAACACTCGTCAAAACACAAGTTTTGAAAAAAAAAAATACAACGGGGCGACACGACTCTTTCCGCGTTCCCGCCAAAACTCAAAAATTTAGATTTCTAATAATATAATATAACTCAAAGGTCGAAATAAACCAAACAAAACTGTTTTGTGGTTACAAATTTATATTATTGGTATTGTCAATAATAATGTCGTTAGTATATTTATAGTTTTATATTACTTATGTACCTATGTATTTCATGAGTTTTTTTTCGAATAGTTTGTTGTTATTGTAAATCAAAATTGTTCTTACAGACAGCCCTCAGAACGCTTATGAAGGGTAAATTACGCTCAGTTAGAGCAGCTGTGGGAATTACTCCATAGAAATCAAGTAATTGCTTTAGGGTTCAATAAGCGCCTACAGTTGAGGCAGCACACCCGCCGCTTTTGGGAGGAAGCAGCATCACGTTTAAACTCCCATGGGCATGGGGCTATTAATGATATAATATCAAGAAAATTCACAAATTAAATAAAAGCAGACCAAACGGTCGATATTTATTAACTTTTTATTGAATCGTTATTTTGACAACTCGGCGGTACAGTTTAGGTGCAACTAACGTCAAATAACACCTCATGGTACGAATTGAATGAACGAAATGCCGTTTTCTGACAAGTTTGCGATGATGTTTATGTTTCGGCGGACAAAGATGGCGGCGACCTAAACTGTCCTGCTATAAGGACCTCATGGTACGAATTTGCCAAACGGTTCAGTTTAGGGCCTATACTGAACTGCTCTAACACCTCATGGTACGCCTGCAGGTAGCGGTGGGTTTGGAAGTGGGAGGTCGTGGAAGTTGTAAAAATTTTTTAAAAAAAAGTGATATTACGCCGGCTGAAACCCATTTTCATGAATAGTTGACATCATACTGAGTTGAAAAATAGTCGTCAGCTGCATGGAGGAGGGTGGATTATGCGTCAGCCGATCGCATGAACTTATAAAAAATCGCGTAAAAAAAAGTCATAGTACGCCGGATGAAATTTAAATTAGCTGATAGTTTCTATAATTTAAAGTACGAAAACAGCAATCAGCTGCGTGGGTAGCGGTGGAAAGACCGTTAGCCGATGCAGTAAAGGTTGGAAATATTGGAGCATTGCTACTATGCGGTTTCCTTTTAAACACGAATTTCGAGGTAGATTCTGGCCTTGCTTGAGCCCATAACACGACCTTCGGGCTACCTAAACTTCTGCCCTTAAAATGTTAAAGCAGCATCTGCGTGCATCTGTGGATTACTAGAGAAAAGTCGTGAATCACTCTGAACAATATTATGAAAAAAGACTGGGAGCGAAATGTTCACTACAGTAATTTTTTATTTATTACATCTGGGAACTGGTAGACCCAATAATTATAAAAAAGTTAAGTTCTACCCAGTTCTTTACTTTTATAAGCCGAGTATAGAATCGAAAGTCTCAAAGTAATGAGCGCCATAGCAGTGATGCCCTGCAGGCGTACCATGAGGTGTTAGAGCAGTTCAGTATAGGCCCTAAACTGAACCGTTTGGCAAATTCGTACCATGAGGTCCTTATAGCAGGACAGTTTAGGTCGCCGCCATCTTTGTCCGCCGAAACCTAAACATCATCGCAAACTTGTCAGAAAACGGCATTTCGTTCATTCAATTCGTACCATGAGGTGTTATTTGACGTTAGTTGCACCTAAACTGTACCGCCGAGTTGTCAAAATAACGATTCAATAAAAAGTTAATAAATACCGACCGTTTGGTATACTTTTATTTAATTTGTGAATTTTCTTGATATTATATCTTTAATAGCCCCATGCCCATGGGAGTTTAAACGTAATGCTGCTTCCTCCCAAAAGCGGCGGGTGCGCTGCCTCAACTGTAGGCGCTTATTGAACCCTAAAGCAATTACTTGATTTCTATGGAGTAATTCCCACAGCTGCTCTAACTGAGCGTAATTTACCCTTCATAAGCGTTCTGAGGGCTGTCTGTAAGAACAATTTTGATTTACAATAACAACAAACTATTCGAAAAAAAAACGCATGAAATACATAGGTACATAAGTAATATAAAACTATAAATAATCTAACGACATTATTATTGACAATGCCAATAATATAAATTTGTAACCACAAAACAGTTTTGTTTGGTTTATTTCGACCTTTGAGTTATATTATATTATTAGAAATCTAAATTTTTGAGTTTTGGCGGGAACGCGGAAAGAGTCGTGTCGCCCCGTTGTATTTTTTTTTTCAAAACTTGTGTTTTGACGAGTGTTTATGCATAAAAATGGTGGTGTTTTATTCATAAAGTGCTGAATCACAAGCGCGAGTGTGGGAAAATGATATAATGTGGTGAAACATGACCTTTCGTGTTGCTTCCAAAACTCCATCGAAGCTTGATAGTAAAGTCACCACTACTTTACTAAAGCATGACTGGACTTGACTGACGCGGACTATACTTGACCAAGACTGGACTTTGACTATAACTTTAGCTACGAGGACACTTATTTAAACTTGAAAATATATAAATATTTGACACTGGCAAATACTAAAACGCAACGCCAAAACCAAAGAAAAAAAATCTGAACAACCTTTTTGCTGTCATTCGCAGATGAATAATGAAAAAAAAGTATTTATTAGGTGCGTTCCGAAACAAAGAGTCGTAATTGTTTCTCTGTTTAGAATAATGTTTTTTTTTTGGAATTTAAGTAAATGATAGGGTAATCGTAAAAATAAAACATGTTAATAATTATGCTGTAGTGCAATATAGTATTAAGTAATATTTCACCTTAAAATATCATATCTTTATAAAACATTAAGAAAACCGATACTTCCCGACAATCACAATTTCGGAACAGATTTTTCACACGAGATACAATTATACTTTTGTATAGCGTTGTCCTTTTCTTCGGTAGCGGGACAGTATTGGAGCCAGAGACAAGTATCGTTCGTTCTTTGAAGAGCTAGCGATGCAGTTGCGATCCAATTTTAACATGCTCATGGTATGAAATAAAGCGGGACAGTTTAGGTACCTAAACTGAACTGCCCCGCAACTGGATGGAAACGTAAAACCTCATGGTACGCCTGCAGGACTTTGTTTTGCTACTCGAAAGTTCTGTGTATCGCTGCAATGGTCACGGACAGGCGTTATCTCTTACCATCAGGAGAGCGTCACGTTCGTGTCAATACTTTTTTACATTAAAAAAAAACTCTTTTTTTCTGAAAATAAAATAAATTATTGTTATCAATTTCAGAGTGACTGTAGCGCCTATGGTTTGCCAATAGCAAGCTCACGCAACCTCGATATAAACACAGACCGACAGAAAACCTGGAACCACGGTCGCTGGGGCGTAGTTCCGGTACAAATAAAGAAACTGGTAGGCGTCACCGTCGACCATGTCAAGAAGAAACGGAGCACTGAGATAAATATACTAAGGTAAATAAGTAAATAAATAATTAATAAATATCGTAGGACTATACACACAGCGCCATCTGGCCCCAAACTAAGCAAAGCTTGTGTGATGGAAGTCAGATAACTGATATTTATAATACATAGAGAACACCCAGACACAGAACAAACATTTGTTTATTCACAAAATGTTTGCCCTGAGTGGGAATCGAACCCACGCCCTACAGCAGATACACTACCAATGAGCCAACGGGGCTGTCAAAAAGGTGAGTTTATACAGTAAGCCTGAGAAAGTAGCACCTGCCACTAGCATGGTTAATGTAAAAGCTAATGTCTGTATGGGCACAGTGCCCATATAGATATGATAGAGTCTATAAGCGGTTGTAGTGCCTGTCACAGTGACATTTTTAGTAAATCATAAAACTTTGATGTAACAAAAAAATTTAAACACTACTTTTACCGGTTTTGACGTAGAATCTAAGGGGCGTTACTGTGTGTCTTTGTTATGTAAGTAAACAATAATATACTGATGAAAATAATAAAATTGTTATATTCGAGTGGTCTCTCGCCAACGTTCATACTACGTTGAAAACACCGGTTCTCGTCCGATCACCGAAGTTAAGCAACGTCGGGCGTGGTCAGTACTTGGATGGGTGACCGCCTGGGAACACCACGTAATGTTGGCTTTTTGCTGCGGGTTCTCACTATATTTATGCAAAGTGTCGGGCCTTACGTGACAATACTATTATTAGGAATATGACGTCACTAAATAGGTTCAGAAGTATTATTTCGAGGGTTCTATCGCCAACGTTCATACTACGTTGAAAACACCGGTTCTCGTCCGATCACCGAAGTTAAGCAACGTCGGGCGTGGTCAGTACTTGGATGGGTGACCGCCTGGGAACACCACGTAATGTTGGCTTTTTGCTGCGGGTTCTCACTATATTTATGCATAGTGTCGGGCCTTACGTGACAATACTATTATTAGGAATATGACGTCACTAAATAGGTTCAGAAGTATTATTTCGAGGGTTCTATCGCCAACGTTCATACTACGTTGAAAACACCGGTTCTCGTCCGATCACCGAAGTTAAGCAACGTCGGGCGTGGTCAGTACTTGGATGGGTGACCGCCTGGGAACACCACGTAATGTTGGCTTTTTGCTGCGGGTTCTCACTATATTTATGCAAAGTGTCGGGCCTTACGTGACAATACTATTATTAGGAATATGACGTCACTAAATAGGTTCAGAAGTATTATTTCGAGGGTTCTATCGCCAACGTTCATACTACGTTGAAAACACCGGTTCTCGTCCGATCACCGAAGTTAAGCAACGTCGGGCGTGGTCAGTACTTGGATGGGTGACCGCCTGGGAACACCACGTAATGTTGGCTTTTTGCTGCGGGTTCTCACTATATTTATGCATAGTGTCGGGCCTTACGTGACAATACTATTATTAGGAATATGACGTCACTAAATAGGTTCAGAAGTATTATTTCGAGGGTTCTATCGCCAACGTTCATACTACGTTGAAAACACCGGTTCTCGTCCGATCACCGAAGTTAAGCAACGTCGGGCGTGGTCAGTACTTGGATGGGTGACCGCCTGGGAACACCACGTAATGTTGGCTTTTTGCTGCGAGAGCTCACTGTATATAGCGTATCGGGCCTTTATATAACGATAACATTATTAACAATTTGACATCACTAAAGAGATGTAGAAATCTTATTTGGAGTTTACTGTCGTCAACATTCATGTCACGTTAAAAAAAACACTCATCTGTTTTGCATTATTATGGTAAAGCCTTATTATATTTCAGCAACACTTCTTTCTACTATTGATTATAATTTAGATCTAATTTTTAAATTGTCCGTTTTTTTTTAGAAAATGCCGCCACCCTAACATTATTCTTCTAATGGGTCTGTATCCCGATGCCAGCAACAATGTGCATATAATTTGCGAGAGATGCGTGGATTCCCTATTCGGTGTACTTCATGTTCAGGTAAAAACAATATTTAGTGAAGTTTGCACTACTGTTTTATTGACAGCCCTGTTGGTTCATTGGTAGTGTGTCTGCTTCGAGAGCTGAAGGGCGTGGGTTCGATTCCCACTCAGGACTAACATTTGTGTGACTAACATCGATGTTTGTTCTGTGTCTGGGTGTACTGTATGTATTATAAGTATGTATTTACAACAAAAAAAAAAGTATTTAAGTATTCTATCAGTTATCTGTCTTCCATAGCACAAGCTCTGCTTAGTTTGGGGTCAGATGGCGCTGTGTGTAAATATTTATTTATTTATTTATATAACAAACTAGCGGTACGTCCCGGCTTTACACGGGAAAACGAAACTCGATTAACAATATGAATATAGCCTGTGTCACTCAGTTATAATATACATTCTAATGATAAAATAATTATTCAGATCTGTCCAGTAGTGTCGCAGCTTATTCAATAATAAATAAATAAATATCGTAGGACTATGCACACAGCGCCATCTGTTCGCAAACTAAGCAGAGCTTGTGTGATGGAAGTCAGATAACTGATAGAATGCATAAATACTTTAATTTTTTGTAAATACATACTTATAATACATACAGAACACCCAGACACAGAACAAACATTTGTTTATTCACAAAATGTTTGAGTGGGAATCGAACCCACACCCTACTCTCAAGGCAGATATACTACCAATGAGCCAATGGTGCTGTCAAAACAAACTTATTCAATACAAACAAACAAACATTCCCTCTTTATAATAGTACTTGCGGACGCCTCGTAGTTTCACCCGCGTAGTTCCCATTCCCGTGGGAATACATGGATAAAAAGTAGCCTATGTCACCCGGGGATAGCGTAGCTTCCCAACGGTAAAAGAATTTTTGAAATTGGTCCAGTAGTTTCGGAGCCAATTCATTACAAACAAACAATCAAATCTTTTTTCTTTAATAATAGTGAGGATATAGATAGATACAGTACACCGTAGACACAGAACAAACATTTGATTATACCACAGATGTTTGTCCTGGGTGGGAATCGAACCCACACCCTACAGCTTTTGAAGCAGACATACTACCAATGAGCCAACAGTGCCGTAATGATTGTATGGTAGTTTTTATTTTGGATATCCGCAATAAACCATACCGAAGATCCTTTTTGTACTAGCGACTCACCCCGACTTCGCACGGTTGCAATTTTTTTTCAACTTAATTATAAAACATCGAATTTCTTAAATTATAAGAAAAAAATGGTATGTACAAAAAATCCGGAAAAATATCTAATAACAGTAATAATACCGTATCACAATCTATTGCGTGGTTTAGAAAAAGCAAACGGACATACAGACACGCTAACAGCGACTTGTTTTAAACTATTTAAAAATAGCGATGAGAGGAAATGTAGCTCAGATTTTTTTTGTTGACATGCTTTTTGTGAGGTGAACTGTCAAACACCTAGCCTGACAACAGTTACGATCACCTCAAAAGCTTTACTTAAAAATAGTTCTTACGGTCATTGTTTCCAGGGTCGAATACTAAGCGCTCAAACGGCCGTGCAGTACACTCTTGACATTGCAAACGCGATGGCCTTCCTACAAATGCAAGGCTTCATACACACTGAACTCAACAGCATGGCTATCATGATAACTAGTCACGACACAGCCAAGCTTGCCGATTTAGGATCTTGTGTAAAGGTGAATAAGGACGATAAACGCTTCAAGGGAATCGATAAGGGCTACGAAATATACTCACCAGAGCCGCAGTATGTGAATATCGAAGGTCAGTATTTTTTACTTTATTCATAAAAGTTAAATTTCAAATTGATATTTATTTACATTTGGAAAGGGTTAGTAAAGTTCGGGAGTAGAAAAACATTTCAAGTGTAGAGATGACTTGAACGTAAATTATGGAAGTCTTATTTGAAGTTTCCTGTCGCCAACGTTCATACTACGTTGAAAACACCGGTTCTCGTCCGATCGCAACGTCGGGCGTGGTCAGTACTTGGATGGGTGACCGCCTGTGAACACCACGTAATGTTGGCTTTTTGCTGCCGGTTCTCATTGTGTATTGCGAGATGATTATTAATTTTATATCGGTTTGACGTCACTACAAAGAAATAGAAATTTTATTTAGGGTATTTTATCGCCAACGTTCATACTACGTTGAAAACACCGGTTCTCGTCCGATCACCGAAGTTAAGCAACGTCGGGCGTGGTCAGTACTTGGATGGGTGACCGCCTGGGAACACCACGTAATGTTGGCTTTTTGCTGCCGGTTCTCATCGTGTATTGCGAGATGATTATTAATTTTATATCGGTTTGACGTCACTACAAAGAAATAGAAATTTTATTTAGGGTATTTTATCGCCAACGTTCATACTACGTTGAAAACACCGGTTCTCGTCCGATCACCGAAGTTAAGCAACGTCGGGCGTGGTCAGTACTTGGATGGGTGACCGCCTGGGAACACCACGTAATGTTGGCTTTTTGCTGCCGGTTCTCATCGTGTATTGCGAGATGATTATTAATTTTATATCGGTTTGACGTCACTACAAAGAAATAGAAGTCTCATTTGGAGGTGTCTTTCGCCAACGTTCATACTACGTTGAAAACACCGGTTCTCGTCCGATCACCGAAGTTAAGCAACGTCGGGCGTGGTCAGTACTTGGATGGGTGACCGCCTGGGAACACCACGTAATGTTGGCTTTTTGCTGCCGGTTCTCATCGTGTATTGCGAGATGATTATTAATTTTATATCGGTTTGACGTCACTACAAAGAAATAGAAGTCTCATTTGGAGGTGTCTTTCGCCAACGTTCATACTACGTTGAAAACACCGGTTCTCGTCCGATCACCGAAGTTAAGCAACGTCGGGCGTGGTCAGTACTTGGATGGGTGACCGCCTGGGAACACCACGTAATGTTGGCTTTTTGCTACCCACAATATTCATCTACAACTATTACAACTATCTAATGCCAAAGTCCTCTCTATTATTCTTTGAAATTCCGTATCATATATAAATTAATTATTTTTACAGATACTCGCGAGGGAAAATCTTCTGATAACGAAGCTCTGCTATCGGCCAATCCGTCAGAGACATATATAAAATCGAACGCAGTAGCGAAGCCGTACGAAAACTTTCAAAACAGTGAATTGTACCGATGGCAAGCCCCTGAGCTGTTCACACCTTGTGAAGGCGGGATGGTGTACCCTTGTACGAAAAGCGATGTTTATTCGCTTTGTCTGGTACTATGGGAAAGCTGCAATGGTAAGCATGATAGTTTGACTTCAAATACAAATATTTTATTGATAACACCCAATGTTACAAATCAATTTTTATTACTTTTCCCAAACACTTAAAGATGTCTTACGGCAGCCCCACTTGAGAGCCAGTTCCATACCACACTAGATGTTTTTACCATCTTCGACCACACCGTCACTTAACATCACGTGAGCTGTGGTCAACCTAGCCTGACAACCATTAAAAAAATTGCTTCCTTAAAATAAATGTTAACAGAATCCTTACTCTGAAAAGTAGGCATTGCAATGACATCTTTCCATCAGGAGGCCCGCTTTCTTGTTTAATTTATCAACTTCAAAAAGGTAGAAAGATTCTCATTTTGACAAGTTTTTTTAACCGACTCAAAAAGAATGTTTTCATTTCGACTGTGTTTTTTTTTAAATGTGTGATACGCGATCATTCCGCCAAATATGAATTGATTTTGATGATTCTTTTTTGGCTTGATAGATCATACTTCAGAGAAGACCCCATATAAATTTCATCCAAATTTTAAAAAATCAATAAAATTCTAAAAATTGTATATGTCGATGATATTTTCGTTTACTCTGAAACGTTCATTGGAGCAGTGCTTTTAGTTGGCCTAAGGGTCATGGAGTCGATTATTGTAAATTGTAATTTTATATGTTATTTGTTAAACATGTTTATCTTATTTTCAGCCTCAATTCCGTGGAAACTGCTCACATATGAAGCGCTGAAGGAGCACTATACTCTTTGGCAAACTGGTGTACATTTGCCTCAAGACGGCACCTATCCTGGCTGCTTGCTGTCCCTGCTTCAGTCGGGTCTCAGGCTAGATCGGAGTACGAGGATAGATCTGGACACGCTGCAGCAGACACTTCAAACAGTGAAGGTACTCATCATCATCATTATTATCATCATTTCAGCCGTAGGACGTCCACTGCTGGACATAGGCCAGTAGCGTAGTGTAGCGATGATAGCTCAGTGGTTAGCGCGGTAGGTTCGCATGCCGAAGGGCGTGGGTTCAAACCCCAACAATGAGCTTGAGCTGCCGGTGAAGGAAAACATCGTGAGGAAACCATAGCATGGTGGTAGGGTACTTTCTAGTACTCGGCTAGCTAGCTACCACCCTCAAGTTGAAAATCTGCCGCTAAGCATCTAACGGTGTGTTCCGGCAGCCTCACTTGAGAGCCAGTTCCATTCCAGGCTAGGTGTGCTTTACCATCTTCGACCACACCTTCACTTAACATCAGGTGAGCTGTGGTCAAACAACTAGCCTGTCAACCAAGCCTGTATAGGCCTCCCCCATTGACTTCCACAAAGACCGGTTGGAAGCGGCTCGCATCCAGCGCGTACCTGCGGTCTTTATTAGGTTGTCTGTCCACCTTGTGGGTGGACGTCCTACGCTGCGCTTGCCGGTCCGGTGAAGGTACTATTGCTAAACAATCCCACTAATAATATAAAAATGTGGAAGTTTGGATGGATGGATGTTTGTTACTCTTTCACGCAAAAACTAATGGATTTGGATGAAATTTGGTATGGAGGTAGCTGACACCTTGGATTAACACAGGCGATTATTTTATCCTGAAAACATGTAGCGGGTAACACTACGGCGCGCAGCTAGTTTGATGTAACACCCTCTTGTAGTGTAATAGGTTCTTTTACTTGGCTGTAGATTTCGTTAGGAAGTCGTAGGTACTACTGCAGTACCAGATATTCTGTCGCCAAGCAGTAGTGTGTAAACATTACTGTGTGTTGCAGCTAGCTAAATTACTGAGCTGTTGAAGACTTACCAACAAAAGTGTCATGAGTAATGAGCGCTAAAGCAGGCAATGCCCCAAACTTTGTTTTGCTAATTGTTTGATTCAGGCGTTACTTTGCGGAAGTTCATTTTGAGTGTTCAATGTTCATATTTAGTTTATTTTCGCCGTTTCAGTTACAACAGCCACAAGCAAGCAAGCAAGCTCCCATAGTACAAGCTTTGCTTAGTTTGGGGTCAGATGGCGCTGTGTGTAATGTCCTGCGATATTTATTTATTTATTTTATTTTATTTAACAGTGATGAGGATATAAATTTAATTACCTTGACAGCAATTTAAAATCAAAAGCTTATCCGAAACTTGACTTAAAATCAAAACAAATAACAAAAAACAAAACAAAACAAATTAAACAAAAAACTGAATCAGATAAAATAACCACAAGTCTTTATATCCTATTCTTGCTGCAGTAACCACTTGCCGACACGTGTTTCGCCTCCACACGAGGCATCCTCAGGACGTGTTGACTATTGTTTCGCTACTCAAAGTTCTGTGTTTTGCTGCAATGGTAAAATGAATACATTTTGATTTTTCTTATTTTTTTTCATGGATATGCATTGTCTGTTACCATCAGAAGAGAGTATCGTTTGTCTAATTACATTTACATAACTACCTAGGCATTATCCTCTATTGTAGTGATTGGGGTTAGAATCAGAAAACACCTTAGTCTGAAAAAGTAGTGTTATTTTTTATTTGTAATAGCACCATCTGGTTAAGTTTGGGCGAACTAGAAACAATTGAACTAAATAACCATTGCCTCTGACTTTGCCTCAATTACAGTGCGAAAAAAGTGACCCGAGTTACTCAGAAAAGGAAATAAATGACAATGACAGCTTGCCTTAGTATGTTTTTAAATAATAGAACAAGATTCTATTGTGCATTTTATTCACTTCATTCATTTTGCCAGTTCTACGGGTAACTTAATTATATTCTGTTTGCATAAATGAGAGGGCGAAGTTTTATAAAAACGCCATCTGTCTATGTTAGTATGAGTGATTTTGTCGATCTTAGTGGGCCTTTTCCATTTTTGTTATCAAAAACAGAATGCTGTTAAACTCACGTAGGTAATTAATTAGAATTCTCGTTTCGATACTTAGTTCGCCAACGTTCATACTACGTTGAAAACACCGGTTCTCGTCCGATCACCGAAGTTAAACAACGTCGGGCGTGGTCAGTACTTGGATGGGTGACCGCCTGGGAACACCACGTAATGTTGGCTTTTTGCTGCCGGTTCTCATTGTGTATTGCGAGATGATTATTAATTTTATATCGGTTTGACGTCACTACAAAGAAATAGAAATTTTATTTAGGGTATTTTATCGCCAACGTTCATACTACGTTGAAAACACCGGTTCTCGTCCGATCACCGAAGTTAAGCAACATCGGGCGTGGTCAGTACTTGGATGGGTGACCGCCTGGGAACACCACGTAATGTTGGCTTTTTGCTGCCGGTTCTCATTGTGTATTGTGAGATGATTATTAATTTTATATCGGTTTGACGTCACTACAAAGAAATAGAAGTCTTATTTCGAGATTTCTTTCGCCAACGTTCATACTACGTTGAAAACACCGGTTCTCGTCCGATCACCGAAGTTAAGCAACGTCGGGCGTGGTCAGTACTTGGATGGGTGACCGCCTGGGAACACCACGTAATGTTGGCTTTTTGCTGTCGGTTCTCATTGTGTATTGTGAGATGATTATTAAGGGCCAAGTCCTCGGCCGTGGGAACTTCTGCTTGAACATCTACATTGATATTTTCCACTCACACAAACGTATACGTCTGACCTTAGATTTGAATACATTGACGTCACGCTAAAATAGATAAGGAGAGTTAAATTACTATAGCCACGAGCAAGAAGGAAACAGAATGTTTATTCCTATTGCCGGAAGCGGATTTTACATTGATTATCTGTTACATTATGACAGAAGTTTTTTTTTTGTTTTGGCATCGCGTTTTGAATATTTGACAGTGTCAAGTGTTTTATATTTACAAGTTTCATAAAGCAACCGTGGGAACTTATGATTACATTGATATTTTCGCTCTGGAAACGAATAAATCTACCTTCGGTGTTTCGTACAAATTAAATGTTCATCACGACTTCGTATTCGTATGACGTTTAATGAAAGTCACAGAGAACACGAATGTATTTAGTAATAGTTAGTTGCATCGCGTAGCCTGCGGGCACGTAGCAAGTAGGCAGCAAAGGGTGGGGCGTAGATGGAGAAAACAATGGGGCCGATGGGTTTTTGAGATATTAAATGAAAACCATTTTAATATCGGGCTCCATCTTTATTCACCGTTCAGAACCGACGCCTTCCCATATACCACACGATTCAACATTTTCCATAGAGTAAGGTGGACCGCACACGGATAAGGCTTACTACATACATTACAATATATTTAACATGGGTTAGCTAGTCTACACTAATAATATTATTATAATCATCGAATTATCGATGAATATAATATTGTAAAGGTTCTGTCATTTTTTGTTTATTTACGTTAGTATTGCATGTACCTACATGATTATTTTTGCACGGCGCAATGCAGAATATGACGCTCTTTGAGTTTTTAAATATCCATTGTACCCATTTACGCAATAGGTATGAATTATGAAAAACTTCTGGACCCATTTAAAAAAAGTAGTTTAGAGTAATTACTATGAGGCTATATTTATTACTAGAATTTAATTAAAAAATAAATGTCCACCCGTGCGAAGCCGGGACGGGCCACTAGTTAATTATAAATACAAACAAAAAGATAATAATTAAACTACTGAAGCGTGTAGAGGTAACAAACAAACACAGACATTTTCTTTTCCGTCCTTGCTTGTTTCCCATTTTTATAATATTATGTACACA
Organism: Biston betularia; assembly: GCA_905404145.2. Classification (NCBI taxonomy): domain Eukaryota; kingdom Metazoa; phylum Arthropoda; class Insecta; order Lepidoptera; family Geometridae; genus Biston; species Biston betularia. Next base: position 10,472,353 of record FR989877.1, read on the forward strand.
AGATGAATAATAAAAAATAAACAAAAAAGCGTCTGTGCACTAATCACTGATTCACTCCACTAAATTACATAAAAGCGTCAATATCGCGGTAACGTATCATTTACTCAAACTAAAGAGGTAAGACAACAAAATAATACGACCGAGCGCGGTCGGTCGGTATTTAGTTGCACACTAGAAGAATCAAAATACAAAACGGCCGGGAAGCATGCGCGCGGTGCTCGGTACCGCCGCCGCCGCGCGCCCACCTCTTGCGGCCTCTCGCGACATGCTATAGGTACACGTGCCTCGTGACGTCAGATTCGTCAGAGAGATTGATTTCTCGAAGAGAGAGATGGTTTGTAGCGCCTACCAAAATAAAACAGCAACAGACGTAACGCAGAAAAGAGGGTTTCAGCAGGCACTATCAGAAATTTTCATCAAACTATCCGTACTTATCTGCTAATAGAATAAACAAAACGTACAATAAAAGGTCTAAGCCTTAAATGTATCTGCATCAAAGTTAGCATCTATAAAATTGCGCCTTTCCTATAATTATTTTGATGTCAAGATTAGGGGTTAAAAATAATTTGGCCATATTCTATTTCATAATTTCAAGAAACGAAAAGCGTTTGAAACTATTTTTTCTCCAAGCATAATAATTCAGGATATGTATTATAGTATTCATTAATTTCAAACTTCCACATGATGTATAACGTCACAAAAAGATTGACAAAAACACATCGATTGCCTTATTTCACAAGACTTGCCCGTTAATTTTATATCGGTTTGACGTCACTACAAAGAAATAGAAGTCTTATTTCGAGATTTCTTTCGCCAACGTTCATACTACGTTGAAAACACCGGTTCTCGTCCGATCACCGAAGTTAAGCAACGTCGGGCGTGGTCAGTACTTGGATGGGTGACCGCCTGGGAACACCACGTAATGTTGGCTTTTTGCTGTCGGTTCTCATTGTGTATTGTGAGATGATTATTAATTTTATATCGGTTTGACGTCACTACAAAGAAATAGAAGTCTTATTTCGAGATTTCTTTCGCCAACGTTCATACTACGTTGAAAACACCGGTTCTCGTCCGATCACCGAAGTTAAGCAACGTCGGGCGTGGTCAGTACTTGGATGGGTGACCGCCTGGGAACACCACGTAATGTTGGCTTTTTGCTGTCGGTTCTCATTGTGTATTGTGAGATGATTATTAATTTTATATCGGTTTGACGTCACTACAAAGAAATAGAAGTCTTATTTCGAGGTTTGTTTCACCAACGTTCATACTACGTTGAAAACACCGGTTCTCGTCCGATCACCGAAGTTAAGCAACGTCGGGCGTGGTCAGTACTTGGATGGGTGACCGCCTGGGAACACCACGTAATGTTGGCTTTTTGCTGCCGGTTCTCATTGTGTATTGTGAGATGATTATTAATTTTATATCGGTTTGACGTCACTACCATGAAATAGAAGTCTTATTTCGAAAGTTCTTTCGCCAACGTTCATACTACGTTGAAAACACCGGTTCTCGTCCGATCACCGAAGTTAAGCAACGTCGGGCGTGGTCAGTACTTGGATGGGTGACCGCCTGGGAACACCACGTAATGTTGGCTTTTTGCTGCAGTTGTCTTATTGCTTGTTTAATCCATGAATAACTTTTACTGGTAAATATTAAACTTTGTGTTAAATAAACTCCGTTTATCCTGTTTATTATTATTTTTATTTGCGTCGGAAAACCATCAACAATCGAAGCCGTGCATTCGATTTACTTTTTAATTTCTGTGTGATGCCACATAATATTATATATGCTAACTATCTGAAGCCCAAAAATGTACTTACTAAATAATGTCTATATCTAAAACATTTATGTTTTGCAGTGTAAGCTTGACGCACTCGGCTACATCATAATTCCAGCTCAGTTGTCTAAAAAGAAATCCAACTTCAGCTCGGTAGGCTGGGACACCACCTCACCCACAGACTCCGACTATCAAAGCCCTAAGAGTGTCCAACACAAAGCTGTCGTACACAAGAAGGCAACCGAGGAAGTCACCGACAGCACTTCCGACAGCAGCGATAAAGACAATAGCAAAAGCGATAATCCTGTCTATGAATCAATTAAGAAAACTTACTCAACGACATACGAGTTCGCACAGAAATGCTTCATCGACGATGACGACGACGAAAAAGATAACGTGTCATTGTCCAAATACCAGCTCCTACCTGAAAATAATTTCTCAAGCGCCTGCTCCACTCCAATAGCAAAAGTAAAAGCGAGAATGAAGATTGATACGCCGGGCGCATTGCATCGCAGCGATTCTACCGAATATTGTAGCATTCTGAGCCCAAATCGTACTAACAATTTTACACCCAATGACGATAGTTATAAAGACCACAGTGTGGAACGGTCTATGGCTAAGCTAAGCAGGAGTTTCACGCCAAAATCTTACAAACCTTTACATATAAAAGTGCCAGAATACAATTTAGATTCTATAAAGCCGTTGCTTAAGGAACAATATGGCGCGGAGCGATCTTCTTATAATTTCGACATTAAAAACTACAGCTTGCCAAGCACGCCTATAGCTCGTAGCAATAAACTTAGGAAGAATGCTTGGCTTTCCGGCGATGTGACCACGCAAGAAAGAAGGTCGGATACTAAAATAGGAGTGGTGCAGGAGAAAATTGTACTGAACTTACCAATTGAGGAAGGTAAGAATTCATATTTTATAACAGTGGTTTTTGCCAACATTTTTAATCCCATACTATTTTATAGGTAATCATATTATTTTGTTTGAATTCATAGCTGATACAAACGGTTACGATTGATGGTTCTGTCGCCTTGGATGGGTGACCGCCTCGGAACACCGTGTAATGTTTCACTTTTTGCTGTCGGTTCTCACTGTATATTATAGTTTCGTGTATGTATTGCGAAATGATAATATTAACTTGGTATGACGTCACCACAAAGAAATAGAAGTCTTATTTCGAGAGTGCTTTCGCCAACGTTCATACTACGTTGAAAACACCGGTTCTCGTCCGATCACCGAAGTTAAGCAACGTCGGGCGTGGTCAGTACTTGGATGGGTGACCGCCTGGGAACACCACGTAATGTTGGCTTTTTGCTGCCGGTTCTCACTATATTTATGCATAGTGTCGGGCCTTGCGTGACAATACTATTATTAGGAATATGACGTCACTAAATAGATCAAGAAATATTATTTCGAGAGTTCTTTCGCCAACGTTCATACTACGTTGAAAACACCGGTTCTCGTCCGATCACCGAAGTTAAGCAACGTCGGGCGTGGTCAGTACTTGGATGGGTGACCGCCTGGGAACACCACGTAATGTTGGCTTTTTGCTGCGGGTTCTCACTATATTTATGCAAAGTGTCGGGCCTTGCGTGACAATACTATTATTAGGAATATGACGTCACTAAATAGTTTAAGAAGTATTATTTCGAGGTTTTTTTCGCCAACGTTCATACTACGTTGAAAACACCGGTTCTCGTCCGATCACCGAAGTTAAGCAACGTCGGGCGTGGTCAGTACTTGGATGGGTGACCGCCTGGGAACACCACGTAATGTTGGCTTTTTGTTTTTATTTTGCAGATTGTGTGGCTGCCCAGACTGTCATAAGACCGGCGGAGAGTCTTGATACTATTCCAAACTCTACAAGCTGCTCCCCAGAAGTTCGAGCTGGCTCGGAAAATAACACGGCGTCGCAAGACGGCAGTGTGCAGCCATCGCCTGAAAGCGTGGATACTGTTAGGAACAATGTGACTCAAATGAAATGGTAAGAAGATACATATTTACACTTACACCCAATACTCTGGAATATCAAGCTAAGTATGTTACGGCAGTGAATCATCAGTCTAATGGTGTGTTAGATAGGGTCTCATATAGCAAAGCAAAAAACGTGTGTTCTAATTTGATTCGGTCAAAATGCAGATTGGCCAATGTATTATTTATTATTGTATAGTTTAAATCTTTAAATATCTTTTCTCAGGGCTTTATTTTATTATCACACCAACAAAGCAACCTCTGAAAGCTTTTTTAAGCTATTTTAACTGTCATTTTACTTATTTATTTATTTTATTTTATTCACTCAAAACTTACAGTACTACACCAAAACGTTATTGATTGATTCAGGCGTTACTTTGCGGAAACTAATTTTAAATATTCAAGGTATATAAAATAAATAAATAAATATCGTAGGACAAACATATTTAATGTAAAAAAAAAGTATTCCATGTATTCTGATCTGCCATAGTACAAACTTTGGCTTAGTTTGGGGCTAGATGGCGCTGTGTTAAATGTCCTTCAATATTTTTTTTTATTTCCGCGGCCAAGCACTCGTAAGTCATTACGTCCTGAAGATGCCTCGTTTAGAGGCGAAACACGTGTCGGCAAGTGGTTACTGCAGCAAGAAGAGGATACAAAGACTTGTGGTTATTTTAAACAGTTTTTAATTAATTTAAATTTCAAGTAATAATAAATAAATATCGTAGGACTATACACACAGCGCCATCTGGCCCCAAACTAAGCAGAGCTTGTGTGATGGTAGTCATATAACTGATAGGATACATAAATACTTTTTTTTGTAAATACATACTTATAATACATACAGAACACCCAGACACAGAAAAAACATTTGTTTATTCATAAAATGTTTGCCCTGAGTGGGAATCGAACCCACGCCCTACAGCTCTCAAGACAGATTATACTGCCAATGAGCCAACGGGGCTGTCTTTAGTTTAACTCTGATTTTAATTTTAGATTCTAAATTAAATCCTCATGATTGTTGTAACCAAAATTACTTTTAAGCGGAAATGCACTAAAAATTGATACATAATTCTACCTTGAACTATAAGTTCATTACTAGGTGGTAGTGGTAGATGTTCTTAGCAGAAGGTGGTCTAGTTACGTATCACTACCACACCACAGTATCAGATATTTCGCCGTCAAGCTGTATGTGTGGGCGAGTTGATTGCCAAGCGTACATCTGTTCCATATAAAAAAAGTGTAAACATTGTTGTGTTCCGACTTGAACGGAAATACAGCTGGTGAAATGACAAAGCTATAAATTTAGAATCAGCATCGAATGTCTCGAAAGTAATGAGCGCCATAACAGTGATACCCTGGCCTTCGTTTTGCTAATTTTTTTTTGTAAATATGATGAGACGAACGATACTCTCACCTGATTGTATGTCCATGACCATTGCAGCAAAACGCAGAACTTTGAGTAGCAAAACAACGTCCGGGGCATCGCTGCTTTAGCGCTCCTTACTTTGGGAATTTCGAACATTAGTCTCAATAGCATAGTATTTCACTAGCTGCAGTACCCTTTAAACCGGAACACAGTAATGTTTACACACTACTGCTTGACGGCAGAATATCTGGTACTGCGGTGGTACCTACCTAGACGACTTCCTAAGGAAATCTACCACCAAGTAAAATGTTATTCAAAGTTCTGTGTATAATCATGGGCAGGTGCTCTCTAACCATCAAGAGAGCGTTTACTTTTACGTAAAAAGTCGTTATTGGTATACATTTGTTTTATAGTTTAATTTGTTTTTAACTTTCATGTATTTGTTATCGTTTTCAGGCCCAGCGTACAAGTGTCTACCCCCGATACTGATGACACCCAGGAATCCTATTGGTCCAAATTATGCCACCGCAGTCGCCAGAGTAAAGTGGACGAAGACCTGCTGGCAGGCGTGAATGTGAAGCCACTGGTGGCGATCCACGAGCGGTGGATACACGAGGCTAATAGGAAGGCGGGACGGTCCATGTCTCTTCCGGAAGAAAATAGGTATCCAACTAATTGATCGTTGTTTAGTTTATAAACGTAGTGACGTCATACGTTAGGATTTGCTGGCATATTTTAAATGTTGAAATGCCAACGTTCATACTACGTTGAAAACACCGGTTCTCGTCCGATCACCGAAGTTAAGCAACGTCGGGCGTGGTCAGTACTTGGATGGGTGACCGCCTGGGAACACCACGTAATGTTGGCTTTTTGCTGCATTTGAACATTTTTTGAAAGCATAGAATTTCTTAAACAATAATTATGTACCTAATATTCCTTTTTTAAAGCTTCAGGTCCCAGATATCAGCCGTGAAACCAGCCTCACACTGTTTGGACACAATGCAACAGTCTCTATCCCAACTGAACTCAAAGAAACTGGTGAAACGATCGCCCGCTTCTATCAACAATGGTAATTTAAGACTTAACCGGACACAATAAGTATTTTGCTATTGATTTTCGATAACATTGTCTTCTATTACCAAAAAAATATTCATTTAAAAAAAAATATTTTTTATCAGAATTTCTTCTAGAAAGGGAAGATTAGAGTTTTAGCTATAGATATAATGGTTATTGTATAGCCTGTCCTTACGTCCGTCTACATACATGGCACTTTATTCAAATCCTACAAATATTTATTAGAAAAAAATACAAAAAAAAAATACTAAAAAAAAAATACTTCATAAAAAATACTTTCTACAGCTACAAATATGTATATAGGGATTGCAATCCGGCGTCATTTTCAGTCCGGCCGGATACGACCGGATTCCCACCAATCCGGCCGGATCCGACTGATCCGGATTGGTGGGAATCCAAATTGATCAAATCAGGATGATTTTCGCTTTTTAGTACAAAATAAGTGAGTTAATCAATGTCACTGCAATTATATGTAGGTAGTTTTAAAAAAAAACAAATGTATAAAGTCAACTTTATTTCCTAACCAATGTTAAAGACAAGTTTTTTTTAATGTAAAAAGTAATGAGATGAACGAGGCTCTCTCTTGATGGTAAGAGATAACGCCTGTCCATGACCATTGCAGCGATACACATAACTTTGAGTAACAAAACAAAGTGCAGGGCATCACTGCTTTGGCGCTCATTACGTTTGAGACTTTCGATGGTTAGTCTCAACAGCCCAGTAATTTTGCTAGCTACAGTACCCTTCAAACCGGAACACAGTAATGTTTACACACTACTGCTTAGCGGCAGAATAACCGGTACTGCGGTGGTACCTACCTAGACGACCTCCTGCTAAGAAAATCTATCACCAAGTGACCTACTAATGCAACAGCAGTATTATTTTGCCACAAACTGCTAGCAACGGATCCGGTATATTGGTACCGGATCCGGTAACCGTTAAATGGTGCCGGATCCGCCGGATTACCGGATCCGTTTTTCCGGATTGCAATCCCTAATTATGTATAGAAAAATATTTGCGTAGTTTAGAAGACTATGCAAACAAACGAACACACGCGAGATGCGACATAGTTTTTTAGTTATTAACGATGTTATGATACTTCTTTTACTTTTGTGATTTAGATCCTTGAAGTAGTTTAGATAACTGTTCATCTGCTGAGGTTGCCCTGCAGTTTTGCCAAGTAAACATTACTTTCACATTTCAACTTTTCAATAAGTAAAGTTGGCAACACTATCCAAAAGAAAGAAATCGGTTGAAGGATAAGTATCCATGGCAAAGAAAAAAAAAAAGATAAGGAGTTTTGGCGGGAACACGAAAAGAGTCTTGTCGACCCATTGTATTTTTTTTTTAAACTTCTGTTTTTTCTGGTGTTTATGTATAAACATAGTGGTATTTTATCTAAGTGCGGAATTACATGCGCGAGTGTGGGAAAGTGAAATAATGGGATGAAACATGACTTGACGACTTTTCGTGCTGCTTGCAAAACTCCATCGAAGCTTATAGTAAAGTCCACAACTTTTCTAAGGCATAAATGCACTCGACCGGCACGGACTGGACTTGACCAAGAGTCCAAGACTGGATTTTGTCTGTATCTAAAGATGTAAGACATTAATTGCAAATACCGAAGTACTTCCGAGGTATATTACGGACTCCGTATTGATTTGCCGATAGAATATTAAAAAAAAATGTAGGGGAATTCTCTACAAGTTTGAATTGATTTTAATTAGGCCAGCGTGGTCTATAGCTCAATAGTCGCACAGTTTATAAAAACAGTGCTTATACCCAAGGTTTTAATATGAATATTTATAATTTTAAACTGTGAATAAGGTACCTATAGCAACCATTGTGCATGTGGTGATTGGTATTTTAATTGTTAGAAGACTAAAAACCTAATGTCTTATTGGTTTCCGGTATTTATTTTCTAAACGAAATTTCATTGGTGATTGAACTAAAAATAAATACGTCTTGTATCGTATTAACATGCATGTTGCTTTTTATTGTCTCTAGCTAACCTTATCACGCCTACTAAATTTGAGGTAAGTTCAAATTTTCATTTAAATTTTAAGTAAATAGTTCTGCTACACGATTTCACTCGTTTCTACAATCTATCGGGAACTCTATAAATTGACTAAGTGTAATGTCATGTTACGATTATCTTTAAAAATTACGTCGGTCCATTGAAAGTGAAATAAGAAAAAAAAATGCATTAATTTCTATATGGAGGTATAAGTATAATATGTACAGGATCAATTCACAATAAACTCGCTATCTATTAACGATAAATATGGCGTATATACTTTTAGCTCGTTTGATTTGTGACGCTCTACGCCAACTTTGTTAATTCTGTCTCAATGTTTACAGAGGTAAAAAAATATCTGTCAAAGAGATGAAAAGCCCTAACTAAGCTATTGTTATTAGTAGCATTGGATTATAGTACGGCTGAGGAAAGGTGTGGCAAGTAATTAATGATAATGAAATTATAATATTTTTAGGTGGGAACTGGGATCAATTCTGCCAAGCAAGGGACAGTATCGCAAAAGGCCTCAACTTCGCAGCCGGTAGTCCCGAACGATATAATTCATGGAAGAAACATCCTGATAAAAGGCAAGTGTGAAGTGTACTTATGACGTTATGTGAAATCAGAAATCCCTTTTCGAAGATTTTATCGCCAACGTTCATACTACGTTGAAAACACCGGTTCTCGTCCGATCACCGAAGTTAAGCAACGTCGGGCGTGGTCAGTACTTGGATGGGTGACCGCCTGGGAACACCACGTAATGTTGGCTTTTTGCTGCTGGTTCTCACTATATTTATGCATAGTGTCGGGCCTTGCGTGACAATACTATTATTAGGAATATGACGTCACTAAATAGATCAAGAAATATTATTTCGAGAGTTCTTTTGCCAACGTTCATACTACGTTGAAAACACCGGTTCTCGTCCGATCACCGAAGTTAAGCAACGTCGGGCGTGGTCAGTACTTGGATGGGTGACCGCCTGGGAACACCACGTAATGTTGGCTTTTTGCTGCGGGTTCTCACTATATTTATGCATAGTGTCGGGCCTTGCGTGACAATACTATTATTAGGAATATGACGTCACTAAATAGATCAAGAAATATTATTTCGAGAGTTCTTTCGCCAACGTTCATACTACGTTGAAAACACCGGTTCTCGTCCGATCACCGAAGTTAAGCAACGTCGGGCGTGGTCAGTACTTGGATGGGTGACCGCCTGGGAACACCACGTAATGTTGGCTTTTTGCTGCTGGTTCTCACTATATTTATGCATAGTGTCGGGCCTTGCGTGACTACTATTATTAGGAATATGACGTCACTAAATAGATCAAGAAGTATTATTTCGAGAGTTTTTTCGCCAACGTTCATACTACGTTGAAAACACCGGTTCTCGTCCGATCACCGAAGTTAAGCAACGTCGGGCGTGGTCAGTACTTGGATGGGTGACCGCCTGGGAACACCACGTAATGTTAGCTTTTTGTTTCGAGTTCTACTACTATATACACTATTACGTGTGTACACTAATCTATTCCGAATTTGCAGCATTTTTATAGCAATTTCAATAAAATATTGACACCACACAATCACACCACATTCACACCAAAATAATTACTTTTTAACTAGAAAACAGCTCCCGTCAATCCTACTTAACTTTACAAATGTTTATTATTGTATTTCGTTTTAGTATTGCAACTGAAGATAACGAACCAAAAACAGACCAATGCACCGACACAAATGGCATTGAAGACTTCATCCGAGATCTGATCCGGAAAGAATTCCAACATTTGATCCAAGAAATATCCGAAGACACTGCAATGTCTCATAGAAGCGAAGATTTGCTGAACAAAGGAGTATCCAACATAATGGAATCTTTAAACAACAATGAAGACGTAGAAAGAACTTTAAAGAAAGACCCCGTGAAATCATTTTCGAGGGTGAAAATAAATGGGAACAACAAGCCTTTATTGCAAATCACGTTTAGTCGTTCAGGGGAGAACAGTCTCCAGGTAATGGATAACTGTGTTAATGTGACCATCTGTGATAACTCGAAGGAAAAACTCAACACGTCGATGGAAGACACATTGACGGAGGATCTACATATCGGTGGTCTGAAGAGATGCCAGGCTTTTAATGCTATCCAGGTAGGTGCATAAAATTATATTTTTAAGGACCAACATTCCAACGCTTCGAGTAGGGTCGTTACTGCAGACAATCGTTGGTCTAATGTTGTATTTATAGGGTCTCAATTAGCGGAAAAAAGCTAGCTTTGTTTCGATAACCTCACTTAAGAGCCAGTTCTATTCAAGGCTAGGTGTACATTACAATCTTCGACCATACCGTCACTTAACAATCTTAACAGCAGGTGAGGTGTGATCAAACAACTAGCTTGTCATTCATAATAATAAATAATATTTTTCCTCCCTACGGTACTCCTCAAATCGAAACGTTGAACGGTTTACACGCTATGCTTGGCGGTAGAATATCGGTTATACCTACATACATAGATGAGATCTCCTTAGGCAGTATCTATCTGATTGCAGGAAGCCAGAAGCACTGAAGATCTGTACATAGACGACGACCTCTCGACCCATATGCAAGAGAATTTCGGCGGGAGAGTTAAACTGATACCACTACACGGCTCGCTTCACGAGATCCTGTGCGAGAAAGAAGACGAGTGCTGTCTCATCAAAGTGAAGCAGGAGAACGGATGCGATACCATCTACTTCAGGTTTGAAAACATTTTTTACTCGACTATGCAAAATCTTAACCCGCCTGGACAAGCAATACGCGTGTCACAGGGTATGGCGTCAGAGTAAATCCAATGTGGCGGATTTCATTACTAAAATTCGCACCACAAAAAAATAGTCCTCAAATGAAGACGTGTTTCAATATATTTTAGGACCCTCTGCGGCAAATGAATTGTTTTACAGATTTTTGTTTTTAAACGCAAAAAAATAACGCCCATGTTTTTTCTAAAAAAAGTTGTATCATCTTTATCTTCAGCCTATACCCAGCAATGGAAATACCGGAATAAGTAAGGTTGTTGTGATGAAGTCTTTTTGTTTTAGAAGAGGTGTTTCTACACAAATAACGTTTCAGGACATAAAAATTAAAAAAAAAGACGTGTGGCACTCGGGGACTGCCGCGGTAAAGCTATTGCATAGCATTTTTACGCCGATACAACCAATGCCACCTAGAGGCGAGTTGCTGAACTAAAGAGACAAGCGTGATATTTCAAAAAAGTCATTAAAAGTTCTGCTATTCATCGATAGATTGCAAAACTAAAAAGTATCACCGCTGTGCCGGTGGGAGTGGGGGGTGTTAGGTTATTTTCGTTACGAAATTTCTGGATTCGGTCTCCACGCTCAAGGCCCGCGATAGAAGCTATGCAATAGCTTAAAAATTGTATGAAAACTCCATGCCTTTTATCTGTAGCTTTTTTCTCTTTTTAGATGCGACAATTCTGACACAGAGTCTAAAGACGCCATCGACGGCTGTGAGCTATCTCAGGACACTGTTGTTTTCAAACGGAGCATATCGTTGATCGAAGAGAGGATCCAACGCGTCGTTCCCAAAGACAAACGAGCACCTACCCCAATTTTGTTACGGAAGAATAATGTCAAGACTCGACCCAAATCGGAAATATTCGCCCCAATCAAAAGAGAGACTAGAGTTCTAAGTAACAGCAGCCCATCTCTAATAACGAATGACAAGGATGAAGTGGAAGTAAACATAGAGAATGTTATGTGTTATCAGGATTCTTCGTCCGACGAATGTATCAAATGCCAGACGGATAGTGACGAATTCGAGCAGCTAGAGCGAACGATTGAAGAGAAAATGTTGGAAGATATGGCTTGTAATATACAAACTTTGGGATGTGGTTGTTTGGGTAAGATTTCTGAGGAAAATCTGTCGTCTTTGAACGAAGACGTTGAGAAAGAGTGAATGGGTTTTAATTGAAATGTTGATCTTTACAGATGTTTTTTTAGTTATTAGACCGTATTGAATTTGTCCATAATCCAAGTCATTTTCGTGCTTTTCAGTCAAATTACAAATATACTACCAATTTCAGAAGCTTTAGTTATTCAATCTAAAAACTTTCTTACTTTTTAATAAACTGAGTCCAACTGAAGCCTTCAATAACTAAATATTTTAACGTAAGTATCTGAAAAAATCAATCGGATTTTTTTTTTTGTATTAAAATAAATTAATTCGTTACAAGCGTGAATACTTCCAATTCAAAATGCACGTAACTTAAAAAGTTTCAGCAAAATTCGACTATCTAAGTATTTTCTGAAAAAGTTTGTTCTTGTACTTACCTTATGAAAATGACTGAACACTATGGTTTTGTAAATTATTACGTGTCACACCGGAACAATAATAAATTTTAAGTACAAATTATATTTTTCAGCGAGCAATATTTTATTAATAATTTAATTTTAATAACATTAGCAATAAATGCTAAAATCATGCCATCGAAATAGGCTAACAGTTTCAAAGACAACAATAGCGCTAATAAGAACCGACATGCTCAAATACGATTTCTTTTGTGCTATGTTAGTTTTGATTAGCGATATTGACGTCGTTGGCGCATTGGCATATTTCAAACCGAAACATTGATTAATTGTACAAGGACTTGACGAATCAAAAGCTATCATGTTATTTGCGACTTCTTAAAGACACTTTCGTCCAATTTATCCTCGCATTTAATATAGAAAACCCAAAGATACATTTATAGGTTTTCTTACATTCGTTTTTAGATTAGGTACGTTTTATATTTTTTAAGAATTTAGTTGTTTAGTAAAAGGCTATGTGATTTTTAGATTAAGTGGCACTAATACATTCCACTGTTTGTGATTTTTTTCGATTAGATACTTTTAGCACCTTTTAAAGGTTTTTTTTTTCATAATACTCACTTTATTTGAATTATTACACATATTTTAATTGTAAACTTTATAGGTAGAAACCAAAGTTAATTATTTCCTCGATTTGGTACGTGTTTTGTAGAATAAACTTATGTCAGGTTGATTTTTAATAGTGTATGTTTGTTTAGAAAGTCACAATTTTAAAGTATTGTTGAAGTGTGTGGTTTAACTGTTGAAAATAAAACTTATTATTTTGATTGAATGTTGTTTTTTATTCAACAAAATATTTTTAACCTAATCAAGTGCAACAAATTAAACTATTTACATAGTATTTTTAGAGTAGTATATGACGATTTTCCTCCAAGCCGTACACTGTCCATCGCAGCTTATACATACAAAGCCTTCTTTATAAACTTAAAGTTTCCAAACTTTAATTAAAATGCTAAAAATGCTTCTTTGTTTTTGGCATCGCACTTTGTGCATTTGCCAGAGCCAAGTGTTTCGATATTTTTAAACAGATGAAAAATCACATTAAACAAATCTTAAGTCATGGTCAAAGTAGTGTAAGTCATTGTCGAGTCCGGTCATTCATTTTCCGGTAATTTTATTACAAGCTTGATGAAGTTTTAGAAACGAGACGAAAATACATGTTTCGCCACATTATAATACTTTAACACGTATTTCAGCACTTTATGGAAAATAGTAGTGCCATATAACTTTCCCACGTTTCCGCCAAAACCGCTTAAAATGTGACGCGTGACATTTCCCGTCAACTTCACGTTGACGTGAAACGTCACGCGTGAAAATGAGACGGACTACTTTATGCAACGTTTTTATGTAAAGCCCGAAATTGTAGTAAGTGACAATAAGATAAGTTTTAAGATTTCACTGAATTCCAAGGCTGGTAATAAACGAATTTCAAAGGTCAAGGTCCAGCGAAGTTTTGAAGGTGGATTGGAAACCCGTCATAAGATCTACAAGGTCTCGTGAATATGGGCACAACTCTGAACGTGACAAAATATCAGCTGATCCATGGGAAAAAATCTTTACACCTGGAAAAAAATTTTGGAGCAAATATTTTTCCCCCGATTTAGCGATAACGTTTTTATACTTAGTCATAATAATGTGTAACCCTTTCAGCTTAGTATACCCTAAGCCGAAAACCCTGTATGATTTTTAAACGTTCGCTTCTTGAACACATAATTATGTTTACCAATGGGTCTTAATCACGCATAAAATACTATCAAATTAATTTTGTTTAATTGTTTCGACGTTTCGGCCATGTTGAATTAACTTCGGTCACGTTTTGTGCGCGATTAAGACCCGATGATAAACAATTATGAACCCTGTATGCATTTGAAAACCTATCAGTTTTCAGTCTCTGCACTAGATTCCGGGTCTGGACACCAAACAACATTTCGCTTAGTACATTTATTTTTCTTCTTTGCTTCGTTCAGCAATCGCCTTAACATAACTACCTTCATTCTAAGCTGCTTATTAGAGTTCTGCAAGCGCTCTATGTCTATATTTTCTTGTGTTATTGATCCTTTGCTTTTTAAATTGTCTAATGAGTTAGTCATCGCGTTTAACTTATTCCTTAAGAGCCTGTTCATATCTTGAAGTCTTTTCACTTTAATCCTTGATTTATTTAGTTTCCACGTAAGGTCTGCGATTTTTCTGTTGAAAAGTCCCTCTGTAGGTGTCTGTAATACGGCATTAGGAGGTAAATTGTTTGCAGTGTTTTCATTCGACTCCACTTTTATAACAGACTCTATTGCAATATTTGATCCTGAACAAGGTTTACTAATAATTGTAGAAGAGGATGCCTGGTCGTAGCTGCTCGCCTCGCTTTCGTTCACCTGAAAATAGAGCAGTAAGTAGTCAACGCGATATTTATTATTTAACTATTGTACACCCACAAAACGAGGATTTTCTACCAGTCATCCCCATATTTAATGAGATGAGGTTGTATGCGCGTATAAAAAAGATTTGTTTTTAATTTTTTCGATATTTTCCAACTTTTCAATCGATATAAACCTTCTAATCGATTGAACTACGTGCGCTGGATGATTTGTGCCCTTTGAAGCTGCCGGCGGCAAGTGCCCCGATTGGAAATAACGTTCATTTGAGCTACCGACCATGGAAGTAATAGGTACTGCGTACAACTGGAAGGCTTACAGCGCGTCTAAGCCCGCGCCGAGTGAGAGGTCATAAACCTTGGTGTGTCCCTTTCTAACTAGTGTAACCATTCTTTCCTGTATTGAGTGGACATTTCAAGAAAATCGCTCAAAGCTTACGAATAAATCTAATAATAATAAATAACGTAGGTAGGTAAGGCAAATAAGCCAGTTAATTAAAAAAAATAAGATTTTTTTTCTATGAAAAACGATAACTTCTTAGGTAAAGCCAAAGGTTTAAATAAAACAGAATTAAATACTGAACGTTATATTTATTAATAATGTTGACATTTTTAAGTTCGTGTAGATGAAGTGTGTTAGTGTACATAAAGCGATAGGTATCCAAAGTTGTTGAATGGTTTGCTTTTGAATGACAAAAAAAAAACATTTTTCTTAAAATCACGTTACCTGAAGTTACACAAACAGACTCGTACATTCATATTAAAAATGAAAAGGTCAAACCGGTAGAAAGATAGAGTAGTATTTTTAGGTATTACGTACGTAGACGCTTTGTTACAATGGGGTCCTTATATAGAAAAAAACCGGCCAAGTGCGAGTCGGACTCGCGCTCTTACGTTTGTTGTATGGGAGCCCCCCTTTAATATTTACTTTATTGTAATTTAGTTATTTATTTTGAAAGATAATAAACTCTGTTTTCCCATTCTTCGTCCTTTGTTTGTCCTGTCCAAGTGTTACGTACGGAATAAAAACATTTTGAATTTGAATTTTAAAACAATACTAAACATTACTAAACAAAATTGTTTTATGCAATTTTTGACGCAAAGTAGCGCGAGATGTGCCAATGGCCTTGAAAGTTTGATCTTTGCCATAAGTTGCCATTCTCATTATGAGATATTTGTTAGCTATGAATTTTAAAAGATTGATTTCATGCCTGGTTTCGCAATTAAACGAATTTATTGGATGTGATGGAACAATTAGAGACTCTAAGTTATCATAAAAGTGCTGTTGAATCATAATCATTATTTTATGCCGGTTAGTTTTTAATAGAGAATCTTTTGCTAATGTTATGAACACCTTTTCCGTATATTGAACAACAAGAAAAACAAATTTTGATGCATGTTTTAAGCCACCTCTATCTATGAACATGGTAAAAGCTGAATAATTATTTAAGTCAATGGCATAGCCATGCTCTTTACTGACTTGATTTTCATTGCTTACCAACGCCGCTTTGCAATGTTCACAGTTGCTTTTCTCAAAAAACTTTTTTACAATAAAACCTGATATATAATACAAAATGTTATTTTTGTATTCAGACAGATTTTGTCCATTAACAATATCAAGGAGCCATTCAATTTGTTGTTCCTCGTTCGTCTCTGTAGTGAATACTGAATTGCATTCATGCTTATTTGATTTAAATTCTAAAACAGGTGCCGTTTCAAAATCTGCGTCAAATGAATTGGCGTTCACACTAGGAGTGACGCTGTTACGGAACAGTAGTTTCCTTAGGGCATACTTGACTTGTAAAGCACTCGGGTTATCATTATGCCCTCCAGCAGCCCTCAAACAAGAGAAGAACATTTCTAGATGGTCTTGAGAACATTTGTACGTGAGGAAATATTTCAATATTCCTTCTTGGAGCAAATCTAATGCAAGTTGAGAAAAACTAAATGTGTCAATTATTAAACCAAGACAAGGTGTCTTACGACGATGCTGCAACATTGGACAACCGTTGATTTTAAGTTTGTAAAGATATTCTCTTGTCTCGTTCAAAATATTCATCCACACATCCATATTCCCGATACGCATCGGAGATTTAAATCCTTTACCAAAAGGTAGTTTGCAATTAAACAAATCAAATATCCGATCCATTGTTCTGATAAACTCAACTGTCGCCTCACTACCTGCAAAGTTTAAATTACCACTGCATCTTAAAAAGTCAATTGAATCTGCCACTGATGAACTTAATACTTGGGTCGCAAGCCTAACATTCATTTTTTTACCTTCAAAATTAACATGGGTACTAGACAACTTGTTGGCTAACCTTAAACCTTCTTGATCCTGCAGATTATGTAATTTTTTAACAAATTCAAAATTAATTTCTCCCTTTTCAGAACTCATTTTTGTTTCGGCAAACACATTCCGCGAAAGTTTAATCATGTGCGGCGGGTCCAACAGACAGTGCACTTTAGAATCTTTTTGAGGATGTTTAAAATGCGTTCTCATATCGTTTAATGAAAAATCACAACCCAGTAATTCATATGATTTTAAGTTAGTTACAGTTCCATCGCAAGTTAAGGATCTGACAGTAATACTGATATCTCCTAAATATCTGATGGCAGCTAGAAGTAATTGAGATTGAATATGGGCAGATATTTTATTTATCAAAAAGTATGCGATCGGGCATTTAAATTTTGTAGTAAATGACACAATTTGAAAAATCAAAACTTCCGTTGCCAAGGTCTCCGAATCATTGACCAATATGCCACCATAATCCACATAACCCCAATATTTATCACTTTTTTGATCATACTTTATTTCGGATCTAATGGACATTGCATCAAAAATTAGTGCAACATTTTGCAGGTTGTCGTTTTCTTTTACAGCGCCTTTTAGGTAATTCAAAACCTCTGATATGAACCCCACATTACAATTATGCGTAGCTAAAAGTCTTCTAAGAGTAGAAGGATGGGGAATGCTAACAAAATTTCTCAAATAGCGATATGCCCTTGCCGAATAAAAATACAATGTCAAAGCAAAAGATTTTAGTTCATCACTAAATCTTGTGCCTTTATTAGATTTGTTTTTATTCAGTTGCTCATGAATATTTGGGAAACAGTTTGCAACGACAGATTGGACCTCTTCATAATTTTTACATTTTTCCTTTAAAATTGCTAAAATTGACAATAAATTATTAATCTTCACCTCTCTTCTTTTAATTTTCTGTTTTAAATTTTTCACCTCATGCTTCAATTTTATTTTCCTAGGGGTAGCCGGGAGCGTGGATGTCTGTGTAGTCACTTCTAGTTTAATCTTCTTACATGGTGGAGCACTTGTAGAAGATCCAGGTTCATTTTCTAAAGTAGTCAGGCGTATAATGCTTAACACGTCAATTTTTTTATTTTCGGTTATTATCTGTAATGAAATTAAGCCGGTATCGAGTGGATTTGGAACTGTTTGTTTCGTTGTATTTTCGTTATTACTAAAACATCATTTATGAGGTTAATGTTTAAGATATTTAAGGATCCAATCTATATGTGATCTAATTTAGAAACACGATTACTTTTAGTTTCCTCGATAGAAAAAAAATCCAAAGTAACCCCAAACAATCTATAGAAAACCTCGATACGGCGTAAATACTGCACGGAAAGTCATCAGGCTTTGTATAACAATAAAATTACATTTTCTCTAAATAGTTATCACATAAAAATTACCAAAATATGATTTTGCTTGAACAAACGAAGGAAATACCTAAATTTTTGCGCGTTTCGTCCATTCTAAGCAGAGCTACCACGCTGTTCCCCTATCCGCTTTAGTACCGCTTCGACTGTCGGACGGGGAGGTTGTGTCGCTGTTGAGGTTGCTTTTACGTACGATCACAAAGTAAACGAACCGGATCAACAAATTTGCCACTTGTAGACATAGACAGGTGGCCGAGTGGTATCGGTACCCGATTCTAATCCGCAGTCACGGGATCGAAACCAACCAACATTCGAAGATTATTTTTGCACACAAATTTTGTTGTATTTTATTTTGTTTTTTTAACAGACTCGATTTTATAAATTATAATAAAATTAAATAATATATAATTATCATAGGACATTACACACAGCGCCATCTGACCCCTAACTAAGCAAAGCTTGTACTATGGAAGTCAGATAACTGATAGGTAATACTTCAATACTTTTTTTGTAAATACATACAGTACATCCAGATACAGAACAAACATTTGTTTATGCTTGTCCTGGGTGGGAATCGAACCCACGCCTTGGAGCAGACATACAGGGCTGTCAATTTTAAAAGGAGGAGGTTTTCAATTCGACAATTTTTTTTTGTAATGGTTTGTTATGCTAGGTCTGCTATACTGTAAGTGTGTTCCGCGGAACCCTAGGGTTCCGCGATACCTCTGTAGGGGTTCCGCAAGAATTTAGAAAAAAAAATCAAAACACCTGTCTCTGGTCGAACGTTTTGACTCCGCGGCCGCGCATAGGTTTATTTATTTATTTATTTGTATAAACATGTGTTACAATAGCTGGTACAATATCTCATAAGTTTGGTATTTTTTTTTTTTTAATGGTTGACAGGCTAGTTGTTTGACCACAGCTCACCTGATGTCAAGTGAAGGTGTGGCCAAAGATGGTAAATCACACCTAGCCTGGAATGGAACTGGCTCTCAAGTGAGGCTGCCGGAACACACCGTTAGATGCTTGGCGGCAGATTTTCAACTTGAGGGTGGTAGCTAGCCAGCCGAGTACTAAAGTACCCTACCACCATGCTATGGTTTCCTCACGATGTTTTTCCTTCACCGGCAGCTCAAGCTCATTGTTGGGGTTTGAACCCACGCCCTTCGTCATGCGAACCTACCGTGCTAACCACTGAGCTATCATCGCTACAAATCAACATGTATACTTGTATACTTGTGAGCGCGCTGTCCCTTTGGTAAAAGCCGCCTCTGAATTAGACGCTATAGTTGTCAACAAGCGACTTTCGACTCTAACTTTAAAAAATAAAGTCGAGATTGTTTACAACGCAATTTTTAAATTTCTCATTTTATTTTTGCTTTTTGTTTATCAAATCCCATTAGTTACTTTTTTTTAATATCTTCTATTATTGTACTTGCCATATGGTAAAGTAAGTAATAATTAGTAACTGTTACATTGTACTTTTATTATGCTTATTAATAAAGATTCTTTATTAAAGAACACACTTTTAAAAAGTATTGTTTTATTATAGGGTTCCATCAAGTATTTTGCTTCCCAAAAGGGTTCCGACACCAAAAAAGTTTGAGAACCACTGTGCTAGGCTATGTTTGACCACAGCTCACCTGATGTTAAGAGAAGGCGTGGTCGAAGATGGTAAAGCACACCTAGCCTGGAATGGAACTGGCTCTCAAGTGAGGCTGCCAGAACTCATGGTTAGATGCTTGGGGACATAATATTTTCAACTCTCGTGTGGTAGCTAGCCAGCCGAGTACTAGAGAGTACGCTACCACCACGCTATGGTTTCCTCACGATGTTTTCCTTCACCGGCAGCTCGAGCTCATTGTTAGGTTTGAACCCACGCCCTTCGGCATGCGAACCGACCGCGTCAACCACTGAGCTATCATCGCTACAAAAATGTATATGTATGTTAAATAAATATAAATAAATAAATATCGTAGGACATTACACACAGCGCCATCTGGCCCCAAACTAAGCAGAGCTTGTGTGATGGAAGTCAGATTACTGATAGAATACATAAATACTTTTTTTGTAAATACATACTTATAATACATACAGAACAGCTAGACACAGAACAAACATTTGTTTATTCACAAAATGTTTGCCCTGAATGGAAATCGAACCCACGCCTTACAGCTCTCAAGGCAGATATACTACCAATGAGCCAACGGGGCTGTCTGTTACGCGATAATTCCGCTAATTATGAATCGATTTTGATAATTTTTTTTTTGCTTGATAGATCCATACTTCTGAGGTGGTCTCATATAAACTTTATCGAAATCGGTCGAGCAATTTTTAAAAATCAACATAAATATAAAAATTGTATACGTCGATGACATTTTCGTTTACTCCGAAACCTCGCTGTTTCATTAGAGCATAAATAAATAAAATAAATGAAAAAGCAAATCCAATATGGCCGCCATCAAAATAGATGCTTACATATTTTTTCACAACTCCTATAATATGGGTATCAAATAAAAGGGCTTGATTAGTAGAATAGATTATAATAAAAAAAAGCAAATCCAATATGGCCGCCAACAAAATGGCAGATTACATATTTTTTCACTACAACCTCAATATAGGTATCAAAATGAAATGAATGGGATTGACTAGTAGAATGGAGAATACTTTAAAGTTGATCCAATATGGCCGCCAACAAAAATTAAAACACACATCTATGTTTTTCACAAAAAAATTCGGGAATTGAACCCATGCCATAAAGCTATATTCTACTAAAAAAGAAATATTTATTATTATTTTATTTTAATTTAGTATTTTTTAAATGACTTCTCCAAAATGGATATGCGAGTAAAGCCATGGGTAAAGTAATAAACTTTTTTTTTTTTAATAATTATGCACGTCATTATTTAGAATCAATCAATTATGAACATACTAAAGTATACATAAACACCCAAACAAAACAAACATCTATGTTCTTCTCATTAAAATTTGCCCTCGGTGGGAATCGAACCCATGCCATACAACTCATGACGCAAACGTGCTGACTGGGTAGTCAAAATAATAATACTTTTTCGTCGTTTATTATTCGTCAGTGGAAAGGAAAAAAGTGAGGTGTATCGTAGGAGTTGCTTACGGTATGTCATATTCTTAGGTTCCATAGTGTTATAATAAATTAATTATTTTCAATAGATAAAATAGGGAATTAAAAATGTTCAGTTACATAAAAAGAAATACACAAATTTACAAACAAAAAACCTACTCCATGACCCTTAGGCCAACTAAACGCACTGCTTCAATGAAACAGCGAGGTTTTTTAATACTTGTGTTGATTTTTTTTTACTTGCTCGACCGATTTCGATAAAAAATATATGGGACCATCTCTGAAGTATGGATCAACCAAGCAAAAAAAAGAATCATCAAAATCGATTCATAATTGGCGGAATTAGCAGGAGGTCGTCTAGGTAGGTACAGACCACCGCAGTACTAGATATTCTGCCGCCAAGCAGTAGTGTGTAAACATTACTGTGTTCCGGTTTGAAGGGTATTGCAGCTAGCGCAATTACTGGGCTGTTGAGACTAACCATCTAGTCTCAAAGTAATGAGTGCCAGAGCAGCGATGCCCTGGACTTTGTTTTGTTACTCAATGTTCTGGGTATCGCTACAATGGTCATGGACAAGCGTTATCTCTTAACATCAGGAGAGTGACTCGATCGATTTATTACTTTTACATAAAAAAAAATTGTCGAATTGAGAACCTCCTCCATTTAAAATCGAGTCGGTTAAAAAAAATAAGACATGGACATCATAAATAGAAAAGAGTACAGAGAATAAAGAACCTTATGAACTAGTGCCACAAGTGGCGGCCTTATCGCTAACAGCGATCTCTTCCAAGCAACCAAGAAAAGAAAAAATACAATAGAGAACATAAAAAACAGACGGGAGATGTAACACTAATAAGAAAAAAATAAAATAAAAATAAAACGTATTATAAAAATAATAAGTATACAAAAATAATCGTATTATAATGTATTTAAAAAAAACGAAATATTTATGTATTATATTTATTTAAAATACCTATCAACAAAATTTGTGTGCAAAAATAATATTCCGTATTAATATGGTGTTGATTTCGATCCCGTGACTATGTGGCCGTACTCATACAGCTTGTTACCACTCGGCCACCAGTCTACTAATATAAGCGGCAAAATAGTTGATCCAGTTCGTCTACTTAGCCGTTTAAGTATTTAGCTCAAACCGATTTTCATTTCGCCGCCGTATGTGTATCGACAATGCCTGTAGCGCGTGGCGCCGACGGCGGCGCGCGGTACTAGCTGTTCGCTCGTGTGCCTTGCGCACTCACACACGGAGCGCACAGAATACCTAAAATCGACTAGAGAAATGCACTCGATAGGCCCTTAAATAAAAATAAGTAATTACACCAGATTGTTGCTGAATGTTATTTATTAAGAAGGTACTTCAATATTACCTTTGGAAAAATAGAAGGAATCACTCCAGGTTTCAATCTTTTCCGAGCCTCTGTTCGGTAATCTTCAGGTTTGAAGTGAAGTGAACAAACCACAGAGCTTTCACGTAAGTTCCCAGGTATCACCTCAAACCATTTTTTCTTAGACGCTAAATCCGAAGGCAAACTGAAAATGTAAACAGTTTTTTTACTTCTCTTGCTCGTAAAGTTGAACTTTATGTCGCGGAAAGCCTGCATAAAAATAGTTTTCATGCACATGAGCAAACAAGAATTTTAAACGTCTAAGTTTTTTTTCTCAGTGCCCTATTTGCTACACCCCAATCCCAACTTAATTTGGCAATAATAGGTACAAATATACGTCTCAACGCGTGAAATGTAGTCACCCTAGTTAACAAACTTACCTGTGAAAAGATAATCCACAGCCAGGAAACGATTCTTTCCCACACCCACTCACTGCACATATATTGTTCACCATTTTACTTTTCTCTAAACTATTGAAGGCACTTTTTTAAACTCGGAAAGCGTTTAAAACAAGTCTATTCGACAACAACGAAAACGCCATATTTTTTTTGTGGTGCCACGTAGATACTACCATTCGACCAAGTGCTGCCTAACGTAAAAGTGATAAAATTCTACTACAATATTGAAATGTCATGAAATATAAAAACTTTGTTTTATCTAGACCTAAAAAATATTGCATTTATTATTAGTATACCAATATACCTACTTATAAACATGCAGCACGTAATATTCATACACGAAATGTTTTTTCTGCGTAAAAACTTGTCTTGAATTTACTTCCATTGTAAAAATAACATTTTACATGGCAACTGTGCGAAAGGGACACACCAAGAAAAAGTATTTCTCATGTGAGCTCGCTTCTGCGAGTAGATGTAGGTTATTAACCCTAGATTACGAACCTTAGTCGATTCGACGACGCGAACTTAAAAAAATTGCGATAACTTCTGCGCGCGCGATCTCACTTCATTCATACTCCGGCTAATCTCTGTCGACCTGTTGCCCCCCACGGTGGACGGTAAGGTTTTGAGTGGAGGGATTTGGGGACTCCGTTCCAGCAACCATGGCTCGTCGCATCGACGATGGTTAGTATTAACGTGACATTTTGTACTATTTAGTTTGTGTAGTTTGTCGTTGTTTTTTTTGTTTTGTGGTTTGTTTTATTTATATATAATGCTATTTATTAGTCGTTGTATTAAAAACAATTCGTCAATTATTAAACAATGGGAAAGCGATGACGAAAACTCAGCAGGGAGTAAGACAGAAGACCTCGTTGAGGTTGATCCAGCCTAAGAAACAGGCGGGGATGAAGAGGTTCCCACTTTGACCCAACAGCAGCTTTCAGGTCAAGATGATCAGGAAAGTAGAGATACATCTCCTCACAATCTATTGAAGACTCTATAATACCTAGCCTTTCATTCCAATCCAGCGATGTAATATTCCGACTATCCGTGACATTCTTCGTGGAAAAGACAAATACTAGTGGTCTTCAGAAAAGTCAAGGTCACAAACCAGGACCGCTGCAAGGAATATAGTTCATGTTAGATCTGGACCTAAACGCTCATGTAAAAATTAATTAGATCCTCTCCAATCCAAAAAAAAAATTAGCCATTACCTTCAAACTGCTCTGCGGGACTCAATTACCCAAATTTTGAACATACTAGGAAGTAGTACTTCGAGTTCTAGAATTGAGATTGAAGCAAACAACGTGAGTGTCATCTCCTGTACAAAAAAAAAGGAAACATGTGCTTTATGCCCCTCCGCAAGGCGAAGAATGATCAAAAGTTGTTGCGCTAAGTGCAAAAAATCGTTGTGTGGCGAGCATATACTTGACGTTTGTCACAAATGTATTATTTTTTAGATTTCCACCAAAATGTTAATTTTAATAGTTAATTAGATTCGTCATTTTTAATATTTACGTTTTGTTTTTCACAATTCCTATATAAATTATATTCTGTAAAAAGTTTTAAAATGTTACAATTTTTGATTTTGCATGAAACTATGATTTCATTCATAAGGCTGTTTAGATAATAAATATGTCATATTCATTAATATAAATGTAAGATATAATATGAATAAATACTGTTTTTAAATAATAAAAAGAAATATGTGCACATTTTATTTTAATAAAACCCTTTAACCCCCTTCATAACATACTGTAGTCGAAACGACGAAGGTTCGTGTTAAGCGCCGAAAAATAAGGTTAGTGATCTAGGGTTAAAAAAATACTTTATGCGTATGCTTTAAGGTTCATTTTGATATGTCGAAAGGTTGCAAGTAAGCATTCCAGTTGTAGTACTTATAATTCCATGCTACCGACAGACGTCTGATTGACGCCACAGACAACCCAATCCTATGTAACCCCGCATTTATGAACTAAAATACGAAAACTAAACCGCCATTACGTGGCGGGGTGCGAGGGGAGGTCGGCTAGTTTTTGTTGGATCGTTCAAGGACATGTCGAAGTTGACAATGTCAGTGACAACTTACTAGTGAAAGGCGAGACTCATTTATCGATATCGATAACTGTAACGGTATAACAGAATAATAAATGGTAATTCTAAGTAATCCTGATTATTTAATGTGACCAAATTAAAACATATTTATGCAAAATAAATTTAATTAATGACATACCAAACATGGCAACATTAGTGTAGGCACTGCAGTTTCGAATAGAAAGCGTCGATTTCCACTAATAAGGCGGAAACAATCCTCAGAGAAATGACGAGAACAAATTACGTGTTTTTTTTCAGGAAACCAATTGCCATCTCGTTTGGTAGCGTTGATCCACTTTTGTTTTGTTTCAAGGCACTTGGGAAACCTTAAGAATAAAGTAAGAAAACAAATGGCATGACATAATATTCGAATTCCTCGTGATGAGATATTTCATTTGATTTACCATATTAGTGTACGGAAGCAAAATGTTTTTTACACTTTGGACATTCATCACGTGTACTGACCGTCATTAGTTTTTTGTGACGTCACCTATCCAATATAAGAATATAGAAATAAAGTGAATAATTGCTAATAGTGGTAAGTGGATTTAGTCTGTAGGAGATAACATATAAACACATAAACAGCAAACACATTACCCTTACTTGTAAACAGGTAAGACGGACAGGCAACAAAAAGAGTGTGTCAGCTCCAACGCATGACTACTAAAAATTATGAAGAAGAACAATAGACTGCTGTACGAATATCAAATCACAATTTAGTAGTATTATCATTATGTTTGTCGATAAACGTTTGTTTATGTTTACATGGTGTCTCATCACTAGTTTACACGGGCCAATGACAGAGCGAGATAATGTTACGTAAATTTATCTATGAAAAAAAGGGATGTGAAAAAAGATCATACGCGCACTTTTCATGTAATATTTTTATTATTTAAATTTCAATGATTTGTGATGGAATTATTACCTGTGAAATGTAATGCCATCTTTCGTGAGACTAGATGTTGTACTACATTTTCCACACCATTTCACTGAACAATACGGCATTTTAACAGTAAAAAGGACTGTGACTCTCGGCAGCAGAATGAGGAATGTAAAGGGGCGGGGGCGGCTGCTATGCAGTGTCACTGCCTAACCTTGGCGAAAATATAGCGCGTGTCTTTTAGGTTGGATTGTCTATGGGCTGAAGTAACGTTCATTGAGCTAGCGACGTCCATGATCGGCGCGCAAGTTTTATTAAATTTAATTGAGCCTCAGTAGTGTTGCGGTAGTAGAGATGTGATTATAATCGTATATCGATAATGTCGACTGACTAATAAAATGCAATAAAGTATAAAATGTAACTATATCTTAAAACTTAATGTAACGGATCCGAAAATATAACCGCATTGCTTGGAACGTAAATGAGTTAGCTAAATTACCCGATTTTCGAACCCTAAAGTTCCCAACCTACATAGTTAAAGAAAGCTATGATAGATTAAAATATTCAAGGGCATAATTATAACGACAAAATCATCTTTATATTATTATTAAACTGATAAGTATAAATTAAAAAAATACCGATTCTATGGCCTTCTACCTGAACATGGCTAGGTTTTAAAAAACGACACTACTGAACCGATTTTGATGAAATTTTTGATAGCACTAATCTGAAATATAATTATAATATATCCTTTCAAATATAAATATTTTTATAAATTATGGAGATCTAACATTGGAGATGGAGAGTTAACAAACAACAAGAAATACAACTGAAATAAAACCCTCCTTTTTTGAAGTCGGTTAAAAATTTGAAAACTGTTCATCATTATTAAAATATGAGGACACTAACCCAGTAATGCGGGGGAAAAAGAATAGGAACTGTTCTTTTGAAATATACCTAGTCAGAATATTATATTAAATATGATAATTATTCCGTATAAGTAAAACAACAATTATAAAGCTCTTACCAAAGCCGGTAAAAACAACGTCGGTATTGCTGTACAAAATAAATAGCGTTTCTTTTTTGTATAATCGAAACAATCAGGGGGAAAGTGCCTTGAGCAGATGACACTATGTGGTTTTGGACACCAGTCCCCTCTCCGAGTTACATCAATCCATTTTTTTCTTATATCTGGTGTAGTTGGAAATCTAGAATAAAACCAATGAATACAGTAGGTACCCTCGGAGCAATTAAATGTATTTTTTTTAAAGTAAGTTAAGCGAACGTTAAAAACACAAAATAACTTTTGGGTGGGATGGCGCCCTTCACTAATTCATGACACATATTTAAATTTCTTTTACGGGGAAACGGGATCGTTATATCTAAAACTGCATGAAACAGAATGAGACGACAAGACAAGTATGGGCACAATCATGGATTCGGCGTTTTCTAGTTTTTCTGATTATTTATCACATTTGTACTCTTACCTGTGAAAGGAAATACCATCCTTCTTGTTATTAGATGACGTGGTACTTTTATCACACCATCTTATTGAGCAGGACGGCATTTTATTAATCTTTTAGAACATTTCTCAGAGCCAGTGACAGTAAAATCTATTGACTGTTGGTACCTCTATCCCCCTCACGCCAAATATAAACTTGGTACAGACCATGCGCGAGCAACTCCTCGCAAGTACTGTCAGTCAATTTGTCATCGACTCAATGTTGCCGCGTTCCGAAAAAAATGTACCAAACACGCTAAAAGTTGTGCTAGATTGTAAACATATTCTTTGGTTGATATTTTCAATTTTAAATACAAATGTTTGCAATAGAAACTTTTTACGAAACAATATATGTAATACCAAATACGGTTTTTTTTGGCGGGAACGCGGGAAGAGTCGTGTTGCTCCGTTGTATTTTTTTCTAAAACTAGTGTTTTGTCGAGTGTTTATGCATAAAAATGGTGGTGTTTTATTCATAAAGTGCTGAATTACAAGCGCGAGTGTGGGAAATTGATATAATGTGATGAAACATGAGTTTTCGTGTTGCTTCCAAAACTCCATCGAAGCTTTATAGTAAAGTCGCCACTACTTTACTAAAGCATGACTGGAATTAACTGACACGAACTGGACTTGACAAAGACGACTTTGACGATAACTATAGTTAAGATACAGCAGAAATAACACTTAAGACAAGGCAGTATGGCTCTATAGCTTTAGCCTGCCCGAAGGGGCAAATTAATAAAAAAAAAAATAATAATACCAAATACAAAATTGATCTAACTGTGGTAATAAAAACCTAAAGCTAAAACCTAACCTGGCATAAGTGTAGCGCACATTTCATATGACGTCACATTTCATTGACCATTTTAGTGATGTGGTAAAAGATATTTGTTGAACTCGCATATCGATAATGTTGGCTATCAAAAAATAAAACGGGATTGTGATTAAAATTACTTAAAATTAACTAAATGGTTTAAAAAATGTTGACGCCGCTTAGTTTTTTGATTTTTATGTTTTCTTTTGTTATTATTTTTGTTTATTTAAAATTATGGTTACTTATGAAACCCTGTAAAACCCTGTTCCCTGCTAAACGTATTGGACTTATCGCGTACCATTTTTTTTAAATATTTTTTTCCGATTTTAATATTAGTGCAAATACAAAACAAGCTAAAAAACGCTTAGCTTTTACATGAATATTTATGTCCTTACCAAATGGGGTAAGAGAAGTGAGGGAACCGCCGATGCGTACAACCTACGCCGGTTGCCTTTCAACTGTTCAAAGCAGTCCGCTGTAAAGTGCCGCGAGCAAATCACGCTGTAAGTTGTTGGGAACCAATTTTCTTTTTTACTTGCAGTTATCCACGCATCCTTTATATTTGGATCTTTTGGAAACCTGTAGGAGAAATCAAATTTTATTGCCTAAAGAATCATAGAAATATACGTCATCCAATATAAACAATTTCTTTGACCTTAACCTACCGAGCATGTGACGTAAGTACTGAATTTGTTATTGGTCAAAATAACGTTGGTTCTTAGTTAAAACACAACAAAAGCGAAGAACTGAATAATTATTTTGTAAAGATGGCAAATGTTTATATTGTGCAAAGCCATATTACAGGGAAATAAAAAAGTTTAACTGATCATTCTTATTTCTTGTGCGAATGTAAGCATATTTGTGGCGTGAACACTCGAACAGGATAATAATTAATTTGATTTTAACCATCAATTACACTATCATTGTTATTTTAGTTAAAAAATACGATGGTAGCTCTTCCGCACTCAATAGTAAAATGTTACAACTAAAAAGAACATCGAACTTACTTTTATTATAGACGAGAAATGTCCCAGGCATGCATGAGCGTAATGAAACAAAATCAGGTTACGAGGAAAATAATTGTAATTGTAGGTATGTCTTGTGTAGATTTTCGGTATGTTAATAAAGACAAAATGATATGGTATTTCGTCAATTTATAGACTTCTTACCTACGTCTAGATATACGTCAATGCTAATAGATTGTCGTATAAACTTGTCAAATCATTAATATTAAAACTTTCGTATTTTGGCCGCAGAATGTTTTTGCTAATCCCGGATTATAGGTATGTCAGATAATAAAATTGCTCTTATAGCGAGCGACATAGCCAATTCATAACGTATGGTAAGGATTAGATTCATCCGTGACAGGCTCTATTTTCGTATAAACGCATCAACTGACCCTCGCATTGATTACGTGAAATAAAGAATCTTACCGATGAAAAGTTATACCATCCTTTTTATAATTTGAATTTTTACTGTTTTTACCACACCATTTAATGGAACAAGATGACATTTTTGTCTAAATTGAATTTCATTAAGATCAATTTGGAAAAGACGTGCTCTCAGGACTAAGAGCTAAACAACACTGATGTAGCGTCCCCTTGCGCAGAATCAGTTATGTGATGTTTCACTGACTTATTGATGAAATATTTTCGTTTAGACAGAGCCAGAGTGAGTGTCTACGGAAAGTCAAAAAAGTATTTCTGTATTATGAGTGTGTGATTTTTTTTTAATTAATTTGCCCCACCGGGCAGGCTTGAGTGTGAGTGAGGTAATTGCTTTACATGTTTTTTTTTATGGTTGATAGTCTAGGACTCTAGGTGGTTGACCACAGGTCATCTGATGTTAAGTGACGGTGTGGTCGTTGTTATCTGATGTTAAGTGACGGTGTGGCAAGCTTGACCATTACACTGACCACAAGCTAAAGTGCATTGTAATCCCTTATTTTCTGCACCCACAACCATTCTTACAATTACAAAATAATGTACTTATTAAGTAATTTTTCAGGAGGTATGGCTGAGCGCTGCGGGCTTTGCCCTCTGACTCAAAACGATTGGGCGTATGAAAAAATTTACAAAATTTGTCGCAAATTGCATGCTCTACAATTTTTATAATAAATGTTAACATCATTGGAGCTATAGAAACCGAGATAATCACGATTACATTGATTTTTGTGACATTTGACCTTGACGGCGCAGATACGAGATTTTAGGAGACTTTTGAGATAGCTTTTAGAACATCAAAATGAAGGTGTATAAGACTTTACAGCATCGTATCTCTTATTCCTAGGTAAACCCCTTAATATGACTGCACAATTTTGCGACATCAGTTTACGATTACTCTGATATACCTGTATCGATGGATTTTGGTTCTCTAGACTAGCGAAAAATACATAATGTCGACTGAAGTATTAAATTATACATATATAAATAAATACTGTTGGCAGAAAAAGCAGATCAGGCTGAATTTGTGCCTTAGTAGAGGCATTAGGCATTCCAGTAGTCAAGAGATTATGACGTTAGGGCTAAAATAAAACCAAAACATGAAAAATACAAGTTTATTAAAAATAGTTTATCCACAAGACAGAAAAGTGTTTCAAAAATAATCACAACAAAATGGCACAGATACATAATAGCAAACAAAATCAAAACATGTAAGTACAATTTCATTAAAAATAGTTTATTCACAAAATAAGAATAACAAAAAAAAAGTTACGACAAAATGGCACAAAAATAAAAGCAAATAAATGAATTAAGTGTTTAAACACTGTTTAATATGGCATAATAATAGTTACTTTTAAACGGTAGAAAATATTCCAACTGTATATTTTAAGTTATACAAAATAAGTTCCTTGTACGTATATAATTAATATTGCTTATAGCTCAATTTTGCTTAAATGAGCGCTTATTCTAAGTAAAAAACATTATTTTTTAGTTAAAAAGTTGTTCAAAAAAAATGTAGTATCCAAAGCAAAACATATTCTAATTAACTAAAAATTGGTTTTTAAAACCGATGATATATAGTATGATTTGTTCAGTTCAGTCTCTTGAAAATATTAAAATGCAGGGCCATGATAATCTAAAATCATGACATGGTTAAATATATCATTAGACTGGGCGATTGACCACAGCTCGACAATATTCAAATGACATTACAGCCAAAGATTGTGACATACCTATTACGTAAAATTAATAGAAAGAAATATTACTAAACTTTTTTTTTAAGCGTAAAAGGTTTGCGTTTGACCACATCCTGCCTGATGTTAGGCAACGATGTGGTCTAGGATGGAAAACTCTTTCCTAGGAATAAAGTGATTACTCTTGATTTAAGTCAAAATAATATCATTGTTATTTATAATTAGTAATGACGAAGTATCGATACCTATTCAAATCGTAAACAGATAATAATTATTTCTCTTAGTATTTTTTATCGAACAACCTGGGGCTTTATTCCCTCACAAAATGTTTCCCAGCATGTCTTAATAGTACCTACTTTACTTTTTTTTTTGGTTCAGGCTAGGTGTTTGACCACAATTGAACAATTTGAATACTATTTACACAATATTTGTACGTATTGGTTCCTGAAACAGTTATCACTAGTTCGGAGCCAATGCGTACCAAAACAAAAAATGTGACCAAAACTTGTGCCAAAAAAAATAATTTTGAATTTTGAATATTATCAAAAAATGTAACGAAATGTAGGTATTACTCGCTTGTTTTAAACATAAGTGTTTTCGGCTAGAAATCTCATGTTTTTGTTTTATTAATACGGAACTAGCGATCCGTCCCGGCTTCTCACGAATGCAGTGTAGATAATAATGTGGTGCATACGAATGTATTATACATATAAACCTTCCTCTTGAATAACTCTGTCTATTGATGGAAACCGCATTAAAATCCGTTGCGTAGTTTAAAAGATCTAAGCGTACAGACGGCGGGAAGCGACTTTAATTTTTTTTATGTAAAAGTAATGATACTTCGCGGCAGAATTTCTGGTACTGCGTTTGGGTGTTCTGTATGTATTTACAACAAAAAAAAAAACAAGAGATGAATTTAAGTATTCTATCAGTTATCTGGTTCACAAAGACTAAGAAGTTTTGTTTGAATGACATCCCTGTTGATTCATTGGTAGTATCTGCTTCGAGAGCTGAAGGGCGTGGGTTCGATTCCCACTCAGGGCTAACATTTGTGTGATTAACATCGATGTTTGTTCTGTGTCTGGGTGTACTGTATGTATTATAAGTATGTTTTTACAAAAAAAAAAGTATTTAAGTATTCTATCAGTTATCTGTCTTCCATAGCACAAGCTCTGCTTAGTTTGGGGTCAGATGGCGCTGTGTGTAATGTCCTACGATATTTATTATTTATTTATTATGTTTAATTTGTTACGATATTTGTTCAAAATGAATAACGATGAAGCTGCGGAGCAAAGCCCGGTAGCTGGCGTGGTGCGTGTGTTTACGAGTTCTTGTCGGTGAGTTTGACGACGACCGCCTTCACTTCCGTGTAGTTGTTGATGCCGTACGGTCCGTTCTCGCGCCCGATGCCGGACTGCTTGAACCCGCCGAAGGGCACCTGGTTGCCGAACACGTTGTAGTCGTTCACCCACACTGTGCCCGCGCGAATTTTCTACAACAAATTTATATACAATATATGTATATAAAACATCCTAATCTATCTATACTATTATAAAGAGGAAAGATTTGATTGTTTGTATTGAATAGGCTCTGAAACTAATGGACCGATTTCAAAAATTCTTTCACCGTTAGGAATCTACACTATCCCCGCGTTGGCTATTTTTTATCCCTGTATTCCCACGGGAACGGGAACTACGCGGTTGAAACCGCAAGGCGTCCGCTAGTATTTTATATTTTATAAACGTTTATAAAGGTTTTTCTTTTTTTTTTTAATGGTTGACAGGCCAGGTGTTTGACCACAGCTCACCTGATGTTAAGTGAAGGTGTGGTCGAAGATGGTAAAGCACACCTAGCCTGGAATGGAACTGGCTCTCAAGTGAGGCTGCCGGAACACACCGTTAGATGCTTGGCGGGAGATTTTCAACTTGAGGGTGGTAGCTAGCCAGCCGAGTACTAGAAAGTTCCCTACCACCATGCTATGGTTTCCTCACGATGTTTTCCTTCACCGGCAGCTCAAGCTCATTGTTGGGGTTTGAACCTACCGCATGCGAACCTACCGCGCTAACCACTGAGCTATCATTGCTACGAACAATTGCACAATAAATTACATTGACATGAATTAAATTTTTGACAATTACGTATGGCAATTAACACGTCTTGAAGAGAACGTAAAAAATAATCAAAGTAGCCTATGTCACTCGGGGATAGTGTAGCTTCCCAACGGTGAAAGAATTTTTGAAATCGGCCTATTAGTTTCGGAGCCTATTCAATACAAACAAACAATCAAATCTTTCCTCTTTATAATAGCATAGAAAACGATAGCATGACATGGCGTGTGGGGGAACAGTTACCTGTATAAGATAGTTGGCGTTATCGAGGTCTTTAGTAAAGACAGCGGCGGCGAGTCCGTACACAGTGTTATTGGCGCGCTCCACCACTTCCTCCAGTTTGGAGAACTTTATGATCTGCTGCACCGGCCCGAAGATCTGCAACGTAACCATTACACACAGATCTTTAAACAGTGTACACACATTATCACAAAATCGTACAAAAATAAATCGCATGTCAAATCGAACTATCGCTACAAACTTGCTACTTTTTACCATTTTCCCTTCTGTGGGCTAATTCACTTGGTGGTAGATTTCCTTAGCAGGAGGTCGTCTAGGTAGGTACCACCGCAGTACCAGATATTCTGCCGCCAAGCAGTAGTGTGTAAACATTACTGTGTTCCGGTTTGAAGGGTACTGCAGCTAGCGAAATTACTGGGCTGTTGAGACTAACCTTCGAAAGTCTCAAAGTAATGAGCGCCAAAGCAGCGATGCCCTGGACTTTGTTTTGTTACTCAAAGTTCTGTGTATCGCTGCAATGGTCATGGGCATGCGTTATTTCTTACCATCAGGAGAGCGCATCGTTCGTCTCATTACTTTTACATTAAAAAAAAAAAAAAAATAGGTACATATACGGGTTTCCGAATACAACACATAAACGTAAAGAGACATTGATATTTGAAACATTAGATATTTTTTATTATATATAATTATACGCTCCACAGACACTGGGGTCCGTGACCTTTGTCAACTTTAGTTACATTTTTTTTTTACAATTTTACATTACAAAAAGAGGAAAGTTACGTTCGTAATCTTAATCTAAGGTTAAAGTAGATACTAGATTGTGTGTATACCGCAATCTATTACCTACTTTAACCTTAGATAGTTAGACATTAACATTAGACATTGACAGCCCTGTTGGTTCATTTGTGTGACTAACATCGATGTTTGTTCTGTGTCTGGGTGTCCTGTATGTATTTACAAAAAAAAAGTATTTAAGTATTCTGTCAGCTATCTGGTTCCCATAGTACAAGCTTTGCTTAGTTTGGGCCTAGATGGCGCTATGTTAAACGTCCTCCAATATTTATTTATTTAGATATTGAAGAGGTAAACAATAGCGAACTAATAAGGTCCCAAACTATAATCCCCAATGAATATAGTCTGGGTACCTTCAAGTCACGAGTGAATCGGTTTCTTCTAGGCGAGCGTGCTCCACCGTAGACCGCATCTTCGCTTAACATCAGGCGGGATGGCGGTCAAACGCAAGCCTATCTACTATAAAAAAAAATAAAAAAATAAGGCTCATCAAAATTCTCATTTTATTTTGTTGTTGTTTGTTGTTCTACTAGAGTTAGGGTGTGACGTCATGTGGTGGCTCACCTCTGTGGTGGCGATGTCCATGTCATCAGTGACGTTGCTGAAGACAGTTGGCTGCACGTAGTACCCGACGTCGCCGAATCTCGCGCCGCCAGCGACGCAGCGCGCGCCTTGCTGTTTCCCGCGCTCGATCAGACCTAGAATCTTGCCGTGTTGCTCTGCATCGATCTATAAATATATTTAAAATTTAAAAAACCTCCGACATTGTACGTGTTCTACTAGTCAAGCTCTTTCATTTAATACTCATATTGAGGGAGTTGTGAGAAAATATGTAATTCGCCATTTTGTGGCGGCGGCCATCTTGAACCTATTTTCATTAAACATAGCTAAGAACACTCTTGAGTACTTAATTCAGTATGTAAAGAAAAAAAAAACTATACTGATTCCAAAACCATTTCGAAATAATACATTCCTATGTATTATTTTTACGTTTAAAACTCCTTAAACAATGAGATTGGGTGTATTTTAATGAAATGCATAACATAAACTTCTAATACTTTTACTGATGTCATCACTATAAAAAGTTTGAAAACGTATTAAAAATAAACTACCGCATAGAAAACCAAAATATTCAAATTAGTTTCATAAAATAAAATTTACTATCAGTAAAAAATATAAAATAAGTAAATACCTACAAAAAAAAACTTTAGGTACATACCGAATTCAACTTTCAAACAAAAATCAAAATCGGTTCATCCGTTCGGGAGCTACGATGCCACACAGCCACAGATGCGTCAAACTTAAAACACCCCGTCGTTTTTGCATCAAAGGTTAAAAAGATGACATTGACAAGTGTGAGGATCGTAACAAATGACAATTCAAAAATAGCTGTTGTTTTTTTTTTCTTTGGTTTTGGCGTCGCCATTTTAGCATTTGCCAGTGTCAAGTATTTATATATTTTCAAGTTTCAAAAGTTAAACAAGTGTCCTCGTAGCTAGTTATAGTCAAGGTCTAGTCTTAGCCAAGTCCAGTCTGTGTCAGTCAAGTCCAGTCATGCTTTAGTAAAGTAGTGGCGACTTTACTATAAAGCTTCGATGGAGTTTTGAAAGCACAACGAAAAGTCATGTTTCACCACATATCATTTTCCCACACTCACGCTTGTAATTCGGCACTTTATGAATAAAACACCACCATTTTTATGCATAAACACTAGACAAAACACAAGTTTTGGAAAAAATACAACGGAGCGACACGACTCTTCCCGCGTTCCCGCCAAAACTCCCTAGCTGTTGTTATTTAATTGAAACTTTATCAAATTTAGCTTCTTTGTACCATATTAGTTTGTGAAAATGTAGTGCTCTAAAACTGCAGAATAAATGCCTAACCTTTTCAGGTCTCAACAATCAACGCCTAAAAAACCTAGGAAGTTTGAAAGGTAAAAAATGAACAAGATATTGCGTTTCCTCAAAAAATCGGGTGATTACCATCTTGGAACACGCGTGTTACCTGCGGTCCAGATTCCACGTCGGGGCGGAAGGGGTCTCCCACGACGCGCTTCTTGGCGCGCTCCGCCGAAAGTTCCACGAACTTATCGTAGATCTTATCTTCGACGAATGTACGGGACCCTATAAAAACAACACATTATTTTGAGTCAGTATTAATTACGGACTAACGAAAGTTCACTCAAAAAGTAGCAACATATACTACTACTACTACATTTACTTTTTTTATTAAGAGCAAGATTGATTCTTATTTTGATTAAATAAAACTACAAAACACGAAAGTCCGCCATGATAAACATGATGTTTTTATGTTAAACACCACTCAGATCGAATGACGTCACTTTTGCGTAAACAAATAACTTATCAGGAGTTTTTAATGATG
Source organism: Biston betularia (assembly GCA_905404145.2). Lineage (NCBI taxonomy): Eukaryota > Metazoa > Arthropoda > Insecta > Lepidoptera > Geometridae > Biston > Biston betularia. The sequence goes on from FR989877.1 coordinate 10,509,826, forward strand.
TGTACACTGAGGGACCGCACTACACCTATGACACTTTAGAATTCATATTCAATAACCCATCATCATCATCATTTCAGCCGTAGGACGTCCACTGCTGGACATAGGCCTCCCCAATTGACTTCCATAAAGACCGATTGGAAGCGGCTCGCATCCAGCGCGTTCCTGCGATCTTTACTAGGTCATCTGTCCACCTTGTGGGTGGACGTCCTACGCTGCGCTTGCCGGTCCGTGGTCTCCACTCCAGAACTTTGCAGCCCCATCGGCCATCAGTTCTGCGTGCTATATGCCCTGCCCACTGCCACTTCAACTTGCTAATCCGTTGGGCTATGTCGGTAACTTTGGTTCGTCGACGGATCTCCTCATTCCTGATTCGATCTCGTAGGGAAACTCCGAGCATAGCCCTCTCCATAGCGCGTTGTGCTACTTTGAGCTTACCAAGAAGGCACACAGTCAGAGACCACGTTCAATAACCCAAAATAACTAAATTGTTCAATTAGCGTCTAAGAAACGTTTGTTTACGTTTTCATCATCTCGGGATCCTGTCCCATGATCGGGGAGGTGGAGCATCGGTCTCGAGGCTGGGCCTCATTACGCCCGGACGCCCGGGTGCTGGGCGGAGAAACGAGCACCCGTGGATCCATTTTCACCCATCTAGGCGTCTGCATTTCTTGCTATTTACACAATGCTGATGTGAAAATTATTACTCGTTTTATTTGTATCGAAATAAATAAATAATGGTACCGTTGTACGTAGCCCTGTATACTGACCAGCGGTGCAGCACTGCCCCATGTTGTAAAACAGAGCAGTGTGGGCGGCTTCCACGGCGGCATCCAGGTCGACGTCCCCGAGTATGATGTTGGGCGACTTGCCGCCCAGCTCGAGCGTGATCCGCTTTAGAGTGCCCGCTGCGTTGCGCTGGATCAACTTTCCCACTTCCGTCGAACCTGCACCATACGTTGGTAATCAGTACCAGTAACCATTTACACTGCAGCAAGCAGTTATAATCTAATAGTTCCATTCCAGGCTAGGTGTATTTACCATTTTCGATTACACCGTCACTTAACATCAGGTGAGCTGTGGTCAAACACCTAGCTTGTCAACCATAAAAATAACGAAAATCTGCTTTTTTTGTTAACGATTAGGCTTGAAGACCTCCATCTCGCCTGGTGTTTAGTGATGATCTAAGATGGAGCATTCTTGCCTGCTGAAATATGTACATACAGAACATCCAGACACAGAACAAACATTTGCATATAACACAAAAACGTTTGCCCTGGGTAGGAATCAAATCCACGCCCTACAGCTCTTAAAGCAGATGACCCAACAGGGCTATCAAAAACCAAAAAAGTAAAACCTAGCAAAACTACAGTTATTTTATGAAAGTGATATGATTATTTAAGAATTTTTTTTGTTAAATTAAGGAACGAGCTCCAGATATCCACTACTGTAGTGTGCGTGTGACTTAACTGTAGTGAACAATCGTGATACTTTAGACGTGACACGTTAAACTGACCAGTGAAAGCGATCTTATCGACATCGGGATGGTCGACGAGGGCGGCGCCCGCATCTCCGTACCCTGGAAGCATGTTGACGACACCTGGCGGGAAACCGGCCTCCTGCCATACAAACAAGAGGTTAACAACAGTGTTAAATTAGCCGTTTACATTAATTTTATATGGGTTTTACCAGACGAAACACAAAAGAGTATGTATTTTAATTTGTTTTCTCGTAATCCCAAAGTACGAATTATATTTTGTCGAATTAAATATATATCGGTTTATCTTAGCAATACGTGTTTATAAAGTACATAACGTCATGAATCCCATATGGCAAATACTTGTACTTAAAAATGTTTGTTTTATATAAGCCAAGCACCTAACAGTGCGTTTCGACAGCATCATTTGAGAGCCATTTCGATTCCAGGCTAGGTGTGTTTACCATTTTCGACCACACCGTCACTTAATATCAGGTGATCTGTGGTCAAACACCTAGCCTGTCAGATATTTAAAAAAAAAACGTATATAAACATTTTTGGTACCAAGTCTTAATGACGTTTTAAACATACAATATTTGTAAAACACAATAAAAAATATGGGGCGGAGTACGAAGGCCGGTATTCATTTCCTAACGTGAAGCTTGTTCCGTTAAAAATATAGTTTGACCACTTTCACGATAGCATCAGTGCCCCGACGGCAGAAATCGTAAGTTCTAGAACACCATCAGTTTCACGGCTTGGTCTATGCACATTGTACGCGTCGTGTGTTATAATAAATAATCACGCAACTAGCGCTGTATGAAACAGTAACTGAGGAGTCTGTTTCGTCGGTTGTAGCAGTAGCAGCTTAATTTCAACGATGTCATAAATTCCATGTCACTATGAGTTCCACGATGCTATAAGTAAAATGGCATAATCCATGTATAAATGTGTCATTACCTTGATAAGTTGCGCGATGTATAGAGCCGTGAGCGGGGTCTGTTCCGCCGGCTTCATGACGAGCGTGCAACCTGAAGCCAGTGCTGGACCCAGCTTCCACGCCGCCATCAGCAGCGGGAAGTTCCACGGGATTATCTGACCGCACACACCTAAAAGAAAGAAGTAGAAAATTTGCTTATTTTTTTGTATTCCTCTATAGGATATTGAGTTTTATCGCCATCTCACCAGATAAATATACAGGCTTAAGTAAAATTGTAGCTCTAAGCCAAAAGGAGGTCTTTATACACATCATTATATTTGCATTAAAAGATCCGATTTCGTTAAGTGTGACTGATATCTTTGTATAGAACAGCGGATTTTTTAATGCAGAAGGATGTCGTTGCTTTCCAGACTCCTGGTATTTACAGGGTGGATTGGAGCTGCAGTAGTTCCTAGATTAGTCGAACTAAGCGTACCATAGCGCAAAAGATCAAAGAACACATAGCGGCGGTTAAAAATAGCCAAACACAGAAGTCTGTAATAGTGTTATGTGTATATTATTATGTGTCGAAATCGCAAAAGTTTCAAAAATATATTTCCTTCCGATGTTTTCTTTTATGCTCAGGCCTCAGTTATATAGATTGTGAATAATCGTTCATGATAAAGTAAAATTAGCTACTGATTAAATTATTATATCTCTCTCTATAAGCTCTGCTTAGTTTGGGATCAGATGGCGCTGTGTGTAACGTCCTACGATAAAAAAAACATGTCAACGTAAATGTACGAAACGTACGTGTCATGTACGAAAATGCGGCGCGAAGCTAGTCGTTTTATAAGCATTCCATTCATTAAATTTAGCCTTGAACGGAATCCGCGTGTGGCGTACCGCCCGTCTATTACATAACAAGTTCTTTTATATAAATAAACAAATTGAAATCAAGTATGAAAACAAGTTTACAAGTATCACTTAGCGGAGTGAATATTAGAAACAGGCCTTAGTGACGATAGCAAATAATACAAGTTGCCAAGTCATGCATTAACAACAAATTGTTAGCAAAAATGTGTTATGAAGAATTTTGTAGTCTTGTATGATTATGTCATTGTTATTGACAGACGTTAATATTTGACGTTAATATTTCCGTTTCTTTTATACTCCGTTAAGTATAGGATGAGACAGGGGACTGATATAGAAAAGTTGGAGACATTTTAAAAATAAATATAAAATTAAACTACTATCGATAGAAGAACTACTATACTTGGTAGTAGTTCTGTTTCCTGAGCTGTAGTGGGTTTGATTCCCAGGACAAATATTAATTCATTTAATACAGATGTTTGTTTTATCTGGGTGTGCCGTGTATACTGCAACGATAAGGGGATATAATTATCTACTGAAAGTTATTTTAAGATCATTTATTTGTTATATAATGAACTAACTAGCAGACGCCTCGCGGTTTCAACCGCGTAGTTCTCGTTCCCGTGGGAATACAGGGATAAGAAGTAGCCTATGTTACCCAGGGATAATGTAATGTGAAAGAATTTTTGAAATCGGTTTAGTAGTTTTTGATATAAAATTGTAGATATAAAAAGGTTTTTCAAATAGGTATATTTCGGATAAATATTTTTTTTTTACTTCCATTAAATCCTCCTCCTTATTTTAACTAAAAGGAATTCGGTATGTAAAGAAAAAAAATACTTTGCTGATTCCAAAACCATTTCGAAATATTACATTCCTGTACATGATTTTTCCGTTTAAAACTCTTTAAACTATGAGACGGGGTTTATTTTAATAAAATACATAAAATAAATTTGACTTTCAATTAACTTCTAATGACGTCATGTCCTTGGCTGTATTATAAGGATTCTTTCAGTGCCTAAAAAGGTACATATTTTACATATTCAGCCAATGTTATGACGTCATAACTATAAAAAATTTGAAAATGTATTAGAATTAAACTACCGCATAGAAAGCCAAAATATTCAAATTAGTTTCATAAAATAAAGTTTACTATCAGTAAAAAATATAAAATAAATACCAAAAAAAAAACTTTACATACCGAATTATAAGTGGAAATACTGTAAAGATCCGTAACATCCTAAAATTCAGCCGTTTATACGCTTGCCGCAGAAATGTTTCGACTGTGATGATTTAACAGCTATGTATATACATACTGCACTGACTATATACTTCATTTGATTAAAGCGCTGAGTATGTAGGCCTATCTATAGAATATTAACTCTTGCGCTCAGAACCTTACTTACAAACTATTTCATACTTTTTTTTTTTATGGTAGCTGTTTGACCACAGCTAACCTGATGTTAAGTGACGGTATGGTCGAAGATGGTAAAGCACACCTAGCCTGGAATAGAACTGGCTTCTAAGGTAAGGCTGCCGGAACACACCGTAAGATACTTGGTGGCAGATTTTCAACTTGAGGGTGGTAGCTGGCCTGCCGTGTACTAGAAAGTACCTTACCACCATGCTGTGGTTTCCTCACGATGATTCCTTCACCGGCAGCTCAAGCTTATTATTGGGGTTTTAACCCACGCCCTTCGGCATGCGAACCGACCGTGCTAACCGCTTAGCAATCATCGCTGCAAAGTCAAAAAATAACCTACTTTGTTTTGTATAGTTAGAGACTATTACTTTAGAATAGAAAAAAAATCTTATTCTTTTATCTTACATAAAAATGACATAAAATATTAAAAACAAATATAGTGCAACCAAAGTCAATCGATGGCCTAGTCGGACTTACCCACAGGCTCGTGTCGTGTGTAAGCGAAGTACTTCCCATCAGCGGGCACGACTCGGCCGTGATTCTTGTCTGCCCATCCGGCATAGTACCGGAGGTTCTTGATCACTGCTACCAAGTCTCCATAGTAAGCAGCCGTGTATGGCTTGCCGTTGTCAAGCGTTTCTAAGCTCTGTGGAGCAAGCCATATAAATCATGATGCTCAATTTTCTTTTTTATTTAAAAGTAATGAGGTGACTGATAGAAACAGATAGACGATTGCAGCGGTATCCAGAACTTTGCATTTTTAGACCCTGTGACAAGTGTGAAAGAGAGAAGAAGAAGAGTGATTTTAGTATGGTGCGCATGATCTAAAATTTTTCTGTCCAGACTTGAGAGAGAGAGAGAGAGAGAGAGAGATACATAATCATTTTGGAGTTCCCAAGCTTGGAAGCTGCCTCATACCAGACGAGTATATACCTGAAACATGCAGGCGGTCGCAGCCTGACATTTCGGAGGGGGTAACAAATAACAATAAAAATATGAGCAAAAAAAAAATAAAAAGCTAACAATAAAATATATAGAGTAAATTAGACTTTATTGCACAATACACAATTGTATTGCACACATTGTAAAACAAATGGTAGTCTTCTATTTTTCTATTTTTATTGGCAAATCGGGTGATGATATTTGTGACGTCCAGGGCTAAGTATCTCTGAATGAATATTTAGAAAACCTAACTTGTCAGCCTGTCTTCTAACATCTCTCTAACATGTTTGAAAAGTATGCAAGCAAACAAAATGCATAAAAAAATTAAAAGGGCAGTTTTTTTTAAATTTTTCATTTTGACGTGTATAATTGGGGGGCAAGGCGCGGCCGGTTCGCAGGCAAAAAAAAACACTTTATTTTTAACCTTCGGCGTTAGAGGCATAAAAATAAATTAACATAAAAAATTAATGGACTGTCTTACTCTTGTTATTGTAAAAAAATTAAGACTTAATAGTGTTATATCTCCGGTCTGTTCTTAAGCTGTAACCTGTTTTCCATTCTTGGGTGCCTGGCACACCACCTGGCCACCTTTCATATTCTGTGCTATTTTTTCCTATTTTTGGTGTGCACAATAAAGAGTTTCTATCTATCTACAATTTTATTGTAAGAATGTTTTGATAATGGTAAAATAAATTATTACGATTATTGTTTTAATTATTTATTCCTTATTTCTTACTGCTATTATTAAAGCGAAATAAATTCTGTCTGTCGTTATATATCTGTTTGTAATGTTTTTACGACTAACTTTTAAAACGGCTGAATCTCAATAAAAAGTTAACTTTCTCGAGGATGGACATTGGACATGGCTACTTTTTTATCATAAATGAGCCTTATATGCAAATTCTGATTAGAAATTCGATAAACCTAATGATAACGCGCGCAGATTGTATCTTCAATCAGACGACTCATATTATGGCCGTATATAACAATATGCTGCGCGATCGGTATTCTTTGCTCACTATACCTATAGGACTAAAGAATACCGATTCATCGTCATCATCCACAGGGAGAGACCTTTCTCCAGCAGTGATATGTCTTTATGTAAGTAGGGACAGTCGAAATGCTAGTAGCGTTATAATTATGTACCTACTGTTATGATTATAGTATGTAGTAGTACAAAAATATTGTATTCAAATTAAAAAGACTGCACATTATCTACATGTTCATACTATCATGCTCATAATACATGCAAGCTTATCAAAACAATAATAACAAACGGTTTCGGTATCTCTGTTTTATCTTCTGTGTTCTGTGTACCGTTATCTTGTGTTATGTAACAAGACGATGATATTTTCAACCCAACTATGGTAAAGCCAAAAGGAAGAGTTATGTTTGTGGCTATGTATGTATGTTTGTTTAAAGTTGAGATGGTGGTTCAATCCTAATCCACCTAAATAGTGTACCTGTAGTTTTGATGATGACTCAGTGGTTAGCGTGTAGATTCACATGCTGAAGAGCGTGGGTTTAAACCCCAACAATAGCTGCCGGTGAAGGAAAACATCGTGAGGAAACCATAGTATGGTGGTAGGGTACCATCTAGTACTCGGCACGCTAGCTACCACCCACAAGTTGATAATCTGCCACCAGGCATCAAACTGTGTGTTCCGGCAGCCTCACTTGAGCCAGTTCAAGGCTAGGTCTGCTTTACCATCTTCGACCACACCTTCACTTAACATCAGGTAAGAAGTGGTCAAACACCTAGACTAAAAAAACCTGGTCATGTACACCTTCATTATTTCTAAGCAAAAAATAATATAATACCAAAGTTTCTTTTTAACATGTCATTTAGTCCATATTAATACAATAAATAACAAGTGGCAATAATTTTCATAATCAGTTTCATTTTGGGTGTTAATGGGTTGTAAGTCTAAAAAGATATTCATTTTACTACCATCTTGCCTCATTGTTAAGTGAAGATACAGCCTTGCATAGAAAAAATCTGATTTCTTTTAACACAATCAAAAGCACATCAAGCTATGATACAGAGAAATGTCCACCGATGTACAGTCTGTGGAAGCATATCTATTAAATGTTTATGTTTGCTACCATAGTTTTAATGCCACAATTAAATGCATGTACATTTAAATTTTTAATGATATCTCACCGCTAAATAAACTCTGTCTCGTTCAATGAGGTCTGCCAGTCTATTGATCAATACTCCTCTTTCTGAAGCATCCATTGATCGCCATGGTGAACCCAATCTGTAAAGGACATATTTTTTTTAGCCTAAAGTATATCTCAGTGGAGAATACATTATGCAGGACCATGTTCTCCTAGTACTTAAGTATAGTTGTCTTAACTCAGCTATACAAATACATTCTGGTCTGTGTCTGTATGCATTATTGTTACATATTATAGTCATAACATATTATGGCCCCTCCCCAAGTATATCACATCTTTGGTATATACTGTATTACTGTACAATTTATAGTTTTTATCTCTATATTTTATCTGATTTAAAGATAAAAGTGTTTCAATATTTTTTTAATTAGCATTAAAGTAGTGGCATGCAAAAACGGTTTATAACCTTATAGATAGATAGATAGATAGATATAACTCTTTATTGTGCATACCATAAGAAGAAAAAAAGTACAGAGAACAAAATAACCTTATGAACTAGTGCCACAAGTGGCGGCCTTATCGCTAACAGCGATCTCTTCCAGGCAACCAAGAAAAGAAAAACACAATAGAAAACATAAGAAACAGACAGGAGATGTAACACTAACAAATATATAAAGCAAAGCAAAGAATAAAGAGTTCTTATTCAAAATAGGAACAATAAGTTCTGCACTGGCATCTTGCTTGGTTTGTTTAGAAATAGAAATTACTCAAGCTATCTTAGTTTCTTGAAGAACTGGCTTCACTGGCTTAGTAGCTTTAATGGGTTAGATGAGAGATTTATTACTTGAAAGCATCTTTAGCAGCTTGTACCGCCTTGTCCACATCAGCTTTCCCTGCCTGCTGGACCTCTGCAATCACTGCTTCATTGGCCGGGTTCAAGGTCTTAAATGTCTTGCCATCTGATGATTTCACCCATTCATTGTTAATGAACAGCTGTAACAATATATGATAGTTTCTAACTTCTATAACTAACTTTAATATCACTAATCTATCCAGTATTAGGATGAAATGATTAAAAATCTTTATAATTTATTGCAGTTCATAAACGCATTTAATAATTCTGTCATCTTATTATTATTTTAAATATAATAGGGTATTTTAAAGTTGACATAGGTTGCAATCATTCTTCAACGAAATTAGGTTATATATAGCGGGCCGGCCCGGCTTCGCACGGGTAAACATAACTCGATTAACAATATAGCCTATGTTACTCAGTGATCATGTAGCATTCTAATGATGAAATAATTATTCAGATCGGTCCAATAGTTTCGGAGCCTATTCAATACAAACAAACAAAAAATCAAATCTTTCCTCTTTATAACATTAGTGTAGATGTAGATATACGGTGTTTTGTTTCTGTTACAATTATTTTGAACTAGGTATACAATTTTAATCAATGGTATCTATTTTGTAGTAATTATCATAATACTTACCCCAGAATAAAGAATCTCTGGATGGCTCTGTGGTGCAGGCGCGGTAGCAAACCTCGCTTTTTGCAGCTGCACTATTTTATTCAAATTCCTAAGCATGTTGCTTGATTTGATAAATCACTAATAATACGATAGTCAATGATTAGCGAGCACTTTGACGCTTAGGTAGGTATTTCTACGAGCTTCACTTAAATATAAATATTTTTTTGAGACGTGCGCACTTTTGTTACTTTCCGGATTTCCGCACGCCACCACCGAGTACACCGGCTGCAACTTAGCAACTTATCAAAAATTAAAAACTACACATTTTTATCCATTTTTTGGCAACTGAATACACATACACAGTCACTGACAAAATAATAATCAGTGCTGCCAGATGAATGTACGGTTTCTACCAAACTTCACTTCAAATCCCTCCGAAAAATAAGTCTCATAAAGAAAAATCCGCAACGAAATTCTAAACTCAAATTGACTTCAATTTGTCGTAGATACAACGTTAAAATGAACTAGCTAATCTAAACAAACCACTATAAATTGGAATAGTTCCCAAAACGTAGTGTGGCAATACAAATACAAATAAAAAAATTTAAATTAATAGTATTTACAAAATTTTTACAAACAACTTAATCTAAAAGTCCGTCAGAGGAGGGATCGTAGATCGCATTTTTGCATTACAATATGATGTAAGTGTTAAATAGAATGTAAATACTTTTATCTGCTAAATTTAAAAGAATATTCTGTTTTTTGTTCATTTACGTCATGTTCAAAACGGCGTAAATAGACAAAAAACATATAATGATAAAAATATAAACTTATTTTACATGATTCTCTAGATGTATTTATCGATACACCGATAATGTATCACCACTAGCAAGACTTTACAGCGGAGTATAACTAAAGATAGTAGAGCTATCTTCCAAACTAAATCTACTAGTCAACAAAAAAAAATTAAGACCGTAAACCCCTCAGAAGAATAATCAGAAGTGATGAAGGGTTCCAAGGTAAAATCACTTAAATTTGCAGGGAATCCTTCCATCTGGTATCACTGATACGCAATAGTGTTTTGAGAATAATCACGAGTTTCACGAGCACAAGTGTTTCTGTTTTGGCGGGATCTCGTAAAGAGTCTTGTCAGCTTGTCACGCGTATTTTTTTCTAAAACATGTTTTATCGAGTGTTTATGTATAACGATGGTGGTGTTTCATTAATAAAGTATCAAAACACTTGACACTGGTAAATATACAAAATGCAGCGCCAAAATCAAAGAAAAAGAAGACGTCACTGATAAGTTGACGTCGGCGTCAGGCCGTCAGCCGCTGTCAGGCAGGTGCTGGTCAGTCAGTGTCAGTTTCACTGTCACCACGCAAGCGCAACACGGTCAACATGCGTGCGAAGTCGTGAATTTTTATTTTGATTATTTAGTTTCATTGTTTTTATTTACCTATTTTACATAACAATTCAGTGTATAACAAAATCTTAGTCACATTGAAAATCTGATCTGAAAATGAGTAATATAGAGAGCAATCAGAAACTATTACGGTCGTTCAGTGAGCATGTAAATAAAAATTATCTCGTATTTTTGAATTATAATGACCGGCTTATAACTCGCAATATACGCGAAGCTCGCATAGAAACAAGGTATCTACCTATATCTTGCTTTTTAACTAGTACGACGTTATCCTTGTATTTGCATTTCGGTGTATTTCGTTGTATTATTCCTGGCCGGCCTGACTTGAACTTTGATCGCAAATTTCAACATTGTTAGTCAGTGCATTGGTTTCACTAATAAAGGCGAGTATTAAAAAACAAACTCATTATTACACACTAAAAATTATAACTTCAAAGTATTTGATCACGTAAGAATCCACGTGTTCCAAAGGTTTTATAAGATAACGGTATTAACAGTTAGCTCACTATGGAAATTACTCTCAATTTAAACTGGTGGAATTCTTGAACATATTATTAAGTATTTGACATATTTTCTAGTGGAATAAATCAATTTACTTATTTATAAATATTGAAGGACGGTTACACCGTCCCCTCAGTCAGTCAGTTGTGTTACACTAAAAAATGCTTGTACCAGATAGCTAAATTATTTTTGTAAATATAATATAAATTTAGAACATTTTGACACAGAAAACATGTGGACAAAAAACAAACAATGTCTCATTAGTCAAGCGGTCACATTTTTTAAATCTGGGTGAGAATTAAATTAAAAAAAACACTTCATCAAATGCTAGAAAATTACTGTTTTCTTGCCAAGATTTCATGTTTTTTTCAACCAATAATTTCGATTTTGAACTTATCAACATTGCTTACTTTTATTTTCAGGCAAGCAACTACCAATGGCCTGTGGTGTTGCCTTATTTTGCCGGCAGTTCTAATGATCTACAACTTCATGTACAATGTATCACAGACATACACTGTAGTAGCTTACATGTCATTGGGATTGGTGTTCTATTGTTTGCTATTCATAGCATTTCTGACAGTATCATGTTTGGTACTGCGGGATCAAGTTTATGGTGGTTGTATAGCGGCAAGTCTTGTCTCAGCTTTGTTGCTATACACTTTCGTTATAAAAGGTTTGTCATCAATCTTTGTCATGTAAAGTCCAAGTACAAATGTTTCTTATATGTACTAATAAATATGTGGAGTGCATGTAATTACCTACCTTAATCTTTCTATATGTATCCATATCCATGCTATCCCTCCATCCATCCATCCATCCTATCCATATATATCTGGCATGTGTTTTCACACCTAAACCTCTGAACCAAATTTGATGAATTTTGGCAATTTTTGTTTGACATTTATTATTTCTTATCACTATTTAATTATATTTCTTTTATTGGATTATCTAGTGATTGGCTTTATGATGATTTATGTATCAAAGTAATATATGTATATGTTACTCACAATTTTTCAGATCTCACAATATCATTGGCAATCACTTTACCAGCAGTTTATGCATTCAGCACACTGACAAGACTCTGTGTAATGAAATTTCCTAAGACATTCACTATCGGAGAGGCAATGCTTGTAGCTCAGAGCATTGTGTTATTTGGGGTGATGACTATGGCTCGAATGTTTGATGATGATGATAATGATGACTTTGGCCTTGTCACTGCGCTCGTTAATGTGAGTGAAATTTATGATTATAGATATATTGGGTGTTACCTAGGGCCTCTTGATGTTGAGTAACTATACATGCTTAAAATCAGCATGCAGTGCTTCTCGGGTTTTTTATTTTGTGGTTGACAGGGTAGACTTTATTATTATGTGGTATTTGACCACATCACTCACCTAATGTTAAGTGACATTGTGGTCGAAGATGGTGTAAACATTAGGCTGGAATGGATTTTTGACGGTACAGAACATAATGATGTTTGCACAGATCCATAAAGACTCTTTAAAATCACATGTTGTCATTACCCCCAAATTGGTTATTTATTGTATAGAGCTGTATTTGATGTGGAATGATATTGTTTTGAATATATTTGTTTGTTTTTTGCAATCTGTACAAGTAAGGATAAAACATCAAATTTACCAGATATTCTGCCACCTTGAATTCTTGTGTAAACATTACTGTGTTCCGGTTGGAAAGGTAATGTAGCTAACGAAATTACAGGGCTGTTGAGATTAACCATCAAAAGTCTCAAAGTGATGAGCACCAGAGTGGCGATTCCCTGGACTTACTTTTACTACTCAAAGTTCTGTGTATCTCTGCAATGGTCATGGACAGACGTTATCTCTTACTATCAATAGAGTGTCTTGTTCGTCTCATTACTTTAATGTATAAAAAAACTTACACTCTTACCCATTGGTCAACGTCTAATTAACTTGATTTACTTTGACTTGTGCTTTTAGTAAGTTTTTTTTTTACAAAAACAGATAACAATAGCAAAACAATTGGCTATTTTCAGACTATCTTGTCAAGCGTGGGTATAATTGTTACAGCATTGACCGTCATGTCTCACAAACAGCGGAACCTAGAGTACCTGACTAAAGTAGTGTTTGGAGCTGGCTTATTTGCCGTTATTATGCTACATTGGTTACAAGGAATGCACTGCATCATGAGAACTATGCTCTATGTATTTGGGACTACAAAAAGAGTAAGTAAACAAAGTTTGCTAAACTATGCACAATTTTTCAACAAGTAGTATATCATATTTATTTGTTTGATGTATTTATTTATTTTTATAGTTATATATTTATACATGATTTGATATATATATATATACATACATGTTTTTGTTTAAAGTGTGCAATGAAGTATTAAATAAGTGGTAGATATCCTTAGCAGGAGATCGTCTAGGTAGTTACCACCGCAGTACCAGTTATTCTGCCGCTAAGCAGTAGTGTGTAGACATTACTGTGTTCCGGTTTGAAGGGTACTGCAGCTAGCGAAATTACTGGGCTGTTGGGACTAACCATCGAAAGTCTCAAAGTAATGAGCGCCAAAGCAGTGATGCCCTGGATTTTGTTTTGTTACTCAAAGTTCTGTGTATCGCTGCAATGGTCGTGGACAGGCGTTATCTCTTACCATCAGGAGAGCGTCTCGTTCGTCTCATTACTTTTTACATTAAAAAAAATAATAAATTTTTTTTTTTTCTTTTTAATTTTAATTAGTGTAAGTTGATTATGACTAGTTATGAGTATTTGTATAGTTTTGTTCCGATAGAGTTATCTGTTAAGGCTACAAACATGACAACTTTTTTTTATACTAAAAAAAGTATTTATGTATTCTATCAGTTATCTGACTTCCATCACACAAGCTCTGCTTAGTTTGGGGTCAGATAGCATTGTGTTTAATGTCCTATGATGATATGATATGATATATATAATGTATATTTGTACACTAAGTGTTGAGATTTACTTAATTAAGGTGACCTTGAATTCTTTGTATATTGTTACAAAATTGACTACTACGACCTGCTAAGTAGATCTAGTAGTATAGTGTGTATGGGACCTATCATTTTCAATAATATACCAAAGTCATTATGAGACCATATAACTGTTCCATTCAAGATAAAACTAAAAAAACTGTTAGTCCAAAAATCCTATTATAAAATTAATGAATATTTAATTTAATTGACAAATTCTAACCACGTATGTAATTTTTTAATTTTTATCTTGACATTTTATTAATTTCATTGACATTCTAATTTTATCATTTATTTTTTATATTTCAATTATTATTCTTCCTTGACATTGTATACATTTCAATCCATATCATTAGATTAATTATTTTGTTGCCATCAATTATTTGTACACATTTTCAGGTATAACATGATCATTAAACTAAGTTACGGACATCATACATATTACTCATGTTATGACAAATAAATATCTTTACCTTTATCTAGTATGTAACTGATGTTACTCATTTCAGATCCAGCTGTTCTCTTTCTGGCTAGCTGTGTTGCTGGTTTCAGTATCAGTGATCTTAATCCGCACCAATCTTGCAGTAAAAGCTAGCACTGTAACACGAAAGTCCTTCCATATCCTCGCTTCCACTGTGTTCCTGTCGGGGATCATTTGTGATCAACAACTGATGGTGTTGGCTGCTGGGTTTGGACTTGGACTCCTTATCTTGGTAGAGGTAAATCTGTAACTTGTTTGATATTTGACTTGAACTTTAGGTTAGAAGTTTGTCTGTCCCTATGTATGCTTAAATCTTTAAAACTATGCGACGGATTTCAAACGGTTTTTAATGGATAGAGTGATTCAAGAGGAAGATTTGTATGTATAATACAAGCATTATATAGTAGAGAAACACTGATAATTTTAGAGGTTTCTAATGTGATGTCGTAAATAAACACATTTTTTTGCCAATTGATTGATTCAGGCGTTACTTTGACATTTTTTTGTGCTTACATTGCAAACGCTGGCTGAACCCTACGAGATAGATCAAAATAATGTACTATACACCTTAAAAAGGTCTATAAAAAAGTCCACGATGGTATATATGTCTATCTCTTAGGGATAACCCACAATAACCATTTTTTATCCTTTACTTTTTACGAGAATTAATGGCTTATTTACGAAGCGATTTTAAGCAATACAGCATTAATCCTTATCCAATTAACTATCTTAAATACATTGTGCATTTAATATAGATCAATATGGCCCTTTACAGCATGTATTTAAATAAATGTTTTCAAAGATATTACAGATTTAAAATGCAAGGACATAGTGGTTGCGGCGGTACCGGCGTCGCGTGCCTATAAATCACTACATATTATAAAACAAAGTCTTCCGCCGCGTTTGTCTGTCTGTGTGTTTGCGTTAAACTTAAAAACTACTAAACGGATTATCATGTGAGTGTCACCAATAGATAGAGTGATTCAAGAGGAAGGTTTATATGTAATACTTGCATATGCACCACATTAGTATTTACATTGCACCCGTGCGAAGCCGGGGCGGGTCGCTAGTTTAATATAATAATTATATTTTTTGTTTCAGGCTTTAAGAAAATCTGGCATTGATCCTATTTCATCTTGGCTTGAGTCCGCCTTCCTTATCTATAGCGATGAAAAGGTAAAAGCTTTTCTTTTTAATTTTTTATGTAAACCGCAGCCAAAAGTGTCAAAAAATTATAACATAAAAAAAAAAAAATTAGGACTCATTTGTGTTTCTGGGATTAATTGCTGCCTATGCCACTTTCAGATCTCTCCATGGCAGAAATAACATTAGTGCGTTGCTTTTTGTTAACAACTATTTAATTTTCTTAAAACAAACATGTTATTTTAAGAAATAGTTGAAAGTAAATTATAACGTCATTTAAAAAAAAAATCTTTAGTTAATACTTAACTTTATGTTAGTTCAATATTACATCGCGCCGTAATTGAATGCCTGGATAGAAAGTTGGAACATGGTTCAATAGAAATGTAACAATAGAACTAGTTTTGTTTTTATAATTTGACAGCTGTCAGTTGAAAACTATTCTCTCTAGGGCTGAAAAGTATTACTTTTAACCCGCTCCTCAGGCAACTTTTGTACCGATGATAGCTCAATGGTTAGAGCGGTCGGTTCGCATGCCGAAGGGTGTGGGTTCAAACCCCAACAATGAGCTTGAGCTGCCGGTAAAGGAAAACGTCGTGAGGAAACCATAGAATGATGGTAGGGTACTTTCTAGTACTCGGCTGGCTAGCTACCACCCTCAAGTTGAAATTCTGTCGCCATGTATCTAACGGTGTGTTCCGGCAGCCTCACTTGAGAGCCAGTTCCATTCCAGGCTATGTGTGCTTTACCATCTTCGACCACACCGTCACTTAACATCAGGTGAGCTGTGGTCTAACCTAGCCTGTCAACCATAAAAAAAAGACCAATCAGTTGAAAAAGATTCTCCCTAGGGCTGAAAAGTATTACTTTTAACTCCTCAGGCAACTTCAGACCTACATTCCGAGTATGAGTAATGAAAAGATAATTTGTATGTTTTGTAGGACAGCGGTTCCTTCGCCATGACTCCGCTGTACTTGTACTGCGGACTGGCGTGCCCCTTGCTGCTGGTGCCGCGCCACGCCGGGGACCACCTGGAGCTGCTCAGCGGAGTCCTGTCGATCGGCGTAGGCGACACGGCCGCCAGCTGGTTCGGCTCCCGCTACGGCTTCAACAAGTGGACTGGTACTTTTTATTTGTAAATACATACTTATATTACACTAGCCATTTGCCCCGGCTTCGCACGGGAAAACAAAACTCGATTAACAATATAAATTTATCGGTCAAGTAGTTTCGGAGCCTATTCAATACAAACAAACAAAAAATTTAATCTTTCCTCTTTATATGATGTCATCATCATCATCATCAGCCCTTCGCTGTCCACTGCTGGACGTAGGCCTCTCCCAATGCACGCCACTGAGCTCGGTCGACAGCTTTTTGCGTCCATTGTTTTCCCGCCGCTTTACGCAGGTCAGGTTATATGATGTAGATGACAACTATAAAAGTTAGACATATGATATTGCGGACTTATTTGCAGCTGTCAATTTGCTCTATAAAACGTCACTTTATTCTACTGTCAATAGTTTTCACTGCGCATGCTAAGTAAGGATTTTTTCAAATTTTTCACAGCTTGGGTTACATTATTCAATTTTCCATACGGATCCCTAATTGTTTTTTTAAATAAAATATATCCTATGTCCATCACGGATAATGTAGCATTCTAATAATGAAAGAATTATTAATATCGGTCCAGTAGTTTCGGAGCCTATTCAATACAAACAAACAAACAAACACTCATATCTTTCCTCTTTATAATTGTATTTCTTTTAGCAGTTTTCTGTGTATCTAACACAGAAAATACATCTCTGTTTGTCACACAAATATATGTCCTGGGAATCGATCTCGCACCTCACAGCTCAAGAAGCAGAGCATAGTCATAGAAGGGCATAGAGAAGAGAGGACTTTATCAGATTTATGGATACTAAATTTTAATATGTGTAATTGTATATATATATTTTTTGTATTGACAATATTTTTTTACATTGTCATGTTCGTGTATTGACATTTTTGTCACGTAATCAGTGTTTTAAAACTCATTTAATGACATATTTAAAATTTTGAAGTGACTTGTAACATTTGTGTTATCAATAAAATATTTGTATTTGTATAAAATGACAAACAAACAATAATTGTCGTTATGTTAATACATTTCCAGGTAGCAGCAAGACTCTGGAAGGCACAGCTTTCAATGTCCTCGCGCAGATGTCCACGGTGTACGCGCTGCAAATATTTGGTAACACATTCCTTTTAATTCAACAATATAATTTGCTGCCCGAGTGGGTGTTCCCTGATAGACACAATCTGGTGCCCTCAAGTCGAGATTGTATCGGTTTCTTCTAAGCGAGAGTGCTACACCGTAGACCGCATCTTCTCTTAACATCAGGCGAGATGGCAGTCAACAAGCCTATTTGAAATAAATAGAAAACATGCTAATATTAGCCTTAGTTTTATAGGTATGTTAAGTAAGTATATATGTAGTAGATTTTATCCTTAAAAACAAAACAAAAACGAAGCTAAGCAATGCTAATAATATGTACTATGGGAACCGGATAACTGTATTTTTCAGTGGTTAGCGCAGTCGGTTCACATGTCGAAGGGCGGCGGTTCAAACCCCAACAATGTGCTTGAGCTGCCGGTGAAGGAAACCATAGCGGTGATAGTGGTAATTTTTTGGTACTCGCCTGGCTGGCTACCTTCAAGGTAAAAACTTTCGTCAAGTATCTAACAGTGTGTTCCGGCAGCTTCACTTGATAGCCAGTTCCATTTTAGGGTAGTAGTGCTTTATCGTCTTCCAGTATACCGTCACTTAACATCAGGTGAGTTGTGGTCAAACATAAAACAATTTGTTAAAACACACAGCCACTGAACAAACATTTATGTCGTAACACAAATGTCTGTCCTGAGTGGGTAATCGAACCCATGCCCTGCACTTGAAGCAGCTAACAGGGCAAACAAATGACGAAGCTTGTGACGGTGTCGTTTTCAGACCTGATGGACGCAAAGAACGCATTACTCCGAACGGCCATCGCGGCGAGTATTTCCGGGCTGGTGGAGGCGCTCACCGTCCAAGTCGACAACCTGGTGCTGCCGATAGTCACTCTACTGGCGTTCCAGCTCACCTGGCCCATCAGCTAGTCAACACCGACGTTACCACCATCATCCTCAACTCACGTATAAAGTTGTGCCCTTGTTGTTCTGGGTATAAACTTGTGCCCTTAGATTTATTGATGGGTCTTCAAGGCACGCTACGCCACTAATGTTAAGATTATGACGAAAATTAATCAAAACACTCGGCACGCCCACCTTGCATATTGCTGGCGGTATGTAGTCAGCGCGCGCGGAGACCCATCCATAATCTAAGGTTGTGCCATTCTTCGTAGATTTTGGTGTCGCATTTTGAGAATTTGTCAATGTCAAGTGTTTTATATTTTCAAGTTTCGTAAGTGGCCTTGTAGCTATAGTTATAGTCGAAGGCCAGTCTTAGTCAAGTCCAGTCATGCTTTAGTAAAGTAGTGGCGACTTTACTGTAAGGTTTGATAGTTTTGGAAGCAACACAAAAAAATCATGTTTCACCACATTATATCATTTTCCAACTTCTAATTCGACACATTATGAACAAAACGCCACCATTTTTATACATCGAAAAACACTAATTTTGGAAAAAAAATACAACGGGACGACACGATTCCGCGTTCCCGCCAAAACTAGAGTTGTGCCATAATTGATTGATTCAGGCGTTACTTTGCGGAACTTAATTTTGAATATTCAAGGTATATCCCTTGAATAGAGTTGTGCCATTGTTCTACAGAGATGATATTTTACAGGGCTACTAGTATCGTGCACTAAGTCGAAAGGACATTGTACTCATCATTATGTACAACTTTCATTATGGGACCGACCTTGAAATTGCCATACAAATTTAAGTTCCATATAAAAGTTTCGTTGACCTTGTACAAAATGTATGTAGTGGCTGAATTTTCGCGATTCATCGGTTAACATAAGAAAAGTTATACATAATGACAACTTTTATTTATGTTTTACGACAGGCTAGGTGTTTGACCACAGCTCACCTGATGTTAAGTGACGGTGTGGTCAAAGATGATAAAGCATACCTAGCCTAGAATATAATGAGCTTTGAGTTTAGTGCTACTGTTCCATGTAACCCTGTATAGAATACATTTAGTTATTTATTAATATGCAATAACGACTACTTAGTGTACTATTTATATTCAAGTACTACTTTACTAGTACTACCAAAAACATTAAGCTGGTTCGATTTCCATAGATAGATAGATTATTAGTATAAAATCAAATTTATAAAAGATTTATGAATTTATGATTTTTGAATAAAACAGTAGATTATGCTAATATTCTACTGTTTTATTCAAGCAATTGTGATTTACCGCAAATAAAGATCAAAATAAATGCCAGTAGCTGTGATTTCACTGTAAAAATTATGCTCCATTTGTCCATAAATGGAAAAAATTATTTGTATGGAAATCGAACCACCTTAAAAAGAAAATGTGTTTACTTACTGCAGAACAAAGTTCTGTGAACAGCTGTAATGGTCATGGACAGGCGTTATCTCTTACCTTACATCAGGAGAGCGTCTCGTTCGTCTCATATAAAAAAAAATACCTAAAAATGATTGCCTCACTAATTGGTACTTGATTATGTTTAATGGGTATTATTGCGATATTAGAAAGCAGGGGATAATTGTACTTATCTTGTATATTACTTTATTATGCCACAGGTGGCAAATATGTAGATGGGTTGCCCAATGATAAGAAATCACTGTTACACCAACCTTTAAAGATTTATAAAGGGCACAAACTACAAAAAAATTTAGCTGCTTCATACATTTTAAGAATACACTTTTTTCAGAATTTAATAGTTGTGCCCACACTAAAAGTTCATAATGACGAGTTGGTATTATATCCCTTTCGGATTAGTACACTGTAAGCTTATAACCCCGTGTGATTTACTTATGTTTATTATGTAATTAATTCTATGACATTCCTATTTAATGTACCAAAGGGTTATTTTATAAATATTTTTATACTGAATAAAAGTTTTTTTTACTATTATTATTTTTTATTTTAATTCCAGTACTCCATTATTGTATTAAGTATTGATCAGCCGGTTTCAGTTCACTTAGTTTAATTTTTACTTAAGCTATAACAATTTAAAAAAATTGATCGGAATTCACATGTCTATAAAATCTACCATAAAATCTAAAACATTATTTTTCTAAATCTTATATACCTATTGCATTTGAAGCTTGCTTTCGAAATCTTGCATTGATTCATGTCTGGCTCTCGTAAGAGAAAGACAATTGCTCTATCCCTAATGGGCGCAAAGTGCCAAGAATTTCTGAAAACTTTTTACTACCTTTTACCCGCGGCTTCGCTCGCGTGGCACAATTAATGAAATCGGTTGGGAAAAAGTCGGACACACAGAATGAATTAAAAAACTTATAGCTACGTATCGCGGGCCACTAACAGCACGCTGTCACAGAATAAGCAATAGAAGTCACAAAACTCGCGTTCCATTTGGCGCTTTCTGTTCTCGAGAAACATGTATGTATTTGAGTATTTATCAATATCTATTTTTAGCTGTTTAGTCGTGAAAAATCAACAAACCTCTATTTCCACAAAATAATTCACAAATTTCTATTGAAACAAAAGTTGCTTACGTATTTTCCAGTGGAAGATATATTGATTTAAAACATGCTTCATTATGAGATTGTCTTATTGAATAAAATTTTATCATGTCTCGTATTATCGTGAGATTCTCAATTTCTCCAAATTTCTTAGGTCACATAACTTAGTAAATGTTTTCTATCTCGCAAATTCACACTCCCGAATCGTTTGAGTCTTGGTTATCCTGATTCATAACTTCAGTGTCTGCTCCCTTTGTAATGGAATTCGAATCCACTGTATTTTCTTTCTTTACCTCTACTTTAATTACTTTTGACTTGTCATCTATTTCAGTTGCTTCACTTAAATTTAACTCAGATTTGCGTTTATTATGAGCTCTATTTTGTTCATCGGAATGATCCTTCTTCTTGATCAAAGTGCGGTTTTTCTTTACACCTTTACATTTAGCCTTGTATATTTTCTCCAAAGCCATGACATCTGCTCGATCTATACTCCAGTCAATGATAGCTGTTTCTGCACGTTTGGTGGGATTGTCTCCAATGTTATATTCAGGTACGTCTATGCCTAATATGTTCATTACTTTCTCTAGTATGTCGTCTACATAGTAATTTATAGTTAAATCAGCTTTATTATCCTGTAAAGAAATGAGCGCAGTGTAAATTATTATAGGATTCTGCTTTGGAAACTTTTTGTGAAACTTCTTTAGCCGCGTTAAACTATTCTTGGAAGGAGTAGAACTTATAGGTTCGCGTCCCTAACATACTAATGTTTAAGTTTAAGTAAAAACTATAACTGTCTGTATAACTATAATTATATATAACTGTCGGCACTCCCCAAGACTATCTGTTTTATTCTTAATAGATTCTCGTTTGACCACGTCTTGCTTGATGTTAAGCAATGATGCAGACTAGGATAGTTTTGGATATTTTTTTTTACCAAAGCGATCCGCATTCGCTTGCCAACTGCGCGCGTGTCGTATTCTTTGCCTCCTTGAAAAAGGTCACCGGATGTGACCAAAACTATAGTTGGAGTATCCGAAATATAAAAAGGAAGTACATTCTGAGTTAGCGTCAAATACTGTCTAAGAATTAGTTTAGCATGCATTAGTTCAGTTTCCCAGTATTTTTCAGGATCTTTTTTTGTACATACATAATTATTTCCTACGTGTTACTCAAGACTTGGTGGTACCTACTAAGCAGTAGGTACCATCGCAGTACCAGATATTCTATGGCTAAGCATTGGTGTGTAAACATTACTGTGACCCGGCTTAAAGGGTACTGCAGTTAGCGAAATTACAGGGCTGCCGAGACAAACCTCAGATAACCTAAATCGAATGTCTCAGAGTAATGAGCGCCAAAGCAGTGATGCCATTTGTTTGTTTTGTTACTCAAAGTTTTAAGTATCGCTGCATGGTCATGGATATACGTTATCTGTTACCATCAGGAGAGTGTCTCGTTTGTCTCATTACTTTTAAATAAAAATAATCTATTTCCATATGAAATTATATTAGTATTTTTTTTTTCATACTTATATGAAAGTTTTATTTGGCTGTATTGTCATATAAACCTTTTGTAAAAAACATATGGTATGGTATCAAAATTCGTTGCTTGGTTTAGAAGCTGAGAAACACATTACCGAAGATACATAATGCACTGTACTCACATGTTTTGTAGGTTGTAAATTGCATAACACCAGCTTTCCTCCATATTTGGCAGTCTCTAGTGGCAGGTTACCACTTGGAATGATTTGAAGTGTTGTCCCTAGACATATACTTAGGTCGGCAATGCTGCAAATAACAAAACAAGAAGTATAGGATATTTTGGCATAGTAGGTATATAAAAGTTAAAATAAAGTGTTATTGTAATGAATCAAACAAGACACTCTCCTGATGATAAATGATAACGGCTGTCAATGACCATTACAGCTATACATAGCCAAAAAAAATTAGGGCATCACTTGCAAAAGTATAGGTCCTCACTACTTTGGCACTCATTACTTTGAGACATTCTATGGTCAGACACAACAGCCCTGTAATTTCGCTAGTTACAGTACCCTTAAAACTGGAAGGTACAATAGGCAGTCGCTTAGGTTGTAAAAAAAGTATTTGGTACCTAGAATGCCACTCCGCCATGAGCAGATCATTCTCGGGCAGGCTATGCTCCCAGTCCAGTACTCCGTCGTACAGGCGCCCCCGGCACGGCCGACCCGTCAAGTACTCCGACGCACACGGCACTCCACTGCACTTCTTGCCGACCGTCTCCGCAGGCGCACTACGAACAAACTGCCTGAAAGTTACAAATGCTTCATTAGTAATGGCACAGCAATTTTTTTGTAATAATATGTATAGAATTTGCATTATATTTTGCATATGCAAAGATTGTTATTAAAAAACTTCAATTAAAAGACAGTTACGTTATACTCTTTTTTTTAAATTCAAAATAGGTTCGCGTTTGACCACACTCTGCGTGATGTTAAGCAGAGTTACTAACTTTATTTTTTTTTTTTTTTTTTTTATAGTAGATAGGCTTGCGTTTGACCGCCATCCCGCCTGATGTTGAGCGAAGATGCGGTCTACGGTGGAGCACGCTCGCCTAGAAGAAACCGATTCACTCGCGACTTGAAGGTACCCAGACTATTTTCATTGGGGAACACCCACTCGGGCAGCTGATTCCAATGTCTAATTTAATTTCATTTATGTGAATTATAATGAGTGATCAGTGAAAAGACTAACGAAACAAACTAAGTATTGTGAAGCTATCCCGAGGGAAAGGCATGTTATGACCTGAATTGAGGGTAGTTGTGGAAAATCTTGTCAACAGACTAGATTTTCCACAACTACCCTCATTTCAGGTCATAAGTCCACAGACTAGATTTTCCACAACTACCCTCATTTCAAGTCATAACATGCAACAGCTGTGAATCTATCCAGTTACATACTATGGAAGTTAGTGCATATATGACATATGTTTAGAATAGGTGAGAAGGATATGCGATGTACCTATATTATGTAGTGCTTAATTTGTATGTACTGTCCAGATGATTTGAAAACTGCTCACCTTTTACATAAGTTACATTCATCTACAAACATGTTTCCATGCAGTTCAGATAAATGTGTTCTGGGCAGTCCCGACTTTAGATGTAACCCATCTATGTTTTGGCTGACAATGTAGTGTACTTTTTTACATTCCACCAGTTTTTTCAGTATCATATGGGTTTTGGTGGGCAGGGCATCAGTAAAAGATACATTGATGTTTGGCTTCTTGCCTTGTTTCTCTAAAGTCCAGACACCATTGGGGCCTCTGAAAAAATTGTTTTTAATAATAGAATAAAAGCTTGCATTTGTCTGCGGTCATAAGTAAAGGTGCTGTCTGATGGAGCACACACACATGGATGGAACACATTCACTCACAACTTGAAGACAAAGATTGTGTCTATCTATCCAAGCAGCAATTTAACAATTTGCACAATTAATGTTATTTGTTAAATCAAAGCTTTTTATTTGAGTTTTTGGAATATTAATCAAGAAATGGTGTCACTTTTTGAACTTCTGCCATTTCAATCTCATATTATTAAACAGTTTGAGACAACAATGAAAAATATTGTGAGGAAACCTGTATGTCTGAGAGTTTTTAATGTTTTCGGTTTTTGGCCAGTATGGCCTTGTCCTTCTCAAAAACAGGAGGCCTGCACCGAGCAATAGGGCATTTAACAAAAACAGGGTAGATCTGAAAAGTATACAAGTGGTTTTTCCTAAATGATATAGTCTGAGTTTATATAAAAAACAACATCGTATTATTTTACCTGAAGTCTGGTATTCCAGCTGAAGTGCTGATTCCAGCCCCTGTGTGCACCACTATGTGTTTACTTTCGCTGATAAACTGAGCGAGAATTTCACATTTTTCGTTCAATTTTTCTATTGTTTCAAACTTCTGCAATAAAAATAAAATTTGATGAATAAACATCTACAGATAAATTTATAAAAAATAAAGAATAATGAGGAATGGACGGTACCTCTGGAATACCAAGAACACCCTTGTGTTCGTATGGCGACAGGCCTTCAGCGTAGTTACAAGACATAATAATTATTTGATTGTTTTATGTATTCAAATCAAACGAAACCTAACAGCTAGTTAGAATAAAAATTAAGAAACTGTTTCACCCATAGGAATAACTATGAAGAGTATTCGGATTTCGGTGTATGCAAAAAATCAATTCAAATCATCAATTGACATTTGACATATCACATTTTTTAATAATTTACCCCATTGGGCAAGCTAAAGCTGTAAGCACAAAAATCAGAATTATGACATCCAACATTGCGCATTTGATAATAATTGGACCAAACTCATGCAGAGTTTTTTTTTTTCTTTGGTTTTGGCGTCGCGTTTTAGCATTTGCCAGTGTCAAGTAATTATATATTTTCAAGTTTCAAAAGTTAAATAAGTGCCAACGTATCTAGTTTTAGTCAAAGTCGTCTTTGTCAAGTCCAGTTCGTGTCAGTTAATTCCAGTCATGCTTTAGTAAAGTAGTGGCAACTTTACTACAAAGCTTCGATGAAGTTTTGGAAGCAACACGAAAACTCATGTTTCACCACATTATATCATTTTCCCACACTCGCGCTTGTAATTCGGCACTTTATGAATAAAACACCACCATTTTTATGC
This sequence comes from Biston betularia, assembly GCA_905404145.2. Taxonomy (NCBI): domain Eukaryota; kingdom Metazoa; phylum Arthropoda; class Insecta; order Lepidoptera; family Geometridae; genus Biston; species Biston betularia. The sequence goes on from FR989877.1 coordinate 10,535,893, forward strand.
ATAAACACTCGACAAAACACTAGTTTTGGAAAAAAATACAACGGAGCGACACGACTCTTCCCGCGTTCCCGCCAAAACCCCTCATGCAGAGTTTGATTACAATAATATTAGACACTAGCAAATGCACAATGCGTGATTTCAATATCCGCTGAGGAATGAAGAAAAAATTTTTTTTTGTCAACGTCAACTAAGAAAAAATAACAACCGAAAATTGTAATTCGTTGGCATTTTACTTTTACAACTCTTACTCATATCATATTATTATTATAAATAATAAATTACTTGCAAGATTTATATAAAGTGGTTCTGTGTAATATATCAAGCTGGAACCCATAACTATGAACCGGAGGAGAGGTCATGACGACGAGGAAGGCTACGGTAAATAAAAACGATCCTATTAGTTACTTAGATTGTAGGTTATGTTTTTACAAAGAATGATTGCTACTAACAGTATATACTTTATGCCCAATTTTAGAGCGCCTGCATCGAAAAAGGCGTCGTGTATCAGAAAATCAAGAGATCGAAGATAGATTAGAATCTCTTATATTTAGAGTCGGAGAAAAAAGCAGTTCCAGCTTGGAGAGTAACCTCGAAGGCCTGGCTAGCGTTTTGGAAGCCGACCTGAGTACGTTCCGAGTCAAAATCCTGAGGATTCTCACCGAATGCGCAATACGAATGCCCGAGAAGTGCACCATTTATGCTACATTGGTGGGCTTACTTAATGCAAAGAATTACAACTTTGGGGGTGAATTTGTTGAGTATATCGTGAAAACCTTCAAGGACAATTTAAAGATTGGAAAATGGAACGCTGCTAGGTACTGTCTCAGATTTATAGCTGACTTGGTGAATTGCCATGTATTGGCTGCATCATCACTGTTGACACTCCTGGAGACATTGGTTGACTGTGCTAATGAAGACAGTGTGCCACAAGTGAGACGAGATTGGTTTGTGTTTGCTGTTTTGTCTGCTCTTCCATGGGTGGGTCGTGAGCTTTATGAAAAAAAGGAATCTCAACTAGATCACTTACTTGTTACTATTGAAGTGTTTTTGAATAAGCGTAGTAGGAAACATTGGCATGCCTTGAAAGTGTGGTCAGCTGATACACCACATTTGCAAGAGGAGTACTTGGACTGTCTGTGGGCTCAGATCAAGAAACTGAAGACTGATAATTGGTCAGAAAAACATATCCCGAGACCTTATCTTGCATTTGATTCCATACTCTGTGAAGCTTTGCAGCATACTCTACCAACTATCCAGGTAATATTTACTTTTTGATTTAAAGTTTGTGTATACTAAACTTATTATCTTTGGTTGAGAAGTCTCAATAAGATAGATTTAATTTTATTGAGATTTGAAAAGGTATGCCTGCCTAGTGCCTTAACTATCCACCAGATTATAATTAGAGGAGAAGAAATAGATGGACATGCAATATGTGAATTCATTTTCATTTTACTTGGTGGTAGAACTCCTTAGCAGGAAGTTGTCTAGGTAGGTACCACCACAGTACCAGTTTTCTGCCGCTAAGCAATAGTGTGTAAATATTACTGTGTTTTGTTTCGAACGGTACTGCAGCTAGCGAAATTACTGGGCTGTTAAGACTAACCATCAAAAGTCGCAAAGTAATGAGCGCCAAAGCAGTGATGCCCTGGACTTTGTTTTGTTACTCAAAGTTCTGTGTATCGCTGCAATGATCATGGATAGGCGTTATCTCTTACCAACAGGAGAGTGTCTCGTTCGTCTCATTACTTCTTACATAAAAAAAATTTACTTTATTTTTATGAGCATAAAACTAAAGTTTTCACGTCATTGTTTCTGTATGCATCTCATTTATTGTAGTAAGGAAGGAAAATATTTCAGAGCTCAATTTTATAGTGATCCAGAGTTGACCGTTCCCAATAAATTTGATAGATCTAAAATTATACATTTGTTCATAAGATTTTCAGTGCTAACAAGTAATGTTTACATTTCAGCCTCCTCCACACAATGACAACGACACATATCCTATGCCCAGAGTGATATTCCGCATGTTTGATTATACTGACTGCCCGGACGGCCCTGTACTCCCAGGAGCCCATTCCATTGAGAGATTCCTCATTGAAGAACACCTGCATAATATTCTAGAAGCTTACCATTTAGAGAGAAAAGAATGTGCGGCACAACTCCTTTGCTTTCCATACAAAGCAAAAATACCTTTAGAATATTGTATTGTAGAGGTTATATTTGCAGAGCTATTCAATCTACCACGACCAAGATATATGGAGATTTGTTACGGATCTATTTTGATTGAGTTGTGTAAACTGCAGCCGTCGACAATGCCTCAAGTGTTGGCACAAGCAACAGAGATATTGTTTATGAGAATTGATACTATGAATGTAGCTTGCTTTGATAGGTAAGTCTGCCAATAAATTACCAACCTCCTAAAAGTCCATGATTCCATGAATCCATGATATTTGCTTTTTTATTCAGAATTGGTTAGCATTTGATTATACCCTGTATAAAGTCAAGTTGTCATGGTCTAAGTTCTAAAATGGAACACACCTATAAGGAATACTTGAAGATACCCATATGGTACTTTTCAGCAGGCTCTGGAAGAGAGATTCTCAACCTTGCTGTGTAAATAATAATTAATTAAAAAGCTTTTTAGCCTGCCTGATATTATTGTTTATATTATTTACCATGGTTGTGGGTAAACTCTTTTCATCTTTCATGAAAGTATGTAGTTGGGGTTTTCATCATGGCATTGAATGGGAACAAGTTAATTTTGTCTACTACTACTACTACTACTACTAGCGTAATGTCATCATTGTAATCAGATAGGCAGTTTCCACTGCCAGACATCACACGCACACTACAAATGGCTTTTTGCTCCTACCTCTCAACAAAAGCTGTCTTGTGAGTGATATTTATTTTCAATTTCCAGGTTTGTGAATTGGTTTTCATACCACTTGAGCAACTTCCAATACAGATGGTCTTGGGAAGATTGGGAGGGATGCACACAACTGGATCCAGACCACCCCAAGCCCAGGTTCATACGGGAGGTGCTTGGCAAATGTCTAAGGTATACAATCTTACAAACTGTACAAACTTTAAGTATATTTAAAGTAATTTATCTAAACAGCTTTCCTAATTCAATTTCAGATTGAGATTTTGTTATTAATTAGAAGAAAATATAAAAAATAATGCCACTAAAATGCAATACAATCAAATTTATCCACATTGTGATTCACTTTTCTTTCTTTGCAGGCTATCCTATCATCAGAGAATAAAAGACATCACTCCAGAATCATTTGCATCATTTGTGCCACTAAAACCAGAACCAATCTATAAATATTCTATGGAGGGAGCAGGTAAGACAAAACTACACCAATAAATTAAAAATAATTTATTAGTTACAAACATATTTCTTAAAACTAATCTTAATGAACACAGAATATTTACACATTAATGCAGCGTCTGAAAATGATAAGTGTGCTTTGAAATAAGCCACTGGAGTATCTAAATGCGTCTTTTAGTTTTATATTTGAAGCAAACTTTGCCATATAATATCTTGTCTATTATGAGTAAACACAATCACAACACAACTTGTCCTTTGTCCTTGTCCTAGAGTCTAGGACCTAGACGTCAAATTTAGCAGAATAACACTCATATAAACCACTGTACATCAATATAGGATGTCAGTATCTTGGTTGTGACCTGATGTTTTGCCGACTAACCCGGGTTCAGTATGGTACAGCAGTTAATTTTAGCTAGTTTGCTGATTTACTTTTATTGCGAATATATGTACTGTGAATGCTTAGCATTTGAACGAGATTATATCAGAAGTAATAAACTAAAGCTGTGATATTAATTAACATTTAAACTATGAGAAATTCAGTCTATTCCATGGCCATAAGTTCTAATAAGCTGTACTGTCGATCCTGGTAGTCTTCGTATGGAGTTTCGGCGCTTCTTGAATATCTATTATCTTCGTCGTTATTAAACGGAGAGTTCTCTATCTCTTCTTTATCATCCTCTTCATATTCATCGTCATGATCATCTGATTCATTATTCGCGTCATTACTATCTTTTTTTTTATTAATCGAATTTAAAAAATCTTCTAAATCATCATCATTGTCCTCGTATTTGGGTTCCGTTGGGTTGCCATCTGTTTCATTTTGATCTACTGTCATCCCAAATATTTGGTTCAAAAAATCGGCAGTTGATAGCTTTTCTGTTGTAGTTTCGAGAGGATTAAACTCATTTCCGCTTTCGCTTGCTTTTGGCGTCTGGTTGTTTTTCTTCTTTTTACACTTTGTCTTGTTTTTGGCTGCAGAATGTAATGTGACGACGTTTGCTTCTGTGATTGTTGCTATTGCCGTTGCGAGTTCATTCGAGTTTTTGCTAGGGATAAAGTTTTGGGGCTTTGGTAAATTGTCAAAAATAAATTCCTTGTGATCTTTTGACTCCTGTACACCATCATCTTCATTTATATCATCTGACTCCTCTGTGTTCCCGTCGTCATCAGGTTCTGCAGTACCGATAGTATCTTCGAATTCAATCTGTTCATTCTCTTTCAAAGATTCATCATTTGTAGTTTGTGTAGTTATTGATGTTGTTGAAGTGACAGCTTCGGTTGTAACTTCAGTACTACTGAGGCTAATTACATTCAGTTTAGGGTTATAAACGTGATCTACATGATCTTCCCTATTTCGTTCTTCGTCTACGGTCTTTGAAGTTGAAACATAACCTTGGAAATTGGACCCTTTTCTCCTAGGAAATTTTCCAGATACAGACGAAACTGTCCTGGCTTTTTCCACGGTCGTTTTGTTCTTTTCAATTAAAAGGGGAGAACTCCATTTGTCGTGTTTGACTGAAGTGCCTTTAATAATTAACGTTGACTGTCTGAATCGATTAATTTTCGATGGTGTTGTAGATATTGTTGTCGTCTTTTCTGAAGTTGTAGTCGGTGCCTCTGTGCTTGTAGTAGTGGTTGTTTTTTCTTGCGTAGTTGTAAATGCTCTGTACGTTGTTGGAGCAATGTCTGCAGTTGTCGAAGCTTCGGGAGTGAATGTCGTAGAAATGTTTGTTATGTTCGCGCTCATCGGTGTGGTTGAAATGGTAGAATTTTGAATTATTGTCGTCGGTTGCCAACCAGATTTCGTCGCGCCGGTAGAGGCGGATGTCGCTTGCGGTGTCAAGTCTTGTGTAGGTCGTCTATGGTGTGGTTTCTCCGTTGTCGTTATTCGTTTGTGTTTCTTCACTTTTTCCGGTATTGAGAATTTAGGCGGAGGGCGCGTGCGGCGCGGTTTCTGCGAGACCGTTGTCGTAGCTTCGGTGGTGCTCGGCGTCGACTGTACAATTATTTTTGTTAATGAAACTGCAGTGGACGGCAATGAAGTAGTCTTCTCGCTCACGTTTATTTCCTGCGATACCATTGGCGTGGTTTTGACGAATGCTCCCAAAATGTTAGCCCAGTCCATGTCGTCCATAATGTCGCTGTGGGCTGTTATAATATCAGGGGTGCTGGTGGTGGTCCGGTGGTGTGATTTTATGTTAGCGTGTTTTTTCGGAGGTTTCAATTTTCTGATAGGTTTCCGTCTTTCGCCCTCAGCGTGTTCACTCGAGCCAGTGGCGTTCGTGTTGTAGCCCATTGCTATCGGACGGAAAGCGTCTGACAGCGGGTCTGGATCTGAGAATTGAACATCTAGGACTTGCGGGCTCGGCCGAAAATCTACAGGCTTGCTCTTATGGTGCTTGTTTGAGTGCACATATTTGAGCGGCGGCATCGGTTTGAACGGCTTCTTATCCATTGTGACAAAAACTCCAGGGGGTGCATTGAACACAGGTGGCCGGACGTGCTCAGGGAAATAACTCATCTTAGTCGGTGGAGGTTTAGGCCTCGAGTACATTGTAAACGCTGTTTTTATCTCTGGGTCTTTAGTAGAAGTTATGTCAGTTGTATTTATGCTTTCAGTTAGGTCCATAGTTATATTTAAAGGTGCGTAGGTCATCGTGGGTGTGGATAATACTGTAGGTTTCGTGGTCTTGACTACGTTCGATGGCAGGTATTTGATTTCTGGCGGCGAAGGGGGCGTGAATTGGTTTGTATTTCGAATTGCGTCTAAATCTATGTGAAGGTGTGGAGAATGTGAGTGGGCTACCGGCGGTGGACTGAGCGGAGCGCCTACCGGTGGGCCAAGAGAAGGTCGAGAGTACTTGTACGAGTTTGCTTGCAAACTTTGAGGTTGAGGTTTGTAAGGGTACGGCACTTGTCCCTGCTTTTGATGGTATTGCTCTGTCGGAGCCGCGACGTGTCCGTCTTTAGAGCGCTGTGGATACATCTGCGGCACATAAGGTACTTGCTTGTATCGTTTCGGCGGTTCGTCGTCAGAGAACCAAGAAGAAAATAGCCTATCCAACACTTGTTCTTGTTTACTCTGGCGGTGTGGCATCGGAGCGATGTTCTTGTGGAACCAGATCGCTCGCTGCGGGCGGACGTTCCCCACGTGCGCTGTCGGTTCACGGACGCGATACTGCGGCTTTTCTACTGGAGTCCCTTCCCGAACCGTGAACGTCCTTACAGGATTCTCATAAATTTTCTTTTGTTTCTTCGGAATTTGCGAACTAACCGAAAATGTTAACTCGTAGTGGTATTGTCCTGAAACAGTCTCCGCGTCTCTCTGTCTAATTCTCTTCACCGACCAGTAAGCTTTGACACCTTCGTTGCATTTCTCTTCATTACACTTTTCCTTCGATATTTCGTCTTCGATGAATCTTAATCCATTATTTTCTTCCAACAAACGGCCTTTCGACATAATGGTAATGTCGCCTAATATGGCTGGCTCTTCTGTGTTGAGTCTAGTGAACGAAGCAGTTTTGATTTTTTCCCATAGATCGTGGTCGTCTTCTTTTTGGTCGGGTCTGATTTCTGGTTGTGTAGATCCTTTGGCGATAAGTTGGTCTATCTTGTCTCGAACGAGAGTGAGGTAAACGCTATGCCTAAGTGCGTCTTCCCAGTAATGCGCAGGTACGGGGACGGTCGCTGGCGGCGCATCGGTCGCAAAGATATCTTGGAATGTGCCTGTTGTTCCGTCCACGTCTCGCGCGCCACTCTTCCATTCGCCTAGAGGGATTGGTGTCGGTTTGAAGTCTTCATCCGCTGCCAAACTAACCTTCATATACACCTAGAAACAAAAAAATAACTTATGTATTTCAGTTGTATTTAGTGATTTTGTGACATTCTTTAACGTTACATACGTGTGTCTGCCCATAGTATGAGCTGACCTAATATCTAGTATATGTGGTAACGATAAAACTTGTAGTATTTTCGAAAAGAGATTGGAAAGTTGTACGTGGTATAATGATTCAATTAACTGTATCTCCCGTTATGAACTCTTCTGTGTCATTCATTTGTTGAATGTGTATTTACTGCATATTTTTAAGTTGCATTTTTACAAAATTAACCATTGTGGTAATTAACACTACGTCTACCTTTATTGTCCCCCGTATATAAAATAAAAAGATCGTATCTAGACACAATGCTAGGTGCTTACAACCCCCTTTTGCTATTCCATCACATCGGTAACGCGACAATAGTGGCTAGGTTTGAACCGCGATTTTTAAAATATGGTCGATCCATCTACTAATGCTCCATTTTTTTTATTTTATATCGGGAATCAATTATTCAGTTCATTGTTGTCGAAAAAATGTGGATGTGCTATGCGCTCGAAAGTAAAATGGCGGTGGGCGGGAAAGTGCGGCGGTTAGCGTGCGCGCGTCGCATGCTCGTGGCTCTAGTCGCGAGTTTCCAATCGAATAAATTTCAATATTTTTCATACCGTTTATTAGATTGGAGACTTTTCTTTTGTCTTACATATTTGGGGTACCGACTTCCGAAAGTACGAGTTGAATTTAATTTTCAAAATTTCGATAAATTGCCTCAGTTTTATAAAATGATCATATTAAATATCGCGAGAACAAAAATAAAATGGATAGAGAAAGAGATATGGGGTTTTATTATTCAATCATGCGCTTAAGTTTTCGCGGAAGAATATGCCCGTTATACAAAAAACTATACGAACGATACAAAGACCCATACTTCGTGTTTTTCTAAGAGAATATGTACATTAAAAAAAACACTGTAATCGTTCCACGATTGGCTGAGTAATTATAGAAATAAAATTAAGAAAATAAGAATCGAATTGAGAACTCCTCAGTTGAGAATTGCTTTTTTAAATTCAATTAAAAATTTGACCATTTCGTTGTTAATTCTTCATACTTCCATCTGCCTTTTGAAATCTATTTGCCAATTTACCTAGAGATCAAATCTAATTGTACCGAAATTTTTGAGTGCGTAGTTCAACAATTGAAGGTCGAGCACTATCGAGATCCTATCTATCGAATGCCAGACATTTCCCAATGTTCAATTTCTTTGTTGTACCTACAACACAATAACACGTGTAGATGATCTATCACTTATCTAGCCGAGTTTGATCTAGGCCCAAATGTCCATGGACCGTAACAGAGTGTAATATCTCATAAGATAATGTCTAGTAACACAACTTACGAAGATCAGCATCCCGATCTCGTTATCTATGTATTTGAAAGAAATTTTGGTTTGTGAAATTTTTGCAGAAAATTAATTCATCATCATTGCATTTAGGTAAGATGATTTGTTTGTTTTGGGTTTTATAGCAACTTCTCAGTCAACCTTTACCACCGACTCGTATAGCTTTGTTTTTCGATTGTTTAAATGTGTGTGATTTGAAATGTGTCGTTAAATTGGTCTTTGTTTCTGAGGTGTTATTCTAGTCGTACCTATATTTCGGTTCTATTTATTTTTCACTTTGATTCTATTTGTTTTTTTCTTTTTTGGTTATATTAATTTAAATTATCTGTATATTTAATACTGCTAGACCGTACAGATGGTTATTTCAATAATTATATACAACTAGCTGTTACCCGCGACTCAGCGTAGAATTTAGCATAAAAAGTTCTGAAATATTACAATTTTTTTAAATCCATTTAAATGAAATGAAACACATACCTAAATCAGTTACAGACAATCATAATTATAGTACTTATTTATTTTATAACTTGATATCTAACGTTAACAATCTGAAATGGAAAAATTTGAAAGAGTCCGCACTTCAATCATAATACGATTGTGATTATAGAAATTACTGTCGAAAGAGATGACTTATTGTTAACACACCAAGTGGAAGTAAGTCTTTTTCATAAAAATTCATTATGATACGGATAATTGTGCGCGTAATCCACACATAAGCCCACAGTCGAACAAGCTAAACAATTAAGTTGTAATCCTAAGCATCCCACGCTTAGAACCCTGGTAACTGATAGTCCATCTACATAATGGTGCATTATTTCTTTTGATTTTTCACGCAACATCGGCTGTAGTTATGGTTGGCGCTATTTTGTTAAGATATAATGAACAATTTAGCGTAGAAAATTTTACACAGCGCCATCTAGCGCCAAACTAAGCAAAGCTTGTACTATGGGACCAGATTACAGATATGAACGAGTTGTATACTTTTTTTTATATGGCAAACGAACAGCTGCTAATTATAAAATAAATAGGATAATACAAAAGTCAAAAAGTTTTCACTTGTGCCAACTAGGTTAAGTGTGTCCCAAGTAGGTACCTACATACCGACGCAGAAAGAAATGTAAGAATATCATATTAATATTAGGTACATAAAAAAAAAATGCAATATAAAAAAAAGCCAAAAAGGCCTTATGAAAGTTATTTGTTTAAGGGGTTTGCCTCATCTTAAATATGTAAGTCTGTAAAAAAATACATACAGAACACCCAGACATAGAAAAAGCATTTATCGTCACGTAAATGTATGGTCCGGTGGTAATGGAACCCACGCTCTAAAGCCCTATTTATCGCGTGTTAAATAAATACAAAAAATTAAAGCAGATATCACGTTAGACAAAAAAATAAAATTAAAAAAGTAAGTTCATTGTGATCGAGATTACTGCCAAAAGTGACCATCAATCTGGCGGCATTCTCTCCCTGTGTCGCCTGCGAAATACGTCGGACTAAGACATTCATACAATTTATTTATTTCATGTTTACAATGAATTTTTTACCAATTTTCAGTATTCTACAAATCTACATTGACCAATGTTTAAACAATAATGTACTTAATTTGTATCGACGAAATTATACGAAAATGTTTTTTTATTCAACAATATGTTGATAAATCTAAAGTCCAAAAGGACAATAGGATACAATGGTCATGGACAGGCGTTATCTCTTACTCTCAGAACAGCGTGCCGTTCGTCTCATTACAATTACATAAAAAAATGTTCCAGTACAAAAAAAACCACCACAATGTTTTTCCTTCACCGGCAGCTCAAGGTGTGCTCAACGCGAAAGCCTGAGTACACCTTTTGCGTGTGAACCGGTCGCGTTAACCACTAAGCTATCATCGCTACAAATAGAAGCAACCCTAGTATACTAAGTTCGCCGCTGCTCCACTTGGCATATGGGAAAATCTCATCATTCAACAATAGTGACGAATGAAACAAGGTCGACGTGCCTGTTGATTATTACAAATTAATGTTATTGTTGTTAATAAGAGCTGCTCTAGTGCAAGTATGGACGAGCCTTGAACTTTTAATGCATGGGAATTTAATTACACTTGCCAAATTTGTCGGCGATCCGTTTTAATTTAGAAATTGTAGTTTGTTTTTAAAATTAACAGATTGTTATTTTTTTTTTTTTATAAGTACATGTAAGTTTGTTATTTTTCTTCTTCTAAACAAGGGTCACTTAATAGTAATCATCGTCATCTACGGATATCTGCATTACCAGGGAAAATATAAATACATTGCCGACCTTTTAAAATGCTATTAACATGCATTTTGAAGAACCAAATTTTTAATAGTTCTGATCTCATATTACGTATTCCAATGAGAAAAATAAAATATTTGTTTACATTAATGTCCATAATTATCAATTAGTTAACTAGTATTAAAAATAAGTATATACATAATAACGGAGGTTTTATTGCGAAAATATTGAACTTTTCATAAAAAAGTCAAGTCCAAAAAAATTAATTTGATATATTATTATAAAAAAATTATTTATTTTTTATATTATCTATATTATGCTACCTACGCATAATAGATTATTATTTATTAAAAATATTTTCTATTGTCATACTCGAAAGTTACTTTCCAATTCTATTCTATGACTCAAAGCCGATTTTCCACGTCGATTCAAATTATTGCTAAATCAATTATTTCAAAATTAATTCATTAATAAAATAACAATAATTAATTTTATAATCATTAATTATTTTTTATTTGTTTTTAATTCATTATTTCTATATGAAATCAATTATTGCAATATTACAAGACATTCCCCAAAAAATAAATAATAACTGCGATACAGGTCGAAACTCACTAAAATCGCGTAGAAAACGCATATCAATGCGGATCTCATATTTGTCACTTCCACACACTCGATCACACACGATCAGTCTTTTCACTGGTTGAAGATAAAAAAAACAAATGTATTTTTTTGACGCGTGCGCTCTTATTGCATCGTGTGGGACTTACTGGCGTGAAAACGTACTGGAAACTGTCTTACCACACTCGATGTCTCGATAGCTCTGTACGAGTTAAAAAAAATTCGCGGAAGTGCAGTTACGCGCTTAATGTGTTCAGTGACAATTATATGTAGTTGATCTAGTGTATTTTATTATCTGAAGCAGTTCGCGCTCGCTACTGGAAGGTTGACTGATTGTAAACTGTTTTCTTATCTCTATATAGTATAAAACAAAGTCGCTTCCCGCTGTTGTCTGTACGCTTACATCTTTTAAACTTTTTTTTTTTTTTTGACTAGCTGCGCCCCGCAATGTTATTCGCTACATGTTTTCGGGATAAAAAGTAGCCTATATTCTAATCCAGGGTCTCAGCTACCTCCATAACAAATTTCATCGAAATCCGTTCAGTAGTTTTTGTGTGAAAGAGTAACAAACATCCATCGATCCATCCACCCAAACTTTTACATATATAATATTAGTGGGATTGTGGAATCTTTTATACTATTTGGTCGTATATCCTAGGCACTGTGCAGGTTCTCACCCCCGCAACGCGATGTATTTTATTTATTTTATTAATATTAGGAAAATTAACAGCTAGTTACGTATACATTTAGTTACCTATATAAATTTATAAGGCCAATTAAAAATTACCACAAATATCCGGGTTATAGCATTGAATGCTAAGAATTTCTTCTTTTTTTTTAATGTAAAAGTATTGAGACGTACCAGACGCTCTCCTGACAGGAAGAGGTAACGCCTGTCCATGACGATAGCAGCGATACACAGAACTGTGAGTAGCAAAACAAAGTCCAGAGCATCTCTGATTTGGCGCTCATTACTACATATGTACTGGTCTAGTACATATTTATTGTACGAAACCTGTTTTAAAATTTCTCGCGATTACAATAAGTTTTGAATTAAAACAACAATCAATACAGCTTTATTCAAATCAGCTTATTAAAATTTATGAACGCACGTAATATGTCATGTTGCGTTACATGCGGTATTACACGACCCGGCAGTCATGAAATATTGTATTGGAAAGCAATGTCAGTTTTTGCGAACACGTCATTAAATAGTTTGTTTTTTTAAATGTGAAAAGTGGCAATCAAGCGACGGGCCACCTGATTGTAAGTGGTCACCACCGCCTATGGACACCTACAGTACCCGGAGCATTGCCAGTGCGTTGCCTACCTTTGAGGACCCTATTCACCTTTCGTTTGAAGTTATGTAGATTAAAACAGCAGAAAAACCGAAAGTGGTAAGCCATTCCACATAAGACATGTGCGTGGATAAAACAGTCGATTAAATGGAGCGGTATGAGACCTCCATGTATCGATGATAATAATATGTGGGTGGCACTTTTGGCGATGGCGTACGATACGATAGTAGAACCGAGATGGAGAGATATACCCAAAACGTTCATCAGAACATTCCCCAGTTTTAAATTATTATATATTATTCTAAAATACGCAACAGATTTCGATATGGTTTTCATTATTGTTCAGAAAATCTCTTAGAAAAAGGGGTAGGGATGTTTATGCAAGGTCTGGGCGGGACGTGTACCTTATCATTTGGTATTGGTATTTTTTTTTTTTTTTTTTTTTTTTTTTTTTTTTTTTTTTTTTTTTATTCTTATCATACGCTCCACAGACGCTGGGGTCCGTGACCTTTGTCAACTTTAATACAATTTTTTTTTTTTTTTTACAATTTTACATTACAAAAAGAGGTAGAGAAGAGGTATTGGTATTACAACCCGCTATATTACCGCCCATAGACCGCCCTTATACACCAAGTATGTATTATATTGTTTTGTTATGTTAATTATCTATTTCTCATGTTTCATATTTGTATGTTGTTGTGTTTTGTTTTGGTGTATAATAAAGTTATTCTTTTCTATTCCATATTTGGGATTTTTTTTTTATGGCATAAAACAATATCAAGACACTCACTTGATGGTAAGAGTTAAGCCGGCACCAAGCCTGCAGCACAGTCAAAGCGTGAAACGTTTACCGGCTTGTTCGATGGACGATAAAAACTTAGTAAATCTCGCGGGTCGACACGGACTTCGCTGTCCGTCCGTCCGTCTGTCACCAGCCTGTATATCAAGAACGGTGAAAGCTAGACAGTTGAAATTTTCACAGATGATGTATTTCTATTGCCGCTATAACAACAAATACTAAAAATAAAATAAAATAAATATTTAAGGGAGGCTCCCATACAACAAACTTGATTTTTTATAGGTAATGATACGGAACCCTTCGTGCACGAGTCCTACTCGCACTTGGCCGGTTTTATTTATTTCTCTCTTACTAGCAACGTGTCCGTCTTATTATTTCTCATCATACAAATACTACTAAATAGGTATGATGTCTGGTGACACGAATGTAACAAAGCATTTCCAAGATCCGCAGCTGGCGCAAGATGCAGTCAACGTCCGTTGGCTAATGAGTTTTTAAATGTGATTAAGCTAAGGTAATTTGCATTTAGTTTCTTAGGACTTATAATAAAACACCGCTTAAAGTTAAATAACATTAGTCAATGCATGGATGCAGCTCAAATGAACCTTTTATGAGACAATTTTTTGTATTTCTTGTTAGTAGGTCTATGTACATCTACATACACCTATTTATATTTTTAAGACATCGTTATAGCAAACTATTTTTACTATTTACTATTTCTTCTGATTTTACACAGCTCTGATTTAAAGTGCGAGTGTGGCCAAATATGGTAAACACATCCAGTCTAGAATGGAAAATGACTTAACACTCCCTCATAACGCTCATATTGGGATTCTTTTTAAATTTAATGTAACGAGACGAACGAGACGCTCTCCTGATGGTAAGAGATAACGCATATCCACGACCATTGCAGCGATACACAGAACTTTGAGTAACAAAACAGAGTCCAGGGCATCGCTGCTTTGGCGCTCATTACTTTGTGACTTTCGATGGTTGGTCTCAACAGTCCTGTAATTTCGCTAACTGCAGTACCCTTGGAACCGGAATACGGTAATGTTTACACACTACTGCTTAGCGGCAGAATAATTGGTACAGCGGTGATACCTACCTAGACGACCTCCTGCTAAGGAGATCTACCACCAAGTGAAATGGGATTTCATCCGATAAGCTCAATGAAATGTGTAGTGTAATAGAATTGAATCCGTACCTTCCCGTTTAAATTATTTGTCTTAGCATTCTATTTATACTGTAGCTATTAATTAGACAAATATGATGACTGCTGCAAAAAAACAGTCTTCCACGGCAGCCGCTTCAGTGTAATTCCAAGATCGCGTGCGCACTTTCCATCTCGTGGGCAGTTCTTGCCGGCTGTCCTGCCGCACGAATTGTCGTATGTAGTTATTTTAAAAACTACACTTGCGAAGTTTTAAGTCTATGCTTAAAGTAGCCTGTCTCGCTACCACGCGTGATATTTCACGTAGCATTTTTAAATAAATGTTTTGAAGCCCGATTTGTAATTACCTTGTTTAGAAGCATTGTCGAAGTAGGTGCGTAATAGAACACATAATAATATGCCCCACAATGACGTGGATACACTTCAGAAAAAAACGGTCAATGTTTTTTTTTAAATTTAGAAAGTGTTTTTTGTTCTTTGGTTTTGGTGTTGCGTTTTAGCATTTGTCAGTGTCAAGTATTTATAAATTTTCAAGTTTCAAAAGTTAAATAAGTGTCTTCGTCGCTAGTTATAGTCAAAGTCTAGTCTTAGTCAAGTCCAGCCCGTGTCAGTCAAGTCCAGTTATGCTTGAGTAAAGTAGTGGTGACTTTACTATAAAGCTGCGATGGAGTTTTGGAAGCAACACGAAAAGTCATGTTTCACCACATTATATCTTTTTCCTACACTCACGCTTGTGATTCGGCACTTTATGAATAAAACACCACCATTTTTATGCATAAACACTCGACAAAACACTAGTTTTGGAAAAAAATACAACGGAGCGATACGACTCTTCCCGCGTTCCCGCCAAAGCTCGATTTTATTTTTATTCATTGTGGCCGGTGCTTGAAAATGGCAATTCAATATTTTAACACCTGCTATATTACGGGGCAAAAACGTTCCTTTTGAGCATTCAAATAGCATGTATTGTTATTAATTAATTCTTCTGTGTGCCGATGAGATGCCGTTTAAAGCAATTGCACATTGGTTCGCTCGCTGTCGCCGCGCGAACCGTTTACTTATTTCGAGTATGCTTCACGCATGGCCGGCTTGGGAATTTATCCGCTTTCTTTACATATTCACGTAATATTAATCCACTTGTTTAAACAAAAGTTATATTGTGTCCGCTGCAGATTCAGATTCTAGGACTAGCAATGTCACGCGGTTTCACCTGCATTTTCCGGGACAAATAATAATCTGTGTTAGTCCAGGATACAAACTGTTCCAAATTTTATCCAAACCTGTTACAGCGTCAATAAATAATAAATTGTGTCGCATCGTAACAAATATGTACCTATCTATGACTTATGTATAATGAACTTTATATTCGAAAAAGATTTTTTTTTATGTAAAGAGTAATGAGAGGAACGAGACGCTCTCCTGATGGTAAGAGATAACGCCTGTCCATGACCATTGTAGCGATACACAGAACTTTGAGTGACGAAACAAAGTCCAGGGCATCGCTGCTTTGGCGCTCATTACTTTGAGACTTTCGATGGTTAGTCTCAACAGCCCAATAATTTCGCTAGCTGCAGTAGCCTTCAAACCGGAACACAGCACTGTTTACACACTACTGCTTAGCGGCAGAATAACTGGTACTGCGGCGGTGGTACCTACCTAGACGACCTCCTGCTAAGGAGATCTACCACCAAATAAAGTTTATAGTACTATACTTACACATTCTCAAGTAATCAAATATTGCACCTTGACGCAACAGCTCCGGTATTGTTCCAAAGTATAAAGTTATCTCAGTCGGAATCTGCGTTAATTGTGCCAGCTAATTCCTTGGTTTTTAACGCCTCGCTCGTACAGCTGCTTGTCAATCGTTGGCACAATATGCAAAGCGTATACTTATAATAGACTAGCAGCTCGCCCCGGCTTCGCACGGGAATACAAAACTCGATTAACAATATAAATTTATCGATCCAGTATTTTCGGAGCCTATTCAATACAAACAAACAAAAAATTTAATGTTTTCGTCTTTATAAGATGTAGATGACAACTGTAATAGTTAGACGTATGATATTGCGGACTTATTTGTGGCTGTCAATTTGCTCTATAAAACGTCACTTTATTTTATTGTCAATAATTTTCGCTGCGCATGTAAGGATTATTATTTATCAAGGATATGTAAGGATATAGCCTATGTCCATCACGAACAATGTAGCATTCTAATAATGAAAGAATTATTAAGACCAGTCCAGTAGTTTCGGAGCCTATTCAATACAAACAAACAAAAAATTTAATGTTTTCGTCTTTATAAGATGTAGATGACAACTGTAATAGTTAGACGTATGATATTGCGGACTTATTTGTGGCTGTCAATTTACTCTATAAAACGTCACTTTATTTTATTGTCAATAATTTTCGCTGCGCATGTAAGGATTATTATTTATCAAGGATATGTAAGGATATAGCCTATGTCCATCACGAACAATGTAGCATTCTAATAATGAAAGAATTATTAAGACCAGTCCAGTAGTTTCGGAGCCTATTCAATACAAACAAACAAACAATCAAATCTTTCCTCTTTATAATAGTATAAATTTCTCGTAGCTAATATAAACGTTTTAACAAATCGCGTTATGTAAATTACAATTAGAAAAGTTAAATTGTGTACAAAAAGTGATTTTCCAGTTTTCTGGTTCCCAATAGTATGAGGTTTGTTTAGTTTAAAATGTCCTCCAATATTTTATTTATTTTAACATAACCGGCCAAGTGCGAGTCGGACTCGCGCACGAAGGGCTCCTTACCATTATCTATAAAAACGGCAAAAAAATCACGTTTGTTGTATGTGAGCCCCCTTAAATATTTATTTTAATCTGTTTTTTAGTATTTGTTGTTATAGCGGCAACAGAATTACATCATCAGTGACAATTTCAACTGTCTAACTATCACGGTTCATGAGATACAGCCTGGTGACAGACGGACAGCGGAGTCTTAGTAATAGAGTCCCGTTTTACCTTTTGGGTACGGAACCCTAAAAAGGAACGAAGTTATTTAATTTTGTAACACAAAATTAACATTAGACAAACACACAAAGACATATCAGTGGTACGGTTACAAAATAGGGGTGCACCACTGCACCATGTTAGTCACACTAAATGGTATTTAAAGAATTGCTTCCCGAAGGTATATTATGCGAAGCCAGGACGGTTCGCTATAATTAAAATATAACCGACTCTAAGCGGTCTTTTTCTTTTCTAGCATCTCTCCCGGGTACAGAGGCAGCACATCAGCTCGTGATCTGCGTTCGCAACAAATGCACTCCTGAAGAAGCCCTCAACGTCCTCAGGGAATTGCCCAACCCGCTGCGGGAAGGCGAACCACCGGCGACGGCCCACGCCGCGCCTCACAACCCCCTCAAAATAGACGTGTTCGTGCAGACATTGCTCAATCTCGGCAGCAAAAGCATCTCCCATAGCTTTGCTGCAATATCCAAGTTCCACTACGTGTTCAAGGTTAGTCGAAAACTATGGCCCTTTACATGGCTTTAGGTTAACCAATCCTTTTCTCGCTGACGTGAAATGCGAAAACGAGATGGGCTACTTTAAGCATAGATCCCATTGAATAAACTTTTATAATACCTTTTTTTTAAATTTTGTAAGTCATGAAGTCATCATATTTGAGAAGTCCAAAATTAGAAAAAAAAGTAAGAAAATATTTATTTTAAAAAGCACAGACAGTTTGTTGTTCAGAGGATAACCATGGTCGTATGCCACCGTATGAGTGATTTTTCAGTAGTCGGGTTTTAGTTTTTGAACATTTTTTAAAATAACTTTCGTATAAAATCGACAGCCCCGTTGGCTCATTGGTAATATATCTGCCTTGAGAGCTGTAGGGCGTGGGTTCGATTCCCACTCAGGGCAAACATTTTGTGAATAAACAAAATGTTTGTTCTGTGTCTGGGTGTTCTGTATGTATTATAAGTATGTATTTACAAAAAAAAAAAGTATTTATGTACTCTATCAGTTATCTGACTTCCATCACACAAGCTCTGCTTAGTTTGGAGTCAGATGGCGCTGTGTGTATAGTCCTACGATATTTATTTATTTAAAAGATTCGTCCCAAAAGTGCACTCCTACTTCAATAACTGGTTGTCACATTCAGTTATTTGGACATCTTCGTTAGTCGGTACCAACCAATAAATATATTGATCAATTACTATTGAGTAGCGATGATAGCTCAGTGGTTAGCGCGGTAGGTTCGCATGCCGTAGGGCGTGGGTTCAAATCCCAACAATGAGCTTGAGCTGCCGGTGAAGGAAAACATCGTGAGGAAACCATAGCATGGTGGTAGGGTACTTTCTAGTACTCGGCTGGCTAGCTACCACCCTCAAGTTGAAAATCTGCCGCCAAGCATCTAACGGTGTGTTCCGGCAGCTTCACTTGAGGGCCAGTTCCATTCCAGGCTAGGTGTGCTTTACCATCTTCGACCGCACCTTCACTTAACATCAAACACCTGGACAGTCAACCATAAAAAAAAGAGTATTATAAGAAAAAGAATTTACTATTTTACTATAAATGTAAAGCGTAAAACATCGGGGTCCAAACTAGGCGTAGTCTGTAATTTGGTGACTCAATGATCATTGGTTCCATACCTTTCCAGATCCTGGCGGAATCGGAAGAGGCTCAAATATGCATTCTTCGCAACGTATGGGAGCTCTGGCAACGGCATCCGCAGATGGTCTGCGTCCTCGTCGACAAGATGCTCAAGACGCAGATAGTGGAATGCAGTGCTGTGGCCACCTGGCTGTTCTCCAAGGAGATGGCTCCGTTCTTCACGAGCGGATACCTGTGGGAGCTGCTGCATCTCACCATAGATAAGATGAACAAGCACGTCTCTAAATTGAGTAAGTTACGCTTTCAATCATGCTAAAGTATGATGGCTACTTTATAGTACTACAAATTGAAATACAAATGCAAAAAATTACAAATACAAATAAAATATACATATATTATTATTTAATACAAATTGAATTTGATTGTGTTGTTGTATTTTAAACTAGGACGTCTTTCGGTTTCCCCCACGTAGTTCCCGTTCCCGTGGGAATACAGGGATAAAAAGTAGCCTACGTCACCCGGGGATAGCATAGAAAAAATTTTTGAATTCGGTTCAGTAGTTTCGGAGCCTATTCATTACAAACAATCAAATCTTTTCTCTTTATAATAATATAGATTTGACTGCCTTCTCAACTCGGACGGTTCGATTTCCACCTAGGAATTTATGTGACACCACCATTTATGTGACATGACAAAGAAAAAAATTTTGTTGTATGTCTGGTTATTCTAAATGTATTTATTACTAGCTACACACCGCGGTGTTACCCGCTACATGTTTTCGGGATAAAAAGTAGCCTATGTGTTAATCCAGGGTCTCGGCTACCTCTATACGAAATTTCATCTAAATCCGTTCTTTAGTTTTTGCGTGAAAAAGTAACAAACATACATCCATCCATCCGTCCATCCATCAAACTGACAGCGCCACCTGACCCCAAACCAAGCAAAGCTTGTACTATGGAAGTCAGATAACTGATAAAATACTTAAATACTGTCAAATTAATAACCTATTTCCGTTCGTTACAGGTGCCGAGCTGCAAGAAGCCAGGGAAGCCTTGGCGCGCGCTGATTCAAGTAGTTCAGATTCAGAAGACGACACCAACAGCAAGAAAAAGAAAGACCAAGACAAACCCACTGAAGAGGTACGAAAATTAATAAATATCGTAGGACTACACACAGCGCCATCTGGCCACAAACTAAGCAGAGCTTGTGTGATGGAAGTCAGATAACTGATAGAATACATAAATACTTTTTTTTTGTAAATACATACTTATAATACATACAGAACATCCAGACACAGAACAAACATTTGTTTATTCACAAAATGTTTGCCCTGAGTGGGGATCGAACCCACGCCCTACAGCTCTCAACTCAATACTACCAACAAACAAAAACTTAAATTGCAACAATTGTTTTATGATTTTACGATCCCGAGTAGATTGCCTGCCTATCGAAGTCTTGTTGATGATTTAAGATAATTATCTTACTAGCTGCGCCCCGCGGTGTTGCCCGCTACATGTTTTCGAGATAAAAAGTAGCCTATGTCTTAATCCAGGGTCTCAGCTACCTCCATAACAAATTTCATCCAAATCCATTCAGTAGTTTTTGCGTGAAAAGGTAACAAACATCCATCTATCCAATCTTTCACATTTATAATATTAGTGGGATTGACACCAAAAAATGCCAATGCAATTTTATAGTATTGAGTAAAATCTTTCACTTTAGAATTACTCTAATGAAGAAACTAGAAAGAAACTGTAAACAATGGAATTAAGGGGAGTGTTAGCACGCAAGCAAAAAAAATTGACTCTTTCATAAAAAATGTTTGTAACCCTTTATCGCATGTATAGACCAGCTGAATTTTCGAGATACTAGAGTCTGCCTATCTACACTAATATTATAAAGGGGAAAGATTTTTGAATTTATGTATGTTTGTGACGAATAAACTCAAAAACTACTGGACCAATTTCAAAAGTACTTCCCCATTGAGAAGCTATATTATCCTCGGGTGACATAGGCTACTTTTTATTCCTGTATTCCCACGGGAACAGAGACTACGCGGGTGAATCCGCTAGTAAATTATAAATTAATTATAATTGTTCGTAACTCTTGATGGATTAACCCTTTATTGTCCACACTTAAGATAACTCACAGTAGAAAAATAAATTTAAGTAACGAGTAAAACACTAGCGACCTCATCGATAAAAGCGATATCTTCCAGGCAACCTCCTTTTCTCTGTAACGGTATGAGTATAATTACACCTTTACGTCTTAGTTAAACCTAATAAGGACAGCAGGAACGCGCTGGATGCGGGCCGCTTCCAACCGGTCTTTATAAAAATCAATGGGGGAGGCCTATGCCCAGCAGTGGACGTCCTACGGCTGAAATGATGATGATGATGATGATGATGTCTTCGTTAAACCCAAAGTTTAATCCTCTATGTATACTGTATTGGTGTTACCGTCCAGGCGGTGGAACGCATGGAGGAGCGGCTGGAGGCGGCGCACATGGACCAGAAGCGGTTGTTCCTGATCGTGTTCCAACGGTTCATCATGATCCTGTCGGAGCACCTGGTGCGCGCGGACACGGACGCGCGCGATCCTGCCACGCACTGGTACACCGCGACGGTCGGCAGGTTGCGACAGGTGTTCCTTGTTGTAAGTACCAGACTTGTACACTTAACATACATTTTTTTTGATAACGCCAAAGTTACAACTAAATAAATAAATATCGTAGGATATTACACACAGCGCCATCTGACCCCAAACTGAGCAAAGTTTGTACTATGGAAGACAGATAACTGATAGAATACTTGAATATATTTTTTTTTGTAAATACATACTTATAATACATACAGAACACCCAGACACAGAACAAACATTTGCTTATTCACAAAATGTTTGCCCTGAGTGGGAATCGAACCCACGCCCTACAGCTCTCAAGGCAGATATACTACCAATGAGCCAACGGGGCTGTCAAAAAATCACAAACACATACTTACATTTTAATACTTGCTCATTAGTCAGTACATGAACCATACAGCAATAGTTCATGTACTGACAGTCAAATCTATTGGCAAACACATTTAGGATGCTGTTACGGCTGCTACTTAAGAGCAAACTTTTGTAAGAACATTTATAAGATAAAATAAGGACATTAAAGTGATTAAAGTTCGCAAACGCTTTTTCGAGAGCGGCTAACAGATATCGAAATAAAAATCTCGGAGACAGAGGCAGGACATTTCCGCATCTGCGTTTGTTACTTTGTTGCATTCGACGGTGAGACTATGCTATCACTATCATCATCATCATCCACAGCCATCTTTATCCCACTGCTGGGTATAGGCCTCTCTCTTTACGTGCCATCTGCCTCGGTCCTGTGCCAATCTGGTCCAGGTTCGACCCGCGACGGTGACAATATCGTCGACCCATCTTGCGGCTGGACGACCGACGCTCCGCTTCCCTTGCCTAGGTCACCACTCTGTTGCAACCTTACTCCACCTGTCATCACTTCGCCTAGCAACGTGTCCTGCCCAGCTCCACTTGAGGTTCATAATTGCGACACCGACGTCTCGAACTTTCGTTCGTCGCCGGATATCGGTATTACGAACTCGGTCTTGGAGTTTAATGCCGAGCATGGACCTCGCTATCACAATCATCATCATCATCATCATCATTTCAGCCGTAGGACGTCCACTGCTGGACATAGGCCTCCCCCATTGACTTCCATAAAGACCGGTTGGAAGCGGCTCGCATCCAGCGCGTTCCTGCGGTCTTTACTAGGTCGTCTGTCCACCTTGTGGGTGGACGTCCTACGCTGCGCTTGCCGGTCCGTGGTCTCCACTCCAGAACTTTGCAGCCCCACCGGCCATCAGTTCTGCGTGCTATGTGCCCTGCCCACTGCCACTTCAACTTGCTAATCCGTTGGGCTATGTCGGTAACTTTGGTTCGTCTACGGATCTCCTCATTCCTGATTCGATCTCGTAGGGAAACTCCGAGCATAGCCCTCTCCATAGCGCGTTGTGCTACTTTGAGCTTACCAAGAAGGCACACAGTCAGAGACCACGTTTCAGCGCCATAAGTCATCACTGGTAACACACACTGGTCGAAGACAGTGTGTGCTTTCACAATATTTTCTAATAATTATGTTCGATATATTTCAGCATCACGAGCAAGTGCAAAAATACAGCAGCACGTTGGAAACCCTGCTTTTCACGCAAGATTTGGACCCTCACATCTTGGACGTGTTCCATCAGTTCGTCGCGCTCACTGCATAACCACACAGCGCACACTCGGAAGCAATATATAGGGTACTTGGAGTAATACTTTGTCGGTGACCTTATTAATCGTAGGTATATACTTTTTTCAAATAGCAATCAGCATGGTGGTAGGGTACTTTCTAGTACTCGGCTGGCTAGCTACCACCCTCAAGTTGAAAATCTGCCGCCAAGCATCTAACGGTGTGTTCCGGCTGCCTCGGTACGTACCAACAGTAAATACATACTCAAAAGATGCCGATACGTTAATAATTCTTATCTGTTTACCGATTGCATCCGCGAATAATTAATTTTTAGCCGCGAATACAGGAACAGAGTTCTAATTTTTTCACCCGCGAATAAGGAAACCGAACTTTTACTGTATGTGTTTATGCACCTTTATAAAGAATAGACTTGAGAAAATGGCAGATATATCCGAACAGTGTGTGGTTGCATAAGAATTATATATTAAATTCTTATCATAAGAATGTTTCCATTGTTTACTTTTTTTTAGCGTGTAGTAATGTTTATTTATGCTAAGACTGGATACTTCAGTATGATTAAAATGTTCAGATTTAACAAATGTGTTCCAATATGAACTGGAGAGTATTTTTCATGTAAATATAAGGTCATGTTTGAAAGAACTTTTGTTTTATTTTTATTATAGTCGATAAGCGAGTTGAATAATTAGATAAGGAAGGTTAAAAAAATAGCCAAGTTTATCGGACTAGTAGTCACACTTTTATTTTTTTTATAAGTAACTTAAATCTAGCAGTTGACAGAAATGACAGTCTTATTGTGAAGATATGGCTCATTTGAAGTATGAAAGAAGTTCTTCTACGTCTTTCTTTGAGCCAAGGTAACACGGAGCTCGCTGGTGGATGGAAGTGGGTTTGATGTCCAGGATGGGAATAGTTCCATTGGTGGCTAGACCGCCCGCTTCAGTTACTATAAAAGCCATGGGGTTGCACTCGTAGAGGAGACGCAACTGGAAGAAAAAAAAAATGTTTTTGTAGGCTAGATGTTTGACCACTGCTGTCACGATGATAAACTACATATTTTAGCCTGGGATGGGTACTGGTTCTCTCAAGTGAGGTTGATGAAGTATTCCTTACATATATATACCTACTAAGTATATGTTTGGGGGCAGGTTTTCAGCTAGAGAGTGATACTACAACCAAATATTAAAAAGAACTTCAGGCTTATCGAGTTCTTTTTCCGACCGTCTTTCCAGAGCTACATGGAGCGTTAAAGGATGTCTTTATACCTTCGGGTTAGCAACACATATATACAAATAAAAAACGATATAATTGACAATATTATTAAAGAATACCAGTTATTTATGCAAGGTTTCTTTCATCTTTTACTCTGGTAGTGGTTTCTTTTTTGATATTATAAAAATGCCCGTAGCATCTCCCGTTAAAATGTGTGAATCTTATATCATCCAAAGTAGTCTTTTTTTATCCGATATAGGTTTGCGTTTGACCACGCCCTGCCTGATGTTAAGCACGATGCAGTCTAAGATGAAGAACGCTTACCGAGAAATAACCGGTTTACTCTGGATTTGAAGACACCCAAATTGTACTTCACGGGAAAAACAGTAGGTTCCACAACGCAAGGTTGTTTGGAAGTGATCGATTTTAGCGATAAAGCTCCCACTCAGCATTAAAACAAGGCGTATTTTCTACATTAAAGAGTTATAGGTACATAGGTAAATTAAATATTGCCAGCTCATTTGACTTAGTACGCTTAGTTCACTTTATCCGTTATCATGTCTAATTCGCTGTGTCATATCTTCACCATATCAATATATCGCACGTTATTCCCTGATTTAGGCACTTCGAAGCATTATACACAAATCTGTGATAGACACTTCGTCCAATGATAATGGATATAGAAATGACACGCCTCCGAATATTATCATAACCTGTTGATAAGATAACTTGCGCCTCGAGCATTGTCACCGAGCCGAAAATAGAAACGTTTTCGATACAGGTTTATTTAAACAGAATAAATAAAGCGTATCTTTTTTTTAAGAGAATGTAATGAGACGAACGATACGGTCTCCTTGTGGTAAGAGATAACACTTTTCCATGATAATTTCAGAGATACACTGAACTAACAAAACAAAGTACACGGCATCCAGGGTTGGATTCGGGTACGTTGAAAAATATAGTACAAGACCATCAAAATAGTAGTACGCCGATAGTACACTTATTTTAAATCTTACATTATTTAAAAAAAAAAGCTATTAATCAATAAAATAGATAGTTAAAATCAACATGTTTATACAAAATTTACTCCTGTTCTAAATTATGTAAGTTCTTGACTATTATTTTCATGTAATCATAATAACATCTCTTCTAATGCGAGTATACGAAAGAATAAAATTGGTACAGTTGCCACTTTTGCTGCAATTTTTTTTTCTTAGATTTTGGCGTCGCACCCCAAGCATTTGCCAGTGGCAAGTTACAATTTTAAGACAAAATGCGAAGCCAAAATTAAAAAAGATGAAGAAGAAGTATTGTTTGACAGCTTACCACAATGTGCTGTGGTAAGCTGTCAAACAATACTCAATGATATTTTTTTTTACAGATGATTTGGCTATAAACGGGTGTCATATATACCTATTTAGGTATTTTCTAAGTGAGTTAACGAAATTGTAGTATTTTTCCGTACTATCCTTAGGTATGGATATTATCTAGTACGGAGCATGAAATAGTAGTACAAATACTATAATTATAGTACGAAATCCAACTCTGACGGCATCACTGCTTTGAAGTGCTTTGGCGCTCATTACTTTTTTTCCTTTAGTTTTGGCGTCGCGTTTTGAGCATTTGCCAGTGTCAAGTATTTATATATTTTCAAGTTTCAAAAGTTAAATAAGTGTCCTCGTAGCTAAAGTTATAGTCAAAGTCCAGTCTTGGTCAAGTACAGTGCGTGTCAGTCAAGTCCAGTCATGTGTGTAGAGTAGTGGTGACTTTACTATAAAGCTTCGATGGAGTTTTGGTAGTAACACAAAAGTAATGTTTCACCAAATTATATCATTTTCCCACACTCGCGCTTGTGATTCGGCACTTTATGAATAAAACACCGCCATTTTAATGCATAAACACTCGACAAAACACTAGTTTTGGAAAAACATACAACGGGGCGACACGACTCTTTCCGCGTTACCGCCAAAACTCTGCTTATTACTTAGAGACTTTCAATAGTAAGTCTCAAAAGGCTTGTAATTTTTTGTTTTTAAATTTTATGGCTTACCTGGATTCTTATTCCCTACATATCTACACATATCTACACATAACGAAATTAAATTCAGGTTTAATTCTCATGGAATGGTATTCTCTTCGACAATATCATAATTCTTTTTATTTAAATAGGGCATAATTACATCATTATTTAACTATGGGTATTATTTTTATTAGTTATTTAATAAATAGTGTTGTAACATTTCCCGTTTGTTCTTAATCATTAAATAGTTTTCTATTGTTTTGTTTGCCAGGAAGGTTTATTGAAACTTGTGCATAATGTGCATGCTAGCTTTTTTTTTATGGTTTACAGGCTAGGTGATTGACCACAGCTCACCTGATGTTTTGTGACGGTGTGGTCGGAGATGGTAAATACACCTAGCCTGGAATGGTACTGGGTCAGATATATAAAAATGTACAGAAAACAAAAAATCTGCAGAGGTATCACGAACGACTTGCGAAAAAGTATTCGTATCGACATCGACAACAATTTGTATGAGATTTGTACAGCTTTGTATGCTATCGAGGACTCTATACCTTTGTGATACGAATTCCATAAATTTACGTGATCGAGGCTCTTAACTAGTACCAGAATTGGTGGCCTTATCGCTAAATACTACTAAAATAACGAATTTAACTTTTTTAGGGGTTGTTATTTTAAAGATTTTTATTTATTCATATCCCGACGCAAGCCTATTGTTAATAATATAACTTACTTTCCCGCTAGGAGCGGATTTTGTAGCTGGGTACATGAAGATACCTCCATACTTGATAGTCCTGTGTACGTCCGCGACCATCGACCCCACGTACCGCGCACCATACGCTTTACCTGTCTTGGGGCATTTCTTATCTTCTATATAACTTTTAAGACCTTCTTCCCATTCCGCTGCGTATCCTGGAATTAAACGTAAAGTTAAAGTAAATAATATACTCGATTGATATGAAAATCCTGCTAATATTATAAATGCGAAAGTTTGTGAGTATAGATGTATGGATGGTAGGTCAGCGATGATATTTTCGCGCGGTAGGTTCGCATGCCGAAGGGCGTAGGTTCAAACCCCAACAATGAGCTTGAGCTGCCGGTGAAGGAATTGTGAGGAAACCATAGCATTGTGGTAGGGTACTTTCTTGTACTCGGCTGGCTAGCTACCACCCTCAAGTTGAAAATCTGCCGCCAAGCATCTAAGGGTGTGTTCCGGCAGCCTCACTCGAGAGCCAGTTCCATTCCAGGCTAGGTGTGCTTTACCATCTTCGACTACACCTTCACTTAACATCAGGTGAGCTGTGGTCAAAACCCTAACATGTCAACCATAAAAAAAATGTATGTTTGTAACTCTTCCACGCAAAAACTACTACCTATAGAGGTAGCTGAGACCCATTGACACATACGTTTTATCCCGAAAACATGGATACAGTTTATTGTTTGTTTGTTTGTTTAGCTACATACATGTTTGTAATCTTCATTCAAAATTCAATTAGGTACATCTTTTTAGCTAAATTAAATGATTACTTGAAATATGGAAACTCTAAAGATTTCTTAGTGTTCAAGACAAAAATGATTTTGATATGTATATAACACGCTATTACCCATTACGTACGTACACGTCTTTGTCGTAAGTAAATAAATAAATTATCTAATACATCGAAACAGTTTTAGTGTATTTTTAGTTTTGGGTACATTATTCCCACTTAGAACAAACAATTGTGGTATAAACAATTAATGTTTGTTCTGAGTAGGAATTGAACCTACATCTTACAACTTTTAAAGCAGATATAAATACTACCAATGAGCCAACAGATAAGTATTTCAACAGTCACACACTGACTTTATTTTTAAATTGTAAAATATCTCGATTTACATACATAGTTTAGGTATTTACTGTCTTTACAATGTGTTATTTGTGTTTTGCATATATTCATGAGTAAGCTATTATTACAAGTGATGTTGCAAAACACCTTTCGGTGCCATTTCAATGATTAAAACACGTATTTCTAGTCCGGTGTGTACGTAAATTTCATTGATCATTACCCATCAGCTCTTGAAGTGGGAGCCTTGTTGTAAACCAGTGTGGACGCAAATACTAACCGTGGGTTCCACAAGCCTCCCACCAAGGTGACCCTTGTTGAAAGATTGTTTACAACAGTCTGGCCCACGCTTTAATACTTTTTACGATAAAAAAAATCTTCGCTTTTTTCAAACACTGCGGTATCGCACGTTGCTCGCTTAATAGACTTTCTAAGTCAAAATGTACATAATATGTAGGTCCTAACTAGTTTGTAATAGTAGATTTACCTTCATTAATAGAGAAGATGTTCCCCTTCTCAGGTATCCTCATGTTAGGGTCAGTGAGTATAAACTCTCCGATAGAAGGGTCGTACATGAACCCGTTGACTCCCTTGCCCTTGCCTAGAGAGAGCACCATCATGGTGGCCGAGCCGTAGAGGGCATAGCCCGCAGCCACCAGCTTACTGCCTGGCTGCAGCGCGTCTGACTCGGCAGGCTCCCCTGGAGAACTCTTTCTGCAAGACACATTGGCGGATACAGAAAAAACTCAGGGGGTTGGGAAGGGTCTCTGGACGCTAAAGATGTCTTGAGCTACCTTTAATTTTATTGTAATAAATAAATTACCAAGTCACATGCAAAGTTTAAGAAGTACAGTTGTGTATCTGTATAAACTGATTATACATAATTATACACAACTGTTCGGTATCTCGGCTCAGCTCAGAGTCGACTGACGAAAGAAACGAACGAATAGCGGGCTAGCGGGGGGCAAGAGGCTGGGCTGGGGTGTTTCCCGAAAAGTACCTACAGTATAGTTAGATCTTTTCAAATTTAAAGTAAACATATCGTTGTCAAACATTTAGAATTAAAAATACTGTTTCGCAGATTTGTTAATCAAGACCTTGTTCGCTTTATTGTTACCACCATACATAGATACAAAAGCAACAGTATACAACACACAAGTGAAATTTCCGACATCACTAAGAGAATGGGTTATATTCGAGCGGCAGATTCGGACCAGCGTAACAACGATTCAAGTTCCATTGCTTCTGTTGGTTGCTGATTTTTTCTAAATCACATATATTATGAGACTACTTACTTGAAAATAGCAAATATGGAACCGACGGAGACAAGGCAGTCGATGTTGGAGGAGCCGTCGAGGGGGTCGAAGCACACCACGTACTTGCCGCGCCTTTCCGTCTCCACCTACGATAACAAAATATTAAAAAAAACTTGAGATAACAGTGATAAGGCGAACACAAAAAAGTTACGCGCCCTTATTATGTGGGCAATCGATAAGTGCGACCTTTTTGTGAGGATTCGATAAGTGATCGTATACCTATTTTGTAACTTGACTCCCTAATAAGCTATGTTTATATTGGTAATCGAGTTTTGTTTTCCCGTGCGAACCGGGGCGAGCTGCTAGTAGATAATAAATCATTATATAAGATAAAACGCTTCAGTACAGAAGAAAGGTTTAGTCTTGATATCTCCTGGTGGAATATTAATAATTCGAATTGCATGTGACAAAGTGTGAAGGTCTGACAGAGCGTAACATTTGTGAAGGCGGATCTTATTATCATAAATGGTTTATATTTATGTCTGACCTCCAACGGGTTCAGTATGCGACCTATGCGTGTTTGTAAATAAATTAAATGTTACGTACACAAACAACACAGATGCTAAATCACATTGTGCTCTAGAACCGAGAGCGTTTAAAACGCGTTTTGTTTAGCCGATGATTTTCTGGCAAATCGTGCGGTTACCACATACCTATTTTATTTTACTGTACACTAAAAAACTTACAATTTTACACCAAGACTAGGGATTGCAATCCGGAAAAACGGATCCGGTAATCCGGCGGATCCGGCACCATTTAACGGTTACCGGATCCGGTACCAATATACCGGATCCGAAGACCGGATCCGTTGCTAGCAGTTTGTGGCAAAATAATATAGTAGGTCACTTGGTGGTAGATCTTCTTAGCAGGAGGACGTCTAAGTAGATACCACCGCAGTACCAGTTATTCTGCCGCTAAGCAGTAGTGTGTAAACATTACTGTGTTTCGGTTTGAAGGGTACTGCAGCTAGCGAAATTACAGGGCTGTTGAGACTAACCATCGAAAGTCTAACGTAATGAGCGCCAAAGCAGTGATGCCCTGGACTTTGTTTTGTTACTCAAAGTTCTGTGTATCGCTGCATTGTTTATGCACAGGCTTTATCTCTTACCATCAGGAGAGCGTCTCGATCATCTCATTACTTTTTACATAAAAAAAAAACTTGGCTTAACATTGGTTAGGAAATAAAGTTGATTTTATTCATTAGTGATTTATTTTTTTAAACTACGTACATATAAGTGCAGTGACACTTGATTAACTCGCTTATTTTTTACTAAAAAGCGAAAATCATCTTGATTTGATCAATCTGACCGGATCCGACCGGATTCGGCCGGATTGATGGGAATCCGGTCGTATCCGGCCGGACTGAAAATGACGCCGGATTGCAATCCCTAACCAAGACGTTTTTGAGTCAAATAGGTAGATAAGCAGATACAGAACAATAATTATAAAAAACACAAATATTCATCACTTAAATATTATACATACCTACAATTCTAATTTTTTTTATCAACCTCTATTGTCCCACTGCTGGGCAAAGGCCTCCCTTTCCTCCTTCCAGACTGCCTGGTCTTCGGCCTTGGTGATCCAGTGACTATCGTTCAAAAGCCAATGTCAAATTGCTCCGGTTCAGTAAAATCGTAGTATCGTTGGTGGATCTGCGAAATCTGGTTAAGTCAATGTACCTGTATGGCGGTAGGGTTTTCCTCGGAAACAAGCAACGCGGCGGTGAAGGAAGACTTCAGCATGTTGATGAAGAGATCGTTGGAAAGCACGTCCAGCTTCTTCACCTGCTCACCTTGCACATTCGTGTCGCCAGAGATGCCGTGCCTAGGACCAGAAGAAAGTAAGTTGGTTTCGTTAAGTAGGCCTAACGTCAATAATAACGTATTACTGTGGGCTTGGTCCTTTTTGTACTATTAATATAGGAGGTTTTTGATAATACTCGCCACGCTTGACAGGCGGGTTGGCGAGCTCAGTTGGGTATGATCGCATGGGTACCTACTGAAGTCCACTAGAACGCGCAGGATGAGAACCGCTTCCAACCGGACTTTATGGAAATCATTGAGGGAAGCCTATGTCTACCAGTGGATGCCCTACGGCTGAGATGAAATAAACTGTGTGGCATAAACGGTTCCAAAAAATATTTATATTTTTACTTATGGAAAACGAACAGCTGCTAATTGAGAAAATAAATAGGAGCCAAGTTTAGTGATAACACAAAAGCATCGCTGCTTTGACTCTTACCATTTAGAGACTTTCGATGGGTAGTCTCAACAGCCCTGTAATTTCGTAATAACCCTTCAAACCGGAACAGAATAATGTTTACACACTACTGCTTGGCGGCAGAATATCTGGTACTGTGGTCGTACTTACCTAGACGACCCTCTGCTAAGATGAAAAAGATGGTATCAAAATGATATATCTACATATTGATTAAAGCGATATTGTATTCCTCAGACTGGCTAAATAACATCGTGTACTTGAATTACTGTTTATGCTAGTTGGTATACAAATGTACTTAGATACTATCTATGTATGTAAATATCTACGAAAAACATTAGCCTCTTCTGTGTGCCCGGGTAATAAAAAATGCAAATCAATAATAAACCTATCAGACGATGCATTTCATATCAGAATCATTTCCATAATAATGAATCGATTGTTACCTACTAAGTATACATATTGTTGCAGATTAAAGAGTTGGCAATAATCAAACATTTTTTTGTTTCCTTCGTTTGCAGTTAACATAACATCACAACATTGTATGTAATCTAACTATAGAGGTAGTAAATGGAAAGTTACGAGTGTATGTACTGACAGTTTAGCGATGCCTGCTTTCCTGACAGCCGATTGGATGGCCTTGACCGCTGTCTGGATGGAGTTGAGCAGCTGTGTGAGATCTCCGGTCGCCGTGGGAGCCGTTCTTTGCTGTGCTAGCACCCACCGCGTCAACGTCATTGCGTTCACATCGAAGGCCGGCCCTTGCTGAGACATGTTTATTTTTTATTAAAATTACGAGCGCTACAGAAAAGCGTCTAGCCGCAACGAATGCCGGCTCACTACTAAATAAAATAAACTACCTACTTTCATTTCAACTTGTTGGAGGCGCGGCAGCGAAGGTCGTTCGCTTCCAATAAAGTTTATCAGTTGTTTTCTGAGTAATCGTGACGATGCATTTGATGATGTAACGAATGTTAATTTTTAATTTGATTGTAGATTGTAGAAAACACAAGTCTACCCAGTGTAGTAGGCGTAGAACGTACGTAACTAGGTAGGTATGTAAGTCTCAAATTAATGAGCGCCAAAGCAGCGATGCCCCGGACTTTGTTTTGCTACTCAAAGTTCTATTAATTGCTGCAATAGTCATGGACATGCGTTATCTCTTACCATCAGGAGAGCGTATCGTTCGTCTCATTACTCTTTACATTAAAAAAAATCTTATCTCTCATTACATTTAAGTGCACAAAAAAAATATACCTAGGTATTTGATTTTTTTACGCGGAATACTTACCGGAATACGCGGAAAGGCAGTACCACCGAAAAGAGAACTAGGTATAAAACAATCAATATTAACAAGTAATTAAGGGATCGACGCTACCACCCTCAAGTTGAAAATCTGCCGCCAAGCATCTGACGGTGTGTTCCGGTAGCCTCACTTGAGAGCCAGTTCCATTCCAGGCTTGGTGTTCTTTACCATCTTCGACCACACCGTCACTTAACATCAGGTGAGCTGTGGTCAAACTCCTAGCCTGTCGACAATAAAAAAAAAAAAAATACAACAATCGGCTGTTTATTGATAGATGAACAGTGTTTATACAGGGCTATAAGTTGTGCTCATAGTAAAATCCATACATTCGGTCAAGGATCAACTCCTTCGATCAAGAATGTACTAGACCAAACGCAGCCAAGAAAAATTGTTGGAGTTTACTATGCTATCTATTACGACATATACAGAACTACAAAAATATCGCAACGTCACAAAAGTATTAAAATAATAATCAACCCTGGATCAAGGTTTTATGGTTTAGTTTCGACTAATGCGTAATTGACATAGGACCTGGTTGCTCCGCGAGACTGACGGGAGCTCGTAAAAGTTTATTACCCCACGCAGTGAAGTTTTTTTTTTTTTTTTTTTTTAATGGTTGACAGGCCTGATGTTCCTCACCTGATGTTAAGTGAAGGTGTGGTCGAAGATGGTAAAGCACACCTAGCCTGGAATGGAACTGGCTCTCAAGTGAGGCTGCCGGAACACACCATTAGATGCTTGGCGGCAGATTTTCAACTTGAGGGTGGTAGCTAGCCAGCCGAGTACTAGAAAGTACCCTACCACCATGCTACAAGTACAAAAATATCGCACATCACAAAGTAATAGAACTTGTCACTAAACCAAAATCCAAAGTCACAATGGCATTAGGTTGATGCAGGCATATTTTCAAAGTACCTAATTGTTATAATAATATCTCGTGGTGTCAAATGTTGTTTCCTTTTCTTTTTCATTCTAGATAGAGTTGCGTTTGACCACACTCTGCCTGATGTTAGGCAGTGTGTGTGATCAACCGCAAGTGGAGCACACGTAAATAAAAAAATGCCTTTAGTAAAGTAGTGGCGACTTTACTATAAGCAAGGAATGGAACAAGCTACCGGCTTACTTGTTTCCTGACAGATATAATCTAGATCTTTTCAAGGTCGGAGTGAATAGGTATCTTCTAGGTCTGCGTGCTTCATCTTCGACCACATCGTCGCTTACCATCAGGCGAGTTGGTGGTCAAACGCGGACTTATCCGTATTAAAAAAAAAAAAAAAAAAAAAAATCTTCGGTGGAGTTTTGGAAACAACACGAAAAGTCATGTTTCACCACATTATATCACTTTCCCACACTTGCGCTTGTAATTCAACACTTTATAAATAAAACCACCACTATTTTATACATAACCACTCTAAAAACACTAGTTTTAGAAAAAATACAATGGGGCGACTCGACTCTTCCCACGTTCCCGCCAAAAATGTTTTAATTATTAAAAAAACTACCATTTTTCTATATTTTAAGATTTGTACCATTTTTCTACATAAGAACTAATAAGAAAAAAATAAAACTCCAAACTAATGAGTTTTTAATTTTCTATCATTTTTCTTGATTTGTGAAGAGTTTTGGCGGGAACGCGGGAAGAGTCGTGTCGCGCCGTTGTATTTTTTTCCAAAACTAGTGTTTTGTCGAGTGTTTATGCATGAAAATGGTGGTGTTTTATTCATAAAGTGCCAAATTACAAGCGCGAGTGTGGGAAAATGATATAATGTGGTGAAACATGAGTTTTCGTGTTGCTTTCAAAACTCCATCGAAGCTTTATAGTAAAGTCGCCACTACTTTACTAAAGCATGACTGAACTTAACTGACACGGGCTGGACTTGACTAAGACGACTTTGACGATAGCTATAGCTAAGATACAGCAGAAATAACACTTAAGACAAGGCAGTATGGCTTTATAGCTTTAGCCTGCCCGAAGGGGCAAATTATTAAAAAAAAAAATGATTTGTGAAATGAGTTGAGCTTTTGAGCGAACATTTTGACGTCATCGCATAAAGAATATTTAGTTTCACGCCACAAATTAAGAAAAAACTTGATTTTATTTACAGGATACTGTCCGAAATACGAAAGTTTGTTGAAAAAGTAGACAGTGAAGGATGTAAGCTAAGCAAGGTAACGACTTTGACAGTGCATATGAAATCGACGACCAGTTTGTCAGTATTGTGACGTTTTTTATTAGCGCTTTTAGCATAATAAGTTTTATTCGTGTATTTCAGAACATTGATGTAGAAAAATGATAGATTTTTAAATAATTAAAAATATGAAGGTAAACATGGCTCCGAAGCTTAAGTTTGCTGATGGTATTTTTATTTCTTTTACCTAAAAACTTGGTTGTTTACAAGATGTACTCAATTACATTAGTCTGATTAAAGGCGATAATGTCTGGTCATGTAATGATTTACCACAATATTCTCTCTTTCCAGGCGAAAAAGTGTTGTGTTTCCACGGCCCCCTCATTTATGAGGCGAAATGCCTCAAAAGTAATGTTACAAAGGACAAACATATTCGATATCTGATACATTATGCTGGATGGAATAAAAAGTAATTCTCTAAACGTGAAGAACATGGTATGAATTAGCATTATTTCAAACTTCTAATTACTTATTTGGCGGTTTCAGTTGGGATGAGTGGGTTCCCGAAAGCCGTGTCCTAAAGTACAATGAAGCTAACGTGCAGCGACAGAAAGAAGTGTTGAGAGCACACACAGCACAGCCAGCAAAGAGTAAAAAAAGTAAGTTGGATGAACTCTCTATTATCCCTTATTTAATGAAAATACTAAATTAATTATTTATTTAGGCTTGCTAAGTATCATTTTCAATAGATTAGGCCTTTTAGATAGTTATTGTTTTAAATGTTGTTTGTTGATATAGTAGGTACATTAAATTATATAGTACATTTTCAATTTGCTTAAAAATACATGCTCGAGGGCTAAGTTTTTATACTATATATATATATATCTACATACATGGTTATATGTACTTGTACATATTACATAGATACCACCTACAATCTATGTACACGCAGTAACTTGGCTAACTCAGTCAGTGCAAGAGGTGTTTTCAGTCTACTTTTACGCAAAATGTGTTAAAAATGTCTTAATGTGGTGAATCCTATAAAACTTCTATCCCAGTAGTTAAGGATTCTCCGATTTACTTCACACTACCATTTCAACATAAGCTGTATTGAACATTTTTAATATAAACTGTGTTGTTTAGAAAACATCTGACCAAAAGGCTTTTAAGTTAATAAAGCAACCATGTAGTGTATAAAAATACCTCTCTGTCTGAATATCCTATATTTGACACAAATTTGTATGTTGCATTTTCAGCACCTGCGAAAGGGAGAAAATCTGAAGCAGCTGCGGCATCTGCTACTACAACTCCAGCTCGAGAAGAATCGCGTGCGTCTACACCAGCTGGTATGCATCTATGACTATTTTTACCTGAATATTTAGAAAACTTAATACCAGAATTTCTATCAATACCAAACAAATAATTGCAATAAATTTGGGGACTATTATGTCAATACTATAAATCATTGAGATATCAGAGCTCTGTAAAAATGATACTGAAAGCCAATTCTAAAGTTTGATGAGACCAAATCTTTGGTTAAAATTGTATACATCTATAGCTGAAACCAAATATATAGTATGCAGTGTTAGTAGTAGAAGTGTTTATGATGTCTGTTTTCTTTTGTATTTAGGTAGTATAATACACATAATATACTAACTAAAAACAAGGGAAATGTCAGGAAGGTTGTAAAACTCTAGAGTGTGCTAATATATAAGCTAACTTTAAGATGTGGCAGCAGAACTAGAGTTGGCTTTATAGTCCTTTATCTATACAACACTAAAACTAATGTGGATGAACAGGATGAACATTTTGTTGTATAAATAAATGTTTGTTCTGTGTCTGGGTGTTCTGTATTTATAAAAAAAAGTAATCAAGTATTCTATCAGTTATCTGACTTCCATAGTAACAGTTAACAGTACCCATAACGTTCTCACACCCAACATAAAATTACTGTCCATAGTATACAAGAGAGTAACTTTGCTAAATTAGTCAGTTTTTCTTGGTGCTTGATTTTGTAACTAAATAAAGTCCAAAATTAATTTACATTTTACTCACTAGTACCTGCAACAGCATCTACTAGGTGCAATATTTTAGCAACTCGATCGCAAAACATTAAATTTATCTATATATACAATATTCAATTTGGATCTACAAGTACCAAATTCTGTTGTGTGGTTTAGAAGAAATAAGCGGAGAAGCAGACAGACAGATACACTGAATTATATGCATTATGTTTTTACTATTAAGAGAAGATTCTCTACTGATACAAAAAAGTAAGGATGTATTGTACATAATACAAAACTTTCATCAAAAAAAAAAATTGTGTGACAGTTAAAACCAGCATAATCTATTGTGTAGTTTAGAAAAAGTGAGCAAAGAAATGTTTGAATGTATCATTTTGTAGAATAGATTCTATTTAATAGGCAGACACAACTGCAAATTCAGTAGAATTATGCAAAACTCACAAATACATTCTTTGGAATCAATGTTATCTTGATCAATAACACACCTTTAAATAATTACCTCTCCTACCATTCGGGATCTGTTAATTTATGATTGTATATTCAAATTATGACAGCCCATTGGTTCATTGGTAGTATGTCTGCTTCGAGAGCTGCAGGGCGTGGGTTCGATTCCCACTCAGGACTATCATTTGTGTGTCTGGGTGTACTGTATGTATTATAAGTATGTATTTACAAAAAATAAAACTATTTAAGTATTCTATCAGTTATCTGACTTCCATAGTACAAGCTTTGCTTAGTTTGGGGTCAGATGGCGCTGTGTGTAATGTCCTGCAACATTTATTTATTCATTTAAATGTTATTTTATCTATACCTCTATCAATGTCATTGCAGGTAAAGAACCAGAGCCAACTCCGACCCCTGCAAAGGCAACTAAAACCCAGAGCAAAGATGCACCCACCGATTCAGGTTCTGATCAACCTAAGTAAGTTACTTTTCCTTACTGCAACTTACAATTCGGTATGTAAAGAAAAAAAAAACTTTACTGATTCCAAAACCATTTCGAAATAGTACATTTCTGTACAATATTTTATGTTTAAAACTCTGTAAACTATGAGGTGGGGTTTATTTTAATTATAAACATAAATCAAACTTGACTTTCAAATGATGTCTTATGACGTCACCTCGTCGGGCAACTTTCTTAGACTAAAGAAGCAATGGCAAACCAAAACAAAATTTGTCAATGTCAAGTCAACAGCGATCATAATAATATTTTAGATACACATACGTCGAGTTGTTTTTCGATACTTTTTTGTTTTATATGGCAAAGGCATATTCTACATATTCAGCCGACCTCATGACGTCATAACTATAAAAAGTTTGAAAACGTATTAGAATTAAACTACCGCATAGAAAGCCAAAATATTCAAATTAGTTTCATAAAATGAAGTTTACTATCAGTAAAAAATATTTAAAAAAAAACTTTACATACCGAATTGCTTGATGAGATGTAGTTTGATTTTAAATATGAACAAATTTTATTTTATTGTTCATAATTTGTAAACATTATTGACCTACATGAAATTTAATGCTTACGCATTTCTTACTTCCTTTGGACAACATTTTGTTGGCCTCTTCAACAATCTTTTTCCATTTCACTCTGGCTCATACCTTTCTTCTCCGAGTTCACTTTCGGCCTATACTTCTAGGATCTTCCTTAATGCAGTCTTTTCACCGCTTCCTGGTTCCTTTCATTTTTATTGTAGGTTCCACTTACAGTTTTCACAGTTCCAGTGTCATCTCTCCAGGCAGTTCTCTCTGTATTTTATTTTCGTTTTGTAGCATGATATGTTTTAATGTACTTTTTCTACAAAACAGCACACGGTTCTTATGTATGGTATAGTCTACATATCCTTGCCCGCTGGGGCATACTAATGATCAATTTACAAAACTTTAAAATGTCAATAATCAAATAGTCAAATAATAGTCAGTGTTCTCTTCAGATGTACAGCCCATTTAAGCCTTGGTGAGTTGCAGAACCTGACGACTTTATCTTTATGAATGAGTTTGTCCAGTTCACGGTTCTTCCTCATACAATACCTATGTGCCATTAAAAATGAAATTTTGCACTGCATCTATTATTACCTTGCATCATATCATGCAAACTATTTTGGTTTTCAACTACAGGGGCTCACCGGAAGACCAGCGCTGGTCATACTTAAAGTATGACCAGTATTATGCTGAGGTGAACCCTTATTTTGTAACTATTTGTTTGTTCGTGTTTGTGTTGCAGAATAAAATCTTTTTTCTTTCTTTCTTTCTTGACAAGGTTTCTATTTGCAGGCAGGCAAGAAAAAGTGTCCATCGACGACCTAATGGTAGTCACACTGTGACGCCACTTTATCAGGTCCGAGCATAACATAAATCATCTGACCCACATTACTAATGCCATTAGTAATTCATGTTTCACTGCATCATATGACTTTCCGACACTGGCGTTTGGAATTCGGTACTTCATGAATAAACCACCACGATTTCTATACGAAAAAACACTAGTTTTGGAAAAAAAATACAATGGGGCGACACAACTCTTTCCGCGTTCCCGCCAAAACTCTTTTATATAATTTTTTGGCGTGTACAATAAAGAGTTAATCAATCAATCATTTATTACCACATATTCGCAATCTCATCAAACTAATTGTACCTTTACAGAAAGAAACGCGGTCGACTCGACTTGTCAATTGAATCAGAGGAGCAATATCTAGCTAAGGTAGAAGTAAAAATCAAAATACCAGAAGAACTGAAAGTGTGGCTGGTCGACGACTGGGATGTAATCACTCGCCAGCAAAAACTGGCCTTACTGCCCGCCAAGCTGACCGTCAACCAAATCGTAGACAATTACTTGGCATTCAAGAAGTCCAGCAAATCACACAATCAAGCTAAAGAATCCGTTTTAGTCGACGTGACCAATGGCATAAAGGAGTATTTCAACGTGACATTGGGCTCACAGCTGTTGTACAAGTTCGAAAGGCCGCAATACAGCGAGATTTTGCAAGACTACCCCGAAACGCCGATGGCCCAGATATACGGATCCATCCATCTGTTAAGATTGTTTGCCAAAATGGGCCCGATGCTCGCTTACACGGCTCTTGATGAAAAATCGTTACAACACGTTCTCACGCACATACAAGACTTTCTGAAGTACATGGTGACAAATAGATCCACATTGTTCAATTTGCAAGACTATGGGAACGCCACTCCGGAGTATCACAGGAAGGTGCAGTAGATATATTTTAGTTTGTAAGTAGAATGTTTTAAGTCAATAAAATGTTTACAGCTGTGACCTTAATTGCGTCTGGTTTTATTTGTAGCTTTAATAGCGGTGTTGCTTGGTGGATTTATAAATACAGCGCGTCATCGCAGCCTGGCGCTTCTATACATTCTGGAATGTGCACATTTTGTAATAAATACTGTACATTTTTGTAAAAGTATCAGAATAGTGGTTATGTATTTATAGTAAATAATGTAAAATGTCATCATCATCACCAAGAACCTATAGTAGCGCACTGGGCATAGGCCTCTCCAGCTAGTTGTCTGACGTGTATCGTAACTATAAATAATAAATAAATAAATATCGCAGGACATTACAGGCAACGCCATCTGACCCCTAACTAAGCAAAGCTAGTACTGTGGAAGGCATAACTGATAGAATACTTAAATTGTACCACAAAGTTTTGTCCTGGGTGGGAATCGAACCCACGCCCCTCAGCTCTTAAAGCAGACATTCTACCAATGAACCAACAGGGCTGTCAAACAAAAACTCCACCTAGATTAGGCGTCGTACACTAGGTACCTACCTATGTTAAATGCCTTTGTAACTACTTCATCTGCTTCATCAATATTGTACTATAATATTTTATTCTCAATAAACCTGTGACAGTTTAGAGACAATCAGTCCAGCATATCCGGGATGCTCTGCTTTTAGTTGAACTAAATAAACTATTTTAATCATTTGTTCAGGTCCTTGACTTACCAATAAAATTAGGTACCTACCTATTAGTGGTACCTGCTACATTCGTGTTTTCGTAGAATTAATGTTTGAACTCGAACACACTTAAAATGGCAAAACATTTTTAATTATTAAATTACATAAATTAATATTGAAACAAAGAACTAAAAATGCATTTGTGAAATATCAGACTAGAATCAAGCTGACAGTTTTCCAAGTTCCAACGGATGTAGAGACGGCGAAAAAATAATTTTATTAAAAAAATGCTCAATGCCAAAATTACGTCATAATCCGTCAATAGTACCTACTCGAGTTCAGTGATAACTGCAACAAAAAGCCAACATTACGTGGTGTTCCCAGGCGGTCACCCATCCAAGTACTGACCACGCCCGACGTTGCTTAACTTCGGTGATCGGACGAGAACCGGTGTTTTCAACGTAGTATGAACGTTGGCGAAAGACACCTCGAAATGAGACTTCTATTTCTTTGTAGTGACGTCAACCCAAAATAATATTATCAACTCGCAATACACGATGAGAACCGGCAGCAAAAAGCCAACATTACGTGGTGTTCCCAGGCGGTCACCCATCCAAGTACTGACCACGCCCGACGTTGCTTAACTTCGGTGATCGGACGAGAACCGGTGTTTTCAACGTAGTATGAACGTTGGCGAAAGACACTTCGAAATGAGACTTCTATTTCTTTGTAGTGACGTCAACCCAAAATAATATTATCAACTCGCAATACACGATGAGAACCGGCAGCAAAAAGCCAACATTACGTGGTGTTCCCAGGCGGTCACCCATCCAAGTACTGACCACGCCCGACGTTGCTTAACTTCGGTGATCGGACGAGAACCGGTGTTTTCAACGTAGTATGAACGTTGGCGAAAGATACTTCGAAATGAGACTTCTAATTCTTTGTAGTGACGTCAAACCAAAATAATATTAGCATGTCAAATTGTAATATTGGCTGGACGACTTCAGCGCCACCTAGCTTCTGCAACTTTTTTGGCTCCGAGGCTTTGACGCTTGGACATTTCATCGCGACATTGTGACAAAAATCAAAAACTGATATGTTTATGTATATTTTGTTTTATATATCAAAATTACTGTGATACCGTGATTAGGATGGACAAAGGGTTGTAAAATCATTTTTGGTCATTGAAATGAAATGCGGTAAGTGAAATTTCTTCAAAAAGTGTGTCTTATTATGGTTATTTCAGGGTTTGTTTACTTCATGTGTATTTGTACTATTACTGTAAAACAAGAAGATTATAAATAAGTGTTCTTGTATCGCAAGTAATAAATTAAATACCGTTTTCAGATTGAAATGAGTATCATTCTGGACACCGGGCTTGTGAATACTCATAATAGCTCTTAATCAGTTTGATTGAGTTTCAATAGATGTACC
Organism: Biston betularia; assembly: GCA_905404145.2. Lineage (NCBI taxonomy): Eukaryota > Metazoa > Arthropoda > Insecta > Lepidoptera > Geometridae > Biston > Biston betularia. The sequence continues at coordinate 10,578,851 of FR989877.1, forward strand.
TAATATTTAAACATTTATTTGATTGCAGGTATACAGGAATACAGCACGACTTATCAGAAGTGTGAATTGTGATAGCGTCTATAATCAAAGTGGAAAATGCAAGCACATCGCTGCTTTAATCCACTACATGAATCGTGAAGAGCATTACCAAATTGAAATTATTGATAAATAATTATAACAAAACAGCTTACATAGTTTCTACTTTTGGCCACTACGAGCGCTGCAATAGATTATATTACCCCAACCTAGTACTTCGCACAGTGCCAATACATCGAAAACCGGCAGCAAAAACTCAACATTACGCGGTATTCCCAGGCAGTTACCCATCCAAGTACTGACCGCGCCCGACGTTGCTAAACTTTTTAGTAAAATTGATACAAACTACAGAATAAATTGAGGTTAATTTTCGCTACAAGTTAAATGTATAGGTGGAAGAAGTTATAGCAAGTTTGGTTGCTTGGAGGTCAGGCTAGTGCAATGCACCGTCTAGCTCCTTTGTAGCCTACTAACTACCTAAACTTTCATTACAAAGATCATTTTAAACGTACCTAGAAGGTACGAAATACGCGTTTATGGCGCATCATCTCTTCATAAAAGTTATTTTGAAAACTAAATTGTATTATAATATCGCAACATGCTACGTTTGAAAAAAAAAAACACCAAATTTCATTATACGTTGAAAACACCTGTTCTCGTCCGATCACCGAAGTTAAGCAACGTCGAGTGCGGTCGGTACTTGGATGGGTGACCGCCTGGGAACACCACGTAATGTTGGCTTTTTGCTACCCACAATATTCATCTACAACTATTACAACTATCTAATGCCAAAGTCCTCTCTATTATTCTTTGAAATTCCGTATCATATATAAATTAATTATTTTTGCATTATATTTTTGCTGCGGGTTCTCACTATATTTATGCAAAGTGTCGGGCCTTGCGTGACAATACTATTATTAGGAATATGACGTCACTAAATAGGTTAAGTAGTATTATTTCGAAGGGTCTTTCGCCAACGTTCATACTACGTTGAAAACACCGGTTCTCGTCCGATCACCGAAGTTAAGCGACGTCGGGCGTGGTCAGTACTTGGATGGGTGACCGCCTGGGAACACCACGTAATGTTGGCTTTTTGCTGCCAGTTTCTCATTAGATAAATTTACGTCATATACACTAGAGTCGTAACGTAATTTTAAACATTAAATGTACTTTTTTTCCTTGGCGTCTATATCACAGCTGTTCATAACAATGAGTACAACGACCCCCTTTCGGCTTACTATTGTTACACCCCATACTTATAGCCCCGCATATACTAGTATGTATGTACTATATAAAACCTGTATGTAATAAAATACTTAATCCGTATAACTCAACTGCCTTGACAGTCCCTTGAAATGGTCCTTATAATTACAAATCCGCTGGTCAGTCGGCAATGTCGCGACACGCTGACACACTTCTGGAGTGACTCACCAATGCATGCGGGAAAAACTTGGCAACTCCATAACTTATCTTTGCAACTTATTCTATTATTATCTATATATTCTGTGGCAGTGCCTAGGACTTGCGTCCCAGTTTTTTTTATTATCGTTGACAGGTCAGGTGTTTGACCACAGCTCATCTGATGTAATTGAAGGTGTGGTCGAAGATAGTAAAGCACACCTAGCCTGGAATGGAACTGGATCTCAAGTGAGGCAGCCGGAACACACCATTAGATGCTTAGCGGCAGATTTTCAACTTGATAGCTAGCCAGCCGAGTACTAGAAAGTACCATACCACCATGCAAAAGTTACAAATGTTTGACACTCACCTTCATTACCAGTGTTCCCATCCCTGCGTAACCAAATTTGAGATGATCCTACAAATGCAATGATGCAAAGTTAAAATGCTTTTCCTCAGGAAATGTCAAATAGAAAAGGCCGTTCACTAATCGTTTTTGTGCATTTACAAATTTGACCCAGAAACATCAACAACAACAAACTGCTAACAAAGTCATTTAATAAAAGTCAAATCAGCTAAATAAAATCATGTAACATAAGTATGTACCTACCTATATAATTATGTAGATGTATGTATCACAGATAATAAATAAAGTATAAATGCCTACCTGGGCGAACGGGCATTGCTTGGTGTATACAATACTTTTCTCATAAGTTTTTCCGTTAGGCGAGACTTATTATATTAGCTAAATCGATTTTTCGTCCCCATAAACCCCTGTACAGCGAATTCCATCGAAAATGTTAGAACCATTTTCGAGATCTCTAAATGTAACTTATATCTACATATTCACTAATATTATAAAAATGAGAGATTTGGATTTTTGTATGTTTGTAACGAATAAACTCAATAACTACTATACCGATTTCAAAAATTCTTTCACCGGTAGAATAATAATACATTATTATCTTTGAGTAACATAGGTTTATTGGTAGAATTTGATTAAAAAATAAATGTCCACTAGAGTGAAGCCGGGACCGGTCGCTAGTCTACATTTACGCTAATTTTAAAGAGGAAAGATTTGTATTTTTGTAAATTTTTGTATTTTTGTAACGAATAAACTCAAAAACTATTGAACCGATTTTAAAAATTCTTTCACCATTAGAATGCTATATTACCCTTGAGTAACATAGACTATATTCATTACGAGAATTTAATTAAAAAATAAATGTCCACTGGAGCGAAGCCGGGTCCGGCCGCTAGTCTACAGTTACACTATCTACACTAACATTACAAAGAGGATAGATTTGTACTTATTTTTAGATTTTTGTTTTTTTTTTTTTTAATGGTTGACAGGCCAGGTGTTTGACCACAGCTCACCTGATGTTAAGTGAAGGTGTGGTCGAAGATGGTAAAGCACACCTAGCCTGGAATGGAACTGGCTCTCAAGTGAGGTTGCCGGAACACACCGTTATATGCTTGGTGGCAGATTTTCAACTTGAGGGTGGTAGCTAGCCAGCCGAGTACTAGAAAGTACCCTACCACCATGCAACTTGTATGTTTGTAACGAATAATCTCAAAAACAATTGAACCGATTTCAAAAATTCTTCCACCATTAGAATGCTACATTATCCTTGAGTAACATAGTATATTTATTATCTACTAGAGTTTGATGAAAAAATAAATGTCCACCCGTGCGAAGCCGAATAGTATTCGATTTTACCTTTGGCGTATCTACATGGGTATGTTGTATGGGTACAATTCGGTATGTAAAGTTTTTTTTTTGTATTTATTTTATATTTTTTACTGATAGTAAACTTTATTTTATGAAACTAATTTGAATATTTTGGCTTTCTATGCGCTAGTTTAATTCTAATACATTTTCAAACTTTTTATAGTTGTGACGTCATAACATTGGCTGAATATGTAAAATATGTACTTTTTTAGGCACTGAAAGAATCCTTATACAGCCAAGGACATGAAGTCATTATAGGTTAATTGAAAGTCAAATTTATTTTATGTATTTTATTAAAATAAACCCCGTCTCATAGTTTAAAGAGTTTTAAACGGAAAAATCATGTACAGGAATGTAATATTTCGAAATGGTTTTGGAATCAGCAAAGTATTTTTTTTCTTTACATACCGAATTGGGTATGTTGCAATACTTGAGTATAGCTATGGATCTTCTATGGATACATAGTTGTGTACAAATAAGGTCGCATAGTGAAAACGGTGTGTTGCAGTTATATGAATTTGCTATGACGCCAGATGTCACAATCACGTCGGAGAAAAATCAATATCTCTGACACGTACCCATATCTAGGACAACTGTGAAAAAAATACAATACCAAATTAGTTTTATAAAGGCTACACAAGGCTGGACAATGGACATATGGTTGCCTGTTGAATAAAGCAGGAACCACACCGCTAACGGAGCTAGGGTAGGTTACTTAGTACCTACCTAGTATTTTTTTTTTGTAAAAAGTAATGAGCGAGAACGAGACGCTCTCTTGATGGTAAGAGATAACGCCTGTCCATGACCATTGCAGCGATACACAAAACTTTGAGTAACAAAACAAAGTCCAGGGCATCACTGCTTTGGCGCTCATTACTTAGGCTGTTTTTAGGGTTCCGTACCCAAAGGGTAAAACGAGACTCTATTGCTAAGACTCTGCTGCCCGTTCATCTGACCGTCGGTCACAAGGCTGTATCTCATGAACCGTGATAGTAAGACAGTTAAAATGTTTACAGATGATGTATTTTTGTAGCCGATATAACAACAAATACTAAAAAACAGAATAAAATAAATATATAAGGTGGCTCCCATACTACAAACGTGTTTTTTTTGCCGTAATGGTACGGAACCCTTCGTGCGTGAGTCCGAGTCGCACTTGTCCGGTTTTTATAGATAATGGTATGGAACCCTTCGTGTGCGCGTTCGACTCGCACTTGGCCGGTTTTTATTTTTATTCTTGACAAGCTAGAATTGTGACTACGGCTCACCTGATTTTAAGTGACAATGTGGTCTAAGATCCTAAAGCACAACCAGCCTGGAATGGAACTGGCTCTCAAGTCAGGCTGCCAAAATACACTGTCAGGTGCTTGGCGGCAGATTAGCAACTTGAGGGTTGTAGTTAGCCAGCCGAGTAACTAGAATTACCCTTCCACCATGTTATGGTTTCCTCACGATGTTTTCCTTCTCCGGCACCGGCTTGTTGGAGTTTTTGAACCCGCGCTCTCGTGTAAACCGACCGCGCTAACCCCTGAGCTGAGCTTATGAGGCATCATCGGTTTGCTTGCGGTGTAAATCTTGCTTTATCACCGTGTTCATTATCATGCCAATTTAGGTAAACCAACAGGATACTGTATTGTTTAATAAATATCATGAATAATATTTTTATTTAATTGCGCAGTGACATTGCATTGCATAATTATGTATAATTGTATATACTTATAATAAAGCATGTATAACGCTAGACAAGATTCATTTCCATTTCAGGCTAGTAGGTATGTTTACCATCTTCGACCACATCGGCACTTAAGATCAGGCGAGCTGTGGCCAAACACCTAGCCTGTCAACCATATAAAAAAACATCCAAGGAACCATGAGTTTTCTTGGAAACATTAAAAATTCATAATTTTATTAAAGTACATGAAAATGCGACTACAGCGCTCTTTCTACACTCAACCTACCTACAGCTAAGTACTTTGCAAAATTCAATCATGTATGTATTTAAATAAATAATAAATAATACATAAACGTCGCAGGACACGTTACACACAGCGCCATCTGCCCCCAAACTAAGCAAAGCATGTACTATGGAAGTCAGATAACTGATAGAGTCTACTTGAATACTTTTTTTTTTGTAAATATATACTTATAATACATACAGAACACCCAGACACAGAACAAACATTTTGGTGGGAATCTAACCCACGCCCTTCAGCTCTTGGAGCAGACATACTACCAATGAACCAACAGGGCTGTCATGTTCTAAATTTTTCATGTTCTATTAATTTCTTCAGAGCTACAATAGTAAAATTGTGATAAGTAAAGTTTCCAACGTGCTATATAGTTTTCCAGTGACTGTACTGCGTGCACTTGCAGAGTGATTGCTTTATATGGAATAAAATGGATCCGACGCGACGGTAAGGTCTTGAGACCGGCGACGTGACGGCGACGATAACATCAACGTAACCTGTGCATGTGGTAAAGATTGAGACTAAATAGTTTCCGTACCCAATAGCGACAGTAGAAAAAAATGTCAATACACCACTAGCGCTACTATCAGTGGGTGGACAAGTTTAGAACTAAAATTTACATTGTAGGTATTTGTAGCGGTGGGGAATATAGGAACTAAACTATTTATATCACTTACACAAGATGATGATATCATTGTACGGTACTATCAGATAACGTTTGACAACCAATTTTATTGTGGTAGACATGCGCTAATGATTTTCATAAAGATTCTCGATATCAGGATGTTTGCAGAAAGATTGTTAAACGATTTTTTAAGTAGAGCCGAACGGTTCAGCGGTTTATTGATATGGGCAAAACTTATGAGTTTGCGTCACCGACATGGTAATGTAAAGTATTGCACAGTTGTTGACACAGTTTTAAATTTTCCCTTTTGTCGGTAGTCTTCATGTCTGGATTTTTTTTAATGCACAATCGTTATTTCTTATTTATTTAGTTAATTACCTAAGTAAAGCCTGTATTAGAAATCTGAAATATTTCTTTGCATGACGACAATATTATTAGAATTTTGACGTCACCACATAGAAATAGAAGTCCTATTTCGAATAGTCTTTCGCCAACGTTCATACTACGTTGAAAACACCGGTTCTCGTCCGATCACCGAAGTTAAGCAACGTCGGGCGTGGTCAGTACTTGGATGGGTGACCGCCTGGGAACACCACGTAATGTTGGCTTTTTGCTGCCGGTTCTCATTGTGTATTGCGAGATGATTATTAATTTTAAATCGGTTTGACGTCACTACAAAGAAATAGAAGTCTCATTTGGAGGTGTGTTTCGCCAACGTTCATACTACGTTGAAAACACCGGTTCTCGTCCGATCACCGAAGTTAAGCAACGTCGGGCGTGGTCAGTACTTGGATGGGTGACCGCCTGGGAACACCACGTAATGTTGGCTTTTTGCTGCCGGTTCTCATTGTGTATTGCGAGATGATTATTAATTTTATATCAGTTTGACGTCACTCCAAAGAAATAGAAATTTTATTTAGGGTATTTTATCGCCAACGTTCATACTACGTTGAAAACACCGGTTCTCGTCCGATCACCGAAGTTAAGCAACGTCGGGCGTGGTCAGTACTTGGATGGGTGACCGCCTGGGAACACCACGTAATGTTGGCTTTTTGCTGCCGGTTCTCATCGTCGAGTTGATAATATTATTTTGGGTTGACGTCACTACAAAGAAATAGAAGTCTCATTTCGAGGTGTCTTTCGCCAACGTTCATACTACGTTGAAAACACCGGTTCTCGTCCGATCACCGAAGTTAAGCAACGTCGGGCGTGGTCAGTACTTGGATGGGTGACCGCCTGGGAACACCACGTAATGTTGGCTTTTTGCTGCCGGTTCTCATTGTGTATTGCGAGATGATTATTAATTTTAAATCGGTTTGACGTCACTACAAAGAAATAGAAGTCTCATTTGGAGGTGTGTTTCGCCAACGTTCATACTACGTTGAAAACACCGGTTCTCGTCCTATCACCGAAGTTAAGCAACGTCGGGCGTGGTCAGTACTTGGATGGGTGACCGCCTGGGAACACCACAAAATCTCAAGTTGTTGCAAATAAGACCTGTTAACTTGATCATAATTATTTTCCATTGAACACCTTTTTGTACCCCAACACTCCTTAGAAATGATAGTTTTTACAGCATTACACAATTTTGAACAAACTAAGATGAATCAATTTGTACAAACTTTTGGATTTATAACTGACGTAAATAATTTTTAACATTTTCATACTCATTATTTATAATATTTGTACGCTACACCAGGCAAAGACATGTCAAAGATGAGTAGGTACATGCGCAACAATACTTAATAATTACAACTAACTAATAATAATTAATTTTAATTTTTTTACAACTTCCACGACCTCCCACTCCCAAACCCACCGCTACTTGGGCAGCTGACGTTCGGTTTACTTATTAGCCATATAAGATCTACTATCGGTATCAATATCAGCCGGCGTACTATGACTTTTGTATTTGCAACGCTACCACCCGGACTAAATGTTTAATTTATTACCAGGGATTATGCTACTTTTTATGTTGTATGTATACAATGTGTTTACAGAATAAAGATTATGAAGCCAACAGGGCAGTGACGTCGATTGTACCAGTGTACCGGCTATGGGGAATGAAAATAAGATAGAAAGAAGGCGGCTGTGACGAAACAGAGTTATTTCAGGCATGTGAGCCGCGAACAGAAATAGCAGGGCCGGCGCGCGTATCTCGCTTTACATAGCATCTACGCAAACTACACTATTGATTCAATGAAACGTTTCGTATGCATGGAAACTTGTCATTTATGTCAGCAGGAACATCTACAGACTCTCATACAAATTGCTAAGCGATAAAGCCGTTTGTTGCATGATTGTTGATTGTTATTTATTGCATGAACAATATTTTTTTCGGAAAAAAAAGAAAAGAAAAAAAAAAAAATTTAAAATTTAATTTTTAATCATTTTTTTCTTAAATTAAATATTTATGTACTAACTTCGAGAACTTCGTAAAAGTAGGCACGTAATTATTATTATGGACGATTGACTTGATACAAATTTAAATTAGACTACAAAATGTGTTTTTCGAGAATGGAATATTTTAGTACCTACCTAGTTTTAAAAGATGGCGTTGTAAAATCATTGTCAATTTTATAACAATTGATTTATTTTTACGTTTTTAGAAATCGCAAGGCGGGCTTTGGTAGGTTAGTTTATAGTTGTTTAATTTTTAAGTGAGATGTAAATAACATGTGAGTAAAATTACAAAAATCGAAGTTTTTTAGGTGTTTGACCACAGCTCAGTGACGGTGTGGTCGAAGATGGAAATTTTACGAACTACTTACTCATATCTACATTTGCAATGTATCATCAAAATTAGCATGTTTAAAATTTTAAATTGCTTAGAAGTTAAATGGGCCTATTGTGATCATATAAAGTTCGACTTCTCGAGTCTATTGATCATGAAATAAGCGTTCGTTTTGAAAACTTGAAGAAAACATAAAAAAATTGAAAGAAGTGAATGGATTCCTCACAGCCGATTCATATTTTCCTGCAATCGCCGTATAATACTTTCGCAATTTTTTGTATCTTCCGCCATGTACCGTCATGACATCCTTGTGATTCACCGCGCAAACATTTACCTGACATAACTCATGATTATGGTATGTGCTACATTATGCTAATATGTATTAGTGATATACTAGGTTTTTTCAACAATCTACGAATCTTTTGTAATGTTTTTTAACCCTTAAAAAGTGTTTGTTATGATGTGCACAATGACCTCCATATTATGGTTTAGTACACTTAAATTTTAACCCTGAATAGCTAGGTGTTTGACCACCTGATGTTAATTGAAGGTGTGGTCGAAGATGGTAAAGCACACCTAGCCTGGAATGGAACTGGCTCTAAAGTGAGGCTGCCGGAACACATCGTTAGATGCTTGGCGACAGATTTTAAACTTGACGGGTTTTCAACGATGAAGAAAGTTTTTCAACGATGGGTGGTAGCCAGCCTAGTACTAGAAAAAACCCTACCACCATGCTATGTTTTCCTCACGATGTTTTCCTTCACCGGCAGCTCAAGCGTATTGGTAGGGTTTGTAATTTCAACCTTATAAGATAGAGCAAGATAGTGTACTACGTTAGTATCTACATTGCTTTTTGTTTCTTTTTTTTTTCATAAAATCACCTAAAGAATAAGTCGAGCTTTTATTACATCGTCATATCACACAGAAGTTGGGTTTATCAGGTCCAGTTGAAACAATGTAGTAGGTAACAGGTGTCTAAGCAAGGTCTTATTACTCTAGTCTGCCAAGGTACAATATGGCGTTTGCGATAATACCTAAATGGTCTAGTTTGCCGTGAAAACTGTCATTGGCGATAATAAAAAGGGTTCCGAAACAAAAGCCTGGCGAGGCGTAAGGTTACAACCGAAAGTATTGGGCGAGGTATAAGGAAGCAGTCGGGTTTATATTTTCCAATATTCTGACACATCGAGCCAGCGGCGGCCTTACCTGATGCGAGGCCCGGGGCGGCAGATCGTTGTGAGGCCCTTTTTTTTGAGTCCGTTATACTAACAAAGTTAGTTCGAGTGCTTGAGTGGCCGTAACATGCTTGCTAATAATGAAACCCTGCGTTCAGGGGGTTTTGTGAAGTGCGAGGCGTGAGATACGCATACCTACATATAATTATGGTAAAGACTTTTTTCTAGGAGGACGCAAGGCCCCTGCAAGAGCGATGCCCCGGACGGTTGCCCTGCTTGCCACCCCCTAAGGCCGCCACTACATCGACCACTTAGTCGATATCACTCTCTAAAGCAACGAAACGCACAAAGATCAAAGAGATTCGTTGTTCTATTTCCACGTGAAAGAAGAACAAGCCACCCGATAAACACACTTTTGCCTCGCAATAATTTAGGGACATCCATAAATTAAGGCACTTGTTAATGGGGAGAAAGGGGGTCATATTGGAACCCCAACGATTTCACGAGTGTGACATCTACATATCTACACTAATATTAAAAAGAGGAAAGATTTGTAGTTTTAAATTTTTGTATGTTTGTAATGAATAAACTTAAAAATTACTGGAACGATTTCAAAAATTCTTTCACTATTGGGAAGCTACATTATCCCCGGGTGACATACTTTTTATCCCTGTATCCACGGGAACGGGAACTACGCGGGTTAAACCGCGAGACATCCGCTATAGTCGTGGATAAAGATAAGGCAAATTGCTTCTTATTTTAAGATAAATTGAGTAATCAATAATTTTTGAATGCAAATCAAATGTTTTTTAAACTATAATACTTATTAATTTAATTAGTCCAATTTAACATGTATACATATTTTGATTTCATTCATGGTAAAAACCAATTAAAAGAAATTAAACGCCATTTAATTGGTTCAATTATTAAATTAAACCAATTAAATAGCAGTTCAATAACGATTTAATTGTAATATGAAAAAAATAAATTAAAAGAATAATCATAGAAAAATAATAATAAGCCATACCTAATCTATTTGTAAAATTGTGGTTTTAACCAAATAACTTTTACAAAATATAACACTAGGACTTCTTCCCCTTCCCCCAAATCTGACGAGTGACGATGAGGAGAATTGGAATTATGAAATTCGTGTGACGTAATTTTTGCATCGCCCCGTTTTAGTGAACAGATGGAATGTGGTAAGTACAAATTATTCAATTCTGATTAGTCATAACAAAGTTATTATTACCTTTCTTCTGTTCGTGATTCTCTGTGTTCGTCTGAAGAAAGTTTCGTAAAAGACGATGAAAAAAATATGAATATATCTCAGCTGAACTACAAAGAAGATTCGTAGTATAATTGTCGTATCGAAATTAGATCACGCCCACTGTCACAGTAATGACAAACACATCTCATAAAAAAACAACAACGTAACAATTACGTGGCTATTACGGTTATACTGCATGTTGTTTTTGTGACTTTGCTGGAGATACGATCGTGAGAAAGACGTACGACAGTAATGATTTGACCCAAATCATGGCGTTTGTTTGTAAATTATAGGATAACGTGCTAAGAGAAATGAAAGACGAATTGATAACCTTCTCTTTTTTTAAGTCGGTTAAAAAGTACCAATAAATAAAATGTGGATTTATCAACAGTAAAAGTTTCTTTACTTTATCTTATTGTTTCATATATATTTATAAAGCTTAGATTCATTACTCACAACAATGATATAAGCACCGTTGTTAATTCGTTAAGACCGCATAAAACCATTTTAGTGTTGTTTACGTTTAGTTCCAAAGATGGTCAATTACAGTTTTGGTTACACTACTCAATGTTAGCACTTCTATGTAGTTAATTAATTATATAATATGTCTTCACAGCTATATCATCATTATTATAAAGCAGCTAATAATATTGCCAAACAAAAATAACTTTTTTCAATATTTTTGGCACTGCACGAGTCAGTTTTTTTTTTGTTTTTTTTTTTTTATTGTAGATAGGCTTGCGTTTGACCGCCATCCCGCCTGATGTTAAGCGAAGATGCGGTCTACGGTGGAGCACGCTCGCCTAGAAGAAACCGATTCACTCGCGACATGAGTCAGTTCCTACAACATGGGGTTAAAACTTATACATACCTTAGTATGCATTTTTAAATCAGCCCTGTTTTTACCCGACTGCCAAAGAAGGGTTATTCGCGCGTATCTTGTATGTATGTATGTATGTAAATTATTTCTTGATTATCTCGTGTCTTCCAAACGGCCAAATGGATTACGACGGTATCGTTAGATTCGTCGTAGTAACCCAAGTGTAGCTTTAAAAAAAAAAACAAGATGGTGGATTTTTGGCGCGAAATAGTAATACGTTAAAAAAACACTATCAAGTACGTTATCTAAATAAAGGAAACCAAAAGGAGATTACAGAAATATATTGATTGACGTTAAATTTGTGTTTTAAATTTCATTCGAAATAATGTTTATTTATTTATTTAATCCTTTATTACACACATTTACAAAATGATATGTACAAAAGGAGGACTTAAAGCTAAAGCAGGAAAAGTAAATTGGCTTGAATTTTTTTTCCTTTCATTTTAACTACAGCTATTTTAAAACGCAGTTGGGTTATATATTTTTAAACTCTTCTGTTTGTTATAAGCTGTCACTACTAGTAGGCGCGGACTTCTCACAGTAAGAAGGGTAAGGATGTAATTCACCATTCTCGTGACGTGCCAGGAGGCTAATTGGCAACGACGCTTTACTAGAGTCTCGGCTTCAAAGCCTTAAGCATCTTCGTAGTGTTGCCAGCCAGTCAATTTTCTACCGGATACATTTCGGAGAGTGTGCGCATGAACTGCACAATTTGGTTCCTCCTGTACCTTTCTTTTACCGGACGGCCAGACAAACGCGACCAAAACGTCATCCGTACATGGTGGATGTTCCCCATGTACGCACAAAGCGTTTTGATTCCACGTTTTCCATTCGTACAGCGAGGTTGTGGAACTCTCTGCCGGAGTCTGTGTTCCCTGTTGGGTACAATATTGGCGTCTTCAAATCTAGAGTGAATAGGTTTCTTCTAGGTAAGCGTGCTCCATCTTAGACCACACTACTGTTTAACATCAGGCAGAGTGTGGTCAAACGCGATCCTATTTTAAATAAAAAAAAAAAGAAAAAATAACTCGCCAAATGCGAGACAAGAGTTCAGATACTCCAAATAACAAACGATATCAATACCTTAAAGATATACTTAGATAGCAAATGAGCTATCAGGGCAGTTAAAGAGTAGTGTAATTACAAGACAGTCGGTGTTATGACCACGGTTATTCAAACAGGTACTTGAACTAAGGTAAGACATGGCGAACCACCTTAAACGAGCCATCTGGGTCAACTGTTTACATGTATAAATGACACGCACAGCTGAGTCATCGAGGCGATGAAGCATTTTATTTCGAAACAATCGCTCATTTACGTCAGTATAGTTAATATAAAACTTTTTAGAGATTTTCGGAATCCGTTTGACGAGGATTTAATTAGAAAAAAATGTTTGCAGTGGGGTATTCTTAGAGGTGACTTGGAATTAGATACAAGTTAGTATATGCAGGGTTATGCGGAACGATGCTACTAAGCTGAAAGGAGGTTATACTACAAGATCACTTGTTTTAGATAGATGGACTCTTTATTGTGCACAACATAAACAGAAAAAAAGTACAAAGAGCAAAAGAATCTTATGAGTTAGTGCCACAAGTGGCGGTTTTATCGCTAAGAGCGATCTCTTCTAGGCAACCAACAAAAGAAAATAGAAAAACATGATAGATGACATAAAAAACAGACGGTAGATGTTGTAACACTAATAAGATAAATATACCTATATAAACATACAGTAAGTATATAAAATAAAAATAATGTATTTAAACAAAACGAAATATATATATACATATGTAAATATATAGGTATATATCTATATAATAAATATAATATGTTTTATAAATGTTGTAAAGGTTAAATAACATATTTTGATGGAATAGCTAAGTCAATAAGTTTTATAGTAAAAGTTGTTGATAGTGATGAATACAATGACCTCCTTTCGATCGAAAAGCATGGTTCCGGGTAACCCTGTAGAGGTCTTGTTCTAGTTGGAAATGACGTTAGTTAAAGTTTATGACGAGCTGTTTTCCTTTTATAGGTAATGTTTGTCGATAATTAGTTGACCTAAATTGGATTGTTGGAAATATGATATACATTCAGTTAAAACAGATGTCTTCAGTTAAGGTGTCTGAATTTTTGGTATTCTTTGAACACGAAGAATATTTTAAACAAAACATTTTTTCTTCCTAATATTTTTTTATTCAATTATACCCAACTACTACTACTACTATACCAACAAATATATACCACTAGGTATTGATTACAATATATGTACCTGTAAGTTTTTTTCTTTTTTTATGTTTGTTGTTTATTTTTGTATGTATTGTTAATTATTTTGAAATATGTTTTATGTTACAAATAAAGTATTGTCTATTGTCTATATTTGCAATTCAAAAAATTTTGGTAAAATTCCACAACACATTCGTGTTTGGGTATATATAAAATATAACATGAAGAACATTTGAAACAAAACATATTTTTATTCAATGATACCCAACCACTAATACTACTATTATACCAACAACTACAGTGAAACCTGGTTAAATGGGACCTGGATAAGTGGGAAACATCTATTATTGAGAATTCCAATGAGGTACCGGCACTTTTTCATCGAATTACCTCTGCTAATGGGACTTTTCGAACCTGGTTAAATGAGTTTTGATTTCTAGGATTTTTTTGATGTTTACCTCTATAATTGGGACTTTGTAGCTCAATTCCCTGGATAATTGAGACATTTTATCAGGCTGGGACAGGTTTCGACACGTTTCTTTACAAACATTTGAATTTCTTTCGCACGTACTTTGTTTGTCAGTACTATCTCAGAAAAAGTGTACAAAATGCCCAAACGTATTAACACATTACTCTATAAATGGAATAACGGTACATTTCGACCTCCATACGCAAAAAACCTCTGTAAATGAGACCACTATAATTTTAAACCCGTCTAATTGGAAACTGGATAAATGGAAACCTCTTTAAATGGTACAAAATTCTTGGTCCCTTGAGATCCCAATTAACCAGGTTTCACTGTATATATATGTTTTTTTTTATAATACGGGGCTGGCATAATCGATTAAAGTCCCTAATAAAAATAAGAATTAAAAAAAAATCTATATACCACTAGGTACGCAAAACATTCAGTTTGCACCCCAAGGTATTACAATCAACCCTGTTTTGGTAAACTGTCTCACAGTTGGGAAGGGTAAGGCCATAGCTACCACGCTAGCTAAGTGCAGGTTGGTAGACTTCTTATTTTTTTATTCTCCCGAACATGGTTTACTTACTATAAAAACTCACTTTACTCGGCTGGTTAGCTAGCTAGCTATAAAGTTGAAAATCTGCCGCTTATAATTCCTTCCAATAACTTAGTATATGACTTGAGAGTTCCATTCCAGGCTATGTGTGTTTACCAGCTTCGACCACTCTGTCACTTACCATCAGGTGACCTGTAGTAAAACACCTCGTCTGTCAACCATCAAAAAAAGTTAATAAAGCTTCCAACACTTTCTCTCGAAATGCTGAGTTATGTTAGACATCGAGCTATTACATAGGAGAATACATAACTGTGACATAAATTTGTCTGCATTCTAATAATAATACATAGATTAATTATTTATAGATTTTTTTTTTTAATTTTTTTTAGTAGGCCATGTGTTTTGACCACAGCTCATCTGAAGTTAAGTGACGTCGCCGCCCAGCATAGGCTGTTGTCCGCTGCTTGTTCACCAACTAGTCTCGGTGTCTGATTCTAGTATCGCTATCAATAAACTAGTTTTTTGTTCCAAACTATGACCTAGTGACCTCTATCTCTTCGCCTATTTGGTTCGTATTCGAATTTGAAAATCGTATTTGCACCGCTCGTCTTGTATGCAAATTTAATACAGCGAAACGATTTTTTTTTACTAACACCAGTTAACTAATAATACTTTGCCCATATTAACTTATCTAATATGAAAAATAAGAGGATGTTTTAAAGTAAGTAACTGATATTTATGTGTCGCTTACCATCAGAAGAGCGTTCACCCGTCTTATAATTTACTCCTTCGAATTAAAAAAAAGTATACGTACCTACATTCTATTTAAAAAAATCAGGATATCTGTTATGAAAATATAATTTAATGTTGCAGCTAGCGAAAAACGAGCGACAAAGTAGCGACACTCTGAATTTTGTTTTGTAATTAAAATTCCTAGAAACCCTTGCAATGATTATGAACAGGAGCTAACTTTTACCACCAAGTGTTTTGTTCGTCTCATTTACACAAAAATTACAGGGCAAAATTCTGAAAACAGTGTTCAGAATTGTAAATTTTCGTATGTGTAAATATGATATAGCATCTTTCATCTTATAAGATGTATAAGTCGCCTCAAAACTGTAAAGGTTTTATTCAAAAAGCCTGATAGTGAAGGATTTTTCCTATGGAGCAGAAGCAGCGGGGCGGGCAGACGTCCTCATCTCATCTCCTTTCGCGGTCCGTAAGTCGACACCGGGCGAACTCCCGTGTTTCTCGCCAGTCGCACCACAGCTCGCGTCGACTCGACATGTAAGTAACACACGCTCTCAAGTGCTTCCATAGTGTCAGTGAAAAATATAGTGTTTTTTTTTAATTCCAAGGTGCATTGATCTCGGTAAGTAGGTGCGTTAAAGTGCAGTGAGGATCAAGGTGATTTATAAAATCGATTGTAGGATTTTTTCATTATCTCAGAATTATTTTATTCCTTGAATGAATATTCACTAAATTACAACAGGATTGCTAATTAAAGTAATTTTACTGTGAGAATTTTAATTAATTGAAACATAAAATAATCGAGTTTAGTTTTGTGATTTAAAATCAGAATCATTTGTTTATGACCTAAATTTTAAATTGTAACGTGTCAGTAATTTTGTAATCGCATTTCGAATCTATTTTTGAATAACGCGGTGCCCGGTTACAATTTCGGCGGCCAATGGAAGCCGTCTATTCTGAAGTTTTCCCGCAGTTTTGGCATGTTGCCAGTATTTGACCAATAACGAGATAGCGCGGGATGTGGGGGCGGCTAACGCATGCGCGAGCCGCTTGTCAGATTTTTATTTTTCAGCTGATAAATATAGATTGGACTGGATATTGCAGCTGGTTTGTTAACTGGCGACACTGGTGTCCTATTAACTCGTCTTAAATTAATGTATTTACACACATTAAAAAAAAATCATTGTTGACCAAGGAATGGATTTTTTTTTAGGCGATAAAGCTACCAAAAATAAATCAAGTATGATTAATAATAACCACACAATTTACTTATCTACAAGTAGGTACTTTATGTTAATTCGTACATATTTTTACAATAAACATTGAAACACTTAAACTACCGGAAAATTGGAGCCCACCTTGAAAACATACCAATTGTAAAGAAAGCCAAGGTTAAGACGAATTTTAAGTAATAAACATGTCTGAAAGTTAATTTAAATTGTCGATTTTATTTGGGTTAACTGAATGATTAAAATGAAGGATATGTGACAGTTAGTACCTACATGCATAACTTGACTGAAGAAAAATTGCAAGGTATTGAAATACCGACCTAGTTACGTAGAAGCATTACGGTCTTCAAGCTCAATATCGGGTGTCATATCGAACTTATTCGCATAATTTTTTGTTTTGCATATAATACTTTTACTCCTTGCTAAATACTGTCGAATAAGATTAATTACATACCTACTGGTAACTAAAGTCAATTGCTTCGTCTGCACACGCTGCCAATGCAAAAAAAGGTGATGATAAAATCTTAAAAAAAAAAACAAATCTAAATCCAAAATTTCGAACATGATGAAAAGGTTTTGTAAAAAAAATTAATTCAATGTTGTTTTTTTTTGTAAACATTTGTCGGAAAAATGCAAAATTCGATCCTTATCTTCAAAATATAAATATGACATAATAAACCACCTAAAATTAGTCCTTTCATGTAAAATACTTTACGGTGTTGCTTCAACGTAATTTAAACTTTTTTTCGGTTCACGTCATACTTTTCGTGATGAAAACTCTTTATAGTGTAGAGATAAGCTTATCAAGGTCTTTGCTGAAAAAAAGAAAGAGCGATCAATTGCTGGCATCGAGCCAATCTGACCGCACCTGACGTCATGGTCTTTGAAACAATAGCTAATGGCTTCGTAATTATTTTGCTCACAATGCATTATTTATCAATGGATACGTTATTCGTATATGAAAAACATTTGGCGATCAGATAATTAGAGAAGTAAGGTTTTTTCATAGCCATTATTTTTAACGCGTAAATGTTCACCGATTGGCCCGATGGTAAGCGACGTTAATCGGGCTTTTTAATAAGTTTGAGTTTTTAACCATAAGTTAAATGACCTTTTTTTGGTCTTTATTTGCGGTAAATCACAATTGCAGACAGATAGAATACCAAAGTAAATGCCAGTAGCTGTGATTTCACTGTAAAATTATGCTCCATTTGTCCATAAATGGCAAAAATTGATTTGTATGGAAATCGTACCAACTTAATATTCACTCATCATATTTGAGATAGGAGCGATATGAATTGACGAGCGAGCCTTAGTTCCATGAAATGTTGGAGCTAGGCTTTTCCTCACCGGTATAGTAGTAGCTTAGACGGAAGTGTGAGAAGCACTCACTGTTTGTCACCAGGTAAACGAATTGTGTTTACGTTGTGTTTATGATATTAGTATTAGTAAATAGTGGTATGTATGGAAGTGAATAGTATTTTATTTATTGTGGATAAATTTGTGTTTGACTTCCACCTCGCCAGCTGGTAAACGACGATGTAGAAAATGAAGCACGCAAACGTAGAAGATGAACTCGAATTTGAAAAGTCTTAAATTAAATCTCCCAGGAGAAAACAAAGTCTGTAGCTCGTTCTATTCTGTGACTGTACAGGGGAGTACAATCCAAATATAGAGAACATTTTAAGAAGCTTTGAAGTTATAACAATAGCTGTTTTCTAATCTATTAAAGAACATGTAACAAACAACGTACTTATGAAGAGGATCATTTGTAATAGCAATGTTTAAGAAAGGCGTCCAGTTGACAGATGTAATACAAGTTGTGAACAACATTTGGCTCGAGTGACAATAGGTGTTGAAATTGAAATACCATTGGATTGGATATGTTTGCTGGTGCCAACAAACATGATACTTAGTCATGGCTGAAGGATTTAGTACATTATAGTGCTAATAATAAATAAAATTCTCTTGTAGTGCATTGTTGTAATATACTATACCGTATTTTTTGAACTTAACTGTCTATTGTTTTAGCCGTAACAGTTCCATCTTTTTTTGTTGAAAGATAAAGTGCATCTGATGCAGTGGAAATGCTAGTAAGACAGTTATTTGTTTGGTGACGGATTTGCAACTTTGGGGTAGTGTAACTAGGCTGAGTAGTATTCCACTAAAACATAGTTCCGTTTGTGTTTGCGAAATGTGCAAACAGTACCTTCATCTTGTTTAGTCATTTTTACTGGTACGAGTAAGCGTTTGTGTGTCACACTGTAAGCACAAAATTGGGTCGCTATAACGCCACTGGCTTTTTTAATATGTAATTATTTTTATGATGGCACGATTAACAAACTTCCTAAACAAATACCTAATAGGAGTCCTCATTTGACATGCCATTAGAAACAGTTGTTAGGTACCACAAGAACCTACTAAATATTTAGTAAATACCAAAAAATAAATCTTTTTCGACGTTAAACTTAAGTAAGTAAAAATACAGTTTAGTTGAACCTTTACGCCAGATCGTGGTAAAACATCGGAGGAAATTCGTGGTAAATATCACGTTTTTTGTTTGTTTCAAGCGTTGACTGCGATTACTGGATATAATTGATAGCGGCTATCGAAAAATTCGACAAAGTCACGATTTAAAGTTGAGAAATACGTAAATCACTTTAGATAACTCTTGCGAGCTAGCTGCGCCACAAAAACTAGCCTCTGTTTTATTTTAGAGTATAACGTTGTTGGTGGTAGATTCCCTTAGCAGGAGGTCGTCTAGGTAGGTTCCACTGCAGTTTCAGATGTAAGCAGTAGTGTGTAAACATTACTTTGTTGCAGTTCGGAGGGTACAGTAACTAGCGAAGTTACAGGGCAGTTGCGACTAATCATCGTAAGTTTCAAAGTAATTAGTGCCAAAGCAGCGATGCCCTGGACTTTGTTTTGCTACTTATAATTCGGTGTAGGTACCGCTACAATGGTCATGGGCATGTCTTATATTTCACCATCCGGATACCGTCTCGTTCATCACGTACACAGAACCTACAGTAACAGAACTATGCCGGGCATCGTTGCTTTGGCGCTCATTACTTGGAAACTTTACGGTTTAAGAATATTTAATGTCATAAAATTTACAAATTATTTACTTACTGAGTTTACACACTTGTTTAGTAATAATTCCAGTTATTGCCAGTTGCATTCCAGGCTAGGTGCGCTTTACCATCTTCGACCACACCTTCACTTAACATTAGGTGAGCTGTGGTTAAGCACCTATCCAGTCAACCATAAAAAATTATCATGCTACCAAGCACGGCATGTAGACATTAAAAAAGTAAACAAAACATTACAAAGAGTAAACGCAAAACAAACGCAACTTTCTTCATATAATGCATATATTTATACTGATTTGTTTCAAGCTCTTTAAACGAAGCGATTATTATATTATCATTTGTCATTACGATATAAATAAGAACTACAATAATACTAGTAGGTATTAACAAGACAATAAAACTAAAATCATTATAGGTGCAGTAAAATAAACATGAGCACAACGCATGTGGAATGCGTTTATTTGTTTTGCGAATCATCACGAGCGCATTCTCGGCCGTGTATTTAGCGCAGATGAGCCTTTGTCTCTTTACATATGACTAGCAACGTTCCGTGGTTTCATATGCTATCCCACACAAACCGTATTGTTTTGTCACTCATGTCTCGATTTTAGGGAATTTTTTCACGCTGTTACGGCGTGTACTTAC
This sequence comes from Biston betularia, assembly GCA_905404145.2. Lineage (NCBI taxonomy): Eukaryota > Metazoa > Arthropoda > Insecta > Lepidoptera > Geometridae > Biston > Biston betularia. The sequence goes on from FR989877.1 coordinate 10,599,629, forward strand.
GAACTTATTGAGTGCGGTTTATATGATTTAGCATGTATATAGGCAGATATATAGTAATGGCTTTACTTATAAACGTTCCTTAAAATTAACAAATGCTATCAAATACAATTATTCAAAACTTCGTCGAAGCTTCGCGTTAAGATTCTACTATTTTACTATTGCAAGATTTAAGTAGGTATCGCTTTAGCTTAATTTGTATTGACTTTGACTTGTTTTATAGGACTTTCATCAAATCCTTAAAAAACGAAATACTTTGACACAGGCAAAATCTATAAAGTGCGATGCTAAAAAGAAAGAAAGAAATACAATGATACTAAATTGCACTGTCAAAACTCGATACGAAAGATTTATAGCACAAGGGTTATTCTCCTGACGGTAACTGTAATCGATACACATCTTGGGTCACTGTTATAAATCAACAGAAATTACAGCGTCAGTCCGAACGTTGACCGCGCGGTCCTTAGAAATTATCGCCAACATGAGTCACGAGGAATGTCCTTTGATTCATTCGCGATGGCACAGAGTAAGTGGTAGTTGTAAGTATTATAATACAGAAGAATACAGTCTACCTTTCTTCACGTAGTAGCTATTATTGATTCTGTGACAGGCTTTTATCCCGTTTAGCTGAGTAATGCAAAACGAACGACAAGCTGTGCGGTGAGAAATGCATCTTTAGATGAGTGTGTCAATATTTTTTTTCCTGGTGCCCTTTTCCACAATTGATACAACGGGTTAAATTTTTGTCCTCTTTTTTTAATACAATTAGATAGATACTCTTTATTGTGCACAAGATTAAAAAGAAAACAGAAAATTTAAAAACAACATAGACTAAAAACCATAACTGGCAAAAAAAAACTATAACTTAAAAGCCATAACTGGCTGCATTTTAGTTTCATTTATTGACTACACGCGGAAATAAATTTACAATATTCACATCACTGCATAGGATGAACCTTTTAAAGACAATATATTTCCAAAAAATAAAATTCGATTCAGAAGAAAGAAAACAAAATTTGATTTGTTACATACTAGGTATATTGTTTTATAATCAGTGACCACTAGCCTTAGACTTATATGGCATTAATATCCCTATAGGATGTTCAGAATTCAAATTGTAAAAGTTTACCTAATCTACCTACATTAGTGAACGAAATCTATGAAGTACTCCAATAAAAAGGTTCTCAGCCCAGTCCTTGTGGTCGTAAAGCGGATGATGACCCACTAATTGACATCGAAGTCACAGATACGAAAAAAGTAGTACAAATATAATACTGCGTAGAAAATGGGTGAAGACTCCTTAGTCCTACAATTTTCGTTTATCAATATATTTCATTGATAACACACCAGTTACAAGTCATATTTCCATACATGACGTAAAAATGACAAAATAATAAAATATGACAATAACATTGTTACTATACGCGGGGTTGTATTATATTATGTGGATATGTAAAGAAAAATCTTTTTTTTAATTTCTATCATTATGAGATATGAATTTTGTTGTTTTTTTAAGACTAAAATTTAACGGATTACTCTAATGAATAAAATTTGTCAGCGTGTAATTTGTATATACCTTGCAATATGATCGGATTCCTATGAAATGTTATATCTGTACTACTATTTTAAATCTGTTACCGAAGCATTAAAACTAAACAATGGTGTAAGTAGGTACTTTAACACGAAAAAAACATGGCGTCTTTCTACGAACAATTTTAACCTATTGACATCAAATTTCTTCATTGCCTATATTTTACAAAGTATTAGGACTAGTTTAATTACACGTATGCGAATAAATAATCCTGATCCACACTGTCTTTATCACGAGCCTGCCTGATTCCTAGGGTTGTTGTACTTTTGTTTATAGAGAAGTTAAAGTTCCATCGGCGTTGAACCCTTGCTTTATAAGATCAATGCACCCTTGATTCTATAAATAGCAGGCAGTTCTGTTATAAAACACTGTTTCACATATTAACAGCAATGGATTTGATATTTTAATAAATGTGAACGTTTTGCTTAGTTATATGTTTTAATTTTCGCTTATAGAAAAGACAGCAACGAGATTACTGTTTTACTTTTTGAACAAACAAAAGACTTCAACGAGGTGCTCAATATTTCCTACTATATTATGATGCTTAGAAGTGCAAAGAAAACCGCACTGATTAAAATTGCCGAAGGATTTTGATTAAAATAAAAGATAGTAAATATATATTTTTTTCTTCGGTCATATCACGAAAAATGGCACATTCCATATTGTGCCATTTCTCAAGTTTATTACGATAATGCAAATTTAAAAAAAATATGTATTTTGAATCATAGACAAGGTGATAAATAACAAAGATCTGTTCTTTATTATTCAATTTATATTTGTTTTGATAAATATATTTGATTTTCATATCTCGTGATTATGCACTTGTAATCACTGACTTATAATGATTAACATAAAATTAAATGTTAATTTATTCATTGAACGTAATGTTGTGAATAACTTATACTAAAACTTCATTCATAAAATTTGACAAAAACATGAAAATGAAAAGGTCAATTCCCTTGTTAATTGATTATTTTATACCAAACCTTTGACTGTCTAACAAGTAATTTTTTTTCTAGATTTTCTCCTAGGGCAGTAGACAAAACAAATCCACCACTATGGACGCGATTAAGAAGAAGATGCAGGCGATGAAGCTGGAGAAGGACAACGCTCTGGACCGCGCCGCCATGTGCGAGCAGCAGGCCAAGGACGCCAACCTCCGCGCCGAGAAGGTATGACCATAAACATCGGGTGCATTCTCTTTGGTGCAATAACATAAAAACTTGTGAAAAATACGTAACAAAAAGGTTACGTTTTTGATGTTTTTGCACCGCATTGTATTGTTTTTTTAAACTTGTGTCTATGCTTGACAAAAGTGTATGAATTATGACTGGAGTTTTTGGCGGGAACGCGGGAAGAGTCGTGTCGCTTCGTTGTATTTTTTTCCAAAACTAGTGTTTTGTCGAGTGTTTATGCATAAAAATGGTGGTGTTTTATTCATAAAGTGCCGAATTACAAGCGCGAGTGTGGGAAAATGATATAATGTGGTGAAACATGAGTTTTCGTGTTGCTTCCAAAACTCCATCGAAGCTTTATAGTAAAGTTGCCACTACTTTACGTTGACTGGCACGAACTGACACGAACTGGACTTGACTAAGACGACTTTGACGATAACCATAGTTAAGGTACAGTAGAAATAACACTGAAGACGAGGCAGTATGGCTTTATAGCTTTAGCCTGCCCGAAAGGGCAAATTAACGAAAAAAAATAAATGAATTATGACTTTTTATGAATTATTCGTGAAGCTTACAAAACTTTGTCAAGCTTGTAGAAATTTGTGACTTTACTAGGACACGAACAGAACAGATCGTGATTTACTTTATGTGACTTTGACTGGGACTTAAAACTTATTTCACAATATTAGCGTTGATAGCTCAGTGGTTAGCGCAGCCGGTTCACACGTTGAAGGACGTGGGTTCAAATCCCAACAATGAACCCGAGCATAGCATAATAGTAGGTATTTTCTAGAACTTGGCTAGCTAGCTACCCTTAAGTTGAAAATCTGCCGCCAAACATCTAACGATGTGTTCCAGCACACACATGAGAGCCAGTTCCATTCTAGGCTAGGTGTGCTTTAACATCTTCGAACACACCATCAGTTGAGCTGTGGTAAAATACCTAGCTTGTCAACCCTTAAAAAAAACATCAACCACTTGAAAATTTCGGAATAAGTATTTGACACTGGAAAAATTCACAAACTGCAATGCCAAAATCAAAACAGTATGGGGAGTTTTATGCCGAGAAACTATTTTTAAATTAAACAAGTTCAAATTAAAATATAAAACAGATTAGTAACATAATAAATAGCAAATTTTAACCCGATCAAACCTGTGGGAGATGTTCACATCCAGCTTTTCTTGACTCTGACAACTAGTCACGTATAAAAAAAACTACACCATGTTCATGAACTTAGACGAGCTACGATGCCACGGACAAGTTAAAGAAACACAAGTTAAATTTAAAACACTTCTCTGTTTGCGTCGGGGGCTATAAATATAAATTGATGCGTGGTAGAATGCACTTGATTAATCGAGATTATTAATATACCCGTAGTACACGAGTTGTACAATTACGGCATCAAAGAGCAATCAAGTTACTTGATATTCAGTATTGAATTCTGATAGCATCAGTTGTGTTATATTAATATTCATAGACAACCAACCTCTATAAACCTATAGTATAAAACAAAGCCGCTGTACGTGTCTCTGTTTCTCCACCTAATTCTTCTAAAACCACCAAACGGATTTCGATACGGTTTTCATTGTAATTTACATATTTTACGGAAGATTTGTAGGTAAATTCAATTCCAATATAACTTTTGTATGAGTAGATTTATTTAATAAAATTATAAGGAATTTAATGTGTAATTTATTTTTTATGTTTTATGAATGTAATGAGCGTCAAAGCAGCGATGCCATGGGCTTTGTTTTGTTACTCAGAGTTCTGTGTATCGCTGCAATGGTCATGGATAGGCGTTATCTCTTATCATCAAGAGAGCGTCTCGTTCGTCTCATTATTTTACACATTAAAAATAATAATAATGTAATTTTTTGTTTCATAAGGACTACTCAAACATTTAGGTACAGTTAAACCAAAACAAATAATATGTATTTTAATCTGGAAATTGATTTGATGTGGCGGAAACTATAAATAGTAGGAGTATCCGATATAATTAAACGTGAGGTTAGTAAGCCCGCATAAGTGAAACAAAAATATAATTATAAATGTACAAGTATGTAATAAATACCTATGAATGTTGCTGAAAGAATTTTTAATCTTGATATGAATAGCATTAGACAATAAACGTGTATTTTAGTTTGACATAATAAATACTGTACATAATATATAGTCTTTATGGCTAGGTGACAGTTTTGATTAGTAGTCAGAGCACAATAAACACTTTACAGAAATACGTATATTTTACGTAAACATTTTCCTAAAATACACTACAGCTGGGATAATGCACCTACCGGGCATACATTCAAACTGCTTTTTTTAAAATCTATTTTAAAGCCTCAACGACGCCGTGCTATGTCAACAGGTGTATAAAAAAAAAAAGAAAGTAAAATAGGTTCAAAACTATAAGTCGCGAGTTTTGACGGGAACGCGGTAAGAGTCCTGTCGCCCCGTTGTATTTTTTTCCAAAACTAGTGTTTTGTCGAGTGTTTATGCATAAAAATGGTGGTGTTGTATTCATAAAGTGCCGAATCACAAGCGCGAGTGAGGGAAAATGATATAATGTGGTGAAACATGACTTTTCGTGTTGCTTCCAAAACTCCATCGAAGCTTTATAGTAAAGTCACCACTACTTTACTAAAGCATGACTGAACTTGACTGACACGGACTGTGCTTGAAATAGACTGGACTTCGACTATAACTTTAGCTACGAGGACACTTATTTAACTTTTGAAACTTAAAAATATATAGATACTTGACACTGACAAATGCTAAAAACGCGACGCCAAAACCAAAGAAAAAAAAAACTATAAGTCTCGCATTTTATGTCGCTACGGTCGAAAAATAGGACCTTGACCTCAGCGGCTCATTGAAGGTTAAGGCTGGCGACCTTACAATATGTTTTACGCCTGTAGGCTTTGTTGAATTCCTGACTGGAAATATTACGAATAATAAAAAAAGAAACTAAAGCAATAAGTTATGAGTCAACGACATATTGATAAATGTAGATACCCTATGTATAATGCACTCTGTGGATAAATGTACGTATAGTTTTATTTTTCCTTTATTTTTGGCATCGTACTTTGTGCATTCTGCCAGTCTCAAGTATTGTATCATGAATCATGATAAAATGAAGTAAAATAAGGCTTAGTATTAGTGAAGACACGTTCTAGTGAATACGGAGTTTTGAATTTATACGAAATAATAAAGTTTTTCGCACTTTTCCACACATAAGACAAGCACTCTGATAACATAAGTTTTAGAAAATATTACAACAGCAACACCATTATTCCGCGTTTTCGCCAAAACTAGGAAAAAATTTAAGTGAACCATTTTTTAGACATTTTCTATTTTATTACTAAGTAACTTTCAACGTTTCTGCGGCAGTTCCTCTAAGAGATTAACCCGTTGAAGACTCGATTGTGGGCACTACTATTGTATTTTCAGCTCTGATACACAAATATTAAATCAAGTGGTAATTAACAGGCGGAAGAGGAGGCGAGACAGCTCCAGAAGAAGATCCAGACCATTGAGAACGACCTCGACCAAACCCAGGAGAGTCTCATGCAGGTCAACGGCAAGCTTGAAGAGAAGGAGAAGGCTCTGCAGAACGTGAGTGTTACTTTCTCCATACAAGGTTTTTCTTTTGCAGCCGGCTTAGCACGCGAGCCAACACGAAATGTTATCCACTCTTTTTATAATGCGAAAACGAGTTCAAAACAAAAAGTCAAAAATTAACATCATTGTTTTTTTTTGTTAATTTGCCCCATCGGGCAGGCTAAAGCTGTAAAGCCATACATCATTGATTGCTGTCGATATGTCACGTGGCCAGCTTATTTAAATTATTTAATCATCATGACAGATATAACATTACACATCATTATCTAAGGTATTATACCTATCTACATTTTTTATCTAAAAAGCAACATAAAACAAAACAAAGACCATAAATAAAAATTCTAATTTATAAAATACTAAACAACCCTCAGCCCAGTTGACAGCCCTGTTGGTTCATTGGTAATAGTCTGCTTCAAGAGCTGAAAGGCGTGGGTTCGATTCCCACCCAGAAAAAACTTTGTGGTATAAACAAATGTTTGTTCTGTGTCTGTGTGTTTTGTACATATAAGTATGTATTTTATATTGAAACAGTATGTATTTACAAAAAAAAAAGTATTTAAGTACTCTATCAGTTATTTGACTTCCATAGTACAAGCTTTGCTAAGTTCCGGGTCAGATGGCGCTGTGTGAGATGTCCTACGATATTTATTTATTTATTATTTTATTAACAATAATACATACATAGAAACTCAAAAACTATCCTACGAGCTCACAATATTAGAGGATTATCTACAACCTCAAGTAAACTCACATCCATCCGCGAAAACGTCTGTTTGGGGAAATATTTGAAAAAGCTCGTCAAGGTGCCCTTGCGCACGAAATATAGCTTTATTTCGTATATTTTTTACTTTTCTATTAGCGTTATCGCTAATCGGATGTTACTTTGTCTAGACCCTCGGCAACAAATCGTTTTGCCCTCGAACGTAACAGTGACAGAGCTAGCTGTGGATGTGTCTGTCTCGTTTTCGCAGTAGTAAAAGAGTTTTCGCAGTAAACGTGTGTGCTGGGCTCGCAAGAGGTTGTCTATGTAGATGCCTAGCACCTTCATGATTACTTCATCTTCTCTTTTTCTCTACAGGGCGCGTAGATGATTACATATTACCATTTCTACTGCTGCGCCCCCACATTAAGGGCCAAGTCCTCGACCGTGGGAACTTCTGCTTGAACATCTACATTGATATTTTCCACTCACACAGACGTACATACGTCTGACGTTAGATTTGAATACATTGACGTCACGCTAAAATAGATAAGGAGAGTTAAATTACTATAGCCACGAGCAAGAAGGAGACAGAATGTTTATTCCTATTGCCGAAAGCGGATTTTACATTGATTATCTGTTACATTATGACAGAAGTTTTTTTTTTTTGTTTTGGCATCGCGTTTTGAATATTTGACAGTGTCAAGTATTTTATATTTTCTAGTTTCATAAAGCAACCGTGGGAACTTATGATTACATTGATATTTTCGCTCTGGAAACGAATAAATCTACCTTCGGTGTTTCGTACAAATTAAATGTTCATCACGACTTCGTATTCGTATGACGTTTGATGAAAGTCACAGAGAACACGAATGTATTTAGTAATAGTTAGTTGCATCGCGTAGCCTGCGGGCACGTAGCAAGTAGGCAGCAAAGGGTGGGGCGTAGACGGAGAAAACAATGGGGCCGATGGGTTTTTGAGATATTAAATGAAAACCATTTTAATATCGGGCACCATCTTTATTCACCGTTCAAAACCGACGCCTTCCCATAGACCACACGATTCAACATTTTCCATAGAGTAAGGTGGACCGCACACGGATAAGGCTTACTACATACATTACAATATATTTAACATGGGTTAGCTAGTCTACACTAATAATATTATTATAATCATCGAATTATCGATGAATATAATATTGTAAAGGTTCTGTCATTTTTTGTTTATCTACGTTAGTATTGCATGTACCTACATGATTATTTTTGCACGGCGCAATGCAGATGGCACTCTTCGAGTTTTTAAATATCCATTGTACCCATTTACGCAATAGGTATGAATTATGAAAAACTTCTGGACCCATTTTAAAAAAGTAGTTTAGAGTAATTACTATGAGGCTATATTTATTACTAGAATTTAATTAAAAAATAAATGTCCACCCGTGCGATGCCGGGACGGGCCACTAGTTAATTATAAATACAAACAAAAAGATAATAATTAAACTACTGAAGCGTGTAGAGGTAACAAACAAACACAGACATTTTCTTTTCCGTCCTTGCTTGTTTCCCATTTTTATAATATTATGTACACAAGATGAATAATAAAAAATAAACAAAAAAGCGTCTGTGCACTAATCACTGATTCACTCCACTAAATTACATAAAAGCGTCAATATCGTGGTAACGTATCATTTACTCAAACTAAAGAGGTAAGACAACAAAATAATACGACCGAGCGCGGTCGGTCGGTATTTAGTTGCACACTAGAAGAATCAAAATACAAAACGGCCGGGAAGCATGCGCGCGGTGCTCGGTACCGCCGCCGCCGCGCGCCCACCTCTTGCGGCCTCTCGCGACATGCTATAGGTACACGTGTCTCGTGACGTCAGATTCGTCAGAGAGATTGATTCTTCGAAGAGAGAGATGGTTTGTAGCGCCTATCAAAATAAAACAGCAACAGACGTAACGCAGAAAAGAGGTTTTCAGCAGGCACTATCAGAAATTTTCATCAAACTATCCGTACTTATCTGCTAATAGAATAAACAAAACGTACAATAAAAGGTCTAAGCCTTAAATGTATCTGTATCAAAGTTAGCATCTATAAAATTGCGCCTTTCCTATAATTTTTTTGATATCAAGATTACGGGTTACAAATAGTTTGGCCATATTCTATTTCATAATTTCAAGAAACGAAAAGCGTTTGAAACTATTTTTTCTCCAAGCATAATAATTCAGGATATGTATTATAGTATTCATTAATTTCAAACTTCCACATGATGTATAACGTCACAAAAAGATTGACAAAAACACATCGATTGCCTTATTTCACAAGACTTGCCCGTTAAGCTACACTCGACTATATTTTTATTTTTAAAACACTTTTTACGATTTCGCTCTTACCTTATATAAATTAATAAAAATAGGACAGAAGCCGAAGGTTGAATCGTGGCAGCTGTAACACAGGGTTAGTAGGTACCTAGTTAATTTTATTTACGTTATTAATTTTATTTGTATATAGAATTGGTTTTTACTATCATGAAATTGATTAAAATAAATTTGGTGCTACTGTAATGTTACATATTATGCAATAAATTGAATTGAATTAAATTTTATCTTATTATTTTAAAATTTTTTTAGCTGACTTTGTCTCTTTTTTTTAGGTTTGTTTTCATATGCAAAATAATTTTTGCTATCAGTTTAAAGGTATTTGTCTTCCTAAGTGGTAAGCCCGGTTACTGCACGTGGTTTACCTTTATAATATGTATTTTATTCGTAAGTCGAAAAATATGTCGCTACGGCGAGGCGAGCCAAAACAGCAATTGAACCAATATTGATTCAAGTATTGTAGTACAAACAGAGAGGAATCGTAAAAACAGAGAGACTGAGGTTAAACTCCTGCATGTTATCTATAGATACCTACTTTGCTATAGTTTTGAGGCAATAAAAAAAAAACGTAGAATCTACAGATTATACACATACATAGGTTATGTATGCGGCACTACAACACATTTTAGTCGCGCGGTGAAATTGGGTTTTTAAGAATTACATAAATATTTAATTACTTATGCAATTAAATATTGGCTGTCTACTCGAAGTTAACACTTAAGGATATTTTTTGTTAAAGTCGAATTAAAAATTTACTATTAGAATATTCTTTGCAATTTTTTTAGACTGTCGTTTATTTAATTAACTATATAAAAGCTATTGCAATTGCAAAGTTGTAGTTTTCAGAATGTTTTATTTGCAGGCCTCTGAAAGCCTACGAGTTACAATTTGTTCTCATTCAAGTCATAAATGGCAGTATTTATTTGTAGCCGTAGCGTATTCACGTTTTTATTGAGCTCAAAGATTACATAAATATTACACTGCTATATTTACTTTATATCGTCTTGATACTTCAGATAAAAATTTTTTTTAGATAATTGATTGATTCAGACGTTACTTTGCGGAAGTTCATTTTGAATATTCAAGGTATATACCTATTTATTTCTGTTTAACAGTCGTTCCAGTTACAACAGTGATGAGGACTTAAATTTAAGGACATACTTTTTTGTTAAACTTATAACTCCGTAGGTATACGTGACTGTTATTGCATGGCAATAAAAAAATGTTTTTCGATTACGGTAATCATAAGTATAAGATGATTTCATTGAAACAGTACTTCACTAAGAAATTACGAAGAGTGTCATCTCGAAAATATGTCCAATCGAGCCAAAACCTTGACCTATCGACATCTGGCGACCAACCGCTGCGCCAATAAATATAACTAATCACTGCTAGTAATTAGTTTGTCGGCAAATTACTCTGAGGATATTAATTATTATTTGCTATAACATTGTCTTTCTAATAAATCATGCACATAGAAGAGTTATTTGTTGATTAACTCATTATTAAACTTAACATTTATTTGTTTGCGTATATGGGTAGAATGGTGGAAATTAAAAACATAGCACGCCATATGCCGCCTTTCGGCATGCAAAAACTTCGTTTGTTTATGTCAATTTATTCGTGTCTGTAGTTTAATACTGAAGATAGTGTTAAAAAAACAAATGTGTTTGAATGGTTCAAAACGTTTATGTAGTGCGATGCCTCCTCGGAGGAATAAGAAAAAAAAACTTATATTATTTGGATTCCTAGTGAAAGCTCAAAACATCCGTTTCCGTTTGTTTATATGTGATGTCATGTAGCCTGAAGCTAAGAAAATTGTACCTACGCGTTATTGTAATAAAGCCCACGTAGTTCGCGGGAATGCCGCGCTGTAGGGGGCTGCGAGCGGCTATTTCTGGCGCGACACCTAATATGGGCCCGGTGCCCGGTGTTCTTGCAAAAATAGAATCGGGACCGCGCGCGTCATCGTTCCACACATCTTGAATAGGGATTTTCCACCACCTACTGAAAATTTACGCAGAGAACTTTTATTGTTTTATGGATGAATTACGTATAGGTATGAAATCTCTCAGGTTAGGAAATCTGCCGCAAAGCACCTAATAGTGTATTTTGGCAAGCTCATTTGACAGCCAGTTCCATTCCAGGCATAGTGCTTTAGACCACACTGACCATTTAGACTACACCGTCACTTAACATCATGTGAACTGTGGTCAAACACCTAACCTGTCAAAAATAAAAAAACTTACATTAGTAATTACTTATGTAGGTAGTTATATTTATTATAGTAAACTACTGCTGTTATTCTCTGTAGGAAATAACAGTTGAAAAGTTATCGAATTGCTAGTGTAAAAAGTGATGCTATCAAACTGAGAATAGAATTTGAAAATTCCCGCTCTGAAGAAACAATGACTCAGTCGATAAAGCAGACTGAAAACAAAAATGGCAGCGGCTAAGGCGCGACTACAGCGCCGAAGTTTTGTTAGTTTCCGTGACAGGCAGTCAATATGGCCGCCGGCGCCGCGCGGCCGGACGGACCGTGAGTGTAGTAATGTCCGCGCCCGCGCCCCACGCCCACGGGCGCACCCCCGTGCGGCGCAGGGGGCACCAACACCACCCGCGGCTGCGGGGCGACCGCCTGCCCGCCCCTGGCGCCCCACAAACAACTGATCCGTCCAAACAAGTGACCTTACACTCTCATAAAGACGATGTTGTGCCTTGTGTCAATAGTGTTAGTGAATCTCAAGAAGTGACAAGGACAAATAGTGACGATGCACTTTCGAATCTAAACACGACAGATGCTGTAAACTTTGAAGATATCCAGGATAATAGGATTAATGATACAGATTTGTTAGATAATTCAGATGACGATTTCTCGTTTGAAGAGAGATCGGCGGGTGACGGGATCGAATTTATGCCGGCATCGACAGATACGATATCCGACGATGACCCTGAGACTGCTGAACTGGCGAAACTGCGGTGCACGAGCGAATGCACCGAGGTGCTGGCGGAGCGCGAGAATAGGCGGAGGAGACGGTGCGCTGACTACCCCGGCCTGGCGTTTGGTAGCTCCATATTCTCATCGGATACTATGATGAAGTTTGCGTTGATCAAGAACGAGTTGCAGAACATAAAGAACACGGCACTGAGAAGGGTAACGTCCTTAGTTATTTGAGCTAGCGTTCGGTTGTGTGAGTGACGCAGGCGTGGGCCAAATGCGCTCAGAACTATTTTTAATCGCGTTAAGATGAGAGAATGTTGATACTGCGAGCACACCGCCGCGCGTGGCGATCAGCTGAGCCACTGACAGCCGCTTGACATGTTTACTCGCACGATCGCACTCTAGCCCGTTAGATGTCGCTAGCGGCGCCGTGTGCACGTGGCCCTACTGGCCCTTCCCCTAATCTATTGTAAACATTTAGTTTTAGATGCTATAGTAATTGGTTTGTTTCCTTTGGGTCCGATTTGTTTTCGATTTATGGGAATTCTGTAAAAGCGATTTCCCTTTATTCAAATGTCAATAATAGTTTAGGTCGATTTTAACCTATTGGTATAATATCATGAATAAATAAAATATATTATAATCTATAATAGGTACATATAAAATCATTCGCATTTCGTCAGTTTTCTCGTATACATTCAAGAAATATTTGACTTCGCTGACAGCGATAACTGCAGGAATCTTACATAAAATAGTAACATAGTCTAGAAACTACGTCCTACACGTTGAATTTTTTTTTGTAAATGGAGCAACATCTAGAAACTAGACACGTCCTACACGTTGATTATTTTTTTGTAATTGGCCGTTGTGCGTTGTAACAATGCTTATTAGCGGGTTGGATTTATGTAAGTGGGTGTTGCACACTTTCTAAAATGTTCATAAACGATAAGCGTGCTACTGTTTTATTTCGCGTGCAAGACAACACTAAAGTCGCCATAACAGTAATTGAAATGTAGAATGGAAAAGTTTTGCCAAAAATAAACCTATGTAGATAATCTATAAAATATTTTGATCATCATGATTTAATGCAAAGCTAGACAACCGGAAACAAAATTGTCCATCATAATAATTATGATGGACAAGACACAATTATTGTGTCTCATCCCTGTTTAAGGGCAAGACAAAATACGAAAACAAATGGACGATATAAAAATAGTTGTTTAATTTTACATAATTAAATAAAGAACAATATCGTTTGCGTAATGCACATAATAAAAACTACGTAGGTAATAAGGATGTACCTATTGCCCAACAGCTAATAACTGGTAGTGATATTGTAATTGCACAACATTCGAGGGAATATCCGTGAATGCGTTACTGAAATCAATTCCAGTCTTACCTCTTACCAGTCTATTAACGTTGACATAAATACTAAATTTCTTCGATTCAATTCAATCATTTTGTAAGTCAACAATCAATTATTTAAGTCGTCATTTATTTCAGTTACAGGTGATTTGGTCGCCATTTACATTCACTTGAAAAAAATACCACGCAGTAATACAAATATAGCTCTATTTACTCACAAATTTGTTATATAGAACATAACAGTTTAAAATGTTCATCATCGTACCCATATCATCTAATATCTATTGAAACTTATGACTGTGATATAAATCCAAACGATGGCACTATAATAGCCGATAGACAATGCCCCATTATAAACATTAGTTCCTATAATATCGTTGCTACCGTTCTAAATCGATTTGCAAATTCTACAATTGTTCCTTTCCAAGTTTGGTCTTGGTTATTACTATACGTTCCGTGTTATTTTATTTGTAATCCTATCCTATATATAAAATACTTATCTTCATTTGTCGCGTGAAGTGTAGTAGGTCAATGCAGTGGCACTGGAGGTCACCGGGCTCAGTCAGACTAGGCATTTTCCTAATTTTCTTTTGTAAATAAGAACTTACACGAAACTTTTGAACAATGTCACAAATAGGTATTGAAAGTCGAAATAATTAAGACTTAAAATTAGCAGCACATTGTCTTTTTTCATATAAAAAGAAATGAGACGAACGAGACGCTCCCTTGATAGTGAGAGATAACGGCTGTCTATGCTCATTGCAGCAGAATAAGCAGAACTTTGAGTAGCAAAACAAAGTCCAGGGCATTGCTGCCTTATCGCTCATTACTTTGAGACTTTCAATGATTAGTCTCAACAGCCCTGTAATTTCGCTAGCTGAAGTACTCTTCAAACCGGAACACCAGAACATGTTTTAAACATACTTGGCGGCAGAATATTTGGTGCTGCGGTGATATCTACCTAGACGATCTCCTGCTAAGGAGATCTATCACCAAGTAAATTGTTGAATTACGCTAATAAGTGTGATTCCTTTCAACCTGTTGTGATTTGTGCAATTATAAATTAAATTCCTAGTTATTTTTAATTCATAATATTATGTTATTATCCCATTTTTTGTTGTCTTTTACTCCAATTTTTTATAATCATATTAATCAGTAACTAGGTATATTTTTAATGCTTTCAAAAACGAATGAAAACAATGATGATTTTATAGTTGAAATTTCTTCGCATTCAGTGGTATCACGGTGCGTGTGTCGGGCCCCTCTTGTAGCAACGATGGGAACCCTTACTGTGCCTAGGACTTGCGACATAGGTTTAGGTTTTAGAAGCTTTAAGGTATAATTATGTTAACGCTATCTTCACTTTTCAACAACCCATGCTCCTATACTTTCCAAATTTTGCTTTTTTGTCATGCCTTTCCAAATTTGATGTGATCCTATCAACGCTGCTTTCGATACTCTTTCCAGCTACGCATTTATGGTTGTTATTAGCAAACCTAGGTCTTTAATTAGATAACAGAGAGATTTTGCTGGTATTCCTGTTGCTCACTTTTCTATTGCTTACAAATTAATCACAACACCATTTACGGTCGACTCATTTGTAAGAACATAATAAGTTTATGTATGTATATTTATACGTGTGGTCTTAAGGGATATTTGTTTTCCATTTTACTATAAGATCTATAGATATTACACGTATGAATACAGCCACTGTTTCATGTCGTATTGTGCTCCGTATCTCCAAGATTATATTCAGCTACTATGCGTTTAATGCTTGTAAAATGATGATGACTTTATATTAATTATTACGTAAACACGTCATGCACTGCCAGATGGCCATATCAGGTTTTCACGAATATCTATTTCTAAAGGTGACCACTCATTATCGTTGTCGCGCTCGTGACCGTTGATTATACCAATGCACTGAAGCATTCGACATGTCTGACCATTTATGGAATACCTTTGAACCAACCATATGGTGCAGTTATCACACAGTACAATACTGTGATGCAATATGATACCTCTACATTGAAACTAAGAACTTTAATAGGTCGAGGAACGAAGAAATGAATATAAACGAGTTACTTCGAATACAGTGCTAGTTTTAAAAGATCTACAACAGGACAGCAAGGTTACAATAATTTTCATAATTGGCGAGCTAGGCGTTTGACAACATATGCTACAGACACTTAACAGCCAGTGTGATTGTAGGTACCATTTTTTAATTTACAGTTTCCAGTATTCTATTTAAAGAGATAAATAAAAATCGGAGGACATTTCACGTTCATAAACCCAAGTTTACTATGAAACCACATACTAATACCTTTGAATGCATGGAAAACACTGACAGTGCCAAAGGAATCAAGGTCAATAAAATTAGTACACATTTTACATCAGTTTAGATGTGAAACGAAATGAGTCAACTTTTGAGAGGTGAGTGATCAGATAATGCCGCTACAGGTGATAAAAAATATACAAAAACTACAACACGAGCGAGCGGCGTTGCTTCACCTAAATCATTTATCGGATAAAAAATTGAAGTCACAAGTTTCATTTGCAATTCCATGTAATGAAATATCTGACATGAATTTTTTTATCAATTACACAAAATTATAAATCTGTAATTTCATTAACGTGAATTCATATGAATTATTATTAAACTTTAAAACTATATCTGTAATTTTTATGTATCAAATATTACTCAAATATTGTTCAAAAGACAGAATAAGCAAACAGCATAAATATTCCAATAGCTTGTGTTTGTAATTTAAATTGCACGTCTTCATTTCTGTTCCATAAATTGATGTATTGTGGCCGAGGTCTTCTGTTTTACCGACAGTTGAGACAAGGCGATTTTTTGCTGTCCGTGTAGTAACATAGCGGAATTTTAAACAGGTAACGTTGCATACTTTCCAAACGACGTCATAATAAATTCGGCTGTTCTTGTAATTCGTGCTCGTTTGGGCGCCGTCTTGTCGCACTCAATGGCAGCCCGTACACGTAGCGCGCGATCCGCGATCCGCGATCCGCGATCAATGATCGCGATCCAGACTGATCGTGTACGAAGCGGATTGACGGACTGATGCTCCGGATCGCATAATAAAAATTTTGAAATCATGATCGCGGATCGCGGATCGTGATCATGATTGAACGTGTAAGGCGGCCCAATGACTTGTCTTGTCGTTTTGAAAGGTGGCTTTCCTAGTACCTTGCTCTTTGGGTAGATGGCGTTAGTCTGTTAGTGCATGGACTTAGTTATTTCATTTTCGCTTATAACTTGTTATGATTTCAGCAATTTCAATATTTATAAGCAGACATTTAATGTCGTAATATCTTTCATTCAATTTGTAAAGTATTTAAAAACTAGTTTAAACACTTTAATGGTTTTCAGAAATAAATTCCCATGATTATTACACAATATTCTGTGTAGCCCTTCACTGAATTTGAACAGCTCTACTTCCGTAGTTTTTATTGTGCACGGTCACTCTACCGTTTCGCCCAACCCACATTTTGGGCTTCTTTCCGAGCGAGCATCGCTTTTGACCCTACAGAATGCAGTTTCGAACGACTGTGTACAGGTGGAGCCACTCTGCTATAGTAGACAGTTGGTCGATTGTGCTTATCGCGGTTCGTACGTGTGACGTTTATGTCGTGTCTCGCTGTCAAAGTCATTCTGAAATTATAAAATAGTGCGAAATACTATTTTTAATATTAAGATAATTGTCTATCATTATCGCCGATAGATTTTCTCTGTTCGCATTACGACACTCGGTGCAATCAGTGGCATTTCAAGTGAAGTGGAAGCACTTAAGCTCGGTGGCGGCCATTTTATTTATTCGCCGGCTGTGTTCATTCGTGCCGAGCCCATCTCAGCGATACGGAGCAAAACGAGCGGGGCACTCAGTTGGCATTTTCGCGACTAGGGCGAAGTTGTCTCTAGTTTTTATAGTTAAGGAAGTCAATTTAAACACAAAGTGAATCAAAATGACGATGAATATGCAGCAAGGAACGATTCTGGACGTCCTAAAGAAGAAAATGCGTCAGACAAAAGAGGAAATGGAGAAATATAAGGACGAATGTGAGGAGTATCACAAACGATTACAAGTGGAAATTATGCGGAGAGAAGAAGTAAGAAAACGTGTTTTGTAATTGTGTTTTGTGCTTGTGAAATATCAGTTCCGATGTGTACCTGAGATCGTTAATAACGGGTCAAAATAGGAGAGTTATCAGCGTAGCGCTATCTACCTTTAGTGAGTAATGTCCGGCCATACTTAGGTGTGCAGGCAACGTACGCATATTCACGTCTCTTTCAGATTCATCTCGACCGCATCCCATAGAGAGAGATGGCAAATAATCTTTTCGAGTAGTTACCTCGTTCATTCTATTGAAATTGGAGTTCCCAAAAAGTGATAAATGTCCCTAATCTGGGTGGGTGAAGGGTTGAGTAGAATGGAGTTGGTTGGTCGGTTCGTGTTACACGTAACAGGTTTGGTTGCGTCGGAGGTCGGGCGAGTACCGGTCCAGTGGCACATGTAGAGTGAGGTGTGGAGCGGCTGAAGCCCGGGTTACCCAGCGTACATTCCTGGCGCGGCCGTCCTCGAGAGCCGCCGCCACTAGGCGTGTCCGCGCCTTGGCCGTTATCGTCACATGACGTAACTCCTGCTCTATACGAACTAACATAAACACCTGCAACAATACTGACAGTTCTAAAATTAAAACTTTCCTCATTAATAATTACAGTTTATAAGTTGATTCATATTCTTGGCCATAATCTATGCCTTCCCTTGTATGTCATATCTTAAAAAACATCGTATGCCTTATCTCTTTGCGTGTATCAAAGGCGATAACGAGTCCTACCTAGTGAGGTAGATAATGTGAAAGAAAAAGTAATTATTATTTATCACTGTTGGTGATGACCGTGGACCGGAACGTAATACTAGTATAGAAAAAAAATGTTCGACAGACCTCGCTGTCTTGAAGATGTACCAAATAAAATAGAATGAGTTGAGGTTGTGGGCGTGTATAAACATTAATAGTCAACATGATGTTTAAACAGCGATTGTTGAGGTCAACTTTAAACATGTCATTTATAGTCAAAGGAAACAGTTATCCACTTGAAGATACCTAACAAATAAAACGGTAAACGTTAAACTGGAATGCGCCTAATTGGAGCAATTAAATGTATCTATCTGCAATTTAATTTAAAACTGATAACGTCAGGTGTAAAACAATTGAATTAGCTAAAATTGTCTTTACTGAAACGGCTAAAACACATGAATAGGGCGATGTACGCGATCAAAATTTAGTGCACCTTCGCGTGACCAGCATTGTATTACAATTTATTAGAATAGCTAGGGCCCGCTTTTGTCCAGGGCCATTGAATCGACACAATACTCCAGCCCTAGCCGATCCCACAAAAATTAAACAATAAACCCAACAAAAATACAGGTGCACAAAGCAATGGACGCAAGACTATATAAACGGAATCTAAAATTATCGAAAGGGAGGAAATATTACCTATTGTTAAACCACAGTCCTAAGATAAAGGTCTTTGACCTACCATAAGAGGTTTAACTCGCATAAGAATAGCTTTAAACCTCAATTGAAATTATGTACAAAGAGTTCAAGGTGATTATGGCCAGACGCTATAAATCATGCATCTACCTAACGTGTTTGGTGACAAAAAAAATCCATTACATTTAAAGATTCTAATTACTTGGGCTCTTGTTAGAAAAGTTTGTCGTCTTCGTTGTGAGAGTGTTACACCTAGTGGTCGAGTTAATTGCCGCAAATGTGTTTTCAAGTAATTTACTGTGATTAGCGTCGCGAGTCTCGTCAAAAGTATTATTAGATTTCACTCTCGGTGACGACACAGGATAGAAGGATCTGAAACTAGGGTATCGAGTGCTTCCTTACCACAAGGTCGCGTGATGTCATCGACATGTGCACGGGGAATAGAAATAACTACCGCGAAGTGATCGTCGCGGTTAATTCTTCACACGTATGTTTACTGTTTAACATTTAACACATTCCACACAACGGCAAAACCTTATTTACTTTTAGTAGCCGATGAACATATAAAGTAAATATCGATAAAAGTAACGGGAAAGTAATGCATTGCGCACATCACTAATTTTCGGTCAAGAGCCCCGCGGCGAGTAGCCGGTGCCTCTGACATCCGTGTCCTGTTGCTTAAATCTTTGTTGTTAACATACATATTTAAAGAGGTATTTTATGCTATCGTTAAATGTTAAATTTGTTCGTTTCATTGTAATTATAGTTTTAATTATTTACAATAAAACGCATTGTTACCTTGTCCGGTACTCTATTTCTTGTTAAGTTTCTGATTGCTATCATCATGGTCATAGTATTTACTTCATCTATAGCGGATTTACAAATTTACGCTCACGCATGTGAGGCTTCGTCATGATGGTATCTAATGGTGCTTTTGTACCGAACTACCTTAAGGCTATGATCGATTCTTAGCGCAAGCTTATTAACAAACTGAGCGCGGTCGTAACACTATTCGGTGCTAAAAATTCCTATGAACAATGGACTGTTAAGGAAGATTTTTGACGATAAATATTCTATACAAATACTCTTCGTTTGATATTTTAAAAATTAGGTCGTCGGACTTCGTTATTGTTTTGTTTCTATGCACCACATTACTTTGCGCAATGCGTTTGACATTGCGTTATTCATTATCGCAGTCAATCTGTTAAATATGATTAATTTTGGCATTGGAAATTGTTCAGCGTCATTCATTGGTTGAACTTTTTTAAATATAATCGGATTTCACTCGTCATCATCAGAAATACCTTATAATATTGCCTGACCTGGGATGTTAACGCTTAAATAACTAGAAATTATAACGTTGAACCGTTTTGTAGCTAGAGACCACACAACCGTCCTTTTAACTTTTTTCGCAAGCTGTCCGACTCACCTGGACTCTCTCTTTCCCAGGCCGAGTCTGAAGTCGCTGCTCTCAACAGACGCATCCAACTGTTGGAGGAAGACCTTGAAAGGTCTGAGGAGCGCCTCGCTACCGCCACCGCCAAGCTCTCCGAAGCCAGCCAGGCTGCCGATGAGTCCGAACGGTGAGTCCAGACCAGTTTACATGGGGCCACTTCACTTTTATTTGGGTGATAACTATAAAATAAGATGTCACTGGTATTTTAATACTTCTAGCAGTTTCTTAGTCATAGGTTTGGATCGATAAAAGTTTTAACAAGGTTTGATTTTGGGGTAGTAATTGAATATTTATTGCTTCTATATGATTTATTCTAGTTTCTAGTGTTTATAATTAATAATAATAAAGTTTGACAAAGATGCCCTTATACCACAAGCTATCTCTATTTAAACTAGGTATGGTAATTTTAGTTTCTTAGCCACGTTGCTTTTCAAATGGGTGTTTTACGTTGGCTCAATCAATAATTTTCAATGCACCTTGCAAGTTTTCCCAGAGCAGATAGGTAAAGACTGACTGATAGATAATACGAGTCGCGTTATGTGTACCTACTTATGGTTACCTTGTCAGAATCAATTCATACCAAATATGCAGATTGCATTCAGGAATTCTGCCTTAACTGTACGCATTACGAATGACAAAATCAAAAGATACCCATATATAAACATAACTATGCTTAGACCAAAATTTATATGGCCCAGTCAAAGAGCCAAGCTGACTCACGTCAAAAACACTGTATTATTTTTAAAGGGTCGAATTTGAAGTAATGTATAGTATTGTAATATTAAAACTCAACGGTTGCAAGTACCGAAAATATGACGAGTTACGTTATTCAGATTATGTTACTAAAGTCTGAGATTGGTCTAGATATAGACCTGGCATTGAAGCTATATTACAATACGGCTTCTTCAAATTCAACGCTAAATTGGATTACTTCATACTTCAAAATACTGCGTTTATATTTTTATTCTATTAACAGTGTGCATGAATGTTTTCTGTTTATTTATTTGCCCTTAACCACCATATTCCAGACTTTATTTTTTCTGTGTAACAATTCTTGTTGAACCTCAATTAGTTTACTTGTTAAGATCTTCGCCTGTTCAGAATAATATCATTTGAGAGAGTGCGATTAATTTTATTTGGACAGGTGAAAGATTCTCTTTGCCATTTTCATTTAAATATAGCCACAATTATTTATCAAAGATAACGCAAGTCATAGCTCTTCCCAGCTCTTTAGAACGGTATAAAGCTTCGTTTACGTCGGCAATGAATCAATCGAGAAAGCCGTGACGAGGTTTATCACCAGGCCTCGTCTTACAGATAAAGCTAAATTAAATTTCACCACAATATATTCATTGAATTGGTTTCGACGCATAGACATTTGACAAATTGTCACATCACTTGTTTTGGGAGAGCGATGAGTGGCGATATCGTATCGAGTGTTTCCTCGTTTTATCGATGTTATAACACGCATGTGTTTGACCCCGCACTAACCAGAATACGCAAGGCGCTGGAGAACAGAACCAATATGGAGGACGATCGCGTCGCCATCTTGGAGGCCCAGCTGTCCCAGGCCAAACTCATCGCTGAAGAGTCGGACAAGAAATATGAAGAGGTGACAGCTTCACTATGACGTCATTATGTTATTTGGTTACAGGCCGAGGAATATGGCACGGCGAGCTATAAAAATACACTCTGACACTATATTATGTTGTTGGGGCTGGTAAAATAGTATAAATTCATACACGTTTTACTTCCAATACTCGATGTGTCATGTTTCTGTAGGCTTGTCATTGTACGTGCTGTTCCGAGGACTTGAAGGCATGTCGGCTCATGAAGTCCTGCCCTTGCAAATAGGTCTATTGTTTAACGATTTGATAGCGTGCCAATGTTCCACATGTGGAAGAGTATTTATGTATCGATTGAGGTGATTTTAATAAGTACTGAGTCACAAACTTGAAGCAGTACATTGAAAAGTTTGAATGGATTATTAGTTTTGACAAATTAAGTATCTATTAGACACATTTTACACAAATTGGACCTTTAATTATATTTATTTAAGACAGTATCAACAATTCCTCGAAACAGCACTGAATGCTCTTAGATTAAACGACTTTAAAAAACTCGATAGTCCAGTTTTTCTGTTTCGCTATCATATCATTTAAGTTGGAAAAAATGGATTATTAGAGTTTTTAAGTGATCTAAAAGTTGCACAAACAAAAGAAATATCCAAAAACTCTAAAATCGCAGTGTGAATTTTTTTAATAATATCTTAATGAGCGTCTAGTAAAGGTTGTGCAGCCTTTAGAATGCATTTAAACGAAATGTGTTCACAAATTTAAAGCAAATTAAGAGGCGGAAGTTATTTATTAAGTATAGCTGTAATCTAAACCACGCATTCGAGACCACCGAAACGCATTAACAAGAGCAATTTGTACATCGGTGGTGTCTGATGCGGTTCTCTCCACAGCGATATCCAGCCGGACGAGTTTGTAGCTTTGTGTGTTCCTTGCGTAGTCTCCTTGCATGTCTTCTAACTGTGGTTCACCCTTGACGAAACTAGTTTGTTAGTACGAGTAGGTACTAAAGTGTTGATTGTGGCGCACAGTGCTCGCAAGGTGCTCGAGAACCGGTCACTGGCCGATGAGGAGCGCATGGACGCGCTCGAGAACCAGCTCAAGGAGGCCAGGTTCCTCGCCGAGGAAGCCGACAAGAAATACGACGAGGTCTTTATATGCGAGTGCCCATGTCGTGTGGTGTTCCGCTTTTCTCTCTACCGCGTGTATTGTAATCTTGTTATGCCATATTTGCGAGCCCGTTCCATTTATCATGGAAACTGTGTGTACTTTCGTATCTCGAGTGTCGTCGATCCGGAATGCGGATTTCATTATATTTGCTGTTGTAAAAGTTTACCCTTCCCCGCTGACATTTCTTAACATACCTTTGTTACTTTCGAATACTTCAACTGACTCGAGTTACTTGGAATTCCTACTAATCTCTTGACTTCTCATATGTGAATTTCGACGTAATAACAATCCCCGCGATGAATAACCAGTGTGAGCTTCCGATTTGTAATGTAAGGACTGCGTTACTGTTCCGTTGTTGCATCGATGATTCTCGAATGTCGACGAAGCATATCGCATCAAGATTAGATATCCATTTTATACATCTTTGACGCCACGATGTACATATAAAAACTTGTCACACGTTCGACACCATATGGCAAGCATAATAATGTCCTAATTTCTCTGACATATGACCCTGCTCAGTGAAGGCAATCGTAAAAGTCAGCGTCCCAAGAAGGAGTCGCGTCGGGCCCGATCTTGGTCCGTTCGCCTTTTACGGCGTCGCGGTCTCCTTCGTGCGTTACATAACCACGCTGCCTTATACGAAGGGTGTACCGAGTACGCGACTGATGTTATACGAGCGTGTGCAGTAACGCGTGTGGTATGTTCAGGTCGCTCGTAAGCTGGCCATGGTCGAGGCTGACTTGGAGCGTGCGGAGGAGCGCGCTGAGTCCGGCGAATCGTAGGTTTCACGCCGGAGGGCCGCCGCTCGGTTCGCTGTTGACCCTCGCGACTATCACGACGGCTATTAACTCTTATCGTGAAAGTAGCTCGGCTGTCATCGACGGTCAATACTGATTCTTAGAGCGGCGGTCCCGAGGCCTCGTTTTGCAAGTTTCCGCCACCGTTCTGCATGGTTGTTCATTTGCATTCTTAACATCGCACAGTAACCAGAATTACCTACATAGGTATTTCTAACATTGGTTCCTGCTGTTATTTCATTTTGCATGTCGCAATCTAGGTCGTCGAGCGGAGCTGCTGCCGGCCGTAGTTTTAATATTTTTATTTGCATTTGCCATTTAATTAATCGGATGTTGTTGCTTCAATGTTGATTGGATCGGCAACATCACTTATATTTTAAGTACCTACAGAGGGCAGCGTCACTTACGCCCGTGTCGAGTAAGTGCCGCTGTCCTACGTAACTGCTCTCAGACTAAAACAAGGGTTGCCCCATCTCATGGATATTCCTTGCGTAATTGTTAACTATCATGTCCATGTGTCGACTTAACTTCTGTCCTTACTGTATGTGATTGACGTGGCTATAGCTAGGCTGTCAGGAGATATGTGTGGTATAGGGCAATTTTCGTTTTCAGATATGCACCGCATTACACCAGAATTACTGGCCGTATGCGTGCCGCAAATATGCAACCGCACACATCACATAACGATTACGATAATGCACTAGATAGCACTTAGATAATAATAATTTCTCTGCAAAAAAGTAACTTTTAGAGCTAAAATGTTTTGGGACAACCCTCGTTTATATTTTTAATTAATGTGAGTTCTGACGCCGCTCTCGACATCCCTGCTTCGATCCTCGACTTGTTGATGTTTGTGTTTTGCTGCTTTTGCCTCGCTTTAATTTCTCATGAGCCCCTTTATGTATTATGTACCACCACAGCGACGTTCATGTCTGCACTGAAACTGCGGCATTGCCTTAAAGTTGCTAATTAATATCAGAAATAAAGCGTCCTCGCGAACTGCAAAAGTGTTTTCACGATTCACAAACATGACCAGCATCTTCAACAACATTTAGAAAGCTCTTTTGTAAAATTTACAGCAAAATATATGTTTATAACTAATCTTTTTCCACCATTTGTCGTAACCTAGTTCACGTTGTCTTTTTCCCAAACAATCTGATCCCTGTCCTGCACAGTCCGCGTAGTGTGTGCACAGCGGGAGCGAAGCGAGCGGTCGAGCGCGGCGTGGGAGCGGTAGTGTTAGTGTGTGTTGTGTGTGTGTGTGCGTGTGGGCGTGTACTAACGCTCGGCCGGCGGTAGGTGGCGCGGAAGCTGGTTCTCATGGAGCAGGACCTCGAGCGCGCTGAGGAGAGAGCCGAGCAGAGCGATTGGTGAGTACTATACCAGTAACTGGAGAAAACGACAGGACCCTGTTTGTGTGGTCCTTTCTACTCAACAATGTAAGACTTATGGGAGAAGAGTTAAAAAAACGCGATGAAAATGTTAAAGTATATGAAAGAGCATAGTTATTATTAAACGAAATAAGTCTCTGTTCTGCTGTAGAGGTCCAGAAACAGGGCGTATGAGAATATCATGAACCTTGTCACCTTGAAATAGATGTCGTGAATCTCCAGTTACGTTAAGCTGACTAATGCACAGATGGTACCGCGTGACAACATCTCTGTATTTTTCAGTTATTCTTAGCATGACGTCACGCGCGGCTTGTCAGTGAAAACGAGAAAGTCTCGTTGCGTTTGATTGAAAATGTTAATCTATACTTGGCTGCAGTTTTCGCTGGACATGCCAATAGCCGCGTAATCTGAGTTGCTTTGACAAGATAATTGCTACAGATAACGATTTCCAAAAAAACTAGTGATTCTTTTATATTAACGCATAATACAAACGTGGAAATGTCAAAATTAAATTCCACGTAAGTACTAAAACGTATGTTGTGTCTTTTCTGTTAAATATTATTCATTTTGACAACTTTAAATGTGTTAATTACCTATTAGCAGATGGCAATGAAGTAAATTTAAAATAAATAAAAGTATCGGAATGTTTTGAAAATTACTTATTCTGTCAAGGCAATTGTGCATGAATTTTGTTAATAGTTGCTATTTATTTTATTTAGTTGTATATTTTTTTTGCTAAGCTATAGAATAAATTAGCAACCTAAGATACTTACAATAAAGTAACATTACTAGCTCACGCACAATAATTGTAACAAGAAAAGCACAATAGATATTAGTCCATTGTCTCGAGCCCAAATAACATCATCATTGTTCATACTTGACCACATAGTTGATATTGATTGAAAGCCCTTTATTTTTTAAATAGAAGTATTCGGTAATGACATTCCAATGAGAACGGGTCGTGACATAATTTTAATCTAAACAATGTTAGGCATGTATCTTAGGAATGATCATGCCATTGAATAACTTTGAACAAATAGAACTGACTGTTTGACTATAATAAAACGCAATCGTAATTATACATACGTATAATATTTATTACTTTATATAGAGTTTATAGATCTTAAATCAAATAAAAAAAATCTATAGACTGCTTTAACGATCACATTGCTTTATGGTCTAATTCTATGAACACAATCACCAATTCTAGAGTTCAGTAGAAATGACAAAATAGATACATGAATAACTTTCACAGTCTTTCAGTTTTTGTGTTTGGATTTTTCCTTAATTTTTTGACCAATTTTGGAGTTCAGTGTAATTTGATTGGTTTCTTTAAAAATTTCCAGCAAAATCGTCGAGCTTGAGGAGGAACTCCGCGTCGTTGGTAACAACCTGAAGTCCCTGGAAGTCTCTGAGGAGAAGGTACGTTTCACAACAGTTTTTAACATAACCTTTGAATTTTTATATTATTACAATGTTTTGTTTACACATTTGAAAAGAACCAAGAAGGTCACAGTCTAATTCTCGAAGCTTGTTTGAAAATAAAATTCATTAGAAATCAGAACCATTTAGGTGGTTCTGATAAGTGAAATATTTATGCAAAATAAAGTTATCCGCGGCAATCTTCAGCTTCAACCATCAGGTCGGATTTTCGATTAAGTAAACTTTCTGTGAAGGAAACTCTTTATTGTTAAGTATTAAAAAAAAATGATGCACCAACCACACACAACCAACAAATATTTGCGTAGATTGTTATAGTTTGTATTCATCATAGAGTAACCATGTGTGTACCATTTCACACAGGCCAACCAACGCGAAGAGGAGTACAAAAACCAAATCAAAACCCTCACCACCCGCCTAAAGGAGGTGTGAATTGACGAGATCGGTTTTACCAGCGAGTGTTTCCGTTCGCTTGCCTAACTGCATCTAACGCACAGATATTTTACCTTATCTATGCCCGATTTACCGCAAAAGTAATGGTAAAAACGGCACAGAACCGTAAACCTTCTGTAACAGTGTTTTCTCCTCAATTGATTTTTGACTTTTGTGTTTACTATAACATAGAATCTAACAGACCTGTCTACGAACGTACATCTCGAGGCAGAGCTGTTTGCATGTTCTTCCGTTTTCGCTGTTGTGTTTATTTTTTGTTTTTCGTTAACAAAATGATCGCAGGCGACACAAAGAGAAGAAACATATGAGGGCCAAGTAAAACTGCTGGACGCACAACTCAGAGAGGTAAAATGGACAGCGAAACGGACGCAATCAAGTAGATAGCGCTCGGTTACGGTTCTACTGCAACTCCTTAGATTCATTCATCGCCATTTTGTTTGGGGGTAGTGTTGCGCCGATGTCGATTGTAAATATGGTCGATAATCGCATCGAGGGTATGGCTTGTCGTAATTAAGCTGTGTCCGGTGGTAGGTCCCTCGTCGCTGGCGGTTGGTGCTTCATCTATGTATCTATGATGTCTTTCTATCCTATCTGTACTGTGTTATAATTTGTTTCTATGTATTATTTGTATTTGTCGTCTGTGTTGTGACTGTACGCTACGTGTGAAATGTTTTCGAGTTTTTCCTCTATCATTTAATTTCCCTAATTGACTCCTCGATGTGAACAATTACTCGTTTACAATTTAATGGTTTGTCCTCGTTTCAAACAAATGTTCTTATTTGTCCTCAAGTTTCAAAATAGCAATTATTTAGTACTTATAGTGTAATTTATTACATTGTCTTGTTTGAAAAAAAATATTCTATATTGATTTCAAGACCAAGTTTCAAATTTCATAAAAGTATTTCAAGACTTTACCAAATCTGTATCAGATATTCTTGTCTCAAAAATTATATCAAAATTCTGTATTTTGTGAACACGAAAACGCACCAACTTTTAAAATTCAAACATGGTGCGTTGTCTCGATGCCTGTTCACGTTAGATCGAATGCCCCTTTCGTTATGTTTCCCTTACTTTAACTCAATGTTATGTGGTATTGCGTACAATCTCAACACGGCGATAACGGGGCGGCATGACGCTTGCCGTCAATAATGGCTCGTGTGTGGCTAGGCGATGGCGACCCGCGATCACGTCGAGGATAAGATCCACAGTCTGTCGCAGAAACTGACGCAAGTAAGTTGTGCTCACATCCTAGGGTGCTTTGTTCGTCTACTGAAAGAAACGTCATCTCCGGCAAACATTAAACGTAGGCACCTACGAACCTACGCATAGGACAGACGGGGTCGCGCTAAATTCACTCTTACTACTCGGTGAGCTTTGATAATTCAGCGTCATCCGACTAGTCTGATGCGTACGATCCGGTTTAGTATGCATACATATATCTACCTTAATTGATTTTTTATAATCAGCGGCTTAATTATTGCGCCACCTACTGGCTGTACCAAAACGGTACTAAAAAGTTGGCACTGAGCTTGAGCTGCCGGTGAAGGAAAAACATCGTGAGGAAACCATAGCATGGTGGTAGGGTACTTTCTAGTACTCGGCTGGCTAGCTACCACCCTTAAGTTGAAAATCTGCCGCCAAGCATCTGACGGTGTGTTCCGGTAGCCTCACTTGAGAGCCAGTTCCATTCCAGGCTTGGTGTGCTTTACCATCTTCGACCACACCGTCACTTAACATCAGGTGAGCTGTGGTCAAACGCCTAGCCTGTCGACTATAAAAAAAGAAAAAAAAAGTATTTTGAACTTGTCATTTATAGAGTCATTCACGTCACTTTTTAATGTTACCCGTTGTGAATGAATGTTGTCTAATTGAGCAGCATTTAAAATATTTAAAGGAATTGCCGGCATCGATCAAAGCACCCTAAATTCTTCACCCTCATTCTTTAGCAAGTAATTCTAGCCTGGGTAACGGTATTATTAGTGTTGTAGTGTCGCCGCACAGCACTTAGCAGCTTTCGGTGAAGGTAAAATGCATGCTCGTGCCGCTTTACATGGAGTAACCTAGTTTGGTGTTCAATTTTGTTGTTTATATTCTGTTGATTATAGGATGATCGCTAACAGATACACAATGAACTGCTAAAAGCTATAAACAACCGATTTTTGCATTTAGTATGTAGTAGTAAAAAAAAATCGCGAAACGTAAATGTATTACTACAAAAACCCTAAATGTTATTTTTAGATTTGTATTTCTATTTCAATAAGTTGAAATCAGCTAGCGATTACCCAATAATATAATTTTGAAACTTACAAAAATGATTTACGAAAAACTTTGTTTTTCAGTACAAAAGATTTCAATTTGACTAAAAACCAAAAAAAGTAAATTGAATTTGAATAAAGACTAAAATGAAAAATGCATGTCTTTCTTATAAAAGCAGTCTATTTTCTGATTATGTATTTATTTAATTTTTATGCAATGAAAAAAAAATCATTAATAAAGTTATTTACTCGTGAGAAAACAGAAAATAGGCTGTTTACAAATGTACATAAGTTAATATTGTTTCATGAAATTTCAGGCTGAGGCGCGCGCCGAGTTCGCTGAGCGCTCTGTGCAGAAACTCCAAAAAGAGGTCGACAGGCTTGAAGGTAATATATCTCTAGAACCTTCATCTAAAAATATAAAAAAGTACTATTAAAATATCTAACTATCACTAGGAAAAAAAATAGCTAGTTGGCTCAAAATGTACACAAAATATTTTTTACACTGGTAATAATGACATTTTCAAATGCTAGTTTTCAAGGTCCTGTATATCAACGTCGTACAGCAAGTTTGGTTTATCCAAATATCTCTGAAGTCAAGTATACAATAACGTTTGAAATAACCAAGGCTTTGCTCTCACATTCCATCCCAGTCATTGACTGGCTAGAGTTTGATGCTGTACAATAGATTTGAAAGCTTACTTTTTCTTTTATTTTCGCTATCAATTAAAGCTTAATTTTTCTTATTTCATAGTAACAGTTGTATATCGAGTTATAATTTTAATATTTAATTATGTGCACGTTCACAGAATTGATTATAATTATTACAACGGCTTATTAGATTTGTTTAAATGAATCAATTTTTGTAGTCATGTTCCATTTTACCGAATTTTTTTACGATATCTATCCCAAGTTACTTATACCAATCCTGTGAACAATCTATATTTTTGTTGGCATGTTTTTTTAAATGTGTCCTACTAGAGTGCTCGATCCTTCGATGTTTTTACGTTGTTTTAGCATGTTTTTACTTTGCCTGTACTAATTGATTCAAATATTTCGATTCTCGTGACTCTACTTTTTATTGGTCTTATTAGAAATGCTCAAAAACTTTTGTTAAAAAAAAGCTGTTGTTTATTGTGTGTTTATAATTGTCTCAACAGAAAAAGTTAATTATATTTCTCAAGAATAAAACAACTACCGTACTGAATATTTTTTCTAACTTAATTAATTGAAGTCACTTGTGGAAATATTTGTATCGAGTAGTGTTGTGTTGTGCTGTGTGTGAGACTGACCTCGGCCACGTCCACCCTTGCAGACGATCTGGTGGCTGAGCGTGAAAAGAGCAAACTTCTGCAGGACGAAATGGAGGCCACTCTCCACGACATCCAGAATATGTGAACACCGCCCCCTCCCACACGTTCGCCCGCTCGGCTCATCGACATATCGCTTCGTTCTATCGATAACACCTCATTACTAGCGACTCTGTTCGCCTTATAAAAAAATCAAATTCAATTTTTTTAATTCTTTGACTTTTTACAATTAGTTATGCGAATACATGCGAGTCGAGCGGGCGGCTAGATGTTATTAGTATTAGAGTAATTGCCAGCCGCTTTTTTTCTTAATGTAACGTCAAAATTAAGTGTTCGCTGATGACACTGCCATGTGCAATTTTTTTTATTTTGATACACAATCTGCCTTAACGATATTTTCCGTATAATTCTCGAGAATTGTATTTGTCCTCAGTTATGTTAGTCATTATTTAACGAGAGTGTCTGTTTATATCGGTTTCGAGGGATGAGATGTATGCAGCTTTTATAGCACTTAGATTAGGACAAAATGTCGACATTCCAAGTTGGGGACCAGAATGCTTTAGCATTTAACCACTCCATGAAAAAGACATTTAAAGCACTAGTATTTTACAAACTGCACACTGTTTTGCATAATTTTGAATTGAGATTCCATCCCACGTCGCGCGTCAACGACTATTCACGAAGTTGCTTGTACTACGAACGGTTCATTGAAGATTTCGATGGGCGCACTACGCAATATTGAATTCTTTATTTACTTAATGATTAGATGAGAGATTAAATATTTTTATTTAATGAGTGATGGCAACAAATAAATGATATTTATTAGAATATACTTACTATGAAGTAAGGATAATTGCATATTCTATTTTATTCCAAGTACCTATGATTTATCTCGTGTCATAATTTGAGTTCGTTGTTATTTATTTAAAATAATCGATGAGTAAATGATCGCCATTCAACTGCTGCAGATGTATATTTCACGTTGTGTGTTTCGTTTTGATAAATTATTATTACTGCTGGCAATTATAGCGCGTTGCATCGCGGTGCACCGCGGCCGGCCACGGCGCCGGCGGCGCGCCGTCGCTGGCGGCGGTGCCGCACCGCGCGGCATGCTCCATGCGTGTGACGATTGTACTGTGCACGGCAAACAAACTAACTACTGTATTGTGAAACCTTTCGAACGAACGATGGAATTCCGTCTTTTCATGTTGTCGATTAATAATGGTAGATAAGTATGTTCGTGAGGAATAAATTAATGATTTTTAAGATTATTCTAACAAGTGTTTATAAAATATAATATTATTATTTTTAACCGGTGTTATTCATTTACTAATCCGAGTGTTCCCTCATTGTCCCGCTAATCCGTCGATTCTATCAGCTATCACGTAAAATGTCTACATAAATATCATCACCTTCATTGACCCGAGTTGATCGTTCAATGCGGCTATTATGGAGAAGCTAAATTTAAAAAGAAGCGAAAAGAAGCAATTGGAGAAGTATCGCGAGCACTGTACATAACCATCGTCGAAGCACGGGGCATGAGAAGAACCCTCGTCAGACCTCCCGTAGAGTAGCGACAGTGGGTCCCGTGTTAACGCATGCGGCATGCCCCTATGGGCGCGGCTTGACCCGGCCTGTCGCCCGCGCTCACACCGCCGCCGCCCGCAGATGACCTGATTGGCGAGATCGAGAAGTTCAACGACATCGAGTACGACATCGACGACTCGTTCGTGGAGCTGATCCCGGGTGTGGACCCGACGCAGCGGCAGGTGGTGGCAGCGCGTCGCGAGTACGAGCGGCTGCACCCGCGCGTGCCCACACCGCCACCCAAGGAACCCACGCCGCCGCCCAAGGAACCCACTCCTCCCCCACCTGCACCTGTGGAAGCTCCGGCAGGGCCACCGACGGAGGGCGCACCACCCGCCGAGGGAGCCGCGCCGCCAGCAGACGGCGCTGCACAAGCCGCGCCGCCGGCGGACGGTGCTGCTCCTCCGGCAGAGGTCACCACGCCTCCTGCCGATGGTGCCGCACCTCCTGCCGATGGTACCGCGCCGCCTCCAGTTGATGGAACTGCTCCACCAGCTGAAGGAGTCGCGCCAGCTGCGCCGCCAGCCGAGGGTGCTCCGCCCGCGGCAGACGGTGCAGCTCCGGCGGCTCCTCCAGCTGAGGGTGCTGCCCCTGCGGCTCCTCCAGCTGAAGGCACTGCCCCCGCGGCTCCTCCAGCGGAAGGCACTGCCCCCGCTACTCCCGCGGAAGGCGCTCCCGCTGCTGCTCTCGCTCCGGCTGAAGGAGCTCCCGCTACACCAGCTGTGGCTGAAGGAGCCCCCGCCGCGCCCGCCCCTGCTCCGGCTGATGGAGCCCCTGCTCCAGCAGAAGGAGCTCCCGCGCCTGCTCCCGCCGCCGACGCGGCTCCCGCTCCCTCAGCTCCTACTGAGGCAGCCCCTGCCGCGCCTGCAGAGGCCACACCGGCACCTGCCACCCCAGCCCCAGAGGCCGCTGCTCCCGCTCCCGCACCTGCTGCCGACGCCGCTCCCGCCCCTGCTCCCGCCCCCGCCCCTGCTCCCGCTGCTGAAGCCGCTCCGGCGCCCACTCCTACCGAAGCGGCACCTCCTTCTTAAAGCTTCCTTCTACACAAACCGTCTACTTATGGCTCGCGTTATGGACTGAAACTCATAAGACCGGACTGTCGCAAAAGTATATAAAATGTTTTATTTTTTAACTTACAAATAAAAAATGTGAAATATATAGCTGATGGAATAGTATTTCAATGCGAACATGCGAATAAACCCGTGGCTAATGGAAGTGAAGAGAACGCATGCCCCGAGAGTGTAGAAGTTAGAAGTTATGAGAGTGACGAGCCGGTTTCCGCAGACGATCTGATCGCGAGCAAGGAGTTGTTCCACGAGATCGGAGGCGAGCTGAACAGCGCCTTCGAGGACATGGGTCTGCAAACTCCGCCGGTGGCGCTCGGCCGCGCCTGCGACCGCTGCACGTGCTGCCACTGAGGACACCACCGTTACTCTGCCTCGGGCGACCTCACTTGCATTTAAATCTCCTACAGAATCCTAGCTGTCTTAGGCAGGACGACAAAAGCTTTCTAACTGAACCGCATGCTAATAAATTAAACCGAAGCGCAACTTTATGAAACTTATCATTCACCTCAAACCAACAAGCTTTAAGGTAACACGAAGGCGACGCATGGCTTCAGAATAACAAGGATCGCGACATGTAAGCATTAATTTAATTTACTTATTTTTACACTACTCACTGGACAGTTACAGACTAAACGATTTTTGCTTGCTTTGGCTGCTGCGATCACAGGCTCGTGCCGCGTCTGTAACTGACATTACGCTGTCGTACTAAAAGAGACTTGACTTGAAGGAGAAATTAGTGAAAACAATTTTAGCAGCTATAACATTTCTTACAGTTTTCTAAAATAATGCTAGAAATACAAAACACGCCACGGAATCGATACCCACTTAAATGTGGGCACAATGAAGCTACAGAGAAGTTTGAGGGCTTAGCTATACCCACGTAAGACAGATAGTATGAAGAATCAGTAGGTCAAATGTGTCTACATAGTACATACCAATGTAAATCCTATTTTTATCTGAATCAATCGCTCTCTCCAAAATTGCTATTTATTAAGTTTTTTTATGGTAGAGTTTCCAGGTCTTCCATCACGAACGATTTACTCATGGAGTATAATTATATAAATAAATCTGCAAAAGATGCCTAATCCTAAAATCAATACTATGAAATTCTAGGTATCGTAGATATTTTCAGAGATATAATTAACGTATGACGCCATTTTAGTTAGCGAGTGAGTTTCTTTAGATGTTTTGAAAATGTTGATAAAAGTTGTACTAACGCTTGTCAAATGTGCAGACGAGCTGGTCGCCGAGAAGGAGAAGTACAAGGACATCGGAGACGACCTGGACACCGCTTTCGTGGAGCTCATCCTCAAAGAGTAACGTCCTTCGAGGAGCTCGGGTCATTCCATCCACGCCAGCCGGGCGATTCACACGCATACCGAACACAATTATGTATAATTTTATATTTTCGGTTAAAGTATTACTATCTTATAGCTTTATGGCCGTATTTATTATTTTCGAATAATATAATAAATTAATTTATTACTTACACTTTTGTCGTTTTATTGTTTTGGTTTTCTTTTCCATCCTGCCTACTCATATGACAAGGCATAGAGGATAAAAAATGATCTACCTAGTAGAAAATTAATTGTCATGAAAAAAGGCAGTTTTTTACGGTTGAGTGGGTTATGACTGCCCCTCAATTCATGTTAAGAGACGGTGTGGCCAAAAATGACACACCGAACCCGGAATGGGAACTGGCTCTGAGTGAGCCTGTCGGAACACACATAGATCTTTGGAGGCAGATTTTCAACTTGTAGAGGTATCTAGCCAACTACCCTATGCAAAACCTACCACCATGCAAAAATCCGAATTTAGTAATCACAATATCACCGTCTTAGAAACCCTTATTCAACCTTTGTAGAGCAATTAATGTCCCTTTTTGTTGTACATAGGATTACTCGCGTATAATTAAGTCGGACACTTCGGGCTTAAGTTTCGAACACATCCTGTGGCCTTTTACGAGCAGTAAGCGGAGAATAGCGCACGAGCCACCTATCCTTCACAGTGCATGGTAAAATAAAAATTGTCAGTTTTTGTCTTATAAATGTGTGTATTTAATTATCTGGTTCCCATAGTAGGTACAAGCTTTTCTCAGTTTGGTGCTAGATGGTGCAGTGTTAAAAATGTATATTAATTTATTTATAATGACACTAAACGTTGTTAGGGTTGATTTAGCAGATTACATAGGTATTTAAAGTAAAGGGTTACAGAATATCTATTTACTAAATTAAGCTTGATTAGGTATGCCTGTTTTTATCGTATTTATGTATGCTTACATTTATTGTGCAAGCAGTAGAACTAGTAGTAGAAATTTAGAAAGTGCTTAATAGATTAGTAATTTTGCTTTTGAGCTATCTCTTCATAGACTTATACCTAAAGCTAGGATGCGGTATCATTTTAGGCACAAATTAGCTTAGAATATGCATGTAGCATTACTTCTTGTAGTCTTGTTCTTGTATTTCAACCGTTTAAGTATATAGTCAATTAACAATTGCAGAACTTCCGTGCATAAAACCTGTAAACCTGAGAAAGCGACCCCTAACGGAAATGCCATTTTATTCATTTTTCTACCGTATCTATATCTATGTCGTAATTTTCTGTGTAGGTATATGCTAACACTTATGTTCGACACCCTCTTAGGCTCTGGGATAACAATTTGCAAAAGTAAACTATAGACAAAAGTATGAAGAAAATACGCTACAGTCAGAGGCATTGTCGCAATTATGTACCTACAACGTAAACCTAGCAAATTGGGAGCCTCTGATATAGGAAGACATAGATGTACCTACTTATAAAAGGTGTTGTCAGAAATATCTACAAAAATAACAAACAGCGCTAAACAGAACCATCACGGAGTTATAAGAATTAATTTGAACTGCGTAGATTTGAATTAGCGCTGTGGACATAATCTGATTTTGGATTTGGATTTTTAGCGATCATTGTTTTTTTAAAATATCACTTTAATGTAACAAAGGTAACCTAATAATAAATAACATCATTTGTACAAAAAAGATGTGAAGATTTATTTGCCATAAAAGAAACCTACTAGTAGAGAAAAAGAAATTGATTTCGCGGGATATGAAAAGTTTAAAACCATATTTAAATATACCGAATAGTGCTACAAATAGGTAAAGGACAGCCAGTTATTAACAGCTAACTTGTATGTATGTACTACTAATAACCGACTAATATCCCTGGCAGATGAGGTGGTGGAGGAGCGCAGTAAATACAAGGCCATTGCAGAAGAAGTGGACCAGACGTTTGCAGATCTATCCGGGTACTAACGTGGAGGGCAGCCATTTTGAGGCCGTCATGTTATGGCAGCCATTTTGAGTGAAATGGCGGGAAAGTGTGTGCGCGATGCTGTCAATGTGCGAATGTTCTATGCTTAAAACTTCTTTGCACATCTGATTATTATGGACACAACGCTTTCAATTATCAGTTGTTGTGAATGAAAACAGCCTTAAAATTAAAATTAGACAGGCTAGTATTGAAAATGTGATAGCTTAGTAGGTACTTACCTACAGTCACTTAAGTAAGGTAATACTTACCTGTTAGGTCAGCAACCCAATACGCAACATTGCCTATGTATCTAGTTACTTAGACAATCTAAAGATGTTACAATAATTTATAATGTCGGAAACCACAAAAACTGACTTCTCCTTTAGGGTCGTTCGTTTCATCCGTTTCATTTTTCAACCTATTCATTTTCCTAGTAATTCGTTTACCTAAAAGTTTTTATTAACTTTTCGGCGCGCGGACTGCGAAAATGATACCTGCTTACAAATAAATAACTTAGAAATGACTGTAGGTATCAAACTATGAAAACCAAAAACTACGGCGGTTCGAGAAACACATGCCAGCTACGTGTATCTACATATATGTAGATGTA
The DNA here is from genome assembly GCA_905404145.2 of Biston betularia. Lineage (NCBI taxonomy): Eukaryota > Metazoa > Arthropoda > Insecta > Lepidoptera > Geometridae > Biston > Biston betularia. The sequence continues at coordinate 10,637,311 of FR989877.1, forward strand.
TCTACACTCTTCAAAAACTTTTATCCATATTTTAGTCTATTAAATAAGGAATGAAACAAATATTTTGTAAAAAGTTCGTGTGTTGGTAATTTTTCTTGTGGCTTGTAGTCCGCAAACTACAAACTGCAACAGAAAAATCTTATTATCTCGAAATTGAAAATCCGTGCGTTGTAGGTACGTTCCGCGTTGTTATACAATGCTTTCGTTCCATAGTCCGTAATATCGACATGCATTTGCTCAGTATAAAAGCTAGATAGGATAACTACCTACTTGAGTAGGACTTTAAAAAAAATAGCACACAGGCCTCCAGCGGATATGCCGTAAGTTCTTGTTGCCATTCGAGTTACGCGATTGTAAAATACTACACAACCGTATATAGTATGGCTGCAAATCGCGGTTACGTGACTTTGTTTTACAGACCTAACTTGACCATAAGAGCCGATGGTAAGAATTCACGGCCACAAGGACAACTGTGATGTCTATGACAGCAGAAATATACCGTTGCGTCTTTTACTCTTCATTGAAAGGGATTAAGTTTATGTGACTTAAGTTGACTAGGGCTGCTCAAGGAGGTTTCTTAACGATGAAAATAAATGTACTGATTCAATTAGTTACATACATTATTTTAAGTATTTTAATAAATGTTTGGTGTATGAGTTTCTCCATAAAGTCGTAAGGAAATATATTTTCATGTACTGTTGTGTCAACGTCTAGATAAACAATGAGACGATACATACTAATGCTTCCAACATTTAAGTTTGCAAGAAAAATATCAGAGCCTTTATAAAAGTAGATATTCTAAACTGCCAGATTCATTTTAAAAAGGAACAATCTTATGAATTTTTGTATCTGTAGGTATACTGGGATTTTATTGTATCGCATGTAACAGTGTATGAAAAGTTTTTGTACTCATGTAAGTAATTACCTACTCATTTAGTCATAAACATTTTGTACGTTTTGATTGTTGTACAATTTTTGAATTAGCTGTATATTTACAATGCCAGGATTAATTTATAGCACATAGGCGAAAATATAAATTTTCAGTTAAGTTTTGGTAGTTGTGCTATTTAATTTGCAGGTACAACATTATCTTACTGTATTATTTAATCCCATGTGCTATTTATTCTGAACACTGTAATCTGTAATATTCATATTCTTGTGGTATTTCCAAATAGTGCTGTTTTCGTCTAGCTTTCCTACCATGATATCGCTTTATGTATTATTCTACAAACCTAAGGAATAAATTTATATTTAATACAATTATAAAGCGAGCTTTTATTTACGTACTCCTAGATCTGATTTATAAAAATATAAGTGATCCAAACATTTTTAAAATTGATTATTATCAAACCTATCTGAAAATTGGTAACTATGTAACTGAAAACAAAATTTCTAAAGTTAAAAGAAATGTAGCAAATTCTTTACTCCACGCCTTAAACTTGACGTTTGTCTTGAAAACACTAAAATGATGTTTATGTGATGAAAGCTCCGTTTCATCAATGAACTCAGATATTGCTATAAATATAGTGAAGATCACTAACAACTGCCACCGGATGCGATTAGAAACTTGAGCTAGAGACGAATAGCAGCGTTAAGAAGTCGGCTGCAGGAGTTCGATGGACATGCGCGTACGCTGCTCAAGCTGAACTACCCGGTATTGACGGCAGCATGTTTTGATATCATCGACCCGCTGACTGAAGAGGTGAGATCCGCGGGAACTGCGGAGGCGACGTCGCGAAATATGTGCTCCAGTGGCGCGTGCGAGCGTGACGGGTGGCGATCGCCGTGTTGCGATCTCGATCGGGATCGGAATCCTGGATTTTTGGCACCGAAAATAGTCGGGCGGGCGCGCGGTTTGGCTCCGAGGGCGGGCGGCGCGCAGTGCGTGTCGCTCCGCCGTTCGAACAGCCCGCTCGTGAGGTGAGTGAAGCGCCCGCGCACCGCCCGCGCCAGCTTGGATACTCCACGGCTGCAGTACCCCCCTGGACCTGCAGAATACTAGTGCCCGTGATACAGTGTCGTGACGTCGAGTATCCAAGCTGCCGGAGCTTCCAGCTTATTTGGTGATAATCGTTCTGTGGTCACGGATTTGGCGAACGGATGCTCGTGTAACCGGAGTTGGCGTGTTGTTCGTGAGAAAGTGTCGAGTTTGGAAGTGAGCGAGTGTGAAAGTCGTAGCGCGCGCTTCGCGTTTTCTATGGGTGTGACTCGGGTTTCAGTAGTCGGTTGTCCTCGCTGAAAATAGTGAGCGCCCGCGCCCGCCGCCCGCGCGCTCCCCGCGCCCGCCTGTAACCTATTTGCGGCATGCCCGAACATCAGTATTTATTTAGCGAGATGAGGAAACTCGTCTCAATTTTTATTTAGACTGAGACGTGGCCCACATCTCGCGTAATTAGGACGTTGCTGCGTGGGACGGCCACTATCGTCGGTTTCCAATTTCAACAAAACTGGATGATTCTACGAAAAAATCTGAGATTTAATTTATTAACTACGTACCTATGATCACTCGCATATATACAAAGCTTAGTTTAATTTTAACATTTTAACTTTGGAAACAATATTTAAATTATTAATAAACTTTATGTCAACCATGTGTCAAATAATTTATTTGCCGATAAAATGTTTTACACACCTAGTTACAAAATATAGGTTGAGCTAACTGAGAATGTTGGCACAACATCAAAGTGGCTACCTGCACTCTACAAACCAGGCTAGACTAATTTCATAGGAATATTTAGACCAGGGAAAATATTAAATATCTAAAGATTCAACAACTTAAATAAAGTTACAGGAGTACAGATAGAGGTCAGATACAAGTCTTGCAAAAAACAACTCTTTCCATTCAAACGTTACAAACTTTACTGTACATTACTTCCTACTAAGCGCTAAGCTTATATTAAGAAAATAATCATATTTATTAAAATAATTTACCCACGTCACGTAGTAAAAAAAAATCAGTACGAGCGACATCAACGCGTGTCTCTCTCGACGTATCTGATTAAACTGATACTGATCGAAGCCCCTGACTGCCCCTGGAAGTGGGTGATCGGAGGATGCCAAACTGGGTCGCGATCAAGGTTACGACTAACTATCGATAAATAGTTTTAAAGAATAAAGATTTACTAATTAGTTACCCTTCACTTTAGTAGTTAGCAGTGGGTCTTTGACTTGACGGTTGTTATTATTATTGGGTTGTTAGTTAATGATACACTTACAAGATAATAATAAAATAAATGAACTATTTCTTCGGTTTATATATAATATAGTGGAGTATGTATGGTTTTGTTCTTGTATTGAATGAAGACAAAGCAATACTTTTTAAATTTAAATTTACAATTCACGTGCATTGAGAGATACCGCATTTTGTTATTATTTAAAAAATAATTTTATGATGAATCTTTAATTTTGTATGTTTCCTAAGATTTCTTTTTCCACTAGTTTGACGTGAATTATTTGAGAAGTTTAATCTTAAGGGGCATTGACGGCTAAAGCTTAATTCAAAATTATTTTGATTGATTTAATTTTAATACAAATAAATAAATTACATCTATATATAATTACGAGATATACCTACGTAACGCTGTAGGAGGTAAAATATATAAAAGAGAGTATAAAGTTAGAAAATAAACGTATAAGGTGATTGATTATATTTTACTATAGGCCGTGTACATAAGAATTGAAACATTTCATCAAGAGGCCCGCTAGTTACCATTATATTTAGCAGACTCTCCAAGCAACAGCTGTTAGCAAATATCTGGAAAGCGGTTTATTTCTGAACAATATATCGGCAAAAGCTGACCGCGCGCCAGAAATACCCACCTACATCGCGTCATCTTGGCGTTATTTTCGCGTAGCTGAAAACACCGGGTTAGTTTCTCTTTACTGCAGTTTTATAGCTCGAGAGAAACTGTAACTTTTTTATAACGCATAAAACTCACCCTTTATGGGTGGAACAAATAGTAATGATATCATATTCGCGGCCGTTATCTGAGCAAAGAAATTTGCTACAACATTACACTTTAACGAAAAGTACAGTTTGACACGCGAATGGCGTGGGTATATAGAACATTATAATCTTTATTTAAAAGCTTATAATTTTTTTAGGTACACAAGTGTTGCTTCACTTTCTGTATATCTAATTCGTTCCTAATTCATACTAGAGATAAAAATATGCGAGAGTAGATTTATTTGTTGGTTACTTCTTATTTTGTGCAGTAATGAATCGATTACTTAGAAATAAATATCACAGGACATTACACAAAGCGCCATCTGACCCCAAATTAAGCAGAGTTTGTATGATGGGGATCAGATAACATATACTTTTTTTGTAAATATCTATATCCTTATATTTCATATAGAAATCGGATCGGAGATATTATAAATTTTCATCATCATCATCAACGTTATGTTTTATCATGTAAGGGTAACATTCCGGGGCGCTAAAACCAGATAATTGTATTTTTTGGGATGTGTGTAATTTGTGTATTTGTCAAACACTTACTGAACGACACCATCACAAGTTATAAATGCTTAGGTACTAATTGAAGTAGGTATAGTGAGAAAAATGCACAAGCTTTTATATTGTATTTGATTGTGGGTGTAAGAAATTCACAAGGCGTGGGAGTTGATGACGTATTCCTAATAAACATTAACGCCTCACAAAAATATCAATCAACGAATTAAGAATAGCTCTACTTCGTCAGCACTCGTACATTATGACGTTTGATGTTTTGCAGTCGTTTGTCTGGCAGCCTCACTTGAGAACCAGTTCCATTACAGGCTAGGTGTGTTTACTACCTCCGACCCCACTGACATTTAACATCAGGTGAGCTGTGGTCAAACACTTAGCCTGTCAACCATAAACAAATATTGTGTCCTTTCTGGCTACGTATGCTTATTATCTTGAAGCATTATACACCTCAAAGACCAACATATGAAAGATGAAACTTCTTAGTGTTTAATGGTATCGCGGTACCGATTGAAATGATACGAACTAGCTAGAAAAACAATAGTAAAAACATATATTATTTAGTCGTCTAGGTAGGTACCACCGCAGCACCAGATATTCTGCTGCCAAGCAGTAGTGTGTAAACATTACTGTGTTCCTATTTGAAGGATACAGCAGCTAACGATATTACAGGGCTGTTGAGACTAACCTTCGGAAGTGTCAAAGAAGCGATGCCGTGGACTTTGTTACCCTACTTAGACTTCTGTAATGGTCATGGACAGGCTTTTTAAAATATTTGTATAGTTGTGTGCATCAGTTGTAAGTACATACATATATATGTATGCACTTATTGCACCTACTTACATTAAGTTTATCTATAGGTATGCAATACTGGCATCGTACTTACGTCATTCGCTGGTATTTGGTGTAAACATTCTGCAACAAATCTAGCCGATGTTCTCATCGATCATTCGCAAACACTAAGCTCCAAAATCATTATTTCGTGATAAATGAAATGTAGTACATTATTTATGAAGAAATGGTTTTGATTTCAAGTAATTTTGAAAGCAGTTATAGATGTAAGAAGTAGGTACCTAATTCATGTTGAAAATTATTTTATTTCATACTACTTGAGAATCTTAGAGCTATTGTCTTGTTTTAAGACGCTGGTGAAATAATTTAGTATTAAACTTGAGCAAATTAATTCAAGCTACTATAATGTTTATTATAGTTTTAGGCAGGTTGTACCTTATCGAACTGAAACCAAGTTTAAAATGGACTAATGTACCTATATACGAGGGCGCCCTGAAATATGCATAATTAAAGCTTAAAGCTAAGCTATTTTTTACTCAACAGTAATCTTTTCGTCACATATAATTGTATCTATATAGGCACAATTCTTGAACATTAAACCTAATTAGAACGGAGTTAGATCACTCCTAATTATATTTTTAATTACAGATTGAAATTTCACTTTGTACAAAAAACGAGAAAAAGTTTAGTTATTAAATCGATACATCTTTTTTCTCATAATAGTAGTAACATATTAGTTATATCTTATAAAGATGGCTCAACTTCCCAGAAAGCGAAACAAGCAAAAGCAATATCCATTTACGTTATCCGAACAACATTGAACTGATCCGAGAAGTTGTTATTCGATCAAGTTAATCCTTAAGACGCAGCAGTCTACCTAACGAAACTATAATATATTTACTAAACATTATATAGTATTCACTATATAGAGTCACTGAATTAACGCTGCATTTATTTTTACACTTTTTCATATTAGGGCATTGGACGGAATCGCAACTTACACTGCAACTTAATAAATTCATACAGAAATTTAATTATAAAAACAACCCCAATAGGTATAGTAGATACATCAAGTAGGTATCCGAAACTACAATTAAATTGTAATAGGAATTGTAATATCTACAGAAGGTAGCATTATTACTTTGGGCGATCCCATACAGTCAATTTTTAGACACGTAGGACTGACTACAGCCAAAAAAAAGGTTTACATACTTCACATCATCATCATCAATACCAGGTTACTGTCGGATTTAGGTGTTATAGTATAAGTATTGTCGATTTCATCTCGTATACTTACTCTATTTCGACGTGTCAATACAGACAATTCGAGCACAGAAAGTTTTTTTACTATATATCTTAAGTTTAGGTCCATTTTATAAAAAAAATCGGTAGCCAAACAATTCTTAAAATGAAATTTACCACTGCCCACACAAAATATATCAGAAAATATGAAAAGCTCTATGGTAGGGGGAAAGTTTTAGCCGGTTATCTAAAGCAATCTTCTTTAACTGGTAAGAGTATTTGACATGAATGTTACCATGTCGACAAATTCTTTGATCGTAGTGGTCATACTACACAGATGTATCATGTCTCAAACACAGATAACTATAAATCTAAATCTAAAATTAATTGGGTCGAAATATATTTCAACTCTATGAGCCGAGTTATGCACCCATCTGGCGGTTGGCAGAGCGCCAGGGAGTTGCTAACTAACGCCTGAATACTTTCATATTGTACAATGTTTCACACAATATCCACCCACGAGAATAATTTCACACTAAAAAAATAGAATAGAACACAGAGATCTTTGATTAAACTTGAAACAGTACTATGTTTGGCCATAGCTTGTTTAATGGTAAGCAATCAGGTTTTTTTACGTGTTTGACTAAAGCTCTCTTGATATTAAGTAACGGTGTAGAAGATGATATACACACCAAACCTTAAATGGGAATTGACTCTCATACAAGGCTGCTCAAACCGTTAGATAAATAAATAATTGGCCGATTTACAACTTGAGGGTGGTAGCTAGCCAACTGAGTACTAGAGAGTACCTTACTACCATACTATAGTTTCCTTATGGTGTTTTCCTTCACAGGCATCTCAATTTCATTGTTGGGCACACCGTACGATGTTGTTGATAGACCTTTACATTTGCGTAGGTCTAACCTTCAACCGACATTGATAATAGATTCGAAGCAATCGAGTTTTTTTCGATTTTAAGCTATTTTAGTTTAATTTTCAGAATTTATTCACAATATCATAACTCGAACGTATAGTGTAAACGACGGTTTACGTTTGTTTTTCATCTCGATTGCGGAGAATGGGTAAAGTTATTGTGCTCGAAGCAAATTGAATGAAAGGCGTGTGTTTTCCCGTCTGGCATAGATGCGGAATTTGCGCTGACGCGAATATTTATAAAATTAGAGTAAGAGCCTGATTCAAACTAGAATGGTGGAATTTTAGGAATGGATTTATCAGAAAACAATTTAGCAAGATAATTTGTGAAAAAGTTTTCGCAAGTTTTCGCGATACCAAAATGTATGAAAAAAGAATTAGTGCGTTGGGGTGTACCTTAATGGAAACTTATGGTTATGTAAATTACTGTAATTTTTCCTACATTTTAAAATGTAAAAACTTGAAACTTTTTTTGCAAATTGTTATTCCAGTTCATCTAAATTTGATTAACCCGTAATTAAACAATGCAAAACAAGAGTATGTAAAATCACCGCAACATGACCTTTTCTCCAAAAGAAAAGTCTATAACAGTCTATAACTAACTACATATGTGTAATGGCCGCTATATATCTACAATATAAATATTACTAATCTACAATATTTTATTTAAATTCAATTTTTTTTTAATTGATCCTTGCAATTCTTTACATGACTAGTATACATTATAAATGGTAGCCAAAGTTTGCTAAATGATATGAATTTTGTTTCCATCCCAAGTCCGAAAACTTAATGATTTTCTTAAGACTGTTAGTCTGTTGTTTTCTTGTTAAAATAATATAACTACGAATGCTTCGTTCCAGGCCGTAAGTGGCGTATTTATTCGACCGGACCGTAAAGACAAAAAACCGCCACCATGGACGCGATTAAGAAGAAGATGCAGGCGATGAAGTTGGAGAAGGACAATGCCATGGACAAGGCTGACACCTGTGAACAGCAGGCTAGAGACGCCAACCTCCGCGCCGAGAAGGTACTCTACATACTTCTAAAATATTTCGCCATGAAACTAGTCATTGAGTTTTATCTCCAGCTCGTCAAATCTGAATCGATAACCGTTGAGACAGATTTAACCCGGATGTCTTTAGACGAAGATTAGTTGGCAGTGACTGAAATCAAATACTTAAAGATTGAGTGGCATACGTTGTCTGAGGTCTTTGCCTAGCAGTGGACCAGGATGATGTAGCAAATGTTTCATGGACATAATTATATACTTAATAAACTTTAAAAACAGAGTAACTTTATCAAAATACACATAAAAGTAAACTAGCTCTGTGTGACAGGAATAGGTATGTTATTTAATCAACACGCTGATGTAACTTCAACTCTTTTTCATTCTAGGTGAATGAGGAAGTCCGTGAGCTCCAGAAGAAGCTCGCCCAGGTGGAGGAAGACCTTATCCTCAACAAGAACAAGCTCGAGCAGGCCAACAAGGACCTGGAAGAGAGGGAGAAGCAGCTGACCGCCACCGAGGCGGAGGTGGCCGCCCTCAACAGGAAGGTGCAGCAGATTGAGGAAGACCTCGAAAAGTCCGAGGAAAGGTCCGGCACCGCCCAGCAGAAACTGCTTGAGGCGCAGCAGTCTGCTGACGAGAACAACCGGTCAGTTGCAAATTTGATTTCTCTTAGTTTCTAAAAGTCTACGTATATAACACAACCTACTTTTATATGGGATGAAATTTATTGGCCGAAATCATTACGAATATTTTGCACACTGGATTTCATAATTAGTTCCATAATAAGGAAAGCTTGAACATGCTATGAAAGTTAAGAAATCCTTTATATATAGTAGACAGTAGTAAGGTTTTAAAAGTTCTTTGGATAGTAACAATACATTATTATGCTAAAGTAAGTAAATGGGCCGCGCGCTCCAAGTACCTACTTTGATTTATTTATGGTTTAAATATCTTGCGCTATCATCCTTTAACATCTTAGGGAGGGGTTGATACTCAGGAGTGCTGGCAGCCTATCTGCTGGCACTCGAAGAGCGATTTCACCATATTTATTCCACTTTTCCAGCCATCCTCATGAGTGACTTTCATTATTTTTTAATATTGACTATTTTACTTTTCTACGACGCGAAATTATGATATTGTAATTAAGTAAAAATAGTTGAATATCATACGTACATAACGAAATCATAATTAAATACATTTTTTTTTTAGATTTGTTAATCATCATAAGAAAGATGTCAGAGGAGTACACTGTAATGTTTTTTGTTCCAGTATGTGCAAAGTACTGGAGAACAGGGCACAGCAGGATGAGGAGCGTATGGACCAGCTCACCAACCAACTGAAGGAGGCACGTCTCCTGGCTGAGGACGCCGACGGCAAGTCCGACGAGGTAATATCACTATACCATCACTAATTGACTATATCTTGTTGTGTAGGGCCTACCGTGATCCTAAACGTTACCGTAGGTTTTTACGATTTACAACTGATTATATCTATAACAAAAAAACGATCGGACGATAAACGACCCTGCATAAAATACAGATGAATTTAAAATTACTACAATACATAATTCTTCAACAGTATTTTCGGGAACAGAAACAGCTACTATAGATTTACTAGTTAAAATATAGCAGGTATTGAATAAAGTAATTGTGCAGGTATCACGCAAGCTGGCCTTCGTTGAAGACGAGCTCGAAGTTGCTGAAGACCGTGTCAAGTCTGGGGATGCCAAGATCTCAGAACTTGAGGAAGAATTGAAGGTAAACGTCTTTACATATGTCTTTTTTTTTTCTTTGGTTTTGGCGTCGCCTTTTAGCATTTGCCAGTGTCAAGTATTTAAATATTTTCAAGTTTCAAAAGTTAAATAAGTGTCCTCGTAGCTAAAGTTATACTTAAAGTCCAGTCTTGTTCAAGTACAGTCCGTGTCAGTCAAGTCCAGTCATGCTTTAGTAAAGTAGTGGTGACTTTACTATAAAGCTTCGATGGAGCTTTGGAAGCAACACGAAAAGTCATTTGTCACCACATTATATCATTTTCCCACACTCACGCTTGTAATTCGGCACATTATGAATAAAACACCACCATTTTTATGCATAAACACTCGATAAAACACTAGTTTTGGAAAAAAATACAACGGAGCGACACGACTCTTCCCGCGTTCCCGCCAAAACTCTACATATGTCTTAATCATCATCGATGTATTACAACTATACATTTACTCGATTGTTGACGCAGATGTCATTTTAAAAAGCCAGAACAAAACTCTTCCAAAATTCTTCAAATTTTACATTCTACTTACGAGCACTAAGTATAATTATATTGGAGATGAAGATCAACGGTCCTTGCCCTGGGCCAGTTGGTATATTAAGTAAATAAGCAAATTTATTTTAATTGTTATTTACAGTAAGTTTCGGTGCACGTACGGTATTAGGTGTCAAAATACAATAGACCTAAAATGCAGAATGCTTCCATTGCCAGGTCGTAGGTAACTCCCTTAAATCCCTGGAAGTATCAGAAGAGAAGGCAAACCAGCGCGTCGAGGAGTTCAAAAAGCAACTGAAGACCCTCACCAGCAAACTGAAGGAGGCGGAAGCACGCGCCGAATTCGCTGAGAAGACTGTGAAGAAACTGCAGAAGGAAGTCGACAGGCTCGAAGGTAAAGAAAAACATAAAAGAAAATGTTTTTGATACTTAAAACTCTAAAAATGATTCTCAAATACTACTTTAAACATTTGATTGACGGATTTAGCGATGGTTGGTGTTAATGGTTAGTTTTGGCATTTGACCAAAAACTATTTTAAAGATGAAGTTCTCATTGCGATTTGCAATGTTATAGAGATTTAGTAAATTTGTAATCAACATCTTTTTGAGCCATCGTTAAATTCGAAACTAAATATGAGCTGGCTGAATTATAATCAACTGATTCTTCTAAACAAATCTAACTGAAAGAGAATTCTATGGCTTCTCTCCGGCAAGCTTTATAATCAAACTCCGAAACAGGCTTCAGGACAATTGTCTTCGAGAATTATTACCTAATGACAACATTTTACAGACGCGTTATTCAACGAGAAGGAGAAATACAAGGCGATATGCGATGACTTGGACGGCACTTTCGCCGAGCTGACAGGATACTAACCTACCCTAGCAGCACATATAGTTTAAGACAATACCGTCCGTGTCACAATCTCCATAAAGTCCATTTTGTTCATACACCCGTACGACATACTTTCCTGCACATCTATTGAATCTATTTCCACCGTTATTGTAATATATGATCACGTCCCGATGTTATTTATTGTTCATGTCCAAAAGTTACAAACGGTCTCTGTTGACCTCAACGAATGCTTTACACGTACCCTGAACAAAACAACAAATTACGTCTACCCTGTACTTCGTTAACGCATTCTAACTCTAATTTTTATAGGATTGTCACTAAAAAGTCGTAGACACTAAGCATGACATTCGTTGATTCGAGAAAACTTTGTCACTCGACAATATTAAAGAATCGCTTACGGATGACTGAGGACAATGAGTTGAAGTTTCGAGTGGATTATGTTTTCTCTAGACTGCGTATGTCAATGTATCTGGCTGACAATCCTCTAGTGTTCATAGTCTAAGCCCAGCTTTCTGTGTTGTGAATAACAAGTCTTTGCTTTGCTGCTACCGTGATGGACCAATGCTTCCCAGGTACTATTTGTTCTTATAATAATTTACTAGCTATAATTTTCCGATAATTTATTTTCATAAAGCATATGCTTGCGCAATAAAGTTGGTAAAACTGATAAATTTAAATATAAATAACCATATGATAACATTCCAAAACTTAACAAAATACATTCTATAATACATTCTCAAAAGTAACAAAACTATGTACCTATATGTAGTTATAGTATATATACATTTAAAAAAAAATGGTAATTTCATTCTTTGGTATTTTAGTCGACTGTATTTATTATTAGCTTTGTTATGAGGCAATCAGCCTATGGTAGTCCACTAGACATAAGCCGCACACAAGCCATGCTGCTCAGTCTTCGATTTTTTATGAAACTATAAAAAATACCTGACTTGCCTTTGGTAACGAATAATGAGGATGAAGACAAGACGCTTTCACGATGGTAAGGGATACCTCAAATCTCAAGGGTGATCTCAAATAGGTACTTGAGATCACTTACGAGGGATACTTACCATCCTCGAATATATCGTGACTTAACACCACATCATCAGGTGAGCTATGATAGAAAACCTAGCGTTAGTCGTGTTTTCGTGAATACGTGTACATTTTTAAACACTAAGAATTTCTTCTAATTTCCATGTTTCTAGCCCTCACTCAACGTAATAAATTGTTTGATCCTTTAGTGGCGTAAAAGGCTGCAACGCTGTAACACACGATTTTGATATCATCATTTTTCTAAATTGCTACAAATAACTTAAATATTCAAACAAAATCATTTAAATAAACAAAACAAATAAACTATACTACTTTAAAATGAACATAAAAAATTCATTAAGACCATTAAAATGGTCATAAAAGACGCTCATTTTAATATGAAATTTAGCGTAGTTCTGTAGATGCTCGTCGCAAGTAGCAAGAGATGATTAACTTCTGTAGATGCGCACTTCGTCACAGATGGAGGTTGACTAACTTGGTTATTGTTCTCCGCAGACGAGCTCGGAATCAACAAGGACAGATACAAGAGCTTGGCCGACGAGATGGACTCCACGTTCGCTGAGCTGGCTGGCTACTAGACCCGCACTCCCAAACATTCACACACATTACACTCTACAAGCACGCACACACATGCAGCGTCGCTGCCACCAACACAACAACACTACACACAAGCAAATACGTTTGTACACGTGATGTAATATTTATTAATATTATGTAAATTTATTTACGATTTTCAATAAAAATTAATTTATAACAAGCTATTGTAATTACATATTTACTACCTTAGTATTAAACGTGTAGCTTTAAAATTATACTCGTTGGTGGTACGTTAGCCTAGGTAGGTAGGTACCACCAGAGTAGCAGATATTTTGGCACCAAGTAGTAGTGTGTAAATAGTACTGAATTCCTGTTTGAAAGATACTGTTGATAGAAAAATTACAGGCTCTCAAAGTAATGAGCGCCACAGCAGCAATGCCCTGGACTTTGTTTTCTTACTGTTGGTTCATTGGTAGTGTGTCTGCTTCGAGAGCTGAAGGGCATGGGTTCGATTCCCACTCAGGACTAACATTTGTGTGACTAACATCGATGTTTGTTCTGTGTCTGGGTGTACTGTATGTATTATAAGTATGTATTTACAAAAAAAAAAAGTATTTAAGTATTCTATCAGTTATCTGTCATCCATAGCACAAGCTCTGCTTAGTTTGGGGTCAGATGGCGCTGTGTGTAATGTCCTATGATAAAAAAAAAAAAAAAATCTACTGTTTACTCAAAGTTCTGGATACTGCAGCAATGGCCATGGACTGGAGTTACCTCTGACCATCTAGAGAGCGTTTCGTTCATTTCATTACTTTTAAAAATATATTAAAATAGATAATTCTTTACTGATCACCAATAAATAAAGAAATTTAACAGACCAACTAATGGCCTTACTAAGAGCTATCTATTCCACGCTATCTTAGCAATGTAGCGCAACAAATTTTACAGAAATTAAGTTGATAGTTATATTTATTCGTCGTTTTGACCTTTTCATTTTGTGACTTACTTAATATGTTTATAAAACGGACATAGTTTTTTCACGTTCAACATTCCAATGTTGAACGTGAAAAAACTGATCCTGCCTCACTATAACTCAACGTTCTGGGTTCAGTCAATGGCTCTATCTAAATTGATTTGCGAAATCTGGGTTGCGTTACAGAAGTCTGAAGCGAAGTCTAGTGAACCATGAAAAAGAAACGTGAATTATTAAGTTGGATCAAACTAGTTGTGAAGTAATTAAAATTGCAGTTAACACTGTTATAAAAGTTACAATAATCCGCGCGAAATCCATTAGCTTAATTATTACTTCCCCTAATTTCCATTAAGGGTAGATCAACATCAAATTAGTCATCGGAAAATTGCGACGACGTCGACGTCATTTTAATGAAGACCGGAAGCACGTTGTTACCCCGGCTGTCAAATGACGTTATTCCGGGTCAAAATGGCGAAAGCGGTATTAAGCATGCGCGGGGGAAAAGAGCGCACGCATGCGCGTGTACCCTCGCCTTAATCAATAGTGCAATGTAGGTAGAAACAGCCTGTTGGGCTCGCGACAGTTTCCTCTAATTTCGTATAATTTGCGAGATATTTCTTGATAAAGTGTAAAGTAAATCGTCAAGGTGTCGGTGATCAGTAGCGTACTCCCCGGAGCCATCAGCATGAAGATCCGAGCTCCACAAGACGGGCCCGACATATCGCCAGTCGATTCATGTACGTACAACAACATTTTGTCTGCGACAGACCCTAATTACGCACAATTTTGATGAAAATTAATAATCATTAATGATCAATATTGTTATAAGACAGAAGCTGCACGTTAATTGTCCATTAAAATCTGTAACAAGAATCAAATTAAAATATTTTGGAATTTAAGAAATTTCCAATAAAATTATTTAGTGATCGGTCATTACAAATATTCAGTAAATAATGGTAGGTACTTATAGGATTTTTTTATTCTATATCATAATTCATTTATTACCGATCACAATACTTTATTGAAAGCCAAACGTCTTTTATTTTGGAACTATTTTGTGTGAAATGACTTTGCAAATTAGTACTTATTTCATATTACGCTGTAAAAACTACGGAGTAGAAAATGCGAATAGCGTATTGATTGAGTTTTGGTTTTTAAACAAATACAAGACGAATATACACACGCATTGAGTATTTATTAGAAAGGTACGCATCGACGGACGCAAAAGAAAAAAACTGGAATAATCTGATGTGCCTTTCTTAGATGGCATGTTATGTTTCAATTCTACAAACTGATTAATTTATGATTGATTTTCTTTCAAGCTTTAGATGTTAAACAGCGGTTATAGGACTTTTGGTATCCGAATCAGTTAAATAATTTTGTCATTGTTCGAAATAACTAAAAAAATCGCTTAATTATTCACGTAATAGGCATGGGATTTTTCCAAACAAGTAAGTGAGCCTAAACTCGCAGGGTCTACACAATGTATCATTTTCATTGTATTGAATCTTTAAATTTCATCCATTCGTGATGAATATAGACAAAGACATTGTAGACGACCTTCTAGCAGCTATTGAAGAGTTCCACTAATCTCCTCTTGGCTTCATCATCAGATCTGGCCGATGGTACCAGATTATTGTATTGTACAAACCTATACACATCTGACAAATCTATCAAATCGATATGACAACTTCTAAGATTGTATTACATAGTTCTTCAGTTACAAACTATATATAATTGTGTTTAGTAGTATAATATACTTTATATTTATTTATTAATATTACTCAATCACGCAAAAACGTCTGAACTGATTTGGACGAAATTTGGTACACATATAGTATAGGATACTTTTTATATCAGAAAATATGTAGGTTCCTGTGGGTATATCAAAAAGGTTCAAGCACTACTCACCACCAGATGTCGTCAAGTGTCACACAACACGATAGTCATTAATATTCAATTTGGCGGATGAAGTCGCACGTAACCTATGTATTTACATATGACCTGATCGTGGGTTCGATTCCCACCCAGGATAAACATTTTGTGGTATAAAAATGTTTGTTCTGTGTCTGGGTGTACTGTATGTATTATAAGTATATTGTATTTGCAAAAAAAATAATATTTAAGTTGTCTATCAGTTATCTGTCTCCCATAGTACAAGCTTTGCTTAGTTTAGGGTAAGATGGCGCTGTGTGTAATGTCCGACGATATTTTTTTTTAACCCGAGTGTACATTTTAACGACAAAAATATCTATCATACATATAAATATTTATATGGTTATTATGACAACAATAATAAATATAACACAAATTGACATTTATAGCTTATCTCTCGCCGATAAAAAAGCAGAAGCACTTGAGATAATCATCCAACATGGCCACAACGATCTCGTTAACCGATAGTTACCTAGTCTCGTTTCAAGTACATTATAAAGCTATCAAATTTCCATTTTTACTGCTGAGACTTTAACTACAGATGTTTGCGAGAATTGCGTAGTAGGTAAACGTGAGAAATATGCATGAAAAAATGCGCTCCTATCGGGTGTAAAAGGAAGTATATTTGTTCGTCGATAGAGTTGATCTTAAATAATAATTAACTGAGTTAACAACAATGAGCTTCAGCTGCCGGTGATGGAAAGCATCGTAAGGAAACCATCGCATCAGCATACATACATAGCATAGCATATTATATTTATTTATACCTAGTCTTGCCATAAATATTGTAACAAAGAAAATTTATTTTTTTCTTTTGCAAATAACATTTATTACTTTTACAGTGTGTTAGTTTAATACATAAATATAAAACAATTTAAAATATAAAAAGCTTATTCGAAGTGGTCTCCATTGGCTACAATACAGTCCTTTAAACGTTGAAGCCAGTTATCAATAGAAGTACGCACTCTTTCTATGGGCAAATTCTTCACTGCCAATCGTATGGATTGTTTTAGGGACTCCAAATTATCATGGCGTTTAGAGCAAGCCGTACTCTCTAAAACTGACCATAAATCATAATCCAGCGGATTAAGATCGGGACTAGACGACGGCCAGTCTTTAGCTCTGATGAAGTCCGAAACGTTCGCTTCCAAACAAGACTGCGTGGACCGAGCATTATGACCGGCGCCGAGTCTTGCTGGAAGGACCATACTTGGTTATTGAACATGGTGTTGTTAACTACTTAACTACCTTCTCAAGAATGGTATCTTGATACACTTGTGCCGATGTTTTGATACCTTTTTCACAAAAATATGGCTCAGTCGCTCCTTCATAGCCAACACCCCACCAAACCATCACTGAAGTCGGATAATGCCCACGTTGCACTCTGTCGACTAATTGGGAAGCTTCCTTAGAGCTTTGAGCATAAATACGGTCATTTTGTTTGTTAAAATGTTGCTCAATTGTAAAAAATTTCTCATCCGTAAACAAAAATTTTCTGTGACCTTCTTTTGCGTACCGCTTCAGTAGTTGT
This sequence comes from Biston betularia, assembly GCA_905404145.2. Taxonomy (NCBI): domain Eukaryota; kingdom Metazoa; phylum Arthropoda; class Insecta; order Lepidoptera; family Geometridae; genus Biston; species Biston betularia. The sequence continues at coordinate 10,654,896 of FR989877.1, forward strand.
TTCGATTTTACCACCCTATTCTTTTTTAAATTATCAGTTAAGAAGTGACCAGTGCGTCTCTTATAGGCTGCAAGTCCTAAGTCATCTTTTAAAATACGCGACATGGTTCTAGGTGCCATCTTCATCTCCCAAAATAAAATCTTTTGCTTTCGGACAGGATTTCTTCGAATTCTACCCCTTACTGCTTTGACCACCTTTTTCGTACGAACACTACGTGGACGGCCAGATTTTTTTCTGTTACAAACAGAGGAGGTCTCATTGTACCTATTAATAGCCCGGTACACAAACATTTGACTAATACCAAGCGTATGGAGAGTTTTTAAAATTGCATTTGGCTCCATACCTACTTTGCGTAGTGCAATCACAGCGATTCGGTTCTCTTTGTCACCCCACTCCATTTTAATATCGCAAAATATTGTACAATTTATTGGCGCCAAAATAAAAAAATTCAATGAACAATCATATAATAATTACAGATTCCAAATTCAAATGTAATATTTTGTTTATTTTTAGTTTTAACAGTATTTATGGCCAGACTAGGTATATAAGTGTATTTTTTAATAATTATTAAGAAATGTTCTCTTTTTTTGTATACAAATATTAAATAATTATAAATCTAGTGAATCTAATGTAACTATAAATGGAATAACGCATGCACATTAGTAGAAACAAATAAATAAATTTTTTATTATTATTATTATACCGAGTACCACCCTACCCTCAAGTAGAAATTCTGCCACCAAGCTTCTAATGGTGTATTCCAACAGCCTCAACTGTGAGCCAGTTCTATTCGTGGGTTCGATTCCCACTCAGGACTAACATTCATGGACTCAGGCTAACATCGATGTTTGTTCTGTGTCTGGGTGTAATGTATGTATTATAAGTATGTATTTACAAAAAAAAAGTATTTAAGTATTCTGTCAGCTGTCTAGTTCCCATAGTACAAGCTTTGCTTAGTTTGGGGCTAGATGGCGCTGTTTTAATGTCCTCCAATATTTATTGTTATTGTTATTCCAAGCTAGGTGTGTTTACCATCTTTGATCATATCAGGTGAGTTGCGGTCAAACATCAATCTTTTTTTTAGACTGCTATAAAAAAAATTAAACATGATTGAAATTGGCCGAGAAGTGAATATAACAAAGTAGGCACGAGGTTGTAGTTTTGGTAGAGCATCTAATAATTTATTTGCAACTTGCTGCCCTCCCTCATTCCAAATTAAATCTTAATGTTATTCAACTGTAATATCGATTTGAACTTCACTAAAGAGTAAGGCGATGGAAAGGTCAGCAAAGGATAATAATATCATCACTGTTGTAACTATATACAAATAACTATATACATATAACTATATACATGTAAATATGTACATCTTATGAGACAAAATACATCAAGAGCTTGGTAGGTAGGTACCTACACATTAATAAAATTTGGTGTTTTGAATTTATGTAGTCCTTATTCGTCACAATATCTGTTCTGTTGTTGTGTATCTGTTGTAAATATTTTGTTCTTTATTTTATTAAAAAGCACATTACTAAATTCCATAGTTTGGCTTCTATTTGATACACGAAATTATTAATTGTATTGAAACAAACAATGGAGTGGAGTGCCTTCAGTTGATGTTTCAGATAATAATCAAATTGAATAAAAATATACAGCAATCCCCAGAGATAAATTTTATATTGCTAGAGCAACTTAGAAAGCTTTTCGTTTTAAATTGTTAGCCTACTAGTTTATTACAACGAAGACATGTTTATAAGCTGATGAAGCAAAGTTTGCGATTTAATAGTATAACAAAATAATTTGAAATTTATTTTTTTATTGTATTCTAAGATACAATATGTCTTTTATTTATTTTACAATTTTAAACCTATTAATACTTAGGTATACATATTTTCTACGTTTCTTTAATTTGAGATTAATTACTGAGCTTTTTTTTACCGTCTGATCGTAGCATCTAAGCGCTACGAGGCGTAGGCATCGCCTACGCGAGATAGCTTGTACATACGTAACCTCATTTTAGGAAAATATAATTATATACCTAAACATGACAATAGCGACTACAAGGTTTAGTAACAAGAATTCTTTGTTAAATTGTTATTTGCAGGTTTCCACTTGACAGGTCTAAAGAGGAACGAGTATAAAGGAATGGAAGTGGTATTGTTTTCACTCGACAAACTAACTTATCACAAATAAATTGTACCTAATTGTTTTGTTCATCTCATTATTTTTACATTAAAAAATGTATAGATTTGTTTAATAACAACAAATAAGAGAAAGTATAGGTATATGTAGTACTAGCAGCTCGCCCCGGCTTCGCACGGGAAAACAAAACTCGATTAACAATATAAATTTATCGATTCAGTAGTTTCGGAGCCTATGACAGCCCTGTTGGCTCATTTGGTAGCATGTCTGCTTCAAGAGCTGTGGGGCGTGGGTTCGATTCCCACCCAGGACAAGCATTTTGTGATACAAAAACAAATGTTTGTTCTGTGTCTGGGTGTACTGTATGTATTATAAGTATGTATTTACAAAAAAAAAATATTTAAGTATTCTATCAGTTATCTGACTCCCATAGTACAAGCTTTGCTTAGTTTGGGGTCAGATGGCGCTGTGTGTAATGTCCTGTGATATTTATTTATTTATTTATTTATTCAATCCAAATAAACAAAAAATTAAATCTTTCCTCTTTATAAGATGTAGATGACAACTGTAATAGTTAGACATATGATTGCGGACTTACTTGTAACTGTCAATTTGCTCTATAAAACGTCACTTTATTCTATTGTCAATATTTTTTGCTGCGCATGAATTTTTCATTCGAATCCCTAATTGGGTTTTAAATAAAATATAGCCTATGCCCGTCATGGATAATGTAGCATTCTAATAAAATGAAAGAATTATTAAGACCGGTCCAGTAGTTTCGGAGTCTATTCAATACAAACAAATAATCAAATCTTTCCTCTTTATAATAGTATAGAATATAGATAGATAGGTAGGTATGGCAGCCCACAAATTTGGATTTAACTTTACACTAACTCCTCTTTGATATCTAAAAAATAAAATTACGCCCTCTGACAAAGGCAACCCAACATGTAACTTTTCAATGGACTAGTATAACAAATCGATTTGGGGCAAGTTTAAATAACAGTTTAACCTCAAGCGGCCGCCTGCGGGGACCACGCGACTCGGTCCCGCACGTGATGTTGTCCAAGTCTCCGTGCCGTTTGTTAGCCGGAGGACAGTTCGCTTTACGACGAACTTACATAAGTTTCCCATTTAGCTGGACATGTCCACTTGCCTGTTAGGGCAGTCACAGTAGGGCGGTGTAAGTCGGGCGGTCATTGACATGAAAAAGTCTATACTTACTTTCTTTAATCATTCATGCTATACAGAATCGATTACCGATTACATAAACCTTAGCCTTACAAAAATTATGGTCTGTACATTTTCTTGTTTGTCACTAATGATAAGTTTTACTTTTAATGTATTCACTTTTTATGCCTGGCATGTGTTTAGCCACAGCTCATCTGATGTTGAGTGACGGTGTGGCCGAAGACGGTAAACACACTAAGCCTGGAATGGAACTGGCTCTCGAGTGAAGCTGCCGTTAGATGCTTGGCAGCAGATTTATAACTTGAGGGTAACCAGCCAAGTACTAGAAGGTACCACTATGCTATGGTTTCCTCACGATGTTTTCCTTTACCGTTTACTGTTTGACTGATATTTGCGTATACGAATTTGTAATATGATTGAAGTAGGTATATATACCTATTTTATATATATATATATATATATGTATATATATATATACATATATAATATATATACCTACTTCAACTATATTACAAATTCGTATATGCAAATACCAGTGTACGATATTCTATCAATTATCTGGTTCCCAAAGTACATTGGTTACTTTGGGGCTAGATGATGGCGCTGTGTCCTACGATATTGACTATTTATGTTATTTATTTAATATAGGTAATATACGATAATAGTAATTAGGTAGAATTAACGCTCACGTGTATTCGTATTAAACTTTACTGTCTGCGTTTCCATTAGTGTAACAAATTTGATATGGTTCTAACAATGCTTTGGATACTTTTTCCAACAATTAATTACAGAGAATTTGATATTTTTTTTAAATTTATAGAGCGGATTTTTTTTCATATAAGCTTGTTTTACCACAAAATTAAGTAATTATGTGGTCTAGGATAGAGCATAATGAAGAGTACAAAAATATATTTGTTGGTAACGTCAAAATTTCAATGAAAACTTTTACCTTAATAAAACACTTGTAAACAACCGATTATGTTGCTCGGATCCTTTAATACCAATTACTTTTCGATGTCACGATCGATACTAAATGATATTACCAATTCAAGTTTGCCTTAACATCAAAATTCATGTATTCGTTCCACTTTATTGGCTTTGTGAGGTCGGAGTTGAAGAATTTAGGCTGATACAGTTTTTTGTTCAGAAGCATGCCTGTGTTACTTGTAAAAACTAACCTAATGATAAATTATCACAAATTAATAAATCAATACTTTTTAATTTATTAAAATAAGACAACTAACTGGCAGCGAGCCGCGGTTTCCACGACACAATTTCATTTTAATCTACGGGGTTACAAGCTTAGGGTGAACTAAGCTGAAAGGGGGTTGTTGTATTTATTATTATTAACACCTTTTGCAATGGGCACGACGTAAAATTAACGAAATAAAATCACTAGTTCCATTCCATTTTGACCGTACATTTGTCATCATATTAGGTCGAAAAATTTTTACAGTATTATATTTATAACTGGTACGATACGGTACGGTTTATAAACGATATTATTCCTTTGCTCAATATGTGGAATCATATATGATGTTCGTAGGGTTCAGAGACACCCCCAACGAGGATTAACTTCGCTCTGAGGTTCCCAAATATAACTTTTGGGAGCCGCGTTATTTTTTTATGGTAATGAAGTTACATGAAGTTAATATCCATATCTGATGTAATTTTGTTTGAGGTTTTGTTGATATAAATGTACTTAAAAATAACAACGCTCATAATTTGATCTTGATCTTTCTCTTTACATAGTTACGTTCTTTTTGAAAGTTTGGACTCGTAACTGAAAAAAGTAAGTTAAAATTTATCACATTGCAGTGTTTTAGAATTATGTGTTTTTTTTTTGGTTATTACCTTTTTTTTAATGGACTAGATACACTTTTGACTTTGATTTTTACTTCACTTGAAGAAAAGTGATGATTTAGCTTGTTGAATCTCACTGCTCGACAATAGCCTCCACTATTCCAGTGTTGACGGTTGTTTTGTTATGCTTTGCTAGTTTTTTATCTGCATTGTTATCACGTATTATTGACCACAGCTGCTCACCTGGTGTTAAGTTACGATGTGGTCGAAGATAGTAAAGCATGAAATGAAAATGGCTCTCAAGTGAGGCTGCCGGAACACCGTTAAGCGCTAGACGGCAGCTTTTTAAATTAAGGGCGGTAGCTAGCCAGCCGAGTACTAGAAAGTACCCTAACATCATGCTATGGTTTCCTCACGATGTTTTCCTTCAGTCAAGCTCATTGTTGAGGTTTGAACACACACATTTTGACGTGTGAACCGACCGCGCTCATCGCTACAAAATTGCACAAATATAAATTTAAGAAGACGAACAAAATGCTCAATGTTAATGATCAAAGAGACAGTGACCATTGCTGCGGTACTCAGAACTTTAACATAACAAAGCCCATGCGCATCACTGCTTTGGCGCTCATTACTTTATGACATTCGATGGTATGCTTCAATAGCCCCTTCAATTTGATTTCACCAATAAGAGTATTCTTCAAGCAGAAATTCATAGCAGCGTTTACGCACCACAGTGACAGAACATACCTGGACAGTTAAGGAAATTTACCACTGAGTAGTGAGTAATCTTATTCAGCGCAAGGTTCGTCTTTAAAATTCAGACACCCTACAAGCCCCGGGGAATTTCCTACTGTCACTTTACAGTACGACGTGAAAACTAGTCTCAGCCATAGAATAACAAAACAATCGAGCCTCCAACCCTCGTCCCGGCCTCGGATTACGTCGGCAGACGGTGTGGTTTACCATAATATGGTTTGCTATTTTTGGCGACGGAGTCCCGTGAGAATTGTGTATCTAGACGTTAAGTACCCATTATAAGAAGATAGCGAGCGCTATAATAGAGTGTGTACATATTTCTCGGAGCCGGGGATATCTTTTCTTCATAAGGAAGGTTTATTATTAATTAGGATTAGTTATAAAATAAGAGAGATGTGTGCGAGGATCGTAGAGAGTGAAAAGATTATATGATACTTTCCGAACTCGAGCCGAAGAGCGAGCTGGCTGGCGAGTCTTGGAAGAAGCCTTTGTCAGCAGGCTGATGATTATATACATGAACTGTGGCAGTGATATAATTAGTAACATTCGTATCGAGTCGATTTTGTAATTGTTTTTTTGTACCTGTTACGGTGTGAAAATAAACTTAAGCTCAGACGCAAATTCTCGGCAAAAAATTAGGTAGCTAACGAAAAAGGAAAGAATAATAAATCATAATTTCCTTTTTATCATCTTGGCAATTATATCGGCTTTATTACAAATTTACATGTAACATTAACATCTGGTTGGGTTCTGGTTAATTACCGAGCATGTCAACTATAAAAAAATGAAGAAAAAAAATAGTACCAATAAGAGGCCTGCGAGTAGTGGGACCGTTCATAAAAACAAGGCTTTTCCGGAAGTAAAATTTCCCACCCATCTAAAGTCCTAACATATGTTGGCAGCCCCGTTGGCTCATTGGTAGCATGTCTGCTTCAAGAGCTGTGATCGATTCCCACCCAGGACAAGCATTTTGTTATACAAAAACAAATGTTTGTTCTGTGTCTGGGTGTACTGTATGTATTAAAAGTATGTATTTACAAAAAAAAAAGTATTTAAGTATTCTATCAGTTATCTGACTCCCATAGTACAAGCTTTGCTTAGTTTGGGGTCAGAAGGCGCTGTGTGTAATGTCCTGCGATATTTATTTATTTATTTATGTATATATTTCATTTTACTTAGTTTTACCATATCGGTCATATTAGCATGCCCTTGAAAGGCACCGCTATTGATGAAAATTTAAACGATAAAATAATCTTTTGATGTAAAATGGTCAGGAAAGCGGTGATGAAAGGAAATGTTCACTTTCACCCGAAAAAAATATCGCTGAAAAGCGATTGAAGTAGGTACTTTATTTCACAACGCTGAAAAGGAGACCAAAAATAAATGCGAGATTCTTTCGTCCGTTCATTCAGTTTTATCGTTCCTACCAGGTACGAAATATTATAGTATATTATAATAAATGAAATAACTTTGGTAGGAACACTTAAAGCTGAAATTTTTTTCCTTTTGGCACGGAACCCCAAAACGATATTTATTAACATTACTTTTAGAGACACCTACATTGTTTTTTTCTATATAAAGAAAATATTACTTACGGTCATGGAAATCTATTTTTATTACAAAAATGTATTGAACAACGATATCTCACTTCCATCCAATTAGGAACGATGACGTAATTGAAAGCTTCTTCAAGGAAATACGGGTCATGCCAACCTCACACGTAGGAACTCAGACAAAACACGCTCCGAACATGTACAATGTACATATATAGGTATATACAATATAAGGCCCAATCAATTTCAATCGTAACTTCTTAAACAAGAAAATCTCAGAAAAAATATTTTTTGAAAGGTATTCTTTATAAATCCCTTCGTGGAAGATTTAATTAATGACATTGTTTACGCAGAAGAGATTTTACGTCTAGGAAAAAATGATTCTTTTCCCTACGTTCTTATTTTTAATATTATGAAAAGGATCTACAGAAATAGACTACGAATTGGGAAATATTATCGTCCATGGTAACGAAATCGTATAACAAGTCAGCGTTAAAATTACGTTTTTTTTTATTATATTTGTTGTTCATAATTTGTTATGTTTGTTTTGTTTGACCGACAAGGGCTCACTGGAAGACCAGCGCTGGTCATACCACTTAGTATAACCAGTTTTATGCTGAGGTGAGTCTCTATTTTGTAACTGTTTGTCTCTGTTTGTTGTAATTTTTGTGTGTTCTGTTACAAAATCATCGTCTCTCGTCTCGTTCGTCTCATTATATGTCACATAAAAAAAAACAAAATAAAAAATAATTTTCTTTCTTTTTTTTCTTTTTATTGGTTTCGAACTTAAATTAAAAAGAATATAAAGAAAGATGAAGCTATAAAGAAAGAACTTAGGGTTACGTTACATATTTGACTATGTAAATCAAATGAAAAAGAAACATTTTTATACATCTTGTCTATATAAAGACAATAGTGTCAGCGGAAAGCAAAAAAAAAACCCGAAATTGTTTCGTAATTTTGTTTATAAATCGTATTCTCTAGCAAAACAAGTACCTACCTACCTAGCTTTGCCATGTTCGTCTGATATATTTTTCATGGTCCTAAACGTTTTTTGTCATATTAAAAAGTAGGTACCTGGGTCTCCAAGTTTCGCTCAATGTATGCAAAAAAACTCGGAATACTAAAAAAGCGTTTCAAGTACCTAGTCTAAGCTAAATACTTTTTGATTACTCATACTCGGAAAGTAGGTCTGAAGTTATCTGAGGAGCGGGCTGAAAGTAATACTTTCCGCCCTAGAGAGATTCACTTTCTACTGACAAATGACACCTGTCAAATTATAAAAACAAAAAATAAAATTACAGAAAAGCAGCAATCCGATCTTCATTTCTTTTCTTGATTTATGTAAAATTAATTATTTTTTTCTTTAATTAATTCATGTTTTTATATTTACTTTTCTTGTATTCGTAATGAAAAGCAGTGTTTACCTCGGATGAAAGACTTATTTAGTCACTCGGGATTTTGGCGCCCTTGCTACGCTCGGGCACCTAACCCCGTTTCGTGACTAAATAAGTTACTTTCAGCCCTTGGACAACAATGTGCAATTTTCACCCCCGTACAGCAAATTTCATTAAAATATTTAGACCTGTTTTCGAGACCATTTATATGTAAGTATATACAAATATTACTCGGTTAATAGCATATGATTATTATGGTAAACTCGCAAAAGTCGCATCAAGGAATGTAGCGAAACAACTATTATGTGAGTGGGTTGCCCTCTAGCCTGAGTGCTTGGAAAGGTGCAGGCCAAGGGCACCCTCGGGCAAGTGCTTCTCGAGATTTACGATGAAAGCCGGTGTCTTCCTCAGAAGATGAGGTCGCTTGATGTTGCAGTATTTCTCTGAAATACTTTATGGCAGACGTCTGGCTTTTGACGTAAACCTAGATTTTATTCGGGACGGTACAGGAGAGCCGTTGAATTTTTATTAACTTTTAAAAATAATATCGAACGGGCTTAGCAAAATTAAGAGCTGTGGGTAGTGTATTTGTACATCAAATTCCAAAAGTATGTATGCTATAATTTATAAAATTTGTAAATTGTGACAGTCTGTTTATTATACATTTGTAAATACGAAAACTATTTTTGAGTTTTTTGTTAAATAATTATATAATAATTAAATTAAGAAAGAAAGAAAGAAAGAAAAACATTTATTCTTCCTTATAAAACACTAGACACAACAACAGATTAGTACAGACAACACACAAAAATAAAAAGACACAGATTAACATACAGACACAACAAATTTGAAAAGACAGTAAGCGGGTTATCACTGCAGTGACTAGTGCATTACAAAGAAAAAAGGCAAGTGCTCGGCAATTGTGCTGGGGATGACAGAAGAGAAATGACAGTACGCACCACAGTATTTTCTAAGTTATGTGCGTATTGTTGATAACTTCAAACGGCGAGAAAACATCGTGAGACGTGTGACTAGTGAGACTACATGTCCGAGAGTTAAAAAAAAATCAGTGTAAATGTAACTATAGCAATTGAAATGCGCGCCCCTTTGATTATCTTAATATTTTATCTTTCCACACTCTCCATCTTAAGGTTGCCTTGAAGAAATTGCTTTTAGCAACTTATTACAATAATATGATTGTAAAGTTGGCGCTTATTTCTCCCGTGTACCTGCACAAGATGTGGAATGTCTTCCTTGCGAAGGTCTTTCCGTAGTTACAATGCTTCGCACGGAGAGGAAAAGAGCGTTTATAAACATCTCTTTGAATTAACAACGTATCAACAATATCCCTAATGTTCCCGGTTGAAATTGCAATATTTTTTTTACGAATAATGAAGATGGATTTTACGTAGAGCGACGTCGTAGAATCCTGTCATAGGCAAGTGCTGGTATCGCAGTGTAGTTTTTTAGAACGCTCTGCTGCTACTGTTAGTGTAGTATGCCTTGGTAACAATGTTACGTTTCTGTAAGACCAAAGTTAGTGTAAGACTGAAAAGGCCTAATTTTTTTATCGAGACGTCCCGCACTCTCCGAACGTCGCGGAAACGTTAAGGTAAATAAACAAAACCAATTTCATAGCTTATTGTGAACAATTAAGACCAGGTTATAATATAACCATAATTATGTAGTCAAGTCGCGTGAGTTTAAAAACTACATTTTATATCATAAAGATAAGTCGGCACATGTCTAGTGATAGCAAATGGAATCGCGGCGTGGCCGACGTGTAAACGACATAACGACATGCCTGGGATCGAAATAGATTCCACGTAAGCTCCCGTATTGTATTTCACGCAGTGCAGGGACTTTCCTTTGTATGGGCCGCCTTACACGTTCAATCATGATCACGATCCGCGATCCGCGATCCGCGATCATGATTTCAACATTTCTAGATATTATGCGATCCGGAGCATCAGTCCGTCAATCCGCTGCGTACACGATCAGTCTGGATCGCGATCATTGATCGCGGATCGCGGATCGCGGATCGCGCGCTACGTGTACGGGCTGCCTATGGATTAACAACACGTGATATGCTCGATTTAACGTAAATGAATTAATGTAACACGTCATCATACCTACATGCATTGAAAAAGTTGTAACTAGAGATGCGTCCTTTTTGGTTCACTACCAAAGAGGTTTGTCCACAAACACTGCTTAAGGGTCAAACTGTCATATCTTCAGTCAGCAAACTTACATCCTACGGCGCTATAATAAACTATTTAAATAAATATCGTAAGACATATCACACAAGTCATCTAGTCCGTAACTAAGTAAAGCTTGTACTATGGGAACCAGATAACTGATGGAATACTTTTTTTTTGTATATGCATATAGATCACCCAGACAGAACAAACATGTATCGTCACATAAATGTTAGTACCGGTGAGAATCGAACCTACGCCCTACAGCTCTTAAAGCAGATATTCTACCAAATGAGCTTCAGGACGGTCAAACTTCACTGCCCTGTTAGCTCATTTGGTAGTAGCTTCCTGATCTGGGGCGCGTGGGTTCGATTACCCAGTACAAACATTTGTGTGACGCAGATAGATGTTTGGTCTGTGTCTGGGTGTTCCTTATGAATTTATTAGTATGTATTTACAAAAGAAATAGGTACTTTACAATTCAATCTGTATTCTGGTTCCCATAGTAAACAAGCTATGCTTGGTTTGGGAGTAGATAGCGCTCTGTTAAATGTTAACTTTATAATCGCATTCAAGGATAAATAATGATTTTTGGAACAATGAATGGATGGAATAGTAGAAGTATTTTTGTATTAAAACAACAAATATAAATATTTTATTGATAACACCAATGTTATATGTCAAATTTCGTAAAATCATTTCAAATATATGTACAGTGGTTTTCATTTATTACGACTTTGGTTGTAGCGACCATTTACCTATAGCGACGTTAAATCTAAGTCCCTTGAATTTAAAGCATACTTTAGTACAAAATTCATGTGGCTATAGTAACTTTGGATGTAACGCTGAGTTCGGGTGTAGCGACTCTTTTTAATGAATCATTTGTAACAAACTCCTAGAAATCCCATGCAGATATTGCGACCGGAGTCGGCCGCCAAAGACACAAAGATTTTTTTCTTTCACAAACATTTCTTATCTTTTGTTTACATCCATTGCACACAGATGGTCAGCAAGTGTGGAGACCTTTACCTTTTGTTTATAGATATCAACTAAGTAGGTAGGAAAGCGTGTACGTTTCGGAGCTTTTATGGTTCAGTTACAAAGTGATATTCTGAGTAGCAACTGCGTTTAGTAAGCTTTTGAATAAGTATGTACGTGTCTGTATCTCTTTACCTTTGCCTGTAACGACTTCCGGATATAACGAAGAAAATAGAGTGGTCGAAATCGAAATCCACTGTATAGTCAAAATAATAAAACGACATAAAAAATCGTAATTACTTAGGTACTTAGTTATTTAATAATGTTTTTGTTTGAAATATATTCATATTTAAAAGCGAAAGAAAAAACCGAGCTATTAATAAAGCTCTGATAACCCTTCGCTCTTCACTCGACGCGATGAGACCAACCAATGAGATTTATCCCCATCACTACAGCTAAAGCCAGCCTCAGTTTGCTCTCTAAACAAAAACGGCAAAGTCTAACACAATAGCAACTCTATGGCGCACAGTATTGGTTTCAAATTTTACCTAGATACCATGTTTAGCTTGACTTAGTTTACTGATAGGATTGGTTCCATCGCAAATCTCATCTCACCTGGTCTCAAGGTTGTAGCGATGGGATCTACTATTATTTGAATAGAATAGAATAGAAATAGTATAGTATACTTTAGTTTGAAGATTATTTCATTGTGCATTAGTGAAATTATATTCATGCATTATTCATTTACATTAATTTATACCTCTTTAATTTGCTTACGTATTGGTTATTCAATTCACTTTCGCTGAATCAATAATCATTTAGAACCACGATCCGCACGCCATTCGGCTCTAGAATATTCAATTACTTGCAGTAAAGTTGAAGGAAACAACTTTATCGTGAACTTGGCCCGTATCTATCTCGTGGCAAAGGTCTCTGATATATAAGTGGCATAACCAGCTTTATATCTGCTGTGTAAATGTAAAGTCACAAACATAATGAAGTTTCTTCTTCTCTGCGTTTTGCTGGTGTCAGCTAGTGGTGATGATATAGACTTCTTTACCGGGGCATGGCTGCCTGTTGTTATGTATCCAAACTTAATTTATGATCCCATGTGTCATTGGCATGATATCACCATAAACCGTGAAGTCACGTGCAACTGCGGCGAGAGGGGCAATGTCGCTTCTCTGGATTTCAACGACCAATTGAAGAATAAAACAGATACACAAGCGGTAATCATCATCGACAATGCGGAAGTAATCGCAAACGTGATCAATCTAAACTGCACATGTTCTGGTCCTGGAGACAAGACAAAAATTCAGAATCCGTTGGCGTTGCAGAAGTTAAACGACAATACCTACGCGACTTTTCAGACTTCAACTTTAAGCAGTATGTCTAGGATAACGGAGCCGAATTTAGCGCTGGTTATTGTGAAGACAGTGCCGAGGTTGACGGAGCTACGTGACCTTATCTATTCTCTGGACCATCTGAAGACGAGAAAGCCGGGCTTGTTGTGTGAACCAAAAATGTTCAACGGCAACTCTTCTGGCACTCCACAGGCGTCAGTTGCAACTGCACGTTCCACGTAGACAATGTAATTAGAATGCTGGAAGTCCAATGCAATTAATTAAAATTTAGCATTTGTGTATAGAGCTGCCGATAGCTCTTTCAATTTTTTATAGCAGAACATAATATTCTTTCAGATACTGACGTTAAATAAAATGGGAAAATTAATGTGTTTATTTGGTTTGGTTTTGGCGGTAGCTGAGACCCTGGGCTACTTTTTATTTCGAAAATATGTAGCTGGTAACACCGTGGGGCGCAGCTAGTAAAATGTAATTTAATTTTATTGTACACTGAAACAACATAATAAGTGTAGGTACATGTAGGTTTATACGAACGTATGTATGTTCATACATATTTTATGTTTTAATAATCGAGGCTATAATTTCTAAAAAAATATTTATGAGAACGATCTTATTTATTAGTAACACATAAATCCCGTATAAAAGAGATACATCCTGCATACTGGATTCATTCACATGCAAATTAGAATCCAATAAACATGTTAAAGTACGCATCGCTTTTACTTGTTGTGGTAACTCGAACTAATGATGTCGCGGCTGATGATGAACAGGCGCGGTCGGCCGCATTACTTGTTTCACGGGCGCGCTCTATGTCGCCTTTAGTTCGCGCCCGCCGCCACCTCAACGCACTCCTCGCCGCCAACACTAAACATCGACTTTGTATTTGACAACTGGAGGTCAATTATGGCATCTTTCCGAATATATTGTGAAAATTTAACTGACCAGTGGGACCGATGCAATAACACTAATCCAGGCTCCGATCCCAATTTAGACATTTTGTTTTTTAAATTTTATGACATTTGTAAATCGTTTTTTTTAAATATTATTATTACTTTATTTTTGTTTTGTACTTGTCAAAGTACAAAACAAATCTTCATTTAATATTTATTTTTTCTGTTTGTTTTTTTTTTAATTTTTATAATTGTATTTTGCATTTTTGTTTTAATTGGTATGTCAAAATTTGTGGGATTGGATGTAATTGGTTTAACCGTCTTCTTTCTCAATAAATAATAAATAAAATGATTTGGACTGGTTTACTAAAGACGGTGGGAGGTGGTTGCTGGTGGTTGGTTACCCGAATATGTCACCAAAACATTATCAAGAAAAGCATCATCGAATGTGTTTGTGGTGGAAAAAATAACGTACCAGTCTTGGATCAAAATAATATAAAGCGATATCGAGTTCAAGTTCAAGTTTTTATTCGCTTAAGATGTGGTTACATTTTTGATCTTAAATACATATACTAGTACATATACTAGTACATATACTAGTACTTACTAGTACAGCACATCTTACTGTAATTGGCACGCGAATTTACAATATACCTAATAGCTAAAATCTATATTATATTTATTAAAATAATGTACGACAAAAAGCTAATTATATACAGTTATGGCAATAAATAATCAGCACGAAAATATTAGCTAAAAATAAAATTATTAACTACTTAATTATACAGTGGCGCGTGGATTCTATCCCGGCCATCCTCATTGAAAGCGCAGATGATATCACATCGATCTTGGCTAACACATGCGCATGTAAAGGAAGAGAAAAAAAACCAGTGGTTATACAAAAGATAAATGAAAACACATTCGTCATTTACCAGAAGGATAATGTTTTGACGAAGTACTTTGGACCGACAGAACCGAATTTGGCAACTGTTTATGCGAAGAATGTACCAAAGTTAAAAGACTTACGCGATCTGATATACTCCATTGACCATTTTCGGACCAGACTCCCGGGTTTAGTGTTTTTTTTTTAATATCATAGGAAATTACACACAGCGCCATCTGCCGCCAAACTTAGCAAAGCTTGTGCTATGGAAGTCAGATAACTGATAGATTACTTATTTTTGTAAATACATACAGTACACCCAGACACAGAACAAACATTTGTTTATATCATGAAATGCTTGTCCTGGGTGGGAATCGAACCCACGCCCTTCGGCTCTTGGAGCAGACATGCTACCAATGAACCAACAGGGCTGTCAAATGTGTGATGCTGATGTGTTTAACGATGCTAATTCTCGGTAATTTATCTTGTTTATAATTGGTAAAGATTATAATTATCTTATGTTCTGTCACCTTGATACACGCTGAAGACTGCCATATTTATTATCTTAATTACAATTAAATACGTACAGTTTTGTCTATCAATCATTCAGTTAGTGCTCAAGTCTATTGAATGTTGAAATAATATGATAAATAATAATCGGCTCTCATTATTACGTTTACTACGTGGTCTCCTAGGAAACTTGCCTGTCTATGATAGCGAGAGCTGATCACAGTGGAATTATATTCATTATCTATTTAGTAAATAAGAAATACTAGTAGCTTGAACATAACATAATATATTTTCTTGTAAGAAGTAAAAACACGCGTTCTATACAAAACAAAAGAGTCACACTTTTACACGCCAAACACACTGGCACAAAAGAACATACGTACACCATAAAGGATTGAACAACACTAGACCATGAAGTTCTAAACAACAACCAACCCTGCTTGTAAGAGCCGATTGAAAGTGGACCAAAGAAAAGAAACAAAAAACAAAAAGAAATGACATTGACAGCAATTGATATAAAGAGCGTCCAGTTGTCAAACGCATTATAAAGTAAATCAATAAATTATCTGGTTCTTAAAGCACACGCTTGCTTAATTTGGATCTACAGTAGGTACGCTACTTATCTTCCTCGAATACTTATGTATGTATGGTATTGTTGCAGCGGGCGAGTGGCACAGTCCCGTGTTCTGGGTGTTCGTGTGTGGCGCCGCGGTGCTGGTGACGCTCGGCCTCGCAGCCATGGCCTGCTGGATCGGACGCCGCAGGAATTCGCTCGCGCACAAACTTGGTAACAACATAAGACCTGTTATAAGACCAAAAAATGAACCACCCACTAAAGACTTTTTCCCTCGGTCTTTTCCGTTAATGTTGTGGCAACTTACAGGTTGCTACCAAATGTGGTAACAGGACAATAAAGCCAGTTTTTTACCTTTATGTTTAGCACCGCAAGTTTTCTCACCGGGGAAGTGTCTGTTAGTAGTAGCCTATATTGTAGCAGCCTATATTTTTGTCGACGTTAATTTACAAGAATTTTACAAGATGGTTGATAACTGACGATGTGAGATCGTACCCATTAAATTCTCCCCAGTAGCTTTCCTTGGCCTTTCTTGTTGTCGAACTATATACCGTCAACGTTCACCAATGTATCGGATGTTCTCATCCTACAACAAAATATACAACAATTTTGATATTTTAGACACTAAACCAGGAAAAATCAACGTAATTATTTATGTGCATGCAGATTTCACTTCTAGAAGGTCGTGCATAATAATATTTGCTTTATCCAAAGGTTTATCGATACTTTTCTTTACGTAATTGCTAGTTTAGTAAAGCAATTAAAATAAAGAGCATTAACTGTACGCCTACGCTCAGGAATCTGACGCACTTTATGAGTGCGCAATATTGTCGACCCACGGCGTATCCGACCGTAGGTACTAATGTAATTGATTTGTATGATCTTCTATAAATGTAGTTTCTTCTATTGAAGCTAATGGATTGTGCAGGGAACAAACGCGGGCCAGACAAGGCGTTAGTGTTCCAGCCCCCACGCCGCACCCCGGCCGTGCGCTCGCCTGGCTCGGTCACCCACTACTTGCGCAAGTCTCCGTCGCCGACCGCACCTGCACCACCCGCCGCCACCACGCCGCCGCAACCGCATCCGCCGCAGAACCCGGTATCTATCATCATCACCATGTATTATAAGACCCAACTCCGATCAGTAAACACTCATTGCGCTGATACGAGTATACCTTCATTGTTAATACCTCGTCTTTATTTGTAGTGACAGTTTGGTACATAAGCGCAAGGTTTTGGCTAAGAGTAATCTACTATTCTAGATTACTTTAAACATATTGGAGCACCTCTATATAAGGTTACGCTGAACGGTTGAAACTGATACAAAGTCATTTTACTCGTCATTATTAACAACTTTGAGTAATTAGAACAACGTACGTTTTGGCTTAAGACTAGCGTTCCGCGTAACCTCGTATATGTATTTTCATATTCTGTTTACAGCAAACAGACAATTTTTATTTATTATTTCTATATATGAATACCTTTTACAAATGCGATACTTATTTTACTTTTTGTTATTCAATGTATAATTTGTAAATAAATTATTTACGATTACGGTTTATAAGTTTACTGACCAATAAATTAGAACAATACAAGGCATACGAGTATATAATCTTTATCTGACGAAAATGAAAAATACGTATATCTCTACTAAATGACCTTGATATAAATAGATTATTCTGTGCAGCTTCTCCTCCTAATAACAATCACGTTGACAATTTGCAATGAATATTAAATGAGGTATATAATTAGTAGAATTATTCATTTGGCTTTAAATGCCTGTGAATCATATTTATTTTGATCGTTAGGTGTTGTTTTTTAGTTTTTAACACGTGTGTTCCAATAACATTCGATTATGTAGAGATCGAGCTGATCTGAGAATACGCCGGGAAAATAGGCCCTAGAACTACGTTATAGATTTGTCAAATTTGGGTTATTAAATTAAGAAAAAGACTATTTAAAGCGTATAATAAAAGCTTCTTCTGAAATTAATTACGTATGTGAAATAGCAGCTCAATAATTATAAATGTTTTTTTTAATATTTAAACTGTCAAACTGCTGGTGTAAAGATTTCCCCCATTTCCTTATAGCTTGACTATTGCGTTCAGCTATCAAATTTGAACATGCTGCTTGAAAAGAGTAGCGGTCTTTCCGCGTACATTTCTTTTGCTTTCTTACTTCCTTCGTTTTCTATCAGTCTGTCCGATTGGACCACCGTAACATTGAAGAGAACTCAGGTTGTTCTTTGTTGTTTAGCCGTCAATTCACACGAGCCCTAGCACTCCGACGGCTCCGGAGGCAGCTCCGCTGAGCAAGGAGCTGGCTGATGCCAACGCCACCGAAAAGACCAAGACAGAACCAGAGCCGACCAACGACGGGAAGTTAGGCGATCTGCACTTCAAACTGCGGTAAGTGTTCTGAACTTTTTTGTATATATTTTTTGTATATTTTTCAGTCAGTCAGTTATAGAATTATAGATTATATAAACTACGTAAGGGCAATATTTAATACCTTAAGTTTAACTACCGGCTTCCTTGTTTCCTGAGAAATTTAATCTAGATCTTTTCAAGGTTAGAATGAAGTGAATCTTCTAGGTCTATGTGCTTCGTCTTTGACCACATCGTCGCTTACTATCAGGCGAATTGGTGGTCAAACGTGAACCTATATGTAAAAAATTAACCAATGCACAAAATGCTCTCTCAACTTTTCGTTGACGTGAAATGTGCCGCGTTTATAATGACTAAATATTGATCCATTAGTAACTTTGTTGCCTGGGTTCTTTCTCTGTTTGTTCTTTTTGAGACAACAAACATATTTTCCATGTTTGACTAATTATTGATTTATGTCCTTATCTTGAACGAGAATAACAGGGTAATAAAATTTTCAGCGAGCATCAAAACGCATAAATAAATATAACATAATATGAAAACATAAAAAGTAAAAGTAAAAGCTCGACCCTTTTTGTAGATTTGCTTTGTTTTTAGATTTTTTACTACCGCGAGTACATTTGGTTTTTATTTTAGCTCCAATTCTTATTACAATGTACCTACATATGGACAAGTTGAGACAATTAATTAAAAAAGGTAGATTAGCTTTTGTACGAAATATATGAGTTTGGAAAATGAGTTTCTAAAATACGTTACTTTTCAACCGAATTCAAAAAAAGGAGGAGGTTCTAAGTACGGTTGCATGCTTCTCTTATCTTTGTTGCTTCAGAACTTCGTCATTTATAAACCGATTAATTTGTTTTTAAAAGAAAGGATATACTTTCCGAAATTTCATCAAAATCGGTTCAGTGGTTTAATTTTCAGGCCAAAATAAATACAAAAAACGTCTCATCTAAGTAAACGAAATTGCGTATTTTGATTTCCTGCAACTTTTTAGTGGTTTTTAGGGTCGCTAAAATAGTTTTTTTTTTTTTTTTTTTAATGTAAAAGTAATGAGACGGTCGAGGCGCTCTCCTGATGTTAAGAGATAACGCCTGCCCATGACCATTGCAGCGATGCACAGAACTTTGAGTAACAAAACAACGTCCAGGGCATCGCTGCTTTGGCACTCATTACTTTGAGACTAGATGGTTAGTCTCAACAGCCCAGTAATTTCGCTAGCTGCAGTACCCTTCAAACCGGAACACAGTAATGTTTGCACACTACTGCTTGGCGGCAGAATATCTGGTACTGCGGTGGTACCTACCTAGACGACCTCCTGCTAAGGAGATCTACCACCAAGTATACCAAGTATAGTTCTAATGAACTACCTACCTTCCGGTTACATCATCATCTGATCATGTGATGACACATGAAGATAGGCTTCACAACTCCGTAATAATCAATGTAACCTTTTTTTTATGGTGGACGGCCTAGGTATTTGACCAAAGCTCACCTGATGTTAAGTGACGGTGGTAAAGCACACCTAGCCTGGAATGGAACAAGTGACGCTGCCGCAACACACCGTTAGATGCTTGGCGGCATATTTTCAACTTGAGGGTGGTGGCTAGCCAGCCGAGTACTTGAAAGTACCCTACCACCATGCTATGGTTTCCTCACGATGTTTTCTTTCACCGGCAGCTCAAGCTCATTGTTGGGGTTTAAACCCACGCTCTTTGGCATACGAACCGACCGCGCTTACCACTGAGCTATCATGGCTACTAACCTAACCGTGGAATTGAGGTAGTTTTTTTATAAAAAATATACTTGTTGGTCCAACAACATGGTGGAACTAAGACGATATTCTCTGATTAAGGAAAGGAACGAAACGGCCCAGTGAATCACTTGACATAATTAATTTATTTACTTTGTTTAACCAAGAAAAATGAAACTAGTCTTATAGGTCCAATAACGTTGAAAAATGACGGTACTTAGAGTTTTCTTTTTTTCAGTTGTTGTTTCCATTTTTGTGAGTAACTGTGATTTACGCTCCTACGTGTGCATTTTGTATCTATTTGTTATCATCCTTATATTCGGCCAATCGTATCGTCACTCCGTCAAGTCTCAGGGTGTCCTACGATATGTTTGTCGTTTCATGTCATTCTACAAAATATCTCCCTCAGTTAGTGATTATAAAATAGTGATATTAGAGATGGGATTTTTAAAAAAATGTAAAAAGTAATAATACGAACGAGACGCTCTCCTGATTGTAAGGATAACGCTTGTCCATGACCATTGCAGCGATACACAGAACTTTGAGTAACAAAACAAACTCCAGGGCATCGCTGCTTTGGCGCTCATTACTTTGAAGAAGATTGAGATTATGTAATAATGCAAGTAATTTATGTTATATTATGCACTATGTTGGATTTTTTGGCAATAACACGTAATGTTCACGTCGTCGCATTGTATTACATTCTAAAACATAGATGCTTTCGAGTGGTTTCTATGAAAATAGTGATGTTTTATTCATAAAGTGCTGAATTACGGGCGTGGGAAACCGATAAAATATGGTGAAACATATATTTCATATTGCTCCCAAAACTACATCGAATTTTATTGTAAAGTCACCACTACTTTACTGTGGCGTAATCGGACTCAACTATGACTTACTTTAAATTATTTAACTAGATTTCCCATAAAATACTTTAAAAAATCGAAACACTTGACACTGGCAAAAATAAACAGGGTACGACGCGACAATAAAAACAAAAAAGAAGCAGTATGTATCTATGGTAGGTACTTCTTCATGCTGTAACAAGTCTTTGAAATTAAGTGAACTTTAGGATACCCGTAGCTTCATTATATCGTTTTTACAACACCTACTTGTAGGCTTAGTTGAAACTAGGTGAACTAGGTCGATGTTAGTGTTGAGGAAGATTGAAAATTTAGGTAGATAAATATTGGGGTTATTTTCGTTCGTCTTTGCTTTGAGTTTAATGCCCTTTTGCCGTAGGTAGGAACGTAAACGTTGTTTTAAGTTAATCAATATTTAAAATGCGCTGTTTATCTCTCGTCAACGTGATGTGGCTTGCGGAAATATTATGAGCTACTTTAATCATACTCCTTTCGGCATCGCACGGGTTAGATTTATTTTGGGTACGCTATATTTCATAAACCTTGTCCTGACAATTACGAACACAACAAAAAATAAATTAGCCAAATCGGTTGCGCCTTACTGAAGTCATTCTCTGTCATACCTACATGTGGTAATTGATTTGAATAATAAATAAATAATAATAAATATCGTAGGATATTACACACAGCGCCATCTGACCCCAAACTAATCAAAGCTTGTACTATGGAAGTCAGATAACTGATATAATACTTAAATATTTTTTTTTTGTAAATACTTACTTGTAATAAATACAGAACACCCAGACACAGAACAAACATAGAAATAGAATTTAAATAGATAGAGATATATTAGCACTAAATATTCACCTACGACACAGCAATAAGTCACTATAATTATGTTGCCATACTATGCAAGTGGTTGATATGCAATTACCTACATACTCGTACTAGCAAGCAATTACCTTAACAGTAACTTTATGTTAACAACTCATAACTATTTTGCTACCTATTTACGTCACCATATGCTTACAATGCTTACATAGTGGTTTATGATACAAAATCGATTACCTGCCCAGAAAGGTTATACAAGTTCGTAATTTCGTTATATCTTTGATTCGTTTAGCCTACTTGTTATGATTGTGACCGATATAACATTTCCAAATATTTCGATGATACCAATCATTAAAGAGCTTAGCATTGCCATCAAGCGTGGCAATGCTGCCAGCATTCTGGCCACATATCTCTCCTCTGACGGACTTTTAGACTAAGTTTTTTGTATAAATTTGTAAATACATAGTATTAATTTAAGATGTTTTATTTTGTATGCTAATTATGTATGTTAATGATACCAATCTGTGCTATAAAAGCGATCCGCCCCGATTTCGCTCATACATACAAACCTTTATAAAGGAATTCTGTATAAAACAGTGGCAATATAAAAATTCGTTGTGTAGTTTAGAAGAGTTAAGATTGAATTTGAAAAATTAAATCAACAATAATAAATTATTATTTTTTAATTATTCTAACAGTTATCTGACTACCGTAGTACAATCATTGCTCAGTTTGGGGTACGATATTTATTTACTTATTTATTCTAATTTAGTGGGCATAACTTCCCACGTGCATGTGCATGCTACAAATAAGTTACGTGAATGTTATTGACATACTAGTGCATGGTGTAATTTCTTTTAACGCTACGGCGCTGGTTTGCGGCAGAAAATGCAATCGATAATCTTTGCCGGTCGTCCTTTGCCTGTGCTATACGGTACCACGTAACCACATAAGTTCAACCTTCAAAGCCTTTTGTCTTGAAGTGGGTAGTTCAGCTTTGAAAAGCTTTGCTCCGTAACCAAATTGAATTTCTACACTACGTAACGTAAGTTCTCAAGTCGAACTCTATCGAGTACTTACAGTAGGTACTTTCGACTATAAATAGGTACTTTCCACTCGGGCAAAATATGTGAGTTACATAATGTAAATTCGAGTTTAATAAGTGTTCAGATAATTATAAGACTATATATTTTATTTGAGTATATAATGTAGAGTTCACATTATTCTGCGATTTTAACCGTGGTCTAACACCTAGCTTGGCAACCATAAAAATTGACTAAATATTACAAAATAAAAAACGTCATATTGTAGAGAAATAAATGAATCTTTTAAATCTATTTCCGAATTTCTGTTTATATGAACCGGCCGCGCTAACCACTAAGCTATCATCACTACAAATATGTAATTTCATTCATGTAACACATTATACCTAACCGATGTCAAGTCAAGTGAGTTAAATATATTAGTGATTTATCTATCTATCTCTGTAGAGAGTGACTTTAGTAAAAGTCCAATGTTTAAAAAGTGCACCAGATTGCGTATCGTACATAAAATAATTTTATCAAATACAAATCTTTTATTAATAACACCAAAGTTACAGTTCATTTTTCCATTCATATTTAAAAATACATATCAAAATCATAGCATATTATGTCAATACAAAAAAAGTGTCAATGAAATAATATGTCAAACATAAAATAATTATGTCGATATAATTAAATCTCAATAAAAAGAAAAATGTTATAAGTACTTGCTAGTAATTATAATATTTTTGTAGTAGTCTGTAATCATAGTTGATTGAGTATCGTAACCAAATTTCGAATTTTAATTGGGATTATTTTTAGACCTGAAATAAAAGATATTATGATTATGTATTATTTTAGTTCCACACTTATTGTACTTAAGTTGTCTTTAAACACATAGAAAGAAAGTAACCTGGTCTAAATCTGATACTGTCTTACCAACCCATTTTTGGAACAAGATGATATCTTAATGTTATGCTGAATCGCGAAAGCTTTGAAAGCTTCAAGG
This sequence comes from Biston betularia, assembly GCA_905404145.2. Classification (NCBI taxonomy): domain Eukaryota; kingdom Metazoa; phylum Arthropoda; class Insecta; order Lepidoptera; family Geometridae; genus Biston; species Biston betularia. Next base: position 10,679,002 of record FR989877.1, read on the forward strand.
TAATACTTTGTCTGTTTGAAGTTTGACTCGCCGTGGGCGAGATAACTTTTAGGCGTATTTTCTTATGCAAAGTAATTTATGTTAACATCGGAATGTTTTACTTTTACGCAAAGTCGATACAAGTTAAATGAAAGAACTTTCTTTCATATTCTGGTAAATTCTCCGATTTCACAGACTTGTCTAAAAACAAATAAAAGTGGTGAGCTCACGTTTCATCTACGCATTTCGGAGATGTATCTACAAAAGTTTAGGAATTAACATTTGTAGATGAATATGTAATATTTCGATTACTTAACTTTAAAGCATAGATCTACTGAATTTGTAAACTAATTAAGTAGTTTTGTAAAGCGTTTGCTCAAATTATGTCATGTATACGTAAATTAATAATACTAAGTAGGTACGTATCTTATATCTCGCTTGCGCGTTCATTTGTAGCTGTTTAAAGATATTAATTACATAGAATAATGTAAACTATACAGACAACTAAACATTAAATAAAATCAGTGGTTAGCGCGGTTGGTTCGAACGCCAAATGGCGTGGGTTCAAGCCCCGACAATGAGCTTGAGCTGCCGGAGAATTAAAAACATGTTAGCTAGCTGGCAGAGTTCTAGAAAATACTCATTTGCTACGCTCTATGGTTTTCTCACAATTTTTGCCTTCACCGGCAGCTCAAGCTCATTGTTAAGGTCTGAACCCACGGCTGTGTGTTATGTGACCGCACTAACCACTAAGCTATCGTTAAATATAATAAATCGTTATATTCATCACATCATCATCATCATCATCAGCCTATATTAGTCCACTGCTGGACATAGGCCTCTCCCAAGACACGCCACTCAGCCCGATCTTCGGCTTTTCGCTTCCATCCACCGCCAGCTGTCCTACGTATATCGTCACTCCATCGAGTCTCAGGGCGTCCTACGCTACGCTTGCCAATACGCGGTCTCCACTCTAGAACACGTCATTCATCACATAGAAGATACAATTCTACTTAACATGTATTCAACTAAATATTCTTTTTTTAATTATAACAACTAGTTTTGACAGCCCGGGCTTGACAAGCCATAAGTTATTCAGTAGACTGTCAGTCCGGGAGATAATTACTGAGTTACGAATTCATTACAGTACTAGCTAATGCCAGAAGCTTTGTGTTCCCAAGCTTCTTTGGCGTAAAATCTAAATTTAAATTTTTAATTCCATAGAATAATTAATTAGTAATCATAATTTAAATTAATTAAATTTTACTATTTTCATTAGTGTATCTTTAGCTGCGTAACAATCTAACGACAGTCAAGCAGCTAAAGTTTAACACGTGAAAAGTAATTACAACAAACAAAAGAACAAATTTCTTAGAATCTTTGGTTTATGATGCCGACAGTCGAGGTGAATACGGGCCAGACAATAAAACAACAAAATGACAAACAAAAGAACGCTGTTCTTATCAATTTTGGCAACTTAGAAAGTACCTACAAACAGTAGGTGCTTTGTTAGTTGCCGAAATTACTTGTTTTATAACGACATAAAGTGGTCGTAATGTAGATTGTGTGTGTGATGCTACATAGAGTTTATCATTGTATGGACAACAAGGCAAACCAACCATAGTCGAGTAATTTCGACATTTTAAGGAGTTTAACGTTAAATCGAGTGACGTTACACTGTAAAAATAAATACATAAATTTGAATATCGCAGGATATAAAGTACTTTCTTACTATGGGAATCAGATAACTGATAGAATATACATACTTATAATACAAACGGTACACCCAGACACAAAACAAACATTTTTTTAAGGAACACAATGTTGGTCCTGCGTGGGAATCGGTCCCACGCCCTACAGCTCTTGAAGCAGACATTTCACAACAGGACTGTCTGAACTACCTGTATTTTGAATTTGAATCAAAAATCTAGAAATTTGGAGAAAAAGCCCGCAATTTAATGTAAAACGACAAAAAGGCTAACCACAGAATTCCTTCAATGCCAGCTATAAACAGTATACTATACCTAATAGATACGTATTTGTGTACTTATCTGTTTTATAGCCTGCACCAGACGCCCTTAACGCCGTATTAAATCGCACTAAAAGGTTTCATGGCTGGTGCTTACATCGTCAGTCTATATTTCTCGATAAACGCAATGTCAGCAAGTGCCGTTTTTTTTTTGGTATCGCGCTTTGTGTATTCTGCCAGTATCAAGTAGTTTATATTTTTAAGTGTCCGAAGATAAAATCATGTAAAGTCTTATACGTTACAGTCCGTTCAGTCTAGTTCGTACACAATAAATATTTTGATTTGTACCCTAGTAAAGTAGTGGCGACTTTACCAGAAGGTTCTACGGAATTACGGAAAAACACGTAAACTTACTATTTTTAAAAATGCTGGTTGGCTAATTACTTTTCACGTGTTAAACTTTAGCTGCTTGACTGTCGTTAGATTGTTACGCAGCTAAAGATACACTAATGAAAATAGTAAAATTTAATTAATTTAAATTATGATTACTAATTAATTATTCTATGGAATTAAAAATTTAAATTTAGATTTTACGCCAAAGAAGCTTGGGAACACAAAGCTTCTGGCATTAGCTAGTACTGTAATGAATTCGTAACTCAGTAATTATCTCCCGGACTGACAGTCTACTGAATAACTTATGGCTTGTCAAGCCCGGGCTGTCAAAACTAGTTGAGCTTCCATTGTGAAAGTTCATGTTATTATTAGATACATGACCGCCAAAAAGATGTAGGATGTAGACTGTAGGTATATATCTAATGTTTTCAGTTATTGAGTATGTCAATATGTGCGTTTCTTTATTCTACCATAGAATTTAAATGCCTCAACAGATTGGAATGTATGGAGTATGAATATGCGTAGGTACGCTACGTATCATGAGTACGCTTATATATTTTTTTCTTTTCCGATCATAGCACGTTTATGCTTATCACTTCGTATTTTATATGACATTGACATACATTTGTCATTTACATCTACACTAATATTGTAAAAAGGAAAGAGAGGTTATTTTGAATTTTTTGGATTTTTGTATGTTTGTAACGAATAAACTATAAAACTACTGGACCGTTTTCAAAAATTCTTTCACCGTTGGGAAGGTACACTATTCCCTGGTGACATAGGCTACTTTTTATCCATGTATTCACACGGGAACGGGAACTAAGCGGGTGAAATCGCGAGGCGTCCGCTAGTAGATCATAAATTCCATTCCTTGCGAATTGCAAAAAATCGCAAAAACTGCAGTGTTATGTATATGCGATGCGTTACATTAGGTAGTATAAATGCACATAAAAGGAAATTATTCCAATAAGGGAAGTTAATTCATGGAATCTTTTATGAGCCGAGTTGAGGTAAATTGAAAGCAGTTTTCTGTGTTATTGTTTTTTTGCCTTTTTCTGTTTATACCTAACGACGTTGAAAATTTCTTTACTTTTATGAAGTTTACACTCTGTTAAGTTTTTTTAATGACGCTGCGCCGTGGTGATTGCCTTTGTCATTGGAGCAAAGTTTTCTAGAAAACCCTGATTTTCTAATGTCTTGAAGGCAGTTTGACAGCCCTGTTGGCTCATTGGTAGCATATCTGCCTTAAGAGCTGAAGGGCGTGGGTTCGATTCCCGCTCAGGACAAACATTTTATGTATCAACAAATGTTTGTTCTGTGTCTGGGTGGTTTGTATGTATTATAAGTATGTATTTACAAAAAAAAAGTATACATGTATTCTATCAGTTATCTGACTTCCATCACACAAGCTCTGCTTAGTTTGGGGTCAGATGGCGCTGTGTGTATAGTCCTACGATATTTATTTATTTTTAGTTTTACTAATTTTGTCATTCTAATTTGTATATCTTTTTTTGGCGTTAAAATGATGAGCATTGATGGCAAGAGTTAGTAATGGAACCCAGAACTTTGAGTACCAAATTAAACAAAGTCCACGAAATGGCGCTTTTTACATTAAAAATTCGCTCTACCCATCCTGTAGATACCCTTCAAATCGGAATTTAATACTAATAATTAAAAAACGTAGTCTAAAGTTCACATGCCAAATAAAGTTAAAATTATGTAATGTTTTTATTAAAATACCTTAATGTAACCGCGATTTAAAACGAATTAATTACTTGAACTTGCACGCTTCTGCTTGGCGGCAGAATATCTGTTACTATGGTAGTACCTACCTAGACGACCCAGTAGCTTAGCATATAAAGGAAAATAAAGTAAACATTTCATAAAGTTCTTTGGTTTTTTTTTTATATTTTTCTATTTCTAGTGTGCATAATAAAAGAGTTTCTATATATGTATTTAACAAAAATAAATCGATAAAAGACAAAGTATGTAAATGCTTCAACAAGGAACATTCGCAAATTACGTAAGGACTTGTTGTTTAATCTATTTACTTATAAAACAGCATTAACAACGTGCGTCATGAACGTGATCCTCTTATCGTAAGTGGTGGAAGTAAGCCTTTCAAGGTGCCTTTATATCATCCAAACACCTAAAGAATTGATTGGGCTTAGAATAATATTTAAATTGGGGTTAGAACCTGCGTGCGAACTGACCGCGCTAACCGCTGAACAAAACATGAACTTAAGGCCATTTCCAATTCTATATTAGCTGTATTTACCATCCTTCGACCACACCGTTGTAAAATCAGATGAGCTGTAGGCAAACACGTAGCATGTCTTCGATAAAAAAAATAAACGAAATTATCCGCTCAAGTGAAACTGCGGAGCGTAGCCAATTTAAAATAATCCAGACGGTACATACTGATTTTTGTGACCTAAAAATCTACGCATTCGGGCTTTGTTTGTCTTAGAACATACCGAGAACAAGGGTGGCGGAGATCTGCCTACGCAACCCAGACTCTTGATTAAGGAGGTATATACGAGTATATATTCACATGCTTCAACGTCGAGGGTCGTACATAATCCTCTTAAATAAGACAAAGGTGGGTATTTTATTCGTGACTGAATTCTTTGCGTCGCCTTGTCTTGCCTTGGAATGCAAGATATTTTTTCTCTGAAAACGTATTGACATAATTTGTGGTTATGAATTATTGCACGGCTACCTATTAATTAATAATAATAAAACTCATAATTGTGTTTATCTCAATTGCGCACAAAAAGAGAGTGTGTAGTTCCGAAAAGCTCATACCGCTTTTTCCTTTAAAATTTTGTATACTTATGTATTTTGACACGCTGATGACATGTATGATAATAAAAATTGGCGCTAATTGTATTTTCTAGATCAAATTTAAGAAAAATCTATATTTTATATGTTTTTGGCGTTTATTGCAAAAAATATGGATGTTAGAAAAAAATGTTTCGAACAGAAATTGAAAAAACAGAAAACATCGATGGGCGTCGACCTTGGTAGTTGAACGTAGCTTGAAGATGATACTTGTAGTTAGCTAGTCCAGTAGGTACTAGAAAGTATCCTACCGCCATGCTTTGGTATCCTCACGAAAACAATGAAAATACTAGTGATCCACTCCGGGTTTGCACGGCTAAAACTTATTTTAGAATTCGATTTTTACTTCCTTCATTACCTTCCGTAAAATATATCTAAACGACGCGACAGTGAGAGCCGTATTACAATACGTTGCGTGGTTTAGGAAAAGTAAGTGGGAGAAACACGCGGATAGCGACTTTGTTTCATACTTATTAAAGATAATTTTGTTCCCCAAAATAAATGGCTTATGAAACAGGGACGGGCTTTTGAAACATTTAGGAAATAAATAATTAACGCGCAGTTTCCGACATGAGTAAACTCGCGAGACCCCCTGGGGATGTCAACCTTTGCAAAAATATTTAACGAATTCCCGTATCCATTCGTCACTATGTTACGACAAAAAATTCGAATGTATTCGTATCATGTCTGTGCGTATAAAACGGCTGGTAAAAGCAAGTCCCCCCGGTCCTTGTAGAGAGGATTTATGTTTACAATTGCGTATGTTTGACGTGAGAACACTGGCGTTCTCGGCTTAATATCATAAATTCAGGACAATCTGTTATGTAGGTAGGTAAGACCTTTTGGAGCTTATAAAATCCTGAACACATCACCTGAGGCGGTATGCAAGACAAAGGAACGTTTGGTAAACCAAGGCGCCGTCTAAAATATAGAACAGAGGTCAGACTGACTAAGTATCTCCTAAGTTTGCGTTCTTCATCTTCGACCGAATTGGCCATTCTAGACTCTCTGCTATTGAAGATAAAGCAGATTTTGCTTTAAGAAAAGAAAAAAAAAACGAACTTTATTAACTAACAAAGAATAATATATACCTACATAAATACATATTATACGCCTTGGACTTTATTTTGCTGCTCAAAGTTGCTCAAAGTTTTGTTTATCGTTGCAATGGTCATGTTACCATCAGGAAAGCGTCTGTTTCGTCTTTTTCATTTTACATAAAAAAAGGGGCAATATCAGCGTTATGCTGTAAGAAAGCAATTCTTCCGCTGATGTTATTGTCTACGGCACCGAAACGTAGACCCTAACAGATGGATTCGCCAGAGAACTAAAGTCACCGGTATAGCTCAGCGTATTAGTAAATTGAAGTAGAACCGACAACCGCTGGAGTCGCGAATCGGCAAATATAGGAGGACGCCCTGGGTCTAGGTGGAGAGAAAACATACGTAAAACAGCTGGTAGTAATTGAAAGTCAAAAGCCGAAAATCGGGCTAAATGGCTGAAAACTTTGTCCAACAATTGACTATGATACGAGTAGGCTCATGAAACTAATGTCAAATTCTTGTTCCAATTCTAAAATGTCATCCAGGGATAGTATGAGATGTTTGCCCTTTTACTCCTACTGTCCTCACTTGTCTTTCGGACTCAAATTTGTCGAAATCTCAAGGTTCGACGTTGACCAACTGGTTTGATTTAAAATGTTCGTAGTCTATTTTTTCCACGCTACACCTACAAAATCTACCTACGTGAGTCTGAATCTTTATGATTCTACCTTTTGACCTCTGTCCTACGTATTATTTGAGACTAGTTGGGGTCGGACGTTCTATTTAATGTATTTTTAGCTACCTACACAAGTGTGGTAACATTTTTATATCGTGTACATCTTTATGGGCTTTTTTACTTGAAACAGTGGGGGTCGGTCACGCGTTCCGAACTGATATAACAAAGAAAGTTTGCGAGATTGGGAAATTGGGTTATAAACTTGTAACGATACGACCGCCTATAGACGTTTGTAGCTTTTTCAACGACCTAGGCCTAGATTATTAGCGCCAGTTACGGTAATGTTTACGACAAGTGTATATTGTATTACACATAACATACATTTTATACATTTTAATTTTTTGTTCGATCATCACCACAGCCTTCTTTATCCCGTTGCTGGGTATAGGCCTCTCTCTTGTCATGTCATCTGCCTCGGTCCTGTGCTGATCTGGTCCAGGTTCGACCCGCGACGGTAACCCATCTTGCGGCTGAACTACCAATGCTCCGCTTACCTTGCCTAGGCCACCACACTGTATATAAAATATATGTAGGTTTTCTCGTAGATATTAAAGATCTTTGTTCATGTTACATCGATCCTATTATTCCCAACTGGTATCGACGTAGCGACGTCTCGTCAAATCAGAGAAGTCTATACATATGTATATCGACCTCGGACTTGAAAACCAAGCTGAAATCTTGGCTACTACTAGAGAGATACCTTGTTTCATGACTTTGATAAATATTTAAAAAAAAAAAAAAAAAAAACTACAAAAAATACTAGTAAATACTACTACTACTAGTAATACTTGTAAAATTACTAGTAAATGTTTTGCAATATATTGGCATAGGTATGACATGTGATTTTGGTATTATCGAAATCACACGTGTCGCTCCGATGAAATTTTTTTCGGATTGAAATTTCTTCACGAGCATTTTTATTGTCTGTGTTACTATTATTATTATGTTATAAGCCTAAAGTTGGATGCTTGCTGTTTTTATAAAATGTTCGGTCTAGTCGGCTTTATTGAAATTTTAGCCTAAACAATTCCGACTTTATTCAGACGAAGAAAGTAACAAACTGGATACTTACGAAAAGCACTACACTGTCAAAGAAGGAAACGAGGACATTGAGTCATATCAGGCTACAAATAAGTCAATTTTTTTTTTTTTTTTTTATTCTTTTCCAGTTCTTGCACACTACTTAACGTATATCGTCATTCCACAGAGTCTATCGTATATACGTATATCGTCATTCCACAGAGTTACATTTTTTGATACGTAATATCTACTCTAGATCACATCTACCATAACGTTTCCCCTCACTTATATACTATTTCCATGTCTCCAGATATGAGAACGAGAAAAGTGCGCTGGTGGTGTCGGTGGTGTCGTGCCAGGGCCTCCCGGGCCGCGAGCCGGCCGGCCCCGACCCCTACGTGAAGCTGCAGCTGCTGCCCGACAAACAACACAAAGTCAAGACCAGGTCTGTTCTCAAATATCTGCCCTGCTATCCACTTACTCTTAATTGAAGAGATGTCTAAAAGAAGAGTAGACGCACATCAAACGTTATTTGAGGAAATTTGACTATGTATCCATTTCCCCCCTAACTTATGCCACCCAATGCTAGGCAAAGGATTTTCAATCTCTGTTCCGGTTCTGCAAGTTAAACATCAAAACTTTGGTTCTGAAGGGTTACTCCATTTTTATGAGTGACTACAGTTTGCTTGATGTTAAATGACAATGTGGCCGAAAATGATAAACCTGAAATAGGAACTGAATCTCAAGTAAAGCTACCATTGATAGCAGATTTTCAACTTGAGCTGGTTGGGTTGCTGGTTGGTTGAGTGGTAGCTAGCCAACCTAGTACAAGAAAGTAGAAAGAAAGAAAGAAAGAAAACATTAATTTAGATAAGTAATAAAATTACGCTTGCCACATCCTCTTGATTTTCGTAAATAGTAAATGTTTCACCATAACTTAGCTGATGTTAATTTGATTTAACCCAGGATGTGATCGAACATATTATTTACTTTTCACTTCGAAAAGGATAGTCTGGAATGTCTTCAAGCCTTACCCAACGCTATATTTTACAAAGTTTTATTCCTACCTTTCCGCTATAACATATATATTTTTGTTCGTCCCCAGGGTTGTCCGTAAGACCCGCTGCCCCGTATACGACGAAGACTTCACATTCTACGGAATTGCTTCACACCAGATCAGCGCTATCACACTTCACTTTGTGGTACTCAGCTTTGACAGGTACTGTTTTAAAAATAAAGACGAAATGAAAGATACTATAACGTTTGTTCCAAAATTACCAGGAATTGTCATAGCCCGGGTTGAATTAATTGATAAGCTTGATATGGGATACAGTCAAGCTACAACAGCCCCGTTGCAAAACATAAAACCCTGTGGGCTGTAAAGAAACTACATAAGGCCCCCAGATGTGGCACTAGTTCATAAGGTTCTTTTTTTCTGATTTATTTTATGGAGTTTTGTCGATATTTGACTATGCCACTCCCATAATAACATAATACATGTTCCTTGTACAACTCGTACTCCACTCTTTTTCTGTACTCTTTGCACAACATCTATCCAACAATTTGAAGGTACAGTTTTATTAGACTCCTGGCTTCTTCTGGTGTTGGCGTAGCCAGGAGACTATTACACGCTAAGGTTCTTTTGTTCTCTGTATTTTTTTCTGTTTATGGTGTGCACAATGAAGAGTTCTATCTATCTACATAGTATGAAATAAGTAAGTTCTGTAAAGAACCACATGAATCAGTTCATTCATGAACATCGTATACAGCAATATTCACGATCGCTTTCAGATATTCCCGTGACGAGATAATAGGCGAGGTAGTGTCTCCGCTGTCAAACTTACAGCTGCAGAGTGGGGAAGCCATGGCATTGTGCAGGGAGATCCAACCACGCAGCCTGAAGGTAAATCTTTATCCAATTAACAACTAAAATTCATATGATTCCCTTATAATAGGCTACAAAGCCACTATCACCAACGCAAAGTTGGTAACCTATCGATTTTCTATAGGATGCATTTTGGAGATTGATTCAAAACGGCATGGTCTAATTCCTATCGTCCAAAAATTGTCGATGGTCAAAATTTCCTTGTACGAACCGTCAAACAGTGAAATTTTTAGTTCTTGCGTTTAATCATATCGTTACAGAGATATTTTACCAGTTATACGCTTGAGTGTGGGCAAGTGATATATTGTGGAGAATAATGTCTCTTTATGTTACTTCCATACCTCTTTTGTAGTTAAGTCATCACTACTTTACAAGAACATGAGCTTGACATGACTGTGACTTGTTTTATGTGAGTTGTCTGGCGCTACGACTTATGTTCATTGATTTTAACTTGAGACAGATAAAATATGACCTACTTATTACTGGCAGAATAGAAAAAGAGGTCCGTTAATTGTTGTTTGTTGCGTGAATAGATGCGCAGCGTGGGTCGCGGCGAGGTGTTGGTGTCACTATGCTGGCAGCCGGCGGCGGCGCGACTTACTGTCGTGCTGCTGAAAGCACGCAATCTGCCCAAGATGGACGTTACCGGACTCGCTGACCCGTACGTTAACTTTACCTAGATATAATCTAGCTATGATCTGTGCTGATATAAAAATCTCTGCTTTAATTGTTGATTCTAAAAATACCTGGAAATATTTTCCAGTCCAGTTTTTTTTTGGTATAGGATACAGATCTATCCCAATGGACTCAACTTCCAAAGGTCTCCTTTAATCTCATTGAAACAAAACGACATAGCACGTTACATCAATAAATACAAATTCAACTTTTGACTATTTACTAAAGTTTACATTTGTAAACAATTTTTTTTTAACCATTGCTCTCCCCGCAGCTACGTGAAAATGTACCTGCTATACAATGGGCAACGTATTGCGAAGAAGAAGACGCACGTGAAAAAGCGCACCCTGAATCCCGTGTTCAACGAGTCGTTCGTGTTCGAAGTACCGGCCGCGCCCAACGCTACCCTCGACCACGTCTCTCTAGAACTGCTGGTTCTCGACTGGGACCGCCTCACTAAGAACGAGGTCAGTTTTCAAAAATCACTTATTTAATTCTTTAGACTAATAAATGTCACAAAATAGCCATTCGGTGAGTGTTGTTGCCCATCTGTTCCTGTACGCTTCTAATTGCGATATCTGTTAGGTTATTTTCTATGTGCCTAAATGTAATCGAGAGTATGTGGGCTGGTATTATAGAATAGATCTCATGAGACAAGAAAAGATCCAAAATATCAATTTCAAGCTCGTAACAATGACTTATTTACAATTTTAATACGCATTTATGTAATAACTTACACTGGAAAATGTGAGGAAATCTCTATACTCGGACAAGAAAAACATTTGTTTTAATATAAAAGTAATGAGACGAATGTTCTACTATTGGTAAGGGATAACACATGCCCTTGACTATTGCAGCAATACACGAAACTTCGAATAACAAACTAAAGTCCAGGGTATCGCTGCTTTGGTGCTCATTACTTTGAAACATTCGTTGGATCGTCTCAACAGACCTTTAATATCGTTAGCTGCAGTACTAATCAAACCGGAACACAGTAATGTTTACACACTACTGCTTCGCGGAGATCTGCAACCAAGTAAATCTGTGAACTATCATTCTTAGAGGGTAGGCATATGCCTTGGACCCAGCAGTGGGAAGTTAAGGTTGATCTTAAGTGGTCTTAATCGGTATATTATCTCATTTCCAGGTTATAGGTCGGTTGGAGCTGGGCGCGAACGGTTCGGGTAGCGCGCGACACCATTGGCGCGAGGTCCAGGCTGCCCCGCGCCGCCAGATCGCCGACTGGCACAAACTGAAGGAGTAGACCTTTCCTAAGCGGGATGATTAAGAGTATGGTGTTCTTGGTACGAATATCTGATCATGTTCCATAATTGTCAGGTATACACATACAGACGTCAGAAACGTTGTCGTTGATTCATATTTTTGCATTACTATAAAATTAAGATAAAATCATCAATATAACACTGTATTACAAATAAACTTGACACTGAACAAAATAAATAATCAACAGTACCTAAAAGGATATTGCTCAAATCGCCAGAAGAATGGAAGAAACTGGTACCTTTGGATGCATATGTTTTGAATAAAATTGGAATCATTTTATTTTCCTTATGGGAATATGCTTCACGCTACTTTGTACTTCAATGACGTAGATTGGTAAGCCGTTTTGTGCACCCTTGTTTGTTCTGAAGTTATTATATAGGTACATAGAATTCGTTGGGTTAGCACAAGCAATGCTATATAATTTATCTAAACTAAAATCACGCTACTGATTTGCGTAGGTACAAACTCTTTTCGTGCGAAAACATGACGAGGTTTCGAATATGTATAAACCTGTCTCATTTTCGCATAAAAAGAGATTACTTCCGATGCGTTTCGCAAACTAGACTTGGCAGATATTGACGTACAAAAAAAGTTGTCCCAAAATTGTCGACAATCATTTCAGCTGACAATACATACGCAACAGAGATACTATCGGGAAGCGGTACTTGGCGACCACAAAACTTGTTATGTTTCAGATAAATAATATATATTTGAATTATGATATAGCAGTCCGTGGTGGGACTTAAATGGTTTTGTGGTTCGGAAGGTACAGTTTCTGATTCTGTCTTTGCGCCCACTGTTCCGTAGGAGAATTGTCAGCATGTTTTAGACTATTTTGGGAACTGTTAGAATAAAACCCACATTTATTACTTCACAATCAACATAAACATATGTTTCATCTGGATATTTTATTTTGTAAGGATATTATTAATTGCCAGTTATAATAAAAATAGCGATGTTATAATCAATAGTTAGCACGTTTGTCCCACACGCTGATTAGCGTGGCTTTAAATTACAACAATGGGTTTGAGCTGCCAAAAAAAGGAAAGAAAACATCGTGAGAAAACCATTGCGTGGTAGTAGGGTACTTTCTAGTACTCGATGGGGTAGCTTCTGTCTTCTGTCTAAAGTTAAAAATCTAACACCAAGCACCTAATGGTGTGTTCCGCGATGCGTCACTTGAGAGCCAATTCTATTCCAGGCTAGGTGTGTTTGACATCTTCAAACACACCGTCACTTAACATCAGGTGAGGTGTAGTAACCTAACCTAACATTTCAACCATTAAAAATATAGCAGACACAATATTTTGTTTTAATACAAACTGCGTGAGTATTATACAATTAACTACTTGCAAAGCAACACCCATCCCAGAACACACACACACACACACACACACAGAATACATAAAAATAATGTAATCATGTTATAGTAGTGATATGTCGTACCTATTCATATGATAAATCGTTTCGAATTAGAACTGAACTAAAATTGTCTGTACTGTTTAATGTACCTACCTGTCAGTCATTATTTACAGAATGCTTTATACCTTATTTACAGAACATTATTTATTAACACCTTATTTACAGAATGCTTTATACCTTTTTATAAGTACTTTAGAGTTGAATTTCACCATTTGCTAGTATATATTTTTGTATCCAAGAAATAATTTTACACATAAGATAATGATCAGATATTCGTACTTAGAAAGGCATTAACAGAGTAAGCACATAAATGTAGTATTCTATCGATTTGTTTGATTGAAATATATTTAAGTTCTATTGTAGGAATGTGTACGAAAGTTTTTCTAGTCTTGTTTGTTTTGCTTAGAAATCATACTTTCATTCATTAATTTGTAATTACTGTAGTTTTTTACTATTACAGCACAGACGTATCGTTTACACTTTGAATATTTGTTTTATAAATTGAAGTAAAATATAAATCTATTGTTTTGATATTTTTATTAGTAGATAGAACAAATTTTGAATAAGAATTCGTAACTTCTGTGGAGTAAGTTTATAAAATCCGAAACAGTTTTTTCCATCCAATATGGATACCTACCATGTGTAGGTATATTGTTTGAGATATATAATCGTATGATTCATTCGTCTAAATTGTTTTTAATTTTTATTTTCTTTGTAAGTATATTATTTAAGCGCACACTTTACAATCCACATGTTTGACCCGGTTATTGTTTACATCATTTTAATTACAATACATTAGTCATAAAATTAAATGTACCTACTACCCATGATAATGACTGGTGGTTAATGTAAATCACTTTAATTTTGAAGTGAGAGAGTGACAATTATTTTTCTACTACCCATGATAATGACTGGTGGTTAATGTAAATCACTTTAATTTTGAAGTGAGAGAGTGACAATTATTTTTCTGTCTGTTTTTTTAATAGACTCTCGCTTCGATTTAAGTATATAGTTTAATTGTAAACATATCTGATATCTATTAAATAGGTACCCATTCTTGCCAAAAATTGTAACAACAAAAATAACCATTAGGTATACTTTGAATTGTACAGATAAATTGTTTGTATATTTTGTTGTTTTAGTTTACTTTTTTACTAAAGAGGTCTGCACACTTTTTTTGACTATCTTTGTTTTAAAAATTGTGGATTGATTTTGTTTTATAAATGTCGTGTTCTTTTTCTAAAATCAGGATAAGTAACTAATACTTAACTAAAAATACTAACTCAATAGCGTAAGTATATTCCTAACAATTTTCTCATTCAAAAATACATCATACTGTAGATAGAATTCAACAATGTTTATGCTCTAAAGGACAGATCTGATTGAAAATAATATATCGTGGGAAGTATTAATAGTAATGATGTTAAAGTATAAACAATGTTGAAATAAATGTAATACTCGTATTTATAATGTATAGTATTAGCATAGGACGACGAATAAATCTATTTTATACTAATTAGTTATATATTTTTAGACTTAACTGTAGATCATAAGCAAAGCTTTTTTCTTCTTAGTGTCACGTGTCTCTCATAGATGGCGTTTTCATAAACTATTCTAAACTCTGAAAACATTTTCATATCTGTTTCTAATATTATTTTGCTCCTGATCTCATTAAGTCTTGTTAATTAGTTTTCATAATATCATGCTAGTAGCAGTAGCTGTAGTGAAGATGTAACGAATTTTAAAACTAGGGTAACAGTGAATGTTATAAAAATTTGACATAGCTACGACGTATTAAATTACTAAAAGTTGGTATTAAAATCTCGACAACAGATACGATCTAGTTGTCAAATATTTGTGAACTATTCTTTACCCGTAGCTATGCTTAAGAATCAAATATAATATTCAACGATGTCGTGGGTGAATGTATAGTTAGATATATTAAAAATAAAAATTGATGTAACAAAAATATATCTTTTCTCTCGTGTTACCAATAAAATAAAATAAGAATCTAAAGCGTATAATTAAGTAACTCCATACTTCCGCCATTCCATTCAGTAGAGGAACTTGTAAATAAGTATACCTACCTACCTACCAAGCTTCAATCGTCGATATAGCTTTTCGTTCTAAATGTTAAACATAAGATATTAAAATAATTAGAATTCATTAATGCATGGTATCTATATTCTTGAATAGATCTTTCAACCCGCCAATAAAAAGTCAAATTCTATTTGATAGGAAAAACACGTTTTACATTTTTCCGTACATAAAAATGAACTATGAATATAGAAACCTGGCAATCCTGGCATATATAATTGTTTTAATTGATGGTAATTGAATGGTAATTGCAAGTTCCATGAGTATTGTAATTGCAAAGCACATATATAAATGAGAGGTAAGTTAAGGTTAGGTACATACATTTGATTGAAAAATTACATATTAGAAAAATATAATAAAAAGAGATTTTAATTGCCATAAGAACATAAGCTAATTTAAGTTAATCAAATGACATTGGAATTAAATAAAGGCACTAGAAAAGAAGATGTAGATCAGGTGATTCATAACAATACTTGCATACACGTACTAACCCAGAAGTAACGTATACCTACGTTTAGACAATTTGTTGCTTGTTCAGATTTCAGTTCGAAGTGTTGTGTACCAATTCATTAGGCACTGTAATAGCTCACCATAACCATAATCAAAAAATGTGGATTTTTGGTAGGGGCATAACATATGAATTCACGTCACCGACATAGTGATGTACATGTTTTAAATGTTCACTTCTGTCGGCAGTCCTCATGGCGTATTTTTTTTTTTGCACTGCAAGGATCTGCTAGAATATGTTTCCCGTAAAGTATAATATGGGTGCGTTTCCAAATCCAGAGTTACAAATTCTAAAATTTAGTTATATCGGATACTCCGACTATATAACAGGTACCTAATTTCTTTCTATGCCAGCGAGCTCCACTCTAAACCACATCGTTGCTTAGTATCAGGCAGGATATGGTCAAACGCGAACGTCAAACCTAAATGTTCAGTAGCTAATTATAACTAAAAATCATCCAAAATACATAATTGCAATATTATAAAAACTATAAAAAAATTATAGTTAGTGCTACTGCTATTGAGTTTCGAGTACAAAAGCAGCGATTGTTTTGTTACAAAAAGTTCAGGGTAGTGCCGCAATGGTCATTAGCACAGCAATATTTAAAACTAGAGCGATTTTTAAACTTATTACTGAGGACTTACGACAATTGAAGATTGTGAACGTACATTGTACCAAAGTTCTTACAACTTGGCTTTATAATTTTCTTATGTGATAACAGTGATTTTCAGTGTAACATGTAATAATAATATTATTTTAATTTTGAACTAGATAACCAATCTTCCTTGTAAGTTTGAACTGAACTTATATCTTTTTGTTGCTGCTGATAAAACATTTTAAAAAATGGCATACGAGTAAAACATTAATGATGGACCCACTTACCTAGGAAATCCTGCTTGTAGTATGTTAATAATGATGCCGTAAATTTACGTAAAAATATGAGCATCAAAATACATTTGAGGAAACAGGAAATTTCACAATTCATGATAGTAACCGGTCTCGACAATTTTTATGTGAATGTATTAACAAATTAATATCAACTTAGGCAAAAGTTCTTTCTTCATGAATTGGTACACTTTATTACGCGTCGAATTGACAACACATCTCTGTATTTAACCAGATTTGTATACAAACGGAAGTCTAGTGAATAAAATATTATTGACTGGTGCTTTCATAACTGTTCGTTTTATTTTATCTCCCAATAAACCCATTTATTAATTCCCCAATAAATTCTTTCTATTACTAGACAACAGATAGACAGTATTTAATATAATTATAAAGATATATTGATATAGTTAATTTCAAATACTCAAACTCTCTAGTTTACTATAGCGATGTTCAGAAGTTTGTTTTGTTACTCAAAGTTCTGTATATACGCAATGGTAATGTCAAATATATATAGGTACCTAATAAGCTTGTGATGTACTCAGCCTAAAATGAGTAATTATAAACAACTCTTACTGTAGGCCCGGCCGAACAATAAAAATTGTTTAAGAAAATCAGCTGTTCCATACACTTGGTTAAGGAGCAACGAGTTTCTAAATATCAGCTTTATTTTATTTTCACGATTTCAAAGTGGTCTTCGTAGTAAAAGTGGTCATAATGGGTGAGTATATTAACCCCCTTTCGGCTTTGGTACACCATAAGCTTTAATTAACCTTTAATTTTGATAAACGAAACGGTCTCCTGAACGCCTGTTCATGACCTTTGCAATAGTACCCAGAACTTTAGGTAACAGATAAAGTCCAGCGCATCGCTGCTATAGCGCCCATTACTTTGAGACGTTATATGGCTAGTCTCAATAGCTCTGTTACTCCGAAACACAGTAATTATTTCACAGCTTGACGGACGAGTACCTGATGCTGCAGTTGGTGCCTACCCAGACGACCTCATGCTAAGAAGATTTAACACCAAAAAAATTCAATTAAGTTCAGAACAATAAGTATAGTTTGGATGTCAGAATTATTTTTGCTAAAGGTAAAGTAGCTAAAGAAAAGATTTTTTTTATCCAATTGTATATTTTGATATCAAATCTCATTACTTAATTAAGATAATACAGCTTAACGCAAATTTACATAAATAAATAAACGGGCGGTTAAACTCCATCATACCTACAGTTAAAATAGTGGTTAACAATTCTGACGCAGTACACTGTTAAAATCTGTCTCTTAGGTTATGATACCTACATATCCTTATACATATCATTCGTATTTCCTAAAATTGTCTCGATTTCCCAACATACTTAACGGCAATGTTTTCCAAAAATGATACATGCAATAAATTATAATTTGGTATTATTTTATAAATAAAAAAAATGCAGATCTATAAAATGTCATGTTTTTAATAAATAATAGATCAAAATTAACCACTTCACAAATAAGGTGCATTGCAGTGCTAGAGCGCTTTTGAAATCATTACTTATTGTATTATACATATTTGTAAATGTTTAATTAAATTTATCAAAGAAAAAAAAGTCCATTACTACTTACTGATATACTTATCTAAATACACAGATCCGCGTCAAAATCCAAATAAATCTAACATCAAAAATTCTAAACAAATAGGCTAAAACATTTAAATCACATTTATTTATTTTAACATCAAATCAGAAACACCTCGCAGAGAATCGTGAAATACATTTAGTTACATGCAAACAACACACACATTTATATTGTCTTTTTAATACAATCCCTACTTGGACGTTTCTTTGAATTCATCTAGCTATAATAAATGTTTGCTGTCTTAAAATTGCCAACATTTCATAGCGAATCTGACATCACATCTATCTACATCTATCTATCTTCCATACAAATAAAAATCATACGATGTTAATTGGTAAGCGCATAACTTTAGAACGGTTGCAATTTTTAATACTCGTGATACTTTTCTTTCATACGTATTATATATTATTTATATATGCAAGGGTCAATCTCCACCGCACCGGGTACAAAGTACCGGGCGTTTAGGAAGGTATCAGTAATTCTAGTTGTACAATTCACGTACATAATAAATGTGTTGAATTGAATATCAGGAAAGAAGTTTAGTATGATATATCAGCTAAGGATGAATAACCGGAAGCGCAGTAGGACCGGAATAGAGGTTAAGCGATTGCAAGGTAAACCTCTGAGTATTTTTTTATATTGTGGGACTGTTATAAATAGATATGTACAATTGCACATACGGAACTCAATGAGAAGTCCGGAACAAATTGATCGTGGACTTCTGGCGGGAACGCGGAAAAATCATGTCGCTATATTGCATTACTTTTCAATACATATTTATTTCAAGTAAGACGTGTAAGAATGTGACACAATCTGGCATTTATGTGTTGTTTCGAAAACTCTGTAGAAACGTCTAGCAAAATTAAGACTGTTTTAATAGAGCAAGGGCTGGGCTGCCCGTGTCTTCTATATAACTGGGACAACTCATTTTACGTGAATATATCATGATGCATCTAATAACAATGAAATACACTTGACACTGGCATTATGTACAAAGTGCGATGACAGAAATAAAATTAAGAAAATTAAGAAAAAAAAACAATACACAAGTTTAATTAAATAAACTTTCAAGCTAAACGTATAAAAACGTTTGGTATGATAAATTAAAGAGGCCAGACAGTAAATTTGAAAAGGCTATTGATGACATAAATATTATGTTAAAACTTTACCATTTTGTTGTATAGGTTTTTGTAAAGTAAGCTAGTAAATAAATTTCCCCAAAACTTTCAGTACGTTCGACGTAATTTACAGATTGACCATAGAAGTATAACTTTTCAAGACAGCAAACATTAAACATCAAAAACAAATAGTAACAGAAACAAGACAAGAATAGGCAAGATCAAAATATGTGCGTACGACAATGATTAACCACTACAGAGGGAGACCCACCGGACTTAGCGATACAAGACTAGGCATTCCAAAATGTTTACAACTCAATCAGGACTGTATAAAATTATTTAGATATTTTAAATTTAGTGATAGCACTAAAAATACAGGGTGGATAAAATACAGCGACACAAGATTAATATACATACGTGTAGAGCATCTTAGATCATTGGCTCTGTTTCATCAATCGTGTTCTTTGATAAGCGCATTACTTGAAAACGGCTGATATATATTTTGTTTTAATATATTTGTTGTAGTCCGAATTAGGTTTTTATAAAAATGGAAGAGTTTCCAATATTTTTTATTTTGAGATTTTTATTTTTATGGGATTTTTATATGAACTTACTCTGTATAAAAATCAAATGATTTTCATTGGTAAGCGCATAGCTTGAATACGGCTTAACCGATCTAGCTAATTATCTTTTAAATGTTCTTCGAATAAGGTAAAAGATTAAAGGGGGGAGAGATACAGCACCGGTTATAAAGTACAGAGCATTATTTTATTCAGAGAGTCTTGAATAAAATCACCTGTCAACACTTTGAATGCAAATCAAAAACATTTTTTTTTATAACTGTTTTTTTTTCTTTTTCGTAATTGTACTGTCTAATATCTCTACGTGCGTGAAATTAATGTCGTTATAGTTTCCATCCTGAATATAGAGAGACTAGCGAGTAACACATCAATTCTGACATGTGAGTTGGAGACTCGGCATGTAAGGATTTATTTATGGTTGACATGTTAGGTGTTTGACAACATCTCACCTGATTTTAGCAGGTTGAAGATGTCAAAAACACGCTCCCAAGTGAGTGCTGTTAGGTGCTTAGCGGAAGATTTTCACCATGACGATAGCTGGCCAGCCGAGTGCTAAAAAGTAAGCTAACACCACGCTATGGTTTCCTTACAATGTTTTCCTTCACCAACAGCTTAAGCTTTTTTTTTTTTGTTATGGTTGACAGGCTAGTTGTTTGACCACAGCTCACCTGATGTTAAGTGAAGGTGTGGTCGAAGATGGTAAAGCACACCTAGCCTGGAATGGAACTGGCTCTCAAGTGAGGCTGCCGGAACACACCGTTAGATGCTTGGCGGCAGATTTTCAACTTGAGGGTAGCTAGCCAGCCGAGTACTAGAAAGTACCCTACCACCATGCTATGGTTTCCTCACAATGTTTTTCCTTCACCGGCAGCTCAAGCTCATTGTTGGGGTTTGAACCCACGCCCTTCGGCATGCGAACCTACCGCGCTAACCACTGAGCTATCATCGCTACAATAAAGCTCAAGTAAAGTTAATAGAAATATGTTACTTTGTAAACTGGTGTATGTTAGTTACCCATCCATGCTATTTATTTGTCCTTCGTTAAGAGTAAGGTTAAAATAGTTATTTCGTTTTCTTTTTCTTTTTTTTTATGAACCCATTCAAAAATTTAAGCGCGTAGAACGCATCTATTCCAATGCTGCTACGTTTATTATAATGAGATTTCTTTGTGTTATGATAGTTTTCTGGAATATCCATATTTACCGCCTTTGTTATAACATTAATAAAATTTAATATATGCTTGAATAGGCTGTCGTCTTGAGGCTGTCGTTTAATTCACGTCTGCGGAAATTATCGGACCATTTTAAGGATTGATTAACTTTAATTAAAGTGTAAGTGAGGTCGTTATTGTCAAGTTTTTATAAAATGAGTTCACGTGTTTATTTCAGTAGCCATTTTTTTGCTACATTAGTTTTGTTGTCTCTAAATCTCGTATTGCAATGCTCGGTGGTCGACCAATATACATTTACAAAACAACACATATATAGACACTACGACTACCCACGTTTATTGCTAGTAAAATAAGATATGAATCAACATCAGATATGTTTCAACTGATATAGATATAGATATTTTACATTTTGGTCCGAAGTGTCTGTAGACATCGAAAAAATTTACTCTGAACAATTTGATGGTTAAACATGTACTAAGATTAATTTTACAATTACAACATTTGTTGACAATGTTTATGTAAAACTATGGATCAATATTTTATAGTAGATACCTATTTATGATCAAGTTAAAATTTGTGGTTTACTCAAAGACGAGTTTTAACTAACGCCCATGTCGTACATCGTAATCACTTATATATTGTAGATAATAAAATGTATATAAAGACTTATACAGTAGCTAGCATATTAACTAGGTTATTCAAGATCTTAATTACTGATAGGTATAATTCGAAATGTAGTTACTATTGGTAACTGTGTATTAAATTTAATATACTTTGTCCATTAGGTTAACCGCTTTTTGACAGCTCATACAAAGTTGACGACATAACTTTGTACAGTTTTATCTAGCATTACCTCTTTACAAGGCTGTGTTAACTTGAGAGCAATTTTTATTAAACCTTGTAAAGAGGTAATGCTAGATTAAATGTATTTGTGTCAGATTTATTTTGCTAGACGCTATACAAAGTTATGTCGTCAATTTTGTATGAGCTGTCAAAAAGCGGTTAACATAATGGACAAAGTATTAGTAGTTATAAGTGTAGATACGTGAGATAATAAGTTAAACTTTCACTATAATCGTTTCTATAAATATAGTACAAACACAATATTCATAAACTACTAAATGCAGTACATGCAAAAAATCTGTTTAAACTCAGGCAAGATCTCATAATATATCGACATAAATCTGTTTAGCACAACTTATTATTAAATTTAATATAGTACATCATACAATTACTGGCAAAAAAGGCATTTCTATAAATAAACAATATTTAAAACTAATCGTAAGCCATAAGCACTGGTAGTTTTAATAATAGTAAATGGCAAAAAATTAAAATCCATAGTTAAAATTCGTTCGAGTATTTGTGTTTTTAGTCTTTTAGATTTTTCATTCGAGTCTTGAATATTATCATAGTATGCATAATCGAAATCTATTAATATTACGTGCAGAGAAACATGAATACGGACAAAAGTTCACTGAATCAAAATTAAAATGGTTTATAGTATTAGCAAATCTAAGCAATATATATATTATAGTACCATGAGGTTTTAATTTTCCAGCCAATTGCGGTGTAGTTCAGTTTAGGTAGGTACTTAAAGTGACCGGCTTTTTTCGTACCATGACCATTTTGAAATTGGATCGCGACTGCACGGATAGCTCTCCAAAGACGAAAGACATCTGACTCTGGTTTCAATATTGTTCCGTTACCAAAGAAAAAGACAACACTATACAAAACGCTAGGATAACGCTTTTCGTGTCTCGTACGAAAATTGTGTTCCAAAATTTTTATTCACGAAAAATGTTTAAATTTGTAAAGTGTTTTAGGGCAAAATCTAACTGAATACTAAATACTGTTAGACACAATTATCAATGGTTAAGTTTAACTTTTGAAATGGTCAAAATCAAGCCATGGCAAGTTGTTACACTTATCAATTAAGTGTACTTTCCTTCTGTAATCTTTGGTGTGGACAATATATAGTTAATCAATCAATCAGTCAGTCAATCAATCAATCCCGCTTACTGTCAAATTTTCGGTACTGTTTAGGGTTCAGCGGAAAAAGATGGTGACAATTACTGAACGGCTCTAACTTCATGGTACGCTTGATGCACCTACTTCACACGGACATACAAACCTTTCGGAAACAATTTTCTTAATTATAAGAAAAATCCGTTGCGTAGTTTTAAAGACAAGCGAATACACAGACACACGCGAAATCCGAATAATATCTTTACTATTTAATGGTTTTGTATATTTCCAGGATGCTCATATTTTATTCAGGTATACAAACCTAGCTAATAACAAGACAAAGCAGTTTCGTTTTATGATTTCTGGTCTTTAGATATAAATGACTCTTTATCCTTATTTATAAAGAAAGATCAAAATATGCCGTGAAAATGTATTTACATCTTATTATTATCTTTGATTCCTTATGAATATCAATTCAAATCTTCATTTGTGAAGATAACGATATTATTATATGTTCCCATAGTCGGCCTTCTTTTCATCGACTACTACTGCATCTCTTTGGATGCATCTAAGCTTCGGTTTAACGGGACAGATATTTAAGGCCCATTATATTTAAAGTTGACTTTCGCCACTTCATCCAAATGACGAGAATATACATACAATCATCTCTACTCTGTGCCACTAAACAAACTTATAAAAGTGCATAAGCATTGCAATCATATTCAACAATCTCACAGATCCAAGATTTGTTAAACAAACAATCTAAATCATAAATGTCATAGAGAGTCCGCAAAATAGAGAGCACAAGAGAGTGATAGACTTCTCGTATCAGAAGTGGGATCGCATCACCGCAATAACGGACTCAAGGACGGTTCAGAAGTCAAACCTGACTCAATTATAGCAGGCCCCGGTCTAGCTCCTTGCGAAGCATTCGGGATAGTTTCAACACATCTTCATCCACTTGGCCAGCGAACAAGGAATCCAGGAGTTCGCCTCTCGAAGCGAGAGCAAACACTCCGGCGAGCCGTGACACAGACTTGTCAGAGAGATGACGCTCAACCACTGACCTGGAATAGTCAAGGAAAATGCTGTAAGTATATCCTTTGTCACAAATAGTTTTAGTAGTAAACACATTATTTCCTTAATAATGACGGAATAGGAATTTAATATCTATAAGCTCTTAGCTATGTTGAGTCTTTAGACAAGTTTTGCAATGTGTTATTTACAATGCTATTAATTTACAAATAATTTCACTACTTTAGACTGAAATAGAACAAAATAAATAAAGAGAATTTCAAAACAAAGCAGTGTCTGCAAAATTTGTATCAAATATTAAATATAAATTTCACACGTGCAACAATTTCAATTTTTTTTGTGCGTAGCCATTTGCTATATACACAGTAATGAAAGGCACTCACTTGAGTGACTGATGAGATTCGCGCAGGGCGTCCTGGAGGAAGCCGCGGTCGTACGAGAAGTCCACCTCACAGAACGACACCACGGCCATCAGTACAGTCTGAAATAAATAAATGACCATTTAATGTTAAAGTTGACAGTTTTAGATAGATATTTACTTTATTGGTAATTACGAATTACACGTCAGGTTCTTATATCTATGTATACATATATGTATTTCATACATTTTCCAAAACTGTCCATATTGTTATGAAAATAATAATAACAAATATTAATAATGACAATTATAGATGATAAATAATAATAATTACATAACATTAAGTTACATTTGGATATAACTCCTGGACAGTATAAGGTGCCATGTTAGTCAAAAACAGCTTAAGTTTGTTTTCGAAACTGATTAGCTTCCCGTATGGACTTAGACAGGGAGTTATAAACCTGTACACCGAAAACCCGCGCTAACTTTTTAGACTTGGCTAGATGATGCCTTATTCGGGCAAGGCTGTTTTAAAATATCAACATCTGAGTCAGAACTTACAGACTTTTATTAACTAAGAAATTAGTAGAAACGTACATGGAACTTAGAGCGGAAGGCAGCCAGTTGTCTTTCATCTGCCGCGGACAGCTGGTTGTGTCGCCGCAGTACGCCGAGCTTCACGGCGGATTTGATCACGTGTTTCACCAATTTTTCTGCTTCTCGCTTCTCTACGCGCTCACGGAGCACCGTCAAGAACTGGAAAGAAGATAAACTAATTAAAGCAAGGGAGGCTAAACATTAGGTTCAGGTTTTCTCAATTTGACGATTATCAAATGGATCACGATTCTCAAATGGCCTCGCAAGCTACTGTAGTCTAGTAGCAGTATGGTAATTAGATCAAAGAGATTTATCATTA
The DNA here is from genome assembly GCA_905404145.2 of Biston betularia. NCBI lineage: Eukaryota > Metazoa > Arthropoda > Insecta > Lepidoptera > Geometridae > Biston > Biston betularia. The sequence continues at coordinate 10,704,505 of FR989877.1, forward strand.
GGGCATAAAGGGTACCTTGGCAGTTTTAAGTCAGGAAACGAAATACGTAATTGTTTCCACTTTGTATTTATCCAAAATGTGCGTTACAAATGATTTTACTTACAAATCATGTTTTTTTTAAATAAAATATAGGCAAGGCTTGCGGTCGACCGTCATCTCACCTGATGTGTTTTGGTTGAATTACTTATTGCAGGTTCATGAAAACAGATGTCGGGATAGTAAATCACACTGATATTAATGCGCTAAAGTTTGGTTATACTTATAGGCAGGTTGTAACGACTGCATTGAATTGTATGAAATTAGCATCAGAGCTAACTAGCGCACATATGCTACTGTGTATCCCAGAAAACGCAAGTGAAGTCGTGAGGCATACCTAACAACGACAGCTTAAAAGCCAGCCCGTTGCCAACTTTCAAATTTATACATTGTCAATGGGGCACCATCATTATTACCACTATGTATAAATTACCCGAAATCTTTTTCGACTCAAAACGAGATCTTAGATTTGCGCTTAAATACAGCTGAGTGTACCTGGTCGAAGAGCTTGGCAGCGTGGTCATCGAGCACGAGTGCGCGTGCGCTGGCTGCGCCGCCCACGCGCGAGAGGAACTTCTTCTGCGCGCGCAGCGAGATGTCGCGTGCGCACCACGCGCCGCCCTCCATCGCTGTAAAAAAAATAACGCACGGTTAATATCAACTTAGATATTTTCGGAAATATGAACGAAAATGGCATTTTTCAAAAATAAAACTCATACTACGAATACATGGTACGCTGTGACGCTGTTTGTATTTTAGTCGTATAGTATATTTTTAACTGAAAGTTGGTACAAGGTATGTTCAAATCCGTATATGGTTGGCTTGGTTTGGTATATGGTTATCTGTACTAAGTTTTAGCTAAAGATTTACGAAATGCATAATTTTTTATATGCTAAAACGGAAGAAAAACACTAAGTTTTGGCGAGATACAATACAAAAACTCTTTCTTGACACAACAAATAATTATATTGAAAGACTCTAAAGGTAGTTATTGCTAGGAACGCTCTCTGCAAGAGAATCTTCCGATCTTTAAGTATATAGTTTTTAAATGAAGTACTGCATAGAGACGGAAGTATTAAACAGATGATAGCTGAATTGTAATCAAACCTAACATGTCAACCATAAACGCAAAAAAGGAAAAAAAAAACCAACAACTAACATCGGCTCACACCGAGGAAAAATGTTTATTACAGCACTCTCTGGCGAGATAACATCATAAAAACCTATCTAAGAGCTATCACCGATGAATCACAAACCTTTTAATGAAAACCTTATCTAAATTGGTCAAAACGTTTTGTGTGATAAATGACAGCATTGATTTTTTGCACACAAAAGCAACCTTTTACGGGGTTTGCGTTTAGGGTAAAAGGTTATTTGTGTTTTCCGTCCATCGTGGGTAATAAAGGTTCACCATAATAGACAATAGAAAATAACTAAATTATATATGTGATTTATAAAGCTACCGCACTCCTGTCAATAAGGAATCTTCCAGATAAGTTCCTGGAAACATTCCCGTAAGCTCATCAGATGCACAGCAGGCGAATAAAATCAATTTCCTTCAAACATGTCGGGTACAGGCAATTGCGATTCTAAGCGCGCAGCGGCCGTGTCAGGTTTGAGAAGCTTAGTCGAGATTTCTTTAAAGATAAATTAAAATCGAGTACATCACTCTACAGGGTTATACAGGACGATAGCACTAAGCTAAAACAAACTCATTTTTAAAAACAATTTTTTTATTTAGGCGTCGCATTTTGTGTATTGGCCAGTGTTTCGATATTTTCAAGTTTCATAAGTCAAAAAATAGCCAAATTTCAGTCTTGGTCAAATCCAGTCCTTACGGACTGGACTATACAGTCATATCCAGTCATGCTTTAGTAAAATAGTAGGTGACTTTACTATTAGCTTCGATGGAGTTTTGGAAACAACACGAAAAGTCATGTTTCAGCACTTTATATCACCTTCCCACACTGGTGCTAATAATTCGGTACTTTATGAATAAAACACCACTATTTCTATACATTAACACTCGAAAAACACTAGTTTTGGAAAGAATTACAATGGGGCGACATGACTCTTTTCGCGTTCCCGCCAAAACTTATTTTTTTACTATTGGATAGAACCAAATCGGATGCCTATTATATTGTAGACTAACTCTTCAAAGGCAGAACTGTGCGCAGTAGTTGGATGTCAAAGGCTGATGTAGTAGGTCTCTTTATATTAGATGTTCACATCGTGTCACGACTTGTTTCCCAGAAAACAATTCCAGCAAAACAGTATGAAATTACTGAAATATTTACCTAGATATTACTTATTCAATGTCATCGAGGCGGTTTCGAAAACGGTGGCTGTTATTGATTGGAATGAATTAATTGAAACGTAGGCATTTGTCCTTTGATTGGAATAACTGGGGGTGGAGAAAGTTTTCACTCTGACCTCTACATTTTAATTAAAATACTCCGAATGTGAAACTCAATAAGTCAATTCAATTTGTCAACATTCTTGTGTTTAGTAGTAATTATTGTACATTAATAAAATGTTTGTATGCATCATCATCAACAGTGTTCTTGTTATTCTGTAGCTGGGTATAGGCCTCTCTCTTGTCATGCCATCTGCCTCGGTCCTGTGCCAATCTGGTCCAGGTTCGTCCTACGACGGCAACGATATCGTCTCCCTATCTTACGGCTGGATTACCAACGCTCCGCTTACCTTGCCTAGGCTGCCACTCTGTTGCAACCTTACTCCATACACCACGACAATTCCAGCGATACACATAACTTTGACTAGCAAAACAAAGTCCAGGCCATCGTTGCTTTGGCGCTCATTGCTCTGAGACTTTCGATGGATAGTCTTAACAGCCCTGTAATTTCGCTAGCTGCTACCTTTCAAACCGGAACACATTAATGATTACACATTATTGCTTGGCGGCAGAATATCTGGTACTGCGGTGGTACCTACCTAGACGACCTCCTGCTAAGAAGATATACCAAGTAAAAGTAAGTTAGCAGTATTAAAGAACTAATGAGATTAATATTCATCGTACAAAGTAATGGGCGATACCCTGAACTATTAAGAAGTAGGTACCTACTAAGTAAAATGCAAAGTTCTAAGGCCGTAGCGTGAGTTCTACTTATCATTCAAGTTATGCGATCACGAAAAAGTTACACGACTGCGATCCTTATTGCATGGGCGTACGATTTGCAGTGGCGTAGCATTGCGTTGCTACTCAAATTATATGGTATCGAGTATGTACACCACTGCAATGGTCAAATGCAGACTTACCAACACGCGAGTGTTCTAGCAATTTCATTAGTAGTTACCACAAGAATAGTTGAGGGTATTAGTGAAGGATTTACTATAACTGAACAGCTGCATTTGATGCAACGTTAACTCGTCAGAGAGTCAGTCAGTCAGAGCACTCATCGCGGCTCAGTTTACACAGATTCAATTGAAAGTGCAATTGTTTCATTGTGCGCGTTGAAATTGAAACAAATGACCAATTGAGGCGTATCATAAACATTACGATGCTTACAATAATAGCTGTGACGAAGTAAAATTTTATTGCCGAATAAAAAAGCAAAAAAAAAAAATCGCTGTACAAATATCATATATCAATAAAGTAAAGACATGAGTGACTAAAGGAAGATTAAGATTCTTTTCTCAGATGAAAGAAATTATAATTCCGAATGTAAAGTAGCGCATTAGTGATGTTTTGTTTATAAAACACATTTCGTAAATTTCGTGGAACTGACAGTATGGTTGTCCCATTTTTTTGTTTTCAAATACAATATGCTGCGTTACATTGAGTTCAGCACTGCATTCAAGCTATTGTTAGAATTCACAGAAATTATTAAATATTTTGCAAGGAAAGAATCATTAAGCGCAAGCAGGTAGGTAAATTAGTAAAAAGGTACAAGGTACTCGGTTACATAAGCAACGAAATAAAATAAAAGTAAACAGGTTTCGGCGATGCGGGGTTTCTCTCAATATTTTTATGGGCTATGTGTTTGACCACAGCTCAACTAATGTTAAGTGACAATGTGGTTGAAAATAGTAAACACCTAGCCTGGAATAGGAACTTATTCTCAAGTAACTCTGGTAGAACATATTGCTACGTGCTTGTCGGCACATTTTTTTTTGCCGTCCTCCTGCACCAATGTACCTCTGACATGAATCAGAGACTTTATTTAGGTTAAATTATTGTATACATTCTTATTATTATTTTGTGCTACAAGGTAGCTATTTCCATCTAATATTTTTATTGTATAAAGTATTATTGTTTATTTATTTAATTTGTATTTACTTTTTGTACTTAGGTTATAGCTAGCAAGCCGAGTACTAGAAAGTACCGAGCCACTATAATATGGTCTTCTTCACTGAAAGCTCAAGCTCATTGTTGGGAAATGAACCCACGCCCTACGGCGATCCGACCGTTCTAACCACTGATCTATAATCCTTAGCCAGAAATTACATTACTTTCCTACCTGCTACTTACTTTAAACTTTAATGTACAGAGGTAACTATTATATTAGTTTTTTTTTACTTTCCCTAATCCAGTAAGTTGTACAGTATCAAGTTCCAAGGCCACTGCTGTCCTTTCCAAACAGCCTGAAGGTAAAACACGCGAACGAATCACCGCTGGGACCGGATATTACGAACTGTCCAATCGGGTAATTTAAGCATTTGTTTGGACAGGTATTAAATTTATTTGAGAGCTTTACTTGGGCTTTTCGATTACAGTAGTTTATGTAATAGGGGAAATGTAAATATCAGAGGAAGTTCCACGTAGTGTCATCTAGCCGCAACCCCAGTAAAGCTAGTACCTACTATATACCAGCTAGCTGATTGACTTTACATTTTTTTTAATGTAAATGTAATAAATCGATCGACACGCTCTCCTCTCCAACTTCGTTTTGCAACTCAAAGTTCTGTGTATCGCTGCAAAGGTCATACTTTTTACATAAAAAAAATAACGTTGAAACTTGTATTACAAAAAATTCTATGATTCATATGCCGTTGGAATACAAGAGGAATAAAAATCATCCGACCGTGTTATAAGCCTTAATGACCCTGAAAGCTTTATTATGAAAAATGACCAGTCAGCCTAACTATAAACTGTCTCATACTCAAATACAAGGTAGAAGGCAAGTCATCTAATAGTGATTAGTTTCAGCAAAAATGTTCCGTCATTCCTTGGAGGTCGATTAAGGCCGTGCTTTCACGGTCGATCAGGGGGTTGAATGTGTTCAATGTCAACGGATTTCGACCTCTGAATTAATAACACGTTTATTATTTACAACGCTAGAGTTTCTAGATTGATTTCTTAGAAATTATAATGAGGTCGCCGGCTTCAGCGGTAGTTGTTGACAAATCAATAACTAGTTTGAAGCGTTTTAGTAGTTGATTGTTATTTAGATAGTTAGACGTTGGATAAGTAAGCGTTTTTCTAACAAACTAATGGGACGTCACAGAATTTTATTGTAACAAGATTTCCATCAATTATTGTTCTTGTTAACAACTATTACCTACTTTGACTATTAAGTTTTGAATATTTGGAAGAAACTATTTTTGTTTGTTGCGATACTGTGATAATGATTTATGTTTTATGATTGACATTTTAAAATGAATACTTAGCGGGAAATTAATTAAAACGACACCATCACATTGTGCATTTTTTTTATGTTTGATAGGCTAGGTGTTAGATCACATCTCACATAGCCTGGAATGGAACAATATTGACCACAGACACCAAATATAAAAGTCACCATAGATAACCTACACACCATAACTTCCTGAAGCACTTATGGTCAAAGACCGTATACCAGTGAATACTGGCACTCAAGTAAGGCAGTCTGAACATATTATATCTACTGTTAGGTAATTGTTGATACTTTTTTAACTTGAAGCTATATAGCTATAAGCTATAAGCTAAGCTACATAATGCCAAAAATCATGCTTATTACGTATAACGTACCACAGGCACCGTGTTTAGCAGTGAACCAATAGGTTGGTAATGATAAAAATGAGACCACATTGTATAACCACGTTAAAGTGACTCGATTCTGTCACAAAAAACGCAAACGTCCCTAAAATTTTCCCAACACACGCCTGCGGCAGCGTGGCTCATTCCGCCGGAACTAGATACCGGGATATTGCCATATCGCGTGTCGGCCCAACCTTGGCAGAAAAGTTGCGTACCCCTGGGCCCAGTCAGGGCCACGACAATGTCAATGTTTCGAGTAGCCTCGGAACAAGGTGGAAACATCTCGATAAGAGCCTAAACGATTTCGAATAGGTTTCTGATTACACAGGTAAGGCTTTCACGCAACCTATGAGATCTTTCAGTTCTTGATTTGATAGTACCTGTATCAATAGTCCTTGATTTTTAATAAGCCCTCGATTACAAAGCTTCTTGGTACCTATTCATAATACTAGCTTAGCTAACTAGCATTAGAATAAATTGTACAGTACAGGTTTATATCGGAGGTCCTTATATTACGGGGAAGGATGTAAATTCAATTACATAGTCGGATTATTGCGAAGCTTCGTGTACGTGATATGTTGTGATTGTACGCAATATTAGCCTCTATATCGTATAATGATAATCTATTTGCCCTATTACATATACAGAGCTGATGATTTTAATTGGATTATTGAAAATTCAACCTCGCTAATACGAGTATGGTATCGTGGTGAGCTCATTTGGTAACGCATTTCAGATACACGAGTCTTTGATAGAGGATTACATTAAAGGAGCGAATTAGGTAATGATTAATATAATAGATAAATGTATGTTTCCGAACCAGCTGTTTAAAAAATAGCAGCTGCTTGGCACGGGCCTTTTCACAAGTCAAACCTAGTACGGGTTGTCAGACTTCACTCATCTTAGAGAACTTCTTTGTATGAACTCTCCGACATGCAGGTTTCCTGACGGTTTTACCCTTCACCGATTGAAGTCAACGGCAATACGCACATAACTTAGAAAAAGCAGAGGTGCGTGCCGTGGGATTCGAACTACGGACCTCCAGCTTGGAAGCCAGATGATCTTCCAACTAGACTGCCGAAATATGGTACATATAGTTTTTTTTAATCATATGTTTTTCATGTTTAAATAACATATATTTGGGTATTAAACAGAGTATGTGAAACCGCTATAAATTCGCTTGAAAAAAAATTTGTAACTATTTCAGAACCGGTGTAATTTATAAGTTTACTGGATAATGGGACTCTTTATATTGAAAATAAATTCTTGTTAGATATTATTATTACTTAACTAGTACGCGACACAACTTTGTATATGTAAATGTAATGAGACGAACGAAACGCTCTTCTGATGGTAAGAGATAACGCCTGTTCATGACCATTGCAGCGATACACATAACTATGAGTAGCATGACAAAGTCCGGGACTTCGCTGATTTGGCGCTCATTACTTTGAGACTTCCGATGATTTGTCTTAACAGCCCTGTCATTTCGCTATACCCTTCAAACCGGAACACAGTAATGTGTGCACACTACTGCTTAGTGGCAAAATTTCTGGTACTACAGTGGTATCTATATATGGACGACCTCCTACTAAGGAGATCTATCACCAAGTAAAACTCAACTTAACCTACTCTAGCAATAACACGCGGAAGAATTAAAACATTTCGTGAGCTGGTGAGTATTCAGAACATTGGGTCCTATACACACATTAAGCTCGCAGAATAAACAAAACGGAAGGTTCATTAGTTCACCGTCCGCAGCCCAGTCGTTACCGTGAGTCGCAGACAACTTAACTTGATAGACAGGAAGAAAAATGCTCCAAGATAAATAAGTACATTTATTTACAAAATTGATATTATATAAATAAATATAATTATGTCACTGGTGCAAACCATCCCGGCTTCGCACGAACATATCATAAACTTTCCGAAAGAACTTTTAAAAATAATATTAAAATCTGTCGCCCAGTTTATTAGGTTTTGTGAAGACGTTTCTCAGCTCCGCCACAGTCACGTAGAAAGATAGAATAAAATAGTTTATCAAGGTACATCTAGTTTTGATTACACCGTCACTTACTAGGCGATTTGTATTGCAATTTATGTATAATTATGTATATGTCGCTAAGCTGATAGTAAATAAAAGTCTCTTAAAAATCGTGTGCTGATTATTTTTAGTTCAAACAAACAATTCCAGATCAAGAAATTTACCCACGTTCAAGACTTCGAGGATGGATAATGGCATACAAACTCAGAATTCTTGCAGTATTTACTAAGCATGGTTTTGTATATCGTTATCGTATTTGTTTCGAACCAAACAGAACATTTTATGAAAAAGATTTAAAAAGGTTACAATTTTTTTTTTGTTTGTTTGTATTTTGTTGCAATCTGCCCTCATTGATATTTAGCATTTGTTTGTGTCTTATTCGTATTTTATAAACTTTAGGCTTGCTTGGTATACGCCCATTGACATATCCACATCAATGTTGGGTATGTTTAGGTATCTTAGCAGGTCTTGCGGAGCTTTATGTATAGTTATGTATATGTCGCTAAGCTGATAGTAAAGAAAAGCTCTACATGTGCAAATGAGCTAATTCACCAAATACTAACATGTATAGAAACCGCAAACAATCAATATTTTTGTTATATTTTCATGCCATTTGGTATATATTAAATATATTATATATAAATAGCAAGAATTAAACATGTATTTATAGTAACAATCTGTAGCCTCGCTAAGTTAGATAGATAGATAACTTTTTATTGTTCACACCAAGATTGTAAAACAGAAATATTTAATAAAATATACACCATTATTTTTTTATTACTACTATTTTTTTAATGTGTAATACAGATCAAGACATCGTAAATGTGCAATCAGAATTTTTGTTTACTTCATAATGCCAAATTTATTACTAGTCAAAATTCTCAAAAAAATCTTGCCACGTGATTTCGAAATTGCGACGGACTAGGTTTAGGTAAATGCCTACGGGTAGAATAAATAACCAGGAATCATCTTTTTTGTAAATAATTTTTCGCTATCGATTTTCCACGTTCTTTTTTCATTACAAAATAGTAGTGTATAACATCCAAATGAAGTACAACAGTCGCCGACTTTTGCCAGGCAACTTTGGTATCGATAGGACTCGTTAAAATGACGGGTAGTAGTAGAATAGCAGTTAGACTAATTTTGCATAAGTCTTTTTAATGGTATGTCTGACTGTCTGAAACGTGCCGAATTCATAATTTTTTATTTCTCTATTGAAATGGCAATTGATTAACACCTGAAGTTTTTATGATCAGTGACGTAGCACTGATGCTAGGACAAACCATTTTTCATTTCATGTATGTTCACGTCATGTCGGTCTTAACAAACAACTGCGTGTTTCCCGCTCGTAGCCATAAAGGGTTGAATCAATATTTTAGCGGCGATCCCGACGGCATGCAAACTTTGTAGACATGACATACTTAAGTGAGCCTTTTACTGTGTCGACCACCACTCTACACTGTTGTCATATGGCGAAGTTATGTGCGCGGTTCACACATGGCACACTTTTGTGAGAGTAGCTAAACTATGTCACTGAATAAAGTTATGGTTTATGGGAAAGCTAAGCTTTCTCTAAGTAACATCTTTTTTGTGGTGTAAGTATGTCAATGAATATTACGGAAAACTCATTTTTGTATAATATGGAAACATAGTTTATTTATGTTATATTGATTGTTAATAACCTACTGCTTATTTTCAATTTCCTAAAGTGAAAATATTACTTAGTTTGTTAACTTAGCTGAAATTCAATTTAAGACACTTTTTATTGTTACATTGACTTGCCTGTAACAATCGTTATTTATAGCCAATAAATGATTCTGATTCTGTGGTTGACAGGCTACATATTTGACCACAGCTCACCTAATGTTAAATGATTATAAACACACTTAGCTTAAAATGAAAACTGGCTCTTAAATGAGACTGAATGAACACATCGTTAGGTGCACGGCGGTTAATTTTCAACTTGAGGTTGGCAGTTAGAAAATACCACACCTGTGGTTGCTACGATCGCGATGTTTTCTTTCACCGACAGGTTTCTTTAAGCTCATTGGTGGGACATTAACCCACGCCTTTCGGCGTGTGAACCGATCCTGCTGACCACCGAGCAACCATAAAAATATATTTGAAAAAAATTAGCTCTATTTGATGTCAGCATCATCTAGCGTAAAAATAACTCCATGTCTAAGTAACACAGGACAGAATGACCTGACAGGAGTAGATGAATATTTTTACCTTCATTTAATCAACTTCCTGAAAGTTATGAGATTCTTATAAAAGAAATACACACTGCGTCATCTAGCCCAAGACGAAGCACTGCTTATAACTACTAAGGAACCAGATGATAACTAGTATAATACTTAAATGTTATTTTTTGTAAACACATATATAATAATATATATTATACGAGTACATGTACAGAACAAACGTTTATGTTCGTTGCATTAAATGTTTGATGATGGGAATCGAAACCAACCCCTGCAATTCATAAAGTAGAGCAAGCAGAAAAAACAGAGTATTATCCATAGTTTTCGTGGATTTTTAAACCAAAAAAATTGTGTCACAATGATCAAAAGATATCAGGCAGGTATTTTGAAAGCATAGTTTATTTATCCCTTGAAAATCGTGTGCTGATTATTTTTAGTTCAAACAAACAATTCTAGATCAAGAAATTTACCCACGTTCAAGACTTCGAGAATGGATGATGGCATACAAACCCAGAATTCTTGCAGTGTTTACTAAGCATGGTTTTGTATATCGCTCTAGTATTTGTTTCGAACCAAACAGAACATTTTATGAAAAAGATTTAAAAAGGTTACAATTTTTTTTTGTTTGTATTTTGTTGCAATCTGCCCTCATTGTTATTTAGCATTGTTTGTGTCTTACTCGTATATTATAAACTTTAGGCTTGCTTGGTATACGCCCATTGACATATCCACATGAATGTTGGGTATGTTTAGGTATTTTAGCAGGTCTTGCGGAGCTACTCTTTTGAGCCTCCTGAAAGTTTTTTTGATGCCAGTTTATTGGGATGCATCAGGATCCTTGTCTTGTATGCACTGGCTCGCTGTATAATTTCTTCCCTAACTTGTTGTATCTTTAAATCCCGAATAAAAATATAAAGTAGGTATTGTAGGTACATTACCGTAGGGTGACACTTTATTAACTTTCTTCCAGTTATGTCAAACATAATTTACCGCTCACGTAAAACATTAATAGGCACATTTCCCAACGCCACCGAGCCTCACCCTTTTGCCCAAGCTTTCACATTGTGACACTTAATTTTTCACCCCCGCTATAATTTGGCTTCATCCAAGCAGTCGACGACCATTTTTTCGCGTCGAAGCGAATACACGGTTTGGGAAGTGACGTTCATTATAACACTTAGAGCGTATTCAGGATTTGGGCAAAGCGATCTGATCAAATTTCTGTGTGCATCATGGCGTATGAAGGTATATTTTCGTAATTTCTTTTCAAAATACAAAACTGTTTATTTTTTCTTTTCTGCAAACTTAGAGTTAAGCACCAATACGATTTTGAGCCAAAAAAAAGATCACTCATAGACAGATACAGAAAATTAATTATACAGAACACAAATAATAATTACTATGATCAACCGCAGTCATAGATTATATTTTTATTTTCATTGTGTGTAAATTTGTAGAAGTACATTTTTAATTACTGAACGGGACCGAAACTGACGTAGTTTTGACATATTTTTGTTTTTCTTATGCGGGTTTTACTCACATTTAATAACGTCGGATAGTTTCGACTACATCCGGTGGCCTTTTTTTAAGGAGACAAAGCTGTACAACACGTATGCGGTCTCGTCTCGTTCCGCACAGATTCGGACAATCCGGTTTTTTAATTATTTTACTTTTATGCTATACGTATTAAGGATGCGCGAAAATCCTTCAAGCCCCCATTCTGGGTCACGCTAGTTACGTCCCTGTACAGACCTTCGCAGACAGCGGAAATTGCCCCCGTGGGCCATCGTTAACCCTTAATAACTCCACTATCTGTTGGCTGCCAGACACAATGGTGCTGCGCTTTTGTATTTAACCCCTGAAAAGATATAAATGCTATAGACTCTGCATTCTGCTAATGGGTTTGTGTTAAAAATTGTCATAAAAAGACAACATAAACAAATGACAATAACAGCACCAATGAAGTATTATATACTAGCCGACGCCTCGCAGTTTCACCCGCGTAGTTCCCGTCCCCGTGAGAATACAGGGATAAAAAGAAGCTTATGTCACCCGGGGATAGTGTAGCTTCCCAATGGTGAAAGAATTTTTGTTATCGGTCCAGTAGTTACGGAGCCTATTCAATACAAACAATCAAATCTTTCCTCTTTATAACAGTATAGTTATAGATATCATTAGCACTATCAATTAATGTAAAAAAGGGCTAATTTTGAGAATTTTCAAAAACGTTCATTTTGATAAGTGCTTTTGAAATGCACGTTTTGGAAAGTACACCAGCTAAGAAATGCTAATTCTGAACCTGGTGCACATATATTTTGCATCTAATCCAGTCATGAAAAGAGTTCAAAGTTTTCCCGGGAATGCGGAAAAATATATCGTCGCATTATATTATTTTTCAAAACTTATACTTTTGTTTTAATCACAAAGTGCCTCACTCACACGAGTGAGTGTGGTCAAGTGATATGCATAATGTAGTAAAACTTGCCAATTCGTGATCGTTTTTAAAATTTCGCTTAATAAAAATCAGGGTTACGGAGAATGATACCACTAAACCAAGATCATTGTACAACGCCAACGCAGCGATGCCATGGACTTTACACATGGGAAAGTTCTTGTCAACTTAGCATCACTTTTCCACGTAAGCCCCGTTTATCTTACCATAGAGGTTTTGCTTAAAACAATAATGACTCAACCCAACATCGCACTCGTTAAAGCTTTTTCTGTCCCAAGGAAAACTCCAAGGTTGCCCGATACATGAAAAACGAAGGAGCCTAATCAAAATTGATGGATCTCCAATGCCGCATCGTTGGCAGCCTGTTATCGGTTGAAAAGGAGACTGATAACTTAGGCAACACGAGAATCTTCGGTTGTTATGTAAGGATATTCTATTCGGTATCCGTAGAAGAAGGATGGGAAAACGATACGGAGTTTGAGACCTGCTGTGATGGATTGTTGGTATACATTATAAGGTAATATAATCAATGTTTCAATATTATCGATAGATTATAGATAGATTGAGTTTGATGGCATTACTTAAAAACTTCGCTTATAACTCGTATCTAAAACGCACTTCATTTTTGTATGGTATAGAAAGTTTCTCTATTACTTAGCGTGTACTTTATAATAAGATAAACGCTAAACAAAATAATGAATTTGTACAGATTTTGACTGGCAACTATATTCCCGAAAAACAAAAATTTGTTTTGGTTTTTAAAGTAGTAACTAAAGAGTTTATAAAAACACTAGTTCAGTAAATGTTAGTAGTAACACTAGTTTAGTTTTTGTAATCGATCTCAGCACATAAGTAAAAATTTACATTGGAAATAAACGTAGCTTCGTAGCTCAAAATTAAAAGCGAATAATTTCATAAAAATACAAGATAACTCATGAAAGTATATCATATTTGTTATATGAAGTTATTTCTAAAATCTAAAATATTGTTCACAACTTCTAAGCTTTACAATGTATATATAAAGTATTATTTTTTTTACGTAAAAGTAATGTGACAAACGAGTCGCTCTCCGAATACAATGCAAAGAAGCGATACACAGAAGTTTGAGTAGCAAAACAATATCCAGGGCATCGCTGCATTGGCGCTCATTACTTCGAGACATTTGATAGTCTCAACAGCCCTGTAATTTCGCTAGCTGCAGTGCCCTTCAAACCGGAACTCAATAATGTATACACACTACTGCTTGTCGGTAGAATGTCTAGTACAGCGGTGGTACCTACCTAGACGACCTCCCTCTAAGCCGCTAAGGAGATCTACCACCATATCTTAGTAATAAAGGCTAGGCAAGGCTAGTTATTGTCTAAGAAATCAGGGCAGTGCTAGTTACAATATGAAGGGCACAATAAGCATTTCCCACGAAATCTGTCGAAGACAGTTCTAGCGACAGATTTCACTATTTTTTCACTGCTATTTCATTTGAGCAATATACATGATACATGCAAATTTTATTAGTGGTCACTGTATCTGCATGTTTCCTGTTGAATATTCAGGAATTGGTTCAATTAAAGTTGTAATATTTCGCCGTTGTTTGACATTTAACTGGGATTAGGGTCGCCACTGAGATTGTAGGTATTCTAGAAAGCCCGATGTCCAGTGTTTATGATTATACAGTATGATGAAAACGATGATGAAGGTAACTATTGAGGTAGTGATGGAAATTATTGAGTCTCATAGACTCAATAATTTCCATCTTCCCGCCCTTATCTCACTAGGTGTGGTCGACTTGTCACGTTTTTTTTAATGATGAATAGGCTTGCGTTTGATTCCATCTCACCTGATGTTAAGGTAAAATGCGATCTACAATGGCGCACGCTTGCCCGGAAAATAGCAATTGACTGACACTTAAATTATATCTACGTACGTTGTACGTTTCCTTTACCAATCTGAATCCGTCTGCTCTATATACACACCCCTTAGATACATATTTTACTCTCAGTTTGCAGTTTGTTTACACCTTTATGTGTACTTATTCCTTATTCCATGGCATCTGCGAGTGAAGAATTCAAGTGTAGTGGAAGGATATTATAATCGCAATCGAATTGGCACGCCAGAAGCTGCATCTAATGGATACGAGAAGATTAATGGATTCAACCTGTTTGTTCGCATTCAATTTGATCACAAGCATTCGAGATAACCCACACAGCCAGATTGATCTCGAATTTAATTCAATTTGGATTTACTGCTTTGTTTGGTTTCGATTTGCATATTAGGGATTACTTCGGTATTACCTGACTTTTAACAATTTTAATTTGCGTTTTATCTACAAAATGTTACCTTTGGAAAAGTAAATGTTTTATTTTAGAGCTGAAGGGCGTGGGTTCGATTCCCACCCAGGATAAAAATACTTTGTAGTATAAAAAAAATAATGTTTGTTCTGTGTATGAGTGTTCTCTATTTATTATAAGTAGGTATGTATTTACAAAAAAAAAGTATTTTAGTATACTATTATCTGACTGCCATAGTACATACAAACTTTGCTTAGTTTGGGGTCATATGGCGCTGTGTGTAATGTCCTACAATACTTACATGCAATTGACTCGAATAGAAATTTGAATCAAAAATGACTCAAAAAAAGGTTATTTTAGAGACCTGTTAGGATATTCTTTTATTTATATATTTTTAAGTTCTCTTATATATTTTTCTTTTTCAAATTTTATAAGACATTTTAATTTAATTCCTTTAAAAAAAAATGTGAATGCTTTAACAAAATATAATTATGTATTTTTAAGAACGTCTTAAAACAGAATTGTGTTTATTTATTTTTTTAATTAATACTTATAATACATACAGACACAGAACAAACATTATTTATAGGAATCGAACCCACGCACAGCAGCTCTTGGACAAAGGCAAAGAGTGTCGCTGTGAATATCGTTATTAACTGGCATGATCAAAAATAGGGAGACGTGAAATGTTTTATTTTTCCTCAATCTTTGAAAGGAGCAGCCCTAGATTTGATCTTAGGACCAAGGGCGACGACCGCCGTCCGAGTTGGACAATTAACAAGGATCTTACACTTAATTGAAGTCGGTAGGACGAGGAATGAGTTAGTATGATTGATGTAGATTCTGGTTAGTTTATATTTCTTCGGCGAGTTGGCTAGTACCGCCTTGTGGTACCCACTAGCAATGTAATCGGGACTTATTTCTAATTTAATCACGTACTTATTACTTAATTGTAAGCTTTTTTATTTATTTCAGTTCCACAGACACCAGGATCCTTGACCTTTGTCAACTTAAAACACTAAAAAAACTTTAAAACTTAAACTATAACTATAACTGCATTTTTATTATTAGAAGAATTATCTTTATTGTCAAAACAAAATTCCTGCATACAATCTAATCACCAATTTTTTTAACCTAAGCTTTGACTAAAAAACAGGATGTATTTACCATCCTCAATAAGTACATCCAAAATTTGTAGCGATGCTAGCTGAGTGGTTAGTGCGGTCGATTCGCATGCCGAAGGGTGTGGGTTCCCAACAATCAGCTTGAGCTGCCGGCGAAGGAAAACATCGTGAGGAAACCATAGCATGGTGGTAGGGTACTTTAGCACTCGGCTGGCTAGCTACCACCCTCAAGTTGAAAATCTGTCGCCAAGCATCTAACGGTGTGTTCCGGCAGCCTCAAGGTTTGCCATTGCTTTTTTAGGCACTGAAAGAATCCTTATACAGCCGACGACATGACGTCATTAGAGGTAAATTGTTAGTCAAGTTTATTTTATGTATTTTATTAAAATAAACCCCGTCTCATAGTTTAAAGAGTTTTAAACATGAAAATCATATACAAGAATGTAATATTTCGAAATGGTTTTGGAGTCAGCAAAGTATTTTTTTCTTTACATACCGAAAATACTTTGGATTGCAAAAATAAAACAAAAGAACTCAAATGCTGGCGGCATTGCTTTGTTGATGTAAATTGGCAGGTCATATAATATTTCGCGGAACCGATAACGCTGGGACTTGAATTGTCGGAAAGGTAAATACATAAGTAGCAGCATAACAATAAATGTAGTAATCCCGTTCAGCTCAATTAGCTATTATTGGAAAGATAATGAAGGGCTTTGTTATAGCGAGAAGTATGAAGACAAATAAGCAGTTCCCAGAACTTTGAACAACAAAACTAAGTCCTGGGCCCATTATAGCGCTCATATACATCCGTTATTAGGTCTGTCATTTTACTAGCTACAGTACCCTTCAAAACGTCACACAGTAATTTTACACATTCTATGACAAAATACCGGATTTCTACTTATACGACTTCCAGCTAAGGAAATCTATCAACTAGTAAGAATAGCCATTGATAGCAATGTTACTGGATTGTTTTGTATGTAAAGCATCTACCAAACATAGGGCACATAGAAATGAGTTTAAGCTAATGCCTAAAAACTCAGTAAAAACTCAGAAATGGAATTCAGACGAATAATGTTTTAAAACTTACTTTGAATGGGCATTTTCTCATATTTGTAAAAAAGTTAAATTTTCATACTTTCCCCTCGTGAATTCAGTGAATTTATGGCTAACGAACAAATTCGGGAAACCTTTAAACGTAATGAGGACAATGTTACAGTTTGAGCCAAAGTTGTTTGCAACTCCGTGAAGTGTGGTCTTGTTGACTTTGCATAACATCTGACATGTACTAAGTAGCACAAACATCTGCTGTGAAACTTATCCTTGGAACTTCGCACATAACCAGACAATACAAATATGTGTGCCTAAAAGATAAGAAAAGCTGAATTCACGATGTCTGGCAAAATTTATAACATTTACGGTTCTTTGTGAAATGGAAATAAACTTTTAAATTGAGCTCAGCTCTTTCTTAAGAAACTCAGTAAATAGAGAAATTTAGGTAAAATAAAATTTCTTTAGTCACTTGGTTTTTATATGAAACTAGCTGGTGCGTTGTTAAAAAAACAATAGTACTATGCCTATAACCGTTGCGCAAGTGCAATGAGTGCACCAAGTTTCATCGCAATAGGATGAACGGTAATCATCGCATAACAAACAAACAACAACATAACAAACGATCAAACAAACAGATAGTTCTACGTTTGGTCATCAACTCGCCTGATGGAGAGCGACGGTGCGGCCGAGTATGGAGCACGTTAATCTAGAAGAAATCTATCCACTCTAGCTTTAAAAACACCCAAATTGTAGTTTACAAGAAACAAAGAAGCCGACAATGAATTCCATTCATGGGTCGTATGCATCAACAAAGAGGAGACGTCCCTTTGCGTATTAATTCTAGAAAATCATTTCACGTTTAAAAAAAATCTATAAAGTTATTATTTTACGAGTCAACTCTTATTCATAAGCATTTTTGTAGTTTTACCGAAACCAATAGAAATCGAAACAAACAAAGGCTTCGGTTCTAAAAAAACTAAAATACTTTCAAACATGTAACTTCAGTTCAAGTATTTATGGCCCTGTAAGGGACTGAGGGTGCGTCGGTTAGTTATTGACTTTTAGAACCGTTCCTATTGAATTATAAACACTTACCTTTCAACCGTATAGATGCTTTTATAGGATACGTTTCAGCCCAGTGTTCAAAGAACATAAAAACTACTTTTATTTAAAAACTTTAACAATTTATTCAGAAGTACGAGTAGATATACCGTTATTCGCTCAGAATTTATATCCGCCGCGTAAAAGAAATTGAAAGAAGAAAATAGAACAAAAGTTTAAGACAGACAAAAGTTTATGGACCATGAATGATTCACTGGAAGCACAAAAAATTCTAGGGTTATTTTTTGCGGTATTCTCATTTCAAGCCTCATAGTACTTACAGACTAACAGGGCTTCTTACAAAGTTTGACTTCAAGGTCTGTAGGTTTTCGTAAAATTTTCATAATGCTTTGAGTATTTTTTTATGTATAATAGTAACGACACAAATGAGACGCTCTCCTGATGGTAAGAGATAACGCCTGTCCATGACCATTGCAGCGATATACAAAACTTTGTGTAGTAAAACAAAGTTCAAGGCATCACTGCTTTGGCGCTCATTAATTTAAGACTTACGATGGTTAGTCTTAACAGCCCTGCAATTTTGCTAGCTGCAGTACCCTTCAAACCTAAACACAGTAATGTTCACATACTACTACTTGGCGGCAGAATATAATAGTGTAGTGTAGTATAATAGGTGTTTTACCATCCTCGACCACACTGTCTCTTAATATCAGGTGAGCTGTGATCAAACATGTAGCGTATCAACCATACAAAAACATTACTATTTGCATACATAAACACTTGAAAAAACAAAAATTTTGGAAATATTACAATGAGACATTATTTTTTGTGCGGTCCCGCTAAAACTTCAAACCTATAGTCGATCACGGTACCCCAAGTGACAGACTTCACACGTCTTTGACAACGCTAAAAACACTCAGACATGCAGGTCGTGTTCTGTGTCGTATATTATGGTACAAGTATATATGTATATTACATTTTCGACCTTATTCTAGTAGAAATCCCAGCATAGACAATGTCTGTGGTAGGGCACCACAAAAGCGTTGCGTGTGTCACGCCATTATATCGATCCACTCGTCCACGCATACTCTACACCTTGCCACACTCTACTTGCTACAGACACCACTTAAGTATTTGTTTCCAAGTAAATTAAACCAATAATAATTTCACATTTTTGTCATCATATAAATATGCACTAGCTCCAGATTGCTGTGCGTAGCGTGTAACCGCTGATGTAGATGTAGACGTTCTTTAATGGAAACCGCGAATCAGATAGTAAACAATTTATTTATTTAAAAAACTTACAATACATGACAAATTAGACTGCTGTAAGCTCATTTGGTAGTAATACATAGGTCATTTTTTTATTCATATTCCTAGTAACACAATAATGTATACATGTATAGGTATATGTTTACAATTTACCCTACATTGCGTGCTGTTTTCAAATGCAGTAAAAATAATTACAATTTTTATTAGTATTTTTGCGACGAAACAACTTCATGTTAAATACGTACAGGAGTTTACACGATCCATATAAATAATAATAAAAATTGTTAACAGAATTCAGGTAACTTTAAGAACATAGGAATGCTTTATTAGAATTGCTTTGCTACAGCGCCTGAATATGCTACATAATACATATGATAATGCTATGTAGGCCGCCCTGACGCTTGATGGAATGACGATTTCCACAAGCCAACTGACAGTAGCTAGAAGCGTACCTTGGGAGAGACTCTATGTCCAGCCTAATAATGATGAAAGTACTAAAAGTGGTTTCTAGTTTTCCTTACACAGTATACTGTTATTTGACATTGACAATTGTTGCAGGCAATAACTGCTTCAAGAGTTGTAAGGCGCGGGTTCGATTCCCACCAGGACAAACATTTATGTGACGATAAACGTTTGTTCTGCGTTTGGGTGTTCTGTATGTATTATAAGTATGTATTTACAAAAAAAAGTCTTATAACTATGCTATCAGTTAGCTGACTTTCATCGTACAAGCTTTTATTTCTTTTTTATGGTTGACAGGCTAGGTGTTTGACCGCAGCTCACCTGATGTTAAGTGACGGTGTGGTCGAAGATGGTAAACACACCTAGCCTGGAATGGAACTGGTTAAAAGCTTTACTTAGTTCGGGGTCAGACGGCGCTGTGTGGAATGTTCCTACGATATCCTAATATAATCCTACGATACTTACTTATTTATATATTTTAATTACTTGTGATGTTTTCTCCTAATTTCAGGAAAATGGCTTTATCGGCACATTGCTTGTTGCCGTTAAAAAAATAAAATTAAAAAAGCAGCAATTGTTTATTTCCCACCGCCGGAACATAAACAATTGCTGACCGATGGTGAACCACAGTAGTACTTGGTTAAAGTTCAGAAGCAAAACAAGAAGAAATAACAACATCCCACGCTTACTTCCTAAGTTAGTAAGATCTGCTTGGTCATTGACTTCCAAGAGATAAATAACTCTAATAATATTGGAAATGTGAAACTAGACATGTGTATTAGTATGATGGTTAATATTTAACGGAGATGCTTTCGTAGTGGATAAAGTCACGTTTGACAAATAACTCGCAAGTCGGTAAGAGATGTCGTAACCGAAGATGCAGCACGCAGACTTAAAGGATGCGTTATTTGTTATTCTGATCTTAACTTAAAAGACTTAGATTTTATAATATCTCGGAAAATAAGAAAGCTGAAAAATCATGAAGTTATTTGAATGAAATGCAGAGATTTTATAATCAAGCTGTTTTATTTTAAATTGAACACTGTGCTGTTATGTCGTTGTTGCAAGTATGTGACATAGACAAGAAACATATATATTAGTAACTTAGCGATAAAAACTAAAACAGTACTACCAACTTAAATAAATAACACATCTTTTTTAACAGATTATAAAGAAGAAAGTCCACTTAAGGAGTTTTGGCGGGAACGCGGGAAGAGTCGTGTCGCTCCGTTGTATTTTTTTCCAAAACCAGTGTTTTGTCGAGTGTTTATGCATAAAAATGGTGGTGTTTTATTCATAAAGTGCCAAATTACAAGCGCGAGTGTGCGAAAATGATATAATGTGGTGAAACATGAGTTTTCGTGTTGCTTCCAAAACTCTATCGAAGCTTTGTAGTAAAGTTGCCACTACTTTACTAAAGCATGACTGGAATTAACTGACACGAACTGGACTTGACAAAAACGACTTTGACTAAAACTAGCTACGATGGCACTTATTTAACTTTTGAAACTTGAAAATATATAATTACTTGACACTGGCAAATGCTAAAACGCGACGCCAAAACCAAAGAAAAAAAAAAGTCCACTTAAAAAGTTGTTTTTTTTTTTCAGTAAAAAAAAACTAATCAAAAGTAACAATAGTCTTACAATAAATATTTTAGTGGATTGTGTTTTTGGGTAGGACAAGCTACCCTCGTTTCCTATTTTATGTAGGTACCTAATGTATCTATTTACTACGCTTTTTACAGCACACAGCTTTTCTGTTTACGTAATTGAGATTCAATACGTATGGATAGTATTTTTTTATAGGTTTCTGTTTGAACACACACTGCCTGATGTTGAGCAGTAGTGCGGTCTGAAAGGGAGCACGCTTACCAAAAAGAAACCTATTTACTCTACATTTGAAGACACCCATATCGCAGGTATTTCACACTAACAGCTCCAAACTAAGCAAAGCTTGTACTATGGCAACCAAACAACTGGTGGTTTTTGTACATACTATTACGAATACATTTTTGTAGCGATGTGTGGTGTATGTACACCAAGGAGTTTTTATACTTTTTATTAGTGGCCTGTTACTTTTATGTCGTGCGCTTGGCCGATAGTCTTTTGTTTTGGAAGCGTGGTTTTTTGTAAAATAAATGGTTTAAATAGAAAAGCATTTCGCTGTGTTATTTTAATTTAAATACACATTAATTGGCGACGAGGATGGGATAATCTACGCGTGAAATAGTGTTGCCGTGAAACATGGCTAGTTCGGCAATGTTCGGGGGCAATCTCACGTTCGACCACAAAATTCAAGACTGGAAAATATTTTTCAGTAGATTTGTACAATTTTGTACTGCTAACGACGTCACTAATGAAAGCGATAAAAGTGGTTCGAAGCGGCGTGCGTTACTTCTCACTGCCTTTGTAGAGGAGACATATCGCGTCGCAAGAGATTTGGTTTTTCCTAAAGACATAGATGGCGTCGAATTTTTATATTTAGTTGAAAGGTTGGATGAACATTTTGTGTCAAAGAAAAGTACGTTTGCTGAAAGGTTCAAATTTTATAAGGCAGAACAGCGACCAGATGAAGATTTAGCAGAGTGGGCAGCGCGAGTTCGCAGTTTGGCTCAATTTTGTGGGTTCAAATCTGAGTTACAAACAGCTATGAGAGATCGTTTTGTACTGGGACTCGAAAACACCAAAGAAAAAGAAAAATTGTTTGCGGAGAACATAGAAGCACTTACATTTGGAAGAGCATTAGAATTGGCACAGAGCGTACGTTGTGCGCGGGTGGCATTACATACAGCTCGAGTTGAAAGAGGCGCGGTTATCGCGCAGGCGGCAGCTATATCGCACCCTGTTTTCCACATTCGGCCACAAGCTACATACGGAGGCAATACTGCTACAATTCCAGCGCAAGGATTTCAAAAATGTGAAATATGCGGATACAAAAATCATAGCAAAGACACATGCCGGTTTGCTAACTATTCGTGTCAAAAGTGCAAGCAAAAAGGGCATTTGAAAAGGATGTGCAAGGCTAAAGTTCAATGTAGTAATTTTGTAGGTGTGGATGAAGGTAAAGTAGAAGGTATGTATACTTTATTCAATGTTGAAGAGTCCAATAAAGACGAGCCGATATTGCAGAGTGTCTCGTTAGATGGTAAGGTAGTTCTATGCGAGATTGATTGTGGTAGTGCTGTCTCGATTTTGCCAACAGCAGTTTATCAACAATTATTCAAAGGAAGTCAGTACCGTTTACAGACATGCAAGGAAGTGTTTAATTTTTATACGGGAGTTAAAATCGCGCCTGAAGGTTGTTTGTTTTTATCAGTAACTTACAAAGGACGCACTATGCCGTTAAAATTTTTCGTTATATCGACGAGAGTCAAACGATCGCCTCTGCCAGGACGTGATTTTATGAAAATATTTAATTTATGTATAGGCACCAGTACTTTAGATTGTAATACATTAAAGGTACAGGGGAACAAATGTGATGATTTGCTAAATAAATATGCAAACTTATTCAATGATGAGTTGGGCAAATTCAATAAATACAAAATTAATCTTAAAATGAAACCAGATACTCAGCTAAAATTCTGTAAGCCGCGGCCAGTCGCTTTGGAAGTGAAGCCTTTAGTTGAGAAGGAGATAGACAGAATGGTGGAGTTAGGAATTTTGGAAAAAGTTGATTATTCTGATGTTGCCACACCGATCGTGCCCGTGCTTAAACCCGATGGGACTGTTCGAATATGCGGAGATTTTTCGGTAACTTTAAATAAAGGATTATATATAGACAATTACACACTTCCACGGATAGAAGATTTATTCGCTAAGCTCCATGGAGGCGTGTCGTTTTCAAAGCTTGATTTATCTAGAGCCTATAATCAACTTGAGCTAGATGAATCCAGGAAATTAACATGCATTAACACGCATAAAGGCCTTTACCGTTACACCAGACTTGTGTTTGGATTGTCAAATGCACCTTTTATTTTTCAACGGGCTATGGAACAGTTGCTGGGGGATATAGATGGCGTGTGTATCTTCTTAGATGATATATGTATAACCGCTCCTGACAAGGCTACACATTTACAGCGGTTAGAGCTTGTTCTAAGCAGATTACAGGAAGCTGGTATGCGACTCAAGCGGGAAAAATGTGAATTATTCCAGAGTTCGATAGAATACCTTGGATTTGTGATAGACAAAAATGGACTTCATAAATCGCAGCAAAAAGTAGAAGCAATTTTAAAATGTAGTCCGCCGAAAAATGTTACTGAGCTGAAGTCATTTTTGGGGATGGTGAATTATTATAGATGTTTTGTGCCTCAAACTTCATCAGTTTTGAACCCGTTGTTTAATTTGTTAAAAAAAGATGTCAAATGGGAGTGGAATAAGGAACAGCATGATGCTTTTCAAAGAATAAAACAAGAGCTGGCATCGGAGCGCGTTTTAGCGCATTATAACCAATCAAATTCCACCATTGTGACATGTGACGCGGGTCCAAATGGTTTGGGCGCTGTACTGGCACAACGACAATCAGATGGAAGCGAACGTGTCGTTGCATACGCGTCTCGTTCTCTTTCTAAAGCTGAGGTTAACTACTCACAGATTCAGAAAGAAGCAACAGCTATTGTGTTTGCCGTTAAGAAATTTCATCACTACCTTTATGGTAGATCGACACCGTTTATTTTGCGCACAGATCACAAGCCTCTGTTAGCTATTTTTGGCAGTAAAAAAGGTGTGCCTGTTTTGGCAGCAAACAGACTGCAGCGCTACGCTTTATTTCTATCAGCATATAATTTTGAGATTCAATACGTTAGAGGCGAAGATAATGTAGCAGATTTCCTTTCGCGATCAACTGATTCTCACTACTCGATGTATGACTCGCCGGAGTACGCGGATAAAGCCTCTTATATCAATTTTATAGGTGATGCTGTTTTACTGCCGATTACGTTAGATGACGTTAGAAAGGAGGTAGAGCGCGATGAAAATTTAAAGCAGTTGTATAAATTTATCACAGAAGGCTGGCCTTCGAAAATTACCGATCCAGCGGTGAAACCATTTTTCCTGTGCCGGCATGAGTTGTCTGTAGAAAACGGTTGTATTTTGCGTGGTCATAAAGTTTTGATTCCTTTACAGTATAGAAAAAGACTTTTAGATGAATTGCACCGTTCTCATTTTGGAGTAGTTAAAACAAAGTCGGAGGCAAGATCTCGCATGTGGTGGCCAAACATCGACAAGGACATAGAAGAAAAAATAGGTTCCTGTAACATTTGCAACACATTGCGAAGCAATCCTCCGCATACAGCTCTGGCACCATGGCCGTATCCAAAAAACCCTTGGGAGCGCGTGCATTTAGATATGTTTATGTTAAATGGAAGTCAATATTTAATTGTCATCGATGCTTATTCGAAGTGGGTCGAGTGTTTTCCTATGCAAAAAACTGACAGTGAAACAATTTTAAGCAAGTTAAGTGACATATTTAGCAGATTCGGACTAGTGCGTACTTTGGTCACTGATAATGCATCGAATTTTTGTTCACATGAATTTGAATCTTTTTGTAGTTTGAATGGCATTAAACATTTAACAATTGCCCCTTACCATCCAGCCTCAAACGGGCAGGCCGAAAACAGTGTCAAAACTTTTAAAAACGGGCTAAAAGCCATTTTAACAAACACAGATGGCCAAAAAGTTATTATTAAAA
The DNA here is from genome assembly GCA_905404145.2 of Biston betularia. Lineage (NCBI taxonomy): Eukaryota > Metazoa > Arthropoda > Insecta > Lepidoptera > Geometridae > Biston > Biston betularia. The sequence goes on from FR989877.1 coordinate 10,730,167, forward strand.
AATTAAATAAATTCTTATTTGATTATAGAAATTCTGTTCATATGACTACAGGATTCTCCCCTGCCCAATTGATGATAGGGAGACCTTTGCGATGTCGGCTGGACTTACTGCGAATATCCGATATTGCGCCTTCATCATCATCCACAACAGCCACTAATAATGTTTACCATAAACAGGTAGCCCAGAGTAAGAACTTTGGACACAGAAAGCTCAGTTTTTCTGTAGGAGATGATGTATTGGTGAAATGTTATTTCCAAAATGGAAATAAGCAGATGTGGAAGCATGGAGTTATAAAAAGCTGTATCGGTTCTAGAATATTCACTGTTTTTATTCCTTTGTTAAATATTACTTTAAGGAAGCATGTAGATCAATTACTGGCGTACAAGGGCCGTTTGCCAGCAGATAATGATGATCAAGATGATTCAGTCAGTTGTATTGGAGACTATTCTAATTCGGTATTCACTCCAGAATCTAGTGTATCAACATCTTTCGAGAGTCCAACAATAACTTCGAATATTCGTAGTGCGCCGGTTGCATCTGAACTTAGTGCGGTTGTAGTGGGGGAGGAAAGAGATGCTAATTCCGGAGACGAATTTTTGGACGCATCTTCTTCCGGAGCTAGATCTAGTTCTGATACGGATCAAGGGTCCCCAGAACGGCAACTTGTACGCCGGTATCCTGTTAGAGGAACTAGGAATTTAGATGTAAATTATAGATGTTAGTTTTAATTTAAATGGGGAGGAATGTGGTGTATGTACACCAAGGAGTTTTTATACTTTTTATTAGTGGCCTGTTACTTTTATGTCGTGCGCTTGGCCGATAGTCTTTTGTTTTGGAAGCGTGGTTTTTTGTAAAATAAATGGTTTAAATAGAAAAGCATTTCGCTGTGTTATTTTAATTTAAATACACATTACGATGATAGCTCAGTGGTTAGCGCGGTCGGTTCGCATGCCGATTCAACCCCCAACAATGAGCTTGAGTTGCAGGTGAAGAAAAACATCGTGAGGAAACCATAGCATGGTGGTAGGGTACTTTCTAGGACTCGACTGGCTAGCTACCAGACGATCAGAGGTAACGCCAGTGCGGAATAACATTTTTGGGTAAAAAAAACGAGCTGGTCGCTTTCCTGATGGTAAAGGACAATAAATTCTCATAACTATCGCAGTGGCATACCGAACTTTGTTTTTTTTTCACTAGCTTTTTCACACCCATTTTTAACAATCAGATACGATTATAAAATAAAAATCATTTTTGGTTTCGTAAAATGAATACCAGTAGAAATGATATAATATCATTGCGATGCAGCTAATACATACATACACTAAGACACACACACTTACATTACATATACTAAGTAGCGTAAGGTCTGTAACTGTACCTATATTAATAAAATAAAATAAATAAATAAAATATCATTTTTATCGTCATTTTTTCACATGATCTTGTTGAATACTCCAAATTCTCGAAAAACATCTATTGTTCGCTCACATCAAACACGACTAGTGGAAAATATTCATTTCTATAGTTTTACGACTCGCTTTGTGGAGTTGCGGCCTGTTTTGAGAATGCTAATCCAGGAAACAAAAGGATATTCAGCGAAATTTTATCTCACGCTCAAAACAGTCTGTAATACGCCCTTTTCTATAGTTTTTGCAATTCACTTCGTGGAACAACGCGGCCAGGAAACAAAACAGTGTTTTACGTCGTATTGTTATTGCAATACGGTTCAAAATAGAGTTTTGGGGTCGGCTTACAATAGTAGTTCAAAGCAGTCCAATAGCGGCAATAAAGTAATAATAATCCAAGTGCACTGCTCTGACTTACTGATGTTATCATATTTATTTTCAAGTCAGTCTGCTATCGACTATCCTAGTGACCGGTTGTATAGTGTTGTGCCTCCATCATGTCTGCTGTCGACGAACAACAAACGCACGCTGCTGTGTTTGAAGATTCCGATATGTAAGTACAAACTTTATCATTTTTTACCAAGTCTAATTCTTCATTTAGTATTCGTAGAAGGAGCATCTTGTGAAATCAGCAAAATTAATATTATTTGTATCTTTAGGGAAGAAGACGACTTTCTTTCCGCTTATTCTTCATCATCCGATGAATGGTCAGATGCCGAGCAAGAGGATGATGATATCCAGGTGGACCCCGACTGGGTTGAGACTGGTGAGCTCCAGTCGTTTCCATTCACCAAAGTCGGTAATTTAAATATCGGACCATCAGAAACCACGTTTGATTTTTTTAAATTACTCTTTAACACCACGTTTATGACGATTCTAGTCTCAAGCATTAACGCTACTGCATCTCAAATTTTATTGGAAAACAACCACGCTCAAAGTAGAATCAGTAAATGGCGCGATACAAACGTTGACGAAATGATGACTTTCCTTGGCTTGCTTTTTCATATGGGGAATATAAAAATAAACCGCATTAACGATTACTGGAGGGAAGATAGTATGTTCAATCTTATGTTCCCCAAGTTTATGAGTCGCGATAGATTTTTGTTAATTTTACGAACTCTAAGTTTTTCAGATTCGAATCATTATAATAACGCAGACCCTAACCGATTTGTCAAACCTATTATACAATTTTTTAACAGCCTTATGCAAACTTTAGTGATTCCACCTAAAAACTTAACAATTTATGAAAGTGTCATATTATGGCGCGGCCGTTTGAAGTTGAGACAGTCTAAACATAAATATGGTGTTCAATTATACGTACTTACAGACACCAATGGTATTACGCAAAAAATGCATATGTATTGTGGGCCAAATGATGTAGATTCGCATGGTAAAAGTCATATTGATGAAGTTGTTATGCTGCTAATGAAAGATTATCTAAACGAAGGACGTTCTCTTTACATGGATAAATATACTAGTGTCACACTTGCTGAAAAATTATTAGACAATAAGACTTATGTCACGGGTACCCTTAGAGCCCATAGATCACGCAATCCGTACATTGTAACAAAGTCCAAAATTAATAAAGGTTCATGTATTAGTAGGTGCAATTCACGCGGTGTTATTGTTAGCAATTATAAAGAAAAAAGGAATGTTTTAATGATTTCTACAGAACACACTTCAGATTTCATTCAACAAAGAAATCGACACGGACATGCCTTCTGGAAACCTAAAGTAATATTTGAATATAAGAACAATATGAAAGGCGTTGATAGAAAAGATCAAATGTTATCTTATTATTCTTGTTATAATAAATCAACCAGGTGGTATAAGAAAATTATTATACATGTAATGCAGGTCATGATGTTAAATGCTTTTAAAATGTTTAATTTACATATCAACCGCCACTCAAACACAGCTAAGCCCATGTCATTTTACGACTTTCGGTTGGACATCATAAAACAATTACTCCGAACTGAAGAACGAACCGACAGACAAACAACAACTAGACAAAATATATCAACTAGACAGATGAGTTCTACTGGAGAATACATACATTCACTGGAAGAACTCCCCAAAAATAAACATGGCCATACTAAAAGAAAAGATTGTCGTCATTGCTTAGAAACGCGACAATTTAGAAAAGGCACTATATATTACTGCCCCCTTTGCTACAAAAAACCTGGTTTGTGTATAAAATGCTTTAGGGATTATCATAATTACTAGTTTTGCCGACAAAAATCCTACTTATAATTTTAAATGCGACAGTTTGTTAGTTTATTTGTATGTTTGTTACCTCATCTTGATTATCATAATTTTTATCGTCATAAACATTCATTTGATTCTATTTTTATCAACGCCAATCATTTTTAGACTTGCATGCCCAACCCATTTACATTTACTTTTTTCTCAAACAACCTCCTAATTTTTTACTAGCTGACAACTTGCATTCATAAGCTTAATACATATCACCTGATGGATAATGATAACGTGTTTTTTCGTTGCCATTGTGTCTGTAAATTTTATTTTCTATGTGGATTTTTGATAAATATTTGATTATACATAATAATATATGTATGTGTAGATTTTATCCTTATTTGCTTTTATTTATTTCAGTATTTGGAGTTACGTTTTTTAAATGGATGTATACCTAAAACTATACATTGGTTTTAGAGATACATTATTGATTCATTTTACTTATTTTTCCTATGTGGTGGAGAGTGCACAGTCAGGTAGTCGGTACTCACAGGAATGCGCGGGGAGCGGGCGCCTTCCACCTCCTTCAGAGGCCACTAAATTGCGTTGTCCCTTTTTTACATTTGAATTATATATTATTTGTTATATTCTAACCTATTTTAATCGTCATACATATATTTTTATTTGACTTTTAATAACGCCAATCATTTTTAGGTCTGCATGCTCATTGCTCATGCCATTTACGATATTAACCCAAATTAACAAGTTGCATTTATTACCTCGGTATCATCTGATGGTTAGCGACAATGTGTTTTTTGGCGTCATTGTGTCTGTTAATTTCATTTTCTTTGTTGATTTTTAATAATTGGTTAGTTTATGTTGTATGTGTATGTGTTGATTTTGTTCTTTTTAACTTTAATTTGTTTCAGTATTTGGAGATAGTCACGTTTTTTAAATGGATGTGTGCCTAAAACTATACATTGGTTTTAGAGAAACATTTATTCTTTGATTCATTTCACTTGTTTTTTTCCTATGTGGTGGAGAGTGCACAGTCAGGTAGTCGGTACTCACAGGAATGCGCGGGGCCTACAAACGAACATACATTTTTTTGTACATACAAATTTTATCTCTTTATTTTATTTGCATCGATTTGTATAGATACAGTAAATAAAACTATTTTATCAAAAAGTATCGAATTTCCCGGTTCCGGTTTTTTTTTTTTTATAATAGAAGCGGCATTGCTACCTGCGTTCTAGCCAGATATCTCTCCTCTGACGGACTTTTAGATTAAGTTTTTTGTATAAATTTGTAAATAGTATAAATTTAAGATATTTTACTTTGTTTAAGAAATTTACTTCGTTTGTTTGTATTGAATAGGCTCCGAAACTACTGGACGGGTCTTAATAATTCTTTAATTATTAGAATGCTACATTATCCGTGATGGACATAAATAATGGAATAATCCATGATGGCTATATTTTTTTTTTTTTTAATGGTTGACAGGCCAGGTATTTGACCACAGCTTACCTGATGTTAAGTAAATATATATTGTATATATTTATATTTATTGTGTTTATTTTATCGTTTTTATTTTTGTATTGTGATGTATATTTATATTGTATTGAGTTTTGTTTTCCCATTCGAAGCCGGGGCGAGCTGCTAGTTGTTTATAAAGAGGAAAAATTTGACTTTTTGTTTGTTTGTATTGAATAGGCTCCGAAACTACTGGACCGATCAGAATAATTATTTCATTATTAGAATGTTACATTATCACAGTAACATAGGCTATATTGTTAATCAGGTTTTCTAAACCCGTGCGAAGCCGGGACGGACCGCTAGTAAGACATAAAAAGACTTGCTAAAACTAACACGTGAATAGAGACAGCAGAATTTATAGAATTACTTTTTCTGTAATGTTAGCACCGTCGCTTAACATGGCATTTTCCGTAATTTTTTCACATGAGCGTATGATGATCACCTGACGAATTAATTTGATTTAGATAGACGAAACTCTTAACTGATAGCCGAGATTGTTTTGCCTCTGTATTTTAGCTGTAATTAGTCAGTAGAAAACATTATCGAAATAAGTACAGTTTTTACCAAACATCACACGATTCTTTGGGAAACTTGTTTAAAAAATATCCCGTGTTTTAATAGTTATTGAAACAAGTTCAACAAATCAAAGAATAAGATTTACTTGCATATCTAACATTTTATACAAGAAGTTGATATTTTATTAAAATAAGAAAATGCTAACTACCGAATAGGCAAAGAGAAAACAGCACACCATACATTATTTATACTGGACGAAGCCATTTTTAGTTTTTCCGAGTTTCATCATTTTTTTACACGGGAAATCAAAATACTGGCATTACGACTTCAATAAATATGATAGTAAATTTATATTAAAGTCGCTTTAATTTTTGTTTATCTACGACTCGCCAGTGCCTACAATAAAATTATGTCATAGCGTTCTTTTTTTTTTCTTTAGTGTTGGCGTCGCGTTTTTCTTTTGCCAGTGTCAAGTATTTATATATTTTCAAGTTTCAAAAGTCAAATAAGTGTCTTCGTAACTAAAGTTATATCCAGTCTTGGTCAAGTACAGTCCGTGTCAGTCAAGTCCAGTCATGCTTTAGTAAAGTAGTGGTGACTTTACTATAAAGCTTCGATGGAGTTTTGGAAGCAACACGAAAAGTCATGTTTCACCACATTATATCATTTTCCCACGCGTGTGATTCGGCACTTTATGAATAAAACACCACCATTTTTATGCATAAACACTCGACAAAACACTAGTTTTGGAAAAAAATACAACGGTGCGACACGACTCTTCCCGCGTTCCCGCCAAAACTCTAGCGTTCTTTTATTTAGTGTGTCTTTTACGAAATTACATCTACATTAAAAAGTTTGATACCTAAAATATATCAAACTTTTTAATAAATAAGTACTCAATTATTTTGATGAAGCCAGTAGCCATTCATAATGATTTGAACGAGACTATTTTACATTTGTAGATCCAATTATAAGAACTTTTAACGAATCAAGTTACGTAACGTCGTAGGTATACCTACCTGCCTATTTGTTTTAGTTATACCTAAAACGTTAGGTAAGTAGAGTCCTCCTAAAGTATTATTATAGAATACTAGCGACCCGCTCCGGCTACGCACTGGTGTAATGTAGATACTAATGTGGTACATATGAATATATTATATATATACCTTCCTCTTGAATTACTCCGTTTATTGATGGAAACCGCATTAAAATCCGTTGCGCAGTTTAAAAGATTTGAGCGTACAGACGGCGAGAAGTGACTTTGTTTTATACTATGTAGAGATTTGTAACGCAATTTTGTACATCTTTAACGCAGATAAATACGTATCAAACTATATTTTTCTGCTTATTTATCAGATGTATCTAGGTGGTGAATAAGATCTCTCGCAATTCCTTATTCTTTATCATGGATCAACTTTTTTCAATAGGTACCTAATCCATTTTAATCATACAGACCTGGTGAACGTGTGCTTCTAGAGTGAGCTGGTCTGAGTGCAGGTCATCGCTGCTTTCGCACTTATTACTTTCGATGACTTGTCTCAGTAATTTCGATCGTTGCGGTACCCTTCAAACCGAAACACAGTTAATGTTCATACACTACTCTTGGCAGCAAATAATCCAGTACTGCGGTGGTACCTAACCAGACGACCTCCTGCTAAAGATCTACCACCAAGTACCTATAGTATCGCGTAGTATCGCGTAGTATCGCATAGTAGCGCTCAGTGTAAACACGTAAATTTTGTATAGTAATAAGTGATTTTAGTATATAATTAGTTTTATTTAAAATTAGTACTTATTAGTAAAATTTTAAAATTAAAATAAAGGCATGGGCATGGCAAGTCTATGATGTAAAAAAAATGTAATTAAAATAATTTGTACAGATTTTGATTTTTTTATTTACTATCAAATACTCTTAGTTATTATTCAGTATTCGTTTTTCCTTTACACTTGTGAGGACAGCGCCACTATTTACGTGTTAAAACAATTATCTACCACCTGACTAGACTTTTGAAACACGTCCTGTACTGTATTAACTATATACTCGTAGTATATGTAGTTAATATTGTGTTAAACAGTTATTCCAAATAAATTAAATTTGATTGGTATCATTTGCATCATTCGCAATATTACATCATAATAAAATTGAGAGAAATCAGTAATAAAATAAATTTGACATAAACGGTAAGTAGTCAGAGGTTAGATTTCTTTTTTAAAGTAATGAGACGATTGAGGTGCTTTCCTGATGGTCAGATATAACGCATGTCCATCCATGGCCATTGCAGTGATACACAGAGTTTTGTGCAACAAAACAAAGTTCAGGGCATCGCTGCTTTGGTGCTCATTATTTTGTGAGAACTAGTAATGTGTAGAACTACTTAGTAAAGTATTTTCGATGGTTAGTTTTAACAGCCCTGTAATTTCGCTAGCTGCAGTACCTACCCTTCAAACCAGAACACAGTAATGATAGATAGATCAGACTGATGACTGAATTCAAATTGTTTAATGTTTTATTAGTTTACAAATACATATGTTTTCAATACAGAGGTAAAGTATATACACATAAAGCCAGACGGGCGTGCCGTCCTATTGTGGCGGCAGATGTCGCGATACACCTGCGATGTCAAATGTCAAGTCGCTCGTTATTCCTTCACGCGGGCGCCCATAATGAGGCCTCCGCATATAACCCTCCGCATGTTTGAAAAAACTTGGCCTGGATCGTCGGGAATAGCGAGAATACAAAAGAAGCGAAATTTAATGGGACTGCGGTGTAAAAGTGTAATAACGAGAGAAAAAGAATTTATATTTTTGTAAAAGCACTCAATTTTTGGTGCTTTGAATTCATTTTAGCACAAAAATAACTGGAATACAACAAAACACAACAAAAAAATTCGAATGATTTTGATAACTTATACAAAAACGCAATCGAATGATTTATAAATCTAGCCCGCCTTGCAACCGGAGTAAAGAAGTATTTGATGAAGTTTTGGTAAGTATACGGAGAAATAAGTAAGTAAGTCGGAGTATTTAAGTATTCTATCAGTTATCTGACTCCCATAGTACAAGCTTTGCTTAGTTTGGGGTCAGATGGCGCTGTGTGTAATGTCCTACAATATTTATTTATTTATTTAAATTATTTCAATGTATTAAATTCCTAAACTTTTTGTTCAGATGTTTCGTTAACAAAAAAAAAAGTAATAAAAAAAAGTATTTATGTATTCTATCAGTTATCTGACTTCCATCACACAAGCTCTGCTTAGTTTGGGACCAGATGGCGCTGTGTGTATAGTCCTACGATATTTATTTATTTATTTTATACAATATCTAAATATATGCATGAATGCGATGAATATATGCCACTTGTTTTATTTGACTTTAATTAACCTTAAATAAGTAATACATAAAGTGCGATACCAAAAATAAAGAAAAAACTATTTGTTCAACAAATTGACGTTTTTAATTGATAAAATTGTTACAATTTTGCAAGTTTGTCCAATCATAAAATAACCGAATCGACAATGGAGATGGCGCAGCTCCGTGAACATAACTACGATAGGTACTTGTTCATCACACGTTGGTTAATATGACATAGCACCCACGTAAATATTATAATCTTCAATACTACTACGTGGGTGCGAAACAAGAGGTTTATACTACATAAAGTTGTACTCTAAGTATCAGTATCGAATCAACAACATATCTGGTATGGACGTTCTAACACTGCACCTGTACAAATATTATGGAAACAAAACCAAACACGATGCCTTAGAATTGGAGTGCATCCAATTAACTACTACCACCGTCGGTTTTTCCACTGAATCATGATCTACCTTGTTTCAAACAAAGGGTGAATAGAGTTCTTAAAGGTAGGCAACGCACTGATACTGCCCCGGGGATTGAAGGTGGTGACCACTTACCATGATGGCCCGTCACATGTTTGCCACTTTTACATTAAAAAAACTACACAGTTCCACTTCAGACAATACTATAGTGATTAAAACGAAGAACTTCAGCTTGCCTCAGACAGGCTCAGTTTACGGTAACGGACAAAAATACGGCAGTTTTGAAGTATTTTTTTGTGAAATTACGTTTTTTTTTTTAAACTAGTTATTATTCCAATAGCTCCCTTTTGACATGTTATCGCTTATGTAATACTAGCGGACGCCTCGCGGTTTTACCCGCGTTGTACCCGTTCCCGTGGGAATACAGGGATAAATAGTAGCCTATATCCCCCGGGGATGGTGTAGCTTCCTAACGGTGAAAGAATTTTTGAAATCAGTCCAGTAGTTTCGGAGCCTATTCAATACAAACAAACAATCAAATCTTTATAATAGTATAGATAGATAGATTAATAACATTGCAATCCGGGGTATCAATCACCAGATTGTAACCGCGTATCTTATAACAGAATGTACGTATAAAGTAAGTTCTTATAGGCTGAATAGCCAGTGGCGACATGGCGCCTATAACTGTTCTTCTTTTTCTTTCTTATTGGCGTCGCACTTTGTGCATTTGCTAGTGTCAAGTGTTTATATAGGTATTACATATTATCAGGTATTTTATGAAAAGTCAAGTTAAGTAAGTTTAAGTCCTATTCCTTGTAAATGCTGGTCACAATACTTTATACTATACATTATACTTTATGCATATTAAGGTGGTTTTTGCCTACACAACATTTACTCTTTTAAAAATAAATAAAGATTTTTGTTGTTTGTTGTTGTTGTTAAGTCACACAATGTAAGTTTCGATCGAGTCCGAGTCAGCTTTGTGAGTTTTTACTTTAGATGAAATAATTTACTTATCACATCATTAATTTATTTTTTTATAGTCGCCTGACAAGGTTTTAGACCACAGTTCATCTGTTATTAAGTGACGTATGTCACGCCGTAGCTAGCTTATCAACCATAAAAAAAAAGATAGTGATATTTCCATATATGCTATGAAGAAGATAACAAACATTTTAATGGAAATGTCACCCGTAGCGTGCAGACTGCATGGCGGCGAAATCCGTCAGACAAGACCGTATAATACCGACCAACTTATCTCTAGAGCAACCCTAATGATAGAACTAAGATTCTTTCGAATGATTATAGGTGTCGTTCAAAACATTACATTTGTGGCTCCCCCATTCAGCTCTATAGAGAAGTTTGTCTCTCAGTAACAGTGGCGGTAGAGCTTTGAATATTTCATGCGCCACAAATAGGATGCCTAATAACTCTTGTTGTGGAATTTCCAGTGTGTTCAACACATTTCCTTGCAAGATGGATGAAGGTTTATTTAGAGTTCACCTGACCTTTTAAGGTACTACATTTTTAACACTCTTTTTCGTTTCCTTTAGTATTTTAGGTGTAGGTTACCAGACTGTTACATTCAGCTTTTAATACCAATATTTTAAAAAATCCGACACCAATAACTTAATGCCAAATTTTAACTCGATCAGAACCTAGAACTAGAAAACAGTGAATAATCTTCAAGTGGTAGAACAGATTTTCTTCAATCATAGCATAGCATATATTCTAACACAAGTCACCGTTCTCCAAGAAAAAAATAAATAAATCAAAATTTGTTCAGCCGTTTGAGAGCTACGATGCTACAGCGGGCACACAGATACGCACGCTAAACTGGTAATATGTCTCCATTTGTGTTAACGTTTAATAAAAATAAATTACATTTATATAATGCTGATTTTTATATTTTAAAGTGAAACTTCTTACGCGGCGATCCCATAATAAATGGAAAAGAACTAACTGACAGTGTTCGAGTCACGTTTCGGAACATTTCATTACATAAAATCAGTATAGAACAAGAATATAACGTAGAGGGTAAGAGAAAGAGAGCTATACTTTTTGAATCCAGAATATTTGTTATCGTATAACAAAAAAACATTCTAAAATCTGGCACTATGCATGTTGTCTTTTCTATGTTAACTATGTGTAATGACAACTCATTTAAACACAAACAACTGCATTCCTGCTGCAATTTCGCACATTTAAGAGTAGACAAAACATTATAGCGTAAAATCGTAATTTTGAAAATCTCGCCTCTTTGGAATGACAAACAGGATGTCACTATTTTCCGCAGTCCTCGCATGAAGAGTTAGTAAAACAGTTGGTTTATTGAGTAACAGAAACAAGCTCATAAAACAAGTGCGGCACACACGACGGCTATAAAGGTTTGTCATAAATGGATCCCAGGTGTTTGTTGCCTTTCCACTGTTTACTCGCTGTTCGGAATTCTAGGGGCGTTAGTGCTGCACCGACACATAATATGTTTCTGAGCTGTACTTGAAAGTTTAAGAACAATAGAATATTACAATATTTATTATTTATTTATTTTTTTAATATTACATATGACCCTTAATACCACATAATAACAATTAGGTAATTGAGTAAGTACCCTAGTATCGCGAAGTTTAGTGTCTTTCGTTTTACATGGTCGTATTTACATAATAATTTTAACATAAATTTATATAAAATATAAAAAATGAAAACAAGTTTGTATGTGTGTGTAAGAAATTATGTGTGAGAGTGTGCGTGCGTGCGTGTGTGTGATAGAAAGTTTTTTTTATTTTTTTATTTATCATTATATGCTCCATAGACACTGGGGTCCGTGACCTTTTCAACTTTAATTACATTTTTTTTTTACAATTTTACAATAAGGAAAGTTACGTTAGTAATCTTAGTCTAAGGTTAAAGTACGTACTAGATTGTGTGTATACCGCGAGCAGAGCAGCGACCCTCAAGCAGCACCCGATCACGAGTATGACGCATGTGCCAGCCATCGCCCTCCTCAACCATATCTGAGGGAAGAGAGTGACCCGACACACGACGCCGCCGCAAGAAGGAGCCTTCGATGGTGAGCATGAATGCTCGAGGCATACACACAATCCTTATTTCTATTTACATCATAAGTTTTCATTTGAAATCGCCGCCTCCCGACTCAAGGCCTCCATCACCGCCGTGTTCCGCGATCTTTGATGGTGATAGAGAGTTTGTAAGTGCGTGTGTATAATAAGTGTATATCTATTTATTAACTTACCTATCAATTAGGCAGGTCAAACGAAACATTTATTTCAACGTACGCTAATGCTTTCCTTGCCTGTTCATAACTATAGATGTTTATCTTTCGGAGTTTTGAAGTCGACCGTCACCGCCGTCAACTATGCAATTTCATGCAAGCAAGAATTTCAGAATAAAATCTCAATGGCATCAAATGCATTCCATGCCAGGGCCGTCCCAAGGTCCGTGCAATAACATGTCACCTTCACGGGGCCGATGTGTGACATCCTTGACATGTTAAAACTACAGCCCTTGACATGGTAGACACGTGGCCTGTGAGCCAACAAAAAGAATTAATATTTTGATACGAGAAACATTTTCGAGTCCTATCCGACTGCGGAAAACTCAAAAGACAGGGTTATGCTTTTAGCATTCTATAATAATTTCTATCGAAGCTTAGAGTAAAGTCAGCACTGCTTTACTAAGGCATGACAAGGCTCGACCGTGAATTACACTGCGATTTTTTTAACTAGATTTTTTATGATAATTATACAAGAAACTGGAAAATGCACAAACTGCGACGCCAAAAACAAAGAAGAGTTTAAAAATGTAAGGTCATAAATATCGCTATATTTTTTGAATGCCCAGTAGTTTACCGAAATACTTATACCCTTGCAATCATGTCGACGCCGAATTAAACAATATTAAATAAAAAACGTTAATTAGAAAAGTGCTTTGCTCTATCCTTGACATGATAATAGGTATAGCTTAGCGCAAATGTGTGGCGTGTCAAAGGAAAACTCGTGGATTGCGTCAAGCCTCAAGTTTCGTGGCATTTGAATGTGGTTTCATTTACATATATAGTACAATCATCAAGTACTAATTAATTAATTCAGTTAAAAATAAATAATAATTCTAAGGCCTTATTCAGGTGAGCTGTGGTCAAACACCTAGCCTGTCAATCATAAAAAAATGTAATTTATTTATTTATTGAGATAAAAACGACAATAATAAATAATCAATTACATCTATCTCACAATTAAATAATAAACAGTTAACTAATATAAAGTATTTTTCCAAATCAAATGTCAAAACAATTTTGTTTGTAAAAGCCAAAATAAAAAAATTATACAAATGTCAATATAAGGTAAATGTGGAGTTTTGGCGGGAACGCGGGAAGAGTCGTCTCGCTCCGTTGTATTTTTTTTCAAAACTAGTGTTTTGTCGAGTGTTTATGCATAAAAATGGTGGTGTTTTATTCATAAAGTACCGAATTACAAGCGTGAGTGTGGGAAAATGATATAATGTGGTGAAACATGACTTTTCGTGTTGCTTCCAAAACTCCATCGAAGCTTTATGGTAAAGTCGCCACTACTTTACTAAAGCATGACTGGACTGGACTGACACGAACTGGACTTGACTAAGACTGGACTTTGACTAAAACTAGCTACGATAACACTTATTTAACTTTTGAAACTTGAAAATATATAATTACTTGACACTGGCAAATGCTAAAACGCGACGCCAAAACCAAAGAAAAAAAAGGTAAATATAAATGTCAAAAAAAATAAAATTACAAAGGTCAAAAAAAAAACCTTACTGATATACATACTAATTGAAAAGAATTAGATGACATTATGTATTCATTACAAATTTTAAACATTTCTTGTAAGATATCGTGTAAAACCCACAAAGCGCATAAACAAGGAATATTTTTAAACATAAAATGCCAGAAAGCATTTAAAGTAATTAAAATTGAAGTGGGAGTAGTCTTAGAAGCAAAGAACAAAGTTAAATATTGGCAGTCCGGTCGTTTTAATAAAGCTCCTATACACAATTTTTTTTGTTGACACGTTGGTTTTTGTAATTGAAATCTTAAAAAGCGAGTAGGTTGGTCTATTTTTTTTCTTTTGGTTTGTAAATATGGTAAACAGAAGTACTAGTATTTAGAGCTATCGAACCCTGTATTATAGAGCTTTTTTTCTGTGTTCCTAGTCATTTACTGCACAAGTTCTATAGTTACGTACGATCTCAAATTTGTAAGCAAACTCCTTGTTAATTTGTATTCACATTATATGAAAAGCCAATTTGTCATCAAAAATGGTTAGAATTGTTTTTCGACAATGTTTTAAATTATTTAATAGTTACTTTACTCCTCACTTTAAATTAAATAATAAATAAATATCGTGGGACTATACACACAGCGCCATCTGGCCCCAAACTAAGCAGAGTTTGTGTGATGGAAGTCAGATATCTGATGGAATACATAGATACTTTTTTTTTTTTTTGTAAATACATACTTATAATACATACAGAACACCCAGACACAGAACAAACAGTTATCGTCACATAAATGTTGGTCTCAATGGGAATTGAACCCATGCTCTTCAGCTCTTGAAGCACATATTGAACCAAATGAGTCAACAGGGCAATCTGGAGTATCTAGTTAATATAGGTACCTACTCGTTAAGCGAGAAGTAAAGAAACATGAATGCTTAGCATGCGTAGAAGACGGACCATAAATCGACGTCCGATATAAAACAGAGAGAGTGCGAGAAATATGAATTTTTGGTGATATTAATGGTCTTTTATATTCTGGAAGCGTGGCGATATTAAATTACTGGTATATTCTGATCAATTCACATAGCGCCTGAACATTAAAGCGGAAGACTCATGAGAGGAGAGATGCCGGAAGATACTAGGGACTGATATGATTCCCATAAAATTACTAAATGTACAAATACCGTACAATCCCACTAATATTATAAATGTGAAAGTTTGGATGGATTGATGGATGTTTGTTACTCTTTCACGCAAAAACTATTAAACGGATTTGTCGTTGCTTTGGCTCTCATTACTTTAAGAATTTTGATGGTTAGGCTCGACAGTCCTGTAATTTCGCTTGCCACAGTACCCTTCAAACAGATCACAGTAATGTTTACACAGTACTGCGTGGCGGCAGAATATCTGGCACTGCGGTGATACCTACCTAGACGACATCAAGCCAAGGAAATCTACTCCGAAGTAATATTGACGAAGGTAGCAAATAACATTGTGCCTTACAGGGTCAACTTATTCACGTTCTAACCCCAACAATGAGCTTGAGCTGTCGGTGAAAGAAAACATCGTGAGGAAACCATAGCATGGTGGTACTTTCTAGTACTCGGTTGGCTAGCTACCACCCTCAAGTTGAAAATCTGCCGCTAAGCATCTAACGGTGTGTTCCGACAGCCTCACTTGAGAGCCAGTTCCATTCCAAGCTCGTTGTGTTTACCATCTTCGATCACACCGTCACTCAACATTAGATGAGATGTTGTCAACCATTAAAAAAAATCACACAAATCCAAATTATAAATGTAGCCGAACTTAGTCGTACACAACGTCGTAGTCATTAGCATCGCGATTTCTGCCGTGTTATAAAATGAAAGAAAAAAGACAATCACGGGGACTGCCAACAGTAGTGAAAACTTAAAACACGTCAGCTAACGCTCATATAGCGTTTTTAATAACCCGGTTTATGTCGATCACCTGCCACATACCTATAACCGCTTCTATCCCTTTTCCCGTGTCAATAACCTCGGAGCTTCGTGAACGTTTCGCATGGAAAATCAAACATCCTAATTCGACGAAGGAAAATAGAAATTCCTCTGGGTTTCCGCTTACATTGAAATAAAAGTACTTGCCTTACTTGATAGAAAGCTACGCACAAATGGATCAGCAACATTAAACAATTTGGAATGGTTAGTAAATACATTATTACTTTATTTGTTTACTAGCGACCCGTCCCGGCTTCGCACGGGGGCAATGTAGATACTATTTTGATCTATCTTGTAAGTTTTAGCCAGCGTTTGCAATGTAAGCGCACAAAAACATGTTTTTTACAAATCTTTGAAATTCGCAGATTTTTTCTATTATAATATACAATTATTATACAGATTAATCTTCCTCTTGAATTCTTCTATCTATTGTTTGAAACCGCATTAAAATCCGTTGCGTAGTTTAAAAGATCTAAGCGTAGATATAGACGGCCGGAAGCGACTATGTAGAGAAGAAATTATCAGGTGTATTGGATTTATTATTTGTTTATTTATTTAGCATTAGAACTTCTTAAGATCAACTTCTTTATATAGTGTATAGAAGTTGATCCTAAGAACTTCTTAAACTAAGCAAAGCCTGTACTATAGGAACTAGAATAACTGAAGGAATTCTTATTTATATTTTTGTAAATTCATACACATCTTTATAAGAACAAAGATCTATTTTCGTCACATAATTTTTTGTCGCGGATGCGAATCGAACTCACGCCTTGCAGTTCAGAAAGCAGAGCTATTATCGAGCAAGTTAATGGGGCACTCAAGGCATAAATAAATTATAAATGTTATTTATTACTGGCATTTATCCTTAAAACTTCATAAAAATCTAAAAGATTTTGTTCTAGAAAACATTATCACATAACATAGCAACGCCTGAAATACTTGGAAATGTGTAAGGTGTCTCTTTACCGTAAGCTCTTTACTGAAAATGTTGTCATAGCAACCATCTCCCGTGATCAAAAGATCTTGATATTTGAGGCGTGTTCGTATAACAACTAGCTTTCGAGATATATTGATACTCGCGATGGAACTTGTAAGAAGAAGTACCAAAGGAATTTATTATACGAGTAATTTATTTTTCTAGGCCTTTATAATAAACGGAAAATTTACTAAGTATGTATTTCTTATTATTAGGATATCTTGTTATGTCATCTGCCTCGGTACCTACTGTGCCAATCTGGTCCAGGTTCAACCCGCAACGGTGACAATTCGTCGAACCTTATGTATTTGTAACAATAAATAGAAGGGGTTTGAGTTAAAATTAAGCTTAATTAATTTTCACAGCTTCTTGAATAACTTTAATCGATCTAGCAAGATATCTCTGCATTCTAAATACATTACATCGAAGAAGGAATGCGAGGTACCGTCTGGCAGCACCGCGTTGCCATGGCAACCGCCTTGCAAACAGCTAGGTCGATTGCATCTCGTAAACATAGCATTATATTGCTTCAAACGGAGGAATTTACTTACAACATAGCCATAGCAGTATGTCATTAAAACTTAATCTAAGTAGCGTAAATTTTCACTGATGCATATTGATGATGCATAATACATTATTAACGTTCCGTCGTAATAACAGCTCGAACAAATAACAAACATATGCACATTCATTTATACCTATCATACTTAATTATTATTTATTTATTTAATATGTACTTAAAAAAACATGTACAAAAGGAGGGCTTTTTATTATAAGTCACGTTTAATTGCGACTAATATCTGAACCTAAGAATAACAGTACTACTTACTCAAGGGAGGATCTGATACTGATCTGTGACCTTTCTCAAGGAGTAAAAACAGAGCGCGGCACGCGCGTGTATTGATCTTGTTTCGTACTAAAAAAAACAAAAGTGTGGAAACCAGTGGCGGATTTACCAGCAGGCTGAGTAGGCTGGAGCCTAGGGCGGCAAACTTTAATGCAGCGGCAAATATGGCTCAAAATTTTATTTTGTCTAACAGAAAAAAAAATATGCAAGGAGAAAAGAAGCCTCTAAAATTTAACAAAATTACAATATTTTAGTACTATACAGTATGCCGAATACTCCCTGTACATGAAAAATGACTAAGCCCCGTGTAAAGTATACTTTTGCGGATATGAATTTTTTAAATATTCCAATAGCGTTTTAATATTACTTACAATTTAAATTTAGTAATTTTAATTTTTTTTTTGAATTAAATATTACTTACTATATTTTTTTCTTTGTGTACCTACCTAAATGTTATTAGGTCCACTCAAACAATTCGCACAACAATCCCTTTGTTCACAACCATACTAATAACGGGGAAAAGCTGTAATTAATACGGAATTATGACGGAAGAGCACAAATCATAAAATTGCAATTTCATTGACAAATAAAATTTGATTAATACGATTGTAAACTTGGGTATTGAATTGCAGCGATCAGTAGAGGCGGCAAAAATTGAATAGCCTACTGGTGGCAAATGTGGAAATCCGCCACTGGTGGAAACACCAGGTCAGTTTCCATTCTTAAGTAACATTAAAATCAAACAATATAAGGTAAAGAATTCAAAAGATTGTGAATATAAACTTTTTCTACGTGTATCCTACATCCGGAGGAAAAAAACATTTTGAAAGGATGTCCTGTATTCGCAGAATCCCTCGTCCATCGCATCAGTGTCGGCTTACCGGATTACGGTAAGGGGGTGGCGGGTATAACCGGTACTAACCGGAAAGTACGGTAAATTGAATCTTCTACCGGACCCGGACGGATTTAGCACGGATATGGAAAAATGCCACGTAGAAAAATTCTACTTGACGATCAAATTACTTACACGTATTCTCGAACATCGGTGTCGAAACGACCTTAGTTTTAGCTGGCATGCGCTTTGTCTCGTTTGCATATCGGAATCTTTTTGTTAGCGAAAAATTGACAAACGCACTTTTTTACACCAATCATTTGTAAATAATAGAGTTAGTTACACACACAAAAGAAAATAAGTAAAGAAACAAAAATTAACAAAAAAAAAACTTACATGTAAATACCATGAAGGAAAGTAAAATAAACGCGATGAAAACAAAAGTGGACAAGGCAGCTCCTGTAAAGGAAAAAAAAGAAAAAATTAACAAAAATAATATTAATGAAAAAAAAAGTAAAATACACAAATTGAATAATTCGAGTAGGTCGGATAGACAGACAAGGTAAGTAGGCATAAGTTCCCGATGGACGCCCTTCGAGTACCAATACAAAAAGTAATATCAAATAAATAATTTTAAAAAAACTAAAAAATATACTAAAGACTCTGTAGAAAATTAGAATATTATTATGATACATTTGTGTGAAGCTGTTCAACTATTTTCATCGGCACCTTCTTCTTTTTCTTTGTTTTTGGCATCGCACTTTGGACATTTATTTGCCAGTGTCATTTGTATTTAAATATTTGATGAAAAAATCAATCAAAATAAGTCTAATTCAACGTCAAAGTAACAAAAAGTATAACAGAGTCGTGCCCCCAGTTTAGCAGTGACGACGTAGTTCCTAGAAGCTTCGACGAAATTTTTAGAAGCAATATGAAAATATATGTTATACCATTTGGCCACACTCGTGTGTAGGTATATTTCGGGAATTTTTGATTAAAACACCAGTGATTTCTCAACATAAACACATGAAAAAACACACGTTTTGGAATATAATACAATACAGCAGCGTGAAAAATTGACAAAATTCCTATACGGTGAGTTTTCGAGTGACCCAAATAACGCATTTCTTTAATGTTTATAGCCAAGCTTTTAACTTAATTTTAAGTGAACGACTTAACAACTTAGCGTACTGGCCATATAGACAAAACAAAATAAAATGTTCACAGTCGTATAACGTTTTGCGGTTATGCGTTTTCCTCGTTCTAAATTTAAAACCGTTTTAACTTTTATCTGTCGGTGGCTATTGCGGGCGGCAAGCTCCGGCCGGATGCAAGATGGTTACATGGCCATCAGAAATATAAAACTTAAAAGGAGTTTCTTGTTAGGATGTCAGTTTGAAAATGTTCTTGTACCACACCCATCCCCGCGCCCGCAAACACGCTGTTTTCTGGTCTACTAAACAAGGACGCATGAGCGTCGTTTTCTGCTTTGACTCCTTGAAAAAAAATTATTGCATTTGACTGAAACTAGTCAGAGTATTCGACCTAATCAAACGGAAGTAGCCGTAAATAAAAAATTACAACAAAACAATATCAAAACGACGTCAGTTTCCATTCCTGTAGAATTTGATAACACTCAGTACGATAAGTATTATTTTTATTAGTTTATTTTTTTTAATTAAAATCGTTACATCTCCCGCCTGTTGTTAAGATGTATCGTGTTTTCCATTCTTGGTCGCCTGGAAGAAATCGCTCTTAGCGATAAGGCCGCCACATGTGGCAGTAACCCATAAGATTATTTTGTTTTCTGTACTTTTTTCTATATTTAGTGTGCACAATAAAGAGTTTCTATCTATCTATTTATAAAATCCTTGAAAAATAAATTATAAAGCAAATCAGATAAAAAAAAAGCAACAAATTTTGCTAATGACTTTCCTCTCTCACTTGTCATTGCACACTCCGAGAGTAGAAACATTTTTGGTTTGTAAAAATAATGTAGGAGATTACAATTGTAGAGGCAAGGGCGGCAAAAACTGTGTAGCCTATGCCTTGAAAATTTGTAAATCCGCCACTGAGGTTATCAGTGATTATATTTTTATTTTATTTTTTTATGGTTGACAGGCTAGTTGTTTGACCACAGCTCACCTGATGTTAAGTGAAGGTGTGGTCGAAGATGGTAAAGCACACCTAGCCTGGAATGGAACTGGCTCTCAAGTGAGGCTGCCGGAACACACCGTTAGATGCTTGGCGGCAGATTTTCAACTTGAGGGTGGTAGCTAGCCAGCCGAGTACTAGAAAGTACCCTACCACCATGCTATGGTTTTCTCACGATGTTTTCCTTCACCGGCAGCTCAAGCTCATTGTTGGGGTTTGAACCCACGCCCTTCGGCATGCGAACCTACCACGCTAACCACTGAGCTATCATCGCTAACTTACATTACATTACATGCAAACCATTACAATCACGCCAATCATATAGCATCTCTTATGAAGAAACTTATCTACTCACGTGTTATCTATCCTACTCTGAAATAAAAGCATTTTTTTGTATGAGTAAAGTTACTGGTCAGTCACTGTGACTCAGACCGATTCCTCTCGAGATGTTTGTTGTTCTATGACTTAAATATAGTGCCGGATATCGTGTCACTGGCGTTTATTTCTCACAGGCACATTTTAATATTAGTTTTATATCCAAGCCGTTGATATATTTATAGCAAGCAATAAGTATGAATGAAATGGAAGATATCTCTTTAATGGTCATTAAGAGCAGTTAACTCAAATATTTGCTATACTCGCTTTTGCTTTTGTACTTCTGCGTTTTCCTGTAATAAAAAGAGCCTATAAATTGTTGAATCACCCTACTTGTAAGCATTTTAAATTTAAATCAAAACTGTTAGGCGGATATAGATAGATTATAAATACATAACTACTAAGAACGTAGAACGTTTTGGTTTAGTATGAACATATGTAAGAAAGTTCGTCATTAAGCCCCATTTTGTAGCGATGTTAGCTCATTGATTATCGCGGTTGGTTCACACGCCGAAGGGCGTGAGTTCAACCCCATCAATGAGCTTGAGCTGCCGGTGAAGAAAAACATCATGAGGAAACCATAGCGTGGCTACAAATCTGCCGCCAAGCACCTAACAGTGTGTTCCGACAGCCTCAATGGAGAGCCATTTCTATTTCAGACTAGGTGTGCTTTATCATCTTCGACCACACCGTCTCTTAACATCAGGTCAGCAGTGATCAAACAATTACTTGAAAACAAAATGCTTGTCAAACATAAAAAAAAATATGCCTAAGAGGCTAAACAAAGTAACATTCAATTAGCGATAACGCTAATAGAAAAAGCCAATACGTACGGGATTGAAATAAGCTATCGATATGTCACGTGGACAGCTTATGTCAATCCCGTACATTTATGGCTTTTCTATTAGCGTTATCGCTAATTGAATGTTACTTTGTTTAGCCTCTTAGGCATATTTTTTTTTAATTTTTGTAATTGTATTTTAGATTTTTGTTTTTGTGGAATGTCAAAATTTTGTGAGATTGAATGTAATTGGTTAACCGTATTTTTTCTCAATAAATAAATAAATAAATAAATTAGAGTTATCGCTAATCAAATATTATTTTGTCTAGACACTCGGGTTAAATACTCGAAATGAGTATGGGGAATATTTTAAGCTCTCCCAAAAATACACCGAAATTAAATGTTTGATTAAATAAAATTAAAAATTTTATGTCACACGGCGTTTGTCGGTCAAATGATCTCGTTTGTTCGCAGTCGTTCTCAATTTTATTACGACTCTATCACAAAAAATAGCTGTTTACAGCATACAAATGCGTGTACCAATAAACACCCCGAGCCCTACAGAAAGGCTCCTATTTCGGTAACGACGTGACTTCACCACCAAGCAGTTTGCTAAGGGAGAGCAAATACATTTCGAATCTAGGACACCAATACTCGTATGTAAAAATGGTTGAAACTAGCACAAATTCGATAGGTATGTTTTTTTTTTTATTTAAAAAGTAATGAGACGAACGAGACGCTCTCCTGATGGTAAGAGATAACGCCTGTCCATGACCATTGCAGCGATACACAAAACTTTAAGTAGCAAAACAAAGTCCAGGGCATCACTGCTTTGGCGCTCATTACTTTGAGACTTTTGATAGAGTTAGTCTCAACAGCCCAGTAATTTCGCTAGCTGCAGTATCCTTCAAACCGGAACACAGTAATGCTTACACACTACTGCTTAGCGGCAGAATAACTGGTACTGCGGTGGTACCTACCTAGACGACCTCCTGCGAAGGAGATCTACCACCAATTGCACTATCACCAATCAAGCTATACTGCAGCTAGCGAAATTACGGTGCTAAGTAAGACTCAGCATTGAATGTATCTTAATGATGATCGATATAGCAGCGATGTTTTAGATTTTGTTTTGTTGCTCAAATTTCTAGATACTGCTGCAATGGTAATAGACTATATTTTACCAGGAGAGCATCTCGTTCATCTTATCATAATAAAGTCGTCATATTTTAAATTTAAAAAACTGTCAAACGAGTCAGCATGTCATGGCCACATATTAGGCAAATCCTGACGTTTCGATACTTTTTTTTTTGTTCTACGGTTGACAGGCTAAGTGTTTTGACCACAGCTCACCCGATGTTAAGTAACAGTGGTCGCAGTTGGTATTCATAGCCTGGAATGGAACTGACTCTCATGTGAGGCTGCCGAAACACACCATTGAGTGGCAACAGATTTCCAATTAATATTTAAAATAATTATTTAAAATTCCACAATTGAAAGCTTGTATCATCTCTTCCGAGAAGACTACTCAAATCAGTAGGTAGTTGCGTTTTCTACTATAAGAAGTTATATAAAGACCTACGTAAAGTCGTTTCATAAATATAATTATGTAACTTTTATTCTTTTGGACGCGTGTTAATACACCAGCCTGCAATTATTGAAGTTCAAATATCACTTTGTTGATTACCTCCAAATGAACATTTCGCAAATGATATAACAGGTTTTAATATAACATATACATTGTATATGTACAACTCCTAAACCGAGCCCGATAAGTCAATGGCCAGCGAAGCTCGTTGAAAAATATCGACCGCTAGCCTTCAGACTCGTGTCCGGACGAATTAATATCTTAATTTGTATAATTCAATGTAAAAGTTAAAGGATACCAACATTCTGAGATTCATATTAGATAGATAGATAACTCTTTATTGTTCACACCAAAATTACAAAAATGTTAATGAAAAAACACATTTAACATTTACAATATCGTGACACGATTGGCGGCCTTGAAAACATGTAGCGGGTAACACCGCGGGGCGCAGCTAGTATCCTATATGCATCCGAAACTATCTTAATTGTAATACTAACAATCTTGAGTGATTGTTTTTTTATTATTTGAAATTCCAAAAGAACATTCTTGATCATCTTATGTTGATAAAAGAGCGCGGTTTTCAATCGTTCAAAAAGCTTACCAATTTGTGCTATTAATATTTTCATACACAAAATAATCATGTTCATGTTTCTTTCACGTGAGAAGATGTAATGTTTACCCCGGACGCTTTACAAACACTTGTGAAACGTTATTACCACGTCTGTCGGAAGCCACGTCGGATGAGGTTACATAAAAAGTTACCCTAATTTTGATTCCTTTGATCGTCCCCCTTATTAAGTCGTGGATACGCACTGAAGACAAGAAAGGTTCAATAAAATAATAATAAATATCCTATGACATTTGATACAACGCCATGTAGCCCTAAACTAACCAAAGCTTGTACTATTAGAACCTGACAGCTTGGTGGTAGGGTAGTTTCTAGTACTCGGGTGGTTAGCTAACTCCCTTAAGTTGAAAATCTGCCGCCAAGCATCTAACGGTATACTTTTGTTAATATTTTTAACAGAGACATGAATGATACCAGCTTGATGCAGCCTAGTAGCAATTCTAGTATCTTCAGTGGCTTTGCAATGCAAATCACATGCTCTACAATTTTATAAGTAAGTATATATTATTAAGAGATTCTCGTCACGATCCCGATCGGGAAAATGTTTGTATGACGAATTTGAATGTTTGAAGTATAATCGCTTCTAGTTGAGATATATATGTATATAGAGCATATGACGTGAACTTTTCAGTTACTATTTTTGAGTTACTTCCTGAGTAACTTTCCGTTTATTTTTATCTGTGCCGTTTGTGATTTGATGACGCACATTAGGTCAAAAAATTAAAAAAACTGCAACAATTGACACTACATAAAACAGACCCTGTTTGTTAGTTTATAGTGTTTGATTGAGTTTCCTATGGCTTTGACAGCCCTGTTGGTTCATTGGTAGTAGCTCCATTTGCTATAAGAGCTGTAGGGGTTTGATTCCCATTCAGGACAAACATTTTGTAGTATAAACAAATGTTTGTTATGTGTCTGGATATTCTGTATGACGTAGGTAGGTATATTACAACGACTTTTTCTCTAATTTTTCAGTTACTTATGTAACTCCTCATTAAGGTCTTTGGTTGGGCATTTTTACAATCGTATCGTAGGATGTTACAAACAGTGCTATCTGACACCAAACTAAGCAAAACTTTTATGATGGGAATCAAATAATTGATAGAATACTTAAATACTTTTTTGTAAAAATTATACATAAGTACTTATAATACATACACCTACATATATATACCGGTAACCACCGCTACCGCAAACATTAAAATAAACCAAAATACATCCCTGTAATACCTAATTTACAGGGATGTATTTGATTTAATTTTAATACCTACTACATTTTCCTTTGCAGATCTGCTTTAGAAGAATCCACGTAACATCTATCCCA
Organism: Biston betularia; assembly: GCA_905404145.2. Taxonomy (NCBI): domain Eukaryota; kingdom Metazoa; phylum Arthropoda; class Insecta; order Lepidoptera; family Geometridae; genus Biston; species Biston betularia. The sequence continues at coordinate 10,755,860 of FR989877.1, forward strand.
ATATTTTACGGGTTGACTGTGAAACTAGTCTCGAGCGTAACCGTTATTTAATTCAATTCAATTATACCTACTTACCAATTGTGTGCGTGCAATTGTATTACTTGAGGACATATGCATAATCAGAATAGCCATGTGCGTGAGAATGTTTCATGTCTCAGACCGGTTGCTTAGCGTTCCGGTTTATGAGCCGACATCCGACTAGCGAATATAGATATATCAGCTTGGAGCGCAATCGTTTATAGAGCATTCCTAATTAGAACTTGTCTGACATGTCACGTTTGACTGCCTTGCTGTCTTATCAGAATATACCGTTTGAATTATATATGTATATCAAAGAACTGACGGTCGCTTCTTTCATTTGTTTAAAAGTAAGGCTTGCGTTCGACGTCATTCTACTATATTCTACTAATATAATAAACTAGCGGACGCCTCGCGGTTTCACTCGCGTAGTTCGCGTTCCCGTGGGAATACCGGAATAAAAAGTAGCCTTTGTCACTTGGGAATAGTGCAGCTTCCTAACGGTGAAAGCATTTTTGAAATCGGTCCAGTAATTTCGGAGCCTATTCAATATTTCCTCTTTGTAATAGTATAGATGTGAAAGTTTGAATGTTTGGATGTTTGTTACTCAATCACGCAAAATCGGTTAGTCAGACTTGGATTAAATGGAAATAGATGAATTTGTTACCTGGAATTTATAGGATACTTTTTATCTCGGGAAAATGTTAGGTTCCTGTGGGTGTTTATCAAAAAACTACAGAAATTTGGTACTGGTACTGCGGTGGTACCTACCTAGACGACCTCCTGCTAAGGAGAGAGCCAGTTCTATTCCAGGCTAGGTGTGGCCACACCGTCACTTAACATCAGGTGAGCTGTGGTCAAACACCTAGCTTGCCAACGATAAAAAAAGGAAAATATAGTAGTATATCTATATATTAACAACCATTCGAACAGCGCTGTTACTCCCTGTTTAGTAGTTCTAATAATGAGAAGTATACATGAAAAATTGTGGTATTTGGAAATGTAAACTTCCTACATTAGCAACTGGAAACGTAAGGAGAACAGGAAATGAGTTTACTTGTCATTCACTGTAAAATACCATCACCAATGGAGTCTTTCTTTCTTCATAAAATAATTAAGCTCAAACTTCGTATCCACAAACTCCTTAGATGTTGTAGCGTCGGTCCAAATTCAGACATGGCAAACTGTAATGTTTGAGCTAACTCTGTACCTACCTACGTATTTGTCATTGTCTAAAACCTTGGTTTATCTCGCTGCATACCTAATTAGGACTTATCATCCACCTAGGTCGCCGCCTTCGGTGAATATCTTAGTAGGAACAAATTGAGGTTTTGTGCCTCTCGCTTGGGTATAGTCAACAAAAAAGTTACAGAACTATTTCATGTGACAACAACTATCTCTTGAAGGTTTAGCTAGCTAGTATCATAGTTGGATTTTAGCTTTTATTAGGAACGTTGAAACTAATAAATTATTCTATAGTCCTTTGTAAGCAAAATATAATAGTAACTTTTGCTGCCGATGGTACTTGTGTCTGTCGTCATTAGCAAAACCTAAACAAATAAACCGATCTAGAAACTAATTAAGTATGTACGTGAAAACTTGAAATAAACTTAGAACTAAGTAGACCTTCAAAGATACCTTTTTGCATGCCTAATTGGGACTTATCAAGAATTCTGATGGCACGTATTAGCGCTTGCATAACAATCGAATTGTGTGGGTTTGAACAACAAGCGCCGTATTGCCTTTTTGGGTAGAGATGTATGGTTTAATTAGAATCGTGAGCCGCATATAGACATCTCCATCATTATCGATGTGTCGCCGTAGAGATGTCTATAAAGTTGTTAGTATACCCATAGATAGACCTTTTGCAAGTTGCAACCGTGGAAACACTTCATGTTGTTAATCTGTGACACAGTGTTTTTTCTGTGGAGTACGTTTTTTTTTCATAATCATAATCCATTTAATTGCGCTATGGGTAAGTACAGATGTAAAACAAGTACTTAATATTTAGTCGAGAAGCACCACAGACTACCTTTCGGCATGCAAGTTAATTTAAATTATAAAATAAAATGTCAGGAAGTACAGTTTTGTAAAATAGGTTCGCTTTTGACCACACCCTGCCTGATGTTAAGCAGTAGTGTGGTCTAAGATGGAGCACGCTCACCTAGAAGAAACCTATTTACTCTACATTTGAAGACACCCATATTGTACCTAACAGGGAACACAACACTCCGGCGGAGAGTTCCACAACTTCGCTGTGCGAATAGAAAATGTGGAATCAAAACGCTCTGTGCGTACATGGGGAACATTCACCATGTACGGATGACATTTTGGTCGCGTTTATTTGGCCGTCTGGTAGTAGAAAGGTACAGGAGGAACCAAATTGTGCAGTTCAAGTGCACACTCTCCCAAATGTATCCGGTATAAAACCGACAAGCTAGCAACTGTACGGTGATGCTCAAAGCTTTGAAGCCGAGATTCCAATAAATTGCGTATTAGCAAGTAAGTATAAAAGTTAAATTGTTAGTCATTTACAGAGATAGTAAGCTACAGAGATGCAAAGTACAGGTTAGCGAGGAAATATTTTATGCATTTATGGAGCAGTGGTTAACGCGATCAAATCACATCTCAACAATGAGCTTGAGCTGTCGACGAAGAGAAACAACATAAAAAACTATAGCATGGTGGTAGGGTACTCTCTAGTACTCGGCTGGCTAGCTATAGCCCACAAGATGAAAAAAGTCTGACACATAGAACCTAATGGTGTATTCCGGCAGCCGCATTTGAAAGGTAGTTTTCATTCCAGACTAATTGCAACACCTACCCTGTCATCCACAAAAAAAACAGTGGAGTTATTCGAACAGAATACAAAACCTAATTAAAAAATTATGTCAAAAGGAGGATGACATTTTTTTTATGTAAACGAACGAGACGCTCTCCTGATGGCAAGAGATAACACCTGTCCATGGCCATTGCAGCAATACACAGACCTTAGAGTAGCAAAACAAAGTCTTGGGCATCGCTGCTTTGATGCTATTACTTTGAGATTTAAATGGACAGTAATGGAGACTGCCGACAGAAGAAAAACTTAAAACACGTTGTCGGTGACGCGAACCGATAAGTTTTATCCCTACCAAAACTAGCTGAAGGCGGCTAAAGAAATCTTTTACTTCAAAAACATAATATCTCATAGAAACAAATGAACAGATTAGACAAAACGAGACAAAGGTTGCGTTCAAAATTCAAATGTCAAAGAAGGAGGTATTCAATTAACCACAGCGGAAAGACATCGCTCGAAATAAAACAAAATGAATCATATCCACTTTCCAGCGGGTAAAATCGTGAGAGACGGCGGAACAATAACCGCGATCGCTGTATGTTATTACCACGATTACGTTGCAAGTACAGTTGTAGTGAAAATATTACAAATACCTCTCGATTTGGAAGACGAGATTTGAATAACGTGAGCATATGCAGTTAAAGCCGGTTATATTGACTGGGCCAGACGGAGCGTGCGGAATTGTGGACTTGGATGTTGCATTTTTTTGTAACTTTATTACGGTACTGCGCAGTGCAAAAAGTTTACGCTACTAGAGTAAATATAGCTGACGTTAAAAGGTAGGTCATATAACTTACATGAATTCGACCTACCAATCTTAAAATTCTGTTTTTTGTGTTATTGACAAGCTAGGTGATTGACGACAGCTCACTTGATTAATAATAATGTTGATGATAATTCGATGATAATAATATAACTCTTTATTGTTCACACCAATTACAAACAATTATAACAAGTTGTTAAAGTGAAGCAGTGTTGCTGATGTCAAGTGAAGGTGTGGTCGAAGATGGTAAAGCACACCTAGCCTGGAATAGAACTGGCTGTCAAGTGAGATTGCCATAACATACCGTTAGGTCCTGGGTGGCTGATTTTCAACTCGAGGGTAGTAGCCAGCCGAATACATGAAAATAACCAATGCTATGATTTCCTGACAATGTTTTCGTTTACCGGCAGCTCAAGCAGATGGGGTTTGAACCCACGCCCTTCAGTGTGTGAACCGACTGCACTGAACACTGAGCTATCATCGCTATAAAATTATCTGACTATGATAGTCTGATGTTGGTGAAAGTTCAATAACAAATATTTTATTGATAACGCCCAAGTTATTAATCAAATGTCGTAATATCATTAAATATGTACGTATGTCAAAACACTGATGACATGCACATAAAAAAATTACGACATAAAAACATATCTGTAGATATGTCAAAATAAAAAAATATCTATATCTATATCTAAAAGATATTGTCAAAAAGCTAAAAAAAAATTACTAGTAGTTTAATCATCTTTTCTTGATTCTATTCTTAAGTATGTTCTTCGATTTACTCGTATCCGTAACTACGGAACTATTCGAGTTACGCGGAACGGTAGAGCAGAGCAGAGCAGGTAATCAGAAAGGAGGTCATTACTTATCAATGTCAACAACTTTTACTACAAATTATGAAAATAGCTGTCCTATACATTTGCTCGTGATTTTTTTAGCGATTCCTAGATCGGTCCCATCGTCAGACCTCCTTTCAGCTTGGTAGTTCTACTATCGTTCTGAGTAATCTCGTAAAAAAACAAGCTTTGTAAGAAGCTTAAAATAACAATATCACACTATTGCTGCGATACACAGAACTTTGAGTAGCAAAACAATGGGCATAATTGCTTTGGCGCTCATTACTCTGAGACTTGCGATGATTTCGTTTTGATTAGATAATCAAAAACCAACATATTATCAAAACATTTAAATAATTATCGTAGAAAATTTCATACAGCGCTATCTAGTCCCAAACTACTCGTAAGTAAAGCTTGTACTACTGGAACAAGATTTTTTTTTTATGTTTGACATGCTAGGTGTTTGACCACAGCTCACCTGATGTTAAATGAAGGCGTAGTCGAAGATGGTAAAGCACACCTAGCCTCGAATGGTACTGGCTCTCAAGTAAGGCTGCCGTAACACACCGTTAAATGCTCAGCGGCAGATTTTCAACTTGAGGGTGGTAGCTAGCCAGTCGAGTAGTAAGTACCCTACCACAATGCTATGGTTTCCTCACGATGTTTTCCTTCACCGTCAGCTCAAGCTCATTGTTGGGGTTTGAACCCACGCCCTTCGGCATGCGAACCACTGAGCTATCATCGCTACAACTACTATACTTATACAATACTTATATACTTCTTTTTTGTAAATATATAATATGATTCACACAGACACAGAACAAAACATCTATGTTCGTCACACAAATGTGGGTCCTGGGTGGGAATTGTACCCGGCCCCACAGCTCAGTAAGCAAAGCTACCAACAAATGAGCTAAGAGAGCTATAAATGTCTGAAGAATTTCTAAGATAGTGTTTTGTTTAAAATTAACGATGTTGGAAATCGATGCCCCATTTCAATGAACAAAGGCTTATAAAGATACTAAGTACTGCCAAAATAGCAATATAGAGCTAAATCTCTACAGAAAGTTTCCCGTCTCTGATCCTTAGCGTCAACTAAGGAAGCTTTTGTCACATCTTATGTAACTAAGTTCTTCAACTCTCTCGGGCCTTTATAACATAACACAAAAGCCCTTCAGATAATAAATACAACATTCTATTACTCGTGTAGTCCATTACATGACATATTTATGTTCTGAGTATTCGAAAAATTACAAGGGAAATATGATTACGACACAAGGATGAAACGCAGCCAGGAAACCGACATCAAACATGGCAGCAAATTTCTTTGCCTGTACTAATAGAATTGCATTTAGAACGCTATTAATATAGTAGGAAGAATATAAATCAAATACACGAAGGAATAGTTAGGTCATAAAACATAATTTAAATGTTGTACTTCGATTTTTGCAATTTATGTCTAACATTTTTAGTTACAGTTAAAGTCCAGTTTTGGTCAAGTCCAGTCCGTGCCGGTCGAGTTCAGTCATGTCTTAGTAAAGTAGTGGCGCCTTTACCATAAGCATCGATGGAGTTTTGAAAGCAATACGAAATCATATTTTACAGGGATAGCCAGAAATGCTATGAAACATGCACGAACAAAAGAATAACTAACATTAATATAGGACTAACAGATTTTTTAATTGATCAATTCTGTCAGGCATCAAACCAAGGAACATTGTTGATTGTGTTGGAATACCTAGTCAAGCTACGCCACGAGCGCTACTGTAGATTGATAGAATTCTTTAACAACTAAGCATTACATAATGCTTAATACTTTATTCCTCAATATTACGATTCTCTCAGTATTTATACGTCATAGATGTTTTAAACGTTCAAGTACCTTCCAACAATTAAAGATCAATCAGTGTTAAGGGCCAAGTCCTCGACCGTGGGAACTTCTGCTTGAACACCTACATTGATATTTTCCACTCACACAGACGTATATACGTCTGACGTTAGATTTGAATACATTGACGTCACGCTAAAATAGATAAGGAGAGTTAAATTACTATAGCCACGAGCAAGAAGGAGACAGAATGTTTATTCCTATTGCCGGAAGCGGATTTTACATTGATTATCTGTTACATTATGACAGAAGTTTTTTTTTTTGTTTTGGCATCGCGTTTTGAATATTTGCCAGTGTCAAGTGTCAAATACAAAACGGGCGGGAAGCATGCGCGCGGTGCTCGGTACCGCCGCCACCGCGCGCCCTCTCGTGACGTGCTATACACGACCACGAGACTCGTGACGTTAGATTGTCAGATTCAGAGATTCTCGATGGTTTGTAGCGCCTACCAAAATAAAACAGCAACAGACGTAACGCAGAAAAGAGATTTTCAGCAGGCACTATCAGAAATTTTCATCAAACTATCCGTACTTATCTGCTAATAGAATAAACAAAACGTACAATAAAAGGTAAATGCCTTAAATGTATCTGCATCAAAGTTAGCATCTATAAAATTGCGCCTTTCCTATAATTATTTTGATGTCAAGATTACGGAATAAAAATAATTTGGCCATATTCTATTTCATAATTTCAAGAAACGAAAAGCGTTTGAAACTATTTTTTCTCCAAGCATAATAATTCAGGATATGTACTATAGTATTCATTAATTTCAAACTTCCACATGATGTATAACGGCACAAAAATGTTGACAAAAACACATCGATTGCCTTATTTCACAAGACTTGCCCGTTAAATGATCTCAACAAGAAAAAGACAGTATCAATTGACTCAATCGCCTCGAATAAAAGTATCTAATATTCACAAACAATACAACGATAAAAATCATTGCTACAAATCGACAATGGATCCACAACACAAAAGGTAATCCAATTCTACGGAAAACAAACAGAGGCAACACAAACAAACGAAGATATCTAATTTAATTGGAAAACAAAGCAAAGAAGATAAATCTACAGAAGAAATATCGATAGGAAAGCTGAGAGTTCGAATACGAAGCTTGATATATAGAGGAGATAACTCATACAGCTAGTTAGCGACTAAAGCCGATATATGGGAAATGTTTTAGGCATTTCAATGCCGCTTGTTAGAGTAAAGTCAATTGTCACTTGATTGCAAAAGTTGAAGTAATCAAAAATCTTAATCATTGCTTAACTGAACCGTGGGTTTGCAACGGTAACTCATAAGATAATGACATAAATCTTAACTTGATAGGTAAACATTTTCTAATAAAAATCTCTATTACTATGGAAACTGCGGGGGTTTTAACACATGTTTCTTTTACTAACTGACTATAGTTTCGGCCACATCCGGTGACCTTTTTCAAGGAATCAAAGCAGAGTATAAGGAGTGAACTTATACGTATACTTGATGAACTCTATCGAAACGATTTGATTTTACTTTTATTGTTTGGACCACTAAGTAGTTGAATGCTCTGTCTGAGTGGGTATTCCCCAATGGATACAACCTGAGTGTCTTCAAGTCAAGAGTGAATTAGTATCTTTTAGGAAAGCGTGATACATCTTAGACCGCATCATCACTTAACATCAGGTGTGATGGTGGTCATACGCAAGTCCATTTATTATTTAAAAAAATGAAGAGCAACGAACATAACCGAAACTATAATCGGAATATACGACGTAATTACATAAATAAAATAAAAATCTGTCTTGTTAGACAAGCAATAGGTATTTGTAATTGTAACTTGGCATACATTTGTTTATTCTGTCACGGTAAAGCAATAGAGCACAGCGAAGCAAAGTTTTGACTGACTTGCATCGAACGAAGGATTGTTTAGATATTCTTGACTAGCGGACGCCTCGCGGTTTCAACCGCGTAGTTCCCGTTTCCGTGGGAATACAAAGTAGCCTATGTCACCTGGGGATAATGTAGCTACCCAACGGTGAAAGAATTTTTGATATCGGTCCAGTAGTTTCGGAGCCTATTCAATACAAACAAACAATCAAATCTTTCCTCTTTATAATAGTATAGATAGTTTTTAGTATGGATAGTTTATAAACAATCTATACTATTATAAAGAGATAAACTAACTGGTTTGTTTGTTTGCTTTGTTGTCTCTTTCTTATAAATAGTAAACAATAAAAAATCATCATAAACATCTTTGACAAGTTTTACGGTGATGATTACTATCTACTGTAAAATTACAAAGTTGGAGATGAGATATAAAAGCCTTTGTTTTGCAATATACATGCTGCAAGTAAAACAAAGCCGTGGTCGAGTGCACTAGACATACAATGCGGAATAAGCCCAGAAGCTGGAAGGTGTAACGTAATATCCTTGGACAAAGGACGTCAGTGTGGTCACAATACCCCGTATCGGGTATCCGCCTTGAATGTCAGTGGACAATAGCGGGAATGGGTTGTCTACTGAAGTTTACGTGATCATTGCAACTGTTTGTTACGGTTGAATCTCCCGTTTGCTGCTATAGTCAATCCTTACCCTAAAGGCATTTTAATTAAGGCCAAATTAAAATTGTCTTATGAAATTCTGATAAAAATGCTTTTCTATAGTATCGCATGTTTTTACAATGATATCTCTGAGCAGGTCTCAAATAACACATTTGTCATCAGTGTCATCTTTGATTTAAATTTCTATAGTATCAATAATTCTAAATTACGTTTTTAAAATTGTTGACTACACGACTATTATTAATATTAAAAAATGAGTCAAATTGTTTGGTACTACTATTATACGTAGTAGATAAAGATGCAAATTCAATAATTAAATTTGAAGAAATCGCCTCAAAAGAATATTTTTTTTTACGGTCAACACAGCTCACATGATTGTGCGATCGAAGATGGTAAACACACCTAACCTGGAATGGTACTAGCTCAAGTGAGGCTGCCGGAACACACCGTTAGGTGCTTAGCGGGAGATTTTCAAATTGAGAGCGTTAACTAGCCGAGTACTAGAAAATAGCCTACCACCATGCTATGGTTTCCTCGCGATGTTTTTCTTCACCGGCAGCTCAAGCTCATTGTTGGGGTTTAACCCACAACCTTCGGCATGCGAACGCGATAACCACTGAGCTTTCATCGCTACAAAATACAATGCAATTGTTATTATTTATTACATTTTTTTTGTTTTTGCTATACCTACCTACGTAAAACACATTTGTTTTGCAATAAAATGTTATGGGTTTCGAATAGAAAAAAGTATAATTTCTTGCAAATATTCAACAACAACAACAACAATTCAAAGAAACACGTACAAGTAAGGCAGAATTATAAAATAGCGATAAACCAATAACATATCTTTAAAAATAACTTGTCTATATGGAACAATGAAATGCATTCATTAGTAAAGCGTTCATGATAAGAATGAGAATGAGCCACGTGCATTACATCAAAACTTTACGGGGTTCGGTTATCTTGAACTTAGAAAGACTTGTGACCCTAATAAACAAATGTTGATATCCATCTCATGTTTTAAATAACCACATTGTGTCGGTAAACATAATAGAATAAATAAATATCAGCGCTATTTGACACCAAACTAAGCAAAGCTTGTCCTTTTTTATTGTGAATACATACTTATATATACAGAAAAAACATTTATTTATACCTAAAGTGACCATTTTAATTATTGTTCAAAACGGGACATCTACAAAATTACTAAAGTTAATAATCTTCACTTTCATTATCAATATGAAATTGACAACGGATTTTTTAGAAATCCACAATTTATTCATTAAATTTCTTATATTTCTTATAGTTGTACTGATTTGCGTTTGTGCTATGCAAACACTACATGTATGTATATCAAAATACAAAATTTTGGTTTAAAATGGATCAGATTGCTTGCACAGAATATTAAAAAACTTCCACTGAACGATTTTAGTTGGAACTAGAATCCAATCTGTCACTTAACTATCCGCTAAACTTAAAACTACGGCCTAAATTGACTTTTTTTAATTTTGATATCAGTGACCTTTTTGTAACTAAAAACGGGACAATTTAGCGTCGAGAAGCTTTCCCTGGGAATACCGGGACGGAGTAGCAGAAAATGGGACAGTCCCGTTCAAAACTATACGTATAGTTATTTATACCACAAAATGTTTGTCTTGGGTAGTAATCGAACCTACGCCCTACAGCTCTTAAGGTAGATAATACTACCAATGAGCCAGCAGGGCTGTCATATCAACAAGTAAAATAAATAAATATCGTAGGACATTACACACAGCGCCATCTGACCCCAAACTAAGCAAAGCTTGTACTATGGGAGACAGATAACTGATAGAATACTTAAATACTTTTTTTTTTTGTAAATACAGTATACCCAGTACAGTGCAGTAGTTTAATGAGTCTCAATACTCACCGTTTACCCAATTAAAATGTTATTAATGAAGCGAAAAGCTAAACCGACAAATGACATCACTGAAACGGTAAAAAAAATATCGTCTCATAAATTAAACTTTAGCGTTCATAACTTAGGGTTTGAATTGTCAAACTAGTTCTACGGTCATTGTCGTGTTGAAGCGGAATAACCAATTAAAAGTGGCGCGAGCGCATCGTAGACCAAAATACACCCGTTATGATCACAGTTACCGGCGGCAACTAATATGGGGATAGACTTCATACATATTCGTTATGGGGATACTTATAAAGTATAGTTTCCTGTTTTTACAACAAAAACAAATGTAGTATGGTAGGTACTAATCACTTATTAGAGGTAAATCATTATTTGGCTTCTAATTATAAACATTTTAATTGTACAAGGCTATAAGCTTAGTGTGTAACCTGAAAGAAGGTTATCGTTACCTTAAAAGTAGTAGTAAAGGTACCTTAAAATTGCAAAAAAACCAACTGCTTCATAAATTCGGTCAAATGTCAACGACATATTTGTACAAATTAAAAAAAAATGTATGAATTTGAATTTTTTTAGTTAGATGTTTTCAGTGAATTTTTTCTGGAATTTCAGAGATGTACCTATGAAAAAAAATATATGTTTATAAATGTAATTTCAGAGTTGATCCCATTTATTTATTCATTTTATTTCAAATTAGTGCCGCATGTTACTTAATCAATTTAAATTATGATAACAATTTTTTTTGCAGAATTAAAAATTAAAATCAAAGTTAACAAAAATCAAATGGCCAATAGACAAAAAATGACAATCAAAATAATAATAATACAATGCCAAAAAAAGCTAAAAATAAAAGTAGTAGTAGTTAAGTACAGAAGCTATAGTAAAAGTTGTTCATAATAACGACTGCAATGACCTCCTTTCGGTTTAATAAACCCTAAGCGTATATTATACCTGTATATTATTCTATAAATAACACTTCCTTGTGATGGATTTATGTTTAGCTGAAAATATCAACTTAGGTATATTTCCTGATACCCTTTTCTGCAAACAAATTGTACTATAAATCACTCCAAACATTTATTATGTGTAATCACATACAGTGTATGTGTAGTGTGGAACTATGTACATGTTATGTACGAAAAGCATAGCACTATGTGCTATAGCCAAGAATGATTCATTCCAGAAACCAGGTCCGGCAATCGCTGTTACAAACCGAGGTGCGAAGTGAATCAGCATTTAAGTTCAGTAAAGATTTCAACTAGTACTAAAATATAATTAGTGAATACATCAATATTTTATTGATAACACCAAAGCTGTAACTTTAAAAATTGAAAAGTCTTATTTCGTAATTAGTTATGTACCTAATTAAAAACAGTAACAGCGCCCCGCGATGTTACCCGCTACATTTCTACAGAATACAAAGTAGCCTCTGTGTTAATCCAGGTCAGTTACGTACATACCAAATTTCATCAAAATTGGTCCTACCGCTTGAGCGTGTAGAAGTAACAAACATACAAACACACATACACACTCATAAACTTTCGCCTTTATAATATTAGTGTGATAAACGAACGAGCACGAACTGGTTCTGTATCAGTTATCATTAATTAGTTCTAGTATACATATTTCCGGTTAACCAACAGACCAGAAGCATTCAAATTTGTTGGCAGATGTGGTAGAATTGACAAGAATTCAATAGAATCGCCGAGCGTGTGCCGTGTCTATAGCAGGGTCGAACCCCTTGCAGTGTCTAAAACCTGCGACTTAGGAATAATATGTTTATGGGACCCTTTTCGATACGCATTAGGGCAGTGTAGATGGCCCTGCGTAACCCAATTTTGTAGCGATGATAGCTCAGTGGCTAGCGCGGTAGGTTCGCATGCCAAAGGGCGTGGGTTCAATCCCCAACTATGAGTTTGAGCTGCCAGTGAAGGAAAACATCGTGAGGAAACTACAGCATGGTAGTACGTACGTACTCGGCTGGCTAGCTGCCACCCTCAAGTTGAAAATCTGCCGCCAAGCACCTAACGGTGTGTTCCGGCAGCCTTACTTAAGAGCCAGTTCCATTCCAGGCTAGAAGTGCTTTAACATCTTCGACTACACCTCCACTTAACATCAAGTGAGCTGTGGTCAAACACCTAGACTGTCAACAATCAATTAAAAAAAATCGTATGATCCTATCCTACTAACTCTGCTTTGGGTGCTTCACAATCAATTTATGCTTGTTCTAAGCAGAATTACAGAAACACTTTCAGGCTAGGTGTTTACATCTTCGATCACACCATCACTTAATATTAGGTGAGCTGCGGTGAAATATTTAGCCTGTGACCAATAAAACACTGCTAGTTTTGCTTTTGGTCGTTACTATAGGAAGAGGTGCAAAATGTATGTAAAGTGAGTGACCAGAATGCTGGCATCTACTTTGGTCAAAAGCTTAGCATTGCCATCCAGCGTGGCAATGCTGCCAGCATTCTGGCCACATATCCCCTCTGACGGGCTTTTAGATTAAGTTTTTTGCATAAATTTGTAAATAGTATTAATTTTTGTTAATTAAATGCATGTAAAGTAAAAGTAATTATATTATCGCGCAGGTAGGAAAAGTTAATAAAATTTTAATAAGATTTTATTCTGCTCGCCGGTTTCCCAGTAACCAAATAAAATGAACACAAATTCGCAAAGTCAATTGAACTGTTAAAGCCAATACCCCGCGAAACGATGTGTAAGTAATAAAAATATAAAATCAGTCAAGTTCAAACCGACTCGCACACCGTGGTTCCGTACTTATTCTGTTTTTACAATAAATTTGTGTTAATAATTTCAGTCGGGAATTATCGAGCTCATCTTACAATACACTAGTAACGTTAATCTGTTATTATTATGCACTTTAGAGTTTGTTACATAACCATGCTAAGTAAATTTTTTTTTTTTTTTTTTTTTTCATTCACTCAAAACTTACAGTACTAGACCAAAACGTTTTGAGTTATTTATAGTAGGTACAATACAAAAAAAAGGACACAGTTACATAACAATACTAAGACGAGCAACAAATATTTATACAATTACTACAGTTAAATATATTAATTCATAGATAAATAAATGTATACACAAATACTTAAGAATAAAAACAACACAAATCTGGTAGGTGCGCTAAACAAATACGCAGCACCATGCGACCGACGGTCCGAATAAAATACGTCGATATCTGGATCGCGCGAATTGAGCTGGTTTAATAGTGTGAGTGCGTGTGTAGGTGCGTGACGCGCGGTGTCGATTTTGATTCCTTGTGATCTTTTTTTATTTAAATTAATAGGCAACGCTCTCTTGGTTATAAGAAATGATGCTTATCCACTACCTATGCTACCTTTACTTCGTAGGTAACAAAATGAAGTCATTGTTGACAGCCTTGTTGGTTCATTGGTAGTATGTCTGCTTCGAGAGAGTTCATGGCTAACATTTGTGTGACTAAGATCGGTGATTGTTCTGTGGCTGGGTGTACTGTATGTATAATAAGTATGTATTTACAAAAAAAAAGTATTTAAGTATTCTGTCAGCTGTCTGGTTCCCATATTACAAGCTTTGCCTAGTTTGGGGCTAGATGGCGCTTTGTTTAATGCCCTCCAATATTGATGTTTCGATGCTCATTACTTTAAAACTAAAAATAAGTATGTTCAGTACCTTAGTATTAATTACATCAATAATTATTATTTAAATGACAGATTTGCTTCAAAACTAGGATAGACACAGACAGTCAAGAAGCTTAACAATACGGTTCAAATAAACACGCTCCAGTGCGGAACCCTAAAAATGCAAACGAACTTAACGGTCATGCGAAACCAGTCAGAAAGGATTCCATAACAGCTGTTGGCATTTGACTTAGTGAGTCATGTTACTGCAGACATCGGAAGCTCCCCGAGTATGAAAAACACTGTTGCTTAACTGGACACTTTGTTGTTGGGTTTTTTCTATTGTATTGTTTATAAAGGCGAAAGTTTGTGAGTGCGTTTGTACGTATGTTACTTCTTCACGCCCAAATAGCCGGACCAATTTTAATGAAATTTGGTATGGAGGTAGTTGACACCCTTGATTAAAACATACTAGGTTGTTTTTATCCCAAAAAAATTATGTATTTATAAAAGCATTTAAGCTTAGTTTGGGGTCATGGCTCTGTGAGAAATTCCCTAATATTTATTTTTTATTATATTACTAAGATGTGACGATTTCAAACCGATTACAAATTTTGATGAGTTTTCTACGTTATCCTACGAGTTTCAGAGTTAATTAAACTTTTTATTTGAAAACCATTGAGTTGCTGAAAGGCAACCGGGCTGTAAAGGTGAGAGTTTGTATGTATGTTTCTTATTCCTACAGTCCATCGGATTTGGATGACATTTAGAAAGCTTATACCTACTCTGGATACATTTTTACAAATACAAAATATACAATTTCTTTAAAAAGCGATTATGTATAGTTATAATGCAAGTTTTAGTTCTTTTTCCTTTTTTTGTGTAAAAGTAATGAGACGAACGAGACGTTCTGATGGTAAGAGAGATAACGCATGCCCATGACCATTGCTACGATACACAGAACTTTGAGTAACAAAACAAAGTCCAAGGCATCTCTGCTTTGACGCTCATTACTTTGAGACTTTCAATTCTAGTCTTAACAGCCCAGTAATTTCGTAAGTTACAGTACCCTTCAAAACTTGTTGCTGGCTAACTAGCTGCATCCCGCGGTATTACCCACTACATGTTTTCGGGATAAAAAGTAACCTATGTGTTTATCCAGGATCTCAGCTACCTCCATACCAAATTTCATCTAAATCCGTTCAGTAGTTTTTGCGTGAAAGAGTAACAAACATACTCACAAACTTTCGCATTTATAATATAAGTAGAAAGATAGACAGATAAGATTTTTTCCCTCTATCGCCTCTTCCCTCTTCCCTCAGGAAACGACTGGATCAATACAGGAAAGCCAGGGATTTGTTGGAAAAGCTGGAGGAGGTCTTTACCCAAAAAGGGGTCCATATTTTAGAAAAAATTAAATAGAGTAATAACAATTGAAATGTACTCAAAAATTTGGAATAAATTGCTTTTTTTATTTATTTATATATAGATAGATAGATATAACTCTTTATTGTTCACACCATAAACAGAAAAAAGTACAGAGAACAAAAGAACCTTATGAACTAGTGCCACAAGGTAGTAGGATTAATAGGAAGGATAGGATAGCATTTTCGTCAAAGACACCAAGAATAGGATGCTATGAATATTGAGTTCCACAATCGTTACGAAATGCTGGACGTGCCGGCACGTGACAAGGAATCCATTATGTCGTGCAGACAGGCGTTTTATATTAATATTGATAACCACACGCTTAACGTTCCTGACAGATTTATCATTGGAACTTGTTTGCCAACAAATTACGTTGTTTCATTTGAGTGACTAAGTTCGTCGGAGTACCTAACTTTGTTTAATCTTTCATTCAATCTACCGAGTTCAGGGAATTACTCATGATTGTACAACATATTACGAGTATAGGACGTGGTAGCCCATTGGGAGAATTCTTGTCTTATGATTGTGGATACCAATTAATTCTTCGTATACGCAGCGACAATAAAAAATGATACCATTAGATTTTCGGCGAAAGAAAACATTGTGAAGAAACCTGATAGAAAAAATCTTATGACCACAAGTGGCGGCCTTATCCCTAAAAGCAATATCTTCCAGGCAACCAAGAATGGAAAACACGTTGCAGACGGGAGACGTTGTAACACAGATTGACATTATCAATTTTAATTGCTATTAGGCGTCGTATGGATTGAAAGATAATAATTTTATTGACACAATACGAATAGTCAAACAAATACAAAAAGAACCTATGCCATTTATGATTCATCGTTCGACGAACAAGCATAAGAAAAGAAAAAGTTGAAAGTTTAGGTGATACGCCAGCAAGTATGTAATCAGAATCAATAAGTATAGCGAGGTTTTAAAAGACATAATAAACATGGTTTTTTCCTCGGTTGGTCTGCCAAGATCTGCGCGAACCCAATATGCAAATTCGTTAAATGTAATGACAAGTAAAATAATAATGATAATTTAACTAATACTAGATACTCTGTAGTGTTACTCTTTATAAACTTTCTAGAAAAAACTTTTAACAGGATCGCACGCGTCCCTGACGGTTACGGAACAGCTGCGAGCACACCTGCCTACGAGAATGCCAAGGAACTAACAATGAAGCTGTTATAGAAGCTAGGGGAGCGTCTTGTACTTTCTGCCAACTTATATACAGACAAAGTTACCAGACTTCGAAGTAAAAGTAACTACAAAGAGTCGGCGAAACAGAAGAATAATAATAGCGGTTGGGGTTCCATTTTTTAGTCACTGGGAATTTTCAAAACAATCACATCTCATGTGAAATCAATTGTGATCGAGCCTCAGTTGAGGTAAACGTACATGCCTTTTTTTTTATTAAGACATGATTATCCACGTGTGCCCAACACTGGAATTCTGTTTTTTAAACGACATAGTTGCATCAACTGCATGCCAATAGTTAAAAGATTTCTGTCATGGGGTAGCAAATACAGTTTTTGCTTATAAATAGGACTTCATATTCTATGCTTATTGGATATTGTAGTGATATGAATAGTAAATTTACGTTTCTAAATTAATACAGAGCAAGCAAGGATATAATTGTGACATAAACTCGACTCAAATGATTCAATTAATTATTCAATTTTAGACAAAAAGCAAACAATATGCCACGGACAAACTCATTTCGGACCGCTCCTAAATGTAAATCTCTCGGCTTTTGGAATTTCGTGTTTCGCAAACATGCTCCAAATTTCGGACCCCGACCGAGATGGTTAGTACTGCGTTAAGTCCCAACTCTCAAGGGTCGGCATAGCGATCTAATTAATTCTTAAGCTATTACCAAGGACTTGACTCACCCACTTTAATACACACTATATTAGAAATTAATTCTCTTATATGATTTCCTTTTCTTCTCTAAATACCATACCCATCTTAATCATTAGTCCATTGTTCAACATAAGCCTCTCCCACGACACGTCACTCAGCCTAATCTTCGGTTTCTCACTTCATCGTCACTCTATCGAGTCGCAGGGCGTCACTACGTTTGCGCTTAATAAGTTGTTTTATTTGAAGAATTCCTTCATTGACATGAGTTGGGATAGTATTATAGCTAGCTTATGACGGTCATTTAGTCTTACCTTCCATTTTATCACCTACTACACTACCTGCTAATGTGTCGTAGTAGGTTCAGACGGGCTGCGTGTAGGTAGGTACTTTGAAGCTACTCAGAGTTTGGTTTATAGTCCATTCGAATATCCAAGGAGCATTGTTTACGAGCATTTGTTTCTGGTACAGGTTTATAAGTAATTTTAGTAGCTAGGTCAAGTGCTTGAACAAATTGGACATAATTAAAAGTAGTTAAACTTTACTTGAAGTCGTCTTGAGTCTATTTTTTACAGTCTTTAATAACATAACAATTAAAAAAAAAAAATATTTGGAATTCTATATTTTATTGTGAGTCGTCCTTTTAATCGATTCATTTGATTCGAACCGTGTTGTCTCCGACTCGTCGACATCCCACTTAGCTCGGGGACGTCTTGATTGTCCCACAAATCGATAACGAGATATCAATCGCACAATCGGCGGTTTTCTTGAAGATTGTATATACGTGTATCTTCACTTTGTGTTTATTCCATGGAACCCCGACATGTCTAGTTGTCAGAAGTTAAGGGTTTGTGACTATTGTGTGGAACGTTATTGTTTTGTGAGTATTTAAGAAGGCCGTCGACTAACGAGAGACAGAGAAGGTTGATTTATTTGTGGCAGCAGATGGTAATATCTATGGGTTTCGCTTTACAGTAGTAACAAACTGAAAGGAACTCATTGTATTCAATATTGCGAACTCTACTATAGAACCAACTGGAAAATCATGACGAAAGTATTATCTGGTCTGACTATTGAGAGTTAATGATATTGTTCTATGAAATAACTTTTAAATTCTCAATTTCAGAGTTGGTCATAATGAAAATTGTTCACAATAATAAGTAAGTGCAATAAGTACCTACTATGGAAACTGACATGGTAGAAATTATTGCAGCCCTGTTGGTTCATTGGTAGTAAGACTGCTGCAAGAGCTGAAGCGTGTGGGTTCGATTACCGCCCAGGATAAACATTGTTTTCGTATAAACAGAATGTTTTGTTCTGTATTTATTATAAGTATGTATTAACAAAAAAAAGTATTTAAGTATTCTATCAGTTATCTGACTTCCATAGTACGAGCTTTGCTTAGTTTGGTGTCAGATGGCGTTGTGTGTAATGTCCTACGATATTTATTTATTTATGGTTTTGGCATTTTTGTTTTACTTATGCGGGATTAATCGCGTTTAAGTATACCGGATACTCAGAATCCTTGTCGTGTGTTGTACTCAGCTTTGTCTCCATGAAGAAGACCACCGGACGTGCCCGAAACTATAGTCAGAGTAGTAAAAACAAAATGCAATAAGTTCTACAATCATTATTTTGGCCTTATCCTTTACACAATGAGAAGTGACCCAGGCCCAGCATTGGGTTAGTTTATAAAAACATGGGTGACTATCATTCCGCGCAACCATTAGTTATATGGGTTCCACTAATTTAGTGTACGCTGGTCCTCTGCTACAGACCACGTTAATGTGTGGAAAACTTTATACTGGTATGCAAATGGTATATTTATATAGTAACACGATATACCGTGAAATGTAAAGTCCCTGAGCGCAGCTAGTATTTTAAAACGCAGAAAGCCTAATACCGTAAAAGCGTATGAAAAAGAATCGAATACCCCTAAAAGCGTATGAAAAAGAAAAAAGTCCCCGAGTGCTCGACTCGCCTGTCAACTTCGTGAATGATATTAATTAAGATGAACGGTCTCCAGCGAGTCACCTATTTCCCTAAAAGTATCAAGAAAATAATGAAAAACAAAGAATAAAATCCCAAAGTAGCGAGCGTCTTGAAAAAGTTTGGAAATTCAATCGCTCTGTTCAGAACAAAGTAACTTCTACCAGACAATAATAAGACACCTACAAATACACGATCATAAGCTTAAGGTATACTTAGCCGAAAGGAGTAGCAATGGCATTGAGGGCACTGTAGCCATCATTATGAACAACTTTAACTTCATTGTACGAACCGCTAAACAAAGGAATTTCGTCTCGTTCGTCACGGAACATTTACATTAAAAAACGAACTTTTTCTATGGAACCGCTTTTTCCTGATTTTATAGCATATAGTGAAAGTTGTTCATAATTATAAGTACTATAACACCCTTTTGGCGTAGTACACACCAAGCTTATAAACCTATACAAAGTCACAAATAAGAAATGAAGTCGAACTTAGATATTTGTTGAAACTAAATTAGGTATTATGACTATTTTAATGGAGTAATTTATTTATTAAAGAAAATAAAATAGAAAACCTTAAATTAATATCTACTATTTACAAAATGTATACAAAAAACTTAATCTAAAAGTCCGTCAGAGGAGGGATATGTGGCCAGAATGCTGGCAGCATTGCTACGCTGGATGGCAATGCTTAGCTTTTGACCAAAGTATATACCAGCGTTCTGGTCACCTGAAGCCTCCTCTAAACGTTTGGCAGTTCGAGTACTATTTTAATTGTAACGTTATTATTCTAGTTTTAATTCTACGCCTGTCCAACAAAATATAATTAATCCCCTTTTGAGGACAGCCTTGGTAAATTCGCTCGATTGTCGACTTTAACACGAAGTAATAAAGTACAGGTGTTGCAAGTACATCGTGGAATCGATGAAATCGTCACAAGTAATAAAGACAGGAGTTCCCAAGGACGCGACCTTAGCGTCAACAACCTAGTGGCAATGTAACAATCGCCATTTTTATAATTACAAAATTGGTATAGCATCATGACGATCCCAATTCTAGAACCCTGCCAGTATCTAAGACTCTAGAAGTTTACGAGCAAATAAACGTAAACCATAAGACAATGTAACGAAATTGAATCAGTTAAAAAAATGTTTGCAATAAGCAATAACGTCCGCTAGCCAGTTTTACGATTACCGATTCAGTCCTGTTTTTTTTATAAACTGGCCCAAAGCTAGGCGTATCTCTTCACATTGTGAGATACCGTCATAGACATTCACATTTCTTCGAGAACTTTTTTTTAAGAACTCTCAGAGAGTTATGGCGGGAACGCGGAAAGAGTTGTGTCGCACCTTAGTACTTTTTTCCAAAACTAGTGTTTTGTCGAGTGTTTATGCATAAAAATGGTGGTGTTTTATTCATAAAGTGCCGAATCACAAGCGTGAGTGTGGGAAAATGATATAATGTGGTGAAACATGTCTTTTCGAGTTGCTTCCAAAACTCCAATAAACTGCCGGCCGAAATAAAAATGCTACCTAACAGCAAATTTAAACGTAAATTAAATTCTTGGTTATTGTATAAATGTTACTACACAATTCTAGAATACATTAATGATAAAAACATGTAATAAAATATAACTTACATTATTGTACACCTCTAAAAGAGGTAATTTGTATGGAACTGTATTAATTATTACATAAGATCTTTACTACCTACATTTGACAATAAAATTTTGAATCTTGAATCTTGAATCCATTGAAACTATAGTAAAATGGCCACTACTTTACTAAAGCATGACCGGACTTGACTGACATGGACTGGATGGACTTTGACTATAACTATAGCTACAAGGCAACTTATTTAACTTATGTAACTTGAAAATGTAAAACACTTGACACTGGCAAATGCTCAAAATGCGACGCCAAACCTAAAGAAAAAAAAACTCTCAAGACATGTAGATTTCTTCACGATGTTTTGCTGCAAGGTCTGAAGTTATCGGCAATACGCACATCACCTAGAAAAGACAGAAGTGCATGCCAAGGGATTTGAACCCAGGACCTCCAAATTGGAAGTTAGACGGCATCATGCCATCAAGACGATCCCAATTCTAGAATCTTGTTGGCAGACTCTGAGATTTTAGAGATTTACGAACCATAAGACAATGTACGGAAATTAAGTCAGTAAAAAAAACGTACGATAGCGCTTTTTCAGTTTTCGGATTTTATCTCTATAACGTACGATAGCGCTTTTTTCAGTTTTCCAATATTGTACCCAATCGATTTTGTACTAGATAATAATTAGGCTTAATCTACTATGGTTATTAATTTTATCAACAAAAAAGTTATTTTAGAATAGGTAGACGAAGTTATTTACATATCTAAGACTTAATTGCCGACCGCAAATAAATTGTATGAATCATTGGGCGTAATTCCAATTAGCTATGTGTAATATAATTAATAAGTAACCTACGTATTGGTTTACGTAATGTAAAAAATAATAAAATGTAAATATAAGTTCTTATTAGCTGAGTGGCGAGCCCTAGTGCCAATGGTGCTGTTTATAGGCCTCCAACCTCTAGCAATACTTGACGCTTTTAGTGTTCAATTCAATTTGTATGATAAATAAACAATTACATTTTGATTTTTACCTTGGTGGTACAAGATGGGTCGACGATATTGTCACCGTTGCGGGTCGAACCTGATTGGCACAGTACTGAGGCAGATGACATAACAAGAGAGAGGCCTATACCCAGCAGTGGGATAACGGCTGTGGATGATGATAATGATGATGATAACAATGAATTCGGCGTTGTGGTTTTAATTTTTATTTTAAATCACCAGCTAAAATATTTGTTTTGTTGGGGCGTGTAATAAATAGAGCGAAATTCATACTTATTGTTATGAAGAGAAAAAACCGGCCAAGTGCGAGTCGTACTCGCGCACGAAGGGTTCCGTCCCACTAGTATTATAAATGTGAAAATTTGGATGGATGGATGTTTGTTACTCTTTCACGAAAAAACTACTGAACGGATTTGAATGAAATTTGGTATAGAGGTAGCTGAGACCCTGGATTAGAATTAATTAAACCTGAATTATTCCGTAAACATGTAGCGCGCAACACCGCAGGGCGCAGCTAGTTATTTATAAAAACGGCAAAAAAAAACCACGTTTGTTGTATGGAAGCCCCCTTAAATATTTATTTTATTCTGCTTTTTAGTAATTATTGTTAAAGCGGCAACAGAAACACATCATCTGTGATGACAGACGACAGTTTTACCTTTTGGGTACGGAACCCTAAAAATTATATACAAAAATGTTTTGACGTAAGCAGTATCGACGTAAGTCACCTTCCTTATATACGTATATTCCTACTTGTAATAAGTCCGATAAATATAGGCTTTATTTTATTAGGAGTTAAAAGCATTGTTCTCTGTAGTACTTATGTTTTGTTTTTACAAATTTTGTGTATAGTAACCTAGTAGGGAGATGTTAGTATTAATTTTAAGATTTTTATACTAGATATTTTTGTTTCGTATAAATACGTTTAAGTAACTATAGTGACATAAATATAACGTAGATGTTCGAAAATGAGCAATATTCTAAAGTACTTTTATTTATTTTAAACGTTTCGTCGCTTGAATAATATAATTAATGAATTTAAAATACTTACAGCTGCTAGATACATGGCATTCGTTCAGGACACACTGGTAGATGATCCAGGATTCTAGTTCAATCATCGTAGAAGCCGTCATTTTCACAAATATTTACAAAAATCCACACAAGTCAATAAAATTGTGCCGATTTTGGCTTTTTCACTTCTTTTACTACGTCTCTATATTTACTATTATTTTATTCTACCGACATCTGAGGAGAATTTTTACTTAATGTTTTCCAAATTCAAATAAGTAAATAATAATTCGCGCAATTTCGAACGCGGAACGTTGTTTTGATATGATCGCCCACGGTTTCCGAGCTTCTGAATGATTTGATTGGGTTTCCGAGCTAGAGCTGTCTGTATCGGCCCGCCCGACAGAACCCCGGAAATTAAGTACAGTGTTGCTATCATATTTTTACAACTCCCGAGTAGTATCGAAGCGAATCAAAAATAAAGGAAATACTAAAAGTTGTCATCGGAAGTTTCGCTTGTGTAAAAGCCGGCAACTAGAATGGCTAACTCAAGTTTCGAGAATTAATCGTTTCGTTTTCTGTTTAGCTAAATTGATGGTGCTTGTAAGGTATGCCCATCTTGTTTATGTTCAACGTTCCGTAACGCTGGGTACAGACCAGGAAAATGAATGTTGTGTAATTTCGTTGTGTTTTAGTTCATGATAAAAAACAGCTCTACATTCGTTGGACTAGTCTATGCCCATCATAAATTCACTGGATGTTCATTAAAATTACGAATTTGTAACCCGAGATCGCGCTCAGTAACCTTGCAGATTCCGAGAAGAAAGAAGATCGCTAAATTTAAAGTCTAGAATTATTTATATTATGCTGTTGTGCCATCACTGACGAACACTAGGGTACTTTTGCTGTAATGGTAACATTTTCATAGACAATAACAAGCTTTTTTCTTTTCATATAGAAGTATTATGACGTTGCACGTTGTATATTTTTCAATTATTTCAAACATAAAAATTATCAGGTTACATTTTTGATCAAGTAAAGCACATTAATGTTATATTTAGAGCTGAAGGCGCACACAATGTTAAAAAATAGAACCATAAGACACGTTTCACCTCAGTAATTAAATTATTTTATAATATTTCTATTCATCCTCTCATCCTTACTAAGCAATGTTTCACCATAATTTACAAGAAAATATATTTAAACTCCATTTTGGCATTAAAATATAATTATTTTCACATTGACGTTTCAAGATGCTATCCCTCTGCAACATAAAAATTTCAACTGCTGTAAAAGTGAAGAGTGTTGGAAATGAAAATCTTGATATTGTGTCAATAGATATATCAAAAATTTGTCCCTAAAAACTAGTATAGTATACTATTATATATAATTTTATGTAAAAGTAGTTCATAATTTTGTTGTTACATTGAAGTTACTTCTCTCATATCCTTACCAATACTTATGAGATCTATTAGTTTGTAAATCTAGAACAATTTCGCATGATATTATATAAATACAAAATACAAATACAAATCATTTATTAATAACGCCAAAGTTACAGGTCATTACGTGTCAATTAATGAAAATGAAAATGTCAATGAAGTAATATGTCACATATAAAATAATTATGTCAATATAATAGAATAGGACAGAATAGAATGGAACGGAGCGGAGCATTGCGTAGTAGAGCAAAGGTATAGGATGAGATAGACAGGACAGACAGCTAAAACGATTAGCGGTGATATTACAGATATGATTTATTTTTTAATTATTGGGAATTTATTTGGGAATTAAAATTATTGTTGGTATGGGTTGTGAAGTCGTGCGCGATAATGAAACATTTCATTCTTACACAAAACATTAATACATTTTTCGTCTGAGTTTCGATTCTTATTTATCGAGACTTTGACATCACTAGCTAAACAGGTGTCATTGATGTCAATGTCAGTTTTGTTGCAAATTGCCGCAATTGCTAACTTCAGTTTGGTTACAACTTTCAACTTCTTCTTCATGTTGTGTTGTGTTCATGTTCGCATCGTAACTTGTCTTTGGAAATTCACAAGTGCTAAGCACAGTAGAAAGTAATTTTATTTGTAAATATTGTGAATAATCTTTAGATCGAGACAAATTGATTATTAATTTTTTACTATTGGTGGAAGTGTTTTATGGATTAAAACATCTAGTGGTATTTCGTTCCCTTTTGAGAGGTAAGTTTTTATTTATTGTGTACAAACGATAATAATCAAAACACCTGTCTATCTAAACAGATAATTTCATACAAATGCAATTTAGAGGTGAATGTGCTGCGTTTCGTAATGGTTTGTTCAATTGTTTTGGGCCTGGTACCATGAATCTTAGGCGTGCTGCGCTATTTCGCGTAACCTTGGATGAGCATCGGAGTGTCATCGTCTAATTTGGCCTTACGCCCCAGCAATGTTTATATGGGCACTAAGATTTTCTTTGTGTACTAAAATGGGGCGAGTGATGTGTAGGTACATACTAATTAAATATTCAGTATGTACACTTTTCTTTAGAGTTGAAAACACTGTGTACACCTGAGCGCATACAATATTTACTCAATATTTTATTGTATAATTAGGAAGGTTTACAAAGAATGTTTCTATAGCAGCTCATAGGGGCTACATCTTATATAAATTTAGTGATAAGTACGGAGTAGTGGTTTGTTATCTAATATAATAAGCCTAATTCATTTTTAATTCTTCTACTATTATCCAAAACAACTAAATATTACTGAGCTGCATTATCTTACTAGAACAAAATTTTGTTTTCTTCAGCTCTGTTCCATCTGCAGTACCTATATATAGTTAATTTTTTGTAATTTAATATCAAATTTAATCCACAACTTGTGGTTTGAAGCTCCTTCTTGGTATGTTAAATACTAATGACCGACCAACCTTATGTGTACTGACACTATAAAATTTACTACTCAACCAACAACAATCTTTATTTGTAATCGCTGATAACAGTAATCAGGCGTTGATATGGTGTGTCACATACTACACCATTTATACTGTTAGTCATGTAGATATGACATTTAAATATAAATTGCAAAAAAACTAGTTCTTAAACATGTGAAATGATAAGATTGGACAGTTGTAATGTTTAAAAAAAGATTCATAAACCCAATAGTGTTTAATACATGTTAACTTTGCATCAGCTTGTAACATCACACTTCTGGGAGTACTTGATTATAGAGGTTTGGTCAAATGGAGACACTAATTGGCACAATCCCATTATACTGAGTTCAGTATAATGGGATTGTGATTGGGATTGAAATTTAATGGCAAATTTGAATAGAAACCCTCACCAGTTGGTTGCTATTCACATTTGCCATTAAATTTTCCCTGGACATTCAAGGTTTCTCAATTTGGCAAAAAAAAAATCTTTTGAAATTAATACTATAAAGTAGTAGTAGTAGTTGAAGTGGCAGTGGGCAGGGCAAATAGCACGCAGAACTGATGGCCGATGGGGCTGCAAAGTTCTGGAGTGGAGACTACGGACCGGCAAGCGCAGCATAGGACGTCCACCCACAAGGTGGGCAGACAACCTAGTAAAGACCGCAGGAACACGCTGGATGCGAGCCGCTTCCAACCGGTCTTTGTGGAAGTCAATGGGGGAGGCTTATGTCCAGCAGTGGACGTCCTACGGCTGAAATGATGTTGATGATGATGATGACTATAAATTCCAATACAGGCCTTGTATTGAAAGTATGAAACAATTATGAGGGACATCTCCACTCTTATCAACGGGATATCAAAGCATTTTAATGGGGTAAAAATTCATGTTATGTAAATTGTTGCTCAAACACATCTATTACCAACAAGATAAAGATCGAAAATCAATTAAATTATAAATATCGTAGGAGATTACATGCAGCGCCATCTGACCCCAAACTAAGCAAAGCTTGTATCATGGAAGGCTGATAACTGAATACTTAAATAGTTTTTTTTTAAATTAATGAACTGGCTTGTACCAAAGCAATTATATGAAACAACCTAAGCTCATAGGCTCTCTCATTTGGACCACATAGTGAATTGTAGCTTTTCAATTATCTTATTCTAAATTAATAAAATTACTTATACTGGAGCTACAACCTGACAAGCACCTGTTAGGTATTCCAGTCCTTGTTTGGGCGGATGTTCTTAAGAATATATTGTGAAATTTATTTTAGTTATATTGCAACAAAGTGCAGCTGTGTCAAGCAACATCTGCTTCATTCTAAAATGAATAAAGTTAGTGTTTGACTGATACAAGGAATTGTTAGCATCTATTCTAAATCTACAGTAACTAATAGAACACATATTCTATTAAATAAAACTGAAGTTTCAACTTAGAATATGTGAATGGAATTAGCAAATGACAGAGATCTATGGCATGAACAGTGAGTCTATACCCAGCAGTGATACAGGCTGTTAATAATTCTGATTAATCATCATCATCCACAGCCCTCTTCCCCTCCTCCCATTGCTGGGTATGGGCCTGTCCCTTGTTATGCCATCTGCCTTGGTCCTGTGCCAATCGACATAATGCTGAGTACATGGAAACTATGGTATACAACTAGTGAGCTATAAAACATAAACAATTCAATGAAATGACAGCTGCATGCCGATAGCCAATCAAATTGCAACTTTCTCCCACTTACCAATCGCGTCGTGAACGTACGACTTACAATATTAGAAGACATAGCATTGTGTAGTACTTAGGAAGCATGAAGTGTTCTGTCATTCAAATACAGAGTGTGTTAACTGTGGAATGTAGAATGGTTATCTTTTGGTATCGTACATTCCTTGTTTTTTTTTAAAGAAAAGTAATGAGACAAACTGTCCTGATGGTAAAAGATAAACACAATAATGTCCAGGACCATTACAGTGATACACAGAACTTCAAGTAACAATTCAAAGTCTAGGGCATCTCTGTTTTGTCACTCATATACTTTCAATGGTTAGTCAATAAATTTTTTAACAGTTATTAGGGAGTCACCTGTATGTATACTGTATAGTATGTATAGCGGCAGCATCTTTTAAAAACTAAAAATGACGATAAAATAACATAAATAATTAAAACAAAATGAAAAATGAATTAATAATGTCAGAAATATAAAAATTGATAATAGTTGCAAATTTAATTAAAATCGTTTACTACTTGAGTTTTTGATTGAATAACTTGACATATTTGCAATTTTTTTTTAAAACCACTTAATTTTTTAAGAAGTGTTTTTGACATAATTATTATTTGATGATATACCTATTTGAAATTATTATACAATGAAAATGAATTTACTGTTTAATATAGATATGTAAGTACAATGATAATTATCTAATAAATTCGTGATTAAAATCGTATAGTAGGTATAAAAATATTGTATGCTCGCGTAATGTAGTTTGTAGTCGTGTAAATGTCTTGTGTTCGCTTAACAATGACAATAAGAGCTCATGGTATGCCCCTAGGACAAGATTAATATATCATACAACAACAAAACAGCATAGCAGCTGCCAGCGACCCAAGGCCGTGGTCGCCAAGGCCTCCTGTAGTGTTCTTTCATTCTACAGTCTCAAGTATAACCCGGTATTTGATTCTGTTTCAAGTAAAAATCACGAGTCGACTAGACAGTCGTGTCTACATGCCATAAACCTCAATCCCTAACGTCTCACTCACGATTCGACGTCGTATAGTATGTAACTAACGTTTATTTGAAATCAATATCCGTAGCTCTACTGGTTCCGCCAAGTGAAATCGAAGTTCCTCTAGTATTTTTTAGTCGATAAATCTTCGCGGTTGTATTTTCGGTGAGATTTTTCTTGAATAATTATTCAAGAACCCTTTGTAATGTCATTACTACCACGTAGGTACATGTGCCTTTGATTTTTTGCATATAAGGTAGGTTTTATTAATTTATTTTACACGGAATATTCTAATATGTCGTTCTAACAAGCTATATAATTCCAACTAGATAAATTAGTAATAAAGAAACAGCTTTTATAAATAATATGTTACAGTACTTACTCGCGCTATTGATAAAGACGCAAGCAACAAACAAAAAAATTAAAATCCGTTCTCAGATCATCAGATCAGCCCAAAGAAAAATCTATACCTAGACATCTTTCATCAAAAACTTTGTATGAATATCTGTCTTCAATCTAGGCATTTTTTTTAGATCAACGTGTTTATTTCCTTTACCTTCAGGCGAGCTGAAGGCCAAACGTAATTCTTTTGCTTGTATAAGTAAACCACAGTAAGAGATATTCTGTAAACTGAGACATACAACTTGGCATAGTCCACAACACAAGTAACAAAGGCTGGCTTTACTTAGCGTTTCTGGCAAGTTGAACATTTCGTTAACATGACCTCAAGCACAATAAGGCAAGCCCTTTCTGATATGACGCAAGCAAGCAATGTCTTTCAAACATACATGGAAAGCGGGCTCGTTCTGCAGTGCCCCATAAATAACGTGCTGCTCAAGCCAATTGTATTAATATAAAGGACAAAAAATAGGATATTAGAAATGTTCATTCTATGTATGTATATACCAAAAACAATGTGTTTTTGAATAATTACTAATATTTTTCTACTCAGTAGTAAAGCCACCTATTAAAAAATATTGGCTCTGAATGAGAACCTTGGAGCAATCCAATAATTATTCAACGTGTAAATGCATCAAATTCGAGTATTTTAACGAAAGTAATTATAAAATTCTTATAATAAAACTATCGTAGCTAAACCTAACTAACGTTCAGCTCAACCGTTCTCAATTCTCATAAATTTGAAAAAAGGAAACTACATTGTATGCGGTCTCCTTTTCGTATCAAATGCCTTTGATATCTCGATTTCCGTTTCTGTCAGGATCTATTCCGAGATGTACCGTTAATACCATAAAAGGTGAGTCGTGATATCGCATTACTCGTGGTTATTGTTGTGAATTAATTGAGCGAGGATCAAGGTCGTATCCATGAATGGATGGGTGACCCCTCGAGACTCCTGACGTGTTGTTATTCGCGTCATTGCATGTTTTACGTCAAGAACGTATGACCTTGGGGAAACATGCGTAGAAAATATCAACTTTTGTTTACTTCGTAATAAATTTGAGTGTAGAATAAAATGATCAGGCTTTCCAGCTTAATACAAGATTTGGCACTATTGAACTAACATATGAAATCTGATCCTGAGAATTCAGCCTCTTTTATTTTATCGGACAGCAGACGGGCACACACGGCAAAGTGCCATTCACATTCCCCACGTTTCTATTCCACATTTTTCATACGAACAGCGAGAAACACTGATTTCTTCTAAGTAAGCGTACTCTATTCAGGCACCGTAGTATCAGATATCCTGCCGCCATGCTTCCGAAATTACACCCCTATTGAGACTAACCATCGAATGTCTCAAAATAATGAGCACCAAAGCAGCGATGCCTTACACTCTGTTTTGCTATTCTAAGTTCTGGGCACTATTGCAATGTTCATAGACAAACATATCTTACCATTATGATACGTTCATGTCATAACTTTTACATTAAAATAGATTCCGCTTCGTCTTGAAAGTTGACGAAGAGAATGGTAAAACTGCTGGACGAAACTAGTATATAATCCATGATACTGCTGATGTACAAAAATGTTTATCATAACACAACATTCGTAGTATACAGAATACTTAGAAATACTAAAGACGTACCTAACTAAACACAGACCGGAAAAGTAACCTTCAGTTCCCCTAATCACATAATCTGATAAAACATCAATTTAACAAATTTGAGTGATAACTCGATTTTTTTTACTTGTTCGACAACGATGAGGTAAAACTAAAAAAATATATTCAAATGTATTGAAATGTTCAGCTTTCGGTTGATTTATCCCTTTTAAAATATTCTGAAAGCTCTAAAAGTGCTTTCTTTCATAGACCTTTCCACAAGAAATCCTAGAACACGAATACAATCGCTTAATGTGCGTCTGGTTTCTTGACCTTTTGTGTTTTTATTAGTATAATAACAAGGAAAACGCGGTCGCCTAATCTAGATTCATTTCCGTGTTTTTAATCTTAGGCTTTGACTGTTGTAAATATTATGGCTATCGTGAGTCAGGAATTCGTTGAGTCTGGAATTTGGCTTTGTCTTATCTACCAATGATCAGAGTTTGACATCGGGGTAAGATAAATAGGATGACTGTTCAATATCGTCTTATTCAGAGTATGATATCGGAGACCACACACTAAGTGTGAATTTCCATCCCGTAGTCAATATTAATAGTGCATTCGCAGTTATATTTATAGTCAAGACTGAAATCGATTCTATCTTCAGACAATGAGTCATCAGCAGTTTTATCGCGTGCCAGCTATATTGCATTATTTACGTGAATTTCCTCGTTTTAAATTGAAAAGTATAAAACCTTGACTTTATTCACTATCCCTCAAGCGTAAAAACTCACATTTCCTCTGGTATTTCATGAAAATAAAGGAAACTAACTAAGCATATACATAATAATATGTAGCATTAAAACATCTACAATCTTAAGCGGTATTTATAACATTTCATTATTTATACTTTATATAGGTATATTTTCTTTTGTAATTTTGTCTCTACGTCGAATCTAAACGTACGCTAACAAGAAATCAAACAATATAGCCAATAAACATTGTTGATAAGAATCCTTTTATCGATGACGTTGCAGTGAACCATGTGGCGAACCGCAAATTAAATTATCTAACCGTTAACAATCAGTTGAAGTTATCACAAAATTCATATAAGGACACAATTGAAACGCCTACGATAATAGGTAAGTCTAAACGTGTAAACAGAGAGATGGGGGAGAGCCACTATTGAGATTAACAAACAAAATTTTAAGACTGTAAATAAAAGATATGAAGGCAACTTGCAATATTAAAAATGTGCTACCTCACGCTTTATTTGTATATATTGTATATTCTAATTAGCATAATTATGTTAGTACTGTTGTTCATATACGCATCATTTTGAAAAGAACTTGTCACCATATTATCAAGATCTCTCCGATCGCAATCTTGGCTTGAAATATCGTCTCCCATAAAGTGGACAAATCGAGAAAATCTATTTAAAACCATACGTGGGTGTGCGACGTGTCATTATTCCTCACGCTTGTATTTCTGGTTTTAATTCGTCATTTTAGTTGCTGGCAACTCTTGATGTAAACAGTGTTATGTTTTTTGTACGGTGAATAAGTAATTGCGTTTGACGCAGTTGGCGCAGTGTAGTAAGCACAAGGGCTTTCTTTTATACCAGTCGACTTCAAAGGTGGTTTATTGTTTTTATTGTTGGGTAGGTTTTGGTGTTTACTATATTTAGTACATAACATTTTAGCGCTGGAGTCCGAAATACCAACCTCGTCTGTCACGTTAATTCAAGGCCAGGGAGTTGACTTAGTTTGCTCTACTGTATTGGTGAGATGATTTACTTATGTAATGTGTGTCTTGTTTCAGGGTGAGAAGCCGTGATGGTAATGGAAGCTGACCCTATATCCGGAAAGCACAATGACGGTGAGTCCTAATTTAAAAAAAATATTTCTCTTTTGAAATTTGTTATGAGTAAATAAAATAGGTTCTGTGACAAGTTTACCGAATTTTTAACATAGACGAAATATCGATTCTGTTGTACTAGCAAGGCAACAAAATATATTTGCTTTGACTACATCACTCCTTGTTTACAAATCAACATGATCGGTTCTGTGGTTCGTAACTTTTCATCCAACAACGACACAAATATGCAAACGCCCATTATTTTCCGTAGACTCGGAGACCTTCGCTTAGCGTAGATAATTAATTGTTTTCATTTAGAACTGTACTTGTAATGTTTATATTTATTGCTATGGTTTTATGTGTACATAATTTATGATAAAGTTACACAGATCTTTTACCTACATCAATTAGCCTTGTATTGTATGTACCTACATCAGAATGGCTCATGTTTTAATTATTTATCATTCAAATATTAGCTTTATACCGCTATAACTATACAATATTCTATACTTCTAAGTGTTTTTAAAAACAATGAGTTCTATAGTTAGTTCTTTTCTCTGTGCTGATGTGGTTATAGTTTATCATGTATGTACATTATGTCGTAGTAGTGTAGGGTAATCTTTGTTATTGACCAAACCTCAATCTTATTTAGATGCGGCTTGGACTTCCTGATTATCGTCATTCAGCCTTATTATTATGTTGTCGTATGTACTATGCCGTACGAATCGTGCATGCATAATTCGAATAAGCTGTTTATACGCATAGATGAAAAAATCGAAGATCTTGTTTCACAATGCTCTGTTTCAAGAAGAAAATTGTACTAATTTAAACCCCCATTGTATAAGTCATCTTTATTATACATCCATCAAGCCTTTCATAAGTAAACTATCATGTAATGTAGATTTTGTAACAAATCCTAATTCTCGTATATTTACTCGGTTTAGGCAAATCACAGTTTTCGCCCACATACGCGGAGTCGTTGCCCCAAATCTGATCCGATGCTGACGGGAGGCTAAAAATATTACGCGCCTGCTCCATTTGGGATGTTTGGTCCATGTTATGGCATTATGAGGATTGGAAGTCATTTATTACTGAATATAGTTCCCTGAGGCAAGCCGAAGTGGCGTGGAAGCAGCTTGTGAAAAATTATAAGGTACTAGTGGATACCTCGCGGTTTCGCCCGCGTGGTTCCCGTTACCGTGAGAATACAGGGATAAAAGTAGCGTAGGTCACCCGGGGATAGTGTAGCTTCCCAAAGGTGAAAGAAGTTTTGAAATCGGTCCAGTAGTTTCGGAGCCTATTCGATACAAATAAAAAAAATCTTTCCTCTTTATAATAGTATAGATAAGTACCTATAATATAGACCTCTTGCCGCCTTTGGAGAGATTTTTAATAGTTGTTTAAGCCATTGTTTCTGTCTAATAATATGATTTGATTTGTTTTCTACCCTATACGGCCTTTCAGTCACTATCCTTGAAAATACTATTTATCAAGAATTTATTTTTCAAACCTAATGATCTCATTTAGACGAAAAAATATATTTGTATAAGCCTAATAGCTCCCCTAAATCGGCAAATTGACCGTGTCCTGGATGTCCTATTGATACTCTTGGTTGGTATCGTTTTGATGGTAATTTGCTTTTTGCTAAGAAAAGAGAAGTTACAATTTCACGTAAGTCAATCATATTCACTACTAGAGAAAAAACAAATTTTCTAACTTTTTTCCTCTTCGTCGTATGGCAACCGTTTTAGCTATTCGACGCCAACTACACAGGTCCATTTTTTTACCAAATTTTCCTTCTGCTAGCGTAGCGCGTTGTTTGCCTTCAATTTATAAAGAAATAATGTTCAAATCAAAATTTATCGTATTGTTGGAAGACTAATAAACAAACTTATTTAGAATAGGATACCGCGGTTAATGTTTCATTAGCTTCATCTAATACGTATGTTGTATGGTATTTGGCATGTAAGATGAAATAATAACCATACGAAAGTCAATAATTTGGACTCCAAGTAACGGTGTAAGTTTATAACAGGAGACAAATTGTCTGGGACAGTAGCGAGCGCTCTTCCTTTGATCTTTCTTGTATTTCGTCGTGAGTTACAAAATATCAAAGAGATCGGCTTAAGATATCGCCAAAATAACTAAACACGTTTTTATTATTCTAAACTATATAGGTTGGGTGGCCTCTGCAGTCGTTATGAAATTGGTTCAGTGAGTCATGTTCCTACATGGATTTGGATGTTTATGTTCTACTTTATAATGAACAGTGAGATATTGATCTTCGATGATTGTTTTCTTAGCTCGAATGAACTGAACACTAACGACCTGAT
Source organism: Biston betularia (assembly GCA_905404145.2). NCBI lineage: Eukaryota > Metazoa > Arthropoda > Insecta > Lepidoptera > Geometridae > Biston > Biston betularia. The sequence continues at coordinate 10,791,018 of FR989877.1, forward strand.
CTGACCTGACTGATGACCTAGTTTATTAAGGAAGTATGTATATGTAAGATATAAGCGTCTTTGGATGAATATTATAATTATAATGTGAGATATTTTGTAAAATGTAGTTTTAGGTTTGACTTGTTTCGAATAGAACTGTTCTTGATATATTTTTTTTTGTTTATTTATTTATTTTTTCATTTTTTTTTGTATTTTTTTTAAATTTAAATCCACACTTTTACCATGGTATATGTACCTTTAGATTCTGAAATCTATGTATATAGGCAACACTTCGTTATAATAATTATTACCCTTTTACAGCTAATTATTAAATTTATGAATTGACGAAACATATTTTTTAAACTCTATTAATAACCGTGTAGGCATACTACATGGTTTAAACAAATGTTTTCATCATCATCATCATCATCATCAGCCTATACTAGTCCACTGCTGGACATAGGCCTCTCCCAAGACACGCCACTCAGCCCGATCTTCGGCTTTTCGCTTCCATCCACCGCCAGCTGTCCATTAACAAATGTTTTAATATGTCATTATTCTGTACACTAACTTAGTACATACGTGTTGATGCATTGCAACCGCTTGCCATGAATGTTCTTTAATTTGTGCATGGAAGACTGTCGTGGCGGCAAAGCGCTGTATCCACGATTTTAAATTTGTTGATTCTTGTCAAGCGTGTAGACTTGGCATTAGCATCCCGTATTTACCAGCGATTTAAATGAGGACTTGCGCACCGAGATTTCCGATCCACCAAGCTTACTTTTAGTAATCACAAAACATTGTTACTAACAACTATCAAAAGTATTTTCTTTGATACCGTCCGGATATCTTAGTGCAAATCCGAATTGCTTTTGACCGATTTTTCAATCGTGTTTATTCACATCTGTTTAATCTTTTGCAGTTTTCTCTGTTTATAATTGTGCAATCGAATATTGAAATTCATTCATGGGTAAAGTATCCCGGAAACCGAATGTAGGTTTAGCTTCCTCTAGTGGCATTGAGTGGGCTTACTATTGTCATTGTCTGCGTCTCGCTCCATCAACGTCGTTGTATGGATGTTGTTTTGATAGCGAATCTACGATTGTTGCGCTTTTGATGTGTGCGTACATACTAGCATGTTTATTGAAAATTTAGAGTGAGTTGATAAGTTCTTACTAAATATTCCGCTAATAAAGTATAAATTGCGGAAAGTTTTGAAATTACGCCGATTGTTATTAATAACATAGAGATGAGCCTCTTTATGGTAAGAAGCCGTCGTCGCCGTCTATGGACAAATTTAGCAAAACACGCGTTACCGTTGTATATTGCAATATTTGATTTTTACCCACGACGGAACGGAGACGGTATACGCGTTTGGGGTGAGAGGATGTTTGTCTGTGCAAATACATGTTGACATTTTCTCCAAAACTACTAGTCCGATTTTGATGCAGTTTTCAGTTATGGGTTCGGGTTTGATTGGTGCATGTTCTTAGATAGGTGTTACGGTGACAACTCACCAGGAGGCGCTGCAGCAAACATTTCTTGTGTTTTGATGCAGTTTTTAGTTATGGGTTTGGGTTACATTGTGGTGCATTATCTTAGATAGGTGACAATTACTTTTTAACCGTTGTGGATTTTTTCAATTTTTTTTTTTTTTGTTAAATATTCGAATTTCCACGGTAACTCGAAAAGTTAAAGATTATCTACATTACCTGAAAACAATGGTAAAGTTTAACGTTTGTATGCATGCCAGTCTGTAGCGTCGTACATTCCGAACGACTGAACCTATTTTGATTTAGTTTTTCTATTGTTTGAAAGGTGATTTGATCGAGAGTATTTGAAAATGATCAGTTCTTTTTTAATCCATGAATTAATATAAGAATTGATTGTAAGTATCTTCCACAGATCTGATCTAGTCGAAATTTGATACTTTGCTCCTGGAGTGGGGGTATTTGAAAATTTGAAATTTATATAAACGGTCCCACTGCTCTTTGTAGAGTGTAAACGATAATAGTTTCAGACTTTCAGTGTGTTTGAGCCATAGAACAGATAATAGATACCTTTTTTTTAAATTGAATGAGGAAAATGAACGTGAAGAAGGTATTTACACTTACATACATACTTATACACTTTTCGTGATCTATCTATTGTTGGATTGTGTTGCATATATAGCTTTTGTTACTTTAAGTAGTTTTGCTACAAAACCAAGATAACGCCAGGTTGCTGCCGATTGATTTTTCTTTTCTACTTGAACTCTATAGATCTTTATTTATATATTCAAGCACCTTACTTACAATATTTCCTAGGTGGTAAACGTCCTTAGCGTTTTTTGTTTGACGCGGCCTTTTTGACTAGAGGTTTGTTCAATCCCTAGTCAAAAAACGCCGCCTAAAAGTGCCCATAATTCTCGCGGCATTGCCACGCTGGATAGCCAGCGACAAATGCTGTACTATATAGGATCCTGTTACATAATATAATTAAGTTGAATTCGGTAAGATCATAGTTAATTGCCAACTTTACTAGAAGCTTCGACGGCATTTTGGAAGCGACACTAATATACGTGTTTCAGCACATTATATCACTTTCCCACACTCATGCACGTAATTGTGCAATTTATGAATAAGAGTCCACTGTTTTCATCTCTGTTATTTTCAGCCAAAAAAGGTTGGCATTTCTACCTACAAATGACGTCACAAGGAAATCGCGACAGTCTTTGTTTAAAAACATTCCAGATCTCAGTCACATAACGTCCTTTGACCAAAATCCCCACGCGTGCACCAAAACATTAACTGAATCAGTGCATCCAAAAATAAATCTTACATTCGTTGGGTAAAGTGCAATATTGTCTTCTCAAAAAGTATGAATGTGTATCTAAAAATAGTTTTTAAGTACAAAGCATGAAGTGTCAAGTTTTCTTTTGTTATGTTACAGATAGAGTGCACAGTGCATCGCTGAAAGCGAGGGCGGGTGGTGACGTTATCCCGGAGCGATCTGTGAGCACCATGGACCTGAATAGCTACTCGGCGCCTTCGAATCTGGTGCTGACTCCGGCACCGGAATGTGAGTCTTGGACAATACCCATAATGCGACGCATTGTAATCGATACCGATAAATCGTACGATTGTCAAAAACCTATATCAACTTGAAGGATGTAGGGTGGTGTAGCAGTGTACTGGCTAATCTGGCTGGCATAAGAAAATTTTGTTATAGACCAATGAGAGAGAAAACTCTCTATAAAAAAATAAAGATTAAAAAAATCGTACGATGTCATTAATATACATCTGCGCTTGTCGATACTATGATTCTAATTAATAATCAAATCGATTTGGGTAAAACTAAAAAACCTTATTTTTAGGACTTTAAGGTTCATTAGGAACAGCTGTTAATTTATTCATATCGACTATAATGATAACCTATAATATATCTCCGTTGTCTTATCAAATAGCCAGTGTTATTTTTCGGGGATAAGTTCTGCTTTTACGTCCTGCTTGGGGCTTTTACAGCTCACGGTCAAAACTAAATTAATTTGTTCCTAATTTATTCTTTCAAAGCAGGATTTTATCAAATTTGATTAGGCAGTTACGGTAACACGGACAGACGTACCTACAAGTACGTTTATTAAACAAAAAAAAACCTTTAATTAATACTATTTACAAAATGTATACAAAAACTTTGTCTAAAAATCCGTCAGAGGAGGGATATGTGGCCAGAATGCTGGCAACATTGCCACGCTGGATGGCAATGCTTAGCTTTTGACCAAAGTAGATACCAGCATTCTGGTCACCTGAAGCCTCCTCTACACGTTTGAGTTTAGTTTGAGTGTATCGGAATCGTATACGATTATCACAATCATTTAGATAAATTGTTTCCGGAACGTTTTTAAATGGTGCGAAGTCGGATCGGATCGTTGGTGACATATAAAATTATGTTCTAGCATGGCAATTTGCAAAAAAGCTTTCGTCTAGTTTTGAATATTTTAACTTATGCATCAGACTACGGTGGTCAAGCGGAAACTGAAAGCAACGTGAAATGGCAACAATTTTGTCATCGAAAACTTGACCAAATGTTTTTTTACAAATTATTTAGCATCACTAACCTAACCTAACATTTTTTTAGGTCGCAAGCTGTCGCGAGGTATTTCCCGTGCGACCGACAACGAAGGATTGGTGTGGGCTCTCCGCAGCAATACGGAGCCCGCGCCTGGCTCGCTCAGCTCTGACCACATCTTGCTGCTGCCGGACATATCCGTATACCCGCCGGACTTCAGGTAAATACTACTAGCTGCAGCGACTTTTAGTGCCAACGTATATAATCCCAATATTTTTAGTTGATAGGTATCATTAGCGTCAAAAAGGTATTCTAAGTTTCGGTTTGAAGGGTTACTGCAGCTAGCCAAATCACAAGAGGAGAAACATAAAATGTCACAAAGTGCGCAGCGTGAAAACAGCGATGCCCTGGACATAGTTTTGTTACTCAAATTTATTGGCACAGCTGCAAAGGTCACGGACGTTTTGTTCGTCTCTTGACAATAAATTATACTTTTAAAAAATCTCAATGATTTCATCGATCGAAGTTGTTTACAAAATAGCAGGTACCAAGACCATTATTAATGTCATTAAATTATGCCAACCTTATAAGCTACTGGCTCAAACTTTTCGTGAACATATAAATCTTCCGGATAAATTAAATAGTTTTTTATATGGTTGACCACAGCTCACTTGATGTTTAGTGACTGGAAATGGAACTGTTAGTTGCTTGGCGTTAGATTTTCAACTTTTGCCTGGTAGCTAGACAGCGGAGTCCTATAAAACACCCTACCACCATGTTATGGTATCCTCAGGATGTTTTTCCTTCACCAGCAGCTCAAGCTCATTATTGGTGTTTGAGCCGACGTCGTGTCTTCGACGTGTGAACCGATCACAGTAACCACCGTGCTATCATCGCTACAGTAATCCGATGCCCAATTTAGAAGGACTAAGCACATGCAAAATACGACTTAGTTTGTAAACTATTTATGTATGATGATCGATGTTCTGAATATTAAAAATAAAATGAAATTGTACCTTAGAAAACCTTGTCCTAACTAAAAGGTCGGATTAAAATCTTTAGGGTCTATACCCTCTACTTTTTGTTTAGCCAACGCGACAACTAATCATGATGGTAATTATTGTTTTTAGCACCGTATGTGTCGGCAAAAAGCCAGTTTATTATTTATTCACACGCGAGTCAAACATGAGGTTATTAAACTTTGTTTTTGTTTACATTTTTTACAATCTTGATGAGAGGATGATGGCATTCGGTAATTCTAATTAATGGGGCATGATTCAATTGGCCTTCAAAATTTGCATGGGACCTGCATAAAAAAGTAAACCATTTTTTTTATATTAAAAACGAACTAGATGCAATCCTGATGGTAAGAGATAAACTATGTCCATGACTATTGCGGCGGTACACATAACTTTGAGTAATTAATATCGTAGGGCATTCCACACAGCGCCATCTTACCCCAAACTAAGCAAAGCTTGTATTATTTGAATCAAATAACCTATAGAATATTTGAATACTTTTTTTTATAAAAAGCAAAACCCCCCACTACGGTTAAAAATTCATTGAAAAATGATAAAATAATTTCAAAACCCCCGATTTAAAACTACCTATAAACTTAATAAAAAAAACCCAAGAATATCAGTCGGGGGCTGCCAAGCACGGGGTGTAGGTGTAGGGAAAAGGGTCATCGTACTTATTATTATGAACAAATTTTTCTATGAACTTTGAAATCGTGAAAAAAATATCAGCTATGCCATAAAATATCAGAGTTAGTGTATTAAGTTAGTAATGTCAGTGCAGTGAGTGAGTGTGCATATTATAGAACACATGAACAAAGTGTCTTCCCCTTAATAGAGACAGTAAGAAAAGTGTCGATAGACGCATTCTTCGATTATACTCTACTTAGCAATTTAAGTTATATTAAAATTACTTATTAGTCTCAACTAGGCTAGATTGTAATAACAATGAGGTATCTAACAACAAACAGATACATCTTTAGAAGGAAAAAAAAGCTATGCCATAGAAAACGTTCGTCATGTTATTGATTCGTATGAAGCAGTTAATTAAATACCTTAATGCCTGTAACAAATTAAAACTAATCTTTTGTACATTTTATATTCCAGAACATTCTTAGAAAAGGACCTACTGGAAACTGCCACACTAGTGACCCTGGAATCAGCGAACATTCTCAACTGGTGGCGACACGGCCGCGTGCCAGGCGCGCCGCGGCTGCTGCCCCTAGCGACCTCTGGCGACGGGAACTGCCTGCCACACGCTGCGTCCCTGGCGGCATACGGCTTCCACGACAGACTGCTGGCCTTGAGGACCAAGGTGCAGGCTTTGCTGTCTGGAGAAATGGGGGAGGATATCACAAGTGAGTTTTCCATTAACAATGTATCTTCCCCTCCAGCACGTGAAGATATATTTCATAGATCGTCGAAGTATTCGCAGCCAACAATGAGCTTGAGCTGCCGGTGAAGGAAAACATCGTGAGGAAACCATAGCATGGTGGTAGGGTACTTTCTAGTACTCGGCTGGCTAGCTACCACCCTCAAGTTGAAAATCTGCCGCCGAGCAGCTAACGGTGTGTTCCGGCAGCCTCACTTGAGAGCCAGTGTCATTCCAGTGCAGGTGTGCTTTATCATCTTCGGCCACACCTTCAATTAACATCAGGTGAGCTGTGGTCGAACTCCTAGCCTGTCCGCCATAAAAAAAAGCTTTACTAAGTTTCTGCACAATGAAGAACAATGCAAAACAAATAAATATCGTTGGACATTTCACACAGCGCATTCTAGCCCCAAACTAAGCAAAGCTTAACTAATTTACCATAGCTGATAGAATACTTACCTATATACAAGCATTTTGTGATATAAAACCAAAATGTTTGTTCTGTGTCTGGGTGTACTGTATGTATTATAAGTATGTATTTACAAAAAAAAAAAATATTTAAGTATTCTATCAGTTATCTGACTCCCATAGTACAAGCTTTGCTTAGTTTGGGGTCAGATGGCGCTGTGTGTAATGTCCTGCGATATTTATTTATTTATTTTATTTATTTATACTTTTTTGTAAATACATACTTATAATATACTAGCAGCTCGGCCCGGCTTCGCACGGGAAAACAAAACTCGATTAACAATATAAATATAGCCTATGTCACTCAGTGATAATGTAGCATTTTTATGACGAAATAATTGTTCAGATCGGTCCAGTAGTTTCGGAGCCTATTCGATACAAACAAACAAATAAAAAATCAAATCTTTCCTCTTTATAATAGTATAGATACAAAACAAACATGTATCGTTACATAATTTTTTGTTTGGTGGGCAATCGAAACCACGCCCTACAGATCTTGAAGCAGGTATTCTACCAAATGCACTAACAGGGCAGTCGAACTCGACGCGACCTTAAGGGCTTTAGTTACATTTTATTTGTGTTTGCTTTTACGTAGTTACGATATCGTGTATTGTATTTGCGTTTTAAAAAGGTTCCACATTTTTTGTAACCGATTTTTGATACAGATTTTTTTTTTACGTGAAAAATAATGAGACTGCAGCGATACACAGAACTTTGAGTAACAAAACAAAGTCCAGGGCAAGTCCTGCTTTGGCGCTCATTACTTTGAGACTTTCGATGGTTAGTCTCAACAGCCCTGTAATTTCGCTAGCTGCAGTATCCTTCAAACCGGAACACAGTAATGTTTACACACTACTGCTTAGCGGCAGAATAACGGGTACTGCGGTGGTACCTACCTAGACCTCCTGCTAAGGAGATCTACCACCAAGTGAAACCACATACAGATAGTATAAGATATCTGTACCTTAGCGCATATCTATCAATATCATATAAATCAATAGAACAGCACACCACGGCACAGAAAATATAAATTTCATCGTTCAGTATCTGCAGATACGGACCGATATTTATCAGATACAAAATATACTTTGAGCTGTACAAAGATTTATTTCTGAATGTATCGGTTTTCGTATAAGTGATACGCAAATAAAATATTATGTTATCTGCGACATGTGTGGTACACTTTAATCTTACTGAGACTTTATGACACGAAATTTGGTGATTATGTCAAGTTTTGTGTCATTAATCTTCTTTTGTTTTATCACGAAAATAACCTTATTTCCAGAGGCAATCAAACGCCGCTGGCGCTGGTCTGAGAGCATATCTCTGCGGTCCGCGGGACTGTCACCGTCCGAGGCTGAATGGGAACGCGAATGGAGCGACTGCGTGCGGGCGGCCAGTGCGGAGCCGCACCGACGCGCGGTCGCGGCCGCCGCGCCACACTACCCGGGCCTCGAGACGCTGCACGTGTTCGCGCTCGCGCATGTCATGCGCCGTCCGGTGATTGTGTTCGCTGATGTCGCGCTTAGAGTGAGTATTCATTTCTGGAATGTTGCGCTGCACTACGAAACTTTGAGCACATTTGATAATGCAGTCATCAGACTAATGTTGTGTGTTAGCGTAGCAAATATTATAATAATGGTATACCTATGTCAAATTTAGATTTTTTTTTTTATCATTATTGAAAAGTAAAAGAAAAAGCTATCTTAGAAAGTTGTAAAAATTATAAAATGTAACAGACCTTTCATATATTCGCGTTTAATTTTACTAAATTGACAGTATAATGGGGAGGTACTGAATCTCGAAGCAAAAGATGAAGAAAAATTCGCGACAATGGGTATTACTATCTTGAGACTAAGTTTCCTGTACTGAGTATATTAAAAGTAGGTAAGAATGGAGAGATAATGTATGATTGATGTGGCCATTTTGAAATCATCGCTAACCGTCCATTTTCGCGCTCACCGTATTCGCGCTTTATCAACCTTCGCGATTTTGAGCTATTCAACAATCGTATGTTAAACAGAATGATCTCCCTTGTACGACGCATATAAGTATAATAAAGAGCGCGAATGAAACAATTAAAATATTTGCGACCAACAAAATGTTGGATTCCGAAGCCACCTCATGGGTCAAAGTTACCTACTCGTCTGATATGAGGCAGCTTCCAAGCCTAGGCAACTCCAAAATGTGATACAACAACAATAATAAATTATAGATTACTGAAAAAAAAACAAAATTAATTTAATGGTCTTTTTTTCTTTTTTCTATGGTTGACAGGCTAGTTGTTTGACCACAGCTCACCTGATGTTAAGTGAAGGCGTGGTCGAAGATGGTAAAGCACACCTAGCCTGGAATGGAACTGGCTCTCAAGTGAGGCTGGCGGAACACACCGTTAGATGCTTGGCGGCAGATTTTCAACTTGAAGGTGGTAGCTAGCCAGCCGAGTACTAGAAAGTACCCTACCACCATGCAATGGTGGTAGGGTACTCCACCACCACCACCATGGTCTCAGGGCCCGATTAACAATCTCTTTCTTATTTTTATTTTTTCTTGCTCGCTACATTCGCGCTTTGTTAATTACATCTGTATTTTTCTAGAAAATAAATAATAATGTCCATTAAATGCCGCGGAGTACATAAGGTTTTAAGCTGCTTCAAGATATCTAATCGCTAAACTTTATTTATAGGATTTTCGTGGCGAGCCGATAGCGCCGATCCCGTTCGGCGGCATCTATCTGCCGCTCGAGCTGGCGCCGGAGGTCTGCAGCAAGGCGCCGATACTCCTCGCGTACGACGCGGGTCACTTCTCGGCCCTGGTGCCGTGCGAGCCGCTGCCGAGTGACGGCGCGAGAGTGCCGCTACATGACGCGGAGCAACATGATATGCCTATCAGGTAAGTCCTACACAGGAACGAGTCATTGTACTCACTAATATGAGCATTAATCTAAAAAAATCAACTGCTTCATTTGTTTAAAGATCTTTTAAATTTCTATAGAATAACTAAATAAGTGACAAAACATATCTATTCACGGTTAATCAAGCAGATAGTGTGACGTCACGCCGTGCAAAACGTCAGTGCTATTGTTCTCATTTTCATAAAACAACTGCTATATATATGATTGTTTCACACGGCGTGACGTCACACATACGCCATGACAGTCCTGGTCGTTTTTGTGGCAAAATTTTGACAACATTTTGAAATTGCAAGATAATGTAAACTTGCGACATTTTTTTGAAAAAATAACAGCTGTTTGATCAATTTTAATCAATTTTGTCTACTAACTTATTTCACGTTATTCGCGTTACAGATTCAATGTAGACCCTGGCGAAGATTACCAATGGGAATCTGAACCGGACCAAAAAACCATCAACAATCTCCTGCCAGACGAATACCAACGATCGGCAATGCTCGCCGCCTACCTAGACCTAGAACGAGTCGAATGCATATCTACCGGTCAACCTTCCGAAGAGCTCCGAAGAAGCTTGGACGCACTCTCTACCAAGAGTTCGAAACAGATGAACTCTGTTGCGAAGCAGTTTGGAAGTATCGGCAGGTCGATGAGTAGCAAGATCAAGAAGAATTTTGGTTCCATGGCCAAGTTGACGGGAAAGAGTAGTGGAAGTCAGAGCAATCCCGAGGAAGGTTTCGTGAGGCGACAGTCGACGTGCGAAGTGTTGTGTTGTAGGGTGCTGGCGGCGCGGGCGCCTGTTCAGGAGGAAATGGTCAAGAATTACTTGAACGAGGCTTGGATTGGGTGAGTAAATGATTCCTTTATTTTGATTACCCACAGCTTTCTTTTTGATTGCAACGATAAAATGATCCTTAAGTACATATCACATAGAACTCAAACAAACAACACTTTCCTCAAGGAAACACCTCAATATAAACTAATATCCTTTAAACCTACATGATAAAGCTATACCCGAGTTCAGAATTCGAAATCAAATAGGTAAATAACTGCACGAAAAAAAAAATCACTAATAAACTGCACAAAAAAACCGCCTTAAAAACGTGTAATCCATGTTTTAAGATAGAAATTCGTTTTATTTATTTTGAAAAAATAAAATGATATATTTGATTTGTTTTTAAGCTTTTACTTTTGCATGATAGTCATTTTTAACAAATTAAGACTAAGTCAAAGTTTTTTCGTGCAGTTATTTTTCTTAGACTGGAAACACTGCAGGGATTTAAAACATTTCGTGCAATCGCTACCATTTTGTTATTGGTTATTCATTCCTCGAACTCAATAGTTTGTTTCTCTCTCCATGTGTTTTTGTTTTACGTGAGTGTTATTACAAATTAAAAAGCCCCTTTAAACCTACACCTTGTTCGCAAGTCTTAAGTCTCGGGTTCCTTCCTTCCAACGCACCCGCATGATGACACCATTGAATGCTCATGTAACGTAACAACTTATCAGATTACTAGCTGCACCCCGCGGTGTTACCTGTTATATGTTTTCGGGATAAAAAGTAGCCTATGTTCTAATCCAAGGTCTCAGCTACCTCCATACCAAATTTTATCCAAATCCGTTCAATAGTTTTTGCGAGTAACAAACATCCATCCATCCATCCAAACTTTCACATTTATAATATTAGTGGGATTTCAAGATACTTAAATCGACAAAAACAATTTCCAGTTACACAACAGAGAAGAATCGCAAAGAATCCGCTGCCGCGCCATCTCAACCCCGCTACGGCACGGGCCGCTCCCAATTTTATGCGGAGGCTGATCGCGCGGCCCACGACACCGCCCGCGACATCGCCACAAAGACCACGCGGCCTACCGTACGCCCTGCGACTGATAGAACGCTCTATCTCTCCAAGTCAACGTTCTACGACGACCGCCCTCCGTCGCCGAAGCCCTGTCGAGCCCCTCTGTGCATGTACTACGGTAGTCCGGCTAACAATGACTACTGTTCACGATGCGCGCGCCTTCAATAAGTGCTTCCAGTGTGATAGTGATTTGTGTTTCGGGTTTTGTGGCATCTATTAAAAGTGAACATAAAGTCTATATTACTGTGGCAACTAACTCATAACTCGTAAAAATGTAATCTTACAATAGTAGTTATACGATAATTGTACACCAGGATAAGCTTAGGGTTCACTAAACTGGATAACAAGAGATCATGTATCATTATAAGTTTTACTATGACCACAATTCTCATATCGCGGGAATAAAATCAGCTGTTCGATAATGTGTTGTTGTCCTTTAACAAAATATATGGAACAGCTGTTTTTTTTTTTTAATTTCACAGGCGATACAATGACCCACTTTCTGCTTAGTACATCCTAAGCTTGTATACTAGACTTTTACTGATCCTTAATAACATTTTAACCTGTATAATATAGAATTCAAACTCTGTCTAATAAGAGAGAGAGAATATATTTCTTTCTCTTTCGTTGATTCATAACAGACGTATCCACACATAGTGTTAGTAGATAAAACTTGTTTATGTATAAATCTATACTTCTTATAAATTTGTACATTAACAAGTAATTTATATAAGAATTCGTGTTGCGAAGCACATTTTTCGGAATCAAACCGAAGCCCCAAAACACAAATCGAGAGTATTGATACAAACCTGATATTTTTCTATTAAAGTAACAATATTTTCTTAAGACTCATTAAATTAACGCAAGTATCGATTTGAGTATTAACTTAGAATAAGTACGTTCTTAAATTGTATTAGTTTTAAGTTTGTTTTGGTGATAACTTAATTGTTATTTAGTTATACTTCACTTAGGTTTAACCCACCACTTAATGTTAAGCTTTTGCACCATGATGTTTGTCTCCAGTTTGTAGGAATGGTTTGTCGCAATTTTAGAAAATTATTAATGGCCATTACAGACGAATGCGATACGCTAGTAAGTTAAAAATTAAACCCTGCCCCTTGGAATATCTGCCTTGAGAGCTGTAGGGCGTGGGTTCGATTCCCACTCAGGGCAAACATTTTGTGAATAAACAAATGTTTTTTCTGTGTCTGGGTGTTCTGTATTAATTATAAGTAGGTATGTATTTACAAAAAAAAAGTATTTATGTATTCTTTCGACAGCCCTGTCGATTCATTGATAGTATATCTGCTCCAAGACAAAGGGCGTGGGTTCGATTCCCACCCAGGACAAGCATTTTGTGATATTTAAACAAATGTTTGTTCTGTCTGGGTGTACTGTATGTATTTACAAAAAAAACTATTTAAGTATTCTATCATTCATAGCACAAGCTTTGCTTAGTTTGGGGTCAGATGGCGCTGTGTGTAATGTCCTATGATATTTATAAAAAATAAAACTATCAGTTATCTGACTTCCATCACACAAGCTCTGCTTAGTTTGGGTCCAGATGGCGCTGTGTGTAGTCCTACGATATTTATTTAATGAACCAACAGGGTTGTCAATAAATGAATACAATGACCCACTGACGGCTCAGTGTACACCCCAAGCTTATAGCTAAATTGGCAGTTATTTTTGAAAATTAGGCAGCTATAATTGATATTTACGTTTTTTTTTCTCAGTTTGTCTGTGATGGCTTTAAGGTTGATATATCATAGTCTGTAATGGGCACGGGTGCATTACATACCCTACATACGTATTAAAACGACTGTTACTAACAAGTGCCAAAAGTGGCTTCTTATTGTATGAACATATATGTAACAAATGTGTTCAAAATTTTGTGCCAGGAATTAATAAAGGTAAAATTTTGGGACAATACGGGGTGAGCTGTCGAGAGAAATTTATTTCATACATTTTTTTGTAGAATACAAAATGTTACGAAAAATTGTGTCACAGGGTTTATTGTAAATGATATTGTTTGGAGTTTATGCGATCGGTATCGCATTTACTTCAGCTCTGCAATTATCATATGGAATTGTGATGATAAAAGTTACTAAAGAAATATTTATTTTTTCATAAACATCCCGACTACCTCATGCAAAGCGACGGTCAAATAAAATTTTCTTTTTAAAATTTAATAATTGTAAAGTATATAGATATATATTTTTGGATTCAGGGTAAATATCAAAATCTTTATTGTGCACTAAAAATATTAATATTTTCACTTAATATTGGAGCTTGGAGTAGTCTCCGTCCTTAATTTGCGTTTGAATTATTGTCATCAACATTTTTGATCTTTCTAGTCCCATATTATTAGAAATAGTTTAGGGTAAAGCTAGCAATAAGTAAAAGTTTATAGATACGATTTTTAAAATCATTAGACACATACATCTTATAATACAATCATGTACTTATAGTTTTAAAGATACATTTTTAATGTATAGCCTTTTAAAGATCTGTAATATGTGAAGTGATAATACATGACAAAATATATATTGTTAGAACTGATGTTGAGATGTTCTATTTTTTCATGTAAAAATAATATAGAGACAGCATATCATGTTTGTAGAAATATATGGTTATATGCGATTTGAATGAAGTTGTTTTGATTTCTCCTCCTTGCCTCTCTTGTGATTGTGACTGCTATACACTTTTAAAAGCTCACTTGGTGGTAGATTTCCTTAGCAGGAGTAGCTACCACCGCAGTACCAGTTATTCTGCCGCTAAGCAGTAGTGTGTAGACATTACTGTTCCGGTTTGAAGGGTACTGCAGCTAGCGAAATTACTGGGCTGTTGTGACTAACCATCGAAAGTCTCAAAGTAATGAGCGCCAAAGCAGCGATCGTATCGCTGCAATGGTCATGGACAGGCGTTATCTCTTACCATCAGGAGAGCGTCTCGTTCGTCTCATTACTTTTTACATTAAAAAAAAAAAGGAAAGTTTGACACAGTCAACTGCATCAGTCAGAATCAGAATATGCTTTATTGTATCAGTGTACAAAGATGTTACAAAAATATAAGTATCAACAGCGACATCCATCATGGGCATACAATATCATATAACACTATTTTAATTATATCTATGATGCTACATACAATAAATATTTTATGAACTATACTACCCTAAAATAATTATCTAAATATTATAGTCTTAAATTAAATGGGACAAATGGAAATAAACAGTAAAATTTCAAACTCAAAAATTATTATCAAAATATTCTTTTAGGTCATAAAATGTTTTAGATATTAGCCAGTCTTTCAAGTTGCGTTCAAGTGCATATCAATAGCGGAAAGCTGCGTTTGCCAGGACTCAAAAAGAAAAGTACACAAAACAATGCTTCCTCAGGACTACGAATCATGTCCCTCAGCTCAGAATTTACCTAAAGAGAGTTTTTAAAAATGTAATGTTTATCATCTGATTGTGACACATGGCTTAAATACCTCGAAACATATTGCTAGCACAATTACCTCAATATAGCATAAATGTCCACCACAAGCTTCAGTTTTTACTGGGGAAGCAATACAGTACAGTGTTACCTCCCATTCTAGTAGCAAATGCTTTATTTTGTCTGATTCCAAGAGTTCTCTTCAAGCTATTCTGGCCAACCATTTATATAATAATAAATTAATAGTTAATTAGTTTTAAACTAATACCTAATAAGATTTCTGTGTGATATGTTGAAGTCTGATAAAGTACTCGGTGACTTTGTCTTTGTAGCAATGCACCCACAGATCAAGATAAACACAATACTTCTTTATGTCCTCGAAGAGATGGGCCTGCACACCGATCACTACTATCAAGGAGTTCAGTATTTACAGTTCTTCAGTGACCTACAAAAACAATTATCAACAGAATCAACCTACTTCTATGATCAGCTTGAAAATATATATAAATACTCAATGAAGGGACTGTTTAAAGAGCACAGTTTTAGGACTATAAATCCAAAAGCATTTTTCATATCATCACTGGAAATGAACGTACTTAAAGGAGGGATATCCAGTTGCTGATCAGAGAGATGACTCTAGTACTTTGTTCTAGCACGAGAAAGCTGTTTTGTGCTGAAGATGAATTGGTGAATATGTTACAATTGACGCAGAGTATTCGCTTAGATACAGACGGCCTAAGAGCACGCCCACCACTATCCATTGTACCGTGAATCGTATCGCACAAACAACAATACTAAGGGTCTAAGTAATGTTTCAATCGGTATCAGTTTATAACAAGCCAGGGTAATAGTAAGCGAAGGAAATCGGTCCGTTGAGAAAGCAGGGGGCGTTGGAGAAAGGAAATCTTTAAGGCTTAAAGATTTCCTTTCAGAAAAGCTTAAGTTAAGCTTTTCATAATACGCCCCCAGAAAACATCAACGCAAAAAAAAAGACGAACTGCAAAAAAAATTAATGACAGTCGCAGAAGTACACGAGCAGGGTTGGATTCGGGTACGTTGAAAAATATAGTAAAAGACTATCAAAATAGTAGTACGCCGATAGTACACTTTTTTTAAAAATCTTACATTGTTTAAAAAAAGCTATTAATCAATACATAGATAGTTAGAACCAACATGTTTATGCAAAATTTACTCCTCTTCTAAATTATGTAAGTTCTTGACTATTATTTTCTTCAGCCTTAGCATGTAATCATAAGAACATTTCTTCTAAACTGTGAGTATCAAAGAATAATATTACTCACGGTGAGTATACGAAATAATAAAATCGGTACAGTTGCCACTTTTGCTGCATATTTTTTTTCTTAGATTTTGGCGTCGCACCCCAAGCATTTACCAGTGTCAAGTGACACTTTCAAGTTTCATAATTTAAATACACAAAATGCGAAGCCAAAATCAAAAAAGATGAAGAAGAAGTATTTTTTGACAGCTTACCACAACACAACTCAATGATTTTTTTTTACAGATGGTTTGGCTATAAACCGGTCATATTTACCTATTTTGGTCTTTTAGAAGAGAAGTAACGAAATTGTAGTATTTTTCCTTACTATCCTTAATAGTATCTAGTACGGAGCATGAAATAGTAGTACAAATACTATAATTATAGTACGAAATCTAACGCTTTACAGGAGATAAACTTTGACAACTTACCTAAGTTCCGTTTCACAAAAACGGGCCAGTGTTTCTCGCAATTTGTATGCTCATATTTGCTATTTTTAGCAAATAACATTAAAAATAAAATCTTTATGCATGAAACTTTGATTGTGTTCGGGATATTTTTTTTAAACATACACCGTAATTTCAAGATAGCAAAACCAATTTTCTGCAAAACGAAACGAATTTTTTTTACAATTGCTGCATTCTGTAGTCATTTAAATAGCTAAATAATGATATAACTTAAACTGTATAAATTAATTAACATTGGTAATTTCGGTATTAAAGTATAGATCTTTTTCATAAGCTATATGCCTTATTTTTTTATTACCGAAAAAAAAATCATGCGGCAGACTATACAAAGTGGGCATTCTCCTTTATGTTGTATTTTATTTTCTGTATGTTGGTCACGAAATACATAATTTTAGTCGATAATGATGATACGACACTGCAAAAGGCACAATTCTATTTCTTTAAAAAGTCTGTGGTACATTGGGACCAAGCCACAAAAGACATATAATATATATTTTTTTTAAATTTCAATTTTTGTTATGACAAAAGTAAGAAAAAATAAAACGAAAATATTTGCGTCCTAATGAGTTGCGATTTTTTATTGTTTGCCACCGGGCACCGGCGCTACATATTGAGGGTAGACAAATATTGTGGTGACGGAAGATTTTTTTGTTTTATAAAATTTGAAACCTCATATTTTGCATCTGCGACGTTACTAAATATTAATTAACATAATATTCGTTTTTCTTACCCCTAAATTAATTTGTAATTTTTTCTTTATTATGATGGTTAAATTATTTATTTCGTGACCTTAATTAATTGTCATCCTCATCCATGTGTATTAAAAATATTATACCTATGTTATCTATTAATTTTCATCGTAACTTTATATCTGTATATATGTATGGATTTAGAATTTTAAATAATAAACTTTTTCTTCATTTGGACGTGCGACCACAGCTTTTCCTAAACTTTATTTTCTATGCCCATGCTTTGCTTGACTTGATTTGATTTTTGAACGAAACTTGAAACGTCAAATTCCGCTTTGTGTCGCTCTTGTGGTAAAAGATGCTTCCGAACAAAAATAGGAATATAAAGTGAAAAATCGCAAAACTACATCTTAAACTATGTCTGGTGGTCTTGTAGATAAAGTGTATATCGGTCTCGATAACGCCCCGGCTGCGTTTGATATAAAAGGACGTATATTAGGACCAGTAAGTTATCGCAACTTTACGATACGAATTCTACGTTTTTCTTACAAGATTTCACAAAATATCGTTACATTTCAGAATGGAACTAACTTGGAGTACATCAGATCAGAAACAGGAGTGGTTGCTGTGTTGAAAACAGATAAAATAGAGCCATTACACTTGGCATTGCATCATACGAGATCAGAAGCTTTGGCAGCTGCTAGGTCGCTCGCACAGAACCTCATAGAGACAATACGCGCGGAGCTGGCGCAATGGAGTGCAGCGCAGGCTGGCGGGCCCCCGCCTGCCCTGAATGTACCACCACCTACATTAACCACAACAAGTGCTCCACCACCTGTACCGCCACCGGTCGCCTCAGCAGCTATTTCCACCCCACCTACGCTTACATCAACAGCCCAACCTGCTATCATGCCGCCAGTAGTGAGTGTCGCACCTGCTACCACACCTCTAATGACAGTTCGACAGCCCACAGTCCTACAACTACTCCCACAGCAGCAGCAATATGTGTTAAACCAAGAGAATGGGCAGCTTATACCTATCGTACAACCTGGGATGCAAATGTCTAACACAAACTTTACATCTCTTCCAATTGGACTTCAGCAGCATAATTTCGGTGCTACTCAAATTGTAGATATATCTAGCATGCAACCTGTCAATGTTACTCAGTTAAGACTACCTTCATCCATGTCAATGATACTACCAAATGGGTTAACAATACCTCAAGGTACTTTAACATCAAATGAAACAACTACAGTTAGTTCAGCTACATCAACACCTGTGGTTTGTGCAGCTCAGAGCACCAATGCTTCTCAAAAGATCTTATACAGTACAGATAAAGGTGACAAGGAAGTGAAATATCATATTCAAACACCGGAGACAGTTCAGTGGACTATGCCAGGATCACAAACAATGCTGATACCGTATCAACAGCTGCAGGATTTAACAGCGAACCAGCAGGGACTGACTAATTTACAGCCACAGCAGTTTGTTTCTGTAAGTTCATAGCATATATAAAATAATACTGTCACATATTTTTTATTAGCTGTGTCCTGCAGTGTTACCCGCTACATGTTTTCAGGATAAAAAGGAGCCTGTGTTAGTCCAAGGTCTCAGCTACCTCCATACCAAATTTCATCAAAATCCATTCAGTAGATTTTGTGTGAAAGAGTAACAAACATCCATCCATCCAAAATTTCACATTTATAAAATTTGTGGGATTTGAGTTCTAAGAAAACCGTTAGTTAAAAAAGTCTTCTTTAGCTTCAAATATAATTTGCCAATAATACATAAGAGTACAGCAAGCTTGTTGGTAACATACATACATATCTCTTTTAGTTAGTTGAAACCTTTTTTGGTATAAAAGAGGTTTCATAATGACAAAATTGTTACTATACATTAAAAAAACATTTCCAGATAGCCCCGGCAGGTGGCTTTCAGCAGACATCTCTTCCGTTAACAGCAGCACAACTACAGCAATTACAAACAACAGGCACTATTATGCACCTTAACCAAAAGGTAATAAACATTGCAGGCATGCCAGATTTCAGGAAAACCTTTAATACTTATAACAAGCAGAAATTTAGGGTTGACTTGTAATAGAGTAGAGAAGCTTAGTATTAAAGCTGATGATGACAATATAAGTACATTTTTAATTAGATATTTAAGGCCATTGTTACTAAAAAAATTAATATATTTTGATCTAAGTATACACGAGTCTTTTAATATTTAATTCTGGCAAAATTTTGTTTTATTGATTCAATGAATACATACTTACTATGAAGTCATCTGTCCATTGCGATCAATGGCTTAAACAATATACATTTATAAATTGGTCTAAATGTCATAATCTTAAGTCTGATCGAAAGTAAAAGACTTACTTTTATACCAAAAAAATAAGTCGCATAATATGTTTCATGCTTTCCGAAACCAAGATTCAGAATGTTCAGTTATTTGAGGTGAGTATAACATTTTACACCTACTACTTTTGGATTTTTGTTTTGTTCACATATATTACTCAAGTGTTATTTAGGCAAGAGAAAGTGTGCAATATTACTGTCTTGACAGCCTTTTTGTCTGTCTTAGTTAAATGTGAATAGACCCAAAGAAATAAAACAAAAAATGTGTCCAAATCACTTGAATATGCATATCAGTTATCTATCCACCTTAGGATTTACATGTAGATGCTCAGAATGTAAAGTCACAATAAATTTCCTTCAACAGCCAATGGCAAGCAGTGGATCTTTGATCAATATAATATCGACGGGTCAAGCATCGTCACCACAGATTATATCAGTGAGCATTAGGTTTAAAACTCACATTAAACTCACTAATGCTTTTTTAATAATTTCTGAGGCTGTGGTTCTTAATTTGAAGCTTCCATTTCACAAGTGGTTTTGTGGTTCTTTTGCTGCTTTAACTGTTAAACATTCACACATTGTCATTGATTGATTTTAATATCTACACTACTGATTTTAATATCTAATTTTACTGATTTTAATAACTAAGTTTACCAATTCCAATATCTAAGTTAACTGATTTTAATGTATAAGTTAACTGATTTCAATATCTAAGTTAACTGATTTCAATATCTAAGTTTACTGATTTCAATATCTAAGTTGACTGATTTTAATGTTGTTTACTCACCTTTCCTTTTTATTTTTAACATTCAAATCCAGTTGCTTTATTTTTACCTACTTATAAATTGCCAGGTAATCATTGCATGTGTTACATTATTTTCTGTTCTTATATACATTTTTAATCTATGGTTATAAAGACATATAATGCTATGCAAATAGACATTAAATTAAATTCAGAAATGGTAGGCAGAGATGTATATTATGATGATTATATGTTCTTATTGCTGTTCTGCTAATTTGTTTCACTGATTTTTATATGCAACTCGGTGATTCGAATATGTCACTCGTAAAAACGAAAAATCATGAAATTCGTGTGACGTTATTTACGGATGGTCCCATATAGAAACAAGAAGTCTTCGATAACTTTAAATTGTCTCCATTGGCAACCCATAGGTACATGGGTTGCCAATCAATCTGGATCGCGATCAGAGTCGACGAGTGGACAAAGGTCAAGCACGGATCGCAATCTGGATCGATTGTGTTAAAAACAGATTTTTGATGATAAAACGCCTTAATAACCGGATTGCAATCCAAATTGAAGCATATAAGGTATCCAATACATGTCATGTAACGAACGAATGTGTTTGATAGTAACAAACAGATACAAACTTAGGTACTAACAAAAATCAATGTTTATTTATGGAATTATTAAAGGATGACATATTTTCTTAAATTTCTAAAATATATACTGCATCCTGAATCATGTAATAATATACATATTCACTACCTAAGTATGTAATATATTATTGAAAAATGTTACAGAATGCATCAACACCCACTAAAAACGTGAACCAGGAGGCTAGAGGACAGAAACGACTGTCCGACGGCACGCCTAGCCAACTGCAGTTGCGACCTATAGCGCCGGCCGGGTAAGCATTACTGTAAACTATAGGCTAGTGTAATAAAGCTTACTTTTCAGATGGCGTTTGAAGTCGGTGTAAAACATCGTCTTTGGACTAATTAGACCCTGGCAGATAAACGCGCGGTAACGCCTCAAGCCAAGTTCAAACAAACAGGCGACTCACGAATGCACGTCTCCGTATCATGCTCGACAGAAGAAAATAAACTTTAGTATTTATCTGCTATAATTATAAGAGAAAAAAAGTAATTTATAAAAAGGGCGTTCACATGGAGCAGTGAAAAATATTGGCAATTGGCGTTATTAATATAAAGTAGATACTCTACAGATTTATAAATTCAAACCCCGATCAGTTAATGGCGGCGACTGAAGCAGATTTTAGTTAAATATTTATAGAACAGTTAATACTATTATACAAACCTTAATTTTTGTATTTCTGCTTCTGTTTTACAAAACATTTGCTATAAATACAAAGAGCCCTTCAATGTTTGACATTGTTTTTGTTTCTATAGTCCAATGCAACAAGTAAAGAAACAATGTGATTTGCTCAATAATCATGTCAATATCTTGTTAATACCAAAATAATCTGCACTAAGTCTGAAATAAACAGACGGTAAGACGGTAGTGTGTCGAGCCAAGTTAAATAAGCAACGTACAGTCTCACACGAGCCTGGTTGAACTTTTTACTAGCTTTTTTATACCTTTTTCTTTTGAAATGTGTGACCTTTGGCTAGTTGTGACGTGTAGTGGTCGTGTGTGAATTGTACCAATATGCCGCAGGTCAAATGTAAGCCAAGACAAGGGGTCACGGGAGGCGCGATCCTGGACCTCTGCCGGACCAGGTACATTGAAGATCTATAGCTGTCTGTACACTTGATTTTATAGTTGAGATAATTTAAAATTGATTGGACATTAATGACTTGGACCAATTGGATGTTTCGATCCGAAATTGATTGGACATTAACGACCTGCACCAATTGGATGTTTCGATCCAAAATTGATTGGACATTAAAGACCTGCACCAATTGGATGTTTCGATCCAAAATTGATTGGACATTAATGACATGGACCAATTGGCTGTTTCGATCCAAAATTAATTGGACATTAATGACCTGGACCAATTGGGTGTTTCGGCGTAGTGTGTAAACAAAACAAATATCTTGACTATCAGTAAACTGGTGAGGCATTAACATAAAACTTGCATTTTACTTACCATAAATGTTATCTCAGCTATAAAATATGCATATTTAAACTAACAGTGGATAAGAAACTCATTCAAACATGTGCGTATAAATGCGTAAGCACAAATTGAATTTGCAAACTATTCGTTAACTCAGCTTGTTAAATAAACAATTTCTTTCTGCTTATAAATTTGCAACTCGCGTAGTTCAACAAATATGTAGTTGTTTAATGAATTTATTATATTAAGTAACTAATCGTTTTCTATCACAATGTTTTATTTGGCAAAGCGTAAATGTATTTCTTACAGATTTCACCGATTCCACACCAGACTAGCTGGTGGTCTACTTTGGAAAGGTCATGTGAAGATCGATACTTGTTATTAACCTGTTGTTGTATAATGCGCATTATTTTCAGCTGCAGAAAGTTTAAAGTTTACATTACAGTAAAATATGAAGCAATCTTACCATTTAGGTGTTCGTGTCGAGTGAGCAGATCGCAATCTGTATGCGGAGGATGTCTTTCTTTAGTCAGTTGATGCATGTCGCTTTTACCTTCCAACAATGTTTTACCATCTCACTCTCTCCCTCTGCCAGAACTCTTATACCGTCTCACTCTTCCTTTCCTAGCACTATTCTGTCAATAGCTTCAGAAGTTTTAGCGGAGGCTTAAAACGTTTATACGCGTAATATATTTTCCTTTTGCGCAAAAACGAAGTTAAACTTAAAACCTTTTAACGTTTTCGTGTATGCGCCCCTGTTTTATAAGTCTGAGAATGTCGTACGATTTTGGCGTTTTTTCGCTATTGCGTACCGTTGCTATTATTGCATTATGTATCTTACTTTATTTTCAAATTAATTATGTACACAATAATGCGGCGAACGCGAAGCCAAACACGCGCCCGCTCATCTGCAGAAATGGTACCTACTATTGGCGACCTCTGCACAAGACAAACATTATTATAGCGTAGTAACAAAAACAAAACTACAAGTTTTGTTAAAATGCTACAAAGGTTGGGGAACTAAACACCACTTATTTTCTTACGTCTCATATTTTTTTTATTGTAGCTTGCGCCACATCGCTTTTTTAGGAACAAGTGATGCATATTAAAAATGTGCACGTGCAAAAAAATGGAAGGAACACTGAGTAATCGTATCGTTCCATTTTATTCCTTTTCTAAATTGTGTTTTAAAAGTTGTTTTTCTGTAAAAATTATGTGACGAATGAAACGATCTCCTGATGGTTATTAATAACGCCTGCCCATGACCATTGCAGCGATACAAAAAACTTTGAGAAACAAAACAAAGTTTCGGAGCATCGCTGCTTTCACGGTCATTACTTTGAGAGTTTCGATGGTTAGTCTCAACAGCCCTGTAATTGCGCTACCTGCTTCAAACAACTGCCGTTCAAACCGCAACACAGTAATGTTTACATACTGCTTGGCAGAATATCTGGTTCTGCGGTGGTATCTACCTTGACGACCTCCTGCTAAGGAGATCGTACCACCACTATGGTTCGCTACTCAGTCCATATGAACTGACCAAACGAGCGTAGACTATTTGTTAGAATTTAAGCAAAGTATTGCGTACCTTGATATCAGTTGCCAGTTGCTATGAATTGCGTTACACGCGTCTTATCTCTAATCGAATGTATCTGTCCTCCTTCTGTAACTATCCTACACGTCCTGCCTCCATTTGCATAGATATCTACAGCAGCCATATCTGTGGGTCTTTTCCAGTGTTTGTTGTCCGAGTCTGTTTCCTGCTACGACCACTCTTAGATTCTACATCTACAACAAGAAACAACTGTTCATCTTTGCAACGCACAATCATCGATCAAAGCTGGGCTGGTTCGTGTTACAAGGCGGTTATTCTACAGTTTTTGATTCTTCCACAGGCCTGGACACTAAAGCTACTTTCACCAACGCTACCTGTATAACCTTCTTTCCCAGTTGAGCTTCTTTGATACGACAATGCCAGTTCTTCGATAGAAGATAGCTACTGCCACAGCTAGGACGATAAAAACTCTCCAAACTTCATCCATTTATTTTTTTAATTGTTTGATCATCTGTATAGGTTTACCGAATGCTGAATTATACAATCACCAGAGTCATCACGGGAAAAGCGGACCGCATACTGCATATGCGTATATTGAATTCCATTAGGGGCATAACCAAGATTAGTTGACTAATAGAAAATTCATATCTTACCAACACAATATCATAAGCCACAACCTAACTGTTATCCTACCTACCTGCTCTCATTCCTGTACAGCATGTGCTCGATTTCTACAGTAATGAGGCCAAAGCGAAAAACTGGAAACAGAAATTGTAACAGACTTCGAATCCTGGCTACGCCCTGTTCCATGGAAGCTTAAGCGTAATTTCAACTATGCGTACGATAATCATCGATCAAAGAAACAAGATATCGCGTGCCTTACAATTATTAGTTATCCTCAAAATAGGCTCACGTTTAACCACATCCTGCCTAATTTTAAGCAATAGTGCAGTCCAAGACGGAGCCCGCTTGCTTAGACGAAACCTGTTTACGCTAGATTTAAAGAAAACCATATTGTACTTCTGCGAAACACAGACTTTATCACCAAGTTCCATAACCTCACTACGAATAAAAATGTGGAAACAAAACACAGATCGGGGCAAAACAGATATTTTAACTATTATTCAATAAATTACAACTCTTAACTGAGATCCTAAGGTTAAAAATACAAAGCATGTGAGCGTGTGTCACGTTCTGGATGACAGCCGAACGTAACCAAACATTGCAAACTGCTGTATCCAAGTGTTTTGGACGCAGTCGAACAAAAGGGGCGAAATATCTTGGTTCTTTGATCGAAGATCCGAATACAAACACGACTCCATACAAAATAAGCTCTCGTTTTACAGGTAGGGACGCGGTGACCAGCATGGGAATGAAAATCAACCCGCATGGGACCATCATTCACGTGTCTTCTGGACAACAGACTAAGTAAATATTAATCTAGTCGTGTATGGCAACCAATACATTACTGTCTGCGTTGAAAAGAGCATCTCTATTCCAATCTAATAGAGTCCAATTGATCCCTATGTCTTCATCATGATCATTAAATCTCTGAACTGAATACCCTAAATAATATGACTTCCATTCTAAAGTAGGCATATACATAAAACAAACAAACAATCAAATTGGGTCGTATAAAATACAATCTATAATTTTGTTTCTGATGCATATATTCTAGGAAAGGTCTAGACAAATTCATCAAATCAATCCATTTTGATACAGACAGGTGCCGACAAAGATGTGGAGAGATAAAAACGTTTATATAAAGCTTCCATTACACGATGAAATGATGTAATTTAGACAACAAAATGGAAAGTAGGAAAAATCTTAAATAAATAGTAATTAATTAAAGTATGTAATTAATTTTTTTCACAGCGTCTCAGCGACAGGCATGACACCAGACGGCACAGGGATGTACATACGCCAAATTGACCGCAACTCTATACAGATACAGAGCAAAGATCAGAAACAGGACCTGAGCAAAATACAGAATACACAAAACGTGCAAATGATCACGGTTCCTCAAGGAATGACTGTCCTTCAAAATCCTTTGAATATTAGTCAGATGCCCACGGTTCTTGGCCAGCCAAATAGTCAAGTGTACATGATACCAACTAATCAAAACCTAGTCCAAGGCGGTTTGCCCCAAGGATTGATCGGTCAGCAAATGCTTCAAGGCCAAAACGTGACTGTCATGCAACCGAACCAATTAGGAATGCCCGGTGGAGTACAATACAACATGCCACTTATGCATACAATGAACATGCCAGCAAATTCTCAGTACATGCCAACAGGGATTAATTTAAACACATCGTTGTCAGCACAACAGTTGAATGCAGCTTTAGGGCATCAGCTGGCTAATCAAAACTTGGGCACCATTCCGATAGTTCAAGCGCCACAAGCGTCGTCTCCACTAACCGGGACGCAAATACCCGTTTCTCAAGCACAAGTTCACCAAATACTTCAACAGAACTCGTTTTTAACGCCCACTTCGTACGCAACCATGCCTCAGCAATACATGATGCCGAGTAACGCTGGAGCTTTAACAGTTCCAAACAATCAGAACATCCAATACAATATTTCTGCAACTCAAAACACGACTACTTCTAACAACGGCAACGGCCAGACTGCGGCAACGGAAAATGAAAACTCGAACGGGGCTACTAACCAAGCTAATTATATTACCTCGTCATCCCAGGACGGGAATGGGTACACGATGCCGGCAGTGAGTCAAAACCCAACGCAAACTTTCTCAGATGGGTCAGCAACGCAGACTAACTTTACCCAACAGCAATCGCAACCAGTCACTCCTAGTTACGGGAATGGGAACGGCAGCACACCTAACCCTGGTTACAGTAATCAAACCGCATCGCAGCCACCTCCAAGCTACCCAAGCAACGGGTCAAATCAAGGAACCAGCTACAATACTACGCCGCCCTCTAGTAGTCAAACTACGCAGCAATCTTTTTCCCCATCAACCACACCGGCACCGAATCAGACGTACCAAACACAGAGTCTTCCGAACATGCCCAATGTGGCGTACCCACCAAATCAGAACCCGTACCCGAACGCTACGGGGCAGAACTTGGCAGCTTACGCTAGTACGCAGTATCAATACAACAGCCGACCGTGGTTCCGGCCTAGATACGGGTCACCGCAAGGGTCTCCATACAGTTCCGGAACTGGGCCTCCGCCTTCTGGACCTCCCATGCCCGTCCCTCCTCCGTCAGGGAACTACAACTACTGGCCTGACAGCTGAGATCTGGAGACCTTTATCGGGACGATACTGGACCAGTGAAAGACTATTTGATACATAATTATATGTATAATTAGGTAGGTATAAGAGAGACTGCTTTATATATAGATACATTTATGAAATGTAAAGTTATTAGAGAAAATTATATGATATCAAGTGGATTTTGTTTTTTTAATTTTTATTTGGATTAATATTCTTAGAAAATGAAAAAATGGGATGTGTACGTGAATACATTATTCACGCAGAAGAGTACACAAAGTGCTTCGGTTTTCCATGATTTAAGTCCTCATCGCTATCAGCTATCGAGTGGTGTAATTAAATTTTGGATGTATTTACAACACCAAACTCTATCCCTCACCGATTTTGTTATCTTAAATTTAATGAATTGCAACCCACAATGAAAGCAAAAAGACTTACGTAAAATTAAAACTAGGGATTTCTTAGATAAGAAAATGATCTAATGTTTTACTGCAAATCACCTGTACCCACTATTGTGTATTCTGTGATTCGAGTCAATTAACAAGTAGGTTCATATTGGATACTCTGCTCTATGGCAGCCCGTAGGGCCGCCTTACACGTTCAATCATGATCACGATCCGCGATCATGATTTCAAAATTTCTAGGTATTATGCGATCCGGAGCATCAGTCCGTCAATCCGCTTCGTACACGATCAGTCTGGATCGCGATCATTGATCGCGGATCGAGCGGAACGTGTACGGGCTGCCATACACGTAGCGCGCGATCCGCGATCCGCGATCCGCGATCAATGATCGCGATCCAGACTGATCGTGTACGAAGCGGATTGACGGACTGATGCTCCGGATCGCATAATATCTAGAAATTTTGAAATCATGATCGCGGATCGCGGATCGTGATCATGATTGAACGTGTAAGGCGGCCCTTAGATTAAAGAAACAGGATTTCGCACACCGTACAGGTAATACGAAAATAATGGCGCATTCTAACAAACAGCTGATACTGATGACTGTGTAAATAGAATGCTACTGAAAATTATAACTGATGATAGATTACTGTTTCATTACGATAAAAATTACTCAGCATAAAGGTCAATGAACCCCCGTTCATTAACCCCTAGGGTCAGCTGATAAATTTCCAATTGGGAGTGGGCTGTGGGATAATACATTTTGGTAAAGATTTCTTACATAACAATCGTTATTCTACACAAGTTTTCAAAACTTTCGTATTGCTAGTGTTTTTGTCTCAGACGAATAATCAGGGCTCCAAGGGTTTGGTAATTAAACTTAAAAAAAAAAAACTTTACTAGTCTGCTTTCGGGAGCGTTTCTCATTATAACAGTCTTCGATCAGCGCGAACTTTGAAGCATCCATGAGGTATGTACAAAAAAAACTGCACCTGGTGTATACACCACCTAGAACTAGAATACAGCTTCCTTGTACCAACCTACTGTCAGTGATCATTTTTATCAAAGCAGTGTCAAATATTCGGGTTTGTTAATATAAATATCTGGTAAATACCTAAGCAAAAAATAGCTAGGTGTCTAATAAACATTCAAAAATGAACTCCGAAAATCGGTATCCAGTAACAGCATCTCTCTTCATGCTGAAAGAGATTAAGTCCCGTCACGAGCGCGTGGGTCGAGGGTACCAGCTGCTGAAGAGGAAGGTGGAAGCTATGCGGTTCAGGGGGCGGCAGGCCGCAGCTGAACTGGCAGCCACGCAGGGGATCCTGGGCCACACGCTCAAGGAGGCCTACATCTCGCTTGCAGCCGTCAAGTTCACTAATGGAGAGTCTAATGCTATGGTGCTAGAAAATGTTGGAGAGGTTTGTTTGTATCCTGTAACATGATAAACAACAGTAGTTAACGTTATATGGCATTATTTCGCATTTAGATACAAAAGTTTCCTTGCTGAAAACGCGTGCGTTTACTACGTCATTAGATATCTCTAATGATACAGTTTCTTTGGGCGCTTCAAAAATCGTCGCCCACATCGTGCCTATTGATAGTTACTTTGGTTACCTTCGAAGTGGCTCGCAAGATCAAATATGTTACGCAGTAGGTACCTACAGCTGACCCGTACTATTTATATATCTATGCTATGTTTGTTACCTTTTTGAGCTACAATAAATTTATATAAAATGCAGAATGCTGAGGACCTAAATTAACACATGCTACTTTATAATCTAAAAAACTCGGTTAAACCTCGTCACGCGTTCACGGCACCTATCTGAAAACTGACTGATCCAATTGACTTTCACAAAGATTATGATATACAGAATGTCCCTCGAGGACGATTGTATTTTGAAAGGGTGTCCAATTTCTGATATTGTAGGTACTTACACACTCGTTTCAAGTAGACTAGAAAGGCATTTTTACGTTTCTGACTATACAGGCCCAAGTAAGAGTTTTGCGCGTACCCGAGAACATCTCAGGTGTGTCCACGGTATCCTTGCAAGCCGTGGAGGAAGCGAGTGATGGCGCTGGGGACACGCTGAGGTATGCCGGCCTCGGCGCCGGCGGCCACCGCACGGGAGAAGCTAAAAAATCTTTCAGAGAGGCTGTACGACTGCTCATCAAATTCGCTTCTTTGAGAAATACTTGTATTTTATTGGATGAAGCTATTAAGAGTACTTTGAGGTGCGTTCACTTTAGAAATGTACCTAGGTATACTTACCTAGGTACATTTCTATTATTTAGGTATTTACTAAAAATAATAATATTCCTATCGAAATTATTTATGTGAAAATAATGATATTTTCGTTTAGTAGGTACCTACTTACCTATAGGTATATACTTATTAGTTTCATGCACCTACAAGCTGAGCCTTTGACGACAATCCTACAGGAATCGTTTGTATTTCCAATTTTTTTAATGTTTGACAGGCTAAGTGTTTGACCACAGCTCACCTGGTGTTAAGCGGTGTGTCGAAGGTGATAACACACCTAGAACTGGCTCGGCTACCGGAACTCATCCGTTAGATGTTTGGCAGGAGATTTTCAACTTGAGGGTGATAGCTAGTCAGCCGAGTACTATAAAATACCCTACCACCATGCTATGGTTTCCTCGCGATGTTTTTCTTCACTTGCAGCTCAAGCTCATCGTTGAGCCGACCGCGCTAACCACTGAGCTATATTGCTATATCTGTTCTACCTTTCTGCGAATAGAAAGACGGTTAGTACGTGTCGTGTGTTATTCGGGCTGATGTTTATAAATTATCATTGCATTATTTGCCAAACTTAATACTGTCTTATGTTTCAGAAAAGTTAATGGTATCGAAAAAGTTATCATTCCTAAATTGCAAAACACTGAAGCTTACATTCTTATGGAAATGGACGAAAGGGTAATTACCTAATCAATATAATAAGGGGAATAAAATTAAAAAGTACATGCTTAGATTTTTTTACATAAAATGTAATAAGACGAACGAGACGCTCTCCTGATGGTAAGAGACAACGCCTGTCTATGACCATTGCACAAAACTTTTAAGCAACAAAACAAAGTCCAGGCATCGCTGCTTTGGCGTTCATTACTTTGAAATTTTCGTCGGTTAGTCCAAACAGCCCAGTAATTTCGCTAGCTTCAGTTCCCTTCAAACCGGAACACAATAATGTTTACACACCACTGCCAACCTAGACGACCTCCTGCTGTCTAACGAGATCTACCACCAAGTAAATCCTACTTACTTGGCGGTAGATCTTTGGTTTGGATGGATGGATGGATGGATGGACGGATGTTTTCACGCAAAAACTACTAAAAAGATTTGAATGAAATTTGGTATGGAGGTAGCTGAGGCCCTGGATTAACAGATAGGCTACTTTTTATCCCGAAAACATGTAGTTTATAATAATGTGGATTCTCATTACGATTGCGTAAATTATTATCATTAGAAAGTCACAAGTAGAACAGAACTGTAACTGCATTGCACGAAGCAGGGTAGGTACTCTACATCACCTCATTATTTTCTACATTCCTATCCCATGTCAATGAAAGCAACGACTAGTTAGCGACCTAGAATATATCCGGTATTTTAAGGGGTTGACTGGTAGAAATGTACAGCAAACACCCAAACGACTTGATTATGATACGGGTTCTTAAATGCACCCAGTTTGGAGAGATTTTCTTTTTATACTTATTATTAATCTGTAATATAAATTTTCTTTCCAGGAGAGAGAAGATTTTCATCGTCTGAAAATGGTTAAAGCTAAAAAAGTAAGAAGGCAAAGACTGGCTTTGCTGCATGCGCAGGATAGCAATGATGATGGTGAAGGTATCTAGTTCTTAGTCGTTATCGCCAGTGGGTACGACAACGGTTGGGTTTGAAGCACCTATTATACTGTTATTGTTCGCGCCTTTTTTTCAGATGAGTCAATCCTCCAAGAGCTAGAGTTGCCATACTGCCGCTACCCTGACGTGATGACCAGCATCATCAACACGTACTACCCTGGCCACCCACGAGCACACGCGGGCGATGCCCAGTTACAACCCGTCTGCTTTAACATTGATGATGACGAGGATTTGTTATTTTAAACCAATTTTCAATAAAATTATGTTTCGCTATGGATCTCCGCATATGTGCCTTTTGTTGCTATGTATTATACTTAAGTGGTGGTAAACTCTGTGCCAGACGGTGGGCTACAAATATCTCTACGAATGCGCCGATACCTCCCTAGTAGGTACTTTGCTTTTGGCGACGCCTCCGGGTAATGCTAACGGCATTTCTTCCTCTTCTTCCTATATAGGTGCGGGCAACACCGTGCACGTCTTCCCAAAATGGAG
Source organism: Biston betularia (assembly GCA_905404145.2). Taxonomy (NCBI): domain Eukaryota; kingdom Metazoa; phylum Arthropoda; class Insecta; order Lepidoptera; family Geometridae; genus Biston; species Biston betularia. The sequence goes on from FR989877.1 coordinate 10,823,288, forward strand.
AGATCAGTCTTATAGCCATCGGATACCCAATATAGATCTAATTTGCTTATCTTATCTTTTATTAATTAATTTATTCGCTTGAAATTTATAATTATTTTATCCTAATCATCATTGAATAAAAGTGAAGTATCCAAATGTGTGTGTTTTATTTTCCACAAAATAAGAGCTACAAAACCCAGCCGTCGTCCAGTCTTTCTTCCATCGGTCTAGTAAAGTGTTGGCATCGTCGGAATTTCTCCAGTATTTCTCCCTAGAAAAGATATAGGTACATAATTAGATATGGGAGATGCTGATATTGTCGAACTATAGGTATGGGATGTCAAGCGGGCACATGATGAGGGGGCATAAAATTCCATGTCACTTAGTTAAGTAATTACGTGTAGGTAGGTAGGTACTCATTGTTCTAATCCTCAGAGTATTTGAGTGAACAGAAATTATTACGATATTTATAGTAATATTTTGCAATAGCCGGTCCAGTGTATACGTTAGTGGTTCGTGCCCTTATGATTTCGGAACTTACGGATGGTAAAAATCCAATGGTGCCTACCAAAGGCTTGAAAACACGGCGAAGGAAAACATCACAATGAAATCTGCAATAGGTTAGAGGATAAGGATAGGTATATGTGTCATATGGAGGGCACGGACCTTTTTAAAAATGGCAATAGCTTTCACATATAAGTACTGGGATGTCCCTAAAGTATAAAAAAATAGTATAACTCACTGGGCCCTGTTTCTTGATGGTCTCGCTATAAAATGTGACTGCGCTCGATCCGGTTCCATACAGGGGATATCTCAGATGCATCTAAAGAACGATAAACGGCGTGTAAAGGAGATGATTGAGGAATCTCTAGAGTCTAGCTTAAGGGCACACACGAACATCACGATGTATTACGACGCAAAGCCTCCTAGGACTCGGGGGTGTCAGGAAAGAAATTTTATAGAAAACATTTCATTTTTTTTATTTGGACCTGCCCTTTTTACTACCGGACGGCCAGACAAACGCGAACAAAACGTCATCCTTACGTTGTGGATATTTCCTACATATCGAAACAAACTGGTTTTGATTCCACATTTTTTATTTGCACACCAAGGTTCTGGAACTCTGTCGGAGTCTATGTTACTTTTAACGTGTCATAACGTGCAATATGGGTGTCTTCTTATTTCTAATCCTGCGCCCTATTTCGCTGTATAACCTTTTTACATCATTGCCCTAACTGCCCATTGTCTCTACCGCGATATTTAAATTAAAAAAAACTTAGATTTGAAAAGTAAAAATAAATTACCTACCTACTATAAAATAGGTAGGTAGGTAGGTTTTATATTAGCTTACATTTTTATCAGCAGTGACGGCCAGGTCACGCGGCGTAAAATTTTCCTTGATGTAGTTGGCGTCCATCTCCGTACAGTACTCGACGATGGGCTGCGACGTTGCCATCTCTTCCACCACTTCATCTAACATCTGCTCCCAGAAAAAGTCGGTCAGCATCCTTTTGCGGATACCTGACCAACAAACAATTAATATAACTAAGTTACTGCATGTATTTTTAATGACTCTTTCACGCAAAAACTGCTGAACAGATTTGTTTGAAATTTGGTATGGAGGTAGCTGACATCCTTGATTAACACATAGGCTACTTTTTATCCCGAAAACTTGTACCTAGCGGGTAATACCGCGGGGCGCAGCTATTACAGATAAAGATACTTTTTAATAAGAGATTCCATATAGGTACATAACGTATTTATGTAGGTATATACAACGGGGGCACTGTTCCAGTTCCAGTTTTCATACCTTTTTATCGCTACTTGATTGCAAATGGTTTTAGCGTTCAGCTCACGATGGAGATTTGGAAATTTTCACGGTGAAATCACGTTGGAAACGATAGAATATTTATTCTAATTGTATATGGTAATTTTAATGTTCAAGCTTCAACAAAAAGTAAAAAGCAAAACGAACCTGTAGTATGTGGGGGACGTTTCGGAATTTTGTAGCTAGCGCGCATCTCGCTGCCGCTATCTGGAGGCTTCCTACCATCCTGTAGGATCCACGGACGACTATAGCTTTTATGTTTCCCATAAGAAGAAGGTTCGAACGGAACTTTCGGGTAGAGCTTGATACGCTCGTAAGCTCTAAGTTTCAGGTCCGGAGGATCTTGTAACTCATCATGTTCTGGTTGCGGTATATCTGCCTGAATTTCAGCGTCAGTCATGTCGAATAAAATAGAAATTCAGTAAGATTGCTACAGATGAATTGTCCTACATGACAATTATAAGCCACATACAAAACGATGTTGTCATGGTGATAATTCTCATGCTTTTATTATGGATTATAGAGTAAGTAGCTAGGTACTAATACTATAATGTTCTAACTCGATAGTTTGTTATCGTGTTATTTCAAGTATTCAGCAGCAAAGAAAAAGAAAGCATTGTTATCTTTACACATATATTTTATATCCCTGCCCTATCACGGTATTTTACAGCCCGACCTTAAAAGGAAGATTGTTCTGAGTCCTTTTCTTTTTCTTACACCATAGCAGTTAACACGTTCGTGAATTGTGCCGTTGAGGGTTTTTATTTTAAAGACGAAAAAAAATTATATTACCCTGGTAAATAAACAAGACGTGTAACGCCATAATTCTCGAAGGGAGAGCAAAAAGCAACACCTTACTTTCAACTATCTGTAGCAAATCCTACTAGTTTTAACTCTAAATCTACAGCTTTAAACTTTTTTTACAAGATTTTTATTTAATCGTCTGTCATTATCACATCTGCGAAACATTAGATTAGATTTTTAAGTTTTCGGTTTTCTACAGTTTATTTACACCTACACTGATTTCTATAAGAAAGTTGGCAACACTGTCTACAACTACAATCTACACCATGGCCAGAATAAATTATTAAAAAAACTACAATCTACATTCGTTTTTGACATAGGTATTTGACATACCTATAAACAAAATTTATAAAGCAAAAATGGTTGAGGCCTGTGTTGTTCGAAAACAAGATTTGCCCCCTCCTGGGGGCTACAAGCCGATTCCTTACAAAAGGATACCTGCTAAACAGTATTTCAGTGGTACGTAAAACAATACTTTGAATATTATTGGTCTGGTAGATGTTATATAACTTTGTTAATAGGTTAGGTTTGTTTATAAAATTTATTTTCAGCATAAATTGTGAATAACTAAATGGGTCCAATTATTTTATCTTTAGCGAGACTTGGCTGAAATTATTACTTTTATACTCCTGATGTCTATGTTATATCAAATAAAATAGTAAACACTGTCTTTATGAATAGAATGTAACAGCTCATCAGCTGTTTACAGTAAAGTCTTATTCGTAATCAAATATGTATATACATACATCAATTTTTATTATTATATACACGACTAATTAAGAAATAAAACAAATCATAAATAAACTATACTACTATAAAAATAAACACGCCGTCGAGATCGCTGCCGCGCGGTAGGGTTCCCAGTACGCTGGCGGCATTGCCCCGTTGTATGGCTAAGCTTAGCCTTTGACGTAGGTAGGCGCCAGCTAAATGTACGTATATTACTAGCCTAAGGTCTGTTATTGTACCTATCTTAATAAAAATAAGTAATATGTGTATTTCATTTTAGTTTTTTATGACAATAGTGTTACAAATGCATGCCTCGTCTGTTCTTAGTCAGCGACAGGGGCGTAGCTGCCGCCATATCAATGATACAGGGTCCCTGGGCTACAAGGGCCCCTAACAAGTAAAAATTAGTAAAATGGTATCCACAATGTAAGCAAAAATTAGTAAAATGTTATCCACCATGTCACATAATCTCATACTTTCCGGGGGAAAAACATTAAAAAACTGTCATACGATCAACTGTCCATATAATAAATAAATATTTATTTTGATTTAATGCAAGCGTTTTTGTTTCTTTTGTGATAAATCTTTATCTTTCATTCGGGCCCCCAAGTAATTTTGATACAGGACCCTCCAAGGCACGCTACGCCACTGGCCAGTGACTTTCATTCTTGGTTGCTTGGAATAAATCACCTTTAGCTGTAAAGCTGTCTCTTGTGGCACTAGCTCATGAGGTTCTTTTGTTTTCTGTACATTTAACTATTTTGTGTGTGCACAATAAAAAGTTAAATATTGTTTTAATAACTATACATCTAAAAATTAGTACCATTTATGCATTTTCCAGGGTATACCATGTTTGCTGGTTACATTGGTATGACTATAGGAAGCTTATATTTGTACTACATAAACTACAAGCAAATTTTGCGAGATGAAATTGAGATGCGCTCGGCTAAGATGGCCATTTACCCGTTGCTGCTTGCGGAGCGTGATCGTGAGTTCCTGAGGCAACTACGTAAAAACAGAGATGCAGAGGCTGAGCTAATGAAAGATGTACCAGGTTGGAAGGTAATCTTAAGTAATTGTTTTTGTCAGTCTTTGATATTTCTGTTTAACTCTCCTTTAGTTTTAAATACCATCTGTACATCTGTGGCCACAGATTGGGACAACTGACTTTTTCACCCCAGGAGTTCCCATACGACTCATGGCTCATATGATACCAATATTTAATTTTGTCTAGTTGATGAGCAGATGTATAAAAAATGAAGGTGCACATTTCTTCTACTTAAATGGCTAAGCTAAATTATAATTTGTCTCTTCACTTCTTTTATAACATTTTCCAGGTTGGCACATACTACGGTGAGAAAGTATATAAGCTGGTCCCCAATGATAAGCTTGTTGAGCCAATCTTCCATGAGTTCTATGCCCACACAGACCCTAAGGCATGGTACCAACGCACTTACCTCAAGTTCCGCTCTTAAGTATGCCAATAGTTAATTTCTAAATGTCTGTTTTTCTCTGTGACAACTTTGAGTTCATAACGATGAAGGCTAGTTAAGAAACATGTCATGCTAAAGAGATTTACTTACTTGGTGTGTAATACAGAAATAAGACCTATCTTATCTGAATTCTCCTTTATTTTATGTCAAATATTAATGAGAAATTGATCTAGTCTGTTTCAAGAATGAATGAAGTACTGGATAGAAGATAATATTATATGCTTGGGACATACTGAGCCAAAAGGTAGTGAGTACAATGACCACTTTTAACAACTTTATCTATGTGCAAAACTTTGAAATCGTGTTTATCAGCTGTTGCAAATGTTTAGTCCAGGGTCAACAAACTTTTACAACAGAACAGCTTATTGAATAATCATAATTTGATACAGAGACAAACTTTCAATTAGAAATAGCTTGAGAAAGTGTCTTTGTTAAAATCTTGATAAAGAACTTAAAAGACCGAAAAAGCATTTTGCTATTGCTTATCCATCAAAGGGCGATTTTATTTAAGTAGCTTAAATTATGTTGTAGTTTAATATTGTAATTACAGAATTTACAATTATGAACATGGTTTTTCTTTTACATAATAAATAACGCATGTATTTATAAACAAAACATTTATTGCTTTCACCAATATATAAAAATGTAAACATAATCTCTAGTTTAAATTAATATTGAACCACTTCATTAACTTTATTAAGAAATTTTATGATGCATTGTTGCTGGAAGAACTAAATTTTTATTCAAAACTATATGAAAAGCTTCACTTACTGTATGCATCCTAAGGACCAGTTGATTTCTAGACTATCCTCGGGCATGGTGAACAAATAAATATTGAATCTGCAAATTTAATTTTCAGTAAACTGTAGAGTTCTGCATAAATAATATCTTAGGACGTTACACACAGCGCCATCTAGCCCCCTAAGCAAAACTTGTACTATGAGAACCAGATAACTGATAAGAATACTTGTTTTTTTTTGTAAATACTACATACGGAACAATCATTTGTCGTTACATAAACGTTTATTGTGGTGGGTATCAAACCCATGCCCTACAGCTCTTGAAGAAGATATTCTACTAAATTATCTAGTAGGGCAGAGTAGAAATCTCCCTGTTATAAATAAAACCTTCAAACAACACCATAAGAAAGGTTAAAATGAAAAACCTACTAAAAGCTACTTAAATATGGATTTTGAAATTAAAATCTTATATTTTCTTATTGAAAATAAGAGTATACTCCATCTTCCAAAAAAACCAATATCATACAAAAATAAGTGAAATATGTATTTTGTTTCATCATATTTGTGCAGTTCTAACAATTAACATCAAGTGAGCTGTGGTCAAAGAACTAGCCTGTCAACCATTAAAAAAAAAAAAAAATCTAATACATTTTAAGCCTTCTTAATCTAGCTGAGTAAGCATGCCCTGATAAGACATGGTCTAGAAATCAATCTCCTATATAATGTACATGAACTTTGTAAAAAATAAATAGAATTAGGTACTATAGGGTGGGTACACAATTCATGATACTCTTTGGTTTGAAGCTTTTCACATGTTATTTTTTGATGCCCCCAAAATAAAATTTATCCACAAAGGCAATCTACACATAAAAATACAAAACACGCATAGTATCTCACACAAACGACTCAAACATACATCCTTATTGAGCCTTTTTAATAACAACCTTGGGTTTTAATTTTACCGTTCTAAGCTTGTGCATATGTGTCATGACTAAGTACATGCCAGGGAAAGTAAGTACCAGTAAGTATAACCTAAGGAAAGTTGGTAAGTGGAAAGCAAAGTTCCATTCATTTGGTAGTGAGACTGTAAATCGTTGTGTTTCCTCAAAGTATGGTATATTACGTAGGATGACTATGGATTCACAGACAATACCGAATGGGTAGAGAGGTATCCACATTGTGTAACGAAGCCAAGTTAGTAGGTAGACCTCCTTTTTGTAGAGCTGAGTGATGTAGAATGGGTACCTGAAATAATGGTAGATAGTTGAATAAAACTATTTTTAATTTTTTTTACTTATAAGAATGCTTATAAAGCTAATTATTGAGAATTTTTAATCATAAAAGTAATTAGGCATAACAAAGACATGTTCACCATATTTTCTAGAACCATCACTTAAAATTGACGTTTTTTTTTTTTGTAAGGAATAATGAGACGAACGAGGCTCTCCTGATGGTAAGAGATAACGCCTATCCATGACCATTACAGCGATACACAGAACTTTGAGTAACAAAACAAAGTCCAGGGCATCATTGCTTTGGGGCTCATTACTTTGAGACTTTCGATGGTTAGTCTCAACAGCCCAGTAATTTCGCTAGCTGCAGTACCATTCGAACCGGAACACAGTAATGTTTACACACTACTGCTTAGCGGCAGAATAACTGGTACTGCGGTGGTACCTACCTAGACGACCTCCTGCTAAGGAGGACGTGAGCCGTGGTCAAATACCTAGCTAAATAACCATAAAAAATAAACTTTACTGGAGGGTTGTTATTCATTACCTCACAAGAGATTCAACACGTATAATTTTTATAACATAATATTCAAATCTATCGCGAAGCACCTAACGGTGTGTTTCGGCCCTCTGATAACTCAATATTCAGAGCCGTTATCTCACCTAACGACTTCTATCATGCTCCACATGATGAAGAGATAGAAGACGACCGGCTTGGTCTGCATACGCGGCTCTGCCTCGATCATCACAAACAGTACAAACGCGCGCCCGTTCACCTGCAGGAACGGTACTAGCGCCGACCCCTGCACAAGACAAACATTATTATAGAGTAGAAAAAAAATAAAAACAACTAGGTATACAAGTTTTGGTAAAACGCTACAAAGGTTGGGAAAGTAAATCCAGCCTACTTTCTTACATTCCTTTTTTTTAAATTAAATGGTTCTACGAGCACCAACTCGTCTTATGGAAAGCGACGGTGCGGCCGAGGATGGAGCACGATGTTCTAGAAAAATCTATTCTCTTTTTCATCATCATCATCATCAGCCTATATTAGTACACTGCTGGACATAGGCCTCTCCCAAGACACGCCACTCAGCCCGATCTTCGGCTTTTCGCTTCCATCCACCGCCAGCTGTCCTACGTATATCGTCACTCCGTCGAGTCTCAGGGCGTCCTACGCTACGCTTGCTTTCACTTTTTAAATCGACCAAATTAAACATTTTATTTTACTAAGTAAAATGTTTAAATATAGCGGTGTTTTAATCACATAGTTCCGAATTTTACGCATGAGTGTGGTCAAGTAATATAAGTGAATAGGTAGCCTTTTCGTATTAGTTCCAAAACGCTTTTTTCCAAAAAAAAAAGTAGAAACTTCTAGATAAACTATCATTACTTAACCTAGGTATGACTCGACTTATTTATGGCTTTATGTTACTTCGCCTGTAAATAACATTGAAAACGACATAAATGGCGAAAACAAATGTTTATAAAAATATTTGAATTAAGGATTTTGTATTCAATTGCCGATTAATTAAAAAAAAATTGCAAGTTTGTTGGTAAAAGAAATTGAACACAAAAATAGCATGCAGTTTACCTTTGTATATCCAAACATAGGATGCATAACTTCCAGATACTGCATCAGCTGTAGGAACTTCATAGCGGAGCCGACGTGCTCGTAAGTGTCGGCTACCGAGTCATATTCCAACTTGCTATACCGTATCGCCATCACAGTCAGAATGTACATATAACCCACGAATTGGAAGAGATTGTACAAAATGAGATATACTTTCTTGAAGTCTTCTGAAATCAAGAAGTTAGTTTTGTATGTTTACAATTTTCCATCTAGACAGGTATATAATCAAAGATTTTACCATTTATATTATTATTTGTTCTCACCTTTTCTGTAACCCATTTCTTCTTTGTGCAGCCTGTCATACATCCCGGGATAATCTTTCATCACGTCACGCTTCTCCTCGTCACTGTCTTGGCCGTCTTCCGACTTCCACAGGTCGAAATTAATCTGAAGAAATAAATTAGTAACAAAATCTTTTACATTGTATTTATTAAAGTACAAATAAAAAATAATTCATTAATATGAAAATCACAGATAAAAATATTAATACGTAGACACGTAAATGTTTGGATGGGAAACTACAAGTTTGCACAATGCACGAAAGTGCCATGGCCGAAGAAAAAAAAAAATAACTACAAGTTTTGGCGGGAAAAAAACTCTGGCCGCCAAAACTCGCATCAATGATTTATTTTTTCAAAACTTGTTTTTTCCAGTATTTATGTATAAAAAATAAAAATAGTGCATACCTTAAGCCAAGCTGGTTTCTGTGGCTGAGCAGTGATTCTTGGCCACCATGCAATTGCTTTTTTCTGTATTGTGATATCTATTCTGTTCTCATGGATGCGCACTATAGTGCCTTGATCACTCTCTGAAGCCTCCTGAAAAGTTAAATGAGTTGAAAATATGTGATCTGAAAGAGTTTTGGGATGATTCGTAGCCAAGATACAGACAAATTAATTTGAATACATTTTTTGCATCAGTGATGATAAATAGGAGTGTCCTTCAATGCTATATATATTATTATGTTTGTACTATATTTAGCCAAAACTTGGTTTGTTTTATTTCTTATCTTGACAGCCTCCTTCAACCAATAAGTCAACAGAGAAGTTTAGAACATTGTATAACTTATAGATATGTGCTTTAAAGTTTTATTTAAATTATTTTGTTACAATATCACATTTAGTTTAAGACTGGAATTTGGTGGACAATTGTGTTATTCACAGGATTTGGAAGATACCTTAATCAACAAAACTATATGTTAGGAAAAAGAAATATATTCGCAAACAAGCCTTTTGAAAATAGGTCTAGACGGAGCTTGCAGAATTTTAATTGGGAGAGCATTCCAAAGGTGCACCGTTACAACTCTAAAAGAAGTGGTATGACTGGGAGAAGAAGAAATCTACTAGACCTAGGAGGGTTCGAGCAGATATCAGGAAGATATGTAAAATAAACTTTTAGGTAGGACGGATATATGGGATCATTCAGGACAGAGTATTTATGTTGGTATATATCTGTAGACATTGCTTAAATATAAATATAGAAGATTGAGATCTCCTCATACAGGTATTCATCTCATGCCCGTAAATTACCTACCTGATGTAAAGACTGTGATAACTTGGAGGACATTTATTTTGTCAAAAAGGATTGAAACATGTTTCTAAATGATAACAGAATACTGTACAAAGTGCAAACCTATAAAATTATCATTGTCTGATAATTTTATAAGCATGTTTATGTATATATGTAAATAATAAAGTTAGGTCAGAGAGGTAAAGTAGACAATAGCTTTCAAAAAATATATGGATACTGGACTTTGCACCTAATTCATACTTAGCTGCAACTTGAAAAATTAAATGCTGAATTTACTTACACTGCATTAATAATTGGTTTTTATAAAAGGACTATACTGTAGAGTACTAATTGTACATTTACTTATCTCGATAAATATAAGAACTGATAAGTTTTAGATAATGCGGCCAAAAGCCGGTAAGTTTGAGATACATGGTGATGTTTGCGTACTTATATGCGGTAACTCACGTCTTTAACAGAATCAAATAAATCCAGACTGAATTCATACTGACAAAATCCACGAGCACCAGTTCCTTCTGCGGAAAACTTGACGTTCTTTTCTAGAACATTCACTTTTGGACTGATTACATTCTTCAAGTCAACTCGGAGGGTAATTACGTTTTCAGTTTGTGCCCAATACACGAAAGGGCTTGGAAACACCATTTTAGTTTGGATTTACGGATCTACCAATAAAATAACAAATGTTATTGATACCATACAGACAAACTTCTCTATTTTTTTTATTGATTTCTTTAATCAGTTTTTTTTCCACTGCTCTGACTGACCAAAGAATATTTTTTTTTTTTTTATAATTTGCCCCTTCGGGCAGGCTAAAGCTTAAAGCCATACTGCCTTGTCTTAAGTGTTATTTCTGCTGTATCTTAGCTATAGTTATCATCAAAGTCGTCTTAGTCAAATCCAGTTCGTGTCAGTTAATTCCAGTCATCCTTTAGTAAAGTAGTGGCGACTTTGCTATAAAGCTTCGATGGAGTTTTGGAAGCAACACGAAAACTCATGTTTCACCACATTATATCATTTTCCCACACTCACGCTTGTAGTTCGGCACTTTATGAATAAAACACCACCATTTTTATGCATAAACACTCGACAAAACACTAGTTTTGGAAAAAAATACAACGGAGCGACACGACTCTTCCCGCGTTCCCGCCAAAACTCCAGATTTTTGAAGGTTGGTTCCATTGAAAATTAGAGATAAAAAGAGAAATAAACAAATCACTCGATTTCATTTGCAAGGACTCGATGTCACTTTTTGTCACAAAAATCGACTTTAAATTTTTTTTAACGTCTTGATAGTACTCTGTGAACTGTATTTCTATATTGTCTATGAATTGTGTCTTCATCTCCAGGCTGTCAAAAAGCCGTTTGCGGTTTTGATGGGTGTTGAATTATTAAAAAAATCCAAAAATTTAAATTTCCTCGTTGCTCGTTACTTATTCCGTCTACGCAAAATGGTTTAAGCAACGTTGAGTGCTACAAAAATCATCTAGTGGTTAAAGTAGACTGACTGTAGATAAAGTTGTAAACAAATCCAAAATGTCCGTTCCTACGACTGGATTGAGTAAACTAAAAAAGAAACACATTCGCGTCAAGCATCAAAAAGTGAAATTGTTTCGTGCGAATGAACCATTACTGTCTGTGTTTATGTGGGGTGTGAATCATACGGTGAGTTCTTTGTACTGTAAGGATTTGTTATAACGACGACTGGGGCCGTGTGTAATCCTATTTAGAAGCGATAATTCGCATTCCTGCAGTACCATTATGTCATTGCCCGCCGCTGGTTTGTTGTCATCCTAGCGCTTAACCGCCTGTTAGTTTGTTTACACTTAAATTCCATTCTAACTGAACTACTGAACACAATAAAACGTTTATGAAATTTTTCAACTTTGGCACAATATCAATGTCTGTCTCCCTATCAACCTTGTTGATTAAAAATAGATCACAATTTTATTACAACGCACATCGGACCATATATAACATGCCAAAAAGTACAGTTGTAGGAAAAAACTATCATCCTTAAAGTAATTAATAATTAGTATTGTTGCGGATAACCTCTTTTACTTTACTCGGTAAATTCTTATTTGGTTAAGACATAACCATTAATGTTATGGTTGCCCTATTTGCACATTTGGTAGTAGTTCTGCTTCGAGAATTAAAAGGTGTGCGTTCGATTTCTACTCGGATCTAGCATTTGTGTGACAAACATAGATATTTGTTCTGTGTCTGGGTCTACTGTATGTATACAAAAAAGTATGCATAACAAGTATTTGATTAGCTAGATCCCACAATAAAAGCTTTGCTTAGTTTGTATCTAGAATGTCCCTATATTGTGCCTGAACAACCTAAAAAAATTGAGAAACTATTACCCAACTATATTGTAATTTACAATTAAAGGTAAAATGTAGTGTATGTCAACGAAAGCATCATTTGTCAAAATCAAGTAGTTTTGGTGTTATGATGGAACATACATACTACATAGACTGCTAGAAACAACTTTTGGTTTTGCCAAGTTAAAAATAACAGTTGATAACTTAATTTTAATGTAGGCACATTGACATAAATCATACTTGAGTGTGTATTTCAGTGAGAAAATAAATCTAGTTACAAAAATTGGTCATTCAGCACCAAAATGGGTCAATTATATTGTTAAGATCATGGGTAGTTCACCTATTAGGCAGATTGTATAGTAAGAGAGGTCTATGTCTAGCAATAGGAAAAAGAAGGCTGCTGATGATGATGACAATTCTTGATCAATCTTCTGTATTTCTCAATATCCAAGATTCATACAAGCATACAGTCTATGAGGTTATTATAGATTGGTAAAAAGTGTTCCAATATTATGTTATCAGTCTGAACTGGAAAATCCAATTAGAAAATAGGTAGGTAACTTATGAATACAAAATTTAACATTATGTTCCCACTAAAATGCATAATTATTAGCATAAAATCAAATTTATGAATTTATGATTTTTTAATAAAATAGTAGATTATGCTAATATTCTACTGTTTTATTCAAGTAATTGTAATTTACCGCAAATAAAGACCAAAATAAATTCCAGTAGCTGTGATTTCACTGTAAAATTATGCTCCATAAATGGAAAAATTTATTTCTATTGAAATCGAACCACCTTAAGCTGTGTTCTCTATACATTTTATCTGAATGAAGTTTGCAAGTGTTAGCTCAAATTATTTAATTTTTGTTCTCTGTCTAGTATTTCAAATTTCATTCTAATATTATTATTCGGTACCCTAAATATATAGTGCTTGGATAAAAAACTAAAAGAATACGTGGAGAAAAAAAATCAAGTCTTTCCTAAGTTAATTAATTTTGTTTAAAAAATATGAGATGAGCTGACAGGCACTACATGGCTTAGAACAGTCAAGACTGCATATCCACCTCTGGGTATAAAAATAAAATTTACCATAACTTATATTTCATACAAAACTATCCCCATGGTAATAAAATAATCTAGAAATACTTTTTCAATCTTGCCGTTTTATCCTTCTCAGATAAAAGTTAAAACTTGTATTGTCATTTCTTTGGCACAAGTAGTGTATGATAAAGTATTTTCCTTTTCAGATAAATGAGCTAAGTCATGTCACAATACCTGTCATGCTGCTGCCCGATGACTTCAGAGCTTACTCCAAGCTCAAAGTTGACAACCACCTCTTCAATAAGTAAGGGTTCATGCCAAGAAATTAAGATTAATAACATATTATTTCTGCTACAGGAAACAGCAAGATGTAGTTGGTTAAATACTTGCATAATATTAGTGGAATAATGTAATGGTCCAACAATATATCCTGTACCACAAAGGTTGACCAGCTAGGTGTTTGACCACAGCTCACCTGATACTAAGTGACAGTATGGTTGAAGATGGTAAAGCACACCTAGCCTGGAATGGAACTTTCTCTCAAGTGTGGCTGCCGGAACACACTGTTAGACACACTGTTGCTTGGTGGCTGATTATCAACTTGAGAGTGGCTAGCCAGCCGAGTACAAGAAAATACCCTACCACCATGCTGTGGTTTCCTCACAATAATTTCCTGCAGCTCAAACTCATTGTTGTTATGAACCCACACTCTTCGGTATGCAAACCAACCGCGCTAACCACAGCTTATATCGCTACAAAACTAAAGTTGATAAACCTGCTACATACCAATATTGTGACTTCAAAGAAGAGATATAGATATTTATGATTCTAGAGTTCAAGTTATTGCATGTCGTTATGGGACATCTGTATTAAAATGCAAAACACTTGTTCCAGAGAAAACATGCCATCTCACTTCAAGGTGAAGGAGTACTGCCCTCTAGTGTTCAGAAACCTAAGAGAGAGGTTCGGAATCGACGACCTCGACTACAAGGAATCGCTCACAAGGTAACGTAACTACCAAAGAGCTAACACAAAACGCTTAAATTTTGCTTTAAAATTAGTAAACATTTGTACTATATTGATAATAAATATTTATTTATGTTTATTTCTATTTCTTATTCCCATAAAAATACGGGCTGGTTTCGCGTCCCGCCCCGATCCCGTCCATAGATTTAGGAAGCCAGAGAAGTACCTTTGCCCGCGAGCGCTGAAGCGGCCGAGTACCCTAAGGCGTTCTGCTACCGCCCCGTCAGGCGTCGCAGACCTCCAAAGCCACCAAGACAGCATTTTCCACGATGCGAGCGCTTTCGTCAAACGCGGCCTGACGATCAAACGCCTGAGGTCAGCGGAGTTTTACCCAGCTGTACGATTTCTTTTTATTTTTTTCGATAACAGTATGTAGTGTGCTGACTGACACGGCATTCATTACATCCCACCACAGAAAACCCCGAAGCCAAAATCAGAGTCCTTATTCTTATTTGAGTTGGGGCGATGACTACACAGACGTCCAGCTAAAGGTGAATTGTGGATTTCCCTTTCCATAATCTACTCGAGGCAACCCAGCTCCTTACTTTCCGGAGCTCGGTTGGATCGAGTCTTCACAGATTTAACTGCTTGATAGAGAAGGAAAGAGGTTTTCCTTGAGTGTTAATTGGTTCAATTTGTCCCATTCTCCGAGATTTGAAACATTAATAAGGCGCCAGCGAATCACCCGTTCCTTGATTGTCCGTGACCCCCATTAAGCTACTGGTACCACTCACGTGTATCCCACATGCTTCCACTAAAGGTATGTACAGACATTTTGAAACACAAAATGCTATGTAACGATTAGAAAAATTATGACAAAAATATTTGTAGACAAAAAGTTCTCTGAAAAAGCTTTTCTCTACACAATACAGGGAGATAATAAGGAATTTGTTCAGCGTGCTATAAGTTAAAAAAAAACTTTTATGTTATGAAATCTTATGATTTTTAACAATTTCTTGCGGACTTCAAACAAATTAAAAAATGCAATAGAGAGTAGTTAATCGTTTAAAATAGTGTGAAATTCAATGATTTTTTATCGACTTCAAAAATGTAGGAGCCAAAGAAATTTCATTAAAATCGGTTCTGTTGTTTGATTTTTAGACCAAAATACGTAAAACCTAGCCATGTTTGGGTTTAGGGGCATGGAGTCGGTTTTTTTAAATTGTTATTTAATGACAACATTTTTCATTCTTTTAATACTCAAATGATCTTAGTTTAGTAAGTACTTTTAACCAAGATAGGTAAGACATAATACTTAGTAGTCCCCCAATGTTAGCACTTTGTGAACAGAATGTTTGTACATACAAAAATATTTGTTTACATTATATTCTTCCGTTTTATTTTACACTAACACGCACAATGTAAAAACAATACCACGATTGTGCACTCCCACGGGAAGTGAGTATTTTGAGAATCATTGCACTTGAAACAATTATCGAGAGTAATCGAGACTAGTTTTTGGGGATTTTGTGCCATTGAAATTGTGAATTGTTCTAAGGCATGTTGGTTTTATGTTTGATATTTACCTTTATATGTATACCGTACATGTATACGTATGTACTTAAGAATTGACTGTTACAGGAGTAAGTGCACAAAAACAGGGATGGGAAAAGAAAAAGAGGAATTGTTTACAGGGTTATTATTTTATGTGTACCTATTAAGCTGAAAGAGAGTCCTTGTACTTATCATTATGAAGAACTAGAGACGCAATTTTGAAATCGCGAAAAAATAAATTGGGGTTTCCATAGCATTGACTGTACAAATAGAGCAGCAATCTTTTTTCTAACACTCATTATTGTGCCTATAGAAAAAGTTGGTCATCATGGTGTACCCCTATTTCGGCTTAGGACACCCCAACTTAAGACACCGTATATTCGAAGATACATCTAAAGATAAAAATTGTCTTACTGCACTGCATGCTAAGGCTCAATAAGGTGACGGTGCAAAAAAAAAAACTTATAGTAATAGAACTCTGTTTAAATTACCTTCGGACCTCATTCCGAGTAAGATAGAATGCAGTTTTGCTGTCGATTGGCATTTTCCCATTTACTTTTGTAGCGACAAACTCCGCTCCATTTAACAGAATATCAATTTCATCAATTTGGTGCTTCTGTGCACACCGTACTGTGCCATTACAATCAACATGCTTAAATAATATGCCCATAACTGGGTGATAGATTTCCTTGGCAGAAGGATACCACCGCAGTGCCAAGCAGTAGTGTGTACACATTACTGTGTTCCGGTTTGAAAGGTAGCGTAAGGGTGCAGCTAGCGAAATTACAGGGCTGTCGAGAGTAACCATCAAGAGTCTCAAAGTAATGAGCACTAAAGCAACGATGCCCTGGACTTTGTTTTGTTTCTCAAAGTTTTGTGTATCGCTGCAATGGTTATGGGCATGCGTTATCTCTTACCACCAGGAAAGGGTCTTATTACATTTTTACATAAAAAGTAAAAACAAAATCTATAGGTACTGATCGCACAAAAAACAGCTTTGGTTTTTAACTTACTTGCCGTACTCTGAGCGTCGTATTTGCGATTGCCGCTAGGCGCTCACAATAAAGCTACGCGACCGCATATCGTATGCCCGCGCAGTAAGGTTTGCAGTCGCGTAGCTTCCTCGTTAACACCTAACGAGAATCACAATGTAAATGATGGAGGTTACTTGCGATATTTTTTCGACATCGATTCAGTCGCTCTAGACAAGTGTAGAGTATAACAAGGATTTTAGACACATCCTGCTTGGATTAAGTCCCTCCATTTACCTGATTACGTTCCCGTGCAATGACAGTGTAACCTCTGTCTTACATACTACAAAATGTTACACCAGCACCTAACCTACAAACAAGTACTAATAATAAACGTATTAATTGTGTATGGTTAACGATAGCGTGACTGGAAATATTAGTTGCTAATTTAAGTTCTTTATTGTAGTCCGTGTTAGTAATAGTTCGTCATTCACAAGGTTTTTTCCTTGGGCAGTAAAAAAGTAGTTTATTAAGTTCTTTTGCGTAGGGGAATTGTAAGTACCTAAACATGTTAGACAGAGAGAGCAGTATACATAGATATGACGTCAGATCTACATTGCGATGTATAAAACACTGGGTTTGCTGAAAGGGACAAAATTGAATAGTATTGTTTATTTTATAATGCTTTCAGTTGCACTAGGTTTACAAAGTTGTCGTAATTAACGAAATAATTAGGTTATTTATAATTATTGACCCGCCCCAGCTTCGTACGGGTGCAACGTAGATTCTAATGTAGTACAATGTATTGATCAATCTCGTAAGGTTTAGCCAGCGCGAGCGTTAGCTTTGTGAGCACACAAAAACATGTTTCTGAACATAACTTTACATTTGAAATTCTCGGATTTTCTCTACTATAATACGCATGTATTATACATAAATACTTTCCTTTTGAATCACTCTGTCTATTGATGGAAACCGCATTAAAATCCGTTGCCGAGTTTAAAAGATCTGAGCGTACAGACGGCGTTATGCGATTTCGTTTTATACTATGTAGAGATATATACATATATTAAATTCAAAAAGTAGAAAATAAAATAATATGAAAGTTATCCCGTCTCTAGCCCAATCAAAACTTTTAAACGGTTATACTATATCCGAATTTTATTTGACAATTTGAGTTATTTCTCCAATAGGTATATTTTATGTGATATTTAGTAACATTTTCACTAACCCTTTTTATTTTTAGTCAATCAGACGCTACAATACCGAATTCGAATCAGACCTGTTATTTATAAACTGTCCCAGTGCTGGGCACGTGGCTCTTCGCATTGTGAGAAGGGTAAGGTCATAGTCCACCACGCTGGCCAATGGCAGACTTCACACATCTTTGAGAACTATTTTTTTAAAGAACGCTCGGTATGTAGGTCCGCACGATGTTTTGCAACACAATATAGGCAATTAAGTAGTTCTGTATGCTTACATAATTAGTGTGTTCCAGTTTCAAATTTAAATTATTTATTTGGCACAATTTATAGTTACATTAAAATGAACCTTGAAGATAACTATTGTACCTATGTATTTACAAAAAAAAAAGTATTTAATTATTCTATCAGTTATCTGACTTCCATAGTACAAGCTTTAGTTTGGGGTCCGATGGCGCTGTGTGTAATGTCCTGCGATATTTATTTTTTTATTAACTAGTCCGGTGAGCAGGCAAAAAAAAAAAACTAGTAACCGTTGAAGTTACAAGTTTAATGAGACATCTTCGGGTCTCGCTTATACGGTGAAGGGTTTCTACAAAGATACCGTTTAGACAGAGTCAAAATCAGTGTGAGCGTTAAAAAAAATAAAAATTGAAGTAAAGTGTTAAATTAAACCAATATAAATATTCCAAAGAAGTTAATGCCTAAAGGAAATAATCATAAAAGTCTTATTCTTGCATATTTGTTTACAGACTGAGTAACTATGCTCTCATAATTTATTCAATAGCCTTTTTGTGGTGGTTATCACATAATGTATAAGTAACTTTTAGGAAGACTGTGATGTGTTCTCAAATTATTAGTAATGCGACAAATGTAGCACTGGAGCAATATTATTTTTGGTAAATGTATCTACACTAATAATATAAAGAGGAAAGATTTGTATGTTTGTATCGAATAAACTCAAAAACTACTGGACCGATTTCAAAAATTCTTTCACCGTTGGGAAGCTACACTAACCCCGGGTGACGTAGGCTACTTTTTATCCCTATATTCTCACGGGAAAGGGGGTGAAACTGCGAGGCGTCCGCTAGTCTATTATATTCCTAGAAGAATTTATAAGTGTACATAGAATTCAATTAGAAACTTATTTTTTATTTCTTACACGTGTTTACCAGATGTGTAGAGTTAAATTAAAACAGCCAAGTTGGTACGTGTGAATGAATTCTAATCAGGAAGCATATACTTATTGTAAGAAATTAGGTTTAGAATAGGCTAGCGTTTTTTGTTTCTGTCTGGAGAGCGTTTCGGCATCTTAACGTTAAAAAAAAACTTTGTGTGACTGTCGGCCAAGTGTGCGTGAATACGTGTATGTTTTTTAATACTAAGAAGAAGTCTTGGATTTCCATGTTTGAAGTTGATCCTTTGACGGTATCGAGTTGTGTAATTAAACTTTGAATGTAGAGCTGCAACACGAAACTGTCCCACGATTTTGTTATTGATTTTGTTGTTGCAAAGAAATAATGTTTTTCTTTATTTTCTTTTTATGTATCAAAAATATCATTTAACAAACCTAGTTGGCCTAGCGTCAACAGTTTTGTATACCTGATACATTTTTAAACCCCGCAAAAACGACGAGGTGTTATAAGTTTCACGTGTTTGTATGTGTGTGTCTGTAGCATCGTAGCTTCCGAACGGATGGACCGATTATGATTTTGTTTTTGTTTGTTTGAAAGGTTGAATTAGTCGGGAGTGTTCTTAATGAAAATTTGTACAAGATGGCCGCCGCCACAAAATGGCGGATTACATATTTTTTTCACAACTTGACTAGTAGAATACTAATATAATAAAATAATTAATATACACTACAATAAATTTCAAATCCAATATGGCCGCCACCACAAAATGGCGAATTACATTTTTTTTATGTGACGATCGAAAGTGATCTTAACTATGATTCAAGAAAGTTTTTTGTTGTTGTCTGTTTGAAGATAATTAGCTCTTATGTATGTGAGAATTTACCACTGATCGATTCGAAATTTGGTATTATGTGCATTACTTGTCATTTTATGTATCAAAATTTATCGTTTAACAAACGGCAGTCGTTTGTTGGCATAGCGTCAACAGTTTTCTACACTATCTAAGGTTAGGTCGAAAATTCTACGTAGATGCAAACAAAATCAAGCCTATATAACTCGAGCCCTTTTACGGTGTTTGTCGGCAGATCTCAGCCCATCCCGGATGATTCGTCTGGGAAGTCAGGCGCCAAGTTCTACCAGAGCTACGACCGCCTCTTCATATTGAAGACCCTGACATCGGAGGAAGTGGAACGGATGCACTCGTTCCTCAAACATTACCATTCGGTAAGGGATTTTTTGCCAGTGCTTTCACGTCAGAGTTGTTTAGGGCAGGGATAAAAAAAAACCAATCTGTGGTTAAAGGGATGCCATTAATGTTGTGGATTACAAACATATTAAACTAATAAATTAGACCTAGAAAATCATTGTTATGAATATTAATTGTAAGCAGCAACTTTTCGCTCTCCACTCTAGAGCACGTCTACCCCAGCGGTTATCGGTTCTGCGACAGATATGTCCAGCCCAGACCGCAGTAGAGTGGAGACCGCGTATTGGCAAGCGTAGCGTAGGACGCCCTGAGACTCGATGGAGTGACGATATACGTAGGACAGCTGGCGGTGGATGGAAGCGAAAAGCCGAAGATCGGGCTGAGTGGCGTGCCGTGTCTTGGGAGAGGCCTATGTCCAGCAGTGGACTAATATAGGCTGATGATGATGATGTGTTGATGAACTTTTCGCTTTGCCACCGGTTCAGAAAGGCTTTCTTTATCTTTGTTTCTTGTCTAATAATCGAGCAAATTAGAGAAAAAAAAAACAATTTATGTACTTTTCGTTTTTCCTTTACACAAATCGTAGAAAAGTGCAATGAGGAGTGAAAATGAAAAAAAAATGCTTATTTAGATAGTTGGTTGTTTTGAGAAATGCTCATTGTGAGACAGATGTGCGGGAAGTGCACCAACTAAGAAATTTTGGACCTATCCCCTCTGTGCGTTTAAAACTAGCGTTTGCGCGCTAGCATGGAAAGTAAATTAGAAACTAGAACGTGACGAAGAAAAGTATTATATTTTTTAGTTTAGTTAGTATTAAATCAATACGACGTCCATATAGACCCGCTTGGTATAATGGAAATAATAATAAATACAAAGGGGAAAAAATGATTTTAGATGTCGTATTTTTTTTAGTTTTGTGCAGCTCTAGCTCATAGTCAACTTTACAGCCTTGTACAACTAAAAACTATTTTTGACGAATGATAACTACTGGAAAACAATTCAATCAAACCGTTGTCATTGTTCGCATTTATGATGCATGCTTAGTCTGTTGGTGTCAATGGGCAGTTCAAGGTTTCGGAATGTTGGCTAAAGACGATTGCAGCTTGAAAGGAATTACAGGATTAATTTTTGGTGAAATAATTTCAGATTTCTAAATAATTATTAACGTAGGTACCTACCATAGACAATTAAAAATGATTTGCAATCTGTAGATTTTTCGCTTCTCTAATCTCTAAATAAGTAGTTTTATTTATTGTTGACAGCCTACACCACGGCTCACCTGATGTTAAATGACGCTGTGGTCGAAGATATTATCATCTACGATACACCTAGCCTGGGTTGCAGCCGGGTTGAAGTATAAAATAGAATCAATGTCCGTGTCTATCTGTCTCTCCGCTTACTTCTAAATCAAGCAACGGATTTTGGTACTGTTTTCATTGTCATTAAGATATTTTTTTGCAGAAAGTTTGTATATGGATCCTAATTATATTTTTTACAAAACAAGAAGAGAAGTTCAATGTTCTGTAATTAAAATGCAAAAATAAACTGCACCCGTGCGAAGCCGGGTTAGGTCGCTAGTTTTTTATAAATGACTTCCTTGGAAGCTATAAACAATATTCTTTATTCACTTTCTAAACTCGATCACGGTTCGATAAAAAATCGCTATCATCGACGTTTTATCAATTTCTATGTAAACGTGCGATAACCTGTTATTTAGCAATAATCTTATCGAGAAAAGACGCGTGTAGATTAATATCTAATGTGCAACAACAAACATGATATCTTATACTTAATACCTACACGAAGTGGAATCCCAGAATTCTTAACTTTGTTACATATTTGCATAAATAAAAACTCTTTATTGCGCATACAAGAATCTTAAGTGGTATAAATAGTGTTACAAGCTGATATCCTTATTGCAAATACAAAGACAAATAATTTATTAATAACACCTTAGTTACAAGTCAAACATTATTTACTTATTTAAAATTAATAATTATATTCTTAACGAATAAATCTTATCGACATTATGTATAATTAAATGAATTCAAGAAAAATCTTTAAGCTTTAAATAGTCCCTTAAATCATAACGACGGAAGGTGTTCCTCGCACGGCGGCAGGTATTCGGTTGTAGACAGCAGGCCCGCAAAGCAGGCCCTTGCTAAAGATCAATAACAACCATGGTGTAATAAATAAGCATAGACTAGAGTTGTAAAAGCCATTTTCTCGGAACCGGAGGTTAACGGGCAAGTCTTGTGAAATAAGGCAATCGATGTGTTTTTGTCAACATTTTTGTGCCGTTATACATCATGTGGAAGTTTGAAATTAATGAATACTATAGTACATATCCTGAATTATTATGCTTGGAGAAAAAATAGTTTCAAACGCTTTTCGTTTCTTGAAATTATGAAATAGAATATGGCCAAATTATTTTTAATCCGTAATCTTGACATCAAAATAATTATAGGAAAGGCGCAATTTTATAGATGCTAACTTTGATGCAGATACATTTAAGGCTTAGACCTTTTATTGTACGTTTTGTTTATTCTATTAGCAGATAAGTACGGATAGTTTGATGAAAATTTCTGATAGTGCCTGCTGAAAATCTCTTTTCTGCGTTACGTCTGTTGCTGATTTATTTTGGTAGGCGCTACAAACCATCGAGAATCTCTGAATCTGACAATCTAACGTCACGAGTCTCGCGGTCGTGTATAGCACGTCACGAGAGGGCGCGCGGTGGCGGCGGTACCGAGCACCGCGCGCATGCTTCCCGCCCGTTTTGTATTTGACACTTGACACTGGCAAATATTCAAAACGCGATGCCAAAACAAAAAAAAAAACTTCTGTCATAATGTAACAGATAATCAATGTAAAATCCGCTTCCGGCAATAGGAATAAACATTCTGTCTCCTTCTTGCTCGTGGCTATAGTAATTTAACTCTCCTTATCTATTTTAGCGTGACGTCAATGTATTCAAATCTAACGTCAGACGTATGTACGTCTGTGTGAGTGGAAAATATCAATGTAGGTGTTCAAGCAGAAGTTCCCACGGTCGAGGACTTGGCCCTTAACGGAGGCGGAGGTCGCTGGTCGATAAAAAAAACAAAAAAAAGATTCACTTAGAGTTGCGCGCAGCGATGCAAAGTTAACAAACATCCGTTGCAACTCGAAAAATATACGGAGGTATGATTTCTTGCGAATGTTTCGCATTTGCGGGGGCGTAGACGAGGTGTTACTTCCATGGTATAGACAGCCATAAATACTAAGTATGCTGGCGAAAACTATGGTATGCAGTGGTCTCAAATGTCTCAAAGTTATGAGCGCCAAAGCAACGACACTCTGAACTTTGTTTTGTTATTTAAAGATCTAAATGCAATGATCATGGGCTGGCGTTATCTCTTACCATTAGGGGAGCGCTTTTGTTCGTCTTAGCACTTTAAAAAAATCAACTAAATTTGTTTCTTTCTACCACTTCAAACTAAACTTAATCTGGTAGATTAAAGACGTTGAATATGTTGAGATTATCTACATCTTTCCAGACACATAATGTCAATTATTTAGGTCTGACGAAAACAGGCTACCTTGTTTGAAGACTGCAGCATAATGACTAGACTATAGCTATTGAGACTAAATAATAATAAATAAATAAATATCGTAGGACTATACACACAGCGCCATCTGGCCCGAAACTAAGCAGGGCTTGTGTGATGGAAGTCAGATAACTGATAGAATACATAAATACTTTTTTTTTTGTAAATACATACTTATAATACATACAGAACACCCAGACACAGAACAAACATTTGTTTATTCACAAAATGTTGACTATCTATCGAATGTCTCGAAGTAATAAGGCCCAAAGCAGTGATACACTGGATTTTTTGTTACTCAAAGTTCTGATCGCAGCAGTTCATGGACATCTGTTATCTCTTGACATCAGGAGAGCGTTTCGTTCATCAATTACTTTTACATAAAATAAAGCATTAAATACATATACAATATTTACTTCACAAATACTGAATCATGATTGTGTATAATGAAGTCGTAAACCCGTTGTAAATCTCTCCGAATACAATCTACGAGTTTTATGACGCCGCCGGTGACGGTTAGTGCTTTAAATACTATATTACGCGAGCTGTAGTTGACATTTCGACTTATTTTATTCGATAACTGTTTCGAAGGAATTATGTCGGTTTTATTTGAACGTTTCAAATCGATCTAATCATTTTGACTTCAATCCCGTTTAGGTAGGTATAGGCCCTCTCTTGATCAGTCAGCTTCAAGTGGATATTTGCGTTCAGCATTGTTATATTACATTAACAGGCATGAATGTTTTGTAGCGATGATAGTTCCGTGGTGTGCGCGGTCGGTTCGCATGCCGAAGGGTGTGGGTTCAAACCCCAACAATGAGCTTGACCTGCCGGTGAAGGAAAACATCGCGAGGAAATCATAGCAGCAGCTAGCATCTAGCCAGCCGAGCACTAAGGACTATTTACCACAATTCAATCAACTACGATCGAGCGGTTTTTAAAAAATCAACAAAAATCTAAAAATTGTATACATCGATAAATAATATTTCGTTTAGGTATACTCCGAAACCTCGCTGTTTCATTGGCGCACTGTCTTTATTTGGCCTATGGGTCATGGAGTCGGTTTTTTTAAATTGTAAAATTTGTAAATTATTAATACATATATATCCCAAACTATGTTTTCTGAAGTATTGTGTTTGTTGCGCAGTATATAGTGGAGCGACACGGCAAGACGCTACTGCCGCAGTATCTGGGCATGTACCGGCTGACGGTGGACGGCATCGAGCACTATCTCGTCGCCACCAGGAATGTGTTCTCCAATCATCTCAATATACACAGGTATGCATTATGAGCAACCCTTTCTATAGAGTTGTAACGCGCGTCATTTTAAGCTAGCTGAAACCACGGCAGATTCTGTAAACCTAGCCGCGGTTTGAGCGGTCGTCTTCGTGAACGTTGAGAACTTTATAATATGCAGGTTTTCTAACGATGTTTTCTTTGAACGTTTGCGGCAGCTAGCGATACGCACAGAAGCCAGAGGTGCTGCCGTAGGATTCGAACTTAGGATAATCCATATTGTAAGTGAAATGGTACTCGGTACTCGGAAATACTTGGTGCGGTAGAGCTTGGTCTTTGCCTTCGGACATTTCACTAATATTATAAATGTGAAAGTTTGGATGGATAGATGTTTGTTACTCTTTTACGCAAAAACTACTGCACGGATTTGTATGAAATTGGGTATGGAGGTAGCTGAGACCCTGGATTAACACACTACTTTTTATCCCGAAAACATGTAGTGAGTAACACTGCGGGGTGCAGCTATACTATAAATATCGGTTGAATTGGTTTAGCCGTTCACAAGTTACGCGCTTACTAACTAACATCATTTGGTCCTTATTGATATAAATGTATGCATATAAAGAAACAAATAAGCTTACGTTTGACCGTCAACTCGCCTGATGTTAAGCTCAGATGTGGCCTACGATAGAGTACGCTTACCTTGAAGAAACCAATTCACTCGCGACTTGAAAGCACCCAGATTCTATCTAAAGTGGAACATCCACTCGGGCAGCGCATTCCAGTGTTGCTATAAATACTAAAGAATCAGAAGAATTTGTGTATCTCTCTTTAATGAAGAAAGAGAAAGCCAATATAAAATGTTTCGTTTCCAGGAAGTATGACTTAAAAGGGTCGACGGTAGACCGGGAGGCATCTGAGAAGGAATTGGAAAAGGAGCTCCCTACGCTCAAAGACAACGACTTCATAAAGCAGGGCGTGCGCATAGATATCGGAGACGCGGCCAAAGACAAACTGCTCGAAACACTCACCGCTGACGTCGATGTGAGAATTCTTTTGATAAAATCTTCCTAATATTCCAGATAAGAATAAGATAAGATATAATTAGTAGTATAGGAGAGGAGACATGATTTCAACAGTGGTTCCCAAGGTTGTCTGGAGCGCGGTCCACCTATCGAAAAACTTCAAGAATTTTTAATGAGAAGAATACATTTTCTGTTTTGTAATCGAAATGTGTTTGTCTAATGTCTAAAATCCGGTCGGTCGAGGTATCTTTCAGAGCCCACTCAATATTCTTGCAATATTATAACAGTGCGGCTAAATCCATAGTTTGGGAAATAAATATCGTATGATATTACAGCGCCATCTGACCCTAAACTTGTGTGATGGAAGTCAGATAACCAATAGTAAATACACCTACTTACTTATAATACATACAGAACAGTCGGACACATAACAAACATTTATTTATACCACAAAATGTTTGTCCTGGGTGGGAATCAAAACCACGCCCTATAGGTCTTAAAGGAGATATACTGCCAATGAGTCAAGAGGGCTGTCAAATGATCACGGTTCTTCTTCTTTGATTTTGGCGTCGCATTTTGAGCATTTGCCTGTGTCAAGTATTTTATATTTTCAAGTAAGTTAATTAAGTTGCCTTGTTGCTATAGTTATAGTCGAAGTCCAGTCTTGGTCGAGTCCAGTCCGTGTCACGCAAGTCCAGTCATGCTATAGTAATTACTATAAGCTTCGATGGAATTGTGGAAGCAACACGAAAACTCATGTTTCCTCACACTATATCATTTTCCTACAATTTTTTATGCATTCACACTCGAAAAAACACTAGTTTTGAAAAAAAAAAATACAACGGGGCAACACGACTCGTTCCGCGTTTCCGCCAAAACTCCAAATGCACGGTTAAAAACTTGGGTGTACTAGAGGATCATTGGTTGTTTCAGTTCCTAACGAAGCTGCACCTGATGGACTACTCGCTGCTGCTCGGGGTGCACGAGTGCGGACGCGGCGAGGCCGAGGCGGAGGAGGCGCGCGCGCGCGACCTCGAGCCCAACAGCGAGGGCGACACCGACTCCGACTCCGACACCGACAACCGACACCGGGACAGGTAACTGGAACACAACTGTGCAATCTGCCGCACGAGTTGTTCCCCGATAGACACAACCCGTATAGTTCGCGTCATGTAACAAGATAAATTAAAAAAAAACCCCCCGACATGTGTATTGTATTCTACTTGTCGAGCCCTTTCATTTGATACCCATATTGAGGGAGTTGTGAATAAATATGTAATCCGCCATTTTGTGGCGGCGGCCATCTTGCACT
This sequence comes from Biston betularia, assembly GCA_905404145.2. NCBI lineage: Eukaryota > Metazoa > Arthropoda > Insecta > Lepidoptera > Geometridae > Biston > Biston betularia. The sequence goes on from FR989877.1 coordinate 10,850,826, forward strand.
GATTTTTTCATCAAAAATGATTATCTAAGAACACTCCCAGGTATATATTTAGTTCATTTCCGCTTGACAAACGTTTTTGCAGCGAGAAGAGGATGTAAAGACTTGTAGAAGTCCCCATCACTGTTGTGACTGAAACGGCTGTTAAGCGGAAATAAACTGAATATATAACTTGAATATTGAAAAACATTAATCGCCAGATGGGGTTACAACACGCCGCCAGACAGTCCGCGCGGGCTGACGCGGCAGTCCTCGCTGCGGTACGAGGGCATCATCCCCGAGCTCGACATATACGCCATCCCGAGCCGAGACTCCGCCGTCAAGCGCGAGATATACTTCGTCGCGCTCATCGACGTGCTCACGCACTATGGAGTTAAGAAACAGGTAAATGTCTCCCTCCGTAATTTTTAGACGCCGTATTCATATATAGACACATCCATACTTTTACTTATATGTACAAATATACACTATTATTTTTTAATTGCTAGAAACATCGTTTTTATATCTACTGCTATAACTGAATCTATGTATGAAAATAAAACTTGAAAAATCGATATCGAAAAATTATCCACAAAAAAGCGATTCCTAGTTATTATTCTACCCATAATCAATGGTGACTATTAATAACTATTATGAAGTGTACAAAAATTCTGATTGCACATTTACGATGTCCAACTCGGTTTGTATTAACCATTAAAAAATTTCTAGTAATTAAAAACTAGTGGTGTATATAATAATACAGTGTATAATGAATATATAATAAGTATAATGTAAATGTGACAGTAACACTTGTCTGTTACGTTTTCACACCTAAATACGCCAATCATTGTCACTCTTACTCTTACTAGAAATTATTATAAATGAGATTTTATCTGTGATATCCAAGTTTAAAAAAAAAAAATCCTTTTAATATTTCAGGCGGCGAAAGCAGCTAAAACTGTAAAGTACGGAAGCAACGTTGACGGCATATCCACTTGCGATCCAGAACAGTATGGCAAGCGATTCATAGAGTTCGTGGCTAAAGCGATCGAGGGCTAGACTGCACTGATCTCATCTGGAACTCTGGTCGGGTAGACCACGGCTGGCACTGATCACGCCTCTTACCAATGGTCGGACGGACCTCGACAATGGTAAGGAGTAATAAAGGATTCGTGAAAATTTCTGTTAGTATCCATTATTATTTGTGCGCGAGCTTGTGTTTCTTGTTCGATCTTGCTAAACGGTGGTCAATTACATTATAAAGATTTATCAGAATCAATAAATAACCCTTTCATACTACTTTACGAGCATGGGATTATCATCCACTGTTGTTCTAGATGACGTTCGTGCAACCATTGGTCGTGATCGGTAATAGTATATGTTTGCAGCAATTGTGAGGCGATTAAAGCGGTTTTGCCGAAGTGTGAATTTGCGTAGCTTTATTTTCCGCCTGGTCGACTATATTGAGAAAGGTGTGCGATGACCTCAATATCATAATAAAAAACTGACACGCGCTTTTCAATTTCATATAGTGTTGTGATAAAATATTTTTTCAGCATTACAACAAGAACTTGTATAAATTACTTTTTTTATTTTATTTTGTGTGTTACGGGATTTCTCATTGTTTAAAAATTGAAACATTTAGTCACGGTTTATTTACCGCTGCTGAAAAGATCGCCTCATAGTTGCGTCGTGAGATGTGAACGCGACTTTTCTTTCGATAGTTACGGAATGTGATTTTGAAATGGCATTGTAATGGGTTTTATGTAAGCGTAAGTTGTGAACGTTCTACGATACTTTGGTAGTGAAATGATGAAACTAATTACTAAACTATAACTCAAAAGATTTAAAGTAAATTCGTACAGTTGGTGAATTTGTCGTTAATCTCGGGTTGTTTTTGGATTTTCTATAATATTGAAAAAATTAAACTGTAAATAACAAAGTCTATTGCATAATAGACGTTGCGATAAATCTTATCTCATATTTTGAAATCAGTCAAAACTTTGAGCCTATGGTGGTAATACAGTAACAGAAAAACATACTTGGAAACCATTATTGGATAGTCGGGTAATGTGGTACATTGGTGGGATTTGAAAGATATGAAGTCAAGTTAGTATTTTATATAACTAAATTGTTAGAATTGACCAAATACCTCCCTGGCACTTTTTTTTAATTTGTAGTCTAGATTTTAGTTCCAACACGATTCTCTGCTAGCTGTTTAGAGAAAAGGAATTAACAGGGTGTCGTAGATATAAAAAAAAAATGAGCGGTAGTTTTTTTATACATTCATTTTTAATATACAAAAACTTCGAAAGAAACGTCGCGTACCAATGTTGTTATTCTTGTCGAAGACAAGTCGCAAGATACGTTAGGATAAGTCTTATAAAAATGCAAATAAAATTCGTATGTTAAAAGTAGCTCGAAAATTGAAATTAGCGTTATATTGGCGAAACAAGAGGCCGTTCTGTTCGATGATGTTTGTCGTTTTTGGAATCTTAGTACTTATACGCTTCGTGTGCGATTTTTACCAATTAACGTTATTGTGAAAATTGTAAACTACATAGTATATACAAAGTCGACGAAATGGCAGTTGTTATGGTCAACACACACAACATACTTTAAGCATTGAAATATCTGCTATGGGCTTCTGGAGTTCACGCCAAAGTACAAACAAATGTTATACTGTATTTCTTTTAGTTTTGCGTGATTGTAAAACTTAAATATCTTTGATTAAACATTTGATTACTTGCAAATAATTGATTACGAGTATAGTCAATTGATATTGTGTATTACCCAGTGGCGTAGCGTGCCTTGTACAGAGCTCCCCATTATCAAAACATCAGGTGAGCTGTGGTCAAAGACCTAGCCTGACAATCATAACAAAAAAAAAAACGTTGGGATCCCAAATGAAGCGTTAAGATGTCTCACAAAAGGAACAAAAATGCTTGCATTACATTAAAATAAATATTTATTGATTATATCCATATAATCAATCAGTTGTTCGTATAACAGTTTTTTTAATGTTTTTTCCCCGGGAAGCACGAGATTAAGTGTATCTCAAAAATATTTTGACCAAAATTGTTTGCCATACCCTAATGGGGTCATATGTACTAGGGACAACATTGTTAAATTGATAAGCATAAGAACCTGTACATATGTTGCAATAAAGTATTGAGTATTGAACATTTTACAAATTTCTGCTTACACACGTAAGGGCCTCTGTAGCCCGGGAGCCCTGTATTATCGATACGGCTGATATGGCGGTAGCTTTTTTTTTTAATAATTTATTCTGGCCATGGATGTTACACAACTCTTTCAGCCGTGGCGGTAGCAACGCCTCTGGTATTGCCATATATCTTTTCGTGACTTGCTTTACTTAGTTTTGACTGTGACTTGTTTGGCCATATTTACAAGATCATTGATTTTATTATGCAAGTCAATACGAATTTTGAGTTTGTCTATTCTTATTCTTATTCGGAATGGGGGCGATGAGTCCTGCACTGACGTCCCGCTTGGGGTGTATTGTGCATTAAACAGCATCGAGTTTGTCTAGTTACCACAACAAAATTTTAACTTTGGTAAAGAATTTTCTATATTTTTATAAATTTGATTATGTGTAAAAAGAAAACTTACTTTATTTTATATTTATTACAGTTACTAGTTTATTTACAAATCAGAGTTAAAGAAAATCTACAAAAATACAAAAGAACAAATTAATTATGTTTTGGTTATTTTTCTATGTAGACATATATTTTATGTTATGCAATAAATACAGTTTTGACGGTGGCAAATACACAATACGTGTAAATCCTGTCATGAGGAGAGCAGATAAAAAGTTTCACGCACACTACTGCGTCATAAAAAGTGTAATGTGTGCGTTGACCAGTATGCTACAGACACATAAAAAGGACTTGGTTAATTCAATCCGTCTTTTAATGAATCGATTTGGAGGTTCCACAGTTATATTAGCACACCAAAATGCAATTTTTGACATCATATTGAACACTGTAACACATTAAAAGTGATATTTTCAGCACCACTATTATTTCAAATTGTATATTACTAAATATAAAATTCAGCTAACATAGTAATAACGAAGTGTTAATATCATTAGAATGTTCTTGTTATTAAAAAAAAAAGCGGCGCTTACATTGTGTGTTTGGTACTTTTTATATAAGAGTAGTGCAATGATTATAACTGTATTTTTTTTAACATTTAAAAGCAAAGTTATGTAGGTGAACAAATTAAGAGCAGATGGGAAGAATTTCTTGCAAATTCGGGTGGTTTGTTTGCCTATTTGGGGCAAGTGCATAAGAGATGTATTCGGGCTTTTGGGTGAAAAATTTCTTGAATAAAACGACTGAGCATTACATGTCATCCCCGTTAAGTGTATTAAGATTTTTCTCTGACACTTTAACAAAATATATAGATACTTTGCTAAGCTGATTAAGCTATGCTAGTATTTTTTTCCATTTCAGGGGATTTTGGGTGAGTTGATGGTAATCAAATATGATGTCCCGAGCACAGAATGTAGCGTCGTAAATTGGCCGACGAATTGTCAAATTATTGTATTATATCGGATGTTAATATCGGCCTTACAGAAATGTGTATTGCCTTGAACTGTATTGTACCTTGATTGACTGTTGATAGAGGTGAATTATGCTTGGATTTATCATTCCAAGTGATATTGTTAAGCAGTGAAACGCCATCGTGAATCCTAATCCATTTTATCTTGCAGTGCCAATCATTTGGTAGCTAATAATAAATATTGAAGCTTTTCATGTTAATATCGTTTACTTGGGAAGACAATTCTACAACAATGCTTTTTCTCTTTCACTAATATTTTACTTATTGACCAAGAGACCACTTCTAAAGGTAAATTATTTTTTAAACTCTTACACGATGGTTTTTATCTTCAAAATATAGGAAAGTGATAAATGACATATGGCAATATGCATGCTATATGTATATGGGTCTTCAAGTTAAAAATTTTTAGGACTTATGATGGGTACGAAGTGTGAATATGATTTTAATTCTGATAATAATACACATATTGCTACTCACAAAGTGTCAGTTTTGCCAATACATATTTCCATACCTAGCTCGCTTAGTCTCTTAGTAGCAACTTTAATAATATTACTATATAAGATTTTGTTATTTATTAATGTATTTCGAATAAGACTTCTATTGTTACAAGTCTTTGTGATGATGTATTTTGTGGAAATAATGCTAGCAACACAACAGTAATGTTAATTCGAAGGTTTTGTACTTTGGGGTATAACTATTTCTAATGTATGATACCTTTGAACTTTCCTCGTAATTCTTATCTTTTGACTGAATATCTAAAGTATCGCTGTAAAGCTAAGATTGTTTTATATGTAGATGCGTTGGCCATGCTCTATAAATTAGCGAGGTAATTTCACATTTCTTCAATTCGCTCAGTCACGAAACACTCGTTGCCGCGAGTGGACGTCTCTGATTTCTTTAGGCGAATAACGCGTCTACAACTTAAAAACCTTGTAGTCAGTATTCAAGACTCCACCGAGTCAGTCTTATTAATGGGAATGTCATCAAAGTATAGGATTTGTGATAGATATTGTTTACTTTTAGATGTTAATTTTATTTTACTTTTAGACGGGCTGATGAATGTGCAAATGTCTCGAAGAATTTTTGTTATTTAGTGGCGATATAAGACATTTGAAATTTGAAAACATTGTCAAGACGGAAACTTGTGTCGACTCATACTATAAGTATTTGGTGTTCAGTTAGATGATAAATACATTCGAGAAAAAGATAAAAATTTACATGACACAAAAATCTTTTAACTTACTAATATTGTATAAATGTTTAATGTAAAAGTCCTTTTTCACGCAGTAAAGAATCGATTTGATATCGATACATATTAAGGGTCGATTTTACTTACTTGACTGTTAACTTTTGGTTTACCGAACCAACATGCTGGAACCAGGGTTTAAATTTCTTCTAGCAGATTGTATCTAGACTTTTTACTAAGAAACAAAACTGGCAGCGCATTCAGTCTGATCATATTTTTTCGTATAAGCAGTGTCTTTTTTATAATCGTGGACACAGTGAAAATTCGTAGTCTAACTAAACACTTTACACTTTTAAATACATAAGAAAAACAAATAATAATATAACAAGTAAATGTTTTCTTCAACATCTTTTTAGTCCATAGCAGTTAATAATTAAATTTTTGGGACTCAATTTTTGAATCTTTCGAATGTGTTTTGGCACGAGTTACTGTTTGAAAGTGAATAATATTTGTGTGCGTCTAAGTACAGAAATATTGTGCTCCCGGCGCAGTCTTGAAGATTTTCCGATTGTGCGTTTTCAGCTTTGACGACAAATGTTTAGAAGTGCAGTAGTAGTGTTGTCTTATTGAAGCCACGGTTGTTTCCTATGTCGACATATTCCTGAGCAATGTGTTAGTCATGAAATGATTTGAGATATTGTCAATGTTGCCATTGTTTAGGTAATCGTAATGTTTAGTTGTATTTGTTTCGATAGGTCTTTATTCTTGTTACGGTGAAGGCGTACGAAAGTCCCCGATGATTGTGGCGTATATTTATTATTATTATAATAGCTTCGCTAAAACTTTAATCCATATTCGGCATGTAAGCAACACGGTTGAAATGTTAATTCTCTAGTCTACTACTCTTGTAAAGACAAATGTGTATGAAAATTAATAAAACTTAATTTTTGAAATTCAGTTTATAAAGTTTCTGTAAAATGTGTTTCATCTGAATTAAATCCCGATTTTCAGGAATGTCTCAAAATCAGTGTGTATCATCTACATTATGTTCTATAGATGTGCTTAGTCTACAAGTGGGTTCCTCGGAGTTAGAGCTCAAGTTGCATCTCTTAACGTGCTTATTTAAATATAGGAAAAAACACCATTTGTCTTCCTTGGTTTCACACGTATTAGCTGTTTTTATATTCTATGCAAGCATGGTTCATCATAGACCGCATATTCGTTAGACGAGATAGCGGTAAAACGCAAGCCTATTTAATTAACTATTAAAAACATGGGCGCACTGGGCGTGGGCTTCTTTCTTTCTGAAAAGGTTGAGGTCATAAATCCATCACACTTGCCAAGTGCGGGATGGCGAAATTTACAAATCTTTGAGACCATTACAACTTCGAAATCAGGTTATCATATTGCCGTTAACTACAAACGATACACAAATATCATAGCTCTGCATATCTGAGTTGTTAACAATGGTTTTACAATGAGACAAAATTGAAATTATAAGAAATTTATTATAAACCCCCACAAAAACTTAACTAATCCATCCTTGTCTTGACATGCTTTTCTGTGATTTTGTCCTTTTCGATAATGTACACGACTGCTCCCCAACCCGAGATCGCGTCGCGGTCTGCGGCGTTCACGAGAGCCTGACAATAAAACAATAGATTAGACTTTACCAAAGCATATAAGCCAAATAGAACAGAAGTATGAGTAGGTGAGACATGTAAGATGCAAAATTACTTTGACATAATATCTAAGGTCAGCAATGTTTCATTTCAATGTACAACAGCTAAAATATGGAAAACCCGTTTTTTTTAAATTGTTGACAGCATTTTGAGCATTGACAACTTTAAGAAATGCTTATAAGTAAGGCCTAGAACAGGATACCAGATAATTTTTTCTGTTTTATTACAACATATAATAAAATGTATCAAGAACCTTAGAATTAATATACCACTTCAAGCCAAGAAAAGCAGAAGTTTCCGTTGATTGTGAGTCAATGTTTTGTACCGAGTCAGTGAGGATTAACCTATGAATTATTAGCAACCTTTTATAACAATTACCTGTGAAATAGTTTCAAATAGCTCGTCGGGCTTCAAGTTGGGCTCCCATAAGGCCTCACACATACCATACAGTTGTTCTGAGCATGTGCCAGAGACAACAAAGTCTTCAGGCTCGTTGGGGCACCCAATCTATTAACAAGACATAGATTATCAAAATACATTCTCAGGAAAGTCATGCAAGCTTATTGCATTGATTTTATATAAATACAAGCTAGCTTCTTTTACTGAATGCCAGAGTTTTATAACTGGCAGTAAATAAAGGAGATCAACATACAATACAAAAAAAAAAGTCTAATTTGATGTTCTTTTGGTAACTTTAGATGGTTTTTCAAGCACCTATGTTTTTTTATGTACAAATAAAAATATTATCAATTTTATGTTCATTGTTTAGCTAAATTTTGCATTAGAATTGGGGCTAAGATTTGTACATGTACATAATTATAGTAGATGAGGTATGGCAGCTCAAGGGGCAGAAAACAGTAGTTTTAATAAAATTCAAGTTTCGCTTGGTAAGTTAAATAAAAATAATCATACCAGATCCATATTGCATACGTAAGGCTGGTTAGTATAAGGGTCCAAACCAGCAATGACAGGCTCAATAAAGTATGGTCCAAAGCGTTTTTCATACAACAGGTTGGAAAGCATAGCCGAAAATGTTTTGGGTCTCATTATTCTGTTTTCTTTCAGTTCATAAAGGTTCATTCTGTAAAATGAAGCATAAATTGAGTAAATGGATTAGTCATATACATTATAGGTATTTCAGTTTTATAGCAAGGCAATGATAAATTCAGTGTACTACTACTCTATACTGTACCAATTCATCTACCTACTTTTATAAAGTTTGTATACACTAGAAACAAATTAGCTAAATTCTAGAATGAAAAGTAAACGAACCTGAATTTTAGTCTCTGTACCACAGTTTGTGTATCAGTAGCGAGACCAGGCAAGCCAACATACAAGGTGGGTCCCATTTGGTACACCTTGGGAAAGTTAGTGGACACGGTCTGGGCCTGGATACCGAAACGTTTATCCGTCGCTATTGCCACGCAGTCTTGGCCCTTCATTGCCACTACGGCACCTCCATTGTACGCCAAAATTGACTGAAAACATAATATTTTGTGGTTGGAACATTGAAAGGGTCAAATTGGTCAAATCCAAGGGAGACTATCAAATATCGGCGAAGGAGCTTAAAATACAGACAGAAACAGTTTAAACATTGTTACAAACAGAAATTTTGTAAAGTTATTATTGCGAATCTGCATTGTAATGTTCGTGACGCTATCATAACCAAATAAATATACTTAAAACAGGTAAGAATTTTATGTATATGAACAGCATTGGGAAAATTTCTTACCATTTTGCCTTATTTCGATTGTTTTCAGTAAAAACTAGTTGTAAATTCAATTTGATTTGATGCAAAAATCGAATACCGAAAAGTGACAATTCATGCGGTGACAGTTTAATACCATAGACAAAAAATACAGACTATAGAAAGACTAGACGACCAGAGCAAAAACATTGAAATCAAAGACAAAGCTTCTTATATTTTTCGTTCTTTTTGGAATAATAATTATAATAATTACAAACCAAATCAGACTCGTTTTACCAACAATTTTCCTTATTAATTTGCTAACATAATCATATCTAATGTTTAAATTGATTTATTGGTCCCTCTGTAGTTTGTAGACTATAAGATTAGGTTTTGTTTTTATACATTTGTAATCACTATATAATATAACATGATTATCAGGAAAAAGTTTAAACATTCAATTCTTCTAGTTTTTTTGCGTACAAATCCAAACGAGATGTCATATTGAATCCCCACTGATCTTTTACTTGGCGGCAGAGATTTAAATCTACACTAGCAATAAGTAGCCCGTCTCGACGCTTTGATAGACCAGGAGTCCTGCTTCCATTTGGAGCAGTCACATAACTAGATCCGTAATAGCTTCTTGCCACTTTTTTGCCATCTTTCTTAGCAAAGTCTTCATTTCCAACTCTGTTAATACTACACGTAAAGTAGCTATTAGCGATTGCAGCAGTGCGGGCTTCAATGCCCCAGAATGATTCTCCAAATTCAGAAATCGTTGCTGCTGGATTAAAAACAATTTCCGCTCCATTTAATCCAAACATAAGCCAGTTTAAGGCGTGGTGTCGCCCGTAGCAGATGTTTACAGCGAATTTAGCATACTTTGTCTCAAAAACTGGGTGACCAGTGTTACCAGGAGCGTAGTATGACGTTTCACTAAAGCTGCCGACGCTTGGCAAATGATTCTTTCGGTGTTTTCCAAGATATTGCCCTTTCTCGTCAATGACTACTGCTGTGTTCCACCAAGTCCCGATTTCGTCTTTTTCAAGGATTGGAGAAATGATGACCATTTCGTATTTTTGCGCTAAATTTCTGAGAAACGTCGTGCTTGGCCCGTCAGTGGCTGATTCAGCAAATTCAGCCCATTGTTCTTTTTCCTTTGTGCACAAGAAGAATGGCATTGACCAAGTCTCTTGAAGGCAAATAATTTGGACGCCTTCCGCTGCTGCAGCGTCAATGAGCGTTCCAATTTTATCGAATATGGCTTCCCTTTGGTTTGCGATAGGCTTATCAGTAGATAAAACAATAGAGTGTTGAACCAACCCTATCTTGACTGTCCTCAGTTTCCTGCCTTCATACGCCGCTTCAAACGAATATGCAGCTACCTCAAAATTGTTCTTTTCACTTGAGATTAATGTCGAATTTTTCAAGTCCAAAACACAGTGATCTTCTCTTCCGTAGTAAATTCGATTGAACTGCTTTAGTTGCTCTGCATTCAACTTCTGTTTTATAACTTCTTCTAGATTTATAGAGCCCATTTTAATTTGAATTGAGACGTAGATTTTCAACAAGTCGCGAGACTAATCAAATGAGTTACATAACCAGTCTGCGCGGCAAATAAAACGTGCTATGTTTTACATATTGGGTGTTTAAAATGCCGGCTGGCTTTATCTGTTGATTGACACTTTTGTGCCATTACCATTCGTTAGCATTATCTTGTTTACACTTCGAAGTAGGTAAACGTAAATCATTTGCTTAGTTCCTGAGGAGACAAATATTATGGAGTCAAGAAGCGATGTTTATAGCGATGATAGTTAGCTAGCGCGGTCGATGTACACGCCGAAGGACGTGGGTTCTAATTCCAACAATGAGCTTGAGCTGCCGGTGAAGAAAAACATCATGAGGAATCCGTAGCATGGTGGTAGGGTATTTATTCGGCTGGCTAGCTACCATGTTGAATGTGTTTCAGCAGGAGCCAGTACCATTGCCACCACCAGGCTAGGTGTGCTTACCATTGTTGACCACACCATCACTTGATACCAGGTGAAATTTAATGTGGTCAAACACCTGGTCTTTTTTATGAACTATAAAAAAGGAGTTTAGAATAATTAAAATAGGTACAGGATAGGTTGAACAATATCAAATGGCTATGCGTACTCTAAATACCTGACCCTGGATAAGTATAATGATAAATGAGGTAGGTATACTTATATACCTACGTATATTACTTGGTCGACGATAAAATATCAATGGTTGATCTCAATGATATATCAGCCTTGTCTCAATACATACTTACAAGCCAAACGAGAATTCCACATGTACGATTAATGAGTAGACTTACCTACATATTAATAACGAAATAATGCTACCTGGGAAACCAATCCATATGTATGACTACACCAACAACCGCAGAAACCACTGTAATTCTATTATCTAGGAGAGGTCCCATTCTGGTAGCATTTAGATATTAGATTTCTGCAATGGGTTATAAGCTTCGAGTGGACTAAGCTGTAAAGGGTTTATTTTATGAACAATTTTTATTTTGAGTAGGTACCTACAATTTTAAAATTGTGTCCAAAACTTAAATTTCCCACAGAAAAAGTTGGTTCGTTGCGTATACGTGTATGTAATACTTTAAAAAAAAACGCGCGTTGACTGAGTTGCTAGCCCTAATGTCAGATTGATTAGAGGCCTCGGATAGGATGTGACTATTAATATGCACAAACAATAGTATAAATATCGATTTAGTATACATACTATGTTAGCACGCGTTATGATTAACTCATACATTATTCACATAAGGATTGACATATACAGGGTTACACGGAACGGAGCTATTAAGGAGATCTTTTAATTAATCATATTGACAAACATATATGACGCATTATGACTAAATTTATAATTGCGAAAAAACAGTTAAGAAAAATTTTGTCTAGGCAGATGGACAATTTTTAATGGAACAGCTTCGCGATTTCAGAGTTACACCCGTAATGTACCGCGTACCCCGTATAGGTAGATGTGACCTGTAACTGTATGACCTGTAACTTTGGTGTTATTAATAAATGATTTGTATTTGTATTTGTATTTGTATTTGTATTTGTGTAAAATTTATAAAAATAACTGAAAACCATCTCAATAATTTTGTAGGGAGTGATTCTTTTTTTTCACTAAACAGAAGTTACAATTTCAGAGCTTAGCAATTATTTATTGACGTCATCTTATTTTTAGGTACTTCACTAAAAGTTTTTTTGTAGAACTAATAAAGTGTTTCCCAATTATTCATAGTTTGATAAAATTTTAAATTACTAACACCCTACTATAAAACGTATATATACTATCTACAAAAGCGTAGTCCCATGTCAAAAATTCATGCTGGCCTGTGATTTGTTTCTAGAACCGGTACCTATTTAAGACCAAACTTTCCTAATAATTACTATTAGGTGTTTTTTGCTTATTCCGGATCATTGACACTTATTTTATCAGATAACTGACTACAAAACAATTAATTTCACCCCTCACCAACTGGTCACGTAGGCAAATAAGATAAACCAAATATTTTTCTCCCGGCTCTATCATCGCGGGTCGAAGGCCAGCCTGGCCTCGCGCCACACACACACACCAGCGTCTGTCGATGCATCGTCAATATGCAGCACGGTATTTAAGCGCCGGCTTCCGATGAGAAACGGCAGTCACTCACGGCTAAGCTACCCATACACACCAACCATGGACAACGAAACCCAGAGCCTTGAGACCATTATCAACAACAACCTTAGCGGTCGCGACCTCGAAGAGTTCAACAGGATCTATTATGGAAGAAAGAACCACAATGAAGTCCCGATAAAGGACTCCTCCTTAGTAGCTGCCAAGGAAGCCAATTTCGAAATTGCGGCTTATGCCTTCCCCGCTAAGAAGGAACAAACTAGACCACCGAGGATCGTAAAGGTCGGTATCATTCAGCACGCGATTGCCGCACCAACTGATCGCCCTATCAACGAGCAGAAGAAAGCTATCTTCGAAAAAGTTAAGAAGATTATCGATGTCGCTGGCCAGGAGGGAGTTAACATAATTTGCTTCCAAGAACTATGGAACATGCCTTTCGCATTCTGCACGCGAGAGAAGCAGCCCTGGTGTGAGTTTGCAGAGTCTGCTGAAGATGGTGAGACTACGAGATTCTTGAAAGAACTGGCTGTTAAATACGCTATGGTGATTGTGTCATCTATTCTTGAAAGGGACGAAAAGCACGCAGAAATTCTATGGAACACAGCGGTCGTAATCAGCGATTCAGGCAAAGTTATCGGCAAGCAAAGGAAGAATCACATTCCCAGAGTCGGTGATTTCAACGAGTCTAACTACTACATGGAAGGTAACACCGGACACCCTGTTTTCGCTACCAGATACGGTAAGATTGCTATCAATATTTGCTTTGGACGTCACCACGTTCTAAACTGGATGATGTTCGGTCAAAACGGAGCCGAAATCGTTTTCAACCCATCTGCAACTATCGCTGCCGAAGCTGGAAGCGAGTACATGTGGAATATTGAAGCCAGGAACGCCGCAATCACCAACTGTTATTTCACGGCTGCTATCAACAGAGTCGGGTATGAAGAGTTCCCTAATGAGTTCACTTCGGCTGACGGCAAGCCTGCTCATAAAGACTTGGGGCTGTTCTACGGATCCAGTTACTTTACCGGTCCGGACGGAGTGAGGTGCCCTGGTCTTTCCCGTACAAAGGATGGTCTTTTGATTGGAGTGCTGGATTTGAATCAGAACAGGCAGATCAAGGACCGCCGCTGTTATTACATGACACAGCGTCTCGATATGTATGTGAACAGTCTAAGCAAAGTCCTGGAGCTGGACTTCGAGCCTCAGGTTGTTCATGAAAACGACAAGTAAACTACGATAAATTGACTCGTTGACATACCCACCTGCCTGCGCTTGGAGTTTGGAAATTGAAGAATTGTATAGCAAAAAAGCGCTTCCTAGAATTATCTTAGATTAGATATATCCACTAAGCTACGATTATTGTAATGACAAGATGCAAAAATCAGGAGGTAACACGCCATGAAATTGTAATGCTTTTATAATATTTAAGCTTTGCGATTAATAAACACGCATCCCAGCATACAAAGTTTTTTGTCAATTTATTTTCTCAATTAATCCACATTCCGCAATACTACTTTCAGGTACAGTACTGAACAGAGGTTGTAATTGTGAATATATTGGGGAAGAGAAGGTCTAGATAGCACTAAGTTATGAAGGGCTTATTTTCTAGTAGGCTTTTGAGTCAAAGGGGAAAATTTTCACTGTAAATTTCCGAGTCGATTTTTTTATTTGCGTTTGTAAGAAACATTTACAATCATGTGTTAAAATGTCAAGTATTTGTTATTTATTATCAAATGCCTAACTTAGTTAAGTAGATACAAATTGATACAGTATATCACATGAGTTGAGCTAAATAAAGAATAAATGGCTTTGTTATTGTACATATTGTTTGGTAAGTAGGTATAGGTATAATTGTTATGTAAACAATCTTTTAAATTAAGTTGTTTTCCTACAAAATAAGTTAACGTTTTCAGAACTAGCCCACCCAACGGGTTTTCGATGATAAGGTTTGCTAATGTACCTAAGTATCTCTAATAACTCAGTAACAAAACATAATAACTAAGGAACTCTATAAAATAGTTTTTATAGAATATTTTATTAATAGTTTCTATACAATATTGTGTAGTTTATCTTACACTGGATTCGAATCGGCCCTGTTTTATATATAAACCCCCCTGATGCCATGGCTACAGGGTGAGGTCTTCTTCTCATTAGTACATAGCCCACAAAGTTAGCCCAGTGCGGTTGGCAGACTTTACACACGTTTCCTCACATGTTCTCCTTCACTAGTGCCAAAATACCGGCAGAATTTCAAGCAATAAAGTAAAGTGTCAAATGTTTCCTAGTCCAATACGAAAAATCAAACAGCAAAAAAGAGTTTTCAACCAGGCTGGGGCAAAAAAGCCAAAAACAGGGGTAATCAAAGGGACTAAGAAGTTTTTACATGGTCATAAATCAAGCACAGAATAAATATCTATGTTTGTATCACAAATTTTTGTCCTAAGTGGGAATCGAACACACGTTAGTCAGCTCTCGAAATAGAACTTCTATCAAATGAGCTAAAGAGAGCAGTCATTGAGATAAATACTATAATAAGAAATTCTAGATTCTAAGTTTGTAGTAGGTACAAGTTATGCCCGTACAAATGGTTTCATAAGGTAGGTAAATTAGAATTGTATAGCATGGCTAGTTAACAATAGTAATCTTTGTTTGTAAATAAGAACAAGCGACCACCCACGACTTATCGGACTAATCATTTTAGTAGCTCATTTTCATGTTATCATTTCGCAAATAGAGCCATAAAATATTTAATTATGACGATCTAGAAACGCTTTTCTAATGAGAAACACATAAAACTTGACACATAAAACATAAGATTATCAGTAACTTGACCCAATCACAAATTAAAGGTTGAGATTGTAGACCATTGCATAGCTAACGACGTCGATTAGTTGGTACCATTTAACCTGAGAACAGACGCGCGACAATTTGTTTATATTCTTTTCCTAAGTGACTGGTAACCGTTGGGATGGACGTGGTTTTAATTGTTGACAGGCTAGGTGTTTGACCACAACTTATTTAATAGGCTTACAAGTGAGGCTGCCGGAACACACAGTCAGGTGCTTGGCGGCAAATTTTCAACTTGAGGGTGGTAGTTAGCCAGTCGAGTACCTGCTCCTGCTCTGCTGAAAATAAGTACCTAACCTACAGCCATGCGATGGTTTAAAAAAAATACATAATGTAATACATAAATTGTATTAAAAACTTAAGTCTAAGTGTATTAAAGTGTTTACTTTTCTTCCAGTAACTAAGAGTAGTTACAAGATGGTAACTACTCTTAGTTACCATCTTGTAACTACTTATTTATTTACTTATTTTATTTAGTAGTCGCAAAAAAATGGCGCAGAGTACCTACTTACGCCATTTTTTTGCGACTCGATAAAACGCTGCAGCTATGTTCTTCTGGACCCAACCTAAGGCAAAAATGTATCTAAATACATTCATCAATGCAGTAAAACTAGTAACCAAGCTGTTAGCTCGCTAAGGAATCTAGTCCCACGTACTAACATTGCATGTTGATCGAACTGTTCCATTGAGGTTTGTTGATAATGTAGAAGCAGTTTTGAGGGTCAGCTTAGACAAGAAAAGCCCAGTTTTCCTACAAAAAGGATATTATATACCTACTTATAAGTATATAATTATGTAAGTAGTATTTAATAATTTAAGTGGTAACGTAATTTAATGACTGCCGCGATAGAAATTCAAATCAAAGATAACATTAAAAGTGTGTTTTTCGAGACCTGCTAGAGATTCTATAGTTAATCAATGAATTTATTTCGTCATTTTACTTATTAGGACTTTGTAAGGCAGAATTGGGTTTAGTTTTTCTATTTCCGGATTTCTATAATCGAAGTAACCGCCATAATTTTGTTTTGCTATTAAAGTTGTTTTTTGTTATTAAATCTAGATCTACATAATATTATAATATGTTATGCGTCTTTTCATAATTTTTATTTAATTTCAAATGTGTAATATATTTGACTTGTCCGTTTTAAACTCTCAACAAACACAATTTAATTCTATTTTTAATTTAATTATTAATTTGATTTTACTAGACATGACATAACACTGATTTTTGACATTATAACTAATTTTTAATCATTCGAACAAACGTGTTCAAAGCGTCGTAATAGATAGACACTCATGAATAGAGCTTTAAAAGTCTCGAGTCTCGTAAGCATCCGGCGTCCACAGTCCATAAGAACCTGAAAGCTCCGAACACTCAACATTTATAATTTCTGTGTAATTTTCTCACTCGTCGAGAGATGTCGCTAATGTGTTACTCTCAGCGATTGTCGCGCCATCTATACGATAAAACTGCAAACTTTAAAACGTGTAATGTAGATTCTATTTTGTACGTTTTAAAGGTGATTTTGGCGTGTTCTTGTGTGTGGTATGGTAAAGCCACTAGTTTTGAGAGTACTTGTGAAGTTGAAGCCCGTGACATCCATTATCATAATGATGTCTTTGCTTTAGGGTTGTCTTTAAACATTTCAGGTGGTGATAACTAGGTTGTAGATCTCTTTAGCAGGAGATTATCTAAGTAGTATCAGATATCCTATCGCCAAACTTTAGCATGTAAGCATTATTGTGTTCTAGTTGGACATGCTTTTGTAATTTAAAGTTCTGTGTGTCACTGCAATTGCTATGGATCGGCGTTATCCCTTACTATCAGAAGAGAAATTATTTTATATATTTTTGGTTAATTAAACGTTTTATGCGGAACGGTGGAAAAACTGAAATATTATTATATTAAGGCGTTGTCAAATTTCTTCAATAATGTTAACTTTAAGATTATAATACTTAATACTATATTTAAAATTTATAAACAAGTCTCTATAAAAGCAAAGGCATTCCAGAAATATTCCTGAAAATACATCTGTCAGCATAATTATTCCAACTACGCGGGTAAAACTTACTTAGAATTTTGATTTTGGCAACCCTGAAACGCTCTGTGTTATGTCATCGTACCGGAAGTCACGTTGCAGTGGCGACATCTCGTGAAGATATGCACAAAGTACGTTTGTAAAGTGTCGAGATAAAAAAAGTTAAGAGTTACGCTCTGAAACTTCACCCGCTGTGTATGACTTACTTAAAATTTTGGGTGTGAAAAGTAATGCCAGTTAGGTACGAGCACAGTAAGTTTTGCTACTTTTCTTTATAGCCTACTTTAACCTCCCTTGTTATTTATCATATCTTTACTAAGATATTATTTACCGTCACGATACATATGTATCGTAATTTATATTGTGCCTAATCAGTTACCCCCTTTCTCGTAGGTATATTTAAAAAAACTATGCCGAACGAATCACTTATGTATAATGGCGTATTTTATTATTTATGATACAAGTATATCTTAAACTCCCTTTGAAATAAGGTAAAGGAAATTGTAAAAATCAGGCACGTAGCTAGCTACGGACAGGTTTCGTCGTTTATTGAACATGTAGCGTAAAATGTGTGAAGTGCGTCTTATTTCAAAAAACCTAGCTCCTATGTATTTTTTAGACCAATATCTGCTTAGGCGGCATGAATATTTTTGCAACAATATTCTTTGTAAACCAGAGATAGGTACGGTTTTCAAAAGAAATATTCAGCAAAATTTTATTAAGTTCGGTCCCGATGATATAGTTAGTTTTTTTTATGTAGGTTTGTTTGTATTGAACAGGCTCCGAAACTACTGGACCGATTTCAAAATTTGTTTCACCGTTGGGAAGCTACACTTTCTCCGGGTGACATAGGCTACTTTTTATCCCTGTATTCCCAAGGAAACGGGAACTACGCGGGTGAAACCGCGAGGCGTCCGCTAGTTTAGAATATAATTATTAGTGTGATGAGAATTGTTTTATTTATTGATTTTTTTTTATGATCAACAATAAGCAAAAATTCAAAACAAATTTAACTTTTAAAAGTCTAGGTGTTTTGACCACAGCTCAGTTGATGTTAAGTAATGGTAAGCACATATAGCCTGGAATGGAACTGGCTCTGAAGTGAGACTAACGGAACACACCGTGCTTGGCGGCAGATTATTATAGCAAGCCAGCCGAGTATTAAAAAGTACGAAAGGATAGCGTTTCCTTACGATAGGTATTTTTCTCCTTTTGTTTCTTAGCATAAAATTCAAATAGGAATTGTCGTTTGTTTAGAGTTTTTTGAAACGGCAAAGCAAAGAAACTTGAAAACATAAATTACTTGACACTGGCAAATGCTCAAAGTACGACGCCAAAATCAAAGAAGAAGAAGAAACATAATATGGCATTGAATGAAAATGGAAAAGTTACGTTCCCAGTCCAATATTCCAAATTAAATTTGTGACACGCACCTGCGTTCGTTTTTCGATTTTGTTCCGCTGACATTTTTTTTGTCTAAATTCTCTCCACGTTTGACAAGAGTCGTTCAGAATCGTGTTTTTCGCGACAATAGTTCGGTGGACGATTTCATCGACATGCTTCGTTTCATTTCCGCTGCACTCTAGCGGTGCGAGGTTTTTGAACAGATCCCATTGTATAAAAAAGTTTCACTATTACACGAACTTGATTTGACCAAGAACAGAGAACCATATGGAGATGCCCGTACATCGAACAAATTATTATTTATTTATTTTATGTTAATTTCTCGCTGCGTTAACAGATATTGTTTGATTATCACATGAGAGAAGCTCTTCTTTCCTGTAACATAATCTACATTATTTTAATTTTTATGCTACATATTATCTACTTATGTTTTTCTCATCAAGACTAGTTTAGTTTTATAATTAATTGTTATACGGAAACAAATAGCATAACTTTTGCTTTTATTCAGAACAGTATCTTTAAAACAAAGTCGTTACGCGTGTCTGTCTGTATGTTCGCATATTTCTTGTAAACAACGCAATGGATTTGATACGGTTTTAACTACCGTCCAAATATTTTAGGTAAAGTTTTTGTATAAATTTAATGTTTTGGTATCAAGTCGTCAAAATATGCACTTGTGCAAAGCCGGGGCTAGTTACTAGTTAAACATAAAATTTAAATGAATAATTCTGTCAAAAAAGTCCTTAATTTTTTACGATTGACAACAGCTCGCTTGATGTTATGTGACAGTGTGTTCGAAGATGGTAAACACACTTAGCCTGGAATTAAACTAGCTCTCAAGTAGGGCTGTCAGAACATACAGTAAGGGCGTTTATGGATACTAAACTGAAAGGGGTTTTTGTACTTTGTATTTTTATTATTCAACACAACTGTCAACTCTCTGTTCACCATCTTCAACCACACCCTCTCTTAACATCAGGTTAGATGTAGCCAAATAACTAGCTTGTCAATGAATAAAAAAGTTACCTGATATGTATATCGCTGAAATTAGGTCATATAATAACATGTACCTACCTACGATAAGTTTGAAATAATTAAAAAAGTTTTATTTCGATCGACTCTATACCACCCCAGTGCCACTCCACACGAGGCAAATTGAAAAGCACACTCGAAAACCCCTTTAGTGTCATGTGAAGGCATCACAATGGGTACGTACGAACACGCCATCACGATTTTATCGTTTTAAAAATGTCATCGCGAGTTTTCTCGCTCCTGATTTGTAGCAAATATATTTACCTATGTATATACTTGATATTATACATGAATACTGCACAAGAACTATGTACCGTTCTGTTTACTACTTTCTATTCTTTTGTAGTCGAAAAAGTTATTATTCATAATAATATTATTAAAAAAACCTTATACATAGAGATACATAGAGTATCGATAACATTTCAAGTTTAAATAACGTAGGGCATTTACACACAGTGCCATCTGCCCCCAACCTAAGCATAGCTTACACACACTAAAAAAATTTAAACATAAAAATATATTATGGGCAGTTGTGTAAATATGTAAATATTTTTTACACAACTGCCCGTATAAGGAGTGACGTTTTCAGGGTACGTCTATCATAGCGGTTATTTGTTTTGCGACAGATATGCCCAGCCCATCATCACAGTACAATTAATCAGTAATTATTATATGGATTGCAGCAACACTAGTAGGGCAGGGGTTCTAACTCAATAACAATTTATGATGGATAGAGCCCGCAACGCTGTGGGTCAGGGGACTGAGATGCGTTCGGAATGTTTCTAGCTATCTGTTATTGTCACCATATCAACACAACATTATTACTAAGCCTTTCTTCCATACAACACGAGAGCCAAACACACGTTGCAATCTGTACTCGACACGCTATGAGTCGCTATGTCGCGCTGTGTGTGAACTGCGAACGACCGCAGAAAAAACAAAATATCTTCTTTTTATATTTTTGGCATCATACTTTGTGCATTTACCAGTGACTAGAATTATAATATTATTATGATAAAACAAGTGAAATTAGTCTAGTCACACAAAGTAGTAATAAAATATTGGTGAATCTACTAGAAGTTTCGACGGAGATTTTTCGTGTTGGTTTTGTACACAGAGTCATGTTTCACATCTTGAATCACTTTACCACACGTAATTTGGTACTTTATGTAAAAATCGCTATTATTTGTTAACTTAAATATTTTAATAAACTAAAGGCCCTAGATAAACTAACATTCGATTAGCAATAAAGCTATTAGAAACGTAAAAAATGTACAGGATAAAATAAGCTGTCGATATGTTACTTTGTCTAGGCCAGGGGTCGGCAACCTACGGCTCGCGAGCCGCATGCGGCTCTTTCCATGTAAAGTTGCGGCTCTCTAGTTTCATACGCAAAAAATAAAATAATTAAGTTTTTAAACTTTTTTGTGCTTAATAAAAAAAATCAAATGTATATCAGCAAATAAAATAATGTTAAAGCAAAAAAAAATAATTGTGGCTTTTTAAAAACTGGTAAATTTTATAAATTGCACTTTTTGGCTCTTCCATTTTAACAGGTTGCCGCCTCTTGGTCTTGGCTCTAAGAACAGTCGATATACAGATTTATACATAAGGTGATCAAAATGAACACGTGTTTTTTTAATAACATGGCGTAGACACACGTGGAAGTCTTATGCCAATTAAATGAAAAAAAAATGCAATACTAGCTACTAGAACAGAACTTGGGGCACCTGTGCTTACTCACTCAGCCCGCAGCAGTGTGAAGTTGATCACCCTCGAGGGTACAATACGTCATCACAGGAAGGGTCGCGATTGGACAGTTTACATTCGCAATTACACGCGTTCCATTAATAAAATTGTTTGTGTTGTTGCGAATTAAAAATAAAAATACAAGAACATACATAAGTTTGTGTAGATATATGACAGAAAGGCAGGTATGCATATTTTTTTTAATGTTATAATATAAGAAGGGTTAATGGCAAACAAACAGGTGAGTTATCTCGAGGTATATGGATCATCATTAAATGAAAAAAAAAATATTTTAATTTTTTTTCTACCGATTTCTATGCAAGAGGTTTAGGTAGGTGCCACCGTAATGTGAGATATTCTGCCGCTAAGTAGTAGATATATATATATATTTTTTAATAATTTGCCCTTTCGGGCAGGCTAAAGCTATAAAGCCATACTGCCTTGTCTTAAGTGTTATTTCTGCTGTATCTTAGCTATAGTTATCGTCAAAGTCGTCTTAGTCAAGTCCAGTTCGTGTCAGTTAATTCCAGTCATGCTTTAGTAAAGTAGTGGTGACTTTACTATAAAGCTTCGATGAAGATTTGGCAGCAACACGAAAACTCATGTTTCACCACATTATATCATTTTCCCACACTCGCGCTTGTGATTCGGCACTTTATGAATAAAACACCACCATTTTTATGCATAAAAACTCGACAAAACACTAGTTTTGGAAAAAAATACAACGGAGTGACACGACCCTTCCCGCGTTCCCGCCAAAAAAATAGTCAGATAACTGATAGAACACTTTTTTTTATAGTATGTAAACAATACTGAGTTCTTGTTAGATGGGTACAAACTTACAAGGCTATTGAGACAATCCATCGAATGTCACAAATGAGCTCCAGAGTAGCGATGTCATGCACTGTTTTGTAAGTCTAATTACTTTTAAATATAAAAAAGGAGGGCTATCATAATTTCGTTTCATAAAGTTTAAAGCTTAGTTTTTTTTTATGGCTGACAAGCTAGGTGTTTGAAAACAACTCACCCGATGTTAAATGACGGTGTGGTCGAAAATGGCAAAGCACACTTAACCTGGAATAGAATTGGCTCTCAAGTGAGGCAGCCGGAACACACCGTTAGATGCTTGGCGGCAGATTTTCAACTTGAGGGTGGTAGCTAGCCAGCCGAGTACTAGAAAATACCCTACCACCATGCTATAGTTTCCTCACGATGTTTTCTTTCACCGGCAGCTCAAGCTCAATGTTGAGTTTGAATCCACGCCCTTCAGCGTGCGAACCGACCGCGCTAACCACTCATCTATCATCACTACAAAAGTTTAGTTAACATGAAACATTGTGGGCGGTATACTATTTACGTCGTTAATTCACGTAATGGGTGCCCTTGGCATTAATTTCATGGCGCAGAGAAAGTATCTTACACCGTAAACCTAAAAAAAAAGACTAATATGCAAATGGTAAAGAAATGTCACCCTCATAAAAACAAACGGACATATTTTATATAGTTTACGCCCTTTGCGAAACCAGTGGCGTATCGTGTAGAAAGGTCGTGGCCCGGGGCAAATGTCGTGCCCTTCAACCTGCCCCCTAGGAATCAATAGCATTGAAAATGAAATAAATTATTTTCTTTACTTATGCCATTCATCATCATCAGACAAAATTCGTTCACTGCTAGACAATCTGGACTGGTCTCTTCTAATGTACGCCACTTAGCTAGGTCTTCCGCTTTTCATTTCCAACCACTATTAACTTACTGCCATACGATAGGTAAAAAGTACTGCAGCTAGCGGAATTACAGGGCTGTTGAGACTAACCATTGAAAGTCCTAATTCCACCTGCCCATTCGAACTAAACGATTCGAGTCTACCTTCATTGTACGAACCGCTAAACAATGGAATTTGCTGTCCGAGTGGGTGTTCTTTGATAGATACAATCTGGGTGCCTTCAAGTCGCGAGTGAATCGGTTTCTTCTAGGCGAGCGTGCTCCACCGTAGACCGCACCTTCACTTAACATCAGGCGACTTGGCGGTCAAACGCAAGCCTATATGTTATAAAAAAACGTCTCAAGGTATTGAGGGTTAAAGCGATGCCTTGGACTTTGTTTTGTTACTCAAAATTCTGGGTATCGCTGCAATGTGCTCTTACCATCAGGAGAACGTCTCGTACGTTTCATTGCTTTAATTAATGCCAACACTGTCTACAACGACAAGTGTTAGGCTGATTCAGGCTGAGGCTAACACCAATACATGGGTTTCTACTGTTTATTAATATATTACACAAAATTATAGTCCAGGTGCCGTCGCTTATTTATTTTCGAGCAAATTACAAAACAGCATTTTGCTACCACGTTTCTTACTTTAATCACAGCAGAAACAAACTTTCAAAAATCTCAGCTAATGGCTAAAGCAAATAATGACTGTAAATGTTATCATTCAGCAGAACACGATTTTGTGAAAAGTTGATAAAGTAGCTGGGAAAAGAGTGGATTTGTTGACGATTTAGAAAAAATAAAATGTCGTGCCCTTTACAAGTAGATGGAAGAAATGAAACCGGCGACGTCGGCGTCGCCTATGGATATCTGAATCTGAAATACCAGGGACATTACAAATAGATACGTTGCCGACCTTTTAATATTCTATTAAAACACCTTTATTTATTAAATATACCTATCTATAATTTTAAGAATAACATTTCTTGGAATAATAAATTAGTTTAATATTTTAATCCTTCGTAAATTTATACTCCCTTGATGGCTGGTAATAGACTGAAAATATTATTAATTCGAAGCCTTTGTCTGTTATCACGCAAATAAAGCTTTGACTTTGAAACTTATGTAGTTTATAACTATATAGGATGCTCGAAAAAGGTTTTGGCGTTTCCATAAATGTGATCAACACTCATTTTATTTGATGAGGTAGGTACTTCAGCAACTTGAGTAGAACATATGATGTTTTTCCAACTACGCAAGCGATCGTGCTAAAAGTTTAGGATTCTCGTAACATTGTATTTCTATCGTTACAATTACAAACCACGAAGTGAAATAAACAAAATGCATTTCAAAAATTAACTGTCATTCAAGCAGCCATCTTATTCGTATACAAAGGGGTAAGTGACTATATCTTCTCTGTGGCAGGGGGTGGCTACAAATCGACCACTCGACTGTGAATATCTGAGCACTGTCGCCGACTTGTAAAAACACGGAGCGACTCGGCTGAGGGGACTACTCGAACGAAATGCAGTGATATACCTTTTATTAACATTTTCTTGTGATAAGATATGGTACCTTCTTTATTTGGTACCACCAGTTAACATAAGGTTGTTTTTTGTGTTTGACAGGCTTGATGGTTGACCACAGTTCACCTGCTGTTAGATAACGGAGTAGTCGAAGATGGTAAAAACACCTAACCTATACATAATGTAGAATGCAACTGGCTCTCGAGTGAGGCTGCCCGTAGTACACTGTTAGGTGTTTGGCGGCCGATTTTCAATTTAAGGATGGTAGCTAGTCAGCCGAGTACTATAAAGTCCACCGTCATGCTATGGTTTGCTCAAGATTTTTTTGTTGGGATTTGAACCGACGCCTTTCGGTGTGCGAGCCAACGCATTACCCACTGAGCTATCATCGCTACAAAACTAAGAAGTTATATTTACTAAGACATTCTTAGTTGCTTCCTTCGTGCCATACGTAAGGCAATGGGATCTATGCTGATAGATACAAACCGGCTACCTCCAAGTTCTTTTCCTTTGGAAAACTAAAAATATTAGGATCAGTTTTCCTTCTTGCCTTTGTCTTTAAGCACACGATTGAGTCCATAAGTTTGGGTACCCAGGGAACTGATAAGTTCTGACCTTTGACTCAAATAAGCTCAAGGAATGCAATGGTGTAGCCCAATCGTTGTAGAGGGAAGAATGATAAATGCTACCAGTAATTCCGGGCAGTGTTTTCAAAGACGAAGTGGTAGAGAAATTACTGTGAAGCTCCATTGTTTCCTTTTGATTAACTCGAAGTTTCGGTATTCGATTTTGTTTTCTCAGTCTACTTGAGTGACACCACGCAGGCAACAACAGTAAATAAAAATGTAAGAAAAGGAAAAACGTCAATTGCCTTAAGTAAAAGGACCATTTCGCAATGAAGAGTGACAGAAGGAGAGTGTCGCATAAAAATAAACTGAATAAAAACTCAGTTCCGACACGTAAAGGCGTTGGCACTCTGAACGACTTCGTCAAGCTTTCGCCGGGGAAAATCATGGAAATGTCACATAAGTAGGGTGAACAAACAATTTTGATACTTGCTTATTTTTTTGCTCGCTGCTGATGTTGCTTTTTATTTTGTCTTTAGTTAGATACATATATTTTATAGCCTAAATATAAATAGATATATTTGTATATACATGTATATATTTCGTTTTACATAATTATTTTGAAACTTATTAGGTACCTACTGTTACAATATCTAGAAAAGAAAGAAAATGTTTTTTTTATTTTGTAAAACCACAGAACACATAAAAATAACAACAACAAACAAACAGAGACAAACAGTTACGAAATAGGGGCTAACCTCAGCATAAAACTGGTCATACTAAGTGATATGACTAGCGCTGGTCTACCAGTGAGCCCTTGTCGGTCAAACAAAACAAACGTTCTATTCCAGGCTAGGTGTGCTTTACCATCTTCAACCACACCTTCACTTAACATCAGGTGAGCTGTGGTCAAACAACTAGCCTGTCAACCATAAAAAAAAAAAAAAAAGAAAAAAAACGTAACAAATTACCAATAACAAATATAATCTCTCGTCTGTTCTTAATCTGTATCGTGTTTTCCATTCTTGGTTGCCTGAAAGGGATCACTCTTAGCGATAAGGCCGTTACTTGTGACATTAGCTCATAAGATTCTTTTGTTTTCTGTACTTTTTTTTCTGTTTTTAGTGTGCATAATATAGAGTTTCTATCTATTTTCATTTAGAGCTGCCACAAAGAAACGATTTTGCGTTGTTGTATAAATACATAAACATGTTATAAGTAATGTCTTTAGTTGTTACGAAAGAAAAAAAAGTAAGAGAATTTGTCGTTTTCTAATTTAGCAAAACTAGCGATTTCCATGAAATCAATAGTTATTTGATAACATTTAGATAGAGAAAACTCGTGTGCCTTGTATCTCTTAAAAAACTTAATTAAATAAATAAATAAAATAAATATCGTAGGTACTATATATACAGTATACACTATACATACAGCGCCATCTAGCCCCAAACTAATATTAAAACTCGTCAACTCATCTCTCTCTTATCTTTTAACCTTTAAAGTCTTAAAACTTTACATTTTTTTGTATGAAGTCAGTACAATTGAAACATGGCTTGTCGAAAAGAATATTTCAACAAAATTTCAGAGCCCACAAAGTATCAAACTTGGTAGCGCCACAACATTTCGAAATGCAAATACCACGAACAATAATCACGAAAGTAAGCGATACGAATAAAAATATCACCCCACCCCCCGGGGTAAGGATTTAACATATCTAATGCGGTTTACGTGTTCCCCCCCCACCCTCGATGGTAATCGGTTTAAGACGTTGTCACGTTGCGGTAACAGGTAAGGTTCCGTTTCGTTACAGACATTTTTACTAAGAGAATTTTTGGAAGTTGATATAAAATTTTTCTTTCTTCTTACTTGTTTTTTATTTACCCTTGTGTGAGGTTACGCGGAAAGTTAGTACGAATCCAACAGGAGGAGGTTGTTTATAATTGTGACCAAAGTTGTTTACCCTTTAAATTGTGTGTGCGAACAGTCTAATTTTTGGTTCAGATTTTTAATTTAACAGTAATGTGACGATTTTTTAATGGTTGACTTATACGTAGGTAGCGATGATAGCTTTGTAAATACATACTTGTAATAAATACGAAACACCCAGACACAGAACAAACATTTTGGGTCTACCTCAAAATGATTGTCCTGGATGGGAATCGAACACACGCTCTTCAGCTCTTGGAGCAATGAACCAACACGGCTGTCAAATAGTTAAGTCAAATATAGAGAGGTTTGCATAGCAAGAGCTCTCTAGAGCTTAAATAAAATGTTCACAATACCATTGAGATGAAAACTATGCTTTGGTAGGGAGATGGTAGAGGGCGCGAATTAAGTGATGCATTCACATGTAGACAATGCATGTAGACTGCATACTCTTAAGTAATTGGCCTCAGCACGACGTATATAGGGCTGGCATATTTATACAAATACTTATTTTAGTACATCTAAGCACGTACAATACTGATCTATCCCACTAATATTATAAATGTGAAAGTTTTGTAAAGATGGATAGATGGATGGATGTTTGTTACTCTTTCACGCAAAAACTGACGCGTAATAAAAAAAAATGGTACCTACCATTAAACAAAGCATTACCTTTAAACACAGCATTTACCTTTACAAATTTAATGTCTTAATATAAAATCAACACAGAAAAAGTACTCTAGTATTAGTTATTTTATCGCAATTGTGATTCTAAAATCCCTATTTACTCAGAAATATTTCAAAATTAATTCGTATTTTGGGAAAATATTTTCCCTGCCTACAACGCTGTAAGTATTGAAAATGTACAATTTGCACGAATTGACATAATGTCCATACAATAATCTCGATAATTATAAATTTTATTAAGTGTCAACCCTAAGCTGTAACCGCGAGTCGCTTCCTGTATCAATGGAATAGAATGGAAATCATATCACAATGCGTGGCGCCAACATTTATAAACGGAAATATCTCTAAGTATGACATTAAAGATTTATAGCACTTTCTCTGTCTTGCTTTACTTTTTAAGGAAAGACAGAAAGGGATAGATGCTAATAGATAGTGACACAGCTTGTGTATAAGGAGATAGGTCGCTATTGAATATTTAGCATACATTTGACAGTTTATTGTTACTCTTGGTTATGATTACTCTTTGGTTTAATCGGAATGTATATTGTGGGTAATTATTAAAACGAACACCTAGTTTTGGCGGGAACGCGGAAAGAGTCGTGTCGCCTCGTTGTATTTTTTTCCATAACTAGAGTTTTGTCAAGTGGTTATGTATAAAATGGTGGTGTTTGAGGATACTTATTTAACTTTTGAAACGTGAAAATATATAAATACTTGACACTGGCAAATGCCCGACGTCAAAACCAAAGAAAAAAAAAGTATATGTTCTACGAATACGAACGGTAAAATGTGATGGGTGTTTTCAAGTCTACTTAGAGTGAATAAGATTCTGCATCTTAGACTGCACTATTGCGTTTAATTTGAGTTTAATATTTGATTAAGCTGAAAACAACATTGATTAATTAATTAAGTCACTGTTACAATAAAACCACTTAAGTATACCATCCTCTATCAGATAAACTTCAAAGCCACCAATCTGTACGTGACCAGTAAGTGGCAATAAATTACCGAACTGAGAGATAAACAAATTAGTAGCGATAAGGCTTCAGAAGTAGACGTCATAATAATTCATTTTAGATAACGCCAGAACTCCAGACCAGCTTTTACTTTGTGTTTTTGTAACTTTGCGATAAGAGATTGGACTGAAAATAAAATCGTAGTTAGATGTTCAGAGATGTAAGGAAAAGCCTGTCTAGAGCTGTAGGTATATTAAAAAAAAATCTATTTCGATACTAGCTATGTACGGTACAAAGTGGCGGGACCTCAGCATCAGTTCTGGTTATAGAGGCTTCTTACTTATCCAGGTCCCACTTAGCTCACTGTATATGTATAGAAAGATAGATAGACAGATATGGAAATTCTGGAGGATACAATACATAATTGCAATGCCACCAAACATTGATGACACGAGCGACCGCGCCCGAGGCCGCCCGTGGAATTTCATTACTGGACGGCACTACTCCACTATTGTGCATTGAGTTATGGTAGTTGGAAATACGACATGCTACCGGTAGAGAGAAAATTTGACATATCTATTAGTGACTATTGGGATCGTCGTGTCGCTTGAAGCGTTACTGACAGACACGCTGCAAATCATATCAGAGGCCTTTAAGAGCCACATTAAACACTGACACAGACTTAATTTTCTTTTATAATCTTCTTCGTCTTTTTGTTAATCTGTATCTTTTTATTTGTGTGTGTGTTGTTTGTACTTATCTGTTGTTGTGTCTAGTGGTTTGTAAGGAAAAAATATAAATAAATGTTTTTCTTTCTTTCTTTCTTTTATAGATCTCTCAAACTTGCTTGACATTACAAATACACAATTACACACATTTATGTACTCAAAAGAAATGATGTTGCCACTCCAATCTACACTTCTACACTAATTTTATAAAGAGGAAAGATTTGTAATTTTGTATATATGGATTTTTGTGTGTTTGTAACGAATAAACTCAAAAACTACTGGACCGATTTCAAAAATTCTATCACAGTTAGGAAGCTACACTATCTCCGGGTGACATAGGCTACTTTTTATCCCTGTATTCCCACGGGTACGGGAACTACGCGGGTATAACCGCGAGGCGTCCGCTAGTTATGAATATTTTTGCAATTGATCACACATTACGTGATGTTAAAAATATTATCTGATTGACATTTACAAGACATCTCTTTTTTCCGCTTCTTTTTGTTTGACAACCGAAGTAGCATTTAATTTTTTGTGATAGATGCGAGCACGTAATCTAGGAGCTCTCCTAAATTCCGGATTGTTACATTTACTGCAACACAGGGCATCGCGTAGGTTCAAATTGGCCACGACTGGACCGTCTAATTGTTTGAAATATGGGCTCAGGCGCCGCCCAACCAATCCCTGGAATACTCGTAGTTTAATAGCCTACTACTGCTAAAACAGGAGATGATGAAATCAGGAATCAATTGACAATAGAAAAGTTATTACAAAATGGTTTAAACTTTGCAAGTAGGTTGAAAAAAATGATTGCATATTCAAGTTTATGGCGATGATAGCACAGTTAGCGCGGTCGAAGGCCATGGGTTAAATAGTAAACAACTTAACCCTAATCCTGTCTCATAAAGTCCTAAAAAATATTATTCGCATGTTTTTCAAAGTACATATTTTATTATATTTATCAGTGCCATATGATTTAACTTAGTACCTAGCCAATCATTCTAAATTACGTGTTGAAATTTACAAAGATTTCGAATTTATGTCATTCTTTTATATATGAGATATTTTTAATCGAAAGTTTTTGTTTCAGCTCAACAGACACCGGGGTCTGTGACCTTTATCAACTTAACACTTTTTTTAACTTTACACTTTACACAATACACGGAGAGGTAAGGTACTATATTACTATAGTTTTGTGTGCATCATTCGAACTGACTAGCGACTCGCGTTTTAGCTGAAATAATTAAAATTTGCCAGGATTATGTTTTTACGTGAATTTTCTCGCAAAGTTATCTGTGTCACTCCCACACTGTATGCGTCATCGTACCACATAGGGTTCTGCATTTTACATGCAGGGGTGGGTTCAAAGGTTATTTCCACCAATGGCGCGATCGGAAGCAACAAACGGAGCGGAACGGACTTCCGGTGCGTTGTTTTTTTAATTATCATACGCGGTCAAGGTGGGTGTGAGTTCCGCCAGGTGTAGAAAGGGTGGATTATCTAGATGTTTATATATACTCGTATATAATGTTAAGTTTTATTTTGATTTCTATGACAGACAATTTCTAGCAAAATTTCCTTTTTTTTAGCCAGTAGTTAGCGCGCTTGATTCACAAGCCGGAAGGTGTAGGCCCATATTCCTACAATGAACTTCAGATGCCGAGAAAAGGAAAGAAGGAAGAAGTTAAAAAAAACTTTAGAAGGAAACCATAGCATGGCGGTGGCGCTTACAGCACTAGGCTGACAAGCTCAGTACTCAAACATGTAGGTTTTATTTACGATGTTTTCTTTCACCATTTAAAGTCAGTGGAAATACGCACATAACTTGAAAAGGCAGAGGTGCCTTGTCGTGGGATTCGTTCCCAAGACCGAAGACACAGTCTTCCAGCTAGATGGCTGAAATTCTCGTAGATTTACGTTACGAAATGAAACTAGGCCACGAACGCTATGAAAGTTCACGAGGAACGGGTAGTAGTGGGCTGCTCTTCTACTTGTTCTGTAGTGGATGGGAGACGGTGGAATAAGCGTCTCGAAGGTCACTCGTCAAAATGTATCCGACAAAAAAATCGAGGCTAAAAAATTTCTGTCTACTTCAGTGTTGATTGTAGAGCAATTCGTCAGTAAGTATTTATAATTAATTCCACGCACCTCCCTTGTAAATAGATCACCGTATACACTTCACAATAACAAAATACTATCATTCCAACCACGGAACCCCGCATTGTTTTCCACCAAATTGGACCCCGTGATTAATTTGTTTAACTCCCCTACTCTGTAATTTGTCATTGCCAATTATAACTGGACCTTCCTCGCCTTTCCTGAACGTTTCAATCAAAGAGAAAAGGGGGAAACTGATCGTCGTTATAAGGGTCGTGTTTAGCTGGTGGTTCGGTAGGGAAAATTTGGCAGTTATTTGGTTAGTTGACATCGGGAGCTCAATAAATAGTAAGATTTCTTGAGATTTGCTCGAGTGGTTATGTTGTTTGTTTGTGCGCTTGGCTGTCTTCAAAGGGTTATAAGGCAAATATTTAGAGGCTCCAACATACTCCTAGATATTTACGAGAAATTACGTTGTGCGTAAAGGATAGATAAGTGTATGATAAAAAGCAGATTCTATTTACCAACGCCAGCACCACTGTACTTTGTTTTGATAATTTCTTTGTATCATTTACGTACGTTCAAAATTATTGCATTTTTTAATGCTAGTGCTTCAAATAAGTTACAAATAAATATAAGGTAATCTTGAAATAAGTAACAGTTTGGTGAATAGATACTCAATTTACAGTGTATTTTTTGCAGTTCACAGTTAATAGCTCTTGACCCAATCCTCTAGTGAGAGCCTCTTAAGGTGTTGATCGAGGCTTTTTGCTATAAAGCCGTGTACAGTGACGATTATTGGGGATGTCCCATGGTCGATGATGATGGTCGAGTCAACATCCCATATGGCGTTAAGTCCCCATTTTAGTATTTTCTTAAAATTATAATTATGTGATACAATATAACATTTAGCTACTGTGGTGCTGTTATGGATTTTATGAAATTCATGATGTCACACGAATAATTATAAAAGGCTATAAGCTTGAGGTGTACTAAGTCAAAAGGGACTCATTATACTAATCATTATCAACAACTTTTACTTTGATACAACTCTGAAATTGTTTCTCGGAAGTTCAGAGTTTAGTTCATAGTAAATGTTATTCATAATGGCGAATACAATGTTTCCTTGAATTTAGTACCCCCAAGCGAGTATAACCCTGTTTTGTGAGAAGTTCAAGGATAGAGTAAAAAGAAAAGTAGTAAGTAAGTATTGAAACGTAGACATTTGAATTACTGCAAAAAATATTCCAAGTTTTTTAAGATTTCCTTCCAAATAAGTTAAAACCTGTTAGCACCCGGAACCTTTCCCAAAATTTATAACAGCCCGCCTGCACGCTTTATCTATTCGTTTTTCACCGTCTGGCAAAAGGGTCTTATACCAAACAATTCATTTACAACAGTATGAAAGCGCCACCATCTCATTTGCCGATGAAACTGACATTTTACGTTGAACATTTTAGTTCCATCATTTTAACACCTCTGTAGACAAGTTGGGGGTACTGTAATATCTACGGTCGCGTATCTCAGTTCTCAAGTTGCTATCCCTAGGGAGCTCGTTACACCGCAATAATTACTGGCACACCTATCTGGTTCAATTACAAGACGAGTTGTTTGCTTAGAAACGGCGGCCGGCGCGACGGTGTGAGAGGAGGTCTGATTTGTGTGGATGCTGTCTTAGATTGGTATAAGAATGGACGCGTCACTTGAAACAATTTGTAACTAGACTATATTTGCCGTTCTGTATAAAAAAAAAACAAACAAAAGAATGATTAGTGTTACATACTTTTATAATTTAATAAAACATCTTGTCTGTGATAAAGAAACTTTTATATTGTCATTCTTCTATAGAATCTTTAATGTAAAAGTTAATACATAGTTAAG
The DNA here is from genome assembly GCA_905404145.2 of Biston betularia. Classification (NCBI taxonomy): domain Eukaryota; kingdom Metazoa; phylum Arthropoda; class Insecta; order Lepidoptera; family Geometridae; genus Biston; species Biston betularia. Next base: position 10,884,752 of record FR989877.1, read on the forward strand.
AGTAGGAAAGCATAAAATACTGAAACATATTTGAACTTTTAAGTTTTGTTACTTTTTACCAGACTTAAAAAAAAGGAAGGTTCACAATTCGATCCAGAATTTTTATTTCGAATATTCTATCATTTGTAAATTGATTTACGTGATTTCTATCATAACTGAGAAAGCTATTGTCTTTGTAGCGATTATAGCTCAGTTATTAGCGTGGACAGTTCGCATTCCGAAAGGCGTAGGTTCAAACCCCAATAGTGAGCTTGAGCTGCCGGTAAAGGAAAACATCGGAAGGCAACCATAGCATGGTGGTAGAGTACTTTCTAGTACTCGTCTGGCTAATTGCTACCCTCAAGTTGAAGATCTGTCTCCAAGCATCTAACGGTGTGTTGCGGCAGCCTCACTTGAAAGTTCCATTTCAGGCTAGGTGTGTTTACCATCTTCGACAACACCGTCACGTAACATCAGGTGAGTTGTGGTCAAACGCCATAGCTTGTCAATCATTAAAAAAAGCGGACAACTTTGTGCTGCTGTTCGTTACTGTTATTGTGTGCTATTGTTTCTTTTACTGTCTATTGTTTCTGTTACTGTGTGTTCTTGTTAATATTTTGTAAAAATTCAACGTTTCTTTTTAAACAAATGAAATCTACAGTTTAACCGTGGCCTGATGAAAACTGAAACGTTAGTTACTCCAATTGCGTAACAGTTGTATACAATAAACAAATAGGCCCATCCAGGGACTCTCTTGTCCAAGACACTCCAAGATAAGGGGTTACGACAGGATATCAGTGTAAAATCTTTGGCTTCGAGCTAACAGGGGGAGATTGTTTAAATTATAGCTTTACAAGCGACGACAGCACTCTGCTCTAAGCAATTGCCTTCTTGTCTTTTCAGGTGGTTGTTTCGAGGACTTTCAGTTCATAAATTCATTTACTTACAATTACAACCCTTTTTTGTTTACTCACATTTCGTTAAGTCAAGCTAATTTATTTAACAAAACTAGCTGAATGATTTTTAAAACGAATCTGATAATTCGGATGATGTATTTTCAAGTTATGTGCCTACCAACGAAAATCATTTGATTTTTATTAATATGGAAATCTTTGCTGTATACTTAGACAGAAAAAACAAACCAAGAAATAGTTGTAAGTACAATAATTGTAAATTATTGTGGGATATCTACTCTTATTGTAAAGAGGAAACATTTGATTTTTTGTTTGTTTGTATTGAATAGGATCCGAAACTACTGGACCGGTCTTAATAATTCTTTCATCATTAAAATGCTACATTATCACTGAGTAACATAGGCTATCATAGGCAATTATTATTTATAATAGGATAAAACTAAGTCGCTACCTGCAGCTGTTTGTTTCTCCACTTATTATGAATCATGAGAGAAATAACTTTTACATAAATCTAGAGTAAGGTTCATGCATAAAACAATTTTAGTTCAATTAGTTTTTTGTAACTTTTGTGTAAGTAGAAAAATTCAATGTTTTATACATTACACACAGCGCCATCTGACCTCAAACTAAGCAATGCTTGTACTATGGAAGTCAGATAACTGATAGAATATAGTTTTTACGTTGTAGATAGTTTTTTTGTAAATACATACCTACTTATAATACCTATACATACAGTACCTACACCCAGACACAGAACAAACATTTGATTATACTACAAATGTTTGTCCTGGTTGGGAATCAAACCCATGCCCTGCAGTTCTTGAAACAGACTTCCGACCAATGAGCCAATAGGGCATAGCTTATGATCAAGTCCACAAAATAAATCGGATCCGTGCAAAGCCGGGGTGCATTGCTAGTTACGTAAATATTATATTCTAAATATCTGATACAAGCCAAACTCACAGTTCTGATCCTCAATGGAGCCCTCTTCTACATAAGCAGTAAGCACTGTACCCGGGGACAATTTAACGTGGAAAATAGAATCTGCCAGAGGCACAGTTGGTCCGATAATCCAGGCCGGGCACTGTTCGATAAATCTCCTATGAACTTCAACCCCGGACATCGGATTTATGTTCATTTAATTTACCAGGATTTGTAAGGACTTCATGATTTGTTGTCGGACAAAATTAATTTGGTAGGATTATTGAATACTTCGTTCGACAAAGTAACTATAATTTTGAGATAAATATTTGGAGTATTATAGAGGACGCTTTTTTGGTCTAATGTCAAATAGTATACATATTCTGATTTCCGAATCAGCCTTGTTTTTATAAACTGTTCCACTGCTGGGCAAATTCAAATTCAAATTCAAATTCAAATGTTTTATTTGCATAAATAGGTACAGTCAGGTCGAAAATAATATATAAAAGCATCCCAATATTCAGCCTTCACCAGGCGTGCAAAAATAAAAATATGGGCGTGGGTATCTTCTCATTGTGAATGGTCCAACACGCTGGCCATCGGACATGTAGTTTTCCTTCACCATTTGTAGTCATCGGCAATACGTGCATAACTTAGATAATATACAATTTTACAATTTAAAAAAACCGAATCCATGACCCTTAGTTAGGCCAACTAAACGCACTGCTCCCATGTAACAGCAAGGTTTCGGAGTAAACGAAAATAGCATCGATGTATACAGTTTTTCGATTTCGATCGATTTCGATAAAATTAAGATGAGATCCTCTGAAGTATGATCTACAAAGCAAATAATGAATTATTAAAATCGATTAATAATTATCGCGTAACATACATATAAAAAAAGTACAGTCGAATTGAGAACGTCCTCCTATTTTGAGTCGGTTGAAAAGACAGAGGTGCCAGAGATTGGAAGCCAGATGGTCTCTCAACTAGGCTATATCATATATAAAAAGTATGTTTATTCATACAAATATACATATACATGGATAAATTTCAACGCAAAGGCGTCCACAGGATCTATCAGGAAACTAGGAAGCCGGCAGGAAAATACTTAATTGCGGCGTTCAAATGACATACAAATGACATATTTTGTAGCGATGATAGCTCAGTGGTTAGCGCGGTAGATTCGCATGCCGAAGGGCGTGGGTTCAAACCCCGACAATGAGCTTGAGCTGCGGTGAAGGAAAAACATCGTGAGGAAACCATAGCATGGTGGTAGGGTACTTTCTAGTACTCGGCTGGCTAGCTACCACCCTCAAGTTGAAAATCTGCCGCCAAGCATCTAACGGTGTGTTCCGGCAGTCTCACTTGAGAGCCAGTTCCATTCCAGGCTAGGTGTGCTTTACCATCTTCGACCACATCTTCACTTCACATCAGGTGAGCTGTGGTCAAACACCTAGCCTGCAAACATAAAAAAAAAAAAAAAAATACCTACCCTTATTCTATATATATCTCAAGCTATAAGTATGAAGTGCTTAATATACATATCTATTACACCTATATCCATGATCTATCTAGTAGGGTGACCAGCCCTCAATAAATAGCCGGCCGCTAGATTGGACCAATGTTGTGGGACAGCGGCCAATTGTCCCGGATAATCCCCGATTGACACGGGATTAACGGACAAATTGTCCGCATTCTTACTTAATTTATGGTCATGATTACTTGTTCCTTTCGAGGGTTTCAGGGAATGTCGGTGAACAGCTTTTGAGAGATAATACCATAGATCTTAATTATATGAAAAAATTAGAAATGGTCATAATATTTGCCGCAGAACCATTGGGATAGACGTGTTCTAGAGTGAAGACCGCGAATCTGCAAACGTAGTGTAGGACAAAAAGCACAAAAACAAACAAACAGAGACAGACAGTTACAAAATAGGGGCTCACCTCAGCATAATACTGCTCATACTAAGCGGTACCACTAGCATGACTGGTATGACTATATAGGTTTCATACTTACATATTATGTACCCTGTTCAAAAATTCGGCTACAGTCCGCACAATTAGCTAAGTGCCGGACTCCATAATGACAGATTAGCGGAACCGAGTGCCACCTGCGGCCTGCGTTCACCGGGTGAGGGAATAATTCAGCCGCTCGCCCGGGCCTGGCTATGAATCACCCGGATCGCGACCAATAAATTCGTCAGTGTGATTAGCGAACTCTTTGCATAGTATGGAGTGTGCTTCATTTGTTATACGATTGCCCCAAAAAAGTGTCAGGCTTTTAAGGTGTATGCTAGTTTCTTTACTTCTAGAATCCTTACATCACTCGTCTTTCCGTCTGCCCGTTTTCCACTCTTTATAATAAAAACAAACAAAACGAATCGGTTATGCCATTTATTTAATAGCAAAATTAACTAATAAATAAGTAGTACCTATAAAGTCATGTTCAATTTATCATTGTCAGAGGTCAGAGATGATTTCTTCCGGATAACTATGTCGTCTACTGTAAAGTGCTTTTTTCGCTTAGGAATCAAACTCTTGCGATAACTATGAGTTACTTTAGATTTCGTTTGTGTCACGGTGTTCGTAAGGAATCTCTTTGGAATCTTACTTGGCTTGGAAGATTTGGCCGTGCTTGCAGGTGTATAGGGTGGTAAAGATTTGTCAATAGTGATCCGTAAGCTAGGCTTGTTAGATTTCAAATCTTTCTTGTTAGAGCTTGACTCCTTTTGTGAGTTATATCTGTTGACTTTATGAGCCGCATATATCATTGTCTCTTTAGATGCCTTTTCTATAGCAAGGCTCTGTATTTGTTTACATGGCGGTTTTTTTTCTGTATAAACTAAATCAGTCGATTCTTGCAAAGATTTAAAACTTGCGATTGTTACACATTTTTTAGTTTCTTTATCTATTTTTGAATCTGGTTGCGGTTGAAAGTTAACTAATTCTCGAGAAGGAGCCACGCTAAAAATGGTCACGGATTTTTTAACTTTTTTTTCTTCCTTTGCGTTCTGGGTTTCTTTTTTGTCAGCGCCGGCGAATTGAATGTAGCTAGATGTTTTAGTATCATTTACACTCAGCATACTGTCTTGTAGTAGTGTCACTGTTTGGGTAGGCTGTAGGTTTTGAACGGTAACTAAGCTTCCAGTCGTGCTCGCTATTTCTTCTTCAGGAATGCAGTTAAAACATTCGCAGTTTGAGTCACTACAAGAAGTTCTAATGAATGATGGAGGATCTCTTTTGCAGTCACAATTACAAAAGGAAGCTTTCAGCAGTGAAGGCACCGAGTCTTTCTTGTTTAGTGTAGATAATTTTTTGTTTATTGTTGTGTCTTTGTTGATGGGTTGTGCTGAGCCTGTATTGTTATCCATCAGAGAAGAGTTACATTGAATGAATGAAGACGACGGTCTATTACAGCTACACCAGGAACCTTTTGTCGTTGAAGAAGACGTCATTTTACAGCAACAAGAATTATGAATAAATGATGAAGACGCTTTTTTAATTTTATAGCGCGTGAAACTGTTGACCGACGTCTTACTACGCGAGGCATCGTAAACTGGTGTTAAATGCGGCCTGGTGTTGCTCCCTGACATCTTATCGGAGGAGGAATGGTTAGAAATCTTTATAGACACCGACTTGTTAACCGGTGCAGCAAGCTGTCTCGAAGATTTTCGGCCGATTGCTTGATCGTTCGTTATTATTTGTGCAGGATGCAATTGACATTTGAAGTTAGATCGAGTGGCTGTGCCGATACTGTTTTGTGATGCTTGAGGAAAACATGTTTCAACGTCGACGTTGAAGCTTCTCTTTTGGTCGTTAAGGCATGCACAAGATTGCACACTGGGTGAGGCACTGACTTGTTTAGATGCCGTTTTCGCAACGTTGGTGATTGTACAAGCACTACAAATCCAACCTTCTTGAGGTTTCCCAAAATTACTTTTTTTACTTGAGGCCTTATAATATAACTTGATCTTATTTTTTTTATCTTTCATTCTCGTAAACATCAAATAGCACAACGTTGGAATGCACCAAGCTATCTCTAAGATTATGATAACTGTTATGACCATCATCTTTTTTGATGACAGGTCTACTGGGATTCCGCCAATATAAGTTCTGTTTTTTAATGGCATGAACACGGTAGCTTCAAAAGTTCGCGAAGTATTGATGAGTGATAACACGCTGCGCAATGCCGGGTATAATTTTTCATCTTTCAGATGCGGGATCACATTAATATCCAGCCATTTCTGAAACCTTTCTTCAAAACGGTCCAGATCTTCTAAATTACTTGTTATGATGCAATTTCTTGCTGTATTATAGAATTTTATTAGAGAATCATTGGAATCAGGAATGTTCAGAGAAACAGGGGCCTGTTTTTTAATAGGAAAAAAAATGCATTCAAAACCTTTTTCCCAGCTTATGCTTGGTATAGGTATTGCTAAACCATTTTTAGTTCTTTCAAAATAAGCGATATCTTCACAAGGACGAAGTGATTTTGCAGCGGTATCTTGGCGTACAGGAGCAATGTCGATAGACATAGAGTAGAGAAAGTCAGCTGGAGGATTGCGCCAGCCTTTACCATCAGTTTTCAAATATCTCTTCAAGTTATCTTGAAACTGATAGAGATTAAGGGCATGTTCTGTTGGTACCGTTCCTCCGTAATATGCAAACTTAGTAACAGGTAATACCCACATTTTGAGATACCCTCCGACAGCATCCGAGAGAGCTGACGTCAACAAACTATCGGTTTCAGAATCCATGGCTTCATTTTTCACTTCAGCGAAAGATTCTTTAAAATAAGAAAGGATTTTGTCAGAGAAATCTGCACTTCGTGTATTGAGAACATTTATTGGTGGTATTATATCAAGAAAGCTTTTTCTTGCTCGCAAAATTGATATTTGTGCGACAGACCAGCTTTTTTTGTTCAATGCTGACCGAGGGAACAATACAGTGCCGACGTCAGAGTGTTCCATGAACCTTCCCATCGCTAACGCTTCACATATCAAAGCGAATGTAAAAATGTATGCGTTCATTATTAAAACATCTGTAAAAAGATAATGAAATAAATTGTTTACAATGCTGGTTTCTCAAATAAACGCGAAACAATTTTGAAACATGTGGTTGCAAGTTAAGACTGTCATTAGAATGAAGAAAAGTAAAAGAGTTTTCTATAAAGAGTTTTTTTTAAATTCCTTAATTGTGAAGGCTATATGGTCGTAAATTGTTATCGATCAATACCACCATCGTCTTAGGTCTTATATTAGGATATTTAAAGGTTTTAGTCATTTTCAAAAACATGCTGTCGGTTCAAAAACAAACTACTAGTAAAACGATTTCGTATGGTCATCATAAATATTTTAGAAAAAAAATTCAAAACCGTGATAAAATCCGTTGCGAAGCATAGAATAACCGTCAGGGGAAAATTCGTCATATCTCGTGATATGACTTCGATTCATCCCATTCCATTCGATTCCATTCAATTTCTTTCGTATCCATTCGTATCCATTCGATTCCATTCGATTCCATTCGATTCCATTCGATTCCATTCGATTCCATTCGATTCCATTCGATTCCATTCGATTCCATTCGATTCCATTCGATTCCATTCGATTCCATTCGATTCCATTCGATTCCATTCGATTCCATTCGATTCCATTCGATTCCATTCGATTCCATTCGATTCCATTCGATTCCATTCGATTCCATTCGATTCCATTCGATTCCATTCGATTCCATTCGATTCCATTCGATTCCATTCGATTCCATTCGATTCCATTCGATTCCATTCGATTCCATTCGATTCCATTCGATTCCATTCGATTCCATTCGATTCCATTCGATTCCATTCGATTCCATTCGATTCCATTCGATTCCATTCGATTCCATTCGATTCCATTCGATTCCATTCGATTCCATTCGATTCCATTCGATTCCATTCGATTCCATTCGATTCCATTCGATTCCATTCGATTCCATTCGATTCCATTCGATTCCATTCGATTCCATTCGATTCCATTCGATTCCATTCGATTCCATTCGATTCCATTCGATTCCATTCGATTCCATTCGATTCCATTCGATTCCATTCGATTCCATTCGATTCCATTCGATTCCATTCGATTCCATTCGATTCCATTCGATTCCATTCGATTCCATTCGATTCCATTCGATTCCATTCGATTCCATTCGATTTCTATCGTATCCATTCGATTCCATTCGATCCCATTCGATCCCATTCGATCCCATTCGATCCCATTGGATTTCTTTCGTATCCATTCGATTCAGCTCGATCCCTTCCATTCGATTCCATTCGATTCCATTCGATTCCATTCGATTTCTATCGTATCCATTCGATTCCATTCGATCCCATTCGATCCCATTCGATTTCTTTCGTATCCATTCGATTCAGCTCGATCCCATTCGAGCCTATTCGATTTCTTTCGTATCCATTCGATTCAGCTCGATTCCATTCGATTCCATTCGATTCCGCTCGATTCCATTCAATTCCATTCGATTCCATTTGATTCCATTCGATTTCATTCGATTCCATTCGATCCCATTCGATCCCATTCGATTTCTTTCGTATCCATTCGATTCAGCTCGATTCTTCGAAAAAAATTCGTCATATCTCGTGATATGACGAATTTTCATATCACGAGATATGACGAGCCAGGCTCGCTGCCAATTGCCAGCCAACCATCGAAAGTCTCAAATTAATGAGCGCCAAAGTAGCAATGCCCTGGACTTTGTTTTGCTACTCAAAGTTCTGTGTATTGCTGCAATGGTTATCGGCATGGGTTATCTCTTACATCAGGAGAGTGTATCGTTCGTCTCTTTAATTTTACATAAAAAAAAATCTTAACTTAACGCAAATTGTCATGCTTCAAATACTATGATAATAGGTCTATAATTGTATAAAAATATAATTATAGTAGACGATACTGAGTAAGCAGCGTGAAAGTTTTTTAAAATTTTTAATTTACGGGCTTGCGTTTTACATGACGCTGACGATGCTGTCTATATATTTTTTTATCACAAATAGGCTTGCATTATACTGCCATGTCGCCTGATGTTAGGCGAAGATGCGGTTTTCGATGGAATACGTTTGCCAACAAGAAATCTATTATCTAAATTGTATTCAACCGGACATTTCGCATACTAAAGGTTCCATACATTGGAACTGGTGTTGCAAGGTATGTAACCTTTTCCATACCTTGCAACACCAGCACAGTTCTATAACAATCATACAAGTAATTTGTTTTAGAATCTCATACATACGTCACCGCGTTCAGGTGCGTAGTATGGAGTAAGGGGTAAATTGTTTAATTAGGACAAATGTTTCCGAAATATGGAATAGCAAAATAATAAAGCTTTGTTTTCGTCTGCGAACCCATTGTAGATTAGCGTACATGATGCGGGATTGTCTTGCAATTTTTGAATTTCTTTAGAATCGTGTCCTATGAGAAGAGTCCATGGTCTTGTGGGAATTGCCGTCCGGCATTGCCGTTCAATTGGGCATTTTAAGAATAATATAATAGTTGAATTTTGATTTCTATCGGACTTGTTTTGCATCGTAGTTTTTGTAGCGATGATAGCTTAGTGGTTAGTGCGGTCGCTTCACTCGCCGAAGGGCGTGGGTTCGAACCCCAACAACGAGCTTGAGCTACCGGTAAAAACATCATGAGGAAAACATCATGAGGAAACCATACTTTCTTGTATTCGACTGGCTACCTACCACCATCAAGTTGAAAATCTGGCGCCAAACACCTAACAATGTATTCCGGCAGTATCACTTTTGACAGCCCTATTGGTTCATTCGTACAATGTCTGCTTCAAGAGTTGAAGGGCGTGGATTCGATTCCCACCCAGGACAAACTTTGTGGTATTTATTTATTCGGATGTACACTATTATATATTGTAATTGTTGTGATGTATACACTATACATATACATCACAACAATCATAGCGGTCATCAACACAAAAAAACTAGATGTGTAGACAAATGTTTGTTCTGTGTCTGGGTGTTCAGTATTTGTTAGTTATCTGACTTTCATAGTACAAGTTTTGCTTAGTTTGGTGTCAGCGCTGTGTAAAAAAAGAGGCAATTCCATTCCAGGCTAGGTATGTTTACTATCTTCGACCATACCGTCACTTAACATCAGGTGAGCTGTGGTCAAACAACTAGCCTTGTTTGACACATTTTAATATAAACTAAAAAAATTCGGCAAATTCTGGATCACTGGATTCAAAATCATATCGCATTGCAATCTTTAATACTGACTCCGCGATAATCTTACCTCTAGTTTTAGTTGTAATAATTATACTACTTGTAACAACAGGCAATCAACGTGTTAACACGTACCTAGCGTGACAATGTTAACACGTCACGCGTGTCACCGCGTTACACGGACCCGTTAATTGTCCACTGTGTTATTGTGACAAATTACTGAAGGGGAATCATTGCAAGCATAAGCTTACGTTATTATATTTTATAGCGATGATAGCTCAGTTGTTAGCGCGGTCGGTTCGCATGCCGAAGGGCGTGGGTTCAAACCCCAACCCAACCCCAACAACCCCAACAATGAGCTTGAGCTGCCGGTGAAGGAAAACATCGTGAGGAAACCATAGCATGGTGGTAGGGTACTTTCTAGTACTCAGCTGGCTAGCTACCACCCTCAAGTTGAAAATTTGTGGCCAAGCATCTAACGGTGTGTTCCGGCAGCCTCGCTTGAGGCTTGACACTTGACACTGGCAAATGCTCAAAATGCGACGCCAAAACTAAAGAAAAAAAGTATTTACGAACGAAAAAGCATAATACAGTTCTTAACAGTATGGTTGGGAACCCTAATTGCATATTGTAATCGCGTAGTTTTATGAAAGCGAGTTCCGTAACAGCTTTGATTACAAACATTGAAAAATTCTGATATACATATTGTCTATTAATAGAGTAATGTGAAAATTATTAGCCGCACAATAACGACCACATAAAGGGCCATCCCTTCCTGTCCGTGCGACGGTAATGACTCGGAGTAAACTGATATCGTTGATCCCAACAGTTTCCCTAGATACGTGACGAAATCAACACATACCTACCATGTATTTATATGTACTACCGGACGCCTCGCGGTTTCACCTGCGTAGTTCCCGTTCCCATCGGAATACAGGGATAAAAAGTAGCCTATGTCACCCGGGGATAGTGTAGCTTCCCAACGGTGAAAGAATTTTCGTTGTTGAAAGAAGAAATTCGAGTAAATTTTGAGTTTTTATTAAGGTACATCAATTTTCAATATATTTCGATCTACGATCCCTTTTCGTCTGAGAAGAGGATAATAAATTGTTTTTTCGGTCATGTGGACAGGTCTGTCGTAGACCTACGCTGGAACAAGGGTGTACCACAAATCCTTTTCATACTAAGGTTGCCTGGATGAAATCACTTTTGGTGATAAGGTTACCGTTCCTTTTTGGCACCGTTGTTAGGCTTTTTCTGTTGTCAATAATTGATAAATTCAGGCGTTACTTTGCGGAAGTTCATTTTGAATATTTAAGATATATATTTAATTTATTTCCGCTCAACAGTCGTTTCAGTTACAACAGTGATGAGGACTTAAATTTAACTAATTTGACAACAATTTATTAATTGACAACTTAATCGATCTTAATATTATGGTGTGAACAATAAAGAGTTATGACAAAATATTTTAGAATACGTTTGCCGTCGAATCGAGCGGCCGTACCTATATCACCTTAGAGTTATAAAATAGAAGACGATACACATATTTCCGACTGACCCGCCAAGGTTAATTATTTTTACACCGTAATAATTAGGGGGCCTGCACATTGAGCGCGCAATAACTTATTGCCAGGGTCTAAGATTTATCGCCTTTTACCTAATCGCACGCCTTATGATTAGTGAAGAGGATATGCCACAGACGTAAGGCCTTAGGGGAACTAGAAGTGCTATGCAGGCAGAACCCTAGAATACAAATCAAGCTTTACGTAGTTTGCAAAATATATAATTTTGTATGGAAACGGGAGAAAGGCAGACTTGGCTTTTGAGACTGCAGAGATGCCCTGGGTTTTGTTTATAAGTACCTATTATTATCTACTCGAAGTTCTGGAGTTCCGTTGAAGACAGGCCCGTACCAGAAGGAGTACCTACGTAATGGTTCAAATCCCATACGAGTTTTTTTTTCGCTTTTGGCATTATGTCAGAGTCATGTACTTAATAGTAAATATATAAATAATAAATAATATATTTATACACATCCTCTCTCGACAACGCACTACGGCGGACTGACGGGGGTCGGGCGACATGGTAATGCCTGCATATTCTGCGTGCGCGTATTCAATATTAATTTTACTTTGTTTTATTAAAATAACCTTACAATTTTTCAAAAAGCTGAACTCAAAAAAAAAAAAAAAAATAGATACTGTTATCAATTCTATACCTATTCATATATAGACGTGAGTTTTAAATCGTCTTAATTTTTTTTTACTTTTTTTTATATGTAAATGTAATGAGACGAACGATGCGCTCTCCTGATGGTAAGAGATAACGCATGCCCATGACCATTGCAGCGATACACAGAACTTTGTATACACACGACACTAGAATACATACGATCTTATAAGAGAAAATAATTAACACTATTTATGTGAAAGTTTGTCTGTTCTTACAAATTACGTATATTTGTCACTTCTTTTGGATTAATACATAGGAGTAAATCAAACGTGGGTGAAGCCTCGGGGCTAGCTATAGTTAGGTAGTAATTATGTATTTGTTTAATTTTTTAATGAATTAATGAATGAATGAGTGGATGGATGGATGAATGAATGAATGAATTAATGAATGACATTGACATAACAGACATGAAATGAATTTTGACATTTCATTACTAGATCATAGTTTCCAGATTCATTTTACATCTTCGTACATGTTATTATCTCCCGTGTATTCGAGTAAAAAGCTCTTCCGAGCTAATGGGGATGATCATTAATATTTTATGCGGCAGATAACGGCTATTTATTCATTTATAAATAGTTTAGCCGTATTGCACCGTCTCTTTACGATATAGAATGATTTATCAGCTATTCCAATATTGTATTCAGATTCCTAACAAGATGTTTTGTTGGTCAGTTGAGCCGACTGGCTCGATTGTCATAACCAATCACTACCCTAATATCTAGTCGCTAATCGTCTTATTCCTCCTATTTTTTAATTTAACGTTAGATAACTCCTTAAAAATTCTAATAGCAATTTACTCTGCTACCTACTGTTGCTTTCATTATGATTAAACATGCTTTATAGCATTATTTTAGATTTAATTTAGTTCCTTTCTCGGGATATATGAAACATGTTACATTAGAATAATTTTATAATTAAGCAAATTCCCAATACGTAGACTACTTAGTAGCGATGATAGCTCAGTGGTTAGTACGGTCGGTTCACACGCCGAAGGGCGTAGAATCAAACACAACAATGAGCGGAATACTACATCGTGAGGAAACAATATCACAGTGGTAGGATACTTTTTAGTAGGTACTCGGTTGGCTAGCTACCACTTTCAAGTAAAACTAACGCCAATCACCTAAAAGCTAGGTATGTTTACCATTTTCGACAAAGCGGTCACTTAACATCGAGTGAGCTGTGGTCGAACACCTAGCCTGTCAACCAAAAAAAAAACTAGTCCTAAAGTCCTAAATCTTTTCTAGTATAACCGGTGTGAATGTTCTATCTACAGTAATATTATAAAGAGGAAAGATTTGTATTTGTGGACTTATGTATGTTTGTACTCAGAATTCATATATTTGTAAAACACACATAATAATTCAGAGTCATTTTACTCCATCGTAGCTCAATCGTCACGGTTTCCATGACTCCGGAGACGCGATGGGGGACAAATTGTCCCGTCTCATGGGAAATCTTATGTTATTAGCTGTCAATCACGGGACGGCTCACCCTATATTGGAAATGTGGATGACACGCTGTGATTTTCTTGGCAGTGTGGCTGCAGGAAGTGTTAAAAATATTGACATGGATTAAAATAAGGAGCTTTGGGGTCTACATGAAGGAAATAGTTATACCTATTCAAAATAATACTAGCCTTTAGCCGCAAGTTCGCTTACGTGGCTCATGAATTTTATATGACTATGCGGAGTGCTATGCTCGGAGTTTTCCTACGAGATCGAATCAGGAATGAGGAGATCCGTCGACGAACCAAAGTTACCGACATAGCCCAACGGATTTTTTTTTTTTTTTTTTTTTTATAGTAGATAGGCTTGCGTTTGACCGCCATCCCGCCTGGATTAGCAAGTTGAAGTGGCAGTGGGCAGGGCACATAGCACGCAGAACTGATGGCCGATGGGGCTGCAAAGTTCTGGAGTGGAGACCACGGACCGGCAAGCGCAGCGTAGGACGTCCACCCACAAGGTGGACAGACGACCTAGTAAAGACCGCAGTAACGCGCTGGATGCGCGTTACTGCGGTCAATGAGCTTGAGCTGCCGGTGAAGGAAAACATCGTGAGGAAACCATAGCATGGTGGTAGGGTACTTTCTAGTACTCGGCTGGCTAGCTACCACCCTCAAGTTGAAAATCTGCCGCCAAGCATCTAACGGTGTGTTCCGGCAGCCTCACTTGAGAGCCAGTTCCATTCCAGGCTAGGTGTGCTTTACCATCTTCGACCACACCTTCACTTAACATCAGGTGAGCTGTGGTCAAACAACTAGCCTGTCAACCATAAAAAAAAAAAAAAAAAAAAAAAAAATGCGAGCCGCTTCCAACCGATCTTTATGGAAGTCAATGGGGGAGGCCTATGTCCAGCAGTGGACGTCCTACGGCTGAAATGATGATGATGATGATGCGGAAATTTCATAAATATTTGAATACTAACAGAAAGCATTCTATCGTATCTTAAGAAACCTCCTATAACCACATGAATTTTCATTGAAATCTATTTAGCCGTTTAGTTTAGAAATATGTAGTAACAGATATATAGAAAAGCAGATGTACTTTTGCCTTTAGGAATTTAGGATCAGGATGGTATCAGTTTATTCAGTAATTTTTGCCGTGAAAGAGTAACAGACATGCTCACAAACTTTCGCATTTATAATATTTGTAGAAAATAGGATCTGTGGTAATGTGTAGGTAATTTTTATTCCTGTATAGGAATGTACTATCCGGAAAGTCAAGCGGGCAGATAAAACCGTATAAGTAGTAGTGACAGTTTGTAAATAAAAAAAAAATGCCAAAGACTCGACAGCGTCAAGGCATCGCGTCCAGGAAATTAAGTCGCGATCCATTTCCTCGTCGTAATCCGGTATCTGCGCCGTATCGGGCGACACCTTTTGCCTATTGTGTGGAAAAACACGGGAAATGTTGGAACTTCCATTTATTTAAAATAAAAACTGGCCAACTGCGAGTTAGATTCGCATACTGAGAGTTCTATAGCACAAAATTATTTCACTAATAAAATATTATGAAGGCAAAAATTTATCTGTTTGTATGTATATGCGTTTTTTTTAATGTGAAAGTTTAGTTTGAGTTACAGCAATACAAATAAAATCTTATTCATCAAGTTATAAGGTTGATTGTTTATCGTGTTATGCATTAGTGTATCAACCATGATGCATTGAAGTTTTGGGCCAAGTTTTGCACTTGTTACTTAGAAGGAATCGGGGCTAGCCTGGGTGCGGGCTTCACCTCAATGTGAGAAGAACAACACCATATTCCACCATACTGACCAAGTGCGGACTTTGAAAACTTTAAAAATGTTTAGCTATGCAAGTTTCCTCACGGTGTTTTACGAGAAGCTAAAAGTGCCATGGGATTTGAATCCAGACTACAGGGTGTGTTCTGACAGCCTTGATTGACAGTCAGTTCTCATTCCAAGCATTCAGGTGGGTTTATAATTTTCTTTGTTTTTAATTTTTTTTGGATATTTAAATACGTATGAGTACATAATATAGGTATATCAGTACATAATAACAAATGACAAAACAAATTTACAAATAAAACATGAGTACATAATATTCATGTAATAAAATTCTCTATAAAAAATTTTGGTTTCATTTTGTTCTTCAATAACATATCCAGCCATTTGTTTTCGAAATATAGATAGTTATCACTGGTTCGAAGCTAATGGGTTCATTTTAATTTGTCCAAAATGTATGCCAAATAAATTGATATTGAGTTGAGTTTTGATTTTCTTTAATTTTGAGTGAATAAATAATAAATGTCTATTGTCGCTAACCAAAAAGCTAGTTGTTTTTTTAAAATAGAAAAAGCATACAAACAGACTCTCGTGGTTCGCCGCCCGATGGTAAGCTCACGACGCCTATTTAACCCAGAAAGATGTTTATAAACACCTTGTAGTGCCTGTTAGTCGTCAAACAAGCGTAAAAACACACTGTACCTAACCTACATCGCAACCACGAAGAACGCCTTTAAATATTCCATAGTTCGGATAAAACTACCCTCATATGTTATTCCATTTGTGCTGACATTTGGACACGATCAACGAATCAATTCGTTTGAGTCATTAATCGACTTTACCTTTAAAAAATCCACCTGGGTAAAGCTCTGCACCCACAACACATGTGGAGATGGGTAGCTTTAAACCAGTACATAAAACATGGAGGCATTTTTTCAGGTTACGGCAGCTTAGTTGGGACACTGACTTCCAATACACAGGGGTTTACGTTTGGGATATATCAGAGATCAGCAACCTACGGCTCGCGAGCCGCATGCGGCTCTTTCCATGTAAAGTTGCGGCTCTCTAGTTCTATACGCAGAAATATAAATAATTAAATTAAAGCATTTAAAGTCGTTTATGTTGAATTAAAAAATCAAGTATATATTAGCAAATACTATAATATTAAAACAAACATTAGTGGCTCTTTAAAACTGGGAAATTTTGTAAATTGAACTTTTGGCTCTTCATTTTTAAACATTCGCGATTTAAACACAAACATAATTATGTTTATGCACACACAAACTAAGTATAAATCTACAATTTAAAAAAACCGTTAGACCAACTATACACAGTGCTCCAATGAAACAGCGAGGTTTCGGAGTAAACGTAAATATCATCGACGTGTAAAATTTTTAGAATTTTGTTGATTTTTAAAAAATCACTTGCGAGAAAATAGAAATGGGAAGTAAAAGAAAGACCATTTGAAAAAAGGCATCCGCTAGTTAAAAATAAAGATTCAGACGAATTGAGAACCTTCTTTTTCGAAGTCGGTTAAAAATAAAATGAAATTAGTTTATTTGTTTTGGTGTTTTTTGGTGTTTGGTATTTTGCGATAGCTATAGTCACGAGCCCTCATTTATCATTGAGGTAAAAAACACTAATTTCATAGTAGGTATGGTGTTATATACTCGTATACTCGAAATCGCAAAAAAAACCTTTAGGCAAAAGTCAATAATGTTTTTTTTACTATTACGGAATTGTGAATAATTAAAATAAAAAAAATAAAAAAATTATAATAACTATTATTGTAAAAAATAAATAATAAAAAAATTATAATATTATGATTATTCATTTTTATTTTATTTTAATTAATTAAATAAAAACGTTTAGAGGAGGCTTCAGGTGACCAGAATGCTGGTATCTACTTTGGTCAACAGCTAAGCATTGCCATCCAGCGTGGCAATGCTGCCAGCATTCTGCCCACATATCCCTCCGCTGACGGATTTTTAGACTAAGTTTTTCGTATACATTTTATAAATAGTATAATTTAAAGTTTTTTCATTTTGTTTAATAAATCTATGTAGGTAGAGATTAATTAATTAATTAATTAATTTTGAACAATAAAAATTGTTTATAATGTAAGGTGCAACGACCCGTATCAGTTTAGTGCACCCCAAGATTTCAAGCCGGTATAGCTGTTTTATAGCTGTGTTCATTTTCTGTGGTTTTCGAAGTCGGGTTTTTAACAGAAAGCCCGTTGAGGTGGTTGTCAATCAGAAAAAGCAATGGTATTAAATAAGTAACATTTCATTACCAGAACCGGCACGTGGCAGGCTTTTCGCTCTATTGATTCGAGAAATTATTACTTGCACGGACTAATATTTATTTCAATATAAAAATTTAAAATGGAAATGACTTGCGCATTGCAATACATGCCTATTGCTTGGTAGTAGGAAGATCTCATTAGCAGGAGGACATAAAAAAAAATTGCTGTTTTAATAGAAAAAGTATGTTGACCCGAGACTAAATGGAGCAATTTTGTGTCACGATTTTAAAGTTGACTTCGCTTGTAGTATCCCTGTATACAATTGAAAAAATATTTCTTACGTTATGCCCAAATCCAGTAAGGTACTTAAGGTACTTAAGGTACATAAGGTACTTTTATAGTTATAAGGATCTGATCCACACATAAAAGTTCCAAAAAGACTATGGAGATGCTGGGATTTGAACCCAGGACTTTCAGCATGCGAAGCAGACACTCTACCACTGAGTTACATCCCCGGATGGTCAAGGTGACGAAATTATTAAATTAATCCTACATACAAATGTAATTGAGAAAAAGAAAATTGAAGATACCGCATTTAGTCCAAATAGTGATTTAATGTAGTATTTCTCTGAATTTCAAATATTCTTGAAAGGAAATCATTAAAATTTTTATATTAATACGAAGCTCATTTCTATTATCCATACGATGATCCCTTAGTTTTATTTACTTTAATATTATGTAAATTAATAAGTACAAACTGAAATGGCTGTTTTTAATTCGCAACCCCATCACAATAGTGCTGCGATAATCCGCTAGATGGCGCTGAACCCATTAACTCTTGATTTCATTTGTGAACCGCGCGGTCCTGAATAGTCCAGATAGGAATTTATCAAGGAATTGTTTTTCCAGTTGCCCCTTTTAATTAACTAGTGAAATGTTTTGCTATGGCGAACACGTCGTGTTTTAATGTGGACGGAAAATATAGTTTGCAGTAAATTTAAAACTTGTAAAAGTTTGAAGCTGTTTTGAAGGTTTTGAAGCTGAGGTTTGGTACATGAGGTCACATTCGCTACACTTCAAAATCTTTAGGTAACTCGAATATAGTAAAGTAGTAGTGACTTTATTACAAGCTTTTACTTTGGGCGACAAAACAAAGTGCATCATTGTATCTCATTATCATGCGCTCATTACCATGAGATTTTCGATGGTTAGTCTCAATAGCATTGTAGATTCACTAGTAGTGAAAGCAAACATACGCCCGCAGAAAAAAATACAACCCATAATAAAAAACTCCTATGCGATATGATTCAGTCAAACTAACTGCCACGGCTGCGGCATGAATTGTAATCATCACAAAACAAGTAGCCCGTGACGATAAACAGTAGCCGTCAGATATAGGTACCCTTAGAAGGTGCGTGGTGAGCCGTGAAAATCACATAAAAATCATTATAAAACCCTTTGTTGTACCCTTCACCCCTGTCACAGATGAGGCCATAGTTACTTCATTCGCTAAGCGTCTTCTTTTTTGATTTTGGCGTCGTATTTTTTGCATTTGCCAGTGTCAAGTGTTTTGATAAAATAGGTGAAGCGATAAAATTTAATACCAATAATGAGTAGAGTAAAGTATTTTGATATTTTCAAGTTTCATAAGTTAAAAAGTAGTCAAAGTCCATTCTTGGTTACAGTCCGTATCAATGAAATCCAGTCATGCTTTAGTACAGTAGTGGCGACTTTGCTATAAGCTTTGATGGGGTTTTGGAAGTAATACGAAAAGTCATGTTGTACCACATTAGGTATATCCTACACTCGCACTTTTAATTCGGTACTTTATGAATAAAAACACTACTATTTTTATACATTCGAAACAAAAACATGGGGCTCTTTCCGTGTTCCCGCCAAAACTCACAAGGGTATTGTGAATTTTATTAATTTATTCCTAGTCAAATTTTCATTCATAAAGCTTGTTATAAGATTACATGCATTTTGCACAACTTCAGTACCAGTTTGAGTGCAATTCTGAGGGTACCCGGATCGACGCGTGTTGTTACCACAGTTTACTCAGATAAAGACAGCAACATCAGACACCATAAAGGTGGAGTGAGATGGAAGACGCAAGATGACCAACGGCAGTTGGGGGTCAGGGGTGAATGCTCTTGGGTGAGATGTTAAAGTAATTGCTACGCGAACTGTGGCCCACTGTGCGCGTGTCATAGTTTAAACTATACTTATAATTAAACTATAATTTCTAGTAATATTAAAAATGCGTTAGATTATTTTCTTCTTTGTTTTTGGCTTCGCACTTTTTATGGTATTTCGATATTTTCCAGTGTTTTATGATAAAAGTTATACTAAGTTGAGGTCAAGTCCGGTCATGCGTAAAGTGGTGACTTGACCGCAAACTTAGATGGAGCTTTTGGAAGTCATAATAAAAGTATTTCAGCAAAATTTAATTATATCACTGTTACATTATATCATTGTGTATTCGCTTGTATAACTATTGTTTTTTTTTTACATTTAAACACCCATTTTTTTTGTCTAATGTTTTTTATTTTATTTATTGATACACAAAACAGAACATAGTCAGAACAGATACATAGTTTGCTAGGTACAGTTTCGAGCCAGACTATATGCCTAAACAAGTGTATATAACATGACTATAATCACCACTTGTGTCACTAGTTAATAAGGTTTTTTGTTATCTGTACTCTTTTCCATTTATGATGTGCACAATAAAGAGTTATATCTATCTATCTATCTATCTATCTATAAATTTAGAAGCAGGGTTACTAACATTTAAAATCTAAGATATTTAATTTATTGAATATAAGTAGGTACGATGCAAAAGAGAAACCAACAAATAAATTTTACATACAACTTAACTATCAAGTAATATTATTTGTAGGTGACGTTGTACTAATAGTACAATTTGTAGCAATGATAGCCCAGTGATTAGCGCGGTCGGTTTACGCCGCTGGGTGTGGGTTCAAACCTCAACAATGAGCTTGAGTTTCAGATGGAAAACATCGTGAAGAAACCATAACGTGGTGGTAAGTACTTTCTTGTACTCGACTGGCTAGCTACCACACTCTAGATTTTTTTTAAATAATCTATTCTACCTACTAATAACAATTTATAATATTACTATCTGCGACTCGCGGTCTTACCCGCTACATGTTTTCGGGATAAAAAGTAGCCTATTTGTTAATCCAAGTTATAACCTGTTTTCCAAATTTCATCCAAATCCGTTTAGCAGTTTTTGAGTGAAAGAGTAACAAACATCTATCCATACATTCATCCTCCCAAACTTTCTCATTTATAATATTACTAGCAGCACCCCGCGGTGTTACACGCTACATGTTTTTTGGATAAAAAGTAGCCTATGTGCTAATCCAGGGTCTCAGCTACCTTCATACCAAATGTAATTCAAATCCGTTCAGTAGTTTTTGCGTGAAAGAGTTACAAACATACATTCTTTCGCACTTTCGCGTTTATAATATTAGTACGATTATAATATTACTAGCTGCGCACCGCGGTGTTACCCGCTACATGTTTGAGGGATAAAAAGTAGCCTACGTGCTAATCCAGGGTCTCAGCTACCTTCATACCAAATTTAATCCAAATCCGTTCTGTAGTTTTTGCGTGAAAGAGTTACAAACATACATTCTTTCGCACTTTCGCGTTTACTAGCTGCACCCCGCGGTGTTACCCGCTACATGTTTGAGGGATAAAAAGTAGCCTATGTGACAGCCCTGTTGGCTCATTGACAGCCCTGTTGGCTCATTTGGTAGCATGTCTGCTTCAAGAGCTGTGGGGCGTGGGTTCGATTCCCACCCAGGATAAGCATTTTGTGATACAAAAACAAATGTTTGTTCTGTGTCTGGGTGTACTGTATGTATTATAAGTATGTATTTACAAAAAAAAAAAAAGTATTTAAGTATTCTATCAGTTATCTGACTCCCATAGTACAAGCTTTGCTTAGTTTGGGGTCAGATGGCGCTGTGTGTAATGTCCTGTGATATTTATTTATTATTTATTTATTTATAATCCAGGGTCTCAGCTAACGTCCATACCAAATTTATTCCAAATCCGTTCAGTAGTTTTTGCGTGAAAGAATAATAATTCAATAATAATAGTAGTAATAATTTAATAATAGTGATTCGTCAAATCAAAAGTAAAAAAAAATAAAAAAAATGTCAATGATATAAAATGTCAAGCAATAAAATACAATTAAATTAAATACAATTTCGTCCGAACATAAAAAAATAAAAAATAAAATATAAATTAATTAATGTCAAATTGAATTACAATACTATAAATTTTGGACAGTCTTGTAGATAAGATTTTTTTTTTAATAGCTGACAGGCTTGGTATTTGACTACAGCTCACTTGATGTTAAGTGATGGTGTGGTCGATGATGGTAAAGCACACCTAGCCTGGAATGGAACTGGCTCTCAAGTGAGGCTGCCGGAACACACCGTTAGATGCTTGGCGGCAGATTTTCAACTTGAGGGTGGTAGCTAGCCAGCCGAGTACTAGAAAGTACCCTACCACCATGCTATGGTTTCCTCACGATGTTTTCCTTCACCGGCAGCTCAAGCTCATTGTTGGGGTTTGAACCCACGCCCTTCGGCATACGAGCCGACCGCGCTAACCACTGAGCTGTCATCGCTACATAGTAGGATATGGTGGTTATAAGAGCGTTATGTTCGTTTCATTACTTGTTACCATAATAAATATGATGCATTAAAAATATGAGACCACCTTACGAACAAAATCCCATCATATGTTACTGTTGAGAATCGAGAAGTAATTTCGGATGCATTAACATGTGTGTCGATCCGTGAAATTCGTTGTTACTTATACGACATTAGCTGCCGCGTGATTTATAGTTGCCGGTTCCCGGTTCGATTCCCGTCTCGAAAACATAGCAAAAAGTCGAGTGGAATTCCAGTTTTGTTTTATTGGCTCGAATTTTATTGAAACCTCGAGGATTTATGACGATCCCGTCACAATATTACAGAATATTTGTAGTGTAAAAGCGGTCAATGGATTTTTGCTTAAAATACAATAATGTTAGAAAAAATCTTATACAAATCGTTTATATATAAACGATTTATATATATAGGTGACATTCCCGTTGGTTCATTGGTAGTAGGTATGTCTGCTTCAAGAGCTGAAGACCGTCGATTCCCACCCAGGACAAACTTTGTGGTATAAACAAATGTTTGTTCTGTGTCTGGGTGTTCTGTATTTATTATAAGTACTAGCTGACGCCTGCGACTTCGTCCGCATTAACTTTAGAATTAGGTTCAGTGATAAATTAAATATGTAAGAAATAAACAAGCAATAGGTCATGGTCCTCTGTTAAACTGACATCTGACAATCTTACAATTAATAAATAAGCTTTCAAATGAAATAGATCTGTTGTAAAAAGTATTCTATATGTTAATCCAGGTAATAAGCTATGTGTATGCCACATTTCATCCAAATCTGTTTTGCCGTTTTTGCGTGATTGAGAAACAAACATCCAAACATTGAAACATCCAAACATACAAGACTTTCACATTTATAGTATTAAAATTAATTAATATAATAGGATGTATTTACAAAAAAAAAAGTATTAAAGTATTCTATCAGTTATCTGACTTCCATAGCTTTGCTTAGTTTGGGGTCGGATGGCGCTGTGTGTGATGTCCTACAACATTTATTTATTTATTTTAAATGGATAGTCTACTGTATTTTTGTCAAAATTGCTTCGAATTATGTTTGGCTCAGATAAAAGATGTAATATTCGTAGTTTCGTGCTTCAGATATAAATAACAGGTAGTACTTTTATCCTACATGCAACAAACACTGCACGATATATCTGTTTGTAGAAAATTTCATAATATTTTATGCAACACAGCTACAAATGCGTCTACACAAAGGAAATATATTCACGTAATGATCACGTCTTATCTATTTCGATGTAAATTTGCAACTCGTTTCCCCGTCTCCGAACGTACAGCAGACGACCTCCTTGTTTATTTTCTTACTAGATTAGGCCGCTACAAAAGATACTGAAAGCCATTTGTTCAAGAAAATGATATACTACCCATTCGTGCGTGTGACATAGTGCATTTCCACAAACTTTTTTCGACTGTTCTTTTATTTTTACCACAACTGTCTTATTGACTGGCGATAAAGTTTACTATTCTTTAACTAACTACTGGGGATAGAAAAAAATGCGGAGAAAATGGAAGCCACAGTAAACGACGAAAAGAGAATAAAATATGACGGGAAAGTGGACCCCGGACGCAATAAAATATCAATTTTTTACAATTCCCCTTCGAGTGTGGTTTAGTTTCAGTTAAGTTTGTGAATAACTATGAATTAATACTTGTATTTATGTTGTAGAGTTCGAGACTGAATGGTTTTAAGCTTTCGATTTATAATAAACTGCCGGCTGAAATAAAAATGCTGCCTAACAGCAAATCTGAATGCAGCAAATTCTTGGTTATTGTGTAAATAAATAAATAAATATCGTGGGACTATACAGACAGCGCCATCTGACCCCAAACTAAGCAGAGCTTGTGTGATGGAAGTCAGGTAACTGATAGAATACATATATACTTTTTTTTTGTAAATACATACTTGTAATACATACAGAACACCCACACAGAACAAACATGATTGTGTTTATTCACAAAATGTTTGCCCTGAGTGGGAATCGAACCCACGTCCTACAGCTTTCAAGGCAGATATTCTACCAATGAGCCAACGGGGCTGTCAAATGTTACTACACAATTCCAGATTATATTAATATCAAAAAAATATTATTAAATATAACTTTAATTTTATTGTACATCTCTTGAAGAGGTAGTTTGTACGGAACTGTATTTATAATTGTATACTAGCTGCGCCCCGCGGTGTTCCACGCTACATGTTTTCGGGATAAAAAGTAGCCTCCAGGGTCTCGGCTACCTTCATACCAAACATCCATCCATCCATCCTTTCACATTTATAGTAGGTATTAGTGGAAGATTAGTGGGATATTGTACAAGATCTTTACTACCTACATTCGACAATAAAATATTGGTTAGGTTCTCGGTTCTCGGAATCCTTATTTATGTGTAGTACATAATCGGAGCCTCCATTGCAGTATGTTCATTGTTGTTGTTGTTGTTGTTAGATTGAGTTAAGTACTCGTGTATAATTGTAAGGTTTTTTTGTTCAAGTGACTAGCCTTTAACATTATTGTTGGCCAATAAATATTACTGATTACTGATTGAATCTTGAAAGCTTTGTTTACTTTGACTCGATCACCACTGCATCACTGTCTCACTTCACTGTCATCACCTCCTATCACGCGACTCAGTACCTACGTCGAGTGTAAATACTGCACATTGACATTGGATGAATAATTCAGCCCCGTATCACACGGTACAATTATAGGGGCAAACAGGAATCAATTAGCTCGGCGGATCGACGCGTGTTGCATTTACATACGGACATTTGATATATTGGACATGTGTGGTGAACGCAGTCCATATTTGAAGAGGCTATAAACTACGTAGATAAAAAATAAACCATTTTATGTCTTGTTCAGTTTATAGGTTAGTTTTTTATACAAAAATAATGAACGAAACGCTTTCCTGATAACGTATATCATTTATTACGTAAGACAATTTTTTTTCAGGTGGTCGACCATTACAAAACATTTTTGTGATCTTAGGTAGTAACTATCGAGACCAGATAGTTATTATGCAAGTTCCCTAAAAAACGCAAACTTAAGGTATTATACGTAAAGATAATTTTAATGTTTCTGGCTGGTTTCTGGCCCAACGGATCTCCCTGGTGTCACAGGAATTATAGACGAAGACTGCATGCATTACACAATTAAATATTCAGTTAAAAAACATTAATAGTCAACATTTTTAAGAAAACAAAGCAAAACATAAAATTGCTTATTCGACTCGTATTATACGATTCATTCTTCTATTGCTTTAGGTTACATGTTTGAGAGCATGAAAGACAGTCTGCACCCTCCGAACAAAACATTTGTTTTGCAATATATCAACCATTTCGACCCATTTAACAATACATTAATACATTTTGAATAACCACACAATGCACGTACTATACTTCTCTTCAGGCTATCTTCTCACGGTACTCAAGCAAACAATCTTAGAATCAATCAAATACAACTTATTCACCCACACGATGCCAATAAATAGCGGTGAACCAAAAGTGACCCCTGTCCTGGATATATGTATTTGACCGTGTTTGGGCTTCTACATTTTTTGCAACAAAAGAATTTTATGTCATACAAACTTAATCCAGCAGCTGGACAGTCTTCATTCCAATATATAACTAAATACCATCCCTATGCATAACGAAATAAGATTGTTTTTCCTCATAACCATAGTGGTAAAGTTTATTGGGGATTTTAATAGTATTTTTGATACACTTTCAATTGTTTTCGGTGTAATATTTGGTAGGAGAAATGTTTTCAGCAATTTACAAAGTTGGTATAGAAAGTGGACAATGTCGGCTAGTTCACATTTAGTGAATTTGAAAACAAGGTGTCTTGATACTTTATATAATTTGTTTTAAGTATGTATAAGGAAAAATTACACGTTCATTCAAATTAAATAATTGAACTCTCATAGCAGTGTATGTACTCGTATTCATATAAAAGTATAGTGGGAATATAAAATATTGAAGTTTGTTACACAATATCTGTTCTGCCAATGATATTTTTAGGGTACAGTTTTAATGACCAAAATAAAGAGTTCTGATTTTTCATGATGATCATCGTCCGTCAGTGAGAAAAACACAACTCCAAGAATTTTAGCCATAGCTACTGGTTAGTAATAATGTAAGAGATTAGCGGTTACTGTAATATATAAATAAATATCGTCGGACGTTACACACAGCGCCATCTGACCCCAAACTAAAAAGAGCTAAACTAATAGATTTATAGATAGATTTAATCTGTTCCATCTTCAACCACACATCAAGTAAGCTGTGGTAAAACACCTAGCCTATCAACCATAAAGAAACATTCTTAGAAATACATTATTTTGCGATGATTTGTTTTTTTTCTGACAGTAAATAATTATGTAAGAGGGATAGATAATTTTTTTCACTAATCTGTTTTTTTTTTTGACAGCAAGTATCAAAACACTTCAGTCTGCTACGTATGCGCCTCAAGCGGTCCTTAGCGCATTGTTCACTCGCGAGCCACAACTATTGCGTGTATTGTCTGAACATTCGGAGATGCACTCACTGATACTGGTGTACTATTATTTATTCTGCACTTATACGTCTTTGACTTTTCAAGTTTTAGCTTAACGCAGTTACAAAATAAGTTATAGTACTAAACGTATAATAAGAGTTAGTAAGTACCTACTTTATATAGGACAAGAGTGATTTTTACTTCGAAGTTAAGTAAAGACTTAGTTAATTTGAATTTTTATGGTTGACAAGCTAGGTGTTTGACCACAGCTGATCTGATGTTAAGTGAATGTGGTCGAAGATGGTAAAGCCACCTAGCTTGGAATCGAACTGACTCAAGTGAGGCTGCCGGAACACACCGTTCAATGCTTGGCTTGAGGGTAGTAGCTAGCCAGCCAAGTACTAAAAAGTACTCTACCACCATGCTATGGTTTCCTCACGATGTTTTTAGCCACTGGTGTTTTCAGATCACATTAAGTAAGTTACAATAGTAATAATATTTTACATTTGACAATAATATCTAGTAATATTATTGGGGTTTGGACCCACGCCTTTCGGCATGCGAACCGATCGCGCTAACCACTGAGCTATCATCGCTACACACTTAGTATCAACTTCTCTGTTGCAGTTCCAGACATGTTTTTCCATTTAACTTTTAATTACAAGGCATTCAATCGAGTGTGAATCATTGAGCCCTAGTACTAGGGGAGCAGACTGGAGTCACGAGGTAATCGCGCGTTGCCGTGTTTTTCATTACCTTCCCTTCCTTCCATGGCGAACAAAACCATCGGTTCCATTGTTTCTAAACACGGGGCACTCGCTGTTATAACGGAGTAATCGACATCGGCTCTCGGCTCTTACCTCTTGATTCGGTAGAACGGCGTGCTGTTCGACTTATTGGTGATGAAAAGTTGGTAGAAAAAAAACTTTTAAGCTTTGAACACTGTCGGAAGGTAACAAGTCAACAGTTGAAATAACAAACGTACAGTCAACACACAAAGAGATAAACTTTCGCAAGCATAATATTAGTGTACTTTTGAACATAACCGCTTAAGTAATGTACAACTTTACCTGACTTATATATTTTTTTAATATATTAATAAGAATAATAAGTATAGTAGGACATCTTTTTTAAATAGCGCTATCTAGCCCTATATTAAAAAAAAGCTTATACTATATAACTTATAGCATACTAACACAGTTTTTTTTTGTAAATACATACTACATAAACCTCTTCTTTCCATCCAAAGGTTGACTGGAAGAAATCGCTCTAAGCGATAAGACCGCCCTTATACATCATCTATTCTATTGTTTTGTTATATTATTATATCTTCTTTTTTTTTGTTTGTTGTTTGTTTCCTATTTGTATTAATTGCGATCTGTGTATCTGGTGTATAATAAAGTTATATTCTATTCTATTCTACATATTTTTGTGGGTACATACTTATCATAATTTTACTGCGTGCATGTTTTATAATTTAAAAATATGATATACATAAATAATTACAATTCTTTTATGCACTCCAGGCTAGGTGTGCTCACTATCTTTGAACACAACGTCATTTAGCGTCAAGTAAACTGTGGTCACAGACATAGCTCAGCGTATTAGCAAGCTGACGTCACCATGAGCTGGACACATCTGTCGCAGACCCGATAACCATTAGGGTAGAAGTATTCTAGAGTGGAGAACGTGAATTGACAAACGTAGTGGCTATGGAGTGGCGATATATGTAGCACAACGGGTGCCAGATGGAAGCGAAAAGCCCAAGATCAGGCTCAGTGTCGCGTCTTACGAGAGGCCTATGTACTTCAATAGGCTGATGATAATGGTAATGATACCTATAAAAAAGATAATTTCAGCCAATAAATTTTATTTGATTTAACTTGACGAAAGCAATAAAATAATTTGAATCTGAAGTCAGTTTTTATGAATTTGATAAAACACTAAAGAGTATCTAATTCACTAACAACACCGCGCGCTCAGCTCTCCCAGAAAATAAAGTTTTCCCCGCGATTAGGAATGACTTCAAAGTGAGGAGTTTTGTCATCGAGGCATTGTCCCGGGATGGGCTCTTTAATAACGCGGTTTGAGTAATAAACAGCGTTTGACGAGGAGAGGGTTCTATTTAATGAGAAATAAGCTTTTTAAGAAGTCAGGTATTTGAAATTATTTATGTAATGCGTAAAGTGTGTGTGCAGTAAGCTTGTGTGTGTTTTGAGACCTATAGAGAGATTTTAAAGCGTAGGTTATAGAAATAGGTAAGTCTTTTGATGTGAAATGTCTATTGGCACGCCTTGGTAGTTAAACAGACACGTATGCCGTGACGGCAAACGGTGTGACGCTCGCTTATGTTGTCATACGCTTACGCTACTTCTCTCGATTCCATTGTGTGTGTGTGCGCACTTTGTTGATTTTTAGGGTTCCGTACCCAAAGGGTAAAACGGGACCATATTACTAAGACTCCGCTGTCCGTCCGTCTGTCTATCTGTCACCAGGTATTTCATGAATCGTGATAGTTAGACAGTTGAAATTTTCACAGACGATGTATGTATATTTGTTGCCGCTATAACAAAAATATATTTAAGGGGGCTCCCATCCAAGAAACGTGATTTTTTTGTCGTTTTTATAGATAATGGTACGGAATCCTTCGTGCGCGAGTCTGACTCGCACTTGGCCATTTTTTTACTATAAGAAAAGTCTCGGAAATCCATGTTCATGTCAAACACGACTGTGTATACAGAAGTAGTGAATAATTTAATGACGTTTCGATCATTTGAGTCAGTTCAAATTCATAATAAAAAACCACTAACATTTTTTTTAATCTATCCCAAATAATTGTGACTTTTTGTGTGTAAATCCGAATCAACTCTGTTTTTATAAATTGTCTCATTGCTTGCCTCTTCTCATTGTGAGAAGGGATAGTCCATCACGCTGGCCCACGCTGGCCAAGTGCGGGTTGACAGACTACACACATCTTCAAAAACTTTTTTTATGAACTCTCAGACATGTAGGTTTCCTCACAATGCTTTCTTTCAGTTTCGTTTGAAGCCAGCGGCAATATGCACTTAATTTCGAAAAGAGAGAGTTGAACCTCCAAATTAGAAGCCTCCCAACTAGGCTGTCGAAACTTCCTGTGCGTAAATACTTATTCGTAATTGTGCTGTTATAAATACATGTGACTTTTTATTGGTAGCGTCTTTGCAAAAGCTTTTGCTGTACAGGGCGGGAGCAACTCCTTTGGGAGCTGCCTACCCATTTTGTCCGACAAAAATTTTATAACAAATTTTTCAATTTTCCATAATATACCTGCATCTCATCAATTAAGGGCGGTAACCATCCATCAGGCGCCAGCTCTAATTAAAGAACGCACACGGCCGCCCATACATGTCCGCGTAAATGACTGATCGGTCAAAGTTTTAATCATCTTTCGCTTATTTAAAGGTTCGCTGATTAGATTTCTGGCATGAATATTGCCGCGTATAATGAACGGTTAAAATAATTTATTAAAAATAGAATACAACCACGTGAATATAATTTAAGGTACAATTAAGTAACTTGTAATGTTTTTTATACCGTTTTTTGGAATGTTTTTTTTAATTCTGTCGTATGTTTCCAAATGATTTAGCCTTAGAAAAATGTTAACATCGTTAATTTTTCTTCAAAACATCTCATGACCGTCAAAAGAGTGTTGCCCTGTTGTTGTTATTCGTTGTTGTGTCTAGTGTCTTTTAAGAAATCTTTTAAAAATAAGTGTCTTTCTTTCTTTCTTTCCCCAGACTTTGCTTTATTACCTACTCAACGTTCCGGGTACCGCTGTAATGTCGCTATAATGGGCAGACGTTATCACTTACCATCAGGACAGAGTTACGTTCATATAATTATTTTTACTTTCGAAAAAACATTAAGTCTCTACAGACGTTATCACTTACCATCAGGACAGAGTTACGTTCATATAATTATTTTTACTTACGAAAAAACATTAAGTCTCTAAATATTATTTTTCTGTCTTGCGATCCGCACAATGAACGTGGAATCACAACGTTTCGTTCTAGTTTTTGGAACGTCGTCCATGAAGCGATGTCGATGTGATTTATTATGTACAGAAATTGATTGTACATATCGCTCGATTTGTTTGTACATGTTGAATCAGAAGTTAAATAAAATAAAAGCATTTCTTCGAATCTGCATTGAAATCTTTAGCTTCCGTTACATTTTAACAGCCATTCTAAAACTCTATGCAAATCACAATGAGAGCCTAATTAAACCATATTTCTGTATAGACAACGTTATCTTTGAACTTACCTTTCCTTTAACTTTCAAGCTTTTCCGACAAATTTTCATACAAAAACACTTACAAATATCCTTTGGAAATCATACTCAGTTCAATTAAGATAGAGTTGAATTCCGCTTGCTGAGGTTATAAGGTAAGGTGCACAATTTCATGTCAAGAACCCTCCTTGGGCAACATTAATAAGGAGAATTAAGATTAAAATGATATTAAATTTTGATATTGTGTTGTGTACGGATTATTCTTGAGGAAATTTTAATATAGGCTTCTTTCTCTCTTTGAGTTGGCAGTTTGGGGGCTGGTAGCAGCTTTACCTTGATGTATGGATTAGTAACATGTGAGGTGAAAGGAAATGGTGAAAATTAAAAAAGACCACTCCTTAAGCGTACAATCTCGATAAGTTTAATTTATGCTGAAAATAGATTGATTATACTTGGGCGAATTCCGGCTAAGGAGATCTGCAAGTGCAAACGAATCCCACTAATTGATGAAATGATAATCCCACTAATTTGACAGCCCTGTTGGCTTATTGACAGCCCTGTTGGCTTTTGACAGCCTTGTTGGCTTATTGGTAGCATGTCTGCTTCAAGAGCTGTGGGGCATGGGTTCGATTCCCACCCAGGACAAGCATTTTGTGATATAAAACCGAATGTTTGTTCTGTGTCTGGGTGTACTATATGTATTATAAGTATGTGTTTACAAAAAAAAAAGTATTTAAGTAATCTATCAGTTATTTGACTTCCATAGTACAAGCTTTGCTTAGTATGGGGTCAGATGGCGCTGTGTGTAATGTCCTACGATATTTATTTATTTATTTATTTATTTATTTACTAATGTTATATATGTGAAAGTTTGGATGGATGGATGTTTGTTTGTTAATCTTTCATGCAAAAACTACTGAACAGATTTGGATGAAATTTTGGCACTGAGGTAGCTGGATTAACACATAGGCTACTTTTTATCCCGAAAACAGGTAGCAGGTAACACCGCGGGGCGAAGATAGTCCAGCATAAGTGAAACAAAGAATCATACATATCGCCACACGTGAAGTACCTACTTGAGATATTTGATTAAATAAATAAATAAATAAATAAATATCGCAGGACATTACACACAGCGCTATCTGACCCCAAACTAAGCAAAGCTTGTACTATGGGAGTCAGATAACTGATAGAATACTTAAATATTTTTTTTTTTTGTAAATACATACTTATAATACATACAGTACACCCAGACACAGAACAAACATTTGGTTTTATATCACAAAATGCTTGTCCTAGGTGGGAATCGAACCCACGCCCCACAGCTCTTGAAGCAGACATGCTACAAATGAGCCAACAGGGCTGATTGTGAGTCTTATTAACCTGTAATTTCACTACATGTACCCTTCGTAGTGGTATTGTGTGTGCAGATAGCGCTGCACCTGTTGTTTCATAATAATAATAAATAAATAATAAATATCGTAGGACATTACACACAGCGCCATCTGACCCCAAACTAAGCAGAGCTTGTGCTATGGAAGACAGATAACTGATAGAATACTTAAATACTTTTTTTTTTTGTAAATACATACTTATAATACATACAGTACACCCAGACACAGAACAAACATCGATGTTAGTCACACAAATGTTAGTCCTGAGTGGGAATCGAACCCACGCCCTTCAGCTCTCGAAGCAGACACACTACCAATGAACCAACAGGGCTGTCATGGTAATGGTACGTTGTCATGCGTCGATTGCTCTATGTAGACTGTCACAGCCTCAAAATTAGATTAAACAAAATAAATAGAACAGATTATTTATTAAGAAACTTATAAGTAAAGCACGCAAACAATGCTTCGTAACAAGTGGTGGAAAATCCGCCACCGATGACGACACTATCTGAATAATTAATTTAACGGAAGGGTCATTCATCGCCCGCCACAGACCTATGTAGAGCAGAGACGGGTGATTCATTTTCATACAGTACAATTTAGTGAAAAAATTTTTTTTTATTAAATTCAAAACATTATTATTTTAGTAATAGTATTATTATTAGTATACAAGTACATATCACAGGTATACAAGTACATATTTTTTTAATAATTCTCCTAATTTAATTTTTTTTTAAATTTTTTTGTTGTTATGTATGTAGGTACATCTTCACTCATTTATTATTTATTTATCTATACTCATTTATTTATTTATAATAACTTATACGTGAGTTTTATTAGAATATAAAAAATAAATTACAATACAATTCAAATGTCAAAAATAATTACAAAATTACTGTCAATTCACACATACACTAAAACACATTAGACAAACTAATAAAATAAAATGTCCATTATTCAATAATTGCTTATTCTAATAAAACCAAATCAAAATTAAAATAAACGATCAGTCATAAAATACGCCGCCCCTGACTGAACCTGGTGCAAAGGAACCCATGAGGCTGGCTGCATTACCGCGCTGGATAGCAATAGTCAGCCTTCGCACCAAGTACGACCAGAAACGACGGTCACCACACTGGTCTCTGAAAAAAATTGTTAATAATTGCTAATTACCTACCGGACGGCCAGACAAACGCGACCGAGGCGACACCCGTACATGGTGGATGTTCCCCATGTGCGCACTAAACGCTTTGAGTCCACATTCTTTATTCGCACAGCGAGGATGTGGAACTCTTTGCCGGAGTCTGTGTTTCCCGAAAGGTACAATATGAGTGTCTTCAAGTCAAGAGTAAACAGGTTCCTTCTAGGTAAGCGTGTTCCATCTTAGACCGCATCGATGCTTCACATCAGGCAGGATGTGGTCAAGCGCGAACCTATTCGATGTAAAAAAAAAAAAAAAAATAATTCAGTCAATGAGAATAGTTCCCAAAACTCTGGCCCCATTGCCGCGTTGTATGGCAATACTCAAACGCTGAGCAAAATAAAGGCCAGCGTTTTGTTCACGTGTGGCGTCGACCAGACGAGATGACAAGTCTCGTATTAATAAAAAATAATAATAAAACACATAATTAATATGATAGCAACTGCAGCAAGTGTATTTTAGCAGATGTAAAGGGAGAGACGAGAGTACTGCGCACGTTGTTTCATCTTGTTTCTCCATTCACCAACATCATAAAGATTTGCACGAACGGTATAACTAAATAAAAATTTGAATAAAGTAATGTTTTGTTTAAAATGTTCTTCATTATGGACGGTTTGAAAATTTACAAAATAATAATCGAATAAATGCATGGTCTATTTCCTCTGTAGGCGATGGCGCGACACCCCGCCTCGGAGACCAATCGCGCCAATCAACTCCTATTGAGACGATGGACTTCATGTATACTGAGAAATGATTACGGAGGAGCACGCCAAAAAACTTCACGGTCTTGGTAAAAAAATCGAAAACTGTGGCTTTTTTGTATATTAATTTGCGAGAATTACACAGTGCGTAAATTTCTTTGTAAACGTTTTTGGTTGGAACGCGAAAAGTTTGCATCACCGAAACTTGTTTTTTAGAGTTAATGTAACTAGCTAAACTAGGGCGGGTCGTTAGTTACACTAATATTATAAAGGCGAAAGTTTGTGAGTGTGTAAGTGTGATTGTATGTTTGTTGCTTCTTTACGCTCAAACACTGGACCAATTTTGATGGAATTTGCTATGGAAATAGTTGACAGCCTAGATTAACACAAGCTACTTACTTTTTTTGCGGAAAAAATGTAGCGGGTGGCACCACGGGGTGCAGCTAATCCCACTAATATTATAAATGTGAAAGTTTGTATGGATGGATGGATGGATGCATGAATGGATGGATGTTTGTTAGTCTTCCACGCAAAAACTACAGAACGGATTTGGATGAAATTTGGTATGGAGATAGCCGAGATCCGGGATTGCTACAAAGGCTACTGTTTATCCCGAAAAAATGTAGCGGGTAGCACCGCAGGGCGCACCTAGTGCTACATAAATCGTGCTGAGAATCATTGCTAATTACTATAGCTAAATATGTCTATTTTATACCTTGTCTAATGTCAGTTGTTTCTATTAAGAATAGAAAGGTTATAATTGGATTAAAAAACAAATAATCACTTATAATACCACAAGAGCTTCAAAATTATCGGGTATTTCCCGATAGGCGCTCGTGATTTTTTAACCTGAAAAACTTGACGACTTTATTTGTTTGCAGGGAACCTTGAGGGAAATGCCAGATAATTTTGAAGCTCGTGTGGTATTCGGGGGATTATTTTTCCGTCCCAAATGTCGGCCAATAGAATTGCACCATGCACGAAATGTACAGTTAACAAATAAACATTTCCTTTGACTTTTTTATCGATGGTGGACAGAGAACAAACTCCAAATCGACTCATTTTCATGCGAAATCTCCAATTTTCACAATTGAATTCAACCTGTCAGTTTGACGTGTGGCAAATGTCGGCCAATAGAATTGCACCATTCGACGTCACGTGGTACAACCTACAAATTTTCAAAAAATTATCAGTATAATACCATGTAGGTTGTACCACGTGACGTCGAATGGTGCAATTCTATTGGTCGATATTTGGGTCGGAAAAATAATCACAAAAGTCTCATCGCCTTCCTGATCAGATTAACATTTCAATTTACATTTTTTGCGGTCACATGAGGAGACCGGGGTAATGTAACCCTCCATTAATTAGGTTACCAGGAGGGAAGCACCTCTGGGGAGTAAAGGGTTACTCTTCAGGGAGCTCACAATTGATTGAGATGGATTCTGTCACCGGACAAATTTGCGAGACGAGTTTTTCATCTTTTTAACTTTACCCCAGCCTCCCTTGCCGCTATTGTTTTTTTTAAAGGGTGACTTTAATCAGTCGGTTACTGGAGCTAATTGTTTGTCATTGTTTCTAACTTTTTGAGAGGTTTCTTGATTGAATGTTTATTAATGGAGTTGCAGCCGAAAATAAGAATAAAAGTTTTTGTTTTTTAATTCTCGTCAATTAAGCTTAATTTTTTTTTATTACTTACACTTGATTGAGAATTTGGGTCTATTATTTCAATTCGGAATATATTTGTTTTGCATGTTTTTATTTTCAGAATGCGATTAGTCTTGTTTTAATTGATTCTATGTTATTTTCAGTTTTTATACTTGTTTACTTATTTAAATAAATAAATATCGTAGGACTATACAGACAGCGCCATCTGGCCCCAAACTAAGCAGAGCTTGTGTGATGGAAGTCAGATAACTGATACAATACATAAATACTTTTTTTTTGTAACCTACAAACATTTGTTTATTCACAAAATGTTTGCCCTGAGTGGGAATCGAACCCACACCCTACAGCTCTCAAGGCAGATATACTACCAATGAGCCGACGGAGCTGTCAATATAAAGTTTTTTTTGTTTTAAACTAAATTTTTTTAATGTTTTTGAGCACTTTGATTACACTTTCATAGTACGATATACCTAAAACATAAAACAGCAGAATTTGCTGCCCGAGTGGGTGTTCCCCAATAGGAACAATCTAAGTGGCTTCAATTTGTGTCTTATAAAAAAATCGGTTTCTTGTAGCCGTACGTGCCCAGACAGCATCGTCGATATAGTCGTCAACTGCAAGCGTACAGATACACATATACATATATATATATATATATATCTGTATATATATATATATATATATATATATATATATATATATATATATATATATATATATATATATATATATATGTATATATATACATATATATTTATATATATACATATATATTAGGTATGTAATTAAAACAAATTGTTTAATCTAGTCATGAATTTCCTCTCCAATATTCCACGAAAAGAATTAGACGTTAGTTACTTTATTTTTATGTGAAAAAAGTGCCATATTAAAAAAAAAAATATGGTTGACAGGCTAGATGTCTGACCACAGCTCACCTGATGTTAAGTGAAGGTGGTAAAGCGCACTGGCTCTCAAGTGAGGCTGCCGGAACACACCGTTAGATGCTGGCGGCAGATTTTCAACTTGAGGGTGGTAGCTAGCCAGCCGAGTACTAGAAAGTACGCTACCACGAGAACAAGCCACGGGCCACCTGATGGTAAGTGATCAACGCTGCCTATGGACATCTGCAATTCCCGGGGCATTGTCTACCTTTAAGGACCCTATTCACCCTTCGTTTGAAGCTGTGAAGTTTAAAGCTCGGCGGAAAACCCGAAGGTGGTAAGCCATTCCACATAAGACAGTGACTTACCTAAGTAACATTCCGTAATTATTTAGTTTTCAATGCCACCCGTAACATGTTTGACGAACTAACAACGAGATGTTGTTTAAAACCGGCAGCTGGTAACAAAAGCCCCAATCGAACTCGGATCACAATGCCAATATTTACTGAATATTGTCCTCGGCTAACCGACCAGATCCAACCCAAGATAAGGTAAGAACTCTTGTACACTGATACGAGACGAGCTGAGAAACTACGGATCACGGATACCAATAAAATTTAATTCCAGAGCTTAAATTGTATGTCTAGAATTGTATGTCTTTATTTACTCCTCACCTCTGTGCTAGGAATCAGGTGAAGTTCCCAGATAGTTTTCTTCTAAATTTTTGAACAACACTTATGTTTAACTTTTTGATAAACGATGTATGTAATTGCCAAATCAATTTCATTTCTAATCAAGTGTAAAACACTAAAAAACTGAAACATCAAAGCTGAAAAAAACAAAATTATCATCTCATCATCGAAACTGATTAGACCCAACCATTGCTGAGGATCAATAATCTCATTCTATTGAGATTATTGATCCTCATTGATGCTGAGGATCGAAGTGGCAGATTCCATGCTCCATCTCTATTAAAATTAGGACGTTTATTGATCTCTCGCGAATTGGCAAACGTTGCGTTGGACGCCCTAAGACTCGATGTAGTGACGATATATGTACAAATACATATTTTTTATTAATAACACCAAAGTTACAGATCGTTGGACAGCTGGCGGAAGCAAAAAGCCGAGGATCGGGCTGAGTAGCGTGCCTTGGGACATGCCTATGCCCAGCTGTGGATTTCGTTAGGCTGATGATGATGATGATGATGATTGATCTCTACAACTTCCCGGACTTTCCAAGGCACACAGTACTTCTCACGAGCTGGCACTATCGGTAACGTAACCGTGAAACCGAACTCCCAGTAGAAGTTATAATCGCTTTTAGGCATGCCGTCTCGGATTCGGCTCGGAGAGAATGCAAAGCCGTTCAAGATTTTACATAAATACCTTATGTAATCTCGATCACGCTCCTGTTCCCGTACCTCCTCAATATTTACCAAAAACCAGCATCCAGAACTGTGCCATTACCATTTTCAGTAACCATTGCCTGTTAAGTAGCGGTCTTTCTCTTTATTGCCGGTTGTGAGTCAGCAATCTACAAGCATCGAAGCTGAAAAGTCATATCATGACAGTTAATTTATTGGATAGTAGTAAAAGTATAGATGTGCGATAACCTCAGATAATCCTAGGATAAAATCTCGTGCGATTTGCCTTACTATGCGGCAGCATGAAATTTTACATCTCTGGTCGGCAAGGAATCAATACTGTATTGTTAGGACTGCGAGAGACCTTTTGTTATTTTAATAATAGAGAATTCGTACATTTAGCTTTTTTTGACCGAATAATAAGAGCGATGATAGCTCAGTGGTTAGTACGGTCAGGTAACACGGCGAAGGGCGTGGGTTCACACTCCAACAGTGAGGTTTAGCTGCCGATGATGGAAAACATCGTGAGGAAAGCATAGCATGGTGGTAGAGTACTATCTAGTACTCGGCTGGCTAGCTAACACCCTCAAGTTGGAAATCTGACGATAAGCACATAACAGTGTATTCTGCCGGAACACACTGTTATGTGCTTGTCACTTGAGATCCAGTTCTATTCTAGGTAAGGTGTGCTTTACCATCTTCGATCACACTGTCACTTAACATCAGGTGAGATGTAGTTAAACACCAAGTTTGTCAACTATAAAAAAGGCATACAATGAAATAGATAAAGTGTTATGTATTTACTAACATACATATTAATTATAATATTTGTATTCATAGAAAAAGTACCAATATTTTGCTGTTTTTTTTAAAGTGAAAAAGAATGAGACGAACGACACGCTCTCCTGATGGTAAGAGATAACGCCTGTCCATGACCATTGCAGCGATACACAGAGACTTTGAGTAAAAAAACAAAGTCCAGGGAATCACTGCTTTGGCGCTCATTACTTTGAGACTTTCGATGGTTAGTCTCAACAGCCCTGTAATTTCACTAGCTGCAGTACCCTTCGAACCGGAACACAGTAATGTTTACACACTACTGCTTAGCGGCTGAATATCTGGTACTGCGGCGGTACCTACCTAGACGACCTCCTGCTAAGTAGATCTACCACCAAGTAAGTAGTACATGGCTTTTATCCTCTATCAATCATATACCGCTAAAACAAAAAGCATCGAAGTCTCGCCAATAGAAAACTTTTCCAATTTCCATCCAGAAAGCCCTCAAAGAGATTTGCATGTGAGGTCCGAACAATGAACTTGTATTTCGCAATATTTTCAATACCCCAGCATGGGTCCGCGCAACTTAGGGGTACGTCTTTTGTCCCCGACTTTAATATCTGTGGGAATAGACATACCGACTCCATTTAGGCAATTTATCATTCTTAAACGAGTGTAGACTATCCACTATTATCCTTAACCGTGT
This sequence comes from Biston betularia, assembly GCA_905404145.2. Classification (NCBI taxonomy): domain Eukaryota; kingdom Metazoa; phylum Arthropoda; class Insecta; order Lepidoptera; family Geometridae; genus Biston; species Biston betularia. The sequence goes on from FR989877.1 coordinate 10,924,710, forward strand.
TCCTTCAAAGGACCAAGACTGCGCCCTTTGTGCATGCATGTCCAAATTAATGAAGGATTTGCCCCAACGGGTTTTGGTTTTAGCTATTCGAAGACCGGACCGTAGCAACCAATGTCCGAAATGTATGAATTATTAGCTATAAGGGTTCCCATAAAATCTATTGGCAGTGGCCAGTTCAGGGGTCGTTATAGGAAATAATAGTTATGATTTATTTTTCTAAAATTCTTGCTTTGCCATAAAATATAAAAATCTGGACATTGCTGCGTCATTAATATTTCATAACATTATTTTGTGGTAAAAAAAATACCACTAAAAAGATTATCGATATAAAATTTATGAAAATGGCTTAGAATATTTTAAAGATTGGTAAAACATTAATGTTGAATAGGCCTGTCAGCTACTTAATTTTAATATAGATGGCAAAGCACGTGTCTGTATAATACCGATATGAAATCTACATTATAATGCAACTTTATTAAAAGCCAGAATAAGATGACCGATGGGCCAGCATCCCCTGAGGTGACACAGGTCAATTCTTACAAATGTTTACATTTTTAATGCCACGAGTTTGACACGCTTCTTTAGTATAAAAAAATGGAAATAAAACGAATTGAGATGAAATAATTTTAGTAATGTCCAAGGGGAAGTGGACAATTATATTGATAAAAATAGGGAACATAAAGAAAAATATTGTTTTTTTTTAACGTTGACGAATAAAATAGGGGATCGAAATTAGAGAAAAAAAATTGAAATGTTTCTTTTTTTTAACGTAGTAACATAAATATTTTCAAAAATAATACATTCGTGTCTAAAAATTGGAATTGGCACTTAATTGAGTAAATACGAGTATATCGTAAGAAATTATATGTCTATACACAGTTAGTGTAGTTTAAATCTTTTTATTTGTATGTGTTGATTGTAGTTATATTCGTTGTAGTACATAATTATCTATTCTCTTTAAAAAAATATGTTTTTTCTATATTTTCTTTCAATTAGATATTTGACATTGAAATGACTAAGTAGCCAAGTTCTAGAAAATATCACCAAGTGATATTCACTGGCAGCTTAAACGTATTAGTGAAAATTGAATCCACGCCCTGGAATGCAAAACCCTAACGCGATAATCACTCAGCTATCATTGCTAGGTATACAAAAATGTAAATAGACAATTAGTATTTTTATAATTAATTAATTTTAATAGTATTATCCCACTAATATTATAAATGTGAAAGTTTGGATGGATATGGGTGGATGTTTGTTACTCTTTCACGCAAAAACTACTGAACGGATTTGGATGAAATTTGGCATGGAGGTAGCTGAGACCTTTTTTTTTTTGTCCAGAGAAAATACTTTGTGTATACCACTGGCCCTGGGGCGGGCACGGTGGTTATGTGGGACTCTCCGTCCTAATGTAATGACGGCCTACCCACTAAAAACCCTGGAGTGTTCCACCTCGGCGCTTTGTGTCGAGACTGCGGACACGCTTTCGCACTCTACCGCGGCCTCGACAGCGCTTGTCCTCTCCGACACCAACCCAGGCTCCCTTGCCACGAAGACGATGTGTCGGAACACCAGATACATCGTCATCCACCTCGGAGACCACCACCGCAAAAAGAACGTCAGACGGCCCCACGTCTGCACGCCCGTGGTCAGGTAGCTGAGACCCTGGATTAACACATAGGCTACTTCTTATCCCGAAAACGTGTAGCGGGTAACACCGCAGGGCGTAGCTAGTATAGTAATATTTACTAAAGTATCTGTTGCATAGTATGCATAAATACGTAAAACTAAAATAACCGTTACAAACACACAATAAAAAACTAACCAATTGTAATAACGTTGATAAATAAAATGCTTGACCAAAGTAAAACCGTCAAATTACTACACAAGAATGTGAATAAATGAATTCAAATATGTACGGCGAAGAAAATGTTAAGTTAAATAACTTATTGCTTTATACAGGTCGTAGGTTAAGGTATTAAACATCTGGTTAAGAAAGTTAGGACGGGTTGATACGGCGTCTGATTAGCGTAAAATTTTCTACCATGTTGGAATTTTCATAGGAATAAGGTCGAGTTTGGTGATTTCGTTAAGATTATCAGGGTTAGTATAATTCTATGTTTGTTATATTAAGTTTAGGTATGGATCAGGTCGATTGCGGTGTCGAACCAGTGGGTATGTCTTGTAAATTGGATGTTCGTAATCTGTTTCAAAGTTTATGACATTAGGATGGTTATGTTGTAACCTTATTAGTTTGCTTTACAATGTTAGTTTATTTTGTAAACAAAATTACAAATTTGATGTTTTTTGTTCATAAATAAGACAAACGTAACGCTTGGGCCTACACAACAATCGATTATTTATCGATAACGGTAAATAGAAACGATTTTATTAATCGATAATTATCGATAACGGTAAAAATGTACGGAAATGACACGATATGTAACGTAAGTAGCTTTTTTTCCTTTGTTTTGGCGTCGCATTTTGAGCATTTGCCAGTGTCAAGTGTTTTACATTTTCAAGTTTCATAAGTTAAATAAGTTGCCTCGTAGCTATAGTTATAGTCAAAGTCTTGGTCAAGTCCAGTTCGTATCAGTCAAGCCCAGTCATGCTTAGGTAAAGGTAGTGGGACTTTACTATAAAGCTTCGTAAAGTTTTGGAAGCAACATGAAAAGTCATGTTTCACCATATTGTATAATTTTTCCACACTCGCGCTTGTGATTCAGCACTTTATGAATAAAATACCACCATTTTTATGCATAAACACTCGACGAAACAATAGTTTCGGAAAAGAATACAACAAGGCGACACGACTCTTTTCACGTTCCCGCCAAAAACCTGTCCGTAGCTTATGTCAATCCTGTACTTTTTTAGACTTTTCTAATAGCGTTATCGAATATGGAATGTCACTTTTTCTAAACCCTCTGATGGTAAAAGATAACGTCTATTCGTGACAATTGCAACAGTAACAAGAATTTTAAGTGACAAAAGAAAGCCTCGAGCATTACTGCTTTGACGTTCATAACTTCGAGACATAAGATGGTTAGTCCTAATAGCCCTGTAATTTTGCTAGCTACAGTGTCATTCAAACTGAAACTTAGTAATGTCTACACACTACTGCTTGGCGGCATAACAACTGGTACTACAGTCGCACTTACCAAGGCTAAAGAGATGGATATAAAACATATCCAACTCACCACGTCATTGTTCCCTTCATTTATACCTATTATCTCTAAGCCCGTTATTACCGCAATCGCATACAATATAACACCTGAGCGACTGTGATCATAATGAGAACTACCCTTTGTCCTATTCAGCCACCGATTTTAATAAAAAAGGGATAGTGACTAGACCCTTTGTATATGCTTGTTTACTTGACGGAATGACATGAATGCTTAGGAGCAAAAAAGCGAGAGATGTAACGGAGTACCAAAACAAAGATGACGATACGGTTGGTAAAGTAATTTTTTATCTTAAGGCTACGACTTTAGAGTTAGTTGATATTGATAGATAATTTAGTTGGGAGTATAGGAAGGTGGTTTTGGTGGTAGAGTATGATGATCGGTGACCTCTGGCATCTAGTTGTGTGGTACCACATGATTGACGTTTGTATGACGCGGGCGCAGCGAGAGAAATTTTGAGAATTTCGGAGACGAAAGGATTTCTAATTGTTTTGGGAAATATTATAAAAAAATAGGAACAACGAATTTAAAAGTATTGAAACGATATTGTGTCGTGTATATAGCAAACTGGTACCCTTCACCTTATTTATTTCACGGTCAAAATAACGACGGTGTTATCGAAGATGTTAGGCATAACAAATCTGGAATGGAACTGGCTCACAAGTGAGGCTACTGGAATAAACTATTAGGTGCATGGCGACAGATTTTCAAGTTGATGGTGGTAGCTAGCCAGCCAGCCACTAGAAAGTATCTTACTACCATGATATTGTTTTTCTCAAGCTCATTGTTGGGGGTATAACCCACGTCTACGGCATGTGAATTGACTGTGCTATCATCACTATAAAATCGTAATTACTAATTTGGAGTGCTAAGTTAAAAATCTCGTTAATCTAAAAAAATACACTGCTCATAATGCGATAGAAATCGCGAAGACACACAAGACGTATTGACAGAATTTCTTAAATAAAAAATAAGAAAGATGGGCGACAAAACTAATTCAGTAGCCACCAAACTGGCTATTCTGTTACCTAATACTGCATAACAAAATGGTACAAAAAACAATGACAAAAGACACAAAAGTGACAATAACGACAATACAGTCTATGGGAAAGCAACAAAAGTCTCCTTTATTTATGTATTGTTTGTTTAGTCTCGGAAAGGTGACGGCAGAAAGCAAATAACCCTTCTTTATGCAACAGCAACCCCATCTTAGCAATATCCATTATAATTTGATACGCTCAAGATTATGAAGAAGGAGAGAAAAGAGACCATCTTAAAGTGGTAGTCCTATGTATAGTTTTAATTGCCCATTATAATGATACTTGATACAATATTGTTTGAAGGAAAAAAATTTCGTCCGAACATGAAGGTAGATAATTTCTTAAATATTTGCGAATCTATAAATTTTCAACCAAAAGCTGTTATAGTTCAGTGGTTAGCACGGTCGGATCACACGCCAAATGGCGCGGGTTCAAACCCGTACAATAAGCTTGAGCTGCCGGCGAAGGAAAATATCGTGAGGAATGGTGGTAGGATATTTTCTATTCCTCGGCTGGCTAGCTACCACCTTCAAGTTGAAAATCTGACGTTAAACACCTAACGGTGTGTTCCGACAACTTTACTTGACAGCCAGTATCATTCCAGCCTAGGTGTGCTTTACCATCTTCAACCACACTGTCACTTAATCAGGTGATCTGTAGTTAAACACCAAGCTTGTCAATCATAAAAAAAGTCTCAACAGCCCTGTAATTTAACTTAACCTAACTGCAGTACTCTTCAAACCGGAACACAGTAATGCTTAGCGATAGGACATCTCTAACTGTAGTGATACCTACCTAGACGACCTCCTGATAAAGAGATCTACCCCCAAGTAAAACATGCCTCAGATATACTTACATCCTTTTTATTGCGTTGGGCGTTAAAAAATAATATTTACTAGGACTCCAAACGAAGGCAAGTTAATTCGATCAGCGATATAGTCTGTGGTTTATTGAAACGGCTCTTTTATAACACTTCCGATTAAGCATATCGGTGTAAATTTAATTTTTTTTTAAATCCAAGCCCCAAACAATACTAAACTTACACTTTAATAGACTAACCTGTAACTGGCCGCGACCGGTCTAACGTACCTCGATGATATATCTACGTCATTAATACACCTTTTTACTCAAACTCTTTTGTTTAACCTTTTTGTGCGAAAGTATGAAATTATTCATACCGTCCATTAACTTCTTTGGTTGGGTATTGTTATTTTTGCGTATGCTAATCCTGGTACCGGAAGGTGACTGTGACTGATTGGATAAAAGTTTCTCAGGGACGGTCATCAAGTTTTTGTGGACCCCGAGAGAAGCTAAAGTGACTTGCTTTTTTTGGGCTTTATTGTAATGGCTAAGGATAATAAAGTTTTACTATAGAAACTCATGTGGTTTTCATGCATATCTACTATGAGTATAGTTTCAGCACATTAGTAACTTTCAGAGACAAAACTGAGTACACGTAATAGTAGGATTATCGAGCATCATGAGTAATCCAGCATAAGTAAAAAAATATGTTTTTTTAATGTAAAAAGTAATAAGACGATCGAGACGCTCTCCTGATGGTAAGAGCTAACGCCTGCCCATGATCATTGCAGCGATACACAGAACTTTGAGTAACAAAACAACGTCCAGGGCATCGCTTGGCACTCATTACTTTGAGACTAGATGGTTAGTCTCAACAGCCCAGTAATTTCGCTAGCTGCAGTAGGTACCCTTCAAACCGGAACACAGTAATATTTGCACACTAGTGCTTGGCAGCAGAATATCTGGTACTGCGGTGGTACCTGCCTAGACGACCTCCTGCTAAGAAAATCTACCACCAAGTAATTAATTTTTTTCGTTTTTTCACGTTTTATTAAATCGGCTACTCTGACTATTGTTTCTGTCACATTAGTAACTTTCAAAGACAAGAAATAGTTGGAGTGTCCGATATTATTCCAGTTCTATTCCAGGCTAGGTGTGCTTTACCTTCGACCACACTTCACTTAAAATCAGGTGAGCTGTGGTCAACCACCAACCATAAAAAAACGTTAGTAATCCCGCATAAGTAAAAAAAAATCTGCTTAGAATGTATATAGCATTTAACATCTGATATGCGATGTGAACCCATTACGACAGTTCCAATTTACACATTTAATTTCACGTATTTTCTAAGTTTTTTTTTTTTTTTTATGGTTGACAGGCTAGTTGTTTGACCACAGCTCACCTGATGTTAAGTGAAGGTGTGGTCGAAGATGGTAAAGCACACCTAGCCTGGAATGGAACTGGCTCTCAAGTGAGGCTGCCGGAACACACCGTTAGATGCTTGGCAGCAGATTTTCAACTTGAGGGTGGTAGCTAGCCAGCCGAGTACTAGAAAGTACCCTACCACCATGCTATGGTTTCCTCACGATGTTTTCCTTCACCGGCAGCTCAAGCTCATTGTTGGGGTTTGAACCCACGCCCTTCGGCATGCGAACCTACCGCGCTAACCACTGAGCTATCATCGCTACAAAATATAGATAGTAATATTTAATGCAAAATACATTTTACACACATTTTATCACATCTAAACATAACACAGAGAACATAAAAAACATTTAAATTGACTAAGTAATAAATCTAATATAGATAGTGTATAGATAGTAATAGTATAAATTTTTCAAATATCCTGATATATATTTTTCTCTTCTTATACTTGCGTGTCAATTGTTTACGTGCAGCAATATTATCGTAGTAACAATAACACTGTACTTATAGAATTAAATAAGCAACATCCTTGACCTATTCACATTTTTTACTTTTAATGCCAATGTAATGAGACAAACAAGACGGTCTCCTGATGGTAAGTTAAAACGCGTATCCATGATCATTACAGCGATACACGTACATTTGAGTACCAAACTATATACAGGGCATCGCTACATTAGCTCTTACTTAATCGCTCGCTTTAATTACTGGGCTGTTGAGACTAACCATCGAAAGTCTCAAAGTAATGAGCACCAAAGCAGTGATACCCTGGACTTTGTTTTGTTACTCAGAGTTCTGTGTATCACTGCAATGGTCATGGACAAGCGTTATCTCTTACCATCAGGAGAGCGTCTCGTTCGTCTCATTATTTTTCACATAAAAAAAAAAAAATATTACTTTGAGACTTTAGATGGTTAGTCTCAAGTCTCAACAGCCCGTAATTTCACTAGCAGTACCCTTTTAACAGCAATACACTACTGTTTACACACTATTGCTTGGCTTATTGTCAGTTTCTATATAATTATATTCATCATCATCATCATCATCATTTCAGCCGTAGGACGTCCACTGCTGGACATAGGCCTCCCCCATTGACTTCCATAAAGACCGGTTGGAAGCGGCTCGCATCCAGCGCGTTCCTGCGGCCTTTACTAGGTCGTCTGTCCACCTTGTGGGTGGACGTTAATTATATTAATTTTAAACAAAAGAAAAGTATACGAGTATTTTTAAACATACGGAAAACCGATACCTATTCTATTTTTAAAACAATGGGAATCTTATTGCTAGATATATATAGGCATACTTCCATATCACGGAAGATCAATACCAAAGTTCCACGTATATCTACACAAAAATTGAGTAAAAACATTTTTTTTCCCTTCTAATGATGTATCTGTTGTTGTTAGATACCTCATTGTTATTACAATCTAACATGGTTAAAACATTCAGTAAAAAAAAGTCACTGGCTAGCAATAGTTTCATTTTTACAATATTGCATTTATTCATGTAAAGCAATACCAACATAAATTTTGCTAAGTTTCTATTTATATCTTGTAGCGATGATAGCTCAGTGGTTAGCGCGGTAGATTCGCATGCCGAAGGGCGTGGGTTCGAACCCCGACAATGAGCTTGAGCTGCCGGTGAAGGAAAACATCGTGAGGAAACCATAGCATGGTGGTAGGGTACTTTCTAGTACTCGGCTGGCTTCCACCCTCAAGTTGAAAATCTGCCGCCAAGCATCTAACGGTGTGTTCCGGCAGCCTCACTTGAGAGCCAGTTCCATTCCAGGCTAGGTGTGCTTTAACATCTTCGACCACATCTTCACTTAACATCAGGTGAGCTGTGGTCAAACACCTAGCCTGTCAATAATTAAAAAAAAAAAAAAAAAACAAAAAAAAAAAAAAATATTTGAAGATCCTTCATTAAAAGTTTTGGTATCATATATCAAGCAAGCACTTCACATCACACATCAGCATAACACAGGGAAAGCTAAATTTCTAATAACATAATCTGTCCTCAACCCTTCCGCAACCCGACCGCAGGCTTTAATAATGCATTGCCCATTAGTTAACCCGCAGATGCCCGCCATCTTCGCCTCTAATTCTAATTGCGCAGAAAGGATGAAAGGCTTACACCCACCGGCCGTGTACAGTCACTTTACCGGAATTAATCTGAATCGCAGTCTCAAGCTTCCGTGTTTATGGAAATCCTAAACATATGCAACCTTTTTAAGTGATAATGAAAGAAAAATATCGTAAGCGACAAAACCGTAAGCACCAAATTCCCTTTTTAGCGTAGGACATAATTAATATTTGATCTGAAAGAGTGGCTTTTTAAAAGTTGAGACGCAGAAGGTGTTTGGTCACAGCTGTGGTCGTATTACGCTAATCTCTCGTCGTACTTGTTAAATATTAACGCAGTCTAATTACAGCCCCTGCGCCCCCATCCTCTAATGGCTTTTAAAACTGATTCCCGCCCTAGAAGGATGCGTATTTGATGACAACTCTCGTCATTTTGGTGTTATAGAACAAGGGAGTGTAAGGTTTTACGTATTTTTTTAAAAGAGCAAGCTTTTAATTTTTGATTTTCAGACGGGACTGACTGGCAACATACGTGAAGGCACAAGATGGCACGAGAGGATGTTTTTCTAAAAAGAAAACACATGTTTTGTTGGATATATCATTCATTATTGGTTTGTTGTTTATGCCTTAAAAATTAATCGTCTAGAGCAAAAGCCAGTCCCCACTATTCACCCATGTATACAGAAATATTTTATCTGTACGATAAATAATAATTCCAATTGATTCTAGTGGCTTTGCAAAGCCGGCAGTTACTGTCATAGACGATGGACACTTCAACTGTGCGGTGTAAAGACTTGATTAACATTAAGTCCACGTTGATGGTCTTTCAGACATTAAAAAGAAACGCATTAGATTAATAAATTACATAATAAAATCTCATTAATCAAAATTGTATTGCTAAAATAAGAACATTTTTAATACTTATTTATTGTTTTTTTTCTATAAATTATATTAAAGGCATGTTACATTATGTCACAATTAAAGACATATTTATTAAATGTGTTACATATGTTTATTTACCGATTACTCGCGATTTCATTCTTATGTTATCTATCGTGTTTTTTCTTTTTTTTTTTGGTTGCCTGGAGGAGATCGCTTTTAGCGATAAGGCCGCCACTTGTGACACTCGTTCATAAGGTTTTTTGTTCTCTGTACTTTTTTCTGTTTATGGTGTGCATAATAAAGACTCTATCTAATCTATCTCTATCTCTCTATCTACAAAAACTTATAGCCTAGTATGAACTAGTTAAATTGCTTTTCTTAAGATCTATTACCTTAAGGAAGTTACTTACGCACGCAATAAAACTAGCGAATTAATTACCATAAATCTGCACTAAACGGAAGGACGTTTAGCAACGACCATTACCTCCGTGCGAATATCCGTTAACAATGCTTGTAATTAATGATGTCTCAACACTCGTTTATTTGTCCAACTGGCCATCCCAGAGCAAACAGGTCATTCTTACCTCAAATGGTAAAATGGCTTCTAAGGACGCTTTTAACGGTGTCTCCGCACCGCTAATGGTTTCAGATGCAATTATTCAGCACCATTAGATGTATCATTAGCCTTTTATTTGCCGTTTGTTTTCTTAAGGTCTCACAGACCGAGCGCTGCAATGCAGGGTTGATATCATTAATCAAAGAGACGTGGATTTCGGACCGTGTCTTGACTTGACAAAAGTTTTTTGATTAACGGTAAGCAAATATGGGAATGGGATGCGGTGGTGTATCCGTGACAGTTATGTATGATATTCCGTTTGTTTTTCATACAACTCTGGTCTGTATTCACAGGGAATATAAGAGGGAATTTGGAATGATGACGGTTTTAGTTTTTCATTGTATTCGAAAAATGTCGAATGTTTGATATTCTATAAGGTGGTACTGATATCTACACAGATCTTCTGTCATAGGAAGATTGATGAATTATTTTACTGATACAAAATCATTGAATTGATACAGATATTTACTCACCAACCATGTTTTATTGGTGATACGACTGCGTGAAAATTTCAGTTATAATTTCATACTTTCATGTTAACACCTACTCATGATCAAAATGGCGAAAGTGACATAAATATGAAATGAAAATTGGCTCTCAAATGAATGAGTGAGTATTCAAACGAATTTTGACTAAACTCTGGTTTTTTAATTCACGGTATAATTTTTAATAAGGTAAGGTAAGGTAATAATTTTTGTAGTGATGATAGCTCAGTGGTTAGCGCGGTAGGTTCGCATGCCGAAGGGCGTGGGTTCAAACCCCAACAATGAGCTTGAGCTGCCGGTGAAGGAAAACATCGTGAGGAAACCATAGCATGGTGGTAGGGTACTTTCTAGTACTCGGCTGGCTAGCTACCACCCTCAAGTTGAAAATCTGTCGCCAAGCACCTAACGGTGTGTTCCGGCAGCCTCACTTGAGAGCCAGTTCCATTCCAGGCTAGGTGTGCTTTACCATCTTCGACCACACCTTCACTTAACATCAGGTGAGCTGTGGTCAAACACCAAGCCTGTCAAACATTAAAAAAAAAAAACGGAAAATATATAAATAAAGGTATTTTTTTCCCTTTACCTAGTAAAAAAATAGCCACGTAATTTCATAATTATGAAAAAAACAATACATGTATTATTTATTTACTTATTTTTATTTATTTATTTTATTTATTTATTTTCACTTTTTTATGTTCAATAAAAAACCGGAGTGTAGTACCTACTACTGCTTAGTCTATCAATTATAAAAAGCTGTTATTCTTTTTACATGAATCAAAATGAAAACAGTTTTCTTTTGTGTTTCCAGGCACGCGTTTTGTAAATAATTTATTCAGTCACTAAAAAGGGGCCAAAAAACAAAACGCAGTCACATAACAAGCGACAATCTCTTGTTTTACGCGCAGCAAACGTCAACGACATCTGTCAACCCGTGACACTTCTTATCTTTGGGGGTAAAAAAATCCCCTGGGGTGACTTTCCACCCCAGAACCAAGCCAAGACAATGTCGGACTGCCGCGCGAATCAAATGTATTTATGACTATGTAAATTGGCTCAATTCGGTTGGAATTGGAAATTTGCTAAAAGGTTCGGAAAATTTACTCTTTTCCGACAGATGTTTTTGAGTGGGTATCTTTGATTGTTCGGGTTCAAATATTGCTTAGGATATTGTTTATATTACGTATGTGACGTAATTCAAATCCAATATAGCTTTAAAATAGTCGCTTGGGTATGACGTAGAATAATAAAGTTATATTTATTTTATTTTATTTGTCCGAAAGTATACAAATTGTACAATTATTACTAGTGTAAGTAGTAAAATCCTGGTTCTACTCTCTAGTTGTCGCGTCGCTGGTTAGCTGCCCTCACATTGAATATCTGCCACCAAGCACCTAACGGTGCGTTTCGGCAGCTTCACTTAAAAGTCTGTTCCATTCGAGGCTTGTGATAACCATCTACCACATTGTCACTTAAGATTAGGTAGTTATGCTGTGGTCAAACACCTTTTATAAATCTGAGAGTGAGAAACCTATATGACGAATTTTCTGCTAACTTCCCGTCACGTTCAAGTTGCAGTAATCGTCACTAAGTGACGTCACTTGGCCATTGACGAAAGGGAGAGAAAAGGCTGCCGTAGGTTTTACTTCTTGGGAAAAACAGCGCAACAGATTGAAAAGCAAGATAAGTCTTCAGATATTTCACTTTCTTTAAAAATTAACTAATACGATTATCTTTTTCGAGTATTTCTCTAGGCGTTTGACCTTAGCTCACCTGGAGTTAAGTGACAATTTGGTCGTGGTGTGGTAGATGATAAATTAATTTAGCCTGGAATGAAAACTGACTCTCAAGTGACGCTCCCATAACACACCGTTAGTTGCTTGGTGACAGATTTTTTAACTTGCGGGCGATGGCTAGAAAGTACTCAACCGCTATGATTTTTATTTATTTTTTTTATGTGAAAAAAGTGGCAAAGACGGGCCGGGCCACCTGATGGTAAGTGGTCACCGCCGCCTATGGACACCTGCAGTACCCGGGGTATTGCCAGTGCGTTGCCTTGATATGGTTTCATCACGTTTTATTCACCGTTCAAACTTATTGTTGGGATTTGAACCCACACCTTTTAACCGCGTTTATCACTGAGCTGTCATTGATCTATAAAATAGATATATATAGAATCCATATTTCAAGTCCAGAGTCACATATCCTTTTGTTATCGAGTGGTGTAATTATTTTTAGATGTTTCAGTTGTTCCAGTTGATGTTTTGTTGTGTTCAGTTTCATTCCAGGCTAGGTGTGTTTACTATCTTCGACCACACCGTCAGTTAACATTTGATGAGCTGTGGTCAAACACCTAGCCAGTCAACCATAAAATAAACATGTAGATGATCAATATAGCAGCATTGCAGCAACACCAAATTGTATCCCTCGAATTCGAAGGGCGTGGGTTCAAACCCCAACAATGAGCTTGAGCTGCCGGTGAAGGAAAACATCGTGAGGAAACCATAGCATGGTGGTAGGGTACTTACTAGTACTCGACTGGCTAGCTACCACCCTCAAGTTGAAAATCTGCCGCCAAGCTTCTAACGGTGTGTTCCGGCAGCCTCACTTGAGAGCCAGTTCCATTCCAGGCTAGGTGTGCTTTACAATCTTCGACCACGCCTTCACTTAACATCAGGCGAGCTGTGGTCAAACACCTAGCTTGTCGACCATAAAAAAAATTGTTATCATCAGTTTTCTGAATTAGTTACTTCTCACTATGGAAGAAAAAATCGTGAGATAAATTGTCGTATACATTCCACCGTTTGGATCTCTCGAGTCGTCAATTTCATTAGGGTAGTTCTAGTTCAGGAAAACAAAGCGAGGCGTGTGCCAATATATTGTCACTCGCACTACTTGTCGCCACCTAGGGTGGATTACCTTTTTTATGGTTCTCTCGGTTGTTTATTGTTTTTTCTTTTATCTATAGTTTTTTTTTGGGATTTAATCTTGACTTAGACATAGAGATTGTTTCGTTATTAAATGTGTTTTTTAATGAGATTGCAGATTGTCGAATCGTCTTTCTCGTATGAAGTTACTAAATGTTAGTGTATTGTAATTTGTGTGTTTTTAAATTTAAGCCGACATAATCTATATATACTATTATAAAGAGGAAGGATTTGATTGTTTCTTTGTTTGTATTGAATAGGCTCCGAAACTACTGGACCGATTTTAAAAATTCTTTCACCGTTGTTCTACACTATCCCCGGGTGACATAGGCTACTTTTTATCCCTGTATTCCTACGGGAACGGGAACTACGCGGGTGAAACCGCGTGGCGTCCGCTAGTTATTATATACATTTATTTTTAGTAGGAATTTATTATTATTGAATTAACTATTATATTGACATGAAGTTTTGTAGTATACTTTTTTTGTAATTATGTTACCTAGTTGTGACTTGCCCAGTTTCACTGAATTGTTATAAGGCCAATAAATAAAATAAATGATAAAGTCACATGTAGGAATTTAACTCACAAAAGATGGCTTCGGTACACTCTTTACGACTCTACAATCGCTGTCACAACAGTTTCAATCAAAATTAATCAGTTTATTCTAGGTTAGCATGTTCTACGGTAGACCGCATTTCGTACATGAGGCGAGTTGGTTATTTTGGGCTATTCAAATCGGAACACAGCAATATTTACACACTACTGCCGCAGAATATCTGATACTGCAGTGTTACTTAGACGACCTACTAATGAGATTTGTATAAACAGCTATTTTGTAATAACACAACACTAGCCACAAACGTTGATAGTCGAGTCTTTTAATCATGGTGAATCAACTTACTTATTCTTTGTTTACAACGCCGTATCAATCTACGTCTTGGAGCGCCGGACTTCACACTGCCTGTCAGTCCATACATTACACACTTGGAACATTCAAAAGTCACTTTTGAAAGCCTCCATTCGAGACAACCCTTAGCAAAGCGAACTGCTGCAACGATTGTTTTGTAAACCATTGCTTGCTTGCTTGATCAATATTATTCAATATTGGTTGAATAGCCGCAATGATTGTGTTCCTTTGAGATGATACGTCGAGCTAGGGTTGAGAATGCGTTGCTGTGACGCGATGCTGTCAATCACAATCAAGAACGACCACCCGCGCGATTAGACGCAGGTTAAGAAATTGGAAAGGTGTGGAGACGTCGTAGAGTTCTTTTTATTTAACAGAGTAATGAGATAGGGAAGTAGTTTTCTGATAATTTCGTTTGTTCATAATTACAATACATATACACTTAGTTCATATAGGTTCATATACTAGTCTGAAAAACGAGAAATAAAGACAAAAAGATAATTTGTCTAAAATATTATTGTTTAATTAAAATACCCATGTTATAATATAAATCGTCCTCCAATACATACAAAAAATACCAATGAAATATTAATACACATATTGGTATGTCAAGATAATTAACAAAAGTTTTATGACAATGAATTAATTCTCGTTTAAGACAATTTAATTAAATATGTCCTGATTTGGCTCTAAGTCTTTAGTCAAAACGTTTAGATTAATTTATAATTTACATGATATTATTATGTCATCACTAGCCATTTAATAACCTGTTAGGTTTAAATAATATAACTGAGCTAAGATCTCCGCTTGGTATTAAAACACGTGGCGGAAGGTGCATCCCGAACAGTAGCGAGGAGGCGGTTGTGAACCACGAGCCTCCGATTATATGCCTTCCAATTTATAGAGGACACTCCGATAAGGTCCGATAACAATCGTTCACGGAGGTTGGTAAGTTGTAAACTTTATTACGCGATGCAACTTTATATATCTTTTATCACATTTAGTTATTTTAGCTCAAACCAAAAAATCCTTAAATATTTTATATGGTTGACAAACTAGATGTTGGACCACAGTTCATCTGATTTGAAGTGATGATGAAGAAGACAAACATTGGCACTTTCTCCTAAACATAAAATCAATATGCTTGTTGATTAGAACATATTAGGTATAAGAAATTATTAAAACATGCTTGTAACATTGTTAGTTAAGTATCATGATTTTGTGGATAGAATGGCGAAATTTTGGCAATCAATAAAAAACCGACCCAGAAGAAGGTGGTATGATGAACTACATCGTCACGATAGTCACAGGACCAGCAAAGCCGAAGACCAGGCAGTTTGGAAGGAGGAAAGGGAGGCCTTTGCCCACCAGTGGGACAATAGAGGCTGAAAAAAAAAATATATAAAAAAAGGTATGGTTATCAACTCCACGCCATTGTTGTTCAATCCTCGCAGCAATCATCTAGGTATACAGCTATCTCCACGTTTACTAGATATCTGTCAGTCTGCCTTATCGCTCCATCTCTACGCGCACCTCGCAATGCTATGAGAAAATAATATTTCTAATGGCTGGTCGATAACACGACCTTAAAAGAGTAAGTAAAATAAGAGGTTTGTTATTAAGCTTTGGCAAATTTGAAGCTTTCGTTTCTGATCATTTGTGTAGTCGGTTTTATACCTGGATGTTTTACCTTCTACTTTGTATAGTGGTTAGTGATCAGTACTAGGCATTAAAAGTACAGAATTTATGTTTTGTTTTATTGTTGTAGTACTTGGTTTGTTGTCTAAGTACGTTAAAAAAAAATATCTTCGTTTACTGTAATATGACAATCAATTGCGGATTTATACGTGATAAAAGGGTGCAATTCTGTTTGATGTTTTAGACCGTATTTATAATATTTGTGAAAGTGTTCGTTTTTTTTCTTTGGTTTTGGCGTCGCATTTTGAGCATTTGCCAGTGTCAAGTGTTTTATCTTTTCAAGTTTTAAAGGTTAAATAAGTTGCTTCGTAGCTATAGATATAGTCAAAGTCCAGTCTTGGTCAAGTATAGTCCGTGTCAGTCAAGTCCAGTCATGCTTTAGTAAAGTAGTGGCGACTTTACTATAAAGCTTCGATGGAGTTTTGGAAGAAAAGTGTTAGTTGTGTTATACAGGTCATTAGCAGGAAATCCCACAATCCAGGGGCGTGCAACCTTCGCGCCGCGGATCAATCGAACGCCAAGGAGCTTGCGCATTTACCTATAAATGGTACGACCTCGCGGCGGGTCGCGACCTGTGACCCCATTGGGCGACCTCTGCTCCGCCTACCTCCCACCAAGCTGCTGAAACTCCTGAATGGCACTGAAACACTAAAAAGGATGCCATGAGGAAGTGTTTCGTACATTGCTTGATTGGTTGAGGAAAAAGTTGTTTTGGTATTGGATACTAGATACATAATAATATTAATAAAATGAGTAGCTTTTATCGTTCAATGTTTGTTTTTTATTAATGTATGTATCAATTGATATTGTAGTATTTTAAAAGATGATTTAGAACAGTTCTATTATCTCTACAAAAATTAATTGCGCTACTAAGTAGGAAGTTCTTTTGCTTTTTTATTTGCCTATTAGATTAATTATTGTACTTTTTACCCCATTTTTTTTTGCTGACTAGGTAGTTTTTTAACCACAGCTCACCTGACGTTAAGTATCGGTGTGGTCGAAGATGGTAAATCGCACCTAGCCTGTAATGGACTGGCTCTCAAGTTAGGCTGCGGAAACACATCGTTTGGTGCTTGGCGGCAGATTTCTACTTCAGGGTGGTAGCAAACCAGCCGAGCTCTAGAAAATACCCTACCACCGCGCTAACCACTGAGCTATCATCGCTACAAAGATTAGATTTAATTAGCCTATAACAGAATAAAATGTATAAATACCAATAAAAGTATATACGATAATTAGTTTTGCCATAAAATTCAACCTATTTTAAATGTGGTGTGAATTTGCACTTCCTAGATAAATTGTGCTTTTGTACATTTGCAAATGAATGCTATTCCTGTGTCCCACTTTTCACTGTAAAACTCATATTTTATGAGAATACTGCATGTAGAATATTTTCAGAGCACTCACCAAAGAAACAAAGGAAACTATGATGGTAATAAAACTTTTTAGCTATCATCGTCGCATTGCCTTATCGTTTTCTTATATTCGATATTTTGGGTGTCTTTCTGAGTGAACCGATTTGTTTCAGACAAGTGTGCTATCGTAGCCCGTATCTTCGCTTAACATCAGGCGAGACGGAGATGCAACGCCAACCTATTTCATAACAATAATTATTGTACTACAGAAAAAACTACATCAGTTTGTAAATGTTACTGCTAAATCATGCGAGTCCATCGCGACTCAACTTCCTGCATTTGCCAGAATAAGCAAGTATTGCTAAGTCACCCAGCAGCTGGCATGAATTACAAAAAAATTAAAACAATTCAAAACTGACAATCAAAATCAGGGCGTCCGTTAAACCAGAGCCTAAGTGCTGTCACCGGCCGGCAGCGCTGACCGCACAAAAGGAGCACCGCGCGTGACCGACCGTTGACGATCTCTGACCTTAACTGCACTGATTGTACACCTGCCCACGTGTGAACACTCTCTTCACTTTTAAGAAAGGTCAAGGTGACAGACAGCTAAAATTATATTATAAAGTTTATTTAAAAGTATCAACAAACGAGACGGTCGCCTGATGGCAAAATACAACGCCTGTTCATCACCATTTTGAGTGACAAAACGAAGTCCATCACATGTTAGCGTCACTGCTTATTGCGGAATACTTTGAGACATACTATGATTCAATAGCATTGTGTTTTCGCTTAAAATGGTAGTTCCTTTATCAGCCTACAACTTGTTTTACATATAATATCTATAAAAATATGAAAGTAGGTACAGATCAGTAAATAGCACCAAGCCAAAACGCACTGAATAAAGTCTTCGAGAAGAAAATTGAGAACTGGCAGAATGCACGAACGTGCTATGGTCGAAAAAGAAAAAAAAGACTTCGCATCATTTCTGTAGAAAAGCGTGATTAATATATTTACCAATGATTAGTAGATTATTTCCGTACTTCCCTTCAGTACAAAACAAAAATGTTATGTCACAAAAATGAAAACTGTGTAAAGTTGGTCAATAAGGTATACAATATTCGCTATCAAGATTTGTAATAAAAAAATCTTTTATATTCCTATTTTTAAGCTTTTCTAAAGAGCGATTTAAGCGCTTTGTCTCACATGCAGTGCTCATGACCAATTTTTCGCGTAAGGTGGCAGGATCGAGTTTCAAACTTTGATATACTTACTCGTATTATTCCAGACTAGGTGTACTTTACCATCTTCGACCACATTGCCACTTAACATCAGGTGAGCTATGGTCAAACACCTAGACTGTCAAAAATAAAAATCTAGTACAGCTAGTTTATTTAATTTTATAACTGTTGTGTAATTCAAAGTTTAGTACACGATACTGCTGCTGCTAATTTTGCATGAAAAAAATCAAAAGAAACATTCTACTTATCGTGGTTTTCATCTTCCTTGCAGTTAACCCTCGCGTGGTTGTCGTGGTCACGCCTTCCGTAGCGTGACGGGCGACGTGGTTTGATTGACCGGAACCACATTCCGTCGGTGACAACCCTACGCAGGTGTTACCGATAAATTACAGGGTTGTTTCCGTGATTTTGTGGGAAAATTAATTCAAATGAAGTTTAAATTGCTGTTGTATCATCTGTCGTTTGCTTTGTTGAACAATTACACTTTGTTATTCCTTTTATAGAATTATTTTAACACATTACCTATTTGAACAAAAATCTTTCGTTTTTTCTTGTTCAACGGCTAGGTTTTTGACCACAGCTCACTTGATGTTAGTTGAAGGTGTGATCGAAGAGCCGACACACGTAGCCTGGAATGGAACTCTCTGGCTGGCTGGCAAATTAAACTGTTTGAATACAACACATTCCCTGCAACGCAATGAACCCGGCACCCGTACGGTTAAACCATTCAACTCCAAGAAGTCTCATCTAGGATCCGTCCAAATTTGCGTGTTGAGAAATTCAATCAAATACAAATAATTTTACTGACTATAACCGGTCTTCGGAAAATACAAAATTTTGTTAGAACACAGCTGATTTTATAAGACTCGCCCTACATTATTCCCATTTCTGCATAAAACATAGCATAACCGGATAACTATTATTTAAACGATAAGTTACATTAAAATAATATCCCACGCCAAAATCCCACCGAGCGATAGCTAATTACAACAACAAGTCCCGTGGCCCGTGCGTTCCCACGCGTGGGCGCGGACAAATCACGGCACACCTGTTGTAATCTGCACACGCTAGGTAACTTCGCAGTGTTGGCATGCTAGTAGTAACTTCAAATAGTAGGTAAGTTTGTGCAATACACACTTTATGTGTAATGTTTGGAAGTATTGGCAAGAATGTGGAAAAAAATCATCATTCTCGTTTTTGTATCATTTACATTGATGACACAAGTCAAATTCAGTAATTTCATTTCAAACATATTGTCATTAAATATGTCATAAACAGTGATTACATTGTCAATGAAAAAAAATGTAAATTGTCAATATAAATGAATGAAAAAAACACTTTTTTTTTTAAATTATTTATTTCTTATTTGATTTTTTAATCTGCCTATCTTAACGTATCTTTTAATCTGAATTCGTGATTGATAATTTCATAAAGTTAACCATGTTAAATTAATCTCTACTAAACTTTTTTTAGAAATAAAAGACAATTTTTGTCGTAATACATATAATGTGACAAACGTTTAGAGGAGGCTTCAGGTGACCAGAATGCTGGTATCTACTTTGGTCAAAAGCTTAGCATTGCCATCCAGCGTGGCAATGCTGCCAGCATTCTGGCCACACATCCCTCCGCTGACGGACTTTTAGATTAAGCTTTTTGTATAAATTTTGTAACAATAAATATATTGTAATGTTACATAGATTTAATTGGGTGTTTGGTAGGAAGAATTAGTAGGACAAACGAGACTTTCCTGATGCTAAGAAATCATGGCTGTCCATGACCATTGCCTAACAATAGGTATAGATTTAAATTGGTGTCTCATGTTTTTAATTAGTAGGTACATCATCCTACATTTATTTTGTATACATAAATCAATGCTTTAGGTATCTAAGACTTTAGATAAAAACGTTGCTTAAAGTTAATCTATGCTTGAAACCTGTTATCATGTCTCATTTTAACGAGTAATGTTTTACGTCGCTGAGAAGTTGACAGAGCATTTCAGCTATGCAAAGTTTTATAGAGAACTAGTGGTAAATTATTTGTGCAAGGCGAATAAAACAAAAACTTCAATTCCAGAGAGACATCTTTAATTTGTCATACCATCGTTACTTTATACATTTCCATACATTTCTCATACACACACTGTACATGTAGTTATTGCGAATAAATACATTGCTTCTTTATTACATAATGCCTTTTCGTAACAGTTCGGCAAAAAAAAATATTAAAATATTAAAACGATAAAATAAAAATTTAATATTCTGAAATGCATATTTTTTGGTTTACAATTGATTTAGCATGAAACCTTTTTTTTATAAATAATTGACATTAAATATAATTTAGTATAGATCTACTGAATTTTGTTGAAAAGTTTATTTATTTATATAAATTTTAGAATCATAAGCAAACTTTTGTGAAATATTTTACATATTTGCGAGAAATAAATGCTAGTAAGGAATATTTTATATTTTATAAAAGTGGACGACACAAATAAAATAATTAATTTGAGTATAGAGCAGCACCAGTGAAAAAATATAAAAACACATATAAGACATTTTTTGTTTAAATGAATACTTCCGATTGCTTTTAAGATAACCCATAAAACAATTTGTAATATTATGTCTTTAATAAGACCTAGTTTTCACCTTGAAAGCAATCAATAAGTTTATACAAAAGTATAGAAAACAACACATATTTTTATACCTAGGTCGAACTACACACCAAAATTGCACGATAAATATTTACGTTAATTTATTGCGATTCCAATCCAAGATTGCTTTTCACAAAATCTTACATTTTATCTATAATAAAGTCAGATTTATCAATTTTCCTTTAAAATTTAAGAAAGCTTTGATATAAGATTGTTAAATAATTGTTCACAAAAAAAGCCGAAAACTAACTACAAAAAAAGCTATTAAAAACATGGCAATAAAAAATATGTGTAAATAGGAATCGCCAAAAATAAAAAAAATGTTAACAATTCGGAGTAGAAAACAGCATTTCTTGCACTATCCATCTAATCATTTACACAATAATAAAAACATTTTATTTACATTAAATATTACGATCTATTCCTAATTATTTTTACAGAGGAACAAAAAATCTTGATCTAATAGACTACTGACCCCGCACTTAACCCTAAGAAAGTCTATTCTGGCACAGAACACGAATCTTGACAGTCTTGGCTGCGAATGTTGAGAAGATCATCGATCATCAATGAACTCTTCTGAACGGTCTTCTGCGTTTCGCTGGACGTCGTGGCAGCGTCAAAATTGTCGTGTTCGGTCGTTTTTGGAGGGTAGAACGCCGACTCGAATGTCGGTTCGGCTCTCTCGCCATCCCTGCTCCTAGCGAAGTAGTCTTCGGTTCCTTCGGTAGCCTCAGGGAACTCGCTCGAGGACGTGACTGCGTCGTCTGGTTGCGAGATCTCGCGCGGGTACCGTTGGAAGTCGAAACGCTGGCTAGACAGGTACGGCGGGAAGCCGTAGGGCGTCGATCAGGCAGCTGCCAGGTGTCGCCACATCGTATGTCACATGGTCGCCATATACGGCCATGAGAACGAGCTCCCGGACAGCAGCATATCCCTGATCAGAGTCTCTATCGGCGTCTTGCCTACAAGTCTCACGAAGAACAGCTGTTCTATGACTTGGGAGCTGACTGTTCGGAGAGAAGGCAGTCGCAGGAGCAGCTTTCCAAACCGCGTCTGCTGGTTGGGATATTGACTCCGGCAGTACTCTTCGAGGGCGCACTGGGATTTTTCTTGCAGGCTTTCTATGTGTGTCACGTCGGACAAACCGCACGCATCTGGAAAAAGAGAAAAGTAATTTACAAATACGTTTTTTATCGTAATGCAACATTAGGGATGTTGTCGACGCGTTGACAAAACCTAAAGATGTTTATAGACATTCTACACAAAAATTTCATGGTGCTACTCTGCGGAAGATCCTTAATAGACAAGATATACTCGTACATTATTATAAGATATAGTATAAATCAAAAGTTCTGTATTAACAAAGCAATGGGGCAAGATTTGGGACTTTCTCCCATTGGTCCCATTTCTTCAACATCGTTTGTTGATACGCGGTATCCACTCTAATTTGAATCTGAAATTATTTTTTATGTTGTGTGATTCAAGTAATTTTGTATCTGAAACTTGTAAGTGTAATTACATGCGTACCTACTCGTATTAGTATCTGCGTATGTAATCTAGCCTAGATTACCGCAACTTCGTGGCCATGAAAATCATTTCTAAGTACTGGTTTGTTTCCAGTTTAAGAGCCAGTTTTATTTGCGCAGTTAGGATTTTTTGTTTTCGTTAATGTTTTCCGTGGCCCATTTTATTGTTATAATGTTTAATGACGCGAACATTTAGGCCATTCAAGACTTCATCAGCAATTTATTGAACGTAAAGGAATGAAGCCTTAAGCTTGCTATACATACATTATGGAACAAATATGTGTTTTATGACGCTCTCTGTAAGGGGTTAATTTAAATTTTCTTTAGTTTAGATTGTGCATACTCAAAAGGATAGTGTATAAAAGTGTAGTAGGATAGGATAGTGTAGGTGTAGTGTGTAGTGTATCGTAGAAGTACATAATTTTATATTCTTTGAACAGAAATAATGCGCGGAACGTGGCAGCTTTAAGTTTTAATTAAATATTGCTTTCAAGTTGACATAGTATATAATAACTGTAGTCATATAATGTGTATACTTTATTTTGGCCTTTATTTGCGGTAAATCACAATTACACAACAAGATTAAGTAGATTATAATCTACTGTTTTATTCAAGCCATTGTGGCAATCTACTGTTTTATTCAAGCAATTGTGATTTACCGCAAATAAAGACCAAAATAAATGCCAGTAGCTGTGATTTCACTGTAAAATTATGCTCCATTTGTTCATAAATGGGGGGGAAATAATTGAATGGAAATCGAACCACCTTAAGAAAATACGTAAATAGAAATTTTGCAATATAAACGTTACTCAATGTTTTACTTATAAAATATTTGAATATGTAGGTAGCAAGCATAAAAATGTCACACCTCTGCAAGTAACACCGCTAAACATTGAGTAACAGGCATAATACATTCATAAACACTTGCTTAGTCTCGCTAAGTGATAATTAGCACTTACTTGTCAAGTTATTAACCCAATAGCACGTATTAAGCAAAGGTTACCGTTTCATATCATCACCTCTGCTACAACTTTATTATTTTATTTCATCATTTTAACGCTAATTGTGAAGCTGGACATTTTTATTTAATCTAATTACTTGCTAGATATTTTTAAATTATGAAGTTTTAGGCATGGTAAGGTTTTCATAAATTGAATTTTGTTTGAATCTAATATGAGTATCAGCTCTTTGGCTAGACGATATAATAAAAATCGCTGGATCTGGACGGGCCTAGACAATGTTAGCACAGGACTTCGTTAAGCCGGGTGGAGCAAAAGCTTCCCAAGAAGGAGTCTGGGAGACTAGCGCTATCGAGGTAGCGGACGAATGCGCAAGCGTACCCGCTACCCCGGTTCAAGGCGCGGAGACGGAACACCCCAGGGTTTTTAGTGGGTATGCCGTCATTCTTGACGGAGAGTCCCACATAACCACCTGCCACCCCCGTGGCCGGGTGGTATCCACAAAGGATTTTCCCTGGGGAAAAAAAAAAAAAAAAAAAAGACCGGGACGAGTGGCGTACACGAAAAGAGACCTATGCTCAGCAGTGGCCGATTGTGGACTAATGATGATGAGGAATATAAGTATAAAACATATTTTACAATGAAACCATATTACCTAGGTAATAAGGTAAGGTAAGTGTTGATCATAAAGTTATTTTTATCTGTTAAATTTACAATGAAATTCTAGAAATTTTTATGAGATCGTTCGTTTGATGGAACCGAAATGGAAAGGCGTAAGATTTTTTTTTGCAGAAAAATTGCTTCCTAAATAAGAATCGTTGCCGCTCCGTTCGTCCCGACCCCAAAATAAAAACGTATAAGCATAATAACCCGTGAAGTCGCAGGCCTCCTTAATGCGATTAGGGCCCCGGTACATTTGGCAAGATGCGTCCAGAGAAACATTAATATTTTTTATTGTTGTGCGCAATTGTAATGACGGTAAACAATGGCGTCATTAGGAGATGAAACCTCACCCCAATGGACAAGCTTCCGAAAAATACCAGTGCGATGTTATGATAGCTCGTCATGGTAATCTCATTTACTGAACATCGTTAAACTTTCATAGAACTATCTGTGCTCTTGGACAAAAATTTTCCTAGTTAAATTCTGTATACTTCAGTGTTTTGGCTGCCCTGTTAGCTCATTTGGTAGAATAGGTAAGCGTGCCTCATCTTAGACTACCTGCTTAGCATCAGGTAGGGCGTGGTCAAACGTAAAGCAATTAAGCAAAAAAAAATCTATTTCGGGAGCTGAAAGGCGTGGGGTCGAATCCGAATCAAGACTTATCGTTTGCGTGACGAATATATAGTATATGTGTATAGTGTGTGCAGACAAAAAAGTATGCAATAGTTCTATAAGCTACCCGGTTCCCATAGTACCTTAGTACCTACTATGTACTTGTGTGCTTAGTTTCGAGCTAAACGACGACGCTGTGTGAAATGTCGTCCAATGATTAATTATACACAAAATGTTAATTATATACGTATAAATATTTTTACACGTACGAATGTTAGCAAGGAATATAATGTGAAAATATATGTATTTCATTTTTGTTTGACTCCGTAGAAATCTGAACTACTTAACACTGAGAGAATGCACAAAATGCAATGCCAATAATAAACTAAAAAAAAAAGAATAATAAATTAATTATAAATTTCCTGGCTGTATGTTAATGGCCCGGCTGAAGGCAGTATTGCTTTACAGCTTTAGCCTGCCCGATGGGGAAATTCTTAAAAAAAGGCCCAGCTGATGGAATAGTATTCATGGCCAAGAATAAATAAATGAAAAATGTCAATGTGGTTTCTATTTTAAGTAAAAGTAATGATCCTAAATGTAAAATATAACGCATGGTCATAAATTTTACTTGGTGGTAGATCTCCTTAGCAGGAGGTCATCTAGGTAGGTACCACCGCAGTACCAGATATTCTGCCGCCAAGCAGTAGTGTGTAAACATTACTGTGTTCCGGTTTGAAGGGTACTGCAGCTAGCGAAATTACTGGGCTGTTGAGACTAACCATCGAAAGTCTCAAAGTAATGAGCACCAAAGCAGCGATGCCCTGGACTTTGTTTTGTTACTCAAAGTTCTGTGTATCGCTGTAATGGTCATGGACAGGCGTTATCTCTTACCATCAGGAGAGCGTCTCGTTCGTCTCATTATTTGTAACATAAAAAAAAAATTAAAAAAAAAAATAACTATAGAAGTGGTATTCAGATACAATATAAAGTCCAGGAAATTGCTGTTACTTTAAGGTATTCGATGTTTAATAAAATTTAACTATAAAACACTTTATAACAAACAAATTGTTCTTAATGTCTAGACAGTATATAGATATATTTGATAGATAAAATGATCATCATAATATCTTTCAATTGAAAGAGCATGGGCACTCTAGCTACATTAAAACTGACAGTTCGACCAGTTCACGTGTAATTAAAAATTAACCTACTTAGCCGAAGGCGATTTCAACACGAATCACAATTAAGTTTTCAAGTGTTCTAAGCGTTATTGTTTTACGTTTTAATTTTTAATGCAAGTTGATAGATTGAAGTTTTTTAATTTTAAAGTTTCCTTATATGGCGTGAGCTAAGGTTACAAATTTTACAGTAAATTCTTCTTCTTTGATTTTGACGTCGCGTTTGACATTTTTAAGATTCATAAGTTAAAAAGTAGTCAAAGTCGAGTCAAGTCCAGTCCATCGTAGTCAAATCCAGTCATGTTTTATTAAAGTAGTGGCGACTTTATTATAAGCTTCAATGGAGTTTTGGAAGCGATATGAAAAGTCATGTTTGACCAGGTTATATCACTTTCCCGTACTGGCGCTTGTAATTCGGTACTTTATGAATAAAACATCACTATTTCTTTACATAACACTCGAAAAGACACTAGTTTTGGAAAAAAAAAACAATGGGGTGACACGACTCTTTTCGCGTTCCCGCGTTCTCAAGTTTTCAGTTGACATTTATGAATAATACTGTTTTCTTCTTGTTTGTCTCAGTCTCCTTAAAAATACACTACAAGGGTATTTTTTTGTTCCTGTTGAATAACAATAGATATAACCTACATTTCCATTCAACTTCTATTAATTTTAATTCGTCGTCTTGGTGCGGTGACGCAATGGACAATTGTGGTCACTTGGTCTAATTGCGCTTGCGACGTTAAACGGTGACAGCTGCTTGATAAAAACGGATAATTGATACGTATTACGATGTTTTTGAATTAGGGATACCTAGTTGTTAAAAGAATTTATGTAAATTAAAGAAGTTGCATGACGCGTCCGCATACCTTAGTAGGTACTCTAAGACTTTATTGGTACTTATTACAAGGATTAGCTAAGTGTTTTTCACCACAGCTCACATGATGTTAAGTGACGGTTTGGTCGAAGATGGTAAACGCAACTAGCCTGGAATGGAACTGGGTCTTAAGTGGAGCTGCCGGAACACAACGTTAGATGTTGGTGGCTAATTTTCAACTTAAGTACTAGATAGTACCCTACCACCATTGTATGGATTTTTCCATGATGTTTTCCATCACCGGCAGCTCAAGTTCATTGTTGGTATTTGAACCCACGCCCTTCGGCGTGCAAACCGACCGCGCTAACTACTGAGCTGCTATTGCTACAAAAACCAACCAATCAACCAATTATGGAACCAATTCTGTAATCTACACATGAGAAAAGAGTTGAGTAAAAAAGACATCTTGAAACTTTGCTCCAAATACCAAAATGCTAATGAATACCAGCAATGTAATAAATAACTTAGTTTGTTTACCGCCTCCTAGAATAATTAGAACTCTTAGATATTTATGTAAAGATTACATGGATTTGTAAAGTTAATTGAGTTATCCCATTTTCCCAATTAAAGGCGGTCGACGGAATTTGTTCGATGTTTAGATAACATATAGTTAACATTACTAACTAATGCACATACTAATCCGAAACTTATCTGATTTTACTTAAAAACGTACATTAAGAATGTTAAGTATAGATCGTGTCAACACATTAAATAATGTATTTTAAGATTAGATGAAATATCCGTTAATTTCGTAGCTTTGATAAAAACAGGTGCTTTTTTTGTGTTTGTCCACAGCTCACTTGATGTATGGTCGAAGATGGTTAACACACTTAGCCTGGAATCGAATTGGCTCTCGGAACACACTGTTAGATGCTCGGCGGCAGATTTTCAACTTGAGGGTGGTAGTTAACCAGGCAAGTACTGTACCACCATACTATGGTTTCCTCACGACATTTTCCTGCTTCGGCAGTTCAAGCATATTGTTGAGATTTCAAACCACGCCTTGAGCTTGTGCACCGAAGGCGCTAACCACTGAGCTATCTGCGCTGTTTATTCGGTATAAACAAACAAAAACACAAATCTTTCCTATTTATAATATTAGTATAGACACTAAGTAGCCTAAGGCCTGTAACTACCTATTTCAATAAAAAAAAAATACTGATGATTAGTTTGTATGATGTAACGACTACTTTTTTCTTATAAATTAAAAAGTTACACGACTTTGATGTACAAAAGATTTTGAATCTAAACTTACACATACAAAGTTGAATATCCCGTAACCGTGGACCGAAGGATGTGTTAGCAAAGAAAAGGATGTTGAACATTTGTTTTGTCAGCTGGACGGTATCAAGCTTAATTTGTATTTCCGTGCAGAATTAATAGAAGCACGACAGGGAATTTGTCGTAAGAAGCTAAATTATTAACAATGTAGAGTGATCCACTGAGATAGAGTCGGGAAAATATACTTATACTAATATTTGACAGCCCTGTTGGCTCATTGGTAGCATGCCTGCTTCAAGAGCTGTAGGGCGTGGGTTCGATTCCCACCCAGGACAAGCATTTTGTGATATAAAACCAAATGTTTGTTCTGTGTCTGGGTGTACTGTATGTATTATAAGTATGTATTTACAAAAAAAAAAGTATTTAAGTATTTTATCAGTTATCTGATTCCCATAGTACAAGCTTTGCTTAGTTTGGGGTCAGATGGCGCTGTGTGTAATGTCCTACGATATTTATTTATTTATTTATTTACTTACTTAAATTAAAATGCGTATGTGTTAATTGTGCATTTAGTTACAATATAGGTCGATTAACGAGTTTAACATCCTAACTATTAAAACAGTTTAATACTTTCAAACTATTTTAATAGTTTGATTAAGTAAATAAATACATAGGACATTACACACAGCGCCATCTGACCCCAAACTAAGTAAAGCTTGTACTATGGTAGGATTTACTGTTTTAGTTTTTTTTTTCATAAAATCTGTTTCGTTTTTAAAGGACCAAGTATATCTGTTTTATTTTTTTAATTAACACGTTATTTTCATGATTATGTGTAATCTCACATTTTGAACACTAAATTTAAATGATTTTAGGAATAAATAGGTGTTATAAGGATGCACGGAAGGTTCGTAGGTACGATTATTTTTATTTATATGCAGTTTAATATTAAATTAAATTAGTTAGTAGGAGTATAGACAATATTTTATGATCGCTAGACAATTAAAATTCATTGTATCAATTGCATCCAAACTAAGCACTGAGCAAATCAATTGTTATGTGCAACTTTTACAATCAGTCACTTCTCTTAGCTGTCAAAACTTCTTCCCCGTTATCACATCGAACATCTGCGGTAATGTGATTGCGTCCACTTATTTCAACGTTATGTGAAATTATCGTTATTAACATTTTCTAAAGATAATAATATTAATACCTACTCAAATGAAAATAAATACAATTTTGCCACAGCTCATAAATGAATATCGTCAAAAGTAGAACTAACCATGTTATATGATTTGAAAACAGGTTAAGATTATTTTGCATATAGGTAGGTACTCATAAAAATCTTTGTACTAAGTGTAATAACTTAAAGAAGCGACGTCGTTGACATTTCCAAATACACGCATGAATCAATTTGATTTCATATACATTCCGCGAACTGCTAAATGGTAAATGGCCCGTTTAATTGGATGTTTCTCGATAAATACAATCTTGGTGTCTCCAAGTCGCGAGTGAATCTGTTTTTTCTAGGCAAAAGTGCTCCAATATAGACCACATCTTCGCTTATCATCAGACGAGATGGCAGTGAAACTTACGTCTTAAATACTTTTTGACTTTGACTTTTTATATAGAATTAATGAGACCAACGAAACGCTGTCCTGATGGTAAGAGACAACATCTGTCCATGACCATTGCAGCGACACACAGAACTTTGAGTAACAACACAAAATCTAGGGCATCGCTGCTTTGGCGCTCATTACTTAGAGGCTTTGATCATTAGTCTCAACAGCCCAGTAATTTCGCTAGCTGTAGTACGCTTCAAACCGGAACACAGCAATGTTATAAACACTACTGCTTGGCGGCAAAATATCTGGTACTGCGGTGGTACCTACCAAGACGACCTCCTGCTAAGGAAATCTACCACCAAGTAATCTACCAAAACGTAACAGGTGAGCTGTGGTCAAACACCTAGTCCGTCAACCATAAAAAAAAAGTATAATATGTAATCCAAAACGTGGCGGGGCATAACGATCCAGGTTTAAGTTTTTCAACCAATGCTTGTTTTTTAAATCAATTCTTTTAAAAGCAGCGCTCTATTAGCAGCTTACCTCATCATTACAGCTATGCCTTCGCAATCATCGTCTCAGAAATTCGCAATTACTCGACACGAAGGAACAACTAATTTAGTCCAATCAGGGTATTATTCTCCAGTCATTCATACGTTCATTCCATTCAATTATAGCATCGGGACGATGTTTAGCGCATCGGGGTCGTTTCAATTAAACAATATTACATTGTTACGATGTCCGGCCGCGTAGGGTTAATTACTATTTGGCCGTCTTGCTTGATCTTTGGTCATATGTACCAGTGTTGGGCACCTTTCGATTTCAACGCCGGGTTAGCGATGCTGATCTGATGACCTGATATTACTTATACTACGGAGAGACAGACTAACACGACCAACGACAGCAAAGGGAAAGGTCAAAACAAATCAAAAAGAGAAGTGACTATTTGTCACACTTCTTTTTTTTTCTTTTTGGCCAGTGATGATTGACGCGAATCAAATCACGCCTATTTAACTGAAGAGGTAAGTATTAATGTCATAGGTAAAAAGAAAAGATACTTTAGTGGTACAAAAGAGCGGTCTATAAACAGATTTTTATTTTAAACAAAAATTGCTAACAGTAATATAAAGTCATGTTTTTACATAACATTTCCGATCTGGAGGACTTGGTTTCATTTGGCTTTCTCTAAGTGGGTGGTAGATTTCCTTAGCAGGAGGTCTTAGCAGCAGGAGAAGTATGTAGGACAACCGCAGTACCAAATACCGCTACCATGCAGTAGTGTGTAAATATTACTCGCTTCCGGTTTGAAGGATACCGCAGCTGCAGCAGGGCTGTTGAGACTAACCATCTAATGTCTTAAAGTAATGAACGCTAAAGCAGCGATGCCTTGGACTTTGTTTTGCTATAGGTACAAAATTCTATGTATCGCTGCAATTGTTATGGAGGAGCGTTCTAAAAGAATGGGGAAAAATCAAAGGAGATAAATAGCAGAGGATGTGGAAGTTTTATCAATATTATGTTGATAATTATCATAATTTAAAGTTAAATGTCAGTGAAAAAAAATCGATAAGTTCACTTTTAAGGTTTACCCAAAACTCTCGTCGCTCCCTAAATTATTTCAAAGTAGACCATATATCAAAATGCTAAGCAATCAAGATGAAACTCCCAGATTGGAGAGCCCGATGTTTAAATAGTATTGATGGTGGAGTCAACAGATTTGACCCGTGAATCAATGCCCATGAGCACTAATGGATGGCAGTTGGTGGCGCCACTGCCTCGGGTCGGGACGTTTATGAACAATACAGCGAGATTATTAAAAAAAAACATTGTGCGAACAAAAACAAAAATATTTTAAGATAAGAATAAAAAAAGGACGATAAAAATGGTTAGACTTTTTTACTTTCATTTGTTTTTTTTTAGTTTACAACACTAACAACAACGACAACAACGTTACAACAACAACAACGGTACAACGTTATTACCGTAATATGCATTGTGAATTCAACTGCGAATGTGTATCAGAAAAAAAATATGAGGAAAGTAGGGACTAAGACTAAGGATATTTAGTACTAGAGTTAAAAAAAAAACTATTATATTATATTTTATTACATTGCCAATATTTTTTTTGTATTGAAATAATTATTTTATGTTGACAATATTTTTTATATATTGACATGTTTGACATAGATTATTTTGACATTTTTGTTTTTCATTGACTATATTTGAATTTTGAATTGACTTGCAACATTGGTGTTATTTTTTAACAGAAAGTCGTCTAGGTAGGTACCACCGCAGTACCAGATATACTGCCGCCAAGCAGTAGTGTGTAAACATGACTGTGCTCCGGTTTGAAGGGTACTGCTGCTAGCGAAATTACTGGGCTGTTGAGACTAACCGTCGAAAGTTTCAAAGTAATGAGCGCCAAAGCGGCGATGCCCCGGACTTTGTTTTGCTACTCAAAGTTTTGTGTACTGCTGCAATGGTCATAGACATGCGTTATCTCTTACCACCAGGAGAGCGCATCGTTCGTCTAATTACATTTATATTTAACAAAAAATTTTACTCAAAGATAGTAATAATAATTTGCAAAATATGTTAACGAGAGTAAAATGTATCAAAATATAGTTATGTATCAGCTTAATGGCTTGTACTTTCCGTGTCTGTTTCTTTATATGTCATTCAAGGCATATGCTTCTGATAATATTTTTTTTTTTTTTTTTTATTGTTGACAGGCAAGGTGTTTGACCACAGCTCACCTGATGTCAAGTGAAGGTGTGGCCAAAGATGGTAAAGCACACCTAGCCTGGAATGCAACTGGCTCTCAAGTGAGGCTGCCGGAACACACCGTTAGATGCTTGGCGGCAGATTTTCAACTTGAGGGTGGTAGCTAGCCAGCCGAGTACTAAAGTACCCTACCACCATGCTTTGGTTTCCTCACGATGTTTTCCTTCACCGGCAGCTCAAGCTCATTGTTGGGGTTTGAACCCACGCCCTTCGGCATGCGAACCTACCGCGCTAACAACTGAGCTATCATTGCTACAAAATATAAATTAAGTGCCACTTTCTTACTTATAATGTTTTCAATTGGTCATGTTGTATACAAATGTAGGGATAGAATTTAGATCGAAAACTTTTTGTCATCTACATAATGCTAATGGAAAAATTGTATTCTATTTTGTGTATCAAATTAAATAAATATATTTTCGAGTTGTTGAAATGATCTGTTTCCACGATTCGATATAATAGAATCATAGAGCTCGATTGCTCAAACGCTTTAATACGATGTCAACGAAGAATCGAATAACCGTATCGAATCCCATTAAACATTATTAAACAGTAAAGGGTGTGATAGCCGAGCGAGTTAAATCGATGGCCCGCATTTGTTGCTCGCATTATTTATCTTTTATGAAAATAAAATAATAATTGTCGCTTATTAAACGATGTTAGATGCGGGTGTTTATTGTACTTTTTAAATCAAAGGTTTTTGGGTTTAGTGCTAGGTACTTACGAGTAGGTACATATAAGCATTTTATTGGATTGTCTTCAACATGTTAGTATGGGAGGACATGTCGCCAGGCTGAGTGATGGTAAACGGAGCGTTGGTCGTCTACCAGCTCGTTGGTTAGACGACATAAAAAATCGCAGGTCGAACCTGGACAAGACTAACACAGGACCGGGATGAGCGGCGTCCAAGATGAGAGGCCTATGCTTAGAAGTAGGTGGTACGGGCTGAAGATGATGATGTTATTATTTATTTAACAGGACTGTCAAATAAATTACAAATGCGATTTTTTATTTGACATCAGATTTATGTTATCATAGGAACACCAGTTAAAGATTTTATTGATTATTGAATAAATTTAGCTATAAACGAGTTGCTGTGTAAGTGTCTATAAATTCGTGTTTTTGACATAATTTTAATATTATTAGTTTACTTGGTGGTAGAACTCCTTAGCAGGAGGTCGTCTAGGTATACCGCATAGGTACCACTGCAGTACCAGTTATTCTGCCGCTAAGCAGTAGTGTGTAAACATTAATGTGTTCCGGTTCGAAGGGTACTGCAGCTAGCGAAATTACTGGGCTGTTAAGACTAACCATCGAAAGTCTCAAAGTAATGAGCGCCAAAGCAGTGATGCCCTGGACTTTGTTTTGTTACTCAAAGTTCTGTGTATCGCTGTAATGGTCATGGATAGGCGTTATCTCTTACCATCAGGAGAGCGTCTCGTTCGTCTCATTACTTCTTACATAAAAAAAAAAAAATACATGGATTTCCATTAGTAATTTACTATCACAATACTACAAGGAAACCTTAAGGATATTTTTTTATGATTGACAAGTTAGGTTAGAACACAGTTTAACTGATGTTAAGTGACGTTGTGGTCGAAGATGCTAAACACATCTAGCCTGGAATGGAACAGGCTCAAGCAGGCAGACAGAGTGAGGCTGTCGGAACACACCGTTAGGTGCTTGGCGGTAGATTTTTAAGGAAGATGAAGTACTAGAGAGTAACCTACCACCATGCTATGATTTTCTTACGACGTTTTCCTTCATCGATAGCTTATGCTCATTGTTTTGATTTGAACCCACTCCGTTAGAAGTGTGAATCGACAGCGTAAGCTTAAATCAATACAGAAGTTATTTAATGTAAAAGGATTAGTACGTTTATAATTAAAATCCCTTTAGAATAGACACGTACCAAAATAAAAAAAAAAGCTTACGGCATTTATATCTCGGCATGAGTAAAACATATTAAGACTGGCAAAAATGTCAAACCATCAAAATTTCAACAAATACATTCAAACCAATTTTTAAAAGGCGTTCTACAAACATCGAAGGTGCAGCAGATGTTTGCTCAGACACAGGCTGATCCCAAATGAACGAAGTGAATGAATGAGATTGAACGGAGAAGAATGAACCGCATTAGACGAACAAAGAGCGAACGGACATGATTCTCTATGCCGACCGAATCTTATTATAACTGACGCTTACATGAATATCGACAATGGGTTTAGAATTTAGAACCTTTTTATAGGTACATGGTGTTTGGCTTTTTAAGATTGCTTTTATCTATTAACACTTGAAAAAACTGATCTATCGTATTCTTAATCAGTCGCCTCAATTTTTTTTCCATCAACTTTTAAAATAAAGCCGAATTTACACCAGAATATAGACCACGAATATCAACGATATCCATAGACAAATATTGCTAGAGGAAACACAACTCTACATACATCGATTTAATCTCACAACGTTACAATAAGTAATCTACAAAGCACATCGGAAATAGCGAAACAAATTTAGCTGCTACAATAGGTCCCGTGTTGTCGCGATCCAATCTGCAATAGCACCCTTTCTTATCGCGAGAGATGTTTATTTATGTCTCCAAGTAAGGATTTTGGAATGGATCTTGGAGATTACGACATTGGTAAGGAAATTATTAGGGAAGATTGTGTTTTGTTTCTAGTTAACAACTTGCTGAAGAAGCGCGTTCTAAGATAAAGTTTTAGTTATAAATAACTGTTTGTATAATAACCTCGGTTCCATTTGTGAAACGTACCAATAACTTCAAAAGTTTTTCAACAATAGAATCAATAGACACAAATTTGACGTCCATAAACACGTGTCCGAACAAAAAAAAGAAATAAAAGAAACAGCCAGTGTTATCGGCGACGATAGAATTCTAAATTCAAAATTTCTTTTTCCTCTACGGCCCGGGAATCAGACCAATATTCAGCCAGTAAGAATTTCTGACAGCGGAAACATAAAGGTGCGTCGTAATGGTACGAAATAGCATTAAATGGCGCGAAAAGTGAAAAAATGCGACATTCGTATTGTGT
Source organism: Biston betularia (assembly GCA_905404145.2). Classification (NCBI taxonomy): domain Eukaryota; kingdom Metazoa; phylum Arthropoda; class Insecta; order Lepidoptera; family Geometridae; genus Biston; species Biston betularia. The sequence continues at coordinate 10,960,430 of FR989877.1, forward strand.
AGCGAAATTTTTAAATAAACACCTTTTGAGTGGGCGGGCGCGCGAGTATTTGTAAATACGTTTTTGTTGTTAAAATCACAATGGGCTTAATATTATTTGTTATTTTTTGTACGGAACCCTGTGAGGGTGTTGGAGAACAGTTGCCACGTGCCTTTGCAGTTTCTAACGGACCTACTTTGTATCACATAAAAGGTGAAAATTAGGGATGAGCTTTTACGGTTTCTCATAAATTACAATATATAAATATCACGTTACATTGAGATTAAAAGAATAGATATGTACCTACGTCACAAGATCTCAGATAAAAATGATAACGCTTACAAATGCGGAAGGACACCAGACAGGTAGGTAGGTAGGTCGTCTAGGTAGGTACCACCGCAGTACCATTTATTCTGCTGCTAAGCAGTAGTGTGTAAACATTACTGTGTTCCAGATTGAAGGGTACTAGCTAGCGAAATTACTGGGCTGTTGTTAGACTAACCATCTAGTCTCAATGTAATGAGTGCCAAGCGATGCCCTGGACGTTGTTTTGTTACTCAAAGTTCTGTAAATCACTGCAATGGTCATGGACAGGCGTTATCTCTTACTATCAGGGGAGCGGCTCGTTCGTCTCATTATTTTTTATACAAAAAAAAAATACAATAAAAATGGACTGTGAAAGTAATAAAGTACCTCACTATGGCTTAGAAGGCTACGCGAATATGTGTATCTAGAATGAGATTTTGCCTAAAACGGATTAAAAGGAACAAATTCGAATGCACACGTCGCGTCGGGTCTTGTATGGCGCGAAATCCTATACTGCGAAGCTCTCTAAAGGTGCGTGCACACAATATGGCGCTATCACAAGATCGCGCGACATTAACCACGCCGCGGGTGGCGCTACCGACGCGCGACTCTCGCCGCTACTTTACGATCTTACAAAAATACTTGTTAGCTACTGCGCCGGCTAGGATTACGCGAAATAAACTAGATAGTTACCGAGTTATACTCCGCAATAAAGCTAATTATTAAGCCTCTGCGATGAAATGTGTTGCAAATTTATGGATTCTATAAAATTAATACAACACCCATAAAATTGCAGACCACAAAAAAAAACTCTGGCTTTTTAAATGATCAATAAAAGTTAAATTGATAATAAAACAAAGATACTAGTTATATATATAGCTATCTAGCCAAGTAGTAGGTACTTGGCTGGATAGCTACCAATTTCTAGTTGAAAATCTGCTATCAAGCATCTAATGGTGTGTTCCGGAAGCCTCACGAGCCAGTTTAATTTCAGACTAGGTGTGTTTACCATCTTCAAAATACAAATACAAAAATAACACCAATGTTACAAGTCAATTCAAAATTTAAAATCTGTCATTATATGACTTTCAAAACACTGATTATTTATATAAGGTAAGGTATGTCAATATACAAACATACACACTTCGACCACAGGGTCACTTAACATCATGCGAGCTGTGGTCAAGTACCTAGAATATCAGTCATAAAAAAGAGCTAATTATTAAGGCTCAGCGACGAAACTTGTTGCAAATTTATGGATTCTATAAAATTATTACAACACCCATAAAATTGCGGACAACAAAAAAAATAATTACAAAAACTTTCTGATATTTTAAACGGCCAATGAAAGGTGAATTGATAATAATAGAAGGATAGAATCTGTAATCGTGTCATTAACCACCAACTTGGACGGGTCATCAATACAAACGTAACACAAGTTTGAACAACGATCCGATTCATAGAGAACAATGCGTGTGCCGAGAACTAGGTTACAGTGTCACAGCGAACAGAGGCTTGAGTGTCGGAGTGTCACCGAGTGTCGCGAAGTTTCGTGATAGCAGGTCCGAGTTCACTATAATGACGTCAGGTGTCACCGCTGTGTCGCGCGCCAATCGGAATGCGGCCATACCGCCCGTCGTGCGTGCACTCCGCTTTATAATTCAAACTTTTAATAAACCGATTATGAAAATGGCAGCGTATTAAATAGATCATAAAAACATGTTTTTTATTTTATTTGCTGTGGATCTAGAAATCCCTGCTGTGGGTTTGGTTAACGCAGCGGGTGACAAAGTTTATGGAAACTTTTCAATGATTGAAACGGAAACCTATGATTCGATTGGCTTAAACGATTTTAATTAGGTACATATTTGCAAATAACACGGTTGATGTAAAAAAAACAGTTGTTTTTTATGTTTTACAAGCTAGGTCTTCGACCACAGCTCACCTGATGTTAAGTGACGGTGTGGTCGTAGTTGTTAGTTTACGCACCTAGCCTGTAATGGAACTGGCTCTCAAATGAGGCTGCCGGAACACACCGGTAAGCGCTTAGCGACAGATTTTCGACTTGATGATGGTAGCTTGCCAGTTGAGTACTATAAAGTACTCTACCACCATGCTATGGATTCCTCACGATGTTTTCCTTCACCGGCAGCTCAAGCTTATTGTCGGGGTTTGTACCCACGCTCTTCGGCGTGTGAGCCGATCGCGCTAACTGAGCTATCATCGCTTGATATGTTTATAAAAAATCGGCACATTGCGAGTCGGAATTGAGCACGATGGGTTCATTTATAAAATACCATTATCTATAAAAACGGCAAAAAATCACGTTTGTTGCCCCTTAAATACTTATTCTTTTTACTATTTTTTTTATAGCGGAAACTGTAAAATACTCAACTGTCTAACTGTCACGGTCCATGAGATAAAGCCTGGTGACAGACGGACGGTCAGCGGAGTCTTATCAATAGTGTTCCGTTTTACCGTTTGGGTACGGAACCCTAAAAATATGTATATTATAGTTTGCAAAGACTAATAGAACACCTTGTAAAGAGTAATAAGTCATAAAACTAACGCTATTCGCTTCAGTGTATTTAAATCTCTACAATAGGTAAATTTTATTCCGTACCGGTATAGGAGTCAAATTTCTAAGTAGTTCCATAGTACATTAAGAGGTCTAATCGAAGCTCGTTTTATCAATAATGGTATAACAGATTTACAAATATTACCCTCGCGTGTAATTTATCAATTCGCATAAAGTATTTTGGCATTAAGTGACGATAAACTGTAAGACGTTGAAAACATAAATGTAATGTAGCAATGTTTTGCGTATTACTTACTTATAAATTTCTTAAAGAAAATGTAAAATAAACTTTTTTTAAAAATTCAAATTCAAATATTTTTATTGTCAGCCTGTGTAGAGAAAAGCGTGTCAACAAACTGCGCCCATTGGGCCATACAATAATAATTAAATATATTACAATCAATCAAAAAAAGTCAAATCAATGTCATAATAATTAATTAGTTAACAATGCCAAATAGATGATTAGTTAAATTTAAAATTAGCAAAAAATTAAATATATAATCTTTTAAATGCACCTATGGTCTCCGATTCCAGCGCTGATTTCGTTTTTTACTGATTTTCGACTTTTTTATATTATTTAGTTTTTTCAAATACAAATACAAATACAAACAAATACAAATCTTTTATTGATAACACCAAAGTTACACGTAATTTTTCCATTCATATTTTAAAGTGTCATAATCATAACATGTTACATACAATGAAATAATATGCAGCACCCTAAGTACTAATATATTTCTCTAAAAACCCCATACATAAGGCCGCCACTTGTGGCACTAGCTCATAAGATTATTTTGTTTTCTGTACATTTTTTAGGGTTCCGTACCCAAAGGGTAAAAACGGGACCTTATTACTGAGACTTCGCTGTCCGTCCGTCTGTCACCAGGCTGTATCTCAAGAACGGTGATAGCTAGACAGTTGAAATTTTCACAGATGATGTATTTCTATTGCCGCTATAACAACAAATACTAAAAATAAAATAAAATAAATATTTAAAGGGGGCTCCCATACAACAAACTTGATTTATTTTGAACTCTATTCACAGAATATTTAGTTTTATTATAGATAATAGTACGGAACCCTACGTGTGTGAGTCCGACTCGCACTTGTCCGGTTTTTATTATTCATTTAAATCGCATTTAAAATGTTCTGTAGTTATTATTATTTAAATCATTTGATTAAAATTGTTTGCCATACCCTAATGGGGGCATATGTGCTAGGTACAACATTGTAAAATTTATAAGCATAAGGACCTGTACATGTGTTGCAATAAAGTATTGAGTATGAGTATTTTTGTATTTCCACGGGAACGGGAAGTAAGCGGGTGAAGCCGCGAGGAGTCTGCTAGCATAAAATAAAAAACCGAATTACTATGACCAGCATGGAATATGTCGCTTTCGGAAAGGTCACGAGATGAAGTATTTAAATGTATTTTTTTGCACACAAGTTTCGAAGATATTGTAATGTAAAATGTGAATCAACCTAAAACGTTAAGTAACACCTATACAAATAAAAATATATTTTCAGTTTCAAACCCTATTGTATTCGAATAAGATACATTTTGAAAACCAAGAATCTAAGAAGACTATTCATAGTACCGATAGAGATAATGACGTCGTAAGTATGTATTATCTATTCTGTGGCAGAGAGAGATAGAAAGCTGGATAGTATCCCCAGATGTAGAATAGAAAAACTTAACAGAGTTAATGAAAATAAATAATAAATTTCGCAGGACATTACACACAGCGCCATCTGACCCCAAACTAAGCAAAGATTGTACTATATAACAGTCAGATAACTGACAATAATAATATTACTAAGTTTTACTATATTTAGTAGGTTGGTCTGAGGTAGTACCATAGCAGTATCAGGAATTCCGTCACGAAGCGGTAGTGTGTAAAAATTACTGTGTTCCGGTTTGAAGGGAAGTTATAAGGCTTATATTTATGGCAGCCCTGTTTGTTCATTGGCAGTATGTCTGCTCCAAGAGCTGAAGGGCATGGGTTCCATTCCCACCCAGGACAAGCATTTTGTGTTATAAACAAATGTTTGTTCTGTTCTGTGTACTGTTTGTATTATAAGTATCTATTTACAAAAAAAAAGTATTGAAGTGTTCTATCAGTTATCTAAAGTACAAGCTTTGCTTAGTTTGGGGTCAGATGGCGCTGTGAGTAATGTCCTACGATATTTATTTGTTTATTTAACTTTGCTTTCTCAAGATTTGTTATTCTGTAAATAGTCTACTCAGCAGTCTAGGAACGCGGAAGATTTAGGCGGACACTAACGATGAAATAAATCACGTGTTAGGCCCTCCTTGCAGTACCTAAGATTAAATTTAAAGTATTCTCTTAAATCACTTGTGTGTAAAGATAGGATTACAAACTGCGATGTGCAGGTTAATCAGTTTGATAAGAGATCATTTTAAGTACTAACTTCATTATTCATATTTTTCAATATAAATATAGCCTAATTCACTGAGTGACATGGGCTATATTTATATTGTTAATCGAGTTTTTTTTTCCACCACTCAGGATAAACATTTTACTTGGTGGTAGATTTCCTTAGCAGGAGGTCGTCTAGGTAGGTACCACCGCAGTACCAGATATACTGCCGCCAAGCAGTAGTGTGCAAACATTATTGTATTCGGGTTTGAAGGGTACTGTAGCTAGCGAAATTACTGGGCTGTTGAGACTAACCATCTATTCTCAAAGTAATGAGTGCCAAAGCAGCGATGCCCTGGACGTTGTTTTGTTACTCAAAGTTCTGTGTATCGCTGCAATGGTCATGGACAGGCGTTATCTCTTACCATCAGGAGAGCGCCTCGATCGTCTCATTACTTTTACATCGAAGAGCTTGAGTTGCGTGAGAAAACCATAGCGTGGTGGTAGGGTACTTTCTAGTACTCAACTGGCTAGCTACCACCCTCAAGTTGAAAATCTGTCGCTAAGTACCTACCGGTGTGTTCCGGCAGCCTCACTTGAGAGCCAAATCTACTCCAGGCTAGGTGTGTTTACTATCTTTGACCACACCGTCACTTAACATCAGGTGAGCTATGGTCAACCATTAGGTTATCACAAAAAAAAATTAATATCGCCACGTAAGTTGCTTACTTCAAAAGTCGCTTATCTTTATTTCATTTTAAAGACCCACTTTACCCCATAAAGAAGCATTTCCCTTTATTAAAATCTCCATCAGTTAATTATTCCAGCGCCCATCTGTCTACATTTGAATAACAAAGCGCTGACCGCACGCGCTCGAAAAAATCGTAGATTGACATTCGGCCAGGGGGCGCCACGGGCGTTTTTCATGATTTTTGACGTTTTACATTAATGACGTCTTTCCGTGAAATATTAAAAACTGAGTTGAGTAATTAGACAATTATTACTTTATCGATTATGTTATTATAGACGTGGTACATAACTGTATAACTGTATCGGTAATCGTCACTTTATCTTTAATTTTTTTTTTTTTTTTTTTTTACTTTGTATTGCAATCTGTCCTTTAAACATTCAGCAATAGGTTGGAATTTGTTTTCAGACTTGTGCGGTACTTGTCCATTGGCAATTTGGCTTTATCTTTAATGACAATAAAACTTTAAACATGCATTTCAATTGATTTTATTTTAATACACTTGAAATTATGAGCAATTTGACATTAGCAGAATGCACAAAGTGCGTTGCAACAAATAAAAAAGTTTCGATAGGCCACGATACGAAGTTTTCCAATTTTCCCGCCAAAACTTGTTCCATTGCGATTACTTTAATTTTTAATCTGTACTAAAAAAAAGTTCCACACACGCCGGAAGCGCGATTCTGATGAATGAACACATCATCCCGCCAAGCATTGAGTGATAGGATCTCGAGTGAGACACTACAAAGGCCCGATCTTTGCACTTTGACATTTCGCGGTTTAATCACGTACTAAACCCGCTAGAGGGCGCAGATCAGTGCGCACTTGACATCGGCAGTACTACTTGAGATTGTTGAGGATTTTAAAGAGGTTTAGGCGTTGAGGCTTTATCAACGACATTGATCGTTATCGATTGATGTTGAACTGTGTAATATAATGTGTAAATAGCATGTGTAGAGGTTCTTTTAATTAAATAGATTAGTAGAGCAGTCAATAGTAAGTTTTTTTTTTACTTTAAAAAAAATCACGTTCCATTTATTTAGTCAGTGGTTGTCGGGCCATTACATTGCAGGGATGGGCACCTTTACAATGTCTAGGGCTTGGTATATAAATACCACCCTAAACGAATAACATACATAAGTTTTGGAAAATTATTATAACGACACGGTTCTTTGGCGTTCCCGCCAAAACTTCTCGATCGTCATTTTGTTCACCTTGACTTATTTGATAGTCTGTAGTTGTCGGTCACCACAGATAACCAAACCACGTGGCTTCCATTTTCAAACCGCACGACATCCATGCGATGGACGTTTAGCATTTATACACGAGTGTACATGAAACGGGAGGACGCGACTGTCCGAGTTGGAAACGAATACGCTGTCAGGGTTGTCACTAGCTCTATTGACTCTACTGATTATGATGAGTGCAAATGTTTTTTGTTTTCACGTAAATTTTATGACAGGTAACGGTTTTTGGATTCTTTTATTGGCCTTCTTGTAACAAGAAGGCTATGGCTAGCCTTAGCTTCACTGGTGACAAGGATGAAAAATATTTATTTTTCGATTTTGTAGAATCATTATGTAGCAGAATAAATAATACCTACATGTAGACTTATTAAGCATGATATATAAAATGATATACTGCTCCACGTGTGTAGTACCTACCGTTTTCATAGAACATCTGACTTTTTTCCCGATTTAAAAGATGTGCGTATTGTAAAAGTTGTTTATAACGATGAGTACGAGACCCCCTTCCGGTTTAGTATACCATGCATAACCCTTTACAATTTAAAATTTTGCAAGCGAAACAAATTTTTGTACCTTTATTATGGTTATCGAAAAAACAATATAAAAGATTTTTTAAAATTTCATTCTATTTAAAATTAAAATATATAGGACTATAGGAACTATGTAAAAAATTGGAAATAACGCGTAATCAATGATATACAACATTTAAATGCCAACAAAATTTGAATAGTTAGTTACATATCTATCAAAATATGTGCTAAATACTATCAAAATTAAGACCAAAATAAACGCTTGTAGCTGTTATTTCACTGTAAAATTACGCTTCATTTGTCCATAAATGGAAAAAAAATATATTTGTATGGAAATCGAACCACCTTAATATCTAAAACTAACATCAGACATAAACATTAAATCTAAATACATAAATAAAACAAACAACAACCACGTAAAAGTGTGTCAACCCTGCATCGACGGGGTGAAATGGAGGCGCACTCTCCAGCGAATGGAGTGAAAAAATCCCGGTTCAAAAAGCCACGGCGAGCGATGGCAAAAAGTCGAGCCATTGTATGCCGTGATATACTGGTTTTACAGACAGACGCCTTTGTTTCGTTTCCCATTGCGATTCAAGGCTAGATAATGATCATGATGTTGATACAAAGGTACGTTTAGTTCATCTCATCGCACTAATTCTATAAATGCGAAAGGTGGGTAGGTAGGTTCGTATAAATGTGTAGTGTTTGTTTTTTACTTCTCCTCAATTTTGGATGAAATTTCAAATGCAGATAGTTTACGCTATGCCTATGGATTAACACCTGGTTTATTTTTGAGAAAACTTTAAATTTTATGACAGGATAACATGGACTACTCGTATTTTGGGAAATTATGTGTCGAGAAGCGTTTCATTTTTTATCCCTTCCCATCCCACTATTATAAATGTGAAAGTTTGGATGGATGGATGTTTGTTACTCTTTCACGCAAAAATTACTGAACGGATTTGAAATTTGGTATGGATGTAGCTGAAACCCTGGATTAACACATTAGCTACTTTTTATCCCGAAATCATGTAGCGTGTAACACCGCGAGGCGCAGCTAGTTTATTTATATTGTATTTTAATATTATAGCTACTCATTTTTGGATAAACTTTTAATGATGGTGATTGTTTTAATAGGATATTTGTACAAAAAAAAGACAATAATATGGAACACATAATAAATTATTTTTATATCTAGAATACCGTTTTCAATTAGAATAGTTCTTAAAAAGATGCTGTTGCAACGTTTTATGGCAATATCTAAACTTTGCGCAAAATAGAGGCCAGCGTTCTTGTCACTTGTGGCGTCAACGAGACGAGATGATCTGTCATCTCGTCTTTGAATATTTTTATTGGCTTTTAAGTGTCAAACTAGACTATTACCTACAGTTATAGACATCACTGAATGGAAATAATTGACGATGGTGTTACTAGTAATGCGTAAAATTGTGTACATTTTTAGTCTTAACCCGTTTAAGAAACGAGACTGAATCAACAATTATTATTGAGGTTATGAAAAACTTAACTCTACGTAAAAAAAAGTCCACGGCCTATTTAAGCACCGATGAGATGCCACGATATTTTAATAAAATAATAATCCTCATTGTTCCACTTGTAAAACGATACAACACTGATAAAAATCAATGCTTGGTGGACAACAACAATCGGATCCCTCAGACCCCTCTAAGCCGAATAATCTTTTGTTAGTCGCGTGTCGAAACACGACACCTCAGCACCCTCATTATACTGGCTGTTAAGAAAAAAATTACAAAAAAGTTCGATTAAAAAATAAAACGATCGATTTTCAAATTAATAAAAATGTCGACCGTGGCCAACCGTAATGACGTCAGTCAATGCGGGCAGGCATTAACACGCAGTAATAGAATTGCAGTGCCGTGAAAAAAGAAAATGGCCGACACCCTCCGGCCGCGTAGGGTGTCAGTGCAATTCAGCACTTTCACAGAATAAGCTTAAACGTTGAAAACCCAATTTGACGGCTCGATTAGCACAGGCGGTTTTTTCGCGGGGCAGTGATTGATTTTTGCTGTAGTGGAACTAACCGGAATTAGGGAGTGATTTTACAATAAATTCGGCAACAAGGTCGTTTCATAGCTAAAAAAGGAGGTGGTATTTCCGTAAGTTTTTTATTTTGCAGAATGCATTATTGACACCGTCATCGTCAAACGTCAAAACTCATCTTCAAATTTTATATTTTGCTCGAAATTCCAAACTACATTAACGTTTTTCTTCCTTCCAAGCAAATATTCTCCTTGCGAAAGCATTTCCAAAGAAGAGTTACAACGAGGCTGCCGGAACACACCGTTAAGTGCTTGGTGCCAGATTTTTAGTTTGAGTGTCTTAGTGTCTTTTAGCTACTAGCAAGCTGAGTACTAGAAAATACCCTACCATACTATGGTTTCCTTACAATGTTTTCCTTTACCGGCAGCGCAAGTCATTGGACGTGTGAACCGACTGCGCTAACCTCTGAGCTATTATTGCTACAAAATAGGCATAGATAATAGCTAAACAGATTTCATTAAATTTAAACCTTTTGTGGATTATCATGATTGTCGAAAGCGAAACAAAAAATGTACCTATGTCTAATTTCTGACTTAACATAGAAGCAGGGACAATCTTCTCACAGCGTATTGTCTTATCTTAAGTTTACCAAAGTGGGATACTCAAGTAAATTCCCATACGACCCGTATCTAAGCAGTAACTGGCGAGTCGTGCCGAATACGAGCATTGTGCTCAATTCTCCCGTTAATTGTTTTTAATTCCCCGACCGTGTATTGTAAGTCTTTTAATTACGCCCACGGTTCTCCTCGTGAACATTGGGCCTTCTGTTTAATCTGTGACTCTGAATTATCATTTATTCTGTGGTCTAGAACGTGGTAACTTAACACAGTATCCAGACTTGAGTACTGGCACAATGCACGAACGTGCTGTGGTCAAAGAAATAAAGATAATTAAAAAAAAATAGTACCCACATTTTGAGAGTTTTGGCGGGAACGTGGAAGGCGAAAAAAATCATGCCGTGCATCGTACAATATTATTTAATAAAATATTTACTGTCTTTATCTTGAATCGCTAAATTAAATGCAAAAGTGCGGTGAATAAAATAATTTGGTAAATCATGTTTCCAAAACACGTAGAAGTTTCTAGTAAAGTCACAACTACTTTACTAAGACATGAACTGGACTTGACTGTCACTTATTTTATGAAACTTTACAGCGATGAAGAGTTATTCCACTTAGTTTTATCATAAAATACTTGAAAGAATGATTACTGGCAGAATGTACAAAATGGGTTGTTAAAATGCAAAAAAAGTTAAAGTAAGTTTTTTTTAATGGAGTAGGGGCGAGACAAATGGAGGCCGAATACCGAAAGCGTATTCCAAAATTGAATTTTGAAAAGCCGGGTACTGTCTTTTGTTGTTAGGTTTTAAAAAACTAGTATATAATCTGTGGTCGTGCGCGTGAGTCGAGATGCTTTTGTTTAATTGTGCAGTGGGCACCGATGTGTTAGCATGAGATTAGGGAAGCTAATTGTATGCTTACCTAAAGTTTCCAGGATAGCCTGTAGCTAATGAGGTTACGAAGTAAGTAAAATCATATGGTAAAGCTTCTAGGTAATGTAGAAAACTTTAATTATAGCGTAAGCGTGTGAAAAGGTTCATTAGCGTTTTTTTCGTTAGTTACGAGCATAATCAGTATTTAGTAAATGCATTAAAGAACCTTGAAAGTTTATTTACTGTTTGAAGCAGGAATATTTTGTAGCTATACTGTGTAGCTTATACATACCTGTCAAGAAATATCATTTAAAACTAGCAAATTCTTTCAAAACTATTTTCTTTTTATTTTTGGCGTCACACTTTGTACATTTGCCAGTATCAAGTATTTGGATTTTCTGAAATATTTCAAAATAAATAAATAAATATTGTAAAATATTGTATCCACCTGTTTTTTTTTATTTCTTCTTGGCATCGCACCCTGTGCATGCTGCCAGTTTCTATGTTGCTGTATTTTGTGAGCAGTCTGCAGTCTTCAGTTTATCTTTATCTTAATGCCTATGAATTTCAAGGTTTAAATTTACTTTTTTATTTCCTGTAGTAAGAAAACAGGGAAATCATAGGACGCGTACACAGATATAATTGTATCCTTAGTCATTTTACAAAATATGCGTTAACACACAAAAATTAAAAAAAAAATTTTCCTACCCGTCTGTACATCGGAAAGGTAGGCATTACGTCGCCCTCATTTGGTTAATTCGGCCTCTGTAGAGATCCACACCACAATTAAACTGGCACAAAAGAAGAAGTTGCGACGGGAATGGGAAATCACGACTGAAATTAACGAGACCAACTAACTTTTTAATGAGCTTTTTTCGCCAATATTCCTATTAGCTGCCAGTGTCGAGTGTTTAAAATTTTTAATTGTTTGTTTTAAGTTTAAATTAGAGATGATGGAATAAAAATGCGAAATTTTCGACAATTGTATGATTGCTTATTTTGCTCATCAACAGAATAAAATATGTGCTTTATTTCAAAAGTTTTTCTTCTGAGTTTTTTTTTTAAATCAATTTTAAAGAGCTTTTTCGCTGAGGCGCATATGTCGCGCTGTAAACGTAGCTTATAGGTTACAGCTTACCTTTAAAGCTTATAGCTTACCTTTTTTTAGTTTTCGTCACTTATTTAGCGGATTCAACACATTTTCCGGATAATACATTAATTAGAAATATAAAAATTGAAAATTGGCACAATGGATAAACGTGACGTGTTCGATAAAAAAAAATAAGAAAATTAACAAAAAGCGTAAATACACAAACACTAATCCTTATGACAAACCACAGACTCGTTGTAACCCTAAAGTGCGGGGTGCGACCCTCGTGACGCGGCGCGGGGCTGCGGTCTGCCAGATCCGCGCTAACAACCGCGACTTTTGGCTTTACGCAACCCACAATCATGTGTCGGTTAGCAGGATTTGAAGGGGATGAATTGGAAGATGTGTTCTGGATTATTTTCCAGAATAATATAAAATTAAATCAATAAAACATTGTCATGCTTTTTTTGTTTTTAACTATTGAAATTTGAATCAATTTTTAAAATGTTGAATGATTAGATAGAAGCAAATAAGTACTGTTTATAAAATACTCATTCTGATTTCATGCATGCGTTTGTACTAAATTTTAGTTTTTACATATTATGTAAAGGTAAGTAAGGAAGATATTAAGTTTACATAATCATACAAAGGCAAACACTTTTTATAGCAAGCGGAAAAATTTAACAATCTTAAATACGTATTTCAGAATATTTACTTACTGGATATGTGTTGTAAAATTATTTTTTGAAATTTTTGTTGAATTTATCCACTATTCCACTTTAGTAAAACCATTTCATTTCACCCCAACAAATTTTCAAATGTCAAAAAAGTAATCGAATATATTCGTGACCTCGCTACATGCACTTTTTATCTGACGTTCCCTAGGGGTGCGGATAATCGTATCTCACTCGCGTCACCACGACGCGCGACGGTTTGACACCCCTAGCCTCTGACCACTAATCAATGATCGAAAGCCATTTTTAACACGTCGCTATGATTTTTGGAATACTGTTATTATGATGTCGGAAAATAGCATTAAAAGTTCTAAAAGGGGGTAACATATACCCATAACAAAAACTGCGAATATTTTAACCCTCAACTTACAGCGCGTGTCAAAACGACCGACATTTAAAAAGAAAATTGCTACTCTTTATACACCGTTGATTACACGACAAAAGCTACACGTAATTATTTGTCACGACAAAAAGAGTGTTATTTTTACAAGGAATTAATAGAGGACGTCAAACGCGTGATTATTTTTTTTATTTATATGGTTAAGGAGTGATTAAGTTATAAATCCAGCGTAATTGCAAAGGTGACAGATGTCGCTCTCGGCGCTGCCACCGAACGCGGGCGCACGTGTATCATTATAATTCTGTTCCGATCAACTCCGCCCACGCTTTCCACTGTTATTTTGATACCGCATTGTGATGTTAATAAAATATTGGATTTAAAACTGTTTATCGCTAGAGAAATGTTGAAATATTTGACATAACGACTTAATTTAAAAACAGTTTGTGAAACTTATGATTTTTAAATGTTCCGGTAGTTTACTTTCATTCGTTTTTAATTAGCTAAGTCAGACATAAAATAAGTCAAGATACTTAAAAACAACAAATATACCTATGGCAATCTTTAAAAAAACTTTTATCAAAGCACGTGTAACAATATTCACGTTAGGTACTGTTTTAATTTGACAAACACTTTAGAGTTTGTAAAGCTTTATGCAAAACGCTATAAGTCGTCGAAAGTCGTTCCATCCCAGAGTCAGCCCAAAACGAATTAAAACATAATCTTGTTACCCATGACGTCACCTTGCTGCCACCGGTGCGAATAATTAGCAATTCCCTCGCAAAGTAAAGCCGTCGAAGATAACCGAATCTGTTTAACAAGTTGCGAGATAATTCCTTGTTACAATGCTAGCGATAAAAGCGATGTAGATAAGCTGCTAAAGCTTAGCGTTGGGCTGAAAAAGTACGGTAGATAGCTGGTGCAGTCTATATAACGACTTGAAACGGGTTCCGAAGCTATGTTGCTCATAATAGTTTATTTATTGTCGATAGCCTAAATCTAGAAACCGACGAAAGCAATTTAATTTATCTTAAACAGATCGACAAAACGTATAAGGTTTTACAAATGTACAATATCAAAAAGATTAGCATTAGAGTCAGATTACGTAAAATATTACGGATTAGCAAGTTGAAGTGGCAGTGGGCAGGGCACATAGCACGCAGAACTGATGGCCGATGGGGCTGCAAAGTTCTGGAGTGGAGACCACGGACCGGCAAGCGCAGCGTAGGACGTCCACCCACAAGGTGGACAGACGACCTAGTAAAGACCGCAGGAACGCGCTGGATGCGAGCCGCTTCCAACCGGTCTTTATGGAAGTCAATGGGGGAGGCCTATGTCCAGCAGTGGACGTCCTACGGCTGAAATGATGATGATGATGACGACGACGATGATGACGTAAAATATATATATACATAAATGACAATATTACATTGTTGCAAAGCTATTCTCTAACGAAATTTCATTGATGTTTTATTGCACACACACGTAGAATTTAAGTCTAAAGTATGAACCTAAGTACGTACCTCTCAGCGCCTCGATTAAAAAAAATGAGGATATAGGCTCATGTCTCAAAAATACATGATTTACCAAACTATAGACCTTATAAATCATGAAGGTGATTAAACTATTTGTTAAGTATTTGTAGGTTTGTAATATTTAACGCAGTTTGATACTAACTTCTGTTTTGTTATATATAACAAAACAGTATTCAACACAAACTTCATCATACAACTGATCTATCATCACGAGTGCCAACATGATACCCCGCTGCTCCCTTCATGTCCACTAATGAGCAAACATGATCAGAGACACGGAACATGTCCACACGGACTACTGCGTGCATGTTTACTCTCGCTGCGTTTATTTGCACTGACAGTGATATGTTAGTGTCATCGCTATGTGTCATGAAATGAAATCTGACTATGAATTATGATTGCATACTGCAGTACAGATATTTTTACCCAAAATACACATTACACAATGTGCTCAATTGTGTTCAATAATAAATAAGTACACTTATTACTTACTTGCTAATTATTGATTATCCACCTATGTGTTTTTTGTTATCTCTTTGTATTTGAACGCTAATTAAATTGTTTTCACTGATAAAATGTATCTAACTTAAAAAACCTTCATACTAAAATGTAGGTATACAATCTTTTACATTTAAATGGTTTATTTGCTATACATTCTGCATGAACACAGGGAAGTCAAAATTAATGAGGTTATTAAACATATGAACAGTAAAAGATCAATTTTACTAGTTGTATAAAATTATGTAAATCATGTTTGTAATACAAAATTAAAAAGTAATCAAATGTCAAATATGCCAGAAAAAAGCAATTATGTTAAAATAAATTATCGATATTGTTCTTAGGTCAATAAATACCATTTATATAGTCTTGTCATCTAGGAATTGATATACATTTTAATATCAAATTAAAATGTAAATCATCCGACAATGAAACCAAGTAAGTATAAAAAATCATATTAACCGTAAGACAATTGATAAATGCACAAAAATCTACCTCTTGTTAATATTTGAATCCCGACGACAGATTGTTAATACTGACCGCCGGCGACCTAACGAGCTGTGACCACATGAATATGCAAGCCGGGGTATTTTGGACCCCGCTACAAGGACATTAATTTATACACACCTCACTTTAGGAAAACGTTTTATGGATTAACAGGGGCTTTGTCGCTCATTGGTAGTGAACAATATATGTAGTTAAATACAACTTTCAAAATAACCGAAATATGTAATATAGCACTTTTCATTTAACATCAATTTTTATAATAAACTACATTGTTCAAAATTAATTATGTTTAGATAGTTTAGTTTAATCGTAATCACATTCATTGATTTATTTTGTATTTAATAAACATTCACAAACGAAAACGATTCCAAAATTATTTGGTGTCAAAATTCTACTAAAACCTTATCGAAATAACGTCCGAAATAATTGCAGGCCGTCATATTCCGACAGTTGGACAAACAGTCCCCTGAGGGACCCGCGTCTTTTTATCGCTGAGGGACCGCAAATTTCTATTTGCATATCTGCGAGCTCATAAATCTCTGTTTCACTTATTAGCCCCTTTTCCCTGTAGGGTCGGGGAGACCGACGCGCGCTGTACAGGGTTATGTTCTTGGTTTAGATACTTGAAAGCCATAACATTTATAATCAAATTTCCACTTAAAATTTAAAAAAAGAAACATAAAACATTTGTGTCAAAACTAAATTTAACTAAGCAGCAGATCAACGACAAAAGTTTATGAATTTGCAATGAAATTTTTTGTAAAGCTTATAATTATGTTAATGTAAAAACACTCCACAGATCTATACTTCTTTCATTTAAAAGTATGTTTAATGTAAGAGACTTAGCTATTTATAAACTTTTGTCGCTAACAAAACAAGAAAATAAAATGGTTAATTACTTACTTAAATTGATTAGTGCTTCTGATGACGATGTGTGAAGGGCTCCCATTGGTTAGGCAGTTAGTTACAGTGATAGGTGCATAGCTAGTGACGTGGTTACTATAGGTGTATTTACTCGGAACAGAAAAAATAGGTTAGTACATAATTACATTGAAAGAGTACCAACACCAAAAGTAACCATTAACCACCTGAAGATAGGCATGCAGAAGAAACTTGAATACATATCACACATGCGTAAATACAACATGCAAACATCTGAACTAGTATTATAAATGCAAATCTAAGTTTGTTTGCTTGTTTGTTTCTTAATCGATCACCATAAAAAATGTTTATGTTGTCTAGAGTATAAAAAAAGGACAAACATTTCAACCGCATAAAAGTAGTGTTCCCGAGGTATAGCAAACAATCTAAACAAACACTTTAAATACAATGTCAAATATATATTCAAAGTACCTAGTAATTTTTAAAAATTAGTTGACTGAAAATTCGTTTCTGTTTTCCATATTCTCGAATTTAAAAAAACAATGAAGCAAACAGTGTAGGTCCTATTATATTAACTATGTGTAGAAAGAGGTGCAACAGAATTAGAGCTACGGAAAGAACGAGTGTATTTCACAAAAAAAACTTCACAAAAATAATAGAGGTCGCTCTTAGCGATAAGGCCGCCACTTGTGGCACTAGTTCATAAAGTTCTTTTGTTCTCTGGGTTTGTTCACGGTCTATATAAATATGTATATCGAAAATACCAAATTTCAGCTAATAATAATAAAAGCGATACTTATAATAATTTATAACGGAAGTTTTTTTTGTCAAATACGTACATTTTTTAGTTTTCTTCATAAATGTTGGACTATATAATCTCAGATCGGCAGAAACGAACTTTTTATTTGACATAAAAAGTTATGGTGATTATTTTTGTTACCAAATTAAAAAAGCCCATAAACCATAAGTAAAATATCGTGACTGTTTAGTGACCGCTATATTCCATGCTCACGGTATTAGATTCAGTATGAGTTCAATCGATTAACTTTTCCGGAATCATCTCGCTACAAACCGAATTACGTGATTGTAATAATCTTTACGCTACTTTGTTATTTGGGGCCTTGTTTTAAGCTTGTCTTATACAGACATTAAGAAACAGAAGCCTACTTCACGCTGTGACTTGTGCCTAAGTGCCTAGTCTAGACTACAAAAGGAACTACAAGAAATTTTAGTCTATACACGACAAGTTTTTAATTACTAGAAACATTTTAATAAGTAATACAGACCGAGTAAGATATCGTAAATGTGCAATCAGAATTTTTGTTTACTTCATAGTACCAAATTTATTACTAGTCAAAATTTTCGGAAATCTTGTCTAAAATTATGAACTTATGGATCATTTACTACAAAACAATACTATCACCGGACCAGCTGGCAGAATGTACGAGTAAGTATTCTATCAGTTATTTGGTTCCCATAGTACAAGTTTTGCTACGATATGTATTTGTTTTCATCAATCACTACCAGCAACTTAAATCATTGTGTGTTTCAATAAATCACATTAGATTACATTTTGACAACAAAACATTTTATTACTATGACAACAATACACAAAAAAAACAACAGAAATCTCAAAATTAACTTCATCACGATGTTATAAAAAAACGTCCATTCACATTCCTGAGCTTTCTCAATCTCATAAGACTTGCGTCACCGGTTATTTAGTACGACAAACACGTCGCACATAACTTGCAAATTGGTGAACAAAGTTATGTTAATTAATTATATCGTATCGTTATGATATCGGTTTGGTACCGGATCGTATAATATATCATTTGGTGACGCCCCGTTGCCGCCTTCGTTGTGTCCGTAGCTTATCTATTGTACATCTCTGGTTACCATTGTACGAACTTAACGAATGATAGAGTTAAGTTGTTCCTGTTATTTTAATTATAAGTTTTAGCATAAATTTTGTTAGTGATGTTTGTAAATTTTTGATACAGATTTTTTGCGTTTTTCGTGATTAATTAGAATTTTTATGAATGTATATTATTGTATAACTAGTTGTGTGTCTGACCACTCATGGATCAATTTTATATATTTAGGTTTCTAAAGATTTTCTGACAAGAGGAATAATTTGAAAAATTATTGAAATTAATTTTGTTAAAATTTCATGTTATAGATACAATTTTTAACTGTAATTTATTTATTTTATGGTTTTTGTAAGTTAATTAAGTGAAATGAATACATTATTTACGTAGTAATAAACTTTTAGTAGCAACTAATTGCTTTTGTTTTATTCAGTTTGATTTGATGTCTATTTTATTTTATGTTAATACTTATTATATTATAGAAAATGTAAAAGAAAGAGATTAAGTAAAAAAGTCGAAAAAAGCAGATTGTAAGCTCAAGTTCCACCAATTTCGCTGACAGCCAGAGAGTAAATTCAATTCCCATTTTTTGTCGCCCCTTGCTGACCATTCGACTAATAATATTCTTCAAGCAATTGGCACCAGAAGTTCATGTGACCAAAGTGTTTGCGGTCAAACGTTATAGCCATTTTCAAAAGGACTCTGTTTTATTTCTGATTAAATAGATTCGAGGTTCTGAAAATACTGGACCTTTCATGGACTACCACACAAATATTACAAGATTTATAGAAAAATGATCTTTGTAGTAATGTAATAAGATGTATGTAGAGTGCATGACAATATAGTGATGTGTATCAATTTCAGAAATGGCTTGGCGACGACCGGAGAGTACGTGACGAGAATGAGTATCTTAGAAACTTTTTATTGATATTGATTGGTCACTATGGTCTGAATGGTATCGACGCAATGCAGACGAAATTCATACAAGTTAGTATACTATTCTTAAGTAGGTATACTAGGTAAGATGATAGACAAACTGAACAACTAATTGATTTGTAATCTAATGCTGATTTTATCAACAAAGCTAAACTAATAGACACATTGAATCTATAACACTTTATGACAGTTAGAAAACATTGGTCTTGCAAAAAGGGTTTCTTTGGCATCGCAGAAATATACATGATGTAATTACAAAAGAGATTCTTAAATAGTGTAATAAACACACTCCTAATGCAATGGTTGCGTGTATTTTTATTTATGTTTCACAGGCTATGTTTGAAACGGAACAAGCTTTTAAGTGAGGTTGCCGGAACACACCGTTAGATACTTAGCGACAGATTTTCAATTTGAGGGTGGTAGATGGACAGCCGAGTACTAGAAAGTACCCTACCACCGTACTATGGTTTCCTCACGATGTTTTCCTTTCAGTTGGGGGTTGAATCCACGCCCTTCCGTATGCAAACCGACTTCTCTAGACACTGAGCTATCATAGCTACAAGTATAATCGCTAGCAGTAAACTAAATATAGCTTTAGATGACTTATGTGATATATTTTATTTGGGTCAGTTTTATAAAGTTGTGATTTTTACTGAATATAGTTTAATTAAACGTTGAACTTTTTTTCTTTAGGCCTCTCTATAAAATCTCATCTCTGTTAGTGCGCAATACAGTTACTTTAGTAAGAGTTAGTAAGACCCTTAAAATCTAGTGATTATTTCTGATTATTTATTCGTATATGAAGTCATAAATAATATCAAAAAACTATTTGCTCCACAGGGTCGTAAAACATGACACATAAAAATTAAAATACAGAGAAGTGTCGACTAGCTCTCTAAAGCTTTATCAGAAACTCCCAATTTTAAGCAATAAAACCAAATTAAACATTCAAATCTCGGTTTCACGAGTCAAAAGGCAAATCACCGATAATTTATTGGATTAATTGAGCAATAAAAAATCTGTCGCTGCATTACAGGAAAACCGTCTAAAAAAAGAGGGTAGGGAGCAACACTTCATTTCACGCGGTTTATACGAAAAGGGCGCAAGAGAACCAATAAATCTTAGACAGGAAATATTTTTTTGTTCGACAAAAATAGTTTCCTCTGTTTTGGGGTATGGTTGTGAGGGCTGGCAACATTATGGGTATTTTCACTTAACGTGACAATTTTATATTGACCTGCCGAGCGCTTTTGTTTCCATACAAACTAACATTGATTCTGTGTTTTTACGGCATATTTTTAGTTAGTTTTGAATTACATCAAGGTCCTGTTTAAAATAGTTGGACTTTAGATATTAATGTTGTGGTATTGCTGTTTTAGTGCAATGTTGTTTGAGGGATTGCCAATGGGGCGGGTCATTTGTCATCAGTGTCGCTTGTTCCGACTTTCATTACGAGTTTTTCTATTTTAATGTTTTAGAGGAAATAAGCTTACATAAATCTTAGATGACAAAAATTATTGTAATTAACGAAATTGTGTTGTTTCGTTGATTACAAAATCAATGTTTCGCGCTCGAAATATTTTTAATAAAACCCTATTGCTATGTCCAACTGTCCATGTAGTTCGTCTGTCAGATTTTTTAAGCCTTTATGGTTTCATTTTAACACATTCTTCGACAAATGAGAAACAATGACAAAAATGTTTTTTTAAGGTAAATTTAATGTAAAATGTGAGATTTACTTAGATGACATAGGATAACATTTTTTTTTCCAGTATAAACAACTTTTTATATACAAAATGCAACTTAAAGTAATTGTAATTTGTATTGAAAGGTAAATATAAAAGCCTTAATAGGGCAAATTTTAATATAGAGCAACACGCTTCTTATGCTACGGAATCTCATGTCCTGGTATGCCTTCGATTGTATTTAATTTTGTTGATCAAAAACAGATATAGCTGTATGCATTGCGTAATAAAATATGGATATATTATTACGCAAACACAGGTCATGTAAAGAAACTCGTATCGCATTCGTTTCTTCAAAATATACTCATAAATGTTCATAAAAGGCCTTCCTCGAGGCTACGGGATAGCCCCTAAATCTCACATTTACCATAAAGGATAGAGACAAATGGCCAGCCCATAGCAGTACTTCTTTATTCATTCCGAGGGAGGCGGAAGATAAATCAAGCCCTCACGCCAATACCATTGGTGTATAAGAAATGGCTGAAATAAATGAGAGATGTATGAAAAATTTACCGTATAGTTATATCATTAACATAAAATAAATATTTATTAAAATGTATTACGATTAATGACAAATATCTGTGTTTTCATATCTAATTGCTGTAGGATATTTAATTTCCCCCACGCCATCTAGCCTCTAACTATTGGTTTTTGGTTATGGTCGATCGCCACTCACCTGATGTTAAGTGACATTGTGATTGAAGATGGTAAACATACCAAGCCTGGGATAGAACTGGTTCTCTAGTGTGACAGCTGAAACTAATCATTCTAGTACTCGGCTGGCTAGCTATCACCCATTACACCTACTACTATTGTACATTTTAACACTTTGCTTGGTTGGTTTAGTGGTTTTGCTTAAACTCTTCGTTGGGATTTGAACCTACGCCTCCGGCGTGTGAATAGACTGCACCAACTACTAAGTTACGTACGTACATCACTCACGTACGTATCACGTACATCGCTACGTACATATTGAAGAGACATGGTATGCTCAAATACAGTTAAACCAGTTATCATTTTCCACTTTGTGTAAGTAGAGAAAAACTCATCGTGTACCTATGTATTTTCTCAGTCGCTTCTCGTCGTCTGTACGCTTAGAGATTTTAAACTATGCAACGGATTTTTATGCGCTTTTCATCAATAGACAGAGTGATCAAAAGGAAGGTTTATATGTTTAATACAAGCATATGCACCAAATTAACATTTTACATTGCACCCGTGCCAAGCCGGGGGGTCGCTAGTTTAATAATAAGAACAATCATTCAAAACAATTTAAGGAAAAACACTGAGAAATATGTACCTAAATATAATATGATAAGTTTAATATTTACATCAAATCATTTCACTATCAATTAACACAATGTTAAACCACATAACGTTATAAGGATTACATTAACAAACCACGATAAATTATTCTATTATACGACATAGAAGATAAGAAGCCGATTTCTTAAAGAATTCCAATCATTTTCGAAAACGATAATATTTTGACTATTGGTTGAATATTGATGGTAGCAACAATCACATAGTCATATAAACACCATTTTAATAGCATTAGTGTCAGACCACCCATATTTTCTACAGATATACACAAAACTGTACAAATAAAGGTGAAGTTAATGTATCATATCCATGCTAATGTATTGATAAGAATGTCTTGAAAATAGGAAAGAAGTGTCACAGGTTATAGTCATTTGCGTTAGTTAAATCAGCGAGGATAAAAAACAGATGCGACTTCGGAAAGAATTTGACACACATAAAAAGACTTACTACATAGTTAGCTTCTGACAAAATAGAATATGACACAGTCAATATGTTATAGTACATACTAATGAGGTCTATCGGCCTCCAAGACACAAGCCTCGTGCTCAGTATGTGGTCTAATAATTGCCATTTTATACTTTGAATTGTAAAGTCAAATATCACATCTAGATGTACCTACTAAGTTTATTGTATTCTTTTCTCTGTATACTGTACTACTGTGAAATAAATTTATGTTTATCTTAACTTTATTAATAAATTAAACTAATTTAAAAGACGCTTCCAATCGGTCTTTGTGGAAGTCAATGGGGGAGGCCTATGTTCATCAGTGGACGTGCTACGGCTGAAATAATGATGATGAATTTAAAATACCACTATCAATGGGAATAGTTCCCAAAACAACGTTGTATGGCAATACTCAAACGTAGTGCAGGATAGGGGCCTGCATTTTGGTCATGTGTGGCGTCGACCAACCGATATTATGTCAAATTAAAAAAAAACAAGTTTTCAATTCAATCATGGCCAATTTCTGCAAAGAACAATAAACAGCTAGCAAATATTCCGGGGAGTTATTAATAAAGTCGTGGGAATAGCAGACAATGCAATCGATATCATGATGCTAATTTTATCAGGTATGTAAATGACACAGTATAATTAAAATAATAAGATTTATACATTGTGTTTATCATTTATGTCATAAACGATTTTGCTCATACTTAAGATGTTGAAACTATTGATGCAATTAAAGAAGCGCAGTTTGAGATTTACTCGCAACAAGTAACCACTCAAATGGAAGTTGAAAGTTAACACGGTAAAGATGAAATTAAAAGTAAAAGTTAAAAGGTAAAAGCTGTTTCGCCAACCAGTGCCAGTATCGCTCTCAGTAAAATTACTAATTGATTTTTAATAATAGTTATATTAAAAGCACCCATAAATACAATTTATTTATATGAAGCTAACATTCTATAGTTTGATAATTTCTAAGTTGACCGTTGATTAATTGTTGTAATTATAAGTTTATTAGTTAGTTTGGCGGACTGTTCTGCCTTTCAAGTTGTTAAAAAGAAAGATTGCGTTTATTTACTAGTAATGATTAAAGTTACGTTTTTTTTTTCAATTTTATTTCGGTGATGATATTTTATTTCAAGTGATTTTGAACAAGTTTTTGAAGAGAATGTCGTGTTATACCTAATCACATGATCTATGTTAAACAAAAATTCACGTTTTTGTATGTTTATATTGTCGCAACTTAATTTACTTGGCAAACAACATATTACGCCCTGAGACTAGCTGGAATGACGATATACGTAGGAAGGCTGGATGTGGATAGCAGCCGAAAGCTGAAGATCGGACTGAGAGGCGTGTCTTGTGAGAGGTCAGCATTGGACTTTGATAGGAGATGATGTATTTATTGTCTAGAAAAAGACAATTATCGAAACTGCTCTGAATGATGACAATTCGCGCGAAGTTAAATTAAAACATATAGACCGCAAAATGTAAACAACAACTTATCGAATGCTATCAGAATTAAATACAGTTCACTTTAATTTTTTAGGTTGCGTAGACTGGCAAAAAGACAAGTTAAAGATACAAAATGACATGAAAAAAAAATCGAAATTAAGAATAACATTTTTTTTCTAATTTATAACCGTGTTAAAAGCCTAGCATGTAGAAATACATTAAAACGAGCCTAATTTTTTTAAAAGAGAAATCAATGCAGACCTGATTTCTAAGCACCATTTTTCCTCTAAGTCGGAATTTCATAATATAGGAATAAAATATAATAACAATAATCTTTAGTGAATGGTAAATATATTAAGCCAAGAAATTTATTGGTAGTGTTTTGAAAGCCATATATTTTCTGCAATTCAAATTCATATATTTTAGTAGGTAGGTATTTAAACTGCTATAGAAACGACTAAATTAAATTTCGAGACTAAAATTTTAATTCTTTTAATATGCAGATTCGTTTTAAGCACATAATAATTTATTATCCGCTTTTAGACAGATTTTGGCTACTTCGTGATCGTTGAAGTCTTTTCTATGAAAGTTCAGAATATTAATATTTAAAATCATAAGTTGTTCGATTAAATTTCAGATTGTGTCAATTCCATTAAAATTTAAAATGTCTATAAAATTTGTAATAGGTGAAACTTGAGAATACGTTGAAGTTTTTAGGTAATTGAAATGTCACTTTTAGATTCAGTACGATACAACTAAACGACCATTTTGATATAGCTATTATCAGTCTGCATTTGTACCAAAAGCAAGGTCATGTTAAAATGGTTATTAAAACTTGCTCGTTAGGTGTTAATTTCTTTTACGACATATCAATTTAATTGTTCACGAAAAATGGTTTTATAGCTGTATCTCAGTGTCTCTGATTAATTTTCATATAGAAGTGAATTAATTAAAGGTTATTTTATTTAAATTTGTCGTGTAATGATGTATTAAAGAGTCGTAAGTTTTGACGGTGCCATCAATTTTGTTAAGAGTAATTTGAGATTTTTATTTCGTGTCGTTTGAAAGGTAGGCGCCTGTTACCACCATGTTTTTATATAAACGATGTCGTCAACATATCGTCGAGATGAAATTTTCAATTTATAATGTGTTTATTGATGGCAAGTGGTGAAAACACGAGTATATTAATTTAGGTATAGGTTGAAGTTAGTTACACAAACGTCTTATTATTATTATTTTTTTATGTAAAAAGTAATGAGACGTACGAGACGCTCTCCTGATGGTAAGAGATAACGCCTGTCCATGACCATTGCAGTGATTCACAGAACTTTAAGTAACAAAACAAAGTCCAGGGCATCACTGCTTTGGTGCTCATTACTTTGAGACTTTTGATAGAGTTAGTGTCAATAGCCCAGTAATTTTGCTAGCTGCAGTACCCTTCAAATCGGAACACAGGAATATTTACTGCTTAGCAGCAGAATATAATGGTGCTGCGGTGGTACATACCTAGACGACCTCCTACGAAGAGATCTACCACCAAGTAAAAGTAGAGTTATAATTCTTCTTCTTCTTAGTTACTGGTCTCGCGTTTTGTAAATTTTTCAGTATCAAGTGTTTTTAATAATTTCAAGTATTATTATTTAAATGAGAGCTAAGTTACATGACGTGAGTCTTGTTACCTCACCTGATGGTAAGTGATTTGAAATTCTTTCCATATTGGTCACGAATGTGTTGTTTTTCACATACAATACAACTGACCCCACATATAAATAACCACAAAAACTCGACAAAGTAAAACACTTCCACTCACGTCCGTAAAAAATAAGGGTGCATAAGAAATTAGGCTTTTAGTTAAGTGTATTTTCACACTACGTTCCTGTGACAGATGGAGCGGAATTGAGAAAAACTGTCTACATAAAGAATATTGGATCGGGAAATGTTTTGTAAAATGGCAATACAAGCTACTTATATACGTATAAATATGTTTTTAAATGTGGAGTAAGGTATTCATATTAACTTTAGGAATGCAAATATATCTAATGGTTTATTGATATTAAAAAAAGTATTTAAATATTCTATCATAGTACAAGCTTTGCTTAGTTTAGGATCAGATGGCGCTGTGTGTAATGTTCTACGATACTTATTTCATCTTAAACCTAATGTATAATGGAGACGCCGAGTGACCAGATGCTAGCATATTCTTTGGAAGAAAACTTAGCATTGGCGTTCAGCGTGGAATTGCCGCCGGCATTCTAGCCTGTTCCATTAACTGTTTATTGTTCGACAGATAAATTGATTGCAAATTAATGTTCGACAAAATTCATACCTTCATAAGGTTAATGACGGGTTTCTACGGATTATCTGATTGTATATTGTGATTTTAGGGTTAGTTTTATAATGTCAAACACAGTGTCATCTTACTCTAAACTAAGCAAAGCTTGTACTATGAGAACCAGATAACTGATAGAATACTTTTATTTTTGTAAATACGTACTGAACACTTAGACATAGAACAAACATTAATGCTTCACACAAATGATTGTTCTGAGTGGGAATCAAACTCACGCTCTACAGCTCTATATACTACCAAATGAGCTAACAGGCAGTCAAAGTCAAAATTGATCATAATGATGAGTACAATTACCTTTTTTTGGCTTAGAACACTTCAAGCTTATTGCCATATTATTATACTCGTACAAAGTATCATCCAGCAGTCTCAATACGTTCACATATAACTGGGAAGAAAGTGGTACAGAATTGGCATGAAGCTCGTTGGTGAGTGGAAACATTTGCGGTAATGATGGCTGCTTTAATTGACTTGTTGTGAAATTCATCGGAGCACGTCCCTTGCTTGAACTCAGGTGGTCTCGGGTAAAGGCGGAAGCGTGTAACACGGACTGACCTAATCAATTGTTTTACACCAAATTATAGTATCGTCAAATTAAAAAGTTACACATAGCATAACGTACTTATAACATGAATACTTAAGAGTACAGCAAAGATTGACTTCTCTTTTATCTGATTGGTTTGTCAAATCAAGCGCGGCGGGGACGAAAAAGTTACGCGACCGAATCTTATTGCGCGGGCATACGATAGGCAATCGAGTGGCTTTTTCATGGTCTTCTACCCTGCCTGTTCTGTTAGCTTTACGTCCTGAGCCTGATCTCTCTCTCTCTCTCTCTTCTTATCAACACGTTTAAATAAACCGTTATTACATTTTATATTGTTTTATTATTTTAATTTTTAACTTAACATGAGCAATTAACTTTCGTTTACTGATTTATTGATAGCAATTTTATGATCATTAGATTTAACGCTTGGACTTTGCTATTTCATTTGCTCATTAGGCTTTGAATATTAATATCTCCTGTTTACATGAGATAATTGCTCAAGGTTCTCAGTTCGTAAGCTCTTTTACAACCGTATTTATGACAGCTATAAATAAGGTATTTCCCGCTTTAGACTCGTGACCTGAAACACTTGTTACAAAGCTTCTAGACAAGCGCGCGCGCATGCCAGCCAGCACAAATTTATAGGTAAAAGTTCGCGACCGCACGAACCGGTTTGCAAGATGTCAGACACAAAACGTACCTTAACCCATGTTGATAAAGTCCTGATTTAAAACGTCCTTATCGGATACTTTCTTAATTGTACTCTTAAGCAGCGACCGTGGGAATGATGACCTTACTACGTGATGTTAGGTTCTATTTTGAATTGATCTGCTTTCTTGGCCTTGCCGCCGGTGAATCTCTCCTTATTCACGTGTGAATCTGCATTATGCTGCTATATTAAATAGACGTGTAAGATATGCAAAAGCTTCGTTTTTTAATGATGTTTTTAATCGACAGCGTGAACGCTAAAGATATATTGGGCGTATGGCGTCTAATTCTTTAATGTGGATGTATGATTATTCATATTGGGTCACGCCTATGATTCTACGGTTCTTGTCTATAATTAAAATTGTTTTTGTCGACCTGTTTACAATATACCTATTGAATTTAAGTAAAAGAAACTCGAATATTGAAGTTGTATTTTTGAAGTTTTGTATTTTCGTAGTAGATGTATCTATACGAAGATATAACGGTACTTGTATCCTCAAACAGAGTCGATGTTTCTTCGTATCTTGTGACAGACAGACAGACGAGCACCGTAATACATATAAGGAGGACATTGATTTAATAGGAAACCAGTGTGAATGGATGTTCTAGAAGATTATACTCATTTGATAAATTCTCTGTTGCACCGTTAGGTACTTCAAAAAGGGTTAAATAGTTACTCTTATGTTTGAATAGGCTTGTGTTTACTAGGAATAAAATGGATGAATTAGATTTGCTAATGTTTAATTATGATATGTATGTAACAGAAAACAAAATTACTATTTAAGATTAAGATTCTAATTATTTGTTTTTTGTAAATAAATTCAGTAAAATAAGTCATTCAGTCACGTGAACGTGAATGCCAATCAGAGAGAGTTACGTCACGCCGTGCAATATTGTTAACATTTTTGTAGAACAACTGCTTCTCACGGCGTGACGACATTCAAATCCTGACCTCTTAATATTTCTTTAATAAATACCTTGTATCTTGTATACAGTGCCATCTAGCCTCAAACTAAGCAAAGCTTGTACAATGGGAACCAGATAACTTATACCTAATACTTAAATACTTTTTTTTTGTATATTTAGATATAAATGTTTGTCCCTGTGGGAATGGAACCCAAGCCCTACAGCTTTTGAAGTAGACATCCCAACAAACACAAATAAGCTAAAAGGACAGTCAAATTTGCTGTAAACTTTAATCAATTTTTTAAATCGGAAAATACATAATGTAACTTTAAAATTTTTTTTTAAAGAATACATTTTTAACGTAATCTAGGTAATAAGATATACATGTATATATTTAATTTACTCAAAAAGTCTATTATGTAAAAATACTTAGATTTCAAAATGATGTAAAATCAGTAGGTACTATTGTAATTTATAAAGGTTTTATTTCAAGTTTACAAACTGACAGATAGATATTAAACCCTACGACAAGTTTTATGTGGCTGTAAAAATCGGTATTAGATATTTAGTATTAGCTTACGGTGAATGTTACCTGTTATCTCTGAAAATTTACTGGTAATCTAAAACGCGTCGTGTTTTTCTCATCTCTAAATACACGTTTGCTTAATCATTATCTACGTAATAATCCTAACTTACTATGCAACTGTTTATAAAGATTAATTTATGGTTTACCGGTTGAATTTATTCTATAAGAAACTTTACTGTAAGTACCTAATCAGATTGTAAGTAGATAATTAGCCAGTAAGTGCTTACGTCATATTAGAAGTACAAAATATTATTATTACGTACCTAAGCAAAGGATAAATGTTAATACAATTATTGTTACTCTAGTAGAAAAAAAGTAATTTTTGTGTATTTGTTTTTTAAATAGTTTTTTTTTAAATTTACGGCGGGAATAAGTTTTGCAAACGTAGCGTATTTGAACCCTGAAACTCAATGGAGTGACGCTATACGTAGGACAGCTGACGGTGGATGGAAGCGAAAAGTCTAAAGATCGGGTTGAGTGGCGTGACTTAGGAGAGGCCTATGTCCAGCATTGGACTATAACATGCTGATGATGATGATGATGATCAATAAGTTATGGTTTATTTAGAGCTGTAAACATCTCGGAAACTTAGCTGCTTGTTGGCAATCTACGCAGTGTTAATAATTTTTTTTTTGTGGTTGACAGGCTAGGTGTTTGACCACAGCTCACCTGATGTTAAGTGACGGCGTGATCAAAGATTGTAAAGCACACCTAGCCTGGAAAGGAACTGGTACAAGTGAGGCTGCTGGAACACATCGTTAGGTGCTTGGCGGCGGATTTGAGGGTGGTAGCCAGCCAGCCGAATAATTGAAAATACCTTACCAAACTGAGAATTTTTAATGTTCTCAAAGATATTGTGTGATTTGAAGATTAATACTTTCTAGTAGGTACTCGGTTGGTCGTCCAGCCGCAAGATGAGTCCACGATATTGCCACCATCGCGGGTCGAACCTGGACCAGATTGGCATAGGATCGAAGTAGATGGCATAAAAAGAGAGAGGCCTACATCCAGCAGGGGGGTAAGGTAGGCAGTGGATGATGATAATAAGGTACTCGGCTGGCTAGCTACCACCTTTAAATTTAAAATTAGTTGTCAACTTAACAGTGTGTTCCATCAGCCGCATTTAAGTTCCATTCTAGGCTAGATATGTTCACGATCGTCGACCACGCCGTCACTTAACAGAAGGTGAGGAAAAAATAAATAAAAAGTCAGTAATAAAAATAAAATTCTAACATACAATTTTAGCAAATAGAAAAAAACTCAGTGTGAAACATCATCATCAAACTAATGTTTACTGTACATTTCTGTTTAAATTTCTGTGCATGTGGAAGTTTTAACTATTATACTTGCCAATTTTACGAAATGCCGAAAGGCTACCGAGATCATAATGAATATTATTTCTCGAACTGCAGTGCTGTTCCTAAGTTTCCACATCGATCTAACCCCTGTTATTACACTGTCCAAATCAATCCAGCTGCTCTGGGAATATTTAGAATGGATTTTATGTACAAAGATGTACCTATAAAGATGCCAAATGTTTCGAGTCGGATTTCGTTTTACTGAAACCACTTTTTTCATATTCACATTTTTACACGCGTCACTGCCGAAGCTCAACATTTTGACTAAATTCATTTATTTACACACTTACAAAAATGTACTGACTACTGCATACAGCTGACTCAAACTCTTGGACTTTGAGGCGCACTATCGAAATGATCTCTGTGATTTTATGCAATGAAGAATAGGCAATTTATAGCATCGCATACTAGGCATACCGAATGAATACAGAGCACTTCTCTATGCTGAGCTTTGGGAGATATTACTTTTAGTGATAATTGTGATAACTTCTACTGGTGTGAACAATTACGTGAACTTCGAATGAGCTGAGATCAAATTTATTACAAAATAAAATATTTAATTTCATACAAAGCCAATGATGTAGTAGGTAAAGCACGTATTGCCTAAGTCATCATTGAGTCAACTAATTGCATGGATGCGCGTGTGCACGCACGTTTCTCGCTTGGTTAACACTTGTCTTCGCGGACAGACAGACGGCGGGATCATACGAATATTATTATATATTCCAGTCAAAGAGAATATAACAACTATGTTTTAAGAGTCGGTAACTCTAAATTACTAACAAGCCATTATTGTAAGTATGAACGTACTTTCGTCAACCTTATCAGGAAAATTACATAACTAACTTGACCAACATCGAAATGATGTTATGACTACGTAGTGCGCTGGAAATGAAGCGCTTTTTAATTTAAATTCATCGCATAAGGTTTGCATTCGCGTACTTACGTTACTTTTTCGAAAACGCTTTTCCTGATTTGCTTTAACATCTCACTGTAGTTAATCCCCCCCAGTCTACAAATACCCCATTGCCACTTTATTATTTAATTTTAAGATGTTTCTTTTGCAAGCCAAAATTTAAAGAAATATCTGCTTGAAGAGCTGTAAGGTGTGGGTTCGTTTCCCTTTCAGGACAAATATTTGTCAGACGAAGGTAAATGTTTGTACTGCGTCTAGGTGTTCTGTATGTATTTACAAAAAACCAATAGTATAAAAATATTCTATCAGTAATCTGGTTTCCATAGTACAAATTTTACTTAGATAGATGACTCTGTTTAAAATATCCTAATATGTTTATATTTTTATATACAAAAATATACTCGTAATATGTTCGAATTAAAAAGGGCACTGACCTGACACTGTAGGTTTAGAAATTAAAAAAAACTTTAATTATCGTTTTTTGATAAATTTTTGACATCGTTTTTTCTTAATTAATATATTATTTATACGATATATTTGAATATTTCACTGAAAAGCTCATTTGTGTAATCAAATTGATTTGAACTCGGCTACGAAATTAGTTAAGAAAATTATAGGAAAATTCAGGTTTTTGAGCATCGACCAAAAGGTACCTATATATAGGTACCTACTTATAGGTACGTTAGGATATACTTTCTAAGCCAACGTAAGTATCCAAGGTTAATAACATTTCATGTAAGATGAAACCGAGCCATATTTGTACCGTACAGAACATTCGTGACAAATGCTATACCGATAGAGTATCGATATAGCCGAGTACTCGACAAACGTGAATCGAGAGATTAGATCGATATCTCGCTCCCGCGTAACATATGACCGTGATAGAGTTTACTTACAAATTAGATTTACTTAAGAAATAAATGGGTATAAGGTTTGAATTACCACAGTTTATTTAGACAGTTTAGTTCAATAAAATGGGAATGGATTTGATATGAGAAGTTTAAAGGTGATTTGGAATTTAATCGATTTGGTGACACTTCAAAACGAATACATTTCTGTGTTGAGGTGATTTAGGTGCAGTTCGAATGTTAACGAATTCGATTAGTAATTCTATCGATTCCTGTTGTTACGAGTTAAATGCAATCAATGGTGCAATTTATGCTTACAAATGGGTACAAATATTTTATTGATAACCCCAAAGTAACGAGTCAAATTTCGTAATATGATTTCAAATACATCACTAAGTATCTATGTATGTGTGTTAAGTTTTTTAATCATGACACTAAGGGTAGATTAATGATATTAACTAAACAATACTTAAAATTCTTAATAGTTTATCTTATTTCTATTCACGCATGACATTTGTTTTCAGTAAAAAAAAATGACAGAGTATCTCAACCATTGATTAACTTTAAGCTAGGATTTAAGCAATGCTATTACTGTTAGACTATCGTATCTCTTAGGCATTTATGGAAAAAAATATCAAGGATTTATTTTTAGTTTAATATAATATTTAATATTAAAGTCAAAGTCACTGGACATAAAAAAATCTCATTAACTGATGCAAAATACAAACTAATTGTTTCATAAATTAAATTATAACATCACATTGCGGTTGCAAAGATGTTATTAAAATACTTTACGAAATCAAACGCAACTATCATTCCTATTGCTTCAAAGTTAAGGTTTAAAATAATCTCATAATATTGTTCAGTTGTGCTGGGGGGTGCTGGAAAACTGCTGTAAACTGATAAGAGGGTAATTTGAATAATTACAACACACGGCAATAAGTCTTTTGAAGATGAATGTGACGAGGCGTCTTAAGAAAGCCCCGTCTAATAATAAAGCTTCTAATTAATATCTTACTTGATTAAAAGGGAACATTAAAATTTAATAATGGAGAATACAAAACAACTTAATTTCCTTGGAAAAAAAATCAAATGTTATATGCTTTTTGTAATGTGTTCATTTAAATTAACAATAAAACAATTTTGAGTTTAATTTTGTACTAAACAAAACTTTCAAAGCACTTAAGAGCTGAGTAAATAGAGTCCGGTATTGTCCAAAAATTAAAAATGAAGGGGTGTGTAACCAAATTTTAAACTAAATTCTACATTTAACTGAATTTATCTGAATCAAAATTTGTAGTCTCTAAAAATCGTAACAAATTAAACTTTCTTCCAAACATCAATTTTGGATTCGCAAAATACTTTCAGCGCACTACTGCAGAACGAAACAAATGTTTTTATCAAAAGTATAGGATGTAATACCTCAAACAAAACACGATCAATTTTTGTTAAAACAAAGTCAAAATTATGCGCTAAGTTAAGTCTTTAAATATGAAATGAATTTTCTAAATCCAAAACACAACTAACCCGCCCACATCTGCAAAACGATGTTGTAATACTATACCTTTGCTATTTATAGCTAATTTGAAGAAGCATCTAATATTAAGTATCATATTAATTTAGCCTTCATCGCCTATAACATGCATTTAACAACATAATAAAGGTCGTTAACCCTATCAGCTCAAACACTGACCATTATTACAGTAAAGATAACAGTTACAAAGGTAAGCGCTATAAGGGCCAACAACAAGAAAGCTTACAAATCAAGGGAGATATTCAATCTGTAGCCACAATAACATTAGAATATCGCGCTGATATAACACGAAACTAAGGGGGATTTAGCGACATTACACTAGGGGGACACAGATGTAGAGATTCTGGAAGAGTTATGTGAGAATTGATAGTCATAATTTTTCACATTAAAGTATTTTAAGTCTCTACAAGAAAATAAATTACTAGTGTTTTTTTTATTTTTAATTGAACATACATATGTATATGTCGGCGCAACAGCCAACATAAATATTATTAAGTACAAGTAATCAATAGAATGTGTTTACGGATGATTAGAATAGGTTAAGGCATGATACTTGTGGTTAAGATACTTAAATTCACACTAAAGTGTCGAGTTCAGTTTGCTGTCATGATGACTGCAAATAAAGACTGTGCCTCAAGCTTCTATCTTTGAACTCCTATTTAATGTAATTGTTTTCTAAATTCATTTCATAATTTATAAGCGGTACTGGTTACATTTAAAACTAGGATTAACTAAGTTTAATTTTAAAAGACTTCAACTATGTTCAAAATGAAGTTCGCGCGCAAGGCGTGGCGCGCGTATCCTCTCAACTCAATTGTTAAATCCAATTTAACTATTAGATAGCAGATTTAATGTTAACAAAAAGGGCTTAAAATAAGTTTAAGTAATTTAGACTTAGTTATGGTTCCATGTGTATTCACTTGTTATTATTTAGTTGTTAATAAAGTGTAAAATGACTTCACAACGATTACGCTAGGTTAGGTGGTAGGGGCGGCCGTTGTGAAGGCACATTCGGTATCGAGCTACGGCGGAGAACGGAGCTCTTGTGAGTATTTTGTACCAAGTTTATGTTTAAATCTTAAATCACTAATAAATTATTTGAATTGTTGTTTCTGTATTTGATGAGTGAACCGGGGGTTGGAGATGGTGACGTTAGCTGTGCTGACGTCACCGTTTCTAAAAACTCTGTGCCTGCTGGGTCGCCGTTATATATGTACATATATCGTAGAAGTAAAAGTAGATACATAACTTACAATGGTAATTAGGAAAGAAAAGCTGATGGTATTGAACAATTTTTAGTATGGAAAGTCTGCTAAATACAACTATTTTTATTCAATGATAGGTAAATATATATTATGTGCAAGACAAGTCTATATAACTTTTAGGAAACCTAAAATGTGGAAAACCAAAATTTTCCACGCTTGTGTAACCGCCAAATTTTTGCCACTCTAAATGCGACTTTATAACATATTGCATTATACTGACGATCAAATGCGATAGCAAACGTGCTTAAAACAAGCGAAAACTCTGTATAAATACATATTTTTACTACAGGTAAAAGTTAAATAAAATTATTTTATTTTTTTAGGTAAAAGATAATTACGTTGAATACAACATTTCGATGAAAAACTAGCTATTCAATATTTCATACATAGTCACGATTAAAAAAAAGCAAAATGACCCGTATTTCATTGAAAATTTACTTTTGCCACAAAGACTCACAGAAATTTGAAAAATGTAAAGCCCCATCCAGCATCTGTAAGTCATACGGTAACGATCTGTAAAGGGATGCGGAAGGGATAGGTGAAGGCCCCAGCGAACAAATTAAGGGATCCTAATGGTTATCGGTAGATCTAACGTTTGCCGTGTTTAACTGGCCCTCAGTGTCTTCGGGATGAATTTTAATGACGGCACAAGATGCTGCATGAATTTGTATGTAGCGTAAACGATTATAGGTTGGTTATGGTACTTTGAATGATAAACAAATCATATTAGCGATTAAACGTTTAGTTTTTACACGACAGTCCAATATAACATAACATTTTCAGGCTATAATGTTTTTGATAGTGCTTTAAGAGCTATAGGGTGTGGTTTCAATTCCCACCCAGGACAAATACAGACAAACAAAGCCAGTTAGTGAACATGTTCACACAAATATTACATGAAAAAATATTGTAAGATATGAAATAATGTTATGATCGTTACGACACAAATGTTTGAATTTATTTATATTTACAATACAAGTACCTAAAGCTGAAGATTAGATTCGGTTGTATGATAATGTGATTCCATGAAAATATATTGTTATAAAAAATATTACGAAAATCAATACAAAAGACATCAACGCACCCGATGTTATTTACTAATGTTATATAAGGATAAATAATTTTAAATTTGGTTCACCAGACGAATATTGCATTGGATGCCCTATCTCATTGAGTATTAAGTAATACATTCGAAAGCATTATTCGAGTAGGCACCAAGAACAATATTAAGAATTAAAGTTGCCAACATAACAAAAAAAACACAACGATAATTTATTTGGTGTAGGTTAACTTTGATTTGATAACTTGGTAGTATCAATTTTAATATATGTAATTAACGTGCTTGTTTGAAAAAAAAAACTTAAACAGTATTTTAGTTTTTGCAATTTCGTTTTTAGGCGAAGAAACTTAACGTGTTAGTTTTAATGTCAAGTCGCAAAACATAAGCTAACCCCATATAAGGTTTAACTGTAGTTTAAACATAGTAAAAGGTCGCCAGTTCACCATAATGTAATCTGTTCAAATACACGCCATGATAATAATATTAATGTGGGTGTTAGTGCAAAACCCGAGCGTCAGCGGGGTTCAACCGGAAAAGGTCCAGTTATCATAAAACGTGAGAGATAGAACATTGAACATTTCAAATAGTTTCGAAAGATCAAAATATTTGTTCTCGATAAATCAAGTATGTAGTGAAATAGAAACAAATACATCAATTTCAATGGTAACTAAGTATTTCGCGACATTTTTGAACTCAATAGTAACGTTTTTTTTTTTTATTAATGAGACTAACGAGGCGCTCTCCTGATGGTAAGAGATAATGTCCATGACCATTGAAGCGATACACAGAACTTTGAGTAGCAAAACAAAGAGCATTTGAAACGTTCGATAGTTAGTCTCAACAGCCCAGTAATTTACCTACCCTTGAAATCGGAACACAGTAATAAAAGTAAGGTAAACCAACGTTAATCTTATTTCTTACTAATTTTCAGTGTGTTATCTTTCTATTGCCAGAATGAAAGTTATTATTTTCTAATACAAATCAAATCTAGGTGCATCTCCTTAGCAAACCATTTAGCTGCATTGCACCTCAATTTCAGATATTCCACTGCCAAGCAATAAAGTGTTTATACATACATGACTGAATTCCGGTTTGATGCTAGCGAAGTTACAGGTTTATTGAGACAAACTATCGAATGTTCCAAAGTAATGAGCGCCAACGCGGCGTTGGCTTGGACTTTATATTGTTACTCAAAGTTCTGAAAACCACTGAAATGTACGGAAGCTATCTCTTACTATCAGGAAAATCTTTCATTAGTCTCATTGTATGTACACAAAAAAATTTCAATCTTATCTGTTTTTTACGAAAAATAATAAAAGCAACGTTGTAAGTATGTTACATTATAAGAAGCGAGATAAGAAGAGAAAGGTATACCATACCTGGTATTTGAAGCATGAAGGCAGATAAAACGTCATGCAAACAAGTATTCCATACTATCTTTCCTTTTCCGGTTTGTCAACTGAACATTTCGTATTTCATCCTCGAAATTCATCTCAAAATAATCGCCACAAGAAAAGCCAAACAAAGCTCCGCCGTTCAATGAACCGGCTTTTCAAATCCCCATGTTCGGAGGACTTGGGACCTATCCATTGTACAGCCTTATCTGTGGCCCGAACTTTAGCTACTGCAAGACAATGGCAAGACACTGTGACGACTGTCCGCTTTCAAAAGTCACAGAAACTATGGCGTTGACGCGACACTGTTTTGATTTCAGAGTAAAGGCTGATTGGACGATGTTACCATAAGGGATGCATTTAGACGAGTCTACTATGCTACATACAAGTTGTATAGATTTCTTGTTTTTTTTTTGTTTGTGTGACCTTCAGTGATACCGTGACCGACGTTTGCGATTTCAAGGTTCACGTAGAAGTAATTATGGCAGTTCAGCGTAAGCCAGTTATGTTTTTTTTATGGTTGACAGGCTAGGTGTTTGACCACAGCTCACTTGATGGTAAGTGAAGGTGTGGTCGAAGATGGTAAAGCACACCTAGTCTGAAATGGAACTGGCTCTCAAGTGAGGCTGCCGGAACACACCGTCAGGTGCTTGGCGGCAGATTTTCAACTTGAGGGTGGTAGCTAGCCAGCCGAGCACTAGAAAGTACCCTACCACCATGCTACGGTTTCTTCACGATGTTTTCCTTCACCGGCAGCTCAAGCTCTTTGTTGGGGTTTGAACCCATGCCCTTCGGCATGCGAACCTACCGCGCTAACCACTGAGCTATCATCGCTACAAAATAGTAATGTTGTTTCTTAAATGTGAGTAAAATATAAAAAAGTCATGCAAAGAGTGTCTGCGAGATTTGTGTAAAATGAATATACAACGGCATAAACAGTGTACACGGTTGGCATAAGCAAGAATATGATAATGCGCTTACTAAAATGAGCTTGAGCTACTGGTAAAGGAAACCATAGCATGGTGGTAGGGTACTTTCTAGTACTCGATTGGCTAGCTACCCCCCTCAAGTAGAAAATCTGCCGCCAAACATCTAATGCTGTGTTCCGGCAGCCTCGACTGAGGCCAGTTCCATTACAGGCCAGGTGTGTTTAGCATCTTCGACCGCACAGTCATTTAACGTGAGCTGAGCTATTGTGAAACACTTAGCCTGTCAACCATTAAAAATCCTGACTAAACAATAATTGCATATATACATATTCGGTGACAAAACTTTAATGTCAACATTCAAAAAAAAGGAACGCCTACTCTTTTAGAGATTAGAAACATTAAACACCTACGAAATCACTAAAAGACTTTATTGCTCCAATAAAACTATCCAAACATAACACTAAACCACTAGCCACGCGCGTTAACCCTAAAATACAAACCACGCATGCTAGAGACCGATCAATTTATCAACAAAGATGGCCAAAATATGGAACTAAACAATTTACGCGCCCTATGTTTCGAAAATGTTGTAGTGGCTCCGATTCTAAATGAATGAATAAGTTGGTCACAATGCAACCCTTAACGCGAGTCGGCACGTAATTGAATTAATGGCGGTCACCCTCTCGGAGAACAAACATCGGCTAAAAAGTTATCTCGATATCGGATTATTTGCATATCTGACGCCCCAGCCGACGGACGAGGATAAGAAAGCTGTAACTGGAAATCGTAGCTTTTAAGAAAAAAATGTTTAGTGACCTTCAATTTCACATTATTTTGTGTACTGAAATATATAATGTTTGTAACTGAGCGCTTCTCACATGGATTTCTTATATCCTTACTTGCATTAAGCACATGGAAAGAGACGGATAATAATAACCACTTTCACGCGCTATAACTGAAATACATGTTAAAATAATCGCGCACAATACAATGAAATTAATTTGTTTATTTACTTCGAAGTTTCAACCAAGTTGCAATATATCGTAACATGATCAAAACAAAACTAATATTGTGCGCGATTAATTCCCTGTGAAAATAACATTTTTGTAGCGATGATAGCTCAGTGGTTAGCGCGGTAGGTTCGCATGCCGAAGGGCGTGGGTTCAAACCCCAACAATGAGCTTGAGCTGCCGGTGAAGGAAAACATCGTGAGGAAACCAAAGCATGGTGGTAGGGTACTTTCTAGTACTCGGCTGGCTAGTTACCACCCTCAAGTTGAAAATCTGCCGCCAAGCATCTAACGGTGTGTTCCGGCAGCCTCACTTGAGAGCCAGTTGCATTCCAGGCTAGGTGTGCTTTACCATCTTCGGCTACACCTTCACTTGACATCAGGTGAGCTGTGGTCAAACACCTAGCCTGTCAACCATTAAAAAAAAAAAAAAAAACATATTTTTTCATGTGTTCAAAACGCGAAACTTTAAAAATCACACGTCACATACTGTTTTGATAAATATCTGAATTCAAAAATAGGCAAATATTTATCCGCGCAATATATATATGATGTACCTACATCATGTATATGTATTTATTGAAATGTTTTATATTTATATTTCCACGAAATATGTAGCTATCAATCACTTTAAGTAAGTAGATAAGTACTCACTGTTTATAAGTAAGTACTCACTATTTAAATTTTATGAATAGATTATTTTCATTAGAAAAACAACTTTTAAATAAATAAAATAAATAAATATCACAGGACATTACACACAGCGCCATCTGACCCCAAACTAAGCAAAGCTTGTGCTATGGAAGACAGATAACTGATAGAATACTTAAATACTTTTTTTTTGTAAATACATACTTATAATACATACAGTACACCCAGACACAGAACAAACATCGATGTTAGTCACACAAATGTTAGTCCTGAGTGGGAATCGAACCCACGCCCTTCAGCTCTTGAAGCAGACATGCTACCAATGAACCAACAGGGCTGTAATCATAGTTACATTTTCGATTGCAATTTATTTTTCAGTTGCCACTTTTTCCGCATTACCTAAAAAGCGGGGAGGGCTAAAGATTGGAAGAGAACGAACGATAAACAACATCTGTGACCGTAGAACACTCGCATTGTCTTCCTAACCCCACTGGGACAATGTGCTGCAGCCTTGTGCCAATCGATATCAGCTGACATTAAACATTGATTGACTTTTAAATCTTCGCTTAACATCAGGCGAGATGGCGGTCAAACGCAAGTCTATTTATAATAAAAATAATTATCGCTAACATTAAAATGCGGACGTATTTATTTAAAATATTAAAAATATATAATATTCATATCGAAAGTGTTTCGTATGCTGTAATAAAACAAATTGTCCATTATTGGTGACCTGCCAACAATGGTCAATAAAATATTCAATATAAATAAACTTTACGCTCGAGGGGTCGCGGCAAATTGGTTTCCATTTATTTAAATTATTTTCTTGTATTTATAAAATTGTAATTTTTTTTAAGTTAAAACTGTTTTTTTAAATTAACTCTGAGCACATTACAGTTTATATACGTCAAGGACGTGTAAACTGCTCAGAGTTTACACACATCTGTTCGAATACGTATGAAGCTTTGTTACTATATATTGTGCTGTAAGACTCAATTTATGTACATAGGTATATTGGTTTGGTATTTCTATAACTACAATTAGGTTTTCCATCTATACTTTCGAGTCCGCCCTGTTTTTATAAAAATAAAAAAAGATTCGCAAAGCATAGGGTCAGTCTGTTTTTCGAGTCTTTTTTTTTCGTTTGATAAGGTTGGTGTCAACACAGCTCATCTGATGTAAAGTGATGGTGTGGTCGAAGATGGTAAAGCACACCTAGCCTGGAATGGAACTGGTTTTGAATTAAGCTCTCATTCTCAGTCTCTTCTCATTTTGAGAAGGATATAACTATACATTTTTGCATCGAATGAAGATTCTAATTAATATTTTCTTTAGTTTAATTTTTACCCTAAAGAGCCAACTGACTACAGCAGTTACAGAATGTCGTAACTAATTCTGAAAAAGTTAATTGAAAATAAAAGCACACGGTGTCTCATACAGTCGTTTTTCATTTGAAAGCTTTAACCCTAACCTAATTAATGGAAATATTAATCAAGATGATAAGTGCAAAGCTATCAATATAGGCAGTAAGGACAACTTTACTAAAAATATATTTAGATGAGTTTTTGTTTGAAATTGCGAATTGCCTTTCGCCGATAGGCGGCATGTTTCATTATTATTATTATATTTTATACGCGATGATAGCTCAGTGGTTAGTGCGGTAGGTTCGCATGTCGAAGGGCATGGGTTCAAACCCCAACAATGAGCTTGAGCTGCCGGTGAAGGAAAACGTCATGAGGAAACCATAGCATGGTGGTAGAGTATCTACTTTCTAATACTCGCCTGGCTA
Source organism: Biston betularia (assembly GCA_905404145.2). Taxonomy (NCBI): domain Eukaryota; kingdom Metazoa; phylum Arthropoda; class Insecta; order Lepidoptera; family Geometridae; genus Biston; species Biston betularia. Next base: position 11,002,914 of record FR989877.1, read on the forward strand.
GCTACCCTCAAGTTGAAAATCTGTCGCCAAGCATCAAGCGATGTGTTCCGGCAGCCTCACTTGAGACCTAGCTTTGGCTCCAGTATTCTCCTCGCTATACGCACACACACATAATTAATCGTATCTGGTGAGTATTGAAAATGATTCGTTTTTTTAAAGTCGCGGTACTGGCTGCTCTGTACGGTTAGGAGTTGCCCGTTTGGGTGCTTATCAGATTGGCCGGTGACGCAAAAAGGTTAGGGTTTGTAGGGTTACAATACGCACCAGCTTATCTCTAACGTTAAACATGGCTAAGCTGTGAAGTAGCGATGGTTATTTATTCGAGTGGATATAAGTGAAATGTCATATTTCTAACTTTTTGCACTTTGTTTTCGTCTGTGATTTCATTTATACTTTCCTTTAAATTACTTTGTCGTATATTTTTTTTACTTCGTTTTTTGGTGCATTTTTGCTCTATAGGGTTTGGGGTGTCGGTTGGTAATCCGAAAGGGGGTCGTAATACTTGGTAATATATACAAAATCTGTTTTACAATTCTTTAATTCTTCACAAAACTGAAATATGTGTCTGTCTTAACAGATACTTAAATACCACTTTTATAAAGACTTACTTATATGGCGACGAGGCAAAGTGACTTATGTAGAAAATCTTTGGAAATGTTTTGAAATTGGTGTACATATAGAAAACTTCCCCAAAATAAGAAAAATGTTTCCGAATGACACCGCTTTTTTTGTTTGTATGTTATAATGTTGTTTGGTGTGTAATAAAGTTGTATTCTATTCTTTTACTTTAAACACAACGCAAGAGAAGACGCGGACGTAGGCAAAAGTACCGGAGATATTTCTACTGGTAAACAAATTATTACTTTATAGTAATAACAGAAATTTACAAAAGTTTTTTTTTATATGTGTAGTATTGTTCTTTTGTTTTTCTTGATTTCAGCTTTTGCGTAATAAATTCTAACATTTCGAGTAGGCATGAAAACATAAAGCACGTGTTTAAACAAATTATTTCAGAAAAAACATTTTTTGCACAATTTCCAACAAAACCACGAATGTATCTGACGCTAAAAATCGATTGACGGTAAAATTCGATAGTCATACATCGACTATTTGTTATGACTGAGTTTTGGATACGTTCTTAAAAGCTGCCATGTCCATTTCCCCTCTCCTATAAAGAAATACGAAGTTTGATCTCTCTGACGCGTCAATGGATGTTCAGAAATGAAAATTAACGCTTTTTTTCAGTTTAAAAGAAATTTGCAAGTAAGTAAACGACAATAGCGGGTGATTGCCCTCTTCTACTGTCCATTTTGTGACGCAATTCGACTTCGGTTCAACAATGAATTAAATTAGGCTTGTAAAGTCGCCTTTGGAATTTAAATTTGATTTGTCATCGGGAATTTTGATACCGATTTAAACCTACCTCCAATATTGTTACATTGTAGGTAGTCGACATACTTAAAATTAGTATTAGTTTTATATGAAAGAAGTAGGTATGTAGTATGTTAAGAGTGGGGCGAGCGTTTTGGGAACTATTGTTTTTTTTTCTATGTAAAAAGTAATGAGACGAACAAGACGCTCTCCTGATGGTAAGAGATAACGCCTGTCCATGACCATTGCAGCGATACACAGAACTTTGAGTAACAAAACAAAGTCCAGAGCATCGCTGCTTTGGCGCTCATTACTTTGAGACTTTCGATGGTTAGTCTCAACAGCCCAGTAATTTCGCTAGCTGCAGTACTCTTCACACCGGAACACAGTAATGTCTACACACTACTGCTTAGCGGCAGAATAACTGGCACTGCGGTGGTACCTACCTAGATGACCTCCTGCCTAGGAGATCTACCACCAAGAACTCTTTACTTCACTATTTCCGTTGATAGCAGCCTTTTAGATTAGTTTATTTTATAAGTCCCTCTCTAGTGCTTGTGTGTGTTACCTTAAGATGGTCTGGGTGTTTTTTTTAATATTCTATCTGGCATATGTACAGGGTCTGATTTTTTAAGGAACAAAGCTAGTTATGCCATTATTTTTTCAAAAATAAGAAATAGGACTACAAATTAAGAATTTCACTTTTAGGAAATATAGCCACTAAAGTATTTTAACCATTTAACTTTAAGGCACAATATAAACAAAAGAAAACTTATTTGCTATTTCTGTTATATTGTTGTCACAAACTCAGCAAAGCTTGTACAATAGGTACCAGATAATTGATATAAATACTTATTTAAGTACTTTTTATAACTTTTAATACATGCTTAAAAGTGAAAATATTTTATATAATTCTAGATAAAGAATAGATATTTTTATTCATGACACAAATGGAATATGGATAAGTGAGAATGGAACCCACATCCTACAACTCTCAAACCAGAACTACAACCAAGCTATAAACCAGTCAAGTTCACGAATCATAAATGATTTTGTCACTAGACCACGTACGTACGTAAAATGCGCTAAGCTATCATTGCAGTACCAAAATTGCCATACGTTTTTCATTTGGATTTATCTAGAGGTACCCAACAAAAGGTTAGAAGTACCTTCTCCTACACCTTGCACCAAAGGCTCTGAACACCAAGATGCTCGACCGTCCGGCACTTTTTGAAAATCGTGACTCGACCCAAGCTCTTTGCATCACGAACTCTGTACCGTTATATCAGAACCTCACACTTCCTGCTTACTCCTATGAGCACTTGCCATTGTTAGAGGAGGCAGAATGTAGTTTGAGAGCACCGCCTCGCTGAAGGATAGAGCTTAAGCAGGTATTCTTTGTTTTTGACGTGTTAACGTATTAAAATAATGTTTTGGTGGGTATAGCTCGATGCATTTTATAAGAAAGTCCGATATCATCACGATCCCAATAGGATATTTTTATCATGTGTTTAAAACTTATGGTAGTGTTGAATACCATTTTTTTACACGAAACTCTTAGAAGTATTGTAAATTTTGCGAAGATACATGCTGTTGTTCTATGTTTCATAATTGTATGTATGTTTGGTGTGTAATAAAGTTGTATTCTATCATATTATTTCTAATTTTCCAAATTGCTTTGATTAAGATTTTAAAATAAATCATCGTAAAAACGCTGTTTGTAAATATCCGGCAGTGCCCCCGCCAAGTCGAGCAAAAAAGCGGCATATTTTATAATATTGAATTTTAAAACGTAAAATACTTTTGTTAAGTATAACTTAAAACGCTGTTAAAAATTAAATGATGTCATTAAATAAGTATGTAAATATTTTAATTAATTTAAATTTTATTTTGCATGGTGGTAGGGTACTTTCTAGTACTCGGCTGGCTAGCTACCACCCTCAAGTTGAAAATCTGCCGCCAAGCATCTAACGGCTGTGTTCCGGCAGCCTCACTTGAGAGCCAGTTCCATTCCAGACTAGGTGTGCTTTACCATCTTCGACCACACCTTCACTTAACATCAGATGAGCTGTGGTCAAACACCTAGCCTGTCAACCATTAAAAAAAAAAATATATATTTTTTTTTGTTGAGAATTTTTTTTTAATGTAAAAGTAATGAAATGAACAATACAATCTCTTGATAACACATGATTCTACTATAACAAATGGCAAGTCACGTTAGAAACCTTCGGGTGGTTCATAAATTTTCTAACGCGATTTGTCTTTAATTAGCGTTTAAATACCTAAAATAGTATTAAACTAAAAATTAGCCCTTAACTTCTATCAAGCGCTAACAACAAATGTCCGAATGTTCTATACACAAGAACACGCGTCAAGCGTGACTAAGCTTAATTCGTAAACGTAAGGAATATTTTAAAGATACGTGGACGTAATAAGGGCTTGAGAAAAGGGGTAGTAAATTTTATAACACATAAAAGTACAAAAAATTACAAATAACAGTAGATTAGGAATTGGAAAAGATAATTATCCAAAAATTATTAAATTAAAGAAAACTTCACTATTGTTCGATGTTTATTAAATCTATAAAGCAAATTTAGATTATCATTACAAAATCAATTCTACCCTTGCTATTAAATATCTGAGATAACAATTATTAGACTAAACAAAATAATGAATTTGGTGTTTTAGGTTAAAAACGATTTCCATTTGTTATCTAGATTGTTGTTAATAAATAAATAAATAATAAATAAATATCGCAGGACATTACACACAGCGCCATCTGACCCCAAACTAAGCAAAGCTCAAATAGGTACTCAATTATATAATTAGAGAAACATATTCACTAACTTACTAATCATATATTTAATAATTACAAACAAATATTTGAGGATACTTATTTAGGAATAACTGATAGAATAGTTATGTAATTTTTTTTGGAAATGTGTATTTATGGCATATAGATTTAGAATAAACATTTATGTACGTCACACAAATAACGATTCAACAAGCATTGTATAGTAAAACATTAAAATTTGTTAAGAAAACTAACAGACACAAAATACGACCTCATTTTATACTATTTCGTTTGTTTTTTTTTAATGTAAAAGTTATGAGACAAACAAGACGCTCTCTTAATGGTCCTCAACAAAAAACGTATTTCCATGACCATTGCAGCGATAATCAGAACTTTGAGTAGTAAAACAAAGCCTAGGGCATCGCTGCTTTGGCGCTCATTACAATATCAATAAAACTGTAACAGGGGCGAGTGCCCCCAGTTTCTCTGCCTTATTGACACCCATATAAAGCCATGATTCAATATAGGTACTCTCATCGTATTCCCTTTATAGGCTCTTAAATCTTATATTGTATTATGCAATCGATTCAAGAATGCAACTATAGAAACTTACGAAGGTTCAGTGCGATTGTACGAATAAAGCCGTATTCAACATTTTTAGCGAATTACGAATTGTCACGATGAAAATGAAATTTCGTCAAATTCGTTACACTTTGATTCTTTTGTACCATTTCCTGAAATGATTTTGCCAGTTCTAAGTTTATTATATTTTTTAGCTAGGTCTTTGACCACAGCTCATCTGATGTTAAGTGACGGTGTAGTCGAACATGGTTAAGTACACGTAGCTTGGAATGTAAAAGTCCGAAAGCGTGGAATACGTTACTCGAGTGGGTGTTCCCTGATAGATACAATCTGGGTGTCTTCAAGTCGAGAGTGAATCGGTATCTTCTAAGCTAGCGTGCTCCATCGTAGATCGCATCTTTATTTAGCATCAGGTGAGATGGCGATCAAACGCTAGCCTATACTTCATTAAAAAAAAGTTGTAACTGGCTCTCATGACTGGATTTGTGTTTAGATGCAATCGGGCATCATACAATGTAAGTCACAATAGAGTTGATGCTGTTATTTAACGCAAAATTGTTAGTCGATTACTTACTTTTAAAGTCGATTAAAGTTAATCGATTTTTATAGTTGTCTCATTTCTACGCGTGACATTTCATGTTCGTGAAAAGTAGACACGGTATTTTAAGCATGGGGTTTCTTTAAGCAACATTTATAAGTCTCTCAGTGTCTGGTTGTGAACTTTACTCGTACAAGAAAACTCACGGATTCGATTTTTTTTTCACGGAGGAGTCAATGGAATACTTTGCATTAGTAAATCATAAAAAAAACAGACAATATTTTTAAACGATATAAAAAATTTAATAAATATCTTAGGACATTACACCATTTGAACTCAAACTAAGCAAAGCTTGTACTATGCCAGTCAGATAACTGATAGAATATTTAAATACTTTTTTTTTGTAAATACATACTTATTATAATTACATACACATATACAGGTGGAACATTTGTTTATACCGCAAAATGTTTGTCCTGCGTGGGAATCGAACCCACACCCTAGAGCTTTAAATTAAATATTTAAATATCAATAAGCCTTAACATACAATAAATCATTATCGAATTGTCTTCCAATTATTATTGGTTTCAGAGTCAGTTAATACCATCTAATAAATAAATAATCACCGTTCAATTTCAACAAACTTCAACATGCAAATCAGTTTGTTACAGTGTATCAAATAATTATTAGCTTCAAAGATATTCACACTTTTATTATCAAAGAAATTCCTGGCATCCAAGACGGGAACTACCTCAACTTTATCCTTTACTAACCACGTTACGTCATCGATCCACGATAATCCTCACTAACTCCAACTATAATACCGTTCCAACTCGAACGCAGAGAAAGTTGCCTAGCTCGGATAAAACTACATTTATTGGCGATGCATATTCAACATACCCCCAAGCACTGTCCAACATCCACTCTACACGGACCTCTTCACTCCCAAGCACGCAAAACGTCGAGATAAAAACAGAGAGACCAGCTTAAAGTGGTGCGGAGTGATGTGTCTCTAACTTGTTTTATTTTCTGTTTAGTAGCTGTGACAGTGTTGTGGCAGACTCCAGGGTGAACAATAGACTGGAGTTATGGAGATGGAATGGTCTAAGCTATGTGGACTTTTCCACAAATCAAATTCCTGTCACATTTGCTCAGATAGACTGTTTTCTCTTTAATTTGTAATGTTTTTGTGTACTTGTCATTACGCCTGCACACTATGCTTAGTGGCATAATAATTTACCTTAATATATTGTAATCTCAGTAAGTAAATTACTTGTAAATTATATGTATTATGTATTAAATGATTCTTAAACCGTTAGATATGAGTAGAGATGGGTAAAAAACACTGGCGTTATATGTGTAGCATAGATAAATTTCATCCCAGGCTAGATGTGTTTACCATCTTCGATCATATCGTTGCGGTGAACTGTAGTCAAACACCTAGCCTGTTCACTAAAAAAATACGCTATATGTATAATGCGTAAATAAATAATAAAAAAACTTTATTAACCATTTACAGCGGTCCCTGCACTAAGCTAAGGCTTGTATCGCAGGCCATACACATGTTGCCAAGGATTTGTCTCATGGGCTAAGTATAATAAATATGTGAAAAATATATTATAAACGTGTGTGTGTATATATATATGTGTGTATTTATGTGTAAATGGCAGCATTAAAGTCACTTAGAGTCGCATCGACCTTTCGTGATGCAGCTTTCACCGCGCGCTTCTAAACCAAGCTGAGATTTTGGCTACTAGAGACATTCATTATTAACTAGTAAAGTACTAGTAAGTAATTATTACTCCCTATTTAAATATTATCATAAAAACATGTTATATTTATTTTCACATTGTTAATTTTATTTTTACACAATGTTTGTAACAAATAAACTCTGAAAAACTACTGAACCGATGTCAAAAATTCTTTCACCGTTGGGAAGTTACACTATCCCCGGGTGACATAGGCTACTTTTTATCTCTGTATTCCCACGGGAACGGGAACTACGCGTGTGAAACCGCGAGGCGTCTGCTAGTTTGATATAAATATTAAATAGTATAACTCATTACTTTGTTTATTGATAACATATTTGTTTTTTAATCAAATTTTGCTTAAGGGCATGTTGCATCGCCTTTTTATGGTCACGCGTGAGCAATTAAGCTTAGAACAGATTACGTTGGAATACAAAGCGTTGAATTCTTAACAAACTCTAAGCACTACACTTATTCTACTAGCACTCACTACAAATAGTAAAGTAAAGACCACACACTACATCACGCCAACTAAAGTGTTACAAGTTTGAAGCCTAACGTGTCGGAAGCAGTCTGAAGTATCCGATACGATATCAAATGGATTATCATGCAACTACTTGACGACATATGAGGAACGGCGGGATTGATACCGTAGTTATTATGAGGTTTATGTGAAAATATACATTTGATGTAATATGTTTAGGAAAATTATTAATGTCTACCTTGAAGATTGCATTTAAGCAATTCATTTTTAAACTTCACTGTTTTAAACAGTTTCGAATTCTAAAAGTTTCTATGCAAAAATAAAAATACAAAACTATTTGTTAAAATAACTGTTGTATTAAAAATGCACTCGCGCGCATGTTTAGTTTTAAAAAATTATAAATATTAATTTTATAAAAGTTAAACTAAGTTAAAATTGAACTTAATGTGCCCATCATAGACCCCTTTCATATAAACGATAAAGAACAACCCTTCCAACTTTATTTAAGACGTTGTAAAATTATACGAAGTATTAAAATTAGTCGTTGCTTTTAATATGTAGTAAAAGTAGAAGTTACAAGGCGTGGTGTTGCCAGCTTTCTTGTTACTGTCTCGATAGGAATCTATAGTTTGTAATGGGGAGATAAAATAGGATTACGCTTAACGGTAGATCATTTTGCATAATTAATTGACGTTAGTCGCGATTTAAAGTTCTTTGTACCTTTTTTTATCTACTAATTAAAAATAATAAAATATTGTGTGTATGTGTTTATAAAATGTATGTGTAAAATTATAATAAAATTTACTTAAAACTAAAAAAGTAATAACTCTAAAGGGATTGGAAATATGCAAAATGAAACGAAATAAATTAGTAATAAATTACGCGTTTATATTCATTAGTAATGTCCGTTTATCTCTAATATCTACAAATATATAAAATGGAACAATAACGCGAGTTTGAACGCGCCTACTAAATATATTTACATACCAATATACAATCGAATTTAATTATATCACAACCGATTTGCAAATCATCGAATACCTATACGAGAGTATCTTCAATGTGTACGAGAATATCAATGTTTAGTCGAGAATTTCTGAGACTTCGAGAACAATAAGTCGCAACTCCTCGATTTGGTCGCGCTATCGAAGAGCGAGAGTTATTATCCTCACAAACAAACATCCTAAACATACGTCCGACGGTTAAATACGCGGGAACTTAACTTGCCCAGTGACAAACATTCGTCCACTCCACAAATGCGTGCCCATCCCCCCAAACATGGTATCAACCTTGATCTGTCTTCAGGAGCTTATTATCCCACAGTTTGAAAGGAGATGACGTGCTTGGTTCACCAATTCGAGGACTGCTCGTGTAATTTGCTGGTAGTCTAGGTGGTGTGGATAAGAAACTCCCAAAAGACAGCGAAGAATTGACTCCAAGCGACGTGTCTAATGTTGAATAGTACCCGGATGAAGCGGCGGAAGGTGGCGGCGGCGCCGGAGGCTGCTGAGCCCTGGTAGCTTCAGCGTACGCATCTAAATGCGTCCTCACTAAAGTAACCAGCTCCCCATAATTACCAACGGTAGTGTAAGCGCCAGCCACCCTGTAAAGCAACAACCGCGCCTCCCCAAAAAGACTATCCAAAATTTTACCTGTCGTGAAGAGGACGATCGCCTTCAGGCAGGAGTACTCCGCGGAGTCCACGTGGAGCGCTTTCAACTTCTCCACTTGCTCTTGGAAGATCCTGATGTGGTCCATGAAGGCGACTACTCGATCCGCCGCCATGGGTGACGCGTGTAGCCCAGCAGCCGCGAGTAAAGGAGCCACATGTAGTGGCATGGAGCACTGAGATGCGTTGAGGACGAACAGTTCTGACCAGACAAGCCTTAGCAGCGCGACTTGATCGGTCACTTGGAGTTCAGGAAAGAAGGGGATGTTCCGCGCCCATTCTACTGCGGAGAACAGCAATCTCGCAGCTAATTCGCAAATGTTGTCGATGCCCATGACGTTAGTCGGTTGGACGCACTGACCGTATCGCGACGTGGGGTATGGTTCCGCTCTGAGCAGTAGCGAGATATAGGAGGAGAGGTACGGATGGCTATTCAGGCCACTGGTTGGGTCTCCGTTGAGACCTGGGAACTGGCCAGGTAAAGCCAGCCCTGTTGGCTGCGTCGGAGGTACCCGCCCTCTCTGTACAGCTGAAACAATAGAAACGCCTTAATTAATATCTTAATGACGTAACATAATCTAGTTTGGTAGTCGTGATCGATAGTTCGAGCAGAACTACGAGTTCATTTCGACGTCGAGATATTATTAGAATAATGGTTAATGAACAGGTTTGATATTGGTTTATAAATGTTTAATAGTGTAATTAAGAATATATTACATGAGCGTCCGTGGTAATTGAAATGATAATATTTTTTGATGCGATTAAGTCTATGTTTGACCGCAACTTGATGGTAAGCGACAATGCGATCTAAGATAAAAGTTTAACAAATAAAAATATACATAGATCAATTGTAAATTAATCCATATTTTGCATACAATTTTGATCAATAACAAACTAAAGCAAAACAGTTTTAGTTCACAAATTCTGGCTTTATAATTGAAAATTGGACTCTAGGTTATTTGTTATATGAATTTGCTGTATATGAGCTTATTGATATATAACATTTATGGCGTAATTTCTCCAATGAAAAGGGGAGTGTCCAACATAATTCGGGTCATATACTTGTCATAAAATCTCGTGTAGCTGTTCATTGTAATTAGCATGCACGACTTCATTACCTATTACGACGCCATCAATGTTTTACGGGCGTCTTAACAACAGGGCCCTGTGTACAAGCTGCTTTATATAGCTTCTTGGTGGAGGCGGTTTGTATGATCATAGTAAAATGAGCTACAAAAACTTGTGTAATTGAATGTTTTAAGTATAGCTGCAATTCTTGGTTTATGACTTCTGTAGGAATAACAGCACAATTTCTTTCATGACATCATTTTTAAGGGCATTTGCGAAAAAGTGAATTTTGTGGCGATTACAGCATAGTGGTCGTGCGCACGCCGATGGTATGGGCACAAATAACAACAGTGAAGCTACTATGCCAGCGGCCCAGAGCCTCGCTCCGATACTTCAAGGATACTTTTGTAGCGATGATAGCCCAGTGGTTAGCGCGGTCGGTTCGCATGCCGAAGGGCGTGGGTTCAAACCCCAACAATGAGCTTGAGCTGCCGGTGAAGGAAAACATCGTGAGGAAACCATAGCATGGTGGTAGGGTACTTTCTAGTACTCGGCTGGCTAGCTACCACCCTCAAGTTGAAAATCTGCCGCCAAGCATCTAACGGTGTGTTCCGGCAGCCTCACTTGAGAGCCAGTTCCATTCCAGATTAGGTGTGCTTTACCATCTTCGACCACACCTTCACTTAACATCAGGTGAGCTGTGGTCAAACACCTAGCCTGTCAACCATTAAAAAAAAAAAAAAAAAAAGGAGCTGGGTTGGCTTCAGTAGACGCTGGCAGGGGGAAATGCACAATACACCCCAAGCGGGACGTCAGTGCAGGACCTCTCGAATATACAGAATAAAAACAACGATGAACTATGTAGCATATAGTTGCTGGTGAAAAAAATGTAGCATCTTGGTATGGTACTTTTAGTATACGGCCGGAAAGCTGCCATTTTTAAGTTTTAAATCTGCCGACAAACACCTAACGGTGTGTTCTTAGCCTATTTCAGACTCGATGTGTCATCTTCGATCACACAGTCACATAAGATCAGGTGAGCTGTGGTCAAACTCCTAGTCTGCCAACCATAAAAAATAAATAGTTTGGGGCTAGATAGCGTTGTGAAATGTACAACAATGTTTTGGCTTATTTGAAAATACGGATATTTGTTAACAATTTGTAATACATGTATAATGTTAAAAACTATTTATTAATGAGATGGATTTTATGTTTGCGTGTTTAGATGTTTGTTACTTAATTACGCAAAAACTACTGAATGGATTTTAATGAAATTTGTTACACAAACAATTAGTTACCTGAATTAACATACGAGGTATTTTTTTTATCCCGAAAATTTGTAGGTACCTGTGTAATTGGATATAACCACAGAAAGAATCCATGAGATTTTTTTTAAACACCAACGCGCACGACGTCTCTGACAGAAGCTAGTATTTATTATAGCCATGAACAAATTTGATCATATAATTTATATAACTAAACAAACGCTACATATTAAAAAATTATAATTTTTATATTGAGGTATGTATTTCCATACTATTTTCATTGTATTTCAGTTATTTACTACCTATGACAATTTAAAATTTGTGTGTGCGCATTAAATTTCGTATATCTAAAAATTACTTAAAGCAATAGAAGACTATTGCTTTAAGTAATTTTGCAAAAATATGGGTAAATGGGAACAGTACAGATCACTGTAACACGAAAGAATAAAAAAAATGTGACCAAATAGAATAGTGAAAGAAAAAAGTTTGGACAGTTGAGAATCGGTTGCTCTTAGATAAGATAAGATAACATGTTTTTGGGCAGATAAACGTCAATCCTTTACCAAATATCAGATTTAAACTGATAATGAGATTAAACCATTGAATGTCCAGAAGTATTGACCGTCGAAGCTACGATGCCTTGGACATTGTTGGTACTCAAAATTCTTGGTATCGCTGTAATGAACACGCGTTATCTTTTACCATTAGGAGAGTGTTTCGTTTATCTTATTACATTTTTTAGAATAAAAAATACAAAGTTATTGGAAACTATGATAAAAATAATTCCGTCCTTGACCTTAATTAGATTGTCACTGTTCGTAAATCTCACGTTTCTTGTCTCTTGATATCGATATAAAAATGGTTAAAATGTGTTTCTTGGCATCTCATAAAATTTATTGTTTTTATCAATGATCAGACGTTATAAATCATGATTAGTTTTGAATACTTGAAGAAATCCCCTGATTTATATACTGTTAGCCACAGACTAAGGCACAAACGCCGCGCAACGAACATGAGAATGATTGCAAGTTCGGTAATACTAAATTAACAAGTAATACGTTTTGGCGCTCAGTACGCAGCGACGAGTCGGTCATACGTCTCGTGTGCAATTCTTTTACCTCCTATGTAGTAGTTATAGACTGTGTTCAAGGACTGCAAAAACAGTTCACAAAACAAAAAAAACTATGGTGGAATATCCTTTCACGAGTAAGTTTTATTTTGACGAATATCGATAATTAACTTTTCTATTTAGTACTTGGAACACAAAACCTGAACACTGTCGATCGACGTCATAACTTTTACAAACGCAAAAGTTCCTACAGCGTAAACAGCGCGCGTTGGATAGCTATGTGTTCGGTGTCACGCACACAGATGTAGATAGCCGAGTGCCTTCATTGCTTTTGATGTTAAAACTTTATCTGCATTTTCCCTTCATCTGTGTTGTTGGGTCAATGTTTATACTGATGACTCACAAAAATTTAATTAAAAAAAAAATATTGCGAAGAAAATTATTGACATGCGAACTGATAGCCTTATAAAAACCGTAACAATGACCACTAATTCGTTAGGTCGTTCAAAAAGCATATTTGTTTAGTTTGATTGATCGAAAAGCAATCGAAACGAATGAAAAAATACCTGTTGTTTCACATAACAACGAGGCATTTCAAAGATCGTGACGCCACAAATCATCGGTACAACGCGAGACGAATCGACGTGAAACCGCAGAATCGCGGCTAATCGAGTGATCGCGGTTAATCGACTGATCGCTCGGAATTCGGATGTACCACAGCACTACACGGGCATGGAACAAAAATCCGTAGCGCGCAAAGAATTCCGATTTTTCGAACGCTTCACGTTTTCGGCGGCAAGAACGAATGCTCGGGCACGCGCGGCCCTTTTTTGCCTTTTCGAACCTTTTGTCAGACCGAAGACAAGAAAATAAACGCGTAAACAGGTTGTATTATCATTTTTTTTTATCTCAAAAGACAAGTTGACTGGAATTCCTCTCTCATTTTGTTACAGCACGATCCCACAGTTTATTTTACGACAAACGTAAAACATAATGATCGATGGTTTCACGTGAACAATATCGACATTTACCAACAAAATATCACGGTATCAATCATCGGTACAACACGCACGCACGAATTACGGGTTACATCAACAATTCAATTAAAGTGTTACATCGCCGGAATAATTCCGTTTGAATTAGAGTAATTGCGCGCGTGATTAGCCGGTTTCAGAAGGAAATGTAGGCCGAGAGTTCTCCCACGCCGTCGACACCTCGCCTAATAGCGCATCATTACCCTATCTGCCGATACATCTCCACTGCGTTCCACTCGGTCGCCGCGCGCCGCCGCCGCCCGCCGTCACTCGCCGCTCGCCAACCATTCCACATCACTAGCCAGCTCGATTATCGATGACCGCTCGCCGCGACTCGAGACAAAGCGATTGTTTGATCGAACACTAATTACGATTTGAATTCCACAAAACCAATTCAATCTTAACACTTTCTTATTAATGTTAGAATATCGATATTGACATATTTTATGAATGGAATTAATGGTAATTAATGTAAAGTAGCGTAGATATGAGTGGGCATCCCGTAAGGTTAATATTACTAGATCCATTAGCGATCATTTGCATACGACTACGTCTCATTTTGGATTTCTCTCGTATATCTACACTTTAAATTAAATCGTCGGACACGCGCATACTTCACCGGATTAAGTGAAAATTATCAATGTTTATATTAGATATAAATTAAACGGCTACTTGATAACGGATAGCCGTAGGTATATGAAAATAAATAATATTCTGGAAATGTTGACAATTTATAAAATATCATGTTTATGACACCTTTTTTGTTTATAAATCACGTAAATTCATAAATCGTAGATATGTTGAGATTAATTTCGTCCCAAGTCGATCATTGCAAAGAAGTTTGTTAAAGTTAATAGTTAGGTAAAACATAATATTAATATTGTTGTTAAACATATTTTACACGATATGCTCTATTTTATTTTTTAATCTAACCTTTTACCAATAAAATTGCCGTACTATGCAAACATAGTTTGTTACAAATGACAAACATGGAATTTTAAAATGTATCACTAATCAAGTGCTAAATAAACAAACAGACAAAAGTTTAGAAAACTAAAAATTTACTAAAATTTCCCGAGAGTTAGAAGCAGATAAAATTAATGAAAACAGAACGCATTCGTTTTGTTTTCATTAAAACTAAACTCTAAAATACTTTATCTAATCTCAAGTATGCTCATAGAAACGATAATTTTACGAAACGCATGTGGATCCAAAGATTTAAATTGTATACATCCGAAAATCCAAACACGCATAACCTATTTACGTGGACGGTCTATTAAACGATCCATTTATGTATTGCTCACAAGGCATAAGCTTTTTTTTAGTTAGACAAGAGACCGAAATATTAAGAAAAAAGCGGTATTGTGACAAATGAAGTACAAAAGAGTGTGTTGTCTATTCAATATTGCCATAATTACTATTTATTATTGTTTATTAAATTATGAACAAACAAATTCTATATAAGTACCTAGACGAGAACTTCAAAACAAAGAAGTGTGTGCAAAACCGCCTACCTATCTGCGTGATTATTCTGCGGACGACTTTGTCATTCAAGACATTTTTTTATGCTTTATCAAACAACGTCTAGGTGTTTGTAATGATGTTAAGTAAAGATGTGGTCAAAAATAGTAAACACACCTAGACTCGAATGGAACTGGCTCTGAAGAAAACTGCACACTATGATTTATATCACGATATCAAACGTATCTCTGTCTTTTCTTAGTTAACATGTGAAATTGTGTATTGCTTTATTTGCTGACAGCTTCAAACGGCGAAGGAAAACATCGGGAGAAAACTTACATGTATGAGAGTTTTCAATTTTATCCAAAATGTGTGAAATTGGCAAACTCACTCTTGGCCGGTGTGGTGAAGTATGACGACACCGTATTCACAATTAGAAGAAGCCCACGCCTAGCAGTGGGGCAGGTTATAAAACCAAAGTTATACCGCTTACAATCGTAAATATAAAAATAGTGTCCAATTTCATTAAAGCAGTCTCTTATATAATAAAACTACAAGTGATTTCATTCATAAATAATAATGCTGTTTAGATAAATGTGTCAAAAAGCTCGTGCAAGGGGTGAAAAATGGTAAAACTAGATAACTAAACGAATGACTTTTGAAAAATATACTAAATCTTTTTATTTAATTGCATTCAAAATATTGCCCACTTCGGGTGTATTGTCAACCAAATAATGTTTATGTTGCAACAATTTATATAAAAATAGCATTTTTTCCGTTCTCCAGATTTTCGGTCCTAATTTGAGACTTTTAACTACATATCAATTCGACTCACGTACGCAGAAAATCAAATGATACAGTGACTGATAAACTGTGTAAACGAAAACATGTCTTATTATTAAGTTATAGAGTCTAAGATACATAGAGCATTGCAAAAATGCCAATCGCAAAGTAAATATTTATTCTTGACACAGATTACAGAGGAAATATATAATTTTATCGTTTCTAAGATTTGTCGTTGATGCTGTGTACATTTCTATGGAAGACATCGATGAATTATATACCAATAGAGTGCGTATCCCACATCGTTAATCTATCTTTTTAATATGGCATGATTTACCGCTTAGTGCTTCTTAGTGTTAAAAAATGTACACTCATGTACACATGGCCGTGTTTACGACACAGCCACGCTTCGATTTTTGTTTTGCTTTTGATCTATCATAAATATGGTAATGAGTATATATACATATAGAAACATCAAACTGGACTTGATTAAAGTGCAAATATAATGCAAGCTCTAAAGTATAAAGCAAATATTAAATCGGCTAGTAACTTTTTTATTATAATAACACCCTGTACTTATATATTTGTATAAATAAACTATGATATTTATTAAAAAGGCAACAAAGCTATGCAGCCAATGTCTAGTTCTAATGGTTTAGATTTTATTGATACGTGCGATATTTTTTTGTTTTTCTTATGGGGGATTACTCAGGTTTAATTAAATGGCCTTCTTCATGGAGACAAAGCTGAGTACAACGCGCGCGCGTCGTCGTCTTGCTTTACGCTATCAGCCGCTATCTTCACGTGCGAGGCGCGTAGCGGCCCGCAATACGAAGCAAGACGAGGCCGCGCGCGCGGCGCATTCAGCTTTGTCTCCATGATGTAGACCACCGGATGTGACCTATACTCTATTAAAACTATAGTCGGAGTTTCCGATATAATTAAACGTCAGTAATCCCGCATAAATAAAACAAAAAATGTGTTAAAACCACGTCAGCTTCCATAAAATTGCAATAATCAGTATAATATTGTTTTCACCTAGAAAAATGTGTTCGGTGGAACAAAATCCTTGGTTCTTGAGACCAGTTCTATTAAATTGACTCTTAACATAGTCACTTAATGTGCACGCCAGTATCATAAATAAGTATATAATTTTTATTTGCTGTACGTTATAAGGAAAATACACTATTTGAAATACTATGTAGACGATTTGCTCCAATTCGCTTAGCGTCTGTTTCAATTTGAATGTTCAGTTAGTTGTAAGGCTTGCGACCATGTGCTCATTTGTTTTATATACGTTAACTGTCAAAGTTATTCTATTTGTAAATGTAAATTATGTACAATACATATATAATAAAAAATCTAAACCTTGGTAGCCTTAGCTGTTTCAAAGATCTACTATCTTTTGGATCTGATCCTTGGTCGAAACACCTAGCGAAAGCCTCTTAAGGTGGCAACGGTCCGCTATAAGGCCGTTTACCGTGATGAGTATCGCGACAATGATCGTTGAGGCAACAACCCACATGACGGATATTTTGTGAGCCAAGTCAAGGTACTACTACTGAGCTTGTCCTTCTCGGCCTTCACGAGATCCTCATCAGTTTCAATGGTGATATTATTTAAAAAAAATCAGACTTACTACAAAATGTCTCAAAGTAATGAGCGGCAATGTTATATGCAAAAAGGGGGAAAAACAATATTTAAAAAAAAAGTAAGCTGTCAACTATTATGTTCACACATTTATAAAATCATTTTAACATGGCAATTAAAAACGTATATCTATATTTTTTCCTTAAAGTATTAAAAAAAAAATGTTTTTCTTTTAATTATTATTTTCGGGATGAAACGTATTGCATACAGAGCTTCTAAATTGCATCAATAATTATCATAATTGAAAATCTTTACAAAATCAGGTTAATAGATCGAAAGGTTCGAAGGGCGTGGGTTCAACCCCCAACAATGAGCTTGAGCGCCGGTGAATAAATCCTAGTGAGGAAACTATAACATGGTGGTAGGTTACTTTCTAGTACTCGGCTGGATAGTCAAACCTAAACTTGAAAATCTCTCGCACCTAAAGGTGTGTTCCGCCAGCCTCACTTAGGAGCCAGTTCCATTCCAGGATAGGAGTGCTTTACAATCTTCGATTACACCGTTACTTAACATAGCTTGTCAACCATAAAAAAAAGATACGTTTTACATAAATGCGTTTTTATTCAGTGTTCTAGTTTTAAATCAATCTTTTTAATTAGTATCTAATTTTAATTAGGTGCTTTGCTAAAACCTTATCTTAATTTTTATTGAGGTTGAAAATAAATTTATCAGAAATCAATAAGAAAGTCGTTTTGATTTTTATGTATTTTTTATCGATGGTTTTATTGCATCTTGAGACTTTTAAGTGATCTTTATTAATTTATTTACAAAATATGCTGTTAGTTTTAGAACAGCTTAAGTTTTTAACTGGGGCACTACACAGATATCGTCTACATGATGTTTCTATAGGTTATTTCAATTAATTCCTAATAACAGCAATTCCGAGACAGTTTCATGGTCTGAAAAGATAATTATAAATATAAAGATTTTGGAACATGAAAACCAGATGGTTGATAAAATATTTACATACATTTTTTTAAATACCTACATATAAACAGAAAAAGTATCGTCACATAAATGTTTGTCCTGGGCGGGAACAAGCCCACAGCCAACAAATCAAGTACGCAAAGGATTGTCTTAAAAATTGTCAGTGTCACTCCCTTATTCGCCTAGATAGTAGTAGCTTTACCTCCAAAGCTGTAGGAGTGCTGTAGGTTTTCACAATTATTTCTCGTGAATTTTATCAGAGAACGTTGCATTTGCAACGTAGGTAAATAGAAGATATTGAATACTTAGCGTAATTTTTTCAAGAAGCAAACATACTAGGACCTAAATATTGGAAGGTTCATTGACTGTTCTGTTAGCTCCTTTAGTAGTAGGTATATCCGCTTCTTGAGCTGTTGGGTGTGGATTCGATTTCCACACAGGACAAATATTTATGTGACGACGTAGGTATGTTTGTTCTGTGTCTGAGTGTTCTGTATTTATGTATGTATATTGTATATATTTACGAATAGAAACAGGTCATTCAATCAGCAATCTAGTTCTCATAGTATTGTAGTATATATTTACTTAGTTTGGGGCCAGATGGCGCTATGTAAAATTTTCAACGATATTTGTTTTTATTTAATTTATTTATTTATTCAGTTTTAGAAAGCTATTATTAAAAAAAAATTGATAACATAAACTCAATACTAATGGGGAAATATATTATAATACATAATGTTATGACTAAGCTCGCCTAAAGTTTTAAATACTAAAATACACATAAAGTGCAAGCTAATGATCTTATAAGCTTGCAATATATCAAATAGTAGCTACGGCACGCGGCTCCTGCTACAAAAATTATAAAAAAAACACAGATCATACGAATCAACAAGAGATTTTATGTAAAACATTTTTTTTACCAAAACATTTTTGTAAAATCAATCAAACGATGCTCAATTGCTCAACTGATAGTAAAAGTAACGCTTTGACCATTGCAATGGAATCAACACTTTAAGTAACAAAACCGAAGTCCAGGGCATCGCTGGCTTTCATTACTTTGAAATATTGTATGCTACGGCAGCTAGCTGCACTTTAACCAGAAATGTTTACATAATACAATTTTATGACACTATATCTGTTACTGCAGTGGTACCTAATGAGACGACCGAATTACTTGGTGGTAGATTTCCTTAGCAGGAGGTCGTTTAGGTAGGTACCACCGCAGTACCAGATATTCTGCCGCCAAGCAGTAGTGTGCAAACATTACTGTGTTCCGGCTTGAAGGGTACTGCAGCTAGCAAAATTACTGGGCTGTTGAGACTAACCACCTAGGCTCAAAGTAATGAGTGCCAAAGCAGCGATGCGCTGGACATTGTTTTGTTACTCAAAGTTCTGTGTATCGCTGCAATGGTCATGGGCAGGCGTTATCTCTTAACATCTGGAGAGCGCCTCGATCGTCTCATTACCTTTACAAAAAAAAAACCTTCTGCTACCACCGAGTATCTTTCACTCATACCTAAATCACACTAAATCTAAGGCATACATCGTATGCGATACTTTCTTAGAGTCGTTAGTGATTTGTTAAATAATGCACCAGCGGTTCCCGTAGTTTGTAAATGTCTCTATTCGTTAAACATAAAAAAAGACAAAGATCAGACTGACGATGAAGCAATTAAAGCACATGTAACAAATCAACACGCACCTTATCCTTCTCATCAAACTCAAATATTCCCATCAAGATAATGCACGTTACATTAACATTTCACTTCTAATGACTGACAAAACGACCGACCTACAAAAACATATAAATAACAAGCTATAAATTGAACCATTAATGAAGACTGCACTGCAGTCTCCAGCTATCAGAACATTAGTGGATACGTATGGTATGTCACATACATCATTGTACAACATTTTGAATACGTAACTTCATTTACCGTTCGCCTATTTATTTAAGTTGTTAACCACTATCTCGTTACTTCTCGATACAAGTTGATAATCCGTTATTTATGATCAACATTTTTCAACGCGATCCCAGCACGCGACACCTTGTCGTCCGACAAACCGCGGCGACAAATTGTCGGCCGTCCGCCTTTTGTTGTCGTAACGGTTGTGTTTTGATATCATTAGAAAATTCTCGAGTTTTACGACAGTGAGAAATATTGTTTCTAATATACCGATTAGAGATTCCTACGTTACTAATGTAGAAAGTTTTCTAACACGAGCTTGGGCAGAGACGAATGAGGCGAACGATTAAACACTTGATTGTGGACGCCTCCTAAGTGACAAATGCACTTTTGTGCTCCACGAATAACGTATTGTTAAAAGCGAAATGGAATGCTAATCCCACACAATGATAAAGAGCCATTAATGTGAATTAATTTAAACAAACCTCACACGGAGATGCATATTTTAATAGAAATAAAAATACCGGGCGAGGAAAATATAAATGAACAGTAACAAAACAATAAAACAATTATAAATAAGATTATCCGTCAGATAACATTTCTTAAGAAATAAGGTAAAGAACGTATTACTGAAGCAGAAAGACGACACGAGCTCAGAATTAAGTATATTAATCTGCAACTTCGATAACTGTCAGTTTTGTAATTATGTTACTGACTCATTAAATACTGTGATATATATTAAACCAAGTATCGGACAAATTTGTTACTATCTACTGTACTATATTATTACTTAGATAAACCTGATCAGTTACAAATATTCAAAGTTAAATGATGAAAATATATATCTATAATAATTACATAGATATGCATAAAACAAGTTATATTTGAAAGGGATCCACTTATAAAAGCCATAAAGTTGATGCAACGTAACAGACACATGTACTTTGGCACGGCCACATTCTCAGCCGGTAATAACGATAGAATAGACTCAACTGATATTCAAATATAATACACGTAGTCTGAATGAAAATCGTGCATAAGAAACAATAATGCCGGTAGGGAACGAAATGAAACAGCACACAGAGTCACTGACCACAACAACGTACGAGAAACGAAGGCTTGCGATAATCATAATACACTTGCAGATATGTGATTAGCTGCGGGGTCACGGAACGGTCGACGTTAGACAGAGAGCTGGTCGCTCGTCCCATTCTGTGCTGAGGATGCTCGCAGCAAGGCACCGGCACGGGCTCGCCAGAGACGGGCAAACGACCGCAGGGCGCCTAAACCGCTATACTAAACTGTGACCTCACGAAATTCTCCGAGCACGATACCGGCGATGATTCACGTGTAATGATGGACGTACAGACAAACTGACATACAGAGATGCGGACGCTAGATGAATGTCGAACGACAGGTCCCGAGAAAAAGTTGTTTCAATTCTGAATACCATCATGATTATTATAGACTCTTATCATTAATTTTATTGACCCATCACCGGTATTAGCATATTAAATTAGTTTTTGTTTTTAGAAGCGAAGACGTGGACAACATTTGTGTTGATAATTTCTGATTTTGATGGTAGTATCATCTGACCATTAAGCTGTCAACGAAATGTAAATATCCATCCGTGAATGCATGAGACGTATCGGTGTTTCGACCCTGATTGTGATCTTATATGTCTGTCAAACGGAATTCAAATTCCTTGTCAGTTTTGCGAGCTGGCTTCGGTTACACATTATTAAAATCGTGATCTCAAAATATAAAGTGAAACTATAATGCTGCATACCAACAAATATAATTTTGTAAGGTACGGTACAGAGGGCACGACCAGACGAAACAGGTTTCCTGAGACTACTAACGTAGTAACCAATATACATACACACCGTGCATTACTCTCTCAAGTATTCGAGATTATACGGCGTTAGAGCAGCCGAGGCGACTGTGAGAAAATTTCACCTGTACGTACTGTCGATTTATCATTGCATATAATTTCGAATCGGATTATCCGTGAGCTAAATCGAGATAATAACGTTTGGAGATCGAAGGTGGGAAGTGGATGCAAATAGACTGTATCAACTCTATGATTTAAAAGTAATGGGCATCGAAAGCGGTGATACTGGAGCTCGTATATTTCTCGTGGTATCACACGTTGGTAAGGGAATTAGCGTCGGTGGTCGGCCGAGGCGCTCCTATAAATCACGCGTATAGTTCGTTAGGCACACGCCGACCGCTCCGCAGGGTGCCACCTTCGATTCCAGACTGGCAAGTGGAACGCCATTGACGCAACCCCCTGTAGGTGAATATTTTGACGTGCTATATAGTGGCGTGTCGCGCTCGCGTCTGATGAATGTCAGATTCCTCTGTACTTTTTTGTAGTTCACAGCTTGACTTTATCTGTCATTATTTATAACGCAAATTCTTTATGAATCGACGTCGTAAGGTAGACTACTATTTAAAAAGTAAACATAAATACGAATGCAACAAATGTATTAAAGATGCGCAGAACTGGTTCTTCACCTTTCGAAATGTGACAATTTATCTCATCGTGAAGGAATTTTGCGCTGTTGCGGCAAATATTATAATTTTGTATGAAAATTGAGGCGTCCGTCAAAATTTAAAAAGTTAATTATCGAAATACTTTTACAGATGGACGGCGGAGTCCCGGACGGTGATACATCATCCCAGTGAGAGAATATAAATCACCAAGTGATTGATAGTGGTGTATATCTCACGCTCGTTCGCTAGCTCCTTTTTTAATCCGACACAAATGATTTTACACTTTGATTCCTTTTTGTGAGGCCATTTCGCTTTGGGGTTTACGAGACGACTGAATTGGATTGCGTTCATCCCATTTCGGGATGATGAAATGTCCAAAAGATCGATCTTTCTTTTTGTTGTAAACGTCTTTATAGTCCGTCGATGAATTCTATATTCGGCGTCGCCGCCTCAACAACTAGATTTATAAAATGCCATCTCTAACCAAAAGTGACATTAATTAATGAACTCTGTCGATAATGTTTATGGAACGCCGTAATTTAAAATTTTAAATAGCGCTGCATCTAATTTTGATTCGATTGAATAGATTATCGATTCATTCGTGTCTCTTATCAAAGAATGTGCTGTCTATAAAGCTATTGTAATGTACTCGAATACAATAGCCTGACAAAACTACCTTTCATAAATACGAAATTGTATATTCCACGAATACAATACCAATGTTTATAGTGAAAACCTATCAGGTTTCTAACAAGTATTGAGAAGCGACCCGTCGGCCGTTTTTGTGCACTACCTGCACCAACCAAGCCCGGCAGCCTTTCCAAGGAGATTAGAACTATTTTCTATTGTAGCAGCTCGATTCACATGCAAATCGCTTGACAAAACGTGCGGAAATATAATTAGCTTACGACGCCGGGACCCTATTGGAAGGTGAGCAGGGTCTTGCACCTTGACCGCGCGGAATCGGAACCGGTATATTTGTTGTCTTCGTCTTTAATTAATGTTTTGGCCAGGGCGTTACTACTGACCGATGTCCGGCCAGCGAGGGTCACTACCCAACGTTAGGGGATTTTCGCGCTCCGTGGGAACACAGCGCGAGAAAACCGTCGATCATATCTTTATGTCGAACGCGGCTAGTAAGACTCGGTTTTCCCGGTATATGGACCATTAAACGCGGCCCTGGAGCCTCGTACGAAACATGTCACAGTTATTATGCTCACTAGAAACGATAATATCTCTGTGACGCAGCAGACAAAGTCAGTAAGCACCGCGTCGAGTTATTCTCGTCTTTCTAACTGCTTGTACAGATGGTTGACACGATTAAGTCATTATATTAATCTCTCAGTGTTCCCGAAAAGGGCTATCGAGTGGTTGCATCGCCTCATTATCGTCACTGGGTCCGCGATCGAGAACGACTTGGTCAATTCGGTCATCGGAACGAACGTTACGGTTCTCACGGGTTGATGTTTGCCGAACTAGACTGGTCTAATCCAAACAGACCCATCCTTACGGTCAGTTGGTCAACAATGACCGCACCTGGGGCCCGAGCGCAAATTGACACCCTCCTCAAGAATTCGCGTCGATTCTTTTGACGTCTCCTTTGTAGCGTTAGAGGCGTGTATGGGGCATTTTGCTTTTTGGAAATAATAACCGATGCAAACATTGCAGTAATTTGCGGACCCTATGGGAACGTCTCAAAGACGATGACGTTTTTGACAGGTCTTGTGGGTTCACAATATAAGCGCATTGTGCATGGTTTCCGTCGTACAGAAAGACGGATTTTATGCTCGGATTAGGGAAAATAAAGAAAGGGCAGTTTATATACCATGACATATTGAGGTGGCCAATTTCGGAATCTCATTATCATATTGGTATGAACAATTCAAATATTTAAAATGTAAGCTACATTTTAAATATTTGAAACAAACTAAATAAACTAAACAATTTTTTCTCTGTAAAATATTTAAAATACAGTATACAAGTAATAATTATTATTATTTATTGATTTTTAATTGTTCAGAGTGATATATTGTTGACATTGATTAATTATACATTATCTATTTTAAGAGCTGCAGGGCGTAGGTTCGATTCCCATCCAGGACAAACATTTTGTGATATAAACAGTTTGTTCTAAGTCTGTATGTATTATAAATAATAACATACCTACCTATTTACGAAGAAAAAAGGATTTTATCAGTTATCTGATTTCCATAGTACAAGCTTTGCTTAGTTTGAGGTCAGATGGCGCTGTGCGCTAATGTCCTACGATATTTATTTAATTATACATTTCGTTTTAGTTATTAATTACAATCGAAAACAAAAAAATAAAAATTTTACCGCAAAAAATGGTTATATTCTTTTAATCAATTTATACTCAAAAGTAGGTAGGTACTTGAAAAACATTGTCAATTTCCCCCGCGGATCCCATTAAAATTCACCGTCAAGTCCCGAGGGGTATCGGTGCGATACCAGAAATCTTTCTAAATGACCGGTCCTGCACAAAAACTTATTAAGATATTCCAAACAAAGCGAGTATGATTGATGCGCCCTAAACAAAAGGTGGGACCATTGAAGCCCATTGTTCAGCTACAAAACGGCTGGAATCGACTTTATTACGGACTGAGTAACCCAAAAACTTTCACTAAAATTTTTAGATAAATTTGGCAGGAATTATGATTATTTGTTTAAGGGAAATTGGTAAGACTTTTATCAGCAGTACACTAGGTAAATAAAACAATGATCATAATCAACTTTTCTTAATACTTGAGTTTCTTCATTTTTCCGCGTGTTGCATTTTCACACCAGAGACACGGAAAGACTAATTTAACATCATGTAGGTGCTGATTTTATTATTTTTGTACGTAAAGGTAATGAGGCGAACGAGCCGCTCTCCTAATGGTCTGTCCATGACCATTGTAGCGATACACAGAAGTTTGAGTAACAAAACAAAGTCCAGGGCACCGCTGCTTTGGCGCTCATTACTTTGAGACATTTCACTAGCTGCAGTAGATACCCTTCAAACTGAAACACAGTAATGCTTACACACTATTGCTTGGCGGCAGAATATCTGGTACTGTGGTGGTATCTACTAAGACGATTTCCTGCTAAGGAGATCCACCACCAAGTAAAATGATGTACAAATGAAAATAATAAGATAATATGTCTCTACCGCTTTCGAATACCGGTTATCGTCAACATTATACGGTCTCACCAAACAGTGTTCGTTTTTGTAGCGTATTAATGCACTTATTAAATAAACCGGTTACAGACTAATGTTGATAATTAATCAATGGCTGTAAGCTTTGTTTTGTATTCGCAATTATGACGATTGTTTGTCTAGTTGCACTCATGGTCTGCTGCACCTGGGTTAGTATGAGGGCCAGTGTTTGTTTACTTATATTTTGTTATGTACCCGCACCTATGTATTTAGTAGCGATACGTTTAAATACTCAAGCTACTAACTACGTGCTAATAACTACGTTGGTTGATTTTTCGAAAATCAAAGCAGCGATGCCCTGGACTTGGTTTCGTTACTCTTAGTATTAATAGAGTACTTTCTAGTACTCGGCTGGCTAGCTACCACCCTCAAATTGAAAATATACCGCCAAGCATCTAACGGTGAAATCCAGCAGCCTCACTTGAAAGCCAGTTCTATTACAGGCTAGGTGTGTTTACCGTCTTTGACTACACCGTCACTCAACATTAGGCGAGCTGTGGTCAAACACCTAGCCAGTCAAGCATAAAAAAAGATTACCCTGAACTTGAAAATATCCTGAATTATTGGTTTAAAACGATTGAACACCATTTCCAAATACACACGAAATGTTAAATACATAATAAATAAATTGTTCGTTTAGAGCCTAAAGTTTAACACCACGAAGAGTATTTTATGACGAGCAGAAGCACGAAATAGTAGCACCTTTTACAGTGTTGAAATGTATGGATAAAAGGGCACCTCTAATAAGGTTATTGTAAGGCATTGCACATCCTAAGGCGATATATAGTATTTCCTATCTCAAACTACCGTTGGTGTTAAATGTCTTACCAAATAAAGCGAGTAGAACATCATTAACCATGTGCTGTACTGTGAGATAAAATAAATAAATATTGGAGGACATTTAATACAGCGCCATCTAGCCCCAAACTAAGCAAAGCTTGTACTATGGGAACCAGACAACTGACAGAATACTTACACATACTTTTTTTTGTTGTAAATACATGATGATCTTTCTTTACCAAGTTAACTATGACATATAGTTATCGGTACATGTGTATGTATATGCTAGTATATGCCAATAAGCTATTAATTACTGGTAATAATAGCTCCACTGTCAATGTATGTGTAAATAATAAAAAATAAAAAAAATAACTAAACTTTATTTTGACAATGAATTCCTTTTGCCCTGGGATAAGATATCGTTGGTACTAACCGCCAAACTGAGCTATGAGTTTGAAAAACGTGTTTTTTTAAATAGTCCTGTTTTATTCATAGTGTAGAATTACATGCACAAATATAGGAAACTATAGAATGTAGTAAAACGTGTATTTTCATGTTGCATCCTAAAATTCAGTCTCTAGTAAAATTGCTACTGCTTTACAAGGGCATGTCCGGATTTGACCTTGTCTTACTTTTTGTGACTTTAACTGTGACAGACTTATTTAAATGAATTGTTTGTCATGTGCTTGTAAATATCGATGTACTTAATAGTGGTAAAATACGAAATGTTAGTGTCTCACTAATTATATAATAAACGACGACGGCGTAAGAAATTTCGGTCGTCATGAAATAACGTTACGTTACGACTTCTGCTAAATAATAAAACGCGTCACCACTGCATGATTGATATTCCAAATATTTGAACTAAACGGTTCGTACAAACCGCTAAAATAATGAAATTGTTGCCAGTTTCTGTTCCCTGATAGATGACAATCTGGATGCTTTCAAGTCGCGTGTGAATTGGTTTCCTTAAGCACGCGTGCTCCATCGTAGACCGCATCTTTGCTCAACATCAGAAGAGATGGCGGTCAAACGCAAACCTATTAGTAGGTAATAGGATAAAAACGATTTTTTTTTATCACATCAATATAGCTAATTCGCTATAAAAGTTTTAAGTAAGGAACCTGTGCTTATCCTTTTTAATCTAAATTGGGCTGGGCTGTTGAGACTAACCATCGAAAGTCTCAAAGTAATGAACGCAAAAGCAGCGACGCCCTGAACTTTGTTTTGTTACTCAAAGTTCTGTGTATCACTGCAATGGTCATGGACAGGCGTTGTCTCTTACCATCAGGAGAGCGTCTCGTTCATTTTATTACTTTTTACATTTAAAAAAAATCTAAAATGTAGAAATGACCTTAAATAATAATTATTTAAGGGCATTGTTGCAATGCCTAAGTCTGCTTTCTACAAAACTGTTTTTTGTTTACTCACACAGACTACTTAATAGCTACTGAGGTTTTAATCCACTTTTGTATTGGCCATTTTTAGGAACAAAACAAAGTCTCGCTTACACAATACGACAGTCCACTATCAACAAAAAATGCAATGGACACCGGTTATTATCCCAAACGCTTACAATCTTATATAAAACTCCACAGAGGAATGACCAAAACTGTCTACAAAAGATTATCTGTAAAAGATCGTATTGTCATCGCAATCAGTATTACGTAGTAGCAAACACCCCTCAATGAACCCTTTCGACCGCTAAAACGTTTAAGAAAACATCTACGAACAAAACAATAGAAAAAAATCTTACAAAAGCTCGCGCCGACCATATCTCGATCTGGTTTGATATCTAAGACGATTATAAAACAACAAAGGCATTTTTTCTCGCACTGTTAACAGTTAATCTCTAAAAAAGGAGCCTGGAGTTCGCACCTTTCTTTTGTTTGTTGACAGCAAACAAATCGTTTGTTGGGCCAAAATAGCCCGGGGTCGATGAGGCCTAACGCGGTGCTTGAGGGTTGCATTGAGAGCAGCGGGTTACTTGTCCTTTCCGGTCTGCCGTGCCCTTTGCGCTATCAGCTCGGATGTGAAAGGGTTAATGACACAAAGGTGTGAGGTGTAAAAACTTTTCGTGCTTGTTACTACCAATTATTTGAGTTACGGAAATGAAATCATACGTGATATTAAAAATCTCGTTTTTGTTGTTTTTTTTTTAATGTTACGTTGATGTTTGTTTCATTTTGTTAAAAAATAGAATATGCGCGTAGCACAAAACCAAAACCATTAAAAAAGTTTTGGTCTATTAATAAAGAATATTTGTTAAATTTCAGACGCGGAAAATGATTTGAAAATTTAAAAAAATATCA
Organism: Biston betularia; assembly: GCA_905404145.2. Lineage (NCBI taxonomy): Eukaryota > Metazoa > Arthropoda > Insecta > Lepidoptera > Geometridae > Biston > Biston betularia. The sequence continues at coordinate 11,032,072 of FR989877.1, forward strand.
TACGCAATGATGTTATGGTGTAGTTTTTAAAATATTATTTCTGAAGATTTATTTTTGTTTAAAACCGCAACGTGAAACATAATTTAAATTAAAAATAATTGTATACCTATAGACGCCGGAGATCCTTAGATAGAGAAAAAATTGATTTAGTAAAAATCAGACAAAACACTTGACATAGGCAAACGCATAATGTGTGATGCCGCTACACTCACGAGAGAAAAGCAAAAAAACCGGTAAATTTGCTATCTCGCAACCTTGGGTTTGGGCCGGGGTCATGAAACAAGCATAATAGGCACAGGTGTCTTCATAATGGAACCCAGCGCGTGGCTTTCAACCTCCTACGTCAAGAGAACTTCCTTTATGACGAAAGGAAATTACAAGGTCGTGTTATCTTCACGTCCCTACCTATGGCGCTTTGTTTAATTGTTCAGTTGCTTTTTTTTCTTTGATTTTGGCGTCGCGTTTTAGTATTTGCCAGTGTCAAGTATTTATATCGCACTTGGCCGGTTTTTTCTATTAGTTCTATTAAGAGGTCTATTAAGGTGAAAAATTTTGGTAGCCTCGTTGGGAGATCGTCTTGCTTCCGATCTGGAGGTCCTAGGTTTGAATCTCACGGCACGCACCTCTATATTTTCTAAGTTATGTGCGTATTACCGATAAATTCAAACTGTAAAGGAAAACGTTGTGAGGAAACCTTCACATCTGAAAGTTCTTAACAAAAGTTCTCGAAAATGTGTGAAGTCCGCTGTAGTAATAGATATATAATATAAAAATAGTAATAGTAGACAGTAATATATGTATATACATATTTTATAGACTCCTGATGGTAAGAGATAACGCCCGTCCATGACCATTGTGACGCTGCGCAGAATTTTGAGTAAGAATAAAGTCCAGGGCATCGCTGCTTTGGCGATCATTACTTTGAGATATTAGATGGTTAGTCTCAAGGGCCCTGTAATTTCGCTAGCTGCAGTACCTTTTAGACTGGAACACAGTAATGTTTACACACTACTGCTTGGCGGCAGAATATCTATGCTGCGGTGGTACATGTATAGTAAGTATAATGTAATAAAATATCTGTCGAATACTACTAAACGAGCAATATTTGTGTATAATATATTATATGCATAATGTATTTTGAGATCTCGAAAATATCTTCAACGGTTTCAGTGAAACTTGCCATTCGGGGGCTTTTTTGAGCGAAAAATGTATCTAACTAGATTTCATTATGAAAAAAAAGCGCATTTCCGAAATTTAAATTTTGCATACACCGAGCATTGTTTAGACAGCCAAGTACGAGTAGTTTAGTATAGTACTTTCTAGTACTCGGTACAAATTTTTCTCTTTTCACTCGGTACAAATATTTCACTAGCTGGCTAGCTACCACCTTCAAGTTGAAAAATTTGTCGCCAAGCATCTAACCGTGTGTTCCGGCAGCCTCACTTGAGAGCCAGTTCCATTCCAGGCTAGGTGTGCTTTACCATCTTCGACCACACCTTCACTTAACATCAGGTGAGCTGTGGTCAAACACCTAGCCTGTCAACCATAAAAAAAAAGACTATATAAAGCGACTAATAAAATAGTCAATCAAAATATTATCAAAGTCTAAGTTGCACAACGAAATATGTATGTGTCACCAACACAATACTGACAAGTCGGATGTCAATAAAAGTAGACACAAAACAGTATTTCTATAGGCTGTTAAAAGCCACACTGTCGCTTGCCTCGTAAAACTGACAACTCGTCAAGGCCCATTCCTTATGCAACCTTGACCGGAACAACATCTATTATTTTAAATTTTACTTATTTACGTACGCGCTCATTTTCATTTACCTCAACAAAAAAGGCAAATTGTATGAAAATCATTAATTATATTTTCGTTATTATAAGCACTGGTTTCATCTAAGGTCGTAAATATAATACCATTAATCATACCGCTGTCTTTAAAACAATAACCTGGTATTAATTCCACCTATAATAAGCTATTACCACTCATAACTTTATATTAACGCTGATCGTCAACAGATGCTCAGAGCCTTAGCGCTGCCCTTGGGCAGTTGTCCGACTAATGACTTTATAAGATTAATGATTTCACTAATTACACTTGTGACAATCAATGTATCTTTGAAGCTTTTTGTGATACGCCACATTCTATCATTATTGAGGAATTCCATCACGCAGTACAGCACGGCTGTTTCGGTTTGCATAGATAAGCGCAGATCTATTTTCAGGGGTTTTTTATGGTTGACAGGATAGTTGTTTGACTAACAGCTCACCTGATGTTAAGTGACGGTGTGGTCGAAGATCGTAAAGCACAACTAGCCTGGAATAGAACTAGCTTTCAAGTGAGGCTGCCGGAATACGCCGTTAGGTGCTTGGTGGCAGATTTTTTAACTTAAGTGTGGTAGCTAGCTAGCCGAGTACTAGAAAATACCCTACCACCAGGCTCTATGGTTTCCTCGCGATGTTTTCCTTGGCTCAAGCTTATTGTTGGGGTTTGAACGCACGCCTTTCAGCATGTAAATCGTCTGCGCTAACCACTGAGCTATTATCGCTAGTAAACTTGTTGTTTCTGGAAGTTTTATGTGTGTACCTAATGTGATGGTGTACATTACAATTATATTCTTTTTACACCATAATTTAATTTAAAAACTTGAAAATACTTTAAATAAAATTGACACAGACAGAACGCGTAAAGTACAGTGCCAAAAATAGAAAAATAAAAAACGATCGTAAACTTTTTGTATGATAAGTATGGTTACGCGCATTGACGTACTTATATCTTTAAAGACAATTACACCAGCTATAAACATAGAATAACATACTTGTACACGACATAATACATAAACTTATATTACATAGTACTTACAGGGTATGAGTAAAGTACCGGTGGACAAAAAAGAAAACTTTAATAACACGGGTTGTCAAATGTTTCAATATCAGCCATGGTTACTTGTTAGTCACTACTCGAAAATATGAGCCAATTTTCTGGTTAGTAAAATTTTCCTTTTCCAAAATTGGGGATTGATTCACTGAAATTTCATGCTAAGATAACGACTCTATTTTTATAATTATTACAACATGATGGTAAATATTTAACTGCACATCATAATTTGCTTCAACAAAAAATATGTCGCATCAAAAATACTACTGCGCTTATAAAGAGACAATTAATTATTACTGTGACTGAATTGGTTCTGTCAACAATATTAAAAATTTATAAAACAAATCAAGTAAAAAGCTAAGAATAGGCAACACGCAGTTTTTAAACCGACTTCCATATTTTTTTTTAATCTGCAATAGTACAAATGATGGAGGTATTTTAACGTTAGTTATTAATTGTGATGTTCCATTAACAAAATTGTTTCCCATTGTAAAACTCACCTTCTCTCCTCATGCCCATTTTGAGACATTTTCTAAGTCTGCAGTATTGGCACTGGTTTCTGTGGTGTTGATCGATGGGACAATTTCGGTTTCCTCGGCAGGAATATGTCAGGTTTCTTCTTACGGACCTCTTGAAAAATGATTTGCAACCTGTGGAAGAAAATTTTCAATGAGTTTTACTTCTTTTAATTTTGCTCATTGGTAGTGTATCTGCCTTGAGAGCTGTAGGGCGTGGGTTCGATTTCCACTCAGGGCAAACATTATGTGAATAAACGTATGTTTGTTCTGTGTCTGGGTGTTCTGTATGAATTATAAGTATGCATTTACAAAAAAAAAAGTATTTATGTATTCTATCAGTTATCTGACTTCCATCACACAAGCCCTGCTTAGTTTGGGGCCAGATGGCGCTGTGTGTATAGTCCTACGATATTTTATTTATTTATTATTATTATTTTAGTTAGGCGTTGAATGGGTTTTTTAAGTAAAAGTAACGTGCCGAACGAGACGCTCTCCTGATGGTAAGATATAACGCATTTTCATGACCATTGCAGCGATATATAGAACTCTGAGAAACTAAACAAAATTCAGGGCATTGCTGCTTTGGAGCTCATTACTTTGAGACTTTTATGAACATATCCTATTAATATTATGTTATTCAATCACGCAAAAACGTAGTTTATTACCTGTATAAACATATGGGATATTTTTATATTAGAAAAATGTTAGGTTCCTGTGGATATAGGTATAAAAAAACGAACTGATGGGCGTTCAGTTTTCAGATTTCTCTCTGAACTTATTTTAAAATTAATTTCGCGGGCGTAACCTAGAATGGCTGTAATTGGAATTTTAAGTCGACAAAGTGTTGATTTGTCTACAAGTGTAGTCTACAGTAAAAACTGCATAAAAAACAGTGTAGTGTTCAAAAGGGTTTTTAGAAATTATGATTAAGGTACGAATATAAATCATTTTAGATGGAGGTGTTCCAGAAAAAATTTAAATCATCAATTTACAGTCGAAATACCAAACTTTATTCAAATCCGCATAATCATATAAATCACCGGCTACCTCATACGGAAAATGGACAGAAAATCTACCGATTTATATGGAAGGTGCCAAGAAAAAATAAATTTATAAAACATTTAAAATACCTGAACCATCTAAAGACAGTTAAGGGCAATCTTATGAATAGGTTATGACTGAACTTTATGGTAGGAATCAATTTGAATCCGTTTGAGAATCTATAGATACAATGTTAGCAGATAGATAAAACAAAACATTTACTTTTAAATAATTTTGCTTCCCACCATAATATATAGATGTACCGTCATAGAGACGTACTGTTTCACGGATTACAACCAGAATTACGCTGTTTTACGTGCAATGGAACAGTAGCCGGGAAAACATTAACGTTTTTCTTAGTAGTAGATCTCCATAGCAGGAGGTCGTCTAGGTAGGCACCACCGTATTATCATAATTATATTCTGCCGCCAAGCATTATGGTCTGTTGAGGCTAACCATCGAAAGTCGCAAAGTAATGAGCGCCAAAGCAGCGATGCCCTGGACCTTGTTTTGCTACTCAAACTTGTGTGTGTCGCTGCAATGATCATGGACAGACGTTATCTCTTACTATCAGGAGAGCGTCCCGTTCGTCTCATTACTTTTAGATTTAATAAAAGGTTGATTCTGCCTCTACAGACTCTTGTGATAGAATAGAATAATTTAAAATGTAAAAAATGCTTTATGAGCGCCAAAGCAGCGATGCCTTGGACTGTGTTTAGCTAATCAAACTTGTGTGTGTCGCTGCAATGATCATGGACAGACGTTATCTCTTACTATCAGGAGAGCGTCTCGTTCGTCTCATTACTTTTAGATTTAATAAAAGGTTGATTCTGCTTCTACAGACTCTTGTGATAGAATAGAATAATTTAAAATGTAAAAAATGCTTTATGAGCGCCAAAGCAGCGATGCCTTGGACTGTGTTTAGCTAATCAAACTTGTGTGTGTCGCTGCAATGATCATGGACAGACGTTATCTCTTACTATCAGGAGAGCGTCTCGTTCGTCTCATTACTTTTAGATTTAATAAAAGGTTGATTCTGCTTCTACAGACTCTTGTGATAGAATAGAATAATTTAAAATGTAAAAAATGCTTTATGAGCGCCAAAGCAGCGATGCCTTGGACTTTGTTTTGCTACTCAAACTTGTGTGTGTCGCTGCAATGATCATGGACAGACGTTATCTCTTACTATCAGGAGAGCGTCTCGTTCGTCTCATTACTTTTAGATTTAATAAAAGGTTGATTCTGCTTCTACAGACTCTTGTGATAGAATAGAATAATTTAAAATGTAAAAAATGCTTTATGAGCGCCAAAGCAGCGATGCCTTGGACTTTGTTTTGCTACTCAAACTTGTGTGTGTCGCTGCAATGATCATGGACAGACGTTATCTCTTACTATCAGGAGAGCGTCTCGTTCGTCTCATTACTTTTAGATTTAATAAAAGGTTGATTCTGCTTCTACAGACTCTTGTGATAGAATAGAATAATTTAAAATGTAAAAAATGCTTTATGAGCGCCAAAGCAGCGATGCCTTGGACTTTGTTTTGCTACTCAAACTTGTGTGTGTCGCTGCAATGATCATGGACAGACGTTATCTCTTACTATCAGAAGAGCGTCTCGTTCTTCTTATTACTTTTAGATTTAATAAAAGGTTGATTCTGCCGCTACAGACTCTTGTGATAGAATAGAATAAGTTAAGGTGGTTCGATTTCCATACAAACATTTTTTTTCCATTTATGCATCAGGCAATAATCTACTGTTTTATTCAAGCAATTGTGATTTACCGCAAATAAAGACCAAAATAAATGCCAGTGGCTGTGATTTCACTGTAAAATTATGCTCCATTTGTCCATAAATGGAAAAAATGTTTGTATGGAAATCGAACCACCAATGTAAAAAATGCTTTACTATGGAAAGTGACGTAGTTTTGACACATTAAAGTTTTACTTATTATGGGATTATTCACGTTTAGTTTTGTCGGTACTAAAGTCGGAGTTTCCGATAAAATTAAACGTGAGTAAAACCGCATAAGTAAAAGGCTTGTGTACCATAAAACGCAATGTTAAAATCACAAATAAATTATGACAGACACGAAAGCGTCATAATATTCATGCGTACAAGCAAGAAGTGCTATTAGTTTTTGAGCATATTGCGTTCTAACGTGCAGTGGCTGCCAGATTTCCCGTATTTTTCTAATATATTGGATTTGATTTAGAAATTTCAAGCCATTCGGAGCTGCAGGAGGTAATTTTTGTGTATGATTTAATTTAAATTTGGAGAGATCAGTGTGAATGGTAGCGGCCGTGCATGTTTCTTGGCTATTAGTTCTACGGTATAGTGTGGCCGTAATTTGTTAAATTTAAATAAACACAATGCCTCAGATTTATGTGAAATCTCGTGCGTCAACTAAGCTGGTTCTATTTAAGTTATATCATTTTATATCTATGTTTTTATTTTTAGATGTTCAGTTGCCACATGGATGTGAGCGATCGTCATTATCGCAGGTTGAATCTGAATATTTAATTGTAATTTATTTAAGTAAATTCTACAACAATCAAATGTCCAACATAATTTCTAACAGTTGTTTACACAATGTTAACAAAATATCTGTATATATAAACATCTCGTGCCTTCGAGACGGCTCGACTGATTTTTATGTATATTTGGACTACCAAATATACATAAATATGAGAATATGTTGTAAAGTACACACATTCTATACCGCTAAGTGATTAGCTACTTTTTACACGGTAAAATTGTAACGGGTAACACCGCCAGGCGCAGCTAGTATTACAATAAAAAACACACTTAATTGTTAAAACAGATACACGTAAAATATTTGTTCTTTTTTAGACCTAGTCATAGTCATAGTATTTTACTATGACTATGACTTTGTATTTTTTTTCCTACTATCCGCATTAAAAAAAAAGAAACTGTAAAACATACGTAGGTACAATTTTCAATCATTTCACTTTTCATACTTTGTCTCGTTTTCCATTCATCAGAGCAAAATCTTGTTTATTCGCATTTCCACTATCGTATAATCGCCTCATTACCCAACGTTTGATTATCTCTGGGAAAATCAAACGTTGTCTCTCTAGCTGATAACTAGTACATCGAGGTGAGATTGAGGGAAATGCGAGACAGTGGTAGGGGAAGTGGAGTTAAGTAAAGTAAATCGTTTCGCAAGACTGACCGAATAAACTTCTAAAGTATTTTTTTCTTATTCCTGTATTGTTATTCATATGTTTTTTATCCATAGTCAGTAATCTGTCTTCTATTCCTGGTAATTCCATTAGCAATAACGCCGTCGCTTGAGGCACTAGCTCATAAGGTTTTATTTTGTTTTCTGTGCAATTTTTTTCTTCTGGCGTGCACAATAAAGTGTTTTCTGTATTTAAGCTAGTTTCTACTATTTCACGTATTTCGTTTTGAGATCCATAAATTATCATTACTTAAATGTATAATGACTCTAATGAAAAGCCTCACCTGAGAGCCAGTTCCATTCCAGGCTAGGCGTGCTTTACCATCTGCGACCACACCGTCACTTAACATCAGGTGAGCTGTGGTAAAACACAGGCTACTGTCGACCATAAAAAAAAATCGATACACCGGATTTTTTTCTGTAACTATTTGTGTAGCTTTTGCCAATTTTTTTTATTGTAGGTCAACGTGTTATATGTTTTGATTTGGTCATGACAAACAGACATTTAAACGGACTAATGAAGTGATCCCTATTGAAACCCGGAACCCCTCAACTTCAACATTGTCAATTAAGAAGAAAAAATAATAAAAAACCGGCCAAGTGCGAGTCGGACCATTATCTATTAAAACGGCAAAAAAATAAAGTGTGTTGTATGGGAGCCCCCCTTAAATATTTATTTTATTTTATTTTTAGTATTTGTTGTTATAGCGGCAATAGAAATACATCATCTGTGAAGATTTCAAGTGTCTAGCTATCACCGTTCTTGAGATACAGCCTGGTGACAGACGGACGGACGGACAGCGAAGTTTCAGTAATAGGGTCCCGTTTTTACCCTTTGGGTACGAAACCCTAAAACAAATAAAGTTTTATTAAAATATAATGAATGGTTATCGAAATAATAAACAAAGTTTGTGTTCATATGAAAACTACCAACATTTTTTAAATTGATTTTAAAATTACATAGCTCAGCATTAAGTACATAAGTATGCAAGAACGCAATTGCAATAACTGTGTAAAAGAAATCACATTATTATAAAAAACTTTTTGTATTACTAACTCTATTCATAACTAAACGGGTATTATGCTGTAAATGTTATTGAATCTGTGGTTGATATAGATGAACATTTCTAAGGACTTTCTTATGATAGTTTTCTTACCAATGAAGCTGGTCACACATTGTGGTGGTTTCCGCAAATTTATCAGTTACTGCAAGTTGTGGTTGTAGCCGGATACTTTACCGCTAGCGCAGGCCACGTTTATGTATCACTTAATGCGGGATAATTGAAGGGCTCGTTGTCCCCACAAATGTTTTTCTCAAAAAATGTTACATTTATAAAGATACTAGCGACCTACTCCGGCTTCGCACGGGTGCAATTTAGATAATAAAGTAGTGCATACGCATGTATCATACATATAAACATTCCTCTTGAATTATTCTGGCTATTGATGGAAACCGCATTAAAATCTGTTGTGTAGTTTAAAAGAACTAAGCGTACAGACGGCGGGTAGCGACTTTGTTTTATACTATGTAGAGATGAAAGAAATTCACTTCACATTTCGGTTTACAGTTTCATCTAGATATGTTTTATCTTCATCAAAATCGTGTAAAGATACTTAGGCAAGAAACATAAAACAAACATAACTTATGGCATTATAAAATAAATAGTTTATAAATAGCCCTTCATCCTTTTCGTGTTAAGTTGTGATGGACTGCTTTATAGTAGAGTACAAAATAGATAATGTACAAAATCGGTATAATGCCAAGAAATATTTACAAAAATACAGGTACCTATATCCACACCTAGTTTGTGTGCTTGAGTACAAATTTGTGTAATAATTTTACTGTTTCTTTTGCGTTAGTAATTACTGTGTCGCAAATAACAGTATGTTTTTGTACAATGTGCATATAGATATGACATTTCTATGTAAGTAGGCATCATTGCAGTGTCAGATAATATCCCGCTAAGCAGTAGTACGTATGTAAAAAATAATATGTTTCGAAATTACAGTCACCATCAAATGCAATGAGCGCCAAAGCAGCGATGTTCTAGACAATATTTGCGTGAGTTTTCTGAGTACTTCAGCAATGGTCATAGACATGTGTTATCGAATAAACTTTTTAGCGAATTATAATTTTGTAGCGATGATAGCTCAGTGGTTAGCGCGGTAGGTTCGCATGCCGAAGGGCGTGGGTTCAAACCTCAACATTGAGCTTGAGCTGCCGGTGAAGGAAAACATCGTGAGGAAACCATAGCATGGTGGTAGGGTACTTTCTAGTACTCGGCTGGCTAGCTACCACCCTCAAGTTGAAAATCTGCCGCCAAGCATCTAACGGTGTGTTCCGGCAGCCTCACTTGAGAGCCAGTTCCATTCCAGGCTACGTGTGCTTTACCATCTTCGACCACACCTTCACTTAACATCAGGTGAGCTGTGGTCAAACAACTAGCCTGTCAACGATTAAAAAAAAAAAAAAACTAAGGAGAGCATTTCATTCGTTTCATTACTTTTATATAAAAAATAGCAACGAATAAGTTGAGTACCACTAAGCTACTAGAGACAATCATGGGCCAGTGTGCGGTAATGACACCTGATTACAGCTGCTGACGGTCGCGCTGACCCACATACTTTGCCACGAGATCTGATGTAACCTTAACTTATAAAATGGACTTCCATTTTGGAAAACTAAGATCCGATATGAACAAAACGAGGTGTAAAAAATAAACCTTACTGTACAAACTTTAGTTCATTTTTATGCAATTTTGTTTTTCTTGATCAACATGTTATGTGTTTGATGGCAGCTTAGTTCTTGTTAAGTAATCTAAGATACACTTAGCCGTACGAAAATGATATAATGATAAATGATATTTTTTTCGTGAATCCGCAATCTGAATAGCAATAATTTCACGGTACGGCCCATGAATGTGGAACTGGGTCTGAATTGAAGGATGCTTCCTCTAAAAAAAATAGCATAGAAATAGAAGTACCTACGTAACTAAATTTATTCGTTTCACGAGTTTTGTTTTTTGTTTTTATAACTTTTTTTTTTAAAAAAAGCAAAAATATTTAAAAAAGATACTTTTTTTAAACGGTTTTATTTAACTTACTCTGTTTGCCGTTGATGTTTTTTTTTAAATAGTGTAATTATCGAGTGAATTTCAAGTTGTCGTGTTTTTAGCTTGTCAATGGACTGAAAAGGAGTTGAAAAATAAAATGTTTTAGTTTTACATCGATGATAATTATTTCTTTTACCGTCAACTCATTAGATTTGAACCTACACCCTTCGAGATGTAATTTCAAAAAATCACACATACACACACTCACACAAACACACACACACTCACACACACAAATATATATTTATATATAAATGCAGGTTAAATTTTTGTTTGTTTACTTTAATTTTTAATTGTTTAGTTTTTTTTGTCTGCATTTGGCCTTCTGTATAAAAATATCGGGAGAAGCCATTGGTTCCCGAAACACAGTACTATTACTAGTTCGGAGCCAATGGGTTCATTTTTATGTAACTATGAATTGTGCCAAATAAATAATTTGAATTTTGAATTTTTTTTTGAATTTTGACCACGCTAACCTTTGCGCTATTTTCACTGTATTCATAAAAAAAAAATCACTCGAATGCATTTTGCATCACTTATCGATCCAAGGTATAATCGAATATAATAGATATTTAGCAGCACCTTTTTGGATTGAATAAAAAAATTATGCTAACGGTCTTCGCTCTTGTAAAACAAAATCAAATACCTTTGGGTGGTACATCAGCTCTAAAATTAGGGCTAATAACGCGATAAGATTTTGTAGCGATGATAGCTCAGTGGTTAGCGCGGTAGGTTCGCATGCCGAAGGGCGTGGGTTCAAACCCCAACAATGAGCTTGAGCTGCCGGTGAAGGAAAACATCGTGAGGAAACCATAGCATGGTGGTAGGGTACTTTCTAGTACTCGGCTGGCTAGCTACCACCCTCAAGTTGAAAATCTGCCGCCAAGCATCTAACGGTGTGTTCCGGCAGCCTCACTTGAGAGCCAGTTCCATTCCAGGCTAGGTGTACTTTACCATCTTCGACCACATCTTCACTTAACATCAGGTGAGCTGTGGTCAAACACCTAGACTGTCAATCATTAAATAATAAATAAAAAAATAAGCAAATTCGAGTTAGTCACAAAAACTACTTTTATTCCAAAACAAACTGTTCGTATGGGTTTTTTTTATTCATAATAGGTTCGCGTTTGACCACACCCTGCCTGATGTTAAGCAGGATGCAGTCCAAGATGAAGCACGCTTACCTAGAAAAAAACCTGGTTTGAAACCACGAAACACAGTTAGTTCTCTATAAATCTCTTTGTGAAAATATTTAGGTGCCAAATCACTTAATTATATGTAAAGATATGGACACGTATTCTATTTTAATCGAGTTACTCCATCGCAGCAACCACAATGATTTTTTAAAGAACATAAAGCACGACTATTTATTTACATGATGAAAAGTTACTTATTGGTTTCTTTCTATCAATTGATTAGATACATTATAATGATAAAAAGTGGTTTTTATCGTATCAATCTACATCTACATTAATAGATTGGGTAAGATTGAAAAAGCGATATTGTTACATGGTTGACGTTCCAAAAACTCGTACGAAACGGTTTGTGATTCCACTTTTTTTTTCTGCGAACCGGAAAAAGAGGAATGCGCTGAGTGGGTGTTTCCCGATAGATACAATCTGGGTGTCTTCAAGTCTCAGGTGCATCTGTTTTTCTTTGTAAGAAGACATCGTAGACCGCATCTTTGTTTAACAACAGGCGAGATGGAGGTCAAACGCAAACCTATTTCTTAAAAGAAAAGGTAGGTTTTTATTTTTAGCTGACAGGCTAGGTGTTTGACCACAGCTCACCTGATGTTAGGTGACGGTGTGGTCGAAGATTGTAAAGCATACCTAGCATGGAATGGAACTGGGTCTCAAGTGAGGCTGCCGGAACACACCGTTAGATGCTTGGCGGCAGATTTTCAACTAGCCAGCAGAGTTTTGTAGCGATTATAGCTCAGTGGTTAGCGCGGTAGGATCGCATGCCGAAGGGCGTGGGTTCAAACCCCAACAATGAGCTTGAGCTGCCGGTGAAGGAAAACATCGTGAGGAAACCATAGCATGGTGGTAGGGTACTTTCTAGTACTCGGCTGGCTAGCTACCACCCTCAAGTTGAAAATCTGCCGCCAAGCATCTAACGGTGTGTTCCGGCAGCCTCACTTAAGAGCCAGTTCCATTCCAGGCTAGGTGTGCTTTACCATCTTCGACCACACCTTCACTTAACATCAGGTGAGCTGTGGTCAAACAACTAGCCTGTCAACCATAAAAAAAAAAAAAAAGAGTACTAGAAAATACCCTACCACCATGATATGGTTTCCTCACGATATTTTCCTTCACCGGCAGCTCAAGCTCATGCCCTTCGGCATGCGAACCGACCGCGCTAACCACTGAGCTATCATCGCTACAAAATATTTAAATTTTAAATTTTAAGGTTGTGTAAGAGTGGCCGTTGTGTAGCCACAACGGCCGCTACCGCAGCCCATGCCAGTGTGGGTCAGGCTTTACAGTCTCTAGTTCTCGCACATATTGTGTCACCTACATTGCATTGCCAAAGTGAGCGCACATCTTGATTGATGCTTTGTCACATACTGCGTAAAATTATCGCCGTCATAAAACCTGTATACACTTTACGAATTGCATTATTTGTGAAGATTGCATCTTTTGCAATAACCGTCTGTTGATTGTTTGCAGAATCATTAGAACAAGTTATAATGAAAAACTGTATTGTTGGAAAAGTTTGAAATAAGAGTTATTTTTAAATAAAAAAATAGCAAAGGGAAAAACATTCTCGCAAATAATATTATACCTACTTTTTAATTCCTGATAGATTATGTATGTAATTGCCAAATATATTTCATTTCGTTTCACATCATCTTATCTGGGCAATCGCGTGTGAGAGTTAGTTACAGTGTGAGTGTTACTATAAAGGCGAAAGTTTGCGTTTTTTTTTATGTAAGAAGTAATGAGACGAACGAGATGCTCTCCTGATGGTAAGAGATAACACCTATCCATGACCATTGCAGCGATACACAGAACTTTGAATGACGAAACAAAGTCCAGGGTATCACTGCTTTGGCGCTCGTTACTTTGAGACTTTCGATGGTTAGTCTCAACAGCCCAGTAATTTCGCTAGCTGCAGTACCCTTCAAACCGGAACACAACAATGTTTACAAACTACTGCTTAGCGGCAGAATAACTGGTACTGCGGTGATACCTACCTCGACGACCTCCTGCTAAGGAGATCTATCACCAAGTAAGTCTAGTGCTGACACATGTATTAACACATAGACGACTTTTTACCCCAAAAAATGTAGCTGGTAACACCGCGAGGCGCAGCTAGTGTTTTGTAAAATTGTTAATATTCTAAACACATCCAACCGTAGTTAAATATTAGGTAAATATTTTAGTTACTTATTATAAAATAGACATTAAAATAATTAATAGCTCTGTTAGTTATTTACTGGCAAGCAGAATGGTCGGCCTTGCTTTTACGCGCTATTTTGTAAAATGATTAGTTACTTTGTAGGACTAGTTTTAATAGGCATTTTATTATGAGGCTCACTTAAAGTCAAAATTCAACGTTATGTCGTAAACTGTATATTTTTAAAGCAAATTGGGTAATTATCTGTAAATTATTTTACGAGGCTAGCTTACGCCTGCAACTTCGTCCGCGAAAACATTACAATTTGGTTCAAAAAGCAATTGAACATTTGTAGGTTACAAATAAGCAGTAGTCATAAAACTTTACTTATGGTCGTAGATCTCCTTAGCAGGACGTCGTCTAGGTAGGCATGGTACCGCAGTACCATGCCGTTGCAGTAGTGTAAATATTACCGTGTGTCGGTTTGAAGAGTACTGCAGCTAGCAAAAAAGCGCCAAACCATGCCTGAACTTTTTTTGCTACTCAAAGTTCAGTATATCGCTTTAATGCTCATAGACATACGTTATCTCTTACTATTAGGACAGCGTATATTCGTTGATTACATTAACATTATTGTACCTTTGAAACATACAGCGTCTACAGCCTACTTTTATCGCCACTCCGTTAAGTCTTAGGCCATCCTATAATACGTTTGCTAATTCGCCATTTCCACTCTGGAACACCTCTGCCCTAGCAGTTAAAGTCACAGACATAGCTCAGCGTATTAACAAGTTGAAATGACATTGGTCAAGACATATCTGTCGCAGAACTCATAACAGCTGCGAAATGCTTTACTGCATAAACCCCTTCGCTCACTAACCATTTTCACCGTCACTAAATTTTTTTAAGTGAAAGACTGTCACAAGTAGCTACACACATATATTGTGTTTTATAATTTTTATGCATCAGATTTTCTTTAACTCTATGTGTATATTGTTTAGTTATTTACGTAGGTATGCTGGTTTTATTCCTATTGTATATACATAAGTATACCTATGATGAATGTAGGTATTTACAGCCCCGTTGACTCATTGGTAGTATATCTGCCATGAGAACTGTAGGGCGTGGGTTCGATTCCTACTCAGGGCAAACATTTTGTGAATAAACAAATGTTTGTTCTGTGTCTGGGTGTTCGGTATGTATTTACAACAAAAAAAAAGTATTTATGTATTCTATCAGTTATCTGACTTCCGTCACATAAGCTCTGCTTAGTTTGGGGCCAGATGGCGCTCTGTGTATAGTCGTACGATATTTATTTATTTATTTCCGAATCAGTTCTGTTTTTAATGAATGGAATTTGAATCCAAGACCTACAGATTGGAAGCCAGCCTGCAGATATCCGGACGGCGATTGCTTACCATCAGACATCCTGCCGTCATAATGTGCGTAATTCCACGAAGGTTTTAAACTAATACGAGTCTGTGCTGTAAAAAATAAGGATTTTAAGTCAGTTTCCATTGTATGACCATTTGTAACCAATACTAGTTAACTCTGACGTCAATTCTTCAGAAGTTCCTACAGATAGGTAACTCTTGTGATTGATTACTCTGATGTTATTAACAAGTAGCAAATTGATTTATATCTGATTCAATTTAAACTTCCATGCGGTTCTCTTTGAATCCGGTGGTTATTAGATTAATCGTATGACTTGTGTGGAGGGAGATCTGAATTGCATTAGGGTAATTAATTTTATTAGTTGGGAGACAGTCTGGTTTCCAAACTGGAGGTCCTAGGTTCAATCGCACGGCACGCATCTCTGTCTTTTCTAAGTTTTGTGCGTGAGCTGCGCCCTGCGGTGTTGTTTTCGGGAAATAAAGTCGCCTAGGTATGTGTTAATCCAGGGTCTCAGCTACCACAGAATATCACGCAAATCCGTTCAGTAGTTTATGCGTGAAAGAGTAACAAACATCCATCGATCCACCCATCCATCCCTCCAAACTTTCACATTTATAATATAAGTGGGATTGTCGCTTATTTTAAACGATGAAGAAAAACATCGGGAGGAAAACTTAAGATAACGGAAAGTTTAAAAAAAAAGTACTAGAAATTGTGCGAAGTCTGCCAACTCGCACTTGGTCAGCGTGGTGGACTACGGGTTTTCCCCACAAGAAGAAAAGGCCCACCCCTAGTAGTGGGGCAGTTGATAATAGTGGGGAAGTTTATAAAACAGGGCATTACATTATTTAGGCATTTGGAATTGTCAAAGAAATATAATCGTGAGGAAACCATAGTATGGCGAGTCCTCTCTAGTACTCGAATGGGTAGCTAGCCCTCAAGTTTAACATTCCTAGCTATAACTGGTCAAAAAGTGAAGCTGCCAGAACGCACTGTTAGGTGCTTGGATGCAGATTTACAACTTGAGGGTGGGTGGTAGTTAGCATGTCTACTTCGAGATACTACGACGTGTAACATGCTATGGTTTCCTCACTATGTTTCTCTTCACCGACAGTTTAAGCTCATGGTTAAGGTTTAAGCCCACGCTCCCCGGCGGATGATCTGACCGCGCCAACCACTGAGTTATCATCGCACTAAAACTTTGTTGTGTTAAACGTTTGTTCTATATGTATTATTGTATTTTGAGTGTAAATTTATCATTACAAAATGGTTTTCTACAGATTATTACTTAACTGCACAAATACTACGTTAACTGCACAAATACTACGTACACAAATATTCATGTAGGCACACACATTTAGATTGTTGAGTTACCAACTTTAGTTTAGTTCACTTAAATATATTTCTATTTTGTTTGATTGTTTTGTAAAGTATGCACATAGGAGTAGAAATAAATATGTAGAATTGATTGTTGAACATTAATAGTTACTTATAATCATATAATTTGTTGTGTAAAATTAAAAAAAAACCAGCCTGACTTGCAAAACTTGAAAACTTAAAAAAACATTATTATTATAAGTACCTATGAAACCAAAAACATAAAGTATATAAGTATTCTATCAGCTATCGGGTTCCCACAGTACAAGCTTGGCTTAGCTTGGGGCTAGATGACGATGTGTAAAAATGTCCTAAGTATTAAGGCATTTATTTATTTATCTATATAACAGCTGTCGTACAGAATGCCAGTAACCATCACAGTTTTTTAAAAATATATAAGATTTTTTATGTTTATGTTTTTGCACTTAATTGCAGCAGTCATATTGTAACGAAGGGCTTGCATTTCTAAAGTATCGCTTCATTAAAACTAGAGCAAAACTATAACTTCCCTTAATCATTTTATTATGGCACAAAAAAGACGAGTCTAATGAATTATTGCCCGCTGTAACGTTGGTAGGATTGGTTCTTAATACCCTTGGTCCTGTTTAATAATTCTTAGATGCAGGTTCTGGTTAGTCTGTATATCTACAACAATAAGGTATAGTTTCCAAGTTTAGCTTGTTTAATGAAATAACAAAGCTAATTAGACTCACAATCTTATGTCTTAAAGTAATGAGTACCAATGCAGTATTACTCTAAAGTGTTGTTACTCAAAGCTATGTTTTAGAAATTTATATTCATCTAACTAAACCTACTTGTATAAAAAATGTAGGATTAATACTGTTTTTTATATTAATTAGACACAACACTAAAATTGAAAAGGTAAAAGATTGCGCTATTAATTTTAATTCTGTTAAAAATAGATAGTAGGTAAAAGCGCTTAATTTATTTGATGATTAGTTTTTTTTTCTGTTTCCTCAATAAAATATATTTAAAATACACATATAAACTTCCGTCGAAGGAATCGGAAATTAACTAAATGCATTTCAAAGCTGCATATAAATGCAAAAGGTCTGCCTAAAATTAGCATGTATTAGTGATGATAAAATTTAAAATTCGATTTTATCAACAATCGTAAAGTCTGTCACATTGGAATCACTATCGATATCTGAAAAATCACACGCATTGTAAATACGGGAGTATTAGATATATAAATAAATTGTTAATAAAATAACACAGCTCGTTTACTTTTATAGTGAATCAAACGTAAATTTTCGATTTACGATGTGACAAACACGAAGAATCCTCTACAATACGGCCGCTTTAAATTTTCAAAATGGTCATTAACGTCACGCACTCTCGTGTTTACCTTATTAAGGCGTAGCTAGTACTTGTTTAATTCACATAAATAACATATTAAAAAGAGTCAAATTTTCATTAAAAGGCAGCGTGACTCAACGCGACTGCGCGTTTTATTGACAGTTTTAGTAGCGAGAAAAAAGCCACACACGCGCCGAACTTGGATTCAATTTAAAAAGTGGAATGAGATAAAAATAAATAAGTTCGGAAAGACACTTATGTTTAGAGGCGGTCGTAAAGATAGGGTTAACTGCCACGGTATCGCGGGACAAACATACCATAAACTGACCGGTTATTGCCGATATAGGGACGCTACGGTATCGATACAGCTACTCCTATAATCGATGACAACTGATAGCTTTCAAGCTCTCTGTTCCGAATTAAATTTTGTGTAACTGAGACTAAGTAAACACATCGCACGCATAATCAAATACTGACCGATTAGGAGTTAGGTCAAAAATGAGTTACGTATAGACGCAGGCTTCTTTTAATGCCATTTAATATGAATTTGGAAAAACATCAAAATTGCGTCAATATACCACCTTTACACAATATCGGTCTTTTTCATTTTTATGTATTTCTCACACAGTCTTTGTTCAAACACCGACTGATGTCAGTTTGTGTCGGACGCTGTTAATGTAAAGTTGCTGTTGTTTAATTGAACCTAGACCGAATCCGAGTTGAGTATGTTTTCTACAAAAATAAACAGACTAAAAACATATTGAGTCTCTAAAATAAAAAAATTAGTTTAAACAAGACAGACTTATAGTTGAATATGCCACCAATAATAAAGTTTATTTGCTTTAGTTTTAAAACTAGACAGACTTAACTCAAGAAGTTCATTTTAAAACATAAAAAAATATAGATTACACATAACTATTGATAAGTTTATAGACTACATGAAAAAAAATTAATATATATATTGACCTAATTAACTTTTATTCTATTAAAAAAAAAGCCGACGAGGTCGTCATTGTACGGAGGTTTTTCGTGGTTTCCCAAAAACTGACTTTTTTGAGTTAAGCCAGTATTTGATTATGCGTGCGACATGTAAAGTAAAAAAAATCCACACACAATGTTCTTAAAAATTTTAGTATTACAAAATATTTAAGTCATTATTTCATAGTAAGATAAAATTTCATAGGTAAGTACAAAACATTTTACTCTATAATTTATAATCACGTCATTAATAATATTAATCGTTGCTGATAATATTTTTTACGTTTTGTATTGAAGAAAGCGATGATCTCAAGACTATCGACAATTCCGTATTGACAAGCGCACCACTAAGTGCAGGTGTCAACTGCAATCACTATTGTCGCTCGGATGCGAGCATTTAACTCAAAAGAAGCGCGCACCCGTAGAACTTTGTCATTTCAGCACCCGTAAACCTTTTACTACTTGTCTCTTTTAAACACTTTCAACTTTTATTTAGACATGGTTGCATTAAAATCAGCGGGGGGTCTGACTGTTAATAAAGTGGATTTGTCGACATCAAAATAACACTTTATGGTTGCGACGCTAATGCGGTTTATCGGTACACTCTTAAAGTAGTAATCACGCGATAGGTTAAGCTGAAATATATACTACTTCTAGAGACTTGTGGTAGTTATTATCGGGAGAGTTCCGAGTGTGTTTCTTTATGCAAATGAGGCTAAATATATTTCAGACTGGGCTTAGAACGTATAAATTGTCATCAAAGCTGATAAGATGCGAAGCAGATCGCACTGCCTACTTAACTCTTGTTTATATCTGAGATATAAAAACAGCATCGTGTGAGAATTAACGGTTAGATAATAGATATCAAAACTGTCAGAAATGTTTAGAAACGTTTTCTGTATCGGTAAGGTGTTGTGAAATACACAGGAGGGATTTAGAAACTTGAATAGTTATGGTATTCAAACTGACAGCCGGCGCTTAGAATTTAGAGTAGGTAGGTATACTTTGAAAGCTGATTCTCTAGATGGAAAAAAACGATCAAGAAAAAGGGTGGAGATACATTTTTGCGGAGAGAGTTGGACCTAAATGGAAGGCTAGAACAAGAAGCAGAGATGGGGAAGGTAGGTGACGCCTATGTCGAAGCGGCAACTTCTACAGATTATCAAAAGCTAATCAATTTTCCAAAAAAAAAAAATTAATTGATTCTAATTAATAATAAAAATATAATTAATTGATCTATGATTCAATTTTATTAATGTAACAGAATAAAGGCTTTGTTTTTTGAAAGCTGATTCTAAATTTGATTTAATTTAAATAACAGGCTTTCATTATTATTGTTAGATATATTTAACCAAAAACTAAATAAGACTTATAAGGATAGAAGAGGATATGAAGACTTGTGATTATTTTAATTAGATTTTTGCTTGATTATTATTTTAAAGTTAATGTCAAATTAGTTCTAGATAATAAGTAAAATTACGATTAAGTTTTTAATTAATAAAATATTGTTGTCAAATTAATTAAATTTAAGTCCTCATCACTGTTGTAACTGAAACGACTGTTAAGCGGAAATAAACTAAATATATACCTTGAACATTCAAAAACTAATAACTAAAACGTGTGCTCAGAGTTAAAACAATTTTTTTCCGGCATGAGAGTAAGCAAATACACTTTCAAATTAAATAAAACATTTACCTTGGTGGTAGATCTCCTTAGCAGGAGGTCGTCTAGGTAGGTACTACCGCAGTACCAGTTATTCTGCCGCTAAGCAGTAGTGTGTAAGCATTACTGTGTTCTGGTTTGAAAGGTACTGCAGCTAGTGAAATTACTGGGCTGTTGAAACTAACTCTATCAAAAGTTTCAAAGTAATGAGCGCCAAAGTAGTGATGCCCTGGACTTTTGTTACTTAAAGTTCTGTGTATCGCTGCATGGACAGGCGTTATCTCTTACCATCAGAAGAGCGTCTCGTTCGTCTCATTACATTTTTCATAAAAAAACCTTACATTTTACCTATAAAAAAGTAGTCAATGTGTAATTCAAATTATGAGTATTTATCTTAACTTTCCGAGACATTTCAGCTCATTAAGATCGAGGTCAGGGCCTCACTGGCGCCATCAAAAACGATAACAAGTATCGACAACTTCACCTCACTAATTATGACTATTCTTTTGTAAAACCGGATGCAGGTCTATTTTTGAATGATTGGTTCCTTTTGAAATTGCCGATGGCGTGTGATACTTTATTTTATAGTAGCAATTGTGTTTACATTGTGTTCCATATTATGTCGCCTTTGGCGCTTACCTAATTGATAAGAAAATGACATGCCTACCAATTCATTTACCTTCTTTTTTCTTTTTTTTTTTAAAAAGAGGTTTGCGTTTGTCCACACTCTGCCTGATGAAGCACGCTTACCTAGAAGAAACCTATTTACTCTAGATTTGAACACACCCATTTTGTACCTAACAGGGAACACAGACTCTGGCAGAGAGTTCGACAACCTCGCTGTGCGAATGAAAAATGTGGAATTAAAACGCTTTGTGCGAACATGGGGAACATCCACCATGTACGGATGACGTTTTGGTACTAGAAGTACTAGCGGACGCCTCGCGGTTTCACTCGCGTAGTTCCCGTTCCCGTGGGAATACAGAAATAAAAAGTAGCTTATGTCACCCGGAGATAGTGTAGCTTCCCAACGGTAAAAGACATTTTTAGAATCGGTCCAGTAGTTTCGGAGCCTATTAATAACAAACAAACAAACAAACAATCAAATCTTTCCTCTTTATAATAATATAGATAGATAGGGTCAATCATCAAGCATGTTTGATACTTGCCCTTAACATGACTGTAACTCTCTCTAACTAAAAAGTTAATCATTTTTGATCCACGTGAAAAATCCATTCACAATTTGTGCCTACAATTTACTACATGGGATTTTTTGTGGTTGATAATCCAGGTCACTTCCCATCTGGTGTTAAATGGTGTGTCAAGTGCGACAGCGGTTGTTAGTGCTTGGCGAAAATTTTAAACTTGAGGTGTTAGCTAAGGTGGTATCTAGCCAGCCTAGTTCACGAAAACTTCCTACTTGTACCACCATGACATGGTTTCCTTACTATATTTCTTCACTGGCAATTCAAGATCAATGTTGGAATTTGAACCCACTGAACTAACATCGCTACAAAAGTAAAAGTATTCCGGTACATAAAATATCAGTACAAAAATAAGTGTGCAATAAATCTTATGAGACTTGAAGAAAACTTCAAAACAAAGAGGATGCAAAGCGACCAACTGCGTGATCGTACAAATGGACTTGTCATTCATGATGGGTAAATCAATTTCGCTTTGTATTAAGTTACGAAATAGTTAATTTAATCGCTAAATACATTTTTATTTTTGTTGAGTACTAAAGAACAAAAAATACACAGCACAGCGCAACGAATATCCGGATCGCGTCACCACGAGAGAAATAATCCTCTTCTACAATAATATTATAATATACATAATATATATATACGAGTATGTTCATCTACTATCTTCGATCACCTTCACTTAACATCAGGTCAGCTGTGGTCAAACACCTAGCCTGCCAACCATAAAAAATCTTTTATTTGATTTAATATTTTACAGGAGATCGTCCAGATAGATACCATCAAACAAACAAAAACATTTATTGCTCTAAATAAAACATAATTTACGATTTAAAAAAACTGACTCCATGACCCTTAGGCCAACTAGACGCACTGCTTCAATGAAACCTTTCGGAGTAAACGAAATTATCATCAATGTACCCATATTTTTTTTTAGATTTTTGTTGATTTTTTTAAATACCGCTCAATCGATTTCAATAAAATTTCTATGGTCACCTCTGAAATATGATCTACCAAGCAAAAGCAGAATCATCAAAATTGATTTATAATTGCCGGATTTATCGCGTAACAAAACATTAAAAAAATATTATACAGACGAATTGAGAATCTCCTCCTCTTTTGAGTTCGTTTAATACAGTTGCAGTTTTGTCAATGCAAGTTCCCGACTCTTAAGCAAAATAGTAGTGTTCACGTAGAGCAATAAGACTAGTTTTTATGTCAAGCAACCAAATTCATGCAAACATTCCGACAAAACTATTCGTAAGAAATCATGTCCAAAATTAATAATGACGTGATCTGTACATTCTCGCTGTCCGGTATTATGCGGAGGTCTCAAACTTTGACACGTTTTGTGTTAGACAATTACCTTTAAGACAATGCTAGTACATTACTATATTCTATACAGATACAGTGATAGACAGATTGTGGTTATGCAATTAAAATTATAATGTGAAAAATGTTTACGTAGGTAATTGATGCAAAAGGTTGAGAGCTTAGCTGGCCAACTGGCTCTTTTGATACAGGTTAATCACCTCGTGAGTATATGCTGCCAAAGTAAGTTCGTATCTAAATAATAATTTACATGCGCTTTACTTTTCTTGACACATTTTATTGTACACTATTTAGAAGGCAACACAATGCATTTAAACGTCTAAATTCGCATTTATAATCAAGTTAATTTAAAAAATATATACACTCGTTTAATGTCTGACCCATTAAAGATACACTTTATAAATCCGGTCAAAAATAAACAAAGTTTGTTTACACCTGCTTCAAAAGCATACAGGTTAACGTTTAACCCGTCTGAGGTCAAGGCGAGGTCCCGGAGACCGCTTGATATAATGACAGCTAAGTTATATCAAGTTATGTCATTGAGTGCACTCATTTGTATACTATACAAGCGCTTCTGAGTACCATGATCTGATTTTACAAAGTCCGTTTCATTATAGACTCTTGGATTGATATTTTAAGATAAAAAATGATTGAAAGTTTCGCTAATATGCTACGTGCGTGTGAAAAATGTCTAAAGCTTTTAGGTAGAATTCAGTGTAAATTCACGCGTAAGAATCCGGGGATTCACCCCCGGACAAAAAGTATTGAATATAGTAACACGATGTAAAGATAACATAGATAAGTTTGGTAGCGATGACAGGTCAATTGTTAGAGTGGTCGGTTCACACGTCGAAAGGCGTGGGTTCAAACCCCAAAAATGAGCTTGAGCTGCCAGTAAAAGAAAACATCGCCAAGAAACCATAGCATGGTGGTAAAGTATTTTATAGAACTCGGCTGGCTAGCTACCACACTCAAGTTGAAAATCTGCCGCCAAGCACCTAACGGTGTGTTCCGGCAGCCTAGCTGTTAGTTCTATTCCAGGCTAGGTGGGATTTACTATCTTCGACTACACCGTCACTTAACATCAGGTGGGCTGTACTAAAACACTTCGCCAGTCAACTATTAATAAAAAAGAACTTAATTCCTAAATGTAAGATTTTGAATTAACTCTTATAAATTACTAATTAACGAAAGAACGGTTAACGGGACGATGGTGGAGCACGCTTGCCTAGAAGAAACTACATGTACTTCTATATGTAGTTAAAAGCATTCGTTAGATAAATTGATCTAGAAAAACAAAACAAGGTAAAAACAAGTTTATCTTTTTCATTCCAATTTCGTACAAGATATAAAATATTTGTAATAATTGGCGTTAATACAAAATTTTAGATAAAACAATCTTGCTCTCCAGTTTTTTTATGGTTGACAAGCTAAAGGTTGGTGGGTGCTAGGTGACCACAGCTCATCTTTTTTTTTTTATATTGAACAGGTTTGCGCTTGACCACATCCTGCCTGATGTGAAGCAACAATGCGGTCTAAGATGGAACACGCTCACCTACAAGGAACCTGTTTACTCTTGATTTGAAGACACTCATATTGTACTTTTCGGGAAACACAGACTCCGGCAAAGAGTTCCACATCCTCGCTGTGCGAATAATGAATGTGGACTCAAAGCGCTTCGTGCGCACATGGGGAACATCCGCCATGTACGGGTGTCGCCTCGGTCGCGTTTAGGTCGCGTGATGTTAAGTGACGGTGTGGTCGAAGATCCTAAAGCACACCTAGCCTTTCAGTTTTTATCACAGACTATCATCAGACTCGTTACACAGTTATTTCTATTATTTTTACACACATTATCGTGTAAGCAAAAGGAAAATTGTTCGAATAACAAAGAACATGATAGTTAGGTCTTTTCGCACAGTTTAATCTCGGCTTTCATCGCTTGAACATAATTACTGAGTGAAAAGTGATATGTAATATTTTTAATCATACAGTTTTTTTTTATAATTGAGTAGGTATACATAACACATTCATACTTTGGACGCTAACGTGCAAAAAATCTGTAGACTTTTTGTAGCGATAATAGTTTAGTGGTTAATGCGGTCGATTCACACGACAAAGGGCTCGGGTTCAAACCTCAACAATGAGTTTGAGCTGCCGGTGAAAAAAAAACATCATGACGAAATCATAGCATGGTGGTAAGGTATTTTCTAGTTGAAAATCTGCCGCTAAGCATTTAACGGTGTGTTTCAGCAGCCTTGAGAGCCAGTTTCATTCCAGGCTAGGTGTGCTTTACAATCTTCGACCACACCGTCATTTAACATCTGTAAGCTGTAGATAAACACCTAGCTTTTCAACCATAAAAAACCTTTTTAAGACGCGTTTTGAACTACACTTTTGTAATTTTTATCCCACTAATATTATAAATGAGAAAGTTTGGATGGATGGATGGATGTTCGTTACTCTTTCACGCAAAAACTACTGAATGGATTTGGATGAAATTTAGTATAGAGGTAGCTTAGACCCTGAATTAACACATACTTTTTATCCCGAAAACATGTAGTGGGTAACACCTCGGGGCGCAACTAGTCGTAAATCTGTTTGCGAAGGTATATAGCTTTAATGAATAAAATAGTGACTATTTATACCGTATTGAAAACTCATAAGTAGCCACATATAAACTCTTCAACAGTTTATTGAAGTATAGCTTAAAATGGATCCTAGATTAAATCACTTAAATTTATAGAAACTTGTTTGACAACATTTGAGTATACACGAATAATTAAAACAAAAATTGACACAATGTAGAACTGGTACCTCAGACGATTTGATGAAAGGTCCTAGACTGGTACCTACAATTTGGAGTTTTATGACTCTCTTACGAGAGAAAGAGACAGGGTATATGGTTTTCTTTGCGACGCAATCTGACAATAAGTCTTCTAATTTCTACCGTGATTTTGAAACTTAAAAGCAATGCTGCATTTTTTTTAATAATTTGTCGGAATGTTTTGTTAAGACTATGTCTTTTGTGATTAACGAACTATTTTACTAAGCTGTTATAATAATTTATTGCTGTTTGTATAGTTAGTATCAACTTCAAAATAATAATTAGCATCTTAACTAATTAATCCAATTCCAACTGTGCCTACCTCAAAACAACAATAAAATATGCTATTTCGACAAAATTGATTTATCACTCCCTAATTAAATTTGCAGTGTCGCCTCCCGAGGACAAAAAGGGCGCAACTCCGAAAACAACCATTTCTGCAATAGCCTGATTTGCATAAAAGTGAGACACCCCTTATCTTTTGAAGCAGGCAGTTTGTGAAAACTTTACTCTTATTGCATTCTGATTAGAAACACGGAAAGTTCTTAATTGGAGTTTTTGAGGTCAGAGGGGAATGGTAAGTGCCTTGTTTGAAGAAATTGATTGAAATACAACTTTCAATTTCTTGGACGGCGTTGATTTAAAAAAAAGTTTTATATGTGCATTATATTTTTGAAATATGTAATTTTAATTGTTAATACATACCATCATCATTGATTAAAAATCGTTTCTGAATAAGTTTTTTTAAAACACCATCCGACACAAAATTTAATGCTCAAAACATAATTTTATTATTTTTTCTAGTAATTATGAAGATGCGTTGCAGTGTTTATTTTATTTTGTCTTTTTTACATATTTTAGGTCAAAATAATATTAAAGCATTATATGGATTAAAATTGAATGTGTACTATTTACCTAAAAACAACATTTACATTACATTTTGAATTCACTGCAGCTCAAAAGTTAGAATTTTCATTTTATGACGCTTGAGACATTGTGCACAGATTCAATTAGGAAGAGTTGGTGCGTACCTATCTAATTCATTTTTTGAGGTTATTGGTTTAGAGTTTGATTGACCTACTTGCAATATTTCCTCAAAGTTGTTCGCACGGCACGACCTCAACTAAAAGCCACTGATATCGCACACCGCTGAGAGGACACAAAGATCACTTTCACTGCACGCTACGTACCCTCACAAGTGAACTGGCCGTAGTGCTTCCCCGAGGACTTGTCGCCGCACACCACACACTCGACATTCTGGCCCTTGTCCGTCGCCGAGGAACCGCTCTGCGTCGACGCGGCCTGACTCGCGGGAGTCGAGGGCAGTAGCTCGTCTTCCCGCCAGCTGCCACGGAAGCCGAGTTCAAGAGGCGGGAGGTCGGAGCCTCTCGGAGGGCAAAGCCCCGGGCCTCCGACCCCGCCGTAGACTAGCGCTCCGTGCGTGATGGTGCCGGTTGCCGTGACGGGCGAGAGACGCGCGACGCGCTAGTGTGTCAAGGGTCGCGGTTCAGCCACGACTGAGCTCGGGTCGGGCCAGGGCGCGCCGCTCCGCCATTGGCCCGGTGGCCTGCAGGGGCAGGGAGCGAAGGCCCCGCCACCTCGACACCGGCCCCCCACCCCGCGAGGGGTGAAAATCTTTCAGTGGCCAAGTACCGTTGGTAAGAAAACGCGATGGCCGGTTTGTTTCGCTTTCTTCACGGTAGACGAACTACATATTTCATTGCTTTTACGTGTCGTATAGGTATCTATTTTTTTATTGCAAATAGGCTTTCGTTTGACCGCCATCTCGCTTGGTGTTTAGCGAAGACACGGTCTACGATGGAGCACGCTTGTCTAGAAAAAACCGATTCACTCGCGACTTGAGGGCACCCAGAATGTATTTATTGTGGAACACTCGCTTGGCTTGCAAATTAAAATTACATATTAATTCATAAATAAAAACTCGAATGACATCGAACCGTTTACTTTGAGTTTAAAGCGGTGTCACTTATTATTAGTATTGAAAATAGAAATATCTAAGCGAAACTGTTAATGAGTACTTACTGTTTTATGCTAAAGCATGTAAAGATAAGATGGTAATCCAACTCAGACTTAGAACTCTAAGTTTGATAATAAAATATAGGTATATTACTAACACACGAAACACACTCTTAACTGAAACTTTATAGATTGTTTATTTGTAACAAATTAGAAGTTACTTCAATTTACCGTGTTAAAAGAATGTAGTGAAATCTTTATAGTTTCATCCCTTTTAAATAAACCTTAAACCATAATAGGATTTCACATAAATCGAGACAAGCTGGAAAATATTTTCTGCTAAAATATTTACAGTCCTGTTTTTTCGGACCGTACCTGAAAATCCTACTTTGTATCAACTTTCCCACCGCCTCCATATTTCTACCGGCTGATAGGCACTCCGCTGTATACTTACTTAACTATCTACATATTTAGGTGATCAAGTAGCTCATTTAGAACTCCCGCAGTCTGGCAACAAAAGCACTTATTTCCCCTGCTTTCCTCGAGCACAATTATTTTGATATTTCGCTAGATGTGTAGATTTATCTAAAGTATTCGTTTAGCATGTGGTTTTTTAAATAAACTGTTTTAAATGTCGAACCGTAGAAATGAACTATATAATGTAAAGGTCACATACGACGGCGTTGCAGAGATAACCCCTGCGTGAATGACATTTAACTACAAACGTTATCAACGAAACTAATATTTCGTGTTCATTCATAGACATATTGTTAACTCAGGAACTATATTTACAGATTTTTTTCAACTTAAATATCATAACTAATATTATTAGGAAACGTGTTAAATTATTGTGAGATTTTCATCTGCAGTGTACAACAGAGCTACGGTCTATCGTTCAATAACAATAAACGTAAACGTTGATAAGCAAATATTGTTCAATTGGTCTGAAAGGCGCAATAAGTTATTTTAGATGTAGATCGATCTGGATCATCGGTAGGCGGTGCACACGCAAGGGGCGTGGCCGCGGGCGCGGGGGCAGGGGGCGCCACTCCTGCGCACTTGTCATCGTGACGTCCGAGAGACATGACGCGCCACCGTTTGACGCGTCAGTTTTTTAAAATAAAGTTTCTGTTTTGCTTTAGAGGCGGCATTGTAAAACCGATGCGCTTTCAACTTTGATATTATAAAAGTAACAAGATTAAAATTTGATCGAGTCTTAGAACCAAATGGTACTCGTAATTTTAACACCAAGGTCAGACGTAATAGGTACGTCAAAACGGTCAGATATACATTTATTTAAGTTCGTTCGTTTAACGTATTATTGACAACCCTGTTAGCTCATTTGGTAGTAGCACTGCTTCCTGAACTGAAAGGCGTGGGTTTGATTCTCACGTAGAACAAACATATGTATATGTGATGATTATAAGTATTTATCTGTCTGGGATTTCCTTATACGTATTATTACAAATTCTTATTAGTTATCTGGTTCTCATATTAACATATTTTGCATCATGGCAAAAATGGCGCTGTGTGAAATGACATAAATAAAAATTTCAGCACTAAAGTACTTCGAATTATGTGCTTCAATAAATTTATGCTCAAGTTATATTTTAGCACTTCCATCTGAATTTTTGATTTTTTGATATTTAGACTTAGTAAATTCAATGAGCAATCAAAATTAACTAAAAATTTCAGCATTCTTTAAGTCGCGTGCATGTAATAAATGTTCTAAGTGTGTAAAGAACATTATTCAACGTCAAACAGCTTCAGTTCTTGCATATATAGAGCAAGCATAGTGTACCTACTCGTATCCTTAACACAAAGCGTTGTGGTCTTCAAGTCTTCGCCTTAAGCTGGGTTCCATCTGGGATCGAGCTTTGCCCGGGCAGAGATCTAACTTACGCCAGGGCTGTCACATTGGAAAACATTAAAATATACATATGTATATATAAGTTTATGTATGCCCATTCTTCATAACAAAAGTTACATAAGTGTACCTATATACTAAAGTATTTTAATTTTTTATAACTTAATAGTAGGTAGTACAACATCTCCCGTCTATTCTTATTCAATAACATGTTTTCCATTCTTGGTTGCCTGAAAGACACCGTTTTTAGTAATAAGGCCGCCACTTATGGCACTATTCATATTTGTTTTCTGTAATATTTTTCTCCTTCTGTTGCGTTCTAAAGAGTAACACAAATTTATAATAATAAATCGACAAACACGATAAATAGAATAAGATATTGATTGCATTGTGATTGGAGTTGATTTTGGAAACCAAATGTTTTTATGTTTGTATAAAATTAATCTCAGCACTATGTCATAGTAATGCCGGTTTGTGTACGTACCTCTCTCTTTTTTAGGTTAATTTGCGTTGCGTTATGATACTCGCTTCAAGCGGTGAAGAAAATCATTATAAGGAAACATTGCATGTGTTTTTATATTTAAGTACAGTATATATGTATGCTCCATACACGACTAACAATTAAAAAAGAACAACAACAAAGTTCAAATTTCAGATTTGCCAGTTAATTTTTTTTCAGTTTTTGCCAGTTTTTGAAAATGTGTGAATTCTACAAACCCGTACTTAGGTAACTTGGTGAACCCTTCCCATAATAAAAACAGGCCAAACAAGTGTCCAACAATGGGATAGTATATAAAAAC
Organism: Biston betularia; assembly: GCA_905404145.2. Lineage (NCBI taxonomy): Eukaryota > Metazoa > Arthropoda > Insecta > Lepidoptera > Geometridae > Biston > Biston betularia. The sequence goes on from FR989877.1 coordinate 11,062,908, forward strand.
CGAGCTAATCTGAATAGACTAGAAAGAGTGAATGATGCTGATAGCCCTCACCTTTATTATTTTTCATAAGTCTTAGGGTAACCGCTTCTGGGTTGACAAAACAATTAATTTGTCTGAACCTTCAAAAATATTTTTAAGCGCTTTTCACAGAGTAAGATACACTACAATTTTTACTTACTTTTACTACATAGAGTCAATATGATCCCATGAACAAAACTAAATCGAATCTTCACAAAGTTTTCTCACTTCCGTAGTTCTCTTGAAATTCCAACAAGAAAAATTCACAATACGTCCAGTGTCACCCCTTGAGGTGAGCGGGGGTGAAGCGCGGGTGTCGAGAGGTGAGGGGTGCGATAGGGCGGGTCAAAGGTCGCGCCGCCTCGCTCCGCCCAGCGCCTTGCTACCCTCTCTGGCGAAATAATGTAAGAAAACTTGGGAAAACTAAACGTAGGAAAATGTACTATTCTATCACAAGTAAGTACTACGAACACTTTTCTTGTGGTAACAAGTATTCAGACTGTGTTGGTAAGAAATAACGATACCAAGAACTTTATATGACAAACAAGGTTAAGTGGTGTTATTTTAGAATCATAGGTAGGTAAATCTGAGTTTTCGCACATGAAAATATTCACTCCTCCATACCATATCGTTCGAAAATCAGCTATATTTGTATGCGGTAATTCAGGCATTGGTATGCTTTTATAATAGAGCCCCAAATTATGATGACACTGATTATTATTTTGAGATTTTTGATGGCGAGTAACGAGATGTTACCATCTTATATCTTAAAATATGTCGATGCCTTGGACTTAGTCATATTATACAACTTAAAGTTCTGTAAACCGCTATAATAATCATGGGCGGGTTTCATCCTTTACCGTCAGACCGTTTTCTTTTTGCTAAATTTTCTCGCGTTATAAAATAACTAGCAAAATGTCCGGTATTAGTGTGCGATTGCAGTGCAGCCTACCGGGTTCAATTGTGAATCTAATCTCACTTAAAAACACGGAAAATAATCATCATAATTACTCCAGCTGTTTAGAAAGAGTTGAGTGACAAACGCATACAGAACAATAACGTATCTATTGTTATTTTTTTCGTAATTGAATACAGAACATTTTGAACAGTCACTTTGGTGTTATCAAATTTTGTTTTTGTAGTGTATTGTATTGTATTTTACATGGGCCATAACGCAGAAGAAAACAACTAAAATAAACATCTATTCATAAGATCTTTTTAATTTTTTAAATGTAAAAGTAATAAAACAAAGAAGACTCTATCCTGATGGTAAGACATAACGCCTGTCCATGACTATTGCAGCGATACACGTACATAACTTTGAGTAGCAAAAAAGTCCAGGGCATCGCTGCTTTGCCGCTCATTACTTTGAGACATTCGAAGGTTCGTCTCAACATCCCTGTAATTTCCCTTCAATCCGAAACACAGTAATATTTATTCATTACTGCTTAGCGGATAGAATATCTGTTACTGAAGTGGTACCTACCTAGGCGATCTCTTGCTATGAAGATCTACTACCAAGTAAGTAGATAAAAAGGTATTTGATAGATTTTTTAGCTAGATCACTTTATTCCTCACAAAGACCTACAAAGACTTCAAAAGTAGGTACTTACCCAGCTTCCTAACTTGTCTCGTCGCCACATCGATCGCAGCAACCGTGTCTGTATGTCGTCTGGGCACCCCCTCCCGCCCCCACTTGGGTCGCTGAGTAATTGGGAGCAGGTACTCGGTAGACGCTTTCACATTTTTAGTCAGAAATAAGGATGTTAGGTTGGCTTTTAGCTGGAAGTGTTGACGATATTTATGAAACGAAAACCTACAGTGTTGACCTTTTATACTTCCACAGAGCTAGCGAGTGAGCTAGCTGTTTGCTTTTGAGTTCTAATTAAGTATTTTGTATCCGCTATTGATTATTGTTTTATTGTTCATTTGTTTTGTATTGTTGTCATTTATTGTGTAACTTATACAAATACTTTTAGGTGCATTATAATTACATTTTTACAGAAGTCACTAGAGAATTTATTTGTAAGTTAATTAGGATACAATAAATTGTCCATTTAAGTGTTATATTTTGACAATATGTGTATGTGTGTAATTAATATGTAAAATATAATATATGTAGGTATATAAGACTTACAATAAAATACAATTAGACCTTCTCAAATAAAACCCCTTATATAAAAATACTTTTAACGTGTAACCCAACAGTTACCAATTCTACGATAGATATAGATAGATTGCTTAATTAATGCCTACGCTGAGCTATGTTAGTTACCTTTGTTAGCTGGTGAATTACTTCGTTCCGGATACTATCCCTTAGAGAAACGCCGAGCATGCAAAGTAAGAGTTTACGTTTTTGCAAAGTAAAACGTAATGTCATCAAAAAGCGTTAAGTAAAAATTACTACAGTGCTATAAAGTACGTAGACACGAAATCAAAACCTGAGCACTTTCTTACCCTAGGCAATATTTTTGTAGCAAAAGCTATATATTTCTTTCTTTTATGATTGTGTTCATCAAGCCATACAATTGTAGTTTACAGAGAAACACAATATAAACAAATATAGATACGTATGCATTGATACAAGAATATTTTATGTAGCTGGTTAAAAATACCCGAACAACTAAAATTTGCTTTTACATTTGCAGGAAATGAAAATTGTTTAAAATGCACACCATTTTAGAACCAATGTTTGAAGAAGGTATAAATCAGAGACAATAAAAGCAGTGCCGTGGTGTCAAACGTAATGTCCAATCTATCAATCGGCAGCTCGACTTGAGTCATTGGATTTCCCTTCAAGTCTTAAGAATGTGGGCTGTACCGTTGGTAGGTACCGTTTGCAAACACGCCTGAATATGAAACAAAGTTATTATTGGTCATACATAAATACTTTAATAGAATTCTTCTGAATTCAATCAGACAAGCTTAATGAATCACTGGATTTATTTGGTCTTTATTACCAGCCCTGTTAACTCATTTGGCAAAGCTCTGCTTTGAGAGCTGAAGGGTATGGGTTCAATTTCCAGTCAAGATTAACATTTGTGTGACTAACATCTGTTCGTCTGGGTTTGTGGTCTGGGTGTTCTGTATGTACTATGAATATGTATTTATAAGAAAAAAGTATTTAAGTATTCAGTCAGCTGTCTGATTTTTCTAGTTCAAGCTTTGCTTACTTTGAGGATAGATGGCGCTGTGTAAAATGCCCTCCATTTTTTTTTTAATTTATTGATATGTTTGTCCTTTTTTTCACGCTCAAAACGGATTAACGGAGAGACATATAATGTTGTTTGTGAAGTAATGAAGAGGGAAGTGGCATAAAATACTATTATATCCCAAAAAGTCAGCAGCTTCTGTTGAATGACGTACTTGATAGCAGCTTGGAAAATCATCATCATTTTGTGTTTCCCTAATCACCCGCTGCATAAGCATAGGCTTATTTTCTTGTATGCTGTTCGTCGCGATCCTGTGCCAATCTTGACCAAGTTTGACCCACATCTTTCATTATACTGCCTACCCAATGAGCTGGTGAATTACCAACTCTATGTTTACAGGCACCAATTCGTAAATACTTTAGTCCATAATATCAAAAAAACCGGCCAAGTGCGAGTCGTACTCGCGCACGAAGGGCTCCGTACCATTATCTATAAAAACGGTAAAAAAATCGGTAAATTTATTTTATTATATTTTTAAGTTTTTTGGTAGGTACGTAATGTTATAGCGGCAACAAAAATACATTACGTGTGTTAATTTCAACTGTCTAACTATCACGGTTCATGACATACAATCTGGTTACAAACGGCCGGACAGCGGAGTCTTAGTAATAGGGTACCCGTTTTACCCTTTGGGCACGGAACCCTAAAAAGTATTAAGTGAGAACACTTAATACTTTTTCGATATAAAATGTACTCCTATGTAACTAACCTAACATGAATTTATATTTAGGTACTCTACATACATAAGGTCACAAAAAACCAAGCAGATAAGATATGTATAAAAATTCAACAAAATGAAACGTCCATCGTTGTCGAGCACTTCAACTGCAGCACACGTGCAAATTTCGCGTTCCAGATATAGACTACGTTTAGTTTAAAATATGCGCTGTGAAGATCTGTATAAATCAATCAAGTCCGATCACAATTTACACCAAGATCGATCTGGTAAAGAATAAAAAGGATTAGGTACGTTGTCAACGGTAAATCACTCGTTTGTGGTTGTTTCTGTCCCGTTGTTTGTGTTACTTTTGTTATTGTCTCTGATCTTTTTTCGTCGTTCAAATTGTAATTTAAGATGCCTGTTTGTATTTGTAAAAGTAACACACTTCACACATATGCAAATGCGTTTGCATCCGTTTTTATTTTTAAACGAGTGATTTATCAGAAGGTAGAATCTCATTAGGAAAAAGTCAGCTAAGTAAGTAGGTACCTACCACCACAGTATCATAAATTCTGCCGCCAAGCAGTAAAATGAAAACATTACTATGTTCCGATTTGAAAAGCTATCAAAATTACAGGGCTGTTGAGACTGACCATCGAATGTCTCAAAGCAGCGATTTGTTTTGTTACAATTATGGTTCAGGCGTTATATCTTACCATCAGGTGATAGTTTCAGTAATCTCCTAACTTTTACAATGAAATAAATAAAAGCTTATAAAAAAAGCGTGTTTGTAGATTTACCTACTAGCTGCGTCCCAAGATTTCACTCACATTTTCTGGGATATTTTTTTTAAATGTGAAACCTCTATTGGCGCACCTTGGCAGAAACACCCAAAACGTGTGCCGTGACGGCAAACGGCGTGACGCTCTCTTATACTGTCATGCCTCTCTACGCCACTTCTCTCGAATCCCTTGTGTGTGTACACATCTACATACACTTCATTGCTTTTCTGTGTAAGCTGTGCATTGTTTAAATGTTTCACATCTGCCGGTGATCCCGTACTTTTTTTTAACACCGATTCCACGATTAAAGAGTCCACATTGACCCTTCAAATCGCCTAATGGTAAGCGACGATGCGGTCGAAGATGAACTACGCAGACTTAAGAGAAATCAATTTACTCTAAAACTTTATTGCAGCCTATTTATTAAAACAGGTTATAAACTATAATCTACATATCAAGTTTCACCCAAATCCAGTAAACCGTTCGACCGCATCATTGGTTAACATCAGGTTAGGTGTGATGGAGATCGAAAGTAAACTCACATAACAATTATTTACAACATTCTAGATCCAACGCTAAAATATTTATTTAACTATATAAATAAATAAATAATAATAAATAAATAGGTATCGTAGGACATTACACACAGCGCCATCTGACCCCAAACTAAGCAGAGCTTGTGTGATGGAACTCGGATAACTGATAAGAATACATTTATATACTTTTTTTTTGTAAATGCATACTTATAATACATACAGAACACCCAAACACAGAACAAACATTTTTTCATACATAAAATATTTACCCACGCCCTTCAGCTCTTAAGGCAGACATGCTACCAATGAGCCAACAGGGCTGTCAATATTTTACTTTGACTGTCGTGGCAGCACTTGTTCAATTTTTTTTCAAAACGGTGATGACTTATATTCTTTATCTTTTATTTTCCCTCATTTTAATACATAAATATAGATAATTTTAATATCAATGGCTTAGAGCATAATATCAACCATATATGTACAATGTGAATACCCACTTCAGTATAGGAATGTATCGCAATAACCTATTTACTTCAATGATAAGATAGCGAGGTTAAAAGTTATCTGCGACTCGTCTTCACGAAATTCCTGCGTGACTTCAAGTGTCTTCAATATCCTCTCTACGTTTATTAGTTTCATCATCTTGATTGTCACAACCAAGTTTTAATTAATATTATTAATTAAATAAATATCGTAGGACTATACACACAGCGCCATCTGACCCCAAACTAAGCAGAGCTTGTGTGATGGAAGTCAGATAACTGATAGAATACATAAATACTTTTCTTTTGTAAATACATACTTAAAATAAATACAGAACACCCAGACACAGAGCAAACGTTTGTTTATTCACAAAATGATTGCCCTGAGTGGGAATCGAACCAACGCCCTACAGCTCTCAAGGCAGATATACTACCAATGAGCCAATGGGGCTGCCAATACATATTTACATATATACATATTTACTAGGAAAACCAGGATCTCTGATCTTTTGATATCTTTGAAATCATTGGAAGAGGCCTATGTCCAACGGTGGACGCGACCCACGGCTAAGATGATGGTGATGATGATGATGATAGTGATATTGATGATGATGATTACAGCCGCAATATCAGCATAGCTAGCAAAGCAACTCTGCAAGCATTCGGTTTTTAAAAATCGTAACGTTAGTTCTTTTGGCGAGTTAATTTTCTTTCAAGCATATTCTTAAAAGATCTAACGAATCTTGTTTGAGATACATACTGCAACTTTAGCAAAAAGGTAAAGGCATCCGTTATCAATATTTGCTTGAGTCCGTCTACAAAATCCTCTCCATCCCTCAAAGCGATTGTAATCTGGAGGTTTCTGGAAAAAGTTCGCATCCCCTATGTGCCATTTAAGCCGGTCAGAGGCGTACAACCGTTGGCATCGACTGTCGCGGTCCGTCAATCGCGGCGTCGGGCGTCGAGCGTTCGTTGATGCGATTTCACGCGCCGTCGACCGCGACCGCGCCGAATTCGCTTGGTTTTATTGAACGAGGAAAAAATTGGTGATAAAAATAGGCGGATCTGGACCGGAAGATAGTCGATTTTCAAAGTTTTCCTCGATGCGTGAGGTAATAAATAAATAGTGCGTATTGCTCAATAGCTGCAACAAATGAATATTGGAGCTGCATTTGGTTTAGTTTATGAAGTTTAAGTAGCAATGACGCATTTAACTTTTCCTTGGACTTTTTTACTAATACTGTTAGTAGTTTTAAGCGGACTGTCCGCTATATTGACTTTGGTGATGACATTTAAATTATTGTATTGTTGATTTGTATATTAATTTTATTTTTGACCATGTGATGATGAATTCGTATTTGTAGCTTTTGACTTCATATTAACAAAATTTTTGACTGAATATTTAATTGTATTGCATGCCGTCTTCGCCTACAATTGCTGTGGCATATTGCCATATCTAATTTAGTCATTTAAATTTTAATGTAGATAGATAGATATAACTCTTTATTGACAGCCCTGTTGGCTCATTGGTAGCATGTCTGCTTCAAGAGCTGTCGGGCGTGGGTTCGATTCCCACCCAGGACATGCATTTTGTGATATAAAACCAAATGTTTGTTCTGTGTCTGGGTGTACTGTATGTATTATAAGTATGTATTTACAAAAAAAAAAAGTATTTAAGTATTCTATCAGTTATCTGACTCCCATAGTACAAGCTTTGCTTAGTTTGGGGTCAGATGGCGCTGTGTGTAATGTCCTACGATATTTATTTATTTATTATGCACACGATAAGAAGAAAAAAGTACAGAGAACAAAAGAACCTTGAATGTATTGGTGTAACAACACTGTGTTGGTGGACTTTTTGAATAAATAAATTTGTAAATGAATACAGTGAGTTTTACTAATTTGTTTATTCAATTTTAACAACTGGTTTCCAGTTCTTTCAAGTAAAATCGAATACCGATTATTTACTTGTACGTACCTACTGTGATAATTTTTTATTATTAATTTTGCCAATTTGTTTAACAAAAAGTATCAATAGCAAATAAATGGGAAAACAGATAAGTTTGAATGTTAAATAGTACTTAACTAGTGTGATAAGTATAACTACGTTTACTGAAAATTCACAAACAAAAGCATACTTTATTATGCTGTGGAAACTGACGTGGCTTTGACACTACTTCCCCGATACAGTTCAAAGTGAGTAATTTCGCATATTAAGTAAAACAAAACCAAACTTTGAAAAAAAAGTATACCTATAGGATACTTTTCATTTACCTTCCCGCAAAGATTACGGCTTAACATTGTTAAAAAGCGTCATCTCCCGCAATCCATCTAATAAAACCGCACCACAGTCGCTCACAGCATTGTTCAGAAGCGGCCAATTGTGCAAAACCCCTGACTGATCACTTAATTGACTACCGAGCGAGAGCTTTTGGGAGTAACCCTATTTACGCACTACAACATTGTTTTATCACGGAACCATTGCCGCTTCTGTCTCCAACGTTTATTAACATTAAGATTTTAAGGCAGCAATGGTTGTGATGAAGGAAAATTAGTAGTTTTCGTATGAAGGATTAAAGTGCAGTGAAAATCAGATTTGTAGGCGAGTGATAGGATTGTGTGGCAGCGTTTAATGCCACTTAATCTGAACGATTAAGCAAGGGACGAGGCATTCAAGAGACATCAGTACCGAGGTGCGGTTACAGGATTAGATTCGTGAGTGGTTCTTTACATTATCAGGTGATTATTAAACTTGAGCGTGGGATGAAACTTCCGCAATGCCGTTTGTTTGAGAATTAAACAATTAAATATCTTTAAGAGTTCTCTTCCGTGATTAATACGATGAAAGTTCAAAGATCTTGATTGAATTTTACTATGAAATCTGACGTGGTTCGACACATTTTTGTTTCACTTATCTTATGTTTAATTATAACAGTTGCTCCGAGTGTATTTTCGGCCACGTCTGTGGTCTTCATTTTGGAGAAAAGGCTGAGTACAACTCATGCGCGACCTTGTCTTGCTTTGCAATGTAGTTGGAGTATGCGTTATAATTGAACGTGAGTAACTAATTTCGAAAATCGGAAAAAACATTGCGTCTAACTTACTATTGAGACATGAACAAAGTGTCTTCCCCTTAAGGTGGTTCGTTTTCCATACAAATAAATTTTTGCCATTTATGGAGCATAATTTTATTTTGGTCTTTATTTGCGGTAAATCACAAATGCTTAAATAAAACAGTAGGTTATGAGCATAAAATCAAATTTATAAATGGATTATGAATTTATGATTTTTGAATAAAACAGTATATTGAGCACTCAAATAAATTTTAGTAAAATTTTCTTTTTTTCTAACTTTTAACTTATAATTTTTTTTTCTTTTCTAACTTATAAAAGTCTGTAGTATTAAAAAAAGTTGAAAAATATTGTTTTAGGTGTAGGTACCTACGTAACAATATGTTTGTGTAAAAAAAAACAACATCTTGTTAATAGGGTTGTCGTTTCCGATACAAATTATCTGAGCCACGGTACTAACCCCTTCTAAGCTTTTTATCTTTTTCTTATTATTTTGACATTTCAACCCTCTATCGGCACGTGGTGCGGTATTTACAGATTAAGTCTATTTAACCCTGTGGATGCTGACGTTTTTGTTGACAGTTAACTGTTTGTACTGATCTTCTTTTGTAGTTTGTTTTCTTATAAATAAAAAAACAACTTAAATAGCGCGTAAAACTTTTTGACAAAAAACAGTTATTATTTTCGCTAATCATCTTGCAACAATAAAATAAGAATCATATTATAAGGAAAAATAATATTAGTACATATCTTTATCTTAATAATTTTCTTTTTCATTTCCATAATCAGTATTTCTCAGTAATTATAATTGTAATTTTCATACTTAGGTAGGTACCTACTTTTTATCTATTACAGTTTTTAGTGATAAAATTGTTAGCGTTGAATCACAGATTAAAAAATATTACCTACAGATACAAAAATGCGTAGAAAATTGTTAAATACTCATTAGTCCAATAATTTACCTTGCTAAACAAGTACACGCACACAAATACCTCGACGTTTTTGATATTGTGTCTTTTTCGTACCTGTGCGAGTCAGTAAAGTTAGTATAACAAGCGAAAGTTGTAGGACCAAGCAGTCTTCACCCATTTTCTACATCGTTGTGTTATTTTTTCTAAACTGTATTTGAAATAGAATCATATCCGATGTGTAATGCTAATGCAGATAATACTAATTAATATTATTAATTCCTACCTAGCTATGCAAAAATTAATATTTCTTCTAACTCCCTACAATACAGAAAACGACATTCAAACTGACATATTGTACTTAACTATTCAACGTTAATTATTTATGCACGATTGCACAACACAGAGACAATTGGATTTTAAAACAATAGAGTGGCCATCTTATTAACATTCAGGCGGCCATTTTGTTTTTGAAATCAAACCGCTGGCAACAAAAAACTTTTAACAATAAAGTCAATCAGCCGCTACGAAAACTTCTCCAAAATTCTTTAGAATGGTATTAATTTTCAATGAGATTTACAAATTTTCAACTTTGACGTGAATCTCCTCATCGCATTTCATGGCGCGATCTGTCAATATTGTCACAAAACATTACAAAAAAAAAATGTCTTAAAAAAGGTATAAAAAGGCATGAATGTGGCCTAATTTTCGATTTCAATACATACTTTGTGTGTAAGCATCAGGGCGTTATACAAATTAATTCATAGATAAAAAAAAAGTTACTTCCCGGAAGACCGTTAGCTTTTACAGTGTTTTTTTTTCTTTTATTTATGGTGTAAAAATTGGGTTACTTAACGGGAGCATCGACCCATTGTGTGACATCTAAGGGACGCACAAAAACTATATCGCAAAAAGTTTGCAACAAAAAAGGGCGCAGGATATTTTTATAAGTTGCATAACACTTTGTTTTGTAAAGATTTTGTAGAGCTTGGAATTAGACGTAGTTTAAGATAACTGGGATAAATTAATGAGTCTGACCTTATAAATGTTTTGATTACGTTCATCACTACTCGTTACAAATTGTACAGTTTGTTGCAATGCTATAAATAATATATAGGATAGAAAGGCTTTTGTTTTTTTTAATATTATATTTCGGCAATATAACATAATTATCTCATGTCACTCCGATTCAAAATTACAAATAGTTTTTATTAAACATTGCATTTGGATGATATTTATCACTATAAACATTAAACATTTAAAAAAAATCTAAACAACATGAATTTTATTGGAAAAATATAGTATGATTAAAGAAAATGTTTCGGGTACCGTTAGGGTAGGTACAGCTAAAATGTTTATTTAATTTTTTTGTTAATTTTTGTGGCATGTAATTAATTATTGAAAGTGACTTTATTGAATAAGATTAAACTATTCATACTTTACACTAAATGTTAACTTAACCTAATTCAGTTCAGTAAACCTAAAACCACAAATTAAAAAACTGAAATAAATAATCCCGTTGCCTTATTTTATTCTTCTAAGCCGTTTTACAAAGTTTGCCACGTTATGTAAAAACTGGTTTTACCATCTGAACAGACATTTTCTCATCAAATAGATAAGTCATAGAAATACTGGCCAAACTACATACAATCCGTTTCGGCCTTTAAATCATTCACAGCATTGTATAGAATCAACAAAACATATAGACGGACACGCTTTTTTTAAAACTAGATTTCAACCGTTCGCTACTCAAAGGGTCTCAAGCGAGAGGTCACAGGTCACCATCGTCTTTTTCGTCCAAAGAAAAAAGTCGTTACAAAACCCGTAAAGAAAAAAAAGAAGTTAAAAAAGGGGCTTCTTGTAATATTGTGAATATTGATGAAGAATGAAATCTGGTTTTCGAAATCTGTTGCGGGCTTCATTCAGCAAGCATGTGGGCATGTGTGGTCCCACGGTTAGACTTCACGTGCTTGGAACAACTTCTGAGAATCGAACCGCGTTCAAAACTTGATTTTGATCGAGTTTTATCACAGCCTGGATAATATCACACATTTCAAATACTTTTACACAAATAAATATTTGATATTACATAAACTAATTCGTACAAAATTTAATCTGCGCACGCCTCAGATTTAGAGACTCATATAAAAGTAGCGGAGATAAAACTCCCAACTACATAAAAGATCACATAAAGGGATAAAGAAGTAAGGGTTACGATCTGGTTCCATCTCGACAAAGGGCACGCGATCCATTAAGACTCCAGAATCCTTGCGCACGATTCATGTATACCCTTTTGTACCCGTTAGAGGAATAAAGGGATGATAGGGCACAATAGGGTAAAGGAATCTCGGAGGTGGGTCTGGTTGATCCCGGCACGTGTTTAAGGGTTAACGGAGATGCTGCGTGTGAGCACGCGTGGAGCCAGTTTTGATACTTTGTGGAATAAGTAGATATAGGGTTAATTTTAAGAGGTGACCAGTTCATTGGATAATTTATTAGGCCATGCTTAAGACCCATTGTCCAACGTGAGTGATGACCAACGACGAGATGCCACACGACGTGATGCGACTGGCGAATCAGAACTAAATCATCACGTAAACTAACCTTCATGATACTGTAAGTTGGAAAAATGACTGTTTCAAATTTTTGCATCGCGTCGTATACCGTCGCGTTGCCACTCTATGTGAAAGTTTTCAATATCTACGATGCTCAACATCTAAGTTTATAACAGTTGATACAGATTCTGTCAGTTTTGCCTCAATATCCATTTTCTTATCTTACTTTTACCCACGTGACTCATCAAAGGCATTAATATAATTTTTTCAAAGGATTGAAGTGTTCCATACACGACATTTCAAACGCCGATAATTTTCTCAACAAAAAATTTACGCGAAACCACTTGTCGGTGAGCGTTATAAAAACAGAAGATTTAGCGTAAAAACGGGCCGAAGTTCTCGTAAATTTGTCAGTCTGCCCCGCCCTGAAGAAGTGGCACTTTTTGCTCATATCTGGATTGGGTTTTGGCTAATAAATCGCGTGAATAATTACTTTTTTCCGAATAGCGGCTCGTATATTTTACATTTTTTCTTACCAGCACAAGATATCCTACCGCCAAGCAGTGTGTTAACATTATTGTGTTCCGGTTTGAAGAGTACTGCAGCTAGCGAAATTACTGGACTTTTGAGACTAACACAACAGACTAAGACATCGAAAGTCTTAAAGTAACGAGCGCACAAAATTACGTGGACTTTGTTTTGTTACCTATACATAATAGTTTTGTTTATCGCTGCAATTATCATGGACATAATATTATGTTATCTCTTATTATGAGGAGAGCGTCTCGTTCGTCTAATAAAATTAGCACAAAAAACGAACTCTTGTCGAAAAAAAAATCACTAAGATAGCTTTTCAAGGTGATAAATAATTTTTTGTAATTTGTAATAATTCATATTTTTCCCCACTGGTGGGAAAAAGCGGAATGCCAAAAGTTTTGCAGTGAAATTCTATTGCTCTAATTCACTTAGAAATAATGTATTATTACAATAGAACAAATAGATACAATGTTTACTTATTTACCACTTTGCTCTGCTCTTTGCCTTGATAATTATTCCTTGGATCGACATAATTAGTTTACTTGATCATAACTTGCCTACACTAATAGTTAATTTGACATTAGCTGACATTGCTCTAATGACTGTCTACTTATTTATCCCGTACTCTTTGTAATAGATGTATGAAAACATAATAATGCCACCTCTGAACTTGGTAATAATTGAGTGCATTCGAATGTAGGCACTAATTATGAGATCTAGTCGCGAAGCAATCGAGTTTGACCTCTGAATGATATTGTATTGTTCTGTGACTAATCATGTATTGTCTTAGGTTGGTAAACGCCTCCTTTTTGCTAAATATAGTCCTAACTATTTGTTTAGCAATAATTACTTATTTATTAGTGCAAGATATATGCCTTTTTTTAACGAAGGACATTACACACGGTGCCATCTGACCCCAATTTAAGCAAAGCTTGTACATGAGATTTTTTTTGTAAGTTCATACTTATAATAGTTACAGAAACCCCAGACACAGAACACCCATTTGTTTATACCACGAAATGTTTGTTCTGGGTGGGTATCAAACCCACGCCAGCTCTTAAAGCAGATATGCTTACCTACTACCAATAAGCCAACGGGGCTGTCAAATGATGGAGTATGACGGGTGGTTTGAAGATAACTGCAGGTTCAGATAAAAGAATTAATACGAAAACGTTTGCCAAATGAAACAACAAAATAGTGTAAGATACCTACTCGACTAATGCTATGTATACGAGTACATATATGTATAATTGTCTAGTTATGTACATTATTTCGGATCTAAATTATACTCTGTGGTGACGAGCATCTGTTGACATTGACAGTAGTATTGCGAGCGACACTGACGTTTATAAATACTAGACATGCGTTATTGACACCGAAGCGACATGAGGGTAGATACAGATACTCGTCACCGCGGCCATCTCGAAGAGTAGTGAGGTCTGATCGTAAAAGTAGAGAAACCAAGTCGTTTAAATCTTATTTGAGTTTCATTTCTGAGATTGAAGGCTAGGTCCTTTATAATAGTGATAGATTAGTTATAAAATATCATGCTGAAACAGTTGAAATTTCTTTAGCGAAAATCGGTATAGAAGTCTGCCCTGAATATCAAAGAGGCTACTTTTGTGCCGGAAAAGTATACACTTTCCTAAGGATACTAGCGTTGCTAGTACGTATATTGTTAATTCTGTGTCTCAGCACCCCATTTGCGATGAATGATTAGTCGCTGATTATACTGTCTGAGTCCCTAGATGTTGCCGATAACCCGCGCACAGTACAGCCGGGGTGTATTACACCCCCGAGCGAAATCAAGGGTGCCTAAAAACAGACATCGAACGCATTTGTTTGTTCATCGTCATGAACGTAATAATTATTTCAAAGAACGGTTTTATTTTTGTTTACTTATATCGGATACAAATAATCTTTATCAATCACTTATATTAATTTTGCATGGATTTGGTCTCTCCTGAACCTGTGTTAGGAGAAACCGCTCCTTCAAATACACTTTTTTATTTATTATGATATATTTTCATACAAATGATATAGATTCATACAAAAATGCAAATTACTACACTAAACACATCATTATAAAACATATATGTACATCATATTGTTTTTGTGAATACACATACGGTATGGTGGGTATAGGGTACTCTAGTTTTGGCCACATACGGTGGCCTTCTTCATGGAGACAAAGCCAAGTACCTACCTACAACGCGCGCGCGGCCTTTCCTTGTTTTGCTTTAAATAATAAGAAATCCCGCCTATTTAACGCAAAAATGTGTCAATGACACATCATTTTTTACAAAAAGTTATATATTTTTTAATAATTTAATCATCTGCTTTAATAGTTAAATATAAATCCTGTAAAATTTAAAACTTTCACGTTTATAGAAGAAAAAAAAAACTACCCGCCTTCTTGCCTCTTGAGTAAAAATAAACAAAACATATATTTTATTTAATTTTGACAGCCCTAAAACCACCACAAAAGGTGAACACTGAAGCCCACGCAATGAGTGACATAATAACCGACGAACCGATCGCAGATAAGCTATTAATTTGGCTCAAGTATCCTATTTCATACCGAAAACATACTTCAATAACAAACCGTCATCTTTATTACAATCCAATAAGGTTTAAAATAATGTTGCGATTTTATTTTGGCTATGTTCTCGTAAGTATAGATTTTTCTATGAGGGAATTGATATGAATCCCTTTTGTGTGTGAGCACAAAAGCTGCATTGTTTTGCATACGGTTTGTAGTAATGAATATGTTTCTTTATTGTGGCTTTATTGATTTTGCATCAGCCCTTGAAGCAAGAGCTTGTATTAATTATATTTTATTTGTAATTTTTTTTTGTCAAAATTTACAGATCACAAAAATCTTAAGCAGTACCTACTTAGGCACCTATATTTATTTATATTCCGCAGTCTTGAATCTTTGCCACGTAAAACGTACTATAATTGTATTTTATGTACATGTATATACGTATTTTAAGTCTGGCAAGTAACCTATTTTTAAAATTTCAAGATTTATAAATAAACCAAAGTCCAAATAATAAATATTCATCCACGCATACGCACGGAACTAATCCGTATCACTTCCGATAATTCTGACAACAATGGAATATGTCGTCCAGAAATCGTAAAAATAACTAAAATTTAAAATTCAGCCGTCATGGGAAATGTTGACGGCTTCACGGTTAGCTAATAAGGGAGTCCGAGTTGGGCACAATGGCCAAACGTCGAAAAAAACTGGCCGGTAATAAAGAATAAACAGTTCAATTCGTGATGCGATAAATCGATACGCAAGTGACATTATTTTGAATACGGAACGTCATCTTATTTTATTTTTTTTTGCTTGCCTGATCCGGTAATGTTACTGGCTGAATAGACGAAGGGGGCCAAGGCAATTATATTTTAGGAAAGTTTGTGAAGCAAAGAGGTCGGACAATGGACGGACTGCACCTTTGCTGTGGTCGTGTGTCTTTATTGTAGCCGACGTGTTTTGCTTCGGCATGCCAGTAGACG
Organism: Biston betularia; assembly: GCA_905404145.2. Classification (NCBI taxonomy): domain Eukaryota; kingdom Metazoa; phylum Arthropoda; class Insecta; order Lepidoptera; family Geometridae; genus Biston; species Biston betularia. The sequence continues at coordinate 11,079,198 of FR989877.1, forward strand.
CCTTGTGTATGTGCGATCGTTATCTTTTAAAATTTTGATAATACTGAGCAGCTAGCATATTAATTTGCGATATTTACGTACAACGATATAAAAATCTCAAGAAAATATGACATCGCTCTAGGTCCCACCTAAAGCGTGTGAGCGAGTAGTAAACAAAAACTGTTTTTCTCATAGCATTAAAACATCCTAGCCCTTTAATAGTTTTAGGTATATAACCTAAATCACCAAGGTATGTCTTAAAATTTTGCAAACGATTTTTTTGTAATTTATTAACTTAACATCAGGTGAGGTTTTTGGCGGGAACGTGGAAAGAGTCGTGTCGTCCTGTTGTATTTCTTTCCAAAACTTGTGTTTTGTCGAGCGTTTATATGCATTAAAATGGTGGTGTTTTATTTATAAAGTGCCGAATCACAAGCGCGAGTGTGGGAAAATGATATAATGTGGTGAAACATGACTTTTTGAGTTGCTTCCAAAACTCCATCGAAGCTTTATAATAAAGTCACCACTACTTTACTAAAGCATGACTGGACTTGACTGACACGGGCTCTACTTAACCAAGACTGGACTTTGATTATAACTATAGCTACGAGATAACTTCTTTAACTTTTGAAACTTGAAAATATATAAATACTTGACACTGGCAAATGCTCAAATTGCGACGCCAAAACCAAAGAAAAAATAAGGAAGAAAAAAAAATGTAATTCTTAAACTAGGTATCTACATAAATTTGCTGGGCGTGAGACATTTTTTTACATAAATAGAGCTTGTTAGTGGTCACTCCAATTTTTTGCTGTCCAACAATAGCTAGGCAAATTTGTACAACACTCGCCCCAAGTAGCTGAGAAAACATCCTTTTGTGAACTGTTTTTGTACTTTTTTGTTGTCCAGATTTATTTTTGTTAGAAAAAGTAACGAAAGGTGATCGTAAGATGTTTACAGTTTGTCACAAGTTAAAAAATTCTTTAGCTCAGCAACGGGGGTACAAGGGCAGTGAATTGGTTCACAAAATAGATGATTTATTTATTTATTTAACACTCAGCGAAATATATCTACAACAGAACTTAATGCTAAAGCATTTTCTGCCAGCCTCCCTTTCATTTTCATGATATTATCATGAAGAAAGACTATCAACACAATACACAGAACAATGAGGAACAAAACAAAGTCCAGGGCATCGTTGCTTTGGCGCTCATTGCTTTGAGACATACGATGTTTAGTCATAACTTGTAATTTCGCTAGCTGCAGTACCCTTGAAACCGGAACACAGTAATGTTTACACACGACTGCTTAGCGGTATAATATCTGGTACTGCGGCGGTACCTACTCAGATGACTTCCTGCTAAGTAGATCTACAGCCAAGGAATGTATTTCTATATAGTAGTTATTCTTGCTCATAAAATACAACACAGACATCCCTCTTTCAGCAAATATTAATCTCGTAAATTCTATGTCAATAGTGTCCCTCTTTCCGTGCCCTCTTGATGGATAGGGGTATGTTATTGGTGTACCTAATATGATAATATTTGCACTTAAAATACCTTTCTTTGTGGCGAAGTTATTCCTAGCCTTTTTGGTTATGGAAACTTAAAACAGATTTGTGTATAAAAATTTAAATGCATACTTAGCGTAGCTGTAGCGATGATAGTCCAGTGGTTAGCGCGGTCGGTTCGCATGCCGAAGGGTGTGGCTTCAAATCCCAACAATGAGCTTGAGCTGCTGGTGAAAGAAAACATCGTGAGGAAACCATAGCATGGTGGTAGGGTACTTTCTAGTCCTACTCGGCTGGCTAGCTATCTTAACATAATTATTATTATAAACACCCAAACATACAAACATTACATTTATAATTAAAATAATATTAGTATAGTTTATTTGTATGTGATCTTCTTCTTCACGATATAACGGATTAACAGATTTAGGTGAATTTTGAAACGAAAAGCAACTATTACAAGTATTTGAAATAAAATCAGGCCGAATTTACAATCTCCTCGTAAGTTTTTTTTTATGTTTGACAGGCTAGGTATTTGACCACAGCTCATCTGATGTCAAGTGAAGGTGTGGTCGAAGATGGTAAAGCACACCTAGCCTGCATTGGAAATGGCTCTCAAGCGAGGCTGCCGGAACACACCGTTAGATACTTGGCGGCAGATTTTCAACTTGAGAGTGGGAGCTAGCCAGCCGAGTACTAGAAAATACTCTACCACTACGTTATGGTTTTTCCTTCAATGGCTCATTGTTTGGGTTTGAACTAACACACTTTGGCTTATAAAGCGACCTGTCTAACCACAAAGCTATCATCGTTACATAAATCTATCTGTATCGTTGAGATACAATTTTTTTATGTAAATCTACTCGAATAATTGTACTACAAAATATTCACACAACCAAATAATACATACTATGAAGTATACGTATCGCTGAACCTAGTTCCCTTTAATAACTTTTTATCCCGAAATAATCAAATTTTCAATCGGATTGAGTTGAAATCCGCCAAAATATCCAAGGAAGGTCCCTAAATCCACCGGACCCTTGCGAACGGTACCCGATTCTCACGACCGCCGTATAATTTTGCTATAAATAAAATTGCACTGTAAAATTTCTCGGACATTGGGTAAGATACGACCATTGTATGGCGAGAGCTTATTACAAGAATTTTTTGTTTAAAATATTTGGTACGGTTACTTTCGTACAACGCGGAAATTGTTATTCTCCACTTTGCGTTGCTGAACAAATAACTGATATAGTATTTTTTTTTAATTTTAATTATTTAGTAAGAGTATAAAAACAATCCTATTACTTTAGTATCTACTACGTCAAATTGACTTATCATGTGGTTGTCAGGGGTAATCTCTGGATCTACTGAACCGATATAGAAAATTATTTTAAATATATTATTTACTTTATATTGACCCTAAAAATTAAAAGACTTTTTTGTGGTAGTCGGACTTCGGTGGTTTATTTTTTAATTAAATAATTAAAAAATAAACCACCCGTGCGAAGCCGGGACGGGCCGCTAGTGTTAGATACAATGAAGCACTTCATCGTTTTTTTTTTCGGAGAATATGGTAAATGTTTGTTTTTTTTTTCATAAAAGTAATAAGACGAATCAGACGCTCTATTGATGGTAAGTGATAACGCGCTGTCCATGACCATTAGCAGCGATATACAAAACTTTGAGTAGCAAATTATTATCATCATATCATTACTATGAGACTTTCGATGGCTAGTCTCAACAGCCCTGTAATTATGTTTACAGTCACTGCTAAGCGGCAGAATATCTTGTACTGCGGTGGTACCTAACCAGGCGATCTTCTGCTAAGTACATCTACCACCAAGTGGTAGAAACTAAAAATTTTAAAGCAAATTTGGAAAAATTAATTATAAATGAATTATTTTTTAGTAAGAAGCACATTCCATACCTTTTGGAAGCAGTAAGGTCCGTTTGAAGTCGGATTGCAATCGCAGTCAGTAGCGGGCTCTACGGATTCCGATATCACTAGGTAAAGTATATCTACTTAAGTAGCTATATAGAATATGTTATGCATTACAAAGTAAGTAGGTATGCGGAACTGATGATGCGATTTCATAATATTGGGTTATAGGATATTATTATGATAATTTCAACAATCGTTTTCTTTCAGGCAAGCGTCCTCCAAGACTTCAAATAAGGCGAGTTGGCGAATTTTTTTTGTTTTTTTTTTGGAACGTCACATGTTATTTTTCTGTGAGCCAAAAAGCAAAAACTCGGTCCAAGTGTTGCCTTTTAAAAATATGAATTATAATTATGTGGCTTTTTTCAAAGATCTTTATTTATCTGAAATAAATAGGTATACAAACTAAACATAGACGTACATAATAATTCAATGTTATAACAAAGACAGGCAGCCTAAATTTTTGTCAATTAAAAACTAAAAAAGTTTCCACTTTGTAAAACTTCGATTTTATATAGTAAGTACCGTAATAGTTGTTACATATCTTAATAAATATGGGACTGATGTTGTTGATGGAGACTTAAAAACTATGGACAGTTAATTTAATTGTGACGGATATGTAGCTGTAAGTATAAAAACAAAAACCGTACGTTCGTTCTTCCGTTACTTAACAATTCAATACAATTTAAGTATGGATTTATCTACGTTTTTATTCATTCTGAAATAGAAGATTAAGTACTTAAAGTCTGGTAAATCCACCGCATAATTCGTTTCAAGAAATATGTCAAATTCAACCCAAAATCCGGCTAATCCATCACATAAAAACAAACGACACTTCCCATAAATTGCCGCAAAAATCACCATAAGGTTGGGGTAAATCCTTGGGCGTGAATATGGCATATTTTACCCGATCGGGTAGATTATGCGGATGTATGGCATCACCGCAAGGGTTACCAGTAGATACCTATACTGGTAACCCTTGGATACAATTTACAAGGGTTAGGGTCCGTTGTCTAACTGAATACGTGACTTGGGAAACGGTGGTTCTCGGATGAAAAATTGAGACTTATATGTACCAACCTAATAATTTTGTTATGCTGCTAACTCATTTTACTTAATAAGGTCAATCTTTACTTTGCAGATAAAAAATTGAGACATTTAACTTTGATTATGAAAAACTCACTACATAAATGATCATAAAAGAAAAATACACTATTCTACACACAAAAATATCGCAAAAATCGATCCACAAATGGAGAAATAATCGGTTTACATTCATAAAAAATGCTTGTTGAATTGTGCCCATAGTAAAAGTTGATCATAATGATGAATGTAATGACCTTTTCGGCTTTGTATACCCCAAGCGTATAACCTTGTAAACTTGTACTCTTTTAGTATAATATATTTTCATATTTGTAGAGATCTATGTAGTACCTACACAATACGGCACATTAAATAAAATAATACGGATTCAAAATGGACAGATGCAATGGAAACACAAGACATTTCTCAGTGGGCATCCTTTACTTGAATCGTAAAATTTTATCACGCTATCGCACGTCTTTAAGCAAATCCCAGACTAGCCCCAGCCAGGGAGCACTGCCATTTGAATTCAGATATATTTATTGCAAAAACTACTACGCCCCGCGGTGTTACCCGCTGAAAAATGATCGTTGGCGTACCATGATGTCGGCTACATTCATACCAAATTTCATGAGCTGTAGTCCTGCCTAGCCTGTCAACCATTATTATTACTTAAGCCCACTTTGCCCCACTGCTGGGCAACGGCATCTCTCCCTCCCTTCCACGCCTCTCTGTTTGGTGCTATTGAGATCCACTCCTTGTCGTGAGCATCGAGCTCATCTTCTTCTAGGCCGGCCTGGTGGCCGTTTAACCTCCGGGGCCCAGTCGGTGGTGGTTTTCGCTCATAGCTACGCTGGCATTCGGCAGTCGTGTCCAGCCCAGTCCCACTTTAGCATGGTAGCTTTTTGAGTCACATGATTTGAGTTTTGGAGCGCAGTACTGAGATTTTTATGCGGTCAATCATAAAAAAAGTAAATACTAAGCTACAACTTCAACTTAAAATAAAATAAAAATACTAGCTGTCTTTTTTGACATATTATTCAAATCGCGTTTTACCCTTTCTCATCCCATTCATCAGTAAAGCAAACAAAGCGGCCATTTGGCCACTTTATTTTATGGCGGCCCTCTTCTTCATAACCGCGCATTTTACCCAAAAAATGGGGAAATTTTATCGCTCGAGAGGTCATCAATCAATGAGGATTACGCGCGGTCGTGATGATATAATCAAAATATTCTGGAGAACGGGAGATTGCGGCGTGACCAGTGTGTTTTGAACTCCTAAGAGAGGTAAGTCAACAGCTTTTTGGAATATTTTATTAACGTTAACGACGAAATAATCTCCATTGATAATGGGGAAATAATTTTGTAACAATTTTTTTATTTTTTTTTTAAATGTGGTCAAAATGTTGTGGTCTTACTATTTTCATAAAGGGTATATATTAGATCTATAGCTAACAATGAAATTTTAGTAACATTAGAATAGTTTTCATGTAATTATAAGAATCTAGCTGCGCCCCGCGGTTTCACCCGCTATACTTTTCGGGATAAAGAGTAGATTACTGTTTTATTCAAGCAATTTTAATTTACCGCAAATAAAGACCACAATAAATGCCTGTAAAATTTTGCTCTATTTGTCCATAAATGGAAAAAAATTGTTTGCATGGAAATGGAACCACCTTAAAGACTAACTGACAAGCTAGAAACTTTACGTTGACATGTTAGTTAGTACTTTTCTGTACATATTTTAGGTTCATTGGATGGTATCAATTTGTACTTTTTAGTAGCACAAGTAACGTGGTACTAGCTTCATTTACTTTAAAATAAATATTTAGTATGTAGAGTATATCAAAATTAAAATTGTCTCTCATTTCAAATATAATAGCAAACGAAACTCCGCGAAAGCTTCCAGTAAAACACCACTACTTTACTAGGGCATAGACTGGACTTGACCGTGATTCACTTTATGTAATTTTGACTGTAAAAACTAATTGTACTTGAATTTACCATGATACACTTGAAAATATAATTCACTAGCAAAGGACAACACCTAATAAAATTTAAGGTAAAAAAAAAAGTAAAATAAAATCTAAGGTCACTTCTGTTGTACAAAACTGCAATGGAATAATAATAAGAGTCAGCCATGTCCAAAGCGACTGCAATGCATAAATTACAGGACAGTCCGACAATAGAGTGATCGTGGACAAAACACAGACCGGACTTGACAATACAATGTTTTCTTTAGGGGATCTTGCATATTCAAATTTAAGGGTCGCGAATTTTTTTTCTCTTATACCAGTTCTCACGGGTCAAGCGCTGACCTTTGCTGGACAATGCAAGATAGATCACGAGAATTTATAATTAATGTTCTTGCATAGATTGTGTAGTTCGCTGATAATAATAGAACCGCGAATTTTATGAATAGCTCGAGTTGGAAAAAGTGGTATTTCTTGAATATTGATGAATGGTCAGCTGGTATAGCAGGGTCAACCTTGAGAAAGGAACGCACTTGCCTGGTCATTAATCATTTAGTTGACCTTCCGGTTTGTCTTGGTTTGAACTTGGGAAATTGTATATTTTAGGATAGAAATAATAATTGTAGGATAGGAATTACTTATTCAATGTCCAGAGCGTTATTCAATGTCAAGAACGTGTAGTAATATCAGTTCAATCAGTTACTTATTTTTGTAGCTTAATTTTTTTAATGTGTAGGCAATGACACGATCGAAACGCTTTCCTACTGGTTAGAGATAACGCCTGTCCATGACAACTGCAGCGGTATTCAGAAAGTTTGATAAAAAATAGAGTCCAAAGCATTTACTGCTTTCAAATAAAAAAATAATTTATTTCGACCATAAGTCATAACATATTTATAATTAAACAAAATTAAGAACAATAAAATACAATACAATTTACAAATTATTAATCTACATAGTAAATAATATAAAAAGTTTAATAAATAAATAGATAAATTTGACGATAATTACTTTGAGTCATTCGATGGTTAGTCACAAAATTTCATCACCCCTCCAAACATTTGCACTTGGCATCTTAGCACTTGGTATTATAGAGAAATTAGAGGGCTGTTGAGACTAACCATCAAAATAAATGTCTTAAAGTAATGAGCGCCAAAGCAGCGATGCCCCACACTTTGGTGTTCTACGTGAGTTGACTCTTACCATCAGGAAAGCGTATCGTTCGTATCACTATTTTTCCATAATTAACAGCCCTGTTGGTTCATTGGTAGTATGTTTGTTCCAAGAGCTGAAGGGCGTGGGTTCGATTCCCACCCAGGATAAACATTTTATGGTATAAATAAAATGTTTGTTCTGTGTCTGGGTGTTCTGTGTGTATTATAAGTACGTATTTACAAAAAAAAAGTATTTATGTATTCTATCAGTTACCTGACTTCCATAGTAGGTACAAGCTTTGCTTAGTTTGGGGTCAGATAGCGCTGTGTGTAATGTCTCACGATATTTTTTTATTTTTGGAACACTATTTTTCCATAATAAAAAAATAATACACACCTGATTGGCGGCTGAATATCAGATACGCTGCTAGACGTCCCGGTATGGAGTTCCTCTGATATCTGCGGCATTCTCAGAAAATATCAACAATTTCTCAAATCATCCTATTTTAAAAACAGCGTCTAATTAAAAAAGTGACGATGTAATAATGAACACATCACAAAAGTCTATTTTGGATTTGTAATTTTCCGAGACATTGGATGTAATCGGGAAGAAAATGTCATTATTCTTTTCTTTTTTTTTTTAGTCACTCGGATGTGGACTGACGATTTATGTCGCCAAGTATGTTGCTCTTTCGAGGATTTGAAAAAATAATCATTATTGTTTGCGTAGCTTAATACTAGCTGTTACTCGCGACTTCGTTCGCGTGGAGTTTAACAAAATATGTATGTTTGTTCGGTTCGCAGAATTTAGAAAAAGTGAATAATTCTGTATTCACAACAAAATACCCATGCTAACCTTTGGACAGCCCTTTTGGTTCATTGTTTGTATGTCTGCTCTGTGAGCCAAAGGGCGTGGGTTTCATTCCCATCCAGGATAAACATTTTGTGGTATAAACAAATGTTTGTTCTGTGTCTGGGGGTCCTGTATGTATTAAAGTATGTATTTACAAAAAAAAAATATTTTTATTCTATCAGTTATCTGACTTCTATAGTACAAGCTCTGTTTAGTTTGAAGTCAGATGGCGCTGTGTGTAATGCCCTACGATATTTATTTATTTTTGCGAATCGATGCTTCGTGTTTTTAAAATATTTTTTGTATGAATCTCAATAAAATCTCTTTATACATAGGTAATGTTTATTGAACGATTTTCTTGAGATAAAACTACTATGCTTGTTAGTATCAGTCAAGTAGTTAAGGCGTGATTGCGGTAACAAGCAAACAAGCTCCTCAAAAAAGGATATAGGTACTACGCATACAACCTTCGCACAAATACGGTTTAAGAATGTTTATCATACAAAAAATTATTTACTGAGATTACACAGTTGTTAATTTTATTATGCTACTAAGCACAGCATGCAGACGTTATTCAAATATATTATTAAAAAAGTAGACAAAACATTACAAAGAGAAAACGTAAAACAAAATATTATATTAAAAAGCATCTTCACGAATGTGCCATGGCCGAAGAAAAAAGAGAAAAAAAAAGCATCTTTTGAATCTATGTCAACTTTTTTTCAGTGTGATTAAAGGTACAGATAAAAAAAACAATCAAGACCGTAGGTATCAAGGAAGACTAGAGAAGGGTTTTGGCGGGAACGCGGGAAGAGTCGTGTCGCTCCGTTGTATTTTTTTCCAAAACTAGTGTTTTGTCAAGTGTTTATAAATGCATAAAAATGGTGGTGTTTTATTCATAAAGTGCCGAATTACAAGCGCGAGTGTGGGAAAATGATATAATGTGGTGAAACATGAGTTTTCGTGTTGCTTCCAAAACTCCATCGAAGCTTTGTAGTAAAGTTGCCACTACTTTACTAAAGCATGACTGGAATTAACTGACACGAACTGGACTTGACAAAGACGACTTTGACTAAAACTAGCTACGATGGCACTTATTTAACTTGAAAATATATAATTACTTGACACTGGCAAATGCTAAAACGCGACGCCAAAACCAAAGAAAAAAAAAAAGACTAGAGAAAAAGTTTAAGTAATTTTCCATACGCTGAAATTTGCACGTAATGAATAGTATATAACTAACTTATCCTATGTTTTATCAGAGTGGAAAAATAGTTATTATGAAATATGCGTCATTAACTATTTATGTAAACATTGTCAAAAAAATAACAGTAACACCAAAAGTTAATCATAATTGTTTTTTAAATGCATTTTAAGGCAGCATTCGTATACAATGCTAGTAATAAGTTGAGCAAGTTTCATCGCAATTTTATGTATTTACAAAAAAGTATTTAAGTATTTTATCAGTCATCTGACTTCCATAGTACCTACAAGCTTTGCTTAGTTTGGGGTCAGATGGCGCTGTGTGTAATGTCCTACGATATTTACTTATTTTAATAGGATAAACAGTAATTACTAGTTAGTAATTATAATATTTTTGTTTTTATGAACATTTAATTATATTGACATAATTATTTTATATGTGACATGTTACTTCATTGAAATTTTCATTTTCATTGTTTTGACATAAATGTAATGATTTTGATATTTTTAAATATGAATGGAAAAATGACCTGTAACTTTGGTGTTATTAATAAATGATTTGTATTTTTATTTGAAGGTACGAAAAAACAAACAATTTTATATTTATAAAATTGTTGGATGATTATATCACTCTTTCTATTAAAATAAAACAAGAATTCTAATTTCAAAAGCTGTGGCCGTTATCTTATATCCACTCAAGAGAAACATCATAAAAATTATTACAGACACTTCACTTTATCTGGCTTTTACGCTATCTCCGAGAGTGGAGAACACGCGCTTTCGACAAATACGGCCCACGATGGCCCTCGCCTCTTCTTCCGAATGCCAAAAAACTTGCAGGAGTACAGTATACGACTTAAACAGTTACTCAGATACCTACGTGATATATAATTAATTCGAAAAATTTACTTCGTGTCACCCGAGAAACCAGGCAAGAATTTTAACCGACTCGAAAAAGGAGAGAGAACCTCGTTGTAACCTGTAGAAACTCTTGAGAACCTCCTGTTCTCAACTCGACAATGTTTTTACGCGATAATTCCGTCACATATGAACCGATTTTGATGATTCTTTTTTACTGGGTAGGATCATGCTTCAGAGGTGGTCCCATATGAATTATTGAAATTTATCGAGCGGTTTTTAAAAATCAACAAAAATGTAAAAATTGTACACATCGATAATATTTTATTGATATGATGCTATTAATAAATAATCTACTATTTTATTCAAGCAATTGTAATTTACCGCAAATAAAGACCAAAATAAATTCCAGTAGCTGTGATTTCACTGTAAAATTATGCTCCATTTGTCCTTAAATGGAAAAAAATTGTTTGTATGGAAAACGAACCACCTTAAGAGGTTTTCACTCAACAATAACTTTATTCATAAATGTTCAGGTACTGTTAGTTAGTTTGGGCAGTGAGACAAGTCAGGAAGGAATATCTCAAAAATGGTAGTCGAAGTATTTATGGAAATCTAAATAACGTTGAGCTTTTTAATTGTGGGGATGAGTTTTTTGTAAATGGAATCTGTTTATTTTCGTGGGCGAGAGATTTGTTCGGCGGTAAATATTCGTGCGTGCCGGTTGCGTGGAAGCAAATGAACTGTCGAATAAATACTGGGAGCGGCTTCATCACTTGGGGACGGATTTCCGACGAATTTATGTGAATAGTTTTCTTTTTTTTAAACTAAATAAAATAAGGTTCTCAAATCGGTTGCGTAATTTTTTTTTTTTTAGATACTTCGTCTTTTATGGACCGATTTGGAAAAATATTTTTTATCGACATTTGATTAATAATGACGTGCCTCCTTACTATTTATTAATGACATTTACCTAAAGATTTTTAAATTATTATTTTATATAATTATTTTTTTTATTCTAGCCACATATATAAATAAATATCGTAGGACATATACACACAGCGCCATCTGACCCCAAACTAAGCAAAGCTTGTACTATGGAAGTAAGATAACTGATAGAATACTTAAACACTTTTTTTTTAATACATATTTATAGTAAATACAGAACACCCAGACACAGAACAAACATTTGTTTATACCACAAAATGTTTATCCTGGGTGGGAATCGAACCCACGCCCTTCAGCTCGTGGTGCAGACATACTACCAATGAACCAACAGGGCTGTCAAATAATGTCAATTTACATATCCCTCCTTATTAAGTTTTTTATACAAAAACAGTATTAATTTAAGATATTATTGAATTGTATAACTACTACAGTCTCAATTAGGAAGTGAAAAGTGCGGCGATAAAAACTTTCCGTGTTCCCGCCAAAACTTTTATTGACTGCTCAATAACGTAATTTATTAAATTTAGCACAGATATTGTAATAGTGTGGTAAATAAGTCCATCATATTTACATTTTTTACAATCAACAATTTTACTACATTCAATCAGCACATACGCTGAATAGTTTGCAGCCAAAAAATACCATCAACAAAAATATCTAATGTTCCATTTTTAAACTGAAGCCATTCTCAGAACACTCTCGCTGTAAGATAAGACATTTCACATTAACGGCACCCGAATGGCCACTGAAACGGATCTTTTTCAGTCTAATGGGTAATATTTTTTTCTTCATGGGTGGGGTTAAAGGTGAGCACCAACCAATCCCAGAAGAGAATCTAATATGAATTAGCAATTAATCTGTGGTAACGCGCCCGTGTAACGAAGTTAAAGAACTCGGAAGAAGCTGGAGGGGAAATGCTATTCTTGAAATTTAACTAGCGCTGTTTGCAGATTAGTGGAAATTATAGACATGGACAATACTTTATTTGTAACATAAAACATATTTCAAATACAATTTACAAGACATACAAAAAGAAATTTAATAACAAATATAAATAAAACCTATACATACTATAGTATAGAACATTATTATTATCCCACTAATAAATGTAAAAGTTTGGATGGATGGATGGAAAAATGTTGATGTCACGCAAAAACTACTGAACGGGTTTGGATGAAATTTGGTATGAAAGTAGCTGAGATCCTGGAGTAGAATATAAGCTACTTTTTATTTCCAAAACATGTAGCGGGTAACACCGCGGGGCGCAGCTAGTAATTAATATTATAATTGCCTAAGTTTGTGAGTATGGATGTATGGATGGATGTTTGTTACTCTTTCACGCAAAAACTACTGAACGTTATATTTGGAACACAGATACTTTATAATCTGGATTAACACATAGGATATTTTTTATCCCGAAAACATGAAGCGGGTAACACTGCGGGGCGCAGCTAGTTATAGTATAAAGGTTGGTTATTTTTTTATGGTTGACTGGCTCGATGTTTGACCACAGCTCACGCAATGTTATGATAATGTGTCGAAGGTAAACACGCATGCTCTCAAATGAGGTTACCGGAGTTCACCGCTTAGTGATTGGCGGCAGATTTTAAATTTTATTTTATATAAAGTTTACCACCGAAATATCATGGTTTCCTCGTGATGTTTTTCTTCACAGACCAATTTTTTTATGAACATCTTAATATTATTTTTTTTATGTAAAATGTATTGAGACGAACGAAACGCTCTCCTGATGGTAAGAGATAAAGCCTGTACATGACCATTGCAGCGATCCATAGAACTTTGAGTAACAAAACAAAGTCCAGGGCATCACTGCTTTGGCGCTCATTACTTTGAGACTTTCGATGGTTAGTCTCAACAGCCCAGTAATTTCGCTAGCTGCAGTACCCTTCAAACCGGAACACAGTAATGTTGACACACTACTGCTTAGCGGCAGAATAACTGGTACTGCGGTGGTACATACCTAGACGACCTCCCGCTAAGGAGATTACCACCAAGTAATTGAAATTTAAGAATTTAAACACGCTATAAATAAGGTACAAAATAGAACACCAAAATAATTGAATTGTCTAAATTATTACATTACTTGGACTGCAATTTCGCGATATCTAAATAACGTTCCGCAAATACTATAAATTACACAAGTTTTACAGCAGTTTCTGAATGAATCGCGGATGCAAGAAATTAGACACGGTTGGCGGGAAAAAAGTTCCTCGCCAGCATTACCAACATGTCGCCATAAATTGTAATTCATTTTAAAAATGGAACGCTCCGTTCCGTTACACGTCTCGAGGTGGATTCGATGCGTTCCGCGACATTGAGTGCGGATTGCGGGATATATTGTGCTTGAAACTAGATTTAATGCAATGGATGAAACGACCCAAAAGAAGAATAAATGTTTTGGCGCCAACATGATTTTTTTTGTGTTTTTTTAAATCTGTGTTAATTTTACTAATTATAACAACATAATAATAATATGATAATTATAATTATATGTAGGTACACTTAAACGTTCTGAGAAAGGGTATTTATGTCAAGATTCAAGATACTTATTGCTTCCATACAGTAAAAGATCTTTTTAAATACAAAGTAGTGCCCTGTCGGGTAAAGAGACTGAGGAGCATTCATTTAAGTAAAATTTTTTATCTTTAAAATGTCAAGTTTTTAGATGTGTTTCGTAAAGTCTGCACTATTTTTTTTATAGGGGCTTGCCTAGTTTAACTTTTTGGTTTTACTGTTATTTTTTTGACAATGTTTACATAAATAGTTAATGACGCAAATATTTTTCCACTCTGATAAAACATAGGATAAGTTAGTTATATACTATTCATTACGTGCAAATTTCAGCGTATGGAAAATTACCTAAACTTTTTCTCTAGTCTTCCTTGATACCTACGGTCTTGATTGTTTTTTTTTTTATCTGTACCTTTAATCAACCTGAAAAAAAAAGTTGACATAGATTCAAAAGATGCTTTTTAATGATTGAAACATTGTATTTTAAAATAAAATCATCGATATCCATAAATCTGCCATAAAATAAAACGTTCGATTTCAACCCCGATATTTTAGTAACCCCTAAATGTGGTTATAAACACGCCACATTTCTTGTCCTCCCCCATTCTTTCGTATTATTTTACATCACATATATTCCTGGCCGTTTTTAAAAAGAAAAAGATTGAACTCTATTGTTTTAAAAATAAAAACTAACGCACTGGCTGAAAAGAAAAAAGTCTTTTACTTAAAATATGGAAATATTATCGCTGGAAGTAGACTACGAATTGTCGTTTTAAAAAATAAAAAGCAAGGAGGTATTTTAGTGCCGAGGGAATGAATTTTAATGGTCGTATTTAGGATAACATTTATTATGGGTATTTGAGTGATTTCTTAGTAAAGTTTTCGTTTGTTGTGATAATGTGTTTTTATAGGTGTTTTATGACCGGGTTTTGTGGCTGGTTAAATGATGTAGAGGTTTTAAAATTGTACTACAAGTTTCATATGAAATTGTGTTCAAATTGAACCGAAAAACGAGTTTTGAATGTGTATGTTAAACAAATATCGAGGGACATTTTAAACAACGCCTGTCTAGTCAACGTGGGTTCTGCCTACTCATAACGGAAAATGGCGTGATTGTAAACTTTGAGTGTATTAAACGAAGTATATTATGATAAAACAAATTAAATTAGTCTTTATCACAGTCCAATTAAATCATAATCGAGTCCGATACTGCTATAGTAGAGTAGTGTCAAGCACAAGCTTTGATGGAGTTTCGGAAGCAACATGAAGTCATGTTTCACAACAATGCATCGTTTGCCAGGAAGAAATCGCTGTAGTGATAAGATCGCCAGTTGTTACAGTATTTTTTTTCGTAAATTTATTTTTCTACTTTAGGTTTTTTTGGCACTTTTGGCAAATGTGAAAGTTTGGATGGATGGATCGATGGATGTTTGTTACTCTTTCACGCAAAAACAAAAACCGTTCAGTAGAACGAATTTGGATGAAATTTGGTATGAAGGTAGCTGAGCCCCTGGATTAGCACATAGGCTACTTTTTATCCTGAAAACATGTAGCGTGTAACACCGTGGGGCGCAGTTTGTAAGAAATACTTAGTTTATTTTATACATGAACACATTTTGGGAAATAATTCAAAATGTATATAATACAAATCACCTTCAAGTTCTTCCGTCCTTCAATGTCCGCAATGCTAACAGTTCCGTATACGCAAGCAAAGTAAGTAAGGATGTGGTCTTCAAGTGGTGGTAGGAAGTAGCACGTGTCCACAACGGTGTCGTCTTACAAAACGGTTGGTAAAGTTGATCCAACTATTATTTATTCTGTGGTTTACGAGTTACAGTATAACATGCCTGTGGGATATAAAAGCAGTGCAGCAGCAGCAGTACTCACAGGCATTTGAATTTTCAAGAATTACGAAGCACGTAAATATTGAAAATTAAAAAAAAACCAGCTTACACATAACTCCTGTCGGTTATTTAAAATTTTACTATGGAAACTGACGTGATTTTTACAACCCCGTTAAGAAAATATTTGTATCGACCTTTATTCCTTTAAAGTGTCGATGAAGTAGGAAAGTGTTAATATCGGATGAAACGTGTCTATTCGCATCCAAAACTCAGTCAGAAGTTTTCAATAAAGTTCTCCGCTTTACTAATGCATGACCGGACTTGACTTAGACTTACTTTGTGTGACTTTGTCTCGTTATAATTATTCTCTATACGTTCAATAAGTTATTTTACGTTAATCCTAAGCATCATTAGTTAAACTTATTATTACTTATTACAGTTATAAGTAATAATCACATCATAAACACCTTTCAAAACATATGCGACAGTTTTCAGTCTAAACAAAAACAATCACTACGACAGACATAAAAATAATTATACCTTTAATTCAAGGTACTAAACTTCAAATTTGTTTAACTTTGAAAATCAAAGATTGTAAAAAAATCAGTTTTGAGACAAACGAATTTCAGTTTCAACATAATAAGAAAAGAGTCGTATTTCGCTTCAAGATAATTTTTGGTAGGTACATGAATAATTTTAAAAATATACGGTTTGCCGCAATGAAATTTCAATGTTAGTGTTGAAAACTTAAAGTAGCGTTTCGTTTGAAGATAATTTTGAGTGATTTATGTAAAAGTGTATTAGATTTATTAATAAACTACAAGGAAACGGAAGGTCAGGGTGAGTTCCGCCATTAGTCCTTAGCGTTTGTTTAGTTTCTCCTTAATGGCAGAGATTTCTTTTGAGCAATGGAGCGAGGGTGAGAAGTCATTGCACGCATGTCTTTGATGAGACTCAGTTGCAATCTGTTGGCGTAATTTGGTCCTTTGACTTAATTAGTTAAGATATGTTTATTTGCAATAACATGTTTTTTTTTTTTAATAATTTGCCCCTTCGGGCAGGCTAAAGCTATAAAGCCATACTGCCTTGTCTTAAGTGTTATTTCTGCTGTATCTTAGCTATAATTATCGTCAAAGTCGTCTTTGTCAAGTCCAGTTCGTGTCAGTTAATTCCAGTCATGCTTTAGTAAAGTAGTGGCAACTTTATTATAAAGCTTCGATGGAGTTTTGGAAGCAACACGAAAAGTCATGTTTCACCACATTATATCATTTTCCCACACTCGCGCTTGTAATTCGGCACTTTATGAATAAGCAATAACATGAGTATGTACGTTTTTTTTTTTATTTATTTGCTCCATCGGGCAGGCTAAAGCTGTAAAGCCATACTGCCTTGAGTATGTATGATGTCCGTAACTTATTTTTTTTTTCTTTAGTTTTGGCGTCGCGTTTTAGCATTTGCCAGTGTCAAGTATTTATATATTTTAAAAGTTAAATAAGTGTCCTCGTAGCTAGTTGTAGTCAAAGTCCAGTCTGTGTCAGTCAAGTCCAGTCATGCTTTCGTAAAGTAGTGGCGACTTTACTATATAGCTTCGATGGAGTTTTGGAAGCACCACGAAAAGTCATGTTTCACCACATTATAATTTTCCCACACTCACGCTTGCAATTCGGCACTTTATGAATAAAACGCCACCATTTTTATGCATAAACACTCCACAAAACACAAGTTTTGGAAAAAAATACAACGGAACGACACGACTCTTCCCGCGTTCCCGCCAAAACTCCGTCCGTAACTTAATTGAATGCTTCATGGTTTTTTTTAAATATCGCAGGACATTTCCCACTGCGCCATCTGCCCAAACTGACCAAAGCTTGTACTATGGAAGTCCGATAACTTATAGAATACTTAAATACTTTTTTTTGTTGTAAATATCTGTACATACTTATAATAAATACAGAACATCCAGACACAGAACAACCATTTGTTTATACCACAAAGTTTGTCCTGTGTTGGAATCGCACCCACGCCCTTCAACTCTTGAAGCAGACATTCTACCAATGAACCAACAGAGCTTTAAAATAAAACATTTTTTACGCCTTGCCTGATTTTAAGCAGGATATAGTAAGTAAAAGTAAAGTAGTCAGTATTTACATAAGATCGGCCAATAAGAATGATTGGCAATTAAATAAAGGAAACTACGAAAATATCGTTCATTCCGTATATTTTTTTAGGTGTAAGACTGTGACATTGACATATTAAGCCAACGCAATTAGACACTGACATTACTTACAAAAATGACGTAAGCGATTTATATCCATGTCGTAGCCATGGAGATAAAAAGTGGACTGTATTTTGATTCTAATGTTTGTACTGAACAAGCCAATTAAAAAAATACTAAACTAGTTTTGTCAAAAACTTCCACAGTTTGGAATGGGTTTCCTGGCTACCAACATAATAGAATAGATTTGCGGGAAGCCATATAGTGCGGTTAGTGGTCAAAGGCAGGCCATCGTAAGGAGTTCGCGGTAAGAGGATTGTCTTTGACATGTAATACTGCCGACTCTACAATTGTAGGCTGACAAAGTTTCACAAAATATCAGGACTCACATCGTTTTTTTTTTATTATAATTTATTTTGTGACAGGCCCCAGTGCATTTTGTTAATCTCATAATTGCACATACATATTTGAAACGTGTGTATGTAAATACAAATTAGCTATCTACCAACCAAAATCTGCTATTCAGCACTGCCAACAATCTCACCTTGAAGCTAGTTCTATTTGAGGCAAGGTGTGTTTACAGTCTTCGATTACACCATCATACGCCATCACCAACAGCCAGTCACCAGTAAATACGTTCATAAGATAAATACTATCGTAGCACGTCATGAAGCTACGAACGTGCTACGAAAGGCTAATGAGATCAAAAAAAAATTTAATTTTTTTGTTTAAGCGATTTTATCACCAGATTTTTAAATGTTGGCAGCAAAGGTGGTAGCTATTACTGTGTGGTAACTTATGAGATGGTAAGTGACTATAAAAAAAAGTTTGTGAGTTATTTTAATCGTAATAACGACAGCATTTGGACATTTTTATTGCTTACATAATAAGGTTATAAGTACTTTTTTTTTTTTTTTTTTTTTTTTATGTAAAAGTAATCAGACGATCGAGACGCTCTCCTGATGGTACGAGATAACGCCTGTCCATGACCATAGCAGCAATACACAGAACTTTGAGTAACAAAACAAAGTCCGGGGCATCGCTGCTTTGGCGCTCATTACTTTGAGACTAGATGGTTAGTCCCAACAGCCCAGTAATTTCGCTAGCTGCAGTACCCTTCAAACCGGAACACAGTAATGTTTGCACACTACTGCTTGGCGGCAGAATATCTGGTACTGCGGTGGTACCTACCTAGACGACCTCCTGCTAAGGAAATCTACCACCAATCTATTATCTATATATACTACTTGGAGGGTAGTATATATAGATAATAGATAGTACTACAGAAGGTCGTCTAGCTATGTACCACCACGGTATCAGATATTCTGTCGCCAAGCAGTAGTGAAGTAGCAGTAGTAGTTTATCTAGAATGCATAAGCTTCTTAAATCGGCAGTGCTGCCAGCATTTTGGCCGCATTTCCCTCATCTTGTGAGTTAGACATTGTTTTTATGGATTTGTAAGTATTAATATTAATTAAAATTATGATTTAGTTGTTATTTTAATTATAGTACATAATAATATTTTACTAACCTATTACAATATATTTAATTAGTTTTAATGTATGTAAATAAAACCTTTTTATTATGTACATTTAGAAGAGAGGCTTGAAGGTGGCAACTTCACTGCGTAGCAACGTCAGAGCGGAGGGGATGACGCGAAGTCTACAAGGCGTCGAACAGTAGGCCTCGGTCACAATGACAGTCCGGTGACGCTGTAGAGGCTATCTGCAGCCAACAGCAAGAGTCATTCATAAAAAAAAAACCTCGGTCACTTTTTTGGTCGTGGCTTCAGGGATAGACGGTCGTTGTATCACTATTGCTTACATGTATCGATTTTTGTTGTTTTAATTGTGTAATTTGTGTCAGATTATAAGTTTTTATATTTAACTTTGTTATTATTCTGTAAATGTACATTAACAAATTATATCTTTTCATTTTTATTTTTTTATTGTATCTCAATAATACCTATTACGAAATATTATTGAGATATAATAAAAAAGAAATTAAGCATCAGAAAACTTTAAATTATGGTCACTTCTAATTCGAAGCCATCTTACAAACGGAAGCACAAAAGAAGGAAACGAAATTGTACTTTTCTATCGAGTCACGAACTATGTATTCTCTCATTTCAATGGCTTCTAGATTAGATTCGGATTATTGGGTACCTACAACTGAATGTAGTTGATGAACGAGTGATGCACGTCATAATTCAATCTTCTTTTACATAGCAAGTTGGTATAAGAGTACACAGAATAGGACAAGCTGCGACTCGCGGTGCTACACGCTACATGTTTTCGGGATAAAAAGTAGCCTATGTGTTAATCCAGGGTCTCAACAACCTCCATACCTAATTTCATCCAAATCCGTTCAGTAGTTTTCCCGTGAAAGTGTAACAAACATACATCCATACTCACAAACTTTCGCATTTATAATAATAGTAGGATAGTAGGATTTCGCTTGGATGTATATGTTCTCTGTTTTAAACTACACAGCGGATTTTGATATGGATTTTACTGTAATTTATTTTAAATGTCTTGTAATTTCTATTCTTAGCCCGGCGGTATCTAGTACGTTTTTACAATATGTAAGTAAGTTTTTAGACATTTTTTAAAGAAAAAAATAAAGATTTTTTTGTCTAGCATTTAGGACACAGCAGTTTCGTCTTGATCTTAAATGGTGTTTTAGATCCGCATACTTGTTTACAAAGATAATCTTAACATTCCATCCACTTGATTTGTTAAACATTATAAAAAATATTTAGATTAAATAATAACGTAACAAACTCTTTGTCGAATACAAACCTAACAGAACGTAGATATAACCTAAGAACATCCTAGCTACACGAAATGCGAGCACTGCATTGCGGCATTCGGCACAGGATCCAAAGAAAACAGTTATTTCAACAATTACAATAACACATTGTAACCGCAATGAATTCATAATATCCTTGAAATTACCCTAGCATTGCCATTTTATTGGATATTTGAAAAAAAGTCTCATGCCATAGAGAAAAAAAAACGTCGTGTGGGTGAAATTGCCGCCAAAAAAACATGGCTGACCGCCAGCTGTCAATGACTTGGTATTGAGATGTCCACTTTCGACAAACTTGCGTTTTCTATTAAGCCACGTCTGCTAATTCTTATTTCAAAGCAATAAAAGTTATTTTGTAATGTTGCCCGTTTTTTTGGCGGTAATGTTTAGGAAATAGGTCACCATTATCAGAATTGTAACTATTTCATGGTAATTTCTAAATCATGAACGTGTGAATAGAATGAGCGTTAGTGACAATTAATTTTATGGGCATTTTGTATAATTACCGTGGCAAAAGTTTATGTGGGCGTGAGGTCTATAGAACGAAACATGAGTAACATGAGCTTTTTGTTATATTTAGAAAAAAAGTCAGTTGCTTTATTAAAAACAAAAACAATTCGTCTAATGACCCATATAAAATAAAACATTACAACCAAATTACAATTTTAAATACAACAAAACAAAACAAATATTTGATAACACCAAAGTTACAAACAAGCCAATAAAACACAGCCTACTATAATCGAACTAAGCATTTTTTTTATGTATGTAAAAGTAACGAAACGTACGTTCTCCCGATGGTAGAGATAATGCATGTCCATGACCATTGCAGCGATACATAGAACTTTGAAAAATAAATCAAAGTCCAGAGGATCGCTGCTTTGGCGCTTTTTACTTTGACACTTTCTATCAATGAATTTATATAATACTTTCGGTGGTTTAATAAAGATAATGAAGTTTAGTGTTGTCGCTGATATAATTGACTTGGTGATGATTTGATTTCACTTAAGCTTGCTATTACTTATGCACTTGCTATTAAAAAAAAGCTATCACATAATTGATGATTTTTTTAAATGACCAATTTTGAGTAGCATTTTCCAATTATCTATTTTATTATTTCTAATTGGCGGTATTTTATTTTTTACTTTACTTTTGTAATTTTTTTTATTTGTTTTCAATTTAAATAGTTTTTTTAATGTCATGTCACCCCATTGTATTTTTTTATCCAAAACTAGTGTTTTTTTTTCGCGTGTTTATGTATAGAAATTATGTATGTTTTATTCATAAAGTACCGAATTACAAGCGCGAGTATTGAGAAGTGATATAATGTGCTGAAACATGATTTTTTCGTGTAGACTGGACTTTAACAACGTTTTAACTTGCGAAACTTCGTAATTTGGAAACACTTGACACTGGCAAATGCACAAATGCGACACCAAAATCGATGAAGAAATATACTTCAAGCTTGGTAATATCGTAAAGAAATAGAAATATTGTGCGTAATGAACCCACGAAATTAATTAGCTTTGTAATCAACACCCTGCACTGGCTTGCCGCAGATAAGGGGTGTCACGCTGTTATTTATTGCGGAAAGTGGAGGTATTGTCTATTGATACGATGCTCGCACGTGATTTATCAGAGAAAATGAAAAATTACTGCTTCATTTTTTTTTTATCAGACCACTAAGTTTTTTTTTTATTTAAAAGGTAATGAGACGAACGAAACGCTCTCCTGATGGTAAGAGATAACGCCTGTCCATGACCATCGCAGCGATGCACAGAACTCTAAGTAACAAAACAAAGTCCAGGGCATCGCTGCTTGCCAGTTGCTTGCTCAGTTGTTGCCTAAACGCTACGTAGTTTTGGCAATGATTGCGAATGACTTTTTTGTGGCGATGATAGCTGAGTGTTCATCGCGGTCGGTTCACATGCTGAAGGGCGTGGGTTTAACCTCAACAATAAGGTTGAGCTGCTGGTGTAGGAAACCATAGCATGGTGGTACGGTACTTTCTAGAACTCGGCTGTCTAGTTGAAAAATCTGCCGCCAAGCACCTAACGGTATGTTCCGGTAGCCTCACTTGGAAGCCAGTTTCATTCCAGGCTATGTGTGTTTACCATCTTCGATCACACTGTCACTTAAAATCAGGCGAGCTGTGGTCAAACACCTAGTCTGTCAACCATAAAAAATACTTTACAAACCTAGCAGTAGTGTGTAAAGATTGATTAAAGAGAACCATTGTATTGTGGCTTGAAAGTTACCGCAGCTAGTGAAGTGACAGGACTTTTGAATAAATAAATAATAAGGCGATTGGTGACCAAACGTTGATCTTATACGTTAATATAAAAAAGTGCAATTTTGGTGTCTTCAAATGCAAAGTAAACAGTTATGAACTAACACACACAGCTGTGTTCCGGCATCCTCACTTGAGAGCTAGTTCAATTTCAGGTTAGGGGGCTTACTTTCTTCTACCACATCGTCACGAAACATCAGATGAGTTGTAGTCAAGCACCTACCTTGCCAAAGATAAAAAATAATGCTTAGCTCCCTCTATTTAGTTTTCACTTTAGTAGTATCGTCAAAAATGAAATCAGCCGACGAAGTTGAAAGTCTGCGGCAAATAAAATTAATCTGCTACTGACGCGTCGGTAGCAGATTAATCGTACGGTAGTCGTCGCGACGATGCTACCTGATTTATCACCTGGACTTCCTGTCAAACGAGCATGATTATTTGCTAGAGGACTTTGACATTTTTCCAGACGGGATTAAGTTGAATATGTACTGGGTTAAATTTGGGAAATTAGCATCACAATTTTAGCTGTCATAATTTTGCTGCAGGATTTTGATACTTTTTTCATTGTGACTGAAGTTGAAATTGGATTGGATTAAATTTTGGAAATGAGCAATATGATTCTAGTTATCTCTAAAAGCAGAATGCAAGTTTAAATAATTGCTATTACTTACTCGTCGTAATGATTTTAACTAATGCTGTTCTTTTTAATTTTAATATTTTGACGTGAAAGCGTTTTTAAATTTGCTTCCATAGTGGGAGGTAATAAAGAAAACTGACATTCTCATATTGACACACACCGTCTTTTCTTCCTCTGATCCTATCCATCCTAAGGTTGCTTGGAAGACATCGCTTTTAGCGATAAGACCGCCAGTTGTTACACCTATTAATTTTTTTTTATAAATTTTAAATGTGTGTGATCGGTCTCATCAAATTAGTAAAGTAAAAATATAACAAGACTGTCTAAAATTTATAATATTGTAATTCAATTTGACATTAATTAATTTATATTTTAATTTTTTTTTATGCTCGGGCGAAATTGTATTTATTTGAATTGTATTTTATTGCTTGCCATTTTTTTTTTTTTTTGATTTGACGAATCACCGACTGTATTTATTATTTTGTAATGTTTAATTTTGTTAATTTTAAATTTTGCATTCTGCAAGGCAGAATATGGCGCCCGTAATCTAAAATAAAATATATTACTTACACTACTCGATAGCTAAAAGATTAAAATCAAAATCAATTGACAATCAAAATGTATTAATTTTCTAAGTGCCTACAGGCGTCAAAATGTTGGTAGGTACATAAATTAAAACGTCGTTTAAACCGAACTTAACCCAGAATTGGGTGTGCAAAAATTGGATAAAATAGAATTAGTTATCTATTAAATAATCTCAAATTTAGAATACAACAATTTACCAAATTCAAATTTGACAAACAAAAGAATGTCATAACAAATCGAACTAGAATTTTGTAATTAGAACACGTGCGTCCGAATTCAACATTGACATTATTTTACGCAATCCGTGGGAACAGAAAACAGGTGGCGTTCGAAAACCAAATGTTTTGGTTGACGGCAAACAAATCACGCGAACCAGGAAGCGGGGTTGCTAGAACAAAAAATATGGACGCAAAT
This sequence comes from Biston betularia, assembly GCA_905404145.2. Taxonomy (NCBI): domain Eukaryota; kingdom Metazoa; phylum Arthropoda; class Insecta; order Lepidoptera; family Geometridae; genus Biston; species Biston betularia. The sequence goes on from FR989877.1 coordinate 11,104,029, forward strand.
TCCCATACGTATCCTAAACACTTCGTATAAATACAGAACGCACCCATTACATGTAATGAATTGGCAATTTTTTTTGAAAAAACTAAAAAAATTGCCAATTAATTATTTTTACTATTAAAACTGACCTTTGTATATTGATAAAACAACAAGGAAGAAAAAATGTTCGAAAAGAAGCTTCAAATCCGCAGTACCAGTTTCTCTGCCGCTAAGCAGTAGTGTGTAAACTTTACTGTGTTCCGGTTCGAAGAGTACTGCAGCTAGCGAAATGACTGGGATGTTGAGACTAACCATCGAAAGTCTCAAAGTAATGAGCGCCAAAGCAGTGATGCCCTGGACTTTGTTTTGTTACTCAAAGTTCTATGTATCGCTGCAGTGGTCATGGACAGGCGTTATCTCTTACTATCAGGAGAGCGTCTCGTTTGTCTCATTACTTTTTATTACAAAAAAGTATCAATAAAGAATAACCTTTTTTTTTTGAGTATCTTTTGGGTTGGTCCTATAGTAAAAGTTGTTAAAAGCTTTGGTATAATAAGCTCCTTTCGAGTTTATACTACCATTCTGTATATATCCTTATAATTATAAGTATCAAAGTGCCTTGACTTGAAGTTGACAACAGACTAACATAATTATCAAGTGTCTACAATCTACATGATCATAAATCCGAACAGTAGTTCTTAGTAATTACTAAAATTACGTTTTAAGTCCAAAAACGATACAAATATTGGGGGAAATGAAGCGTCCTACTTTCCCACGGGATCAACTTACTATATAATTATACAGGCTGATTTAAAAATATTCTAAAGCTATGATCGTCAATAATATTATACCTGATCTTTAATAAATCGTAGTAATTCTTAATCTTATTAGCAAAAATTATGATTATTTTTGTCCAATAAGACAGTCTTTTTTTAAGCTTCTAAAATTAGATAAATTTTAGGGTTCCGTTCCCAAAGGGTAAAACGGAAGCCTATTACTAAGACTCCACTGTCCGTCCGTCTGTATGTCTGTCCGTCTGTCACCTCTATCTCATAAACCGTGATAGTTAGACTGTTGAAAATTTTATAGATGATGTATTTTTGTTGTCTATACTAAAAAATAGTATAAAAAAATATTTAAAGGGGCTCTCATACAACAAACGTGATTTTTTTGCCGTTTTTATAGAAAATGGTTCGGAGCACTTCGTGCGCGAGTCCGATTCGCACTTGGCCGGTTTTTTGTAATGTTTGGCAAGCTAGGTATTTGACCATAGCTCACTTGATGTTAAGTAACGATACGGTCAAAGATGACAACGGTACAGTACTTTTTAGTACTCGGCTGGCTAGCTAACCTCCAGTTGAAAATCTGCCGCCAAGCATCTAACGTTGTATTCCGGCAGCCTCAATTAAGAGCCAGTTTCATTCCAGACTAGGTGTCCTTTACCATCTTCGACCACACCGCCACTTAACATCAGGTAAACTGTGGGTAAACACCTAGCCGGTCAACCATAAAAAAGGATGTAATTAATTTGTAGATAGTTCTATTTCCTTTCTTATAAAGAGTGGAATAGATTCCAGTAAGAAATTAATTGACCAAAAAACTAATCACTCTGTATAGTATGCCTATAAGAAAGCGAAAGTATGCGGAATTCACAGGTGGTTCCGCCCCTCGGAATTCCGTGGTTTTTGTATGAATTCTACCGTCCTTGAGGGTGGGATAAAGGCTTCCTGAACATGGGAAGTTATGAGGAACCGCTACGTGTAAAATAGAAATGAAATACGCCATACCAAAACTCAAGCATAGAAGTTTACAATGTTTATAATACGATAGAAACATGTTGTGAAACTAGGTCAGTATTTCAATTGATGAAAATATTATTAATATATTAAAATTTTGGTCGGATCACACGCTGTAGGGCGTGGGTTCAAACTCCAACAATGAGCTTGAGCTGCTGGTGAAGGAAAACATCGTGAGGAAACCATAACATGGTGGTAGGGTACTTTCTAGTACTCGGCTGACTAGCTACCACCCTCAAGTTGAAAATCTGCCGCCAAGCATCTAACGGTGTGTTCTGGCAGCCTCACTTGAGAGCCAGTTCCATTCCAGGCTAGGTGTGCTCTACCATCTTTGACCACAACGTCACTTAACATCAGGTGCGCTATGGTCAAACGCCTAGCCTGTCAATCATAAAAAAAAGCTTACAGCAGATTTTTAGTAATACCTACTTGTATAAGATACATTATGCTAATAATCTACTAAAATACTTAAAAAATCATAAATTCATAATTCATTCATAAATTTGATTTTATGCTAATAATAATCTACTGTTTTATTCAAGCAATTGTGATTTACCGCAAATAAAGACCAAAATAAATGCCAGTAGCTGTGATTTCACTGTAAAATTATGCTCCATTTGTCCATAAATGGCAAAAAATTATTTGTATGTAAATCGAACCACCTTAACACCCTTTGTTCAAACAGTCTGTATCATCTTAAATAGATGACATGTACGTACTTAGATAAGGATTAGAGATGTAATCTCCATCGTATCGCTATGAAACCACATTCAAATCCAACCGATTTGACACCCACACACGCCATCCGATCTAATGCGATTTTCTGCCACTTGACGACTCGACAATTCGAATCGTTATCGATATCCAAAAAGGAGAGACCCTCTCTTCCCCTCTCACCCGTCAACCGTTCGAAGAAAATCGGGGGTTGGACACTTTTTTGAGGGATCTAAAAACAATGGTTATGGGGCCTATATTACTTATCGCCACCCCGTTCGTTCGAAATTTATCCGATCTTTCTTCGTAATGTTTGCTAGCGATTTTAGTGAAGAGTTTGATTCGATTAAAGCTTGATGGGTTACGTTGCGGGACACATTTTCAAGTACTTATGTAAACAAGAATAAGCCCTATACACCGCCATATTTTACAAAACTCAATGTTTTGGCGGGAACGCCACACGAAAATAATAATTGATTGATTCAGGCGTTACTTTGCGGAAGTTCATTTTGAATATTCAAGGTATATATTTAGTTTATTTCCGCTTACCACTCGTTCCAGTTACAACAGTGATGAGGACTTAAATTTAACTAATTTGACAGTAACTTATTAATTACTCTTAATCTTACTTAATATCTAGAACTAATTTGACATAATTTCACATTTCTAGATATTAAGTAAGATTAGATTTTTAATTAATAAGTTGTTGTTTCCAAAACTCCATCGAAGCCAAATCACCACTACATTACCTATTAGATTTTTTTTATAACTGGAAGCAAAGACTTGTGACTTGTGACAAGTGACTTGGACTTGTTATTGTAAATCGAATGGAAGTCTTCTATTTTTATTGACAAATTGGGTGACGATATTTGAGACGTCTGGGGCTATCTCTAGATGAATTTAAAAAAAAATTAGAAGAGCTAAACGTGTCAGCCTCTCTTCTAACATGTTTGAAAAGCATACAAGCAAACAAAATGCATCGCGGCAAGAGGCGGTCTTTTTTGTAAATTTTTCAATTTGTCCTGTATAATTGGGGGGGGGGGGGGGGGGGGGGGGTTCATGTCCCTCCCCTTCGGACCGCGCCTGATAGATAGGTAGATAGAAGTCGTTTGATCTTATTACCTTGGACATGGATAAAGGAGAACCGTGATAAAGCGGACCATCCCTCTACGGAGCACCCGTCGGATTGCCCATTACCCGCTAGGCGGCTCAAAATTGACGCTTTTAAAAAGACTTTTATTTATGACTAGCCTTTCTCCTTTTTCCTTTTGATCCTAATTTTATACATGGTTCATTTTGAGGCTGGCTCGGAAGTTTTAGCTCAATTCTTTATGGGCTTTTTCTATATTTTTTTTCTAAAGGATTTTCAGGCACCTATTATTGCGATGACAGCTCAGTGAGATAACGTAGGTTTGAATTTCAATAATGTAATGAGATGATGATAATGACAATCTTGAGCTTCCGGTGAAAGTAAACATCTAGAGGAAAACATGGTAAATAAAAGATTATTTAAATACCTTTAAGTAAACTATCAGTTATCTGACTTCCATAGTACAAACTTTGCTTAGTTTGGAGTCAGATGGCGCTGTGTGTAATGTCCTACGATATTTTTTTATTTACTTACAAGTACAAGTACTGGTTACTTGGAAAACATTCTTCGTTATCAGTGCACAACAAAATACTCTTGTATAAACAAGTCCTCATGCCAATATGGACTTATGGTATTCAGCTATGGGGCTGTACCAAACAAAGCAATACACGGATGATACAAAGATTTCAGAACAAAGTACTCAGAGGCATATTGAACGCACCTTGGTACATAAGAAACGTCGACCTCCATCGGGACCTCAAAGTGGACATGGTCGCAACCATCATTAAAAAATACGCTGAAGCTCATGAAAATAGACTTCATCAACATGTGAATGTCGAGGCTATCCAGCTCCTCGACAACACGGATATAGTAAGAAGACTAAAAAGGACAAACCCTTCTGAGTTAGTGTATTAAGTTAGTAATGTCAGTGCAGTGAGTACTACATATTATAGAACACATGAACAAAGTGTCTTCCCCTTAATAGAGACAGTAAGAAAAGTGTCGATGGATGCATTCTTCGATTATTCTCTACTTAGCAATTTAAGTTATATTAAAATTACTTATTAGTCTCCACTAGGCTAGATTGTAATAACAATGAGGTCACACATCTAACAACAAACAGATACATCATTAGATGAAAAAAAAAACGTACAAGTACGCGGCTGGCTAGCTACCACCCTCAAGTTAAAAATCTTAAAAGTTCTATTCCAGGCTAGGTGTGCTTTACCATCTTCGACTACACTATCACTTAACATCAGGTGAGCTGTGGTCAACACCTAGCCTGTCATAAAAAAATAATACAAATAGTCGAAGTGCGAAATGTTGAGCCAATTCTTAAAATTATGTTTACTACGAAAATAGCTCCCTATTTCCATACGAGGCATACTTTGATATCGCATATAGGCCGCCATTCATCGCTGAGATCAAAGCCAGCTGGAGGGCTCAGAGGCACAGAGGTCCCTCCCACACTAATGAGGCTCACGTTTGATGTTTGTGTTTGTTCAATTTTGTGTGTGCTATTTTTTATGAAAGAACACAAAGTTTTGAGTTTGAGTTGTAGTTGAGTCAGGCTTAATGTTTACCTATAAAGGGGAAATGATATAAATTAGTAGTCCCTAAAAATTAATGTAGGTACTGTGATTTGTATGTACGACAGCCCCGTTAGCTCATTGGTAGTATATCTGCCTTGAGAGCTGTAGGGCGTGGGTTCGATTCCCACTCAGGGCAAACATTTTGTGAATAAACAAATGTTTGTTCTGTGTCTGGGTGTTCTGTATGTATTATAAGTATGTATTTACAAAAAAAAAGTATTTATGTATTCTATCAGTTATCTGACTTCCATCACACAAGCTCTGCTTAGTTTGGGGCCAGATGGCGGTGTGTGTATAGTCCTACGATATTTATTTATTATTGTGTTTAAAAACGTATAAAATGATTTAGACTGAAATGTCGAAAAAGTTTTATTTGCCATTTATAAAAAAACAACAAACAGTCAAATCTGTGATTGATTCAAAAATTATGCAAAATGGCATCAGGTGCAATAAATCTGCCATTGTTCTTTAACACAAAAATCAAGCAAGAATCTATAAAGTTATTTCAAGCTAATTTTCTATACCTAGGTACTTGCAAATAGGCAAATTAAACAATAAGCTTCAATAACTCTCGCAAACTATCTCAGAACTCCTGAAAACGTATTTCAGCGCAAGAAAGCAGTGTCTTCCTGAAAATCAATAAGAGACGTCGCCCTCGCCCCACTTCCCCGGTCACACCCACTCTACCTTGTACCTTGACTTTGCAGAGTTCTAACTTTTCCAGTAGATAGATTACTATTTTCCTAAAAGACTTTAATGTATTATAAATAAAGTTATATATAAATGTTCGTGAATACGTGTGTATAAATAAAAGGCGCTACATATCACACACCGCTATCTAGCCCCTAACTCAGCAAACCTTGTACTATGGGAACCAGATAACTGTTAGAATATTTACCTATATACTTTTTATAAATTCATACTTACATACATAGGTACCTACTTTGTTTTTAATGAAAAAGTAATGAGAATGGGACGCTTTCCTGATGTATAAGAGATAACACGTCCATGACCATTGCAGCGATACACAGAACTTTGAGTAACAAAACAAAGTCCAGGGCATTACTGCTTTGGCGCTCATTACTTTGAGGTGAGGATAGTTAGTCTCAATAGCTCTGTAATTTCGCTAGCTGCTACGGATTTGAGTGAAATTTCGAATACAGATAACTTATGATTTGACTTTTTTATGGTTGACAAGCTAGCTGCTTGACCATAGCTCACCTGATGTTAAGTGACGGCTTGGTCGAAGATTGTAAAGCACACCTAGCTTGGAATAGAACTGGCTCTTAAGTAAGGCAGCCGGAACACACCGTTAAGTGCTTGGCGGCAGATTTTCAACTAGAGGGTTGTAGCTAGCTAGCACTAGAAAAAACCCTCGACGTTTTCTTTCACTCAAGTTCATTGTTGGGATTTGAATCCACGCCCTTCGATATGTAAACCGACCATTCTAACCATTGAGCTAGCATGGCTACAAAAGTTTTATTTCTAAAAATATGCAGTACTGATATGATAGCGAGTGAAATAATATTTGTTCCACTGGTATGGGTTATTTGTTAAATACCATTAAAAAAAATAATTGCTAGTTACCAAATAACCTATATTTATATCAAAATGCTGACGTCATGGCAACGTTGTAAGGCAAAGCTTTTATGACTTTGTGTATGACAACATTTTGGTCACGTTGACTTAACAAAATGATAAATCATTGAAAAGCAGCATCTCTTTTGGAGAAGCCACGAGAGCTTGGAACAGTTGAGAGGCTGTCTGATAAATAATCTGGATATTCTGTGTTTATATCTCATTGAAGGTCTGGCTTGAGCGAAGTAAGTCATTTTGAGGTAGCCTCCACGCGTGTTCTCTGGCAAGCACTTGGCCAGCGTGGTGAACAGTGACGTTACTCTTCCCACAATGAAAAAGAAGCAAGTGCCTAGCAGTAAAGTAGTTTATAAAAATCAGCCTTGTTTTCATAAACTGAGGTCCAGATATTAGAAATTGCAAGTTACAAGTTGCAAGAGATGTAACTTTGAGAGTGTGTAACTTTACTGTATCTTATCATAACTTCAGGATGAAAAATTTGAAGTACATTGTAGCCATAAAATTTACAAATTCACGAAAAGTTTTAAAGTTTTGAGTAGATGGTGCTATAACTACAATATAGGACCCATGTCCTTGACAACGTTACCCAGAATTATGGGTCCTTGATAACGTTACCCAGAATTTTGAGTAACAGAACAAAACTGAGCATAGCAGTTCTATGCTCAGCTTTGTTCTGTTACTCAAAATTCTGGGTAACGTTGTCAAGGACATGAGTCCTATATTGTAGTTATAGCATCATAAGAAAGCTTTGTTACTATAGAAAATAAAAGATAGTCATTGTGAAAAAATACCTACTTACAATATATTCATTTAGTCTTTTACAAATTAACTCGGAGAGTGATCAGCTCTCGTATGAAGTCTTCAGATTAGGCAACCGCGCTATATATTGCAGTGTTTATAAGTGTAGGTATGTATGTTTTCAGGAGCTTGGAGTAATTACGTCAGGGCGTAACCCCGCGTCATTGGCGGGGTCACGACCCCGCGGCGCGGTGCTATTGGTCGGTTCAATACACCCACTGGAAATGCGAGTGAAGAGGTTAGAATTTTTCGTGATAATAAAGCTTTGGATTGGCAGGTGTGTTAAAAATGACTTAAGTTTATGTTTGTAGGTACTTGATATCTAAGTTATTTTTACTGCAAACTAGGCATTCGTGTCACCACGATCTCACCTGATTAATGGAGCACAATTTTTTTAAAGTTAAAGCAATGAGACGAGCGTAACGCTTTCCTGTGGCAAAATACTATGACAGCTGTACACGGTATGTACCTACGGCTGACGTTCGGTTTACTTATTAACTATTTTAGCATAGAACTGTAAAACTTAAGATAAAGGATGCCTTTTGTACCTAAATAATATTCTATACGATGCATCTACCTATATACTAAATTTGATATTTATAAACGAATCTAATATTTTTCAGATATAAAAAATATTTTACGTGAGTATATTATGTTAATTCAGGTAATAAAATGTCATCCAAATCGTTTTTACGTGATTGAGGAAAACATACAAACTTTCACATTTATGATGGATGGGTAGATATTAAGTAGGATACTATGTTACCTCTTTGAAGTTGTCTCACAGTATTTAAGGCAATCTGCCAAAATTGGTCGTATTGTTGATTTATAATACATACGTACGTATACGTGTACATACGTACCTACCTACGTATACAACACTCCATGCTCGCTTTCACCAGCAAATAAACTTTTATCTCTTCACAAAAACTGAGGCGTCATAACCACGGTATTTTTACGCGCTCTACGAAGAGTCGTTCGCTCTATCTTCAGAGATAACGCGTGACAAGTCGTCTCTAGAGGCTATTTCCCTCAACACTGTGTTTGGGATAAAAAATATACGCTCGTAGAAATGGCGCGGAGCTGTTAAAGGTTGTATTAGGTAAGTGTAACTAAGTCCTTTGTTCTTGGTGATTGTTATTTTATCTTCAAAAGTAAAAATATATTCAAGTCAAAAAATGTTAGTGCAAAGATAAAAATTCTTCAAAATAAAAGTAAATCCAACTAATATTATAAATCTGAAAGCTTGGATGGATGTATGTTTCTTATTCTAAGTCTCTAGTTACGTCTATGATACAAGTCGCGAGTGAGTCGATTTCTTCTAATCAAGCGTAAGTATATAAGAACCTCCATTGTAAACTGAAATTATAAAAAAAATCAAATATCCTTGGTTACTTTTTTGGTATAAGCTTTCATCATTAAGTTCTTAAACTTTCCTCAGTTCTTCTTTTCCATTATTTTGCGAGCCCCTCTTCAAGCCACCGATAAGTTGGCAAACGGTCACTAGTGGTAACCTCAGGGGGATTCTACCGCGATATTTACCCCGAATGTGATACTTTGCTCAATTTACGAACTTTCTGGGACACTGATAAATATTTATTGCACGTCGATGTGTGTTTTACCAAAATATCTTGATGAAGTGAAAAGGGTGTTTGGTTTATACTACATCTATAACTGCTTAGGGGAAACAGTGGAGAGTAGGAAAAGTGTTGCTGTTTTCCTCAGGGAATCCACCAAGGCGAGAATATGTACACTTACACATTCATATTGTTATGTATGTATTTATCTTATAGTTATGTACTTTCCTATGTGCATATCCTCGTTATTGACACACCCCGTCTTTTCTTCCTCTGATCCTATCCGTCCTAAGGTTGCCTGGAAGCGATCGCTTTTAGCGATAAGCTCGCCAGTTGTTACACCTATATTTAAGTATATTTCTACTGTTTTCTGTATTTTAGTGTGTACAATAAAGAGTTATCAATCACACCGTCACTCAACATCGGGTGAGCTGTCGTCAACACCTAGCCTGTCAATCATTAATAAAAGACCTGTCTTAAACCATTTGATAACCACCGGCCCGTGAACAGATACAAAATTATAATTATTATTATAGTCACCATTCAGATTGCGTGTATCGCAAATGGAAAACATTTATACCATTCCAGGCTAGGTGTGTTTACCATCTTCGACCACACCGTCACTCAACATCAGGCGACCTGAGGTCAAACACTAGCCAATCAATCATTAAAAAAAGACCTGTCTTAAACCGTTTGATAACCACCGGCCCGTGAACAGATAAACAATTTAAAAAAAAACATTTGAGTACTTTTTCAGGTACCTAAGCATCATAGTTCGGTACGTAGTTTATTCTGGAGTCGCCGTCTTATCACAATTTTCCCAACAAACAACGCAACAAGCTATCAGCTGTCACCTGCCATAATCAATTCATAAATTAGCACACAATACTCATCAGTATTATCAAACAATGCCCCCTTGTTCTATGACCTGAAGGTGACGTGATACGGAGACTTGGAGACTTTTAGCGTCTCGAGCGTATCTGGTAACCTTAAACCCCTCAGGGTAAGGGGTAAGGGCCAGTAAGGTTAGTGTATAAAAGATCGTTTTCATGTTTTGCTTGCCTTAGTTTGGCTCTGGATGCTCAAGGACTAGGATCTTGGACGCAGTGATTTGTGATTTTGGGAATTTGGCGGAAGGATTGGGGCGCGTTTGTTCTGGACACTTCGCGCGCGAAGCTATTTGTGTCAGTGTGATTTTGATGATCAAGAGTTGTAGTGCAGCATGCCGATGACAAGTGAAACAAGATAAATGAAACGCTCAATATGTTTTTTATAGCAAATCATAACTATTTTGGAATGTAGGTAGTTTTACGCTGTCAACATTTTGATTAAATCACAGATCCACTTCTGATACGCAAACTTATCACTTGCAGCTTGGTAGTGGTGATTGGTGTTTTTGTTATAATGTTGGCAGCTGCTTTGACAACTCCGTTGATCTCAGTTAAGTAGTCATAGGAGTTTTGGCGGGAACGCGGGAAGACTCGTGTCGCTCTTTTGTATTTTTTTTCCAAAACTAGTGTTTTGTCGAGTGTTTATGCATAAAAATGGTGGTGTTTTATTCATAAAGTGCCGAATTACAAGCGCGAGTGTGGGAAAATGATATAATGTGGTGAAACATGAGTTTTCGTGTTGCTTCCAAAACTTCATCGAAACTTTGTAGTAAAGTTGCCACTACTTTACTAACGCATGACTGGAATTAACTGACACGAACTGGACTTGACAAAGACGACTTTGACTAAAACTAGCTACGATGGCACTTATTTAACTTTTGAAACTTGAAAATATATAATTACTTGACACTGGCAAATGCTAAAACGCGACGCCAAAACCAAAGAAAAAAAAAAAAAAAGTAGTCATAGTCAATTTATTGACTATGACTACTTTTATGACTACTTTTATGATTTATTTATTGAGCCTTTTTTTTATACCAAACTCAATATGTTTGGGTTTTTCGATGCAAATTAATTTTTTTATTGTTTCCGTTTAGTATTAACTGTCTCATATAAGACATAACAGTTTTACGGCAGCCTTACTAAGCAGTTCCATTCCAGGCTAATTGGTGCTTACCATCTTTGACCACACCATCACTGAACATCAGGTGATCTGTGGTCAAACATCTAACGAGCAAACCAAAATAAAATACAAAAAATTATGGATATATAGGTACATAATTATAGACAGCCTATCCCGCGAAGCGCTCACCTGTCGATATACTTACGTCTTAAATAAGAATATTATCTCAAAGAGTTTACGAGATACCCCTTTTTTGCGTAGTCGGGTAAAAATTTAGAACAGGTAACCGTGAAATTGACTTCAAGTTAAGTCATTACTATTTTGTAATCAAAGTAGTAAACAAAATAGTAATGACTTTTTTCGTTAAGCTTTCCCACAGAAATCACTCCCGCGTTTTTATGAGTCTTATAAAAACGCGGGAGGCTTCAGATTTCAGGCTGGAAAATCATCGACAATATCTCCGCATCTCCTTGTACTGCGCATGCGTTTGCTGTCACTGTCTTAGTAAATATTTAATAAATAAATAAATAATAAATAAATATCGTAGGACATTACACACTGCGCCATCTGACCCCAAACTAAGCAGAGCTTGTGCTATGGAAGACAGATAACTGATAGAATACTTAAATACTTTTTTTTTTGTAAATACATTCTTATAATACATACATGACAGCCCTGTTGGCTCATTGGTAGCATGTCTGCTTCAAGAGCTGTGGGGCGTGGGTTCGATTCCCACTTAGGACAAGCATTTTGTGATATAAAACCAAATGTTTGTTCTGTGTCTGGGTGTACTGTATGTATTATAAGTATGTATTTACAACAAAAAAAAATATTTAAATATTCTATCAGTTATCTGACTCCCATAGTACAAGCTTTGCTTAGTTTGGGGTCAGATGGCGCTGTGTGTAATGTCCTGCGATATTAATTAATTTATTTATTTATTTATACAGTACACCCAGACACAGAACAAACATCGATGTTAGTCACACAAATGTTAATCAAAAACACAAATGTATTGGCGTATTTTGCCAGATACATTTTAGTGTTCATTTTTACTAGCTCAGTAACTGGAAGATAAATTAGGCCAATGGCGTGCACTTAGAATTGGCCTAGGTGGGGGCCGTCGGGTCGTGGACGAGTGCGAAAACGTTTTTGAAGACCCCGCACATAGGCACCTAAAATACACCTTAGGGGTTTTAGTGGAGAGGACGCTGTTCTGGCAGCGTCCCATACAACCTGGAACTGGTGGTATCAATTAAAGATTTTCTCATGGCAAAAATTGGTGTAATTAGATAGGCTGATGATGATGAAGTATACTTACAAACGATTCCAGAGACGTCTATCGTTTTATTTATTTTTAATTCTAGCTGTTTTTATTCTATTTTCAGTAGGTAATGAATTAGTTATTATTAAAATCATCGATGTTCATTCGCTGTTTTTAAATTGGAATTTATTTTATTGCATTTAGGTACGTGCGACATAGTTGCTTACGTAAGTACATATCATTATATCAATGTATGTATACATTTTCACTGTAGGTATAGTAAGTACTTTATTTCTATTTTTGTTTTTATTGACATAATTGTTATTTCATTGACATTTTCATTGTATTGACATAAGTTATGATTTTGATATTTTTAATTATAAATGGAAAATGACCTGTAACTTTGGTGTTATTGTCTAATAAAAGATTTATATTTGTATCTATTTGTATTGCAAAGAGAAAAAAATGTAAACTATTTCTGAAACTGATCTAATAGTTATACCGCAAATTAAACATATGATTAAATTCCCTGCTAGCTCAGTTCGTGGTAGCTCTGCTCGATGAGCTGTGAAGCGGGTTCGATTCCCACTCAGTACCTACAAACCATTAAGTGACTAACAGATTGAAAGAAAGAAAGTAGGTAAGCATTTATTTTTACACGCACAATTTTTCTGAAATAAAAAAGTATTCTAGGTATATTTTAATCCAGGTAAAAAACTGTATGTGTCAAGTTTCATCGAAATCCGTTCAGCTGTGATTGCGTGGTCGAGTAACAAACATTCAAACATCTAAACATACAAACTTTCATATTTATAATATTACTAGCGGACGCCTCGCGGTTTCACCCGCATAGTTCCCGTTCCCGTGGAAATATAGAAATAAAAAGTGGCCTATGTCACACGGGGATAGTGTAGCTTCCCAACGGTGAAATAGTTTTTGAAATCGGTCCAGTAGTTTCGCAGTTTCCAAACTAACAAGGCTTGAGCTACCGGTGAAGGAAAACATCGTGAGGAAACCATAGCATGGTGGTAGGGTACTTTCTACTCGACTGGCTACTACCACCCTCAAGTTGAAAATCTGCCGCCAAGCATTTAACGGTGTGTTCCGGCAGCTTCATTTGAGAGCCAGTTCCATTCCAGGCTAGGTGTGCTTTACCATCTTCGACCACACCGTTACTTAACATCAGGTGAGTTGTAGTCAAACACTAGACTACCAAAAAATAAAATAAAAATTGAAAATATTTTTTAAAGTTTAAACTAAATTAGGCACTTCGATAGGTAGAAATGTACCTACGCTGTTAGGCGTCTCTGTAGTATGTAGGTACCTACGTATCCCTAAATGTCATAAAATATTTTTTTGTAAATAATACGACTGACAGTGCGGGATAAAGCTAGTAAGAAATATAACCAGCTTGTAATAAACAACACGCTGCTGCTATCAACTAAAGTCAAAAGTGTATCACAAGTTGTTATAGTTAGTTGAAGTTATTATTTATCATTGAGATTATGAAATGGGGTGGTTATTTCGATATCTATTTTCAAACATACATGTAGGTATATAACGCGTGAACCTGATTCAGTAGTTTCAGCACAATTCGGTATGTAAAGTTTTTTTTTGTATTCATTTTATATTTTTTACTGACAGTAAACTTTAATTTATGAAACTAATTTGAATATTTTGGCTTTCTATGCAGTAGATTATTTTTAATACGTTTTCAAACTTTTTTTAGTTAAGACGTCATGAGGTAGGCTGAATACAAAACATGCATTAGCCATTTAAAAAAAAAAAACAACTCGACGTATAAGTATGGAGGTTACAAGTATAACGGCAACCGTTGACTTGACATTGACAGATTTTGTTGAGGTTTGCCATTGTTTTTTTAGGCACTCATAGAATCTTTATACAGCCAACGACGTGACATCATTAGAGGTAAATTGAAAGTCAAGTTTATTTTATGTTTTTTATTAAAATAAACCCCGTCTCATAGTTTAAAGAGTTTTAAACGTGAAAATCATGTACAGGAATGTAATGTTTCGAAATGGTTTTGGTATTTTTTTTCTATACATACAGAAATTCGTTATTACGAATTATCAATTGCTAGTGAACAACATACCTATAGGTACGTACTTTTAGCGTAGGTAGTGGTCAACCTTAAGGTGGTTCGATTTCCATACCTACAAATAATTTTTTACCATTTATGGACAAATGGAGCATAATTTTACAGTGAAATCACAGCTACTGGCATGTATTTTGGTCTTTATTTGCGGTAAATCACAATTGTTTGAATGAAACAGTAGATTATTAGCATAATCTACTTCACTTAACATCAGGTGCGGTAAAACACCTAGCCTGTCAACCAAAAAAAAAAAGTGCATCTACATCTATTTTCTTGCCAAATTTAATGAGAACCGCTAACGGTTTAGTTATGACGGTTAAAGGAAAAAAATTAAAGTTCCAGTCGCATTTTCATATCAGCAGTTTCACTCGATAGGCACATAACGTAGATAAATACGGAGGACCAGTTCTCAGATAAGGGGCTTTATGTACCTACATTATAAATGGGCTTCTGTTTACGTCTTCATATCTCTCTCAAATTGACCTCAGGCTCAGGTCAAATACTACAGAATAAGTAGTAGTAGGTATCTATTACTGCTTCATGCCTGTTTAATGATATTAAGGCACTCACTATGCTATGGCTCCAATACGGCATCATACTCTGGGGAAACATTGTCAATGCTTCCGATTTATTAACTGCTCCGAAAAAGTGTACCTCTCCGAATTCTAGGCAATATGAAAGTTCCTGCCATAACCATACCTAAATTTCATTTTTTTTTTATTGTTGACAGGCTAGTTGTTTGACCACAGCTCACCTGATGTTAAGTGAAGGTGTGGTCGAAGATGGTAAAGCACACCTAGCCTGGAATGGAACTGGCTCTCAAGTGAGGCTGCCGTAACACACCATTAGATGCTTGGCGGCAGATTTTCAACTTGAGGGTGGTAGCTAGCCAGCCGAGTACCTACTAGAAAGTACCCTACCACCATGCTATGGTTTCCTCACGATGTTTTCCTTCCCCGGCAGCTCAAGCTCATTGTTGGGGGTTGAACCCACGCCCTTCGGCATGCGAACCTACCGCGCTAACCACTGAGCTATCATCGCTACAAAACTACCTATATTTATTAACCGACTCAAAAATTGAAGTTCTCATTTTGACTGTTTTTTGTTTAATGTAAGTAGGTTACGCGATCATTCCGCCAGTTATGAATCCATTTTGGTAAATCATACTTCAGTGGTGAGTTCAGAGGTGATCCCATATAAATTTCATAGAAATTGAACGAACGGTTTTAAAAAAATCAACAACAATCTTGTAGTAATTGTATACTTACATCGATGATATTTTCGTTTACTCCGAAACCTTGCTGTTTCATTGGAGCAGTGCGTTTAGTTGGCCTGAGGGGCATGGAGTCGGTTTTTTTAATTGTAAATTAATTTATAAATTATACCTAAGCTGCCCCATTGCACGCAGGCTTCTTGTAAATGTAAGAAAGAGTGCGGGTTGGCAAACTTTAAACATCTTCGAGAGCTTATTTTAATAACTCTCATAACCTAATCCTCACAATGTTTTCCAAAATGTAACGAAAGTAATAAAAAAATAATTAAAAAACAACACAATTTAAATGGCTGAAAAATCGAACAATACGTAGGTATATCACATCACATGCATTATGCCATTTCATTTGTTTAAACAATCAACGATATGTTAAATTATTCGTAAGTAGGTACGTGACCGTGGCACGCGTATTCAATCAGTAGGTACAAATCGAAAGAAACCAGGTGATCGCTGACAAAACCGAATTGAAACGCCGAATTCAGCTGCATGGAGGGCGACCTTCAATCGCTACAGCAATCGCTTTCTCCGCTGCTTCGAAAATGTAGCAGTGACACTTCTTCAGTTCTTACACAGAAATTGATGATCTTTCAGATGAGCTGCATTGAGGAGGTCGATCATATCTACTAGATACCTAGGTGCGAGGCGTCACTTATCACGCTGCTGCCACTGATAACGCCAATTAGGTTATTAGCAGCACTGCAAAATTGCAAAAACTACGCCGTCGAATATCGCCTTAAGTTTTACTGCGTAGTAGGTGCCTAAATATACCAGTGTGTGGAAATACCACCAACAATTACACATATTATCTATCAGCGTCTCACACTGGCTTCGCACGGATATCACAGCTTTGGGCGTAGTTACCTACTAAGCCAAAAAGGTGTGATTGTAAGAACTCATCATTACTAAAAACTTTTACCTAGGTAGGTACCTACCTATGGAAACACCCCTGAAATCGTTTGTTCGATTCCGAAGCCGCGTTATGGGTCAGGTAGGTATCTATCGTCAGATAAGATAGCTTCCAATCTAAGGAATTTCAAATGCCGCGATATGAATGAATATCTTTATACATAGGCGTGTAGAGGCGTCTCTAGCTCATGTAGCGCCCTCTAGTAAGCACGCGGTCAAAATGGAATAAGCACAATGTTAACATGACGTCTACTTAAATAAATGTTAAAAAATGGAAATTGTAAAAACTGATCGGTCATTTTGTATGGAATCAATTCTTTTTTATAATTTTCATTTTTTAACATTGACAATCCGGAGCTGATTTTACGTGGAGTTGAGTTATAACGCCCGGCGTCATAACACGGGCGCCCCTAACACCGCTGCTGCCCGTGTCCAACGCACACCCTGCACCATTGGCAAAGCCGCCTAAAATTGTTCTTCGGGCAGACAAAATCCAAAATTCGCGCTGCAAAATGGCTAACAATGCGCACTATGGGTAGTTAGGTGATTAAAGTTCAAGATTTAAGATCAAAAATATATAACCAATATAATTTTCAATTATTTTATTCATTATACACATTAAATTATCGATCAGACAGCTCAATATACGTTTTACAGTGATAAACAAAAATAAAACATTTAAATGCAGTACACAAAAATGACATCATACATATTACAAAATCATTTATACATCAAGAAATGCACAAGACCCGTACCTAAGGTCTGAAGATATTGTACATAGATATAAAATAACCATTTTTCGATTTAGTAATTCCTGTTAAAAAGCAGATTTTTGATACCCACTTTCGTTTTTTTAGCCTTGAATATATTATTCAGACTAGCATATAAATTTAATATAAAAAAAACAAATCAAAATGGTAAAATTCGCGCAAATACCTTCCTAAATTTTCACTAAGGTAATTATAAAATAAAAGCGTAACGTTGAGCCTGCCCTACACTGACGCATCGCTGCCATTCCAAGCCGCGCGCGCCACCAAGGGTCGTGGCAGTGAGGGCAGGCCTAGCCGCGGTTTAAGCCGGCCGCATTTTTATCCGCTACCACAAACCGCGTCTGGCTAGGGCAGATTTTATGCGTCAAGTTTTGAAACAAAGCTTTTAAGAACGTTGCTTTTGGGTTAACTGATCTAAAATATGTGGGTTGGTACGGCTGTCTTAGCTTTGTAGCACGAACACACGAACAGTCGTGCAAATACAGATTTTGTACTTGAATTTAAATCGCTTTACATTACATACTAATCCGTAGGCAATGAATTTCATAATATTCAGAAACGACAAACCTATCACAAAAATAGCTTTTTACAATCAACCCGATAAAAAAAACGATAATTGTATAATGTTCTTAAAAACTTTGTTCGCAAAAAATATTTTCATTTTAGCTTTTTTGTGTACTATCATATACATCTTAATGTGTAATAATAGTGAAAGCAAATTACACATGTAGCGAAATTTCCTTAAGCGAAGACACTACTTACCCAGATTAGCTTTATTTATACGGGATTGCCTACTTCTAACTAAGCCTGCCCCACAAAGGCGTTGCCGTGAATTTAGCTGTTTGCCATGTTTGTGTGGCACAGGCTTCACTGTATGAATGTTGCCGCATCTGCTACGCTATACTACACACCGTGACAGTTTTAGCAGGCCTAGCCGCGGTTTTAGATGGCCAAATGAAGGGCTGCTGTCTGTGGCGGGCTTTAAGCCGACTACTTTTTGATTACATCCTTTTTAAGGCTGAATACAGCACATACGCAAACTGGGGCTTTAACTAAAAATTGTTTGTTATACATACAGGCATTTTATGTTTAAAAAATGTGTCTTGTCTCTCAAATATATAATCCCGTATAAACAAAACAAAAAAACTTTTTCTAAAATCACACCAGTTCCCATAGTAACAATCCTGCTTGCTCACCCAAATACAAATATGCCCCGAGATAATTAATATTGAAACATAATACTTACAACTATTAATATATACAAATTTAGATGACATACGGAGCGTACATTTACAAAAGTCACTTTATTACATTTTTAAATGATCCATTAAAATGGGGCTCTCAGTCCACAGAATTTCAATTTCAATTATAAACTTTTAAAATGTTTCGTAATAGTAAATTGCATACAAGAATTGCGATTTGATATAAAATATCACAAATTAAAAAATAAGTTTAAACGAACCATAATCTAATATAGGTACTTAAATTTTCTACTTCTGTCAAAGGGTTAGTAGTGCCATCCAGCGTGGCAATGCTGCCAGCATTCCGGCCACGTTTCCAACCTCTTATGGACTTTTAGATTAAGATTGAGGGCAAAAGACTGCGGGGTCAATCACCTACTCATTGATCTGATCAGATAAAGGAGATTACGGGACTCTCCGTCACTACTGGCCCGAGACAAGCCAGTGGCGTGGAAGCAGCCAGTGAATGCCTCAGTGAAGGCATTTCAAGATGGGCACGACTTTCGGTGATGAAGAACACGTAAAAAATTTGGATGGAATTTTTGATTACATTTTATTTTTAGAAATTTGTAAATAATATAATAGGTCCCTATTAGTATTCATTTAAAAAAAACAATTATAATTAAAATGTCAAAATTACAACTGAAATTTTATTTTTTACTGAAAAAAAATTAATTCATGAAATATAAAAAAGTTTTCGAGAAGATCAACTCATCTCGTATGTACTTTATAATAGGTAAAAAAGATTAAATTTTTGTCACATCTTTAGTAACTCGCTCTATAGTGTAAATAACAAATTTTCGAAACTAAATCACTGATAATATTACAAATATTGGTAACACTTGAGTCCTATAGTATTTCATTGGTCTGGCAGCAATTTTTCATATCGAATTTTAAAAAAAGTGACAGAAATGCCATATAGTACCAATACTCAACGACAGATGGCGGGCACGCTTTACCACATACAAAGTGGCGCCATCCTTTGTCAAGTAATAAAAACAGGTATATTATCCAACAGTCCACTATTCGTATAACGCCTCATGAGATGATTTGTGATTTATGCCGGCTCTGTCATACTCAGTAGAAACACGTAGCGCCATCTCGCTTTTACGGAACGTTTGAACGGGAAGGCAAATTTCCGTAAGAAACTTAGTAGTATATATAATTTAAAGAACAGAAATATAAACATACCGTTGCACAACAAAATCTGTTGCTCAAATCGTAAAGACACGCGATTTGAGTCTTTATTTTATACTAGCGACCCGCCCCGGTTTCATACGGGTGCAATGTAGATACTAATTAAAAAAAGTTTACTAGCGTAGTATACTATGTAGAGATTATCGATTTCAGTATAGCGCAGCTATGAAAATGGCTTTTAGCGCGACTTGCATATAGTTGTAGACAAATTTTCTAATAACGACATTGATAATTAATAAAAGAAACATCCAAAATTCACTTTCGCTTACATAAATCATAGAATATCATCACACACAATCCCGTAATCGCTACAAGAATAGTTTTATTTTTAACCTACAAAGTATTCTTACGCTAAAGTATACACAAATTACTGGGTATCCAACGACTAGACCATAAGACCACCCTAAAAAGATGCCAATACTTTAGACCCAAAAATTTAGCACAATTTTGAGGGTTCCGTACCCAAAGGGTAAAAACGGGACCCTATTACTGAGACTTCGCTGTCCGTCCGTCTGTCACCAGGCTGTATCTCAAGAACGGTGATAGCTACGACAGTTGAAATTTTCACAGATGATGTATTTCTATAGCCGCTATAACAACAAATACTAAAAATAAAATAAATATTTAAGGGAGGCTCCCATACAACAAACTTGATTTTTTTTATAGTTAATGGTACGGAACCCTTCGTGCGCGAGTCCGACTCGCACTTGGCCGGTTTTTAAACATACTTATTCTAGATGAGACCACATCTATGCCTATATCTAATTCATAAAGGTTCACTAAACACTTTTCCTATATAGTTTCACCTAAATATTACATTAACTTATATTTAAAAGCTTCATACACGTTTTGATGGCTTGAGTTTGTTCAGTTTTGCGAATCATTTCCGATTTTTACATTACACGTCATCAAAAGAACATTAAAAACTATGAACATCGAGTCTAGTGCAAAACAAAAACTACAGGGTTACAAACTTAAGGTGTACTAAGCTGATGGGAGTTATTGTATTCATAATATTAATAACAACATTGACTATAGAATCAACCCTGAAATCGAGAAAAAAATGAAAAATATGTTTTTTTTAATGGTTGACAGGCTAGTTGTTTGACCACAGCTCACCTGATGTTAAGTGAAGGTGTGGTCGAAGATGGTAAAGCACACCTAGCCTGGAATGGCACTGGCTCTCAAGTGAGGCTGCCGGAACACACCGTTAGATGCTTGGCGGCAGATTTTCAACTTGAGGGTGGTAGCTAGCCAGCCGAGTACTAGAAAGTACCCTACCACCATGCTATGGTTTCCTCACGATGTTTTCCTTCACCGGCAGCTCAAGCTCACTGTTGGGGTTTGAACCCACGCCCTTCGGCATGCGAACCTACCGCGCTAACCACTGAGCTATCATCGCTACAAATATGTATAGTTTATTGACCCTTGACTAATTCTTTTCGCGATTTCATATTTGTACATAATTAAAAGTATGTTAACCCCCTTTCAAACTTAGTACAACCCAAACTTATAGCCCCATACATTCCGAGATTTCGCTTACACAAATTTGAAAACAGCAACACCAAATCGTTTTTCAAGTCTTTAGTTGTCAGAAAATCTAAACTCATTGAAAATCCTTGTCTAACGGACAACCGCATTTTCAGTAAGTTTAGATCTGTAAACTAAAGCTTTGGCTTGTATCACTTGAAGTCTTGAATTAGTTACTATTATAACGCAACTGATTATACCTTCGTATTCACTAGGAACTAATGTCACGCGACACGATTCGCCAAAAAAGTCGGGCGACAAGTCCGACGATATCGTGCGACTTGCTCGCCGTGTCAGTTAAGCAATAAAGTCAATATGTATAGACGGGCGACATTATATAATCTGGAATTGACAAGGCAAAATTGTCTAGCCAGTTCGCCGGACACGAATCGTGTGACATTTGTTCCTAGTGAATACAAGGCTTTATAATTCACGTCAAAAATTACAATCATCGATTATAAAGAGGTTGTGTAACCTTAAATTTAGTATGTAGACACTAATTTTATTTAACCCTCAGTTTGGACATTTCACATTGTCTACTCAAAGACTCAAAATTCACGATTTTTATATCATGATTTTTTTATACCGCTTTACCAACAGAGTTCTCTTTTCTAGCAACAATTCATCGATCTCGCTTCTTTAAAGTTATGATACATGTTTAAAGTATGTATACAGTTTTAATAGCCTTAAGTTACATTTTAATGGAATAGCAGAATTCTTTGATACAAGATAACTCTTGAGTTGTCAAAAACAACATTGACTTAACATACACGATATAGAAAAAAGAGCCTTTTATGCATAAACATACAGACGTTATATATTTTATTTGGAACTGCTACAGCATAAAAACATCGACGTGCCCTGTATACCAACTCATCGATACCAAAATTATCATCATCATGCGCCTATCCAGACATGCCACACAACCCGATCTTTGCAACTGTTTTAAGTAGCGATGTAGCGATGATAGCTCAGTGGTTAGATTTTTAACTCGAGTATTGATATGTCGTTGGTCTGAGGTGCATCGAGTTACGGGCTTCCCACTCCGCGTGTTTATAGTATGGGTAGGTACCAACCAAATAGTATGAGTAGGTACCAATCAAATAGGATGGGTAGGTACCAACCAAATAGTATGGGTAGGTACCAACCAAATAGTATGGGTAGGTACCAACAAACCCCTAAATTCGTAGGTGCCAACTCAGCTTCGTTTACGAGAAATCGCCGGTCAAAGTTGGGAGTCTGTTTATGTACCGTAAGGTTTGGTATATGAATGCAACGAGGCGAGTATACAGATACCTAACTTTGACTGGTGATTTCTCGAAAACGAAGCCGAGTTGGCACCTACGATTTTAGGGGTTGGTTGGTACCCACACTATAAGCACGCGGAGTGGAAGTCCATAACTCGATGCACATCTCGGACCGTCCCCTCGTAAGTATAGACTTTGGTAGCCATTCCGTTAAAGGTCTCCTTTACATACTGCATGAGCGAATTTCCGATTATAGTGACCCAATCAATAAGGTCCATTTTATATATTCAGATTATTAACAGTATAAGACGCTTTTACATTAACTGATAACTGTACCAGCACATCAGACAGCCCTGTTGGTTCTGCTTTAAGAGCAGTAGGGTTTTTTTAGGTTTTCATGCCCACCCAGGACAAACAAAAAACAAATTTTGACAGCCCCGTTGGCTCATTGGTAATATATCTGCCTTGAGAGCTGTAGGGCGTGGGTTCGATTCCCACTCAGGGCAGACATTTTGTGAATAAGCAAAATGTTTGTTCTGTGTCTGGGTGTTCTGTATGTGTTTACAAAAAAAAAAGTATTTATGTATTCTATCAGTTATCTGACTTCCATCACACAAGCTCTGCTTAGTTTGGGGCCAGATGGCGCTGTGTGTATAGTCCAACGATATTTACGATATTTATTTATAAATGTTGTGGTATAAACAAATGCTTGATTTGTGTCTGGGTGTACTGTATGTATTTACAGAAAAAAAAAGTATTTATGCAAAACTAGTTATCTGACTTCCATAGCTTTGGTTAGTTTGGGGTCAGATGGCGCTGTGTGTAATGTCCTACGATATTTATCACTATTTAATTTATAAATGCTTTCACTTTATCTTTCTAATTAAGGAAAATGGTTGGTTATCAGCTAATGGCGCCGTTTCGATAAACAGTTTATCAATTAAATTATTTAACAATGAAGAAATACCTTCGTGACAATGATTACAATATTTCGAAAGTAACATAATACATTATGATACACGATTTATTTAGCGAAATGTACGTATTTCTTATGTATTCATAATAAGGAATGAAATACATAAATTATGTTTAAGATTTCCATGTTTTATCGATATACAGCCAACACTAACACCCGTCACTTAATCACTTGTCATTTATCACTAACGTCACTTTGGAGTGTCACTTAACACTAATCACTTCCGTCTGTACCTCGAGGGTTCGACTGCGTTTAGGTTTTGTGTTGTTAAAGATTGTTGTAATACTTTAATATCAATTAGCTGAATTGTCATTACGATACGTTTTACAAATCAGCGGCCTACGATTAGGCATATTGTAAAACTTGTATTGTACAAAAAAAACAATTAAATTTAAGAATAAAACTGCAAAAAGTCCTTAATAGCCTGCTAGCACTAATAAAATGATTTAAGTAACAAAATAATTAAGTAGGAAATTTGAACTATAGATAAGTAAAGTGATTTATAACATGCATGATACAATACAATTCGACGAACGTTTGTTCAGCAATAATACAATCCCGCTGAACGTTAACTCGCCGTAATACAAAACGGCTGTTTTTAAGGCATTTTGTTCGGCAGTGGTTTCACTGGGACTATATTAGTTTTTAGCCAACTCTGTACTTCTGTGGTTACACTGTTTACAGTGAAACGTGTCCAATTATTATAAGTCATGACTTTATAATATTATTCTCAAAATGTGTAAAACTAAAAAAAAGTTTTTAGTTTCCCAACATACGGAAAATTAATAATTTGATTGTGAATAGTATATGAATCATTGGATCATTTGAGTCGGATATAAATTGATTTAGTTTTAAAAAAGTCATCACCTCTATCGTCTTTCTGAATTACTCCGTTTAAGTTAGCTTGCAAACGTAATTTTTAACGCAAGGCATTTTTATGATAAGACTAAGTAATCGTTTGGCTGAGAAATCCAAAAAGCCTATACCTATTTATGAACTTTGAACTTGGATAAATTTTATTGCATATGTAGGTTCGATGGGGGCTTATCACATATTTTTTATAATAAAGTTCCTAACGATCATACCAGTTATCATCTTTGTGCTAATTTTTGCAAGCTTGTATGACCGCCTTGACCAGACGGAAAAAAGTACTATAAACACACCGTTTCCACAACACAAAACCTCACAGTTTCTCTGATATAGCCGTCAAACACCTCAAGTGTCAATTTTCACGTATAAAGAGGTACTTGCGGAAGTCCCATGATCATTCGGGCTCCGTGTACATAAATGAGAACTTCACATGGCTCGTAGGAGGATGCACTTTGGCTTCTATTAAACACTGGACGACCCATGTAGTGGAAACTATGGGAATGTTGTCTTCGTTGGCCTTGTTTTGAACTTCGTGCGGACAATCCCAGTCCGTTACAAGAGCTATAGCCCCGGTCACGTTGAGGTCCTCTTCGTTGACCACTCTTGTGTTTGCCCCGGCTAAGGAACATGTCCGTTCCCAGAACCGAACGAATGTGTCTTGGTCACCGCAGAATATTATCAGCTTGTCTTTGAAGAAGTTTGCATTTCGAGGCAACTGGGGAGAGTAGGTACAATAGGTTATAAGTAGGGCCCGGATTAAGGTGGTTTGATTTCCATATAAATAAATTTTTGCCATTTATACATAATTTTGGAGTGAAATCACAGCTACTAGCATTTATTTTGGTCTTTATTTGCGGTAAATCACAATTGCTTTAATAAAACTGTAAATGTGTATATATTAGATACATTTTGATATTTTGCAATAAAAAGTTTTTTTTTAATATTGTTGTTTTTTATTACATATTTATCATATATTTTAGACTTTTCAGTCCATATTTATAATATGTACTTACATACATATTTTAAATAAGTTGCCTCGTAGCTATAGTTATAGTCAAAGTCCAGTCTTGCTCAAGTACAGTCCGTGTCAGTCAAGTCCAGTCATGATTTAGTAAAATAGTGGCGTCTTTACTATAAAGCTTCGATGGAGTTTTGGAAGAAACACGAAAATATATTTTAAATATCTTTTTTATTACATTACTATCCGAGCCCTAGTTATAAGAATCATGGAAAGCAATGCGATGGGCTATGTCAGTAACTTTAGTTTGTCTACTTTCTGATTCGATCGATGGAGACCACGTTCACTTACCCAGTTGATAAACCTTCGCTTGAGTATCGACCAGCCTGCGGGCAGCGCGTGGGCGTCCACGTCGACCAGCGCGTCGGAGCCGCAGCTGATGATGACCCACGCGTGGGACACTGCTCGGATGTTGCTCGCTAGGCACTGGATGTATTTAGCGGTGAGACACGGCCGTGGCGCTATCAGGTTGCACACTGAGTATTTGTTCTTTGGCACTTCGTCAAAATGGCTAAAAAAAACATATTTAGACTCAAAACATTTATTGCTTCTGTACAATACAGGATGTTGTAAATACGAATTAGTATATGGTACAGTCAGATATGAACCCCGTCGGGCACAGCAACGTTTAAAAGAGAGAAGCATTATTTTAAAAGTCAAGATTTTTTTTTAACGTCATATTTTTATCATAATAATTAAGATAATATATAATTATACAGGGTTTTAAGCCTAGTGTGTACAAAGGCGAAAGGAAGTTATTATGAGGCGGCCTTAGCTGTTGCGAGGCCCGGGGCGACAGATCGTTGTGAGGCCCTTTTTCTTTCAGTCCGTTTTACTAAAAAATTAGTTCCGAGTGCTCGAGTGGCCGTAACATGCTTGCACAGATAATGAAACCGTGCGTTCAGGGGGGGTTTGTTAAGTGCAAGGCGCGAGACACACGTACATGGTAAAGACTTTTTTCTACGAGGACGCGAGGCCCCTGCAAGAGCGAGACCCCGGGCGGTTGCCTTGCTTGCCACCCCCTAAGGTCACCACTGCTCATTAAACTTACTATATGAAACTAAGCAAAGCTTGTATTACGGTAATCAGATAACTGATAGAATACTTATATACTTTTTTTTTTGTAAATACATATACGGCGAGTGGTTACTGCAGCGAGAAGAGGATATTAATCGGGTTACTTGGTGGTAGATCTCCTTAGCAGGAAGTCGTCTAGGTAGGTACCACCGCAGTACCAGATATTCTGCCGCCAAGCAGCAGTGAGTAAACATTACTGTGTTCCGGTTTGTAGGGTAGTAGCTAGCGAAATTACAGGACTGTTGAGACTAACCATCGAAAGTCTCAAAGTAATGAGCGCTAAAGCAGTGATGCCCTGGACTTTGTTTTGTTACTCAAAGTTCTGTGTCTCGCTGCGATAGTCGTGGACATTCTCTTACCATCAGGAGAGTGTCTCGTACGTCTCATTACTTCTTACATAAAGAAAAAATCTTGTGGCTATTTTAATAAGATTTTTGTTTCATTAGTCTTTAAGTTTATATCAAAATTAGTTCTAGACATTAAGTAAGGTTACGATTAAATTTTTAATTAATGAATCGTTGTCAAATTAGTTAAATTTAAGCCCACACCACTGTTGTGACTGGAACGACTGTTCCGCGGAAATAAACTAAATATATACCTTGAATATTCAAAATGAACTTCCGCAAAGTAACGCCTGAATCAATCAACAAAAATGTGTAAGTTTAAAAAATATTTTATTCACCTGTGAACTGTTCCACCGGCTGCCTCCAGTTGTTCCCGGAGCCGTTCCTTGTGGAAGGGCCGGTCGCAAAACACGAGATCTTCTGCGTCGGTGCCAG
This sequence comes from Biston betularia, assembly GCA_905404145.2. NCBI lineage: Eukaryota > Metazoa > Arthropoda > Insecta > Lepidoptera > Geometridae > Biston > Biston betularia. The sequence goes on from FR989877.1 coordinate 11,131,445, forward strand.
AAGCAGACGCGGCTTCGCTGTCTTCTTCTGAAGAGTAGTGGCGGGACTCCTGGAACCGAATGCATTGTTGATGGCTTCGTGCGCAAACGAATTGCGTCCCTGATGCGATGCGAGGGGCATTTCCAACGGCTACCTACAGCTGTTCGCCTTGAGGACAGATCTAGTGTTCCATAATGCAGCACGCCAGTTGACCACTTTCGATCCAAACCTAAATGTAGATTGTGATAAGCCAAAAAATAAATATAAAATGAATTGTGATCATCGCTAATTTTTTTTTTATGCCACAGGTGGCAGTCAAGCTGACGGGTTGCCTGATGTTAAGCAATCACCGTCGCCTATAGATATCTGCAATACCAGGGGTACTACGTTGCCGACCTTTTAAGATTCTATTAACATGCCTTTTGAAGAACCCAATGGTGTTTTCATAGCAATATGTTAAATTTGTATTTTTCGAGTGTTTTTATGCTCAACAATAGTATCACAATCATAAAGTATCGAGTTATCTTTATTACCACTCACCTAATGTTAAATGAAAGTGTGTACGATGATCGTGAACACATCTTTTCTGGAATAGAAACTGGCTCTCAATGCTGCCAGAACACACTACCGAGTATAAGAAAGTACTCTATACACCATTATGCTATTCTGTTGGTCTTTAGACTTATTTATTTATTAAGGCTTTTTATTAGCAACTACAATGATTATTATTATAATTTTACATAACCCAAGTAATTGTCTAGCTAATTGCGTTGCTCATTTAAAAGAAGCACAACATGCATTTAAATGTATCAATACAATTAATTAAATTAAAATCAATAAAATTAAAATCAAAATAAAAACCATAATCAAAATTAAATTAAATTAAAATCAAATTCATAATCAATTACAATTTAAAACTAAAAACAAAACCAAAATTATCACTAGTCTTGGTTACTTGGTGGTAGATCTCCTTAGCGGGAGGTCGTCTAGGTAGGTACCACCGCACTACCAGATATTCTGCCGCTAAGCAGTAGTGTGTAAACATTACTGTGTTCCGGTTTGAAGGGTACTGCAGCTAGCGAAATTACTGGGCTATTGCGATTAACCATCTAGTGCGTACTTTGGTCACTGATAATGCATCGAATTTTTGTTCACATGAATTTGAATCTTTTTGTAGTTTGAATGGCATTAAACATTTAACAATTGCCCCTTACCATCCAGCCTCAAACGGGCAGGCCGAAAACAGTGTCAAAACTTTTAAAAACGGGCTAAAAGCCATTTTAACAAACACAGATGGCCAAAAAGTTATTATTAAAAAATTAAATAAATTCTTATTTGATTATAGAAATTCTGTTCATATGACTACAGGATTCTCCCCTGCCAATTAATGTGTATTTAAATTAAAATAACACAGCGAAATGCTTTTCTATTTAAACCATTTATTTTTACCCAAAACCACGCTGCGAAAACAAAAGACTATCGGCCTAGCGCACGACATAAAAGTAACAGGCCACTAATAAAAACTCCTTGGTGTACATACACCACACCATCGCAAGTCTCAAAGTAATGAGCGCCAAAGCATCGATGCCCTGGACTTTGTTTTGTTACTCAAAGTTCTGTGTATCGCGTCAATGGTCATGGACAGGCGTTATCGTCTCGTTCGCCTAAAAAAAAGTCTCTTTAATGTGTTTTCCATTCCTGGCAGCGATTGTTGAGATTAGAACCAACGATCCGATCGCACTGAGCTATCATGGTTTCGAATTAATATTACCTTTTCCGTCTTCTCGGTTTTCCTTCGTTTCGGCGTGTCCGCACAGGTTAACAAGAAATGCAGCCCAGCAAAGATCTTGTTCTCTCCAGACGGGATCGGTCCGAGGATCGATATCGTGTCCACGTCGTTCTCGAACTTGGTCAGCTTGGAGTTTTTCTTGCCCACATTCTGTTTGGACAGGCCTTTCAGTTGGAACGGACCGGCTGGGAAACAATTTAAAACAATATATGATATTCATAATCATAATCATTTTATTGGTAAGAGGACAATTACAAGTCAGACATATATATATATAACAAATTATAAAATAATGGCAAAATTGACAGCCCGGTTGGTTTATTGGTAAATATCATAGGACTATACACACAGCGCCATCTGGCCCCAAACTAAGCAGAGCTTGTGTGATGGAAGTCAGATAACTGATAGAATACATAAATACTTTTTTTTTGTAAATACATACAGAACACCCAGACACAGAACAAACATTTGTTTATTCACAAATTGTTTGCCCTGAGTGGGAATCGAACCCACGCCCTACAGCTCTCAAGGCAGATATACTACCAATGAGCCAACGGGGCTGTCGGGGCTGAGTTGTATTCCATGCTAGGTGTGCTTTGCCATATTCGACCACACTGACATTTAACATCAGGTGAGCTGTGGTGAAACACTTAGCTTGTCAAACATAAGATAAAAATTGTACTTGATCATTATAAACAACTTTTATTACGGAACCAACCCTGATCGCAATCGAATAAAAAAAATCTTGCAGCATGATGTATGATCAAAATATAATTTCAAAGTTGGTTCCATAATACAATTTTTATGTGGTCTACTTTTGTTTTTTTTTTTATGGTTGACAGGCTAGTTGTTTGACCACAGCTCACCTGATGTTATGTGGAGGTGTGGTCGAAGATGGTAAAGCACACCTAGCCTGGAATGGAACTGGCTCTCAAGTCAGGCTGCCCGAACACACCGTTAGATGCTTGGCGGCAGATTTTCAACTTGAGGGTGGAAGCCAGCCGAGTACTAGAAAGTACCCTACCACCATGCTATGGTTTCCTCACGATGTTTTCCTTCACCGGCAGCTCAAGCTCATTGTTGGGGTTTGAACCCACGCCCTTCGGCATGCGAACCTACCGCGCTAACCACTGAGCTATCATCGCTACAAAAGTTAATATTTAACGATTAAGTTAACATTTTTCCCTTTCTTCCTATTGCGCTGGAGACGCTCGGCAGTTGGGGTGCAGAAACTTTTTTTTTAAATATCAGAACATTAAACATAGCGCCATCTGACCCCAAACTAAGCAAAGCTTGTTTATACGTTTCGTATGCGATCTATTAGGGAAATGCCAAGCACAGCTCTTTCCATAACTCGCTAAGCAACTTTGTACTTGTGGACCATTCCTGCTGTGTCAAAGTTTCGGCCAAGGTCACAGGTATGGTTCGTATCGCTGGAGTCAGTCGAAAGGCGCGCTAAGAGGTTGATAGGCAATGACACTTTGGTCAAGTCTCGGCTGCAAAGCCTCGAGCATCGACGTAAGGTCGCCTGTCTATCGGCTTTCTACCGGATACATTTCGGAGATTGTGCCTTGGAGTTGCACGACTTGGTTCCCCCTGCCCCTTTTTACTACCGGACGCAAGACAAACGCGACCGAGGCGACACCCGTACATGGTGGATGTTCCCCATGTGCGCACTAAGCGCTTTGAGTCCACATTCTTTATTCGCACAGCGAGGATGTGGAACTCTTTGCCGGAGTCTGTGTTTCCCGAAAAGTACAATATGAGTGTCTTCAAATCAAGAGTAAACAGGTTCCTTCTAGGTAAGCGTGTTCCATCTTAGACCGCATCGATGCTTCACATCAGGCAGGATGTGGTCGCATACCGAAGGGCGTGGGTTCAAACCCCAACAATGAGCTTGAGCTGCCGGTGAAGGAAAACATCGTGAGGAAACCATAGCATGGTGGTAGGGTACTTTCTAGTACTCGGCTGGCTAGCTACCACCCTCAAGTAGAAAATCTGCCGCCAAGCATCTAACGGTGTGTTCCGGCAGCCTCACTTGAGAGCCAGTTCCATTCCAGGCTAGGTGTGCTTTACCATCTTCGACCACGCCTTCACTTAACATCAGGTGAGCTGTGGTCAAACACCTAGCCTGTCAACTATAAAAAAAAAATTATAAAAAAAAGGTAAAACGCACAAAAGACTTCATGTGTTCGCAGTACCCTGCAAAGCTAGTTACCTTTAACGCCGTCGACTTTCCTCGGTGTTTTCTGCACCTCGGGCTCCACACCGGCGACCTCCTCGAGCCGCGCGGGCGGCGCCGAGTTGCTGCTTTCGCTCATGGAACTGCTCTCGCTAGCGAGGCGCGGCCGTACCATCGGAGTTTTCGTTTTCACGCCTGAATAATTACATTAGTATAATATAAGCGTTAAGTTTAGTTTCAAGTATTTCTTTCTTATTTTTTTTAAATGTTTTTACTGATACTTCATCATAATTTTTTTAAATAAATAAATATCTTAGGACATTACACACAGCGCCATCTGACTCCAAACTAAGCAAAGCTTGTATGATGGAAGTCAGATAACTGATAGAATACATAAATACATTGTTGCAAAAACAAGATAAAGGTTGAAAAATTAAAACCCGAGTTTTTAAAGTTTTCAGTTTTTAGGGAACGCGGAAAAGTCGTGAATAACGTAGCGATCTTTGTATTTTTTTTCTCAGACTTTTTATTTCGAGTATAAAGTACCAAAGAGTGTCGGAAATTGATATAATGCGTTGACACATGACTTTTCAAGTTGCTTCCAAAACTCCGTCGAAACTTGTAAAAAAGTAACTACTTTTTTACTATACAAATACAAATACCAATATTTTATTAATAACACCAAAGTTACAGGTAATTTTACCATTCATTATTAAAAATATCAAAATCATAACAATAGCAATAGCAACTCGATCATGATTTACTTTGTGTGACTTAAGACTGAATTTTTCTAAAATACATACTTAAAAATAACGAAACACTGGCAAATGTAAAAAGAGCGACGCCAAAAACAAAAAAAAAAAAGAAGAATGGTTAAAGTGTCAGGAAATTATTCTCACATATATTTTACCTGAAGTGGAGGCTTTAGGGCTCTTGGGGGAGGTAACGCGTTTCCTAGCGCTCGATGTCGCGCACTTATCGCGGCTGCGAGCACTCCGGGGGCCCTGTAATGACGTCAGAATGGGTATTTCTGTTTGAAAAAAAAAAAAAAAATCGTGGGACTATACACACAGCGCCATCTGACCCCAAACTAAGCAGAGCTTGTGTGATGGAAGTCAGATAACTGATAGAATACATAAATACTTTTTTTTTTGTAAATACATACTTATAATGCATACAGAACAAACATTTGTTTGTTTACAAAATGTTTGCCCTGAGTGGGAATCGAACCCACGCCCTACAGCTCTCAAGGCAGATATACTACCAATGAGCCAACGGGGCTGTCATACACCAGGTTGTGCATATCTAAAAAAATTGCTGCTCCCTTAGAATATGGAAAGAACCAGAAGCCGTCAACACAAGTAGGTAGCACATTCAGATATCGTCTTATTTAATTATTGAATAAATTTTTCAATTCGTAACTGTCTTATAAATAAAATAAATAAATAAATATCACAGGACATACGTACGTACAATGAAGCACGTGGTTATACGTATAATGATGCGTCCATTTTGTTGGTGTTGCCATTATAAGAGTTTAATTTTCCCAACTTTTGATTACCAAGGGATTTTATTAATTGTAGTATTAAAAATTGAATATCTATTTAAAAATATTTTTAACCGACTTTTTTTTATTTTTTTTTTATGGTTGACAGGCCAGGTGTTTGACCACAGCTCACCTGATGTTAAGTGAAGTTGTGGTCGAAGATGGTAAAGCACACCTAGCCTGGAATGGAACTGGCTCTCAAGTGAGGCTGCCGGAACACACTGTTAGATGCTTGGCGGCAGATTTTCAACTTGAGGGTGGTAGCTAGCCAGCCGAGTACTAGAAAGTACCCTACCACCATGCTATGGTTTCCTCACGATGTTTTTCTTCACCGGCAGCTCAAGCTCATTGTTGGGGTTTGAACCCACGCTCTTCGGCATGCGAACCTACCGCGCTAACCACTGAGCTATCATCGCTACAACTTAAAAACTACGACTTAAAAAAAGATTATTAATACAACCTGTATGTGTAATATGATATTGTTAGGATTACAAAACATTCATAATACTATGTTAGTCTACTAGGTCAGGCCGTGCTCTTTGTATAAGTTTGTGAGTGTGTGTGATTATATTTGCGCTCAAAAGACAGGACCAATTTTGATGAAATGTGGTATGGAGGTAGCCGGCAACCTGGATTACTGGATACATAAGGCTACATTTTATCCCACAAAAAAAATATTGAAACGGGTAACACCGCGAAACGCTGCATGTGCAAAATAAAAACGTTTATTATCGTGCGGTGTGTAAAATTGTTATAAGAAAATATTTGTGCAGAGTTGTTCTTGTGTCGGTTTAGAGTATGTATGACAAAAGTATAATCAGTCTATCAGTCTAATCTGATCAACCCCCTTTATAAATACTGGAAAAGACAGGTTCACTTCGAAGGATTTAAACCCGAATGGAAGCCGTTTAGTCTCCCAACTAAGCTGCCATAGCTTGACAAATAAGATAATTATTATTTCTACTTAAATATTAGTACCTGTATAATATTATCAAGGTCCAGTTCTCTATGAGCCCGTCTTCTTGGAGTGGAGGGAGACGATGAACTGTTCTGATGAATGGATTCCTTCAGCGATCTCGCTTGGTCTTCTGTTAGGTACAGCTCGCTGGCTGTCACCATTACTGTGGTGTCTCTGTGGAATAATAAATAAATATTTCTGTTAAATCGCCAACACTAATGCTGAGAACATAACCTTTTATATCGCACTGGACATGGACAGTACAGTGACAACTTTTCTGTTTTAGTATTTTTTATTAAAGTGTTGTACTAATGTGGGTGACAATGTTTTTCATTCTTTCCAATTTTTTTTTAATAGTTGACGGGTTGTGTCTTTGACCACAGCTCACCTGATGTTAAGTGACGGCGTGGTCGAAGATGGTAAAGTACACCTAGCCTGGAATGGTGTAAATGTTTTCCATTTGCGATACAAGCAATCTTAGTGACTATAATAATAATTATAATTTTTTATCTGTTCACGGGCAGGTGGTTATCAAATGGTTTAAGACAGGCCTTTTATTAATGATTGACAGGCTAGTGTTTGACCACAGGTCGCCTGATGTTGAGTGACGGTGTGGTCGAAGATGGGAAACACACCTAGCCTGGAATGGTGTAAATGTTTTCCATTTGTGATACAAGCAATCTCGATGACTATAATTATAGGTGTTTATTTAATATAACTAAGCATTTACTTTAGAAAAGCACTAAACTGTTAAAATACCTATCTAGCTGGGTATATATAAAGCTTACATCTGAATCACACTATAATATTATGAAAGCGAAAGTTTCTGTACTAGAAAGTATCCAACCACCGTGCTTCGGTTTCCTCTTGATTCTTTCCTTCACCAGTAAGTAGCTCAAAGTCTCAAACGCTCTACGGCGCGCTAACAACTGAGCTATCATCGCTACAGTGGTGAGCTAGGTACTAACTTTCATTCTTTTAATAGCTTTAATAACTGAATCACCCACAAAGAAACTAATTGACAAAATTAACAGCGATTTTGATAAGATTTAACTCAGACTGTATGTTCCCAGTTTACTAAAGAGATTGAATTTGACTTTTTTTTTAGAATTTGAATTGACAGCCCTGTTGGTTCATTGGTAGTGGGTCTGCTTCGAGAGCTGAAGGGCGTGGGTTCGATTCCCACTCAGGACTAACATTTGCGTGACTAACATCGATGTTTGTTCTGTGTCTAGGTGTACTGTATGTATTATAAGTATGTATTTACAAAAAAAAAAAAGTATTTAAGTATTCTATCAGTTATCTGTCTTCCATAGCACAAGCTCTGCTTAGTTTGGGGTCAGATGGCGCTGTGTGTTATGTCAAAAAAAAAAAAAAAAAATGTGAAAAATATTGCTTACCCATCAGTAATGCATCTGTAAGTAATAGTGCCGCTGTCGTTGACATCCACTCCCATCACCAGTCCTGGCTCGTAAGTCTGCTCCTCATCCACCACTGCATACACTGACTGCCCTTCCAAAGGCAATATCTTTGTATCACCAAATATTATAAACTCGTCTAACAAAACCTTGCTTTGCCCATCATCAAACTTAATCAAGTACTTATTTGGTTCGGTAATTTCTAGAACTTTTCCGGAGTAGTATCTCTTATCCACCCATTTTGCTAAGACAACAGTGTCCGGAGGGTAGCCCGGATATTCCGTCTTGATGATAGATTTCTCAACCGGTGTAGCTGGTCTGGGTGATGTTGGTCTACGTTTTTGCTTCAATTTGGTCACAGATTTTGGTGTAGCGACTAGCGTTGATAAAGGCTTCTCGTCCTTGGGTGATTTTATAGGAGATTCTTTCCCGTTTTCTCCGTTCGTCGGTATCATTTCAGGTGAATTCATGCCGTGCATGTAATCGGGTTCTTCATGTTGTGTAGGTAATATAGCCCGTTTGGTTTTTCCCGCCATATGTCTTCTGCCCCGTACTCGACTCTTTTTCAAAGAGCTTTTAGGAGTGGCTTTATCGCATTTACCTACTTCCTCTGGACTAGCAATCCCGTTGCTGACTGTACTATCACTTGAGACGGAAACTTGAACGCCGACTGAGACTTTCTCTTGATTTATGGAACGATTAGTGTCGTCAACGGAATTGTCTCTGATGTACGAGAATATGTCTTGCAGCTTTTTGATCAAAGCGTCATATCCTTTAACGGACGTCGTCGGGTTAGCAACAGACTTGCGAGGCGGCTGCGGTACGACGAAGTTCCCGTCGCTGGTTCTATTGCTAGACGATGATGTAGAACTTACAGTCGATGCAAATGATGTTCTATTTGGTAGATTAATAATTCCGCCACTGGTGACGCTCGAGGGGGAAGTGCTAACAGAAACATCTGCAGCGTACGGGTCTATGGTAAAACGCTTCGATATCCTCTGATACTCCTTACACATGTCCATGCCTAAATCATTGTCAGTTCTGACAATGTATAGGGATAAAAAATCATTGTCTTCATTATGACTGACATGGACATCGAAAACTGGTATTTGTGGAGTGTTCATAGGTAACGAATGTCCGTTTTGTAATGGAGATATTGTAGATGGAGTGGTGTTGTTGCTAACACGAAATGATTCGCTTTTGCGTTTTCCTTTTGCTGTAATTTTAATCATATCAGGAGTACAGTCACTGTCTTCGCTCAAATGCTTGACTCCGGCCAATTCAGTAGGGGTCGATGAAGTGCCATTAGATAGCTTTGAGATCATTTTAGAAGCAACACTTGGAATATGCTCTGGGCTATCTATTTCTAAATTAGAACCCATACTGTCAGTGCTTTCTTGGTCGGTTGTTTTCATAGGTTTAGGTAGTGTTTGAGACAAATTTTGATCGGAATAGTTGAATCCTTCGCTTCGACTTTCAAATATCTTTCCCGGTTGCAGAGTTTCCTCTCTATCTTTAACCGTGACAGGGTCACTATTAAAGTTTCCTGGAATGTCAGGCGTATCTTCATCAGGGCTCGGAGACAGATGGAGACTAAAGCCTTGAGAGTCATTTAGCTCAGAATTTTCTTCGATAGTTTCTGGTATTTTTGGTGGGAATGCCTTTGTGAAGTCGATGAGTTTTTCTTCGGAATTATTTGCAACTTTTCGGGGTGTTCTTTTAGTGACGTCCACGCTAGCCGGGCGCGAGTTCGGAGTTTTAGGTGTTTTGGTTTCGGTAATACTGGCACTGTTGCTTCGCTTTAGCAATCTAGGACTGGAACGCATAGGGGTGCGAACTCTTGACGTGGAAGGCAGTTCTAAATCTTTATCAGCGTTGGTGGTGATTTCTGAGACTTCATCGTCTAAAGATTGCGTGGAAACGGCGAATTCGGCGCCCGTGAGATCAAGCTTTTGTATTTTAGGATAGGTACCGACTGTGTCATCTGATAGTTTTCGTTTAACTTGAGATGTTATCTGATCATCTGAAATTGATGGTTAGAATAGTTTTGTACATTGTTTTATCATTTGACAAACTATTTGTCATACCAAATGACATGACAAATAGTTTGTCGGTATTATAATATTGTAATACCAGCCTAAAAAGCAGTAAACATTTAATTTTAATTTAGGAAATTTTAGAGCTAGCTCTGTTCCAACTCAAATTTAATGCTTGTATATTTTGCCATATAGTTAAAAAAATTACTGTAGACTTATTAAACAGTATCCCAGGTATTGACAACTTTTTTGAACATGAAGCAAAACTGTAAAACTGTGTAAAAGTTATAGAGCATAAAAAGGAAATTATTAACTTACCTTTGGATTCAGATGATGTTTCTATGACATCAGCAGCAGAGCTGGATACAAACTGAAAATTAAAATAAATATAATTAAGTACCTACCTATAACTTCACAACAATAAAATGTTATGTAGAAAAATGATGCCAAGTAGTTGTAAGTAATCACAACTATATGTCAAAAGCGCCATCTACTAAGGAATGCTGTCAACACATCATTTTGACCCAGCTAAGTAGAAAGCTACAATTTCCCTAGATGGCGCTGTTATGAAAACAGAAATGCTCTGAATTTACTCAAATAACTGGGAATTTAGGGTATTAGCATGTAAGTCTTACAGTAAACTAAGCTACAATTACAAAAACATTTGAGGGCTGAAATGCTGAGTGCAAGCCACAACCGTACCCTAAGGTCCCAATGTCAGAATATGTACATTGACCAAAATGTGAACTGCAGGAATATGAATGAACACACCTGTATGATAGCAGTTCAAATTCAGATCAAGCCTAAATAAGTGACCTCGATTTTTGTTCTAGATATTCCATTAGCAAGTAATTTATGTTTTCTACTGCTCCATAAATTTTCTCTTCTTTCAACAAGACATCAATACTTAGTCAGACAAAAATTAAAGCAACAAAGTCAACATTGTCAATTAATATTCCCGCTGACACAAATATCTGTACACTTTAACCTGGTAGTAACTAAAGCATACTATTTCCATTTGATTGCCGTGCAATATTATTTTAAAATATGTACCTGTAGATCTTCATCTGGTTCATAAACTGGACTATCAGGAAACATAGGCTCAGAGTTGTCAGCTGGCTTTGTAGTCAAGATGTCTTCTAGTTCACCAGGTTGGATTAAAGTTTCTGAATAAACAATAGCACAGGGTTAGGAATGGTATAAGGAAGTTATAAAACAATTTACTACATCTTCAACTTATTTTTACTGATGTTCATTAAGTGCATCATAGAAATCTAAAATCTTACAATCAATACATTTCTAGACTAATCTAATATTACATTCATACTTTAATTTTATTACATAAGCACATTGTAAAAATATCAAAGGTCATATTTAGACTAATAAATAATACCTTAGTAACACTTTGATTGCCTTGATATTTTTATTTACTTACCGTTAAGCCAAACATAACCTTCAAATACCAATTTTCATATTGTGTAGTCAATAGCTACCTGGTACATGTACAAGATTTTAAATATTTCATTTTAGACTTAATCTAATTTACTTGTAAATTTTCGTGCAATATCATATTAATAAGTGATAAAAAGAAAATTTGTGTGTGAATTGGGGAAGGGCTATTGATGTTTAAACTATAATCCGCCCAAGGCAAATAGTACATTATCGTAACTCGTCTAGGGCATAGTAAAGCAACAATTTTATGTAATTATTAAAGTTATCGGTACGATAATAGTTTTATTATCAAGTGTTGATAATTGTTGTGCTAATTATTACTTCTATATCGAACTAAATAGATTTCGTTACTTAAATCACAACATCGAAGAGCTACGTAATCTGGGTGGGTTACCATATTGAATGACAAAATGTTGTAAGGGTTTTCTTAGAATTATAAAAGAAAAGTACACATAATTACCTATATCTTGCGAGTCAGTATCCATGCCATCCGTAGGCTTTGTAGACTCGTCCATGGTTCAGTGAAAATTTGTATGCAAATTATACAAAAACGCGCGGTTTTGCGCACTGTTGTTTGCCACTTAGAATTTATCGAATTTGGACATTTCCAAGGGTAATATAAGGACAGGAGTTAATCGAAAGAAAGATCACAATCTCCAGAATCTATCACTCATGTATGTAACATCTAATAAGCAAAAACGCTAATATTTTTTGACGACTTTGCGAAAATGAACTGGAAGCGGACCGCTTGTTCAGCTTGTTGATCCGGTTGAGTTTAGATTTGAGGCGAGTGTTGCTACCATACAGATATTAAAAATTTCAGATGACAGACAAAAAGTTTCATAATGAATTCTTTTTCCTAAAAGTAAAGTACTTTTCGGAAAACATTAATTTCAAGTAATTTATTTATTTGTTTTATGAACACCAACCTTGTGTACAATGTTAATAGTTGTTATAGTAACATATACAACATAAGTTAATTTACGTTTATTTTAATGGATGTGCTATAGATATTATGATAGATTTTTTTTTACTTTTAGTGATTAATAAATATAGGTGGTTGGTTGGCTGAAGAATTTTAGAAATCTACAACCCGACTGCGAATAAAATAGCTAAAATCAAAGAAAAAACTTTTAATGCTCTTTTAATTGATTTTATTTAGACACTCTACTTATAGGTTTGGTTATTTGTTACTATATTAACGTATTAAAATAAAATTATTTGATGCCAAAAAATCCGCCATTTTGTTATTTTTTCGAACACTTAGTTATGAACACTTGGGATATTCGGCTGTTTGAAAGATACGAGGGAATAAATAAATTTACATACAAACATCTTAAGTATGATATACAAGATACGCGCGAAAACCATAACCCTTCTTAGGCAGTCGCGTAAAAAGAAGGTTAAAATACCTAAATAATACCAATCATTTAATTATTTCTGTTATAAATGTGTCAAAGATATGAATTTTTTATGCTGGCACCTATGAAGTATGGGTATATGACGTCACAGAAATTGACAGTCCTATAAAAGTTTTTTTTTTCTTCGGCATGGCACATTCGTGTATTGTGCCAATTCTCAAGATAAGATTTTCTTGTACGTCATCTCTTAACAGTTCTTTGAACTTACTTCTAATTTTAGTGTCACCATATATTTCTAGATGGCGCTTATTAGAGTGTTAAGACAATTTTTACTAGTTTGACTAAAAGTTTGTTTTGAATGTCAAAAAATAATTAAGACATACCTATTTTCTAAAAAATATGTTATAAATCTAGCTATTGTCAAGTCTCAAAAGCTTTATCGTTTTGCTTAATGCTAAAACGACATCAATGTGGACTAGTTTTTATGTTTTCCCGCCAGGGGTGCTGTCCAAGTTTCCATAATTTTTTATCGTGAATGTCGTAATCTCGCAAAAATAATAATAATATGCTTGCCGTCCTGTAGGTACTACTTTTACTAAAAATCTGTGCATGTCTCTTCTTTATAATATTTTTCTCTAAATAGTAAAACAAAGTCACTGTCCGTGCCGTCTGATTCTCCAGTAATATCTAACTCACAACGGATTTTTTTTTTCTTCTTTTTTAACGGATTTTCATATTTTTTGTACGGTAGGTTTGTTCAGACAAAAATTATACAAATTATCCATACCTAACATTCTAATTATTATTTTGTACTATTATTAGATACATTTTGCAACCAAACGGTTAAACTTGCACTCATTCGAAGCAGGGGCAGGTCGTTAGTTATAAATAAAAGAGAAATAACCTCTAAATACGTGGTAGGTATTTACCTACGCATATTTAACTGCGTAAGCAAGCAAAATATTTCGTGTTACTTATCTAATACCAAAGTGCTATCATTATACAGGGTTATAACCTTAGGGTGTATTAAGCCAAAAGGGAGGAATTTATTTAATTTTAATTTTATTGGTATCATCATTACGGATAACTAGCTGCGCTCTGTGTGTTCACCCATTTTTTCTGGGATAAAACGTGGCGAAACATTAATTTAGAGTAAGTAATATGCGTTCTAAATTTCATCCAAATCCGTCCACTGGTACCGACAGTGTGAAGAAAAAACAAACGTACATACACACAAACTTTTTAAAACATGTACCTACTTCGGACCAGATGAGTTTTATTCGCGATTTGGCCTAAACTTGTTCCCCTAGTAAAAAATTACATAACACAATGTTACTTGGTGGTAGATCTCCTTAGCAGGAGGTCGTCTAGGTAGGTACCACCGCAGTACCAGTTATTCTGCCGCCAAGCAGTAGTATGTAAACATTACTGTGTTCCGGTTTGAAGGGTACTACTACAGCTAGCGAAATTACTAGGCTGTTGAGACTAACCATCGAATGTCTCAAAGTAATGAGCGCCAAAGCAGCGATGCCCTGGACTTTGCTTTGTTACTTAAAGTTCTGTGTATCGCTGCAATGGTCATGGACAGGTGTTATTTCTTACCATCAGGAGAGCTTCTCGTTCGTATCATTAGGTACTTTTTACATTAAAAAAAATTAAAAAAATACTACGTCTAAGCTTAAAACCCTGTATAGGTTGGTTCACTTTAAAAATAAGGTGATATGTAGATAGTTATATAGACTGTAAAAATATCAAGGAAAAAAATACAATTTTCATTGCGTTTTAAAACTTGAAACCGGAAAGGTGTACCTATATCTATTAATAACATTTTTGAGATAGGTATACGAATAATTTGTATAAGTAGATAATTTTCCAAAAAAATTCAGTAACAATTATGGCGTTCACAAAACGTGGTTTGCGACTAGTGGAAGCTTTAGGAAAATTTTCCAAAGATAAACCTTTTTACTGCGACTCAGCAAACGTTTTTAATAAGGCAAGTGACAATATACGTTCCTAGTTGTACCTAACAGTTTCGCTTCTCCATAGTCTTATTTTAGGTACTAAAAAAAGTTTGACCCGGTGGCAATCGGGAGCAATATTTTGCCCAATGAATAGAATAGAATAGAATTATTTATTGATATAATTATTTAAAACAGATACTTAAACACACATTTAAGTAGATACTATGCTTACATAGTTATCATACAGTTTAAAAAATATGTAGGTATTGTCAGTTTACAAAAATTGAATGTAATAATTATTTGTTGTAAAGAGGCAATAATTGTTATGTACCTAATCGTAAAAATCCGAATAATACAAATTAGAAAACAAAAATAATTAAATAACATAATCAATCAATACTAAATAATCTATAATAATTTAAAAACAATAATTCAATGTTTGAGTACCTATGGCCAGACAAAGCGGCAATGTGGCTACCGTTTCGGGAACTATTCGCAATTGATAGCAGTCTTTTAGATTAGTTTGCATGGTTGTAGGGTATTTTCTAGTCGGCTGGCTAGCTACCACCCTCAAGTTTAAAATCTGCCACAAAGCATCTAACGGTGTGTTCCGCACTCATAAAGTCTCATTTCTGTTCAGAGTCAATTCCATTCCAGGCTAGGTGTGTTTATCATCTTCGACCACACAATCAAACTACAAATCTTAATATCCTCTTCACGGTGCAGTAACCACTTGCCTACCACCACTTTAGACAAATGGTTACAGCAGCGAAAAGAGGATATTAAGATTAAATGTGTACTTAGTTATTTTAATTAGATTTTTGTTTAATTATATTTTTTAAGTTTAAGTCAAATTAGTTCTAGATATTATTAAGTAAAATTACGATCTAACGGTGTTTTCGGCAGTCTCACTTGAGAGCCAGTTCCATTCCCGGTGTGCTTTACCATGTTCTACCACAGCGTCACTTAACATCAGGTGAGCTGTGGTCAAACACGTAGCCTGTCAACCGTAAAAAAATATTTGTCTAATTGGTATTTTTTGTAGATGAAATTCATAGCTGCCAACGAAGAACATTTGAAGGCTACCTTGACCGTTGATTCAAGCATGTGCAACGGGTATGACATCATGCATGGAGGTTTCATGTCGCTTGTTATCGATGTCATGTGCCTATACGCCCATGTCGCTAAAACAAATGGGAAAATGGCGTATACGACAAATATTTCTTTGAAGTAAGTTAACGATTCGCTCGTTCAGAAAAGGCTCCAAAGCCTTGAACATCGACGGAAAGTTGCATGTCTGTCGATTTTCTACCGGATACATTTTGGAGAGTGCGCTTCAGATCTGCATGACCTTATTCCACCTTGCCCATTCTACTTTCGGACAGCCAGGAGCTTTAAAAAGCGTCACCGCTTCATGGTTGATGTTCCAAAAGCTCGAACTAAGCGGTTTGATTCCACCTTTTTCATGCGTACCGCTAGACATTGGAATCAGCTGCCCGAGTGGGTGTTCCTCAATGAATATAGTCTGGGTACCTTCAAGTAGCGAGTGAATCGGTTTCTTCTAGGCAAGCGTGCTCCACCGTAGACCGCATCTTCGCTTAACATCAGGCGGGATGGCGGTCAAACGCAAGCCTATCTACTATAAAAAAAAAAAAAAAAAAAAAAGTTATGATCAGTATTGCGTGTTGAACTTGGACCATTCGGACTAGCATATTCATTTGCGACCATTGCTTGGTGGTAGATTTCCTTAGCAGGAGGTCGTATAGGTAGGTACCTACCACCGCAGTACCAGATATTCTGCCGCCAAGCAGTAGTGTGTAAACATTACTGTGTTCCGGTTTGAAGGGTATCTACTGCAGCTAGCGAAATGTCTCAAAGTAATGAGCACCAAAGCAGTGATGCCCTGGACTTTGTTTTGTTACTCAAAGTTCTGTGTATCGCTGCAATGGTCATGTTATCTCTTACCATCAGGAGAGCGTCTCGTTTTGTCTCATTATTCTTAACATTAAAAAAAAACTTTATATTACTCGGCTGACTAGCTACCACCCTCAAGTTGAAAATTTGCCGCCAAGCATCTAACGGTGTGTTCCGGCAGCCTCACTTAAGAGCCAGTTCCATTCCAGGCTAGGTGTGCTTTACCATCTTCGACAACACCGTCACTTAACATCAGGTGAGTTGTGGTCAACCACCTAGCCTGTCAACCATTAAAAAAAAATAGTATCTACCTAGACAACTTTCTACTAAAATGCTAAAGATATCTATGTAAGTACCTAGTACCACCTAGTAAGTTTTTGCGATGTGAGAACACACGCGTCAGTGGTAGCTTTTAACACAAAGAATATCTGTACTTTCAGTTTCATCGGAACAGCTAAAATTGGAGACAAGATTGTAGCAGAAGCATCAACAGTCAAAAATGGCCACTACTCCGTGATGGAAGCCACACTGTGCAAGGAAAACGGACCACTTATTGCCAAAGGGACAGCGTGCTTTCTGAACGGACATGAACAACTCCAGAAAATATGTCAAGATGTTATTGGATTTGATGTTTTAAAATCTGACGAATAGAGATTAGAACAGTGAATCATTAAGTCTTGAATACAAGTTATATTTTATGTGATGAAACGGGTATTTTTATGTTTGCAAGATTCCCCACTTCTTTACATGGACTGGACTGAATAGTGACTTACTTTATGTTACTTTGATAGGGACCAAGACTTGTTTTATTTGGTTTTAACTACACTTAAAGCTATGGATAACTTGATACTGCTAATAAATAAATATTGGATTACATTTCACACAGTCCCACTTAGCCCCAAACTAAGACAATCTTGAATTATGGTAACCAAATAGCAGTAAGGATGCTTTTATACTTTTTTTAAAAACTAAACACCCAAATACTTACAAAAAAAACATCTATCTATATCACACAGATGTGTGAAAGTGTGTGTGTGTGTGTGATTTTGTTTGTTTTTGTTTGAAAGGTGAATCAGTAGGGAGTGTTCTTAGCTATGTTGTTTGATGAAAATCGGTCCAAAATGGCCGCCGTCACAAAATGGCGGATAACATAATTTTTCACAACTCCCTCAATATGGGTATCAAATGGAAGGGCTTGACTAGTAGAATACAATATACCTGTCGGGTGTTTTTTAATTTTAATGTATCTTGTCACTCGAGATAACAGCGTCGGCCTTATCTGTTGCGAGGCCCGGGGCGACAGATCATTATGAGGCCCTTTTCTTTGAGTCCGTTTTACTAAAAATTAATTCGAGTGCTCGAGTGGCCGTAACATGCTTGCACTAATACCTAATGAAACCGTGCGTTCAACGTGCGTTTTGTTAAGTGCGAGGCGCGAGATACACATACCTACCTACATATACAGTAAAGACTAACAATATAACAAAAGAGATACGTGAAGTGATTTTATGTGACTTCTTATATTTTATATTCTGTAAAATTTAAAGTCCACATAGGTACGACCAACCCACGTCTTGTCACAGAATAAATGATAGTATCATGTATGACAAAAGCATATTCGTGTTTGGTTCCAAAATATTTGAAGAACAACCGAAGCGAGATGCCATAACCACTTTGCCTTTAGAAATGGCTTGGAAGATATTCTCGTAAGTATCTTTGCTTTATTTTTCAGCACATATTTTAAGTAAAGTACAAACTTGTTTCTTTTGAACTTAGAACGTGCCAGACGCGCTGTGTGAATTTGCAGCGATTTTAAGATCTACCCTCTTTTCATTTAACTTTTTGTCCTTATTTTGAATTAGACATGTAAATACACTAGTAGGTATTGAAAATCCTTCAAGTCTATTTTTTTTTTAATCTTTATTTAATTTAATGGGGTTTAGTCACGCAGTGACTATGTCACCCCCGTAATACACGAAACTACAATATACTTATACACTACTTTTATATACTTTTAACAGCATTTTGGCTTCCTCTGAAGCTGGTGAAGCCAAAATGATGTTACAACATCCTACATCATAAGTAATACTATGAACACCACTAAATAAATCTCGCCTTTGCACCTCGTTCCGGACACATTCCATCAGCACATGATGCACGTCTTCCACGAACCCCTTCAAGTCTAAAACAGTAGTAAAGGAAAATATGTAGTTTTTTGTGTTATAATTGAAAATGCTCCGTATCCAAAGCTTAATCCGTGTGCTAGTTACCTACCAAATTCATTTTTGATATTGGTCCTTTTGATACTGTTAATAAAGAATATGATAGTGAGACTACAAGAACGTAAATATCTTGACAAGTTTATGGCGGGAACGCAGAAAAATGTTGAAGCGTTGTATTAATTAAGTTGTGTTTTTCAAGTGTTTGTGTTAAAAAGTAGAGTGTTTTAATAATAAGGGGCCGAATTATACAAATGTGGAAAAATTATATAATGTGATAAAACATTTGTTTTTGTGTTGTATTAACAACTCCGTAGAAGCTTGGACTGGACTTGAGTGTGACTTACTTTATCCGACTTTGACTGTGATTAAGACTTATTTTTATGATTGATTTTTTGAGACACATGAAAGAAAATGTGAATCACTTGATAATGGTAGAAACCAAAAATTGCCTAAAAGAAATAAAATAACCTTGCTTGTTACATAATTGTATGACAAAAGGCTTTGATGATTTGTGCGCATGTAGTAAACGTATGAAAAGCGAAACCTTCATCCATATTTGCCAGCAACAATATACCTATCTGTATTTCATTTTAAAATCTGTTCTCTGTTGTCCTAAGATTATTTTCTTGACTTGAAATTGATGTCTGCAATTTACCTACTCTTTATCTACGTTATTTCAGTTATCTTGATGACCAATCGCTACAGATTGCTTGTCACGTAAACAAAACATGGTTTCGGATTATTTGCGCCAATAGAAACCTTAGAAAGCGGCTTAATACTTTTGAACTGGCCATTCGATTAGGCTCGAAGGATTTAGCCAAATTTTATAGAAAAAATATGAAGAGAATAAAGAGAGAAAAGAAGAATAATTATTTGGCCCGTGGTGGAGAAACAGGTAAGAATAAGTAGGTAATTCTGGTATTAAACAAGAACGCTGGCGGCTCTGTCTTGGTAGGTTGTACATTTATAACTACTATAATATATGTTTGTCCTGAATGTAAGGCAATTAGTAACCATCCTGAAAACGAAATGTTTTTTTTTTAAAGATTGGTATTGTATTTTGTGCATTTTGCCAATGTTATATTACATAATATTTTGAAGGAAAAAAAACAAGTGAAAATACTCGTAGTCAAAGTCACATAAAGTAAGTCACTTGCCAACACTCGTGCATGAAATTATTTATAATAGGTACGTTTGAACTCACGCCTGGATTTTCAGAAAAATTAAGTTTAATAAATAGTAGGTACAAGTCACACAAAATAAGTCATGGTTGAGTCCGGTCAGGCTCTAATAATGTAGTGGCGACTACTAGCTTCGATGGAGTTTTGGAAGGAAAACGAAAAAGTGACTTAGGTTGCATAAAATATTCCATTTTCCCACACTCACTACAAAAATACTTATAGCGATGATAGCTCAGTGGTTAGCGCGGTAGGTTCGCATGCCGAAGGGCGTGGGTTCAAACCCCAACAATGAGCTTGAGCTGCCGGCGAAGGAAAACATCGTGAGGAAACCATAGCATGGTGGTAGGGTACTTTCTAGTACTCGGCTGGCTAGCTACCACCCTCAAGTTGAAAATCTGCCGCCAAGCATCTAACGGTGTGTTCCGACAGCCTCACTTGAGAGCCAGTTCCATTCCAGGCTAGGCATCTACGACCACACCTTCACTTAACATCAGGTGAGCTGTGGTCAAACAACTAGCCAGTCAACCATAAAAAAAAAACTTGAAAACTTGTGATAATATAGGTACACGTATTTTTTTCATATATTTATATTTTTAGTACAGTTTTCTCGTCGGAATTCTGATATGAGTATTTTTATACTGATAGAATAGAATAGAATAGAATAGAATAGAATATAACTTTATTATACACCAGAAACACAGATCACAATTAATACAACAAACAAAAAAAAAAAGAAGATAAAATAATATAACAGAACAATAGAATAAATGATGTATAAGGGCGGTCTTATCGCCTAGAGCGATTTCTTCCAGACAACCTTTGGATGGAAAGAAAAGTAAATAAATATAAGGTTGGTGTACAAAAGAAATAAATAAATAAAATAACAATACAATAAACGTATATACATAATTATGAGATACTAAATAAACTAAATATATAGATTAGCAGGCTGATAAATAATGTTTATGGGGCGTTCTACTTTTCTACCGACAATGACGTGTCTCCTCAGGAAAAAAAAATCTGTATCCGTCCTAAATTGCAGTTTCTCAAATTTTATTGTCACAAGATTTTTTGGACCATATAGTCATTATAATAATACTAAAATCCCGTTTTTATTGTTTTTGCTTTTTACAAAATTATTGTGACATAGTATTCGAAACGTGTGACAGAGGTGTTTTACATACAAATAAAGCGTGTCCCTTTACGCTGCCTAATGTTACAAAATGATGTCGCTTAAAAAAATCATATAGGACCCTATAATATAAAATTATTTATTGAAATGCTGAAATATTGTCTTTAGATTAATAAAAATATAATAAACGTAAAGGTTCATACTATTAAGCAAAAAAATATTTTATCCTTGGGTACGGCTGCATATGTTTTTTCTTGCTATCTTCCGTCACGCATTTCGCAAAACAATAAACACGCCTTAGCTGTTTGATCTTCAACACTAAACAACAGCACGGTTTCCTTCTCCTCTCGGCTTTAAGCCTTGAGACCCCACCCTGGAGCGAGCCGAGTTAGGCGCCCGCTGGTAGTGAACTAGAGGTGCGTGTGTTTATTCGGCGACCGCTCTGTCACGTAAGTTACTACTTTAAAATATTATTGTAATTCCCATTTATTTACGTAATATTATTATTTCCCAGTATATCTGTCATATTTACTCACTTTTACGAACAATTTGTAATTTTATGAACGTTGAAATCCTCGAACACTGTTATTTTACACCTCTGTCACGAGGCACCTCTGTCACAAAATAGCTGTGACGGGAGTAGTATAGCTCGTGACGGAGTGGTATTTTTTGTCAGAAACTTTGCCGTAATTGATTTTCAGAATAGTTAATTGATATCTTTTGTATTCTATATATTACATTATCAATTATTTTATTCATTTAAGGTATTATCAGGGTAATTAAATAATAGCGTTATTTGCGACGGAAAAGCAGTGACGTTGTCGTGAAAAAAGGAAACGGGACCCTGAAAAAATCGTAGAAGTGAAATGATAAGACTTAGAAAGATACCATGCTTGCAAAAAGCTAGTCAAAGATCTGACACCAAGAGTACACAGACAAATGAAAATAAAATGGCAAGTTAGAAACAAAAAGAGAACAACAGAAAGCTTTGCAGAACGTTCTAATGAATACTCGACTTCCACACCTGTTCCTTCAAACCCCAGGTTACTCCTTTAATTCCTAGATCTCGTTCACTAACTCCAACCTCATCCGCTGCTAGAGCAAGGGGAAGAGAAAAAGTTAGCCGAGACAGATCGAAAATTTATAGGCAAAATATGAAACTTCAAGGCCATGTAAAATTAATTATAGAAAAATACGAAAATACAAGGAAAGACTTCATCGCCAAAAAAATAAAAGAAGACAGCTTATTACATAATATACCCAAACCAAAAAATTAAGATAAATTTAAAAGCGCCGAATAAAGAAGAAAAAAGAAAATACATATAGTATTTTGACAAGTGCCATTAAGGAACATTACAAAAACATTAAAAACAAAAACAAAATGAAACACTGCTCCAAAACAATCCTATCCTTTCCTACAAGACACAACAATTAACCGTTCCGGACTAAAACTTCAACTGTTTCAAGAGACTTTGGTAATAAAAAAATGCTGCACAACAAATATTATTTGCTAGCTTTATTTTTATTAAGTTGCTCTTTATAAAAGTAAAGCTAGGTAGGTAGTTAAGCCCAACCTCAGATTAAAAAGAACCATTGGCTGATATAAATAAACAACATAATAATTAGAGCTCCTACAAAGAGATTTTATGAGACTGTTGTATAACATTGTATCATCTTCATCTTCTGAAGTAGTATTACTACTTCAGAAGATGATCAGCCTCTTCAGCCTCTCGTTAATCAGAAAAAAACCTGTGCACATAAAACCAGGTGCTTCATGTGACCTGTCTGGAGACCCATTATTAATAAAAAATGGTATTATGTCAGTAAAAGTACCCAGTAGAAACTAAGTCGTGTGCACCTACTTAGGAGTTGAAAAAAGTTGTGTGGATGAAGATGGAAATGTTCAGGTGATATTTTATAAAACTGTTGTTGACACTGACAAAATATTTAAATTAGTAAAATCAGATGTATCAGATGTGATGTTTGAAAACTTGATAAAAATGATTACGGTTAAAAGAGGAAGGCGTGTTATAGAAGTATTTGAAAAGTCGAATAAGAGAAAAGAAAAGATTAGTCTGATTTTACGTGCACCAAATAATGATTATACCAAGAAATAATATCTTATGTAGCATTGTAAGAGAAGCCTTATGTTTTGTTATCCTTTTTAAAAACTTTCAAAACCTTAAAGGATTAAGTTTAAATGTTGGCCTATTAATATCTACCATTCTGTCATACTCTAGCACAATTTTGTCCCCCTTGTAATTAAGCATTAAAGCAGCATTATGTTCAGTTTATTGAAAACATATACACTAAAATAACGTATTATATTATTATATATTGACCATAAAAGGTAGTAACAGAATTTCAGCTATGTTTATTTCAATTATTTGCAAAATATTTCAAAGTTTGTTGTCTTAATGAGCAAAAATGTGACAGAGTGGTATTAAATGTCATTTTTTATATTATATTTGTAACAAGAATTGGGATAAATCGTGTTCGATAATAATAAATGCTTGTATTCTAGTTATGCCAAGTTAAAAAAAACTGTAAATTTGATTTGACATAATAATTAATAAATATATTAGTTTGTGACAGAGGTGTTTATTTTTTCTAACTATTCCGATAAAACTTAAAATAAATAAAAAGTAAATAACAAAACTTCGATGCACTATACATATCTGAAATCTTCGATAACTGGACAATAATGTAAAAATACATTTTTTTAAAGAATTACACTTTTATTTTTTTTTGAAATCTAAAAATTTATCACTCAGATTGTCGGTAGAAAAGTAGAACGCCCCTTATATACTAAATTATTAAAAATATAAATTGACTTAACCTATCTGATAATGAAAGGGCTGACGGCAGTGGCCGCATTATATGTTGTTACCGCGTGGGATTGCCCGTATGTACCTAATATAACTACCTATACTATTTTTGCTAGCTGTCACCACTTCATTAGTTATAAGCCAATTTTCTTTCTATTTTCAGGTTCCAAAATCAAAAAAGAAATGGCATCAGGATCTAAGCGACATGGAGAGAAAATGACTTGTCACATAAAACGATTTAAACTGTTTTAGCAAATAATTTATTCTAAACGTTATGTGAATCAAACATTTGCTCATACCATTTGCAAAGTAACCAAAACTGTAAGAATTAGAGAGGTAAATTAAAAAAAAAACATATGACATTTCATACAGCGCCATCTAGCCGCAAACTAAGTAATGCTTGTAATGTGGGTACCAGATAACTGATATTAATACTGATATAAATAAATAAACAACACAAAACAAACATTTATCGTCACATAAATGTTAGTCCTGGTGGAAATCGAACCCACGCCTACAGCTCTTAAAGCAGATATTCTACCAAATGAGCTAACAGGGTAGATATCTACTTATTTCAATTACAATTAAGTCTAAATAAGTACATTAAAATCTTATTTGAAATAAGTTTGAAGTAAGAGATGGCTAATGATTTATTTTGGAAACAAAACTCTAGTAAAAAATAAGATTTATTTTTACAAAATTTTTGAAGGCAGATAAAAGTATCCTACAACACGACAATAGGGCACGTTTTCAAGCGTGTAAAAGTCACCGGAAGCGACTCCGAGAGGGCATCAAGCCTGTAGTATGCTTCCGGTGAGGATACCATCAAAGAAGCCGGATGCGTCGATTTCACCTCCTTGAAACACTTGAGTCTTGCGAAGCCTCTTTCTTAGTGGCCTGTATGTGAGCTATACTTCTTAAGTATCTTATCATTAACGAAAAAAGGTTTTGGACGGAGTTTTGGCGGGAGCGCCGAAAGAGTCGTATCACCCCGTTGTGTTTTTTACCAAAACTAGTGTTTTATCGAGTGTTTGTGTATAAAAATAGTGGTGTTTTATTCATAAAGTGCTAGATCACAAGCGCGAGTGTAAAAATGCGGTAAAACATGACTTTTCGTGTTGCTTCCAAAACTCTATCGAAGCTTTTAGTAAAGTCGCCACTACTTTACTAAAGCATGACTGGACACTTGACTGGCACAAAAAAATTTGGACGAGTTTTGGCGGGAACGCGGAAAAATCATGCCACCGCATTGTATTATTTTCCAAAACTTATGTTTTTTTAAGTAGGTATTTACCTATGTTGTGAGTGGAAAAAAGCGATATGCAACACGGTGATAAATTAATTTTGGTATTCTTTCCAAAACTCCATCAAAACTTGTAGTGAAGTCACTTCTACTTTATTAAAGCCTGACCGGGCTCGACCATGACCATCGAAAGTCTCAAAGTAATGAGCGCCATAGCAGCGATGCCTTTAGAATGTAGAAAGAACCTAGACTGTGTTTTGCTACTCAAAGTTCTGTGTATCGCTACAACAGTCATGGACAGGCGTTATCTCTTACCACCAGACCGCCTGGTTCGTCTCATAACTTTTACTTCAAAAAAAAAATCAAGACTATGATTTTTTTATCTTTTGTTTTATGGTTGACAAGCTAGGTGTTTGACCACAGCTCACCTGATGTTAAGTGATGGTGTGGTCGAAGATGGTAAAGCACATCTAGCCTGTATTGGAACTGGTTCTCAAGTTACACACGCCGTTAGGTGCTTGGCGGAAGATTTTCAACTTGAGGGTGGTAGCTAGCCAGCCGAGTACTAGAAAGTACGCTACCAGCATACTATGGTTTCTTTACGATGTTTTCCTACAACGGCAGCTAAAGTTCATTGTTGTGGTTTGAACCAACGCCCTTCAGTATGCGAACCGATCGCTCTAATCACTGAGCTATCATCGCTGAATTTAAAAGTAATTAGACGAACGAGACGCTCTCCTGATGGTAAGATAATATAATGTCAGTTTCCATAGTAAAAAAAAATACAAGTTTCTCGCAAATTTCTAGCCATTAGTTGTTATTCATACATTTTGTTATCGAAAACCTATCGAAAGTTGGAACTTACAGAAGCACGTGGACTCAAATTGTTACTGCTACTATTGCACTATTAAAACCATGATACCTAGATATAACACTACGATGTTATATACAAGTAGGCCCATTACTGTGTTCCGGTTCGAAGGGTACTGCAGCTAGCAAAATTACTGGGCTGTTGAGACTAACCATCGAAAGTCTCCATAGTAATGAGCGTCAAAGCAGCGATGCCCTGGACTTTTTTTTTTTATGCTACAGGTGGCAATCAAGCTGACGGGTTGCCTGATGTTAAGCAATCACCGTCGTCTATGGATATCTGCAATACCAGGGGTACTACAAATACGTTGTCGACCTTTTAAGATTCTATTAACATGCCTTTTGAAGAACCCAATGTTGTAACTCCGCGGAAATACGAAAGAAGGAAGATCATTCCACAATTTGCAAGTGTATGGCAAAAAAGATCGCGTGAATCGCACAGTGTGCGATTTCCATGAATCAATTACATGTGGATGAGCTTTGATACGATGGCGGCGTTTTGTTACTCAGAGTTCTGAGTATCACTGCAATGGCCATGGACAGGCGTTATCTCTTACCATCAGGAGAGCGTCTCGTTTGTTTCATTGTTTTTTACATTAAAAAAAGGTACATCCATATTTCTACCTTTTCGAGAATAAATTGTGAAACTTGTCATGTGTGAACTGCTCAGTAGACGTGATATATGGGCGCCACGCTTTCGTTTCCCGAGTTAGCGCTATGGTGTGGAAACGTACCGAATAATCATGACGTCGAAATACACCTGAGATTTATTGTTTCCAAAGGCTATCGGTCACAGTAATTGTTTGTTAGCAATTCAGAGCCTTAACCTTGGACCATCTCTCACCGTTTCTACACGCTGCGCCTCATCATCATCTAAATAAGTCCACAAACAAACAAACAATCAATCAATCAAAAAATCTTTCCTCTATATAATAAAATTAATAAATAAATAAATGTCGTAGGACATCACAGCGCCATCTGACCCCAAACTAAGCAAAGCTTGTGCTATGGATGTCAGATAACTGATAGAATAATTAAATACTTTTTTTTTGTAAATACATACTTATAATACATACAGTACACCCAGAACAGAACAAACATTTGTTCATATCACAAAATACTTGTCCTGGGTGGGAATCGAACCCACGCCGTTCAGCTCTTGGAGCAGACATACTACCAATGCACCAACAGGGCTGTCCAATGAACCAATAGTAGGTATAGATAGATAGCTTATTTATCCCCATTCGGCACAGTACACCCCAAGTTTATAATACACAAAACGAACAAATAATAAATTACGGTATAAATTATTAAATTTCATCGGTACTTTCAAATAAAAGAAATTGTACTGTGTATTGCACCTCATAACAAATTCTTCAACATTCACAGGGCTGCGTATTTCATTTCCTACATTTTCCAGACGTATTTGAATTCTGTGCCTGAAAACACGCAATCGAGGAAAGGGGCATCAGGGGGAGACGCGTACGAAATACCAAAAACAAAGTGGGGCGAAACAATCACGTTGGCAGCGGCGGTCTTAGCTGTTACGAGGCCCGGGGCGACAGATCGTTGTGAGGCCCTTTTTTTAGTTAAAAAATTAGTTCGAGTGCTCAAGTGGCCGTAATATGCTTGCACTAATCATGAAACCGTGCGTTCAGGGGGGGTTTTGTTAAGTGCGAGGCGTGAGATACACGTACATATTTTTATTTTATTTTTATTTTACATGGAAAACAAACAGTTTATAAGTTTGAAAATAAATAGGAAATAAATGAACATTCAAAAGCCTAAAAACTTTTTACTTATTCATGGTAAAGACTTTTTTCGACGAGGACGCGTGGCCCTTGCAAGAGCGAGACCCAGGGCGGTTGCCATGCTTGCCACCCTCTAAGGCCGCTACTGCACGTGGGTTAACTATATTTTAACAGAATTTACCCTTCCTAGTCTACCCACCTAGTCAATTGCTATCTGCTAAAAACTAAAAAAGGATTTCGTTTTCCCGCACCTTAAAATTTCACACACGCAGAGAAATCCGCATGATATTACACTCCTGTTTAGTTAGAAGGATGTGTTGTAACAAAATTTTCAGTCAACATTTTTACCATCACACCAAATACCAAAGATAGATTAAAAAGAAATAAATATTACAAGACTAGCTGCGCCCAGCGGTGATACCCGCTACATATTTTCGGGATAAAAAGTAGCCTATGTGTCAGCTACCTCCATACCAAATTTAATTTGTGCGTGAAAGAGTAACAAACATACATACAAACTTTCGCGGTTTTTTTTTTAATAATAGATAGGCTTGCGTTTGACCGCCATCCCGCCTGATGTTAAGCGAAGATGCGGTCTACGGTGGAGCTAGTTTATCATATTGGTAGGATATTTCACACGTCATCCAGCCCTAAACTAAACAAAGCTGATACAGACAATCATATATATATTATTATATACTTTTTTTTTGTAAATACATATGTACTTACAAAAAATATGGAACGTTCAGACACGAGCAAACACCAATGTTCGTCACATAAAAATGTTTGTCCTGGATTTCCCGGCAATCGAACGCAGACTCTTCAGCTCAGGAAAAGAGGTACTACTAAATGAGCTAATAAGATTAGTACAGTAGACATAGGCATCGGGAAGTTGGGAGGGATGGAAGGTAACATAATAGGTATGCGCTGTTATTGATGAAAGAAAGAAAGAAAAGAAAATTATTTTTTATTTTGTAACACCACAGAACATGCAAAAACAACAAACAGGGGCTCACCTCAGCATAATACTGGTCGTACTAAATGGTATGACCAGTTGACCAGCACTAGTCTTCCGGTGAGCCCTCGTCGAAAACTTGCCCATGATGAAAACTAATTCTCAAAAATTAATACTCAACCTACTTTTAAAAATTAAGCATGTAAGTGGCATTCTTTTAAAAGCTTGATGATGTCCTTACTTTCAAATTTAATATTTATTTTGGCAAACATTTTTATTTTTAAAGACCCTAAATCCGTTCATGTCTCGAATCCACACAAAACATAGCATTCAACTCGGAATATTAGTTTTGTTTAAAACACCTGTGGACTTCCAAGTGATTTGCTCGCGAAGTTTACTTTGCGCCTTGTATTTCTTCTGAGTACGTTGCTTCTTTGGCGCCTGATGTCGCTTTGATAGCAATACTGGATGCAACATAATAGTGTAAGAAATTTTAATGTTTAATTTTGCTTATAATTAGGGATCATAGATAATTATTATGTACATAACGCGCAGCACCGGGCGTTCGCCCGAATAACCCTATGAAAGATACGCCTCTGCTACAGTAGTAATGTTTACTACAGCGCCCCCTGGTGATTTGTCACCGTAACACTTATCTAAGAACATGCATCAATCAAACCCAAACCCATAACTGAAAACTGCATCAAAATCGAACTAATATTTTTGGAGAAAAATGGCAACATGGATTTGCATAACCAATATTTGCTGCAGCGCTCCCTGGTGAGTTGTCACCGTAACACCTATCTAAGAACATGCACCAATCAAAACAGAATCCATAACTGATAGCTGCATCAAAATTGAACCAGTAGTTTTGGAGCGAAATAGCAACATGGATTTGCACAAACAGACATCCTCTCACCCCAAACGCATATACCGTCTCCGTTCCGTCGTGGGTAAAAAAACCGGATACTTAATAAATATTTGTAGGTAACTAAGGTAAGGTTTGCAAATATCTAGAATATTAATTTTCCTTCCGAATACGGGTTGACGTTTGACACTGGCAAATGCACAACGTCTGACGCCAAAAATAAAGAAAAAGAAGAACATGATTCCTCACGTATCACTTGAGTTTTTGGCGGGAACGCGGGAAGAGTCGTGTCGCTCCGTTGTATTTTTTCCAAAACTAATGTTTTGTCGAGTGTTTATGCATGAAAATTGTTTCATTCATAAAGTGCCGAATTACAAGCGCGAGTGTGGGAAAATGATATAATGTGGTGAAACATGAGTTTTCGTGTTGCTTCCAAAACTCCATCGAATCTTTATAGTAAAGTCGCCACTACTTTACTAAAACATGACTGAACTTAACTGACATGAACTGGACTTGACTAAGACGACTTTGACGATAGCTATAGCTAAGATACAGCAGAAATAACACTTAAGACAAGGCAGTATGGCTTTATAGCTTTAGCCTGCCCGAAGGGGCAAATTATTAAAAAAAAATAAAAAAATCACGTATCACTTTATTTATGCGTAAACAAAGACGTCGTAGTGAATATCTTTCCCGCGTTCACTTTTCATCCTCAAGTTCATAAAGTTGAAGCCGATGCCGCCTTGTGTAATGTTCGCAGAAGCACTGGAGTTGGACAGGTCATACGCCAAGATGCCCTGAAAATAAATAATAAAATAAATGTGAGCAAAATAGTCGATAAATCTACGTGTTTGTTCTGTAAATTACTTTATCTTTTTACATAGCGATGATAGCACCGTAGTTAGCGTAGTCGGTTCGCACGCTGAAGGGCGTGGGCTTAAACCCTTGATGAGGTGAGCTGAGCTTGAGCTGCCGGTGCAGGAAAACATCGTGAGGAAACCATAGCATGGTGGTAGGGTATTTCCTAGTACTCGGTTGGCTAGCTACCACCCCTCAAGTCGAAAATCTGCCGTCAATCACGTAATAGTGTATTCTGGCTGCCTAACTTGAAAGCCAATTCTATTCCACGCTAGGTATGCTTTACCATCATTTTGTCTTGAGTAAAAAGCATCGAATTCTCCATTTGAGAAGCTAGGCGTATGCTAGCCAACCTACTACTAGATATTATACAAATTTACAATTAAAAATTGACTACTTGCCTCTTAGGCCAAATAAACGCACTGCTCCAATGAAACAGCGAGGTTTCAGAGTAAACGAAAATAACATCGATATAAATAAAATTTAGACTATTGTTGAATATTTAAAAAACGCTCAATAGATTTCGTTAAAAATTATATGGAACCACCTCTGAAGTATGATCTATCAAGCAAAAAAAGAATCATCAATATCGATTTTTAATTGGCGGAATCGCGTAACATACCTACTTACAAAAAAAACATACAGTCGAATTGAAAACCTCATCCTTTTTTGAGTCGGTTAAAAAATACCTTACCATGATGTTCTTGGCGCAGAGATGCTACCAAATGAGGACACAATGCAGTCAAGACATGCGTAATAGGTAACTGGGTATTACACTCTGTTCCAGTATTACTCATCAAGTCAATGATCCCGGGAACCCCCGAGCCCAGTTCAATTTAATAATCATCAGTTATGAGTTTTCCGCTGTTCAACTATCCTATACGCCAATCATATAAGTAGGTATATTTTTCTGTTATATTTAAAAAAAAATACATTTGACTGCCATCTCGCCTGATGTTAAGCACAGATTATTATTATTATTGTAGACATTTTGTTTCTCTCCTACAAGGGAGGTACATTTAGCATTTGTATTATTTTTAGTGTGAATAAAGATTTAATTAATCAATCAATCAAATCGCTCGGGAGCTAAGATGCCACACACAGACACGTTTTGCTCGGGGGTTAAATAATACATGTTACCCAAGGGCTGAAAGTAATTTATTCAGTCACAAGACGGGGTTTGTCGCCCGAGCGTAGCAAGGGCGCCAATAGTTCGAGTGACTAAATAAGTCTTTCACACGAGGTAAACACTGCTTTTCATTACGAATACCAGGAAAGTAAATATAAAACAAACATGACACATAAACAAACAAATAAAACATGAAAATATTGAATTTTACATAAATCAAGAAAAGAAATGAAGATCGGATAGCTGCTTTCCAGCCAAATTTTGTTTCTTTATAATTTGACAGGTGTCATTTGTCAGTAGAAAGTGAATCTTCCTAGGACGGAAAGTATTACTTTGGGGGTTTTGGCGGGAACGCGGGAAGAGTCGTGTCGCTCCGTTGTATTTTTTTCCAAAACTAGTGTTTTGTCGAGTGTTTATGCATAAAAATGGTGGTGTTTTATTCATAAAGTGCCGAATTACAAGCGCGAGTGTGGGAAAATGATATAATGGGGTGAAACATGACTTTTCGTGTTGCTTCCAAAACTCCATCGAAGCTTTATAGTAAAGTCGCCACTACTTTACTAAAGCATGACTGGACTTGACTGACACAGACTGGACTTGACTAAGACTGGACTTTGACTATAACTAGCTACGAGGACGCTTGTTTAATTTTTGAAACTTGAAAATATATAAATACTTGACACTGGCAAATGCTAAAACGCGACGCCAAAACTAAAGAAAAAAAAAGTATTACTTTCAGCCCGCTCCGCAAACAACTTCAGACCTACTTTACGAGTATGAGTAATGAAAAATATTTTTACACTAACTTTACAGGCACGAAACTAAACAGTTAAACTATGAGTAGGTGTAATAAAAATTGTCAGCCCCGTTTTTATAAACTGGCCCACTGCCGACGCGGGTCTTTTCTTACTGTACGAATGATAAGGCCTTCCTTCCACCACCCTGGCCAAGTTGACAGACTACACAGAAAACTACTTAAACCTAACCTACTTACTTGGTGGTAGATCACCTTAGCAGGAGGTCGTCTAGGTAGGTACCACCGCAGTACCAGTTATTCTGCCGCTAAGCAATAGTGTGTAAACATTACTGTGTTCCGGTTTGAAGGGTACTGCAGCTAGCGAAATTACTGGGCTGTTGAGACTACCCATCGAAAGTCTCAAAGTAATGAGCGCCAAAGCAGTGATGCCCTGGACTTTGTTTTGTTACTCTATGTTCTGTGAATCGCTGCAATGGTCACGGATAGGCGATATCATTACTTTTTACATTAAAAAAATATATAAAACTTTTTTTAGGAATAAAGAACTCTTAAACATGTTTGTATGTTTCCTTCACCGTTTGAAGTTATCTACAAATTGATACTTTGAATTAAAGTCACTCTTAGTTTTTATCCTGGAAAAATGGCAAAAATCGATTTGCCGCGGATTATACAAAAATAAATAGATATATATCCGTCACCACGGATTAACTGGTTTAAATTAAATTTCAAATGTAAATAGTTTATAACCCAGAAAAATGTATGACTTTTATCTCGGAAAATCTTGTTGAAAGGTTTTAATTTAGTCCACCACATGAACGAAAAGGTTTGTGCGTTTATTTAAACAGTTTGTTATATTACAATAGAGCTAAATTGCAACGAATGAGTCTTGAATCGTTTTTTTTTTTTTTTCGAGAGAAACAACATAATTATCTAATACTAGAGGACGCCTCGCTGTTTCACCCTCCTAGTTCCCGTTCCCGTAAGAATACAGGGATAAAAAGTAACCTATGTCACCCGGAGAAAGTGTAGCTTCCCAACGGTTTTTTACGGATTTTTTTAAATCGGTCCAGTAGTTTCGGAGCCTATTCAATACAAACAAACAAACAACCAAATCTTTCTTCTTTATAATAGTATACATATAGATAGATAGATATAGATTACTATAAATTTTGATGGCTATCATTAAAATTTTAATTAATGAATATTTATTTAGATTATTTCTTGAAATTACAACACATATAACACATAATTAAATTGCATTTTAATCATCTATAATCTATACTATTGTAAAGAGTGTTATTAATAAATAATTTGTATTTGTATTTGTATTTGTAAAGAGGCAAGATTTGATTGTTTGTAATGAACAGGTTTCGAAACTACTGGACTGATTTCAAAAATTCTTTCACCGTTGGGAAGCTACGCTACCCCTCGGATGACATAGGCTACTTTTTATCCCTGTATTCCTACGGGAACGGGAGCTACGCGCGTGAAACTGCGAGGCGTCCGCTAGTATATCATGTACTAAGAATTATGATCACTTACTTGAATGTTTCTTCCAATATTAGACCGTATACCGGGCATCGCAAAATACAGATTTTCCACTCTTTTTCTAAACAAATAAGAGCTATATTGCACGTTGTGATGGTATATCAGAGGTCTTAACACATTCGTTCCTAGGAATGTATGGTTGCACTTAATCACAACAAATGACGCGACAAAAAAGGTTAGCAGAACTATTTTCATTTTGATTTTTTTTTTAAATTAAAGCACTGTAAACCAGTTTCGATATTTAAAAACAAATTGCAACGATGTTTTTGAACTAAATAAATGATACAACTGGTTGAATGGACAGACCTCGCCAATGCCAAAGAAAATAATGTCAAAATGATCGACCAATAAGAAAAATAAAGTTAGTCGGCTGTTTCTGTGAGCGATCCCCTCGATATGTGTCATCTGCTCCATTATATGCAACCTTTATCAAGCAAGATAAGGTTAGTCATCAGAAAATTATACTTTATCTTAACGATACATGCCATTACAGTAAACTAATGATTTTGGTAACTGTTATCGGTGTTGTTAGAATCAGCACCTTGGAATGTGTATTGTGTACTACTTAGCAGAGTTTAATGAATCATTATCAATTTAGCACCTTTTAACAAA
Source organism: Biston betularia (assembly GCA_905404145.2). Lineage (NCBI taxonomy): Eukaryota > Metazoa > Arthropoda > Insecta > Lepidoptera > Geometridae > Biston > Biston betularia. The sequence continues at coordinate 11,165,995 of FR989877.1, forward strand.
TTAGTAGCCCGCATATATGAACCGTTCTCGCAGCCTAAACTACAAATTATTATTATTATTTTTTTTTTTTTTTTATAGCTGACAGGCTCACCTGATGTTAAGTGACGGTGTGGTCGAAGATGGTAAAGCACACCTAGCCTGGAATGGAACTGGCTCTCAAGTGAGGCTGCCGGAACACACCGTTAGATGCTTGGCGACAGATTTTCAGCTAGCCAGCCGAGTACTAGAAAGTACCCTACCACCATGCTATGGTTTCCTCACGATGTTTTCCTTCACCGGCAACTCAAGCTCATTGTTGGGGTTTGAACCCACGCCCTTCGGCATGCGAAGCGACCGCACTAACCACTGAGCTATCATCGCTACAATAATTAATTGAAAGTTATTTTTACTGACACAAAAATGATTAAACAGTTATAGATTAGATTAAACATTTATGTCACACAATTTTATAATTTAAATAAATAAAAATATATAAATATTGGAGGACATTTAACACAGTGCCATCTAGCCCCAAACTAAGCAAAACTTGTACTAGGGGTATCAGATAGCTGACAGAAAACTTAAATACTTTTTTTTTTTAAATACATACTTATAACATACAATACACCCAGACACAGAACAAACATCGATGTCAGTCACACAAAATAAATGTTAGTCCTGAGTGGGAATCGAACCCACGCCCTTCAGCTCTCGAAGCAGATATAATACAATAAAACAACTAATTAACCAAATTCAAAATAAAATGTCAAATTAAAAATAATGTCAGGTTGAAATATAATGTCAAGTTTAAATACAATGTCAAATACAAATATATTCTAAAAAGTTATATGTCAGAAAAAACATCGTCTAAAGATCGTCTATAGCTTCTTCTTCTTTGGTTTTGGCGTCGCGTTTTAGCTTTTGCCAGTGTCAAGTAATTATATATTTTCAAGTTTCAAAAGTTAAGTGCCATCGTAGCTAGTTTTAGTCAAAGTCGTCTTTGTCAAGTCCAGTTCGTGTCAGTTAATTCCAGTCATGCTTTAGTAAAGTAGTGGCAACTTTACTACAAAGCTTCGATGAAGTTTTGGAAGCAACACGAAAACTCATGTTTCACCACATTATATCATTTTCCCACACTCGCGCTTGTAATTCGGCACTTTATGAATAAAACACCACCATTTTTATGCATAAACACTCGACAAACAAAACACTAGTTTTGGAAAAAAATACAACGGAGCGACACGACTCTTCCCACGTTCCCGCCAAAACCCCTCGTCTATAGCTAAAGTTTGTGATCATAGAAAAAAAACCGGCCAAGTGGGAGTCAGACTCTCGTACCAAGGGTTCCGTACCATTATCTATATAAGGTTATCTATATAAGAGGGGGGAAGCTGGTTTGGGTATTTGAGCTATTTAATAAAACAAAACGATAAATAATAGCTCACAGTTTTTGGTTTTAATTGAGTTTGACATATCTTTCACAGACTTTATGCGTAAATATAGATATCATATTGAAGTCCGTGCCCTCGCTGACTCTTCATTCTTAAGTTGACAAAGTTGTGGCCGATACCTCCTTGGGTGATATTGACGGACGCTTCAGAGTTCTTCATGTCATACGCCATGATTCCCTGTAATCATAAACAAAATAGTTTAAGGTGGTTCGATTTCCATACAAAGAAATTTTTGCCATTTATGGATAAATCGAGCATAATTTTACAGTGAAATCATAGCTACTGGCATTTATTTTGGTGCTTATTTGCGGTAAATCACAATTGATTGGACAAAACAGTAGATTATCAGTATAATTTATTGTTTGCAGCAGATGCACTACAAAATAACAAAACTGGGTAGTCCTGAAATTATGTAGCGATGATAGCCGAGTGGTTAGCGCGGTCGGTTCGCATGCCGAAGGGCATACCGCGCTAACCACACCCAAGAATGAGCTTGAGCCGCCGGTGAAGGAAAACACCGTGAGGAAACCATAGCATGGTGGTAGGGCATTTTCTAGTACTCGGCTGGCGAGCTCAAGTTGAAAATCTGCCGCCAAGCACCTAACGGTGTGTTCCGGCAGCCTCACTTGAAAGTCAGGTCCATTCCAGGCTAGGTGTGCTTTACCATCTTCGACAACACCATCACTTAAAATCAGGTGAGCAGTGGTCAAACACCTAGCTTGTCAACCATAAAACAAAACATAAAAAAGCATAGTCTTGATTTTTTTTGAAGTAAAGGTTATGAGACGAACCAGCGATACACAGAACTGTGAGTAGCAAAACCATTGAGTACCATCTTCGACCACATTGTCACTTAACTTGTCAACGATAAAAAAAAAGTAAAGAATTCTTCCTTTACCTGTATAGATCTTCCCTCATTAGAAGGCAAAGCTGGCATTTGGAAAAATAAATTTTCCACCCTTTTTCTGAACACTTGGGACGAATATTCGGCATTATGATGATAAACCAGAGGTCTCTGCACATTAGTACCTAAAAACGTATGGTGGCATGTCACCACTGCCACTATCGCAATTAAAAAGGTTAAAAAAACAATTTTCATTTTTTAAGCAAAAAACATACTATTCTGTACGAATAATGTTGATCGAATGAAGCTATAATCAAGTAACACGACAGTTATCTTGCGAGATAAACTTAAGGTCAAATATGACAGATTAATTTTAGCAAAAAAAAACTATTATCAGTTTAATTGTGCTGCTCTTCTCTCAAGCGAAGCTAAATCTAGACACGTAGAAAGAACTAACTACTGTTTTGTAAATAATAGATAATTTTATGAATATTCAAGGTACATAATGTGTAGAACGAACGTCAGACGGCCGATGCGCATCAGAGATGGTTATGTGGGCGAACGTCAGGTGGTGGCGGTGGTAGTAGTGGTATGGCCGATATTCGCATCATACATGGTTACTGGGTTACTGGGCGAGGAGACAAACCATACAATTGAGTTCTCTTATACAAAGTTTAATCACCACTTCACAACGATTTTAGTTTCAGAATGATTACAACGGTATGGTCATTATTACATAGCTTGGTGGCAAGACGTTCCGCTTAGCTTCGCATTCTGCAACCGTCCAACTCAATCTCCTCTCAAAGAATCAATTAATCTCTCCACCTCAACATTCAACGCACGGCCGGCTCGCTTCCCATAGCCCTCTACCTGCCGACATCCGCAACTTCTACCTTCTCTCATTGGTTAAAGTTAAAATATATCATATGACTAACGACATGCAGTGCACGGAACCAGTGTTAAGTCAGAGGTGGCGCCATTCCACCTCTAGTCCACCAAAATTACGCAAAATGGCATTAGTTTACTAAATCAACATTAAAGCTAAACGCCGACATATATATTTAGTTTATTTCCGTTTAACGGTTGCAACAGTGATGAGGACTTAAACTTTATCTATTTGACAATAATTTCTTAATTAAAAACTTAATCCTATATCTAGTACTAATTTGATATAAACTTTAAAATATAATTTAACAAATATCTAAGTAAAAATAAAATTTCTTACTAAAAAACCACAAGTTTTAATATCCTCTTCTCTCGCAGTAACCACTTGCCGACACGTGATTCGCCTCTACACGAGGGATCCTCAGGACGTGTTGACCCTTCGAGTGCTTGGTCGAGACAGTCGAGACTGAGACTTTGTTGAGTCTCGACCAAGCACCAAGCGGACCAACAGAACGGAACTGAACGGAACGGAACTGAACCAAGCCGAACCGAACCGAACCGAATCGGATCGAACCGAACTAAACCAAAACGAATCGACGACTTCCTGCTAAGAAGCTTGAGATTGGACAGGGTATCGATGTAGATATTTTTGGTGACAAAAGAGGTATTTGCGATCACTCTGACAAAAAATTACATGTAAATTAATTAATTATATATATATTTTATAATTTTAATACTATTATTTATATTCATGTATTTCTTTGACATCTAATTTTGTATTAATTATGAACTAATTTTATTGTTACTATTGCATGCTGTCTGCCTGTCCTTGTTGTGACGTTCTTCTTTATACTTACTGTTTTCCTTTTTACTTTAAGTCATGCGATAATATACATAACGTTTGTATTCATAAAATAGATAAGATAAATCTAGACATGTAGAGAGAGATTACTACATACAGGATTTTATGATTTTTGTCTTTGACTTCAGCTCACCTGATGTTAAGTGACGGTGTGGTCGAAGACGATAAAGTACACCTAGCCTGGAATAGAACTGGGCCTCAAGTGAGTATGCCAGAACACACCGTTAGGTGCTTGGCGGCAGATTTTTTACAACTTGATGGTGGTAGCTAGCCAGTCGGGTACTAGAAAGGGTCCTTCCACCATGCTATGGTTTCCTCACGATGTTTTTCTTAACCGGCAGCTCAAGCTCATTGTTGGGGTTTGAATCCATGCCCTTCGGCATGCGAATCGACTGCGCTTACCACTGAGCTATCATCGCTAATAAAAATGGTGGCTAGCCAGTCGAGTACTAGAAAAAAATACCCTAACACCATGCTATAGTTCCGTTACCATGTTTTTCTTTACCGGCAGCACAAGTCATTATTGGGGATTGCACCCACGCCCTTCCGCGAGTAAAACTACCATACTAACCGTCATCGCCCTTTCAGCTATATACAATTATACACCCCAAGCTTATAACCCTGTACAGAAATTTCGCTCGTGCAACTTATAGCAGGTCGACTTGTACACTCACACAAACACAACATCTGAGAAAATGTAGTAAGGAGAAGGTTATCATTTGTTTGTGCATTTTTTGCGATATCGCAATGATAAATTTTTATTTATATAAAGTCATCGCTCTTTTAGGTAATACTTATTTATTTATTTATTTATTTATTAGATCACCAACACTATACACATCACAACAGTAATGGCGGTCATTAACACAAAAAAAAACAAAACTAGATGTGATAGCAGTTACAGGTGACGACAACATGCAATAAGTAAGTATTATTACTACAAAATGCCATTTTTAGTGTAAACTCCATGTAACGTCACTCGATTTAACGTTAAACTCTCGACTTTGATTGGTTTGCCTCGTTGTTCATACAATGATACACTCTATGTAGCATCACACACTCTACTTAGCGACCACAATATATCGTTATAAAGCAAGTTGTAAGTACTTTCTAAGTTGCCAAAATTGATAAGAACAGCAGTTGTGTGCATTCTTTTGTTGTTTTATTGTCTGGCCCGTATTCACCTCGGCACGCACTCTCAAATGAGGCTGCCGGAACACACTGTTAAATGCTTGGCAGCAGATTTTCAACTTGAGGGTGGTAGCTAGTCAGTCGAGTACTAGAAAGTACCCTACCACCATGCTATGATCTCCTCACGATGTTTTCCTTCACCCGCAGCTCAAGCCTTGTTAGTTTGTATTGAATAGGCTTCGAAACTACTGGACCGATTTCTAAAATTCTTTCACCATTGGGAAGCTTCACTATCTCCGGGAGACATGGGATACTTTTTATCCTTCTGTTCCCACGGGAACGGGAACTACGCGGGTGAAACCGCGAGGCGTACGCTAGTAATGAATAAAATAAACTTTAGGTAGGTAGCAAGTCCCAGCATAGGTAGCTATAAAGTCCGTTCGGCGTGAATTGGCAAAAAACAAAAAGCACAAAACTCTCCTGATACAGTTTGACATACCAACAGACACGTTGGACTGCTTGGACATTAACACCGTTGTGTAATTTGAAACAGAAGGCCCATCACAACAAAGTTTTTTTAAATCATATCTACCTCTTTTTACTCAGAAGACCATAGCAAGTATTTTTTTATATAGCAAGTATTTTTTTATATAGGTATTTTTTTTGTACTCGGCTGGCTAACATCGACTTGAAAATCGGCCATCATCATCATCGTTCCAGCAGATTCACAAGAGAGTTAGTTTCAATAAAACTGACTAGCTGCGCCCCGCCATGTTACCCGCTACAAGTGTTCGGGATAAAACATGCGTATGCCTATGTGTTAATCCAGGGTCTCAGCCAGTGGCGGTCTTAGGGGGTGGCAAGCAGGGCAACCACCCGGGGCCTCGCTCGTGCAGGGGCCTCGCGTCCTCGTAGGAAAACGTCTTTACCATATATGTATGTGTATCTCGCGCCTCGCACTTAACAAACCCCCCCCCCCCCCTGAACGCACGGTTCCATTATTAGTGCAAGCATGTTACGGCCACTCGAGCACTCCAACTAAATTTTAGTGAAACGAACGAACAAAGAAAAAGGGCCTCGCAATGGTCTGTCACCCCAGGCCCCGCAACAGTTAAGGTCTCAGCTATCTGCATGCCAAATTTCTTCCAAATCCGCTCCGTAGTTTTTGCGTGTAAAAGTAACAAACATCCATCCACCCATCCAAATTTCACATTTATAATATTAGTGAGATTTTGTTTGTCGACAAATCTCGACATGAACATTTGAATAAGTCACGTGATTTTGGACTACCTTTCCACTTGCTTGGTAATATTTTATTTGCAATAGAAAGCCATTTGAAAAGTTTGGCCGGTGATATAAAAATATTTTCTTTTTGTTCCTTATTTTTTTTATTCATGTTTGTTATTTCTTTGTGTGTGTGTGTATTGTAATGGCGACTATTGTAATTTAAACATAAAAAAAGACGTGTGGCACTCGGGGACTGCCGCGGTAAAGCTATTGCATAGCATTACAACCAATGCCACCTAGAGGCGAGTTGCTGAACTAAAGATACAAGCGTGCAATTTCAAAAAGCCATTAAAAGTTCTGCTATTCATCGATAGATGGCAAAGCTAAAAAGTATCACCGCTGTGCCGGTGGGAGTAGCTTAGGTTAGGTATGTAGGTAGGTATGTTAGGTTATTTTCGTTACGGAATTTCTGGATTCGGTCTCGACGCTCAAGGCCCGCGATATAAGCTATAGACTAGTGGTTCTATGTTACAAATAAAGTGTTATCTATTGTTTTCAATAGTGTTCTTACAATGTTACAACTTATCGATGTTCCAAGTTCCAAGTTCGGTGTAAGTAGCAGTCTATAAAAGTTTTAGCGGCAAAAAATTTGAAACGTACGGGTATTCCCGCAACGAGAGATTTCAAAATATGTAGTATATTTTTGCAAAAATAGTTTGGTGGACATTGTGAATCTTTTATTTCTCTCTTTGGAATTTTCCGTCTGTTTTAGATTATGTTTGTGGTGTTCGTAGCGGTAGCATATCTGCTTTAAGAGCTGAAGGGCGTAGGTTCGATTCCCGCTCAAGAGAAACATTTTATGTATCAACAAATTTTTGTTCTGTGTCTGGGTGTCATGTATTTATTATAAGTATGTATTTAATTTAGAAAAAAAGTATTTATGTATTCCATAGTACATACAAGCTTTGCTTAGTTTGGGATCATATGGCACTTTGTGTAATGTCCAGAACAATAAAGAAAATTAGTAAAATTGCATAGATTCTTTATGGTTGACAAGCTAGGTGTTTGACCACAGCTCACCTGATTTAAATGTTTCACATCTATCGGGCGTCTCGTGGCGGCGAACTTTTTATTTTGTAAAAGAGAGCAAATGTAAGGTTCTGTTCGAACTAAAAGTAGCCAAGGTAATCATTTCCTGGCTGGTAAGTGGATACAATGTACAGCTCTGAACGCAAGTCTCGAACAGCATCAAGCAACTTGTGTAAATTAACTTGCCAACTTAAATTGACTCCGCTATCACTTGAGGTATCGTTCTAAACTTAGTCATACACAGTAAGGGCTATGTACAATTGTACATATTTCGGCGCAAGAAACAGTATAGCTATTTACTTTACTCGGTTTTACCTGCAATTTTCTGGTGTGGCCGAATTTTTATGGCATAGAACAACCGCAAGACATCCTAAATACTTACATACACCTTATGGTGAGACTAATTATTATTTATCGTAGATACAAAATAAATACCATTTACAGGTATGAATAAGTAAAATAACTAAGACAAATGTAACATTTAAATAATAACTACTCTAAAAGGTCGCTATCAATGGGAATAGTTCCCAAATTGCTGGCCCCATTGCCGCGTTGTATGGCAATACTCAAACGCTGAGCAAAATAAAGGCCAGCGTTTTGTTCACGTGTGGCGTCGACCAGACGAGATGATAATTCTTTAAAAATTTTTTTTGCTCCCGGTCCCCACGGTCCCAAAGTTTCAACCCCAAAAGGCTCAAATATGTACTCACTGTCCAGGGAACTATACTTGCGCCTTTTGAGGTCTTCTGCATATTCCGTCGCTGCGCCAGCCCTAATCTGAGTTCTTGGAAGATGTGACGGCGCAAATGTGTCAACGCAAGTGGCGTCCCATACTATTTTTTTTATGTAAATAGTAATGAGACGAACGAGACGCTCTCCTGATGGTAAGAGATAACGCCTGTCCATGACCATCGCAGCGATAAACAGAACTTTAAGTAACATAACAAAGTCCAGGGCATCACTGCTTTGGCACTCATTACTTTGAGACTTTTAGTTGAGTTAGCCTCAACAGCCCAGTAATTTCGCTAGCTGCACTTCAAACCGGAACACAGTAATGCTTACACACTACTGCTTAGCGGCAGAATAACTGGTACTGCGGTGGTACCTACCTAGACGACCTCCTGCTAAGGAGATCTACCACCACTAAAGGCCGTCCCATCTTCCAGGGAATCAAAGTCATTCCGTCAGGTCTCTTACCATCATCTCTTATAAGGCCGCTCGGCTCTAGGATGGCTGCGCAATTGGCGGTGGTAAGAGCCCGGCGGATAATGTCATTAAGACTAATTTTAAAAACTAAAAACTAATTTTATCCATGTTACCAGGCCCCTGCAGTGGGGGCCTATGTGGTGTGTGGGAAGTTGGTGATAATACTCGTTTTTATTTACGATGAAATTTAAAATAATGATGGCAGCCTCCGACGGATATGCTTGGGGGTTTTTACTAAGTTTAGTTTTGTTTGTTGGGTAGTTTTAAGTCGGGGGTTTTTTACCGTCGTGGTCTTGTCGTTTACCACCAGGAAAGCAATTATGATTCGTCTCCTTACTTATACATTAAATAAAACTTTATATCCTCTGTTCCGTGCTCTTTAGAACAATGATTAAATAATAAGTACATATTAGAGGACATTTAACACAGCGCCATCTAACCCCAAACTAAGCAAAGCTTGCACTATGGGAACCAGATAAGTGACAGAATACTTAAATACTTTTTTTTTGTTGTAAATACATACTGTAGACCCAGACACAACAAACAACGATTTTAGTCCTGAGTGGGAATCAAACCCACGCCCTTCAGCTCTCGAAGCACACATATTACCAAGGTTGTCTGTGTCTATAGTCGAAGTTTCCGATAAAATTTTATAATGAGTAACCCCGCATAAGTAAAACAAAATCCTTTAAATTGTTTTTACGAAAATGTTTCCGCATAAAAACTGGCATCGCACCAAAACTCGGAGACTAAAATAAATTAAAGAAACAGTTATTTCTACGCAAACTGGGAGAAAATGTACCGTGATACCCACAAAAGGTCATTTAGAACAGCAACTGATCTTATCAGACTAAACACGTGCCAAATTCGGGCCAACCTTTAACTTAATTTCCTGGGAAGACGTTGGCAATGGTACAAAATATGGCTTAATAAAGGAGAAAGAGATGTTACTAATTTTTTGTGGCTATTTAATTATCCTAACTAATATTATAAAACCAAAAGTTAGTTACTTCGTCTGTTTTTTAATTTTGAAGGATTAAACTGATAAATGAATATCAAAAAAGTCGTAATAAAGGAAGTTTTGTGAGGACGATTATAGACTTATTCTTAAAAAACCGGCCAATTGCGAGTCGGACTCGCGCACGAAGGGTTCCGTACATTATCTATCAAAACAGCAAAAAAATCATGTTTGTTGTATGGGATATCTATTTTATTCTGTTTCTTAGTATTTGTTGTTATAGCGGCAACTGAGAAAACTTCAACTGTGTAACTATCACAGTTCATGAGATACAGCCTGGTGACAGTAGGACAGACGGACGGATAACGGAGTCTTAGTATTAGGGCCCCGTTTTACCCTTTGGGTACGGAACCCTAAAAACCAGTTTAGTGTGTAAATTCCGATGAAAATTTTGGCAAATAGAATTAATTCTGCGCGCAAGTTGTTGTAAGCCCCAGATGATTCCCAGATTTTGTGATTCCTTTTGTTTGTTATTTGTGTGACGTTGACTTGGACTTGATTCTTTCATTTTATGACTTCTGTGGCTGGTGTCACAATTTTTTCCCTTAGATTTATCATAGAATACTTGAACTGGCAAATACACGTAGTGCGATGCCAGTTCAGATATAGGACAAAGAAGAAGAAGAACGATATTTTTTCTCGATGGCCTTTACTAAATGTGATAGGGATGAAAGTATATTACTCTGTGGTTTGTTGTACACTGCACCCTTATTACTTCTACGTTCTTTACAAATTTTCCCACTGCTGGTTGTGGACCTCCATCATGCGGACCAAGAGCGGCTTCGTAGACTTCAAATATCATGTAGAACATTAACAAAGTCTTTGCCAAGCAAATTTTTCTCACGATAATTGATTGATTCAGGCGTTACTTTGCGGAAGTTCATTTTGAATGTTCAATGTTTATATTTAGTTTATTTCCGCTTAACCGTCGTTCCAGTTCCAACAGTGACGAGGAGACTTAAATTTAACTAATTTTACACTGCTTATTTATTAAAAACGTGACGACACAGCGACGCTTGGAGTCTCGACCAAGCGCTCGAAGAGTCAACACGTCCTGAGGATGCCTCGTGTAGAGGTGAAACACGTGTCGGCAAAGTGTTTACTGCAGAGAGGAGGATTCTTGATTATTTTAATTAGATTTTTTGTAGTTATAATTTTTTATATTTGTCAAATTAAGAATATTTCTAAGTTTATGAGTTCTAGATTTTAAGTAAGATTAGGGTTTTTAATAAATAAGCAGTGTAAAATTAGTTAAATTTAAGTCTCCTCGTCACTGTTGGAACTGGAACGACGGTTAAGCGGAAATAAACTAAATATAAACATTGAACATTTTCTCACGATGTTTTCCTTCGACATTTGAAGCTATCATCCAAGCACCCCAATCTTATAATTGTGTATAGCTAAAACAACAAAAAAAGTTAACAACGACAACGTTGCAATTAATACGTTATAGGAAGTATTCAACTGACGCCATCCTAGTTGGCAGACCGTCTGATATCATGTTTAGACGAGCGGGTTCAAGTCCCGCGGAATGCACTCTATCTTTTCTAATTTGTGTATGTGCCAAGTAAAACCCAAGTTCTTATTCCTGTAAATTAGGTAATTTGTATAGCACAAATATTGGCAAGGAAGCTCTCGGAAACAAAGACGCGTATATCGGTAGTGCAGAAAAAAGGAAAAAATTGCAAAACAAATTCGCAAGTTGCGACTCTTATCTACTTCCCGGAAAACAAAACAAAACAAAAAAAGTATATCCTAGACTACAAATACAGAATTGTTTTGTGCTATCGCTTTGCCAGTATATTTGTCAGTTTAATTTATATCCAACTAGGCTAGACCGTGACTAAGAACGAACGGGGCGCCAATTTTATACAACCACACTGTAAAATGTTTTTTGAAATAACAAGATACACCATCCAAAATTGCTGATTTATGGTGTAAGTACTTCCTTGAAAATGTTGAACATTTTGTAGAGATGTCTTGTATACTCTCTTTGTAGGCTGACTGGCCAGCAATTTATTTTTCGATGAAATAAAACGTCAGGATAAAGTAAATCTACAAAACAATCACATCGGTTAACAAACCGTTTAGCGCACACTATTTCATATAAAAACACTTATAGATAAAAAAAAATATTTGGGCAATATATTTACACAGATATTTTACTTGGGCAGGAATGGAGATTATACGCAAAACTAATGTCACACACTTTAAAGCTCTATTAAAAAGCAAATTTTAAAATATTTTTTTATGTAAACATACCACTTATACAATAAATATAAATTAAGTATATAAGTTGGCAAATTATAAGTAATACCTTAATAATTTAATTATTTTTTTATTTTTTAATTTTGTAGTTATGAACTACATGCAGTATAAAGCTAAGTTCATAATAATATATAGCTATACCTACTTGAACTTTGGCAAAATAGCGTGAGCAAATTAATGAGAAAATTTAATGAATAGAAATTGATTTTACATTTATGATTAAAATTAAGTTACAAAAGTATGATATTAGTTTACATTAGGGTTTGGGAATTCCCGACAATTTCAAAGTCCCGGGACACGAGACAGCCCATAACCAAAGTCCCGGGAATTCCCGGGACGTGGAGACTTTTAAGAAATGGGTTTTTTGTTTAACAGCGACGGAGTAAGCAGACTATCCGACATAATTATGAAGTAAAATAAAAGCCGGTCTTATCATATTTTGTAATTAAATAAAACATTAGAATTTTAATGAAACCCTTTTTTTATTTAGAAAATACTCATCCCTAACCGAAAGCTAAAGAATACTAAGCAGAAATCCTTCCGGTACCGTTATTTCGTTTATTATCTTCTAGCTAATTAAAACTGCTATTGCTTTGGGACCTCCTTTTTCCGAGCTCGTTTGTTCTAACTATTAACTTTAGCGAGTAAACTAAACCAAATTACAAAGTTTTAAAGTACAAATTGGCAATGACTCGAGACTTCACATAATATTTTACAATTTTCTTGTTTTGGTAGTATTAGGTACCGATGTACTTAGCGTTGATCGATGTTATGCTATATAGTAGATGCCCTTAAGGTGGTTCGATTTCCATACAAATACTTTTTTCCCATTTATGGACAAATGGAGCATAATTTTACAGTGAAATCACAGCTACTGGCATTTATTTTGGTCTTTATTTGCGGTAAATCACAATTGCTTGAATAAAACAATAGATTTATTATTAGCATAATCTAGGGTTTTATTCAAAAATTATAAATCCATTTATTTATATTTAAATACCAAAATAAATGCCAGTAGCTGTGATTTCACTGTACAATTATGCTCCATTTGTCCATAAATAGGAAAAAAGTATTTGTATGGAAATCAAACCACCTTAACAGGAGGTCGTCTAGGTTTAATAACAGTATCAGAAATTCTACTGTCGACATAACTCTGTTACGTGCTAAAGAGTAGCTATTGAGAATAACTATCGAATGTCTCAAAGTAATGAGCGTCAAAGAAGCGATTCCCTGGACTTTGTTTTATTACTTAAAGTTCTGAGTATCGCTGTAATGGTCTTTATTCGACGCTCTTGATGTTAGAAGAGCGTCTCGTTTGTCTTATCAATAGATATAAAAATCATAGATGTATAGAAATGTATGTTATGGACTTGAAAACACTGAACCGATTTTGATAAAATTTTCATGCAGTCTTTAGGTCAGTGATTTTGTGCAGTTTCATAGCGATTTAATCAACGGTTAATATATTATATTTATTAACCAAATTAAAATATCTTAAATAAAATTACCCATGTGCCTGAAACGTAAACTCATGGACATGTGCATTCTTCCCATCCTCAAACTTGGTCTTTGACAATCGAGCAAAGGTCCACACTCGCGGTTTGTCAACGAGCAATGGAGCGCAGCATACTGGGCGTAAGGTCATTAGTCCGCATAAAAAACTCACAGTACTCCGCTCCAAAACTCAGATCAATGATCTGAGTGACTCGTGACGTGACTCAAAAAGCTGCCATGCTAAAGTGGGGCTGGGCTGGACACGTCTGCCGAATGGCAGCGGAGCTATGGGCGAAAACCACCACCGACTGGGTCCCGGTAAGCTTTTGACCAAAGTAGATACTAGTATTCCGGTCACCTAAACCAAACGTTTTGAGGTAGTTAATTTTGGTTTGGTTAATGAACGATTTGTTTTTTGTCTAAAATACACTCGTGTGAATCCGGGTCGGTTACGTAACTTACATAAAAATGTTATCAAAAACGAACTAAATAGTAAAACCAGAGGGGTGAGGAACCTATGAGGAATGATACTAGTGCAATATAGTTAAAACTTTTTTCCAGAAAAGGTTTCTCGTCTGTGTGTGTGTGTGTCCGTAAGTGTCGTTTTAACCAGTCGTCCTGTTTTGTATTGTATTCGCACTTCGGGTATTTATATTTTATTTTCGTTTTATTTGTTTCTCTTGTTTGGCTAGCTGTTATTGGAACTGTATATTATTGTATGTGTATATATCATTCTGTTTTATGTTTAAATTCACCCTAAAAATATTTTTGCCGGTGGGCACACTCGTGCGTTACGTCACCTGCCGGCCTCGACGGAAGACCAGCGCCGGCTGGCTTCAGTCGGCATTATGCTGAGTCGAGGCCGGTTTGTGACATAAAATATATTTCATACTTTTTGTTTAATTTTTTGTTTTTTTGTTTAATTTTTATTTATTGTATATTATACCTTTAAGTTTTTCTATGTTTTATGTTTATTGTTTATATTTTTTGTATGTATAAATGTATGTATGTATTGTAAATTATGTTGAAATGTATTTTATGTCATAAATAAAGTGTTGTCTATTGTCTATTGTCTTTAAAAAATAAGTTTTAGTTTTATCTGTACCTATATACAAAACTAAAGTTTTCATATACTCGCCGACTAAACAAATAAATAAAGTTGTCATTGCAATCGAAGGACCGTTCTGTGGATAATTTTTTAGTCTAAGATGTTCCCTATATTTTCTACATTAATTTTTTGGGCAGCCGTGTAAAAATTAAAAGGGTTCTCGGACTCTTGATACCTATGTTCTTGGAAATATGTGTATTATATTGTAAAATTGCATTAAGAGAACATAAATAAATTTGAATACGATTTCCCAAGACCCATTTTGTTATGAAACCACAAATGGTTTTGACCGTTACAGCTTCATTTCGAAATGTTAAACGGAATTTACCGTTGAACGTTGAACATTTTTGTAAAGACCGCACTCTTGATTGTTCGCGAATTTTTCGTCGCTTTTTGTGATTACATTAGATACAAAGAAAGAAAGAAAGTAAGTCTACATAGACGCTGGGAAGACATATTCTATTCAATCCATAGTATTGATAAAAATGGATGAGGCTAACAATACATAGGAAATTATGGTCTAAACTGGGAGGGGCCTGAATTTCTGCTAATAATCTACTGTTTTATTCAAGCAATTGTGATTTACCGCCAATAAATACCAAAATAAATGCCAGTAGCTGTGATTTCACTGTGAAATTATGCTCCATTTGTTCATAAATGGAAAAAATATAGTTGTATGGAAATCGAACCACCTTAATACTATTTTTGTATAAAAAAACTTAATCTTTTTTTTTAATGGTTGACAGGCTAGGGTTTTGACCACAGCTTACCTGATGTTAAGTGTAGGTGTGGTCGTAGATGGTAAATTACACCTAGTCTGGAATGAAACTGGCTCTCAAGTGAGGCTGCCGGAACACACCGTTAGATGGTTGGCGGCAGATTTTCAACTTGTTTTTTTTTTGGTTGCTAGCCACTAGCCAGCATAGTATTCGATTGGAAATGTTGAGAGTGTGTGGTGACTCTTTATCCCAAACCGATACAAAAGGTCGAAACCGAAATTCGGCGTTAAAAATTATTTATTTGCTGGCCCTTAATTCCGATCCTCGTTGCGTTGTATTATTGCTAACAGAGCAATAACGTTTGTTTTATCGCGGCAATATCGTGACGTTTTATTTCTCGCGGAAATGTCGCGTTTCGGCTGAATTTAGCGTTTGATCGAGCGCCACTTTATTGTTGTAATTATGGCGGGTATAAGACGTCGCCATCTGTCTGGGCTTCGATTAAAAAAAACACACACATTTAATAATGTAATTTTTAGTCCTTTGTTTCGTTTTATGTAATAATTGGGCGTGAATATTGCGTTTCTCCGATTTTTATTAGTAAAAATATATATAGGCAATTAAAACACGAAAATTAGCACAATGTACGAATCTGCCATGCCATGAGCGAAGAAAAAAGAGGAAAAAATTATTTAAAAATGTCAACTGCGATTTCAGATTATCTTCTTCTTAGTTTATGCCGTCGCACTTTATGCATTTGCCAATATCAAGGGTTTTGGTCATTTCAATTTTCTTGTACTAGACTGGCTAGCTACCACCCGTTAAGTTAAAATTCTGCTCCCAAGCACCTAACGGTGTGTTTGAGTTTTGGCGGGAACGCGGAAAGAGTCGTGTCGCCCCTCTGTATTTTGTCCAAAACTAGTGTGTTTATGCTTATAAGCATGCTCACAAGAGCGAGTTTGGGAAAATGATATAATGTGGTGAAACATGACTTTTCGTGTTGCTTCCAAAACTCCATCGAAGCTTTATCGTAAAGTCACCACAACTTTACTAAAGCAAGACTGGACTTGACTGACACGGATTGTACTTGACCAATACTGGCTTAGCTATGGCTACGAGGCAACTTATTTAACTTATGAAGCTTGAAAATATGAAACACTTGACACTGGCAAATGCTCAAAATGCAACGCCAAAACCAAAGAAAAAAAACGGTGCGTTCCGGTAGTATCACTTGAAAGCCCATTTATTCCAGGTTAGGTGTGTTCATCATCTTTGACCACACCGTCGCTTAACATCAGATGAGCTGTAGTCAAAACGCTAGCTTGTCAATTACAAAAAAAAAGATTATAATAAATGTACCTAGCTAAAATGTAAAATATCAAACAGAAAATATAATTCGACGTGTATTTTATAACACAAATCCCATTCCACAAGGCAAACAGCCATGTTTTCCTTTCGCTATATGATTTCTGAGCGTGGAATACGTATTGACATAAAGACGTAATGTGTGTACTTATGTCCATATAGAAATACTTAAATGTTACAAGTAAAATATTTAAGTTGAACTTAGGTACCTATTACAGAGGACTGAACTTATTAAGAACATAGCTTAGTGAATTCTAACTAAAAACATAACTTTGTGCATTCAAGCTAATAACATAGCTAGATATATTTAAGCTAAGAACATAGCTAAGTCTATTTAAACAAAGAACATAGCTGAGTGCATTAAAGATAAAAACAGAGCTTAGTGCATTCAAGCCAATAACATAGGTATTTAAGCTAAGAACATAGCCAAGTCTATTTAAACAAAGAACATAGCTGAGTGCATTAAAGACAAGAACAGAGCTTAGTGCATTCAAGCCAATAACATAGGTATTTAAGCTAAGAACATAGCTAAGTCTATTTAAACAAAGAACATAGCTGAGTGCATTAAAGACAAGAACATAGTTTAGTGCATTATAGCTAATTATATTTCAGTTTAGTGTTAGTAATTTAGTTCCAGAAAAATCACTTCATTAATTATTTTCGAATAATTGTGTTTTTTAGCGTTTATGTATGAAAATAGAAGTTTTGTAGGTATGCATAAAGTAAATAAGAATAACATGCGAGAGAGTGAAAAAGTAATAATTTATTTATTAATTGATTGATTGATAACTCTTTATCTCACTAAAATACAGAAAACAGAAGAAATAAACTTAAATATAGGTGTAAAAACTGGCGACCTTATCGCTAAATGCGATCTCTTCCAGGCAACCTAAGGACGGATAGGATCAGAGGAAGAAAAGACGGGGTGTGTCAATAACTAGGATATGCACATAGGAAAATACATAAATATGACATAAATAATAACAATATATCACAAAATAACAAGAATAACTAAAAATACACTAATAAATATAAAATTAATTTATTAATTGAAAATAAAATAAATACTATATGTGGCGAAACATGACTTTCATGTTGCTTCAAAAACTTCATCGAAGTTTATAGTAAAATTACTGCTACTTTACTTTACAAACTAAACGTGACTATTATTTTAATTCTCGTCAATTGATTTATCGAAATACTTTACTCTGGAAAATGCATAAAAAGCGATGCCAAAAACACACAACAAAAAAAAAAGACACGATGTTGATAAAGAAAATTTCCGGGCAGAAAAGATTCGAATACATGCTTCTTGATGACAGCACTACAATTGTACATGTGTGTTTTCTCTTACGTGATTATGTTCGTCCTATAGACGGATGTACTTATTATCGTTCGTTACCTTCTTTTATGTATGTCCATGTAAAAAACATTCTATCCACAAGCGACAAAACAATTTTAACAAAAGAGCTGGCCATACAGCCTACATACACTTCAATGTCATCAACAAACAAAAAAGCGACTTTTCAAATGAGCTAATAATTAAAACTTTAACAAAGAAGCATTTGGTTTTAAAACGTAATAAAGCTCCATCAAAATACAGAAGAACAAGACAGTCACGTCTTTAATTGCAAAGTAAATAAACGCAATAAACTTAAGTCCCAAATAGGCAATTAAATGTGAATAGATACTCACCTAGGTGTCTGTGCATTAGTGCTGAGAGGTACTACTGTGAGTTCTCACTTAATTCTCATCGATTGCGAACGCTGACTTCATGACCTAAGCTCGCATGATCGTAAAGGTAACAGTAGCCTTCGGAGTTAAATTTTTGAGTAGTTTGTATGGGTTTCCTATACAAAGAAGATGTATAGTACGCACACCGCATATCACTTTAACTGGTGCTACACAACAAATATGTAATAATAATTATCTAGACACTAGTGAAAAAATCGGCAGCCTTATCGCTAAAAGCGATTTCTTCCAGACAACCTGAGTATACAAACGATTACACAAAAAAAAACATTTTAAACATACTTAATACATAAGACATACAAATCAATCAATGTCTCACACTCTAAAGCTCTTTTAAAAGGCAAATTTTTCAAATATTTTATTTAAGTATATACAGCACCACTTACATTAGCGGCATAATTAATTTTTTTTCATCGGACTAGCCATTCTTTTGAATCCATTTCACCTGATGGAAAGTGACGATGTAGCCGAAGACGGATGATACTACCAAGTAATGGCTTATGTCTTCTAAATAATGCATGTACGTGCTATATTTCCAAAGTTATAATCAATCTTGTTATAACGTATTTTGTTAATATAGATTTAGTATTTACAAAATTAAAGACTTTTGCAGCACGAACTTATATCGACTTTTAAATGGAGACTACGATCGCGAATACATAGTAGTGATACCAGCTAAGTGCGCTTCGAACTTACGCTCCAGGGATCCGTTACATTATGAAATGTTGCTAGTTTCAAAGTCGAATATTCCATAATGATTTATTTGTGTTATTAATGTGTTACTTTCTATGTTGCCCTTAAGAACCATTAAAATAAACTATAAATAAATAAAAATTGACGACTATGAACTCAACGTTGAAAAGTTTTAGTGTTTTTGCGCATTTTCAAGCTAATATCTATGATTTAACAGATTCATTAGTATGACCAACATTTTTGATAGTTTTTATACCTAATTTTGGTCTCGTTTGAAAACGTGATTCCTGGTTATTATTCTACCCGTAAAGATTTACCTAAACCTTGTCTGTCGCAATTTCATTCATAAATCACGTGGCAAGCTCGTGCAACTGGATCGGGAGGCCTCGGTCGCGATAATGCGATTGAGAAAGAAAATAGTTTTGCAATATTTCAATGAAAGCCGCCATTGGTTACCGCCAGCTGGTTCGGTGATAGTATTCTTTTGTAGTAAATGATGTCCATAATATTATTTTAGACAGGATTTCCGAAAAATTTGACTAGAACCTTGACCTTGACCTTTTTTTGACCTTAGGATTATGAGGTAAACAAAAATTCTGATTGCACATTTACGGTGTCTTAGTCGGTCTGTATTACCCATTATTTTTTTCTAGTAACTAAAAAATAGTGGTGTATAAAGTACCAACTATCAACTGTAGGAAGAAGTTAGTGCCCTAGATTTAGAATTTCTTGTTCGGTGCTAACACTCCCTCTGTGTGTCAAATAAAGTATTAATTATTATTAATTAAATTTGGCAAAAAACTGGATATTACATGTCAATGAAAAACGAAACAACAAAAATGTCAATTATAAGGTATAATCGTTAGTATACTTGTCGTCTAAGTATTCAAAATATAATAGAAACAGTCCCTCTGTTTTAATTAAACGGATTTTTTATAGCTCGGTCCAATCAGTAAAAAAAAGATAATTTGTGGGAAAGAGGATTAGCACAATATCCGTTGTTCGAATACAATTTATCCCAGCTCGTTCTGAATCGTTTTGCCTAAAATAAAAATGTTTTTGGTGAGAATTCAAATATTACTGTGCGACAAAAGTACGGCATAGTAAAATAAGACAAATTGCTGCAAAAATTAACAAAGTGCTTGTTGTACTTACTGTAGGATAGGCGACACATATGCTTCTACTTAATTGAAAACAAATTAATGCTGTATTTCTTAAAATCACTTCTTAAATAGGCCATTTTTCCCCGTAAAATGTAAAAGATAAAAAATGGTATTGTGGGTTATCCTTAAGAGATAGACATATACCATCGCGGACTTTTTTGTTGACCTTTTTAAGGTGTACAATACTGTAGTTCATTATTTTGATTTATCTCGTGGGATTCAGCAAGCGTTTGCAATGTAAGCGCAAAAAATGTGTTTATTTACGACATCACATTAGAGACCTCTAAATTTATCAGTGTTTCTCTACAATATTATGCATGTATTATACATAAATAAACCTTTCTCTTGAATCATTCTATCTATTTAAATAAGCCGCTTTAAAATCCGTTGCGTAGTTTAAAAGAGATCTAAGCATACATAGGGACGGACAGACAGCGACAGCGATTTTGTTTTTTACTATGAGTGATGAAGTGATGATAGTGATAGAAGAATTAATATAAAATTATACTGGCGATGCGCGTGCGTTCTTGACTTTCCTGAATTCGGTATGTAAAGAAAAAAAAGAATTAAACTACCGCATAGAAAGCCAAAATATTCAAATTATGTAGTGTCTTAAAATAAAGTTTACTATCAGTAAAAAATATAAAATAAATACAAAAAAAACTTTACATACCGAATTGTAGTCTCAATATGGAAGTAAATTAAAAGACGTATTCACTTCAAAAGCGTCTTAGTCGAAATCTTGACTACATAAATATGAGTTCTAAAGTGCTCCAAAAAGATATGCCGTTATTTCTATCATACAAAGAAATATCCTACAAAGCACACCAATAGAAAGTGATATTATTGTATTGTGTCAGAAATTGTAGGTGTATCGATACGAACACAATAGCGTCGCGTGTTCGAAAATAATAATTGATTGGTTGTCGATCTGAGTATTTCTGGGATTTTATGTTCAGAGGAAAGAAAATTGTTATCTTGTTTTTGGTAGGTAGGTACTTGTGGTCAGACACGTCACGAGTAAATGCCATCTGGAGAATACAACAGGAATTACAACCTTTATTACTCTATCTTCTATTAAGGTTTGGTAGCCAATGGAAGACAGATGGTCTCCCATGTCGGGAGACCATCTGTCTTCCAATCTGAAGGTCCTAGGTTCGAATCTCGTGGCACGCACTTATTTTTTTAAATTATGTGCATATTACATACCTGATAGTTTGTGTCTACCAATCCGCACTTGACCAGCGTGGTAAACTACCTTTCAAACAATGAGAAGAGACTCGCGCCAAGCAGTGGGATAATTTATAAAAACAGGGCTGATTCGGATAGGTGTTAAACCTCAGTTAACCTGATATTAAGTGACGGTGTGATCGGAGATGGAGACAAACATACAATTTAGTAGCAGCTCGCCCCGGCTTCGCACGGGAAAACAAAAGTCGATTAACAATTTAAATATAACCTATGTCACTCAGTGATAATGTAGCATTCTAATGATGAAAGAATTATCCAGATCGGTCCAGCAGTTTTGAAGCCTACTCAAGACAAACAAACATACAAACATAAAATCAAATCTTTCCTCTTTATAATTACCCACGACGGAACGGAGACGGTTAGTGTAGATGTTGATGACAACTCTAATAGACATAATTATGATATTGTGGACTTATTTGTAGCTGTCAATTGCTCTATAAAACGTCACTGTATTCTATAGTCAATAGTTTTTGCAGCTAGGTACTAAGTAAGGTTTTTTTTCCGGTAAAATTTTAACAGAGAGACTGAAGCTTACATGATTGAAGTTTCCATACGGATCCCTAACTGTTTTTTAAGTAAAATATAGCCTATGTCTCATTAGCCATGAGCCTGTAGAGACTCATTTACCTTTTACAAAATAAATAAGTATCTAACAAATCTGAAGGAAAAGAAAGGGTTCTATCACATGAAAATCCGTATCATATTTTTCCTTGAGCGTACGAGTAATGCTAAATCTATGGGCAACTTCGAATTGTGCAAAACTTCAATTTCAAGCCATTTTTTTTTTTTATACAGAATGGGTTCGCGTTTGACCACACCCTGCCTGATGTTTAGCAGGATGCAGTCCAAGATGAAGCACGCTTACCTAGAAAAAAACCTGTTTACTCTAGATTTGAAGACACCCAAATTGTACTTCGCGGGAAAAACAGACGCTGGCAGAGAGTTCCACATCCTCGCTGTGCGTATGAAGAATGTGGAATCGAAGCGCTTAGTTCGTACGTGGGAAATGACATATCCACTATATGTTATAGATCATAATATATTTTCCAAATTAAAGGATAAATAGGGGAAAAAGTCATGTAGTCAGTTCCAGCGGAACGACTACATAGTTACAGAGCATTTCACAAAAAGCCACCATCCAACGGTTCACAATAAACAAAAATATCTGAAGCCATCTGACATAAGCAATATCATTGATAAATTAAAGCACAGAAAGCAAATAACAAGCCCGTATAATAAGAGGAGGAAAACAGCTCGACCCTTATTATGTAAGCAATAAGAGAGATATCAATATTTGTGGTGGAATGAAACTACAGTCATGTGCCAAACTTCCGCATCACTTCGGGAAAATAAAATATCATAACAAAGAGCTCTTTACGTAGACGAAATTTCAGTAAAATTATATTTTTAACGTAAACGAAGAATAAGGATTGAGAATAGGCACTCTTGTAAAATGCTTTAGCATTAAGTCCTCCTTTTGTACATGTTTTTTTAAGTGTGCAATAAAGTATTAAATAAATAAAAACTTAAGAGTCAACGTATCTATATTTATCTATCTATACTATTATATAGAGGTAAGATTTGATTGTTTGTTTCTATTGAATTTTTTTTTTAAATATTTTCAATAACAATATTAATATTAAATATTAACGTAAGTTGTAAGTAATCCTTACAATATTAAGTCGTTTTGTGAGCTAGGAGCGCCATTTAAAAAATATACTGATTTATTTACATAATATAGTTGCCTTTCCAAATCAATTTGCTTCCTAGAGCATAGATACAGCTACTAAGTGTAAACTGGCGATTAGAAGGAACGTATGTAGAATGTAATAGGCTCCGAAACTACTGGACCGATCTTAAAAATTCTTTCATTATTAGAATGCTACATTATCCACGATGAACATAGGCCATAGATTACTTAAAAAACAATTAGGGATCTACATGGAAAATTCAATAATGTAACCCAAGCTGTGAAAAATTATAAAAACCCTTACTTAGCATGCGCAGCGAAAACGATTGACAATAGAATAAAGAGACGTTTTATAGAGCAAATTGACAGCTACAAATAAGTCCGCAATATCATAATTATGTCTAACAATTACAGTTGTCATCTACATCTACACTAATTATAAAGAGGAAAGATTTGATTTTTTTGTTTGTATCGAATAGGCTCCGAAACTACTAGACCGATCTGAATAATTCTTTTATCATTAGAATGCTACATTATCACTGAGTGACATAGGCTATATTTATATTGTTAATCGAGTTTTGTTTTCCCGTACGAAGCCGGAGCGAATTGCTAGTACTATTATAAAGAAAGATTTGATTGTTTATTTGTATTGAATAAGTTCTGAAACTACTGGACCGATTTCAAAAATTCTTTCACCGTTGGGAAGTTACTTACTATTTACTTGGTGGTAGATCTCCTTAGCGGGAGGTCGTCTAGGTAAGTACCACCGCACTACCAGTTATTCTGCCGCTAAGCAGTAGTGTGTAAACATTACTGTGTTCCGGTTTGAAGGGTACTGCAGCTAGCGAAATTACTGGGCTGTTGAGACTAACCATCAAAAGTCTCAAAGTAATGAGCGCAAAAGTAGCGTTGCCCCGGACTTTGTTTTGTTTTTCAAAGTTCTGTGTATTGCTGCAATGGTCATGGGCAGGCGTTATCTCTTACGATCAGGAGAGCGTCTCGTTCGTCTCATTACTGTGTTTCCCGAAAAGTACAATATGAGTGTCTTCAAATCTAGAGTAAACAGGTTCCTTCTAGGTAAGCGTGTTCCATCTTAGACCGCATCGATGCTTCACATCAGGCAGGATGTGGTCAAGCGCGAACCTATTCAATATATAAAAAAAAAACAGTTTACATTAAAAAAAAAATTAATTAGCTTAGGGGTCGGACTGAGCCAGGCGTTTAGGACATAAAATGTTTTTGATATAAGTTCTAAATTTAGGAGAGAAGATGTCGACAATTATAATTATATTCTATTCTATTTTCTTAATGTACTGAGAAAATGTTTTATTACGTAAAGAAATTACATACAACCGTTCAGACTTAAATTATGCCCCTTAGAAATAATATACAAAGAAACTAAACTTCAAAGAGAAACTGTTTCTTTTTCATTTTCTCAACGTCTCGTCACAAAGACTCCATTTGTCTCCTGATTACTTCGCAGCCACCTTCAAGCTTAGCAGATTATTATTTTTGTGATGTTATTCTTTGTCTTTGTCTAAATAACGAAGTAACAGGAGATGATGATAATTAGATTATGGATTTAGCGAGCGCAACACATACTATCCTATCCAACTTCCTCACACACGCCCCCCCGACAGCCCCGTTGGCTCATTGGTAGCATATCTGCCTTGAGAGCTGTAGGGCGTGGGTTTGATTTCCACTCAGGGCAAACATTTTGTGAATAAACAAATGTTTGGGTGTTCTGTATGTATTATAAGTAAATAAATAAATAAATAAATAAATAAATAAATAAATAAATAAATAAATATCGTGGGACTATACACACAGCGCCATCTGACCCCAAACTAAGCAAAGCTTGTGTGATGGAAGTCAGATAACTGATAGAATACATAAATTATACTTTTTTTTGTAACTACATACACCCAGACACAGAACAAACATGATTGTGTTTATTCACAAAATGTTTGCTCTGAGTGGGAATCGAACCCACACCCTACAGCTCTCAAGGCTCAAAGATATACTATCAATGAGCCAACGGGGCTGTCAAAGTATGTATTTACAAAAAAAAAGTATTTATGTATTCTATCAGTTATCTGACCTCCATCACACAAGCTCTGCTTAGTTTGGGGCCAGATGGCGCGGTGTGTAGGTATAGTCCTACGATTTTTTATTTTTCTTTCTATCCTATTCTACTAATGACACTTAATAATATTATAAAAGCCAAGGTTTGTGAGTGTGTAAGTGTGTTTGTTACATCTTTACGCACAATCGGCTGAACCGATTTTGATGAATTTTTGTATGGAGGTAGCTGGTAGGTAACCTGGATTATGCTCCTTTAAAAATTATATGAAATGAATAAAAAAAATGTACCGGATAACACCGAGCGGCTCAGCTAGTAATATTGACAGCCCTGTTGGTTCATTGGTAGTACGTTCATTTCAAGAGCTGTGGGTTCGATACCCACCGGAACAAACATTTTGTGATATGAATAAATGTTTGTTCAGTGTCTGGGTGTACTGTATGTATTTACAAAAAAAAGTATTTATCCTGTCCTGCGTTATAATATAATGTGAAAGTTTGTGAGGATGGATAGTTGTTTGTTACTTTTTTACGCTAAAACTACTAAACTGATTTAGATGTTTAGATGTTGATGGTGGGGTGCGCGAGTCGCGCGCGCGGGCGCAGGGGCGCGGGCGGCGCGTGCCGCTGTTCGCGCCGCACGTCCCCGCGCGTACCGACACCGCGCGTCACGCACCTACACACCACGCACTCACACTACTAAACCTGCTCAATGGAGTTTTTGGCGGGAACGCGGGAAGAGTCGTGTCGCTCCGTTGTATTTTTTTCCAAAACTAGTGTTTTGTCGAGTGTTTATGCATAAAAATGGTGGTGTTTTATTCATAAAGTGCCGAATTACAAGCGCGAGTGTGGGAAAATGATATAATGGGGTGAAACATGTCTTTTCGTGTTGCTTCCAAAACTCCATCGAAGCTTTATAGTAAAGTCGCCACTACTTTACTAAAGCATGACTGGGCTTGACTGACACAGACTGGACTTGACTAAGACTGGACTTTGACTATAACTAGCTACGAGGACGCTTGTTTAATTTTTGAAACTTGAAAATATATAAATACTTGACACTGGCAAATGCTAAAACGCGACGCCAAAACTAAAGAAAAAAAAAACCAGCTCAATTCGCGCGATCCAGATATCGACGTATTTTATTCGGACCGTCGCATGGTGCTGCGTATTTGTTTAGCGCACCTACCAGATTTGTGTTGTTTTTATTCTTGAGTATTTGTGTATACATTTATTTATCTATGAATTAATATATTTAACTGTAGTAATTGTATAAATATTTGTTGCTCGTCTTAGTATTGTTATGTAACTGTGTCCTTTTTTTGTATTGTACCTACTATAACTAACTCAAAACGTTTTGGTCTAGTACTGTAAGTTTTGAGTGAATGAAATAAAATAAAATGATGAAATTGGTACACTTATAGTTTATGACTTGGATTAACATGTAGAATACTTTTTATACTACAAGCTGAACAAACTTTTTGTTAAATTCCACGCGGAAGAAGTCGCGACTAAGATATAGTGTGAAATAATAAAGCAAATATGTTATTTATATGTCGCAGAAAGATGCATTACTGTGTTTCGGGTTGAAGGGAAGGTAGCTTAATTACAGGGCTATTGAGACTAACCATCGAAAGTCTCAAAGTAATGAGCGCCAAAGCAGCGATGCCCTGGACTTTTTTTTACTACGCAAAGTTCTGTGTACAGGCGTTACTTCGTTCGTCTCATAACTTTTAATCTAAAAATAAAAAATATGCTTTTGATATGCTTGGTTTTTGGCCACAGCTCACAGCTCTAAAAAACAATAATAAATAATAATAATAAATATCATAGGACATTACACACAGCGCCATCTGACCCCAAACTAAGCAGAGCTTGTGCTATGGAAGACAGATAACTGATAGAATACTTAAATACTTTTTTTTTTGTAAATACATACATACTTATAATACATACAGTACACCCAGACACAGAACAAACATCGATGTTAGTCACACAAATGTTAGTCCTGAGTGGGAATCGAACCCACGCCCTTCAGCTCTCGAAGCAGACACACTAGGTTAGGTTAGGTGCTTGATTGCGGATTTTCTACCAGAGACTGGGAGCTATCCAGCCAAGAACTAGAATGTACCCACCTTCCTCACGCTGTTTTCCTTCACCGGAAGCTCATTGTTGGGATTTGAACCCACGCCCTCCAGCGAGTGAACCGACATCGCTAACCACAGAGATATCATAGCTACATAAACAGTCGTAATATGATTTTAAGCCTTGGAATCTAACTACTAACGTTATACTAAAGTGGTACATAATTATCTTACTAGAATGTAATTTAGTAATATAACAATCTCGCCAAATTAACGGTGTTTTTTTTTATCGTTGACAAGCTAGGTGTTTGACCACAGCTCACCTGATGTTAAGTGACGGTGTGGTCGAAGATGATAAAGCACACCTGGCCTGGAATGGAACTGGCTCTCAGTGAGGTAGCCGGAACAGACGGTGAGATAAATTGATAAATGTTAAATTAGTTCTGTAGCGATGATAGTCGTGAGGTTAGCGCGGTAACCACTATGGAAATAAATTTAGAGACTTATTCACGTTTAAAACTAAACCCCGAAAGCGGAAAAAAATGATTAATGAAAAAAATTGTAGCATACTTCACTCGAACAGAATTAAGGAATCGATTGATACCTCATTTATAATAATCGAATAATTAATTTAGGCGCTACAAAAAAAAATACAAACTGCTTTTTTTTTACATCGCATGCGTTTGGCCACGATCTCACCTGGTGGAAACTGACGATGTGGCCGAAGATGGAACAAATATGCATGCTTAAAAAATAACACTCTTTTGACTTTGCCGCAGTCTAATAAAAAATCATAATGAACTATTGAGTGGTCCGTAAAAGCAATAGCTAAATATCCTCAACATTTTCGAGGGATTTCCTCTCACTTTTACCGTTAAGTAAAACTTAGCACAGGCCCTGAACCTAATTATGGCGGCGCTCATTTTGGCGCGAAAATGTGACAGTTCGTTAAGTTCCGTAGAGTGTTGGCGGGAAAATGGAATTCCAGCGGCACAGGGCACGAATAATTTTAGGTAGAAATACAATTTGTCCGTTGTCCCAAATAATGATATTATTTTGTGTACCTAACTGGCTTGTCGGCGATATTGCGGAACATTTTTTTATGTTGTAGAATAGATATATTATGGACTAGCGGACGCCTCGCGGTTTCACCCGCGTAGTTCCCGTTCCCGTGGGAATACAGGGATAAAAAGTAGCCTATGTCACCCGGCGATAGTGTAGCTTCCCAACGGTGAAATAACTTTTGATATCGGTCTTGTAGTTAAAATCCAGTAGGATAAATTTTGCTTCCTCGTTTTTTCTTAGTAAAAAATATTAAAAAAAAAACTTTAGAATTGGCACAATGCACGAATGTGCCATGTCCGAAAAAAAAAGAAAAAGAAACATAACTTGAAAAAATCTAATCAATACTGCGACAAGTGCCAACAATGAGGAAAAATAAAACATTTTTCTTCTTCTGAATCTGTGGGAAGAAAGCCTGTTAAGAAAATATTGTGACACCCACTCAATTCCTTTTTTTTTTTTTTGTTATTGCTAACCAAGATTGTAAAGGTTTGATGATATCAAACCTCTTCGAACGATATCAAATGCCAATTAGTGTATCTCTTACCGCAAAATAGAAAAAACAAATAAATTGGTAATTTAGTACGATAGCGTAGTTCTTTAGATGAAAATGTTATTTTGCTTCTGCAGACAAGGAACGTGTAAACGGTTGACAAAAATTAATTTGTCAATCGTATATAAAATAGTATTTTATTGACAACCACTGGGTTGGAACGGGCTCATTGGAAGTTTTGATTTTACATAAAAGTAATGAGACGAACGATACGCTCTCCTGATGGTAAGAGATAACGCATGCCTATGACCATTGCATCGATACACAGAACTTGGAGTAACAAAACAAAGTCCTGGGCATCACTGCTTTAGCGCTCATTACTTTGAGACTTTCGATGGTTA
Organism: Biston betularia; assembly: GCA_905404145.2. Lineage (NCBI taxonomy): Eukaryota > Metazoa > Arthropoda > Insecta > Lepidoptera > Geometridae > Biston > Biston betularia. Next base: position 11,195,312 of record FR989877.1, read on the forward strand.
GTCTCAACAGCGCAGTAATTTCGCTAGCTGCAGTACCCTTCGAACCGGAACACAGTAATGTTTACACACTACTGCTTACCGGTAGAATATGTGGTACTGCGGTGATACCTACCTAGAAGACTTCCTGAAATCTACCGCCAATCTAATAAGTATAATCTGCTTCAAAAGCAGTAGAGCGTGGGTTTGATTTCCACCCAGGATAAAATGACATTTTCATTTTCATTCTTTTGACATACCTATGTTATGTTGATATTTTTAAATCTGAATGGAAAAATGGCCTGTAACTTTGGTGTTATTTCTAAATGATTTGCATTTTGTGGTACAATCAAAATGTAATATAAAACCCATATTTATATAGTAATAATAATTTTTCATTATTATTGGTATCGAAAACATGTATCGAAAGATTATGCACAAATTATCATCAGAGCCTCGATCATCACGAAAATTTATCGAATTCGCATCGTAAAGGTATCGAGTTCTCGATAGCATACAAAGCTGTACAAATCTCATACAAATTTTTGCCGATGTCGATACGAATACTTTTTCGCAAGTCGTTCGTGATCGAGGCTCAGTACCGCTTTTCCGAAATCCGTCATTCCGATACGTCACAACGAAATGCGTGTATTTTCTGTCCCGTCCTGTCAACATCAAAAACCGAGCACAAAACCGATATACCTTAATGCGGGATCTATTCCCTTTTATGTTGATGTTAGATCACGAGCAGCTTCGGTAAAAAGAGAGATTTACCCCGACGTGGCGCGCCTTACCAGAGACGAACTTGATTGATGGCATGTGCGTTTGGGAGGCGTTATTACAAAGTCTAGTTAAAGATAGATAGAGAGACATAACTCTTTATTGTGCACATCATAAATAGAAAAGAGTACAGAGAACAAAGAACCTTATTAACTAGTGCTACAAGTTGCGACCTTATCGCTAACAGTGATCTCTTCCAGGCAACCAAGAAAAGAAAAATACGATAGAAAACATAAGAAACAGACGGGAGATGTAACACTAATAAAAAAAAATTAAATAAAAATAAAACATGTAGTAAGTATATAAAAATAATCGTATAATAATGTAATTAAATAAAACGAAACATTTACATATATAAATAAAAAAAGTTTTTTTTTCATTGTAAATACTTGCTTTGAAAACATTTAAGTGTTAGTATGTTTGTTTTCATAAAACTTTTGTTTTGTGTATTTTTTTATTATAAGTAGTAGTTTAAGTATTGATAGCAGTTCTGCTTCGAGAGCTAACGGGAGTGAGTTCGATTTCCACGCAGGAGTTACATTTATGTGACGAACATAGTTTTACTTGGTGGTAGATCTCCTTAGCAGGAGGTCATCTAGGTAGGTACCACCGCAGTAGGTACCAGTTATTCTGCCGCTAAGCAGTAGTGTGTAAACATTACTTTGTTCCAGTTTGAAGGGTACTGCAGCTAACAAAATTACTGGACTGTTGAGACTAATCATCGAGAGTCTCAAAGTAATGAGCGCCAAAGCAGTGAATGCCCTGCAGGCGTACCATGAGGTGTTAGAGCAGTTCAGTATAGGCCCTAAACTGAACCGTTTGGCAAATTCGTACCATGAGGTCCTTATAGCAGGACAGTTTAGGTCGCCGCCATCTTTGCCCGCCGAAACCTAAACATCATCGCAAACTTGTCAGAAAACGGCATTTCGTTCATTCAATTCGTACCATGAGGTGTTATTTGACGTTAGTTGCACCTAAACTGTACCGCCGAGTTGTCAAAATAACGATTCAATAAAAAGTTAATAAATACCGACCGTTTGCTATACTTTTACTTAATTTGTGAATTTTCTTGATATTATATCTTTAATAGCCCCATGCCCATGGGAGTTTAAACGTGATGCTGCTTCCTCCCAAAAGCGGCGGGTGCACTGCCTCAACTGTAGGCGCTTATTGAACCCTAAAGCAATTACTTGATTTCTATGGAGTAATTCCCACAGCTGCTCTAACTGAGCGTAATTTACCCTCCATAAGCGTTCTGAGGGCTGTCTGTAAGAACAATTTTGATTTACAATAACAACAAACTATTCGAAAAAAAAACGTATGAAATACATAGGTACATAAGTAATATAAATATACTAACGACATTATTATTGACAATGCCAATAATATAAATTTATAACCACAAAACAGTTTTGTTTGGTTTATTTCGACCTTTGAGTTATATTATATTATTAGAAATCTAAATTTTTGAGTTTTGGCGGGAACGCGGAAAGAGTTGTGTCGCCCCGTTGTATTTTTTGTTTCAAAACTAGTGTTTTGACGAGTGTTTATGCATAAAAATGGTGGTGTTTTATTCATAAAGTGCCGAATCACAAGCGCGAGTGTGGGAAAATGATATAATGTGGTGAAACATGACTTTTCGTGTTGCTTCCAAAACTCCATCGAAGCTTTATAGTAAAGTCACCACTACTTTACTAAAGCATGACTGGACTTGACTGACGCGGACTATACTTGACCAAGACTGGACTTTGACGATAACTTTAGCTACGAGGACACTTATTTAAACTTGAAAATTTATAATATTTGACACTGGCAAATGCTAAAACGCAACGCCAAAACCAAAGAAAAAAAATCTGAACAACCTTTTTGCTGTCATTCGCAGATGAATAATAAAAAAAAAGTATTTATTAGGTGCGTTCCGAAACAAAGAGTCGTAATTGTTTCTCTGTTTAGAATAATGTTTTTTTTTTGGAATTTAAGTAAATGCTAGGGTAATCGTAAAAATAAAACATGTTAATAATTATGCTGTAGTGCAATATAGTATTAAGTAATATTTCACCTTAAAATATCATATCATTATAAAACATTAAGAAAACCGATACTTCCCGACAATCACAATTTCGGAACAGATTTTTCACACGAGATACAATTATACTTTTGTATAGCGTTGTCCTTTTCTTCGGTAGCGGGACAGTATTGGAGCCAGAGACAAGTATCGTTCGTTCTTTGAAGAGCTAGCGGTGCAGTTGCGATCCAATTTTAACATGCTCATGGTATGAAATAAAGCGGGACAGTTTAGGTACCTAAACTGAACTGCCCCGCAATTGGATGGAAACGTAAAACCTCATGGTACGCCTGCTGGACTTTGTTTTGTTGTTCAAAGTTCTGTGTATCGCTGCAATGGTCATGGACAGGCGTTATCTCTTACCATCAGGAGAACGTCTCGTTCGTCTCATTACTTTTTACATAAAAAAAAAAATATTTTTTTGTGTCTGTATGTATTATAACTAAGTATGAATTAGATAAAAATGAATTTATTTCTTTCTTTCTAAAAAGTCCTCCAATTAAAAAAACAGTGTGTGAATTTTATTTTCCAAAATGTATATAAAAGGTTTTGCCTTCACAATAAATATACAACCAATTTTTTTTAATTTACGCGATCTATTTGTCTAACCATTTGTGAATTGTTATTTATAACATCAATAAAATATGACAGCTTTTATTTTCTTATTTGGGTCATCAATTTAATTAAAACCTATCACGGAATGCTAAGAAGTGTCTTTGCCCACATAGTGTTCAAAAACAAAACAAACAATGCAATTTAAATTTCAAAGTTCACAGTACTTTGAAATTTAAATTGCAATATTTTGGTTGCGCCCAAACTAGCGTTTGTCAAAACGCCCCCGAATCATGGAACTGACAGGAAATGAAAGGGTTAGGTGCCTAAAACGCAATCAATCTGGTTGTCATTCAATGGACCCTTTTTGTCAATATCTATATTAATTTCTATTGATGTATGCTGTCGATTTGTGTTTGAGAATGTACTGTTTTAGGTAAACTCGTTTGTTTTTTTGTAAATTCAAAAGACAACAATTTTGTTGTCCTCCACTCAAGAATACGTGTCTAGTTTTCTTGAGTGGATGACTTTTGGCACGACCTAGTCCGCATCTCCGTGCTTAGATGATACGCGAATCTGTAGCTAAGTATGACTATGATAAACCTTGATCTAATAACCATAGACTAAATAACCATAGACAAAATTCTAAAATCGAAAAGTTCGTTAAGGTGATTCAATTTTCATACAAATACATTTTTTCCAATCATGGACAAATGGAGCATAATTTTAGAGTGAAATCGAAGCTACTCGCATTTATTTTGGTCTTTATTTGCGGTAAATGACAATTGCTTGAACAAAACAGTAGAATATTGGCATAATCTACTGTTTTATTCAAGCGATTGTGATTAACCGCAAGTAAAGACCAAAATAAATGCCAGTAGCTGTGATTTCACTGTAAAATTATTCTCCATTTGTCCATAAATGGCAAACGTTTATGTGTATGGAAATCGAACCACCTTGAAAACATGTTAATGAAAGATGTGTCCGGAATTTGAATGTAAAATGTATCATGCCCACATAATTTTAATAGGGATCACGCTCTAAGTTCACAATGTACGACTTTTTAATTCAAATACAAAGTTTCCAATCAGAAATGTAATAAAGTGAAACGTCGTATAATGCACACTAGGTACAAAAGCCACAACCGGAACCGAAGCGTTGCGGTTGAGATATAAATCTATGCCATGGTTGTAGGTAACTAAGCCAATACTGGATTACACGTCACTTTGTTTTTTGGTTAGTTCTGAAAACCAGCGTTGCTGAGAAATCGGCAGCACTAATGCTAAGAACTTACTTTTTTTGTCGCACTGGTTTTTTTTCTGGTTCACAGGCTAGGTGTTTGACCACAATTGTGGACTGGAAAAACGCGTATCTAACTGGAAGCATCTTGAAACATTTTTGAATGGAACAGATAATTTTGTTTTTAATATAGATTTTATAGCGATGATAGCTCAGTGGTTAGCACGGTAGGTTCGCATGCCGAAGGGCGTAGGTTCAAACCCCAACAACGAGCATGAGCTGCCGGTGAAGGAAAACATCGTGAGGAAACCATAGCAGGGTGGTAGGGTACTTTCTAGTACTCGACTGGCTAGCTATCACCCACAACTTAAAAATCTGCCGCCAAGCATCTAACGGTGTGTTCCGGCAGCCTCATTTGAGAACCAGTTCCATTCCAGGCTAGGTGTGCTTTACCATCTTCGACCACACCTTCACTTAGCATCAGCTGTGGTCAAATATCTAGCCTGTAACCATAAAAAAAAATTAGTCGCAAAGCAAAAAAAATACAAACAATTAAAAAAACGCCCAAACTTATGTCACACTTAAAATAAGTAGACAAAACACTAGACAACTTGGTGGTAGAAATGGTTGTGTTGTTACAAACAACATAATAACAAACCCGGAAGGGAATTCAACAATTTAGAAGTTCGTACAATGAAAGGCGGAAACTAGGCAACTCTATTATTAAAACAATCATTGTATTAGGTATTGTTCTATCGCGAGATACGCTTTTGTAGTGGTCAGGGGAATAAAAACAGGAATGAGCGCTATAAACTACATTGTACCAATTTCATTGAGGTTTAGACAAACTCTAAAATGGGGGTTAGTTGTTCTGTTGATGTTATCTTGAGACTTGCCAGATAAAATGTTGTAGAAGATATTATGTGCATTTGCTTTGTAAGCGTTAAAGAAGAATTTTATTAATCATCTTTCTTCTGGGAATTTATACGCTTAGTAACAACCAAAATGGTGACCAAGCGCAAATCTATTAAGTTTAAAAGTATAAAAAAATGCAATAAGCTTTTTCGTAGCAGGTCGGTTCATACGCTGAAGGGTGTGGGTTTGAACTTAAAGACATGTATAAATAAATAAATAAATAAATATCGTAGAACTACGCACACAGCACCATCTGGTCTCAAACTAAGCAGAGCTTGTGTGATGGAAGTCAGATAACTGATAGAATACATAAATACTTTTTTTTGTAAATAAATACTTATAATGCTTTATTGTGCTGTATCTGGGTGTTCTGTATGCCTTTTATGTATCTATTTACATATACAAATTTACAATTAAAAAAAACCGACTCCATAGAGTCGGTTTTTTTGGTCATGACCATCAGGCCAACTAAACGCACTGCTTCAATAAAAAAAACATGATTTCGCGGTAATGTCATCGATGTATACAATTTTTAGATTTTCGTTGATTTTTTAAAACCGCTCTATTGATTTCGATAAAATTTATAAAGCAAAAAAAAAAATCACCAAAATCGATTCATAAATAAATGGCGGAAATATCGCGTAACATACATACAAAAAAAACATACAGTCGAATTGCGAACCCCCACCTTTTTTTAATCGGTTAAAAAAAGTATAAATCTACTCTGTCAGTTATCTGGTTCCCATAGTACAAGGTTTGTTTAGTTTGGGGTTAGATGGCGCTGTGCGAAATCTCCCCCGACTCATTATGTTCTTTGCCAGCATTTTTATTTATGTTTTTTTTTTTTTACAAAAAGATACATTCTATCCAAATAACTATATTTGTGCCGTTTGAGGTTTTCAGCTTTAGATGCGGCAGCACCAGCTTGTCCCGAAGTCAAGTTATAATTATATTATCTATGTTTGAAAATCAAGCTAACCGCGTTGTTTCCTTCGTAAGTAAAAACTTGAAACAATACCTAAACAGAATTACAGGAGCGTACCTGAATTTCAGGTTTCCGTTTCCCGAGTTTCACATACAATACACATTTACAATCGCAGATTTCGCAAGTTAAGCATTTTGCTGTAAAGGTATTTCTACATTAGAGAGATGTAAAACGTGACGTGGCACTGGCCATTTAACAATTCGTGAAATGGACGGTTAGGGACAGTGCGAATTGCGAATTGGACGCTTATGCGCAGAAGCGCATAAGCGTATCGGATAAAGCCACATTCAGGACAATAGTTTTGTGCTAAATTTCAATATTTGCGTTTATTGTGCAAATCATTTTTGTCTAGTTTCGCTTTAACCTCATAAACTATTACGAATAGGACAGAAGCCTGAGGTTGAATCTGCCAACAAATGATGTATTTTTGTTGCCACTATAACACAAAATACTAAAAAACAGAATAAAATAAATATTTAATGGGGCTCCCTTACAACAAACGTGATATTTTTTGCTGTTTATAGACAATGGTACGGAACTCTTCGTGCGAGTCTGACTCGCTCTTGGCCGGTTTCTTTTACATAATAAAAATAAATAAATAAAATAAATAACGTCCTCTAAAAAGATTTACCTGAATCTACGCCCCCGCAGTTCAGGAAGCAGAGTCATACCAAATGAGTTAACAGGGCAAAATATTGTGTAGTCTTATCCTAAGCGTTAACGAAAACGTAGGTATATCACCTGTATTTTACGTGAAACAGTAACAAACTGAGGAATAAGGCAGCTTGCCTACAATCTACATGTACGACCCACTCTGTACTTGCCGAGAAGCAAACAGCTCGTGAGTTGTGGTTTCACTGACTAAGTACGCTTAAGTTTTGTTAAACTGGGTTTATTATAGCACGACTTATTATTAAGAGAACTTATAACTTATACGTAACGTATTCTTTGATTTTAGCGTCGCATTTTGTGCATTTTCCAGTGTCTAATATTTTGATATTATCAAGTTTGAGAAGTTAAAAAGTAGTCAAAGTCCAGTCTTGGTCAAGTCCAGTCCATGTCAGTGAAATCCTGACGGTTTTAGTAAAGTAGTGGTGACTTTACTACAAAGCTTCGATGGAGTTTTGGAAGCAACACGAAAAATTATGTTTAACCACATTATATCACTTTCCCACACTCGCGCTTGTAATTCGGTACTTTATGAATAAAACACCACCATTTTCATGCATAAACACGAGACTTGGAAAAAAATAGAATGGGGCGACACGACTCTTTCCGCGTTCCCGCCAAAATTCGGGAGTTTTCTTAGCTATGTTTGATGGAAGTCAAGATGGCCGCCGCCACAAAATGGCGCATTACATAATAATTTTTCACAACTCCCTCAATATGGATATCAAATGAAAAGGCTTGACTAGTAGATTACGTACACTAAAAATATTCTTAACTCGTATAGTATAAGCACAAGTAACTCCACAAAAACACAAACAAAAGCCCGCATTTTATCTCTGATATTTGCGAACCCCTCAGAAATCTCACATTCGATTCGAGACAAACATTTTCGTTATTTTGGTAACAGCTACGCCGAGGGGATTTTTTTAACAGCCCTCTTCTAAGGGAGGTTTTCTTTTTCAATGCAAATACATCATTAGTACAACGATAACGGCTCGGTAGCTGACGAAATTTAATGTAGGAAAATGTCAGATAAACGTTGGTGTTTTTGGTTTTAAATATTGAAATGTTGAAATAAATTTATTGTAACGTACCAACTGATTTACAAGTAAAATTTAATATTTACAATAACGACGCTTTTTGTTTTATAAATAAATAATAAATAAATATCGTAGGACATTACACACAGCGCCATCTGACCCCAAATTATGCAAAGCTTGTACTATGGAAGTCAGATAACTGATAGAATACTTAAATCATTTTTTTAATATTGGTAATACATACCTACTTCTTATAGATACAGAACACAAGACAAGACAAGACTCTCTGCCGGAGTCTGTGTTCCTTGTTAGGTACAATATTGGCGTCTTCAAATCTAGAGTAAATAGTTTCTTCTTGGTAAGCGTGCTCCATCTTAGACCACACTACTGTTTAACATCAGGCAGAGTGTGGTGAACCTATTTGAATAAAAAAAAAAAAAAACACCCCGACACAGTACAAACATTCGTTTATACCACAAAGTGTTTTTCCTGGGTGAGAATTCGAACGCGAGTCCGACTCGCACTTTTACACCAGTTTTTACTATAGAGTAAGCTAATACAGCTAACAAACGACAGTTCGTCTCAAGATGTAGAACACGATGAAAATTCAACAACTGCAGACTGGTTACACAGTAAGAAGATAAAGTAATCATTAAGCTCAAAATCTCCCATCACCAATCAAAGTTTTAACAAGACAACCACAGGAAACTGGGTGTAATTAGTGCATGAACCGAACCAGCGTAACGGATATAACGACTGTAACAAGCGCTAACGACGTCTTACCGTGTGTGAAAGCACTTTAACTTTTTGTCTTATGTGCAAATCTTAGAATGATTCAACTTGAACTTGCTATCTGGAATTCGAATCTAATAGAACTTTGTTTTGTTTGTGGCATTTTGATATAAGATTACTTATACATATAACTATGATAAACCGTTTTTTTTACTAATAAATAAACCGGCTAAGTACGAGTCGGACTCGCGCACGAAGGGTTCCGTACCGTTATCTATAAAAAAAAACAAGTTTGTTGTATGGGAACCCCCTTAAATATTTATTTTATTTTTAGTATTTGTTGTTATAGCGGCAATAGAAACACATCATCTGTGAAAATTTCAACTGTCTAGCTATCACCGCTCTTGAGATACAGCCTTGTGACAGACGGACGGACGGACGGACAGCGAAGTCTCAGTAATAGGGTCCCGTTTTTACCCTTTGGGTACGGAACCCTAAAAAGACTTTTTTTTTGCATATTGACCACAGAATTTAGTGAAATATTGCCACTTTACATACATAGTAACTATTTAGAAACTAAGTAGGCACAGATTACTAAATAGTAGGCACGGGTCTGTGACACTCGCATTGTGACTCTAATTTTTGCATGTCGTGGATATATTCAGATCAAGTGTTTTCGATATTTTTGTATTAAAGTGGATTAAAATAAAAATACGTGCCTATTTATTTGTAATAAGGTTGACGTGTACGAAATATTGTGTGATGGAAGTCAGATAACTGATAGAATACATGAACACTTTTTTTTGTAGTCCTACGATATTTATTTATTTATTTTATTAATAAAGTCTTCCTATATAAGGAAGCATAATATTGGATGTAAATTATTTAGAAAGTTTTAAGTAAGGTAAGTCATTATTTAAGTTTTCACTGTTTGAACACGCGCAATCGTTTTCGCATTTGTTTTTATGGTTGACATAGTTTTTTGACCACATCTTACCTTATGTTAAGTGACAGTGGAAGATGGTTAACATATCCACACATTCCATGGATTTGCTAGCTCGACTAGGTGTTTGACGGCAGTACCAGTAAGCGCACATGCGTGGTGGTGCGTTGTAAATACTTTCAAATGTTTTGAATTTTGGAGGGGCGGGTCAGGTTATCGTAGTAAATCTGTATACAAACATAACTAATCCGACTAACATCATTGTGACAAGTAATGCAGCTAGGTATAGATAGATATATAGATATAACTCTTTATTGTGCACACCATAAATAGAAAAAAGTACAGAGAACAAAGAACCTTATGAACTAGTGCCACGAGTGGCGGCTTTATCGCTAACAGCAATCTCTTCCAGGCAACCAAAAAAGAAAAATACGACGTACAGGTCAACTGTGAGGGCATTTGTTACAATTAAAGGCTTTCTGATTACCTCCGGCATGGTGTGCGACCTCCATTCGCCAGTCAATTCCACCATGTCGACTGCCAATATGGAGGCGGAAGTTTGGCTGCGAGTCTACACGTTATGTCGCTTCCTTTGTTAACATTCGAAAAGTCGGGGTTCACAGTTGTCGCCTTTTGTGCTTTTTCCCGTTAAGGTATGCTCATTCAATACTTGACGGCAATGTAGTCCGTTCTATATCATACTAAAAAAGATTTAAAATTTATATCATACCTAACACACTCTTGGTGGTAGATTTCCTTAGCAGGAGGTCGTCTAGGTAGGTACCACCGCAGTACCAGATATTCTGCCGCCAAGCAGTAATGTGCAAACATTACTGTGTTCCGGTTTGAAGGGTACTGCAGCTAGCGAAATTACTGGGCTGTTGAGACTAACCATCTAGTCTCAAAGTAATGAGTGCCAAAGCAGCGTTGCACTGGACGTTGTTTTGTTACTCAAAGTTCTGTGTATCGTTGCAATGGCAGGCGTTATCTCTTAACATCAGGAGAGCGCCTCGATCGTCTCATTACTTTTACAAAAAAAAAAAAATGTATTTTATGCTTATGTGCCCTTAGTATATATCTATCCATCTATACTATTATAAAGAGGAAAGATTTGAACGGTGAAAGAATTTTTGAAATCGGTCCAGTAGTTTCGGAGCCTATTCATTACAAACAAACACACTTGTTTGTAATGAATAGGCGCCGAAACTGCAGGACCGATTTCAAAAATTCTTTCACCGTTGGGAAGCTACGCTATCCCCGGATGACATAGGTTACTTATCCCTCTATTTTCACGGAAACGGGAACTACGCGGATGAAACCGCGAGGCGTCCGCTAGTCTGAAATAAATTGATTTTGTAGTAGGTACTTGTAAATAAAAAACAAACTCAATTTCAGAGTGTTTTAACCTGTGTTTGCGTAAATAAGTACACACACGCTTTAGTTTTACACAAACATTTTTGGTTTTAAACTGCAAAGGATCACCGAAAGAGCAGCGCTGGTCATACCGCTTAGTATGACCAGTATTATGCTGAGGTGAGCCCCTATTTTGTAGCTGTTGGTCTCTTTTGTGTTTTGTATTTGTTAGAAAATAAAATAATTTTCTTTCTTTCACACAAACTTATCATTAAATTTCATCGTTTATTGTGTAAATAGCATTGTTTCTAATTATTCCACTATAGTGATCAAAGCTTCAAATCTGTTGGTTCATAATGTAGAGGTTAAATTCAATGGATGCAGGCCAAAATGCCGCGAGCATTGCATTTAACTGAAAGCACTGAAGCAAAAAATTAACTAACCATAAGCATTATACTTAAATGAAAAAAAAGGATTTTTTATGATTGAAAGGCTGAGAGGTGTTTGACCACAGCTCACCTGATGTTACGTATGTGACGGTATGGTCGAAAGTTGTAAAACACACCTAGCCTGGAATTGGTCTCAAGTGAGGTTGCCGGAACACACCGTTAAATCCTTTGCGGCAGATTTTCAAGTTGATTTTCAAGTTGGGTGGTAGCTAGCCAGCCGAGTACTAGAAAGTACCCTATCACCATGCTATGGTGTCCTCACGATGTTTTTCTTCACCGGCAGCTCATTGTTGGTGTTTGAACCCACGCCTTTCGGCATGCGAACCTACCGCGCAAACCACCGAGATATCATCGCTACTAAACTTAAATAATATATAACCCGAGTGCGAATAAAATAGCTAAGAAAATACTTTATAAACCAATTTATAATTCCCCTTTTAATTTTCTTCATGATATCCTACTCGATAGGTTTGGTTATTTTTTTAATAACGTCTTACTACTGCGAGCCAAAACTCCACCATTTCATATTTTTTTAGACACCTAACTACGGGCACTTGGTGTTTTAAGACGAATGTAACAATACCTTAACTGTCGAAATCCATCTAGGCGCTTGGACGAGGTAATAAATAAATTTATGTTATCAAATATACAGTATACAAGATACGCGAAAAAAACACGTTTCCTTGGCAGTCGGGTATAAAGTAGGGTGTCGCCTGCATCAGGAAAGTGCTAAAACAAACAAAACATCGTGAGGAAACCATAGCATGGTGTTAGGGTATTTTATAGTACGCGGCTGGCTAGCTACCACCCTCAACTTGAAAATCTGCCGCCAAGCACCTAACGGTGTGTACTAACCTTACTTAAGAGCCAGTTCCTTTCCACGCTAGATGTGCTTTACCATCTTCGACTATCAGGTGAGCTGTGGTCAAACAACTGGCTAGTCTTATATAAAAAAAATCTCATTACCAAACGAGCTCTATACAACCAAGTATCAAATTCAAGGAATTTTACTGAAATGCTTATGTTAAGCAGACTTCAGAGGCAGAATTGTTAAAGTTAACGAACACCGCATTTTGATGAGTCGCTTCCTAGAGTTATTTCGTAATGAAAACTTTAAATATGAGTTCAAGTTATAATTATTTCGAAAACTGTAGCCATTGTTACTGTATGGCACTGTTCAGTTCAAGCAGAACAATAAGCGTAAAATGGGGAAAATGGAAATTTGTAGGGGGATCTTACACACAATAAAATTTCTAAGTATTATAGGCTTGGCTTGGCTTCGACTTCGTTGTCTTTTCTTGAAAAGTCAACACGTCCTGAAGATGTCTCGTGTTGTGGCGAAACACGTAAGAAGAGCATACAAATACTTGTGGTTAGTTTGATTTTAATTAAATAAATAAATATTAAAAATATCGTAGGACTATACACACAGCGCCATCTGGCCCCAAACTAAGCAGAGCTTGTGTGATGGAAGTCAGATAACTGATAGAATACATAAATACTTTTTTTTTGTAAATGCATAATTTTAATACATACAGAACAAACATTTGTTTATTCACAAAATGTTTGCCCTGAGTGGGAATCGAACCTACGCCCTACAGCTTTCAAGACCAATGAGCCAGCGGGGCTGTCAAAATTTAGGTATTTTTTTATTTTATGTTTATGTCGGAAGTTACTTTTAGAGATTAATAAACATTTTGGATAAATATTAAACATAGTTTTTAGGTCAGATGAATATTTAAAATTATCTTCAAGTTAAATTAAGTTAACTTTGTAATCAAAACGACTTAAATTAATACTCTATACACAATTGACAGCCCTTTTGGCTCATTGATTGCATATCTGCTTTTTCTCTATTAAGAGCTGTAGTTCTGCTGAGCTGGGTTCGATTCCCAGCTAGGACAAACACTTGTGGTATGAATAAAATGTTTGTTCTGTGTCTAGGTGTTATGTATATTATAAGTATGTATGAATTAACAAAAAAAAGAGTATCTAAGAATTCTATCAGTTATTTGACTTCCATACTACAAGCTTTGCTTAGTTTGGGGTCAGATAGCGCTGCGTGTTATTTGATGATATTTTTAACAAATTAGGTACCTACAGTGGAGAGTTGAGAAATATTCGATGCTTAGAAATCTTTATCAATACCTACTAGAGTCTAACGAGCGCAAAGCTGAAATGTACTCCAATTAGTCTTAAGATCTGGTATCGAGCGATAGCTCCCCCATTGAATGTCAGCTTTGCTGATTCAAGTCCTATTCGAGTGTTATTAATGCCCTGCATTATTGGTTCTTTGGAACCTGACTATTTTCATACGAACTAGTTACTAATACTTTGATAAACACGCCTTGTTTTTCATGAATTTACTTACCTAGATAAACTTCTGCTAAGAAAATCTACCCCTAAGTTTGTTTGATTGATTGATTAATTGATAAAATAAACAGAAAACAGAAGAAATAAACTTATATATAGGTGTGACGACTGGCAACCTTATTGCTAAAAACGATCTCTTACAGGCAACCTTAGGACGGATAGGATCAGAGGAAGAAAAGACGGTGTGTGTCTAGTTAAGGGTTAAGGGTTCATCATCGTCCATAGCCTTCTTTATCCCCCTGCTGGGTATAGGTCTCTGTCCTGTCATGCCATCTGCCTCGGTCCTGTGCTAATCTGGTCCATGTTCGACCCGCGACGCTGACAGTATCGTCGACCCATCTTGCGGCTGGACGACCAACACTCCGCTTACCTTGCCTAGGCCAGGTTACCAGTGTTAAAAAAGAGACGATAGGCGTTTGCAACCAAAGATTTTGTAGTGATGATAGTGGTTAGCGCGGTTGATCCACACGCTGAAAGGCGTGGGTTCGACCCCAATCATGAGCTCGAGCTGCTGGTGAAGGAAAACATAGTGAAGAAATTATTGCATAGAGGTATTTTCTAGTACTCGGCTAGCTACCACCCTTGAGTTAAAAATCTACGCCAAGCACTTAAAGATGTATTTCGGAAGGCTCACTTGGGAGCCAGTTTAATTTGCTAGGTGTGCTGTACCATCTTCGACCACACCGTTACTTAATAACAGCTGAGCTGTGGTCAAACACCTAGTATGTCAAACATTAAAAAAAATAGCCAATTCCTCCAAAAAATATCTACCATCAATAAATACCCTTGTTAGCAGCCTGTGGGGTAAAACATCGATAATGCGAGTGACCCTGTGATCCTTGGTTTATCGCACCATGAATTCTAATAGGAAATATTATACCACAAAAGCCAGGCCAGTGTTCAAGAGTGAAACTTCATGGACATCTGCTAAAGTATAGAAAAATATCTATGAGTAGATATATTTTTCTTTTGTAAAATCTGTAAAACATTTTTGTGAGAAACATCTCTATCTCCTATTTATCTTTCTCACATACTCGATAACGTATGATTATTTTTATCGACGTGAAAGAATTCCGCAAAACGAAAACAAAGGTTCATTTTCTCCCCGCAAACGTTTGGAAGGGAAGTGTCAAATAGAAACCAACAGCATGTTGGATCCGCACGCATTTTTCCCACTACGTTTACCCTTCGAGCGAACTGGAAAGACATCGGAATGGAAGCTATGCCCCACTGCGTGTTTTATTGCGTAATGATGCAAGTTATAAGAAACACACCAAGTCGATAGTGCTGTTGGCTCATAGGTAGTGTAGCTGCTTTAAGAGTTAATTGATTGATTAACTCTTTATTGCACACACTAAAAAAAACAATACAGAAGAAATAAAAATAAGAGTTGTAGGACGTGGGTTGAATTCTCACCTAGGGCTGTCAAAATTTAGGTATTTTTTATTTTAAGTTTATGTCGGAAGTAAGTTAGTTAGAGATTAATGAACATTTTGGATAAATATTGTAAACTTTGTAATCAAAACGACTTAAATTAATACTCTATACACACTTAAATTTTTAATATTGACAGCCCTTTTGGCTCATTGATTGCATATCTGCTTTTTCTCTATTAAGAGCTGTAGTTCTGCTGAGCTGGGTTCGATTCCCAGCTAGGACAAACACTTGTGGTATAAATAAAATGTTTGTTCTGTGCCTGGGTGTAAGTATTCTATCAGTTATTTGACTTCCGTAGTACAGTAGCTTTGCTTAGTTTGGGGTCAGATGGCGCTGTGTGTTATTTTCTACGATATTTCATTTATGTTAAAAATTATCGGTAAAATGGAGAACCGTCCCTTTATATTTTTAATGTTACTTTCTATATATTTAAAACAACAATAATTGAAGTTGGTAATAAATAGATTTAATGCTAAAAAACCTGTCATTTGTTATGCAAATTTAACGTGCTTTTCATACATTTTTGTTTTATTTATACGACATTTAGTCAGGCTTTGTTAACAGAAAAATTGTTTTAAACACACCCTGTGACCTTTACAAAAGGGTGAAAACGGAAAATCTCGCGCACAGTTTAATTTGTATTGCATTTCGTAAGTATTAATAGAGTTTGTGTTGAACAGGATTTTCAAATAAACATTAAATATCCATTATATAGCCTTAAATTATTTTAAAACATAATTCATTCATTTATTGATAACATCACGTGCAGACCAGTTTACTACATTAGTTATTACTACAACAAAAAATATTTAAAAACTCGAAACATCGGTTTGCAAAATTAACTTAAAGAAACGAACGAATTATTAACTTTCTTAAGCTGTGCGAACTGAACAAAAATTTTTTGATAAATTCCACTCAGACGAAGTTGCGTGTAACAGCTAGTATATAATATATATATATAAAACTATCTGTAACGTAAGGGTGACTTACATATTTTTAATAGAAAATAATTATAGTTAGTTCCGTTAGTCACTTGCACCAATACCCAAAGTTCGCATGGGCCACTAACAAGAAAAAAAACGAAACTATTCCAACTCCGCACAACATTTTATTGTCTAAATTATAACTTTTTCACGATGATTGCAGGCACTTGAGATCATTCTCGAAGTTTGCACATAATCAATCTGAATTTATTGTTCATGTTACGAACTTTTAGTAAAACTTTCGGTTATTTAAAAGAAAATATTGCAGTTAAGAAACTTGCACAGTGGGAATGCTTTTTGTATAGAAATACTTTTTAAACACGAGATACGACTATTAGGATTGAGGGATTGCTTTGGGTATCAACTTTTATTGCATCTTCTCAGAAATTGTACTTTGAAGGGCTTTTTCCACAAAGCGTTATTATTTGAAGTGTAGCGATTAGTCAAACTATTTAAAAAAAAGATTAACTAAATTATTGAATAATATTTTGTTGATAGTTAATACTAGTTTATGAGCTACAGAATAAGCTAGAACTTTCATAAAACCGTGAACCTTACAAAAGAACTTTTTTCATAAACAAAATGGCCGACACGATAAAATGGCCGCCAGAATGCGCAGACAAAAGAATAAAGGTCTCATCGAGTCCGTTTAATGAGGGTTTCGGTCATTTTGCGCTCATTTCGATGCAAATTCAAGGGTTCATGATGTTCAGGGCTATGCTAATACGGCCAAAAGATTTTGATTAAAATTTATCAAGACTCTCACGGTGTGCTTACGGGACTAACGGTCCAACTAAATATTGATCACCAGCCTCCAGGGGATTAAACATTAGGCAAACTACCTGCGTAACGATTAATTTGTTGGTGATTTAAATAATTTATCAGGATCTTCAGAGCATAACTGGCTACCTTTCCCAATTAGACACATTCGTCTTTGATAGACAGGGTTTGAGAGGAAATTTAGATCTTCAGTTAGTTGACTCTTGCCTGGAAGGTTTTTGGGGAAGGTTACCTAATTGCCGTAAATCAAATATTTGCTAACTAGAATTCTATGTTGGTATATCATTTAACTAACGTGCTGTCAAACATTATCATTACATTATTATGAAACATTCATGATATTAATCGATCTATTTTTCCGTATTATTGTTTTTTAAGGTCAAAAAAATTATTTGAAAAATGTATGAAACCGTCACTCGCACCTACTCATAATATTTGTTGCCAAAAACGTGTAAAATATTTTAAGTTTATGAAGTTTACTTTTAACAGACTTCTTAATAGGTGGAGGACTGGAAGTTCTTAATTCGGTTTATTGTGTTTATTACCTCAGAACTATCATTTATTAACCTATTTGAAAAATCTTTTTTTGTTCAAATAGATATACTTTTTAATCGATCCCATAGAACTTACATCGAATTCGTTTCAGTAGTTTTAAGTCCAAAATAACTAGAAAAAATTATAAATCTAAATAAATAAATAATTATCACAGGACAATACACACAGTGCCATCTGACCCCAAACTAAGCAAAGCTTGTACTACGGCAGTCAAATAACTGATAGAATACTTACACCCAGACACAGAACAAACATTTGTTTATACCACAAATTTGTTTATCCTAGGTGAGAATTGAACCCACGCCCTACAACTCTTAAAGCAGCTACACTGGTACACTGCCAATGAGCCAACAGCACTATCGACTTGGCGTGTTTCTTATATCTCGAATACTTTTATTTGAAAATTTGCCGCCAAGCATCTAACGGTGTGTTCCGGTAGCCCCTCACTTGAGAGCCAGTTCCATTCCAGGCTAGGTGTGCTTTACCATCTTTGACCACACCTTCACTTAACATCAGGTGAGCTGTGGTCAAACGCCTAGCCTGTCAACAAAAAAAAACTTTTTTTTTGTAAATACATACAGAACACCCAGACAGAACAAACATTTATTTTGTTTATAGCACAAAGTTTGTCCTGGGAAGGAATCCAACCCACGCCCTTCAGCTCGTGAAGCAGACATTCTACCAACAAAGCAACAGGGCTGTCGAATCAGAGATGAGCTTGTGGTCACACCTAGCTTGTCAAACATTAAAAATATACATATTATGTTATTCGTCACTTATCTATTGCCACAGAACCGTTAATAATAAGGTTTAAGCATTTTGAACCTTATTTTTCTTTAAATTCACTCGTGAATAAACGAAATAAAACTCTATTACAGTACTTCTTTATATCATAATACATTCAAGGATGTCGTCAAAAGTTAGTGTTATTTTATCTCACTGCGCAGCCGACTCGAATATCGCCCTTTCGACACCTCGTAATGGCTTAACTTAACAAACAAATACAAATAATGCTGATAAAATAATATGTTGAAGGTTTGTTCCGTTTGTTTGCGAATTTAATTCGGGAAAATTAATGGTCTTTACCTGTAGACAACTTTTGCGACCATTTTGTACACAATAATAGCAAACACAGACTTCGCTTCGCTTCGTTCAGAGGTGCCTGAACCTATTGGCACAAAATTAATTAAAACTTGTTATAGAATTAATGAACTAAAGCTAATTTATTTTTAGCAAAACTATTTTTATTAAATAGATCAATGTTTGGCGTCCAACTTGCCTGACGGAAAGCGACAATGCGACCAAGGATGGAGCACGTTAATCTAAAATAAATCTATTCAATCTAGCTATAAAAACGTCCAAATTGTAGTTTATAGGAAACGAGTAAGCCGACAGTGAGCTCGTGAGAAAAAAGCGAATAAATTAATACAAGGAAGAAAAATACGTAGTTTCGTTTACCTGGACAACGTATTTTATATGCAGACAACCCTGTTGCTTCATTGGTAGAATGTCTACTTCAAGAGCTGAAGGGCGTGGGTTCGATTCCCACCCAGGACAAACTTTGTGGTATAAACAACTGTTTGTTCTGTATGTTTTTTTAACCGTCCTCCTCCACCAATGTACCCCTGACGTAATCGGGGACCTTGTCTAAGTTTTAACTATTTAATATCATGTTTCTATTTTCAAAAGTGCTACAACTGTAGTGAATTTTTTGTTTGTAAAAAGAAATGTTTAAAATATCATTCATTGTTCAAAATTTCAAATCCATATTAAAATTATTAATTATAAAATATAAAAAATCCTTAAGTATATAAATAATCATTAGTCATACATTAAAAATAATTAAAATTTAATAATAAATTAGTCATGTAAATAATAAAAAAATAATTAATTCTTTGGTGAATACAATAAAACTTTACTGCAACCATCTTTCCCACGTGCGTGCATCACTCCTAATTCTAGCGAATTAGTATGTATTTATTATAAGTATGTTTTTACAAAAAAAAATGCATTCTATCAGTTATCTGACTTCCATAGTACAAGCTTTGCTTAGTTTGGGGTCACATGGCGCTGTGTGTAATTTCCTACAATATTTATTTATTGCGATGTTAAGTGACGGCGTAGTCGTATATGGTAAAGCATACCTGGCCAAGAATAGAACTGGCTCTCCAGTGAGACTGCCGGAACACACCGTTAGGTGCTTGGCGACAGATTTTCAACTTGAGGGTGGTAGCTAGCCAGCCGATTACTAGAAAGTACCCTACGTACCTACTCAGGTTATGATTTCCTCACGATGTTTTTCTTTCACCGGTAGCTCAAGCTCATTGTTTCCCAACAACTAATATCTACTATCTTTATTCCCGTGATACATCTATTATCCTACTTCCAAAATTACGCCACACGATAGTCAAAGGATAATAGAATTCGTCACAGTAACATGATACAAACACACCCCGAATTTATAGCATAAAAATATTGTGTTATAAACATAGTGTCTAAACCGTCTATCCAAAAATACTGCTGATATTAGATACTGTTTCGTTTCAGTAAACAAAAGAATGCAATTAAAAGTTGTACATTTATAAACACTTTGATATAGACGATTACAGCGATTAAAGCAGAAAGCGTTTCACAGGTCGTTGTTCATCTGAGATCTTAAAATTTAGCCAATTAAGCTAATTTGCAAACAGCTGCAAGTTCTAAAAGTCTTACGTTAGAACCTAAGTTTGTTTCACGGCTAACGTCTGGAGTTAAACGAATGACCCTCGAAGACTGATGAAAATTGCTACGTAATTTTCTACGTTTACTTAGAACGTATTACGCCCTTTTGAATGCCGCTAAAATGTGCCCCTACTCGTGGTTTTATTTACATTAGTTCAAGTGAATACAATGCAAAAGTATCTTGGTTTCTATGTCACATTTTTATGATAGAAGGTATAAGAACCAGCGTGAAAATGTATATAAAAAATCCGCTGTTTTCGAAAAAATTGCGTATGATCAGATTTCGTTTACGACCGCCAGAGGCGCTTCTACATTTTATTATCAAAAATTCGAAGCTTTTTCACAAATTGTTTTATTTTTCAGTATAATAAGACTGTTAATTAAATTGTTTTTTTATTAAACAGTAGCATTTTAGCGCTTCCAGACTAATAATCATGGGGCAAGATCCAACCCCTTTTCACCCTGGATTTATATTAAATTCCTTAGTCCAAATTTGGCGAAACAATGCCCATAGGGCTACCTAACCGCGATTTTATTATTTCTTACGCCCACATAGACAGTCTAGTCGGCATTCCAGAATTATATTATAGAGGTTTTGCTATAGAGGAAAATCTTTAGTTTTCTTGGGGAGGAAAATAAATACACTATATGTTTGGGTACGGAATATTTACAGAATTTTTATTTGTGAGCATTAAAGTCAAACTTCATTTATAATTGATTTTCCTATCTCATTTGGAAATTTATATATGTTCTTGGTTTTTGTTTTGATTTAATACTAAGAGTTAATTAAATTACTAGCTACTACTAGCGGCTTTACTCGCGTAGTCAAGCGATTTTCACTGCAAAGAAATCGCAAAAAATACTTTTTATGATATCAGATATTCTCTGCCAATCAGTAGTGTATAGGTAAATATTACTGTGTTCCGGTTTGAAAGGGCGCAGCTAGCGAAATAACAGGGCTGTTGAGACTATATAAGTCTCAAAGTAATAAGCGCACAAGTAGCGATGCCCTGGACTTTGTTTTGTTACTCAAAATTCTGTGTCTGGTGTTCACCTCGTAATTGTTGTGGGGTGAGCTTGGGCTCTCCAAGCCTCGATACAAAGCGCCAAGGTGGAACACTCCAGGGGTTTTAGAAGGTAGGCCGTCGCTAAGAATGAGAGTTCCAAATAATCACCCTGCCCGTTCCAAAGCCGATTGTATGCGCAGAGCATTTTCCCTAGACAAAAAGATATAGTTCAGGCCAGTTTCATTCCAGGCTAGCTGTGTTTACCATCTTTGACAATGACGTCACTTCACATCAGATGAGATGTGGTCAAACACCTAGCCTGTCAACCATAAATAAATAAATAAGGTACATCATAAAATAAAAATTAAACATCCCTACAATTTTTTTTTAAATATTTGACAGGCTAGTTATTTGACCACAGCTCACCGAATGTTAAGTGACGGTGTGGTCGAAGATGGTAAACACACCTAGCCTGGAAAGAAACTGGCTCCCAAGTGAGGCTGCCGGAACACACCGTTAAGTCGTTGGCGGCAGATTTTTAACTTGAGGGTGGTAGCTAGCGAGCCGAGTACTAGAAAGTACCCTACCACCATACTATGGTTTCCTCTTATATTCCTCATACAAAATTATAATTAACCTTAAGACAATAACATTTTCTTAGTATTTAGGTAGAGATCACCTATTTGAATCAAACCAAAAGTTAGTTTCGAACCATTTCCCTATTAAATCCTGAAAAAATCATTTAAATCTCTCCCACACTATTTTCCAAACCCCTGGTTCAAAGCAATCCTAACAAATTACGCGGAGTAATACCTGACATAAACCTGGTTAAGTCTAAAAGAACGATTCCGTATTTCTCCACGCCCAGGGCTTCTCAAGACCCCTTTTTGCAATAAAATGTAAGGTGAGTAGGCGTTTCTGCAAAACTTTACTCTTTAACTTCAAAAGCCATGTTTTTAATTTCCAAATGAGTGAACACGTGTTGAAGTTCAGGTACTTTTATGTACACACGGTTGAAAAGATTAAACAGCCAAAGATCTTAAGAATAGGACATTTATTAAACAAAATAAAAAACCTTAAATTAATACTATTTACAAAATTTATACAAAAAACTTAGTCTAAAATCCGTCAGAGGGATATGTGGCCAGAATGCTGGCAACATTGCCACGCTGGATGGCAATGCTTAGCTTTTGACCAAAGTAGATACCAGCATTCTGGTCACAAATGTTTGGAGAATAGGTATAATATATTTGTAATAGGTTCAGTATTTATTATAAGTAAGTCGAGGGTAGGCGCGGAGATTCGTTATTATCTGTAATAGCTTTATGAATGAATGAAATTTAAACTCTCCACTGAACATCACTATTCAAGAATGGTTCGTTAAGCGGTTTTAATAAGAAAACAACAATTTTAACCAGGAAGATATATTTAAGTTGTTGTTGGTTCAGTGGTAGTATGTCTGCTTCGAGAGCTGAAGGGCGTGGGTTCGAATCCCACTCGGGACTAACATTTGTGTGACTAACATCGATGTTTGTTCTGTGTCTGGGTGTACTGTATCTATTATAAGTATGTATTTACAAAAAAAAAGTATTCAAGTATTCTGTCAGCTGTCTGATTCCCGTTGTACAAGCTTTGCTTAGTTTGGGACTAGATGGCGCTGTGTTAAATGTCCTCCAATATTTATTTATTTATTTAGTTATCGGCGTAACATCCAGCTAGAAGCAAGTGCAACACAGCTAGACTGGTATAGAGCTGGCTCTTAATTCAGGCTGCCGAAACACATCGTTAGGTGATTGACGATAGATTTTTCAACTTGAAGGTGATAGCTAGCCAGTCGAATACTATAAAGTAGGTACCTTTCCTTCACCGTCAACTCAAGCTCATTGTTAGGGCTTTAACCCACGCCCTTCTGCGTGAGAACTGGCCGCGCTAACCACTCAGCTATCATCGCTACAGTGCGTTTAACTTCTTATCGTTGTGTGACCAACATAAGCTTGTTCCAGAGTTTCCCATTGCTCTATTAGAGAAGTGTATATTAAAAGTTTCCACGTCCATTACATTAGGCAAGTTAAGTAGTAAGTCGGCGTTTGCTTCGTGTTGACGCTTGTGATGTGTTATGTTTTTAACGTACTTATGTCAACTTCATCTGGCATTCAGACTGCTAGAGAATATTTGAGTTTGGTTTCATTTTACTTGTTTATAATAAATCCTATCTACACCAATGTTATAAAGAGTACAGATTTGCATTTTTAGATTTTTGTATGTTTGTAACGAACAAACTCAAAAACTACTGCACAGATTTCAAAAATTCTTTCACCGCTGGGAAGTTAGGTACACTATGCCCGGTGACGCAAATTTTTTTCAAATTTTATCCCTGTGTTTCTACGGAAACATGAAACTACGCGAATAAAACCGCAAAGCGTTTACTAGTATTTAATATGTTTATAATTATTATCATTGACGTTTCTTTTTTTAGTATAATTTCGTTTTTTTTATTATTTAATTGACTTGTAACTGATGTTACCAATAAATGACTATATAACTAATATGTACTAACACAAATTCAAATAGTTTTC
The DNA here is from genome assembly GCA_905404145.2 of Biston betularia. NCBI lineage: Eukaryota > Metazoa > Arthropoda > Insecta > Lepidoptera > Geometridae > Biston > Biston betularia. The sequence continues at coordinate 11,219,442 of FR989877.1, forward strand.
TAGCAGTCTGAAATAGTAGGTTGAAGTGGCAGTGGGCAGGGCACACAGCACGCAGAACTAATGGCCGATGGGACTGCAGAGTTCTGGAGTGGAGACAACGGTCCGGCAAGTGCAGCGTAGGACGTCCGTCGTCTACCCAAAAGGTGAACATACTACCTGATAAAGACCGCAGAAACGCGCTTGATGCGAACCGCTTTCAACCGGTCTCTATGGGAGTCAATAGGTGAGGCCACGGCTGAGACGATGACGATTACCACAGAAATCTCAATGCGCGATTCCAACTCGCATTCAACTGCTATAACATAAATAATCTCAGATATATTTATGTATAACTATGCTATGCTATGCTATGCTACTTAATTCATTCTAATTACTTTGTATTTTATGTAATTCTTCTTAACTACTGCTTTGATTAATCATGTTGTTTACACATAATTATATAGGGACGGAGTTCGGATCGAAACTTCAATTTGTTTACTTCTGTTCTTTATTGTGACTGTATATACATAGTAGACCATAGTACCTTCTTATATAAGTTTGAGAAATTAATAAAATATAAATATCGCAGGACATTTTACACCGCGCCCCAAACTAAGCAAAGCTTGGATTATGGGAACCAGACAGCTGACTACTTAAATACTTTTTTGCATATAAATACATTCTTATAACACATACAGAACACCACGCGAAAACGTGACAAAGATAGAATTTAGTCAGTGTCGATTTCGTGAGTGGAAATACATTTTTCACAGCTCACATGCTAAGTGGGTTGGAAGAGAATCGAGCCCACACCCTACAGCTCACGAAGCAGAGCTTAGTACAAACTGAGCAACAAATAAATAAAGAAGTATGTAATAGCAGTTCTAAACTAGCCCAAGGAACTTACACGATCTTAGAGTAGAAATGCTTCACACACATTAATATAAGAAGTTACTCGAGTATAAATCAAATTGAGCAATGGTTGAACTCTCTGTAGAGGGTGCAAGCTGCAACGGTTGGCTTTTTGTTGGTAAGAGTTACATGTTACTAATGAATTCTTTTTATGCATCGTTTATATTTGACATAAGAGTTCTTCATCATTTATTTGCTAGCTCCTGATGAAGAAGAAGAAGATGCACTCAAGTCAGGACCCCTTCGTCTGGCGACAGCCCAAGCCGAGGTCCTTGTGCTAGTCGGCTCAGCGCCCTTTGCGCTCGTCACAGTCCGGTGACGCTGTAGAGGCCATCTGCGGCCAATAGCAATAGTCATTAAAAAAAAATGCCGGGATACACCTTACACCGCGTGCATCAGAACCAAGTTAAGATCTTGGCTGATAGAGACAGTGTTTTATGACATTGACGAGTATTTCGTAGTAAAAGATTATTGAATTAATAGTATAATTTTATTGTGTTATTGACAATATTTTTGTATTGACATATTTTATAGTGACATGTTTTTATATCGACATATTGTTTGACATTTGTACTTTATTTGACATTTTGTTTTCACTCATCGACATGCAATCAGTGTTTTATAACTTTTTTAATGATACTCAATTACTCATATTTGAAATAATTATTTATTTTACGAAATTTGACTTGTAACATTGGTGTTATCAATAAAATATTTATATTTGTATTTGTAATACAATAGCGGATATTTTGACGGTAAAGCGGAAAAATCATGACGACGCGTTGACAAGGATGTGTTTCTTTTTCGTGTAAGAAAGTGATATTATGTGACAGTTGACACATTACTTTTGTGTTGCTTCCAAAACATCATCAAAAAGTTGAACAAATTTATTTACTTCTGTGTAGAACTTAAGTTTGATTTTACTTGGTGGTAGATCTCCTTAGCAGAAAGAAGTTCGTCTGAGTATCACTGCAGTACCTATATTCTGTTGCCAAGCAGTAGTGTGTAAACATTACTGTGTTCCGGTTTAAGGGTACTGCAACTAGCAAAATTACAGGGCTGTTGAGGCTTACAATCCAATGTCTTAAAGAGATGAGCGCCAAAACAGTAATGCACTTAACTTTATAAATAAAGTTATTAGTAGCGCTGCAATGGAAATTATCTTTTACTATCAGCAATTATATTTTAGCAATTAATTGTATATTAGCAAATTCACTAAGTATGCTGGATATTTTTGTCTTAACAAAATTAAATTTTTAAGTAAACACAACACACCAATACACCTCCAAATACACTCTCTCTCACTCTCGCATACATACAATCACACACACACACACACCGTACATGCTTATTTAATTTATCGATATACATAGATATAGAAGAGCGCGATCTTCTGCCACAGGTATTATTTATGCTTACCAGAAGGTCCCAACCTACTATTTTGTAAGAAGAACTGGTAACCGATATAAATAATTTTCATTTTATATTTTTCAATTTTCATCAGGAGAGCGACTCGTTCGTGTTATTACTTTAATTAATTTACATGAAACAAAATAGAATATTGGTTAGACTTACACATTATTTTATATCTTATACTTATATAAATGTGTAATAGCTATTTCAAAGCCGCAGCCGTTACGATGGTTGCTTGCTTTAATATTGTGATTGATTGGATTGCGGTTTCTACTGGAATTGATTGCATGTAATAACGCATTAGACGCTATAAGTATAGATTTGTTGGCAAAGGTACAAGCGGCAGAGGCATTCAGTTCTAAAGCATTTATTCGATGTTCTCTATATAAAACTGAATAGATAAAAAATGCTTTGATATATCTGTATGCGTATAATTTGTAAAATTGTAAGGCCAAAGAGTCTTTGCCCATATTTCCGCATCATTATATCAGTGGGGCTAGCATATCAATTTACAAGTTTTACGTTCTAGACAAACGATATGACTACAAATATCATGACCATAATTATGACCATACTAGCTGCGCCCCGCGGTGTTACCCGCTACATGTTTACGGGATGTAAAGTAGCCTATGTGTTAATCCAGAGTCTCAGCTACCTCCATACTAAATCCGTTCAGTAGTGTTTGCGTGTAAAAGTAACAAACATCCACCCATCCATCCAAACTTTCACATTTATAATGTTAGTGGGATTGAAATTATTTAGATGTGTGATATAAATGTAATTGATTTTGTTGTTTTTATCTCAATGAGAAATAATTAATTTAGTTAATTCATGACCAAGACAATATTAGGAATACATTGTACGTTAATATTTTGGTGCGATGGCCCTGTTTCTCGACTCTACTTTATCTAGTCTATGGTTATGTCTCGTTAGTAAAGTTATAATTTCGTTACTCGAATCGTTCCTTTTCTAATAAAAGTGGTTTCATTTTGCGTGAATATTTTAGTTAGCATATTATTTTGAGTAGAGTCTACTGCTGACAATCTTCAAAAAACCATTAAATTTAACGATGATAGCTCAATGGTTGGTGTGGTCAGTTCACGCGCCGAAGACATAGGTTCAAACCCCAACAATGAGCTTGAGCTAATGGTACATCTTAAGGAAACCATAATAGCATGGTGGTAGTCAGCCGAGTACTAGAAAGTACCCTCAAGTTAAAAATCTGCCGCCAAGCATCTAACGGTGTGTTCCGGCAGCATCACTGAGCCAGTTCCATACTTAACATGAGGTAAGCTGTGGTCAAACACCTAGCTTTTACTTGGTGGTAGATCTCCTTAGCAGGAGGTTGTCTAGGTAGATACCACCGCAGTAACAGTTATTCTGCCGCTAAGCAGTAATGTGTAAGCATTACTGTGTTCCGGTTTGAAGGGTACTGCAGCTAGCGAAATTACTGGGCTGTTGAGACTAACTCTATCAAAAGTCTCAAAGTAATGAGCGCCAGAGCAGTGATGCCCTGGACTTTGTTTTGTTACTTAAAGTTCTGTGTATCGCTGCGATGGTCATGGCCAGGCGTTATCTCTTACCATCAGGAGAGCGTCTAGTTCATCTCATTACTTTTTACATAAAAAAGCTTTTCAAACACAAAAAAAAATATATTTAGCTAGTTAATTTTCGTTTTAATTAATACTATTTTATTACTTCCAATAATGAGATATTTCGTCGGTAGCATGACGTAAAATTTTTCCTGAAAACAACCTTTATTTCCCAGTCGGCATATTCTCTATGCAGATTTCGTTGTATTCAAAAACACCGCGCCTGCATTTATCTAAAACACCAGGAATACTCTTGAGCCACTATACGATTGTACTAGAAAAATACTTGCACAAAACCATCACAAAACGGTCTCCAAGTGTCATGCTTTTTAACATTTTTACTTTGCTTATAACATTGCTGCGGACGCGGTAGCGGTCGGATTTACTTTGTTGAGTGTGTTTAGTGTTTACACGACGTACCAAATCTGTTATTCACACTTTTTCTTATCCAATTTATTTGTCTCATTTTACTTGCCACTAATATTATCAATGTGAAAGTTTGGATAGATGGATGTTTGTTACTCTTTGACGTAAAAACTACTAAACAGGTTTCAATGAAATTTGGTATGGAGATAGCCGAGACCCTGGATTAACACACAGGCTACTTTTTATCCCGAAAATATGTTGCAGGTTACACGGCGGGGCGCAGCTAGTCTTTTAATAATTAAATGTCCTACTGTAGCCTTCATCGATGCAGGGTCATAAATCTCATTTACATTTCTAACGGATAAATAATTTTATATTTATGTTTCTAGGTTCCAAAAATAAGATACATTTTTAAGAAATCAGATATTAATTTAATTCACAACAAATACTTTAGTATCTATATAAATCGCTATTTAAAATTGCAAAAAGTTATATCGTCTTAAAAAACTTGGACATTTGCTCATATTAAGGCTTGAGAACATGACCGCAACCGCCTCCGCGAAAGTGACTCAATATGTACAACCCTTACCGAAGAAAGAGACAACGATCAAAAGACGTCGCCCAGTGACAACTGTGGATAGATACATGACGCACACAGCAGTTCTCTTATGAAAACACTCCGTATTTTATGCCCCTAGGCAAGACATGTGCAAAGTGTCCATTTTATGAAGACCCGCGAGACTAACTCGCTGTAAAGCTTAGTGTAGACTAGGAATGGGTAGGTTTGGCGCGCTGGAAGTAAATAAACATTGCAACATTTTTTTTTTCATTTTTTTTTCTTCCGCTATGGCACGTTCGTACATAGTGCCAAAATAAAAATAAATATAAAGAATATTACGTGTAGCAACGCTTTGCTAAGTGGAAAAAATGAGTCGCACTGAATTTATCCGGTCTTTTTACAAGCTTTTATTTTTTATACTAGTTCAATCCAACTCATTGGGAAGATGTTGCTTCTCTGTAAATATATTTACTACATAAACTTGGTGTATGGGAAACGCTTAAGAAAACGAAGATGCTATTGCTGAAGATTACTGAGCCGAACCAAAATGATTAAAAATGCGAAAAAATAACTTTTAGCATTTTTTTATTATGAAACACTAATTAAACAAAATATTAAATTTAGTTTTTTTTATTAAAAAAAAAAATTTTTTTTTTGATTGTGTCTCAAGTAACAGTCGGCTAATTCCAAAAATTATAAAGCTTTTGAGTTTTTGGTGGGAAATCAGAAAAACCACTTCTTTATGTAAAGAATAGTGATGTTTTATTCATAAAGTGCGAGTACAGCAAAATGATAAATATAATGTGACTTTGAATATGAGTTGAAATGAAACTTCTCAAATATGACTTTTTTTTTGTATTGCTTCAAAAACTCAAATTAAGCTTGTAGTAATGTCACCACTACTTTACTAGGGCATGACCAGACTTTATGATGACTTACTACGTGTGAACTTATTTGTGACATAGGCTTATTTTTCTTGATTTTTATAACACACTTGAACATGAACAATGAACATATCGAAATATTTGACTCTGGCTTTTTTTTTTTTTTTTTTTATGTAAAAGTAATGAGACGAACGATGCGCTCTCCTGATGGTAAGAGATAACGCATGTCCATGACCATTGCAGCGATACACAGAACTTTGAGTAACAAAACAAAGTCCAGGGCATCGCTGCTTTGGCGCTCATTACTTCGAGACTTTCGATGGTTAGTCTCAACAGCCCAGTAATTTCGCTAGCTGCAGTACCCTTCAAACCGGAACACAGTAATGTTTACACACTACTGCTTGGCGGCAGAATATCTGGTACTGCGGTGGTACCTACCTAGACGACCTCCTGCTAAGGAAATCTACCACCAAGTAAAGTAAATACGCAAAGTGCGACGTCAAAAACAAAAAAAAAGAAGAGCTTGCTGGTAGCGTTTGAGAGAAACTTTCAAAGACTTCTTAGAACTAATTTAAATACTACAGTAAACATTACTGTCGTGTTTTGGCGTGCAACGTCTGTGAGCATCTCAAAAGATCATCTCAAATGGTTCCTGAAAGGAGGTCACCACAACCCGGTCCTCGGATAAAGCATGTTACTCAAGACATGTCACAGAGCCCGCAGCAAACCTCTTTTGTTCACGAACGCTGAAAAGAAACGAAAACGCTGAGCGATTGTTTCGCGCGCTTTTTGATGTGTTCCACTTTCGAATTTAGAGATTTACTTTTTTTACTAGCCAGCTCGAGAGGAAAAATGGAAGAAGTTTTTTTCGTAATCTGATAAAAAAGGCGCGTTAAGTATTGGATAAGCTGAGAAGGGTTTAAGGAGATAGAATTACGCTTTGTAACAATTTTTTTCGGGGAAATCGTTTTTAATTATATTGGAATAACAGTTTAGGGGAAGGTATCAAAACTTTTAGGGTTTGGATGGAAACACTTTTAAAAGTACCTTTTAAGTGGCTTACTTTATTATTAACTCAATTGTCAGATCTTACACTTAGGATTTTTTTTCTTATGAACTGTTAATAGGGTTATTCCCTGTAAAAAGAGTAGAAATATATAACAAACTACGCTAAACATTGAAATATGTCCCAAGTATAAATATATTTAAATACAAACTTGTAAATACAAAAAAATGTTATTGAGATGACAATTTTTTAATAAAAAAAATCATAATTATTTACTAATAATTCAATAATCTTTAAGCTTGAAATACTCGTAAATAACAAAAGGTAAGCTGTGGTTAAACACGTTTTACTTGGTGGTAGATCTTAGTAGGAGGCCGTCTAGGTAGGTACCTTCGCAGTACCAGATTGTTTCGGTTTGAAAGTTGAAGCTAGCGAAAATAAAAGGCTGTTGAGACTAACCATCGAAAGTCACAAATGAGCGCCAAAGCAGCGATGCCCTGGACTTTGTTATACAATTAAAAGTTCTGTGTATCGCTGCAATGATCATGGACAGGCGTTATCTCTTACCATTAAGGGCTCGTTCGTCTCATGACATTTACATTTAAAAAAACCTAGATTGTCAACAATAAAGAAGAATGAACCTACGCACTACAGCTCTTGAAGTACAGCTACCAAACAAGCTAATGGTGCAGTCAAGTTAGTAGTATTCTATTAGTGAAAGAAATGGACGTGTACCTAATAACTAACATCCATTACTGTTTACCTACCGTAAGAAACATATGGTGTGGGGCAGTAATGGGTTATTCTGAAGGAACCATAAATACCAATTACTGGCCTGAGAAAAAGAGTGAATTCGGCACTAACGACGTATTGTAATGTTGTCTATGGATCGCTTTATGACTGCTTTCCTCGTGTGTAACTACCCTTAGCGAGTTAATGTCTTTTACATTTATGGAATAACCATTCTGAGTCACTTAAGGTTTATTTATTTATTTTTGATTATTATAAATCTATCAGTGGGTATAATTTAAAAAATGATAGTATTTGACGCGTTCTAAAACTTTGTAAGATGTGGGTACTTTTGAATTCTTTATTACGAATCATGCTGCTTTATCGACGTATTATTATCGTAAATATCATGTTCCACAGCCTTCTTTACCCCAATATTGGGTATAGGCGTCTCTCTTATTATCAGTCCTGTGCCAATCTGGGCTAGGAAAAATATTAAAACAAATTAAAATGAAATTATAGTAATATATCAAAATTATCTCTCTAATGTACAAAGACGAACTGTAATTTTATACATTTTATAGGTATAAAAAAATATCTTAAGCCATTACACACAGCGCCATCTGACCTCAAAATAAGCAAAGCTTGTACTATGGAAGTCAGATAAATGATAGAATACTTGTTTTTAGTAAATCCATAGGTACTTATAATAAATATAGTACGGAACACCCTTTTCTTTATACAAAAAAAAATACATAAAATAAATAATTTAAAAGGGCTGCTTGTCAATAGATTTTTTTAGTATTTAGACCATACTAAACTTCTGTTACAATTATAATACGTAAGTTTATATGAAAAAATTAGGACAAAAAAATGATACATTATCTAGTAAACTTAGTAGGCAACTATTATGTAGTCGATTTAGTATGATTAAAAAAGCAATTTCTTTATTGGATCAGGAGCAATGCTATATCAACAAAAGATTTTAATCATGAAAATTGTTTGTAGCAAGCCTTTTTATAATGAAGTTCTTTTTTACTAAAAATCTCGTTTGTATGTACACAGCTTCATTCAAATAGATAATAGAGCAAAATTGATCTTACTTTTCCGGTATCTACATCAAACTATTACTAATAGAAAAGAAAAATACGAAAAGGACCAAATATACTCTGTTCTAATTGCAGAATATTGGTTCTAATCACATAAAAAGAAAGATGGGAAGATTCATGGAAATAAATAAAGATTTTACCGTACCATTAAAAAAAAACTTGAATACATTTTTTTTTCTTTGGGTTTGGCGTCGCGTTTTGAGCATTTGCTAGCGTCAAGTGTTTTATATTTTCAAGTTTTAAAAGTCATATAAGTTGCCTCGTAAGTATAGTGAAAGTTCAGTCTTGGTCAAGTACAGACCGTGTCAGTCAAGTCCAGTCATGCTTTAATAAAGTATTGGCGACTTTTCTATAAAGCTTCGATGGAGTTTTGGAAGCAACACGAAAAGTCATGTTTCACCACATTATATAATGTTACCACACTCGCGTTAGTGATTTGGTACTTTATGAAAAAAATACCACCATTGTATGCATAAACACTCGACAAAACATTAGTTTTGGAAAAATACAACGGGGCGACACGACTCTTTCCGCGTTCCCGCCAAAACTCCTTAAACAGATTGCTCTGGTACTAGTGACATCTTTTTGTTTTTAGTTTATGGCGTTGCAATTTGTGCATTTGCCAATGTATTTAAATACATCTACGGGTGTCATGAAAAATCTAGTTAAATAAGTCTGAGTCACAGCCAAAGTCACACAAATTAATTCATGGTCGAGTCCAGTCATGCCTTAATAAAGTAGCTTCATTTTCCCACGTGAAGTCTACCCTTCTACCCTTATTACCCTTCTCAGATTGAGGTGAGGCGCATGCCTAGTAGGGGGACAGTCGGACAGTTTATAAAAGGAGGGATTCGTATGTAGAAATTTAGTATTTTGTAATCAAGATGCTAAAATTAAAAAGCACCAGTAAGTTACAAGTTTTCTTTCACTCAATTTGGCAAAACATGAGGTAATTGTACGTCAGTGTTTTATAATAGCAAAGCTTTACCAAAAACGTTGATTCAAGTCCCTGAAGTTTTTCCTGTTTCAGTATTCACAGTATTTTGTCAATTTTCAGCTATTCTGTAAAACAATCACGTAGTCATGCAATCACGTGACTGCACCGAACTATTGAGGCAGCAACCGTGCCGTCAAAATTAAAAAAAGTAAATTAAATATCGTCGGATATTTCACACAATGCCCTCTAGCCCCAAACTAAGCAAAGCTTGTACTGTGGGAACCAGATAACTATTTTTTTTTGTAAATACAAACTTGTTATTTGTAGCGATGATAGCTCAGTGGTTAGCGCGGTAGGTTCGCATGGTGAAGGGCGTGGGTTCAAATCCCAACAACGAGCTTGAGCTGCCGGTGAAGGAAAAACATTGTGAGGAAACCGTAGCATGGTGGTAGGGTAACGGTTCCGGCTGCCTCACTTAAGAGCCAGTTCCATTCCAGGCTAGGTGTGCTTTTCCAACTTCGACCATACCTTCACTTTACATCAGGTGACAACTAGCATGTCAGCTATAAAAAAAAATAATAAAAAAAAATGATTACATGTCATCATCATCATCATCATCATCATCAGCCTATATTAGTCCACTGCTGGACATAGGCCTCTCCCAAGACACGCCACTTAGCGCGATCTTCGGCTTTTCGCTTCCATCCACCGCCAGCTGTCCTACGTATATCGTCACTCCATCGAGTCTCAGGGCGTCCTACGCTACGTTTACCAATACGCGGTCTCCACTCTAGAACACGTCTACCCCAGCGGTTATCAGTTCTGCGACAGATATGTCCAGCCCATTGCCACTTCAGCTTGCTAATACGCTGAGCTATGTCAATGACTTTAGTTCTCTGGCGAGTTACTTCGTTTCGGATACGATCCCTCAGAGAAATACCAGGCGTAGCTCTTTCCATAGCTCGCTGACTATTCCCGCTGTGAGTGTCCACGTTTCAAAGTGTATATGTATATCACTGGTATTAACAATCCGCGCATCCATAAATAAGCTATACGGGTATAACCACAGTTAATACTCGTACTTCAAAACAAATACTCCATTCTCCTGCCATACATGAAGCGCCGTATCTCTTTATCAGCATAGTTTATCCCATACGGTGGCGCAGCCTCCCACGCCGCGTGTCCATAGACTTAAAAACAGACTAGACAACGACAAGCGGCGAAAATGCTTTGAAATTTTATTTCATTCTTGCTGCGCCCCGCGGTTACTCGTGTGGTGATGGATGATGATGATGAAAAGTATCCTATGTCTTATTCCAGGGCCAAAATTAGTTACATGAAAAATTTCACCCCGATTCGTTGAGTAGTTTACGCGTGAAAACGTAACAAACTTACAATCGCGTTTATAATATTAGTAAGGATATGTATTGAGCCCAATTTTGAAAGTCTTAGTGAACGAATCGACAGCCGCCCTGTTGACTCATTGGTAGTTTATCTGCTTTAAAAGCCGAAAAGGCCCGAAAGGGTTCGATTCCCACCCAAGACAAATATTTTATGGTATAAAAAATTTTTTGTTCTGTGTCTGGGTGTTCTGCATGTAATTATAAGTATGTATTTACAAAAAAAAGTATTTAAATATTATCAGTTATCTTCCATAGTACAAGCTTTGCTGGTATCTGCGTTGTTTGTAATGATTTTTATTTATTTAAACTTACTAACTTACATTAAGTGGGTTTTTGTAGCGTTGATAACTCAGTGGTTATCGCGTTCGGTTCACTTGCTAAAGGGCGTGAGTTTAAACTCTAACAAGAAGCTTGAACTGCTGGTGAAGGAAAACATGAGGAAACCATAGCATAGAAGGGTATTTTCTAGTAATCGGCTGGGTAGCTACCACCCTCAAGTTGAAAATCTGTCTCCACGAACCTACTGGTGTGTTCCGGCAGCCTTACTTGAGAGACAGTTCCATTCCAGGCTAGGCGTGTTTGCCATCTGCGAATACACCATCACTTAACATCAGGTGAGCTGTAGTCAAACACCTAGCTTGTTAAACATAAAAAAGGTAGGTTTTATGAATTTTTGTACAATAGTCCGCGGCAAACTATTGTACGTGACAGTCGTAGATGGTCTACAGCGTAGACCGTCTACGTCTGTGGATCCAGTATCCATATACCGTAAACAATTTTATTCCGTATATTTACGCGATACAAAAAGTAAATCATAAAAGCCGGTTATTGGACGTTATTATTGCGCCAGTCGATGTTATTAGGCTTGTGTTGCTGGGAGATTACGAAAAAAGGCGTTGGGTGAAACGACTTAGATGTTTTTTTTTACATTAAGATATTATCATTACATTAATCAATAAAATTAGTAATTCTTATTGACATATCTTTCTTATGACAGCTGACAGTTAGCTATTTTAGTTGTATTTTATGTTTGTGTTTTATATGTGAGAAAATACGATGGGACTGCCATGTGGCTACCACAAAAGTCCCATAAATAAATTGAAAAAAGTTTAGTTCTCAGCATTACTTATAGCCATTTCTTACTAACCAATTTGGTGAAGGGTTCTTTCTAATACAAGTAAGTACAAATAAGTACTTCGCAAACTGGCTATTAAAAGCAACGTATATCAATTTGTCTAAGGTGAGGTGAGGTGAAACATAAGAACACAAAAAACACACACACTACACATAAAATACACACAACACACACCGACACACAAACACAAACATCTGTCAACTGTTGATTTTATACATAAAATAAATTGTATGTATAATACAAACATACGATTTCGTTGTAACAATTTTTAAAACGTTATAGGTAGGTACATCGGGGCCCAAACCAGGTTAAGGCTGTATCTTAATGATACAAGTCTCAAATGTTGCCGGTTTCAATTTTGCGCTTATATATGTTTACTAAACAGATTTGTTTACACAACAGTACAATAAAACAGAAAATGTAAAAATAAAATTCTGTGCGTGTGCTTTTTACACTAAAAAGTTGTGTTCGAGTAGTGCTGGATGGGAAAGTATATGGTTTTTTTTTTACTAACTATATCGTTGTTAACATAAATAGAACAATCTTGTTACACAATCTCAGAATGTGATTGTGAATTCAATGCAGCGCAGTCAGTCCAGCTTTACACCAGGCACGAGCGACTAACTCCGTAGTGATTTCCAAACTATTTCAAAGAACAGTGAAAATAGTTTCAATCTGAATTCGACACGTTTTATTTTTGGTGGTAGTTCTATTGTTACGAAGATATTTTCTAACTTTTAGCAAATGTATATAGCATAATCTATTTAAATGTGACTTTTTAATTAAGATATAATTAAAATTAATTTCATACATTCAGGAACTTTGTCACATCAAAAACGTAAATTAGAATGCGTACTTGGTGGTAGATCTCCTTAGCAGGAGATCGTCTAGGTAGGTACCACCGCAGTACCAGTAATTCTGCCGCTAAGCAGTAATGTGCAAACATTACTGTGTTCCGGTTTGAAGGGTACTGCAGCTAGCGAAATTACTGGGCTGTTGAGACTAACCATCTAGTCTCAAAGTAATGAGTGCCAAAGCAGTGATGCCCTGGACTTTGTTTTGTTACTTAAAGTTCTGTGCATCGCTGCGATGGTCATGGACAGGTATCTTACCATCAGGAGAGCGTCTCGTTCGTCTCATTACTTTTTAAATTAAAAAAAAAAAACTGTGACCTTTCCATTGAAATTAAAATTTAAATCTCATAGTATTATTATGTTTACTTAACAATAAAATACTTTGAATTTTGGTAATGATGATCTTGAAAAATTCTTGCTAGAATTTATAACTGTCACAAAATAAAAATCAAAATCACACATTTAAGTGTCATAGTACATTATTAATGTCAAAGAAAATTATTAATGCCATAGTATTACATAAAATAATAAAAATAAGAATACCTTTATTGACAATCAAACACAAAGAAAAAATACACATAATTACGTCTTAAAAAAGAAGAAATAAGAATTTCAAGTTGTCATCATCAGCTTATCCTGGTCTACTGGCTAGGCTCAGAGGCTGCATAGTGCATAGGCCTCTCTCAAAACACACCGCTATCCAATCTTACGTGTGTAGCTTATATCTACCACCACCTATCCTACTAGGTAAATCGAGTCGCATTTTCCAAAAAAGCCTGATACCAACTCTTCCAGCAACCACACATTTATAGTTATTTAGACATTATGCCGACATAAATACGCTTGTCATTGTGTGCGTACGACGATATTATTTTCTTTTGTAATTTGTTGGGCACTGACCGTGCCGTTATGTATTTTCATAATGATTTGTTAGAGAACCGGTTATCGCCAATATTATATTTGTTTTTGTCCCTAGGGTCAGGAATTGAAACAGATTTATGTTTTTAATTATTTCCGTGTTTGTTTGGGGCGTGATTTTTGTTTGTGGGTAAATATTTGGTCATGTATTAAATGTTAGTTATATTTTTATTTTGGTAGGCGTAACAAAGTGTGATTGGATGATCGAGATATATTTTTGGCATTTGTTTTATACTTATATTTTATTAATAGCAAAAGTGACTGTAAACAGGAAAATGAACAAATGCGATTGAGTTTCTTAATACGGTTATAAATTTTAACCGGCTTCAAAAAAGGAGAAGGTTCTCAATTTGGTTGTATGTTTGCTATCTTCTTTTGTTTGAAATTATATGTTTATTTGGTGGTAGATCTCCTTAGCAGGAGGTCGTCTAGGTAGGTACCACCGCAGTACCAGTTATTCTGCCGCTAAGCAGTAGTGTGTAAACATTACTGTGTTCCGTTTCGAAGGGTACTGCAACTAGCGAAATTACTGGGCTGTTGAGACTAATTATCGAAAGTCTCAAAATAATAAGCGCCAAAGCAGTGATACCCTGGACTTTGTTTTGTTACTCAAAGTTCTGTGTATCGTTGCAATGGTCATGGACAGGCGTTATCTCATACCATCAGGAAAGCGTCTCGTTCGTCTCATTACATTTTACATAAAAAAAAATGTTATTGGTCTCATACAAAATCATTAAAATCGATTCAATATGTCGGTTTTAAACCAAAATAACAACATGTTTTTTTTAGTTAAACGTTAAAAAAATATTATGTTATGTTTTTTGTTGTGTTTGAAGTCTGCGAAAGTAGGCCGAAACTTTACTAGTCTGCCGAAACTGTACTAGGTTGCCAAAAAGTTCCAAGAGTAGCTATAAACAAAAGAACGAACGCAAGCAAAAGTTCGCATCAATGAAAGCACGTTATTCATATTTATAGAAAATGCATCGGTAAAACGTATTCTTTGCATAACTCATCTACATCTTGGAATGCAAGAGAGAACGGGAAACTATTTTTGGCGCGTTCGTTAGGGGCGGCATATTGCCAAATTCGACAAACTTTACTGACTTGCTGGAGTTACTGCCACAGTGACGTACTTAGACTGAATTGAGCTACATTTGAACATATTGATACAACAGAAAGAGTTTGGTGTATATAGAAGTCATTTCACAAACATCATCATTCATCATCATCATCATTTCATTTTTTTTTTAAATACTAATTTAGTATTAGTGGGATTAGTGAATAGTTTTATTTTTATTTCACAAAATGTATATAGGGTAGGTCTGTACCCCATGGTAGTAGTAGCGTGTACAAAGCTGAGAGTAGTGCTCTAGAGTTAAGGTGGTTCGTTTTCCATACAAATAACTTCCTGCCATTTATGGACAAATGGAGCATAATTTTACAGTGAAATCACAGCTAATATTAAGTATAAATGAAAGTGAAAGTTTGGATGGATAGATGGATAGATGGATGGATGGATAGACGGATGGATGTTAGTTACTTTTTCACGCAAAAACTACTGAACAGATTTGGATGAAATTTGGTATGGAGGTATCTGAGACCCTGGATTAGAACATAGACTACTTTTTACCCCGTCTTTAGACCATACCGTCACTTAACATCGGGTGAGCTGTGTTCAAACACCTATCTATTCAAAAGTTTAGAAAAAAATATGGTTCGTCTCGTTCTCAGTACAAGCGCATTATTGAATATCAGGTGCCAATTACCCATCGATGCAAATGCCTGTAAGAGGTTTCTGTAATTTGATCTTGAAATATTTTTAATGACTCTAAATTCAGATAAGCAATCTAAGTTCGACCCCGTCCAAAGTTTCCCAAACTTCACTCGGAAAGAACCGTTGTCGCTCCGACCCAATGTTCCGTATAATGAACTCTCAAGACGAGAATGTTGTCTGTTTGTCAAACTTTTGACTCCGCAGTGAATGAATGACGAGAAACGAGAACTTTACATTGCTGCGCGATAGTTCTTCTTTGCTACGGAAACGATGCTGGAGTTTTTATTGCATGTTTAGTTATACGGTTTGAACATCGCTGCGAGTTTCGTTGGTTTGTTTGTTTTTAAAAAATGTGTAAAGATTTTTCTGCAGCAATTAAAAATCTAGATGTCTGTATATATTGCATATGTAACATTTGCATTGTCATCTCGTTTGGTCGACGCCACACGTGAACAAAATGCTGGCCTTTATTTTGCTCAGCGTTTGAGTATTGCCATACAACGCGGCAATGGGGCCAGCGTTTTGGGAACTATTCCCATTGATAGCGGTCTTTTAGAGTAGTTATTATTTTAAGTTATTTTATTTTAGGTCAATTCTTGTGTGATTATTATATGCGTTTACTTACATAATTATAGATTATATGTAACATTTTTATTTTAGTTCGCGTCTTTCTTATGACTACAACGTCTTTGGGAATTAGTATTGATCAAATTTGGAAAAAATCTGTTGTAGTTAGAAGTTAGTGTGTAACTGCGATTTATCAACTAAAATTTAATGCATATTTAAAATTAGCGGCACGCCCCGTCTCACAAGGGTTGTTTTTTTTTATTTAGTAAAAATCAAATAACTTTTCGCGAAATATTTTCTAATTAGGAGGATTATACGCAAATTAACTTTTTTGTCTAAAAGAGCAACATGTTTACAAACGTCAATTTAAAACAAACATCACAAACATGATTTGCCTTTTTTATTACAACAATATAGTAAAAATATGAATAATTCAGAAATTTATGTGGAATGCCAATGTGAATACATATCCGATTCAAAGCGGTAGCTCCATTTTAGTATGGAAGAAACGATTGAGGTTTTACTTTCAATTTAGCATACATCAACCGTACGACTGCGGCATTATACGTATATTATTATGAAACAAGCTACAAAGTATAAAAACTATGACCCGATTGCAAAAAAGCTTGAGGCGTTGGAGTCCATTGAGATACGCGCTAAGAGGCTCATAGGCAACGATTCGCTTGTTCGGAAAAGGCTTCAAAGCCTTGAACAACGACGAAAAGTTGCTTGTCTGTCGGTTTTCTACCGGATACATTTTGGGGAGTGCGCTTCAGATCTGCATGACCTAATTCCACCCTGTCCATTCTACTATCGGACAGCCAGGAGCTTTAAAAAGCATCACCGCTTTATGGTTGATGTTCCAAATCTCGAACTAAGCGGTTTGATTCCACCTTCTTTATATGTACCGTTAGACATTGGAATCTGCTGCCCGAGTGGGTGTTCCCCAATGAATATAGTTGGGTACCTTCAAGTCGCGAGTTAATCGGTTTCTTCTAGGCGATTGTGCTCCACCGTAGACCGCATCTTCGCTTAACATCAGTCAGCGGTCAAACGCAAGCCTATCTTTAAAAAAAAAAAACATAATAACTAACTCTACCAAAAAGTGTCAGAATTAAAAAAAACGAAGAGAAACTTCTCTCTTATTATAACTTCATTTGTAGCACTCGCGCCCGCTTGGCGGCCGAATTTCATTCGCTCCAATCTCACGTGCCAGACGCTGACGTGGCATCCCAATGTACCTACCCTCTGTCGCATAAAAATAAAATTTCAATTCTACCTCCAAATCAAGTATTTTTCTCCTTCTTTCGCCATTAGGCGACAAAGAGCTTTTATATAGGTTTGGGAGCAACACAACGAATAAATGTTTCCGAGTCATTACATCTTCTAAAGTCATTGGTGTGACTTTTAAAATATCGAGTAGGCCAGTAGGCATTTACTGTTTTGTCTGATGAAAACGTTCTACTGTAATCTTTAACCTTTTTTGTATAACATTGATCTTTATTTGGCCATCAATTCGCCTGATGAAAAGCGACGGTGTGGTCGAGGATAGAGCACGTTGATGTAGAAGTCCACCCTAGCCTCGAAAACGCCTAAATTGTAGTTCATAGAAAACAAAGACGTCAGCGTCATTCATAAGCATCAAAAAAGTAGAGGTTACAAGGAACGGAACGTTTCATATTAAAGTTGATTTGCTAATAAAGTCTGATTTTTTGAACAGGTTGTAAGCATAGGGTATACCTATTAAGCCGAAAGGAGACATGAAACGATAATAATAAAATCGAGAAAAAAACTTAGCTGTTCTATAGACAAAGTATCTACGTTAATCCCTGATCAAATGTATAAATCAACTGATTTTTTTAATATTTCAGTAATGTGTGGTAAAAGACAAAGTTGTTCAAAACTGAGAGTAGGTACTTATTTATAGCCTTTACCTTTTTGGCCTTTACTTGGTGGTAGATATCTTTAGCAGAAAGTCGTCTAGGTAGGTACCACCGCAGTACCAGTTATTCTACCGCTAAGCAGTAGTGTGTAAACATTACTGTGTTCCAGTTTGAAGGGTACTGCAGCTAGCGACATTACTGGATTAACCATCGAAAGTCTCAAAGTAATGAGCGCTAAAGCAGCGATGCCTCGGACTTTGTTTTGCTACTCAAAGTTCTGTGTATTGCTGCAATGGTCATGGATATGCGTTATCTCTTACCATCAGGAGAGCGCATCGTTCGTCTCATAACATTTACATAAAAAAAAAGAAAAAAAGCCGGTTTAATATGTTTGTAAGCGGCATTTTATGTACAAAACATCATTACACAAAAAAAACAAGTTGTAGAAAATAATTTAATGCAAGCAGTGACACGACTTTTCTGCGTTCCCGCCAAAACTCCTTAATAAACGTAATAAACACTACAAATTTTTGAAATATTTATTTACTTTATGTGCCTGACTATAAAGTACAAAATTGTTTAATTTTCATCATAAAATAGACCCAAAAATTCGAAATACAGTCTCACTATTTGCGACCACACATCAATGTGACCAACGATTAATCAATTAACTCGCATAACCGCTATTAAACTGTTTTAAGCATTTTGTTGACCATTTTGATTATCCTACTGAGATTTTATATCGATTTTAATCCACGACTGTGACCGATAAGTACTGGTCACAGAATAGTCAATAGTAATAACGCCAAATACTAAGTGAGTTGATTATAATTATGTAATAAGTACCTACTTATAACCAACTTACCTTTTTATGGCTAGAGTGAATATATTTCTTCTAGATCAGCGTGCTCCATCCTCGGCCGCACCGTCGCTTTACATCAGGCAAATTAGTGGCTGAACGTGTTAGAAAAACATTATTTAATTTTACTGACCAGTTAGCTTATTTAGTACCTGCGCCCCGCGGTGTTACCCGCTACATGAATTCAAGATAAAAAGTAGCATATGTGTTAATCCAGGGTCTCAGCTACCTCCATACCAAATTTCATTCAACTCCGCTCAATAGTTTTTGCGTGAAAGAGTAACAAACATCCATACATCCAAAGTTTCACATTTATAATGTTAGTGGGATTAGGTCTTCTTCGTGAGCTGTGAGTGGTTCGATACCCAGACTGGGCAAACATTTCCGTAGTGGACACGGGTGGTAATGAGGCAAACGATACGCTCTCCTGATGGTAAGAGATAATGCTTGACTATGACCATTACAACGAAACATAGATCTTTGAGTACCAGAACTATGTCCAGGGTATCGCTGCTTTGGCGCTCATTACTTTAAGACATTCGATGGTTAGTCTCGACAGCCTTGTATCTAGCTGCAGTAACCTTCAAACCGAAACCATAGTGCTGTTTACACACTACTACTTGGCAGCAGAATCTCAGCTAAAGAGAAGCAAAACTACAAACAGCTGTATACTGTTAAAAAATAAAATCATTTTCATTCTTTCTTTTTTTCAAGCAAATGAGCTAAAAGGAAAGTCAAAAAATATCTAGCAACTCCATCGACAATTAGCTACATTTCAATGAAATTTTAAGAACTTATCTTTAGAATTCACTCGGCGGGTGAGGTACTCATTACGAATTAAAACTCGAGCGATTTCAAATGTAACTCGGTTTGAGTCGAGAAATTTCTGATTGACAGTAGAGTTAAGTAGAATTCGGAAACGTAATAGTGAATTATTATTTAGGCCAAGCATCAGTGAAAATTGGATCAAATAAAACAATTTATAATTTGTTAAGCTTTTTATTAGACACTAGCTGCACCCGCGACTTCGTACGCAATGCCTGAATTCTTTATTTGCCGGACACCTTTTCTTCACTCGCTCGACAAGAAAGTGCTTTTCCGCATGAATACTACTTTGAGGTAGGTTCGCGTCCCGCGAGCAAAGTTTCGGTTACTACCTATGTTTGTGTATGTAACAAATTTTAATACCCTAACCACTTATTAACTTAACTTAACTTGTTATAATTATTTAATGTACCTACCTAAGCAGATAGCAGATATAAATGTCCCAAGAACAATTAAAATGGTTCAAATTAGTCCTACACTAAATTTACACCTAAAAGAAAACTAATTTGTCACTTCGAAAAATCATACTAGACATTTCTACCATGGAAACGTTTATTTATTTCTCATTGATTATCCAGAACAAAAACACGCAAAAGTGCGAGTCATACTCGCTCATCGAGGGTTCCTTACATAAAGATCTTATTTTTTGTGATTAAATTGAAAATGCACAGTTTTCGGATGTTTTCCTTTATGTGTATTAGACAATGCTTCTTGCCAAATTTCATAGTTTTAGGTCAACGGGAAGTACCCTATAGATTTTGATTCCATAATGAGTGTCGAAAAATATGTAGTTTTGTGCGACATAAACGGCTGTCATTTATTACGATTTTTTCACAGCTGCAAGGAATTACAAATATGCGTATATGGTTTTAATTTCATCTCGATGCCATCACGCGTTCCCGAGATAGAAGGTCTTGACATGCGAACTGGCGGACAACAAAGAGATCCTATAGGGGTTCCGTTTTTTTCTTTTTGAGGTGCGGTACCCTAAAAAAGTGCGTAATTGTAGAAAATTGAATGTAAAGATAATGGTACCAACTTGTGTAATCATCATCATCATCATTTCAGCCATAGAACGTCCAGTGCTGGACATAGGCCTCCCCCATTGACTTTCATAAAGCCTGGCTGAAAGCGGCCACCACCTTGTGTAATATAGGTAGAATACAGATGATAAACACACTTGCTATAACCGAACTACAATTAATACAATTACAATTAATTAGTATAATTATTACAATTAGGGTATAATTAAGTGATTACTACTCCACTGATTTGTGATATCTATGCTTACAAAATAATGTTTCAAAAGTTCTACGACGAACCAAGTTTGATTACAAAACATTCGTTCGGAAACAATTTGACACTTGCTCAAAGTTCCCGAGTAACTTAACATTTGGCTAATTAATTTTGACTTGCGTGGGTGGAACATTTAATTATTTCCTTAGGGAGAGGAAATATTGGGAGAAGTACTCGTGTGTTGTAACGTAATCAGTATTTTGTTTTTTGAGCAATAGGTACCTAACTTGCCTTCAAGTTAAAGTGAATCAGTAAGGATTTGTCTGTTAGCTCATATAGTAGAATATAATAATATGGTTCAATGCTCACGAGGATAAATATTTATGTGACGACAGATTTTGTGCTGTTCTGTATGTATTATAAGTATGTTATTTGTAGTAACTTGTATTGCTGGCTGTTCATTTAGTTAAATTCTTTCGTGTGCACTGCTGTTGTTTAGTCTTCTGAACCGTTGAATTGTCCCTAATTTTTTTTTTTCAGAATTTAAATTCTGCAGAATGTCTTCTTTCAAACTGATTTTTCACTTCACTGATTCTTATGTTATCTATCGTGTTTTTATTTTCTTAGTTGCCTGGAAGAGATCGCTCTTAGCGATAAGGCCGCCACTTGTGTCACTAGTTCATAAGGTGCTTTTGTTCTCTGTACTTTTTCTGTTTATGGCGTGCACAATAAAGAGTTTTATCTATATATCTTCTTTCTGACAGCCAGATGTCATTGTTCATAATTTTGGGAGTTTTATGATGTATTTCTATGACGTCATCTCCACTTTTTTTTATTTACAAAAAAGTATAAAACCAATTATCTAGATTCCATAGTACAAGCTTTGCTTATTTGGGGCTAGAATGCGCTGTGTGGAATTTCACACATTATTTATTTATAAAGCAAGCGTACTCCATCGTAAAATAGCATGGCGGTAGGGTATTTTTTGGTACTCGGCTGTCTAGCTACGACCCTCAAGTTAAAACCCCGCTGCCAAGTACCTAACGGTGTGTCTTTGAAGCTTCACTTGTGAGCCAGTTCCATTTCAGGCAGGGGGTGCTTTACCATCTTCGACCACACCGTGGCTTGACATCAGGTGAGCTGTTGCCAAAACATTTAGTTTGTCGACCATAAAAAATGGCATTTATAAAAAAAATCTGAACCTGAATAAGTCCCAATCCATGCGATTCAGTCTTACCAGTTTAGCTGTCTCGGTTTCATCGTCCCAAGTCCCGTATTCTCACAAAGGGGCATAGCCAATCACGCTGTTTGTAAATCCTTCACGTAGACACGTGAGCATGGACGTAATCAGGGTGGTGGGTAAAGAGTGAAGTGATGTTTGAACAAGAAAGTTGTCAACTGATATCAAGTATTTGATCATGTACCCTAACTATAGTTTCAATAAGGTAATGTACCTATTATACTAGCGCAGTCTTATCCACATGCTTTGCAATAAAAAGTAGCTTATGTGTTAGCAACGGTGAAAGAATTTTTAAAATCGGTCCAGTAGTTTCGAAGCCTCTTCATTATAAACAAACAAATCTTTCTTCTTTATAATAGTAGGTAGATATATATATATATAGATTCTAGGCAAGCTCTATCTTAGACCGCACTATTCACATCAGTTGAGATGGCGGTCAAACATATCTCAAACTATTGACATTGAATATTTGGCATAAATTAACAAATAGATAATTCATTAAGCAAACCCGCGAAAAAGTTATCCTTCTTCTTGGGCAGTTAGGTGATAAAATATGAACTTGTTTCATGTGTGACAGATTTGGTTTTGACTACAGCTCACGTGATGTTAAGTGACAGTGTGGAAGATGGTAAAGACACCTAGCCTGGAAGGTAACGGGTCCACTATTACTATACCTACTCTGCTAATGATCCTTTCATAACGAGTAGATGGAACGAATTCTCTGAAATAAAATGATATTCAATTAAATACAATACTTATCACGAATTATTATTTTCTAAAATAGCGATTATAGCTACTATAGACTATTGTGATTATAGGAAAAGGGACTTGGGCCCCCGCGGCTTTCGTCCTAATTACATCCACCCACGCGAGTACAGTATTGTACTGGGAGCGAATACTAACCATACATCTAAATAATACGAAGAAATTGAGCAAGTAATATTATGTTTGGAATCAGCAGACGGTGAATCTAAATATTTTATCAAGTAAAATTGTATTGACTATGTAAATCATATACCATAGTCATATTTTCAAATGTCAATAGAATTTTTTATAGCGTTGATAGCTTTGTGTATATGTTTGTGTCGTTTGGGGTTGAAACTTTTACATCGGGACCTGGCCAAACGTTTAGGGGAGGTTTCAGGTGACCAGAATGCTGGTATCTACTTTGGTCAAAAGCTTAGCATTGCCATCCAGCGCGGCAATGCTGCCAGCATTCTGGTCTCGTATCCCTCCTCTGACGGACTTTTAGATTAAGTTATTTGTATAAATTTGTAAATGGTATTAACTTAAGATATTTTAATTTATAATAAGAAAAATACATACCAATAACATTGAACAAATAAAAAAATTAACTGCTCTTTACCAAAAAGTCACTGACAATCCGTTTAAAAATCAATTTCGACAGCGCTTGCCGGAGCTTTTCAGCATAAACAGGTCGTAGTCCAGTTCTTTTTCAGCGGAATAATGTCAAATAGATGTCCGGGCTTGCGATAGACGAGCGTTCGTAACCAATCACGTGCCGTTCTAAGTGAGTTCACTACGTGCCGCGGTAAGATTCTCGCCACTCGATAATGCCCTCTCGAGTGAGACTTTAGTATGTAATAATCCAGGTAACTACAGGGATAGGTAAAGATTCTAAATTCATTTCTAAATAAGGTTGGTTCAAAGGAGCACAACGAGCTATGGAAAAGACTATGTTCAGAGAATCCCTACGAGATGGAATTAGAAATGAGGACATCCACTGATAGATGAACTAAAGTAATCGACAATAATCGACATAGCCCAGTGAATTAGCAAGTTGAAGTGGCAGTGAGTGCTTAGCACGCAGAACTGATGACCAATGAGGTAATTGATTGATTCAGGCGTTACTTTGCGGAAGTTCATTTTGAATATTCAAAGTATATATTTAGTTTATTTCCGCTGAACAGTCGTTTCAGTTACAACAGTGATGAAGATTTAAATGTATGTAATTTTATAATTAAAAACTTATCCAACTAAAACAAATAAAACAAAAAATTAATTAAAATAACTATAAGTCTTTATATCCTCTTTTCGCTGCAGTAACCACTCGCCGACACGTGTTTCGCCTCTACACGAGGCATCCTCAGGACGTGTTAACTCTTCGACCGCTTGATCGAGACAGAAAGCGGAAATAAACTGAATATATACCTACCTTGAATATACCAATGAGGTTGCAAATTTCTGGAGTGGAAACCACGGACCGGCAAGCGCAGCGTAGAACGTCCACCCACAAAGTGGAAGACCGCAGGAACGCCCTGGATGCGAGCCGCTTCCAACCGGTCTTTATGGAAGTCAATGGAAGAGGTCTATGTCCAGCAGGACGTCCTACGGCTGAGATGATGATACATAGTTGCAACACCAAACTGTATGCCCCGATTGTTGTTATCATTTTTTTGAACTCCCACTATGGTAGCACGCTATGGTGGACCTACGGCTGAAATGATGATGATGATGATGGCTATGGTAGCAAATTAAATAACGTGATGAAGTCAAAAGCAAGAAATAAATACACAAATGTTTTTTTTAGATCCCGTTCTTATACCTAACAAGAAGCTGAGATAGTAAAAAATCCGGCCAAGTGCAAGTCTGACTGGCATACGAAGGGTTCCATACCATCTATAAAAACGGGAAAAAATCATGTTTATTATATAGGAGCCCCTTAATATTTATTTTGTTCTGTTTTTTAGTATTTATTGTTATAGCGGCAACAGAAATACATCATCTGTGAAAACTTTAACTGTCTAACTATCATGGCTCATGACATACAGCCTGGTGACAGACGGACAGCGGAGTCTTAATAATCAATGGAATGGAATGGAAAGGATGGTCATGAGACTATAGAAGAGAGAAGAAAAAATATAGGGGTGAAAACTTAAAACTTTAGAATTATTAATATGTGACAACAACTATACAACACTACAATACATATTAGCATGTCGGTGACGCGGACAAGAAGTTTTGTCCCTACCAAAAAATCGCTCAACGCGGCAAAGAAGTTTTTACTTATAAAACTTCCTTTTACGCTACCCAGTGTAACCCCAACTTTATTTACACTAAATCAATATAAACTAGCCGACATTCAAGGCTTAGGCAATCCATTTAAGGCCTTTACGCAATCTAATTGCTATAGAAAATAGGATTAAGGGAGATTAAGGCGACTTAAAGACTTTCCTAAGTCAGATTAAAAGTTTAAGTAATTCTAAGTAAGGGCCAGCGGCGTCACTTACTTGAAAGTTAAGTTCAAGTAACTTTAGAGATGCTTTTTTAATTTTGGTCTACGATTTAAGTGTTTTTAAAGTTGCAAGATTGCCTTTTGAGCTTAAATACTTAAAGATTTTGGAGTTAATTGATAAATAATTTAGTTCATGATAAAATTATTGTAGTTAAGAATATTTTTGAAGTATATAATTTGTATCACATTTATTTAATTTAATAGCTATTTATTTATTTAAGTATTCGTATATTTTTTATGAAGTATTCGTTTTTGTCAAATTAGAGGTACCTAATTTGGCGAATATTTAACAAGTAAATAAGTTAATATTTAACAGTATATCTTAAATTAATACCATTTACAAATTTATAGAAATAACTATTAAGTAATAAAAAGAATAAAGTCCTTGAAATGTTTTTTTTTTGTGTTAAAATGTTTGCAATGAAACAGAAAGAAGTACTACCGAATGACCAGGGCAGTCAGAAAGGCTACACATTATTTCCCTTGCACATTTAATTCGGCATTTTATAAGTTAAATAACACTAACTAAATCTGAGTCAGCCCGGTTTTTATAAACTGTCCCACTGCTGGGCGTGGGCTTTTTGTCATTACGAGAAGGGTAAGGCAAAGGCCAGGTTTACCACGCTGGCCAAGTGCGGGTTGGCAGACTTTACATAATTATCTATAAAAACTTTTTTATGACTTCTACTAGGTTTCCTCGCCTTGTTTTCCGTCACCGTTTGAAGTTACTGGCATTATGCACATAAATTTAAAAAAGATGTCTGCCGTGGGGTTTGTGCCTAAGACCTCCAGATAGGAAGCCAGATGGTATCCTAACTAGGCACCAGAAAATAAAACTAATTTCAGTCACAAATACAGTAGAATTTTTGTCTCAGCATGCTTTTCAATTTCTTTTGTTTATTTGATCAAAATTTCGTCTATGGATAATTTAAAATGAATATGTGATAAAAGTTTTAGGTCTGGATATATTTCGAAACATGCGATATTTTCTCTCTTCGTCACTCTTATGTCAATCGGAATAAGAGTGACAGCCGACGGAAATAATACCGTAGATTCTGAAATAGCTCCACTTGTCACATCATTTACACTCGACGTCGTTCGTACACGTCGAAATGACGTCTACGTAACTCCGACGGATTTCCAAGAGTCTCGACAGACGTTTCGTCGATGACTCGAATTTGGACGATGACACCCCATTGATGAGGCTTTAGAGATTTGATTGGCTTCGGTCGAAGTGTAATCGAGATTTGTGGTAAACGATTCGATTATTGTTCAGTACTTTTTCGATTTTTCTTTTATAACTTTACTCTATTTTACTAAATAAGTTTTTAGATTTTTTTTGACGTGAATATGTCTTGAGTTTTGCTTCCACAATGATTCATACAGCTGATGGGTAATTGGTACATTTTTAAAAACGAAATAAAAAGTTTCATAATTTTGTCATTTTTAAATATTAATAGAAAAATGACCTGTAACTTTAGCGCTATCGATAAAATATAATTTGTGTATCAACAGATTATTTAATGGTTTTTTTTAAAACTGCGAATCATCATCATCATCATCATTTCAGCCGTAGGACATCCACTGCTGGACATAGGCTTCCCCCATTTACTTCCATAAAGACCAGTTGGAAGCGGCTCGAGTCCAGCGCGTTCCTGCGGTCTTTACTAGGTCGTCTGTCCACCTTGTGGGTGGACGTCCTACGCTGCGCTTGCCGGTCCGTTGTCTCCACTCCAGAACTTTGCAGCCCCATCGGCCATCAGCTCTGCGTACTATGTGCCCTGCCCATTGCCACTTCAACTTGCTGATCCGTAAAACTGCGAATATATTTATTTTACTCATAAAATATGTATTATTACATTACTTAAGTAATTGTTTTTCGGGTTGTATGTACTTTACTTGTATTGTGGTTATTTAATTTATTTCGTTTTTAGGTTTGCGTTAGATTTTTGTTTCAAATATTAATTAATATTTCGGATAGATTTTTAAAAATTGTCGCCAAGTTAGACAAATTTTAATTTTAATTCTCATCAATGTTGTAATCAACACGACTTTTGAGCGGAAACTTAATATTAATATACCTTGGACACTGAGCTAATTCGTCAAAACTTCGTGAGCGTGAATTTAAGGCATCGCATTTGGTGATTATTTCTCCCGGAATGAAAATCTGACTAACAAACAAAATGAGAAGCCATTGCGGAAACGCGACGAAATCATGTCGTTGCTTTGTGTTATTTTCCAAAGCATTTTCGAGCGTTCGTAAAGAAACTGGACTTTTATTCAGTGATAAATTATGTACACAAATGTGACCACGTAATATAATGCCCTGAGACTCGATGGAGTGACGATATTCGTAGGACAGCTGGCGGTGGATGGAAGCGAAAAGCCGAAGATCGGGCTGAGTGGCGTGTCTTGGGAGAGGCCTATGTCCAGCAGTGGACTAATAGAGGCTGATGATGATGATGATGAATATAATGTCCTTTCCTTAAACGTATCTTTCTAAAAAAATGTCTGGTAACGATGATGTGATCAACTATGAGCTTGAGCTGCCGCTGAAAGAAAACACCGTAAGGAAACTATGGCATGATGGTAGGTTATTTTCTAGCTGTACTCAGCTGGCTAACTATCAAGTTGAAAATCTATAATAAATAACAAATAAATATCATAGGACTATACACACAGCGCCATCTGGCCCCAAACAAAGCAGAGCTTGTGTGATGGAAGTCAGATAACTGATAGAATACATAAATACTTTTGTAAATACATACTTATAATACATACAGAACACCCAGACACAGAACAAACATTTGTCTATTCTCAATATGTTTTGCCCTGAGTGGGAATCGAACCCACGCCCTGCAGCTCTCAAGGCAGATGATACTACCAATGAGCCAACGGGGCTGTCGAGCAGCATAGCAAAGTACCTAAGGCTGTATTCCAGCAGCCTTACTTTAAAATAAATTACGTATAATATTATTTATATAGTTATTATTATTTATAATTATGTTTAAATGTTTTACTTGACTTGTAACTTGTGTTATCAAACATTTGTTTAGTTTTGTGTTATGTTAACATAGTACGTCGCGAAAATAAAGAAAAGGAGATGCTCTTGTTTCTCAACGATCCCTCTAACGGTATGTCAAGCTCGTTACAGAGGTTCGGATGCAAAATTCACATTTTTCCTTTCTTACAAAGGCTCATCCCTTCAGGCCAGTGCAATTGTGGAAAAACCTGATTAAACGAGCACAGGTGGGATGGAATCGGCGGTTCTAATACAATTTGTCAAGTGCAGACGCAATAACGAGTGCCCTCGTCATACGCGACGTTATTTAATATTTCATGATTACAAGAATTCTAGAATAAAGAGATGCGGTACTTTCTTTAGCATTGATGGGAAAAGACTCACTTTGCATTTGTGTGAATTTGGTTGTATTTTCGACGCTTTCACTGCAGTTACTTGGTGGTCTTACCACCGCAGTACCATTTATATATTTTAGTATCAATATTACAAGCTAAACTACCACTCACTGACTGACTGACTTAGAGAAATAGAAGTCATATAGGTAAGGAGTCTTATATCTCCGAAACGGTCAGAGATAGGTAGAGAGTTTTCGAACAAATGTCATAGAGGACATCAAGATTAAAAACATAGGTCACATATAAAGTCATTTATGTAGGTTTTTCGCGATCAACGACCAATCACGCAAATACTAGTTTCTTAAATTATACTACCTATTTACAAAATGTATACAAAAAACTTAGTCTAAAAAACCGTCAGAGAAGGGATATGTGGCCAGAATGCTGGCAACATTGCCACGCTGGATGGCAATGCTTAGCTTTTGACCAAAGTAGATACCAGCATTCTGGTCACCTGAAGCCTCTTCTAGACGTTTGGCCAGGTCCCGATACAGTTCGACAGCGGCCGGCCCCCACGGACCTAAAGTTTCAACCCCAAACGGCACAAAAAGATACATTCTATCTAGTTTCTTTATGTAAAAGTAATAAGACGTATGAAACGCTATCGATCACGCCTGTCCACGACCATTGCAGCAAAGCACAGAACTTTGAGTGGCAATACAAAGCCTGAAGCTGCTGCTTTGACACTCATTACTTTGAGACTGATTTATTAGTCTCAACATGCCAGTAATTCTGCTAGCTGTAGTTCACTTGGTGGTAGGTCTTCTTAGCAGGAGGTTGTTTAGATAGGTACCACCGCAGCACCAGATATTCTGCCGCCAAGCAGTAGTATGTAAATATGAATGTGTTCCAGTTTGAAGGGTAAGTACTACAAAGCTCGTCAATCTACCAGGCCGCAGGGCATCCCATTGAGATGGATTGAGTCATATTTCATCATGCTGACATCTTGGAGATTGGCAAGCTGACGCCTTTGACATCCATATAATTATACAGCCGTTGACAGCCCTGTTGGTGCATTGGTAGTATGTCTGCTCCGTGGGTTCAATTCCCACCCAGGACAAGCATTTTGTGGTATAAACAAATGTTTGTTCTGTATCTGGGTGTTCTGTATGTATTTACAAAAAAAAAAGTATTCTATCAGTTATCTGACTTCCATAGTACAAGCTTTGCTTAGTTTGGGGTCCGATGGCGTTGTGTGTAATGTCCTACGATGTATTTATGTATATTACTAGTATAACTTTAGGAACTGTAACTAATATTATTACCTTTAAAATAAAAATATTAGTATTAGTTAGATTTTTAAGGTTGACGTAGAAGACAACATCTTTCATTTATTTTAGTGAGATCGCACAAATAACTTACCACAAAATCACCTTACCACAAAATCACAAAACAGAGAGTGTTCTAAAGCGACCCATTATTGGTTTCCTTGAGTAGAGCATCCATATTGCTAACTTAATCAAATGAACCAACTGAAACTAGTTGGAAACGCTCCAAGGTGGTTATTAAACTATTATCGCGCTAGAATTTGAGTTAGGCACTTGGCATGAAACACCATTTTCTTGCTACGACTAGGGTACGTTACGTTACGACTATCTTTCATCTCTGATAGTGTGACAACTGGCTAATGAGAGTAGGTGGTATGCCGCCAAGCAGTATTTTGCGAACATCACTGTGTTGTAGTTTGAAGGGTACTCCAGCTAGAGAAATTACAGGGCTGTTGAGACTAACCATCGAAAGTCTCAAAGTAATGAGCGCCAAGCGATATCATGGACTTTGTTATGCTCTGTGTCTCGTTGGAATGGTCATGGGCAGGCATTTACCTCTTACCATCAGGAGAGCGTCTAGTTTGTCTTATTACTTTTACATTAAAAAAAGTATATATGTATAATGTGTATTTTAATTAAAACAACACAGCGAAATGCTTTTCAAATCAAACCACTTATTTGACAAAACCACGCTGCCGAAACAAAAGACTATCAGCCAAGCGCGCGACACAAAAGTAACAGGCCACTTATAAAAAGTATAAAAACTCCTTGGTGTACATACACCACAATGTGTTAATCCAGGGTCTCAGCTACGTCCATACCAAATTTCGTCCTAATCCGTTCAGTAGTTTTTGCGTGAAAGAGTAACAAATATCCATTCATCCATCCAAACTATCACATTTACAAGATTAGTGGGAAGTGGAATTAGTAGGATGTGAAAGTTTGGATGGATGTTTGTTACTCTTTCACGCAAAAACTACTGAACGGATTTGGATGAAATTTGGTATGGAGGTAGTGGAGACCCTGGATTAACACATAGGCTACTTTTTATCCCGAAAACATGTAGCGGGTAACACCGCGCAGCTAGTTTATAATATTAGTTAGGAAGTAAGAATTTCACTTTGCAAATGTCTCAAAGTAAAAACATTATCCACATACCGTATCCGAAGTTTTACACATCAAATCTACAGGTTCGTATCACAGCCCTGGGGAAATCACGGATCGCGCGGCGCCGAGCGTTAAGCCTCATGATGGGCCGACTTATCCCGGACTCAGTTTCGACAGGAATCCGGCGCGGACTCGAGTGGATCCGTGATTATGAGCAATTTTTTCATAATGGATGCGCGATGGTGGTGTTTGTAGGTCATGTGAGGTGAGAGGTCAGAACGTTCTGGAACTATGAAAACTGACGTAGTTTACACACGTTTCGTTTCTATTTATACGTAGTTTCTATAACAGAAATCTATTCATCTATTTTTTTTTATATTAATCTCTTTTTTTTTCTTTCCATTTTTTTACGTATTTTCTATTTCTATTGTTGTGACATTCATTTTTATTTTCCTTTTTACTTTTAGCCATGCGATAATGTGCACAACGTTGGTGTTCATAAAAAAAAAATTGTTAATGTTTTTTTTCAGCTTACCTGATGCTAAGTCACCGATGTGATCGAACATGGTAAACACATCTAGCCTGGAATGGAACTGCCTCTCTCAAGTGAGGCTGTCGGAACATACTGCTAGGTTGAGTGTGGCAGCCAGCCGAGTACTAGAAAGTACCCTACCACGTCGCTATGGTTTCCTTCACCAGTAGCAAATACAAATACAAATATTTTATTGATAACACCAATGTTACAAATCAAATTCCGTAATTATAGTCAAAATAAAGTATGTCAATCTAAAAAAAATTGACAATGTAATATAACTAACAGCTCGCCCCGGGTTCGCACGGGAAAACAAAACTCGATTTACAATATAAATTTAGCCTATGTCACTCAGTGATAATGTAGCATTCTAATAATGAAAGAATTATTGAGATCGGTCCAGTAGTTTCGGAGCATATTCAATACAAACAAACAAATAAACAAAAAATACTAATCCATTTATTAAACAAAATAAAAAATACCTTAAATTATACCTACTATTTACAAAATGTATACAAAATGTATTTAAAAATCAAATCTTTCCATTTTTAAATAGTGTAGATTAAGTTTTTTGTATACATTTTGTAAATAGTATTAATTTAAGGTTTTTTTTTATTTTGTTTAATTAATGATTTCAGATTGTGTAGATGTCAGAAAAATCATAATTGCTTAATAATCTTTTAGCTTGAGATACTCGTTAATGACAACGTCATCTTAAGCTTAATGTTGGGGTTTGAAATCACGCTTTCGACATGTGAACTGACCACACTAACCACTGAGCTATCGTCGTTACATAAAATCCTCCTAACTCGAACGTGTCTAAGACCTCAGATCATAAAACGTCCCGGTCTTTAAAGCGACATCCTCATCTATCCAGCCGCAGACGTGTAATGAATTAGCAGTCAGTAATTACCAGTGGTGCGCATTCACCGCAGTGCGGCCGTTCCTTAATGGGTTAACATTAGTTTTATTGAAATGAGTTTACCTTTGCTTTCCGCCAATATTTAGCTAGCAAGATTGCATGATGGTAGGCTACGATTACAAATAAAAGAGAACTGTAAAACAAAGAAGTATGTGCAAAATTTTTGTAATAGGCATTATGACAGCAATATTTTTTTTTAATGTAAAATTAATGAGACGAACGATTCGTTCTTCTGATGGTGAGAAATAACGCGTGTCCATTGCAGCGATACACAGAACTTTGAGTAGCAAAACAAAGTCCGGGGCATCGCCGCTTTGGCGCACATTACTAGATAGCAAAACTATCCAATAATGTTTGGAAACGTATGTTATGACGCCTCGCAGTTTCACCCGCGTAGTTCCCTTTCCCGTGGTAATACAGGGATAAAAAGTAGCCTATGTCACCCGGGGATAGTGTAATATATTGTAATGTTTTTGCAGATAATAAAGGTTTAGTCGGAAAATAATGTCCTTTAAGTTTATAGATTTAAAATTCGAACTAAAACGCTTCTAGTGTCATGGCGCCGTTAGTGACGACACGTTTGAATAAACAAAGCGTAAACACTAGTAGTTTCTTAGAAGTTGATTGAATAATGTAGTAATTTATGATTTTTAAGTATGTAGGTGTTGTAAGTGTAGTACATCACACATCATCATCGATTTCGAAACTTTTTCAGAGTGATTCGAGGTGTATGAACATCAGGTCAGGTCCGTAATTTTGACCTCCTGTAAGCCCGAAAGCCCTATAAAAAGGTCCTTTAATCGGCTCTTACAATATACAGGGGATAGGTACTTAATCCGTATTTTAATTTCCCGGCTCTTGACTACATTTAGGTGTATCTATTTAGAATATTAATAATAAATTAATAGTCTATTTAGTAGTATGTAGTTTGTTTGTTTGGATTTTTTATTTAATTTTGTTATATTTGTTGTTGGTGATTTGTTATGTTTGTTTTGTTTGACCGACAAGGGCTCACCAGAAGACCAGCGCTAGTCATACTAATTAGTATGACCAGTATTATGCTGAGGGGAGCCCCTATTTTGTAACTGTTTGTCTCTATTTGTTGTTATTTTTGTTTTTTTTTGTTCTGTTACAAAATACAATTATTTTCTTCCTTTCTTTCTTACTTTATGTGATATTACATAATTATAACTGAGATTATTAAGAATTTTATTTACAAAACTACTTAAATTTATAGCACAAGTAACAACTTTAAAAAACTTAGAATTAACACTACCTCATCATCACCATCATCATTATCTCAGCCGTAGGATGTCCACTGTTGAACCGTTAGTACTATTATAAAGAGGCAACATTTGATTGTTTGTTTGTATTGAATGGGCTCCGAAACTACTGGACCGATTTCAAAAATTCTTTCACCGTTGGGAAGCTACGCTATCCCCGCGTGACATAGACTACTTTTTATTCCTATATTCCCACGGGAACGTGAACTACGCGGGTGAAACCGCGAGGCGTCCGCTACTAAGTAATAATTCGGATAGTTTAAAAAAAAAAGGTCAAGTAAAATACATTTCAATTACACTGTTGTAATCTTAACGACTTTTAAGCGGAAATACACTAAATATATACCTTGAACACCTAGATGCCAGCATTATGGTCTCTTAAAATTATTACATTACATGGAATTGACATATTTTAATATTACAACATTTTAAATGTCATTTTTAAACACGTATTCAAATTTGATTTATAACTTTTAGCTCAATAAAATGTTTGTATTGATTAATTGGTTAATAAAGCTGCCTGCCAGTGATTCGATTCGTGGACCGCTCTGCGACCGCAACTAATGGGCTATGGCTTACACTAAATATATTTAATTGATTGATTGTTGACCATGAAATGAAATTCCGCGAAATGTGAAATAAAAGTGTAGCGATGATGGTTTAGTGGTTAGCGCGGTCGGTTCGCATACCGAAAGTCATTAATTCAATCCCAACTATGAGGTTACGCTGCCGGTGAAGACCGGTGTGAACTTGGCAGCCAAATCTAGCAGCCTATAACTCGACCAAATTAAGATGACTTTTTTTGTGAAGTTTGCGGCCAACGCCGATATGACCTCTGATTCTAGAAAAACTTGTACGATTCTTTTAGAGGCGGCTTCTGTAATTAGTGGACTACATAAAAATGATATAACATTTTGAAAAATACCCAAAAAAAATCAGTCATGACGACTAAGGTTACATAGTACGCTAAACTGCGACCCGTAGAACTCTGAAATCCTGAAACATTGCTACTTTATTGCGTTGATGGGTATATTGGCTAACCAAAAAAAGTAGTGAAAATGTGGCTAAATGCATTTGGAATACTGAAATTCATTATGTAAATCGTTAACCTATTTTTTAGCATTTCCGTCGCGTGATATGGTTCCAATAACACCTGAAAACCTCTGAAATATCAGAAATTTTATACTTTATTCGAAAGCCAGTATATGTAGCTATAAAAACATGCTACACATAAAGTGGCTAAACGATTGCAATAAGCTGAAATTTTCAGCTGAACATGAAACGGAAACAAAATTTGCCAGAGAAATTTTGGCTGCTGGTGATTTTAGACCTACTATCGGCTGAAACATGTCATGAAACTAATGAAATCGATAAGCGAGTAGTATAGGCTTTCAGAAAAACACTATTTCAGGCCGCTATGAAAGTCACACAACCCTAAAAATGACACATAATTTGTGTCAATGTAAATTTCGATCAGACAAACTTTGTACGCCAAACTGCGACCTGTAGAACTCTGAAATCCTGAAACATTACTACTTCATAGCATTGATGGGTGGATTGGCTAACCAAAAAAAGTAGTGAAAATGTGGCTAAATGCATTTGGAATACTGAAATTGATTATGCAAATCGTGTACCTATTTTTTAGCATTTCCGTCGCGTGATATGGTTCCAATAACACCTGAAAACCTCTGAAATATCAAAAACTTTATACTTTATTTGAAAGCTAGTATATGTAGCTATAAAAACATGCTACACATAAAGTGGCTAAATGACTGCAACAAGCTGAAATTTTCAGCTGAACATGAAACGGAAACAAAATTTGCCAGAGAAATTTTGGCTGCTGGTGATTTTAGACCTACTATCGGCTGAAACATGTCATGAAACTAATGAAATCGATAAGCGAGTAATATAGGCTTTCAGAAAAACACTATTTCAGGCTGCTATGAAAGTCACACAACCCTAAAAATGACACATAATTTGTGTCAATGTAAATTTCGATCAGACAAACTTTGTACGCCAAACTGCGACCTGTAGAACTCTGAAATCCTGAAACATTACTACTTCATAGCATTGATGGGTATATTGGCTAACCAAAAAAAGTAATGAAAATGTGGCTAAATGCATTTGGAATACTGAAATTGACCACGTAAATCGTGTACCTATTTTTTAGCATTTCGGTCGCGTGATATGGTTCCAATAACACCTGAAAACCTCTGAAATACCAAAAACTTTATACTTTATTCAAAAGCTAGTATATGTAGCTATAAAAACATGCTACACATAAAGTGGCTAAATGACTGCAACAAGCTGAAATTTTCAGCTGAACATGAAACGGAAACAAAATTTGCCAGAGAAATTTTGGCTGCTGGTGATTTTAGACCTACTATCGGCTGAAACATGTCATAAAACTAATGAAATCGATAAGCGAGTAAAATAGGCTTTCAGAAAAACACTATTTCAGGCCGCTATGAAAGTCACACAACCCTAAAAATTACACATAATTTGTGTGAATGTAAATTTCGATCAGACAAACTTTGTACGCCAAACTGCGACCTGTAGAACTCTGAAATCCTGAAACATTACTACTTCATAGCATTGATGGGTGGATTGGCTAACCAAAAAAAGTAGTGAAAATGTGGCTAAATGCATTTGGAATACTGAAATTGATTATGCAAATCGTGTACCTATTTTTTAGCATTTCCGTCGCGTGATATGGTTCCAATAACACCTGAAAACCTCTGAAATATCAAAAACTTTATACTTTATTTGAAAGCTAGTATATGTAGCTATAAAAACATGCTACACATAAAGTGGCTAAATGACTGCAACAAGCTGAAATTTTCAGCTGAACATGAAACGGAAACAAAATTTGCCAGAGAAATTTTGGCTGCTGGTGATTTTAGACCTACTATCGGCTGAAACGTGTCATGAAACTAATGAAATCGATAAGCGAGTAATATAGGCTTTCAGAAAAACACTATTTCAGGCCGCTATGAAAGTCACACAACCCTAAAAATTACACATAATTTGTGTGAATGTAAATTTCGATCAGACAGACACTGTACGCAAAACTGCGACCTGTAGAACTCTGAAATCCTGAAACATTACTACTTCATAGCATTGATGGGTGGATTGGCTAACCAAAAAAAGTAGTCAAAATGTGGCTAAATGCATTTGGAATACTGAAATTGACCACGTAAATCGTGTACCTATTTTTTAGCATTTCGGTCGCGTGATATGGTTCCAATAACACCTGAAAACCTCTGAAATACCAAAAACTTTATACTTTATTCGAAAGCCAGTATATGTAGCTATAAAAACATGCTACACATAAAGTGGCTAAATGACTGCAACAAGCTGAAATTTTCAGCTGAACATGAAACGGAAACAAAATTTGCCAGAGAAATTTTGGCTGCTGGTGATTTTAGACCTACTATCGGCTGAAACGTGTCATGAAACTAATGAAATCGATAAGCGAGTAATATAGGCTTTCAGAAAAACACTATTTCAGGCCGCTATGAAAGTCACACAACCCTAAAAATGACACATAATTTGTGTGAATGTAAATTTCGATCAGACAGACACTGTACGCAAAACTGCGACCTGTAGAACTCTGAAATCCTGAAACATTACTACTTCATAGCATTGATGGGTATATTGGCTAACCAAAAAAAGTAATGAAAATGTGGCTAAATGCATTTGGAATACTGAAATTGACCACGTAAATCGTGTACCTATTTTTTAGCATTTCGGTCGCGTGATATGGTTCCAATAACACCTGAAAACCTCTGAAATACCAAAAACTTTATACTTTATTCGAAAGCTAGTATATGTAGCTATAAAAACATGCTACACATAAAGTGGCTAAATGACTGCAACAAGCTGAAATTTTCAGCTGAACATGAAACGGAAACAAAATTTGCCAGAGAAATTTTGGCTGCTGGTGATTTTAGACCTACTATCGGCTGAAACATGTCATGAAACTAATGAAAGCGATAAGCGAGTAATATAGACTTTCAGAAAAACACTATTTCAGGCCGCTATGAAAGTCACACAACCCTAAAAATTACACATAATTTGTGTGAATGTAAATTTCGATCAGACAGACACTGTACGCAAAACTGCGACCTGTAGAACTCTGAAATCCTGAAACATTACTACTTCATAGCATTGATGGGTATATTGGCTAACCAAAAAAAGTAATGAAAATGTGGCTAAATGCATTTGGAATACTGAAATTCATTATGTAAATCGTATACCTATTTTTTAGCATTTCCGTCGCGTGATATGGTTCCAATAACACCTGAAAACCTCTGAAATATCAAAAACTTTATACTTTATTTGAAAGCTAGTATATGTAGCTATAAAAACATGCTACACATAAAGTGGCTAAATGACTGCAACAAGCTGAAATTTTCAGCTGAACATGAAACGGAAACAAAATTTGCCAGAGAAATTTTGGCTGCTGGTGATTTTAGCCCTACTATCGGCTGAAACGTGTCATGAAACTAATGAAATCAATAAGCGAGTAATATAGACTTTCAGAAAAACACTATTTCAGGCCGCTATGAAAGTCACACAACCCTAAAAATTACACATAATTTGTGTGAATGTAAATTTCGATCAGACAGACACTGTACGCAAAACTGCGACCTGTAGAACTCTGAAATCCTGAAACATTACTAATTCATAGCATTGATGGGTGTATTGGCTAACCAAAAAAAGTAGTGAAAATGTGGCTAAATGCATTTGGAATACTGAAATTGATTATGCAAATCGTGTACCTATTTTTTAGCATTTCCGTCGCGTGATATGTTTCCAATAACACCTGAAAACCTCTGAAATATCAGAAATTTTATACTTTATTCGAAAGCCAGTATATGTAGCTATAAAAACATGCTACACATAAAGTGGCTAAATGACTGCAACAAGCTGAAATTTTCAGCTGAACATGAAACGGAAACAAAATTTGCCAGAGAAATTTTGGCTGCTGGTGATTTTAGACCTACTATCGGCTGAAACATGTCATGAAACTAATGAAATCGATAAGCGAGTAATATAGGCTTTCAGAAAAACACTATTTCAGGCCGCTATGAAAGTCACACAACCCTAAAAATGACACATAATTTGTGTCAATGTAAATTTCGATCAGACAAACTTTGTACGCCAAACTGCGACCTGTAGAACTCTGAAATCCTGAAACATTACTACTTCATAGCATTGATGGGTGGATTGGCTAACCAAAAAAAGTAGTGAAAATGTGGCTAAATGCATTTGGAATACTGAAATTAATTATGCAAATCGTGTACCTATTTTTTAGCATTTCCGTCGCGTGATATGGTTCCAATAACACCTGAAAACCTCTGAAATATCAGAAACTTTATACTTTATTCAAAAGCCAATATATGTAGCTATAAAAACATGCTACACATAAAGTGGCTAAATGACTGCAACAAGCTGAAATTTTCAGCTGAACATGAAACGGAAACAAAATTTGCCAGAGAAATTTTGGCTGCTGGTGATTTTAGACCTACTATCGGCTGAAACGTGTCATGAAACTAATGAAATCGATAAGCGAGTAATATAGGCTTTCAGAAAAACACTATTTCAGGCTGCTCTAAAAGTCACACAACCCTAAAAATGACACATAATTTGTGCGAATGTAAATTTCGATCAGACAAACTTTGTACGCCAAACTGCGACCTGTAGTACTCTGAAATCCTGAAACAATACTACTTTTTTTGGTTAGCCAATACACCCATCAATGCTATGAAGTAGTAATGTTTCAGGATTTCAGAGTTCTACAGGTCGCAGTTTTGCGTACAGTGTCTGTCTGATCGAAATTTACATTCACACAAATTATGTGTAATTTTTAGGGTTGTGTGACTTTCATAGCGGCCTGAAATAGTGTTTTTCTGAAAGCCTATATTACTCGCTTATCGATTTCATTAGTTTCATGACATGTTTCAGCCGATAGTAGGTCTAAAATCACCAGCAGCCAAAATTTCTCTGGCAAATTTTGTTTCCGTTTCATGTTCAGCTGAAAATTTCAGCTTGTTGCAGTCATTTAGCCACTTTATGTGTAGCATGTTTTTATAGCTACATATACTAGCTTTTGAGTTAAGTATAAAATTTTTGGTATTTCAGAGGTTTTCAGGTGTTATTGGAACCATATCACGCGACCGAAATGCTAAAAAATAGGTACACGATTTACGTGGTCAATTGCAGTATTCCAAATGCATTTAGCCACATTTTGACTACTTTTTTTGGTTAGCCAATCCACCCATCAATGCTATGAAGTAGTAATGTTTCAGGATTTCAGAGTTCTACAGGTCGCAGTTTTGCGTACAGTGTCTGTCTGATCGAAATTTACATTCACACAAATTATGTGTCATTTTTAGGGTTGTGTGACTTTCATAGCGGCCTGAAATAGTGTTTTTCTGAAAGCCTATATTACTCGCTTATCGATTTCATTAGTTTCATGACACGTTTCAGCCGATAGTAGGTCTAAAATCACCAGCAGCCAAAATTTCTCTGGCAAATTTTGTTTCCGTTTCATGTTCAGCTGAAAATTTCAGCTTGTTGCAGTCATTTAGCCACTTTATGTGTAGCATGTTTTTATAGCTACATATACTAGCTTTCAAATAAAGTATAAAGTTTTTGATATTTCAGAGGTTTTCAGGTGTTATTGGAACCATATCACGCGACGGAAATGCTAAAAAATAGGTACACGATTTGCATAATCAATTTCAGTATTCCAAATGCATTTAGCCACATTTTCACTACTTTTTTTGGTTAGCCAATCCACCCATCAATGCTATGAAGTAGTAATGTTTCAGGATTTCAGAGTTCTACAGGTCGCAGTTTGGCGTACAAAGTTTGTCTGATCGAAATTTACATTCACACAAATTATGTGTCATTTTTAGGGTTGTGTGACTTTCATAGCGGCCTGAAATAGTGTTTTTCTGAAAGCCTATATTACTCGCTTATCGATTTCATTAGTTTTATGACATGTTTCAGCCGATAGTAGGTCTAAAATCACCAGCAGCCAAAATTTCTCTGGCAAATTTTGTTTCCGTTTCATGTTCAGCTGAAAATTTCAGCTTGTTGCAGTCATTTAGCCACTTTATGTGTAGCATGTTTTTATAGCTACATATACTAGCTTTCAAATAAAGTATAAAGTTTTTGGTATTTCAGAGGTTTTCAGGTGTTATTGGAACCATATCACGCGACCGAAATGCTAAAAAATAGGTACACGATTTACGTGGTCAATTTCAGTATTCCAAATGCATTTAGCCACATTGTTACTACTTTTTTTGGTTAGCCAATACACCCATCAATGCTATGAAGTAGTAATGTTTCAGGATTTCAGAGTTCTACAGGTCGCAGTTTTGCGTACAGTGTCTGTCTGATCGAAATTTACATTCACACAAATTATGTGTCATTTTTAGGGTTGTGTGACTTTCATAGCGGCCTGAAATAGTGTTTTTCTGAAAGCCTATATTACTCGCTTATCGATTTCATTAGTTTCATGACACGTTTCAGCCGATAGTAGGTCTAAAATCACCAGCAGCCAAAATTTCTCTGGCAAATTTTGTTTCCGTTTCATGTTCAGCTGAAAATTTCAGCTTGTTGCAGTCATTTAGCCACTTTATGTGTAGCATGTTTTTATAGCTACATATACTAGCTTTCAAATAAAGTATAAAGTTTTTGATATTTCAGAGGTTTTCAGGTGTTATTGGAACCATATCACGCGACGGAAATGCTAAAAAATAGGTACACGATTTGCATAATCAATTTCAGTATTCCAAATGCATTTAGCCACATTTTCACTACTTTTTTTGGTTAGCCAATCCACCCATCAATGCTATGAAGTAGTAATGTTTCAGGATTTCAGAGTTCTACAGGTCGCAGTTTGGCGTACAAAGTTTGTCTGATCGAAATTTACATTCACACAAATTATGTGTCATTTTTAGGGTTGTGTGACTTTCATAGCGGCCTGAAATAGTGTTTTTCTGAAAGCCTATATTACTCGCTTATCGATTTCATTAGTTTTATGACATGTTTCAGCCGATAGTAGGTCTAAAATCACCAGCAGCCAAAATTTCTCTGGCAAATTTTGTTTCCGTTTCATGTTCAGCTGAAAATTTCAGCTTGTTGCAGTCATTTAGCCACTTTATGTGTAGCATGTTTTTATAGCTACATATACTAGCTTTCAAATAAAGTATAAAGTTTTTGGTATTTCAGAGGTTTTCAGGTGTTATTGGAACCATATCACGCGACCGAAATGCTAAAAAATAGGTACACGATTTACGTGGTCAATTTCAGTATTCCAAATGCATTTAGCCACATTTTCATTACTTTTTTTGGTTAGCCAATATACCCATCAATGCTATGAAGTAGTAATGTTTCAGGATTTCAGAGTTCTACAGGTCGCAGTTTGGCGTACAAAGTTTGTCTGATCGAAATTTACATTCACACAAATTATGTGTCATTTTTAGGGTTGTGTGACTTTCATAGCGGCCTGAAATAGTGTTTTTCTGAAAGCCTATATTACTCGCTTATCGATTTCATTAGTTTTATGACATGTTTCAGCCGATAGTAGGTCTAAAATCACCAGCAGCCAAAATTTCTCTGGCAAATTTTGTTTCCGTTTCATGTTCAGCTGAAAATTTCAGCTTGTTGCAGTCATTTAGCCACTTTATGTGTAGCATGTTTTTATAGCTACATATACTAGCTTTTGAGTTAAGTATAAAATTTTTGGTATTTCAGAGGTTTTCAGGTGTTATTGGAACCATATCACGCGACCGAAATGCTAAAAAATAGGTACACGATTTACGTGGTCAATTTCAGTATTCCAAATGCATTTAGCCACATTTTGACTACTTTTTTTGGTTAGCCAATCCACCCATCAATGCTATGAAGTAGTAATGTTTCAGGATTTCAGAGTTCTACAGGTCGCAGTTTTGCGTACAGTGTCTGTCTGATCGAAATTTACATTCACACAAATTATGTGTAATTTTTAGGGTTGTGTGACTTTCATAGCGGCCTGAAATAGTGTTTTTCTGAAAGCCTATATTACTCGCTTATCGATTTCATTAGTTTCATGACATGTTTCAGCCGATAGTAGGGCTAAAATCACCAGCAGCCAAAATTTCTCTGGCAAATTTTGTTTCCGTTTCATGTTCAGCTGAAAATTTCAGCTTGTTGCAGTCATTTAGCCACTTTATGTGTAGCATGTTTTTATAGCTACATATACTAGCTTTTGAGTTAAGTATAAAATTTTTGGTATTTCAGAGGTTTTCAGGTGTTATTGGAACCATATCACGCGACCGAAATGCTAAAAAATAGGTACACGATTTACGTGGTCAATTTCAGTATTCCAAATGCATTTAGCCACATTTTGACTACTTTTTTTGGTTAGCCAATCCACCCATCAATGCTATGAAGTAGTAATGTTTCAGGATTTCAGAGTTCTACAGGTCGCAGTTTTGCGTACAGTGTCTGTCTGATCGAAATTTACATTCACACAAATTATGTGTCATTTTTAGGGTTGTGTGACTTTCTTAGCGGCCTGAAATAGTGTTTTTCTGAAAGCCTATATTACTCGCTTATCGATTTCATTAGTTTCATGACATGTTTCAGCCGATAGTAGGTCTAAAATCACCAGCAGCCAAAATTTCTCTGGCAAATTTTGTTTCCGTTTCATGTTCAGCTGAAAATTTCAGCTTGTTGCAGTCATTTAGCCACTTTATGTGTAGCATGTTTTTATAGCTACATATACTAGCTTTCAAATAAAGTATAAAGTTTTTGGTATTTCAGAGGTTTTCAGGTGTTATTGGAACCATATCACGCGACGGAAATGCTAAAAAATAGGTATACGATTTACATAATGAATTTCAGTATTCCAAATGCATTTAGCCACATTTTCACTACTTTTTTTGGTTAGCCAATATACCCATCAATGCTATGAAGTAGTAATGTTTCAGGATTTCAGAGTTCTACAGGTCGCAGTTTGGCGTACAAAGTTTGTCTGATCGAAATTTACATTCACACAAATTATGTGTCATTTTTAGGGTTGTGTGACTTTCATAGCGGCCTGAAATAGTGTTTTTCTGAAAGCCTATATTACTCGCTTATCGATTTCATTAGTTTCATGACATGATTCAGCCGATAGTAGGTCTAAAATCACCAGCAGCCAAAATTTCTCTGGCAAATTTTGTTTCCGCTTCATGTTCAGCTGAAAATTTCAGCTTGTTGCAGTCATTTAGCCACTTTATGTGTAGCATGTTTTTATAGCTACATAAACTAGCTTTTGAATAAAGTATAAAATTTTTGGTATTTCAGAGGTTTTCAGGTGTTATTGGAACCATATCACGCGACGGAAATGCTAAAAAATAGGTACACGATTTGCATAATCAATTTCAGTATTCCAAATGCATTTAGCCACATTGTTACTACTTTTTTTGGTTAGCCAATACACCCATCAATGCTATGAAGTAGTAATGTTTCAGGATTTCAGAGTTCTACAGGTCGCAGTTTGGCGTACAAAGTTTGTCTGATCGAAA
This sequence comes from Biston betularia, assembly GCA_905404145.2. Lineage (NCBI taxonomy): Eukaryota > Metazoa > Arthropoda > Insecta > Lepidoptera > Geometridae > Biston > Biston betularia. The sequence goes on from FR989877.1 coordinate 11,263,975, forward strand.
TTTACATTCACACAAATTATGTGTAATTTTTAGGGTTGTGTGACTTTCATAGCGGCCTGAAATAGTGTTTTTCTGAAAGCCTATATTACTCGCTTATTGGTTTCATTAGTTTCATGACATGTTTCAGCCGATAGTAGGGCTAAAATCACCAGCAGCCAAAATTTCTCTGGCAAATTTTGTTTCCGCTTCATGTTCAGCTGAAAATTTCAGCTTGTTGCAGTCATTTAGCCACTTTATGTGTAGCATGTTTTTATAGCTACATATACTAGCTTTCGAATAAAGTATAAAGTTTGTGGTATTTCAGAGGTTTTCAGGTGTTATTGGAACCATATCACGCGACGGAAATGCTAAAAAATAGGTACACGATTTGCATAATCAATTTCAGTATTCCAAATGCATTTAGCCACATTTTTACTACTTTTTTTGGTTAGCCAATACACCCATCAATGCTATGAAGTAGTAATGTTTCAGGATTTCAGAGTTCTACAGGTCGCAGTTTGGCGTACAAAGTTTGTCTGATCGAAATTTACATTCACATAAATTATGTGTCATTTTTAGGGTTGTGTGACTTTCATAGCGGCCTGAAATAGTGTTTTTCTGAAAGCCTATATTACTCGCTTATCAATTTCATTAGTTTCATGACATGTTTCAGCCGATAGTAGGTCTAAAATCACCAGCAGCCAAAATTTCTCTGGCAAATTTTGTTTCCGTTTCATGTTCAGCTGAAAATTTCAGCTTATTGCAATCGTTTAGCCACTTTATGTGTAGCATGTTTTTATAGCTACATATACTGGCTTTCGAATAAAGTATAAAATTTCTGATATTTCAGAGGTTTTCAGGTGTTATTGGAAACATATCACGCGACGGAAATGCTAAAAAATAGGTACACGATTTGCATAATCAATTTCAGTATTCCAAATGCATTTAGCCACATTTTCACTACTTTTTTTGGTTAGCCAATACACCCATCAATGCTATGAAGTAGTAATGTTTCAGGATTTCAGAGTTCTATAGGTCGCAGTTTTGCGTACAGTGTCTGTCTGATCGAAATTTACATTCGCACAAATTATGTGTCATTTTTAGGGTTTCGTGATTTTCAGCGCGGCCTGAAATAGTGTTTTTCTGAAAGCCTATATTGCTCGCTTATCGATTTCATTAGTTTCATGACATGTTTCAGCCGATAGTAGGTCTAAAATCACTAGCAGCCAAAATTTCTCTGGCAAATTTTGTTTCCGTTTCATGTTCAGCTGAAAGTTTCAGCTTGTTGCAGTCATTTAGCCACTTTATGTGTAGCATGTTTTTATAGCTACATATACTAGCTTTCGAATAAAGTATAAAGTTTTTGGTATTTCAGAGGTTTTCAGGTGTTATTGGAACCATATCACGCGACGGAAATGCTAAAAAATAGGTAAACGATTTACATAATGAATTTCAGTATTCCAAATGCATTTAGCCACATTTTCACTACTTTTTTTGGTTAGCCAATATACCCATCAACGCAATAAAGTAGCAATGTTTCAGGATTTCAGAGTTCTACGGGTCGCAGTTTAGCGTACTATGTAACCTTAGTCGTCATGACTGATTTTTTTTGGGTATTTTTCAAAATGTTATATCATTTTTATGTAGTCCACTAATTACAGAAGCCGCCTCTAAAAAAATCGTACAAGTTTTTCTAGAATCAGAGGTCATATCGGCGTTGGCCGCAAACTTCACAAAAAAGTCATCTTAATTTGGTCGAGTTATAGGCTGCTAGATTTGGCTGCCAAGTTCACACCGGTCCGGTGAAGGACATCGTGATGAAACCATAGCATGATGGTAGGATACTTTCTAGTATTCGGCTAGCTAGCTACTACCCTTAAGTAGAAAATCTGCGACAAGCATCTAAGGGTGTGTTCTGGAAGCCTCACAAGAGAATAAGTTCCATTACATGCGAGGTGATTAAAAAAACCGGTATTTTTTTGGTTGACCTTCCGAAACAAAAATAGCATTTTAACTTTTTTTTAATTCCTCGTTTCATATTCTCAAATTAACAAATCGATAAAAAAACCAGCAGCATTTGCTTCCTATCTCCAACCACACAGCTACAAAGTCGTCAGCTAAAGACATTCACGAGCGGGTAAAATCCACTCAAATCCACCCTTCGGCAACCACTCCCGCTTGGAAACCTGCATTGCGCTCTTCCCCAGAGTTCCGCTTTGATATAAGTTTGTTTGGGTGTATAACTGATAAGTTGAATAAGCCGATCGTGCGTCCTATCCGCTTTGAACCGGATGGAATAGTTAATTTAGCCGGTTATTCAGTTAAATTTTGTACTTACGATGAATTATATTAGCATGCGTATACGAGGTTTTTTGAAATAAAGGACATAACTAAATGTACAGCTATGTGTTTACCACAACTCATCTGATGGTGTGCTCGAGGATGATGAACACACCTAGCCTGGAGTGGAATTGTTTTGCTACTCAAACTTCTGAGTATTGATGCATAATCATGGACATGCGTTAACTCCTACCATCAGGAGAGCGTATCGTTCGTCTCATTACTTTTACATAAAACAATAAATAAAATAAAATGGAACTGGATCTTAGGTGAGGCTGCCGGATCACACTGTTAGGTGCTTGGCGGCAGATTATCTACTCAAGGGTGGTAGCTAACCAATAGAGTACTAAAAAGTACCCTACCACCATGCTATGGTTTCCTCACGATGTTTTCCTTCACCAACAAAAGCAACAGCTTTTAAATTCTAATTTTTTTGTTATAATGTTTTTTTTTACAAAGCGCTCCATTTGTCCCCTAACTAAGCAAAACTTGTACTATGGAAGTCAGAAAAGTGATAAAATACTTAAATACTTTTTTTTTGTAAATCCATACTAATAATAATAATAAACACGGTGGATGGAAGCGAAAAGCCGAAGATCGTGCTGAGTGGCGTGTCTTGGGAGAGGCCTGTGGCCAGCAATGGGCTTCGATAGGCTGATGATGATGATGATGATGATGAATAAATACAGAACACCCAGACACAGAACAAACATTTGTTTATACCACAAAGTTTGTCCTGGGTGGCAATCGAACCCACGCCCTTTAGCTATATAGCTCTTTCAGCAGACGTTCTACCAATGAACCAACAGGGCTGTCAATTCGTACTATTTACAAATTTACATCAAGTTAGCAGCAAAAAAATCAGGTATTACCAGCTTTATAGAACACTCTCTCGTAGTAATTACACTGACTACGCTAATCATGCATATTCTACGAGTTAAAGAAGTACGTCTGAATGTAATGGCTGAAAACCGATGAGATTTCTTGTTTGATTTGCTCTAATTTATCTACATCTTGGGAATTCGAGGTTCAATTGAGTTAGTAGAAGATTAAACTTAAACCCCAGGGAATAAAGATTAAACTGAGAATTAAAGATGTTGTAATTTGTTATTCTGGTCTCGTAGTTCAAGTTAGTAAATAGCTTTTATTATTTACAAGCTTCTAACATCCCCCTAGTGGGTATTGGCTAATACTTCTTAATCTTAAA